>OX411779.1:0-5662500 GCA_948252455.1 Acleris cristana
AACCTAACCTAACCTAACCTAACCTAACCTAACCTAACCTAACCTAACCTTTTTTTTTTTTTTTTGTCGGTGAGGAAACGCATTTACGCGTACTCTCCGGTCTAGGGACGACCTTATTGGAGGGTTATGTGGGACTCACAACCCCCTCCCCTTCAGAGTGAAGGGGAAGGGGGAAGCCTACCCACTAAAACCTCACCGGTGTTAACCCACAAAAGCTGTTAGCGGGGGCACCGTGGGCTGATGACTATGTCACCACTGGGTGCCCCCCAGCCACCCCAGCCTAGTGCTGGGGCACCCGCGCCTGAGGAGGGAGGGTTCCGTTAACACATTGAACCCTCCCCCAGACGTGTAGGACCATTACGTGGGACCCTATCCCCACGGTCCTACTAGGGGTTCAGGCGGGCAGCAAACTGCCTCCGCCTTCGCCCCACACGTCTACGCCGGAGCGGGTGCGCATCCACCTCCTCCTCGCGCTCCCGCTCCGCCGCCTCCTTCTGCGAGATGACGCTCTCGCAGAAGGAGACGACCGCCAACCACGATCTCTCACTGCTCAGCATGGCCGACACCACGGTGTGCAGTGAGAGATCGGAGAGCCCTGTGTCCGCAACCAGAGTGCGGCGCTCCGGATCCCACTTCGAGCACACCTCTAGGGTGTGCTGGGCCGTGTCGTCCGGATCGCCGCACCCGTGGCAAACCGGACTGGGCTCTCTCTTAATCTTGTGCAGGTAATGACCGAAGCATCCATGCCCGGTCATCACCTGCACAAGACGGTACGTGGCGGTACCGTACCCTCGCTCCAACCAGCGGTCAAACGACGGGAGGAGTGCCCCTATGGTGCGGATTCCATAGGGGGAGTCCTCCAGGTCGTTTTTCCACCGGTCTCTTAGGCGCCGCTCCGTCATCAGACGGGCCCCCTCCACCACCTCCGAGTCCGGGCGCTCTCCTCTCGCCCGGAACTCCGCCCTAATCCGGTATGTCTCAGCCTGCACCCGAGCATCAAGCTCCCACGGCGGGGTGCAGGCTAAGACACACGCTGCCGCATGTGCCACCGTGATATAGGCCCTCACTATACGGAGGGCCACCACCCTTTGGGGCCTCCTCAGGAGCGCTTTATTCTTGGCCGACAACGTGTCGGCCCAGATTGGCGCTCCATATAGCGCCATGCTACGCACGACGCCTGCAAACAGACGTCGGCATGGCGCTTTAGGCCCCCCCACGTTAGGCAACATGCGGCCCAGGGCCGACGCGGCGCCTACCACCCGGGGAGCAAGTTGGCGGAAATGCTCCCCAAAATCCCATCTCCGGTCCAGGATGAGGCCAAGGTACTTGATGGTGGCCTTCACCTGGACCGCCTCCCCCGCCACAGGGATGGTCGTCCCGCTACGGGGACGCCATCCCCTCCCCCCGAAGACAATGGCGTCTGTCTTCGGGAGGGACACCTCCAGACCCAGCTGTCGGATGCGACCGACAACCAGGTCTGCCGCCAACGACGCCCTCCGAAGGGCCTCCTCAAGCTCGCGTCCCCGCACAGCCACCATTGTATCGTCGGCATAGCAAAGGGTGGCCATGCGGGGAAGGAGCGCTCCGCGGATCACCCAGTCGTATCCGATGTTCCAAAGCAGGGGTCCTAACACAGACCCCTGGGGAACACCGCACGACATCGGGTGAGCGACCCGCAGACCCCCCCGATCGTAGAGCACTACCCTGTCAGTTAGGTAGTGCTCCACGATCCGCCGCAGATACCCGGGCACCCTGTGGTAGCGGAGGGCCTCAGTGATGACCGGGAAGGGTAGGGAGCCGAAAGCGTTGGCGATGTCTAAAGACACCGCCACTACTCCCTCGCCCTTCTCCTCCGCGTGCCCACAGAAGTTCCGGAGGGACAAAAGCGCGTCCATGGTGGACCGCCCCTCCCGGAACCCGTACTGCCGGTCTGAGATGTTAGGCCCCACGCCCTCCAGATGTTGGACGATGCGACGGGACAAGACGCGTTCTAGCATCTTGCCCGTCTCATCTAGGAGGACGATGGGACGGTGACCGGCAGGGGTATCATGCGGCCTCCCCTCCTTCCGAAGAAGGACGAGACGCCCCTCCTTCCAGCACCTCGGGAAGCACCCCTCTCTGATGCAATCATCAAAGAGGGTCCGCATGTGGTCCCCGAGGTGCTCCGCCGCAATGTGGAGGACTCTTCCCGGTACCCCATCCGGTCCCGGCGCCTTCCTGCAGGACCGGAGACGGTCGACGACGCTCTCCATTTCGTCGTCCGTCACGGGAGGGGGATCATCTGGATCAACCTCCTCAACCGTGGGGCCCACAATGCCGGGCGGCTGAAAAGCCGACGTGGTTGGGAAGAGTTCCTCCACAATCCTTGTGAGGAGCTCTGGCTCAAGGGAGTCCATGGGGGGTGCGCAACGCATTTGTTGCGCACAATGCGATAAGGCCGTCCCCATGGGTCCCTGTCTAGCGTGGCCAAGAACTCCTCTCGCGCCTCGTCCTTCCTGCGAGCTATCTCCACAGAGAGCGCGTCCTTCGCCACCTTCAGCTCTCTGTGGAGATGCTCTTCCTCCTCCGGCAGGTGTCGCCGCCGCCTGCAGCGCGTATACGCGCGGCGGGCGGCATTACTGGCGGTTCGCAGGGCCGCAATTTCCTGCGACCACCAGTACACCTCACTCTTAGCAGGCAGCCTTCGTACCCGGGGCATGGCCGCGTCGCACACCGACATAAGTGCGACGCGAAGCCGGGCTGCCCGCTCCTCCACTCCCAAGGTGACCGGTGGGGGCGCACACCACGCCTCCACCAAGGCCGCCTCCTCCGCCATTCCCCGGTCGAGGCGGGCCAGGGTCCACCTTGGGAAAAGCCCTCCTCTTCCTCTCCCCCTCCGCTCTCTCGGACTGGGCGGCGGCGCCCCCGGTGAGGTGCCGACCCTCATCCGCACATATAAGTGATCGGAGAGGGTCTCCACCTCCTCCAGGACGCGCCAGTCCGTGATACGTGCGGCGATGCTGGGGGTCGCGAACGAGACGTCCACGATCGACCCCCCATTCCGCCGCACACACGTGTTGGCGTCGCCCCGGTTGAGCACCTCAAGCCCCATCGCCGCCACCCAGTCCTCGAGGGCCGCCCCTCTTGGGTCCGTGATGGGGGAACCCCACGCCGCACCTTTGGCGTTAAGATCTCCCATCACCACCACCGGCGCCGGCGCTGCCCCTCCGACGACCCTCCCCAGCTCCACCAGGAAGGCTTCGAACTCCCGCAGTGGCTTATTCGGGGAGAAGTACACTGCCACTAGGACAGTGTCTCCCCATTTGGCCACCGCGAAACCCGCACCCCGGGCTTTTCCCGATAGGGGGGGGAGGTCACCCACTGCCGGCACCATAATGGCGACCGAGCCATCCGTTGCTCCGACCCAGTTGGGCAGGGGGGGGACAAAGTACGGCTCAGCTACCACCACCACACCAATACCCCACTCCGCCATAACCTGCATTAGCAAGTCTTGAGCGCGGGCGGAGTGGTTGGTGTTTGCCTGAAGGGCCTCTAAATACTGGTGTGCTGGCATTTAGAGGTCCATCGGCTTGCCGCCATCGTTGGTCGCCTGGGCGGTTCGTTCTGCGGGGGGAGCAGTTGTTCGGCCTCCCGCAGTGGTCCTTCCCCTGGTATGCGGCGGGGCACAGAACCATCCCCCCATGACATGGTCTGCCGGGCGCTTTGCGCGATGGCAGACGTCACAGAAGGGCCGGCACTGGCAGCCTGCCCTTTTGTGGCCTATCCCGCTGCAGCGATGACACAGGTCGCTGCGGTCGACCTGCGAAGGGCAGAGGGCCCTGCTGTGCCCAACGCCCTGGCACCGGTAGCACCTCATGGGCCTCCGCTCCAGCGCAACCACACTGGCGGACGACCACCCAACCAGCAGTCGTCCTGATGCCGCCAGTGTGTTGGCCACCGCGACCGGCACTTGAGCGTTGGCCACTCCGGATCCGTCAAAGCGGACCCGGATTGCTCCAACCCTCACGTGTGTGGGGGAGCACCCAGTTTTTTCTGAGACCGCCGCCGCAATGTCTTCCGGGCAGATGGTCTCGTCCAGACCACCTATCCGGATCTCCGCCAATTTTACGGGCCGGTAGACTGTGGCGACGTCGCCAACCAGCTCGCCAATGCGTTTGCAGAGGGCGTCCGCTGCCGCAGCTCCGTTCGCACCCGGGACCCAGAGTGCTGACCTACGAGGCGGTGGTTGCCCCCCCCAGAGTACGAGGGGCTGCCCGCGTCCGAAGACGCGGGGAGGGATTCTCCCTTACGGGTACCCTCCTGGGGTAGTTTATCTTTTACCTCCGCCATGCGTCCAAAATAGGCCTTGGACTAGCCGTTTGCGGTCTTCCCACCACATTCACCCTGCAGACGCCGCGCACCTACCATCTACAGGGGGCGCACTTTTGGGGAGTATTTGATTCCCCGGGCCCGCGCTGGCCCATGAAAGTGGATATCCCGCCACTGGTTCGGTACCCCCTTAACGCCCTCTGAAAAACAGAGGACGATGTTGCACTCCGCAAACTACTCTCCGAGGAGAGTAGTCGGGAGCAACCTTCCACCACCAATGCGCACTTTCGGGGAGTATTTAGCTCCCCGGGCCCGCGCTGGCCCGTGAAAGTGGATATACCGCCACTGGCTCGGTAACCCCCCCCCCCTTTTGCCGGATATTAGCCATGGGCTGAAAGATTCTCCCATAAGGAGAAAGTTTCAGCCAATGCCCAGGGTGCACCAGCCCAGATGCTGCGTTCTCTCCGGATCGAGATCAAGAGAGACTGCAACACCCAGGCCAACGTGGAGGAATCCGGCCCGCACCCCAACCTAACCTAACCTAACCTAACCTAACCTAACCTAACCTAACCTAACCTAACCTAACCTAACCTAAAGTCTAAAGCTTAGTTTGGGACAAGGTTTGTATGTGTGAGATCATCCCTTGATATTTATAAACTACTACTAAACTACTACTTCTGCTACCTCCTAACTACCTACTATTGAACTGATTTTACTATGTAGGTACTTATTGGCTATCAACTGCAATTAAATACATTCTACTTACCTATCTACTAATAATAATAAACTACTTCCACTTAATATTAATTAACTATAATCTATGCTGTTGACTAATATAATACTACTATTACTATGACTAATAATACTAAGACTACTATAAAACTGAGTAAAACTAAAAATAAATCCTTAAGTTCATTAAAACACCTTCTAACATTGCTATACAGACAGACGCATGGTGCGGTCTCGAGAGTTAAGTTTCAAGAGTTACCAATTATTTGCTTAATATCCATGTATCCAAGTCCCAAAACCGGTGTCCATGTAGCAACACTAATGCTTGTCCTGTCAAAAATGTTAACAAAAGAAATGTCAAACGATTATCTGCCAAAAGTTACATTTATGTGTGAAAAATCAAGTTGTCCACGTAAATTTATTGAATTTTTATACTAATTTTCGTATAAATTATGCTTGTTTTTTTTTTTTTTTTTAAGATTGTTAGATACTCATTGCAACATTCATACTGTTGTGAATTAACCATGAATTGACGCTTTACAGTGGATTCATTTAGAGATATCATGATTAAAAGTTGGAGTTTTCACTTGTCACGTATGTCACGTGTCACTGTTTCGAGAGATAAATTTACAAATTTTAGTAGACAAACCCATTAATGCTCATTGACAATGTGAGATATTGGCATACAAAAGTTTTATAAATTCCCGGTGTGATATCTCAACGAATACCAAGAAATGAATACCGGCTCTTTTGACTTTGACTACGGTCTGGAACTGAGTCGACGGTTCCCCGCTTCGCGGGGCCCCTATTTCTGAGCAGTTTGCCCTTCGGGCATATATAAGCAACTAACGAACCTAACCTACCATTTTTGTGCATTGAAATTAAAGGGCATTGGGTAAGTTTGAACGAATATAATAATAATGAAGACGCGGCCACGGTTTTTTTTTTTTTTTATAGTAGTTTAAATTTTTTGATTATATATTAAAAAAAAAAAAAAAAAAAAAAAAAAATAAACTATAAGGTTCAAAATTGCGGCCTCTCATTTTAAATCTGACTACGGAAACGCATTTATAATTCCAAGGAGCCCTCAGATTTTGATTTTCAAGACAATCAAACCAGTAACAAAAAAGTTCAAAATTGCGGCCACTTTTTTGAAATCTGGTTACGGATTCGCATTTAAAAAACCAAGGGGCCCTCAGATATCGATTTTCAAAACAATCGAACCAGAAACAAAAAAGTTCAAAATGGCGGCCAGTTTAAAATTTTGGTCAAGTGGGAGTCGGATTTTACTTTTTCCATATAAAATGCAATCCAGCGCCTGATTTGAACCTATGAGCAATCTATGTTTACCGTTATAACTTTTGAACGCATTAAGGAAAAATAAAAATGAAAATTGCGTATGATAGAATAACTAATTCGCTTTAATTTCCTTTTTTTCGTTTTGACGATTTCAATACTATAACAAAGTTATGAACTTTTTAAAAAAAAAATCGGGCCTAGTTTCTTTTAAAATTTCGTCGCACGTTGAATTCTTTTAAAATCGAACCCGGGTCTAAAATCTTTATTATATGCCCTAGAAATTTAAAAAAAATGCCATTCGACGCGGAATGATCTAAATTTTGGGGTAGGATGAAAGCCAGCTACATAAAGAGTACACTTTAAAAAAAAAAAAAAAAAACCTACTTTTTTCAAAAAAAATGTATGGGAGGTACCAAAAGGAGCGCGATTCACACCCTCAATGGGGGGTCCACATGAAAGAGCAACTCTTAAAACCCCCCTATACAAAATTTCAGAGTGATCTCCCGTGCCAGCACCCCCTAACCTAACCTAACCTAACCTAACCTGACCTGACCTGACCTGACCTGACCTGACCTGACCTGACCTGACCTGACCTGACCTGACCTGACCTGACCTGACCTGACCTGACCTGACCTGACCTGACCTGACCTGACCTGACCTGACCTGACCTGACCTGACCTGACCTGACCTGACCTGACCTGACCTGACCTGACCTGACCTGACCTGACCTGACCTGACCTGACCTGGCCTAACCGGAGGTTATGTGTTTCCCACAATTGCCATAGTTATTTTTGAGGAACCAAACGATTGCGCAATCTAATTGACTGTTAGCGCCATCTATCGTTTCTTTACGCAACCGCGTGATTGTTAATGTATGTAAAATATCTTCTTGGCGACAGATGACGCCAGCTGTAAACGGTTTAGCTTACGAAAAAAAAAAAAAAGATTGCCACTTACGCTATTTACAATACAAAGCAATAATTCCATGATGTTAATGATTGTTAACAAATGTCATTCAGATAGGTGCTGCAAATTGTACACGAGTTGAAGTTTTATAGAATTATTGGTGCGATAATTCTATACGAATAAAATTAACATGAATTTTAACGAATGTAATTTTTGCTGTTTGACGACAGGTGGCGCTTGTCGTACTTGTGTTCCGCGAGGCGTCTCGAGGCGCAGCGCTGCGTGGTATACCGTATTGTTAATTCTCACAATGAAATGTGTACCTTTTCGTGTAGTAAATAAAGTATATTTTGTGTCGCTCTGTTAAAAATGTGCGCGCAGCGTCGCGTCGCGTCGCGTCTCGGTGTGATTTGACCCTTAACCTAACCTAAGTACTCACTAAAACCCCTCGATGTGACACGGACTGACCTGTTACCGGGTTCTACAGTTTCGCTCGCGCATTCCCTGTACAACCGTGATCAGTATATCCTGGTCTCCAGTTTTGGCATCCCATACACAAACTGAGCACCCCGTCTTCCCCCCAGAGTTCAATTGAATTTTATTAAGACCACCTGCCTTAACAATATCTAAAAAAAAAAACACCATCTTTTGTTAAGCAAAGGATTTTTTTTTAACAGCTACGTAAGATTCAAGCGTTGCTTCACAATTCTCTCAATTATTACCTGTAAGAACGCATTTGCATTGCATTATTGCAACGTAGAAAGCCATAAAGCCGGTGTGGTACTGCAATAACGGAGGTGAATTCCAAGCTACGGGCAGCTAAACCAGAGTGTCCCGCCTGCACCACTCTGCGCCGGTAGGAGACGTGGGGGAGTACCTCCGTCGAAAGGTTGAATGCAGTCTGACGATTTTCAGCTGCGGTCGCTTTGCAACGTTTACTCCAGTTCGTTTGACACGTTTCCTCGTGGTCCTACTAATTTGTCCTACTAGTCAAAAAGTGAACCTAGATTTGATCACTAAATACTAATTGTGGTTGTAAAAGTAGGTAGGTTAGGTTCGTTAGGTATCTTGAGATGCCCGAAGGGCAAAACCACCTAGAAGCAGGAGCCCCGCCCTTGGGCGGGGCTCCGTCGAAAGTCAGTAGGACAAAAATAGTAGGACCACGAGAAAACGGCCTTCGTTTGCATGTTTTTGCTGGGGACCGTGCAGGGTCCTGACTTTTGGACGTAAGACTTTGTCTTCCAGCGGTATCGGGGCAAGCTAAATAGGAGCGACCCCGTCGACCGTGGCATATCAGGCCCATGCTGTTTTGCACCTGTCCCACCGCTGACGATAAGCGAGAAACGAGTAGAACCAGTGACCAACTATTAATATTTGAGTCTCTTTTACGGGCACGGGATCTATTCTTTTGTTGTATAGAGAGTTGAGAGAGAAACTATTAATACACTTGGGAGCAAATAAATGGAGCTAACTATTGAAATCTATAGAAAGTGGCTCGATTTCTTTGCTCCCAAGTATCTTTTATGGACACGGGATCTATATCTTTTGTTCGTTTCTTCGGCGAGAAAATTAGACCAGTCTATAACGACATCAAACATCGCAAACAGTCAATTGTTACGTCCCTTACACCCCCTTCCCCCCTTATATACTAGCTCCGTCGACTTCGTTAAGGTCTGCTAAAATGCCCAGGTGTACCACCGAGGCATACCACGAACAACAAGGGCACCATTGTCATCGTAGAAGTCGAAAAGAAAATCATTTGACATATTAATATTTTATTAAAAATGTATTTTCTAAGCGTCATCGTTATTACTTAAGCTGGGGTGTGTGTGACATGTGACAGGCGACAGGTCAGTAGTTGAGCGCGCAGAAGAGCGCGACACCGCGTTTGATCCAGTGCGCCTGCGGCTTGTGCGTGACGAGCTCGATGGTCATCACGTAGTTGGTGGAGTGGCCCGTGGTGGAGAGCGTGCCCGCGCGCACCAGCGTCTTGTACGTGGGGCACTCGTACAGCCCCGTCGCCAGCTTGTGGTTCACGTCCGGCTTCATGTAGATTATTGCCATTTCTGAAACAACACAACACACTCTTATTTCAAAACCGACCTGAAAAACTTCGGGGTGTTAAGGAATAAAAAAACCGGGCAAGAGCATGTCGGACCATGTGTCGGGTTCCGACACCGTTAAAACAAAAACCTATCTCGACAAACAACAAGTATGAACAAATTCTCTATTTAAGCTTATTTGGTGCCGTCTTAGATGACCTTTAGTAGGCATAAAGGGGAGCCCGTTGTTTACCTTCATTGTTTTTAGTCATAATACCTTTTTTCCTAAAATACCAGAATTTCAAAATACCTACCAAACCACTCTTTACATACCTACATTATAAACTAAATATACAATACATTTAAAAAGTACAATATTATTTTACTTTCGTGACCGCTGCCGCTGGTAAATAATAACTTTTTTTTTAGTTTTGCCTGGAACTGGAACTCAGAACTTCGCGTGCTGATTTTACGACGGTAAGGTAAACATTTCCGAGCATGAGGGGGAAAAGTTACATTTCTGTTGCTCAGAAGACATACATATTACCTTAAAAAAAAAACTAAAATAACTAACAATTTCATTATTTTAACGTTGAGCGCATGAAAAAAATGATCGGGGAAAAAAATCGCAAATTCCTTGTCCTACAATTTTATAATAGACATTAACATCATAGAGATTTTTGTGACATTTGACCTTAAATAATTTACTACACAGACACGAGGTTTTATGTGACTTTTGAAAATAAATTTTGAGAACGCCAAAATGAAGTTGACCCCAAATTTGACTGCGATTACTGACAACTTAGCCATTTATAATATTAGTGTGATTATGGGCGCTAAGTATAGGTTCGTGGTGGTGTTGGCGGCCTCACCCGTGTAGAGCTCCTTGGGGCGGCTCTCCTCGAGCGACAACTCGCCGGTGTTCCAGCGCGCGCCCTCCAGGTACAGCCCGCGCACGCAGCAGCCGTCGTCCGGCTTCTTGGCCGGCGGGGCCGCCAGCGGCTGCCGCACAGACAGACGGACACACGTCAATATCGCACCCATACACAAATCGTCGAGGGACATTTGTAAATCTACGACTGCACACGTGACCACACCGGTTCACTAATCTAACTGCGTGTGTCAATAACAATTTCTAATGTATTTTTACATACATTCGAACTCGCTTGGACGCGACAAGTAGACATTGTTCAGTAGTATAATAAATTGCTTTCATCAGTACTCAGCTATATGTATAGTGTAAACAAAACGCGGTTCCTCTCTGTTTGCTCTTTCGAAGTACGAAACAGATATAAAATCGGTTTTACTTTGAGACTAGGAGCATTCTTCGATAACGAGCATACTCGTACGATTAATAAAAAGCAGAAATTTAATCAAACAAAATTTGAGCTACACTGTTTTCAGACTGATAGATTATTTTTCGAAGGTGATTATTTTTATTTTACACAACCGACCTCAAACGAGTAGCCGATGGTGTCAATGGCGATGACGTGCTTGCGCGCGTAGTTCTGCAGCGCGCCCGTGAGGAACGCCTGCGGGAAGAAGAAGCCCGAGATCCAGAACACCTTGGGGATGCCGCCCTCCGCCCACTCCGTCATGAAGCGCACGCGCAGGCACAGGTCCTTCACCCACGCCGCTGCAACCAAACGACAATTATTAGTTCGCCAGCTACAGTTCGCGGCACCACGTTCCCCGCGGTTTGCTCTACAAGACTCCCGAGCGGCTTGAGCGAGGTGCAGGCTCACGAGCTATAGGTTGCGGCACCACGTTCCCCTCAGTGTGTTCTACAAGACTCACCGAGCGGCTTGAGCGAGGAGCAGGCTCGCGAGTTATAGGTTACGGAACTACCTTCCCCGCAGTCTGGTCTACAAGACTCACCGAGCGGCTTGAGCGAGGGGTAGGCTTTCGATTGCCAGATGCCTGGCACTACGTTCAATGACAGGTTCCGCGCCATGCTCTCCAGAGACTCCGACATCACCACTAGACCCTTCAGCGCCTTCAACAGGTCCCTTTCAACGAGAAAGACAAATTATTGGCATGCAAAGTCAATATTAACCATAGTTTAGGAAGAGTCCATCAAATTTAAAAACTAGTCGTCAGCGCCGGCACTAAAACTCACCGCAGGGAACTGCTCATGACGCCAAGCAGGCGGTTGTAGCGGATCGCTTCCTGGATTAGCACGGTATTCAGGGACTCCTTGTACGAGACAGGGAACCTGGCCGACACATATTTGATGGATTATTTGCTTATTTTCGTTCACTAGCCAGTTGTAAACACCAGTCACTGGACTCACGTGGTGCTGATGGCCTTGAGGTTGAGCGGGTCCGGCACCACGCTCAAGATCTCCTTGGCGGCGTTCTCTGTCATCTGCTCGGCCGACAGCCCGCCGCCGCCCGTCGCCTCCTTCGGCTGCAGATTGCGCAGGATCGCTGCAGCACAATCCGACTCCTTACGCGGCTGCTACACACTCGATATAAACCGCGATATAACGATCATAATCCAGGATCACGATTTTATCAATTGTATGGATCATGATTCATGGCTCATGGATCATGTCATGGATCATGGATTGTGATACGGAAATCCAGAAATCCATGACCTGGAATCGAGTATCGCGATTAACTTCGAGCGTCTAGTCCCCGTTTTACTACGTTAGTATTCATCCTGGTAGCGATGAAGGAGGACGAGCTTGGACCACGTAAACGTCCGCAGAGAATGAACATTGCCGGCGTACTGAAGCGATTCGCATCGAACGATCCAGAATATTACTTGATGAATATCATTTCGAGTATCGCGGTTAATATCGTGTGTGTAGCAGCCGCCTTAGGCCTCGCTCTCAGGGACTGGCGACGCGCTGCGCGGGCAAGAGCGTGCGAGTATATGCTTCGCGCCGCCCGACGCGCGACGCCCCGCACATGGCGTCGCCGGTCGCTGAGCGAGGCCTTAGGGTGCGGCTCCACTGAGGCGGAGATGAGTGGAGTGGAGCGGAGCTGTGCCAATATCAACCAATAGAATCTAAACTAACGTGCACAAGGCGCGCTCGACGTGACCGCATGCGTATTCTATTGGTTAATATTGGCACAGCTCCGCTCCGCTCCGCTCATCTCCGCCTCATTGGAGCCGCACCCTTACTGTCTTGGTACATCCTCACAATTAAAGATAGTAAAAACCACTTCCTATGGGTCGAATATGTCGGAGTCCATTTTTTTACAAATTAGTTCAGCCTTTACAAGGGAACAAAAATCATATATTCAAACCATAGACATATATTGTTTCGTATGGACTTGCCTCTAGGATAAGAAATCTGAAAATTCATACTATAGTATAACCAGTTTCTTAGTAGTGATAGGCAATCTTCGTTTTTCTATGAAACACGAAGACAAATATACTGTCAGTTGCGAGTGCAAGGGTGATAGCGATAGCTAGCCGAAAGCTATTAAGAAGCTGGGAGTACCTGTACGTACAGCTGTGACTCCGTGACGTCACAGTGACTTGCTCTGAGCCCGAAAGGCTGTCAGTTATTTAAAATGCAAAAATATAGTAAATTGTTTCTTTTTTTAAAAAGTATGATGGCGCTATTTAATGCGATGTAGTTTTTTGAGCACTCGCTAGAATGCTAGAGTAAATGCTCAAGTCTAATGACACCTTTGGTAGTCTTGGTAGTCCTGGTACAGTCGCCATCAGATATATTGTAGCGGGCGAGGTACTCAAATATTTCGGAGCAGCATTACTTTTCAATAAATTCGTTACACTAGTATGTTCAATCCCTCTTGATCGAGTTACCTTAAACGCAAGATGCCAATGTAGGACACCAGAACATGCAATTTGTCATAAATATAAGAGCAGCTACTTTTCAATAAATTCGTTGCACTAGTTATGGTCAATAACATTAGAATATGCAATTTGTCATAAATATAAGAGCAGCGACTTTTGAGTGTTGTCATATCATGTCATAATAGTGTGTACCATAGACATACATATAACTAGTGTGCATTGCGTTCTCTAGTATTGATCATTGTTTTATTATAGAACGTTTAATGAGGGTAATGTGTCTTGGGCGCGTACTGAGGCAGGTCATGGTCTCGGACATGGCGTAGCTGATGTTGGCGTTGCTGTGCAGTCCGAACAGCGACGGGTCGTCGTTGAGCGGCAGCCCGCGGATGAAGCGGATATAGTCGTCCACCGTCGACGACGAGTGTTGCTGCCAAATAAAAACAACTCTACTAGCTTTTTACTCATTTTATACTCCCAAGTTTTAAGTTGTAAGTTGAATTGCTGTCTCCATGCTATAAAACTATGTTACATTACGTCTCATGTATAGTTTCAAAATGGATAGAGATCCACTCACACACGCGATAACCGACACCTTGTGCTGTTTTCACATATTTCCGACAAAACTGTTCCGATACAAACTGGCGCCACGCATCGGGCTCTGCGCACACAGAGACAATTTATATACATGTATATGTATAGCACACATACAAACATTATCGTCCGACAGCCCACGGGCGTCCGATGGTGCCGCCAACATATTGGTGTCGGCTCCGATATCCGATATCGGGCCGGACAATATGAAAGACATACATACATACATATTTCATACATTTTACTTGCCCCGATATCGTATCAGCCCCGCTCCGTTCGCCTGACGGCAGGCCCAGCCCTGCCGGGAGGTACCTGCTTGAAGGCGCCGCTCTCGTCGAACGTGTGTCGGTCGGAGAGCACGGCGGTGGAGTAGTAGTCGCCCAGCAGGCACATGAGGCAGCGCCGGTCCCAGTCGTCCGTCACGCGCCCGCCGTAGTTGATGTGCCCGGCCACGTACGTCAGCATCTGCACACGACACCGCCGACTACCACACTGCTCACCACAGACAGCCATCGTGTCAATACTCTCAGCCTCACCGCGAGAATGCGGAAACGCTGTTATTACTATACTAACTAAAGTATGTAGTTGACGCGACTGTTCCAAAATAAGAGGCATTAAAAGGTGTTTTACGACGTAGTCTTAATACTTGGTAGCTGTTATGGTTAGTGGGTCTCTTTCGCTGTTGGCTTTCAGCTATATAGATATTTTTCTACATAGACATTTTGCGTTGTAGTTTTATTTACCATATAGTCATTTTGCGAGGTAGGTATTGGCTTCTGGACCCAAAAAAAATGCCCCCGAAATGACGAAAAACCATGTCGTCAAAAATCCACCCTCATATCATAACTCTCATGGCATGATGGGCTAAGTTGCTGGCATGTAACAAAAAAAGTTTTGGTTAAGGAATGTTCGAGAACGGACGGGCATAGCAAGCGTTACCCTACTGTTTCGCCCCGCGAGCGGTAAGAGGAGTCGTCGCGGCAACGTACCCGGATGGGCACCTCGTGGTACTCGATGAGGAACATGTTTAGCTGCGAGATGCTGATGCGCAGGTCGCCGTCCGTGAACTCGTAGGGGATGTTGAAGCCCAGCGGGCCGAACTTGCGCCGCTCCAGGACCACGCCGTGGAACAGGCACAGCGAGAACAGCAGCCACTGCGCACACACACACGAGTGCGTCACACAGGTGTCGGCACGGATACAGTTTGGAGGGTCGTGCCCCGCGTACGTAACGAAGTCTAATAAGGAAACTCTGCACTAGACCAAACAAACTGGGCAAGAGCATGTCGGACCACACTCAGTGTAGGGTCCCGACGCCGTTACTACAAACACAAACAACTCTCTCGAAAAACAACATGTACAGTCAACCAATTTGATTTATAGGCCACTTTGGACTATGTTAAAGTGACGTTGACAACCAAACGTTACAGACTTCTTATGATTTGGTTTAAGGGGCTTATAAACGGCCCATATTTTCACTGCAATATGTGGCCGGCAACTATTGGTGTCCCTCTCTTACTCGTATGTTAGAGAAAGACACCAATAGTTGCCGGCCACATATCGCAGTGAAAATATGGCCCGTTTAGAAGCCCCTTTACAACGTCACATTGACAAAGTCAATAGTGGCCTAGGAATCAAATTGATTGACTGTACCTATGAACGAATTTTCTATTTAAAGTTATTTATAATATACTGCTTAGTCGCCTGTATCTCAAGAACCAATCTCTAACGATTCTACTTAGTCGTGATAGTTTTCCTTTTAATTTCGTTATAATGTGCTTTCATTTAAGAGATACAGAGGCTGTAGAGTGTGGGGACACGTAACTCTAGTAAAAATGGCACTTTTAGAGTTTAAAATACTCGTAGCCAAAACGCTCCCCCACATTGTATCAGGCGGCCTTTATAGTATTTTTAGTGCACGAATTCCCACCCCACTTGGTGTACTTGCCTACGTTGACGCAAATACGCAATGCCGATTTGATTTGCGGGGCGGACCTTCGTCAATTATAAACACGATATAAGTTGGTATTTCGGTAATAAAGAACATAAGTTTAATTGTAAATGTCGTTATAATGGTATTGTGAAAGCCTCATTCTGATCTAGATTCTTGAGCTCATCATGCAGTTACATTTAATTGAACGCCTACCTTGAAGTTGGGCACTTTCGAATCGCTGGAGGCGAAGTAGTCGGCGAAGTCCGGCACCTGGTTCAGGTACGCCTTCAGCAAGTTGGCCTTGATGCCCCGCGGCGGCTCCACCGTCATCTTGTATCCTGACACGTTACGTTTTACGATTACTTCAAGCTCGGGATTAGGCACTTCTCGTTCTTAGTAGGCAAAGCTCGTTTTCTCAAAGAATTTATAAAAACCTAGTGTGACTTAAGACTTCATTAGACATTGATATTTGTGTTGCTAATAAAAAATATATTTATCAAGGGCTCAGCGACAAATACTTCTATCAGTTGAGAAAATAATAGGAGAGCCGACTGCAACATTTCGTACCGACTTGATACCGCGATGAAATGCACAATGGTTTCCCATAAAAGTGATGCTAAGTCCGAATTTGATACTCAGCCATGGCAAAACTTGCCGAAAGTAAAAAAACGAAATTCATTTCCGGTGCGAAAAAGAGGGTGTTACTTTACCCATCTGATACTGAAATAATAGTTATGGCATCAGTTAGAAATTTACCGAAATCTGTCAGTATTTTTTTTGCCGGCAGTGCTTGGCAAACGCTCTCAAAGGTGACCATGGGGACTCCTAAATATACCCATCTGATACCAGAATGAAACCATTTCAGGAATATATAAGTCTGCCAAGGCTTTTTCTGCCGAAACACCTTGATAGACGAAATTATGTAAGCAAAATCCGTGGAACCAGTATTATAGAATTGTACAGAATACGGACATTTTAATTACTGTAAGCTTATTTTATAGCATGTTTAACAATTATGAAGGTCTGTGTAAGTGGTAGTAATAGTAGTTTCCTGAGACAAAAATTAAACAATCCTGATCTCAATTTTAAAGACAACCATCATAAACATAGTGGGCTGCCGAATCAATTTCAACTAACTATAAAATTCTTATATTCTTAACTTTAAAGGAAAAATAACATACTGTGCCTCGCTCGAATCAACATAATGTGACTTAATTGTACCGCGTTAAGGGTTATATTAGAAAGTGGATACTAGACATTTGCGCCGCGCCTGTTTCACGCCGATTATATGCCGTACGAAATTTTGCAGTCGGCTCTCCAACTAAAATAGGTTTTGTATTTCCCGAGAAGTGGTCGTGGTCGTGGTCGCGGTGGGCTCACCGTTCTGCAGCAGCGCCACGGGGAAGGCGGGCGAGGGCATGGCCGTGAGCCACAGCCGGAAGTCCTTGTGCACCAGTTCTGGCGAGATGTGCTCCACGTTTAGCTCGAGAACCGGCATCCACGACGGCGAAAGGTGGCAGTTCTGCAAGTGCCAGCGATTTTAAACTATATAAATCCAGCAAACACCAGTTTTTGTGGCAATTACATGCCCATTATTTTATGGGTTTTTTTCCAAGCGTATTAGTAGTGTATATTATAACCATTTTTCTGAGAAATTCTATCACTATTGTCTCCTGGCCTTCGGGACAGAATAACAACAACAAAAAGTTGATCCACCCTCTTAAGAGAATTAAGATGAGAATAGAATAGAATATCTTTATTTACCTACTTATACTTACACTCCAGGGTTAAGTTGTTATGATTAAGCAGTAAAAGTGTCGTGTAACTGTATGTTCGACACCAAAGAAATATAAATCAAATACTGTCCGGACAACGATTTAAAGTTTAGGTTAAGACAAAAGTACAAAGGATAAAAAATATTTATTGAGTAAGTAGTTCGGCCGCAAAGGCACTTTTACACATCAATTTACCAGAAATTTAAAACACGGAACTGGGTAAGTACAGACAGCGACTGCGCTATTGTAGGTCTGTAGTTGCGCCACTCATCCGCCACCGCTGTTAAAGTTAGGTACGCTTCTAGTTTAAGTTTAATCTTATTATGTATGAAAAATAAGCTAAAGTTATAAGAACGATTCATCCTACTGAGCATTTTTCTGCAAATTTCCAACTCAAACTCACCTGTCTATTTACAAACACGCTACAACATGCTTAATTACTCAGTTGCGAAAACACACTTAAAACATTACATTAGAAAATAATTGAGAGACATAGTTTGATGCGTAGATATCCAATAATTTGCGTTTTTTACTCCTAGGAGACACGCGGTTGTAATTTTTTTTTACCTGGAAAAACACCCAGTTCCCGAAATCGCAGCCGATCCGCATCATGGCCTCCGCTAGGGGGCCCTGACCCTGCCCGAGTGAAATGCTTTCAAAACGTTTTCCCATTTTCATCTTGTCAGCAAACTTCAGCAAATCTATAATAAATTTCAAGTAAAGGTATTTGATCACATCGAGTAGGTACTAAGTTAGAAGCGACCGCGACTCGGCGGGCAGCGAGGACCTGCGGCCGGGTCGGTGCCGGTGGAGAGCACGAAGATGATGGGCGCCAGCGGGTCGGACTCGGCGTACAGCGCCGCCAGGTCCGCCGGCTGCGGCTCCACGAACCGGCCGCCCAGCCCCGCCACCACGTAGTCCTGCACCATACAAACACGAATACACCGTCTCCAAGTCGACGTACAACCCTGCCACGATGACAGCGAAATTAATTACTTCAAAATTATTTATAGCCTTTCTAATGAATTTCTACGACAGGGTTCTATGGTGAATCAAAAGTCATAGTCAAAGTCAAAGTCAAAGCCTTTTGTTGTTAACAATTAAATATACAAATTTAAATGTTTTTATTGCTTTAATTAGGTGAAGCTTAATAGGATTAAATAATACGACAAAAACATGTATAAGAACAAATACAAATTTAAAGGTTCCGTCCATCAAGCACATAGTGCTTTTAGATAGATACGTCATTACTTGTTCATTATACAAAATACTTAATTACTCTCTTGTTGTTATTAAATATTTCGTCACATGCATTCTCCTTCCGTATAGTAAGTAAATATTCTTGACCTGCTGAAATACAAATCTTTGGGTTCATGGTACTTACTTCGGTTTTTGACTACCTTTGTGTTGATAAATCATTTGCTTTGATGCACTTGTAGGCGGTAATTGAGACATAAGATTCGGATCACCATTTTTCATAACAAATGCATATCATATCATCACTATACATCGGTATCAACGTTCAAATTTCATGGCACCCGGTAAGGATAGCAAAAAAATAAATACATTCGAATATTTGATGAATAATAACGTTTATATTCTGTGTTATTTTTAAATTTAATTATGCTGCAGTTAGCTGTACCTATATAAATACTGTACTTATACGTAAAGAGCTTTATTGTCTTAATAATGTAATATAACCTTAATACTCATTTTGCATTCGAAAAGTAATATATGCCAAATAGGAAACAAATGTCAATTTAATTGTCAAACCAAATAAATATTAGTTGGTGTGAAAAGGTCATTTGGTCATTAAAAAATGGACATATTATAGCAGACGTCAAATGTTGACAGAAAAATCCATGGAACAAATTTTAGTAATTTATTCAAACCTTTAATACATATTTAGCGTCTTTCTTTTTATTTATAAAAAATAAAGGTTCTAAATACTAGATGTATTTGTTTGTATTTGTTTTTCTGCAAACCGTACTTTGCCATGAAAGTTGAACGTTGATACCGATGTTTAATCATCACTAACACTTGAGTATCACGTGCTCACCTGAAGGCCGGGCACCAGTTTGTCCGGGCGCAAACATTTGAGGACCAAAAGTTTTTGGAACGCGTCCAGCTGCGTGTCCAAGGGCTTCGGGTACGCAAGCCTGGAACACAAAACTTCTACTGTATCTTAGTGACTAAATCGCAAAATAGGTTTAGATTTACAAAATATAAAATAAAAAAAAAGATATTACGGAGAGTCAAAAAAAAATCATCAAAAAAAATCACTCTTTAAATAATCACGTCATTTACAGAAGGAGCGGGGCGATTTCCTTGTGGGGGTAAACCGCGTCGTTGAAGGCGCGACGTGACTCACTTGTGCGGGTTGACCGCGTCGTGACTAGAAGATGCGGATTGACCACACCTTAGAAGATGTGACGTGTCTCACTTGTGCAGGTCGACCGCGTCGTAGAAGGTGCGGCGCGGTTCACTCGTGCAGGTTGACCGCGTCGCAGAAGGAGCGACGTGACTTAATTGTGTGGTTTGACCGCGTCGTAGAAGGAGCGGCGCGATTCATTTGTGCGGGTTGACCGCGTCGTAGAATGCGTGACGTGACTCACTTGTGAGGGTTGATAGCGTCGTAGAAGGAGCGAAAGTGGCGTAGCTGGTTGGTGAAGTCTTCGTAGAAGAATTTCATGGTCGCCACCGACGCCAGCTCCTGCATGTCCAGCCACATCTTCTCCGAGATCCACTTTGGCTCAGGGTTAGGGCTTTCCTTAATATAAAACCATAACGCTTGTGGTGAGTGTATCTCCAGTAAGTTAGTAGAACGATGTGACATTGAACCCTATTTTGACGGTTAAATTTAAATTACATGATTGTGATTTAAAAAAATTGGGTCACAATCTTACACAAATTGACTTAATCCCAAAATAAGCTCAAGGGCTTGGACAGTCAGTCATAAATACACAATATTAATAAGGTCTATGTATGTGACGCGATGACTGTGTAGATGTTAATGCTTTCGACTGTACTATGGGTACAACAATACTGATATGATCATAATATCACATTCATTAAATAATGAACTACAGCGTCAATTAGTCTCGGACTAATATCTAAAATGAAATTCGAAATAATTAGGAATACTTAATGAATTTGGTGGACATGCTAATCTAAGCTAGGGCAGAAATTGTCACTGTCCTTCGTTATTATAATAATAATATGCTTTAATTTAAGATATTTTCCAGATTTTTAGAATTTGGGCGTTTCTTAGAAAGATTGTACCTAGTTAAGAACTAAAATTAAGAAACATTAACTTTTCCGTTGCGTTACGAAAATAAGCTATACTGCTATAAGACAAATGGTGGTATCTCAGACAAAACTCCTGTAGCAAGTGCAAGCATATTACTAACGGGTGAGGATTGAATCTGTTTCATTTGTTGAATTTGAGATACACTGCTTATTGGCGTTAAGGGTAGTATATAAATGTACACAAATTTTCGTAACTCAGCGGAAAAGTTAACGTTTTTTAATTTTAGTCAACTAGGTACAATCGCTCTAAGAAACGCCCATTCGTAGTTTTGGCGTGTCCCCCGTAACTCCAGCTAAAATGCTACTTTTAGAGTTAATTTTATCCTAAACGGGTCCTATAATGTACAATGACATTAATGACTTTTTAATAGCTGTCCAATGTGGTAAAGTTAAAGCCTGACCAGATAAATAAAAAACTTGTAATGTGGTCGCCACTATACTATTTTATCTTCGTTTCGTGAATTGCAATAGAAATTACAGTTCATATAATTTCCGCAACATAGCGATTTTTTTTCTGGTCAGGCTTTAATTAAAATAATCACTGAAGAACAATAATTCTAGTTAGTTAGGTTTTGATACAATAATAATTATAAATACACAAACTTGCTGAAAAATACAAAATTAATTCCGCGGTGCCACGTATATCAGGTCAACCTTTAGCGACGTAATGAGGGCTATCAATGACAATGGCCTGTCAATTCTTAGCATTTACCAATAGCCCAAATTTTTACGCCCAGCAACGTGTAAGATCACAATTGATTTTCCTTTTTTTCTATTAAGTAATAACAATAGCAGGATCAGCGATAAAAATAATGAATATAAAAAAGTCAATTATAGTTTGACGGTCGTCACCTCTTCTATCTTGCCCCCGTTGAGCAGGAACTGGAACTCCTCATTCCGGATGACGCCCTTGTCAATCAGGATGCGCGCGCAGAGCAGGAAGGCGAACAGCAGCTTGTGCCGCTCGAACAGACTCCGGCACACGTTCACGTACAGCAAGAACGTGAAGTGCTCTATGATCACGTCCACCCGCTCGATTATGTCCTCTGAACAACAAAATATAAAGAGACCCGATAGACTCAACACAAGACCTTTCTTTCGATCTCGTTTGGAAGACCCTTAGAAGCATTAAATTACTTCCACCATAGAACAACCAGAGTAAGTATTCATTGTACTCTGCTGTCTCTATCGCGTTCACATTATCTTTGACATAACAAATATAGGGTAACTACTATTAAATACTATAGTTTTAATGCTAAGTACAAATTAATCTCAAAAGGTAGGAATACCGTTGGGCTCAGTCTCAGACATGGCGCGGATGAACAGCTTGACGAACCACTCGAGCGAGTACTGGTACATGGGGTCCACGTTGGCCATGCCCGACAGGCAGAAGAACAGGATCTGCCCGCGGTTGGCCACCGGCACGTAGCCGCTGCGCGCCTCGTCGATCTCCACCGTCGTGCGCTCCATGTCCTCCACTTTAGCCTGACGGTCGACGGAACAAACAGATACGAGTATAGAAAACATCACTCTATGACGCACACGTGTTTTTATTTTGTCTGCACCAATTTAATAGCTACAATTTTTTATCATCTTTTACCGATACCGATTAACTTGTACAAACATACTCATATTTACTATCTTATTTACTTTAAACTTTTTTGTTTAGTTAAAATAAATACTAAGCAAATAAAAAAAACAAACTCCGAGGATGAATTAGGGTTATCCATAAAATTTCGTGTTTGGGTCGGGACTTCATTTTCGTCGCAGGTTGAAGAAGTTGCGACAAATCATTTGGTCTGAGATGTTACGAGTGAATGTGGTAAGAGTGAGGAGAGTGAGGGACGGGGGAGTCACCATGATCTCGACGCTCTTGATCTTGATGGCCTCGAGCGTGAGGATGAGCGGCACGTCGTCGACGGGCGAGCCCTCGCTGTTGGACAGCCCATAGAGGATGTCGGCCTGCATCTCGGCCAGCTGCGACGCCATCTGCGCGCGCGACACGATCAGCTGGCCGCGCAGCTCCTCCAGGTCGGGCCGCTCCTGCGCCACCACGATCGACAGCAGCTGCTCCGCCAGCCCGCTATACACCCACACGATACTTATTAAGTGCTTTCATTCAACTTCGCGTACATAATGTTCGGGTCATATCTTGCAAGTCAATTTTTATTCCTTTTCTTAATATTTTGTAACTATTTTTACTTTAAAATTAAAACAAATCCGAGCCCTCTTTCTTGATTTGTCACACGGTACAGTTAGTAGGTACGAAGGTAAAGACAGAAATATTCAGTGACATAAGATTTATAATTCGATGCGGACGGCATGCTCATGGGACTTCAGGATTATCGTTCGGCTGGCTATCGGTATCATACCTGCACTTGCAGCTGGTGATTGCCGACAAGTTAAGCAACTCGTAGTACCTAATGTACACCGTTAATACTTAAACTCAGTTTCAGTCCAAATAAATAACTAAAGACTTAATACCTCGTAATTACATGTAATTATATATATACAGGGTGTTTGGCAGTCGGGTGTAGGGGTTTTAAGGGATGATAGAGCAGCTCATAAGCTATCGATTTAACCCCTATGTATGTTCAGCAATTGTTTTTAGTTTCCGAGATATTGATCATTTTAATCGGAATTTTTGTAATTCTTCCTTATGTCCGTAATGACGAAAAGGAAAGTGATGGTACCGGCTGCCCAATCGCGTGGGCGTTAATCGAACGTTTCGGATTAATTACGAAAGTCGAACGATTTGATACACAAAAATTCTTGTATTTTACGATAGTCGATGAAAAAAGGAGTAAGCGGTGGCGTAATGACATACTTCTCCGGTGTGGCTTACAGCCCGCCATACCGACGAAAACACATTAATAAAAAAAAAACAATTCAACCATTTGTACCAGGCTAATTTTTGCATAGCTAATCATCGTCGAGTAGCCATTCACGAAAATCACCATGCCATATTTTTCCGACGGTTCCAAATGGCCGCCATACCGCCGCAAACGAGTTATTGTTTTTTTTTTGCAATACTATGGGTACCTGGGCACGAGCGCGAAGTTGACCACCTGCACCTTGACGGAGGTCTCGGGCGTGTAGCGCGGGTTGGGCAGCTTGGTGGTCATGTACAGCCGGAAGCCGGCCGAGAACGGGATCAGCGAGTCGCCCAGCTTCAGCACCATCTGCCCCGCCTGCCGGAAGTACTGGCGCTGCGGAGGAGATACAAATATGGGTCAAAACAACCTGTGACATCACGTTGGGATTTTCAAAATGTCTGGTGAGTCAAAAACTTACTGGAGGCTTACTGTTTGCCGTATGTTCAATTGAAACAATATTTAAAATATTTTTTTCGACATGGTTTGCTTTTTTTATGGTATAGGAGGCAAACGAGCGACGGATCGCCTGATTATTAATTAGGAAAGGAAAAAAGGGATTTATAGCCTGACAAGTAACATTAAAACCCTGGCCATGTTTCCAAATTTTACTCGTCCTGATTTCTTATAATGGCAACGGTTATGCCACACGTCAAAAGTTATCGTAAGTAGAGGTATGTGTACAAAAGTGAACAAAGCTGCGTGTTTCGTGATTTCTGAGCACGAACATTTTATGTGCTCGTCACGTGTTCGAATTTTCACTTTACTATTTGAAAACTTGTTCTAAATGTTATCGTAGAACCCCAAAACGAACTCACGTTTTTATAGATTATTTTACGTTAACGTCAACGTCAATTTTTTGTTTTATTAAATACGGGCATTTTCTAATGTTACTTATTCGATAAAAGGTAAAATTTCGTGCCCGTTGTTCGGGGTATTGAACGTAGCGCTCTGGGCGAAGACATTGAATATAGTTTTATAATTATTATTGGAATATATTTTAGTCTATTTTATAAGCGACTTATCAATTTTAAAATTACCATACGATTCAATAAATAAATACACACGTTTTCGAAGATTAAAAGCGATTCGTAAACGTGACGTATCACTGAACTGTTCGTGCTCAAGCTACAGCTTTTAGCGACAATTTCCCAGGGTCCGCATGCAACTTACCAGGCTGTACCATATTAATTAATTTACCTTTAGAACAGGATCTAAAGCCGGATCCAGTTCTTGTCCAACATTCTCCAGTAAAATTGGTTTCCCGAATCGAAGAGCAGATTCAAAATTCCTTAATAGATCTCGATCGTTCGGCTTGCACACGAGAAGGCCTTCGATCTTGCCCTGCGTTCAACAATATTTGGTGAATACAACAGTTCCCACAGAATTACCAGAAATTAGGTACCGAGCAAGTGTACATAACTACAGATATAAAGAATAATGAAAAAAAACGTATTTAGTCGTAGCAGGAGAACTAAAGTAACGGATATAGCTCACCGAATTGCAAACCTTAAGCGGCAGTGGATGGGGCACATTGCTCGTAGAAGCGATGGCCGTTGGAGCGGGACGATTCAGGTTCTATAGCGGCGACCGCGAACCGGAGGACGAAGTGTCGGCAGGCCTTCCACAAGGTGGACCGACGATTTGATAAACGTCGCGGAAAACCGCTGGATGACAGCAGCAAAGGACCGATCGTTGTGGAAAACCTTAGGGAAGGCCTTTGTCCGGAATCCCTTCGACTCCCATAATTTTATTGTTTCGATTTTCGAAAGTCAGAAATTGATTTCCATATTATTTTAGTCATAAATTCATAATAATCAATATTCATAATAGGTAGTTGTTAGGTATAACGCGAAATAAATATAATGATTAAGTACAAAAATGTTACCTAACATACAAGAAAAAAGTCATAAAACTGATCAGTATAATATCAAAAGGCATACCGTTTATTTTTATAAATATTGTAGGTCATATTTTTATATTTACTATTATTTCTATTCATATCATTTTATTCTCTAATATCATAAAGAACTAATTTTAAAATTTAGAAATAATACATGTCATACATAAACAAAACATCGGCTTACAAAAAAATTGGTTTATTTAGAATTGCGACTCCTTTCAAAAAGGACCAGCTGACAAAAAAGTAGGTTAGGTTAGAACTGCGACCCTTTACAAAAAGTACCAGCTGACAGAAAACTAGGTTAGGTTAGGTTAAAACTGCGACCCTTTACAGAAAGTACCAGCTGATAGAAAAGTATGTTAGGTTAGGTTAGAACTGCGACCCCTTAAAAAATGATCAGCTGACACAAAAGTAGGTTACTCAAAAAATATTATGGCAGACGACCTAGACCCAATAAAATTTTCTGATTAATATTTTTTACCAATTACAGTATGAAATTCAATAGTTATGACTAATGAAAGGGGGTGAAAGAAAATTATGACCATCGAAATAGTGACCAAAGACGAGCAACGATTATGAAAAACAACGGTGTGGATAAACCAAATCGAAAAATTAATGTTATGGGAGTCAATATAGACCCCCTTTGTCCAGCAGGGGACATCTTGCGGCTGATGATAATGTATTTAGTTGAAAAGTTCGTATTTATCTTGATCTCTCAGTTAGCTTATCGAGGGATACTGAGGCTCATTGAAAAACTAAGCTTAGCACAATGTTTTCCGACTACATCTGTAGGTACTGGGAGAGCGAGCGCTCGAGCGGGGGAGGCTGGAGACGCACCATGGCCCGGATCCACTTGTTGGCCTGCGTCTGCGGGTCGATGATGAGCGGCCAGCGGCGCGAGTTGGACATCAGCACCGCCGACTCCACCGACAGCGGGTCGCGCGGCAGCCCGTACATCTGCCACGTCCTGCACAACGTTTACTAATGTGTTCACATTTTTTAGATTTACTGTCATTTCATAAGGTACAAATGGAAAATCGCTTACTTTTATACGTCAGTTCAGAAAAATGACCATTTGAAATACAACAAATAGGAAAATTGTCCATCCTGAATAACGTCTAAAATGGAATCATGTCCCATGGCTGACCATGGGTCTGAACCAAATAGTATATACGTCCTAACTGAAATACCTATTATGTATAATTTATAATACTACATTATTTGGTGGTTTTTAGGGTTCCGTAGCCAAATGGCAAAAAACGGAACCCTTATAGATTCGTCATGTCTGTCCGTCCGTCCGTCCGTCTGTCCGTCCGTATGTCACAGCCACTTTTTTCCGTAACTATAAGAGCTATACTATGGAAACTTTGTAAGTAGATGTATTCGGTGAACCGCATTAAGATTTTCATACAAAAATTAGAAAAAAAAACAATAAATTTTTGGGGTTCCCCATACTTAGAACTGAAACTCAATTATTTTTTTCATCAAACCCATACGTGTGGGGTGTCTATGGATAGGTCTTCAAAAATGATATTGAGGTTTCTAATATATATTTTTTCTAAACTGAATAGTTTGCGCGAGAGACGCTTCCAAAGTGGAAAAACGTGTGTCCCCCCCCGTAACTTCTAAAGTAAGGGAATAATAAATGTAAAAATAATATATGATGTACATTACCATGCAAACTTCCACCGAAAATTGGTTTGAACGAGATCTAGTAAGTAGTTTTTTTTTAATACGTCATAAATCGTAAACCGCAATTTACCTTTCACGGAACCCTTCATGGGCGAGGCCGACTCGCACTTGGCCGCTTTTTTTAAGTATTGCCTTACCCCAAACCAGAATACCGTATGACATGACACTTCGGAAATAACAATAATAAATTAAGTGAGCGGTCTTAACATTAATTAAATAGTTGGTCCTAATGGCGTAAGCTGCCGAACTTAGTTGTTTAAATAATATTATAACTATATAAGTAGCCTAGTCCAGATGTAACATTTAATAGAATGATTAAATATTAAAGATGGTTTTCGGGGTGCGCAATGTTACCCCTAGGGCTAAAGTAACCCGGGTCACGAGAAGAATGTCAATCGTACCTGATCTGAACGGCGTCGCTCAGGACCGAGAGCGGCGTGGCGCCTTCGGAGTGCGGAACTTGCACCTCCTGGTGGTTAACGCATTTATCAACAAATCATTGTAAATCTAAGCCTTTATAGTCCAACCGTCAACCTCTATCAAAAGGAGCTCAGTTTAACCGGTAAACACTTGTTTACCTACACCAGCAGCAAGTGGCTAAGATACACTCTGTACCAAATAATAAAACCGTCTTCAAAACCTACTTAACAGAGTTTAAAATAATAAAATGATACTTGAAATATGTTGTAACGGGGCTCTAAGGTTAACTGGAAGAGATCCCTTAAAGGGATAAGTTCGCCTTTGTGTTTCTGTTTCTTTTTGATTTTGTAATTTTCTGTTTGTACAATAAACAGTTTACATACATACATACGTACAATGGGCTAATTTTTTGATTATATAATCGTTAGTCCCTCGGCAACTTTTAATTTTTTCGGAATTAAAAGTAGGCTATGTGTTAATCCAGGCTATAAACTATATCCATTTCAAAGGGGTTTGGGTAAAAGTGTTGTCATTTGTAAACGTCATACATTTTCAAGGTGAGCGGCCATTCGTAAAAGTGGTAAATTATGATAGAATTATTCAAAATAAACATAATGTAATAGGTACTCTTAAGTGCATCGGAGCCGAGATATTTAAATATTCATACCTAGGCGTACTTTTAGTTTCAAAAATGAATACTTAAATCTAGATATTAAAGATTTAACGCTCATTCCCGAAATACCAGAATTTTAAAATACCAGATTTTCAATATATCGGTATCCCAAAATTAAACATTGAAATTAGGGTATTGTTTATTATCTTCATCCAATATTTCGAATCTGGTTTTTGGAGAACCAGGTAAAAAGAGTAATTTGGTATTTTGAAATAGTGGTATTTTGGGAATGAGCGAGATTTAAGTATTCATTTTTGATTCTAAAAGTACGCTACTACTTTTACTGCTCTAATCTGATATTATTTTACGCCATAAATTATATATATATATATATATATATGTGTATTTAGAGGTTCTCTAAATAACTATGTGAAAATCTCCCGTGACCGCTGAAGAAAAAAGTGACAATTTTCTTCATACAAACTTACCCAATGCCCTTTCGTCCAAATCCGTCCAGCTGTTGCAGCGTGGAGGAGTAACAAGCTAACACAAAAACTTTTGCATTTATAATACCTATTAGGCCGTTTTTACAGAGACTACTTTCACTGTTCTGGAGCCACGGGTGAACCATATCATATATAGTCACAGTGAACTATCATATTAACCCTCACCGATAACACACTGCGCCCCCTCGACGTCATCTTTGCGGTCGACGGTTGGTCTAATACGTAAGCTATGTAAGAGGTTAGTAACATGACGGTCCACGCCTGGCCCGCCCGGGCCGGGCCGGCGGCCGTACCTCGATCTGGGCGATCCAGGCGCCGATGAGCTCGCGCCGGAACTCGTCGGTGAACGGCGTCACGTACCCCACCGCACCTGCGCCGCGGAACAACCGGTTTACACATTTTATTACTCAATATTAAATCTACCCTTTAATCTATCTTATTAGATAATTGTACTAATAATTATGGTGTCAGTATCTTAAGCAGGTAAGAATGATAATATTGATAATATTATATGAAAGGGAAAACTGTAACTTCTGTTGTTGGCGTGCGATGCAAACTAAAACCTACCTATAGGTATATTACCTATACAAAGAAATATATCATTAAAACACATATGACTAGACGCCACTAAAATAAAATTAAACATACGTTTGTGTTTGTTTGGCATACTTATCATATATTACAAGTACAGGGAGCGGCAATATTTTTTGTTGATAGCAACACTTAAAGCTATATTCGAGTTCAATAGAAAAGGTAAATGTTGTAAACAAATATGGATGACTGACACTTTCATTTATTGTCTATTGATTTATTCTGAAATAGTGATGGGAATAGAATTAACGCGAGTATCGATGGATTAATCAATTTGACACACGCGTAAATATTAATAGCTACAACTTGGCTACCTACAACTAAATGAAAGAAATACAAACTATAAGTATCTTATTGTTATTACCTAATCAGATATATCTATCATAATTTGATATCCAATGCGACTGTTTGCGGTTAACAAACTTTACCCTTCAAGTTGTTGTCATGTTCCGTCGAGCGCGCGGCTATTTTGCGCGAATCTCCGTCAAGCGGCATGTTATATTATAAGCGCGTCCATACATTTTGTTTGTGCTGGCGCACACATTCGGTGACTTCTATTCAGACTCGCGCCCGCGCCGCACGCATCGGACGTATTTTCGTATATGCAATTTTAGGTACTGAAATAGTTATTTAAGTTCTGTGTGTAATACTAACAATATATAGATTTCGTGGTCCGAAATAAATGTTTTTTATTTTATTTTATTTATTTTATTGCTAACAAATCGTCGTGCGTTCACCTACTACCACTATCCGTACTGACTAGGTATAATAAATTCTGAATGAAGAAAAACGCTGCGCTAGTCTCACGGAATTCCAAATAGAAATTCCGCATTTGGCTGGCCGCATACAGTGCCCGGCGGTAAATATTGCACATCGGCAATCATCGTTTCGAATACAAACGAATGCTAATTTTCATGACCGTCAATTATTACATTTGTCATTTATTAGAATTAGAATTTAGAACTTTACTAAGCACTGTTGTTTTGTTTTGAATCCCGCGTGAACTATATAGAGCTGTAAAACTACGTCTTAAATATCATTTACTTATTAAATATCATTTACTCCTTTTCAACATGTATAGTGTTCGAAATTAATACAAATATTAAACAAAATAAAATACTTCTTCAATCGACTTCCAAAAAGGAGGAGATTCTTATGTTTGACAGTTAGGTAAGTATGCAACCATATTTATCTGACGACTGACGAAACACGAAGTTTGCCGGAGACGTTAAGAAAATGGAAGCATTGTAATATAAAACGTAATTTCTAAATAGAATAATTATTTATGTTTTTTGATTGAGGAATAATAAAACATGGAAAAACAATAAAAAAAATGTTTTAGGGCTGATTTTTCAATCCCCATATAAAACGGACAGAGCTAAAATTTACCTTCCGGATAGCTTTATCCGGGGATTGAAAAATCAGCCCTTAATCAGTAAAGTCTCAAATCCTTCCATTTCACTATTCGTTCTCTCATTGAGGTTAATATCACTGTCTACTACTAGTCTATTAGTGAAATTTTATTGTGTACACATTTTTTACATTATCATCCTCATTTTTTTAATATGTCATCTTCGGTTACAAAATATTTATAAACATTGTAGATAATTTCGCGTTATTGGCCTCGTAAAGGTTTCCCTTTTTTTCCTATAGATGCCATCGTACAACTTTAAGTGATTTAAAATTTGGGGTTTTAACAACTCTATGTATATATTTTGGACTGGACGCGACCGCACTCTATCGCATCTGAACCACGACTAGAAACGTTATAAAAGTAGTAGTAGTAGTAGTGCGACAGAGATAACGCTCTACAAAGCCGAAATTTGCCGATTCTCTCTTTCCAAATGTCGATGTGCAATATTTATCGCCGGGCACTATAGATGCGTTGTCCGTATTCCATTTCCTGAATAGATACTGAATTGAAATTTCCGAATGTGTGCGCCAGCACAAACAAAATGTATGGAAGCGCCGCGTTCCGTTCCGCACGACGTCTTTAGGTTTTTTCCGCATAACGTTATTAGGTTTCTCCAAACGCACCGGCTTGCATCCGGAACGTACGTGCGGAATTTGTACCGTTCGGAAAAAAGCGAACGTATGCTTCAGTTAATGTATTTTATATTGATTCCATGCCTTCGGATGTCCGAATACGGAAAACGGATTCGGAAATCGAATACGGAAAACGTATGTATACGGCCAGCCTAGATAAAGGTACATAATTATTACCTAATTGATTATCTTATCGACGATAAATATTCTCAACACTAAAAATATCGTGTTTTCAAAGACAAGACAGATGTCGATGAGTAAAAAATCTTAATTTAATTTTAATTTGACATATAACCTAATAACAACCTTAATTTTTTTTTAGTGAAATATGAAAGAAATAACATATATTTTATATAAAAAAAAAAATGAACGAAAAATATGAAGCGTGAACGTTGCTGATAGAAGCATGTTCGTCCTTGAAAAGTTCGTGATTACGAAGTAATGAAGGTAAATTGGTTTGTTTCCATCATTTATCTTTTCTATTGAACTCGAATATAGTAGAAAATAGTTTTTACTTACATGCGCTCAAAAGAATATCTCCGATAAGATTAATTATAGCAACATCTAAATCTTTGATGGTCTTGAGCCAGCGGACTCTTTCGCTAGACAGCCCGTTAAGTAACCTATAGGAGAAATAATTTTAAATTATTTAGAAGTGGTTAAATTTGAATAGAGAAGAAACAAGTTGTAGACTTTTGCCAAACAGGAGGATTTAAAACAGGCAACGTGGATAGATTGAATGAGAGGTCCCGCAGGCTCACCGGTTGGCGCGGTCCATGCGCGCCAGGCATGCGTTGATATCGTCTTCCATTTTCCTCCTCTCATCCTCTTTCTCCTGGAGATATGCGTTTAACTTGGCGATGCCCTCGAGCAGCGCTTGCATCTTCGCCCTCGCATTGGCTAGGACCGCTGTACAGATAAAGTGAGACTTAGCAAAACCAGGTGGATTAACTAGTCGTCATCTGAGCTCGAAGGTCGGCTCCGAGGCGAGTAGCACACGGCGCCGAATGTTCGCGCGGTCGAGCGGAGTAAGATGCTTGTGCCGGGCCGTAGTTAACCCGCATAGTCCCAGTACTCTTATAAACTGTGAGTCCCAGTGACACCCGGCACCGCGCCGTGTGTTTACACTACTAGTGCAGACTCCACACCCTAGACCTACCCACAGCGTGGTAAAAAAAACCCCATCGCTCGACCGATGAACTCAGGCTTCATCGCCATGTGAATGTTGAGGCCATCCAGCTTCAACAACACGGATATACAGCGAAGACTGAAAAGGACAAAACCATTCGAGTTTTTAATAGTAGTAACAAAATATAATATATCGCACGACTTGCATATGTGCTTGCCTCGACCGTACGCGCCGCGAGGCACAACAAACAAACACAACAAGTAACACCAAGTTGGTTCACTCGAGACAGCGACGCAACACTAGCGCCCGAGCGGCAATAGGTATCAGAAACTTGCAAAGTTCTGGAGACGAACTAGTTTTGTATTTATAGCATGGAGTTACCCTCGACGGCGGCCAGCTCGCCCTTGGCCTGCTCGAGCGCCGCGCGCTTGGGCGCCACGGCCGTGTTCACGTGGTAGAACTTGTACATGGCGTGCACCCACATGCACAGCGACTGGCACGCCTTCGACACCTGCGCCGCACCCAACAAATACACTTTTAATTCGGTTCGAATAACATATACTTGAACTTTTTTTTATTTCACTACCAGTAACGAACAGTTTTCAACTGTAACTTGTGCAAATCCTAATAGAACCGTTGTATAAGTTTATTCGTTTATTTGTCTTCTTTTTACTTTATATTGAGAAATATTGTCTAGTTTGATTGGGACTCCCACTCGCAGGGTTCCGTACCATTCTGGTAGCTTTAATTTTTTTTTTGTTATAGCGGCAATAGTAGTACTTAGTATTTGAAAATTTCGTATGTCTAGCTATTATGGTTCATGAGATACAACCCGCTGATAGACAGACGGACAGGCAGCGGAGGCTTAGCAATAGGGCCTCGTTGGTACCCTTTGGGTATGGAACCCTAAAGAGCTCTAACGGCGGACTTAATGCGTTAAGGCATGCTTTGCCAGTCAACGAACAGGCCGAGCAGAAACAAGCCAATGCTGGTATTAGTTGGTCACCTTCCTTGTACGGTCAGATATATGCCGGGAACGCAAAACGCACGTGAGCAATCGTGAGTCTGAAACTCAGGTAAGTATGTTTACAGTGTGTAATACAACGAAAAGACATCTTTAAACCCGTTAATGTTTAGGTGAAGAATGGCTACGGTGCGTTCATTATTGAAGTGCTAACGCTTTTGTAATAAGCCTTAGAATATTAATTATTTAATTACTATTTTTAAAGCGTTCCGTATTAATTGTTTACATTCTTGTCATTTATCAATGCCAAAGGTCAAAGTCCGCTAACAATGTCACATGCCAGTACACCATGGTTCACGTAGTGCATACTTAGGGTCAATTTTCACAAAGAGACGCGACGCGACGCGACGCATCTCGGTGTGAGTTAACCCTTACCATCCCTTACCAATATTTAAATACGACGGAGGTCAATGTGTCGTCCCCAGTCTTTTCACTCCTAGAAGATTTAGGTAACCCTCATGAAACAGACTAATTTATAAAGGTGTCCTAACCTAACAATCAAAGTTATAAAGAAAAAAAAATGAATTGCATTTCAATAACCAAATTAGTCGAACACAACAACAGATGTCGGTGTTCACAATATTTTAAATAACTAACATATTTATTTATAATCATAGGTACCTATACTGTACTAAACTTGACCTGGCCACCAACGTGTTTAAAGGTTTGCTTCTACCTGGGTATGTCCCATACTCATACTGTATGCAACGTTACGAAAGGCACGAGCAGAAGGGCGAGATGCGCACCTTGAGGATTTTCGCGGGCTCGTAGTCGGGGTTGGCGATGAAGCGCTTGAGCTTCTTGATCATGTCTTCGGTGATGGTGTCCTTGTCGAACTTCATGAGCGACTCCAGAAAGGCCGTGGGGTCCGTCAGCATCTGCGAGCCGGGCTTCCAGTAGTTCATGATCTTCTCTCCGTAGTTGGCTCCCGGTTCCTGGGCAACAGACGGAACGAAACGTTACAATAACCGCTCGGCTCTAATCAACTAAATAGTGCGGCGATCGGTTCGTCCCGCGATGCTGCAGCGCTGCCCTGGCGGGCGGCTGCTGGCGCGGTATTTTAGGTTTCCTTCTTTGATATAACTACTTTCTGGCTAATATCTCTTCACCGTTACGTATAGTCGTAGTACAACTAGAAAGTAGTTCGTCTTCAAACAAGAGTACATGTACATCGCGTGGCTTGCATGTGTGCGTAAGCTAAAAAAAATCTTAAATGAAAGCAAATTATAACCAACTTAAAAGGATGAGGATAATAGATGATTTACCGAGAGCGTGGAATTGCATATGTAGTGGTAATATTATTATGTGTTTACGGGCATTCTACATTTAAATTTGCTTTACTTCTCATACCATCAGCATAAAAAGAGTTTTGTTAATTAAATAAGTAAGTACAAAAATAATGTCAGTGTCATATTCTAAATACATTTTACAATGCACTAAAATATACGTCTTATTTTATTACACAGTTTGCAAAAATTATGGCAGAAAGAAGCAGTAATTTTTGTCCGATTGAGAGTCAAAGTAAACAAATAATTTTAACTGCCATAAATATTTTGAACTCTAACTAATGAAAAATTTAAATTCACCTTACACCGCTGCCTAATTAGTTGAAAAAGCTACAGGTGTTTCTCTCTCGACTATTTATAAATTTATGACTGAGAGTAAGAGTGACAAATTCAAAGCAACGAAAAAAAAAGTTACGTACCTACTTTTCCGTCGGCAGTAGATACATTTTAATCAAGAAGTCATCAGGAGAACTATATATAATTGGTCTGACATGCTCTTGCCCGTTTATAGAACAGACCTAGAGTTGCCTATATTTATATTTAAACTATAAAACATTTTTATTGCAGTTAACTACTTATTATAATTTAAAACCCATACAGTAAACCAACAGCTATACATATAACACTATGTCAAACTGCCGCACTCAGAGACATCAATTAAATTTAACTCTTGTTTAGTGACGTGTTGTCTTATTCTATTGCTTTAGCAAAGAAAGTGACAGCAGCTACTTTAATCAAGCATTAAATTAAATTTACGTCTCTGAGTGCTGAGTGCATTAAGTTAAAACAGATGAAATTTAAACCAAACACGCATAACAAGTAAAGCTATCGAAGACTCAATGGCTCTCGAGCAGTATTTTAATGCATTATGTTATGAGTAATCATTTGATCGAGTTACTTTCATTTTGTCTAATCGACGTAACGATATTATTGTTTTTATGTTTAGATATGAGCCGAAAAAACTGAAAAAATCCAGACTAATATTTTTGTGGTTTGTTATATTTTACTGGAAAATTAAAATAACGTAGTCAAAATTGACAGGTTTTAAGAAATTACACAATTTAAATAATTTAAAACACAAAGGTCCCAGAATGACAACATGAGCAAACTGATAGTATGCACAGAAAAAATAATTCATTGTTTTTTATAATTATAATTTGTAGTGATCATGATGGGTGATGCATGAGTGAGATAAGAGTAATAACTGTTATTGGGGTGTGCGGTGCGCACCTTGATCGGCTTGATGTCGAAGACGACGCAGAGCGACTCGATGACGAGCACGACGCCGGCGGGCGGCTTCTTCATGGCCTTCACCTCCACCACGTCGTTCCGGTTCAGCTCCTGCAGCGCCTTCTCCGCGGCGCGCAGCGCGGGCATCGCCTCGTCTGCGGCCAGCAGCGGACACTCGTCAACTTGGCTTTACCACCGCACTACTGGACCGGGCAAACGCAAACGCCGAGTGTCCAGTCATCCAGTGGCGCCCGTATTACTATTATTGTGTATAATAATATAATAAACTAAAAACCTTTTTTCTTGAAATCTAAGAGTGGTTATTTGTTGAACAATTTAATACACAATTTATAGGGTATACATAGATTAATAACGATTGACCTTCGAGTAACTTAAATATAAAAAGTGGCCAAGTTGATTACACGGATGTTAAAGGTTATTAAACTATGTAGTTACTATTATTGTGTTTTGTAAAAAATATATTTTATTCAACAATAATAGTAATAAGGCGCTACTGTACCTACACCCGGCGTATGTTTGGTGCAGTCTTAATGCAAATAAGTTCTGAAACCAATTGGCTATATACTCCATAAAACGTTATGCAATAAAGCGTTTCAGCATTGCAGTTCAACAATTAGATTACCTAAATCTCTCTGAGCGTCTTCGGCCATAGCCGTCGTCTCCTTAGCCATTTTCTCAGCAACCGCTTGCTCTTTCTCCACTTTGATGCGAGCTTCTTCGGCTATAGCCTAATAACAACCAAACAAATGGAGTGGTTTGACGTTTTATGTACAGAACCAAACCGTCGCATGGTTCTTAATTCCGACGTCATGGAACTAAAATGTCACTTGCTTTTAAGATTTTAAATATATTTTTTGTAGAGTTTCATATCAAAATGGGGTAAAGGTAATATGGTTCACAAAAAACTATTTCACTTTAAGTTTAACTAACAGGTTTAAAATTGTACTTTCATTTAAAATAGAATAGCAAAATAAATTGTATTATATAACTGGTGTACTCGTGGTTTACCCAGTCCATTTAACTCATGTAGATGTCTAATGAATTGCTTAAACATAGCCCAAACGAGTGACGTCGTTGACAACAGCTTTCATCAAGCAGATATATAAGCAACATGAGTGAAAACTGTCGGGAGCGCCTCGTCGGGAGCACGTGGTACTGACCGTGTCGGTAGCGATCTGGTCGATGACCTTGCGCGTCTCGTCGGCCGCCTTCTCCATGAGCGGCTTCAGCTCGGCCAGCTCGATCTGCAGCTCCTTCACCTCCACCTCAGTCTGGTTGAGTTTGTTCAGCCCTGCGGACACTCACGCTGTAGCGCGCTCCCGGACCCAGAGCGGATAGTTGCTGAAGCAGGCGCTCGAACAGAAGTTCATTTGACTTAGCTATAACAGAACCAGCTTAATTACGTCTGCTGCTCGGCCAGGTCAGATCCGGCTCGATCACTTCTGATATTCTGTCTACATCCTGCGGCCTACTGCTATTATAGGAACTTTGGAAATTCCTCCTAATTTGCAAGTAGGCACTTTAAGTATTTTTACATGTCTGACTACCTACCAACGTTTTCAAAAAGGCTGTAAAGAGAAAGCGCTGCGAGAATTAATTTGTATTATAATATAAGTTATCCCCGATTCGGATTTTCGTTTGGCTCCGTTACTCCTCTCAAACTATTAGAGACTAGAGGGCGCCCGCGACTTCATACTTACGCGTAGAATTAGTTTACCGCTACTTCCCCCATTTCTTCCCGTTGGGGGTCGATTTTCGGAAAATCCTTTCTTAGTGCTCATTAACATCATGAAAGGAAACCCTGTACCAAATTTCAAGTTTCTAGGTACAGTAGATTCAGCTGTGCGTTAATATATTTATAACTCAGTCAGGTTTGCCTTTTATAAATAGATAGATATCAGGATCAAATTTAGCCAGTAATACGACATCTAGCCATAAATGGTTTAGAAAAAATACAATTGAAAATCGGACATACCGCGGAGGAATAATCACCGAACATATTCTGTTCCTATAGACTTTCAATGGGAAAAATGGGAAAAGTACCGGAGGGAACTCGCGGCTAAGCTAAGTGAGTGAGCGTTACCACAGTATATACATATCAAGCAGTAAAGAAGCTACGAACAAACGTTCGAAACGACGCACTCACACAGACGCACGCCTCTACGAGACCGCTAAGCGGATTTGGCAGTGTTTCCTTTGCATTTTATATTCTTTGGAATCCGAATCCGTTGACATAATGAGAAAAAATAGCCGCCATCTTGAACTTCTTTGTTATTCGACTGATTGCTTCCAAAATCGATATCTGGAGATTTGTGTGGTCTCCGACCGCGAATCCATTGACAGATTGAGAAAAAGTAGCCGCCATCTTGAACGTTTTAGTTATTTGACTGATTGTTTCCAAAATCGAAACCTGGGGATCTGTGTGGTCACCAACAACGAATCCGTTGACAGATAGAGAAAAAGTAGCCACCATCTTGAACTTTTTAGTTATTCGACTGATTGCTTCCAAAATCGATATCTAAGAATCTGTGTGGTTTCCGACGACGAATCCGTTGACCGATTGAGAAAAAGTAACCAACTTATATTTTTTTTAGGTATCTACTGAATGCTTACAAAATCGATATCTGGGGATCTGTGCGGTCTCCGACAACGAATCCGTTGACAGATTGAGAAAAAGTAGCCGCCATTTTGAACTTCTTAGTTATTTTACTGATTGCTTCCAAAATCGATATCTCGGGATCTGTGTGGTCTCAAGCATCGAATCCGTTGACATAAGTAATGAGAAAAAAAAGCCGCCATCTTGAACTTCTTTGTTATTCGACTGATTGCTTCCAAAATCGATATCTGGAGATTTATATGGTCTCCGACCGCAAATCCATTGACAGATTGAGAAAAAGTAGCCGCCATCTTGAACGTTTTAGTTATAAGGACTGATTGCTTCCAAAATTGATATGTGGGAACCTGTGTGGTCTCCGACAAGGAATCCGTTGACAAAATGGGAAAAAATTAAGCAACTAAGAAGTTCAAGATGGCGGCTGCTTTTTCTCAATCTGTTAACGGATTCATTGTCGGATACCACACAGATCCCCAGATACGGATTTTGGAAGCAATCAGTGGAGTAACTAAGAAGTTCAAGATGGCGTCAACTTTTTCTCAATCTAAACGGATTCGTTGTCGCAGACCACACCAGATTCTGATATCGATTTTGGTCTAACTAGCTGAAATACATTAAAGAAAAACTTTTTCATTTTTAAAAAAACTTTGTCCCTTACACTCATTTGGAGAGTATCGAAATAAATACTATTTCGAAAAGTTAAGTAGGCCTTGCTTCTTTACTGCTTTAGCTATACATACTGAGTATACAGTGTGGAAAAATAAGTCGGGCCCTGCCCTGGAGGGAAACTACCTTAAATCCTTAAGTTGGCTCATTTTACTTAAAGGAGACATTCTTTTATTTTTAAAAAGAAGTAAAACTGAGTTCAAACATTTTCTAAAAGGTAGCTTGCCTCACCCGTGAATCAAACCAGCTAAAAAAAAAAGAACTGGCTTTTTTATTCTACTAATCGATAGCGTTATTGTTCAGGATAAAATCTCTCAAATAAACATTTGGTCTCAGAAATAAAAAAGATCGTGAAAACTACCATTAATGCCGCTCCAGGAGGGCCCACTCTGTAGTGGAAAAAAGTTATGGGCCCTATAGGGGAGCTACTTTAAATACTAAAGCTAGATCATTTTACTTAAAGGAAACATTCTTTTATTTTACAAAAGAAACAAAACTGCATTCAAAGATTTTCTAAAATCGTTTGTCTCACCCGGGAATAGAACCAGCTAAAAATTAAAAAAATAAATACTCCCTATTTAATTGTAGCTTTCACGATCTTTTTAATTTCCAAGACCAAATGTTTATTAGAGAGATTTTATCCTGAACAATAGGTAACCCTATCGATGAGTAGAATAAAAAAGCCAGTTCTTATTTTTACCCGGTTCGATTCCCGGGCGAGGCAAGCGAGTTTTAGAAAATCTTTGAATGCAGTTTCATTTCTTTTTATAAATAAAATAATATCTCCTTTAAGTAAAATGAACCAACTTAAGGATTTAAGGCAGTTTCCCTCCAGGGCCCGACTTATTTTTCAACACTGTATAATTATACTGCGGCGTTACTGAGATTTCTGAAATGATGGCAGCAAACCGCCTCGCTCCATTTAGACTTGCCCGGGGACGGCAAGTGCACCTAGTTTTAATTGTATGAAAAGAAAAAACAAAGTTTACCCGTTTTTAAAGCATTCGACTCGGTGAGAATGGATTTCTGTTTCTTCTTAAACATTTCTTTGTAAGCTCCGAGCATTTCCATGTAAGACATCGGGGTGACGTAGTTGAGTCTGTTTAGCTGTTGCAGAAACTTGGTGCTGGCTTCCACCACGCTCTGATGCGCGAAGCAGCAGACCGACTGTCAACATGAGAATAAATAATCAGACAAATAATAATCGGGCTGGCTGCGTCGAAGGGAGGTCCTGCGAAGCCCGCCGGCGCGAGTGCGGGCCTCCCGAGGCGATACCCTTCAGGATCAACGTCATCAAGTAGATTTGTAACGATGTTTCGAGTCGTGCGATGCTTTTGCCTACCATGACGCTCGAGACTCGCCTCACCTGAACTAACCTTCATCTCGAGTGCTGACTTTGATCTCCAGATGGGATCGTATCATAATGGATATTGGATTTTTTTAAAAGCCATTACGTAGAACCCATCTGTGGCGTTAGCGCTCATGTAACACGAGGTTTCCCTAAGAGTCAAGCGTTAATTTCCTATGCATAACCAAAACACATCAGTAAGTAACCCGGTATCTCGCTGGCTCGCTCGCGTGGCTAAACATCTCGTATCATTATGGCTTGTTTTAATCTACTATTGTTCTGCCTTCAAAATTCAACGCTGCAACATGTTGACGTGAAATTTGGGACAGAAATAGGTAGGTACCTAGGTTATAGCCCCGAAACATGTATAGGGTTTATTATTTCGGAAAATGGAACAGATCCCGTGGAAATCGCTACTCTACTTCGACGTGAACGGAATTGCGGACATAAGTTAGTTGGTAATAAAAAAAGGTTATTTATTAAGCGGAACCCTAAAAGTGCGTAGTCCGACTCGCACTTGACCGGACCGGGCTGCCTACTGGTTTTGGCAACGCTTCGCGGAACCCGTCATGTCCATTTCAATTATGACCATTAGGTATGTTTTATGATGACCCATTTTGTATTTTCAACTTTATTATATTATTATTATGATACGCGCCCCTTCAGATTGTAATAATATATTTAGATCCCACTTACCATTAGGTGGCCTAAATGCTCGTTTGCCTTCTCCATGCCATAAATAAAATGTTACCCGAGCTACTCACGACCATGCCGCTGTAGACCTCGTCAGTGGTCTCCAGCTCTACCATGTTGTTGAAGAAGTGCGTGGCGACGGACTCGAGCGCCGTCTTGGGCCACTCGCTGAACCAGTCGATGGTGCAGCAGTTCACCAGCGACGGGAACTGCCGCAGCCGCGCGCGGAATATCTGCGACACATTTGATACCACTCTATTATTTGTTTTTTTTTGCACCCTTTACATGAAAAAAAACGAAATCCTTCTAAATGTATCACAAAGAGACCATTGAGATGAAGTATAAATAACTGAATTTGTCTCGTTGGATTATATTCCCATTTTTTTTCTGACTCCAATTTTCTATTCGCACTTTTTCACAATCTTAAATATTTCCATTTCGTTCAAAACGTATATTTCAGGTCTGGATTCTTCCCAGTTCTAAATTTCCCTTCTTATAATTACGTAGGTAGGTAATAGGTAGGCAGGAGTAGGTTATGATGTTAGTTATTTAGCAGGCCCGAAAGACCAAAGCACTGAAAAATAGGAGTTCCGGCAGCACTATTAAATTGATTTGTGGAATGGAAAACAGTGAGACAGGAAAAAAGCATCAGGGGAAAAAAACGACAGTAAAAACTTAATTAGGAAAAAATGCGACCGTAAATTCTGCTTCTAAGAAATAACGATATTGATCTAATAATTCCGCCAGTAGGCAACTTGGCCTCGGGCAGATTGATGTGTGTGACCGACGCACCTCGCCCACGGGGCTCATGACGATAATGATGTGCAGATTGCTGCGCACGCGGCGCTGGTAGCAGGCGAACAGGTTGGTCTTGGTGGCCGCGAGGTTCATCTCCATGACGGCGTGCCGCACCGACATGTAGATCTTGTCCAGGTCCTCGGTCTCGTAGATGTTGGGCACGTCGCCGGAGCTCAGGATATTGTTTAGGTCCTCAAGGAACGATTCCATTTTTATCTAGTCAGAAAAGGCGATTCCCTCACAACCCATAACTATAGTGCTTTAAATCCACGACGGCGCGCCCCACCAGTCAAATGAAGATTGCACGGTTGCGTCAATGTAGGTAGGTACGTATAATTGAGGTGTGTGGCGGGACTTCGCGGATGGAAAACACTGTATCTTACTCGTAAAGGCAGGTCGTTGAGTAAGTGTGAATTATATAGTCGAATTTAACTGACACTACACTTTTTAATCCAGAATGTTTGTTTGGACCATGAACGTGAGGACTTAACTGACCTGTGCGTCGGAGAACAAGAAGACGATGCCCCGGTTGTCGGAGCCAGCCTTGAGCATGGTCTGCTTGAGGTCGTCGCGCCACTCCGTCTGTCCGTACACCTTCGTGATCTCGATCTGGATGCACAACAGCTCCGCCATGAACGCCGCCAGCCGCGACAACGACTGCCGACCTGGAATTAGAACACAGGACCTGTGCACTAAACAGCCATCATAGTATTATTGAGAGAACCTCTCTAGCAATGTGCGTGCGTGCGGATATGCGTGCGTGTATGTTGTGTGTGTGTGTGTGTGTGTGTGTGTGTGTGTGTGTGTGTGTGTGTGTGTGTGTGTGTGTGTGTACCGGAGCCACCCATTCCCAGCAGCAGCGCGTTAGCCATGGGCTGGCGCACGATGCGCGAGATGCGGCACAGGTGCCCCGCGGCGTCCTCGAACAGCACCAGGGTCAGCGGGCACGTCGACGACAGGTTGTAGTCGTCCAGGTAGTGCTCCAGAATCTCATCCAACTGTGGAACACCAATTTAATAGTTCAGTTTACCCGAGCCCGAGGCACAGATTATATACAAGTTAATATAACGGATATACTACTTGTGCTACCTCCCGTAATATTATTATCTAAATACCGATCGTCGTATTCTCGAAGGTTGAATCGGGAAACGAAAGTCCTACTTTCTAGTTTCCTTTCTCCCCTCACCTCCTCCCTGTCATTGATCTCAACATATTTCCTGTCTTCGGCGCCGATGTCCATAAAGTCGCCAAACAGCATCATTCTACCGCCGATCACGTTTTGAGGTTTTTTACCGAATTCAGTTTGGATTTTCTTGTTGAGTAAACTGAAACACAAGGCCACACGTAAAAAGTGTCATTTTAATGCCGGAATGAGTTGTTTTCGTTTATATTTCGGTACATAAAATATAATATTTGGTCGATTGTTCTATCTCGAATGCTCGAGGTATTTGCGAGGAGCTGAAGGCAGGTGCGGCGCTCACCTGACGAACCACCGGCGGTCCTCGTCGCAGACCAGCCGGTCCTGGTAGACGCGCTGGTGCTCGTGGTACCACAGCCGGATCGCCTCGTCCTCGTCCTGCAACAGAGGACCGCGCTCTGTACGTTCTGGGTGTTATTACCCAAACTTACTAACAGCGGTATTAAATAGTGCGTCAATGTAATAATTTTACGGTTTCCGTGTAAAGCACAGGCAATTTGAACTTTTATACAAAATTAATTATGCTTTATCGGCAAAACGATCAATCAGATTTTTTTTAATCAAATCAAATCATATTAATTTGCCAGAACACGCAGTATTACATCATCCTAAGGCTCTCTTTTCCTTGCCTTTAAAAGGCCTTCGTCCGGCAATTCAAATAAAGGTCTAGTGCAAAGAAAGTAAAACGGAATTTCTGTTGTTTTATAACTAATGATCAAATTAGAAAATCGAATTTATTTCGTTCACAATAGATTTCATTGATAAATTTCGTTGTATGGTGGGCCTTACGAGGTTAAGCAGATGTTCAAGAATTAAAAATCCATTGCGTTCAGCCTGCATGCAAGCGTGCAAATATTAATATTTAGTCTATTTTTTTTAATATAAATCTAAAGTACAATTATCAATTACAAGTCAAAACATACAAATTATAATTCAATAAATAATAATATTCTTATTGAATTAAAAAAACCATAATTAATCATTATAGAGTAAAATAGTCATATTACCTTAGTATTCTATTTAGGTCATTCATAAATTCATTTACATATATTATAAAAACATTTGTGCAAAAGCCATTTTGTCAATTTGGATTTAAAAATATTTCCCGATAATAACTTTAGGTCATGAGTTAAGCTGTTTTTATATTATATGTATTTATGACATGGGGGCTTATACAGTCGGGACTTCACACGTGCTTTTAGCTGCCTTTGCGTGACCTCATCACGTGTTTTAAACAAATGAGGACGGGAGTCAACAAATATACAAATTTCTTTGATATACATACATGGTAATGGAAGAATTGTTAGTTTTTTAAATAACGGCCAGCAACTGTCATCAAACCATGCATTGCATATAACTCGAACACACTTTTTCTGTAGCTTGAAAAATATATTCACATGAAAAATATACAGCCAACTGGTCATGTGCGAGTCGGACTCGCGCGTCAAGGGTTACGAGACAATGCAAACAAAAAAAATCTAAATCTGTACATTTAAAGATGGAGTTACGCTACTGATTTGCAAAACGCTTTTTAATATTGTAGTCAGAGGGCCCTGCCAAGATGAACTACACTAACTATCATTTCTATTCGTTTCGTTTTCAACCAATAATCGCGTCACTGGTAGATCACGTGACTTTTTGTCTCACGTCATCTACCAGTGAAGCGATTGGTTTAAACACGAAACGAATAGAAACGCTAGTTAGCGTAGTGCATCTTGGCAGGGCCCCCAGATTTTCAGCAGCATGATTAAAAGTCTTAATACCTACTATTTAAAATAATTTCTTAAAGAAGGCTATATATTCCTCGAAATTGTTTTGAAATTTTCATACATTGTCAAAAATGGGTGTATCCCAATTGACAACATTTCATTTTGGTGACACCTGCAAATTACTATAGGAATCGAAAGGATTTTGCCTCCTGAACACGGCAAAATATTTATTTCAATTTTTTTTTATTTATATAATTTTTTTTAAGAAAGTTAAAAAAAATATCGAATTTTACCAATACTACGCCCGAAAAGATATAATACCATTGCCTTTTTCCCACTGTCTTATCCCCACAACGGAACACAACCGTCCCACGACTGAGCCCTTATGTCCATAGTTTAAGATTTTATATACGATTTTGATGTTGGTGTTGCTTAAATACTGATATATTTTACCTTTATAGTGGAGGAGTCCAGCATAAGGATGCCCTGGAAGACCTTGCTGAGGTCCCGCAGGTTGAAGGTGTAGTGCGACTTGGCGGGCGTGGGCAGCAGCTCCTCGACCAGCGCCGTGAAGATGTCGATGGACGCGGCCAGGAACGGCGCCTCGCGCACCTTCACGCCGCTGCCCAAGTGCCGCGTCCACGATTGCAGGATCGTGTTGAAGATCCCGTACTGAAAAACGGTATTATTACAAAATGCTCTTTAATAAATTGCCGCCTTAGGCCGTTTGTCGATACGATAACGATAACGAGATTTTTCTGGCCAATATCAAGATATCGTGGCGGCAATTGTTTGCTCACCACGACGATATCGGTGGTTCAGTCAGTTTGTTGTAGCTGTCGTGAGTGGTATTGCGTAGAAATAAAACAAACTAGGGAATGGCTATACGTTCAACCGGCGACCACTTATTCTTCTACTTTTGTACGATGTTTTTCCTAAATATAAAAAAAACTACTGCATAAAAAAATACAAAAATATTTTTACTGTAATCAGCAGTGTAAATCTACAAATCTACAAACGGTATTTTATTTTACTACGTTAGCACATATATAATGAATTGTTGTCAATTGCCGTCATGATATCTTGATATCGGTCAAAACTATCTCCCTGGGTCTCCTGTGGATTCGAGGTGAGTCTGGTGGTGGTACCTTGCTGGCGTACTCCATCTCCGTGAAGGAGATGTAGTGGAAGTGGCGCATGAGCCGCATGGTGACGGGGTTGCGGCCGCCGCCCGGCGGGCCCATGGCCGCCACGAGGCTGATGTCCACCAGCGTGCGGAACTCGCCGATGTTGATGCGGTCGTACCACCCTGCGACCACCACCATACCACTGACAACTACTTCTTCTCCTTATTATTGTTTATTAATAATATTGTAAATGTGAACGTGTCGTTTTTTGTTGGTTCGTTCGGTTTTTACGGTAAAGTATATTATGAGAAATGCTTTTCAACGGAAAATAGCGCTGTCTTTTATCCTAAATATCTATTAGATACCGCAATCCAAACCGAAAATTCGCCGGAGTTGTTTTTTGTTTATATCTTGTTTTCTCATTTTCTTCCAAGTACTCTTCGATAAGCTAACTGAGATAGCAATACATATAATATGTTCGCTTATTTTACCAACACTACAAGCAAGCGAAGCCGCGGGTAAAAACTAGTCTAGTATAAAAGACGGTAAAAGATGAATAAATGAATGAAGGCGAGTGGGTCGCCGCTCGGCCTGACCGGAGAAGTCCATGAACTGGCGGATGAGCTCGATGGGCGGCTGCGCGCCGTACACCTCGAGCGCCGGCATGTTGAGGTCGTCGATGAAGAACACCTGCCGCTTGGTGGGCGGCGGGCCGAACACGCCGCGCCGCCGCCGGTCCAGCTTGCTGTCGATCACGTCCTGCCGACACAGGGGACGGGCCCCGGGCTGCTCAAATACCGGCCCCACTCACACATCGGTGTTAACAATACTTGAGAGGTAGAGTGCTGCCCAGTTCTTTATAAATACACATGCGTTTACATGTGTTTGATATTTAAGCATTATTAAATATAGGCTCAATGTTAGACGGGAACAAATAGGCAATTTAAACGTCTTCGTAGTTATAGACACCCACACAGCGCGCCGTTTAGAGCAAAAAAAAAACTCAGTAAATTGGGCACATGAGGGCTCTTTTACACGTCGGTAACATGAGTGAATCTACCAGCGCTTCGGACAAGACCATCATGGCGGAGAAGAAGCGCCGCAAGAAACTCCAGCAGGTCATTTTTTCAATCAGAAAAACATAATAATACTTGTACTAGGTAACTGACTTTAAGTAATAATAAGATAATAAAGTAATAAAATGTATTTTTGCTAAACTAGCAAATCAATAATAATCAATAAATGTTATCATTGTCATATCATTATTATAATTATTTATTTATTTCTCAATAGTCATTCAGTATAAAATTATTGAAGCACAAAAAAAAACGCAAACATACTGAGATCGTCAAATTAAATTTTCTTATAAAATATAATAATAAACAGTGATCGGATCTAGGATGCAATTTGGGGTGAACGACCTAACACGTTATGCTTACTTAACATGAATGTGACTCGGGATTTCGCGGGATTTTAGGAAATGGGTTATTATTGTTAATAATTAATAATATGACGGAAGGGGATGATGTGATAATTATAATTTCACATCAGAAGGAATATAGAATAAACTAAATTAAAGCGAAAAAAAATCGTCGGTCTTAGGCAGGATTCGAACTCGCAGAAAATAATATTTTGTATAAGGATATGAATGAACAAGGTTTACAGTTAATACCTGCGTCTGGTTGGACGAGGTCCTGGCGGAGAAGACGATGAACTCGCAGATGAACTTCTTGTGCAGGCCGCGCGACAGCTTGGAGGTGATGGTGATGGTCTTGCCGGTGCCGGTGGGGCCCACGCAGATCACGTGGTTGTAGTTGGCCACCTTGTAACCCAGCAGCGCCGCGCTGCGCACGTTGTCCAGCGTCGGCACCTCGATGTCTGCGCCGACCAAACGGAACATGCCATCAGATCAGCTACAAGTACCTAGCAACGTGCTCTAAAACATACCAGATGTTGGTAGGTAATATGGTAGAATGTAATGTCATCTTTTTATTTTTTATTCCTACTAGTTTAGTAATTCACAATGGCAGTCCCTCTAGTTATAGTCTTTATTATTTCTAGCGAGCTGATCTTCTATACAAAGGCCATTGTTTGTGTACAATACTATTATCTTTCTTTGTGTCCGTAACCGCAAGCCGATTACATACAAAAAAGTTAGAACTACATTGAATGTCCATTGAATTATCAACCCTATCCTCGTAGTCAGTAGGTTTAAAATGTAAAGTGTCAGGATACAGGTATGTCTTTATTATTTGAACCGAGCTTCTTCTCTACACAATATTATCGTCTTCTGTCGCCAGGGTTGTACTCGCGTTGTTTAAAATATTACTTTAAATAAATTTTATTTTTTTATTTTTATTTTTTTATTGGTATTCAGGACAACAACAGCCGTAAATATACTTATTACATAGTATTTGTTACATAAAAGAAGGCCAATGACAGTTATCCATCAGTTACTTAATTAAAGAGTACACAATCATAGCAAAAATGTAAACTCATGAAAAATGCTTAAAACAAACAAGATATGAAGGTTTTATTTTAGTAATGTGCATGCTTTGCATTGCACGCAAGCCCAGAAGAATGGAGAATAATAATGTCGCTTAGTAATTCATTTACTTGTACCTGCCCACAAATAGTACATAGTACACAGTAAAAACGAATCAGTACCAAGCTATTTAGATTAAACTTATGAAAATTAAAAAAAAAACATCTAAACATTTGATATTAAGATGTTGAAGATTAAAACATCTAAATTCTCAATTACATTTAATGTAAGTTTCGTTTCGTATCCCGCGTTTATCAGTAAGTGCGATTCAAATCTTACAACTCAGTTACCTACCAGTAAAATGTTGTCTCAAGTTTTTTGACTGTCAGAAACTCACTAAACAAATAGTACCTGTTTGACTTAACTTTGCGTATGGCACTTGTTTTGTTGGTAAAACGTTGTTTCCCGAAAATGAAACCTAGCTAGTTCGATTTATCGCCTCCGAAACCCCCGCATACTAAAACTATGAATAACTCGATATTTTGGAGCAAAACGTGTTAAAGCCACCTTTTAGGACTTTCGAGAGCAAGAAAAGTCCAATAAAACGTAGCTGGGTTGCGAAAAAGTGCACTATAGAGGGTGAAAAATAACGCATGTACTAAAAGAGCAAAAGCCAGTTAGACACTAATATACCAAAAAAAAGAACAACCCTAAGCCCTGCCTTAGTGTCCCCACCAATTGATAACAGAGCAGTTAGACAAAATAATCATTCTATTTTTATTGCTATCTCGCTCGCTCGAAGAATTTTACCTGAACCTGCGGGATACTAGTTGCATTGTAATTATTGTTTCTTCAAATTTGTCATTAGGATGCGGAATTGGTTATATCTTGGATTCATCACACTATAATGGTGGTTAAAATGCAGGTTAATCGAAAGTCCTAAAAGGTGGCGATAACACGTTTTGCTCCAAAATATCGAGTTATTCATAGTTTTATTTGAAGTAATATTTTAAACAATGCGAGTACAACCCTGGCGACAGAAGATGATAATATTGTGTAGAGAAGAAGCTCGGTTCAAATAATAAAGACATACCTGTATCCTGACACTTTACATTTTAAACCTACTGACTAAGAGGATAGGGTTGATAATTCAATTGACATTCAATGTAGTTCTAACTTTTTTGTATGTAATCGGCTTGCGGTTACGGACACAAAGAAAGATAATAGTATTGTACACAAACAATGGCCTTTGTATAGAAGATCAGCTCGCTAGAAATAATAAAGACATACTTACTTAATTTTACATACTTTGACTAACTAAATATATTAAATAAATAACTATAGTACACTATCACGCTGAACGTGTGGTGTCAATCACTCGGCTGTCCTTGCAAGTACGGTCACGAGCGTTAATTTGGGACCCATTTCAAGAAAAATATGCTTGAAGTCGTCAATGACATTAGAGATGTCAATTTATTTGTAACTTTTAGAAAACTCAACCTTACTGTTGTAGAATGTCAGATTGACTTTGGACCTAAGGTGGGTATCAAATTTAATCTCGTGACTGTACAGTGGAGTGAAAAAATAGAAAGCGATTTTATTTGGACCACTGGCAAGGAACTTGACTCGCTACTGCCCGATAAGTTTACACTACTTTACTGTCCACTGTCACTGTCTACTGTCCACTGTCCTTGACCAATGTAAATCGGGCTTGAGAAGTTAAAACAACCGGCCAAGTGCGAGCTGCACACGAAGGCGTCAGTACCACCGCTCGATATTAGGATCGAGCAAAACAAGATTCCTAATTTTTGACTTTTTTATTTTCATGATTTGTTAATATAGCGGCTATAGTAAAAAAAATAAAAAAATAAGCATAATAATTTTTTTATTGCCACACACCAAGAAAATATAAAGAAAGACAGTGTTTACAATTTTGACTTAATTATATTTTTAAATTATCTCGGTCCAGTGACAAAATCAGTAATAATCATTATATCTCTTCTTCAGCACATATGCGCCCACCGTTGGACATACGTCTTTACAATTTTCCTAATAGTTATAATAGGTAGATACTTTACTGAAAATGTCAAGTAGCTATTACGGTTCAAAATTTATAGCTCTGTGAGAGACGAATGGTCAGCGGAACCTTAGAAATATGGTACTCAAAATTTTTTAATGAGTGAAACAAAAAGGCATAGATAAAGGTGGAGGGTACCTGCGAATTGCCACTCGGGGTCGACCTCGTAGGCTTCCATGTTCGCCATCCAGTTGTACCAGTAGGGGCTGGCCGGCTCGCCGTCGTCGGTGGGGTCGGTGAAGCCGCCGTCGTGGATGCTGCAACCACACACGCTTAGCCACCACCCCCACCAACCACCTTCCTGATCACTACTACTAACATAACTTTTAAAAAAAAACATAAATCTTAGAGCGATTCTATTATTTTTCCTGAAATGTATAGATTATTTCTTAGCCTATGTATTTTTTTTTATCTTCTGTAGTTTCTGATATAAACAAAAAACATGGCGATTTCGTGTTGTTTTCTTCATGTTTCACATTAATTACCCAAACATCTTAAAATAATGTGATTAGCCCATTAAACTTCTCAGCTTTCAATAAATGTTATTATAATCAATCCCACGATAGATTAAAGTAATTTTTTATAGTTGCTTTGCATAATTTTATATTGTGGTATAAAATTATCCATATTTCAAATTTCAATCCGATATCTTTAGCCGTTTTAGAGATAAAGGGTCTTAACAGACAGACGGAGAGACGGACAAGTATGTCATCTTAAAAAGGTTCAGTTATAAAGTGTTTGGTACGGAATTGTAAAAATGTCTGCAAGAGGTTCTGCTGTAACGAAATCATACCAAGACCAAAAAATCTGAAAAAATCCTGATTTAAAATATCTATATATATTTTACTCGAACAATAAAATTAAGTTGTCAAATTGTAATGTTTTGGAAACAATCAAAAAACTTTTAAAATCTGTATTAAACTTTAGGCTAGTCAAAATGAATCTTATTGCAGAGAAAACAAAGTTCATAACAAAGTGAATATTTTCTTTTGCGTGTTTAACCATATTATCTTAAATACGGAACCCTCAGTGCGCGAGTCCGACTCGCAATGGACTGGTTTTTTTATATTACGAGTACCTAGTGCTTATTCAATGCTGATATTTGTTGCTGTATAAAAAAGTATAGACTCACGTGTAGTCATAGACGCGGCCCTCCTTGGGGAAGAGCGGGCGCATGCTCTGCTCTTCCATGAGCTTGCGCACGAACGTCGAGAACTTCGCGCGGCCGTTGTGGTCGCACGTGGCGCCCACCGACCAGATCACCGCCCACACCACCCAGCACGGCGCCAGGCGCGCTGCAACCACGACCAGACGACCGCCGTAAGGGGCGAGGCGAGTACACCAGGGGCAGGGGCGGAAACGTCACTTTCGAACATACTACGTAACATATGACGTCTTCACACGTACCTATATGTACCTATATGAACGCATGAAGTAAAGGCACCACCGCATCGAGCCCAGAGCCCTTAAGTATTTCAATCTCAATCCAATGGTTCAAGGAGGGAGAGTTTGTGTTTGGCCATTTCTCAAGAAACTGAGCGATAGCTGAATTCCACGCGAGCTAACTTTCAAAATACTGTAGTACTAATAGTACTACAGTGTTCCTTCAAAGTTCATAGAAAAAACTGCAATCAGAGCAGGGACCTTAAAAAAAAATTAATGTCCGTGAATCAGTTTATTTTGGTTCGTACTTATCTTATCACAAATACGAAATTATATTTAACTCAACCCTAGCCTTACCTTACATAGCAGTTAGATACCTATTCTATAAAGACGCGACCACACCGCTGCTTAACGGTGCGTCAAAAACGGCGCCATGTTATTACTATGACCCCGTCTTTTGTTTACGCAAGCAACGACACCGTATTCTGTATTCTGTATAGGTACGATTTGTACCTATATAAAACTGGAATAAAGCATTAAATAAAATCACAAATTTAAACGTAATATATTCAATTTGAATAAAATATAGTTTAAACGCGTTTATGTTATTTTAAGTCTATGACATTTAAAAAGTAAAATATACAAGGAAGAATTTTGATTGCACGAGTGTTTGTCTGTTTGGAGATAGGTATATCCTAGTCCAAACATGGCTTTAAAAAGTAAAACACCAGATACGTATTGAGGCCGCTGCCGTTGGTAAATAAAAACTGTTTTTTTTTCCTGGTCCTGGAACTCAAAATTTCGCGGCCTGATTTTACAACAGTAAGGTTAACATTTCCGAGCATGTGGGAGAAAAAATAGTTACATTCCGATTGCAAATATTTCGATGAACTTTCACGCACCGAGTAGTGTGCAGTGAAAGAGGACTTAAAACGTTTTTCTCAAAAAATTCCGGAAAAGTTGACATTTCTATCTACATATGGAGTTTAGACGCGAAGTAGGTACATAGTTTAATGACGGTTCTCAAATTTAAAAAAAAACATTGCTGGCTCGCTACACATTTTATTACTGTCTAGTTTGTAACTTTCTAAAAAGTGAGGGCACAAGTCTTATACATCCATATTTTATTCGAAACATAACTTTTTCATCTGTGTCTGGAATAGCATGTGTTTTTTTTTTAATCTTGCGTTTCTGCTTTTCATGAACAAAAAGGCGGTAAAGTGTTACGGTTTTTTCACGTGAAGTTTCTGTTAGTATGCATTTAAAAAAAATAGTTCAAGCGATGAAGATTTTACTCCAACACAATGTTTTCTTGCGATTTTTGAGAAAAGCACTATAATATTTGCCTAGGCAGGGATGTAGGCCATTGCGGGCCGAGTATTGTTAACAATAATGTACTATTTCCGGTTCAGGTAAATTTGGTAAGAGGCAGATAAGAGGGTATTGCACTGTAATATAGGTAGTGTAGTGTAGGTTTAGTATACTCGTACGTACGCATGAGGGCTATGATCGGCGCGCCGGGCGGCGGGCGGTCGTCCTTGCCGGTGAGCGGGCGCAGCCGGTAGTCCAGCAGCTCGAGGAACTTGAGCACCAGCGAGCAATCAATAGAAATCACGATCTCCGTCAGCTCCGAGCGCAGCAGCTCCAGGCAGGGGTACAGGTATGTCGTGATCAGCCCGGGCAGAATCTTGCGGATGTTTTCCGCCATCTGGCAGGACACGCGTTCTTAGTCGAATCACCTTTTCGGATTGAGGCATCAAATAATTGATATGAAACATATTTTTGGACGTAACCTATCCTATGTTTTTTTTTCCTACTGCAATAAAAAATTCACGGGTTTTAACTGGCCATGTAAAGGTAGGGCAGACGGACGGACGGATAGACAGCGTAGATTTAGTAATAGGGAATCGCAAGAAGTAATCTATAGAAAAATCTTCTCCCGATAGGGACAAGGGAGCTCGCGGTTATCATTTATACCGGAGGGAGATTGCTTTTCATCCAGGCGTTGACGAGTGGCGGCAGGCCTACGACCTTCGAGTCCAGGTAGACCATGCCGCAGCGCGAGACCGTGGCCGGCGAAGCCACGAGCAGGTCGGCCACCTCGAAGATCATGCGCTGCCGGTCCGTCATCTTCATGATCTCGCCGCTGGAGAGGCACAGCTTCTTGTTGTCGTCCAGTACCTGGAAACACGAGTGGGTGTACGAGTTTCCAATAGTATTTTATGTAACTGATACATAAAGAGGGTCCTTAAAATACGAGTGTGGTTTTATGAAACGAGCTGAAGGCGAGTTTCATAATAAGATCACACGAGTGTTTTAAGGCCTAATTATGTACAGTTGCATACATTACTTTATCTACACACATATTATAAGTACTCTAAGATGCGTTCAGTAGGCGGCAAAACAAACAAAATGGCGGCAAAGCTATTAACCTGTGTCACGAATATGAATGTTTTTTTTAAATCATAGACAATCTAACAAAGTCCCTATTCTAATGTCATTCGAAATCAAAATGGCGTACGACACTTTACTTAAAATATACAGAGTCGACGTTTAATTGATACTAGAATTGGCCCCCTGTTTGAATTGTGTTGGTTTTGGAAGATGTTCCAAATTTGAACAACATTACTTTATCAAAAGTTGTATCGTAATTTTAACTTTTCATTACAGCTACAGATAAGAAAACATATCATATTAAAATTGTATCTTGTAATGCTGGTCATTGTCTACGGATTCTGAACGCATTATAGAGGACTTATGATATGAGTGTAGATAAAAGTAGTTATTCATAGCTATTCTTACACTTAAGCAGTGCGATTGCCCGCTGCAATGTAATCAATTACAATGTACCAGAACAGATCTATTTTTTCCATTCGGGAAAAAATAAGGTAAGTAAGCGTCATCTGACTTATGCATTAGTCAGTTCATATCTGGCGCAGCCGGAGAAACGATTTTAAACCGTTGACAGATCCTTCACTACACCCAAGCAAACCTATGTAATAGGGAGATACAGAAAGTAGGTGCTAAAGTTTCAAGAACTAATATACACACATCAAAAATGTCTAAGGATCCATAATATCACGATATTATTTTGATATTTTGAACCGTATCACAACGCAGTAAAAATATCTAAATAATGTCCGGATATTTTTGATGTGTGTATTAGCAAAGTTTTGGTGTGGTATATTTTTGTGATTGTTGTTTAATGTTTGTGGGTACGCGCTCGGACGCCCCGTCCCGCCGGCAGCTGGAGGGCACCCACCGTGTTCATGTTCTCGATCCACACGGCGTCCACGGGCCCGTCAAAGAGGTACCAGCGCTTGTCCATGTCCTCCACGGAGATGCCGGCGCGCACCAGGCTCGACAGGATGCCATCCGTCCTGTCGGTCACCAGAGGCCTCCCTTACTGAATATTCTTCGACAGCTAACACAACCGCCTAATGACACAATCGTACCGTAATAAGACTGACTCTTCTCCTAATGGCCTGTTACTGAAATTGGTCCGCTTACGAACTAGAAACCCGTGACATATAGAGGGACGGAAAGACAAACAGCAGTGACAGCAATAGGGCTTCATTTTTCCATTCTGGTACGAAACTTTAAAACTTATAAAAATAATGTGCATAATTATTGTTTTTTTTGCTAACCGTAATGCCGACTTCAAATATTAACTTAGGCTCCATAATAGCTCGAATTGCACAAAAAGTATCTGCTAAATCCTACTTTAAATCATACTTTTATGAGGCGGCAGTAAGTACGCGAGCGAACCTGCACGCGACCCTCAGCGCGACGCTCCTAGCGGGTGCCTGGTTTTCTACCAAATCAATACGGACTGTGATACGGATAGTGCCAAATAATATTGTATTTTACAATTAAATTACAAATAAATAGATGATATATGATATAGACCCGTGTGGTTGCCGGGTTCGAATAGTGCCACTTCATGTCTTCCCTTGGAAGTTGTAAGAGGCGACTAAGGGAATAAAGGCTTGTTAGGCAATGAGCGATGAGTTTGCAACCTGTCACTAAATACGCTGGTAAACATCTTAGCCTGATTGTGCAAAATGTAGTTACAGAATTATCAACAAGTTTTTAGAGTTGTAGGTAATTCTGTAGCTCTGCCTACGCCACTCTGGGAACGAAGACGTGAGTTTATGTGTGTGTGTGTGTGTATGTGTGTAAGATATGGTATGTGATTAATTATTTACCTACTCCCAGTATAAAACTTAAAAAATGTATTCGTTTGTTTAGAGGTAAAGGTTTTTATGACCGGCTCAAGCCGATTCCGCGTCTGTAGATACGGGGAGCTCGCTATGCTGTCCCCTTAACATAAGCCAACCAAGGAGCGTCAGTCACCACTCGTGGGTCTGCAGGTCGAACTCGCCGTAGAGCTGGCCCATGGTGATGGACTTGGGGTTGAGCACGAACGTGTGCACCGGCGTGAAGGGGAACCCGTCGGGCGCTAGCTTGCCCTTGATGGCCGTCAGCGCGTCGCGCAGCAGCTCGTAGCACTGCGCACACGTTATACAATTAGCACACGCGGGGGGGAAAGGGCCTGAGCTGTCATTAATTACAATTCTAACCTATTGTTAAAAAAAAACCCGCTATTATAAAATATACAGATTTCGTCAAATTTGTAAACGGAGCGGAATTGGAGCGTAGGGAGCAAACGACGCGTCAGTATTTACAAAATGCCAATAGGGTGCGTCCACTGCATTCGAATTTTGCATAGGCAATTTAAGTATTTTGAAATGAATCAAGTTCGCCTATGCACGTTTTGCAGGAGGATAGTGACAAGGATATTATTGTCTATGTATTGTAGATTGTAAAAATTTTCATATCTTTCCACTAAACTAATTAAAACTACGTCGTTCGAGCGTTCGTCTTGAATGTAATGTAGGTATGTATACATATGCGCAAGAGTCGCAAACACGTCAGAGGCCCTTGCCAAGATGAAATACACTAAGTAGTCCGCGTTTCTATACGTTTCATTTTTAAACCAATCGCATCACTGGTCGATCACGTGACTTTTCGTATCACGTCATCCACCAGTGACGCGATTGGTTTAAAAACAAAACTAATAGAAACACTAATTAGCGTAGTCCATCTTGGCAAGGGCCTCAGAACTCGAAGTGATCGGGATCCGAATGGCGCGTTCACCGCGGATGACGTCATTAGCAGAAATACCGGTCTCCGGAGCAAACATACCGAGACAGTACCATAGAAATCAACACAAAAAAACAAATCGGTACGCTCCGTATGCGCTCCGATTCCGATGTGGTGGACGCGCAGCTTTAAGCGAATCACAGCACGAGTATGGTTGTTGTCGTAGCCTCTCTGGCCACACCCATAGTATTGTTATTATACGGTTCAATGGGCGTGTGAGAGTGGGAAAAACTAGGCGACACTAGAACTTGTTGAAATTATGCAGTAGGGCCGTTCTCCTCTATTCTTATTTCTATGTAAATTATGATTTATCTTGTTTGAGAACTCCCTCACCTTGGTCTTGCCCCCGCCGGCCGGGCCCACTATCATGAGTCCATGGCGCACCACTGTCGTCTCGTACAGCTGGATTGTCTTGAACACGAACGCTGGAATTGAAAGTGGTCTCAGTATTTGGCCCAAAAGGTACATTGCCAAACATTATAATCGTGCAACACATACAGTACAAGTCGTCGTATCCTCTCTTGATGAGCATGTTCCTGATGGACTGCTCCATGATGCCGTAGTCCACGACCGGGATCTCGACGCGAGGAAACAAGTCCGATATGATTCCTGCACACAACGTGCACAACACAGAAATACAGAAATACTTTTAGAGAAACTGACTCAGGAACATTCCAAACAAGAGTAACAGAAATCATAGAGTTATCGTTACTTGCAGAAAGTCCACAAAACATCTTTGAAATTCTTGTTTAAGTGTTCTCTAGCGTTTGCTTCGCAACAGTTTTCAGACTGCATCGAACCTCAAGTAAGCTTAAGGACTGCAAAGTTTACATCTCCATAAAATATGCCATTACTTGAAAAATATCTCTGGATTGGTAAGCAGGTGTGGTTGTAGTGTAGCGTCGCTTATTTATTTTACTGTGTTTATTTCAAATGCCAGACATGCATTGAGAGTTCACAATAAAATAAAGTATACGTACACAGAAGGAAGAGATAATAATAGGCTACAAGCAGAAAGTGGTGACAACCACTAATGCGACTAAATAATGCTAAAGTATAAGCGGGCAAAAGCGACGTGCTCTTCGCAGCGGGAGCATTAGCTGACTGGCGCGGGCGCCCAGGCCGGGTTAGTTCGCGCATCCGCCTCAAAACACAAATAATGTTTTAATGAAATAATAATTAATGCTCGCTGTTACTCACAAATTAATTCCTACAATTTTGATTTATAATTAATATAGAAACATGCAGCATCATTATGACTAAGTAAATTATAATTGAATATTAGATGACTTATTTTAATACTATGATGACATAATTACTAGTTTATTACATTAAATTAAAAAGTGCTTGGGAATTTTAATTCGTAACTAGCTGATACCGCAGTGAGTAACGAACTTGTTACATGGTTACCGTTGAAGAGCAGCAGGTCGTCGGCGAGGAACTTGGGCACGTTGACGTCCCGCAGCGAGCGCAGCACGATCTGCCGCTCGTCGCCGTCCGGCATCTGCCGGATCAGGTTGCCGGCCACCGTGATCACCGTCTTCACGGCGCGCATGCCGAAATCATAGTGATCCTGTGTATCACAAACAAAAAACAAAGATAAAATATATATTCCTGACAAACAGACAATCAAAACGCAACAAAATACTGACAGACAAAAGACCTGTTGTCACGAAATGGTTCCAACTCGGCGTTATACTGGCGTTAAAACCAGCGCTGGTTTCCCGTTAGAACCATCCAGTGAAACCACGGCGGATTACACTCACATAGCACACGCACTAAACTAAAGTTAACCAAATAAAAAGAAAGAAAAAACCGCAACGAAGTGAAAAGCAAACACTGGGACACCTAGTATGGAGAAACAAACTTTAGGTGACTAATTAAAAAAAATACTGAAAAAAAAACGGGTAAATAGGTTTAAAAACTTCACTGATTCGTAGTGATTCAAATTATGTAAGATACCAATGAAAAAATTATGAAATAAAACATGTAATTTATGATTTTTCGAGACATGGACATAGGGAAAGTTACAAAAATTCCGACTAAAATGTTCAATATCTCCGAAACTAGCAAAAATCGCGTAACATACATGTATGGGGTATTTTCGGACAAAATGTGGTGCCAGGATTCTAAAAAAAAATTTAGACTTCACTATTTGGACCACCCAGTATAATATAGAGTAGGATGTAATGGTTTAAGCAATTAAATTTTTTCGAAATGAAAATTTGTACAATGATACGTTTTTCAAAGTTTATTTTGGTAAAAAGTCAGGATACCAAGTAATTAGTTAGCTACCCGGGCAGTAACAGAAGTGATCTACGAAATTGTACTAAAAAACTTCGTTTCACCATTTTCACCCCAGCGTATAATTAAAGGCCGGTCTTATAACAGTCCGTAAGTATATTTTCGGGTGTCTTTGACGTAAATTATACTTACCGGTCACTTTTTGCGTCTTATATTATGATATTGAGACTGTCGATAAAATAAAAATTCAATTCCTACGTCAGTGCCCCAAGATAACGGGGTCTACTGATCACTTCTGAGCTTTTCAAAGTCTGGTTTATCTTTTGGCAGGCGAAGAAAAACAGATAATTTGTGCTGCGGCTATACTACTAGGTGACACATAAGTCGTGATACAACTTATCACCGGGGTGTTCTACCCACAAATATGAACAACTTTCACTACCTACATTTTGGTCGCGGACGTATTGAACTTTTCTATGAAACCGCTGATTTTTTTTTCGTGATTTCAGAGTTGGCCATAGTGAAAGTTGTTCATATTTGTGGGTAGAACACCCTGGTGATAATAAGTTGTATCACGACTTATGTGTCACCCTGTATAAAAACACATGTCATGTTTAAATAAAACTTTAATAATTTATTCAAATTACATGAACCTACCTGTGCCGACAACTGTTCGGAGCTCAGACGGAAGGTCGTAGTGATCTTGCCCGCCAGGACCTTCGCCTCAAAGAAGCCGAAGGAGAAGAGCGAAATCTCGGCGATCAGCGCGTAGTCCGGCACCATCATCGAGATCGGCCGGAACAGAGCCTTTAGATTATCCGGCAGCTCAGTTCGTCCTGAAATATAAATTTGATTCCATAACTTTAAAATTTGGGATCGATGGGTTTAAAATTTGATAATGAGCGTGTGCAGTGTGAGTGTATCCTCGTAACGGCATATCTGCATGAACTCGCTCCTGCAAGTGCCTCTTGAATGGTCACCCGAGGGTTGCGGCAAGTGGGGGCACCAGGCGGTCACCTGCGTAGCCGGGGTTCATGGTGATGAACACGGAGCAGGACTTCTTCAGCGGCAGCTCCACGCCCTCGAACATGAACTTGTCTAGGCGCAAGACCTGCGCCTTCTGGATTGTTACTACCTGCAACGGTGACATGTTTAAGAGCACCTTTACTTAATTAGGTAGACGCGATCTTCATTCTATTATGAACATACTCTAAAAGGCAAGACAGACAATATACCCACTTAACATGAGATCCCACGCTTTACTTTTACACGGCTACATTGCATGACTACCATTAATTGAGATAGACATAAAAATCCGTATAGCTTCTAGTGAGTGGGTCACGCCGCCGCACCGCTATGGTACTCTTAAACGTAAACTTTTTAAACTGAGCCTTTCTCTTAAACACATCTCTTTGTTAATTGGGTCACTTCATAACTATACCTGCTGCGCGACCACCGAGAGCACTTCGATGTCGATCCGGTTGAACTCGTCGAAGCACGCCCACGCGCCCGACCTGCCCAAAAACACATAACTCACATTTAATTTACATATAACTTGTTTATTTACTTATTTAAGCGATTTGCACAGTAAGCAAAGTAAAAATAGCGGTCTGAATGTCTCCAATCTACCGGTCAACTATTTGCACAAGCAGAACATGTGAAGGTGAGCAATCTTTAAAATAAAAATAAAATTGATTGTCAAAATTATTTGTCATTCAACAGTAATGTGTTTCGGCATCGTGTCATAATATATTTTCACAGCATATAGTAATTGGAAAACCATATCGAGATGAATGGACTCAGAACTGATACGACGAGAGCCGGAGTGTGAGATACGAAGTTCCTTCTTTTTAAGCTTCGGTACCAAAATGGTAAAAAAGGAACCCTTATGGTGAGACTTTGTTGTCTGTCCGTCTGTCTGTAAGTCAAAGCAGTTTTTCTCTGAAACTATAATAGAATCAATCAACTTAAAACTTGACTTGCTTGTCTGCATCTGTTTTTTTTTAAAAGATTCATATTATTTTTCTAAATATTTGTAAAGGGCTCTAGGATTGAAAAATTTAAGTGATATGATTTTAGAAAACGGGGTGTCATCATAATTATGAAAGAGCTTAATCTGCACATTTCACAACTTTTTGTTAATAATTTTCCGCGACGAATCTAAATAGATGTACTTCAACATACATGTTACGAATCTACGTTAGATTTGCGTTTTCCAACCATAATTATTATCTTAAATACGGAACCCTCAGTGCGCGAGTCTAACCCCGCACTAGGCCGGTTTTTTTTACTTGGGCAGCCGTCAACTTTGGGAACCACTGCTCTCGTCGGGTCCGTTTCTGCCGTAAAATAGTATAACATTAGCGTAAAGTGAACTAACGCCGCCAGTCCCTTGAAGAACTTGCCCATGGCCTTGTAGTCGAGCTGGTCGGAGCAGTTGAACACAACGCACTGCACTGCCAGCGCTTTGGCCAAGTCCTGCAATGTTTACATTATTTTAAAATCATACATTTAAGCAGCGGTGTCTTCTCGGGTAGCGCTGTTATAGTACATTATTGCAGAGGTCGACGTGAAGTAAGGCATTTAAGGACGAGTTTGGGGTAGACGGATAGAACAAGTTGTTCAATTCCTGGTCCGGCCGAGGATTGTATAGGGCTTTTCTCGAGCAAAACAAGTACATTACTGCAATCTTACGATGGCAATCTCAAGACTGCGATCTCTAGACTATGCAATCTGACAATGGTAATCTCAAGACTGCAATTTTACGATGGCAATCACAAGACTGCAATCTTAGGTGCAATCTCAAGACTGCAATCTTACGATGGCAATCTCAAGACTGCGATTTTACAGTGGTAATCTCAAGACCGCAATCTTACGATGACCATCTCAAGACTGCAATCTTACGATGGCAATCTGAAGACTGTGCAATCTTGCGAACAGAGTCTAGTGATGGTTGGCAGTATGTAATTTTTCCTTTGTCAGTTTAATGTTAGTAAGCAAATTTAAAAAGGTAGAGCAGCGCGGCAGCGGCCAATAACTTTTCTTCTTAGGGTTGGCCTAGGCCAAGAAGTTATTTATTTATTTTTTTATTTATTCAGGTTACAAACAGTCATAATCACAATTATGAAGTTTCTTGTTTATGGCTCCCTACATTATCCGGTCCATAATAATTATGGACCGGATAATGTAGGGAGCCATAAACAAGAAACTTCATTTCGTGACATTAACGCATACATTTCCGAGCATGTTTGAGAAAACATATTTTGAAGTCGGCGGGGTGTCCGGCGCTAGCCGCTCGCCTACCTTGGTGGTCTCGGTCTTGCCGGTGCCGGCGGGCCCGGCGGGCGCGCCGCCGAACTTGAGGTGCATGGCGCACATCAGCGTCAGGTAGCAGCGGTCCGTCAGCGGTGTGATCACCAGGCGCCCGCTGCAACAACAACAACATGCCCTCTCCATTTTCCTTTCTATCTGAAATTATTTTGAACGTGAGCAAAATGAAATTGTAATTACCTACTGAAAGCCAACTGAACAACGACTCATGAGCAAGAACCCAAATTAAAGCATGTTATTAAGAAAGTACTTACTTTGATAATTTTGTAAAATGATATTATGGAATGCAATAAAATTAAATACGGGCCACATGCCACATCGCTGCTGACCTGTTCCCGAGGTACTCGTTGGCGTACTTGAAGGAGGAGTTGAGCGCGCGCACGTCCTCGGTGTTCTGGCTGAACTGGGAGTAGTACGGCGAGGTGTCGAGCCGCTCCTCGTCCTGGTAGATCTCCGTGGACTCGCCCTCCTCCAGCACGTGCGGGTCCCCCTTGATCTCGTAGTACCTGGAGAGACGCACCTCACCACAGCCGAGCAAATAATGCTTCGATTTTCACACACTACTAAGTACCAATTTCACCATACGATGTTAAATTTAATCAATGTTAATCGACTGTTAGTTCATACATTTTGACAGCTGTTAATGCTCTAATCGTCTGTTAAGCATCGAAATATAATAAGTATGGAAGAGTAATCGACGCTCAAAATCTGCCCCACTGACTTAGTGCCGGCGGGGGTGGAGCTATTAATGAGTGCCGAACTGTCTATCAGTCGACTTTCTGACGTAGTGTCAAACAGTTGTTTACAATCACAAAAGAAAAAATCGATATTAATGATTACCGGATTTAAATGACGCTGCAACCATGCCAAGTTGCATTGTAAATTGGTGCAGGACCCACACAGTTGCAAAACAAAGCGATATTTATTTTCATTAGTAAGTTATTGAATTTTTAATATTCCATACCAAAATGTCATGGCCGATGTTATGCAATATATCTTTGAAAAATGTGAATTACAAGCAACTACTTCGAATGAATAGGAAAAAAATGTATGTCATCTTTACTATCGTTAGTTTATGTACATAATAAAAAAACGAAATATGACCTTTTTAAGTTTTCCAAATAATGAAGAACGCCGTCTGGCTTGGGTGGATGCAGATGCTAAAGACTATTTGACGCTGACTACTCTTACAACATAATATCTTCTGATATACTATTTTATATCTTTATAATAGTGTAACATAAGTAAGTATGTTAAATGATTCAAGGGGAACAATCATTCAATCATATAAAAAAGATTCCGGTTCACTACAATCAAATATCATAATGCCCTTTTAAATATTTGACTAAATCTCATTTTGTCTTAGTTCCAAAATGCCTAAATTCCCAAATTGACTTATTTTCAATACAATAAAATGTCATAATAACATTTACACATTACATCCGATATTCAAAATGTACAGTTGGTAAAATGAATAATAACTTCAAATACCGAATTATTATTAAGACTGAAGGTGAAAATGCATTAGTTTCATAATTAACAAAATTCAAAAATGCCTTTTGTTGACAAATCCAAAGATCAAAATGACATAGTCTCATAATACCTAAATTTTTAACAACGCAGTACCTATTTTTAGTGTAACGTATTTATAAATGTAAATAAATACTACACTTTATCAGAGTTGGTTTAGCAATTTATGACTTCTCTGCTGTTGTAAGGGATCCAATAAAAATGCCTTATAAGCGAGTCAAGAATTCTAGAGTTCCGTACCTCAAAAGGAAAAAAGGAACCTTTATAGGATCACTAATGCCGTAAAAACTACAACATAATTTTAAATATTTTCCATAAATACTGAGTTTTAGGTGTTTTGACAATGTGACGTTTTGTATGAAGTTAATTTGAGTTTTAGACATTTTGGGAAATGGTAGAATTGAAAATTTATCAAAACGCGATATAGTCTATATGAATTATAGTCATATTAAGAATACGGTTATTTAAGAAGTAGGCGTAAGTCATTTCGAGCTTTAGACATTATGAGAATAGTCCGTTTTGGCATTGCGACATTCTAGGAATATGGTATTATGATTTTTGGTTGTAGCGAACCGGAATCTAAAAAAATATTAATAAAATTCGTTATTCAATTACTGTGTTGTTTTTGTATTAAACCATCCACGTCAAATGTTGAAAGACATGGCCGCGTTCAAATAACCTTTATGAAAAAAAATATTGACAAATGGAAATCTTGTGTCAGAGAGCTTGTAACCAATTGCAGATTTTTGTCTTTCAAACGGTATAAAACCTTACTGAAATTACTGTCTACTCAAACGTTATACCAGCATCTGACATAAATGACTTCATACCTTAACTCAATTAATATTTAGTTGATTATTGAAACCACTCGATACATAAGATCTTTTCATTTCAAAAAGTGGGCGTTTTGGAGCGGATTTGTCAGTCGTTTTTGTTAGACGTTACTCTTCCATACTTATTATATTTCGATGCTGTTAAGTGGTTAACATCATTTGGTGAAATTGGTACTAAGCCTATGATATCAAATCCCGCGAAATCACCACGTGATTTTAATTTCCATTATTTATCACGATAATCATATTCATATTCAAAAGCCGTGTAATACAAATCGGGTTAAGTCGGTTATACTCGTATTTCCAGACAAGGAAAGTCGCAGGAAAGTATTCCATCTTTGTTATCATGTTTGACAGGCGAGAAGTGCCTCACTCATCACTTTGATTAATGTTATATTTTCATACAATTTAACTGTTGGCTAACCCGAAGACCAAGCCTGCCAACCTGAAAATAGAGTAATCACACCGAAAGCCAACCAATTACAGATGTAGTGCATAATTAGTTTTCATCGTGTTTTATCGGAAAAGTTCGTATTTACACTTTGGGGTTAAACATTTCCTAGCAAAGATGCGCCTTTATGACAATACAGATTGTAGAATGTGCGGCAAAGAGGTGGAAACAATGAAACAGTTATTGTGTGAATGTGATATGTCCTCGCCGGAGTAAGAATGTAAATCTTCGGTTGTGGCTAAACCAGAACCAAATGATTTCAAGCCACTGCCTTTGCGATTGCACTCCACTATCCGCTTTCTGACTGGGGTGGAGGCTGCATTATTGGATTAAGCGCTAAACATAAAGAGAGGTCAATACACAAAAGACCCCCTGGGCCGTGGCGTAGCGTGGGTTTTCGCCGCCCGGGGCCAACCAGAAATTCGCCGCCCCCTATTTTTAACCGACTTCATAAAAACCATGAAGTTCTTAATTCGTCGGGTTTTTTTTTGTATATTCCCTGATAATATAATAATATATATTTTCCGTATGCCGCCCCCTTTTGTCTGCGGCCATGGCCCCCCCAGCCCCTCCCCCCCACGCTACGCCACTGCCCCTGGGGTCGAAGTGTATCCGTAAGGACCCCACCAATAAGATAAGAAGATAAGATGTACAGCATTCAGCCATTTCTCTTATATATTTTTATGAGGACGATAACACGCTTTTCAGTCGCCATATAAAGAGAACGCAACCACTGTGTGCAGGTAGACCGACAGCCTAGAATAATCCATATCGGAAAAATATTAGAGTACAGTGCGCTTACGATTAATTTTAAAGACCGGACGAACTGAAATAGCCCATTGTGCGATACCAATTTAAATAACAAATTTCAATAATAGTCCTGCGAGAGGGTGCAGGCCGCCGCATCCCCGGTACCTGAGCTGGCAGATCCACTGGAAGTCGGTGATGTTCTTGACGTTCTCGTCGACGAGCATGCGCGTCACGTCGCGCGCGTGCACCTCGATCACGATGAGCGCGCAGAGCACCTCGCGCTGGAAGTATGTCAGCTCGCCCTTCACCAGCGCGCGCAGGCTGTCCAACTGCGCACACGCGTATTATCACGTTAACAGTCCGATCGCAGGTGAATCAAAAGGGTTGATGCAAGTTACACAGTGGGGCAAATAAATAGGCTAGTTGCCTCTGTTTTAAAGTAGGTCTCAAGTTATTAATTATTGCCCGATTAGATGAAGAAAAAAAACCCACATTTTTTTAGGACCTACAAAACCGCAAAACTTTATTTTAAAAGTTTAGTTTTCGTTAACGGGCGAAAACGCTTACAGCCATATTAGTCTATAGATTATCTGTGCTGTGACGTCATACGGGCCGAAAACAAACATTTGTTTGACAGTTGACGAGAGCATTTGACATATAGATAAACGATCATAACACAACCTCAAAAGTCCATGAGTCATAAATGACAATGTCATGTCACAGCACAGAATACTTGCAGAATATACCATTGCGAATTTCACTCGTATAAGAACCGACATGAAGTTTGCTTAAAGTCCTATGACGTCACAACATGCCCGACAGCGTTTTCAGAGTTCAAAATAAAAAATAAAAATGAACAATTTTTAAATAAAAAATATGTAGCCATCTTACACTTTTAATATCTGAAATCGATAAATATTGGTTTCTTAAGTCTAATACTAAAGAAAATATTAATTTATTAAGCCAAATTTATTATGAGGCAAGTAGATAGCCTATTGAGAATTTTGATGTCACTATCGCAATCACAAGAGACATTAACGTACTTTCAATCGCCAATTTTTGCTGGAATAAATGATTATGTAGCAGAAACCATTATAAAGCATAATTTTTAACATCCCGAACATCAGTTAGTCAGAAATTTAGTTCACATACCTACTATTATTATGACTGATTATTTTTACGCAAAATTCTGTTTAGCATAATTTTATTCGGCATAAGTATTATCGATTGTCCAGAACTGCCAGAAAAGTAGGTTAGGTTAGGTTAGGTTAGAACTGCGACTTATTAAAAACTAACTGCTACGTTCGTTTTTGACGTTCGTCGATAATTCAGTCTAATAATGTTATGACAAATCATAATTCTGCAATGATAGTTTTCGGCAAAACAATTTTATACTCATTTAATTTATGCGTAGACATGATTCAGAGCTTGAAAAATATGACCGAATAATATTCGGACTAACTCTGTTCTGCGTAATCAAACTATGCGAATATAGATTCTGCGGTAACAGTTTATGCGCAAAGCCTAATATGGCTATATCGATTATGCCACAATGAATTATTACTTACAAAATGCTTACTGAATACTGAAGTACTCTTGAGAATATATTTTTTAAAAAGCTAACGAACAAGCGGTGCTGCTTTTGCTCAGTTTGATGCCACACAAAATCACACTATCCGTGCGGTTTTGTTTATCGCAGGATGGTTGAACCTCACCATCCTCATGTTCTCCTCGAAGAACAGATCCATGCGGTACTCGCGGATGCCCTCCTCGACGCCGGCCGTCCAGGCGGTCTGCGACCCGGCGATCACCACCTGCCCCGGCCAGTTCAGCACCCACTGGTCGCGCGGGATCACCCACAGCTGCTCCAGCCCGGCGATCAGCGTCAGGCGAACTGCACAACGGAGGGAGAGGGGGGGGGGATACAAAGTGCTTCAAACAAACACCTAGACTTCAGCCAGGTATGACAGGCAAATAAAATGCCTAAGATGTTTGTACTCTTTGGTATTATAACAAAGTATAATACTCAGTCAATAGGAATACAAAAATGCATTGCCAAATGCAAGCATTTTTTTGCAAAATGGTTGACAGTGTTTGCGATCTTATGAGTCCGCATTAAAATAGTAGGGGAGACGGTGACAAAGGCAAACATGCACACAGTGCAATAACAATTGGCGCAACTAGTATAAATAACTGAGCTCGGGCGGTGACTGAATGATGTGCCATCCTTTTACATCTGGTTCTGATTAATTTGAAAATCGAACGGATCGGACGGAGATGTCGCCCTACATTCAAGAAACGACTGGATCTAGTAATCGGGGTACTCAAGCGGGTAGTTACTGGTGTGGCGCATGGTGTCCTCGAGCAGCACCAGCCACTGCTCCACGTTGGAGCTGGGGTAGAACTTGTACTTCAACGGCACGATCTCACCCTCGCTCGAGTGCATCTCCACGATCCGCAGATCCTGCTCGAACGTCACCTGAGCACAACAGTCTTTTATCATTATAAATTTATAACTGTTTTATTAATTAATGACATCTGACTTTGTATTACGCATGGTACAATAATATACTTCCTCTGGTATTCTCTTCCGAGAAGCAGTGGTCACGTGAATGGACACGTACTACGTCATATTCGCCAACCGAAGGTTTCTAAACTTAAAAATCGGGGTAATTTTAAAATATTTGCTCGTAAATATTAACTTAACACTTGTAGCTATATAGGTATTTACTTTTACCGCGACAGTTTGAAAATCATTGGCGCGTCATTAGCGTAACGATACCGAGCGAGAGCGGAAAATGATATTCCCATACGTTCGAATAGTATGACGAGAAACATCAAATTGACAGATTTGTAACCGGCCAGTTTGATCTACTGAACCAATCTTGAAAATTCTTTTACCAGTAGAAAGCCACGTTATTTATTTTGTTAGTGTCATAGGTTATAGGTATATTAACCCAAAAAAAAAGTTTATTGCCCAACGAAGTGAGCTCGGGAACAACTAGTAACAAATATACTGACAGATGCACGAGTGAGTGTAACAATGATAGTCAGTCGAGTACTAAATACATCAAAAATGTCCAGCAATAAAAAATATCCTTACATAATTTTGATTTTTTACAATGTATCGCGACGCAGTATAATTAACACTCTAGTTTTACTTCATGTTTGTCAGGAAGTGACATATAATTTTTCCACAGCTAGAAATGCGCCTATTATATATAGGCCTGCAGCATGCACTACCTGCATTTGTTTGTGTTTATGATTGGTGTAACCTTGGCAATATTCTCGAAGCACTTCCTGAGATGCGGCTGGACGGCCTTCGGGTTGCGGGACTGCGAGAGAATCTCCAGCAGCTCGTCGTCGCTGAGGAAGAAGAAGCGCGGGAAGCGCAGCCGCTTCAGCTCCATGTACTCGTTGAGGCCGCGCGAGACCACGGCCAGCAGGTGCCGCGCCTCGATCAGGCTGTCCAGCAGCCGGCTGTCCGGGCAGATTATCATGATCTGCAACACACACACACACACACACACCAATAATGGTAACGACACTCACTAGCCTAATACTTTAATTAAACCATCATGCTTATATTCGGTTAGTGACTAGAACCTCTTGCAATATATAAGTTAGACACATATTCCATTTAATACAAGAACTATGACTTATATTATAACTACGAACTGTCACTCTATGAAATGTTTGTGAGGGTCTGACCTTAGGACACGCGGCCGCGGCGGCCATGATGCGCCGCCAGATCCTCTCCATGGTGTTGTACTTCTTGGTCTCGATGGGCAGCTGGCGCGCGATGTCCTCCGAAGTGAAGATCGGCTCCAAGTACATCCACTCTCTGGAAACAGTCATCACTTTATCGTTGCGAGACACCTGCAGCCCAATTTGTAAATAAAAATATAAATGATAAATAAAATAAATTATTTAAAAGAGCAATAATCCCGACTACAACAACATGTATTTATTATTAATGTTTATATAGTAATGTTTGTATATAGTAATGTTTTTCTCTTTTCAATTTATTTTTTGACGTGATAACGTCTAATAAATCGATGAACGCCGGCTGCACGCACGAATAAACATGACTCATTGCAACGTTCCGCCTGAGCCCGGCTGCACGCAATTAACTAATGAGGTGATAATGCCTTTCAAAAAAATAAGTTGAGGACTAAGATGCTACAGTCACAGATCGACACCAGCAATTAATACTACGCTAAGTCGAATTTTGACGATTATGCGTTTTTGATGCCAAAATGTTCTATTGGGGTATATGAACATGCTCACCAAATTTCAGTACAAAATTTTGAAAAACAAAAAAGTTTTGAAAGTTATAAAGCGCCAAGTAGACGTACTTTTTAATATCACCCGAACTATACCCCGCTAAATACACTTAGCCGGGTACATGCGGGAAGCGCGCGGGGGAATGTGTGTTTAAAAGAAAAACACCATGACGGCGATAATTGTGACATTTACTGTTAAGTAACCGGATGAAACTTACGAGAGAGGAAAGTCTGATTTTTAATCAGTGTATACAATGTCAAAAATTATTTTATTATTATTTAAGAAAGATTTCTGTTGATTTGCAACTTATTAATTCATTCCCGGATAAAACTACGCTATTTACTAGTTAGCGTAGTGTGTTCCGATTGTAAACGATTTATTTTTTATGTGAGTATGACTTAGCTTTAAAAAGATGGGTTTATTGTTACTTTTTTGATTTTATACCGTTATTTATTAATAGTACTAATTGAAATTGGTAATAATATGAAACCTTTAGGTTTTCACGATGGTAATAAAGGACTCAAAAAATAATTTGTATATATTATAAATTTTATTATTGTTAGCAAACCAAACATTTTATTTTGCTGAAATAATTTAATTAGTAATTTTGTGGTTTCAAACAAAAAAACAATGTCCATTGAAATGTATTTCGACAAATAATTTATCTGTGTGATGTTGTTACCTATTTGAAATCGCGATAGCAGATCAATTTTAATTGTTTTTATTTTAGTTTCATCGCCACTTCTCGCGGTGTGGAAAACATTAAGTAGGTACTCCCGAGCTAATGTCAATGTTAGACCATGTGTTTGAAAAACCTAATTTTATAAAAAAAATACATACGATTGATACTGATGAACTGATGCTGTGCTAAGGGTGCAATATTAACTGCTTATAGTGGTAATTTAGTGACAGAAAAAGTAAACCTACACAATGGTGGCATCTGAATGGCCGAGAGAAGCATGGTTTCTGTTACTGATAACCTTCAAGGGCCCCAATATTGAACTTTGGTTTTTTGTAATCACTAGTGATGAAGAACAAAATTCAAAGCACTCTGCTCCAGTAGGTACCTTCGCCTTCTTGTGATTTTATAATTTATACTCTCCACATCTTCTAGAAACGTAAATTATTACATCGACTTTTGAAAATGCTTAAGAAATTTTGAGTTCATCTATGAAACAAGTTGACCCTAACCATAATGGGAAGTTCAGATAATTTCTGTACTGGAGATAACTCATGCTTGTGGTACAACAGTTAATGCTGGTGACTATTATACATACTGAGCAATCTACACCAAAAGATAAGGGAAATCCAAAAAAAAGGACCGATGTTGGAAATAAGGTATTAAGGTATTATTAGAAACCTGGACAGTTTAAAAAAAATCAAGTACCTATTTATTTTACAACTTTGTCGGCGTGATTAAATGCTAAATCACCAGCTTGGTAGTACCATGAGTTTCAGAGTTAAACCGCGGACAGAGGGACATGGCCAAACTTTGTGGGTTTTAGAACACAAAACTCTTTACTCTTTTTATTAGAGCAAAATCTTATACTACGAGTAGTACTAAGGGGGGTAACAAAAGGAGTAAAAATAAATAAACCAAGCTGTAAGAGTAGCCGTTAAGGCACAACGTAGTGCAAAAAAATCCGTGACTATGCGAACCGAACTTGAGCATTTTTTTGAAGAACTGAACCAGCAGTCGTATAAATGATCCCGTAATAAAACACAAAAAACATTTTTTTTCCAATCATAATAGTGAAAATGCCTACTTTGCATTACAATCTGCCGTTAAATATATCTGTTAACGACGCTTCATAACAATAGATAAATAATTTGATGTACCTACGTAAAGCTTGTTTTCTTTATTTTATTCTAAGTGTTATAAAGGTAATAAAGTAAAATTAAAGCTAAAGAAATGTATTTCAAAAACTTATTTCAACTAAAGAAACTTGGCTATTTCATTAGGTGATGGAATGGTTATGTTATTCTTTAAAAAAAAAACGTTATTTTATTGATTTTTGGTAATGCAAAATATTTTTTTACTTCATCTAAACGTTTATAAAAGCACGTCTAGGAGCATTAAGTAATGTTCAACGCATCAAAATTTGTCCCGACTATACAACGCTAACTTTATTAAATTCGTGAATATAGACTTTTTCCTATTGTATTCCGATTTAGGTTCTTAAAACAATTTTATTGATCTAATTTATATTACTTTTACGTAACTTTCCAGTGACCGTTTCTGTTCAAATCGATTAAACAAGTAATAAATTTAAAACAATTGCTCCGTAGAACAATACGCTAAGTATGAGTTAGCGTAATTTAATTCGGAAATGTTCTTTGTATTTTTGAGACAAACTCAGCTAAGTCGATCTAAATTCAAAATTAAGAAGATAATAAAAATAACAGTAATCACGTATTGTATAATCCGCAATGAACAACTTACGGTGAAAAAATCATAAATTTAGCATACAAGGTTAAAAAGTTATCGCATGTTTCCCTATTATTGGCTCTGTTGAAAAGTTGTCATTTTCAAGTTAGCGTAGTGTTAATTGCTGGTGTCGAGATATACATATACACAGACACACACACATTAAACCACAGCACCCTACTTGTTGTGTCGGAAGTAAATAAGCAAGTTATACTTCTGGCACTCGATCCACTCGTCGACGACCTTCTGCGTGAGGCGCAGCTTGTCGTCCCACTCCTGGATGCGCAGCTCGAAGGCCGCCTTGAACGGGCTGAAGCCGAGCTGCTGCGTGTTCAGCAGGTGCTCGTCCAGCAGCTGCAGCGTCTCGTCCGCGATCTTCATTATGAACGTGCCTGGAGATACACAACAATGTTGACCACACTGTGCTAGGATCTCAACTCAGATTATAGACTAGCTACTTCGTAACAGATACGTCGCTCCCGCCGCCTACCGTTATAATGACCTACAGGCCGGTGTATTCACTGGGATTCAAATATCAGTTAAGTGTCAAAATTTGCAAGTAGCGTACGTGTACTTAATATCTGTAATGTCAATTTGCCTTACTAATCTATTTATTGTTTTGTTACCAACCCTCTCTAAATGTCGTCATGCGACGAATAAACAAATTATTATGTACAGACATAGGAATCCAGGGGGCAAAATTGTATGACAAGTAGGGAGTTCCTATATCGATGAACTCAATTATCGATGCTGTTTCCATATACTAGTGATCGCCCCCAGCATTGTATGTATTTTTTTGTAAGTATTGTTCTGAAGACGAGTATGAAATTCACACAGTATATTGAAAAAAAAATATGTTATGACCTCCACACAAATTGAAAAGTCATTTAGCCACCTGAAATGGATTTATCAGCCCAAAGGGAGACGTTTAACGTCCGAAAATTATGAACAAATTCTTATCGTTTATTTTAACATTAGTAGATTGGATAGTAAAGAAAAAAAAAATAAGAGTAAAATTTCAAAAATCGGTTTTAAAAAATTATAATTTTACAAACAATTTGGAGTGATCACTAGATTCACTAGTATATAGAACAAGCATCGATAATTGAGTTTATCGATATAGGAACTCCCTACTTGTCATATAATTTTGCCCCCTGGATTCCTATATCTGACTAGAGGACGCCCGCGACTTCGTACGTGTAGAATTAGTTTCCCGCTACTCCATTTCGCGCTATTTCTTCCCGTTGGGGGTCGATTTTCGGAAAATCCTTTCTTAGTGCTCACTTACATCATGAAAGGAACCCATGTACCAAATTTCAAGTTTCTAGGTACAGTAGTTTCGGCTGTGCGTTGATATGTCAGTCAGTCAGTTTTGCCTTTTATATATATAGATATATATATATAGATTATGTACTTTACGCGCGCGTGGATAGGGACATTTTGGCGCGTCGCATGCGGGTAGCAGTTGTGTTTGGGGAAGTAAAGAAGCACGTAAGTAACAAAAACAACCGAGAAGTACTCTGATGTGTCGAGTGCCGGGGCATCATGGTAAATGTCACTGTGCTACTCGTGGCTGTCAACTCCCGCCCCAGGGCATGCGCACCGGTGTTCTTGTACGGCGTCATTTCCATGATCTTGGTGGCCCACTCGGCCATCATCTTGTCCAGCGACTGCTCGATGACGTACTCCTTGCTGGCCAGCTCGCCGATCTCGGCGATGAGGTCGGCGTGCTCCGCCATGCCCTGCTTCAGGCACATTTGGAACGTCTGCTTCTCGTTCATCGTCACCGTGATCCCTGCTCACGAAAATAACTCGTTTTTTAAAACTTACAATTTTATCACCTCGAGAAGCAATACTGTGCCTACATTCCGTAAAAGTGCTGACAAATAAATTGACTAATGATGTTTTTTCATACGACGTGAAAGTAAATTTTCAAATTTCACTAACTTCTGCTATTCCAATTTTTAATTATTCCATACAATGAAATGATTCTTACATGAAACTGAGTAGATTTATATATATATTATCCAATTAATTCATTTTACGGACAACTCACTCTTGGCCAAAAATGACTTGCTAAAAATTTTTTAACAAAAAAAGACCTAATGTTTGCTGACACTTTACCTGTATCTCCTATGATTTCGGATTTCCCCTTAATGATGTGGTTTACTATGCAGACTGTATAGTAAACCACTGCACAGTAACATCTTGTTTAAATTTGAGCTCTGATTACTTGGTGGTTAAATTCTGCATGCAATAGTAATACGTTTGTAATAATATTTACTAACCAGATTTGTCCATAAATTCTCTCCAGTGTCTCTCCTTCATGCCTGGGTTCCTCACGGCTTGTATCACAGGGATAAGTGGCCGGAACTCATCGATGTCATCCTATTAATTAAAGGTTTTAATTAACGGTGCACTTTGGTCGATCAAACCGGCTGGCCTATTTATTGCCTAACACATTCGCAATCGCAATCAACTTCGATGTGGAACAATTGTTTTAATTCTGTATGCAGACTCGCCTTCGAATTGAAAACGATTGTGATTGCGAGTGCGTTAGGCCAGCTGAGGACTTTAAACATCTGACAAAGGACGCTAGTTTATATCTGCAGAATCGTACATTTTAATTTTAAATGGTTAATTTTAATTATTATAAATTAACCAGTGTGTAATCCTAATCACCATACGATAAATAAATAAACAGGCAACAAGCCTGCGGGCTGTCGGACGCAGATCGTTTACCAGACCAGGCAAGGACGGAATTAGCAAAACTATGGTCAATCTAATTGATGAGTGCTGAGTGTGTCAGTCTGTATGAAAATACTTTTGTAGTGTTTTTCAATCCATAAAGTCACAATAAGTACATATAAATCATGATTATGATGCTTGAAAAAATCACTATACGAATATGAGAAATACAGTTCAGAATAACTTACCCTGATGGTCGTAGCCACGTACTGCACCTTGGGCAGGTCGGCGAAGGTCCGGACGCACTTGACTATAGTCTTGTACAAGTCGTTGATGAGCGGCTCGATGGCGTCAGCGTCCACGTACATCAGCGGATTGTCGAACCACACCTCGCGGTTCTTCAGGAAGTCTACAACCAGGTCCAACATTCCGCAAATACAGATGTGCTAATGGATAAGGAACCAATGGTGATGTGGACGACCACTGGAAAATGACTCGACTTCAGAGCCTCGAGAGGGAGATATATTAATTTGACGAATTGAACATGAAAAGCAATTATTCCCATTCCTCGAATTTGCCAGAGTCGACGAGTCTTTCGGTACTCATGAAACTTATTTAAAAAAATCGTCACGCTTTTCTAACTAACTTTGTAAATGTTTGTTACCTGATGCAGTAACCCAAAGATTTCGGTAAGGTTCGAACTCCTTGACTAGCCGGTTCAAGTCGCTGAAGGGCACGACCGGCTGCCCGAACAGCTTCTGCCGCTGGTTCAAGATGCGGCCCCAGTCCTGCGCATCCCTCATGCCCTTCCACGCTTTCTTTATGTCATTTGCTATCTCATGGACCTAATGATGAAAAATAATAATCTTGAAAAGTGTCTGAGAGTGTCGCTTTTTTATCATTATCTGCGTTATTATAGCGAGCATGTAAATACCGCTATTTAACTGTCTTTAAGGGAAGTTAAGTATGAACACAAACAAGTCCAAACAAGTAATATTAACTACTAGCTTTTGCCCGCGACTCCGTCCGCGTAGAAGTCGTTTATCGCTGTTCCCTCGGGATCTGTCTAATTTTCCGGGATAAAAAGTAGCCTATGTCCTTCCCCGGGACTCAAGCTATCTCCATACCAAATTTCATCTAAATCGGTTCAGCGATTTAAGCGTGAAGAGATAACAGACAGATAGACACACTTTCACATTTATAATATTAGTATGGATGTGTTTATTTTTGGACGTTTTGCGGGCGCGGAAGTACTGGCGGGCTCGTGCGCACTGCAGTGCTGTCGTATGGACAGTACCCCAACAGCCATACGACTGTTTTGCTACATTATCATCATACGTATTTCCCAACAGCAAATTTGCCACGTAGATCGGGTCTGGTTATTTGCCTCAAAATCGATGAAGTAGAATGAAAATTGAAAGAAAGTCAGGACAAGAGAGATATTTTAACAACTTTTCTTACACTTTAAAAGTACCAATCTACACCTACAGCCTTTATTATAGCTGTAATATTATACCACCACAATACTCTTCAATACTTTCCTAAACCCTTCCACCGAAAACCATCGGATCCCTGTCTGGATTGTGCTCTGTGCACAAATTCTATGTTTAGGTACAGAAGTTATCGCTTGGGTACAAAATTACGCATATAATTATGGTTTATTTATTGTAGCAGTAGGTACAATGTACGTTAACCTATCAAGACATCACTTAAAAAAATCGGGTGAAAACAAAGTCAGCCACGTTTTCTATAAGTTTTCGGCACGCCGATTTTCAAAATATTTGCTAAGGTCACCGTGGGACTAATTTTCCTCTTTAAGCCTCTTTAAGGATGTAGATTACGAAAATAACAGGCCACTTAATAGGTCCAATCAAATCATAATAATTCCAAAAGTTTTGAAACTTTTATGAAAAGTTGGAAAGAGTATAAACACGAACTATACAATGTTGAGTGAAACCTTTTCCGAAGTCTGGAATATTGTTAAAATGTGAATTAAATTCGTTTTTAACCGACTTAAAAAAAGGAAGAGGTTCTACGTTCCACTGTATGTATTTTTTTATTTTTTAGGGTTCCGTACCTCAAAAGGAAAAAACGGAACCCTTATAAGATCACTTTGTTGTACGTCTGTCCGTCTGTCCATCTGTCTGTCTGTCAAGACCCTTTATCTCGGGAACGCGTGGAGGTATCGAGTTGAAATTAAAACCATACTCCAGTTTACAGTCCCTTGCAGATGTGAAAAAATAAAACTTCAACATTAACGTAAAAAAAAGATACGGCCGTTTATGCCGCAAAAAACGTATATTATTTCGACACGCTCGAGGGAATCAAAATGTATAGGGTATTTCCGGTTGACCTAGAACTATGAAATTTGGCAAGTAAAAATCTGAAATCTGTACATTTTTAATTAAATAACAAAAAAAAATCTTTATACAAGGAACGGCGGTCCAAATTTGGAATTGAGTTAACCGTGTATTGCGGAACCCTCGGTGGGCAAGTCCAACTCGCTCTTGTGCGGTTTATTTTATGTATTTTCACCGATTTCTCGGTCAATAATGGTCCGATTTCAAAATTATTATTTTGTTTTGTTACTTCCAAAGTAGTTCTACTGTCACCAAATTGTAATCTGATGTATCCATGAGGCATTGAGGGAACTCCTCAAATATTATAGGCATACATATAGCGATTTCAGTATTTTTAGTAACAAGTCTAGAATTTGCATTCAGAAAGTATCATTTGGTGAAGCGGAACTGATGATGAAGACCACAAATGGCCAACGGAACTCCTCAACGGTACCTATTTCAAGGGTGGCGATAAGATATCTCGATTAAGATAGTTGAGCGACTATAACGTAGAACATTTAATTGTTTAAATATGACTACTTGCGGTGAACTTGAAATGTCTTAAAGTTTCATATCAACTATAGGACGTGGAAACCTATACATAACCATACTCAGAAAGTATGCCATTTAGTCATAATAATAGAATAGCACACTTTAATTCTATTATGTATAACGCTATTTGCTGTAATAAAAACTATCATTTCTTTGATTTAAACAAATTTATTAAGCGCCTCACCCTAACATCAGGAAAAATTCATTTGCCAAGGAAATATATCTTGACCTTGGTTGACCTATTAGCTTTTAATATAGAACCAAATAGATACAGTAGAACCCAGCCCCAGCAAGCAAATATTGGCAATAATGCCTTGCCTCATGATTTAAACTAAAGTATAGGACAGCGGAAACACCCTTGAGTATAAATTTAATCCACCAAAATATTCAAGGTTTTTCCAGCAAAGAACTAGAAATAGGGTTATTCTTAGATAATGAAAACATACAAATTATGTGCGTTACTGAACATTGGCTTCGACAAGACCAATTAATTTTTGATTTTCTAAATTTTAAATTAGTTAGTTATTTTGCCAGAAAATGTGCCATTCATGGTGGCTCTTTTATAATTGTTAAAAGTACTCTTAAATCTAAAGAAAGAAAGGATATTGTAAAGCTATCGATAGAAAGGATTGTAGAAATTTCATGTGCAGAACTAGAAAGTTATATAATAATATGTGTTTACAGGCCACCATTGGCTGATTTTAGCACATTTGAATCTACAATGGAACATGTGTTAAAATTAGCATGTAATAGCCAGAAGCATATTATAGTTTGTGGAGATTTTAATATTAACTTACTCGAAACATCAAATAATACCACTAGGTTACTAAGTTTATTTAAATCTTTTAATTTAGGTAATCTGTTCTTTGAACCAACACGGATAGGTGTTAGTAGTGCAACCTGCTTAGATAATATTTTTTGTAATTGCGAATGTTTGGATAAAGAAATATTCAATTGTTTTAATTCGGACCATAGTGGTCAGAAGGCATCTTTCGTCAATGATTTTTATCAAAAACCGCAGACAATAACATACCGACCTATAACTAGTAAACGTTTGGAATTATTTAAAAATAAAGTTCAAAGTAACCTTTCTGTGTTACCTTTCTTACAGAATGAGAGTAATAGTATTTATAAAGACTTATTTGGCGTAATTCTAGATCAATTTAATAATAATTTTAATATGAAAACTATTTCGAAGTCAAAAACCAAGTTTAGTGAATGGGCTACTGCAGGCATTCATAAGAGTAGAAATAGGCTTTATGAGCTATATAGAGAGAGGGAAGACAATAAGAACGCTGACTTCCTAAATTATGTTAAAAATTATTCAAGGACCTTTAAGCAAGCTTGTTTAACTGCTAAGGCAAATTTTCTTAGTCTTAAACTCAAATCATCTGACAATAAAGTAAAAACTGTATGGAATATTATAAATAGAGAAACGGGAAAATCAAAAACTCGTGATAATCAAGTCACCATAAACACAAGTAACAAACAAATCACATCAAATAAAGACGTTGCCTTAGCATTCGAAGATTATTTTTCCAACATAGCCAGCAATACTACAAAATGTCTTAAATCATCCGCGGTTGAAGCTAAATCATTACTTTGCACTAATGTCAGTAAATGTAATATAAACTTTGAATTCAGCCCTGTAAATTCAGATTCAATAGTCAAGGTATTTAAATCGCTTAGTTTAAAAAAGACTGAGGATTTGTGGGGCACATCAGTTAAAGTAGTTTTTCATATCATAGATGTAATTGCACCCCACCTAGCATTAATTTACAATAACTGCATATCAGAGGGGACCTTTCCAGATCTCATGAAATATAGTAAAGTCATACCTCTTTTTAAATCGGGCGACATGAGTGATATAACGAACTTCCGTCCCATTTCCATACTACCGGTTTTAAGTAAAGTCTTTGAGAAACTAATGCTTTATTTCTATTAAAGTGACCTAACATATCATTCGATATGTTAGGTCACTTTAATAGAAATAAACTACTTAATAGTAACCAGTTTGGGTTTACCAGAGGTCGATCAACAATTGATGCGGCATCTGTTCTCATTAAATACATATATAACAGTTGGGAGAAATCTTGTGATGCGGTAGGAATATTTTGTGATCTTTCCAAAGCTTTTGATTGCGTGGATCATTCGACCCTTATTTTAAAATTAAAACACTATGGATTGTCCAATAAAGCTTTAAGTCTTATGTCTTCTTATCTAAGTGACAGAACTCAAACAGTGGTTGTAAACAAAACGCAATCAATTGGAGCTACAGTGAAACTAGGTGTGCCTCAAGGCTCCATTTTAGGTCCTTTTCTATTTCTCGTTTATATAAATGACTTACCACCAACAGTAGATAAACTTTGTGATATTGTGCTTTTTGCTGATGATACTTCATTAATTTTCAAGGTAGATAGAAAGTCCGTAGACTACAGTATGATAAACGCCATACTAGTTAAAGTACTTAATTGGTTTACTAGTAACAATTTACTACTAAATGCTAAGAAAACTAAATGTGTTAGGTTCGCTTTGCCTAATGTTAAACCGGTAGATTCTAGTATTTTTATAAATGACGAGTGTCTGCAAATGGTAGATAAGGCAGTTTTTCTAGGCATAACAATAGATAAAAATTTGCAATGGGGTCCCCATATAGCTGTACTGGCAGGTAAACTAAGTTCGGCGGCTTATGCCGTTAGGAAAATTAGACAGCTAACTAATGTTGAAACAGCTCGCTTAGTTTATTATAGTTATTTCCATAGTGTCATGTCGTACGGTATTCTGGTTTGGGGTAAGGCAGCTGAAATACAAACTATATTTGTTTTACAAAAAAGGGCCATTCGTTCTATTTATAACTTAAATTCTCGTGACTCCTTAAGAGAACTATTTAAAGAAATTAATATCTTAACTGTAGCATCTCAATTTATTTATGAGAATATTATTTATGTTATTAAAAATTTAGATTCTTTCACCAAAAATTCTGATATACATAATTTAAATACAAGAAATAAAAATAAAATTACTATTAGAAAATTTCGCGTACGTAAAGTATATAAATCATTTGTTGGTCAATGCATTCATTTCTATAATAAATTACCTGACGTAGTTTTAAAGTTACCCTTTTCAGCACTTAAAAATTACTTGAAAAAGTCGTTAATGTCTAAAGCGTATTATAGGGTCGAGGATTATCTAGCAGACAAAAATGCATGGCCTAAACTCGAAACTTAGTCAATAATAATTTGTTCAAATGTAAAACCTTTATCTTGTCTAGGGGACACTGTTGATGTAGGAAAACATGTCGAAACTTTGTTTATTATTAATTTTTTTGTTTTTGCCTTTTTCTCCGTCTATATCTCTCCTAATATTTTTGCCATGTTTTCCTGCTGATCTACGCATGATATTTGATATTATATTTAAATTAATATTTATAGCTTTATATAATACTAGACTAAGTTGTATCATTGTAATAGGAAATATGGTTAAAAAAATGACTGACTGCTGAGTTTCTTGCGGCGTTTCTTCTCGGCAGTGGTCTCCTCTTGGGAAGCGCTGGTAGACTCCTGACGTGTAAAGGTGCCCGTGCGGCCTACTTACTGAATAAATGACTTTTATCTTTTTATCTTATCTTTTTTAACAGCTTATAATGATCACTTAAAAGTATAAACTAAAATAAATGTTTTAAAAAACCGCCAAGAAAGAAAAAAGAAGGAAATTATTTTTTGCGTTTTTGAAGGCGGTTTTTTGTTTTGTAAAACATTTATTTTTCTGTATTTTCTCTACGAAACTACTTTCTGCCAACTTGGAGTAATGTTAAATTTCTCATTTTGTACAATGTATACCAGTTGAAAGGTACGGAACACTTGTTCCGACGCTAAAGTAAATAATAATCTAATTCAATTTGGTAGCAGAGCTCGGAGTTAAGACTACGGCGTACCTTGGAGAAGTCGTTCTGCAGCGTCATCTGCATGCACTGCGCCGTGAACATGTCGATCTTGTCGTACAGCGTCTGCTCGTCCTGCTGGTGCAGCTTCCAGAACTTCTCCTGCTCCTCCTCCAGGAAGTCCGTGGTGACCACCGCCTACGGAAGATCATCCTCAATGCTGTTACTAATGGTAACCTCTTAATAAAAAAATAAGTGATGCCAAACTGTACCGGTAAATAATTTTACTTTTATTCACGAATTTATACGAATACCTACGCTACGAATATTTGACTAAATAAAATGCTACGAACAAATAACAAACCTTTATAACAAAATTACCTGTTTTGTTATGTTCAGCGGCCAGCTGATGGCTTCCCATAGTGCCCTGAAGTCTTCATTCTCGAGAGGCATGTAGAATACGTCTAGCACTTCGTAATCCTGCAATAAATCATTTAAAAATTAGTTATATGATTAAGACTGCAGGAATAGGTAACATTAAAACAATGAGCTTAATTTGTGAGGCTACCTACCTTTCCTCTCTGTTTTCATTATTCCTTTATTAACTACTTAAGAGCGTGGCAGCGCTGGAAGCGTCATTTAAAAAAAAACATAGTTAAGGGGATTAAAACAAAACTTAATTGATTCCTTCGTGTAACGAAAGTTACCGATATACCTATAGTTGGGATGAAACTAACTGTCGTTGCACAGAGAACATGCACACAGCGACCCTCATGTTTACGTCAGTTACTAAACAGTCCCTTGTAAAGCAGTCTGTAAGTGAAGCATACGCAGCGTGCTTAAAACGTGCTCCCCTGAATTCAAAGCTGTTGAAACTGCTTTGACTGTTGAAACTGACGCGACACTGTAGTGCGTCGGGCATGTTTGCCGAGGCGCACACCGATGACTTCTATGCGGACCGGCGCAAGAGAGTGGCAACGTTGATACTGCAACGCGTGTGTGCCAGTAACAGCCGCATCAGCACTGAGTTAAGGTAAGATTTAAATTATGTTTCATTAGACATTGCCTACTATTTATTTTATTTATACTAAGTTGTGATATTAAAATTGGAAAACTGTGAATTAGTATCAAAATTAAGTATAAAGTAGCGGGGTTGTATTTGTGCACTGTAAATATTATAATGAGTATTTTAGAATAGGTAAATACATGATTATTTCACTCGCTACTCGTGAGTGTTGTAAGTAAAGGTATAATTGTACCTATAATACTAGAAGTTGCCCGCGACTTCGTACGCGTAGAATTAGTTTTCCGATACTCCCCCTTTAGGATATCCAATATTCACTTCAAATTTCAAGTCCCTGGCGGCTTCGTGCGTTGATCGATTATAAAATGTAGGCCGACTGTAGGGTCGGCTATTAAGCCAGCTCGCGCAAGCCGGAGCTGGCGTGCGCTGCCGGGAGTCCAGGAGCGGTGTGTTCCTGGCGGCAGGGACCAGAGGAGGGGGCTCACCGTCATCACTTTCCGCATGATGTCTTCCTGCGTCTTGAGCCCGAAGGGGATGGACTCCATCCACTCGCGGATCTCGAACACGTGCTCGATGGTGTTGGGCTTCTCGCCCAGCTTGCGCATCATGTTCTTGAAGGCCTGAATCACGTCATCCACCACAAGGCGCACCTCCTCCGCCCACATCACCAGCAGGGATCGGATGAGCTCCGACCTCTTGTTCACTAACATTTGCTGTAGAGTTTTGGAAACTGGTTGATTAACTATGGCTATTTGTGTAATGTCATGTACAGGCTAGCGGCTATATTTTATGATGGTGTCTCCACCTCGTGCTTGGATCCCGGGAACTGACCTTTAAAGTGTCGACGTTAATGGCGAACGGCCCAATGTTGATGAGCTGCGGCAGGCGCCAGATCAGATCTTGTTTGGCGTCGTAGTGCATCTGAACCTCTTCACGGGTTTCGGAGGCGGAATGCTTCTCCAGTCGAAAATTTCTAAAATAAAACCCAGTTATAATCCCTACAATGCGTCACGAAAAGCACTTCCGTCAGAACCCTAGAACAAATAAAACCCAATGATCTGCTACCAAAATGACAACTAACAATAAGTACATTATTGACAATAATTGACGAAATTATGTCCATTACGTATTACATGACATATACGGGATTTATGGCCCGCCACGGACCTTAAAAAATACGGACAGAATGATTGAAGCACACAAAATGGCCGCCTGTTTACGAGTGTGCGTGCTTTGAGGGTTGCCATATAAATGAGCATTGGGTTCGATTGCGTCATGCAACCTTATGAATTAAATTGACCAATTTCAACTAAAAACGAATGGGACTAAGATATAAGAAAATTTCAATTTCAACGGTTGCACGACAGAATAATATTAATAATGTTGATATATCAAACTACATTTTTATGAATATAGTGAAGAAAAATACATTTTACGAATAAAGCAATTTATTATTTACATTAAATGATTAGGTATTGACATGTAAGCCGCCCTTGACTTAGTTAAAAGTGTGTAAAAAAACCGGTCAAAATCAAGTCTGACTCGTATAAGCAGGGTTCCGTACCATTACAGTACAGTCACGGCGTTACAGATTTCCCCACATTTAGGGAAAAAAATCCGTGAAAAAACTGGCAACACTGATTGTCATTCTTGTTCGTAATTTGCATCAAAGTAAATAAACACATATTTATGAAAAATAACACAAGTAATCAAAACTTAACACGTGAAAAGTGATACCGAGTGGCTTTTTATATTTGTTAACGAGTTTTTAAAATTTTTTACTACACAATGCGGCATTTTCTTCGGCGTAAAGTGTACTGTGTGACACTTGTGATGTGGCTCGACGCGTAATGGCGGCGGGTTCACCGACCTAGTACATTTACGGTACGGACGGTAGACAGTGTATGACGGAACGAAATCACCGACCTTGCTCACTTCACACTTTTCTGATGCAACGTTCCGTCCGTATTTTTTTAAGGTCCGTGTGGCCCGCGAACAACCCGCAAAGTATTTTTTTAATGAAACGTCGGTTATTATAAGAATGAAGCAATTAGACATTTTTAAGTGTGAAAACCAAATCAATGTTAAATTTAGTCGAGTTAAAGACCAGGGCATCAAATAATGATATCGTTACAGTAGTAGGGGAGCCCGAGGTGCTAATTGGGGATTTACTCGAGCGTCATGGGGGACCTGTTAGATTTTGAAGATTAGATGGTAGAAAGGAAAAAATGTTATATGATGTGTATCCTTTCAGCGGTGGGGGAAGCGTGTACCTACAGGTTTTCAAAAATGTAAAAAAAAACAGTCAAACGGAAATACTCGAGCGCGTCATATTTTGATAGTGTATAACTCCCACGTGTCTCTGATAATGGAGGCATGTTAATCTGCCGGTTTGCATGGTGAGGGTAGCCGTACGGAAGGGTTGAAAATGGGAAAAAAAAAATATTCGAGCGCGTCAGCTTTTCAGAGGGGATGTTAAGTGAACCTAACCACCCATTGCAAAAACTGACGATTCGGACGTGACACAAGCTCTTGGCGGCTTTTTGAAAATCGAAATATTGAAGAAAACGAGCGCCTCAGATTTTTATACAGATGGTTCAGCTTGATGTCTAAGATGTGCTGACCCATAATCTGACGATTATTTGGAGGGGTTTTCTTAATCTGACGGTTTGAAAAAGTTTTTTTTTTATAAATCAATGTATGTATAAAAAAATGCACGCAGAATAACATGGAAATAAAAAAAAAATCTTTTAATATTCATATATATTTTCTTAAAAAAATAGCAAAATGTTACATTTTTTTTAGCTGTTTGGTTGCCGGCTTAGAATAGTACGACGTCATGTTATTTCAAGCTATCGATTTTTGTTTACTATTCTGATCGGTTATCCTGGACGCACGTTCCAGGATAAAGTGCTCATAAATGCTGGAGGTACTCAACAGGGTACAAGGATGCCCCCTTATGTTAATCTGCCGCGCTCGAGTAAATCCCGAAATCCCCTCTTGGGCTCCCCTACACTATAGGTAAGTTCTACCGCGCATGCGGGTTGATCAACAGTAGAACATGCTTGAGGTGCGGCACTCACTCGACGTATGACTCGACGTCCAGGCGGTAGAGCTCCGTGTAGCACTCGTACTGGCGCATGTATGCCTTGAGCGGGATGATGGCCTTGCGGTAGGCCTTCAGCAGGCGCTCGCGGCAGTCCGTCACGTTGGGCTCCATCAGCCCTGCGGCGCAGTCAACATTCAACCAGCAGCAGGCACTACGGCACTACCGAGCTATATTTATAGTTCCGTATAAAAATAGTAAAAAAAGAAACCCCTATATGGTGAGACTTCGGCGTCTGTCTATTAGTCGATCACAGCAGTTTTTCTCAGCAACTTCAAAAGCTATTAACTTGGAAAGGGAATATAGTTGTACGGTCAAAAGCATTAATATCTATACAGCCATCACGTCAAATATATGTAAACATAGAACTTATTGTTAGCGACATAGAAGCCTATGACTATGACTGTAAACTCTCTTGCCCACTTTTTTTATGTTTTGCTATCGGTGTGATTGTTTTTGGTGAGTAACGCGAAAAACAAGGGGCACATATCATTAGTGTTACATAGTTACAACGAAAGTTCATCATTTTATCATCCTGAATTATTTATTTTCGAGTTCCATCATTATAAAATTGCATTACCTATAGATGTGAGGAAAAGCTCCTTGTCGAAGACCAGGCCGGTCATGATCATGGGATGCACCTGCGGGATGAAGTGGCACCGGTACACCATCTCGCGGAACAGCCTCTGGATCACCACCTACCACAAAAAAATATTACTTTTGTCTTATAGGTTGTACTGTAGGCCTTTTGAACCCGTAGGAGCGACTTTAAAATATAACAAATTTTAGTACATTTTATTTAAAATAGTGGGTAGATTTCTATTCAAACCCCATACCTTAACAATCAATATAATACCAAAATCGTTCATTTTCCACATTTTGTAAGGCCGCCTTTACACCTGTAAGTTACTTTCGTAATATTTATGTAACTTACTTACGGTTGCATTTAAACTTAAAATACACTTACAGTAAATAATGCTTACGTAAATTGTGTGAGTTTAGACTTGCATAAATTATTACACGCCCATTACTAAATACGCTTACTAAATCAGTAATAAAAATGCCTTTTCATAGCGCCACGTTCAAGCGGCTGCTGCATATATAACTTTATCCAATAAAAGGCGAAAGCAACAGAATGCTGAAAGAAAATGCTGGGTAAAACCTTGCCTAGAAAAAAGAATGGCACGAGGAGCGTTTGAAATCTTTTGAAGGAGTTGAGAATGGAAGACATGGGTAGTAGATGCATTCAGCCAAGCTAGACTATTATTTTTTATTAGTCTACCAGTATCAGTTACAAGACTAATCATTATTTTTGAGAAACAGAAAATATTAGAATTCGTAAATTTTTCAGTGTAAGTTCTCAACTTATCAATTTTGTTCGATAAGCTGTGAGTCGCTTCCGTAAACAAACTCGAACGCGTTTAGACTTGTAAATTTTGCAATTTACGAAAGTAGTAAAAATTGAAAATTTATCGTAAGTCGCTTACGTAAGTGACTTACGTAAGTAAAACTTACAGGTGTAAAGGCGGCCTTACGCAATTATGAGTTAGTGGAAAACTATATAATGTAGAAGTAGGAGTTCCGCGACAGCGGAGCTCCGTCGACCTGCTAAGGTTTGCTAAAATGCCCAGGTGGACAACATAGGTGGACCACGACCAACGACTGAGTTTGAAGTGTTGTATCGCAGTAACTATTGGATGAATGAGATTCAGAATAACTTATATTTATCAAAACTATCGCAAGTTTGACACGATAACTTAGCTTCACGTAATAAAAACAACGGCATTAGTGTCAGTTATTATTGGCGCGGTTTGCCTCCCTGTTACATAAAGCTGCAAGCGCACTAAGAGCGGAGGACTGTGGTGCAGCGCGTTCCGAAAGCGTGTAAGGTGTTTTTAGTATATGGACCTACACTCTTTGTGCGTTTTCGGCTTAAAAATGGGAATATCAGGATGAATGTGTACTGACCTCAAAAAGTGAGGGATCTGTGGTGTAGTAGGGCCCATCCTCGCTCATGACCAGGAAGAAGTAGAAGAGGGTGACGGTGGGGGAGCGGAAGGGCGAGTTGAGCAGGTCGTCGGGGTTCCACTCCCAGTCGTCCTCGCAGCAGTAGGTGCACAGGCACGGCGTCTCGCACATGTACAGGTACATCGCCATCGACTGCTCGATGCTGTAGCGCAGCGCGTACTGCCGACAGCGGACGACGTGAACACCGGAAGGAACACTTGGACAACTACTTATCAAATTATACGTTAAAAGTTCCTGGGTGACAAAATGTATGAAATAATAACCGTCCGGCAGCTTACGGTTATCCTATACGTTTTCAATAACCCATCATGAGCATATCAAAAAAGTAGTTTTCTCCTTGATTAAGGTTAAGGTGGTATATTTTTTAGGAAATATTGTTGGTTTGGTGCATTTGCCCCGTAGACGCACTTACCTCACTTAACCTTAATACACACAAACCCCAAAAAATTATTAACTCTGCTTAATTCATGCAAACGGTGTTACACATAAAACGAGTACCTACTTATTTAAAAATACCTTGGCAATGAGTGCCGATTTAGATTTTGATAGGGCTGTTATTAGGTGGTGTTACCTTACTTCCATATCTGACAAGCGAGTTCTGTTTTACTTGACCTAAACCTTGAAGCAATCCCAAAATAATACGCAACCCGCATAGTCAAAGTCACATTCATTTATGGATTTGTGTTGAATAAGCTCGTGGACACTTCCCTTGTACTATCAAAACGCACATCCTGGCACATGGGAACCCTGCGGCATCCAACGCAATTCCGCCCTGCCTGACTCAACTCCGAGTGACCGGGGTGTAATTCTCATTTCGTCTCGACCAATTTTTAACCGGTGAACTCAACTTCCCGCCGCGCTCGTAGGCTCGTCGTAAGGTAGAGTTTCTTGTCGACGAAACTCTCCGGCGGGGCCAGTTAGAAATTCGTTGAATTGCGATGCGAGCTTTTAAGAGTACAACCAACAGATCCTTACCTGCAGACCCAGATTCTGAAATAGTGCTATTTTGGCATAACGTTAGCATTACGAGTAGTATAAAGTTAATATTGATATATAATAACGATATAATAACGTTATTCGGTCACCTCTTTACTGCACGTTTCGCTTTCTCTTGCTTGCGCGGTGGGCTTCATTTGCGCCTATATGATATGCATCATACATAAGGGTCGCAAGCGGCACAACTTTGGGTAATTATACGTACAGTTGACTACAAAGAGATTGTATCCATTTTTGAACCTAACTACAATGCAATAACGTGAAAAGTGAATACATCTAGGTGTAGTCGTTTGTAACAAAATTGTGTTTTTAAACACAAAAGGAATATAACGTTATATTATGGGCATTGGTCGCAACGTTCGGAAGGCCTGCTCACCTGCATGCGGAAGCGCACGAGCTGCATGAACCGGCACAGCTTGCTGACGCCGAAGAAGTCCCACTTCTTCTCGTAAATGTTGTACCAGCTGCACAGACCACCACAAAACTTCCTCATGAACATAATATTACGCCTAGATCGCCGTTGGCACTGGCAACGATCTTAATATTGTAAAAGCTCGTAATTCAAAATCCAAACAAAACGTGCAGGTGCACAATTAAACGAAAGCCCAATGGGTAGCTATTTTCCGTCGCAGCTGCTTTTATACAGTATGTAAACTAACTAAAACCATCTCTTTAAACCAGTTGATAGCCAAGTCGAGTTAAGTGTTTTAACACATGTTTTGCTAGTACGGGTCGAATATTTTTAATTTTATCATTGTTTAAAAATTATAAACACTTACCTTTTTCAAAGTCGGTTAACCCTAAAAGTATCACCCTATGTGTAATGTTTACGTCGTGACAGATTTATGTCATTCAAATTTCACTGGTGTCACTTTATTGTCAATTATAAGGGCGATTACCAGACTGCGTGACAATGAAAGAGCGGTTCCGGTCAGTACCGGATAGTAGTAGTAGTAGTGGTGGGCCTCGTCCTCGTATTGACGTCAGAACGGAAAAAAGGATCTACAACCATTTTACAGAAAATCTTGGCTTCAGCACTAGAAAAGCGGGGAGTTGTATGATATGGTACGTTTGCTGAACCCCACACCTCTAGACTATTTCTTCTGGGGATGGGTGAAACAGTTAGTATTTAAAAAAAGTGTCGAGAACGGAGGAAGAAATGAGGCTGCGGATTGTACAAGCTTCGAACATAATCAAGCGACGTGCCCGGCAAAATCCAGATTTGATGCGTAGCGTTTACTTGAAACAACCATCGTCGCTTGGTTCAAATAACGGCCACATTTGGTCTAATCTACGTCGTATTTAATCGGAAGTGTGCACATAGCCTTACTTTAACTGACATTGAAAATGTTGAACTTGGCCTTGACCTGACAACCAGATGACAAATGTTACAATTGAAAACAAATAATACAGGATGTTATTGAATCATGAATAACTAAAATATGATATTTTTTGTATTACAATTATAAATTCTAAAAAACGTTAGAATTTCAATAATTTATATACGAAGACCTTATTTATCGCCTAGACATGCCCGGATTCAAACAAATGGTTTTAGTAAGTTTACATACTGTATTTTTGTAGTAATAATTCTTTCCTAATCGACGTAAGTAAGCGGCTAGGGTATTCCGGAAATGAAACAAAAAACAAATAGGTTTTTGTGAAATTATAAACTCTACCAAAAGACGGTCGGGTCAGGCTCTCTTGCCAGAGGGTAACACGACTTCGTACACGTAGAATTCGTTTCTCCTGTTATGGCTTAAACTTTAAATAAAAGATTCATTCTGAGTATTTCTCTACCGCAAGCTTTGTGTTACCTACACTACCTGCTAACAGTAGAAGGTACTCATTTCACATTTCTACATCCTACCTAAATGGATATGCGTTGTCAGTAACGGAACTGCTTTTCTGAGCGATATTGCACACTAGTAACGTCACTAACGCTACCGCTGTTACAAAAGTAAATACTCATAAAATAATAACAAATGGAGTCGAAACGGAGAGCTCCATGTTTACCCTTTCCCGACGTCCCGGAAGGACATCCGGATGGCGTGCGCCGTGTTGTTCAGCCACGTGATGTTCAGATACTTCAGCATCTGTACAAGCGAACAATCCATTTAAGAATACAATACGAACCCCAAAATTATAACACGCGGTTAAAATTTAGTTGCGACACAAAAAAAAATGTTTTTAATGCTTAAACTCAAAGGCAAATATATAACTGAAAAATTGGTCAAGTGGATCGTGTCATCTTACCATCGAAGTGCAGTGCTGCTGAGCAGAATCAAACTCCGTCAGGCCGGCGTTCCTTCCGTAGTTTGAGGTAAAAAACAACATGCCTTCCACCTGAATAAAACAAAGATTAGTTGTAGTTTTGCTGATTTCAAAGACAACGGATGAAGTTAATAATGAAAAATACTAATATGTATTTGCCACAGAAGTAACTACCTACAAACAATTAGAGCGCACTGCTGTTTTTGCGGGTTTACCTACGAGTAGGTACATTATGTGTAAGGTCAAGCGGGGCTATTACGTCAGTGGGACAATAACGCTGAGTGGCTTTATCTCCCCTTTTAAAGTTCGTATCGAAAAGTTACATCTATTGACAAGTACACTTTTTTTTCTACTTCACTCACTCACTTCAGTTTTCGATACGAAGTTTAGAACGGGAGTTAAAGCCGCTGGACCTTAGTAGTTTTAACTTTTAAGCGATAACGGAACCTGGTTCGGTGACATGCAAGATTTATACTAACTAAGCAAACTTAGTGATGAAAATCGGACCAGTAGTCTTGTTTTAAAATGATCAAACAAAAAGAAAAGTGATGCCGGTGATGCGTAATTAGTTAGTACCCAGTTGGTAGTCGAGAAGCATGAGTAATCTGTGTGTCACCTTGAGGCACTCGTCGACCACGAGGTGGATGCAGGAGACGGCCTCGGAGAGCACGTACAGCGAGTACCACTGGTTGTACTTCAGGCTGTTGGCGAAGTCCTCCATCACGCTCGGGTACCGGCCTGCAGCAAGCCCGGAAAATGTAGGTGTGGTTGTGGTTTGACGAGACAGATGTAATTCTTTTATCGATATATAAATTCTTACTAGTAGTTCACCCCAAACAAAGACCTAACGAGGGAATCCCCCCCTAACCCTTGATCGATTCCGCTCAAGTTCAAACTTGAAAATTGTATTTGTCTTAACGAAATTTTATAAAGATCGGAACATTGATACTCAAGTTTTCATCCAACAAACATTCAAATGTACAAACATACAAATTTACACTAAGTTGACTGTAAAATCACAGTTCGTTCGTTCGGTAAAGTGATTTGACGTGGATCAAAGAATGCATTCCCACTCAAGAGGAGCTGGACTGAGAGGAGTGAAGATGAACAGAGAACTATTAACTACTTAGATTGTAAAACTAATGTTGGCAGTTATTCAGGGGTGTGTACTCTACATGAGAGCCTGCGGTTTAGTCAAGTTACAACTTTTGGCCAACCCTTAGGTTGACTACCAGGTGAAGACCAACAAGCTCACCATAGTCGGGCACGGGGGCCACGTAATCCTTCGTCGGCGGATTTAAGAAGTTGTACAGGTCCCTATATTTCATTATGGTGTGGATCATCTTCATTTTGCCCTCCATCTTTCGGTGCGATAGTTCAGCCTGAAAATAAATAAATAAATAATGTATTTTTACTCGATTACGGCGACGCAAAACTTAGGCAGATATTTTAGCATTCTAGTTTTTATGCTAGAGGAGACAAACGAGCCAGCAGCAGGTCGTCTGATGGGCAACTCCAGGATATAAATGTTAGTTAGTATTTTCAGCATCTACTTTCGCCTATTTGATAAATGAGGTGTCGTTTGCTTCGACTTAAAATCTTGTAAAGGTTTTAAGTTACCTCGGCCCTGAGCTCTGCAAGGCGGGGCTCGTCGAGCTCGCGCGCCTGCTTGTGGATGCGCACCATCTTCATGATGACCGGCATGTAGGCCGCCGGCATGTGCGGCAGCCCCTCCAGCAGCAGGCAGTCCAGATACAAGTAGAACCTGCCGCAACCAATACACTTAATGCTAACCAAATTAGCCTGTACTGAAAAATCTCTATCCCTCATACGATTCAGATCTCTAGACCAAATGTACGTAGCGATTGGCTTTTCGAAGTAGTTCAAACTGAACCAACAAACAGTTCAAAGCTCAAAATGCTTAAGTCTATCAACACCTTAAGGGGAAAATTCTGCTTGCAAATTCTATTGCCCACAATATCGCAGAGAAATCTGGAAGTCTTTGAAAAGTAATCGGTTCTAACCTCAGATTGTTCTCGACTTCGTTCCGATAATCGACTGCAAATTTTACTCTCTGGCAGAAAGTCTCGGGGTCGTCCGCCTTGAACATCAAGCGGATTCGAGGGATGCTGTAAAACCATAGTAAAAATTTGTAGTAATTATGAGCACCTCACGCTCGCTTACAATGATTGATATTCATTAATACTTTTATTTTACTTTCTCCATTTTTTTTTAATCCTCACTGTCCACATCCTTAAAGACATGAAAGTACTCGTAACTTACATTCTTGGTGTGGTCAATTTCAAATAGGTAATGGTAACTGGTAAACCGCGTTTTAACGCGTAAAAAAGCTAAGTAAGATGAATTCCCTGTGCTGAGTGGGGAACCGAGAAGATTTTTTTCTTTGGTTATTTGTACAGTCAGCGTCATATATAAGGTAACATTCTAAGTGCTCAAATAGTTCGGTAAACCATATTAATTGTATGGTGTGACGAACTATTTGAGCACTTTGAATGTTACCTTATATATGATGCTGACTGTACACATCTAAACTCTAAGGGCCGATTTCACCAATTAAATTAAACGCGATCAACTTTTTGAACTGGTTTTAAGAAGCTAAAATGACAGTTTTCGTATGAATCTGACGTTTACTAACCAGAGTTAGGAATTGGTCGCGTTTAATTTCATTGGTGAAATCGGCCCTTATTCGTCTTACTTCTGCTACTCGTCCCTAGACGACGCTGTTATACGCGTCGATCATATGACTCTTGTTTACTAAATAATACTTATAGCATTACAGTATTCGACGACGACGTCCTGCCCCAAAACATTGATTTCAATACTTCAAACAGATGGACCCCTCGGATACACGTACATAGAACCTTTAGGATCTTTAGTGTACAATTATCCTCTTACACACTCAGCTGTTTGAATGTTCAGGTTTCCTAACGATGTTTTCTTTCGCCTTAAGTGCATCAGGTAATATATGCACAGTCACAACACGGGATTGTTGAGCCACTTGCCACTGTACGTATTTTGGCCATGATTACTGTAATGTATCGGGTAGTTTCTAAGATTATTTTATAATATTAAGATGTGAGGTAGTTTACTTCTTGTCTTTGTTTTAATAAATGCTGTGACGAACGGACGTGTTATTTCTGCTCCGCATCATCATCTCCAGGACCTGGCCATACCAGGATATTTCTCAGTGGCGACGAACTGTGCTATTTACGCTACGCGTGTAAACTATATGTTGTAACTGTGGTGTTCGTTTTTCGTGAGTTACATAAGTACGAATAAGTCGTAACAATTAAGATGTCGGTCGGTAGGGTGGAGCCGTTTGACGTGACCAAAGGTTGTTGGGAGTTATACGTAGAACGGTTAGAACAATATTTCATTGCAAACGACGTTAAAGAGGCTGTGAAAGTGGCCACCTTAATAACGGTAATAGGCACAGAGGGCTATGAATTAATGGTAAATTTGTGCACACCGGAGCGGCCCGCAACAAAGACATTTGCTCAGTTGAGTGCAATTATGAGATCACACTTGCAACCGAAACCGAGTATTTTGGCCGAGCGTTACAAATTCAGACAGCGAAGGCAGGCAGCAGAGGAGGGCATAGCAGAGTATGTGGCAGGCTTAAAGAAGATGTCCATGACTTGCAATTTTGGGGCGGACGGATTGAATGAGAACTTAAGGGATCAATTTGTTTGTGGAATAACACGGGATAGCATAAGACAGAGGCTTTTTGCGGAGGATGATGTCACATTTGACAAGGCATTTAAGTTGGCCTTGACTTTGGAAGCGGCGGAGGCAGACGCGGCAGCGGTGGAAACTCAGGCAAAGCAGCGCGAGAATGTGCCCGTGTATCAGGTGTCACCACCATGGAGGCGAGACGGCGCGGGGGCTTCTAGCGGACAGAAGGTCATAGAAGGCGCTCGAAGGTCACGCGACGTGGCAGGGGCCTTATCCGGGCGCGGCGGGAGCGCGCGCGGTGCGGGGACGGCCGCAAGCGGGGCCGGCCGCGGTCAGCAGCGGACGCCGGGCGGCTGCCGGGTGTGTGGTGGCCAGCACGATACGCACACGTGCAAGTTTCGGATGTATGTGTGCCGCGTGTGCAACCGGGAGGGGCATCTTAAGAAGATGTGTCCGCGGCTACGAGGTGAAAAGCTGTTTGCGGTGTATGGCGAAGACGTAGACAACCAGGTGGCGTATAGCGATAGTGAAGGAAGTGACGAGGGATATACCTACAATTATTCTTTAGCCGTAAATGACTTAAGGAAGTATCCGCCATTCTTAGTGACAGTTAATGTTAATGAAATAGATTTGTCTATGGAAATCGATACTGGTAGTTCTATTTCGTGTATTAGTAATGATTGTTACCTTAAATATTTCACAGATTACGAAATAATACCAAGCTCTTTAACTTTACGTTACTATACCGGAGAAATTGTCCAGCCGTTAGGTAAACTTAAAGTGACAGTCCAACATAATAGTAAACAGAGGAATTTGGATTTGTATATTATAAAGAGTGGTAAAACTAACTTGCTCGGTAGACAATGGTTGTACGAACTAGGTATTCAAGTACCTATTGCGGGAATACCCATATATGAGATGGCGATAGAAAAGGCATTCAATGTTGATTTGTTCAGTTCCAGATTTAGAGAAGTTTTCGACGAGGGTCTGGGCCGATTCACCGGTGGGCCGGTGGGGTTCTGCTTGCGAGCGGACGCACGGCCGGTGTTCATGCGCGCGCGGCCGCTGGCGTACGCGCTGCGCGAGCCGGTGGAGCGCGCGCTGGACCAGCTGGTGAGCGACGGAGTGCTCGAGCCGGTGCACACGTCGGACTGGGCCACGCCCATCGTGCCCGTCATGAAGAAGGATGGTACCATACGGGTATGCGGTGATTTCAAACTTACTTTGAATAAATGTCTCGAGGTGGATCGCTTTCCTTTGCCCAGAGTTGAAGATTTGCTCGCTAAGTTACACGGGGGGCAAAAGTTTACTAAGCTAGATTTGTCGCAGGCTTACGCGCAGTTTGAGCTAGATGAGTCAAAAAGGTTTGCTGTTATAAACACACATAAAGGCCTGTTTAGGTATAATCGGTTAATTTATGGTTTAGCATCAAGCCCCGGGATCTTTCAACGAAAATTAGAGCAGTTGTTTGCGGACATGCCCCGAGTTGGGGTATTTTTAGATGACGTCATCATCACGGGACGTACCGATCAGGAGCATATTACCACGCTGACACAAGTATTTGAAAGGCTACAAAAATATGGCCTTAAAGTTAAAAAACAAAAATGCACCTTTTTTGCAGATTCCGTAACTTACCTAGGATTTGTAATTAGCAAAGAGGGGGTACATACTTGTCCAGAAAAAATAGAAGCAATCACAAAAGTTCCTATTCCGAGTAATGTGTCAGAGTTGCGGTCATTTTTAGGGCTCGTAATGTATTACGCTAAATTTGTACCCAACATAAGTACTCTGTTAGCACCATTGTATAGTCTACTTAGGAAAGAAGTTAAGTTTGTTTGGGATGAAGCCTGCAGTCGTGCATTTAATCGAGTTAAAAAAATGTTAGTTTCGAGTAAGATACTAGCACATTACTCGCCCGAGTTACCTTTAATTTTGACGACAGACGCCAGTAGTGTAGGGATCGCTGCGGTCATCTCCCATATGGTGCCGATAGAGGGCGCAAGCGTCGCGGGAGAGGCGCGGGAGCGGCCAGTGGCGTATGCGTCGCGCTCACTTAACAAAGCAGAGCGGGGGTACTCACAGATAGAACGGGAGGCCTTAGCGATAATATATGGAATACGGAAATTTCATCAATATCTTTTTGGAAGGAAATTTATTTTACGCACGGATCACAAACCTTTAGTTACAATATTTGGAGATAAAGTAGGTATTCCGGTAATGGCAGCCAGCAGGATGCAGCGGTGGGCCGTACTATTATCGGGTTATAACTACGATATCGAATATGTACGTAGTAATCAAAACGCGGCGGACGCTTTGTCTCGGTTGCCAGCGGGGAGGGAGGTAACAGAAGTAAAAGAGGTCACGTACGTACACTTTGCCCAAGATTTCCTTCCGGTTACAAGAAAAGCAGTTAAGGAGAATACTTTTAAGGACGAGGTACTGCAAAAAGTAGTTCTTTTTGTACAGTCAGGTTGGCCGGCACATGTAGAAGATGATTCCTTTAAGCCATATTTCAGTCGCAAAGCAGAGTTGTATTTAGACATGGGGTGCGTAGTATGGGGATATAGGTTAATCATTCCCAAGGCTCTTCATAATGTGGTACTGAAAGAATTACATACCGGGCACATGGGTATAGTTAAAATGAAAAGTCTCGCGCGCAGTTACGTGTGGTGGCCGGGGATAGACGCGGATATAGAACGCACCTGCCACGAGTGCGAGACGTGCGCGGCGGAGGCACCCGCGCCGCCGCGCGCTGCCCCGCAGCCGTGGCTGTACGCACCCGAGCCTTGGTCGCGGTTGCACGTTGACTTCTTGGGACCGTTTCAAGGTAGAATGTTTCTCGTGTTGATAGATTCCAGTACTAAATGGTTGGAAGCATTTAGTATACACAAAAATACTGCATCAGCAGTTATTAAACTGTTACAGGAAACTTTTGCAAGGTTTGGGTTACCAAAAGAAGTAGTGTCCGATAATGGCCCGCCATTCACTAGCACCGAGTATAATAATTTTATGACGAGCAATGGTATCAAGGTGACATTTTCACCTGTCTATCATCCCGCTTCTAACGGCGCGGCCGAAGGAGCTGTCAAGTTGTGCAAAAGAGCTATTAAGAAAGCGTTAAGAGACGGGAAAGATGTAGATACCGCGTTACAATCTTATCTCATGACTTATAGGAACGTGGAACACAGTAGTACGGGAGTTTCACCAGCCATGTTGTTACAACGCAGGAGCTTGCGTACCAGACTCGATTTACTAGTAGGCTTGCGAGAGGTTGAAAGTAAAGTGCGCGAAGCGCAGCAGCGGCAGGTACATTCCGCGGGCGGCGCGGTGAGGGAGTTTGGGCGCGGGGATAGGGTATGGACGCGGGAATATGGAGTAGGAAAGAAATGGCTTAGTGGGCAAATTAGTGAAAAAATAGGTTCACGAAATTATATAGTCAATAGGGAAAACGGTCCACCGATTAAAAGACACGTAGATCAGATTAAAAATAGATGGAACAGTATGTTTGAGTTGCCGTGCCCGAGTGGGCCATCATCTCTAGTCAGGACGGGCACCGACTCCGTCGCGGAGCCGCTGGAGCCAGCGCGCGCTCACGGACCGGCCTCGCCGTCAGCGGCGGCCGCACATGAGCACCGGCCGGACGCCGGTACGAGTAGCCACTTGTCTCCAAGTGCGGGCCCACCGCCGTCTCGACCCGTATTAAGACCCCGTCCGGTAAAACCAGCCCAACGATATGGTTTTGAAGAGATTGATTAATTAATTAATTAATAAGGTTAGTAATCATTAAGTGGGAGGGTGTAATGTATCGGGTAGTTTCTAAGATTATTTTATAATATTAAGATGTGAGGTAGTTTACTTCTTGTCTTTGTTTTAATAAATGCTGTGACGAACGGACGTGTTATTTCTGCTCCGCATCATCATCTCCAGGACCTGGCCATACCAGGATATTTCTCAATTACATGGATTTGTATTAACAAATCGGGTTTAGTCGGTTATACTTGTATATCCAGACAAGGAAAGTCGCAGGAAAGTATTTCGTCTTTGTCATTTGTCATGGTGTTTGACAGGCGAGAAGTGCCATTTCTGAAAGCAAGAAATTAATGTTATTTGACAAAATTATTGTCAGAGTTGCTTTTGAAAGTTAGAATTTCAGTGGCATTTCCAACTGTGAAGTATTTATTTAACTTCTCTATAGCCGCTAGCAGATATCTGATAATCTGTAATAAATATTTCTTAAATAAAAGGTTAGCTTACTAAGATTGTAGGTCATGTTGAACTTGTGCCAACTGGAAACTTCATGACAAATACAGTAGGTATATTACGTATATCTCATTTTCCACGAACGATTTGTTATCTTTGCCTGATTGCCTAATTCGCGTCACACATGGACCTATAATATATAATTATTAATATCCCAAAATATACCTTGCTATTAGATATATTTAACTCCATCCCTCGCCATTATAAAAACGCATAGATATTATTATATTAATATTAATATTAATATATTCCGTTTGTGATGATAAAGTAAAGATGATAAGCTCAACAGGCTCAACAACCCCGTGGTTCTTTGCAATTTTGCCGCCATTTTTCGTTGTTGAAACGTGACTATCGTACTCTTTCAAATAGTAAATTATGTCACTTTAGTATTGTTGGTATTGACAACAAGTTGTGCGCTGTTTATACGAGTACGTTATGAAGGGCAACTAAGCTCAATCGGGTATGGATGAACTTCGCCAAAATGCTTGGATATGTTTTCATTGGTAGGTAATAAATAAGCGTCCTAATTAAATGAAAAAAAAAACGGATTTTTTGGTTGCGTCATATACCTAATTATTATAAAAAATAAAAACAGTTTATTTAATTTGCGCCGGATTACGACGGACACTAACCTTATTCCGTCACGTAAATGACATCCTCCTTCCCCACGGCACTACTAAACCGCACTACTGACGAATGATCTCTATTTTTAATTCGAACTTATTTCAGGGTAGTTATGCTGAAAATCTAACATAACCTAAACCTTCCTCATATTTATGATACTAGTTTTGGTCATTAGTGTGGTTTAGTAGTACCGTGGGGAAGGTCCTCAATGACAGATGTGTCATTGACAGCTACCAGGGCGCAAAATCACAAGCTCAGAGGCCCTACCTTGGAAATCTAAATTCAAAGTTACGTTAGCTCCATCCTTGTCACTCGTCATTCGAAACTAAATCGAGAAAGGGAGCGAACGTAACTTCTAACTTCGATTTTTAAAGTAGGGCTTAAGGTTATGTTTGTTTATGACAAGGTAGCCGTCAGTGGCGCACATGTCACTCTTTTTTTCAATACGTAGCGGACTAAGGTTAGTGCCCATCTTAATCCGTCCCAAATTTAATAAAATGATTTTGTTATTATTAAATAAAAACGTCGGCGTTCGTGTAACAAAACCAAGTTAAGATAATAAGCTCAACAATCCTGTGCTGTGACTGCACCTACTTAATTTAAAAAAACACATTAGCGGTTTGAACTCGGTACATCACAATCCCGAGACTACACCCAAAGCGACACGCCCTCGTGGATCGAAGATACTATATAGTAGACGCGCCGGTGCGGAATGCGGGCTTACTTGAATTTCCTCTTGCTCCCGTCCAGGGCCATCACCTCCCAGTTGAGGGTGGCGTTGTCGAAGCTGAACACGGCTGCGTTCGTCCACTGCCGACACCATCACAACCAACAAATATATTGACAACAACAACTTGATTCAAATAGTATCATCAACCAACCACTTCTGAATAATCTCATCAGCCCTGCACTCAAAGCAGGGCTAAAATGTCAATTCCAAAATTATTATTATTAGCCCGGAATGTCCCACTGCTGGGAAAAAGGCCTCCTTCCCACCTTTCCACGTAATTCGGTTATGGGCAATCTACTTGAAATAATTTATTAATGTATGAATGTTACCTTTCCTTGCTGTAATAGTATTTTATGGTACCTATTTAACAAAGTACACGTACTAAAAAGATAACACACTTGTAACCTAAGGATAATAAACACAGAACAGAAAAAACAGTAGAAGTGTCAAGTGGGCGTGTAACGTGTGGCACAGTTATGCGGAGTTCCGCATAACCTACCATACATTTGCCGCGATCGCTTATTTCGATATTTCGGTATTTCTAAAATAGGAAATAAATCCCGAAGCATGCCTTATTGTGCTATTTTGGAGTGTAAAAACGATAGCCGCATCAAAAACATGTTCCACGGTGGCGTGTTGTTTTCATGATAGTTTGAGTATTGGCGACAACAGGTGTGATACTAAACGAAGCTCATGCCGCTTCCACTGTTTTTTCTATTCCGTGATAATAAATAACATAGGAACTCCTGAATAGCTAACAGTAGCTCCGGCGAGTTTGGGCTCTATGGCCTCGTTCCTAATAGCGAGTTTATCATCAGTGGTAGAAGTAGCCGGCAACAAAGAATGTTATAAAAATAATATTTGAAAAAAATTATATGCAAACGTTCAATTTCGCAGAATGCAACTGCCGTTGTGCATGCGCTATCGCTATACAAATAAATAAATATCGGGAAACAATCTAACACAAATTGACCTAGACCTAAACTAAGCTCTGTACTCGAAAATCTAATTCAAGACCAAAATCCTAACCTCAACGGGCGCACATTCGCTGTGATTACTGCATTTTGGTTTAAGTGTAGGTATTTTTATCATTAAAACTTACCCTAATATTACTGGTTACACGAGTTCTCATTCATGTTTTTATGACATAATGTTAAAATAACTAAATAATCAAGATGGAAACTGTCAGGTTTTGGTCTTGAATTAGATTTTCGAGTATAGCTTCTACTATGGATTATGGGTATTAACCAGGCAACGATAAACATACTTATATATAGAAACATATATAGGTACACATATTAAACACCCAAGACTCAGAAACCATTGCAATAACCGCGCTCATTAGTCATTCATTATACATGTTTTTCATGACCGGAAATTGAACCCAGGATCGCTAGCTTTGCAGGCAGGAACACTATCAACTAGCATGAACGGCGGCGTCGTCAAAATAAGACCCGTTCCTTTTATGAAGGCACATGTTCCTGCCTATATTGCGAGGACAACAAACGAGACACCGACCTCATACAGGTTGTTGAGCTGGTGCAGGAGGTCTCCGCCGGACTTGGCCTTGGACTCCATCTTGGGGATGAAGGCCAGCGCGGGGCAGGGGAACTGCTCGCCCTCGATCATGCCCAGGCTGAGCCACTCCTCCGGGACCCTACATTAACATAGTCTATGTATGTTTTAACTCAGATGAATACCTTGTAGCTGGTCTGTGTCATAGATCGTTACCGAGCTCTGAATTTTTAGGGATCCGTACCCGAAGGCGGCCCAACGGCCGGTTTATTGCCTAACGCGCTCGCAATCGCAATCGTTTTCATTTTGACAGTCCGAAGCAGAGTCTGTATACAAAATGAAAACAATTGTTCCACTTTGAACTCGATTGCGATTACGAGTGCGTTAGTCAACGTATATTATTTTTATTGTATCGTCAAAAAGAAAAAACATACAAGCGTCAAATTCGGACAAGCAACAAGCGTACAGCTGCTACTTGTATGCTTTATTTTTGGCGTTGTAGCGTACAAACCCTAAAGAAGAACCAGAAATACTAAAAATGTATGAGTTGGGCTCGCGCTGATTCGATTCGATATCGAATTCAAATCGGAATATTACGAGTATAATACCTTCTGTACGGCGGTACGGAATACTCGGTGCGCAAGTCCAACGCGCACTTGACCAGATTTTTGCTTTGTAAAATATAATCACAGAAAGCCTTTAAGGTATTTCTCGGACGTTTCGTATAGTTTCACCATTTCTGTGTAGCATGACAGCCAGCCAAAAATCAAAAATGAAACCACTAGAGTCACAAGTATCGGTAGCAATAATCAAGTGGCTGACCGACAATCGAAGTCCGTGTTGTCGAAGATCTCGAGGTCGAGGCGCGGGAAGATGCTGTAGAGCCCGTACCACACCTGCGCCGACACCTTGTACTCCTCCGGCGGCAGCAGGTAGTACTGCTGCACGTCACGCTGCCGGAGCATCTTCTGCGAGAGCCATAATGGTTAAATGCGCCATTCACGATACGACGCTCGCACGAAGCGTCTCACGAACTACATTCGTATGCGACAACTATCTTGAATGCGTTAGTCGTAAAACAGACCGTACGGTCCAGAGGGCTTATTAATCTTAAGTGTATATATATAAGTTTAGTGTATTTTGTGTATTGTGAATGAATCATTGTTGTTCGAAAATAAATGAATTATTATTATTATTATTAGTGTCTAACGCACTCGCAATCACTATCGTTTTCATTTTGAAAATCGAAGGCTTGTCTGCATACAAAATGAAAACAATTGCTCCACTTTATAGCCCCTCAGGTCATGTTTCAGTTCCGTTGAAACAGTCATCAAACTGTGCGATACGGATCTCGTCTTAGGGTCAGTATAGACGGACAGCATTTCAACTGCAACCCAGCTGTAACATGGCAATTCGAGTGCAGTTCGAGTGCAGTTGACGTACATACGTTTTGACGCAGATACGTCAACTGCATCAGAACTGCACTTGAACTGCCATTTTGCAGTCCGTCTGTACCGGCGCAGTTAGAAGATCGATTTACGTTGCAGCCGAAGTTGAGAGGACGTGCCGTGCGACCGTCGCAACATGGACGGCCCCTATTGCAAAACGGACCTACGCCGCACAGGCACATAAAAGTTGAGGAAACACTACTTTTAGAGACAAATAGTGCTACTTTAACTATTCCCAATGAATGGATCGACTCATCAGCGCGCCTCACCAACTCCTGCTCGAACTCGAATTTCTGTTAGCCTTATTCAACGGGAAACGTACTTTAAAGTTTAAGTCAGTTCGAAGTTTAATCCACCTTGTTCACATATTTAAAAAAAACGTTTGATGACTTCTGTTTACAACAAACTTAATGGGTTCAGAGAAAAATTAAATTTCGGACAAACGAAACAGCGGACAAAAGTTTTTCCAAACATCGATAGGTTACCTTACCACAGTCGAGTACAAAGATATTTATACAGATTTGCTTCTTATTTCATTGAATTAAGGTGTAGATGGTACCTTCATATTAGCCGCCAAGAATTTCCGGCGCAGGCGCTCGATCTTCACCAGGCGCGGCAACTCCTTCGGCGGCACGACGCTCAGGAATTGTAACTTGGGCACGAACGTTTGGAACGGGAATTGCTAAAATAACAACAAAATATTTGTGAAAATAAATGATATAACTAATTGGGTTAACCCATCAAAATACAGCGGTAATATTTTACTAAAGCACTAAAACAATTATTTAGTAGAAGGTACAAAAAGTTTTGAACAACAAAAAGGATGAATGCGTAATGTTTCATTCGTTGAGTCTGAGACATAACTAGTTAGCGAGCGAGGAGTACGCACAATACTGTCGTCTTCCTTGTAGGTGGTCCAGCGGCCCGGCGGCAGCAGCAGCCGCGGCTTCTTGGGCTTCGGCAGCGACACCAGCATCGGCGCCAGTCTGTCCGTCTTAGCCTGCAATTAATGTAATACATTTACCTAACTTCTTCTTAAAAAAAGTTATTAACCGAAACGGGACCGGCGACTTCTGTTTACAACATACTTACAATCTTTATATTTCCTATGGCACCGACACGTTTATAACATCCTATTGTATTTTGTCGACGCGCTGGCCTAGTTGGTGCCTATAATGACCATGCCTACGAAGTTAGCGGTCCTGGGCTCAAATCCCGGTAAGGGCAGATATTTATGTGATGAACGCGAATATTTGTTCCTGAGTCATGGATGTTGCCAGGAGCTCTGATTTTCGTACAAAATGGACTCGCCTACCGGGTTGGTGGCAGTTAAAGTGTTGTATGTTTAGATGAAAATAAATTTTATTTTTAACCTAATATTTGAACTTCAATTTATTTATATTTCTGACGACCTCAATGTATATTGACATGCATGTAATGTATACTGCAACATTATACCAGCATTTATTGTACATAAAACCTTCCTCTTGAATCACTCTATCTATTAAAAATACCGCATCAATATCCGTTGCGTAGTTTTAAAGATCTAAGCTTACATAGGGACAGACAGACAGACAGACTGCGGGAAGCGACTTTGTTTACTATGTAGTGAAGGTAATAAAATCAATGTCAATATACCTTTTACCTACCTATCTTGGATATTTTCTATGTATTTAAGTATTTATTTCTCTATATAAGTATTTATATCGTTGTCTAGTACCCATAGTACAAGCCTAGAGCTTAATTTCGGACTAGGTCAATTTGTGTGACATTGTGCCCTGATATTTATTTATTTTTTTATATATAAAAGGCAAACCTGACTGACTTATATATCAACGCACAGCCGAAACTACTGTACCTAGAAACTTGAAATTTGGCACAGGGATTCCCGTCATGATGTAAGTGAGCACTAAGAAAGGATTTTCCGAAAATCGACCCCCAACGGGAAGAAATGGGGGGAGTAGCGGGAAACTAATTCTTCGCGTACGAAGTCGCGGGCGTTGAGTTGAGTAATGAAATTGAAGCCTAAGTGTGATATTTGTTTACGATCGACCTGCAAGATGAGCTTAAGCCGTTTCTTGGCGACGGCATCGCGCGGCTGCTGCTCGTGGAACATGTCGGAGACCAGCTCGGAGTAGTAGCCGCGCTGGGGCACGTTGTCGCGCGTCGTGTTGTCGTACACCACATCCTGCTGCCGGATCTTCTTCTTCTTGCTATACATTATTACTGACTATCTTAAATTATATTATTTTTATAAATATAAATACCACTGTGATTGACGTTGAGACGTCAATTGACGTTTTCAAAGCATAAATCAAGTCGTCTTGAGTTTGTCGATAGTGCCAGTATTCAATTATGAAAAGGTTGAATCAAAAAGAGTTATCACTAGTTATCAATAGCTGCAACATTGCGGTAGTCATGGTATAATAATAATTAGACCATGGCGGTAGTCATATCATGGTATAATAATATAGGCGATGGCGGTAGTCATCCTCATCAAGCAACACCATAAAAGAAGTACCAGCATAGAAACCCACAGAAATAGAATACTCATAGAAGGAACTTAATAACAAACACACTTGAAAAGTATATCTACCGCATAAATTTTAACACAGATTGATAATGAGTTAGACAAAAAGGCAGCGCATTTCGACTTAAATCGGAGTATCAAACCGAGGTCATATTTGAGGCCGCGGTGGTGTAAAAACCCGACTAATTTAAAAATTATTAACTTATTATTAGACCAACCTCCAAAGAAGCTGCGGTGTATTGTCTTTCGTTGTATAATACTGTCACATTGCTTTCAACAATAATATCTACGCGGTACAACAAATTATAAATTTCATAATTGAAACGACATTATAATCAAAGACTACTATTATACACTGGATCAACAATTATAATTCATTATGGCCTGCCACTGTCCTGATGTATATATAAAACGCGCATGGTTTTTAAAGAAAATGCATTCGAACACATTAGCTTTCACAGGCAAGTCAGCATTTTGTTATTATTTAGATAAATAAAAAAACTAAGTCTCCGCTTAATAGAAACAATGACAATCAATATAATAAGAACTACTATTTGTGTAGAAAATGTAAAACTGAGCATGGCCCGAGGAACTGCCCGGCCTATGGAAAAGTTTGTAGTAAATGTAAAAAATTCAATCATTTCAGTGTTGGTTGCCATTATTCAAACAAACAAGTTCATGTTGTAAATGAACTAAATGATGAGTTGACAGTGACAATAATGTTCACGATTTATGACTAGTTCATTCCCTTGATCTAAGTAACAATGAATGGACAGAAAAGCTCAGAGTTAAAAATAAAAAAAAGGGTATCGTTCAAGTGTGACACAGGAGCTCAAATTAATGTGCTTTCATTAAATGATCTAACAAAGCTTGTCGATGATGATAATGGAAGTATAAAGTTGTCTGAGACAAGATCATTAATAGAGGTCTTTGGGGGTGGCAGATTAGTGCCCCTTGGTAAAATTTCATTAATTACTTTTTCTAAGAATGAAGAAACATGTTATGAGACTGAATTTATAATTATTAAAGAAAATGTGAAACCAATTTTAGGTTTAGGATCACTTATTAAGCTCGGGTTGCTAACTAACAATAACATTAATATTTTAGAAAATAAAGCTGGAAATGAAGAAAAAGATTCAATTGTTAATGCAAATTCCGAACTGTTTCAGGGTGTTGGGGAATTCAAGGAACCATTGGAGTTGCGCATTCAACCAGGAGTGCAGCCAGTGGTACGACCACCGAGGCGAGTGCCCCAGGCGCTGATGACGCGCCTTGCTGAAAAGTTGAAGAGTCTGGTGGAACACAAAGTCATAGCTGAGGTTGAACACCCTAGCTAGGAGTTTCGTAAGCAACCTTGTTATAATTGAAAAGAAAGATGGTTCACTTAGGATTTGTTTAGATCCAAAGGGTCTTAATAAGGTATTAATTAGAGAACATCATTTAATTCCCACTCTAGATGAAATAGTGCCGAAATTATGTACTTAATAAAAAATTCTTTTCAGTTCTTGATCTATGTGAAGGATTTTATAATATTAAATTATCTGAACAGTCAAGTGACTTATGTACTTTTAACAGCCCTTATGGCTGCTATAAGTTTCTAAGGTATAGTGAAACTGCCTTTGGTGACATTCCGGGAGTAATTGTGTACTGTGATGACTGATGACTTAATGATATGTAGTAATACAAAACAACAGCATAATGCAATATTAAGTAAAGTTTTTGAACGGGCTAGAGAACATAATGTTCGTTTTAATAAAAACAAATTCCAATACAAGTTGAAAGAGGTAAAATATTTTGGCCACATTTTTTCCAGAGAGGGCATGAAAATTGACCCGGACAGGGTGAATGCAATCATTAACATGAAAAGTCCTAATAATAAAAAAGAATTACAAACTTTTTTGGGTATGGTTAATTACTTAAGAAAATTTATTCCCAAATTAGCAGATATTGCATCACCGCTACAATTATTACTAAAAAAGAATGTTGGTTTGTTGTTGTGGACGGAAATTCATGAAAATGTGTATAATACATTAAGAAAAAAATAACAGAAGCACCAACTTTACAAAATTTCAATCCAAAATTGCCTATTGTGATACAGTGTGATGCCTCAAAAGATGGCCTGGGCTGCTGTCTGTTACAAAATGAAAGGCCTGTATGTTTTGCATCAAGAAGTTTAACTGCAGCAGAACAAAAATTTTCAAAAATAGAAAAAGAATTACTAAGTGTGGTGTGGAGTACCAATAAATTTCATTATTACATATATGGCCAGAAATGTACAGTTCTAAATGATCATAAACCGTTAGAGTCTTTGCTTAAGAAACATATTCATGAAGTTCCATCTCCCAGACTACAAAGATTAAAATTAAGATTGTTGAAATATGATATAGAGTTCAAATACTTAAAGGTAAATACATGTATATTGCAGACCTGCTTTCGCGGGCCTATCTTAATTGTGAAAGCACGGACGAACCATTAATTAATGAGATGATCCATTGTGTGGGGCTCGCAAGTCACTTACAATGTACACAAGAGCAAAAGCAGGAGCTTATTCATGAAACTAGCAGTGACATGGAATTATCTAAATTAATAGAGTATACTAAAATATGGGTGGCCAGATAAAAAATATGTCTTAGACAATTTACAATATTACTTCAAATTTAGCAGAAATTAATACCGACGAAAACCTAGTGTTAATTTATTAAAATGTTACATGAAGGACATTTTGGTACAACTAAAATGAAACAACTAGCCAGAAACATGTACTACTGGCCAAAAATTGATGAACATTTAGATACTTTCGTGAGGCGATGTTTTATATGTCAAACATACCAAAATAATAATGTTAAAGAACCCTTATTACCTCACACAGTACCAGAACTGCCATTTCTTAAAATAGGAACCGATATAATGGAATTCAAAAAGAAAAGTTATTTAGTTGTGTATGATTATTTTTTTAAATGGCTCCAGCCATTAATAATTAAATTAATATTAAATAAAAGTGGCAAATGTACAATTAATTGCTTAATTGAGGTGTTTAGAAACTTTGGGATTCCTAATGAAGTAGTATCTGATCATGTGCCATTTGATTCTAGAGAGTGTACACAGTTTGCTCGTGAATGGGGATTCATATTCACATATACTAGTCCTAGATATCCGCAATCTAATGGAATGGCAGAAAGGGCCGTTCAGATTGCAAAGAAAATTTTACTAAAGTGTCATGAAGATAAGACTGATTTTAGATTAGCATTATTACAATACAGGGCTTCACCCGTATCCGGCACAAACTTTTCACCAAGCCAGTTAATGATGAACAGGAATTTGAAAACAAAGGGTGTAGTGAGTTATGAATATTTACAACCAAAGCTTAATTGTGATGTAAGAGAAAAATTTAATAAAACTTTACATAGAGATGTTAGCTATTATAATAACACAGCTAAATATAAGAATGTCTTTTATAATGGACAACAAATATGGTTTAAGAAAGATGCAAATAAAAATGTATGGTTGCAAGGTAAAATTGTTAAAAACAATAGTTTTAGATCATATAATTTATTAGATAAGAATAATGTGGAGTACACTTGAACCTCTTTCCATATTCGACCGGCTTAAGACTTTGTGATCCACTGGAGTCAATGCTGCTGGTTGAATGAGTAACTCCTATGGTTCTAAGAACATATTGGGTCCAATTCGGATAACCGTTGTCTAATTTTAAACGTCTGTAAAATTAAATTTATAAACGTCAAACTCGATTTTGACAGGTCTAAACTCAATCCGTATTCGGGAATTCTTAATTTTAGACAGAAATCCCTAATTTTAGAGGCACCTTACTTTGACATTTCTAAATTTATAGGGATTACAATTTGACATTTCTAAATTTATAGGTAGATTACAATTTGGTATTCGGACGCACATTACGTTATAATTTTATCTGCAATTTTAAGCGCCGTTTGAAACTTTGTAGATAGATTTTGAGACTAGAAAAATCTTTAGGATACATTCTTACATGAAAAAAACGCTTTTCGTTATATGAAATAGCTTAATTCTATCAGAACCAACCACAGACAAGAGAGTAGTTTCTAAATTTAGAGCTGTCATTTACGGCTAAAAAGTTATAAATTTAAGTGAATTTTATTTAAGAGTTTTTCCGAATACCAATTGGCGCGTAACCTAAAGTGACATTTCCTAAATTTATAGATTTAAAAGTTAAGTTTAAATAAAGCGGTTTTTTTTTTGGAAGGCCCTAGAAACGTAGTTGTCAGCCTTTGACGGCTTTGCTATATTCAAAGAAAATTACCGGCAGACTCGACGACTTTATAAAATAAAACAATAGGCATTCTAATTACTTTTTTGCTCATTTATTACAGTATTTTAAATATTATCATACCTTTTACCGTTAACCAAGTTGTTATGAAGAAAAAAACCGAAAAACATAACTTATATTTTATTTACTATTTTGATACAATTAGCAACATTAGTAATAACTTACTTACACCTTGTTTTGTTTCATCTTTATTAGTTTGCCTGGTACATCATGCCTATATACAATGTAATGTAAACAAACAAATACCTATGTATAGTTTCAGTTTAATGCCGTACCCACATGCTTGGTGCTTGCCACAAACACTGAGGGTTGCAACTATTATATTAAAGTGAGCACGACGTATTTCTATCTCACTCTAACGCAGAGTTACGTGCGTCCTGAGGCGCGTTTCACGAAGCAACAAATTACAAGCGGAAGTCTCTTTCTAACTCCTTTTGCTAAAAAGAGAGTTCCGCTTGTAATTTGTAGTTTGTGGAAAACACCAAGCATGTGAATACGGCTTAAGCCCGCTCCACATTCTCGACAAAACTACACGAGATAGGTTTTGTAGAGATATTTGCCGAGATCGGGCGAAACCGAGCGCGGCCCACTACATTCTCGCCTTGCGCAGTTGTAATTGGACTCTCAACCAAAATGGACATCTTCGAAATTTCTGTCGCTGCAGTATTATGCGCTGTAGCGTATTACAATGACTTACTGATCCGTGAAAAAAAAGTTATCAAAAGACGGTGGAATAGGCGAAGATACTGGATGACTGCGATACATCGATAGATGCGATACTGCGCTTCTTACGGTTGCCGTCGGCCGACTGACAGGAGCGCAGCGAGAGTGTGGAGGGGTAGTTTCGCGCAAACACGAGACTTCACGAGAGCCCTTTGATGTTTGGCCTTTTTACCGCCACGAAATGGAGACAACACGAACATACGCGAGACAATACGAACATAGACGGATACCCGATACTCACTCCACACTCTCGTATTCGGCAAGTCTCGTGTAGTTTTTTCGAGAATGTGGAGCGGGCTTTAAGAATCTTAAAAAAATACGCAAGATTATTTTCTTATCAATCTTATCATGTAGTTATAATCTGTGGTTTTCCCTGGAATGTATGTGGACTGCGATGCGAACTGCGATTATAATTTTATAATTTTCTACAGGTCTAATATTTTGGCGCAGCCATTAGGCAGTAATTCAGTCTTACCTATGGATGGGCGCAGCTGCATAATACAATTAATTACTCCTGCATTAGCATGCTTCGTGAAAACTAACTTCGTTGTTGTGTTATAGTCGTTCTCCTGTATGCGGTTGTCAGTTTAGTTTTGTATACTAGACTAAATTTAAGTTAGTAACAGTCCTCGTGTAATAAAATAACTGTAGGGACACCTATGATGAGTACTGTCGGGCTGTACCTACTTACAAGAAACAAAACACTAACCTACCTACTTATCTCAATGATATCATTGACATATCCTGATTTTGGCATCAGCTGAAGGTTAATTAAAAATTTAATGAAGGTGCTTTTCCACTAGCGATCCGAGGCGCGACTAGTTTAAATATTCGTATTGAACAACCATTTCCACCTTGGATGATGTTCATAGATTTTTGATACAAATTTATATTATCGTCTAGCTTTGCCTCGCCAGTGGAAAAGCACCTTGAGTAAGACTATCTGGACTGTACCGTATTGGGACTCCAGCTAGTAGGTAGTCACCAGCAATAATATATTGTCCAACATTGGGCGCAATAACATCTGACACATCTTTATTACACGAGGTACAAGAGGGTGTCAGATATTTTTGCGCCCAATGTACGACAGTATTATTATTGCTGGTGAGCAAACTATCACCAATTCATCACCTACTGACACAATTCTAAGTGACATACTTGCCTCGTGCAACATACAGCTACAAGTCCAAAGCCAGTTGAGAATCCATTAACAGCAACAACATATTGTAGTAGGCAGTAAAACATAAAATTAGCTGAAGGATGTCATTACCTCTTGTTATATCTATGTCCTCTATTTCTCAAAGATAATAAATAAAACACATATCATGTTACCTTATTACTATTAACCAATAACATTTAATTTGGAAATACACTTTACACTAGCTGCAAACAGACAAGCATATGGCCCGCCTGATAGTAAGCCGTTACCGTAGCCTATATCAAAATGCCCAAAACATACCTGAGTCTAAAGGCCCGAGCTGGTATTCAGGTGCTCCCGGCCAGAGATGACAGCAGTATCCATATGGGGCTGGACGTGCGACTTATACAGCAACAGTCTTTGCCTCGATGTGAAGTACCACTTCGCTCTATTCAGCGCACCAAGCTTTATGAATCATGCATATTTCACCAGGATTCGATAAAGCATGTCACCACTATTAATCTGAAAAAATAATTATAATATAAGATTGCTGGTTCTAAATGTTATATGCCCTTACTTATAAACGTGGAGTAACCATGGAGTAGCCATGCCATGTTTTGTCCTTACCGTTGTGACATTTGAATTCAAGGATAGGGACAAACCATGGCTTAGCTACTCCATGGTTACTCCACATTTATAAGCAATAGCAATAAAGTTTAAAGCAATGAGAATAAAAAATTGGGTCTGAGTGAATTGTGGCATGTCTTTAGTTAAATCATTAAACTATAATCTAGCTAGATGCACTTTCCCATGACACTTATGCATGCATTAGAGCTGGATCATACTTTAGGTACTTAAAGAAAATATGTGCTCTTTTTCAGAGTCACTAAATTATACTTATAACTAACTTTAATTAACATAGGATAGGGCTAAACTTTCTGTGCAGTAAGTAACATTAATACCAGCAATGAATCTTAGATGTTTCATAGTTGTATGGGAAACAAACAACTATGTAGTTAAATAGCAATGTAAATCATCTAATGCTTGTATTTATACTACTACTATAAAACTATTGAATGATCTTTTTCTTTATATTTCATAATATAAAAAATTTATAATATAAAAAGCAATACTATTCTATGATCATTTGTTTCTTTTATCTCAAGACCCTACTTTTTAAACATAATTATGGTAGGTAGGTACATTGATATTCAAGTTATTCATGTTGTTTGTACGGAGCATTTATAGGTATACAACCTATGTAGAAAACAATTTACAATATTAAGGAGTTCTTTGCAGTGGTTCATCTCAAGTGTTTATTTAGGAAGCATTAATAGGTGCTAGTAGACTCACAACTTGTAAAGTGCATGTATAGCTTAGAGAATAAAATTAATTCCAATTCTACACTTAGGTAGGTACGGTCAGCCTTATAAGAAGCTGCACACTTTAGTGTTTTGTCACATTAACATCATGTATAAACAGCTGCAATAATCTCTCAAAGGCGTTAAAGCGACAAGGTACAAAAGTGTGCAGCTTCTTATAAGGCCGACTGTACATAAAACCATTTATATTAAGGCAGTTCATAACATAACATAGGTACCTACTTACCAACAAGTATCTATGTACTGATACAGCATTCCTTGTGTTGGCCTATGTTTTAAGTATCTTATAACATGGGTGCAATATCACTGCATCATTTAGGTACTTTATAAAGTGCCTTTGTCATAACACTGTTGAACACTAGAAAGACAAAAATTGGTGGTTAGTTGTTTATTAGTAAATCCTAAGTTATCATTGTAAGAAATATAAATAAAAAGGAAGGTAACTAGGTACTTAGTAGAGAAAAAACTTTAGCAAGTATCAAGCATTTCACAGAGATATCAAAACTATCTCTCGAATATTTATTTCCGCAGGTGTATTAAATGACTTACCTTTGATGGTCCGGGAAATCCTAATATTCATTTATGCAGCAATCGTATCAATTGACGAGCTGACTCGAGGGAAGCCTTAATGTGACTTCTCTAAATTAAACAAATAGCCACTTATTTATAACTTGTTACGGTGGGTCACACACAGATTTTAAGGGTGGTTCTTTTTAACATTTTCACTTTTATGTACGATAGGTTAGGTAATGAAATGAATTCCACAGAACCATATCCCATTTGCGTTTTGCAAATAGGTAGGTACAGACACAGAACTCAAAGCAGACACATTTAAGGGCTTTTCATTACACTTTCATTCAATTATTAGGAATCCTTTTTAGAATTTAGGAAATCGTGAAAAAAAATGCAATTAAAACAGGAAGGATCCTATTGACGAACGGTAAAATCAGTAAGGCTTCGATCTGTCATCCGATTTAGAATCCTAAGTACCTATCGTGTAAATTTACACGGGACTGTTTAGGTGGCGTCTAAATTTACAGAAAATTTCGTTTAAAAATCTGTAATTTGACGTTTGTGATGTGCACCCGAATACCAGATTGGCGTCTATCTCTAAGATGAATGTTATAAACGTCAAATTTAAGCGATTCTCTAAATTAAGAGATTTTAATGTATGGCAACTTCAAAATAGGCGGTAATCCGAATACCAATTGGCGTGTAACCTAAAATGACATAACTTAAAATTACAGATTCTTAACTTAAATTTAAATTTAGACGTCACTTATCCGAATTGGACCCATTATCTTTTATCAATTAATTTAAAGGGAAGGAAAAGAAAAGACCTTTGTACGTTGTATTTTTATTTTATAGTACTGAAATAAGTGAGTGCATTGTTGTAAGAAATAGTTTATAAATAGATTAAGGAGAAAATTTCATTTGTAAAAGGGGATGATGTAATAGAATCTGTAGTAAAATATCAATGTGGCTCTGTGGTATGCGCCCCTTCCTATCTGACAGCCGTAGAGACAACATGGTCCACGCACATAACATGTAATAACATATTTGGAACATATAAATAAACCCCTGAAGACCAACAACCATCTTTTAATTATAATAATAATACAATTCCTGCAGTGATTTTGTACTTTTAAAAGCGTAGAATTGAAGAACAACTATATATTTAGTTGAATATTGGTACACATATCTGTAAATTATAACTTAACATGTATAATTTTGAATGTTTTATAAAATTACCATCCGATTTAATAGTGTTGAACAAATTATATCGACAAATAAGTTTATTTTATTTAGTTATCCATCTTAGTAGAGATGGACCCCAATTTGACTTGGTGCCCTAATAAGTAAATTCTTTACTTTTATTTTAGACTAGAGGACGCCCGCGACTTAGCATAGAATTAGTTTCCCGCTACTCCCCCCATTTCTTCCCGTTGGGGGTCGATTTTCGGAAAATCCTTTCTTAGTGCTCACTTACATCATGAAAGTAACCCCTGTACCAAATTTCAAGTTTCTAGGTACAGTAGTTTCGGCTGTGCGTTGATATATAAGTCAGTCAGGTTTGCCTTTTATACAACGTGTTACAAAATACCCCGTAAAAAATCTAATAAATTATAAAAGCCAAAAATATTGTCAACCCTAAGTAAGCTGTCATGTGAGGGAACCGGAGTTAGCATAGATTATTTAACAGAGAGGCCAACCTACCAATTTAATAATTGTCAACTTCAATGGTTTTTTGGTTTTATGCTTAAGTACTGGCTTCAAAAAACGTCAAGACGGAAAAAATGTTATGTTGTCAATTTCAAATCTTTTTATCGATACTCTACAATTGTTTCGTGTTTTTTCCAAAATGACGATGTTTTCTAACTCATAATATTACGACTCCAAAACTCGACTTGTAATATCTATCTAATCGAATTCTGTACATTTTGTTAGTATGTCTCTTGATCGTTTCACGAATTAGGTAAAAATGTACATAAACATTCTGCGTAGTTTTACTCTTTAATTTTACTGAAATAGGGTTGGCACATCAATGAAAAAAATAATGATATTTTTTTTTTGCCGGTAAGTCATACGGTGATAGTACGGTTCTCAAATATTGTAAATGGACTTGTTATAAGGCACCATTTAACCCCCTTTCGGCTTAACGGGTATTTTTGTAACACCTTGTATATATAGATTGCAGAAGACAGCTTTTTACGGGATAAATGGGTTGCGACCATTTGCATGCCCAGGGCCAATTTGTCCTGGAGAAAAACATCACCGCATGTGTTCGAAGCATTTTAAAATCAACTGTTTCCTTAAAATTTCCAATACCAAACTAGACAGGTACTTGACTACACTCACGGACAAAAAAATCAAGTCAGAGTGCGTTTTTCATACTAAAGAGGCTTTAAGAATATAGTAGGAGATGAACGGAAAACACGTTTTGTTCAGGCGACATTTATTTTGAGTCAACAACAGTTGCTAAGGTAACATAAAGAAACTAGAAAAGCATAGACATGCATAATGATACCTTCTTAACATCACGTCCATTGTTGCAACTGTTAGTTAAGTGGAGGTTCCTGCTAGCTTGCACAGTTCCTGAAGCCGAGGTTTAAATAAAGGCTTCGTTAGAAAATCTGCCAGCTGGTCTTTTGTGGCTATCTTCTCAACCCTGAGATCGTTATCCAGAACACACTGTCTCCGCCATTAAACCTCACAAAAATAAATCCCTGGCAAGTAACCAAGGCTTCGAAATAGCCTCGTTTGTATGAAAAACGCACTCTGACCCGTTTTTTTTGTCCGTAAGTGTCTGTGCTCCAGTATTCAATCTATAGGCAGAACAACTTCTTTTGACCTATTCGTACCTACTTGGTGCGTAAACCGCTAACATACTAGATTGAAAATAATGCTCTTATTCTTATGCACACTACCTACACCACCAAAAAAAACATAAACGCTGCTGGCTGTCTTTCTTGTGGCGTTTCTTCTCAGCATGGATCTCGTCTTGGGAAGCGCTGGTTGATTTTTGTCCTGTAAAAGTGCTTGTGCGGCCTACTTACTGAATAAATGTCTTATATATTTTTTATTTTAAATCTATACATATACAAGCAAACCAAACAAGTGCGTAGGTACACAATTTACAACTACATTTATTTGCAATAGCAACATGATTAGAGTCCAACACGTGCTTTATTAAGTGGTTGCTACTTCAGAATAATGTAGTTTCCCCTGTCTCCACGTCAAACTATTTTTGCCAATCTTTGATTATGAGAAGTTTTAGGTTTTTGTGTTTCAATCATGCTTAGCATACAACTGAGTGGATTCCGATTAAATTTGGTACACAATTAAAATATAGTACCTATTATTACTTACCCTTTTTTCCTAGAAAGTAGTTACCGTGTGAATAACGCCAAACGAATTCCGCGCAGATAAAGTCGCGGGCAAACGCCATAATAATAATCAATAATTTTGCCCTTTGATTGTCTCGTCTGCCCTTGGCGAATCACACTTACCACAGGCCAAAGAGATTTAATATTATAGGTAATAAGTATATTTAATTTTAACGTCTTTGCCACATATGCCTATGTGGCCTTATATGCCTAATGTCACTTTATTTTGTATACGTTTTCTAGTTACTTAATTAGCAATAAAGTTATATTAAAATATTGTAAAACGATTTTACTTTATTGATATAAAACTTATTTATTTCGAGTTTTCAGCTTCAATAAAACAACGAAGGTTTTTTAAGTAGGTACTTACTTAAAAAATGAAAATCAGGGCATCTATTCAAAATTGTCTCAATTTCGTAATCATATTGTTAATGACAAATCTTATTCTCTTAACATTAAGAGCCACTATAGCATCAACAATGCCACTACGATTAATTTTTCACTTGGCGACGTATCAAATAAGAATAAGATACATATCTACCACAACATTTACTTTGTATATCTTTATTGACATTATTTCAATTTTTTTGCTGGATTAAAATCCGAAGAGGCTTGAATCCGTGACTTTTTTATTTTTGCCAAGAAAAGGGTTAGGTAAGAAACACATTTTAGATATATATACCTAAAATGTGTTAAAACAAATTGGAATAGAACTGCTGTACTCTTATTTTGTACGGTGACTTAACCGACAATATTTAAAAAACGGCAGTGCTACAAAACGTACTTATTTAAGGGAAGTAATTAAATGGCAAGCAATTATTAAAATTGATTCGCAAAAAAAAAAGCAATTAACTCATTTGGGCAGCATGCAAAGATTTGGCTGGCAATAAATAAATCGGGCTACAACTCTTGTTCAGCAAACAATTTACAAACGGTTAACATTGTAATCAATATCAATCTGCTTTTTATCATTTGTCTGCCTAATAAACAGTCGAGCTGCAAAATAATTACTTGGGCAGCAAGATTTTACAATTGGTCAGCAGAGAAAACATTTCTCTAAGCAGTTTAATTGAGAGGTGTGCATATTAAAATAATGGTAATCTATATAAATAATTGGATTGCGTTTAGTTTGAAAAATCAGCAGTGTTCGTTATTGTAGGCGGAGCGAAATCAGACGCGAGCACCCAAGCGTTGGTGTTTTTGTGGCTAGTAGTAATTACAAGTTAAGTTTTGACACACAAATTTAGAAATCACAATCACACCCTAGATTATCCAAATTTTGTATCATTAATATGAGGTAGGTTAGGTTAGGTTAGTTTTTGGGAAGTAATTAAATGGTCAGCCGTTATTAAAATTGATCAGCAGAAAAAATCAGCAATTAACTCATTTGGGCAGCATAAAAAGATTTGGGTGGCAATAAATAAAAATCGGGCTACAACTCTTTGTTCAGCAAATAATTTATAAACGGGTAACATTTTAATCAATTTCGGTCTGCCTAATAAACAGTCGAGCTGCAAAATAATTATTTGGGCAGCAAGATTTTACAATTGGTCAGCAGAGAAAACATGTCTGTAAGCAGTTTAATTGAGAGATGTGCATATTAAAATAATGGTCATCTATATAAATAAGTGGATTGCATTAAGTTTGAAAAATCAGCAGTGTTCGTTTTTGTGGGCGGAGCGAAATCAGACCACGTGTCGTGAAGCGAGCACCCAAGCATTGTTATTTTTGAGGCTAGTAAGTAGTAATTACAAGTTAAGTTTTGTGACACAAATTTAGAAATCACAATCACACCCTAGATTAACCAAAATTTGTGTCATAAATATGAGGTAGGTTAGGTTAGGTTCGTTTTTATATCAGGCCCGGAGGGCCAGAACAACCCAGAAATAGGAGATCCGCGTGAGCGGAGCTCCGTCGACTCTGTTAAATTTGTAAATTTCCATCATCATCATCATCATCATCATCATCATCATCATCATCATCGTGATCGTCATCGTCATCGTCATCGTCATCGTCATCGTCATCGTCATCGTCATCGTCATCGTCATCGCCATCGCCATCGTCATCGCCATTGCCATCGCCACCATCATCATCACCATCGTCATCGTCATCGTCATCGTCATCGTCATCGTCATCGTCACCATCGCCATCGCCATCGCCATCGCCATCGCCATCGCCATCGCCATCGCCATCGTCATCGTCATCGCCATCGCCATCGTCATCGTCATTGTCATCGTCATCGTCATCATCATCATCATCATCATCATCATTATTATCATGTTTTTTGGTCAAAAACATTCTGTCTTTTTTCAGTGGTTACCCTCTGCTACACCCTAACCGGGATAATAATATGTGCGTTGCCGGCACGTCAGTAAATTTGCCCCCTTTTTTTGCTGGACAAAATGAAATATTTTGCTTACCTACTGATTGCTTACCAAAATTTGATTAATTGTGGGTCGCTCAATGCAGCTCAAATATTTAATTTGCTGGCCAAAATAATTTAGAGCAGTTCAGTATATTATTAATTGCAGACAGATTTATAAATGTTTGCTAACCATAAGATGCTTACCAACTAGCTATTTTCGCTGACCAAATACATTTTTCTGTTCATCAAAATAAGAATATCTTGCTGATCGGTTAATTGATACCCTTAGTTTTTATATCAGGCCCGGAGGGCCAGAACAACCCAGAAATAGCAGCTCCGTCGACTCTGTTAAATTTGTAAATTTGATGGCGGGTTTGGCATTATGTGCGTTGCCGGCACAGCAGTAAATTTGCCCCCTTTTATTTGATGGACGAAATGAAATATTTTGCTTACCTACTGATTGTTTTCCAAAATTTGATTAACTGTGGGTCGCTCAATGCAGCTCAAATATTTAATTTACTGACCAAAATAATTTAGAGCAGTTCAGTATGTGTGAGGGACGGAGTGATACGTAAGAGTGATATGCAAGAATATGTTGCTCACTCTAAGGTGTAAATGCGTCCCTTACGCACGCCCATGATCTGCCGACGGTAGAGGGGCCATTACACCCACTAATTGTCAAATGAACCTCCAGTACTACAAAATCAAAAAGTAATATTGCGAATAGAGTACATTTTATGTCAGGGTGCCTTTTTCATTTACGGTTTACGGCCAAACCCTATATTCAAATCGCGGACAGATAAGGCTTAATTCGGGTTAAAATTTGAAATTTGCCCATACAAAATGTGTCAAATTTTAATACGAAGATGATCCGAATTAATCCTATCTATCGGCGGTTTGAATATAGGGTTCGGCCATCAGTCGTGTAGTTGACCGCGAGTTTGTGAATTTTGTGATCTTACAAATTAATAACATTCTGTGGAATATCCACCAAAATTGTGTGTGACTGGTGTGAATTGAGTGTATTAGCAGGTTTGTAACCTGCAAGCAATGGCTTGTGTGGTGGAAGACTGTAAGTCACATTCCAGGAGAAAAGTAAACTCGGCTTTAAGGTTGTCTTTTCATAAGTAAGTTTCTTACTATTTGCCCTTAGATATAGGTAAAATTTCATGTATAAGTGATAATATATTGTAAGCCAACTCATCCAATTCATTTAACATCGAAATCTAGGCCTAACAGTAGTTATTTTTTTCTGATTGTAAATATGCAATCGAAGTTTTGACTGTAATGTGAAAATATATCGATTACTTCAGATTTCCAAAAGATGAAAACTTGCGTCAAGAATGGGTTCGGCGAATAGACAGAAAAAAACATAATATACTTACCTAAAACGTGGGAAAAAATCAGCTCGAAGCATTTCAATCCAGAGGGGCTATTGTCTAACGCACTCGCAATCCCAACCGGCCTCAAAGTGGAGCAATTGTTTTCATTTTGTATGCAGACAAGCCTTCGATTTTCAAAATAAAAACGATCGTGATTGCGAGTGCGTTAGACAATAAGCCCTCTGATTCTTTTTTACAATTTTTGTGTACGAACGAGTTACAATTCACACATTGACACGATAGCGCTTTCATCTCTTTCATCGGCGAGAAGTCGGATTTGTTGCTCAACAGATCCGAAAATAGAGCAATTTAAGTGTAGGTAACGTTCACTCGCGCGACTGGACTAGTCTAGTCTAGTTGACAATCCGAGTTGTATAAAATCATTGTCAAAATAAAACAGTCCAATTTAAATGGTATGTCATTAACGCAATGCTTAATTGCTTGAAACCATTTATCATCTAATGTGGCTTCGACCAGAGGCTCGTATTACCTTATGCAGCTTCTACTAGTGAAGTGCCGATGTCACCGCGAACAGAGTACAAATGGAGTAGCTTTACACTTAATATTAAGGTGGGTAGCAGTTGGGTTTAATTATAAACAACAACTCACGCAATTTTTTCATTATTTAAGATAATATATTATATGTGTAAATCGTCACGTATATTTTTTTGGTACAAGAAATAAAACCGTTTTCAAAAACCCTAATAGCTACCTACTTGAAAAACTTATATCGACCGACTTATGTCGGTGGCAAAAATCATGTATGTATGTATATTTAGTGGGTTTTTGAAGACGAAATCTTTTGTAAAATGAAAATCGATTTTTATTGATACATGATTTTTATTTTATTTATTTCTTGATATTTCTAATATTATTTTGTGATTCACTAGTGCTCTTATATATTAGGTACATTAAGAAATCTTATAGTCTATTAACAATTTTCCATCAGTCTTAACAAAGTTTGTCTGTTCAGGATGCAGGGCCGTTAATCATTAAAGAGTTCTTCCGATACTTCACCATCAATTGCACTTCAGTACATGCACAATGATGAATAAAATTAGCTTCATAATCTAAATAGAGAAATCTCATCACTGCCCGTTAAACAATTACGATTAAAGATTTTCTCTAATTCTAGCTTATCTCTAGTAATTCTCTAGCTTGGAGTTTCTTGCGGCGCTTATTTTCCGCAATGATGGTCTTGTCCGAAGCGCTGGTAGATTCACTCATGTTACCGACGTGTAAAAGAGCCCTCATGTGGCCTATTTACTGAATAAATATTTTGAATTTTGAATATTTTTTTTAAACACGGGTATAAAAAACAGATCTTACAAAAACATTTAAAGTAAACCATCCATGCTTTGCCCATTTGATATTAATGTCTCGGCAGTTAGGTACCTACAGCTGAGCTTGCAAGCCTAAACGCTTGCAAGGCTAATAATTACGTAGTGTTTTAAATCGTTTAATTACTTTACCTTTCCCAGTGCAGTGGTGCTCGTAACTGCCATGCCATTAAAATGCAGAACTTTAGTGTCCGTGTAAATTCTTAATCCTCCGAGCGTGATGTGCGCCGCCCAGCAGCTAATGTCTGGGTTCCAGCCTCACGACGTACTCCTCGACATGTTTCATCATGAAACCGTACTTGACCCGCAGCGGGGCCTTCAGCTCGGAGGGCGCCATCCCCGCCGGCGGCAGCACCCGGTAGCGGCGTACCAGCGACGCCAGCGCGGTCTTCATGGACATCATGGCGTACTGGTAGCCTGGAAGTATTTATTTACAGATTATAATATAACGACTAGCGACCTGCCCGCGACTCAGTCCGTGTAAACCTCGTGGCCTAAACTAAACCCAACATTCAAACCCATTAAGGTCCCGCTGCTGCTGTACTACATGGATTATCGGAAATTTTCTTTCGAAAATCGGAAATCGCGCTCGGAAATCGCGGGATCGAATATTCGTTAGATCGAAAAACGTACAAACAATAAACTGTAAAATCGAATTGCAGCACGGCAGAAATAAATGTCGAGGCAAATAAATATAACATTTTTTCTTGCCACTAGAGACTTCAATTTTTAATAGACTAGTCCCAACGAATGTCGGTCTTACAGGCGATCGACTCAGTTTTGATCGAACCCCTGAACTTTCAATATGCTGTTAACGAAAACTATATGATACGAGTATAGTTATAAGCTCTATCGATCAGTTGTATTTCGATCCTGAGAATGTCGGTCGGTCCTGCAAGAAATCGATTCAGTTTTGATCGAATTCGAGCATCTCTCTTATTTATTTATTTATTTATTTATCTCTTTTGTCGATTGTACCTATTATCACTCCGAGTATTTCGATCCAACGAATATTCAATCCTGCTATTGTTGAACCAACGATCAGCGACAGGATGACATTCCGAGAGCCATTTTTCGAAATTATGATTTACACCCTTTTTTTTTCACGCTGGGGAAATGCATTTACGCATTGTAACATGCTAGTATCAACCGTTAATAAAATAAGTAATACCTATCTACATTTTTAGGGTTCCGTACCAAAATGGTAAAAAAGGAAACCCTTATGGTGAGCCTTTGTTGTCTGTCTGTCTGTCTGTCTGTCTGTAAGTCACAGCAGGTTTTCTCAGCAACTACAAATGCTATCAACTTGAAATTTAGACTTCTTATTCCGTATGCTTGGAGTTACGTATTTGAGAGGTCCAGACATATACCCGCAACCTTTTTCTTATTTTCTAGGCATAATATTACAGTTTTGTACCCTTTAAAATAAGGTCAGCAGAACGTAGGACTAATTATATACATTTTATTTGGCGTGAAAATGAAGAGGACTTTACCCTGCAGGGGGTGGATGTGGGCTGAGATGATGATGATGCATTTTAAACTTAGGTCAACTGGGCGTAGGAAAAATGTCGTTAGTATTTTGGCGCACTAGTGGTATTGTACTTTAGACATTTTAAAACAGGCTAATAGGAATAGGAATTTCGTACTTATGAAATTGAATTTTCGATATTATGCTACGGACCCATTTATAGTCGGTTTAAACACTTTAGTTGCCTGTTTAACTCAAGAACTAATGATGTCTACTTTGTTATAATATTTTTTCTTTTCAATTCGTTACATGCTCTTTCATTTAATATATTTTTCAGATTTTCAGTATTTGTAGTTTTGGCTGTAGGACGGTGGGACACGTGACTCTAACAAAAATTAGCACTTTCATTCTTATTATTTTACAAACGGATCCCTTAATCGAATATTTTTTTCCACAAACATGCATTATTTTTACACGACTGCCCAAAAAAAGGAGTGTAATGTTTTTAGGGTTCATGTATGTATATATGTGCGATTCTTTATTCCACCATAACTTATAAACGCTTGAGCCAATTTAGATGTGTGTGGTATCGTTAGGATCCTTTCACCATCCCGGGAGACATAGGATACCTAAACTGTTAAAATTGAAATAATAACAATGGCAAAATGTCAATTGTTAACATAGTATATCGACGACTATATAAAAAATGCAGTCGGGTTTTTAAAGTTTGCTTTTCATTTGGTTATTCAAAGACCTATCCAACGACACCGCACTATCCAAAGTCTCGATTGGTTCCTCAGTTACAGGCCAGGGACCCAATTTTCGTGACTTCGAGATGATTTTTCATGCGAGATATGTCGGAAAAATGTATGCAGTTGACAGTTCATCTCGCATGAAAAATAATCTCGAAGTCACGAGAATTGGGTCCCAGGCCGGGCGCACTCCGCACTATTGCTTACAAAATGTGCGGCCTGGCACGCGCGGATATTTAGTTGAGTGTCACGTGAGCGCTCGTCTTGACGCGCGCCGCTGTAAGCTGCGAAAGTATTTCCAGATTTTGTTTGAGTTGGTACCTATGGCTACTCGAAAAGCCAAAAGGTACTGCATAGCATACAGGTGCTTAAATATTGATAGAAATGTTGACTTGTCATTATTTAGACTGCCTACGGATATAGAAAGGTAAGATTATAATAATATTACTTATTTATAACTTCGATCTAGGTAGGTAGTTACGAGTACCTGTATTTAATTACTGCCACAATCATTACAATCAAAAAGAGAGGTATAATATTATTTATTTTTCTCAAACATGCTATGGAATGTTTATGTTGTGTTCCTCATAATAGGCTTCAAAGTATCATGTTTCGGGCGGAACAACTCGAGAGAGCTGTAAAGGAATTTCATACAAAATTGAAGGCCTAGGCTGGGAAGTTTTTTATTTTTATTTTATTATAGACATGGCGGCTGTGTTTATGAACAGGCTAAATAGCTGTTTTTTTTTTAATATTCTAAGCCGAGCATCCAACCAAAGCGTTTGCATGTTTAAATAAAGGCACCTGAGGGGCTAGACAAGATGCATTACGCTAACCAGATAGATCACGTGACTTTTCGTATCCCGTCATCTACAAGTGACGCGATTGGTTTAAAAACGAAACGAATAGAAACGCTAGTAAACGTAATGCATCTTGTCTGGGCCCTCAGGTACCATAAGCGCAGAGGTAATAAGGAGGCTAGCACGGTGCGGTGCAGGCGGGCGGGCGGGCGCGCCCGACACAGCGCGGATGACTGTAGGTTAGATATAGATACTTCTAATGTTGATGCACTCCTAGTATTTGACGTTGTAATTTTTGTTTTAATTTTTTTAATGAATTATAATGTTTGAGAAAAGCACTATACATCCTCGCCTTGAAAAGGGGTTGCCAGATTCGTAACTATACTGCCTCGCTTCGCTCGGCCGTCTATATGAACTCGGCCGGCAACCCTCTACTTCCCGGATCCTGTAGTAATGTACTATTATTAACGACACGTCCGCAGCTTTGCATTTTTCAACTTATACGCATCAAAAATCATTGCAATTACCTACTTACCTTAAAGAGCGTTTAGTGTAAGTAAATCTCCTAGTACTAGTGCCTGCTTCTAATGCAAGGAAAGCATTATACTGTTTATTAGTTAAACATTTGACTTGGTCAATAAAAGAAAAATATTTAAAATGGCAGAATTTCTCTTTGCCTCTCGCTTATTAGGTATTTATGTCGTCGCGTGTCGCTTTTTGTATTATTGTAAACGCCAAAAAATGGTAAACAGAAAATACCTAGCATGTAAGTTAGCTAAGTTTCAAAGGCGTTTAAACTGCTATACTTATATGAATTGTCACAGCGCAGCGTTTAAGTGACAAGGTAGTGTACACATATTTTATGAACTCGACTGCACAATTTTTTCTTGTCATTTAACTTAATCGAACTACATAAGTAAACTACAATTAATAATAAATTTGTTTTCTTACAACTTAATTATTTTCAATACGATTGATACTAATTGCCATTTTTGAGTTTTTGCCGAAAAACTGCGCTTCTCAACAAAAGGACGTAAGTGCCTGGAAGATATGCTCTTTTGGTGTTGCACTTTTTTGTTGTGTTAGTAACGGCTTCGGAACTACACTGAGCATGGCCCAGCATGCTCTTGCCCGAGTTTTTTTATCGGCAATTCGTTTAAAATGAAACGAACAAATGAAGTTTAGTAAAAACTTGAAAGACTCACCGAGGCAGTTTCTCATCCCGTAGCTGAAGGGCACGAATTGCGCCGGGTGCCGCAGCGGCTCCAGGAAGCGCTCCGGGCGGAACTGGTCCGCGTCCTCGCCCCAGTAGCGGGGGTTGCGGTGCATGCCCCAGATGTTAAGCAAGATATTTACGCCGGCCACAATATCCTTGCCAGACGCTAAAGCAATGTAAACACAAAATAAGAATCTTCATAGTACACTTTACCAATCTCCTTAACAACAACAGCAACCTTAATAGTATGTACCTACATTGTTGCAGAGACGAGAGAGTAGAAAATTTAGAGTCCATCGAATGATCTTTAAGGTTGAACCGCACTAGAGCGGCGCTGCAGCGGAGAGGCGCGTCGCGGCAAAATATTCTCGGGGAGTCAACTGTGTCGCGTCGCGCCGCGCCGCTTCACTGCAGTACAGCTATTTTTATATGCGTTTTATTTCATAAGAAACAGTGGCACAAATATTTTTCTTGCTGTGCCGCTCCGCTGCCGCGACGCGCCTCTCCGCTGCAGCTCCGCTCTAGTGCGGTTCAACCTTTATGGTGAGGCAATATTCAAACCACATTCAAACAGTGGCGGTACTGCCATCTGCCATACAAGCTTAAAAGCCGGGCTTGCCATACTAAAATAATTACGATCAAAAATCAAAGCACGAAATATTTCAATTCGCGCTCTTATTACTAGTCATTACATTTTTCAAATTACACGCAACAGCAGCGTGGTACCGAATACGACCGAGCTCCGCCACGGCACGGCAGTGGCCTGTTTTATAAAGCTACAAATTACAATTTACAGGTTACAAGTTTCCATTTGACACAACTTCGACCAATAATGAGCAGCCATTTGAGCAGTGCTGCCAATTTAGACCTGTAACATTGTAACTTGTAGCTTTATAAAACGTGCCCCAGGCAGCACTGCCGATGCCGCGCGCTGCGATGAGCCGAACTCGCTTGAGACACGGCTAGTCATCTCGATCGCACGCGTTGGCTTGCAAGCGGGCTTCTACTTATTTATCCGGTATATGTCTTTCTTATGCATTAAAACTGCCAACTAATAATATAACTATTCATAAGTTCATATATTATATATTCTAAGAGCCCACGACACGGGTCTGGTCACACCGAGACGCGACGCGACGAAACGCTGCGCACACATTTCATTGTGAGAATTCAGAATACGTTGCACCACGCAACATTGCGCCTCGAGATGACTCGCGGCGTTGAGCAATGCATTGCGACGCAGCGGTGCATCGTCGGTACGCGCGGCATGCAAGAGCGGCGCTGCACCTTGCAAAGCCGCGTGTGCACGCGGCGAGTACTCACGTTCCGCTGCACCGAGCGGCGTCGCGCTGCGCAACGAGGCGTCGTGCTTCCAACGATTTTACGATGCGCCTCGTGACGTTGCGATGCGTCTTGCAGCGGCGCGCGGCGCAGCGCGAAATAATAATACAGAAAAAACTGGCCTCTTCCTGTATCGCCGCGTCGCGTCGCGTCTCGGTGAGAGCTGACCCTAAAGGTGCTTATCCACCGGCGACGCGAGGAGAGACGAGGTGGGACGAGAATTGAAATCGCGCCGACCCATTTCCACCAAAAATTTCCAGCGCGAGCCCGCGCGAGCTCGCGCGCCACGACACTTGCCCGCGCGTCCCGGCGCTTGCCTGCGCGCTACGGGCCCTTACACACTACGGATTTGTCCGGTGATTTCTCAGCAATTTAACGTGCACCACCCTCGACACGTGCACGCCGCGATCTCGTGGTGAGCGTGGTACACGTTAAATCGCTGAGAAATCGCCGGACAAATCGCTAGTGTGTAAGGGCCCTAAAGGCCGCCATATACGGAACGATCCGTCGTTACGATCGATCTGAAACGATATCGTGACGATTTATATTTCTATTGAAATTTTGATGCGATATTGCCACACACGTACAATCCATCGCTCAATTTCAGTCTGAACCGACGGATCGTAACGACGGATCGTACCGTATATGGGGCCCTTGTGTGATGGTAGTATTATTGTCTTTATGTTAACATCTTGTATGTCAATATTATGACATTTATTGGTATCTGTAGGCACAAACCCTCTAGTATAATCAATAATCATAGGTAACTTCTTTTAAATCGACATGACGCTGGCTAATCGAAAGACGGAGCCATTATACATATATAAAAAAAAACATAACACGCCGCGCACACTCGTGAATTATGTCTCGTGAAGTAGCACTATTAAATATGCTTATGGAAGAAGAATCAGATTAAGAGATAATCTCAAGAAATAATCTCATAACTCTTATGAGAAAACGAACTCATCGTTATTGGGTTTGACATACATTATACATTTTTGGTTTTCCCGTCCCGTCCGTGTAATCGTTCCGTATGCACATTCCGATACATTTTCTATGAAACTATATTGTAAAAACTATAGTCCCGTCCGTGTAAAATCACGTTACTTATGCAGAGACCTTAAAATAGCATCGCGAGCCAGCGCCGTCCCGCGCGGGCCAGCGCGGTACCGCGCGGGCTGGCGAGATGACAAGCGATAATCGTGTTTCCGTTGCAGAGTTAATAAACACTCTGTACGCAGCAATACGGTTCATTATTACAATAACAAAAATTTCAATTCTCGTATAGATGAATTACCGAGAGCGTGGAATTGCATATGTAGTGGTTGTACCGTTCGCATGAAAAGGAAAACCATTTAAGTTTTCTTCTTAATTTAATGAGATTACCCTAAACAAGTGGAATAAGTATGTCTTTTTTTGCTTTTAGTCGCTATCATTTATTTAAATTTTCATCTTTAATATTGGAAATTGCTTATGGGACAGATGAACATTATAATATAGTTCTCCAGATGACTTCTTGATCAAAATCATCTACTGCCGACGGACCGTACGTAACTTTTTCTTACTCGGAGAGAGGAATTTTTTCATTGCTTTGAATTTGTCACTCTTACTCTCGGTCATAATTTTATAAATAGTCGAGAGAGAAACACCTGTAGCTTTTTCAACGAATTGGGCAGCGGTGTAAGGTGAATATAAATTTATCATTACTTCGAGTTCAAAATATTTATGACATTTAAAATTATTTGTTTGACTCTCAATCGGACCAAATTTACTGTTACTTTCTGCCATCATTTTTACAAACTATGTACAGTCGCACGTGCCCAGTCAAAATAATTCTGAAAATTGCGAGTATCCAATAAAATAGTTTTTTTCTACTCGCGTACTATAAACCGCTAATATTGATATCGTTAATGGTGTCAGAATACCACCTATAGCGTAACCGAAGAGTAAAAACAATTCTATAATTAGCGTTGCCATGGTAATAACAGTGCTATAATTTATTATAGCATTGTTATTACCATGGTAACGGTCATTCCGGATATCAGTCTTGGCGTTTAGTTAACACTTGACATCCTAATAATTTGTATATAAACCGTTAAAAACATTTTAACACCAATTAAAATTACGTATATTAAAAATAAAATTAATTATGAGACTAAATATGTGTTTAAAATAACATTTTTATTCAATTACTAAAAATAGATGGTTAATATCCATCGATTTGTTATTTGGTTACCATGGTTACGTTCAATATGGATATCAACAAAATGGCGTTTCGTTTGGCATTCCAACTTGTTTATGATAATTTGATAGAACTGTTTTTAGTATCTATTAAAATTCGCATGAAATTTGTTTACATTTATCAATAAAATTCACAAACTATTATCGCGCATCGGAATAGTGAAAATGTCTTTGATGACAAGTAATTTGTTAGCAGAAAAATCGAGTAAAGTATACGAGAAAAGTTAGCGATTGTTTATTTTTATCATTATCATTTTAAGCTTGTAGAAAAAGTTATGTATGCAACGGTTCATAATTAGCTCTTAAGGTACTCGTGCCTATAATTAGAGCGCTCGCAAGCTCGCGCTCTAACCTCGGCTCTCGTACCTTAAGAGGCCTCATTATGTACCAGTTACATAAATAACTATTAAAGTTGTGGGTAATTTTATAGCTCTGCCTATCCCACTCTGGGATTACAGGCGTGAAGGTATGTATGTATGTATGTAATAAAATAAGACGTATATTTTAGTGCATGGTATAAAGTATTTCGAATTTGACACTGACATTATTTTTGCACTTACTTATTTAATATATAACGAAACTCTTTTTATGCTGATGGTATAAGAAGTGAGGAAATTTAAATATAGAATGCCTGTAAAGACATGTTACCACTACATATGCAATTCCACGCTCTCGGTAATTCATCTATACCGCACATCCTCGCCAATCGATACTGTTTCCACCGATGATGCGCTAGGAGAGAATTGAAATTTGTCATACAAATTTAAATTATCGTGTCGCGCCTCCTCGTCCCGCCTCGCCGGTGGAAATGCACCTTAAACCTAGTTCGATAAGACTACCGGATGAGATATATATATATATATATATATAATTAGTCACGTCATTAATGGGGAACACGAAATGGCAATGCTGCAATGCAAAAAGCCTGACCGCGTTTTTTTTTTCTATTTTTCAATAATGCAATTTCAATCATTTTTGTTAAGCCTTTTCGTATCGCAACACTACCGCTTGTGGGCTTCTACACCAAAATCAAGTCATCCTTTTCTCTCGCTTTTGTTACGAATGGAGGAAGAGTGGGTCGGAGTCGTTCAATAATTCGGTCAAGCGTGAACGTGCGTTACGTTTCACTGCTCCTGCGCTTTGACATTATGGACTAAGGCTCGGATCATTCAATACTTTTCGGCATGTAAAATTATATTGTTTCAGGAGTCACAGAGTATCTTTAGAATGGGAAGTAATTAAATGGTTAGCGGTTGTTAAAATTGATTCGCAAAAATAATAAGCAATTAACTCATTTGGGCAGCATATAAAGATTTGGCTGGCAATGAATAAAAATCGGGCTACAATTCTTGTTCAGCAAACAATTTATAAACGGTTAACATTTTAACCAATATCAATCTGCTTTTTTTATCATTTATCTGCCAAATAAACAGTCGAGCTGCAAAATAATTACTTGGGCAGCAAGATTTTACAATTGGTCAGCAGAGAAAACAATGTCTGTAGGTATAGGTAATTTCACGGAGGTTGAAGTGAATGATAACACACACAGCTAAATGAAGGTTAGTACTGATTGCAAAAAAATGAATGAATGAAATGAGTGAGTGAATGTAAATAAAAACGATTAATATATTTTTGAAAAACATTACTATTTATACATTACCATTACCATTACCATTACTTATCATTAATGGTATTAAAAGCAGTAAAAAATAATAAACACATCCTTTTATAAACCACCGTCACTTGGCATATCTTCATCTGATTCGTTAGGATTGATTATATGATGAGCTTTTAGTGCCAGTTTCTTTTAGCACTCCAGTTACGATTCGTTGAACTGTTGATTGTGACCAGTTACTTCAGACGTCACATTGTATATTTCCTTCATAGGTAAATGTTGGCCGTCATTTCTTAAATTATATCTAAAATGACGGAATACGTTGAATACAATTTCCCGACTTTGGCTATTTAAAGTTTTACCAAGACCTAATGTTCCAGAAAAAAACATATTTACGTTGTTATTTTGAATAAATATTTGTACATATCTCTTGGGAAACGCAGTTGTCAGTAGGTATGACTACGATGTAACGAGTGCCAGTTACTTCAATCATATTTGAAGAGGTTTGATAAAAAACCTAATAAGCAGACATAAATGTCGCAGTGGCACACACACGATATTATTTTATTAAATTAAATTATCCGGTGAACTTTATAGCTCATATGAAATTTCACTTCCAAATAAGTATTCAGCTATCGATAAATTTTATATCGGAAGGATGTCCCTAGTTAATTGATGTTATTGCTACCGCGACTTCTATGTCTGCTAATAAGTTATGAAAAAATATGTAAACACCATTTTAACAGCTACGTTAATAAAATAAGGCAATTTATTACATATTATCTTTGATTTCTACGATTAATATTACATTCATAATCTGACAATTAATTAATGACATAGGTACGAGATATTTTATTTTCTGTTTTGTTTGAAAATTGTTCTATAGACGTAATACTTAACAAAATAGTTAATAGAAACTTTTTGGCCTTTCTTGCAATTCACTGTTGAATCTGCAGTCGGTACACGGTAAGAACACTAATTTCAAAATCTCGTTGTCATTACATGACAGTGTTATAGTGTGCGTGGCCTCAACTGAGTTGAAACTACCTATACGCAGCTTAATTGAGAGGTCTGTGTGCATATTAAATAAAATAATGGTTATCTATATAAATAAGTGGATTGAGGTTAGTTTGAATAATTATTAATTAAATGATGAACAATTGAAAAAAAAAAAATATAGTGAAACTATTTAAAACCAAGTGTTGAAACTATAAAATACCAATTTCAACCTAAACTTGTAGAGGAAAATCTCAACTGAAACCAGTATAAATAAATTGAAAAGAAATGGAAATAGGACGCACTCTGTACCCAGTTTATCAGTTTATCAGTTTATTTATTGCTTTCATGGGTAGGTACAATGGTGTTTAAGGTACAATTTTCGTTCTGCCATGAAACCCTGTCGGGCACTACAATATTATGCTTGGCACTTATAGAAACTATCTTATTATTACTAAACTAAGTACATGTTCCCAGAATGTCCTTTTCACAAAAACTATACAAAGAAAAGATAAAACCTTTAAAATAGTTTTATCTCAAACCGATTGCACCTATGGCATAAACGAATAATCCGACAACTAAATGGTAAAACTGTTATTACCAATTTCTACACGTCTTACCCTACTATGGACAAAACACGACGGTACGACTAAAATAAAATGGATGCGCATCCTTGGTTACTTTAGATTAAAACTTAGCCTACCCCACTCTACTCCAACATACTATTCCAGCAATCCAATCCTTTAAAGGAGCAACAGTCAGGACAAGTCTTTTCCATTCAATAAAACACCTGCAGTCCGGACATTATACATCAAACAAACCAGTAAATCACACGTTAAAAAAACCAACGGTCGGGACAAACATTCTACCAACGCCAAAAATCTCAGCTAGTCCAGACATAACTATGCGTTTCGTACATAGTGAAAATTATCCAACTAACCTAGGTAGGTACTTAATAAATAAACATAGATTTCCTATACCTAACAACCATGCTAAACATCAAACTTAAGAATTAATATTGACAATGAGTCCACTAGCTCATAGAATTTGCCATGGACCCATCCTAACCTAACAAATCTATATTAATTTAAGGGTTGTACCCCTGGAGGTTCAGAATCTCTCAGAGTTAAGAGACTTTAACGAATAAACCAACGGTGAATGTTTTTTATCAATAAAACATTTTTTCATACTTGGGAGAAAGTTTAGCACTAAAGTATTTAGAAGCGTTCGACAGAGGAAAACAACGCTTATAAATAATTTGGCCCTCCTCAAATCGAATTGATCGTTTCCGTAAATTATAATACTTTACATTACGATTATAACCTTTTTTTAAATGGCCTTGAACCGATTTATATATATCATTCAGGTTTGGAAGTTTAGAAGAAAACGGTTCTACATTTATCTTAACCGTCGAGGGATCTACCGGTTTCTGTTTGAATTTTTTTGTTTCGGATATTTGACAAAAACCTTTAACTGTATTATAAGACATTTGTCAGGTGCTATTTCCTTGTCACCCTGTTCCTTTTGTCGCCGTCCAAGATGCAAGAATGGTAACTATTGACGAGTTCGTTATTATGATAAGAAAAGTTGCCTCATAATTCGGTGTGATTCACCAAAATTTCTGCCCATGAAGAGTGAGCCCATATTTTTATGGTTTCTTTCATCAGATCACGCCAACTGTTTTATGGGACCGAATATACTCGTACATATCAAAATTAGTTCACAATGAAAAATATGATGTCGAAGAACGCAGGCAACCTTTTTCTTTTTTTGAAGTCGGGTTAAAAGCGAACGATTTTTGATAACACTTACGAAGTTTGAAGTCATGGTGCGAGCTTCTTACAATAACAGGCACCGGCGGGTACAGGCGCAGAGTCTCTTTGAGAAACAGCTCCAAATACTGGAGCTTGGGAAGGTCTTCGGCCTGCACGAGGCGGTCCGAGTCTCCGAACACTGCTTGAATCCTACATCGTGAAACAGTGGACATTCTCAGATTTCATATTAACTGGAAAATAGAGTTATCTATAATAATATAATTACCTATATCCCATTAAAAAAACACGTGATAAGGGAACTTCGGTACAAATTTTGTAGATTATTATCAGCTTCGCCGATACAATATAACCTGCAGGCGTATTGCGTAACGCACTCGCAATGGCGATTGTTTTCATTGACATACTTGTTATTATCAGTGGCAGTTTTAATAGGACCCGAATGTAAACCCCCTTGCAAAGAAAACGGGCACTTTCGATTTTTTCAAGTACTTTAAATCTATATATATAAAAGGCAATGTCCCGGGTGACATATCAACGCCCAGCCCAAACCGATAAAGATAAAAAGTTGGAATTTTGAGGGGAAGTTGGTTTTGTAATGGAGGCGTCGTATAAGAAGGGATTTTTCGAAATTCAACCCCTAAAGGTATGAAAGGGGGTTGCAAAGTTTGTATGGGAAAAAACATTTTTATGGTCCAATTTACTTGAAACTTGGTAGAAATGCTCTTCAATGCAAATGATGAGACACGTATTTCAGCGATTACTAAAATTCAACCCCTAGAGGGATGAAAGGGGGTTGCAAAGTTTGTATGGGAAAAAATACTTTTATGGGCAAATTTACTTGAAACTTGGTAGAAAAGCTCTTCAATGCAAAAAATTTGACCCGTATTTCAGCAATTACTAAAATTCGACCCCTTGGGGGATGAAAGGGGGTGGCAAAGTTTGTATAGATCAAATATTTTTATGATCAAATTTACTTGAAACTTGGTAGAAATACTCTTCAATGCAAAGAATGAGACACGTATTTCAGCGATTACTAAAATTCAACCCCTAGAGGGATGAAAGGCGGTTGCAAAGTTTGTTTAGGAAAAAATATTTGGTATGCTCAAATTTACTTTAAACTTGGTAGAAATGCTCTGAAATGAAAATAATGAGTCACGTATATCAGTGATAACTAAAATTCAACCCCTAGAGGGATGAAAGGGGATTGCAAAATTTGAATGGAAAAAAATCATTTGTAGTAAAATTTACTTGAAACTTGGTAAAAATTCTCTTCAATGCAAATTATGACATATGTATTTGAGCCATTACTAAAATTCAACCCCTAGAAGGATGAAAGGGGGCAAAGTGTGTATGGATAAAATATTTTTATGATCAAATTTACTTGAAACTTAGTAGAAGTACTCTTCAATGCAAATAATGAAACACGTATTTCATCGATTTCTAAAATTCAACCCCTAAAGGGATAAAAGGGGGTTGCAAAGTTTGTTCAGGAAAAAATATTTGATATGCTCAAATTTACTTGAAACTTGGTAGAAATACTCTTCAATGCAAATAATGAGACACAGCGATTACTAAGTCACCCCCCAGAGGGATGAAAGGGGTTGCAAAGTTTGAATGGAAAAAATACTTTTATGGTCAAAACTTTAAACTTGGTAGAAACGCTCTTCAATGCAAATAATGAGACACGTATTCCAGCGATCACTAAAATTCAACCCCTAGATGAATGAAAGGGGGTTGCATAATGTGTATACTTAGATAAAATATTTTTATGATCAAATTAACTTGAAACTTGGTAGAAATGCGCTTCAATGAAAATAATGAGTCACGTGATAACTAAAATTCGACACCTTGGGGGATGTAAGGGGGTTGCAAAGTTTCTATAGGAACGAATACTTTTATGTTCTGATTTACTTGAAACTTGGTAGAAATGCTCGATTCAGGAAAAACTACTTCTGAGGAGGTAAAACGGGGGGTAGAAAATTGTATGGCATATTTTTGAAGTGAGAAACGTGGAAAATGTTGTAACGGCTACTGTAGTTATAAATTGAAAATATTGCTTTCGGCGATTTTGGAAACACTTAGGGGTAAATTGGCGGTAGAAGTTTGTAAGGGATAATGATATTTTTTGAAGATAATGTGGATAAATGTGGAAATGTATATTTACGCTACTGTTTTTATGAACAAAAAAAAGTTACTTTCGGCGATTTAGAAAAAACTATCCCAAAGGTGGTTAAATGAGGGGTAGAAGTTTGGTAGAAATTTGGTCATTTTTGAAGTGAGAAATGTGGAAATTGGTACCTAATGTTTACCTTCCTATAAAAAACCTACCTACCTACAAAATAAAATTATGACTGAAGTTAGATACCTACATGGAACTCGGTATCAACACCAATATAAATTAAATAATAACCATTTTTTAAAACAATCCCTGAACAGTGTGAAAAGCGGGTGAAATGTTGAATAGGAGTTTTTTTTTTTAGCCAGGTACATGAATCTAAAACATTGCAATCTTCAGTGTTTTTTCAACATTGGCACCTTAAAGGAATACTTAGTTAAGAGAAAATCCATTATCAATGAAAAATAACTAAAGGGAAAAACTTGGGATCTAAGACTACTGACTGAATTTTGTATCGAAATTATGTAATATTCAAATTACTATATTACATACAGAAAATATTCAGCTTCGGTGTTTTTCGAAAATCTTCTGCTAAGTAGGTTAATTGTTTGTATAGAAATATGGCAAATTTATCTAGAATCGTATTAAAAAAACGTAATGGTGAAAGAGAGGCAGTGAATTTATTTTGTATGTCTATTTTGTTGTTTTAAAGGTTAGTGCCATGAAATTAAAGTAGTTTATGTGGACCGCTTACTTAAAATTCACGTTCTAGACTTTTTTTTAAAAAGCCTTCAAATGTAAACTATAACTGTACTTTTAACAGAAATTCTGACTCTCCGCAGACGAAGTCGCGGGCGGAAAGCTAGTATTACTATAAACTAAATAAGATTTTATGCTACAAAATAAAGAGAGTATTGTTAAATGAAGAAAAATATTGATTTTATATAAATAATATTAGTTTAATGCTGTAGCATAAAATATAATTTAGCTAAAGTATATTCAAACCAGAGGTGGTACCGTGGTATACCGGTATTAAGTATTTTCATACAACTATATCGGTATTCAATTTCCGTATCTCACTTATTATTGAATATATTTCTTCTTTTATGAATTTATATAATAGTATTTTGTTATTACCTAAATTACAATCGAAAATATCAAGGAAATGTTGAGAATTAAGAAAAATATTTTAATCTTAATTAATACCGGTAGGTACCGGTCCCTGGTTTAAACTACTTGAAAAAATTGAAAGTGCCCGTTTTCTTTGCAAGGGGGTTTATAAAGAAGTTCATGACTTAACAGAAGTTTACGAAGCATCACTGAGTTTCGCATTTAGTTTAATTCACATTTACTTTGAAGTCGATTGCGATCGCGGGTAAGATATTATAGGCCTGCAACTCTCATTTTGATCAAGACACACGGCAGTGTGTCCTGCCAAGTTCGAAGAAAGAGCCGAGGGATACTGCAGTGTGTATATTTACACGAACTCATTCACCCTTTTTCCCACCCTTCCTTCCCAACTTTTTTCCCAGTACAGCCAGGAACCTGATTTTTTTACAGATTTCTAAGGTCAATGATTTCACAGCCTATATGAAAGTGCATCTTTTATCATTACCCTGTAAAGAGTTATTAATTGCTAACAACGGCTTATTTTGTACGGACTGACTGACTCACTCATCAAAACCTAAAGGATACTCCCGATGACCTAGAGCTTTGATTTGGCTGTCAAAAATCCAGTGCCCAACAAGACACCTTTTCAGACACAGCACAATTCATCTTAATAAAATAATTCGATTGAGTAGATAAATAAACATCGAATCTTCATTTGGCACCTTTTCAGACTTCTTTTGGTTGCTTAAGCGAACTTGGCCATTTTGTACATCTAACTTTTGGTGGGATCATAATTACAGTTCGCTTTTAAGTAATTTTCTTGTATATCTTGGCATGCATTTTTTTAGGTACTTTGGTAGATACTTACTCTTCATACACTTTAGTTTGTTCGTCTTGATACCGGGACAGCATGACTGTTGCGAAAGATGCACCCACGGCCGAGGTGTCGGTGCCAGCCGAGATGAGCACCATGACCTCCTCACGCAGTTCCACGTTGTCGTAACCATTTTCTCCTCCAGATGCCTTTATCAGCATTTCGAGAAACGATTTCTGATTATTGTTCTTGCCATCTGTAACTAGAATGTTAAAAAAACCCTTCATTTTGTTGGTTTTTAAAGCAAGGTAGCTTTTCGTGTCTACTTAAATTATTACTACCTATACTGCTAATGATTTAACATGATTACAACAAAATAACTTCCACTATCTCCTAATCCAGGGCGTCGATTTGTGGGGCATGTAATGGCGGCTCATCGTGACCTAGCATTTAAATTATAAAAACGAGCACTGCGAATAATCGCCGGGAAACCTCTTGATCACCCAGCAAAGGAACTGTTAAATCCTTACGCTACCTGCAGTTTTTATATTGACTGCTTGCCAATATGTAAGGTCAAATCGTCTAAACTACAAGATAAATCTATCCAACAGAAGTAGTAGCCGCAGGCAACCATTACTGCTGGCTCCTCAAAAACGACTCGCAAAGGTCCGCACGTCGCTCAGCGTCATTGGGCCTAAAATTTATAACATGGTACAGTCAACAGCATAAATAACTGATCATTTATGTACCTTGTCACTTTAACGTCGTGTTTGAAATGGTATACAAAATTGTGAAACGATTGAAAGTGACAATGTACATAAATGATCACTTATTTATGCTGTTGACTGTACCAAATCATATTTAAAGTTGTCCGCAAGTGATGTAATATTTTCGAACAAACTGAAATCGTTGCTTATCAACTTAGCTTGTTACAATATTGACGAGTTCCTTCAAGGCGATCATTGACCCATGGACTTACAAACAGTATTCAACCAATTATACATATGGACAACTTATAATCATATCAAATCAAATCAAATAATTTCTTGTTTATTGTTTTTAATGATTGTACAATTATTAAAACAACTTTTTTATTTATATTTTAAACTAGCTTCTGCCCGCGACTTCGTCTGCGTGGACTTCAGAATTTGATGTTACCAGGATGAATAATATAAATTTAGCCTAACCATAAAGCTTATAATTGCGCTGTATAGGGAAAATCGCTCAACCACCCCGGGCAGCGACTTTGACCACACCAGAGCAACAATTCGATACCCAGCTAGCGCCATCTAGTTCGTATCTATACACTAAAAGTGTGTTTCTTTAGTAACTTCCGTGTACGCACACATCAGTGGATACAACTGAAAGGATTACAGGATGACAAACGTAAACAGAAATAAAAACACACTGCTCACACATGGCTACCTGAGATTTCACCTTTTTAATTTTTATACTCGTCCATGTAAACTTTGTGAGCAAATTCACATCTTTTAACGATTAATTTGATTTCCCGTAGGAATGAGACGTTTTATTGGATAAAAACTATCTTAAGTCCTATTCCAGAACCTAACCTATATGTGTGCCAAGTTTAATCTAGATACGTGCAGTGGTTGAAGCGTAATTAACAAACTTCCAAACATTCTCATCCTTACTAATAATTATAAGCGCAAAATTCATAGTAAGTATGTGTACATTATGCACTCTTGCAACAGCTAGACCGAATTGGATGAAATTTGAAATGGAGATAGCTTATACAATGGATTAAAACATAGGCTACTTTTTATCCCGGAAAATTTAAAAGTTCCCGAGGGAATAACGATAATCGAAATCAACGCAGACGAAGTCGTGGCTCTGGCCGGTTTATAATATTATGGTAAGATCCGTCAAACCGGGCCCAATTAAGTGTTCTAAGTAAAGACAACTCAACGGAACTCCTATTTACTTCTTTGAAAGACAAAAGAAAGCTCAAATCTACCTATCTTATCTATCTTCTATCTATATATATATAAGGCAAACCTGACTGACTTATATATCAACGCACAGCCGAAACTACTGTACCTAGATACTTGAAATTTGGTACAGGGGTTCCTTTCATGATGTAAGTGAGCACTAAGAAAGGATTTCCCGAAAATCGACCCCGAACGGGAATAAATGGGGGGAGTAGTGGGAAACTAATTCTACGCATACGAAGTCGCGGGCGTCCTCTAGTAACATATAAATATGTCGGTACGGTGTTTTTCTAAAGGAGGGGGCTACGGCCTCGAGCCCCTCCTGTGTAAACCTTTGCCTTGACTTTACCTAATATTCACAATGCCTAATATAATATCTAATCGTTTAGACTCGAATACTTAACTCAAATTAACGCTGATTTCCGCACGCAAAACGAAATGAACGAAAAATCATCAGAGCTCCTATTATCTACTCTAGAGGAAACATGAAAACTAAAAAACTTACCTATCTACCTTATTAAGGATGTCGGTAAGGTCCTTTCTTTAATGCGGGGGCTGCGCCTCCGAGCCCCCTATTCCCCTATTTATCACTTTGCCCCCGCACCCCCCGGCTCGTTTCCTTAAAACTTGATTTTACAACGTGTAATCGTTTAAACCTATAACTAAAACTAACGCTAATTTCCGCACGCAAAACTACCCTCATATTTTTCATAGTACCTAGCACAGTATTTAAATAACAACTGTACAGTACGACCAGTTTTTTAATAGCCCTCGGCAATCTTCGTTTTTCTATAAAAAAAAATGACAAACATATTGTCAGATGCGAGTGCAAGTGTGATAGCCATAACCGGCCCAGAGCTACTAAGAAGAAGGAGTACTGTAAAAATGGTAATATTGATAAGCCTTGACGAAGTCCGGACAATTTTCAATTAAATTTTTCGTTTGTAGCTCCAGCGATACTATCGATGATTCCACCAATGTCAGGAGACGAAGTCTTGAAAATGGCGGAAAAAATTATAAAATCCGGATATGTCAACGTCAATCTGACATCGCTCATTTTGACATAGACTAACAAAACAGAATGTACAACATGGGTTGTCACACTGGGTGGCAGAAGCCATAGGAGAAAATAAGTTAATCAATTGTACATTTTTGACAAATAATTACTAATAGAGAATAAGATTTAATGTTACTAATAATCTATGGAACTCTATGATCCTGAAATAAATGCATTGCAAGTTTGCGCTATTAGAGTTAGTTTATTCAGTAGGTACTGTTTTTTTACTACTAACGAAATTATTTTTTTATTTCATAATCTGATTGATATACTATACTACTAATGTTTATAACCAAAAAAATGTAGGTATATGTGACATATTATATGTTTTAGATAAACATGAACATGACGAAATTGTACGGTTTCTCTTTTCGCTATAATGCTGCGGAACCCAAAGAAGAGAATAATTAATGATCGAAATTGTTAAACCCAAGCTAAGTTAATAAAAAAACCACCTTCAAAAACGCAAAAAATAACTTCTTTTAAAATGGTAGGTACATATAGGTCAGTCAAACTGAAGTCGGCTTTAGGTTAAAAATATTGTAAGTCACTGACCTATAAGTTACCTACCATTTAAAAAAAATATGTTTTATGCGTTTTTGAACGTGGTTTTGTGTTTTTTAAAACGTTTATTTTATTTTATACTTTTTAGTGATCATAGTAAGCTGTCATGTAGTCCCACTTTTTAGTTGATATGAAACTTTAAGACATTTCAAGTTCACCGCAAGTCCACGGGAAAGTCATAGTCATATTTCAACAATTAAATGTTCTACGTTATAGTCGCTCAACTATCTTAATTGAGATATCTTAACTATCGCCACCCTTGAAATAGGTACCATTGAAGAGTTCCGTTGACCATCTGTGGTCTTCATCATCAGTTTCAGTTCACCAAATGATATTATCTGAATGCAAATGCTGGACTTGTTAGTAAAAATACTACCTATAATATATGAGGAGTTCCCTCAATTCCTCATGGATCCCCTCATCAGATTACAATTTGGTGACAATGAGACCACTTCGGAAGTATATTCTATAAACAAAAAAGAATTTTTGAAATCGGACCATAATTGACGGAGAAATCGTTGAACATACATAAAAAAAATTACATACAGTGGAACGTATAATCTCCTCCTTTTTTTCCGGCGGTTAAAAATAGGAGTTTGGTTGTCCAAATATTATCTTAAATATGTATTCGAACTTGATCTTTCGTTATTACGCATTAAAACAATGTTTTCAAGTATCAACGCGACAATGTAAATTTCAATCACAACTTCGCTTCTATAACGTTTATCTATGATCGCGTGCTTTTCTGTCTTGATCTCTCCAGTTATGGGAGGGATATGGTTGTCCTTTTCTTTGATGCACGTCATCATGGCGTCTCATTTGTTACAACAACGTATTGGAATAATTTATTTTGTCTTTTTATAACATTTTGTACATTGAATTATAAAAAATCCTTGAATTTAGTTTCTATGTAATAAACGGAGAATAAAATGTTGATATTTGTAATCACGTAAAGTGATCGACGGCCCTCGAATAGGGTTTTAAAGAAATACATGTAATTGGCCTAATTTGATAATTTCCTAGTTGTTTTAACTTTAATCGAGAAATCCTGAAACAGGTATTATTTAATTTGTTACGAAGAGTAATTATACAAAGTTTCAAGTAACCAGCTCAATCCGGTAACTTTTTTCCATACTAACTTTAACCCCTCTTTTCCCCCACTTTTATTGTCATATCTTAATTTTTTATCTATATATATAAAAGGCAATGTCCCGGGTGACATATCAACGCCCAGCCTAAACCGCTAAAGATACAAATTTGGAATTTTGAGGGGAAGTTGATTTTGTATTGGAGGCGTCGTTTAAGATGGGATTTTTCGAAATTCAACCCCTAAAGGTGTGAAAGGGGGTTGCAAAGTTTGTATGGGAAAAAATATTTTTATTGTCTAATTTACTTGAAACTTGGTAGGAATGCTCTTCAATGCAAATAATGAGACACGTATTTCGGCGATTACTAAAATTCAACCCCTAGAGGGATGAAAGGGGGTTGCAAAATTTGTATGGGAAAAAATACTTTTATGGTCAAATTTACTTGAAACTCGGTAGAAATGCTCTTCAATGCAAATAATGAGACACGTATTTCGGCGATTACTAAAATTCAACCCCTAGAGGGATGAAAAGGGGTTGCAAAGTGTGTAAGATAAAATATTTTTATGATCAAATTACTTGAAACTTGGTAGGAATGCTCTTCAATGCAAATAATGAGACACGTATTTCGGCGATTACTAAAATTCAACCCCTAGAGAGATGAAAAGGGGTTGCAAAGTGTGTAAGATAAAATATTTTTATGATCAAATTACTTGAAACTTGGTAGGAATTCTCTTAAATGCAAATAATGAGACACGTATTTCAGCGATTACTAAAATTCAACCCCTAGAGGGATGAAAAGGGGTTGCAAAGTGTGTAAGATAAAATATTTTTATGATCAAATTACTTGAAACTTGGTAGGGATTCTCTTAAATGCAAATAATGAGACACGTATTTCGGCGATTACTAAAATTCAACCCCTAGAGGGATGAAAGGGGGTTGCAAAGTGTTTACAGATAAAATATTTTCATGATCAAATTTATTTGAAACTTGGTAGGAATGCTCTTCAATGCAAATAATGAGACACGTATTTCAGCGATTACTAAAATTCAATCCCTAGATTGATGAAAAGGAGTTGCAAAGTGTGTATAAATAAAATATTTTTTATGATCAAATTTACTTGAAACTTGGTAGGAATGCTCTTCAATGCAAATAATGAGACACGTATTTCAGCGATTACTAAAATTCAACCCCTAGAGGGATGAAAGCGGGTTGCAAAGTGTTTACAGATAAAATATTTTTATGATCAAATTTATTTGAAACTTGGTAGGAATCCTCTTCAATGCAAATAATGAGACACGTATTTCGGCGATTACTAAAATTCAACCCCTAGAGGGATGAAAGGGGGTTGCAAAGTGTTTAAAGATAAAATATTTTTATGGTCAAATTTACTTGAAACTTGGTAGGAATACTCTTAAATGCAAATAAGGAGACACGTATTTCAGCGATTACTAAAACTCAACCCCTAGAGGGATGAAAGGGGGTTGCAATGTTTGTATGGGAAAAAATAGGTACTTTTATGGTCAAATTTACTTGAAACTCGGGAGAAATGCTTTTCAATGCAAGTAATGAGCAGTAATCGGAAATAGGTGAGCTAATTTACCTAAACTTGATGCATGTTCATTCAATAATGTAATCCCATCTCACTCACGCATGAATGAATAAGCATCAAGTTTAGGTAGATTAGCTCACCTATTTCCGATCACTGGTAATGAGACACGCATTTCAGCGATTTCTAAATTTCAACCCCTGGGATAAAAGGCGGTTGCAAAGTTTGTTTAGGAAAAAATATTTGGTATGCTCAAATTTACTTTTAACTTAGTAGAAATGCTCTGAAATTAAAATAATGAGTCACGTATATCAGTGATAACTAAAATTCAACCCCTAGAGAGATGAAAGGGGATTGCAAAATTTAAATGGAAAAAATACTTTTGTGGTCAAATTTACTTGAAAATTGGTAGAAATGCTCTTCAATGCAAATAATGTGACACGTATTTCAGCGATTACTAAAATTTAACCCCTAGGGATAAAAGGGGGTTGCAAAGTTCGTTTAGGAAAAAATATTTGGTATGCTTAAATTTACTTTAAACTTGGTAGAAATGCTTGCTCTGCAATGAAAACAATGAGTCACGTGATAACTAAAATTCAAACCCTTGGGGGATGAAAGGGGGTTGCAAAGCTTCTACAGGAACGAATACTTTTATGTTCTGATTTACTTACTTGAAACTTGGTAGAAATGCTCGATTCAGGAAAAACTACCTCTAAGGAGGTAAAACAGCGGGTAGAAAATTGTATGGTATGTTTATAAGTGAGAAAGGTGGATAAAAGGTGGTACCTAATAGTTAGTTAAGAGCAAATCCAAAAAAACTTGGGATCTAAGACTACTGACTGTAAAGTTTGTACCGAAATTATGTAATATTCAAAGTTACATACCTTCAAGATATGAAAATGGGTATTATTATTACATACAGAAAATATTCAGCTTCGGTGTTTATCGAAAATCTTCTGCTAAGTGGGTTAATTGTTTGTATAGAAATGTGGCAAATTTATCTAGACTCGTATAAAAAAACGTAATGGTGAAAGAGAGGCAGTGAATTTATTTTGTATGTAGCGCCATAAAATTAAAGTTGTTTATGTGGACTGCTTACTTAAAATTCACGCTCTAGACTTTTTTTTTAAAACCCTTATAAGGTGATGTAAACTATAACTGTACTTTCAACAGAAGTTCTGACTCTCCGCAGACGAAGTCGCGGGCGGAAAGCTAGTTATATATAAACCTGGTCACCGTTTACTGAAATGTTTTAGTGAAAACCGCATTAAAATTGGTTCAGTGGTTTTCAATTGATGCGAGGAGAAACAAAATTAAGCAGACAAACAGACAAACAGACAAACAGACAAACAGACAAACAGACAAACAGACAAACAGACAAACAGACACCAACTCTAAAAATTGTAGAAACGTGTTCTGCTGCTCATTCTGAGGGCCCCTATAGTATTTTTGAGTAAATATCTCGAATGTACAGATTTTTTCCCTTCTACAACTTTATTATATGTATAGATGGCTCCATAAAGAATGTAATGTGAATCATAATATAACTCAAAAATGTAATTAAGTACTTAAATACTTATATCAAAACCATTGATTCACTGCCACACTCAGAGACGTCAATTAAATTTAATGCTTGTTTAGTGACGTGTTGTCTTATTCTATTGTTGTAGCAAGGAAAGTGACAGCAACTACTTTAATCGATCATTAAATTAAATTGACGTCTCTGAGTGCGGCAGTTAAACAACTAGATAGGGTCTTCCGAACAAAAATGTCACATATTATGTTTGGCCAAGAAACAGTAGCGACATCTATCAGATTGCTTATAAACTACGTCAAACTACATAGTACTACCGTAACGTGGCCGGGTAACCAAACAACAGCTGTATTTCCAATAATATTAAGAATGCTTGAAAAAATGATTTAACTCAAATAATACATTACTTAATATGCTTACCGGAAAAAAGAAACTCCATCCTTGTTTTTCGATACCTTTGAGGTATAATTATTGCACTTGCTTATGACGCAACATGGCATTATTGATTTTACTAGTACGTACGACTTGGTGCGAGGTTGAAACGTCACTGTCACGATTTGATGCTAGATTCATAGATTTAGCACCAATTTAAACGCCCGTTGTTTTGTACTAGAGGCCAGTCCATACGAAGTAATATATTAAGTCTATGATCAAAACTGACTGTATATTACTTATTATAAATGTGGCATGTAAAGATTATCTTTATCAATAAATTATCTTATTTTATCTTATCTTATCATAATGAAACTTACTTGAACTAGATTTTAAACTAGTATTCTTTTGCGCCATCTCTATCCGCTTATCTTCAATTATCTGAAACATTTATGCTGTTGTCAACGTGGAGTGAATGATTGAATCGTTTTTTCACAAGAATTAATGGTAAGTTATACAGATTTTACAAATAGTATAAATAGCTTCCCAAGATATATTCCCTGTCAGGCATGTGAAAATTAAAGAAAATATTAGAGTTAACATAGAAATCCAAAATAGAATCGGAAATCAAAAATCACACATATTAAAATTAAACTATAAAAGCCGTGCAAGAGTATATCGGACATAAAAACAACAAGTAGTAAGTAACGTTTTAGATGATTTCAGTAGGTATAAACACTTTAATCCCCTGTATCTCAAAAACCAATGATGTCTAATTAGTTGTGATCGTTTTTCTTTTAAATTCGTTATACACGCTTTCATTGAAGATAATTTTCAGATTTTTAGTATTTGTAGTTTTGGCTGTAGGGCCGACACTTGACTCTAACAAAAATTAGCGCTTTAAAGCTTAATATTTCATAAACGGATCCCTTAATCGAAAAATTGTAGGCACAAATCCGCAATATTTTTGAAAGACCTATCCAACGACACCACACACTACGGGGTAGACAAGAAAAAAAAATACATCCCCAAGTTACTGTAGGGGGTTAGTTTACGGAGCCATTAAAATAAATATTGTACTTGGTCAAACCGCATTTCTACGTAAATAGTACATTGTTGCAGAGGATAGAAAGTACGCGATTTTTGGACGAGTTATATAGAGGGCCGAAACGTAGTTGAGGCCCTCTAGTGTACGAGTCCATAAATTGCACTTTCTACCAAGGCAGACATAGTTAGTGTTTTTCACAACTACTGAGAGGAAATAAAATAAAAAATCATATTCAAAACTTTCAATTCACTTTCAATAGTGTTAGTCAATTAGCGTCGGTTTTTCAAAGGTAGTATAGAAGCTGTATCACCGCCAATTTTACCATAAATAACTTTTTTTAATCTGGACCCCTATTCTCGTGGCACTAGAGATTAACAAACTAACATTCGAGATGAAGATGTCAACTCCATATAAAATTGTATTTGTTTCGCCATATCTCCCATGTAATTTCATTGTGTTATTGCCGAAAAACTGCGGTTCTCTACAAAAGGACCTAAATGCAATGAAGATACGCTCTTTTGCTGGTGAACTGGCGCCCGTCCGTCCTTCCGTCTACAGCTTAGCTCAGAGACTCTTAGTTCTAGAAAGCCGTTATTTGGCATGTATTACCGGATCACTAAGGAAAGACGGAGACGACACGATCGTTCCTCCTTCTCGCTACGCCAACGTCCGAGTACACGTCACGACCTGTCACCGCGCAGCAGGCTGATGGCGTGGGAGGCCCGAGGACAACACTTCACTTCGGCGGCGCGCTTGGTAGGGATCGGACCATGCTCCAGACTAGATAGGCTCCACGTTCAAATATAGTTAGGATTCTACAGCTAGGTTTTGTTATTAGTGTTTAGTAGATATAAGGAGTTGTGATTTGTGTTACATTTTGGATTAAAATCGTTGATTGCGTTTCTTTATTTCATTTATAATCATAAATCCATAAAACATGAACATACGGTCACTTACGTTAACTTGTGACCCATTTCAAAAAAAATAGACTTGAAGTCGTCAATCAATCATTTGTAACTTATAGTCAGAGATCGGAATAGGAAGAGCTAATTTGCCTAAACTTGATGCATGTTCATTCAATAATGTATTCCCATCTCACTCACGCATGAATGAATATGCACAGTATAATAAAGAGTACTGAATTATGCGTCAAGTTTAGGCAAATTAGCTCTGCCTATTCCGATCTCTGCTTTATAGTAAACTGAACCTTAATGTCAGATTGACTTTAGATCTAAGGTGGGCCCAAATTTAAGTTCTTGACTGTAAATAACTTTATCGAAACACGTTTCAACGAACATAATCATTACGCAGAATTTTCATTTCATCGAAGGGCATTTCTCGCAACATACGGTTTTTTTTTTTGGAAGTCACATATTTAATCTAACCTAACCTACGTCATTATGTTTCAGATATCCTGAAAATATCATGGGTTCAGCAGATAAAAGCGTTCAATGAAATGAAATCCAATGAAATCATACAATCGATGAAGTGAAATTCGATACAATGATGGGTTACCATAATTAGTCACACCGAAAAAGTGGTAAAATGATATCTAGAAAAAAAATTTTTTTCGTGTGCCTCCCCTACACGTAACTTGGGGATGTGTTTTTTATCTCGTCTACCCCATGTCATGGATGTCTTTATAGGTCTTTCAAAAATAGTGGGGGTTCGTGAACACAATATTTTTTCGATTAAAAGAATACGATTGTGAAATATTAAGATATAAAGTGCTAATCTTTGTTAGAGTCAAGTGTCATCGTCGATGTCTTCATCGTCCCTCCTACATCCCAAACTACAAATACTAATAATCTGAAAAATATCTTAAATGAAAGCACATAATACAAACGAATTTTCAAGAAAAACTATCACGACTAAGTAGACTTGATTGGTTCCTGAAATACAGGCGACTAAACGTGTTTATAGTACCTACTAAAATCATCTAAGACAGCAGCAAGCATGGTCAGACATGCTCTTGCCCGGTTTTTTGTACCTTTTGAGACTAGTAAAGTGTATTAAAGTTATTATTATTACTGTCATCCTAAATGACATACTAGGTATGGAAACATGCCAACGCCATTTTTAACCGACTACAGCGAAGCAAAGAAGGGTAATGATTTTGATTAAGTCATTGGTTGTTTTTTGAGATAGTTTCTGTGTAGTAACGGCTTTGGAACCTTACACTGAGCATGGTCAGACATGCTATTCGGTTTTTATTTCATACTTACTTTTTAGTGATCATAATTAATATTATACTTTTATGTAGTCCAACTTCTTCATTATCAAAAAACTATAGGATATTAAAGCTCGATGTAAGCAACACCGCGGGAAAGTGCATATATTTAAACCATTTAAATGTTCCTCGTCATAGTCGCTCAGCTATCTTATCACCACCCTTAAAGTAGGTACCATTGAGGAGTTCCGGTGGCCATATGCGGTCTTCATCATCAGTTTCACTTCCCCAAATGGTACTTTCTGATTGCAAACGCTGGACTTGATAATGGAAATACCAAAATAGCTGTAGCCTAGAATATTTGAACAGTTCCCTCAATTCCTTACAGATTCCCTCATCAGATACGAAAAATGACAATTATGACAGGTAGAGGCAATCGCACCATTTTGGGACTATACTCTTTCAAACAAAAATGAATGTTTCAAATCGGTCCACAGTTGACGTAGTAATCGGATAACAAAAATATTAATAAAAAAAAACCGATCAAGTGCGAGTCGGACTCGCGCACCGAGGGTTCCGTATTAAAGTATCCGCAAAATAAAATACTCATTTTGTTATGAACTTTATGTTCTATGCTATAAGGTCCATTTTGACTAGCCTAAATTTTAATACAGATTTTCAAAGCTTTTGTGTTATTTCTCAAAAATTATGAATAATGAACACTTCATTTCATTTTTTCCATAAAATTGAAGTAATTATCTGTAGGTCAGGATTTTTTCCGATTTTTTGATTGATAAACTTTGGAGATAAGGGGGGGAATTTAAAAAAAATTGTTTTAAAATGTGCAAATTGAGCTCTTTCATATGACACCCCATTTGCTATAATCAAACCACTTTCATTTTTCAACCCCCCACTCTAGACCCCTTTTCAATTACTTATAAAATTAATTTCACATTTTTTTTACCGCAAACAGATGTGGGCAAGCAAGTTGTACAACTATGCCAAATTTCAAATTGATAGCATTTAAAGTTGCTGAGAAAACCTTCAGTGACATAGAGACGGACAGACAGACAGACAGACAACGAAGTCTTACCATAAGGGTTCTTTTTTTACCATTTTGGTACGTACGGAACACTAAAAACAGTTGAATTGAGAACCTCCTCCTTTTTTTATAATCGGTTGAAAATAAATAACTGGCAGTTAGGTTTATTTAAGATAATTCTTGGATGGCGCTTAATAAGTACTTTTTGTGACTGGTGCATAATGAGAAGCATTGATACGCGAGTAGCGAGTAGCGAGTTGATATGCGGTTGACCTTGTTCTTAATGTACAGCACCCCAACGAAAATTTTAAGCACTTTAGTGCACTATCATAAAAAACTTCAAACTGAAAATCAAATGACAAGTATGACAATAACAATGGCATTCACAATGACAAGGTTCTAAGTATGCTCAATTTTTTTATTGGGTGACTGTCCCTATAATTCTTAATATAAACATTAAAATATCGGTCCACGATACTTTAATGTGAACATTAAGATGCAACCACATCTACTATGATATCTATAATGACATGGAATACTTTAATCTTCGAAGATGGCAATAAGATATGTCGAGTAAGATAGTAGAGCGACTATGACTTAGCACATTAAAATGGTTTAATGATATTCACTATGACTTCCCCGCAGCGTTGCTTGAAGCGAGTTTTTTTTATTAATTTCCTATAGTTTCTTGATCATTGAGATGTGGGACTATATAACAGCATAAAATTATTATGATCACTGATCACTAAAAAGTATTAAAAAAACACCTTTTTTGAAGTCGGTTAAAAACAAAAACCCGCTTTCATAAATGCAAAAAATAAATAAATTAAAAATGGTAAAAGTTCAGTCGAACTGAAGTCGGCTTTTGGTTAAAAATATTGTGGAACGCCGACTTCAGTTTGACTATTACCATTTTTAACCGACTTCAAAAAAGGAGGAGGTTCTCAATTCGACTGTATGTTTTTTTTTTTTTTTTTAATGTTTGTTACCTCAGAACTTTCGACTGGGTGAACCGATTTTGAAGATTCTTTTTTTGTTTGAAAGCTGGTGCTTCCCATTTGGTCCCATTCTTATCATAATGAAGATTTGATGATGGAGTCCATGAGGAATCGACGGAACTCTTCAAAATTTATAGGCACACCTATAGCGATTTTGGTATTTTTCATTGTAACTCGTGTATTTGCTCTTGGAAAACACTATTTGGTAAAGTGGAACTGATGATGAAAACCACAGATGGCCACCGGAACTCCTAAACGGTATATATTTCAAGGGTGGCGACAAGATATTTCGATTAAAATAGTTGAGCTACTATGACGAAGCATATGTATGTTTAAGTATTTGACTATGACTTTCCCACGGCGTTGCTTGCGGCGAGAATGAATTTCAATGTTCTATAGTTTCTTATTAATTCTTATTAATTAAAGTGGGACTACATAACATAACAGTATAATTATGATCACTAAAAAGTATAAAATAAAATAAAAGTTTAAAAAAACAAAAAAACCGCCTTCAAAAAGCAAAAAATAACTTCATTTAAAATTGGTAGGTAATAGGTCAGTCCAACTGAAGTCGGCGTCCAACAATATTTTAACCAAAAGCAGACTTCAGTTGGACTGACCTATTTATTACCTACCAATTTTAAATGAAGTTATTTTTTGCTTTTTGAAGGCGGTTTTTTTTAAATGAAGTTATTCCGAAATCCCCGCGGCGTTACTTGCAGTGAACTTGAAATTTCTTAAAGTTTCATATCAACTAAGAAGTGGGACTACATAACAGCTTATTATGATCCATAAAAAGTATAAAACAAAATTAATGTAAAAAAAAACACCTGTTTAAGTATAAGTTGAATAAGAACTCACCTTTTCTACAAACTCACAACAAAACTTTTTCAATATCTTGAAGCGTTCGGATTGGGGCAATAAGCTGTACACAAAGTCAGGTTGCAGCCAGGGAATCAACATGCGCTGCGCTACTAAAAAAGCTACCTCGTCAAAGGCATCAATAAATGGATGGGTTTTCAGCTTCTGAGAATTGAGGTTGACGCCTAAACTCGACTCTGAAAAAAAATTGGTTTAAGGTTAATTATTATTGAAGGGATATTGACAGCGATTACCTTAAAATTTAAGTTTACTTTTAACCGTCTTCAAAAAGCCGGAGATTCTATGTTCTACTGTATGTATTTTTATGTAGGTAGGTAAGTATGTTCACCGATTTCTCCGTCAATTGGGTTATCTCATAATTTTATAATGTAGGGTGATTAAAAAACCATTTCGAGAAAATGGGTTGTAGAACCATTCCCTTTTATCAGATTATTTTACGAAATTTGCATTAAATAGTTATTTTAAATTTATCATTTTGACATTATTTGACCTCTAATTTAGTGACGTCACGATTTTGATTGGTAAGTTGTATCATAGTATACGATGGTTGTATCTAATCTGTGATCATCCATAGTACTGCATATAATATGAGTCAGAGTGCGTAATATACAATATTGTATATCGAATTTTGTCTTACTTATTTCTGTTTTAATTTAACGCTTATTAAAATCCATACAATTTTTAACTGTATATTAACATGACAATGTAAATCTTGAAAAAATGGAATGGTCAAAATATAAGTCCATTTTGGACCCTCCGCCCGTAGGATAGTCTGTGGGTGAAATTGTCAAACTTGACGTGATCTGACACAAACGCACAGTGCTGCCAGGCAAAAAAACAATCAATAACGTTTTAAAGAAACTCTCAAACGTTTTAAAGCATGTCTCAAACAAACTAATTTTGTAGTGACTCATAACGGCATTTTCTTTAAAACTTTAAATAAATCAATATACTTATTTAAACGCAAAAACAACGAAATTAATGTTGAAGAAATTAGTCTATTTTATCGAAAAAATATGTAAAAAGTTGGGGTTATTTTTTTTGGGATAACCAATTGTGACCCAATTATGAAAATTCTGATTTTGTTTCACAAGGTATACTTCCGAGGTGGTCCAATTGACACCGAATTAGTATTGGATGAGGCGATTTGTGAGGAATTGAGGGATCTACTCAAATATCATTGGCATACATATAGAGATTTTAATATTTTCAGTAACAAGTTCAGCATTTGTATTCAGAAAATTTAATAAACACCAAAAACATTTTCATGTAAAATGTTGCCAAGACGACCATATAGCTCGCACTGTCAAAAAGTTTTTAATGGCCAAACCGGGTGTTACTACGGGTAAAACCCGGGGTTAAAATTTGACACATTTTGTATGGGCAAATGTCAGATTTTAATCCGAAGTAAGCCTTATCTGTCCGCGGTTTGAATATTGGGATTGGCCGTAACTCTACACGCCTTAACTCTACAAGCTCTAACTTCACAAACTCTACACCTCAGTCAAAATATGTGACTTGGCCGTTTCGTTACTACTAGAACTATTGTTTAACAGAAAAGCGTCGGTAGTTAAGATATTAATTTCTTTTAAAATCTTAAGGAGTCACGAGAATTTAAGTTATAAATAGAACGAATGGCCCTTTTTTTGTAACACAAACATAGTTTGTATGTCACCTTACCCCAAACAAGAATAACGTACGATACGACATGTTGTCACTATGAAAATAACTATAATAAACTAACTGCCACACTCAGAGACGTCAATTTAATTTAATGCTCGATTAAAGTTGCTGCTGCCACTTTCTTTGCTACTGCAATAGAATAAGCCAACACGTCACTAAACAAGCATTAAATTTAATTGACGTCTCTGAGTGCGGCAGTAAGCGAACTGTCTCAACATTGGTTAGGTTACCATTACTGTCAACAATGCCACCATTGGGTGAACCAAAGGCCTTAGCTATTCAGAGGTTGAGATCTTTAGAAAGAAAGAGGGCTCTATTTCGTGTTATTTACTGTTTATTTTGTGGACTAAATCAACTTTTGTTCATATTTCAACGTTTCAAGTCAAGAGTCAACAGCGACGCTTCGAACCCGCCGTTATCGGCTCTTAAGAACCGTCAATCATCATCCACCATCGCGTGCCGTTAATTAAATCCGTCAGGACCACGGCTATCGAATACTAACGCACAACCTATCTAAAACGAAATCGTCAGGCGATCAGTGCCAATGCCTCAAGATTGTGTTGATTTCTTGGGGCCGTTTCAACGTAGAATGATTCTCATGTTGATAGACTAAACGGTTGGAAGCATTTAGTGGAAAAAAACTACCGCATCAGCGGTGGTTAATCTGTTAAATATCAAAGGAAGTAGTGTCCTATAACGGACCAACATTTTCTAGTGCCGAATGTATAAAACAATACCAACGGCGATGGCTTAAAGAGTATAATAATACAAATTTACAGCTCCTCGTACATTGTAAATGTTAAATAAATTTTATGACAAGCAATGGTATCAAGGTTTTTCAGGTATTTTCACCTGCCTATCATCCCGCATCAAATAGTGCTGCCGAAGAAACTGTCAAGTTGTGCAAACGAGCAATTAAGAAAACGTTCAGATTCGGAAATCATCTAGACACCGCGTTACAATCATATCTCATTATCTATAGGAACGTGAAACACAGTAGTCCGAGAGTTTCACCCGCCATGTTGTTACAACGCAGGAGCTTGAGTACCAGACTAGATTTGATGGTAGGCTCGCGAGGGGTTAAAAGTAGAGTGCTCGAAGCACAGCAACGACATGTACGTTCCGCAGGCGGCGCGGCGAGGGAGTTCAGACGCGGGAATAGGGTATGGACGCGGCAATATGAAGGAGGAAAGAAATAGCTGAAAAAATGGGTTCACGAAATTAGTATGTTTGAGTTGCCGTGCCCGACTGGGCCATCATGTACAGTCATGACGGCTACCGACTCCGTGGCGGTGCCGGAGCCGGCGCGCGCTCACAGAGCGATCTCGCCAGCAGTGGCGGCCGCGCACCAGCACCGGCCGGACCCCAGTACGAGTAGTCGCTTGTCTTCAAGCGACGGCTGTCTCGATCCCTATTAAGATTCCGTCCGGTAAAACCTTCCCACCAGAATGGTTTAGAAGAAATTTTTTCAATAGTATTACTTCGGTGAAAGGCTGTAATATATCGGGTTGTTTCAAAGATTATTTAATAATATTGATGTGTGTGGTAGTACGTATTTATCCCCTCGGTTTTAATAAATGATTTGACGAACGTACTTTTTACTCCTGCTCCTCGTTTTCTCCAGAACCTGGCCATACCAAGATATTCTTCACAACATTTATGCTTTTCCTATTTAAAACATAAAGTTTTATAACATGAAATATAAAATATGAAATTTTATAACTTACCGCAAACAGAATCAAATGTGTAAGTGGTGAAGTACTTCCAAACTGAGACATCGAGGCCGTTGGCTGCCGGCTGCAACTGCTGCACCATGACAGCGCTCTGCCTCGCAAACACTCGCACGAAGTCGTTTAGGTTCCTCGGGCTGAATAACGGGGCGAGTATCTTCCGACGCGGGCGCCAGATGTTCACTGTTCGATTTAATTATTACATTTGTTTCATTTTATATTTTAAGACAATTGGTTCATCATTGCAATAATAGTTAGTATACGTCTTATTTTTCAGGGTTCTGTGACCTAAAGGCCAAACAGAGCCATATTGCTGCTTTCCGACCGACTGTCTGGTCCGACCGTATTTCTCGAGTCGGTACAGTTCAGCAACGCAGCGGGAAAGTCATAGTCATATTTAAACAATTGATTGAATGTTCTTCGTTCGTTCAACTATCTTAATCGACATATCTCATCACCACCCTTGAAATAGGTACCAATGAAGAGTTTTGGTAGCCATCTATGGTCTTCATCATCAGTTTCAATTCATTAAATGATACTTTCTAAATGCAAATGCAAGATTTTTAACTAAACATACAAAAATCGCTATGCCTATAATATTTAAGGAGTTCCCTCAATTCTTCGCAGATCTCATACTAAATGTAAGGGAGTGTTTAATATCAACATTTTGGGTACTTTTCGTTTGATTTAAAAAAAGTTATTGATGTCATTTTACTCATTAGGCAACGTACTTTCGATATCAGTTTAAAGTTTTTTGATATCTGTAATAGTTACGGAATAATCGCCTGGACACACTTAACGATTACATCCTGGTATATGTACCTATGTATGTACGTGTTTTCCTTTGTGACGCTCTTTTTACTGACCTTCAGCGAATATCAGTCCATCCCCGAGAAAGGTTCGCGGGAACCTCATGGTGTTCTGGTCCTTCTCCATGCAAGTCTTTAGAAATACATCCCCCGCTTCGGGATCGGTGACCGCTACAACAAGTATCGCACAAATTAATTAATTATTTTATAGTACTTTGTATTTTAATATAAGCCTCTTTAACCTGGAACCTTTTCTCTTCAAAACTTTCACCTGCATCTCCAATATTCCGTTCCCTTTTATAAATAAATATGTAACAATTGGAGCTTATTTGTCATGGCGTAATATGTGAATAAAGATTTTTATCTATCTATCTATCTAACACAAAGAAGCTTATTTTAAGCAAAGAAGGTAAAAAACCACAACTTTTTTTGGAGAAACTTTAGCCTATCTGTGCCACTTTAATTAGAATTACCCTAAGATGAAAGTAGGTAATCAACTACACTCGAGACGCAGGCTGCACGCTACACTAGCGTAAACTATACTCTATTTACGAGCTAGTATAGGCTTCTCTCACTCGCACGGTGTCATATAAATGACAAGGACGAAAAATAGAGGCAGGTAGCCAATTGGGCGGCAACAAACGGTAATCTTCTTAGGACTCGTTCACAATGGTATTTAAAAATAAAAATTAAGGAGACATCGGTCTGTTTCACTAGCCAAGTCACATGTTACCGATAAACAATAAGTCGCAAGAAGGGAAAACTATACAAACGCGTCAGCAACGTACAGATGTAAGAGCCGACTGATTACCTGCTCCATTGTGAGTGCGGCTTGAGCGGATTCTCATTAGCTAATCACGTGCAACTGCACTTTTCCAGTACTAGGTCGTTAAAATAAATGGACTATAGTGCTCATTTTGGTCGACGGTTGGTATTGGATGTTGACTTACACAAATAAACTGTAGTCCAAAACCAAATATGTGAAATGCCACCACGTTGAATTGCATCAACGCCAAATTTCTTGAAAGCTTCCATCCGATCTGCAAAACGAGAAGAGTCGTTGACTTAAATGTTACAGTTATCTTATAGATAAACGGTCGTTTAAGAAAGGGGGTAGGTTATAATATAATTGATCTTTATATTTTTTGTCAATTCGAAGTTCTAGCGATAATGACACAAAACGTGCACAAAACACTTAAATAACAAATCTGTTTTTATTATGGGTATCATTAACCGATCAGCAAGATATTCTAATTTTGGTGAACAGAAAAATGTATTTGGTCAGCGAAAATAGTTAGTTGGTGAGCAACTTATGGTTAGCAAACATTTATAAATCTGTCTGCAATTAATGATTATACTGAACTGCTCTAAATTATTTTGGTCAGCAAATTAAATATTTGAGCTGCATTGAGCGACCCACAATTAATCAAATTTTGGTAAGCAATCAGTAGGTAAGCAAAATATTTCATTTTGTCCAGCAAAAAAAGGGGGCAAATTTACTGCCGTGCCAGCAACGCACATAGTATTATGCCGGTTAGGGTGTAGCAGATGGTAACCACTGAAAAAAGACTTCGAATGTTTTTGAACAAAAGTGTAAAAAACATGATATGATGATGATGATGATGACGATGACGATGACGATGACGATGACGATGACGATGGCAATGGCGATGACGATGGCGATGGCGATGGTGACGATGACGATGACGATGGTGATGATGATGGTGGTGATGGTGATGGTGATGATGATGATGGTGATGACGATGATGATGATGATGATGATGATGATGATGATGATGATGAAATTTACAAATTTAACAGAGTCGACGGAGCTCCTCTCACGCGGATCTCCTATTTTTGGGTTGTTCTGGCTCTCCGGGCCTGATATAAAAACGAACCTAACCTAACCTACCTCATATTTATGACACAAATTTTGGTGTGATTGTGATAATCTAAAAAATAACAATGCTTGGGTGCTCGCTTCGCGTGGTCTGATTTCGCTCCGCCCACAAAAACGAACACTGCTGATTTTTCAAACTAAATGCAATCCACTTATTTATATAGATAACCATTATTTTAATATGCACACCTCTCAATTAAACTGCTTACAGACATGTTTTCCCTGCTGACCAATTGTAAAATCTTGCGGCCCAAATAATTATTTTGCAGCTCGACTGTTTATTAGGCAGACTAAAATTGATTAAAATGTAACCCGTTTAATAAATTATTTGCTGAACAAAGAGTTGTACCCCGATTTTTATTTATTGCCACCCAAATCTTTTTATGCTTCCCAAATGAGTTAATTGCTGATATTTTTTGCTGATCAATTTAAATAACGGCTGACCATTTAATTACTTCCCTTTTATTATCCTACGTGCGGCTTAGCATGCTGCAACGGGAACATACTGTTACAGCATCCGGCGCCTCGCCCTTAAGAACATTCTACTTCCGTCACTTAACTTTCTTTTTTTAAATATTATAATTGCGCCTCGCCCCTAATAATTATTAATCACTTAACTTTTAAATATTACAATTAGAATTATTAATTTGTCAATCTGTTTTAAAACTACTAAAGTAATTGTTAATTAATGTAAGTATCGAAATGTATAAATTATTTGAACAAGTGGCGCCACCGCGCCACTTTTTGGAACTAATAATAAAAAAGGGCGGACGCGGGAGTACTTCTTGGTTGGGGAAGCGAGACGTTGCACGATTGTTTTAACTTAATTACAGAAAGTCATTCAAGTCATTGCTTGTCTTATTTCCACCATAAAATTAGGGACTACAAATTCAGAAGTGGTAGTTACCCTGTAGAAATGCTCGGACCATACTTTAGAGGATTGGGAAAAAGAAAACCTAAAGATGATAACAAAAGTGAGAGTGACTCTGATGGTGAAAAATCGATTTTTTTCACACAACCTGAAAGAGAATGTTTGAAGAGGCGCCGAATCACAAATTTAGATGCAGAGATTATCCCCAAATTTGACCCTGAAAAATGCACCAGCGTCAAAAGCTGGCTGCATAAAATAGACCAACTCGGAGACTTGAACGATTGGGACGAACGTGATCGGATTTTCGTGATGCAAGTTCGTTTGCGGGGTGCAGCACGAGAGTGGTATGACGACCTCGACGATTACGCCGCATCCTGGATTATATGGAAAGACAAGTTATTGAAGGCATTCCCGCGATTCACAGACTTCGTTGACCGTTTGGAGGAAATGCTTGCCCGGAAGAAGAAAGAAACCGAAACAATGACGAAATACTACCACGAAAAGATGTCATTAATAAAAAAGTGTGATATACGGGAAAATGAGAACGTTTCGTCGTGTTTAATACGTGGATTACCGATGGAATTACAAGCAAACGCAACTGCATTTAGTTGTGAATCCCCGGAAGATTTATACTACGGATTTCTGTCGTCATTAGAAAATTTCAAGAAAATCGAAGCGAAGGTTGCTGAAAACAAGTCGGGTTGGCGTCGTGGAACTGCTGCGGCGAGTCTACCGAAGATCTGCTACAACTGCCGCAAGACCGGCCATGAAGCCCGGGATTGTCGCGCCGTCCGTTGCCAAATTTGTCAACGTCAAGGTCACGCCGCCTCCGCCTGCTGGTACGCCGCGGGGCCGTCGACGCGCCCGCCGCCGCCGCCACAGCCGCAGCCTTTACACTCAGCACAGGTACAACCAGTATTCTTTACTACAATTGAAATTATTGCCGATTTATATAAGAAACGAGTGACGATAGATGATTTCTCAGCAAATGCCTATATTGATACTGGCAGTAAAGTAAATGTTATAACCTCGAAAATGGTTCAAAAATTGCAATCGAATGTTACGCCGTCTAATGTTATTATGAAAGGATTTGGCGGGATTCATTCACCGTCACTAGGTAGGGTGCAATTTAAACTTATAATCGATGATTTGCATGTCGACAGTTGCGCTGAAATCACAAATTATAACCTTAACGAAATAGACATAATAGTTGGGCAACCGGTTATAAATCATCCAAAAGTCAGCCTTATTACGACGTCAAACAGTGTTACTTTGTACAATGTAAATCAAAATGATAATTTTCTTTCTGATATACAATTAAGTGTCGATGATATTGTGTCAAAAGTGCCGCTATACTTGAAAGACGACCTTACGCTTCAACCCGGTGCAAGCCGTGACGTACCTATTTACATCCAACAAGCTTTACAAGCGCAAAGTATTATAATAACACACCCGGTAATGTTTTGTTTAGGAACAACTGCTTACTTTATACCTCAAGCTCTCTTACAAAATCATAAGTGTCATAACCTTCAATTACGCATATTTAACCTCGGTGAATCGTACCTACAGTGGTCAGCTGATCGGCTTATCACTCGCGGCGAAGTTTACGTACAAAGTGACGTGATGACCGTTTCGGATACAGCTGACCCTTCAACACAAAGCCATAAACAAATAGATAGTTCCATAGTTGACTCGGGTGAGATTGGCGAATATTATAGTACTCAGTTATTAGGTATTTTAAACAAATATGCACATTGTTTTGCCAAAAGCACAAATGACCTCGGTTGCAGTGATTTAATCGAAATGCATATCGAAACTACAAGTGAAATACCCGTTTATCGCAAGCCGTACAGATTATCCTATAAAGAAAACGAAATAGTTCAGCAAAAGGTCGATGAACTCGTTTCGGCTGGCATAGTCAGAGAGTCGACGTCCGATTTTGCGAGTCCCGTGATTTTAGTAAAAAAAAAGGGTGGGGATTATCGATTATGCATAGATTATCGGGCATTAAATGCACGTACTGTAAAAGATCGATATCCTTTACCGCATATAGACGACCAAATTAATAGACTGGCAGGAAAAGTTTACTTTACAACCTTAGACATGGCACAAGGTTATTATCAGGTAAAAATGGCTGAAGGTTCTATTAATAAAACGGCTTTTCTAATTCCGACCGGACAATGCGAATTTTTGAAAATGCCGTTTGGTTTAGCCAACGGGCCAGCGGTTTTTTCGCGTTTAATCCGCCGTGCCCTAAGTCCATTAAAGAATAGGCTTGCTATTTATTTAGATGACGTCACCATACCATCCGTATCGATTCAAGAAGGAATGGATCTATTAGAACAGGTATTACAATTATTGTCGCGTGCTAACCTTAAACTCAATATCGGAAAATGCTCATTTTTAAAGACAAATGTTAATTATTTAGGTCATGAGATAACGGAGGGGACAGTACGTCCTGGTAAGGCGAAGATTGACAGTGTAATTCATTTTAAACAACCTGGCAATGTCCACGAAATCCGTCAGTTTATAGGCCTAGCATCATATTTTCGAAGGTATGTTAAAGGTTTTGCCGAGATTGCACGATTACTTACATACTTGACCAAACAGGACGTGGAATGGGTAAGGGGCTCACAACAACAACTAGCGTTTGAGCATTTGAAGACTATTCTGACAGAAAGACCAGTACTAGCTATATACGACCCACATGCCAAAAGTGAATTACACACTGATGCCAGTAAGATGGGGTTAGGTGGAATATTGTTACAATACCAACGCGATGGACTACAGTACTGAAACCCGTAGCTTATTTCAGTCGCGTTACCAGTCGAGAGGAACATTTTTATCATAGTTACGAACTGGAAACTTTAGCTGTTGTGGAGTCGTTAAAGCGATTTCGTATATACCTAACTGGAATTCCTGTTAAAGTAGTCACAGACTGCGCGGCATTGAGGACGACGCTATGCAAGAAGGACCTGATTCCTCGCATCGCTCGTTGGTGGCTTACGATACAGGACTTTGACCTTGAAATTGAGTATCGGCCCGGCCAGCGTATGCAGCACGTCGATGCCCTCAGTAGAAATTCTGTTAATACGGCGACGGTGCTTCATATAGACGAATCGGATTGGTGTATGACGTTGCAACTTCAAGACGAAAATGTTCAAAACATTATTAAGCAACTTAAAGAAGGTACTAAAAATCCGGACATAGTAAATAATTATGAAATAAAACATAACTGTTTGTACCGAAAAACTATCTATGGCCACCGATTCGTGATACCTAAACTTGCAAAATGGGGACTACTACAGAAATACCATGATCAAATTGGACATATTGGTTTTGATAAATGTGAGAAAACCATCAAATCTCAGTTCTGGTTTTCTGGGATGACCAGGTTCATACGCAAATACATAAATTCTTGTTTGACCTGCGCGTATGCAAAAGGGAACCACGGAAAGACTGAAGGTGAATTGCATCCGATTCAAAAGGTTGCTGTGCCTATGCACACGCTGCATGCCGACCATTTGGGGCCTTTCCTTAAAACACGAAATGGGAAATGTTATATTTTGGTTGTAATCGATTCTTTTACCAAGTTTGTGTTTGCCAGGGCAGTGAAAAGTACAAATTCCATTGAAACTATAAAAAAATTGAAGGACAATTTCCGTATTCGGCAACCCGTTAAGAATAATTACTGATCGAGGAGTTGCATTCACTAGCTGATATTTCAAAGCATTCGCTGCTGAAGCACAGTTTAAGCATATTTTAAATGCCGTGGCTTGTCCTCGATCAAATGGACAAGTAGAAAGAGTGAATCGGACCATAATAAATGGGTTGAACACGACAGCTGAAAGTGAATGCACTTGGGATGAAAAGCTTGGAGATGTTATTTGGGGCATTAATAATACTCCACATTCGATAACAGGTGTATCGCCGTTTAACTTAATGTTCACTCATAAGAACTCTCTTTTACCCGCCTATCCTACCATGCACAGTACTGATAGTGACCCTAGAGTTCAATTAGATGACCGAAGGAAAGCGGCTAAATTGAAAATAGACAAATACATGACCGTTATGAAATCACAATACGACAAAAAACACAAACAATGTAGGAAATATGTAGTCGGTGAAATGGTTTTGTGGAAAGGAGGCATTTCTCGTGAACATGCAACAGGTGTTACCAAAAAGTTAGGTAGTCTATATACAGGGCCTTATAGGGTTTCTAAAGCTGAACCATCCATAGATCGATATACCATTAACAGCATACAAGGTGTCAAGGGATACAAAAAGTTTAGTACTGTAGTGGCAGGAGATTCGCTTCGCCCCTACAAACCAAGTACGTCTGACAGTTCGGATACCGATCATGAAGTTGACCGGGATGACCTTATTGATTTATTGGAGAGTTAGCATATTTGAGTTTGCGTATCACAAATTTTATAATACTGTTTATTGCTTACTGTCTATTGTTTACTGTTTATTTGTGTATTGCTCATTAATTTTCGTCATTGTGCTGTTGTAGCCTAAATGTGTTTTCGGTATTAAGAGTAGGTATAATCAAATATTTGAAAGTATTTTTTTTAAGTACATAGAAATTAATGTTAAATTGTTTTCTCTTCCTTTGTACATACTTATTTGGTAATTTAGTGTTTAGATACCTAATTAAATAATTGTCGTAAACTAAAAGCATTTTAATCTTCTGCTAATGATATATAATTATTATATTTTTTTATAATAATTTACATCAGTAAAACAAATATCTAGTATGTTATGCTATGTGCCAACAACTAGATCTTAGTGGAAAACTGGAAATACTACTAAAACTAATAAAAAAAAAGTAAATCAATAAATATCTAGTATGTTATGCTATGTGCCAACAACTAGATCTTAGTGGAAAACTGGAAATACTACTATAACTAATAAAAAAAAAGTAAATCAATAAATATCTAGTATGTTATGCTATGTGCCAACAACTAGATCTTAGTGGAAAACTGGAAGTACTACTAATACAAAAATCAATAAATATCTAGTATGCCATGCTGTGTGCCATGCCAACTATTAGATCTTAGTGACGATACTTAATTAAAATTCCACTGTGCAGCAACAATATAAACAATATAATATCTAGTATGTTATGCTGTGTGCCTACAACTAGATCTGTGTGAAACAACATTAAAACTGTGTGAAAATTCTTTACAATAAGCAGTAAAATTATTTATCTCACTTACACATGGATACTATACTACTAAAATAAAAATGACAATAATACCTGCCGTTGAAGGCGGCCGGCTCTTGGACTATAATATTACATACGCCATATTTGTAACGTTACGTCGAGTGTATTTGCAGGATTACAACTATTTTAACAAGTAGGTAATAGTATGTCTACTGCGTAAATATTTTTTTTTTGTTTTCAGAATTTCGGCGAGAAGAATATCAACCGCGGGACGCGGCAGCTTCAGGACGGCCGAGTGTTACAGCATCCGGCGCCTCGCCCTTAAGAACATCTACTTCCGTCACTTAACTTTCTTTTTTTAAATATTATAATTGCGCCTCGCCCCTAATAATTATTAATCACTTAACTTTTAAATATTACAATTAGAATTATTAATTTGTCAATCTGTTTTAAAACTACTAAAGTAATTGTTAATTAATGTAAGTATCGAAATGTATAAATTATTTGAACAAGTGGCGCCACCGCGCCACTTTTTGGAACTAATAATAAAAAAGGGCGGACGCGGGAGTACTTCTTGGTCGGGGAAGCGAGACGTTGCACGATTGTTTTAACTTAATTACAGAAAGTCATTCAAGTCATTGCTTGTCTTATTTCCACCATAAAATTAGGGACTACAATACGTCAAAAATTACGTCAAAAGCTCATGATTGGAAGAGTAATGAAATCAAAAACAGAACAAGGTATCTACTAAATCTTGGTAAGTACAGTCAACAGCAAAAGAAACTGATGAAATAGGGTCTCAAAATAGTATATACAATAAATTAAGTCATATGTCACTGATTATTGTAGTTTAGCATAAGTAAATTAACTCGTAATGTGTCATAAGTAAGTGACATGCCGTTCAAACAGTTAAAGTCATTACTAAGCGTTTCAAATTAAACTGATTCTCTAATATAGCAATAGTCAGTAATACTACCAAACTATCATATGTAAGTGAATATGAATGTTTGGGACTTCGTGACCTCTCATGACCACCTCGGAATACAAGTCAGACGTTCGGTTAATGTCGGTTATATTCGTTAGACAAACACGCGAAACAACTATAACACCTCTCATTTCCGTCTAGGGTTGAAATAAGTTCCTATTACTTCGTTTTGTTTTTTTTGCAACATTTTAAATAAATCCTTTTTAACTGCCGTGATTACCCTAGTTTTCATTTGGAAATTGAAAATCTTGACTTCCTCTTTTTTGACACTTGACACTTAGGTAAAAAAATAATTTCATCATTCTTTATTGAAATTTTCTGTAAAGAGACAGTTATGACATCGTTTATAATCATTTTCTTTTGACTAATTACCTAAATATTCAGTTGAAAATGACACTTTGGTATAATCTGTTATATCTGAGGCATCATGCTGGAACATGTTTTGAAATGTTGATTTTGATCACTTACTTTTGACGTTGACTGTACAAGCTCAGTATAATACTCAGTAGTGTTAGTAAAGTCAGGATTCGTCTTTTGTCCTTCTAAAAGGGCGAAAGTCTAAACTGTTTTTGCTTGACCGTAGTATTATGTTTATGTTGGTATTTTTTAAATGACTTCAAAAAGGAGGAGGTTCTCAATTCGACTGATTTTAGGGTTCCGTACCTCAAAAGGAAAAAACGGAACCCTTATGGGATCACTTTGTTGTCCGTCTGTCTGTCTGTCAAGACCCTTTATCTCGGGAACGCGTGAAGGTATCGAGTTGAAATTTAAACCATAATTATACTCAAATCTACAGTCTCTTGAAGCTGTGAAAAAATCAAACTACTAAGTTAACGTAAAAAAAAGATACGGCCGTTTATGCCGCTAAAAACGTATATTTCGACACTTTCAAGCTTCGCTCGCGTCTAATCTGAGGTAATTTTAAAATAAAAAAAGCTGCGTTCTCTGCGCAAAACAATGAGTACAATTCAAGATCCAGCTGATTTTTAAAGGTATACATATCCAGGCGTAATAAATTGTTAGGTTTTAAAGCAGAACAGAGGAACTTTGCAGAAGTATTATGTAAAACCTAAAATTATTGTCTGGGATGGAAGTACTATGGCCGGGAAAAAGATTATTTAACGATGTGATAGCTTTAGTCAGTATTAAATAATAACAATAAACTTCTTAAATAGTAGGTAGTGATAATTATTGTGATTAATTAAACGATGAACAAAAGTCAGTATACATTTTGAGAACCAGCAAAACTGTTGAATTTCATCATACTTTTGCGATAGGCCCAAGGGGAATGTGCCGATGAGATAAAAGCGTGACTTAAATGGCCCTTAGTAAATGTATATATGCAATACAGTCACAACAGTAGAAGGTCTGATAACGACCAAGTAGAGGTTATAAAACTTATAAATGCTGATGTCCTTTGAAGGACAGAAATACGGTGATAAACACTGACGACGCAGTAGGTAAATCATACATTAGAGAGCTTAAAACACTTTGAATATAACAAAAGTGGTCTTCCACATCACAAAATTTTATCTACCACCACGTTTGGATACGCTTGTCATGTTCCTATTAACCTAAAATCAAACTTTGTTGTGAATTGTCATTGCAAGCCAGATTCCTATAAGTATCAAGCAGAAGGTGTAAGGCAGAAGGTGATAATTAAACAGATGAATATACATTTAATATAATCACATATAATACAATTAAAAGTTAAAACTAAACTTATTTAAATTAAAATAAAAACTAAGCTAGGTACTCAAATATTAAAGACGTGAATAATAATCACCACTATAAAAAGGACAGATGAATTGTTCAACCACTTTATACTCGTAATTGTTAAAGTACTTCCTTATCAACAACCTTTTTTGCTATGTTTGAAGGTGGTAGCAATAGAATCAAACTTTGAGGTGAACTTACACGGGAGCACGCCACATAGAATTGACCGCGGGAGAAACAGTCTTGTCATAGGTCTACCTACTCCGGCGAATTTGAGAGTTTGCTCCTGCGACTTATCTATGGTCAATATGGTCATGGCGAAACAGACCTTCAGGGGAAACTGGAGCCTTTTGAATTCAAAGTGGAGATCATTTGGAATTAATGGAATACGGGTTCAAACACTGATTCTCAAAATAGTGGCTTCTACTACGTTCCGGTGCAGAACCTTGAATAGCAACCTAGTGCCGTTACAAAGTTCGGATTGCTTTAAATTTCTTAACAACATAACGGATGTACACACGTAGTAAAAGTATGTGATATGGCAGATCCGGTGGGTTCAAAGTGTTGAACTCTACTGGATATTTAACGGCATCGTTGGTGTTTACCACAGTGTCTATTGAGCTGTAAACAATCTGATGTCCTTTAAAGGAGTTCAGTAATATGTCATTAATGACCGCTACTTGGTCGTTCTTTGGGGTCAGTATACTTAGCTCTATCGCATAACCACTCTACCATTCCATCCTTTAATTTTTACTGGATGAGTGCAAAGTCTGTTTTTTTTTAAATCAGATTATCATCTGTTGTTACTGTAGTGCACCAATCGGCAGGGACAGATATCATGCCGATGCAGATTTTTTTACCGAGGGCTACAATGATGATCTTTTAAGACACGCTTTTATTTCTCCGGCACGAGTAAATTTTGATAAAAGTCTCCTGCCAGCAATACAGGCAAACCACCCATCAATCTTTTGTTGCTGCATATGTCTTGCAGAATCCTATTCAAAACTTCTTTACCTTTTGTATGGGCTGTCCTTTTTTATAATTTTAGTTTTTATTAAATAAATTTCGATATAATATAAACATCATAAAATCTAGGTCCCTAGAAACTAACAAAATGGTAGCAAGGTCGACTTTTTGAAAAATCATCATGGCCGCAATCCTAATGTCAGTTTCAAAATCTGCGTTTCCAAAAACTAAGAAATTGATACCTGGCCACGATCTTGTATTTCCATTTATAATTTGACATCATTTTCGAAATCTGGTCCCCAAAAACTAAGGAAATGACACCCATGTCCACTTTTTCAAAAAACATCTTGGCTGTCACCTTGAATTCCAAATTTGACATCATCTTTGAAATCTGCGTCCTCAAAATCTCAAAGGCTATGCGAAAAGCATAAGAGTAAAATTTACGAATAATAATTTACTTTAATTCATTTACCCATAAAATTATTTACCTACACACTGGGTCCAATTCGGATGATTGCCGTCTAAAGGAGAATGCCAGATTCTGCCCCACTTTGTGCAAAGATATGAAATGAATCAAAATAAACTACATAATTATTAAACTCTTTTACAATTATTTGTTTTTCTCTAAAACTGCAGGTTTAGAAATCATTTAAAATAAGTAAATCAATCCATTTCCTGTTTAGTGTACAGATTAAACTTCCTTTTTACGGGTAGCCCTGTAATACGAATGTCATATGTCATATTTGGTAATTATTATTGACATTAAGTTAAGAATCTGTAAATTTAGAAATGTCATTTTTAAGAATCTCATACATTTAGTCGTTTAAATTTAGAGATAGACGCCATTCGGTATTCGGATGCACATCCCAAACGTCAAATTACAGAATTTAACCTAAATTTTCTGTAAATTTAGGAGCCACCTAAACAGTGGCGTGTAAATTTATTGACAGATAAGATAAAATCCTAAAAAAAAATGAGCCTGCCTGGTCTAACCTAGTATATACATACCGTAAACCGGGGTGAATAGACACGATTTTCAACTTCAAACGTGTTTTTTGTATTTGATTCTAATGGTAATGGAAATAAGTTTGTTTTTAAATTGTGAGTCTCAACAATTTTTTCAAGTTCACATCGGAAAAATAAGCCTTATTGCTCTTAATTTAGCAAAAAGATGAAAAAATACAAGGTTTTTTCGTATCCGTGAAAACGGGGTCAGTAGACACGACATATGGGGTTACTAGACATTTCGATCAGGGTTGTCACTATTTGTCTAGTGTTATTAAAATATCAGTTCCTACCTACCTAGGTATCAAATCAACGGGTAGGTACTTATTTGATGAATATAAATTCTATCCTACTTTTTTGTTTGTATTTTTTTAAGTTGTTCACTTTGTTATTAAAAAAGTTTAGTTAGTGTTAAGTGTATCCTATTTAGATTATTGAATTATCCTTCAATTTAATTTATTTTATTAAATGCTAAATAGGCTAAATTATCCTTAAATTAAGCCATTTTAATATTTTTTTAGGGAATATAGTGAAAATCAGTTTTGACAACCCTATAACATTTATTTCTATTAACCCCCCATCTGTTATTTTTCACCCCTCTCTCGTATCTTCCGACCCCGTACGGCGTGTTTAGTAACCCCGTATAGCGTATCTAGTGACCCCGTATGTCGTTTCTATTCACCTCATTTTCAAGTCAAAACGGCAATGGATTTATTTTTCCACATTTTGCCTAAGCCTTAAGAAACCCGGGGTTATTCTTTGTTATATAAATACTGCAGATACAGGATAACTGGATAAATACGTTACGAGAGTATAAAAAGCACTAAAATCAACATTATAACAAAGTTTAAACAACCGTTATTTCTTACCTTGGTGACGTCTGTTTTCGAACTAAAATATTTTTCACTTGTGACCAACTTCATGTTTATCGAGTGTTACCAGAGTAATGAACAAATATTACACCTTAATTTAAAAACCAATAAGATTGACAAAAGTTATCATATTTCTTTTTGTAGCCATGTGAAAAAAATCCCGAAAATATTTCTAGTCACCCCGCGATTTCTATTCACCCCGGTTTACGGTATGGTATTTCCAGATTTAATTGCAAGTTTTAAATAGTAATCAGATATTTTTAAATCCGAAAAAGGATTCGTAATAATTTAATTGTGTAAAAAGCCCTAAAATAAACACTTGACCTGTGTCTGCCTTTATTGTCTGTGTGCGAAAACTGCGAAATGCAAATGGAAATGTGAGTGAATTGAAATGAAAGAAAACTGACTGTCACAAGTCACAAACACTGTTACCGATTATCGACCGTGAAAATGTTTACAAGAAACGATTAACACTCAAGTGCTTCATGTAACAGTTACCTGCACGTTGTAATAAGGAATTTTCACGTTTCGCATTAGGGCTCGCTCACCTCCGAGTCAGCTCATGCCATGAATGTGTTTGCTGTTGCTGCCTAAATGGATATATTGTTCCCCGAACATCAAAGGTAAATCATTTAATTACCTATGAACGATTAGATGGCTAGTTTTAATATTTTGCTGAATGTTTTAGACTTATTAAAGTTTTTTCTGTACCTATATCTAAGTATGATAGTAATGATAACTTGATAACTTATGATTTATTTACTAGTAAACAACTAACCACCTATTTCTGCCTTTCTAGTGTTCAACAATGTTATGGCACAAGTACCTACTAACAAAAACGATGCAGTGAGTGATATATTGCACCCATGTTATAAAGATAAACACCAGACAAACACAAGGAATATTTCTCCAGTACATACTTGTTGGTAAGTAGGTTTGTGATGTATCATTATTATGAACTACCTAAATAGATTTTTTTATGAGATGCAGCGCTCAAGTAGCTCCTTAATATTCTATATTGGTATTTTCAATTGTCTACTTTGGTTGGTATACAAACCGTTGTGTACAAGATTGTTGCTTGTTAAAAATAAACAATATTAATAGTTAACTTAAAAATGAATGTTTGTATTAAACATTTTTATATTAGATATATATTTGTAAATATAAAAAGCTATTTTGTAGGTCAATTTATGTATGATGCTGATACTGAATTCCTCAGGTGAAAATGTTTGTTTCCCACATAACTATGAAACACCCATGGCTCAATTCTTACCAGCTGTTAATATGTCCCAATGTTACTTACACACACAAAGTTTAACCCTATCTAAGTACCTTAATTAAACTTGGCTGTATTATTAAATTAATCTAAATATTTGCACATTAAATATTTAGTAAGGAATGGTCAGACTTTCTAATACATAATCTCTGTTAAATTGTTTTTGTGTAGCGCCATGGGGAAGTGCATAGATTACAGTTTAATGATCTAACTAAAGACATGCCACAATTCACTCAGATCTATTATTTATTTTTATTGTATTTAACTTGTGTGGCGGGATGACTTGCAGGCTTTTCTGAAGGATTGGCTGATGATTGCCACAGAGAGAGGTGTGGAAATCAAGTGAGGGGGTCTTTGCCCAGCAGTGGGACACTGTATTAGGCTAAATAATAATAATAAAAACTTTTATGATATTGAGAACCCGCAACCTTATAATATAAATATTGTTTCAGCTGACCATGGTGATATGCTTGATAAAATGCTGGTGAAATTTGTATGATGCAGAAGAACTTACATTACTTGGTTATATAGAAAAGTAAGCAATGCACTTACTGTTTGCATCTAGAGTGTTTAGTGTATTTTCAAATTAAATGTTTTTGGTTAATAATAATTACATGTGTTTTATTTATTATTGTTTTAAATATAAGTATCTAGTAATGGTTAATGACTAAGAACATTATTTTATATCTCCCAGAATGACATCCTTAAGGTCTCTACCCACTACACCCTATCACACCATGACCGTAATAGGAAAATGTCAGACAAAAAAAAACTTTGTATTGAAAAGAATGAGTCTATGCCCACTAGATTGTTCCATCACCGAACAAAATTTTAATACTAATTACCTTCCAGGCCTGATATGTTTATAGTACCTACGGTGATAGTGAGATACAGTGTATTGGGTAGAGACCTTTAAGCTACAGCAATAATCTCAGCAGTAGAATGAGGGAGTGTGCTATTCTGGGCCTCACATGTTGTACGTATTGAAACAAAATATCCCGTGATTGTCACTTAAAATTACATGTAAGTAGCTGATGAGTAAGTAATGGTTTGTTTTGTTAGCTGGACCCTGGTACAATCCAGATACAGTCTCACTCAAGGTGCTTTTCCACCGGCGAGGCCAAGCGAGACGAGAGTTTTAATTTGGATATTTGTACTAATCTTCATCCTCGGTGGAAATGATTTTTTAAAACAATCAAACGCGGCTGCCTCGTCTCGGCGCGCGTCACTGGTGAAAAAACAACTTCATTCAATTTTAACCTTCAACTGACGCCAATGTTAGGTACGATAAGTAAGTTAGTTTTGTTTCTAGTAGGTACAGCCTGATATTCATATTACTCATAGATACAGTTATTTTATAACACGAAGGTGGTCACTAAATTCAACCTTGATGCTCCAAAGCAAAGATGAACTCTTAACAACCGTATTCCTGACGAAAACAACTGTAAGTACTGTAACAGAAGAACGAAGTTTCATAGTTTTCACGATGCATACTGCTGCGCCTAAATATTATACCTATACGAGTCTAACTAAAGCTGAAACGGTATCCCGTATCTGTTTGTTTTGTTTACATTGTACTACAATAAAAAACTAGCTAGCTAAAGAACAAGGTAAGGTAGTTCTTTGTTTTTAAATTTGTTCCTATGAGTAATGTTGCCAGTTGCTATTTGCAATAAAATAGTAAATAAAATATAAAATTATGTTTTTTCGGGTTCTTATTTTTTCAGAACTAATTGTATTAAGGTTTTAAGAAAACATATTATTCAAAATACTATAGCTAAACAAACGTAAAAAAAGTATAACAAAGCCTATTTTTTTATTTTGTCAATTCTGCCAGTCAATATTTTTTGATGTGGTAACGCACAGATTCATTTAAGAGCTGTAAAAATGGCTATAATTTTAAATAAGGCATTCCCGAATACCGATTGCGTTTAGACCTGTCAAAATCGAGTTTGACGTTCATAAACTTAAGTTTACAGACGTTTAAAATTAGACAACGGTAACCCGAATTGGACCCATTATGTATTAAACAAAAACCGGCCAAGTGCGACTCGGACTTGCGCACGAAGTCCGTACCATTATCTATAAAAAAACAACTTTGTTGTACGGCCCCCCTTAAATATTTATTTTATTTTTATTTAGTTATTTATTTTTAAAGTCAATATACAACTAAATATTTTGAGAATATTTCAAGCATCTACCTGTTGCCTTTATTAATACCGAGCAAAAAATGCCAAAAAAATCACGTTTGTTGTATGAGAGCCCCCCTTAAATATCTATTTTATTCTGTTTTTAGTATTTGTTGTTATAGCGGCAGCAGAAATACATCATCTGTGAAAATTTCAACTAACTACCACGGTTCACGTTTCGGTTCACGGCCTGGTGACATACAGGCAGACGGATAGACAGACAGACGGACAGTGGATTCTTAGTAATAGCCTAGGGTCCAGTTTTTACCCTTTGGGTACGGAACCCTTAAAAGGAAAAACAACATAAAAATTACTTTTAATCAAAACCTAAACTCAATCTAACTACCTACCCATTTCCCGAATTTAATAATCTGAATAAAGTAACAGGAGAGGACTGACGGCTTCAAAAAATTTCTTACTTTAGGGCAAAGCGCGGCAGGTCAGCCAGCGCTGCAGCGGCCCGGGCCGGCCGGCCAACCGTTTCGATAATTTAGATTTGGATTGCGCGTAATTTTGAATCTGCCATATCTTCTAAAGTATTTATTTAATTAATATAGTGTAAAGGACCATTTTTATCTGCATTAAATATCCAAAATAACTAACGTATTTATTTGGATTAGGATAAATCGGAATCGGAGAAAATAGCTTTTTTATTTATTAGCCTAAGATTTTTTAATATTTTTTTAAAGATAAAAATGGTTACTGTGAGTTAACCTTAGGAGTTAGACATATGCCATCGCGGACTTTTCTCTAGGTTTTTTGAAGACCTACAATTCTTCATGAAATTCAACAGTTTTGCTGGTTCTCAAAATGTATACTGACTTTTGGTCATCTTTTAATTAATCACAATAATTATCACTACTATTTAACAAGTTTATTGTTAAAAGATAAAAGATAAAAGACATTTATTCAGTAAGTAGGCCGCACGGGCACTTTTACACGTCAGGAGTCTACCAGCGCTTCCCAAGAGGAGACCACTGCCGAGAAGAAACGCCGCAAGAAACTCAGCAGTCAGTCATTTTTTTTCACTTCTCATGCTCTTAAAATGTTACTTTAGTCTCTGCACATCGGGACTAAAGTTCCTTTTTTAATCTCTAGGGATTAAATTAAAATTGTTTTAATTTACTTTGGAATTCCCTAAACATCCAATCACGGTGTTTGTGAATGGAGGATTTATTGCTAATTTCAGTTTTTTTGTATAGACCACAGAATAAAGACTAAAGGCATAGAAGACGTGCAATAAGATGAACGTTGCACTAGCTACTTGTCTCTACTTTATAGATTACATTTTGATAAGAGGAAAAGAAACAAAACCTAGGTGTCTTTTCTTCTTTAATCTGTCATGATCAGAAGGTGAAGAAACGTCAAATCAACGACCGGTCTTCTTTGGCGTTACTTTCTTCCACACTGGTGCTTAAAGGTCCAAATCACGCCTTGTGACGATCTCTTTCCAACTCACTATGAAAACCATAAGTATAAAGAAGTCAACCATAATGTATTTTCTGTCTATTTAGTACGGTTTCTATGCCTCTAGTTTTTATTCTGTGGTGTAGACAATTTTTAGCTCGTGGAAATAACCTCAAAATGACAACTGTGAAAAAATATAAAATAAAAATGATTTAATTTCGTGAAACACGATTAATGATTACGAATATGAATATATTTAACTATATTAAGGATGAATTCATTTTATTATGCTTGGTCCAATTAGTTTTAAAATAGTTTTCAAGTTTGAACCTGTTGGCTAAATATGCAAGCAAAAGAAAAAAAACCGCGGAACAAATTTGTAAGAAACTTTCTTATAATCAATTTTATAAATGTGTATAGAACTTCGTCAGTGCTGGATTGAGCAAGCACGGGGTCCGTAGCAAATTCTATAAAGAGACCCCTGGGTTTGTTTTAGGTTACAGGTTGTGGCGGGCTTATTCCGCAACTGAGCGACTTAGATATGCACCTATTTTGCGTGGGTGTTTGTTTTAGGTTATTCTGGTGGAAAATATCGACTGGATTATTCATCTTATCGTCACCCTGATGCATAATAATATGAGTACACGCATACGCATACTGATGTAAGTACTAGCATTTTAGAGTTTAGACGTGGATGCGCGGGGCCCGTAGCATTTGCTACTCTGCTAGGTACGTGGCTAATCCGGCACTGAACGTTGTTTTTTTTCCTCGCATTCAAAGTGAAAAGTAGAGTGTTTAACGCGAGACTAAACAACCATAATGACACTCGAACTATAGCCACTCTCGCTCGCTGGCTCGCTCGCGTGGCTAAACATCTCGTGTCATTATGGCTTGTTTTAGTCCCTTGTTGAACAATCTACTATAACCATATTTCTTACTACAATGACACTACTTAGTCTAGTATTATATAAAGCTATAAATATTAAATTAAATATAATATCAAATATCATGCTTAGTTCAGCAGGAAAACATGACAAAAATATTAGGAGAGAGATAGAGGGAGAAAAGGCAAAAAACAAAAAAAACAACAAGACGACCAAATAAAAGTTTCGACATTTTTTCCTACATCAACGGTGTCCCCTAGACAAGATAAAGGTTTTAGATTTAAATAAATTATTAAGTAGTAATATTAAACTAAGTTTCGAGTTTAGGCCATGCGTTTTTGTCTGTTAGATAATCCTCGACCCTATAATACGCTTTAGACATATTAACGACTTTTTCAAATAATTTTTAAGTGCTGAAAAGGGTAACTTTAAAACTACGTCAGGCAATTTATTATAGAAATGAATGCATTGACCAAAAAATGATATATATACTTTACGGACACGGTATTTTCGAATAGCGATTTTATTTTTATTTCTAGTATTTAAATTATGTATATCAGAATTTTTGGTGAACAAATCTAAATTCTTAATAACATAAATAATATTCTCATAAATAAATTGAGACGCTACAGTTAGGATATTAGTTTCTTTAAAAAGTTCTCTTAAGGAGTCACGGGAATTTAACTTGTAAATATAACGAATGGCCCTTTTTTGTAACACAAATATAGTTTGTATGTCAGCTGCCTTACATACAAACTATATTTGTGTTAGCTGTTATTATTTAATACTGACTAACCTCTCTAAAGCTATCACATCGTTAAGTAAACAATTAATTACGCCTGGATATGTGTATCTTTAAAAATCAGCTGGATCTTGAATTGTATGTACTCATTGTTTTGCGCAGAGAAAGTCCCGCTTTTTTAATTTTAAAATTACCTCAGATTAGACGCGAGCGAAGCCGCGGGCAAAAGCTAGTAAATAAAATTAAAGGGCTTTCATCACATTACACCTACAAAGTTAAGCCGATAAAAGCTTAGCCAAGCAAACAATTAACCGCTGGACGGGTTAACCCCTTCGAAAGGCTAAAGCAAAAGAACGGGTTTTAATCCTGGTCTCAAATGTTCTATTGTTACCTTCGTCAGATCCAATCCAATGTAAGGCATGGCCTACCACCGGATACGACTGAATATTAGAAGGGAATTGCTTTATAGCATTCCTTATCTTCCTTCCCTGCCACCAATTGAAAGCCGCCCATAAAACGGTCACAATGATGATCAAGTACCACAACATATCAAACAATAAAAACAATTAAATTAGAAAAAAGTAACGACTGTTCAAGCTAGCTACTCAGTCTCGATTTAAATGTCGCCAATAGATACAAAGCTAATAGCCTATCGGCCTACGTATTCGTAGGCGCAGGTTATGCCCAAGGTCAAGCATTCTAAATTTGTATACAATGTACAGTGCCCATCGATAAATATTGCACATCGACCTTTGGAAAGAGAGAATCGGCTAATATAATGTTTGCTAAGGTTACCTATCTGAAACACTAAAAATGTTAGTCCGAATTTCGTTTCGAGAAAAACTATTCGACAAATTTCGTTTTTTTTTTCATTTGTCCGAAAATTCATTTCGAATTCTTACGATTAGGCATTTATTGTCTCAGTTTTTTGATCATTCGACAAATTATATGTTTCCCTAAATTTAATTTGTCCGAAGTATCAGTTACCCGATGTAACCTTTCGGATAATTAATAATTCGACTTTTTTTATTGACTTTGATTTCATTTGTCCGATGTAACGATCCGGATTTTTTACTACTCGGCTTTTCTGAAATGAAATTTATAATTTTTCGTTTTAAGCAAAATGAAATAAAGCAAGCATGTTTCTTCTAGGGACGGCAAAAAAATAACCTCGAAGGCTAAGGTGGGAGCAGAGCTTCGCTACTTTTCGCTCCCGCCTTATGGCCGAACCCTATATTCAAACCGCGGATAGATAGGCTTACTTCGGATTAAAATTTGACACATTTTGTATGGGCAAATGTCAAATTTTAACCCAAAGTAAGCCTTGCCTATCCGCGGTTTGAATATTAGGTTTGGCCGTGGTTTGGCCGTTAGCCTTCTAACCTAACTTCTAATATACGTATTTATTAAAATTGGCCGTAATAAGTGTAATATTGAATAAATAAGTATCATGGATAGACATCGGATTATATGCACTATCAAAAGGCCAAAATATGCATGCAAATATGCATTAAAAAAGGGTGAAATATGCACAAAATATGCACAGTGAAAAAACCATTTATAATTAGAATTTACGTTTATTTATATTATAATTCATAATATAACGTATAAATATATATTATATCATAATTTATAACTTATTTATTATAATTTTTGTGACAATAAACAATAATATATTTTTCCAGATTTTCTACGGCAAACTTGTGACGTTTGTCACTTAATATCAATTTATAGGCTTAAAATGACCTTTCGACGTCAACTGACGTTACCGGACAGAACTTGAAATTTAGCGCCATTCCTGCAGAGACCTCTTCAGGAAGAGTTTGTCCGGTGCCGTTGATAAATGCGTTAATTTTCTTTATTCCGTCAAGACCGGGGTTTTTATACAAAACTGCATTTAATTTGCCACGAACCTTTTGCGATATTGAACTCTGTTCAATATTTTTTTCTAATATTTCCAAGGACTTGCACAAAGTCCTTGGAGTAGATAGTTTCTAGTTTTCGTACGTATCTACTGAAATATGCACTGTTAATAAAAAAGTACCAAAATATGCAAAAATGCTATAAAATAGAATTATATGCATTTGTATATGCAAATATGCAAATGCATATAATCCGATGTCTAATCATGGACCATTTAAATATCACATTAATACGTTATTAGTCTCCGATTGGGATTTGGTAGTTAAATTGTATAACTATTATATCTGAATAGGCTTCATAAATTAAGATCCAATTTAAAATGTAGTTACATTACATGTTATTGAGTGCAATTTATTTAAGTAATAAGTAACTAATAATCAAACAATGAAATCGACAAGATTCAGTTCTTGAACCCAGTGGGAGTAAGTACTCTATTTTACTATAAGTACTATCATTACAGGAGGTCATGACAAATCTGGTAACGATCTCCGAATTGGATTATTCTAACCAATGAAAATCAATCAATCAATTTTTGTCTCAGCTCCTTAAAATGAAAAATTGAAGTCGATCAATCAGAACACACCATTTTGTGTCGTAAAATATTAGGTGTATTTTTGCTAAAAAGATACATAGACTAAAGACAATGTCACTGCTTTTTTTTTTAAATGTAATTCATACTTGGCCCCTAATCTCGAACCACTAGAGATGAAATTACATGGGAGATATGGCGAAACAAATACAACTTTATATGGAGTTGACATCTTCATCTCGAATGTTAGTTAGTTAGTAGTAGTTAGGTACAGATTAAAAAAAAAGTTATCTATGGTAAAATTGGCGGTGATACATACAGCTTCTATACCTATCTATACCTTTGAAAAACCGACGCCAATTGACTAACACTATTGAGTTTTGAATACCTATGAATTTTTATTTTATTTCCTCTCAGTAGTTGTGAAAAGCACTATGTCTGCCTCGGTAGAAAGTGCAATTTATGGACTCGTACACTAGAGGGCCTCAACTACGTTTCGGCCCTCTATATGACTCGTCCAAAAATCGCGTACTTTCTATCCTCTGCAACAATGTACTATCACAAATATCTTCGAGATCGGAAAAAATATCGACCAAATATTGTATTTAGAAACAACGCCGGACATCACTACGAAATCAGAAAAGGACAATATATTGGGATTGAACTAATGAGTAAAAGAGACGTTACGAAAAAGGCCATTATAACTTGACCATTGTTGGTCAAATATAAAATTTGCTTACTGGTGAATATTATACCATATGTTCTTGATGACTTTCCACACCATTTCACGGTACATGAAGGCATTTTGAGTAATTTCTCGAATTCTGTATATTTTTTATGACATGTTTCTAACTTAAAAGGGAGGCGTACGCATAGATCTCTAACATGGTTGACACTGACAGCGGTCATCGGCGCTATACCGTACATACACTAAAATTTGGCATATGCGTGGTGAACATCGGCTGCCTTGTAAGCGGTATCTATTGGGGTTGACTTGGGGGTGATGTGTGTTAAAACCACCACGATCAAATTATATAGAGAATTCGTGTAGGTAAACAAAAATCGAACTAGTTATCAAGGATATTTTATTTGGGCACAGATTTAGTGAGAGCACTGATAAAAACGACAACCTCCGGTTTGGAAGTCACTCTGACAAAATCATAGCTCTTTCAATTAATTTCTAAGGACCGGCTAATTTCTAACTATAAGGCAAGACTAAAGTAGAACTATGCAGACCTCCTTTATTACACTTCAAATTATTGTAAATTTAAAATAACATAACATAACAAAAACAAACCTACAACAAAAACAAGAAAACCAGCTTCGAAATCATTATGAACAAAATATACTGTTCTAATTGGGTGGACGACACTGATTATGAAAACGGGATCAGAGGAGGAGGAAAGAAAGAAAAATAAAGAAAGCAAAACGTTTATTAAGTGCAAGACAAAAAAACTTATTACAATAATATACTTAGGCCGGTTGTAGACATCCGTTGTTTTCACCGGATGTGTGTAGTCGCCGGACCGTCATCCGGTGCGTCTACACACGTCCATTGTAAGCCATACACTACCGCAAGTCCGGCAAAAAAAACCGTCCGTTGTCCGGTGAAAACAACGGACGTCTACAACCGGCCTTAAGGATAACATTAACAAAGAGAACATGCAAGCACTTAAAAGGCGACCAGCTCAGCAAGATGCTGCGACTTATAGTCACAGCGCTGATTTTCAGCTGGACCAATGAGTTTACTCGGAGAGCAGTCCCGTGTCTAGCATACATATATAATTAGCATTCGATGACGTGAAAGGGGTCGACAGTATTTTCAACTTCCATTTCACAGTCAGAATCAGATCTGTTCTCTGGTGTATCATCGTCTGAGTTATTATAAACGGTGATTACAAAACTAGCCATATGACTTTCTACTTCATGTTCGTGTGTTCCGTACTCATTTTCGCACTTGATGACATGGTCACATACTTTTTCCCAAACATCGGGACCAATCATATTAACTTTTTCTTGTACCAATTGTTTCACAGTCGTCATATTCATATTTATGTTTCTTTTGTTTACGTTTACTTTTGTTTGATAGCATATGTTTTCTATTGGGTTGAAATCAGGAAGATACGGTGGTAGTCTTAGTACGCTGTGTCCATATTCGTTCATAAGTTTGTCTATAGAGTATTCTAAAAAGTCTTGTTTGTGCTTGCAAATAATTTCATAAATTTCAATTGTTATGATTTGTTATGATTTGTTAACCAGTCGATATTTTTTTGCTTTGGAGTGTTTGAGTTAGGAGGTCTTTCCAAATACTTATTATGATATGCAGCATTATCTGCAACTAGTACCGAACGTGGAGCTAAGTTGAGAATGAGTTGACTACATAGTCATTTTTCATAGTTATCACTATTCATGGCATTGTGATAGTCACTCGTTTTATCAGTGGATTGATACGGTAACAGTGCTCCTGGAATAAATCCTTTTCTACTACCAGCATCTACTATGATCAAACGTTGTCCTTTCGAAATTAATTGTTTCACTCCGTTATCTGAAGAATCAGCCCAACATTTACTCGTCAAATGAGAGGTATGGATATAATTATATTTCATCCATGTAGACAATGTCTCTCCCTTGTGATCTGTACTTTTTATCGAGGCCAAAATCTTTACTCTTTTTTAACGTACGTCCATCTTTCTCGATAAGTAAGTTTCTGTTGTTTTGAGAATTTCTATACCGAAAACGCATTCCTCGAAGGATTTTTCTTAACGTAAAGTATCATCCCTTAAAATTAAGAGCATCTGATAATTTGGACTTTAGGGCTTTAATTGTAGGAACTTGTTTATATATTGGAAATAATATACAAATCTGCGTATAACGTTGTAGTCAAAATCGTCAAGATCTAGACAACATAATTTATTTGGTTTACCCTACTTTGCCATTATTGGCCTAGTTGTGGTAGATTGATTTTTGTACTTTTTTTTGCAATATTTTAATTATTGTTCGTCGAGCAATTCCACTGGCTTCCGAAACTCGTTTTTGGACTTTACAGAAGTAATCAGCATTGTTGCTATATATTTAAATTTATCATTTTCAGCTAAGAAATATAAATAAATAATGAAAATAATTTCTCAGGCTTGTCGATCCAAACGTTTCCCAGGTCTTAATGCTTACGGCATGAGTATTAAAAATAACTGAAAACAAACATAATCTTAATTAACAAAAAAATACAGTTAGGGCGCATAACGTCCCACTCGCAGAATGTCCCTTTGTCCCTTTCGCGAAATGTCCCTTTCCTAAATGTCCCTTACGCAAAATGACCCTTCTGCAAAAGGTCCCGTTCGCAAAACTTCCCTTCACACAAATAAAGTCCCGTTCGCAAAACGTCCCTTTCGCAAAATGACCCGTTTGCAAAACGTCCCTTTCGCAAAATGACCCGTTCGCAATACGTTCCTTTTCATGAGAAAACTTCTAGTCTCTACTTAAACAAGCTTTTTCCAGACGGGACATTTTGCGAATGGGTCATTTCGCAGACGGGACGTTTTGCGATAGGGGCGTTATGCATTAGGGACGTTTTGCGAAAGGGGTGGGACCTTTTAAGAAAGGGACGTTTTGCGAATGGGGTATTTTACATAAGGGACCATTTTCGAAGCGAAGACGTTTTGCGAATGGGACGTAATTTTGCTGGAGGGACGTTTTGCGAGTGGGACCTTATGCGCCCTAACCGAACGAAGCACAGAACAAACAAAACATGAAAATAACAAAATATGTTTCTATGGTTAACTTTGTTTTTAAATTGACGTGCACTTGCCAGAATTTATATTTAAAAAAAGTTGCACAGTCGATTTAATCATATTTTAAACATTGTGAAATGGACTAAAAAAACACCTAATGTTTTAGTCGTACCTTATTGGTCGATTTTGATTTAGCTGTATTCTGGTTGGTTGATACCAAATACAAAGTTTTTTTTAAAGTGTTAAATTAGTAAAAGAGTGTACGTACCAAAAAAGAACCTAATGTTTCGATTGATAGTCGATGTGTATTGTGATTGGTGGATTTAATTTGGAGAAGTATTTTGATTGGTCAAATAACCTAGGTTTAGTAAGCTTTGGCAGCTAGCCGTATCCTTTTGGCGACTTTACGACACAAGAGCTGCTAAAGGGGAATAAATAGACAAGATAGACTTTTCTACAGAATATTCTGCGGACATATTATGTATATTCGTTCGTGGCTATATAAATGACAGATAAAAGTACAGGAGTAGTAAAATTAATGAAAAATCTTGCGGCAAAATAATTGGGTAAAGTCTTAAAATGTATTTTTTAATTTTTGCCATAAAATAAGTCTTTTATTTATTACTAGCTGCTGCCCGCGACTTCGTTCGCGTGGAATTCGGTTATAGATATTCCCTCGGGAACTTTTCAGTTTTCCGAAATAAAAAGTAGCCAGGGTATAAGCTATCTCCATTGTAAATTTCATCCAAATCCATCCAGCCGTTTTAGCGGGAAGAGGTAACAAACATACACACTCACACACAAACTTTCGCATTTATAATATTAGTGTGATACATAGTAATTGACGCAATTTTATTGTAGGTATACTAGAAATTTAATCAATAAGTACTTAGGTGCTATTCATTCATACTCACTTTTATGGCAAGGAAGCTGTGGTCGGGAGCTTCATTTAGAAAAGTTTCCACATTTTGAGTTGTATATACTTTTGACTTCTTTGCTTGATGACCATCCGATTTCCTTTTTAAAAATGCCAATAACTTGGTATATGTATTAATCTGGACGTCGTTTTTAACGCCTATTGTCGACCTGAGCATAGAATAGATGCACCACAGGCTGCTTGACTTCTTTGTGGATGATAAATGCTGGAAATAGACCAGAAGCACTGATTCAGACACAGACTTTGCACCTTGTGCAGTTTTCCATTTGTCGAAATCGTCGTAGGCTTTCAGGTATTTTTCCTTTTACTTCTCTTGGAGTAGATTATGATAAGCCATTCAATTTTATGGAGTCCGGAGTTAAATCTCTTTCGTCACTCGACATTTTAACAGAACTTTTCTTCTATTTTGATATACCGTAAACTCGGGTTACTTTAGCCCTAGGGGGTAAAAGATAAAAGATAAAAGATAAAAGATGTTTATTCAGTAAGTAGGCCGCACGGGCACTTTTACACGTCAATAATCTACCAGCGCTTCGCAAGAGACCACTGCTGAGAAGAAACGCCGCAAGAAACTCAACAGTCAGTCGTTTTTTAAACATTTCTTATGATATGATATTATACAACGAAAAATAAAACTTAACCTAGTATTATATAAAACAATGAATGTAACAAAAATATGTCTATATATATCATGCGTAGTTGAGCAGGAAAATGTGTCAAAACTCAAAATTTCTACAAGAACTCATAAATAGTAAATATAAGAAATAAATAAAAATTAAAAATTATACTTACCTATGACGGTGCAAAACAACACATAATTAGTTTCGATACATTCCCCTACAGAAACCGTGTCCCCTAGACAATACACAATGTTTATATATTGGTATGATTAGGTTATTATTAAGATATTTAGGTGTTTAATTTAGGCCAAGCATTTTTATCTGTTAGATAGTCTTCGACCCTATAGTAAGCTTTAGACATCAACGACTTTTTCAAGTAATTTTTAAGTACTGGAAATGGTAACTTTAAAACTTCGTCAGGTAATTTATTATAGAAATGAATGCATTGACCTACAAATGATTTATATACCTTACGGACACGAAATTTTTTAATAGCAATTTTATTCTTATTTCTTGTATTCAAATTATGTATGTCACAATTCTTAATAAAAGAGTCTTGATTTTTAATGACATAAATAATATTCTCATAAATAAATTGTGATGCTACTGTCAAAATATTAATTTCTTTAAATAATAATCTTAAGGAATCACGGGAGTTTAGGTTATATATAGAACGAATGGCTCTTTTTTGTAACACGAAAATAGTTTGTATGTCAGCAGCTTTTCCCCAAACAAGAATACCGTACGACATAACACTATGAAAATAACTATAATAAACTAAGCGAGCTGTCTCAACATTGGTAAGTTGTCTAATTTTCCTAACAGCATAAGCTGCCGAACTTAATTTACCTGCTAGTACTGCTAAATGGGGACTCCATTGCAAGTTTTTGTCTATAGTTATTCCTAAGAAAAGTGCCTTATCCACCATTTCCAAACACTCATCATTTAGAAAAATACTAGATTCTACCGGTCTAACATTAGGCAAAGCGAACCTAACACATTTAGTTTTCTTAGCATTAAGTAGCAAATTGTTACTAGTAAACCAATTAAGTACTTTACCTAGCGTCGCGTTTAACCTACTATAATCAACGGATTTTCGGTCTACCTTGAAGATCAATGATGTATCATCAGCAAATAGCACAATATCGCAAAGGTTAACTACCGCGGGTGGTAAGTCATTTATATAAACGAGAAATAAGAAAGGACCTAATATAGAGCCCTGTGGCACACCCAGTTTAACAGCCGCTCCAATGGACTTTGTTTGGTTTACAACAACCGTTTGTGTTCTATCACTAAGATATGAAGACATGAGATTTAGAGAATTATTTGACAGACCATAATGTTCTAATTTTAATATAAGAGTCGCGTGATCTACACAATCAAAAGCTTTGGAAAGGTCACAAAAAATTCCTATTGCATCACAAGATGTCTCCCAAATATTGTATATATATTTAATGAGTATAGATGCTGCATCAGTTGTGGATCGTCCTCTGGTGAAGCCGAACTGATTACTGTTAAGCAGTTTATTTCTATTGAAGTGACCTAACATATCTTTTAACATTAACTTCTCAAAAACTTTACTTAAAACAGGTAGAATAGAAATGGGTCGGAAATTCGTTAAATCACTCCTCTCGCCCGATTTAAAAAGTGGTAGGACTTTACTATATTTCATAAGATTTGGAAAGACCCCCTCTAAAATGCAATTATTGTAGATTAAAGCTAAGTGAGGTGCAATTATATCTATGACATGGTGGATGACTTTAACTGACGTTCCCCATAAATCCTCCGTTTTTTTCAAACTGAGCGATTTAAATGCCTTAATAATAGAAACTGAATCTACGTGGGTAAAATCAAAGCTTATATTACATTTAGTCACATTAGCACAAAGTAATTTTTGAGCTCCAATCGCAGATGATTGAAGACATTTCGTGGTATTAATGGCTATGGTGGAGAAAAAATCTTCGAACGCTAAGGCCACGTCTTTATTTGATGTGATTTGTTTGTCACCCTTGTTTAGGGTGATTTGATTATCGCGAGTTTTTGTATTACCCGTTTCTCTATTTATAATTTTCCACACAGTTTTTACCTTATTGTCAGAAGCTTTGAGTTTAAGACTTAAGAAATTTGACTTAGCAGTTAAGCAAACTTGCTTAAAGGTCCTCGAATAATTCTTAACGTAAACTACGAAGTCATCGTTCTTGTTCTCCTCTCTCTCTCTATATAGTTCATAAAGCCTATTTCTACTTCTATGAATGCCTACAGTAGCCCATTCACTAAACTTGGTTTTTGACCCAGAAACAGTTTTCATCTTGAAATTGTTATTAAACTGGTGAAGAATTACACCGAACAAATCATTATAAATACTATTAGAATCCTTATGTGAAAAGGATAACCCACAGATATTACTCTGAACTTTATTTTTAAATAAATCCAAACGATTACTGGTTATGGGTCTGTATGTTATTGTCTGTGGTTCTTGATGAACATCATTTAAAAAAGAAGCCTTTTGGCCACTATGATCAGAATTAAAGCAATTAAATATTTCCTTATCCAAACATTCGCAATTACAAAAAATATTGTCTAAACAGGTTGCACTTGAAACACCTATCCGTGTAGGTTCAAAGAACAAATTATCTAAGTTAAAAGATTTAAATAAACTTAAGATTTTAATAGTATTATTTGACGATTCAAGTAAGTTAACATTAAAGTCTCCACAAACAATAACATGCTTTTGGGTTTTAGATGCTAATTTTAACACATTTTCCATACTGGATTCAAATGTGCTGAAATCAGCCGATGGTGGTCTGTAAACACAAATAATTATGTAATTTTCTAGTTCTACGCTAGAAATTTCTACAAGCCTTTCTATCGATAGCCTAACAATATCTTTCCTTTCTTTTGATTTTACTGTACTTTTAACAATTATTAAAGAACCACCATGAATGGCGGATTTTCTGGCAAAAAAACTAACTAATTCAAAATTAACAAAATCAAAATTTAATTGATCAGGTCTAAGCCAATGTTCAGTGATACACATAATTTGTACATTTTCAGTATCTAAAAATAATCCTATTTCTAATTCTTTGCTGGAAAACCCTTGAATATTTTGATGAATTATATTTATACTCAAAGGTGTTTCCGCTGTCCTATAATTTAGTTTAAATGATTAGGAATTGCATTTGTACCACTATTATATCTATTTGGCTCTATATTAAAAGTCAAAAGTTCTACCAAAGTCAAAATATATTTCTTTGGCAAATGAATTTTTTCAGATGTTAGCGTGAGGCGCTTGATGAATTTATTTAGGTCGAAGAAATGATATTTGCTATTATAACATATAGCATTATACATCAAAGAATTTAAGTGTGCTACTTTATTATTATAATTATATGGCATATTTTGTGAATATGGTAATGCACAAATTATAATTTTACCTATTCCGGCTTCTTCGATAAGGTTTAATGTTGATATTAATCTATCTACACTAGACTTATCTATACCAAGACTAAGGGTAACATTGCCCACCCTTAAAACAATAACTATTTTAGTGTTAAACATCTTAATTTGTTAAAATTATTTTAGGACTATATAAGTAGCTTGATCCTGATATAACATATAATGGAATAATTACATTTTAAAGACGGTTTTTGAGGTGGGCAATGTTACCCCCTAGGGCTAAAGTAACCCGTGTTTAAGGTATTGTTATAAAATCTTTGCAGGTATTACGTATATTATTGCAGCACATACTCGCGCCTTTTGTTTAATTTCAAATGTGTTCCATTCAGCTCGATTTTAGAAAAAGTTCGACGCGGCGCCGGCCCCGCTCGGCCTTCGAGTATTAGTTGATCTATTATTACGAAATTAGACTTTAAGGCCATTGCAATAAGAACTATGAAAAGTGAAAATATTACAATCCAGTGGGTTATAATAAGATTCAGTCCAACATCGCCGGCTAAAGCCAAGGGCTTTAATGACTTGCTTTACGTAAGGTTTGCATGATATGTAATTTGGCATTGTCGAGCAGGTGGTGTGAAAAACATACAAAACCTCTCCAATATTTTATTTTATAAGTACAATTTAGATATCTAGCTGACACCTACGTTTGAAGACAGCTGTTGTAATGTCAAATTTATTTGTTTCCAAATTTACTGTAATTCTTATGATTAAATTAATTTAGTGAGACCATTTCTCTTTTGAGTTATGTGTGATGTGATGAATGTTAATAATTTGTGTGGTGAGGTTTTCCAAAAAAACGACGGCATCAACATTTATTGTAGAATCTCATGACTCTCATGATTGGAAATTTGGAATCCGCCTTTTCAACTTTTCAACAAATTTAATGTGTAAGTAAATCTTGTCTAGAAACAAGGGTCATGTAGGAAGTGTTGTATTAATTGAGGTCTAGGTAATAAAACAAATGTATAGAGTAACACGCCAAAAATGTGTGTTTATATAGTATTAAATTAAAACAAGTGTATTAAATTCAAGTACAGACTACACTTAATATTTAGACAACTCAATTTTAAATCTAGGAAAGGAAAGACTAAATATATCTAAGTGAGAAAATATGCTATTATAGCTTTTTAAAGTTCTACATAAAAATGAATTTGACGCATATTTGTTACGAGTAAGGGGAACATGAAACAGATTGTTATTACCTCGAGCATTAATACGAGGAGTCCTAAGGCCAATTTTGCCTAGCAAATACGGGGAATCAATCTCACACGAAAGAATTTTATGCAATAAAATTAGATTTCTGAGTGTGCGCCGACTCTCAAGGGAAACGACATTGCCGCGGCAGAGCGAACAGTCCGACCGCACAGATTTCCACTCAAGGTGTTTGATTAATTTGTTTTGAAGTTTTTCGATGAAATCAATATAAATATTGTATTGAGGGTTTCAAACAGTTGACGAATACTCCAAAATCGGCCTGACTAAGGAATTGAAGAGAGTTAAAATTGTATCTGCGCTCCGAAATTCTCTTCCTATTCTTAAGATAAAACCCAGCAGTCGAAAAGCCCGACCAGTAATATAATCAATATGATTACTGAACAACAATTTGCTATCCAGAAAAACACCCAAATCTTTTATAAGTGATGTCCTCTTTACAATTTTATTATTATTTATTTATTTATTTATCGTAAGGCAATTATTATGTCACTGCAATTATTTTTACTATGCTATAATTATTACAAATTAAGCTAAGCTAAAACCTAAAGTTAGCGCTCCTAAAGTATTAATATTATAGTCATAATTTATAAAGATAAAACCCTCGACATAATGGTGACTCCTTCTTTCAAAGCTGATATCTCTTAAACGGCCCGACAGTCTTCATGACACTAGTCTAAGAACCACCGCTAGGAAACCTGTTATCCAACAATAAAAAATCGGTCCATTCGTTTAGGAGCTATACGGTGCCATAACACCCCTCTTTTTGCGTCGGGGATTAATATTGGATTTTAATATTATTGGTACGGATATAAATAGGTATATATAACATATATTTTGACAACAGTTAATATGCATCCTAATAAACATAAAAACATTGTGTTAAAAATAAGTTGTACTTTTTTTTCATACTTACTAACTAATTCGCCACGCAATGAAAATCAAAAATAGCTCAATTATTCCTCAATTAATTTAGATTTAATGCTATACATATGATGGACCCTTTAAAAATGAATTACACTAAATTTATTGGAGCTATTAATTTAATTCTTTCTTTAAACGGTTCACAACACTTAAAGCTATCGTTACTTAAAATTTATGTTCTTATGGATGTCACACACTGTATAAAAAAGTTCCTTCACAACCTACAGTTTGTGATTTCCTTGTCATTCAACCATCTAGTCGTTTTGCCACTTAGACGTTATCAATTTTTGACGATATGCCTACCTCGTCGTTTTATTATATTAAGTACGTTCTGCATGATTTGGCGTTTTGCAACCAGGTCATTTTGTTATTTGGGAGTCATACAAACAAAGCGTCTTCAACCTATATAGGCATTCTACAATTAAGACGATTTACTCAATTAGACGTTTTGCAACCAAGACCTAATGAAACTAGGTAATTCGTTTTGCTTACATAGTTGTTTTGCAATCTAGTCCACGAACCTAACCCGTATAGACCAGCAGCAGATCTCTATAGGATTTATATTACCTATTTCATAGAAATAAAACTCAGGTGCGGAACCCTCGGTGCTCGAGCACGACTCATATTTACCCTTTTTGATAACAACTGGGCCTCTATTCCAGGCGGTATAGACCATAATAATATCGTCTTTGACCTGTTATGGGTATTGTTTTTAACTCGGCTACCATTACTGTCAAAGCTATCAAAACGTTGACAATACGATAACAAGCCAAAGACGATATGGTTTTTACTGTCTTGAATCTCGGCCCTGTTTCAATGTGAAAGTCACGATTCATAGGGCTTATTGTCTAACGCACTCGCAATCACGATCGTTTTCATTTTGAAAATCGAAGGCTTATCTGCATACAAAATAAAAACAATTGCTCCACTTTGAAACCGGTTGCGATTGTGAGGAGTGTGGCTCATAATTTCCGAAAATCATATTTTATTGGTTGCAAAATTTCCATTCCCATTTTTTCCGATCATAATTTTTCACTGTTGTGTTTTTTCACTGGCCCATTTTTCCCTGACGCATTTTTTCCATTCCAGAAATTAATTTCATAGTGTCGACGAGCTCCGCTGTCGCGGAGCTCCTATTTCTGGGCGGTTTGCCCCTTCGAGCCTGCTGCAAAACTAACATAACCTAAACCTACCTTCCTTTTTCGACCTAATTATAAGTGGAAAAAATTGCAATTGGGAGAAATTCGGATAGGAAAATATGCGATGGGCAAAAATAAGATCGGGAAAAAATGGGAATGGAAATTCTTCAACCAATCAAATTTGATTTTCGGAAATTATACGCAACGCTCGTCTTTCCCAACCTTTAATCCACAGAGATACTTCTGTATCACTATAGACCCATAACTGTCAAATTTGCAATATGTTTTATTAATAACGTTAATTGTAGTGAAAAATTTAAATCTAAGAATTGTCATTAATCATTTAAAGAAGATAAAATTGTATTCAATGTCTAATTTGAACTGCGACTAAAGCAAAAACGTGTGCAAAATAACTGCTATTTTTCTAATCCGAAATAAGTGGCTCGTGGTAGGGTTTAATGAAAATAACACAATTAATTAAAATAGTTCCATTAAATAATTGCAATGTAACTATTACTTACTTGTTTTCTATACATTTTACCCCATTATTCGTAAACGCACAATTATTAACCCATTTTAGTACGTAGGTTTTCTTTGTCCCTTTCCGTCAAATTTAAATGTCATGATGACAAATAAGGACAGCATACGTTTTGCAATAAGAGGGTTCGTGTAAAGTTCTGTTTTACGCAATTGTTACGTCATAGTTGAGTATCAATTTGTATGGAGCATTTCGCTTAGTAGGAACTCTACACTTTGAGTCTTACTTCTAACTTTTGCAGTGCTCGGATTATAGTTGATCCTATAGTTGTAGGTATATACATTTGATCCTTACAAAAATCCGGATCGATCGAACAAAAAATTTTAGTCGTCTTTTTTGCTAGTATTTTTTTTGTTAGCCTTTGCTTGTGTCCCACTGCTGGGAAAAGGAGGTCCCTCTACCTCTCTACTCAACCATATGGAGATGCTTGTAATGAAAAAATTTTTAGAAAATAGAATTAAGTCAACGAAAATAATAAAGGTTTATTATTCAAGTTTTGATTTTATGAATCTTGTGATCCATACTAAAAACAAAACAAACAAAATGGTCCTTGGTCAACAAAAATTTGGGAATCATTGGTCTAGATCATAGATTGGTCATGCGGATCTATGGAAAATTACAAATATACCGCGTTGTGTGGTGTTACCGATAACCCATTACAATAATATGCTTTAGTTGCGTTCTACTCGTTTAAAACGACATAATAATTCTAGTTTACTCATTTATAATGACGCGGTTAGTGTAACCAAAGATAAAGTACTTACCTAATAGTAGTTCATGTAACTGATACATAATGAGAGTCCTTAAAATCTAGTCTAATCTAGTCCTTGAGATCTGAGCAGAAGCATGGCATGGCATGGCTTCGATATGGTAAGTCATAGATTGTATCATTTCATCCCATTTCATTTTACCGAACGCTATTTTCTACTGAAACCATGATGTTTTCAGGATATCTTCAACATTAATAAGTACTACGTAGGTTAGGTTAGACTGGTGACTGTCAAAAAAAAGCGAGAAATGCCTTTCGACAAAAAGTTCGTTGAAAGGTGTTTCGATTAAATAATGGATGCCCCTTTACTGTTAATGGCACCTCGTTCTAGAGATTTACTGTCATTAGGTTCAAATGGAAAATCGTCCACTTGAAATTATACGTCAGTTCAGAAAAATGGCCTTTTGAAATAAAACAAAAAGGAAAATTGTCCATCTTGAAAAACGTCTAAAATGGAATCATGTCCCATGGTAAAATTGTCCAATATGATATTGGTCGAAAAAAATATGTCTATTTGTATTTACGTACTTACACTCAGAAATATGACCAATTGTAAATACGTCCTACCTGAAACTTGTACAATTTATATTATATTATATGGTCTTAATTCATATTACACTACATTCACTTGTGCGTATTTCATTTTGGTCATAATTTATAATGGACAAAATTCCATTTGGACTTAATTAAAATTTATTATTATTATTATTAATTATTAATTATGTAAATACAACGAAAATAAATTTGGTTGTAAATACTTTTCAGCACAATTACATTTTGACTAAATTCTCTTTGGACACTATAATATTACTTTTGACCCATTTTCAGAATGGTTATTTCACGTGGACGATTTTCCATTTGTACCTAATGACAGTAAATCGTTCTAGACACTTTGGACAGGTTAAAAGGTTTCCGTAGAAAATGTACCAGCAAATCACGTTAAAGCAAATCAGTAACAAATTACAAATTCAAATGTCAACATCACGTGTTGACTATCGTCGGAATCATGCGCCCAGAGGCCACTGCTGACGCAATGCTCATTGTTTTTGTAAGTAACCTTTAATTAACCTTTAATTCCGAATTACGGTATCGTCTTGGGTCGTCCCATTCGTTTTTTGTCAAGTTCTTAACTCGTCTCATTCTGCTTTCGTCATCCATTCTTCATTCGTCACTTTCGCTGTTAGTCATTGTCATCTTCGGTCATAGTTGTTGTTTGTCTTGTTCTTATTCAGGTTCATTCGATGTTCGTCTCTTCTTCTTTTGACATGTTCGGTGTTAGTCTTTTTATTTTTTAGTCTCATTCGTTACTCGTCCCATTTTTTTTCGACACATTCTTTATTGGTCTCATTAGCAGTAAGTCACTTTAGTTTTTAGGTCTATTCATAATTCGTCTTGTTTGGTTTTCGTCTCAATTCCCGCTTTAGCGAATAACTTAACCAACAAAAAGTTGGAAAACCCCCGATATTGACATTTCAAAGTTCAATACTTAAAAACGGCTGAACCGATTTCATGTTAATGATATAAAATGTCTAAGAACCATCGCTAGAAGACTCTGTTTTCCAGTTTAAGAGCTAAGGTGCCACAGACAGACACGCAGACAGACAGACAGACACATATTGCGGTCAAACTTATAACACCCCTCTTTTTGCATGCGGACTTTGAGCCTGTCACAATAGTTCGAAAAATGCGGCGAACGCTTATGTCCCTTTCATACATTTTGTCGATAACAAATTTCGACAACGGATATCAAAGCGTTTTGTCTAGAACCCCAGATCACTATTTACCTAGGAGCCGAATTTGCTCGTACAAAGGAGTGGAACCCCTGACTAAGTATAGCAGACAATTTTATACTTCATAATTTTCGTAATTTCTCTTTTCGTGATTTTCGTGATTCTAGTCGCCTGAAAGAAAACAAGTCAAATTGCGAATATCAAACGGGACAAATAGTGAATGTGTCCAACAAAGAATGAGATCAATTTCTAAAGAGTCCAAATAAGAAAAATACGAACTTAGAATAAGACCAAAGACGATAGGACGAATAACGAATGAGACTAAAAAAGAGATAGACTAACGTCGATCATGACCAAAAAATATGAAGACTAATAGCGGAATGACCCAGAATAAGAAAAAGACAAACAACGAATATGACAAAAGACGACAAAGACTTCCACCGAAAGTGACAAATGAAGAATGGATGACGAAATCAGAATGAGACGAGTTAAGAACTTGACAAAAAACGAATGGGACGACCCAAGACGATACCCGAATTACTTTAATTAAATAGTATCAACAGCAAGTTTTTTAGAGATTCAACTAATATCTTAGTTGATGCATCTATCGTCTTGTCATGCTCGTATGGAACCAGAGACATATATGCACAAAAATCACAATCTTGTTAGATTAGAAGCGACCAATTTTTATTTCAGTGAATATATGTATAACATAAAAGTATTCCGGACTTAAGCTGATGGCACAATTAATAATGGGCACTTAACTTTTCATTCAAATATTTATAAAAACCGGGCAAGAGCATGTCGGACCATGCTCAGTGTAGGGTTCCGAAGCCGTTACTACAAACAAATTAGACCTCGCGACGAACTTAACTTTGCCGTTGGAAAACTGTTATGCCCATACATCGACATAGGTCGCGGTCAGTTTACCAACACCGCAAATAAGTATTCGGTAGATATAAACATTTAAACCGTTTGTAACTCAAGAACCAATGAAGTCTACTTAGTTGTGATAGTTTTCCTATTAAATTCATGATAGGTAATTATGTGCTTTTAAGATATTTTTCAGATTTTTGGTATTTGTAGTTTTTGCCAGTTTATTTTACCTCTTTGTTGGCGTGACTAATATTGATATGTATGTTCATGCTAAATTACAGCTTTCTGGTACTAAATGCCGCACGCAGAGACGTCAATTAAATTTAATGCTTGATTAAAGTTGCTGCTGTCACTTTCTTTGCTATAGCAATAGAATAAGACAACATGTCACTAAGCAAGCATTAAATTTAATTGACGTCTCTGAGTGCGGCAGTAAGAGTCTCTGAGCTAGGATGCGGACGGACGGACGGAAGGACATGTCTAACTATAAGGGTTCCTAGTTTGACTACGGAACCCCAAAAATGTGCGTAAATTGATTGACACGTTTTTGTTATCTGTTGAAAATTTATTGTTGAGCTGTTTGACATATAACGTAAATTAGCCGTGTTATACATTTTCCCGCGTGACACGACTAATGACACGTGGAAAATGTATAACCCGTCAAATTGACGTATTACGTCAAACTGCTAAACAATCATATTCCTCGACTTACAACAAGTTTAGTTGCAACGTACTTTAGAGGAATCTAAATGTTCAGCGGGTTACTGACCATTTGTTAGTTTGCCGGGTTGTACAGTTTCCACGTGTTATTTTAAAATTAAAATAAATAAAAATAAAAATAAAAGTCATTAAATTCAGACTTGAAAGTCCATAGATAAAAGATACAAATTTTGTTTTTAATTTCTTAAAAAACTGTTAGGTTAACTAAATGCCAAAGAGTGCGACTCGATCTCCCATACTCGTATGTATGTGATTCCAGTGTCGCACCACACTGGACAACTAACCCTCTCAAGTACGACATTCAGAGGGCTTAGTATGCTACGCGAGATAAAAAAAAATCAGGGGACAATGTCACACCAATTGACCTAGTCCCAAACTAAGCTCTAGGCTTGTACTATGGGTACTAGACAACGATAAACATACTTATATAGATAAATATATACTTAAATACATAGAAAACATCCATGACTCAGAAACAAATATTCGCGCTCATCACACAAATATCTGCCCTTACCGGGATTTGAACCCAGGACCGCTAGCTTCGTAGGCAGGGTCACTACCAACTAGGCCAGCGCGTCGTCTAGATTTAGGGCCTGTTTCACAATCGACAAGTAAATTTATGTGCCAGTTAAAGTTAGCTCTCTCCTTGTCTATGTTCAAGTGTAAGAAAAGGAAAGGACTAAATTATTTATGTGTCAGATATGCTTTACTTGACGATTGTGAAACAGGCCCTTTGTGTCATATTTTACGTCATCCATGAATTAGTGTCAAATAAAAAGTTGCCAGTAAAATTAAATACCTATTATTTTTCTTCAAACTTATTAAGGTGTCACGAAACAAGACAGTCAAGCTCAAGCACCTTGCTTAGAACACGCAGGATATACCATAATAATCTGTTCGCAGGATAATTAATTTTCACTGATATAAATAATGTCATTGACATAAGACATTGCTATCAAATCAAGAAAGTAAACATATATATTGAACTTGAATCATATGGTGTTTTTGCTGTAAAACTTACATAATTTACATATTACTTCAGGAAATAAATCTGAATAAGTACCAAAAAAAACAGTATAGGGTAAACGTACCAGTGAATGAACAGTGCTAGTGAATGAACAAAGTGAGCATATTTTCGCAAAATAAGAATTCTGTAAATTTCTACACAACAAAGTATTTTTTTTTAGATGAGCAACATTACTAGTAACATCATGGTAACATTGAATTCAACTCAGGTGCATTAGTTGCAAAATAAGAGATACTCAAAGTGGACGTTTCGCAGACGTGTTTTCGTTGTATGGGGCAGTAGTTAGCGGACGGTAAGAGGACCTTGTGTTTGATGTGATACTGTACTTATTCCAAACAACAATGACCCGTAGTATGTGTTTATTTCAAGTCTTAAGGATATGTTTTTTCTATTTACGGACCATAACATGTGTTTTTCTTTCAAATTGCCATTTTAAGCAAGTGTTTTATAACTGGATCACAGTAACCGCTAAAACCAATGAATGAACCGCGGTGTTCATTCACTAGAACCGTGTGAATTACTTATTTTACAATATTGTGCGTTTTCGTTGTTGTATTAATGTTTATTTTTCAGAAACATAGCTGTTAATTGATTGTCCGTCATATGGCCAGTATTCGAACAAACTCATAAATGCTAAAAATGTTCGTTCATTCACTAGTTTATAATGTCCAGTAAATGAACTACCATCAATACGACTTGTTCATTCATTGGTTTCGCATAACATTTAAGAGCCAGTTAATGAACGATCGTTATTTTACAAGAAACTATTATACCTATAGCGTTTTCAGGCGGGAAAGTGGCACGTCAATGAATATTAAGTAGTAAAATATCATTTTTTAAATAAATTAAAAAAAAGAAAAAACATAGTAAACAATTAGACATAGTTCATTCACTGGTTTCATTTGTTCATTTACTGGTGTTTTCATGTTCATTCACTGGTGTTTTGGGTCGTTTTTGGCTAAAATAGCTATAACTTGAAATTTGGCAATATCATTATAAAACAAACGTTATATAAGCAAACTAGAACACTTTCTTGATTGATAAGGACAATAATATTTGTCAGTAACAGCTTTAATTATATAAAAAAAAAAAATTAAAGACGAAAATCTCCTTAAGGGTTCATTCACTGGTACGCTTACCCTATAAGTAAGTATTTGAATTTGCTTATAACTTATAATAAGTTAAGTACAGCAATCGTTTATAATTATGTCAAATTAAAGCGAAAAATATGTACTTTACAAATATATAATATCATCTATATATATAAAAGAGGATGCACTGACTGACTCATCAACGCCCAGCCCAAACCGCTTAAGATAAAGTTTTGGAATTTTGAGGGAAAGTTGATTTTATAACGTAGGCGTCATTTAAGAAGGGATTTTTCGAAATTCAACCCCTAAAGGGAAAAAAGGGGCTGCCGAGTTTGTATAGAAAAAAAATGTTTTTATGGTCCAATTTACTTAAAACTTGGTAGAAATGCTCTTCAATGCAATTAATGAGACACGTTTTTCAACCCCTAGAGGGATGGAAGGGGGTTGCAAAGTTTGTATGGGAAAATACTGTCTGTAGGTACTGCAAGCGAATTAATGAGGTTTGTTATTTTTAATAAGTTCATAAAAACTGACTGCCAAAGTCAAAATTATGTTAAGTATAGAAAAAAGAAAGGTTAGATAGTTTATATTAAAAAGTAAAAAGGAGTAAATCAACCGGATCAACCCCCAACGGAAAGAAACAGGGGGAGTAGCGGGGAACTAAATTCTACGCGTACGAAGTCGCGGGCGTCCTCTAGTTCAACATATAAAGCAGAGGTTTAAAAGTAATTTGCTATCTAATTATTTTCATAATCTCAAAACACATCCTTACGTTCAAGGCGCCGTGACCTCAAGGCCACACTGTACATTATTTAAAAGGTAAGAAAATGAAAAGAGACGACATCCTGCTGTGATGATTGTTGCGAAACAGTTATGAAAACATAATGAGAAAAGAGAACTTGTTTATTTTAATGCAAAAAACTATTGAAATTTAATATTATTTATAAGCAACAGCACTTTATTCAATAACATATTCCTAGCTGTGGAGCCAGTGTAACACGGCAGACATCAAACGCTGATACTAGTGTACAGTGCAATAAAAATCTCTCTGGTTCGGGTAAAGTCAGTTATAATATTTTTCATAGCTTTTTGTGCCTGTGACAGATGTCATTTGGCAAATTTAGTGATGCTTCTAATTAAAATCGCAGTTATTTCGATTATCGATAAGGTTTATAAAGGAAATTCGATTTAGTATTCTGTTATTTTGTTAACTCAATTTAATTTACATACCTATAAAATAAAGTATCATAAATTGTCTAGTTAACATCACGCTAGAACTATTGTCATCCTGGTGTTTTATGTGATAAAATAAAACGCAATGACTAGACCCCGTTATCTTGTCGCACTGACGTCGCTATTTTGTAGAGATTAATTGTTTATTCGATCGACTATCTAAATGTCGATAGTGTTGTACCTACGTAGAGATATTTTACGCAAATAAACTTGACGACAATATTAAACAAGCACTATTACCAAGAATTGCAAGGGATTGCGGCTGTTTGTCAATGTGACATGCAGTTGCAAATAGGTAAATTATTTATATAAGCTTATCGCATCTCGTAAGACTAATGAGGTTATCTACATATTTTTAATCAAGAAATTTTAAAACCTACGCTATATTGAGATTAAGCAGAGATTTAAAAGGCAAAAAATCAATCGCATTGTTGCATAATAGAAACTACAAACATCGATAGACGGTCGATAAAATAAACATTCAATCCCTACAGAAAAGCGACGTCACTGCGACAAGATAACGGGGTCTATTGATCACTCTGCATTGGCGCTTTCATAAAAGATCCTTTTGGCCCCCATACACATTGGGCCAATGCGTCGGGTCACGGTATTGGACCAACGTGTAGACGACACTTGGCTACGCTATTTATTGGCATGTTCGTAGTTGTTGACGACCGACGCTGGCCGGCCCACCGGCTGATTTCATCAATGTATACAGGGGCCATCAGACGGAGACAGAGTTGTTTTGTACCTTTCATCACCGCGTAGCCCAAGTCTTTCCAGAGAGGCCGTATTGATACCTCCTTAAAGTCCTAGCGAAAGGCACAGAGTGATAGCAGTCATATAGCTCTGTCCCTTTCAAACTGTCAAGTGAGTGGTTTCCGGCACACAATATTCTTTTTTTAAACAATTTTTTTCCGCTGCTTTTACAGAGATTAAATTAATGTTACGTGTTATTATTAATTATTTAATGATTTTTCACATATGTCTTATCCGTGTAAAAGTTGGGGAACAAACGGGCCATGTCCTTTTTTGTTTCGGGTAATTAAACTAACAAAAACAAATGAGTTGTTCTACCATAAACATTTAAACTTATTTTGGTAAGATACGGAGGCTTCAAACCTATTTTTGACATGAGAATCATGTATTGCGTGTATTTGGGTGAAATCATCTACATAATTATATCATGTGCATTGTATGGTATTAAGGCATGTCTACGAAAAAAAGTAGACATCAAAAACGTCGATAATCTATTATAGCGTCGATAATCTATTTGAGTAAAGAAAAAAAGAACCTCTGTGACCCAAACGTGAAAAATACAAAATGTAAGACTAAAATCCAGAGATTTCGAAAGTAAACCCAAAAATGGGTAGCATCTGATATAAATATCCATAACGGCACTCAAAACGAAAGGTGAAGAGTCCCTCTTACTAATTAAATTCTTTAAAGATGTCATTTCATATTAATAGTACGGGCGGTAGTGTCACCCAATGTATGGAGAGGTCAAAATTTGGTATCGGATGAATTCACTTGGCACAGATGTATCCTAGGTCAAACTGAGCTGATTTAGCCCGGTAGCCATCAGCCACCCCCTGGTGGGTAGGGAGGGGGGGTATTCAAAGTTACACGCCGCCGCGCTTCAGATAAAAAATTATATCGGCTTCAGTTTACCTATCACTTCGAGTGTAGTGTCATTTTCTGATAAACCATAGATGGGGCTTTCATTTTTGATATAATAATTACACTCTTTCATATAAATTTATTAATATAATAAAGAAGTTTCACAACATCAGCTTATCATTTTTGTTTCAACACACAATATTTTATAATATATTTAAACATTGTATTTACAAAAAATACGGTTGAAAAGCCCAATTTATGCAGATTTAAAAAACATATAGTTTTAATTTATATCATTTATTAGAGATGAGTAGAATAATTAAATATACTCGCGCGGCAGCGTGAATTAAGTCAGCGGGCGGAACTAACTGAGACTTGAATTCGCCACGAAGTATTGAAATTTATCTACCACCTCGAGTGTGGTGTCTATTTTTAATAAAATGGGCATGAGAAATTCATTTTTGAGACATTTAATATACAGTTTTCTAGAAAAAAAATGTAATATTGACGAAAATATCAAAACTGATAAGTATCTATTTTTTTTATTAAATAGTCAGTATGTTTGAAAATACTGAAATTTTTGCAAATAAATCAATAATATCTTAAAGAACATTTATTCAGCTTAAACAAATATATATTTTATTATAGTTATCATACAACGTCTATGTGAAAAAGAAATCGAACTTCCAAGTCAATATTTTAAAATTAACTTTAGCAAAATTTGGAACATCTCACACTCACCCGTGGGTCTCAAACAACCCTCCCCGTAAAGTACGGTGGGCTTTGCATTTGGGCTATTAGTTGTGCTTGTCCGATACAGAGGATGCTTGGCGTGTCTGTTACCCGGGTGAGAATTTGCGAGTCGAAAAACTAGCCAAGCAGCATGTGACCTTATTTCGGTCAAAATTTGCCATCGCAAACTCTTGGAAAATACTCGAAATTTATTTGAGAAGGCCCGTTGCTCCCTTCATGAACCCTAAGGGGTTCTCTTTTAGATCTTTATACTTTAAGGATAGCAGTGTGCCTCCGCCATGGTCTTAAAGTCTACGAGCCGCATCCTTGTTGCTGTTGTGGAAATGCGGTCGACGACCTAGGACACCACGGTCTGTGTTACCAATCCAGTGCTAGTCGAGTTTACAGACATGTATCGATAACCTTTTTCATCAGTCGGTCTTTAGCACATTTTCTTTCCCATCTTCGCTTGAGCCCACTGGCCTGTCTGCCTCAGACGAAAAGAGAACCAACGAATGCACTTTAGTACCGTGGCATCTTAGTCGTCCCTTGGCGCGGGACGTCAATTGCGTTGATACGCGAGCAAAGTCTCATGTTCCAGGTTCTGCTCGCAAGCCAGGAAACATCGCAGACCACGCCCAAGCCACCAGGTGCCGCAAATATGCTTTTTTAAAGCCAAATTACGTAGTTGCTGCCCTTGCAATAGAAACTTTTAGTCCGTGGTCATCTGACACAGAGAAATTTATAAAAGAAGTGTCAGATAAATTAATCAGCGTTTCTGGCGACCACAGGCAAGGCTCCTTTTTTGCCCCAAGACTGAGCATCGCGGTGCAGCGGAGTAACGCTGCGAGTGTCCTCGGCACGATGCCGCAAGTGGGTGCAATGGAGGGCTTTACTTTTAAGTCAGCTGTAGTACAACATTTTATTTTTCACTTTTATTAAATAGTTTTTTTGAACTGATTGTTATTAGAAATTAAGTTTATGCTGTAATTAAGTTATAAAATTCTTAATCCCTTTACACATAGTTTCATTTATCATACAACGTCTATCTGAAAAAATTAAGATAGCGTTTATGCCATTATTAGATTTTCCACCACAGTGGCATAATTCGGTATATTACTAACAGTTTTTTGCATTCGTGTGCATCTAACACCTCACTGTGACTTGCTCTTGCACCGAATTAGTTCCAGACAGGCTGTAGCAGCAACGAGTGCAGTAGTCGGAATTGGTTTCCAATTGTGATTCGATTGTAGTTCCCATCCCCAATCCGCCGGACGAAGAATCGGCACCATCGCTTGGCCCCATACGTGCACACCCTGGTAGACAGCTCTTAGGAGATGCTACTGGCATCCGTAGGCGGAATATTCTTTAGCTGACGGTCGTAAAATCCGTATTTATTATGAACTGACCTTAAGTTTATTTTGTTAATTACGATATTGACGACACGTTGGCCTAGTCGGTTGTGACCCTGCCTTCGAAGCTAGCGGTCCTGGGTTCAAATCCCAGTAAGGGCAGATATTTGTGCGATGAGCGCGAATATTTGTTCCTGAGTCATGGATGTTTTCTATGTATTTAAGTAGGTATATATTTCCCTATGTAAGTATTTATATCGTTGTCTAGTTAGTTTGATACATAACTTTACTTACCCGTTAATAATATTTTTGTAAATTTCTTTAACCTCCTTTTTGCTTTGCCGTAGTCGAGTATAAATTAATATTATTCTATTGCCTACTTACTTCAATAAAGAAGACTGATTAAGTAAACAAATTTGTTTTCTTTTAAAATGTCCTGTATTTTGGATATGACCATAATATAGAAGTGTGGTCAACCTAATTGATATATTTACAATAGAATAATCACAATTGAATATCTTTATAAACAGACAACGAATATAAAATATTAGATTGTGGATATTTAGTAAAATATTTTACTAAAAGTTGAACTAATTTATAGTTTCTGTGATACTACAAATCTAAAGATATATACATTTTTAACTTACTTATAATATGTGGACTGAGTGAGCACTTACAAAAATTTATTATCCAAAAACCTGCCAGGTTAGTGGTTCGTTTTGTATTTTACAAAGTCCCATATTAATTTTACTTAACTGTACACATATATAGCAGTTTAAATCTTTAGTTTTTTCATCAGAAATCGGGATTTCGAAAGCGTGTGGATTGAGTGAGCATAAGAAATTATTTGTAAAACCTTAAATACGTTACTAGGAGATCTACAAATTATAAAGGTAAGTTAGCATAGGTTTTACTAAATATTAGTATATAAATATTATATGTTAAATGAATACATTCACTGATTTCGTTGGTAGATTGTGAGAACTGAGTGAGCACATGTTAAAGCTTTTTTTTTTTTAAATTAATGTTTTACAAATACAGGGATTAGTTTTACAATTGTTTTAGAACTTTTACTAAATGAACAGCATTTTTTTAATTTTTTGGAAGGGTGCTCACTCCACACGCACACTAATAAATTTATATGAAAGAGTGTAATTATTATATCAAAAATAAAAGCCCCATCTATGGTTTATCAGAAAATGACACCACACTCGAAGTGGTAGGTAAACTGAAGCCGATATATTTTTTTATTTGAAGCGCGGCGGCGTGTACCTAACTTTGAATAACCAGGGGGTGGCTGATGGCTACCGGGCTAAATCAGCTCAGTTTGACCTAGGATACATCTGTGCCAAGTGAATTCATCCGATATCAAATTTTTTACCTATGGTCGTTACCGCCCGTACTATAAAAACCTCAATTATACAACAGTGGCTACTTTTTTTCGTGAACAAGCCTTAGTGCAAAGCCCTCTCAGCTTATGGCTTGGGAATATTATTATTGTTGTTCCAGACGACGGTGATTCTTAATCATTGAAAGAAACGAAGACACGCCTGCATATATATCATTTATTTAATTAATTAAACTAAAATTAAACTCGTCGGAAGGCCCTCATAAAACCATGAATATTGGTACTACAGCTTCGGTGCTATAATAATAAATGTTCAGGTGGATAACACTATAATTATGTGTGACAAGTTATAATCAAATATAGCATTATTTCTTTTTGGCCGGCGCACTTTCATATTTGGACCAAAAAAGATGATGTCCTTTCCCTGTAGTAAAATAAATGTTTCAAAAAATAAAAATAGGTTAGTCCAACTGAAGTCGGCGACTCACAAAATTTTCAACCGAAAGCAGACTTCATTTGGACTATCATTTTAATAGAAGTTATTTTTTGCGTTTGTGAAGGCGGTGTTTAGTTTTTTTAAACGTTTATTTTATTTTATACATTTTAGTGGTCATAATAAGCTTTGTGGTCCCACTTCTTAGATGATATGAAACTTTAAGACATTTCAAGCTCGCCGTAAGCAACGCCGCGGGAAATCATAGTCATATTTAAACGATTGAATGTTGTATTCGCTCAACTATCTTAATCGAGATATCTTAACGCCACCCTTGAAATAGTTACCTAATAATCTAAAGAATTAGGTTTATCAAGATAATGTGAAATAAAACAACACCTGTAATGGATATAATATTTTATTTCATTTAAAGCCAGTAAACATAATGATTGAAATAAACTCTGTATATTCAGTAGAAAATGCCGTAACAACATATTCTTACGTACTAACGAAACACTAACAACAGCAGTTTTATTCTATAAAATTATATATTATGCAATGCTCTCATTCTTCCTCAATTCATCATTATCACCTTGTCAGCTGAACGTTGCGATTTCTGGGGATTCTCAAGGGTATCGCAACTAGAGACGTGCTGTAATGTCGTATAATCTCAACATCGGCACATACCTAATTGAAACCGTCCACTGCCGGAGCTTGCAGATACCCAGACCGTGAACAGTTAACTTAGAGACATGCCGCTCTCGAGAAAATTCGAGAAATCACGAGAATGGCACGTTTCTAGATCCACCTCGAAGGGGAACGGCCAATGCTCTTGTTGTTTTAATGCATCGGTCGATAGGACGCTAGCTCTAGTAGGTACAGTCAGAGGCATTCCCGGTCGACCACCTCTAGGGTGATATTCGTTTGCGCGTTCGACGCGTAACGACCTGCACGCTAGCTAGCTAGCTGCAACGAACAAGCCAAGATTTTCTTAAGTGGACGACCGCGAATGTCCCTGACTGTACTATAAAATAATATTAGCATCGAAAAAACGCGTAAGTATCTAATACGCGCAAAACCACGGCGCGAACACCCGTAAAAATATCTCGATACAAACATTCTCATCTGCTTCATTCGCGTTTTGTAAAAGAGGTCGGGATCGCGACTGTTCGTGCCTTTAGCGTAGCGCGCGCAACAACATCCTAGAGAGCTGCCATATTCTACTAACAATATTCCGTGTTGGAGGTTACAAACAAAATAAAGATTATGGCACAAGACATGCGGAGAGCAAAGACATAGCATTCTGAAACGACTAAGGTATAATTATGTTGTTCTTTATCGAACAATTTTAGGCCATTTGCTACTACGACGACTATGTCGCGGTGCGTTCCAGTTCCGGTACCACACTTACCCGGTCGTTTATCTCACTGTTGACTTTACTCAGCGCCGTTTTACAGGTACGAGTATATTAGTACCTATTGCACAACATAAGTTTACGGAGACGGTGTCGAACCGTCCCCAAAAGTAAAGTACCTCTTCTATTACAATAACTGTAAACCTTAAACGCTGCCGTTTCGAAAATAGGCACGATTATAATTGACTAAAGATATATAACCTATCGTAGCGTATACAATAAAAAAAGAAATCGCATCACAAGATTATGGCACAGAATGACAAGCAAAATATACGCCAAGAGAAAACGAGACGGGTCGACGGGCGCCGAATATTACTATTTCGAGTGATAAAAAGTTAGTAAAAAGGTGCGCTTATAAATAACGTTTATTTCATAACGACGAGGGGCGGGAGGGTCCGCTGACGAGGCCCGCCCCAGTAGGTCTGGCCCGCGTCGAACCAGGGACGGGAACGACCGCCGGCAGCCCGCGAGGCTCGCGCGGCTCACGGCAGGCTCAGCAGGTAGAAGGCCACCAGCGCCAGCGAGTAGAACAGCGCGCTGCCGCCGAGCAGCACCCGCACCGCCGCGCGCTGCCCGCCCAGCGCCGCGCCGCCCGGGCCCGCGCGCCCGCCGGCCAGCAGCGGCGCGCGCGCGCCGTTGTTGTACCGCTCGGTGTTGAGCACCTTGCGCTCCAGCCGCTTGTCGGCCGCCTTGTCGCCGCCCGCGCCGGGCGCGAGGTTGGCGGCGCTCACGCGCGGCGTCGGCTTGGCGAGCGCGCCGGCCGCCTCCTCGTACGCGCGCTCGTCGGCCGGCGGCGTCTCCGCGTCGTCCGGCAGCGCGAACTGCGGGCGCGGCGCCGCCCGCAGGCTGCCGCGCGAGCCGACGGACAGCGAGCGGCGCAGCCGCGCCCACGCGCCGTCAGGGCCGGGCCGCGGCGCCGGCGCCGGCTCGGTGCCGCCGCGGGCCTGCCTGTAGTCGAGCGGCAGCGCGCGGCGCGGGTACTCGTCGGCGTCGCCGCGGCGCGCCGGGCCGGCGAACACGCGCGGCAGGTCGCGGCGCGCGCGACGCATCGGCGCGTAGCGCGCGCCCGGCGCGGGCGCCCGGGCCGGCACGCCGAGCAGCAGGCCGGCGCGCGGGCGGCGCCGCGGCGGCGCGAGCGGCACGAAGTGCGCCGGGCGCGGGCCCGCGGCGGGCGGCGCGCGCGGCCCGGCGGCGCGCAGCGGCAGGCCGTAGCGGAAGTAGCGGTCGCTGTACACGACGGTCGCGAGCGCGCCGCGCGCGCCGAGCAGGTTGTAGATGGTGGTCGCGACGGTCGGCGGGCGCGGGCGCCGGCGCGCGCGCCGCAGCAGGCGCCGCACGGCCTGCAGCCGGCGCGGTTTCGGGCGCGGCTCGTACGGCTCGCTGTAGAGCCGCTCGGCGCGCTCGGCGCGCGGCGCGTGGCGCAGGCGGCGCGGGCGGCGTCAGTCCGGCGGCAGGGGCCGCGCGCGCCGCGCCGCCGCGAGCGCGTGCAGCAGCTCGAGCAGCGCGGCGTTGCTCCAGGCCTGCGTGCGACAGGAGTCGCGGCACGGCGCCCCGCCGGGCCCGGTCAGCTCGGGCAGGCCGCGCCAGGGCGACGCGCTCAGCTCGGCGAGCGGCGCGGCGAGCGCAGCGTGCACGGCCGCGAGCGTGCGCGCCCAGCGCCCGGCGTCGTGCGCGAAGGCGAGCCGCGCGCGCAGATAGAAGCCGAGCGGCCACCCCCACTCGGGGCCCTGGTGGTAGTTGAACCCGTGCGCGACGCTCGGGTCGTCGCTGTTGTTACTGTTGTCGTACTCGGGGCGGTACGCCCAGTCGGCCGGATCGAGCGTCTTGAGCCCGAGCGGGCCGAGCAGCAGGCGCTCGGTCGCGTCGAGCGCGGCCCACGCGTGCTTCGGGTCGAACAGGTCGGGCGCGACGGCCATCGCGACGGCGGCGTTGCAGCGCAGCTGGTAGTCGGCCCACGGCTGGGACGCGCCGTGGCTGTCCTTGTAGATGGCGCGGCGGTGCACGAGGTCCGGCCGCAGGTCCGCGGCGGACGGCGCGGCGGGCACCCAGAAGTACCGCTCGAAGCTGCGCCGGATGCGCTCGGCCCACTGCGCGTAGCTCCAGGAGGTGAGCGCGCCGTCCGCGTGGCGCCGCGCCACGCCGGCGTGCGGGAAGCGGCCGGCGCGGTGCAGCTCGGCCAGCCAGGCCGCCGTGCCGTACGCGAGCGCGACCAGCTCGATGGCGCTGCCGTCGCGCGGCGTGGCGGGCCGGCCGCGCGTGCCGGCCGCCTCGGACGACCCCATCTTGTCCATCCACGTGCCGCAGTTGGCCTCGTTGCCGCCGAACGGGAAGCCCGTCTCGGGGTCGATGCCGATCTGCACGTTGAACCCCTTGTCCGTCATGTGCGCGTCGATCTGCCGCCCGGCGTTGCGTTCGCGGAACACCAGGCCCTGCGCGGGAAGACAACAGATAGATTAACCGTAGTGGTCGTCCTCGTCCCCGTCCTGGAGCCGCGGCTCCGCAGCGAGGTCGGCTGCGCGATCGTACCTGGAAGTGCACCTCGAGCGCCTCCTGCATGACGTCGCAGAGCGGCTGGTCGGCGGCGCCGGGCGGCGCGGGCTCGCTGTCGTCCTTGGGGAACAGTCTCGACACTGGATCGCTCAGGATCGCCGCGCCTTGCGGAGCCTCGGTCACGTACTGCAAGTAGCGACATATACATTTCTTTTTAATTTAAAATCTACCATTTTTTTATTACAAACTTAATTGTAAATTTTTAAATATTAGGTCATCAAGAAACGAAAAAATTAACAAATTGTGTATAATAATGAGTTAATAACACTACAAGGTCCTGATCCATTTCACAATACGTACGGACGAGTGTAAGGACGTAACCGTTCAGTATAACCTTAAGGAATAGCGCCATCTATCGAGTAACGACTAAGTTATGGACTATAGTAAAGTCATTTCGGTATACATATATTTGGGTTACTTTTCACGGTACTACGCGTTTCTTAATGCCCTATGGCGGCATATTTAATACGATCACCAAAATATTTAAACGTAATTTATGAAAATTATTGATCGATCGTTATTCGTAATTTCATGAAGTAAATAGGATAAACGCGCACCTGCTTGATCGCGTAGAGCCACCACCAGACGGCGTCGCGGCAGTTGAACCGCGCCGCGCGGCCGCCGTCGAGCAGGTTCGGGATGAGCCCGTGGCGCAGGCACGCGCCGAAGCCGAGGATGTGCGCGCGCGCGTCCTGCGCCCGGCCCGTCAGCAGGAAGGAGCCGCGCAGCGCGATGAAGGTGTCGCGGCCCCAGCAGCGCATGTAGCCCTCGGCGAAGTGCGGCAGGCCGGCCGACAGCGTGACGGAGGCGGGCGCGGCGGGCGGGCGCGGCGGCGGCAGCGCGGGCGAGGCGGCCGGCAGCGCCGCGCCGGGCACCGCGCCGGCCAGCTGCACGCTGCACAGCGCCAGCGCGCGCGCCAGCGCCGAGCCGCGCACCCAGGGCGCCAGCCGCGCCAGCGCCGCGCGCGCCACGCCCGCGTGCAGCGCGCGCAGCAGCGCCTCGGCGTACGCCGGCACCAGGTACCGCGGCAGCTCGCCGAGCGGCGCGAACAGCTCGCGGTAGCGCGCGCCGACCGGCGCCAGGCGCGCCGAGCGCAGGCGCCGCCACGTGTACTCGAGCAGCCAGTCGCCGGCGCGCAGGTTGTCGCACAGCGCGTGTCCGAGGTCGTCGTTGGCGCGGATCTCGTCCAGCAGCGACATCACACCCTGCGCACGCACAAGAAACGGTAAGGCCTAGCCCGATTATAACAACACGACACTGCCTTACAAAAACATCTTAAAGCTAATAATAAAAACGAGAGCAAATTTGATAGTTTGTTTTTTTTTGCTTCGTTTTCACAATCCGACACCTAAACATTCTGACAAATTCGATACAGCTATAAATTAATTAATACAGTTCCGAAGACATTAGCAATTAATGACTTTTGTGCAGTTAAGTCGCGAACAACGAATAAAGAAGTAAAGAATAAGCAGCGCGACGATCACGACGTTTACAACGACACTGTAACTTTAAAAGAGAGAACACGGAGAAAAAGATTTTTTTTTTTATAAGTGAGAAGCCAAAGTAGCAAAGAGTTTGTTAGCAGAGAGAACTCGCCTGCAGGCCGGCGTAGACGAGCGGGCCGTGTCCGGGCACGTCGTAGACGCCGGCGTCGTTGGCCGCGCGCTCCTCGGCGTCGCAGCGGTACAGCAGCGCGTTGAAGTCGGCCAGGTCCAGCGGGCCCAGCACGCTCGCCAGGCCCAGCGCGTCACCGTCCGACGAGCTGGGCGCCTAATTAAAAATATATATTTTTACGTGATTCGGTGTATTAAGGCTCTTCTACACGACAATAAAATGGAGGAGTACCTAATGAGAAGTGAGCTTACAGGAATATAGCATACCTAAGATACGGAACACCTTGATCTGGAATTCTAGAGTAATGTCTGTAGCGAAACGAAGTTCAGGAGCAAATCGTGTGAATCGTGTCAAGGCGTTCAACGATTATAATTTATCTAGCGATGGCAGGATGGCGGCAGGGCGAGCCACTCCAGCACCGAGTGCGCGCCGCTCCGGGCTCTCTGACGGATCTCTTGTTATACACAGTTAGCGAGTACACTGACCAGCAGGCGGTGCAGGCGCGCGAGCGCGGCGCGGTGCGGCGGGCGCGGGACCACCCGCAGCGCCAGCGCGGCGCCGGGCGGCAGGGCGAGCCACTCCAGCACCGAGTGCGCGCCGTCGCGCCGCGCGCCCGCCAGGAGCCGCGAGGAGCCGAGCGGCACGCGGCGCCGCACCGACGCGCCCCACGAGGGCAGGCCGTTGATGAACTGCTCGTGCCGCTCGTAAGAGCCCGTGCCCCTGCGAACGGGTATTATGACCAGGTAAATTAAAAACTACTAATTTAATTAATTTATTAAATAACATAATTCCCATCACTATTTCATCTTCTATCTAAAGATAATTATTACAGACATGTCATGTTTATTTATTCAGTAAGTAGGTCGCCCAGGCCCGGGCACCTTTACACTTCAAAAATCTACCAGCGCCAGCGCTTTCCAAGACGAGACCATTTGCTGAGCAGAAGCGCCGCAAGAAACTCACCTGTTTTCGCCTGACCCCGTACCTAAAGCTGTGTGATCTTCAATAAATGTTGTCGATATGATACCTGGGCTCCAGCTCCATCTCGAAGAGTATCTCGTCGAGGTCCCCCTCGAAGCGCAGCGGCGGCGGCAACGGCACGGAGCCGGCGGGCGGCGCGAAGGCCGTGTGCGCCACGACCAGCACGGAGCGGCGCGTGCGCGGCGAGTGGCGCGTCACGCAGGCGACCGCGTCCGTCATCTGGTCCACGTAGAGCTCGTCGTAGCCCTCGCGCGCCAGCGCCGCGTGCAGCGCGTTGAGCTCGCGCCGCGCCGCCACCAACCCGCACGTCGCGCCCACGCGGCCCGCGCCCTCGCCCCACTCGGGGTACAGCCGCGTCTCGTCTACCTAGTTGAGAACCCGGAACTATAGGCAAACTCTCAATCTACTCCAATCGTTTTTAAACTGCTTAGGGGTCTTTCTTTTTCGGAAGTTTCAAAAACAATTTATGTCCATAAGAGATTTGATCTGAATTGAATATGAGGTATAGTAATGGGCCCATCACACTTCTTTGAGGTACACCGTCTTTCATTTGAAAAGATGGAACATTTATTTTCGGGAGTTTCAAAAACAAAACCAGTGTATAAGAGATCTGAAGTGAATACGATATAGTAAATGGGGCCATCACACTTCTTTAAGGCACACCTCCTTGCATTTGAAAAGTATAACTATAGACGCTGACGCCATAGTTCGCATTTGTCATAATGCTATGGTTATTAATTTGTAATTAATAATCGGCCCTCCAGCTACTAGTTTCCATTGACAGGATTCATTAATGGAATCCAGTGGACCTTTTGTGCATTCAGATCCATCAATGGAGTCGAGCGAACTTTATGTACAGTCAAGGAAATTGATTCCTAGACCACTTTGAACCATGTCCAAGTGACACTAAATAAAATCATAAGAAGTCTCTTACGTTTTGATTAATGACGTCAATTTGACATAGCCCAAAGTGGTCAAACTAGAATCCATAATGATTTTTTCTTGAGGAACACCTCTTGAGTCAGTTATTCAACCTGATATGTAATTTTTGACATCTCGGGATCTTTTGTCAATATAAGATAAAAACATCTCAATAAATCTCCATCCAAAAAAAGACCTTATACCACACGGAAACAGTGGACTTACGCTGTGAGAAACCGTGTTGATTGGAAATGAAAGAAGTTGTGAGACTTCAGGGAGCATCATAAACTTGGTTATAAACTACAATTTCAAGAACTTTATATAATTTAGAAATAGGTCTGTAATAAAAAAAAATGTTATGTTATGAGTTTATCATTAGTAGGTATTAGGCTAACTTTTGTGGACAGCATAATGAAGGCTGGATTTAGATTAAGAATTTGATTCCGACGGCAGGCCGGTCATTGAAAACTTCGGCAGGGATACTGTCATACCCCGGCGCCGTGTAAACTGAGAGCTGAGAGGGAGTCATGCTTAAGCATTAAACTAGGGGATGCTCGCGACGTTGTACGTAGACGACGATTTCTTTCCGCAGTCCATTTTCGAAAAATCCTTTCTCAGTACACTCCTAGGGTACCTAAGGAACGTTCCCTCTAAATTTGAAGTCTCGAGGTTTAGCGAAGGAGGCTAGGCGTCGTCGGTCAGTCGGTCAGTCATGGAAGGGTGGAATATGTCGGGAAGATAAATAGGTAGGTACCACGTGTATGTGGTGCGGCACGAGCTCGTCGAGCCCGCGCGTGGAGCCGGTGGCGCAGCAGGCGGCGGCCACGAGCGCGGCCGTGGGCAGCGCGTCGTGCACGCTGCGCCTGTCCAGCGGGCTGGGGTTGTCGTGCGTCAGGTCCAGCAGCAGCGCGGGCGCCACGCCGGGCGCGGCGCGCGCGCGGCGCGGCGCCAGGCAGCCGCCCACGGGCCGCCCGCCGAACCGGTGCAGCAGCCGGCCCTGCTCGCGCGCGTCCCACGCCGCCTGCGCCTCTGCAGCCGACGCACCGGGTTACGGCACTAACACAGTGGACGGCTGACGGTGGACAGTGGACGGGACGCGAATAGACAACGGACCCCCAATTTTCGTCCCGATCCGAATGAAACGTCACTTCATATATTATTGAAAAATGAAGACGTTCTCGATTGTTTGAATAGTTAAATAATTAGAAATCAGTATAATAACTATTTATTTTATTAGAAAAATTAACTATCAGCATGATAATGCCAAAAAAACAGTGATACACCCTTCACCGTGCTTTAAAAAAACTTAGTTAAACAATTTAACCGTCATTTTCACGTGAGTAGATAAATTCACAAACTTTGATTTTATTACTATTCAAAATTTATTTAAAATTCAAATGACACATAATTGGAAGCACTGACCTCGGATGAGCGCGGAGATGCCGAGGCGATTGACGAAGATGTTATCGACGTTGTCGGAATTGGTGAACAGCTCGGCGGCCACGAACAGGTCGGGGCGCACGTTGCGCGCGGCGTCCACGAGCCACTCGGCCACGTGCAGCGGCGTCGAGTGGCAGTTGTCCAGCCGCAGCCCGTCGAACAGCTCGGCCGTCAGCTCCACGTACTCGCGCATTCGCGCCCACAGCCACGGGCTGTCCTCCGGCTTGTCGCCGTACCTGCGCACACGCACGTTAACGATATGCACACACGCCCCTAGTCGACTAGACCGACTTGGACGCCAACCCCAGGTATTAAACGACTGGTCCATTACACAGAGTGGACTGGTACTTTCAGCGGACAAGCGAAGTCGACCTCAACTTGGCGTAAAAATCCATCGGAGCCAGTGTTTTCATTCCACAAGAACGTTTTCCCCTACAAAATTTCACCTACTTTTGGTCACGGTCACGTGTTCCTCCTGGTATATTTACCTGAGCTTGACGCTGTCTCCCCAGGCGATGAGCTCGCGGCGCAGGTAGACGTTCCCCTCGGCGGCGAAGTCCTGCAGCGGGTCGGCGTCCATGACCCAGCCGTTGTGCGCCATCACGAAGCGGCCCGCCTCGCCGAACACCTGCGCCTCCGCCTCGGCCGCCGTCGCCGCGTCGCCCGCGCCCGTGAAGTACCTGCCACCACACCACACACACACAAACACTTTTCAGCATTGTTATAAAACATACTAAACCTTATGTATCATAAAGGTGCTTTGTTTTAAATCCGGTTTTTTTATACGGACGAAAATTCGAATTACCTACCAAAATAATTCTGTTTTTCTGAGCACGGGGAAGGTAAAAAAAACACACGCCTGCTGATAGAAAGCGTGTCCTGGCCCGCGGGCATTTAAATTTTTTAAGATTGTACTCCTATCTGCTGCGCCTGAGCTGGCCACCAACTACTCCCTGCGTGTAAACTCCCCGACTCACCGCGGCACCAGCGGATTCTTCGCGCTCACTTCCTCTATCTTAGGCCCGTCGGATTGTAGTCGGAAATATCTGAAAGTAGCAATTTATTTATCGTTACGTTTCCTTCTCAAGCCAATGAAAACAGATTTTAAATTGTATGCGAGAAAGACGCCCATTTCGGCAGCATTTTAACTGTTAATAGTACATTGTAGCCCAGGTACAGAAAGTAAGCAATAGATGGACGAGTTAGTTCGCGGGCCGAGCCGCAGGTGAGGACCGCGAAGATACGAGTCCATCTATTGCACTTTCTACCGAGGCAATACTATGTGCTTTTCACGCCTAATGTAAGGAAATAAAACAGGTTAGGACATAATACACAGTTTAATTAAAAGTAATATTGATATTTGAAAGTTCATCAAAGTAGGTCAGCATTACGCTTTCAGAGAAAGAGTTCGTTTTTTTATTTATTTGCCATGCTTTGAAATTTTCATACACTTTCTGATATTTGCGACGGGATTTTATTGGCAGTAAATTCCGAATTACCGACTTTGCCGTATCCTGAATTTCAGGCGGTGTAAGATCCATATCTGTACTTGTATCACTCATTTTTGTTGAATATCGTACAAATTTCCAATCAAAAGTTCAAAAGTTTAGCGTTTGTTTCCAATTAAAAGAACAGAAGTAATTTTCATTCCCGCCTTTTTAACTTTTTTAATTTTTACCTTATTTAAAGATGCAAAGGCGTTTTTCACGTACGCCTTAAAAACTTATATAAAAACACGTTTACAATCGCAAAAATACACTTTCACTGAGCGGATTTGACGTTTTAATTTTTTAATTAAACGTTCTAATGTCATATTTGTCAAACATTTTTTTATTTATTTCCGAACGAGTTACTAATGTCATAAATAACCGACCAATAGCAGAGTAGAAAGTAAACTGGTCTAAAAACACTCCATTTTACTTTGCAACTCAACATTGTTGGACTGTTTTGTGTTGTACTACTAAGAGCAACTTTCTATTCTGATTTCGATCCTTCTTTGGCCATATTTCCGAGCAGTGGCGTGAAATAGTTATTTGTTATACAAGGGGGGAAAGTTGTATTTTACCTGCGAGTGTTCATTTGAAACACGAGCTAGCGAAAGGTTTCTATGATTGACCACGAGCGAAGCGAGTGGTTCAAAAATAGAATCCTGAGCGTAGCGAGTGTTTCAACACACGAGACGTAAAATAACTTTTTTCACCCGTGTATAACACAAAACTTTTCACCTCACTACAGCGAGGAAAATATAAAAAAGGGGTTTTACTATCAATTATTTATTTATTTACCTCTTTAATACATTTTTTTTTGTGTGTTTTTACTCGATGCAATTCATTAATTGTGATGTTAAAAATTCAGCACTTAACGTTTTACGTTTTGTTAGCTGTCAAATATCACTAAGCTGCCTTTACTAGGCTGTATGGATCAATGTCCTTTGCCTTTCCCTCTGGAAGAAAACACATGAAAAAAAAATTAAGCTGCCTTCAAATGTCAAAACTCTTTCTTCACATGTGGATAAAAAGCGATTTTCTCAATAGATATGAAACAAACAAAAAGTGCTTTCCGAGCTAGTGAGATGAAAAGTAATTTTATTAGCTGCCGTTACAGACGCCTCTCAAGTTTCCACCCTGTCCCCTCCCACGGCCTGACCTCATCCCGGCGACGCAGTTGTCGACGGCGTGGCGCAGGTGGTCGTCGAGCGCGTCGCGCGCGGCCGCGTTGAGCGCCTCGAGGCGGCGCCGCAGCTCCTCGCAGCACTTCTTCAGCCGCGACTCCTCGTCGTAGCAGTCCGCCCTGACACACCACACACTTTATACCACCCACTCCTGCAGCCCTAGCATAACTGACATAACATTAAGGTAGCTCAACACAAAAAGGAGGAGGTTCTATGTTCTACTGTATGTTTGTTTATGTATGTTCACCGATTACTCCGTCAATTGTGGACCGATTTAAAAATATCTTTTTTGTTTTGATAGAGTATAATTTTGAGGCGGTCCCATTGTCACTTAAACTGAATCTGATGAGAGGATCCGTGAGGAATTGAGGGAACTCCTTAAACATTATCTAGGTACCTACACATATAGCGATTTTAATATTTTTAGTAAAAAAAAAAAGCATTTGAATTAAGAAAGCGTCATTTAGTGAAGTGGAACTGATGATGAAGATCTCAGATGGATGGTTAAGCGACTATACGAAAAAAAAAAAAGTTTAAATATGACAATCGAACTTACGGATAAAAAAATATCCTTGCGTCAGTAGTGTTATAGCCTCAGAATAAAAAGCAGGTAAGAAGCAGGATAAAAAAAATCCCAATACCAATACCGGAAGAATCAGAGAACAAGTATGTAGCCGGTCTGTAAGGAATGAGTCGGACAATTTGGACATCGACAACGACGAATGGAAAAGCATAGTAAATAATATGAACCTCCAGCACTTATATTTGGATCACGGAGGTTATTGACGCTCATTTCACGGCCAGGAGCAATGGAGGCTATAGAAATTCATTTTGGAGAGGAGCATGGAGAGGATATTTTTGGAAAAAATATGTACTGTGTCAGATAGTCAAGATGAATTTTGATGTCATTTATTTTTCGTGACTTAATGCTGCTAATTACTAACCTGTAAACGTTGTAGATCTGCAGCGCGCGGTCCATGTCGACGGAGGCGCGCAGGCGCCGGTACTGCGGGTCCTGCTGCAGCGCCAGCTCCGGCCCGTCGGCCCCGCCCGCCTGCACCGGCGGCACCCTGCGGGCAGTAGCGTTAGCGGGGCTCCAGGGGACCAGGGGGGGGCACCAGAGCTGGCTCGAACCCACCAATAATGCAGTTGTGATGATAGGACTGGTATATTACGTAGGTATTTAGATAAATAGAATACGATGACGAATAATACATAGTTAGTAAAAATATACCATAGTAATTCCTCTTTCCCCAGAGTCCTACTTCATCTAAACTCTACCACAGAACACACAATAGTATAAATGCACTATACTGGAAAAATTCGTATTCATTGGCACTCAATTGAAACTATTTAAAAAGGCCTTCAAAGTAGGGTTTGCTGATGTACACTCTGCGGAGTGGCCCTACTCTCCCCCCGGTGGACGGCCAACTCTGGTGCGAAGCCTGGGTACCGACTTGTTGCGCGCGACGCAGTAGAACTGCTGCAGCAGCTCGGGCACGTCACATGTGAACAGCTCGTGCAGGCGCAGCTCCGGCAGCGCCGCCGTCGCCAGGTAGTGGCGCACCGCCTGCCGACAATCAAACAACATTTATACCGTTCCTAAATGGTCAAAATATAATTCTCGAAAAAAACAGACATACAATAGCAGTATCGTTGACGTATTACCGATGTCTACACCGCCTATGTCTCTCGGCTTTGTCGACTGCGAGGCACACTGTGCGAAGCGATATCCGCCTTTTATTAATTTTATAGGTTGCTTCAGAGGAACCAGCTCTTATGAAGAAGCGGCATTGCTTTAATACAATGGAGGCAATAGGACTATTGAGGGAAACTCATGGGCGTAATTTAACATTGAAGCTTTGTCCATCTTTACTTTGAGGTCTGATAGCTACTAAGTATTACATTATAGTTATACATGTACCCCGCACACCGCAACTTGTCTCATCATCATTATGTAAGCAAGCTTTTAATCAGACCGCTGCTAAATGTTTTGACCGATATAATGGCACTGACATCGATTCTCTGCCCCCATTATCGTTATTGACCTGCAAGTGCCTCACCTCGAGGTGTTCGTGCGTGTGCACCCGCGCGGGGACGCCGCGCGCGACCAGGTCCCCGCGCGCGGCGTCGCGCGTCACGCGCGCCAGCGCCGCGTCCAGCAGCGCGGCGGGCCGCAGGCGCGGGCAGTTCGCGCAGTTGTACGTGGCCTCGGGGTGCTCGGCCAGCCACGGCGACTCGTTGGCCGTGTGGTTCAGCACCACGTCGCAGATGGACGCCACGCGCCACTCGCTGCGCATCTTGCTGACGAGGTTCTCCACGTCGGCGAAGGAGGCGTCGGGGCCGAAGCGCGGGTTCAGTTTCAGCTGGTCCGAAAGGCTGTAGCTCGAGTCGGACGCGCCCAGCTCCTGCGGACATAGAGGCGGGCGTGAGTACCCTACCCTTGGCGTCTCTCGTGACGCCGCGTCAGAATCCTTAATATAGTGTGATGGCATGTTAGCTGCCAATTTACTTTTAACGCGAGATATAATTTTACTGAAGGCTGAATGTTAACATGCAGGCAGATAACCCACCCCATCACGATTCGTGCCCAACGCATTCAGTTTTAACCCTTCTTTCAAATACTATATGATTGCTTGCCTTTATTTTGAATATAAGGAAACCAAATTCTGAAAACGGCGTGAATTTTGACAGCGCTCACCTGTATAGGCGTGAAGTGGATCATATTGAATCCGGACTCCTTGGAGACGCGCAGAGTGTTCTCCCAGCGCGAAAACGGGCCCAGGCACTTGGCCAGCACGGTCTGGCACGTGATGGCCTCGACGGGCAGCGTGTCGCGCCCGCCCGGGCCCACGCGCAGCGCCGGCGCCGCGTGCACCCAGCCCGAGCCCTGCGGCCCGATCGGGTTCTCCCTGACACCAAAAATATCCAATCGTTACCAGTTTAGAACGCGACAACCTGATACAATCAAGATGAGAGGCATCTCACGATACATAAAACTAAAAGATTTCTGTTTCAAAATATGCAACTGACAATTAATGATAGGTGACGGTGAGAATTTAAATACCTTGCAGAGTTTTTAAGTTGTCATTACATTAACACCTGTCGCCTGTCATAGAACGGTTGAGGAAATAGGCGACTTCTAACGCATCGCTTGCGTCGCCAGAACCAGACTGGGCGAATATTACCCGGACGGCGGAAGCGCATCTAAAGGGCTTATGTTTAACGGATCACCAGATATAGTAAAACATAACGCCAAAAAAACACTTTTTACTGCCGAAAATACTAAATGATCACCAAAAACCTAACCTAACGTAATCTTATTTGGTGGATTTTTGGGTCTCAAAGTCGGCCCTTCACGATGGCCAATTATTTAAATATACTATGTGCCCACCAGACCCAACACATGCATGGCGCCCTTTGATATTTACAGAATAACCAAAACTAAAAAACATTGACTAACAACATGAAATTAATTATGGCATCATGGGTGGGACTCACGCGTTGTCATAGACGAAGTAGAAGTGGAAGGCGCCGGCGCGCGTGAGCCGCAGCTCGCAGCACAGGTCGGTGTCGGTGACGAGCGCGCCGCACTCGGGCTCCTCGCCCCCCGCGCCCCCAGCGACCTCCGAGCCCTCCTCGTCCACGCGCCGCCACTCCAGCAGGTAGTACTGGTTGCGCACGAACTCCGACACCTCCGCCTTCTCATCCTCTATACATAAAGATATTACAACTCCTTGCTGCGCGCGGCACCGCTATGTGCAGCATTGGTTTGTGTTGCTCAGGAACACAAATTAAAGCTGCATATTGCTTGTCACACACACAAACTTAATAGTAAAGCAAGACTACTCACGGCTATCTGTGATCACGTAGTTGGTATACAGGAAGACCTTGCGACCGAGCAGGCTGGGCCCCGGGCAGAACTGCACCAAAGTGCCCTTCTGGAATCTGAACACAATAATCATACAGTGGTAAGAAGGAACCCCAAATGGAACACGGTGGCACAAAGGATACCGGGAAAAAATATGTACTTGCCTATAAAGCGTGGAGTCCTGGTGTTCTCCATGGTTAAGCGTGATGATGCGCACGAGCGGTCCAATGGGCGGGGCCTCGTCGTCGCTCCCCGCGGCCCCCGCGCCCCCCGCCGGGCTGGAGGGGCGCGCGGGGGAGCCGCCGTGCGGCGCCGGCGTCGGCGCCACCTCCGCGGTCGCTCCGCGCTCGATAGCCATTTGCCTCTGTTCAAAAAACACGTTTATGCTATCAGTTAATTACGCACACAAGAGAAGTATCAAACCGGAATACACCTTTTCAAGCTTAAGGTAGAAACGGTGATCTAAAAGCTGCAAACGATCTGCACCTCGCCGCGAAGCCAGTCTTGCGCAAAGGGTCACGCTTTTTAACGGCAGGTTTATTGATACAAATTTACACATTATAGCCCTCATTCCCAAAATACCAAAAATTTAATACCTGATTCTCCATACCAGATTCAAATTATTGGAAAATATCAATAAACCATAACTTAATTTTAATGTCAAGTTTTGGGATTCCAGTATATTCAGAACCTGGTATTTTGCGAATGGGCGGCTGCAGACGCGTTTGCAGCTATAACGGTGGCTCGTGTCGCTTTGGCAGAGGCGTACTAATGACCACTAATCTGATGAATGGAAACGAGCATGCACCACGGCTTCAAAAACATGTACAGCGAGGCGCCAGGCCAGCGACTCGAACCCTCGAGAGATCAGCTCCATGCGGCACCTTATCGTGTGGCTTCTCGAGGTTGCGGGCGTATTCCAGCGCATCGCGCTCGCGCGCCGAGTCGCGGCGCAGCATCGCAGGACGTTAGGTCTCTAGAGGCGGCGAGTGCGCAGCATGCCGGGCGCGGGCCGGCCCGGGAGTGCGCGCCGCGCGGCGCCTGCGCGCCTATAACGCCGCGCCGCGCCCGCGCCGTGACGCGCCGGTGTCCAGTTTCTATTGTGCGGCACAATGGCACGAACGACGCGACCGAAACGCGGGTGGCCTTTTGTTTTATGTAACCTGCTTTGCATTGTTAAGCGCGTTTACAGTCAGTCAAGAGACCTTAGAACATTTTACTCCCGCAGTAGGTACCTATCTAAATTTACATACATATTTTATTAAATTAAATCGTGTTAACTTCGTCGGTTTTTAGTTGTCAATAACAGTTTAACATGGCAATACTTAAAGACTATTGTGAGGGTAAGTAGATGGTAAAAAGTATGATGATAAATCTATCACGAAAAGACGTTAGTACGTCACTGGCTTGGAAACGATAGAAGATCTCAGTCAGTCTCCTTAAAGTGTTATTTGGTAATATAGTTAAATATTATAGGTTTAAGAGTTTTTACTGAACATTCTGTTGTTGAGTGGAAGTGATTAAAGTTATTTTGAACAATATTCAAAGTTTTATTCCAACTGGTGTCGACGGGAGTTAACAATCGTGCCCTTATCTATATATATATATATATATATATATATATATATATATATATATATTTAATACTTTTTCCGAATGCGGAAATGCGGCCGGCCTTTTATATATATATATATATATATATATATATATATATATATATAAGGCCGGCCGCATTTCCGCATTCGGAAAAAGTATTCGGAAAACGTATGTGTGCGGCCGGCCGCGGATGTCCGAATGCGGAAAACGTAATCGGAAGCCGTATACGGAAAACGAATGTATGCGGCCGGCCTAAAAGGAACCTGACGACTTATATACCACCGCACAGCCGAAACTACTGTACCTAAAAACTTGATATTTGGTACAGGGGTTCCTTTCATGATGTAAGTGAGCACTAAGAAAGGATTTTCCGAAAATCGACACCCAACGGGAAGAAATGGGGAGAGTAGCGGGAAACTAATTCTACGCGTACGCGGGCGTCCGACGTCCTCTAGTTTTATATAACAGCATAAAAAATAATTTCGTCATTAGATGAATGATGAATATGACACATAAACTTTGATCTTATTAATTATTATGTAAAACGCGCTTAAAATACGTTTCTTGTAAAATTCCTCGTCTCGGTTGCGATCGGCTACGAAACCACAAAAAAAAAAACAATTTTGTGGTAATTCTAGGACCACGAGACCTCACGAGACAGATAGGTATCATGAATGGTACTTATCTACTTACTCTAGGTATAGAGGCAGTATGGCATATAACCATAGCCTTAAAAGTAAAAGCGCGAGAAAAACTTATGCTGGCGGCATTCTTTTTAAAACTTAGTACCTACTTGTTCCATTTTTTAGCTATTAATCAGTATGTATTTTAATAAATATATTATGCAAAATCAATCTGCAGCGCTAACAGAGAGGATATAGACTAGAATAGAGAAACGTTTATTCGAACAAAATATCAACACAGGGGTACATCATAGAAAAGATACAGAACAAGTCAAGTCAAATGGAGTGATTTGTATGTACCTACCTACCAGCATTCCATTTAACATTCACATGTAAATTTTTCTCGTGATTTCATATCTATGTGGATGATTTACACTGCATTAGAATGTACAGTCAAGGACTTTAATTGTTATGCCACTATGGAACCCTGTCATGATGACAGCTTCAAGCCACATGAAATAAAATAAATTACGCCAAAATTAATAATTAACGGTATGCGACAGGGTTCCATAGTGGCATAACAATTAAAGTCCTTGACTGTACCTCCTATAAGGTAAGCATTTCAGAACCCGATACTAGAATTTTAGTGTTTAGAGTTAAGTTGGTAGGTACCTATCTCACTTGAAATTTAATAAAACAGTACCGTGACTGAGTGACTGAGAGACAACGCACAGCCTAAACCGCTGGACTTAGGGACTTGAAATTTGGAGGGAGTATTCCTTAGTTACGCAGTTACAAAATCTTTTATTATGTTTTGATAATAAGCTCACGAATGTGTGACTTTAATTTAACAATATACTTAATGAGCGCAATAGTGACATTGACAGAGGTCATCCCTACATTCCCCTGACTGAGTATACAGTACTACGAGTTCCTTAATAGTTAATGGCAATCTACAATTTCTTATGAAACACAAGTGACGAACGTACCGTTAGTGTGAATGCAAGTAAAGTGTGACAGCAATAGCCAGTGAAACGCTATTAACAAGCGGGAGTACTATACAGTTACAATTGTTACAAGTGGCAATAATACCTGATGGCCCCATAGGCAGCATAGCAGCATGGTAGCTCTAATGCAGTGTTATATTCTCCTGGTTAGCTTCCTCCGCTGTGTATTCACTACCTAAACTCACTATGTGCGAGACACTGACCAGCTCCCGCAGTATCAGTGGCTATCAACAATCACGCTTCACTGGTCATTTAATTATTACTTTCCATTGTGAACTAGTAATGTAGGGGAACCACAGAACAATGCTTATATTTACAATCATATATGTATGTTTGTTATATAATAAAAGAAGTCATAAGATGTAAATGTATGTGTCAAGATTTTGTTCTCTACATTATCACTTAAGAGAAGAAAAGTTGATCATGAAATAAAAATTAGAAAATTACTAATATTATGCATTATTTTAAATAATAACTCAGATTCTGCTATTCAATCATTAACATGTTTGCTAAAAATAATGTTAAGTATTTGCAGGTTACCCAGAAGTTGATGTGAAGTGTCTCCAGTGAGACTCCATGCCAGAGCACATTAAATCATGCCAGAAAACATTGAAATGATCTAATCATCCTCCTGTGAAATGAATGAGTGGTAAGTGGGCTGAAGATAACCTTCATTGTTGATGTTTATTTGTTGCATCCTCACATTATTTACAACAAAGGATAAGATGAAATGCGGCAACATCAATTTGTTTATTCAAGCAACACGTTTGTGTTCCAACCTCTTTAGGTAGGCACAGTTAAGAACTTAAATTAAAAATTGTGACCCGCCCTTAGGTCAATCTGACATTCTACACCAATTAGGTTGAGTTTCCTATAAGTTACAAATGACTTGACATCTCTGATGACATTGACGATTTTAAGCCTATTTTTTTTAAATGGGTCCCAAATTAACATTCATGACCATACGAACCTGGGGAACCCAGGTGTCCTGTGTTGGAAGTATAACATAGAATAGAAGGTCAAATAAAAAATGGGTGTCAAGTTACAATTATATATTTTAGTATTAATTAACAAATTATATATCATCAACTTTTAGATGTTATTTTACAAGCTATAACTGTCCAATATTAAGTAAACTTAAAGTAAATAATGTTTTATTCTTTTTTATTTATCTCCTATGACACAAACGTTCTAACAAAATAAATTAATTTAAAAGTTCATCGTAATGAAAGTGCAAATAAACATGGTATAATTTTTTTTATTTTAGAGTGTTTTGTTTATTGAACTACAATAAGATTAGGGCTTGGTGATTCTGCAATGGTAACGATATTTTTAAAAATAAATGGATTGTTTGAGGATACGTTAAATGGGTACAGGAGCAAGAGTTAGGGCGCGGGACGATGGGTCGGCGGGTCGGGCACTCACCGAGGTCAGCGCGCGCTCATGGGCCGCCGCTCGCCTCGCCACGCACCGGCACCTCGCAGCAACACCTCACACGGCCCGTGACGCTCTCGAACCCTTTCCCTCGGGTTCTTTTCACTGGGAAATTCACTTAACTTGATGTGGTACCGTGTTGTTATGAACGGGTTGACTGATAAAGTTTTGACAGTTGCGTCCTCTGCGTGACCTTCACCGACCGGCTGACTGATCATTCGTTTACGAATGTCGATACAACTTACACAATTTTGACAACTAACCTAGGTAGGTAATTAATTACGCATTAAATTTTTTTTTCTGCAAGATGTTTGTTGATTAGTATTTTTTTACTAAAATTATAATAAAAGATTTAATTTGCAAGGGAATGTAAAAATACATTCTGTCCTTTTCTTGTATTTTTTGAGTCAAACGCGAAAGCAAAGGACAAGGGGCTCTACTTTGAAATTAGTAATTCGAACTTCGGATCGCCCCGTCACTTTCTTGGGAATTAGTGACGCGTCGAGAGCAAAAAGGGATAGCAATAGACGAAGTTCGAATTACGGATTTCAAAGTAGAGCCTAAGGACATCAAAATAGGACGACCCTATTCTCAGGTCTTGGGACAATCGAGTTCAACTCGCATTCAAATTATCATAGGTACTCCAAGTGAATTATGGACGTGCTACGTGAATGATGACGGTAGGGCGAGTGGAAAATAGAAAGCTTACCCAAAAAAAACAATGTTGGCAGCAAAAACCAACTTGAAATAAAGTGCGTTATAAATAACGTGTAAAATACATAAATGTATTTTACACGTTATGGAAGAAAAATGAATGATGACACGTTTACAAAAAAAAGTTAATTTGATATGTTTAAAAATATGTTTGTAACATACCTACTTATTACACAATCCATTTAACTATTGATATTATCATATTATATACTGAGGTTAAATGTCATGCCCTTTTGAACCGCAATAAAGTCTTGATTGAGATAAAATGATCGGTCAAGTGCGAGTCCGGACGCGCTGATGTAGTTCTGTTCCAAAGTATTCCAGAGTTTGCTATCTAACATTCATTAGTAAGTATTGTTATTCTTAACAGTTACCTCGAGGTTATAAGTATAAGGGTGGTCTTTAATTTTAATCGCCTTAGCGTCGCAAAAACAATGGTGTCACTGAGTATAGTTGCCTAGTTGGTTTAATTTAGTAAGGATCTCAAAACAGTTTATCAACAAGCTACAAAATAATGTTTACCAACACTGCTCTTAGATATAAGTAGGTAATGAATGATAACTTGATATATCAGTACGTAAGTGAGGTCTTCGTATAAGCAGTATAAGTGTCTCAAAACAAGGAATTCTATCTCTGGTGACTTTGCGGCAAGTTAGTCTATACAACAGCTATGAAGGTGGTAGTAACAGGAGCCGCGGGATTTCTCGGCGGACGGCTCGCGGCCGCCCTGCTGGCGCCGGGGTGCGTGCTGCCAGTCACTGAGCTGGTGCTGGTGGACGCGATCGAGCCGGCGTCGCCCGCCGCCGCCGCCGCCGCGTCCGGCGTGCGCGTGCGTGCGCTCGCGCTCGACCTCACCGCGCCCGGGGCCGCCGAGCGCGTCGTGGAGCCCGACACCGCCGTGCTGTTCCATCTGGCCGCTATAGTGAGCGGAAACGCCGAGAAGGATTTCGACCTCGGCATAAAAGTAAACTTGGACGCGACGCGCGCTCTACTGGAAGCGGCACGGAGCCGCGCGCCGGCGATGGTGTTCGTCTTGACCAGCACCGTGGGCGTGTTCGGAGGCGAGGTGCCGCCGCCGATTGACGAGGGCTGCGCGCCCACGCCGAAGACTTCGTACGGCTGCGCCAAGGCGATGGCCGAGCTGCTCGCGAGCGAGTACGGGCGCCGCGGGTTCTGCGACGCGCGCGTGGTGCGCCTGCCCACGGTGAGCGTGCGCGGCGGCGGCGCGAACACGGCGATCACGTCGTTCGCCAGCGGGCTGGTGCGCGAGCCGCTCGCCGGGCTGGAGGCCGTGATCCCGGTGCCCGCGGAGCAGGAGCTGTGGCTGGCGGGCCCGGCGGGCGTGGTGCGCAACCTGCTGCACGCGGCGGCGCTGCCGGCCGCGGCGTGGACGGCGCGCCGCGTGCTGCACCTGCCGGGGCTCACGGTGACGGTGGGCGAGATGGCGGCGGCGCTGGCCCGCGTGTGCGGCGCGGCGGCGCGCGCGCGCCTGCGCTGGGAGCGCGACCCGACGATCGCGGCGATGCTGGCCACGGTCCCGCAGCGGCTGGACGCCCGCCGCGCGCTGGCGCTCGGCTTCGCCCGAGACCAGAGCTTTGACGATCTCATCCGCGAGTACATACGAGACGATCTCGGTGGCCGGATGCCGCAGTAGACCCGCTTGGACCTATGTAAAACTTAAATTATGTAACCGAGCTGAATAACATGAAATAAATTACTTATATAAACCTATTATTCGTTACTTGAGGGGTTATGTGGTAGTGTGCGTGACCCGTCCTGATGGGTACCGAGCACCGTCGAAAAACTATTAGTAACGTATATTATATTCGTCGATACTATCTTACCCACTAACTTGCCGCTTTTTAATTCGTGAAATCTTTATTTCATGTCCTAAGTACTATTTAGTATCGATGAGTCTTATCGTTTTCACATTGTTGTGTTCCGCCACTTCCGCCATACTACCTATGGTTCCGCTGAGCGGTTAGACAGCCGCTGGTGAAATTAAGATTACTAGCAAATAGTCTTCACTCGTCCTCTAGGTTAGCAAAATAGTATTAGATCGCTTAATAACTAGGTAATAACTTGATCATCTGCCATAACAAATCGTGTTAAATTAAAATTACCTATGCCGCCGCATAAGTATTCGACAAGACTTTAACTGGTAGCTGGCAAAAAATAATTATTAACTCCCAGAGAGACGTGCGAGTAAGTACGCCGTATTTATGGCTCGGTGACCTTACTCGCCAGAGTGGAGTGTGGGCTAAATGATTATTTTTTTCCCCAAAAACTGCTGCTTTTACTGTAATTTATTTATTTATTTATTAATTAAAGGAAAACAAACAGCACAAAACAATACATATAGATTTTTAAGGGTAAAATTGTTGCCAAATTAAACATTTCTACAGCTATGACTTTAATTTGGCCCAACTGGTTTACTTGATTAATTAAATAAAACGAGCATATAATTACTATTATTATGTAATCAACAATAACAATAAAATTTCTTTATCTAGTTTGCCGTCTATTTAACTCAATTCTGGTGCTAACTCGATTGACACAATTCTGTGGGTAGAAACGAATATTCAGTCGACTTTCATCTCTAGTGAAGTTTCATCTCTATTGACACCAGGGGCCTGTTTTATAAAACTACAAATTACAATTTACAGGTTACAAGTTTCCATTTGACACAACCTCGACCAATGACGACCAGCCATTTGAGCCGTGTTGCCAGTTTAGACCTGTAAAATTGTAACTTGTAGCTTTATAAAACGTGCCCCAGAATTAGAAATTCGCCACGGACGCTTCAAGAGCTGAGGCTCTACTTTGAAATCCGTAATTCGAACTTCGTCTATTGCTATCCCTTTTGCTCTAGGCGCGTCACTAATTTGCAAGAATGTGACGGGGCGATCCGAAGTTCGAATTACTGATTTCAAAGTAGAGCCCCTGTAACTATTAGGTACTATTAATAAAGTCAAATAATAAAATGATATTGATGATCAATTAAAAAAATGAGGTCAAAAAAAACTCAAGGTTTTACAGATTTCATATAATTTTTTATATATGCGTTTGAAATTTAATGTTCTCAACTAGTTCACAATAAATGCATTGACATTTTAATTATAATGACTTTATTTTTGCTACACGTGACGCCGCCCGCCCACATTTGGATACCATAGTCAGCATTATAATATCCTGTAGGTACTGTAAGTGTCCTTCTTAACCCTGTTTTCAAAATGTCTGAATAAGTAGGTAACAAGCCAACTGCTAGGTTTCGAAAAGGAAAGAATGTATGTACGTATTTAACACTTTTTAAAATAAAGATAAATTTTTCAAAATGATGGTAATACTAAATCTTTGATTATTTTAGGAAAAGTTTCTGAACCAAGGCTGCTCAGCTTTTTTCAGTCAGGCCATACTTTTTTAACTTGGCGGAAATTTTGTAACTTGCCGTTGGCCGAGACATTGCCGCGGGCCCGGGGCGAGCAGCCTTGTTCTAAACGGACACACATTGTTCAGAGCTATTATACTGTATTCAAAAGGCACTTTTTGGCAAATATTATTTCCAAATCTTGAGGCAGGCATCGCCCCCGCCAAGATAGAGCGAGCGATTAACGCCAGACCATTCTTTTTACCCGACTGCGTCAGAAGGAGGGTTATGTTTTTATAGGAAACATTTAGCGCGAACACAAACATCCTAATAACTGTGATATTAATTCATGCAATGGGGTAAATTTAAAGACGTACCGTATTCTCTTGGAAAAAATTAGGTACGTATTCTTTCGCACTCAAACTAGATATTTAAAGTAGAAAAAATCGCTAAATCAAGGAATCAAGGACATTACTGTAACACAGTTACAGAGCCGGACTCGACCTGATATGTCGCGACCGACAACCGTCACTCGCTTCACGTCTAGATGCCGTTCGGGCCGCATACAAAATTGTACAGTTCAGTATCGGAAGAGTAAGAATCTATTCCATCAAAAATTAAAAAGACTCTCTTCGATAGCCCGCTCGGAGTCCCACACGTCGGCGGCGGGCGCGCTGCGGCGCTTCTTGCGCGGCAGCGGCGAGGGCGAGCGCGCCGGCGCTTCCTCCTCGCGCTCTCGTTTCCGCTTCTCCTTCTTCTTTTTCTTTTTCTCCCGACGCTCCGGGCCGGCCGGCTCGGCGCCGTCCGGCTCGGCGCCGGCCGGCTCGGGCGGGGCCCGGGGCGCGAGGCGCGGGCGCGGGCGCGGCGCCGGCGCGCGCTCGTAGTCGACGCCGAGCAGCGGGTGCCGCGTCTTGGTCGCGGGCAGCGGCACGGCCGGCTCGCCCTCGGGCGGCGCGGCGGGCGGCGCGCGCACCCGCGGCACGCGCGCGCGCAGCTGCAGCGCCCCGCGCACGCGCACGCCGCGCACCACCCAGCGCGCGCCGTCGCCCAGCAGCAGCGCCGCGCGCGCGCCGCACGGAACCGGCGCCGCCTCGTACGCGCGCCCGCCCGCTTTCAGCTTGCCGCGCTCGCCCGGCGTCAGCGCCGCGCCCACCAGCGCCGCCGCGTCGAGCTCGCGCGGGCAGCGCACGAGCCACACGTCGTCGTGGCGCGTCACGGCGGCGGCCGCGGCGGGCGCGGGCGTCAGGTGCCGCCGCGAGCGCAGGTAGCGCGCGAGCCGCCCGGCGGGCGCCGGCGCCGGCTCGTCGCGCCGCGGCGAGGCCCCGGGGGAGACGCTCGGCGAGGGCGACACTCGGTCCTGCGATTCTTCTTCATATGTGATCCGTTCCCTTATTTTCGAGGGTCGTCCGCGAGCCGGTTCGGGGGATGGCGACTTTTCTCTGCCGGAAACGACGCGCTTCGGCTCCGGCGGGCGCTCCTCGACCGAGTCGCTGTCGTCTTCGACGAACTCCTTGCTCGTGAAAGGCTTATCTTGGGCGATTTTAGACCCGCCGGCGCCGGATTGGCGTTTCTCGACGACGGTCTCCTCGGCCTCAAATTTATCTAGAACGGAGTCGCTCTCGTCCGTTTCCCTTTTATGCTTCTTCTTTTTCTTTTTAGGCGGGTCCTCGGCGTCAGGCTCGTCGCGGCGCTCTTTCTTGGCCTTTTTCTTCTTGCGAGCGGGCGCCTCGTCGCCGGAGCCGGCCGAGTGATGTCGCTTTCGCGGCGAGTCGCGCGGGGCCACGAAGGTCGCCCGCTCCTCCTTCACCTTGAGCTCGAGGACCCGCTCGGCGTCGGCGTCGGCGTGCCCGTTGAGCAGCGCGGGGCGCCCGCGCGAGTCGCTATCGGGTTCGTCTTTCACCGCGGGGCTGACGGGTTCACGTTTGATCTTCTTTTTCTTGCGAACGCGTGGTTCTTCCTGGGAATCGTCAATATCGCCATTCTGGAACAATTCCTTTTGGAGCTTCTTTTTGTAGCGCTTGTCAAAATCTGACTCTTCTTCATGTGCCCTGAAAATTTAAGAAAAATGTTAACTTACACCAGATTATTATAGTTCTTCTGCCATAACAAATATACTGACATATGCCGATGAGCGTCAGCATTGATAATAAATCTTCTGGTCGTCCCACCCCATTCCTACTGTTGTAGTTGGTTGACAGCGATAGATAATAATTAGAGATGCAGCAAATAGTGATTATGCCAAATACCTGCACACTCTCAGCCGAAGCATCGAATATTCGGTGGCTAATCATTCTGCAAAATATGTGTAATCGCCGCAGGTAGCAAGGTAGGACTTGTCTTTTTGCAGTGTGTGTGGTAGGTAGTATTTGTTTTATTTTTGTTGCGGCATCAGTGAGAGTGTCACAATTTCACGATACGCATTATTTCAATCAATCAATCAATCAATCAATCAATCAATCACGAGACATGGTACCATTTAATAAAAAAATGTGTTTGGGATTTAGTATGAGATTTGTAGTGAAGATAACAAACTGTGTGTTTGCGTGGCTGTGTGTTTGTTGTGTATTAAGAAGATGTAGCATGGTACCTACTCTGATTTTACTACACATTTAATTAGTTGGTGGTATGAGAACACTTTCATTATGACTGAACATATGCATATGCATATACTGCTGATGATTAAATAATATTATATTAAATACCAGAGTTATCATACAAACTCTGCCATAAAGGGTCATGCAGAAAGATCAAGATTCAAGTTTAATATTAACACATAGGAGTCGAGTTCTGTCTCAGTACACGAAATGTGCGTCAATGTTAAGTAAGATTGAGCTACAATACAATACACGGGGCCCGTCCAAGACTTCCAGAGGTTATACTCATGTACTCTACTTTGTAATACTATAACAAAGCGTCTTTGCAGAAGATCTTACAGCGGGCAGTACAGAGGCCGTACAAAGCTTTAATAAAGAATATATGTATTTAGCGTCATAGAGAGGACCTAAATAAATCTGTACCGCGCGAAAAGTATATCACACATATCAAGTCACTTACATAGCTTCACTATCAGAATTACTACACTTTTCCCACAGGTAATCGTCCTCGGAAGAAGAACCCATACGTGATTTTAAGCACCGAGTCTAATTTCATTCTCAATTATTGTAAACTATAATAATATAAGTTGAGGTTAACATAATAACAACCTGCTAACGCACGTCAAAACATAACCTAAAAATTTAGGCTTAATAATAAGGGGTCCTTTCACTACTCTATACTACAACAAGCGAATTAAAAATAAATTCTTTTCGTTGTGACGTCACAGTCACACAGGGTTTACTTTACTCTTTTATAGGCTGATAAATAATAGAAAATCATGAAGCCGGAAGACGATTACAGAAAAGAAAGTAATTTTACCTTTTAGCCACCGCTATCTGCAATATAAGGGGCCCGTTTCACGAAGCTACAAGTAACAAATTACAAGCGGAAGTCTATTTCTAACTCCTTTTGCTAGAAAGGGAGTTCCGCTTGTAATTTGTTACTTGTAGCTTCGTGAAACGGGCCAAAGGTAAGAGATATCCAGCTCAGCTCAGATATATAAAGAGAGAAAAAAACCCGGGTAAAAACATGTCTGACCATGCTGTGTCGGGTTTCGAAGCCGAAAAGTGAATAATGCTGGGTTTACACTGCGTTTAACGTTGGAATTAATAGAAAGGTATTTAGTGACCTGTGGCCCGTTTCACGAAGCTACAAATTACAAATTACAAGCGGAACTCACTTTCTAGCAAAAGGAGTTAGAAAAAGACTTCCGCTTGCGAGTGTTGGGTATTTAAGAAAACTCCCAAGTTAGGGCTCAAAATGCATTTATAAAATGGAAAACTGTAAAAAAAATAGAAAACAGATAGAGATGATACTCTTGTCTGAGTTGCCCGGTTTTTCAATTTAAAAGCTTAGTTTCATGCCAAATGGGAAAAGTATGGTTGGAAAATGAGATTTATAAAACAATCACATTTGCAGGACCCCGATACGTTGTTATATAAGAATCCTACTTAAGGCAACTATTTTTCTTTTCTTTAACGAAACGTTTTATTTCTCTCTTTTCTTCTATTCTATGATGTTGTGAGAATTATGCCCTCATCAAATGCAAAAACATTTACAATTAATGTTAAAATTAAAGACTGGTCCCACTTTGGTAATGAGTATGTGTTCGAACATTTATTCCTTAAAATTTTCAAAGTCACTATAGTAAAAGAAACGAAACGCATTTTGACATTGACAGCTGAGTCGAGTACGTATCTGTGGAAAGAGTTGACAAGTTCTTTCTGTCAAAAGTTTGTGTTAAACATGGTGAGTCAAAGGAAATAATTTATAATAAATCCGTGAAAATCTTAGATTTAGTTTGTAAAAAATCTACCGGAACTTAATTGTAGACCGTTTGTTGTCCTCAGGGAGTCCACTAAGCAGCATATTTTGATAAAACACTTGTTAAATTCCTGTTTATTCTGTTAGTAATTTTGTCTGAGGTTACTTGGTCTAAATATTGAAAATAACTTGTGTTTAATTGTAACTGTTGATGCGCTGCCTGTTACTGAGTGGCACAAGGCAGTGCCCATGCCGTGCTCATTGATTGCAGCGTCAGCTAACGTAAAGTGTGTTTTCCCAGGCTCGCGGCCCTAAAAAGCACTTGAAGCGTTTGAACGCGCCAAAGGCATGGATGTTGGACAAGCTGGGCGGCGTGTACGCGCCGCGGCCGTCCACGGGCCCGCACAGGCTGCGCGAGTGCCTGCCGCTGGTGGTGTTCCTGCGCAATCGGCTCAAGTACGCGCTGACCGGCGACGAGGCGTTACGTATCGTCAAGCAGCGCCTCGTGCGCGTCGACCACCGCGTCCGCACAGACCCCACATACCCAGCTGGATTCATGGGTGCGTACCACTCCATACCATAACCCCCAGCCATTCTCTTTAACACAAACTACACCTGTGTTGTGTATAGTGGGAAACTGGTAGCTTTCAAGTTGTGAATGTTTTGTTTTTGAAGGATCAAAACCTTTGTTGTTATTGCAACTGTTTAACGAAAGTTCTGTGTGTAGCTTGGGACTAATAAATAAATGAATGAAGAGTACATTTAGTATTCTATAATTATTTTAGTTTTGTGACTTGGGGCGTGTTTGACATTCTAAGATAAGAATACTACATTTTGTTATTTCAAAGTATTTTCAGCCAAATTTGTTTATTAATGTATCCATACAATAGCCAATTAAATGATGGGAGGCATTTTGAGGACCCTGTTTTTTTCAATAGATAACTCGCTATGACACTTTTTTAAATGTAAATGTAGGAAGCAGGGAGCTAGTAAGTACTCATTGATTTGGTGTGTGGTTTCCAGATGTGGTGTCGATTGAGAAGACCAATGAGCTGTTCCGCCTGATCTATGATGTTAAGGGCCGCTTCACGATCCACCGCATCACTCCCGAGGAGGCCAAGGTTAGTATACATACAGTGCTGGTTACTTTTCAGAAATAGCACAGTCAAGGGTAAAAATAAATATCCGCACAAAGGTGTAAAAATATGTACACTATTGCCATAGTAATAAGGTCTGTATACATATTTTTGTGCCTTTCGAGTGTATACATATTTGTGCCATTGACTGTACATAAAACCCAGTTCAAGTTTTTGTGGTGTTATAAAGAATTTACATTTTAGACTGTATCAGCACCTCTATTTTACTAGGTACAACCGAAACCAATCAAATATGTTTGATGACGTGTTGGCCTAGTTGGTAGTGGCCCTGCTTACAAAGCTAGCGGTCCCGGGCTCAATTCCCAATTTTTTGTGTGATGAGTCAATGTATTATAGTATTTATCTTCTAATATATAAAATTCTCGTGTCACAGTGTTTGTAACCGAACTCCTCCGAAACGGCTTGACCGATTCTTATGAAATTTTGTGTGTATATTCAGTAGGTCTGAGAATAGGTTGTAAACTATTTTTCATAAGGTTTGTATGAAAAAAATAATACACCCGGGCGACGCCGGGCGCGGACAGCTAGTTTCTCTATATAAGTATTTATATTGTTGTCTAGTACCCATACTACAAGCCTAGACATTAGTTTTGGACTAGGTCAAATTGTAAGATCGATTTGTTTTATCAAGTAGAATAGAAGCCAGCATATAAATACAGTGTTTTGAATATTACATCCTGGTATCATTACCAGGATGTAATTTTCTAATCACCTACAGTTTTTTAATTCTATGAAATACCTTAATGTAAGTTAAAAGATTATTCTTCTCATTTTTTTTACTTAAAACTTCAAATGTATCCACTTCACCTTTTTGCATTGTTATTACAGTTATTAGGTGCAAAAGTGCATACTTCTCTTTGTAGTTGATTGTACTTTAAAAGGTCATTTACAAAATGAGTTTTATCGTTATGATATAGTTTTATGGCTCCAATTTCAACCTACCTATTATTGTAATTTTTTCCTGTTATCCATAATTTTAATCAGTAGGTATCCTATTTCTTGAAAGTAAGCAAAAAGGTTAGTTTTGATGTGGTAATGCAGTCACTGTCACTTCTGTAATAAGGTCCATAATGAAAAAACCAACCATGTTTTGAAAATGTTTGGAGACGCTAGTAACGGTTGTGCTTGTCCCTCAGTACAAGCTGTGCAAGGTGCGGCGCGTGGCGACGGGCCCGAAGGCCGTGCCCATGCTGGTGACGCACGACGGGCGCACGCTGCGCTACCCCGACCCGCTCATCAAGGTCAACGACTCCGTGCAGCTCGACATCGCCACCGGCAAGATCATGGACTTCATCAAGTTTGAGTCCGGTAAGTGCATAACTGTTCAGAGTAGGCTTGTAACAGAGTGGACAGGCCTAAGCGGAAAAAGGACAATAGGCAGACCTAAAGACCGATGGGTTGATGAAATCGTAAATATAGCTGCCAAAAAATGGATAAGAGACAGAAAAGGTTGGAGGAGACCTATACCTGTAGTGGGGCCTTAAATTTTGTTTTTATATCAATATCTTTTTATCAATAGGTCATGGAAATAAAAGTTTTTTATAAATTAGTAATATAATATTAACCTTTTAAACGCTACAACTACTCTAGCCGTCAACTGAAAGTCGTGCTACTTACTCCACGACGAGGGCTGCGCCCTTAACTTTGCCGGCGACTACTTTGTTTCGTATGAATAAGGTGTAATTTGCATAGCATAGCAAACATGTTTGGCGTGTCAGTGACACATTTTGTATTCGACGTAAGGCGCTCAAAAGGTTTTTATTACTAATATAAAACAAAAATATGAAATGCACAATTTTTGTTGTTGTTTCCGTGTTGTTAATGTTGAGTTGTGGCTCGTTGCAGGTAACCTGTGCATGATCACGGGCGGGCGCAATTTAGGGCGCGTGGGCACCATCGTGTCCCGCGAGCGCCACCCCGGCTCCTTCGACATCGTGCACGTCAAGGACACCACGGGACACACCTTCGCTACCCGGTCAGTGTCTAACTATATCAGCCGAGCTCTGTGCTTCATCTGTAATGGAATGGTCATTTACTCTGAAAGAACCTGAGAATTGTGAAGTGCCATTGGGAAGAATTGTAATGTTTCTATTACCCTAAAGTCGCGCACCTAGATGGATTTTTTGGATTTTTGAATACGTTGTAGATATTGTAAAGACTAGGTCTGAATGTTTTCCTTTTTATTAAGAAAATATTTCTTGGAAAGACACAAATGCGCTAAAAAACGGAAATGTTCAAACCTAGTTTTCCATGACAACTACAACATATATAAAAATCGCAGAAATCGGACGCGTCTTTTCACAATCCTTTTAAACGAGATTTATAATATAATGTTATTGTTTTAAGTCTTCTTTCAATTGGGTTATCCCATAATTTTATAATGTATAGTGATTCAAACACCAATTCGAGAATAAGGGTTGTAGAACCATTCCTTGTTATCAGTATAATACAGTAGGCTCTCGGTGATGCGACGCTCGTCAATCCGATTTGCCCAGTAATCCGGCAGTTAGCGACTCAGGTGACCCACTATAATCCGGCAGGTTACACGGCCGAATTCCATGCCTATAAACCATGCCTATGCCTATGCCTATGCAGCAGTTCCAACAATCCGGCATAGGGGGAAAATTACCGGTGCTGGATTACCGAGCACCTATTGTAGTACTTCTTATAATGAAAACCTACAGTCGCCATCAGATATATTGGAGCGGCCGAGGTACTCAAATATTTCTGAGCAGCTATAAATTTCAATAAATTCTTTACGGTAAATAAGGTCAATAACATCTGAACATCCAATTCGCCACAAATATATGAGCAGTGGTTTTTCAATTAAATCTGAACACACAACGAGACAATAATATCTGAAAGCACAACTCGTCAAAGTTATCTGCACAGACAGGGTGATCATAAATATCTGAACATTTAAGGAAAATATACCTTAAAGCAATAGGCATACAGTTTAAAGGTAATCGTACAGATGTAATGAATTTTCCTTTTACAAAATAAGTAGGGATACAAAACATAAATCTGCGAAAAGCAACTTCACGGTCTTGTTACAAGAGACAAATTTGAATAAAATATTTGGCAATTCACAAAAACGGTAACATAACTGTCATTGCATATAATTCACTGCGTGTCTTTATCAAATGTAAATATGTAATATTGAAGCTGCCAAATGAAAATAGGTACGAATCCTTTGCAATATTTCATCCACTATTGTGTCAGTCGCCATGGCCTAGCGGTTTAGTAAATAGAAATCAAAGTTATGATACCGTAGCGTCAGGGTTCAAATCCACAATTGTGCTTTTTTTTGTATTTTATTAAGAATTAATGTTCTTTTTTTTTTTCTAATTTATTATTTTTATTTAATGAAAACTGTAAACAAACTTAACATCAACATTAACCCCCTTACTAATAAACGTTGAGTAACGGTGGTATAGCTATACAATGTTTTGTCCTTATCTGTAATTGTGATATTTGGATTTGACAGATAAGGACAAAACATTGTATAGCTATACAGCCTTTACTCAATGTTTATTAGTAAGGGGTTTACTCGTTAGTTTTCAAAACTACAAAAAAAAAAAACATAGTGAGTTCAAGCCTCCGTACCGCTCAATTTTCTTGATAATTCCTTTTTTTACTAATTTTTGTATAAACGGCCATACATTGCTACTTTAAGGGGTAAAATTGTAATGATCATAGTTCATAGCAAGTAATAAACACTTCATTACACACGTGCAAACTCTTTAGAAGAGTTTCATACTTCAAACTAATACTAGATAATACTCGTACTTTTTTGATTCCGTCAAAGTTGACAACTATCTAGCAATTGTTATATTACTTATTTTGTAAAAGGAAAATTCATTACATCTGTACGATTACCTTTAAACTGTATGCCTATTGCTTTAAGGTATATTTTCCTTAAATGTTCAGATATTTATGATCACCTTGTCTGTGCAGATAACTTTGACGAGTTGTGCTTTCAGATATTATGGTCTCGTTGTGTGTTCAGATTTAATTGAAAAACCACTGCTCATATATTTGTGGCGAATTGTATGTTCAGATGTTATTGACCTTATTTACCGTAAAGAATTTATTGAAATTTATTGCTGCTCAGAAATATTTGAGTACCTCGGCCGCTCCAATATATCTGATGGCGACTGTACCACCTAATTATTATTTTTCAAATTGTGATTATTGGACTAGATTTATGCAGGAGAAATATTACTGAATATTATAAAAAAAATATTTTAAACGGGGGCTCTATTCTACTCAGTAAAACAATATTGCTTTTGACATATAATCAAGTTGTAAATTCGATAACATGTCAAAAGCAATATTGTTTCACCGAGTCGACTAGAGGCCTTGGTTTATATTACAAAGACTCTGTTCCTGGGGCCCATTTCTCAAAGCGTATTAGTCTAAAAATATTAGTATTTTGTCTCATAAATAAAACTACAAAATGAGACAAAACACTAAATATTATTAGACTAATATTTTTTGAGAAACGGGCCCCTGGTCGTGTCCCGGTGTCGCTAGCTAACGTGTGCTGTGTCGTGTGTGTCAGGCTGAACAACGTGTTCATCATCGGCAAGGGCACGAAGGCGTACATCTCGCTGCCGCGCGGCCGCGGCGTGCGCCTCACCATCGCCGAGGAGCGCGACAAGCGCCTCGCCGCCAAGCAGAGCGCCAGCTAGGTTAAGGCTAACTAATAAAACAATAAACCTAACACGACTCTCATTTGCCAGGTCATCGCACCTTCACCAAAGTTAGGGTGTTATTGCACTGGCGAAAGCTAGGCGACTGGACGTCGCACTCGTTAAATCTGCTTAACTTTTTTCTATGTATGATCTATATACACGTCGTCATGGCGTCCACGTGGAGTAGCGGTCGTGGCGAGCTCTGCAGGCACGCTCACCCACCATACGCCTTGTTCTAAAAGTTTACATATCGCTGTGTGATTATAACACCATAACGAGACCAATAATGCCTACAGCGCACTTCCGACGCGTAAGTTCTACTGCGGTAAATCCATAGAGTGAGCGGTCTCTGACTGAGCGACCGGTTTTCCGCGTAGTGTTTCGTTTTAAGGGCCTTCTAAACGGGCCATATTTTCACTGCAATATGTGGCCGGCAACTGATGGTGTCCCTCTCTTACTCGTATGTTAGAGAAAGACAAATAGTTGCCGGCCACATATTGCAGTGAAAATATGGCCCGTTTAAGCCCCTTTAGTCATATGCAATAACACGTACGCCGGGGGACAACGACGAAACGCAACTCGACCGAAAATTACACTTTTCAAGTTCAATATTTCCTAAACGGTCCCCCAAAAATTTATGAGCGTTGCTCATAATTTCCGAATATCAATTTTTATTGTTAAGAATTTCTATTCCCATTTTATCCCAATCTTATTTTCTCCCAATCGCATATTTTCCTATCCAAATTTCTCCCAATTGCAATTTTTTCCACTTATAATTAGGTTGAAAAAGGAAGGTAGGTTTAGACTTTAGGTTATGTTAGTTTTGCAGCAGGCCCGAAGGGCCAAACCGCACAGGAATAGGAGCTCCCGTCGACACTATCCAATTGATTTCTGGAATGGAAAAAATGCGTCCGGGAAAAAAGGAGCCAGCGAAAAATTAAGCTCGGAGAAAATGGGAATAGAAATTCTGCAACCAATAAGATTTGATTTTCGGAAATTATAAGCCACAGTCAAATTTATGAATATACATACTGGTTTTAATTGATACCTCATTACAAGTATGTCGGCGTTATTTAAATACATTACTATGCCAAATTACAATTATGTAGTACCAAGACTCGTGGAAACTAAAATAAAGAACCCTAAAAATTAAATATGATTTTTTTTATTGACAATTGAGTAGGTACAAATTTATCTTTAGTCCTAGATCCTGAGCTAGGAAGCCCTGTGTTACAGCACAAACTTTCCGTTTCCGAAAACAATTAATATGAGGGCGCTATTGTACCTACATCTGGTGGCTGTTTTACAAAGCTACAAATTACAATTTACAGGTTACAAGTTTCCATTTGACACCACCTCGACCCATGACGACCAGCCATTTGAGCAGTGTTGCCAGTTTAGACCTGTAAAATAGATTTTTTTAGCTTTGGCCACCGGTGTACGCTCGTTCGGCCGAGCATAGAACTACTTATAGGTATCTTAGGCACCGAGCGTCCAGTGGCGCCCTCATTACTATTATCGTGTTTTCTGATAAACTTAAGTACGTAAGTAAGTCTTGAAATCGCAAAGTGGTTTTTTGGTGTGCAAATGAATACACAATGTTATAGTATATAGCTGTTATGGTCAGAATTCCAACCTAACCTAATGTAGCGGGAGTGACCTAAAATAGGCCAGAGGGGTGCGATAAGTAGAGATTATCTATTAATTATTTATTTAAACTTATTTGCACAAAATACAATAAAGTACAAAAGGCGGACTTAATGCCCAATGGCATTCTCTACCAGTCAAACAGAAAAAAAACTACGGTCGGTGACAAGAAAAAGAAGCGTAGAAAAAAGAAAGTTTCAATAAAATATAATTATACAAGATACGTGTATATAAAATATGAATAGATTCATTTCGGGCTTCCTATTATATTCTTCAGAACCCGGTCTACCGCCTTCTTAGGCGATTAAGAGAGACGCATATCGTTTTGGCCGGTTTTTATTACACACGGATATTGAGGATGCGAACTTTTTTTTTAAATATTTAGGTACAGTCAACCAATTTGATTCCTAGGCCACTATGGATTTTGTCAATGTGACGTTGTAAACCAAATCATAAGAAGTCCGTAACGTTTGGTTGTCAACGTCACTTTAACATAGTCCAAAGTGGCCTAGAAATCAAATTGGTTGACTGTACATTATGCTCGATCCACCGAGCTAGGTGATTCGGTGATTGTTTAAGCAGTTTTTAAAGCTAAAGCTATATAAAATAAAAACGATTATAGTACTTCATAACATTTATTAGCATTTTTACCAGTTACAGTTATTATATTAACTTTTAACCGACGTAATCTTAGCGGTCCAAAGTTTGAGCACCTGTAGGTAGTTTAGGTAAAGCGCGATCTCGTCGGTCGGCGATCGCAGGGTTTTGTGAAGGAGCGGCCCCCGATTTGACACCGTCGTACTCATCATCAGGTAGGCAGTGACGGTCAACTCGAGGGTGAAGTTTGGTAGGCTCGTCTGCCGCAAAGCGCAAAGTTCATTCCCAGAACTACTCGCGTGTCGTTTCGGGCCCGGGTCAGGGCGCGGGCGCCGCGGGCTCGGGCGGGGCGGCGTGGCGCGCGCGCATGTGCCGCTCCAGGTCGCGGCGCCGCGCCAGCGCCTTGCCGCACCGCGCGCAGGCGTGCGGGCCCGCGCCGCCCGCGCCCGCGTGCAGCTTCACGTGCTTGTTGAGGTTGCTCGGGTCGCCGAAGGCGCGGCGGCAGTGCGGGCAGCGCAGCGGCTTGTACCCGGTGTGCGTGCGCAGGTGGATCTTGAGCCCGTAGCGCCGCGAGTACAGCCGCCCGCAGTACAGGCAGGCGTGCCCGGCGCCGGCGCCCGCGCCGCGGCCCCACGCCGTGGCGAGCGCCTCGAGCGCGGCCGGCGCCAGCGGCAGGCTCGTCGGCCGGAAGGCGGAGCGCGCGGGCGCCGGCGCGGCGCCCAGCCGGCGGAGCAGCGTGCCGTAGAACAGCGCGGCGCTGGCGGCGCGGCACCCCAGGAACAGGTGCACGCGCAGCGCGTTGGGCGCGTCGAAGCGCGTGCCGCAGCGGTCGCACAGGTACTCGTTCTCACCTGGAGGTCCAAAATGAGTAGGTATAGAATAATTAATCTGCGGTTTCAGCGGCAGCATTTCGTGCAACGACTCGTCACTTCACGCATGCAAATAGGGCTCACTTTGAGCTCGAACAGGCTAGTGTGAGCGTGAAGGCAATATAATTGTGCACGAGCAACAGAGACGAGGTCGAAGTTTTCGGGGTTTGGAAATGGAAATAAATGCACTGACCCAGCTTGTGCAGAGCGGTGAGCGCGGGCACGGCGGCGCGCTCGAGCAGCTCCTTGGCCGGCCACAGCAGCAGGTCGGCGTGCGGCGGCGCGGCGGCGCGCACGGCCAGGCGCCAGCCCGCGCCGGCCGGCTCCAGCGCGGCGCCCGCCGAGCCCGCGCGCGGCGCGAGGCGCGCGTGCGCCAGCAGCGTCGCCGCCGCCGCGCCCGGCGCCAGCCGCCGCGCGCCCGCCGGGACCAGGTAGCCTTCCGAGTCCACGTCCACGTATATCTGAGGGACGATGCAACTAAAATAACATATATCTGTTCTGCGAAGATAGGTAAGGCAGGTAAATTTAAAATAGATAGATTTTGTACGCCTTTGCATTAATAAGGCCTTACAAATAGATACCGCGTAGGGATGCGATAAATAATGATGGCTTAGGACACAACGAAATGACGAAATCCAAAGTGACCTTCATTAGCTATGTAAATGGATATAAGTACCTAGATCTGAGAAAGATACTCATAAAAGAGAAAGAACAGGGAATTTTAGTTTTGGGAAACGAAAAGTGTACTTAGGTACATTCTCTCCAAATTTCAAATTCCTAGAGGTACCTACAATTCAGCGGTTTAGGCTGTGCGTTGTCTGCCAGTGAGTCACGGAAGATTTGTACAGTACCCCAACTAAAATGTTAAGCACTTTAATGCGTTGTCATAGTAAACTTCAAACAAAACATCAAATGACACACATGATAATGACAATGACATTCACTATGACAAGGTTCTAAGTATGCTCAACATTTTTATTGGGTGACTGTACGTGTAAAAGCAGGTCGAGACAGGGTCAACTACTGACTCCAAATTCGAGGCAAGTCAGTGCTGACTCGATACTGACATACATAGTGTAAATTGATTAGAAGTCAGTCGCTGTACTGACTCCAAATAAGTTTCCACTATGTCAGTGTCGAGTCAGCACTGACTTGACTCGAATTTGGAATCAGTAATTGACCCTGTCTAAACCTGTCTTAAATATTATGTAGATTGAGGTGTACTGACCGGCCTGGGGTCGGCGTCGGCGCGCGCGGCGGCGGCCAGCAGCTCGGCGGCGCTGGCGGCGCGCGAGGCGCGGCCCGGCGCCAGCCCGCGCAGCGCCACCGCGCCCGCGCGCGCCGCCGCCGCCGGCGCTCCCGTCGTCGCCATCAGAGGCGAGACCCACTAACGCTATAACGAGCTACAATTGTTCGTGTCTCCTTTGGGACTGCTGATCACATTCAGAGTTTTTTGCACCAATGAAAAACTTTATTCTGTGTAAAAATATGAAACGGTCCTACCCGGCTGAAATTACGAGAAAAGCTAGCTGCTTTAGGTATATTTCTGAAAATTTACTTTCGAAAATAACTAATTACAGTTTAGTAGTAACAGATAGGTACTGCTGAGCCCGCAAGCGGAGTAAGCCGCGGCGCCGGGTGTTGTCGCTATATACCCGGGAGGGCGGAGGGCGGTCCTCCGGCCCTCTCGTCTCCGCTAATCGCGCGCCCATTAAACTATTGTTAAGGGTGCGCGCGCGCGGGCGACAAGTGGCGTAAGGTGCCTGCGCACTACCCCTGCACTTGCCACACCCCTCGCAAAGTGTCGAATTCTACTTCAAACTACATTATAGTAAGAGCGATTTGATACGTCCATCCAGTGAAGACCAGTGAAGCGAGAAGAATTATGAAAATTATCAAAGCATTCAATTCCGTCTTTTTAAAGTAGGCATGTAGGTACTTATCACAATTGAACATATACATAGTCTATAACATTCAGTTCAATTAGTAATACTATAGCTATAGGTACACGAAACTTTTGGACAAGCATGTTTTGATCCAATTCTCAGAGGTAGGTTAGATAATTGAACTAAGTAGTATTAGGACTGGGTGGAATAAAGGGAAAACCGCCTAAGGTAGATATTATTAAAAAAATCTTGATTTAACATAATAATTTAATCATAAAATATTAACCCTTAATTTGGCAAAAATAAAAAAAGTCGGGAATTCAAACCCTTTTTGATTTTGAATCAGCAAAAAAATAAAAACACATTCCAAACAAAAAAAAGTGAACATTATGGTATGTTCACTGTGATGAACATTGCCAAATTAAGGGTTAACAAACGAACCAGACTACTATGTATACGTCTACAAATCTACACAATATACAAAACCAGCGGCGCCGGCTGCCGGCACTAGTCGGCGATGACCGAATTATTCGAAAAATACTTCCTGGGACTCAATTCTCGTGACATCGAGATGATTTTTCATGCGAGATATGTCGAAAAAATGTATGCAGTTGACAGTTAATCTCGCATGAAAAATCATCTCGAAGTCACGAGAATTGGGTCCCTGGGCTTAGCACGCACTGCGATTTTTCACAAGCGGTTTCAGAACCGGAAAAAATGTAACGTACGGCATGTTTTATAAGCGCACGCACTTGCAATTAATTTTAGTGACTGATTTTAAAAACGCAGCTTGTTACAATTCGACTTGCGGTTTGCAAACGCGCGTTTTTATGTATCCCATACTTATGTATAGTAGCGCCCTAAGGCCCTAATTTCCGACGTATAGAGCTAACACTGGCGCAACGTCACGCAGAGTCCCGTTTTTAGCGCCGAGCGGTGTGGTCACGCCCAAAAAACGCAGCGTCAGCGTATTTCAAGCTTCGGGGTGGTCACCATTTGCGTGTGCCCGAAGGTCTATTAAAATATCGCTAACTTTCCGGTTGCACCTTCCTATAAGTAAACCTTACCTCTGTACGTGGGATATTTCTTCAAGGGGTATTTGTGACATGATTTTGTCGTTATTGTTTGTTACTTCAACGATTTATATTCCCATTATTGAAATCTGTGATTTTGTGTGAATGATTAGGTATCACTTTTTTGTCTAAGATTGTAACATGCTCGTATGTAAAAATCTACTAAAATGTATCAATTTAACAATGACAAGGTGATGACTTGATTGCTGATATTTATAATTATAAAAAAAATCTTTAGCTTCTACGACTAATAAATATTTTAATAAGTTATATAAGAGTAAAAAAATAAACGACTGATGATTAAGACAAACTTCATCTTTAAAACTTCGCCAAGAGAGAAACCAATAGAGACCAGACTAGTAGTTCCTTACAACTCCACTTTACCGGGTTCGACTAAATATATTGTCAATGACCAATATTTGTTATTGAATAAACAAACAGTATTAAAACATACCGCAAACCAAAACTTTATGACCATGATCATTACAAAAACAGATTGATCATCGGCTAAAACACGACGTCTACAACGATAGTTAAGAATTATAGTTATATTATAAGTTATAACTACCGTTGTGTTGTGAATAATACTACTTACACGTTATTTAAACACCCAGGAACTATTTATTCTGTTATAAAAATAACAATACTTTTTTTATTTTAAACTATGGATTAACAAACATCGTACGATCCTGGGCGTTTTCGCATCACGTCCGATCCCACTCTTAAATTTTGAACCTGGACGCCGCCGGGCTTGTTAATTAGATTATTTCCCAAAATACTATTTACATTGTCGCATTTTTCCTCGATCTCGGTTTGTTTTAGTCGAAAAAATTTCGATCTAGATTTTTTTCAATCGCAAAATTTCTTACTTATTATTAAATTGAAATAAGTAGGTAGGTTTAGGTTATGTCAGATTTTGAGCAGGCCTGGAGGGCCAAACCACCCTGAAATAGGAGATCGTTGACACTATCGAATTAATATTTGTAATGGGACAAAAAGCGAAAGGAAAAAGCGCGCCGTTGAAAAAATACTACTGTGAAAACTAATTTCGAAAAAAATGCGAATGGAAATTTTACTTTTTAGAAATGACAACTTTGGGAAATTTACCCGACAATTTTTTTTTCTCGAAGCCGATCGGATCAGGTGCGACCGGCCCCGAACACTACAAAATTACCGGTCTAGTGTGGCATCCGCCGTGGACGGATTATTAATTGATTACCCTATAGTTAGTATGTACAAGGCAGCTTTAATGTGACGCCATCGCGAGTGGTCGCCGACATGCCCCCGAGCGGTGTCCCCAAAACTATCGTTTAACATGAACTCGGAGACCCAGTGCAGTGCCGTTACCTTACAATTTGAAGTTGTTATAAAAGTACTATACTTAATTGTTAAGACAACATAGAACCTTGTCGCAAAAAGCCAAAGTTAGTAATAATTTCTTGTTTGTGCCTTATCGTTTCGTTACGACAGCGTACTTTGTTGAGTCAACATTTTGATGTGTCCCATGGTACGACACCCTTTCAATAGATAGCAGCAAGGCTCAATGGCATTCGCATTGCAGACATTTTTACTTTTTTTCAAAGCACTTGGTACATTATTACAAATATGCAATGCGTTTCGGCCATCCGGCGTCCATTGAAAGGGAATCAGGATTAAATACCAGCTGCGCCTTTGCTTAATTTAGTCTTAATACCTGGCAGTAAGATATTTTATGTTGGATAATGTATAAAGGGGCTTCTAAACGGGCCATATTTTCACTGCAATATGTGGCCGGCAACTATTGGTGTCCCTCTCTTACTCGTATGTTAGAGAAAGACACCAATCGTTGCCGGCCACATATTGCAGTGAAAATATGGCCCGTTTAGAAGGCCCTTTATAGCTCGTGGTGATGACTGTACACTGCATTGGCAAGCCCATGACCAGTGTAATATGTTGCATGGGTCATGATACTCATGATGCAACGCGACTCTCATGGGCGTAAGGATAACCTAGCAGTGCGTGTCTCGATCTTGGTTTCTTCGATGCTCCGCCCAAGCACTTACGGGTTAGATCGAGTGCACGCAAGAGAAACAATTTGTTAGGCACCGGGGTCACGTACGGAGTTACGGAGGAAATGGGGATAACGGTCTAAAGTGTGGGTCTGTTGAGGCAGTCCCAGGGCTCAGCCTGGCGCGGCGGCGACGGCGCGAAGGCTTCGGGCTGCCGCGCGAGGGGGGGTGGGTTCAGCTGCTTCACATGACTGGAGATTTAACGCTCGGGCGTCACCCCGCTCGAGGCTACACCTTCGGGGCCGGGGCTGGGGCTGCAACAAATACGGTTTTATTACTACATATTTTGATATAATTTTGTTTTAAAGACGTGTTTTTTTAATTTCAGTGCTGAGATTTTTAAGAAGAATCAGACTAGGCACCTGCTTGGTTTTATAACGTTGTAAAAGCTTGTCTCAGTCTAGTACCTACATTATGCTCCGAAGGGAACATCATATACCTAAGGATGATATGATGATGACGATACTTTGCTCTTAGATACTTTAAAAGTGACTTTAATCCGAATTACAAAACAAAAAAAGCCTTCGAAAAGTCCAAAAAATACTTCTTTTAAAATGGTAAGTCAGCCAAGTGAAGTCGGCTTTTAGTTAGAAACATTGTGGGACGCCGACTTCAGTTGAACGTTTACCTATATTTGTTTCCTACCATAAGATTTTTTTTTGTGTTTTTGAGTATATTGAGTTATCATAATATGCATAATAAACTGTTATGTAGTCCCACTTCTCAATTACCTAATATAAAACGACATTTCAAGTTCGCCGCAAGCAACGCCGCGGGAAAATCATAGTTTACACAATTAAGTCATATTTAAATAATAATTAAATGTGGTTCGTTTTAGTCGCTCAACTATCTTACTCGAGAATCTTATTGCCATCCTTGAAATAGGTACCGTTCCATCTTTGGTCTTCATCATCACCTCCACTTCACCAAATGGTACTTCCTGAATGCTGGATTTGTTACAGAAAATACTAAAATCGCTATTGTGTAACTATGCCTTTAATGTTTGTAGAATTTCCTCAATTTTTCACCGATACCCACATCGGATACTGATTTGGTGACCATGGGACCATTTAGGATCTATATTATATAAATAGAAAAAAGTCTTTTTTTAATTGTTGTAATCGGGTATCGAACAAAAAAAATGCAGTCAAATTGAGAACGTCCTCCTTTTCTGAAGTCGGTTGAAAAGCACTAAACAAGCCTCGACCGGAAAGAGCGGTTGCTAGACTCGTATATCGTATTCATCCCGCAACGGCTTTCTTCCCGGTGTCTGCAGTAATGTACTATTGTCCCTCTCAATGCTTGAAGTTGTCAGATTTTAACAGCTCATGATGACATGTACCCTTACCACGTGCAGCGGTAAGGACTTTATAAATCGCCCGCTCGTTGCCCAAATATGTACGATTAGTATTAGCATCACTCAACATCGCACTCGGCGTAATCCGCTAGCGGAGCTGCGCCCGCGCGCGCTCGGGCGAGGGCCGACATAAAAAGCAGTTAAGAATTGCGGATTTTAAATGTTCTATTGCATAAATGTACGCTGAGATGTCGTGTTATGTATGTATGTATCTAAACATTTTATTGTATAAACAAAAGAGATAACAATTATAAAATCGACAGAAATATAACAGGGATGTACAAAAAGGCGAACTTTTTCCTTTAAGGGATCTCTTCCAGTTCACCTTTGAGCGATTGAGAAATAATTAATGACAAAGAATAGCAAAATAAGCACAACAGTAGGTACTATTAATAAACAGAAGTGTAAATTTTCAAAAAATCAATCAATTTATTTTTGATATTTGTATGTCCTATAATTTGTCAGAGGACTTATTGAGAAACTGAAATACATTGGCAATGGCAATAAAAAAAATGCAAAACACAATGTTCAAGGAGGTGCATAAACTACGAGTAAGTCCCGTAAAAGTTTCGTTAGTCGCAGAAAGGAATCTCGGCTGAGAAATACTCGTATATGAAAATGGACAAGGAGTTGCGAGTTCTGTCCAACTGCTTCGCAGTCGTGGAGCTTGTCAACCTTCGCTAGTCGGAGAGGCACCATAAGCAGGAGAAGAAAAGTATCGAGTTTCGTTTCGAGGAACAGGTAACAACCAAAAACTAACTAAAATTTGATCGATAGGATCTCAGTAAAGAAACGCGCGAGCTACGAGCAGCTACGCACCGCTGCGCCTACGCCGTAGCGCCGTAACGCGCGTAGTTAAAATGTAACTCGATTTCATTTTATTATAATAACGTAATATTTTAAAATTAACAACGAATATAGCGTTGTTTTTAGGGTTCCGTAAAAAAAATGAAAAATCGGAACCCTTATAGGATCACTCGTGCGTCTGTCTGTCTGTCCATCTGTCACAGCCAATTTGCTCTGAAGCTACTGGATCGATTGAGTTAAAATTTGGTACACATAATTACGGAAATAGATAACCCAAACAAAGATGTGCATTTTTTTTTAAATAACGGTCTTTTTCGCACTTGGCTGGTTGTTTGAGATAAGTTTTTTACGACGTTTACAAACAAATAATATTTTTATAAATCAGAAAATATTGGTTTTTCTCCACAGTCTTACACAAAGGGTTTTAAGGTGTCGTTTAGGGTGTCTTAGCACTACCCAAAACAAAAAACTTTACAATTAATATCAAAAAAAGAACAATTTAAATTAAATCACTAAAAAAAATAAGTAAAGCCGTATACATTTCGCGCGGTGTTATTATAAACCATTTAAAATCTGCACCAAAAAAACATCAACCCCATTAAACAGAACCACCGCAAGCGCAGCGCATTGTGCCCTCATTAAGTGCTCCAAATTGTAGCGTTTAAGCTCCTTACATTATTACTATTGTCCAGAGGCGACACTGTTTGCGCAGCTGCGCCGGCGCAGCGCCCACAACTTTAATCTCTATTTTCCATACCATAAGTCTCATATTCACTATGACCTAATCTCCCCTGAGTTTGATTTTGTAAAACTCTTAAAAGTGTGCTTCTTTTAACTACTGGGTAGCGTTGAAATTCGTTTAGCAATTAATAGGATGATGCGCTCTTTTCAAACGATAAGTATTGTGAAAGCAAGCTCGTGGTCCATTTCAAATTGCACTTGCAGCTTCCCGGACAGCGGTCGACTCACCGGACTGTGACCCCTGTGTTTGTAAAGTTAGGGTTGAGAATGTCGTGGAGGGTGTGAGGGTGTTTCGGCGCGAGTGCAGAGAGCTCCGATAATATTGACTCTGAGGCGGAAGAGCCTGGGACGCGGCAGGTGGCGCCGCCGAACCAAGATACAACAATATTGCTTTTAGTGGGTCAATATGCTTCTGCGATAATTGCTTTATCATTAAATCAATTACTAGTAGAAAAAAACAGTGCCGTCGTAACTTTTGAAATATTGAAATTCTTTTTTTAAGCCACTCAAATGAGAAACGAGCCATCAGGCCAACTGATGGTCAGTGGGATTTGAGATCCAAAGACAATTTACAATCTTAAAACTACAATCTTAAAACTGCAAGCAATCCTAAGGGTCAACCCAAGACTAGCATTGACATTATTTAAGAACAATACAACTGCTACAAGAAATAGCTCATTGCTCGGAATTTCTAGAGCATCCCTATGTTTAACCCGGTCCTATAATTAATAATGCTGATGTTTCCTGTTCTGCTAGCTCAGAAGCTATCCTGAGATTCTGATTAATTAACAATGCGTTTTGTTTTGGGTCCCCTTCCAAAATGGTAAAAAAGGAACGCTAAAGTTAAACTTCGGTGTCCGTTTGTTTGTGTAAAGGCGCGTCTTTTTTTTTATAATCATGTAACTGAATTTCGTACCCATCTTTCGCCTCAACGTATTGCAGCTCGCACCTGCGTCACCATTTATTTGCATTAATCCCTGCCACATGTGCACCAATCGGCTAATGCAGCGGTCAAGTGCATGATTGCGTTATGCGATCACATCTGATAGCAGTGATAAGGATCCCCCCCCCCGCTCCCCGCCCGCCCGGCGCGCGCACGTGCTGCGATAGCATCTCTTCGATAATCACTTCAATACACTTTAATTGTTAGCCGATGCGGCGTTGATCAGATTTATTTGATTATACTTAGCTTAGTCACAATGATATGCTTTTGGTTGATTGCTTACGAAAATTTAATAAACAATAAATAAACATCAGGGGACAGCCTCTCACAAATTAAACTAGTCCCAAACTAAGCCCAATGTTTGTACTATGGGTACGAGACAACGTTAAACACATACTTGGAGTTTGGAGTATAGATGGATTTTTGGAGTAGGTATTCGAAAGTCCGAACTTGTAGTGATAACTTGACTTCAATGATCTGACGACATAGCCACTTCAGAGCTCGTGCAAATTGTAAATACCTTACTTATAAGCAAAATAGGCTATCTGATGACGCCTGCGACTTCGTTTGTGGGGAATATGTTGCTCTACTCCCCCTATTTCTTCCCGTTGGGGGTGGTTTTCGAAAGATCCTTTCTAAGTGCACCAGCCACTCTGTTAAGGTTCCACCGGCGATGCGAGACGAGACGAGGTGGCGCGAGAATTTTTATTTGTATTAAAACACCCATTTACACCGCGCGCGCGCGAAGCGGTTGCGAGATTTTTCAATACAAATTTCAATTCTCGTCCCGCCTCGTCTCGCCTCGCGTCGCCGGTGGAAAAGCACCTTTAGACACGGAATATTGAAAGACATATTTTAATGTTCTGTGACACTTAAGTCTAGAAAGAGTTTTATATGTAGGTATAAGATAGATAAAGGCTGACTGACTATTTCCCTTTTTCACCTTGATTTTCCATACGTTAATTGTATGTAATTACTAGCTTCTGTCGCCTATCTAGGGTATAGCCATTTCATCTCAATTCGTTCAGCCGTTGCAGTGTGAAGGAGTAACGAACTAACACACAATCTTTTACATTTATAATATAATAGTAGAATATTAGTAGGATTACAATAGAAACTCATTTTGAACAGAAGTCGTGTGCCCAGTGCGATTATAATGCTATATTGCAGCCGCCACGTGTCTGCAATTGACATGTCTGTAAACTGTTCGAATACAAACTTGACGCGTATTAAGTAATCTAATGCAATGACAGAAATGGGTTTTCCTGCGTTCATTGTATTTATTTATTTATGTATGTACACCTATGTACATGTTCATTTATTGATTTGTTAGTTGCATTAAGTAGGTATTATTATTTTTTAAATAATGTTCTTTGCTTTGTTTTATGTAATTTCTCTTTCAGTGCACCACTTTTGACAGTTTCTGTATGATTATTTGGTTGACTGGCAGAGAATGCCAGTAGGCATTAAGTCTGCCTTTTGTGCAATAAAGAAAAAAAAAAAAACTCTTCGATGACTGACTGACTGACAGACGCAAAGCCGAAACCGCTGAACCTGGGGACTTGAAAATTTGAGAGAGCATTTCTGAATAGGGATGTACATAGAAAGGATTTTTCCCAAAAAGAAAAAATAGGTGCAGTAGCGGACAACTAATTTTAGGCGTTTAAAAATGCAGGCATCCTATAGGTCCTACACCTGAATTTATAAAGCCTCGATTTATACAAAAAATACACGGATATATCTACAGGTATAGGTGATTTCTTTCATTGCTAGTTTACACTTGGCCCTTCTTAAGTACGTAAGGTATGTAATGGCTAAGATTTTCGGACTATCGGTAATCGTATCTCATAGTCGTATAGATATTAAGTAACAAAAGATATGAACAACATATTCTAACTAGCGAGCTCTCATCAAGTCATCACTCTAGAAAAAAAAAACTTAATGCTGCAATGTACAAAATCATTTACTTAAAACGTGTTTAACAACTTGCAGCTCAAAACTCTCACCTTAATACGTAAACCGTCATATAAATTTGCTATCCACAAGTAACTGTAGGTGAAACTAATCGCATGTTGCATTTCAGCTCAAGTCAGAGCGCATTACGGGCGGCGGCCGGGAGAGCCGGGGCGCAACAAGTAACTTGCCATCACAACGTAACTCAATACAGTCCTCTATTGTTAATCGAACTATAACATCTTCCCTTAAAGCTCAAATTGCAAAGGGTCATGTTTTAAGTTACAACGTTGCTATGATCAAACGCAGAGATGCACGTGCTGCGTGTCACCGCGAATCAAAACGATATTATAACGTCATCGCGCCGTGACCGTCTTAATTGCGCGCGCGCATTAAACCACCCGACCCCTCGTCGAAACCGCGCCGTTTCAAACTATATCTAATAGCCACTGCTTAGGGTAGCGAGTCTTTCCGATGTAACAAAACCAACCCTCCTAAACCATTGAGCTTAAATGATGTAGAATTAATAATACAATAACAACCTAAAAACCAGGAGCAGACAGTTTAATTTACTTCGAAGTAAATTGTAGATATACCCATTTTGCTAAATACGGTGGTAAGAGTTAGATAATTTTTGCGTATTTTTTTTGGCTGACATTGGTGGTGTAGTTAATGCGAATGCGATGGGGCAGTAATGAGGGTATTCATGGAGCGCGTGGCGAAGCGCGGCGGGCGCGGGCGCGGCGCGGGTAGCGGGGCATGCGGGGAGCGCGGGGGTGGGTGTGCACCGGGTGCGCGCACGCACGTGCGGCGTGGCGAATTCGCGCGCGGCGCTTGTGGCGACAGGTTGCGGCGACGCATATTGGAGCTGACCCACTGATATTAATGCGGGTTGAATTAGCAACGAGATTCACGATCGATACTATTAAAGGAATGTTTGAAACTTTTATTCACATTTTATACACTTTCTCAGTTTTTATACTAATAAAAAAATTCAATTCCGGACCCAAGGCATCCCTTAGTATTATAAATATGAGGTAGGTTTAGGTTATGTTAGTTCTCCAGCTGGCCCGGTGGGCCAAGGCACAGTAGTAGGAGTTGTATGGGTATAAAAGGCGAATAAATCGCTTGAAATAGGGATGAAAATGCTAATAAAAAGTCACAGTATAAAGTCATGGTCAAAATCCCAAAAGCATCTGATTCTACTATCAATATGCAGATAAGTATAAATTTTGTCCATCTTCAAAAAATCAACGGATAAAGATACACAACAGACTCCGTAAGTCCTTATGGTTAAACATCTGGATACAGGTTTTTATTGCCTTTTCCATAAGTATAGGTAAGGGATTATAGGGGGTATTGTTGCGTTTATTGTTGTGTGGCGTGTCGTGTCCGCGTCGTGTCCGTACCGGGCTCCTGCTCCTCCTCCCCCTCGTATTCGTCGGAGGGCGGCGTGCGCGACTCCTCCGGCTCGGCCTCCTCCAGCTCCCGCTCCGCCACGCCGCGGTACAGTTCGTTGCGCGCCTCCACCACGTCGCGCACGATATCTGTACACATAACATTAATTAACTATTAAAAAGGTTAAAACATGTAAATACTAGACTTATACCGTTTTTCACCAAAACTTATTCAGTAGAGAGTACTAGAGACACAGTATACCCACTGCTGCCAACAAGCCTTCGCAGAACTTCGCTTCATTAACCACATCCAGCATTACAAACTATGGGTAGAATGGGAAATGTAGCCAGAAGTTATGTTTCCTATCTAGTTTCAAAATAAACCATGGGACAACTCGTAAACAGGGTCTTTCTGGGGGATCATCAGCCTGATGTTGGCTGCAAAAATAACTTCTTTTGATTTATTGACAAAATAGCTTCCTTGGCTATCTACTGTATGAGGAAGGATCACGTGGTGTGTTGCACTTACCGGTGATGATGTCCCGGCTCGTGAGGAGGGACTCCAGCTCGAGGGACACGGCGCCCACCAGCCACGGCATGAACTCCTCGTCCACACCTGGACACAACAGTTTCAGAATATAATCGTTGATTTTAGAATGTTGGGCAGTTTCCAGCTGTGCTAGGCCCATACCGTGCAGGTTGTTGATTCCATAATTAAAAAAAATTATCGCCTGATGGTGGTGACCAAGAGGGGAAAAGTGAAGCATGATGGAGAAAAGTGCGACAGGAAAAGACGTCAGAGGAAAAACACGACACGCAAACTTAATTTGGGAAAAACTGGGAATGGAAATTCTGCTACTAAGAAACAACGATTTTGGAAATTGAAGGTTATGGGTTAGGTAAGTAAAGGATAAGGACATTACGTACTTTGTACGAGAAGGTGACCTTCAACTTAGTATAAATGTTACCTCTATAGGGGTACTATTTTTATCTCACTCCGTAGCCTAACGACCTATCAACACGTCATTATACGTCGCACACAGTAGTGATCGGCCACTGCAAAGATACCGATATCTACGACATTAGCGTTCAGGAGTGTCCCAACCAAGGTCACGGGTTAAATAAGGGTTGTCAACGATGTATCTGAGGTCATAATACAAACTGAAAGCCTGCTAAGTTCCAGGTAGAGTGATGAAGTTAGGTATGACTTATGATTGCTATAACTCTGTGCCTTTCACTGGCTAGAACTTGGCAGGGGATATCTGTGTGGACGGACCTCGGTGCACGCGCTCCAGCAGGTAGCCGTGGTCGCGCAGGCCGGCCAGCACGGCGGGCAGCAGCTCGGCCACGTAGCCCTGCACCAGCGTGGCGGCCGCCGTGCGCTCGCGCGCCTCCACCGCCGCGATCTGCGCCACGCGCGCCTCCGCCACGCGCCGCTCCTGGATAAGGTACAGACGATACGGTCAGTAAAGTTGTTAACTGCTTTTCTTAGGTACTAGAGGACGCCCGCAACTACGTACACGTAGAATTAGTTTTCCGCTACTCCCCCTATTTCTTCGTTGGGGGTCAATTTTTCGGAAAATCCTTTCTTAGTGCTCCCTTAGACATGTCATGTTGTTGGTATCTATGTCAGTCAGTCACTCAGTCAGTTTCGTCTTTTATATATTTAGATTGCTTGACTGTCGTAAGGCGAACCCGGTGATGCGACACCACCACAACGACATCTTACACTGTAAACCATAGGAGTGTCTTTAAGTATTCTGACGCCAAAAGTTCCTTGGTTCTGGTTCTCTTGAAATTTATATTTTAATTAATTCTAGATGCTTCGGCTTCGGCGCAGCCGTTCAACCGCTTTAGACCCTAGACTTAGAAACTTTACTAAGAGCCGTATTCACAAATTGATCTCGGCTGAGATGATCTTATTAAGACACATCAAAGTAAAGGTCAAGTCAGAGAACTGTCATTTCTAAGGCGCCTGTAAACAGGCATCTCAGGCAAGATCATTTCGTTAATACGGCTCTAACAGTGATTAGAATCAAGCGTTTAGGGATATTATCTTTACTGCGGTCCGGTTGTGAAGAGTTTCGAGCAAGAACTGCGCGCATCTCCTGACATTTGGATCGTAATACCGCAAAACGCGTTGGACCAAGGAGTGGCTTGTGGGACTGGGAATATAGTCTGGTTGCTACTGATTACAACCTCAGGGTGGTCGTAATCGTAAGGTTTAATTCACGAATGCAATTGTAAGTAATAGTTACGGCACTGAGTGTTACTTGTTCCCTGCCGGCGAGGCAGCGAATAACTATCGACTATCCCGTGTCAGTAAAAGAGACTCAAAAATTAATAGTTGGTCTCTGGCTCCTCTCGCTTCTCGCTACACTCGGACAAGTGCCTACAGTATGTGGACCCCGTCACCTTCTCCTCGAAGAGCCGCTGGTCCTGGGCCGCCAGCCGCTGGCGCTCGGCGCGCTCGGCGTCGCGCAGCTCGGTGTAGCGGCGCTGCTGCTCGCGCAGCGTGGCCAGCTCCTCCTCCTGCGCCACTTCGGCCAGCGCCTGCTCCGCCGTCTTGCCCACCAGCACCTCCAGGATCGGCTGCACTTCCAGGTCGAAGTCGAACAGCTGCGAACATGAACCACGTTGGCACATGTACTCAACAGGTTTATGAAGGTCGCCTTTTTAATTTGAAGAATATTAAGAGACTAATATTCCGTCAGATGATATTCAAGTTTATATGTATCGGGAAAAGATCAGCAGGAGAAAACTGCACTGCAGCTCAGAAGATAAGTGCCTTATTGGTAGTATATCGTTAATGAAACACCATAAGGAGTCGTGCAATTCAAATGCCTACTTCGACTTTACCGTGATGACTTTCAAATCTCTGAAGTTTATACAGGGTCGTGACACTCGTGGCAATAAATTCCTTAGTACACCTACAGATAGCGTTTAAGGCCATTTGGTTTTTGGCGAATCTATGTATACAAGGTCCTAGCTTTGCATGGGCACTCACGTCTCCAGGGTAGATCTGCGTGGAGATGTCGGCGCCGGTCTTGGCGGGCACGTAGATGGGCGTGGCGGGCCGGTCCGCGAACAGGTCCGTCTGCACGCCCACCTCCATCTCCACGCCCTTGTCGAACAGCTGCAACAGACACCAGACCCAGGTTAGCACTGGTACTATAAGATCAAACTTTAGTCACTATTAAAAGAAGAAAGAAAGAAAATACATTTATGCATAAATGAAGTGAAAATAAATAAATAAAACTACACTCAAACTCACACACACATACTACTACACAAAGTTGGACAGTTGTTGTGAAACGGTCCCAACTCAGCATGTGCCGGTTGTTAAGCCAGCGTTGGTCTCCTGTTGGGACCGCTCGGTGACAGCACGGACGGTGAATCAATTTTTTTTTAAAGTTAATCTAACCCAAAAAAAGAAAAAAGGATAAAATAGAACAACAAAATTAATAACACTGATTACTGAGTACAGGTTCACAACCATAGACATATTATTTTCATAAACAAATACAAATTGACCTAATTGCCATAGTAATAAGGTCTATATACATATTTTTGACCCTTTGTGGTGTATACATATTGGTGGCCTTGACTGTACGATACAGCGCCCAGGCGGCAAGCAATGGCCATATTATCTATGCAATACATTACATATATCTAATCTGTGGCTATGCCTGAGCGATTGTTAAACGTAGGGATTTCTATCGAACATTAGACGCTATTGGGATGTGTGGTACCTCCTCGAGGTAGTACTCGGTCTGTATGGGGTGGTGGCGGCGGCCGGGCGCGGGCGGCGGCGTGCTGGGCCGCGTGCGCGCCGCCGCCGCGCGCCGCGCCAGCGCCCGCCGCCGCGTGCGCGCCGCCCGCGCAGCCGCGCTCTCGATGCCATCGCCCTGCAAACAGACAACACCCAAGCTTTACTAATACTCGTAATCAACAACGTTTTTGTCACTTTAGCTGTGAAATATTACCATTTCATTAAGAATCTTTGGGAAAGGTCTTCGTTAAGCACTAGAAAAGTTTTGACTGATATACATGATGATGATGAAGTGCAGCGCCAGTCAGCTTCAAGTCAGTAAACTGTTTACCATGTCAAACATGTCGAGCATTCACTTGTAATAGAACATTGATTATCTCAAAACTAGCCTTCGCCCGCTTCTCCGTTCGTTTTTTGTAGAAAACAGATAGTAATATAGTAATAACTAATATAAAATATCCGTTGTTTTGCGTCAGTCCTCTCTAAATAATCAATCACAATTAATTTTACAATCTATTTCTAACTAGCAGGGACCCGCCCCATCTCATGCATGAAATACCACTTCATTACAGTTTTATACCTTTCTAGAGAATGATTGAAATGGTGGTGAGGACCTTGATTGCTTGTATGACACTCATAACAATAGATTTGTGTTCAAATATATTCAAGCATTCACTGTTACAGATTTAGCACAGGATTGGATTGGAGTGAATTGAAATTTGTATGGCAAAAAATCTTCTGTTGTAGCGCATCTTCGGTGGAAATGGTCTGGATTTTCAAAGATGTTCAACGCGACCGTTAAAATATTTGTTATTGTAACATTTAATTAATATTACTAATAATTAAAGCTTTTATTAACCCTGCAACGGAAACAATTCTATTGGTTTCAATCACGAGCTTGCGATGACTCGACGGCAATTTTCGGTGGAAATCGGCCGGCGGAATTTCAATTCTCGTTCCGCTTCGTCTCATGTCTCCTCGCCGGTGGAAAGGCATCTTTACACTTTTTATAAATAACTGAAATGTTAAATCCGAGTGACCGTGCAGGTTTATGAACACCTGAAGCAGTAACGAGTGCTCGCGAGGGACACTACCTACGTGCGTGCGCCACCGCGGGTCCGAGACGGAAGTGCGTCGTCGCGGGCCGCACGCACGCACGCACGGCTATAGGTACATGATATTATATTTATTAAAGCAAGTGTTTCTGGACAAACAGTAGCCTTATGATCGAATTTGTAAGTCTACTTTATGTAATAAATGTGAAACAATCATTTCTGATATACCAGATATGTAGAATACCAAATTACACCTTCAAACTAAATTCGCAGAACACGTCTTTTCTACTTTGTTTTAACCCCTATTGAAATCGTATTGTTAGCAAATACGCCCATATTTACCGTCAAGTTTATAAGAGCTATCATAACGTTAACAATAACGGTAAAGGCAATGTGAAATAGAAGCCAAGATTCAAAACATTGGAATAATACACAGTACTTAACCTGTATCTATTACCTAATGTAGGTAATGACTGTTTGATCTCAAAATAAAATAAATCAATTTGAAATAACCTGATAAAGTTAAGTTTTGTGATTCCAGTATACACTTTGGTATTTTACTCGTAAAATTTTAGTTTTTCTATCTATGTGGATAGAGTGGCTACCGTTTCAAACAATCAAGAAATAAGCGGGGTCACAGCGCTTAGGAGGACCATTTCTAATTCACATCGTCATTAAGTACCTATTTTTTTCCATCAAAAGGCTAATAAACTTGCGCCAAATGTAAATGAGTATTAATATGGCACACTAGTAGCGAAAATAACTAAAATCCTACTCTTGTAACCGGGTCTAAGAAATACCTACGAGACGTAATTATAATGTAAGGGTGTTTCACGCAGGGGGCGTCGCGTGCCGTGGCCGGCGCGGCGGCGGCCGGTGGCCGAGCCGGGGCGGCGCAATTCTCTATCGTACAACAGGCGAGTTAGTTAACGAACTTCACGGCGATTCGACCCGACCACGTCCTTTGAACGAATCTCAGGAACGCAACCCTGGTCATATAAAATGCTACCCTCTAACTCATGGTGGATCAGTATGTCGGTAGGCATGAGTAGTTACGATTATCAGGGGTCTTTTTTATACCTGGTATGTAAAGTCTGTTCATTCAGCCCGCCAGACAATAACAAGTATACCAGACTGTAATTGTCTTTAGATAGAGGATGGAACACATACATACATACATACCTTCACGCCTGTCTCCCAATGGGGTACCTAGGCCTATGGAACGCCAGGTACACTGGTCCAAACATACAACTTTCGCTTCCTCACATTCATCAATCTCTTCATGCACGTACGTAGAGGAAAAAATGGTAATGAGAATAATGTTACCTCTAATTCGTTTATTAAAAAGGTTGAATATATATTCATCATCAAATCATCATCATCTAATCGGATTTTTTACTTGCTTTTCATCAAAAATACGATATTAAATAGAGACTACTACCTCAAAATGGACATGAAGACAATGATTAAGAGTATAAATAAATAATATTATTATGACCATGCTCAAACTTCGAAAGTATGTGATTATGGAGTAACAATGGTAAATTTATTTGTTTATATGAGTTACTGAACGAAAAGGTCCCGACTACAGTGATGGTGGTCGGTTAAACTACAGCGCTTTATCTTCTTAACGCAATGCAAATAAAAACCTTATGAATAAACCCTCGTCCCATGTTGCTAAAATAAACGCAATCTCTTAATGTTTTTAATTAAATTAGAAACCTACTCGCCAATAAACTGAAATTCAACGCGATTTTAACCACCCGAGCACCCAAAAGGCATGGCGTGGGCTGTCAGCCGTGATGGTATTATCCGTCGAAAAGTCCAAGTTAAAGAATAACAGCGATTGAAGGAAGCCTCGAGTCCTCGACACGCGCTTGGTACCTATAGGTACATACATTGCTTAGCGTTACAACGTCACATTACTCATTGAAAACATGCTAAAAACTAGATAAACAAATGTTCAAAAAGAACAAGTTTTTCGTTTAAACAGAGCAATGGTTAATGAAGTTTGAGAGCGATTTGGCTCTTTTAAACCCCAACACAAAGAATAAGCGAATATTGCGTTTAAAGTATTTATTGATCTTTGAGTCTGTCTATATTATAATGTCATTGCCATTATTTAAAAAGGTTGTCTTATTTATCGCTAAATTGTTTTTTTTTTGGAATAATCTAGAGAGAGAGGGAGAGAGAGAATAATAAAAAAAAAAATGGAATAATCAAGAGAGAGAGGGAAGAGAGGATGGCTCTGAAACAAGTTCACATGGTCTCCGTTTAATTATTTTAATTTAAACTTATTATCATGGGAAGGTAAATACCACATCGCGGACGCAGACACGGGCCGAAGCATGTGAATTATAAATGGTTTAATAATGGGGCATTAGGTAAAGCGTGCTTATTTACAGTCCCGCTAACTGCATCGATCGTATAATGAAATAACCGCTGCTTTGCAACGACGTGTTTACTTTAATTGGCAGGAACAGGAACTAGTTAGTCACTCCGCCTACTGAACTAAACGATTCCGGATACGATCTTCAGTGAGAGAAAATTATTTTGTGATATCAAGAATGTTTTGTTTATGAGTCGTCACTGTAATTACTTACATCACCTTATACCCATATTTCAAACCTATCTATACTTTAGATTGAGACTAGGTCAATTTTCATTTGATTATGAAAAGTTATTTATCGTTTTAAAAGAATGCGACTGCATATTGGCAATACGTGGGTATTCTATTCGGATGTCGACTCTATCACACTAATAAAAGGGTTCAGATTTGGGTCAACGAGGGGTCATTTGTAGCAATTTGTCCGGTGCACCGACGGACATGCAAGTGCCATTGTTTTTCTAATCAGTAATTCAATGGGATTGCAAATGCGGTCGCTGGTAAAGCGTCGACCTTATTCTGAGGTGGGAGGGTTTGATTTTGGCTGAACGGGGCTAGTGACCTCGTTTTTAGGGCAGTTAGGGAAGCGTCACAACAAGGACGTGGCGTGTGAAGTGACCCAGAACTAGGACAGTTTACAGTCATTTTGTATCAAGGCTAAACATTAACGATTTGATCCGCTGGACGTGTTGGCAGGATGTTCTAGATCAATTCTGGGGTCCTAGTGAAAAAGGGTATAAGATAAGTCTTCTGAAGACCAAGTGAAAAAGGGTTTAAGTCTAGTATACTCCGTTCATGTATATACCCTTTTTTAATATGAGTTAAATCGACTTAAACCCTTTTTCACTAGGACCCCAGAATTTGTGTTTGAGAATGATCCTGAGTCTAGGTGTGATAATCGTAATCATAAAAGTAAACCAAAACCCACCTTGATTATTTTATACCCACTTTGATTATTTTGAAAAGATACTAGGCATTTACATTATTTTGGAATTAAGTTTTATACGAAAAACTTAATTCCAAAATAATGTAAATGCATAGTACCTTTTTAAAATAATCAAAGTAAACTGAAGTTTAATTTACTAGCTCAATTATGCCTTTTGGTGGGATCTACAAAACAGAAAAAACAGTAGAAGGAACAAGAGCGACGCCGAGACGGATAAATACACCCAATTTTTTAACATGAGAGGGAGGCAAACAGGCTTTTGGGTTACCTAATGAAAAGTGATCAGATCACCACCGCCCGAGAACACCGGCAGCTCAAGAAGAGAAGAGAAGAGAAGTTCTCGGTCCGTTGCCGGCCGTTTAGGGAAGTTAAGTACCAATTTAACCAAACGATGTTATATTTAATCAATGTTAATCGACTGTTGGTTCAACATTTTGACAGCTGTTAACGCTCTAATCGTCTGTTAGGTGGTTAACATCGTTTGGTGAAATTGGTACTAAAGCTCATTTTTGAAGGCACCCGAACAAAAATAACAAAACATTATGAAGTTATGTTTTTTAAGCTTGATTTTCGTTATGTTCTTATGTTGATTGGAAATTGATATGTTAATCTGAAAGGTGTTTGTAAATATGGGTGTTTGTTTGACAAAGGTGTTGCCATTGTTTTTAGCAAAAATGCTATACAACATACTATTTTTATGGTGAAAATGTATCGAAAAAAAATTAGGAAACATAACAAGAAAGAAAGTTTTAGCTACACCGGCGTCAACCGTGTGCGGCGAGTCCATATAAAATGTATGAAAACTACAGAAAAATAGGTCGGCGGCGGCGTTTTGTGGCTGTGGTCGGTGGCCCGAGTGCGGGCAGCCTTACGTTAGCAATTTATGTAAAGAGACAAAATGTATGGAGTTGACACAAGCGGCCGACACGCAATAGACCGGTAGCTTTCGTCGATCTTATAGATTTCGACGGTTTTCTAAAATGAATATTGCGTTATCCATCTTCTCGCCAAGCCCCCAGTGCGATTTACTTTCATATTAAACACAAATGGAAAATCGACAACACAAAATTTGTACATAAAATCAGAAAAATGCTAAATTTCATCAACAAGGAAAATTGAATGTCCTGAATATCGTTGAAGATGGAATTATGTCCTATGGTAAAATTGACAAATTTGACAGAAATAATAGCCATTTGTATTAACGTAGACTCAGAAAAATTACCATTTGTAAATACGTCCCACCTGAAATATGTATAGGTATATTGCATAATATTATTTTGTCATAAATTTTATAAAATATATTGCGCTGCATGTCAAAATATATGAAATGTATTAATACTGGTCATTGGAATAAAGGCTAATTGAAATTGAAAATGAATTTTGTCATAATTCGTATCGAGCCTAAATATTAAATTTTGGTCTTAATTCACATTAGACTACATTCACTTTGTGCGTATTTAATTTTGCTCCTAATTTAAAATATACAAAATTCAATTCGCGCTTAATAACTTTACAACACACGTAAATAAAATTGGTTATAAATATTTTTCAGCACAATAACATTTTGACAAAATTCACTTTGGATGGTATATTTGGTCTAAATTTGGTCAATCCAAGTGGACGATCCATTTGTAGGTATTTAATGACGGTGAATCCTAGTAGCAAGCGGGCGCTCGACCATTGCTGCGCTATAAAGTACCAAGCTATAGTTGACACACGTAAAAAGAGCTCCGAGCGGCTAGTGGAGGGGATCTGTTTGCGCATGTTGTTTACCGACAAACCAATCATAGATAAGAGTGTATTACTGGGAACCAATAGCGTGGCAGCAAAGCGGAGCGGTTTACGCTCCCGCCGTCGCGCCCACCAATTTGGTCTGTAATTTGCTCACTGCGCAGGTCGCTCAGCGCGGGTAGCACAAGTTGTATTATCTCGCTTGTCGCTCACTAGAGACGCAGTGAGCGACAAGCGAGATAATCGTTACAGACTAGAAAGAAAGGGAGATTCGAGCGACAAACAAGTCGGGTACAACATGTGCTAGCCGTGCAGGGCTTTTTTTACGTGTGTCGAGTCGTACTCACGGCGGCATGCGGGTGCGTGGCGAAGACGCTCCCGCGCGCGACGCGCTTGTCGTTCATTATGTTGGTGGGGCCGCCCATGCTGGTGCTGCAACAGAAACACACTGTTAGCCACTTGTCCCACTGCCGGCGATTATTTTCTCGCTCAAGAAAGGAACAAAAGATATAGATCCCGTGTCAATAAAAGAGACACATATATTAATAGTTGATCACTACCTGTTCACATTGCCGGCGAAAACTCTTTCCACTAGTTTGTCGAAACAAAATTTTAGATTCCGTGTCAATAAAACAGATCCATATATTAATAGTTAATCGCTGGCTCTACTCGTTTCCCGCTCATGCGGTGGGACAAGTGCATTGGAGGTTGGGAATCAAACGAAACCAGGGCCCGTATTATGGTCGCCTTTATCGCGGTGGATAAAGCTTCCGTCACTCTCGCACTTACATACTGGTCAGAAAGTGACAGATGTTTTATCTACGCTTATCTACGTCGATAAACACGACCATAATCGGCCCGCAGGCTGGAGTCCTGGCAGGATCGCCATGTAAGGATAGTACCTAGTTAGAGATGTAAGAAGTGAATGGATGTTTCGGCTATTGATTTATTACTGATTGCTTAGTATAACGTACAGCTGCAGAGAAATGTAACCCTCTTTGCAAGGAAACTTGTATGCAGGGGGGGGGGGTTTGTTCTCTCTGCAGCTGACTGTACATACTTTACGTAGGGACATGCACACTACACCAGGACACGTCATTATGTTGCGAACTGATGATATATAACATATTATATTATTATATATTATATATTATTATAACAATGATGAGGCGTCTCTACCGGCGAGACGAGAAGAGAATTGAAGACAATAAATAAGTAAATAAATAGATTACTGCATCGGACACACTTATTACGCGCGATACCTATTAATTGCATTTTTTGAGGCAGTTTTTGTCGCACCTCGTCTGGTCTCGCGTCGCCGTTGAAAAAGTTCCTTCATGCGGAAACTCTGGCTTATACCGTTACTAGCAATGAGATCTTATTAAATTGCGCCCGAAAATATTATCGACTCCATTGTTGACTAAGATTTTGCATCATTGTATAGAACTTTTCATCTAAAGGTGTGCGTTTTATTTTATCAAACGAGACAAAGGTATAAAGTTTATATCAAGTAAAGTAAGACAAACACAGAGTTCTAGTTGACCCAGACACGTCGCGTGCCGCGCGGCCGTCGCCGGCGTAACCTGACCACCCTAAAATCATTTCCATTTCCGAGCGCTAAAAACTGCAATAAAGGCGAGATAAGATAAGAGGTCGCGGACGCGGGTGACCGGCCGCCGACCCCGCGCCCCGCGCCGCATGGTCCTTCACGCCGCGGCCGTCACCCCCGCCCTCGCGCTGAGGGACTCGCCGCGCGCCGTGCCACACATGCGGCACACTGTATTATTTCGATTCACGCCTCGCGATGTTGAGCGGATTTGACGTGTGGTTCAAATACCGTCACGAAAACGCATGTGACAAAAGACATATTGAATCTTTGTTGAAATAATTATAAATATAAAATAAAGGAATACGTGGGTCTCCTGTTTGGACGTAAGGGAGTTCACATACGTATCCTGAGGTGGTGGAAGTAGATGGCGCAAGCCGGCCACGCCGGCCACCAGCGCGCGGACCCCGCCGAACACATCAGCAGCGTGCGGTCGCTTGGCGCCCGGCGCGCCGTCGCCCGCGCGGCGATCCGGCGTGGCGCGCTTCGCCCGCGGCGCCACGGCTTTCGGCCGGCTGGAGTACGAGTACACCACCGGCTGAGCAGGCGAGGGGTACAGAGACTCCAGCCCCAGTAGTTCGGCTACTTGCGGTGGCGGCGGCAAGAACTGGCCCACTTTCACTGTGGTCATAAAACGCGGCCTGTTCTCGCCCGGGCTGGCGTGCCGCCGCACGCGCCCGCGGCTGCCCCGCCCCGGAGACGGCGACGCTTCTGCTCCTGGAGGAGAGGTCCTCTCGCCTTCCGGCGCAATGATGTCTATCCGGGGATGCGAGCGACTCATGGTGCCGCAGACGCCGACATCATTAATGCTCGGGTGCGACGCGGCGAGCTGGCGCGGGCGCCGCGTCGGCCGTCGAAGATTAGCCATCAGAATCTCCTTCTCCTTTAGTCGACGGAGTCGAAAGTCTAGCGCACGCGTGAACTTAGGGTCCAGGAGCGACTGCGGCGCGGGCGCGGGCGCGGCGCGGGGCAGCGGGCGCACCACGTGCACGGAGCGCGGCGCCGGCGCGAGCACGGCGAAGCTGGCGTCCTCGCCGGACAGGTCCACGGGCGGCATGGCGGCCGGCGCGCGGCGCGGACCCGGCGCTAACGATCACTGCCCGCTGCCCGCTGCCCGCCGCGGTCACTCGCGCACGCGCGCCGCGCTGCCCCAACATTCCTCACGTGCTCGCTACAAACGATTACACGATTGCAGTCGTTTGTAAAACAGCACCAGCTTACATTATTTACACGCCGATTACCGGTGCGTTTACACATGCACTGCTGTTGCAATTATGGCAATAATGTCATCATTCTTTGGTTTAAACTACATGTTTAACAAAGGGGTCGACGACATTGCCGGCTAACAGCAGTGACACCAATTTTCGAGGTTATTACTGTTATTAGTAGAATAGGGGCAGGAAAACTAGGCCGTCGCGTCGCTCAGCTGACCACCGGGAGAGGGCGATGGTTCAAGAACAGGGCAGGCGGACTGCCTAACCGTGGGAACAGGCGCGTGCTGCCCTGTGCCGCCCGCCCACAGATGTCACACTGACACTTTTCTCACTGTGGTCGACGCTACTCGAGTTTATACCATCCACGGCAATAATTTTTGACTTTTAACGAGTTGGTTTACGGCAGGACTCTTCTAGAAAAGAGCAGATGGAAAGCAAAAAAACAGAAATTAATTTAGTCCCTCTAAGTCCCTATACAATAACAAAGCAAAGTGCAAACACTTGATTATATTCAGAAGGCGGTCAGACACACACGACACACAAAAATCAACAACAAGACATAGCGAAAAATTTATCAAGGTGACCTTAATATTATTTTGTAAAACCGAATGTTTAAATCAGTATTGGATAGGTACTAGCATATTAGCGCTAACAAATTAAGTAATAAGTAAAATTTTGTTGTTTGTTCTTCTTTCAGCTTGGAATAGATTATGGCTTGACTTCACACAGAAGCAAACCGTTTAAGGATTAACTGCCGTACTCAGAGACGTCAATTAAATTGAATGCTTGTTTAGTGATGTGTTGTCTTATTCTATTGCTATAGCAAAGAAAGTGACAGCAGCCATTTTAATCAAGCATTAAATTAAATTGACGTCTCTGAGTGCGGCAGTAAAATTGTAATCAAACAATATCAAGTAACATTAGTTTATTCGCCGACAGCCCACAAACCGCATGATCTTATGTTAAAGAATCACTAAGTGCGGGGTTTCTTGCGGCGCTTCTTCTCAGCAGTGAACGCACTGGTACATAAAATAATATGTTCTCTCTTTTATCTTTTTTTAGATTACTCATTATGTAACCCATAAGTTTCACCCTAGCTCGATTATTTAGCAGGTAAATAATAAAACCAGCGCCTCTATTCTAGTCGGTATAAACGATATCGTAGCTTACCTGTTAAGGTATTGTTATGACGTCAGACGCCATTACTGTCAAGTAAATAAGAGCTATCAAAACGTTGACAATACGATAACAGGACAAAAACGATATTGTTTTTACCGTGTTGAATAGAGGCGCTGTTGTAAGCCTGTACAGATGCGTCATAAAAAGAGGCGTAACCTTCGATCCGATAACACTCGCCCAACAAAAGACTAGCTTCGCCTGAGACTCTAATTGAAGCTTAGACGTAATAAAGGGCTTAAAATTAAAGCTTTCAGCCGTTAATGGAGCTGTGGGGGCGATAACGGGCCAGCTTTAAGTGGGTACAATGACGTGACCTTGCGCGATCCTTGGGGGCAGGAAGTGCGTCAGGGTCTGGCGTAGAGCGGCTACGCAGGGGCTACGGAGGCGCTACGCGGCGTCTACGGTGATATTTGGACTTGAGAACGTTTCATCAAATTAACCATGAATCACTTGAATGGCGACCTGATGAGGTTATGTGTTAAACTGTATGTTAGTCAGAGGGCGGCCTCATGAGTCTTTTAGTTGTACTTTCCTACTTTTATCAGTTTGACAAAGAGAGCGTTTTCTTTTCAAAATGTTTAAAGGGACTTACCTAGAAACAGAACCTGTAGGTGAGGTTAGTTTGGGATTTATAACAATCCCGGGCTGTTAAAGGTTTCAGAAAAAGTTATTTTCTAAGTTATGAAAATTTGGACAAACGAAACAGTTGATAACTGAAATTCGACCTTGTGATATGTAACAGTTTACTAAAAAAACTCAAGAACAGAGCTATAAACTACTGTATTTATACTTAGGGCTAATTTTTCAATCCCCAGATAAATCTATCAGGAAGGTAAATTTTAGCCTTGTCCTTTTCTTTCATATGACTTCAGAAAAGGATGGTAATACATTTAACTGACGGATAGTTTTATCTGGGGATTGAAAAATCAGCCCTTAGAGTCATAAATAGAACTTTTTACGTGTATTGCCGACGCTGAGTCATTGCCTAAAAGTCGCTTTTTGTATAATGCGCGTTATAGCACCGAGCACACAAAGCCCTCGACGAATATTACAATCGGCTTATGAAAAACGTTTATTCAACGAATTTAATTATTTAGGTAATTTTTATACTTATGTGATGAAATTATATAATGTTACAGCTAGATCAATACGGGGTCAGAATCAATGATTTAAGGTATTGTGTTGCGATGGTAGGGAATTGGATGAAACACATAAGGTTAGCTAGCAGTCCTAGGTTCGATTTCCGGTTTGGACCAATATTTGTATGATAATTATTAAATGTGTTTATGATTATAAAAGTGCATTTCTCAATATAATCTTTTTTTATTGTGAGAAACCTAGTCCTTAAACTATTGGGGTTTGTGGCAAGGTTAAATTATCGCCAAATGTTTATGTTTCTTTACCCAACAGAAGTTCAATCATAACCTAGACCGACGTCAGCAGGCAGTCGACATGCCTACATTCAGTCACTGCGACAAACTGGTTTATTTAATCACGCGCTATCAACATTCTGTAGATAAGCTTCATTAATGATTGATTCATTCCCCTCATACGAGTTTGTGTCACCGTTTGCCCAGCTACCTATATACACCTACCTCGATTTGTCGCCTACTCACAATTCGTGGCGGTTTGTTATGATCCTCAACCTCTAACCTCTAACATCATCATTTTAGCTCCCAAAAGATCTCACGACGGTCGGATTTGTGCTGATCGTGGGTCCACCTAGTGGGGCTTATTGTGATGAAGTGTCAGTTTATTTAATTTTATTATAAATAAAACTTAGACACGATGTTTAACTTTAGGGTAAGCCATTTTCGAAAACTGACTAAATATATGGAATAGACATAATCGCACGCAGTTAAGTCAATCCTTTACATCAATGACGATAACGTGTGCAGAATGCATCTTGTCTCGGGCCAAGTTGTTCCTGATTTGGTGATGCGTGATTAAATGATGAAAAGTGTTTCGTGTTTGTAATCGACCATGTTAATCATATTCTTGTTGAGATTTTCAAGTGTATCGTAAATCGTAACCCAACGGCGCAGCAGTAACTATTTCCAGTTCGCACGCAAGACACACTTTTATTTTATATCTAAGTACATTTTATATAATTATATTTATTCACACGCCTAAATATTACGTCCCGAGGTCGTGAAATTCTCAACCCCATAATTTCAGAACGCGTGTGCGAACTAATCCCCCGGCCTTCGGCTGGTTTCCACGAACCCTCGTGAAGGTGAAAGAGGCCATTAGGCTGGCAGGATACCGCCGGGAACAACGGAAGCTCCCGAGACATGGACACGAACTGTAATCAAGACTGTAGCCGAGACCTATGGTAAAATAACTTAAAGAAAATATTAAGCACTAAGGCTAGGTTCACACGGCTTAATTTTTCTCGTAAACCGTACACGAGATTTTATCGAATGTCGAAATGACGACGGAAATACCCTCGGTATACACGGTGATCTGTTTCGATGGATTAAATCATACATTGAAAAAAGAAGCCAGTGCGTTGTTGTATCTGGTCACGCCTCGCAATGGAAGTCCATTAGCTCAGGAGTCCCCCAGGGATCTCACCTGGGCCCCTTATTATTTACGCTTTTCATTAATGACATTGGCGACTATATTAAATACTCAAAGGTTTTGCTTTATGCAGATGACACTAAAATTTATAAAACCATTGACTCCATTGATGATTGTTTAATGTTACAGGAATCTTAATAAATTTTGAAAGATTCTGCAAGGACAATAAATTAGAGTTAAACGTTAAAAAATGTTACATTATAAATTTCTCAAAGACAAAAAAACACATTGATTATAACTTTAGCTTGTGCGACAGTCATCTGAGTAGAGTAACCCAAATCCGTGACCTTGGAATTATTATGGACTCGAAATTATCGTTTAAACCTCATTTTGATAAAATAATTGGAAAGGCATATAGACAACTAAGTCTCATTTTACGTGTAGGCAAACCATTTAAAAATAGTTCCACCTATAAAATCCTTTTCAATAGCTTCGTTCGCAGCCACCTCGAGTTTGCCTGTTCTGTCTGGAAGCCATACCACGCAGTTCATACCGATAGAATAGAAAGGATACAAAAAAAAGTTTGTAAAGGCCCTTGATTTTCGAACTGGTCACACTCACACCAGCTATAAGGATTCTCTTGTGTACCATACAATTCAAACGCTCTGTGATCGTCGAGATTGTGTAGACTCCATCTTACTGTATAAAATTTTAAGCAATAAATTGGATGTCCCCTCACTACTTCAACAAATTCGTTTTAGAGTCCCTCGCAGAAACCAGCGCCAATGCCGTAAGAAAGACTTGTTTTCCATCCCACATAGTCGAACGCGATATGCACAAAACAAATTCCTAAGCCGTGCTTGCAAATTGTATAATGACTGTGAAAAACTTAGTAGTATAGATTTATTTCATTGCAACATAAGTCTTATAAAGAGTGCTTTTCGGTAACATAATATGTTTGTTGCCGAAAGGCACTCTTTATAAGACCTTACTTTATAAGACCTTTCTTTGTTAAATTGTTTTTTAATGTACACTTATACCTAAAAGTAAGTAAAGTAATTACTTACTATCTTATTATCTGTATAATTTACTTAGACTACTTTCAAACACATTAAGGGAACTCAATGTCTAAACCTACGCCCTAGTTTCATACGATCTATGTTTGTAAACGACTGTTTGTTTCTTAAATAAATAAATAAATAAAATAAAAAAAGAAAAATTAGTACGGCAACGTTGAAAATCGTTCACACGATGTCTATGCGGGAAAATATCGTGTTCGAGACATATTTTTTACCGTGTACCGTGAGGTTTTGCCACCGAGGATGCGAGATCCGAGGCGCTAGTGTCGGCGATATATTCATTTGATAGGACGTTATTTAAAAATAAAACGATCATCTTCTGAGTCTGAGAGAACATGGCGCTGCCCCGTGGCCTGTGCTTGCCTTGGTCGAGCTTGGACAGCATAAAACTTAAGAGGTTCTGTTTGTCCCGTAAAATCTAGTATTATCCTGGGCTTAAAGCAAATGAACTTGAAGTTTAACTTTACCCAACAACGATAGGAACAACGCGATAACTTGTTTCTCCACATCAATATAACCACTTACATATAGGAAGGTAGACGAACTTTTGCAGACTGCAGACTTTAGGTAATCATGTTACATTTCAACCACCCGCGAGACTGCGATAATGTTCACAGAGTAATTAAAATTAGCTAGCGCAGTCTAGCACGCTAGAAATGTACAAGCGCTTAGTTCAACTTTAAGATAAGCTGGTCGAGGTCGGCAAGGTTAAGGGCGTTGCTCTCCGCGGCCGCTGCTAATTATAAACGGTCACCACCACTCGCCACCCGCGCCACCCTCCGTGCCACCACAGCGACGGCCAGCCTGATAGATGACCGGACCTTAGAGACTGGTATTAATAGCACTGACTAGTGAATTGATTGGGTTCACCGAGGAAGTCAGCCAGATAGTTGTAGGTCAACTGTGTTAACACTTTCACTCGTATTTTATGAACGCAGTTTTGTCTGCTGTCTGATACGATTATGGATAAGAATGTGATAAAAGTTGGACATGATATTTATGCCAACTGTATGATAATTAAATGTTAAGGAATGATTAAAAGTACAAAATTTAAATACAGAAACTAAAAGTTGGACTTATATTTTATTTTATTTTTGAAACAATGTCACTAGTTCCTAGTGTTCCAACTACTGTTGAAGTTTATTGCATACTGTCTACTATTTTAGGATGTGCAGATATGTATGTAGCGAAGTTTCAGGCTTTAAATTGTAAAATTGTATTGTTGTACTGTACCATACAGTTTGTGGACAAAAAAACAATACAGCCCTGTACGAGTATGACGCAAGTCAATTTTTACTGGCTCCTGTTATGTAATGAGGTGAAATATGGATTACAATGTAAATTTGATGACAATGCATTATTACGGTATCTACCGATCTGATGAATTAACATCAGGGAAGGTGGTAACAGGATCCTAGCGTAGACGCACCGAGTAGAACAAGATCAACTTGTTTGATACGCAGAAGACTGTGCAAAAACTATAGTCGGTAAAAACGTTCTGCCTCAAGAAACGTTTCATGAACAGAAAAGTAGGGTGAAACGGCAATGTGTTCGCTTAATATTCACGGACGCCATTAAACTTGAAGAAAAAACAATTATATTCATCACTTTATTTGCATTAAAGATTCCCAGAAAAAACTAAATCTACCTGTTAGTTATAAGTCGATTCCGACCTTCAGTAGATTGCCGAAACCGAGTTCGATAGGATCGTTGGCGCGCGCGTCGAACTCCAGCAGCTGGCGCTTGTGGCGCGTGTACTGGTGCTGGTGCGGGCTGTAGCCGTACGGGGCGTAGGCGTAGCTGGCGGGCTGGGAGATGGGGTAGACGTCCCCGCGCCCGCGGCAGCGGCAGGGCGGCGCGGGCGCGCAGCGGGACTCCGCGCCCGCGAGGGGCCGCGGGGTCACCTTGTCGCCCGCCGCTGGTCTGGCCGGCCTGTTGTCGGCGGCCGCTGGTCGCACGGCCGGTCTACTGGTGGCCGACGCCGGTCGCCCGGCCGGCTTGCTGTCGCCCGCGCCCGCCGTCGCCGCGTGCGCACATAAAGCGCACGCTAACAGGATTACCATCTGCACCACAAATGTCGCATCAGTAAAACACGAGTTTTCAAAAGAGGAGGAGGGTTTGGGAGTCAGCAAGAGTATAATTATAGTCAGTGATAAAGTTTTTTGTAAGGATTGTTACGACTTTTTGTAAATATTTACATGTTGAGGTACCTTTTCTCTAACGTCAAGTAACCAATTACAAAGCTGTACCTGTAAGAATCTATGTTAAATTCTTAATGAATGGATTAATTGACACGGGCGAACGCACGACAACTACTCGTAACGTCAATGTTATAACTATACATATTCTTAGATTTCTATATTTGTTAATGTTCACAGAATGCAATTTGTCTAAGCCAACTTGTAGTTTGTAAGTTATTTTGTCTTCTCCATACCATACAAAGTGTCCCAACATATGAAAACACATCAAAAATATCTAAATATCTAATGGGTACATTGCAATAATACTAAAAATGCATAAACTCTCACGCCTCCGTTCCCAGAGTAGGGTAGGCAGAGCAGAGGCGTATTTAAAGATATGGCGCCCCGGGCCAGTTAGATTTGCCGCCCCATAAAGTGACGAAAAAGTATTTACAGTAAAATATTCTCGGGTACCTATAATGGCGGCGGCGTTCGGCGCCTGAGAAGCCTGCCGCCCCGGGCTATGGACCCCGGCGCCCTGAGAAGGCTGCCGCCCCGGGCCGTGGCCCCCGGGGGTAAATACGCCTCTGAGGCAGAGCTACAGAATTACATACAACTCTAAATTTTGCACAATCGGCTAAGATGTTTACCAGCGTATTAGTGACAGGTTGCAAGCCCATCGCCTAACCTCTTGCGACATCCGCGGGAAGACATGGAGTGGCACTATTCTAACCCGGCAACCGCTCTATAATAATCAAAAATATATTTTGATCTTTGGACTTTTTTGATGTGTGTAGTTATAATTTACTTAACGAATTAAGTTAAGTTATTATTATTATTATTATTACGAGTAGTACTTACTAGCTGCATGTTGTGTTCTGGGGCAGGCTGCTGTGGCCACCGGCGCCGGCGCAGCCGATATATACCGGCGCGGTTTCGATCGATGGCGGATCCATTTCGCACGGAAATCAACGAGTCTCACAATTACCACGGCGAAGCCGCGCCGCGACAGATTAGCACGTCGTCATTACGTTCACGATTTTGTATCCTAATTAGTGTTTTTATTTAGAGCAAGGCCACACGTGGAACACTATGTTACAGCTTCGACTTTTTATTTTTCAAAAGTAGCGCTATTATTGAGTGGAGCAAAGGCCACACGTGGAACACTATGTTACAGCTTCAACTTTTTATTTTTCAAAAGTAGCGCTATTATTGTGTGGAGCAAAGGCCACACGATGAACACTATGTTACAGTTTCTACTTTTTCTTTTTCAAAAGTAACGCTATTATTGAGTGGAGCAAAGGCCACACGAAGAACACTATGTTTCAGCTGCGACTTTTTCTTTTTTTAAAGTAGCGCTATTATTGTGTGGATTCGACTTTGGCGAGTATAACATGTTAAGGCTATGCGTATTTGACCAAATAGTCAATAAATTAAATTACAAAATATGTTAACCAGGGGCCAATTTTTGTATCAGTGAACTAATGGTTTAAATTTGACAATCCAAGTGATAGAACATAATTAACAACAAAATATTTACTCACACTCGTAAGATATAACCCCACTTTGAAAAACTTTGTTTGAAATAACATTGAGTAACATTGAACGAAATGTAAAACAATAAAATATATAATTTCACAACATATAATGAACTATGGTCATTACACAACATTATAATGAACGATGGAAATAGAGTTCTTGGTTATATCTAACGTTTGTAATATCCTTTTATTAATATAAAATTATGCCAAACGATGTTATAGGCTTCCCCCCCCATTTTTAATCTTATGTTGTGATAGCAAACGTCCATATCTCGTAGCATCAGACCCTCGCAATATCAGTGCTAGTGTGGAAATAAGAATTGGCGTGGTTAATCTCGCCCTTATTTACATTCTCACTAAGTACATCGTTCACCGCTTATCTAGGGGTTTATCAAGATCCGGCCTGACCGGACTAAAATCCTTGAGGCATTCCCCCTACCATAGGACAATTATAGCGGCAAGTCATAGCGCCCTAATAGCAAGGCCGGTGGGCTCGTCTTCTGCGAGGGACTGTTACTTCTGATAGCCGATACACAGCAGGAGTATTCTAGGTCGGATCTTCAAACTCCTGGATTGTTTTACTTGTCTTCGACTCCTTAGCGTACTTCAGGGCCAACCTTGGTCAGTTCATCGCCGGCGGGCGCTGCGGTCCTCACGCGACCCCCAGGTCAAAGGGGGTCAAGGCGCAGATGCCAATCTCACGACGTCGGTGATGGAGTGCGCTCATAAGTCATTAAGTATATAATTAATTGGTGCTGAACCACGTTATAACATATTTGACCTCTAATTTCTTTAGAAGATTGGACTTTAACACTGAGTTTAGGCAGAAAACATCATTCCTTAGCAAGGTATGTCGGAAGACCATTTCAGCAGAGCCCTTAAGGAAATTTATATGATCTGTATGTATGTAGGCTTACTTTGTCGACACGCAACGGATCCATAAATACGTTTGAACAAGGTGTCATCATTTATTATACGTGTACCCACCCACCCTTTAGGTTAACCAAAAAAATATATAGCCACATTTCAAAAACATAAATACGTAACATTGATGAATACGTTATTCAAATTAGAATAAATAATAATAACAAACTATAATCAAATAATTAACGATAAAATTATCAAAAATATGAGTTATCTTTGCAGAACAATCGCGCCAAAAGTTCCACGACGATTTGTAACCACACGTACACTAATCTGTTTACAAACATGGCAACAACAACCACGATCCTCTTTGCAAAAACTAACGAGAGTATTACGAACGCCATTTCGATTAAAAACACAACAAGGAGAATAGCAGCGTATAAAAACGGTGACTATAGACATAAAGCGGAGAAACTTACCACGACGGCTCCTTCTTGAATCTCACATTAGAATACAGCGCCTTGGGCGTGCTTGCATATGTGTACGGACCCTTGGGCTTGGGCTGATGAGGACCCTCGACGAGGACTGATCGGACCGATGTGCTCATGCTTGGGCGCCACCAGCCACTCCGCCAGGCCCCAGCACTGCTCGCAGGCCGCAAACAGCAAGCAACACATTCACTGGTTCCACTGACAGCACCCACTCACTCTATAGACACTGTAGTCTACTGACGGCGACCTGACAGGCGCGTCATCGCGATCGCCTTCACACGCATTCTGAATTCAAAACACGAAAACAATCGATGGCCAGCGTACAGTCACCCTCGGACATGAATAGACATATGTATTTATTGTAACGACTTGCTCTTGGCTATATCTACCGTTGCTTGGCGACGCGACAACGCGTGTTGCGCGGCAACCGCCCTTGACCGGCGCGGGCTCTTGAACCTCGAGGACGATTCCATACGGGTCTTCCAGTGCCAAAGCCTCTCATTATCAAATAAAATGGATGCGAGAGGGATTTCTTGGCGCTGAATATTAAAAGAACTGTCATGGGATCGTTCAGCTGCTGCTCTTTCTTATTAATGTTTTACTTGACAAAAAATACTTTACAGAAGTGGTTGACCGTATCTTGTACTCATTTTAATGGGCTTCACGGAAATAGTTCGACGTATTGATTCGATTTGCGTCATTACAGTAACTATCGGTGCTATCATGTCATTTAAGCTAACGAAAGTAGTTTTAATTAAAAAAACGTTGACTCCCGATCAGTCTATCTATGCTTTTAGAAGGAGAATTTATTTGTATAAATGTAGATTTTGTCAAAAGCATGGCGTACGCGTTTTAGTAAAAGGAGTTGTTTATCTTAGTATCTACTAAGTACAAACAAATTACTTTTTTTATCTTCAAATGCGATATTGACTTCCACTATATGATATATGGCTGACTCTAATTAATTATGTTAAGTTCGAACAATTTCAAAGATGAAGTTGTACAATCGAGTACCTTGTCTATTTAATGTAATGTTTAAACGGGCATATATGAATTGTCACAGTGATTAAAGAGGCAAAATACTAAAGGGTGCACAATGTTTATGACCTCAACTGTACAGCGAGTATTATCCTCATGTTTTTTAGTACGGTCACGAGCGTTAATTTGGGACCCATTTCATGAAATACCTATATGCTTGAAGTCGTCAATGTCATTATAGATGTCAATTCATTTGTAACTTTTAGGAAATTCAACCTTGTTGTTGTAGAATGTCAGATTGACTTTGGACCTTAGGTGGGTATCAAATTAAATCTCGTGACTGTACCTACCTATCTTATATGTATAGATATGGGAGAACGCATCAGACAAATAGTTATTAAAATCGTATTCTGCCTGTTAGTCAGTAAGTTTTGTAGTTACTCGTATTCAACATTATATTTCGTGTACTGTTTTTGTCCTAATGTATAAGCGTTTTGGTGTATTAACTGTTAGCGTGTATGTTTCTGAAATAAATAAATCATCTCAAAAATATGTCGCAATGCACCTTATTCCAGTGTAATAAGAACTTCGTAACATATTTATGAGAAGATTCTTTCGATACATATTTTTGCACTTGACTGTCGTCTATCAGGCGTTGGTTGCAGCAATCCGGCATCAGGTGGTGCTCAGCCAGCAGATGAGAGCCGATGGAAGCTGCCTATTCCATTCGATTGCATATTCTTTGTTTGAGATTGAGATATTGATATGATATACCACAAACCAATAGGTTGCGTGAGACTATAGTAGAGTATGTATGTCGTAACTGGGAAGATTTAAGTGTCTACACTAGCGCTCCAAACGGGGATCCTTACTGCTCTGAAGAAGAGTATCGAGCAAGCATGCTTTGTTCGACAACTTACGGAGCTGCTTCTGAATTTTAAAGGCTGCAGTAGTTTGCATAATATTAAGAAAAACCATTTTGCTATTAAATTTATTATGAAAAAGTACCTACTAATAATTTCTGTACAAAAAGTAATGATATCCCATCAAAAACATAAATGTAAATGAGAGTCAAGTTTAATACCTCTAACAATAAAAAATATAACAAAAGAGTCTATATTTTGTAATAAGTTAAGGAGTTTTTTGATCTCAAAATGTTTTTATAATTTGGAAGAGTTTTTTTCATTGCAAGAGTGAATAAATAATGTTAGCCTTTTATTATTAAATTTCATCTTTTTTATTATTATGCAAATGTGATTCTCTAAATAGACATGTAAGTATATTATTGTGTCTTGTTGCAGTGCCCTTGCAGGGTTTATGTTGAAGCTACCTACTTACTGTATTTTTAAGACCTCTTTGTACAACATAAAGCAATAAATATGACTATGACTAATATTATGATATATGCCTTGGTTGTTGACTTCAACGACAAAAGAAGTGAGATCTAAATGGGTGCCAAGTTCAATGGTCATTCCTGAAATTTATTTATAAGAACATGAAATAACAACCACTTAAAATAACATTTCTTCTTATAACTTAGGATAATATATTGAAGCGTAAGGTCAGACTTGGCTTGTTTTCATATACGAATTATTATTAAGTGTAACAGTCATACGTGTCTCGAAATATTGGAAATGTTGTAATGATAATAAAGACGTTCAGGATTTTGCAAATGGCGCCATCTAGTAAATTTTACTCCAAAGTAGAACTCGGCTACCTCGCTGATTTAAGTAAGCATGAGTTTCATTCAGTAGCCCGTGAAGAAGGGTGCGCTCGTAGTGTAAGTACACTTCATAGTACGCGCGTTTGCCGCTAGATGGCAGTAAATTAAAAAACGTTTGGAATACCAGTCTACACATGTTATAAAGAGGAAAGATTTGTATATTTGTATTACACATATTTTTTCAAAATATAATCAAAACTGATTATATTTTGAAAGAATTTCTGACCGAACGTACAAAGTGGATGTAGCTTGATTTGACCATTTTCGACTCCAGGAGCAGAAAATTCCAAACTCAAAACGTATGATAAGTTAGTAGCTCCCATCCTAAATTATTTAATAAACAACTAACTTGTCATTAAACAAGCTTACGTACTCGATTCGTTTTGATCATGCAAATCTTCAGTGCATGTTAATATTTCCTACTCAGTAGTCGTTTGTGGATTTGGAAACATTAAGTAAAGCTGTTTATTTCAATACCCTAGTTGAAGGAGTTAGACGGGTTTTTTGAATCCGCCATTTTTTATTGACGACTCCTGCACCGAGCGTCCAGTGGCGCCTTCATTAGGTACCTACTGTTATTGTGTTTTGTATTGCTGTAATAAACTAAAGACAAAGTATTGTCTTGAAATCGAAGGATAGTTTTTTGTTGTACAAGTGAATACACAATGTAAGTATAGCATAAGTATTATGTTATGACAATGATTAATATGTTTTAACCATCGTGTAGTCAAGCACAAGCATCGCGCAGACTGCCAAGAAGGGTTATTTCCGTTGAGTTACTCACTCGTAGTTCAATTTTTATTACGTTTCTACGACAAAAAAAACAACCTCCGATTTCAAAACAATACGTTAGTTTATTAGAAAAAATCAATAGTAGGTAATGAGGGCGCCACTAGACGGTCGTTGTAGTCTTAATGAAATTACACTCGTTACATCTCGTTTGTGAAAGTCTGACCATACGTTCAACGTCTCCGAGGAAACAAAGAGATTTACATTCATAAATTCGAAAAACAACCTTTTAAGCATCTTCGCAATCAGGTAAAACAAAAAAGCCAAAATACAGCTTTTTAGACCAAATTCGGTTACTTAAAGTTTATATCATTCAACGAATTACACTAACTATACAACGAATATTAAACCCAAACATTAAAAATCACTTGTAGTTAAAATGAAATAAGCATTTAATGAGGGAGAAGTGATTTGCAGCAACGACCCTCGATGAAGACGTCATAAAATAATGAAGCGGCCATTCTTCCGTGTCACAACCCTAGGCTGCGACCACTTTTCACCGCGCCACAACCCAATCTAAATTACACCTTATTTTGTAACGTTTTAGTGTTATAATGCTTTGTGCCTCGTTGACGTAGGGATGTCCTCGCGACCGGACAGGGTTGTCAAAGCGTACAGTAATAAATATAGTTGTTCTTTCACTTAGTGGAGGAGAATGCGGCTTAATGATCTGTGCGTAATGTGCTCGAAACATAACTTCCGCAGTGTTTTGTCGTAAAAAGCCTCCCCCGCGCGGGAATTGCCCTCTTCCGCTCGGAGACCTAATGTTAGTTTTTTGGGGCCATGGGAAAACTTAGGAAAGTGATGCCCATTTGTTACTGTGAAATTGCTTCAGTTCTGACTTTACTTTTGCAGATAATCAAGTATTTATTTTTAACCGACCTTAAAAAAGGAGGTTCTATGTTCGACTTTAGGCCTATATGATAAAAAAAAACTTAATTATAAATATAATTTCGGGGTTTGTGACAAATTTTCATAATTTTGCTCCAGAAAATGACGAATTTAATTGTCATTACAACATATTCGGCGGCTAAAAAGCGCTTATGCTCTGCTATTTGTTTGTATGTCTAGGAAAACGGAGTAAAAGAAGAATAAACTAACACAGTTTGTATTACACTGAACGGTAATATTAACAGAAACAAAACCAGAACCATTAAGTCAAGTTATCAGCCTGCCATCTAGAAGAAAAAGGCACTATTATAGTATGATAGTCCTAGTGCGCTACTGCCATTTTATTTCGTTAGGCAGCAGTGACGTTGCCGAACTCCCCTCACACGGCGTGACGAAACACGAAACATGTCATCAATCAGCTGAGTGGCAATGGAGTGAGCACGACGAGCGCAGCGAGGGCGCCGTAACGCCGTCACGCGCATCCCACATGCAAATACGAGTTGTCTAATTTAATAATGAATTGTTTATTGGGTTTATGGTTATTGATAATAATGTATTTTTAATATTACTTATGACTCCTAAGAAATGGATAATTTCCAAGGTACAAGAAATATCAAATAAACATAGATGTTTAACCAGTTTTGATCTGGTTTACAGTTTGTCCCCGGCGAAAAACAAAAAAATAAAACAAATAAATAATTAAAGAAACTTCTTTAATTTTAATTTTAAAAGAGCGTTCTGGCCCTTTTGGCTGGTCCTATATTTTCACATTTTCCCCTATGATATCGTTTTCTTGACACGATAGCTCTTGTATTTTCTTAACAATAAACGCGACCGAGTCGTAAACAATACGATTGCAATAGGGGTAAAAACGAAGTGGAGTAGAGGCCCTGTTTATAAGTGCACGATTTTGAATGAGATAGAAAAAACCGGCCAATATTGCGAGTCGGATTCAAACAGCTATATGGAAACCCTGATTATTTTTACTTTTTCTTTTTGCCGTAGAAATCCACACTTTATGAAAATTTTAACTGTCTGCTATTATGTTACGGTTCATGAGACACAGGCCCCTGACAGACGGAAGGATTGCGGCGAAGGCTTAGCAATAGGGTCGCGTTTTTTTAAACTAACATTATAGGTACCTACTATGATAGTTATTTTTATTTTAGACGCCATTATAGCACTGGGTTATTGGTTTGCGCATCGAAAGTCAGAAAAGACAATCAACGACCCTGACATGCTAAGTCATATTATTTGTATGAATTTGCATCAACAAAAGTCACAGGACAATTTTTTGCCAGTGGGATCTAAAAAATGAGCTGGGTCCATTCTCTGCGCGCGCGCTCCATTAGCTGCGCTCGAGTTCGCGTTTTGTGACGTCGGTGACGTCGGCACGGGGTCGCTTAACGACTAAGCGCTTCCGCCGACTGATTTATTTGCGAGGGTTTTTTTAACCCCTGCTAAAAAGTCTGACTACAACCCTTGGAGCTACTACACTGCGATATACAAAAGTGCATTGGCAAATTAAAGCACATTCGACTTTAATTAATTGGCAATTTGGTTGCTTTTATTATGAGTTATGACTAGGTATTCTTTAGGACATGCAGTTTGTTGTGTTGTCAATGCAAGGAAGAGGTAACAAAACTAGTGCCCCTGGACTATCGTCTTTGACCTGAAGGTATTGTTTTTAACTCGGCCGCCATTACTGACAACTGATAAGCAAATAAGAGTCGTCAAAACGTTGGCAATACGATAACAGGGCCTCTATTCTAGGCGGTAAAAACCATATCGTCTTTGACCTGTCATCGTATTGTTAACGTTTTGATAACTCTTATCTACTTGACAAAAATGGCGACCGAGTTAAAAACAATACCTACCGTAACAGGTCAAATACGATGGATTTCACCGCCTAGAATAAAGGTCCAGGTCACTTTTACAAGTATTCTGTAGGCAGAAATCAATGATCGATACAAAACAAAAATCATTTTCAATCACATGAGGCATTCAAAGTATTTGGGCAACTTATTCATAATCCGTCAAAACAAAGGTCAGTTCAATGCCAGGTGCCGAATTTCCCTAGACAAAAAGGTCAATAGGGTGTCTTTGGCGCTGAAGTTCATAGTATGGTCGGAATGCCGGCGCGGGCGCAGGTGCGGGGGCTGCTTCACTAACAACGTGCTGATTAGTTTTGTTTAAACGAGTTTTTTTAATGGGAATAAGTTTTTTTTCAATTGTGATCCAAACATGGAAATTATGGGAACTATCGTTCGCCTGGCGCGTTTCAAGTTTAACGCCGGGTGTAAGGTGTATTGGAACCTATCTATTCTATTTTATTGATTCATTCATTCATTAGTGTAAGTGGTTTGTAACCATACTAGTTAATAAAATAAATAAATAAATCTATGTACAGTTGAGGAATTTGATTGTTTGGCAGTTTGACATAAAATAAATTATTTGCCGGGTTATACATTTTCCACGTTTTATTAGTCGTGTCACGTCGAAAAATGTATTACACGGCAAAATTTACTTGACTACACTATTTTATTATGTAACAAAATGCCTAAGTAGCATATTGGGAATTTGCTGGCCACGAAACATTTCCAATGGAAGACTGTAGGAAATAAGGTTGCCGCGCGATTAGCGCACCATATTAGTGGTGGTAGGACCTGAACAAGGTCTGCGCGGATCGCTACCACCATCTCATCCTCTGACCTACCGCCAAGCACAGTGTTCGTGTAGTTGTTTTCCGGTGTGGCGATAAGACGAAATTACTCGCATAGAGGCATTCCATCTTAGTCCTCAGAGTTGGCAACGCATTTGCAGTCTTCAGATTGTAGTCTTGAGAATGGAAATATCTATGGGTCACAGATCGCACTTAGGTACCATCAGATGGTCCGTGTCCTCGTTCGCCTTCTCCATGTAGTAAAAAAACCGGTCAAGTGCGAGTCGGACTCGGGCACCGAGGGTACCGTATTGAAGATAATATGCTTGGTAACCGCAAAAGAAAATACTCATTTTGTTATAAGCTTTATTTTCCAGGCAATAAGGTCGATTTTGACTAGCCTTAATTTTAATACAGATTTTCTTAGTTTTTTTGTCATTTCTTAAAAACTGTAAATAATGAACAGTTTATTTTATTTTTCCCAGAAAATATAAGTAATTATCTATACGCCAGGATTTATTTCAGAATTTTTGATTAATAAACTTCGGAGATTATGGGGCGGAACGGTAATTTTTTGTACATTTTTGGCTATAAATAAAAAAGTACACAACATAAAATTTTCAAAAAAATAGTTTTGAAATGTGCAAATTAAGACCTTTCATATGACACCCCATTTGCTATAATCGAACCACTTTCATTTTTGAACCCCCCATTCTAGACCCCTTTTCAATTATTAATAAAATTAATTTCATTTTTTTTACTACAAATAGATGCGGGTAAGCAAGTTGTATAACTAAGCCAAATTTCAAGTTGATAGCATTTGTAGTTGCTGAGAAAACCTGCTGTGACATACAGACAGACAGACAGACAGACAACGAAGTCTCACCATAAGGGTTCCTTTTGTACCATTTTGGTACGGAACCCTAAAAACGATTGTGAACATTATGGAAATCCTTTCCACAAGTCCTCTGTCCCTGGTGAAGGATAACAGGAGGCATCATCATCATAATAAAATTATTCTTTTGTTTCACCACTATAAAAAAAATGTATTCGGGTCCTAGAAAACTAAAACAAGATACTTATCTACGACCCCACTACAATGTAGAAGCCGTTCGTAGAAAACCATTGAGTTTTGGCGTAATTTATTTCCGCAACCTGACGCTAAGATTATGACCGAGTTCTACGGTGGGTGATTCAACAGTTAAACTACGTGATGGGACAACCATATTGTTTAATGTTTTCTTAAAATAACGAAAAAACGATTAAATGTGCCCAAAATCATCACCGTAAAAGCCTCCCCCTTTCGACACTATACGCAGACTATAAGGCAAGCTATTTATTCATTAGCCGATTACATTGCGAGTTACCTCTCGGACGATCGCACTCGCTCCACCGGACCTAGCCAGAGCCACACAGGGATATATTACCCTTCTTGTCTCTCAGTGTCTTCCTTTCTTTGACACTTAGTTAGAAAGAAACGTACTGCGAAATAAAGCAAAAAGTCCATAAAAAAAAAGTGACCTTATCGTGGTTGGCATTTACGTTGTTCTAGTAAGTGCTGCCATGTTATCAGTATAACAGCAACGCCGAGAAAAGCATAACCGCCAGTTATTATAAGATCTTTGTTTGTTTAGAATGTTTCTCGTGTCACGGTTGCTCCGTGTATCGTCCCTCAAACCATCCAATTTATTAAAGAGCCCATCCATATGTATCACTGCTGAAAAACTACTGCTAATCAAATCGATTGAATTATACATTAGGACCGGCCATTTTGGAATTGCGGGAAAAAGAAGACGATGGGGAGATACGAGATCTCAGACGATAGTCACCGGAGCTATTCTCCGCCGCTATGGCATACTACATCATTTCGAAAAGTCATAATTATAGTGCCGAATTCATAGAAGTTTTTCATAATTTCGAACGTATTTTACTGATAAAAGATTTTATTTTGTGATAGATATGCTTCTTAAAAAGTTCTTACCTAACCTTAGTGTAGCAATTAAATTATGAATTTAATGTTAAAAAAACTCTAGGATATTTTTTTTTGAATATTTTGAAAAACTCAGTTTAGAATTTAAAGTTGTTCCCAACACAAAGAGTTGGAGTTTTTCGATGCGATTTCGTGTCCGGGTAGGATCGTAGAACGTTTAAACAAACTAGTTATAGTAAGAGCAGTTTGATATGTTTGGGCAGTTTCTTAAAATGGGGCCGGATTCCTAACTGCCGCACTCAGAGACGTCAATTTAATTTAATGCTTGATTTAATAATTTGATAAAATTTGGGCACATAATTGGAAGGCACTCTACTTGAAGTCAGTCGCTAAGCAATGCGTTGGTAAGTTCTGTAAGTCGTAGAGCTCGACAAACTTTCCCGTGTAGTATAGAATAACACCACGAGGCTGCTCCGCGAGCTAGACGCGGATGAATGGCGCGCGCGCAGCACGCTCGCATTTAAATCGCCGTCATCTCAGCACACGGAGAAAAACGTTAATGTGCTCGCGATAGTAATCTATAGTTATTCTATGTGCTGTTTTGATTGGAAACATGAATGATTCTATTACTTGTGTCACTTTAACGGGTTCGCGGCAAATTGCAGTAATTTCAATGTTTTATTGAGAGCAAAACCAAGAATAGCTGCGATTAAATTAGCAGTAAATATACTTTGATAGGTATATATACTTGGTTAAATAATTATTTGTAGAATATATTGTGCGTGTTCTGTCACTGACACTTTTATATAACTGTGCCTGACTTTTAAAGTGCTGCATCTGTCAGAGTTAATTTCTATTTAAGATGTAAATACAATTTTTCACCTAAAATTGATGAAAACTTTGTTGCAAGGTTTGAAAAAACACTTAGTATGTATTAGTTATCCAAGAAAAAACATAAACATAATAAAATGTGGGTCGATACAAATTGTGGGTTTCTACTAACATCTTTATGCACCATCAAAGCATCCATCTTCTGAGGCCTACTGGCCTATATTGTCTAACGAACTCGCCATCGCAATCGACTTCAAAGTGGAACGATTGCGATTGCGAGTGCGTTAGGAAACTAGCCCTCTGGGTATGGGCAACGAATTTTCAGTCTTTAGTGTGCTCATTAAATAAAATGTAATAAAATATATATGTATGTGCAATAAAAAAAACCTTGTCAACTCTTTATTTGGAAACTAAGAATGATCTACTTTACACGTCAACGGTTGATCTACCAAGCCTTCAAGCGCAGGTTGCGCGGCGCGGGCGCGGGCGCTGCCAGCATTGAGCTTCGAGCTCACAAAAACTGCCCGCGCGCAGCCTCGACCATGCCACACGTCAAGCGAACGAGGGGACACGGTCTTCGATGCTCCCTCACATTTCTCGTTTGAAAATTAATGACTTTTGTAATGTATACGAGTGCGGTACTCGTGTTAAGTCACGACAATGATGCAGGCTTTTTAAAAGCTTTTGAATATTTAGCTTTCTTTTCTTTGTTCGGTATTCCGAATATTGCAAATCAATTTTGAACCACAAATAAGTGAACCAAAAGGCAATGCATTAATGATACTATCAGCTCAATGGAATCCTAACCCACTATAGAACGGTGTCACAGTGACATTATAAAACAATTTGTTTGGGACTTCTTACAACTTGAATCACAACGTGACTGTGATACAGTTCTATGGTGGGCCAGGGTTCCATTGGTCTGATAGTACCTAGGAAATACCTAATCTTATGACCAAATCTGATGGAGACACCAGGATCTCCGCTGTAATTAACATACAAGCACACAAAAGCTTCTCTCTCATTAATTTTTGACAAAAATCTTATTTATCACATGGTATGTAATCATGATTTAACTAGCTTTTTTATTTACATAAAAACCTCTTCCGAATCGGTCAATCTCGTTGAGAGCCACGACGCCACAGAGAGAACCACACGTTAACCTTTCGGTTCCCCTATGGAATTCCTAATCGTCATTTGCCCTAATGCATCGTTTGTCCGAATTTTCGTTGATACTGAAGCCATTTCCGCTTAACTTTTAAAACTTTTCAGTGTTGTTATAATACAACCCTAACCTAACCGAACCGCAGATATAATTGGAAAACTTGCCTGACTTAGCTGAAAACCAGTTTAGAGCAAATGAAAATTAGGACAAACGATGTGTTAGGACAAGTTGTTTGGGATTTCGAGGGACGCCCTAACCTTATAACCCCCCTCTGTTTGCGACGGGGGTTATGAAGGTGGAAAATGTCTCCGGACAATCTTGAGGTTATCCTGTTGTTGTTTTGATCCCGGATGAATACATCATGTGATCGAATCCATATGTATGCGCAGCTGCGCGGCCACGTGAGCATTACCATGCGCCGGAGTGACTGACAGCTGTCACCCGCCGCCGCACGCGCATGACTCTTCAGGATTAACAAACATGATTAGATTTACATCAAAAAAATTGTTAAATTATCAGATTTTTACATGTTGTGTATTATGTACCTACAGTCAATTTGATTCCTAGGTCACTATCACAGGCCACTATGGACTATGTCAACGTGACGTTGTCAACTAGATCATATGAAGTCTCTTACGTTTGGTTTACAACCATTACTTTAACATAGTCCATAGTGGCCAAGGAATCAAATTGGTTGACTGTACCAACGCTATACGCTATATCTGAGAAACGCCCCTGCTGAATTGTCTCGTAGATGCTGGCAGCATTCCTCACTGAATAGTTAAAATAATGCGTTGAGTGAGGAAGCTGCCAGCTTTTCGGTCCCCCGTGATGTCAATGAGCCTCGCATTTTAACCAATGTAAGTAAGAGTCATAATTGTAACTAACACAATATTGGCGACGGTGAATGTTCATCATAAGGTGGCTTGCCTTGCTAGTTTGCCTTTTACTGCAAAAAATAATAATAGACAGCTTACGATTTAATTTACAATGTCACTTTGATAAAGTTTCATGGTGTCCTTTAAATTAAAGTCATACAACGCACTGGATGACCGATGGTGGAGCTGATACTTGAGGGAGGCCATATCCATCAGTATACCTCTTTCGACACGTATGATAATGAAACTTTGACAAAGGCGAATTAAACCGACACGTGGTACTTGCTTGTTAATCCAAGAAACGGACAAATTATAACGACATAACAACCAGCTCAATATCGCTTTAACAATGTCTCAACGTGAAAAGCGACATAGAAACAGCGGGCACTGTGGGCAGAGCGCCATGACGAGCGCATTCCTGCAGCCCACATATGGACTTTACCTCGAATCGAATAGAAATATTGTTGTTTATTGACTTAGCATAAACAAAACAATGGTGTGGTGTAAGTGGTCGGGGACAATCGTCCCCCCGCCTCCCCCCCGGCCGCCCGCCCCGCGCCGCGCTCGCCTGCGCCTGCGATGCGAGATATGCAAATGCGAGCTCCTGTATTGACCGCACTATTGTTCCGCGCACCTTTTATTTGCACTGACTAAACGAAGCCGCTCATACGCGTGTAACTTATGGCTCCTGGATGCAGCTCCCTCGTGCTTCTGATTTCACCGCTCGTCCAGAGATGAGAGCCCTTGCATTTTGAAGGAACAGCCTCTGAGCCCATGTTTCATTTTGTTCCCCCCTCTCTATACAGTAATTAATTATAATATGGTTGACTTTATGTTGGCTCTACATCACAAGAGCTGCAACGTTAATAATATAATTGCGACGCAGAAGCAAGAGAGGCAAAAAAAATAGAATAAAGTTTCTGTTACAGTAAAACTATTACAGGTTTCGACCTAATTACTGCGCAGTTTTTATCTTAATTTAAAAGTAACACCGATAAGACATGTTTATGACGATTCATCATCATCGTGAGAGCTGAAAGAAAAAATGTTATTCAGTAAACGTATGGGTGGTAATAGGCTTGATAGTTGGATTTCTTCAAGAGTTGGTTGATGGAGTCGTAGAAATTATGAGCGGCCAACGCGTTTAGGGAGCCACACCGCGGCGTAGAAGCGAGTTGGGCCGATGATGGCCGTAAGGCGCCAAAACCTGCTGGATGAGGGCCATCATCATTATTGCTCGCACTCAGTTTCGGCCACGGCCAGTTTCAGCTCCGTGTGTGCATTTAAAGAAGATCGTTGAGGAAGTATTTGATGATGTCTATGTTCAGCACTAAATACGTACTATAAGTATGTACATACGATGAGACGAGTCTTATAGAAATATAAACCCATTTTCGACAAACGAGATGTCGCTAGATTTATTTAAGCGTTGCGAGTGTCAAAGCCGTTCAGGGTATTGATTCTCTCAAAAGCAAAGGTGAGCGAATGCAGGAGTTAAGTCCAAGCGGCGAGTTTAAGTAGTCCCGTCAGAGCGAGCAAAACACATATTAGCGCGTGCATTCTCAATTAGGCAGCCTTATACGTTCGAGAAGCCATGCTGCTAAATTGAATACACGCGCTGAAATGTGTTTTGTTCGCTTTGACGGGACTACTTTAACTCGCCGCTTGGACATCACTCCCGCGTTTGCTCACCTTTGCTTTTGAAAGAATCACTACCTTGGAGTCTAAAACCGCGCTGCGGTAGAACACCGCGTGGTCGGTCCTCGCGGCGGCGCGGCTGCTCCCCCCGCGCGCGCGCCGCCCCCCCGCGGATCATACGGCGCGGGTATTGTCTCGGCGGCGCGGACGCACCGTTTACCTGCCCGCCTGTATTTGGGCATTCACGCTTTCGCCATCCGCCTCCATTGCCCGCGGGTGCTCCACTGCGGCCGAGGTACCTACAAGGTTTACCTACACTTTCAATATTACTGGGCTCGTATTGTAGCTCAAGCCTCTGTAGTTTACTTTTCCCTGATTACGTCCACGTATAAATCATTTATTGATACTCGTATTACCGCAATATGTAGCCTATGTCTCTCGGGATAAAATGTAGCCTATGTGACTCTCTGGCCCTCCACCTAACTCACAAAATTACGTCAATTCGTTAGTTCGTTGCTATAAGAAAAAAGGAAAAACCATACTCATATTTGACTTTTAGCGACATAATTCATAGCACTACAATCCGGGGTTCTATTTTGACGTGTAAGGAAATTATATAAATACGATGTCGCATTTAGCTTTATCCTTACTGTCCTAAATATCGTTTCTAATACTAAATGCAAAAGTGTGTTGGTTTGTTTGTTTCTTTCTTTTGAAACTTGGTGAACATATAGTTTAGTTTATGGAGTCGAAATTACTATCCCAAAAAAATTACAGTTGTTACGATAAAAGACTAAACGCTGACGAAGAGGTCGCCGGGCAAAAGATAATTAATTTATATACAAAATCGTATTTTTTAAATTTCCTGATCACGATCAGATGTTGAAGTTAGTTAAGACTATTAATAGGATAGTTAAGATGATAATGTTAGTAGTGTCAGTCTCGTATAAAAGTATTATACCATACTTTTAAATCCTCGTTAGTGTCAGCTACGCGCCGAAGCAGTGGGTCTACGGGGCACTGCTACGCGCTAGCCGTGCTACGAACAAGTGATAAATTCTCACGGAAATTACCATGGTGCCTTGACACAGAAATTATATGCAAGCTGTACTGGGTCGCTACTGTACTTCGGTTTCGCCCGTCTTTATTTATTTATTTATTTATCTTGCTTGCTATCGTATTATTGTTGATGTTATGGTAGCTTTTGTTCACTTGACTAAGCCGCAGTTAAGTTGTGTCACTTTACCGAACACATGGTTGGGGGAGGCGACGATTTACTGTCATTAGGTACAAATGGAAAATCGTCCACTTGAAATTATACGTCAGTTCAGAAAAATGACCATTTGAAATACAACAAAAAGGAAAATTGTCCATCTTGAAAAACGTCTAAAATGGAATCATGTCCCATGGTAAAATTGTCCAATATGATATTGGTCGAAAAAAATATGTCCATTTGTATTTACGTACACTCAGAAATATGACCAATTGTAAATACGTCCTACCTGAAATTTGTACAATTTATATTATATTATATGGTCTTAATTCATATTACACTACATTCACTTGTGCGTATTTCATTTTGGTCATTTATAATGGACAAAATTCCATTGGGACTTAATTAATTTACAACGAAAATAAATTTGGTTGTAAATACTTTTCAGCACAATTACATTTTGACTAAATTCACTTTGGACACTATTACTTTTGACCCATTTTCAGAATGGTTATTTCACGTGGACGATTTTCCATTTGTACCTAATGACAGTAAATCGAGGCGACGGTTACGCGTTTACGGGGATAGACCGCTTTCCAAAAATTAAAATTGTTAACATATTAGCTTCTGACTGCGACTTCGTCCGTGTAGATTTCGATTATAGAGGTAGTTGTTCCCTAGATAACTTTTAAATTTTCTGGAATGAAAATCCAGTCGTTGCAGCTTGAAGGAGTAACAAACTTACACACAAACTTTCACATTTATAATATTAAGTTGGATTGCTTTTGACGTCTCTACGTCACGTGTTGTTCTAATAGTCATTATTTTTAATTTAAAGTTTTTGCTAATCCTGTTGATACTTGAGCGGACCTTACATTTTGTAATGATTTTATTTTGTGCTAGTATTTATAATAATTACTTATTACTTTATTACCTTTTTAATCTTACTTACTTTTAGGTAAGGGCTCTTTTACACTTAGGGCAGGGATCAAAAATATTCCTACAATATTTAGATACTTGCATTATATCGCAAAATAAAGTATACATTTTTTTAGAGGTATTTTCGATCCCTGGACATCTTTTAATGTAAGTATAATTGTATTTTATGGTCCTGCTTGAGTTCTTGGCGGTGCTTCTTCTCCGCTGTGATGGTCTTGTCCGAAGCGCTGGTAGATTCACCCCATATCACCAACGTGTAAAAGAGCCATCATGAAACCAATTCACTGAATAAACATTTATAATTCAGACTTTATTAAGCGTAAAATGTTATTTATCGACCACCTGTGCTATTGCTTCTACATGTATTGTAGTGGCAATAACTCTGCGGCCACATTATTTCAATTAAACTACAATAATAGTGCGTCTACAATCGCTAACCGCTATCAGTGGAGGGCGTGACGTGTGGAGTCCGGGCGGGCGTTATCTTAACGGGATGTCCCGTGATTTATCCCGGGACTCGGCCGGGACGTCCCGGGATGACGCATGGTCGGGATCTCTCTCAGCCGTTGCAGCAATTAAGACAACGGTAATATGATAATCGTTTACCTCTGAATAGCTCACATCACGCTCCTCGTGTCCTGCTATCTTATCTTATCTTATCTTATCTTACAGATAGGTCCTATCGGATACACTTCGACCCCTTTAGGATCTTTTGTGCAATTACCCTATTACACACTCAGCTGTTCGAATGTGCAGGTTAGTGTTAAAAAAACCTATTCACTATTCACTGCTGTCACTTTTATACACTAGTAAAGATCTTAGCTGTTTGTGCAAATTGTGGTTACAGAATTATCAACAAGTTTTTAGAGTTGTTGGTAATTCTGTAGCTCTGCCTACGCCACTCTGGGAATAAAAATGTGAAATTATGTATGTATGTGTATGTATGTTAGAAAAACTCATTGGTACATGGTGACTGCAGGGGTTCGAACTCGGTACCTTATGATCTCAAGTCGACCCCCTAAGCCATTAGGCCACCGACAGTCTACTGGGGTTCGCGACCGACCGTTAAAAAACACTGATTTAAAGAACTTGGCACCGTGTTGACGACTTCGTCAGCGGTCTCCCGGTAGCAGCGCTCTGGAATGCGCCCGCGCAAGCAGCAACAAATTAACAGCGATACAATCAGCGACAAAAACAGTTACAGCTAAACAAAACAATCGGCCCATCTCGCACAGGTAGCGGGACTTTTTGTGCGCATGAGTTTTTTCCGAAGTTCGCCGAGCTTCCCCGAAGCCGGGCGAGCGCTGACGCGGTGATTTGTATAACGGGGCTGTTTTAATGGGATAGACAAATGGAGGTCGTTTGCTATAGGGCATTATAGTAGTCAACGAAGATGTGATTAATGATGTGATTTGCGTGATGCGATTTGTATTCCTGTCTTATTTTCGTATTAATTTATTGCAATATACTTAAATGTGTTGCAGTTTCTGGCCACTTTGTAACAGAAGATATGTATAGGTAAAGCTAATTAAATTATCTAGATTCCGAAATATTCTCCAAATCACTTTTCAAATATTTTTCTAAGTACAAAATTTATGGCTAGTACCCAGGTAAATAAATAAAATAAGTAAATATCACACACATAATCACAAAACTGAACTATAGTCCCAAACTAAGCTCTAGCCTACAGTCACCCAATAAAAATGTTAAGCATACTTAGAACCTTGTCATTGTGAATGTCATTGTCATGTGTGTCATTTGATGTTCTGTTTGAAGTTTACTATGACAACGCACTAAAGTGCTTAACATTTTCGTTGGGGTACTTACATACAAAACATCAGACACAAAAACAAATACTCATAACTATAATTTACACAATACATATTTCCCCTTGCCAGGAATCGAACCCGGGTACGAAACCTTCGTAGGCAGGGTCACTACCAACTAGACTAATGTGTCGTCAAAGGGTATAGAAAATTCAAAGCCAATACCGATGTAATAAGTTTTTATTAAACTTTTCTCATACAGTTTAATCTACCCGCGTCACTGTCAACGCGACAATGCCGCCCTCATCCCCAAAGGTCGCATCTTCCAGATCCACCATGCTATTACCAACCTTACTGGTATGAGAATATGATCCAATAAGCTTTAGCTATGGGTTGCAAATGCGCTGTTTGGGTTTCGAGGGTGGTGGAAGGATAAGCGCAGCCCCGCGGCGGCGATGCGACAAATGGCTCCGCGTTTTAATTTGCGTCGATCCGTCGGCTTACCGGCTGACGAACAAATCTGGATTATTCTGGACGCCACGCGCATTGACAGGAGGCCAGGAGCCCTGGGGTGAGGAAGGGGTCGGGTGGTTGGTCTAGTGATTTCAGGGAACATTAAAACTTGACAATGTAGCTTGCTCGAGCGGCGGGAGGACCTTGTGATTCTAGAGGTAGATTGTTGTCACCATGTGGTTGCCACTAGCGTTGAAAATGACTCGTAAAATACATATATATCTTTCAAACGCCCCTGTATTTTTCAATAAAATACAGAATCTTTCGTTGCGGATCTTCGGTTGAATCTTTTGCAAGTTTAAGTTTTTTACGTTTATTTTACGATGTATTTTTCGCATTATTATTTTTACCGAGACATTGATTCGATTACATACAGTACATTAATGTCCAATTAATATTAATAAGCAAGATTAATTACCCTTTGATTGTTAATATGAAAAATACAGTATGAAACAAGTATTTTACGTGTATTGTATTTTTCAGGCGAACCTCTAATTTGTTTTTTTCGAAAGTTACATATATTTTATAGGAAAGATACAAAGTTTCGAAAAAAACAACATGTATCTTTCGCCATTTTCATCACTAGTTGCCACCATGCTTTACCTGCCGCTAAGCAGCAGTATTTGCATGGTAGTTGGTGTGAGGATAAGACGACCGGTGAATTGACTACCATACAGGCAATCACCGAGTCCTTGATGTTCAGGGTCGGCAACATCTTTGCTGGGTTGAGAATGTCTATGCGTTGTAGAACCTCCTCATTATCAGGGCCCACAATATGGTCGCCTTTATCGCGGAGGATAAAGCATACGTCACTCTCGCACTTACATACTGGTCAGAAAGTGACAGATGCTTTATCCACATTTTGTCACGCGATAAACGCAACCTTTTAGGCCCGCAGGCGTCTCGTGTGCTTCATTGAATTCTCTTTATCATAAAATAATTGTTATATTGATATTAGTAAATGCGTTAGTTAATTTGGTAAAGACATATTTATTTCAGTTCCTACTTATGATCATAATTTAGCAATAAATAGTTTACAATGTGGGAGGCGGAACTAATAATAGTGACATTAAATGTGATCAATACATGCATTAGCCAAAAGTGAGCTGTTTTAAGTATCAACAACTGAACCGCCGTCATCGTCAAACGATGCACGACAAAAAGTCACTGCAGATATATATCATTCGTACTAGCTTTCCGCCCGCGACTTCGTCTGCGGAGAGTCAGAACTTCTGTTGAAAGTACAGTTATAGTTTACATCACCTTCTAAGGCTTTTAAAAAAAAAGTCTAGAGCGTGAATTTTAAGTAAGCAGTCCACATAAACAACTTTAATTTTGTGGCGCTAACCTTCAAAACAACAAAATTGACATACAAAATAAATTCACTGCCTCTCTTTCACCATTACGTTTTTTTATACGATTCTAGATAAATTTGCCACTTTTCCATACAAACAACTAACCCACTTATCAGAAGATTTTCGAAAAACAACGAAGCTGAATATTTTCTGTATGTAATAATAATACCCATTTTCATATCTTGAAGGTATGTAACTTTGAATAGGTATTACATAATTTCGATAAAAACTTTACAGTCAGTAGTCTTAAATCCCAAGTTAATAAATAGATAGTTAATAAATCAGAACATAAAAGTATTCGTTCCTGTAGAAACTTTGCAACCCCCTTTCATCCCCCAAGGGTTTGAATTTTAGTTATCACCTGACTCATTGTTTTCATTGCAGAGCAAGCATTTCTACCCAACTTAAAGTAAATACCAAATACCAAATATTTTTTCCTAAACAAACTTTCAACCCCCTTTTATCCCTAGGGGTTGAATTTTAGTAATTGCTGAAATACGTGTCACATTATTTGCATTGAAGAGCATTTCTACCAAGTTTCAAGTAAATTTGAGCATAACAAATATTTTTTCTTAAACAAACTTTGCAACCCCCTTTCATCCCTCTAGGGGTTAAATTTTAGTAATCGCTGAAATACGTGTCTCATCATTTGCATTGAAGAGCGTTTCTACCAAGTTTCAAGTAAATTTGTCCATAAAAGTATTTTATTCCATTCAAACTGCAACCCCCTTTCATCCCTCTAGGGATTGAATTTTAGTAATCGCTCAAATATATGTCTGATTACTTGCATTGAAGAGCATTTATACCAAGTTTCAAGTAAATTTGACCACAAAAGTATTTTTTTCATTCAAATTTTGCAATTCCCTTTCATCCCTCTAGGGGTTGAATTTTAGTTATCACTGATATACGTGACTCATTATTTTCATTTCAGAGCATTTCTACGAAGTTTCAAGTAAATTTGAACATACCAAATATTTTTTCCTAAACAAACTTTGCAACAGCCTTTTATCCCTAGGGGTTGAAATTTAGAAATCGCTGAAATGCGTGTCTCATTATTTACATTGAAAAGCATTTCCCCGAGTTTCAAATAAATTTGACCACAAAAGTATTTTTTCCCATACAAACATTGCAACCCCCTTTCATCCCTCTACGGGTTGAATTTTAGTAATCGCTGATATACGTGTCTCCTTATTTGCATTGAAGAGTATTCCTACCAAGTTTCAAGTAAATTTGATCATAAAAATATTTTATCTTTAAATACTTTGCAACCCCCTTTCATCCCTCTAGGGGTTGAATTTTAGTAATCGCCGAAATACGTGTCTCATTATTTGCATTTAAGAGTATTCCTACCAAGTTTCAAGTAAATTTGATCATAAAAATATTTTATCTATATACACTTTGCACCCCTTTTTCATCCCTCTAGGAGTTGAATTTTAGTAATCACCGAAATAAGTGTCCCATTATTTGCATTTAAGAGTATTCCTACCAAGTTTCAAATAAATTTGATCATAAAAATATTTTATCTGTAAACACTTTGCAACCCCCTCTCATCCTTCTAGGGGTTGAATTTTAGTAATCTCCGAAATACGTGTCTCTTTATTTGCATTTAAGAGAATTCCTATTAAGTTTCAAGTAATTTGATCATAAAAATATTTTATGTATACACACTTTGTAACCCCTTTTCATCCCTATAGGGGTTGAATTTTAGTAATCGCTGAAATATGTGTCTCATTATTTGCATAGAAGAGCATTTCTATCGATTTTCAAGTAAATTTGACCATAAAAGTATTTTTTCCCATACAAACTTTGCAACCCCCTTTTATCCCTCTAGGGGTTGAATTTTAGTAATCTCCGAAATACGTGTCTCTTTATTTGCATTTAAGAGAATTCCTATTAAGTTTCAAGTAATTTGATCATAAAAATATTTTATGTATACACACTTTGCAACCCCTTTTCATCCCTATAGGGGTTGAAATTTAGAAATCGCTGAAATGCGTGTCTCATTATTTGCATAGAAGAGCATTTGTACCGATTTTCAAGTAAATTTGACCATAAAAGTGTTTTTTCCCATACAAACTTTGCAACCCCCTTTTATCCCTCTAGGGGTTGAATTTTAGTAATCTCCGAAATACGTGTCTCTTTATTTGCATTTAAGAGAATTTCTATTAAGTTACAAGTAATTTGATCATAAAAATATTTTATGTATACACACTTTGTAACCCCTTTTCATCCTTATAGGGGTTGAATTTTAGTAATCGCTGAAATATGTGTCTCATTATTTGCATAGAAGAGCATTTCTACCGATTTTCAAGTAAATTTGACCATAAAAGTATTTTTTCCCATACAAACTTTGCAACCCCCTTTTATCCCTCTAGGGGTTGAATTTTAGTAATCTCCGAAATACGTGTCTCTTTATTTGCATTTAAGAGAATTCCTATTAAGTTTCAAGTAATTTGGTCATAAAAATATTTTATGTATACACACTTTGCAACCCCTTTTCATCCCTATAGGGGTTGAATTTTAGTAATCGCTGAAATACGTGTCTTATTATTTGCATAGAAGAGCATTTCTACCGATTTTCAAGTAAATTTGACCATAAAAGTATTTTTTCCCATACAAACTTTGCAACCCCCTTTTATCCCTCTAGGGGTTGAATTTTAGTAATCTCCGAAATACGTGTCTCTTTATTTGCATTTAAGAGAATTCCTATTAAGTTTCAAGTAATTTGATCATAAAAATATTTTATGTATACACACTTTGCAACCCCTTTTCATCCCTATAGGGGTTGAATTTTAGTAATCGCTGAAATACGTGTCTCATTATTTGCATAGAAGAGCATTTCTACCGATTTTCAAGTAATTTTGACCATAAAAGTATTTTTTCCCATACAAACTTTGCAACCCCCTTTTATCCCTCTAGGGGTTGAATTTTAGTAATCGCTGAAATACGTGTCTCATTATTTGCATTGAAGAGCATTTTTCCCAAGTTTCAAGTAAATTGGACCATAAAAGTATTTTTTCCCATACAAACTTTGCAACCCCCTTTCATCCCTCTAGGGGTTGAATTTTAGTAATCGCTGAAATACGTGTCTCATTATTTGCATTGAAGAGCATTTCTACCAAGTTTCAAGTAAATTGGACCATAAAAATGTTTTTTCCCATACAAACTTTGCAACCCCTTTTTATACCTTTAGGGGTTGAATTTCGAAAAATCCCTTCTTAAACGACGCCTCCATTACAAAACCAACTTCCCCTCAAAATTCCAAATTTGTATCTTTAGCGGTTTAGGCTGGGCGTTGATATGTCACCCGGGACATTGCCTTTTATATATATAGATTAATATAAATAGGTAGGCACAGCAAAGTTACTACGTATGATTTAACATAAGCAATAAAAAGTAAAAATAAATCCAAAATCGATTTCTAATTGAATACTTAAAATCCCTTGGACACACAGTCCCATTGATTCCTTCAAACACTTGATAATTGTGTAATAAACAGACGTCGGGGTGTAATTAAAACCCAGTGGCGCGTCACCGCGTTCGGCGCGTGGCGCGGACAAACAAACAAACAAACACGCGCATTGTTGACGCGTTTGCGCAACGCGGCGGAAAATCGGCGCAGGGGCGCTGTTGACGTTCGCACTACGACATGATGGCGCGTGTTATTGCAATGGAGGCGGCTGGAAGGGGGATGGGAACAGTCAGAACAGAATGTTTATTAAATGATATCGTAATTAAGGGAACACCTTATCATTACTGTTTTTTACGAATATTAATTTTCCCGATTTTTTTTTTTAAATCTATGTTACACTTAAATTATTTAAGATTACATGCAAAATTTTAATTTAGGTAATTGCTTTACGTAGGTTAAGTTAGGTTTGATTAATAAACAATAATAAAACATAAAGTATTATATCAAAACGTAGCATTCAGAATTTTCAATTTTCAATTAACATTCTGAATACTATGTTTTGATAGAATACTTTATGTTTTGATATCGCTTAATTAATCAAACGTAACCTAAACTATGAAAGTACCGTTTTTTTTGTAACGATTCGGATTAGTGACTCTTCGGAATTATATAGTATTCCCCGTAATTAATTAAAGTTAAAGTTAATTAAAGTGTTATGGTAAAGCTAACAATCCAAGTCCGATTTTTCATTTGTCCTAAACTGGTTTTCAGCTGAGTCAGACATCAATTTAAGTTTTCCAAAAATATTTCTGTTAGCTTACGTTAGGTGGTAACAATTAATTACTACTACAAATTCTGTAATCACTATCAAATCCAGCAAATCCCTCGCAGAACCCAAAACCGGCACGTAAACCCCAGCTTCAGGACGTGTTAATGTCGCCGATCGTATCACTCTTCTATAGAATCAGTTTTTTCCCCGCCACCTGTTCGGGCACGTCCTAAATCATCGTCGATTCGCCACGCCGAGCCCGGCCGGGCCGCGGGCTGGTGGGAACAACGGGGCAACAATGACCCGGCTGCGAGGCTGCTGCTGCGAGTGCATCGGTCATAATAAACAAAAGAACGCTGACGAGACAGCCTAAAAATGTTATTGTGTGGTGTAAGATATATTTTTTAAGGAGAAATATTTCTAGTATTGTTTCATGGGGTTTTAGTTCCAATTCGATTTGGGAACTCAAGCGCTGGTTTATTTTATTTTATTTGTGACTTCAATTGAACAAGAAGCTACCAAAGAATATAAAAGAATCGGGGGCACTCCACCGAGAAGAGCGGCGTAGATCTTAAGTTATGGTGATGATCAACACTATCAACAGTATCACAGTACATTATCAACTATAAACAAAGCAACAAAAATAATTTATTATTTATTTATTTATTTAAAACAACAAACATGACAAATGCAACTATGTTAATATGTACCGAGTAGGGATGCAACGATTCGGCAATTACAATTACGATATATTATTCGTTATTTATTACGATAACCTATGCATTACGATTATTAATAAGGTCTTAAGGTCAGAATTTTTTTCCTGAGATCCTGTATAATAATACAGAGGTAAACTATGTTCTGTTGACTATAAATGTAAATCGTGTTATTTGAATATCTTAAGAGTCTGTGTCTTTAGTCTATAAAAATTTCTTGCATTCTAAGTGTAACTGGTATACGAGTACTTATATCGTTCTTGTGAAATAATTAAATAAGAGTACAAATTCAAAGTTGTTTCCGAAGTGTTTTTCTTCTTTTTTACATTATCATCATCATCATTACCATTATTATCATTATGATACATGAGGATTCTTACTACGATAAATCGCTTCGTTATTAATCGTAATAATTGCGATTACAGATGCAAAACGATGCACGGCTCCGTAATCGTTGCATCCCTAGTACCGAGTAACAACAATTGTTGAGTTTCTTGCGGCGTTTCTTCTCAGCAGTGGTCTCCTCCTGGGGAGTGCTCATAAATTTTTACGTGTAACATTATCTTCATTTTTAACACTAAAAAGGCATCTTAATCAATTTATGTTAAAAATCAACTATTAAATCAATAAATTAATTATATCTGTATATATCCGCTGAAGAAACTAACAGTATTTTATTAAAATTAACCTCATTTGTTATTCAACGAGGTGTAAGAGCGTTTACAGATATATATCAATCTTCCTGTTTACGTCTTATGTAAATGCCTTCACACGTGGCGAGCGATTGATATGCCTTCAATATTTATTGGTCCGTTTTTAGGGTTTTTGTGGAAATAATGCGCAGCTGACGGCGGTGGAAAATCACCGGGAATCGAACCGATATGCTAAGTAGCCTGTTTTCACGGTGGGTTAGGCCACAGTTGCTAGCTGAAGTTATTCTTCATGGCAGAGATTTATTCATTGGTGCAGTTGATTCACATTTAGAATGCTAAATTCTTGCTAAATGAAATCGACGCACACGCGTCACGGTGCTTGTGTGGGATTGTACGCTAAATAGTTGCGATTATGTTTTAACATTTATAAAAATGTTATCATGGTTTTCGGTGGGCCGTTTCAGATTAAATTTTTCAAATTACAAATTGTTGTTGAACAGCAGATATTTCTTATTACAGCAATTAACATATTTTTGTCTTCACATTAATAAGCGATCATTAGGTAGTTGATGCGCGAGAAATTTTAACGCAAAAGATATTTGCTGTCAACCCCGAAACCGTACACCCATTGCTCTCTTCTCTTCTCTTTGGATCGAATTCTAAATTTCGATAACCCCTATACCTCTCTCATTCACATAATTTGAGAAAACCGAGTAAAAGTGAAACACCAACAAAATTTTAAAGTGGTCTCCGACGCCGTCAATTTGGGATGTATGCAGAGCGTATGCGGTTCCCGGACTCATCAATAATTGATCGCATTAGAGTTGCAGATGTCTCATTCTTATTCGTGAATGGGTAATGTGGAGACGTGAGGTTATAATTAGTGTCCAGGAAATTCAGTTTTGTTTCCACTTTCAATATTTGACTTTACTCTTGGGTTTGTGAAGAACGAACGTTTAATATGTTTAAATTTAACCGTTTACTTTGGCAAATGATTACACATTACATATAGTACGGAAGAATATTGATAAGTATTTAGTTATGCATCCTGAAGAAGTGGATTTTTTAAATGGATTGATTTAGAAGTGGTAGAACTCGTGCAGGCTCCGTCCGGATAGTTACCACCTTGCTTGCCACCAAGCAGCAGTATTCAATTATGTATTGATTTGTGTGAGAGTAAAACGCCCGTAAAATTACTAGGATAGAGGCATTCTTATTTAGTTCTCAGGGTTGGCAGCGCACTCGTAGTCTTAAATTATCCATCAGCTTCAGAAGAGGGCCTATGTGCACGTTTGCCGTCTCCTTGCTATTTATTAAAATCTTATACGTATTATGTATTATGTGTGACGACGCGCTGGCATAGTTGGTAGTGACTCTGCCTACGAAGCTAGCGGTCCTGGGTTCAAATCCCGGTAAGGGCAGATATTTGTGTGATGAGCGCGAATATTTGTTCCTGAGTCATGGATGTTTTCTATGTGTTTAAGCATTATATTTCTCTATGTAAGTATTTATATCGTTGTCTAGTACCCATAGAACAAGCCTAGTGCTTAGTTTGGGACTAAGTTAATTGGTGTGACATTGTCCCCTGATATTTTACTACCATATTTAGTACACATCCTGAGAACCAACTCGCAGCACGCTCTAAACGATTTTCAAAACCCACATTGTTAATCAAAGGGTTGCCCTAATAATGGCTACCAAAACAAATGACATCCGATCGATCATTATTCCGCCGCGCGGCAACGGCCCCCCCGCGGCGCCGCCGTCGATGTATTGACTGGCTGATGACTGACTATTCACTAATTAATCGGTGCGCGGGCGACACCTCATTACCCGCGAACTCGCCATTCAGCCGCGGTTCTCAAGGTTTCGCTGATGATTGACGGGCCGCACAATGGGTAAGGTCTAGGTCCCGCGGCTGTCGACATGTCAGCTGTTTTGTTGAGCTCAGGAATCATTGTTTGAAGCGGTAACGGTTAAAAAGTTTCCTGATACCCGTTTGTTTTGGCTTTTGTGCCATTATTTGCTGTATTTCCTTGGATAAACTGACATTGACTCCTCAAATAGGTAATAATAAGTTAATTGAAGTTGTACAGCTCGTCATAAGTAGATGATTTGTGCCGGAATCACTTTAGGCCAGTTAGATGACCTAACTTAGATCTCGCTACAAACTGGCTTTTGCTGCATAACATAATAACGGTACCTACCTATTATTATCGATGAAGTGAAATTCGACTGTATTATTTCATTCGACGTGATGTTTTCAGGATATCTTAAACATTAATTACGTAGGTTAGGTTAGGTTAGAATTGTGACTGCCAATAAAAAAACATTTATTTATTTAATTATTTATTTATTTATTGATCATATAATTAGCACTAACAGTCAAACCACACATTTTAATCAAATCATGGAGAAACAATATTTACAAAAAACTAAGTTATAAGTAAAATAACTCATGTGGCAAGAAATACCTTTATACCTGTAATACCTTTCGATAAAATGAAAATTCTGAGAAATTAAACGCTCGTTGAAAAGTGTTTCGATAAAGTTCTAGGTAGGTACCCCATAATAACACCAGTGGAATTCGTCGCTGCATTATTGCGTTATTTCAGCCACTGTTTTTCCGCAAAATTTAATCAGTGCTCGTAAAGTCTGGACCCCTCGCTCTCGACTACCATTAGCATCACAAAAGCAAGTGTTTCGCCGAATTAATGGGTACTCCTGCCTGAGCAAACGCCGAGGATCGAGGGCCTATGGTTTTTAGGACTTCGCGCAAGACGAGTGTTTGAAAACAATTCATTTCCTTGCTGGAGGGCCGAGGTGGGGGCTCGGGTATTGCTACTGTATTCTTGAAATGTTTATTTGGGACTGACGCCCTTCACAAGCGAAAGCCAAAGTAATTTTTGAAACAGATACGGTTACAATTTCTGATGTTGGAGTTTTTTACTCTTTACAATTACGCCGTATTTGATAGAATACGATGATCGAGTTTTATTGTGGTATTGCATCCTCAATGTTTGTTATTTCATAGACTGTTTACTCTCCCCACCGGAACATGAGAATTAATACACTTGCTTCTTGTTGTTGTTGCAAACAAACCACCACGATAAGGCGGCTCTGTTCCCCTTGGACATGCAATTTCAATCTTGTAAAGGAGTTGCCAACCCTGAAGACTAAGACGTCATGTCCTTTCTGACTTATGGGGAACAATTACAGTGTAAGGAACACTGAAATACAACGACGTGCACACGCCACTACTTGGCATCGCAGTTCTAATGGAACGTGGACAATATTAAGGAAACAATAAATTATAAAACGACGTCATGAGTGAAGATGCTGAGTGTTAGTGTTTTTATTAAACAAATCCTCGGAACCTACACCGAATAATTTATACGATCGGTAATAGGGCGGTAGAACCGACAACCAACAAGATTTAAAAAAAATCATCCAGCATCACTCCTTCCCTTCAACATCAAAAGCTTATATCACACACCGAGTGCCAACTACCGACCAAAGCAAAAAGTCATTACGCGCATATGGACTCCCTACTCCTATACTACCTTTTTCTTTTGACCGGCATACGTCACAGCGTATTCAAATTGAATTAGTGAGTGTCTGAGTTAATTACGACGGCGCATCCTCGAGTCGAGAGAGAGAACAAACGAGACAATTACGCGGACAGGTGTCGAGGGCCACATACGAATTGCAAAGCGGCTCGAGCCGAGGGCACCCGACATTAAGTTTGTTTTGACTCCGGATTTAAATGCGAAAGACTCGAGGGCTGGCCTCGCGGGTGTAAAGTAAGGGCTGTCAATCTTGGAGCGATTTTGATAAACTGAGTGAGGTTCTTGTGTCAAGACAACTCTAAGTCGTAGAAAATTGTAGTTTTTGATGCATCTTCAGACGATAAAGTATTGACGCTTTAGATACTGCACATAGTCAGTATAACACAAAATTTTGGGTTTACACAGACTCTTTTATGGACACGTTTAATTGAAACACAAGATAAGGACTAAAATCCAGGAGCCAAAATTGGAGCTATGTTTTTTATCAAAAACGATTGTGGCTTGATTAGAAAACTAACGAATTTGTAAACTAAAACGATTGACAATTTAATCCTTGATTTTTATTGATTTCATATATCAGTCAGTCTTACAAAATCGTTTACATTAGTGTTAAGCATCTGTTCTAGGGCTGACTAAATTGAACTGTTCTAGAATTTCTTCAGTCATCTAGAACTTAGTAACGTCACCCGGATAGATGACAGCCCTAACTAAGCGTCTTATTAAACAATGCCATCCTTAATATTTATTATATAAATTTTAACGTGTAACGGAGTGCTGGGCCCCGAACGCCCAGCCCTCGGCATAATTGCACTCTGGACACGGATACGTCCCAACTCTTTTGAGGATTCGCGAGGGCGTGATATTGTTAACGAGACTGTGCAAATAAATTATTTGGAGTGCACAGAGGGATCTGGGAAGGCTCTGGGTGGTTCTTATGAAGTGGTCCTGCGCCTCGTCGAGACCGAGAGTTGTGCGGCTTTAAAATGAATATGCAATACAATACAATACAAATACTCTTTATTGAACACCAGAAAACAAAACACGGAACAGTACATTTGAACTATATGTATACAACAGGCGGTCTTACCGTTAAATAACGATCTCTTCCTGACAACCTTGGACAGAGAAATAATAAGGCAAAAATACATGGCAGGCAGTGTAAACTAATTCCTTCAGAACTTAAACTAAACTACAAGAAACACTTCTGCACGGGTAGCACAAGTTGTATTTTCTCGCTTTTCGCTCAGTGCGTCTCTATCGTTACAGACTAGAAATAAAGGGAGATCCGGGCGACAAACAAGTCGCGGACAACTTGTGCTAGCCGTGCTGTTAAGATAAAATCTACTTATACATATATAAACTACACATAAATACACACATACATCAAGTAAATGAGGTAATAAATACATACCAAATACACACTAAATACATAATTATTATAATAAATACAATATTATATATCTATATAATATACACATATATAAATTCTAGAAATCAGCCAAACAAAGATAACACACAAGCATAAGATAGTAAAAATAAAAGTAAAGGAAATCATAGTAAAACTACGGAAGCGATAGATAGTGGTCCTTATATAGATATGGTGACTGATGATTGAACGAATGTCTCTAGTCAAATTTTAAATAGTCAATGGTGGTTGAGTCATATGGCGATAGATAATTATTATAGGGCCTGAAGTTTTGAATGCTAGCTTCCATTTTGCACTGCTCTTCATCTTATGTAATCTGTAAAGGGACCTATCGTACAATTTGTTGAAGCAATGAATCAATTGCAATAAGGGTGTAGCAACCTAAATAGCTTGGTTCTTTTGCAAGATTGGTCTTTGAGAATCACGACTAGTGATCTTTTAGGAGCTTCATTTACTAATGCCTGAACCCAATATTCAAACAAGGGATAGATTAGGTTACTTCAAAATAAACTTTACCATTACTATGTAAAAAATGTGTAAAAATTATATTTATAGTAACTATATCCTATCCGTGGTTTAACGTATTGAGTACAGACATTTATTTCGTCTAGGGGCATATGAGAGCATGTTATAATCAGAGATGGCGATTGATTTAGCGCTTTGTACCATAAACGCCACACTTTAAACCTGAGATCTCAAGTCACCATAACAAAGTTCATTATCTCAAAAGACTCGCATATACTATCAACATCATAATTTTGTGACCTCTGTGGTACCTTATCGCTTCCACTCGTTAGACAATTCGTATAGCGTTTACATGATAACGTTAAATGTGACAAGGCACAAACGTGGGTACCTACTTGTAGTGTTGGTGTACGTGGGCCGGCGGCGGTCCCACGGCGCACTCCTGCGCCGCGCGGTTTATGGCCCGTTCGTGCGCCCGCGGCGACGCCTCGCGCACGACCGCTTGGGAACCGAGGAGCATGCTTCCTGTCTGTCACCAACTATGAACTATGTTTTTTTAAGATAAAGAAGCCTTGACAATCGTCAAAAAATATTTTACTTGTGGCCATTAGGTATGTCTAGCGCAGAAAGATTGATGAATTTGATCCTGGATTGTTGAGTTTGGTCTAGTTAGATGTGTTATAATCTCGTTGATAAAAAAAAACTGTTAACAGCACTGATCTTTATCGCCATCTCCATTTTTGTACTACTAATGAAGAAGGTACAACACAGTGTTAATTAAGTAACCTGATCATAATTTGTATTTGACCCTCTCTTATAATTTGTACTCACATTATGATGGGACTAGTTGGACAATCATACTTTATTTTTCAGTGAAATTAGTGACCACAAAATGCATTTTCTCGGATCTCACGAAAGCCAAACCGAAGTCCCAACAAACTCAATATCTCTCCTCCTCGGTCGTGATAGTGTAAAGGAGGCGGCTATAGTTCCGCTGGCCGGTCCAGATGTCACGCGCCGATAGCGATGTTTAAGGCCGGCATCAAACACACTTTAGCCCGCTATCTTATCTGTGGTCCGTTCCCTTATCTGTGGTCCGCTCATCTCCGTTCATTCACAAAAGGGCTAGGAGCTTGTTTGTTACGGGGTTACGATGTGGTGAGAATCTTTGATGCGATTTGTCGAAGTTCAAGATCTATCTTCGTTTATATAGACACTAGGCTCAACCACGACCTTGTATAATGGTCTATTATTATATTGTGTTCTCTTGGAATAATTCGAGGTACCCCAGTAATCTACTTAGTCCACTTTCTGATCGCCTAACTATCTCTATAAATATTTAGAACAAGTTCTTTAAAAATACGACATAAGAATGGGTAGATTTTTAAATTTAACAGAAACGTCTGTTTACGAAATTTATACAGAGTAGAGTTTGACGTTTATACATTTAGGTCTACAGATATTTCAAATTAGAGAAGACTGATCCAAATTAGTCCCATTAACTGTCAATAAAGAAGGAGATTTGTTTTTGACGTTTCTCATCAAAAAACCATATTAAAAATCTTTTATTTGGTTTCAAAGGCCAGAGGTTGGTCTAGTACCTATTTGTAGTACACACGTTAAATTCAACAGTGACACTAAGCAAACTAACTTAGTGCCACTGTTGGATTTAACGTACTATGGACTATTATTGTAGTTTACACTAATTTATCCTAATTGGTGAATAAATGCTTTGTTTAATGTTATGTCAGGAAATTGGTTCTCATAAAGAAAAGTTTTGCTTCCGCAATGTAAAAATGGACATCGAGTGCATAGTTTAGTTCCTAGCAACATGACTATGCAAAACAACTGACGCAATCCCCACTTCAACTATAACACCCCTAGTCCTATAAATCATTAATCGGAAAGTCTTCAACGGCGCAGTCATTACCTTATAAGCTGCGCAGACGCCACCATCGATCAGCTAGCCTGCGCGAGCGCAGGCGCGGGTGATCGCGCGCAATTACTCGCGCGCCGAGGGCCGCCGCGGTCGGGTTGAGTTGAGGGAACAACTGGAATTTGAGCACGAACTAAGTGTAAAACATCAGATTTTTCAAATTCGAAAAATATTTGGATTTAATTGTTGTGGCCCATTTACATTATACAACCTTCTTGCATATTCCATACAATAAAATTAAGGAAATGAAAAATTGCTCAGTCTAAACCTTATGTGATATTCTTGCATATTTAAAGTAATTTGAATTCAATTCTGGAATAGGTGTAAACAGAAGACAACAACAGTTAATTGAATGCAAGAAATGCCGCTCCATGTAATGGAAAAGCAATTTTTTATTTCCTCACTTTTATTGTATGGAATATGCAAGAAAGTTGTATAATGTAAATGGGCCTTAAAACAACTAAAAGGTTTAGACTTGTCAAGACTTGTAAGCATTTTTCTTGCAATATTAATGCCCTAAATGTAAACAAAGAGGTTAGCAATTATTTCCTGCCAATACTTGTATTCAATAATTAAATTAATTATTTTGAATATTGCACACGTGTTGGTCAAATTGGGTTTGTTCATATTTTTACAATTACTCTAATTCGAAAACCATTTCGAGGAATAGGGTTTTAAAGCCGTTCTACATTATTAAGTTTTTGAAATATTTATCAATTTCGGATATTTCGACAAAAGTATATAATAACCTTTGTTTGACTTTCGTTTTCGGCTTGAAGCCCTCCTAAGTGTATCTTACGAGTTAGGCGAAAACAGCTTGAAATTGTAAGTTTTAATACACTGTGACTATCACTTTTTATCATTAGATTTCATTTAATTGTTGTTATTTATTAGAAAATTCCAACCCAAATTTAAAATAATCATGTCATCTATAAAATGTCTGCTAAATAAATAAAGATATTAAAACAAAACTATTGGGTCAAATACAAAATTAATGAAATTGGTCTCTTAAAATTACCTATTCTTTCGAATTAGAATGTAAAAAGTGTAAAAACCGTGAGTTATTTTTTTGGTCTATCCCAATTCTTGAATACTATTATTGCAACAAAATTATTTATTTGGTTGTCAATTATTACAATAAAATCCAGGACAAACAAATAAACTGTTTCATGTTACTACAGGACATAAAATATTATTATTATTATGAGCCCATAATGTCCCACTGCTGGGCAAAGGCCTCTCTCCCCCTCTTCCACTCTATCCGATCTTGAGCGGTTTCCCTCCAGTTCTTGTCCCATGATCCCAACTCATCACTCCATCTCTTCCTGGGTCAAATTAAAGTAACAAAATTAGATTTAAGAAAAAAAAAACTCGGCGTCTCAGCACCGTAGTTCTCATGCTGGCCCAGTAACAATAAGAATAGGGGCTCCATACACGCTATTTGAACTGTTCTGCAAATGTGTGTAGGTTTCGTTACGATGTTTACGCTACCAGTAAAATATACCTACTGAACCGAGGGGATCAAAGGATAAATTAATGATAAAAATACCAATCTGGCTTTAATTTTTTTTAACAGGTTTTAGGCTAGGTAAATAATAAAAAAACCGGCCAAGTGCGAGTCGAACTTGCGCACGAAGGGTTCCGTACCATTATCGAGCAAAAAACGGCAAAAAACACGTTTGTTGTATGGGAGTCCCACTTAAATATTTATTTTATTCTGTTTTTAGTATTTGTTGTTATAGCGGCAACAGAAATACATTTTCTGTGATAATTTCAACTGTCTAGCTATCACGGTTCATGAGATACAGCCTGGTGACAGACAGACAGACGGACAGCGGAGTCTTAGTAATAGGGTCCCGTTTTTACCCTTTGGGTACGGAACCCTAAAAATGGCATTTCATTTGTCATGGGTTCATGACATGTCACACTGATCATAATAGGTATCGATGGACTAAGAACGTGGAAAACTAGTTACCTACCATTTTTATATTATAACACCCTTCAGGACTACAAAAATGTATTATTGACGAATGTAGTGTCTTAAACGAACTCGACTCTAACCTGAGTGGTCAGCGAAACTTAAACTCTACCTTTACTCTTTATTTTCTTTGTTTGTAAGCCGTTCCCACCGCGTATTAACTTCAAACCTAGCTCTCATTGCAGATCGCGCCTCAGATCACCGATGGCATCTCGCACGTTACAGCGTTAGTTTTGAAAATTCCAAAAACAAACATTCAAACTTCGAACGAGTCGTATCGCGAAAAGGCGCTGAGAATTCGCGATTGGCCCGCCCCCGCGCGCTCGGCCAATGGCAGCCGAGCGCGCGCGCCATTGGTCAACGGTTGCCGCGAGGAAAAAACGCGCGACGGGAAAAACAATGGCACTCACTTGCACGGAGCACTTGAGTTTGCTCATTGTATCACCAGTCTAATTAGAACCGTGTGGTGTGCTATTTCGCGGCGCGGTAGGGCTCCCGCTAGCGTGGCGGATGGCTGGTTTATTACGTGTAGTTATAGTGCACGTAATGTGATGTCACAGCGACGCCTGTGTGCGTGACGTTCAGGCATCTGACGCCAGGTGGCGGTGAAGTCCCGCATCGACCGTAGATTAGGACATAGCTATTAAATTAAATCATTTAATAAAAACATAGGGAAAAGGTTATTAATTTTTAGTTGTATTTGAAATGGTCTCATACAAATAAAAATAAAAAATATTATTTAATTTGAGAGACGTCCCGGGAGTTATAAATAAATAAATAAATTTCTTTGGACAATCTCTCACAAATTGATATATTCCCAAACTCCCAAACTAAGGTCTTGACTCTAGACTATGGGTACTCGAATATATACTAATATAGAGACATAAATAATTATTATAAGTACGTATATAGACAACAACGGAAACAAATACACGCAAATATTAACCCAGACTGAGAATCGACCCAACCAACTGTATTAAGGTGTCGTGGGTGGGTACCTAATTCTTAAAATAGTTCTTTCCTTAAAATTAAAGGCAATTACGGAAAAAGAGAAAAACTTCAAATTAAATTGCGCCTTTCTGAAATTTTGATTTATCTAGAACCCAAAAGAAAGTTTGTCCTATTGCAGTAAAATAATACCTATTTGTATCGTCGAGTTTCTCAGATGCAGTAGATGTTAACCAATCGTGGTCATTGCTCGTAAGTGATAACCTGAGGACCGCAAGTGATCGATTGGTACTTTGGCGTGGCTAGTGATACTTTGTAATTGGTATCTTAAATGATTATAAATTACCACACGATAAAGTTCTTAATTATAAGTACAAGCAGGAATTCTCAGCACATTTTTTTTAAAAGTTTGCGTTATTTACTTTACCTATCGACAATAAAGAAAAGATCAGAAAGTAAATCACTGAAGCAGAAAACATTGATACTATTTTTTATTATTAGTTAACAATGTCAATCGGCCAAAAGCCAACTGGAAAAAGCCTTTAAAAGAAAATATTGAACTCTGTCGCGATACGTCATTTAGATCTAAATATTTCTTGTGACTTAATTAGATACTATACATATGACAGGGTTCTTTAAGAGTTCGAGATGGTACAAAGCCAAGTCGGTATGGACAAAGAAATCATCAACATATACAGCCTCACTACCCGACGGGCTCGGAACACAGCCACAAATGTTACTCTCTTCAAACACCGATTCCTCCCAGGCAAACGTCAAACCTGGCACCCGCGGAGGTGCGAACCTCACCTGGAGCATGGCACGGGAGTCGAACCCGCGACTATGTCAACACATCGATTTTCACTAGCCGACAAACGAAGGGACTGGCTCTAGTTTATTTAAAGAAGTAAGTATGTGAAATCTTTATGGATATCACAAAATTATACCAAACACAGGTGTTTACAAAAAAACCGGGAAAGTGCGACTTGAACACGCGCACCGAGGGTTCCGTACGGTCGCACAGTAGGTATAATAAAATTACGTTCCGATTTGAATTCGATTCCGAATCGAACAGCGCGAGCCTAACTCACACTTGACCATTTTCGTGTTTTATAATCATACCAAATTTTACGGTTGTACCTATGTTTTACCGTTTTTAAGATACAACAAAAAATATATATGAAAAAACGTTTTTTGTAAACGTGAATTATTTCACTTTATTAATTATTATTTTTGTTAGTTAATCCGCTATGACGGCGATATGATGCGATGAAAAAAAACTCTATCTATTATGGTTCAAAGATACCTACAGCTCTTTGAAGTTAGAATGGACGGACGGACAGCGTAGGCATATCTATTAAGAGGCCCAATGGGAATTCGGGTACTCAACCCGAAAAAGTCATAGCAAAAAGGCGAGCTTATTCATTTGCAGGATTTCTTCCAGGTTACCTTTGGGTTATACGTTTGTTTTAAAAGGCAAGTACGGGTTTAACATATTTTTTGATTCAAAACCCACTTTGACCGTATTAAATTATATTTACGAGAACTTCGAACGCATGTTATCGAATGCAAACCTATTCGTTATAAGTAGGTACAGATAATAAGTACGTATTTAAATTGTGATTGCTTTTCAAAAACGCGACGAAGAAAAAGTACCTATGTCTCAGTATAAAAAAAAGTACGATTGTCAGTGTGTACAGACTAAGTCCCCAGATCACCTACGAAGCTACCAGAGGCCCTTGCCAAGATGCAAACCAGTAACTTTTTTCTTTTCTATTACTCAAAATGTATGGGATGACAGTTGGTTCATCGTTACGCACGAGAATGTCATACATTTTGAGTGATGGAAAAGAAAAACTTTAGTAGCGTTCGCAATCTGGCTAGGGCCTCAGAAGATCTCATCATTTCTGGCACTATCAAGAGTTTGCTGGGCTTCCGGTTAGAACTGGGCAGACTTCACGCAAAACAGACATCACGGGCCTGTTTTATAAAACTACAAATTACAATTTACAGGTTACAAGTTTCCATTTGACACAACCTCGACCAATGACGACCAGCCATTTGAGCAGTGTTGCTAGTTTAGACCCGTAAAATTGTAACTTGTAGCTTTATAAAACGTGCCCTAGAAGTCATCGAGTTGCAAAACGCAGCCCGCGCTTAAACCTATAAGGGTACCTGTAATTACTTCAACATTGTTTGCGAAGATCATTACAAGATGTACAACAATAAACCTCTAATAGGTACACGTATGCATAGTTATGCAGATGAGACGGTCGTTGGACGCCGACGGGCGTGCGCCGGAGTCGCTAGCGTGCCGTCGCGGCATTAACACCTCGGTGATGCGACTGGTCGTTTGCATCGCACCGTGTATCATAGGTGAGGAGAATGATGAATTAACTCTTGTAATGACACTAGATTTATGAATGAACTAGGTATTGTCTACAACTTGCTCGCGTCGATCTTATTTAGGTACCGTTATTTAATTCGGCACTAACTATTAGAATCTTCCGAAACAAATTTAATCTATTGTTATATAAAAGGCAAACCTGACTGACTTATATTATATCAACGCACAGCCGAAACTACTGTACCTAGAACCTTGAAATTTGATACAGGGGTTCCTTTCATGATGTAAGTGAGCATTAAGAAAGGATTTTCCGAAAATCGACCCCCAACGGGAAGAAATGGGGGGAGTAGCGGGAAACTAATTCTACGCGTACGAAGTCGCGGGCGTCCTCTAGTGATATAAAACAAGTCCCCCGCCGCTTCTGTTTGTCTGTATATTCGCGATGATCTCAAAAACTACTCAACGGATTTTGATGTGATTTTCACCATCCACCACCACCACCATATTTTTTCACAGAAGGTATTTATGTATAAATTCTGGTTTATGCATTTTTAAGTAAGGTGCGACGACTAGCGTAGCATGCGGTTAGGTAAACTTTCGACCAAAACAGATAGAATTATTATCTGCGGTGCCTATCATTAAAATGGTATGTTATACGAAAACTATATTAGTGTAAGTATATAATATTTATGCGCATTTATCGTAATCCTGACAGTCTATATAGATAGGAAAGTTTCACTTCAGTAGCTTTACTCGCAAATTATTTAAATGCGCACACATACATAATACACCTAACTATATCTTCATCATGCTTTCAAAAATTATGAGGTTTAACATTATGTCAGACAAATTATGCATTTTGATTGTCGGGTGCGGCGATGATTATGTACACACCCATGATGAAACTGCTTAATATTAGATAAGGCATTATTTTTTAAGCAACTATTAATCCCAATATGGACCGATCGTCGATATTGGTGCGCCCTTCACATAAATTCGTTGAGTTACAAATTTTCAAACATAAAAAAAAAGACTAATATCGGTAAAAAACTTAATAACGTATAGAATTACTTCAAAAACAGTTCAGATCTAGCTGATCTAGATGCTTTTACATACCTAAGTACAACAGAATGTTTTTTTGCAAAAACAACTCTGAATCATCTGAAAAAAGTTCCACGCGAGACGCGCTCGCTTAGTAGTTATTTTGTATTCTTCGTCGTGGTCTTTAATTATGACACTACATCCTATTAAAACAATAATAGGTATCGCTAAAGTCGACCCTTCAAAGCAATAGTCGCGTCTGATCAACAAGTTTGTTTCATCGCGTATCAACGAAATTCAACCTTAGGGTAGTTAACATTAGGGTATTTTGCCAACTGAATATAAAATGTACTTTAATTGTTTTTAATGTTTTTTATTTAGTTTGCTGTCTGAATACAATAAGCAGTGTCAAATATCAACAAGTGACAAGTCACACGTCGTTCTTGATATTTCAATTACGTTGATGATCTCATTAAAGCTTGGAAGAAAAAAAGGTTCTTTTAATTTAATTTTACATTTAAGGCCATACTCTATTTTTTTAAGCCCACCTTGCTTCAGTGAAGGACGTGTAAGCAACATCAATTTGTTCGAATTTTTTTCGTATATTGAGGCACTTTTTTATTATAGTAATCTTAATGCCGATTTGAATCATAATGGAGGCTCTCACAGAAGCTCTATTCTAATCGGTAAAACCAAGGGAACGTAACGTCAGCAATATAATATACATGCAAGATGGGCTAGACAAAGAGGAATAGGGGCCCAGACTGGTTAACGGTCGCTCCGCCATGCACGTAGTTCCCCTCTGTTCAGTAGTTTTTACGCTTGAAAGGTTTTTGTATCACTGGTTTAGTGAAGTGATGTGATTCGCTTTTTGTTCTTATGCAAATTCCTCTCTACTGCTGGAGATTGGCAGTTACACTTGTCAATTGAGGAAGAATCCTCATACTTCTAAAATCTATACCCAACACTATGATTTTCACGTGCGTGGCATCGTTTGTGTCGACCTTGAAACATAGAATACATGTTTTTCTTAATCATCACGATGATGACACTGATGGACGAACGGATTTAGTCTAAGTAGGGGAGACCGGGTATGGTTGTCGCACGGGTTGGTTGTCACAGCGGCCATTCTTCAGCCATATTCCGGCCATGCAGAATTTCTGGAGCGGACTGAGGTGAAGTAGGGAGGGAGATATAGCGCTCGCGGTCTTTCGACACCAGTCTATGAACTCAGTCGTTCGTTCAGTTTTCTTTTATGGCCGCTGTGACAACCAACCCGTGTGACAACCATACCCGGTCTCCCTTAATAGGGTCCCGTGGGCACGCTTTGTACAAAACTACAAACCAACACATTTTAGCGAGACATAAGCTGGAAAATACGTCACGACGCGCCAAAAGCTTATGAAATTCCAATGGTCACCGCCTTTATTTGTTAAGCCACTATAAGACTCCGATACGATACGTTAATCATATCACTTCACAAGAAATGACGTTAGAAAATAATTCGCCGAGATAGCAAACGAGATAGTAAGATGTGGTCTGAAGCATGCACATTCGTCAAGATTCCTCAAAGATTTATATACCTAGCTTAATTATAAAAGACCGCGACCATACATTTACTAGTTTACTTTAGTTTATTAATTCATGAATTTAATGTTGCGATATAAATCGCAAAAATAAACAATGCAATGCATGGTTATCTAATAGTATTAGGTTTATTTATGTATAAATGTAGTTATAGGGATCACATATGTGGAGGTGCGCGGGTAGTATAATAAGTAAGTCATTGTTCTCGGTACCAGCCGGCGGGCCGTCGACGGCACAGTGAACCTTATGCTAGTGGCATAAGACTCACAATCTGTTAAGTGCGGTGGTGTAGGGTACACTCGGTGGAAAAACGCGGCTGACTGACATAAATATTGTATAGACGAGCGCGGAATGATGATGAGCTACGTTTTTGTCTCGCGGCTACGCGCGCCCAGTGTTGCCCAAACTTTAATGTCGTTGTAAAATTCTATTAAGAAGCGATGTACCTAGTATTAATCTCATAAACAACTCATCTATCATAACTTTTGACGAATTCGATAGGTTGAGGTTCGATAGTCGTCAGTAAGTCGACGTAACCTGGGACGGAAGTTAAATATAGGGGTGAGTAGTTTAGAAGAGACCTGATAGAGTAATTTTGATACGTGATTCACGCAACAGCCGCACACATGTTTTGTACTTCTCAGGTTGCCTCGGGCTCCAGGTTGACGCGGGCCTTACACAAGGGTCAGTTCTTGCTTTTTAATGTATGTATTCATGAACTGATGAAGCAACCAAATTGAAATATGGAAACATCGGAGTAAATCACTCAATGTGGTCGTTAAACCGCAATGAATAATATAATAACGCTTACACGGTTCAAAATCACAAAAAAAAGCTGAAATAGTCGCTAGTTACATAAATAGTCTGTCCTAGATATGTTTATCTTAATGTAACTGATCAATCCTACACAAGTTATTGACAATTAATAATCTAATTTTAATTATATTTATTCAGTAAGTTTTGACTTAGTGTCAGTGCGTACATAGGTAATCTACGTTTTTAGACAGTTGTGCAGTTGTTGACCAGCAAAAAAGGTCTTTTAACAGCCTGGTTGTAATAATTACATTAGTGTCAAATCTTTCTAATTAATTATGTTTTAATCTAAACTAAGAATTTTGTAATCTTCCTTATATAACTTTAACAGGACAGTAAAGTTTGGGAGCCACTGAGCGTGCGCGGCAGCGGCGCACGCGCACGGCCCGGCGCGGCCAGCGCCCGACCCGGCGCCCGTCGTCGCCGACTGCAAGAAGGTCAATATTACTTTCATCATCATCACGGGACGGACATATGTGACCGGTATAGCGCTGTCCCCTTCACTGCCTGGAACTTGGCAGGTTTTGACACCTCGTAATATGGCCACAGGTCTTACAGAATAGAAGAAACGTGCACCGTAAGAAATGGAGTAGCCAAAGATCCTCGGCCAAGAGTGGTATTCACTTTTTTATGGAGAAGGCAAACGAGCACACAGGCACCGCCGGTGAGGGGCTCTGAAGGATTGCAATTGGGTTCCGAACCCTGAGGTAGTCCTTTTACGAGTAATAAATAAAATGCCTTCAATTGAACTTCACAGTCGTGTTAGTTTATTAGTTTAGTTCAAATCTTGACAACTAACGCATAATTCAATTATTTCATCAATATAGGTTAGGTGACCATATTATGTAAAATGGTACAGCGATGTTGTGCCTTTTGGGGTATGAAATCTTACTATTGAAGTAGAAATGAAAATACAATATTAGGGTGTCTATTAGCTGATTTGATGTTGGAGCCAGAAAGTAGATACGGGATCTCTGCTCAACTTAACGTATACTCATCGAGTTTGAACTCGTTCAATTTCTCGATAAGCAGAATGACTGTGTAAAAAAATATACAGTCGGTAAAAAAGCTTGTCAATGTTTTAGAAACTTATTAATTGGCGGTTATTGTACCCTATAAGGAATACGAGTGAATGAGTCCGATGTGAGCAGCTAATGACGAACTAATCAACACCCGAACCACTTAAGATGGCGATGCACAATTAACTGTCATTCCAGACGTTCCCTCAGGAATAAACGGCTCGCGCCTGCGCTGCTCCTTACAATTCGGACATTATACAATTAGGACACTGAAATCGAACCTTAACATTTAAGACTTAAGGTGCTGGATCTGGAAGTTACGTGGTGGAAATTATCTTATAGAATTCAAGGATTATTTAGCACTGTAATACCTCAAATTATTACAAGAACATTTACAAGTTCCAAATGCCTGTAAATAAAGTTGCATGAAACCAACGTCGAAAAAATGTTATAAAATTGTCGTGGCGGGATATTGATTCTAATTTATTCATTTACGTGAACAGTAGGTAGGTACGTATTTGTTCTTGTCTTTGCAATCGTCTTGAAAAGCACTGGCTTTTATACTCTAGCGGGCCCCAACCTCATCCTGGCCCTCTACCACCCTCTTTGTCATTTGACAACATAAATTTAATGTACCTACTACAAAATTAGATCCACTGAGTTTGAACATCTTAGACTACTCTCGATAACTTCAATTCTTCAAAAAAAATAATGTCAAATGTGTTTTTTAACCAAATATAAAGCTCATTTAATTCATGTTCATTGCAGGATATACAGTTTGCTGCAGTCGCAAGAGGGGGGGGGGGGGGGGAGGGGGGCACAGGATCACATTCCCGGCTGCGCGGGCGCAGCTCGTTGGTATGCGCGAGCGCGTCGCGCGCAAAAACGACGCCATTCTCTACGTCCCTAAACGTTCCATCAACGATTGATTCCCGACAGACAGAACTGGAACTCTGTTGCATTAAATTTACAACTTCGGATGGTCCATCTTTCTCACTCTTTACTTACGCTCAAATCGAGAGGACGAGACATCCTAACGTAACTTTGATGAGATTTAAAGCAGCAGGGTCAGTTTTTGAAAGATTTCGTCGTTCACAATGTCCCGCTATTTTTTAAGGAATGTATAATTCGGTGGGAACGCTCGCAATGAACGCAGGTTCGAACAAGAAAGCGACAGCGACTGATCTACATTTTTGGCAAGAAAGGGGGCTTGGTGGTTGGAATGTTGGGAGTATGTGCGTTTATGTTGACGATGTCGCGACGGTGTATAATTCCTCCATTTTACATTACAGTCTTTCTTGTGTTATTCGTAAACTACTCAGCCTGTATTTGACGTTGCTGAGTGTTGTTATGTAGGTAGGTACAATTGGTATTGAATGACATGACATGATGAACGTTATACTCTAAACCGTTATAACTTATATCTTACACGCTTATTCTACCGCACAGCAGCATTCAATATTATCTTGAGGTCTAGAGGGTAAGATACCGTCTGCAATGAAAATTTTCAGCATAGTCCGAGTTTAGCGACGTATTTGTAATCTTGATGAAAGCCTACCACTATGCGGCCTTCTTGCCTTCTTCTTCTTTTTAATTTATGGCGGTTTCGTAGCCTTCTTGATTAATCAATACCATAAAACACAAAAAATTAAGGCAAAACAAATGCTCAATACTCGTACTAAAAACTTAATGATTTATCGCTTATCATATTAATGATGTGGTAAACGTCGGTATTGGTGAGTATTATATACGGAAAGATTCAAACTGCACTAAGTGTTCACCGAGTTCACAAAATGTAAACATATTTAGTTATTGTCTTTTGTGGAGGTGCTTGTGAGACCGCCTCATGTCCACAGAGAAACGCAGTACGTAATAAAAAGAACACGGCGCGGGAATACTAAGCAGGCCAGCAACCGCGGACGATGTGTGATGGTTCTAAGACGGATACATTTTTGGTTAAATCCTTTATGTACAAAATTGATGAAGGAATACGTACATATTAAAACATCGCTAGGCACCCCAGTAGTTACGATTTTGAGTCAAGTCAAAAAATGTTTCTTAAACATATACCTTGCCAATAGTTTTTGTGATTTTGTCTGCCTTGAGCCCTTGACCAACCTACGGAAACAGTGATTTTGTTTGGATTAAAAGATCCCAAATTTCATCCAAATCGGGTAGGTATTCGTTTAAGCGGCAATGGGTAGAAAACATACTCAACTCATACATTTACTATAGCAATTATAATTTAGTGTGATGTGATTTAATCGTTACTGTGCTACTGGGTAATGGAATAAAGATATACTTACATACCAATTTGGTGTTTTGTATTTTATAAACAATGACTTAATTATAGTGGATAGTTTTCACCTCAAAATTGGCACCGCAGAATGTCATACGGTATGGAATCCTCGGATGTAAATCGTCGCACATGCAAATTGTACTACGGCTTCTTCGGACCGCGGAAATCTCGGATACGGATCGGATGTATGTATATAGTTTGCCTTAAAAGAGTTTGAAGTATGTAGCAGTTATTGACTAAAAATTGATTGTTTTGCCAATTCTACTCCGAACTAAAACTATTTTTGCCCAAGATAATAGGCATCATAGCTCATAGCCCACATATAATTAGGTGTGTCCTTATTTACTCTTATTGTTATCGTATGTTGACGTTATGATAACTCTTAATAAATTGACAGTAAAGGCGGCCAAGTCTTTGAAAATACGATAACCATAGGCGCAAAAACAAATAAAGAATAGAGGCCGTACCCTCACCAAGCCATAGAAAACACTTTTAACCAAGACGCTCTGCAGTCAGTTCATCAGCCTTCAAAAGCACTCTGTATTGAACTAAATTGCCACAAGCTTCTTTACCCCTGTTCTTTTTCTTCGATTGTATCACTATTAAAGAGTGAAAGGGACACATTTAATGAAGTTGAACCATTTGTAGGTTGCTCCTATTTGCTCAGCGGCTATCTTTGTCCCCGACACACTGACAAAACACGCCGGTTGTTACACTTCGGCGTCATTCTTTGCGGTAGGCCGCGATATTTAACGTCGTGTTTGTACTATCAGCCCAATGGAACCCTGACCCACCATAGAACTGTGTCACAGTTACGTTATGATTCAAATCGTTAGAAATGTCAAACAAATTGTTTTATATTGTCACTGTGACAACGTTCTATGGTGGGTCAGGGTTCCAATGGGCTGATAGTACATTAGCTTCCTCGGGAACCGCTTGGACGACAAAATCTTTGGAGGTCCGTCCGCCGCACAATGGGTGAGGAGCTTTGGAAGTTTTGATTAATGTATTGTATTGTAGCTTTAAAGATGCGTGACGAAGGAGTTCAGAATCAGAATCAGAATCAGAATATCATTTATTTGCCTACTTTGTGTACTACATAAAATGTCCCTATGGCCGGTGAGCAGTGTAGGGGTGAGTCAGCTAACTTATGTCCTAGTGAATCTGTGTTTGCTGTGTTCTAATTATTCGCAATAAATTTATACAAACAGATTACGGGTTTCATTTATTCAATGTGCTTACAGACTATGGTATTCTCAGGGGGCGCGGGGCTTTCGTTTTATCGATAGGCCACCGCCTATGTACTTTTTTATTAGGGTCATACAATATCTCGCCTATTCTATAATTAACCCTGAGGGGGTTGAATTCGCCGTACGCCATGTAGGCGTCGCCGGGGGATTCAAGGTCTTTTATTCGTAATCTTGCTATATTTTCCAGCATCTTGGTGTTGAGGTCCTCGGCACGTAGGTGCCAGGCTTCGATATCAGCCATCTCCCAGATCGCCTCTGTGGGTGTTCGTCTTGGTAATTGTGCGGCGCTTTTCAGTGCCATTCTATATTGGCGTTCGATTTTGCACAGGTTTGTTGCGCTGTACCTCGAGAGTAGTTGCACCACTCCGTAGTCCAGCAGCGGTAGGATGCAGGTCTGTATGATGGCCAGTTTCGTTTCCAGTTCCGTCTTCGCATAGTATCCTATTATAGGGCCGAGGGCTCCTCTGACTTGTTTAAGTTTTTTAACTACCTTCTCGGTGTGTTGGTTCATCTTCATGTGTTTGTCGAAAATGACGCCAAGATATCTGATCTGTTTTTGGTAGTGCAGCGTTTGTTGCTTCAGTTTCACCGTTGGCCGGTATTTTTTCTTTTTCGAGAACATGATGCACTCAGTTTTATCTATATTGCACTTGAGTCCCCATCTCGTATAGTAGTCAATGATGGCTTCCGCTGCCCACTCCGCGCGCATGGTCGCATGGTCTGGGTTCGTGGCTCTGTTGAGTATGCAGAGGTCATCCGCGTACTGTGAGAGTTTGAGTCCTCTGATGTGGTCGTGTATGTCCCAGATGTCATGAACGTACAGATTGAAGATGACCGGCCCCAGGATAGAGCCTTGTGGCACGCCGTGGGGTATCAGTTTGTCATCGGTTTCGGTGGTTCTGAATCTACCTTTCAGGTTTCTGTCTGCGAGGTAGTTTTCAATTATTTTAATGACATTGTTGGGGACATCTTTATTTTGAAGTTTGTTGATCAGGCCCTTGTGATTGATCGAGTCGAAGGCCTTGGAGAGGTCCGTAGATATCATGGAGACGCTATCTCCCGCGGCTAGCGCGTCGGTAATTATTTTTCCAGTACGTAGGATCTGGGTCGCTGTTCCCCTTGCCCTCGTGAAGCCATGCTGGAATGGTGGTTGCAGCCGGTTGACCGTAGCAGTGAGTCTTGTCAGGATCAGTCGCTCACATAGCTTGCCCATGATGTTGAGTAATGTGATCGGGCGGTACGATGATGCCTGACGGTGATCTTTGCCGGCCTTGTGCAGAAATATGCATACGCCGGTTTTCCAGCGGTTAGGGAAGTACCCTGTGGACAATATAAAGTTAGCGAGAGGCACGAATGCGGCAGTGAAGACTTCTCCCCCAAGTTTGAGAGCGTCTGCCTTGATTCCGTCTGGACCGGGGGCCTTCTTGTTTTTGAATTTGTTCAGTGCGCGTTTGACTTCGCTCTTACACGTTGGGTCCAACGGTTGAAATGGAGTCGTCTTTTCGGTACCCTCATCGTCTTTTGTTATCTTGGCCTCTTTCACTATGGCTGCGTCGGTGAGCGAGTCGATCGTTTCACTCTCCGTGCTGCATCCTGTGATGTTTGGTAGTTTGGCTATTGGCTTTTTCATGTTCCGTTGGATACGCCACATTTGTGATCTGTTGTCTCGCGGATCTTGAAGTTTGTCGAGCCAGCCCTTTTCGGAGTATTCTTTCAAGGCTTTTTCGGCCTCTTTCTTGGCATGGTTGTAGAGAGTGCATGTTTCGAGTTGGAGTCCGAGGCTGCAGTGTCTCGCTTGCCATTTGATTTGTTTCAGTTTATTTCGAAGATCTATTTTATCATTGATTTCTTTCGGTAGTAGTTCCTGTCTTGTTGCTCTTTTGAGGGGTGCGTGAGTATCGAGAGCTGCGACAATGGCTTTTTCCACTGTCTCTACATACTTCTCGCAATCGGCTTCGGTGGTGATATCATCGTTAAGATCACGGAATCCTTCCCACATTATCTGTTGGTATGCGTCTCTCAGTTCTTCGTCCTCGTAGATTTTCTTTGTGTTACGAGATAGGTGTTCTTCTATATTGTGTTCAATCTTCATGGTTAGTAGCCAAGGGAGGTGGTCCGAGCCAACACTCTCTACCTGCTTAGCCTGCGCTTCGAGCTGTTGGTGTGTTATTATAGCCAGGTCCAAGATGGTGTTGCCTTGGCTAGTAGGTCTAGAAGGTGCGTTTGCGTGTTTCAGCGTGCAGATTCCGTCGTTTATTGCTTTCTTAATGATGTTACCGAGGCCGACGTTTCTCCTGTGGCCTAGGGTGTGCATGCGTAGGTTCATGTCGCCGATGATGATGGATGGTTCGTCGGCTAGCGTCTCCTCTAGTTCTTCTCTGGCGTGGTGTTGGTTTGGAATCTGGATATAGATTCCTTTTATCTTTATATATTGTCCGGTTGCGTGGTTTCCGTCCGCCGCACAATGGGTGAGGAGCTTTGGAAGTTTTGATTAATGTATTGTATTGTAGCTTTAAAGATGCGTGACGAAGGAGTTGGTAGCATTAATATGTACTTTTAAGTTCTGGTCCTCGTGTCGACTCGTGTACATTACAAAGCGAAAATAAGACGCTTTAATTAGAATTTAATAGTGTGTTACATATAACTGAACTTCTTTGACATCTGGTCGTCAGGAGTATTGGCCCCATATCTCATTTCCTTCAGGTGTCTATACTCTTGTAATTATATTTATATCTATTCATCTGAAACGGTACTAATTTTTTTTTTTAATATTTGTTTTTTTTTGTTGATGACATATTGTCATCTTTGGAAAAATCTGTTTGAAAACTCGAATCCCTGGACCTGGAACTAAGTTACATTATGTAATACAATATAATCGTCTTCGACAGCAAATGTCTGAGTCTCAGCTCACTTACCATCATGCTCATTCGCTTGATTGATAATAGAAAATGAAATAAAACGGCAGCTTTATCAGACGCAGATAAACGAACAATTACATGGTCCGAATGGTTTAGCCAATCAATTAATTTGTTGGACTAATGAACAACTCATTTTTTAGGTCCTCATACATTGTATAGGTGAGAAAACTCATATATGTATAGTATACATATATGAGTTTTGATTGCCTTGCGAAGTCTTACTTATTTTAATATCCTGAAATTAATTAATCATTTTCAGAGACGGTGTGTGAGTTATGTTAAACATGACAAATGGCGCAAGGCGCAAGGATTGTTTTGTATTTTATATAAGTACTACTACAAAACAAAGTCGCTATACGCGTATATCTACCTGTTTGGCCGCTTACTTCTTCAAAACTAGGTACGCGACAGATTTATACGGTTTGTGTACCTACATACGTTTGTAGCAGAAAAACTAAAATTACTGAAACGAAGCGAGGGCGGGTCGCCAGTTCATAATAATGTCATTTTTGTTTCAACAATTTTTGTTTGGCCAACGCCTATCTACTCTAGAACTCTATCGCAGAAAGCTAATGATTAACTTTCATATCATTTCTTACTCGTGAATTGATGCCGTCATTATGACAGGGTTCTATGGTGGTTCTACGATTTAAGTAGTTGACTTGGGTTGTACTACTCAAGTAAGTGTTTAAGAGCATTTCTGCGTAGATAGAGAGCACGAAGCGGGCATCACGCGCAGCCGGTCACGCGGCGACCGTTACCAGCGCGCAGAAATTTGGCGCCGTTGCGCGTGCGCCGGCGGGCGGGGGGGCCAATGCCCGCCTGCCGGGGCTCCACACAGACTTGGCTCGGAATGGAGACACTGGCACTAAAGGTTTGAGGATGCCGTTAACATGCCAGTTCCAATTGGGAAAGACTAAAAGAATAAGTACCTAGGTAGTCTATTCTAAGCATTATTATAACATTACAATTGTTTTCATGATATTGAAAACGCAAACGAACACATAATGCCACCTGATGGTAAGTGGTCTCTGAGACCTATATTATGTTTGGTCATCTCAAGAAGGCGTTGACAACCCCGAAGGTTAAGATGGAATGCCCGTTGGCTAGTAAGTACCTACCCAAAAGTTATCCCAGGGATTGTAACTTAACAGATCAATTTCTTGACCTCAAAATAATAAAATGATAATTAGAAATAAAATAGTTTTATTCAGTACACACACTTTTACATTTCAAAAATCTACCAGCGCTTTCCAAGAGCAGACCACTGCTGGGAAAAAACCGCAAGAAACTCGACTGTCGTCGGCCTTATTTTTTGGACATACAAACATGAGCTGTAACAAGGTGCCTTATTTAATATTTAATATAAGAAGTTAAAAGATTAAAAGGTTCCAATCAAACCAACAACCTCCTTCGAATACCTCAAATACATGTAGGTTTATTCCGCCTGTTAACCACGTTTGCTTCTAAGCTTCCAGATCTCAACGCAACGATTTGATTTCAAGCTCTTAGCACTAAAAGGCTATGTGAGAATGTGGCTGCAATCAACGCTGACATAATTACGTGCGCAAGAGCAGCGATACTCGCATATTTGCGAGAGATTAGCGCTGATTAAGATTGGCCGTAGTAGCCATGCTGGCCACCGATGGGTTATTATTCTCTCGATTAACTCGTCGGTGCCTCGTCGACGAACACAACGAGGTCTAACTTGACCCGTCATACGTCACAGCTAGCAATGCGCAGGTTGCAGAACATTTCCAAAATTCAAAAACCTTTTTAAGAAATTACTGAGAACATTCTCAGAAACTATTCAGAGTACTTTGAATATTCCCTTTCCGTAACAAAAAAATCGGGTCGGTAAAATACTAGTTATTCATAGCGCATAAAAAATTCTACATGTGGATCTTTGACCTTCTAGAAGTACGATAGCTGTACCTAAGGTCGTAGGTACGTAACTCCTCATAATGCCTACTACCATGCGTGTCAAGAAAGGCGAACTGAGCTATGAAACTGGTTAAGAGAATAACCATAGGTTGTATTAGTTACCACCGGTCACATTAGCAACCGCGGCCGCTCCGGCAACCGGTGTTACCCGCGGATCTGATCCCTTTGAGCCCGCGTGACCTGCATAATTGCATCACCCACCAACACGGAGACCTTATCCTCGGTGAATACGGTTGCCTTTGATGCGTGATGCTGTGCAGCGGCGAGTGCATGACGCGGATGTCGGGGATGTTGATGCTGTGATAGTTCGGGTTGTGTCTTTTGTTTGTGGTGGACGTGATACTTTAAATAGTTTAGAAACTTGGTTGCAGTCGTAGTTGATTTTAGCAGAAACATCATGTTTATTAAATTACCAAGAGATAGGGATAGCACCACAACCATCGCCACTAAATAAGTATTGCGCGTTTACGAAAGTCAACTTGCGCGCACGTTCTTGTAAAAATATTACTAGGTAACTAACTATTGATAATGCGGTTAGCCTCGTTGGTAGTGTGTAGTGAACCTGCCTACGAAGCAAGGGGTCCCATTATTGATTCTCGGTAAAGGCAAATATTTGTTTGATCTTCGATGTTGTGATAAAGTTTAACCCCCTTACTAATAAACGCTGAGTAACGTTGGTATAATGTATACAATGTTTTGTCCTTATCTCTCAAATCCAAATGTCACAATGACAGATAAGGACAAAACATTGTATAGCTATACCACCGTTACCCAACGTTTATTAGTAAGGGGGTAAGTATATAGTGTTTTCTAAAGATAACCATTATTGAGCGTTATCTAGTGCCCTTAGTAGAAGCCTAGAACTTATTATATCTTGAAGGCTTGCAGATGAGTTCTTTTGGATACACTAAAACCCTGTAGGACTTTTTGTGCAATTAACCTTCTCTCTCAGTTGTTTGAATGTCCAGGTTTTGTCACGATGGTTTTCTTCACCCTATGAGCGTCGAACAGTGAACTTGAGTCAGAAATTCTCATTAATACTTGGCTCCCGCTGTGGTTTGAACTAGGTACCTTACGATCGCGAGTTGACAGCCAAAGCCACTTTTTTAATTAAGGCCGCTGACGTTCTAGCTTAGAGACTAGATCCATTTGAGTTAGATTGTCATCTGATATGCAAAAATATTTTCTTCATTTGTAAACTACTATGTTCAAGATTAGTTATAGTATAAGTAGTACACTTATAGCGGGCGTGCTACGCGGGTTCCCAGTGCGCAGGCGCTATCGCGGCATCTGATGCGCGTGCGCGTCCCGCACTTGTCAACGCGCGTCGTCGCCGTGTCGCCAACTTATAACAACCACCGGTTCAAAAGGAGGTGCCTAAAGTTTTAGCGACTAAACATAGGGTAAATGTGCAGCAAGACTTGCAGAGAAATTCAGGTAAATTTATCTTAGTAGGTACATTGCATTTCTTTGTCCTCTTTGATGAATTACTATTGGCTATGTGATTGTTTTTAGCTTCAATTAAAGGACAGTGAGGCTAGAAAAGATGCTTAACGCTATAGTAAATGATTTTCGAAAACTGACAAAATATATGGAATTGACGTAGCCGCTCGACGTGACCGTCTGACAGCTTAAGTCAATCCTATATATTTTGGATAACGATCACGAACGCCGAATGCATCTTGGGTAAGGCCTCAGAGCTACATAAAAATTAAATTGGTATCGATTACTAAGTTGAACCTTTTAGATGCTCGTTATGATTGTTGTCATTGTACTAAAGAGGTAAACCTAACATTGAATCATTGAAACAAGATTCTCTACTTCACTATCTATCATTTCGGCAACACGTACTACTCATAATTGGCAACATTCTGTGTCAGCACCCTGCGGTAGCTGCGCGTCGTCACGGCGGCGACGCGCCGCGCATGCGTCGTGCACATCAGCTCGGGGGGGGGGACCGTTAATCAATCGGACCGTGGGAGAGGGCCCCGTGCGCCAGCGCTCACGTCCCGGCTCCTCAGGAGGTGGCTAGGAGCTTAGGGTCTGTATTAATATACTGATCTTGAGAGCGATGTCTGTTTTAAGATACGTCATTAGACGTCAAATCATAGAAAAAAAAATCTGTCGCATCTTTGTACGCTGCTTACTGATTGACTCCATGGTCTGAAGTGCGGGTAGCATCTGTTTTCTGTGGGATCCAACTAACGAAACATCTAGTGTGATGCATGTACCTATATGATTCAAGGGTTATGTCTGCCTAATCACTATTAGCTGTAAATATCAGTAAAATAACAACTTAAATTATATTAACGAAAAGAAATAAAATTAAGCACCACTAAGATGGGTCAGATCGGCAATGATACCACAGAAATGCTGCGGCCATGGTACAATGCAGGGCAGTAGTTGATTTTTACTGGTTTATATTTTCAATGAGACTGTCAAAAACCGGAACGAAAGGAAAAAGAAGTGAAGTTGCCCAGGACACAAACTAGGCTTTAAAAAAGGGACATGTACCGAGGCGTCGATATATCTCCGCGCAGCTCGCACGTCAGCTCGCTGTCTCGTCAGCCTGACCGATGGCACTCCCTACACAATACCACATCACCAACGGTATCGGCTATTTATTGGTTGACGCCCGTATCATTTTGACGGACTTCGCGGACGAAAATAAACACGCAGGCGCGAAATACGAAACAATGGCGGTTTAAAATACAATGCGAGAAATACATACGCGACATTCCCGTCACGACCGCGCCTTTTTCGACTATTTGTGGGACCTCTCCTTATTAATAACGTGGTTTGAATTGGAAATTTTTGGAAAAAGTCGTCCGGACGCGCTGCCCACGCGGGGCCCACGCAGCGTTTCAGCGGCGGGTTTCTTCTTCCGCGTTAGAATGCATCGTCCGTACACATAAAGGATGCGATCGTGATTCAATAATCAAGCTGTAATGCGGCGCCGGGGCTAATTAGCAAGCGCGGGGAGAGAGGGGGCACGACCGACCCAATTGCTGCGGTCACACTACTTACCATACATTACAATGGGAATCAGCCCCGACTTCACCATCTTACCCTAATCCACTAAGACGCCTCTCAACACGCCTACGACTTACTTCTCTAGGCACGCCAAACAGGGTCCATTTTCATTTGTTTTCCACGACGATGTTTAGGCTGTTTAGGAAAGCAGAAAGGGAATTTCTGCGAACATACGCAAATTGTCTAATTAGTGTGTGGTTAGGTGGAAGTCGTGTTTTAATAAGAATGAAATGCAAATGGCGGCGATGAGGCGTTTGGTATGGGGCGCGCGTCGAGTGGCTGGGAGGAAGGTTTATGGCAATTTAGGAGACACATGCGCGCGCGCAGGTGTCCTCGGCGATACATTAGCAGTCGAAGGCTATAAATGTGCTTCTGGATTCTTGCAATATTAGCGACGTTGTTAAACTCTTTAATGGGATTTTTGGTTCGATTCTGTTTATGGTCATCGTTTCTTTGTAGTGGAACCCAATCATCATCAATATTCATTATTTAAAAAAAGCCTGAACGAAATAAAAAAATCGGCTTTGTGTATACTTACAAACAAATGTTTTTTTCAGGATTCGATATTGTTAAGGCCTATGCTCAATGGTCTGTCACAAGTATGTGTAATAGTACTTACAAAAATAATATTGCTTGATGCATGTCTGGTCATTTCTATTAACATAGTTATTATCTATTTACATTGGGGGTTTGAGAATTTTTTCAAATAAAATGGTATTTTTCATGGCAAACAGAAGGCAACACCTGATGGTAAGTTTGTGGGATCTGAAACCCAAAGACATTTAATTTTGCATGAGGACTAAGACAGAATGCCTCTATGCTAGTAATTTCACCGGTTGTCTCATCCCCGTGGAACACAACAATGTAGGTTAAAGGAAGAGATGGTGGTAGCGATCCGGAAGGGCCGTGCACAGTTGAGTTCATAAATATGTAGACACTTTAGTACCTTGTCTATTTAATGTCATCCTCAAAGTGGCATAGACGAATTATCACAGCGATTAAAGTGACTAGGTACTAAAGTGTATACATATTTATGAACTCGACTGTATGTATAAGGTCTTACAACAACTAAAAACCGTTTACTTTACACCGTCTTAAAAAAGACCAGAAGATTTGGCCACGTGGCTCGAGCAGGTGTGCCCCTTACACTAGAACTGTAAAACAAACACAAATTAAAGCATCATCCTCCCAGCCTTGTTATAATTCAGGAGATTTTCCCACAAAGGCGTAAAACGCGTGATTTACGCCCCGGGAGGAAGTCGTTAGAGCGCATGCGTGAGGGCCGCACCGGAAATGCGCAGACGTGGCTGCGCAGGACACGTCCCAGCGTTGGGCTGGCTTTTTATACTTCCTGTGGACGGAGACGGGAAAATTGTCTTTGTGTAGTTTCGAAGATGTGTTCAAATTTAATTTAAAACTATGTCCGCTATTCGCTATTCCAGCGGTTGTCATGTAAGTTTTTCTAACAAATACCTAGGTACATTATCCGATGATCTTACGGATAAAAATTGTGAGAAGGGTCGAAATGTATCCGAAATAGCCTATCTATACCTTAAACATAAAATGTAAGTAACTTCGGAAACTAAGATTTAAATCCTAGCTTTGGCTTTTTTTTTACTCTCGATTCACCCGCGTAGGTCACAGTCGTACTTTGATGCAACTCACTTATGCCTTTGGCGTCCAGGAACAGCTCGGAGATCAGATGGTCGGTCGACGCCAGCGATAAAATCGATGATGTTTAATACAGCTTACACTTTACCCGCCGAAGCAGGTATAGTATGACAGACCCGCGGCTGAGTGGAACCGTGTGACAGCAAGCTGTGCGCACGCGCACGTCGCGCGACGTGCTTCCTGCGGGTCCCTCGCAGAAGTACTTGTAATCCTTCTCAGAAAACATCTAACTTCCAATAGTACTGATAATTTGGACATAGCATACTTAGTGAGTGTGACAGCTCATAGAGATATTTATACTACTGGAACTTAGGATATGGCTATAATATTTAAAGGACTCCGGCCGTTGAAAAAACTGTCAGTTTAAGTCTAAGTATGAAATACATACATACAGGTCAGAATCGTAACCCTCCTTTTCGCTTCACCGTAGTCGGATAAAAATAAAGTAGTGGGGCGGGACTTCGTTGGTTAAAAACACCATAGTGTAATCAAATTAGGCGTCAATATTATGGTGTTCTATTATTAAATACCAATCAACAACCTCTCATATTAGCAACGATTATGCTTCATATTTGAATGTGCACGTGGACTAACTCATTATTCGAGCGGAGCGGCCACCTGGTGGAATTAGCATGGCCAAGGCTGTACGGCGCTGGAAGAGCCTTCATTTACCTGGTCTAGACGAGACTATGCTTTGACAGAAATTACTTAGAACCCGAATAATTAATTCATTTCTTGAAGTTTTTAAATTATCCAATAACTTTTTGAAATTTTGTGGGATGAAACGTAAAAGGTCCCGCGCCTACAGGTGAACAGGAAATAAAACGACTAAAGGTTATAAAAAAATTATAAGGTTCGAGCATGCGATTTTTAAAAATATTTGAAAGCAGTTTTGGCTCAGTTCTAAAATTAACGACGTTTCCGGGACTTTTCCTTGAACGTCTTTAGACTTCTACCTACTAACCCATTAGTTTACCCAGTTCATTAATTTAAATGAGCATCTACCATATTATGTCAAAACACTGGTGTGCGTCGATTCCGAGCACATATGTACTTATTTTACCATAACTGCCCCGAGCGTTGTCGTAGGGCCAATGAATTATTTACCACAGCACTTGCTACATTATTACAAATTATGGTAAAGCAGCGTTTTTGTCAGCATTACGCGCTGAATCGATTGGCACACATTCCATGCTGAAGAGGCTTTAAAATTCAATATAAAAACACTTTACAAGTTCAGTTGTGCAACCAATGACAATAAGATGTTTTTTGTACAGTTGTATTACTATTTTAGGGTTATAGCGGTTTAAACACGACATGAATAGGGGTAGGCGTCGAACAAAGTATTAAATTAACAAGAGACAAGAAGCGCATTTGAATTAGCAGTCATTCGAATAAATTTCATTAACTTGTTCATTATTTCTTATTCGTCAGCTTTTTAACAACAAAATTTATGAATAAATAAATAGATAATATTTATGAATAAGTTTTTTTTTTAAATGAAAACATTTTGATTTCAATAAGTATTTCACTGCGCCCAATAAACCTAGTTATCGACCAATCATTTTATTAAGAATATTAATCATTCGAATTTTTTAAATGTATTTTGTGAATAAGCAGTTGTTGTTTCTTTGTCGAAATTCGAACAAGTTTAACCCTTTTCTGACTATGAAACCTTGTCGTAGCGTCAAAGCTACGAGCATGTTCTTGTAAACAGCATTTCAGAAAGCGCCTGGCCCTGGCCAATTTTGCTCACACGTATATATATGTAAATTTATTTCTTTGGATTGCATTGTCTTTTTTTAAGGAACCTTACAATTTATTAAAAGACTATCATGTTGGCACGATCTAGCATTATCAACGTATTTTTATCCAACGTTTACGAAAAAAATTAAATGTTTTGAGCGCAATCTCAATTGCTGATCTTTTGTTTCCCAATAAACCGCCATAAAATTACAATACATAAGTATCTGCGTCATTTGTCTCATTGCTATGGATCTATTATGCATCATTTTAAGTTTGAATAAAAAGTTGGGAACTCTATCGTTTTGCTGAAATGTTAACACTTAAAACTGTACTGCGAAGGTTGATTATTCCTGGGCAGGGAGGAGTCGACTCGTGAGTGGATGATTGACGCGGCCCCGACATAATGCGACGTCACCACTATGAATTACAAATGGCGTCCGTCCGTAATACATCAACATCCAGCGGCGATCAGTCTTCAACTTCACACTCTCCTTTGGTTTTCAATTTGAATTGTTTGCGTGAGCACGTTTTAAGTTAATATTTTCCTGCCTACCTGCATATTTTATGGGCCTAGTAGGTACTTGGTTTTGGATAAATATCTCAGATCAAATACATAATATACTTACCTATCTCAAGAATCAATGTAGGCTCCGACGTAAACCCTGATAAAAAAACGATCAATAATTAATAGTAGTTTATGTTGGTTAGGAAAATTCGGAAAAGTAACCTTTATGTGTTTAGAACCTTCTTATTCTTGGAAAAAATGCTTGGATAATCGCAGTGATATAAGCTACATTTTTTTTTCACGTATTAGCAAGTTTTATGCTCAAAATGTTTGTTCATGTTTATAATATTAACTTTACCCTTTCTGGGTATGAGGTAGGGTGTGGTTTGGCAGTATGCGTCTACTAGCTTACATAGGGATGATGATGTTAATTTGCTAAGCATATTTTTTACACGTTTTAAACATAGATATGGTACCAGGGTAACATAAGACAATAGTAGTACTATTCGACGGTTGCATGTCGACTACGGTATTCCTCGAACTACCAACCATTGTCCGCTACCGCATACTTTACACCCTACTCCGCACAAAATTACCTAAACCGACATGTTTTCTCCTTCTCTGATCAGAGGCACGAGATGAGAGGGAGTGCGAGCTCAGTAGCGCCTGCGCTGCTTGTGATTCAGGCGATGCGCGCGAGTTACGATCGCGCAGCCATTGCCATGCGGCCGGCGCCGCGCCGTGCCCCGCGTATGAGAACTAGGAGCCGAGGTTACATTACGTGTAAATAACATATTTTATGCGATTGTTACAATGTAATATAGACTGTTCATTGGTTATATCGATTTCAATGAGATACAAAGATAAATCAGATCCACTGGAAGGCGCAGTAGACAGCCGCCAGGTGGGTTTAGGAGTTTGTAAAATCAAAAATCGACTATTAACGCTGCCGCCAAACAGTAGTGTTTCATTGTTTTGTTCCGGTGCGAGGGTAAGACAACCGGTGAAATGACTACCATAGAGGCATTTCATCTATTAGTCCTCATGGTCGGCAACGCAGTTAGATTAGACTGTCATCGTAATTGTAATCTTGAGATAGCTTGAGTCCACCATCAAGTGGCCTTTGTGCTCGTTTGCCTTCTACATGCTATAAAGAAAACACTATAAAAGAAGTAAATAGGTAGTTTTTACCTTAGAAATTCTAAGGGCTGTTAAGCCACGCAAACTTTAGCGTGCTTGCTTTTACATGTGCTCCTTAAAATGTAGTGGTCAATAAATTAGTCTAAAGTAGCACAGAGGCATTTCCCAAATGTGTCCACTTCGGTGGCACGTACCGCGCGTCACAGTTTGTGTGTGACACAGATCGAAGATATCGGGGAAATCGCTGGCCCTGATCTCTTCGCGGGGGTCCGCCCGAGCCCCATGCTAATGACATGACTTAGATTTAGATTTGTAACACATACTTTGACACTCTGATTGTCATACTAAATCGATGTTTGACAGGATTGTTTGACGATGATGACGCGATAAAGATACACCTAAAAAAGGAACCTTATTTTTTTTGTAAATTTGAATAATGTATTGCTTTTTAATGAAAAAAGGTGAAATGAATGGCAAAGTCGAAAATACGAACGTACGCTGACAATTTTAATGTGGGTTTGTAATCTTATTCCTCGAAATGGTTTTTAAATGGCCATACATTGTTGTTGTTTTCTCAATTGAGAGATCGTTTTTGGATTCGAATCCGATATTTTTTCATAGTAGGTACCTACTAGGCAGATAAGAAGTTACATTGCAAAACCATGAAGTTTGTTAATATTGATAATGTTGACGGCGTAAAACAATGCTAAACTTATTTGTGGCGTGTGAAGGAATAGTAATAACAACTTCATGGTTTTGCAATATGGAAGGATTGACTTCTCGTCTGCCTAGTATTCGTAAGTATTCATTTCGTTATTTATTGTACATGGGTGATCCTGTTAGGGTAATCTCAAAAGATATGATAAACATTTTGTACCTACCACGATGACAGCAGATACAAAAGAACACACGGTCACTACGAACATGCCTAAGTTTTAAATTTGGATTAAATTTATGGGATCCGAAAACCGGCTGTTTCAAATGTTTCAAATAATTAGTGGAAAAATAAAGCTCGTTTTTTTTTAAAAGACGACACTCGTGTCTCCGAGATAAGTTCGTCTCTAATGTACAGTAAGGGAAACTGAAGGTCGTACCCTTTTATGTCTTACTAGCTTTTGCCCGCGGCCCTGTCCGCGTAGAAGACGGTTATTGCATTTTCCTCGGGAACTATTCATTGTCCGGGATAAATATTAGGTATCTAAATATGTGCTATGCTATTCCAAACTAAAATTCTGTGCCAAATTTCATCCAGATACGTTCAGCTGTACTGGCGTGATTGAGTAACAATCATCCAAACTTTTGCTTTTATAATATTACTAGCTTCTTTCTCTTTTTCACTCGGAAACTTTTAATTTTCCTGGATGAAAAGTAGCCTATGTATTAATCCAGGGTATCGGCTATCTCCACTTCAAATTTCATCCAAATCCGTCCGGCCGTTGCAGCCATACCAAGAGGAGAAAATAACTAATCCAGCACACGTAATCATGCAGTGAAGATAGATGCCCGATTAGCAGTAATTGTCGTGAGCATTTAACATGGCGAGGAATTATATAATCTGAGGCGAATTTAAACATTGCACGTTGATTAAATAGTATTTAATTTGAATAGTTTTGTCACAAATGCAATTTTGTACTTATACCTAACTATGGTATTATAAAGTATTTGCATATTTGCTTCATATTTTTATGATGTTGTCCATTGTTTGTATGTATTGAATTTTTGGTCTCAACTAGGGTCAAGGGCATCCATTATAAAAAAATGTAAATTTCGTAAAAGAAACTTACATTAATCTGATAAATAATATTTAATCCGTTATCAGTAATACAATATGAAGAACACATATGCACATCAAACAATACTTACTTACACAACATCTGAAAATAGTATTATATTAAAAGACAAAATCATGAAGATTAGAAATCATATTGTTTAAGGAAAAACATAACACAATCAAAAAATGGTAGGCAAACTTTCATGTGTATCTCCTTAAAGTTTTTCATTAGGTATTAGGTAGTTATTTGCACCTTTGCCCACAGCGTGTTACTGTTTGTTAACACGGCCTCATTGGATCTAGACAAGTCGCATTCTACAAATAATAACGATTTTAAAAATCTGTTACAAATATATAAATAATTGCACAGGCGAACGACGTTGGGCAGATTTCGACAATTCCACACATTTGTTCGATTTTATTTGTTAACGTTCGCAGAATGCATCTTACCAACATTCCTCGCGTCACTTACCTTCCGACCTGCCCCGTTTTTTCCACTTACTTCAACAACTGGCGAAATGTTGGCAGCGACCGCGGCGGGGTCGCGCGGTTATCGGCCATCGCCGGCGCCGGCGCCGCCGCGCACGTAGCTGCGCCGGAGTAATTGCCGGAGTTGTGACGGGAATAGACGAACGCATACGTGCGTGTGCGCGGACCACGGTTCCCGCCATCAACTCATTTAACTGTTAAAAGATGGCGCCGGCGGTAAATGTAGCTTTTTTACTTTTGGGTGAAATTGTAGTTATTACTTATCAAGAAAACCATATTAATAAACAGATGGCACCAACGGACTGTTTTTTTTGCAATTATGACAAAAGACGTGCCTCGTTTCTCAGTCGCAGTCTCCCTAGCCCTAACAGCATCGAGGGTGTTGGCACATCGCTTGCACGCGCCGCTGCTGCAGCGCTGCGTGCAGTTGCCTGCGCCTGTAGTCGCTGCACCCCGCTTGCTCTATATTTATTTTATACTATAGAGGACGCCTGCGGCGTCGTACGCGTAGAATTAGTTCCCCGCTACTCCCCCTCTTCCCGTTGGGGGTCGATTTTCTGAAAATTCTTTCTTATTACACCCCTAGAACTCATAAGGAACCAACGTAGACCCAGTAGTTTGGGCTGTGCGGTAGGTTACCTGGAAGAGATCCCTTAAAGGGATAAGTTCGCCGTAAATATTGCATTTGAATTTCAGTTTATTTGTACAATAAAGTGTTTACAAATGTACATACATACATATGTCAGTCATTTATTTCTTTTATATATTTAGAATTTATTATTATTAATTATGTACTAACACTAGAATAAGACTTTGTTATTAACACATACGGATTCAGTCTGAAATAAAAATATTGAATTTGAATTTGAGTTTGAAAAAACAACAGCTGGGTTGGGATAGGCGAGAAATGGTGAGCGGCGTGTATGATGAGCGGAGTGTTGGTGGTCCAGTGGCTTCGGAAGTCGACTCGTTATCAAACGGTACCGAGTTCAAGCCCCGGGGGTTGCCACGAAACAATGAGCTCTTCTAACTCAAGTACATTACCCTATGCATCGAAGAAAAAGCATCATGATGAAACCTGCACATTAGAACAGCTGAGTGTGTAAGCGGGTGTTAAAGTCCAGATGTTGTTTACTACGCCAGTTTCACTTTATGTATTAATGCAAAGTTTTTCAGAAGCTAATTGTGGCGCGTTGATTAGTGCACTCCTGTTAGTCCTTAATCCACATATTTACTTACAAAGTTAGAATAAAATCGATGGAAATCCTCTAATTATTTTTATGCGTCCTGAAAAAAGATAAAATTAAGCAACCCTTTCAGCGTCTTTAATTCTGTTGGATATAAGCGGTGCCATGTCATACACACCCTATGTAATTACAGGCCAGTGTTTGGCAATTTATAACTCCACTTAAGAGCAAGATATAAAAACTATATGGGCGTTTTCACTAAAAAGTGTACCCAATTAAGGACTGAAATTAAGGAACTTTAACTTTGTCAGTTTTGTGACGAAAATTAGCCATACATTGTGGCCATCAATGTATAGCCAATTTTCGTCACAAAACTGACTAAGTTAAATTTCCTTAATTTCAGTCCTTAATTGTGTACACTTTTTAGTGAAAACGCTCATATACAGCGTGAACCATTTCATAACAAAAACAAGAGGCTTTTCCTGAAGCGCCTAACACCACAACACTACCAGCGATCGTAACAAAGCAGCTCAGATCAGCTCGCACATTAGCATACGTCCCGAAGATGTGATCGCCGCCCTAACGACGCCGCGGCTCCATGCAAAAACAATTTCATAAACAATAAATTCACATACGGCGGGCGTTCTCAGTGATCCCACAGATTAACGGTCGCTGCTCGACTTAAATTATCCCCCGACTAAATTGAAAAGGGCTTAAGCACTGGGTCCTCGTTGGGAAGTTAGGTTGTTTTGTGGTTTGGCAGGGTACGCCGGTAGCCCGATATGTATCGCATAATGCGCGGTCGTTTGCGAGCTGCCCCAACTGTTGTCTGATGATAGAGGTTAGGGAATTAGCTCGTCCTGTAATTTGGGCAGTGATTGGACTTCTTAAAACTGACAAATTTCACCAACTATTTTTAAAAAACCTTTCATGTTTTATCTTCAAAATAGACGAAAGTAGGACGTATGGATCTCAACTCTTTTGTGAAACGAATTGTAAAAGTAAGCAGATCCTCATAATTTACGCAATGCCGGTGACATCCCCATCTTCCGCTAATTAAGATCATAAATAATGAATAAAAATCGGTTGGCCACAAAACAAAGAGTTTTGAAATATCATTTTTTTAATAGCGTAATTTCCGTCGCCGGCGCAGCGCCGCGGGGCCGGCGGCCGGTACCTGCCTGCAGAACATTTTACTCATTTTAGGGTCCCTTCGTACCTAAGCTTATAAGTAAAAGTACTCTTGTAAATTTGGAGTGCAATTCTCTCTTAATTTGTTGGGCACTGACTCGACCGTCAATTTCAGCTTGATCCGTGATTTTATAGACATTATATGTGGCGGGAGTTACCTGCAACATTGGCAGTGCTGCAAAGTAAATTTGGTGGTGGCAAGACCTTTAGCAGGATCTGTCCAGATTGCTACCACCACATTCTTATCCATTGTTTTATTCCGGTAAGGAGAAAGGACAACATGGTGAAATTACTAACATAGAGGCAGTCCATTATAGTCCTCTTGGTTGACAATGCATTTGCAGTCTTAGGATTGCAGTTTTAAAATTAAAGTCTTAAGAAGGCAAATATCTATTGGTCTCAGATCCAAATTACCATTAAGTGGCATGTGTGCTTGTTTTCCTTCTCCTTTCCATAAATAAAGACAAATGTTAAAAACTCGCACAATCACGTAGTTTCTTCGCGCTGTGGGGTCAAGTTAAGCTTTTCAAAGGGTTCGTTGACGACGTGCACCTCGTGAGAGTAACACCCTCGGGCCGCCACCGGCGGGAGCACCGAGCCAACACAAGACCGCATTATTTTGCAAACAATACCCTTTCTTGACTTGTATCTGTATTTCTAAATCTTTATGGGACCTTATTTATGCTGCAACATACCAATTGCTACAATGATCTGCAGGAATTGTTCGAATTACAAGTGAATTCACCGGAGGCACCGGTTATCGTTCATTTAGCCGTGTTAAAAACAAAAGAAAAACGTAAATTGAGGCTTGTCTTTCTAATAAAGTATATTTAGATATATTTTATGCTCTATACATTTTTCGCCTGGACCAACCTGTGTTTTTTAAACTATTTTGGTAGCCTGTGTGCAACCAACAACCAGGATTGTTAGTAGGATCTCAGACCCATACACATTTAAATTCTCAAGACTACAACAATCACAACTCAGCAATCCAAAGACTCCAAATGCGTGTATGTTTATTTCATTAAAGCTGGAATGCTTTTGCTATATAGTAATTTCACTGACTGACTTATCCCCACTTTGGAACACAACAATGCGACCACTGCTGCTTGGAAGCAGGTTAAAGGATAAGATAGGTATTTATCATTGTTCTTACAATATAAAGCAAACGAATGGGTTGTCATCGATCGCCGGCGGGTCATATTGCATCGTCATCGGTAATTATTCCAGTAGCCAATTTCAATAAAATTAAATGGGAAAACGATGCAAATCTATGCGCATACGCGTCGTCGCGCGTCGGCGCGGATGCAGGCGCAGCTAACGAGGGCTGTACTAGGCGCGAAGAAGGGAAGAATAGGTGCGATACTTCTTCTTCATATAGCGATCTCAGTTTTTTTCATGCTAGAGAAGGCATGCAAGCAAACGGGGCATCTGATGGAAATTAATTCCAATACTATTAGAGTACTGTGTTGTTGTATGATGATAGATGGATCTTTCTTAGAGACTTAGAGACTATGGAGTTACCAATATTTTTTTGTATTGTATTGTTTTGGCTGAGTTGCATCGGCCGTGGTGGTGGCGAATAGACGATGTTAAATTTAATCAATGATAATCGTCTGTTAGTTCATAAATTTTGACAGCTGTTAACGCTCTAATCGTCTGTTAAGTGATTAACATCGTTTGGTGAAAAATGGTACTAAAAATACAGTAATTCTAGAATTTTAGTGCCATACACAACGCTGCATTCCACAATCGTTTGCAACGACTCCTAAGCGTTTCCTTCTGCTGCGAAGAAGCTACAGCGAGGACAACTGGATAAGTGCAGCCCTTTCTTTGTACACCAGTTGAGAAACCTAAATGCATCAAAAAAGTAGCGGATGACTGATGCAAGGTGCCAAAGAAAAGCACCCCACCTCGTATTGCGATTGCCGACGCTGGGTGTGCTAAAACCGTTCAAGCGGAATGCTTTTTGCCCGGTGCCACTGTTGCAATCAAACAAATGTTTCTGGATCGATTGCAGTGCTGATTATTATAGTAATTAGAGTATGCAAAAGCAGCGGTGCTCACAGTTCTGTTTATTCTTGCTTCAGTGGAGGTTGAGTTAGTAACATTTCTTTTTCAGCTTTTTGATCTTTATAAACATTTGTCATTCTCCGGAATTGGTCTTCTGGGTATATAGGAAATCGCTAAAAGTAAAAGAAAAGACCGACTCGTCTTGGCTTTTCGCTCGTTTCTGTTGTACCAAAAATATGGAGCATAAATTTAATATTGGCTCCCTGTGATCGAAAAAAACGCGACATTATTTAGTGACGCCGGATTTTAGGACTTAACAACACCAGGGGCTCTACTTTGAAATCAGTAATTCGAACTTTGGATCGCCCCGTCACTTTCTTGCGAATTAGTGACGCGTCGAGAGCAAAAGGGATAGCAATAGACGAAGTTCGAATTACGGATTTCAAAGTAGAGCCTCTGGAACGTTTCCAAATTAAATTCCAGGACCTGATGACATTTCAACATTTTACTGTGTAGTATGTATGGCCTTTGCTGTGACTTCTTGGTCGGTTTCGATGCCAATAACAAATCCAATTAAATTATGACTACCATTTCTCCTTCCAAAACTACTTTTTATCAAATTCCGAATTTTTGAAGTTTAAATTTAATAAAAAGCAATTAGGTATTTTAAGTTTTCATCCCAAACAACCCTTTGTTGCCGCATTCTCCTAAATTGCAAATCTTCAACTTGTAAATGTTACGGCTAACTGCAGAAAATAATACTTAATACATAATAAAGCGAATTTTAGAGAAAAAGCCGGCGATCGGTTATTATTTTAATTCAGTCTAATGCGCGGACGCACCGATTACTGCGCATATTTTACAACGTGGTTATGCGTGTGCGCGCTGCACTACGCGCGCTTAGGCGAGTTAGGCTTCAAGTATTTTAATGTGAGTCAACCTAGACCTGAATCACTTTCATTTTAGTCCAATGCTATGATTTTCAAGATAGCCCAAAAAATTGTAAATCTGCATAATAAATTTAATTGGGACAAATTGGTAGGCATTACATTGGCTTTTAGAAAAAAAGAAAGTTCGTTGTTTGAAGCTCCTTTTAAGCCGGTTCGAAAATGTCATTCAACATACATTTCAAACTTCCAGGTAATATTTTTTGATTAGTAGTAGGTAATAATGAAAATTGAATGACGCGTTGATTTTTATACACAAGTCGTTGAATGAGTTTCCACTCGTATAGGCTCGAGCGTCACTAGTAAAATTATAAAATTATAAATTCTAGAAATAAGTATAGATCTCTCATTTTAGTGAGATTTAGTCACCGAATGAGATTTAATAACTTCCCAGGTCCAAGTGTTAGTAAACATGGTAAATCTAAAATTACAAGTTCGTAAAATTACCCTGAATTGTTAAGGATATTTGTATCAATTTCTAAATGAAGCAATTACTCCGGCGGACAGAGCCGCGGGTGGCAGTATCGGCGGTAGTTACATTACCTGCGCGGTGCGCCGGCGCATTAGCGACTTGTCCGGCTCCCGCGCATTCCGCCGCCATTTTTATAATTCCTATCAATTTCCGACGCAAATGGCCGATCGTGTAATAGGGAACCGATGGAGCAGCACCGTCGGCACAACAATCTAACAGGTTTTAATATTTATTATTTGAAATGTTAAAATTCGTGACAAGTAACATGTTTTTAGCCCTATAGTTAATTAATACTAAATTTCAAAAGTGTTTTTTTCGGTCTACCTATTTTTTTGTATGTTACGACCGCACGATTTAATCGCTGTTCTGATAACAATTTAAACGCACATCCATTGAGCCCCTGTCAAGGAAATAGGATAGTTTTTATCACGGAAGTTTCCGAGGGGAAACGATAAATCGGTTCTACGTTCACTCGTTGAGTACCAGGAGAATATTGAATCAATTTGTTTAAGTGATTCTACATTAAGCTATTTTACTTATTTACGACATATAAATAAGTTAACTACGATGTCGAATCGAATAATGGGTCAAAGTGTCCAAGGGCCATATTACTAAACTGATATTGAGTAACGGCCGACCGAACGTGATCCCTGTTGTAACTGTTGCAAGACATGCCAAAGTAAAGCCACATGATAGAAAAATCTGCCATTTCTAAAGCGTTTTGAGGTAAGCATCTTACTCAAGACTAGTGGGTATATTAATCGGTAATATTTACACTAAGTGATTTTGCTGTCCCTCCCGTATTAATACCCTCCATGTTCGCCCCCCCCCGCGCCTGCGCCCGCGCCGCGTGTTCTCATTTCGCAACTGATTGCCTCCCGCGCAAGGAAACTCCACTATTTGACAAATGGACATCTAAGGCCGAGGTGGGCGCGACGTTTGTCAAGCCAACCAACAGCCGTTCGAAATAGTTTGAATCATTGAGCTTTCTTACAGATGAGTTGGTCAACTGATTGGTTGGCCTAGTGTACACTGGTTTGCTGCAGCATTGCAATGCTGAGAAAGCTGGATTCCCGCAAAAGTATAAATATTTTTTTTGGGCCTGGATCGGTTGTCATAATTATAAGAATGTGGTATCTCTTCCTAAAGCACCTCGTCCTACTACTATCCCAATGACTATCTGGAAAATTACTATTCCGGCTGGTTTGTCCACAGACCCTATTTCTCGTTCGTGTATTGTGAAAATGTACATCTGTTAAGAGTTTGATTTCTAGACATTTTCTTAAAATAGCTTGATATTCAGACAAGCCAATTTCTCAAAAAAGCCTTTATAACGCATAAGTGATAACTCTATCTATTTTACCATTATTTTATCCGTGAATATTATTACCAAGAAAAATTTAATGACTGTAAACACTATGCAGACGGCCATAAACCGATAGCCGGGGGGCAAATAATATCAAACGGTAAAACTACACTTAACCGCGCATACGCATACTTCGGCATTTAGTTGTTGCTAAATATCATCATCGAGACAATTACCGCACCTACGCACTTTATGAACACCAAAAAGAGTAAGGACCTAAAATGGTGCCCTGAGGCACTCCTAGTTTTATAGTTACCTCATTCTACTTGGTGTCATTTTAAATTAGCTAGTCTTCTATTGTAACGTAAATAAAACGTATTTCTTGCATGATTAGATAGACCACAAAATCCCAATTATAAAATACTAAACTCTAAACTAAATTCCTATGATTCACTTCATCAAATGTTTACAGAAGATCATTCAATAGTCCTATTAAGCCCTAAAGTGTTTTCTGAAGTGTCTGATGAGCCCAGGATGTCATGGATGATTCTATTTCTATCACTTTATACAAATGTCCACAAGAAATGCATAAACTAACTGTTTTAATTTTTTCATCATCATCCTAATATTCAGGAAAGATATTGTTAAGACCGCTGCCCGCACCTGCTATTAATCGTTCGGGTAAGACAAGAAGTTGCGCATTTGACGCGAGCAAGTTGCTACCGGAGTACGGTAAGTATGATTGGGACATGCGCCTCGGCTCGTGGCTCTTGTACCTAGGATTAATACAAGTAAAGCTTATGTTGCAATCGGATGCTAACTATTTCTCGTTAGGTTTTTTTTTTAAATCCAATGTTTATCTAAGGGTTTTAGGACTCAGTTCTCATCATGTGGCCCGTGTGCTAGTTTGCCTTACCATTAAAGAAAAAGAACTGAACGCATATTATATATCTGGGACTCAATTAATAATTCGCCTATAATATTTGTAAAGTAGGATTTATAGAGTTGATGTGGAGATAACCGTAATAGCTAAGTCTCGATTAACGTGATGTTCGGGGATTCACAGTAACCTCGTTAACGTTTGGTTTTGTCACGAAGATAATGGAAAACTCACAATGAGCTCTTACAAATGTGAGAATTAATTTAATATTTCAGTAATGTTTTTAATCGATTCCACCTTCAATTACAGAAGATTAACATTAATGAAATAAAAACTTTACAGTTGGTTAACGCGCAGAATCCAGTTCAGTATCATCCGTTGGTGTCACACAAAAACACTAGATCGATTATTGATAATTACTATTATAATGCAAAACGTTTGTGAAATCAAAAATTCTTGCAACAATGATCAAGCAATTCACACCCAATTACCTCTAGTTGCTCGAGACAAGTCCGGTAGCCGGCCACATTCATAAATATTATCTTTACCTCAAACCCATTAACAATCGCTGTCCAAATAATTTATAAAGAAGCTGCGCGCGCATTTGTTTTAATATCCTCCATAAAGTGCTGCGCGGCCGCATCGATTTATTTCGGCGCAGGCGCAGCCGGGAGCACAAACTATTTGATTGAACTCCTCCCACTAATTATATTCTTATGAAATAAACTCTACCTTTAACATGTTCTAACTTAAACACAAAACGTCGCAAAAACTCACGAAGAAAATGCCATTCTCAACCATAGAACAGGTATTTAATGTTGATTTTTTGCTGTGTCGGTGTGAAAAGCGATGCGCAGGAGATGATACAGTAGCGATCGAGGAATGTGGGCGAAATGTCCGGATAATCGGCGGTAATGCCGCCCGGACGGGGACTAATGACGGACCGGGTTAGATTCTAGACGATTATTCACCCTAAATAGTTATTTTCTTAGCATTAAGTTATATTTTACAAGCCAGTATCAACGTCAATTCGGTAGCGATGGAATAACGGTAGGGTATACTTTCTTTTTGTAACAAGATTGCATTTTATTTTTATGTGTTGGATTAAATTATATGCCATGGATAGTTAATAATCAACATATTTCTGGCCAGGGTAAGGTCCTTGTACGGTTCCTAACAGCTTGCGCAGACGCTTGTAATTTTTCCTTATGGATATGTTTGTATGATAATATTGTTTATGCCACGGATATAAATCCATGTATTTTCACTAATAGGTACTTATAATGTACTTGAAGTATTTGTAAAACGAGTTGGCGAAAGGGATGGATATCTAATTAATTGTTAAAGATTTAGTCTGTTTATTTACAAATTATCTAAAAAAGTATGTTTCAACCTTTAACTCGCCATTCGTTAGATTTTTCCTATGTATTTCTTTGCGAATGATGTAATGAATTTTGTCAAGGGCCTGTACTATTATAAGTTATAACTATCATTTCGAATAAAAGCCTTATCGAGTATGTAGCTCCATTGCATAAGAATGCACAGGAATGAGAGTATTCTGCCGGCCTTGTTGCGTCACGGCGCCGGTGGCGGCCATACACGGACCGTCCGGTATGATAATTAAGTGTACCTATAGTAATTACCTGAACAGAAATAAACAGTCGCCTTCCTGCGATAATCAAAGAATTCTCTCAGTCGAGGAAGATAGACAGTTTAGCTCAAGATCACTTCCCTTTACTTAGATGGAAAATACTGTATTTTCACTATACAAAAATTGATAACATTATTCTCTTCGATCATCTTCGGAGAAAGCGAAAACTGGACCAAGCGATATGATTTATTTATACAAGACACGCCAACAACGCTATGATCTCGATGGCTAATAAATAATTTTATCACTTGGTCTTACCTTGCGTTTGCATTGCTTACTTTTCTGAAATGTTATATCAAACTCAGCAAATATCTATGGGTCTCATACCACTTCCATTTGTCTGTGTATTTGTTTGAATTCTCAATGAGATTAAAAAGGCAAGCCATATTCTCACATGAGCTTTGTGACGTGTGTGTCAATTTTGTATACAATTTGGGTGTGTATCACTACAACCAACCAATGCAACCTTTCATTAAATTATCTCTATCAACCTTGACTGGCGAGTAGCATGTGTCATTGCGTATATTTGTGATCTATTCCCTGTAAGTTATCGCCACTGTATAAGCCGTTTATTATGAGTTATTTAAAGGCAGTGGTTGGAACCTAGGCACCTGATCAGACCGGTCCGGCCCACAGCTACCGAGGCCGGCGCAGCGGCCATCACTTGTGAACATCGACGTATATAACACGGGGAATGAGTTTCGTGCCAATGCTCAAGAAAAACAGAAAATAGAGTCAAGAAAAGGATTTAGTAAAAAAAAATTATTCAAATTTTAGGAAAAAATATAAAACTCGGAATTCGTATTTATATTTTTAAATCTAGTTATGTACTGTTTTTTTATTATATTTTGGTTTGGTGCTCTATAAAGTTGCAAAATACTTTATGTATTGTAGGTATTTTATTTTCCATGTTTTTTTTTTTTTGATATTTGGCATTAACACGTGTTTTAGCTATACCTAATAATTATAAGCTTTTATATATTTAACTTGCACTGATCGTATATTTTGTAAGTTGTCCGTCAAAATTTGCAAGTCAGTCCCCGTTAATAGAATGAGCCAAAATTTGGACCAAGTCTGTAAACCATGACAGTGCAATATTATGGCATCTAAGAGCTGATCTGATGATGGAGTCGGAAGGTGGCGACAGAATCTCCGCTGTACTTGACGTAGACCCACCGTGTTAGGACTCATTACTTTGGTCTTTATAGGGAGATAAAGATAATGCACAAAAAATGGTCGACAACAAAAGCTTATCAGAAAAATGAAATTTTTGACAGAAACTCATTTTGTTTTATTCTTACTTTTGCATTGCATTAAAAATTGATACAAATGAATTGGTTAAGACCACTACAAAAGTAAACAAATGAAACGGTTACCGCTGTCCTACTTCTTTTCCTGTATACTTATTGCTCTTGATATTACAATTTTGCGATTTTAAGAGAACTTGTTTGTTTGCATGCTGCTTCTACCGCCGCCTGCCGCCAATATGTAAGCATTAGCACGCCATCTGATAAGGCGCCCGCGCCGGTTTAATAACAAAATGCTGCCGCCGCGGCCTGCTGCCAAATTGCCCGGCTCTTGTTTTACTTTTTACTCAAAGTCTGAGTAAAGTTAATCCTCATGCATATTTTATTGATGTTAAGATGTTATGGGATCAAGGTATTTACAAATCGAGATTTTCAAAATCAAGAGTTTAACATAAATTTTGTTTAGTTTAATTTAGCTTTCATCTGGGTCCCTCAGAATACCAGCGTTACAGCTTGCAGCGGCACAATGCTGGGACCCCTTTTTAACATATTGTTTTTCATTTGTTATTGCTTTTCATGTTTTGTATGAACCTACTTTATGTTAAATAAATGTATCTTTCTTTCTTTCTTTCTTTCTTTCTTTAAAAAAGCTGTTAAAACCAACCAACTTTCTTTTAATATTATCGTCATCCATACCTACTTATCCATATCCATACTAACATTATAAATGTGCAAGGAACTCCGTCTGTCTGTTTGTTATGCTTTCCGATTTTAGTATCCCCTCGCTTTAACCCCGAAAAAGGACATAAGGAGTATTTATCCCAGACAAAATTGAACAGTCGAGAGAATAGCCATAAGCGTTCACTACGCGGATGGAGTTGCGGACAACATCTACTATCAGCTTAATTATTTCCTCTGCTGTAGATTGGATTCCCAAAGATTCCAGAAATCTTGTTCTGAAGTCGTACTAAAAGGTATCAAATTCAAATTCAAATTCAATTCTTTATAGCGTAAACGCGACAAGTTAGTAACGAGGCAGTGAAAGGACCATAATGTATGTAAATACAATGGCATTATTATTTTCACAGCCTATTTTTTATTATTATAGGCTAGTATATTATACGTATTAATGAGTCTTGACTGCACTTGGCGGAGGTCCGATCCGTCTTCACGCCCCGCCCCCCGCAGGACCACTATCGCCTCGACACGCGGAATAATTGGCCCGGTGTAAGGCCATTTGTTTCGTTATGCCACTGTAAAATAATATATCCATGGTTTTTTCTACTCCTATAAATGTGATCGTGTAGAGAATGAAGGATGGAGAGAAATAAATTAATTGTAATTGAACATTACGGACTGTAACTAATTCGTACGTTGGCTAACAAGTTGTGAGTGTTGCTATATACCTAGTCTATACATATAATAAAGTTGTAGAAGGGAAAAAATCTGTACATTCGAGATATTTACTCAAAAATACTATAGGGGCCCTCAGAATGAGCAGCAGAACACGTTTCTACAATTTTTAGAGTTGGTGTCTGTTTGTCTGTTTGTCTGTTTGTCTGTTTGTCTGTTTGTCTGTTTGTCTGTTTGTCTGTTTGTCTGCTTAATTTTGTTTCTCCTCGCATCAATTGAAAACCACTGAACCAATTTTAATGCGGTTTTCACTAAAACATTTCAGTAAACGGTGACCAGGTTTATATATAATAAAAAATTAAGATATGACAATCAAAGTGGGGGAAAAGAGGGGTTAAAGTTAGTATGGAAAAAAGTTACCGGATTGAGCTGGTTACTTGAAACTTTGTATAATTACTCTTCGTAACAAATTAAACAATACCTGTTTCAGGATTTCTCGATTAAAGTTAAAACAACTAGGAAATTATCAAATTAGGCCAATTACATGTATTTCTTTAAAACCCTATTCGAGGGCCGTCGATCACTTTACGTGATTACAAATATCAACATTTTATTCTCCGTTTATTACATAGAAACTAAATTCAAGGATTTTTTATAATTCAATGTACAAAATGTTATAAAAAGACAAAATAAATTATTCCAATACGTTGTTGTAACAAATGAGACGCCATGATGACGTGCATCAAAGAAAAGGACAACCATATCCCTCCCATAACTGGAGAGATCAAGACAGAAAAGCACGCGATCATAGATAAACGTTATAGAAGCGAAGTTGCGATTGAAATTTACATTGTCGCGTTGATACTTGAAAACATTGTTTTAATGTGTAATAACGAAAGATCAAGTTCGAATACATATTTAAGACAATATTTGGACAACCAAACTCCTATTTTTAACCGCCGGAAAAAAAGGAGGAGATTTTACGTTCCACTGTATGTAATTTTTTTTATGTATGTTCAACGATTTCTCCGTCAATTATAGTCCGATTTCAAAAATTCTTTTTTGTTTATAGAATATACTTCCGAAATGGTCTCATTGTCACCAAATTGTAATCTGATGAGGGGATCCATGAGGAATTGAGGGAACTCCTCAAATATTATAGGTAGTATTTTTACTAACAAGTCCAGCATTTGCATTCAGATAATATCATTTGGTGAACTGAAACTGATGATGAAGACCACAGATGGTCAACGGAACTCCTCAATGGTACCTATTTCAAGGGTGGCGATAGTTAAGATACCTCGATTAAGATAGTTGAGCGACTATAACGTAGAACATTTAATTGTTGAAATATGACTATGACTTTCCCGTGGACTTGCGGTGAATTTGAAATGTCTTAAAGTTTCATATCAACTAAAAAGTGGGACTACATGACAGCTTACTATGATCACTAAAAAGTATAAAATAAAATAAACGTTTTAAAAAACACAAAACCACGTTCAAAAACGCGTAAAACATATTTCTTTTAAATGGTAGGTAACTTATAGGTCAGTGACTTACAATATTTTTAACCAAAAGCCGACTTCAGTTTGACTGACCTATATGTACCTACCATTTTAAAAGAAGTTATTTTTTGCGTTTTTGAATGTGGTTTTTTTATTAACTTAGCTTGGGTTTAACAATTTCGATCATTAATTATTCTCTTCTTTGGGTTCCGCAGCATTATAGCGAAAAGAGAAACCGTACAATTTCGTCATGTTCATGTTTATCTAAAACATACATATATGTCACATATACCTACATTTTTTTGGTTATAAACATTAGTAGTATTATTCAATATCAATCAGATTATGAAATATAAAAAAATAATTTCGTTAGTAGTAAAAAAACAGTACCTACTGAATAAACTAACTCTAATAGCGCAAACTTGCAATGCATTTATTTCAGGATCATAGAGTTCCATAGATTATTAGTAACATTAAATCTTATTCTCTATTAGTAATTATTTGTCAAAAATGTACAATTGATTAACTTATTTTCTCCTATGGCTTCTGCCACCCAGTGTGACAACCCATGTTGTACATTCTGTTTTGTTAGTCTATGTCAAAATGAGCGATGTCAGATTGACGTTGACATATCCGGATTTTATAATTTTTTCCGCCATTTTCAAGACTTCGTCTCCTGACATTGGTGGAATCATCGATAGTATCGATGGAGCTACAAACGAAAAATTGAATTGAAAATTGTCCGGACTTCGTCAAGGCTTAAATATTACCATTGTTACAGTACTCCTTCTTCTTAGTAGCTCTGGGCCGGTTATGGCTATCACACTTGCACTCGCATCTGACAATATGTTTGTCACTTTTTTTTATAGAAAAACGAAGATTGCCGAGTGCTATTAAGAAAATGGTCGTACTGTACAGTTGTTATTTAAATATTAGGACGGTTAATATGATCATTTGATTTTTTTACGGGTTGTCACATAATTTTTGGCGGTTGATTAACTACTGTGCTACTATGAAAAATATGAGGGTAGTTTTGCGTGCGGAAATTAGCGTTAGTTTTAGTTATAGGTTTAAACGATTACACGTTGTAAAATCAAGTTTTAAGGAAACGAGCCGGGGCGGGGGTGCGGGGGCAAAGTGATAAATAGGGGGCTCGGAGGCGCAGCCCCCGCCTTAAAGAAAGGACCTTACCGACATCCTTAATAAGATAGATAGGTAAGTTTTTTAGTTTTCATGTTTTCTCTAGAGCAGATAATAGGAGCTCTGATGATTTTTCGTTCGTTTCGTTTTGCGTGCGGAAATCAGCGTTAATTTGAGTTAAGTATTCGAGTCTAAACGATTAGATATTACATTAGGCATTGTGAATATTGGGTAAAGTCAAGGCAAAGGTTTACACAGGAGGGGCTCGAGGCCGTAGCCCCCTCCTTTAGAAATACACCGTACCGACATATTTATATGTTACTAGAGGACGCCCGCGACTTCGTATACGTAGAATTAGTTTCCCACTACTCCCCCCATTTCTTCCCGTTGGGGGTCGATTTTCGGGAAATCCTTTCTTAGTGCTCACTTACATCATGAAAGGAACCCCTGTACCAAATTTCAAGTTTCTAGGTACAGTAGTTTCGGCTGTGCGTTGATATATAAGTCAGTCAGGTTTGCCTTTTATATATATAAGAAGATAGAAGATAGATAAGATAGATAGATTTGAGCTTTCTTTTGTCTTTCAAAGTAGAAAATAGGAGTTCCGTTGAGTTGTCTTTAGAACACTTAATTGGGCCCGGTTTGACGGATCTTACCATAATATTATAAACTGGCCAGAACCACGACTTCGTCTGCGTTGATTTCGATTATCGTTATTCCCTTGGGAACTTTTAAATTTTCCGGGATAAAAAGAAGCCTATGTTTTAATCCATTGTATAAGCCATCTCCATTTCAAATTTCATCCAATTCGGTCTAGCTGTTGCAAGAGTGCATAATGTACACATACTATGAATTTTGCGCTTATAATTATTAGTAAGGATGAGAAAGTTTGGAAGTTTGTTAATTACGCTTCAACCACTGAACGTATCCAGATTAAACTTGGCACACATATAGGTTAGGTTCTGGAATAGGACTTAGGATAGTTTTTATTCAATAAAACGCCTCATTCCTACGGGAAATCAAATTAATCGTTAAAAGATGTGAATTTGCTCACAAAGTTTACATGGACGAGTATAAAAATTAAAAAGGTGAAATCTCAGGTAGCCATGTGTGAGTAGTGTGTTTTTATTTCTGTTTACGTTTGTCATCCTGTAATCCTTTCAGTTGTATCCACTGATGTGTGCGTACACGGAAGTTTGTAAAGAAACACACTTTTAGTATATGGATACGAACTAGATGGCGCTAGCTGGGTATCGCATTGTTGCTTTGGTGTGGTTAAAGTCGCTTCCCGGGGTGTTTGAGCGATTTTCCCTATACAGCGCAATTATATTAGGCTAAACTATATTATTCATCCTGGTAACATCAAATTCTGAAGTCCACGCAGACGAAGTCGCGGGCAGAAGCTAGTAATATAATAAATGCAAAAGTAGCTCTTTTGTTTTGTAACATTTTCAAACCAAAACCGTTGAATCGATTTTAATGAAATTAGGGGGTGCCCCTTGAAATCTCGATAAACTTTTCATATAAATATTATCTCTTGTAGTATTATGGCTTCATCGGCTATTAATTATTAGAACAATTATCAGAACAACGGTACAAGGATTTTTAAATGCTTAAAAATATATTTAATAAACTATATAAGAGACAGTACAACAAAATGTCGTTGTTTATTTCTTCGACGTATCATTATACAGCTATGGATGAAATACCTAACCTAACCTAACCTAGGTTAGGTTGGAGTGGCGTCAAGGCGCTAAGCGCCAGAACTACGCGGAACAGGAGCTCCGCGCAGCGGAGCTCCGTCGACTTGTTCGTACACTTCTTTTTAAGTTACCAAAAACAGGTAAAAATAGCCAGAAAAATATTAGAATTTTCAAACATGTAAAATTTAAAGTATGAGATAAAGATCTGTGACATAAAGTATCTTTCTAGTAAATAATATTTATGCACATTAAAAATCGGTGTTTTAAAAATACATCATTTAATTGTTCGATGTAAAGAATATTCGATCAAATGAAAATAAGCGAAACGTTCACTTTGAACTGAAATTCGATTAAAAGTTTGTCGATATTTCAAGGGTAAACCGAAATTAGGAATGGAGGTATATCTTCACCCCAAGAAAGGAAATATATAGGGTACTTTTTGTATTGGAAAATTGGGTAGTTTCCCAGTAAAAATGTGAAGGGATGCTACGCGGACAGATTCGCGGGCAGCTGTTAGTGCTGTTTATACCTAAAAATTTCCTGTAGGCGATTTGGAATTTAATCGCTTTGACGTGGATTTTTTAATTTTACATTCTTAATCGGATAGCGACGCAGTGCAGAGATATTACTCAAAAAAAAAAGTAAGGTGACCTCTGTGTCTCATTCTGCTGATGTGATCACAAATAAAGGGCGATTAAGATGAAGCATCGGAAATTTCTCGTCTTTCTTGGCTAGACAGGATCGTGGACAAGGACAATATCATGGTGGCCAGGGCAAGAGAAGCTGTCAGTTGACATACCTACCCGATGATTCGATGACCATGGAGCCTTTTACGGTCACATTTATCGCTGAATCCCTTTGCTGATCATTATATGTAAGTGCGAGAGTCACGGATGCTTTATCCACAGCGATAAATACGAACAAAATAAACCCGCTGGTTAGGTTAGGTACGGGAAAGAGCTGGATGAGGTTAGCGGGATGTGGAGCGATTGGACAGAATGATGACCTTCCTTGAACAAAAATTTGAATCTAGAGAGCCCTGTCGCAAGAAGACAATAATTAATCTTGAATAAATTTCTTTCTCGTGACCTGACGCTGTCATTATGACAGGGTTCTATACTGGCTTAACCATAAAGGTTTATGACCGTTCATCATTTCCAATATCACAGCCCTTTTTAAAGTCATGACTTCATGAGTGAAACTACGAGTAAGTACTGAGGACTTATCAGTGTTGGCGCCCCGCCTCCGCGGCGACAATTACCGAGCGACGCGGAGTAATCGCGCGATGCGCCTGCGCCGCGCCCGGAGTGATCGCCATCAGATACCGGGCAATTTGTTAGCCGGCGGTTGAAGGATCGAGCTTGCGGCTCGATCATATTAAAACTTGTAGCGTTTCGATGATGCCACGGCAGTCTTAGAGAGTTATGACTGGGAATTGCAAGCGCGGGTGAAACCGTGTGACAGATAATATAATATTAAGTTATGTACGATCAACGACTTTTAAATGTTGTGCCACCGTAGAACACTGCCATATTAAAATCGTGAAGTCACGAGAAATAAAAAAAAACCAAGTATTAGCTTTCTGCAATAGAATAATATAAGTACAATATAATATACGTCCAAAAAAGAATTTATTTATTTATTATTTATTTATTTATTTATTTATTGATCTTATAATTAACACTAACAGTCAAGCCACACATGTTAATCAAATTATGGAGAAACAATACTTAATAAAAACTAAGTTATAAGTAAATACAAACACTACATACAAACTGAGCTTGATGAGACAATAGACTCTAGGTGACGGCTGGCTAAAGCAAGGAATCTAGACTCAGAATTGCTCAGTTAAAGTAATAGGATAACGCTATGATAATCTGTGTAAGAGGAACTTAAAACAGCCACTGACCCATTAGATTGCTCTCAAATGTACCTATTTAAAGTTTCAAACAACGATCATACTTCAAACTAAATGTTACGATTGTCGATGGCCACTAACAATGAGGCCTGTGTGTTCGTTTTACTCTTTGAAGGCATAAACAATCCAGACAATAGGTACTTTTATTCAATCTTCGACTTTGATATTCGTTGCACTGTTAAAATGCCAAGTAAATCCAAAAACTCTACAGAATACGATACGAAAATGAGCAAGTTTGAGAATTTTCCAATTGCCAAAATGGTGGACAGTTTTTCCAAGTTCCAGCTAGCCAGTGGTCGAGGCGCGAGGGGCGGGGCTGCGCGGGCGCGCCGGCGTCGCTTGCGCACGCGCCTGCCATTGTTGAGAAGAAATCAGCGTTCACAGGAAAAATGGATTTAAGGTGACACGGCTTGGTGAGCAAGAATTTTTCTTGATTAAGGCTTGTCCCCCGTTTTCACTGTAGAATCACGTTCCTAACTTTTTTTACAATAAGTTTTTGCAACCCACTTTTTTTACATTTCATTTAAAAAAAAAACTGTTAATTATCTAATTATTGTAAGAAATAATTTAGGTTTCCATCAGATATAATATCTCTTTATTTAAGATTTATGTAAACAAGAAACGTCTTAAGTTAGTAATTCCCTATTTTTTGGGTTGGATCATTAAGATTGGTTATTGCAAAAATATTAAAACTTCTAATGTTGTCCATAGAATAATAATAAAAAACTGGGCAAGTGCATTTCCGAACATACTCTGTGTAGGGTTTCGAAGCCGTTACTGCAGGGTGTGTTTCATAAAATATAACATTACTTTATATATAAATATTAAAAAAGGTTCATAAGATATTATATCTAATAAACTTTAGATATAACAAAAAAAAACTATAATTTCAAATGGTAATGGTTATAATACTTATAATGCTTAGTTAGTAGAACATTTTTTATACAAATAAACATACAGCAAAAAAGTTATAGTTATACATAATCAAGAATACAAATTGTCATTGCTCTGAGAAACTCACACTTTGAATATTCAGCTTTTTTTTTCAAGATATTATTTATTCTCACCTGGACTTTCTTATATTTTTGAACGTTACGTTTTCTGTTGTTAGATTAAATAAATGTTATAGGTTTTTATCATGTTTAGTTTACATCTATCTGAAATTTAATTAAAATAAATTAATATCAGAGGTGACGACCTCAGGCAAGCTTTAGGCTTACCCATACTATGCTATAGGTATAATGAAGATTAAAATTATTGAATAGAAAAACGAATATTAATTTACATAGATACGACTCAAGACTTACTCAACCAATCTTACAAATATTTGCCCTTACCGGGAATTGAACCGTAAGTGGACAAGTTTTGTTAGCAAGAACTACCAACTAGACTGACCGAGTCAAAAAAATCAAGCAAAATTTAGTACCCTTTCGTAATTTTCGCCGCAATCCTTTGATACCGGCAAGTATTCAATAAAAATAACTCGGCAGGTGCGTCGGAGGCGGCCTCGCCGCGGGCGCGCGGGCGCAGCGCGTCCCCGGGCCACCTATAACCTGGAGATAGCATCTTGGTGGGTCGTGGGCTCCTGGTACACGGATATTACATGCGTTCCCAGGACTACCTAAATATGATTCTGTTGTTTGTTTATTGTTAATACTGGTTTCAACACACAACGTACACAATACGTAGCTAAGTATTTCATTTACTCGTATTTTTAAGATTAATCTTTTCACAACAGAACAATAAGACTGCGTCCAAGTATCCGACGAAGGCGAACTTATATTACAACTTTTAATGGTATACGTATAGTCCAGGCCTTAGTAAAACAAATACCTACGAGTCTAATAAAATGCACAAATAGCAGTACAATATTGGTCAAAATAGTATAGTACTATGTTCAAGACTTCGGAGACCATATTGTATGTTCTATGGATGCCCATTTTATTATGGATGGATTTATTATTTAGTTGTATGGATGGATTTATTATTTAGTTGTAAAATGTATTCAATTGACAGACAATAATTAAGTCATAAGAACATGTAAACATTGCATTTTGTCCAATGAAACACGGTTAATGTAGTAAAACATATACCTAACCCCTTACTTATAAACGTGGAATAACCTTGGAGTAGCTATGCCATGTTTTGTCCTTACCTGTAGTTGTGACATTTGAATTCAACGGATAAGGACAAAACATGGCATAGCTAAGTTAAAAGCTCCTATTATGGTGCTCCAGTTATGAACAATCCCATAAATCTAAGCTTCCGAGATTGATATGCTTTTAGCGTAACAATTAGAATATGTTTAAATTATTCGCGATTACCACCATTAGAATGAAATGTTCAGCATTGCAATGCTTTCATGAAAAAAAAGGTAAATGTTGATCACTGGAGCATTGTCCATAATAGGTGCTTTTACCTTACTCCAAGGTAATTCCACGTTTATAAGTAAAGGGGGATAGAATTTTTAATATGGTTGTTATGCACCGTCATATTTATAAAGGTGTTGTGAATGGTACTTTTAATTTTAATTTATTTACTCTAGCAATCATTTTGAGTTTACATACATTTTCCTGCTTAATATTCATAATTTTATACAATGCTAGGATATCAATAAATTATTATCATTTTCATAAGTAACATAATTAATTACCTATGTAAGAATAACTGACTGTTTAGTTTCTTCCGTCGTTTCTTGTCAGCTGTGGTCTCTTCGGACGAGCTGAAGCGCGCCCAAGATAATAACAACTTTTTCTCCCACAATGTTAAACTAATTGTTGTAAAAACAGCCCGCAAAGTTCTGAGTTTCAGAGCCAGGCATAATGAAAAAAAAAAAGATTGTTCTACAAGGTACTAAAGTAAGTCATTATGATACGAGATATTTATCCACCCTCGCTTAGTTACAGTGTGATTATGACTTTTTAGTCTCGATTTAAAGACTCTACTTTTCACTTCGATTGCGAGGAACAATAGTAGATTGTTTATCAAGACACGAGTCATTTAGCCACCTGAGCCATTGTATAATTTTAGTTATGAGTTAGATGCGACAGCGAATAAATAAAATATAAATAAATAAATGCGAGAGAACAAATTTACAACTTAATAGCGCTATAATTACACTCAACCTGCTACTGTAACGCAGACAGAGACAATAAAAAGGTGGTTTTTGGGGTGAGAACATAACAAAGAGTCCATAGTCAACATTTCCGAAAGGAAGATTGAGGCGGTGAAGGTTGTATGCCCAGCCTACCTACCCTCCACCGCGCACCCCGACGACAAGGGCAACGTCATCAAATGGCTACATGACATGTATCAGGCTGTTTGTGGTTTTCCATGGCTTTTACTTATAAGGAAATTAAAAAGGAAAAGTAAGGTGCGTTGGGGTAAGTTGGAAAACGGTGTAAGATGAAAAACCGTTCGTAACTCCCTATTCCGTGCACATTTTTGGTTCCTGGGCACTTAATTGAGAACTCCATTTTGTTGCTCCTCGCCCCTCAGTCAGTGCCGTTCGCTCAGTTATTGTGGTCGTGTGTTATCGTCAATTTTCGACAAGGTGAATTTTTTACGTTCAAATCATGTTTTTTAATCTTACCCCATGTTTTGTAACTCCTTTTGCAGTGACGCTAGAGAGATGTTGTATTGATACGTTTGCTTGTAATTGTTATTTTAATTACCTGTCAATGTGAATTTTAATTATCTTTCTTAGTTTCCGAGTTTTTATATATTTCAATCTTGCACCGCCTACTTTTAAAGGGGTAAGACGGTAATATTTTTGTTTTCATGTTACCCCGGTTTCAAAACCCATAGTAACAGTCACTGGTTCTCAAAGTGTGGAGGAATAACTACTTTCATTAAATATACTTAGATAGGTAGGTAGTTTATAGAGGTTTGTTATACAACCTATACAGTGCCTACATTATTGTAATTAGACGGGACTTTATCGTGAACTTACATTTAATTATTTATTTCTGTGTTTGTATGCGTTGCGTTAATAAAATTGAATAGAGAATGTCAGCCAGTTTAGATCTTCAGCTTATTTACCGTATTTTTAATTAAAACAAAAAATACCTGTGAAATAAACATTCGATAGGTACGTCAAATCGTTTCTGAGATATTGAACTTTAAACTTCGTATGCGGCGCTCAAAAGCCGACGGCTAGCGCTCACGGATGATGATGACATCGCTGCACAGCAATTATATGATTGAGTAAGTTTACACGGCTAATGACCGCTTAAAACATCATGTTGACAAAATCAATTTTGTCACATATTTGTAGCAGTTTTACTTGAGATTGCTATTTAGTCATAAACTTTGAAAGTTAGACTACGATTTAAGCTTAACATAGCATCAAAATCAGAAGCCATTATAAAAATACAATCCGTATAAAAATGCACAAAAGACAGGTTTTTCTTCATATTTCTTGTAAGGGGGTGTCTTGGGATTTGATTCAAGCGAAGTCGTATTCTATAAAGAACAGTTTGAGAACCCTTGTCTACCTATCCTCAAAGTGGGGTAAGACTGAAATATCATTTTATAGAAAGCCGAATTTTAGCTGTAAATAACGGTTTTTTTAAAATATGAAATAATGTTTTAAACTGCTACGGTGCTATACCGTTGGAATTTATGCATCACATTCACCTACGGCGCATATTAACGATTTTAAAAACTATATCAATCTTACCCCGTCACCATTCCATCTTACCCCATGGATTTTTTAGTAATGAGTGTAACTTTATTTCAACTTTTTCAATAGTAAAAGTATTAGTAACTTCCTTTTTTAAGTTTTAATATAAAGGTTCATATGTGCTCTTTACCAAAAGCGTAGCTTCCTGTAACTTGTCCTCATATTCTTGGTATAATATCACTTTTAAAAAAACACCTCTCATCTCGTGTAAAATCCGTTCAATCTTACCCCAACGCACCTTACTTTAGTCTCTACGGATTAAATGCATCACTTTAGTCCGCCTATACATGGCTATTATGTATGTATGTACGTAAACTTTTTATTGCACAAAAATATAAATATTACAATATTGTCATTAAACTAATCTACAAAAGGCGACTCGTAACTTACACTCGTCCCGCGACGGCCTTTTTCCGGTCTCTGCAGTAATCTACTATACCTCCGAGAAGAAAAAAAAGCAAGGCTACTAAAGACAGCATTTTATGTTTGATACATTAGTCTATTTGTATGTATTTTCAAATAAGTTCAGCGCGGCGCCGACCCCGGCCCCCGTTGCTGGGCTGTGCGCCGTGCGGACACTACTAGTATTATAGTTGTTCTAGTTCTCGAAATTAGACTTTACAAACATAACAAAAAGAACCATGAGTAGTGAAAATCACATTATTAACCAGCGGGTTGTTATGAAATTCAGTACAAAATTACGACCCGGCTTTAGCCAAAGGTTATAATGACTTTCTTTAAGTAAGGTTTGCAATTTTGCATGATATATAAATTGGCGCTGTCCAGCAAGCGGTGTGAAATAGTACATTACTGCAAAGACCAGTAAGTGAGTCTTTCTGGACGAGTATGAGGTAAAAGCCCTCGCCTGGCGGTTCGGGATTTTATACATACGACTCTAGGATGGCTCTTAATAGTCACAGCATCTATAATGCTTTTCTCAAAAATAGAACAAGTAAAATATTTTAAAACAAGTTAAATAAATTAATGTACTTATTGTGAATTTACATAAAATTATACAAAAACGATGAACAGATTTTTCTCCCGCTCTTTTTTACAGCATAAATCCAGGCAACACTGACCTTTTTGACAAACTTTTTTATTTAAATGACCATGTTCTAGTATCAAACTGCCAACCTCTTCAGAGCTGAATGTTTAGCTTTTCATGTAGTATAAATTTATGAGTATTTTAATTATAAAGCAATTCAAATTTGTTTTTTTTTAATAATGGTACTTACTTTTTGCAAAAATCCTAATGGAGTCAAAATAGTTTTCACTTGCATTTTTTTGTGTCATATAACCTTTTCTTGCTTACCTCTGTAGCCTTTTTGAAGGCTGTCGCAGGTCTGTTGTACCGATAGTTTCAAATTCAAATAATATGATATGTTATGGAATTTCCATACTTAGTTACTGGACACTTATTGATTCCAAATTCGAAATTCCTCAACTTTACTGGAAACTTTGGATAGTTTTTCAGGAACTTCAACCTACTAACTCCTATTTAATAGTATAATGGCAAGATTACATAGCATTTTTGAGAAAATGGTTTTTATTGTAACATTTGACACATATTTGTTGTCGAGAAAAACGGTTAACAACTACTTGTCAAAATATTTTTTTTGTAACTATATATAAACCTTCAATCGTTCTTAATGAATCCGATAAGAAGGTCTAACATGCCTTTCTAGGTCTTTTGGGTCGTAGTAAAAATGGCTAAAAAACCGCTGGGTTTATAACTTAAGTCGAGACAGGAATAACGTCTGAAAAATTAGTGTGCGTTTTTCATGGCTTCACGCTTATTATCCGCTGCCGATAAAGGTCAACATCATTGTTTATTAACATACATTTTAATCAATCATAATTTACAATATTCTTTTGATCCATGAAACAAATACTCTGTAAAAATGCAGAATGAGCTTCCATTGAGTCCCCTCCTGCTAGTTTGCTTAAATTGAATCTAAAAAAGTTGTGGATGAATGATTAAGTTTGCTTACTGTTTATAAATTTTAAAATACAGATAAAAGATAGAAGAGATAAAGAGATATTTATTCGCAACAACACAATTTGTTTTTAGGTGTAATATGTTTAGTTAGTTGGTGTATATGTTGTATCTATATTATTTTTGTAACAAATAGCTTAATAAAGAGTGCAAATAAAGAGTTTACTTACTTACTTAGAAATTGATGAAATGAGTCGCTTACTTGATGGAATTATCCGAGTTTGAAGTTAACCGACTCAAAAAAAATGTCAGGGGACAATTTTAAGTGTTTATGAAAATTTATTTTAAGAAAATAAATACGAGAAAACGACTTACCGAGTCCGGCCCACTCATAAATAATAAAACTATAAAACACGCAGACTCCTAAACTATATTATTAAAACAGTGCATCACTAAATAACAGGTGTCCTGCAAAAACGGGCGTATCGGAATGACGTTTACAAAAAATCATTTGCGCAATTCATGGTTTTGTTTAATCAGTAAACGTAAAAACTGCTTGATATTTATTTATTTCTCTAACTAATGCTATTTTTCATGCTGGCCGCTAATAAATGTAAAACGTTTAGTTCGCGTAAGCCAGCCATTCCTAGTTGCCGGGAAATGGGATCGTGAGCCGCTGATTATGTGCGGGATTAGTATTCCTTCGCGGTTCATTTTCCGCTGCGTCACGTGAGGAACCGACGAGTTGAACTCACACGCGCTACGCGGCAGTATTTGTGAGGAAGTTTGGGCGTTTTGTCTAGTTTTTTTTACGTATAATTAAAATGTAGAGAACATTTTTGATGCCATTATGCGTCAATTAACATTAAGCGTTATTTATTTATGCGACTAATATTTTAAGATTTTTTATGTGTCGATGTCACGTGGGAAAAAAACGAAATACTTAAGGAGAGCCCGTCGCATCGCCTAATCATTTAATCCTAACGATTGTTTGGGCGAAAATCTTTACGTCTAACATACTATTAGACTGATATTACAGAATTTAAAAAACATATATTGTGTAGTTTAGTTAAGTAGGTACCTAAGTTTAGGTTTATAACAATAAAAAAATAATACGGTTTCAATTGTAAAAATGGGTTAATACCCGAAATAAGCGCTATCTATCTATCTATCTATCTATCTATCTAAAAACCGTTTCCGACCAAACAATACTCAGGACAAACCATAATTATGCCATTCTATATAGACACATATGTATTTTAGATTTAGATGAAGGTACTATATTGAGTCCAGAGCGAAGAATCAGCAAAGGATTCGTAACTGAGGTCATCACTCAGCGGCCACGACGTAATAATATCATAATCTTTTCCGAAAGCGAGGTTAGTTTAGCATTTACACAAATAAAAGACAACGAAAATACGATTTAGGGCTTCTTAGAATATCTTAAAAGAAAGTCGTCGCATAGAAAGAATATTGTTTCCTATATTACTGTCATGTCTTTTTCTTCTGAAATCAGCGCCGAAGCTATAAAGATCACAGTACTACTCTGAGCTGATTTGAAGACTTTTTGGTCAGGACCCTAGGGCACACTTTTCACAAACAATATTAGATTATACTCATGATTAAACCAGCGTAAACGATAACAAAGTACAGAAGGATAATTGGAATCTTTGAAGTGATAATTACTATAATAACTCCGCGGAACATAGTCAATGTAAGCAACACTGTTGTTAGTCGTTTTTTTGAACACGCACGAACCTCCAAGCGGAAAACTGAATTCATACATTCAGCCACCAATTAACGTTGCATATTAACCGAACACTTGGCGAAACTAGAAAAAAGAAAATAGTATGACTATTGAGTCGGTTCGAGGCATCCACGGATCACCAGGTAAGGTAAGGTTAGACATACCAGCCAGCCCGCCGCCGGTTTGACCACGCCTTATATGTACAGTAATTTCGTGTAGGTAAAAGAAAATTATGCATTATGGAATTTGAAATCGTTTAGGCCAGCTGCGAGCAATGGAGCGTTGTAATGAATGATTTAATTTCCTAGTGCATTTTGGATTAACTTTAAATTTAAATTAATCTAGTGAGGTATAGAAAAAGGCTTAATTACATCATTATAATAGTAGGTGTATAATGTATGGGAAAAGATACACAGGCTTCGTTTTTGTACGGCTTTCTAGTCTATTTTTAGCCATGTTTAAAAGAAAATGAAAGGTTATCTATTAGACGCAATTTTTATGATTTAAGTATCATACCCCGTGAACCGACCTTTTTTGTTAGAAAAGACATGCTTTAAGTATTATGATCACTTAGAATAGTGGGTGTGCTAAGAAGAAATTCGCAAAAAAGTAGGAAAAACTGGCGATAAATGCTGACCACAGGAACTCTTTATTATAAAATAGGTGCTTTATGATTGATCATGATATGAGGATTGTGAAGCGACACTTTTAAATCGCGAAGCTGTCAGAAAAATCCATACAAATTCACCCCCTAAATCAAGCCCGATCTCAACGATTTTTGACCATGTTATAGTTATTACGAGAAACTAGGTTTGTACGTTTCCATTCACTGAAAAAAAGGTCGCTTCTAACAAGATTGTGATTGTTGTGCGTAGGCGGCTTGATTCCCATACGAGCCTAACAATTATGCATGATCCAATTAGTTTTAAAATAGTTTTCAAGTTTGACACTGTTGGCTAAATATGCAAGCATTTAAAGCAACACTGCAAAAAAAAAGGAAAAAACCGCGGAACAAATTTGTAAGAAACTTTCTTATAATCAATATTGTAATTTTGTATAGAACGTCGTTTTTTTCCTCGCATTCAAAGTGAAAAGTTGAGTATTTAACTCGAGACTAAATAACCATAATGACACTTGAACTATAGCCACCCGCGCTCCGCTTGGGTGGCTAAACATCTCTTGTCATTATGGCTTGTTTTAGTCCTTAGTTGAACAATCTACTTATTCATTTTATGTCAACTAACTAAGAGAAGGTTTTATGTGCATTTTTTGGGGAATGTGAGCCAACCAAGAGAGGTTTCTCTTGTGTGGCTCAATTTTTTTTGAGTTTTTGTTTATTCGTTTCTTTCTACGTAATATTTTAAGTACATATTATTTGAAAAGGAAAACGTACAGACCTAATTTTTATTAATATCTAAAAAATATTCAAAAACCGTAAAAATCGGACTAGATTTAAAGGGAAAGAGAAACGTTATGGAATTTTGTATGGAATTTTTTAGCTTCACAATCCTCTTTCATTTAAATAAAATTAAACGTACTTATTACGTATAATACTATAAGACAAACTGAAAAAATATCTAATTCAAATTAAAAATAATACCTACTAAAATGTAAAACTTATTTCGTGATATTCCAGACTATGTAATCTGTGCCAAATTTCATCCAGATCTGTTCTGCCATTTTTGGCGTGACTGAGTAACAAACATCCATCCATACACTTTTGCATTTATTATTAGTAATAGTAAAAAGTAAAAAAAACGCACTAAATAGCGTTAAGCAATGAATTAAGCTATATGTATAGTAGTTCGTAGAAAAAGGTTGTTTTGAATTGCAAACGTTCTTAAGTGTCTACTAAACGATTCTTTTGTTGGTCAATTGACCGATGCAAGACACACATTTCCCTGCACTATTACAATACAATACACGTGTAAATACCACTAAAATTATAAAATGTAAAACTTTATGTGTTTGTAGTTTGTTACTCCTTCACGCTGCAACGGCTGGACGGATTTGGACGAAATTTAAAATCTAGGTAGCTTATACCCTGGATTAACACATTAGGCTACTTTTCAACCTGGAAAATTTAAAAGTTCCCGAGGAAATGACGACAATCGAAATCTACTGCAATAGCTTTCTAGCTATAAGGTCCGTTTCGTCAAAGATGTCGAAGATACGCTCCCACGTATTAATTTCAATAAAGCTGCGCGTGCGCCCCGGAACGGATCGATCGCGATCGACGCGCGCCGCGAATCTTTGATTACAGCCTGCGCACGGGCTGCGCGCTGGCCCCCAATTCGGCAGGATATCATCTCGGTTAAGAAATATTTAAAATAATCCGTAATGGTTTGTCTCTATTTTTTTGACTAGCGACCGGCCCAGGTTTGCTCAGGTTTAAACAATATAAAAAATGGCTTCTTAGGGAAGGATAATGTAGATCCTAAAAGTGTTTTTTTTTAGTTCGGTTCAACACACAAACATACAATATTACCTTTTTATAGTATTAACTAGTAGTATTCGTAGGTCCTTGTGTTAAATAATAACTAACGCGGGATATATTATATTTTTTTATACAGATAAGCTCCCTCGGATACACTTCGACCCTATAGGACCTGAGCAATTTTATTTCTTACTCATTTAGTTGACGGAATGTGCAGGTTTCCTCACGATGTTTATCTTTTCCATAACAGCATCATTTACCACAAAAATCCATCATGTGGTGCGGGTAGTGTACAAGTTAAAAAAAATACATTGGGACACGGTGGTGTCACTGGGGATCCCACGCAGCACTATGCCACGTACCTACTAAGTTTAGCAAACAAAAGGACTCCTTGCTATTAATGAGAAATATCAACCATTTTTCCAACAGTCAGCTGTCGTCAGCCAAAAATGCAATACAAAATACCTATAAGTTTTTTTTCCTATTAGAATATTGAGATCAAGGAACTGGTACTTCCCAGTCAATTAGTTGAAAAGTTTAGAATGTAGGTACTAAACGGCAATAACTGATAAAAATTGCATATATATAATTAATTATAAACAAATTACACGTACTAGCAGGTGGAAAGAAGTGGTCTCTGCCTACCCCTCTGGGAAACAGGCGTGATTTAATGTATGTATGTATGTAAATTACACATTAAATAATATAAGACAAAAGTTTGCTCCCGTGTCGTCGCGTAGCTGTACGTTACAGAAGCAGATAGAAAAAAACATAGGTAGTGACAGATGCATTGTATGGTACCATTATAACTCGAGAGCCAATTGGGAGAATAAAGAAGTGAACAAGACATTATAATAACGCTTAATTTAAATATTGATTTAAAAAAAATAGAAGTCAAACTAAAATAACTGCTAAAAAAAATGCCAAATAAATAAAATTTGTATCTAAAATCATGTTTTTAAATAAAACCCTGGGGTTAATTTCGTAAGATGTATTCCAATTGGGATAATTTCAGTAGTTCAATAACCAATTGAAAAATATCCATGACAATTGTAATGCCCGTCACTAAATTTCATTACACATTTAAAAATATCTTGTCTTTTAATTTAAAAGTGTTGTTTTTTTATTTGATTGTTGTGCTGTAGGGTTCTTGTTGGGCTTTGTATGACATAAGACCTTTTACTACAAGTTTTCATGAAACGTTTTGATATTATTTCAAATGTAGGAAATTAATTAATCTGTGGGTAACATTGTTTTATACTGCCTATGAATGTAATAGCTACATACTTAAACAAATCTGTAAACAGCGTTCCTAAGTATAAAACATACAAAAAAAACCTAAGAAGGATTTTATTAAAATTTTACAAGAAGTTCTTACGCTTTTACTTTTTCGTAACTTCATAACTTCATAAGTCAGTAACGTATAGATATGCATCACTAGAAATTAAAAACACTATCCCAGGATAATCTTCAGTTCCTAATTGCTTTACTTAGTAAATGTCGGAACTGTATTATAAATATTATAATTAAGTACCTATGCTCGAAATAATATGTTTAAATAGTAGATTTACCGAGATTTAATTACCGTTAAATGTAGATACAACGCTTAGGTAACACCTTCTTAGTTTTGGGATACGAAACGTCATCTGTAATAGATGGTTTCTTATTTTCTATGTTTATTCGAATTAGAAAAACTTGGGTGGCATAGCTGTACCGACTTATGGCTCATACAAGGACTTCCCTTCTAAGTAGGGGACTAAAAACTAAATGTTTCCTAAAGTTAAAAATCATGTTAAAAATGTACTTTATGCTAGTTATAAGTTGGCTTAAATGGCTAAGAGTCACTACCCAGGCATTGAAATAAATACTAAAAATTATAATTTCCTACTATGTACTTAGTTACACACAGTAGACCAGAAAACACTTAAAGTTGATCAAGGAAAGTTTCATGAAGAGTCATTTTTTTCATCCTATTTAAATAATTTACAATATTTATAATGCTATACACTTTTCAATAGTAAAATTTGGCCGCAAGCTATTACTGTTTTTGGACCAGTAGAATTCCCGTTTCGATCGTTAGGGGTTTACTCTTTTTTATAGACACTCATTTCATAGACACTATCACTTCACAGATTTTTCATTTCATAGAAAACTGTTTTCTGCTGAACTCGTGTCGATTTCAGTTTAGATTGTGATGGTTACAAGTCTAACCTAACCTTACCTATGTGAAAAATATTTAAGATAACCTGAAATCAACACAGGTTCAGCAAAAAAATAGTTTTCTATGAAATGAAAATTCTGTGGAGTGATAGTGTCTATGAAATGTTAGTCTATAAAAGAAGGGGATCCCATCGTTAGGCTTATATAGTATGGTGCAAAGCAGGGAATATTCATGTTGTTTCGGTTAAACATACTACTTTATTTCAGTGCAATGGTATTTTTTTTCCATAAATTATGATTTTCATACAGTTCTAACCAAGGCTTATAATTGTAAATTTAAAAGCAAGAAAAACCATTGGTTGAACAGTATGGTGATAGCTTACACAATGTTACACAGCGCGCCGCTAAGCCACCCCTAAGAGTGCGTAGTTCCGCTACCCTTCCACAGATAGCGACACTTATGCAAAAAACCCTTATACTAAATACCTTCTTATAACAAAAGAACCAAATAAAGTACAATAAGAAGTCAGAAATAACCATAAATGTGATTGAGAACTCTTTGTAAGCGGAAACATCGTCTCTGATTTGATTCAATAGTGTAAATCAAGCTTTCATTATGAACAAATTTTTAGTTTTGGTAAATAGTTTAAATTAATTAAATATTTACTACAAAACTTTACATTTAAACTAGTAACAAACGTTCAGGATTAATTCAAGCCAACAACGAGGTCGTAACGTTTGCAACGAGCTGTAGTTAGTTCATCTACCCGTCAATAGATGGCGCTAGCGGTACCAAGTGCCGGGATCTGAATTGAGTAAAAAGTTACCGAGTCAAAAAAACGTTTTTAGTGTTTCGAAATAACATTATTTCATTAAACTAAAATATTAACTTAACTAATTTTACATTTGTTTTTCCTAGGTTCGCAATTTTTCATTTTGATGTTTTTTTATAAGGTCTTTAAAATATATTTTAAATCAAACTAAAAACAATCTACAAAAAATTGTCTTTGCCTCTGTAGGTTTGGTTAATATTTAGTAAAATGTACTTGTGAGATAATTCTACACATTATAATAACTTATTAGAATTTCTTATTCTCATTGAGTGTGTGAGCTGAAAAAAGGGATCTTGCATGTAGTTCCAGAAATTTATGAAATGATAAATGCTATGAAATGAAATGACTCCTTACCTAAAAGTTAAGCGAATTTAAATTAAAGGTAGCTATTGAATTGTGTTTATAATGGATTATAGGTAGGTAGGTAACTACTATGAAATTTTAACAGTTCCTAACAATTTCAATTCCACTGTACTAAAAATAAAATTTCTGAATACTTATCTGCCTTGGTAAATCTAAATGAGGTAATTAATATTTATTTTCTAGTCGTCCAATATATAGGTACATAGATTTTTTAAGTTCCTATCATCACCATAAACTTAAAAATCTATTTGCTATTAATAGTCACATAGAATATGCGGAATGACCGATTAGAACGGGGCCTTACTAAATTATTAACTCAATTAGAAACTAAATGGCGCTGATAGCATCTAAGTAGCGGTGGGACCCAGTAGGTAAATCATTAGATACCTACCTAATTAAAATTAAGTTTTTTAACATCTGATATGTTTGTCGGCATATTGTTTTGATTTTCTGTACCCTGTCATATTTCGACTAAATTTTGTCTAAAGTACATTTATTACCAAATTTTAGGAGGAAGCATAGTTTTGGGAGATAGAGTTAGATTTGGCGTTAGTACTGTGTTCGCTAGGTAGTTAGCAGTAGCCGTCGGCGGCGGCGCGGTCGGCGAGGCGGCCGCCGAGACGCGCCGGGCCGAAGGATGCCGAGCGGGGCCGAGCGCGACCGAGCGGCGCGGCGCGGGGCGCGGGGCGACGCGGGGCGGGGCGCGGTAATTACAATGTCATTAGGAGCCAGGCGGAGATGGGCGGGGCCTCGCTGGGAGCCGCGGGCGCGCGCAGCGGCGCGGTGCCCTCAGTCCGCTCCGTGCCGCCGCCGCGCACGCACGCGCATGTCGCTCAGACTCGGTTTCGGTGATGTGAGGTGGCCCCCGCCGCTGCCGCAGCGTTGCGCGTTTAACGCGCTAGTTTCGCGAATCCGAGCGCCAGTTGGAGGCTCGAGAGCCTTCGAGCCGGCAAGACGCCGTCCACCGTGGATCTGAGGTACGGCGCCATGGCGGCGACCACGTACATGCCCGGGGAATTGGACCTGGGCACCCTGGGCGGGTACCATGCCGCGTCGCCGCGCAGCGCCGAGCCCGCCGATATGAAGTACCAGCACCATTTACAAGCCGGTGGCTCGCCGTCGCCGGGCGCGCCCGTGCTCAACCCCTGGGCGTCGCTGCCGCCGGCGGACCCGTGGGCGATGCACCAGCACCACGCGCACGCGCACCAGCCTGACGTGAAGCCACCGGGCGGGCACGACGCGCGCCACCTGCCGCACCACCACCACGCGCACCACGCACACGGCTGGCACGCGCCCGTGGTCTCCGCGCACTACGGCGCTGCCTCACCCGTGCCGCTGCACGCCGGTTACCCGGTCATGCACCAGCACCATATGCTGCGCGACGTGCAGCCCTCCCCGCACATGCACCACCACTCGCTGGACCGCGACGCGCCCGAGGAGGACACGCCCACCAGCGACGATCTCGAGGCCTTCGCCAAGCAGTTCAAGCAACGCCGCATCAAGCTCGGCTTTACGCAGGCCGACGTGGGCCTCGCCCTCGGCACGCTCTACGGGAACGTGTTCTCACAGACCACGATCTGCCGCTTCGAAGCGCTGCAGCTCAGCTTCAAAAACATGTGTAAACTGAAACCTCTGCTGCAGAAATGGCTGGAAGAAGCCGATTCGACGACGGGAAGTCCGACCAGCATTGACAAGATCGCGGCACAAGGCCGGAAACGTAAGAAGCGCACGAGTATCGAAGTCTCGGTAAAAGGCGCGCTAGAGCAGCACTTCCACAAGCAGCCGAAGCCTTCGGCGCAGGAGATCACCTCGCTGGCGGATAGCCTGCAGCTGGAGAAAGAGGTGGTGCGCGTGTGGTTCTGCAACCGGAGGCAGAAGGAGAAGCGAATGACGCCGCCCAATACGCTGGGCGGCGAGCTGCTGGACGGCATGGGGCACGGGCACTACGCGCATGACGCGCTGCACGGCTCGCCGCTGCAGCACGCGCACTCGCCGGGGCTGTCGCCGCAGCACGCGCCGCAGCACGCGCACGCGCACGCGCACGCGCTGCCGCAGGGCGCGCATACGCTGGCCGCGCACTAACAGTTCGCCCCGTGGGCGCCGCCGCGACCCTACTACGCGGAGCCGCACTAGCGCCCGCGGGACGTGCACGCGCCGCGGCCGGGACGTGCCGCGGCGTCGACGTGACTGTGACCGAACGCTGACTCAGTTCTTTTAGTTCGCGACCGCGAGGTCTCAGTGAAGTCATTAATTAATTATGTGAGTAATGTTAAGATCGAAGCCAGTAATCGTTTATACTTCTCGCGCCGAGTTCGTCCGATGGCGACAGTGATCACAGATATTGTTTAGCTAGATAGTCTAATTGTACTAAGAGCTTACCGCGAGGAGCCGGCGCGCGCGCTCGCCGGCGCGGCGGGACGGCCGGCCCCGGACAGCGGTAAGTACGGCTCGCGTCGCCCGGACCGGACCGGCCGCCGGACCGACTGGACCGGCCGCCCGGCCGCGCCGGCGAGAGCGCCTAGCGCCATTCATTTTTGTAAAGGACGATTTCATCGAATTTATTTATAGATATTATAAATTAACGATGTTCATACATGCCTACCTGTCAGTAGGGAGTCATTGTGGTGTGGATTAAATTTAAATTGTTGCTATTACTGTAAATTTATGATTAGTGATGAGGACGAAAGTAAAAAATACGAATCGGGTCGAAGCTTCGTTTTGTAAAGGAATCCGAGTGAGTCAATAGGTGCAATTTTGTTTTAGAGTTAATGAAACGAAGCGGCGCGCCGCAGGCCTAGGTCCACGCATAATTTATTAACAAAATATTATTAAAAGGATGCAGACACGATGCCAAAATGGTTTTATTCCTGTTTTTTACTTGTTTTGTTGTTTTTTTCGTTTGTATGTATTTGTGGCCAACCTTGGTACTTAAACTTGTAAAAATAGGTATTTTTTCTATATAAAATAATGTACCTACGACGTATATGATGATATATATTAAAAAAGTTCTTTATAGAAATCGAAAGATGGAAATGACTTTTATTACAATGTCCTGTCGCGCGGCGCCGAGCTGGGCCAGCGCCCGCGCCGGCGCGCGCTCGCTGCTCTGTAACGTAAAGTCCTCAAGTAGTTGATAATAACGAACAAACTTAGTCATAACATGTTTTATAATTATCTAAGTATTTAAATAAAACAGAGTAATATTTTAAAATCGTTTATTCTTTACATCCCGGTCAATAGGTCAGGTAACAGGAGCGTCCCTTTGTTGGTGTCATGTTGTTGCGCAGGTAGGCCATCTCCGATCACAAAACGAATCGGAGGAGAAAAAAGTTATAAACCCAACTGACATAAGTTGTTTCGCGTCGGGTGGGAGAGGCTCTGTCGGGTCACCGGCGTTTTTTTATTTCCAAAGAGTCCGGGAATCCGCTGACATTCGGTTTATAAGTATTGTTATTAATTGAGTTTCGTGTTTTGTTAGTTTAACTGTTTCTTGTAGTGGTTCGTTTAAAATGCTTATTTTATTCGGTTGAACTTCATCACGTTTTAAATGACTTTTTGATTGAAGCTTGATATAGTAGGTATTTACTGTTTTTTAAACTGAGTTTTCAAAGGGCTTACAATCTTATATTATTATGTTTTATTTAATAATCTTTCGCAGAATATCACCACAAAAGGAAATGCCTACCTTAATTTACCATATAAACATATTTACTGATGCATGTTAACAAGGTTTAGGAGCTAAAATTCTGCAACTTGTGTTAGGCCCGATTTAGACCAAGCGAATGAACAAGAATTCTATGCATTATCTCTTACGTTTTCTTTGTAAAAAATAAGTCAAAACATGTTCTAGAGCATTCGCTCGTTTGGTCTAAACCCACCAGTATGCAAAGGAAAATTTGAATAGAAAATTCCAGTTCTATTAGAAAAACTACAGGTTGAATATTGACAGAACTCTATTATTATGTTTTATTTATTGATTGATTGTACAATACTTGTTTGTTCTTTATTAATTTTATTGGGCGCCAAAATTACATACGCATTGTACGTAACCTAAAGTTGTATTTTATTGTGCAATAAATTAATATCAATAAGTATTAAAATGTAGAAAAGATTCAATACCTATACCTTGGAGCTTTCAAGAAATCCTTAGTAGAATGGAAATAGTATGAGAAATAGGTTTTCTTTTGACTTCAATGATTAACTTTATACTTATATTCTTTATACTAATAATTGTGCGATGAGCTTTTAATGAACTATAAATAACTGAATAGGTAATACGTATGTGCATTAATCATTGATAAAATGTTATTCAACTTAATTCAGATTTACTTGATTATTTAAACAAATTAAGATTCAGGTATTAAAAACCAGCATTCGTTAGATAAATATAGTCAAGGAAACAACTGCTGTTTTCTCGACAGATAGGTATACAAACTAGTTTCTTCATTTGAACTTAGTTTATCTATACGTTGTTAAAAACCGACATGTTCACCTTAAACCACTAACGAGGTGTTTAAAATGTGCTGTTAACTGTAGGATTAAAACCGATGTTAATAGTTAACATTAATCTGCTCACTGTCAGATTGTTCTCGAACACCACCGCCGACCGGTCCGACGGCTTACTATTTCTACTTAATATTTCTGTAAAAATACTCAAATGTTACTTTTGTTTACTTCTACTTGTACTTTATTGTAAAACACGTAATAGTAAAGTCGCAGACGTAATGTTAGGGCGTTATTTCTGACAAAATTACATCAAACAATCTGTCAAATGAATTAAGGCACACTATTATTTAAAATTAAAGCAAAAATAAACTATAGTAAGGAACACTATAATACTGCCAATCAAGATGAAAAGGCCGTTTACGCATATGAACTTAATCTACTCTCATACTGTCTTTTCTTTTGGACGGCAGAATAAATAAATAAATTTAACATTTCCAAGCATATTCATATTTTTTTTTGATTCACAAAACGCCGGAAACTCGATTGCCCTTCTTGGTATGATCTTAATACCCGAGTATCTTATGCACCAAACATCTCACGTAACTACGCAAACTTTTAGGAATAATAACCATCAAAATTAACAATTAATGATTGAACTAAACCGAAAACATCGCCACAGACCACTATTATGAGTATTATTGCCATAGTGTAGATTTTACCATCCGCGTGCCGGCAAGATGGACTTGATAGACTCTAGTTTAAATACAATGTCGAGAATGGTATTAAGTAGTCACAAAATATATACCTAAGAGAATGACAGTTTTACTTGCTATTTCGATATAATAACAAGAAACTCTACCCAATAATGTCTAAAAGGTAACCTTAAAATATTTGTGTAAATGTAATATGTGATTCCACGCAAAAAAACAAAGCTTACCTTTTATTGTAATTGTGTTGTTTTCCGCTTATCTGCTAGATAATTAAAATATAGGAAGTGCAACACGTGTCATTGTTCTGAGGGGATTAATCTCCGTTTTTATTAATATTCCAAGATAATTAACACCTACCGACTTCTAAAACGCATCTATTTACATATTTTAATAAGGATCACCACGTGCCGACGAAAAGTAAACACAGTCTGAGTTTTACATACGCGTTGTTATTTAGGTATCAAACAGAAGAATACAGCCATTATCTAATAAAAACGTTTAAATTTACATTTCAACATTAATGTTAAAATTGTATAGCCATTTGGAGGTGATCAAAAGCTTACATAAGAGACTTTTTAATGTCAAATATCTATACATTAACGGTGCAATTGTGCACCAGGGTTTATTTAACATTTATGAATTAGTCATCTATTTAAAGCTAATTCACATTGAGGTGTTGCTTTTACAGATTATTTCTTATACTTGATACACTCTAAGAAAAACTCTTTTTAACGGTAAAATCTTTTTAAAAATCATCTTTATGAACAAATATAGTATATAAGTTTGTAGATACGACATGTTTCCAAGATAATCACATGTATAGAAAAGGGAACATATCTCACTCAATCTATTTTGAATGCTGCCGTTACTTATTCCATAAATGGTTATTTGATACAAATCTCTGTTAACTACAAAAGAAAGAGGAAAGAGGGAACCTCTGGTATTATGTTTATTAATAGCAAATTATCTGGCTAATTTTATGACCGTATAGTTATTTTCCAATCTATCATGGTTAGCTTATTGGGTTATTTAATCTGAATTATCTAAAGAGCATTTATAGTATTAAATACTAGAAAAATATTGTGCAGATTTAAATACTTACACAAAAAAAAAAATATAATTAGCTATTATCAGTTCTGTTTATTATGACGAATTATAAAATTATAAACTGAATTCACATGAATATGAGATACTTCAATCCTATTAAAATAGTTTCTGAGGAAGTTAAGAAAAAGAACTACGTAGACGCGGACAAAAGCGACGATTTAAAATAGTTTTTTTTAAGGTCGGAAGTATTTAACAGTCGCATTTGACACCAGGAATCCTGATTTCCGCACAAAACGCCACCGATATTAGCTAATGACACAACGGAATTAAAATATGTACATTTATGTATTATCATACTTGAAAAAGTTGCACCGGTGTCCACCGAGCGCCCTGTCTCGTTATCAATCGCTCAGCTCTGCCGACCGCGATCATTTAACGCTTTCTCCTGTCAATAGCTCGCGAATAAAAAATTGTAAGGAGTTAGTTTTTCATACGTTACGGCATGTACGCGTACGCGCAAAAAGTTGTCGTGCCTACCGCGCCGCCAGGGCACACGCATTCCGGGCCGCCGATCGAGCGGCACAGAGAAACCTCCGCGGCAAAAATTGACATTTATGGCCTTCGTCATGTTGCACGTCATAAAACAATAATCGAAGATTACGAGGAAAGCTATAGCGCTGTAGACGGAGAGGAAAACGGCTGAAACGGAACGATAGGTTGGATAAAGATGCAGATAAAACACGGGAAGCGCAGAAACTGAAAAGGCGTTCGCAGGTCTCGAAATTGAAATTATTCTAACGATACAAAGCAGTATATAGTGAAGTAAAACTACTTAAAGAAAAACAGATTAGGCTTACATATGTTACATGTACAAACACTGACACTGACACCGATGGGAATTGAGAGAACCTTAAATTATTTTTTTGCATCCTTTTGTCAGAATTTTGAATCTAATCTAAATTATTTACCATTTCGACTTGTTACATACTGACAACAATAAATCTTTGGTTTCTGCATATTCATGAAAATGTTATGATTGTTTACTCTCCTAGAAATATCAATATTAGTTTTGTTACTGACCTTTACCTACTTTATTTCCGTCATCGTTTATGTCTTCTTTTGTTGCATTATTTATATAATGCACAAAATAGTGCTCCGATTAAATATAATTTATTCTGATATATTCTTAACGCTTCTGTATTGTATTCATTAGGTACGTACAGGTAATTATTAAATGTTGTTAGTGATTGTTTTATCTGAATCATTTTCGCGGTTTGGTTTGTTATTATTTTAATTTATTTTTCATCTAATTGATGTAGTTATCCGGTGAATCTTTTCTTAATTATTCTCCATATTTAGGCGTTTATGAAATACCTTACCACTGCACTGAGAGACATTTTAGATACAAATAGCTCGTTCTTTTTTCAAACTTGAGTATAAAAATCGTCACTAAGGAAGGACTCAGTGGTCATTTGCTGACTGAGTGCGGTCGCCAATTATTAATATCTAATCTAACCGTGGTACCTTTGTTTTGGCAAAATATGTTTGCCAAATGTATCGTTTCCCAACCGTTTCATTTGCTAACTCGCTTTGTTTTCGTAACCGTAAATATTTCAGGATTTCATAAAAACTAACCTAACCTAACCCATAGGGCTCTACACTTACTACTAAAAAAAATGGGTTGGCAAATGAAAAATTAAGGAAACGATACATTTGGCAAACATATTTTTACCTAACGGCAGGCTCCGAATCTAACCATATTACTAAAGACAAACATGACATTGAGTAACATAAAAATGATCTTTAGGGTAGGTCGATGTCCAGCTATTTTCTTGTTGTCTTTTGGCTGATGATGTGTCTATGATCACTGTTGACGAATTTTTATAATTCTGAAATACCAAATACGTTGGCCAGGAAGAGTTTACTGGTGAAATGAAGGCAAAAATTAAGTTTTCTAGTGAACGAATGACTAAAATAACAACTAGGATTCAAAAGTCAGTTTTGTAATAGAATGAGGCAGCAACGGAGAGTTTCGTGAAATCGTTCAGACAAATGTGTACGAGGCTATTAGCATGACAGAAGCGGCAGGACAATGGCCGACGGCGACGAGACGTGTCTTCCTTAGTTAATTTATATTTGACACATTCGGTACTAGGCTGCTGGTTTTCATACAAAATATAGCCAATATCAAGTTCTTTACTCTGAATAGAACCATCATTTACTGAAGAGCTGAGCTCTCGGCTGTGGAGTAATTTCCATTTCACTCTATTTCGTTAAAATAAATAAGGGGACGGATAGAGAGATTTGGTTTGACAGTAACTATTAGGTTCAATATCTAAAAATAATAGTGTTCCATATTTAGGATTCGATTAGCGCAGCTGATGAGTAAGAGGTCTATAACCAACAGTGGGTGGATGTAGGCTGATTTGATAGAGGGATAGATATTTAGGAAGAAACCTACCTACCCCTACCTTACCTTACTTTTAATTTGCTCATTCAATATTTCAAATTAGTCATTAGGTATAGAGTCGTTTTAATTTTTTAGTATTTATTAATATGTAGTGTATCATGCGTATAATTTTTATGAAGCTCCGGATGTGGAAATGCTAAGTATTTGAATCCTAACTACTAGCATAATATGAACATACATATTTGGTTCGTCCTTCTTTCATACATTTGCCATTCTCCTGTAGGTACGCTTAAATTTATAGTCGATCCGAAGATGAATAAATTTCAGGAGGATAATCACGCACAAATTAACCTAGTCATAACTAAGCTCTAGGGTTGTACGAGTACTATGCCCACTAGACTTTATATTTACAAATAAATATTGAAATAAATACATAAATACTCAGAAATAGATATTCGCTTTCATCACACGAATATTTGCCTTTACCAGTGATCTAACCCAGGACTTTTAGTTAATATGGGTACCTAATTATAAAGAGTTGAAGTATATATCTGAAAAACTATTATTTTTATTGCAACTAACTAAGCAACGTCGTTTCTAACCGAAACATCACCTTATCTTTGTTTCTAAACGAGTTGTTCCTCAAACTGTTAATTACGTTTCAAAAGTAGTTTTTTTATCGAAACGTTTAGTGTCATCGGCATCGGTACAAACACGTCTATGTGTTCAAGGCTTGACACGTCTGCGTGTGTGCGTGCCATTGTTCGAGGGCCTTCGATAACCGACGTTTCCCAAATGTACCCAATACCTGTAAGTACATACCTATTTACTGTAGGTACGGTAGCTCTTGCAGACAATACCATTGTCTATGTATAGCTAGTTGTAGATAACAAAGAGACGGTGACAAAAGGAAATTGAACAGTTTATGTTTTTTTAAACGAAAGTTTGTGATGTTGGTTGGTAGGTAGGTGTTTCTGTTCTATAAATCGGTTGCTAGAGTTGCTATACGGATGTCTAGTTTGCTAGCGATTCGGCTAGTAAGTTTTCACTAGTATTTAATATGTATTTACTTATATACATACATTTACTTGTCCCTGAATAGACAGGAAATTTTAGTCTGGTGGTTGTAAATTATTATGTGTTTATTGTCAAAAAATAGCACCAATCGTTGACATTCAAACTAACTTGATTTCGCATAGAAAACCCAATGTTAAAAATGAGTTTCATATTCAAACACTTAGGGATAAAATGTAAAAGTAGTGATGTAACGAGGGTTATCGTTGATGATTTTCTTAATCGTTCATAAAACTGAATTACTTTTTTAAAATTTAGAACTCCAGATTAATGCGGAATGTAGAGAATGTTTCCGCTACTAAGTTCTCGTGACAAGAACATTCCAGTTCCACCTTATTTATATGATATTTAATCGACATCACGACAGGTAGTTAATATACGGCCCGAACTAACATCTCTGTCGGCCATGATTAACTGCCGTTCAAAAAACCGTACTTTTCGGCGAATCCGAAGTTAATCGTCGACGCATTAGATACGGCGATCGATCTAACTTTAAAAAAAGAATGTCGCAAAGGGCAAGATAGCGCGGGACCGCTCGGAGCGCTACCAAAACCGTACAACCTATAAATTTAATAAAACATGCACGTTGATAAAGGCCCGGCACCACACCTGCCGCGAGGCCGGCTTTTTTAAACATATTTTACGGCGAACCGCAGAAAAACTGACAGCCGAGTTACCTACACTGCCTTCCGAGGCAAAAAGGTAGTATGCGCATATGGATTTCATACTCTTATATTAGTTCTTTCTTTTGAAAGACAGAGCATAACCGCTCGCGAGCCGTTCCGCGCCCGCGCAGCTGCCGCTGTCAATGTCTCATTGACAATCTCTAAATTAACGACATGAACAAGTGCCCGGTCCCGTCTGTGTCAGTAATCTAGTAGTTCCTACGCACTTCCAAGTTTGGAACAGATCAAATCAAAACGTTTCAATGTTTTATTCAATTGAATATAAATTGACGTTAATTGACTGATATTTCACACTTTTAAAACATTTATAGACCGTATATTTATGTATGAAAGTGAGGGTTATGTAAAGCGGTTATAGTAGCATTTCAATATTTTTGGAATCTGTATAATTAATCTATTAAGGAAAGTGAATTCGTCTGCCGGCGGCGGGCGCCGGGTTTTTAATTAGTTTTTTGACGTTTTGTCTCGAGATGCGCGCGCGCCGGTGGACGGGGATAATTCGTTACCGGTCAAGTGATCGATCACTAAACCGAATTGTGTATTAATGTAGCGCACAACGGGCTAGAAATGGCTCTTAATACCATTCGTCTACCGTCCTTTAAATAAATCTTAATAAACAACAACAATCAATATTAACTCAAATCTTTGGGAGTATTTTTTCCGTGACTCTAGCTAGCGTCATACAATTTATTTCAAAGAAGGTTTAAAGAAGGACAATCATACATCACACCTGATATATACCTATAAGTTAGGAATTTAGGATTTGGCTTAGGTATTTTTGATCAAGAAAATAAAGTCACCATTGTAGATTGTGATAATTGCGACATTATAAATTCAACTGACTTATTTTTATACTTCTTTAAATATTTCGTTTGTGTTCGACAAACTTTTGCTTTGTGTTTCATTTTAACTATTGGAACAAAACCCCCGACATATAATAATAAATAAATATCAGGGGTCAATCTCACACAAATTGACCTGGTCCCAAACTATATAAGCTATAGGCTTGTACTATAACCATCATTGTATTATTCTTATATTTTATGCCTGACATATAATATAATCATTATTATGTCATCATGAGTCATGAATGTTTTCTATATATTTAATTTAAATAAGTATATATTTCTGTATATAAGTATTTATATCGTTGTCTAGTACCCATAGTACAAGCCTAGAGCTTAGTTTGGGACTAGGTCAATTGGTGTGACATTATCCCCTGATATTTATTTATTTATAACATTCTATCTAGGGGTTGAGAACCATAAGCCGCTTGTGTTGAACGATGAGATACAGCAATTATTTACATATAAGGAAATTACTTGCTAAATTACATCCCGTAATTCGGATACACCATTATATACAGGGTCTTCCATTAAGAATCAGTGATCTTTAAAATTAAATAAAACAATGATTTTAGTAATTACGTTAATCATTTTTATTTATATGAATATACATGGTTTGCCATTACTTATGGAATAATATCTCACTCAAATGACGTCCGCGGTGTTTGATTATGCTTTGTAAACGAATGGTCCAATTTTGCATTACTTTTGCACACATTTCGGGCTCTATCTCTCGAATAACTCGAGTAATGTTTTCCTTAAGTGCAGTAGTTGTGCGTGGCCTGTTTGTGTAGACTAATGATTTAACATAGCCCCACAAAACATTATCTAATAGCGTTAAATCACAAGATCTTGGTGGCCACTCGATGTCTCCAAATCTGCTGATTACACGTCCATTGAAATGCTCCTTCAATATATCCATGGTCAATCGAGCTGTATGACATGTGGCACCGTCTTGTTGGAACCACATGTTTGTAAGATTGATACCGTCCAACTGAGACCAAAAAAAATCCCGAATCATAGCACGATACCGGTCGCCATTGACTGTTACCGCATCACCCACTTCGTTTTGAAAGAAATACGGGCCAATGATACCGTTAAACGAAAATCCGCACCAGACAGTTACTTTTTCACAGTGTAAAGGACGCTGTTGGATTTCTTGAGGGTTTCCAACTGCCCAAATCCTGCAATTTTGCTTGTTAACAAAGCCATTCAGCCAACGTCGCAACGTTGTCGCAACGCACGAAACGTTTCTCGAATCGAACTGTCGCTTTGATAATACAGTTTTATTATTTCTAAACGCTGGTTATATCTGTATACCGCTCCATAATTAAATGGCATATATTGACGTTTAATTTTTTCACAAAATGGCGGCAAGAAAATGTAAAGTTTTTTTTTTAATTAATAGGCAAAGACACTTACTCTTACTGAAAGACCCTTTACAATGTATTTAGAAACCATTTTGTAGAAAACGCTTACTCACCTGCAAAATTATTGTTTTTTTTTGTGATGAGTCATTCGTGTTATTGTCTTTGAAACTTGTTTGATCTGTTAGGTTTTGGAAACAAAAGACATAAACGGGCACATCGTCGCATAATATTCACTATGAAGGAAAAAACATTGCAACGGAAAATAGACGAGATTCGTAGCTTAAAATGGTGTATTAACGTATTTGTTTCTATAAATTATGGGTTCAGGTCTATTCAAATTCATCTAACTTTATTAAAAAAATAGTTTGCAATTTTTCTGAAAAACATAGCATACTTCTATCATACTTGAGGTATATGTGCATGAGAATAAGATAGTTAGACTTTTTTAATTCTGACACTGTTGAGATTTATACATTTTGTAATGATAATAATTAATTCACATGTCAATAAAAATGTGGTACATGGATGTCAAAAAGTAAAATAAATTTGGCAACTTAGGTAGCAAGTAAAAATAATAATAATCATTAGACTTCACGTCATGAACTCATTGTAGCTGTAGATCGACTGCTCAATAAGCCAGCGCGTGAGGCCAGATCCAGACTGCTTTGCTATAACTATGTGGCGTTATCTATGAAAAGGAACGTTATTGTCGATGGCGCTTCCGCCATTATTAACGATGATCCGATATAAATACAACGTCGCGTGACGCAGTGCGGCGTAAGCGCCATCGACAATAAGGTCCCTTTTCATAGATAACGCCACATATGTAGAGACTACTGGATGCCCGCAACTTCGAACGCGTATAAGTAGATTATAGTTTTCTGCTACGTCCCTTATATTAACCACTTAGGGGATGAATTTTCAAAAGTCCCTTCTTAGTGCATCCTTAGGAATATCCAAGGAAGGTTCCCTTCAAATTCCAATAGGTCCAGCGGTTTGGGCTGTACGTTGATATGTCAGTCAGTCACTTTCTTCTTTTATACATTTAGAGGAAAAATATGTAAAAGAAGATATATTTAGGGAATAAATAGAATAGGCGATGGGCTTGCAACCTGTCACTAATACACTGGTTCAAACATCTTAGCCTAATTGTGCAAAATGTGGTTACAGAATGTGAAGTCTTGTAATTGCAACTATCTGGTTATTGCAACTAACTTAAATAACTCCTTCTAGGATCACTGTTTAGAAGAACGACAGGCGTGATATTGTATTTCTTAGTAAGGAAGAACGATATCACGCCTGTCGTTGTTCAAAACAGTGATCCTAGAAGGAGTTATTTAAGTTAGTTGCAATAACCAGATAGTTGCAATTACAAGACTTCACCTTATCAAGAAATTTTTAGAGTTGTTGGTAATTCTGTAGCACTGCCTACCCCACTCCTGGAATGAAAGCATGAGTTTATGTATGCATGTGTGTGTGTATATTTAGAGATATAAAGACTAATTTGAGTTGTAAAATATTTACCTGTTAAATACGATCATAAATCTATACGTTGCAATGGATCAATGTCCCGCTAATAGACTCCAAGTGGGTCACCGGTTCGATTCTCGCGCGTGCGGTCAATTGCCAATTGTGAGAATAGGTCGGGGCGGGGTCCCTCTCTGACCCCAAGACAAGTAAAAAATGCGACAAATGCGACAAATTTATCTACGTCGTTTTAAAAATCGGCAGACGTATTATGGTCAAGCTTATCGATGTGGATAAAAGTGGATAAAACATTCTGCCACTTTCTGACTAGTATGTACGTGCGATAGTGACTGGTGCTTTATCCACCGCGATACCTAAAGGTGACAATAATCGAGGGGCTGGGTTTAGTTTGTGTTGTAGTGTAATTCTTTGGTACAAAGTACAAGTTATGAACTGGTTAAAAGGTTTTTGTGAGTAGTAGTTTACCAACATAACAATGATTTACGGCATCTATTTCACATTGTGTTAGCCCATATTGCTTCTGTATTATAAGATTTATAAGTTATGGACGTTATTGTTGCCATTATGACAGCTCCGATTCATTTGACAGAGGCTCTATTCCACTCGGTAAAACCTTAAAGCTTTTGACAGCGTTTATTTACTTGACAGTAATAGCGGCTGAGTTTAAAATAATAGAATAGAATAGAATATTTTATTTGGCTATTAAATAAACACAAAAAACACATACATTTCAAAAATAGAATACAAAAGTAACTAACCTATTTAATTAATTAAAATAAAATAGCCGAAACGGTGTGCCGGCTCAGCGTGGTGCTGTGGCACGGAGCCGCAGCGCTGATTTTCAGCTGGACCCGTATGAGATAGATGGTAAAAACAACAAAATAAATATACCTAACATAAAAAAAAACACGGCATAAAAGTTAATCATATTAATCAAACAAATGATTAAAATAATACAATCCAAAACAACAATTTATAAAATTTAAAATGTTAAAACATCACAACAAAGTGAGATCTAGCGTTCTAAGCGCATTCTTATTTGCTTACATAATTAATTATACATATAATCTAAGTTGAAACTGAAAACTAAATATTCAGCAAATATATATACATATTTATAATTATTGAACATGAAAAACAAAAACAACCATATTATTACAAAAAGTGATCTGTGCAACTGTCTATTTGTAGCGTCAAAGCTAGCTCATTCAATTTGTTCTTGAAACTTCTCATAAAACAATACGATAACAATTTGTGTAGAGACAAAGTAGAATAAGGCCCTTGACAGAGCAATCATAGAGTCAACGATATAATAATGACAGAAAGAAAATCATTTATTTAGTGCCCATAATAATTACAAATCAACGTGCAAACAACTTATATAACAATATGGTTTAAAGTCCTGGATATCTCTTCCACTTTGTTTAAGGCCATCTTCCTTACAGGTACATATATCACAAACATATAAATATTATGGTTAACGTTATAGTAGTTGTTAGGACTGTCAAATGTCTAAGTGAATACAATATATAAATATAAGGGGACAATCTTACACAAGTTGACCTAGTCCCAAACTAAGCTATACATATATGTAGGAATAGCGAACGGTCAAGAGCGTTAATTAGTGACCCATTTAAAAAAGTATGCTTGAAGTCGTCAATGTTATTAGAGAGAGAGAACTTATAGGAAACTCAACCTTATTGCTATAGAATGTCAGATTGACTTTGGACCTAAGGTGAGGCCAAAATTTAATTCTTTGACTGTACTTACATATAAACATAGAAACATCGCACTCCTTAAACAAATATTTGGCCCGAATCGAACCCGGGACTGAACTAGCCAGCCCCTTCGTCAAGTCTTACCTACTATAACATGAAGAATATGATTTGAATAGAGAATCAAGGTGGGCTAAAACTAACAGGAATAGACGGCGATATGCAATCACAAGGCGGAAGTTAAATTTATATTAGGAAGAGGAAACTGATGTCGGCACTGCTTGTTTAGTTTTTATTTTTCCAAATATAATTACATTGGTGCAAAATATAATATTTCAACACGTGTACGCCGGCAGGGCGAATTTAATTGAATTATTACGAATTACCTTACTTTTAATTGTTTTAGTTGTAAATGTTTGCAAACTTAAAAATTAAGAGCGGAAGTTATGAATGAGTCGTTTGTGCAAATGAACAAAAGAGGTTATGGGTACAAATAAGTGTGTTGTGAAAGTAGAAAACTACGTATTTTCTATTGAAGTCAAGTCAAGGACCTTTTGCCCTTTATTCTAGGTATTTAAGCTCAATTTGTTCAAGCAAATAGAAAAAACCAAATCAAAAACAATTATTTAGGTACTTCATACCCCTTCAGGACATATGAAATGAAATGAAATGAAAATATTTATTTCGGACAGAGGATATCCATAATCACATTACATAAAATGTTAGTTACATAGACTTATAAACTAAGTTAGTAAAATTTAAAAACTATACTATGATCATTATGCAACTGTTATTATGCAACTGTCAAAAACAGTTTGTGTAAAATAAAGACAAAATTAATCACGCATTATTATTAATTAGTATTTGTTTTACCTAACAATCAAGCGTCATAAGTTATTTATCGATTTTGAGATTTAGCTGGTTTCTATGTATTTTAATATTTTATTTATTTAAGTTTTATAGTTGTATAAGCATGTGCTGATGGCTGACAGATCGATTTATAAATTCGTAACACCCCCCATTACGTTATTTCTATCAAAAGCCGATTGAAGCAGTATACCATTCAATCTACCACTACTTGTACTTTTACCTCAACCTTCCAGAATTTGCTTTGCTTCCTGAGTTACTTGAAGTAATTTATTTAATTATTGCATTTGTACTAAATTTAATCGTTGTCTAGTATCCATAGCACAAGCTTAGAGCTTGCGTTGGGACTAGGTCAATTGTTATGAGATTGTCCACTGATATTTATTTAATTGCTCAGCTATCATATACCTACCGTTCGTGACACCTCACAATACTAGTAATGCCTTAACCGACTTTATAAATGGTTTGCTGATTGGTTGACCCGCAGTTTCCCGCGGTTATCCAATCGATTATCGATTATCATTTTTTGTCGATAACGAGTGTGATTATCGATCGTTTAATTACCTAGGATCTTTGTTTGCCATTTTCGATGTCACTGAATTAATATGTGCGTGTTGAATTGTATTTTTTATTGTTTACAATACTTTATTCTATCAACAAACAAATAATGATTCAGATTAGTCTAATAATGGTAAAAGTAAACCTCTCGACATTGCTTAAACCCTTATGTTTCTGTATGTATTATTTATCGCTTTGTTTGATCCTACTAACTGCTTCGTCAAGACATATATAGGAAGAAAAAGACAAAATTATGGTGAATTTGATTAGCGATAGGTATAGAAAAAGATGTCGTGACATTATCCAAGCGACTACTTTTCTCATGCTGTACTTACTAACTTTTCTCAAAAGGGACTACGTGATTATTTTAAAAGTGTTATATTAACTTGCAATGTTTGTACGTATGTCAGTTTAGGTCAAATCTTGCAAGTCAATTTTGAACCAGTTTCCGTTAATGACATGGGCTGGAATTTGGACCACTTATGTAAAACAGATGATAATGCAATATTAGGGTATCTAGCTGTATGGAGTGTGAAGGTGGTGACAGGATCTTCGTTTTACTTAACGTTTTAGTTTTACTTAAGATAATGACTTTGTAATAAAAATACAATCGGTAACAAAAGCTTGTCCCAAAAATGTTCTTTTGTGAAACTTATATTTATTATAAACCGCATTAGACATTTCTTGGAATGATGAAAAGTACATAAACATTAAATACTACTTTAAAACGATTGCCAAATTACGGACATTTGTTAGAAGTAAAAAAACATGAGCTTTGTGTTGACAAAAATACAGTAGTAAACAGTTGAGTATATAACAAAAAAGTTACCTGTATAGAATATAAACATCTTAAAAGAACTCATGACCTAGAACCTTGTTCATACTTAATAGTTAATAGTATATTTCAAGTATAGTAGGAACTTGGAATATAATAATAAAAATCGTATGATAGAAGCACGATAACTACAACAAAATAACAAATTGAAACTATAAGTTCTAATTGGCATCTCTTCTATTTTGTTTTAATATATCTAGTTTTCGAAACTATTTCGCTGTTTGACGATACGGCCGCCTTTGCTGTATAGTGAATAAGAGCTATCAACGATAACGATATTATTATGTATTAAGACAAAGATAAGAGTGATCTGGATTATGAAGCAGTAACCTAATGCTTTACCTAATGCCCATACATCATGATTCATTATTGAACGACTATAAAATATTGAAAACCTTACAATATTTATACTATCTACCTGTATTGACAAAGAAATTTAATTGTGGAACCCTGCAGGTGAAGTATTGAACGCAACGTCATTTGGGTGTCAGTAATATGGATTATCATTGCGACATGGTTAGAACTTAGAACAGTGGTCATTTATGTACCTTATCGCTTTCAATCGTTTCACAGTTTTGTATAACATTTCAAACACGACGTTCAAGTGACAAGGTACATAAATGATCACTTATTTATGCTGTTGACTGTACGTGAACAGTTGACTACAAAGACATGTTTGACCTTATTATAATGCAAGGTGACTAAGTGGATACATCTCTGTACTGTACTGTACAGTCACACCACCTGAGTGTTGTACTGCTACCCTATAATCTTAATTTGGCCGTGTATATCATGCCCAAGACAGTAACATTCTAAATTTAAAACTGACTTTGCAAAAATTATAACACTACAAAATTAAGATTATAAGCTAGTTGCATAATCACTTGGCTTATTGTACGTGAAAGAGGACCTATGGCAAAGTTAAGACGTTGTCGATGGCGTGACCGTGCGACCAGCACAATGCTGCGTGCAACGAGCCGCCTTGACCACCGTGGGAGCTGTCTCTTGGCTGTCTACTTGGTAAGTACAGGTAACAAGTATATGATGGAAGTTGTAACTGGCACTTATGTAATAGTTTTACACCCGTATTCACAAACGTCACTACGAGGTCTCACAGTGCTCACGAACGCACAGGGTGGTTCAAATCGTCTCATAAACAAAAGGTCGGTCAAAAAGGACCAATCACAAAGCTGTATTGAACGCAGCGCGTTTACTCAGTGAAGGATCTCTTAAGTATTGTTTGTGAATACGGGTGTTAGCGTCTTGATGATCTTCAAACTTTATTTTTTCTAAGACGAGCCCTTTGGCTAGATAATGTCACATCCGGCTGTCCATCTTTGTGCTATTATCTTCCTCGTTACGTTGTGGTAGGATAGAAGGACAAACTGACAAATAGCAAACTCTTTGGGGCTCTAAGTATTCAACTTGGTAAAACCATATTGCCTTTGGCGTGTTATCGTATCGTCAACGTTACCATAGCTCTTATTTACTTGACAGTAATGGCGGCCGAGTTAAAAACAATACGATAACACGTCGAAAGCAATATGGTTTTAACGTTTAGAATTAAGGCGCTTCATCATCATCATCATCATTTTTTCAGAACGATCCAATGCGGCTTACATCCACCGACTTCCTGCTACCTTTAATATTAGGCTGTGGGATTCTTCGAGCGGTTATCAATTTGACTTTCGATTGCGAAAAAAATGTTTCTAAAAGCTATAAAAACCCGTTGAAATATTCCCAACTTATTCATAAACCTATTTTAGTCAACGTATACTTTGTCAATTTCTGTACGTCGAAATAACAGAAAAAGACAAGCATACATCTTTAACGACGTGTTGGCTTAGTTGGTAGTGACCCTGGCTACGAAGTTAGCGGTCCTGGGTTCAATTCCCGGCATGGGCAAATATTTGTGCGATGAGAGCGAATTCTGTTGTTTCTGAGTCGTTGATTTTGTTTTCTATGTACATAGGTATTTAAGTATTTATATCACTCTCCGGTACACATAGTACGCATACACCTAGAGCTTAGTTTGGGACTAGGTCAATTGGTGTGACATTGTCCCCTCATATTTTGTATATTTTTAGCATATTTTAGCTGAAGTCACCTTATAAAAGCAGTTACTCCATTTGTTTAATACGAAACGAAATGAAAACAAACCAAACCACGCTCTGTAAAACAACCAATCAAAACAGTTATATCGAGCTCTGACGTATCATGCTCTGCTTCTATTGGATGACGAACTATATCGCATGGGATTTTTGTTTACATTTAGTGTAGCAACTAAACAATTGAAGTATAGTCTTCGGTACCTACAGAGTACAAGGCACGGTAGTAAATCCTAGAAACAATGCTAATTGTGACGCGGTATTTATTGTCCGCCGGGTCCCTGATTTACGTTACGTCATAAATGAATGGCAGCCGATCGCACCACGAGATAAACTCTGTAATGTTTATCTGCTGTTTTTTTTAATTGCTAGGAGTATTAATTCGTACCTATTGACGCTATCGCTAAACTACACACATTAAAAAATGTCGCTGCCTATCAATGATAGAGGCATAACTCAAAAAAGCATTTATTTCAGGAGAGCCATTTAAAAAAAAAAACAAAAACATTTTGATTTAACTTTTGACCTTCATAAGATAAAAAGATACTTGTTTTTGTCGTAATTTTATCACCTCCCAGTTAATTTATGAAACCAAAAATCAAATACAAGAGACGCAAGTCTAATTTAATATCTTTACAAATTGTAGATCTATTCGACATGCTTCTCAAAACCTTCGACGTGATTATGTGCAATAAGGACTCAAGTAGTGAAACTACAAAATTATACGTGTAATCTTTTGGACAACAACGATGCTTTCGTGTTAAGCCCTAGTATTTTTTTCTTTTTTTGATGGCTAATGATGCATATCGTTTTATACCTAAAAAAATATCAATAAATCATGGACAAAACCGAATAAATACGAATTATGTCTATAAAAATATTAATTCTTTGTCATAAATAAGGGCATATTTTGTGATCGCACACCTCTTTTATTACATTACAAAGTTATGATTTACCGTATTTGACGTGTGAGACCTTAGAAAACGCATTGGTCGAGCATAATAAACCCTGAATTGTTTTGCTAACATAATATCTAAGACAAACTGGCAATCAGAGGTTCAACGATGCGGTTAGCCTAGTTGGTAGTGACCCTGCCTACGAGGCTAGCGGTCCAGGGCTCGATTCCCGGTACCTAAGGGAAAATATTTGTCAGCTGAGCGCAAGTATTTTTTCCTAGTCTTTGAAGTTTCCTATGTATTTAAGCATTTATTTCTCTATTTAAGTATGTTTATCGTAGTCCAGTACCCATTGTACCAAGCCTAGGACATAGTTTGGGACCAGGTAAATTTGTGTGAGATTGTCCCATCGATCGATCCTGACTGATTTCGGCCACAGCGACTGGGATCCGACTATTTAGAGCGTCTCTCGTGAGCTCTATGATGACATAGCTGATTCTTGCATCAAAAGTTCGACCACATTCGATGCAAGTCATCCCTCCAATAGGTATAATGGGTATTTTTTTAATGTTTTATTAGTATTTAAATTGAAGCTTTTTTACCTTCCGAATAGCCTAATTTAAATTGTTTTTTAATATCTTTAAAAATACAAATATTTGTTGTATGTTGATATATTATCCAAATTAATATATGAAATGTAATATCAGGCAAATGAATACCCTATTGTAGTGAATAACCGCAGGTATACGGGCCTTGAGCTCTTCTCGCTTAACATCGAGCACCTCACGTCTCTTCCTTTCGAACTCGGACACCTTAGTGCTCACTGTATGTCTCCAAGACGGCCGGTCTGCTGCCATTGCCTCCCATGGTGACGGGTCCACGTCACACCGCTTCATATATCGCTCAAGCACATGTTTGTACCGCAGGAATTGGCCGCCTTGTTTCCGCTTGCCATCCTGTAGTTCTGAGTAGAAGATGCGCTTTGCCTCTCTGTCATCTGACATGCGGGAAACATGGCCGCCCCACCGCAGCTGTCGTCGCATTAGATAGGCCTCTATTCCATCGACATTAACTCTTCGTAGGACTTCCGTGTTACGAACACCAGTGCCGGATTAGCCACGTAGCAAGAGTAGCAAATGCTGGGCCCCGCGCATTGAGAAGCCCCGCGCACTCACATCTCCCTGACATGGATTTCTACCAGTTCTGTTTTATTTAGCACCCTAGATTTAAGAAATAACCTAAAACAAACCAAGGGTCTCTTTATATATAGAATTTACTACGGGCCCCGCGCTGGCTTAATCCGGCACTGACGACCACGGTCAGACCAACGAATGTTCATAATGTCGCGTAGGCATTCTAGGTGGAATCTATCTTATGTTCGAATATGCTTGCGGTAGAACTATCGCCATGTAAACAGCTATTTTCTTAGAGTTTTTATGTAGTGTGAGCGAAACACCTTGGAACGAAGTTTGCCGAAGGCTGCGGCAGCTGCTCCAATTCTGCCGTTGACTTCGTTCTCAAGGAGGCACCGCGATATTATGGTGATACCCAGATATTTGAACTTGTCTATCTGCTTAAGCGAGTTATCACCGAGTTTGATGTCAACCTGGGCCCCATTTAGCGTGTCAAGAACCAATACTTCGGTCTTTTTCACACTGATTTTCAGGCCAAATTTGCGACATCACTCATCGAGACTCGTCAAAAGCCTTTGTAGATCCTTTGGGGATTCCGCCACAAAACCTCATAAATAGCATTGATCAACTCCGTAATAGTTCCGTGAGACACTTTGGTGCCAGCTTTTAGTATTGCAAGGTTGAAGACTCCGCCACCAGCGGTACGGAAAGGAATACGAATGCCCCCTAGTTATTCTACCTAGATAGGATACTGATATATTTTTTAACTTTAATTTTATTTTTTGAACGTTCTAAATTGAAATAATATTTTTGCCACAAATATCGAATTGCTGAATAGATATGCAATGGCAAGATGTGACACAAAACGCAATATAAGCCTCACAAGTACACACTGTATCCACATGCAAAAAATAAGCGACTTTAGAGTTTTTGTAACTTATGACCTCAAAACATGCCAGCAGCGCCCCGCCGCCGGACTAATTCGCTACCTATATTATAAACTAGCTTTTGCCCGACTCCACCCGCGTAGAAGTCGTCTATCGCTGCTCCCGCAATTAAACAGTATCCTATGTCATTTCTCGAGACTCAAGCAATCTCCATACCAAATTTCATTGAAATCGTTTTAGCGGTTTGGCAGTAACGTAAGCGGTTTTGAAAGCGTATCAAACAGACACACTTTCGCATTTATAATATTAGTAGGTATAGATAATTCATCAGCATAATTTTATTTGACGGTAATTTGTATTTCATCCCATTTAAATAACGGAAACTGGTTATAAATGCCTAGCAATGTTGCTAGGCATTTTATAATAATATACTTAAATACTAACATACAAGTTAATTAAATAAAGGGCCTTTATAAATTAGTTTCATGCGCAAATAATCTTTTTGAAATACTTTTAATCTACTTCTTATTTAGATTTTTTCACTAACAAGGTAACATTTGGTTTTCGATCAAATTATTTTTCATAAAATGTATCGAAATGTATCGAGCATAAAGATTTTTTAAGTTATAGGTCATAATTTTATTTACATATAAATATTGAATATAGGCATATACCGAAAACATTATGTACCTTAACGACGATTTTTTCATGACTATGAGCTTATTTTGACATGTTACAAAAAAAAATTACTTACTTTCTGGATGATAAAGTTGCAACTAAAAATTAATCACTATTGCACAAACTATTTTGTAATGTATCAATGTTACAAATATAATCAGCATTTTTTTCTGAATTATTTTGGGGTGTGCCTGTAGTCATGATAAAAATTTAGCTTCTTTGTTGGTAGTTGCGGCTCAACTGGCTTACCTACGCTGTTGCCCACAATATGGCGTCACAATTGGACCAATGGCATAAGGGCACAGTGCTGCCACGTGGCTGTTTTTGGAGATAATGCAATGGGTGTCTTAGTCATCATAAACTTTTGAATATTTCACGCGTCGTGTTATACTTATCTCAAAAACGTAGTATTTCGTGTTATGACACTATCATCGATAAGCAGCGATGTCTAAGGATCAAAAATAAACGTAATATAGGACCTACATTATTTTTATAATTTGCAATATATCGCAACGCAGTAGGTACACTGCAAAATATCGGAATTATATAGAGATATTTATGAAATTTGAATTTTTTTTATGTGTCTAGAAGAATGAGAAATTACTTAAAAACGGTTTAAGTGTTTCTAGTAAATAGTTTTTCCTTGATGAACACCTGAAAATAGTACAAACGCATCGCATTCATGATTAAATTATATTTAAAAAAGTTTATTAAAGAGAAGTTAGATTTAAATCTAACTTCTATAGGTAATGCAATATTTTGACGTAAACGCAACAATTCGTAAATTTTTGTCTGTGGAAGAAGTAAAAGGGGAACCTAATTGTAATTCGTTTCAGTTCAGGCATTATGTACTTAGTAATGCTTCTTGAATTATTTGACGCGGTAATACCTAGCCTAATTTATCGATTTATGTATGTGTCCTTTAGATAGGTATCTCTTAAAAGCTGGTTTCTAGACCCGATCTAAATTGCGGAGTTGATATTCAATTGGATTTGTGCATCATTGCATCTTCCTGCAATTTGCCAGGTCTAGACCGGCTAATGTCTGGGCTATCGACCAATTTTATTGTCTGAGGGCCGTCTGCGATGACTCCATTACCCTGTCATGTTGAGTGATCGAAGCATGTAGACCAATTTGATTGCGGATATTACAAGCCCATTTTCACAATTAGAATGGATTGGTATGTCTTCCCATATGTGTGTATTTTTAAGATTCTGTACGATTCCATCTTATGAAAATATGGAACTTTTAGAACTTTTCGCATTACTATCCGTCCGTCTGTCTGTTAGAATAAAATTATCATCATCAACATGTGAGCCGAAAGACGGCCACTGCAAGACATATCTATGCAAGTTCTAAGGAGCGCGATAACGAATGATTTTGGCCCAAAACTGGATAGCTGTGTTGGAATACGTAGTTGTCACTTGAAAACTCTTTGGCTGTATTAACCATCCATATTTCTTCTTTGCATAGTATAAAACAAATCGTTTGCCGCCGTCTGCCTCTCTGTACGCGTAGATCTTTCAAATTGAGCAACGGATTTTAATGTGGTTTTTCCAATAGATAAAGTGATTCAAGAGGAAGTTTATGTATAATACATTTTGGATTATGTACAGATGATACAGAATACTCACAAAAACGGAAGCGAAGTGAGGGCGGGTAGTTATTCAGATTTTGAATATGGAACCTACCTTTAACTTAATAACATTAAACTGACCAGGGGCCCTAAAATGGTTTCGTTTATCGCGTGACAAAGTCTAGATAAGGCATCCGTCACCTTTTGACACGTAAATAAGTACGACAGTGACGGATGCTTTATCCACATTTGACACGCGATATAGACGCAACCATACTAGGCCCACAGGTATGTCCGCGGGCATTTTGCAAGCTCGTAATTGAATGTCACTTTCATATACTATCTTCTTTGCCCTTGCAAACTAGCTCACGTACTTTATAAACAACGTGACGTCAAATACCTTGAGCAAACATCAACAAGGCAAGCTGCTGGAAGAATTTCACAGCAAAAAGCGAGACTGTGAATAATATGTATCAATTTACGCATTTACATATAAGTGCAAATTCTGTTGGTAATTAATGCGCAGTTTTAGATGTAACGTGTGATTAGTTAAAGCGTGTACAACGAATAATAACACGTTGATATCCGTAGCAGCGGATTATCATACAACCAGCTACCGATTCTTTGCCGTTGTTTAATATTCGAAACTAAATCGATCTCCGGTAATTAACCGATCACGCGTCAATCGGAGCACTCTCGGTCTCAATGATTGAGCCGTGATTCCATTTACATAATGACATTGTTAGCGAATGCAAATAAATGAGTTAGGAACTGCCCGTGGCACTGTCTTAGGTAACGGAAACGGATTTTTGGTCTTGAATGTTAATTAAAGGACAATGGCATTTTGATACTCTTGTTATAGCAATCATGATGGTGTCATTGAATCTATCTAAAAAAAAGAAACAACCTGGGTGACTAAACTGACTAATCTATCAAGTCAGATCCGTAACTGCTAGACCTAGGGACTTATCATAGCACATAGTTAGTAATCATAATAAATATTAGGGGACAATGTCACACCAATTGACCTAGCCCCAAACTAAGCTGTAGGCGCTCATCACACAAATATATGCCCTTACCGGGATTTGAACCCAGGACCGCTAGCTTCGTAGGCCTGGTCACTACCAACTAAGCCAGGGCGTCGTCAAATATTCTTTGGATATCCTAATTCTACGCGTACACAACACACACACATATATATATATACCTATTGCGTATTATCAGTGTTTGCTACGTCGTCGGTATGACGTCATTTTGTTTTAACCGCGTTACGTAGCACTGGCTGTCACGTAGAAAAGACCATGTAGCGTTTGATCTCTTTAGCCATTATTTTCTCAGTAAATTATAAATAAAATATTTAAAAAAAAATAGGATGCTTTTGAGGCAACACCTTTTAAAAAGTTCATATTGTCAATTTGCTATATTGATGATTCGTTTGTGGTAATATCGTGAAGTGGTCGGTTGCGCTAAGGCGGCTGCTTGAGGTGCATTATGTAGCGGGGGGTGGTTATGAAGAGTTATAGTCGTAGGGTGAGCAGGCGATACAAGAAGTGACAGCTACACTACCGCATCATTCATAGTTACGATGGCTTAGATGTACAATGTAAGTTGAGGAAATTACAACGCGTCATCAAAAGTTATGTACGCGCACGCGTACTATTTCATGCATTTGTTTATTTTACACTTGATAATATTTAGGATTAAGAAAGGTGTTTTTTTAATTTTTGTACAGATACTGGTAAGCTAGTTTGAGATTGACATAAGCTAACTAATGCATAAAGAACAGTTTTTAAGTATAACGTATAACCTACATAGTTACCCACAAAGACGAGAGTTTCTGCAATGTACCTCTTTCTAAAAGTTCTGCGACAATGCAATGACCAATATTGGGTAACCACAGCCTATTCATCTTCTAAAACCTACTTCAAAACTATTGGGGCTCTATTCTAGTCCGTAAAACCATTATTGCTTTCGACATGTTATCGTATTGTCAACATTTTGATAGCTCTTATTTACTTGAAAGTGATGGCGGCCGTGTTAAAAAAACAATAGGTACGATAAAATTTTAAAAACAATATGGTTTTACCGAGTAGGATAGATACCCTGTGCTGTCTTTCAACACCACAACATTATTATGTTATGTAATTCCACTTGTCTTGTAGTTTTGTGTCTAGTTTGTGCGTGTGGTTGTAACTCCATATATCTCCGTGTGTGGGTCCACGTAAGACAGGTCGCGGAAGGCTCGGGGCCGGCTCATTAATTGATTCCTACGCACCTCCATGCGGACCTTTAATCAACCTACTCAGGCTCTTCCTAGATAAATACAAAAATGCTTGTTAATTTCAATAAGTCATGTAGTGTCTATATTTGGATGCTCAAGATCATTATGTAAAAGTTAATAAAAGTTGAGTCGAACAGAATGTTCTTATGTTACTTTTATTCGTTTGCTTTGTCTTTTACTGGTTTAGGAATAACGCTATTTTAAATATGTAAGGTAAAGGCACCTATTATGGACAATGCTCCAGTGGTGAACATTTACATTTTTTTAATAAAAGCATTGCAATACCGAACATTTCATTCTAATAGTGGTAATCCCGAATAGTTTAAATATAATCTAATTGTTACGTTAAAAGCATATCAATCTCGGAAGCTCATATTTATGGGATTGTTCAAAACTGGAGCTCTGTCCATAATAGGAGCTTTTACCACACACACATATTATATACCTTCACGCCCATTCCCATTCCCAGATGGCAGTAGGCAGAGCTACAGAATTACCAACAAGTAAAAACTTGTTGTTAATGCTGTAAGGACCACATCTTGCACAAACAGGCTAAGATGTATACCAGTGTATATTGGTGGCAGGTTGCAAGCCCATCGCCTAACAGTATGTGTAGCTTACAATACTTGCGTCAATGAAGATGCAGTAACATTTGAGACAAAATGCCATCCGCATATAGGTATCTAAAATATATTGCACGTGACTATGTCTATTGTTACAGAAGCGCCAGCGCCCTTGACCCCTTGTCTAGTTTTTGCTAGTTTCTAGATGTTTTTAAGGTTCCGTACAAAAAAATAAAAAAAGACGGATCTCTTATAGGATAACTCGTGCGTCTGTCTGTCTGTCCGTCCATCTGTCATAGCCAATTTGCTCCGAATCTACTGGACCTAATCAGGTGAAATTTTGTAGTATGGTGTAATCCTATGACCCAAACACAAATGTGCAAAGTATTTTTTTTTAATAATGTTCATTTAATATTAGGAAATTAAAAGAAAAGGTTTCGCAAACCTTACTGTGTCCTATATAAAATGAAAGGGCTTGTTATGAGGATCTCAAATATATTTTTGTTATTATTGTAAAATAAATAGTTTTGATTTTATTCATGAAAGAAGCTAAAAATGTACCATTCCCATTTTTGTCTAGACTCAATGCATGCAAAAGGCTTACATAATAGAAACCAAAATCTTACAGAAACCTGACCAAACATGACTGAAGGTATTACTTTCTACTTATTTAACTCTTGCTTATATTTAAATTTAAGGTAATCACGGTTATCTTCCCCAATCTTAACCGCTAGAAAAATACAGTCAAATAAAATATACGGTTTATAGCAGTAACTATATGCAAATGAGTCCATCCGCGTTTAACACCGCATTCTACTTTACTTTATATCAACGCGTGTAATTAAACAAAGAACTTCGCACGAAAACTAACAATTAAACGAATAACTGCTGTCGTGACGAATGTCGACGACGCGTCGCGTTTAGCAGTTGGTACTATTGTTGACCCTACCTATGAAGCTAGCGGTCCTGGGTTCGATCGCTATGGGCAAATATTATTTCGCACGATATTGCTAGATTGACATAGTATCAACTCAACAACCATATTTATTTAAAAATCAACTTTAATACAACTCCTTTGAACTTGAAACAAAACAAGCAAGTTGTTCGAGTTGACACTGTGTGTGATAAGTGCTAGTATTGGTTCCAGAGGTTTGGATGATTTCTATGCATTTAAGTATGTATATCTATTTTATACTTAAATATTTAGTACAAGCCTAGGACCAGGTCGATTTGTGTGAGATTGTTCTCTGGTGTTTTTTAGAGGTACAGAAACCTCAAAGGGTAAAAACGGGACCCTAAGCTATTACTAAGACTCCGCTGTCCGTCTGTCTGTCTGTAACCAGGCTGTATCTCAAGAACAGTCATAGCTAGAGAATTGAAATTTTCACAGAAAATGCGTTTCTGTTGCCGCTATAACAACAAATACTAAAAACTGCCTCCTAAGGGCTCCCATACAACAAACGTGTTTTTTTCCGTTTTTTGCTAATGTAGTATAGATAATGGTACGGAACCCTTCGTGCGCGAGTCCGACTCGCACTTGGCCGGTTTTTTATTGTTTGTGGAAATTTGCTCATGAGTTAAGGTGAGCTTCCACTCAGAGCTAGGGGGGGGAGGGGGCTATATTGACCACGCGGTTGGTCTTGTTGGTAGTGACACTGCCTACAAAGTTGGCGGTTCTGGGTTCGACTATCGGTAAGGGTAAATAGTTGTGTGGTAAGCGTGAGGATTTTTATTTTTGCTCCATGAATATTTGCACAACTTGACACTGTGTCACTTAAAAGTGTTAAAGTGACAAGGCACTCACGTGTGTCAGTATCTCTGATCGTGACTACTAAAGTATCTTGAAGAAAAAGCCATTTGTAATGCTGTACAATAATTGAGTTAAAATAAATATTTTCAAATACTTTGTACACTAAAATATGGAACTATACTTATACAGAAGGTATAACAAGTAGTAATCATGCTACTCCTTTCCCATTGACGCTCTCAAATTTCACTGTCTCTTTCAGTTCTATAAAAAGAGTTCATATCTTGAGAGAGAAGACAGTCGTTCTATTGTTGCTTTCTTAGGTGTTTACTGCAATGTGCCGTTTTAAACAAAACAGCGAGGCGAATAACTACGTACTACTATTGTACTATGTACTCTATTTACCAGGGCTCCAAAGCTCAAAAAAAAGGAACTCATATAGGATCACTTCGTTGTCTTTTTGTCTGTCAAGACTCTTTTGCTCAGGAACGCGTGGAAGTTAAGATTAATATCAAATACTCAGGTCTGTTATTCCTTGAACCTTTAAAAATTCATCTTTGAAGTTAACACAATCTATGTAAAGATAGGGCCGTTTATGCCGCATAGGTATTTTGGCACTCGCAAGGAAATCAAAAACTTCAAGGGTACTTCCCGTTAAGTAATTTAGAATCATTTAATTTGGCAAGAAGCAACGTCTTATAATAGCAAAAAATAAAGGGAAATACCAAAACCCATTAATTTGTGTACCCTTAAGCCAATTCTGCATAAACAGTAGATTAATGTGCTCAAATCTATTAAAAAATCAACTGGATACTCATGTAGATACTTGAATTATTGGCTACTATAGAAACACTGTCACAGAAAGCTATTAGGTATTTAATTTCGACGTAACTAGCACTTCACGCTGCAGCACTGTCATTACGACACGGTTCTATCATAGCTCAATAATTAAATACCGGGATTGTTTAAAGCATGTTTGGGCTTGGTACCGAGTGGTAATGCCCGTTTATATATGCGTTGCGTAGCGGGGCTCGTTGCAGTGGTGATAAAGGAAATACCGGAGACAGTTATTACTGGATTTAATCTTAAGTTATCAAATACGATAGTCTAAGTAAATAGTGCGTCCGCGCTGAGTAGCGGTAAGCGAGAAGATTATCTATGTATCACAATGTTGCCAACATACAATTTTGTTGGCGTCGTTTAAGGCAAACATTTTGACGCCACACCACCCCCCTACGGAGAAGGATAAACCAAAAATAATAATATTTAAAAGTAACAAAAGTCATTACGATTCTGGAAACTCACGTGGCGGCCAGACCTGGTAGTATATGGCCGTTTAAAAGGGGCTGTGGTATCTGCAGGCGCAGGCGCCGCTATAGGGCTAGGCGCAGGTGCAGCTGCAGGGCCAGGCGCCGGCTGTGCTCGGGGCAAATCCAAAGGTGCCGAGGTAACCGGCGAGCTAGGGTAGTTGTCAGAATCAAGAAAGGCTGGTTTGACGCGGTCGACGCTCACTACGACCTTCCTGTTCTTGATATCCAAGGTCAGGGTCTTCCCGTCCGCGGAACGCTGTAATACGGCGAAAGGACCTGTATAAGGAGGTTGCAATGGGCGCCGAACTGTATCGTCACGAAAAACGTGAGATGCGGTGGGTAAGTCCTTTGAGATGAAGACGGAAGGAGTCGAGTGGCGAGAGGCGGGAGCTGGGCGAAGTGATGACATCTTTCGTCGCAGCTGGACGACGAAGTCAGCGGGATCGACAAGCCGGTCGTCGCCAGAATCGGAAACCAACATTTCTCCGGGTAAACGAAGAGGTTCCCCATACGTCATTTCAGCAGCCGTAGCCTTCAAGTCATCCTTGTAGGCGGTACGCATGCCGAGTAGGACGAGAGGAAGAGCGCGTGTCCAGGTGTCAGAGTGGCACATAAGTGCGGCCTTTAACTGGCGATGGAGTCGCTCAATCATTCCGTTCGCACAAGGATGGTATGCGGTTGTCCGAATGCGCTTTGTCGCAAAAGTTTGCATAAGGCGCCGGAACAGGTCGGATTCGAACTGGGTGCCCTGGTCAGTTGTTATGATAGCAGGGACACCAAAACGAGCAACCCATCCTCGAACGAAGGTATCGGCTACCTCATCGGCAGTGATGGAGCGCATGGGCCACACCTCTGGCCACCTAGAAACCCTGTCAATAGCCGTGAGACAATAACGAAAATCGTCGCAGACGGGGAGGGGACCAACTATGTCAATATGGACATGGGTGAATCGACCAGACGGTTGCTCTATTGAACCTAAAGGAGCCGAAGTATGTCTTGAAACTTTGCTGCGTTGGCAAGCGACACAAGACTGTGCCCACCTGCGACAATCTTTCCGAATGGAAGGCCAGACATAGCGTCCTACCAAGAGTCGAGTGGTGGCTCTGACGCCGGGGTGACTCAAATTGTGTAACTTGTCAAACACCGCGCGACGAAACGAAGGGGTCAGATAGGGACGAGGCTTGCCAGTAGAAACGTCACAAAGTATGGAGACGTCAGTACCAGGAACAGCAATACGAGACAGCTGAAGGCTTGAGGCTCCTTGACGAAGGTCGGCGAGTTCTGGGTCCTCTTGCTGAGATTTAGAGAGAGCTTCGTAGTCCTCTTCTAAAGAGATAGCTTCAATCCGCGACATTGCATCGGCGACGACGTTATCCTCCCCTTTTATATAGCGGATGTCAGTCGTAAACTGGCCGATGAATGACAGGTGGTTCAGCTGAGACGGAGGAAGCTTTTCACGACGCTGTACGAAAGCGTACAGCAATGGCTTGTGGTCAGTATAAATAGTAACGTGCTGAACCTCGAGAATATGACGGAAGTGCTGTACGCTTTCGTACACCGCCAGTAGCTCTCGGTAGTAAGCTGGCCACTGAGCCTTCTGAGGGGTCAACTTTTTGCTGAAAAAGGCAATAGGACACCATTGGTCATTAACAAACTGCTGAAGACAAGATCCTAAATGGACACTAGACGCGTCCGTAAACAGGCCAAGGGGTGCGTCGTTGACCGGATGCTGCAGTAAGGTTGCGTTTGAAAGGCCTGATTTGCAGGCTTCAAAATGCACCAGAAGCTCGGGTGTCCATGAGAATGGTTTAGTACCCTTACCATTGGTTGCGACTACTGCATCAATCAAAGGCGCCTGGGACTGAGCGGCGTGAGGCACGAAGCGGCGATAGTAATTTATCATGCCGAGAAAACGGCGCACACCCTGGACAGTCTTCGGAGGCGGGAAATCTATTAAGGCTTGGATGCGATCTTGTGGAGGGCGGGTGCCTTGTGAGCTAATGTGGAAGCCCAGGAACACTACTTCGGCTGCGCCTAAAACGCACTTAGAGGGATTGATCACCACTCCATAATCATGCAGACGCTTGAAGAGCGTTCTGAGGTGTTCCCTGTGTTGAGCCTCATCTTTCGAGTAGACGAGGATGTCATCCACGTAGGGAAATACAAAATCGAGGCCCCGTGTGACCTCATCGATAAACCGTTGAAAACTTTGTCCAGCATTTCGTAATCCAAAACTCATGAAAGGAAATTCGAAGAGGCCAAACGGGGTAACGATGGCGGTCTTGGGGATGTCATCCTCGGCCACTGGAATTTGATGGTACGCCTTCACAAGATCGAGGGTGCTAAAAATGGTTGCTCCAGCAAGATTATAAGCGAAGTCGTTAATGTGGCGCACGGGGTAACGGTCAGGAATAGTTCTGGCGTTCAAGGCCCGGTAGTCGCCACAGGGACGCCAGGACTGGTCCTTCTTTGTAGTCATATGTAAAGGAGACGACCAAGCACTTTCAGATGGTCGCGCTGTACCACTGCGCACCATGTCTTCGAATTCGCGCTTGGCAGCAGATAATTTCTGGGGTGCCAGGCGACGGGGACGGCAGGAAATAGGTGGCCCTTCAGTTGTCCTAATATGATGTACCGTGCTATGTTTAACAGACCGTGGGAAACCAGGAGGTTTGGTGATGTCTGGGAACTCAGCGAGCACCTGTGCAAACGAAGAGTTCTGAGAATCAATAGACTTGACGCTGGACTGCAAGGTAGTAGCAGTAGAAGCAATGGCCTTAAGGCCGGTGCTGCCGTCAACAAGCCTCTTATGGTGACAGTCAGGTAGCAAATGATAATGGGACAAAAAGTCTGAACCTATAATGGCTGTATTGACGTCAGCCACCACAAACTGCCAGGTAAAATTGCGCCGCAGTCCAAAATCAAGTCTAAGATTGACAGTTCCGAAGGTCTTAATTGTGCTGCCGTTGGCTGCGCTGAGTTCCCAGTCGGTGGGTGGCCTCTGCTCTCTAAGCCAGCGGTATGGGTAACAACATAAATCAGAACCTGTGTCGACCAGGTATTGATTCTTGGTAACCTTGTCGGTGACAAAAAGGCGGCGGCTGTGGGGTTCGATCTGGCAGCAGTCAGAATCCGCCTTTACTGACTGCTGGTCGAGTTTTCCGCTGTCCAGTTGCATGGAGTGATGCACTTGGCTGCCTTCACACCAAATTTTTTATGGTACCAGCATGCTTTAGAAGAGTTGGTTGGAGTGCTGCTGCGGCTTGCGCCTCTAGATGCGGATCGGCCACGGGATCTTCCACGCTGCTGCTTCTCAGTTAGAGCAGCGACCTGCTGACCAAGCTTGTCTAGGCGTTCCATGACAGTTTTGAGGTCAGGGTGTCCGCTGGCAGCTTTATTGTCCACCTTATAGACACTCGGAGGCCCGGGAGTAACCTCAATGATCTTGTCCGCCAGCTCTGCCAATTTGTCTAAGCTGAGATCTGACTGTGCGGTAAGTATAGCCTGCACGTGGCCAGGTAAACGTCGCATCCACAATCGCCGCAGTATGCTATCATCCTTTGAGGTACCGGCGAGGGACTGAAGATGCCGCAAGAAAGCTGTAGGTTTTCGATCACCCCGCTCTTCATCACTAAGTAGGCGCTCTATGCGCTGCTCTTCAGATGTAGAAAGTCTTCTAATAAGCTCCTGTTTCAGTGTATCATACTTGTGTTCCTCCGGTGGGTTCATAATTATGTCCTCAATATCACCTATTAGTCGCTGGTCTATAATACTAATAACATGACTAAATTTTGTCATGTCGCTGGTAATACCTGCCAAGTGGAATTGGGCCTCAGCTTGTGCAAACCAAACTGCGGGCCTGTCCGACCAAAAAGGAGGTAACTTTACAGCGACTTTGCACACTTCTTTTGTATCAGCTGATGATGTGCCATTTTGGGGTTGTAGCCGCGCTTGTAGAGCAGCATTCTGCACCTGCAGAGCTTCCAGTTGGGTTTGCAGCTCTTCGACAGACATTCTGGAATATTACAGATACCACACCCAAGAAAGAGAACAAACAGTTAAAGAAAAGATTAGTTTTTAAATTTATCCTTCACCGCAGGGAGCCGAACACACAAAACACAAAATTTGTTAAAAAGTACACACAAAATGCAATATTTGTTAGATTAATGCACAAAACACCTGTTAAATATAAACACAAAACTCAATATTGGTTAAATGAACACACAAACTGCAAATTTCGTTAGTGTTGTGACAGTCATGCAATATTGTCCCGCTAAGCACAAACAAAAATATTAAATATGAAAAATGATGGGATTATTAATTTAGCAATATTGCTTGCCTGCACACAGTACAAGATAGAACACACACCAAATATTAAATAGAAAATGCACTCTTCAAAACAATGTTAGCAGAAATATGCCTAATGACAATGAGGTTATGTCAAATTAAGTAACCAAAACACCATTAATGAAAATCCAAATGCAATGATAAATGCAGTAAATTTGTACAAAGACATGAAAATAGCAAAACTTAGTATTTAAGGTTAATTGGCATAGATTAGAACAAACAGTTGAATTAGTATTTTGTCAACATAAAACCAAATAGAATAAACACTCTAGTTTTGTTAAATAATAGAATACACACTCTTACGTAGGTATAGTTGCAATCACTGTCAGTTTCTTTGTAGGATATTTCTAACGGGAAAACTGAAATACTTTACTGGATACGTTGATGAACTGGATAAAAACCGGTTTTAGGCAAGTTGTTCAAATGCACTTTTTCGTAACCTTTTATTGCAAAATCACTCACTGCACTTTGTGGAAACTGGCCTCGAACGATGCACACCAGGCTTCGATGTCGAGGGTCGCCATGAGACAAGTGGAACCGCCGCGATGTCCAAGGAAAGCATCCACACTTGACGCTTGTGGACGTGTACGTCGTGGTCACCAATTTGGGCTTGGTACCGAGTGGTAATGCCCGTTTATATATGCGTTGCGTAGCGGGGCTCGTTGCAGTGGTGATAAAGGAAATACCGGAGACAGTTATTACTGGATTTAATCTTAAGTTATCAAATACGATAGTCTAAGTAAATAGTGCGTCCGCGCTGAGTAGCGGTAAGCGAGAAGATTATCTATGTATCACAATGTTGCCAACATACAATTTTGTTGGCGTCGTTTAAGGCAAACATTTTGACGCCACACATGGTTTCCCCCGGGGAGCCGCAGTGACGTCGCACCATACTTCAGTTAGTTATTCCTCGGGTAATTGGGTCGTATTAGTATTACATGAGGCGCGATAAGACGCGAATTAGCGCCGCTGAGGATTAATCGTGGCGGCGCGGAGTTGCGGCCCACGGGACGGATCCGACACGACTGGGCTGACACTTCACTTACAACTCAAATGGTCATTTTGTTACCTATGAAGACCATTTCGTGTTTACTAATATCTTTAATGTAAATTTTACCATCAAACAATGAAACACCATTTACTAACAATCAAAATTAAGTTTATGATTTGGGTAAAAGCGCCGCATTAAAAAACTACTTAATCTAGACTAAATGCGTAAAAAAATGCAGTTTTCTATGGGTTGATGTTTATTTTGATGTATCGAGTTTATGAATACGGCACTTAGTAAATATCTACTGTATACTTGCTAGGTGCGGTTCATGAGATACAGCCGGCGGAAGGACAGCGGAGGCTTCGTGATAGGATCCTGTTGGGACCAGTTGGGTACGGGACCATAAAAACCGAGTTTGTCGCAGTTACGTCAGCAGATGTTATTGAATGAATCTTACTCAAGAAATTGATCAATATCGAATCCAATGTTTTGATAGAAGACTTTATTTTTGATATCGCTTATAATTCAAACCTAACCTAACCTACATATAGGAATTAAATTATGCGTTTTATCTAAAACATCTCCAGCATAACATAGGTTACGGAAAAATAAAATTTCGCTAATTAATATTCCTAAAAAAATATCAGAATTATAAGGTGTTTCCTTTGTGACACATAGCAAGAAGGCTTCTAAGTACGAGCAGTAATTGTTCTGAACTGAGTGAGACGTGATAACTTAGCCTCTATTTAAGATAATTGTAAATTAATTTCAAACAAAATTACTAATAAAGAATTAGAAATAAAGTAATAAAAACTACAATACGTTAAATGGAACAGTATCGTTACCAAGCGGCCGCGAAGGGGTTGAGTCGCGTGGTATAACCGCCCCTCCTGAGTGAGTCATTTGCGTATATTTACATGAGTGGCACATACGGGTAACTCACGCTCAGCTAGTCCAGCCACGAGTGGAGTTATAACACTACAGAGTAAGCTAAGCTCTGTCGAAACTATCGGCTGAAGAGGGCTAACGTTTGAGGAGTTTGGATGGAAACGAATAAATCGTAGGACCACTCACACGAGCTAGGCAGCTGACCTAGGCCCGAACTAAGCTTAACATACTAATCATGGTAACCCATCATTTTATCGATTGTATCATTTTCATCGAATTTCACTTCATTGATTGTATCATTTCATCGAATTTCATTTTGTCGAACGGTAGTTTCGGCTAAAACCAAGATGTTTTCAGAACATCTTAAACATTAAATACGTAGGTTAGGTTTGGTTAGAAATGACAAAATTAAAAAAAAAAAACGCATGCTCTGAGAAATGCCTTTCGATGAAATGAAAATTCTGCGTAACGATACGTTCGTTGAAAAGTGTTTCGATAAAATAATAGGTACCCACTAATCATACTAAGATAAACATAGGTACTTATAAAGAGAAATACTTACAAAAATACAAAGAAAATATCCAAGACTCAAAGTACTCTAACACAAATATTTGCCCGTAATGAGAATCGAACTCGGGACCGCTAGCTTCGTGGGTAGGTCACTACGAACTAGACAAGCAGCAGTCGTCAGTTTTTAAAAGCTATTACCCAAATTATTAATTTAAAAAAAAACCTGACTACCTGTCTTGACGGAAGGTGGTCACCGCCATTCTTAGTTACCAGGAGAGGATCACGTTGCCGGTCTTTTAGGAAAAGTTTGGACACGTTTATGTCTTTTGTATCACCAATCCTGAATTCTTCTCAAAATGGTTTTTTTGGTAAAGTAAAGTTTACCTTGATGTCAAAATATTTGACATCAATGCTTGCTACGATTACTGTTGCATAAAAAGGTGCCCAAACCGAGTATTTTTAGATGACTTTAAAAAACAACCTTAAGTCTTAAGAATATAAAAAGAAAACTATTATAGTTTCATGAAAACATCATTATCAAGTTCACGTCAGATCTTTACAATAATAAAAAATCTATTCAAGATGCCGCAGACAGGTTGGCTGCTGTAGCCAATTGGAACTGTACCAGAGTACAACGAACACCACACCACGCTTTACATTAATAGTCTTTATTATCAAGTTCTTAAAGGCGAGTAAATATTCATGGGTGCGAGTCGCCGACTGTACTCGGGGACTCAACAAAGAATTGTTGACTCAAGTGCGTTGTTAATAATAGTGTTCGTCTCATCAGGTCAACAATGATCGCCGTGTTTTGGGTTCACGTTTTAATTAATACAGTTACGACTATTATAACACTTTCTATTTTAATTAAAAACTCCGCTACATTAAAAGATCAGACGCCCTAGACTAGATGCATTCGGCGTTCGTGATCGTTATCTAAAATTGACGTAAGCTGTCAGACGGTTGCGTCGAGCGCCTACGTCAATTACAAAGATTCCGTCAGTTTTCGTAAAACGTTTACGTTAGCGTTAATCAACTTGTGCTAGCCTCACAGGAGGGTTAACATGACATACTATAGCAGTTCATTTTAGGTTGAGAGAAACGGACAGAGCTATAGGAGTTGTACAGCTCTGTCACTTTCTCTTAACCTAAACTGAACTGCTTTAGTATTTCATGGTAATCCTACAGAAGCTGTATTTTGAACAGTACCTTGCCAAGTTTTAGGCAGAAAAAGGGATTTCACTGTATTTTATCTTTGTACATTAGACTAGATTTCACTTTTTACAGCCAAATAATATATTCGATTTAATCCATGTATCTATGGGCACCAATTTTATGTTAGTGCCATAAGTAGGTTAGGTTAGGTTAGGTTTCGGAAGGAAATCCGTAAAGTTTTGACAAATTTTACACTTTCCTTTATATCCGAGATGGCGGTTGTTCTTTGAATGTGTATATAATAGTTTTATATGTGACTGATGCATAATAAGAGGCATTTATACACGAGATAACCGATACTTTAATGACATGTAATACTTTAATGTTAACATTAAAGTACAACCACAGATACAGGTTACTTAATACAGGGCATTTGCTTAACGTTTCTAAACATATTATATTGAAGTTATGATAAGGATGTAGATGAAATAGTATAAATAAATATATTCAATATATTAAAGATCTACCTGAAACTATACTTTTTAACCCCCGGCGCAAAAAAGGGGTGTTATAAGTTTGACCGCGTGTCTGTGTGTCTGTGGCCCCGTAGCTCTTAAACGGGTGTACCGATTTGGATGCGTATTTTTTCATTTGAAATCAGGTTTTTTTGCTGTGGTTCTTAGCTAGGTTTAGACATCAGCTCTGAAAGGAGGGGTCACTATTATATTGGAGGTTTTTATCTATCTAATTAAACTATGCTCAATAAAATATATGTAAGAACACAAATCTAGGGACTATGTTTCGATTAAACTTTGCTTCCTAAATCTATAGTTTAACCCTGAACGAATGGTTCCTTCCAGATGCGTGCGACCGCGGCGCCGGCGCAGGTGCCGATCAAGATAGCGGCCCGACACGGAGCCGTGACGACCGACACCGTGACGGGGCCGTCCCGCCGCGGGGGGATGCGTGACATCTAATTAAGGCTGTATTATATTTTGTATTTTGTACATTGATTTAACACGCTTGTTATACTAAGGATAGCAAAGTGGAGGGAAAAAAGTGGTATGAGCACTGCTGAGAGAAGGAGAGAGAGATATATATATATTAAGAGAAAGGGAGAAGGATAATGGTTAATGGCATTAAAAAGAAGCTCGTAATTTTTATTTGTTAATAATTATCTTTTGCCAGTTATAGTATAGCTCTAAATATATAAATGATCATAAATCTGGAATCATTGATTGCACGCGCGGTTGCACAAGCGTTCATTAGCAATTTTGTCCCCTGAAGACACCCTGTCACTTTTTTATTTGCTTAGGTAGAAAGTAACACGTGACTTAAGGTGACATTAATATAATGAACGTTTGTGCAACTAGGTATTAGTATCTTTATTTCCATTCTTACGTCTCAATTAATGTTCAACAAGAGTACAGTCAAAGTCAGAGGTAGGTATATGTTTACTTTCTCAATACATCACATTTTTTTTCACACCTCTACACCACTCTCAAAAAGGTTTGTGTATACATAAAGTTCGACGCGATAATGTATAGATATAAATAAGTACTTTGACTGAACGCTGACACGTGACGGGTCCAAGTCTCGTGTCCAAATGTTGTAATTTTGAATAAGTAATTAAGAGAAGAAACATTACTAACCTACATTAAAATAACATTTAAATACATTGTTTTTTTTTGTAACGTATATACAAAGTGTAGACGCGACAGTTGCGCTCATGTGCGTAAATCATGCGCGGGCGCTCGCCGTGACGCAGTGCGCACTTCCGGACGATCGGAGATACTTATCGACTATACATTGTGCCAGTTGGTCTTGACACTGTCACTGGGGTAGCTTTGTGCTGGGCAATCAAACAGACGTTATATCCTGGCTTTATTATAATCCCCTAATCAGCTGCCGGCTTGCAAGAAAGATATAGGTTTGACTGATAAAGATATAAGACAGTGGCTCTTTTACTTGGATAGGGACTACTTTAAAGAATAATCTATTATTGTGCCAAAAGCTTTGGCCATCCATAAGTAAAAAGCAGTATCAAAGTATTAAGTTCAAGTCCTCATACGCCATTTTTGCTTTGATCGGCGGTAGATCACTTCTGAACATCACATCAGAATACGCCATCTTAAAAGGTATAAAGCATATTTAATACTAAAATTGCAGGCATTCGCGGTTAAAAAACCTGCTAACGTGCAAAAAATGCAATGGAGTCAATATACTTGAACTTTAATGCTTAAAGTTCAAAAATGAGAAACCACACCACCACTATGCTTCAGAGGATACTCATTTCTGCGATGGACTTGCTTGAGCAGTCTAAGACATATTTCCCCTAAGCCGATACAGCACTATGTTTAATATAATTCTAACCGTTAAATCAACTGCGGACGCTGGCGGCTACGCAAACAATTACACGCGCCTGCGCCGAATTCGCGTAATTTGAGGGTAGGCCGCCGCGGGCGCAGCTTGCCTCGCGTGCGTTACGAACATTCAACGTCCATCCGGACTGACCACCACAACCACCGAGAAAGATGGGAACAAGGGCTATTTTTGAAGATAAGACAGCTCATGTTGATTTGTTGCGTAAAAGATTGTTAATCAAAATGAAGCATTAGTCATGAATTTTCCATGATATTTTGCAAAAACTATATTATGTCTAGCTAGCAGTGGCTAGTTTAGTAACTATTTCCTTGTAAAGCTTTCAAGGCTGCTTGTCACTCAAATGTCCATTGTTCTGTGTCTAGCCAGCTCCTGTTTTTATTCTGAATTTTTTTAGAGCACTAAGGTGTATTGAAATTGCTCATGAAATGATTGGAGCCTTGTCTTTGACGTACATTTAAGTTATGTTATAAGTTGGGATAGAGGTATTACTTACGTTAAATAAACGTAAGATTTTTTAATGTTGTTTTTATTTAACTACACTCTTCTCAATACCCGTATGTCTCTTGCTAGAGTAGGAAGGCAAGGATAATGACTTGCTCTCCTTCCTAACATGTATGTAGGTGTTGCCGTAAGCGCATGACGGTAAGCTCTAGGTATCAAGTGTCCTATGCTTTCCTTGATGCAGATAAGCTCGACGAAAGAGCCCCGGAAAGGAGAACCGGAAGATAAAACTACAAGTCATAAAATGAATATAGCTTTAACAAAAATAAAGAACAACATAACTTCATTGGACATTGGTAGTCTTAGGGATTTTTTTATTAAGTTTTAAAATAGCTGCGAAACCTAGACAAAGTCATGACAAAGGATACTCGTAAGTAGCGAAGCAAGAAGCAAATAAAGTTGAAACATACCTTTAGCAAACACCATGTTGTAGGTACTTATAAATGTCGCTACCTAAATAAAATAATTATTTATCTTTCAATGTTATCAAAAGAGTATCAAGTTACGACAGCAACCCTTCTAAATCAGAAACAGTGCGTGTAAATATTGACGGTCTGGGTTGTAACCATATTATTCTTGAACTAATCAACCATTATATTTGTACCTTTTGGTCCGAAGTATATGTTCGTAACAAGAGGTAAAAATGGTATAAATATGCTGCTTCAGTCAACGTCATAAAAGATCACTTTTAAACTTTGTCGCTTTAACGTCTTGTGTGAAGTTTTGAACCGTCGCGTCATACAAAAATGTCATACGAGTGAAAACGATAAAATACAAAACTAATCATATCTTATGATCAGTAACATTAACCAAACGTATTCTGACTTTATATATTCAAAGCAACTGCTACAAATGTAGGGGTCATACTATTAGGTATGGTTTTTAATTAATTTGCTGAGGAACTTTACACTGTGATGTTAGAGAATAACTCCACCTGAACCCGCAGCAGGTGAGTCACCTGCGCCGGCGGCGCATCTGTCTGCGTGACGTCACCAACACAATCACGTTCGTTGCGTTTTGAAATCAAAATACTATTGTAATCAAAGTTAATTTTGGGTCAGTGACGCAGAAAAAAGGAGGAAAATGACATAGTTTTGGAGAATGATAGGGATGTGATAACTCCACCTAAGAAGTAAGTAATTAGGTACTTAGGTAATCAGAAATGATAGAAAATAACTCCGACTTATATCGTAATTATTTGCAACGTCTATTTCCAGATTCAAGCTGATAACTCTTGAATAGCTCAACCAATTTTCATCAAACCTAGCTAAGATCGATTGAACTAGATTTGAAGAAAAGAACTCCAGGTCTGAATTGGTTCATAGGTTTGGAAGCTACGATGCTACAGACAAACACAGATACACCGACATACAACACAGATACAAACGTAAGCTTTAGACATAGGTCCCACCAGTCTTTTTGCGTCGAAGTACCAAATGTTCGAATTTTCTCATAGCGTAAATTCCTTGCTGGAGAGTTACCTGAATACATGATGATGATGATGATGATGATGATGATGATGATGATGATGATGATGATGACGATGATGATGATGATGAGTGGGGACGCGGCCGAGGCAGACGGGCGGTCGACCTGAATACAAACCTATTTGGTTATGGTTAAACTGGTGATTTTTTATTAAGGACAATATATTGCAAAGATGTATTATGTAGACCACACGTACCATTTTCTTTATCAAAACGATGAGCAATCGGAGGTAGTTTTCGTACCTACTTTTATGAATTATAATTCAGCAGATGAATTGATTTTACATTTAAAAGTAAGTGTGAAAGTAAGTCCATTCTCCATACTTTAAGTTTATCATAGTTTAGGCTATGGACCAGTATGACTACCCCCCCTCTGGGCTGCGTCGGCGCAGCCCACGGCCTCGGGGCAAGGCCGCCGGCTGGCGACCTGAAATACTCGTCGGCATCTGGCTCAGGTGCCGCTGCTTCGAGGAAACCAAACTCACTCAAATAGTAAGTATAAGTTTCTGGCAAAACTTACTTTTTTTGACAAGCTTTTCTGCCAACTGTACTTTTTTGTACAATCGAACAAGACCAAATTCAGTCTACTTTAAGTGCAACAGCGGCAATCCTGTTACTACTTTCCTACTCCATGAGGGTCCTAGACACCATAATATTACGTTGCCTTAATTTAATTTGAGACAGTCAATTTATAACCCTATGATCTGTGGATTAAGAGTTGTGTCCATTATTCAGCTTTAGGCTATTAATTAGTATATTTCAGCTAAAAGCGTCCAACGTTGGCGCCGTCACCCTATCACGATAAGGGAAAGGTGGTTTAAAATTGACTTGGTAGATTTGAATCGAAATGACCAGTTTGTAAAAACAGAACCAAAATATGTTAGCATACCAAGACCCTTGTGGGTGTAAACAAAGTTCTAAACATCTTAAGTTTGCAAAAATCTGCACAGGCCTCAGAGTCCACTTAGCATCAGTGCTCGTGTGTTAACTTGCCTACTCCTAGACATAAAAGAAAGGCTCCAAAGCGCCAAGTATATGCTGGATACTCTTGGTTAACTAAATGTTTTTTTATCGTTCGATAAACTCCAGGTAGTTGGAAGTTGCCTTAGCTCGTAAAAGGAAAAACACAAATTGTCATTACTTATTTTGCTTGCTTATCAATGCAGGACGTAGAAAAAAAACATTGCTGATTCAATCATCAAGCGCCGTGGCAGGAGGCATAGCCTTATTGATTTGTTGATCAAATCTTTGAACATTGAATTCTTCCCACCCTTCAATCGTCCAAAGATAGATGTATACAAATACCAGAGTAACGACCACAATCTCCACGGGTCAAAGGCTACAATAGCCAAGAAAAAACTGATGCTTGAGGCTGAAAATTAATTTCCAAATCAATTCGAGCAATACGAACAAACAGACAGCGCCATTAGCGGCGGCGGCCGGCAGGTGTTCCTAAACCGACCAAGATAAATACCCGCCATCAATACACACCCTCTGCTCGGTATCAGACGTAATTGTGGTCACGGTTGCCCACTATTAGACGCTATTACAATACTTAACCTTGCTACGTTTGAAAAATCGTAGCCAACGTTGATATAGTAATATATTGGAAATTTAGAGACATGTTGAATGTTGATGTAGACCCAAATTTAGATTTTTAATCCGTGGCCTGTGTGATCATTTCTTTCTCAATGCAATAAAGCAAAGGTGTGTATTTTGGTTAAATTACACAGTAAAGTTACTTTACTGATTGTGGCTTATTTTAATTTCACGTTTATAGTGTACCTAAGCACCTGCTTTAGTTACTTATTCCAGAAGAACCATTGACCAGGTAAAGGTTTCCACATACAGGTACCCAGTCTTCTCTAAATTGGACTAGTTAAAAACGCACTTCAGACGGGTTCAGACTAGAATGATTAAATGAGACCCTTAAGGCAGTAGTCTTAGACATGGTCATCACAACAATGGCAATGTTTCTATCTACCAGCACCGAGATATGCATAAATAGACATACGAAATTAGATAAGAAACATGTTTGACTGCAAATATTCGCGTTCGTCGCATATTTTGCCCCTAACTGGATTTGAACCTACAACTTTCGATACAACAGATTGTCGCCGTTCGCTGTGCTATTGAAGCAGTCAAATTGATAAAAACGGCAACATAACGGTTAACTATACGTTAAGATTGAAAAATTAGGCGTAATCCAGCCGAACATCTCCGAAAGCATTCTTTATAGCAAATAAATATCTACCGTGGCGGCTCGCTATCTTAATAGCACATCGAGAAAGGTAAGCCACTCATTAAGTGAAAGGTCGTTCGGAAAAATCTCAGATATGTAATAATCCTGAGTTACTAGACAGTTATGTGTGCGATCTCGAATTTAATTCCGAATTAAGTTGTAGATACCGTTAGTGTCGATATAAAATGTAAAGTATACGATTATTCGCGCGTTGCGGACGCCAGACTAATATGAAACTCGTCCGGAGCAGACGTTCGTAATTCAAACACATTATTTGCTTGATTAGTGAATTAATAGTAATTATTTGTTTGGAAAAAACGTTAATTTGTGTGTTGGTGATGATTGTGACGCATGTGCGATCAGATTAGCCGCGATTGCCGTCATTAATAAGCGAAATAAAAACATCACTATATTCGACGTGCGTCTGTAGTTAAAAAATTAACGAATGATCCAAGTGAATGTCACTATTGCTTTAAGAATAGAGTTCATTTTGGTTTGATTTTTAGATCCTGTTTATTTTCTAACTACTGTTTAAACTTCGTGCATTGCAATTTGACTTCATTTTTAATTTATTTCTATTTAAGGATCTTTGCTATTTGGTAACATTTTGTCAAAGATTTTCCAAAAATATACTTTCCGCTTCAATAATTACCATTTTGTGAAACTTCGTCTCATATCACCAATACTTTCGTCTGTAGATTAAACCATCATCATGTTATACGGAGTAAGGTCCCTGCAACCTTGGCGGAACTGCGTCAAAATACTAAATTCCAGACGCGCGCAACGTACATACGTACAAATGGGTCAAGTTAGACTCGCTGGCAGGTTTGTAAGTAAATACTGAATACCACCTTAGATCGAAGGCACCATGTACTTGGTGCGAGGCTCGCGCGGCGGGTGCCGCCGCTGCAATATTTCATGTCAGCAAGGTTCTTAATCCGCAGCAATAAAGTGACAGTCTAAATAAATTTAGCAGATAAGGTGAAACGTCGTATGTGCAGGTGCGCTACGGTCCCACGCGTTGCGCAACGACTACACTTGGTTTCCAATTTTATGTTGACCGGTTCCAAACCCGTCTTAGGCTCAATTTCGGCTTAGACCGGAGACTCTCACCCGCGGCGGGACCGTGAATCAGCCATTAATTAAAAACTAGCGTCGGTAAGTACGTTGATTAGTGTAGGGACGCGGAATTTGGACTTTGACTAATTAATAATTAAAGCTTGAGGTTTATTTTGCATTCCAGCACACGACTAGCTGCCTTAAAGAGCTGTGGGAGGGCCAGGTTTCTGGTGTTTAAGCTAGCTTAGGGTTTAAAATTCATTTGCACGTTGGAGATTTAGTGTTTCAAGCAATTAAAATAATATTAAAACACTATCGAAGGAAACTGTTTCCATTAATATACCTATAATTTATTATGCAAAGTAGTTGATTAAGAGTGTTTCGATACGTCGCTGAATATTTTGGAAAATTGCTTCATTCTAAAGGAAAGATCTAGTACAATATGACACCAGCCCCATATTAAATGACATCAGTTAGGAGCTGAAGCATTGTGCCAGATGCAAATTATATTCCTAGTCTTCTCTTCATTTGCTTGAAAACACAATGTTGACAAGCCCACCATAGCTTGATCCTGGTTTATTCTCCCCATAACCCTTACAAGCTCGCTAGTCAAGTCAAAAAATACTAGTCTTGTCACGTGCGCTTGTTCAAAGCTCACCTCAACTGGCAACCATAACTTGATCTATGTGTCCGTAAACTTTACATAAGTGCCTACGACCTTGGCAGAGCAATATCGAACAGACAACTACAGATCAACTTATAATTGCCATCGAGTCAACGATGTGTTCAACAGTCCACAACAGGGAACGAGGCTGGAGCACGATCCCGTATCGCCGGCGGGAGCGTCGGCGCGCATGTCCCGCGTGCCCACGCTGCCCACGCGCAGGACAAATACTGTCGGCGGGAGTCCGCGCACAAATCAGCGCCGGCGCGGCGGGGGCCCAGGGCTGCGCAGGGGTCAGGTGCCGACGGCATTAGAACAGTACAGACCTCAAATGTTGAATACTTTAGTGCCTTGGCATAATCAACTTCATGGTGAACTCATGAATTTTAATTATGATTTAGGTTATGAAGTAAGTATATAATGACAAGGTTCTATTGTTCATTATATTTTTATTAGCCCTATGGCCAGTTGTCGATTTAAACACTAATTGTGAAAAGTAAGAATCAATGGTAATGTTAGATCTGAATTGGGCATAAGGAAAGAATTGTTTTTAATGTTTGAATGAAGAGATGAGGGAGGTTCAGGTAGGATGGAAGTTTGCCCAACCAACCTGGTTGATAGGCATACAACTTAGGTAGGTATTATAAACTGATCCTGTGAGCGATTGAGTTTCAAGACACGACTAAGTAATTATCAAATCATAGAAAACTGTGTCTAATCCTTGAAACCGGCGTCTCAGTCAAGCAAGATGACATTTACCAGACCTAGTCTTGTATTTTTGAATTTGTGAACAGAAAAAACACAACTAGATTTAATTTTCCACTGAATTCATTAAGTATTGTATCAAGAACCTGAAAGTTCTTACAAGGGTCCATATGTATAGGAACGGAATGAAGAACCATAAACTTGCTGTGCAGACTCTTGCCGCACAGCGGTTCAGCTAAGTCTAGTGACGAACACGTTTAACTTAGGAACGAAACCCATTGTCTAAAAACACTGAAATCCTAAGACCACTGGAACGCTAACCTTTTTCCAAAGAGCCGTAAAAACAAAAGATGTTACAATTACTGTTCGGGAATGCGGCGCCGCAGCCCTGGCCGGCGCCCCGCGGCGGTCGCGCCGGCTTCTCTCACCTCCGTCCGTAATGAACAATATAAATGTGTCATTTGGCCGTCGCCGCGACGACTAACGGCCGGCAACCCGGGGATACGACTAGCGGTCAAGTCCAGGGTTTAAATACTGATGATCGAAAATAGGTAGGAGCTGGGCCTTTCTTTTGATCGTGGATTGATGGAAGTAACGTGTCAGGAAAACAACTAGGGGTAAGTAGTTTCTCAAGGGCTGCTGTTCAAAACTCGGAACTTTATATAAGTCGCTTATAGTTACTCATTAACTACTTCGCAAAAGTTGAAAGGCAATTACTGTATCAGAAATTGGAACACATCACAGTGATCGCTCCGTATTAGGATGCCTTTTAATTCAAGTCCAACGTTAAAGTAGCAAAACCGTTTAAATAAATTTAAATATCAATAATACAACAGAAAGGACTTGAACTTGCGGTTACCCTACAATTTTGCAATCCATAACCCAGAAGCATTAGTGGGACGATTAGGCCAACTGGTCTGTCATACTTGTAAAGGTGAGATCAGGACTTCATATTAAGATTGTGTTCGCTGACAGGTAGATTGATGCAGATTGTCGTTGGGTTATCAGCCGTAAAGTAACTAAGCGATGGCGTAGTTAGGTATTCATAGAATCCAATATTTCCTGTTACAGAAAGAGACGGAGCAATGTTCGACGAGGACTAGATACAGGCTAGTCCTCTCGGCTGCTGCTGGTCCTAGGCAATTAACGTTTTTGCGCGCGTCAGTCCGGCCGAGCCCCCGGACGCCGCGCCGGCCGGACCAGTTCCGTGACAATACGATACGCTCACACTTCCGCTATTAACCAAACTACTAAACCATATTCAAATTAACCACCCGGCAATCAAGCAATAAACGGCCATAAAGGAACGACAAAAATAAACTATCCAATTTTTAAAACGACTGCTAAATTTCATCGCCTATTAAACCCACGAAAATTGTCCTTTTAAAAACTTTTTCCGAGAGCTAAAGGGCTGTGACAGTACCTATTATATTATTAGGATCGTTTTCGGTAATGATAGGGCCGCGCTGCGCGACCTCAGATCGCCGGGAGGGACTAATCGCGGCGCACAAAAAACTTTGGGCACTTCATTATAGCTATACGCCTGTTTATTACGGACGGTGCGCGCAGATGATTTTGCATTCCTTTATGGTGAGTGGAGTCGAGGGCTCAGCGTGACAGCGGCAGACGGCGGCCAATTAACGACCAGCTCCACGTCAAATATGAGTCCTGGCGACCGGAGGACGAGACGCAGGCACGAGTCTAACCCAACAACAATAGTCGCCGCAAAAAGCCGACCGCAGCCGAGGAATTTGGAAACGAAATTCGCGGATCGCATATCGCGAATGCTCTCGCGTGTTACTGCATTATTATTTAAGCTGGGCCTTTTAAAAAATGGTTCGGATGGCCCGGTGGTTGTTTTTTTGGAGGCGCGTGCGCGGGGCATAATTGGCACGCCGGACGCGCAGGCGCGGATGGTTTTTGCGCGAGATTCGCGTTGCCGTTTGATAGCTTTCGTTGCGTAACGGACTCTCACTCGTACCTACGAGCGGCGGACTAGGACGACATACTTTCGAAAGGCAATTTCTTCTAGTCAACGTAAGTTAATTTCGGTCGAGATATTAAAATAATTTATTTTTATAATGGAGAATGAGAGACATCCAAGGTGCAGGTAAGAAAAGGGGTTCACGGCGAGCCTCGGTCGGACGTGGCTCGGAGCGATGCTTGACCGCCGCGAGTCTTCCTTTTTCATCGCACAAAAAGCAATTTAGACGACGATGACGGGACCCAGTATGATAACAGGATCCCGTTGCGTAGCCTCGGGTGCTCGCCGAATCCCTCACCTTGAGCTCGCTCAGCTCTGGAATAAAGATGGTATCGGTTTTTTGTCGCGCTAAAGATTGTTCGCGAGCGGCGCAAGCGTCGCGGCCGTCCCGTCGCCGGCAGCTCGTCCGTCAAATGTCATTCCGCTCAAACACAATGGAATAGACATTGCAAAAATGGTACTCGCGTGGCGACCGCGCCCGACTCCACAATGGCTCAAAAAAACAAACAATCGAATAGAAATCGAAAACAGAATTTCTTTCGAATACGTCGCAACGGGATTTTGGAAATCCGGTTTTGATTTTGTTTGGTCTGTTTCCCCCTGAGCCGGGGCGCGACACGACAACTACCGCCAAAAAAACAGATTCACATATTATTAAAATAAACGAACGTTAATGGATTCGACCCACGTAAACTGCGGTTGAGTTAGGCTGCATATGATGAATCGCCTTTTACTGGGTGCACAAAAAAGGTATCCCGAACACTGGCAATTACATGTGAGGAACAAAAGACGGTTTAGTGTTTATGTTAGTCACTGGATGTATGTAAGTTGTGCAATGTGTGTTGGGTGTTGTTCGCGGCGAGGGGCGAGGGGTGCGGGACGCGGGGCGGGGGGCGAGGTCGCGGGGTGAAGGCGCACGCGGCCCCGCGGCCCGGCGCGACAACAACCATTGTTACTATTGCTCCGACACACTTTTGTTTACAACTCCGCAAAAAATAACTGTTCATCCAAAAACATTTCCAAATATTATTACAAAATTTACTTTGGCATGTAGCATTAGATTTAAACTGCCGAAGAGGTTTATTACCACTGAGATCAGTTATAATGGGAAACCCGGCAATCTTATTCCGGATTAGAATTATTCGGTTGTCAAATAGTCGTTTATCATTTTGGTCAGCGCCTGCGTATCGGGATTGCGGAGCCCCGTTAGACTCACTTTAGGTAAAACACTCCAATAAATAAAGAATCGGCTGACCACAAGCGAAAAGTCATCAGCTTTTACGATCAATAAAGTCAGAGCTTTCATTGAATACGCATCAATGAGCGTGTACGAATGAGACGTCGGTAGGAATGGGTACTTAGTTCAGTTTGTCAGTAATTTGAGAAGGTGTGACGAGCCAATGGCGTGCGGCGGCAGGTGCCGGGGGCGGCCGCGGCAAAAACGCGGCTGGCCGAGCACGCCCGGCTCGCAAACTGCAACATTGCAACGTAACACAATATTCACACAACAACATTGCAAAAAAAAACCCAAAAAAAACGAAAAAAAAACCAAACGGTCGATTATAAAAACGTGTTACGAGGTGAGAAAATCCTCTAATTATTGCGCCTGCGACGCCCCGACTGTTGTCGCCATTGTCGCCACATGGAAGCATAATTAGCTTTTGTTCAGGTGTATTATTTTTTAGCGAAATCCCAAGCTATTCAGTTGCAAAGCAGGGAAGCTGTGTTTACGTCTCGGTGAGCAGTAATTATCGACTGCGGCTGCATTTGTCACCCTAAAAATATGATCTGCAATTATGATTGTCTCAAAACCGTTACGCAAGTTTTTTCAGACGTACAAAAACGTCTAAGGAGACAGCAAAATGCAAATAACGTTGAAAGAAGCAAAAAATTTGCGGATTGTTGTCCCTTTTGTCGCGCGTGCCCGAGCGCTTGTAATGGCTGTATAATTAATTCGTGAGAGTGACAACGGCGGGAGCTGCGCCGGCGCCGCCTCTATCGCAAACACCGGCATGCGCCGCTCAGGTGCATAATCTTTATTTATACTTGTTCGCTTCTACTTCCCCTTTGCATAAATTATCATTTTTGCAAACGTTGCGGGGAAAGGATTTTTTGATGCACCCGACTTACAATATCATTCATTCTGCCCGCTTAATCCCATTTGCATCCAATAGGCAGCTAATCCTTAGTTTTTCTATATTTGGTTTATTTTTTACTAATGAAACGATTTTTGGCGCGAATCCTCCTAGAAACAGGCCACAAGTACGCCACTTTTTCTTGTTTGTCGAACTAGTTACAGATCACTGAGCACTTTATCTATTGCATTGATCATAACAGCTCCTGCTGCTTAACGGAAAGCGGGCTTTACTTCTTCGATTTTGGGTTCAAAATCATCTTTGTCATTATTGTCTTCAGTAGCATCATCTTCATGATTTGGTGCTTTGTTGTCTTCAACTTTATCTGTTACGGTATTAGGTTTGTTTTGAAGTGTTGGGTGTAGGGGGATGTCTCACCTGGTGGGTACGGCAGCTGTGTCGTCTTTGTCTGGCCTCACTTGACTCCGCGAAAGGGATGGCGGCCTGGGAGCGGGATGCGCCTGCGCCGATAATAGACGCAGCGCCGGCACAATGGTAACGCGATACCATTCCTGTACTTAAAGGAAGATAATTATTAGCCCTGGGTTATCTTGTATTTCGGCTGTTTTGTGTGTGGAGTGAAAGTAGATCAGTTATTTTCCAAAAAAATCTACCATTTTCTCTTTTGAATAATTACGTTTATATTATTATCACTACTTTTTGAACAAAGGGTTTTTAAATGTTTTCTTGAATGTTTTCTAAAGCAATTGAAAAAAACTTCGCTAGAGCTTTTTATTTACAATTTTTTGGGTTATATTTCATAACAAACTTTATTTTGGTCATAAGAATTTATTAACTCTATAAAATAGGACTGTCATGATACAAGCAGAATTAATGAAATACTATTTAATCTAGCTCACAATTCCCGTTAAGATTAAAAAAGAACATAAAAACAGAGTGGACAATTTTGTTTGAAACGAAATTATAATAAAAAAGCGATATCTTGTGCTCACGGGTATCTATTTCGTGGACGTTGCCGATTTTCTAATAGATCACGGCATTAATATGCGAGGAACTGGTTCTCGCGAGATCCGTTAGTGGTTTATGTAAATTATTCGGTTTATGGCGGCTCCTAGTTTACATCCGAGGCACCTACGGGTCCCGCGATATTTATTGGTTTTAAAAATATAGAAAGCCGATATAAATTACGGATTATGGAAAATTCGGGTGTAAAACTGCACGCTTATTGAACTTAATTTTCCACGGGCACTTTTAATTACGGAATAGAAAGTCGCGGTTCCCAGGAATGCGGCGCGCAGTGACAGGTCCGGCAGATGTCCCGGGTGCCGCTAGTTACCGTTACTTGTAGCGACCGTTCAATAGACATGTGACATGAAAAGAATTCGATTACTATGCACCTCTCGGCTAGATCCCGCGATCCCGCGGCCGGGGAAACGCGCCCAAACTAGTTTGTCCAAACGGCCGGTCACATAGAGCGCATTGTGGAGATTAATGCACAGAACCGGATGCTGCCTCTCCCGGGCATCGATAAAACGGTCACAAGCGCTATAAAACCAGCCCGGGAACATCTTTGTGATCTCTAGCGCTGACCGCCCTTCGGCGCCATTCATCTCGCGGGATGAAAGGAATGTACACTCAGCTGATAGCGGCGGCTAACGGTTAGTTTTTGATCAATTATCGGCCCGCACCCGGGGTCTAACGCATTTCGGCGCTCGCATAGAAATGGAAAGCGAACCTGTTTATGTTTCAATAACGTATGCACGGCCCGCGTAACGACCGTGCTTAGAATCCGATGTAACCGGAGACACAATGCGCGAGAAATCGAAGGATGCTGATGCTCAGGGCCTCGATAATATTGTGTTTGAACTCCGATGTCTAATTTCCAATACAATGGGTGCTGTAAAAAACCAGGATGAAAATAAATGTGTCACAGTGCCACCCTCCGAGCAGACAATGGACAAAGGAGTCCTCGAGTTTGGCGCACCACAATGCGTGGGCGCAGAGTATTGTGCGATCGAGATCGATCGGGATGACACGTGTGCGAGGGGACATGTAAATCTCCGTCTGGAGGTGAAAGTTGAAGACGAAAAGTAAAAGTCTATGTCGCATCTGGCGGCGCGGGCGCATATGATATTCATTCGTCGCGAGGGCGGCGCGATCGGGCCCTTATCGTGTCTCGGCACAATACGCGATGGATTGTGTTTTCTGACAAAGAGTCAAGAGATAAAAAGTGAACCGTTGAATACATTCATTTGGGTTCATTTATATTTACAAAATCTACTACAAATCGGCCAATCTCCTGTCTCACAAAGCGGTATTGTGGTCGTCGCGCATTGTCATTCTATATTATTTGTTTGACATCTTTTTTTCTAGTGGATTGTTTGGATCTCTTTAATGATTTATGTCTTCGAGCATGATTGTGTAAGAGTTCCATCCGAACCTTTGTATCGGTAGGTGTTCCTTGGAGTGGGACAACAATATCACCCGCCGCTTTGTCTGTTATAACCAAATTCGTACGTGATTAATCGTCAATTTAAAGTCGCCTACGGCAGATGAGCTAAAAAAAACAAGGGGCAAACATTACCTGAGTAAAGTCCCCAAAACTCGCAACTTTTTGTATGTCACTTAACTTTAAAAAACATTAATGCTGAAGCATTTGTATAGCTTCTAGTGACATCACAATTTCATTGAAGACGTCATTTTAGATTGCAACTCTTCATGTTCTGACTACTGCTGCCACCAACTCTTATGCATTCCATTACGCGCTTGTCTTCGATTATCTCGCAACATCTTCGACTGATATACTGCGCACTAAATCCTTTATAATTATGTTTTTGATTGAACCGGGCGATAATGATCTCTGGTTACGGACGCCATTTGTCGGTAATGGATTGGACAGTTTGTCCGTCGATGGCAATCTCTTAAACGCTAATTTGTCGGGGTCGCCATATGTCGCGCGTAATGTGGGGAGGTTTTAATTGTTAGTGGGAATTTTGTGGCAGATTTGTCGGGAATTTGTCAGTCATTGCTAATACTCATTGTAGTTCTGATAATACAAGTAACAGTTGCGGTGTTTTCGCCCGTGATTGATGCGGTTGCGTGCTTTACGTAAACCTAGGGCTGGGTAAGTTACAATATCAGAATTTTGGCGAAATTACTGCAAGTATGTATGGCAAGTTGCTAAACTGGTTCCTAAAAATTTCATTCTTCTTTCTAGCGTTCATGCTTTTGTTAGGATGTTGACAAATTGGTAGGTAATCGATCTGTAATCCAATCCAATTAGAATATAAATGCATAATAAGGAGTATAATTATAACAATCCTGGCTTACTCTCTAGCCTTTATCGCAGCCATCAAGAGTCCCTGAAGCACAAGTTAGTTAGATAGAGGACATTATTATGTTATTTTGCGATACTTTCAAAATAACCGACCATATAACACTCTCTATGCTTATGGTCTAGGTTTTGCTGAATGTTTAACAACTGCAATCGGCTCCGCGAACTTCCCGCCGCGGCCCGAGTGGCCATAAAGAGCGCGAACTCCGGCCCATTGTGGTCCTCCCAGCGTAAATAAAGGCAGATGTTACCGCACTCCCAAACATTACACCCTAAAACCTAAACAACACATAATACCTTAACACAATGCTAAAAACAACCTTAACTATCTACAAATCCAGTTGCTATTTGATTGGGAGATAAGGTAGGTTAAGTGGTTTTGGTGCGTGAATTTTCCACACATCCGCGGCCTACGGTCTAACGTTTGTGTGGGTAGTTTTACAAAACCAAATTGTTTGAGTTTAATAAAAGTCATATTAGAGGCGAGGATGCGGATGACAGCCGAAACGCGGGAACAGAGTTAATTGTTGTGATGCATATACATATATATACATACCTATACTTTGCAATACGGCACTGAACCTTTACTACGATTTAACGCATTATAGCAGTTTAACCATAGCCCTTGCATGGTTGTATATTAGAAGGAGTCTTGTAAAAAGTCTACACCGCATCAGACAATAATGACATAAGGATAATGGTCAATAGATACCTATCATTCTGCTGATATGATGCTGATGATGCATTAAAAAAGAGGTTTAATCCGCACTATTTATTTGTTTTATATATCAACATTATCATGATTTTTATCTCTCGCCAAGTGTCTAAGGCGACTTATATTGACGACAATTTTTACCAGATTTTATTACAAGCTTAAATCAGGCATGTCGCTAATATCCCAGCGTCTCCATATGAATGCTTTACCTATATAAAACATATAATTGTCAAGTACTAGTTCATACGAATAATTGTTATTTTGCGATGTTAATTCTGAAAATCCCATGTATTCTAGTTTTCTAAACATGTTAATTACGAATATATTAATTAAATAAAAATAATTTATATGCTTGCATTTATTAGCATCTTTATTAATTCGTTCCTTATTAAAAACTCAAACCATTACAATAAATTATGCAAATCTGTAAAATCAGATACAAATGCTTATTAATATATTATATATACATATATGTAATAAAAGGGGGAATTTAAAGTAAATCGTAATCTAAACTATAATTAGTAAAATTATAAAAAAACAAACATTAAAAATTATGAAATCTTTTTCTTTAAAACAATGTGGGCACTCTATTATAGTACCCATAACTAAAAAAAAGTAACGTTTTAACTTCTTTATGGACATTTATTTATAATAAAATAATCACTAAGAAGTAAATTTGGGTATTAGGTCTCTTGCGATATTAAAATTTGATATTAAGGATTTTTTTAAATTACTGAACAACTCAATAAAAAAAAAATCAATAGGGACATGTAAAAATTGTCCATCGATATTTATTTATTTATTTATATTCCCGGTACGGGCCAATATTAGTGTGAGTAATTTTGTTCCCGAGTCGTGGATGCTTCTTTATGTATAAGTATGGATTTCTCTATATAAGCACCTATGTTTATCGTTGTGTAGTATCCATAGTACAAGGTTTATACATACCGTAAAATGTGCCTACTTTGCTCCCCCATGGGTAACTATGCTCCATAGTAACTATTTCGTTTGTTACTTATAAGTTAAGGTTGATGACAAATTTTCTAAAAAGAATCGCTGTGTACATCCAGCCACGCAGTGAAAGAAAGCAATAGAATGATTTACAATACAGATTACCTCAATATAACCATGGAGCATAATTACCCGTGGGGGAGCAAAGTAGGCACATTTTACGGTAACATATAAAACACTTAATTGAACAAACAGAAAAAAAAACACAAAAGGAATCTCTTTCAGTTAACTATTGAGTGATTGTAAATAATATGTAAATTTAATTATATTTTTTGCATTTTGAATGAGGTAGAAGTCGCCAATACAGAGTAGTTTCAAATTTTAAAACATATTAAATGACGTGCAGAATGAAGCAAGGAAAATATCTAAGTCAGGTTAAAAAATGCTTTTGGTAGAAACACGATAAATCCACGCATTAAGTCGTAATTTTGGAAATTCGGTGCAAGATTTAAATAAAACACGTGAAACAAATTAAAAAGTGACATATTTATATCACGCCGCTTAGCCACGTTCAACTATCGTAAAATAATTTAGATATTATCTACTTAGTTTATTGGATATTTGAAATTTCACATAAAATAGCTATTAAAGAATCACTAAATAACTTTAGAAGATTTATTTTGGAACAGTTATGTTATGTGGAACAGAAATAGGTTTGGACTCCTGGTTAATGTAATGATACCAGAATCTTCTTTTTTTACATAGTATAAAACAAAGTCGCTTTTCGCTTATGTCTGTCTGTCTGTCTGTATATCCGCTAACTCCGCCTAAACCACGCAACGGAAATGGATGTGGTTTTCACAATCAGTAAGATAAATTAATTTTTCACTGTAGTTTTTTATGTATAATAAATTCTAGTTTATGCACGGGTGTGACAGAAAACTTACTTTAAACCGATGCGAAGAGAGGGCGGGTTGCCAGTATAGGAGATATTAGAGTGAAGTGAGTAACGAAGTTTCGAAGATAATAACAGCCCTGTGCGCAGGCGTGGACTTACGTGGTAGATACTTTATAGTGTCTTCAAAACAGGAAGGTTCGTGTGCGTCCCGCCAGTCCAATTGACATTACACTTTTGCGTAAATTTTGGTGACATTAAATAGTGGGACGGGACTTCGTGGATTGAAGACAGTGAAATGTGAATAAATAATTGATAAACAAGTAAATATGGGTTCGAGCTCGGTACCTTACGATCACGAGTCGACCCTTTCGGCCAACTAAGCCACTGACGTTCTTAATCTTAAACATACATACTTATTTATTTAGACAAATAAATACTAGCGTTCATCACACCAAATATTTGTCCTGACCAGGAATCGAACCCCGGGACCACTAGCTTCGTAGGCAGGGTCACTACCAACCAGGCTAACTGCGTCGTCATTGTAGGTTAGGGCAAGATATTTGAGTGAGAATGCCGACCACGAGGCTACCAATAGCAGAGAATACCGTCAGGGCGTCAGTGCCAAGTGCTGCGAACTGATCTTGTGGTGCCCCAACACGACGAAGACTCGTTGGTTGGGTATTAGTATTAGGGTTCCGTACGATTTATAGGGTGCCAATCCTATTACTTAGCCTCCGCTGTCCGTACGTCTGAATATCAGCGGGCTATATCCCATGAACTCATTAAACGCACTTCTACGCACTAAAACCTTATCGTCTTTGACCTGTTATGGTTTTGTTTTGAACTCGGCCGCCATTACTGTCAAGTAAATAAGAGCTATCAAAACGTTGACCATACGTATCAGTTGAAATATTTACAGTGTGGATTTCTAATGCCGGTTTAATAAAAAATAATAAAAATAAATTTAAATAAAAGAGGGCCCCAAAAACAAGCAAGTCCTACTTGTACTTGGGTGGTTTTTTTAGACGGTAGTCTGAGCCTTGTGCTCTGAAGTTCGACATACCACTATGCATTTTTCCAGCGCTAAACAAAACTTTTGATATTTGTTTTTATTTGTTCTAATGTAAGTTTAACAAAAATAAGTGAACGAAATATATATTAATTTTAAATAAAATGTTTTCACACCCAGAACAAAAACGACAGATGTTTAAATCTGTTTGCGGAGAGCGAAAAAACATTAATTTTGGCACATTTGAGCGGAAGAACGATTGCGACCGCACTAAACGGTGCTCAGCGGCGCGTACGCAGTGATTCAATCAATTAATTAAACGTACCCCTCCCCTCCCCCTACCGCGCGAGGGGGAACTTAAACCGAATTGATAGACACTTGTGTTATATTGTCTAAGGGACAGATTGGGAAATTTAATTTTGGATAAAATTTGATTAGGTTGATTTTGGTTTTGTTTATTTGAATGAAAACGTCGCAGGGTGAATGTTGGGGTCTAGGGTTCCTACAACAACATTTTAAACAATTGAATGGCAAATAACTCTAGCAACTCTATCTTAGTCTATCGATAATAGTTTTTAATCTAGTTTGTTACAAGTTAAACGTGTGTAACATAGTTTAAAAACAGGTGACCCGATTTTGACACGGGTTTTCGGTAGCGTAGCAGTATAATTATAACGAAGTTAAAAGGAAAACTTAATCTCTGCTTATAGAGTTCAGAGTTCATTTTGCAGGTTAGCTGGAAGAGATCCCTTAAAGGATAAGACCTTTGTACATGCCTATTATGTAAATATTGTAATTTTGTCTTGGAATATGTAAAAATACTAGTAGAATACGTTGAATTTACTTATCACTTAAATTATCTTTTGTTAAATATCATGAATTTATGGCATAATTTAAATGATGAAAACATTACACACATATTTACTAACCTATATCGATTTTATATTCATAATATAATAATTATTAAGTATAATCATCAATATTTTTACTCAATATCCTCTTTCTTTCTCTCAATATTTGAACCTAATTATACCCAAGTTAAGTATTTAGCCTAATTATTAATTAGTAATAATGATACAGAATTGTGGGGAGCCCTGAGGGAGGCATTTGCCCAGCAGTGGGACAGAAACGGCTAGATAAGTAAGTATAATGATACCTACTCAAACTATTTTCAGGTAGCACTTGATCAGCACTCATTAAACGTTGCTGACAGGTGTGGCCTGGACTGCGCCCGCGCCCCCGAGAAGAATGCCTCATCAGCCCGTGGGGGAGTAATCTCGTTACATGTAACTTCGTTTGCTTGCGGCTTGGGGACCACGGGCTTTGTAAAATTTAACTTGCATTGCAAACTGAATGCAAAAGTTAATATTTGTGCATTGATAAATTACAAGGGAAAGAGTGTTATGGGCAACATTGTCACAGTGTAAAAAGCCCGGAGGTTTCAACATGTGGTAAATGGTGCCCAACGTGGGGCGATCCATCGGCCGATATTGGCCGGTCAGTTTTAGGTAGTAGGAACATATACAGGGTTCATCCGGATCGCTACAATTTTTATAATTTTAACTACCGCCAAGCAGCAGTGTTCGCATTGTTGTGTTCCGAGGCACAGAGGCATTCCATCTTAGTCCTCAGGGTTGGCAACGCATTTGGAGTTTTAGGATTGTAGTCTTACGAATTCATATGTCTGTGGGTCTCAGATCCCTCTTACCATTATACGGCCTGTGTGCCTTCTCGCTGTCATAATTTCTTGGTTTCTCTTAAGGTTTCACACATTTCTTTATACCATTTGAACTGTCGGGCGTCCTGGTAGACGTAGGATTCAGATAAGCTGTTACTCTGTGGTGCCCTTTACACTGTTGATAAAGTTCCCCACTATTAAATACTGCAAGCTGCCATTTATTGTTGTTGTTGACGTTCTTTATGCGGTGAATTGATTTTCAAAAGGTGTTCTTCTTTTAGCTGCAAAGTAACAGTAATTTGCCGTTAATTGTAATTTTTGCTGTGCATAAATTTATGTTTTCCCTTACTTCTTTCTATTTTAATTTCAGTAGGGCTTTTCAAGGATTATAATATTCATAAGCCGTTATTGTTTGTGTTGCATCTTATTGTTTAATTTCTTACACTTTCTTGTAATAGCAGAAATAAATATTATTTTTTGTATTTCATTCTTTTATCAGTCTCTCAAATATGATGCGTCAGAAAATGGATGCCTGGTGTATCATTTACAGTGACTGACTTTCAACACCTATAATTATTCTATTCATACAAGTAGATCCCAGATAAAAAACGTATATTTTCCGGTATCTCACTTAAAATCGCAAAAGAAATAGCTACCGACTGCGCAAACCCTATCGCTTCTGCGTTACGCGGCGAGCAACAAAACTCAAGACCTGTTATTTTAGTGTACTTCAACGTATATAAAAACGACACAGAACGATTTTGATACTTATTTAGAACTAGCATTTGCCCGCGTCTTCATCCGCGTGGAATAAATAATTGGCCATCCACCATCAAAAGGTTTTTTTGGGATAAGTGTTAGCCTTTCAGGGATATAAGCTATATCTATTCAGAATTTCATTCAAATCCGTACTGCAGCCGTTTCAGTGTGAAGGAGTATCAACCATAGGGTCTAACTTACACACACACTAATTTTTGCATTCCCCTTTTTTTAATGTGTCTGTCAAGAATCAAACCAATTAAAAAAAATAACAACGAATTGTAATTTTTTTGCACAAGACAACCTAGTCCAAAAATACCAGAGGGCTTATTGTCTAACGCACTCACAATCATGATCGTTTTCATTTTGAAAATCGAAGGCTTGTCTGCATACAAAATGAAAACAATTGCTTCACTTTGAAGCCGGTTGCGATTGCGAGTGCGTTAGACAATAGCCCCTCTGGTCTTTGGTTCAGAAACAAGTAAATATTATACAAACGCTTCGTAGGAGGGATAATTGCTTACTAGGCTAATTGCTTTTATTACTTTAAAAATGTATAAAATTATTTTCGTTTCTCTCGACAATTTCATTAACATATAAACATATCGTTTACGGATTTCAACGCATTCTGCTTCACTTGTGCACCAGCCACTGAAAGCCAGCCAGCGTCTTAGTGTTTCGTCAGTTTGGATAGGTGTGCCGCCCCGTATGCAGTTGTGCAAATGTCAGTCAGTTGTCAGCGCGGCGTGACGTGCGTTGCCAATGCCACTGTATCAGGGGCTCTGTCCTACTCGGTAAAACCATATTGGAATTGGCATGACATGTTATCGAAGTTTTTAAACACAGGCGATATTACTCTCAAGTAAATAAGATATCATAACGTTGACAATACGATAACCTGTTATGGTATTGTTTTTGACTTGGCCGCCATTACTGTCAATTAAATAAGAGCTACCTACCTATCAAAACGTTGACAATACGATAATATATATGCGCATGGCTGGTATTCTACGCGGTAAAAACCATATCGTCTATGACCCGAATAAAAAAAAATTGGTACTGTGTAAAATAGAGCCCCCAGAAAAGTACTTATTGAGCAATAAATACTTATATAAAAAACTAAAAAATATTTTCTGCGAATTCTTGAAAATGCGATAGAGAAACACCTAGTTGGATAAACGTAAGCGTAATAATTATATCCCGTTATGACACATTCTGTCACATTCTTATTCAACAAGATTAAAAGTTACAGCACGCATCTTTAGGAGATATTCAATAATTCTTGGTACAACTGGGCAAATATACCTACTAAAATATCGAAAGATATTTTGGTAGGTACGTAATAAAGTTATTAAGTTCATGATCTTAATAAATTCTAACCGCACGCTGTCAAAAGTCCAAATTGCACATTGGTGTGAAATACCTTCCGGACTCGCCCGATCACGCGAACTTAGAAAGTGTTATTTATGTGGATCATTATTCCGATGTGTCCACGTCCTAATGTACACGATGGCGTCACCTCAGCATAGTCAATTTGACATTTGTAATTTTGTCAATTTATCTTACAGTTTTAAAGGAAAATAGGCTTACAGCGCACATACGGGTGCTCTATTCTACGAAGAAAATTTTAAATGCATGTTGTATAATAAATATCAAACTGAACATAATAAATTTGTGACACCTGGTAAAACAATTTTGGGACAGACTTTTGTTACTGGGTTTTTTATTAAGACCTCATTATGCTTAATAAGACCAGACTAAGGAATCTGAACTCGGTGGATTTATGTTAAATATAGCGGATCTCCAGTTGCTACCTTTCGTTTCCAGTTTTTGCAGAACCCTTACAGATATAAACTTTTTATTAAGTGACAAACTACCCAGTTATTAACCAAAGAATGTACTTAAGTTGTCTTATGGTAACGTAATTTCTATTTATTATAAAAAGAACATTTTTTTTTACGCATTTGCATTTTATTTTGAATTTAAATTTATGAGGAGAAAAAAACTTCATAAATCATTACAAGATTTGTTCAAGTTTTGAACAAAAACGTGTTTAACGTGTTATTTCAATTAGCACCTTAATTCGACACCAGTACAAAGCAGCATGTCGACATATGAAGTAAAAGCTATTTCTATAGCGGATCGTAAATAATAAATTACCTTAAATTATTTCATATCAAATTCACACGACAACTCAAACCAGGTTGTCGGATGCCAGCTCACCGTAGTATGTTAAACATCAGCGGTGATCGGCAGCTAATATTGACAACTGAATAACAAACACCCGATCTACATAATAAGACAAACATTCCTCGCAATTATGTCACAAACAATAAAACTAAAAATTACAAATTCAAATGGATCCCTAGCGCCATCTATGTTGCGGTCGTTGAACCGCGACAATGCGTAATAAAATTATAATAGTTATTTGTTTATCAATACCGATTAGCATTTGTTGAGTGTGGACTGGGATTTACATTTCAATAAGACAAAAACGTGACCGATATTCGACAAGTGTTATTAACACAGGATTGAACTGGTAATTAGAATGTTGATTATGCGTGCGTATACGCATACGAGCATACGTCACCTGAGGCACTACTTTGAAAATCGAAGTTCGAAGTTACGTTACCTCTATCTCTTTCTTTCGATTTAGTCCTGAATGATGAGTAACAGGGACTGAGTTTACGTAACTTCGAACTTCGATTTTCGAAGTAGAGCCTCTGGAAGGAAGCCACTTTTGCTTGGCCATAATAGGCAGCGTTGTATAACTTGAATGATTTCGTAAACGATCGGTTTCTATATTGCTGTATTTTTTTTCTACTTGTGCGTGCTATATTATATGGTTAAATAAGGACTATTAGACATTTAAATGCATGGATTAAATTATTAAATTAAATTACCTATATCAGGGGACAATCTCATACAAACTGTCCTAGCCTCTAAGCTTGTACTAGTACTTAGTAGTCTAAGCTAGGCTTATACTATATGGGTTTGGGTTTGGGTACTAGACAACGAAAAATACCATGTACCTACATAGAAAACATGTAATGTAAGACATGCTTCGTAGGCAGGGTTAATCGCGTCGTCTGGCCACTGTGCCTAGAAACTTGTAAGTTGGAGGAGTTATAGATGCACTAGAAAAGGGTTATTGGAAAACAAAAGGGATAAAAGTGGAGTCGCAGGGAAAAGCTAGTCCCTACTAACACGCGGTCGGCATCAGTTCGTTAGAGGTCAGGTCACTGAATGATTGCGTATAATGTCTGATTTTCTTATCTAGGTTAAGGTTAGGTCATTGCTTAAAAAAGGAGACTTAACCATTGAATTATTCAACGTGTTGGTGAACATTTCGAAGTAGGTAGTTAATTATAAATAAATTTTGGCTCAGTGTCCAAGTGTCGAACTAATGAAAAATCTAATCAATATCTTACCTTAATATATACGCTATTAGCTAAATGCTAATGATATTTTATTTACATATAAATGTTTCAAAAAATATTGATTTATAGACAGTATTTTTCTATTCTAGTGTTTTACTTGTGTCAACGTGGGGTTTAAATAAAGCGATATTTTTAGAAACTATACGCTTAAGGACATTACAAGTCAAGACTGTTTTCGTCAAGTTTTTATTACGAACACTAAGTTTTTTTTAAAATTAGAATTTAGATATTTTTATCTCCAATTTAATATTTAATTCACTGGCAAAAAACTGCTTTGTTCATGACGTGTAGAACATAAACAGTCTAAATTTAGATGTTATTTGCTTTGGGTTTAAATTTATTTATTGAAGGTTGTCAGTCAGCTGATGTTCTGTGGTCTGTGAATCTTGCTAAGTCCAGGCCAAATCTCAACAGTAATTTGACTGTTTTTACACAAAACTAAACGATGACTAATTTAATGATGCTAAATTCGACGAGAACAAAAATATCACCTATAGAATTCATAAAATTCTTAAGCAATTACATTTTAATTATGCCCCATTTACGTGTTATAAAATAGTAAAGTAAACCGATCCAATAAGAAAAACTAAATGTCTACAAAAATGTTACTAGAATACTTCAATTCCCACATATAGAGACGGTAATGGCTGAAAATCAGCGCTAATAGCATAATGCTGAGCCAGTGTCCGATTCACTACTGCCACGAGGACATAAGTCGTGGTGTTTCTGTCATCTTGATTGTTTTCTTTTATTTATGCCTTTTTGTGTCTTCTGTTTAGTGAATCATTCTTTCTATAAAAAAAATTACATACCTATACATACATACATTAAATCACGCCTGTTTCCCAGAGGGGTAGGCAGAGACCACTTTTTCCACCTGCTACGATCTTGACAGATCTCTTGTGCTTCTTCCACATTCATACATAAAAAAATGTACTTTACAGAAAATGCAACTAATCAGAGCAGAATATAAAGTAAAGGTTTGAAGTAGTTCTCGAATGAGGCCACAGCGGCTCAGTGGCAGTGTGTCAGGATGCGATCAATTTGGCGCACCTGCGCGGCGCGTGCGCAGCTCTTTACGTTTCCGCTCTAAAACCTTTAACATAATTATAATCGGGTTTTGTGTTAAAATGTTTCGGTGTTGAGATAATCATGGCGCTTGATTAATAAGTACAGTTAAAATACCCGATGTAAAAACCTGTTAGTAACACTCCTTTTTTTGTTGCGATACGAAGTTAACTGCAGTTCCACAGCACAATTGAAATAATTTACCTACAAAATGTGGCACAAGTGCTAAATTATAACATAATTTATTTATTTATTTACATTAATAAATAAATGACTGGCTCACTGGCTCATTTTAATCGGATCCTTAAATTACTGTTTTCCAACTCAAATCCATTTTTGATAATTTTATCAATTCTATACAGAAATGCATCTGTTTCAATGTCTTTAAAACCCCGGCAAACCTGCAGCACACAGCTAGTCTCCCAAGTCCACTGCCGAAAGCGATGTATTAATTATACATTCACTAATGCGCCAAGGCCGATTTTTGCATACGCCCGTAACGGCTGTTTACGATCTCCATATCGTCGATCCTTCCTCATTATATCTTCACTAGCTTCTTCCCGTGGCTCTGTTTCTTTGTTTGTGGTTTAGAATTATTTTGCAAAGCATTTGGTTAATTTCAGGGAACTATTATCACTTACTATTATCATTATTATCATTAAATTTGTCATCTGCACGGATGCTAGCTGTTGCGGATGCGGTGCATGATTCGCCCGAAATGACCCGGTGTACATTTGTGAGTAGGTAATCCGTGGAATGTTATCTTTGGCACATTGTTGCTGATCGAACATAATTCTGGTACAGCATTATTAACAGTGACATAGTGAATATTCACTACCTTCACCATTTCTACGACTAGATGTTGTCTTTAAGAGAAAGAAACGTGTTGTTTACGATGCTTGTGTATGGCTTTGTAGTCATTTGAGTATCATGTTATTTATTAATATGGGTCACATACATTTTATATTAGTCCTCGTTCTCGCTGCAGCAGTTTCTTGTTCCTTGCCTTCTTGTTATTTTTGTCTAGCCAGAAAAAGACACATGACATTTTAAAACATGGAAAAAAATGTCTACCTATGCAATATTTTTTGGTAACATATAGGTAAAAAACAGACATGCTTGACTTTTTACACGTACGGACCGTAATAATTTGATAAGTATCGTTTATTTACGTCGTTTGCATTAGTAGTAGATTAAGCTAGCTGAATTAAATCTACTAATAAATAGTGGAAACCTGTAGTTTTTAAGTGACAATAAATCTGCCATTTGGTTCTTAATGTTTTATTTTTGTGTGGAAAAAATATTTGAGCGCGAAGTTCGGTATATAATAAATAATAAGTGGGTGTCAGTATTGTCAGTAGTGTATTTAAAAATAGTATGTAAATTCACGCCTAGTTATGTTTTTTAAGGTTAAATGATAAAGAGTTTATTAAGAAATTAGGGTTGAGCACCTCTGTTATCCCAAAGTCGAACTAGGTTCACTATTTTTTGATTGCATTATTCTTAAGAAAAATCTATGATATTTTTGTTTAAAAAGTAAATTGTAAAATTAATTGTTATTGAATGTCCTGTAAATAAAATTGAGTTTAATTTGTTTAATAAGGCAGGTTAAATAAAGACTCAGCAGTAAATAATAAATAACTTTTAATACATAGCTTTAAAATGATTTCTGGGCTACATTAGTCGGAAAAATAATGTAATCTCTAAATTTATGGCAATATTATTTTGTGTATTTATATTTTGGTATAAATTATTTTATTTCCTTCATATTATTATTGTGCATGTTTAGTTTAGTTCATGATCTTTGTATGTTCTGTTATTTATTACCTTAACCAACGATTTGGTAAAAACTGTAAGCTGATCAAGATTTATTTTAAAAATAATTAAATAAATCAACTAACACAGCCAGATCTAACCAAAAATATTTCAAAAGTGTGATATCATTAGTACCATCCCCTAAAGCCCCCCGCGCTCCGCGTTGCGCACACGCACCCCAGCTAGCAAGTACACTGATTTACATAAATTCCCACAGCGCAAGTGAATCCGAACTCCACTAGATCTGCTCAACTGCCCATCTCACGGTGGAACAGTGAATCGACGGGTTCCTACCCTATCATAGATACTGGATTCTGGATGCTGATTCCCATGGCATTCTTGTTGTGATTTTGGATTGTTATTTTAATTATTTTTTGGAGATTGCGGTGTCCCACTGTTATTTTGTTACAATAGATTATTTTTCAATTTGCATATTGAAATTATAAATTTCGAGTTGTACATCTATTTACTCCGTATTAGTTTTATTAGAGCAGCATCTTTGAATGTTGTTCTATTGTCATTTAAGGATATGGTAACTTTACAGTTTGTAAGCATAGAAGAGAGAAAACCTCTATATAGCCAATAATTGCTACTTATCTGTTTAAAAAAAGCATTAATTCCAATTTGATTCGGATGTGCTAAATCATAGAAAAGAATGTCCTATATTATTGTATTGGTGAAGGATTACACCTGCAGTGGATGAGCATAGGCAGAAGAAGAATAACAAGAAAAATAATTATAAGAAATGTTTACTTTCAATCTATCATGTAACATAATTTTATGCAAATATTTAAATTGAATTAACAGTAATGTAGCTGACTGTACAGGGCGAGTGTCCGCTGCGAAGGGGTGCCATTCATTGACCAAATTAATAATAATAGCATTGTTGATGGACCTTATTATTTAAACCGATACCGGTTTGTACAAGAGCAGGAGATGGTTGGTACTTTCGGATGTTGTTAACATTGTTAGCAAAATATGTTTTCGATTGAGCGCCCTTGAAGTGTATTTTTGGGGAAATATTAGAGTTTGATAAGTACAAAATTGTTTTTATTTAAGGGTTTTCAGCGTAGAATTCTATCAAATCCAGTGTATTGTTTTGTTTTTAAGTTTTGATTTGTAATTAAGCTGGAGCAGTTTAGTTTTTATTTCAATTTGGTAACTTTATAATCCCTTTTCGGAATTGAGAGGTTCTAACGTGATAAAATACTAGGTACATAACATTTATTTGTTTATTTAAACTTGTTTGCACAATATAGAAAGTATTTAAATGGCGGAGTCTATGCCTAGAGGCATTCTCTACCAGTCGCCATTAGAATAAACAGAGACAAGAAAATGTGATAAAATAAAACACAACATTATGATTGGTGTCGATAAATTTAGTGCTGCAGCGTCATAAAATTATAAACTGCCTGTTAAGAACCAAGCAAATAATAAGCTTTGTTTATTTCTATTTTTCGGGTCAGCCATTTGACATGACATTTGTCGCCATGCTATATTTGGGAGACAAGGATTCATTTGACCTGCGGGATAACTTAACATTGTTTTAGATGTATAAACACAATAGTCTAAGAGCCCACGACACTAAACCTAGTTCGATAAGACTACCAAATGATATATATGTTATTTTTATATAATTAGTCACGTCATTAATGTGGGAACACGAAATGGCGATGATGCAATGCAAAAAATCTGGCTGCACGGTGCTACCTTCAATCGCTTCAGCAACCACTTTCTCCACTGTTAATGCAGCAGTGGTTTCTCATACACAGTTGTAACTAAACTGATCTTTCAGATGAGCTTTGGTTTTTTGAGGAGATCGATCATAGGTACTGATACAAGGCGTTGCTTATCATGCTGCTGCCACTGATTAGGCCAATCAGGGCTTGCAGCACTGCATTGTCGTATAGCCCCCCTCCCCTGTTCCGAGGAACAAACGAAGCTTGGGAGTCTTATCATACTAGACATCGGACTTATAATAAAAAAAATGCTTTGCCCGGTTTTTTTCATTGCAGCATTGCCATTTTGTGTTCCCCCATTAATGACGTGACTAATTAAATATTTATCATCTGGTAGTCTTATTGAACTAGGTTTAGTGTCGTGGGCTCCCCGTCTACAAGGTCATATCGACCTTTAGCCCTCGGTTTCACTTGCTGTATTAAACAAAGGTAATTTGTTAAGTTGTTTTTCTACGAGGTTCCGTGCACCAGCGCCATAAGATGCGCCGCACCCTGGAGTCATTAGCCAATCATCGGAATTCGGCCGCTGCGTGCCGACTCGCCCTTGACCGGTGGCGTGCAGGCTGCATGCACGCTATGCTGTGACAGCCGGTGCATTTGCTGCACTTTACCTTTGCCATATCCGTAGCTGTGGGAAAGTTTGCTTCAATCATAATTCTCAACTACTTAGCAAGAAATGATTAAAGAGGTTTTGTTTTGGTCAAAGCAAAGGACAACAAAGGGGTTTTTTGGATAAACAGCAATAAACTAAAGAATAATGAATATAAAATTATTTTTTATGATAGTTGTAAAAACCAAGCCTCTGTTCCGTAAGTCATCACTTCAATCAAAGACTTGCAACTTGAGACATTTTAGTTACTAGGACGACAATATTACACTGCTTAGCAGCTGCCCTGCCTTCTCCAGCAGAGTGAATTCGACGGTTGATCTCTTTCTCAAAGTTGGATATACCTAACTAGATTTGTTACAGGTATACCTAATCATGATCTATATTAAGTGGCAGTGCGCGAAGCATATTATTCGTACAACCTAATAACCGTTAAAAGGTTCTAGAGTTTCGAGCGATGGCCGGAAAGCAAAATATTAGGAGGCCTGCCACAAGGTGATCTGGCGATCTGGTGAAGATTGCGGATAACAGATGGAAGTACAGAACCGATCGTCACGGAAATCCTTGAGGAAGGTCTTTGTCCAGCAGTGAAGGTTTTTTGGCAGATATGATGATCTTTATTTTGTAAGTATATCGCACGGAAATTTAGGCAAAATCTACCAGCACTTTACAGAAGAAACTATATAAGCAGAAGCGCCGCAAGATACTCAACAATTTTCACAATATAACTTTAATGATTTTAAAAGGCCAGCGTAGACAGACAACAACAAGGAGAAAACCGGATCTGGTGAAAACTGCGAGAACCCAGCGGACGTAGCTGGAGGGTCGGAGGTCATGGCTATCCTCGGGTGTCTCCAATGTAATTTTGATTCATTCTGATCTGTATGGAGGTTTAGTAATCGAGACGCCTATTCTATTAATTTTCAAATCAATTGTCATCGATTCCATAATACTTATCGAAAGACCCATACGCAATAACAAGGCACGATTACCGTAAAATTGCGCGTCAGCCGTCAGCTGATGAAAAATGACTATAAACCAAAATCGCTCAAAATCCACAAAGACACGGCGCGTTACCCGGCTTTGTCCGCTTGTCGGTACACTTGATGAATCGCCGCGCCGCCGAGCACCATGCAAAATGTTGCGTCACGTTCCTTACATACTACAACCACCTACAACTCACAATACAACACAGTTTACCAATATCCTATACACTCTTTTGTTGAACTGGGAGTTATGGGTGCGTATTAAATGGAAGTTTTTCAAACTGTGGTCGATAAGTGAATTTAGTCGGTAGTGGTATTATATCGGACGAATGAGACGTCATTCTGATTCGATACGTATAGATGGGGGACGCTTGATTCTCCATTGATTAAGTATACCTATTTAGCTTGACTCCGGATTATGATTTGTGCGGTCCGAAGGGACTTAGGTTCGACGGTTGATTAATGACAATGAGTTACTGTTTTTATAAGTTTCGGTTTTCCGTGATCCACTTCCGAAGCGTCCGCGAAAGTATTTTAGTGCGGATAGTTTTCTAATAAAGCTGTCAAAAGTTAAGTAGTTTATGTCCGAGGTTATTTACGCGCGACCTTTGGTTAAATGTGACTGTTCGACTTTCTCGCGTTGTTACTAAAATAGGATCGACTTTTGTAATTTTTTTAATAACTTTAGATATTAACTTTAGTCATGTCTCCTTGAAGGAATCCAGTTCGTCAAGCTGTTCTAATTTGACAATCATTCAGATGAGGGTGTTCAGTCATCCTATTACCAGGAGTTCAGAACCTGTAAGGGTCTGCTCCGAACTGGCTGGCGTTACGGTCAAACAGATGTTAATTGAAATTTCAACGAATTAGTTTTAGATATATTCGCACAGTATAAGACGCAATCAAAAGCAGAAAGCCAGATTGTTAGAAGTTAATACTCTATTTTTCCTTATGTTTTAAGTTTATTCTGAAAGTAAGCAGTTTGCATGCCTGACTCTACCAGCACTTCCCAAGATAAAACACAACTTATTCCAAATATAAGTGTTGCTCAACTTATTTAACAGCCAATGCGTTAGACTGCCTATTACATATGCGTCACTAACAAGAATGCCTGATAAGAAGGGAGTGCAGGATCCGTTCAGGTCTGATGTCAGCCCCAGAACGAACGCACGGCAATGGCGGCGCCCGTGTCTAATGCGGACTAATGCTACCCGCGCTACACAATGCGGCAGCACACAAAACTGTGGCGCGTCGAGGCTCCACGCTCCACCATCGCACGACACGCGGTGCTGCTATTGACCTACTCGGATGACGAGATTAATTAGCGATAGCCAATAGTGCCAATTAAGGAATATCACTGATTAAGGTTGCAGCGTAAGAGAAAGCAGCTGCAGACTTTGACTACAAAAATAAAGTCGCGAAGTCGCGCGGAAGTAAAGGAAGTTGACGCAAGAAAATGCCAAAATACGTAGTGTGATTGTTAAAATGAGACCATGTAAGAATAGAGACACAACTACGAGAAAGAATAGAAAAGCATAAAATATGTCTAGATAATAACACTTTTCAAAGTTAAATTTGTAGTTATATCTACGTAAAGCATAGATTTATTTACTAATAGATACCAAAGATTGTGAGGTAACAGTAACGTTTCAATATAAAGTATCTTTTTTGATGATCCCTATCCATGTAAACTAATATCTTCACTTTTATGATCTCACCAAAACGATATTATGCTTTTTGGCTTTTAGGCCCTGACCAACGTCATGTATCCGTCATCAACATATCGCCCATCCGTGGACACACGCCATCTGTAAGCTATTCGACTCACACGCGAGGCGGCGCGGGCGCAGGGTAATGAATACAAATACACGGCTATTTAACTTCCTTCGCGCGACAAGATCGAGTGAATAATAATACACTTTTGGACGCTGTTTCAAGGGTAAGGGCTTAAGGGCCGGCTCACATACACGGAAATCAGGAGCCGGGAGAAACCAGAAACGTTTAAAACAGACAATTCGATTGAGTCATAGTCGACAAAGATGAATAATATTGTTCAGATTTACAAAAATGCAGATTCGATAGGTTGTATAATTTTTTATCCTCAACATAATCATCGGCCAATGAATCTCATGTCAGATATTGCTTACCGTCAACGATTGATATATGGCTTAAAGAGCTCTACACTCACCTTTCTCTTGTCTTTAATTTAGGTACCTGTCCATTATTGGAAATATAACATTCAGCTTTGCGTGTCCTAAACTAAACCTCCCAGCCAAAATTATTTATTTTCTAATTCTAAACAATAACACCTCAATTCTCTTAGTCCCATGTAACTAGTGTGTCTAAGGCCCCCCACACACGGCTTCCACCCGGCGACGCGGCGCCGCGCCTGCGCGTGATGCGCATGAGAAGAAAGCTGTACCACGCTTTGTACCACCACACATTGTACCAGCGGCTTTGTACCGGGAGTAAAGCTTTGTTTGTTTACGGATTGTCTGGCTGCATTTGGTGTTATGTTGTTAAGTCATTCAGTGCCATGGGCACGAGATAAGGTCCATTTTGTATTCAAATAAGAGATACTGGCACCTCATGTGTAAGAGATTTTAATGTTTTAGACCCTTGCTATCTAATATTCCAACATAGTTGTCAACTGCCTTGACTGTCTGATACTGAACACAGCAGTATCAACAAGAGTACTTATTGGTACTACGGGTATGCGCAGCAGAAATATACCTACATCAGGAGTTCAGGAGAGTTTTAGGAAACACGGCAAGGTAGTCCTGAATAGAAGAGGACAGACGTAAGTACCAAATTAAAACACCCTACTAATATTATAAATGCGGAATTTTGTGTGTGTATATGTGTGTTAGTTTGTTTCTCCTTCTTGCTCCAATGGCGGACGGATTTGGATGAAATTTGAAATGGAGATATATTTATACCCTGAATAAACACATAGGCTACATTTCATCCCGGAAAATTAAAAAAATCCCGAGGGAATAACGATAATCGAAATCTACGCGGACGAAGTCGCAGGCAGAAGCTAGTACTCAATAAATTGTAGAAATTTCCTACAGAAGATTGTCTCGTCTCACATGAATAAAGAGGTGCCTTTAGGCAAATAATATAAACGATACTTAAACATTAATTTGTAAAATAACGCAAAGGAATGTTGACTTAAAGACTTAATTGTAAATAGTTATCAGTAGCGTTTAACACTAAATGATCATCTCAATCGCATGTCCACTCCTCCAATAATAAGGAAAATGTCGGGATCACGCCATCAACTGTCAAACCAGTTGTCTTGGTCAATGTGGCTCCTGGGAACGAAACCTGATAAACACTGCTAATTGCCTGTGATTAGGAGATCGATGGAATTAAGTTCTCAGCCGAATCGTTACCTAATTATCGTCGATTGTTAGTGAAAACAATGTCACCAGCAGCACTTGATCAGGGCGTGTTTCGAGGTGATGAGTTAGGAGTAGATAGTTCACAGCTATGGAAACATAACTTCATCTATATAGCAATTTGTTAGGTATAAGCTTACCTTTTAATTAACAAAATAGCTAAAGTATGCTTAAAATGTGCGTGGATCTTGTCTTTCATTGTGACAATAAAATTTAACAGAAAGTTACAAAGTATAATTTAGCTAACTTAGGTTTAATATATGTGTAATGGTTTAATGTGTGTGTTAATAATTTCATCTTCTGTCAGCAGAAAGGTAGCTCGTGGCATTATCAATGTCATAAATCAGATGGATTTGGTCATTGTAATTAGCCAACGAGCATGTGGGTTTTGTGATATCCTTAACTACGAAACCGCAACTATGCTGTAATCCCCGATTGACTACATCTCAAAACATGCACACTAGTATAAAATGTGAATTTAAATCTGGATTCAAACCGATGCTACTAACTCAAACTTCTAAGTCAAAACACTGTGGCGCTAACCGCAGTTGGTGGGTACGAGGAAAATTTAAAGGCGTGACAATTTTTTTTGCAATTAATTCTGTTTCTATATCGTTGTCCAATGTCCATTCTGCCTTCTTGCGGAGAATCCTCGATACTCCATGCACAGAGCTGTTGCACGGTAGCCGAGTCACGCGAGCTGGGCCAGCGAGTGTTAGCCGCGGCCCTCCCGCGGCTACGACCAAATGCCTTAGCTGTTTTAGTTCACTGTGATAAATGGCGTTGTTTTAGTTAGTGCTGGGATACTTGAATATGTGGATACAGACACGTTACAATTTATTCAGAATTTTATTACTTTTTTACAAGTGAATCTCACGTAATAAATACCTAGGTAATTTTAACTATTGCATTTGGGTTGTACTATACTCAATAAAACAATCGTTTACCCGTACTAGGATAAACATAAACCAATTTGTCATTAAAAAAATTGACGATTTCCTAGGAATATCAGTAAAATTGTGTTTTCAAGATTTTGACTTTCTTTGTCAAGTACAAATTTTACGTAAGTTTACTGTTAATAGTTTTAATAACAAGTTAGCTATCAAACGTACGTCCGTTTAAATTCAAACTATTTTAACTATCAAAATATTTCTACTGGTCATGCTTCCTTGCCCACCGTCTAAATGTTTTCGCCATTCTCCAAACCGACACACATAGTCCAAACCTCCCGTGTGAGTCTAGTTGGTGTGTACGTACACGTTTGTGCGTGTGGTGGTGCGGTCATTACCCGAATTCGGCGGACACAAAACAGCGAGACAAAGAAAGTGCATTTTCCTTCGGCGTACGTAATCGTATATTATTTGGAGCGCGATCCATTATTCATGAGGCATGATACGAGGAGTAAGGTTCACGAGTACGGTACGCAAACAACGGGAGTTTACAAAATAATTCTACTAGGCTTCCGCTGCTGGCATAGTTTGGTATGGCAACAATTTAAATAAAGTTTGGCTACAACACTTTGAGTACTACAGCTTTTCTGGTGCCGTGACCAGGATTCTATTAATGGCTTTCTCGAAATTTTACAAAAAATGTGAACTGTGCTTTGCAGAACACGCAATTTTTTTAAGAAGTGATCATAGAAAATAGCCACTAGGCCACGACGGTTTTTTGCCACTATTATTAAAGCATCGAAATAAAGAGTTCTCTGGAAGCAAGCGTAGCGTGTCGTCGATGTAATTACAAAGGTATGAGCAATTAGTGCGGTGTGGGTTACATCGCGGCATCCGCGCGGTGGGAGCATTCCAACAGATACTGGCAAAGGTCAGGTGCACACTTGGGCCTTAAATTGTTACGTTACAGTAAACAATTTAAACTACTTAGCGGCGGCTAAGGTAGACCTAGAACTAAGATAGACCATTTTTACCACTGGGAGTTAGTCGATGTATGAAGATAAAACCAAAACATAATATATAGCTGAGAATTTACTAAAACATATGGCATCCATAACACGAGGTAAGTGAAACAGGCATCTATATTTTAGTTAGTTTTAGGGGATTGAAACTGCAGCATGTAATTTTTTACAATAATAATATAGTCCATTTTCACAACTAGCATCCATTAATTTGAAGATAAAGACTAACATTTTTCTGATTAAAGGCATACCGTAAATATTTTTAAGGCCAGCAAATATTTGTAAGAATCATTACAATATGAGAAGTCATAAAACATATAGAAAAGATGCGAGTTGTCATTATAATATAAGCGTTTTCTTACTTTTTGATTCGTGCGTCTTTTGTGCGGTCGCTACCGCATCTAGTCGAGGTTTGAGCACTTATCGCGTTTATTGTAGCTAAGTGTTTATTTAAATATTGGCTACCTCTTCCACTCTTCCGTTGCACTATCTGCATCTTGCTATTATTATTCAAATACCTATTCGCGGTGTTCCCTCGCTCTGTTCGCTGATAACTCATCTCGTCCCCACTGAACTTAACCTTATGTATTATTATGTTAAGTTGTTACATCGTTGGTTTTCATTCTTAAGATTATTTATGTACGTTCATGTGGTTTGACGTTATTTGAAAAACTATGTTATTGTGTCATAGCTGAGACTGCTTGTTATTTAAAAAATATCACAACTAGGTCAGGCAGTCAGGCAATAATTGTAAAGCCCGTAGTTTTTACAACTTACTATTTATAGTTTTTATATTCGCTTTTAGTATATACCAGAGTGCCTAATGTCTAACGCACTCTCAATCACGATCGTTTTTATTTAAAAAATCGAAGGCTTGTCTGCATACAAAATGAAAAAATTGCTCCACTTTGAAACCAGTTGTGATTGCGAGTGCGTTAGACAATAAGCAGGCAGGTTCAATTATTTGTCAAAGTTATGAGTGTCATGAAAAAGGTCCTGAGGGTCGATTTTTCAATTTCATCTGGTTAGTGAAGCTTACCGAAATGCACAACTTTAACTGATGTCCAGAAGTCGGTATCGAACTGGAGTCTGAAGTTCACACGCGTATGATATTATAAGGTATATGTGATATCGTATATATACGAGACCCCTAAACCACTCGCAAACGAGATCATCGCGGGACTTAATAATGATTATAAATAAATAAATATCAGGGGATCACCTAATACGAGTTGACCTAGTTCCAGACTAAGCTCTAGGCCTGTATGTACTATGGGTACTAGACAACGTTATAAATACTTATATAGAGAAATAAATACTAAAATACATACCTGCACATATATGCAAACTCTTATCGACTTTCTAAACCTTAAAATTGTAAGAAATTTCAATAATTATAAAGCTAATTATGCTATTACTGAAGGCTGGAATAAACATGGAACGGGCATTCGTTATTTGAAATGAACCTACCTTTAAACCTAGGTTCTAGGTCAGCGAATAACCCCTGGCTCTAAATGTTTTTACGGCGGTCTAACACCACACATTAGGGTTATTTGCGCGCCACCGCGGCGCAGTTTAACTCCGTTCTGTTTTGCTCAACATTTACACAAACTTGATTTATTGCTGAAAGTTTTCAAGCATAGCTAACAATGATAGTTTAACCACGGCTCAAGGAAAAAACACCTAATTAGTAAATTTTCTTACTTCATTGCACCTCCTGGCCTGTGTGCTATTGCCGTCTCTATGTCCTTAAAAAAGTACCAAATGATGTAACTTTGGTCTTGGGGTTAGAAATTTCTGGGTCCTATTTTTTTTAAATATATTTTTGATGTATTGTGGCTTCCTATTCTTTTTTTGTCAAAGTAAGAGTAAAATTAAACATTGCGACGCGTATTCGATCAAAGACTATAATTATTATTTTTAAAACGAGCAGACATAACATAAACATATAAAAGCCTTTTCAGTAGAATTTTTGATTTAAAACCTAGCCTCAAAGCATTAACGAATTAAAACGAATCACAACGTTAAACAAACCTGCCGTCGTCGTTATTTAGAAATGCAATAAAAATAAAAACAAAAGTTTGGGCGGCTGTAAAAATTATAAAATTAATAATTCGTGCGCGGCGTGCGCGTTGCGTTTATTAAATTTTCCCAAAAGAAAATTTAATTAAGAGCGTTTTTCTTTTTATTTCACACCCCAGATTTCATTATTGGCGGCGCGAAAGGGTTAGTTCCCGGGCTTGAGAAGAGGATAGAACTGGCAGTACTGGATAAGGCTTGTCTGTAATAGAATGATTAAAATTATGACATAATTACACTTAATTACATTACAATATAACACTTTTACAAAATAAGCTTTAAAACTTCCTTTTTAAAGAAAAAATATATATTTTGTTGAACTCAGTATATTATTAAGCGTGTGACAAACAAAAAATATTGTATCTTACGATATCACATATAAATATTATTATATATATTATATTTTAATTTACATCCGATGAAAATATAAAATTTTCACCATGTGTGATGGTCCATACTTCAAAAGGTGTACAAAATAGATTGAAATAAACAAATTAAGAGCATAAGATAATGTAACATATTGCGAACATCCGCATCCGTGTTGCGTATTGGCATTGTGAGATTGGAATCTTGACATTGCAAATATCTATAGGCTTCAGAGTCCGCTTACCATTATGTGGCCTGTTTGCTCGTTTGCCGTCTCACGCCATAAAAATACGATGTTTTACTTTATTAAGATGTACATTTAAGATAAAAAAAGTATGAATGCGTGTTAGATTCAACGTGGCACTCCAAAACACGCAACACACTGTATTATTGCTGGTGACTGAACAAGGGATATCTGCAGCATGTCTATCCCTTCCAAGCGCGGCTGGTTCGGCGCGGGCAGCGTGTAAAAAGCGTGGAAAGTGAAAATATAAAAGACCCACTGGTCGTCGGTTCGGATCGCGCAGATTTACGGCTCTCTTAATAAGCACCTAATGAATCCACACTTACCCCTTTGGAAAAAAATCTTGGATATTCCGTTAGAAATGTAAGAATGAAAAAAAAGGCAGATTCAGACTTGATTTGACACCTTCTTATTTTATGAAAACAAAAAAATAAATAAATTAAATACCATTTCAGACGCATAATACATATTTTGTTTGTTTTTTGTAGTAACAAAATAAACTCACACTCTTGATTCTTTTTATTTATTTCAAATTGTATCTTCATGTGGTGTGCAATAAAATTATTTCGTAATGTGTTGTATTTACCGCAGAGTTTTTTCAATCTTACTAATTTTTCAAATGGGGAAGTTCGAATGTGAATCTAGATGAAATTTGGCACAGAAATAGATCTGGAATAGCACATAGGCCACTTTTTATTCCGGAAAATTGGTCAGTTCCCGAGGGAATAGCGATGATCAACTTCTACACGGACGGAGTCGTGCCCAAAAGCTAGTTAGCTATAATTAACTAAGCCTTAAGTAAATAAGCATCCGATTATCTATCCCCGATCAATTACACCAACAAAGCAAAAACCAAAACAATTAAAAATCTGCAGACGCTAAAAATAAGCAGCAACTCGTAGCGCACGCGACGGCCATCTAATTGCGCACATCACAATTAATAGCAAATACTCGGGAGCTCTGAGAACCGATTACTATACCCATTACTTGTAACCATTCAAGAGATAGAACGTAGGGCCAACTGTATGAAGCCAGACTTAATTTACAACCCCAAATTAGGAATCATGTCGTTATGAGACAAAGCCTGTGCCTGGAACGTATTTAGGATTACTAATATAAGGTTATCAGTGGTCTTGTTTAATTAGAACATCTATAGAAAGGAATAGAATTCAATAAAAACGTTCATTTCTAAAAACGGTGCTCATATTTACAAATATCTTACAGGCTTGAATTTATAACAGTAAAATTTGGGAACTATCTATTTACATGATAACACAGCGAGGTCCGGCTGACGTGACGGTGAAGGTGTTATTTTTGTGATCGCAAGATACTAAATTAAATAATAATAATGTTAGGTCAAAATAATGCACCGTTGCCATTGCATATAGCATCAGCAACTATTGTTACGAATGAAGTATTGCATTTCATTTCAGTAAAGAATCCACACTAAAGACTACGACTTAAGTCTAAGCTTAATCATCGTTGAAACCAATATGCTTATAAATCAAACTCGTTGAATACGTTGTCATACACTTACCTGGGTAATTCAATGGGTGCTAGGTAAAGGTTTAAATACCAAAAAAAAAACGAAATATTTATTTAGTAAATTGGCCACATGAGGGCTCTTTTACACGTCGGTAATATGCAGAGAATCGACTAGCGCTTCTAACAAGACCATCATTGCGGAGAAGAAGAGCCGCAAGAAACTCCGGCAGAAGGTAATTTTTTCTAATCATAAAACACAATAATAATTAAAAGGAACATTACAAGGCAATAAAGTAATAAATAATTATTTTTAAAACTAACACAAACAAAATCATTACAAATGTAAGGTCAATAAAATAAAATTATAAATTATAAATAATGATTACGAGAACAACATGACGAGGTCCCCAAGTTTCAATACCCTTTTTGATAAGGCATAACATTTGAGCAAGCTGAACAGGATTGAATAAATGCTAAATAAGGCTTAAACTAATAGATCCTGAGATTTTTTTTGTAAAATTATAATTCCTGGACGAGTCATTAGGCCCGTGGCATCGCGTGTGGTGTCGACCGACTCATTTGTAATTAGCCTCCATTTATTATGTGCTTATTGTATGTTACTGTTACGATATTTGCATATCCACTGTTCCACTGTTTAAGTTAACCTCTTATATTTTGCGAACGGTGGGAGTATATTTTGTAGGTTTTTTTTTTCAAGATGTTGATCTTAGATATATAATTACGTCAAATTATGCGATATAATTTTTTACTGCCGCCAAGCTGGTGTGTTTGCACCGTTTCAGTGTAGGGTTAGACATAGACAGCCGATTAAATTTTTATCATAACTAAAGACATTCCATCGTAGTCCTCATCATACTAGGGTTGGCACCGCTTTTCAAGGGTCGGTTTGTCGTCTTCTAAGGTCTGGAATCATGGAAATCAATCTGGGGAGGTATATTATGTAGGTACTGCACAGAGTTAAAACCGAATTCGGCTGCAATGGTGAGGCTAGCTTCTTAATTCTTATACTGCCTATGCTGTTACAGACTTTAATTTTATGTGGCTGTCGTCTGAAAAATCGGCATGTAAAAATTTTGAAAATCACCACGTTCAATCAGTCATAAACGTGATGTACCCCCGCCGATGCGCACATCTCATCAAAAATAGAGCGTTACGCGTCCCATGGGGGGAGTAACGCCTCACCTCCCATAAACTATGAATTTGCCCAATCGCGGGCAGGTGCCACGATTTATTATCTATAGCATTCTCCAGTTTTATGGCTATTGATGTTATTGAATTATTGAGCTGTATTGATTTGCAGTTTTGTTTGTTATTCGCGTTTATGCGTTTGTGGGTATGAAACCGACGTTGGATTTGAAATATTGCAATGAGGTTGGTTTTTTATTATGTATTGATGGAGTTGTTTTATTTAATATTGTATCACCTTATAGTCGGAAAGATGTGTAAGGATGAAAGAAGGTTTTTGCCTAATCACAATAAAGGTCGGTGGATGTCAGTAGAAAAGATTTCAGCATTGATTGCATCTTCTTGTTAACATATGTTGTCCTTCTTTTGTTGAACCCTTCTGTGGTATTTAAAGATTTGAACGTTAAAGAATTCCTCGCTTGATTTGACCACAAAATTTTCATCTGCCCCGTTAAGTTTTTGCCTATCATCTGTCGACATTTCCTTTATTATGAAATTGGAAAATTACGTATTAAAATTGAACAACGAAAATTCTTCGAGAAGATTATTAAACCCAGCGTAATCTAACACCTTCGCTGAGAAATTTCACTCATTCTATTGGATATCTATCTGTTTATGATAGGAATATCATATGACGACTATAATTTATTGCGTTTTTCACACTTGACTTTCTAATGACAACGTAATCTACGGTAAAACATCATTTTGTAATAATTTATTAGTTATCTAATAATTGAGCGAAAATCTAATCTGACATGGCTTGGAAACTGGTTATGTTTTAATTGTTTATAAACTTTATCTTTAGAATCCTTATGATGTTCAGTTTATTTCACACAGGAGAAAGATCATGATCAATTAACTACAGTCAAGTTCCTAATCAGGACTTCCGAGAGCGATAGCCAAGAGATACTGTTCATATTCCAAGTTTATGCGCCCGCAGAGTAATAATCTCAGGTGAGACTGATAACGTATAGATAACAATAGATATCGCAGCTTCAAAAGATCGTAACTCTTAATTGTGGTGGTTGGATTATCAACGCAGGGTTAAAAACTTCAAGGTTAATTGTTACTACGGTTATGTTTATTCTTGTGTCATTTTTTAGGTACAATTTTAATAACAGAAACGCCCACGCATTCGCAACTGTGATCAAATCGATAGTGTATCGAATTACTATTGATATTGATGATAAAATGGTTGCACTTGATGACAATGCCAATACGAATGAGAGAGTACTTAATATGAATATAGCCAGTATAGCCGCCAACACTATCATAAATAACGACTTGTTTTTAAGGAGTATTTAACATTCAAACTACATAGCCATCTCTGGAATATTTTCGAATAATTATGTTTGATTAGTATCATAAGTCTCAATCTTTTTACATAACTTGCGTGACTGAAAAATATTCTGTATAACTCAAAATTCATCCCCATTACTGAGTTCTCTGGAATCCCGGAGCCCCCGATCATTACCGGTTATTTATTTGATAAACGCGACGCGTGCCGCGTGGATGTTGTTAAAATGATTAAGATAGTTGCGAGCGATTACCCTGCGTCCGCGCAGAGGTGTTATTCCTTACTATACACATCTTCAATGAGGTCCAGTCGGTTCATTCGGCATCAGAATGCCTGTTGTAGAGCTTTGGTGCCGTGACCAGGATAAAAGAGAACCGTTCGGAGCCGTGACCAGAATGTGTCTACGTTCAAGGCGATGGGTTCTAGCGCTGGTTGCTCCACACCATGGCCATGCTATTTATAAAGCCTAAATTAAATATTGCGCAGAAATTACAAACAGACGTTGGTTGATTCGATGCTTGCCTCGCCATACCTGTGCCAATGTTTTAGATACATAACGTCGAGTATTTCTTATGGGCGCATAGGCCAAGTTATAATTGCTACTGTAGTAGATTGTAGAGAGAGTGGGTAAGAGAATAACACCGCAGTAGAGCGATCAAGTGCGCAAGCGACGCGCGACGTGAACTTTATGGCGGCGCAACCGCTAATTGTTAGGGATCGCGGATTAACGCGATGTATTATCGCTGTCGTAATTAAAATCACTTCGCGTTTACAGTTTCATGGATATTGCTTATTTAGACATACACTTCACAGTAACAAATTTCATACACAAATAATTAATGTATGAGTTTCTATGCCATTCACGAAACTTTCATCGCCATCGACTAAATGGTATGTTTCTGAGTTTTGTCTAAACCATTAACACGCGGATTTAAAATAAGGAACACCGATTGCTTCTTGAGCCTTTAAACAGGTAGATCTTTTAGAGAACCCTAACTACATCGTCTAATTAACAATCGTGACCCCTAAATATTTTATAATATACACACATCAAAAGTGCCTAGGGATATTTTTTATCCCTAGACAGTTTTGAACATTTCAATACAGGCATATTACTACTGAGTGAAACCATCAAATTTGTCTAGGGATACTGAGTATCCCGACTTTTTTTATGTGTGTATATTTTGGAACCTAGTACACAAGTCGTTTAAAATATGTTTAATTGTTTTTATTCACCAACACAGTGTAAGAACTTATTTTTGGTGCGTTGGGTGCGCAAAGTTTTGATGGGATAGCGAAAATGTGGGATTCATGTAGACGAACCTAGTACGTATTTAAAATGAGATTGTCTATATACGAACATTTTGTTCAGAAATTTTAACTATTAGGATCTTATAACTGCCCATTAAAAAAAATGAACCCTATTCTGGAGTTTTTTTACCATATGACAAGTACCATTATTTGAAAGTAATCATGAGAAATTAATGTTATTAAAACTTTTCCGTAATATTAAGTGTTGGATAAAACTTAAGAATATAAAGAAGTGTAACCTATAGAACCTTATTAAAAAGTTCAAGGACTGGATAGTTTTTTTCGTTTAGGTCACCGTACTCCTGAATGGTCAGTGGTCAAATAAAGTTTCTCCCATGCACTTAAAATGAAAAAACAACAAGTATAGATCCACATCTTCCCAATTGAAACGGCAGACAAATAAACAGCGTAATCGTTAAATCAATAGCATGATCTATTCACCGGCGACGCGAACAAATGACTGCATCGATCACACGCGTATTACGCTGTCGACTCATTGTCTAGGTCACATCATCGGGCATTGATTGCTTCCAATACAATTGTGATTGCTGATAGTGGTTTAAATTGGATGCGGCTTAACACTTCAGGAGGACGGGTTATATAATCACTTTGATTTGGAGAGTAAGTTTCAAGAATTTTGCAGGTTTAAAATTTTGTAGTCGTTTACGTAGATTTTGTACGTATTCTAAAGAGTGTTATAATATTATTGCGGTATTCAAATAATGTATAAAAAAGTTCAAGTTATTAAACTTCTAAAAAGTAGTTCAACTTCTTGCTCCTTTTGATATAAATTAACCAAAAAAAGATTTTTTTTAACTGTATTGACTTTTGCGTGCGACGTGGTCCGCGTAGAAGTTTCTAATCGATATTCCCATGGCAAACTGAACTGTTGCCAGATGGAGTAAAATAGTTCCTGCTCAGCATATTACTGGTTTTTAGGACAGAGTTACAAGAAAGCTGTTTAATTTAACGGTGTTGTTCATCAACGGTTCTCCAGTCTCCGTTACAATAAAATAGATATAGCCTGAACAGATCAATAAAAACCTTAAATGGGGGAGCTACTCATACTTTTTTCATCTGTGTTATGTGAGTAACGACGGTAAACATGGTTCTTCGCTATAGCGCTATACATGCCGAGGTTTATCATAATCCAGGTGCATAATTCTAACGTTCGCAATATTTGAAATCTTCCCAAAATGTATAGGATTGATGTAAACAGACTTACTATCGCGTCGGCCGCTTATGTTGACTCAATACATTTTGTTAGTTTTCGAAAACTGCTATCTTTAGCTATATTCTCTAGGTCGCCAGGTACCTAATCGATATTCACTTAACTAACCAAGCAGCTATTAAGTCATATTTAACAGTGGGCAGCGTACAACAAACCCAATCGGAGCAATTTATATGTCGTTTACGTCAGACCATTTCTAGACGGCTGTGGCTCCATCATAGCAGCACCTACGGCCCCTCCCACGCGGTGCATAGCGCGCTTCTTTCCACCTTTATCTCTAATTTAGACTGGTTCCAGTACAGTTTCGCCGCGGGACCGGTCCTTGAAGGCTGCGGAACAGTTATAGCGTATTTATTGGCCGCTGCGACTGCGCAACGCGACTGGAAATATCATAGATTCGTGTTTCATAATGAGTGGAACACGTTTTTGTTGGTTACGGCAAGCCGTGGAGTCGAACTGTTGATGCGAAGAATAAAAAAGTGAGACTAAGAAATGGCCGCGCCTAGTGAAGCGGCGCGCCTCGCTGCACTGCTGCTTTATTTCGCACATTTACATTCCGCGCCGATGAGACGCGAACATTACATGTCTCGCGGAATTAATCGAACGTTACACCTACTCGTAGAAAAAACTTATTAGCATAATACTGTTCTTACACCTGGCACAATTCCTGGATTGTAATGCACATTGACTTCATTTTTGTCTAGACCTTGCTGCTTCAAGGAAATATGGGAGCTATTTCTCTTAGGTGCGTACTCGTTAGCCAATATACATACATAGTTAATTAGCGCACGCTAGGCGGTTAAGGTCTGCAGCCTACATTTAATTTGCTGTAAAAACATAAAAATGATGCGCCCATTATAAAATATAGCACCTAACACCCGTTACAATAAAATGTGAGAAGGTATCATAATGTCTGAGTGGATGTAAATGTAAAAGTTTAACGCTACTTTACCAATGATTGATTTCACATTCAAATTATACCATTAACTAGATTAAAACGTGGACATATTTTTTCCACGCGATCAATTTTACTTATAAAATATAGTTGTTATAATTTGATCTCTAAATTGTTTTCTATACGAATACAAAACACGCTGTTAAAATCTTTAAATAATTACAGAAATCGTAGCTAATTTACATTAAGCTCTGTTTGACACTTGTGTATTTTAAAACACAGTACCAGTTAACGACTTCACCATGGCACAGATAAGTTAGTTCTCAAGTCCTCTTTTTCGACTCCATCGCCCCCCTGTTCCAATTTCGGGTGTCCACTGAGCGCGGACGAGCTCTGTGATATACTGATATTACCTTTTTAGTGCGAGTCGTTAGCCAACACAAGACTGGCTTGTGCCACTATCAATATTCAAATACGCAACAAACTTACAACAACAGACGGCCAAACACCTAGCTCTGGTTTCCACATAGTAAGTTTACAAAGTCTTAAGAAGCTTGTGACGCTCTCAACGGTAAATTGTAGCTTGGTTTTAAGTTATAGAAACTATTCGTAATTTAACCAAATTTAGTGACGTTTTACTATCTGTTCGATCTCGCCAAACGAATGTGTCTGAAGCTCCGTCTAATGGCCACGAGATAATTTAACGAGCTGACACCTCTATTAACGAGATATCTGAATAAACATGTGCGTTATCAATTCGATAATAGTTTAGACAAGTTTTGGAAATTTTGAAAAAGTCTAGTAATCTAGGTTTACGACTAGAAATTATCGATATATCACCCAGTTTTTTAGAATGTTAAATTGGGGTGTTAGAGAAGTTAATGATTGAGTAAAATTTGCATTTTGTGAACTGTTAAGTTTTGTTTTTGGTTTAACATTTAGCGTAGTTTAAAAGTTAAAAAAAAAAACAGGATTGATTGAATTTTGGTACATATGGCAGTCCAATCAACCTGTGGAATGGTTAACATAAGATCATGTCAATCAATGGTCAAATTTATTTCCTAACAATTAGAAACAAAGTAATAACATTTTTGTACTCGTCGATTATAATCTGTGTATTAAGATTTCACAGAGAATACTGCAACGTCACTCTTTTCATCGTTGCATAGTCTATGTTACTTCCGAAACAACCGAAATAACCATTTCGATACGCTCCAGACGATCGAAAAAAATTTGAAAATAGAACTTCGTATTTCAATAGTATGTGTCCTTGTTTAAGGAGACTCGATTCGATACAAAATGGCTAATCTATGGCGTTTCGGAACGTAGCAACGTCGCGTCATCTGTCAACATCTACTTAAACATGCTCCTGTATCCAGGGCATAAAAAAAAAACTACTCTTTGTGATTGTAGCCAATCACAGCACAGTACTGCAAAATTACGGACGCCGGTGGTGTTATAGTACTTACGATATTTCGTTTTCTTATATACTCGTATTTAGACTTAAATTATTAATTTTAATGAACTCGTACAAAAAGTATTGTTCACAATAGTGTCATAATTAAGCTTTTTAATCTCGTACCTTACTTAGGCCACTCAGCAAGCTTCGTGGCCTAAACACGGTACTCGACTAAAAAGCTCTCTATTATAACACGATTGTGAAAAATACTATTTTATGTTAAAAAATCACCAGGATCGGTCAGGAGTTACAAAGCTAAGGGCGAAAAATAGCGAGGTTTTATTTAGTTCGGAGCGAAATAGTGTAGTCAAAAAAATGTTTTCGTAATGGCATAGGGTAAATTCACCACTGGTCAGCCAGAGACCTGTAGTCGGCCTCTGCCTATACTTTGTATGAGTGGGAAGAGTCCCTACGAAATATGTATTTCCCACTCTTCGCACTCATATGAAGTCGACTACTGGTCTCTGGCTGACAACTGGTGACTTTACCCTATGGTTGTGTGGATTGCGAAGTTCTATTGATCCGAGTTGTGTGTAGGTGTGTCTGTTGTCATAAACGTCGTAAACAACTGAATGCTAAACGTGTTTATCTACAGCGACCAAATCCGAAACTATAAATTTAGCTTTCCGTTAAATATATTTGTGGGTGGGACATGGTGAACGCATTGACAAGCTTTTGGGATATTTATATGATTGCTGGTATTTGCAACTACATAATATATGCCATGGACTTATATATAATTACGTATGGAGACACCAAAGCCGCGAGGTCACCTATTATTTAAAATTTGAATTGCCGAATTGTGTTGTTGAAATCTGTGAGGCTGTACTATTTAGTATGACGTATAGTTTGTCTGAAATCTGAAAGATGGCGTTTTTGTTGCTTGGCCAAACATTATGTGTCTATGACATTTTTGTTCACATGAACCTATCTAGTGGTTTCAATCAATGTATTAATAAAATCGGGTACCTTACGAAGATTTCCCACATGAAAAAGAAAAGGATGATCTCTGTGACAGCTTATGATATGATAGTATTAAACAACTAAATTGATGCAAACCTTGGGACGACGTTAAGGCATTTAAATTATTAATTACCTCTTTTTCTATGCATAACATTGAAGTATAGTGGAGTTGGAAATTACAATATACCTACGGTGGGCTACACTATCCAAACAATAACAGTAAAATCATCCTCTTAATCATACTAATATTAGGTACTAAACGAAAGTTTGTGTATTAGTTTATTACTTCTTCAAGCTGCAACTGCTGGACGGATTGGATGAAGTTTGAAATGGAGATATCTTATAGTCTCGATTAACACGTAGGCTAATCGTCATCCCGGAAAATTCCCGAGCGAATAATGATAGTCGAAATCTACGCGGACAAAGTCACGGGCAGAAGCTAGTTTGACGACGCGCTAGCCTAGTTGGTAGTGACCCTGCCTACGAAGCTAGCGGTCCTGGGTTCAAATCCCGGTAAGGGCAGATATTTGTGCGATGAGCACGAGTATTTGTTTCTGAGTCTTGGATGTTTTCTATGTATTTAAGTATTTATTTCTCTATATAAGTATTTATATCGTTGTCTAGTACCCATAGTACAAGCCTAGAGCTTAGTTTGGGACTAGGTCAATTTGTGTGAGATCGTCCCTTGATATTTATTTATTTATTTATATATTTATTTAAACAAATAATAAATAAGCTAGAGACAGACAAATACTTGAAGTTTCGGAGCTCCACATAAGCTATGTCGTCAACATATTATATACACCTTGAGCATACATACTCGTAGACGAACGTCTTCATTACATGATCACACGTCCGGGCATCACATATTCAAAAGGCAAATAGCCTGCGCGGCGTAATGCGCGCATTTCGATGCGCGCGCGCCTGCCCTGGACGCGCCGTGCGCCTGCGACGCGAAGAATTACATTTAGAACCATGGGAATTGGTATCGACAAGTATTGGTAGAGACCTAAGGTATATGATATTCTAAAGCTAGTAGAGTACGTGATTTTAAATGTCGTGTATATCTACATAGGTTCAAAATTCAACAACTATAAAATATTATGTTGAGCTTCTATGGAATTCTGTAGAAGAAATCTCTGTTGATTGATTTTGTAGTTGTTTCATGTTTGAGACTAAACACTATGATTATGAGAGGGTCCTATGGTTTTTCAACAATTTAAAGTCACTTAAAGTGACGAACATTGAAAGCTTGTTACATTGGTTCTAAATTTTTTAACCGACCTCTAAATAAAGGAGGAGTTTCTCAATTGGTCTGTATTTAAAACACAGGTTTAACCATTCATGAGTTATCAGTTCTTAACGTAGGAGTCACAATTATACGTTGGAGATTTGTCTATTTAGAGTGATAACCATTATCATGTCAGCATATTTCCTGGTTACTAGTAAATCGAGCATTGCGTATACTCATACCTGTCTATAATGCAAACGTGTTTGTGTGCTCTCCGGCCGTATATTTACATAACTCTTGTACATAGTGGCGGCAACAGGCCCGCAGAATTGTTGAAAAATACCTGCCATCAATAAATATAAATAGCAGTCCATAATTACCATATTGCAACATCTTCCTTAAAATATTATACATTTAACCGTTTATAAACTTCAGTAAATTGTCCATGTCGAGCGTTCGCCCGGGTCGATATTGCAAATCCTTATTTTTATTAGACTTTATGCATCGTTAATTATCGTTTATCTATTCTTAAGCAATAACCGCTTTAGCCTCTATTCCATATCGTTATTATATTGTTAACTTTATTGTAGCTCCTATTCACTTGACAGTAAAGGCAAAACAGCAATAACGGTTTCGATAACAAGATAGGTAAAAACAAAGGTCAATACAGGCCCTGAACGATTAAATTTTTAAGGACTTATTGAAGGAGAAAATTGTCTTTTAGTCTTAAATCTGAGCTATTAAGACATTTGGGCACAAGTAAACTGAACTAATTAAGCTAAGTTAAACTTAAGTCCTGAATAAATTATTTATCTTTTGGCTGCAAGAGGTCCTAAATGTTATTTAAATAAAAAGACTTAACCTAACCTCAGATATTTCTGGAAACTTAAAAAAGTGACTTGAAAAATCTCTTTAAGACAAAATTATGCATAAGAATGAGATGTATAATAATATAAAGACCTCCTTTTATGGTGCTTACCAACTGAGTTAAACGCGTCAAATTTCGACTTCTGGACTAGTTACTATTTCGTCAGCAAACCATCCAGTATTTATAAGATCTCCAATTCCGAATATTAACTACCAAAACGGGCATCAGAAAATGACGGTTCATCGGTAAGCTCAAGTAATAACGAAAAACCAGGTGTAGCTCTTCATCGACATCTCGTTATCTCGTCTACAATTCCACATCTTCATCGATAAAGGTTTTTGCATCGAAACTCTAATTAATTGGTAAACTAGTTGTCATTATCGAAATAAACAGAAATGTGGGTAATATTTAAGTTTAAATAATACTTGTGGATGCGTGTTTTAACAGGAAAGAGGATAAAATAATTTTTGCCTTTAGCAACTTTGGATTCTTTGGAAAGGTTTTAAACCAATGAAAAAAAACGGATTTTACAATTTGTGTTTGTTTGTCCAATTGTCGTCCGTTTGATGTTTTCTATGTATTTAAATAAGTATATATTTCTCTATATATAAGTATTTATATCGTTGTCTAGTACCCATAGCACAAGCCAAGAGCCTAGTTTTGGATTAGGTCAATTGGTGTGACATTGTCCCAAGGTACCTATTTATTTATTTACTTACCTACTATTATGGTGTCTGTGAGCTGATCTGATGAAGGAGTTGGAAAGTGGCCACAGGATCTTCACTGTACTTACCTTTAATCCAAAGAGTTTGATCTTGATAAGCAGATGATGAAAGCGCAAAAAAATACAGTCGGCACCTAGAGCTTGTGAGAACATGTGGTTTTTAACAGAAACTTATTATTTTCATAAAGAAGCTAGTTCTGGGTCGACTCCCGGTAAGGTTAAATATTTGTGTGATAACGAGTATTTTATTCCCGAGTCTCTACGTATTTACCTATGTTTTTTTTACGTATCTAGAGCTTATTAATTTGGGACTAGTTTAATTTGTATAAAATGGGCAATTCATTTTTGCAAGCGCTCTGCCCGTGATGAAATAAGAATATGTGATGTCCCTGCGTAGAGTTTATTGCTCTCAATAGCCTTTAGCTTGTGCCCAGTAGTGGAATACAGGCTGATTAGCGCCATCTCGATCCACTACCATTTAACAGATATTTATTCACCTATTAGCTTCAAGTCGGACAGAGATGCGGGCGTAATGCATGCAGTTTATGGTAATCGCTTCGCCGGATATCGCAGGCAGTGGACACCTGGCCTTACTGCGGGTCTGGTGCTATTCTCTTAAAAAACACATCGTCGGTGAACTAAACCAGTGCTTATAAATTACGTGTTTGTTCGTGTCTTTGCCTAAGTATCTGTAGGTAATGAATGTCTTTTTTTAAATACAGACATACTGACAGCCGTACAAATACTCGAACTTCCTACTGTGTTTGTCCTTCAATCACGCCTAGCACTTGACGGATTCGATTTCAAATTTGGCACGCGGGAAAATGGATCTTGCCGTTATTCATCAATGAATTGCAAATAGAGTTGTTCAAAAGAATAACACCCCACCTATTACAAATACAAGTTATTGTGTAGATTAGTGTAAACAGTATTGAGTCTTCATGCCGCGCCGCCATTAACCTTTAAGCAACATGTGCTGCGGCTCGATTTGTTTTTGCTGCGCTTTTCTGACATTCTTACGATTCGCAATCAGCTGGGCTAAGTACTGAGTGCTATAACACAAGTCATTATCGAGTTTACATTAGAGATATCTAGAGTATGCGATAAGTAATTATATTAAATTAAAAGTAGGATAATTAAAAAAAACCACTCAAAGGCATTTTTGTTTAGAGCTGATAATTCGTGATAACCTTATAATATTTTTTTATGAAACTGCTTTAAACCACCGATTTATAACAAGTTTTCGATTAAAAGCTATCTTCTACTACAAATTGGACGTATTTTCAACGTTATGATAGCTCTTATTTACTTGAAAGTAATGGCGGCTGAATTAAAAACTACGATATTATGTACAATGCGATTAAGTTTTAACAAGTAGAATAGAGCTTATAGAGCCCCTTCAAACTCTAATTTCCGAAATGATTTTCGATTTTCAAATGGATTCTGATGTTTCCCACCCATACTGGTGGTTTTTGTTTCTGGCCAGCAACACTGGCTGCTAAACGGCCAGGTTGTTTTCTATTCCATTTTCAAACGCTAGCTCAACCGTTTCTTGGGAACAAAAGCGACATTGCCGCGGTGTCGCCGGCGGTGCGTCGACCTTGTGCGGACGTGGCAGGGAAATGCTTTCCTCCTGTTGCGGCGCTGAGCGGAGAGATGCTCTACTTCAAGGAAATACAAAAAATAGGTGAAAAACTTAGAAGGAAAATAAATAATTGTGTAGTTGAAAAGCAGTATGTTTTATTGAACTGTCGCAATACATTTAACGGCAAGTCAAAAATAAATATACTTAATTACTAACAAGTTAAGGACAGTATTCGATGAAGTTAATTTATAAACCAGAAACCAGGAACTAGGAGTGAACTCACATAATAATTTAATAAATTTCAAATGTGGTTTAATAATTATGTAATAACTTAAGAGTAAACTGGATGGGGTCTTTTTGAAGAAGTTCATAGAGTCCAGTAGTGTTGTTGCGGTCAAATGCTTACAAAGCCGCATTGAAGTCAAGCGTGAAATGATACGCGAGATGATATTATGATGATGATGAGCTGTTCTCAAGTCTATTCAAAAGTTCAATTTAATTCAAAAGTATGAAGCATCCAAGATTTCCATTGCTCCAAAATGGTATTGACTCAATGAGTTTCATCTCAAAGGCTAAATTTATATATCATATCAATTAGCAACAAACTTTGATTGATAAACACCCTGACTCATCAATCAACCTATCAAAACGTATCGCTATCGGCGCAGACGTCCGGTCCGTATACGGTCCGTCCAAATAGAGCCACCGCGCCGACGGAGCGCCGCACGCGCGCCGCATACGAAGCAGCCGGTCGATATCGCTCCAACGAATGTTTTCGGCTGTTGTTCGCATTCGAAACGTTTTTGAATGTTGAGGATCTTAGAGTGAAGTTATTAGTTGGTAATAACGAAGCGTAGAAAGTCCGTGTTTATTCTGTATCGCAACGCAGTGACGTCGATTACTTATTTTTATGGTTTCTACAAGGAAAACTGACACACGGTACCTTAATAATAAGGCTCCAAGACCCTATACACATTTGCAATCTTAACTATAGGTATACAAATATGTTGCCAATTCTGAGGACTAAAACGTACTGCGTCCATGGTAGCCACTTCACCGGCTGTCTTATCCCCAGACTAGCCACAATGCGAATACTGTCTGGCAGCAGGTTAAATGGTAAGATGGTGGTAGCGATTGGAACAGAGCCCGTACAAGGTCTAACCACCGCTATAGCGTACGTATTAGCGTCTATTTAGATAAAGATGAAGATATTGTGTGTTATTAAGGTTATGTAAGCATGTATACAAGTTAGACGAAAGTCGAAATAGACGTTTTCGCTTTAATGGCTGTATAGGAATCAATCTTATGTGAGGCGTTTTTAAAGTCAAAATTTAAAGAAATGGTGGTTGCTTCCTGTAATTTTTAACCTTAGGTAGTAATTGTTTCTTGTCCACCTGTAAATTATTTCTCTTTTGGTCTCTTCTTCTTCTGCAACATTTTATTTGAATGCCCACAGCGGTAGGTAGGTATATGCCTTCTCAGCTTTTTCCAATTTACCTCATAATAATACGCACCGGAATATAATAAAAAATATCGTATGCCGACAGATAACCTTTTTTAAAGTAGGCAATTATACGTAAATCAGTGAGATCGCCGATAAGATGGCGGAGATGCCTATCATCAGTCATCGTGAATATTCAGCTGATGTGGAATATAAATAATTAGCAAACTGATCATTAAATATAACCAATAACTAATACTTGTTTTTCTGTTATAATAGATTTTTTCGAAAATATTGGCATAACTTTCCAAATATTTAATATATATTTAAACAGTTTAAATTATACTCGTATTAATCATAAAAATTCTGGAATCGAAATTGGGAGAGAAATTCAAGCCGCAACAGAACAGTCAGATATTTTTTAGACTAATGCTGGCTAAGATATTATTTCAAGTGCCTAGAAATATGTTATCTCAAGATTGCAAATCCGTTGGCAGCCGTAAAGACCAAGATGAACTCTATGCTAGTAATTTAATCGGCTAACTTGCCCCCACAACGAAAAACAACACTGCAACACTTGGCGGCAGATTATTGTAGGATGATCCCTGTCGCAAGTAAGGTGAGAAGAAATCTATATTTTAATATACTGAAGATCATGGCAAGTTTTGTATCAATGTAGTATTAATAAAAAGTCAAAGAAAGAAGTAGGTGTCTCAGATTAACCTATTTATAACGGGTAACATGGCATTAGTGTGCCGGACGGACCCTGCATAAGATGCCACCTGCAAATAGCCCGCCTGATTAGGTATGTATGTATGTTATTACACAGCGCTCCTGCTACTGCGTTCAACTTCGTCGTCACCGTATGAGTTATCAATGAAGTATTCGGAGCCCGGTAGCTAGATGCTGGTGATTACTTACGCGGCGGACGTGATCGCAATGCCAAGCGACGTGCGTAATGCAAGAGGTTGACCTGAGGTGCCGAGGGCTCGATGTGGAGTGGGTGTTGTTGGGTATGAGGGATTTGGGCACTGAATGTGGTAAGTAGGCAGTCGCTATAAACGTAGTTTTTTACTAACCATAGGTAGCAAGGATTTTTCGATTGCTATAGCTACCGAAAGAAGTATATTTATAGAAGAATCGCTTCTGTATACGAATTCGTCCGCGGAGATTTCAATTATCGTTATTTCTTTGGGAACTTTTAAAGTTTCCAGAATGAACAGTAGCCTTTGTTAATAAGTTATCTTCATTCCAAATTTCATCCAAATCCGTCCAACGTTGCAGCGTCAAAGAGTAACAAACTAACACATACACACAAAAACTTTGACATTTATATTAGTAATAGTGAAATTACACCTATTAGTTTACGCAGTAAAATTAGATAGTTGATAATGTTGTAATGTTACTTGAGATCTTTTTTTTGAAGTTATAAACTGGGTAATGTATGTATAGAAAGTAATTTCCGCGATGTCCAGTCAGATCACCTGGTAGGATACCCTACCTATTAATTTTGTACGTGGGGGATCCTACCAGGTGAACTTACTGGACATCGCGTTAATTTCCAAATAGTGTTATTAATAAAATGTATTTCTAATTGTGTAAATAAATAATCAATCTAAATGTAAAATTTAATTTTGTAATCGATTCATTAATTTGAAAAATAAAGTTTGCTATTTACAGCTTGCTAAACACGTCCGATAGCTAGGATTGGAAAGATGTCAGCTGCTAGTATAGGACTTGACATTGACATGAGCTAGTCGTCTAAAACTGACCCTGCAGTGAAAACGGAGGCGTAAACAAAGGCTCCCGGATACGAGTTGCGTATGTGCGGCGCGCCGTAGAAAGCGCACACGTGTCGTGACGACGATTTCTAAGACGGATGGAAGAAGACACATGCGTTGCCTAGGCTACACCGTTTCTATTGTGAATAGGCCCGATGTAGTGCCATTGGTGGCAAAGGTCCCAAGATGACTAACAAAAAAAATCAAGGGTAAGTCGACGCTAAGAGTGGTAAGACGAATCTTATAATTACCTCTGTTTATCAGAATTTACTATGCATCTAGTCTCTAAGATGGCAAAAAAAACTGTACAAACAATAAATACATTGATATCAAGAATGGAAGCCCCATTCTTCTATAATTATTAAATATATGTAATATTGTCATGATGTGCAATCGTCTTTAAATATAGGAATTTGTGCCAAAATGTATACATAACACCAAAAGTTCAGAACTAAAGCAATGGTATAATAAAAAGTAATGGATATAATCCCTAAATCACGGAAAGTACTCTAAAACCTGCTGAGTCGCCTATTATATTATAAATACTATTTTATAACCATAATCAGAGATTTTGACTTCTAAGTTACGATGGCTTTTAATTTTATGGCATAAACTACAACTTATGCTATTTTTTTATCTGTTGACTCAGGTATTCGCACAGTGATAGAAAGCCGATGACGAGAAATACATCAATTCCTCGGATTAGCGCAAGATTATGCAAAATATTTCATGTTTAATTTGAATACATGACAAGTTATAAATTAACTTAACAAAAACACACTTATAAATTAAGAGTTTGAGGTAACTTGATAGATTTTTTTACAGTTATAATTTGATCACGGCCATGTTTTAAAATGTCTTACACACTATGCAACTGGCCTTGCCTTTTAAATCTGTGAAAATATTACAAGATCAACGTTTAACTATCCAGAAAGGGGTTTAATGCGGGTAAAAGAATAATTAATTTAGTTTCTTAGCTAGGATTAATATATTTCGGTTTATCAGAGGTCGCAATAGTTATAAATGAAGTCTTACATGAATTGACCTAGTCCAAACTTAGCTCTAGGTTTAGTACTATAGGTTAGTCAAGAACTTAAATTTGGGACCCACCTTTAGGTCCTAAGTCAATCTGACATTCTACAAAGAGATTCATTAGAGAAATACACAATTAAATACAAAACATCCAAACCATATAAACAAAAGTTTACCTTTACCAGAAATCGAACCTAAGCTAATCGCGTTGTTAGAGTTACATATTTATAGAATGGTTTATAAGTTACTAAGGAGCGAGTTTATGTACCTTTGTATGTACGAGTATAAAGGCTTGATCTATATTACTTCAAGACACACCAAGTAAATTATACTAGCAGGCTATCTATAGATGAAATAATAATGTTTTAGGCAAGTAAATGCAACATGGTTTTGATGTAATGAGCTCTTACTAAATATATGGACAGAGTTCCTATCGCATGATAAAATTGCCAAGTTTAATGTAAACTTTTTGTTTTATCTGCAACGTATTGTTTCAAGCGACTACCGATGCGTAGCGGCCGAGACAGAAAGTCAACCAAACGCGTTCATCATGCAGCCGCAAAAAACGCGGGTCGCGCCAATAACTCAAAACTGAGCGGATTCCAGGGCTCGGCCACTGGGTAACTTACACTGGGTTTTTACCGCCTGTCACTCGTCAAACAGTCGTCGCAGTCATGATGGGCTGCCTTCGATGGACGCCTGCCAACCTCCTCCAGAAACACATTGAACATCCTACGTTCAAACACAAATAAGCTATTATAAAACATAAGCGGAGAACGTAAAGTTTAAATTCGTTGAGAGGTTACTCAAGTTAGGGTCGTTTTGTGTCGATAGTGTAAGCAAGTGGTAGTGTTTTTTTGCCCTCGCCGACCTGGCGGGCCCGACGGAAGACTGGCCCATTGTATGGTAATACTCGACCGGATTTTGTTCGGGCTCAATTATATTATGAAGCTCAACCACACGACGAAAGTCAAAAGTCACCCGAGTGTCTTTTGTTGCGGTGGAGCGCGCGCGTGCGCCGCGGCTGCCGGCGACGCCCGCGGGCTCACGCAACAAGCGAAAACCGACCTAACACATATTATGCATTACAGGCTAAAAACGCCAATAGAAAAAACTGTTTTCCGACACAATGTACAAAAAGGTTTCACGTGGCAACCGTACGCATTTCGAAATAAATCCGTCACTTCGAAACGCTTACCTGAAAACAGTGCCGTAACTTACTAACATTAATTGAGCGTAAGTTACCGATACGGACATACACGGAACCTTTAGCAAACCAACAAATTACGATCAAAACACGCAGCATCCCGCGCGGCTCAAACGCCGCCGCGGCCGTAAGCTACGATATTTATCGCCCTCACCCGCCGTAAAAAGGTAAGCGTGTGATTGAAAAACGAAATGTTCCCACACAAAAAAACAGCGATCACTCCGGACTTTACTATTCCGATCAAATCATTGAAAAGTCTTAGGCGATTGGACACGGATTACGACCCGTTTGGCAGGCTACTGTTACTTGCTATTGATTCTAAGTTATTGCTCGTTGCGGAGATGGTATGGGTGGAACGAATCGTGGAGAGTGGAGCCGATGTGCTACCAGTATTGAGCAACGCGAACCAAAGTTTCCGAGGAGGTCAACGATTTAGATTCCAATGCTGAGTTGCGCAACGTCTCAAAACTGGCTTGAAATCCTTAACCCCCTGATAAGGTGATCCTTGAAGTTGAGGACGGTCAGAGTGATATGACCTAGAGTGGGAAATTTAGATCAATCCGCAGAAATAAAATAGGTACAACAATTTGTTAAATATTTGACAATTTTTGATATTATTTTGATGATTGATTCTGAATTTCTTTATAGGAATCTTCCTTGGGGAATAATTAACAGATCACAGATCTATGCATTTCGTTCACAAAGTTCACTTTCCTAGTATGGTCTAATGTTAATTTAAGATGCAAGTCTTTGCCCCAGCTTTTAACTCACTTAAAAGATTCATTGTGAAAAACACAATCACAAAAAAGGTTACTAATAATTAAATACAATATTACACAAAAAGCAAACACATTCGACTGCTAAGTTCAATGATGCCGTGCTATCATTTTTCTAGTTAATATAAATGTCTTTGGGCAGTCGATTACTGGCCCAGGCCCCACGCTGGGCTCGATTTACGGCTGGCCACGCTGAATTAGCCGTTGCGACAGGCCTGGTGCCCATAGCCCAATATCTCATAGAACTAATGTATGACGGGCACCAGAACATATGACATTTAGGAACAATGTCTTGAAATAGTTACTCGTTAGCCTATAACTTAAGCCAAAAGTATGTTACTATCTTTTCAAATAAATAAAAATCGGAGGACAATCTTACATAAATTTAGATTAAAATTGGTACTATGATGGGTACTACCACAAGAATATAAAGCCAAATGGATACGACTAACACTTGTTTTATCTGTGTAACGTCAGGTGCAATTGAAAATACTGGTCATTATTTTCCTAAATATGGCAACTTTTTTTATGTACACCTGGTATTTTCAGCTGAAACAATAGGTAGTACCTATTATTATCGAATCACCTTTCGACAAACGTTCATCAAAAGGCATTCTTCCCCACACGAGTTTATTTTTTGCTAGCCTAACCAAATCTAACAAGTCTAACCTAGTCTAACCTTATTCATGTTTAAGATATCCAAAATCATGGTTTCAGCTGAAAATAGCGTTCGACGAATGAAATTCTATGAAACGATACAATCTATTAAGTGAAATTTGATAAAATTATGAGTTACCACCTGGTACCCGTAAGTGTGTTTATCTGTAGAGATAGATAAATAATTTCTTGCTTAGATAAAAACATTTGTTCTTACCGGGGATCAAACCCGGGACCGCTAGCTTTGTAGACATTGTCACTACCAACCAGGCTATAACCGCGTCGTCGAAATAGTCGTCTTACATTGATATAAAGGTTTTCAATATTAATACTGTAACTTTTCAACTGACAATGAGTTAACCAAAGAAAATACCTTATTTTGACCATGCAATTTTTTTACAGGAAATTTATTCTCATACTTTGAATAGCGGTGATAACATACAACACTATAAATATAATATACAGAAGCAGAAGTCGACGCATTCTAATATTTTAAACCACTTCAGTTTGTCTGATCTTGTCCGAAGCGCTAGTAGATTCACTCCATATTACCGAAGTGTAAAAGAGCCCTCATGTGGTCAATTCACTGAATAAATATTTTGAATTTTTGAATCTTGTATTATTTAGAAAAAAAGTAAGAACAGAAAATATGTCATCCAAAAGGTAATAAAAATGGCGAACAGAGTGTTCATTTCGGCCACGATCATAAAGTTCCATACAGTTGCGTATTTTAAAGGTCTGAATTGATTGATTGACAGTGACGTTAAACAACAACTAAATCAATTTAAAGTGACTTTAACGAACCAGGATGCTTCGCGACGTAACAAAGCAGGCCCTTCGCCCTGACCTCCCGTCCCCCATTTATTCATCGAACATCGATTACAATTCAAATTAATTCGATTCACACGGCGACAATGACCATTCGCTCCGATTTGTAGCAACGGTCACTTTACCTTTTATTTATTTAAGTTTACTGCGTTACTTTAACATGCACACTCATGTCTATAAATTTAACATCGGCGATGCACCGTAATTTGATAGCCCTAGAGAACTGACCGGTGGTCAGAATTCCACCTGCTCGATTCTATAAATACAAAGTCAACGTCGTCGATATCCCTATCTCTGTTGGTTAGTAATGTTGATCGTTTGTGGGACAAGGAAGGGGTGAGCTGTGAGGCAAATTTCCGAAGTGAATGGTCAGCGATAGGGTTGTAACTCGATAGTTTGTGCGAGTTTTATGGTCAGGGCTTGATCGCTCAATTACTTGTGTTTTGTCCGGGAACCGGAAGATATAAATATCGTGTCGGATCGGGTGGCGCGCGGACGCGGTCGCATTAGATTTATTATCATGTAGGAAATTTAAATGATTTACCAATCGAGTAACGGTTTGTTTATTGATTGTAAATCCGGAATAAGGGCTGAGCTCCTGGATTACGTTGGTCGTTGAATATTTACGTCAAGACGTTACTGATTTTAGGGTGCATGTGATAAATAATCAATATGATAATGCCGCTAATGGCAGGAAAGGTGTGCGTTTGATTCGTGCTCGTTACTTTGCAACATGTAAATAGCGCGAAGCGCAGCGCTTATATGTTTTTTGCCGCTGTGTTTGTATAGCATAACATTACGAATACTCGAATGCAAAAATCAAAGACAATAAATTACTTCTTTCACAATTCGAGCACGCAATTTGATTGGAACAAAAAGTCTAATTACGTGTTAGGTTGGCCCATTTTTTAACAGTCAATAAGTAAAGTAACGCTTGGCAAACATAGTGAGGCTTTCTCACACGCGTCCGAGACTGTTAGGGCGACGCGACCTACCGTTCCGGGAAGCGCGGGCGCAGAGTCAACAGCAGGGTAATTACACATTCTTTGTCTCTCGATACCTGTGAACTGTCAACTGATTGCATAGATTATGAGGCAGAAGTGAACATCCCATCTCAAGAGATCGACTCAAGGCTGATTGGTCATCGATGCAAAGGTCATAGCGCCGTCATTGGAACCTGCAATAGCCGTTCACACTAACCAGCCTGTCTTAGCAACATTGACAGTTAATGTTTTTTGTAATCAATTTTAAATAAGTATAATTAACTTTATACGTCTTTATAGTTACATCCAGAATGTGTCTTCCTATATTAGCTATAACTCGGTAATTACTTGTGGTGGCAATTTTTGTGAAGGGTTTACTGTTTTCCGCAGCAGTTTTTGGTTAAGCCAGATGGTAACGTTATGGCATGGATGAATGACTCGTTGCAATTGCCTCCAGATTAATTTCTCATATTCTATTTCATACGACTCGGAATGATGTTTGTGCCTATTCGAATTTTTGAGTGCCTATTGGTACCCCACTTTTTCTTCTTCTGTTTTCTTGTTCCATTGCGGTGTGCGGGGTAAGGCAACCAGTGACATGACTTGTTTAGAAGCATTCTATCTTAAACCTTTAAGTTGGCAAATGCGTTAAGTATTAAAATTCCAAAAATCTCTATGGTTTTCAGAGCCCATTTACCACCAGGTGGCCTGTGTTCGTTTGCCTTCCCCATGCCAAAAATCATTGTTAGCATTTTCTTTCATTTATTTTCTAACTATCTGTTAGCTTACTCTTTGTCCAACGGCAGCCGAAAGCCGCGAGTACACGCGAAGCTGCGCGGCGCAGCCGGTGTTTGCCGCGGCCGCTTTGACCACGCCGTGGTAACCAGGGAGACAAACACGCTGGTTACTGTGGTTACCGATCCATTGTGGTCACCTTCCGACAGTGACGCAGTCAAGATTTCTGGTGAGTTTACTTTGACACAGTGGTAGCAAATTTTGAATGAAAAAGTTAGATCTATCGGTTTCTTTTCACACTTAATAATAAGGTGTGTGAGATTGGCTGACAACGGCTAAAGGAACAGCATAAGGACCTTCATTCACAGTCGATTATTAAATTGTACTGCTTTAGATAACAAAGAATGCTGAAAATAGAAAGTAAAAGTTTAGAGAGACGATGAAAAACTGACATGCATGTTTCAAACGTACACTCAAAAAAATGTGAGCTAACCTAGACAGGTTTTCTTTTAGTTGACATAAAATGAATACACTATTCATGATATTAGTTATATCAAACTAAACTTATAGTTAAAACAGCTAGTTCTTTAGCGATTCAACTAAGATCTTAGTTGATGCGTACTTCTTGTTAGGCTCGTATGGATTCAAGACGCATATGCACAACAATCACAATCTTGTTAGAAGCAACGAATTTTTTTTTCAGTGTATGAGGTTCTGAACAGGTATAAATTAGTGACCTTCAAGAAACTAGCGCATTTGCATTTCCTTTTGGGCTTAAATGTGTTCAAAGATTACAATAATTACTAACTATTCAGAATACATTTTCAGACTGATTTTTCAATTACAAGAATTCTAACATAAGTTACTTACATAATATGCTTGGTATTCAAAGGAAATAAAATTAGTTTTACTAAATTTAAGTGGAATTAATCTCTAAGTATCGGCAACTTCTCTAACTTAATCACCTACGCTGGTGGCATCTGCTATTTCAACTGCTCCACTCGTTTTGTTTGTCCCCTCAACCCGAGTAAGGACCCTGACAGGTTGAGAGATGTCCCGGCACAAGGTCGCAGTTGTTTTAGCTTCATTGCGCAGGAGTAATCTGATGGAAGCCCGCTTTCGATCATGGCGACGTGCCGCGTCTTGTTAACGCCGAGGATAAATATGATATGTTGTTAGTATGAATCGGAGATTAAAAACGAGATTTATATAAAGAGAAATTAAATTTAGTAAGACATCCAGCACGGCTAGCACATGCTGTCCGCGACTTGTTTGTCGCTCGGATCTCCCTTTCTAACTAGTCTGTAACGATAGAGACGCACCGAGCGACAAGCGAGAAAATACAACTGGTGCTTCCCGTGCTGCAGCTGGTAGGGACGTTATTAAATATTATTGAAATGAAGAAATATCGAAGGGAAACATATTATTAGGCGATACTGGGAATCTCCTTCTTACCTACACACCTGGAGCGTCGGCGATTTTAGACTTTCATACATTTAGTAAGAAACATGCGGCAATGACGCCGTTGTTGGCTCCGACGTCCGAGAGGTTAAAGATTCTCAATGCTTCCGATATTAGATCAAATCATCCCGTTGATAATACCTATGTCTAATGTGATTTTGAGATTTTTATTTTTGAATGAAGCATATAATAGAGCATGTAAATATACTAACACAGTTTAAACATGGTTTAATGTTACTGCTTATTAGCAGAAACGCTATGTGTTTCCTCAAAAATGAAATGTTGTTTCCTACATGACAGACAAATTTACTTTGTGTAGAGCCATGGATGCGTGCGATCACTTAGTGTGGGCAGATTTGGCATTCGCTTGATAAAAGCGTTTGTTGTAGAACGGTAGATTGAAGAGGCTGCCCGGAATGCCGCCGCGGGCGCAGCCATAGAACACTCGCCCGCAGAGAGTAAGTGAGACATCGAATAGATCTATTTAAATCACCCAATTCATATAAAATTTACAACAAATTGGAATATTTTAAAATGAGCTTGTAATAATTGAGAGCCAGATTTTATGCTACTTCTGAGCAAAGGTCTTCTCCACATTCTCTAGGTTTCTACGATTTTATCAGACCGGACAGTTCTTTAAAAGAAATGTGAATCATTCCGTTATCGTCAACGGGAAACCTGATAACTTTGGTCCGCAGATCAACTGGCGTAAGGTGATTCAGTTTGGACACTTAACTTACAAACAGATGATTGTTGAGCCTTTTTATTAGCCAAATTTCACCCAGATTTGACATCAGATCTTGAAATAAAATACTCTGTTTTGGGATACTGCATCATTTTATTTATTTATTTAAATACTTTATTGCTCAAAATTAAAACAGTCCACAAAAGGCGAACTTAATGCTACAAGCATTCTCTACCAGTCAACTTTAAGGTGAAACAGAAATCAAAAAGTAGGTAGGTTTTATAACTTCTTTAAATCCGTAGTACCATTTCCAGTGGGCCTACTACAGTCGCGTTTATCGACGTGGATAAACGTGGATGAAACATCTATCACGTTCTGACCAGTATAGAAGTGCTATAGGGACGGTTGCTTTATGTACCGCGGTAAATGTGATCGTAATACGGGTTACAAAAATATGCTTATGCCATTTTATCTCCTGCCCTATTTTTAAAACATCAACACCTCGTTTTGAGAAAGACCTATTATCATCGCTGGTCGTCACTGAGCTCAAGTTAATTTGAGTGATTGATCTTTGGCTCAGCCTCTGCGCAGCGACCTTGGCAGCGTACTCTCGGCGCGTACCAATATTTGCGCACACGCACGCTGCTGGCTGCCGGCGCGCGCCATTACACGTCTAGCTGGGCAAACAGTGCAATGAACTACCACCGGAAATTTACTGATGCCGAGACAACTTGCAACTTGCCAGAGATTTATAGAATCTGCTACTTGGTCTACAAACCAAAAGACCAAGTGCTGGTCAAGTTGTTTTAAATTTCTAACGCCATCTTGTCCATCCATATTTCTACTACCATCATAAGGACTTCTGTCAGCTGCCATCACGCAGTTTGCAATTTATTTAGGCTCTAAAAATTACGCTCTTGGTGGGTATTTATACAGTGGGGGTTTTCCATCTTATAGTAGTGTATACTTATTGTTCTGATTTGTGAGCTGTCGCCATCACTCATGTACTGCATGTTTTTTTACGGCAAGTAGAAGGAACACGTGCACTCAGGCCATCAGATGGTAAGTGGGATCTGAGACCCATACACATTTAAATCCTCAGGACTGCAATCCTAAGACTTCAAATGAGTTGCCAACCCTGAGAACTAAGATGGAATAACTCTATGCTAGTAATTTACCGGTTGTGTTATCCCGGATTACAACAATGCGAACACTGCTGCTTGGCAGTAGGTGAATGGATAAGATGGTAGTAGCGATCCGGACGGACCCTGCACAAGGTCCTTCCACCGCTAAATGGAAAGAGCAAAGAAAAGGCTTGGCAACTTTCCTTTAAATTATTAGAATTATAATTATACTTACTATAGTAAGTGAAATAACTAAGTTTATTGCATATTTTTCATACTAGATGGATGTGATTCATGCGATTGTCATTTGAATAAGATTATGGAATAATACCGTTCAAATATTAGTCGATATAATAGTCTTGATACACGCGCTTATAGGAGATAATGTGTCTTGAATAATCATAATGTGCTCAACTACGTAGACGTTAAGCGATTTAGGTATTTATAAATTTAATACATGACAGTATAGTAAAACAACAGTACTAATAGATATACAGAATCTTAGGAAGGTATATTTAACTCCAGTCATAACCTAAGGTATCCTAATTTACGACATTAACTACTTTTGGGCTTTTTCCAATCCGTAGAAGCAGTTCTTATTATAAGAAAAGAAAACGTGAAAAGCTTGACAATGTACTGAGACCTCTTAATTTATTTTTGTCTAAAAATTTCTACGGAGTTGTCATAGGGTCTGCGTAGGAGTTGACAAACCAACAGTTTGTCGCTTGCGCTCCGGAACATGGTCTTTCGTATTAACTGTTATAAAAACCAAATAAAAAACTACTTTAAGTGACGCAGGAATCGGAGCCCGAGATGGATTGCCGGTGTTTCTCACTTTATGACTACTTCTCGGTGATTTCCACCTCGTATGAGGATTGGAGAATTTGAATACATATTTTATTGCTCAGAATGCGTGGCGTTAGAAAATATATTGTGGTCATGGAACGCTCGTTATTTGTTTTGGAAAATTTTAAACTTAAATTGGAAACGTGTGAAAATCTACCACGTTAAATGTCAAATCTATTTATTTTACGTAAAAAATATAATGCCTCGTTAATTCATAATTTATTGTCGTACAACGGAATAATTTAATTCATTATTACAAAATCTTATAGATCCTGTCCGTGACATGGACACATTAAGTTTTATTGCCGAGCGTTTTATATTTCGCTAAATATAAGGATCCTTGACATTCGGTCACACGGAATATTCAACAGAACATGTGACCAGGAACCTGAACCCGACTAGCCCACAAGCCGTTATAACTTTGACGGAGCTCAAGTACATTTTAGCAGAAACTAAAAGAAAGTAAACTTAGACTGAATGCGTGGACAAACACCTTAAGCACACGGCGTATGAAGAGGTTATTTGGCTGTTTGTCGTGTTGACAGACTCGCGGGGCGGGAGGGGGGGGGGGCTGCGCACACGCCGGCCGTTCCACTTGTTCGACATTTGACAGCGACGGGATTGAAACGGGGACAGTAATCTGTAAACTGGCAGGTCAATACTTCCCATTGACGGTCGCTGGCAGCCCTCCCGGAGGATATCAAGTCATAACACGAATGAGCCGCTTAAGTATGCCACTCGGCAATGTTTTCATAATACTTGGAAGTAAAGTTAGTTGACACGGCGCCGAGATCGGCGTTCGGAATGGTGTTTAACGATGACTTAATATTAGATTGTATCACGTCTTAAAGTTATTCCGTTTGTACAATAACACAGTATTACACTGTTGGTACTGCGATATAAAATATAAAGAGTCTACATTGTAATAATGCCGTGTAGGTGCTAAGCATGTTTGGTTTATCGTAGAGATAACTGTTTGCGTGTTTAATCAACTATTTTATTGAGAACGAGTTATCAATGTAGCTGCACAATCCTTTGAACCAGCGTTTGATAAAATATTACAGACGAAGAAGAAAAGAAGTGGAATACTTAATGAATAAATTCAACATCCTAACATATTAAAGCGAAAAAGAATTCGTCGGTCTTAGGCAGGATTCGAACCTACATCTCCTCTGGCAGTTACGTACAGACGTTTCTGTTAAAATTAAAAAAATCAACATCGTCAAATATCGGGAGCTCGACATATTCTTATGTACATTTCTTTGATTATTGACATATAATTTTGAGCCAAGTGCAGATTTTCTAGAATGCGGATTGCTGTTGCAGAGCAGCTGCAGAACGAGCCCTCTTCCCGCGTTGTTGGGCAATCTTCTCACGAACTTTTTCCCAGCTAATAGAATGAAACGACATCAATAAGTGGAGTCGCGGGCGCAGGTTGCTGTGACACTCCGATATGGCGGACGGAATAGATCGCTCGTGGGCGACGATGGGTGGTCGCATGCGCAAACGCACAATCACTTTGATTTATTTATTTTTAAGTTGAATATTAGTAGTCAAGGAGAGGTGAATAATGGTGAGATGATTAGGTATATGGAATATATATTGATGTATGTAGAACTGCTTGAACGATAACACATACAGGGAGGACCATAATTGCAATTTAATAACCCTGTCCAAGTTTTATTTTGCATATCACGCCTAGATTAAGCCTGACAGTATTTCAGCCACAGTCAATAACGTTGAAGTAAATTTCATGCTGTCAAGCTGTCCTGAACAGAACACTAACCCACTGACCACACAAAAGAAGAATGACATGTTATCTCTACTGCTTCAACTTACTTTTCTACCCCCTTACTAATAAACGTTGAGTAACCGTGGTGTAGTTGTGACATTTGAATTTGACAGATAAGGACAAAGCATGGTTTAGCTACACCACCGTTACTCAACGTTTATTAGTAAGGGGGATAGTATTTAGTTCTTGTAAAACACATATCACCACGAGGCCCTTATTTTCTAACACGTTTCTAATATCGTACAGCTGGTTCCGTCTTGCAAGCCGCGACTGGCCGGTTGTCACCGCGATGTCGAAACGTGCGCCGTCGTGTGTCTGTGGAGTACAGGTTTTTTCTACGACAGTAGATATTTACTCGGACCGACTTGCGTCACCGCTCAAATTAACCAGCCTCGATATCTGTGCTACAATTGTTTAAAATACTCAGGAATTTAATGGCCAGTTATAATCAGCTAGACCTTTTTAAAACCGTTCGTTTTCATGATGGCGGTCGATTCCATTTTTGAATGTTTGCTTTGAGGATTACTGGCATGTAACAATTTTGATTGCGTAAGCTTAAATACTGTATAGGCTAGAGTACCAACACCGACCAGTCTTTACTTAGGCTCAGACAAGTTTTACTCGCAAACTTCACAATCTACTCGTACATTGGCTTTTCTTAAACTTGTAACTTGGTCATATTGGAAAATTCAAAAAGGGTATTAATTTAGATTTACCGTCATGCATTTATGTATTATCAGTACAAAATTTATCATCATCGACTTGTCAACCAGTAGCGTACGCAGCTGGAAATAAGCTTTCTTTTTGGAGGGCCACTATCGCAATTCACTTACAGTTTTGATATTATTGCAGGTAGCTTCTAATAATATAGCTGTTGTCGGTGAAGCGTGAATGATGCAACGTCACATTATCTCTATAGTTACTCATTTCCTTTACCTCCTTATACGACATGACAGCCACCTTCCGCTTAATTGAACTCTTTTTACCTCTCCTCATTTTTCCTTCTGTAGAATATAAATGTACATAAAAGACAAAAGTCGCAAAACGTGTATGACATTCTAAAAGCATTTGTTACTGCTACTGGTATTATCAAACAGATTGAAAGCACACATCTTGAGCTTATCTTGGACTGCAACAAAGTATGCTAACTTGCAGTTTTGACAGATGTAAATTAATAACAAACGGCAAAAAGTAGATGTAGATAGCACGTCGACGCACAGACAACCCGCGGTACTGTTCTAGTAATTGATATTATCTGGGATTGCCATCAGCTGTTTTAATAAGTCAATGCGGGGTGGCCGCTTGGCCGTCGCGATGGTATCTTCTAGAATAGTTGTAGTATTGAAGGCAACTTAATTATTAAGTTAATGCGCGGATGGTTATCTGTCGGTCAGCCTCGGCGTTCGAATAGAGTTCTCAGGGTTATCTTTATCCATTGAACATCACCCTGCTTACAATCAAGGTGATATTGGATGGTCCTCTTAGGTGCCAAAAAATTGCACAGCAAAAACCCGTTTTTGTTGTTGGAATGACACACTAGTAGGTACAGTCGACTAAAAACAGATGTATAAATTTTCTCACTTCATTGCATTGTAATAAGGTTCAAAAGTGGATACATCTGTTTATTATACAAAAAAGAGCATTGTGTGAGTTTGTATGAACATTATCGTCATTTTTTTTTTCAGCAGCCACGGTTGATTTCTTTATAATGTTTAAACCATGTTGGTTTGGTTTGGCTTGGATGGATGGTGGTTGGACCTCTAAATAAATACACACAAATGTATAAAATTTTATGCGGTAAATAATATCGGAGCGAAGATATTAAGGATTTAAGTATTAAGTTTTTGGTACTGAAACTACACCCAGGTATAAGTATTCAAATATATTGGCTCCGATGGACTTAAGACACATTACACACATTACATACCAAAATGTATTTATTTTGAATGGATCTATCATAATTTACCACTTTTACGAATGGCCGCTCACCTAAAAATGTATGACTTTTACAAATGACAACACTTCTACCTAAACCCCTTTACATATTCTTAAATCTATTACTTAATGTCGTTATCTCTTTTCAGTATTTAAAACATAAGATAAGTTTATTTAACTTTTACCCACACCCCTGAATTAATGTCACATTACACCACAATGTTTACTTACCCTTTATTCAAGAACAAAAATTAACACCAAATATAAAAGGCACCTGCTCAGCGCGGGTCATTATTTGCTGCTCAAAGCACCTTTACACTATAATTTGCTCAAAAGTAATGAAATTTCACAGTTAAAAGCATTGACAGATCGAGTGTTCCGCCGGGTGCGCCGGCGCGGCGTCACGGTCCGCGCAGCCCTCGGCCAGTTTTTGCTGCGCAGTGCCACCATTATAAGTATAACATGTTAACGTTAAAAACTGCAGCTAAAAGTAGATTTATAGTAATAGACGAAGTTGATGAAGGAGAACCAATAGGAGTTGTTTGTGTGCTTGAGAAACCGGATACCATTTCTTTTTTGGTGAAATTAAAAATATTTGCTCTATTGCATCGCTGTCAACTGGTTTTGCAAAGCAATGCTTGTCGACATCTAAATTTGAGACGAGTTTTTTTAAGGTTTTAATGATGTGATATGATGGGTTAAGTCATGCCATATTATAAAAGTATAGTATAGAAATGCCTAAATTAATTAAGCTTCATTCTGGAACAGAAATAGGTTTTTAGCTAATATAATTATTTATTTGAATACTCCAATGCTTTTTGAGGGGCTATGCAACGGTTGCGTGAAAAAAGTTTTAATTAGATACGTTTCAGAGTATTGATATTAGATATTAGTAACCTACTTAGTCATAGACTAATCCAATAATGATAACAAACAACAATCCAAGATTTTGGAATCCTGGAAGTTTTAACACCGTCTTATCTTATTTTCTTTCCATCCTCATAAATAAAGTTTAGGAATCAGCCAGCAGCAAATCACAGAAGTCTGGTTCATATGGTAGAGTAAAGCAGCCCATCCTTTCGAAAGCATTCCTTTTCTCGAAACTTACCAGGTATCGTGCTTTAAGGTATAAATTTTGTAGATAATTGTATTTCGTAGTCCAATATTATTGGTCTAGTAAGTTTCGAAAACGGGGTCCAGGGCCTAGCGGGGTCGGTGCTCGCTTTCGAACGCTCCCAAACGGCGGCGTCAGATCGAGATAGCGTTAATTACGATTTCGCCTGTCACGGCCTGTGGCTCGCTTAATGTCCGGTCTTCTTTATAGTACAAATAAAAAACTATAGGTTTGGTTGGTGCTTTCTTTTAGTCTTCATGTTTGTGGACTTCAGTTTGCATCATAGGATACTGTTTCTATGTCATTAACCTGTTTTCAATTTTTTTTGATTTTCTGCTTTTTCTTAGCTTGACGGATAAGTCAGTTTTGTACAAGTAATATCTTGAACATATCTCAACATCACTAATCCAAAGTTTTAAGAATTTCTAGGATATTGTAGGAGAACCTTGTGTTCATCCAACTTTGAAGTCCTTGTTTTGGATTTCATTTTTCAGAATTATCTTAACCTTGTATGGCTGTGCGTTTAGTTGACACACACAACATAAATTTTTGAAGTATCGAAATTTGATGTTTTGCGAGGATAAAACCGAACAGTTCTTGCCACTGTGCTTTATGGCCGGTAAGTATATGTTATGTCTAACACCACGTCCTTCTTGTATGTTATATTTTGCACAAATTACCTTTAGCTCTACATCGTATTTATCGTTGAAGCCAATTAAAACATATATCAAAGAATAACTGTCTTTAAAAATATAAACAACCATACCAATAAAAAAGATAACAGCACCGTAGCGTTACTTAATTAAAACCTGTACATACCACGCCGCAACCCCAGGCTGAGAACTCAGGGCATTCTCACTGCGCTGTATATGGCGCTATAAGCGGGCAAGTACGCTGTAATTTTTTTGAGTGATAAATGTCGTCTACACGCTGGCTGGCCACATTAATGAACCTAATGTGTTTCCAATTTGGGAAACAACCACCCGTGACAATGCGCGCTACAGTCCCTTCACATTTTTTTTTAAAAGTGGGCTTCAACTACACGACACAATGATCATTGCTAGCTTTCATTGAATTACGTCTATGATGATGGTTACTAATGATAGACAATAAACGTCTTTCGCATAGTGCTAGCGATTTTGTTTCAATTTGAGTTCTTAATATGACATAATCAAATTTGTTAACCGTGTAAACCAAAATTACCTGGGAGGCTAAAATTATTTTTTTACAAATGAAATGGGTTTGTTTTTGTCCCTCTAGTTAAAATGAGGAGCCAACCAAAGAGTTGAAGATCGAGCGAGCTTAACTAGAAGGTCCTTATTGTATGTATGCTTGTGATTTTATTTGGTGCTTTCATCGATTTTTTTTGTATCTAGGAAATCTTGTCCAGACGCAATCCCTACTTAATAGCTCGGAATGAAGTAGCCTTCCTTAAGGTGTCTATTTTAGTATCCAAGATATTTCATCCCCGGCTATCACCGCGGCTTAAGCATCTCCGCCCCGGGCCAAATTAATTACCAGTATCACGCACGGGAGCAAAACTCATACCATATTTTACCACGCGACGCGACACCGACTGTTCGCGCGATTGATGGCAATGCGGACACCGATTTAGAACCTTGCTGAGAAACTGGTTGTATTAATATTATAACACGCGATTGTAGGGCTATACGGGAAAGACGGTTATTTAAGACATTAATTTCTGATAGATTGTATGGCTCTTGAGCTTCTATCAGCGACACTGGAAAGGCGGTTGCTGTTTCTAAATTACACGTAAAATTAGCCTTTTGATTTGCGAATGTTACTATAATGTACTCAGTATGCATGCCTCAACTTGACCTTTCCTACTTTCTTATTATCGTTTTTAGTTGCCTTTAAATTTCTAGCATTCCAACGAGGAAGTTGTAATTTCATCAATGGTGGCTAGGTGTTTTGAGATTTTGCGTTAGAAATATTTAATTGTAGTTTTACTTTTCCTAAATTAAACCTTAACAGCATAATGAATGAAGCTTAAAGACAATAAGTGTAGGTCCCGGGGCGATGTTGCGGCGTCCTTCGATGATAAAGCGACCGGTAGACTACTTATTATAGAGGCTGGCTCTGGTCTTTAAGTTAATGAAGTAAAGCGACTTTCATGATGTACGCCGACGGCATTGTTTAACAAATAAATCAACCAGTAGGTAAAGTTACCCAGACTCTTTGTGTAGTAGTTAAATAGTGGTTTTATCAGATGCACTACACCATTTAAAATCACGAAAAAGAAACTGCGGTGTAACCACATAACAGTATATTAGCGGGCTAATTACACGTAAACCGCGTCCCGGTGAAACCGCCATACGACGTTATAAATCTCCACTAGACTCGGTCAAAATTAATTGGCCGTCACTCCGTGGTTGTAAACCCTCAAACCGTATCGTCTCCAAAAGATTACTTCCCTAACAGAAACAAACAGACACACTGCAGCACACCAAAACCAACACCCATACCAAAACGGGAAGCATCAGCAGCTAAGGCTCACACGGTGTCTTAGTTGGAAAACGAGGAGGCTCTGTTGAACTAACTTTTGACTTTGAGAAATTAATTGGCGTAACGGCGATGTTTTTAATTACGTGCGTTTCAGTTCCGATCGGAGGAAGATTTTAGGAGGTTCACGCCGAGGTTTGTTTATCACTATGCGGAATTAAATAGAAAACTTCGCGTTAAATAAGGTTTCTAACTTCCTTTTCCGAAAGAATAATAAACTCTTTGATTTACCTTGAGTAAATTTTAGTTTTGAAAAATGTGTTTTAATTCTTTATGACCTTAAAATAATAAAATGTTTGAAGTGTTGCGTAACATAATGTATTAATTTGGCGCTTAACTCACTCAGACAGTTAAACTGTCTTTGATTACCATTAAAGGCTGGGCTGCTATATTTTTTAAAGTCATAAATCTACTATCATACGCCATGTCTCGTTTCTTGATAAGTAATCTCAAGAAATATAAACACATGTATCAGACACCATCAGTTTCCATGCAACTTAAATTAACGAAACAAAAAAAAAACGCTGTGAACAATAACAAAATGTTTTCTTACAAGACGTCGGCGCGCGAAGTTTGTGACGGCCGAAGAGGCGTGTGTGGGGTCCCTTATCGGGCAGATCGGATGCTAATTAATATCTTAGGGGCCCTTAAACTGTTTATGGAAATTTCACAAATTCTTTCGCAGCCGCTTGCAAGTTTTCATTGTTTATTGAGGAGAAAAGTAGGAATTTTGTTTCTGTAATGTTGTAAAATTTTATTAAATACTCAAAATCTTTGTGCTTTATTTTCTCGCTGGAATTCTTTAAAATATTTTGCGTCCTATGCTAATAACATGCTTTCTCGAAAACGAATTAGTCGAACAAAATATTATTAAAATCGTAGACTTAAAATTGGTTTTCTGTAACTGTACTGTAGTAACTTGTGATTATCTTTTCCTCCAGCCATATTCGCTTTTAGAAAATTAAACAAAGATTTTTCTTTAGTACACATGTATGTCGCAGTTTTTTAAAGCCTATCGATATCCAAAGTTCTTCTGAGATTTCTTAAAAACGCGCCAAAGCTGTCCATATCATTTTTGTCCTCTTCGCCGGAAAATATAATTTCAGTTTCTTTTTGGATATTTATAACTTACAAGACTTAAGGCGTATCGTGACACGTTTTTCCATAATGCTAACTGAGATTCCAACTTGATTAAATCGTGAGTAAATTTCCAATCACAATACACGAGCACAACACAATTATAACTCAGTATCTACAAATGCGTCATACATTATTGACGCAGTTTCGTAATTTATGACTCCGGTGAGCTGTCTCGTAATTGGCATTAGGGATGCAGCTTAGTAACAAAAGACTATAATAAAACGTTTAAAGCCAGATCTTTGGATTTCAAACAAATTAGATAAGTATTTAAATTTTCACTCTTTAACAGTACAGTAAGATTTAGAATATTTTGAATACCACTTTAAACTAAGCAGCTTATTAAAATTTGAATCAAAAAAAGTTATTACTAACAAATACCAAAAAAATCCATGGGCAGATGACAATCAACAAAACCTGGAAACAGTGAGAAGCCCAAATCTAGCGTTGGTGAAAAAAAACAGGAAACTAATATTAATATCTTAGATCATAACCAAAGTAACTCAAATGTTTATTTTTCTCTTTCAACACCTACTCAGTTTTCTAATAGACTAACACCTGAGCATAAATAGCGATTATGGAACTCCTGCGCAGCGTCGCGCCAAGGATACTGCGCGCGCGCCGCCACACCCACCAGGAAGCGAGCGTGTGTGTGTGCGTGTAAATTATGCCCTAATTGAGGATGTAGGCTCTGGCGACAAATTGAAGCCGTTAAATTAAATGAAACGCATTATAATACCAATTTTATTAGAAGTGTTTTAGTAAAAATAAATTACTTTGTACGGGTGGTTTTTGGGATTCCACTTATATCGTGATTAGTTCATTACATATTGACGTCAATAAAGAAAGGTATTGCAATTGCATTGTTGCATTTATTTGTGAAAATAATGTATTTAACAAATTTGTAATAGTTATCGATTTCATTCCTCCTCCAGATTGCCACATTATAATGTTGCATAGGAATTACATTGATTGATAATGGTTAGATGAAATAAAATGTTACAATAATAATAATTTATATATTTAAATGAAATTGAGACACACTTCTTTGACAGTAAAAAAGATATTGTACACTAAGGTCTACCACAAGGACCAGTCGTTTATTTCCTTAATTTACCGCAAATAAATACATATCGGGGACAATTTCACACAAATTGACCTAGGCAACGATAAACATGCTTATAAATCCATAGAAAATAAAACACCCATGACTCAAAAACAAATGCTCACGCTCATCACACAATAATTTGCCCATACCGGGAATCGAACCCGGGACCGCTAGCTTCATAGGCAGCTGGGTCTCTACCAACTAGGCTAACGACGTCGTAAAATAATGTATGTAAACACTTTATTGTATACACAAAAAAGATAACAACTATTATAAAATAGACAAAAATATAGTAGGGATGTATAAAGGCGAACTATAATGTGTATACTGCTTCGATAACAAAATGCGCAATAGCAATAGCTCGAATTGATGCATTCCTTGTTTATCTTACTTCAAACCGTCTATTCTTAATTTAAATGTCATTAAACTACTATTTAAATCGGCTAACAAGTCCGCACGCGCCGATCTGGTCCGAATTTCCGCCTGTCATTTTTTTTCTCATTGCACACGTCAACTCGCATGAATTAGTATTGTAATGTATGCAAATGCGCTAAAGATCTGAGGTTTTTGCTCTCGACTTAATACTAGGGACAGTCCACAATTCAATTATCATAATGGCGAAAAAGTTAAATAATATTCATGACATGTTAATTTGGTGTGAGTGTTAAAGGTGTGTAATTGAAGCTGCGCCCGCGCCGCGGTTTGTTTACATTCCGGATTACGATGTTGGCACTACTGCTTTGCGGCTGTTTATCGATCTTGGCTCGCGATGAATGATTTACCGTTGGTCATTCATGTTTCGCTAATTCTGGGAACTGATGAAGTATTCAAACATTGTCTAGGTTCGAATTGTCGTGCGAATAAGGTATGTAGTACTGTAAGTAGTCATACAAACAACAATACGGTATGATTTTATCATTATTTAACTTTAGGATATCCTTGTTTACTTTATTTTTTAACTTCAGTATCTTGATCTCTGCATAGTGCATGTTGTTTCACTCCCTTTATTAACTCCCTTTGTTGCTTATTTCATAGTTCTTCGCTGTCAATTCTCTAGTTATTTTAAATCTATCATCAGTACTTAGCCAAACTGCTTCCCTCTTTTCTCGTTACTAACCATCCTTATCCATTTAAAGATTGCTATCGAACGTCAAGCATCTTAGTAACCATAGCAACCAATTATTATAAATATGAATCCCATCGAGCCTGCAGTGGCGGGGCAGGTCTATGCTAATGCCGGCTCCCGCGTTACGTGCCCTAATAGGCCCAGTTCCAGTAATTTCCACAGGCCATTTTATTTATATCGGCAGTAAACCAAGCGCCCGCGCAGCAATCGCTTTACCGCCAGAAGAGTTATTGAGGTGATATTTGCAATAGCTAGCTGGATAAAGGTTAGATATTAGTGGTCAATAAAATTTTAGACTAATGTTGATAGTTTTAAAAGAAGTACCTTAGTAGTTATAACAGTGCAATTTTAAAATTTGGAATGTATTACTGAACTTGGAATGCCAAGAGTTTCGTAGTGGAAGACACGGTATGACTAATAAGATCAGATGACGAAGAAATAGATGGTTGCGGAAAGTAGTGGAATAGGCAGAAGTAGATTCGGTTGTTGTAATGGGCTTTAGTGTTATGTTTAACCAGTTGATAAATATTTTTGTAATTTTGGTAGTAAACAAAGTACGTAAAAGTTTTGCTTCTTAATATCATTAGGAACTTAACCATTGTTACTTCAGGAGTTTTATACGATACAATGAAAACAAATCATTTGTATTTTACTGTGTTCAAATAAATCCGAGCCCGTTCAATTGGTCACTGTTAGTTCTGGTTTTACACTCGTAAATCTAAGTTAGACCGAATGTCATGAACACATTTCATTAACTGGGTAATTTAACTTAAGAATAATATCTTGTTTTCTAAACCGATGGTTCATCACTCGAGCATGGTTTGTATTCGGACTGTGACATTTGCAATGACCACTTTAATCAAAGTTTTAATATCTTGAGTTCAAAAGAAGTGACAAGTTTAGACCAATGACGGTATGATACGACAGGGTTAACAAGGAACTGATGGATGGATAGAACTGTTTTTTTTAACGAATTTCGACATTGAGCAGATGAAATTGTAGACCAAAATGAAGTCAAATCATTGGTAAATAACATCACTAATTTTGTTTTAGTTATTAAAATTAATAACTCAGACCAACTCAGGCCCTGAAACAACACTGACCATTTTGTAATCTCTTCGTTCCAGATCACAGTCGACATTGAATTAAAATCACCGGTTACTTCTAAACGGAAGGGGCATTCACAAAGTGTCAGCTCGCCGGCATTGCGTACGATCTGTCCTTTCGAGCTCGGATTAAACCAGCTGACATGTCGCGGCCATATCGACTTAGATTTATTTATTTAGCAACTTGCTTGTAAGCTGTAGTTCTACTATCGTATTAGATAATGTACAGGGAGTTTTTATTTAATAGAGTTGCGGTTGACCACAAGACTGCAGTCTTTACGGCGTAAAATGTGTCGTCCCCGCCCTTTGCATAACCTGATGGTTTCTATAATGTCCTAATGTTCTAAGCAAGAAAAAAAACCCGGCCAAGTGCGAGTCGGACTCACACACGAAGGGTTCCGTACCGTTATCTATAAACATTAGCAAAAATCGGCAAAAAAAAACACGTTTGTTGTTTGGGAGCCCCCTTAAATATTTGTTTTTATTTGAATATACTTATTTATTTTTTAAGTGATTATACAACTTAATATTCTGTGAATATTTCTCTAGAAGTCTTAGTAATAGGGTCCCGTTTTGACCCTTTGGTTCTGTACACCCTAAAAATCAATGCTATAAATCATATTTTTAATGATAGTTTTATTGTTTTAGATGTCGCAGAAACACAGACAGTGCTAACTATGATAACTTGTATTTCGTCATCTGTTTAATAATCATATACTGACTTTTAAGTCACGTTCTTGAAAACGGCTCTAACGATTTCAATGAAATTTGCAATATAGGGGTTAACGGGGGCGAAAACTCGATCCGTCAAGTGGTCATCTTCGGGAAAATTCGTTTTAAACCCGAGCGACGCTAGATCTAATTATAAACTGATAAAATTTATGAGCAGTTTTAAAATTACCATCTTTCCCAAGTGTATGTTTATTGACGTCGGTTATAAAACCAGTGTTATTATATTCAATAGATCACTGTTTTTAATTGCCCCCATTCCGAGGTGTCAATTGTAGAAAATGTGCGGAATTCTAAATTAGACCGGCCACTTCTGATTTATTACGTTGATTTAGTTTGTTTACGGCGCAATGTGCTAAGATCAATCAGGTATTTGGAATTGGAATATATTTAAGTAACGGAACGGTGTTAAGATATTTTTTACTATTAAATTTTAAATATACTCTTCCCAACTTCATTTGCAATAGGGGTCAACCAGGGGCACGTTTTATAAAGCAACAAGTTACAATTTTACAGGTCTAAACTGGCAACACTGCGCAAATGGCTGTTCGTCATTGGTCGAGGTTGTGTCAAATGGTAACTTGTAACCTGTAAATTGTAATTTGTAGTTTTATAAAACAGGCCCCTGTTCATGCCTTAGTCATGTTTATAAATGTTTCTGATTATTTATTTCTACATATTTAGATGTCAAAAGACACACTTTTTCCTTTATTTAACCAAATGTATTTTCTGCTTCTTGTACATTGTCATGTACGTAGGTCAATATTTAATAAATTAGCAAAACTATGATAGCGAGACTATTAGTCGTGGTCGTGGTGGTGGAATGGCAAGCAATTAGCCGTAATAGTCTCCACCGGCGGTGCGCGGGCGACGCGTCACTGTCAGTCTTGAAAAAACCGCGTTTAACAACCTTAAGGGTAGAAGAAAGCCGTGCATATAACGTCTTATTGAAATGAAGACTTGTTTTGCTTAATTAGGTAGGGCCTTCTACATTCGTTTTTTTAAGTTGTATAGAGAGTTAAACTGAGTCGTATAAAAAAATCGTAATGTTTAAATATATTCGACGATCTGGTTAGCTTAGTTCGTAGTGAAACTGCCTTCGAAGCTAGCGGTCCGGGGTTCGATTCCCGTGAGCAAATATTTAGTGAGATAATAGTGTTTTTTCCTGAGTGTTGGATGTTTTCTATGTATTTCCCTGTATAAGTTAATCGTTTGTCTAGTATCCATAGTACATGGCTTGGTAAGAGCTTAGTATGGGACTAGGTCATGTATTGTTTGAGATTGTCCACATTTTTTTACGTATTTTAAATTGCTGAGCTTTTTTCATAGTAAAGTCAGTTAATAAAGATATCTGCCTTAAGACACAACACTTTCGGCAATACGATGAAAGGTACACGTCCAACAGTTTTATTTTTTATTTATACCGAGGCTATAGCAATATGTCGTAGCAGCCTTGCGCCGCAGGGTAGGTATTACATAATAATTGTGCATCTTATAATAATTGTCGGCGATCTTGCCGGCGGCGGCGCCGGCGCACAGCGGAGCGTTTATTGACGATTTTTATTAAAATAAAAAAATATGGGAAGCCTTGAAAATGTTAAATAAATTGGCTATAAATTAGGATTTCAAAAGTATAAGGCCAAAATAGTTCGCAAGACTCGCGAATTACTCAAAGTGAATTGCACGCCGTTTTTGCTATAAATCAAAAGTTTTTCGATGGCGATGTCAAATTTGTGTTCCTACATAAGACAATGCTCAAGACATGCAAGCGGAATAGTGAAATAGAGATGACATACGCGGCCACTTGAATTATGATGGTTTATTAACACTAGAAGACTAGGACTTGATTATAGTTTTTCGGGTTCCCTACTACCAAATTGGTGAAATGTGAACCTTTATGGTAAAATTTTGGTGGTTTTCTGTCTATATCTTACAGCAGTTATTTACCTACAATATAGCATAGCCGTAGGATACAAATTCAATTATGCAGAATGGGAAGAAAAGGGAAGTGAGTCCATTGTTGATGCGCGCCATATTAGTTGCGCAGACGCGTGAAATTATCGCGTAAACAACCATCGCCATATCGGGAGGACGCGCTGGCTGGGAATTGAGCTTTTTCCAAAGTTATTGAAGGAAGACGTATCGTTGGTTTAGTAAAAAATTCAAGTAGGTAAAATAGACGTGAGTTTATTTACTGTTACTCTGTATGTAGGTACAGTCCAGTGCAAAAATATGTATTGAAAGGATCCTCTAATAAATATGTTACGAAGTTCTTTTTACACTGGAATAAGGTGCATTGGGACATATTTTTGAGATATTGCGGTCTCCCATATTTTAACACTTGCCTGTACTTAAATTTGTAAAGTCAGATTGTTGGGCCACTGTACCTTTTTGCAGAATGCCAATGATTAATTCTGTTTTTTTTTACAAATTAGGACGTGAAGACAACTTGCTTATGGGGACAACTGCGTCTCTTACTTCGATTCTGATTTCACCAATGTGTTTAAGCTCTACCAGAGTCGTAGGAACCGAAATCTTTATAATGACTACGAGCGCGCGGGTCAAGTTACTATAGTGGAGGAAGATTAACACCCAGGTGCACAAACATAACGTAATGACCCTTTAGGACATATTCTGCTACCGCCTATTTAGCCATGTTAACGCTTGAGCAACTGGAAATAAGGCAACGAGGTTTCTAAGAGAGGAGAGGACCTTGTGACGAGGCCCTACTTTTAAAATCGAAGTTCAAAGTTACGTAAGCTCCATCCCTGTCACTCGTTATTTGAGACTAAATCTAGAGAAAGGGGTGGAGCTAACGTAACTTCGTACTTGGGTTTTTAAAGAACAGCCTTAGGATGCGTCCTCGGGTCGCCACCATCTTATCAGATGTCATTCACAAGACACGTCAAAAATGACATTAATTATAAGTTGACATTTACTTTGAGGTCTTTCGAGATGGATTAGAATTGCAGTCTTGAGATTGTAATTTTGCTCAGATCCCACTAACCATCAAGTGGCCTGTCTGCTCGCTTGCCTTCTCTTTGCCATTAAAAAAAAAAAGAATGACAGCACTGGAGGCCAGCGGGCCTAGTAAAGCTGCATCTATATCGCGTGTCAAATGAGGATAACGCAAACGTCACTCTCGTACTTATTTTCGTGTCAGAAGGTAAAGGATGCCTTATCCCTGACACGGTTTTCGAAAACTGGCAAAATGTATACGATTCGTGTAAGCTGACGATTTGTCGCGTCGGCTGCCTATGTCATACATTTCGCTAGTTTTCGAAAATCGTTTACGTTAGAACTACGAAACTTGCCTAGGGCCCGTAGTCATAGCACACTTAGTGCCAGTTCCGTTAAAGTCAAAACAAATGTAGCTTCACCAGGGAGTTTGAAATATTTTTCCAATTTAAAAACCGCCCCGAGCTCACATGCGCGCTCGGCCGTCGCCGGCCATTGCCTCTGCGCAGAAAAACCGTAAAAACCGATATTGGCAGCGTAAAAACCGTTAATTACACATCTTCATTTGGCCGTGACGGTTTTTTCGCGTTCCGGAGCGATGCGCGCTGGGAACATGCGACAACCACTGATCACTGTAATTATGACCCTTCTGGAGTAATGGGTCTCTATTCCACATTGTGTTTTAATAAGATATCGTTATCATATTGTTAACGTTATCGATGCGTTTACTGTCAAGTGAATGAGAACAGGGGCTCTATTCTACTCGGCAATACCATATCGCTTTTGTCATGTTATCGTAAAGTCAACATTACGATAGCTCTTATTAATTGAAAGTAATGTTTGCCGAGGTAAAAAAAATAAACGGAAGTATGGCAAAAGCCATATTGTTGTGCTCAGAAAAATAGAGAGCTTGTTATAGAGTCATTAATATCATTACGATATACAAGTAATAGAGGCTAAACTGAAGTGGAATAATGACCCTATTTGTGAGGTTTTTGAGTTGAATCTGTCAGTCAAGTAATTTTAAATAGGTAAACTTAAATGGGATTAGCGATAAAGAAAAATTCTAGTTCTAGGTTTTTGAGATTATACAATTTATTATGCTAGTTTTTTAGATGGAGAACGTCAACTAACGGACCTCTTCTAAAAAACAAACACCTATTAACCTGTAACGTAGAAAAGCAATTAAGACAAACATAACAACAATTAAAACTATCCAGCAATATATGCAGGTAAGAAGGGGTGATTATTACTTAATCGTTTCGCACCATCTACGGCGGGCCACAATCCCGTGGCGAACAGTAGCCATGAAGATATGTCATACAAGTCTAAGATATACCTACATGAAGTTTGCAAAGCGAAACAAAGAACAGAAATATATGTTTTTTTTTCACACAAACGGTAATTTTGTGAAATAAAAAATCTCGTACGGCCCTTTGAGACTATCAATTAGAATAAAAACGATTATTATTTGAACAAGCATATACATGCTACATACAACAAGTATTAAATACAAAAAGATTTTATTTTACATGCATTAATAAAAAAGTTACGAACGTTTAAATGCGGAATTTCGGAAAATTTGAGAAAAACATTAATAAAATCATATCTCTAAAACCGTGACCCTTATGACCTAAGGTCCAAGGGCGAAAAAACAAAAAATAACCCAAAAATATCCCAAAAAAATTTAACCGTCCATGTGCCGAACACCCTGTATATTATGTATAGATCACTCCATAACGGTTAGCAGCCGCAGTGTGAGTGTCTGATTCACGTCATGTGCAATGTTATAAAAAGAAAAAGAAAGCATATAGTCTGAGAAATGAAAAGCATGTATAAAAGGACTTACATACTTCATCAGCTAGTGCAAGTTCTTTTTTTACGAAATGGAAAAAGCATAAGAGTGGATTTTGAGGACTAAGTTACACCAATACAGCTGTTTGAACAGCGGGTCAATTTTTGACAACCGAGTGCTCGAGATGAAAGAGAAGCCGAAGAAAGTAAATTGCTGCAACAACGTCAAACCAACACCACTAACTCAATAAATAACAAAAAGCAAGCTTTAAAAATCCAACTGCTGTTTGGATAATGTCGTCAATATAATTTTAATTATCAAGTACGTAGTTTTAATTTCACCAATTTAAAATTTAACATAAATAAAGACCTCAATGCTAAGAAGAATCTAACGACACCTCGCTTTTCGAAATCGGGCGATCCGTTCAGCCTTTACAAGGGAACAAAGAACCATACATACAAACATACATACAGGTCAAAACTTTACCCTCCTCCTTCGGCAGTCGGGTAAAAATAACGATTTACCGTTTCATTTTCGAATGAAACTTTAGACTGTTCGAATCTCAAAAATTGACCCGCAGATCGTTTTGGCGGCAAGATTAGGTAGCGATCCGAATGAACCCTGCATGCCTTATGCAAGGACCAGCAAAACTTGAATAGATTCACGCTACTGCTATCTGTTACATGCTGTGCTTCATACATTTGGAAACGGAATAGCATCGCATGCTTGAGACTGAGCAGCGTCTTAATAACACGTATCGGAATAAACAAGAGATGTTGATCGCTCGCGGTATTACCGATTTCTTTCGCGGAACCTTTTCTCGCTCCGGCGCTTCATGTTTAACTATGATATTCGGACATTAATCGTTTTGTTTAACGATTCGAGTTTAGTATCGTTTTGCTTACTTAGTTTTAGGCATGCGATTGGTTTGGTCGTTCAATTTTACGATTAGTTGATTTCTGATTAGCTGGATTAAGCTAGAGTGAACTACGGTTAAGGCGAAGAGAAATAGAAATTTTTTTTCTGATCATTGCAATATACTGTGCCAATTTGTGACATGATCTTATACCAAATTGAAACACTTGTGTTACCTATACTTTATGTAGCAAGTATTTTGCATAGACTATATTTGATTTTCAAGAAAAAAAAAACTTATTCAATTTTAGACAACTGCATTCTAAATCAGTCAGGGTAACAAAAAAATATGCTTTTTCTTCAAAATATTTAAATAAATTTCTAAGTAAAATATTTGGTTATGGTCTTAAACTTATTCCGATAATTAGTTAGGTAACATACCTGTTACCTGTGTAATGGACGAAGGGCAGTTTTGAAAGGCTCCGTCTTGCCCTTTGGGCACGAAATCCAACAACATCGCAAACTATACGTGATATGGATACTGCAATAATTTGAGCACTTTGACCAACCTTAACATCACAAATGGAAACTGTTCCGTAATTTAGTTTCTTTTTCGTCGTCTCCACTTGTATTCAAAGATCGAAATAGAACCCGATAGCCATTGCGTTGCCGTCGCGAGCCGGTCTCAGCCTATTAGACCGAGTGTTTCTCAATTTTTCCCGCGCATATCTGGCGGTTATTGAGCATCTGCGCACGCGGCGCTGTCCTACGCACTGCGCATGCAACGCAACGGTATTGCATAGTTAAGGGGTGTTAACGGGCGGGCGGGACGCTGCGTTCCAAACGCCGCTGGTGACGAATCTCTTTACTTGTAACTTTGCTTAAAAATCTTTTAGTCGCTGTTTGCTTTTAAATACCTTAATTTGTAGTATTAAATGTAGTTATTCTGTGGCCTTTTCCCATATTGTGTAGTTTATGATGAACGCTTACTGTATGAAATCAACATGAACAGTTTACTATAAAACCCGTCGAATATAAGTTTTCTATGAAGTCACCATGCCAAATTTGTGTCACTATCCTCTTCCACTTTATTTTTCAGCCCTGCGATGTACAAGACTTAATGGCAAGTAATGTGATATGACACGCATTCGGTATGTATGTTAATATGATATAGGATTCAAAATAGGCTCCTAAATCGTTGAAACCATCGATATACTCGCCGTTGTTGCATTAATATGTGTGTCTTTTCACTCCACTCAACTCTTTCAACTCATAATCATGAAATACAAATCAAACATCATCATGAGATACAAACACCGCGTTTAACCCGCTGGTATGTAAACCTAACACGACTTCTATATCAGGTCCCCAATGAAACTACGAGTTTATGTCCCCGATCGCCGATAAACCTAAAACGTTGAGGCGTTGAGAGCGCGATAAGAAAAAAACACCGGCAGGTTCCACCGGCCACTAGCACCAATAACGTAAACATTAATTTATAGTTTTGGTTTCTTTTTTATATAAAAAGATACCGTACATTTAAGATTTTGCCCGCTTCTGTGACTGCGAAGAGTTCGATTAAGGGTATCCTAGTACATCGCAAATTCGAAGTTTTGTTTCCTAACCGTTTCATTTGTCCGAAAATTCATAAGTTAGAAAATATAATTATTTCTGAACTTTTCAAAATGTTACAAGATAAAGGTACCTACAGAACCTTTGTAGGTTTGTTTACTAGCAATCCAGAAAAGGCAATCGGTTTTAGAAAAACATATTTTCTAACCAATGAAAATTCGGACAAACATAACAGTAGGTACCTGAAAGTCGACGTAATAATATATGTAACGTAGATTAAGATTATTTTAAGTAATTTCGGATAGTTTTGCGTTTATGATGCAGCATACAAAGTATGTTTTATTATGAACGATCGTTAGGCAGTAAAAACGAAAACTCGTCTATATTTATTAGTCTGATTACCTACGTTTTTTTTTGCATTATCGTTCATCTACATGGCTTCATCACTGTGTTGTCGAAGGATGATACTATTTTTCGCTCCGAAAAGCTTAAGAAATATATAATTTAGACCTCTTTAAGACCGAAGTGGCTGAGGTGCTCTAAACAAGAAAATTCTTTAAAAAAGCGAGACGGAAATCATGCATAAATTGATGATATCTCAACCCCTAGAGCTTACAGTAAGCTCTATAAGCCTATCCCTATGATAATATTGTACTATCAGTACTAGATAAGAGAATAAACCTGCTTATATAGACAACTAAATAATTGGGATTGTTCATATTTTTACAATTACTCTAATTCAAAAACCATTTCGAGGAATGGGGTTTTAAAGCCGTTCTGCATTATTAAGTTTTTGAAATATTTATCTATTTCGGATATTTCGAGAAAAGTATATTTAACCTTTGTTTGACTTTCGTTTTTGGCTTGAAGCCCTCCTAGGTGTATTTTACGAGTTATGCGAAAACCGCTTCTAATAGTATGTTTTAATACATTATTACAATCACTTTTTATCATTTGATATCATTTAATTGTTGTAATTTATTAGAAAATGCCAGGCCAAATTAAAAATAATCATGTCATCCATAAAATGTCTGCTAAATAAATAAAGATATTCAAACAAAACTATTGGGTCAAATACAAAATTAATGAAATTGGTCTCTTAAAATTACCCTTTCTTTCAAATTAGAATGTAAAAACCATGAGTCATTTTTTTTGGTCTATCCCAATTAATTACGTAGAAAACCTGACTCAGAAACATAGTATTCAAACGCATTCCCTAAGTATCTTCCAACTCAGGAAACCAAACACGGGATCGCTAGCTTCGTAGGCAGGGTCACTGCCAACTAAGCTCTGGAGTGGTTGCAATCACAATCATAATTAATGACAAAATACTTACTTAACCCTAAACGTCTCCCAAAACGGGGCCACAGCGACACGGTTAAAACCTGATTGTTAAACCGTACAGATATCGTAGTCGTAATTAATTATCTACTTCTACAACCAGCGTCAAATTCTACCATATCTATTTGATCATAGACGTGCTTTTCCTTTGCAAAGAAATAAGACCATTAATGTTATCAGTGGTTTTGCGAAGGTCGTCGTGTGAGGGGGGGTGAGGGGGGGTACAGGGGGGGGGACTAGTTATAATTAGCACTAGGAAGCATGCCTCAACGAGCCGAGATCGAGCCACAATACTGCGCTAGTCGCCGAGAAGACAGGTTATTTCGAAATGTATTTAGAGACGTCGGAATGTTACTAAGATACTGGTAGTCTTAATATGGAGGTTGTTTTTCCGAGATTAGTTTATAAATGTGAATATATTGTATGGTTAATGTTAATGGTAGATTAAAGGGAGTAAGGTTATGTTGAAGCCAAGATGTTTATTTGTTGGTATTGATATGAATATATACAGGAATTATTAGAAGGCCTAGATTGCTTTCGTCAATTGCAGGCTTGAAGAAATCAAAACAATTGGTACCTACAGATTTTTTATTCTACTTTGGTATGGCCCATCTTGCGTCTATAAACCACTATAGGTATTGTTGACGTTGTGACAGTTCTTACGGTCAAGTGAATAAGAACTACAATAACATCAACAATGATTACGATAAAAAACAACGTGGGGGTTGAAAAAATAGATTTAAAGGGTCGACATATAATAGACACTCTTCCTTTCAGAGCTGATATCTTATTAATGGCCAAATTGATTTTCATTAAATTTGACTAGGAACCACGCATGTTGAATTAGTTTTGTACATAAAAAAAACTTAAAATAAATATCTTCATTAGTTTGAAAGCTACGATGCGACAGATAGGTACACAAACACGTTCAACTTATACGTTTTACTTCTGTTTGTATTGGGGGTTTGAAACAGAGGCATGGATGAACTTATGCTGCATTCGCCTGTCATTTTATACATTTTTAAATATCTACAGTCGCTAGAGCGTATTGTGATTCAATGCATTTGATTTTGGAGTCCATACTTGTTTTATCCCACTTGGCCTTGACCTACATTGTTCGCACAATGTGGAATAGAGCCCTTGTACTGTACAACCCTACAATGTTCGTTATTAATTTCAAAATGACAATTTTTAAATGTAACTCAATGTCGCAGTAGTAGTGCAAGACCCACTAAGATAGAGACCTAGGTTCGAATTCCTCAAGAGGCCAACTTAGCGACACAAGTGCCGAAGTGTACCCAAGTTACAAAGTCATATTTTTAGAAAGAAAAAAGAAGGAAGAAAATCATTTTATTCCTGAAATACATAATAAAAAACAGATTTATACGCACAAGAAGAAAGTCCCCACGAATGTGTTCTCTCTTCCTATTTTAACCATAATGCCATAATAACATCAAATATCAAAAGCTCAAAACGTAAAACCAGGTCAGTGTTGAAAAACAAACTAACACTACAACTAATTGTAAGTTAAACAAAAATAAACTACCCCAACTAGCATAACTATCCTTTGCCCATTAACATAACAAACCCAACACCACATTATTCACCTAAGCCCATTACGTAATACAATATAACATAATATAAACAAATTGCTACGTAACACGCTAATATTATCATATCATAAATAATAACTGCCCTAATTATTGGGCGGGATGGACAGACAGACAGACAGACGCATGAATTAGCGAAAAAACGCGACCTACCGCAAGAGAATGAATAATATGCAAAGTATGGAAACAAAACTCGGTCCTTAACCCGGGCGTAATACATAATAATGCCGGGTAAGGCTGCAGCGCGGCGTGCGCGGAGCGGGGAACGTCGCTTTTATAAAAGCTGGTCGTATCAAGTGTGAATGAAGTGGGTTTTATTTTAAGATAAAATGCATAGAACTTTTTAAAATTAAATGGTGGATATTTGCACCGGAAACCTGTATTATTATAATTATCTAAAAATAAATAAAGAATAATGTTCAAAATAGCCTTGCACGCAAGTTTACAAAGTGGTTTTTTGATGATAGCTTGACATCATGACTCTTTTTGGTCACAAGCAAAGTTTATTATAATGTAAAAAAACCTACTTCGAATATTAGCATAAAAGTTCATTAACAGCTTAGTATAACGGCACGCAATTTTTAACTTCATACAAAAAGACGTAGGAAAACATTGCATTATCAACATCAAAGAGAAAAAAAAGAAGAAGAAGAGATCCCTTAAAGGGAAAAGTTCTCATTTGTACATCCCTGTTACATTTTTGTTTATTTTATAATTTTTATTTCTTTCGTTTGTACAATAAAGTGTTTACATACATCCATACATATATACATACATACAAAGTACACAGGGCTAAGCTAATCTTTCCTGTTTACAGAATCGCCACCGCTACCGCTCCTGCTCCCCGCTCCCGCGCCCCGCTCCACCTACGGCCACAGCCTGCAGCTTCTCACGCCGCCGAGCGGGCACCTCGAATTATTAATAATTAATGACAATATCTGCGCGTGCGCCACATGCTAATTGCTAAATCGAGCACCGACTACCGCCGCTGAAAAAATAGACAAGCCACACAAGAATTGGTCTGAGAAAGGTTCCGTACGTTTCGATTAAATTTAAATAGTTGTAGGTCTTTTTAGGATGAGATTGTAGACGTTACTGAACTAGTTAAATAAATAAAAAATAAATAAATCTTTATTCAAAGCAATTTTTACAACGTATAACTTTGTACTAAATAAAAACAATAAACATTTATAATTTTTTTTTAGACATTTTTTTCTATCTTATCATCACGTCAGTACGATCCATTTTTTTTTTTTTTTTTTTTTTTTTTTTCTTATTACTCTTCTAACATGCGATCGGTCTTTAGATGACCATAAGCAGTTCTTGTCGCTTAGTATTTAGAGTTGTGTGAGGTGTACCCATCCATTGACGGGCCACCTTAATGTTTTCCTCACAATGTGATGTCCCAAATGTGCTGCCGTTTTAGGCGTCTCTGTTGCAAGGGTTCACTTAGTGCTGAAGCAAGGTTGTTTTGGTGATTAACTAGGCTATTTCTATACGATTTCACCATGCGATCTGCTTCTTCCTTCACTGTGTCAATTTGCAAGTAATCATGTAGTTCCTTTGTTTTGGTAAACCACGGTGCTTGTGACAGGTCTCTTAATACACAGTTTTGGAACCTTTGGAGTATCTCTATGTTGGAATGCTTGGCTGATCCCCAGAGCTGGATTCCGTAGGTCCATACAGGTTTTAGGGCTACCTTGTAGATTAGTAGTTTATTGTTTATAGATAGTCTTGACTGCCGTCCTAGGAGCCACTGCAAGGATCTATATTTATAATTGAGCTCATCACGCTTTTTAATTATATGAGTTTTCCAGGTTTGTTTTTTGTCAAGATGGAATCCAAGGTATTTTACCACTGTGGTTTCAGGTAGAAGGCTGTCTCCTAATTTAACAGCAGGACTGTCTTTATGTCTTAGGGTGAATGTTATATGGTTTGATTTAACCTCGCTAGCTTTAATTCTCCATTTGCCCATCCAGTCATGTATTTTGTCTAGGTGCTCTTGAAGAATTTGTGACGCAATTTCTGGGCTTTTGTGATTAGTTAAGATGGCCGTGTCATCAGCAAAAGTAGCAGTCAGTACATTATAGGTAACTGGGACATCTGCGGTATATAGCAGGTACAATATCGGACCCAAGACTGAACCCTGCGGAACCCCAGCTTCAATGTCGTGGAACGGAGAAGTTGCTTCATTAACCTTCACATAGTATATCCTACCCTGTAGGTACGATTTTAATAGTAGGAACATATTATGTGGCATTGTTTTCTTGATTTTATAAAGTAAACCGATGTGCCAGACCTTATCAAAGGCTTGCTGGACGTCAAGAAATACAGCCGAGCAGTTTTCTTTGTTCTCTAATGCTTGTCTGATCTTATCACTGACTCGGTGTACCTGCTGAGAGGTAGAGTGTTGTTTCCGGAATCCGAATTGGTGATCTGGTACTAGCTTTTTGTTGATCAATAGATGGTTCAATCGTTTTGAGACAACTTTCTCAAATATCTTTGACAGTAGTGGTAGCAAACTTATTGGTCTGTAGGATGAAGCGTGATGTGGCGGTTTTCCTGGCTTGGCAACCATGACTATTTGGGATACTTTCCATATTCTGGGGTAATGTGCCGTCCTGAGAATACCATTAAACAATGTGGTAAGAAACACAACAGCTTTTTTTGGCAGTTGTTTAAGTATTTCGGCAGTGATTAAGTCATACCCTGGTGCCTTTCTAAGCTCTAGTTCTCGAATTATAATTTTAATTTCAGCAGGAGTACAACTATCCAGAGGGGGACTCAGTTGTAAGTCACTTTGCAAGAAAGATGACACTTCTTGGTCAGTACTTGTGTCTCCTATGTCGTTATGTGGTGTAAACACTTTGCTCAGAAATATACCAAAGGTGTCCGCCTTTTGCTTATCCGTCTGAGCCCAGGTTCCAGCATCTAATTTTAGAGGGCATTGCGCTTCCTGCGGTTTGTTCTGAGATTTCATCATTTTCCAGAGAGAGTACTCATTTTTCCCGGTTGGTTTCAAATTTTCAAGCTGTTGTTGAATAGTTTCATTATAAATTTCTTTTAAATACGACTTAAGCTGAGCAGTTGCTTTGTTAAAGGCTGTTTTATCCCGTGTATGTCGAGTATGATGCCACACTCTTCTCAGGCGTCTTTTTTCTAGTAGCAATTGTCTTGCATGTAGTGGTATGTTGTTTGTATCTTGGCACTTCTTAGTTTTAGGACCAAGGGCAGGAGTGCTAAGCCACGTTGCAGTTTGAATCAGGTTGGTTATGGTAACCGCTGCATTCTCAATGTCTTCTTCAGATTTCAGAGGTATTCGGAGGTTTATCTTTTTGTCTAAGTAAGTTCTGAATGACTCCCAGTCAGTTCTAATGTTATAAAGGAATGGTTTTGCAGCTCTGTCGATTATGGTTGTACTTATGGTAGCGATTATAGGTGTGTGGTCTGACGAACTGTCAAAGCAGCTTTCAACCTTCATGTAGCTTGTCTGGATACCATGGTAAACAAAAAAATCTAGCAGATCAGGCAACTTATTCGGATCGGTTGGCCAGTAGGTAGGTCGACATGTAGTAAGAACTCTTAGTTTATTACGGTCTATGCTGTTCTTGAGCTCTCTACCCCTCGTTACTGTTAGTCGTGATCCCCACTGCACGTGTTTAGCGTTCCAATCACCTCCCACCATGTATCGGTTGCCTAGTGATTGAAAAAAATCATCAAACTTTTCGGCAGTGATTTTATATTTCGGTGGACAATAGATAGATGATAATGTAAGTGGGCCAAATTTATCAAATACGGTTATAGTTGTAGCTTGAATGGGAGCCGTTTTGTATTCAACCAACAATTGGTGTTTTATGCTATTTCTGATTATTACAGCTGTACCTGCGTGCGCTTTGCCATCCGGGTGATAAGTCACGTAGGTGCAGTATCCGTTCAGATTGAAGGTCACTCGTTCAGTAAGGTGAGCTTCTGATATAAGTAGAACATCAAGGTGGTGAGCTTGTAGTAGGGCTACAACCTCATTTTTATTATGTAAGAGACCATTAATGTTAAATGCTGCTATGCGAAAACTATTCATCTCTGAAGCTAACGGACTAGTTTTGTAACTAGTGTGGTCAAGAGCTGCATCAACAAGCTCATTTGATCAAGAACCTTATCTAGCTTCTCAGCTTGTTTTGTGATGATTATTTCTAATGATTTGAGTTCGCTGCTTGGACTTGCTGTTTTTGATGCAGCCTGTGCGTATGAGGTTTCATTATTAAAATTAGTATTTTGCGCTACTTTCTCATTTCGTAGGATGCTGGGATAATTTATTTCAGTATTAGGTGGGGGAGCCGTCTGTACCTCGCTGACCAGTTGATCACAGTGAGTGTGTGTAGGTTTTCGCATAGTATGTTGTCGTTTTTTCCTGTTCTGAATTTCCAAAAACACTTCACATCCTTTGTAGTTTGCCGGGTGTTCTCCAGCACACAGTGCGCATTTTGCAGGAGCGTTTCTATCTGTTTTTGGACAATCTGTAGTGATGTGATTTTCTGCACATTTAACACATCTGGGTGGTCTCAAGCAGTAGTTCCTTGTATGTCCATATTGCTGGCATCTCTTACATTGAGGTATTACTTGTTTTCGGATGGGGTCCTCAATTGAAATGGAGGTGTTGTATATGTACTTCAGCTGTTTTACAGCTGAGTTATTAGGGCCTTGTTCAAGGTTCACAAACCATGTATGTAATGGAGTTTTTGATGGCCCGTGCTTGGCATTAATTATTTCTCCTTTAATTTTGTTGCCAGTGCTTTCAATTGCCTCACTTATAGCTTCAATGGGTGTAGTAGGGTGTAGATTACGAATGACAATTCGGTAGGGTCTTTCATCTTTGTTATTAAATGTGTGACCTATTAATTTGTGCTCTCTCATTAGGTCCATTAATTTTTTATATACTTCAACACTATTGCAAGTAATTCTTAGCTGTGTTCGGGTGACAATTTTAAAACTATAATCAGTCTTTTTCAGGATACTGCTGATAAGTGCTGTTAATTTTGTGACATCTTTTATTCCGTATAACACAATAGGTGGTGGTTTCTTCGTTCGTACAAATGTGTCATTTCCTTCGTCTAATGGAAGCGGTGAGAACGTGTTTTTATTTAGCACTTGTTCTGTTTCAGAGTTGTCCAGTCTTTTTCGCTTTGGGCGGCTTTGGGTGGGAACAGACTGCCAGTCAATAGCATCATTTTCTTTAGAGTTGTTTGTTGTAGATTTTGATTGTGCGTTTTGTGATTGGGCAATGGGGGCCAGAAAGTTTTCTAAGGAGTTACTTTGAGTAGTTAAATCTCCTAGAGATGCATGGCGAGTTCTCGAATTAACAAATAGACTCGGATGGAATACTTGTTGAATAAGTGTTTTCGGAGATCCTTTGATATTTTTTTCACCAGTAGTATTCACTTGACCAGAGGCCTGGCTAGAAACCCCTGGTAAGTTTAAATCGTTAGGGGGACTCATCTGTTTATTATGGCAACACTTTGGCTGTCAGATTCCATAGTGAAATTTCCTTATGAGGGTAGACTTTTTTTTTTCCTTTTACGTTGCTAGTGTCACTCGCGTATTTAATAGCACTTTACTTTCACTTTTCCTGGTAATAATGCTGAGATAACATTAACACACCATATTTATATAGTTACATCCATTTATTTGATGATTGTAATGATATACTTCCATTATTTAAGCTTGGGTGGAAGAGATTCATGTTAATATAATTATGTTTTGTGTAAAGACTTAGAAATAGATATGTTGAAAAATGGCATTTATTCAAATGTTACAAATAAGGAGTAGATATATATTTAATTAAACTTTATTGTTTATTGCTTCATGAATCTGACTAATTTCCAGATATAGATACTTCCTAGTGGTGATTCGTAGTCGTGAGTGACATGACTCACGTGGCAGCAAACAGACAGTTATTGTGCCTTCAGACTATTAAACACAAATTTAGGGTCTAATAAAATTTGTATAAAAAGTGCTCTAAAATACCTATGCCATTTTTTTTCCAAATATCCTTTTACCAAAACATTTCTTTTTCAACTTTATCAAATTTAATTAAAGTCTTCATTTATACTATTTAAAATCTCCTCGACAGTTTAAGGCTTGATCATCAACCCTCTAAAAACGCAAAGCAGCAAATCGCCAACCCCTTTAACAAAAAAACACAGTTATTTAAACTCCCAAACCCCACGGAACCCTAAAAATCTCCACAATTAACCGCAAATAATGCAAAGAATTTATTAGAATTACAAATTGCGCACACGCCGGCGCGAATAAATAATTTGATATTATGCAAAACGAGCGACCTTGACATAGAGCCATAAATAAGAATATCTTACCACTCATACATATGGACAGCACACTCGAATATGGTAAGTACCGGCTTATGAATTTTTATTTTAAACTCGAAATGTTCATTACTAAAACAAATAACGTAGTACAGGCTGATTCGGTTCTGAATGCTGCGGGATCGAGTTTAACGATGTATAAAGGTTAAAAGTAAACGATAGGTTGTACCCGTGGCTTCGGTTGCACATTTTTTGCTTGATTTTATGCGCATTATGTTGAAAACCAGTTTAAGATTTTTAAATGTGTTTTTGTAGTGACACTAAAAAGGTTTGTGGTAAAGTGGACAAAAAGTATGTTACCACATGAAATTGAGAGCGTTTGTCAACTACTGGCTTATGACGACAGTTTGGTCATGCACTTTTCTTCGGTAGCTTTATATTATGACCAATCACGCACTGCTAAAGTCCGATAGCGGCGAATAGCAGCTGTTCCAACTCATACTGGGAATTCGGATCAGGGTTTCCTTTGACTTCATCGGCCCCTTTACTCCACTAACAATGTGGCCTACCTACCCCTTGGGCGTAGAACATTTTCAGATCACATGGATATTTTAGTTCCTTTGAACATATCCCTCGTAATAATATAACAAGAGGATTTTTAATGTCACCACCAAGTTAGCGCCTCTAATACGTAATCAAATCTGCCTCGTAACACGTGAAAAGCTAGTTTTTATTATTGGTAATGGGCACCGGCTCACCTTGGGCGCCGAATGCCTGCGCCCACGCGTGACGTCACGTAGAACAATGATCACGCGCATGGCGCAACCTCACACCTATAACATCTCTATTTTAGTCAGCTGTAGGCGTCAATGTATAATTTCTTTATCAGATCGATACCACTGACAGTTTGGTACCGCTATGCAGTGGGTATGAGATTGGCTAAAGTGCATCGGCGATTGGGTTAAAGTTTGGTAAGAATAAAAGAAGAAAAGTTTTTACTTTTATGCACTTTATCTGCTTCTTATAAAATATCCTCCGGAAATATTACCTATTAATAAACTTATGAAGTTACAATTACAATGAAAATAAAAGGATGCCTTATGTTTTTTACCGACAGACGTACATACTGACAGAAATGGGCATTAATTTTACCGTTTGACACAAAACCCTAAAATTAGCTAAACAGAGTTGCAATCACAGTCTAAAATTGACATAGCGCTCTTGGACATAAGCAGGTCAAATATACGATGCGGTTTCACGTTTCAAGACACCCTGTACTCATCAGACCTCAAGACCGCTACAATGAACAGACGAACGTCCACTAAACCGATGAATAACTATCGCTCGATATTAATATTTATAGGGCCGCCGCACATTTGAATAGATCGCGATAGCGGCGGCGCGTGGACTTATTGCAATTTGTTCTCGCAATTAGCTTATCAAACGTGTGAACTTTGAATGCTGTTGTTATTGAAATTCATTGAAAGAAGTTATACAACATGTTATACCATTATTAAATAATTTATAATGAGTTGACTCTTGATTAGCTTTTGCTCTTGGAGGACGAAGATTTTGTCGACGATGACAAGCTCACCCAGAAGATAAGCCTATAAGTAGATTCACCCTATCTTTATATAGGTTCACTTGGAAATACAGACAAATTAATTAAATATAAACAATCAAAATCACATGATGTAGAAACAAAGAAAGATATATAGTTTATTTGACGCACATTTGGACACATTTGTAATAACTTATGGGTTAAAGAATTTAAATAATAAATATAATGCCTCTTGTGTCAAAAAGCATTATTTATTCATTTAACTCGTACGGTTACAAACCACTTACACTAATTAACGAGTCAATTTAAAGGAAAAACGAATTAATACCCCATGGGCAGTGATCCCTACTTGAGTGGTCTTTCAATTGTTGGCGCCGGCATAGTTAGTAATACAGGTAGTTCGGTAGACAATATACCTAGCAGGGTAGTGATTTTCTCAAAAGCAAAGGTGAGCGAACGCAGGAGTGAATGTCCAACCGGCGAGTTTAAGTAGTCCCGTCAGAGCGAGCAAAACACATGGCCGCGGCCTAGGAGACATTTTTTCACAATGTAGTTACTTAGAATAAGTTACATTTTTTTAGTATTTAGTTTTAGTTTTTTATTACTTATTCATTTTTTCTGATATTGTTTGTGTCTTAATAAATTCATGATATAGCTAAAAAAAAGAACTCATTGATAATTCCAGAGTCCAGATTAAGACATGCCATGCCCTTACTATTTCCATTGACAAAGACGCCCCAAGCTTGAATAAGCTCAAAGTTCAAATTAAGTCTTACATAATCAGATTACGGGCTCTTGTAAGCTCGATGAATGGTCCCGTGACGTCACAGGTGCATGCAGGCACCCATTGACGAGATGTTATCACGGACAGAGCACGGACAATCAACAGATTAATCACTGGTGTTTCATCTGTCTCACACTTGAAATGATTTTGCCAGTGACATCTTAAAATGGCGTTGTTCTCAATACATGAGTAAAAGGAACCTTGCATTTATATATTTTTCTTGATCTTTTTTCATCATGATCATCTTTTTATTTTCTTCATTATTTTCATATTAAATTCTTAATGGAAGATAATGCTTGTATGAAATGTTAGTTTTATTGCGTGCCTTCAGGCTAGCTTTGTCAACCTCATTCTCATAAAAACAAATAAATAAACCTTCCTGCGTTGTTTCTGTTTCTGTCCAATGTTTTTTCCCTCCAATGATCCTCTCATCATTAGAATCGTCAACCGCCATTGATTCATCGCAACAAACAACGCGACACTTTTTATAATAAATCTGTACGCGGCTCATATCCCGGCGTCGCTCCTAATACGGCATAAAAACTGGTCGGATAATAACGTCTGCGGCTTTGTGAGGCACGTACGCGCATCCTTCCTTTTGTCCACTCCGGCGCAGCGAGGAAGCCCTCGGTATATCACGGGGGAGTTCGCTGAGTTATGTTTTAGTGCTTCATGCAGTCATATGTTAGGTGCTGACTGCAGATAAAAATCTATATCATAAAATAACCTTTAAATCTAGTACATTTACGGATTAAGGACGAAACATTACTAGTCAATAAATTTACTTGCGTTTGATTTTATCACATTGAAAAAAATTGTGAGAAACAAGGCACAAACTAACAAATGCGAGTCGTGATTCGTGATCATTGTTAACTTGAGCTTTTGATCCTCTAAGCCTTATTTTATAACGTCACCAGTACCACTGACTCAATAACGCTTGTAAAAAAAGCAACAAAAAACGAAAACATAACCATGTTTATGATCAAGGAAACGGCCGATTGCAATCGGACTTCATCCACTAACCTTTAAACGGGTTTCAAACAAAACAAGCAAAAAGCAAAACAATCTCATACATGACGGACAAATCTGAACTTACATAACACAATCAGCCACTCGTTTATTTCTAAACGGTGCGGACAAATCCTTCTGTCACAAATTCACAGACAAGGATAACATTACAGATGAAATAAACGTTAAAAGTAATAGTATAGAACTCAAAATAGTAAGTAATGATGATAATGATGAATTGGTTGAAGCAGTGGGATCCGATTAGAGTGGAAACGATAATGCAGGATCCGCTGACAATGCTATCGGCGCATCAACTGTTCGAACAGTACATTGTGTGCCAGATAGAGCAGATTAGACGTGCGTCACGGCATGCGACTTCCTCAAATTAAAGAAAACCACATTAAGATGATGTGATTATTTTGTTGATACGTCTGAAATGCTGCACATGCTGAGCTGAGTCCTATTTGAAATCACACTACAGCGTTTTTAAATTTAATAATGCTTAATAGTATCATGTCTATAGTGCTGAATGATAAAATAAGTCGTGCATTATTTAAATGCGATTTAAATAAACAACTATTGAACGAAAATGTAGTCTCAAAATAAAGTGAATTGAGATTCGGAAATCATAATATAGGTACCGTTGCTCAAAAAAGCTGATATATGGTAAAGTTTATCAAGATGACATTTTGACAACTTAAGATAATCAACCTGGGTGACCAAAGCATCAAACAACTAATAAAAGCATTTTTTGCGATGCCTTGAACTATGCGTTTTGTCTCAAAGAATTAAAAAAAAAAACAAATTCTTTTTCAAATTTAAATCGATTTGTGTGTAGTTTCCCTGAAGCAGGAACACCTGCTGGAGGTCACGCCCGCAAGGTCATGACCCGCCATCAGATAAGGAGCGTCCCAAACCGTGGGAGCTTTTGAATCGCCACGCATAAATTCCCTTACATAATTGTGGTAATTAAGACAAGAACGGAAACAGAGATTCTATGACAACTTGATTTGTTGATGACATCTCTAATGTTACAAGTTTGCCAAGGGGTCAGTGATTTTTTCGGTTTATTTTGTTTTTTGTTTTAAACAGCCTGAAGAATTACAAAAGTAAAGTAAAAGTTGTTAACATAAGTATCATTCGTTCAACGGATAGCGAAATAAGACAAACAGTAGACGAAACATGAGTAAGTCCTCTTCAAAGTGAACCAACTATTTCGTTAATTCTAGAGACCCTTACACTAGCTTACATTAAAAACTTTTGGTCTGACATATTCATCATATTTATCGTTGACAGGTACCCCTAGTACAGCCTAGAGCCTAGTCCCACTAGGGCATTATTTACATAGTTTTCGACTTAGATGGTGTTGAATATTCTAAATTCAGTTCTAAAAGGTTGGTTCTTAAACTACTCTTTAGTATCAGGGTCAACTAGTCATCTATATATATAAAAGGCAATGTCCCGGGTGACATATCAACGCCCAGCCCAAACCGATAAAGATAAAAAGTTGGAATTTTGAGGGGAAGTTGGTTTTGTAATGGAGGCGTCGTTTAAGAAGGGATTTTTCGAAATTCAACCCCTAAAGTTATGAAAGGGGGTTGCAAAGTTTGTATGCGAAAAAATATTTTTGTGGTCCAATTTACTTGAAACTTGGTAGAAATGCTCCTCAATGCAAATAATGAGACACGTATTTCAGCGATTACTAAAATTCAACCCCTAGAGGGATGAAAGGGGGTTGCAAAGTTTGTATGGGAAAAAATACTTTTATGGTCAAATTTACTTGAAACTTGGTAGAAAAGCTCTTCAATGCAAAAAGTGAGACACGTATTTCAGCGATTACTAAAATTCAACCCCTTGGGGTATGAAAGGGGGTTGCAAAGTGTGTATAGATCAAATATTTTTATGATCAAATTTACTTGAAACTTGGTAGGAATACTCTTAAATGCAAATAACGAGACCCGTATTTCAGCGATTCTTAAAATTCATCCCCTAGAGGGATGAAAGGGGTTGCAAAGTTTGTATGGGAAAAATACGTTTATGGTCAAATTTACTTAAAACTTAGTAGAAGTACTCTTCAATACAAATAATGAAACACGTATTTCATCGATTACTAAAATTCAACCCTTAAAGGGATAAAAGGCGGTTGCATAGTTTGTTTAGGAAAAAATATTTGGTATGCTCAAATTTACTTTAAACTTTTTAGAAATGCTCTGAAATGAAAATAATGAGTCACGTACATCAATGATAACTAAAATTCAACCCCTAGAGGGATGAAAGGGGATTGCAAAATTTGAATGGAAAAAAATAATTTGTTGTCAAATTTACTTGAAACTTGTTAAAAATGCTTTTCAATGCAAATAATGAGATATGTATTTGAGCGATTACTAAAATTCAACCCGTAAAGGGATGAAAGGGGGTTGCAAAGTGTGTAGAATAAAATATTTTTATGATCAAATTTACTTGAAACTTGGTAGAAATACTCTTCAATGCAAATAATGAGACACGTATTTCAGCGATTACTAAAAGTCACCCCCCAAAGGGATGAAAGGGGGTGGCAAAGTTTGAATGGAAAAAATACTTCTATGGTCAAACTTGGTATAAACGCTCTTCAATGCAAACAATGAGACACGTATTCCAGCGATCACTTAAATTCAACCCCTAGATGGATGAAAGGGGGTTGCATAGTGTGTACCTATAGATAAAATATTTTTATGGTCAAATTAACTTTAAACTTGGTAGAAATTCTCTTCAATGCAAATAATGAGACACGTATTTCAGTGATTACTAAAATTCAACCCCCAGAGGGATAAAACGGGGCTGCAAAGTAGGTTTAGGAAAAAAAATTTGGTATGCTTAAATTTACTTTAAACTTGGTAGAAATGCTTGCTCTGCAATGAAAGTAATGAGTCACGTGATAACTAAAATTCAACCCCTTGGGGGATGAAAGGGGGTTGCAAAGTTTCTATAGGAACGAATACTTTTATGTTCTGATTTACTTGAAACTTGGTAGAAATGCTCGATTCAGGAAAAACTACCTCTGACGAGGTAAAACGGGGAGTAGAAAATTGTATGACATATTTTTGAAGTGAGAAACGTGAAAAATGTTGTAACGGCTACTGTAGTTATAAATTAAAAATATTGCTTTCGGCGATTTTGGAAACACTTAGGGGTAAATTGGCGGTACTGCGCTAAACTATCCCAAAGGTGGTTAAATGGGGGGTAGAAATTTGATAGAAATTTGGTCATTTTTGAAGTGAGAAATTTGGAAATTGGTATTAAGAGAACCTAATGTTTACCTTCCTATAAATAACCTACCTACCTACAAATTAAAATTATGACTGAAGTTAGATACAAGAAACTCGGTATCAACACTGATATAAATTAAATAATAACCATTTTTTAAAACAATCCCTGAACAGTGTGAAAAGCGGGTGAAAGTTTGAATAGATCTTTTTTGTACATGAATTATAGCATCTAAAACATTGCAATCTTCAGTGTTTTTTAAACATTTGGACCTTAATGGAATAGTTAGTTAAGAGCAAATCCATTATCAATCAAAAATAACTAAAGGGAAAAACTTGGGATCTAAGACTACTGACTGTAAAGTTTGTATCGAAATTATGTAATATTCAAATTACTATTACATACAGAAAATATTCAGCTTCGGTGTTTTTCGAAAATCTTCTACTAAGTGGGTTAATTGATTGTATAGAAATATGGCAAATTTATCTAGAATCGTATTAAAAAAACGTAATGGTGAAAGAGAGGCAGTGAATTTATTTTGTATGTCAATTTTGTTGTTTTAAAGGTTAGAGACATGAAATTAAAGTTGTTTATTTGGACCGCTTACTTAAAATTCACGTTCTAGACTTTTTTTAAAAACCTTTGAATGTGATGTAAACTATAACAGTACTTTTAACAGAAGTTCTGACTCTCCGCAGACGAAGTCGCGGGCGGAAAGCTAGTTTTCTATATTCATTGTGACAGTTAAGTTTAAGAGGTTTTACTGCAAAGACCTTCTACTACCTCGGCTGTAATCAATCGTGGGTATATAGAGGTTGTCTGCGCCACGGTTATTAAACATGACATAATTGTTATTTATCACAGTTGCAAACTAGTAGCTATCGATTCAAAGGTCATTTAACGTTCCGAGATATCGCCTATGTTACTAATCCACTTATACATCATAATTCCCAAAATCATTGTCTTCATGTTTTTGACTGTAAAAAATTGACATTATCTATTTCACGCTGTAGTGACTTAAATGTTAGATAGTAAAAAATGTGAACATTATTTCGATCTGGCTCATGGAGCTGATTAATAGATAGGTTTTGCATGACAGACCATACTTGATTTACCATCACCTTATCAATACTACAATTCGAAACCTACATTATAACACTCAGAAAAACCCCATAAAATTCACTTTTTATTTTTTCCACTGGTATTCTTATCGCACGTATATCTCGCTAGGTATCTTTAATGCCGCTGTATTGTTTTAATCGTTTCCCACGTGCGCCAGCGCAGTAGGAACGACCTCAGTCGCGGTTGGATCATCGCGTTGTCAGAACTGATCGTGATTGATATCTTAATATTTGGGATTATTTCATTCATTTGTAACACTCTAACAAAGTACTTATATCAACTTTAAATATCTGCTTTCATATTACGGATTATTATACTATCCGTTAGGCTGTTGGGGCGGAAAAGTTCTAGAGTGGCGGCCGTGGACCGAAAAGCGAAGTCTTGAGGTGGACCGACGATCTGGTGAAGATTGCTGGAAGCCGATGGATATAAGTTGCACAAAACCGGCTGTCAGTGGAGATCCTTGGGGAAGGCCCATGTCCAGCAGTGGACGTCTTTCGGCTGACATTATGGTACTGAGAGTGAAATCCATACGATCTCGTTGCTTTTTATTTGTCTTGATTGCATGCAGTACGATTTTCGTTGCTTTCTCGTTTTGTATCGCTACAATTTTGATTCAAAGCTAACTTAGGTCGTTGATTGTTCTTTTCAATAAAATAAAATAAAAATTGTCGTAAAAGATTATAGAGACATATTTTTAGAACCCGCACAACGAGTTACGGTAGCGTACGGGGCGTCCTTGTGCCGGCCCAAGGCGCTTCCTCGGTCGAACAAAGAGTGATCAACGATAGGAGCTTCCTACTAGCGCGGAAACGTCGGCCTGCTGTGACGTGGCCGACGTTAGCGACGGATTTTGATAAGGCAAAGTGTTGTCGTACCAAATATACAAATAGATATAGCCTACTTACTTATGTGTGATGACAAAGCCAACATAACAACGATTCAGAACAAAACAAACGCACACAATGCCACGATAATGTCTAATTGTATAAACTCACGGATGCAAAGGCAAAACGGATCTGATTATGTAATCATTTTCTTTTTTTTTATTGCTGAGCGTTTTTAGACTTACTTCAAGTATACTTCTTAGTTATAAGCAACTTATAGGCTGGTACAGTCGAATTCATAAATATGTTTACACTTTTGTACCTTGTCACTTTAATCGCTGTGACAACATATATGGCAGTTTAAATATGACAAGGTACTAAAGTGTACACATATTTATGAACTCGACTTTACATTGCTAAACTCGGCAAATATATAACTTTGAAAGGAAATACTACCGAATATCGAGTCCCAATAATTATGGCCTGATCAATCTAGGGAAAGAGCCGTAGTTCTTATTTGATAACGATTGGTCGCTCGACTTCCTCCTAGTATTAAGTGATAAGATGAGTCCAAGTGTATAGTTTAAAGACGCCAAATCTTTTTCAGAAAGGGTATTACTATTCTGTCACAATCGCAATGCGTCTTTAAGAGTATCAGTCTTCAAGGGTCAAAAAGAATCATCAATATTATACAAGCACCTGATTCAACCGAGAACAAAACTCGTGACTAGCATCCTCACCCAGTACTTAAGCCACTGAGCCACCTGGCCAAGAGTAATCAATTACAAGACCGGTAGCCGCTGCCACTTAAGCTAAGTTACACGTGGCCTGGTTTTTTGACGGGTCCTGTCAACTTGTGAAAAGCTTGCTCCGCGCTAACATGCGTCTACTGACTTCATTGTTCCTCTGTAGAATCTTACAGTGCGAGTATGTTATGTTATGACTTCCTTTTTTAATTAAACCTCCGACACAAAAATAGTGTAATTCGTATATTGAGTATATGTTTTTGGTATCGTAGCGCCAAAACGAATAAACCGATTCAGACGCAGTTTTTTTAAGATACCTAGTTTAATCAGGATAGTTGTTAGGTTTCATAAAAATCGGTTGGGTCGTGTAAGAAATTAATATCAGCTCTGGTCACCATTATTATAATATCTGGAGTTTTTTGACAATTTTAGAGTTCTCTTGTGATTTGATCTTCCAAGACTTCATTGGTTTATTTCCTGCTGGTTTATCTCCTCTTGGTCACTTTACTTCTCTTTATCTTCTAAGTATCAATTGTTTTTAATCATTACTTCAAATTTTCTCCCTAGTTACATCTAAGTCTACCTCAGTGCCGATTTCCATCTGATAGACGCCAAGCAGGAACCCTACGACAAACCGACTTTGCAGCCTTAGTTGGACACATAGTCTTGAAAGTTATGCGGTTGGTAAAATAATAACAGTGTTTTATTGAGAGTATCTTTAAGGTTCAAAGTTAAAGAATTTCTAGTTACACGCCCGCATTCCTTTGCTAATTGATAACAAGTGGATAAAAAACAAATGTAAAAGTTATGCAGTGCCTATGACAACGTAAATCTTTTAATTACTTCCAAGAGAATGTGGGTGTAACGAATGGTAGCCATATAACAACCATTATTAGACTTATTACCAAAATGGCTGTATACAAAAAAAACCTAATTACTCTTCGATTACTGCAATTATTAACTTTTGCCAAAACGTTGCAAACTTTAGATACTAATTTCCAAACTCGTCGTACAGGTTAACAAATTGCCTAGGACAATGAATTTAATAAAGAATTGACTGCATAAGGGGTTTTTGGTATTGAATATAAATAAACTACAGATATTTTAAACTCTCTGTTTCCGGTTTGAAATAAAATGTTTGTTCAGTTAACGGCAGGTTACGATTTTTTAAATGGACGTAATTGACGGTGTTAGAGTGTTAGCGATTTCACTTGATGGAGGCAATTTGTGGTATTAAATCAGAAAGTTCTTTTTTATTTATTTGTGCAAATACGTTTGTGATTTGTGGATAGCATTAAATTTGTACAAGTGATTTTACGTTTTAGTTAAAAGTTTAAATATTCTTTCTGGAATATTTTAATGATTGTAAAATAAAAGAGTAACGTTAAAATTGTTACTTATGAAATGTTGATATTCATTATCTTTGAATTAAATTTCATATTTCTTCCTTACACTCTACATATGAAAGTCAAGAACAACAGCAAATCTTATTTAATTGCCAGTAATGGCGGCCGAGTTAAAAACAAAACGATAACATGTCAAAAGCAATTGGGGTTTATCGAGGCCCTGTTTTTTTTAACATATTTCTGCTTTTTACAATAAAATAATGTGTCAGGGTGCCATTTATCTAGTCCTTATCTACTACTTTATCTTATAACATGGAATCAATACCAATGTTTTGCTACACGATGAGTCTTTATCTGATGCGTCAATATAAGATCGATTTCCAGAACATTGTAATGAGCTTTACTATCTTACCACAAAATACCAAAGCTCCGCTAAACTAGATTTTTTTAAACTGAAACTATAATTACCTTTTTTTTCTAGCATAATGACAAATATCAATAACCTATATCCCATATTGTCCACCCTTTGAAAGCGTCGTAAAGCTCACGGCAGCTCAAACGACATCATACCTTTACGCAAAACATGACATTAACTCAAAATACGACACTGTTCCATTTCACACCACATCCCTTTGAAGTTAAGATTGAATTTGGTATGGAATTTCTGTTTGAGTTATGTATGTTTTATCCAGAGTCATGTCAGTAATCCGGTCATCAATCCTGATGCACAATAGCATTACCCTCTTTTACAGTTTACCCTGTTCTCTGGTCTTACCCGAGGAGCCATGATCATGCGTTGCCAAATGGACAACTATATAATATTTAAAATTTGTGCTGTTACGTATTTGCACTGAACATCTCTCATAGCCACCTAAAAACAGCTAGACATTTAAACATGTTGTACACTTTTGTATTATTAAAATTAAAATCCAACCCTGTATCTTTTCTTTTTAGTTGTAACAGAAGTAAGTAGTCTGCTGAAGTACTAATTTGCTAGAGGCTTACGAAACAGAGCTACTCTTAAATATACTTTGCAGAAAATTAAACTACCGTATCCAAAATTTTGGCGTCCTACCCTAGCCCCTCATAAACCCTTAACAATGCGCGCACGTCATAACAGCCATCGATCAACCTCTGATCAACCACCCTCGGGCCCTAATAAAGACCTAGCCCATCTTCCACAAAGGGTGTCCAAACTGGAATATGCGCCTCACTCAACCTTGACAATTTTTTAAGCAATAATTGCCTTTCAACAGTACGGGCGTCTGTTGCTGTAAAAAGTTGCCCGTGTAAGTGCATCATAGGTTACCATTTTGAGATTCCGCAGACTGCAAACTTTCCATCGGAAAATTGTTGTTTGTCTAAATCCATTTAATCAAGTTTATGAAAGCAAAACACAATCAACAGTTTTGTATCCATTATGCGGGTTCACAACAATGCTAGAGGCTGACGAAAAACCATATTCATATCTTCATTTAACTTTTTGTCAGTTACTTTTGTACACTAGCAAGCAAAAATAAAGGGTGATTTTGAAAATAATTTCAGCACTAAACCGCGGTAATTCTTTGTTCATTTTTTCCTCTGTCTTACAGTTTCCTTTCTTTTGATTCTCCAATAATTGTGCTAAATGAAATAGTTTATTGTCCGTGTAATGAAGGTCTTTAACCTTCCCAAATTCCTCTCTATCAACCTCGTCATCTTGAGTACTTATTACCTCAAGCACCACTGGTTTACATCCATTAGAAGAATGGTACTGGTTTGGTTACCACACAGCGCAAGTGTCAGAATATGGGTCATCAAAACCTGTCCCAGATTACGTGCCTTGTGCCATTGCGCACCTCGCAAGCACACAGACTACTAGCAGTATAGTTAACCATGATCAAGAGTAAATTATGACCAAATTCTAGGAAGAAGAAATAATATTAATGTTCAGAGGAAAACACTCAAATAGTTTTACAGCATGATGATTAAAAACAATCTTAGTGGCTGAATGTGCAACTTTGGGACTTTTGTTATTTTAAGGGTAAGATTCAAAAGAGTAGTTATTTTAATAACTACCATGAACCGTGAATTGTCATGAAAAAGGAGCATTAAGGAGGTTATATTCAAGATGGTGAAAGTATTGACTAAGAAAATAAAAAAGCAAAAAGTAGCTAAAACGAAAGATAAAGTATTAGATCTTCATCTAGCTACCAAAGATAGCAAAAATAATCTACTGTTACTTTCAACATAAAACGTAAATATCTGGCTGTCCACGGACAATAAGTCAGGTCCCGAGACAGGTCCGCGGACTTATCGCGCGATCTGTCGCGCCATCGACGCAAGGTCGACTGGACTGGTTGGATAACGTAATGGTCCAGATAAGTTTGGTTTAGTGCGTTGAAAAGTTGAAATAAGATCTTATTTTCTAATGTAGTGCCAACAAGAGGCTATTCTGGCCTCCTAATAAAAAGCAACTGCATTGTTGCATGGCGAGATCTACGAGGAGTTCTATGTGAAAGGAAGATTAAATGAAGATATAAGTCAACCCTGACACCTGTTGTCACACTACAATTTATAACCAATTCTTGGGTTTGAGGTTGCAATTTGTACTAAAGTAGTATTGCAATGTCACTGCAATACTATTTATTGGAAACGTGGATGATTACTCATGCTACTTCAAAATTACTGCTCTGAGACTCAGGGCCGGATTAATAAAACTCTTATCTTGGGTAGGTAAAATGTCCGTTTTAAGTGATGTACGTCAGTGTTTAATCAAAGAAAACCATCATTTTTGAAGTGTCTTGAGACGTAGGTATAGTCAACCCAGAAAATTATTTAACAATTTTGGACTCTATTTTAACTTTTAAGGTCCAAATGTGGTAAAAAAAATATTGGTTAAACGTCTCCGCCAAGATCAGTTCTGTTAATTAATACATACCTTAATAAACAGTTCTAGGTTTAAAATGTCTGCTTTAAGATAGGTACATAATGAAAACTGAAAGACGTATCTTTTTATTTCTTATTGACATTGTGACAAGAGCGAAAAGAGTACGTCGTCTCTCAGTTTTCCTTACTGTACGTCAAGTCATAGAAAAATGGCATTTCTGTGGCTCTCGACAAGATGCATTCGGCAAACGTTGTCGCTATCGAAAATTTGTAGGATTGATGTAAGTTGCCAAACGTTCTTATCGAGCGTTTATTACAATTCTATAGATTTTAACAGTTTTGAGAATTGTTTACATTATGCGTCTTAGAACAGGCAATTCAAGATCAAACTTATTGAAATGGCTTTTACTTTACCCATTCAAATTATGATCAAAATAAATACCGATTTATCTCATTTTCGTTTCGTGAGAACATCTCGCGAAGACTTGTTTAGTCTAAGAGTAATCTCTCACACTTGCAGGTCAGACATGAACACGGGGGAATTAAACGAGCGATCACCAAGTACATTTATTAAACGCAACAGGTTTAATAGAAAACGATTATAAAATAATGCTTGTTTATAATTTATAAAAACCAGTCGATTGCGAGTCGGACTCGCGCACCGAGGGGTGCGTATTTAACATTGAACATTAGAGTTAAGTTTAATGTGGTGCTTTTTTTGCAAACAATTTACTTAATTTTGCAAACAATTTTAATATGCTTAAATCAAGTAGAACTGTCAAAAAATTATAAACTTAATAGTTTACACCCCTTTTGCCTGAATAAACCCCCCTTTTCAATATCTAAAAATATATTTTAAGTCGAAAATAGATGCAAACAAGATATGATCACAGTGCCAAGTCTCTAGTTGATAGCTTTTGAAGTTACTTTATAAACTACTGTGTCAGACGGACCGACAACGAAGTCTCACCATAAGGGCTAATTTATTACAATTATATTTAGTACGAAACCCTATTTACCACTTGTTTCACTAGTCTCGAAAAATCTATTTAAATATATAAAGAGTGCTTTCAAAGTTAGCGCAATATTTTTGTTAGCGTTTTCCGCAATCATAGTTCAATTTATCACCCAGTTCTTGTATACCTCTATACTAAGTAACTGCTGACGCAAATCAGCACTATTTTATGGGACAATATTGTAGCGTTAAGGTGTCCAAGGTATTTCCTACGATAAAATGTAGTTCGTTATTATCTGAAGAACGCAGACGGAGTGTAATTGTTGGGTAGTTAGGAAAGAAGATATGCAAGTAAATGCTACTGCAAATAGGCTCTAGCTTTATTATATGTAAGTGTTATCACTGTTATAGAGCTCGAAGGGATAATTGAATAATTTAACTATTCATTCACTACTGTTTACTAAAGCTACTATATTAAATCAAATTTTCCTTTTTCTAGGGCAGTTACTTATACTTATAGATCTTATTTACTTTACAGTAAGAGTTTCTATAACGTCAAGAATATAATAAGGTTTTGGAAGCATAATGGCCTGAAATAAATTGGATTGGTGCAGCAGCGCCTCTATTTTAGGTGGTACAATCCAAATAGTATTTGACCTTATTATGGTATTGTTTTTAACTCGGCCGCCATTACTGTCAATTTAATAAGAGCTATCAAAACGACAATACGATAACTGGTTAGATATGATTTTTACTATCTTGAATAGAGGCCCTGGCCTTTTACTGAAGCATACTGTAAAAACGACTTAGCATTTCGACTTAAACATATGGAAAATTCCAGAAAATCTAGGTAGAATTATAGGTTTTGAACTACGTTGCAACATAGAGTGACTATATTTACTGTTATATTTGTCTGCGTATTAGTTATTGTTGATAAACAGTAATATTATTTCCAGTAAGGATTTCCAGCGACGAACGACAACACAAACAACCCTATAAATTACTATTAAGTGGAACTCACACAGAATGGAACTTAGTTGTTTACCAATTAATAATAGCAATACTTGTAATAGCAAATGAACGTCCATACCGACTTAAAATTAACGTGGTTTTTAACCCACTTACTCCATTTTCAGTATCGAAAAATAAAGCTATATAAGTTGAAGAATGTTTGGTCACTTTCTGTTAAAATTCAAATGTCACATTAGATGATGAAGTCAAATAATATTTTTAGCAAACTTTAGATATTACGCGTGCGTTTCTCATATAAAAACCCTGATTAAACTCTTATTTTATTGTTTTTTTTCTCTCCACCTTGGCTTTATCACTTTTGAAATGATTGTAAATGTTTTTTTTAGTTACAATAACATTTTTCAGCTGTCGGATCTTTATCGTTACGTTGACATAATGTCAGAAAAATGCATGGATGAAAAATCTTAATTTAGAATCCGCCAATACCAAATTATGTGTGTTGGAAAATTTGTAAACCATACTCTTATTTTATATAGTTACAATACTGAATTTTATACAAAAGTAATTTCCCTATTAAATTTTAATGTAAACCGACTCTCACCCCTCCAACCGGCTCGGTCTAGTTTGGCATAATATTGTATTATTTGGTACAAAAAAAACTTATTTTAGTCTTAACTGACCAGTCCCTTACGTTGGCCCATGATCCGCCAACGTGAAGAGGGGCCATAAGACAAGATGCCTAACGCTAACGTAAACAATTGTCGAAATCTGACAAAATGTATGGAATTGACATAAGTACTTGACGCGACCTCCCGTTACCTTACGTCAATCCTACACATTTTCGATGACAATAAGGGTCTCGGCGAAAACTTTTTGAAAAGCATCTTGTCTACCTACCACAACAATCCAACAAAAACAACAACAACGGTGTCCTGCTAAACATCTTAGCCTAATTGTGCAAAATATTTTAAATAAATATTATCAAATATTTTAGAGTTGTAGGTAATTCTGTAGCTCTGCCTACCCCACTCTGGGATTACAGGCGTGAAGGTATGTACCTCTGGTACTACAACTCGCCATAACATCATAATCAGTTATTGAATAGATGGTAATCGGCCAGTGTGAGTTGTCCCCAAGCTAGATCAGGTATATCTGCGCGGGAGTGGGTCGCCTTGGCGCGCGGGCGCAGCCGCGGCGCGCGCTAGCGGAATGCGCCCGCTCACCTCGCTGACGTCACTTGTCGATCGATACCAAATGGTGCTCAATCAATTAAATGTTTAATTGATATTTTGTATGTATGGAAATACTCGCTAAAAAGATTTGAAGATTTTTCGTACAGTTTGTAATTCTTGACTAAGTCTGTTGGTGTTTATGTAATTTTAAGGATTTAAGTAAATAGGTACTTCACTTTCTGTTGGACTTATACATCTTATATTATGATGATAATTAGGTATTTATTATTCATGTATATATAATGAAACTTAGGAATTTAGAAATTAGGAACTGGGCATCGCGTTGATGTCTATTTAAAGGCAATAATATGATTTATTTACTTACTGTTTTTAAACTTAGCGTTATAAATAATACCTAAATATAATGACTTAATAACCGTTACCATTTGGTAAGTATAAATAAGTATCACGTAACATCTCCATTATTTTCATCAGCTGTTTTCGCAAGTGCGCACACGCACGATTAGGCGCAGTTTATCGCAATCAGCTATTCACGCTACGGATCAATTATCAATTACTCTAATAAATTTGTTTGTAGATAGTTGTTACATTATTTTACTGGTGACGCGGGTAGCCTGCTGGCGGTCTTGGGTTCGAATCCCAGTGGCCCTAGGATGCATTGCGAGATCGTGATCGCTGTCGAAAATATATAGAATTTACGTTAGCTGACGAATGGTTGTGTCTAGCGCTTGTATCAATTCTATACCCTTTGACAGTTACCGAAAATCGTTCACGTGAAATATTAAAGGGCAGGGGTTTTTTCAACTTCATTTTTGTTTTTGTTGAATCGTAGAAACGGTAAAATAACAAAATGGGATTTGGGCTTGCTCTATTCGATTCGAAATAGAATTAAAATAGGAACTTAATAATACCTGTAAAAAAACCTGGTAAAAAAACCCTCAGCGCACGAGCCCCATGCGCACTTGGCTGTTTTTTTTTAAATAACGCGAGACAGTTTAAGACATTCCTATTGGTCTAAGATCCTCATAGGAGACAACATTCACCCAGCTGTTTATTCGATAAAAATTATTTTATATCAAATTTAATTTGGTAAGTAATATATGGCGAATAGGTTGACTGCATCGAAATATAATAATAAGTATGGAAGCATCACTGACGCTCGAAATCAGCCCCACCGACTTAGTGCTGGCGGGGGTGGAGCTAATACTTAGTGCCGAACCGTGTATCAGTCTACTTTCTGACGTAGTGTCAACCAGTTTTTTATAATAAGAACGAAAATAATTCGATTTTAATGATTAGCGGATTTGATAATGCTGCAAAAATGAAAAGTTGCATTGTGAATTGGTGCAGGACCCACACAGATGCAAAACACAGCGATATTGATTCTCATTAGTAAGTTATTGAAAAATAAATATTCCCATACTAAATAAAATGTCATGGCCGATGTTATGCAATCTTTGAAAAATACAAATTACAAGCATGAATATGAATAAGAAATTAAATTTTATGTCGTCTTTACTACCTATCGTTAGTGTACATAGTAAAACAAATAGGTAATCTATATAAGTTTTCCAAAAATGAAAAACGCTGTCTGGCGTGGGATGCTTTTCGGCGCAAACTGCGTGGCGAAAATTTTATACCAAGCAAACATTGCAGGATTTGCAGCATCCATTATGAGAATAAGATTCTGCCATCTCAAAAACTGGAAGACATTTTTTAAAAGTCCTAAATTCAACACTTTATTTACAATAATATTAATAATATTTTAATGAATGATATTCATTGTCTGTCGAGTGGTTTATCAGACATCTATTAGGTACCTGCTTAACTTATGATCGATATGCATATGCATGCTTAGGTATAATCTTATTCTCGCAAAAACGTAATTAACTATGATACTCTTTGTAATTAAGCTATTATCACAACAAAACAACCGCGTTTAATCGCGTATTAGTATAATTTATTTAATTACCTTTTGTTAGTAATTCTTCGACTTTTCGGACGTTGCATTATTCTTCAAGACCATGGACGTAAAGATATGTTACGATATATTGGGCACTTTGGATGTTAAAGATTATTTGATGCTGAATGTAAAGATATACTCTTTTACAACTTTAAAATAGTGTTACACTATTTTAAAGTTGTGTATGGTCAATGACTAAAATATTAATACACATACATACATACATACATACAAAAACTCACGCCTTCATTTCTAAAATAATTGGAAATTCTGTAGGCAGAGCTACATAATTACCAACTACTTTAAAACCTTGTTGGTAATTATGTAACCACATTTTGCACAATCAGGCCGGTAGTACACTTTAGTATACTGTGATCAGGCTAAGATACCAGTATATTAGTGACAGACAGGTTGCAAACCCATCGCCTAACAGTACTACAAGCCTTTATTCCCTCAGTCGCCTCAAAAATATTCAAAAAATATTAATATAATTCATTATTCAATTATGTACTTACTGTGTTATTTTTGTATTAAACCATCCACGTCAAATATTGAAAAACTTGGCCGCGTTCAAGTAAACCTAATGAAAAAATATATTATTGTGTCAGAGAGCTTGTAACCAATTGCAGATTTTTGTCTTTCAAATGGTATAAAACCTTACTGAAATTAATGTCTACTCAAACGTTATATCACAACTGACATAAATGACCTTAACTCAATTAATATATAGTTGATTTTCGAAACAACTCGTTACATAAGATCTTTTCATTGGAAAAAGTGGGCGATTTGGAGCGGATTTGGAAGCCATTTTTATTTGAGATTACCCTTCCATACTTATTGTACTTCGATGGTTGATTGAAAAATTTCAGTTCATTACCTACAGTAAATAATTAAAAAAAAACTAAAAATGAACTTTTTTAAAAATTGCTATTGCTTGTTTAATGGACCAATTACATACTAATCGAAAGTATGAAGCCTATAGAATATGCAAACGTGTATTCTATTGGCCTCATACTTTCGATTAGTATGTAATTGGTCTATTAAATAAGCAATAGCAATTTAAAACAAAGTTCATTTTTAGTTTTTTTTTTAAATTATGGATGGATGTAATGTGCTGATTTTTTTCGGTCAACCTATTAAATTTGATATAAAATACTTTTTTCCGAATAAACAGCTGGGTGAAGATCGTCTTCTATTCCGATCTCCTACTATATACTTTCTTTTAAAATTAGCAGTCATTAAAGTTTTCCTAATGGCACTTGCCTAGGCCCACTCTTCTACTAAGCAACTTACTGTCAAGTAAGGGTGTCATTCGCCGTCTCGCTCGCCCGTGTGCGCACGCGCCGGCCCCGATGTGTGCGGCCGTGACGCTACGCCTCTTGCGCACCTTCTGGTAGACTTCCAAATGGCACGCTATCAATAAAACACTGACAAATAGAAAAAGTACATGAATTCGTACATGAAGTAATTTTGATAGAGCATAAAAACATGGCACTTACTATTTTTTTACTGCGAAATTTATGGTTATGTAGCGTTGTGATATTACGAGTACCTGGGTAATGAACAAAATGTATACTCATATTGATAAGTTTGAAACCCGGTCAGATTCACGTATGCTTGTTTGTATTTATTTGGATGTAAATAAAATCTCATGAATTGAAGATAAGGTAAAATTGAACTTTTTTTGCGACACTTTTTTTATTTTATTTATCGGTGTTTTTTGCTCATTCCTGTATTTTATGCCAATCTAAATATAAAAATGCGATACCTAAAATGTGTTTTATTACTGTAAATGAAAATAAATAAACCATTATAACTGATTTAATTCATAAAATAACATTAAAACTATTATAAAATACCCGAAATCTTCCTTTTTTATTTTATTAAAATATTAAATATGTGTAAGCGCATATTTGCGTTATATCTGTCAAACCTTTCCGACTGCCACTAGCCATCTCACTTTTTTAATTACTATCATATAAACGCACTTTTTTCGGCGATAACGGTCCAAGTACAGTTTTAATTTGAGTTTAACGTAAAGAAGTAACTTATAAGTAACTAGTTCGAAAGGTAAAATAAGGTTACTAGTTATGCTATAGTTTTTTAGTAACACCAATGAATACTACTAGAACCAAAACATTTCAAGGTACCTGGGTGAATATTCGGGCGTTTCAACCGCCGTCACTGTTGTCTTCAATATATGTATTACAATGGGTACCTATTATTTTAGCGAAACACTTTTCAACGAACGTATCATTACGCAGAATTTTCATTTTCATCGAAAGGCATTTCTCACCGCATGCGTTTTTTTATTTTTCATTTTGTCAATTCTAACCAAACCTAACCTACGTAATGAATGTTTAATATATCCTGAAAACATCTTGGTTTCAGCAGAAACTACCGTTCGACAAAATGAAATTCGATGAAATGATGCAATCGATGAAATGAAATTCGATAAAATGATGGGTTACCATTAACAATAAATAATGATAACTAGCACCAACTTTTGATGTCAAAATCAACGGACCCGGAGTAGTATCCATTCCATTTAAAAGAATAAGAAATTGATAAAGTTTATCTTGAATATTATGCGAAGACGATGGTTAAAACGCCAAATAATCACCCACCTACTACTAACTACTGATATTAAGTATATATTTTTTATGACAGGAAGGCACACGAGAATCTTGACCAACGATGATGGTAAATGGGACACATGAATTCTCAAGACTGCAATCCTAAGACTCCAAATGCATGCCCAACTCTGAAGACAACTTTATTATCCTTAACTGATGAGTTTACAGTTCATAAAGGACACCATAATACAGTGTGCGTCAGTTTTAGCAGCAGTCCTTTGTCGACCGTCGACCATATACCGATATCCTATGACGTCACGGCATGAGGACATGTATAGAGGGTCGTTCACACTACCTGATTGATGGCGGCTACGTGATGGTATAATAATAAGTGATGGTGCGTATATCGATGGTGATGGAGTTTAAAAGTTTATTTATTTATTTGCAGTCTTAGCATTGCAGTCTTGTGAATGCGAATGTCTATGGGTCACAGTTTATAGTAATTTCATCCCCACATTTTCCCCAAATTATGCAAATACTGCTGCTTGGTTGTAGGATAGGATATAGATGGTGGTCGCGATCCGAATGAACTTTGCACAAAACTCGAGATCCAGTCCTAAAAACTTGACACATCCCCATGACGTGTTTAGTCTTGTCGGTCACTACCGACTCTACCTATGCAGATTATGGTCCCGAAAATGCTAAGGATTCGTGTGACTAGCAAGATCATTTTTTATACATGGTACATAAACTCATGCCTTCATTCCCAGAGTGCGGTAGGCAGAACTACAGAATTACAAACAACTCTAAAAATTTGTTGATAATTCTGTAACCACATTTTGCACAATCAGGCTAAGATATTTACTTACCAGTGTATTAGTGACCGGATGCAAGCCCATCGTCTAACAGTACTACAAGCCTTAGTCGCCTCTTACGACATCCACGGGAAGACATGGAGTGGCACGACTATTCTAACCCGGCAACCACACGGGGTTTATAAGACCTGAGGGCTTATTGTGTAACGCACTCGCAATCACTATCGTTTTCATTTTGAAAATCGAAGGCTTGTCTGTATACAAAATGAAAACAATTACTCCACTTTGAAGCCGGTTGCGATTGCGAGTGCGTTAGACAATAAGGCCTCTGGATATAGTCTATGTACCATCAGCAACTCAGTTAAGTGACCATTTGTGAAACTGGTCATTTTACAATCAGGCTCGGTCAATCATTAGTGGTCGGTTAATAGTGATGCTGTTTGTACTTGAATATTAATTTATTCTTATAAGCGTGAATTGAATATTCCTAAAATATGTACAAGTATTTCTTGCAAGGACGGCAAAAAATTTATACTACACAACACACACAGACGAAATCGAAGATGAAAAAAGAAAAAAGACATATTAGAATCATTTCTGTTTTGATATTGACAAATTTAACCATACATAATGATTAATGATAAGTTATGAGCAAAACTTTTGCCTTGTGATCGAAACTATTTCTGAGTAGGCTTTTTACTTAGGCCTAGTAACAAAAGTAGGTCACAAATAAACTTTTACTTTACCGTAATGTTTTTTTTAAACGCAGGTCGTCCATCACTGGGGTCGAGGGTCAAACGGCCCTGGCCGCACCATTAATATCACTTTTATAGTTTTTGGTCGGTCTGTACGAGTGTCCGCAACTATCAATTAGCTGGTTCGTTCCTATTGGATCTAAGTAATAGCAAAGAAAATGGTGGGCTCTTAGGTACCTTGTCATAATTAATTTCAATTGAAAATTATAATCATAAGCATGATTTAGTCTTAGGGCCTGTTGTTTGATCAGTAGTTGAACTAACTAAATGGTTAAAAACCGTAACTAATGGTCAAATCTCAAGGAAATGTGTCAAATTTTCGATTCCTTTTTCGAATTTTAACAATTAGTCGAGTTAACTACTGATCAAACAACGGGCCCTAAGTTAGTGATTTAGTTTTTATCGGCCAACTGTACACACTAGCAATTAAAAGGACAACACACAAATTACAAAAGATTCTTATAATTTATTATTTTGGTTGGCAATAATTTATTTATTTGGTTGTCTATTTAAGTGCTCCGAGTACTTATTACAAAAAGATTTGAATGTTGTCTGTAATTTCATCCTAATATATTTATCCGTCTTCCTGCCCTAAAATTACAACCATTTTACGCATATATTATTTGGATTGTGTGACTATATTTTACGGTTTTATACTATCTACAAAAAAAACCGGCTGTTTCTATGGTAAACATCAGGCAGCAAGTGGAACGAACCTTTTTTTTTACTCAGTATTAATTTATCTATGTGAACCGATAGAGTAAGATAAACTTCGATTCATGCGCCGGAGTTGGAAGCGGCACATTTATTTGCTGGCATCATGGATTAGTAGAAATTGATAAATTTATAAAAAATAACGCTTGGACTGCCCTGGAGCCAGTGTCAACTGTTACATTAGGTTACGAGTAAAATATGTTGTTTTATTTGTGAAGCTTTGCCCTCATAGAGAAATCACTTGAGAGTTGCGCAGTGATTAAGCCAACACAACAATAATATAAAATATAACCATAGTTTCTTAATAGCCCACATAGCTTATTGCCCGTGTGGTGCCGGGTTTAGAATGTTGCCACTCCATGTCTTCCCGTGGATGTCGTAAGAGACGACTAAGGGACTAAAGGCTGTGTAGTGCTGTTAGGCGATGAGTTTGCAACCTATCACTAATACACTGGATAAGATCTTAGCCTGGTTGTGCAAAATGTGGTCACAGAAATATCAACAAGTTTTTGGAGTTGTTGGTGAGTCTGTGGCTCTGCCTACCCCACTCTGGGAATGAAGGCGTGAGTTTATGTTACGTTATGTAGGTACTTAATAGATAAAAACGGCCCAAAAGAGTTTCATGAAATTTAGTTAAGAACAAGCTTACTTTAAAAAAAACACTTCCTCATCGGATCTTCGTTTGGTGGGAGCCACGACGCCACAAACAGACTCACCGACACACACATACAGTCAACTACAAAGAGTGGATACATCTCTTTGTAGTCGACTGTACACAAATACACACGTTCAACTCGTGCTTAAGTAAGCTTGAATGTCAGTTGTGTATGTCATCTTAAAAAAATCACTTACGCTTAAGTAATTTAGCCGTAGAAAATTTGGGCGCTGCTACCCCGAGAATGGGCGAAGATTTCGAATATTAAAAAGAACAGTCTTTCAGATTATGGATACATATCTTTTCTGTGAAATTGGTGAAGGAAGGACAGGTTGGGCTTAAAAAATAATTGTGCGTTTACTTATCGGGTTCTCACAACACCTTTTTAGGGTCCCATACAACAAACGTGACTTTTTTGCCGTTTTTTGGTACATAGGTAGATAATGGTACGGAACCCTTCGCGCGCGAGTCCGACACGCACTTGGCCGGTTTTTACATACACTTATCATCAAAACTACATAGGTAGGACCCATTTACATAGACTATAATGCTTCTTTTCAGAATTTGTAGTTTCATAGATCTATTGTCGATTCAAAAAACTAAAATAGAAGATAATAGTTTCAGTATTAGAAAACAACAATTTTGTTGCCAAGAAAATTCCGAAACACGACCTAAATCAAACTTATCTCTTTATCAGTGCTATAGCAAATTCTTATTACGCCAAGCGAATCCCTTCACTAAAAAAGTCTGACAGTTTCTTAATTACACCGAGCATTGACCTAAACTAAAACCGTGATTAATTTTAACTACACTCCACTCCATACCTTCTCTCTTTCAGCGGCAGATCTCTTCGCATTTTATGAACGCTTTTGTGTGAAGCACCAGCTTTTCCTGAGCTACCTCGCCCCTCGTCGTACTACCAAGTGTTGGGTATAGAAGGGCAAAGGTGAGGGTGTGGGGGTTCCGGTTAGGCTGGTGCGGTTCAGGTGGGACAATGCTTCTGAGACAATGGCGGCGTTGAATATGCATGGTGGCATCCACGGTGCAATTTGGCCGGAGACTTGTAATGACAATGTGACAAAAATAACACGCTTGCCGCCGCACGCACTGGGCGTAAGGAATGGTGTTTAAAAAGTCCCCATTCACAAACCGACAGGTTTTTTTTATACAGTGATATTAAATTGTATATGATTAGTTTAAAAAACAAAAGAGGACGTGTTAGGGGAGGAAGGAAAGGTATGTATTGTTTTGAAGATTTGATGTTATCTTCTTTTGCTACGGATGGATTAAAGTTACCTTTCTTAGATGACAGAAATAATTAAACGGATCAAAAGACGTCAATTTTTTTTAAAAGGCTGTCTGTTTTTATTCCGGTCTATCATGTTTCAAATTAGTGTGACTTTTCTAATTCTACTTTGTTGAAATGTTCACAGCGTGATACCTATCTTGCTTGTAAACATTTCAACAACCAGCGCAGCTAGCACAAGTTGCCCGCGACTTGTTTGTCGCTCGGATCTCCCTTTCTATCTAGTCAGTAACGATAGAGACGTACTGAGCGACAAGCAAGAAAATACAACTTGTGCTAGCCGTGCTGTATCTCAGATAAAGTAAAGCCAACATAAAGGCTGTTGTTAAAAACGACATGTTTTAAAAAAAACGCAGCGGCTATAACTACAGGACGTTAGTTTAGGCTGTAGGAGTGACGTAACCACGCGTGCGCTATTCGAGACACCTCGCGCCACGCCGCGCGGCCAAACTAGGGCGATACTGACGCATGCCTGCTCGAAATATATTTAAATTGGCCGCACATCGCACAAGGCACACCAAGAATTTCTGAAACTGATACCATCGAGGTTTCACCAATACACCACCTGCCAAAAAAAAGTTATACCTACCAAGTTTCTGTATTTCTATACAGAGAGAACCCATATCGCAGTAACATCATATATTTCTTTGACGACGCGATTAGCCTAGTTTAATGTATTGGAACCCTGCCTACGAAACTAGCGGTCCCGTGTTCAAGACGTTCGAGTCATGGGTGTTTTATTTATTTATTTAGATAACATAATAGTATGTATGTATGTATGTATGTATGTATGTAAACTCGTTATTGCACAAAAAAAAACAATTACAGATTCGTACATAAACTTAAGATTAACATGTACAATGGCGAACTTATACCTATAAGGGATCTCTTCCAGTTAACCTGACCATGACTGAGGAAACTGTACCAATAGTCTTCTTAGGAATAGTCTTATGAGTATTAAAAAAAATACACTTTACGAAATAGACTTGAGTGCCATAATTAAATTACCTACTAATGAAAAAGTATGATTATCTCTAAATAAGGTATGTTTATCAAATTATCATTGTCTAGTACACGGTGCTAATGGTATGTTTTAATACACTATTACAATGACTTTTTATCATTAGATATCATTTAATTAGTAATTGTTGTAATTTATTAGAAAATGCCAACCCAAATTTAAAATAATCATGTCATCCATAAACTGTCTACTAAATAAATAAATATATTAAAACAAAACTATTGGGTCAAATACAAAATTAATGAAATTGGTCTCTTAAAATTACCTATTCTTTCGAAATAGTAAGTAAAAACCGTGAATTTTTTTTTGGTCCATCCCAATTTATATCACTTCATAATGTCGCAATAATCCACATAACTTCATATGTGGACTATTTTACAGGACTAATTTAATTTGTATGTATTTATGTATGTAAATTCTTTATAGTCCAAAAACACATAAATTCAAATACAATATTTACAGAAAAGGAAAAAAGTAAAGGATGGTGTAAAGGAATGTACATTTGTGTGAGATTAAACCGTGATTTAATTTCTCTTAAACTGCAAGAATAATACCTTTAACGAATTGAAAATAACAAAAATTAAGTCACCGATCAAGTTGTAGGTATTAATTGAAACTACTAACGCCATCTATCGCAAAACCACCCAGACCATCATTTCAATCGATTAAAAACGTGCATTACTGCCCTTTCAACTTTGCCATCTGCCCTCACGGAAAAAAAACGTCAGCAAGTCAACGGAAGCGGTCTAATTTGCAATGCAAATCATTTGGATTCCTTCAATGCCACAATAAATGGTGGCATAACCCGGGAGCCAAATTAGCATACAAATAACAAGTGATTTTCGACTATTGACGGGCCCAATAGGCTTATTTATTGGAAGGTATTTGCATGGGTTACGGTTAAATTGTGCGCATGAGCAGATGGGCTGACTAGCATTTACTTTATTTTTTTATTTATAATATATTGCCTATCATGCAGTGTCATATTTTTTAACTATAAATCTATATACCTACATAAAAGGCAAACCTGACTGACTTATATATCAACGCACAGCCGAAACTACCTAGAAACTTGAAATTTGGTACAGGGGTTTCTTTTATGATGTAAGTGAGCACTAAGAAAGGATTTTCCGAAAATCGACCCCCAACGGGAAGAAATGGGGGGAGTAGCGGGAAACTAATTCTACGCGTACGAAGTCGCGGGCGTCCTCTAGTATAGTATAAAAGACCGTATGTTTGCCGCATTCACCATTGGTGGGTGGTGGGTTCCCCTGGATGGCTACAGACGGCTAGGTTATGCGGAGATGGTGGAACGACTTGGATGCTATCCTAAAAGATTGGCTGGAAGTTGCAATAGACACGGAGTTGTGGAAGTCCAGAGAGGAGGTCTTTGCTCAGAAGCGGGACAATAATAGGCTAACCTAATTAAAATAATAATGTACTATGTGGTACTCGTAGTAAGCATGTTTGTAATGTGTGTTATGCGTGGTTTAGATTATGCCGTCGTCAGTATCTACACACATTGCAAAATGGTAAGTAGGTTTTTTTTACTTGCTTGAAACAAAATATTCTGCGCATATTAACTATAAACTAAATTCGTTAACGACACTTTGCCAGCTTCAAGGTAAAATTTAAAATTAGTTTAATATAAATCTGAAGCTATATAATCTTAATGTAACGAGTAATTTAACATAGTAGGTACATAATGTTAAGCAGGCTGATACCAGTTCGAAACAGGTGCAACATCTAAATTAAATTAAAAAGGAAGGAAGTTTCACTTGAAATATAATTTACACAAAATAAAGGATGACTCAACGACATAAAAATCAAATGACATTGCTAATCAAGCAGCAGCTGCTAAAAATGATAAAGAATACACTGAATGCGCACCTTTACCATTCTGATGCAAATTACCAACAAAAATCATCGATCGGAATCGATGCACGCATAATTGTTCCATAAATCATAGCTATCATGCTAATTTTGCTATCAAATATTTGCAGATAAATTGTATTCACCATCACTGTTAACTTAATATTTATGATCATAATTTTTCATCTCTCCATTCGGTTCCACTTTCTAACTCCCCGTGTATCATGCTCCGTTATGTCTAACGAACCAGAGTCATTTAATTACCTAACACAATATTAAATAAAATAAAAACCAAACTGTCAACTTGCGACCGTATGCTTCGCCGGCATCCGCGTACAAATTGATACTTACAAAAAGATATTAATCAATATTGCCTTTTTAATCGTATATTAGAAACAATGGAAGCGACCGATCGATAAATTTGCTAAATAATAGTTATCGAAAATAAGTCCAAAACATTATTGTGGCCCGGAAAGCATAAAAATATTTCAAATTGTCAAGACAATAGAGCGGAGACAATGGCCGGGCGCAAAAAGGGGCCAAGTATTTTTTCTTAAAAAAAGTGTGGTTTTTTGCGATGCCCTCCGACAACAATCGGTGTACCGCCCTTTTTGGTGGGTATTGATTTTTTTTTGTATAACGGATCTGAGGTTTGTTTATTTTGTCCGTCGCATTATTGGTAATGGGCACTTAAACTGCAGAATGCAACTGCATGAAAGGGTTGCCGAAAGGCGGGCAGTTGCTCTAATTACATTTAGAGGTGTTGAAAAACACGGTAGACGTAATGGTTTAAGACCATTAAGAACTATTTTTTGTCCAGTCGTAGGCTATTTATATTTTAAAAATAAAAAAAGTACTTAGGGTATAGCGTTAGTGACCAAGCTCAAAACTATGATTCCTGTGTTACTCGGAGTAACAAATGTCATAAATTCTTATATATTCACATATACCTATATTTTTTACGTTATGGTAGCTAATCGTATTAAACATGTTTATTAAGTATCCATAACCTGGTAAAAATCACATACCTATCCTTTTTATATGAATCTACCCTCAAATTAAAATTTTCGACCTTCAGCACCGTCGGCTTCCTATAATACCTTAAACATGGTAATCATAAAATGTGTTACCCTCAAAGTAACGTAATGTTGTAGTAGTTTGCATGACAAAGATGTGCAGGCGCGACCTGACCCCCCCGCCCCCCGCCCCGCGGCCCCGCGGTCCCAAGGTGCCAACCGCTAACGGACCTACAACCGTTTCCGAAAACCGTAAAGGAAGTAATTACATATTCTAATCCAAATCCCGACCCGGTTCATGTGTCACAGTTACACAATAAAAACGTAACAAAATGCATACCTCTAACGGTAAGACGGGCCTGAGAAAAAAATGCATCAAGAACCGCATTTCTAAACAGTCAACTCTACGAAAAAAATCGCATACTTACTTATTAATCCATAAAAAATGATCGCTGTGACTAATCAAATGTAACTCGTATGCACGTTTCCCAGAGCACACATTCGATCGAAAGACCCTCGTGCATGGAAACAAAATTTATGCACGCATTTGCATAATGTGCATAGCCCCTAAATTTTATTGTGTAAAAAAATAGGATGGGTAGAACGTTTTTGCATAAATTCTTACAAAGGAAACGGGTTAAACTATTGAGGAAGTGAACGTCGCGGATCCGCTCCCATCGAAGTCTCGAAATCAAAGTTCAAAAGTGCGACGGATCAAAAACGAACCCTAACTTTGAGGAACATACAATAAAATCGCAATACTTTAAAATTGGCATTACACCCTTTCGCTAGCCGACCCGCCGCGATGCATAATAGAGCAAAATGTACCTGACTATAATTTATACGGGAATATTAAGAGAAATGTACCTGCCCTTTTTTGAATATTAAGTGCAACCTAACCCCTGACATTACTGAATAGGGTTAAGATACTATTTGAAAAGGAATAATACAAAAAATGCAAATAAACTGTCCCAACTTTGGCGAGGGGTACAGGTATAGAAAAAAATCGCACCGGGCGCCATTCAGCAAGTACCGGGTTTATCGCGGGCGCTGCGCAAGCGGAGAATTGCGATTCTCTATGAGCCACTTGTTATCGCGGCGTATAATTTGGGTGTACCCTTTCTTATGCATATGCCGTGAGGGGTGGCGCATAGATAATTCTTTTTTTAATAGAGTTTTTTTATTATGCGTCGTATGCAAAGATTTATTGTCGGAGATCGGGATGTGCGTGAGAATCTTCGGAGCGTTTGGAGATAATCGAATTTGCCTATAGCATCCCAACCCTTTGATATCGATTGAAAAGAGTCCTGGGAAAAACGTATATTCAAACAAGGTGTCATCTCGGTGACTATCGATTGCCGTTGGATCTTTTATAAGGGCCTGGGAATGATACAGTGAATAGGAAGAGCGGACGGTTTTTGCATAATCTATTAGTTTGTGACCGTGACGCATTGTGCTCCTAACGGAACTTCTCAAAGGGTGATCTTAAAAAAGATCGTTAAAAAATGGGACCGTTACAGTTTTTAATGGCTACTGTCCATTTTGAAGGTCTCTGTTTTTACGCGTTTTAACTGTTTTATGTGTAGCGTGCTTTGTTGCCGGGATATGAATAAATATGAATAAGTTAATGCCATGGCGTTAGTTTATGTTAAATGGTTATGATGAATTATGTATTGTGGATGTGTTTTATTTGATTGTTTTACGCAGAATTTCTAAAATAAAACTTTTTAAATCTCATAATTTTCCTTATTACTTGTTTTCAAATCGTGCACTCGACGTATAATCGTATTTTTGTTATTTGACTAAAAAAAGAAAAAGGAAAATTCGAACTAATGTCAAACTGAGGAGTGAAAATTCTGCGTGAAATCCAAATAATAGTAGTGAGTAAAAATAAAAATAGTTAATGATTTTATTTTATAAGCTCACTCCGTACCGTAATGCCGGCTTTGTGTACAAAAGTATGATTTTACGTTTAGTTTTATATCTGAATCTGTACTTGTATTATATTATAACAAATTTTACGTAACTAGAACACGTTGAAAAAAAGGTAAGTCAAGTTACCCCTTTTTATCAACTCGGACATAATAGTCGGCATGTTGTAAGGTTGCTCCAGTTTTTGCGCTCGGACCAAAGCAAACAGTGGTCTCTAATGTTGTGACGTCGGACGGACGGACGGACAGGCGGACAAAAGGCAGTGGTTAGCAAAAACACGTCGTAAACTTAATTATGTGAAAATGGTCACACTAGGCACTAAGTATAGGATGTTCCAAATATAACGTTAAAGAATTCAGAGGTGCAATTAAAGAAAAGTATTTATAAGGCACAACAACAACTCAACAATTCAATAACTTTATTTAATTTTATGTTTTAATAAATTTGAATCCGTATAAGTCACCTAGATGTAAAACGTAGTAAATTTACTTAAGTATGTTACTTCTTTTTAATTTAATCTTTGTGCAAATAAAAAGTAATTTATATTCTCACAACGTTAAGCAGACAGTTCGGTATTGTAACTGGCATGTAGTCGACACCAAACGATTAATTAAAAAAGAACAAACATATGTGATAGAAATATGATAAAAACATGAAGCCATTTTTAAATGACAAATTAACTATTTTACGAAAGAAGTATTAGAAGTTTAATACCAATATTTGATTAATTTAATAAGACATAATTAGCGATGCTTTACTTTACTTAATAGCCAGAAATATTTTACTGCTTAAAAGTCCCAAAAAAGAAATTTGTGATTTATGCCTCACCACACTTTGCTAAGCGATTAAATACATTCAAACAGTGGCTCTAAATACTCGCAAATGAGTCGTTGACAGTCACTATACAAATTTAGAAAAACTAACGAAATAATAAACAATACTCTTGCTGCTTCAAACTTAAGGTTTAAAATCGTTAAGCTGATGCGTCAACGAATTCGTTCGTCATCCAATCAATAGTTGAATATTTAATTAAAATTTTCTTAATATATTCAAATAGAGATCACGCTGTGTTTATGGTTTTGGTCCAATTTTGTGTAAATTCCAGCTTTCTCTGTCCAGTGACAACAAGTTACGAAGCGAGAGGTGATTATTAGTAACTATTTAACGGTTTTAACTGAAGCAGTAATTTTTGATTTGACGAATAATTAATCCCGTAGTGGCCAACTCAAAGTTTTTTAATATAAGGAGTATAAGGAGATTAAAAAAAATTACTCCTTTCGAGTCAATCAAATTAAGACACCCTGAATGTAAAAATTACTGCAACACTAACTAACGCATTTACACTATACCTGCCTCTTCATAAAGATTGTCAAATTGAATTTTAGATTTTAACTTTTTAAATATTTTTAAATAGATAATACTCAAGTTACAAGGCGAGATAGGTTTTATGAACACAATACAATATCCACACATTTTTATAAAGGGGGAAGCTTATAAATCTTTTGTCATTATTTGTATTCAAATAACTGAGATTTTTTTCTCGTTAATTGTTCTATTTTCATTGCGGATTATTATCACGTTTTTTTTTGGTACTGAATTTTATAAGTCTAAGCAATAAATTACGGTAAAATAATTCTATGTATAAAAATATTGTAGGTAAGTAAATATAATATTTCTGTCTACCCATATCTAACGATTTTCGCTTCCTTCTTTCTCCGTAAAGAAATCGCCACCAAACGGTGACCGTTTATTTTTTTGCTACAATAAAAGTGACATAAAGGAATAAAAGTGACATATTGTGCAAGACAAGAAGGGTTAAAATATGCAAATTGCGCAAACAAAGTGTTCTATGAAAACCTGTGTTTGGACTTTCCGAAGAAAGAGTTTTTGGAAAAAAAAACGTTTTTTGACTGTTAAGATTCATTCGTTTTGCTTGAAATTATACAATAACTGCAGATACAACATTGGAGGTCCAAAACAGAAACAATTGAAAAATACGACCAGCAAGAGAAATGTGGAATGAAAAAGTATGACTTACTGATACTATGCAGTCTATGCATTAATAAAACTATCGACAATATTAGAGGGTACATACTCGTAATTAAAGGAAAGGTGAAACTTTTAACTGTAAACAAAGGATGCCGCGGCAGAGACGAACAAGCTTCTGCTTGCGATTTCCTCTGCATTGACTATAACAGATTTTTTCATTATAATATAATAGTTAGGTGATGTGTTTAAGTTAACGTAAACGCTATCTTCATTCTAAATGTCATATTAACTTATGCACACACACATAAGAACGTTTTCATTTATAATAAAAGTGTGATGACTCGTAGGGTTATGGTAATAAAAGAGAAGAACTATGCGTAGAAGATGCTTAAAATTTGCAAGTTATGACTAACTTGCAAATTTTAAGCATCTTCTACGCAAGGTCTTCTCTTTATTACGAAATCTATAAATACGAATTGTAGATTAAAAAAACATCAACTATGTTTTTTCTTTAGATAGGTAGGTAAATGTCTTTACGCTTTACCTACGCCATGGCCAATTGAAAAACAATCACACATAAATAAATAAAGCGACGCTTAAATCGCGTAAGTAGCTGTCAAAAACGGACCATACAAATTTAGCTCCGGATAACGATTCTCACCCCCTTACCGAATTCTAAAATCCACGATTTTTGAATATGTTGTAGTTATTATGAAAAACTGGTTTGTACGTTTCTGTTTTTTTTAACGTTTTTGTTTCGAGAAATATTATGTTCTTGGAGAGGAAAACAAAGAGACTTAGACGTTTAAAGGGAGAGAAACGTTAACGCATTTTGTATGGAAATTTCTAGCTTTACTTTTGAGTTTTTAAAGTAAGTCCATGTTACCTATTGGGTAATTTTCTAGAACTTCGAAAGTTTTGTGTAAAAGTTTCATACAATGTTATTACTCGTATAATGCATCTTTCCTACTTCCATTAAGTATGTATCTACAAATAACCTATAATCATTCGTTGACTGAATGTACAATGTTGCCTGCCGTGGATGCACGTGTTAATGGTACAAACAAAGCAATAAGGGATATAACGAAACGATCTCGTCACCGACGTCAGGCGATAAAGACCAGGCCTTATTGGGACCTGTTCGGTATTGGATGGTAAGTGGCATATTTAATACATATGGAAGTATATTACCGTGCATACAGCGTGTTTCTTCGCTAGAAGTTTTCATTAGTTATATAGTTGTATTAGATGTGTATTCACATTATTGTTTATTCATTCATACAATCGGTCAGTCACTTACTCACTCGTTCTCTTGCATATGGCTTCCAAAAGTGTTCATATCGTCTGTTACTGTATAAATAAGTTTGTTTTCCGGTAGTGCAGTGGTATTAATTAATTTCCCAACTGATGACTATCCCGATATACAATAGTTATCAAATGCATAAGTTGTTTGAATGTAGGACTTATACATTGGAGATCATTACTTTTCAAGGCAAACTGTCGGACCTATTGTACTTGTTATTATACACACTAACAGTAGGTACCTACCTACTTAAAATAAATATATTGGTCATGACAAGCTATATTGAAAAAAAAAACGTTTTTCTACACCCGAATCTTGAGCACGTATTTTTTTTTAATTATAATTAATTATAGGAGTTACATACCTACCCTTAGCAATAATGTAAGATTTAAACGATTCAAAGAAACAATTTTTTTTAAGACGTATTATGAAAGTAAAGTATTTTACAGTGCGCAATCTCCAGAACATCATAATTATCTTACTGCTTCTTTCTACGGCGTCTCGTGCCTAGGCGCAGTTAACAAGTCAAATATTCATTTAATCTTCAAATGATGTATTTAACGCGCGATTTTCAATGATCATTGATACTTTTGCAGAATTTGTCAAAAAATTGATACCATTTTTTTAAAATCTTTCCTAATGTCCTTTCTAGTTTTTCATAATGTCTACAACATATTCAAAAATCGTAAAAATAGGACTAGGTTTATGGGAAGAGGAACATTATTGCATTATGTATTGAAATGTTTAGCTTGTAGTACTGTTAGGAGATGGGCTTGCAACCTGTCACTAATACGCTGGTAAGCATCTTAGCCTAATAGTGCAAAATGTGGCTACAGAATGATCAACAACTTTTTAGAATTATAGGTAATTCTGTATTGCCTACCCCTCTCTGGGAAGGAAGGCGTGAGTTGATGTATGTATGTATGTTTAGCTTCACAATTAATATAATAATCGCCATTAACTGACTTTGAGTGAGGCCGTTAAAATAGAGAAAAATTCTAGCCGACCAACTTTATCATATTGTTAGCCTATTTAAAATAAGGAATTCCATGAATATTAGAATCCTTATAACACTCTTATCGTATTTGATAATGCACGACAGTACTTAATTCTGGTTCAAATAGAACAAATATGAAGGGCACGCGTATTGGCTTGCGCGCGCGCATGATCCCGGATCTAGTCGGAAAGGGCAATGAGTATTGCTTCAAAACATCTTAGCAGAAACCTGCCTGTACGGTGGGCAACATCGCTTTAACTATTAATTTAATTAGTATTTGCAGCATGTTGATTTTTTCCATATTATTGGTATATTTTATAATAATTCTTATCAATTCCTATATTGTCTCAAAGGTTTTTTTTTAATACCAATCGTTCTAAATACGCAATCGGGATATTTGATTTTTAACTTCTTAGAATGTTGTTCTGCTTATCCTTTAATCTACCGCGAAGCAACAGTGTTCGCATCCGATGTGGGGATCAGACGACCGGTGAATTTTCTAGTATAGAGGCATTCCATCTTAGTCCTCAGAGTTGGCAATGTATTTGAAGTCTTAGAATTGCAGTCTTGAGATTTTAGTATTGACAATTCAAATGTATACGGATCTCAGATCCTTCTTAGCTTTTTAGCCCACTCTTTGCCATTAATAAGATAAAAAAATAAACGTACACGTAAGTGTACATTATACACTTTTTTTTTTTTTTTTTTCTTAATTAATGGCTTTCTTTCCTTGTTTTAACAAGGTGTATTTCGCCAGTATCGAGTTTTAGACAATCGCCATGAACTTATTAGAGAAACAAGTCCATGGATATCACACGCGAGGACAATTGTTCGGTTAAAGAGATTAACTCTGGTGGACTAAACAGAAGCACATGGGGTTAGCTCCACGCGCTTCTGTCAAGTAGGGTGTAAGCCTTGTCTTATTAGTATTATTATGTGAAATTTGTGCAATTCACTTTCGTAGCGTTTTGATTCGAAGGAGATTCTAGTGATGATCCTAATAATTATGAAGTAAGTTCCTATTTACCTATCTTAGAATCTTGTTTTAAACTCATTCACTGTAGTTTTCGAAAGATTCCGAGTAAATTCCCTTACGCAACTATCTTTTCAATTCGTCAACGAAGTATTAACCGTTAAACTAAAGTTGTGTTCGAAGGCACGCGAGGCAGAAGAAGGTAATGTTGGGGACCTTATTACAATACAATAAGGTGACAAGTGACAAAGTGGACACATCTCTTTGTAGTCGAATTTACAGCTACCGCTTTGGCCGAGCTGCGCCTGCGTCGACGAAGCCGGCGACCAAATCAAAACTGATATCTTTGTCTTGTTCATAATTCCAATAAGCCCAAACGCAACATGATTTCGTAATTACATTATCATTAAAAATTACAAGGATATCGCAACAATCAATTGTTACTTAGAAAACACGTCCGTAAAAAAGTCGGTATGACCGCGAGCGGGAGTCGATACGTATAATCGATACTTATAAATCGAGTCTGTTATGAGACGATAAAATCGCTCGCCGCCGGCTACCGGGCGTCTCGGGCTAAGCGACGATTACTCTGAGACTTTTTGTTCCAACTAAATATTAGGGCTGTCTCGGGGAAGACATTAATAACAGATTTATTGTATAAGAAGCATAGTTGGACAAGTTGCCGTCGTCGTCAAACAGTCACTATCAAATGTGTTAGAAGACGACGCTCAAAATTATACGCTGTACGTACTCTAATGCCTTTTACAACAGAGTCGGGTCTAGATATTTTTGAGCAACTTTATTTGTTATGATAGGTTTATTTAAACGCAACTGTGGCAAGTTCTATCAACGGTGACCGCCATCCACGAATAAGTTTTTCTACCATACATGAGTCTAATCTATTGTCTTACAATAAACGTGATACATGACTGTGAGATAACCTGAATAGTCAGGTACTAAAATGTGAGGAAAGTATCATACAGGGTCGAAGTTCAATGAGTACCTATTTGACATTGCTGCATATTTTAAGATTTCGTATAAGTACAAATAATGGTAGACTTTAGCGTATGGAATTCTATTTAGACTTTCACCTACTCTAGTATTTAAAACAAAGAAGTAATTAACCGTTTTATCTACCTTAAATTGCATGTCTCTCCTGAAATATTATATTTGTGGCTAATATATTATCAATTAAAATATTATTTTATTTGAAATTAATACTTTGAATCTTCTTTAATTTTCCACGGTATGAGATATTATCGCCGTTAAATGTTCGTATGCATATATGTGTGTGTGTAAATACTTTTTACAAAACACAGAAATTGAAATACAATGTTCGTATAAGAATAACCATGTTAAAGGTAAACTTACAAGACTACGATACGATACGAGACTACTTCGTTCAAACAAACCAATTTAAATTATTTTGACCTCGAAGTTGAATGCAGGCACTGGCAGCCCTACTCGCCATGCAAGATTATCGATAAAATAATTAAATGGTAACTCTCCAAATCGATTCTCGAGTGTTGTTATCGAGCGTGTTTGTTCCTTTTTCGTGCGAATAGCGGCCGCTCGGTTTTTGTCTGACGTTTACTAAATCACGACGGAATTGCTCGGTATTAATAACAGTTTTAATCTAATAAGAAAGTAATGCTCTGGATGTTTCGATGAAAAAGAAATGTTTCAAGTAATCGTTATGGAGCATAACGGTAATGACTTTAGTGAAGCAGAAGGAAGTAAGCAATGTAATGAAAAAAAATACGGTGTAACAAATAACCTCCGCCCTCGTTTGAAATTTGTTAATTAACCTTTGACTGAAATATAGTGTGTCGATACTCTTAAACGTACGTAGTTAAGATTAGAACGTGATGATATGCCGTTTGAATAAACTGACCTAGGCTTAGACTCAAGATACGTTCGATACGTAAACGTCAAGTCATGAAAAACTATAATTTTTGACCTGTCTTGAGATGAGCCAAAATTTCTTGGCAAAAATAACACTTGAAAACACATTGTCGAACAAAAGCTAACGTTATGAAGATGAAATTGTATCTTAAAGACCGAAATTCTTATTAGATTTTTAAAGTTTACGTCAGGAATGTATCTGCTGAGAACTTGCACACTGTAATCGTTTTATTTAAAAATCTTAAGCACCGTATCATCCTATCTCTTAATTTTTTACAGAATTAACAGCTTTTAATACGGCATCTGAATTCGGACGACACGTTATTTAATTAAAATCACTGCTCGTGATCAAAATGTTAGAAGGATACGGAAACTGAAAATGAAATTTAGCTCTGTACTCTACTGTAGCAGTCTTATAGCTCTGTCCCATTTGCTGCCTGGAACTTGTCAAGTTTTAACAGTTCACAACACGGTCCCGAAGCAATACCAACGGTGGTAAACTTACCACATACAATAATTCCCTTGACCAAAATGCCATCAACTAGAAATTATAATCGTACGAATGATAAATGTGCCCTTAATTGTAGGACGACTCAATCGGTCCCCAAAAAAACATATATTTTAAGTACTCGATACATTAATCGGCTGGAAACGTCTTCATTTGCCGCCGTATCGCCTGATTTATAATGCCCTAATGTATTAAACCTTTGTCGGCGACTTATCGCCTTAGACGGCTTCCGCTTTTTATTCCTTTCGGCCGCGGGATGATTCAGATATGAAATAGCTACTGCGCTTCTGAGTTGTTCTAGTACGAGTAGTCTGGTAGCAGGTACTGAATGGAATCCCGTGAAAGATGTTAGAGGAGCCGCATACTAAAAGACAAACTACACTTAGAGACATCATCGATCAAGTGTCCTTGAGGAGTCAAGTCTCCTTGAAGAAATCCAGTTGGTCAAGCTGTTCTTATTTGACTATCATTTAGATAAGGGTGTTTAGTCATCCTGATACCAGGAGTTTAGAACCTGTAAGGGTCTGTTCCAAATTGGCTGGCCTGGCGGTCAAACCAAAGTAAATTGAAAATCATCATCATCATTTCAGTTCAAAGAGTTGCCCTGCTGGACATAGGCCTCTCCTAAGGTTTGCCACAAGGACCGTTCCTGTGCCCCGAGCATCAATTTGTTATTCGCAACCTTAGCCATGTCGTCGTTCCACCTTGTTGGAAAGTAATACTTATGAGTTCAGGAAAAAGGAATAAAATGATTGATTGATTTATGGAGTTATACGAGTTAGGAGATTTGGAAATGTCTCGCTACGTTTTCATTTAACGACCAAATTTTATCCACGTTTTATAATGTGATAACGTTATGTGTTGTAAAATAAATGTCTTCTTCTATCTAATAGTTAATTTAAAAAAAACTTAAATAAATATTAACAAAAGCACTCCTCATAAAACCCCTTACTTTGTTCTGACACCTTTTTCCACTAGTGTATTAAACAAGTTTTTTGCCTTTAAATCTCTTTAACGACGTGGTCATAAACACGGTTTTATTATTTAGCACACAATTTGTATCCCAAATGATTTGGTTACTGCGTGCTACATTACACCGCGCTGTAAAAGTCGACTAATCGATGCAGTTTATGTAACTAAGTTATAAACGATGTGGTTAAAACGATCGTTAACGCTGGAATAAGACATAATGCTTGTATAATTTAATAAATTATTGTAAGAATGCAATGTACATAAAACTTGGTTTTTATTTCACGAATCGGTATCACTATTAAGTGTTCTAGGATGCAAAGTATCGAAAGTCCTTTCTTAAGGGTCTCTCTCTCTTTCTTCTTCGGCCAATGGTCACACACTCACTGCTGAGTGTAGCCAACTTCCAATCTTAGGCTATCTTCATGCAGTTTTTCCCCGATAACTTCGAAACAATTTTCGAAGAGTCAAAATTTATGCAATCGACACAATAAGCGCTCGCAGAATGCACACACATTTTCGATAACGTTCATGTTCGCAGAATGCATCTTGTCTGGGGATACTACTCCTTCTTTTCAATACTTCTTCTTGCTCCAGTGGTCGTCGGTTCTGTGCGTTATATGTCTCGTTCATTGGCACTTCTTTCTCGTTATGTTTTTATGTAAATAATGCAAATGATTTTAACATCAAAGAAGTTCAAATTGTTATTAAGTTTGTTGTTTTACAACCATACTAAAAGGTCAAGTAAAGTCTGAATCACGTTGCTAGTTTAATGAAATGAAGTCATTGTACACTTTGCATTAAATTTGCATAAAAGCAATAATAAAAACCCAATTAAACGATATAATGGTATAATTCTAAATAACACAGCACGGCGACATCGCTACCGTACATTAAAACATTTTCTGTGACCAAAACGGGAAAAAAGGATTAGTTAGAAATGGGCGAGAGACGTGCGAGTGATGAATTGACATGTTCCCGGGCCATTAGTGGGAGATAAGGAGGCATTTAACTCAATCTGCGTGCGCGCAGCCTGCCGCGCCGCCGCCGCTACAGGGTGCGGGGTTTTCACAACAGGCTTGCCGACTTTTGTAAAACATGGGGGTCATTTTGTAGAGGATTTTCTAATAAACTTAGAATATTATAATGACATGTAGGAGCACAATACCTTTTATACCCATTTAATTTAAAGTACATTTTAATATCGACGATTAATACGACAGTTTTACGATAGACATGTCAAAACTTATTCAATGGAAAGGAGACCTGAAACGTTGTTGAAAAAAACGACAGAAGACCAGACGTCAGAGCATAAAAAAGAAGACAAACTAACCGACTCAGATCAAAAAAAAAAACATATTGTCCTTATGATCCACAAAATGCAGGATCACCCCGTAGAGCCTACGGGTGTAAAGCCCGATAGTCTGCAGCTCGTTAATGAGAGCGCTTCCGTCAATAAACCCGAGTGCGTGACTCGGGACGTCCGCGCCGTGGGACTCGGGATGCCTATCGACTTTGGGCATATCACCAGCTACCGTCGCCAAGATAGGCTGAATGTCTTCTTTGATATCAATACTGTCTGGTTTTTCTTGAAAAGTAATTTTGTATGCTGAAAATCCTTTTAAAAATATTCTTATTTCTATTGTTTTTCATTTATTATTAAAGAATATTTATTTATTTATTTATTTTAATCACTTACAACAATAATATTGCTCATGTTACTTGGGCTGTTATAGTTACAGGGGCGATTTTTTAAGTGACGGATTCGCAAAATGCGATGAAGAAACCAATAAAGTTGTTACAAATAAGCAGAATGCAATCCTCAAATTTGACCCTGAAGGTTTCTTTTAGTTAATAGATAGTCTGCAGCTCGTTAAAGAGAGCACTTTCGGCAATAAACCCGAGTGCGTGACTCGGGACGTCCACGCCGTGGGACTCGGGATGCATATCGACTTTGGGCATATCACCAGCTACCGTCGCCAACATACTATACACACACAAAATAATATGCTTGAAAATAAAACCTTCTTTGAAAAAATAAGTTGTTTCTAATAAGCAAAATGCTACTTTCAAAACCGATTGATAGTTTGCACGTCGTTAACGGAAAACCCGAGTTCGGATCTGTGAGCGTCCGCGTCATAAAACTCGGGATGCTTATTGACTTTGGGCATATTATAACCACTACCGACTTGTAGGTTAGATATCTTTGGTATCAACCAGTTTGCAAATAATTCCATCCTCAGAAATACCAATTGGATATTCTTGATACCTTATTCCAGCATTCCAATAATCAAATTTTCTTTAAGAAGATTGTGAAGCGCCGCTTAAATCGAGTAGGTGTCAAAAAAATTGCATAAAAATTTAGCTCCCGGCGATAACGTTTCTCACCCCCTAAATCAAGTCCGATTTCCACGATTTTTGATTATGTTGTTGTTATTATAAAGAACTAGGTCTGTACGTTTCTGTTTTTTGTTTTTTAATTTGTTTCATTCTAAGAAATATTTTATTAGAAAGGAAAACGTACAGACATAGTTTTTCATGATATCTACAACATATTCAAAAATCGTACAAATCGAACTAGGTTTAAACGGAGAGAAACTTTATCGTATTTTGTATGGAAATTTTGAGCTTCACAATCCTCTTAAGTACATTATGTAGTGTGACAAGATACAAAAAAATATTGTCAATTTTAGAGTTATCTACGATGACAGATTAGTTACAGGGTGCTTTTAGTTCAATGACCGTCTTATCATCATCGTCATACGACACCACTGCAGGACGTAAAATTATAAAAAACTGTGCCAGTTTGCTCGAACTTCCGACTTCTGAATTTAGATTATCTCGTCTAATTTCTTAAAGCTATCAAAATTAATTTATTTAGCTCAAAAATTATACACTGCGTTGATTGATGATGATTTCTTATTTAAATATTTCACTGACCACCCACTTTCATTCGTCAAGTCACTAATTTATAAAAGTCTAGCCACATTTGAAGTGAACCGCACCCAAAATATTTCCTGTCGGCGTTGGGACCGTATTAGCTCACCGTGAAATCTAGAGAGCCGATAATTGGTTGTAATTAAAAGGAAGCGATATATTTCCAATAGATGCATATCTAATTGGAACTATCGATAAAGAAGCGTCACGGAATTTATTAACATCTGAAGGTGTTTGATCTTTTACATAAATTTGGAGAAGGTGGTAAGGAGAGGTATTGTTTTAGACGAAATTATGTAAGATTTGTAATCTGTTAAAAATAATAGTCGATTAAGTGGTGGCTGAGCTGAGTATTGCTTGTATTTAACACCTGAATACTTGAATATTATTTTGTACTACGTGATGTGTGTAATTAGCGACCAGTTTCTTTCGCAGTGGGACAATTTTTTTTCGCCTGACATTTACAATGATGCAACATACTATCTTTTACAATCATTAAAAGGGGATGAGTTTTTTAAAACGATTTCTCCGTTAAAATCTTCTTCTGTTATCTTCACTACATACCTGTATAATCCTCATCAACGGCAGGTTGTGACATGTTCTGCGACATTCCTGCATCTTATTACTCTAAAGAGTTAAGAATTAATTCTTCCACAATTCACCAAAAGTGTAACTAAACACTACCACTCTTCCTTTTCCCTTACACCCAACCCCGCAGCTCCTTAACCCAGGACTAATTAAGCGCTATCGGCCGATAACAGCGCCACGACCATCTAATTAACTTGTTCATTAGCGCCAAGCTGCGCCCGCGCCGAGCGTGCCTAAGTGCCCGTAATGTCGGAGATACATCCGAGATCCAGGAGCCAGGAGAGCACTGATAGCAGGAGAAAGATTATCTTGATAGAATAAAAAAACTTAAAATCATTGGAAATACTTTAAAACCAACAAACACAAGGTGTACAAGACAGTGCCTTAACCATGAACTACAAGTTCATTCCAACCTAATCACCTTATTCATAAACGCACAATAAACCTATTTTAGCTAAAGTATTATTTGTCACTAAAGATAGCTGTTAGCAAGGATCATAATTATCTTGTCCTTATCCCAATCATTTCGGGTCAGCGCTGCAGATCTTTTTCTTCCAAACATTCCTTTCAGCCGTTATCTCAGTATTCACTATATTCCTTTTCATATTGCTCTTCACACATTCCATCCATCTCTTCACTAACTAATGACGTCTACTTAACTATCTTCTGAATTTGCCTATTATCTCTATTTTTAACTTGAAATTCGGCACCTTATATCCTTATAAGAAACCTAAAAAGAAATTCTTCGCGAATGCAAACCCATTGAATCCAATAAGGTTTTTTATAACGCAATCGGTCCAGAAATAAAATCAACTAAAAGTCTCAATAACAATGTGCCGTGTACCGCTAAAAGGTCCCGATAAAGAACCCCGAACAGTAGCCTAATTTATGCCGCGTCAGTTGTAACCGACAAAAAACAACCACTTTTATGAATATATTTATTTCACTTATCGTGCAGCGATGTTATAAGACTTATAAGTATCGGTATCGGACTGGATGTCGTGAGGACTGGAGATACTGTGTTTGGTATTTCGAGGAAAGTATTTTTAAATTGTGAAGCGTGATTTGGCTCACTCAAATGCAACAAGCATTTTTTTAATAATATATATAGGTACTTTTGTTTTCAAGTTGTTGACTTTAATAATACTGGCGTGATAATACGATCGCCCAGCAAATTTATGTAAATGATTTTTTTTTCTGAGTTTCACATGTCATGAAATGGCCGATAAATTAGCGAGACTATAATGAATCAATCTTTTCAAAGAAGGATTCGATATTTTAACAGACTGGGTCTACTAATGTACAGTTACAATACAACTTTCCCAATTTCAAGTCATTGAATTGAAATGTAATTGTCATTGTTATGTCTTCTTATTGTTTGACGTTACTTCTTTAGGGTTGAATGTTCAATAATTAATAGTCTATCGTGGCACAAAAGTGCCAACTTAAAGACCGTATCCTAGCGTGTACTACTCGGCCCATTAGCGGGGCAGTAGTGGCGGTCCATCACGTGGCCACGTCAGATGCCACGTCTGCCCCGGCGCGCCAGCATTCGGGAGTAATTGGAGCCATAAATCTTCCATCCGGATCATCCGTGTGTGCTCTTATACAATCGATGGATTAGAAAGTGATGCTGTTGGGTGTAGGTGTTTTGCTGGACGTTCAGGGCTTATAGTTGAGTTTGTCGAGACTGTTGTGAATGGTTTAATAATGTGTTATGTGGTTTGCCAAAGTAGCATTAAACCAAAACAAAGTGATCACATCTTTGATATGGTACATATTATTATAATAATTGTGTTGTGCTTTGTTAAGTACCTGGACTAAATCCTTAACAAAATTTGGTTGAACGCCCTTGTTCTACCGACACTCCTTTGATCGAATTTAATTTCATCGAAAGCTAATTTTTACTGAAACCTTATTGTATTTAGGTTATCTGAGCCACCAAAAAAAATTAACTTCTGCATCTGTAAATACCTGTCGATGAAATGAAAATTCGGCAAAGTGAAATGAGTTTGGGTGATTCAAGGGTAACCTCTGATAGATAAAAAAGTTGTGTCAAATAGTCATTCGATTGGCGTTAAAATAAAAAAAAACTTAAAATTAAGAAAAGTAAAGCAAAGGGCATCTGCATGTCTTAAGTACTTTAGTATTTTAGACTACCCACCAGAAACGGAAGACTGATTATGTCAAAACTAAAACATAATCACGTATGCCTTATTTGTTTTCAAAAAAAGGTAGACTTTGCTTAGAAAAAAATAAAAAAACAATAATTCAGCCAGTACCGTGACTCACGGCACGCCATACAAAGTAAAACTAAAATAATATTTAGTGAATTTGGTACTACGATCATTTTACATAGAAATAAAGGATCCTGATAGTGAATGTGGTACTCGTAAAATTGTCCCCGTATTAGTTTGAACAGCGCCCCCTCCGTTATCCCGCGGATCGGCGGCGCAGGCGCACCTCCCGCTAATTACGCGGTGCGTCTCACTCGTGACTGCACTATCGCGCCGATAGCGGCCTTAAGGCGCTGGTTTATGGGACCTTAAAGTCTTATAAGAAATCGTTGTAAAGCAAACGTCACTAGCAAAATTAAAGCAAAAGTGTTAACACGTCCAGGGGCTTTATTCTACGCGTTAAAACGTTAGCCTTATCGTACTGCCAACTTTCTCTCTTATTTTTAACTTGACAGAAATGGCGGCTTAGTTAAAAATATTACCAAAACATGTCAAAAGCAATAACGAAGGTTTTAACGAGAATAATAGTTATCCAAAAAACTCGTTGACGGATTTTAGGGTTCCGTACCAAAATAGTAAAAACCCTTACCTATGGTGAGACTTCTATATCTGTCTGTCCTCTTTCTGTATGTCCCAGTAGGTTTTCTCAGCAACTATAAATGCTATTAACTTGAAATTTGGCATAGTTGCATTGGCATTTAGGCTAGTCAAAATCGACATTATTGCATAAAAAATAAAGTTCATAGCAAAATGAGTTCATAACAAGAAGATCTTTTGCGGTTACCAAGCGTATTATCTTAAATACGGAACCCTCGGTGCGCGAGTCCGACTCGCACTTGACCGGGTTTTTTTTTTACATAGCATTAGTTAGACATAGTGCAATATTAAGGGCCGCCTGTTTTTTTTTATGGCAAGGAGGTAGCATACACATGCCAGCTATGGTAAGTGGGATGTGATGGATGTGATTCCCGTAGACATTTGTATTCTCAAGACAACATCAAATTCATAGTTATTTTACCTGCGGGATTATTATAGTCTTGGTTACATTTATTTATTTATTTATTTATTTATTATTAGACACACCAACAAAGTACACAGCTTTACATTAACGAAACGGATTATAATAAAGGAAACATGGCCTGCCTGTACCTCAATAATAGGTATGAAACAGCATTCGCGAATGGATTAAACAAGTAGAACAAGGGGGTTACATAAACTTAAAATTAAAAAGAACAGCTTTTTATATGGCGAAGTTAACATGTACAATAGAAAAAAAAAAGAATTATACCTAAATTAATTTGTCAGAAAGTAAAGAAAACAGGAAGCAGTTTACGCTTCCAGCAGGCAACACTGTCGGAATAAACGTCCAGGTCATGCTCTTTTTGGCTTTCGTTGTACCGCGACTGTAATCTATTTACAATAGAAAATTTGCCTAGATTTGATTTCGCTGGCCATGGCCGTAAAGTGGTGGTGGTGATGCGTGAGGGCCTGACATTAGTGTTTGGGACTACATCACTGGGATAGATAAAAAATCATACCCTCCGAGTATGAAAAAGCAAGCGATCACTAATTTCGTGGATCTTGAGTAGGGTCTTGGTGGCATAAGTGGTAATGCGCCTGCATCGGCCCGGAGAGCCAGAGATGTAGGTTCGAATCCTACCTAAGACTAACGAACTTTTTTCGCTTTAATCCGTCACTTTCTGACAAATATGTTAGTGCGATTGTGTCGGATGCTTTATCAACATTTTATCCACACCGATAATGGCGACATTCGCGACCATACGTTATTATCACGAAGTCAATGCTCCACCACAGCTTTCCTGCATTTTTAAATTGACAGTTGTCATTCGAGAACTCTTCAGGCCCATTGACCGTCTATTCTACAGGCAATTCAAAGCCGGGGTTCTAGCGAGCTGTAACTGTATCTGTAGCAGTTACAGTAACGAGCTTCTCATGGAGACCAGGCTCGCACATCACATGTTACGTGCAACAGTAACAGTTACAACTCTCTAGTGAGTACCCGACTCAACACAATTCAGATGATTTCAGAGTTCGTGTCTTTCATCATTAGCAGCGACTTATTAAAAATAGGTGATAATGACTTCCCATCACGATGCCTATGTACTACATAACATAATGATTCATCAAATAAACGCTGGCGCGTGACCATGTTAGTGTATAATTGTATTGATTTTCCTTTTAAATTGTAAACAGAGGTTTAATCACAATTATTATGATCTTATCTACGCAGTTATCTTTTGGGCTTCGTTAAAAGTGTAATTATCATCATTAAGAGCGTCAGTAGCCTAGTGGTTTGAAGTTTCGACTCGAGATGGCAAGCTACCGAGTTCGATTCCCAGTTGCTTTCGTGTACCGGTGGGTTTTTCTAAGTTAGGTTAGGTTCACTACCCAAGAGCTTTTTTGTGGCAACTTAATCTTACGATGAAGGGAAAACTTTGTGCTTTAACTATCGTTCTACTTTTAGTCGATTTTTTTAATGAGTATGCGTTTTATGGATAGTAGAGTATTTTAAAAGAGCAAGGTGGAATGGGTTCGAAATCCTATTCTGTAAAATCGCTATTGAATATAATTACGTATTTCGAAGGTATAGTCGATCAAGTAGTTTTCATCACACAAATAGAGTCAATCCCATTGGAATACTCATTTTTTATTTATTGTTGAATTTTATACAACGTAATGATAATTTTATACAGCAGACATCAACGCGTCCGAACCTTACGAAATATTTACTAAAGGAGAAAAAAGTCAGAAAATCTACCAGATTAAAAACAGATTTCCAATAATATGTTCAATATCTAGTTTCCCAAAAAAAACCAACATACGGAAGTAAAAACCCGTGTTCCATAGTTCATTCACACATATATCGTGGTGATCTAAAGTAATCCACCTGCTTATCGGGTGTATCTACGTAGGCGACGGCGGCTTCGAACCCACTATCGCGACACGGGCTACCGGCGACGCAAATGGGTTTCCCTTGTTACTCTTAATAAGAGGAATCCGAGCTGAGGATGTGGACGCGTTCAGTGCTGAGGACCCAGATGAGGGTCAGTTTTGTATTAAGGTGGGGGTGGGTGGGGTTGATTATAGTTAGGTCCGTTTTTCATACAAAATAGTTCTTTTTTTAAATTCTAGATATTAGTATGTTTTAGTTTGGCAAAGCATACCGTAGTTTTATTTCCATTAATTATGAATGAAGTGATTTTAAAGGCGGAATTGCATTTATGTAATATTTTGCTTTATATGAGAAACTAATAGGTTTTAAATATAGACAATGAAATTTACATATTACTGTAAATTTTAAATTTGCTGTATCCTTCTTATACTCTTTGTCATATTAAACTATGTCATGTTCCTCGACGCTTGTGTATATTATACTTAACACACAAGTTGTTCGACAACCTAGCTATATTAATTAATTATTAAATAGAAACAAAATGATAGTAATTTTAAGTGCGCTTTGTCAAACGTGGCATGTCAAAATAGATCAAGCCCAAAAGCAATAAATTTAGAAAAAAAACCATAAAATGAAAATTCTCCGCAATACAGGACGAATACAATGTAAGTAAATGTCGTCGAATAATTCTACCCAATGCAGATGCACCTTGTTTAAAACTGCAACACTTGTAATGACATACGTTTACATTTCAATATTACTAGTTTACAAATAAACTGCATAATGAATAATTGGCGTATTAAAATCAGTCGCCATTCTCGCCATTAACTCTACATTCCTTAAATAGACACTTTATAGAGCAAAAAGCCAGCTTATCTACGATCGTAGTTAGCTCCTAGACACGCTGCGGTACCAGGGTCTCATGAGTCGAGAGGAGGCTCGATTGTCTTTGTAAGCTGTCAAGTGTCGATGGAAAAACGTAGTGGTAACTGCGCGATCTTAATGAGAGTGGACAAACAGGACTGCGAAGGGCCGTGGGAGCGATGTGGATATGCCTCAGTTTAATTAAAACGATTTGTCTTGGGTATAAGTTAGTGGTTTGTTCAGATTTATGGGTAAATTTTTCATGTTGGGGGGAGACGTGTTGGAATCTTATTGGAAGCACTTTGTTCATATTAAATATGCAATGTGAGAAAGTGACTCGATTTTATACTTTACATTTTAGCCATAAATAATTTGAAGTCTATATAAATTTCTGGAAAGGGGTGGATCAAAAGTCCGTTCTTTTCAAGATCCTTGTCTTCAAAATAAATTTATTCTAAGCCCACGAAACTTCCAAATACTTTAGCATAACACCTGTATTCTAGTTCGTATAAGCAATAATTAATCTAGAACATTTCTGTATTGCTGTACATACTCGCTTCCAGCTTAAAAAAAGCAAGACACTTACCGTTTACAATGATGGTTAAGACGTGATGTGGTCTAACATTTAGCAGTGGTTTTTTCGTGTTATTCTCTTAAAAGCGGATCCTAGTCGATCGATAGATAAAGCGAGCGAGCTCATACGAGCGAGGGAGATTTAACCTAATTGGAAAAGTACTCCCTAAAAAGTGGTTTTATGCTTTGACAGGACAACTTAAACTCGCTGGTTAAAAATTCATCCTTCGAAGGGAGTCCTCAAACGAATAAAATGGCAAGGGTTAACCTTATAAGTCGTGCTCAAAATATAGGTACTCTCTCTCAATCACATCAAGTTTTATAGTGCAGCAAAAGTCCAGTCCTCACTATTCCTCCAGCCATCATAACACGCGCCCTAAAAGGCAGTGGTATCATTACCTCGACCGGTCGCTGCTCGCTACCGGCGGCCGCCTGCGCGCTCTGCTCCCCTGGTCCGCTGCTCCGACTCGAGTGTTGTTTTTATGCACCTCTGTGTTTGTGTTGCTATCGAGATCCCTAGAACATCCAACAACCATGTCCACAATCCATTCTCAACTTTAAATTCAACCTTTAACGTCCTCTTTAAGCTATTCGAAGTGAAGAATGTGGATGAATGGTACAGAGAACCATTTCATTCACGTCGCTCAGTTTATAGGTATTTGGAATATGACGTAAATGGACGTATGATGTTTATTGAGAAAAACTAGTGAAATAAAATGATTGTTTATGACCATGTATTCTGACAGGAGGTATTTTTTCGTAATGGATAAAAACCGGTCGGATGCCCGCACATACTATAGATTCCGAAGAACGAGTATGCGATGCTGTTATAAATGTGAGTTTTTTTTCTGCCTTTGCTATCGATTAAACTAGAAATAGTTACAGTAATAAAAAATGTACCTACTGGCCTTTGCTATTTAGCCATCGATATGCGTCTCTACTATTGGTTTTTAATCGATGACAAATCTGTTAAATAAGTAATGCTAGACAGAAATAAACCTCAATGTTTTGACTTAACTTGCTTACCTCTTTTATTAACTATAATCTAAAAGTCTTCAATTACCTTCCATTTTATAAAATACATGTTTTTTCAAAAGCCAATCAAATTTCCAACATTATTTCTAAAATTAATAGTCTCAGTCCTATCGCCTGTCACTACCTGGTAACCACAGCTTACGCCATTCCATTACCATCCTCGCAAACCCAGTAGCGCAGCCGGTGGCAGCAATTTCACATTACACAGTAGCCTGTTCATCTCTGCTCGCCTAGTACCGCCCCTGGCCTGAAGCCAGTAATAAACCTTTCCGAGTACAGCTGAATCGCCTTAGCCTAGCGTTTGCTTACGTGTGTGTAAGGATATACAAATAAATAAATCGCTACTGACGTTCAATATGCTGACGTGTGTGCGTTATATTTTGTTCTGGATCATTGTCGTGTTGGCTTTACCACTACACTCTTGGACCGCATCCCTCAAGTGATTTTACCTTTACTTGCATTCTTCAATGAGCATGTATGTTGGTTGTTATTAAAAATTGCTCTTCGCTTTCATGACAGCTTGGTAGTTCACATGTGTATATTCTGTATATGTGGTATAAATGTTATTATTATTGCTTCGTTTATTTACTTTCAAGGTTAGCTTGATTACAACGTAAGCTGCATATTACTTTTGTAATCATTTGTGTTGACAAAGTTCATATGAATTTAGTGACATTTCCGGATGTTATTGACAAACCACAATAAATAATACTACACATTTTACACAAAAAACGTTGACTTTAAAAGCGGTTTTAATTCATTTTGAATTTCCACAAACTTTCTTTAATCAAGGTATCAAGTGGTTTGCGAAAATAATAATACATACTTAATTAATACTTAAATTGCATTAAGTTTGTACATAAAAATAAAGATTTTTAAATAACAGTAAGTACGTCACCTAAAATGTATTCACCGAAAACTAATATTGCTCACATTAAATAAATTATTAACACTTAAATCCTAGCAAAATAATAATCACATTTAAACAAATTTGTAATGATATTCTATTTGGCCTATCAAATTACTACCAACCTTTAAACCTGTCAGACGAAACTATATTTTTTACAATCTAATAGGCCATAAAAATCTACTTTAGGTGTCGCTATAAAATTCTTAAGTAAAATATAATATCATTTCGGAACAGATTCGGCGACGAATGGCTTGCGCGGGCGATCAATGTATGCCCAGAATAACCTGGACCTTTCATGTTCGAAATTGTGTAGTAAGCAAGGGTCTGTGTAAGTTGGTAGATCTCACAATAACGCGTATGCGCACAATGGACGGCATTCCGACATGAATGGAGTTCGCAGTTTATTCGTTAATGTGAGTTATCACTTTGTTGTAATACTGTTTAATGTGAATAGCGATACGACAAACAATGCGGGTGACACTTTTATGTTCATACATATTTATATTTTGTAGCTTTGATTTTAAGAATTTATGATATTTACAATTTAAGCTTTGGTTTTTTTGAGATTGAAAGAAACTGAGCACAAATCTCAGTCACCAAGTACCAACAGGGAGCAAAATACATAATATAACGGCCGCGGTGTCAAAATTCATTGTAATTACTTTAGGGTTGATAAGGAAATTGATTTTAAATGAAAAGCTGCAAAACTACAAGTAATTCAACCACGTCGATAACTGTAAGTAATTGAATGAAAAAAAAGTCTTTAGAAAGCTGAATTTTCACAAAGTAAGTGAAGCCGTAAATAAGGTAAAAAAGTGGATCATCCCAAACAAAGTCGATCCAAAAGCAATTAAATTCGCCAATGAAGGTTAATAGGCCTACCGCGCGCATAAAGTGTGCGCGCGCGCCGCTGCAGCGCACTGTACAGTGGAAAAACAGTAAGCATTAAAACTTTCTGTGCCGTGATACAACTGGCAGGTAAAAAAAAGTAGGTAATACTTATTTTGATAACATGACATAGCACCTAGGATAAAAATTAACTTCGTCATCGAGTAGGAAGTACGGCAAAACATGATCGGTAATGAAGTAATTTCAGTTGTCTTATTTGGTGTATTTATGCAGAATATGTAACACATTTTTTTTATTAAAAACCTTTTTTTAAACCTTTAAAGTAACTCATGATTATTGTTCTAATAAAATGAGTTACAATTAAACAGTTAGAACAAATTGTAATTGCTAAAAATGGCGACGAAATCTTTTTTTAAATCCTCTTGTCACATAGCACATTCATCATAATATTAATGATTATAATTACAGATAATACAAAACGTATAAAAAAAGACAACTAAGCCTAAAAACTTTAGTAAGATAACTAGAAATAATTAATTTAGTATTAAAATAAAGAGAAATTTAAGAATGTATGCCTAGAAATTAGTAAGTAATTAATTTAGAAACTAAGATAAAAATGTAGCTTGTAGCTAGGTCAAATAAAGGCTTTTTTGTTATTATAACCCTTAAATTAAATTAAATATGTTGTAAGGTGCTGCCCTGCTGTTGTAATCAGTGGGTTATGAATGCGCCAGAGTCGACTTCACGCAAATTTAATGCTATTAAATGTCGATCAACAGCAATATGAGAGATATGGCCGGTGGACCGGGAGTGGAATGTTATTCAAGTGCAAAATCTCACAGTTAATAAAAACGACACTAGGTATCTATCACTTTGTAGATTTTCCCCGCGATTTTAACAAAGTTGTTTAGCACAAAAATATATAAAAAATATACAAAATAGTTTCTTTTACATTTTAAGAAATATTTTTGCAATTACTGTCATTGCGAGGTTAGCAAAAGTTTGAATCTGAAAACCTTACTTGCTTCAATCAAAATTTCTATTAGATCTGTTAAAACATTCAATGATGGTGATCTATCTGCTCTTTTTTCTGTGTAGAAATTAGTAGTAATGATTATACCAATACCTATTGTAATTAATGTGCGCAAGAGTTTAATTTAATATTTTTACCATGACTCCCGCTCTACCGTTATAAAACCGCGATTCCCGTAAAGAAAGTGTGTAACAGTTTCGGTGATTGATTCGCGATAAACGTGCAATTTGCGATTAATAATCCGCCGATTACACTATTAATTCCCAATTACAGTGTAATTGTAACCTTTGAGATAACCATTGTGATTGATGTTATTGAAAATCGTAATTGAAAATAATAAATTACTTTTAAAATGTCACCTTTGCAGGTCGTATGCACAGTGTATTAATATTTTGTCGAAAGTAGGATTGACGTGAACTTCTGTTTACAAAAAATATTTAGTCGTTTTTCAGGTAAAATAAAACATAAAAGCCAAAAAAAAATTGTCAAATTTGTAAGTACATTGATAAAAGATTATTTCTGTTTGCATGACCCAAAAACCCCATTTAATTTTTGGTCAATATGTCAATCAATTTTAATACCAAACAAATATCGACATTTTATTTTCAATCAACTTCGGCGTCGGTTAATCAAACCATCGCCGACTTTTAATTAAAAATGCTCAATAATTAAACTCGCATTACTGCGCGCGAGCACGGCGATACATCATTTTTATGGCCACGATATCTGCAGAGCGATTATTCGAACTTTTGAGATACTGACAGATTGACACACTGTTTTGAATAATGCTACTGTGGCTGGTATTCAGTAGCTTTAGAAAATTAGGCCTAAAAAAACTGCTCAAAGTAGCCTGCCGTTTTTCGTATCCTAGTTGCCATTTTCCTCAGCTTTAATTATTTTGATTTGTTTGATTTAGGGTTACCAGTCAGTAAAATAATAAATAGATTATGTGCAATTTGAACATTAATCCCTTCAGAACCATGTCTTAAAACGGTCGATATTTTCTAAGCATTATTTGGGTTTAGGACTTTAATAAATAAAACGACGGATCTTTGCAAAATTTCATTTAAATCCTAAACTCCGCCAATCGAAAGTCCAACCGTACAGGTCGATTCACAAGAGTTGGCACGAATGGATTGAACGAAAGTAATGTCACCTATCATTGTGTGCGTGCGGTCCTTTGAACCGATGTTCAAATTTCAAACCGAAAACCTGTTATTATTTTACACACTTGTATACTTTCGTTCACTCATTCAATCCATTCGTGCCAACTCTTGTGAATCGCCCTGTAGTAAACGGGCTGACTCCTATGCTTTCGAAATCAACGGAAATGATTAGAAATCGTCAGAAATCTGGAAATCAGTAGGTATTACAATTTAATTATCTTTGTATGTTTGTCCGTCCAAATTCGCAAGCAAATTTTAAACCAGTTCCCGTCAAAGGAATGGACTGAAATTTGAACCACATAATGTAAGTAACCCGATGACAATGCAATATTATGGTATCTAAGAGCTGATCTGATGATGGAGTCGGAAGGTCGCGAAGGGATCTCCACTATACTTAACGTAGACCGATCTTGTTGGGGCTCATAGGTTGGTCTCGATAAGCAGATAAAAAATCTGCAAAAAAAAGGGTAGTCGGGAACAAAAGCTTGTCCCTGTTACATGGATCTTTAAATTTTGATTGATTGAACCCGTTTTTTTATTGTATGTGGCGTAAATACTGCTCGAATAACCTCCTTTAGTTTACTAGCTTTTCAATGAGACATACAAACATGAAAAGGATATTGTAACAAATAAAGTACCTAGTAATTGAGTCTTTGCAGCTAATTTTCCTAATAACTTCGGTAAAAAAACTCAGATTTTAAGAACACGCATTGGATTTATTGTTTCAGTAAAGGAAGATCATTTTAGTTCAAAGAACTATAATACCATTGAAATGAACTTACAATCCCTACTTAAAATATGTTTCCGATAACTAATGACCCTAATGAATGATTGAATAAAATAAAATAAATGTATAAGTATTAAGCATCTAACCATAGTGTTGTGCCAATAACCTCAAGCCAACACACAAACAGTATTAACTCAAAATAAATATTTAATTAATCAAGTTCCACTAAAATGCGTGTTCGTCTATTAATGTGCTCGCATGGGCGTGCGTTTGCAAACGCTAATTAGGTAATATTTGAATTATTAACGGGTTATTAATTATTAATTAAACGAATGAATTAATTAAGTAGTCGTTGATGTTTTTAGTTTCGCTGATTAAGGCTTTATTGGCTGGATGTTTAACTAGTTTTGAGCTGTTGTTACAATATTGATTATCATATTTGTCAAAAGTTTTTATAATTATCCATGCATGTTAGTATATGTATACAATAATTTATTTCTCAGTCGCTCAAAGGTTAACTGGAACATATCCCTTAAAGGGATATAAGTTCGCCTTTGTACATATCCTTTGTGGTTGTGTTTTTTTTACTTTGTTATTTTCTGTTTGTGTAATAAAGAATTTTACATACGTATACACAATACATAGAAACAGTGAGTCATGCGGGCTCAAAATATTGTCCTTAGCAGGGAGAGCGAGCGTCGCTCGGTTTGAACCCGAGTTCTCCCGGATGTATCAATTTGACACATTGATTTCTTGTCCCTAAAAATAACTATTCCACAATTTTCATCAAAATCTTAGAGCGGTTTTCAAAAACGCGATTCCAAAGAAACAAACAAGGATAGGTATCTGAGGCCCTAAACAAGATGTTTGCGGCGTTCGTCTAGTTCTAATCCTAAATTAAATTAATAGCTTTCACTCCTGTTAAGGTGTATTTCGCCAATGTCAAGTTATTTATAGAAAATCCCATGGACTTTTTAGAGAAATAAGTCCATGGATATCACACGCGAGGACAATTGTTCGGTAAAAGAGTATTTTCTCTAATGGACTAAACAGAAGCACATGGGGTCAGCTCCACGCGCTTCTGTCAAGTCCTCGGCGTTCGTCATCGTTATCCAAAATGTATAGGATTGACCTTGCTGTCAGACGGTCGCGTCGAGCGGTTACGTCAATTCCATACATTTTGTCAATTTTCGAAAATAATTTACTTTAGCGTTAAGCAACTTGCCTAGCCTCACAGGTCTGTGTAGGTAAAAGATGGAAGATTCATGCCCCTACCTGCTCGTAATATTCTACCTAGTGACTGGATAAGTCTCTTGTATTTCCCCCAGACTGCGTAACAGCAATTATCTCTAAGCATTTAATATAATCTTAGTAGTTATGACTTTATTATATGGATTTAATTCAACTTGCCTTCTAACAGGTTGCTGTTTAATTGGCAGTCTACGTTCTGTTTACAATTAATATGTTTCATTAAATAATAATTGCGGTATTCATTATATATTTACAAATCTAAGCATTGCGAAATTCTTACTCCGGTGAAACATCAGCTAGCAAGCCGCTCAGGCAATTAACGAAAGGATGTCATAATTATCTATATATATAAAAGGCAAACCTACTACTGTACCTAGAAACTGGAAATTTGGTATAGTGGTTCCTTTCATGATGTAAGTGAGCACTAAGAAAGGATTTTCCGAAAATCGGCCCCCAACGGGAAGAAATGGGGGGAGTAGCGGGAAACTAATTCTACGCGTACGAAGTCCGAATCGCTGGTAGATTCACTCAATGTTACCGACGTGTATAAGAGCCCTATGTGGCCTATTTACTGAACAAATATTTTGAACTTTGTTTTTTTTTAATTTTGTATTATCACCAGTTAGCTTTTTCAAATATTTTTGACAATAAAGAGGTTGATCTTTAAAGCTTAAGTTGTTAATTTTAAACACCGGTATAACTTTTACTTTGTGTACACAATTCCAGAAGCCAACAGTTTAACTTTTTTAAATAAAACAAAATATCATCAATACAAATCAAGCGTCCGTTAAATCGAACATAAGCCGTGCACATAAAAACCTCACGAGAATCGAACCCAAACCCAGTAGCCGCTGTCTCCGTACTTATCCCTCAGCGAAAAAGAACACGACAAGAAGATTTATCGAGTATCGATCTCGGGAGGAAATCGATCCTCGCTTACAGTTCACGACACGGGAACGAGACGATTAATAAAATTACAAGTAAAATTGTATCTGATTGATAGTGAAATAATCACACGTAACATATTATTTAAGATACAAAGTCTATTTTCAAAAGTGTCAAAATATAATATATAAAAAAATAAAACACAAAATAAAACACATATGATAGTAAGAAGAGGATGGAATTGACGTAAGTTTTCTGTTAAAACAGGTTTGTTTATACTAATCCCATAGACATTTGTTTTGTCATCAATAATATCCTTGTATACTTACTTTTATTTTATTTATTGAGGTGAGAGCTTATATTTAACGTAAATTCAGGTGTCATTAGTAAGTGATATAAGGGGTATCCTATCGTAAGTCCGAAGTTTTGTTTCCCAACTTTTTCATTTGTCCGAAAATTCACAAGTTAGTAAATGTTTTTTTCTGAACTCATACACTTTTCAAAATGTTTTAAGAGAACTTACAGAGCCTGTAGGTTAGGTTAGGGTTGTTCAATAATAATTAATAATCCATGAAAATAAAACGGTTTTAAAAAAAAACATTTTCTAACTTCTGAATACTCGAACAACCGAAACATACCATGGTAACACACTATGGGTTACTGAAATTTGACCTTGTGTACAGATATAAGTTTATATAAGTATCCATCGTGTAGCCTAATAGTAAACCGGTTATAGAGTGACTAGAAGCTTTAATCCCAAAACGTTTGTCGATACGATATTTATTTTCATTTAAAATTCGATCGCGTAAAAAATTGATCAAAGATGGTTTGCCTGATGTTACTTATTGATACCTTTGATACTTTAAGACAAACATAGCTCTGAGTAAACTTTTGACAAATTCTTAGTCGTAACGTAGTCGTGAGCTCTAAAAACATATTTACATGGCAAACAATCACCCCATCCCGCTCTAACGTAAGAATAAACCCTCCATCTCTTTCTGTTTCATTCAATAATCTCACTGGTTTTGATCTTATTTCCGATTATAGTATGATGAATGAGAGATTTACAATGTTCTCGGTCAGACAGTGAAATTACTCCGGCGAACGCTGTTTAAGAAGGTTTATCGATCGAGGATCGATTGTGTTTTTAATTTGTTTTATCTGATGAATGAAATATTGTTTGGTTTGAGCTCATCTGCATACAGGTGATGGACTTGTCTTTGGCATTATGATTCAGCCATGAACAAAGATCGCTGAGTCGTTAGAAAAATTGAATCACCCGAAATCAAATTATAATCACATACAGAGATGTTTGAAAAAAGAACACTGAAGAGAAATTATTTTCTGACCAATGAAATAGTTGAGAAACGAAACTTCAGACTTGCGACAGGATATGCCTTATTCCACTATCTTATGTCACCTGTCGTTAAAATACAAGCATTCACCTTCACGAGCTCCGCAAGAATTGACGCACAGACCGACGCTGCTAGGTTACTCTTCAACAACTCACTGTACAATTCGTTGACGAGTATTTATGTATTTCATGCAAATAAAGAAATTTGAATTTGAATTTGAATTTAGAACGTGCAAGCCGATAAACCGTTGTGTAGCACTACCGATTCGCCCTCGCTTCACTCCTCGGTTTAAACGTCATTAAAAATAGTCTATTTGGAATAGTGTACCTTTGAAAGATTTACTGTCATTAGGTACAAATGGAAAATCGTCCACGTGAAATAACCATTCTGAAAATGGCTCAAAAGTAATAGTGTCCAAAGTGAATTTAGTCCAAATGTAATTGTGCTCAAAAGTATTTACAACCAAATTTATTTTCGTTGTAAATTAATTAAGTCCCAATGGAATTTTGTCCATTATAAATTATGACCAAAATGAAATACGCACAAGTGAATGTAGTGTAATATGAATCAAGACCATATAATATAATATAAATTGTACAAATTTCAGGTAGGACGATTTTACAATTGGTCATATTTCTGAGTGTACGTAAATACAAATAGACATAATTTTTTCGTCCAATGTCATATTGGACAATTTTACCATGGGACATGATTCCATTTTAGACGTTTTTCAAGATGGACAATTTTCCTTTTTGTTGTATTTCAAATGGTCATTTTTCTGAACTGACGTTTAATTTCAAGTGGACGATTTTCCATTTGAACCTAATGACAGTAAATCCTTTGAAATTGTATTTTTTTTTGTAGGCGCAATGGTTCCGGAGATTACCCCCACAATTCCATATCCATTTGAGCTGTCCGCTGCTTCTAATGAACAAAATCAATAAAACAACAACTTCAATAAAACTGTTACAATACACACATCAACGCATACTAATGTCACCGTTTAGTGTAAAACCTACGGGGGTCTAACTACTGCTAATAAGAACCTTATTCCACAAAGACAGGGTAAAGAATTGCGTGGTACACCTGTGTTAATATAGGTGTTAGAAGCCAGGAGAGTTTTTACGCGAGAATGTGAGTAAAATTGCCAGCGATTAGAGGAAAATGTAAACTTGGCAATCATTTAAGTAGTTAATGGTTTTAATCGGTGTAATCGGAGACCAGGGAGCAAGGAACGCGTGGAGGTGAAACAAGATCTGTAAATGCACCATTAAAAACAAAAGGGGTTGACATCGATGATCACGATAAATGAACAGCTACAGCATTAGAGAAATCCCAAGGACACTGCCAGGTTGTGTTGTGCCTCAAAATGAAAATATTCTTGACCAAAATTACAAGATTACACAAGTTGCAATAAAGAACTATACCTATTTTTAATTGTACCTATAGTTCCCAGCCGATAAGAAGTCAATCCTGACACATTACACAACCATGAAGTTTCGGAATATGGATAATATTGACAGCAGTCAAACAATGCTGTTGTTACTATTCCTTCACGCGCAACAAATAAGTTTGGCATCGTTTTACTGCTGTCAACAATGTCAATTGTCAGATACTTCATGGTCGTGCGATATTTTAGGATTGACTTCTTTTTTGCCTAGTACTGTTGTAATGGTTAACTTAATATTATTGAACTGCAATGAAACTTACTTTTTCACCAACATTTGGTTGTATTATCTGGCTTCGTCTATTTGAATTAAAATCGAACAACAATCGCTCTTTAAACACAATATAGGCAATTCGATATTCAACAAAGAAATCAAAACCATAATAATTCCAAGGACTACACTACACTTGTCATCTATACTTGTCAACAACCTACTAGACAAATATATAATTTTATTGATATTAATTTTCTTCTCCGCGTCATTCGCTGCCCTGCGCGACATGGCCGCCGTATCGGCGGTCAACGGTATTCGCTATTATATATCTATAATTATTACTCCGCTTAATTGCTTATAAACTGATCAAATTGGATTTTTGCCGGGCGAAGGACTAACTTATCGGGTCACTAATACGATAGGCTCGTAAATTGACTAATTGTATTTCATTAAAATTGCTTTTTCAGATAATAATTTTAACCTACCATAAACTCATGTCATAGGTCACACACGTTGGTTGGTTTTTGCAAAGTTAAAAATATTGACGAAGAGAGATTTTATATTATAACGGTTATGAATTTTGATCAAAATCGAAAGTTATTAGCAATTAATCGGATGATGTCAGATGAGAGAAAATACTTAGAGGACGACGATCTTTGTCACATAGGTATCTAGATTTTACATTTGTTTTTTTTTAGGACACCCTTTTTTGCTCTGTTGCTAATTCCTTTACTACTAGTTCTTTTATACCCCCTCTGCCTATAATTGACGACACGTTTACCTAGTTGGTAGTAACCCTGCCTACGAAGTTAGTGGTCCCGGCTTTAAATCCCAGTAAGGGCAGATGCTGCAGTATGATTAGCGCAAGAACTTGTTCCTGAGTCTTTTATGTGCCCTATGTATTTGAATATGTAAATATTTCTCTATATAAGTAAGTTTATCGTTATCTAGTATCCATAGTACAAGCCTAGAGCTTAGTTTGGGACTAGGTCAATTTGTGCGGGAGGTTATACACTGATATTATTTGTTTGATATTTAATCTAATAAAATGAATCCTTATAGATTTTACAGGCTGTTAATGTACTTGCGATTCATCTAGTATTTCATAGGATGTTGCTTGATCCATACAGATCACTGTCTTAGACGCAGAAACCAATTAAATACTCGCACTAATACAAGACGGAAAACGCTAGTTTTGTAGTTAGAGTCACTACCAACTTAATAGCTCTTTATTACCTTTTGGACTTTTGAAATCAGCTGCCTTCGTAAATATTTAGCTTGTTTTGTCCCTGCAGCTTCGAGCTGCTAGTAAAGTTTCTCATCTGCCAATGAAACTAACTGGTTTCGAAGCCTATTCTGCTAAATTGGTCCTCAGCGCTGCCAGTGACCCCGGCTTTCTACGTTTATGGCTGCAAATTGCCGCAGTGCCATATGTACGGAAATTATTTTAAATCGACACCGGCGGATAAGCCAATAGGCTTGATAGCATAGAGTATGCGGGTGTAGATAGATTCGTTTTTATTGAGGAAGCAGAAATGCTTAAGTGTTTTTTTTTGTATAGTCTTGTGAATGATCCACCTGAGGGCTTATTGTCTAACGCACTCGCAATCACGATCGTTTTCATTTTGAAAATCGAAGGCTTGTCTGCATTCAAAATGAAAACAATTGCTCCACTTTGAGGCTGGTTGCGATTGCGAGTGCGTTAGACAATAGCCCCTCTGGTTAATTAATGGACGCAACCAGACAGTCATTTTACAGAAAAAATATAGGAGTTATTAAAAAGCACGACACTTGTTAAATGTAAGTTATTGAATTTCGTTACCAACCACTTTTTTAATATTTAGCTTTCTCAGAAAATGTTTAATTCTAGATCTTTTAATACCAGGGCAGCATAATTATGTTAACCTCGTTTGACCACTGAACCTGAGGGTGCTTTGATTCCCGCCATATTTACATATCACATAATGCTTCTCTTAAATTCTGGTCTTTTTGTCTCTTTAGGTTTCACATTATTTATTTCATTTTTTACAAGGTTTTATTTATGTTCACGTATGTATGTTGGGTCAAATCTTTCAAATCAATTTTGAACTAGTTCCCGTTGAGTAATGGAATGGGTTGGAATTTGGAATAGGTTACGTAATTCCGATAACAATACAATATTATTATGGTATCTATGAGATCATGAGGTGGAAGGTGGCGACAGGATCTCCGCTACACTTAACATAGACCTTCCGAGTTGGCAATCGTTAGTTTCATCTTAATAAGTAGATGATGAATGTGCAAAAAAAAAAAATTGGCAACAAAATCTTGTCAAGAAACCTAATTTTTTGCCAGAAGCTTATTTCATTCTGTCACATCTGCGCTGTTTATCCTACTCTCGGGCGAGGTCGCGCCAAATACCCGCGCCGGGCGATATTTTAGCAGCTAACAGTAATGTTTCCAGTTTGTAGGCATTCGCTGTTGAAACTGGCGAGATTGTTTACGCCTCGCACTGAGATAGCTAAGCGTATCTAGCGATGTGACGCGATATCAAAGCGTGGATACGACCTCGCGGAAATTTATAAATAAATAAAACGTGACATTTTCTTTTAAACTTTACTTAAACTTAAATACTCGTTACACTGCGTCAACACATACACGTTAAATCCAACACTGATACTAGGTAAATTACGAAAAAACCTTTTAAATAGTGACATTATTGCAATAAAAATACGTACATTTTGTATAAATTCCTCTTTTGCATAGTGGATTTAACTAGCTTATCTCTAAATCGACGGACCTAATTCTAGGTGAATTACCTACCACCACCACCGGCCACCTCTGGTCAGACAGACTTATTGCCTAACGCACTCGCAATCGCAATCGTAATGCTAGTCATTTCATCGGTGGTCATAGGCTAGGATGGTGTGAGCAATCTGTACGGACACTGCACAAGGTCTTTCTACCACTAAACAATCGATGCAAAAAAGACGAATCGATGAAAGAAAGAGTTTTCTTAACGCATTCACTGCCACCGACGCATATATGAGTTCAATGTCATACAAGTTTGTTCCTAGGTCACGTCCCCTGGCAGTGAATGCGTTAACAGCCGGCTATGCATCTGTGACTCCTCTTCTGGCGTTGGGGTCCATGGGTGGCGGTGATCACTTCATATCAGGTGACCAGATAGCTCATTTGCTTTTTTCTACCGTGGCAACGCTCATTATGGAACTGTTTTCACGCTTCGATTACGCTACAAGTGGTATTGTCTTTCCGTTAACGATATCAATATTAGTCACAGAGTCAGAAAATCTTAAAAACCTTTGAATGTGGTATTATTTTACTCTTTTATTTTCTTTATTATTTGTTCGCAAATCCGCAGTTATAAAACAACATAAAAAAAAAACAACTGGCTATCTATTACGCTTTAAAAGACACAGTTTATCCTTGCAGCGTATCCTCGTGTTACTTACCCCAGCGCTCATTGGCCGTCAGCACCGGGCGACCTCCGCGGACAGGTCGCTAATGGAGCCGGTTGCGCAGCACTGGGTCTCCGAGATGGGGTAGTCGCAGGTCACTGGTCAAATAAATATCAGGTGACCATCTTACACAAAATGACCTACTTGGTCTTATAGATAGGCAAACGGTACACATACTTCCCTCCGAGGACAGGCAATAAGGGAGCTGATTGCACTCAACCTTACGTAGACACTCTTTGCCTAACACTCAAGAGCCGAAGTGAAAAAAATCTAAGCAACCACCGTAATTTTACTCAAAACCACCTACGTCCTGAAAAACTGTATCCATACTCCGCACATCCAGATAAAGTTCTTAAATAATATATAAATCCGACTTATTAGATTAACAAACGTTTTCCTCTTAAAAACGTTAAATTTCACAACCATGACCTTGGTAACCGCGTCGTCAAACCAGTGCCTTTATACTATACGTTAAACAATATTGCTTTTTACGTGTTATGGTTTTGTTTTTGACTCGGCCACCATTACTGTCAAGTAAATAAGAGCTATCGTAACGCTGACAATACGATAACAGGTCACGCAAGAACTGATTTGATTTAAATTTGAACTTCAAAGGCAACATGATTTTACCAAGTTGAACAGAGGCCCTGATTGAATAACTATTGGCGTATACCTCAAACTGCAGAAAACACAGAACGTGTAGGTTTGACGTAAGCTGTTGTGCGCTTGTACATATCAATTACATTAAGTACATTTTACTCATTTCTACAGTCGTTACTTTTTGTTGAAAGCCTTCCTTCTCAGTGGTCAAGAAAGGTCTATCAGCAACCTGAAGATTACACACGGTTACGGTTTTTACACGAACGTACAGTCAACCAATTTGATTTCTAGGCCACTTTGAACTATGTTAAAGTGACGTTGACAACCAAACGTTACAGACTTCTTATGATTTGGTTTACAACGTCACATTGACAAAGTCAATAGTGGCCTAGGAATCAAATTGGTTGACTGTACCTACGTTACGCTAAGGACAATCGTAAAATGCCTCTAAGCAAACCGAAGCACAAAAGTGCAAATACTGCATAACAGTTTGGAAACGGGTGTTTTTTTTTAAATATCGTCAAGTACACAATTATAAAACAAAGTCCCCCGCCGCCTCTGCCTGTCTGTAGGTGCGCAATAATCTCAAAAACGACTGAACGGATTTTCACACTGTTTTCGCCATCAGTTAGATAAATTTTCACGGAAGGTTTTTTTGTATAATAAATTCTGGTTTATCTACAGGTGTTACATAAAATTCACAAAAGCCGAAGCAAAGCGAGGGCGGATCGCTAATACATAAATGAATAGCGATATATACAAGTAAAACCCAATTGGTTCTGATACTACAAAGACATTCAGATCCCCAACTGAAAACTCCACAAGACATGTCCTTTTCGACGTAAATCAATATAATTAGGCGGTTAAATTCCTGTTAGCACCTCGCCGATTACGTTGTCGGCCGAAAGGCGCCCACTTTGTACATTTCTGCATAAATAAATACAAATGAAGACTTAGATTCATGCGTCCTGCCGATTCTGGGCATGGTGCGACTGCGGGGAATATCGAAGTCAGTTCAGTTCTCTTTGGTTGATAATGGTAATGATTTAGACTTTGATGTATGAGTAGTAATATCATTATGGTTGTAGTTAGCAGATACCAATAGGTGTATCGTCTCTCGTCTCGAATCATATTTTCTTCAGATACGCCTGTAAAATAGGTACTTCAGTTTTTATTGAGTAATATGTAAAAACACCAATTGTATAAATCCCAATAAATATTTTGCAAAATTTATTTTTTATCTCTTTAAAAAACTTAAAGATCAAACGAATGTCTACAAAGCTTGCTATTTTTCAAAACTTAGGTTCGACCTCAATTTTTCTAACAAATATAATCCTATTTGTTAAAATATTTAGTGTATCTCCTATTTTATTAAACTTCCTGATTTAGATCTTTAAGATATTCCATGATATTAAATGTGAGTCAGCGTAGGCGGATTGTAATATGTTAGTACTATCGCTGTTAATCCGACACCCTAGCTTTATACTTTACTAAAGTATTTACTTTGCTATAAATTACTTTTACCAAACTCAAGTTTCTTCTCATTAAATATTCGTTACTCATAAAAACCTTATGTAGCTACGCATTAGTTAATATTGTTTTTTAGATAAAATTAACTATTATCATCCATATAGTCATCACTATTATACAAACCAAAATCCTAGGGTGACGCCGCGCCGGCAGCGAGGTAAGACACAACCCATCGGTAGGTAGGGAATGCTGTGCTTTGTCGGCAAGAATTGCCTTCCGTATCTGACACCCGTATTCACAAACAATACTTAAGGGATACTTCACTGAGTAAACGCACTGCGTTCAATTCAGTTTTGTGATTGGGCCTTATTGACCGACCTTTTGTTTATGAGACGATTTGAATCACCCTGTGCGTTCGAGAGCACTGTGAGACCTCATAGTGATGTTTGTGAATACGGGTGTGAGACATCCAGTGAGAGTCTTTTGAGGTGTTGGTTGAGTTGAGAAACGTTGCTGTTAGACTGCTCACTGTAACAACTATGACAACACAACAATGATAGTCGAATCGAACACGATGATAATAGAAGTTATTCCATAAGTCAAATTATTTATTACTTCATTTATTTAGCTATTAATCAGTCACAGTATTCATCGCAGTAGCATCGTGTAAACAATCCAAACGCTATCTCCAAATCTCAACGTATTCATATTAGCATACCACTGTTTTAGACTTTTATGGCAACCACTTCATTATTGATTGTTCGCGATAGTCTTTTATTTAACAGCCGTTATTTTTTATTATTTGAATGTCTAGGTTTTTATAAGTCTTGAAACAGTTATGAGGCGATAGAGGGTGCCGTTATGATGCTTTTTAGGCACGTTAGGATGCCTGTAGTTATACTTAACATGTCTTTAGCATATTATACCTATAGAATTTCTTACGCCTAATGTGTCTACTAAAATCCTTTTGGTTAATCAAAGGTTTTTTTTTATAGGATTTTATATAGTATGGGAAACGCGAACGATGTCACAATCTTTTAAGTGATTAGTATTCCAAGAACCGAACTGAGTGGATGACTGTGTCTACTGCTTTCACTGTCTAACCCTTCGAACACAGCATTGTCAACTTTGTGAACTCTGGCTGCTTAAAGATCGTTTAATAGCCGAAGTAGACCCAGGGGAGGTACCGTCCAGGCAGACCAACTTTATCTTACTAACTTTTTGTCTTTCATTCCATAGTGACTGTTTGGCTGGTACGCGATTAGATAGGGTTACTGACTGTGCTCTAGCTATCAACATCTACGAGTTGGTCGACTTATACCCACACCGGATCAACATATGAACCCATGATGTAACATGTAACATGATGTAACATAGCAGTAAGTTACAGGATAAGATTCTGGTCAATATCCTACTTACGGTACGCATACGATGCGTCACTGCGATTCCGTACCGTCACCGTTTTTTAAGCATTGTTGTGGGCGTACCTTTATGTGTAGTTCTTCTTCTTCTTCTTATGTGAATAAAGTTTTTCTATTCTAGGTATTCTATCCACTTGTAGGCGTAGCCAAATACAAACGCTGATAACGTTTCTATTTTCTATCAACTCGAAATGTATGCAGTTGGACACAAGAGGTCGACGCTATCTATCATCAGCTTATACCTACACCTCAATCCAATAAAATCATCGATTTTCCACATTTTTCCAGATTGGACGCACAACGTCATGATATACCGTACCATCACCTTCCTTTCAGAATGTTTTACACGTTCACATACACTTTATCTATTCAATTTCATTCATTTACCTTTATGTCATATCACATTATGAGAGAACGAATTTCCGCAAACGACCGTCTACCTCGCGATTATAAGTAACTCGTCCGTAACGAGATGTGTGAAACGCCGAGTTATTGTAGAATGAGTTACGGCCGTGATAGCGTTTTATCACCCACAAATGTTGTACAATCTCACCGTAATAACGAACTAACCTTGAATTTATAGTCCTCTTTACGAAATACGAAGTACCGTGGGCAGAGAAAGTTTAAAAAATATTCAAAGGTGCAGAAGGTGAAGAAACTCGGAACACGAAATTATAAATTTTGAAAAAAATATTTCTTAATTTAGAAACACCCGTATTTATAGTCAAGAAAAGTAATTACTTAAGTAAAAGTAATGACTTAAGTAACGATATTTATATGACTTTTGACATTACTATTACTCAAGTAATTACTGTTCTTGTCTATAAATACGGGTGAAAATAGAGAAGTAAAATCTTACAAAACTCACTCTTTTTCAAGCTAAGCTTTCGCACTAAGTTTCTGCAGCGATGTTCTAGTTATTTGAGGTGTCGACTCGTGATCGAAAGGTACCGAGGTCGATAACCGTGACTGCGTGTATCAATAAGCTTTCGAACTTAAATTTAAATATACCACCTGACTGCTTACTGCAGTAATTGACGCTCTTACGGTGAAGATAAATATCTTGAAAAATCTGCTCATTCCGCTAATTGAATGTGTGAAGGGTAGTTTCACAAAATATCCTACAAGGTTAAAGTGCATCCAAGTGAGCCATAGTATGAGAGAAGCATATTCAAAAATAGTATTTACATCATCAGCAAAATCCCTTTAGTAGTAAAGTCGGTATAACTTTACATTTACATTTTAAAAACTATGTGGTATCTTTAGTTTTTTCGCATTTTGGTAACAAAATTAAGAACATAATTCCCGTTATGTTTTGCTTAAATCTATGTCAATCATGTTTCACTCACGACATTATTTAACTTGCATCATGTTTTTCTGCTTAATAATACGCGTGATAGGCACAATAAAACTTTATGATACAACTTTAAAGACTCAATATTAAGCGGCTAAAGCACAGTGCTTCTTCGTTTTTATTGAAAAATTACAAATAGCTAAGGACGCGTAATTACGATTCCATAAAAAAATACAAAAAAAAAATCTAATCTATGTTACGTACCGTAAATATTCATTTTTAATAATTAAATTACGAACATGCTGTCTGTACGTTCGTCTAGCGGCCGCGATGTTCGCCACGGGGACACAGGCTCGGTTTTATTGGTCCATAAACTTGGCCCGCGACCGGTATCCGGTATCTGGTACCGGTACCCGTTATTTTAGATACCGAAATTGTTTTATCAAATGCCCCTCTTAGCCCCGCTGTAAAGTTGCCCAATGCATACCAGCGTTTTAGGCGATATAAGTTTAACGATTACGTAGATCCTTATCAGGTGGGAGACTGGGACGTCTTCCGTGTGAACTGCTCTGAGGGCCCTGCCAAGATGCATTTGCGCTAATTAACGCTTCTATTCGTTTCATTTTTAAACCAATCGCGTCACTGATAGATCACGTGACTTTTCGTATCACGTCATCTACCAGTGACGTGATTGGTTTAAAAACGAATCGAATAGAAACGCTACTTAGCGCAATGCATCTTGGCAGGGCCCTCTGGGAGGCTTTTGCTTTTGCTTAAGACTGACGACGCGCTGGCCTAGTTGGTAGTGACCCTGCCTATGAAGCTAGTGGTCCTCGGTTCAAATCCCGGTAAGGGCAGATATTTGTGTGAAGAGCGCGAATATTTGTTCCTGAGTCATGGATGTTTTCTATGTATTTAATTATACACGGTGATTTTTTATCGATAATTACCATTATCACCTCTGTGTTCTACGCACGAATATAACCAACATTAAATATGGGACCAACTCCGAAATCACGAAAAAAAATCAGCAGCTTCATACATTTTGGTCGAGTACCTATTGAACTTTTATATGAAACAGCTTTTTTTTACATTCACTCTGTATATTTCTGCTGGGTTATGAATACCGGTAAAATAACTAGCATAGAGGCAATCCATCTAGGTCCTACTACTAGTCTTGGGATTAAAATGTATTGCTCCGTGTTTTGTTTTTTTTTTGTGTTCAATAAAGAGTATTTGTATTGTATTGTATTGTTGGCAACTTGCGTTCTCGTTGGCCATCTTCACGCCATAAAAACGAATCAAAAACTTTTCGTAGTGCTTCTTAACCCGCCTTAATGGACATAATTTATATATAATTGGAAAGGTATTTGTTGGTAGCTGCTGTATTCAAACTTGGTCCCATAAGATTACAATTAGACCTAAACACTGGTACTAGACTAAATATAAAAAATATCTAACCAAAACCTAAACATAACATGTTATTTTTTGCACCAAAAAGCGTTTAGTTTCGACCTCTGGCGTTAATCGGCATGCGAATCGATTTATTTATCGTGGATAATCGATAAACACTGGCACGAGAACTCAGTCGTACTTTACTGTGTACCTGGATTTGCTTGCGATGCGTATAATATGGTAAGATTTTTTTTAACCGGCCCTTTCTGTTAAACACATCTCTTTGCTAATCACAAGTTTTTTATTTATTTATGGTTTGGATCACCTGATGGTAAACGGGATCTCTAACTCATAGACATACGCAATCTCATTGCGTTGCCAACACTGACACACGTTTTCACAAACGTCACTATGAGGTCTCACAGTGCTCACAAACGCACAGGATGGTTAAAATCGTCTCATAAACAAAAGGTCGGTCAAAAATTACCAATCACAAAGCTATATTGAACGCAGTGCGTTTACTCAGTGAAGGATCGCTTGAGTATTGTTTGTGAATACGGGTGTGAGGACTAAGATGGAATATAACTCTAGTGTAGTTTTGCCAGGTTGAGTCTATGAAAATTATAAACTGTGCTTTAAAAATTCAATTCGGGACATTAAAAATAGTAAATTTTAAATAATTGCAACGTCAACTGTGGCAAACGGTTTAAGGCCTCCGGTTGTAATGAATAACTATTTTAATTGGCGTCCGGATTAAAGATAAATCGGGACGTCCCGCAGAAATCTAGATATCTGGCAACACTACTCTAGAGAGAGGCAAGCGGAGGAGAAGGAGCTCCCCCCTTTATTTTAGAGCAAAGCTCTTCTTGACGGTGGACCAATCGCTAACCGCGATGTTCTGTCAACTGCTTGACTTTCTGCTAGGACATGACCTTGAATTTTTTCTTTTATTTGCTCATTGTAAATTTTCCTCTATGCTCGCCATACAATTAAAACTTTAATAATACTAAGACTTGATAGACAAATCCTAGGCTCAATAAATTGATTCGGTAACGGTAACATTTTAGTATTATGGAAATAAAGATTAAATAAAGCCTCATTTCCTATTTTCACTTTAAAATTAAAAATTGTACTTAATTCGAATTATATTTTAGATTCGCAACAGACGTACAAACGTTTACATTACATAGTTGATAAAATAATTATTAATTTGGGAAGAAGCCGAAGGTCGTAGACTTTCCGCTTTTTGCCTTAATCTATGCGTGTGCGCTGATGGATATTTCCTGTGCAAATATTGTTGTTTTATCATGACTTTGATCTTAAATACTTAATTGTTGTGGGGGCTTGGCAAAGGTTACTGAGCACTTTGCAGTGTTTTGAAAGAGAGTGGTGGCTTTAGATATAACTAAATAGATCTAGTCTCCAATAAGATAGCTCTTAAAAGCTGCTTTAGGTTTATACTTGACTCTCACTTGCTCTTATACGCTCTTATTAAGAGCGAGTGAGATAGAAGTACAAATCCGAAGCATCTTCAAAATGCTCACCGACTGTATACGTCTTGGTTTTTAACAAGATGACTGAAAAAGCAACATAAAATCGAACTTTCCCGACCAAAAACTAAATCAACTGTTTATTCGCTACATCTTAGGCTCTATTCTACTCGGTAAAACCATTTTGCTTCTGCCATGTTATCGTATTGTCAACGTTTTAATAGCTCTTATTGACAGTGATGGCGGCCGAGTTAAAAATAAAATCATATTAATATGTTGGAAGCAATATGGTTTTGCTGAGTAGAATAGCACATGTATCTATATTGTAAACCGGCGTTAATACTAGGTCTCTTTTTTTTTGGTTTGGAGTGAGGGTTTTGAATTTGGAGCTGTCATTGCTCCAAAACTTTTGATCGAGGAGTTTGCTGGCTGCCGTTCTGTATAATATTCTTACTGGTTCATCCCAAATTTTAAAACTCTTTTATTGTTTACATTATTAATAAAAAATATAAACAAAACAATAACATTTATTATTAATAACAAAACTTAACAGTACCTTTCATAAAACTCAATTTATAAACTAAAAACAAAGTTTCAGTTTTTGTACCTACTTATTTCAATGTCGGTCGGTTGGCACGCTTGGTACACTTACTTCGCTAACTAATAAATAACGAGTAGCAATTAAGAAGCTTTAATTAATTAATTACCGGCAATAATCTTATCTAATAAGCACTTTTACTTTGAATCAATCATGCGCATCATTTTTTAACGGCAGCTTCAAGCAAAATCCAATGACGACACGACCTTCGGCATTTTAGAGCTGAGGCTCACCAATAAAAGCATTTCTTAAAAGCATCATTATAAATAACACAAAAAACACGCTGCATGCGGTCCGTTGATTTACTGCTCTTGCGCAGCCTTGGTCCATAGAGCATGATCTATAACGTCGTAGACGACACGTTAGCCTAGTTGTTAGTGACCCTGCCTACGGAGCTAACAGTCCCGGGTTCAAATCCCAGTAAGGGGAGGTAATTGCAAACTCCATGACATGAAAACAAAACGATGGCAGTTCTTATTACTGCGTTTTGATCCTGTTTGTAAACTTGTACAAGTAAACACGTTTTTCAAAAATAAATTATAAATTGACCTAGTCAAGAAATAAGCTAGTTTTAATATGGATACCTAGACAACGATAAACATACTTACAAAGATAAAATAATACTTATAACAGTTCATAAATTTTACCCTTACCGAGAATTGAACCCAGAACCGCTAGCTCCATAGGCAGGGCTTCCAATAAGGCTTACTTCTCGTCAAGTAAAATATTTAGAAGTCGTTTGATAGGAGTTCAATGACAATAACCATTTAGGACAAAGGCCGTATTATGAACATAATTCACCAAATTCCTGGAGACAGAAAGGTTTAACTTGGAACTTGACAGGTTTTTCACCGTCCAGTCAGTGTATTACAGTGAGCACTTAGAACTAGGTACTTCGGGTTTGTACTTCTCTCTCACTCGCGCTTAATAAGAACTTATGACAGGGAGTGAGAGACAAGTACAGACCCGAAGCACCTTTTAAGAGTTATGCCACTGTATAAGATTAATTGGCAGCTCCGATCGTCATCTATTTGTACATGTTCACCCACACTTGTGTCAATGAATCCCCAACTTAATTTATCTGTATACATCAAACGTACAAATTTAAATAAACTCTTGATTTCTTAATTCTGAATCCCGTTAAAACATGTATTTAAATGTACGAATATCTTTCAAACTAGCTGCTAGGCGGCTTAGGTCATGGCCATATAAGAAACTAAATTTTAAAATCTTCAGATTTAAAGTCTGTTTATTAAGTAGGATTTCTGTAATTTATAGCCTAGTTTCACTAACACTAGATTTCCTTGGTCGTTAGTTTTATAGGTCTGAAAGCTACGTTACAAAGTTATTTGAACTGGTGATGGAGTCGCGGTTGTCATACGATAGGGACATTTTAGTATGTGATAAATGGTGTTCAGAATTTGTCCACCCGCATTTTTAAGTTTGTAGTACTATAATTATTTGAATAATATAATAAACATATATCTTTTATCTGATTACTAGATTATGCTTATTTTATACGAACTATGGAAGTTTACGCTTTTAGTTCTGTTAGTCGCATATTTTTAAGCATACAAGTTACAACACTGTTGCCCTCGTCTTTAACGTACCTACTTTGACAAGGAATTAACTGAATCTAGCTTATTTTGACTGCCTACGTTGCCAGTCTTCTCAGTTCCGTGTGTTTGACTTTTGCCTAGTTGCAATGACGTTAATTAAATTTAACCTGGTAAGGCTCTGCATAAAAAAAAAGTACATAATACATTGGAATAAAAATCCATTGCAAAGGAAATAAAATGGATTTTCCTTTGTTTTTATGACTGACAATCGAATTGGAAAATTTACTTGATGATATTTACAATAGGCTCATAATCCATTGACAAATTTCGTTGTGTGGTGGGCCTGAAGAGGTTGTCCCCCCAACGCTGGGTATGAAGCCAACACTGGTCTTCCGTTGGCACCGCTCGGTGAAAATACGGAAGGTGATACAACATTACGGATAATTTAAATAAATAAAACAAAAGCACTAATACACTGGATAACATCTTAGCCTGATTGTGCAAAATGTGGTCACAGAATTATCAACAAGTTTTTGGAGTTGTTGGTGAGTCTGTGGCTCTGCCTACCCCACTATGGGAATGAAGGCGTGAGTTTATGTATGTATGTGTAAACAAAAGCAAATCAAAAAATAACAAAGTTAGGCACCGCTTTTACTTCTATGGTAAGATGTTTGACGAAACCTGCGACCAAATTAGGAATGAAAATAGTAGAATTTTAAAAGAAGACTACTGATTAGGTTACAACATTGATGTAAATATTTAAATGTGTCTTGCACAGTTTGGGATGATTTATAAGCGCACTAATGTAATTAATTGTCCAAACACATAGTATCGTAAACCGCAAATGTTCCACATAATTAATGGGGCTATTAGTTTTTTTCTTGTTATAAATTATCATGATTCAAGATGTTGCAATATGCAATGCTAATATGATTATTTAAAATAATATTGGCAGTAATATTTTGATTTGTATAATTTATTGGAAGTCAATTTCAATGTCACTGTTACGACGTGGTTACGACGGTATAGTTCGTCCATCTTTGAAAGTTTGAGCGTTTCACACCGCGTCCGTTCTGTTACCAAAGACAACAAATGCATTGCCAACTCTTACTAAAGGGCAAGACAGAATAACAGGCTACTGGTCAACAGTATTGTAAAGTTAGAAAAATGCGGTGAAGTTTCTCTCCCTTAGTCCGATTTTTTTAATATGTTGTAGATATTATGAAAAACTAGGTTTGTACGTTTACATTTTCAAGAAAATATTTCTTAGAAACAAACATACCTACATACATACATACCTTCACGCCTGTAATCACAGAATGAGAATGAGAATGAGAATGAGAAAAAGTTTATTACCTATTAGTGTTTACATCCTTTCGTTCCCGCAGGATTGTGTCAGCTAACTTATGTCTAGAAGATTTGTGTAAGCTGTAGGTGTTATGTCACATAATGTTGCGTTAAGGATGTTAGTATTGGTTGTGATTTCTTGTGTTACATTTATTTAATTCTAAGGGGACGTGGAACCGCCGCCCGTCGGGGCCAGCGCCTCATGTCTTTATTTTTTATATAGGTTATTTCACCTATTCTATTAGTGGTTAATAGTGGGTTAAATTCGCCGTGTGCCAGGTAAGCGTCCCCAGGTGTGTCGAGATCTTCTATACCCAGAGTTGCCACCTTGTCCAGCATTTTGCGATTTAGGTCAGCGGCTCGAAGGTGCCACGCTTCATGGTCTGTAATCACAGATTGGGGTAGGTAGAGCAATAGAATTACCTACAACTTTAAAACATTGTTGATAATTCAGTAACCAAATTTTGCACAAATAGGCAAAATTTGTAAGATGTTTACCAGTTTGTTTGGAAAGAAACAAATTAAAGAAAAGATGGAAACATACCTGCGGACCTAGTTTTTCATAAAAATTATAAGATAATTAAAAATAGTGGCAATCGGAATTGATTTAGGGGGTAAGAAACGTTGTCGCCCGGAGCTAAACTTGTATGTTCACAGTCCTCTTAAGATTTTTTTAACATTTCTTAACATATTTTGGAATGTAAGGCGACCTGGCAGACTTAGTTTAGGACTGCATGTAAAAAATGTCGCCCTCAAGACAGATTGTCTCTATGCTAAATTATAACTAATTAGAACTGCTAAATATGTACATTCACATACATAAACTCACGCCTTAATCCCCAGAGTGGGGTAGGCAGAGCTACAGAATTAACAACTCATAAAATTGTTAATAATTCTTTAACCACATTTTGCACAATTAGGCTAAGATGATTACCAGTAGGTATATTAGTGTATGTTAAGTATTTTTTTTATAACCTTCCTTCAAACGCTATGGTATCACATGGCCGAAGCACGGAGCTGCGCGCGCGTCGCCGGCGGGTCGTCGCGTGCCGCGCGCGCATAAACCGCCGCCCCGCACGCATGCGCGATAACCCATTAACACTGCCAAAATGACCAGCCTTAGCACTTGGAACACAAATTTAATACACAAAAAAATAGGAATAATAATTAAAACGGTTGCATCGATTGGTTTCCCACATTAGCCAAGTCATCGGCCTCATCGGTCCACCTTGTTGGATCTACCTACCTGGAAGCGTCAGTCCAGCAATGAACATCAAATAGCTGTAATGATGATGATGGTGATGATGATGATGATTATGATGAAAGTAAAACTGAAAAAGCGACTTTCTTGAGGTGAATATGCAGAAACGGTGTGACAAACGAATATTTCGGTCTCTTTAGGAGACTTATTTTACATGATGAATGTGTTGGTGTTTGTCTTTCTGTTTCCAATTTATTTGTTATTTCTCCCGAATGTTTTCAGAATCTCATGTTACGGAAAGAGACCTGACGGATGCACATTACTGCCTTGGCGGTTAGGCAAGCCCTTGGTGTGGGACGTAACCTGCACTGATACGCTGGCACCGTCCTGCGTCCAGGGCTCTGCACGAAAGCCAGGGACTGCCGCTGACCACGCTCATACTGTAAAGTGCCGCAAATACGCTTTCTTAACAAACGATTATGTATTTGCGGCAGTTGCAATAGAAACCTTAGGGCCGTGGTCGTCCGACACCAAAAAGTTAATCCACGAAGTTTCGGATAAACTGGTTGGCGTCTCTGGCGATCCCAGGGCCGGGTCTTTTTTCGCCCAACGGCTTAGCCTGGCCGTGCAGCGGGGTAATGCTGCAAGCATTTTAGGGACGCTGCCCCGAGCGGGAGAATGAATGTTTTTATAAATAGATCTTAACATTAACGTTTTATTAAAAAAGAAGTTAAATTATTAAAACAACATTAAACTATTAAATGATTTAGGCCAGGCAAGCATTGCTTAAGAACTTATTAGGACTAAAAGAGTGAAGGGTCCATCCTCCCCGGCCCCGATACCTATTAACGTGCACTACAAGACCATTACTCCGGCTGACTTCACCGACTCGTGCCAAATCGTCGAAAGACGCTTCGACAGCGATATGTTGTCGATTTATGTCGGCGCGGAATGTCTACTCTTTTAAATCGTGACGATATTATTAAAGACAGCAAAATAATTGAAAGTTTTTAACAGGTCCGTTATCACATGAAGAGCTGTGGCCAGTGACCTTTGAAGATGCTTAAGCTAGCGTAAACGATTGTCGTCTATCAAAACAAATGGAATTGACATAGTGCTCGACGCGGCAGTTTAATTCGTTTAGGTCAATACTTCAGAGTGATAGTGATAAAGTTTTTAAAAATTTAGCTAGTTGTGGTTTTGAGTTTGATCGAGTGTGGTTGGTAAACATCTTGTAGTTTTTTTTAACATTATGGCACTTCACTTCACTTCTACTAATACATACCTAAGTACTAACATTTCATGGTTTGAATGCTTTATGGTTTGTTTAAAATGTTGTTTATGGTCAGACTGAACCGCTCTCTGTTATTAAGTGCTAGCTTGAGTCGTTGCGTGTGGACTTAGATTAGACTTGGATAACTTATGACAGTATAAATATACTCGCTTCTCTTTCTCTGTTCAAATAATTTACCAAGAATTAATGTGACATTAATTAAAACTATAAATATAAATTACGCGGTTAGCATAGATGGTGAATGTCCCTGCCTACGAAGTTACAGGTCCCAGGTTTGATTCCCGGTAAGAACTATTTAGACACCTACCTACTTACACATAATACAAACCTAGAGCTTGGTTACCAAATACTTTTATACTATTCAGGGCCGATTCGGCCAAACTGGAATAAGACTTATAATCCGAGATTAGTCTATACAAATTCGGCGTTTAATCTAGGTATAAGACCTTATTCCAGTTTGGTCGAATCCGCCCTAAAAAATTAACTGTGATAGTACTGAACTAAATCTCTTCTTGTACTAAAACCACGTTGCTTTTAACAATACGCCCGCTTTCACTGTCACGTGAATAAGAGATACCTACTATAGCGATGAATGGTCTCAAACCAAGTTTAACTAACTGAAGTTGAGGAAGCAAGGTGATATTTATCAGGTTAAAATAATCGAAGTTTCTGTCGATATGATCGATTTTGATCACTTATTGCTGTTAATAGCCAAAAGATCCTTGAAGCCAGATCTTAAAGGCTATTAGAAATCTGAGATGATCAATTATACCCATGCGTATTTAATTGAAGATAATCCTTCCGTGTGTATTGATCGAGGCAGCCAGAACAACATCGTTTAGTCACGCTTTGGTATACGCTATTATAACTGCCCTGCTAAGACAAAAGGTGGTATCTCAGGCAAAACTGCAGTTGCAAGTTCCACCTCATTATTAACGGGCAAAGGTTGATTCTGGTTTGGCTATTGAGTTTGAGATACTGCCTATTGGCTTATGAGGGGAGTATAGCAGTCTCATGTGGTATTTAATATGATTATATGTTTCGAGTACCTACATAGATCGATGAGATTACTTAGTAAAATAGGAGATAGGTATGTCTTCTGAGGTGAAGTGAAAAGTCTATAAGTATACTCATGATAAGTATTAGTATTAGTATCAGAGGGGGGGACAATCTCCCACAAATTGACCTAGTCACAAACTAAGCTCTTGGCTTATACTATGGATACTAGATATAGAAAATATCCTCGACTCAGGAACAAATATTCGCGCTCATCACACAAATATCTGCCCTTACCGGGATTTGAACCCGGGATCGATAGCTTCGTAGGCAGGGTCACTCCCAACTAGGCCAACATGTCGTCCAAAAACTTTGTTAAAATTCAGGCGCAATACCAACACAGGACACCACTTCAGTAGGCTCCCTTGCTATATAAATTATTACGAATAAAAGTAATGAATGTAACGCACAGTTTTATTAAAGTACAGTTTTCAGCTGCAGAAGCAAACACCAAGAAAAGGCGTTTTACATAATGGACGGCAGGTTAGATCCCCTGATATCTAACTAGCAATTGTAAATGTTTTTGTAACATAAGGACGCTGTACAGTCACAAAAATAAAACACCAAAATTCCTTTAATTTAAAAAGCATAATAAGAATCATTTAATACTTCGTTAAGCTATCTCTATAAATATCATAAAACAAAATGTATAGCTTCTAACAAGACGCAGTACACACACATACATACTAAGAGCAGTATTTACCACAGACAAAAATCCATGACAGTGGTATTTATTACAAGGAGGATCTAAAAAATACGTTAATTCACCCCTTTACCATGTGAGCTTATTAAAGTTACAGACGTCCAAAGCGTGTATCCAAAGCTGCCAATAGCCTGGGGTAGGAATTCGATCCAGGATTATCCAGGACAGCCGGTAAGTGTCCAAATATTTCACAAATTGGTGGAACTTACGGGCAAAGATCAAGTAAAAACAGAGCTGCCATGCCGCTTTGGCGTTTTGAACAGCAAACGCACCGAGAACGGAAGGGGCCGGGTGCGATGCGTTCCCAAACTAAAAATAATCAGTATTTTACGTAGTTTATTCTCACTAGTTCAGTTGTCCATTTCAGTTGACTGAACTAGTGGGATTCTTTTTCTCGTTTGTTCAGTTGACTGAACCTGGCCAAAATGTATATCGTAAGGGTAGGTAGGTAGGACAGTTATGTTAGATGTTCAGCAGGCCCGAAGGGCCAAAAACACCCAGAAATAGGAGCTCCGCGGTAGCCCGTTTCGTCCACTTTCGTAACTAAGATTTCACAACTGAACAAACGAGAAAAATAATCTTAATAGTTCAGTCCACTGAACTGGACAACTGAACTAGTGGGAATAGATGTGCAAACCTACACTACTAACGTTCTTCTTTTCTATCACTCAAAATGTATGGGATGACAATCTCCTGCGTTGCGATAAACCACGTGGTCAACTGTCATCCCATACAGTTTGAAGAATGGAAAAGAAAAACGTTAATATTTAGCGTTTGCAGCCTCTGTACCTCTTTTTGTCAAAGTTCAACAATAGTATACAATCCATATTGTCCAACAGCACACTCTACACCAATATTCTTCATTTGTTTACCTCGCGTGCGCACGCGACGGCTCTAATCGCCCGCGAATATGATCGGCGTTCGAGAAATTTCGATTCACCTCGACTGCCCTCATTAACGCATTCAGAGCCGCAGTCTTTAATTCCCATACAAACCGGACTCGAAAAGGAGTTCATGGCACGAAGGTCTCGGTTGCATGTTCGATGGGAGAACATTACGATTATCCTAAGTTATAGCCGGCGGTTCGCAAATAAATAAACGATCGAATTATTGTTTCAAATGTTACCGAAATATTTAGGGTTTGTAAAAAATGTTGTCTAGACTGCATAGTGAATTATAAACACTGTGGATTAAAACGTTGCAATAAGCATGTCTTCATGAGTTCCTAGTAAGAGTAGATTGTATATCTAAGAAGTTAAATGGTATTATGTAATGTTGTCACACGAAAAAAGTGTCAAAAATGATCGTCTTCAGTAGCAAATAAATCTTTGCTACACTTTGAACTCAATATATATGGTATACAGGGTGAAATTTAAGTCGTGATTTCAGAGTTGGTCCCATAGTGAAAGTTGTTCATATTCGTGGGTAGAACACAGAGGTGATCATTTGATCCACGACTTAAATTTCACCCAGTATTTAGTTCAAATTGTATCATTTTTGACATGTATTTCGTGTGACATAGTGGTTGTAAAATTAACCATAAATAAAAAAAAAACGTTCAAAAATTATACATGTCAAGTCAGACAGAAAACGAATTGGTTTGTTTAATTTCTGGACAGATGTGGTCACAGGTCAATTCAAATCGTGTTACCGGCCAGTATCATAAACATACAGTAGTAGTGAACTCTATGAACACCGGCCGATTGTAATCTCTTCCGTGGTCTCAGCACGAACATTTTTTTAATCTATGGCATTGAAATAGCTGGCCAATTAGAAAAATTATAACATTCGAAGTTCAAGTTTAAATAACTCTGTGAAGGTTTGGTTTCGTTTGGTATTCGAATTGCCAGGTTTTCATAGACTAATTTACCTTGATAGAACTGTTTTTAATAGTGGAATTGTGTTAAAAGCTTTTAATGACGAATTATAAATGAGTGATACAATACGAATTTGATTCAATTTGATTCAGTTACCTATGTTATGAAAATAACAAACTGAAATAACTTGCATAAAATTAAAAAGGTACAATAAATCGTTAAATATAAATTTCCCCCGAAAGGTGAAAGCAAACACGCTAACTTTTACACCAAAAATGTTAAGAATTTGATAATAATGCTGTAAAAAAGCAAAAACAATGCTAATTAACTGATAAAAATATAATATTTTTACATCTTAAGCACGTAATTATTACCTTACGACATGTTTAATATTTAATTAATCTGGGCGGCAACAATATATTAATTTTAATTAATTAATTAACATCTCGATCCGTCTGGCGTGTTATTTACGGGGACACGTCTAAATGGGGCTATCTGCATAATGTTACAGTGTTCCATTAATATTGACCAAAGCATTTAAAAAACACTTGTCACTTTATTCAAACAACTTGGTTAACTCAGCATAATGATAGAATATTTTTAAATTATGCAGAGACTTATATTACTCGTAAAACAGTATTGCTTTTGACATTGTTATCGTATTGTCATCGTAATGATAACTCTTATTTACTTGACAGTAAAGACAGTAAAGTTAAAAACAATATGATAACATGTAAAAAGCAATATTGTGTTGCCGATTGGAATAGAGCCCATGATATTTTAACATTATAATATACTAGAGGACGCCCGCGACTTCGTACGCGTAGAATCAGTTTCCCGCTACTCCCCCCATTTCTTTTCGTTGGGGGTCGATTTTCGGAAAATCCTTTATTAGTGCTCACTTACATCATGAAAGGAACCCCTGTATCAAATTTGAAGTTTCTAGGTACTGTAGTTTTTCGGCTGTACGTTGATATAAGTCAGTCAGGTTTGCCTTTTATATAAATATATTATGTCAAAAGTTTCTTAACAATAAATTGTTGTAATGTGCATGTTGCGCTTCGATGTTTGATACTACTCTATAAAAGTTACGTTTCTTACTGTCTCTGCATCCAAATAGCAAAAGCAGCACGGGAACTTTTAAAGTCAGAGTCTAACAGAGCTTTCCAACAGGAGACCATTGTTGAGAAAGCGGTGCTAGAAACTAAGCTTTTAAGAAATTTTTAGAAGTGTTAGGTAATGTAAACGATTTAACGACAAAATGGTTAATGCCCGTGGTAGCAGGCGGGGAATCTTAGTCGTTGGAAGGATGGCGGATAGGTTCAAAGAGTTCCTAAGTGGCAAACTGTAGCTATGCAATATGGGAAAGTGCTCTTGAATTAAGGTTTCCAGGGCAGGATAGGACCGGTCCTTGCGAAGAGAAGATTACACTAAGATCAGGGCAGGATCTTAATTTAATGCTGTCAAGTGGTTTTTCTGTACAATGAAATGGAGTCGAGTGGGTTTTATTGTTAACTTGGCTTCAAAAATGAGTTGTATACACTCTTTGATTCGCTTGGTGCTTTTTTCAATATAATCCACCATCCGCAATGGATTATATTCAAGTTTTCATCTGATCCATTAATTATTCAATGTCGAGCACACCGTAGCAAATATCTTGTAAAAAAAAATGCTTTTAACCACTCTTAGTGTTTTAAAATAGCTACGTTTTTGTAGCCTTACAAACTAACCACTAACGTTTGGTCATTTATCTTCTCATGTACCAATACTTTGTCTAACGCAGTCACTTCGTGTTTTCCAAGGACTATCCAGGAAAAAACTAAGCACGTTTAAAACGAGTCTAACAGACCAAGGATTTATGATTTCCCGGATATCGATAAATTCTTTCTACTGACAGCGCCGAGTGGCTTATCGGCGCCGGCGCACGATGCGCCAAGGCCGCCGACCGACACCCGCCATGGTATTCTCGCATGCGCATTGGGATCACATTTGTCGAAACATTGTGAGGTCCTTACATAATGCAGTCAAAATACATATATACGACATCGTATTTGGTCGGATAAGCTCGTATTTATCTTGTTTCTCGCAGTGGTCTCCTCTTGGGAAGCGCTGGTAGATTTTTGACGTGTAAAAGTGACCGTGCGTACTTACTGAATAAATGTCTTTTATCTTTATTTTTATCAAAGGCTCGTATTTATAAAGATAACTTGGTTAGTTAATTATTAGCCGGTGGTTGAAATGCGTGTGCGTTAAAGAATACGACCGACACTCCTGCGCAGGTAACTCCTTGTTTGTTCTATTGCCATTTATCTAGGTGTGACGCGTGGCCTACTGCCACGAGCCAATTATTGTGGCTCGGTGTTTTTATGTTTAATAGGAATAACAACAGATAAATGGGTCACACGATGGCAAGTTACCACCGCTGCCCATAAATGGGTGTTTGATTATATCTAGTTCAACAGAAACCTGGGCATGTCGTGCTGTTCTAGAATTAGGTGTCATATCGAGACCAACAATAAAATAGGTGATGCGACATGCTTTACAAGTTTATCGTAAAACAAGGTTAAAAACCCCAACACACTATTGAAAAAAAAAGTTTTATTATAAAATAAAATCGTGACTTCAAAATGACAATGACGTTTTTTAAAACAAAGTAGGGTAACTTTCGTTATTGCTAAAAAAAATGTATTTCGATGTTAAAAAAACTGATCATTTATTGTTACTATATTGTAGATGCGAAGTTTATTTATCTGCCTGTGTGTGTTGGGTATGTGAATTGTGTCAAATTTTGACAATATTCTTTTCTATTCCAAATATTAGGCAAAAGCGCAACATAAACAAGAAACATCCTCCAAACATCACCATCAGTCAAAGAAGCTACACTACCAAATAAACGCTCACAACTCGCAAATTAACTTCCTCGGTATCAAGTATCAACATAAATTAGCCGTACTAGCGCTCTGAAAAATGCCTACGATTTATTGTGGCTGAAACGGCTCGTGCTTGGGCCTTATACAGAGGTAATAAGAGTGGTGTTGCGTGGAGAGTTGGAATGAAAGTCGGTTGATTGCTTGCTTCGATCTGACATCGATCCGAGTAATGTGAACTACGAAGATTTGAGGGAGGAGAGATAGCGTCTTATTTGTAAGTTGTCTGAATTAGTTCCCAAATGATTTATCTTGTAGTAATATGTTGCCGTTTCATTAATGCGTCGTTTTTCAATAATGAACATGTTACATTTCATTTTAACAAACATTGTAACAAATTTGAATGAAGAGAGAGCTGGTAAAAAAACCTTTGTTACCGATTTGGGTGTGATAAGTGAAGTCTTTAAAGTTTTAGTTTAATAATCGAATACAATGTATAACACAAACATTTAAAAACTAAGTGGGTAAAATTTGCGACATGGGCGTCCATCTTATATAAAATCTTTTTGGTCGAAGGTTAAAAACGAACTTACGATACTTTAGGTTGTGCTCCTGTCATTCTTTGAGCGTTTTATTCGCCGATTGCATTCCTAATAATCGTTTAATGTACTTATTGGCATATTTAAGAAAATGCCTGTATTCTCTGTGGTTTACCATCTGCCAATCAAAACTGTTTTGTCGAGCTTTGACGTATTCTGTTCCTATTGGCTGATGCACTACATACCACGTAGTTTATGAATATCTATAGAAATAGAAAAATGTTAGGGGACAATGTACCAATTTTGACCTAGTCCCAAACTAAGCTCTAGGCTTGTTATTGGTACAGTCAAGGACTTTAATTGTTATGCCACTATGGAACCCTGTCGCATAACTTTAATCATTAATTTTGGCTTAATTTCTTTCATGGTGTTTGGCGCTGTCATTATGACAGGGTTCCATAGTGGCATAACAATTAAAGTCCTTGACTGTACTAGAAAACGATATAAATACTTTTAGAATAATGAATACATAGAAAACATCCATGACTCAGGAAAAAATATTCGCGCTCATCACACCATCTGCCCTTACCGGGATTTGAACCCAGGACCTCTAGCGTCGTAGGCAGGATCACTACCAACTAGGCCAGCGCGTCGTCGTTGAAAACGCTCAAAAATTAGCTGGTTCCAACTCAGACCATTCAAAAGCCACCCAGCTGCAGCTTGTGCGTTGCGCCGCGCGCGCCGCCCTGTAATGGGGTGAGCGATTGCGCGCGATTACGCATGCGGCTCGCGTCGCGGAGGAATTACGCTCGCAGGAGACGGGATTCGGTCAATCGATGCGTCTTGGAGCCGGCACTGGCTCCAGCGGGCTTGGGGGCTTGCAACATGCCGTACTTTGTCTCCGCCGTTTGGGCAGATAATTTATCTAAGAAACAAAACAGAAATGAATAGAAATAGCTTTTTGGGAAATGGTATTTTAAACCATAGTGGTAGTAGGATCTTGTGCAGGGCTTCAACCACGCTTTCCTATTTGACGACGCGTTAGCCTAGTTGGTAGTGACCCTGTCTACAAAGCTAGCGGTCCCGGGTTCGATTCTCGCTAAGGCAAAATATTTGTGTGATGAGCACGAGTTTGTTTCTGAGCCTTGGATGTTTTCTATGTATCTTTAAGTATATATTTCTCTATATAAGTATTTATATCGTTGTCTAGTACCCATAGTACAAGCCTAGAGCTTAGTTTGGGACTAGGTCAATTTGTGTGAGATTGTCCCCTTTTTTTTTACCTATCGCCAAGCAGTGCAGCAATGTTCGCAAGAAGAAATGCAAGAATTGCCAAAAAAAACATAACCGTCGGTAATTTTATTCTATAGACTAAACTAAAGAGGCAATATGCACATTTTTTAATGGAAGGAGATGGCAAACCATCAGTACCTTACAGTAAGTAGGATAGGGTATACTACTGCAATTTTTTTTGTTATTTTCTTCAATCACCCAAAGGTTAGCTGGAAGAGTTCCATTAAAGGAATAAGGTCGCCTTTGTACATCCCTATTTTGTAAATATTGTATTTGGATTTTATGTTTTGTACAATAAAGTTTAAATGCGTTGCTAACCCATATTATTTGCGTAAATGAAATTACTACTACTTTTAAACCGTATTTTTATTTTGAACGGCAAAATTATACACGCAAGGAACACTAAAAAAACCAATTTAAAGTTTAGTGTTCCACTTACAATCATAGCAGAAATCAATGCCAATTTTAAAACCCGAATCATGTCCCGTCACAAGCGGAACTGTCGTAACCCAAAAAAATATATTTTTGAGCCCCCCGTCTAATGCCTGCGTACGTGCGTGACTATCCCGCTTTATTGCGCCCGACGCGGGACCCGATGGATCTCACTGCGTTTTTGATCTGATTAAAGTTACGCTGCTTTATTTCGGGTGCTAGTTTTTTGGTGTATTGATTTTCGACCGACTACAAGACTAAAAAGGATGGTAGTTTAAAAATGTTTTTAAAATTATTTATTGTACAAAATAGATTTTAAGCCGGCTTTAAGTTAAAAAATAACCATTTTGTATTACTGTTTAGTGGTGGTAGAACCTGGTGCAGGGTCTGTCCGGATGGCTAACACCATCGCTACCATCATGTTCGCATTGATGTGTTCCAGTGTAGGGTAAAACGACTAGTGAAATTACTAGCATAGACGCATCTATTAGGAGAGACTCAGTGTTTGCCACGCATTTGGAGTCTGAGGATTGCAGGCTTGAGATTGTAGACTTGAGAGTTCAAATGTTTATAGGTTTCAGATCTCACTTACCACAATTTCTCCTTGCCAGAAAGAAAGAAATAGATAAATATTATATTGAATAAACAGTTTCTTCTACATTTCCCTTATGCATTTGAAATAAGAGAACAGTTTTAGAAAATGATTATATAGATGCTGAAAAACATAAGCGAATTTAATAGCGTCTGCTGAAACAGCGTTTGAATTCTACACGTTCTACTGAACGAAACTGATACTTCGCGTAAAACCAAAGCTAATAAATCCTATATCTCAAATTCCACATCTCACGTAAATTATATAAATTGTATACACTTAAGTCCAAGGTTCGTGCCTACGGAACTACGGAACCCCAACGCCCCCCGCACGTACCGGCTCTAACTATATTTCCTTTTAAATGTGAACCGTTATTTTTTTGACAGCCCAACGGTTCTGGATACGGGCCCCTAATAACATCTTATTTCTTGTTACGGACATGGATTCATATTGTGGAAAATATTATTAAAAAGTGGTGGCTAGTAAAATGTTGTTTTTTTGGGATGACACGTTTTTGATAGAGGCCGAAAGTTAGGGAGTTGTGATTAAAAATAGCGCATGCATAAAAAAAGGATGGAAGTGTTAATGGATTTTTTAATGCATTTTTTTTTAATGATCACATAGGTGGGAAAAAAAACCATCCCGAAGGGAATTTCTGTAGCCTTAATACCTAGGTCTAAATAAAATTCAGATATTAATCCATCTAAACCTAAAAACTATCACGTTACACAGTGATACCAATCAGCAAAGGGAAATAACAGCGAGCAATCTAGGGATAGCAGGGAAAAGGGAGAGAGGGACTGTTGGGACTGTAGAGATGCCAAATGTCAAAGATCTGCCAACTAAGGGTTTTTTTTACATAATATTATAGTATTAAAAAATTATAGGCATAAGGTATTTCAGAGTCAGCCACACTTTTGAAAGATTTCGGAGGTATGTTTGGTAGGTTGTATACTGAGTATCAAACCTATAAAAAAAAAGAAAATAAGGGCGCTGTTTGGAGTGCCATTGGCAACCTGATCCAATTTCCGTCATAAAAGTTGTTTACCATTTAAAAATATTGTACTTTCTCCTGCTACCACGACAGCCTCATTTTTAAGCCAAGCTACTTCTGCACATCCAACTGACACCCAATTAAATTAAAAACAATTTATTGATTGTCACATACATTCAGATTTCGTCCCCAAAATCAATCTCTACCTAACCTAAAATACACCCTAACCCGTCCTATAACGCTACATATTCGCAAACACCCGTAAACACTAGAAAGAGTCTTTGCGGCCAAGACGCCGTAATCTTGACGTATTGATGAGGAGCGTGCGTTACACTGCTTTCTACATCTACCGCCATTTTTACGATCGAGCCGAGCCGCTTTTTATGACTCGAGTATATTTCATGCACTCACTTACAGAAAAATCCCGAATCTATACGAATTGAGTAAGTATTGGTGGCCTAAATAGTGGTATTAGGAAGGCGCCATGCATATATTTGCAGAGTGTTTTGCGGTTATTGGGTTTGGGGCTTATTTGTGATGTACTTGGGCTATGTGGCTGCTTATTTATTTACAGAAGCAATAAGCGATATTGGGTTTGGGTAACAAGGTTATTGGTGCTCTACTCTTAAAATATTGTTACAGTGTAGCGTTTTGAGGAGAAACAGCGAAAGGTTTTGGTTTTTAGCGCAAAATAAATATTTTTCGTCTATGAATTTCAGGTCTTTGGTTGTAAAATACTCTTTGCTTAACATAATATTTTAGATGAACTCACAAAGTCTCTTGAGATATTTTGATTTTTGTGCTACAGGTAAATGCTTGTGAAATAGATAAACATTTATGTACATCTCCTAGCGGAAATTACTTGTAAGTAGGTATTCGTAGTTTATTGTAATTATTAGCAACCCCAAAAGATCTCTAAATTCTAACATAGGTACCTATTCAACAAAAAACAAAGACGGCCTGTTCAATTATTTTCATATTTCAAGAAGACAATTCTGATCTATACCTTCTGATTAGTAAAACAGTAATAAATAGTCTTTAGATAATGTATAGGTAATATCATAGTAGTTACCTAGATGACGCAGTCTAATACCAGTGCAATAAATTTGAACCCTAGATGAGTTAATAACTGGTGCAGCAAGGTTAACCGGGTCATTCCGCGACTCGGCCTGGCCTTTGGAAGTAAACGTTAAACCTAAGTCGGTAGGTAGAATCAATATAATAATGGACGTCACTGTGGATAGAAAATAGTGTTTATGATGCAAGAACATTATTTGTACTGATGATACCTTGTCCTTAAAGAATTAAAAAAAAAAACTCTTTATTGAACACCAAAAACTAAGACACAGAACAGTACATTTTAATTACGCGTTACAGGCGCTAAATAGCCTTTAAGTTACAAACTATGGGCACCGTCTTACCTTTTCTCAATAGCAAATTAGGAGGCGCATAACCGCAATTTTCAAAAGTGTTACTACGAGTAATAATAATTAAAAAAAAATGTTATTTATTTAGGCATTAATCCCATAAAGTTTACTTGTTTTAGTTTACTTAAAAAATATAAAAAAAACCCAAATAATAATATAATATTCCCATGCACACACATATTCAGATTTTTATTACCTAGTAAATATACTAGGGAATGAAAATGCACTTTAAAGCCTTGGCATAAAAAAATCAAACTGAACTCAGAGTGACGAGTATGAATTAGCCAAAGACATTAAGAATGACAGGATTGTAAGTATTTTCAACATTGTCATTGGCTTGTATATATAGTCGGCTTTATAAGTAGCTGAAAGGTAGTACCTTGCCGCTTTAACCCCTTTGATAGATTAGTGCAGCGTTCAATTATGACATTAAACTGACAAAGCACTAAAATGTACATTCTTGACTTGCAATGGTATCACTAAAAGCTTATTACAAAAATAAAAAAAATGTTACATGATGCTCTGGTACATAATTGTAGAATATCTTATTAATTTCTTAATTTTTTGGCCTTTACGATCTAAAGTCAAGTCTCAGCCTAGTATGAATTTAAAATCTACTACGTATCTCATATTTCTGTTGTTCACAAAGGAGGAGTTGCTCAATTCGTCTTTATTTTACGCACTCTGTGGTATGATTATTTAACATCACCTATACCTTAAAACAGGTAACTAAAGTACACTTCAGAAACTACTACTTACCCCCGCTCAAATACACTCATTCAATATTAACTCCTCTAATACCATATAACCGTAAAACACAATCAATCCCTCAGAGCGGGCAGTAAGAACAACAGATTGCACAAACAAATAATATCATATATTACGGGAATACCGGGCCGGCGATAATCCCGCGGTTAGTACCCCGGTCGCCGGGGGCGTAAATTACAATTACCGTAACCTCGCTGTGGGTTTGGGGAAGCATTACCCTTCTTTTTGGAAGTTGGGTTAAACTTTGGGTTAATGTTTTAGGATATTTTAATGGTGTGGGTATAGTGGCACGCACTCGCCAGGAGATACATGAAATGACTGTCGGTATTTTTCTATACACTGCCAGTATATTCCTTTTATTTGGTTTGATCGTTCCGTTTCGTAAGAATTTTCATACATTTTTTCGCTTATTTGGTAACATAAGTAAGTGAATCGCATGCAAATCTGTAAAAAAAGAACTTTGTGATACTAGTTCAGTATTTTTTTACATTTATTACAAGAAACTTAAGTCTTTTGCATAACATATTGGTATAAAGATACTAAACCACAAAATAGATAGGTAACTAAACGCATCTTGTGTAGTCAGGAGATTGCAGTTTTGAAATTACAAATGTCTGAGCCTCAAACGTCTCTCACTATCAGATGGCCTGTGAGGGCGCCTCGTAGAGGTTTTAGACAAATTCATTTCTGAACTTGCATTAACTTTTGTCCAATACATTCGTTTGTAAAAGCCCTACAGCTTATTTTTGGATACCATTGGGTGTCATTTCATTTCATGTAAGGACTAAAAAGAGTAAAAAGGTTTCTCTAAATGATTGTTATTTAAAGTATAAACCATTGAAACTATTCCACAAACAGGTTGTCACTACAACCTGCACATAAACAACAACTTGAAACAATTAAACAGTAAATTATGCAGGATATCTGCGCTTTAACTCCACGGCGTAAGATCCAAACTGGTACAGATTAATCACAAACGAATGCAATTAGCCGGTTGCAAACTGTGTTGTTATCACTTCTGATAACAGCTATCAATCAATGCCTCGGACCTGCTCGACTGGTGGGATGCCTGTCGAGCCTGGGCTCTTTAACATTCAAGTTGCCTTGACAAGGCGAATGGAAACATCTCGTTTAGAGAACAGGGTAGTGATTCTCTCAAAAGCAAAGGTGAGCAAAGGCAGGAGTGAATGTCCAAGCGGCGAGTTTAAGTAGTCCCGTCAGAGCGAGCAAAACACATTTTAGCGCGTGCATTCTCAATTAGGCAGCCTTATACGTTCGAGAAGCCATGCTGCCAAATTGAATGCAAGCGCTGAAATGTGTTTTGTTCGCTTTGACGGGACTACTTAAAGTCGCCGCTTGGACATTCACTCCTGCGTTCGCTCACCTTTGCTTTTAAAAGAATCACTACCCAGAGCAAACGGGTGAGCTTCATTTTTAATTTTAAGCAGTAGGTACCTAATTGCAAGCGAGAATGATTTTTTAATTTACACTAAAGGTTTCATAAATGTTTTTTTTTTTTAATTTTGTATCATGATCATGCTTTCAAAACACCACTGAGATAATGTCGTTCTCAAATTATTGACACGCAATATTAGAGTTTGAAACGTAAAGTCAACCCAAGTATTCATTATTTCTTCTGCATGGATGATCTTCTCATGTTATTTCAGTGAGCATCGTGAAAAATTGCAGCACCATGAACACAAAAACATGACCTACGGATTGCTAAAAATGCTATTAACATTATTAGCAATGCCTAAGGTCATGTTTTTGTGTTCTAAAGAAACTGTGTATTAGCAAACGAAGTTTAAGACGGTCTGTCAAAACAAAGATCTTCGCAAGGCGACTGGCAAGAGCAGGGGCCTGTTTTATAAAACTACAAATTACAATTTACAGGTTACAAGTTTCCATTTGACACAACCTCGACCAATGACGACCAGCCATTTGAGCAGTGTTGCCAGCTTAGACCTGTAAAATTGTAACTTGTAGCTTTATAAAACGTGCCCCTGGATGAGAATGGCCGCGTATCGTGCTCAATAGCATTCAAAGGCGTCCAGCGGTGAACTAGTATCGCCTCTTCATGCTCTTTATTTACGATAGAGCCGCGAGTCTCTTAAAACCTGCCAAGTGTCAGGTTATGAAGAGTATAGAACCATAGTAGTCATATATCTCTGCTTCTTTCTCTACCTGGGACTCTCTTCGGTAAAACCATATTTTGTGACTCAGTCGCTATTGCTGCCAAATAAGAGCTATCGTAACGTTGACAATACAATAACATGTCAAAAGCAATATGGTACCGAGTAGAATAAAGCCTGTGGAACTTATCAAGTTTCGACTAGTCATAGTACCTACGGCCTCTGAAAAGACTAAACCATGCATTTTAATTGTGATTTTACATGTTTTAGATAAAGCAAAGACTCATTAAAATCTGAACATAAAATAATCATGACATGACATGTGTGTACTTATAAATCTTAAAATTCCCAGCGGCCAAATAAAATGTAGTGTAATGAGTTTAAAGCATGTGCAGTTGTCAATGAACTTGCACCTGCGCGCGCGCTGCGGAGCGGGATCTAATTAAATTATTTCGGCCCGCGTCGGCGCCGTCGCCGGCAGCGATGTTTCTGTTCCGGCCAAAGAGTAACGGGGGGCAGAAAGTTCGTATTTTAGGAATTTGATACTTACAGAAGGATAGTAAAAAAGGAAGGGTATGAAGGTGTGAAACAGGTGCGAAAGATTTAAATACTGTCCAAACAATAATGTTAGGCTTAGAAACACGATCAATAATTTTTTGAAATATATTTGAGTGGTCACAACTTTAGTTTTCATTACTAATTTATTATCATCGTCACTTAGTTCAATCTAATACGAGTAAATGCAAATACTTTAAAGTTGAATTGTAAACTAACTCTAAGTGGCATAGTCTGCCAACGGAAGAAATACAAATAAAAATGTTGCCTTACAATAAATAGTAGGTAATTCAATTAATTTTATATGGTCAAGCCTAGTCCCCATAATAGTAAGTGCAACTAGTTTTAGAATAAAGCTGTACTTTACTGTTTAGTGTGACAGCATGATAAATGATGTCGTAAGTAGTTGTATCAATATGGGTTTGATTGGGTATATCGTGCAATAATGTCCCACTCTTTAGCAAAATATTTGTTTCAATTTCAAGTCAACTGCTCTGTCCTGTTTTGTAAGTGGTCTGGTATATAATAAGTTCTTTATAGAATCAAACTGGGGAAAAGGGTTAGAGTATACTTTGCAACGTAGCTATAAATTTTGGCATGATAGATAAAGTTCAGTAAATTACATTTGTGTCATTTAAAAAGCGAACATTGTGTTTGTCCTTTCGAATCTTCTCCTTCCATTTTGTGGTCATTTTCATGTAGTCAACCAATTTGAATCATAGACTACTATACAAACTATGTCAAAGTGACAAATTATTAAAATCGTAATAGACATCTTTAGGATTGAATTTTGACTAAGTTCCATAGGTCACCATGAATCAAATAGATTGTACAATGTTTCGCTTCTTTCGTGCCACTTAGCATGTATCTTATACGAAATAGTCAACTGCTTTTAGTATTTGATATAACTTTACTTCGACCGGCGTGCGTGATGATCTCAGTAAGTTCTAGCACATACATTAAAAGAGGAAATTGTACGTTTAAAGAAACATTGTCCACTCTGCAAAACCCTGCTATTATTGATCTACCGATAGAAGTATGAAATGCAGCTGAATGGGTTTAGAAGGCCGCGGGTTTTTATTGCCGTGTAGGCATTCGGGTGAGCTTTTATTGCTTGGCTCGCTGTTCGCAGCTCATTATCGGCTGCAGGCCTTGCTCGGATTACTCGTAATTTATGTGTAACAGTATCCGAGATAACAGCAGGCTTTGGCACTCCGTCGTTATGATTAGGCGGTACTTTTCTTTGGTTGGTAAGGTTGTTACGACGTGTAATGTTTGGATATGTTGACAAACAGCGGTGTTAAAAGTAAGGTCAAGTCTAAGGACGGTTGCCGCAATACGTCGCATTTAGCATAGTTTTTAGCGAACCCTTCTAGCTAGCGGTCCTAGGTTCAATTATGGGTGTGAGCTCGAGTATTTGTTCCTCAGGCTTGAATGTTTTTTTATGTATTTAATTGTGTATTTATCTATAGGTACGTAAAATAATGTTTCTCGTTATCTAGTACCATTAGTACAAGAAAAGAGCTCAGTTTTGGGACTAGGTCAATTTGAATAAAATTGTCTACTAAAGTTTAGCTTAGAACTTAAAACTGTCGGTAAAATACCTATTGCTAAAATAATCAAAAGTTTTAAAAGAACCATTTTCGATATGCCATATTAATTTTCTTCTGAAAACCTTCTTTCCTCTTACCTTTAAATATAAATAGGATCAAATTTAAAAACTGCCGTTTACCTGAGTTAAAAGATCGTGAAAGTTTGTGTTATTTTTTTCAATTGCGTATTTTAATTTATAAAAATCGTTTATATCAATCTTTCGGGTATTTTAACGTCTGAGTTAGTAGTTATCGCACTTAATTCTTCAACGTAACTTTTATACCAACACTTTATAAGAAAATTTACAGTAAAATTTGCATCCTTACCATCTCGATACCAACCCTTCCACTGCATCGGTAAGCCATCCCTTAATGAGCAAAGGGTTGGTATCTCCAGCTTACGGGCTTTCGCTTGAACCTAATATCGCGGACTTTAATGTTTTTTAATGTGGTCTCCTAATACAGGAGGATTTCTTGAAGAAATTTATGGGTTGTTAGAGTTTTTGGGTAGAAGGCTTGTTTAGACTAGAATTTTTAAAGAAATATGTACATATAGGTACTGCGATTACAGTAGCTTGATCAATTGCAGACTGATTTTTAGGGTTCCGTACCCAAAGGGTAAAAATGGGGACCTATTACTAAGACTCCGCTGTCTGTCTGTGCGTCTGTCTGTCTGTCGGTCTGTCTCCCTGTCTTACGAACCGTGATAGCTAGACAGTTGAAATTTTTACAGATGATTGTATTCTGTTGCCGCTATAATAACAAATACTGCCCATACAGCAAACGTGATTTTTTTGCCCTTTTTTGCTCGATGCTAATAACGGCAACACTGGTTTACTGCCTAATGTTGTATTAGTAATGTTGTATTGATAAAGGTACGGAACACTTCAAGCGCGATTATTTGAGTTTTTTTAATGGCGTGAAGAATGCAAAAAAGCGCACAGGCCAACTGATGCTAAGTAGGATCTCTGACCTAAAGACATTTGCATTCTTAAGACTACAATCTTAAAACTGCAATCCTAAGACCGAGTTTACCTAGTTTTCTTAGTCAGCTTTACCCATTAATAAGCTCATTGAGAAAGCAAAACAAATACGAACTTATCTGTTAAATAAAATACCATGTCGTTTGACTACGCGCTACATGTGTAGTGGGTTTAAACGCGGGAGCCGGGACTGAAAATCTGCGGTGAAGTTGAAGATTAGAAACAACTTGAAGTGTTTATTAGCAAGATTGAACCACATCGACAGACTCCCGCCAGACTAATCACAGACAAAGCAAACTGCGACCGCGAGACCGAGCACATCGCGGTGTAAACACATGTAATGAGGGTGTGGCGCGGGAGCTGGGACTGAAAATCTGCGGTGAAGTTGAAGATTGGAACAAAGGTGTGTATTTTGTGAGGGATCTGTTTAGTAAATGCAAGCAATTATGTGTCATGTAAATTGTTAGTCATAATCTTTGCACATTGAGAGGTAAAGTCAAAAAGTAACAAACGCTTACAATGGGTAAAAGAACTGAACCTAAAAAAGTTGCGATAAATGTAAACTTGAAGTAAAAGCTTTTTTTTACCGTCAATATTTTGAAATAAGTTATAAAACAGAACGTTGCAGTTCAGTACGGTCGCGTTTCAGATTATATTGGCCTTCGCATTAGTTTTTATTCAATCGTTGTACATGAGCACATGATGGTTGCCACTTGAAAATATTGTAGTTTAAATTTCCATCGTTCCAAACTGTTGTTTAATACATACCATGCATGATGAAACACTACTAAACGACAGAAAAAGGATTCGATAATATATAAAAATGTATTTAAGTACTTTCGAATCCATCTCCCGTGTAGACACGGCGTTATAAATCTTTCCCGTGGGTGCGGCCGTAAATAAGGCCGCGCGCACACATGGCGACGCACTCCTACGTGCGCCGGCGAGTCGTGGGACCGGTGTGACGACGCCCTTACACAGCATTTGAATAATATTTTGTATATGTATAATAATATTTTTATCAAAGTCATTGTTCTTTATTAGTCAAAATTTGAAGCTTCAAAGAATTTCTTCGTGTCACCGTGGAACCCTGTCGCAATGAGGTGACCACTATAAACCACGCAGCACAAGTTTGAGTGATGTGGTCAATGTGAAAGAGTACCACGTAGTACAACGTTGGTGGGTGAGCAAATTTCCTTGAAGTTTCATTACCCGACTACGGCAAAGCAAAAAGGAGGGTTATGATTTTGACCGGTATGTTTGTATGTATTTTTAAAATTGTGTTCTTTCATTTGTGGCTCCTTTACCGTCCTTCAACTACTTACCAACGTGAATTTGTATAGGTAGCCTCAAAATAGCATCTTTTTTTTTTATTGTTTCTGATTTGTTTTCGTTCTTGCAACTATTGAAGTTCTGTAGCAATTGTATAAAATGAGTTTAAAAAGATAAGTTTGCTCCAGAATTTCATATTTGATGTACGTTTTTGTTGCCAACTGTACATTCTTGTGCACAATCATCATTATCATCCTGCTGATCAATCTCCCGGGTCCATATTCGATCTACGTTAAGAACTGCAGAGATCCTGTAGCCACCTTACAACTGCATTTCAGATCATCTTTTAGGTACCATAATATTGCATTGCAATCGGTAATCGGCGCATATTATTATGTAATTATTTAAAAAATTTGCCCATTCCAGCAGCAGTAGGAACTCGTTCGAAATTGACTTGTAAGATTTGAACTAAACATACATAATTATGTGTCTGTGGGTTTGTTTGTTGCATTTCTACAGTTTTACACCTCATACAATTGACGTGAAAGATACAAATAGATTATAGCCTGGAGACGAACTTTTTGAAGATACAGTCGCGGCCAAAAGCTAGTACAAAATAAATTCTTGTAAAATAGAAAATCTTGCATACGCTTCAGACAACTTATAATTCAGCGTATCTTATTAAAGGGTGGCAGCCCTACGCAACAATAAAGCATAGATAACGAGACGCGTCATAATCTACAGCCGGCAGGGCTGTCACACAAACAACATTACGTTATTTGCGCGCGCTCAAATTGGACCCGTCGAACTGACTTATTGCGCGGGGAGTTATGGAGCCCAAATCCTTGGTGTGTGGTCGTTTAAAGCAGAAACAAGTATTTTTTGTTTTTTAAACAGGTGCACTTGAAGTGTATTTTTCTGTTAAATTGAAAAACGTCTCCAAAACCACTTTAGTGGTAGCAACAGAAGCTTGAATTATATTCCACTTTGCTTTAACCCTGGTGACAAATCCATGGATACTAATTGCTTTTTTATTTTGCTGTTTCCTTTTCACTTTTTCTTCTTCTTCTTCTGCAGCACAATTCATAACTCTCCAAGCTTCTTCCAATTTGCCCGATTTTGAATAAGTCTGGTCCATGGTGGCCAGCATTCTCTTTAATATCGTCCATTGCGCCGGTGGTCTGCCAACATTTCTCTTCCCTACCTTTTCTACCTTTACGGTACAATTAAATAGTAACCACTATAACTACATGAAACAGATCACACTTTTAGACTTATTTTGTAGCTAACCATCTGACGGAAGTAGAGTGTTACGGTATGCTCGAATAAAAAGATATCTTTAATGGTTCAGATCAACAAATATGGTGCTTCGTAGATAGCATTTGCTGTATTAGGTGTGTTTACCCGTATGATTATAAAACAGACACAAGAAAAGCAATATTGTATACATGCCAATTGGGACTAGATCTCACTTATACCAGAAGGTTTTTTTATCAAATAGTGACGTCATCGGGTTATTTAATAATGGTCTACGATAAGTTTTTAAGGACGTGACGTTGATTTTTCACATCTTGTTAAACACCAATTTTAAAATCATCATAAAACTATGACTAAATAACAAATGCACATTGTAATCGAAAATGAAGGCCTTAACCTACTTCCGGCAGACAGTGGCCTGTAATTTGTCGTCGAATTTACATATAAATAGTGTATCGTGCGCGCGCGCAGGAGATTTATTGTCAATCAAAATTGAGACAAACGGTAGGGGGCAATATTTGTAATCATCGGAAGCATGTTAGCCGAAATGATTCTACTGTTGAACATAGTTTTATACATTTCATACTCTTTTGTTGCAAAATAAATGCGTAAAAAGGCCTAAAATGTGACAAGTAGAAGAGGGGTATTACAATTCAAATTTAGGACGGACAGACGGACCGACAGCGTAGGCAAATTAATAGGGTACTGAACCCTAAGAATGATAATAATTTATGTAGATACATACCTAATAATTTTTAAAAGCTATCCAATTGAAATGCATTACTATGCTAAATTACAGCTTTGTAGTATCAAAAGTCTCTGAGGTAAACCGCGGACAGACGTACAGACGGACTTGGCGAAACTATAAGGTTTCCTAGTTTTACTTAACCCTACAATGAGAGTCCCAATCCCATTTTTTCTAAAAACTTGCCACTTGAATTGTAGTTAGATACGTCAAACTATTTTTCAATCTAGCTATAAATGGAAACAGTGAAAGAGGCTTTTGCATAGCAGTGAGATCATAGACTTAACATTTTCTAAGATTACGTATTCAACTAGTCAGAGATTAAATATAAATAAATAAAATTATAATAACAGTTGTAAATTTCACTCAAATTCAACTAGTCCCAAACTAAGCTCAAGGCTTGTACTATGGGTACTATAAGAAGATAAACATACCTATATAAAAAAAACTTAAAAACATAAAAAAACAAACAAATACTCGCGCTCATCACAGAAACACTTGCCCATACCGGGGATCGACCCCGGGACCGCTAGCTTGGTAGGCAGGATTTCTCCCAACTAACACGTCCTCGAATTGCTTAGTTACCTGTGAACAAACATACCTACACATCTAGCCTTACATTCTATGCGATGGAACTGATCGCAACTGTCACCGGCGACGGTAGGTAGGTCGCATTCCGGGCGGCAGCATTCCGCACGACACGTGGGGCATGCTGGTGCCTCCATCACTCCGGTACAGTGCCAGCCAGTTGAACTAGTTCAAATAGAAACATTTGTTTTTTGAATTCGCTTTATCCGTGTGTATATTGCACTTTGCTTTATATCTTACTTTCAAAAGTATACTGCTTATTTAATATAGTGTCGAATAATGTCAACGTAATAAAAGTTACACTAGTTAGTTAGTTAGTTTGTTAGTTAATTAGTTATTAGGAGGAAACACACCAACGACTTGAATCTTTAGAGATATGGTTGTACTGCAGAATGCTGAGAATTAGTTGGGTACAACGAGTGACAAATATAGACGTGCTACGCAGAGTTAAAAACCCCACACCATTCGTTCGTTGGAGAAAAGTAGCCTACCTGGGTCATATGCTCTGAAACAAGCGATACGAACTGCTTCAAACTACTTATTCTTGTAGGCAAGGTTGAGGGGAAGAGAAGCGTTGGCAGACCCAAGATGTAATGGCTCGGGTACATAAAGAACTGGACAGGCGTCGCCACGGTTGAAGAGCTGTTCCGTTTGGCGAGAGATAGGAAGTTGAATGCAGAGCTGACTGCCAACCTCCAGTAGTGGAGAGGAATTTGAAGAAGAAGAAGAAGAATAAAAGTTACCATGACGTTAGCAATATGAGCATCATAATGGTGTAAAACGAAGTGGTATTGAGAGCCAGGGCTCTTAAAGATAGCATGAAACGATGGATACTGAATTCCCTCTTTCTAATATTCCTAAAAGTATTAGATTTGTAGAGGTGTAGTCAACCATTTTGATTTCTAAGCAACGACAGACTATGTAAAATCTTAAGAAGATTCTAACGTTTTGATTGATAACGTCACTGGGATAAGGAATCGACTTCAAAACTTTTGTAAATCGAAATAAAAAATTGTAAGCCAGGCTGCAAGTTGGACACATTTTGCGCACGTTGTTGTACCTACTGGTAAATTAAAGACAAACTTTACTTAAATAAAGGTAAACTTAATAATTGCAAAGTTTAGCCTATTATTGTTTCACTCACATCGTTTTCTCATTTTACTTAAAGAAACTTTTATTTTAATTACACTATGTAGTGTATAGTAGTAATTGATATTTTTTTTAAAATAGCAATTGTAATTCAATTTAAGTGAGCCCAATAAAGCCCATAAAAAACAATAAAATTAAACATCGAATCTGTTTTATTACGTCTGGCTGTACCACATTTCAGTTACGTAGCACACAGCATGTCAGCGATAACACTAATGCCTTTTGTCTCCAACGTATCGCTAACTTCCAAGGATATTTTCTATCTGATCTAGTTTTTTGAACTATTTGATTCACAACCTTGAAAAGGCTTAAAAATAAAATAAAAAACTAAATTCAAAATATTTTATTCTGTAAATTGGCCACATGAGGGCTCTTTTTAACCGGCTTAAAAAATGAGGAGGTGCTATGTTCCACTGTATGTTTTTTATGTATGTTCACTGATATGTCTGTCAATTGTGGACCGATTAAAAAAAAAATTGTTTGGTTTGATAGTGATAAGTGGATGTACTAGTCTTCCAAATGGGTAGGTACTTAAATTATACAAACGATATGTATTTAGTTTGGATGCAGCGCGTGCAGGAACAAGAGTTTTATTGTTGTATTCAGGTGTGGTGATTAGACAACCGGTGAAATGACTACCAAAGTGGTATTCCATCTAACGCAGCAACGTATTTGCAGTTTTGACATTGTTATCGTAAGATTACAATCCTGAGATTGCGAATGTCTATTGGCTTCAGTTACTTACCACCAGGTGTTTTTTGCCGTGAAATGACAGAGTAAATTGTCTCTGGATCTCAAACAATTGCCATCAGGCTCTTGACCGTTGCACTCGTTTGTTCCACGCCATGAAAAATGCAAGGTCAGAGCAATTTTTAGGTGACGTGAGTACCGTTCCCTAATCCGTCGAAATATTTAGCCGTCATCGTATTCGTCGCACCCAAAGCCAGTTGTATTTGGCGCTAGCTCATTAGCAGTCAGATCTTTTGTATCGATATCCTGGTAAGCTGCCGTTCCTATCTTAAGATCTAGAAAATCAGAACGGTAAATGTGTGTTTGCTGGCTTATACAGCGTCAAACTAAAATTATTATGAGTGAATTTCTTCCTGGGTTTTTTCTATATCATGGCTTGATAGTTTTGGGATTTCACACTTACGAGTAGTTATTAGACCAAGACTTAAGTAACACAATTTACTCTATTTTAATCGCTTTTGATGTGTGGGCTTCTATTACCCAAAAAATTTAAGATGTCCTTACGTAAGTCGCCTAAAAATGCAATCAAGGACTGTACCTCTATCGCTCACTTGAGACCCAGACTTCCAACCGTTAAATTTCTACTGCATTCATTAGTAAAGTTTATTATTTTTATTTGCATTATCCTCAATACGTTTTCGGGATATGCAAAACTGACCATTTTATGTCCAGATTAGAAAGATAATCAAAACTTTTCATATTCTAATGATTCCAGCTACACCTAAGCTCTAAAACCAGTCTGATAATCTAAATTATAACTGCCAAAAGCAGCGTTCACATGTTACATAAAATTTAGAAAGTATAATTTGGAAGAATTTCAATAACCATAAAGATGCCATGTTTTGAAGGTCGGGCGATAACGCACTGCGACACCCTTCATGTGGCATCTATATTTTATCCATCGCAGATAAAATATTCTCTATTTTGCATTAGCATAATTAATATAGAAATGTACCGCTTTCTCGCTAATGAGGAAGAAGCCGGTGTCGTAAATAAGTTCGGATCCGGATTGGTTTAGTGCTTTACTGCTGTCTCGACATGTTTTCGAGATAGTTTTATTAATATCTTCTAGTGATAGCCTAAAAGGCGTTGACATAGATAGCTTTATCTTTATTGCCAAAAATGATTATAAGAGCAATAATGTTGATGATTTTTCTTAATCTTAGAGGAATGCCTAGCGACGTAAGGACATTATTGTTTCAAACAATGATAATAGCATTTGTTAATTTGATTGTCTTATTAAATAAACCAGAACGGAGTAAGTTATCTAATAAGATATACCCTACTGTTAAACCCAACGGCGCATAAAAGGAAAAAATTACAAACAATCAATAGAGCGCTTCTAAAATTGGCTCTAAATCTAGCCACCCTCGCGTAGCAGGGAACTTTAAAAAATAACCATTTCAAGGGCGACTTACCTTCGGGGAGATTAACTACAGCCTGTTTAAACTGGAGAGATTGGGCAATTATAAGAAAAAATTGAGTTAAAGTTTTCAATGCCCTCTGAGGAGTAGTGACGGACGGACGGCGATCCATTTTGTGTTTTATTGTTTTATTAGATGATTGTTTTACTGGATTATTAACCGTCTTGACGTCAATTCATGCTTTAAAAGTGGTGGGCATGAGATGATAAGTCTAATAGAAATATGCTACAATGAGCAAGTCGATTTCAATGAGTACTCGTATAGTGGTAAAATTTACTATTAAAATGTACGCTTTCTTTCGAACTTTGAGATTTTACAAATTAAATGAAAAAACCAATACTACAACATTCCTGTCGGGACTTATATTCGATTACTTAAGAACTAATCGAATGACGACATTAAAAACTAGTCTCTTCGGAGCACTAAAAACTAATACGATAACCCTAATAAACTCATCGCGAAATCAATAACGATGTCCAAAATAGTTAACGATGTACCAAATCGAAATCTTAATTACTCTATGCACCGGCTGCAGCAAAGGTCAAGGCGTTCCAATCTAGAAGCCCAAATCATCCATCATAACTCTTAAATAAATAAATCAGTAACGTTAATCTTACGTTTAGTTATTTACAGCCCGGCTCGAACATAAAAATGTAATGTACTTATCCACTATAAATCAAGAGAGTGGCATTAACAGCGAATTTCTCGATTTCGACATAGATTTCCCACAGCTCGGGAACTTATGGCTTGTCATAATTATGAGACAAATTGGAAATTATCGCTGGAAGACTTACGACGAGCGTGTGTTATCAATGCACCGTTAGTTTTGGAGACACGAGAATTGAATTCCGTGTTGATGAGATAGTCGAAAGTTTCGATTTTTGAGTTGATGAGTTTGCTTATATTTTTTGTTAACAAATGAAAGTTAATAATCTCGTTTGTGGTTTGTACAAAACTTTAATTTCGATGTTCGCATCAGTCGTAATGTTGCGCAACTTGCCGTATTGATTTCGAATCTCGCTGTAAGTGTTTTCTAGTACTACATGCATTTATACGGAATACTAGGTGAGGAATCAATACAATAGGTATAGGTAATGCTATAACGCCCATAGTGAATTAATTTAGTCAAATGCTACACTTCAGTAACTTTTTGTGTCTTCAAACACCCTCCTCATTACTTTTATTCCCAAAAACATGTAGGAAACTCCAAATGATTTTACAAACCAATTCACCTCGCCAAAATTAAATTACAAGAATTGCAGCTTGCATCCAATTTCGTATCCTACAAATTAATTTGCGGATAAATTTTCCTTTATAGCCTTCGACTTCACCCCACGGGTTTTTTGCATGGGGGTGTTTAGTTTTATCGGTTGTATCGAGGCAGTGCCACAGGGCGCGCTTGTGGGGCTTTAATACTTCCTTATGCACGTACGGAACATTTTTTAAGAATAGCGAGGGGTAATGAGACGCATTCAAACGTTTTTTTTTTGCTGGTACATATTACTGAGTAGCGTCGCGAATATTTTTTACGAAACTGAGTAGAAACTGGATAATAATTGTAATGGGTACATAGTTTAACGTTTGTTTGTCTTAATATATTAACAAGCAATGCTTTTGAATCACATCAATAATACTTACACTACCAATTTAAAAAAATGCTAGCATGTTTTATAATTATTAGTCAATCAAGCATCAACGACAATTTGGCAAACAGTTCCTTTTACGTAAAAGGTATTTTATGATGAAAATTTAACACAGCTACGAACAAACCTTACTTTGCTTGAAAATCTAAAATATGAACACAACAATTAATTATATGAAATAAACCAAACGAAACTAGCTACTTTATTAAGCTAAAGTAATCTTTAATGCATCACTTTCTACGTTATTATCTCGTCAGCGTATCCATCTTACACGTGAAGCAACAGTAGCTATCTATCGCAACTCAATCAAGTTTTTATCCAAGGGCCGCTACTGTCGGTTAAATCTTTTAATTGAAGCGGCTGCGGCGTGTGGTTACTCATAATTAAAATGTTTGGACTGATTTTACTGTTTTAGAGCAATTATGGGATCTTACACATGTTTTGGGGATATCGTGTTGAATTGGAATGCTAAAATTTCTTTTTAATGATACTAAGATTAAGTTACTAAGGACCTTATTAATAAACTGATGTGAGCTAAGACGCCTGTCTCAAGACACGTAAAATGAAATGACAAGTCTTAAGGTTTAATTAAAGTTTCAAAAGATTTAAATTGTAACATATTACCTATATTCATTTCCTTACTATATAATGGAGAAATGTGGTTCAGATATTGATGGAAGCAATAAAAAAAGATTCAAATAAAGATAACCCTAAATTTAAAATGAGAGAAATTCAAACGCGAAATGCTACAAAACAAAGCGGCGGTTAGTCAGGAGGGAACTGCAAAAACCCCAACCCCACAATAACCTGACTCACGTAAAATGTAATGGGAAATTACTCTAAAATAAAAAAGAGTCTCCCTAGAGCGGAACCCTACCGTCACGGCGATTTGGATAAGACTCCCCAGGCACGGAACACTAAAAATTCCACTTAGAACAAGTCCCAATATGCACGACGATGCTTCCTCGGGCCCTATTACGCCGCGCTCATAAAACTTCGAAACCCCGATGCTACCGTAAATGATTTCTTTAATTTAGTTACCTATTATTTTTAATGAATGTAAACTTTTTATTGCCAAATTAAAACTTTGTTTACTAGTGCGCTCTAAATACAAGATTGTAAATTTTAGCTGCGATCAAAAAGTTTCTACGTTTCGTTTGGATCGATAGTGAGGCAATAAAGAGGATTCAAGATAATTAATGTTATTTAGCACTATCAGAGTGCAAAAAAATGATGAAGTAAATAAATTAACACCTACAAAGCCAACATTGCACATTATCGACTCGAATAAAACAAACCAGGCTTAGCTTGTTGCCGTGACGCTCTAACAGAAGCTTTTTATAGCCAACTCTAATCCCTTACCAAAAAACACAATAAGCCCTGCGACGTCATAAGAAGAATGCGCGCTGAATTATGATCCGAGTCATTCCAACCCCACCGGGCGATCTCTGCAAAGCGTTTGATAAAGTGGATCACAAAACGCGACGCGATACTGTAGTATAAATAAAAGCGGGCCTATAAGTGGCCCTTGCGGTAAGCCTCATGAGCTAACCGTGCGAAACGCCTTCTCAGTTGTGAAATATGAATTATAAAAATAATAAAAAATGTAGCGGCGGGGGTCTAACCCGAGGCACGCGGCGTCACGTGGCAGGCACTCGCGCCACCCAAAATATTGAAAACTTTAACCGCAGCCTATTGTGACGGCTCCAGGCTATCAGTGGAGTCGGCTTTTAATGCGACACGTGACTATCTTAATTTTTCCTATTAAAGCGGGGAAGTACAATTAAATTAGGTTATTATGTCAGTTGGATGGATGTTTTTTGGGGCTGCTAAAAATCAACCGTATAAATGTGACAAATAATTTGTAATGTTTCATCAATCAACTCCTAAATCAATCATCTATACTAACGCTAGAATCTTTTTACCAACGTTTTTCTTTCACTACGAATAACGCAACAAGTCTCTATTCACGAATTTATGTGTTAGTCAGTACTTATATTTTTGAACTGCAAGTTATTTAAAGTACTTTGCACATATCAAAGTTCCATTTCGGCATTAGTTTACCTAACTTATCGTAATTAAGTTTCGTCAGTCATTAATTCTAGCGCCCCGCTACATTCACGATCGCTTAAGACGGCTTACCGCCCGCCGGTCCCTCTCATCCAATATTTATTTGCCACGGCGCCATTGTATTAATACTACAAAAATTTAATACTGTTAGTGTGAGCCTCGCGCAAGGATTATTGAGGGTACTTTTTTAAATAGGGTTAGCCGTTTTTTCCCTCCTAAAGGGGACTCCGTGATAAATGACACATGCACATTTTTCGAAATACCCAATTTCGGATTTAAGTCACCCCAAAGTGGCCTGGTGGCCGGACAATGGGCCCTCGCGCGTAATTTACACGCGCTGAAAGGGTGTTTGTGCACCTACATTATACCGATATTGGAAACGGTTATGGGCTCTTAATAATTCATTTTTCTATAGTTGCGGGGTTTGTAGACAAACTGTGCGTAAAATTGGTCGTGGAAAAAAGTTAACGAGTTGTAGATGGATAATTACTTGGGTGTGGTTCACTCAAACGTCTGCGGTTTTTGTTTTTGCAAGAAACGTTGTGATTACTTTCTCAAACTTCAACGGCTTTCTTCTCTTGTTAACATCGAACAAGATTTCGCAGAAGCTTACTATTCTATACGGGATCAATGAATACGTAAAAACCCTAAACATTATCTCGTAACACGATTACGCTAATCAATGCTTAATCCACAGCTTTATCATCAAAAAGAAACGCATTATCATTAACAGAAGCTAAACACAAGTAGAAACTTTTTGTATGTCTTAATTATTAAGTGAATAAAGTATCAATTTTTATTAGTTAGAGTGTTTTTGTTAATCAAAGAATGGTGTTTGCGGGAAGTAATGGCGCGTGGAGGCGCCAAGTCGGGCAAGAAGATGTTCCACTGCGTTACTCATAACTGGACCACCGTAATTACATGTTTACAACGGTGGGTCAGGCCGTAATTATTTCAAAGAAACAACTGGGTAATACGCAAGAAGAAAACAACAAAACAACTACTTTTACAACGTATCAAGGGGTGTTTTTAGCATTTTTCAATCAAGAAGCACTCAGTCTCATCTTAGTCATTATTGTTAATTGTTAAATTATGACATCAATCAATTAAAAATAATCGGTGCTTCAACAAAAACCTCACGTGAATTATCTTTCTGACTTGCTACAATAGTTTGATAAGGATATGAATGATTATTATCATCACTAAACTTCACAATATTTAGTGATAACAGCCTCAGATTATAATCTTTATTGCTACCGCAACAAGGTTCAGGTACGACAGTTAACAACTATTCAACAAGTAAGATAGCCGTATCTCGCATCAGCGGACGGCACTTTGAGGACTGTTTTATGACGTTTTGATTTGTCGATTCAAAGTTTAAACTACTTTAAAAGTACATTAAAGTTCCCGTATTTTGGTGAACAAAGCTTAGCTTAAGAAGGAAAATTCTGAAATATTTCCCAGTGTAATAAGTTACTTAAAGGCACATAATGAGGGCAGTTATCAAAATAATTCCACAAATGTATTATTAACGGCCATGCCGTAATATTTTGAAGACATGATAATTTCCTTCTTGTCCTCGAACCTAAATATTTGCAGGCAAAAATCGTTAGAAAGCTGAACAATTAAACATAATTTAAAGCCTGTTAATTGCATTCCGTACTCACAGATCAATTTATTGATAAATTAGTTACTAGACACCAATTTAAGAGTTATTGCTTCAGCAACAAAAACTAACAATGGAATACGTGTAATCACGTCAACTCCAAAAAGATTTTGCCAAAACATTCTTCAATGTTCATAAAAAAATTAAGTACAGAGTTACGCACCTATAAAATCATATCTACCTGCAATTAAAATTCCTCAAAAGGCCTTCACAAAAACATATGAACGAAGATTCTGTAAACGAGTTCCTGATATAAGGCTACGTGACACCGTCTGTGCTGGGAACATTTTTGACAGAAATTATTTTTGTTAGTCTTCCTTATTGGTAAGGAATCTGTTCCGAAAGGATGCAATAAATCTTGAAGTGTAAGAGTATTTCATGAACAGCCATACAGACAGCATATCAAGCAAATAAACCACATCATACCTTGGGAGTAAAATTTTGCATGACACGATACTGAATATTGAGATAATACAGAAATACCAACAAAATCACATTGCAAGAACAATATAAATCAAGAAAAAAATACAAGATTCCATAATGTTATTGATCCCGTAAACGCAAACCGAGTAAAACATGCCACAGCAGCAATACCCAAAGCAACTTACAGAGCAATGGATCGTGACACCCCTTTGATGGGAAAAAGTCCATTTTCTTTAAGAATTTCTCCTTAAGCGTCCCTCGTCGGTTAATAAATGTCACTGCTCTGACATTTGCGCGACACGGGTGGCTGCTGGCGATTATGGTCACACTTCACCCCTTCGGAGTTGGCTGCATATTGCTAGTTGAGGTCATTTGTTTCGGCTTGCCACTAGGAGAGAGGTTAGGGCTACAAAGTGGTCGTAATGATGGAAGCGTTTAAAAATTGTAAAACAAGTCTTTTAGTAATAATAATATTCAAAAAAAAATATTGTTATTACATATAGATAATGTTACTTACATTATACGAGTAATATTACAAATGTATGTTGGCTCTTTATTTCGGCTTCATAAATCCCAAACATTTCTGTACAATTCATGAAACTTAAAAACTTCTTCCTAAAATAGATTTATTTTATTTTTTCAACCCCTGGACAATTAGGAAACCTACATTTTTTATTGCCTAGCGAAGAGGTTATAAAGTTAAATAAGGGTGTCTGTTACATTAAAAAAATAACTACTCTGCACTTACGAGCGAAACCTTCACGTTGGTTCCACCTGAGCCTGGCCCGTGTCCCCCGCGGACATTTTAATTTGTATGGCTCGTAATTGCGTCTTTTTACGCACCTTTGCCGTAACGTGGACTCGTTAATTGCGTGTATGTATGTATGTACGTAATTGCGTGTATGGCGCAACGACCGTTGCTGATTTATGTGACGATAGCGGACGGCTGCACTTGAAAAAATTACGCTAAGACCGCTTAAAAGGTTATTAACTGTCTTTATTTTTTTGAAGAGAAATTGAAGGTCTTAGATGTAATTTCTACAATGAAAAACATTAAATAGTGTTTGTATAACACATTAAAAAATATATCAGGCGCTGATATTAAATTGATATTATAAAGGTTGTTCTTTTCCGTCAACCTTATTTTTACCTTGGTGCTTATTTCTAAACACACAATGACTAAGAAACATAAAGCGAAAATAACAAAAATAGTACTTATATGTCTTTTTACCAGACAAGGCGTGCTAGTGGAATTTTTATAAAGTACGAACATCAGACAAAACTCCATAATTATTAATTATTTATCAATTTTCATCTCAACAACTATGACTTACATTTTTTGCTTAATAAGAATCGACAAATACGGAATTTAATGTTCCATTCCGTGAGTCCACTGTAACATTACAATATGTAATAATAGTATCGATTCTCGTCGATCGCCGTCAAATTACAATACATTAGCATGTGTTAGAATTGCGATTATAATGGCTACCACGTGAGGAATCCTTAACTAGTCTTGCTTGCCGACGCATGTTCGAATGGGTTAGGAGCTGTAGTGCAGCATCGTGTAAGTTTTGTAAGTGAACCATTGTGTTTTTTTTTTTTATTATTATTCGATTTGATTTCTCAAACAAGGAACTTAATTTTTGATTAAAAATGTGCGAAAAATTACCATTAAGGCTCGATATACATATTTCAATAAACTAAATGCAAAGAGAATGCAAAAACATGTACATAAACATACACTTTACTAATAAAGACAAAGCAAAGATAGTCAATTGTATTGACATAAATTTAATGCAAACGATGATTGCAAGATGAGCGTTTTAATTCATTAATCATTAGGTTAGTGTGTAATTTTCATTGGTAATGAATCAATCATTAGCGTTTTTACGTTTTGCATGCAATTTATCATTGTAATGGGAACCGCGTGCTCAATGTTTATCATCACGTATCATAAATAAATACAAGCAAACTCAGTATGATGGAGATAAATATTTGGTGTCTCTTGTCTCCTTTGCCTTTACTTAAAAGTATTTATGTACATCGTTGTATATTATTTATAGTATAAGATAAATTTAGTTAAATTGAAGGTGTTAGATTATCCTTTGATAATCAATTATTAGTTTTTTTTACTTCTGGCGTAAAGACTAAAATAACTTAAATTGTACTTTGTATTTTAGAAAATTATATTTCAAACATGATCACGTGTGGTTTTATCGTAATTCGGGACAGTTTATACATTTCGTTACCTAAACTCGTAGTTTTTTGTACTGTAAGCATATTGGTTACCTCACTACTCACTAGAGCTACTTTAGTCAGAAAAAATCTACAAATAAATTTGCTAAGTATCGGAGGGAAAATCTCACACGAATTGACCTACTCCCAAATTAAGCTTTAGGCTTGTACTGTGGATCCTAAGCAACGATAATAATACTTATATACGTATAGGTAGAAAACACCCATGACAGAAACGAATACTCGCGCTCATCAAGCAAATATTCGTCCTGACCGGGAATCGAACCCAAAAGCTAGCGGAACTTCGTCACTACCAACTACGCTATCAAATTGCCACTCTGATTTAAACTCTGTATCTTTCCATCACGAGTCCATACACCCAGCCACTAGGCCATCGACGCGCTTATCCAGTTATGATAATAAAGTAATAATTACGTCCAAACAAAATGCATGTCAATTACTATGCGTAGCTACCGATTACCAGTTTCACAAGTGTGCACCGCAATAATTCACGAATGAAATGCGTAAACCAATTCTTTGAACAATTAATAACATGCTCAATTAGATGGGACTTGGTGCTTTTGCTAAATAAGTAATATACATTCTTGCATGCGGTGAATGTTAATACGGTTGGCGTAACAGTTTTTTTATAGCATTGAACTTGCTTTACATAATCCAAGTGTTTAACGATCGATGTAGACGTGTTTAAGGTTTATATTCTGGTTTTTGGTGGTAATGCGCGTCATTTAAATAAATTATAGTGGAATTAAAATATGATTTATTTATATTGGGTTTACTTATACGCGACGGTTAGCCTATTTGATAGAGACATCCCGGGTTTGATGTCCAGTGAAATATTTGTGCAATCACTGATGAGATGTATTTTATTATTGATTATTGGATGCTTTTTATGTATTTAAGTATGTATGGGAAATAATAAGTGTATTGCGTCAACTTGTCCGAGATTTTGTCATTTATTAAACTCATATAAATAAAACATTAAGTTAATTAACATTAAACATTAACATTGCAATTATAGTGTATCATTGATTGTCAGGGTATGTATCACTTTGATCATTAAACGGTAGTAATAGTTTTGTTAACTAGCGCGGTACTTCGACATCATTAATTTGTGAATGCGTGTCGGTTTTAACGAGATGATTTCCTTATACCTACTGAAAACCATGTAGTACCTACCTAACTTACTAAGTACCACACATCTAAATTCCACCTATCTATGGGACCGTACACACTGGAAGCGTTCTACGTTCTGCAGTTCGTTTCAGCATCATATATCTTTGTCATATTATATCAAGCTGATAGGGACGTAAGATGTTTAACTGGACCTCATAACGCATGCTGTGTCTAGGGTCAGTCGGGTTCTAAATAAAGCTTAAAAAGCATGTGCCCAAGTTGAGTTGCCTATTTGTTATACAATTAACCACTTTAATTGTTGAGCCTACATAGTACCCTTTTGCAGAAAGCCGAAGACTATCGTTGACGAGAGGTTATCAACTTATCATTATAATATCCTATTTCGCCTTGTTGTGTTCCGGTCCAGCGGTAAGACCACCGGTAAAATGACTAGCGTAGAGGCATTTCATTAGGTCCACGGCAACGCATATTCGGTCTTGAGATGGTACTATAAGGTTGCAATCTTGAGATTGAAAATAGGTATCTATGGGCTTCAGAGTCCACGTATCATCAGGTACTTGTTTGCCTTAAAAAAGCAATAAAAATGGTTCACTGTACAACTATGATAGGCTTCTAAGCTAGCTCTAAATATAACCCTTGACCGCAAGCGGTGTTTTGTAATCGATGTCTTCGCTTGACCCGTCCACACTGATGACGGAAGCGATTCGGTAATTAATATGGTTTATCGCGATGCGCCCGCGCCTGTCGTCCGTTGCTAATCGCTCCTTACACGCCGCTGTTACGGCTTTTGTTGCCTGGGGCTGCGGGTTCGTTCCTGACGAGAACATTAAATGCTTATGGTTTTTTTAATGATTTCTAGATGTTGCTAAAAAGTATATTTTTTATTTTTATAACGAGTGAGAGCTTGTGATTAGTAATTTTGATTATAAATAGTAGAAGGTTTTTTTTTCTTGTGACGATATTTCCTATTGTTTATCTGTTTGCAGATAAATATTCACATTATATTAAATAGATTGTTTTTTTAGGACTTGGTCAATTTGTGTGATATTGTCCCCTGTCCCCTATTTGAAATGAAGACTTAGTTTATTGCAAACAAACTTTACATCACTACACTATTACCAGTGTTCGAATTTTGCGGTGCCATTTGGGGTGAATGATCTTAACCATTACGCTAATATGGATTACTAAATATTTTTATGTATATATTTATAAATTTGTCCCACCTCATAGCTTTTTTAACGTTACCGTTCGGCGGCGGTGTTATTGTCATATCCATATTAAGATTTCCACTCAATATTCCGCGACGTGGCTCCGATCACTGACTTTTTTTCGCCTGTAAGTGTCCCATTGCTGAGCAAAGGATTTCCCTCTTTTTCCACCATTCGTTCTTATATTCTTTTATTGATTTCCGCGTAAATTCTTCTGAGTGCTCGAGCTAGCTTCATTTTTATTAAACTTGCTTTTTCTTTAAAATATAAATTATTGAATGCAAAACGACATAACATCACACTTGATATTCAAACGATAGATCCTAAAAAGAGTAAAAACAATCTAACAAGGAACTTAGGTCCTTACACGGAGCAGCCCTCGCGGAAGGTGCTCCGACGCCAACGGTCGGCGCGCACCTTGCACCGGCTGCACCTTGCGTCTCGAATAACGTACTGTGTCCAGATACGACGAGATACCATCCCTCACCGGAACAACCCAACTCACACCCAAACTACCAAAGGACTTCAAACTTAAGTCATTTTAGGTAAGGTTCACTTTCTGATAAGAATACTGGAGTGTTTTCTGATAAGGTTATTTAGCCTACTTTTATTATCTTTTTATATTAGTGGATACGGTTGTCTTACAGAATTAGAGGTTTCGCCTAATTTCAGTCCGTTGAGATCTCACTCGATAGCGATGCGATGTCGAAGCGATAGGGTCTGTCACGGTGTTGGTTTCTTAGCAGCTGGTAGTTAGTAGACTGGCGTTACGCTGTCAGCTGATTGGTTGTTAAGGGTATTGGCGTGACTTGAATAACTAAGGGCGAGCTCAATATAATAACGCTTTTGTCTTAATTAACGGGTCTCACTATAGCCATTATTTTTTGTCATGGTAGTAAACCAACTGTGTTCCAGTATTATTATTTTTAATACAAAAGGACAATTTAACACAACTTGACCTAGTCCCAAACTAAGTTCTAGGCTTGTCCTATCCATGGGTACTTGAAAACGATATAAATACGTATATGTATCGAGACATAAATACTTAAATACATTGAAAATATCCAAGACTCAGAAGCAAATACTCGTACTCATCAAACAAATATTTGCTCAAACGGGGAATCGAACCAGGGACCGCTAGCTTCGAAGGCAGGGTCACTACCAACTATAACTACTAGGCTAACGCGTCGTTCATTATCGGTCAAATATGGATCAATGCATAATATGTAATCTTCGTTGTTATTATAAATAAATAAATAATAAATAATGAAATAATCACAAACGTTCTTTTGTCTAAAGTACGACTTCAACACTATGGTCTCACGCAGCGTTGTAGCCTCACATCTCACCACCTTATAGTAGAGCAATATAGTCATTTTTACTCATTCAATGCCGCCAACTAAAACTCGTATGTAATCTTGACACGCCAGAGCGTCACTGGCTGTGAATGTGCAGTGTGAAGTCATAGTAATTCTCAGATATAAAGACAGTCTTGTACAAAAACCAGTACATTTGCGTGCGGCGCCACTACAGCATAACGCAGGCCCTGACAAGCTCATGCTGTTTCACTCGAATACTTGGTAATAAGATTGTACACTTTGGCTGTATTTCATTTATAATTCGAAAAATATTTGTATGAAATATGTTGACATTTTAATTAAAATCGCCTCTCACTTATTTGTTCAAAAATGGCAGTCATGAAAGAAGTTTTATGTAAAATAATATTAATTTGAAATAGTTTTTTTTGAATATAAAATAAACTCACAACGATGCTAGTTGTCCCGGGTTCGATTCCCAGTATGGGCAAATATTTATTTTGTATGACGAGTACGAGTATTTGTTTATGAGTATTTGGATATTATCTATGTATTTATGTATTTATTTTTCTATATATTGGAAAAGGGCCGAATCTCGAAGTACCCGAAACCGACGTGCATGCCTGACCCAATGTGTGAATGTGGAAGAAGCGAAAGAGTTTTGTCAGGATCATAGCAGGTGGAAAGAAGTGGTCTCTGCGTATGGGATACATGCGTGATTAATGTATGTGTTTATAATATAATTATTTATATCGTTGCCTAGTACCCGTAGTGCAAAGTCTAAAGCTTAGTTTGGGGCTAGCTCAATGTATGTTTGATTATCCCCTGCTTTTTTTTCCTTATTTAGTGGCTCCGCTGTAATATTCTATGCACTTTGAACAGTGACGCTGCTCACTGACGCAATACATTCGAATGTTACCCGCACAGTACCAGCCGCCACGTAACCAGATGTAACACCCCTGTAACCTAGTTGCGTGCGTTTCAATGCTTTTGTCAAGCGACTGGCAGAATTGCCTAATATTGGTCTTGGGAGAGGTCAAGAACGGAGGCCATATTGTGAACTGTCAAAATCTTAAAAGTGACAGAGTTATAGCATTCCTAATAGCTCTATCTCTGCCTGGAAGAAGGCAGGGTTAGACAGTTATAATACGGCCTCAGTTGTGCAGACTTATGCTGATGTTAAATATGAACTACGTTTACATCAAATCTTACTAATAATTAATTACTTGATATTATGGAGTCGGCTTTTACCTTGATTCTCAATCTCTGCTTGATCGCTAGTCGATCGAACAAGAAAGAAGCTGGGAGCCCTGACACATTTTTAAAACGGTTAAGGACTAAAAGCAATAAACTTCTCTATTATTCAAATGCCAATAAAACTAACGAGTAGCTAAAATAGACCTCCTTTGCTAGAATAAGCAGCACGCTCAGCCGTGCTGCTTATTCTAAATCAAGATTGTATTTGCTTAATTGTTGTTGCCAAAATAGTATTTTACTTTTTTAGAAAAATCATGAAGATCGAAATAACAATGTTCCAGTTATCGTAGAACAAACATACGAACGCCCCATCTTAGTTGACTCTTAGACCCCACTTTGTCCGGTCAATGAAGAAAAATTTGTTGTGGATTTTAAAACACGCATATAACAAAAACAAAACACTGCCAAAAGTAATTCAAGCCTACCCCCAAAGAACTTTAACCTTTTATGTGTCTGTAAACACTGCAGACTGCGTGTGTCACCCTTCATCCTGATAGGAGTAGCCTCTGCCCGCTCAGGCCATCTGATAATGCGGAGGGTGACTTCACACTCACTCTATCGGCTGTTTTATTGCAAAGTGGTATATCTTGCGAGATGCTACGCTGTAACGGTCGTTCAGAAGTTAGATATACAGAGACCTGTCACAGCAGTGTAATTTAATGATAGGAGTGAAAGTTCTGGTTGTAACTGCTTATGGAATATGGTCATAATACAAAATTACTCCAAGTTAATTGTCATCCAATACATAAAGACCAAGAAGAAGTCATTTTTTAATAAATAAAAACAATTTAGAAAACTTTAAATATACATATATCAACAAATTTAGGGATTACGGAAGCCATTTGCTGTGGACGTCTTCCAGTATGATAATACTAAAATAGAATTGCTTATAATATAAGATTGCATTATTAAACTGTTTATACACAGTTAAAATTATAACCTTTTATTATTTGTGATTTAACTATTAAGTTGTTTTATACCTTGTAGTTGCTTGTATTATTTGTAAAATATTTGAATTTGTTTTTAAAGTAAGTAAATACGTTCGTACACTTATAATTATATAACTGTAGAACGCGTTACCAACTTTCATGGCTTAATGTAATAAATAGGACCAAACATATTCAAGTTCTAGGTTTAGGTCCCTAAAGTAGACAATCAGTATTACTATTTTCCTCCTAATTTTGTACCGTTTTAGCAATAACTCTTGTATTTGAGTCATTTCCCTGCGTCCCTTCAGTCCGTCATTACGCCGGGCGACCCTGGAGGCCATTCCCTTTAAACGGCTCAAATATTTGCTGTTCACCATGTTTTGGATTTTTGGGGAACCGAGGAATTGCGTGTAAGAATTTCTTTTGAATATATGGGTTTTTCTGGCGAGAGAGTTGTTCTTTGAGGAATAGTTGTTCGTTATAATATCAACAATAAAAAATTAAACTTTTGTGACTTGGATTATTTATTATTTACAAGAAGACATATCAGAGCATTTGAATGCGAAGATGGAGCCGGAATCCACTAATGATCATTGCAATCATATATTACTTTGCCGTAGTTACACAGTAAATAATGTCTTATGTACCTATTGTTTGAAGTAACAATAAATATTCTAAATATCTTAACAAAGAAAAAGTATTGAAGTTTTCTTTATCTGTATTTCAAGGAAAATGTAATTAAGCTTTTTTTTAAATACAAGTATAAAGGCTGATACAGAACAAGGGAACTCCACTCTCGACTCGACTTCATCATCACTAACCTTTAGGTGAAATAGGGGTCAATTGCTAATCAATTTTAGAAACGAACAATGTGAGCCGCTACAAGCAAAATAACAATGCGTGAGCGTAATATGGACTTCATACTTTTGCCGGCAGTACTTTTTCTTGTCAACAGAATAAATTAATATAACCATCACTACTATTCTCTTGTCATTGAGCTCCAAGCAACATTGGAATTGGTAGCAATAACAATACGTTTTTAAGTCAATACATCTAGTCTCCGATAATACGGAAACAAAATACCAAAGGCTTAGTGGATTGACGCAGGGGACTAAACCGTGCCGTTGCTTACTGGCCGCCGGACGTCTTGGGCAGACGGACCAAGCTACAAACTAAAGCGGGAAAAAGAAGTAAATGGACTTGTTGATAATTAATTTTGTAATTTAATCCTACGTATGCATAAACTATTTGCTTGCCCCAAAGCAAACAGACAGTTTATGCATACGTTCTGCTGCTGTCGTTTCCTTTGGCACCGCGGCAGTAGAAGTCTTCATAAATAACTAGATATTTTACATAGCTCCTTTAGACGATGCCGATGTCTTTGTAACTACTTTTATAGCCATGTTATCATAACACCAGTGTAACTACCACTTTCTTTTGCCTTTCCTCATCGCAACATTATCTCGGCATATTGTTTGTACCCCATTTATTTTTAGACAAAGGCGGATCCACCCTCTCCTTTCCATGATCAAGACAAGGAACTCTTATACTTTCGCCGTGTGCGACCGTCCATCTTTCTGTCTATCCGTCTGTTTGTATGTTTAACTCAGAGACTGTTGGTACTAATTTTTACTAGTACTGTTCTGCTTTATCTCTGTAAAACTTTGCATATTGTAATATAAGTTGTACCACACACGAATCTTAATAGCTACCTGGCCGGCGTCCGGCGGATCAGGCGCCGGCTTACGCAAATACGAGCCGCCTCGACCGGACCGGCGTGACGGAGGTCGGGGCTCAGCCACTGTAATTGGACGGCTCATTTAAAAAGAACCAGGCTTCAACTACGGGGAAATCTGAGTTTAAAAACTTGAGAAGAGACAGTAAAAAAAAGCAACTTGGTAGTAATAAAAAGAATAACAAATTTACTGTGCCGATAATTAACAACTATTAATGTGCCATACAGTCGAAAAAATCATTTTGTAGTCACAATCGAACTCGTTACAGAAACCCAACAGTTTCACTGGTCATTACGGTACTCTATTCTACTCGGACTATAACTACATAATGATTTTGACATGTCATCGTATGGTCAACGTTATAATAGCTGTTATTTACTTGATAGCAAAGGCGGTCAAGTTAAGAATGAGGCCAGTAAGGCTGAATTTAATAAAGTGTTGTTTCATAGAAGAATAATATAATTGGGCCTTTAGCGTAAATCTAAGACTTTATTATTAAACAATATCAAGCATGGTATAGACCACTTTTCGTTTAATTACAAACTAACCTACTATTTTATAAACGTTCAGCAACCCCGTAGAAATACTAGCATCTACATAATAAAACAAAAACTAAATTAAAACACTGTAAAGTAGCTAATAAAAGTGTACTTGTGCCGTACGGCGCTAAGAGGCGGTCGTTTGCGGGCTATTACGAGCCGCGCCGTCTGCGGCCGGCCTAATGTGGTCGCCGCGGTTGCCGACTTGCTTAACGTGTTCGGAGCTAAGAACTACATACGGTGCACGTTTTATATGGAAATTAGGGGTTGGGCACTGAATAAACGGGGTAAGTTTATTTGTAGTCATTTGTGTGGCATGTGGAACAAATAATACCAGCGTATGAATAGTATTTATTATATAAATGCATCTTTCAGGTGTATGATAAAGGTAGCTTGTTGTGTTGGTAGTGTTTGTGACCTATTATTTTATCGAAACACCTTTCATCGAACGTAACATTACACAGAATTTTCATTTCATCGAAAGGCATTTCTCGCCGCTTGAGTTTTTTTTTGGTAGTCACATGTCTAACCTAACCTAAGCTACGTAATTAATGTTTAAGATATCCTGAAAACATCATGGTTTCAGTAGAAAATAGCGTTCGATGAAATGAAATTCGATGAAACGATACATTTGATGAAGTGAAATTCGATGAAACGATACATTTGATGAAGTGAAATTCGTTAGTTAGATGGGTTACTGTTGTGACCGTCCCTTTGAAGCGAGCGTTTGATTCCCGGTATGGGTATATACTGATTTGTATTATAAGTTATTTATTTTAAAATGTTGTATTTATTTCAAAATATTATATGGTTTCATGGCAAGTATTTATTTTTCTAGAATCGTATTGTTATCTAGTAGAGACTGCTCTCGACATTACTTAATTTATCTACGTTTTTTAAATAAAACTATTTTACGGGCCTGGCAATTCTCACTCTTTGACTTTGCAATGTATACAATCGCCGAATGTCTATCAAGACTGTCAAGTTGGTAATATAAGGAGCTATTTCTTTATAAAGAAAACTTGATAATAATTGTACAAATTACAAGGAATGAACAGCTCCATAATAAGATATTAGGAATACTAATAACGATTTAATAACTAATTGATTGTGCATTTAAACCGTTTCTTATTATGTTGTAAAACATAATTGGTCATAACTTAGTAAGTTATATATCCAATTATACCTCGCTATACCAGTCTTGAAGATTATCTGAAAGCTTATCACAGTTCAGTTGCAAGTAACCTTGTTAGCTGAATACGGTTACTTTGCTTCCATATCTAAGGCCATGATAATTTGCCCCTTATTATACAAACTACACCCATTATCCTCACTAAATATTATGAAAACGAAAGTGGGTTTGTTTGTTTGTTCCGTTTTTATAGTTCAACACCTCAATTGATTGACTTGAAATTTGGTTCAGAGGAGACGGACATAAGGTAGTACATAGTACATAGGTAGTATAAGTACATTTTATACCGGAAATCGGACAGTTCCCGAGGAAATAGCAGGTGGCAAAAAATACTACACAATAAATGTATGAAATTGATTTCAGCGAACGCATGACAGCGTACATCAATCTTGTATGAACTTTTTTTATACAGTTCGTTAACATCCGTAGAATGTTTATTATCTAGCCCCACTGTAGACTCAAAATTAAATGTTGACCACAAAAAACACAGACAACTCAACGTAACAAAACCTACTTTCAATTAGAAGACCATTTAACGTCATTACTGAGTGAAAGGTCAACAAAAAAGTTACGACAAAAACGGCCAAAGTTAACAGCATAAAAAACCACGAATGCGGTTTTCACAGCACTTACGGTCAGCAAAAAAGCGAGGGAATCAATTACCTTCCCCTCGGGTAATGGGGCTAATGCGCTCATTTGCCGACTGTACCCTTGTGGTCGAAGACAAATACTGCGTTTGCTTGCGGTTTAAGGTGGCAGGAATGACGCAGAGCAATAAAGTTACGATAAATATGTGGTTTTGTGGTTTTAAAGTTACAGATGGTGTGTGCAAGTCTAATACAAAAGGGAATAATGATATGCGTAATGTCTTACTGTTCAGTTTTTAATGACAAAGAGGTTTGATGAAAAATTATTAGGGGAAGATTCTTGATTTAAGTTTGAGGTTTAGATGGCAGTTTTCTAGAAATAGTTTTTGAAGAAGTGTAATCACACGTAGTATTTATTAAGATCAAGTCGACGGGAAAATGTAGTTAAAACTTTAAAGTAATGATGATCTAGAAAATGTTTGTGTGCTGAGTCAAGCAGCATGTATTGGAAAAGTTCAAATTTAACACCACCTTATATTCTAATAATAAACACTATATTTAAGTAAATAATATTATAATATATGATTATGAAAAGAAGTTAAAAGGTTACACAATTTCAACTCCATCGCGTATCCAGTTAACGTCATAAGTAAGTGATCAGTGTTTATACCTTGCCACTTGTATGTCTGGTTTTGAGTCCCTTTAGCGCATTTTTTTTATCTCTATATTTTTTGTAGGATTTAGAACACTATAACTTCTGTGGCTATATTTAAACAAAACTCTTCGTCTGTATTGATATTTGCTCTAGGCGCAATCAGAGGGGCAGAATCTTTCGGCCGATGTTTGCAGCCAATCATGTGTTTGCTTTGGGAGGTTCGAGGTTTGGACATAACGACATGGCGCGTAGCTATATGTGTTTCATGCCTTTTGTGACCAGATTTTACGGTCGCTCAAAACTTAGTTATATATGGTCTGTATTGATTTATAATTAAGATAATATCAAGGACTAAACCACACTTCTTTATTGCCAAATCAAAGAGCTAAATATTTACCACTAAATGTAACTTGTAACTAACTCTAACTGAATTCTTAATGGCTAGTTGCCAATTCTTAATGGGCTCTCGAGGGTTACGGTCTTTAAATTGTAATGCTATCAGAACCAGTCGGGGGATTAGACAAGATACATAACGCTAACGTTAACAATTATCTAAAACTGAGAAACTGTACGGTATTAACATAAGGCATCTTGCATCTTGGCTAGGGCCTAACAGACCTGTGTGAGGCTAGACAATTTTCTAGAAAGTCGCGTCGAGCGCTCACGTTGATTCCATTATATTGTCACTTTTCCAAAATCTTTTTCAAAACTTCTCTAGCCGAGGCTCGAGACAAGATGCATTCAGCGTTTGTTATCGTTATCTAAAATATATAGGATTGACGTAAGCTGTCAGACGGTCGCGTTGACCGCATACGTCAATTTCGTACAATTTGTCAGTTTTCGAAAATCGTTTTCAAATAGCAACTTGTCTAGCCTCACTGACGCAATCACGTCAGATGCGACTGTCGTCTGAATATACATCATTTATGTAGGTACATATTTATGGAAGCGCAAAAATCATCCAAATTAGTTGCACTCCCATTTGCTACTTGCCACGTTACCATAACAAATCGGTGGAAAGTTGACAGCTCCAAGTTTTCAGCATATGTAAAGTTCTCGGTAAAATTTTCCTCTGAATACCCCTCCGGATTCACACGTCCAACTTATAAACTTTTTTAATTCGACATCCCCTACATTCCCGCCCGTCCCGAATTCCGCAGACAAATAGCAGAGGCTTGACCGAGTGACATATGGTCATGCAGTGTCCGGAATTTCGGAATGATTTATACGCCGTTGGAGACATAGGTTTTATGGACTGTCTGGATGTTCCGGATTCTTTTTGTTTTGGCATGGTTTATGCTTTTATAGTTCTGAAGTATAGGGTAACGTTGTAGTTATTGGACTTTCAGAGACTCAAAAAGGTAACTTGCTAGCTGATATAAGATTGGGAAAAAAAGCAAGATGAATTTTCATCCCTACCATCTTAGTTAATGTATTTTTGAATAGTAATCTGGAAAAAAAGTTTACTATGATTTTTTGCGTGAATTAATTTATTTATCTACTTAAATTTGTAATCTTTAATTATGTGATTTTACTTATCTGTGATTTTTGTATTATTTTTCTATTAGGAATTCAGAAACCAGACTGTAAAGCCCTTTACCGAAGCTATCACACCTCTTCACAAGATATGGACGAACTTGCTGGTCTTATATTGGTATGTACCAAAGAAAGTATCTTTAACTTCCCACAAATTATCGCAACTAGTAATTGGCTATGGAAATTATAGACCTTGTTTAATGTTCCAATATTTTCATCTAAAAGCCCAGGATGCAACAGGTCATCGAATACTTAAGTGATCAAAAAACACCTGTTTTATCTGTCTCGTCCCAGAGGGCTTCATTGCCTCGGACCGTCCGCCTACTAGATCTCGCGATTGATTCCCGGAGATAAAAAATGTGAAGATTTCGGAGGGGACGACGGATTTAAAAAGACGTTTGTCTTATATGCTCGGTCTGTAAGGCTCGTTGGGAACTTCAGTGACAAGAGATGTATCTGGTGGTGTTTGGAGATCACGTCAAATACTTGAAAATAATAATTTAAGAGCGTTTTTATAGTTCCTCTAACTTACCAATTGAAGACGCATGGACTTACGTCACATACATACTTTATATTGTTGAAAATTCATACTGCAAAAATGATAACGCTGTTTAAACTGTCTGTAACGAAATAGAGGCCAATGATAATGAAGATGTTGATGATGATGTAAGTTTTGTATTTTAGTCAAACCTTACTAACTATGGTATATCTTGAGATTGCTAAGGTTTATGGGTTTCAGATTCAACTTAGCATCAGGGCTTGTGAGTTCCATCTCCACGCCATAAAAAATCAGGTCTGACTTTACGTTCTGTCAAAAGAATTACACCAAGACCGGAGGGCTTATTGTCTAACGCACTTGCAATCACGATCGTTTTCATTTTAAAAATCGAAGGCTTGTCTGCATACAAAATGAAAACAATTGCTCCAATTTCAAGCCGGTTGCAATTGCGAGTGCGTTAGACAATAAGCCCTCAGGTCTGACCTTAGTTATGTTCCCCTAATACCTTTATTTCGTCAGCTTCTTTCTACGCAACGTAAATTAGATCTCACTTTAATAAATTACTCTTATCAGCAACTAAAATATAGCTCAAAATACAAATCATCCTGGAATACGCAATCTCCTCGGTTACATGCAGTACATAATATATGTCCGCCCGCCCTGCGGCCATTGTCCGGTGGCCGCCCAGCGTTTAGGCGGGGGCTATGAAAATAGCGAGAAATGTTTCTTTTCTATACGAACGCATTTGTACTCAGCGTCCGTGTTGTTTTTTTACTGTTATTCCTTGACTAATTTTTTTTAGGATTCCGTGTTTGATAAGTAGCTTGTACAACTTATGACTGCAAATACATTTCTGTGTTACGTCCATCTGCTTTTTAAATTAAAAGAAAATATACATAAGCAGTTATTATTAATGTTATTATGCATTTTAATTCATCAAAACCGTACCATATCATACCATATAATAAACTAAAAATAGTGATAACACAATATCGCAATTGTCATGGCCCCGCGCGGTCAGCGGCGCGGGCGTCGTTTTGTCGCTTATCTGATCCCTCCCCGCCAGGAAACAATTACTGCCACCAGTGTTTTATTGGCCGAGAACAACCTTAGTCTTAGAAAAAGTAAGCAAATTGACTTTTCGTAGCAGGAAACGGTGCTATGTGTACACAGAAACATACAGATATTTGCGCCATTAACGTAGCTTAAATAGAGTATTCACTGAAGGCAGCGACTTAGCTGTGCTACTAGCATCTATTAGTTGGCCTTTAGTTGTTAAAAATACCTTATTGTGGCAGTTTGGTATATTGCGGTACATTATAATGAGAAATGACATAAAGCTCGTGACAAATAAAGGTTTAAGTGGACCTAAAACGTGGAGAAGATCACAGCTAGCACAAGAACTTGCTGGAAGTTGACGTTGTGACGGTACGTAAAAGGGCCCCGGGGTAAGAAAAGTGTTTCATTGTAGTATTTGGTCAAAGAGACATGTATAATGGTGTAGGGTAAATGTTTCGACAGTAAGTCTTACATATCCATATTTTAACCTGATTTGCGGTTGTTAATTAAAGTCATCTTCCAAAACTAAGTTAACCAACTTCTAACAATAAACTAATAAAAATCAAGCTTTTAGGTAACCCGGCTTATAATGATGAAAAATAAAATTAAAAATATAATGTTTTGATATTTCGGTACTTGTATGATTATCTACAAAATGGCAACTCCTACCGCATCAAAGTTGGTGGATATAGGTTAGAAAATATCTTGTAAGTTATATTCCTTACATGAACCTCTTACGATCTGGATTTCCAATTTTAACTGTTAACATTTTACGCCTTGAGACTTACGTACACTTCGGAGGGATAAAAACCAATCCAACGACACTTAAAATTTCAAAACCAGACATGCTGTTTATGGTATAAGATCCGAATAGGAGGCGATTTCCACCGGGCTGTTTATTCGATGAAAAGTATTTTATGTCAAATTTAATAGGCTAAATAGTAGGCTGAAAAATTTCAGTCAGTAATATAATTAATTAAAAATTTAAAAAATTACTTCTTTTTAAAAAATTGCAATTGGCTGTTTAATTGACAAATTACATACCAATGGAAAGGAAGTTATTTTTTAAATTTTTAATTCATTATTATTACTGACTGAAAATGTTCAGTCTACCTATTCGCCATATATTACTTAGCATATTAAATTTGATATAAAATACTTTTTATCGAATAAACAGCCCGGTGCAAATCGTCTCCTATTCGGATCTCCTACTATTATGGCCGAACCCTTTATTCAAACGGCGGATAAATAGGCGTACTTTGGGTTAAAATTTTATATATTGTATGTATTGTAAAATGTCAAATTTTAAACCGAAGTAAGCCTTATCTGTCCGCGGTTTGAATATAGGGTTCGGCCGTTAGTCTACAGGGAGCTCACAAAGAAACAAAAAACAATCAACATATATAAAATACGTACATCTGAAAAACTTTACCTTCCTTATTAGGCGCCGGGTAAAAAATAGCAGCAAACAAAATTAAAAACATTCAAGCCACATTCATTTCCATATTGGAATGACCGTTTAAACTAATTGCGGGTTAGATCTCAATCGTGCGCGGTAGCTGCGCGCGCGCTGATTGACAGCGCCGATGAGTTTAATGGGCCCAGTGGTGGCCGATAGTCCAGTACTAATCAACTGAGTAATAGCGGATATTGTTATTATTATATTACTTTTATGAAGTGTTACGATGTTGCTCACAGAACAGAAAAAACAGTAGAAGTGTCAAGTGGGCGTGTAACGTGTGGCATAGTTGGGTCATTATTTGGGCGTTTGTTCCGAATCACTTTCGTGGTCACATTTTTGTAGAAGTCGCTGCAGATTTCGATTTCGTTTCTGGTTAGGTATCTAAGTTTACCGGACATCTAACAAATATCCAAAAAGGGCATTAAAATATACGCCCAATTCTTCAAAAATAAGTCCACAAAAGTGAGGCGGTTGAAACGCTCGAATAATGACCCAGTTATGCGAGTTTCGCTTAACCTACCATACTTTTGCCAGGATCGCTTATTTCGATATTTCGATAATTCTAAAATAGGAAATAAATCCAGAAGCATGCCTTATTGTGCTATTTTGGAATGTAAAAACGATAGCCGAAAAAAAAAAAAAAATAATAATAATAATAGCCGCACCGTAAACATTTTCCATGGTGGCGTGTTGTTTTTATGATAGTTTGAGTATTGGCGTCAACAGGTCTGATACTAAGCGAAGCTCATACCACTTCCACTGTTTTTTCTATTCCTTTCATGGTGGCTCTTTTATAATAGTTAAAAATACTCTTAAATCCAAGGAAAGGAAGGATATTGTCAAGTTATCGATAGAAAGGATTATAGAAATTTCATGCGCAGAACTAGAAAGTTATATAATAATATGTGTTTACAGACCACCATTGGCTGATTTTTGCACATTTGAATCTACTATGGAACATGTGTTAAAATTAGCATGTAATAGCCAGAAGCATATTATAGTTTGTGGAGATTTTAATATTAACTTACTTGAAACGTCAAATAATACCACTAGGTTACTAAGTTTATTTAAATCTTTTAATTTGGGTAATCTGTTCCTTGAACCTACACGGATAGGTGTTAGTAGTGCAACCTGCTTAGATAATATTTTTTGTAATTGTGAATGTTTGGGTAAAGAAATATTTAATTGTTTTAATTCTGACCATAGTGGTCAGAAGGCTTCTTTCATCAATGATTTTTATCAAAAATCTCAGACAATAACATACCGACCTATAACTAATAATCGTATGGAATTATTCAAAAATAAAGTTCAAAGTAATCTTTCAGTGTTACCTTTCTTACAGAATGAGTGTAATAGTATTTATAAAGACTTGTTTGGCGTAATTCTGCATCAATTTAATAACAATTTTAAAATGAAAACTATTACTAGGTCGAAAACCAAATTTAGTGAATGGGCTACTGCAGGCATTCATAAAAGTAGAAATAGGCTTTATGACCTATATAGAGAGAGGGAGGACAATAAGAACGCTGACTTCCTAAATTATGTTAAGAATTATTCGAGGACTTTTAAGCAAGTTTGTTTAACTGCTAAGGCAAATTTTCTTAGTCTTAAACTCAAATCATCTGACAATAAGGTAAAAACTGTATGGAATATTATAAATAGAGAAACGGGAAAATCAAAAACTCGTGATAATCAAATCACACTAAACACAGGTGACAAACAAATCACGTCAAATAAAGACGTCGCCTTAGCTTTCGAACATTATTTTTCCAACATAGCCATTAATACTACGAAATGTCTTAAATCATCCGCGGTTGAAGCTAAATCATTACTTTGCACTAATGTCAGTAAATGTAATATAAACTTTGAATTCATCCCCGTTGATTCAGATTCAATAGTCAAGGTATTTAAATCACTTAGTTTAAAAAAGACGGAGGATTTGTGGGGCACATCAGTTAAAGTAGTCTTTCATATCATAGATGTAATTGCACCCCATCTAGCATTAATTTACAATAATTGCATATCAGAGGGGATCTTTCCAGATCTCATGAAATATAGCAAAGTCATACCTCTTTTTAAATCGGGCGAGATAAGTGATTTAACGAACTTCCGTCCCATTTCCATACTACCAGTTCTAAGTAAAGTCTTTGAGAAATTAATGCTGAATGATATGTTAGGTCACTTTAATAGAAATAAACTACTTAGCAATAACCAGTTCGGCTTTACCAGAGGTCGATCAACAATTGATGCGGCATCTGTACTCGTTAAATATATATATAACAGTTGGGAGACATCTTGCGATGCAGTAGGAATATTTTGTGATCTTTCTAAAGCATTTGATTGCGTAGATCATGCGACCCTTATTTTAAAATTAGAACATTATGGATTGTCCAATAAAGCTTTAGATCTTATGTCTTCTTATCTAAGTGATAGAACTCAAACAGTTGTTGTAAACAAAACGCAATCTGTTGGAGCTACAGTAAAAATAGGAGTGCCTCAAGGCTCTATTTTAGGTCCTTTTTTATTTTTGGTTTATATAAATGACTTACCACCAACAGTAGATAAACTTTGTGACATTGTACTTTTTGCTGATGATACTTCACTTATTTTCAAGGTAGATAGAAAATCCGTAGACTACAGTAGGATAAACGCCACACTAGATAAAGTACTTAATTGGTTTACTAGCAACAATTTGCTACTAAATGCTATGAAAACTAAATGTGTTAGGTTCGCTTTGCCTAATGTTAAATCGGTAGATTCAAGTATTTTTCTAAATGACGAGTGTCTGCAAATGGTAGATAAGGCAGTTTTCCTAGGCATAACAATAGATCAAAATTTGCAATGGAGTCCCCATATAGCTGTACTGGCAGGTAAACTAAGTTCGGCTGCTTACGCCGTTAGGAAAATTAGACAACTAACTAATGTTGAGACAGCTCGCTTAGTTTATTATACTTATTTCCATAGTGTTATGTCGTACGGTATTCTGGTTTGGGGTAAGGCAGCTGACATACAAACTATATTTGTGTTACAAAAAAGGGCCATTCGTTCTATTTACAACTTAAATTCACGTGACTCCTTAAGAGAACTTTTTAAAGAAATTAATATCTTAACTGTAGCGTCTCAATTTATTTATGAGAATATTATTTATGTTATTAAGAATTTAGATTTGTTCACCAAAAATTCTGATATACATAATTTAAATACTAGAAATAAAAATAAAATCGCTATTCGAAAATTCCGTGTCCGTAAAGTATATAAATCATTTGTTGGTCAATGCATTCATTTCTATAATAAATTACCTGACGTAGTTTTAAAGTTACCCTTTTCAGCACTTAAAAATTACTTGAAAAAGTCGTTAATGTTTAAAGCGTATTATAGGGTCGAGGATTATCTAGCAGACAAAAATGCATGGCCTAAACTCGAAACTTAGTCAATAATAATTTGTTCAAATGTAAAACCTTTATCTTGTCTAGGGAACACTGTTGATGTAGGAAAACATGTCGAAACTTTGTTTATTATTAATTTTTTGTTTTTGCCTTTTTCTCCGTCTATATCTCTCCTAATATTTTTGCCATGTTTTCCTGCTGAACTACGCATGATATTTGATATTATATTTAAATTAATATTTATAGCTTTATATAATACTAGACTAAGTTGTATCATTGTAATAAGAAATATGGTTAAAAAAATGACTGACTGCTGAGTTTCTTGCGGCGTTTCTTCTCGGCAGTGGTCTCCTCTTGGGAAGCGCTGGTAGACTCCTGACGTGTAAAAGTGCCCGTGCGGCCTACTTACTAAATAAATGTCTTTTATCTTTTTTTTTTATCCTTGTTGTTTTTGTGTATTCAAATGTGTATAGGTCTTAGAACATATTTTAGCGCGTGCATTTTAAACTAGACAGCAGGGCTTCTGTCGAACGATTGAACAGGGCTGCTTAATTGAGAACGCACGCGCTAAAATGTGTTTGGTATTCTCTGACGGGACTACTTAAACCTGCCGGTTTATATAAGCTGCACCCCGTTCTCTCGTTCGACCGACAGAACGCCGTTTTTAAAAGAATAACACCCCAGTACTAATTAACTGAGAAACTATTGTTATATTAGGTACGTTTATGAAGTGTTACGTTGTTGTTGTGTATTCAAATATGGGTCTCAGAATATTCCACTTACCATCAGCTCCCTATTTTACCATCCTGACAATGACAGGTGACATGTGACATTTCAGTGTACATGGCGCAGCTTAAATTAATCCCGCTGATGTGAAAGCTTGTTAACTTTGCAATGTATAGCCAATTGTCACCTGTCACCTCTCGTAGTCATGATGGTGAAATAGGAGGCAGGTGGCCTGAGTGCTCGTGTGCCTTCTCCTTGCTATAAAAATACAGAATAAAAATGTGAGAAAAGGAATTATTCGACCACAACCTTAAACCATAAGTTGCAATGATTAGTATTAATATAAATTTTCCTTCTCAAATTGTGACGTTTTTCTTTGATAAAATCTCGCTAATTTACAAAGATCTTCTCGGAAATAGAACATTGTGCACATGATCATAAATGTTTTCGAGAATGTTCTCAATATTTTATATAAAAAAAGTTGCAACTTGCGCTTTGCTAGTTAAAAGCAGGCGTAACGTTAACAGTCTTCTAATATAACCAGATTACCCAGTCTTAACTATGAATAAGTCCCGGGCGATATGAAACCATTCCACAAGCCGGATCGCTATAATGATAGGTTTTTTGTGGTTATTGTTCAAACATGTTCGATACGATCCGTTATTAATTACTCCAGTACTGACAGTTCGGACAAGCAAGGCTTCATTGGGTCTGGTGCATACCGTTTTAATGATTTAACAACTGTATAATATACTCTGCGTAGTTTTGGTCCACTTCTATTTGATAATCAGGCATTTTTAAATGAGTTTTTTATGTTAAGGCAGATTTGTCTACTAATCTCAAAGCCTGGGATCCAGACGAAGATTATAAGCTTTAAATATATTTGGTTCCTAACATTTGCTCGAGTAGACCTCGATGATCGCCAACCACCCCGACTGCCCATTCTTGTCTCACTCGGTAGCGGTGGCATTGGGGCGTGTTAATTAAGTATTATTATTTAATTTAAATGAAATGACATGAACTAATTTATTTAATTTATTTTTGAATTTTTAACTTTTAATTTGTGATTAAATAATTTACCTACTAATATAGTCTAAGAACAACTGTAATGTAACTAACAAACTATGGAATTTTATTCTGAATTAAAATTTATTATTATTATTATTATTAGAACGTGTTTCACTTACCGCGGGAAAAAATAAAAGTTTGCGGTACCGTAAAACACATGAAAATAACTTTAGGATAAACGAAAATTCGGACAAACGATGCATTAGGACAAATGACGATTAGGGATACCAATATAGACCCATTAAGTTGGTTGTGAAAGTGATGTCACATAACCATCGCCATTTCTTTGACCGCGTTATGACGAAACCTTACAGTATGAAAAGCAAAAAAAAAGTAAAAATAAGTACCACATTTAGGAGGCCATCACTCATGAATACATAATGTAACTGACAAGAGGCATGTGTCACCTCACAGTGGCAGTGTGTCACTCGTGTCACAGCCGACGGCAGATGTCGCACTCCTGCGCATGGGCGAGCGACGCGTGCGCTTCTGTGAGATTGCTATTGGATATTACATTGTGGTATGTTTAGGAGGTTGGCTGAATGGAGGTGGTAATTTGAGCATACTAGTAATGTTAATTTTATGTTAAGAAATTAATTAATTACCTATGTAAATATAGTCACATGACTTGCTAATAATTAACAAATTAGATGGTCTAATGTGTTTATAAAAAATATTTTTCAAAAACAAGTTCACGTCCTAAGTTATTTCTAAATAAATTATAAAAATTAATATTTAAAGTTTCTAGAGGAAATTCTCTCGGAAATCGCAGATTCTGCGGGGTTCTGCTAATATCTAAAAAGAAAAAACCCTTACCTACTAATTCTGATTTAATCTCACATTTGCCTTGCTAAATGTTACTTTTCCTTTCTAGAGGGTTAGATAAAACATTGCAATTAAGTCATGCAGAGCACACACTAACAACAAACGCTCCCTTTTCTTATTAGGTTTTTGCAAATGATTGTAAAATCTGTCTTTGAACTGTACAAATTACCGCATCACCTTTTCTCGCTCCCTCCCACGCGCAGGAGTCGTTTTGACAGCGCCTGTCGCAAGCTAAAGGTTAATAGAAAGTGTAAGACAATGCGTCCGTCCGTCCGTACAATGCCCATTGTGCGCCTACGCTCGCGTTGCGTACGCGCATCCTTGGAGACAGTTATTAGCGGTTCAGTTCTAGATAATAAAAGGAAAAGTATTACAGATTAGATGTACATGGGATAAAGGCGGAACGTTGCTTGCTGATAGAGGCTTCTCTCAAAAGCATACTATTAAGGGATAAGTCCGCCATTGAAAAGTAACCGCAGCGTCTTTTCAAAAACAATCTGTTGCCAATTATTTTTCAATCGCTCAAAGGTTAACTGGGAGAGATCCCTTAAAGGCATAAGTTTGCCTTTGTATATCTCTGCTATATTTTTGACTATTATATAATTGTTATATCTTTTGCTTGTACAATATAAGTGTTTACATACACTGATGATTTTATTCAAAACTTAGAAATAGTCACATACTTAAAATAAAAACATACATACATACAATGCCATGTACGATTCATAATAGTTACTTAATCTTATTGTTATAGGATTACCGGCACCAGCTTATTACTAATAACATATATTATATGTGTTATATAAGCGCTATATACGCGTATCTAGGAACCAGCGAAGGTCGCCGCGTCACGAGCCGCACGCCGCAATTAGCGCTATCTCTGCTATCTGTACCACTGATATACGATATGGTTAGTGTACACGACTTATATTATATCACGACGATATATTTACCAAGTTGATTTGGTGGTTGTGTAGCTTGTGGTCTTGATTTTCCCGAGTTTTAATTAATTCTAGCTAAGAACCATAACGAAGTAAAATAGGAATCGTTCCGACGCTGTGTCGACTTGGACAGACAAACAAAACGGTCTAACTTTTCACTTTTCTTTATGGTTGGGATTGAAAACAAATCTCATGACACTATAGTTGACGAAATATAAACTGCACCTATTCGTCTTAGTAGACGGATTATATTTCGTCAACTTTAGAAGTTTAGCGTTTAAGCAACTGTCATCTTAGGCTCGATTGTAAGTGTCCTAAAAACAGGAACAAGCATTACAGAATATCGTAATGTAATTTGTACAAAACATTTTACAAGCTTCCAAAAGAAAACAAGAGCTAACAATTCTCGTATGCTTTCTAAAACTTCAGTGTCCTCCAAAATCATTTAATTTTCCCGTAATTTCAAACGGAGTTAATTATTATTCATTATTTATTTATTTATTTGATATAAACAGTTGCAAACCTAAACAAATTTAACATAAACTATGCAAGCTTTTTCCGTTCAACTGGATCGCCGAATACATCATTAATATTTAAAGTATTTATAAGTAAGCTATTTAAATATTAGCAAGAAGGATAGTGCCGATAGTTTGCGAATTTCTCTAGTAAATTTACGCATCTAAGTAACTATCGTCGCACCGATTTAAAAGGCTAGATTTGATATCTGTCAGTACATAATAATATATGTTTGAGGTTATATTTTAGACTGCGTTGATAGCTGTCATTTCGGGCCTCCTAGAACGGGCGACAATAGTTTATTAGTACATATTGTTAATTTATTTATTTAATATAAGTAATGCATCTCACATCACTCATAAAACGAAGTTACATAAAATATTCTAAGAACATTAAAATATGATTTCCTTATTGTTAGAAATAAAGACCAGACCATTACATCGATGCAATCAGCAGTACTTTAACGCGAATAATACTCCAAGGCAATCCATTTTACTTAGACCCTTAGTTACATAAAAAATATCCTAAATCGGAGATTACGCTTTCTGGTATACCGGCAGTATGAACTAATTTATTTTGATCCCTTATTAATAATGACGTGAGACTTCAGGGATCAAAATAAAATGGAAAATTTCAGCCCTAGCGTCGCACTACGAACATTTTATAACCAACTCGACTAGATGAGCATTATTTATGTCTTCAATTATCTTATAGCGATAAAACACATAAAATAATTACGCGTTAAATAATCAGTTTTAAATTTTTTTAATTGTCAAGACTTTTAAATCGTTTACAACAGCAGCCCTTGCGTATTAAAGGTATGTATGGTTATATCAGAATGTGTCATGTTAACCTACAACAGCTTTATATAGTACAAGTAATATATTAGATCAAATTCTAGGCATGAAAAACGAACAACAACGCCCATCGTGTAGTCAGTGATGGTAGAATCTTGTTCAGAGGGCCCTGCCAAGATGCATTGCGCTAAGTAGCGTTTCTATTCGATTCGTTTTTAAACCAATCGCGTCACTGGTAGATGACGTGATACGAAAAGTCACGTGATCTACCAGTGACGCGATTGGTTTAAAAATGAAACGAATAGAAACGTTAGTTAGCGCAATGCATCTTGGCAGGGCCCTCAGCTTCTCGAACGTATAAGGCTGCCTAATTGAGAATGCACGCGCTAAAATGTGTTTTGCTCGCTCTGACGGGACTACTTAAACTCGCCGCTTGGACATCACTCCTACATCCGCTCACCTTTGCTTTTGAGAGAATCACTACCCAGGGTCGGTCGGGATCGCTACCCTTAAACCTATCGCCGAGCAGCAGTGTTTGCATTTCAGTGCCGTTACCATGAATTATAAGTAACGTACTCGCTAGCGAGTCCAATGATCTGTCCCTCGCAGACCTCGCAGTATTCTTATAGAGTGCGAGGGACAGAGCATTCGACTCGAGTACGGTAATTGTAACTCATGATAAGGGTACAGTGTTTTAGTATGGAACAACCGGTGATATTACTGGCATCTTAGTCCTCAGGGTTGTCAATGTATTTGGGCGCCATAATCAGCAAAGAGTTATTATTATTATTCAGGGGGTGGCTGTTCAAGGCACAGAGCCTAGTATCACTGCGACCAAGATTGATCTATTGTGATCGCCACAGCCTACAGTTCTCCGCTGAGTCCTGTTATTGCGAGGAATTTCAGGACTTTATTGGCGCCGAGATGCTTGATCCCCTCTTGGCACATTAGGTGCTTTCCCAGTGAGGAGCTACGGTGTCGCATTAAGGCCGGGCAGACGGTGAGAAGGTGCATAGGCGTTTCCTCCTCCAGTCGGCAGAGTCTACACAACCTTGTGTCACATTTCCCAATCGTCTGCAAAGAGTTAACCTAACAACCACACAAACGATGAGGTATGGCCATTATTGTCGCGCACGGAAAATTCCTAAGAAAAAATAATTACTTGTGTTATCATGTCCAACTTGTAAAACTCCACTCATTTGCAGTCTTGGGATTGCAGTCTTGAGAGTTGTAGTGTTGATAATGATAGGGTCTCAGACCCTATTTATCATCAGATGGGCTCGCTGGTTTTCTTCTTGTTATAAGAAAATCCGTAAGAAAATCATCACCTTTAACTTACGTTTGGCTGTTCAAACATGACGTCAAAGCGATATTATGCAAAAGTGATCACTCTCTTATGACTGTAGATAGAAACATACAATCGATCATTGACAGACTCATTCCAAAAGACACCTCCAGTGCAACAATCACATATGCAATTCTAAATGTAATCAAGCTCTATGTTATGAATAAAGCAGTATTTGTCACAGCTGACAGCCACCTGAACATATGCGCGGTTTAAAAGCCATAAATCGTCGTATGTTAATCCGAAGGCATGCATAGTCATAGCGTTATATTTCACTCTATTAATGGCTCACTGATTGGTATAAATGATTCATACTAAGTGATTTTAGATAAAAATAAAAAAGACTGATATAATGATAAATATAATTAATTTTAAAAACTGTTCAGAATTTGTAATAACAGTGGTTCGGCCACCAAAGCTGTCAAGTAAATAAGAGCTATCATAACGTTGATAATACTATAGCAATAGGTGTAAAGTCAATGTAGAATAAAGTCTCAGTATGCGTACAAATATCGTACAGTTGAAATGGTTTTTAAAAAGTATTTCGGGGTTTGTGTAAATTCGGTTAGACAAGCAATTGGCAATCACAAACGATAGATTCCCTAAAAGGCAATTTAAAGAAGTTCTGGCTTGACTCTATCTCCTAAATATCAACTATCCTCTAGATACATAAAACGTAGTCTATGTATATATATTTAAGTATTAATATATATTTCTGTATCTATTTATGTAGGTATTTGAATGTATTTTTTTTAATAATTATTTATATTGATATATTTTATTTTATTTTATTTGTTCTTCTAAATAAATTTGTACACTTGCTTACTCGATGCACAACCTTTCACTTTTCTCAATCTCTCAAGCGTTAGTTAGAAGAGATCCCTTAAAGGGATAAGTTCGTCTTTGTACTTATTTTTATATAAATTGTATTGTTCTGTTTTTATCTTTTGTACAATAAAGTGTTTATATACATACATACATACAAGCATAAAAGTGTATAAGATCAAGTGGAGAAGCACAAAACCAAAGGTCATTTTAAGAGCTATACATTGTGTTTGCATTTCCCTAGAAAGTTTTCTTAAACTTGAATTTCAATCACTATCATATGAGTCAAAAGACATGTATGCCCCTGCGCCATTGTAAAGGTCAACATAATACAGGTAAAGTAAGATTAAATACGACAGTTAGGCGGAAAATTTATGATGAATTTCTAGTGCAAAGATAAAGTTACAAACAAAGTTTCGTTAATGTACATATTTTGCCTCCATAACCGTAATAAAGTCTTTTTGTAGTCGACTATACCATACGAGTAGTATTAAAATACATTATTTGCAACTTCGTTAAATAAGGTATTATAAAAAGCTTGTTTTTGTTCACTAAATTAAACTTAGATACGTACAACATTATTATAACTAAATGAATTTCGCAAAGTTTCGTAGTTTCGGTCTTTACTTAGTTTCAAGTTTGCATAGACAAGTAATTTTATCTAGGTTTAGAATTGGATACAAGATTCCATATTTGGGAGAACTTAAACTTACCAAGTGTTAACTAGATTTGAAAGTACACCCGTATTGGAAGTCCGTTTCAAGTTTTGGTTGTTTCTGATTATTTCTAAATGGCCAAAGCTTGTAACTGGTCAGGTGTACCAGCTTAAGTAAATATAATTGCTTCTACAATTTGTACGTAAGGTTAGGAAGAAAATATTAAGCTATGAACGGTTACCTTTGTCAAAAATAATGATAGTTCTCCAACATTAAGTTCTTAACACATTGTGGCAACAGCCGGTAGGAAGTGGAGAAGAGAGACGTCATCTAGGAATAAATGGAGGCAATTTGGGGAGGCATATGTTCAATACTGGACAAATAGATGCTCGAGATGATGATGATGATGAAGTTCTTAACATTATTAAACAGAAAACGTCTTTATCAAAGGATCACTTTTGTGCCCAGTCACTGGTAGTGTACTATAATATAGAAATTAATACACGATTCCGGCTGCGTAGTTTCTTCCTGGATGATTTCAGATTATACATTTTATTTAAGTAATGAAAAATAATGTTTCACCCCCATTTAAGCTATTCTGATTATTACGATTTTAGAAAATATTCTATAAAAGCTAAGGCTGGCGACACTGCATTTTCCTCCTAATTGAATTCAGCATTGGTGATACGAGTAAAACCAATAAAATATAAATATCATAAGACAGTCTTACAGAAATTGATGCCAAGCCCCAAACCTGTACCTATGACTACCAAGTACCTATAACGAAAAACATGCTTCTCAGATATAAATACTTAAAAATATAAACATGCAAATACACCATAAAATTTCGAACAAGCGCACCATTGGCTTCGTAGGCTACTAACCATATTAGCTTACTACCATTTTAGCTAACCGTGTTGTTAATATTGATAGTATGTACTATTGCAGAGATCAAAATCAGGAGCACGGTAGTGCCCCGTCGGGTGATTATGTCTATACGAATTCTTCATCAAGGCATCTCAAAGCACTTAACTTTTTAATTCGGCGTAGCCAAACTATAGCCCGGTAGCGTAGTGAAAATTAAACAGTACAAATAAGTACATTTAAATACAATATTTATCAATTACTCATATGAAACAGAAATAACAGTCCGCTTACACCCGTAATGTCATGCGCAATTTAAACAGCCAATCAAAAAACAATATCCATTATCGAGTCGCGGCTTGTCAATTATTGATGCAGTTTTAACGGACGACCCGGGATTCCCGGGATTTTGAAAACAGCAGTAATACGGGAACCATGTCCACATTAACAATTCAATGAGCACGCATAGTTTATCTAATTTTAGATATTTCTCACTTAATGAATGTATGCGATTGAGTGGGAATCAATTCATTTTTGAGTTATTTCCAAAGATTCTAAATTAAACGGTAATTTATTCAGGTTCACAGTTTGAACATTGTTTTATTTTTAAATGGTTTATCGAACTCCCAAGAGATCGTAGTTTAAGCGTTTAGTCATCTCACACTTCTTGATGAATTGGAAAGATTAAGTTAGGTTACGAACAATAAAATTGTATCATTACTCTTTTTTTTTTACATGTTCATTTGATCAAAGATATTTTTAGCACAACCTTCAGAATATTTCTTTGAATTTCAGAACAGTTCTACCAAAGACAATGAACTGGCACCCAGAGACAACTCCACTAAATGAAATTATACGTCGTCAACTTGCATTAAGTTGTCTATTTAAAAATAAGTTAATAGTCCCTATATCTTTATTAAGCAGTGGAGGGTTAAGGGAATTGCGCAATAAACGAAATGGAATAGTTAACCCTGCGGCGGTTCACACTCAGTTTAATTTAGTTAACCGTTCCGCTGCGCCCGGAGCGCGACGAGGGAAAGGGTTGTATAGTGATGAGCGTACATCGATACTTTTGATGAATTTACGTTAATAGTTAATCGTCATTTTTATAAAAAGTGAATTGCATGGATCTAAATATTAAGATAATAATTAATAATTTATAAGTAAATGGTTCAACTCAGTAAAAAAAACCTGACAATAATATAATTATAATATATTAGGATGCTCGCAGGACTGATTTTCGATGGGGTCAGAAGGTTCTTGAGTGGCGTCCGCGGATCGGGAGACGAGCTTTAGGTAGGCCTCCAACAAGATGGAGTGACGACCTTGTAAAAATCGCGGGAACGAGGTGGATGCGAAAAGCACAAGACCGGTCTGAGTGGAGAGCCTTGGGGGAGGCCTATGTCCAGCAGTGGACGTCTTTCGGCTGACATGATGATCATTATGATATTAGGATGCAAGAATTTAATATCAGAAATCAGGGTTAATAACGTTTCTGTTATGGCCCACTCATATTAAGAGACGGCATATTTTATTATAGAATCAATACCTATCGCAAATAGGCTCTGAGGCCCATTAGTCAGTATTTCAACATGCAAAAATGTTGATATCACTATTGTATTAATACTTTAGGTGATCGATAAAGTAAACTTTTGAAACATATCGATAATAATTAACCCTTTCGCATCACTACACTCACCAGTCGTTTTCATCGCAAGCTAATTTATATCGACCCGCGCCCCCCGATATTTAAAAGCTTATAATCGCGATGAAGTGTTGCCCGTTGATTAATCGCACCAAAATTCCGCGGGAATGCCGCGATCCCGGGATGCGCGGGATCGCCGGGATTCCCGGGAAATTGTTGCGGCTCAAAATATCGCGCGGCTTCTCGCTCAAATTAGGAAGTAAGCTGCCTATTTATAATAAGGCTCTGTTGATTTTTGGAAATTTGGGTAATGTTGAATTATTTGGTGAAGAGTTTTAATATTAAGCTTTATTGGCGCTTCTTGTGCAAAGTCAGACTAAATACTTAAAAGATACGAATATTGTGATAGGTACTTACACTTTTTTATTTATAAATGCTTCTTCTAACAGTAGATTAATTGTAAAAATCTTTCAGAATTCGGGCATTTTCGAAGTCGGGTCTACAAGCCCTTCTGAATTCTCCACCAACCTCCACCAAGACCAATCACCAATGTCTACTCCTGGGAAGCACTGGTTGAATCAGCCTTGTAAAAGTGCCCATGCAGCCTACTCATAAAATTAAAATATTTAATACTCTCCTGATTATGGGAATAATAACGTTTTTATTTTCAGTGCAAAACAAGAGACAGATTGAATACTGGAAAATTCAGTGGATAATGTCGAGTATGGGCTTTGGGCTGGATGGCAGCAGTGAGGCAGTATGAGGGATGAAACAAAAGCATTGCCCGTGCGTTGCCTCGTCGCCGCTGCGTTGTTATACATATAAATTAGAACGACATGCCATACAATGCGTTGAGACACTTGCGTCGCTAATCATAGCAGCGTTAGGACTCTTTACGACGGCTTTCCACTAGGAGTGGTGCGGGCCCCGTACGGACTCAGGTTAGCTTACATCGGTGACTTTCCAGTGTTTCCACTGAGACCAAATCTCTTAAAGTCACCGTTGTAATCTAAACGGAGTGTGGGGACCGCTCCGCTCTCAGTGGAACCACTTCTTCAAGGTCTGGAAACATTTCTGCTGGCAGGCTGCCATCGTGCGCCGACAACAAACTCTAGAGCAGAATTAAAATCAATTTGGCGATGCATTCGTAAACTACTGTGTGAGAAAATCAGACATCCCGTTTTGTAATAAATTGGTACGGATATAGTACCTTATTCTACACTAAGAGCTGATCCAAGGATTGGGGTGAAAGTTGGCAACAGAATCTCCGCTGTTGTTTACGAAGACCCACCAAGGTTGGACTCACTAGGTGTAGCTTGAACAGCTGATAATGGCTGTGCAATAGGCAGGACAGTTAGCACAAAAGCTTGTCTCAAATTTTTCATTTCTATCTTGAGCTCTAAGACACCATAATATTGCATAGTCGTTAGGTTTTTATTTGTATTCCAAATTTTTGCCCTTTAAAGTACGAAAATTGGTTGCAAATATGAACTTAACATATTGATAAATAAAGAAACAAACATAATATGGTATGATATTAAGTTGTTTAATTGGGCAAAAACTGAAGCATTTAGGTAACTGTTTTGATTTTTATTAATAATCATTTCGTATTATTATAATACCCTATATTTGGTCATATATCGCAACGCAGTATTACATTGCAAAATATCGAAATAATATAGGGATATTTTTGACCTTTGGACATTTTTAATGTGTGTAATAAATAATAATATACGCCAATCTTATAGGCTAATTCGTATTGCCAAAGCGACAGCATACACAACTAAGATCTTTAGAAAGATGTTACAATCAGCCCTAATAGTTGCCAACCTGCAAGTTTCAATCACCTCCGTCATATTAGGCAAGTCCCGAACGACTGCTGCTAATTATCTGACTGTGGCCCAACGCGTCCCATTTCCTCTAAATTATAGGATTTAGCGCGTATTGGCGTTTGCGTCAGTGCGAGCGAACACACGGGCGGTTTGCACGCGCGTTTTATTAAGGTAAAGATCTTGAACTAACATGAACTGACTTAGTGGTCTACACAAATAATCGGTAATGTTGAAAGCAGTGTATGAGTGCAGAAGTACTAATGATGTATAATAATATTGTATAGCTTATTTTTAAAAACTTATCTGTGTAATTCCGTCTCTGACGCTTTGGCATCAAGCTGTTAGTCAGAGACGTTCTTTAAATAAGAAAAAGAATCTGTAAAATAGAAATCTGAAGTGTTTTACTTAAACAAACCCAAAAAAAGCTTTGTGTGGTGTTTAGTAAAATTGTCCCATATTTATTTTATTTAATTTACCAGTGACTTCGTTTGCACAACCGTCCCCCCAGATTTCGGATTATCATCAGCCTTAGTTATTCTCTTAAAGAACTCACTTTTCAACTCGATGGATGAATTATTAACCGGCCAGTTTCAGTTGTCCCGTCTGAGCGTACAAATCACATTTGAGGTTGTGCATTCTCAATTAGGTAGCTTAACCGTCCAGTGAGCTAGCTTATATGAGCTTAATTGCTTGATCGCCTGGAAAAGGAAACGTGAGTCAATAGATGCTCAAAAATCAATGTAAACGTACCAAACAAGGTAACCACCCTTTTACGAGAAACAAAACAATAAACACGGCATCAAACATTCAGAAATAATCGGAATCAGGCGCATATATCAACGCTCGCCGGTAAATCTCCCGCCGCCTAACTGAAACATATCGCCGCGGCGCTAGCACGGACGCTAGTGGGGCCGACGGGGTTCTGCAGGGTTTTACGTGATTCGTTTATTGGACGAGACAAGTAGCGAGAGGCTTTTGGAGGCTGCCTGGTATGTTTTGTCGAAATCATTGTTGAATTAGCTAGACAACTTGTCTAATACAAATTTGATAATTTTGGTTTTATAAAGCTTATCGAAACAACGTGCAAATTTTCGACCTTAATGTCAATTTTAGTGGCAATATGAGATTTCTCTGACAAAAAATAATATATTAAATTTTGTGTAAATAGTAACAAAATAGAGCCGTTTTTGTTAACAGCAATAATAAATCGGTCTTTGAACAATATTTGGTTAAAAACTTTTGGCAATAACGAACTTGACAAATTGTTTAAAAAACTATTAAAGTTGTTATTTTTACATGCGCGTCTTATTGTGAGTTTGAACAGGCCCATGCTAGCCCCCCACACATACATGTGCCGTCCCGCGTGTGTTGTAAATCTATCGGTCCGCGTCTGACGAGCTATCTGCGTAAGTGGTTTCTTAAGGTATCCGAGACAGTTGGAAAACAAGAGGTTAGCAGCCACGCGGATTGAAGTAAAGGTTTGTACATTCAAGCGAAAAAGCAACGAAAGTTAAAGAATAATTCATGTTATAGACCCAGAAGACACTGCAAGTAACCATGTGTAATTGAGTAGTATTCAGTAATATTCATGTAATTATTCTCGTCAATTTGCACATAGCAAAATTGTGTAGGTACAGTCAAGTGTAAAAATATGGGAGAACGCAACATCTCTAAAAATATGTCAAAATGCACCTTATTCCAGTGTAAAAAGAACTTTATCTTTCGATACATATTTTTGCATTTGACTGAACTACTGTCTCTAACACGGTTTTTTCTAGCTCAGAATCCAGTATTAAGGATAGACACAAAATAATAAATTAATTGTGTACTTTACAGAATATGCATTCTCTGAGCGTTTTTCCTCGCTCGCTAAACCGCTCGTATGTCGCGCGCGCAGTCCATAACCGCCGCCCGCGCCGGCGCAGCCTACGGCCGAGGATTTATCGACGCCTGCGCCGATGTTATAATTACGTGCTATACCTAATTGTAATCCCAAACAGAGTAATTGCATAGAACTGGCAACAGTCATTCATAATAGTAGGTACATCGGCAAAATGAAACCCTGACCTATCGTTGAACTGTGTCACAGTGTCGTTATAAATCAAAATTTAAGAATTTTATTGTGAACTAAATCTCACTGTGACACAGTTCTATGGTGGAATTGGTGGGTCAAAATTCCATTTCGCCGAGTATAGGTATCACTCTATGTTGCATGACTCGATGTATGAATGTGGAAGAAGCAAAAGAGATTTGTCAAGATCGTAGCAGGTGGAAAGAAGTGGTCTCTGCCTACCCCTCTGGGAAACAGGCGTGATTTAATGTATGTATGTATGTAGGTATCATTGACAACATATATTACATTTTATATAGGTATGTCTCTGTTAGTATTTATTCATTATTTTAGGTATAAAATTTAATCGACCCTGTTTCAGTAAACTTTTTTGTTGTATTATGTCAACGCGTTGCCACTTTTTTCTTTTCTGATTTTTCTCAATCACCCTAGGGTTAGCTGGAAGATATCCTTTAAAGGGATAAGTTCTCCTTTGTACAGTCCTATTCTATAAATATTGTATTTGAATTTCTGTGTTTTGAACAATAGTGTTTACATACATACAGACAACACATTCAACCCTCGACCCCCTCGGGTCTAGTGACTGTACTTTGTTCCTAGTGTCATAAATAGGTGATGACTTTTGTACCTTATCAATTTAACATCTGTAGAAAATAACTGCGGTGTCATACGACAGTCGGTCAAATAGACAGACGTCGAAGTCTCACCATAAAGGATCCATTGTTAACCATTTCGTATGGCACCTTATAAACGGCTGCATAAAACAAAAAGCCTAGAATTTGTCCTTTTAGGCTTTCCTATTTATCGCTTGCGTACCTATTGGTGTATGCTCGGTTATTATAAGCTAAAGTTCTCCATGCATCCTAGTAGCTTTTCCTTATACGCAAGCAAAATCAGTACTAAAGACCAGTTACAGCTACTAATAATCGTTAATATTAATACATCGGTTGTGTATAATTTCTCGCTAACCTTCGCCTCCGTGACGTAAAACAAATACGTCATGTTAAGTTAAGAAGTAAAAACACAGTACAGGGAGCTCTATTCCACATTCTATCAGCCCATCTTACTTCGATATCGTTATCATATTGCTGACGTTATGGCAGCTCTTAGTCCACTGTAAGTTTACGGGTCTCCAGAGGCTGACAAGACAAGATGCATTCTACGTTCGTTATCGTTATCTAAAAAATATATAGGATTGACGTAAGCTGTCAGACGGTCGCGTCGAGCGCCTACGACAATTCCATACATTTTGTTAGTTTTCGAAAATCGTTTACGTTAGCATTAAGTAACTTGTCTAGCCTCTCTAGAACTTTATGACAATCACAAATTCGCTAGTGCGTTGCCTTGCCGGTATCTTAGAATACTCATATTTAAAGAGTTAACAGCAACTCTAAACAAATTTCAATCCATCTACAACCTGTGATGAGCAGAGGCGTTGGTACGAGTGGGTTGTACAGTAGTCATTGCAAACAATTTCTAATCGACCTTGAGCAATGCCCTGATACCTTCCCATCATGATAGTCAAATCATATCAATTTAATCATAATTAATCATTTATTACTTAGTAATTATTTATTTACACGTAAAAAATCTAAAAAAAAAGGAGACCACCACTGAGAAGTTAGGAAAAGTTACTTTCGAACCGGTTATAAAATGGATTGTAAAAAAAAAAATTAAAGTACATTTTTTTAATTTTGAAATATTTTACAAAAATATGTATTTTACATTAAGAGGATTGTGAAGCGACGCTAAAATCGTGTAGCTGTCAAAAAAAAATGAAGGGGAGAGAAACGTTATCGCATCTTGTATGGAATTTTTTAGCTTCACAATCCTTTTAATGTAACATTAAATTAAATGTCAGGTCTACATTGCCTGCCATAATTAATCTAGTCCTAATATGTTTCAGGTCATAATCATCGCAAGTCATAAAGACATTTGTATTTTTAGGAAACTGTTACTTTTTAGGATTTTTGATAATCAAATCCAACCTGACCTAGCTTTATCTACACGTTAGATATTATTTATAAATTCAGAAAAGTATACGGTTTTAAAGATATAAAAATTATGGCTCTCAATAATTATGGCTCCCTTTTTAAAAAAATCTCCGCTAATCCAGTCTAGTCTACATTGACTACTTTATCTCAAAAATCTTTAACAATTCTTGTTCATTAAACCTAAAACTATGTACGGGCAAATGATTAATCAAAATTTAAATTCGTCCCTTTCACTCTCTAGTTGCAACGGCATCGGGTGAAAGAGACAGGGGTGGCTTTTTAACGTAAATATTGCACAACACGACGGTATTGTTTAGCGGAGTCAACGGGCGCAGCACAAAGGCAGTTATTGTGCGCATTTCACGCTTACACGTGGGGCCGACTGTACACCGACCGGGGTTCTTGATGCTCGGCAAAAAAAAGCTTGTATAAAATTTGGTACTGAGTTTGGTACTGATTTTGGTACATTTGGTACTGAGTTATGATGAATGTTACTGCAAGTTAATACTCATAGTTGACACGCTTGCAATGACAAAATTGCAAGAAAAATCGTTATTTCTTTTGTATTTTATTTCTTGTAGTTATAGTTATAATTTGTTAAGCACAAGTCAAGTCGCAGACTAATAGACTTGCGAAGTTCTTACATATTTAAAATTGCAAGCTTTAGCACAAGCAAATATAATATATAGTTTAAGTAATCAAAGTAAATCATCATGATCATTACATTATCATAATTATCAGCTGAAGGCTTTCATTAAGTAAATATATTTAAGTACATTTAATATAGGATAGGACCTACAACTTAAAAAATCTTTTATGATCTCAACGCATGTCATTTCAACGCGTTTGGGTTTATTATTTTGCAATTTTGTCAATTATAACTATCAAGAATTCTTGATCTGCCTACAGCGCATCCCTAACCACAGATCGGGAAGGGTTGCACAGAGCTTTCGCCACGCTTGTCGTCTCCTGCGCACCCAATACGGCCACCCAACTAAAACGATAAAAAACACAACACTGCGATTCTTACATACTGTACCCTTGTGAGAGAATTAGTAAGCATATTTTTTATACTGTGGTCAAAAAAAAAATTTGTCTATGTTGTGTGTACATGTTGAAAATTCACCCTTTTCGTCACGCCGCGAATAAAAATACTAATTTTAACCAACAATGCCGATGCGTAACTAGTTTCCTAGTGTAAACAAATTGCTCCATTCTTGCGATCCTGGAGGACGCTTGATTTGGACGCTGTGAAGAGTCAATATTTGGATACACTGACTTGCTGCGGTCTGCATATTTTGAATGACGTTTTGATACTTGAAGGGTGATTTGATTTTCAATACTTTTTTATGCATGTAGATACACATTGTTACTTAAATTAAATAGAGTACCAATTGTTCTTTTCCATTACACAATTCTGTTTTAGTAATTTTATGTCGTTACGTAATTGTGTCTGAATTTTTATTTATTATTTTCAAAATTATGCAGAAATAACTATGTATAAGAAAAAGGTAGAAGATTCAATAGAAATTCAGTTTTATTAAATACATATTTCCTCGGTCTATGAGCACTTGATGCCTACACTAGGGGAAAGCTCAAGCACTTAAATTGAGTGAACATGAAATTGCTCAAAGCGTCAGCGAGACGTCAAAATCAGGATGACACTTGAAAATTACTCACTTTGCTGAAAATGGCAAACCTACCTTCTAATATACCTATTTATACTAAACCAACTGCATTGTCACGATTTATCAGGAGATATATCGAAATAATTTGGATTTCTTCTAAATAAATCTACATAAACGGAAGTCTGAAATAATTGTTAGATTTAACGAAAGTGTAAGATGCACCTGTTTGCGCGTTTTGTAAGTGATTCACTTTATTGGATAGTGAGCTAACTACGACTTGGTCTAGTATACATTGTAACTTATCAATCGTTGAAATTGTATGTGGTTGTGTGACTAACTTTGTGCAAATCTAACTCCCATACAACCTGTCTTCCTCCACACAACATTTAGAAAACTAATAGCCCCATTAACAACACATGCAGCGCATTTCCAACACTTTGATGAACAATTATAAACAAGAATACGTCGTTTTAAAACCGCAAACCAACCTTACATCCTTACATAGAACCTTACCATACTAACCTTATCACCAACCCAAACTAACCGAGGTGTTAGTTTATAATTTGGTAACAGTGACAGGGTTCTACGGTTGTGTTGTACGAGGGGAGCGCCATATGTGGTCAATTTCTAACTAATCCTCGCCCTGATGGAAACACATTTTATAAATGTTTAACGAGGTTATTTAATTCGGCGATATTGGATTTACGAGCGTGACGTGTAGGAAAGCTTTTCTGTCAATATGAGATTAGTTTATATAATTTTGACAATCGACTTTGCTTAGGTTTTGTAAGCTGTGTTCTCTGTGGAAAATTATAAGGGTTTACAACAATAGCAAATTGGGAATAAAAATAACCCGAGTTTTATTAGAACGATACCATTTTCGGGAAAGCTTTTTATTTATTTTTAATAATAAATTAAAGCAACATGTAACAAAAATACTTTCTTTTAATCAACATTAGAAATTTCATAAAAAGTTTAAAACCGGCCAAGTGCAAGTCGTAGACCGTACAACATAAGATGAAGCAAAAAACGACGATAAAACCACGTTCCTTGTATGTAACTTTAACTACATATATGTATGTTATTATAGCGGCCGTAGTACTAAACACACTAAAAATTTCAAGTGTCTATTATAGTTCAAAAGATACGTCACTCTAACAGACGGACGGTCAGCGGAGCCTTAGTAATAGGGTACTCGCTAAAAAATATATAAATATTAATTAAGAAACTACTGATTTTTGGACAGGGCACTGACAGGGCACTACCTAAGTACATGTTTTTTTTTCTAAAAATTTCTGGTTCAGAAAACGTTAAAGCGATTCGTTTTAGATGTCACTTTCCACTAAAAGCTTTGAAACTTTAAAATAACCTCAGGTCAGCTTACCTAGTATTCCTTGTTAAGTTCGCTTGTAATTCCAAAATCAACAGAATTTCTGGACACGTGGCAATCAGCCGCCATAACGAAAGGCAGTAAGTCAATTATCCACGGATCCTGGAAACAATAACGGAGGGTGCAGCATTTGTGTCAACAACCCCGAGATTAGCGCGGTGTGGTGGCAGCATAGCAAGGGGCCGTAGACTCAATGGAGCACCTGTTAGTTTGAAACTTTGCCGAATTAAAAAATAAATAGTTATGTACCGTGGATATTATTACACAAATTGACTTAGACTCAAACTAAGAGCACTAGATTCGGGAACAAATCATCATAATCGAACCCAGGGCTGCTAGATTTGTAGGCGAGATCACTTTATCAACGAGACTTACCTATAAGCTGCAAATAAAATAAAATAAAATGAATTTATCTGATTCGATTTCTTGATTGGCATGCAGTTAAAAAATAAGCTAGAGGAAATCAAAGATATTTGGGATTTTTAGCATGGAGAAAGTAAACGAGAATACAGGTCACGCGATGGTAAGAGGTCTTTTAGACTTTAAATAGACATTTGTAATGTCGAGATCGCTACCTTGAGGGCTAAAAAAAAAGAGGAATATGACACACCAATTGACCTACTCCCAAACTAAGCTCTAGGCTTGTACTGTTGGTACTTAACAACGATAAACATACTTATTTAGAGAAATACATACTTAAATACATAGAAAACATCCTCGACTCAGAAAAAAATACTCCCTTTCATCACACAAATATCTGCCGATACCGAGATTTGAACCCAGGGCCGCTAGTTTCGTAGGCAGGGTCACTACCAACTAGGCTAACGTGTAGAAATATAAAAAGAAGTGTGAAGATAAAATAACTCTACTTTAGAGTTTGAATTTTGGGTTTTTAAAGCTGTAGACTTCCAAGAAGGACTACTTAATAGGTACTCGATTACAGTCAATAGTATTATAATTGTCGTGTTTGATTTTGTCATCAGCGTCATATTTTAACCTATAAATATCTATTGCTGAGCAGGCTATACAACGATCTTCAATAAGGTCGCTTATATATATTTTTATTACTTATCCATCAACAAGTCCCACAAAATCCAAGCATTACCATTGCTCAACTGCATCAGGACTGAAGAGCAAGAGAAGGAGGACTGCTTGGGTGAATACCAATCCAACAATACTCTGCGGGCCTATAGTCGTGTTTATCGATATAGATAAACGTGGATAAAGCATCTGTCACTTTCAGATCAGTAAGTAACTGCGGGAGTGAGGGATGCTTTATCCACCGCGATAAAGGCGACCTTTTTTTTTTTTGGTTTGTCGCCTGAAGGGCCAAAGACTTAAGTCCTTGCTTTTGTAAGCAGGATATTGAGATTTAAAAGGGGCAGAGATGAAAATCCCTTCCGGAGACCTGGGAATGGAGGGCCCAGGTACTGCCAGGCTCGCAGGCTGCAAGGCGACCATATTACGGGCCCTGCTCTTTAAAATCCGTCAAGGAGTTTAGACGCTAATCAAGGAGATCACTGGAAACATATTAACCTGCCTTTTGGATAGTCGAGTGAACAGACAATTATATAAATCCTCACACCTCGTTTTCCATACCACAAAACCCAAAATCGCATACCACACAAACCCATACAAACTTTGAATGATAAAGCCCTTCCAGCGGTGAGCGAACAGCGTGTAATGCGCCAACTTTCAGTACCCTTACCACGAGTTACAATTACCGTAGTTGCTAGCGAGTCGAATACTCTGTCTCTCGCACTTTATAAGAATACTAAGGGACAGAGCATTTGACTCGCTAGCGAGTACGGTAGTTGTAACTCATGGTAAGGGCGCTGTTTACGAGCTACAACCGTTTACCATGCGAGCTACAACTTATTGCCACGCACGCTATGTCAGTTGGGTCTTGTTTGTTTTTTGTTTTATGAATTTCGGCGGTTGCGTTTTGGTTTTAATGCTTAATTGTATTTTTTTATGTTGTTTGTACTAACGCATTTGTTTTTCGTGGTTGTTATTCTATAGTTAATAAAATTAAATGTCAGAGACAGTCTCACTCAAATAGAGGTGGTCACAAACTAAGCTCTGAACTTGTACTGTGGGTACTAGACAGCGATAAACTTACCTATACAGGGTGTAAACGTTAAGTGTAGCCAGGCGATTATTCCGTAAATATAAGAGCTTAAATTAAATTGACGTCTCTGAGTGCGGCAGTAAGACCACTCCACTAAACCGTCTACGGGTCTCATACCCCACTCTCCATCAGTCGTCGTATGAGCTCACTGCCTTCTCCACGCGATAAAAATGCCTAGAGCCCAAACTCGCCCTATCCTAACCTTAACCTGGCGGTATGTTATCGACATTAATATATTTCGTCGCCGGCGCCCTCGCGGCTCGAAATCGCATTATAAATAAACCCGTGACGCCGCCATGATGGATGGAGACGCGACGTGATCCGACGCCATTCTTCACACATCCATACCGACATAATGATAGTATGTCCATAGGTTTAGGCATATATAGGGTGTAAATAAGTAAAATGGGCTACTTAGGAGAAAGTTTTTTGATGTTTTAGCGTATACAGGGTGCTTTAAAAAAAGCACTTTATTTCTTATGACTAGAGCTACTTATTGCTGTCAAGCTTTTGTTAGATAGGATTCATCTCTACATGCGTTTTTAATTACAGTTATTTCGTGGTTATTTAGTTTTATGATATTTGAATCAATTAAATATAGCCTAAGTATATCAATCTCAAAACATTTTTTGATTTTAGGACATCACTTTAAATATTTTTTTCGTTCCTATACAAGACTTCAGTCAGTGTACAGGGCTTCACGTCCTATTAGAGAGATACCAAACATAATTATAAATGTTTTTAAAAAAAAAACGTCTCATCCGTATCATCAAAGCTATCTATTCAGCACTTACAAACCTTATGACTACAAAGTAACAGTAACAGCAAATATGATGAAAGTTAACAAAACAATAGTGAACTTTGATCCACAATGTCCCCTTGCGGTTGCTAATAAAGACGGTGCCACTCACAACTGTTGCTGGCTGCCCCACAGCGCATTTATAATGCGAGGTGGGCCTATTGTTTGGCGGTTTTGTACAATATTAAAATCAACTAAATGTAATGTAATCCTTTGTCAAAATTAAAATAAATTTATTCTTTAGGTGTATCTAGAGTAAAAATCACGTCAGCACTTCTATTTTAAAAATAGTCATACTGTATTTAACTTACTCGTCATGTTTTTCTTGAAATAAACTCGGGAAACTCATGGTCCAAGCCTTTCTTGTTCGTGATATGATGATATATGCAAGATTAATGTTATGAAAGGTGGTCGAAAGCGGTTCGATCAGTGGGCATCAGCTCATTGGTTTAATGACAATTGGCAACTGATTGGAAAAAGATGGACGACCGTAGCACAGGACCGGGCGTGAAAATGAAAAGGCCTTGCAGTGGGCGGATGTGGGCTGCAATGATGATAGACTAAATTTATACAGTTTGTCTACCAGTGGGCCTATAGTATTGCGTCTATATCACGTGTCAAATGTGGATAAAGCATCCGTCACTGTCGTACTTATTTACGTGTCAAAAGGTGACGGATGCCTTATCACGCGTCTAACTTTGTCACGCGATAAACGCAGCCATGTTAGGGCCTCTGAATGAATAAGCATCGATAATTTATCGCAATCACACTCACTCTCGCATCTGATACCTAATGATAATACATAATTTTCTATTCGTGTTTCTTGGTATCAATTAAATAGATGAAAACTTTCGAAACAATGGCGACTTCTTCCTTTAGAGCTGTTATCTCTTAAACGTCTCAACCGATTTCCATGAAATTTAGCTAAGAATCATTTTGATGAAAATAGCTTTTTTTGAGAAAAAAAAAGGTCCATTCGTTTTTAAGCTACGATACCCCAGATACACACATACATAGATCACTTTTTTTGTTGTTTAAAAACACGAAAAAAAAGCCACATGAATAGCAACGAAACTATAAGCTACGTAGACACACGCAACATTACAATTAATTACTGATTACGTATTAGACATGTACCACCTTATCCATAAACGCACAATAAACCTATTTTAGTTAAAATATTCGTTGTCTCTGTCATATTCTAATGTTACGATAAATAAAGACAAATCATAATTTTAAGCACACTTAAGATAATTCGCATTTAAGAATAAGTGTAGGTAATAGTATTCACACGTACACCAGTATTGTTACTTATTATTTACTTATTTCCTCGGTCAGGTCAAGTTGGCAGTAGTAAACAGTGTCTTCAGCGAACTAAACAGTGAAGCCGGCGTTAAGGCTAAACAGATAACTCGAGCCATTAACGCGGTTAATTGTGAACGAGTCTTCCGCACTTCCCGCCCAAATAAGGGCAGATACATACGGAGTAGACAGACACAAGTAGGTATTGAAAAAAAACGGCAACATATTGAACTTTAGTCAAAATTCCATAGTGTTAATAACAATAGTTTAATATTACGACTATGTTAGTACTGCTTGATATAAAAAGAAAAGAAAATAAATAAATAAAAGAAAATAAAATAAATGAAATTAGTGGTGGATCAAAAATGCATAGGCAGTGGATACCCTGGCACAAAAAAGTCCGAAACTAAGCTCCTAAAATGTTTATATGGGTACCTAACCTACTAGACAAATATTATATTTCAAGGCTCAAAAACAAATGTTCGTGCTCACCACCCAAAATATTTGTCATTACCGGGAATCGAACCCGCGACCGAGGGCACGGTTGCTATCAACAACTGAGTAAATCGAACAAGTAACCGATATGATAAAAGGTGGGTGTCCCTCGGAATCCCTAACAACGTTTGTCCTAACACATCGTTTGTCCGAATTTTCATTTGCTCTAAACTGGTTTTCAGATGAGTCAGGCAACTTTTAAAGTTTTCCAATTATATCTGCGGTTCGGTTAGGGTAGGGTTGTAACAACAACAACAACACTAAAAAGTTTTAAAATTTAAGCGGAAATGGCTTTAGGATAAACGATGCATTAGGACAAATGACGATTAGGGGTTCCATATGGGAACCATAAAAGGTCTTGGGAGGTATGAAAGAAAGACCGAACGTTGAGTTTTAATGTAACTTACTACACCGAAAGAAGCTTTCTACTTAGTAAAACCTTATTGCTGGTGACATGTTTTTGTTTTGCTTTTAACTCAGACGCCATTATTGTCAAATAAATAAGAACTATCTATGACAGCAACATGGTTTTACCAAATAGAGCCGCTTACTTAGTGAAAAGCGATGTAAAACTATATTTTCTACCATTACTTTTACCTCAAACAAATCTTATTACTGAACAAACCACCAACCTAACCCTTCCGCGCTCAAACCGCTCCGTCCTCGCTTACCCTAAGCCCACGTAGCGCCTTACCGCAATCGGCACGCAGCGATTTTATCGCCCATGACCGCGGAGATTGCTGCTTTTAAAAAGCGCACTTTAATTTTGGGCGCCTCCAGCCAGCCTGGACGCGGCCGTGCGTGACAGACGCGTATTTACTTTATTAGCTATAAACGTTTTTGCGGCGTTTAGACCGGCCCGTGTGCGGTGTGCCTGTTTTAATTGTATGGCTGTGCTGATAGCGTCAGAAGCCACATAAGTTTAAAGTTAATGTTTTAATTGCTGTCTTGAATTTAAAACTAAATAATAATAATTAATCGGCAAAACGTTGACGACGCGCTGGCCTAGTTGGTATGACCCTGCCTACGAAGCTAGCGGTCCTGGGTTCAAATCCTGGTTAGAGCAGATATTTGTGTGATGAGCGTGAATATTTGTTTCTGAGTCATGGATTTTTTCTATGCATTTAAGTATATATTTCTCATTACAAGTATTTATATCGTTGTCTAGTACCCATAGTTCAAGCCTAGAGCCTAGTTTGGGACTAGTTCAATTGGTGTGACATTGTTCACTGATATTTAATTATTTATTTATTAAAAAAAACCGCGTATTATATGAGTTAAGCTGGTTTATATCGCAAATAATATCTGTCTTGTCCACTACATGATGATCCTACCATATTAAAATCCGTACTCATTCTTCTATCACCATCCTCCTGCCCTTGCCCCACACTAGGTGGGATTGGCACAACATGTTTTATCTCTTCTCTAGCCACTGTTACTCCATACACTTATTTTTCTTAGCGTAGTTAAATTGTGGTTTATATAACTGTCACATAATGAAGGCTCTTGTGATACGAGTGGCCAAAATACAGCACGAAGCGTAACTGGATGTCCTAATAACAAAGCATTTATTACAAGAGCTAATGATCTTAGTTTTTCTTGAATATGGTTAATATAATAGAAAACAAAGAATTCGTGCATTTTCATACAGATCGATTCGTATCGTTCGTATTCGGTTTAGGGGTGTAAAGTATCGTAAGTCTAGGTAGATGACGGCACCAATGATGGACACTTTTAGCTGACAGGCACCAGTAATGGACACTACTCTTAATTCAAATTTCATACGGTCTTAATTGATTGTTGCAAAACAAATGAATAACCCTTATCTTCTGTAAAATAAGAATCAAGTGTCCGTTATTGGTGCCTTGTCCTTTACTAGTGTCATCACCCTAAGTATCAAAACTTGTACATTTATTGCCCCGTCACATTCCTCCCAAGTTTTCCCGGACATTGATTTATCTTTGCCTTATTTGATTGCGAGGTATCATCAGTTCCTCATCCCCTCATCGGCGATACTTCTGATGTCATTACGGGTAACTATTCTGTTACGTATCGAGGAGTTTTCCTGTTTGGGGGCGCCGCGATTTGGCGGGGAAGACAATTTGGTATTTTTGGTAATCGAGAATCGAGAGAATATGTTTTGTCGACCTGCCAAGGGTTATGGTCGTCTTTATCGCGGTGGATAAATCTGATAAAGCATCGTCCCTCTCGCACTTACACGATGGTCGGGAAAGTAACAGATGTTTTATCCACGTTTATCGACATCGGTAAACATGACGATAAACCAAAACAAAATGAACGATGTCGTGGTTTATCATAAATTGATTATGAAAATACTAAAGCTGTTGAGATGAACTTGGATCGTAAAACATTAAAACAATAAATACTTACGTTGTTTTTATGAGTGCTTTTAAGGGACTTGATATGATTGCGATACAATATTTCGAATTTGAAAGCAAAGAAAATATAGAAAATATCCATGTGTGATTCACCATTGTTTTGTTTGAAGATATACTCATATCAGGGGGGTTATTATGTCATAGCTATGCTGAGGCCCTACACAAGATGCATTCGGCGTTTGTCATCGTTAACCAAAATATATAGTATTGGCGTAAGCTGTCAGGCGGTCGCGTCGATCGCCTACGTCAAATCTATACATTTTGTCAGTTTTCGAAACTCGTTTACGTTAACGTTAAGCAACTTATCTAGCCTCACAGTTCATTTTACGGCGAGCGTAAAGAACAGAATTAGAGCAGCTATATAGGTACAGTCTCCAGCAATAATATGTTATCCAATGTTGGATAACATATTATTGCTGGTGACTGTACCTCTGTGCTTTTCTCTCATCGTTAACTGAACTGCACGGCTAGCACATGTTGGCCGCAACTTGTGTGTCGCTCGGACCTTCCTTTCTATCTAGTCAGTAACGATAGAGACCCACTGAGCGACAAGCGAGAAAATACAACTTGTGCTACCCGTGCTGCATAGCTATATCGTAATAACCCCGCAGGAAAGCAAATGCTAGTTTGTTCGGTAAAGTTTCCGTACTCGTACCAGTATATTTAATTTTTAGGACATACGTAGAAAGTTACCTCAATTTGCAATTATTAAACACCTCTCTATCTATTAAGGTGCCCGGAAGGTAAACGGATATTTCAAATTGTGGTTGATATTTTATTTTGTTATTATTTTGTCAGTTAAATCATATCATAGGTATGTTGCCTCTGAGCAAAACAGAAAAAAAGTTACGTTCTACTGGCACCGAGATGGTAGTACAGTACCAGTAGTACTTAGCTTCACAAAAAGGTGGTACAATCGACTACAAAGAGATGTGTCCACTTTTTCACCTTATTGAATTGTAATAAGGTCCAAAAGTGGATACATATCTTTGTATTCGACTGTACATCCCAAATGATCACTACATATTATAAAACAAGTCCCCTGCCACGTCTGTCTGCCTGTATGTTCGCGATAATCTCAAAAATTACTGAACGGATTTTCATGTGGTTTTTACCATCAGTTACATAATTTTTCACTGAAGGTTTTAAATTAATTCTAGTTTATGTGCGGTTGTTACAAAAAACTCGGTTCGATTCGATTCTCTACCGTTAGTAAGAGATATTTCATAGAAGATGGCACTATCTAGTGTAGCAATGCAGCAGCCACTGCTACAAGTAACATAGCATTAAAAAGGTAAATCCATGTCCACATAACATTCAGTAACTGACACGTCAGTGCGTTAGTCTCGTGTTATCATCACATTGAACAGCTAACCAACTTGTTTCCCCGGCCCGGCGACTCCCCCGCATTTTTCCCGGCAAATAAATTAATACATGTCCGGGGCTTGTCAAATTAATTTCTCCTTGAGACTATTTGTCCGCAAAAAACTTCCTTCGGCTGCCATTACTCAGCCTAGTTCGGGGAACTGCCGGTGTATTGTCAGGGGAGCCATTTGTAACTATCGATTTTTTTAATAATGCTTTTTTGTCAGGATACTATAACTGGGGAAAAACATTTGATTTGGTAGGTTATCGATGTTTTGGGAATTAGATTGGGAATTGTTTTTCCACACCGGAAACCATTTTTTTATCTTTTACCATCTCTGACAAATTAAAAAGCATTGAAAAAACCGCTGATTGTATTTATAAATGACATTAAATAAATTACATATTTTATATTATAACCAATCTATTGCAATTCTTGTTCATCATGAATCATGATTCCTCAACTTGAACACTATACAACATTGTAATGGCAATAAATATAAAAGGACAATCTCGCTCCAATTGACCTAGTCCCAAACTAAGCCTATAGTGCACTGATACTCGTAGCACTAACAAAACAATTTTATAAAAGCTAAAGTTTTATGAACGCTTGAAGGCATCTAGTGCAGCATTGCAAGAACTGCAAGTGCCATACCAGGGTCAAAGGTTATCCAAGACAAAAATGACTTTTAGTACAATTTGCTAAGTAAAGTTATGTATGTTAAATTACTTGATCGAATGGAACCTACCACGAACCTACAGACTAAAACATAAACAACAACGTAATACAAACGTTGCTAAATACTACGGAATGGTAACTACATCTTTCTCTCCTTTGTAAATCTTTAGTATAGTTCTCCACCATCAACAAATTCCATTTAAAAATTTAAACCGTGACTAAATTTATTTCGCTAACATGTTTATCCTGGTTATCGTTTTGTCTTCACCCGCTGACCCGGGACAGCTCAATAAATAAGTTTGTTTTCAATTAACAATGCAGGTAATGACGGGGCTGGCCGTTTAATTGCGGGGTTGTTGCGACATCGGCGCGACCTCACAAAATGGCGACGAGGATGTGGGAAGGAAATTAAATTGTTTAAGAATGAGTTGAGGTTCTTGGGAAGGTTTTAAAAAAGGCTGGATATGGCTAGTTTTTTTTGTGATTTCTTGGACAGTGTGCAAAGATTTATTGATATTAACTTATTTATTTAATACTAGAGGACGCCCGCTACTTCGTACGCGTAGAATTAGTTTCCCGCTACTCCCCCCATTTCTTCCCGTTGGGGGTCGATTTTCGGAAAATCCTTTCTTAGTGCTCACTTACATCATGAAAGGAACCCCTGTACCAAATTTCAAGTTTTTAGGTACAGTAGTTTCGGCTGTGCGTTGATATGTCAGTCAGTCAGTTTAGCCTTTTATATATATAGATAGATTTTACCATATACATATATAGGCGTTATTTATATAGGCATAAAAGCTAACAGCTTATGTGGATTTAGACAACCCAGTTGCTTGAAAAATACCTAGAGAATAAAGGAAACAAATAAAGAAGGCGAACTGGTAGAGAAAAATCGGTTCCAAAAAAGATTAAAAATAAAATCAAAATATTTATTCAGTAAATAGGCCACATGAGGGCGCTTTTACACGTCGGTAACATGGAGTGAATCTACCAGCGCTTCGGACAAGACCATCATTGCGGAGAAGAAGCGCCGCAAAAAAACTCCAGCAGAAGGTCATTTTTTCAATCATAAAAACATAATAATACTGAAAAGTAAGTTACAATAAGTAAAGAAGAGATGAAGAGGAAACTGTGACGCGACCTCTTACTTATCCAATGAATAGGTATTCGTATTTTTTTATTACTATTCGCCAATTAACAATTAAAATATCGCTATAAAATTAACCTACACGGTGAAATTTTTAGGAAACTATTTTTTCCCCTTTTTTAAGTAACCAAATCTGGATAACTTGTCCAGAACACCAAATTTGAAAATTCTGACATTTGAATGTGGGTAAGTTTAAAAAAACTAAGCTCTCCTCAAAATGTTTTTAAATGATCATACAGAAACCCCCGTTGAGATTATACTGAATTAGTTAGCAGTTTTATTCAGTATAATGATTTAAACATTTGAAACTACAAAACATTTTAATAAAGCTAGAACGACAGAACATCAAACACCATTAAAAGTGACAAACAAAATCGAATGCGTTTCGTAGATCCGTGCGCGCGCGCCGGGCGGAAACAAAAAGTCGCCTCACACGACGGTATTGTTCCGTCCACGTGTCCCGTGACAGACGCCTGATTGCAGGGTACGGTTTGGGCTGAGGAGTCAATTGATCGATGCGCCGGCGCAATGGTTTGGAAATTATAGATTCATAACTATTTGTTGTCGGTAAATAATTCAATTGTTTGGTGGTCGCGGTGGCCTGTTTATCCTATCTCGAGAAGTGTTCATTATGTCACTCTTCCGAATGCTCGAGTCCAAAAATCTTCTAGTTTACCTTGTATGTATCACAGAATGCTAATACTTGTAGTGTTCTCGCATCCCATCATTCAACTTACTTTACTTATAGCACGATAACGTCAATGTATGTAAAATGTAGTAGCGGGGCGCAACTTTGTGGATTGAAAACAAACTCTACTATATCTAAGTAGTTTAGAGATGTAAATCAAATCAAGAGCTCAATCTCTATCTCAAAATCGCGTAAATCGACGTAAAATTCGAAAACAAATTTGAGCATATTATTACCATATATAATATAATATCTATTCATATCTGAAAACTGCAAGTTACGTAGAGCCGTACTGTAACTAATAAATAGTGGTCGTGATTTGAGTATAATGCCGATAAGATCAGCGTTTGCTGATTGTCACCGTCGAGGTGAATGGATTGATTTATCGATTATGGATTTACCAGATTATGTTTAAGCAATGTAATCTGATAGTCGCGGAATGAAAATGTTCGTCACTTTTCAATTGTATTTAAATAATGTTCAGGTCCAAAAGTGACGAGTCAATAAGGAGTAATCCATTCCAAAAAATATTTAAGTACAATATTTTATAATATTATACATAACTTAAGTTGCAAGTATTATATACCTGCTCATAAACATCACTTAATAGAATTCTTATTTCTTTTAGCGTGACACAAGTTTTAATTTAAAAAACATAAAAAGCTCTGTCTGTCTTTTAACAAAGTGTTTATTTCAATTTAATACAGTCGACTTGTATTCCTTATCTAAGTATTAAGATTCAAAAGATATTGTTGAGCATCTCTTTCATATTAGGGTCCCAACAAAACTCTTTCGTTGGTTAAAAAACTATTGTGGCTCGTGTAGCTGTTTATCGGACACCATCTTCATCACTCGGTACTTGTGGCCATGACTAGTCATTTACAACTTCCAGCTCACCAATAAAGATTATACCTTAATCTGAGGTCTCCTGAGCTCAATTTATAAAAGCTCAACTGAAATCTATACACGTAAACACCATGATAAAATTTACCTTCGCAAGATTTCTATAGTGCTGTAAGCAGCGAATAATAAGAGTCAGATTTAAGTAACGTTGGCTTTTACGATAGTGATTTTAATATGGTTTAGTGCATTGTAGCACATAATGTGAGCGTCAATAAACTTTCATACACACCATTCATGACTGAGACCATTCATGTATTCGGTACTGATTTCTGATTTGATTGAAAGATGCTTCATTCATGATTTGGTTTTTATAAAGCTTAACAGCTTAGCGTATTGCGATGTGCGAGTAACGAAGTGTTGTTTCAGCAGTAATTAATATTACGTTTGTTTATTTTTTTCTACGATTACGTCCTGGCAATTATGCAATATATTTCCTTCTGTAGATTTCAGAAAGCCTAAAACTACAGAGCCAATATCAGAAGCTTATTCAAAATCATTTTAAACCATTTTGCTTCGTATTTGACGTTATCTCGAGTACCTAGCTCCTATCAAGTTAAAAAGAGTGACCATAACTTTAACAATAAGATTACTATATAGAAGCAAATAGGGTTAAATAGAGGTTCAGTCAATCAAATTCTGAATATAAAGCATTATGAGAAAATTCTTACGCTCACTTAAATAAATGTGGTGTACGAAATGTTTCACGTACGGTCAACCAATTTGATTCCTAGGCCACTATGGACTGTGTCAACGTGACGTTGTCAACCAAATCATAAGAGGTCTCTTACGTTTGGTTTACAACTGTCACTTTAACATAGTCCATAGTGGCCTAGGAATCAAATTGGTTGACTGTACACTTTGTACAAGTTTTCATTGCTTTTGTATCTATTCTTAGTTCACAACGTTACAGGACATCATATTTGACGTCAAAGTTTAATATTATACAAATCTAAGCTAAGCCAGGTAGCAATCGACGTGGCAGCGTGTCGCCTGTCGCTTCAAGTTATCAAGCTCGTAAAATCTTATTAAAATTGATAATGGCGACGTCGACGCGCGTTAGAAAATGTCGCCGAATTATAATGTGCATAACTTTGTTATTGGAAAACTAAGGCCGGCGCTCCATTCGGTATTTAAGGCTTGTTTTCAGTTTCAGATGATGGTCTAGTTAGCATACCAGTTTGAATCAGATAGAATCTAGAGAAGATTAAAATTTCTTTGCTGTTATTCGGTCACTGTTAAGTTGATATAAAAAACATGGGCCAAATGAATTTTCTTCTTTCACAAGAACAAGCATGTCAAAGTTCAGCAAGCAAATTAATAGGTTAAGCATTATACCAAATTCAAAAATAAAGGTTAATAAATAAATATTAGGGTATAACACAAATTGGCCTGAACATAAATATACTTTATTTCCGAATGTGACAGCAGACCATGCCTGTAATTGACATGCCAATAATTCCTCATAGATCAGTAAGGTTAGTAACTATACCTAAACTAAGACCTAACGGTACATTCGGGTATGCTCAACTAGTATCATCTTTATCCGGCTAAATCTTGACAAATATCCAAAATAGCAACAGTAACAAATCGCGGCCAATCAATCTGATGGTTATCAGGCCTAAGTTGATCTCGTTTTTGAAAAATAGCAGTTTCGGAGAACTAGAGATCGCAAGAAACGCCATTGTGAGGCCAATAAAATCTTGACTGATTGATGGATAGTTTTTTTACGCGTTTAATTTTTATTGAAATGGTCAAGGTCGAGCGGATTCTGAAATAACGGATTTTTATTAAATTTTGAAGTAAGTTCTACTTTGCATGTGATTACAAAATATTTTCTGTATTCACAATGATTTTAAATTTTGTAGAAAAAACATTTTTAATTATTGTTATTTTGGGAATAAAAATTCCATTATCTTTTTATAGGTTGCAAAACGCGCAAAAGCCAACAAGGTTCTTACTAAAATCAAAGCATTTCGAAGGATTTTCATTTCTTATAAGAACTTCATGAGATTTTTTTATTTTTTTTGTAGAAACAATAATAGTTTGTTATTATATTAACTATTATTTCCTCTGAACAAGTCAACCGACACAAAACTATTTGTAAACAAATTAAGTTCGTATCAACCATCGTTTTTATCGGGTCCACATCCATCCACGGAACTCTAAATCGCTCTAAACTCTACACAATAGCTTTTTTCATCACAAAGGCTGTTCATCGATTACTTTTTTACCTTCAAAAATATCAATAATCAGTTTACGCCCACCGTTAATTTCAATGCGAGACGTGACACGTGCACCTCATGACTCTGCGCTTCTCTTTCTGCCTTCTCTTTCTTTTGTTTGTTTCTTACCATTTAGTGCATGACTTGTGTTATTTTATTGCCTTCGAATTAAAAAAGTTACCGCATCATCGCCGGCAACACCTGACTGACGAGTTATCAGATCTCGGAATTGGCTTTTACACGAGATTGGCGGAATTATGCACTTTGGCCATTTAGTCGTAATGGAGTCGTTGGGGTTAGTGACTTTTGACAGTTACGCTTTTAATGGTTTTTGTAATAATTTAGGATAAGACGGTGCCTTTGTATAGGCTGTCTGCAACGAGGATGTTGTTTTGTATAAAAAAACTTTTCATTAACATTTTGGTCGTTTTTCAAATTAAGTGAATTCTTACAAGATTCTTGTAACAGTTAATATAATCTCCTGAGCTTTTTGTCTTTTTGAAACAACCTAATTTCATTTAGTAGATTTTATTATCATCCAATAGCACGATTTCCTCCCTCTACTTTTCTATTAAACTAAACAGATACTCAACCGAATCAAAAAGTAAACATAGATAATTGAAAGCAATCCCAAGTCCTAAATCGTAAGGTTCCCGCACTAAAACCTCCAAAGCTTCATTCCTACCAACATTACGGAGCTCATTACCTCCGTTCCCAGACCCACGAGCCAACATTCAATAACATAACTTATAACTGGAGAACCTTCAAATTACATAAAACTGACAGCTTTAATATTTGCCTTTGGCCCTGCTCTGGACGCCTCATGCTGCGCTTTTAATTTGTTCCACGGCTCCATGTAGTTATTTCTGTTTAGGTGATCGATCGTCTGGTTTTTTACCTTGTTTAATTTTGGGAGTTTCGCTAAGTCATTAGTTGGACGTTTCACGGGTTCGTCTGGTATTGTTCGGCTGACAGGCTGGAGTGAGAAGATTGGACACTTCATTGGGCGATTATTTAAAGACAACAGGAGTTTTTTTAGGATCTATTCAAAAGGTAATTAGGGAAGATGTCAAATAATATTTACATATAGGTAAAGGTGACCACAATGATTTTAAGGCGGACTTATGCTGTGATGTCATGTAAAACGACCAGAACCAATTGATTGCTTCTCTTTATCATTAGGTCTTGTGTATCACATAAATAAATAAATAAAAATAAAAATCGTTCACTTAACAAATCATTTTATGGATCAGTCTTCGATCAATTGATTTTCAATTGATTCGTGTGTAATCTTGATAACTTTAGCACAATAAAATCGGCCCAAGTTTTTTTTTTTTCTTCTTCTTATAAGTCTTGTTATTTATCCGATGTGCAAGGATTGCCAAGTCAGTCAGTTGCATGGAATATTTTCTTAAAATGTGACTACAATAACATTAACTTTCGTTTAGTTTAGGAACAAACCCCTTATAGAGCTCTTCTCAGCTTTATCTTCTCTTCTTAGTTTGCCTTCTCAGTTTCGTTGACAGGTCGTTTGATCCCAATAAAATTATGGTTGTTAAATTTAATTATGAGTTCAAAAACGGCATATAAATTTTGCAAAGCTGTGCTCCATACTTTCGGTCAACGGCTCTTTTAAACTTTAATAAAATAATATATGTAATGAAACTAGTTCTTCAAAAAATTAAGCTGTACCGAAACACGATTAATATCTTCCGCATTTCATAAGCCATCTTTCTAGAAACGAAAGGGTCAAAATAAAACGTTCCTCCATTATAAACGCGGTCAATGTTTTGAGTGACCGTAACTTAGTCCGCATGACGGCCAAATTGGCAATCATTAATCACATCGTAATCATTCAACCTTTCCGCAATCACAGTAGCATCAAGGATTATACGAAATTTTGGCTTTCAAAAAAATTCTGAGGAAATGTCATTGGGTTGTGGTAGTAGTGATTGATTTGTGGGAAAGTGGGAGAGAAATGGCCGCTGGTCGGATGGACGGGTACAAATCGTCGTCTCGGGTCTGGAGAGATTTAGGCTCGCGAATTTGCTCCTACTTTAGAGAGTACGCAAGGAAAAGTATGGCAACTGAATTTTGATGCAGACAGTCGGCAAAGTTTTAAAAGTATTGACAGTTGGTTTGTTTACGATGATTTTGTGGCAGTATAGTTACGTTTCTTGTTAAGACATGATGATTATGTTGCAGTCTCTGTGTTTTATAACTAAAGATATTTTAGGGTGCTTATGATGGATAGGATGATAAACGCTAAGTAGTTCGCAACAATTTCTCTATCTTGTTCTTTTTGTATCTACTTAATGTAATCTTGTATTATTGTGAATAAATGTCTCTTTATCTTTATCTTTATCTAGTTACCGCTCTACAACACCAGATCAATTCCATTCCATCTTAAGTTAGTAAATGCAAAGATATTTCAAATTTGAATAGCCTTAGAATTGTTATGTTTTTTCTGTACAAACACGAAAATCCGTGAGTCCGTGACTATACTATTGGATACAGAAAATCTAATTAAAAATATTTCTGCGGCAAATAACGAAAACTATGGTTATGAAAACGACGCTAACTACTACTATTGGCAATCTAGTCAGTTATTTTTTAAATAAAATCAAACGTGTTGATATACTTTTAATTATAGAAAACTAAATATCAAATTAATGTCAAAAACGAATAAATACGATTAACTTGCACATTCCTCGTAATGGTTATGAGATGACCAAAGATTGTAAAGATTTCAAGAACAATAATATAACTACCTAAGTTCTTGCTTTAGTCAGGCTTACCCTTGCGTTTGTCTTGCTTAAAATGGATTTTGTAACGTGTCTGTAAATTTAACTCTTTACATTATTTAAAATGAAATCAAGCTCAGTAGTTTAATAACCGATATCGTTTACTGTAAGTAAGTATCGGGTGAAAAATCGCTCGCCTTCAATTCACAGCAGTTTGGCTGTCTTGATCAATTTATGGTTGAAATTTGGTAGTTGGAACAATCACGATAATTTCATGTTTACAGTCCATAATCCATACATCATCGGTAAAACTTCGACGAAGTTAAAAAGGTATCGTAAACTCAATATAATAATGGCGGCTGAGTTCTTTCAAAACGATAACAAATTTATTTAATACAGAATAAACTAGTATTATGTAATAAGAAAAAGAATTTCTCAGAAGAATTTCTCTATCGTGTCGTGTTTGATAAATTTTAAAATCTATCAAAAAGACAATGTAAAATTCCACACAATACAGTTGAAACTGACAGAAGTCCGTAACATTTTAAATTTAATCGCCAAAAATAGGGTCTTTGGTTCCAAAGCCATGCAATTTTACAATTTAGCCGTACCCATTTTACCAATAACAATGGTCTATCGCGGCGAAATTGCGCGTTTTTTCGCCGCAGTTGCACCCCTGGCCAATAATAGCGTAATGATAGGTTTGACACCCCTGGAGAACTGATCGCTAATGACTAGAAAAAAACAAAATACATTGCTGCTCCAAGATTCCGTTTTTTTTCTACATATCAATATTGAAGTATTTTAACAGATATTCGAATTTAAGTTTTTAACTCCGTTAAAACCAAAATGATCTTACGAATAAAAAATCCCGACAGAAATGCAGCAAATCTCTATCTTATAGTGACAACTGTGACTTTAACTGGTTTAAAAACCCAATTTTAATGATGTCATGACTACCTATTTAATTGGTGCGTTCCTATATTCAAAACCTTGGATAGAGTTGTGACGTCTCGTTAAAGTTTGTCACATTTTGTACGTAGCAAATGTCAAATTTTAACGAGATGTCACAACTCTATCTTCGGTTTTGAATATAGGAATGCACCATAAGCAAAACAAAATGAAAGTAAAATTATCTACAGTCGTTCTTTTAAATGTCAAATTTCTTCAGTAGCACGCAATGGAAATAACATTTTGAAAGAGAGCGCTGCCATAATAACACCCGTAAAGTTGAGCCAACTAATGCGGCTTGTGGGGAGGGTAATTACAGCAAATGTGACACAGTTCTGTTGACAAAAGAGCGGAGCCGTTGCAAACGAAACAAATTGTGCGCTCGTGGAGTAATGAGGAAAAACGATGCGAAACTCGCGCACCGAACAGAAGCTGAAGAAAATATAATAAAAGTTTAATCAACATTCTGAACAAATCACGATTTACCTCACGATGAAAAGCTACTGTTATTATAAATTTGCCTCCTGTCAGGCCGAAAACATTATTGAACATGAATTTAACGTTTGAAGTGATCATAAGTCATCGAATTGCAAAACTATAGCTTACGTCAATCTCGTTTAAGTTTGCCATATTTTAAACTAACTGTTACCCGCGGCGTCATCATCCGTGTAAATCCGGACTAAAAAATTCCCTATATCTGTCTCCTGGGGCTCTATTTTACTCGGTAAAACCATACTGCTTTTGACATGTAATCGTATTGTTAACGTTTTAATATTTTTTTAATTTATTTAATAACATGTCAGAATCAATATGATATTACCGAGTAGAATAGAGCCCTTGGCTATAAACTGTATTTGTAAAAAAAATTACATTGGTCGGTTGAGGGGTTGAAAAGTGAAAACGGGACAAAAAAAACCCACAGTCGTATTTATAATCTTAGTCTTAATACCTCAGGATTTTCCTCACATTGATAGAAAGCACTCTCTTGGACTGTGATCCCAATAGGTATGAGATTAACGTATCTCGCTTAGTTTAGACTCTTCTAAGAGACGAACTTTCAGATATCTGCAGATAATTTTGTGCCTTCAATAATGAAACTAACGAATAAACTTTAAACTCATCCCAAAAGTAAAAAAAAAGTAGTAAGCCGTTTTCAAACATTATTTAACACAATTAACACATTTAGAGTCGATCTCACATCTAAGACTACTGTGCATAGGCGGCGGCGGTGACCACTTCCCATCAGGTGGGCCATCTGCCTGTTTGTCTGTCGTTATGTTATCAATTGGCCAAAACAATAGAGATATATTTTTTACCCGACTGCCAAGAAGGGTAATGTTTTTCGCGCGTATCTATGTATGTATGTATGTAATATTCTTTATTACCTCGTATCATCCAAACGGCTGGACGGATTTCTAAAATTAAGGTGTCGTTGGATTTGTCTCTGCAATCCAAGTGTTCTACGATAGGTGACGTCAAAAAAAAAACAACATGGCGGATTTAAGGTGCCATAATGTGTGGTTTAAAAAAAAAAACTTTTATCAAATAAATCCAAAAGGGTATCAAAATTAAGAATATTAAAAGGCGATTACAAAAATATACACAACTCATATGTTTAAATGTAATTTGGTAAAGCAAATTACAAATCAAAATGAAATTATACTTTAACCTTTAAAGTGTCGAAACTCAAACTATTGGGCATATACAAAAAGTTACTTATAAAACTTGAACAAAAAATTACATTATCCTACTAATATTATAAATGCGAAAGTTTGTGTGTGTGTGTGTGTGTGTGTTTGTTACCTCTTCACGCTGCAACGGCTGGACGGATTTGAATGAAATTTGGAATGGAGATAGCAGAAATTAAAATACCCTGGATTAACACATAGGCTACTTTTTATCCCGGAATATTTAAAAGTTCCCGAGGGCATAACTATAATCGAAATATAAGCGGACGAAGACGCGTTAAGAAGCTATTATCCACTAATCCTACTAATCCTACCTACTCATATTATAAACCCTAAGGGGTAAAAGGAGGGTGTAGAATTTTGTATGAGTTTCGTAATTTTTAACCGACTTCAAAAAAGGAGGAGGTTATACTTTCCACTGTATGTATTTCATTAATACATTAAAAATAATGTATTTTCACCGATTTCTCCATCAATTGTGGACCGATTTTAAAAAATCTTATTTGTGTTGATAGAGAGTACTTTTGAGGTGGTCCCATTGTCACCAAATCTAAATCCAATCAGGGGATCAGTTTCGAATTGAGGGAACTCTTCAAATATTGTAGGCAAACATATAGCGATTTTAGTATATTTAGTAACAAGTCTAGCATTTGCATTCAGAAAGTACCTATCATTTGGTGAAATGGAACTGATGATAAAATGATAAAGACCACCGAATGGCTACCGGAACTCCTCAAAGATACCTTTTTCAAGGGTGGCGATAAGATATCTCGATTAAGAAGATAGTTGAACGACTACAACGAAGGACATTTAATTGTTACCCGACTGCCAAGAAGGTTAATGTTTTTTTAAATATGACTTTCCCGCGGCGTTGCTGGCGGCGATCGTGAAATGTCTTAAAGTTTCATATCAACTAAGAAGTGGGACTAGGTAGGTACATAAGCGTATTATGGTCTTTAAAAAGTACAAAATAAAACAAATGTCTTAAAAAACGAAAATTCGCCTTCAAAAACGCATTTATTTTGTGAAGTTAGAAACGTGAAAATTGGCATATACAAACACAACTAAAATGTATAGCTAGCTTGCAGCGACTAAGGAATAAAAGGGGGAAGTAGAATTTTATATGAGAGTTCGTCATGTTTGTAGTTAGAAACTTTAAAATTGGTGTTACTAAAAAAATCTTACTTTTGGCGATTTTGAAAACAATAGGTATTCCTAAGGAGTTGAAATGGGGGATAGAGGTATGTATCGAAGTTAAATAAACTAATACTTAGCTATGGTTAGGTTAGGGCATGTTAGGGTAAAGTTTTTTTTTTGACCATCCAGAATCCGAATAGGCTTAGTTAGGTTAAGTTATTTTTTGACTACCAAGTACCGAAAATTAATCATGTAGAAAATTAAATACACTAACTTTTCTTTATTACCTATGGCACTTACATCTACTAAAATATACATTACGCATTAACATCTAAATCGTAAAATTCCTTCATTCTGAAAGTGTGCGACTTTAGTTTATACATGAAAGTATAATATACAGCGACAAAGTTCTACGCATCGTGTCGCGGACGCCAGGGGTGTAAATAGGAGCGGCAGAGCCCGCTCGCGCTCATGGATCGAAAAACTTCGTCCTACTTGCTTTGTTTGGGATATTGTCAGTTTGTATTATTCTATACAAAATTAAGATTAAAAAACTGCGAACCCTTTTTTTGTTGTATCGTTATAACGGTAAAATACACAAGCGTCAAATACTGAAAACCGACCGTCAAGTGCGAGTCGGACTCACACACCGAGGGTATTTTTATAGACTATGATTTTGGCCGGAGCGATTGTGTGCGCTGGATGTACCTATTTACATCCTATCGTACCTACATATAATATCAATGCGAATGGTTATTCGAGCGTGAGTTTGTTACTTCTTCGCTAAAACGGATGGAATTTGGTTGGATATAATTTGGAATTTACTTATACACTGGATTAATACATAGGCTACAGTGTTCCCGTGGGATGGCAAAATTACTAATTCTAAGCGGACGTAGTCGCGGGCAGAAGCTAGTAAATTAATAAAACTGAAAAGTGTGAAATTTTTCGTTTTTCAGTTTGCAGTCGGGTTTTTTGTTTTTTTTTAATAATTAATTTTTTATCTTTGAACTTAAAATTATAAAGTCGCCGTCAATAGAATTTGCTAACTATGTAAACAAATAAGTACTGTTTGACACATAACCTCAAATATTCACCAAGCGTGTTTTTATTAAAAATAACGTATAATGAATAGTTATTTCATCTTGAACTTAATATGAAGATAATGATTTAGTGTATAAATCGTTGCAAACACCTCACTTGAACTTTAAAAGTACGTGATTATCGAGTAATCATGGTGAATTGGTTCGTTTGGTTTCGTTTACATAGTTAGCAAATTCTATTGACGGCGACTTTATCCCATCCTTATGTTATGACAATTTAATCAAAGTATAGCTCGCACTGGACATTATAGAAGAATGAGACCATACACCAGCATTTTCACATAGCTGAATACACAAAATAAACACGTTTTCTAATGTTTCTCAAACTGTAGCAACAAATCTGACGCGTCAAAGGAACATGTTTGAAACGATCAATTCTGCCCCATCATCGCCTACCTGCAGCGCATGCGTCCCACTCGCAGGATGTCGCCCACGCGCAGACAATGGCATTACCATCAGGGGAGGGGCGGGGAGTGGCCGTATTAATCACTTCCCGGCACGAGCTGCGCCTGAGTCTGATGGGAGGATCTGAGGAATTGCCCTTTGAAACGTGCTTTATGTCGACGACATAGTTTTACTTTTGACCCTTTACCAAAAAGGGGGTGTTTTAGGTTTGACTCGCTTCAGTGTAGCATTTCTAAACGATTAAAATTTGTCAAGGTTTGATATAAACCAGTTGCAGAAGTCAAAAACTACGAGCTCTGAAACCAACTCAAGTGGAACTTGGTAGCCCAATTGACTTCAAGTATGGTATAATCTCGGACGTTGATTACTACGGGTGTTGGTGATGTAATAATGACAGCGTCAAGTAACAAGAAAGAAATAACGTCAAACATTAATAATTAGCTCTCTGTGACAGGGTTCTATTGAGGCACGACATCTTAAGTCCGAGACATCACATACAGAATTGATCAGAGAACATAGGTGATGGTGGAACCCAGTTTCTGAATTCACCATGCAAAAAGTAAAAGTCTATTTTGTTTGAGGGAATAATTATAATATATTTACCGTGGATATATAACTATACACGCGGTATATTATTTAGAAACTAACGTAGATATTTTTGTAGGGTCACAGTACCATATAGGATATTGAAAAGCTATCAAAATATTGGTTTCACTGTAGTATTAGTTTATCGAATTTATCTTAACTTCATGGAAACATATTTGAGTGTTTTGGAACGTCTAGGTACTACACCTATGTGTCTTCATGTCTGACAAAATTTTAATTTTTTTGTCGATTTATGTCGAGTACCTATTGAAGTTAAATTAAATAGCGTGAGAAGATTATTTTGTTTATGTTAAATGAAAACAGTTTCACTTTTTCCAACAAATCCTTTGACATTTATTGTCAAATTATATTTGCCATTATCTTGGTAATAAATGTATCCACCTCTTCAATATTTATCGGAGAAATCCTGACGGATCCATTACTTATGTATGAACGATTAATCTCAGTTCGAGTAACTTCGGGCAAGATCGGGTAATATTGTTTTAATGCGCTTACGCATGTTTACATCAAAATAAAGAATTCGAAAAATAAAAACGTTTTAACATTTATAATTCGTTTCGTAGTATCGGTCGGCTAGATTTCTAGGCAGATTATTTTAAAAGGAGACAAAATAGCAATTTAGTAGGCTTATAGACAATATGCTTAAGGTTAACGTAAACGATTTTCGAAAACTGTCAAAATGTATGGAATCGACATAAGCGCTTGACGCAACCAGCCGGCAGCTTACGTCAATCCGATAAATTTTCGATAACGATAACATTTTATCGCAAAGCGCCTCATCTAGGACCAATAGTCACATGACGGCAACGATCTTCTGCTTCATAATGGCAGAGGTTTTGGAAATATTCTGTCAGCCTTTAAAAAATAGAAAAATATGGTAGGAGCAATATGAAGTAGGTAATGAAGAGGAAGCTTGCCCTCGAATTGTCCTTAGAAAGTACTTAGTCAAGAGTCAATAACTTTGGCCGAAGGCTTCGTCGTCGAAACAGCTGGACTTCAGTTGGTATCAAATTTTCGGGTTAATGTAACATCTGGGTCATCAACGGAGATGGCGAGATGACTTTGACGCTACCCTGAGAAATCAAGGGATTGACTGTTGGCCAGTTGGCAGGTGGGACACAATAAAAGGTTAATTTAATAATAAAATATTATATTTCGATTTTGAAACCTTAAAAATCATTCGTTTAATGATTATAAACATGTGGTTCATTTTCTTAATTAAATAAATACGTTGCAATAAAGACACATATTTAGAAGTAAGATAGTGAATGTCGTCATAAATAATACAGTAGGTGTTAAATAATTTCTAAATTTTTTAATGTATCTGATTCGATCAGAGTTTCCCAAAAGGCAACCACCGTTTAAAAGAAGCGGCAAGTAGTAAATACAAACAAATAAGTTAAATCGACCACTGCATACAAAAACAATTTAAATCGTTAACATAATATAATCATATAATATGAAAAACATGATTAATAGTATAAACACATACAGTATAATAACGTACAACATAATGTGAAACATGTGTACAAGTTTTTATGAAACACGTTACTGAAAAACATTTGTACAAATTGGTATTTTTCGATACGCAGTAGATAAAGATAATAATATTATGAAACAATGAAATAACAACATACGTAGTACTCAATAATTATAAAATAACGCTAAATGAAATTGGAAAACAAACAAAAGAAATAACAACATTAGGTATTATTGTTATTACAGACAACATGGTCAATTAGAAGCCATAGTCTGATCAATCCAAGCCAAATTCTGATAAATATTAGCGAAATAGTCATAATTGCCAAAATTACCACTCACAACACCCACCAAATAACCATTAACGACAACCGGTCCCCCAGAATCGCCACTACCTGTTTTGGGAGAATTAGCTGTAAAGTAGCTACATAGTAAATCATTCACATTACCAGCAGCGCAGTAGAAAAGAGTTACTGCTGCTTCCCGAGGTAGTGGCAGCATGTTGTTTTCAGTAAATCCATACCCAGCAACGGAGGCTGACTGTCCGTGTGAAGGAGGAAATCTCGCCAAAGGCACTGGCTGCCCGAAAGTAATCGGCTGCATTGTCTTCAATAGCGCTAAATCGTATTTGGTTAACGGGAGCTGTATTGTCTCGGTGTTGTGGGAAGCTTGTGGGTTTTTAATTGCCCGGATAACAGTCAAAGGTGTTGATAACACTTGCTGTTTGTAATTAATTATACTGATGTCTCGCATCTGGTCATGAACGCAGTGAGCGGCAGTTATTACCCAATACTGGTTCAGTATCGAGCCGCTGCACATAAACGCTTTGGCTGGTGTATCAACATTAACTTTTACCAGCCAATTGAAGTCCTGTGCGCCTACCTCTTGTCCGTACCAGATTCGGGAATCCAGTCCACAGTTGACCAAGCCAACAATTAACAGTTTCAACAGAAGAGCAAAAGCAAAAGACATGGTGGCGGTTGCGACCTGAATTATTTTTCTTCAGCTCTGACACGATACCTATTTATACTTATTGCCGTCAAATACAAATAAGTAAATAAAACGTGTTATAATGGTTGATAACTGAAATATTTAAAACATTTTTCCTTATGTTATTTCATAAAAATGTAAAACCATTTTAACCGTGTGAAGTATTTAAACTATTTTTATTTTTATTATTTGCTCATAAAATTAAAGTAATGTTAGGTGTTTCATGCGTTACACGTGTAAATAGTTACTAGTATAACATTCTACCGCTGCTTTGTGTTATCAAATATATTAACAATTTCAAGTAATAATCTCAAAGAATCTAGGTACTAATCAGCCGTCACACGTGTAAGACGCCTTACATTTTTTGTTGCTAGCTTGTGCAAACGCGGTTTGCTACATTATCAAAACTGCGCATTAATACACTACATTATTAAAACTGTGTAGTACTTAATTTCACTCAACTATTTATAAAAGGTAATTATTCTGTTAGAGTACGATCCCAAAGAGACCTACAGAAGTGGTGTCCAGTGTTGGAAGCGTGCCGTAATTTTCAGGTGAGTTTGGACAACCTCTTTGCAAGTATTTTATCTTCTATAATGACTTTAGCGATGGCAATGGTATTTTGAATAACAACAAGGCAAAAAGCAATGGTCGAGCGCCTTGTGGCTTGAGGTGTGGACTCGTGATCGCAAGGTACCGAGTTCAATCCACAGCAATAATCGCACCGTGTAAGTTTTATGTGAGTCACCAGGTTTTATGACCTAAGTATACTACCTGAGTGTCGTACAAGGATTGTCGAACTTAGTTTCAGACTAGATTAATTGTGTAAGATTGTTTTTTCATTAATTTTAAATATTTAATTTTCTAGCGACAAATATTTACTTTTACCTGGGATTGAACTATGAAACAAAACATAAGTAGGCAGGGTCACTACTACTATGTTAATGGCATAGTTCACAACATTGGTATACTACTGGTAGGTACTCCCAGTATCATCATCCCGTTTGGAGGTTCGTAAAAACAGCCGAACAGGGGCTTTATTTTAGAAAAGATAAAAACTATCATATTTTTAACAATATCAAAAAAACCGGTCAAGTGTGAGTCGGACTCGCGCACCGAGGGTTCCGTATTGAAGATAATATGCTTGGTAACCGCAAAAGAAAATACTCATTTTGTCATAAGCTTTATTTTCCAGGCAATAAGGTCGATTTTGATTAGCCTAAATTTTAATACAGATTTTCTTAGTTTTTTTGTTATTTCTCAAAAAGTAATGGACACTTTATTTTATTTTTCCCAGAAAATATAAGTAATTATCTATACGTCAGGATTTTTTTCAGAATTTTTGATTAATAAACTTCGGAGATAAGGGGGGGAACGGTCATTTTATGTAAATTTTTGGCTATAAATCAAAAAGTACATCACAGAATGTTTTCAAAAAAAATATTTTAAAATGTGCAGATTAAGACCTTTCATGTGACAGCCCATTTGCTATAATCGAACCACTTTCATTTTTGAACCCCCCATTCTAGACCCCTTTTCAATTATTAATAAAATTAATTTCATATTTTTTTTACTACAAATAGATGCGGGCAAGCAAGTTGTACAACTATGCCAAATTTCAAGTTGATAGCATTTGTAGTTGCTGAGAAAACCTGCTGTGACATACAGACAAACAGACAACGAAGTCTCACCATAAGGGTTCCTTTTGTACCATTTTGGTACGGAACCCTAAAAAGGATTTACCGAGTAGACGTTTCAGCATCATCTAAGGTTAATACTGTTCCTGAAAATTTGCGCTCTCCAGGGACATTAGGAATCACCTATTTATTGTTACATATAACGAAACGACTATTTAGGTCGATTCTTTCAGGTTAGGTCGAATGGATTTAAATATTTACGAACTACATTTAAAAAGGACGACACTTAGGTACCCAACTAGCTTATACATGTTTAATTCGTTTCAGTCAAGGCAGTTCTTGTGAATCGACCTATATTAATATTAAAATAAAAAAAACCGCCTTCAAAAACGCAAAAAATAACTTCTACTACTAGGTACTTAGTAGTAGGTACCTATCCTATTAGGTTAGTCTAACTGAAGTCGGCGACCACAATATTTTCAACAAAAAGCCGACTTCAGTTGGACTAACCTAATAGGATAGGTACCTACTACTAAGTACCTAGTAGTAGAAGTTATTTTTTGCATTTTTGAAGGCGGTTTTTTTGTTTTTTAAAACATTTATTTTATTTTACACTGTTTAGTGATCATAATAAGCTTATGTAGTCCCACTTCTTAGTTGATATATGAAACTTTATGACATTTCAAGCTCGCCGCAAGCAACGCCGCGGGAAAATCATAGTCATTTTAAAACAATTAAATGTGCTTCGTTGTAGTCGCTCAACTATCTTAATCGAGATATCTTATCGCCACCCTTGAAATCGGTACCGTTGAGGAGTTCCGGTGGCCATCTGTGGTCTTCATCATAAGTTCCGCTTCACCAAGTGACACTTTCTGAATGCAAATGCTACACTTGTTACTAAAAATACTAAAATCGCTATATATTTGCATACAATATTTGAGGAGTTCCCTCAATTCCTCACTGATCCCTTCATCAGATTCAGATTTGCTGACAATGGGACCACCTCGAAAGTATACTCTATCAAACCAAAAAAGAATTTTTAAAATCGGTCCACAATTGACTGAGTAATCGGTGAACATAAATAAAAAATAAAAAAACAAATACATACAGTGGAACGTATAACCTCTTCCTTTTTTGAAGTCGGTTAAAAACACTCCGTCCATTTCACTCGTCCAGAATTCAAAATCTCGGCGACGATTCCTACAGAATACCGCTGAGGTGTATCCATATTTGTGCAATCACTATAAACTGGCGTCGGAGAAACGCAGTCAGTCATACCACACGGCGTAGTGCTGACAGAAATAGTAACTAGGGATGGCAGAGGGATGAAATATCGATACCGATATCGATGAATCAATGGTTTAAGTTTAACGTTATTAATTATTGGCATCCCAAAACTGAATGATTAATATTGCAAATTAAAACTTAATCTGACAAAACACTTAATAAAATGTTAATGTGGCACCTGCGGTATGGTAGCAAAGATGCTGGCAGGATTTCCTCGCTAAATTGCTTTAATAAGGCCGGCACATAAACGGAGACAATCGACTGATGTCACTTAATACGGCGTGTCTTAGGAAGCCGCCTGTACCTACTTCTCTGGCAAGAAAGTCCAAGATTATACATTTATTTCAAGTATATTTTGCTTATTTTTGCGGAAAAAGCCCGCCTTAGATTTATTTTTTGGTAAGTTTTAGTTTTGTTCAAGTTTTTTTAAGCAAAAGAATCTGATGCTGTAAAACTTATAGCTTGATAGGACTACAAGTAAGGCGACTTACTTTTTAACAAATGCTTTAAAACCAGAATGAAAAACATCCCATAAATTCCAAAAAACAAAATCAATTTCACCAAAAACATCGACAACACCGCAGCACTAACAATTTATCGAGTGTCGAGACAACAGCGCAGCACTAGGGGGTCTCACGCGTCGTGATACGTTCGCCTGTAGCTCGTAATTTAAAATCCCTGATTTATGATCCAACAGTAGCATTAAATTTGTAATCATATATTGATTTACAGCAGTGATATGCGGTTTCTGAGAACACCTATTGCGGGCTGCGAAGGTGGGTGAAGTGAGATACATCGCCATGACGATTCTATTGTTGCGACTTCGATGGCCGAGTGTTGATCGATTCCGTTTTATGGTCTTGGCGACATTCGATGGGTTCAGTCGAGTTTTATAGGTGATAGTTGGAATTATACTTGCAATAGAAATATATGGTTTATCCATGTAGGAAGAGAATATGGTTATTAAATATCGTCTGTAAATATACGGCCCCCTGAATTCCATGCGCGTAAGCATGGACGAGTATGTAACCACTTTTTCACCTTATTGTATTGTGATAAGTGGATTTTTCTCTTTTTATTTGACTGTACTGGCTTCAACGTCGCGGTTAGACTAGTTGGGAGTGACTCTACCGGCAAAACTAGAGGTCCCAGGTTAGATCATTATGTAAGGGCAAAAGCGAGTGTGATGATGCGCAAGAGTCTTGAATGTTTCTATGTATCTAAGTATTTATTTTTCGCAATACTGCCCTCAGAAGCCAATTGGCATTTCTCAAATTCGAAAGCCAAAGCAGATTCAATCCTCTACTCTTAGTAATAAGGTTACATTTGCTACAGGAGTTTCGTCTGAGATACCGCCATTTGTTTTAGCTGAATAATGCTCGTAGAAAAGACTGACTGTTGAACTTCTTTTAGTGCTTCTTCTTTAAAGTAGTCTTATCTTAGGAAACGCACGCGCAGTAACACCCGTATTCACAAACGTCACTATGAGTTCTCACAGTGCTCACGAACGAACAGGGTGGTTCAAATCGTTTCATAAACAAAAGGTCAGTCAAAAAGGACCAATCACAAAGCTGTATTAAACGCAGTGCGTTTAGTGAAGGATCCCTTAAGTATTGTTTGTGAATTCGGGTGTTAGTATTCAAACATGTGAAAGTGCCCACAGTTCTTCTTACGGAATAATAACTTTCAGTTTCATTTTCTCTAAATACAAAAGTATCAGTAGGTATGAATACTTATATTGTTGTAAAAACTTACAGCTTAGTTTGTGACTAGGTCAAATTGTGTAAGATTGTCTTCTGATATTCATTTTTTTCTTACTAGCTTCTGCCCGCAACTTCGTCCGCGTAGATTTTGATTACCGTTATTCCCTTGGGAACTTTTAAATTTTCCAATAGATGAAAAGTAGCCGGTGTGTTATTCCAGGGTATAAGCTATCTCCATTTCAAATTTCATCCAAATCGTCCAGCCATTGCAGTGCGAAGGAGTAACAAAAAAACTTTCGCATTTATAACATTATAGGATCAACGTGTGTTCAGTGGCAAAGATTATTATTTAAAGAATTAAAGACCGTGATCAGTTTTGTGCTATACTCACATCCAGTTGTTAGTTTGTAGCCTTTTATTTACACGTTTTATTAAAGGCCTAACATTTCTCTTGTCATCACTTGTAAACAAACCGCATACAATGCAGCTCGGATGCAGGTGTCCGGGTGACGCGCCGCGACTATGATTTGCGCCATGCTCCGCTTGCTCCCGACAAATGATTGATGCCCAATCTCAACCTGTAATTCCGCTTTTTAATTAAATTCGCTGCATTGTTGTGTTACCGATAATTACGGGGGTTTATGTGTCAAATAAAAAAATCTAAATGCACTGTTGGAATGGACTTTAACTCGGAAATGATGTGGGAATTACACAATAAACCGTTTTGAATGGTTAAAATCATTAAGACAAATAATTATTAGTGGGATATTGACCGCGATTGGCGGTCGGTCGAGCAAACCTACTGTTTAGTATGAATGTATATGGAACATAGACTAACGCAAGCAACCAATACAACGTTGAACCACGTGAACCTGGTACACCTTAGAAATAAAAGTACTCAACATTTTCTTTGTACGTAAAGTAATAGAAAAAACTTACGAGTAATAACTATTAATTATTCTAATGCCAGCCTACTCCCTGACATATTAAAACCTTGATTAATATTGTCAGTTTACTCTATTATGTATTGTGAAAAAAAAGATAATTAGGACGCCAATATGGTCGAAGATGCCACTTCTGGCTCTGAAATGTCAGACAAAATTGAAAAGACTTAAAAGCAAATTTAAAATAGCCTTACCAATTGCCAATCTGCGATAGCCAATAGCACCTACAGACGCAGCAAGAAAACAGCCTCTCTAATTTTCATACAAGCTATTTTGTCGACCAGCTGATATACCTCTGAGTGCAACCAAGTGCAATGTTGTAACACAACTTATCGTAACTAGTCTAGGACACTTAACGCAACGCGACGCCAACGCAAACGTCTGCCGTAAAGGCGGCCGAACTAAACTCACAAAGATAAGTTCTCAGAACAAATGAAAGTATTATCAGTCCGGGAGAGGCGTGAAGTCGTAACCCAACAATAAAACATTATATATTCGCGACCACGTGCCTGGAATAATGACAGAGCGAGCCGCAAACAAAACTCTGTTTTGTTTGGGCCTTTATAAGCTATCGCCGAGGCGATTGTGCTGTTTTAATGTGCTATGGCGTATTGCGAGAATCGTGGCGCAAGGCCCTTTGACTATGCCCTTAAACAATGACGCGTGTGATAGTGGTATGGGTGCAATAATTTTGCATGCAGTATGAACGTAAAGCCAGGCACGACCACCTCACACGTAAGAAGGAAGTACTTTTCTTTTCTAATCAAGGCCTATTGAATTGCTAATTGTTTTCTATACAACTATGTTTTCTCTTTCTTCTTTTCTGTTTATTGGCATAGCATGACAAAACGTAACGGTGTTCAAAAGCCAAAACGTAAATGGCCCTGGCAAGAACTTTCATGAAACTAAACCACTGATTGCTTTGAATGAATCACTTTAACGTACGTTACTTATTTCTAATATATACTTGTATGCTTTATGATTAGAAGAAAAAGGAAATGTACTTTCCTTCCAGGATGCCTACTTGTACTGAGCAATGGGGCATAAACCGGCTATTACCTAGCCACTTGACAGTCTAGCTCTCAAGTAATTGGTTTATGTTTTGTACCTTATCTAAAAACTATGAAACGTCCTATCAACCGTTCCCAATGCCAACCAGTTAATTTATAATAAAAACACCAATTTAGTAAATTAAATAGACCATATCGAAGCCGTCAGGGAGCACACTAACTGAAACATATTGTTTAGGTAATTATCGGAGTGGCGGGACACGCTCTGATGTTCACAAATTGGGACATAATCACACGAGGTGGTGAAAAAAGGAAGTCGATTGTCCAAGCCTGTAGTTGATTAATGTGTAAATTTTGGGACAATTATTTTAAATAATTTGATGTATTTAATGTTATTAACGTTCTAGATAATTAAGCACGAAAATGCTGACGCAAAACTTGAGATTTTATGTGCAGAAGTGTTCAAAGTGTTGAATGACTAAAGGCACTGAGACATCCAAAAAACATAGTGATAATAGAATGGTACGAAAACAAAATACAGAGCAAAATTTAGTTTTATTCAAATGAAAAGTCTTACTTAATCTTCTTTAAACATTCTAGCAAAGTCATCTTTGAAAAACAAAACTTTAAACCAACAAATAAAGATTGTCAGGTAAAATAAACATACAAGCATCCTTTACTTATTGACTTATTGAATAATTTGTTAATTACCTTCTGTCAAAAGATTTAGACATCAAATAAAACTTATAACTACCTTATTGATCGAGTAAACATCCTTGTCTACCTATTATGAGCAGCACTTCACTGACCAATCCTCCCTTACCGTCAACAAAGAACCCCTAATCCTGCTATCTGACATCGGAAATCATAAAACGTCTCAGTTCCTCACTGGATCCCGAACTTGCCAATTACGATCAGGCCAAGGCCGAAGATCACCGAAGATAGCCGAATGGGAGCGAAGGTGATCCTAAACGGCGGTAAAAGGATGAAAATGGGCGAGGTCGGCAAGATATGTCAACGGATAGGAGCATCTACTAAATGCACTAACTATTTCGTCTGCCCTCTCGGGAGGGATAGTATGGAGGAGCGTTCTTATTAGAAAACGCTGACGTGAATAAATGAGGTGTGAAGAAGAGCTTACACTGGAGGTGCTCGTTTGCCGAAGATAAGAGGGCTGTGAATGTGATATTTAAGATTTCAGAGTTTCCAAGGTTCTTATGTATAAAAACATAATAGGTAAGCAGTAAAAGACAAACTTAGTATTTAATTCCGTTTGCGAGTTTTCCTAATTTTGATTATCATACCTCTACAGGTTATGTATCTGTGATAAGTATACGAGTACATGCAATGCGTTATAATCCGTCACTTAGGTAACTCTTTTTTCGATCTGTGACTTCGAACTTAAGTTCAGTTTAATTATCTGAAAAAAGTATGGATCTTAAATCTTGAAGACTTCTTCTTAGCGTATTGAGAGCGTGAAAGATGGAAGATCAATATTTCTGCCACAAACTAGATTTATTATTTTCCTGTAAATAGCTCTTAGGTAATTTAGGCTTCTTCTTTGTAACTAACTTTGCTTCGACAAATTAATCGTATGTCTTTACTGCACATGATTTGTTTAGCTACACTTCTCTACAGATTCTTTCCTTCTATATTTACTGGTCTTATCTTGCCAATTGCCATGAAGCCGTTGCAATACTATGCAGCGCCTCGGTCAGCCCCGTACGAGCATTAGCGGAGTTCCCCTCGAGGAAATGCTCTCACATTAGCTCTAAATGTGACAAGTGGCCGTTCTGCTGCGACACGAAACAATGGAAAATACACTGTGCATGTGGAAAAACAGCAGTAATTTTGAATACAGTAAAATAATGAGAAGGAATGAGGTGAACAAAACCAGGAAATTAATATGGACTCTGATAAATAAATTCTTACAATAAATTTCAGTTTTTTAATATACATACATGTAGTAAGTACACGTATATATAATGTGAAGGTACCTTGCAATAGTTTTCGAAATACACGTGTGACATTGACCTAAGGGCTTATTGCTTAACGCACTCGCAGTCGCAATCGTTTTCATTTTGCTACTCCGAAGGCGAGTTTGCATATACAATGAAACAATTGTTCCGCTTTGAAGCCGATTTCGATTGCGAGTGCGATAGACAATAGGCCAGCAGGCTTAGGACCATCCCCATTAAACTACTGTCACATTGGCAAACGCCCGGTTGGTTTCACCATGTGACAAAATGAAATATATACCTACGGAATAACGTAACGGAAAGTTGTAGTAGTGTGTGTGCTTCTACTTGTTGCCGTTGTTAATATCGAGCAAAAAATGCCAAAAAAAACACGTTTGTTGTATGGGAGCCCCCCTTAAATGTTTATTTTATTCTTTTTTTAGTATTTTTTGTTATAGCGGCAAGAGAAATACATCATCTGTACAAATTTCTACTTTCTATTAGCTACCACGGTTCTTGAGATACAGACGGACGGACGGACACTGAAGTCTTAGTAATAAGGTCCCGTTTTTACACTTTGAGTACGGAACCCTAAAAAAACGAAATCGAAGCCAATAGTTGCTCCAAATAGTTCCCCTCGAGGAAAAATATTCTTTTAAACGTTATCACGGGACAGATTACACGAGCGCGTCAATAAGTCCCGCTATCAATCCGGGGGCCAAAGTGTTTTCGCAGCTTAAGACTGACCCCGAGATTGGCATCTTGAGTCAATGCGAGTCGAGGATTTAGCCGGGCTATTGAGGGATAGTTGGGAACTGATGACTCGGTACGAGAAAAAGGTTTGGATTGTCGTTCCGCCTGAACTAATACATTTTACGGATAGTTGTTGGAACCGTAGGGTTTTGTCAATTTAGTCAACTTTTAAACTATGATGATACTGTATATTACAAAGTACGATATTACAATACAATACGATACAAAACTCTTTATTGTACACCAAACAAAAACATTACAGAGAAACAACTAAAAATAACACAGGTAAACAACAGACGGTCTTATCGCTAATTAGCGTCTTCCAGACAACCTTAGCAGGGACATGGTGTCAAATTAAAACATTTTACACAGTAGATGGACCAGACTATATTTATACTGACATGCAATGGTTCCAAAGGAAGACCAGAGCTGACTTTAATGCCAGTATTACGCTGAGTTGAGACCATTTCGTGGCTATTTTCTTCTTTTACGTTTTTAACTGTTCTTGGTTATGTTTGTCACGAATAAATGATTTTCTTTCTTTCTTTCTTTCAACAAAGACATACCTATAATATGCAATATTACCATCATAAAAATGTCTATAGTTCTTCAACACTTCTACATAAGATACGTGATAAGAGGTCAATTAGCGCCATACTTTTTGACGTCTGTAACAATAATAGATCTGATTTCACAATAGCAATGAATTATCAAATTTCAACTAAATCTGTCCCAACAACCGTTTCCACCTAAACATATTTCCAACAAAATAAAACGGTCAACCGTCAAGATACCAAAATCCAATATGTCGCCAAAAAACGGTACCGGAAGGAATATGTAAAAGAGGTTTTTTGGGGCGGAAGCAGGCGGGCCATCCGAGTGGCGGAAGTCGGACCGCGACCAGGGAGGCCTGCGGAGCCGCCTCGACCACTATTGGCTCTACAAGATTTATGGACTCGCAATTGTTTTATTCCCTTATGGTTGGTCATGGAAGTAATGGGAGGTTAGACAATTTATGTCCCAAATTAATGGCACTAACTAGAAAGGGAATATAACACAAGTTGGATTACGTCACGTAAGATAGGTATGTCTTATCTTGTACCGATATCCGTTTTAAGGTACATCTTTAACCCTCCAAGATCTTTTATGCAACTACTTCTGTTTGAATGTAGGTACCTACCTATAGGATTTTTTCACGATGTTTCACCTCACCTATGTTAGAAAAACTCCATGGCAAAAGGCCACCTCTCGGGTTCGAACTAGATACCTTACGATCACAAATCAACCTGCTACTAGGCCACCGACCCTTTACTAAATGTTACGCTTTACCAGTTTGTAAAGGTTGATCTGCGAACAAGATGCCCATATTGACTATATTCAATATTTAATTTAAAACCATATAAAAAACTCAAATGGGGGCCCAACATAGTTGATAATTTAAATTCAAATAATTTATTTCAAATAACTAACAAATGAAAAAAAATAACTTCTTTGATTTGTCAAATTTGATTTGCCTTGTAAAAGATGGTACACCTTCTTTTCCGCAATATGGCGAACATTTTATACTCCTTATTTTAACTGTAAACATATTCAAAAAATTAAAAGATGCGAATAACATTTCACACAAACGTTTAATGTACCTACACGTTATCAACATTTGCTCACCAACTCGCGCGCCGCGCCGTGGACTAGCTAAGTAAAAAAAACTTATCGTCTATCGTGGAATAACTCGCTTAGCACTTACTAATAATTTAGTGAATAAATAATATAATTCAAAATTCAGAGTAATAAATAGAAAAACACATTTGACACAAAGGTCCATTGTTTTTTTGGTTTTTTACATACGAGAGTGCAAAAAGTCGCCATTGCTGTCACGTTAGTAAGAATCCAAATCACGATATCTCTTAGCCAATAGCGGCCTTTACACGTAAAGTTCGGACCGCGGGAAACGCCACGCGCCGTTCCAATCTTCGTTCCAAACCGTACATTTTTTACTATTTTACTATTACAGTTTCATTTACACGTACGGTTCGGAACGAAGATTGGAACTGCGCGTGGCGTTTCCCGCGGTCCGAACTTTACGTGTAAAGGCCGCTATTGTCGAACATTAGGCCTTAATAAATCTATTAGTGTAAGAGAATTCTCCGAGCTCCTTCACACTAGAATTTAACAAATACCCAACAAATGTTCATCCCTCCACGATACAAACAAAGCCCCTGCAATCCACCAGCCACCTAATTAAAGTTTATATATCCACATACATATATAATTCCGCTTCAGATGGTGAGACTAATCGAGTTTTCAGTTCTGCGCCAAGTTATTCTATTTGACGCGAGCGACAACTTCGGCGATGGTTTAGAGCTCACGATCCGTAGTCCGTACGGCGTACGTTCGATTTGTTAGAGACGTTTGTCGGAATAAAAATATAGTCATTAGTCATTAAATGTAATTGAAAGCGTATTATTATTGCTTACCTATTTAGTTTAAAAAATGTTCGAGTCTATTGCTTTTGGCGTATTAAGGTCAAAATATCCTTCCGTTTTCAAGAGTTTCGTAATCCAAAATAGGGATCCTAGTCTCGTCTGTCTGTCAGTCAGTATATTACAGTAAGTTTTTCTATATGCTTCTAAGCAGAAATAATGTATATAACATGTGATTTAAAACGTCGTGCCGTACACCAATAATAATATCATTCAAACATATGCATTGTACAAGCAATGTCCCTTGCCCGTTATTACTTAGACTAACAATTTTTTAATACATAATTATAAACCATTATATTATTTAAAATCGTGCGGTATAAAAGCCGTCCGTCGTCAACCCACTGCGTAAATACCTGTCTTTAGCCTAATCCCGAGTATGTGCCGGAATCGAGGCAGGCTAACTTCGCTCATACCACTACTGGGGCTATACAAGGATTAACAGCTCCTTATAGTTTACTATAAAAATATTCAATAATAAACTAGGGTTGAAAGTCATCAACGCACATTCTAAACCGCTGAAGCTATGAAATGTGAGAAGCAGCGTTTTTATGACGGAGATTACAACAAACAAGAGATTTTTGAAATGTCAAATTAATAATTATCAGTTTGATGCAAAAACCGTCACAGAATAAAACCAGTTAGTATGAGTTTGGCTACAAATTGTTTTATTTATCGTTTTTATTTCGAAATCGTGCGGTATAAAAGCCACCCCGCGCCGTAAATACCTGTCTTCAGCCGAATCCCGAGTATGTGCCGGGGTCGGCGCCGGCTAACTTGGCTAATCCCACTATCGGCGCTATTCAAGGTTTAACTACTGATAATTTACTGTAAAATATAAACGCTGGAGCTGTAATATAAACATAACTCGGCGACTCTAGACCCTAGATGAAAAATTGTTAAACAGAGAGATCTAAATTTAGGCAGATTTTTAATGTAGGACAGAAATGAGTAATTTTTCCAAAATTATATCACCCGATGCTTTTACGGTAAAAAAAAATTATCACCTGCACATTCGAAAAGCTGAGTGTGGATGCTATCAACTTGAAATTTGGCAAAGTCGTACAACTAGCTTGCCCGCATCTGTTTTTAGTAAAAAAAAAATGATAATAATTTTGTACATAATTGAAAATTGGTCTAGAATGGGGGGTTTAAAAATGAAAGTGGCTTGATTATAGCAAATGGGGTGACATAAGAAAGGGTTCAATCACAACTATTTTCAAAAATGTACAAAAAATTACCGTTTCTCCCCTTATCTCCGAAGTTTATCCTGACGCATAGATAATTATTTATATTTTATAGGAAAATAAACTGCAGTGTTCATTATTTACAGTTTATCACTGTCTGCTACCCATAGTAGGTACAAGCCTAGAGCCTAGTTTCGGACTAGGTCAATTTGTGAGAGATTGTCCCCAACATGTAAATAATGTCATGAAACTAGAGGGCGCTGTGCCCTAAATCGACTAACAGTTATATCGACCCACAATGCCCACCCGATAAAAACATCTCGTTTGCGCATACGAATCGTGCGTGACTTGAATAGTAATGTGCCCTCCTAATAGATTTTAATCGGTGCCACTGGGTTTTTAATTTGACACGGCTGTCGGTGACAGAGATGGTTAAAATGGCGGCCGTCCGCCATTGATAAAATATCCGCTTTATTTAACCCTCGACGGACCAAACGCAAAAAGTGAGGTGTAAAACTTGTGTATCTGTTCTCTGTGGCAACGTTGCTCCCGAAGCAGCAGTCTTAGGATTGCAGTCTTAGGATTGTAGTCTTGAGAAAGCAATGTACATAATTATATTGGACACAGACTCTTTGTGCTCGTTTGCCTTCTTTATGCAACAAAAAACCGGACGCGGTTTTTTAAAAAAAGCTTCTTATTTAAATAAAATAAATAAATATCAGGGAACAATGTCACTCCAATTGACCTAGTCCCAAACTAAGCTCTAGGCTTGTACTATGGGTACTAGACAACGAAAAACTGTCTTATATAGATTAATATACATTTAAAAAATAAAAATAAACACCCGAGACTCAGGAACAAGTACTCGCGCTCATCACACAAATATCTGCCCTTACCGAGATTTGAACCCAGGACGGCTAGCTTCGTAGGCAGGGTCACTAACAACTAGGCCAATGCGTCGTCAAGTTAAGAGTTACGGGCTCTAAAAGTAGGGGTCGCCATTATATCGGGGTTTTTTTTATAGGTATTTCATTTTGCATTAACTCTCTCCTCAATTCATAATGAAAAGAGTGTAGGGAATTTACTACCATCCAAAAATGGTAATAAATTACCCACAGAAATTGTTTTTTAAATGGCCTTTTCTTACAAGATCGTACATTTCAAATAAGCGTTATGATTCCATTCGAGCCTTACAAGACATAATTTACATCAACAAAGGTCCTTAGGTCATCATCGTCATCAGCCTGTTGCAGTCCACTGCTGGACATAGGCCTCTCCCAAGGACCGTTTTATGCCATTGATTTGATGTGTTTGTCATTGCCATTGTCTTTTTATTGGGAAGTAATGCCCTAATCGCCACGCTGGGCAGGCGGGTTCGCGATCGCAGTGAATGAAGACACATACCAGAGAACGCTGCTGCCCATTCTCTGGTGTATTGAAGCTTAGGTTGTTCTACATTATTCGCCTTGTACCTACGACACCCAAAAGTGTAATGGGTTGGTGCTACTGTACTTTGCCGGACACCACGCGGCTTTGCAATTTTTGAGTTCCAGGTTTATAACAATCAATTAATAAAAAAAATACAGAAAAAAAAACTAGCATCACAACAAAAATTCTTGTAAAAAACCTCTAATCTACAGACGCTTGCTTCCCAGCTTATCTAAAGTGCGAATTTGAATATTTTTGCTTGTTGCAATATTAATACTACTCCTCAATCAAAAAGGTCTTATCTACAACTCAAAACCCATAGCCAAATAAACCCTGTGTCACTTAACATAAGGTTGTTAATACATTGATAAAATAACAACAGTTGTATTTTTATGGGTACAATGGTGTATAGGTATTAAGGGCATTATGTACCCTTGTTTTCGTAGGCGATTTGCATCCGTCCGGTGCATTACGCGGCCCGTATTCAGCATCACGTAAATAAATAAAGATAAACAAGCGTGGGTAGTTGCATGGTTGATGTTGATTTAGGGTCATCAGTGGTATGAAAATGATGTGACGAAAAGGGTTTTTTTAGTAGTTGGTTGATGCTTAAAATAACATTGCATTTTATTAATTAATCAGTTCAATTTTACTGTCCATTAAGAAAACAAACATAATTTAAACTTTGGGTTAATAATAAACTCACGCCTTCGTTCCTAGAGTGGGATAGGCAGAGCTACAGAATTACCTACAATTCTAAAAACTTGTTGACAATTCCGCAACCACTTTTTGCACAATCGGCTAAGATGTTTACCAGCGTATTAGTGTATTGTTTTTTCCTAAAAAATATTAAATTTTCTAATAGGAATTATGTGAAAGGTTATTTAGTTAAGACTTTGTTGCTGACTAGTTGCCAAAAACGGGTAAGTTCACCTTTGTACCTAGGTGCTACTCTGTCATTTTCATATTTGCGTAATGTAATACACTAAAGTGTTTTCATACATACATTCATTCATACAACGAATATCTTCTTACAGTTTAATCATTTTACTACCACGAATTGAAACCCCATGAATATACAAAAATATTAAAACTGGCCTAAGTAATTTAAGAATTCATGTAATTTTCCGAAAACCATAAAGCGTTTATTTGACAACAGACAGAGACTTATAGTGCCATCAAGTTATCACTTTAAGGGCGGATTCGACCAAACTGAAATAAGGTCTTATACCTAGATTAAACGCTGAATTTGTATGGACTAATCTCGTATTAAGTCTTATTGCAGTTTGGCCGAATCGGCGCTAAGTAACGCTCCATTATAAAAAAAGTTGATTGGCACTCTTAATCAAAAAAGTCTTAGTAAAAATTTCAGCTCCAACGCGTATTTTTTTTTAAAACATCTAAAAGAATCCATACCTTTATGTAACACGTCTGGCAAAGTGACCCTCCTCCTCACCAACAAATATTGGCGTCATAACCAAAACAGCGTTTAATAAAACTACCGAATAACGTAAATCCTTGTTGAGTCGGTTCGGTAAAAAGATCAATAAAGTGGCGATATGAGGATATCTACATATACGTATCTACCGATAGTGGAGCGATGTCTGCCCATAATATTCTTTGGGGTGCATCTCATTTAGCGTAAGAACCTGCCTTTGTCAACAGTCCTGGGGGCGGAAAATCGATACTGGCCGCAAACGTGGCCCGATCATCACTGTCTTGTCTCTGCTAATTCACGGTTTGAATTTTGGAATTTTGAATTTAGAACGCCGCGTTCTGTTTTTGATATTTTTTGTTGTTTTGATTCGATTTCGGATGGCATTATGCGTAAGTAATGATTATTGTCGTTGATATTGGTTTTACAAATACAAATTATTGAATATAACAATGAAATTTGCAAATATTCTGTAAATTGTGTCCGGCCATTAAAACTGTCGAACAAACTAACGTATTGCCTAACAGGCTCGTACATTTGATCACATTAGGAATGTAATAATAATTATACACCTAATCATGCGTTATCTTGACGCTGTTTGCATAAATAATGAATTAATTCAATGTAATGAGCCGGTCGGAGCACTATGTAGTATTTCTACTTCTAGATAGCGACTGGATAATAAATTTCTACTCGTATTAGTGGTCATAAAATTGCTGACGTCAATTTAAACATGTGTAGGAATTTAAGGATTAAATTTATAGCAAATTACTGCGATGTTTTAGAAAAGGATAGCATTTGTAATGTTTACATAACATTAGAATGAGATGTTAAGTTTATACATTTTGTAGTGTTATGTATTCATTATTTTGTACTTGTACATTAAAAAATAATATGTACACATTTTATGTAATCAAGAAAAGACATTGTGACCAAGTTGAAAGATAAAAAAATATATGTAAGTAAAAATATCCGTCGCGCTGTAAATCCCGTGTTTAATTATTTTTTTCTATAGCTAGCCGCGAGTAGACTGTTTTTTTGAAGCAAAATTCCACCTCGAGCTTATTCTTTATTACTTCCAAACGATGCGTAAACAAACTTTTCCGTCCTTGTCAGAATTATTCATAGTTTCATCTCAACGTTGGTAACAATATCGAACCCTAAAGCGTAGCACTAAGCTGCAATATGTCTTGTGCGGGTTTGCATAGATTTGTAAGTTTTTGTTGTTAAGTGTATCGTTTAAATTAATTTTGTGTCGTGTTAGACGTGTTCCCATTACGTTAACACGGAGTTAAACACAATTATGTGGGAACATTTCTCATTGTTCTTAATGAGGCAAATATAAATTAATTCTAAAAATGTTTTACTGCTTGGTTCCGTATTGAATATGTGCGTAATTACATTATAAATCAACACTAACATAATTGCGTTAATTAACCAAAAGCGGAACTATAAATAACATTAAAAACGCGTTAATGTTAACAGAAAATCTTGGCAATAACTTTCTAAGGTCATGATTCAAAAGACTAAGACTAACCTCACATAACCTAACTTTTCTTTTAAACTATAAGATCACCCTGTGGTAAGCTGTTGACTTAAGCTCCGCTTTGGGCCGAGATTCTAGGCGGCAAAAACCATATCGTTTTTGATCTGTTATCGTATTGTTTACCTTTTGATAGCTCTTATTTACTTGACAGTAATGGCGGCCGTATTAAAAACAATACCAATCAAAACAGGTGAAAGACGATAAGTATGTAAAAATTTGTCTATGATGAAACAATAGTGTATGTGAACCCTAAAAACGATTAATAAATAGATGCGCACGCGCCTGCTCCGCGGCGCGGCTCTAATCCGCAAATAAGAATCCATCACTACCTTCCTAGCCGCTTTTTATGAAAATGCATCACGCGCAGTAAGTTTTATATGAAAGTATGAGTTCATGTTTAACATACTTAATATCTTTAATGTTTAAAACGAAAGAGCTTGCTGTATATACTTAGTTATAAGTAATAGGTTGGGTAGTAAAATTGCAAGTGTGTTTGTTTATAATTTCTGTACATTAACTCGAAACTCGTCGAAGATAATATTGTGTCAAAATAAATAATGTCAGCTTTTTAATACGCCCTTGCTTCAATATGCAAACGAGCAATAGTTTTAACTTGTCTATGGTAACCTCAGTTACCACCTGTAGTTTCACCAATCAGAAACAAGTAAACAAGATGTAATAAGTAACAACTCGTTATGGGAAACCTGTAAATGGAATGACGTCTCGTGGAGAACTGACACATAACTAAACAGCTACGAAGTTTGAACAGAATTTATAATAGAACTATCGATCGAAACCGTCGCCAGCTAACTCACAAGACGTCGCAAAAAATCCATACCGGAGCGCGTTCCGCATTCAAATCAGACACCCGCTTGCTTTATTACGTCGATATGTAAATTTTGTACAGCGTCACTACCCTTATAAAGACCCTGTTTGAATTGAAAATTTAGTAGAACGAGCGAGAGTAAGCCGTATTCAGCCAGTGCGGCCACGTCTTTCAGCCAATTCGCTGCCTCTGAACGCTGTGAAAAAAGTAAAAAATTAAAAACTGTAACACTGGCAGTTTAGCGCCATTGAAAACGTCAATTGTGTTATGTCAAAACTCGTTTAAATATTGAAAATGGAACGGAAAAGCGCGCGAAACAAAAGGTTGTTTATCATAGCGTGTTTGTTTAAAACGGAACAGTGATAAGGAGTGACGAGTGGCGTGTCACGTGGTGTTCCGATCTGTCAAAATGACTGCGAGAGTGGGACGGCACGATCGCGTGCCGCTTTGGGTAAGTAAACAAGCTTGATAACGTTTTTTAATAAGAAATTTAATATAAGAGGTATGTTTGGAAGCCGTATTTCATAGTGAATGACCTCATCAGGGTTGGAATGCACGGTATGCGTCATACGGAACGTGACATACCTCTTTGTCCCAGTTATAGTTTAGCTATTCATTATTAATTTCACCCTTACTTTGAGTTATGGTCGCTAATTATACCAGCATTTTACTAATTATGCGAAAATGTCACCATAAAGAACCTAGTTACAACGTTTAAAAATCCAACATTTTTTCCGTGAGTTGTAATCATTTGTTTACCTACTCGTATTTAACTGAACAGTTTTGGCCATGTGGTTAGCATAAGCAATATTATTACGCATGTACAAACTGATGAGAATTGCAACTGAAATAAAGTGTCACTCAAGCTAATTCTCCAAAACTACAAATTTTAATTTAATTTCATATGTTTGTTCGTCTGTGTAATTATGTTCAGCTCAAATCTTAGAAACCAATTATGAACAAGTTCATGTTCTTGGATTTAGCTGAAAGAAATATATATATAATATGTATCTGAGGATTGATCTGATGGAGTTAGGAGATGCCTACAGGATCTCCACTGTTCACAATGTTGACCCACCGAGTTTGGACTAGTTTAATTGATCTCGATTACCAGCTGATGACTGCACAAAAATATATATACCTAATACGTATTCAGTCAGTCATAAGTATTATATGTACAGGTTGATTCACAAGAGTTGTTCGAATTTCAAACCGAAAACCTGTTATTATTTTACACACCTGTATACTTTCGTTCACTCGTTCAATCCATTCGTGCCAACTCTTGTGAATCGACCTGTACATTTAAACATTCAGACATACAGTCGGCAAAAGAAGAAACTCTTTTTTTTGGTCAGAAATTTATTTGAATTGTCGTTTTGTTCTTAAAATGTGATTTTTTAGGTCGATTATTTAAAAATCAATTCTAACACAGTATTTCAAAATAATACCTGGGCCGAGATTCATGGTGGTAAAAACCATATCGTATTTGATCTGTTATCGTATTCGCGACGTTTTGATAGCTCTTATTACTGGTCAGTTCGGCCGAGTTAAAAACATCAACATAGCTAGAATTTATAGATGCCCTAAATGTGTTTATAAATCAAATCCTACCCAAAATTGGATCCACATCATCAGTACTAAATCTGCAAAACATTTGTGCAACTTTTAATATGAAACAAATACACTTTCCCCCAGTTCCTAATGAATAAACCTCAAGCTAACGGCGCAGCAGCGCGTCCGCAGACCGAGGCGAACGGGTTCGATCCGGCAACCCTTCCGAGGGTTCAACAGATAGGTATTAACTACTCGTCACCTCCCTTCTTAATTAAGTGGGTGCTGAAATGTTGGGTGGCTGCTTCGTGCATTTGTTTTCGATTGTATGTATTTAAGTATGTATGTATTTTATTTGGCAGTTGAGTCGGGTTTTTGATGAGCATATTGACAGGTTGGTTTTAAATAAGTTATACTATAGGTCCTACTATACAGCGTGTGTATTCCATACGATCCTAAATAAAAATTTAACATACGATAGATTTAAGCAGTATTAAGAGGTACAGTAATAAATTTTAACAAATACTCTCAATAATTAATTATTTACGCTTAAGCGTAATGATTTTTTTTAAGTTTTCCCGGCCAGTAATGTACTTAATGCAAATATTGAGTTGACAATAACGTCGTCAATAAATCAATGAACACAAAGTGCTCCGTAGACGACTTGGTTATTTGAATACATTGCGTGCCGAATTAATTAGTATGAAAAAAAATACGTTTTTTTTGTTAACTTAATGTACCAATTTACGTTAATTAGGGTCTTATCTAACTGCCCTTAAAATATAGGATCGTATGGAATACGCTTGCTGTAAGTATATTAAGGATTTATTTATCTATTTGAGAATGTAAGTATATGGTTGTCCCGTGCCCACAAAGCAAGCGACCTACGTACGCGCACCTAGTAGGTACTTAATACCTATTTTCAGTTCATGCTAGGCGTGTTGATTTTCTTCCCACGTTATTTAAAAAAAATGTTTGCTTTTTTTTACAAATATGGAAAACTCATTTTAACGTCAGATTTAAGCTACGTAAATAATAATTAATAAATAAAATGTCAACTTCAAAAGAAGTAAAAGAACTAATCGCCATATAAGTTAGTTTATTGTTTATTATTATTTACATAAAAAAAACAATTAAAGTACCTACCATAAGCAAACTTAATGCCTAGACATTAGCAATCTCAAGACTGCAATCTTAAGACTCCAATCCTAAAACTGCAAATGCGTTACTAAGGACTGAGATGAAAAGCCTCTATGCTACTACCACTAAAGATTTGCAAATTCAACTAACTAATTAACTATTATTAGGTACTCTGTCGTCACCTAAGAGGTTCAAATAAAACCTTTTGACAAATTAAAAAGTAACAAGTGCCCTTAAACACCATGACATGTGTCAAGTCCTTAACGAACCTACGACCGTTCGATGCACATGCACCCTTACGCGACTTGCCTCAGGGTGCGATTACCATAACAAGGCCCCTATTACGCACCTACGGCATCATATCGCAAAACCACAACAACTGTACCACTAATATTTCTACTATAGAGTCTTGATACAAGTAGACAGAGTTTAATTTTGAATACGTTTTAGTTTATAAGCTTGCAGATATTTTGGTAATTCTCTTTTGTTGCAGCCGAAACTAGAATTTGTCAGTCGAACGCTTCGTTTGTCAATTTCGATCGGTTACTTACGGAGAGTTGGCAGCCTTGGGCTAATAGGGGGCGCTAGGTATTTTTCGAAGCTAACTAGATAACAAGTGGTTTTAAATTGGCATTTACATAATGTGAGGGGGAGTAACGAAGTTTCGGGGAGGGCGAGGTGCTGGCTTGTCTGGCTGTCGGTGTTGACGTGTGTTGAATTTTTTTTAAACTCCTACGTGTTTAAAAGGCTTGAATCCGTTTTATTGATTTTTAATCGCTCTTAAATAAAATAAATGATTTATTTCTAACGAGATCTAACTTAAGTAAGTATAGAACAACTTAGACATAACAACTTTGTGCCAGTTGCAATAGTGGTAACTAGAGCTACCGTCTATTTAAAAACTAAAAATGTTTGCTGTTAGATGTGGTGCCTGTGGTTACCAAACGGAGTTCCTGCATTTTTTTCTGTCCGTCGACGTGTTTTAATTTCTTAATATAAATGGTTAGGTCCCATCACGTTTGTTTATTTTACTAATTTATTTCAACCAATGCGTAAAAAAAAAATCTTAATAAGCAACAAAGTACCTACCTAAGTGTGTTAAATTATTAAAGTTTCTGGCATTTTTGTAATTAAGTACTGCATATTTGCTCTTAAAGTATCTATTTAATTAACCAAATTATACTGTTTGATGATAAATAACATCAAAGACCCATACCAACATTCCGTCGCACGGAACACCCTGTAGCTCGAACACAACAACAACGCCTAAAAATACACGCTGAAACAGTTATAACTAAAAATACAGCATGTGCGGGCAATTATCAATATCCCGTGATAGGTTGTTTGTGGGCGCTGGAAACAGGGATGTTTAGCCAGCAGCGTGAGGAAAAACAAGACCGCAGCGCTGTTTAGTCTACGCGGGTTCAAACAGGGCCTACAGGAGATATTTAAATGGGTCATAGAGGCCACCAAAAAACTGTGTTCTTTTTAAAAGAAAATAGCTACTTTTGTCCAAATTACAAGCGAGATTTAAGAAGGTAAATTTTTGTTAGTTTGTGTTTTGTCTTTTACCAATTTAATTTGATTATAATTTCGCCATCAACTGTTCGCCATCAATTGTTTACCCTTTAGGTATTAAACATTGCCTTAGTAATTACTTCCTTTGTTTTATCCTTTTCTTTACTTATTACTCAGTAGTATGGCTTCTCCTCCTATCTTTCCACATTAGAATAATCTAATAATAAGTCTTTAAAATAATTTAATAAAAAATATTTAAAAGCGAAGGGCTCCATTTCATTAAATAAATACTTTGTAGTAAAAAAAAATATAAAAAATATATTTTAAAGAAAACAAAATACAAAAAAAGGTTGATAGCAGAGCGTGGTTTCGATCCACGGACCTCTGGGTTATGGGCCCAGCACGCTTCCACTGCGCCACTCTGCTCATGGCTGTGACGGCGAAATAGGTCAACACTTTTCAAACGCTATAACGCGACGTAGGTGATGGATGACGCGACGAGTTTAAATTTATTTGTCGATTCGATAATGAACTTTGCTTTTTGCTTCGGTAAGTATACTTTGGATATTTTTTATTTAATTTTTTATATCGTTAAAGTATGTATGGTATGGGTAAGCAATACGGATCATTTTTGTAACAAATTTTTCACGTACCTAGTTAATTTTAACGAATAACATTCCCGTCTCATCATAACTCTTTGTTCCTAAAAAACAATGATTATATTAAAATTATTTGTAACCGTTAAAACTTTACCTAAATTCAACACAATTCAAAAGCTCTCACGCAATTTAAAAGCCAATAAATCGCGTTCACAAATCTAATAGAAATAGTACTACTCAAGTGTTTAGAAACCTCTCGTGGATAAGTAGCTGGTACAAGTACTAAGCCGGTATCAGTAGCCCGGGGGCGTACTCGACGCCAGTGGCTATTGAAAACTTGCAGTTGTTAAGTACTTGAATGCAAGCTAATAATAAGTTTCGTTGAAGAGGTTTTGGGAGGTATAAATTAAATTGTATTTATTATTTAGAGATGTGCCCGCGACTTCGTCAAATATAACTGTTACAGGGTCCCGATTGGGTGTTTCATTTTATCAAACCTTGCTTATTATCTTGTATTAGAAAAAGGTTTTTTTAGATAATTTTGTTTCAATTATGAGATCAGCTACTTGGTAAAACAATTTTGTTTCCTTATGAATTAAGGTTGTCTGGTCTGCAAGAGATCGCTTTAATGCTATTATACTGCCTGGGGCCTGTTTTATAAAACTACAAATTACAATTTACAGGTTATAAGTTTCCATTTGACACAACCTCGACCAATGACGACCAGCCATTTGAGCAGTGTTGCCAGTTTAGGCCTGTAAAATTTTAACTTGTAGCTTTATAAAACGTGTCCCTGTTGTTTACCATATTACATAAAATTGAGGACTGTATTAAATAGTTCTTATTGTGTTCTATTTAAATTTAAATTGATTCATTATTTTAAACAAACTGTCTTACGAACTAAGATCAACTAACTTATTTTATTAAAATACTTAAAACGACCATTTTGACACAATCTATGACTTAAAAAAAAGATACTTGTTTATTTGTTTATAATATTCCTATATTAGCAGATAAAATAACACAATCTTAATTAACTGCATAAATCCGTGTAAAATTTTGCATACTTAATTTAAAATTAATTGCACTAAAATTCTAGAACTTAATTTTTGATTTATACATTTTGACACAACTAAAGTGTAGGTACTTTAAACTTAAACTACATTTATCTGTTCACTACGAGTTTCCTTATTAAGTTACTAAAAAAATATCTGAGCACGAAACATAGCTAATTATCTTTTATTTTTAATCTTTAGTCTCGCTTTGAAAGTGCAGTAGAGAGTTGCTTTCGCACTTATTATATTAATACTAGAGGACGCCCGCGACTTCGTACGCGTAGAATTAGTTTCCCGCTACTCCCCCCATTTCTTCCCGTTGGGGGTCTATTCTCGGAAAATCCTTTCTTAGTGCTCACTTACATCATGAAAGGAACCCCTGTACCAAATTTCAAGTTTCTAGGTAAAGTAGTTTGGGCTGTGCGTTGATATGTCAGTCAGTCAGTTTAGCCTTTTATATATATAGATAGATAGATGGATTACCAAATAAATAAATAAATGCAACACGATCTCTAATGGACTTATTAGCACTCGGACCATGTGGCCGAACTACTAACGTGTCACATTATCCATTATACTGGGGCGGAATTAACAAATATGGCATATCATACTGGCAACCGACACTTGCTGCTTGCAACGTAATATATTAACACGGACAACTTTCGTACCCTGTCGCTGTTACACCACATTAAATCTGCCATAGGATTTTTTTTAACAAGTTAAAGCGACAAGGTACAAAAGCGATCATGTACTTTTGTTACTTTGGCCTCGCCTTGGGGCGTCCACAGAGGCCAATAAAATGGTACAAAGGCACCCTGTGGTGACCCTAGTTCTTTATGGCGCTGGTAATCTAAGGGTGGATATTGCTCTAGTTGGAATGTGAACCCTTTAGTGGCAGAGTTTAATAAGATTGGGATTTATGAGAAATTTTGACGCGGTTGCTTGGAATTAATTTGGGAATGAGGACATCTATGTATATTTCACTGGCTCACCACAAAACTACTCCACATGTTCTGATCATGATTTTGTTCAAAAAACATCAAACCGTCAAAAGATACAATCAAACCAATATTTTAATAAATTTACAGATTTAAAACAGTGTAAATTATCATAAATGTTTAATCTTTATTTTATATTTAAACACTCAAACAACACACAACTTCTTTTGAATCATTTTCACCTATATCGCAACATTCGCAACAAGAGACAAAAAGGTCTCCAAAATTTTTGATAGCGTAAACTAAAAAGAACAAGAAACTTGTTCAAAGCCCACCATACGGTTGACAAATAAAACTGAATGTGTCCAACCCCACGCAAAGGGTTGCGAGGGTCCACGAAAACCATAAACCAAAATTAAAAGTTTTCGATACATCGCTCCCTCACAATAAGACCATTCCGCTCCTGACTAAATACGCCGCATTAAGGTGTCGTTAGTCAAATGACATTGCCTCCTAGCTAATCAATCATAAGCCAGTTAATAACAACAAGCAAAACTAAACTTAATATATAAAAGTTAAAGTCCAAGTTACTGTTGATGGTAATAGTAGTTACAGCGTTTTAAAAGATGAAGGTGGCGATAAAAAATCTTTATGAATGGGGTTGGCGTGTGACGATGTTGCCCTACTTTAATAAATTATTTCAGCAATTCTGCGAATTGTTTTATGAGCGCTTTTCTTATTCTTTTCACCTATTTGTCCTGAAGTCGTTATGGAGACACATTATTGTGTCTACTTCATGTTTTCATGCTTAGTCAAAAATATGTTCATGTTGTTATTGAAAGTTTTTTTCTTAAAATAGGACCACAATCGTTACTTTGCAAATATGCTTCATTTTATCCCCCATGTCCCTTCCATCATTCATAATAGTGGTCGTCATCAAAAGGGACGTTTAACAAATGATACGACGTACTTCTATTGTTAAACCTTTTGTTATTTTGCTTTTACTTTTTATACGCCAGTCATAAACCGAAGTAACAACACTGTATTGTATTCAGCATTTTCGACTTTATCAGCATCAGCTTTGTTATCAAATTTGTAACAGCTTACATCTTGATAGCCGAGTTTTATTCTCGCTCCGTTCGTAACGTGTATAGCTAATAAGTCACATGTGTATAATTATTATTTTATTGCTCAGTTTTCGAACGCAAGTCATGCACATTTATGTTTGGGTGCTGTCTTTGTCTTTCTTTTTTTGCTTTTCAACACAGACACATTGTTTTGTTGGAGGCGTAGGACGTATTTTATCTTTCTCAGTAATAGTCTGATCATATTTAAGTACCCATTTCAATTTGCACCTTATGGTTTAGTGGTAAGAAATCACTCGTGAAGTTTATTGTCATTGGTTTTTCGTAAGTCTACATTACAGTTTAGAACCTATTACTCACATACAGATGAGTAAAGGTACTATAAAAATGCGTACCAGCTGAAGTAGAACGCTAAACAAAATCTCATTGAGCTGTTTACACATTTTGAATTCAAATTTATGCACTCTGTTGGTACGGCGGGACTTGTTGCTCCAACTTACGACTGACGATATTCTCGCGCGGGCTATGTTTTATGTATTGAAAAATGTAAATATATTGGTGATAAAGTTTACGTCGGGGACGATAAATATGAATAACATCGCATCAAATCCTAACTCGTATCACCTGGGATCTAAATATATCTTGTTTTATTGCGCTTCGTTGGAACAGACCTTCAGATTATTGGATTGAGCGGGTTGAAAATGAAACTAAGAGTGATAAATATCGTTGTATTGAAAGGGGTTTCTTTTTGTCAGCTGCATGTTCTAAAGCACTTGTCTAAATTGTCTTGGCTAAGGCGGGGTTCCACGCGACAGGCACGTATCGGAGTTTTTAGCCTTATCTCAATCAATATATCTGTTCAATCTCTCCGGCAATGTTTTAGTGCGTGCGACCAGTTTTGTTGGTGCAGTTAGTTCCATTGATACGATCGACACGTGCCCATTGTGGCACTAGACTAGCCCCGCTCCCAGGCTTGGCACGTGCTCTTCATTATTTTCGCGCCAAAATGTTCCTCTAACGCTTTGTTAGGAGATTAGGCGTGAGCGGGGTGGGGTGGCTACTGGTTTCTGGTTTTGGTGACCTTTTCGAAATACGATTGAGATAAAAATAGTCTGATTTTCATTTAAATAAGTTTATTATTATATTTTTAAAGGTACCTTTGTGATCAATGTAAGCTTGAATGAAATAATATTTTATTCAAGCTTACACTTATCACAAAGGTCGTTTTTTCTTTGCTGTCTTGAAGCTATAAGGAATAGTTTCGCCTGTCAACTATTCCTTATAACTTCAGACCAACAAAGAAAAAACAACGCCAGTTTAAAAAAAATCATCCAACCATCCAAATTTGACATTCAAAATTCAAAGCCAAATACATTCCAAGGTGTTTAGTCCAACACATGTAAAAATAATAGTTCCCGGGTGTCAACATATTCGCGGCGGTATCGCTGGCCTTGTTTTATCCCCCTATTAATCACCCGACAAAAATATTGAAACACAGACGGCGTCACCATTGTGCCGTTACCGGTGGGCGTTACCCGCCATATTTATTATTTTTGTCACCATTGTACTGTTGTGTGCGATGGGATTATAGCCAGTATTTAGATGAAATTGGGGATAAGGTCTGCTAATCTCGCTTTTGAACAATGGGTCGATATCGATTTTTTGGGCGACGGCGCAACACTAGCGGGTGTAAGGTTGTCAGATGACTATCTTTCGAAGTTTGTGCAATGTGCTATTCAAACTTTTTTTATTGGTTTGTTCCTTAAAGGGCGGTGTGTAAGTTGATTACGTTTTTTTTGATGTTGATTGCTAATACTACAAGACTAAAAAAAAAATTTTGACCCCTACGAAAATATGTCGATGTAATGTACTTACCTACCTATTTTAAAAAATGAAAGTCTGAAAAAAAACCGCATACAGCCACTTTTAATACGGGTACAAAATTTAGTTTTGCTGTAAAAAATACCCTAAGTAATAATAATATATAGAAATATAAAAGGATATATTATACTATACAAGATCTTTATATTTAACGCTTTAAATTAGTCTTAATGATCTTTAATTTTAGGACTCAGGTACTTTTGCCCGCCCAAGGTTTCAAGTGCCCGTGCGGCCTTACATAACTCTTCTTTTTTTAATATTTAGGCTAATTAGCTTAAAGGTCTAAAATAAAATCAAGTCAGTCAAGTGCTAGTAAAAGTCGCGCACCGAGAGTTCCGTGCAACCACACAATATGAGCGCTAAGTATTTTGCCAAATTTATTTTAAAACCCTTGCCAACCCTAAAGATCTGCGTAGGCGCAGACATGTATGCGTTTATGACGTACACAGTTTATTGCGTGGAATGATAATCGCAGACACGAGTTTTGTCTCGACCGGCCTTTAGCTCGCAGGATGTTGACGATATATTTATTATTTATTGGATTTTTAAGGTGCCCTTATTCGATTTGATACAATATAAAAAATACAAAAAAAACCTGTACTTTTTGGTTCGTTACAGGTTCCTAAAGACGTAGGTTCTAGTTCTAGTGATCTGAAGAACTAGGTTATTAGTCAAAACTAGTCAAAACTTTACCTAATTAAATTATGACATGTAATGACATTGTTTAGTGTATGAAAGTAGGTACAGTCGAGGAAATTGAATCCTAGACCACTCTGGACTATGTCAAAGTGACACTGTAAATCAAATCATAAGAAGTCTCTTACGTTTTGATTGATTACGTCATTTTGACATTGTCCAAAATGGTCTAGGAATCAATTTCCTCGACTGTACCTGTAAATAATTAATTCGAAATATGAGTTATTATGAGGGGTTGTTATGACATGGCTACGGCGAGCGTAAAGGACAGAGCTATATAGCAGTTATATAGATCTGTCCTTTTCTCTCAGCGTAAACTAAACTGCAAAGCTAGGCCATAATACAAGCAATCAACAACTTTAACCGTAGAGCCACCATGGAATCCTGTTATCCAATCCATGTCCTATCCCATAGTTTTAAACGAGCAATATTTGCATATCCTATACTATTTATCGAGCAAAATTTGTGTGTACATGTACATATAAATATATATTAATGCAAGTAGAGCTTTACGGGGGCAAAAAATCGATCTGTCAAGTTGTCATCTTCGGGAAAATTCGTTTTCAACCCGAACGACATTGGTTTTCCAGGTACTATATAATAAAATCACCTGTGGAAATGACAGAGTAAGTCACGAAGAAGAAAAAGCGTCAAAATAACATTGGCTTACTGCGATACTTCTATGGTAGTACAACAATTGAAGTAGCTGACTGTACAATAAAGAGTTCGTATGTACGGAAAAAATAATTTCTTGTTTCCCGGACTCCTTTTGATCTATCAATGAAATTTCTTGCTACTTAAAAATTATTATACTTACGTATCAAATTTCACCTTAGTAACAAAATTATTTCATCCTAATGCTTTACCTTAATTCCAAAAATCATTTTTACTTTAGCATAAATCATCAAATTCAAGTCATCATCATCATCACTCATCACAATCATCTTCAAATTCTAACACATCTGTTTTAATTAGAAGATAACAACTTTATGATAATTTGGCTTTAGTTGTTAGCGTATACCCAAATTCTGGAATTCTGGAATTCTTATAACATTCACTGCCACAAACTTGGGATAATATCCAATTTTAACTCACAGACGTGTCACTGGCACTGAATAATTTAAATTAAGTTCCAAATAGTTTGAAGACATCTTAAAACTCCTTAACATCATCGACCACGTCATGCTCACGTGCAAGCAGCTACTTAAAACCCCCAAAGTCCAATCCACGATTCGCAAGATAACCCTCCGCTGCTGCCGATGCACTACGGCGTGTTTCGGCCGAGACTTGAATTTATAATTAGGAATGGTTGTTTTAGGACAGCATTGTAACAGTTGATTGCTATAGGAAAACGGAATTTAATTAATAAATATATGTAACTATATTGTGCTATTACATTATTCGTAAAATGAAAATTAAAACGTGACTGATATAAATAAAGTTAATTAAGGAAATAAAAGATTTCATAGTACAAACAATGCAAACCTTGAAAATTGTAGGTATTATTACTAAAACTGTAACTCTATTCATTTGGGTTGGTTCTTCTGTCTATTTTAAGTAAATCCATATTGCTTTCGACATGTTATCGTATCATTTTTAACTCGGCCACCATTACTATCAAGTTAATAAGAGCTATCGTAACGTTGACAATATGAGAGTATATCAAAAGTAATATGGGTTTACCGAGTAGTAATACAGCCCCAGTCTTAATACTAACACGAAAATAGCCTAAAGAAACTGAAACCAAATGGCTGCAGTTGCTATTTAGGAAAAAAAAATATTACACCTGCACTTAAACGGTGTCTTTCACAATTAGAAAGTTCAATCATTATTAATAATACTAGAGGACGCCCGCGAATTCGGACGCGTAGAATTAGTTTCCCGCTACTCTTCCTATTTCTTGCTGTTGGGGGTCGACTTTCAGAAAATCCTTTTTTAGTGCACCCCTAGACCTCATCAGGAACCTACGTGCTAAATTTGAAATCTCTAGACCCAGCGGTTTGGACAGTGCGTGGATATGTCAGTCAGTTTCTTCTTTCATATATATAAATATTGATAGATTTCATATACCTTTACAAATTCTTCATTGTCTATTCCTTCTCCAAATCATATCTCTAACCTCTTTCTCTCAACTTAAGTTACATCGTTTCCTACAATTTCATCCTAAAACCAATTTTTAATTATAGCCCAGGGAGAAAAATCATTATTTCCCGGATTGTTTGGTAGGGCCGGGCGGCAATCAATACAGGGCCGCACTCGGCCGGAATACTAAGCAGGTACTGCGCCTGACGGCTGCATCCCTAGCAAAGAGTGTTTTGATATTTTCAGTTTGGAACCTTTGGAACTGGAGTGTTATTTGCGGTTTGTAGTGTTTTGGATGACTGTGGAAGTTTATGTCAGGTGCCAAAGTTCAATAGTTAGAGTTAATGATGTATTGACGTACCCATCTATCTTGAAGTTCCTTATCTGGAGGTAAGATATTTATTGAATATTAGACCGTAAGTCCATGATTAGTATTAGTAAACTAGTTAAAATATTGTTTGCCAGTTATACCTTCGTAGTTTGGGTGATTCGTTGACGCCGGCAATGCATATTATAAAACTTTTTCTGGCTTCCACCCAGTGCCTTGAACACGTACGGTTACACGCGTTTTAGAACGCGAGCTTAGTTAAAAAATAAATAAATGGGAAAATACTTGATACTCTACTTTCACCTTTTTCTTTTGGACGACATGCGTCAGTAATGTCAGTACCAGAGGGGCTAGACAAGATGCATTACGCTAACCAGCGTTTCTATTCGTTTCGTTTGTTAACCAATCGCGTCACTGGTAGATCACGTGACTTTTCGTATCACGTCATCTACAAGTGACGCGATTGGTTTAAAAACGTAACGAATAGAAACGCTAGCTAGCGTAATGCAACTTGTCTAGCCCCTCAGAGATTTGACGAAATTTAGCCGCTTCTTCATCAATTTCTTCTAACGGATATTTAATGTTATCCAAGTCTTCCCGTCATCACCGCCAAAAACTTCGTCTGCAACCGTGTGACTGACTTACTCACTACATGTATTTGCAACACATTCACTGCCAGTTAAAGACCCGTGATTTAAATAACATACTATTCGAAGTCATCCATAATCAATCGAAGAAAAAACATTTATTGAGTAATCTCGAAATTTTGTCCAGTCAGCCTTCTCTCTACTCGAGTTAATATCTCTAACTTATCGGAACCCCCAATATCTTAAACCAACCCGTTCTGCAAACACTCGTCTGGAGAGCCAATCCAATCATCTCAAACAGTAACTATCAGAGATAACAGTCGAACAACCCAAGAGAATACGTCCAAATCAACTTAGCGTTTCGTTGCCAAAACGCCCTTGTTGACTTTTGACGTTCCAACATTGGCAATGTTATCTGAGTTTACTTAATCAGGCAAGCGATTCTCGGGGGCCCCCTAACCGGTTGAATCAGACCCTCGTGAAGGGTTTCTTCATATTTATTCCTTATCTTTTTAATTATGGCGGCGTGATCATCTGTTTTAATTTTCGTAGCGTCCGCAGGGAGCGCGAGGTGATATGGAACGATAGGTGTTATTAATTGTGAGACATTAATATCCCCTTGATTGTTGGTTTCGCTGGTGCTGGAGCATACGATACAAATACACACACATACGTATATATGGCTGCGTGTCTAGAAGACGGCGAGACAGTAAGACGTCGATTAACTTGCTGTTTGAAAAACTGAACAACTCATTCTGTTTGATTCAATAGTTACATTGATAAATACATATTGAGGTTTTTTTATTTAGTGATTCGTAATTAAGTTTTATAATTTCCTGACAGTACCGGCTGAGCATCTGCGATGTACTGTGTAGGCGTCTAGCATTATGCTGAGCTAGTATATGTTTCACTGCCGCGAGGACGAACACATTTCGGATTTCTTGTTATTATAATGTTTACACTTTTGTACTGTTTTGTGTATCTTTATTTATTTATTTATTTATTTTATTAAGGTTCACCAACAATTGTTTACATTAATACAACATTATGGTTACTTAAGTTACTTCACTTCGCTAAATGGAACAATTACTTAAAGGTAAACACCTTATGCTAAATTTATAACAAAAGTAGAATTAAATATTAAACTTAACTAAATAAATTAAAATCTAAGTGTTATGTAACTTATGCGCTATCTAGTGCAGAGAATAAATGTCTTTTAAAAACGATACATTTGTGAAATGGTTTTTACATTATATTCTAAACAATGATTTACATCAGCACATGAGTTTAAATAATAACATAAGTAGTACAGACCATCGCGAGAAAGCAAAATCTTAAGTCATCAGTTAATTTCGTAATCCAGATTATTTTTAATTTCTACGAGTAAGTATGCTTCAAAATTTAATGTCTACAGAGCAAATTCAAACGGTTTTCTTGGATAATCTACAAAGCAGAGAAAATAAGCGACTTTTAACAAGCTTAGCAATATTGACGTAATTGACGTTCGAATTTGGGCGTCTTCTCGGTAATCTCTCAATCTCATCAAGTAACTTTAGATTGTGGACGATCTTTTATTCGAAATAGGAGACTGACATACAAATTGTAAATGACAGAAGAAAGCTTACATTTTCATTTGCAACATTTTTTCAACGGGCACACATTATTTCAGTCTCAAATAAGGGAATCCTTTACGCAGTTGAACATCTAATGATTTTATTTGTGTTAGTTTTAAAATAATTATTTATTACTTTATCAACTTGTAATATTATTTTTAAGTTTTTTTGTATTTTATGATTGGAAAAAATTACCTTCTGCTGGAGTTTCTTAAGGCGCTTCTTCTCCGCAATGATGGCCTTGTCCGAAGCGCTGGCAGATTCACTCCATATTACCGACGTGTAAAAGAGCCCTCATGTGGCCAATTTACTGAATAAATATTTTGAATTTTTGAACAAGATGAAATGAGTTTAAAAAAAGGTACCGTCTACTAACGATTTTGAAGAGTTTTGAGCTGTTGTCGTCATTAACTTGAAACTAAACTGAACTATTAAAAATAAATATATATTAAAGGAACTTTATGAACGCGCACGAAATCGGAACTAAGCCATAACCATTTTTCTAAGAAACCCTGTCAATGTTGTCTCCTGGCTTACCGGACAGAATAATAACAAAATGTTGATCGACCTATTTAAATGCTTTTCACCGCAACTTCGTCAGCGTAGAAGTTGTTTATCGCTATTTCGTTGGGAACTGTCCAATTCTCCAGGATAGAAACTACTCTATGTTTGTCTAAAACTAAACTATTTTCACCTTTTACGCCGTTCAGTTGAGGCTTGAACAAAAAAAAAGTGAAGAAGTAAAGATAAATACCTATAGAATTCGCGCTTGTCACCTGAATTCTTGGAGCCTAGTTGGACTTGAGTGATAATCCATAACATAGCGTCGGTGATGGAACCAGTCATGGACGAGGACTAATGATGAATACTTGATTCTTATTTTACAGAGGATAAGGATAATTCATTTGTTTTACAACAATAAATTTATGACCGTGTGATCCTCGAATTAAGAGTTAAGTGGCTTCAGCTAGAAAGTGTCCACTTAAACGAATCAACTGTACAAATGTTCGCGCTCAACACACAAAGTTTGCTTCCAACGGATCAAACCACAGAACAACGATTCAAGCAAATCGATCAATATTGCAACGTTTGTCTGCCATAACCGATAACAATTCATTTCACGGCCCTGCCGCCCTTCTTCCCTCAAATCTGGTGTCAAACTACATCCCATCTGTCACTCGGCTGCCATAAAAACTTAATAAGCGATCCGTCACCATAAAATACCTATTAAAAAGCCGTCGGCCACATTTAAAAATGCATCAAGAAACAAAATCGAGTAATTACCAAGAGACTTCGCAGATCGGATTTCAAGGGGTACTGTAGACCCGATGGTTAGTGCGAATCAGAACCCCCTAACACTTCAAGTTTGATATGTATGTAAATATTTGCTGAGTATATAACAGGTATATATCCGACCCTATTCACGAGTGAACGCGTGAGTGACTCCTAACGAATACCTCGGGTGTATAGGTGGATAGGTGTATACCTGTAGGTATCGAGGTGTATTAGGTAGAGGGACTGAATTTGAAATTTGCAGGGGACTGAGCCAATCCGCGCGTTAATTGCGTCCTTGTCTACGGTTATGAATTACGACTGAGTGAGTTTTGGTTGTTTGGGGAATGAGTTTTGCGTGAGCCGAGATTATTTTGGAGTTTTGTGCGGTAGTGGTAATTGGATCTGGTTTTAATGATTAATAAAGACTTAATATTGTGATTTATTTTTAATTAGTGACGAATCCTACAAATACTAGAATGTATGAAATGTCCCAATTTCACGTCAAAACTTTGTACTGGTACTTACTAGAAAAAAAGAAAAAAAATATTTTCCTTTTTAGTAATTATTTTAATAAATAAAAATTATTGATACTGAGACCGGTTATTTACAAAAGACTTGAAATTCAATAAAAAAAATATCCTCATTTTGTACCAACAACGCAAACTGTTGGACAAAATAAGTGACAAATCAAACGTTTTGCATAGCAAAGGAAGTGTTTAAGTAAAGCTGTAACCGTGCCGCTGCTGACACCCGCGTGGCGGGCCTGAGGGACCCGGGTGCCGTGGGAGGGTTAAAACGTGTATTGAGTACTTTTGTATACATTACATAGATTATATTTACCTACAGTTTTTATAAAAAAAAAACAAACGTTCGTGTGCTTAGGCACGGATCCGGATCACAGATGTTTTGTGAGGCATTACTTTTTTCTTGATTTCAACGCTTCAAAACCTAACGAAATATTTATCAAAATAATCATTTTTGTTAAGAAATGTTTTTTTTTGCACAATATGGCAGAGAGCTAGTCAAGTTTTAACGCACAGCATTGTGTTTAAAAAGCGATATAGGTAAGCACCGTTATTAAAATACAGTTTTAATCAAAACGTGCAAAAACTATCTCCAAACAAGAAACGCATTAAGTATTCTAGTATTTTATTTCACGCCCAACCCTCCCGCGATCGGTACGATCAGGCCCCTGGGACGCACGGATTAAAAGCTCCCAACCCTGCTAACGCCGGCTATCCACTAAACTAAAGGATGGGCTGCGCGGCCATGAGCGCGAAGTGATACACATTTGGATAAATTTGAATTGGTTTGCGTTCAATATTCTACGATTGATGTTAATATTTGATCCTTACCTGATACCGTTACATTAATAGTTTAATTTAGCCTAAAGCATTATATTTTCATAGACAACGCGGTATAACTACATAGAATGGGTCTATTTCGTTTAGCCAAAATATTTTTGGTCAAATGTATCATTTCCCAAATAGTTGTTTTGCGTCGCAGTTGATTTATTTTTATGTAGACACAAGTGTAACCTAACCTAATAAACGTAGAAAGCGGTATCCCGGATATAAAACAAAAATAATACAAAATGATTTTTGGGAAATAAAAGTTTGGGAATACATATGACCAAAAATATTTTGGCCAAACGGCAGGCTCCCCGATAAAGCATCTGTCTCTTTCAGACCAGTAGGTACATAAGCGAGGGTGACGGATGCTTTGTCCACCGCGATAAAGGTGACCATAAATACAGGCCCTGTTAAGGGAAATGATATGACAAAATACTCGTTTGACAAGAGCGGTTCACGCTATCCGTTGATACCAAAGTTAGGTACTTTCTTCGTTTATATTATATCAAATTTTAACAAAATGTTACAGTTATCTACAATGACGAGAGCAAAAATAACATTTTCTCAACACTGCTCGGAAATATTACCAATGATGGTCTGGTTTCGGTTCACGAAACATCACCTTATGGACTTGCCAAGAATTTTCTTGACGGTCGTTTGCTAATTTGGTCATCAACATTGTTGTCCAACCTGGAGAATCAACTTTGATTGGTAAGTTGTGTTTTGTCTATTGGATAACCTTCCAGAAACTGCGTATGGCACATTTTCCATTTACACGCATTCGTCAATTTCTACATTCAGTTTAGACAAACTGGTTAAAAGTGGCTTTTCTTGAAATAGGTAAACCACATCGGAATAAAATATTGTTGAAATACATTTTTATGACAATAATGGAATATTAAGAAAAGTCTTTTCGACATTTCGAGCAATGTTTTGGGTCTTTTAAAATATAGATTTTGTAACCAGACATTTGCTTGACAGGATTGTTACAATGCAATATTGATTAAATTGGCGCGTAATTAGAGATTTTTTACAGAAATAGAAACAAAACCAATTTGATTTGCATGTCTTCTTAAAACAATTCTTACAAATGTTTAGAATAAAATCTGGCTGTAAAACATCTTCGACCTAATAGTCCATCTAGATTATTTTAAAGTCAATCTTAAAAAAAAACACTAAACTTGTGTGATTATTTCGCACTTTATTCTGATATTTACACAATTTTTAACAGAACATTTTCGTTACTTTTAAAAATTAAAGTTGCTAACTCGAGAACCAAGATTAAGTTGAGGAAAACCTGTAAAAGCGTTATGAGGTTGAATTTAAATATAACATATAAAAAATATATCCTTTCCCTCATTGCCAACTATCACAGCTTTATCAAAACCCCAATCAAAATCCTTTTCAACAGCAATCGAATCTCGCATCTCATTATCGTCCTTCAAATTAAACCACTAAATTATATTCCTTTTTGCATTGACAAATTCCAACTTCCTTGTTAGGCAATCACCGTCTAGGGGACGGCGAGTTTTAATTTGACACAGTTCCATTACCACACCGAACGGTAAACAAATTTTTGACTTCGCTATTCTGAGTTACAGTCTAAATTTGAATAGGAAACTCCCTTTTAAAGGTCGGGTGTGAACTCCCGAAGTGTTTTGCGGTGGACCAAAATGGATGTTTTGAGTGCGAGGCGTTAGCTTGTGTGATAGGATTTGTGTATGGAAGTATGAACTAATCTCCCTCCGTGGCGTTTGATAACTCAATAACGTGGCATAATGACGCCTTTGATGCAGCCCCAGTGCCCAGCCCCTCAATAGGTGCCGAAATCCTAATTGCAGATAAAAAGATAAGTTCGCAGATGTCCGCTGGCTTTTTGGGAGAGCTGAAAGGTTTTAAAATGGAAGAGGATGATGGTACTGGGACAGATGAAACACAGTTTTCAGATGGATTTTGTATTTGCAATCTCAACCTTTGTTTTCTATCGAATATCTAACTTTTTCCTCTATATAAGCATTCGAGCAGTCTTGTTTCTAAATATCTCTTTCCAATTTTTTAGAGATGCTTAAAATCGTTTAATATTACTTGATCATGTTTAAGTTTAGTAAAATGCTCTTGTTTGTGTTCTTAAAGTTAATATTATACAACAACAGTAGGATTTTTTAAAATACCTACTGTGTTTTTAAACGTGCATGATTCAACAGTGTTTGCATCGAGTCCGTAAACTACTTGCCACTTTTATTACCATTTTATTACACATACAAAAGGAACAGAACTAATTGTTTTAATACAAATAGTTAATAAAATAATCTAGATTACGGCGCGGCACGCAAACTCTACACACGCAAATTAACCGGTTATTCAAATTAATATGCAAAAATTTATCGCTAACTAAAATCTAAATAATGTCATCTAAAATCTCTATCTGTCTGTCTGTCACAGGGCCCAGGGGGGCAGCTACAAATTGCAAAATTAAAAGTCCCTTGATAATATCTTCACGCGTTCGTTAGGGGGGGGGAGGTGTCGGTACCTACCCTGGAACAAAAAAATGCGATGAAATGCACGGCGCCTTTGAGTTGAAATTTAGCAAGCGTATTGTTGTTTTAACGAAATTATGCGTAGTATTTTTAAAGAAACTAGGGAATGGTATTGATTAATTTGTCTTCTAGCTTTTGCCTAGTAATTGATATTTTGTCTTGACGCCCGTTGGCTTTAGGATAGCCAATAGTGTAAAGTATTTAAAACAAGTTTCTACGTTTCATATTACTTTATATACTTCGTCTTATGTAATTTATTTTTGAAGATAATTTCATAATTTATTTACACTTAACCTATAACTGCACCATCTTCTACGTTTTTAAATATTTCACCCACTGTTATTTTAGAGACATTACCATCTTCAAAAATCTTTCCTTCTGAACCTAAATGGGTGTTTACATAAAAAACTATCTATGTTGAAACAACACCCTCTCATCCCCCGTCTAAGTGTAAAGGACAGGATAAAGTGGCACATAATGCTATCTCAATACGTCACGGCAGTAAAGTTTTTCACTTGGGATGATAAATGGCAACCCTTTGCATCTTTATCATAATGCAGCCTTTGTTGTGGCGTGTATTGAAATTCTTGTTTACGGTAAAAAGGCGTCTAGCTGGCGTTATGGACGTTATGGTGTTTTAGGAATAACGACCAGCAGGAGTACAAAAACATGTATATCTTTTGCAAAAAAAATTGCACCGTGTATTGTGTGTATTTCTTCGATTTTGGCAGGATTACCAACAAAATAAAAGTGCCAGAATATTTCCCTAAATTTTAGCATGAATTTTGAAAAGTTAATGCATTTTAAAATCGCTAGGACATTAAAATTACATTTTGACCTATGCTCAAAAACAAACGCGTGTAAAAATCACAATATACATCTTTTAACGGCTATTTCTATCACTTCAAGCATTTCTTTAAAATCGGCTTTCATCTGAAACTTTCAGAAATGTTCAATAAGCTCCATGTCAACTGGTTTGTTAACGTTTTTCTTTCCATTACATATTATTGATGCTCTGAGGCTCTTTTGAACCTATCTCGATACTCTGCAAACCTAATACTGACTTAGCCAAACCGTGTCAAATCCCCCTGCCATAAATCCAACCATCTAGATGCGTCAAAGGCAAGATAAAGAAGCAGAAGGGCCCTCGAGCGAGTCAATATCTCGCAGACCACTTGACATTCGCGACGAGCGTACTTGTAAAAAACTGACTCTGCCAGAAGGGCGATGCTTGCGCTATGGTTCTTGATGTTAACAAATGAGCGGTCATAAAAAAAATGTCCTTATATTGGGAATAGGGTGAAATGTACGAGTAGTGTTCGCAATTTGGTGCCTATGTTTGAGCTTTGAAAACGACATAATCTATGACTGGACAGAATATAATTGAATAACGATGATAACGAGCTCATTTCGAAGTGCATAGCAAAACATTACTTTTTAAAACGAAACGTTTTTACGCGTTATTGAAAAACTATTATTAAAACAAACTTTGATAATTACCTGTAAAATATTTATGCACAAATATTTGACTAAGTATAGAAAATTTTAATGTATTTGCTGTAACTACGAAACACGTTACACTTTTTTGATGCTTTTATATTTTTATCACTTGAAAATCGGGAAAAGTCGAAAAAAAGTCGAAAGTCAGAAAGGAAAAAAAGTCAACTCTAATAGGGATTCCTTTGTAATCATACAACTTAAAAAAACCCGTGAACTTAAAGTATGGCGTGCCTTAACCGCCTTTCATAATACGTTTTCACATAATGTTATAAATAATTAACAATGACTTTAATTACTTGAACTAAAGCTAAATCACACTAACAATAAAGTACATTCCGCTACATAAAAATTACCAAAAACACGCATATTACAGTCACGAAAATGTACATAATATTAAAATATCTCATAAATCAGTGTTGGGGAAAAATATAGTAGTAATGTGTCGAATAGCAAATAATTGGTGGAACGTACAAGGGACTGATGTTATCTTGGAATATATTAACAACTTATTACGGTGTTTCCACCGTTTACGTTTTCAGGTCTCAATTAAGCTTAATTGCTGCTGACTGTACTTATGTTAGAATAAAGATTTAGTTAAAGATTGTTGTCATTATATCGCAAGAGGTATCTACCGCACAAACTCCGCAGGGGAGGAGCAGGACCTCTTAACACAAGTATTGTAATACTTACCAGGAATCACCTAATAAAGAATTTTTGATTTGATTTGATTTGATCCAATCAGCCTGTATCCACCCACTGTTGGGAATATGCCTCTTCCTTATCACGCCACTCTCCTCGGGCCTGCGCTAATCGCATCCATTGTCTCCGTTTTACAGATGGTAAAGTTATAATTGAATGAAATTATTTCTTTTAATTGTGTACCTAATAGACTTTAATATTACTGTCGTTACGTGTTAGTGTTCCAAAAGCTTATCAGTCTGTGTGCTCTGTCTATCTATGCCTATGCCTATGCCATCCAAAATAAAATTAATGCGGCAAACGCTTTATATGGGAAATGCAGAATATACAAACACAAGCAATGATGTGACGTTACAAAACCCTTGAATCCGCCTGATAATCTCAATGATGTTTTTTCAACAATTGAGGAGAAACTTTTTCACAATGACGCGTGTATGTTACGTCAATGTTAGCAAGAAAGTTTGGGGAAACATTTGTAAAGGTTTTTCTTTTATTCTAACCTTAAGTAAATTTTTTAAGACTGTCAGAAGGCACATTTCACACTGGGGTGAGCAACTCAAAATTATGTCCCAACCAATGATTGATTTTCAAACCAAACCTTACCCAGCCCCGTCAGTGCGTCCACCAAAAAACAGTTAAAACGAAACCTCGTCATAATTCAGAAAAAGCGAATCTCCGTAAAAAACCGGTTTTTATTGCTGGCGTGTTATCACACATGTCCCGACTAGGGGCTCGCAAAAAACGCGGAAAAACACGAATCGGGTTCATGTTAATATTTGAGGTATTTTTATTTGAAATTTCCATTTACACGGCCCTCCCTCCCTCTCATACATATTCATGGAATGCACCCTCCCTACTTTCTCCACTACGCTCACATTCTGTCGGCTGACCTGGGTTTTGAAATCTCCACAATTTTATTCGTGTTTCGAAATCAAGGTGTATTGAGAATTTGACAATTGAAGGGCTAATTGGTCCAAATGCATTTACTTAGTAAAACAATTCACAGCGAATATATTCACACCAATAAATGTTAAACTAATTGGTTATTTTTTCAAACTAATTGAACTTTTTTCGTCATTTCGACTTCGTAATTCAGGTAGTCACGTGCAAAAATAATTGGGTAAACTTGTACTAAACATATTTAAAACGTTACCCGTTACCCATTAGTTTAGTTATGATTATAATATTTCAATTGGTTTATAAATCTCCTCCTAATAACAAGAAGAATAAGAATAACAAATTCAATTATTATTGTTTGTTTATTAAATCCAACATACACACATTGTTGTTAGGCGTCGTTACCTAAAGTTTCTCGTAAGTTTATATAGACAACGTTAACCAATGACTTTGTTAAAGAACTTGATTATACGAGTATAACCTAATTTGATTTTGAGTTTACAAAATCAACGCAATAGACGTCATATCGCTAGACAACGAGCTCAATACAATCGCAAAAATAGTAATCTGTAACGCTGTTTGAAAACCACCGAAATATCTGACCATATACCCTCAAAAAGGTCTCTTATATTGTGACTGTAACTTCCCTTTTCAGTCTAAAAACCGCCACAGTCTGTTATCTAGCCTCAGTTCGGTTTCCACCGCTATCTCGAGTACTAGTTTTGTTGCACAATAAATACAGCTAGCATTCGAACGGTTTTGGTTGCTGTACTGGTTTTTATGAAAAGTTTTTGGGGAAAATGTTTGGGGATTCAGACTGTGTGGGATATATTTAAAGTTCTTAAATGCTGTAGAATATTAATTTATGGATGCTGTGTAAACATTTTAGCAGCTAACAAAAATGTCACAAATCTTCTGTATGCGTTTTGCTGTTAGGTTCATTTGAATGCTTTAGCCTTTAGCATTGGTTCATTAAGTTCAATTTATCCGCCTAAGTTGAAATTTATCTATTTTGCTGTTATATTTGGCGTATCATCATCGTTGTCATCATCATCATCATATCATCCGAAAGGCTTCTACTTCCATAGGCGTAGATAAGATGCAAACTTGGTAACGTTTCTGAGGCCCTACTTTGAAAATTGAAATTCGAAATTACGTTAGGTCCACCCCTATCAGTCACCATTCAAGACTAAATCGAAAGACAGGGATGGGGCTAGCGTAACTTCGAACTTCGATTTTCAAAGTAGGGCCTCTGTTTACTATCGACTCGAAGTGTATGGAGCATATTAAGCGGTCGACGCAATCTGCCTTTAAATAGCTTACGATTTTCGAAAATGACCAACTTGCGTAATGTATCTTGACTATGTCCCCTGGACGAAGGCTTCCGCTAGGATCACCACATTGATCAATCCCGTGCCATCCGCATCCGTAGCAAAATATATTTGCTACTTATTTTGTGTGTGTTGCTACTGAGATATTCATCAAAATTCCAACAAAGTGAAGAAACTTCGTGCCACAATTCAGTTTTGTTTTCTTAGAATCTTGAGTCGGTCAAAAGTCAACGTCCAAGTCGATTTTGCTTAAAACTTTTCCATCAAAATTCACGTCGTCGAGTTTACATTGTGAAACTAAGTTCTTAGATCAATATAGTCTTGTGTATTTATAACTTAAGTAAATCAACCCTTCCGGTCTACAACACACATTACGGCAGTTTTTACATAGTTCTGAGAGTCAAAAGATAACCCACAATTTATTTAAATTTACTAATGCAGGCACTTGCAAGATTTAAATTCTCGTATACCTAACATTTTCAAGAGTCAAATATTACAATTATAATCATCTTTCACTTAAAAACTACAATCTTGTTGGTGGAGTGATATCCTTACTTTTATATTCATAGCCATGCCTTTGTCACTCTTATACGGCGAGATGTTCGCGCTTCTTCACTTAGTCTATGTAGGTATACCATGTCCTGTTTCTCGTGTACGTTAGATATAAGAAGGTTTTAAAACTTCAGTAGGTACCCAAATTTATCCAATAAAGAATTTTATTTTTAATTAATAAAGACTTCTTTCTTCAAATATATTCAAAAGTTCTTTATCTCATTTAAATAGTTTGATATTGATGTAAACCTAAGTCCCATCTATTTTACTAACGGTAATAAAAATAAACGAAACCAACAAACGGATGGTCGTTTTTTCAGGTTACACGGCGAACACTCAATTTGCATTTTTAAATAAAAATATCAACACGATAGACTATCTGCACTCACTATGATAGAAAAATAAAGAGTATTGTTATGTAGAGGGATGTAGCAGGTAGATAGTTCGATATTGCAAAATTTCGTACCTACTACCCTTTTTTTAATTCGCTTAATTTGACGGCGACTTGGGTAGTCTAGTTGATAGTGACCCTGCCTACGAAGCTAGCGGTCAGGGGTTCGATTCCCGACAAGGAAAAATATTCGAATGATAAGCGCATTTGCTTCTAAGTCTTAGATGTTTATGCATTAAAGTATTTATTAGTATAGTACAAGTTTAAGTCAATAGATAGCACTTAGGTTTACATCAATATCAAGATCAATTTTTACGAGACGGTCCCCTTGATAAAATATATTTACTTATTTTATTTCAGTTGCTAGGCCATGTGATACATGGCAAACAATGTAAAGACAATTACCTGAAATTGCAGGTACAGCCTGCGGAAGTGCGTCACACGCGAACGGGAAGTGACGTCACGCGGCCAGGACACCGGAAGTGGACCGTGGCGCCGCTGACGGAAGCGGATGCCGCCGCAATGCGATATCGTCTTGGAGGTTAATGACCTGGCCCTAATGACTGATGTTACTAGTTGTACTACTCTAGAGCAACTAAATTTATGAGATTTCAAGAAAATAAAGCAAAAGAAAATTTCATATATCTCACCTTTCAAGATGTTCATTGTAAAATGAAATCATTCGATACTTACAGAATTGAATAGCGTCCTATGTTGTTGTTGTTGTGCGATATAAAATCAGCAGGAAAGGTTTTCTATTACACAGTCTGCTGTTAGTATCTTAAATTAGAAGTTATCCATATCTACACTATAGGTAACTACATTCTTTGAATAAAAAACGAGGAAAAAATAGGGCCAAGCACTGTTCCCTGTGGTATCCCTAAAGTAATGTTATCTATTATAATTAAATTGAAAAGAAAAAAATTAAGATAGGCGCTATGTTTTAATTCATTAAAAGTTATAAGAACAGCTCTATAATGTATAATTTCAAAACACCATAAAATATGTTGGTTCGTTTACACCATTATCATAGTTATCAATATGCCTAGCTAGCATCACGACAAAATAAATTCATGAAAAAAATTAACAAAAGAATATCGAAGAGCAAATTTTTCCAATTGTCATAACGTTAAAGTCCCGCACGCCCCAGTATCCCGACAAGACAAGACGAATCTTCAAAGCCCGCACAATGGCACAAAATGAAAGCAAAACTTGCTGTAATTAATTCCCTACCTACTCAACGCTTTGTAATAAATCGTTTCATCCGCGTATAAATTTTATCCCCCGTCTGAACTTCAGCATCGTCCGTCCTTATCGCTCTCTAACATTTGCATAATATCAAATCTGGCGTCCTTGTCTGAGAGTCACAAATGATTTTCAGTTTTCAATTCTCAATTAACAACCGTCGCAACTACCTTGTCTTTCTTGCATAAAATTCATCCTTGTTTTTGGTGCGGTAGAGTTGATTATGGATTGATAATGTTTGGGTTGGTCGTTAGGTAAAGTTTGTCGAAATAATTTCACTTATATATCGGTGCAGTGAAAACGAATAGCCGTCGAGTTGTCGACTTAGGGCCAGAGATAAGGCGCCATAATTCTTAATCTCACGGTGGGGGAGACTACCATCAGTTTATACTTGTGTTAGAACTGTTAGAAGGTAAGGTAATGAGGATTTTTTGGAAATTAAAAAGGATGAGGTTTTGATTGTTAGTGATGGATGTAGTTTTGTTAAGTGTACATTTATACAAAAAAAAACAGACATTAGAATAATAATGATGAACCTGTGGACAGATTACATTATCGTCTAAGGTAATATGCCATTAAGCGTGTAGATACTGCTAAAATAACAAGTAATCGTAAGCTTAACAAAACATATTTCATAAAAATGAAATTAAATGTTTCTGTTCCAAACATAAATATATCTTTTGAATGTAAGGTCGCATAAAAGTTATTTATTCGCTGTAAACAGCGATGTCTGCAGACAACGAGCTCACTGGGAAATGGCAGATATTTCAGCGTGTTCAACTGAACGCCCGCGTTTACTGGACGCTTTTACTGTTTATATAAATGCTTTTGTTTTTATTAACCTGACTTTGATAACAATGAATGGCAATCTGTGCTGGGTAGTCTTGGTCTTTTTATATTGTGTTATGGTTTGCTTTTGTGATAGTCCAGTTGAATCTAAGCACAAGAGAATATCTATGAACTTAAGGCCATCGTACTTGGAGGATGAGTTCTTGATCGATCATGTGGAAGATCGACATTAGGTAAAACTTCAATCTAAATTTTCTATGTTAATTTGATATTTAAGGGTTGGATAGGAAGCTTAACATTCAATACTCCCTGACTTTATACAATGTTGAAATAAAACAAAGAATCAACCCCGTTAAACGATGAGAAGGATGAGAGCCCAAAAATTCAATTACTAATTCGACAAATCACCTAAATTATCAACGGCCAAAAGAGTAATGTTGTGTTAACGTTTTAAATATTTCGCGTGCCAAGTTGGATCGTTAGTTAATTGCCAAGAGACTGGCAATTGGAGCCGAAATCCACGCGTGTCGAAGAATCGGCCATGAGGGATGCCAAGATGTGAGGCCAAGGTACAATCGAAAAGCGTTTGAGTACAACTTTTTATCCGTAGATTTTTCAGAGCTAGACATATCCATAAACATTCGAAACTCACCAAAACTACTTCAATAATACAAAAAAATATGGCTTCCGACATCCTAAACTGAGGCCCTAGACAAGATGCATAACGCTATCGTTATCCATTTTTGAAAACTGACAAAATGTGTGGAATTGACATCAAAATTGTAGTTATTTAGGTGCAGCGTAATGAAAATATGTAGGTTTTAAATCACTGAATATATAATAAACTTTAAAAGAACACAACTGACACTGGTCTGCATTTGCCATGTTCGTTCACATTGAATTGCGTGTCTGCCGTTTTCCACTCATACCTACTGGATCCGGCGAACTCGATGCACCTAAATAAGCATTTGAGCAAGCAGCGACCTTCTGGCAGCTTACGTCGATCCTATACATTTTCGATAACGAAAACGTTTTCGTAAAGCATCTTTCCAAGGGCCTGGCCTTAAAATGATTATTTGACCATACCACTCTTTAACAGCTAGAGGATAAATAATTATCTTCAAAGTAAAAAAAATCCGTTTGGAATGCAAAAAAATACTCAAAAGTCAAACCTTACTTATTTATCGCTATTCGCCGAGATTCTTACGCCAGTTCTTCTCGGGCAAAGGTTTTATTTTTCAAACCGGTGCGGTGGAAATGCTTTTTGACATTCATAGATGTATTATACTATGCCTAAATTGAAGAATAAGGAACTTTGACTTTGACTTTGCTTAAGCAAAGTGATGAAATTCCATAAGAAATCATTTTACAGTTTTTTATAACAAAATACAAAGTAATGTAATTGTATCCTTAAGATTATAACGCCGAATCCTTGCTCCTTAAGCCTCACCTCAAGCGAATCTCTGCTAACTGGCGGCTAACACCCCTTTAAGCGGCGCACACGCACAGCTCCGTAATCACTCTTTACGACCAAATGAGGCTATGCAGGATCTCCAGGTGTCTTGGGTTATGACGGGATAACGGAGACAGATTAATGAAAAAAAACTGATAACTGGTTAGTAAGTATATTTTGAAGAAAACTTGAATGAAACTGATTGTGAGTAAGAATTAGCCTTGTACAAAAATTAGATGTGTTTATTTATTTATTTAATCTTTATTGCAATATTAATACAAATTTGAGTTCAAAAGGTGAACTTAATGTCTGATGGCATTCTCTACCAGTTGACCTTTGGCCAAATCAGAAAATTGTTGTAGGCATGCATCGAAAATAGATTAATAGATAGATTCGATGATAGAAATAAACCAGTTTATACTTTTTAAACTATCCTTAACTGTCAACCTCCCCGCAGCCTTCAGTTATTCCCTGATCGTGACGTTTTCAACATAGTCAAAATATCGGTAGCTCATGAAATAATTCAAACCGTGGTAAGAACCCGTTTGTTATTATTAGCGTCATAAACTAGTTTTAATTTTGGTTATTTTGACCAGATAAAAGCGGTCTTTTTTGAGCACATATTCACCAATACGTTTCTGAATTTAAAAAAAGTAACATCACCAGTGTTACAGAATAAACAAATATTGGTACATTTACTAAATCCTACCGACTTAAAAAATAGTATCGGTACCCAAACATCACCAATCAATATAAATAAATATAAATAGTATTAGGTAACCAATCATGTGACAGATTTCATTAAAGTATGCCTTTAATTTGGGTTCCATTATAAAAATGTCTTCTTATAGAGAAATATGGATACACAAATAACGAAAACGCCTATTGATTTAAACAGTGCGTACATAAACACGTTCTAATCCAAAACCTTCTGTATCACAGTAAACATAAAAGCTAAATTTAGTTACGTCACTCCCTTCGACTGTCCGCACTCCGCACATACAGTATTGAAATCTGCGACGATCCGATAGCGACGGATAAGTAAATGAGAGGACGCTCCCCGGGGGCCGACAGAGAAACCATGGAGCTGCCAACGGACTTGGACGAGAAGAAAATTTTATATGAAATAAAGTTAGAGTAATTAAATTTTGTCGACGCGCTGGCATAGTTGTTTTGTTAGTGACCCTACCTACAAAGTCAGCAGTCCTGGGTTCAAATCCCGGTATTCGTGTGATGGACGCGAATATCTGCTATAGTCATGGATGTTTTCTATGTATTTAAAAATATATTTATCTATATAAGTACTTATATCGTTGTCTTGTAGTACAGGCCTAGAGCTTAATTTAGGACTAGTTCAATTGGTGTGACATGGTCCCCTAATATTTATTTATTTACTATTGATTTAATTCAATATGTCGACGAGCACGTGAACTTTTTAAAATACTTTTGCATGAGTTAGGTATTGCACCAAATCTATTCTATAAACAACCTAGGGGGTGGAGGGGGCACTATGATACCCTCAGATGAATGCATATGAATACATTTAACGCTATGTAAAATGTTTTTTAGAGATTGTTCAAGCATTTCTTGTTTATGCTTCATTTTGAACTGTGGTTCTCGAATACAGATAATTTTATTACACTTCAAAAGTTAAAACAGCCAAAGCCACTTTAAAAGTGTAAACCGTCCAGATCATACTGAAACTATAATAAACTTTATGTTTAACGCCACTCCACCGCATTCTCGGAACAACATCAAACCCCCGCTACTAAATTAGACGTTTTGCAGATACTAAAAGATATTTAGCCGGCCTCCCACCCGGACCGCTCACTATTTTAAAGGGTTGTTTACACCTCCCACCCTCGGATATAAAACTCAGACAATCTCTGAGAGAAATGACTGAGGCCGAAGTGAGTGCCTTGCGCGACCCCGGGAAATGGCGAAGAAATAAACACTTTGGAATAGAAACTAAATTTGAATAGGTTTGTTTTTGGTTAGTTCTAATTTACATTTTGGTGGTGATTTTACGGTCTACTAAACTTTAAATGTATTGTTTTTAGGATATGATTTTAGAAATCGTTTAATAATTTTAAAATAAAGAATTGTTTGTTCGTACTCATTTTTTTTTGCTTTGTCAATGTCAGGTTACGATTTACATTTGAATACCTATTACGCATCGTTGTTACGATCGCGATATGTTTGACAAAGGGGATTTGAAATGTGTGAAAGTGAACGGTCCAAAAATGTGTAGTCAATTCTACATTTTCGCGCGAACGTCTTTGTACATAACAAATCCGTCCAATAAATCCCTTGCCCTTAAAACCTTTGAAAACATGGCTTCAAACGTGCCCCTAAAATATTCCATTTCACAAGTGACACCCGCCTTTTGGCGCCTTTGATCCGTCCAAATACGGACCAATCACAGACCGTGGCATTTGATTGCTCCGGGGACTCTTAATTGCCTGATGACCTCCCGGCAAAGGCGTGTTGGGCCCTTAACACTTCGCTGAGTGCCAATTTGCTCCAGTAGGTATGTAGCAGCATGTCTTGGTATTCGGGATCAATGTATTTGAGGTCTGCCCTTTGCGAATGTAAATTAGACCTCCGTTTTAGTGTCTGAGGTTATTGCTTGGTATTTTCGGGATTTGGGAGAGGTTGGGTATGAGTAAATTAAACTGCGTCGCTAGGTTCCTGGTAGTTGGAATTTGGGTCCCAAACTCAACCCAAGTTTCTGGAATTTAACCTATACTGGCTTTATATACATTAATTCTATATGTATAATATAATTATTTGGTCAAGTCCTGATAACATAAAACTGAATGTGTTTACAATACTGGTACAGTCAACCAATTTGATTCCTAGGCCACTATGGACTTTGTCAATGTGACGTTGTAAACCAAATCATAAGAAGTCTGTAACGTTTGGTTGTCAACGTCACTTTAACATAGTCCAAAGTGGCCTAAAAATCAAATTGGTTGACTGTACATTCATTTACAATTCCCCAGATAATGACACTTAAGAAAAACAATATTTATTATTGCATTGATATTCAAACAGCTAGAATAAGTAAGATAACCTTATATCGATATCGTTACCAACCTATTTAAGAACCCTCTTGAACTCTGCTATAGTTTTTGGGTTATCTTAAGAAAACCCTTAAACATCGAGCCTTTCCTAAACTGTCCCTCGACCCTCACATCTCATGAGCCAGAAGGTCAAGTGGCCAAGTATCGGAGCTAACGGTCGATTAGGGGCAGCAATCACAAGGCAATTCCCCTGAAACACCCTGATTGCATGACCTCACTAATATATAAATCAAGTCTTGGTGTATTTCTATTGAATGCAGCCAACTTCAATCAGAAACTTCTTTTGGTATTTTATATAATGACTAAGTTGCTTAGGTTTTTTTTACTGCACGGGGTAGCGGTTCTTTAAAAACATTTTCCTCCTCTTTGGGTGAAAAAAAGTCGAAGGATGAGCAACCACGCAAGCGATGCCTTTGGTGTCACAAACCACTGACTTGATTTCTGGCGTAAATAATTGAGAATGAAACTAGAATGCCCTTTTATTATCTGACGATCAAAAGAACCTTGGACGAGGGTCAGACAAAAAGTAAAATAAATCTTCACTGACGTAGTATATTCGTGCGAGGTTGTCGTTCAGTTGAAATCGAAAGTTTTTTAGTCTCCCATCAGGACGAAGTCAGCGAATTCAAACTTAAATCCATTGTAATGAGTAAACCTTCGCTTTTTAAGCCCAGAGAAACAAAGTCAAACCTATTAACAGTCGTTCACCATTATTTTTCCTCAAGTCTCAGCACGACTTTTCACGACCAAGGGCAATCAACCCTCGACCCTATGTCCTCCGAGCTAAGAGTGACGTTGATCGTAAAAGGAGCATGAGGAGTCGGTGGCAGGTATCGGGACAACAATGATGTATCTCGACCAGTTCGATTGCGAAGCTTTTTTCACTAACATCCTTAGCGACAACGAATTGTAAATTGTGGAGGAGGCATTTAGCTACAACATAGATTTATAATTGTAATTAGAAACTCAAAGTTCAACTTGTAAAATGTTACACCTATACGTAAGAAAATCACGCAATTGGAACGAAAAAAAATTGCGATGCGTAATAGATCAAGTTTAATGTCATAGCCAATTTTCGGATAGTGGTTTAATAACGATGGAGAATTTAATACATTGTTGTACAATATAGCTTTTGCTAACCATTTCTCCGCGATAATGTGCTTCACCCCATATTTTCATTTGAAAAATGACACTCTAGAATTAATAGATTTCTTTGGCAAGATTGGTATAAACAATACCGGTAAAAACCCTTTGATCGGAAGCTGCTAAAATGATTACGATGTACAAAAGGGTCAAACAATAAGCATTTTCCGCATTGATAATGGAAGCGACGAGGCTGTATTTGAATACGCAGCCGGGCTTATCGTGGCCGCTATAAATCCCGCGTCCGCCGCTTCGCACGGCGCGGCCGCGGCCCACACCGCGTCACTACCTTACCTTTTCGCCTTATTTCATCAGCCTTCCTTTTGTTTCGAGCCCATTTCTTTATTTTGTTGCCGATCTTATTATTTCGCTCGCTACCGTTGCCCGCATTGCAACGCTCGCTTCGTTTTTGCTCGCATTGCTCCGCACAGAAGCTGCGCGAGGAATGAAGTAATACAGTCCAGGACTCCCCGGTATTGTGTATTTGTTGGAGTCGTTATTTTTTCAACGTGCACGTCAAGTTCTTGCGCTGCTTACGCGTTATGTAATTCCTCGTGAGATATGATCGCATTGCCGATGCGCGGTAATTAAAAGTGATGATTGAAACAACGGATGTGAAGTATTAATTTGTTGTGCCTCTTATAAAAGTCCAGTTGATGCTTAAATGTATCTTAAAATGTCTTAACCCGAAGTTAAAATAGCGACAAGCTGCTACAAAACGAGCAGTCGTGTTACACGGACACCTACTTAAGTTCTCCTTTTTAGGGAAGAGGGGGGAGGCCGCGTGTCTTTGGGCTAATTAAGGCGAACATGCGCACGCGCAGCTCGCGTTAATCACACCGCGCAGGCGCCCCCCCGCGACACAGACTTGCTTTTAGTGATCATGTTACCGTAATCTTAGGAATCCCAATTATATTATTTACCCAACTGGTTTTGGTAAGTTTAAATGAGACAACTCGATAAGAGGATAAAAATGTCAATTAAAACCCGGTTAAAGTTAAAATTCTGGCTGTATAAGGCACGGAATGGCTGGAGGTGACAAAAAATGTCTTGGGAATTCTTGGGTTCGTTCTAATTTCGCGTGTCTCACAAGTGGCCAGCAAAAAGTTGCAGACAATGTCTCGAGGATACGTCGAACAATCGCTCGGCTGAATTTATTGAGTCGTACATAAAATAAATAAAGTTTGTCCGTGTGTGGGTAAGGCAGCAGCCGCGCCAGGACGGGATTGATCTTAGACATCAGCTGTCTGTCCGCTCGCCGGTACAGGGTGCGCAGGAATACTAAATGAGCCTGGCTTGTGCACGTTTATTTTGAATTCGCAACTAAATAAAATACTACAACATACTAAAATATACTGGTCTGTGCCATTTGAAACTTATAGTCCTTTCTTATTGTTCAAGCTTGTCAACATTATTTGTTTTTCGCTTGTGTTTTGGTTTTTGTTTTACTTGAGCCTAAAAATAAGAGCTCACCAGTTTCTTCGCTAGCCTGTTCTTCAGATTAATTTTTCTTATCTCTAAATTACTAAAGGGAAATCCAATGCCCTCTTTTTGGCTTACTAACAGCAATAATAATAGAGTTATTCCAAAATCAAACTCAAAACCTTCATCCTTCATCCTTCTCATCATCATGAATACCGATAAACGTTCACAGCTGTTGGTAATAGGGGCATTGGTGTTTTTAGCCGGTGCGACCCCGGCAGTACCTGGGCCCTCCATTCCCAGGTCTCCGGAAGGGATTTTCACCTCTGCCCTTTTTCTTTTTCTCTAAAGTAATGTTTTAAAAACAGTAAACAAACGCAAGGACTTTTGTCTTTGGCCTTTCAGGCGATTACCAAAAAAAAAAAACGTTCACAGCTGGACATAATGCCGTTATACCTGTCAATATACTTATCCATATTCTTTCAAAGATCATTACAAAATAGTAAGATACTGGTATCATCCTATGCTAAGTCCGGTCGCACGCGAGCCCGCCAGCTAATGGCGCGGCATAACTAACACATCCTGTCCGCGACGCTGTCTGCGCGGGCGCAGCTATTATGCCGAGTTGCGTTATGACTGATCCTCAGGAGGATAGCGTGGATTCAGGATGTATAGATTCATTCCATTGGAAGGCAAATTCATCATTCGCGGTTGTTTACTTTATGGAAAATAATCTCATTTTGTTTTTGTTATCTACCCTTTTTAGGGTTCCGTAGTCAACAAGGACCCCTTATAGTTTCTCCATTTCCATCCGTCCTAGTTAGAGTCTCTTGATACCACAAAGCTTACCTTTTCCGTCTTTTTTACTAGTCTATTTCATAATGTAGGGTGTCATTGGATAGCTTTTAAAAAAAATATAGGGTATTTAAAGATCATTATTTTCATTTGGAAAATATTGAACTCTAAAAGTGTAATTTTCGCCAGAGTTACGTGTCTCCAACCCCTGCAGCCAAAACGAGCAATGCGAAAAAACTGGGAAATTAGTTTAAGAAAAAACACATGTAAAGAATTTAAAAGAAAAACTGTAACGACTAAGTAGATTTCATTGGTTTTTGAATTACAGGCGACTAAAATATTTATAGCTATCGAAAATCATCTCATGTAATCAGTAATCACCAAATAACTTTGAATAGTTTTTTTTTTTACACTTGTTGTTTTTGAAGATATTTTTGGGGCGACGGCCACGGAACCCTACATTGAGCATGGTCCGAAATAAGATATGTTTTTTTTTTTAATTCTTACTCATTTGAAAAGAAGTTCCTGTAATCTGCTTGATCTGAGGACTGCATTGAAGATTGATAGATAGAACATGTGCTGCCATCCTGCTGTTACATCCCCTTGCCTTTAGTGAAGTACCAGGCAAATACGCCATAATAGTTTGGTGCAGAAAATGTTAAGCTTGCATAAAATAAAATTAAAATTAAACGACTCTTTTGGAAGGAAAACATGAAACGTCCTAATAAATACACGAAAGCTCACACACACTACAGGTATCCTAGTTAGACAGAGAGCAGGCGTCGCGTAGGAAGTCTCGCGATATTCGAAGTTAGCTTTGCTTCCGGGTCTTATATTAGAACTGTCGCTTTAACCTGCGTTGGGTATGATAAATCAGATATTTGGACAGTCACAAATGAATACGAACTACGTACTGGTTTTCGTTGTACACTGAAGCATCAGAATGTGGTTTAGGTGCTGTACTTGCACATTGTAATGTTAACAACAGAACTATCATTTTTATATCATTGTACATGAGTGTTTTAGGAATTTTATTTAGAAATTACTTTTGAACTACAACAAATTAATATAACAAATTAAAACTAAAAATACGTATGGCAAGTTTCAGGATAGTTTTATAACGTAATGTAAGATACTAAATTAGCTCTAGTTCAAATGAGACGCGAGTATATCCAGCATGATCTAGCCAAATGTACGTTTTAGACAACTAACAGAATTCACGTAGGACGGCTCGCGATATTTGGAGCTAGTTTCGGATCCGGCCCGAGTTTTACATTACAATCGTCGCTCCAACCTGCGCTGGATATGATAAATCAGATGTTTGGACAGTCACGAACAAATGCTGAGCGGGATTTCGTTAGCTTATGTGTTGATGCCTCTTCGTACGGAGTAGGTGCATTCATTATGCAAGTCTGCCTTATGTTACGTGATGTTATTTCGTTGAAGTTGTACCTACGTATAATGTTTTTGATCAGTTTTTTCCTGATTATTTTACGTTAAACGGTAAAATGGTGGTAGCCATCCAGATAAATCCTACCACTAGCAAATTTCTGCCGTCATTTTTTTGGCTTAGAGGTTACAAACGAGTACACAAGCCACCTGTGGCCTGTTTTATAAAGCTACAAATTACAATTTACAGGTTACAAGTTTCCATTTGACACAACCTCGACCAATGACGACTAGCCATTTGAGCAGTGTTGCCAGTTTAGACCTGTAAAATTATTACTTGTAGCTTTATAAAACGTGCGTGCGTGAATGAGGTCCAAAGCCCGTAGACATTTTCAAAAGGATTACGAGTACAATCTTACATGTCATAGAATAATTACATTTAATACTTTATCCAGTGCATGTGTACTCGATAGTCCGGAGTTTACATATACACTACATAGTACTGCAGCACCATCTACGATATACTATGCACAGCTCAACGTGCGGTACGGAGTTGATTGTCTTAGCAGACGAGTTGACGAAGTTCTGCGAGATATCTTTGGTGTTATTTGGTTTCGTGATTTTAATTGAGTTTAAATGTAAAAGCTAGATAACTTGCAACTTATTTAATAGTAACAGGTTGATAAGTCATCACAGTAAAAAATAATTAGTTTATTCTATATTCAAAACGTATTGTTAGGAATCACACGAATTAAAATAAACATTGTTAGTATTACAGTATAAATGGAATTACAACGTTTTGTGCCGTGAGAAAAATCTTAGCCAATAAACTATTAAACAAAAAAACAAGACATTTCGTCGACAGGGTGCCCTGCGCGGGCGCAGCGTTCGCGGAAGGCGCCTAATGAAGATCTTAATTGGATGCCGCGTGTGTGTCCGCTTTTATCTACACTCTGACGTGGTTAAGTGTAATACAGCCTAATACGTAAATGTTAAGTTTAGAAATGTTAAATTAAAGTGGATTAAATTTGGTCACGGGAAGACCATTATAGGTATTATACATTTTTTTTATAAGTATGCAAAATTTCACGTCTATCCGACCATTAGAGGTAGGTTAAAATTGACTTTTGAGGTTTTAATTACATAGTTTGTTAATTACAAGTGAAGCTAATATAAACATGTAGAAAAAAAAAGAACTTCGGTCAAGTGCCGCATCATAATTAACATTGAATTGAGCATTAATGAATATCAAGATTTAGCCCATGACATCCTGAATCTGAATCATGGTTTTAAACTCCTAGCATTAACAATTTTTTTAATTTTCCCTGTAATGAAACTCGTAGGGCCTGTCAAAAGTATACAAGACTAGTGTAAAATGTTGAAAATCTCGAAATGAATACTTTTCGGAGTTAAGGTTTTAATAATATAGGTAAGTAATGAAGTCATAGATAGTCTATAAAAGCAAATCACAATAAAACAAAGACAAATATTAATAGTCAAGATAATATGAACTCTAACGACATATTCTGTTTTCCTTTAGCTAGAAACAGAAGAGCTTAAGAGATGTCTCGCCGTTGTAAGACATTTCGCGTAATATAATGATGCGACATCTAATCTTGTAGACTTCAGTATAACTCAATCCATCTTTGAACTCTGGTACTATCTAGCCTAGCTACTCTCTTTATTAACAAGCCACTGATTTCCATACAGTCAATGGCTACCGTAACAACAAAAATGCTGCATGAATATTATCGAACAATAAAAACACTGGTTCACGTAACAAGCATGTTTACAGAACGGTTCAGCTCGATCGTATCGAACTCGCTGCTGAATGGCTCAAAACCAAAATAAACACGAAAAACTAAAAAACACGCAAAAAGACCATTACACCATAACCCCGGCGTGTACGAGTGATTCGATTTACCAACGAGAATAGAAACTGACGGAAAATCAATCGCTCGACTCGGCACGCGAGGCTTAACACCGAAATAATGTAAATTATTGCTCGTAAAAGTGTCATTTTCGACGTACGCGTGACGTCACAGCCGAGCGCGACGACTCACGGCACGCTAAACGAATAACAACGGTGTCAACAACGTGATTTGACTCAAAATCGTCCGACGACGACAACACCGATGCTAAGAGCCTTCGGAAAATCGTTTTCGCTCAAACTGCCCCCCGCTTTGTTATCTTTCCCATCGCCGTTGCATGTCTGTATAATCATACCTAACAACAGAAACTACCTAGCGTGGATAGAAAAAACTTTAAAATTTTCAAAATTTCGCGTATCTGTCATGAAAAGTCAGAAGGAATCAAATTGTAGATTCGTATTTAAAATAGGACAAAACCTGTCAGGGCAGTAAACCTCAAATACGTGGTAATGTGTGCTGTCGGTACGCACCCACACAGAAACAAGGAGACGATCATTTACATACGGCGGGCGAGAGGGATAGAGAGGGCCGAGGGCGGCCCGAGGGACAGACGCGGCGCCCCGGGAGCGCATGTAAGACAGAGACGACTATATTGTTATCCTGAGCTAAAAAAACGAATTGTGGGCGGGGGATTACATTATAGTAGCGAAAGTAATCGATATTCCGCTTCAGTACGAGTTTGTTGGTACTGCAACGATGCAGTCTAAATATGTAAGGTGGTTAGGTCACAGGCGTTTTTATATGCGTCGGAGGAGCCTGGGTGTCAAGGACCGGGAAGTTAAGACAGCCACGAGTTTTCACTGTAGACGGCATTTGGCTCGCAAATTTAAATAAAGCGGCGGGCCACTGCCTAATTTACATACAGCTGACTTCTTTACAACCAAGTACGATACGATAGAAGGTCAACTATTGTCAGTTTGTTTTAGGCATTTTGACTCACAGATACACTTAACAATCAAGATTGTAGTATCCATTGATGAAATTTTTAGGAAGTTATTGACATCCTAAACAATTTACATCATTTAAATTTTCTTCGTGCTGTTTTTATTGCGTTAGGAATAAGAAATCCAAACCGTTCCTCATGGAACTGTAAGTACATTTCAAAAACACTACAGAATATCTGAACTTGAACTTGTTTTCGTACACTCTACAAGTCTTTGGAATGAATACGATTAAGGAGATAACGACATGCGAATAAATCAAACCGAAAATGGAACAAATTATTTGGAAGGTTTAATGGAAATTGACGTTTACTTTTGCTATTTGCAAAAGCGATTTGGTCTTCTGAAAAATACTTAGTCCAGAAACTATTGTTCCTTTTGCTAATATACATACACCAAAGTTAACTTTTCTTCCTATCAAAAATACTCTACAAATCAACCTTAACCACGGTAACCGCTTCAAACCCCTGCAGCCCTGGTAGATATCTTGATTATTGATGCCGGAAGGGTCAAGTCAAATGAGCCGAAACGCATTTGTCGCATAATTTCACCAAGGGACGCCTTGCTTTTATGGTACCCTGGTCACCGAAGGTTTAATGCTGCTCAATCGGCTATTCATCGGTTACTGCCCAATATTATGAAAAGTTAATACTGAAGGAGACTTTTGGTCACGTCGTCGTGAAGATCACATTTTGAAATTTAGGTTAGAATGTTTAACAGAGTTCGTTCTAAATTTTCTTGGTCTAAAGGCGCTTGAAGATGGATGGCTGGGTTGGTTTTATTCTTTTTTTTCTACTGATTATGTTTAGTTACATTGTATAAAAAAGTTTTTTATTCATCACTTAATAATAAAAAATAGTTAAGTAGTGAATTAATTCAGTTACCTACTAGACATGGCAAATAACAGATCATGGTAGGTACTTGTTCATCAAAAACCGACCACTAGGTTATTCACAAAAAGAAATACAGGTACCAATACAACTCAAGACTCTGTACGTAAAAGTCAATGATTGAAGTATGCGATTTTTGGTTTTGGTCAAAATACAACACAACAATAATTCAGAATGGAATCACGCATATGCGCACTCGTCACAGTGTACAGTCACTCAATAAAAATGTTAAACATACTTAGAACCTCGACATTGTGATTGTCATAGTCGCATTGCTATGCTTGTCATCTGATGTTCATTTTGTAGTTAATTATGACAAGGCTCTAGAGTACCCATCATCTTCGGGCATAATGTAAATAAATTAATAAGCAACTAACCAGCCAAATATGTCGTCAATATAAATATATTATACACTCTGAATCCCTAAAGAACCCCCCCAGGTCAAGAACCTTTAGTTACCAAGTAAAGCTTCATAATCTTGAACGAACGGTTCATCTCTATGCTAAAAGAAACATTTCTCGCGCACTAATGCCCTTACTCCTCCGATAACGGCTCGGAACCTTTACACATACCACCCCACGTTACGTCACGTAAAGTAGGGGGATATTTATATAGTGATAAAATCCATTTACGCGCGACGCTACAATGCGGGAGGACAAACTGTATTTCCATAGAATCATATCTAGAGCTAGGGACGTTTGCGTGATAGCCTTATCGATGTTGACATCGACAGAATTGGAGAAGAGTTCGTTTGTAATTTGAACGACGCTCTAAAATGGAGGTTTAAGAGCATATTTTCAGAAAATAAAGGGCTTAAAAATATTATCACTCTTGTGATTTGGGTTGATTAATGCGCTGCCCAGTGGTTTTGATAAATAAATTGACATACTTTTCAATTTATTTACAAAACTTTGGTTTTTGCAAAGTATGTTATACTTACATATATTAATTGATCATGTCTTACTTTCGGGTTACCTTTGTTTCACTCATTTCGCAGAATTTTCGTTTCATATAAAGCTATTTTCTGCTAAACCCGTGTTGATTTCAGATTGTCTTGTGATGGTTACAAGTCTTACCTAACCTAATCTACGTGAATCATGTTTAAGGTAACCTGAAATCAACACGGACTGAGCAGAAAATTTGCTTTATATGAAACGAAAATTCTGCGAAGTGATACGTTCTATGAGATGAGTGTCGGTGAAACAAGGGGATTACCTACTTTCTTAACAAGTGAGTATTCTAAATAGTGGCCAAATTCGGTTTTAATGTTCAGCTGTAAATACATACAATATTTATTTAAAACTAAGAAAAGTTTCAAAACGCTCTTAAAGTCTCTTGATCATTTATTACTTCACTTTACTGTATCTTATCTATTATTTTGACCTTATAGATTACCTAACTTATTATTCATCGATGTGCAGTCGTTCCCATCACTATCTCCCCTCGGATTTCCTTCAATTTTCCTTTTGCGATCTCCTCTTAATTGACGGCGGATTTTGATTGGTCCGCGTCTACCATATTTTCTATGCATCCGCTTGGATTTTTCTTTTTAATTTGAGCTCAGCTTCTTTTATATTCAGCTCTTATTTTAATGGTCAGGTTCGTTATTGGTCCGTCTTTCGATATCATTTTTTACAATTTTAATTGCTCTTTGTTTACTTTTGGCTTTTATTTTGGTTTTATTCAATTTGCATTGAACTGAATCATGTTTAAAACTTGGGAAGTTGGGATTACAAGTATGGTAGTTTCAGCATAATTATTTCTACGGTAATATTCTCCTCATTTTGTCTAAATAAACAAAATGTATACTAAACTGTATTCTTTAAAATGAAAAATTAAGTAGTACGTAAAACTACACAACTATGGTCCTACCTGGAACAGTTGTCCAATTTTCCTCATTAAATAATTTCTAAAAATATGATAGCTTTAGCTATAGCTCGAGTTTAGAGTAATCGATTTTAGGCCAAACAGTGCATATACCGAGCAATTAATAGCAGTAAAGTATCATATTTTAGAATAATGTAATGAGGAATTTTTGACTATTGTTGCAGGTAGGTCCATAGTTGTGTAGTTTTACCTATTTAGTTTCAATAGGTATTATAAGCATTCTCTACTATCGACTATAATTTTACCAGACGAGATTATGTCATTAGATGATATTGTGCTCCAAAGAGTTTTTTTGTCAAATTATTACAAACTAATAAAATATATTTGCCTGTTATTATGCTCTGCTGCTGGTGCTTGTCTCCTTATTCCTGTGTCGTCTCTGAATCCTAGGTAAAAAGAAGCGTTTAAATTCAACACCAACAATGACATAATATGTTTTTCGAAAATTCTATTATTTACGCGCCAATAATATACCCGTCTTACTAATTTCCATCACTAAATCGGAGTTTTTATAAAAAAAAGATATAGACCAGCATGAAACTCACAGCTATCCCATAAATCGATAAAGGTGCCACAAATCAATACCGATCCAAAATCGAAAACTAAAGAGAAAATAACATTTCAATTGGCAGCAATTACTCGTCAACGGCGGTACAGTTGAATGCAAAACTGATTAAACAGTACAGTCGGCGACAGTATTGACAAAACGGCTGCGCCTGCGCCTATTCCCGCCATACAAATTTCCAGACTAGCCCCCATTGAAACGTCACTGCGTAAGTATTGTGCGACCATCTCCGATGTGCAACTAAATACGCAGTTTGTTTTTCGGTATTTTTAAAGACTTTTGAAGATCAGTTGGTTGGCCTTAAAAATAAATTTTAACTTTCTGTTTCGTTAGGGTATTAAATTTTCTGATATAGGTACCTACTTGTTCAGAATATGGTTGTGTTTCTTTCTAAAGTATAATTATTACTCAATCCGTGGCTTATCTATTTAATGTGCCCTTGTTTTATCTTTTTTTCCGCTCATAAAATTATTTTTAGGTTCGTTTTTCTTTCAAACTGCAACTTTCTATCTCTTACAGAATTTTACCCTCTTATTCAAAAGCGCGCAATAGCTAAAGTGTGCTTAAAATATGCTTTGTCCATATCTGTTTTTTCGCCATTTGCATTTGACAGAAAGTGACAAACCATAATTTATCAAAAATAGGCTTGTAGTGAGTTTCTGAATAAGGTAGTTAAGCTTTATCGTGATAAGAAAAAACGCACTATAGTATTGATGTTCTCAGTAAAAATTAGTATTGTTACGATAATATTCATAGTAGGTACTTTTCTTAGATCTGAGAAATAAAACGTCACCACATTTTAGTAATAAGATATTTATCTATCATATGATATGGCGTTGAGGTCACATTAGCTCCTGTTAGGGGGTAACTGAGTTAATTAAAAGATGCTCCAAGTGCTACAGCAGCGGTATCAAGATACACCCACGGGAATACTTTCAGAGGATACGCAAGCGCAAACGGCTTGTACAAACGTAGTTAACTATTTGCTCTATAAATTACGTGTCCAAATTATCCTATTAATTTTATTCCATACTTCCATAGATACACAAAACAAGTGCAAGGTACTTTACTGAATAAAATGTTAACGTCCATCCCTAAAACTGCATAAATTTAACATTTAAAATACATTTCTTTACTCTGCTTCGTTCATCTGCTTAATGCACAGTGATTTTAACTGTCGCTATAACTATTATGTTGCTCTTAAGTTTAATGTGTTAAACGTTGTCTTCTGTCTTAGTGTCCAACTTATCACAAGAAGCATAATCTGTGCTAACTACTAATCACAACATGTACAATAATCATTAGCGAATATTTTTTTTGTACTCTTGTACATTAGCTTCATACTGTCTGTTTCTTCTTCAGTTTAGTGATTCTGTTAAAAGCAAAGGTGAGTGAACGCAGGAGTGATGTCCAAGCGGCGAGTTTAAGTAGTCCCGTCAAAGCGAGCAAAACACATTTCAGCGCGTGTATTCAATTTGGCAGCATAGCTTGTCGAAAGTATAAGGCTGCCTAATTGAGAATGCACGCGCTAATAATGTGTTTTGTTCGCTCTGACGGGACTACTTAAACTCGCCGCTTGGACTTCACTCCTGCATTCGCTCACCTTTGCTTATGAGAGAATCGCTACCCTGTGCTCTGCTCATAACAAGCATAACCTTAAACAGCTTTCGATACTAGCCAATGACACCATTAGCCTGGTCAAAGTTCTGCTCTACTCATTAAATTGCAAAGTGTGTATGTTGTGTACGCGTGTTTGTGATTATGGTATGTGCGTGTATGTGTATGTTATTTATTTACAAATGAATGCAAAGTTTGTTGTCTCGGGTAGATTTGTATCCTACACAACGTTCAATATGCTTCTATTATTTTATTATTTTTCTTCCTCAGATTCCTGCTCTTCGCCAGTACGACATTTTACTCTGCAGCTTCGATTCCCAATTACACGAGACCTGCTGATCCACTGGTCAGGAAGTCGCCGGCGACCCTGCGTCTGATTAGCGCGTCAGTATTCCACGCGCGTGGCGCCGGCGCCACCGTACACTTGGGTGCAAGAATAGAGGACTATCAGAGGGTAAAGGTCTATAGCGTGTCGGTACTTCTAAATTTTGAATTTGGTTTGACATGAGTGAAAGTAAAATTGTTATAAGTTCAGGCTTGTTTTTCTTTGGCAAAGGTTTTACTTATGTAATGTTCTGTTTCTGTTGTGGGTAAATAAATAAATGAATATCAGGGGATACTCTCACGGAAATTGACCTTATCCCAAACTAAGCTCTAGGCTTGTCTTGACGCCGCATTAGCCTAGTTGGTAGAGACCCTGCCTACGAAACTAGCGGTCTCGGGTTCGATTCCCGGTATTTGTGCGATGTTTCTAAGTCTTGGGTGCTTTTTATGTATTTAAGTATTTGTTTCTCTGTGTGAAAATATTTATGTCATAGGTTAGTACCAGAGATCGGAATAGGCAGAGCTAATTTGCCTAAACTTGATGCATGTTCATTCAATAATGTATTCCCTTCTCACTCACGCATGAATGAATATGCGTCAAGTTTAGGCAAATTAGCTCTGCCTATTCCGATCTCTGGTTAGTACCTACCATAGTACAAGCCAAGTTTAGGAATAGGTATGTAAATTTTTGAGAGAATTTCACTTGATATTTAAAAAAAAGGAACTAAAAACGAGACTTTGAATATTTACACAAATATTTTTCTGTGTAATCTTCGTTATTCAATACGTTTGTGTACAAATTTGACCGTTATTATTCTGTAAACTGCAAAATATGAACAAAGAAATGCATCAATATATATACATGCACATTATATTGAGTCTCTTTATCATTATTCCTTGAGGCAGCTTGGAAAATGCCTAGTGGAGGTCCGACAAGGGTCAAACATTCGCGCACAATGGACAGGAATGTTTTATCACTCAAATAAACCTATGTTAAGGCATTGTTGAGGAACAGCCTGAGGTAAATTATCAGTTACGTATCAGAACGCCTACAATTAATAAGCCTAATGTATCATAATCCCTAAAAGTTCATAATTCATAATACCTAATGGCATTTTTCTGAAACTGTAAACATTTCACGATTTTTTAAAACGCCATTGTATAGAACTCATTAGGTTAGGGTAGGTTTGTTTCGTAACAATCCTGAAAAGTTTACGGTTTCAGAAAAAACAACCATTAGGTATTATGAACTTTTAGGGATTATGATACATTATGTTTATTAATTTCCAAATTATCCTGTTTATTCAAAGTTACAGGAATTTAATGATTATTTAACATCATTAAAATTGTGAACTAAACTTACCGACACGATCTATTGAAAATTTATTCAAATATGAGAAAAATTGATTACATCTTGTAAATGCGTGGTTTTTGGCATCACATATTAATTAGATTTATGTGTTCAAATCACATTAAGTCAAAGAATCTATCAATTATGTTTAAGAGGTTTCACAAAAGTAAAAAAAAAACTCTTCTGTTTTTGAGCCCCAGCGCATTAGTTGCAATTTTTGCCAAGATCCATGCTCATGTACCGCCGTCGGATTTAGGACCGATTTTATTGTCCACTTCGATGTTAATTGGATCTCCTAATTCCACGCGAATTGCTCGTATTCTTGTAACGGCCTATTAAAACGTATTGTTAGACTATTTCATTAGATATTCATTAACATATAAGCATAATACTTCAGCTTAAGTATTTTCTCTTCTGAATGTAGGTAAGTAGTTACATGGAAAAAGGTATTTTCATGTCAATTCTTTGGATCATACTCCAAAATCCTTATAGTTCAGATTTTAAAATTACGTAGCAAAGGTTGTTTTCATCTATAGCCCTTCATTTCTTTTTATCTTACTAGAAACAGTATTAAAAAAATAACAAAAACTTGACAAGAAAATATTCTCCCAAGAGAGCTGATTATTGCGATACCCGTGCATCCCTGCAGTTCATTAACCCCCACCCCACAACCCCCACTGCAGTTAATACCACTACATCATAAACTGAAACTGACGCTAAAGCATAAACTATAAGGCTGAAACTACAACGCTGTGTAACAAGTGATGGAGAAAAATAGAGATAGAAGATTTAGGTCGACGATACTGAAGACCTAGTAAGCTAAGAACTGGACTTGCTATTTAATGAACGGATCAATTTAGTTTTGCTGGTTTAAAAATCCTAAGAACCATTTCGCACCGAGTTCTTTTCGTTTTCGAGAAAATAAGTTCCGTAAAATAGCGTTTCATCTGTCCCTTTTATACAATATTAACGTCAAATTGTATAGTGAGAAGGGTGGGAGCATCTTTAGTTTATAATTAATTGTTTTGGAGCAACACACCTTTACTAAACTTGTAAAGTTATTCGAAATCAAGGATCTAGTGCGCAACCCTCATACAAATAGAACAATGGCCGCTTTAGATAGGGCTTCTGAATTTCTCGAACCCATTTTCTCGGGTACAGTGCAAAAACGTCCTCGAATACGTCACCCTAAAGAGGTCAAGGCACCTTTTCCGTTACGTCCTAAATTTAAATACGCACCGGACCGCTATTAAAAACGTTCAGAACCCGTGGCAGAATGGTAATGAAGACCCAAGCCCTTGACACCTCCAAGACTTCATTATATCCAAAACAATGTCCGTTACACGCGGCACCCACACATGTTTACAAACAACTAATTACGCTTGTTGTGTGGGTGTTTTTGTTTCGCGCTGCGGGTGTGTGCGGGCTCATGTAAAATGCATAAGATACGGTTCGCACGAAGCGTCTCGCAGTTGTCTCGGACGTACAGATGTTCGGTGAAAGCTACTTTTTGCGTGGCCGTGAAACTGAGCTGAAATTTGAAAGAATAATGTCGCGAAGTGTACAGGGGTTGAAAGTTTTGGGAAAAATTTGGAAAGATGCCAGACACCCGTCAAATCAAAATAGTGTTGGCTGTCTTGGATATTCAACGACATAAGTAGATGATCGGTGACCCTAGACAAAATGCATTGACGTAAGACGCCGGATGGTCGCGTCGAGCGTTTATGAGTACCTATACCTATGTCAATTTCATAGGGTGTGAAAGTTTTCGAAAAATATTTACCTGCGTTCAACATTGTCTTCTATGTTTATCGTAAAGTTAACGTTATGATAGCTTATTAACTTGACAGTAAAGGCGGCCGAGTCATAAACAATACGATTACAATAGGTGTTAAACAAATAAGAAGGTACAAAGGCCCTAGACAAGATGCATAACGCTTTAGTAAACGATTTTCAAAAACTGTCAAAATGTATAAAATTGACATAACAGCATTTAACGCGACCGTCCGACAGCTTACATCAATCGTACATTTTTACGAGAGCGATAACGTTCTCGCAATGAATCATGTCTAAGGCCACAGTTTTGTTAGCACTTGGCTCTCAATTTTTATAAATAAAATAACAACAAAAGATATCGTGCCTAGAATTCAGCATGCAAATCTTAAGGAAAGTTTTGTTATCAAAGGGTTCATTGTTTAATAGCTGAACTGATTAATGCTTCCAGAGGTAAACGAACCAACAAAATCACATCAGTAAATCTTGGATATCATGTCACTAATTATGTTAACAAGATGTACTATCCCTACCACCACAGAACCCTGTCACAATGAGGTGACGTATTAAATTCCACGATACCCAAAATTGAGTGTTCTGGTCTCTTGATGTGACAGAGTTCGAAGGCACACGAAGACATTTTGCTTATTGTACAACCAAATACCTTCAGCCTTGCGTTTTCTCGTGGTTTTCTCATGTTACTGTAAGTATATACCGCCAAATTCTCTAACCTTAGGCCCTATTGTGGCTGTTCCAGTCAGTCAATGGGTTATAACTATTAGGAGCCATAATCTTGTTGTCCTTTTTACTGCCTGAAATTTGTCAGCTCGTAATACGGCATCTTGTCTAACCAACCAAGATCACGGTTGACATTATTAAGAAACCCAACAAAAACCCAATAAATCCTGATCTGATTTGAACAACGCAAAAAAAATCGTTAAGAGTGTAACACTTCAGACTTCATCCCCGAGTGTGTCACTAAACCTGCACCCATTTGTAATTTCCCCAGCGTTCTTCCCATACGTCACAATGCAGCGTGACCTTATTCTGAGGCGTGTTAGGCATCGCAATGACAAGGTCGGCGCCCTGAGCGACGCGGCTCCTGGAATACGGATGCGGGACTAAAATTTGGATGAGATGACGTTCTTTGGCCCGTTTCACGAAGCTACAAGTTACAAATTACAAGTGGAACTCTCTTTCTAGCAAAAGGAGATAGAAAGAGACTTCCGCTTGTAATTTGTAACTTGTACCTTCGTGAAACGGGCCACTGGTGTCTATGAACTCCTGCTACAATTCTCTTCTGCTGTTCTAGAGTTCGAGCCAGAGCGACACTGTATCTGGTGACTTATGTTGTCTTGGTATCTATAATCTGCCATCAAATAATTTGGTTACCTAATGGGAGCGCCAGACGGACTAACAGACGCAAAGGGACGCAGCTCTCTGGTAGAATGAGAAAGTTATATACGTCTCTATTCTATTACGATGAATTGGCAGGCCCAAAATCGGCTGGCCTGTTGGTCAGTGTTGCCCATAAGACAGTAAGCTGCCACGAATGAATTGAATGAAAGTATACGACATGTAAAATAATCACAGCTATGTGACATGACCTGAAAAGGAACAAACAGAAGAAACAACTATAGGCTCGTTCGGCCTACATTAGTAAATTAGTCGAGTAGCGAGTACTTTTATAGTATCTAAATGTGTCTCAACAACCAAAATTTTGTCAAGTACATTAGAAAATAATTTAGTCAAGTAGGCCCATTTTACTCTATTTTTAAAATACTCGCTACTCGAATAAATACTGACGTAATCCGAACAGCCTTAAGTTTCGTTTGTCATTTCAGGTCTTGTAAATCGACCTATAACGACGAAAAGTTCATTGAGGTTGCTATATGCACATTTTGATCATGACATACTTACCGATTCGTGCAGTCATCATCTGAAAAGTGATAACACTGATAACTTTTGTACAGTCAACTAATTTAATTCCTAGGCCACGGACTATTTTAAAGTGACGTTGTCCACCAAAATGTTAGAGAATTATGATTTGGTTTACAACGACACGTTGACATAGTCCAAAGTGGCCTAAGAATCACATTTCTTGATTGTACACAATGTTTGTTTGTAATTTATCTGAGTTTTATAAAGGTAAGGACACACTTGTCCCACGTACGCAACGTATGCAATGCAACGTGGGAGAGATTGTGTGCACACCTGTCCTACGTATACGACGTGTATCATATGACATCAGACGCTGTTGTTAGTTCTCCGGGTGCATTAATGTACAATGTTTTCCGACTCTGAGAGTGAATTTGAAGCCGATTTAGCTTTTTTATTTTTAAATGAATATCTCCGCGTCACAAAGAAACAAAAAAAAAGAACAGAAGATATTGGGTTCATGATATAAATAAAGAGAGAGAAAATGTTGGCGAATACCACACGTTATTGCAACCAATTCGATGAGTTGTTCATCTCCCATTTTTGCAGCACGAGCGTGTAGTGGTTTGACGTCTGACGCGCTAAGAACGTAAGATCTAGAAACACACTGATCGTACGCGTAGGAAAGCGTGTGCTTATCCCCTCCACGTTCCCACGCCTATCTGTCGCGACAGGTCGAACGTTGCATGGGACGCGTGGGGTAGCATTGCGTATGACAAGTATGTTTCTAAGCATACAAATATCAGGGTCCAGATTTCATAATGCATTGCATACGTTGCGTACGTGGGACAAGTGTGTCCCTACCTTAAAACATCCGAATTTCATCTCAACACTTTAATACAAACATATTACATATTTCAACATCCCCAAGCGAGTCAGGTTGGCCGAGTGGTCTAAGGCGCCAGATTTAAGCTCTGGTTCCCGAGAGGGAGCGTGGGTTCGAACCCCACACCTGACAGTGTAATGCCGTTGTCTTTTTATTTTATTTTCATTTTTCTCCTAAAATGGTCTGATTGGGTCGAGTAAGCACGGTCGTACATCTTTTCTTGAAGTAACTTGAGTACATTTTTAGCCCCTTTCTGCACCTTTTTTGTAATACAAAATCTTGAAATGTATGGTGCATAAAGTCTTTAATATTATTAAAACAATTTTTTATATACTTATAATTTATTTCTACATAAAACAAGAATAACAAGAAAATATTTAAATGTACTTATACCTACCAATAATTTGAAAGAATACCAATAAATTATAAATAGATACTTAAACAAACTATCTTAACAAAAAAACTACGTAGGTACCTATAAGTGTTAAAGGGGCGTGTAGATATTTTTGACGCCTTGGGAACGTATTATAATTATATTTATGACAATTATGACTTATACTGTAATACCTACTTGTAACAATTTCGTGGGCATACCGCTGAACCCATCCCATTAAGATTGAGTATGAAGCGCTATTATCTGGGAATAACAAGAACTACTTAGTTATGACTGTTTTTTTTTATTGTTATCGGGGGAATACCGATAAGCGAGTTGACAACTAAAGTCTCAAGACAATGTTTTCTGTCACAACACGACTCACAGTGGCAGTAACTTGACATTAGGCAACGTTCGGTAACTGTCAGTGCTCGATTGACGTGACAATGTGACAGTGACACTAACATGCAATGGGCGAGTCTAGTCAGTTACTTACATAATAATTTGAAAACATCAATCCTTAGTCATAAGTTATGTCTTTATGCTGTTCATATGCATCTGTATGTGAGTATTACTTGTTTTTTGTAGCCTGTAACTAAGCTTACATCAAACATTTTGAAATACTACAGCTACGTCTAGGCAACGACACGGTCGTAAGAGGCGACTGAGGGAATAAAGACTTGGTAGTACTGTTAGGCGATGGGCTTGCAACCTATCACTAATACATTGGTAAATATCTTAGCCTATTTGTGCAAAATGTGGTTACAGAATTGTCAACAAATTTTTTGAGGTGTTGGTAATTCTGTAGCTCTGCCTACCCTACTCTGGGAATTAAGGCGTGAGCAAATGTATGTGTAATTGTGTATGTATGTTCATCTATGCTTTATTTTACATTGTATTAGCCCATATTGTTCCAATATAGACATCGTAATTGTAAACCTTATGATAGCTCTTATTCACTTCACATTAAGAGCTGGGACTCTATTCTACTCGGCAGAACAATATTGGTTTGGTCATGTTAATTGTATTGTTTTAACTCAGCCGCCATTATTGTCTAGTAAATGAGATAATAACGTTGACAATACGATAATATGTCAAAAGCAAAATTTATACCAAGTAGTAGCCCATGTCATACATAACATCGGTAGTGTGATTACGATATCACAGCAAGAAGGACTAAACCAAATTAGAATAAAGGTCCTGTTTCTTACAATAGAATCAAGAATATCACGAATAAACACTCGACTACTTTGACCTTAAAGGAATGGCTTGTCACGAGAAGTTTAGAATTTAGTAAAGGAAGAATTGGTTCCAGGAAATTCCGACTTAGGTTCAACAAACCAATTCTCTCAACTCCTCAGAAATGCGTACTATAGGTACTAGACAACGATAAACATACTTATATAGATAAATATATACTTAAATACATAGAAAACATCCATGACTCAGAAACAAATATTCGCGCTCATCACACAAAATATCTGCCCTTACCGGGATTTGAACCCAGGACCGCTAGCTTCGTAGGCAGGGTCACTACCAACTAGGCCAGCGCGTCGTCGTCAAAGATAAGATAAAGAGAAGATAAGGGTTATTCGTTTATTTTGAAACAAACAATAGTCTTTATTCAAAGATCATAAGGTCATAACCTTATGATCTTTGAATAAAGACTTAAGAGTCCATTATTGGTGCCCTCAGATCACTTGCCATCCGGTGGCTCGCTTGTTTGTCTGCCCCCTTTTTTAAAAAAGCCTCACCCTAATCGTGATAGTTTTCCCTTTAAATTCGTTATTATGTGCTTACATTCAAGATATTTTCCACACAATTATTAGCCTGATCAGTTTCGTTTTAATCCAGCGTAACGGACGGCTAACGGGCGGGCTAAAAAGGCAATATCGGCAGATCGCAGCCCGGCACGTAAGTAGGCCGAGGAAATGGCCGCGGCGCCGGCGCCGTTCACATGTGGGGACCTCACCGCGGCGTTAGAATAGTAACAAATGATGTAGCGATCCTGGGCCTCTTTACAGCTTGGTTAAACCATATTGCCTTTGACGTGTTATAGTATTGTTTTTAATTCGGCCGCCATTACTGTCAAGTAAATAAAAGCTTCCAAAACGTTGGCAATGCAGAAACACGTCAAAAGCAGTAAGGTTTTACCGTGTAGAATCTGCGCCCAGGTCAAAATTCATTTTTATTCCTAAACTAAACTTAAATTCCTAAATAAAAATCCTAACAACATATGAACATAAAATCACGCCTCTTTCCCTTAGGGGTGGGCAGAAACCACTTCCTTCCACTTGCTACGTTCCAGACAAATTTCCTTCGCTTCCTCCACACTCATAAGTCTCGTCAAACACGTGCGTCGGTTTAGGGTACTCTTGACCTGGCCCTTTCTTATTACGTCCCCGATCTGATCGTGGAAAGCTCGCCATGCCCACACTCTTCCAACATTCCTTACAAATCACCAGTAAATCGCCTTTGTACATAACATAGCTCTTGTTTTTCTGTTTGTTTTTGTTAATAACCTGTTTCTATAAATTGTCTTAAATACAAATGTGCAACCATTCTCTAACTTTTCCCCAATCCAAAAGTGCCCGTAGTGTGAACACCCACTAATGTTTGTACGGCGCGCGAGACATCTGGGGGTGACGGCCGCGGCATAGTAATAGGCCTCTTGTGACAATCGCCGACTTTCCACCCGCTGCGTGCGCGCTGCGGAACCGTGACGGACGTCCATTCAAAATGTGAACAAATCTGGTGATTACAGTCTTTTTGTGCCTAGAGGAACAAACCATGGAGTTTTAAGAGTGGAATGCTCTTCCGGCATCTGTATGTTGGAGTGCATACAATCGGAACCTATTTACAGCTAGGGTGAATAGACATGTTCTGATTGACCTCGCTTCATCGTCGACAAAATCTTCGTCCTGCAGTTGCCAGAGTTAGTCAAGAGCAAACGCATTATGAATAATAATAAAAAGAGTTTTACCAATTCGGATTACCAATAGAATCTTAGGCCCTTATTAACAAACGTGGAATGACCGTGGAGGCCATGCTTTGTTCTTATCTGTCGAATCCAATTGTAACAATGACATGACATGGCTACACCACGCTTATTAATAAAGGCATTAAATTTAAGTAAATAAAAGGAGTACAATGATTCTGAACAGTCATATTTCCAAAAAAAATGGTAAGGAGAAGGCACTCGAGTAATAAGGATCTGAGACCCATAAATATTAAAATTCTCAAGACTGCAATCTTAAGACTGTAACATCCTGGAACTTGAGGAAATGTGTTGCCAATCCAAATGTGTTGTTTTTCTTCATTTTACTCAAAATGTTACAAGTTTCCAATAAAATTATTTTATTTTCCTATAAGTGGAGTTTTATTTATCTCGTTATTCACTTAAAAATATCTGTACAATCCCTAATTTTGCACATTTCAAGAATATTTTTGATAAGTATTTAGTAAGTGACATTTTTGATAACTCTTACGGTCCCATATCGGATACGATATGCATTAAAATAACATTATTACGAAACGAAAACGCCAATTAAATGCAATATTTAGCTTTAAGACAAGATGGCAGGTGTTTATGCATATTATATTTCTTAAGGTATGCCTTTTTTGCAGGTGTGGTGCAACTTCTTGGAAAATTTAATGAAATGGCGCTAAAACTATGTAATAAGTATGTATGTATGTGGTTTGTAAATTGTTTTATTAAAAGCGCCATTTAATTTGATGATAACTATGATAAGCGTATAAGCTATTAAATTAATTTTAACCAGACATGGTTTAACCTGCAAAAACTTGAGTAATTTCATTCTGGAGTAGGTAAAAAAAAAGATTAATCAGCACATATTCGCAATCTCAGGAATACAATCTCAAGATTGCAATACTACGACTGCAAATGCATTACCAACCCTTGGGACACAGATGGAAAGCCTCTATGGAACACCCACACCGGAACACAAGGATGTGAACACTGCTAGGCTATAGGCCACACTACTCATTATATTATTCCTAGTCCTACCAGTAGTATCATAAATATGACAGTTTGTAAGGATGTTTAGATGTTTCTCTTTTCCCCAATACTAAACTATGTTGCTAAACCGATTTGTATGAAAATTTGTACGAATAATGCATGCTACATTTATTCAATATCTATGTCGATGATAAATTTAATAGTTCCGGTGATAATTTCGTTAAACTAGTTCTACTACTCCCTACATTCGTAGGTAGTAGTAATTATTATAATCCTAGAAAATGTCGCAACCTCCAAAGCAATTGGCAAGAGCATGCTAAGTAAGGATCTATCAGAGCGTTTATTCTACTTTGATTTAGGCCACCTTGCTTAGACATCTCAATCACATTGTTCAAGTTATGACAGCTCTTACTGTCAGTTGAAGCTGTCATTACGTCAACAATATGAATACAGATGGGGTAATACAACGTGGACTTGAGGCCCAGAAGCCCCTTTTTATTCCAACAGTAGTCCGCAGTAAGACACGCCGCGTCACAGCGAAAATCGCTAAAACTTAAGGTCGCCGACACCGAACTGCGTGGAAATGTATTCAAATATATGCGCGATTAATTCAGGCTGCATAGCCAGTACGGTGTTAGTAGTGGCAGCGGCTGGTCTCACTTTCTACGAGGATCGATGGGGCCGTGACCTTCAGTTGGATCCTGGATCGATTTTTTTTAGGAGTTTTTGACGCGTTATCGATTTTTTTAATCCACGTGGGCGGCTGAAATGGTAATAGAAAAATATATCGCGTTTTGTGTATGTGATTTTTTAAAATATGGTTTATGGTTTTTAACGATAGGTGGCGCTTTAGAAAATACAAGGGAAGAACTGATTTTAGTAAAAACTGATGAAATTCATGTTATTGTCGTTCGAAGCGGTCGATCTGCACTAATAACAAAATACACAACTGTCGAAGAGTGGACTATTTTCGCCACGGGATGGCGCAGTTCAAGCCTCTATTATAATTTATAAATGTTATAGCGGGTGTTCTTGGTAATAAATCCGAATTATTTCGAATTATCATTTTGATACTTAAATTCAAAGTGACCAGAAATTACATGAACAATATCTGAATTTATCTACTACAAAATAGATGTACTTAGTATTCACTTTTCACCCACAGATGAAGCTTGTGTTACCCATTTGAAAAACGTTAATCATTAAGAATGGTGAAAAGGTATTATAAATACTGACACCTAATGTAGGTAATAATAAATAAAATAATTGTAATGAGACCATCTTCAATAGACAATTAAAGGCACATGAAACATTGGCAGCATCACTACCAAATATTATATTATTATTATTATATGCGTTCTATTCTATTAAAGTAAATATTTTAGCACGAGATGGAGCAGTCGATAAAACTGAGGCTGTAAGTAAGTACCTATTGCATAAATAAGGTAACAAAAGGTAAACCCGCTTAAAAAGCAGAATTCTACTAGTCTTTCTTACTTATGATATTAAACAATTTGACAACCTCATTGCAAGTAATGTCCGTCTGTCTGTCTTATTAACATAGAAACGTTCATCTGAACTTTTTTCAGTCCGAACAAAGACTAGTTAAGTCGAACACATTTCCCCCAGCTCAAGATGGCGTCACTTTTGTTCAGAAATTAAAAAAGTGGTTCTAGTTGGATATTTATTTAATGGTGTAACAAATACAATGTTGCATGATGGAAAAATTATGTTATAATCACCCTATAAAGAAGGAAAATGTGTTGGTACACACTGTATATGTATGACTTTACTAATTGGTATAATTATAAGTTTGCGAGAAACTTTTATGTCGTAAATAAACCTTTTTTTCGAGTATTCTTATATAGGGAGTGTTGTCAAATAATTTTCAAAGTAAACCTATTAATTACAAAGTATATGGTAGCTTCTTAATAAGTTTGTAGTTACGGTTATAAACAAAATGTAGTTACCTGCCATTCAGCTAGGGGTGCATTTGATTGAATACCATCTAATAAAGCTAGGTACCCAAGTAGGTATTAACATCAAATGAGAAAAGGAAATAAAACAAAATAGACACAATATAATTTTATTTTAACTTGAACCATAACAAAGAAAAATGAATTAAATTAAACTATTTTAATATTCCCAAAAATTCGATGCATTCATGTCATTAAGTTTAACTCAAATGCCGAACCTATTACCTACTGAATATAGCAATTTCCTTCTAAATTTAAAGACCGATTTTACACCAATAAAAACCCCAATACTTACGCAGAAAACCTTTGATCTGAAATCCATTTATGTACTCATATCAACCCCTTTATGTAAGTTTACTAACGCAAAGATTTTACGAACAAGAGTTACGACCGACAATGGGACTATCTCTGGAGACACTACAAAGGCCTCAAAAGCTGAGGCCCGAATTTTACAACAGGGTTCAAAGGCGCCTGTAAAATACTTTTTCGCATCCCTAGGGTATTCAAGTACACTTACAAGTGAAGACATTGTGTGTATACTTAGGCTGGGCGTGGGTGTGTGGCTGTGTGAGTGTGTGACGCTTGTGTGTGTGGAATGCGGCGGTCGCCCGGTAGCGCGGTGGAAATAATAATGTGTGACGTCACCACAATTTATTGATGAATTCATGTATTGCGTATGAACGGTTTTTTGTTTTAAAGTAATTGTTTTATTAATCACCTCGTTTTAACAGGATTTTGTCGCTTTTTATTTTGTTTTTATGTGTTTTTGCTTTGTTAATATGGACCATGGTATTAATAAACATATTTAATCGTCACTTAGTAAAGTAACCAAAAGTCTCATTGTATGAAGGAATTATGTAAATTCATAACATTTTCTACTCCTTCAAAAGAGTCTAATAATAATGTAGACACTTTAATATTCAATCTACCATTTTTTGAATCCCATCTATTCAAGTCTCCACCAATATTTTACTCTGCAAAAAATCTCTCATTACACTCAAAACAAAATGTGAACATCCTATCGTAGTACGCACACACGCGCACGACTACGTGCCGTCGTCTAGGCAACGCCGCGCAGGCGCGAGCCCGCCTACTCCCCCCTCCCCCCACGGCGCTGTATGGAAGCAAATCTATTCCATATGATTGGTCATCGATGTCTATATGGTATCATATCTGGCTTTTTGCTGTGTATGACTTATTATGACGTTGCGTTTTTGTAATATTATTTCGAGATGACTAAGTAGTATACTATTACAGATAGGGTGTTCGTTTTTTTTGTTTAAGATAATTACATTTTCTTAATTTTTATCTGCGTTAATTAAACCATTTTAACCAAAGTTAATCAAACTTGAAAATGTAATTTAATAACAAATCTGAGTTGTTAATTAGTAATAACAAATCATTAATAAAACCTAATCTAAATAAGAACATTTTAATACGTTACGCATGTAAACATGCACGCAATTTTTCATGAGGGGTTGGTTAATTAATAAATATATTAATAGCTGGTGATTAAGTTAATTAAACACGTGGTAATTACTGATTGATTAGTTAGCATTCAATAAAGTGTTGTCAATCATTTTAATGTAAAACAGTGTTGAAGTGTCCTTATTACTGTGAATTTACTGTAAATTGCTTTATTTCAGAGATAAAGGCAAACACAAAATTTTAACTAATCCTAATTAAAACTCTTTTTCAGTGTAATTGTTTTTTTTTGTATTATAGTTGATAATACATGGTTTTTAGCGCAGAATTAGTTGACCAAGCGACACACTGCAGGAATACCGTCGCGGGTTCGAATCCAGCGCTCGTTTGAATTATTCATAAAGCGAGCAGTTTCAAGGGCCCGCGGAGAAAATCGATGCACAAGCATAAATGCGGGCCTGCCGGTTGTGAAAAAACACTTTACTATACTTGTACGGAGGTTTTAGCTAAATTATTTGTTATTAATATAGCTTTAAATATGTTTTGCGAATCATTTTATGACTCGACAATATTTTTTACATATTTCTAGGTAACATGATATATTGGTGAGTTTTTAAAGTTTATGATGTTAATATTAACTCAATTACTTTAACTTAGGTACGTTTATTTTTGTTTTTTATTTATTTAAAATAAACACTCGTTTTAACAAAATAGAATGGGATAAGTTAACAATTATTCTAATTTTAAAGCGTTTAACTGGGCCTTTATTCTACATTGTCTTTACCCCTTTTGCTATCGTATTGTTAACGTTATGATAGCCCTTATTAACATAACAGTAAAGACGCCCACGTCATAAACAATTATGATTACAATAGGGTTTAAACAAAGTAGAAAAGAAGCCATGTAAATGACATGATTATAAGATAAAATTAACAATGTAACGCATTTGTACGTACCAACTAAACACTTAAACATAAAATATACAATAATAACTACATCTAACTGAAACATCTGAATCATATAAATACCTTCAAAATACGTAATCCAAATACCCCAAAAACACAACAAAACAACGTTTCAGGAACATCTTTCAACGAATACAAATGGCTTACAAAAACTGAAAGATGTCCAAAAAGCAAGACACGCAATGTTTACAATGCTAAAAACTGAAACGGGTATAGTTACGAGAGATAACCGCACTACAGCGGTAATGGACTTCTAACAAGGTGCGAGCGAGACGGGGAGGAGAGCGGGACGAACGGCACCCACACAGACGCTGTCTAATTGTCTATGTAAAGGTGTATAAGTGTCACCTGTCCGTTGTGTTGGTATTATGTTGAATGTCTGGAATCAGTTTTTAGTCTGTATTCTTTAATACGTGTGTAAGTATGATGAGATTGATTAATGAAACATAGATGGCACTGAATCTAAATTAGATCCTGAAACTTTAAATTCAATATGATACGTTACAGTCATGTTTTTGATTTTATTAATGACATTAAAGGATAATCAAATGTGAAACGGTATCTACAAATTGTTGTTTAGATGCATCGGGATCTATTTGGAGTCCTCAATTTAATAGTGTTAGATAGAAGATGTAACATGCCTATGAATTAGGAATATAATTATAATAGGCACGTTAGTAGGTACGTAATTGTATAAAAACTTTTTACTATCTTGGCAATAGTATTTAAATTACACTAAAGATTTTACAATCTTCAGTGTAGTTTTAACGGGGTTTAAAGCAGAATAAAATAAATAAAAACAATTACTTTGAAACTTCAAATAAATACCTACACCGTTTTAGCAACGTCAACAGCCGTCACGGCATAAGCAAAACGTAGCAAGTTTTCATTCATCAACTACTGAATAATTATTCAAATCAAAAGCACTCGTTCACCAGAGTAAAATAAACACACCATTTAGTGAATTAATTTTGTAGAACGCGACTACTAGCGCCATCTCGCGGCGAGTAGCGGAACTTGAACGCAAGGTTCATTTCTAAGGCAACCATAACTTCGTGTATTTGTTTTTATAATTGTATGTAAATGTTTAGTGTAAATTAATTTTTATTTTAATGCTTCTGTTTTCAATGTGAATGTGTTGCGACGACCTTGCTCCATTGATATTATACAGTAAGGCATTAATTATACATGAGAACATTGTTCGAAGTTTGACTGCCGTTTGTGGCGTTTGTATTCGTACGTACACACGGCAATTATATTAACAGTCATAATATTAACTCTTATTACGTAATTAAAAGTAACATTTTATTATGTTAAATAAATAATGTTTAAAAAAAAGTGTCAGCTGTATTTACGCTTTTATAATTCGACGTTAAATTTAAAAGCGTAGGTATCCGTTTTATAAAAATAATATTTATGTGTCTAATTTTACGTTAAATTAATCAATAATGTATTTTACACACGTAATATAACAAACAATTACCCGTCTGTGTGCTTAAACTTTAAGGGCTGATTGAAACTCCAGATAACACTAACATACTTCAGGTTTTTTGTCACTAGTTTGAACCAATTTCTACCATGTTTCTTAATTTTTTACCATATTTTATCTGTCATAAAGTTTTTTAATGAAATTAAATAAAGTTAAAGTTAATGTCAACAAAATGATCATAGTTAATTAATAGTAGGTAAATTCTGTTAAATTATATTTTAAAAAAAAAGGGTCTATTATTTTTTAATATTCGACAAAACCACCTATCAGCCTTCTTCGTTTCTAACAAAGAACATTGCAAGTACTTGTCACGTTGTACGTACACAAAGCCCATTTCCAACTGCGTCACCACTCCATTATATTAACTCTAAAACCATAATTACCGTCCACAACCCGTACATAGTAAATGAGCGGTACCTATGTGCTATTATGTCGCATGTGTGTCAATTTGTGTGTGGGCCCATGCATGAAATGAACAAACAAACATGTGTGCGGATCGAGTACGAATATGACGATCCAATCACGCTTGGTTTGTATGGTAATATTGTAATATTACTGTTGTAATTTTAGATTGAGGGTTTGGAAGTTAATTATAATGTTTACTGTTTTTTTTTTTATAATTTTAATAGCCTACTGTATTTTTTACTGCTAAAATTAAAGTGTATCTATGGAATGGCCGAAGAAATCAGTTTAGCAAGTAAAACCGCAAGAAATACAGCTTAAATATAATAAAATGTACGTACTTAGTTTAAACTAATGTTCATTTACAAAATAAAATATTTTCATAATCTTACGGCTATTTCTTAAAACACGTAAAAATATATACCTGTATATCCAAAATAACCATCAAAGTCAAGAAAAATACGAATACTGCTAATGTATTAGGGTATTTAAAACAATTCTGCAAAGTATTATAACTATCGGTCCAGTAATATCGAAAATTCATCAATTTTCAATTTATCACTTTGGAGCAGCCTGTATGTACGAACAGGTGTATAGTCCAGCAAGAGTACCCAAACAAATGGAAACTCTTTTGAATTACATGAGAACTCCACGTCAGATGCCATACTTACGCACAGACAATATCACTCGCATCTCGCTAGGATCAATCCATTCCTGTTGTCATTGCCATGACTGATAGATACAGTATGTATTTGTTGAATATTGATTTAAAATCAAATCCGTTTGTTTTTTTAATACACTTTTTTACAATACTACTAAATAACACCCTTATACCGGGTTTCATTATTTATCCAGAGGTCAAGGTCACATTGTAGGTATAACGAGTAGTCTTACAAAAATCTGTTATTGAAATTTTGTAATATAGATACGAGTAATCTAAGTATTAACCCTGTGCAATATGCGCATCTGGTCTGGTGAAACGACGATTACTAAATGTGTGAAATGCTGTATTTTGTCGTGATACAAATTCTTTTCAAATAATTTGAAACAAAAATACAAAACATGACATACATTTGCATTACTTTAAGTTGCTTCGTAAACCAAAATAAGTGTCGCAATTAGTCAATAAGTTGCATATTATTTATCTGTGTATTCTGTATGTCATTTATTGTGAAAAAGGATAAAGTAATTCATTTCTGGTCCTTGGGTTATCTTGCTTGATTCTTTGGCTAACGCTGTTAGTCCATAGAAGTTAAAAAAAGGACACATAAATAAGTAAGGTAGGTACACATACTAAACAGATTACTTAGTCAGACTTGCCAGCTTAGCTTTTGTTATAACCTCTTAACAACAAGACCAAGCTATAATTCCCAGTCATCATCATGCCACGCCACAAGCTCGTACCTGGAGTACAGTCAACGCGATTTGCCGAGGGCCTGGAGCGTGAAATGAAAGATAGCGTCCGTCGCGGCTGGCGGGGCCCAAATGGGCATTCGAGGACAAAAGGGCCGCGGAACATGTCCGAACTACATAAAGGAGGTGATTGGGCCATTGAATATAACTTTTGATTTGCAGTATTTTTCATTGGTTTTGTCCATGTGGAACTTATTTAATAACTACATTTTCCGGGATGGAAAGTATCCTTTGTTTCCTGGACTCGGGCATTTTCTATGTAAATTCGTGCAATCGTTCACACGTCATCCGGCCAAGAAACATTCTTAAAATGATAAAGTTTCACGTTTATTGAATAATTTTAGTAGGATAAATAACAGTATAATATTGTCTTGGGCAAATAAGGCGAAAATCACCAGGGCACAAAAACCGTGGAAATTACTCGTATGTTATAAATGTTTACTTTACTCTAATCTAAAGCCTACGTACGTACACACTGTCATACGTGAGCTATCAAATTATTTGGGAGGAAAATTATATTTTGACCTTTTCCCAGGATATATATCCTGGGAAAAGGTCAAAATATAATTTTTTCCTATTAAAATGTCAAAATTGATTCCCCGGCTAAGACTCCTAAGAGTAACGAATGGTTTATTAATGTTTTGCAAAATCGTCTTTGTGCAAACCATATTATGATTTGAAAAAGCATCGTGTCACAAAAAGGTGCTTCCCTTTACAGCATTTTTTATGGTCACAAGTTTAACGTTACGTAAAATGTATCTAATACGTTTGCTATGTATTACTTTGTGAAGTGAGACTTTTGCCAAAAGCCCTTTTTTATTTACAATTAACAAGATTACTTTCATTTTTATAGATATTATTTTCGCTTGAGACTACAAGAAGAGCCTTAAATATAAATTGATAGTCTTCAAACTTCCTGGTTACAATAAAACATGTCACTTACCTATTTTTCTGCCTGTGTTTCTCCATTTCGGAAGGGCACCCCCTTAACAGGAAGTGCGGTCACTGGCCTGGCCAATGGTATCCGGAAGGGTGGCGCTACCTCGCGGGGCCACGGTATTTAGTGGGATTGGGGTTGACAGGGCATTAGGTGAAACGTGGGGTTATGGTCATTTCCGGTGTGGTGCTTATGTATTTTTATGTTACGAGTGAGAGGTTCAGAGCAGACGTAGCATTTACAGTTTTATGCTGGTGATAACCACAGGAGCTGCGACTTCTGCCTTGATTTTGGCAATTTGGCAATATCTGGCCGTTCAATTGCCATACCATATCAAAACTAAAAGACTTACCCACATACCAATAAAATTATAATTTAAATAATTTCACTTCGGCGGGGCCCTAGAGGACGATCGATATTATGACGCCTACCTGGAAGACCGAGCGTCACTCGGGTGGAAAACGAATTTTCCCGAAAATGACAACATGACACATAGATAATAGATTTTTCGCCCCCGTAAACCCGTATATTGTGAACTTCACCGAAATCGTTACAGCCAGTTTAATAGTAAGGATTGGATATACAAAGGTTAAATAAAACCCATAATGGCTCGTTCTGTATTTTTACTTTTAGGGGTGGACAAAAAAAAAGCAAGTATTTATAGGCTATGTGTATACAGACAGATCAAACCATAACACAATGAAATCTGTACTCATAATTTCCCAGAGAGCAAGTTTCCACACAAACAAACTTCACATCTATGACATTCTATTTACAGAAATAACAGCCAGCCAAAAGCTTCCAAAAACACGCCATTTCAACTATGAATCGGGGAAAACATTTTCCGACGGACAGTAGTGAAAACAATAGCATATACGGCGTGGTGCTGTGTTATTCCGTAGAGCTGGCTGCGCAAATAGTCGGCGCTGCCTACCCACCTGGATAAAGAGGGGGGTGAGAATGGGGCTGGTAACTGCCTACGACGATGATACCTCTATGAGGAAAGAGCTTCTATAAGGTGCGATGGAACGCCGAAAGATGATAATAGGCTTTAAACTTATATTGGTAGTGGCGGTTTTTTTTGTTCAAATGCCTTTGAGTTTTAAGTATGAGTAGATGGGCAAACTATAGTAATGCCTATTCTCTAACCCAACTAATCTTAACTCGGCAGTCAATCTTTAAATCTATATGACATCTCATAAGATGAACTTTTTGATCTTTTTGTTAATGTTGGGTTCAAATATTTCAAAGCAGTTGCTGTTATAGCAACAAAATTGAATGTTCTATTCTATTCTATTCTACTCGTGATCGTGATTAGTTGAAAATTTCGAAACCAAGTGGCAATTTTAGTACATCACCCAGTGCTGAAGGACTCCACCTCAAGTTAAAGGAAGAACATCATGAGGAAACCTGCACATTCGAACAGCGAAGAGAGCGTTAGAGGATAAGTAAAGCCAAAAGAGCTAATTCGTTCAAAAGTACCCTCTGTTAAATCCGTGTAAATGGCACTAACTCTAATAAACCCGTGGCCTGTCTGCGGGACCTGATCTTTGCCGGTTCAGGTATGATTCGTCCGCATCATGCGATTACGGCGCAGCTGCCGTCTCCCAGCACCGGCGCTGCGGATTGCCGGATCGCCTTAATTATATTCCGAACTGGATTTATATTTATACAGCAGGATTTAAAGTTGGTGCAAATTAATTTTTAACTATGTAAAATGTAGCCTTTGTTGCTTCCGCTCAAACATTTCCTGTATCCAGTTGGATATAATAGTAAAGTTTTAGAACGTGAATATTGTTACAAGTACCATGCATACCAAAAATGAAACCAGAGTTGTATCATGGAATTCTAGTGAGCCGCAATGATACATTTTAGCAAATAATTACCTACCAATACTTTCTTAAAAGGATGAACCTTGAATTATCCTCATGCCAATGAAATACAAAAATGCAAAATACTATTATTAAAAAAACAGAAGCGCTAAGAAACAAAAGAAGAGGCAGAAAAACTAAAGAACAATCATAATTAACAGTTTTAAGCTGTTTCTCTGTCTCAATTGTGGTCGCAGCCAAAAATCCATTCAGTGTGGAGTCGAGTGGTCGTATCTTACCTAAAAACCCTGACTCCAACAACATGACTGTTCTTTAAGTTCTTTTAAAGCTTGTCTGGTCTCAAATGCTCCAAGCAGTCCATGTATTCAGACACAAAATCTCAATTTCAATCCTGCTGTAAAAGTCACCCAAAGCATAGCCGCAGATAGAAGCTAGTGATATATTTACATCATATGCAAAGCAGTTTGTGCATGAACGCATTGAACCCGATACACCAGCGTTTCTCACGGATATAAAGCATCCGTCCCGTTTACAACGCCAAAGTTGAAATAGGACGGCAACTAACGAATTAAGGATAGGCCAACGAGTCGAATGGCAAATATTAGTAATATGAAATTGTCTCAGTGAATGAAAGTGCCAAGGTACTGAAGTGTAAATATGTTTATATTTAATATATTTCTGCAGAAATTAAAATGTCCGAGTTACAACGAAAAACCATAATTAAGTAAGAAGGCTCGTTTGCCTTATAATTCTGAAGATTCATAATTCCGAATTAAGCAAAATCCCGAATTGTCATAATTCCGAAAGTAAATTTCGAAAAAAATTGCTCAAGTACGACAAAGATCACGAGAAATTTAAAAAAAGTCCTTATTTATACTTACAAGTAGTTATTTGTTCATTTTGATCACTTTTCTTTAATTTCGATAAAAATACAGGTCACTTTACTTGGTTTGATTCACCATTAAAACTGGTGAATGTTTACAAAATTTAATGAAGTTTTTGAACACTGTCACATGATTTTTGAAAACTGACAAAATGTATACGATTGACGTAAGATGACGGTCTATACCCTTTTGCACCTTAATCCAATGAAATTAGGTTCAAAAGTGTACACATAGATATTTGTACTCGACTGTACACGTCAGTCAATCAGGTTACGCGTTAACGGATCTATATATCACTGGGTGAAACTCATTGGTATAGCAACTACCACATTATTTTGGACCTTGCAATCGTAACCACTGGTCAAAGTTGGAGATCAATAAGGCTGGTAGCCTAGCCGAAGTAAGCAAGTAAATTTACTACTTTTAGTGGTTACAAGGTTGGATTTGATTTTCTAATAAATAACTACCTCAAAAACCTAGAGGCCTGGACAAGATGCATACCGCTAACGTTAGCGATTTTCGAAAGCTGTCGAAATAAATGTCACTATTGGGTGGCCTGGTATGTATGCTTGTTTACCTTCCTTTTTTACGATGATTGTAAGCCTAAATGTTTCGATAACGTTTTTCTTGCGAAAAATGTCAGATTTTTACGATTTTTGAATATGTTGTAGATATTACGAAAATCTAGGTCTGTACATTTTCCTTTCCAAGGAAATGTTTCGAACAAAAAAATAATTTAAAAAAAAGAAACGTAAACGTACTAACCTATTTTCTTATAAAAACTACAAATACTTATTCAAAATTCGTGGAAATCGGATTTTATTTAAGAGGTAAGAAACCTTATCGCCCGGAGCTAAATTTGTATGGATTTTTTTTAATCTTCGGTTCACAATTCTTCAAATGACTATTATACTTAATTCTTCTGTACATGTATATGTCGCTGAACTCCTCCTAAACGTCTGGACCAACTTTGATATTTTGTGTGGTTGAGTGGGTTCATGGATATTTAAGATTCACAATTTGATAAAAAAACCTTCAGGCAGGACAATGCCTCCCAGGTCCGCTACTATTGTCTAACCTCGTAAATCCTGTTCTTTATAAATAAATATTTTTACTACCGAATATACTATACGAAGTACTTATGTAGAACAGTAGGTACTTCAGACCTAGATGGTCGTTTTTATGTCTTAAGTTTTTTTGTAACTTTTAAAGTGATACCTTGTATAGTATGGTGATTTTAATAAAGGGGGATTTCGTTTGCTGTAATAACTACGCAGAGTTCGAGGACACCCTGTATTTTGTTTTTAGGATGACGAAGAATCCAATCATCGTCGAAATGTTTCAACTTATTGAAGCCTAAAATGAATCCACATTTTTTTTATCTAAAATTTGTTTTAATTATATGTACTTAACAAGAGTAAGTATTTATTGTACCTACGCAATAAACTGATTTTTACATTTTCCATAGATAGGTTGAACAGATTGCGGCAATGAAAAGGTGAGCTCAGCTAGCCTGAATTTGAGCTCACCCGAGGTCAGCCATGGAGAGATTAGGTACATTGAATAGTTACATAAAACTCATTTTTACCACACTATTGAATGAAATTGCACTATTTACCCACTGGTTAATTTCTTATGCGTTAACTGCGTGCGCGCAAAAAATGTGTTCTTTCACGCGTAGCGTTGCATTATTTATAAATTGGCAATAATTGTGATTGACAGCCTGGATATAATGCAATGCTAGTCATTTCAACGGCTATCTTATCCCCACCCAGGAACACAACAATGTGATACTACTGCTTGGCGGTAAACATAAACTCACTAAGTGTGTGTGTGTGTGTGTGTGTGTGTGTGTGTGTGTGTGTGTGTGTGTGTGTGTGTGTGTGTGTGTGTGTGTGTATCGCTTCTTTTCTTTCTACCATCTTTTCCTTTAAACTACCGCCAAGCGAGGGTGTAGCTTTGTTGTGTTCCGGTGTGGGGATAAGACAATCGGTGAAATATACAGGGTGTCCCATAATTGACACGTAACCCTGACACCGGAGATAGCCCACCCCTAGACCTACCAAACCAGCCTAACATGACCTCAGTAAAAGTTGCACGGTTTTTGAGATATTGCCAATAATGATAATTAGTTTCGTATGAAAATTATTACCAAAACAAAAAATAATTAGAAAAAGTAAAATAAAATAATTATTAGGCTGGTTTGGTAGGTTTAGGGGTGGGCTATCTCCGGTGTCAGGGTAACGTGTCAATTATGGGACACCCTGTATAATAAAAAACGAGTGGTAGGGATCCTTACGAAGCCTGCCAAAATATTTATATTATTACTAGGCTATTGCGTCGTGTTCAACATTAGATACTAGAGGACGCCCGCGACTTCGTACGCGAAGAATTGGTTTCCCGCTACTCCCCCTATTTTAACCCCTTAGGGGATGAATTTCCAAAAATCCCTTCTTAGTGCACCCACAGGATATCCAAGGAATATTCCCTCCAAATTTCAAGTCCCTAGGTCCAGCGGTTTGGGCTGTATGTTGATATGTCAGTCAGTTTCTTCTTTTATATATTTAACTAGAGGACGACGCCCGCGACTTCGTACGCGTAGAATTAGTTTCCCGCTACTCCCCCTATTTCTTTCCGTTGGGGATCGACTTTCGGAAAATCCTTTTTTATTGCTCACTTACATCAAAGTCAAAGTTAAAGTCAAAGTCAAATTCTGTATTGCATGACTATAGGTACAAAGATAAAATGTTAAGTAATAATGTCAAATTCCTAAATCTATAGCCTACCATTATCTAATGGTGTACAATATTTTAATGTCTTAACCTAAATCATTATCAATAAATTTAAACATAACACTATAAGAAACATAACGATTTAATATTTACATTTTTCCTTTATTATTTAAAAAGTCAGATATATTGTAAAACATTTTATTCATCATGAAAGGAATTGAATATGTTGTAGTTATTATAAAAAACTAAGTCTGCGCGTTGCCGTTTGTTCCATCCCTTTTTTTTCTTTCCATGAAATATTGTCTTAAAAAGGAAAACGTACAGACCTAGTATTTCATAATATCTACAATATATTCAAAAATCGTGAAAATCGGACTACTTTTAAGGGGGGAGAAACGTTATCGCATTAAATATGGAATTCTTTAGATTCACAATCGTTTTAAATTGAAAGCTGGATCACAAAGTACAACCCATGACATAGTTAACGTCCAACCAGAAAAACATAATGCGGCACACATCATAATTGCCCCGGAAGGAAGCGGCCCCGTTGCATTTCCATGCATTTGCATGCCTGCAGCTTTGTGTGCTGTGCCCCGATCGCTTGATAACGCACGCTTATTTTTACTTTTTAAAATATAGCATGCGAGTAAAAAAAACATGGCCTAGTGCGAGTCTGGCTGGCATACACTTTATTTTTTATTTTTGCAATAGTATTAGACACGCACTCTGAAAAATTCAACAGTTACTCTACTTATTACGGTTCATGAGATACACGACTGACAGATAGACGGACGGATGGGCGGACAGCGGGGGAATTTCCTGAACAACTATGCCACTTTTTCACTCCCCGACTAAAAAGAGATGTGTTATAATAAGTTTGAGATCTGACACGCAATTGCGATCTCAGGATTGCAGTCTTAACATTGTAGTCTTGAGAATGCAAATGTCTATGGGTCACGAACCCACTTACCATCAGGTGACCTGTATGCTCGTTGACCTTCTCTATGGGTACGTATCATAATATAATAAAGGTCAAAATACATAATGGGTCATAATACATAATGTTTCATAATATTATAATGGTGTTTTTTATGAAACGGTAAACTTTTCGGGATTTTTATACTTAAAATAATAATCGATGTATGAATGTGGAAGAAGCGTAAGAGATTTGTCAAGATCGTAGCAGGTGGAAAGAAGTGGTCTCTGCCTACCCCTCTGGGAAACAGGCGTGATTTAATGTATGTATGTATGCATTTTGACCCATTATGTATTTTGAACTTTATATACTATCATACGTACCTCTTTTCTCTACCATAAAAAATACTATATCCGTCCAATAAAGATCCAAGATTTATTTACAAGCTTTCATAGTTATGTCCTAAGAGATCTGATGATGATAGCTCTTATTTCATTGACAGTAATGGCGGCCGAGTTAAAAACAATACTATATCACGACAAAAGTAATATTGTTTTACCGTGTTGAATAAGCCCCAAGTTAAAGACAATATGGTTTTTACCGCCTGGAATAGAGGCCCTGGCGCGGTATTCTAGGCGGTAAAACCATACCGTCTTTGATCGTGTTGTCAACGTTTTGATAGGTCTTATTTACTTGACGGTAATGGCGGCTGACGTCAAAACAATACCATAACGTCAAAGATGATATCGTTTTTACCGTCGGGAATAGAGGCCCTGAAGTATGTAACACGCATTTGGTAAAACTTGACAGGCAAGCAATGCGTAGGTGCAAGTAAAACCGGTAGATGCAATTATAGCAACTGCGCCCACTGCGGACTAGTCCGGTTGGGTTACAGCGGTAATTGTTGCGTTGGAATTAGGCTTTGAGCAACTTACTGGACGTCGCGGTTGGCCTAGTTGGTAGCGACCCTGCCTGCGAAGCTAGCGGTCTTGGGTTCGATTCCTGGTTAGGGCAAATGTTTGTGTAACGAGTGCGACTACTTGCTGAGTCTTGAATGTATATTTAATTCTGTATGCATGTATATTTATCGTTTTTTTTTGTAATCATAATTTACGACAACGTCTATTTGCCGTGTGGTGCCGGGTTTAGAATGTTGCCACTCCATGTCTTCCCGTGGATGTCGTAAGAGACGACTAAGGGACTAAAGGCTGTGTAGTGCTGTTAGGCGATGGGTTTGCAACCTGTCACTAATACACTGGATAACATCTTAGCCTGGTTGTGCAAACTGTGGTCACAGAATTATCAACAAGTTTTTGAAGTTGTTGGTGAGTCTGTGGCTCTGCCTACCCCACTCTGGGAATGAAGGCGTGAGTTTATGATGATGATGATGATGTCTATAAAAAATAACAACAAATTGTTTGTTCTTGGTAATTATGTAGCTCTGCCTACCACACTCTGGGAATGAAGGCGTGAGTGTGTATGTATGTTTATATAATTTACGACGGAGTTAGTCTAGTTGTTAGTGACTCTGCCTGCCTCCGACTGCCTGAGGCTCAGGCATCATCAGGCCCTTAGCTGATGGTCCTGGGTTCGATTCCCGGTCAGGGCTAATATTTGTGTGATATGCGTAAGTATTAATTTCCTAGTCCTTAGATGTTTTCTATGTATATAAGTATGTATTTCTATGTATAAGAAAAAGGAAATTATTTGTCAAGAATGGGGGGGTTGAAAAATTTAAGTGATTTGATCATAGCAAACGGGGTTTCATATGAAAGGGCTCAGTCTGCAAATTTCGAAACTATTTTTTTTACATTTTATTATTTACTTTTTTTTTATTTACTTACAGCAAAAAACCGGTCAATTTTTTAACTCGGCCGCCATTACTGTGAAGTAAATTAGAGCTTTTAAAATGATTACAATGCGATAACACGTCAAAAACAATAAAGTTTTACTGTGTATAATGTCAGCTTTGATAACCGGATACTGCTGATACCCATACCCCTATTTGCCCCCAGCTTCGAAACCGAACAACATCCAAAATAATTCCAGGCATATTTGGTGTTGATTGTTTTCGAATCAGAAAGCATATAAGAAACCAATAAAACACATAGTTCTGGGCATATATGGGTTAACTACAATAGGAATATAATTATAATTCGTCTTACATCATAATGTAACCCTATATTAAATTTTAGTATAAATAGTTCAGAAGTTTCTTTTAATTTTCAATTAATTAGTTTCCCTGAAAAATAACTATTGACTTATAAAATGATTAAAAAGGCATTTTCATAATTGGCTCAAAATGGCGTACAGTATTTAACCCGGCTATTAAGTTTTTATCAACCTCATAATTACTAACTAATGGTCTGTAATAACAGCTTGCGACACACCGGCTAAATTACTGCGGTAAGAAAACAAGTTATTTACAAATATAGGGAAAGCCATAATTAATAATTTGAACCTTGGGTATGGCAGAAGAAGAACGAAAGCAGGATTAATGCAGTTGAAATGAGGGCTCTGAGAAGTACGTGAGTTAGGATGATAGATAGAGTAAGAAATAGCGAGATCCGAGAACGATGTGGATTGAAAGAAGATGTAGTGACTAAGATCAAAAAGGGTATGCTAAGATGGTTTGATCAGTTAGATTGACATAAGACTCTTCAAAACCCGTCCACGCGTTTAGTTTCTAGAGCGCCACAAAGGAACAAAGATACATAAATATAGAACGATAAACACAATACCCTTCTCTTTCGGCAGTCGGGTAAATAGAGGCTCTGTTGTGATTGTCAACTGTTTTTAAATGCACTGCACATATGCAAATAAACGACCAAATATTCTGTTGCCTTACAGTGAGTAACTCATAACAGTCTTAACCAAACAGATATCCCGATAAATTCCATACTTCGAGCATGTCAAATAAAGACAATAACCAAACACGGGGTTCCCACAAGAAAAACGCCGGCTTCTCGGCATATGGCCGTTTCGTTGCTCATGCATATTCAGGAGTGCGACCCTCGGTAACGAACGGACAAACGAACTGGCCGTTACTGATAGTACTTATTGATAGTATCTGAAGTGATTGCGGGGTAGATGCGGATGTGACACGGCTAATATGCCTTGGAATTTGTTTGATGCTACAGCGGATATGGTGTTGTTGCACATGATACAAAGCAGCCTAATTATATTGAAGTTGCGGAATAATTTAAGCTGGGGCTTTATTCTACGTTCATTTTTATTCTTATTGTTATCATTTTGTTTTTACTCTTTCACTGACAAGTTAATCAGAGCTATCATAACGTTAAATACACGATCACAATTAAATAGGGATAAAGATAGTGGGTTAAAATGTGGTTACAGAATTATCAACAAGATTTTTCTAGACATTTTTGGGTTGCATGGACACGGGTAGACAAAGATGTAGTTTTTTAATTTGTATTTTATAGAAATGTAATCTGCATCGAGTCGACGTAGCGCTTTTATGACGAAAGGGTGAGATTATATCTCGTCAACAACACATTGTCCTGATGTCTTAATAATAAGTGCAGTAGCTAGATTCAACATTAACTGGGCACTGTAATAAGACAAATTAACATGTTTATTTAGAAATTGACATTTAAATTACCTAATAGGTCATTAAAAAAATATTGAAATTATATGAAAAATATGTTTTTTTTTTCATATATCTTGTCTTGATCGACTTAATAGATAAGTAACTAGTAATATAAACTAAATAGTTTTATAGTTTGGCGATGCACACTTAATACTTTACGCTATACAAAAATGTAAAAAACTTTATATCCTATCCTTTACCCCAGAAATACATTCCCGCATCTACCGATTGTTTTGCTTGTCCCTACAAACTGCTAGACCCCGGAGTCACTCTGCTAATTCTGGGAGGGTTAACAGGTCTGTAGAATCACATTTCTCTCGTCGTAAGTAATTATTTTGCTAATTCTGTACCTTGCGGATGACTTAGAAGGCCTACTGTAGAAAATGCGTGTTTTTCCTTTAGTACCTACCTTAGTATAAATAAAAAAATCCTCAACACACTGTAGCGGCCACATAAGCACGACTTACCCCAAGGTGGGGCAAGAGCGTCAACGGGGTAAGTGCGAAGAACCATATATTTTTGGGAGATATTGTTGGTTTGGCGCACTTGCCCCGTAGTAGGCGCATTTACCCCACCTTACCTTAATTAGGAAAGTTAATGATTTTTCGCAGAAAATTGGCTACAAATAGGAAAAGACGATTCATCAATATAAAAAGCTGTTAAAATTTCGTTGGTAAAATTCGGTTATTTTTGGTCGTTCTGAGATGAGGGCACTTATGACAATTTATTGCGAGCACTGGGTCTGAATGTATTTTTTATTATAAATAAAAATTTCTAAAATACTGTAGGTATTTTCTATTTTTTATTTCAATTACATGACTTAAAAAAATTGTATTTCATATTTAAATTACATGCCAAAAAGTATTTTGTAATATGTATTTTAATTTGGACATAAGCCACTCGCCTCTATCGGTTTAATTTACGCAATCAAGTTTAAACAATTAACTTTAAATAAACTGTTAATAAGGCCCGGTCATCGAAGTACGGCCAAGAACTCTGGATTACTTATTCATAATATTCATACAACGAGGCGTATGACGAATAAATTTGTATGCGTTAGCACAGTGAACATTGTTTTAACGCTGTATATTAAATTAGTTTAAATGGTGGTTTGATTGTTATTAAACAATTTAATAACAACCGAAGCTTTAATAATTAACTTGTTAATTGTTCATTCATGGTTTATAAACGCTGTTTTATTTTATCGTTGCGTTTCTTGACATTCTCAACAAAAACTATATACTTAAACAACAAACTATTTTATAAAAAATATAAAGCAACTTTTTTTTGATCGAAATGAAGACAAAACAACAACAACAACTGGGTTTTATGCTCTAGTATAAAATGAATAAATTTAAAAAATACGGGGTTTTAGTTTGAAAGCGGTAAAAAACCTATCAAATTGGAATTATTGCACCAAAAATACAAACACGCTCACCAAAATATACTTACAGTAAACAATGATACGAAATAAAAATGTCATTGTATAAATTGCCACAAAAATCTCTGTTTACTAAAGTAAATTGTTTTTGAAAGGTGATACTAACACTGCCATCTACCGGTGAATAGCGGAACTTCTTAAAACTAAGGGTCACGGGTATGACGGAGATTGGATTCAGAGTCTGTTTGACCCTGTATTTGTTCATTTTTATATACTTACGTGTAAATATATGACATGTCATGTCTTGTTTTATTGTTTTTGTATACTACATAAAAGGCGCTTTGTTGAATAATTAATACGACGGCGCGGCAACAACAATTTTTAAAACATTGTCGCTCGAATCGAAACTGTCGAATATAAATATTTAATTTTTATATACCATAAGTAGTACAGAACGGATGGCCGAGGAGCTGGAGGAAGAGGAGGAAGGAAAACCTATGTCCAGTAATGGTAAACGTACAAGGGCGTTTTAAAAAAAAAAGTAGTCATAGCTAAGGACTAAAATTAACAACGGTAACTTTTCCATTACGTCACGACAAATATACTGCTTTAAGACAAATAGTGGCATCTCAGACAAATAATATGCCGCCTACTGGCGTATGAGGGCAGTACATATATGACTAAATTGTCGTGACGTAGTGGAAAAGTTGACTTTGTTAATTTTAGTCCTTATCCTTAATCTTTATCTGCGTGCACTTTTTTTGGAAAACGCCTCAAACGAAATGATAACGACCACTGTTACCATCAAGTTTCTCAACTGATTGATTGATTGCTCATTTCGAAATGTGCAACAAAAGACTGTTTCACGTCTTTCCTTTTTAGGCAATCAGCTGCGTGACACGGTACGATGCGTACGCGCCGTTTTTATCACGTAACTTACAAGGGTATGTACATTTTTTATCTAGCGATAACCTGAAAGGTGTAAGCCTAAGCTTTTAAAAGTATATACTTTATTTTAAGTGGGTTCCGCTGGATATTTATACATAAAAAAACGTGTTTTTGATCGCCTAATGACGATTATGATGGTTTTTATTATGTCACCACTAGCCAAGTTGACACATTTCTCATTGAGTGAAGTGAGTTAGTGATTCTGGTGTAGCTATTTTTTCTGCATTTAGTAAACATAGAAACATACATGGTAAGGACATACTGATACCCTTAGACAATATGAAACACTTACCGCCGTATTCAGAGATATTTTAGAGAAAATTAACTCGTTCCTTTTTGAAACTTGTGTATGAAAAATAGTGACGTGAATAGTGACGACTAAGGAACGACTTATTGTCATTAACTGACTCTGAGCTGAGTGAGTATAATTGCGATATTAAAAACGGTAGAAAACGCACAGTGGGCAATTTAAATGGATAAGTATGGGGAAGTCCGAAACGATAAGAGAAAAAGGAAGCAATTTGAAAATATTTAATGCAGTTTTTAAGGACAAGCCCAAAATCAATGACGTGGCGCCCAAGTGTTACAGCTTTGTACTCTGTATAAGGTTTTTATTTAACTCCATTCTAATACATTCTAATAGATTCGTTTTCAGTCTAATGCCCATAAGTAACAATATTATCTTAAATTATATAATGACCATTACAATTACAAATTTATTTACTACGTCATCAACTCGTTGCGCGGCACAACACCGACCATCGCATCGTGAAGATCCATGGAGACGTCCTTCAGGCAACTCCGTCCGCGTAGAAGTCGTTTATCACTCTTCCCTCGAGAACCATACATTTTTCCGGGATGAAAAGTAGCCATGCTATTCCAGACTATAATCTATCTCTATGCCAAATTTCCTCCAGATCCGTTAAACCGTTCTGCCGTGATTGAGTAGGTAACAAACATCCAAACTTTCCCATTTATAATATTGGTCAGATTTCGAGCGTTGAGTGAAATATTATGTCACGGACACTCTTTTCAAAGGACTGCGCTAGTTTTTTATGGCAATTTCAAGGTGACGAGCATACAGGCCACAATGGTAAGCGCCATTCGACACATTTCCATTCTCAAGGCTGCAATCCTAAGACTGCAAATATGATGCTGGAATATCTCTATGCTAGTAATTTCGTCGGTTGTGTTATCCCCACACCGGAACACATCAATGTGATCGCGGATGATGGTGGTAGCGAGTCGGGTGGACCCAACGCAAGGTCTTACCACCCCTAAAGCACTAAGTTAGCCTTTCACGCATCCCAGTATCCGACGTTGGATACTAGATTTTTTTAATTTTAAACTTAGAGTGGTTTGAAATAAGATTGTGTTGATGTGGTCGTCTTGTGTTTTTTTTTCTATTTCTTTTTCTCCCTCTATCCCTCTCGTAATATTTTTGACATGTTTTCCTGCTGAACTACGCATGATATTTAATTATTATATTTAGTTTAATATTTATAGCTCTAAATAATGCTATAAGTAGTATCATTGTAGTATGCAATATGGTTAAAAAAAGGCTGACTGCTGAGCTTCTTGCGGCGTTTCTTCTCAGCAGTAGTGGTCTCCTCTTGAGAAGCGCTGGTAGTTTCTTGACGTGTAAAAGTGTCCATGCGGCCTGCTTACTGAATAAATGTCTTTTATCTTTTTTTATTGATATTGTAATATTTGTAATACATTATGTATTTGACATGACGTTCCACGGGTTAAGCTGGATCCTGACTGACAGTGGTGGTCCTCGACAGTTCTCCCCGGTTCCTAGTCACGGCCGTTATTCCGCCGCTGGGCCAGTCCCACGCGCCTGCGCATAAATTTGCATTCATTTCATAACCAGTGAACGGGGCATAACATTAGACGGGTCGAAAACGGTTTTTTTTTTCACTTTTTAACTGACAGCTGGGATGCCAGATGGTTTTGTTTGTTTCCGGGATCTAGATCTAACGGGCTAGGATTACCTAGGTCATAGGTAAAATATCTAGCGGGCTAAAATACCCGGTAACTGCATAATGTACGTTTGTCCGTTCATTTAAAAAACATTTGGCAAACGTATCATTTAACAAACTTTTGCCAAAACTTAATTGTGTGTAAACCGGACAAATTACAGAGGTTACCTAGGCTTATTAGTTTATTACAGTCAAGTGTAAAAATAATAGGAGAACGCAACATCTCAAAAATATGTCCCAATGCACCTTATTGCAGTGCAATAAGAACTTAGTAACATATTTATGAGCGGATTCTTTCAATACATATTTTTGCACTTGACACATCGTAGGTAAGGTAGATTAGAATTGTGACCACAAAAAAAAATGCTACGGCAGTACCTTTTTCTTTTTTTAGTGATATAATTTACCAATTGATGATTTGGTAAAACACTAGTAAAGTTTATAGACAACTTTCAAGACCTTTAAGCGTTGTCAGTAGGTACGTTTATAAGAACATTACTGTTACGCATAAACAACGCAATTCATAGAACGTTCAACTATCTAAAAATAATATAGACACAGAAGGTAGAGAAGAAGAAAATACAAGTACCGTGCTACAGGGTACCTAAGAGACAAGCCTTAACTAAAACATCCGAGTTTGATCACTTCCATACATATAGTCATACACACTGTTAAACTCATCACCCATCTTTTGTCTTCCTGCAGTCGAGTAAACATAAAATATGTATAGGTAATTATAATGTCAAGAACATTAAGAATAATTACATACATATACATAAACAATAACATTAACAATAATACATAAACATAAACACTCCGTTAGGAACTTTCCAAACTGCTTCTTTTGAGAAGTCCATCGTTAAATTACATTTATATAAGTTAAATAATTAAATATGAAATACATACACTCAGCGAATACAACCCAGTTTCCATAAAAAAGCATATTAAGGGCCGATTATAATTATTAAAATAATACTATGTACAATATTAGGTGGTTTTCGATAGTTCTGGTAAATACCTACAAATCAAATTGTTATGCTTTGATATCGATCCACAGCTTCAGTCTTGTAAAACATACAAAAGTAAAAAATACGAGATCATTAAAATTCAACCGTTATTAAGGATAGATGGCGCTGTTACGTTACTTTTCTGATATTTCATTAGCTAATAGGCATTAGCAATCAACAGAAAACGACTACCTATGTAGGAACTAAACAAGTATATTATTGGTTCTTATATTAAAAGCGCTCATGAAAAGTAAATTGCATTAAACGTATATCATGAAAATGGGTCGAGATGTGAAGATATTTATTTGTAAACTTTAATTTAAGTTGTCAGGGAGGTATTCTTATTACAGCAGTAAACCCATATTACAATAACTAGAATTAATTTTATGAAATATGGACATATCCTACAAATATTATACATGTGAAAGTTTGTGTGTGTGTTATAGTTTGTTACCTTCACGCACGCACGCTGCAACGGCTGGATGGATTTGGAGGAAATTTGGAATGGAGATAGCTTATACCCAAGATTACAACATAAACACTTTTCATCCCGGAAGATTTAAAAGTTACCAAGGGAATAAAGGTTATTGAAATTTACGCGGACGAAGTAGCGGGCAGAAGCTAGTATCAAGATAAATAACAATATTTATTCATTTCAACCCAACGCACAATTTTTATCAATTAGGTTTTAGAGAAAAAATTGCGTGAAAAATGAGAGTGCTGCAGACAGCACGAACTTAAATATGATATCAGTATTTTTTTCTCGTTTTCCTTAACCCAAAGTAAACCAAAGTTGAAAACCTAATTAAAATCATACAAATATCCTTCCATTATTCAAATAGCCGTATCTATATCCGCACTCGAAACTTTTCACTTCGCAGCTTTTTTCATCAAACCGTCAAGAAAATTAATAAACGAAAAAATTAAACAAGCCTGAGGGAAAAACAGACGGGAACTTTTAAAAAATTACCCTGTAATATATTCCAAATTAAAAATACGTAAGCGAACCGTCAGTCTGTCAATTTAGAGGGTTTTTAAAAGCGAAGTTCTAAAAAAATTGAACTGATATTATTATAAACTCAGAAATCAAACAAGATTTACATATTTTGAATGTTTTGAAAAAGTCTCTTATTTTAAAATATGTTTATCAAAGCTTCTGTACATATTTCCATTATCACCGTCTTTCTCCGTACTGTTAGCTTTGAGTGAAACGTCGGTTTTTTGTAATTTCAAATCAAATCAAATCAAATTCATTTATTTCATTACATTTACACATTTTTCATATAGACAAGTTACACAAATTGCGGTAATGAAAAGGGCGTGAGCACAGCAAAGCTGAATTTCAGCTCACCCGTGGTCAGCCTTGGAGAGATACTAGGATAAATACATTATAAAAAACTAATTAATAATACATACTACTAATTGATACCAATTGATAATTTGATAAATCACGATAATTAAATACGTTGCTTATATGTCAATCTTTTGTAATTTTCAACTCGAAAATCATTTCAGAAGTCCATAGAAAACAAAAATATATGGTATTTTAAACCATATACCTATTTATAAAAAAATAAAGTTTAAGCGGCTTACCCAGAAATTGACTTCTGAAACTTAGGTCTATTATTGGTTATTAAAATTATTCATTGCTACTTATTATAATAAAAAAGTAGTCTTAGACTGTCCTTTTGAATAAAATTGTACTTCTGATGCTTGTCAAAAATAAATGTTATTTTTTATTACTTCAAAGTTCGTCTACTAGAATAACATTTCAAGTCGTCGTCGTCGAGACACTATATAGCAAATTAACTCAGCTAATAGTATTTGTATTTATTTATTTCATATATCTGGGGTCCTAGTGAAAAAGGGTGTAAGTCTCCTGAGGATTAAGTGAAAAAGGGTGTAAGTCTAGTTACTCCGTTTATGTACATATACCCTTTTTTAGAACAAGTTAAGTCGACTTATACCCTTTTTCACTAGGTAGGTACCCAGATATATTATATCCACTACCTGTCTGCGTATAATAACACTGACTATTCGAACCCCTCCAAGCGCGCCACAACTAGGGTGAGATTTAGTCCGTCTACTTACCGAGAGAGGTCGCTGTCATTAGCATACCAAAGCCGTGCGCAATTAGCATCCTTTGATTCGATGTTAAAGCTTTTTTGCAAATCTTCTTAATTTCTCTTCAATGTTGCCAGTTAGTCTTTGGGTTTTAAATTAATTTTAAAGGCATTAATATTTAAATAGGAATTAATGTATAATTATGGGTTTTGATAACCTGACAACATTGAAAAATTAAATCATTCGTAATTAGATTAAATTTTGGTTGACGCTCTCAATTTTTTTATTTTTTTTGTACTTAATTTATATATATTTTTTTTTTATAAGGAATAAATAAATTCATTATAATTAATACTATTTGCTTTAAATAAGCTACATACGAATGTCTATTACATTTTAATTAAAAAGAAAGTTAAACAGTTAAGGTTCTAGTGGTTTCTTTATGCCTTACCGGAATACCTACTGTTTAACCACGACTTAAACCCAAAAATCTGCCAAAAACCCCTGGCAACACAAACCCCGTTTGTTTTAAGGGTGGCAACACTTTCCAAGTATTTAAATTTGGCGGCTTTTTGTGAGTAACGGAATGCAAATTCTAGACATTAGCGCGTAACAGATAAGAATTGGGATTAAACGACTTATTGTAGAGACAGCGGCGTTATAAGAACAAGGTGGGCTTAAGTCTAGAGATATTAGCGATGAGAGCAAAGCTTGAATGAAATAAATCTAGGGATACACACTCCTAAAGGCGCTTTTTTGTTCAGCGCCCACAATGTTAGTTGTAACTAGTACATTTCGTTACTGCAATAGGTTTCAACTTAACAATATATTTTTTTTTAATGTGATCTACTAACAAGCGGCCTATAATAATAACCCACTGGGGCATATTGAGCGCAACATACGGAAAAAACATATGGTACAGATAACAGTGAGTGAATAGAAGAGATAAATGCATTTTAATGTCGTTTTAACAGGTACTAATGACGCAAATAAAACTATAATACAAGGTCGTTAAGAAAAAAATCGAAAGAGGTTTCTCGCTAGATGGCGCTATACTTATTGGAATAAAAAAGGACCGCAGACAAATCGTGTATCCTAGTTTTTGCGCTATATCAGTAGTCCTTAGATTACCTACGGCTCTAAGCCTAGGACTAGATCGCTAGTAGCACTTATCCATATATCCATTACACAAAAGATCCCATAGGGTCGTAGTGTATCCGTATGGACCAATAAGATAAGATAAGTAGTTAAGACCACTTATTCAGACCGATCGATCAATAGTGCCTACCAAATTAAAAATCCATACAAAATTGTGAAGAAGTCTACAATGTTTGGGTACACCCCTAGTTCTATAAATCGCTATATCTTACCCCTTGCGCCAGCGCAGCCAGGGAGGCGATCGAGCGCGTATGTTAATTGGAGAGTAATTAGTTGCAGATACTTCGCAACTTCTGTTACTCGGGCTAGTAAATTTGCCACTTCACAACCTACTGCGGTTAATCGGTTTGGGTTAAGTTTTTGCGGAAAAACTATAGTTGCTTAAATGCTGCAAAAGGAAGACTAAAGTTCCGATGAAAACAATCATAATTTATGTGAATTTTATTTTATACTTATGTTTAGTATTTTTTGTAGGTAGACATGTCCTGGAGCCTCTGCGGCGATTATTGTAAAGTAATACTTAATGACTTGATGATAAACATCAACGACAACTCTCTTAAGATAAAACTGATAAATCAGATAATTACAACATTTTAAATGTTCATTCCTTGCATTTACTTCACCCTTGGTTTTACGGTCACGGGTGCTTACCTACATATTTTTGACTCACAAATTTACTTCGTGCACTATTATATTTCAATTCATTCCGAAAATTTTCCTTCAACATAAAACACATAGCTATAACGTCTTCACATTGTAACAATTTCTTAACACATCCCAATTGAATGCCCCGAGGCATTTTCAATAGCCTGATAAAATAAAATAAAAGCTATAACAATAAAACATAACTACCATATCGGGGTATAAATTTCCCTTATGCTGGCCGCGGTCCAGTGGGGTGCATATAAACAGGCTCCCTTAATTCGCAAGACGGATCGAGTAATTTATCAAGTATTGACTTCCTTGTTTGCGGCGGACTGGATTACAGAAGTTAGGAGTAAAATAATATGTGTGTTGCGAGGATTTACCCTTGTTACAGGGGCACCCACACACTGTAAGTTGTCATTTTACGACGCGTAGCTTCAGCCTAATTGGTAGTGGCCTTATATTGGTTGGCCTTATAGCTAGCAGTCCCGGGTTCCAATCCCGGTAAGGAATTTTCCCTTTTCCTTTGTGTGATAACCACCAGTATTTATTTCTGAGTCTTGGATATTTTTAACCTATACATTTTCTACCTATAATAAGTATATTATTTCTATATACAGGGTGTCACAGAACTTGACGTGAACATAACGGCATGAGAGATCGCGTTTTTTCCCGGACCAGAATATAATTTTATCTTTTCTATTAGTATCATATAAACCTTAATAACTCCTTAACTAATTAATAGATTGAAAAGTTAATACTAGTTTCTGAAACGGTATTCTTACCCTGTAATACGTAACATCGAGTTCTTGGACATTCTGTAGATCTTGGCTCATCTTGAAAGAGGTTAGCTCATCTATCATGCCATCTTATTCAATGTCCATGCGCTTGTCTGATTCAGAATAATCATCAAAGATAAACAATAAGTTAGGTAGTAAGTACATAGTTTTTCATTGTATTTTTTTATAATTTACACTCATTAAAAAAACCTTTGTATCACAATCATGTTCAGTGCCATGAGTCATGACAGATCTTTAGGATTGGAGAAGTTTTTTCAAAGTTTCAGCAATTATGTAAGTATTTTAGACATATTTTCACTAAGGGAGAAACTACGTACCCATATTTAATAAATATAACAGACGAATTTTTGACTTAAAATCTTAAACCGCAAACACACTTTTTTTTTAATTGTTCTAATATATCACTTCAAATGAGACTTCAAGGTTTCATAATATAACAAAATTCACATCATGTCAAATTTGCCGCATTGAAAGTAGCACAATTTATCTTTATTTTTTGTTTAGTTTTATACTTAACACTATCCCCCGATCACTTACCTTCCACTTTAATAAATACAGGGCGAAAATATTGAAGGCGATCGGCGCCCCTTCTTTTGACGTGTAAATAGTGTTTTTTTTATTTATGCCGTCCGGCCGTTTGATATGTTTTCTTTAGACTATTTCCCGGCGATTGTCAAAGGGATTACTTGCTTCAACGGACCTGATGTTTTATTTACATTTTTATAGCAAAATAAACTCTGAAATTGCTTCTGTTTTGATCGGTAGCGTAAAGAGAAGTTTACGTTCAATGTTTTTATATAGTTCGCTTTCTAAAACGGCAATTTTCTAATCGTAGCGGACGTAATTTTAAATTGTGAAGCATGTAACGTGTTTTTTGTACTTGACACTTAAAAAAAATAGGTAGATAAAACATTTATCTGCGTACTGCAAATAACACTATAATTGACAGTATAGAAATGAGAATAATGACAATAAAAAATCACATAAGTTCCCTAAAGTACGTGTGCATGCACAGCAAAAGGAAAATAGCTAAGCGTATATAGCTTATTTATTTTCACTTTATAATTAACCAAACACTCAGCAACTTATAAACATTTGCAACAATAAAAAAACAACAGTATCAATACTAGTTTTTTTTTCAACAACCTTTTTTACAGCATCTCCTTTCTCGAAGTCCCTATTTATTTACTCTTCTTTTTCACCATACTTTAATATAAACCACAACAAGAACCTTCCAGAACATTACCTTTATCAAGCGATTCTTTCTCCTAATCTCACCGGGCTCTTGCCAAATTCTCATAAGAAAATGTTGGGAAAGCTTGCTCATTACGGCAGGTCATCAGTATGCATAATGAATTAGATAGCGCCATCTCGCGGGGAGCGGCGGAACTACCAAGATAATGGAGGGGCGAAAACGAATTGATTGATGGTGGGCGCTGTGGTGGCGGGTTGTAGATTTTGTAGTATTTTGTGTAATTGATGTTTAATGTTTATTGTGTTGTGTTTTAATTTTACTTGCTGAATTTACATATTTAACAAACTAAAATAAGATAGGTATTTGTTAGTTGTTACTAGTGAATGTTACAGAATATTAAACATAAAGTAATATTTTTTGTAACACTTTGTAAAATTATAATTGGGATAGACAAAAAAAAATAACTCACGGTTTTTACATTCTAATTCGAAAGAATAGGTAATTTTAAGAGCCCAATTTCATTAATTTTGTATTTGACCCAATAGTTTTGTTTTAATATCTTTATTTATTTAGCAGACATTTTATGGATGACATGATTATTTAAAATTTGGGTTGGAATTTTCCATTAAATAACAACAATTAAATGAAATCTAATGATAAAAAGTGATTGTAACAGAGTATTAAAACTTACTATTTCAAGCGGTTTTCGCCTAACTCGTAAGATACACTTAGGAGGGCTTCAAGCCGAAAACGAAAGTCAAACAAAGGTTAAATATACTTTTGTCGAAATATCCGAAATAGATAAATATTTCAAAAACTTAATAATGCAGAACGGCTTTAAAACCCTATTCCTTGAAATAGTTTTCGAATTAGAGTAATTGTAAAAATATGAACAATCCCAATTGAGACTAGTTTGTAGACAATGGTTTCCCCTTGATAATTAAGTGACAACCAGAGGACGCATGCGACTTTGTACGCGTAGAATTAGTTTCCTGCTACTTCCCTTACTTCTTCCTGTTGACGATTTTCTAAAAATCCTTTTCTAGTGCACTCCTAGTACACCCAAGGAATATTCCCTCAAGTCCCTAGGTACAATGGTTTAGTCTTTACGTTGTCTGACTGTCTGTCAGTCAGTCACAGAAGAGTTTTATATCTATAGATAGATATAAGATATAACGTACGAAAGGCGAACTGAAATGATCGGGAATAAGAAGAACCGCATGCAGGGTATAGCATAAATTGTATTTTATTATTTTTCGAACACTATCCGTTTAATTTAATGCAGTGCCATTCTGCGGTCCAAAGGAATTTTAGCAACATGCCCCTTTTTCGAGACAAACGAAATATATTGCGGGAGCGAACCACTTTCGTTATTTTGACCTCGTGTTCAAATTCCAAAAAAGGTTTTATTGTAATGTAACTCAATCTAAAATATTCAATTCCCGATCATTTCAATGTGCCTCTCGTAAAAGGCATGCAAAACAAATTCAAACCATCAATCTCAAACCAAGCAAACTCAACATTTTACAACTACCCACATTTTATCGCCATTTCAGCGAAAATACCGTCGCATTCCCGAAACTCAACAATTATGACTTCCACAGACACAATAACTTTTCCACGAAAATGTACCAACCACACCAAAAGCACCCTTACTTGTAACTTATACGTCTCAAAGTTGCCGAATCGCGAAGTACATAGTTAACGCGAAGCATATAAGGGATAATAACGGGCAGGCCCGAGAGATGTCGCCACTGTCGATTTATCACCGAGACTTATGACAAGTGGCCGTCTTGTGCAGGCGAGGGGCAAGAAGTATAGCGCTAAGTCGTTACATGAGATTTCTTGGAAGATGTAAATGGTCGCAAAAAAGATGCCAGTTTTGAAAATTTCGATTTGAAAATTTGAGTACATGGGGAAAGAAAAGCGGTCAAAAGTAAACTCTAAAAAAATTGCATTATTATAGGTACTTTTTTTACAAAATTATTACCAATTACCTAAGGCATTTTAGTTTAAAGGAAAACTTCAAAACATAACTTTCACTATGTCGACAAAGTACTCGTATAACACAAATGAATATAACTATTTATTCATATTTAATATAATATAATACAATTAAAAGTTAAAACTAAACTTATTTAAATTAAAATAAAAACTAAGCTACTCAAATATTAAAGACGTAAATAATAATCACCACTATAAAAAGAACACCCCCTCTAGCAGGTCCGCTCGCGGCATGGTCCCTATGACACTGGCTGCGTTACCTCTCTGGATAGCTAGCCCAATCCTTTGGGAGAGGTAAGCACCAGCTCTAGGATCTCCGGAGGTGTCTATGAGCCGGGATGACAGGGCCTTAATAAAGCTTTTCATATCAGCTGACCAAGGTCCCATGGTCTCCACTGCAAGCGCCACAAATTCATAATTATTTAATAATGATGAATATTTGCGGCGCTTGTTGGTTTGGGCCTGATCAGCTGCTGCACCGGCCCGATTACGGGTTGACTGGACGTGGGACAGGGCGAATGTGTCAACACACGTCGCGTCCCACACCAGTGCCCTACCCAGTTTCCACGGCACCAATGTAGCTCCGTCTGGTCGCTTGCCATCGTCTCTATGTAAACCTGCTGGTTCCAGGACAGCTGGTACAGAGGCAGTGGCAAGCGAACGACGGATCAGATCATTAATTGTGCCATGCCGGTACAAACGGCCGGCACTTCTAAAGCATGAAAGGCCATGTCGTCCCAGCTCACTCACTTCCTTCCCGCACGTGCAAGTATGAGGTTCACAGATTCTAGCTCCAACCCGCAAACTTATTGCTATGCGCAAGCAGCTTGGGTCCAAGACTGTGCCTATATTGCGGGAAGGAAGAGCGTGGAGCCAGTGACCTGATTCGCCTGCAGAGACAGCGAGAAGACGGGCGCGATCTGAATCGTCCGGACTATTTTGTATGAGAGATGAATATTTTGTTACTTAATTCTGAAGCTTGATTTTTAAGTAGGTACCAGTCATGACAGTACAATAAATATTTTTATTTATTTAAATACTATGACGCACCAATCCCTCAGACAAAAGCGAAAATCACAGTAACCAAATTTAAAAGTTGTAGGGATGTGTCACGCGTAGCTGATCGGATTTGGATGAAATTGGGGTTACAAGCAGTTCAGGATAACTTCATAGGTTACTTTTCGTCCTGGTAAATTCAATATTTAAAAAAATATTATATAACGTTCAATGAGTTTTACATGGACAAAACCGCAGAAAAAAATAGTAGGTACTTATATTATAAATCAAAGTTGTAAATGGTAAGTATTATTTGCCATTCTGAACTGATATAATTTTACCCGTTTATTATTATTACTACCATGAGTAATAACTGAGTCAAAAACCAACCAGGGCCAGTATTATGATCGCCTTTATCGCGGTGGATAAAGCATCCGTCACTCTCGCACTTACATACTGGTCAGAGAGTGACAGAGGTTTTATTTATGTTCATCGATAAACACGACCATAATAGGCCCGCAGATAAAGAAAGCTTGATGTTTTTTCATCCCAGGATCCATCACTTCTATAAAAAACAATATTTGAAAAGCAAAAAAAAACGACCAAAGGAAAAGCTTCGCCAATCTAAATGCGGGTCTTGACATAAAGCTCGAGCCAACCGTGCTTTTGCAGACCAAAAATAAAACAATAGCTACAGCGGCTGATTCTGATGCTTGGACTTCTTAGTGTAGCTTCCTACCTTATTGTTACTTAATGTAACTTACTTTCAAGTATTATTATGTTTTTATTATTGAAAAAATGACCTTCTGCTGGAGTTTCTTGCTGCGCTTCTTCTCCGCGGTGATGTTCTTGTCCGAAGCGCTGGTAGATTCACTCAATGCTACTGACGTGTAAAAAAGCCCTCATGTGGCCTATTTACTGAATAAATATTTTGAATTTTGAATTTTTTAAGTTTTTTTTTATACCTAAAGTTTGTATCCAAGAATTTCAGTGACACAAATATAAAGTCGCTGAACGCATAGAAAGGTTTTCTAACATTTTGCCAACTTATCACTGCAAAAAATATTTTGCTACTACAGTACTACACACAGTAGAGGAAAAATCACTTACACCGATCACTAGAAGTATCATCAAGTATAGTGCTAGAAAAACATTCACGATTACTGAATGAACATTATTTAATTAATTTTACAATATTTACAATGGTACCTATTCGCATTCCTCTTTACTGTCAAGACAGTAAGATTTAGCTGGAAGCTTTTAACTGTTTTTGGACCAGTAATAATTACCGTTTCGATCGTTAATTTCATATAGTATGGTGTAAACCATGCAAAACATTGGAATGTTCATCTTTTTTCGTTTATACATGAACTTTTTTGAGTGATTATTTGATTAACTGTATCATTTTACAAATTTTCATTTTACAGAAAGTTATTTCCCGACAACAACTAGTTGAACTTAATCTACATAAGTAATGAGGTATGTGACCGCGTATGCCGATATATTTAGTGCTTAGCTGTGAGTAGAAGTGGTAAAAGAGTATACAACAAATATGTACCGTTTTAAGCACGAATACGTTTTGGAAATAAAAATAAAATTATTATACGTACTTTTGGTCAAATAAACGGCCGTCTATAAAAGAGTTTTGGCTTAAAAAATGCACGGCAACATGACAGTGTTTAACATTGATGAATTTTATTACTTACCTAAAAATGTCACAAAATCAGGTTTTTGCACTCAACTTTACACATTTTGACCATGATGCTTTTGTAATAATGATTGTTTTCTACTTTTCCCAAATACAAGTTAATGTTGTTATAATAAGTGTCTCCAATTTTCTTATTAAGTAATTCCACTTTAGTATCAGCAGGTTTCCTTCACCCACAACTACCATTCTTCACCATTCAAACAGTGACCACATCACTGATTTATTTTATTGAGAAAACGTTAGCTCAGAATAGGGTGCCCACGATGCGGTTGCTTTAACGAGACTCGGTTTTTCCATGATTATTCATGCCACTTGAGAAGCCGGGTTACGTTTCAAGCGAGTAAATGCTTTTATATTTTCAGGAATCTAAGAATTTATTTTAATTCAGTTTTATTTATTTTCTTACTTTTAAAAACCCGCCAACAGCTAGAACGTTAATCATATGACATAAGTATCATATTTGTAAAGTTTTTTTTTTAAATAGGCTTGTAGTACTGTTAGGCTTGCAACCTGTCACTAATACGCTGGTAAACATCTTAGCCTGAGTGTGCAAATTGTGGTTACTCAATTATCAACAAGTTTTTAAAGTTGTAAGTAATTCTGTAGCACTGCCTACCCCACTCTGGGATTACAGGCGTGAAGGTACGTATGTAAGTATAAAATGAAAATTACTATTTACTTAATTTAACCAAAAACGAGTCAGTCAAAGAAATGAAATATCATTTCTAAATATTAGTGTTACAAAAGTATCTCGAAATTCTAGTAGGCCGTTGTAGACGAGGCGAAGCCCTGCACCTGAAACAAGAAAAAACCAGAAAGTGTTAGTAAAATTATAATTTAGATCAAATGATAGTAACCAAACCAATAAACACCAAACAACGAGCTCGAATTGAAAATGAATTACTGAGTATAAAATACAATTTTCCGTTGAAATTTTCTAACAAAAAGACAAGAGAGATGGGTAAAAGCAACATTTTCCCTCCATATTTTTCCACAACCGTACCTGGGGGCAATGAGATACGGTGACCCCACTAAATCGGGACGGTCCTGCTTTTATCCGTCTGCCATTAGTGTGATTGCGTGGTCACCGCGTAGATTAATTAATTTGATGTGCGCCGGAGTGGAAGACGTTTGCTTTTATTGTTATGTGGTTGTGGACAGTGTGTTTCTACTAAATTACATTAAGATACAGGACGTCTAAAAAAACTTGTTTTGTTTATATACCACAGGTTCTCAGAAGCAATGAGTATGGTTTGTTGGAATAATTTCCAAAATTAGGAGATTTTAAAAATGGAAATTAAAGTAAATTCATAGAAGCGAAATTTATAACTATCAACAATCAAATTTGAATATATTTTAATTAATTAAGGCACCTACAAATATTTTGATTCGCCTTTGAATGTGTACTTAACAGGAGCACACCATCCACCAGTGAAGACGTGGTACGAAACTACGATATGAGTAAAAATAGCATATTTACAAACTGAACCACTAAAAGGTTTGTCTTGATAATAGGGTAGAAGTACCGGTTTTGGCCATCATTACACCGTTTTTGGCCACTCCACAATTTAAATAATATCTAAAGAATTATGAAATTACGTAAATATTTTTATATTTTATCTTTATAATTATTTTCAGTCTTAACTATTTATGGATATTAATTTAAATTTTACAATATTTTTAACACTCATTTCGACCTAAAGTGGACAAAAAGGGTTCAGTGGCTACAAAGGGTAGGTACTTCTAACCTATGAAGTTAATCTTCGTTATCTATCTCAAGTCCGAATTACCGTTTCCCAACCGTTACAAATGCATTTTATTCTAAAACTGTTTAAGGGTCCAGTAATGTTTTAAAACAAACCTTACCTAACCTAAAGGTTTTATCGGTATCTCTTAAAAAATAGTTAATATATCCATATGAATTTTCGGACAAATGAAATATTGGGAAACAAAATTTCGTACTCGCGACAGGTTACCCATGTTTCGCCCACAGATCGCCATCATCATCTATATACTATATATAAAAGGCAAACTGACTGACTTATATATCAACGCACAGCCGAAACTACTGTACCTAGAAACTTGAAATTTGGTAGAGGGGTTCCTTTCATGATGTAAGTGAGCACTAAGAAAGGATTTCCCGAAAGTCGACCCCCAACGGGAAGAAATAGGGGGAGTAGCTGGAAACTAATTCTACGCGAACGAAGTCGCGGGCGTCCTCTAGTATTCTATATGAACTATACCCGATTAGCTGAGGTTGTCTAAAAAGATGACTTCTGACAGCGACATCCATCATCTATGACACATTGAAAACCTTTTATTTCTATGAAGTCACCTTACTGTGAAACCAATGCATTTTTTTTCCCACTGTCTACCTATATCTGTCTGTTAGTGCGCGTTTTTTCCGTACTTATCATCATTATAGTATTTCTTTCAAAAGATTTGTGTCACTCATCGATATTTTACTCGCACGAAGTGGGCTTACTGTATAGGGAGTGTTAATAAACGCCTTTTTCAGCTGAGAACTAATCTCAACAAACGCTGCAACAATAAAACGAGCGTAAAAACTGGAATATCACTCAATGGTGGGGATATCTCAAAGCCTCGTTTTTATCCTACTTGACTCGTAATGTGGTGAATTCATACATGAACAATCGCGGGGGGCGTCTTAGGGGGCGCAGGCTTTGTTGTCTTTGCGCAGGGTTGGTGGAAGGAAAATTTAAAAGAAAAATACTTACGTAAAGTTTTTTCCTTTTTTTATGGAATACAAGCACACTGGCCACATGGTGGGGAGTAGGTTTTGAAGATCAAAGAGGTAACAATTTTGAGACTGTAAATACGTTGCCAAACCTGAAGACTATGATGAAATGCTGTAGTGATAGTTTTTAACACCTGTTAAAAAATAGGAGTGTTATAATTTTGACGCCTATGTCCGTCTGTCTACAAGACCGATTTTAATGCGTTTTATTTTTATTTTAATAAAGTTGATTCGAGATGGTTCTTTCTTAGCAAGGTTTTATGGAAGTTGAACCGTACCCTTAAATTGGCAGTGTACAAACGAGTACATACCATAATGTTCACTTTGTTTTGGTACCATTTTTTATGCTGATTCAAAATCAAATTCAAATAGACAAGTGATTTAAACATTTTCCTGCTCTAAATATGTAAGGCAAATATTGTATACTATTTTATGGTAGGCTGTAGCAAAATTAACAATGACCCTGCAGTTAAACAATACAATATTTTGATTTTGATTTTTAAAAGGGGTTAGAATTTACAGGTTTTTTATTATTACTAATTTAAGGGATAACTGCCGCACTCAGAGACGTCAATTAAATTTAATGCTTGTTTAGTGACGTGTTGTCTTATTCTATTGATGTAGCAAAGAAAGTGAAAGCAGCAACTTTAATCAAGCATTAAATTAAATTGACGTCTCTGAGTGCGGCAGTAAGAGTTTTAATAGCCCTTCATTACTTAGTACCTACGAAAAGGTTGCCTTAATTGTATGGCGCGGGTATTAGGCGATAGTATATCATTTGAGACACAGCTTTTACTGGTACGAGAGGTCTAGCAGCCAAATGGAACCCCCACCATAGAACAATGTCATACTGAAAGAAATTATAAAACGAATTTTTTGACACCTATGACTTGAATCATAACGTCCCCGTGACACAATTCTATTTTCAGTTTTATACGTTATATAACTTATTTATAATGATGCTTTGGTTAACACGGTTCTTTATTGATTCATAGTGACTGGACTCACTGTAGTAAATACTTCCTCCTTTTAGGTTTTCATTAAAATATCTTAATTTTATTTAATCACAAAACAAGTCCGTGTCGCCAACCCTATCCCCGGTAAAACCTTCGTCCAAGAGACGAGACCTATTTCCCCGCGCGCGTACATAAGCTTATATACCTACTTTATATACCTACCGCCGGCACTCGCTATGTATCAGACTGTTTGCCGATTTGCTTCTGCCAAGGGTTCTATGTACTTGGTCAGTTATTTAGCTTGGTATATAAATTGGCGAAGTTTTTGATTACATTTAAGGCTGTGCAGAGGTTTTTAGTGAGTTAGGGACGCAACATTTTTCAAATGTGAAATTTTGAAGGTTTAAAACGCTATTTGATAAGTTCGGTAAATATTAGTTATTATTTTTAGTGGTGGTAGCACCGTCTAGGTAGCTACCACCATCTTATCCTTTTACCTACCGCCAGGCAACAGTGTTCGCTTTGTTGAGTTCCGGTGCGGGTATAAGACTACCGGTGAAATTACTAGCTTAGATGCATTCCGTTTTAGTCCTCAGGGTTGGCAGCGCATTTGCAGTCTTAGGATTGCAGTCTTAAGATTGTAGTCCTGAGAATGAAATGTCTATAAGTTAGAGATACCACTTACCTTTAGGTGTTCTGTGTGTTCGTTCGTCTTCTCCATGCCTTAACATAAATACATAATACGAAAAATCAAATGTTGTTTGTGATTTTGCCCGCGGAATCGATTTATCTTTGTTACAATTTAGATCTTAAAGTTAGCAGATGTATATACACAGACAGACAGAACGATAGACACGAAAAGGAAACATCAAGCTAGAGTCTGTCTAATGAATGATGAACCGGGCTTTTATTTGACTGGCAGGTCTGGCAACACTATTAAAATGACGTTTTGACATTGACAAACAAGTCGTTGTTGGTTCGAGTCTGTCAAATTAAAGTTTTCTTCTGGAAATTTACGGACCAAACATGCGTAAAACTATCAAAAGTGGTGTGCGACAGATCCTTTGTACCATTATAAACAAATATAAAGAAAAACAAGAGAAGAGGGAAGCATTGTTGAAACAAAAAATAGAGTGTTTACATACGGTGACCGAATTCATAGGTTATAACAAGGTTAGTATGGCGTGTTAATTTTGATACTTATTATTTCTATATCTTCAGTCCAAAGTTTCATAGAATGTATACCTTTTCTGTCCTACCTATCTTTTGAAATTGGTATTTCTTTTCCATTAAGAAATTAAATGATGTATTCCTTTCAGATAAGCTGGACGTGGATGGTGAAAAACAAACGGTTTTGAAAAATCTTCAGCAGTTGAAAGAGTTGGAGCAAAACGATTTACTATGCCAGAGTCAGACGAAGTATTTAGAAGAATTATCATCAATGACCGGTAAATACTAAAATTAATTAAATCATTGTCTTTCCCTACACATAGGTGTATTGTCTGTACCTATACCATGTTGAATCTCTTAACAATCGCACTTTTATTAAATTAATTAAATAGACAGATGATCAATATAACTGACACTCATAGTTTCAGTAAAGCACTAAGGAGGTGTTTATATACATTTAGTTAAAAGATATCATAAACATATTAATATTTACCTACGTACACTTCATGAGCTCTTGGAAAAGATGTTCGGGTTATACCTGTCTTCCTTGTTCTTAAACCGTTGCGATTTGAACCTCACCGATGCAATTTGATTTCACCTAAACCCAAATGTTCTTAGAGCTGTTGGACTGTACAATGTGGCTGTACTTCGTGTCACAATATATTTGTAAATGGTGTTCTGTTTAATTCATTACTTCTTTCTTCTTACAGATATCAGTGTTTCGACATTGAAGAGAATGAAGGCAAAGTAAACCATGGTGTTTTCAGTACTCCAGGAAAGAAGCGGCCTCACAAGGCCACAGCATCCAATTTAGATAATTTTGACATCCATGCCATCCGAAATAAAGTGAACGAATTTTATATTGTAAAGAAGCAAGTACACTTAGAGTGGGCACTCAGATGCCTATTAGCAGAGTTGAGAGAAAGCATCGGTTTTACCCTAATAATTAATAAAATATTTTTACTTAATGACTTGTTATTGGTGATTTTATTTACTAAAAGAGCTCACAAATGAGAAAGCATGCTGATGCAAGCATTATTATGGAGGTCTGCATTTTTTTTCATAGATAGTTTCAAAGCATCAAATACTTTGTGATACCCAAAGTCGCCAAATAGTTCGGTACACGTTTGGCGACTTTGGGTTAGTGACTATCTATTTATTTAATGCTGACTATACGGGTCAATCAAATTTTCTTTGCAGTTCGGTGCCAGGGTGACGTTTCCTGGGTCACTCATTAAAACTGATTTCAAAGGATATAAGGCCACTACCATTCTTTTATGGCTTTTCTCCTGAATGTGCTAGAAGTATACATTATAATATTTTTTCTAAGAAACTATCACTGTTGTCTCCTGGCTTACGGGACAATAACAACAACAAAAAAGTTGATCCACCCATACGTATTAAGTAGTAAGACTCTCGGGCTTCTACTAATAAACTGTACTTAAATATGATACCGTGTGTGGTCTTAATATGGATAAACGGACACTTGAGTGCGATATTAGTAGACTTGAGTACCTATAGTTTATTAATACGGGCCTTAGTATTGTGAAAAAGTACGCGTTTCCTCTTCCTTTGTGCCCACCAAAATAAACAAAATAAGAAAAGTATCAAAATCGTTTATTCCTACATTGATCGGTAATACCATATGAAGATTTTTTGAATTTGCCGCTTTTTCTCAGGTTCATCTTTCATTAGACAGACTCTATGTAGCTGGTCCAAACAACACGTTTGAATAAACGTAAGAAGTTGAACGAGCTTCTACCGCCACATCATTATAGTCGATGATAAGGAGAAAAGTGAAAAAAAAAAACACTTCTTGAGAAACGAATATATTGTAATATAAGCAACCAACGATATAACTTTTCATAACCTGAACTAATCAATTTACTCGAATCTCTTCATTCTTCCCACTTACCGCATTACTACCCCTCATCCTCTTTAACCTATATCCAAACATTCCCAACCATTCCATACACAAAATTACCATACAATATTCCCTCGCAAAGATAAAGTCATTTATCCCCCAATAAAAACGTATTACTCCGTTTTTGTGTCCAATTAAACTGACTATACACCTTTTATTCATTCTGCGCGCGTGTGAGCCTGTCTTATGCTAATTTGGGGTATTTTTCCCCATCTCCGGGGTAAATTTCCGCACTCGGGTAAATTATGGCCACATTTTGCTCATATTACCTTTTTTCTATTTTCGGGTTGAGTTTGTTTATCTTTTAGGATGAATAAATATGTGCTGTTTAGTTAGTTTGTTTCGGAGATGAAAATAGTATTTGTGTTTTTGGATACGGTTATAATATTTGAAGGGGTCAGCACTCTCTATTCTACTCGGTATTTCTTTTGATACGTTATAGTTCCAGAACAGAAAAAACAGTAGAAGTGTCAAGTAGCGTGTAACGTGTGGCACGGTTATGCGGAGTTCCGCATAACCTACCATACATTTGCCGCGATCGCTTATTTCGATATTTCAATATTTCGATATTTCTAAAATAGGAAATAAATCCAGAAGCATGCCCTATTGTGCTATTTTGGGATGTAAAAGGAGTATGAACAGAAATGGATGAACACTGGCCTAGAAACCAATAACAATAAGCACTATATCATCTGATATCCTTTTTACGTCTACAACGATTTTGTGTAGCGGGAGACCTCAAATAACTGTGAGAAATATTTAAAAAATCAGGAACGTCGGGACGCCTACATAGACGACGTTAGCATAATTACTTTAAAACACCGCTGTCTTTGCATGGCCATAACTTTACAGAAATCTCGATAGTAATAGTTTTACAACTTAGAATTACCTATCCGGTGACATATCGCTTGTTTGACACGCAGATACACTGACACGCAGATACACTGACACGCAGATACACTGACACGCAGATACACTGACACGCAGATACCCACACACGCAGATACACAAACACGCAGATACACAAACACGCAGATACACTGACACGCAGATACACATACACTTATAGCTCCCTAGCTAGGAGGTTAAAAACCACCATTCCAAATTAAAATACAGGCTGATTTTATAAATCAAAACTTTATACTAAATGTAACCGATCTCATTCTCACCACCTGGACCATAAATTACCACAATGTTCACTACCAAACCTCAGAATCAAACTTCAAAGATTAAAGAGTTGTGTCATGAATATGGATTCCAAAGGAAACGAGGTGTTAATCCTAATTCTTAATAAAACTGGGAACTTTTAATTAATACAATCAAAACAACAGCGGGCGCGGCTTACACTGCGGGGCAGGATTCGGAATGGGCTTTAAAATGTTTATATTTTAAAATATTTCACTTGTTTTAGCCCGCGACTCCGTCCGCTTATTAATTGTTTATCGCTTTTCCCGCAGGAACTGATTATTTTTTATATAAAGCATCTCTAGTTATGCAGCTATCTCCCATCAACACTGACTCGTTGCTAAGATGCCGCGTGAAAAAAAATCAAACCAACAAACATAATTTAATATTTAATTTTTTAGCTTTAATGAAATTAACAGAATTGGGGTTTGTAAACTCGTTTTCAGCACCAGCGACGTTTGCCTCCCATGTTCCAGCTCCTTCCTAATTAGTATTCCTAATAATTTAAAACCCCTATGACTCTTTAGAGCCAATAAAATGATATTAAAATTGCACTGGAAATAAACAAGCGAAACTAAAACAACCAAAATCAGTACACCCCTGCGCTTTCAGGTCGGCCCCTCAGTTTGGATCACCTCTTATTTATTCAAGTTTATGAAAAACCTTACCAATTAATCTTCACTGTTAACTCATTTAAGACCACCGTCTCCTCATTTAAATATTTACACTTTTGAAAGAAGGTACAATTTTAATAAATTTACAAAGTATCCGGTCGATCACACTGATCACAACCAATTGGGACACACCACAATGCGTGGTAATTCAAACACCATGTACACATGTGGCCTACACCGGCAACCAAAAAGAATGGGTCACTTTTTAAAGGATTTCAGCATAATTATACTACTTTATTTTTGCTTGTAAATATATTATTTGACCGATTACTTGCTACTTCGCTTCGACGATTTTAGACTTTTATACATTTAGTATTTCGCCGTTGCCACCGACGTCCGAAGCGTTAAGCGGGTTTGGAAATAGTTTAGTTAAAAGCCAATTTTATTGGGATAGGTGCTTTTTTATTACTTAACGGTCGCTAAATGTAATGTTTTCAAATCCCGCAAGCCCAGTGCGTGCGGTCAGTTACTTAGTTACTAAACCAGAGAAGGACCCTCGTTGGCCTATTTCCCCTGCCAAAAAGTAAATAGATGACTTAAGGGAATCTTGCTTAGTTCCTATCGTTCCTATATTTAAAGCGACAGCAACGTGTGCTTAACTTATGACATTAACTACAAGTTTATCCATATACAGGTTGATGTTGTCTACTATACGCTAACACAATGGGCAAAGTCGCCGGCAAACTTGAACTTAAGTTAATTCTGAAGTGAAACTACATCACGCTCAACTTACACCGTTCTCCTTAAAAATTCAAACTCGAGTTCGGAACTCCGTCCCGACCTAATCACTTATTCCGGACTTTACAAACAAACTCGCATTCCCGATGATTCCTTATTCAAACTTGATTGAAAGACGCAACTTTTTCTGCGGATCTCGCGGCATTGCCAGCATTTCTCGCGTTTGTGATGGACACTGTGCGGCATCGCGTTTTGCCGCAGAGCGACAGATGATATGTAGCCTACTTTAAAGTCTACATAAATGTAAAAGGTACGAAAAACAAGACAAAGTTAATTACGACGTGTTATTGTTATAGTATAATATGTATTTTCAATCGGGTAGTTCTAACTTAAGTACCTTTCAAATTCAAATTAGAATGAATTTATTACAAAGACATAACTTCAAGTTAAAGTCATTTAGAGCACTCACATTAGTCATACTACTACGTATTGAAATATTTAAATTTGATAGACTGAATTCGGCATTGATTCAGGTGATATATAAACTTAATAGAGATGTAACATAAAAAACTAATTGGCATTAACAAAAACACCTCACCATCGTTTGATCTAGTGAGCCAATAAGTCAGTGACCAATAAAGCTCCTAGATCATGTGGCATGCGTCACATCACTCAATGTGGCAAACTATCCTACAGGTTAAAACTGTCCTTAACTGCGAACCGAGCGTTTTTGTCGCCGTTATGCTTCACTGGTTATATAAAGGCTGTATAAAAGTCGTATAACGGGTTTAAGGGCCGCATCAAATTTAACTTTTTGGTACTTTTATGGCGTGAGAAAAAAGGGCAGGTGAGCTCGGCTTGCTATATTAAAATGTTTCATGTAAATTTCAGCAGTTTCGGAGGCTATATTTCAGACTGTCTGTGGATTTCGTATTCATGGACTCTTAGTTTAATATTGGCTTTAAGCGGTTCTTTTTTGTCTTCCTGCGAATCCTGTGACACAAATTCTCCTAATATGCAACTCGTTTTTTTTTGTGAATCGAAGATTCTGGTGGAGTTAATAAGTCATTTACTTACTTACTTACTTACTAAGAGGGTCCTACACTGAGTATATGTTTTATGTGTTTTGATTGCTTTAATTTTTGTTGCTTATTACAGTTTATAATGCCTACATTGCTTTACTTTACGGCTAGACGACAGTTTTTAATCCACCGATCCAATTAAATTGCATACCTGTCGCATTTTATTTTAGTCCAGAGGGCTACGCATTTGTAATCTTCGATTGCGCCTCGGAACTTACTCTCAGGTGGCATATGTGTTAGATTTCCTTTTTGATCCCATAAAAAAAAACCTTTTTGGTTTGGTAACAATAATAGTTTTTACGCGACTAGTCTGGGCTTGCATTGATAAAAAATACAACAATGTAATAAAATACCAATTTGATTTTTTCCACTTAAGTAGGTACCTAGTTTTTTTTATACACTTCAAACTAACAAACCACCCTTAAAAAAACGCGTAATTGCAATTAATATCCTGTACCCCGACACTTCAAAGACTAGACCTCGTCCACACAAAGGTGTCTGTCGCCATACCACAACTCTTCACCAAATTTATGCACATAGCTTACTATGAGGGCACTCCGTCGCACGGTGCAAGGCGGGCGTGAAAAATATGACAACACTACAGCAAAACCAACTTACAGTTTCCGTCGGCCGCGTCGCTGCCACCAAAGGTTGTATAACAGCTGTATAAGAGTTCCTCAGTTCACTTTTTTACGAACTGAATAAGCAAGTTGGCAGTTGTACCAAGACCGGATCGAGGTTAAGCACTACGCAAATATAAGTCATATAAAGGTCGTATTAAGGTGTAGAATGTCGCCTGCGTTGCAAATCGTATTGCAGATTGATGAGCGCGCGTGTGATGGACTGTCAGTCTTGTTTTTAATGTCGTAAGTATGTGTTTCGATTGGGTTTGAGAATGACAATGATATGTGAAAAAGCAGAGGCCGTCATTCAGTTGGGCGATGACAACGCGACGACGGTTTTTGTATGAGATTTATTTTGATGCGACGAATGGTACTTTGTTTGCAGAACGCTTTTTAACGGACTTTAAAGCAGGAGGATTCAATCCGTCGTTTGTAAGTTTTTTAGCCTTTTGCCTGAATTTAATTTAACTACCTTCGTCTTAAAGTTTATGTTTACTTAGATATATTTTTAATATATATGTTGATGATTATGTATCAGATTAAAAATTTAAATATAAAAAGGTCATAAGCATTAAACAACATAAACACCAATCATTATTTCTCTAAACGTTTCGAAAATAGTATCTCGGACTAAAATATTGTAGTCTATAAGATGAAACTTTGCATAAACTATGTAAATTTTAACCCCAACCCTTCCGTGCTTAAGCAAATAACTAAAATCTAAAATAAGTTGCGAAAGTAGAAACGGATTAAACCTTAGTAACCTTAAAAATTATGCACCCAAAGGTTTATGCAAAAGGGACGGAAAGGGGACGGAAAAGTAGCTTCGAGTTTAAAGAAAATAATGCAAAGACATTTTTGGGGAAATCAAACAGAGGGAAAAGAGCAAATACCTTTGGCATCTTTATTGACTATTGATGCAATGGTAAAAGCAAAGTTTTTAATTAAAAACCTCTTATATAAATACATAAATATTGCCATATTGGCTGAATTAGGAGGACAATGTCTTACGGAGAGCAAAATAAATTAATTAAAATCCCGCTTTTACATTCTAATAACAGTCCTTCCTACCTTATTTTAAGCAATAATTATTAATCAACATCAGAAGCTATTTATACATACTTACTCAAAAAAGAGTTTTTTTTTTTGTACAGGCATCGACTTTAAGCTTAAACTCTTTAAAAAAAAATGTCCAAGTTAAAACCTACCATGCGTTAAAATTGCTTTACTGTGCCGCCAGTATCTACAGAAAAATATTGCGAATAATTTAGTAAGTGGCGTGGCAGGTCACAGGTGCAAGGTGATGTATTACCGCCCTCTTCTGGCAAGATTTAATTTTTCCCAAAGAACAACCCTTTTTCTTAGCTATTATAGATATAGTTATTTTATAAAGGCACGAAACAGGTATGGAGCAAAAAACGTAATTATATCGCAAAAACGATCACTACATTTTCTGTGCCTATGCAGTTAAGTAACACCCTGTATGTAAATTATTATTTTTGAGTATGAGTCTTGTTGTCTTTATGGTGATTTTAATAACGTTAAGTATTTTAATTAAGTTTTAACACGGCACAACACGGCAATGCATATTTAACGCAAGTAGAAAAATATGATCTTAAACTTTACGATAAAAAATATTATTGTCACATCGCATATCAATCACATCATATTATACATAATAAAAAAGTGATTGTACATTGCTTAAAGTATAGTTATACATTTTGGCAAGATTCGACATTTTGGAAAATAAATTTTATAAACATCTTGACACTGAGGTTAGAATTATCGTTTAATACAAGGCAGATCCTGATAACTTTATTTGAAGAAGGCCTATATCCAGCCAGCAGTGGACGTGCTTGCTGACATGGCGATGATGAATTTATCAAACTGTTCCCAAATATTGGCTCAAACCCTCACAATTAAAGCGCCAAACTGATTCCAGAACAAACATCTGCAAAGAAAACAATAATCTCCGCCCAATCAGGCCGCAGCCTGAATTTTTGCACCTAACTTATTCATAACATTACTTATGCATGCAGCAGGGAAAATATTACAAGATTTTAATGAAAGAAATATTAATTTTAAGGTAAGTTTTCTTTGGCGAGGGCGAAATTAAGTTTGGTCTGGCATAAATACTTGCGGAGTTGCTGGTTTTAGGGATTTTCTAGGAAATATGGTAAATTCTAGAGGAAATATGGTTGAGGTGCAATTTTAGGAGGGAGTTTTGCGACGTTCGTCTTTTGTGGAAAATCACGGTGAATTTTTCTCACGACACTGAGCGAAGACGGTTCATGCTATTACTATATATTTTGCGATAAAGCACTATATTTACCCGGCTTCAAAAAAGTAGGTTCTCATTCGTCTGTACTTTTATTTCTGTGACTGTTGTTATACTCGTATGTACTTATGTTACGAATTGTCCTCTGATTAAAACGATTCTTTTTGACATGAATTTTTGTCAAGATGTAGTCATGGGATGAATGGAACGTCAACTGAACTACGTAATAATTTGGAGTCAGTTCATCGTTTTTTTGTAATGTATTATTTATTTCTTGTAAGCTAGATGTCATTGTATGTCCGTATACATTTGTGCAATCTTTGTAACAACTGAAGGCACTTCTGAAGTTCTGACTTCATAGACTAAAGTATCTTTTAATCCAATTAAATTAGGTAAACTAGTATGCCTATTCATATCATAATATTCACATTATTCTTTAACATTACATTGTTGTGTTCCGGTGTGGGACAACCGGTGAAATTACTAGCATAGAGGCATTCCATCTTGATCCTCAGGCTTGATTATAGTTTTGAGAATTCAAATGTCTATGGGTCTTAAATTCCACTTAGGTACTATTATTCGCCTGTGTGCTCGTGTGCCTGCACCATGCTTTAAAAACAAACAGTTCAAAAAAAACTGAGTAACTTATTTACGCACCTTTTCTGACTTACACCATATTGATAAACCTCATATCCAACGTTTAAAATATAGCGAACAATTTAGCAAGTTGAAAAACGTAAATATTCAAAATGGCGACAGAACAGTCGGAGCAAGAAATATGAATACGATTCTAGAAGTTTCGCGCCAAATGAAGCATATTTCGGCCATAACACTGGCATTATTCAAAAAACTCGGGGCGCCTGTTCACGGGCGACTGTTTGTCGCTAGACAATAATGTAAAGAAAAAGCGTAGGCAGTGAAGCGTTTTTTTTTTTTTCATTTAATTTGCTAAATCTCTCCGCTCAAATACAATAAACATGAATTTACATACTAACTTTGGCTAACAAGGACTGTTTGATCAATTTGAAGACATTACTTTTCATTTCTTAAAAACCAACTCCTATTCCGACCCCTAAAAGTAGAAGATCAGCTTGTTAGGTTAGGTCACCTTATTCCAATAAAAACAATTAATTTTATTTAAAACTACAAAGGTACCTAAAAAAAATCTTCGCTATGTTGATAATCTCGTACTGGCTTTTCGAAAAGAGGACATTTTAAAGCATATTTTTGGTTTTATTTAACGTTTTTTGAGTCCCAACGATTTTGCACGACGTTTTAGTCGTCCCGTGAACAGCTGACCTGTATTCAAAACAGCCTTAAGAACACTTGGGGGAGGCGCGTTAACTTTTTATATACATTTCGTGGCAAATGAACTGAAACTGCGTCTCACAGATGCTAAACTTACTTATTTTTTAGCTTTTCAGAGATGTAGCGGCAGCTGTCTGGAACCCTGAATTAAATGTGCATTTTAGATGAACTTACGAGGATATGATTTGGTTCTTTCGTATACTGGAGAAGTACTCTACATACTGGCTTGTCAGGTGCAGCGTCTTGCCCAAAGGGCCCGAGCAACAGAATAAAAGTGAATTTTTAACATTTTTGTCCCGTTCCGTTCTTTTCCATAAAATTGAGCAGCATGTAGGCCTATTGTACTTATACTACGATATATTTAGATGATTTTTAGAGCGATACAAGAGTATTGGGCAGTTTTAACTCAAAAATCTTAACCAGTATCTAAAAACCAACAAAATTGCATTTGCAAAATTGTGTGTAAACATGCAGAAGCACAAAATTCACAGAAACTCGTTTCGTATGTGTGTCAATTTTGTTTTAAATAAATAAATTCCTAATAGGTACCTATATCCGAAAATCACAACCCTCATAACGGTAACTAATAATATTTGCGAATGATTGGTTACTTCGTTACTAATATATTTACCGACTACGGAACCCAACTCCAAAACCCTGTTACAAAACAGTAAACAGGCCCTTTATTTTTTATTCCCAGCTAAGTCCCGTCGTATGTTAATGCAGGAGGGACCCGTACTTGCGCCCGTAATGACGGCTGTAATCGCTCCGAAACGGTGATGACTTATGATCATTGCTGGATGTGGAGGAGTACTCCGAGGACCGTAACTGGATGGTAATTGGAAAATGAAGGAGCTGGTAAATTGGTAAAAGAAGTACTGAACTTTGTGGCCAAACAGACCGGAGTAATTTTTTCGCTTCATATTGTTTTTTTAAGTAGATGTCATTTAGGTGACCGTTGATGATGATGATTATTTTATTTGCGAATATACACTCGTACCTACTTAAATTCCAGCGGTTGCTTTAAAGTTAGTGGTTGTTTTTCCGGACAGAATAAATCTACATGGGTTTGCGAGGGTGTTGTATATAAAATTCATGTAAAAAATTTAGAATCGTTGAAAAATATTTTTTATTTTAGGCTCATTAAAGTCCTCGAGAAACTATTTTGATTTAAAAACAATATATTGACTAATCTACGAAATTTCGAAATTTCAAAATTGTCTTTTTTCAACACTTATGGCGGCTCAAAGCCCAAAAATCAGCCCCCTGTATAATGCTGAGAACGTATATCGTATCAGAACTCTGACAAAGTATTTAACGCCCGTGTCACAGGGTGTTAGAGACGGAGCCGAAAACAAACGCGCTGCTCTCTGCATTCATTTGAATAATTTGAGATCACGCGGCTGTGCAAAAATATCAGAATTTGGTACGTTTCGAATTTATTTATTTTACTGTACTGTCGATTCTTTGAAGGTGTTTTGACTAGGTGGAAATACCAGTAACGAGTAAACCTTTCCAAAAATATTTTATTTGAGGACTTTTTTGTGAAAAGGAGTATACACAGGCCACTTAATTGTAAGTGGGATCTGAAAACCATATATTATAGACATTTGAATTACAGTCTCATGACTGCAATCTTAAGACTCCAAATGCATTAAAAACCCTGACTACTAGGATGTTATGCCTTAAGAAGAATAGCTACCTTTGATTCCAACAGAATATACGAGTATGTCTAAAGGTGGTATCGGAAAAAAAATATACTGAGAAACCATCGACTGTCTGCGAAGTTAGTAGCACGACAAAAAAACTACATTTATTTAATTTGCTTCGTGATTATTGATTAAGGGCTAATTACATCGAATGTATTTTTCAGAGTCATTTTGGTTGCCTGTATTCATTTTCCAACACGTCTAAAGTAAAACAATTTAAACAAGAAATAAGAAATATCCGCATCTTTAATATTACATAGAGATATATATTAACATCTCACGATATATTATTCTGCATCTTGTGTACGCTTCCGGCCGTTTTCGTGTATTTCCCGAACATCAATCACTCGATACAGGGTGCGGTGGACCGTTATCAGCCTATATAAACTTCTACAGGGTGGTAATGAGAAAGAAAGATAGTATAGGTTCGCAATATCGTTAGAAGAATGTAAATTATATAAGGCTTTCAGGATGCTTCAATTATAAGAGGAAAATCATTACGAAATTTCGAAGTTTTCAAATTGTATTTTTATGGTGTAACGAAATAGTGTTATTTTTCAGACCAAGATACGTGCTATGCGAGACATGAATGATTTTTCTGTGCAGAAATGTTTTTAAAATCAGTTTCGATTTGCCGTCGCTCACATATTGGAACTATTTTACATCTCAAGTAGTGCATAAAATCTCCGAGACTGCATTCAATCAGTCTGCGACCTGCGGAAACCGGTGCACCTTCTTTATAAAGTATTTTAAAGTTTACGTTTTCTCGTGGTTAATATTTTGATAGAAAAGTAAATTAATAGTGGTTTGATTTATTGACATCACCCACAGGATCCACGAGTAAAAACCTATGAAGCTTAAAGTTGTCATCGTGATCTGATCACTATAATGATCTACCTATTTCGTGTTTATGACAAGTGATACAACTTTAAGAAACAGTATTGACCTCCCTTTACTCCAAGAGAGGGTTACAAAGCTACTATCCCAGGTTCAATCTTCGGGAAGGGTAAATTTTTATGTAATGAGTACAAACATTTACTGAATCTTTTATTTTTTCTGATTGTAAGTCGTTTTTAAATATAAGTATGTTTATCGTTGTCTTAGACTAAATTAGTGCTGGAAAAGATCAATTTGTGTAAGTTTGTCTCCCGATATATTTTATTATAAAACCATCTTACCTTAAAACGTGACTCAGTCTCCAATAATAAAACCTTTCGAACAAATGTTTATCAAACAAAATCAATTCTTATCTCCAATTCAATTTGCCAACTCCGAGTTTATCTGGAGGACGTCCCTTAATTCGTCCCCTCGCATACATTAAGCGCTGTTTGTTTTTGCTGCATTAACATTTTTATGACTAAACTGAGAGGAATCACTTACTAAAACGGTACAACAATAACATTACCATTCCAGAACAGAAAACATTACTGTATTTACTGGTAATAAGGGTCGTATTGAGACACAACGAGTATATCTAGCTGAAGATGTTCAAGTGGTCGAGAAGTACGGCACCAAGTAATACATTAAATGCGAATGCTTGGAAAATTATAAATAATGTCTAAATTGTTGCCAAGATTGTTGTCATAATGTCCTCATTTTGACGCGGAATGGCGGCAGATTTGCGTCATTATGTTCTTCACAAAACTTGTAATAAAAATGATAATGATGAGAAACTTCGCGCAGATAAATCAGCAAGATTTGACAACTATTCTAGCATTAGTAAAGAAATTTATCAAGCATACTGATGTTTCTCTAAATTGTTTTAACTCAATAACAACAAGATTCGTAAGTACCCAGTTGAACAAACGTTTATAAAGTTTAATGTCGCCTTAAATCATGTGCTGTCTTCTAGCTTAACGAATTAGAAAATGACAGAAGGTGAGGAATGTGACATTAGTGCAAATGAAGTAGGTATATAAACCACTTGCACGATGAAAACTGGCTGAGCTGAGCTCGAGCACGAAGATTTCAATTAAACTCGTACGTCACGGTTTTAAATCGCCTTTACTGATACCAATTTTCATACACATTTTCTCGATGATGATGAAAGAAAAGGTACCTACTATTCGATAGGAGGTAAAAATTCTTGCTCGGATTATAGTTGATTCCGTGAAATACACACATCAGAAATCTTCGGAGACAAGAGAAAATATCCTTACATTATTTCGATATTTTCGAATAAAACGCAACGTGGGATGTTACATATTTATTATCTCTTAGATATCTTTGTATTATATCCTTCTTCATAACAAAGGTCTCACCAAATATCAAAGCGAATTATAAACAAATTTAAACACCATAAACACATTTATCATCCGCACGAACCACAAAGTTGTCCAAAATGCCCGAGCGAAGTTCCAAAAGCATTTAAGCCCGCCAAAAATCACATTACAGACTACAGACTCCGGCAGAATCTTCGCATATATTACCTAAGGTGTGACTAAAACAAAATCATTATTCAAATCCCCTGCATAATGTTTTCAGGAGTTGTGCGACGTTTTTGAATTTTAATATGGACTCTAACAAGTTTCAGGAGCGTCAAAGGAATCGTGTAGAACTCGGGAGAGGTGGCTAGCGAGCGGAGAGGACATCTCTGGAAATATACTCAGGTGGGCTGTCTGCCTGTTTGCCCATTGACGGTTGAAGGATTTTGGTTACTTTAGTAAAATAAAAGATAAACTATTACGTTGCACAGTGACGGTTTAATACGAGGGAAAAAGAGCGGCCAAAAATTACACAGACTATATAGAACATTATTCATATGGAACCACAGACTAAAATAAAGATAATGTTGCGTTCATTATTTAACAACGGTAATAAAAAAAGGTAGGTATATTTCTGATTAGTGATATTTTTGTGATGCGGGAATTGCATGATGCATTGTAAGATTTTTTTTCAAAAGATGAAAAAAAATCTGAGCCAGCTTGTTTAAATTTCGTTTTAGACATTACAACAGCATGTGTGAACGTCGTTACAGTTTAAAACAAACAATGTACATATGGGTCAAGAGAACAAGTGGAACTCTGTTAATTAAGTGTTAGAAATCTGATTACTGATGGCGAAGTTTATTAATAGAATGTAGGTACATTATATCGAAAGAGAAAAGCTTGTCTTGCTCAAATATTTCTGCGACTTTATACGCATTTTTCCTCTTATTATTAACAATGACTTCTTCGACTTCATCTTCTTATCTTGCATAATTAACTATACTTACAGTCACTTATGATCCTAGTCTTTACAGATCTGCGGGTCTATACAAAATGTATTCTGCTAACGTTATCTTTATCGAAAATTAATACGATTTAAGCTCCCGGAGGATCTCGACGAGTTTTAAGCATTGTTTCGTTAGTGTTTTAGATCTTGTCTAGGCCAGTATTAGTGGTGTAGTTTTCTTACAATTCGTGATCTATGAAATTGTAATATGTCCTTTCCGTTCTTGTGTGCGCGGGCGCGTCGGCGGGCGATCGAAGCGAGCTGATCAAAGGACAGCGTCCAGCGACGGTTAATTAGCCAGGGGACTGAGATTCTGACATTATTCAGAACCTCAGTCCCGGGAGGAACGTCAAAGACTGTCTCTGGGCGACACTTTAATAGGTAAGTAATGATTTCTGTAAATAAATATGAAACGGAAATTAATAAAAAAAAATACGATACGACTAACATATCTTTGGAAAGTGCCCTGGAGCAAGGCATGTGGTTAGAATAATAAAACTGGAACAACAATAATGTTATTATTCTAAGGGCATGTATGAAATTTATTTTTTCAGATATTAACAACTGGATTGATGAATTTTTGGGTCTAGAATTACTATAACGTTTACTTCATTAAAATCGTTACATCCTGTACTTACAAGATCATAACGTCAAAATCTTATATTGTTCCTTTTTAGATTTTTTGACGCTGTGACGAATTATTCCTTTAGCAAAACTTACTTAACGGAATTCGATTCAGATTTTTAATTATTATTTTTTGTCTAGGTGCTGTACTAAGTCAACTTTGAACTTTTTCTGTCTAGTTACTTCGGCATGCATTTCATAAATGTATCCATTTTATAGAATTTTCATGTTATTGATAGGAGTTTTAGGCTGGAAGAAATCTCTTACAGGGTTAGGTTCGCCTTATTTTTTTGGCAAAGCTTTGTATTTATTTTTTATTCTAACAATAAAGAATATACATACATTATACATTTCCCATCGCTGAAGTAAAATTTGGTAGTAGATAAATAGTCACAGTAGAAGCAGTTCAAGATTTATTAAATAAAACACATTTCGGTCGTAAATAATATGGGATGAAATTTGACATGTAACATTCTAAATAGCGGCCTTTACGCGTAAAGTTCGAACCGCGGGAAACGCCACGCGCCGTTCCAGTCTTCATTCCGAACCGTACATTTTTTACTATTTTACTATTACAGTAGCATTTACACGTACGGTTCGGAACGAAGATTGTAACAGCGCGTGGCGTTTTCCGCGATCCGAACTTTACGTGTGCGGGCCGCTTATGAGTAATTTAAGCAACGGTCCCCGTATTTGAAGTGATACCTCAGTAACTTCAACGGTCTTTTACATTCACCCAGATCAAAGTCAATTAGAGGCTTTTATAATATTTTTATTTCTATTGACACCAAAACCCCTAATACGAGAGGTTAAGGTAATCCCTTCGTTTTCGGTAAATTAATGCACATAATTAATTCACGTTTCAACCCAAACATTTCGGTTGGGAAAGTAAAAGGGTCCGTGGAAAAAACCATCGAAAATAAGTCTCGATCCTTTATTTTATTAGATTGAGTTTAGCTTTTTTGTAAGTAAGTAAGTAAGTTGTAGTTGTGTTTAAGGAAGCGACGATGGAGGAATATTTAGCTCAAACTGTAGAAACTAGTTTTTCCGATGGTATGTATGTAAACTTTTTATTTCGCAAACAGAAAATAACAAACTAAAACGGAAATAGAAACACAAAAGGTATGTACGAACGCGAATTTATCCCTTTAAAGGATCTCTTCCAATTAACCTTTGCGCGATTGAGAGATAAATAAAAACAACGAATGGTATAACGTACAAAAATTAAAGAAACAATATAAAGATAAAGTAGCAAATAAATACGTAGATTATTATAAAGGCTAGTGCCTATAATTATAATTAAAATACAGGTAAGTTACGCTATTTCTCAACCTTATTTTTTATTAGTGTGTGTTTGTTTGTGTTGAATTTTTTGTCTCTTTTGTTGGTGAATAAAATTCAGTTTCTAACTAATTTTCACTCAACACAAAATTGCAATTGAGTTCTGAAACCCTCAAGACTTCACGAGGGTAGCATTTATACAGCTTAAAATTCTTATTTTAAATAATGGCTTTCACTCCTGTTAAGGTGTTTTTCGCCAATGTCGAGTTATTTATAGTCACACGCGAGGACAATTTGTTTGGTAAAAGAGTAGGGTAAAGCACCCAGTAACTGGCCTCTTAAATACCAGTCACGGGCACCTAGTCATTGTTGAATTATAGTCTCTATTACCTTATGTTAAAGTTCATGGGGCCAATAATAGGTAAGCCAACAATAGTTCAGTTTACCCTATTTTCTCTTGTAGACTAAACAGAGGCACAATAATACTGTAAATAAATAAATAAACAAGCTCTACGCGCTTCTGTCAAGTCGTATAGCTACAGCTTGTTTGTGTTCAATTGTTTGGAAATGACATAAGCAAACGCACGACAATTAGGTTAGCTCGAAGAAATCCCTTAAAGGAATAAGTTCGCCTTTGTACTAGTTTTTGTTCTGTTACATTGCCTGTGTTTTGTACTAGGTACTTTTTATTCTTTGTACAATAAATAGTATACATACAAACAATTTACGTAATAATCGTATTCAACATTATGACAGCTCTTATTAACTGGACAGTAAAGGCAGCGATGTTAACAACAATACTATAACAATAGGTGTAAAATCAATGTAGAATAAAGCCGTGTTGTAGCGCTGACCGCAAAGCGAAAGGGAAGCGAACCGGACGGATGGAAAACGGAAATAAACTTTACCGCAGTGTAAAGTGTAATGAATTTCTGAATTTCAGTTCGCTTTTGTTTCACCGTTGCACCAGCGGGCTACAAGTATGAAGCAGCACAGTGACGTTGCAGCGATGGGCAGTGGAAAACACGCCATGTATCTTTATTCAGTTTTGCTTTCCCAGTAATGTAGTCGATCCGGTACTGTCACAATGTCGTACCGTGCGTGAACGCTCAAGTCGCAGATTAGCAAGTTCTTATGTAAAACTACAGGGTCTTGTAGTACACCCGCAGTTGATTTTTGAAAAACACTTCTTAGTAAATGGTTAGTAAAAAAAAGAGGAGGTGGGCATCGAGAAACGTGTGATTCGCAGGCACCCTGTAGTGTTTCCGACGGTAACCTGCCTTTTGGTCGAAATATGTTTGGCGAAATGTATCGTGTCCCAACCGTTCCATTTGCCAACCCATTTTTTTTCTGTAACTGTAAATATTTCAAGATTTATTTCAGTATCATCGTGTAGGACTCTATAAGTTAGGTTAGTTTTTATAGAAATCCTGAAATATTTACGGTCATAGAAAAAAAAAACGTGTTGGCAAATGAAACGGCTGGGAAACGATACATTTTGCCAAACATATTTCGCCCATACAAAGATAACCCGATTATGACACTTTTTATTTTCACCTTGACTATAAATACAAGCACGTCAACTTTAGCTATTTCTGTCTATCGATCGTATGATTTCTATTACATGAATGAATCTGAGAGATATTTTTCTCATTTGAAACCATGAAGACAGAATGTTATCAATCAGAGATAAGCATTCCGATAACAGCAGTGGAAAACAACACGATAAAACCTGAAAGGAACCAGTACCTCAAGGAAACAGCATGAATTAAACATAGATAATGCATCCTGGGGCTCAATGAGATAGTGATCTCACTCCATTGATAATGCTGAGCTCAAGAGGCTATCCTAAGATCTCTGCGTGACGTCATTGTCGGTGAATGGAAGGCTTCCATTGGAAGGTAATGATGTTGTTCGATGCTTAGATAATTAAACAAGTGGAAAGAAAACTAACATTGACATGTATTTAGACATGTGACGGTTACAATAATGCGGTTGTCAGGTGTGGCGACTTGTGTGGAAAGAAGTTTTCTTTGTGTTACTTTGCATTGCATGCGAATTGGGTTTGAGAAAAAGAGGCTGAGAATTTATCCGAATTTTATGCAAAGATGTCGATGTAATTGCATAGGCGGTTTGGAAACTAGGTATCTGTAAGTTTCAGGACATTCCCAAAACTTTGGGTATGCTGTCACAAACATTACACTCCCTTTTTATGACTGTGTAAAAAAAGAACTATGAGAATTTTCGAAAAAAATGAGAGTATTGAGATTTTTCATATTGCATACAAACAACTGAAAATACTCTTTAAATGTATCGATAATTCCTCATAGGATAGTTTCACAATTTGAGAAGTTACTCGTCGGTACAATGCTAGATAGATTCGAAATTTTGCGATACAAAATTCTTAGTCCCTTTCTTGAATTAAAGTCGAAAGCCGTGCAATAAGGTTACATTCATTGATCACTACATACCGGTTATTGTGAGTGTTCATTCGTTATATAAAAGTACAGCATTTTAAATTAAACCTGCCAATTGCGAACATGGAATCGCATTCTCGGCAAACCTTTGAGATACAATGAGCTGCTAGAAGCGTGTCCGGTCCGTGCGTTTGAATCGAATCGATCTCGGCAAGTCGGATTAGAGGCGCAATGTGCCGTAACGGTGTCTTGGACCACCGGCGGTCACCGATGCCCATTACTGCCCTCTCCAGCCATGAAATATTTATGACGACTCCATAATAACGCCGGCGACGATATCATTATACTTTGTGATGGGGGAGACGGGCGGGGCGGAATTTCTGAACGCTCCTTACCATTGCAAAGTCGCAATCGCGAACGCTTTAAGCTGAACGCACCGCGAATACGCTCCAAAGAACGTCTGCAGGTAAATAGAATAAAGTTTAAAAGTTCTCCGACGCGTCCGAAGCGGGCTTGGGTGCAGGTTTCCGATGACAAAACGGAGCGGTCAGAATTGAAATGCGAAATCCGGCCGATCTGCGCAGACGCGCTGCCCCCATCGTCCATATTAACTTGTTAATTAGATCCATAATACGACTTGCAGATGAGCTAGAGTGAAGTTGAATACATAAAAAGGGCTTTTTCAGCGATCGCATGCATTGTGGAGCCCGGGCGGAGGCTGGCCGGTGCCGCCTATAGCCACCAGCCACCAGAAGTTTGCGTGTTCATAAATAAACGCGAACGGTATTCAACAGCCCTTGGTGCTGTATGCATAACGAATTTGAAGGAGGCAAACTTGGAGGCTCTGCTGGTATAAAATTCCGTAACAACATGGTGGAGGTTTTCATTCGACGGTCTGCTGTCGTAGAAGACATAGCTCCGTCAATTAGTCCAGAGCTATTAATTGCAATTTTCATAGTTATTTCTTACGAATCGTGCGTCCAGTGCAGTGCTTCAGTGTTGTTTCGACTCGGGAGTGAAAGTTTCAGTGATACTAAGTGTTTATGAATGCTAATGAGTCTGCCATTTGTGGAAGAAGCGGAGAGAATGCAGTTTTGTTGCGGTTTGCGCGATGGCGGGAGACCGCGGACGCCATCTTGTCTGCGGCGTGAGCGCGCGGCCGCCAGGCGGCGTGCGTGTCGTCTCCAACACAAACATGGCCGCCGTAACTGTCTTCGTTGAATATTTTTGCATGGAATCTGCATTACGTTTTAATCCATTTAGATTATTGCTTGTTTGGGTTTTTTTGTTGCAATAGTAATCTATGTACGTAGTAAAAATATTGAGGTAATATCTAAATGGATCGTAAAACGGACATGTGCATGCTGCTTGCTGGTGTGAGTAAATTTTGATTGTAGCTGGTGGTTGTTTGGATAACAAACTTTAACCATTAGAGTTGCTAGAAAAAGCCCCATTAGAAGTATATACCCAGCGAGTCTGACATAAATTGGCAACTGATGCAGGGTAGCAATAAATACCTACTAGGGATTTTCATAGACCTATCCCTTAGTGTTATTTTTTATTGCACTAAAATAATACACTTACTTAGTATACATAAGGCAAACTTAATGCCGTAAGGCATTCTTTACCTGTTAACGTAACGCCCAAGATCATAAAATAAATTTTATTTATTTGCTCTCTTGACTCGTTATCCTGGTCATCCACGCTGAACTACGCATGATATTTTTTATTTTATTTTCATTGTTTTATAAATACTAGTTTAAGTATTATCATTGACGCAATTTTAAAAAAAAATACTGACTGTTGAGTTTCTTGCGGCGCTTATTCTCAGCAGTGGTCTCCTCTTGGGAAGTGCTGGTAGATTCTTAACGCGTAAAAGTGCCCGTGCTGTCTACTTACTAATTAAATTACAGTTTCTATCTAATTAGACGTATACTACTACTTTTCTACGAGTAACACGATCATAATAGGCACGCAGCGGGCTGGATTATCCTTACGGCAATGTAGGCAACTGCCTATAGAGGCTCCACATCGGCAAGAACCCCTACCTGGCGGGCGCGCACCGAAAAACCACTGCATGTCAGGAAGTTTGAAAAGTGTAAAGGCCACCAGAATGTCATTGTTTAGGGGTATGATGTTATCCTGAAGGAACCAAACGCCAAAACAGTATTGCACTAATTGCAACAGTTCGTGTGACACTAAACTGCATTTTCTAAAACGCGGTTGCCTCTGATCTCTTCAACCCAAACGGCCACTCAAAGAGGTTAATACATAATTTTCTTAATTTACAAGACTACTACGGAACTTAAAGTTTCGGTGATGTAGTTTTAAGTACAAGTCTTGAGCATAGAGAAAAAATACATTTTGAATACAATTTTATTCAACAAACTAATAACAAAGTACTTACATCCACATTAAAATCGAGCCACTCGCGAATGCTTCGACAAAAGTTTTCAGTCCCGAGAAGTTTCAGTACAGAAATGTATGGCCAGTACACTTAGTACTGAGATTTACTGGAAAATACCGGAAAACTGAAGGCCCTAGATCACGACGCTAAATAATCTTCTCTGAATCTAATCAGAATCGAGTTTGGCATCAATCAATAATTACAAACTAAAATGGTCCCTTATATTGGATAAAATTCAATCAACTAGTACTGACAGTGTAACTTTCAGTGACACTAAAAAAATATGTCACAAGTCACTTAACTTCATATAATATTACAAGTATTTAGAAGTTTTTTGAGAGTTGCTGTAAGCGAGCATAACTTTCCCCAACAAACTAGTTTACCGCATATAAAATATTTTAACTAAAATTCTTATTCCATTTCGCATTCCAAATTTAAATGGAAATCCGTTATACGCATATTTCCCGAATGCATCGAATGCCCTGGCCGTCAGAACCCGTTGACACCTGATTTTCCGCTCTAGCGCTTTGCATCCGAAATCAACATAGGACATCACTAGGGTTGCGGAAAAACCAACTTACATTTACACCTGCCAGTACTAACTTAAGTCGTACTGCGAATTAACAAGGTGTATTTTGCACGTGACAAGTATAAGGTTATTGTGGTAAAGTAAGTCGGATTGTGACGTACTCTTCATGCCGAGTGGTGATATGGATGGATGGTAATGGATGTTGGATATTGCGCTTCAGGTGCAGGCTTTATGAGTAAACGAAGTACACTCGACTTTTGCAAATAAACCACGATTGTGCTGGTTTCAATGAAAATATAAATAAATTAAAAGTTCCTTAACATTTTCAAACACAAACAGAGGGCTTATTGTCTAACGCACTCGCAATTACGATCGTTTTCATTTTAAAAATCGTAGGCTTTTTTCAGCATACAAAATGAAAACAATTGCTCCACTTTGAAGCCGGTTGTGATTGTGAGTGCGTTAGACAATAAGCCCACTGGTCCGTTTGGATCGCTACCACCATGTTATCTTTTAACCTACCGTCAAACAGCAGAGTTCGCCTTGTTGTGTTTTGTAGTGGGTATAAGGCAACCGGTTACATTACTAGTAGGTACATCTTAGTCCTTAGGCAACGCATTTGCGGTCTTAGGATTGCAGTGTTAAGATTTTAGTCTTGAGAACGCAAATGTCTATGGGTTACAGATCAAGTGGCATGAGTGCCCGTTTACCTACTCCATAACATTAAAAAAAACTCACATTTATTTCCCAAAAACTATTTTTTCACTTCTCATGCTCTTAAAATGTTACTTTAGTCTCTGCACATCGGGACTAAAGCTCCTTATTAATCTCTAGAGGGTAAAGTATTTTTTTAATTTACTTTGAAAACCCCTAAACCATAAATCACGGTGTTTGTGAATGGAGGATTATCGCCATTTTCAGCGATTGTGTATAGACAATTTTTAGGGCGTGGAAATAACCTCAGAATGACAACATCTGTGCAAAAATATTTCAAAAAACGATTTAATTTCATGAAACACGATTAATGATTACGAGTATGAATCTATTTAATTATATTACGGATTAATTAATTTTATTATGCATGATCCAATTAGTTTTAAAATAGTTTTCAACTTTGAACCTGTTGGCTAAATATGCAAGCATTTAAAGCGTCACTTTACAAAAAAAAAACCGCGGAACTTTGTAAGAAACTTTGCTATAATAAATATTGTAATTTTGTATAGAGCGTCGTTTTCTTTCTTCGCATTTAGAGTGAAAAGTAGAGTGTTTAACGCGAGACTAAACAACCACAATGGCACTTGAACCATAGCCACCCGCGCCCCGCTCGCGTGGCTAAACATCTCGTGTCATTATGGCTTGTTTTAGTCCCTTGTTGAACAATCTACTATTAACTATGGATCCTAAAATTGTGATGCTGTATACTTATATAATTTTCGGGATGTAAGGAGTTGTTTATTTTTAACCCCCGACGCAAAAGTATGTGTGTGTGTGTGTGTCTGCCTGTGGCGTCGTGTAACTTTTAAACGGGTGAACCGATTTGGATGCAGTTTTTGTTATAAGAAAGCAGGTTTTTTAGCGGTGGTTTTTAGCTAAGTTTCATGACAATCGGTTTGGCCGTTTAAGAGATATCAACTCGGAAAGTAGGGGTCACCATTATATCGGGAGTTTTTATCTATCTATAATAATTTCATGTGAAAGATATCAAACAGACTTTTGTACTGATGCAGACGCCAAAGTATTTTACAAAGGCAATTTTTGTTAAGTACCTACAGTTTTTAAAGCTGGCGCTTTATTTTAAATGTTAGTTATTATAGCCTTTAATTAGCCTTAATTATGTAACCTAAAGAAACCTTGGAAAAACTTACGTGTACAAAAACGTGTCAAGCCGATGAAGAATAGCGAGCAATATTCAGCACGTCAGCGACGCGACAAAACATCGGTCTGTGACAGCCTTAATTAACGTGAACGCTCGTTTATTTAATCGTGTGAGGTAGGTATGTATTGATTATGTCGTTAATAGTTAACATAGAGTTAGTTAGAGCTAGTTAATAGAAACATTGTACAGGGCAGGTGGGGAGCGCTTTGTTTCAAATAAAAATTAGTAATCCGAATGTATTGTTGTTCATAATTATCGCAAGTCATAAAGTGTTTTTTACTGAAACGGTATTATTTCAGGATTTTTTAAAATATCTAGCTGGTAGCTTAGGTTGGGTTAGGTTTGTTTTATAAAAACCCCGGTGAACGGGGTAAGTGCACAAAAACATTAATTTTTAGGAGATATTGTTGGTTAGACGGACGTGCCCTGTAGACGCACTTGCCCCGTCGTTTGGGGTAAAAGCGTCAACGGGATAAATGCGCCAACCCATATATTTTTTAGGAGATATTGTTGGTTAGACGGACTTTCCCCTTAGACGCACTTGCCCCGTCAGGTGGGGTAAGGGCGTCAACGGGGTAAATACGACCAACCATATATTTTTAGAAGACATTTTTGGTTAGACGGACTCTATCCGCAGACGCACTTGCCCCACCTTACATAGGATCTAAAAAGGTGGCTTATATTACAGTGTGCGCGAGACCGACTCGCACTTGGCTGGTTTTTATTTCTTAATGTAACCGCAGTGCGGGCTCATTTGTAAGTAACACGTTAGTCTAACAATGTTTCCTACTTGTTTAGAGTTAGGGTGATTTACTGCATCCCGCTTAGTGCACGAAAGAAACGAATCAAGCTCAGTAAATTAACAATATTTCACTTTCATGTTCATTTGTTTCTGTAAGTGTTGCAGCGGATTTATTTGAGGCCATAAATAGCGACAAACTAAGGTAGCACATTCTGACATTTACTTATAGTTGAAAAAACACACACAGTCCCTCCTTCTTTTCTGAAGTCAGTTGAAAAGTTACTTATGCTACTTATAATTTAGTTCTCACTTGGACCTACATATTAATTAGCATATTTACTCCTAGTGTCCCACTCCCAATGCTAGACAAAGGCCAAGCAAGCCGTATCTGCCCACGCTACTGCTGCGATTTAGCCTTTTGTTGTCATGTGTTGCCGATGCTTGGGGTCCTAGCAAAATGCATAATTTCTTTAAACATAAGTAATGTGTCCAATTTTATAAAAAGATTAAAGATTTTATTCAGTAAGTAGGCCGCAGGAGCACTTTTACACGTCAAAAATCTACCAGCGCTGCCCAAGAGAAGAGAAGAAGTGCCGCAAGGAACTCAACAGTCAATATATTTTTACATAAAACTTATGACAATTATAATACTTAACCAAGCAATATAATAAAACAATGAATATAAAAAATACATGCGTAGTTGAGCAGAAAAACGTATTTAATTGACTTAAATGCATAACTAAAAGCATTTGATTGATATGATGAATGAGTGTTATTTATTCGTTATGTCTAATTATTATTTTATATGCTTAACAATTATATTTTGCAAGTAGTTAACTACCATACTAAGTTTTAAGTTTTAAGACCAAACTCACTCCAATTACCACCAATTGCCACCTTTGGAGGATTAAAAGCTGTCAGAAGGTATTGACGACCAATATCAAGGCATTCCATCCAGTGGCGGATTAGCCACGTAGCAAGAGTTGCAAATGCTACGGGGCCCGCGCACCTACGTCTCCCTGATCGTGATCTATTCTTGGTTCTATTTTTTTTAGCATTTTAAACTAATAAACTAAAGGAATAACCTAAAACAGATCAAGGGCCTCTTTATACAATTTGCTACGGGGCCCGCGCTTGCTTAATCCGGCACTGATTCCATCTTAGTCCTCAGGGTGGCAACACTGGCAACGCTTTTGGAGTCATAGGATCACTATATTGAGAAGTCAAATAACTATCATTCTCAGATCCCACTTGTACCAAGAGGCATATAGCCTGCATGGCCTATATACGCTTACCACAAAAAAATCGACACTAGTCCTTAACTTACAAGATCACACGGCACTCCACACACGAGTCGGCGTTCACTCATATTTATGAGTTATTTCTGCCAGTCCTCAAGGGGAGAGTTCGTGTGAAAACGCCACTTCGTTTGACGCTAACAAGTTGTTTATGTATTTTAGTTTGTAGAAAGAAAAGCACAAGAAATCTAACTACAAGGTTTTGTTGATTGCTAGTATTTGCTAGACTTATTTCAGTTCAGCGCATTTACTTATGATAAATAAACCTATTTCCATGATATGATGGTTCGGTTTTTTTATTTTATTTTCCAGAGAATAATTTCTTATGCTATGAAATTTTGTGATATTAATCCAAACCGTTTAACTGACCACGTAGATCAAAAGACAAACATCCACATAATGACTAACTTTCACATTTATAAATTATAAATTATAATATTCGTAGAATAGTTTAGGATGTACGTAATGTTAGAACAAGTTTAATATAATTCTCACCATTACCAAACACAACCGATAAAACGTAAACTCCGACATAAAACGGAATCTACAGCTGTTTTTGGTCTCCGAGCTCGTAAAGACTGTTTCATTGGATATCCCGCATTCTTTTCGTGATACATTGCATCTTTGCAAGAGCTCCTGGATCAATAATGTCAAAACAACCCGTCAATGGATTGCTACAAGCTTGCGGCCTTAAAGAATTAATTGCCATCACGAGCACATTCCTCCATATCGCACTACCAGGAACACCTCCGCAAGAACCGATGTCGTGGAATCAATTACACGTGTCTGTATAATTACCGTTTACCATTAATAGCCCGACTAGAGAAATTAAAAACGTTAAATGATGGTGCTACTAATACCTTTTAGAGTGCCGTACTACAAGGGTGTCAAACGGGACCTTGTTAACGCTACATGTAAGAGAGCGTTGGTGGCCTAGTGGTTTAGAGGGTCGACTCGTGATCGTCAGGTACCGAGCTCGAACCCCCGCGGTCACTATGTACCAAAGACTTCTTCTAACTTAAGTGCATTACCCGATGCTCTTAAGCCCGATTTACATTGGTCAAGGACAGTGGACAGGTGGACAATGACAGTGGACAGTAAGTACAGTAGTGTAAACCGATCGGACAGTAGCAAATCAAGTTTGCGTTGCCAGTGGATCCAAATAGAATCGCTTTCTATTTTTTCACTTCACTGTCCTTGGCACTGCACTTGCCACTGTCCTTGACCAATGTAAATGTGAGGAAACCTGAACATTCGAACACCTAAGTATGTAAGAAGGTAATTTCACAAAAGATCCGAAAGGGCCCATCTGTAAGATAAGATAAGATAAGATAAACGCTGCCTGTCCTTACTTCAAAGAGTTGTATCTTTACAACCGTGAGATAGGCGGATTCATTATATTTATAAGTAGCAAAATAAAGGGCATCCCATACAAGAAATGATTTTTTTGTTGTATTGTAACGGTTAAACATACAAGCGTCAAATTTGGTAAGATTACAGTACAAACTCTACAGAAAAACAACAAATGCTAAAAACAAGTCATGTGGGAGTTGAGCTCTCGTTAACGGTTATAAGCTCTAATCGATAGTAAGTCAAATATAGGTACACTTATGGTGCGGTGGTACGGAACCCTCAGTGCGCAAGTCCGTCTAAAATCTCTACCTTCATAATGTTATAAATGCGAAAGTGTATGTTTGTTTGTTCCGCCTACACGGTTGAACGCCTTAACCGATCGACGTGAAGTTTTGTACAGAAATAGTTTACAGACTAGAGATCGGAGAGTTCCCGAAGGAAAAGCGATAAAGGACTTTATCATGTGCAAAAACTTGTATCTTGTTTTGTGGTTGAAACTGCTATAGGTATTTAATATCATATCTCGCGGCCAATCGTCGTGGATTTTTTGAGTAAGGGTGGAAGTTTATGGATGACGTACCTAATAATTTCGATGATGATGTCAAAAGCAGTAAATATTTTCCCTTTTACGTGTTTTATTAGTCAAATAGTCCCATTCAAAAAGATACGTTGCATCGACTGTTCTGCGAGCGTTTGAACCGCCCATAGCACTTCTTATCACCGTCTCACCCGACTATAGTTAACGAGCAATTAATAACTAAAAATTAAAAAGAAAATATTTATTCTGTAACTACCTACTTATTGTAAACCGAATCTTAAATCGCGTTGCTGTCAATTTATTTTCATACAAGTTTAGCTCCGGAAGATAAGGTCTCTCACGTCCTACAGTTTTTTGTGTTTCACGATTTTTGAATATAATGGAGCTTTTATAAAAAACTAGGTTTGTAAGTTTCCTTTTTTTTCCTTCCAAGAAGTATTTTCTTGGAAATAGTTTCTTGTAAAAATCGGACTAGGTTTGAGAGGAGAGAAGGGTTATCGTATTTAGTATGGATTTTTATAACTTCACAATCTTCTTAAGCACTTTCACATGTCTTCTGAGTTTCATTCTACCAGCGCTTCCTGAGATGAGACAACTGCTGAGAAGAAGCGCCGTGAGAAATTCAACAGTCAGTCTTGTTTTTAAATAAATCTCTTATCTTAAACTATTATAGGAGTAATATTTATAATTACATTCTCAAAGAACGGCACTTATGATTTTGACGTACTTACGAGTAAATTGCAAAATAGGGGTTTATCGGGTCAAAAAATCGATCTGCCAAGCTGTCGACTTCGAGAAAATTTGTTTTTAACCCGAGTGACCTCGGTCTCCCAGATACTAAAGTAAGAGACGGCTTGATTTAGAACCAAATAATGCTCAAGCATTGAGAATACCTAAGTAAAGATTGTCGATTGTTGCCCTTTTGCCAATGGTCAGGTGAAATGGTAATTAGAAATGCAACAGTTTGTTTTTACGCTCGTAGAACAGTTGTAAATAACCGTGCGCTAAACTATAGAGAATACGGGCCTGTGTTACCAAATGATTCTCTTATGGAACCTTTCAACACAATGGACGCATTCATAACCGGCAAGTTTAAGTTGTAGCGTCAGAGCGTACCAACATTCTAGGGCGTGAATTCTACATAAATACATAAGGTACTTAAGGTAGTTTATCCGTCGCTAGTATGAGCTCGTCGAAAAACAGCACCCTGTATTAGTGAGCATTATTAACTGGTGCCAGCTCGTTAGTTATCCTTTCGCCAATAATAAGTTAAAACGGTTATTAGAATAACAATAGGCGTTTGGAACGCTCGTGAATGGCTGCCATATAAACACGGAATCCAACCTGCGGGTCGCTTGTAATGGTTTGATTAAGGTCGTCTGTCGGCGGGTGAGAGCTAGGCGTAATGCGCGGCTGCCCGAGGCGTCGGCGCCCGCGCACGCCGTGCGCTCTCACGGTGATTACCGTACAGGGTGATGACGAGGTTCACATAACTAATACATCTGGGGAATTATGTGCCACTGAAACATCTTCAATCGGCAAACAGGCATGAGACGTTAAAAGGGCCAGCAGCGGATTCATAGGCCTGAGAGTAAGTCACCTCGAATTTAGTAGTTATATTTAAAGCAAGGCTTGGGTGCGGTTCGAAAAAAATACAGGCTAATTATTATGGTTCTTAACCAGGTTTTTCGTAAACACTCGCTCGGAGCGGAATCGATTCACGAGCGTTATGATCGCTGGGAGTAACATTTTGTTTTTGGTTTATGATTCTTCCTGCAATTGGATTACGTCGCGACTTAAATAATAAGGCTGGCTCGACTGCAAGTTGAGAAAGTGAAGAGTTAGTTTATAGATTAGGAAAGACGAGAAAACGATGGCGGTGCGAAAAAATTAGCGAGTGAAATTAACCGTTATTTCCAGCAGGAATAGTTTTATTTTGCTCTTTGATCAGAACCGAAATAATATCAATTCTGTTCGAGCGGAATCAAAATGAAAATGCTCTATTTGAAATGTGTGGCGATTCTGACGAGCTGGTTTAAAAAAAATAACCAGGTTTCCGAGCCCTGATTAAAAAGTGCCCTGGGCAAACTTACTACAAACTTGAAAGTAAAACAAACAGTAGTTTGTATGTCTTACTTAAACAATTCTCTTTTTGTGAGCTTCAAATTTAAGTAGTCCCGTTCGCTCGTAAAATTAACATAAAATTAAAATTGACTTACTGTGATTCTCAATTATATTCCATCGAAATACGCTTTTTTTCTGCTGGCTAAGACATAACGTCCCTCAAAGTTAGTACAAAATTCGTTATTCAAAAGTACAAGTGGACCTAACAATAAGGTGTATTATTTTGTAATAAAATTTGGTTTTATTTGCGTGTACTCCAATTCACGCAGTTACCCATCACCCTGTACATCGATCAGCGATCGTGCGCAGGCGACTGTTTGCACAGCGCGCGATTACCGCGCATCGGTAGATCACGACCTGATAACAGGTTACCGTAACGTGTGCTGATTGAGAGCAGCCTGTATCTATCATCGACATGCCCGGAACAATATTGTTTCCGATCGCTTTCTACGTTGCTTGTTTTGCGGAAGGAGAAGGAATGAAGAGAAATACACACTCAATTTTGTTAAGGCAGTGTAGATTGACTCGATTGGGTTTAGTGGATTACCTACCCTGTAAAGATATTGTCTTTCACGCTGGTAGTTATGGAAAAAAAACTCCACTTCAATTAGTGGTATAGTCCGTGTCAATTGAAATTGCCAAAAATATAAACAAATAAGTACTGTTTGACGGGTAGATCTCACTATTCCCATTTCCCATTTCCCATTGCAGTGGTAATACTGAGACTGCACTTTTTTTTCAAATCAGTCTCACTATTCCCATTGAATTACGAAACGCCGAATGGTAATAGCGAGACTTATGGTCTCCTACAAAATGTCTCATTATTCCCATTTTGAGCGGTTTTTTTTAAACGTCGGGTGTAAAATAATATACTATCCTACAGAAAAAAACAAATATACGCAATATAAAATTTTATTTGGGCTTTCAGTAATTATTTATGTATATCTAATAATTGTATTTACAACGGCAAACAACATTTTACGCAGTTCGGTTGGCCGCTGTTTTGAGCATTATGCAATAATATCCGAGCGTTTTATTGGTCGCGAATAGTAGAGGTTATATAAACGCAATGGGGATAGTGATACAAGTAGTATCACTATTACCATCAATGGGAAAGCTCAATGGGAATAGTGAGATCTACCCTGTTTGACACATAACCTCAAATATTGATCAAGTGTGTTTTTATTATTTAAAATAACGTATAACTACTAGTCTTGCTTCTTAATCTATATTAGTTTATGTTCTAGAGTCCGTAATTATCATGAATGTAGCATAATGTATATCTGACATGATGCGAAAGCATTATAAGCGTGGCCAAAAAACCATGCAGCTCGGATAATGTGATGTCACTGTTTTGCTACTCAATGTGGTGGTTGCCACTTCAGAATATTGTAATTCCACCTGTCACCATGCAAACCTCTTTTTGCCCGACTGCCGAAGAAGGAAAGTAATGTTTAAGACCTGTTTGTATATATGTTTCTTTGTTACCTCGTGTTTCTGTTATCTGTGGTTACCTCGATGGGGCTGAATGGATGGCGCGTTCTTAACAAGCGAGGTGTGGATGGATCCGTCTTAACGTGGCGAGTGACACTGGTTACTTACTTTAATAAAAAAAACGACATGTATATACGTGGTAATAAACATAATTTATGTAGGCTACGGTTTCATGCATGGTTTATTTTAAAGCTTGCTTTTGTATGACTTGCTGTCATACTATGCTAATTCCAATTTATTCCTGAAATGACCGAATCATGTCGCCATTAATCACCATGTATTTAGGTTAATTTTGTTGAAAAACTGCAGATTCCGTTTTTAAACTAATAAGACACCTTTAAATGTTTTATTAAATCTTAAGCCCCAGATAGACGGGCGAGTAAGTACGCGTACTTAAAGCTCGACGACCTTTTTCGTCCGTGTTTACCTTTAGATGTTCGCGTAGGAAGGGTTGACACACGAGCGAGTGAGGTCGCCGAGTAGGGAATGCAAATAACCGGAGTATTAACCGGTTATTTTCATACAAAAACGGTTAATAACCGGTTAAATTGCATTCCCTATCGCCGAGCCATAAGTACGGCGAACTTACTCGCACGTTTCGTTGCTTAAATACAAAAGTGACACGAACCAAAATGTGTTTGTGTTGCATTTAAAATCGGAATGCAATTTACTTTAAGTTTTAAATCAAACTATATTTTTTTTGATATGTGGCGCTTTTGTATTTAAGCAGCGGTTTATCTGGGCTATTTTTGCTAGAACTTAATATTATTCCCAATATTCGTCTTTATAATACGTATATACACATACATTATCCCCCTTACTAATAAACGTTGAGTAACGGTGGTATAGCTATACAATGTTTTGTCCTTATCTGTCAAATTCATATGTCACAATGACAAATAAGGACAAAACATTGTATAGCTATACCACCGTTACTTAACGTTTATTAGTAAGGGGGTATATATATAAACAAGCTAATACAATACCGGACAAACTAAACGGCACACCAAGTACACAAAAGGCAATAAAGCACCGAGATAAAAGAGCTCGGAGCACATAAATCTACCGCAAACAGTGTACTTTTAACGGTCCCCGACGCAGCATTTTTATTCAAATACCCACTTAGTAAATAAAATATGTCGGTGAAACAAAAAACAGGAGCTGGGTGGAGATTGTCCTTTTTCCGTTTCCTGGAAACTTCTTTTATTGTTAGGTAAATTTATTTTATACACTTGAGGACATGATTTAAGTAATTTGAGCATAATTCGCTCACAAATCAGATTTATTTTAAAAGAAAAACTTAATTAGTTTGAAAATATTTTTTTTTCGAAATGGCGATTTCTAATCTACAATAAATAATTTTATACATCGCAAGGTGTTCTTATTTAAAAGGGGATTTTTCTATGTTAGTTAATGCTATGCCAATTTGATATAAAGCACTTTTCTCTACCTACTTCTAAAATAAATACAACAGTTATACAACCTTTGCCACTATTTGCTTTGGTCAAATGCGTTTTTGTACAAAGCATTGTGTATTTTTGGCATGTTTGCTTGTGCCTAAAAATACCGTTTGACCTCTGCGTGGATGGAATCATTCGTGAATGGGTGATGTATTTTTTCTATTCTATTCCATTCATGAATAAAAGATGTATGCCCACTGTTTTATTTCGGGTTCGATTCGTTGAATTTAAGTGGACCAGACTAAATTGTTTCGATTATATTATTTAAAGTATTTTTTTGCCTATTTAAAGACATTGACGGAGTGAATCTATGAATTTACAAAGAGTTATACTATATTACTAATATTAAATAAATATAGAATCCGTTTTTTTAGTACTGACGAGTTGTTTGGTCATATAAAATATTTTTTACATTTAAAGTAATTTTTTTATTACGAATTCACAATTTCATAACATTTTCGACAGAATTAAAATGTTTTACAGAAAATAAAATACAAAGTGCCAATTTCTTTCATCGCAAGTGTAACTCCATTTTGTTACAAATTGTAGCGAAAAAATGTTTAGTTGTTGGCAAATTAGCATTCGAGGTCCCGCTTTGTTTGGGACCCCTAGGGTTGTTTTATTTTACTTTTTAAATCTTTTATTTCAAGTTTAGAAAGCCCTTTAGCGTGTTGATAACGTTATAGCCAGGTAGTCATACGATTGTCAAAAAATACATTGTTTAGTGGAACCGGTACAATTAAATTAGCATAGAATTTAGCAAATGTTTTGAAATAAATTACAGAATGTTGCTAGCAGGCTCCGAAGATTTTATTTATTTATTTGAGAAAAAACAGCAAGATTATAACTTGTTAAAATACAATCAAGCTTAAAAATACATTATCTAAAACATACAGTACCTTGACAAACAAAAATAACTAACTACCTAACAATTTCATGATGTTAACGACGGTTTCACATAAAATAAACTACCTTTACACCTACTAATGATCTAATTGATAGATTAAAACAGAACTCGCTTTTTTTAACAAAATATTACATTTATATTCAGAAGGGTGTTTGATTCATTATTGAAGAACCAATTTTTTTTAATGTAAAGTTTATCTGAGTTAGTAAATTATTCGCTATGCTTTTTACAAGTTCTAATAAGTAATCTATTTCTTGCGTATGCGGTACGATTTCATTGAAGTCAAGGACTTGTGTTGTGTATCAACCAAGCGTGCAATAGCGAAAATATCTCGTACGCTTGCAGTAATGCAGGGGCTCGATTCCGCTTTGTCTTAAGATATATATGACTTATATCGTCGTCGTATCGTCGCGTACGGGACAGTCCCAACAGCATCCTGCAGCTAGTCTGGGCCTCGCCTGCCAGTGGTTTCCTAGCCCATTGGGACTCCATTCATATGGAGTCCAGAGCAAATATATATGGATCTTTTAAGCACCTAAATATATTGTATTGTTAACACTATAATTATGGACACATGTCAGAAAAAAAACGTGGTCATATTGCTAACGTAAATGGTACCTACATAGGCCGAGTCTTAGCAAAAAAACAAAAATCAACTGAAAAGCGTAAAATAATGGCTCTGGACTCCTTAGAATAGCCTGTTTGGTACCCGCATTTAATAATACCTCAATTAATTTGGCAAATTCACCAAGAAGTGCCTTTTGTCTAGCGCTATTCGCTTCGTGGGTAAAAAATGAAAGAAGAAATGATTTTTCGTCTCTACTTTTTAAAATTATTTAATGAGATTTTTTTATTATTATCATTGTTTGCTACGCCATCTTTGGACTAGTGGTCGGAATGACGTTTTTTTGTTTGTAGCCGCGTTAAGTAGCACTAGGTGGGAAGTAGAAAATATGTGGCGTTTAAGCTCTGTAGCCAATATCAGAAATTTGTTTATTTATTTTCGCAGTAACTACTTACTACTTACTGTGATTATCTACAAATTGAACATTTTTATAAAGTACATACATAAACTCACGCCTTCATTCCCAGAGTGGGGTAGGCAGAGCCACAAACTCACCAACAACTCCAAAAACTTGTTCATAATTCTGTGACCACATTTTGCACAACCAGAGGGCTTATTGTCTAACGCACTAGCAATCGCAACCAGCTTAAAAGTGGAGCAATTGTTTTCATTTTGTATGCAGACAAGCCTTCGATTTTCAAAATGAAAACGATCGTGATTGCGAGTGCGTTAGACAATAAGCCCTCAGGCTAAGATGTTATCTAGTGTATTAGTGACAGGTTGCAAACCCATCGCCTAACAGCACTACACAGCCCCTAGTCCCTTAGTCCTCTCTTACGACATCCAATGGAAGACATGGAGTGGCAACATCCTAAACCCGGCACCACACGGGCTAAACGGGGTTACGGGGTTTTTTAAAGTATGCTTTTACAAAAGTTCCTGTAGTCAATTTTAAGATCAAATAACTATTAATTAGACTTTATTCCTTAAGTACGCGCTTAATGAATAATTAAGGTTATATGAAACAGTACGTTAATTTTGTTTACATCTTTCCCGATTTGCAATTGGCATAAGGGATAAGTTCGCCTTTGTACATACCTTTTGTGTTTTTGTCTATTTTGTTGTTTGTTATTTTCCCGTTTGTACAATAAAGTGTTTACAAACATACATACATACAGAAGTACATTTTTGCACGAGCTGACACAGGAATTATCTTAGATTGAACTGGGTAAGTATAGTTACGCGGTATTGGTATTACATTTCTCAATCACCCAAAGTTTAGCTGGAACAGATCCCTAAAAAGGATAAGTTCCCCTTTGTACATTCCTATTCTGTAAATATCTTACTTGAATTTGTGTGTTTTGTACAATAAAGTGTACGTACATACGAGTAGATAGGTACATACATTTTGTTAGATTTCAGTAGTTAGTGGCCGCAATGACATGACAATATGTCTTATTTATATAGATTAGTCGATCCCTTGGCTAGCCCTCATGGCAATGTAAAGGTCCCAGTCCTGAGGGCTTATTGTCTAACGCACTCGCAATCACGATCGTTTTCATTTTGAAAATCGAAGGCTTGTCTGCATACAAAATGAAAACAATTGCTCCACTTTGAAGCGGGTTGCGATTGCGAGTGCTTTAGACAATAAGCCCTCTGGTCCTTGTATTTGAATTCAAACAAAAATATATTCTTTAACATAAGTGGTTGTACACAAACTTATAATGAACATGTCGCTAAAGTCGACCGTTCAACCCAGTTCATTTACAGAACTCCTAAACGTAATGAAATAAATACATTTGAATTGGAATTGGAATACATCCATACGTAGATCGATATTATTTTACCGACTGTACACAAATATATTTTTTCTACTCGCGTACTATAAATCGCTAATATTGATATCGTTAATGGTGTCAGAATACCACCTATAAGGTAACCGAAGAGTAAAAACAATTATATAATGAGCGTTGCCATGGTAATAACAGTTCTATAATTTATTATAGCATTGTTATTACCATGGTAACGGTCATTCCGGATACCAGTCTTGGCGTTTAGTTAACACTTGACGTCCTAATAATTTGTATAATAAACCGTTAAAAACATTTAAAACCAATTAAAATTACGTATATTAAAAATAAAATTAATTTTAAGACTAAATATGTGTTTAGAATTACATTTTTATTAAGTTACTAAAAATAGATGAGTAATATCCATCGATTTGTTATTTGGTTACCATGGTTACGTTCAATATGGATATCAACAAAATGGCGTTTTGTTTGGCATTCCAACATTTCCAACTTTTATGATAAATTGTCAGAACTGTTTTAGTACCTAACTATTAAAATTTGCATGAAATTTGTAAACATTTAGCAATAAAATTTACAAACTATTAACGCCAATCGGAATAATGAAAATGACTTTGCTAACAAGTAATTTGTTAGCAGAAAAATCGAGTGAAGGATACGAGAAAAGTTAGCGATTGTTTATTTTTGTCATTATCATTCTAAGCTTGTAGAAAAAGTTATGTATGCAACGGTACATAATTAGCTCTTAAGGTACTCGTGCCTATAATTAGAGCGCTCGCAAGCTCGCGCTCTAACCTCGGCGCTCGTACCTTAAGAAGCTTCATTATGTACCAGTTACATAAATAACTATTAATTTTTCTCATTATAATTACCATCTCAAGCTATTTATTTGGTCGCTCAATACATACTATAAAGACACTATTTAGATAGCTCCATCTCAAATCCAATTACTCTGCCCACAACATTTCTATATTTGAAAGACTACATTTAATAAAGACCTGCCTGGAGCCTCCCAGCCTCACTGGGCGTGGCCGAGCACCGCCCATTGGCCCTCCTTCTCGGAAATTGCCGGTTTCCTCGTACCATTTTTCCCGGTGGGGGTTGGCAAAGACAGTATTATTAAATTGGCAAGATGGCCACTAGGAGTATTTATAGAGGGTGTTTTAGAGAGATGGGCTGGCTGTAACAAAGAGATATTTTAGTTGAAATACTATGTTTTACTGATAGTTATGGGTAATTTGCAGGAGATATAAGAGACGTTACAGCCAAATTGATGAGTGCCTTTCATTTAGTTAGAATGTCTGTGTAACTAGGTACTTACTACTAGTTATAGTACTATTGTACTACACAAGTATGTTTGGTCAAGTATATGTTTAACAGATTTAAAAAAAAACAGGACGTTCTCAATTCATCGGAATCTTTTTTGTGTGCATTGTATATTTTTTTACCATGTTCCTACCAACCAATTTCGATGTGTTTTTTTGTTGGAAAAGTCATTAAGTCAGCTGATTGTATGTATTATCCTAGTGAATTGGGTGTTACTGAATTAAGCAAACTCTCTGACTTCGTCGTCACTTACCATCAGGTGAAATGGGGTCAATAGCGGTTCAGTCTTTATAAAAAAATATTTACTTATGTACTCACGAACTTGAAACCGTAAACACTCGTCGCATATAGAATCTATAGAGTGTTCTATTATGACAAGGTTCTTTAGATTTAAAACTTTGAAGATTGTAATTATGTACCAGCCAGTCTTCATGCTTTACCACCATAAACCCTGTTGCATAATACACTCTATCATTTCACTTATACTAGAGTAAGTTTCTGACACATCACGACGCATCATTTTTAATGATTGACTCGATAAAAATAGGAAACTAAATATACAAAAGTAGGAAAAACTATAACTTTAATCTTATTAACTTGGACCTTAATCGGTTGTGGTAGTAAGACCACTACCACCTTCCAACTCTTTAACCTACCTCCAAGCAGCAGTGTTCACTTTATAGTGTTCCTATGTGAGGATAAGACATCTGTCAAAACGGCCTTGTATAAATGCATTCCATCTTAGGGTTGGCAACGCATCTGTAGTCTTAGGATTGCAGTTTTAAGATGCACTGACACGGGGCAATTATTTTTATTCTATACCTAATTGCCCGTCAGCAATACGGACGTCTCGTTCTTTTTCACAAAATGAGAATAACACAGCTATTGATGCCGGCTATAAGTTTTCGCCGAAAGTTGCCCGTGTAAGTGCACCTTTTTCAATTGTCAACTTAGGATTGCAGTCCTGAGATTGAAGACTTAAAATTGCAAGTGGCCGTGTGACTCAGATCCCAGCCAAGTGAATAAATAACTTTAATAAGCTAAACTATTCTGTAAATTCAACCAGCCAAGTAGCACTTGTTTACGCCTTTTAACACCCAGTTATTTATTATTGATGGTAGTTTCTACCAGTTAATATTTTTATTGAGGGTAGGAGACACAAACGTAGGTACGGTTAGGCGCTGTTCTATGTATCACCTCTCGTATGCAAATATTAATTAGTTAATTGCTAACTTGTACAGGTATTTTACACGCGTGGAATATCCAACTTATCCCATATTTTTTATTATTATAACTGCGAAAGTTTGTGTGTGTGTGTGTGTGTGTGTTGTTACTTCGTCACGCTGCTACGGCTGGTCGTATTTGGATGAAATTTTAAATTGAGATAGCTTATACCTACGCGGACAAAGTCGCGGGCAGAAGTTAGTAGTAAAATAGAAAGTTTGCCTCCAGCAACTGTCAAGTCAAAATAAATATTGCTTTCCAATCTTCTATTTATACATATAAAGATAAAAGATAAACGAAAACCGGCTAAGGGCGAGTCGGACTCGCGCACGAAGGGTTCCGTACCATTATTTATTCAACATTCACAAAAAAAACGGCAAAAAAAACAGGTTTGGTGTATGGTAGCCCGTTTAAATATTGATTTTATTCTTTTTTTTTATTTGTTGTTATAGCGGCAACAGAAACACATCTTCTGTGAAAATTTAAACTGTCTAGCTATCACGGTTCATGAGATACAGCCTGGTGACAGAGAAGGACAGACAGACAGACGGACAGACGGACAGCGGAGTCTTAGTAATAGGTCCCGTTTTTACCCTTTGGATACGGAACCCTAATAAAAAAGATAATAGACATTTATTCAGTAAGTAGGCTGCACGGGCACTTTTACACGCCAAGAATCTACCACCGCTTCCCAAGAGGAGACCACTGCTGAGAAGAAAAGCCGTAAAAAACCCAGCAGTCAGTAATTTTTAATGAGTTCATGACTGACTGAGAGATATCCCAAACCGCTATATCTAAAGACTAGAAATTTGAGGCAAATATTTCTTGGTTACCCTAAAGGTGCACTAAAAAAGGTTTTTTCGAAAATGGGCCCAAGGGGAAGAAATAGGAGTAGGTGTAGGAAATTAATTCTTCGTGTAAGAAGTCGCAGGCGTCCTATAATCCACATAATAATCTTTAAAAGTGACAATAGTTGCTTAAGGTTATTTGTCTTATGAGAGTTATGAGTAAGTAAGTCTGTGGCTTAGGGCCCGTTCACACGAGACGTCTGGTTTTGTAGGATCTAACTATCGGTCCTGTAAAACCGGAGTCCGTCAGAAATATCTGCCCATACCGGGATTTGAACCCAGGACCGCTAGCTTCGAGGGCAGGGTCCCTACTAGTTCAATGCGTTGTCAAAAATATTGATTAAGGCTTTCAAACTACCGTTGACGAATTAATTATTAAATATATGTCATTCAGTACACGAACTCAGTTGGGTTTCAGTACTTGTTTACCACATAATGCCTAAATGAAAAGTGTTGTAAGTGTAATTTCTGGATTTCTAATTTAGTTGAAAATTTAAAAAAATGTTTAGCGAATTGTTGCAAGTCATAAATAAATATTTTTCTTGATTCTTGTACCATCTATTTAAAATGTTTTAAATGTATTTTAAAGCACCTTGTAAAAAAATAGAAAGTATTTTTTATACGGTACAAGTATTCTTTATAGCCAGCGAAGAAAGTAGAGAGTAGAAAATATACTTTTTGATATTACTTTAAAATAAACTCGCCACGTTTTTCGCATCTGTCTGTTTGGGAGCCTACTTATCTTAAACCGCAACGTATTTCAGTGCGGTTTTCAAAATCTTAATAATTTTTTTCCGAAAGGTTATGATGTGTGTGTTTGGGTCCGGTTTATTTTATTTATGTACGTGGACGACAGGAAAACTCAAATAAACCGAAGCAAAGCGATGCAAGGGCAGGTTGCTAGTCGCATTATAATTTAAATCTATAGTTAAATATACTTGATTACAGGTTTAACTGGTATATTTTTTTATTTAAATGGTAACCAATTTTCTTGACTGATATAGCAAAAATAATCTACTCTTACGTTTTTTGTTTTGTTGCGTTGCTTCTTTACAATTTTTTGACTTACTTTCGCTTAATTTTAACCAACTTCATAATGCGCTTTTAAAACGACAATAATACTTATACTATTTTATGACTGACGAGGGATACCCTTTACTCTAAAAAACTTCTTAATTTAGCAAAAATTGTTTGTTTGAGCATTTATTACCTTTACTTAATAATAGAAAATAACTTTTTTTTAAATTTAATAATTTTCACTTACACTCTTATGCTCCTTAACTCCGTGCGCTTTAGCTATAAAAGACGAGATGCGCAGATGCTCGTTGCACTCGGGTCAGGAGCAGGACGTAAGTATCAACTTTTACGGCACGCCGCCATTTTGTGAATCCGCCATGCGCCATCTTGTTTAAAAAACACGTGGTTCCACTTATGAGGCGACTTTTAATTGTTTTAAACGTGTTTATACTTTAAATGAGGACACTAAAAGGTCCTTATAATTATTTATGAATTATTAACTAATTCCTGTTGTTTTATTTTGTTTCAGTGAGCCAGGGTACCTGCTAACCGAGGCCTGCGGCGGTATGGTGAGTACTTACTTTTCTTTTTTAAAAGTCATATCTCTGTCTCATAAATATTTGCCCCTATCTTATTATCCAGGATGTTTGTCTATTTTTTGTATATTTCAACTTTTTTCGGCCACGTGCTCGCAAATATTTCTACTACGCTAAATGGGATACTTATAGAACGCACGTGTTTAACTTTGGCTCGACTTCTTTTTACAGAATTTTCGTAACCTTATCCCGTTTTTTCAGTTTTTGTCAGACCTTTTTGTAAACTGGTCACCTAATTTTATAGTCAGGAAAGTCTTGACCGTAGCTACTGGCTTTCCGTCACGTAAAATCATCATCATCATCTCTAAACCACTCAGTTAGGGCCCGTTTCTCACCGGGACACCATGGCGGCGCAACCAGTCACCGCCACCAACAAAATGTATGACACCTGGTGGATAGCTTCCATAGAGCTGTATACATTTTGTTGGTGGCACCGACTGATTGCGTCGCCACGGTGTCCCGACGAGAAGCGGCCCCTAAAGTCGGCGTAGCCCATTTTTTTCTTCCTCACTTCCTGCCAACCGTCATCTCAGTTCTCATGGTGCTTATACACGGTGCATGTATCTGGAGCAAGTAAAGCGCGGGCTACTTGCGCGAGCAGTTTGCTCAAGCTTGATGCACCATGCTTGAGTCACTCGGCCCGCATACTTCTTTTAAGTTATCGTTGTTTGCACGATGTTACCTGCGCAAGTGCCTTAATATGCGTAGGTATGCTACTCGTACTTGAACCGTGTACAAGCACCATCACTCATTTAACCCTCATAATATTCTTAACACAGTTCATTCATCTCTATTTAGCTCTTCAACCTGACCCTTATTCTGGTTATAAACCTCATCTCTCAATAAATCAGGTTCTAGCAACTGTAATATATCCTTATCCTCTGTAAATGATTTATTTATTGGCAGCAGACTAGAATCAGAGCATATTCAAACAGGAATCTAATCTTTTTTCTTTTGTGTTCTTATTGCTGCAAAATAAACAGTATTGCTCTCCTATTATTCATGAAGGCGCGCCCTGCTACTCAAATTAACATTGATTGTACTTAATATTTTGGCGACTTAATGGATTAAAAACACTAAAGCCTACAAGTACCCTAAAACCTAACCATACTCATCCTAACGTTTACCTTTGTGCTTTGTTTCAGGCAGGAATAACCTGGCAACGGCAGCAGGCCCGGCCGCCCGGTGCGTCCGCCGCCGGCGTCGGCCGACGCCGCCCGGCGGTGCCACTGGCCGCGCCGCTGCCGCCGCTCCGCGCGAGCGGCCGGCAGCAAAAGCGCTGAGGACCGGCGTGGGTGAGTCATCACATCATTCACTAGCCTGAGGCTCTACTTTGAAATCCGTAATTCGATCTTCGTCTATTGCTATCCCTTTTACTCTCGACGCGTCACTAATTCGCAAGAAAGTGATAGGGCGATCCGAAGTTCGAATTACTGATTTCAAAGTAGAGCCCCTGGCTTCTAGGCCGAGATTCTAGGCGGTAAAAACCTTATCGTCTTTGACCTGTTATTGTATTGTCAACGTTTTGATAGTGCTTATTTACTTGACAGTAATGGCGGCCGAGTTAAAAACAATACTATAACAAGTCAAAGACTATATGGCTTCTACCGCCTAGAAACGTCCTTCAAAACCTACCTATCCTTCTAGTTGTCTTCTCCACTTCAATTTATTCAATTTGGTTGTCCAACTGTCTACGCAATCAATTGTTTGTTTAGCATGATCAAGGACAACTTGACCTTACTCGAGTTGCGTAGTTGTTCGAACCGTGTAGAATAGGTTTAATAGGCATGTGACAATTTGGTGTACATCGCGTAGCTTTTATGAAGCCCAGTAATGTAGTTAATTGTCTACTTTGCAACATATGCTGAATTATTCTATTACTTTCAAACGTCGTCGGTAGACGACGCTCAGCGCGCACTGATATCCAGCTTCATTCAATATGGCCGCAGAAATAAGTCGACTGTTTGGCTCGTTAATGGATCATCAACGAGAGTCATTGAGCCAACAAGCTGACAAGTAATACCTTAACTCCCTGGCTCGCTGATAGAACACTCTTTACCCGTGCACTTTCTATGAAAACACGGGTTCAACCGGTTTTTTTCCCAGGAATAGTTTGAAGATCAGAGAATAATAATTTATAATGTCTGTTGATTCCATATTTTTTTTACTGAATTATCTTATTAAGCATCATCCCAGGAAACGGCAATAAATGAAATCTATAATGGCTGATTTACATTGATCCAGCAAAAGCATGCCAGTAGAAGTACATTGAAGAGTTGGTTTTCACGTTTGAGGCGAGAGCTATTGTAACGACGCAATGTACTTCTACTGGCATGCTTTTACTGGCCCAATATAAATCAGCCATAAGCACTTAGGCACAACCAAAAACTATATTACAAATATAAGTATATGCCTTGTATTCATCCAGTATATAATTCCATTGTTCCAGATCACGGTCGAGTAGCGGAGTCGCGGAGTTTGTACTGTTAAGAATACCATGCTGCGTTTAGAAATTAAACCTTTTAACATTTTAGTTGTAAGAACATGTGGAATTCGTTCACCAGTCTAGTACACATTATGAAATAGGGATTCACCACTTTATACTTTTCCGTTACTGATACTGCAATAACTCTTGTATATACACTTTAAGATAAGTTTTTTGTTTAAACATTCACATCTCAGTCAGCGAATAGTTAAGTTTGCTTTTTTGACCTTTGATATTTTTATTACATTTGTTTTTTCTTAATTTTATTGGTTTTCATTTCCCCTTTTCCTTGACGCCGTTTGAACTTTTGTTTTTTTGAAGTGTCATGCATGGTGTTAAGAGTCCCGAAATCGTTGTATGAATATGATGCACAGGACATCATACAAAGTAACATAGATGCCTATGAGACTTCTTTTAAAAATTGAAAGTTCAAAGTTAAATGGGTACATTTTCATATGGGACTTTATTCTACGCGGTAAAACGATGTTACTTTTGACATCCTTGGTGATGGAACCAGTAATGGACAAGGCACCAATAATGGACACTCGATTCTTATTTTATAGAAGAAAAGGGTTATTCATTTGTTTTGCAACAATGAATTTAGGACCGTATGAAATTTGAATTAAGTGAAGTGTTCATTACTGGTGCCTGTCAGCTAAAAGTGTCCATCATTTTTGCCGTCACCCTATCGTATTTTTTAACTCTGCCTGCTGCTATTACTGTCAATTAAACAAAAGTTATCGTAACGTTGACAAAACCTTACCAAGCAAAATAAAGGTCACAAAAATAAAGGCCCAGGTGACCTTTATTTTTTCTAGCATAAAAAAAACAAATACTAAGCCTTTCTTTTAAGGTACCTTACCTTACGAGTTTGAAGTAAGTAAACCTGACAGAATTAAATGACAGCGCGACACTTTATTTTGTGAAACAATATTAGGACAAGATGGCGGCCCGAGAAGTAACAGATGATCTTTATTTAAATATGCGGGGGACGGCGAGCGCTGTGACACATTAGGGGGTTACTTTTTTTTACTTGATGGATTAAAATCTATTAAAAAAAAGTCATTGCTGGCGTATGGATAAACTAGTCTAATGCTGAAACATCAGTGCATATCAAAAGTTATAAATTGTACTTATATACATTTAATATTGTGTACTAAGTATTGAATTATTGATCGGTTTGACACAACTTCATAGCTTGGGCAAAACATTTGGTTCATTCGAAGTATATTTTTTACCAAACTATTGTAAATTTTAAATATTTTACTTCAAACTATCACCACATTTATTTATTTATTTTAATTAATTCTAAATGTCGCTAAAGTAATTCTTTCAAATTAACATAAATGTATTCGACCTTATTTTTTATGACTTGCAAACTAAATTCAAGATGGTAGACAACATATTTGGCCAACTGTTTAATTTTTAAAACAAAAAGTTAAATCTAATGCTGAAAACTACTAAGGTTTAAATGTTACTCGCGAGCAGTAACCTTAAATCAATAATAAATACTTATCACCCACAAATTCCGCGACGAAAAACCACCTGGTGTGATTTTTAAAATGAGATGCAGGTCCGGCAATATCACGGGATCAAAGCGCGGCACTTACCGGGACTCCGGGACTACGGGACTGCGGGACTGCGGGACTCCGGGGTATTAGCAGTTTATAACGACTCGACGACAAAATAACTAACCTACAAAAGCCATTCTTGGCGATATTGAGGAAATGCTCCGGAAGAGGAGATATTTTGCGATTTTTCAAATCAACTAAATGCCAAAGTATTGTATTTGTTATTTATCTTCACAGTTCAATGCTTTACTCAAGTGATCGATGTGGCAGCAGGGATAGATTATAGCTCGAAAATATCGTTATTGTATACTGATATCAAATATCGTTATGATAAAAACCGCGCTATAAATCCGAGTTTTATAACGTTATAAAATAATGAAAATTAAATAAAATTAAACGAAAGATAATTTATTTGGCACATTAAAAAATCTGTTTACGAGAATACAAGTAACGATATAATTATAACGTTGTTGAAAAATAGCCCTATTCGAAAGTCTGGTAGTCTCTCTACTAACCTCTATTGATTTATCTACGCAAAACTTTTATTGACCCACATTATTGTCGAGCAAATAATATTCAAGTTAAGTACATTGCTAAACACAAATGTAACTTAAAATATTAATTGATCGCATTACCATTCACCAAGACACCTATACCTTAAGCATCAAACGAGCGAAACAAATCAAAACATCGCCTCCATTATACATGAAAGTAATTCTATCAAAGAAACTCGATTAGTAGGAATTAGCATACCGCAATGTCGAGTGCTATAAATTGAAATAAGGTGGCGAATTAAAAAATAAATCAAAAGAGGATTTTCCTGACACGTCGTCGGCGACGAAATTGGAAAAATACGACGCGACGCGCGGCGCGGTGCACGGGTACACTGTCGGATACGGGACGGTAATCTTCCAACTTCCAAACAAATTAAATAGGTGCTGCGGCCTGATATCTATTTACTTAACTAAAAAAAATGTTATTATTTTTGTCCTCTACGTGTTCCTAAACTATCCGATTGTGATAAAAAATTGAGTCTTCCGTGTATGCCTGCGAGGGTTCCTCAATCAAGAAATGTATGAAAATGAAAACTTTTTATTTTACGTGGCATTGCAACGCATTCCGGGTGCAGCTAGTGAGTTTACAAAAAGCATTTTAAATCTGCTTTAAATATAATCTTGATCATTATTAATATCGTATGTTTTGTACCGTGAAGAAGATAAACGGGCTCTAGACAAACCAAATATATGATTCAATTCAATTCAATTTTTTCGTTTGTACCATCGCAAAATATGTGAAATTGACAGATAGATCGATTGTCAGCTTACGTCAACGTCAATCCTACTTATACATTATGTCAGTTCAAATCGCTAACGTTCACGTTATTCATCTTGTCTTGACCTTCTATGGTAAGTGCGCTCTGAGGCCAATAAAAAAATGCAATTTAAAGATGATGCTAGTCATTTTCAACACGGGGAATCCATGCGCAGGACCCAAAACCTTTGTTATGCCTTAACGAATTCACTGCCAGGGGGCGATGCCTAGGAACAAACTTGTATGACATTGAATGCATATATGCGTCGGTGACAGTGAATGCGTTAAGTTAAGTTTTTCTGAATAAACATTTTTCATTTTTCATTTATCTGTTGTCTTCTCATGGGAACACACATAGCAATATTAACATAGCACTTTAGTATGTTAGAGGTTTGTAGTCACCTGGGCAAGCCCATTTGAAGTCCTTCCAACAATAAAACATATAATTTTAATCATCTGAAAATTAAAATTTCGCGTTCCTGTTTAGACAGCGTCCTGTTGTATCATCTATCCAGAAAATCGTGACGTTTACCCGTGGAAACGAGTCCTCGAAAGATAATAAGAGTGTTCGTACATATTAAGGGTCCTGCAATACAGAGCTCATTTAAATATACAAGACGAAATTGAAAGAAAGACGGGGTGGCTAAATAAATCTTCGTGTATATTCAGGTGGGTAGGGAAATTTCTGGAAGCGTGTTCTTATGTAGCTAAAATTGTTCTTATAAAGAAAAGGATACCCGCCCTCGCTTGGCTTCGGTTTATATGAGCTTTTCTGTAACACATGTACATAAAACAGAATACATTACAATATTTACAAACTTTCTGAAGATAATATCATTTTTTTTGTAAAACTCGTATGAAAATCGCGTAGTTTAGGAGAAGTAAGCGGACAGACAGACAGACGCGGATAGCAGCCTTGTTTTATACTATTTAGAGATAAGACTATTCGAAAAGTATGTAATGTGATTCGAAAGGCAAGCATCGTATTATTTAGTGTTAGACAGGACACGAGTCACAGTAAATATGTAGGTATGTATTAATAAAGGAGTGGACACGCACTCAAAGGGTTCCATACCATAATTCTTGTGTTTATTATTTATTGTTACAGCGGCAACATTATGTACCTTCCGATAGCGGAAGTGCATCAAGTACACCTTTAGTCAACTTGATTCACTCAGTGGGTGCACAAAGGATATTAAGTTTACTTATAGTTTATTTAATTCACCTAGGTGAATCAAACCAGGTGTTTTAAGTAAACTACAGGAAAATTTCCCAACTGCCTTGCCTACCTATTACGGTTCATGAAATACAGCTGACAGACAGACGGACGGACGGACAGACAGCGGAGCCCTAGTAATAGGGCCATGTTGGCACCCTTTGGATACACAACCCTACACTACTTACTACTTAAGTTTATTTTTCGGTTAATTTAACGCACACATCCATTTTAAGTTCAGTTAAGCAAACTATTAAAAATCGTGTCTTTTAATGGTGAGTTAAATATCATTGATATACCTGCCTACAGTCGGTCACAAACCGATAAACCACTTTTAAACTCAAAAAACACCACGAATTACGCAGGATTTTTATTTTATCGAAAGGCATTGCTCGTCGCGTGAGTTTATTTTTTATTTTTATGCGTAATTACGTAAATTAATATTTTAAGATATCCTGAAAACATCATGGTTTCAGCAGAAAATTGTGTTCGATGAAATGATAGATACAATCGATGAAGTGAATTTCGATAAAATTATGGGTGGCCGCATAGCAGTCTTAGTATTATTTTCAAAGGCTTTCATTAACATACTTACATTCGATTTATATATACGACTTCGGTACTTTTATCGTAATAACACGTAGGAAGCCTTATATTTACCAAGCAAAAACAAGGTACAAGGTACCTATTTTGCAAAATCTAGCTAAACCCTATCTAAAATTAACTAAATCAAAAAGCTCTTTCCTAACAAAAATAAAAGCTCTCAAAGCTTTCAGGCACTTACTTTTAGTACCCTACAACGTAGCAAATAATCCATCTTAGACACTTGACATAGTTCGCGGACCACGCCTCCTTCTCCGCCCCGCCCACTAACTGACCACGCCCAGCCATCTTGTGCTTAGAGATTTTCCTTTAGGGTTCCGCGACTTAAGTTTTGTGTACGAAGGATTTTTAACTGGAATTCTTGAAATAAAATTGCAAGAGCAAAGGCCAAACGCAGCTTTTTATCTGAAAATAAAACAACTAGGCAAAAGTGATAAGGTCCAAAAATTCTAAATCTTCTTAACGTTACTTACTATATTAGATCTGATATAAAACTATGTCCCAAAAAAAAAATTACCGAAATGATGCTTTTGGAGTTCTTAAATATCAATACCCATCGCTTTTCGAGTATGTGTGCATATAATTGCTAAATATTTAGTTCCTTCGTTTCTCATACATCTCGTCACCAGATCTTGCCAAGTTCGATTTGTCCATTTCTCTTCGCATGCTCATCTCATCTCATCTCATCTTACAGATGGGCCCTTTCGGGTACACTTCGACCCTTTAGGATCTTTTGTGCAATTACCCTCTTACACACTCAGCTGTTCGAATGTGCAGGTTTCCTCACGATGTTTTCCCTTGATCGTAAGAGCGTCGGGTAATGCACTTAAGTTAGAAAAACTCATCGGTACATGGTGACCGCGAGGTTCGAACTCGGTACCTTACGATCACGAGTCGGCCCCCTAAGCCACTAGGCCACCGACGCTCTTCTCTTCGCATGCTAAAAGGTATTAGAGGTGAACGAATGTAAAAAAATACAGTCGTAGAGATTGATAAAAATAATAAGTACAAGTAACTTCCTCTTTTTTCGAATGCCGTTCAAATTCAAAGATCAATAATATTATACTCGTCATACTCGTATGTGTAACATTGCTCCACAAATTAGATGACAATAGAGAGAGAAAAGAGAAGAAAGAAAAGTACAACTATTCACAGCAATAACACAATGAAATAAAAGAAAACAAAAACAAAACCGATCATGTCGGACCATACTCAGTGTAAGATTCGGACGCCGTTACTATAAGTTATCCAATTTCAAAATTTAATGATACCTCACTCGATGTCAAGACGTAAAAAACACCTTTGGTTTACTTAGTTTGTAAAAAAAAAAAGTTTTTTTTACAACTTCGTCGCCATAATTTAAATGTATAATATTACTTAATTACAGCCTTATAGTTACCAAGACTCTCCGAGTTAAACCGCGGACAGGCGTACATAACGAAACTAATAAAAAGGACAAGAGACGACAGACACAAGTGCTGACTGTGGAGCCAACGCCGGTTTTGGAAAACGTCTATCTCTCTTTATTTAAGAGCCTGTATCATTCTAGTAAGAAATATGGTTAAAAAATGACTGACTGCTGAGTTTCTTGCGGCGTTTCTTCTCGGCAGTGGTCTCCTCTTGGGAAGCGCTGGTAGACTCCTGACGTGTAAAAGTGCCCGTGCGGCCGACTTACTGAATAAATGACTTTTATCTTTTAGCCTAGGTCTTGTCGGTGGAGCAGGTAATCGCTAACCACTCCCGTCTTCTCTCAACTGCTTGACTTACTGTACTACATGACACATGATCTTGACCTTTTTTTAAATTGCTCAAAGAAATGTATCCTTGGTCTTACGCTGCCCCCTCTCCCTTCTTTCTCCCGTTATCATATCACAATATCATAATAACAATGATTACAGGTTTAAAAAAAGAATATCTCGGTCTCATGGTCATCCAACGAAACACCAGTATTGTCTTCAATAAGTTTAATTACGACTAATCTAATAGATTAGTTAGATTATTACTCCCCAAGGGCTAATTGCTGAGATGACGAGTATGTACCTACAGTCAAGGACTTTAATCATTAATTTTGGCATAATTCTTTTCATGTGGTTCGAGGCTGTTATTATGACAGGGTTCCATAGCGGCATAACAATTAAAGTCCTTGACTGTATGTATGTTCGGGTCAAATCTTGCAAACTTCGATAACAATACAATAAATAATACGGCACCATCGAGCTGGTCTGATGTTGGAGACGTGGGATGGCCATAGGAACTCCTAAATTGCACATAATGACTCGTCGTGTTAGATAGGGCTCGATAGAATCATCTTGACAAATAGTTGATGACTGTGCAAAAAAGTACAGTCAGCAACCAAAGCTTGCCCCAAAATGGTTTTTTGACAGAAACTTATTTAATTTATATTATGTTCCATAAACAAACGCTTCGTAAACAAAGGGGTCTAAACTACAAAGTCGATGGCTATGAAGTTGGCACGTGCTCAAATCTAGCCGATCCCCGCGCGGCTCTGCTGGCCTCAAAGAGAAATATCAAAAATACACGGACCGGCCTCTTGGCGCTTTATTAAGAATAAATTTAGGGCGGACGGCGAGTGGAGCGTGGACGAGCGACAGGAGTGGAGCGGGCTGGGAAAATACTTGGTTTACAAACTTTTTACAAAATAAGGCGTCAAAAAACTTGAATACTATTTATTTCATAATGGCGATTGTGTAATGTAATGAATTCACTGTTACCTAATCTTATTTAATTTTATATAATTACCAATCAGCACTGTTAAGGCTATGGTGTTGAATGTTATGGTTTTGTAAGGTTAATGTAGCTGCTTATAAAAAAAAACTAAAATGAGGATTTTATCTTTTTGGCGCTTGGCCTGCAGTGAAAATAATAGTAAGGATGTGATAGTTCTAAGTATAAATACTTGCTTAAATCGGGATATCTCAAATTACTGTTTATCTAAATTAATTTCTATGAATATCTCAATAATTTAAGATGTCTGCTACTATACATAATGTATAAGCATTCGCATTCAATTCAAATTCAAACAAATTTAACTGTAGTAACAACCGCTTAAAATAAAACTAGCAACCTTTTATAACATAAGCTTTCTCGACAGCACCACTATACTTAGAAATAAGAATTATTAAACTAACCTAACCTAACCTATAATGTATTGTTAACTGGCAAATAAATTTCAATCCCTTGTGAGAAAATTCCTTCATCTAATATCCATAAGCGCAGCGGAAGTTCCCCGCTAAAAGAATCGCTTATTTCTCATGAATCGGACCACAGTCAACATGAGGTGCCTATCTTCAGACTAATGCATTTATTCAACAGGCGTTAGTGGATCGATACACTGCGTAATTTCACCCGAGAGCAAGTTTATCCTCAGTCCGCTGGTTATCGCCTATTTGTTTTTCATTCGAATTCGATATCGAAGGATCGAGAATAGGGGGGTCAGTGAGGTGGCAAGTTATGAGGCGAGAATGTGGATTTAATTTGTTGTTTGTTGGGAGGTACGGTCACGAGCGTTAATTAGGGACCCATTTCAAGAAAAATATGCTTGAAGTCGTCAATGTCATTAGAGATGTCAAGTCATTTGTAACTTTTAGGAAACTCAACCTTGTTATTTTAGAATGTCAGATTGACTTTGGACCTAAGGTGGGTACCAAATTAAATCTCGTGACTGTAAATAGAAACTATCATTAATAATGTCAGGGTACTAGATTGACCAGGGGGGCTATTATGACATGGGTACGCATTTCATTTTACGGCGAGCGTAAAGGACAGAGCACCTATAGCTATAGCGGTTATAGTTTTCGCTGTTTGTGGCGGCACATCAAAGCATGCAAACTATTTGAGGACGGACTGCAATTGTGTAAAATGTGGTTACAGAATCATCAACAAATTTTTGGAGTTGTTGGTAATTATGTAGCTCTGCCTACCCCCACCCCCCCTCGCTCGTTTTCGCTCAGCTTAAACTGAACTGCATACGTAGTTAGGTCATAATAGCGTCGTAGCGTATTGTCAACGTTACGGTAGCTCTTATTTACTTGACAGTAAAGGCGGCCGATTTAAAAACAATACGATATTATGTCAAAGGTAATGATTTTACCCTGTACAACACAGGGTGACCAAGGGAACTGATAGACTTTTTTGTTATCGAACTAATCTCTAGGCGTGTACAGTCAAGGAAAGTGCTATCAAACCTTAAAATTTTCACTCAAACCGGATTCTACTTTTCTGCCTTAAAAACGGAACCCTCGGCGCGCGAGTCTGACTCGCACTTGACCAGTTTTTTAACATAACACTCCATGTAACAAAAGATTCAATAAACGACCAAGCTGCGGGGAACACCTAGCCTTAATTTAATTCTAAATTTATAAAGAACACCAGCATTTTTAAAACTCAAACAATAGTTAAAAATAAACAAAACGCGAAGTAAAAGAAAAGTTGAGAATTCTCTTAACAAGTTTGCCGAGGCAATCCGATTTACGAATTTGAATAAGGCCCAATAACAATTCTGTTTTACCTCGCGCTGATTTTAATGCGGAAGGCTTTGCTAAAAGGGAAGGCTTTTAAACTTTGCAGTCACAAGTTAACAAATAATTCGAATAAGCTGGTTGGACTGAGAACTATGACTTAATATCAAAATATTATAGAACAACTTCCGTACCGTACGAGGGTTCCGTACCAAACACTTAGAACAGAACCCTATAAGATGACCTTGTAAACGTTGATCTGTCCGTCTGTTTCTCTGTCTGTCCGATGGACCATCGTCCGTCAAGTCCCTTTTCCATTGAATTAGCTGAAGCAGTCAGGCTTAAATTTGGAATAGGTAGTATTTATAGTGCTTTGCACAAACCCTTAGTATTAGTATTATATTATACGCTCAGTATTTCATCAGTTTAGTCCATTCATTCGGTGAGAATTTATATAAAGATAAATTCACGCCTTCATTCACAGAGTGAAGTACGAAGAGCTACAGAATTACGAACAACTCTAAAAACTTGTTTATAGTTCTGTAAGCACATTTTGCACAATCAGGCTAACATTGGAAAATTTAAAATTTCCCACAATCCATTGTGAATGATGAAGTACACATGGGAAAGGGAGCCAGACGTATCAAAAGACACAAAACACTTAAACATCAGTTCAGACCTTCAGTCCGTCAATCTTCGGGTTAGACGATCAACTGATGGACTGAACGGATGAAATACTGACCATGTAACCTCTCTCTAAACGGCGACTGGCGTACGTTTTAGACTGATGTCATTCTTTGATTGATCGTGTAACCGTTCAAATCATCCATTATTCTCGCGCCTGTCAAAATTGACCAGACTGACGGACTGAACTGATGAAATACTGAACGTGTAACCTCCCTCACACACAACGTTTGTTATTTCAGTGCGCCGTACAATAACGAACAAAATATTGAACTACTTGGTAAGTTTATTAGAAGCTAATGGATTGGTACGGAATAATAGCTACACGTAACACAACAGTCACCTCCGGTCGGCCTCGATACGCCGTGATACACGGAAGTACCCCACGGACACAAAGGGTAGAAATCAGTAATCGGAAAAGTATCCTGCCTATTATTTTACAAACCTGTCAGTAACATAATTGACAATTCGGTGTAAGTAAGTACTTACATATCGTAGTATAGGGAGGTAAGTAAACAAAACTGGCACATTTGAATTTGTAGAGTAATTTAAATATACTGTAGATGTGTAAATTAGATCTTACGCTAGAAATGAATAGTATTATTCCTGGGTAACTATTACTTTATAAACACCTTTCAACAAATACACAGAATTTTCATTTCATCGAAAGGCATTTCTCGCCGCATTAGTTTTTTTTGGTAATCATAAGTCTAACCTGACCTTACGTAATTAATGTTTAAGATATCCGCAGAAAGTAGCGTCCAGTGAAATCAGATTCGATGAATGCTACATTCGTTGAAGTGTATTCCTCTGTTGCGTTAATGAAAAGGAAACACCAATAGGTGGTCCTATTGGTGTTTCCTTTTCATTTGATATTCAGTAAACCAAAATCGTAGAACTGCCGAAGAAGATACTTAACTGCAAACTTAATGTAAAAATACACCCATAATAAAGAGATTCACATAAATCTTGTCCAACACATCCCGTTTTGGCGACCACAATAAGCGACATAAAAGCCTATAAATAAATTACTTTCTGATATTACAAACGTCCCTAATATCTCCGGGGTAACCATGTTTTAGGCCTGAAACGGGACACTTTATCGAAGCCAGCCGTACGAAATCGTAATGTAACTAAGCCTTTTTCTTACTTCCAAGGGCTCTATTCTAGTCGGACTAGACCTAATTGCTTTTGACACTTTATTGTAGGGCCTAACTACAAGCTGACTGCACAATTGGTTTGCAGTTTTGATGCAGTTATGTCATCTGCATCAGAACTGCCCTCGAACTGCCATTTTGCAGCAAGGTTCTAGTTCAAAATGCTCGCCGCCTGTACCAGTCCGTATTGTCAACGTTATGGTAGCTCTTATTTACCTGACAGTAATGGCGGTCGAGTTAAAAACAACACGATAACAATACGTGTAGAGACAAAGTAGAATAAGGCTACTGTAAAAGCTGTAAAAGGAATGTTTGTGATGTCAATATGTGAGGAAAAACTTCAGTTACGAACTGCACATTTTTGCCGAGTCATAATCTGCTTCGAGATTTGAAACAGATTGATTTTGAGATTGATTTTAAACATAAAACAGAAGCATTCAAGAATGGAATAATTTGGTTTTATTTTCAGGACCTAAAATAAAATAAAATTATTCCATTATATTATATTATTATACTTACGAGTTTTACTATATGTATAAACTTAAGTTAATCTTAAATTTTGTAGGTACGAGTAAAACTATCATTATGGAATTCCACAATGAGTACACCCTGTACCTACTCAATACTGGGAAAGGAACGCTGAAAAACGGGACAGTCTCCTAAGAACGGGCCCGTGTGGCCACGTTGCTAATACCGTGAAAGCAGTGACAACCCAATGCGGGTATACCAACAATATGGAGTGTCGTTTGTCAGGGACCGACAAATGTTTCGGCGTGTCACCTTTACAGGCGATTACGTTTTCTTGAATAGTTCAATACAAGCCAACGAGCGGGTAGGAAATGGATGTGTTAATGTGGAATAAAAAGGCGAGTTGTCCAGAATAAAGGATGTAATGTAATGTGAGGCTGTATGCTCATAATCAAGTGCACTATAAATTGTATAATGATGTGGAAAAAATGTGTCCGTAAACTTTGTTATTTGAGAAGGATTTAACTAAACCTACAAAGTTAACGGATGATGACCTGTTGCCATATTCCATAGACACCCATATTCCAAGTTATAGCCCATGCCAATCACTTACCGGGAAATTTTACCCGCAATATCAGAACTAAATACAAAAAATTAAACAATAGTGACAGACGAAAATGTGAAGATAAATAAAAGCTTGGAAAAAAATGATTGCCGTGGTAACAGGACCAGAGGGCTTATTGTCTAACGCACGCATCGTTTTCATTTTCGCAACCGGCTTCAAAGTGGAGCAATCGTTTTTATTTTGTATGCAGAAAAGCCTTCGATTTTCAAAATGAAAACGATCGTGATTGCGAGTGCGTTAGACAATAAGCCCTCTGTTCTGGTGAAACCACAACATTCTCAATTGGCAACCACCACAGTCATCTTAGCAATTATTGGTTAAAACTTAATTATGTTGCCAAGTCTGACTATTAAGATTCTTTATCATTGGTCTCCTCTTTATGTGAACGTGCCCGTACGACGCGACCTGCTTACTGAATAAACATATCCATTTATCTTTAGTTTTGCCCCAACATGCGCCTTCATTTTCCCAAACTTTGCCAAGGTATAAAAGTTCCTTCGTAACTCCCGGTCGCACCCGAAAAATTGTCAAATCACGTCGATTAGCCCGGTACAATACGTCGCACACAAAGCGCAGTTACACAACTCGATAGCCATTCATCGCCCGCTATTTAAGGGAAACCCACCACCGCGTCCCACAGTCCCATATGGAAATTTGAAGGGAAATAGTCCTTTAATCTACTCTAACTTAGATTATCAAGTTGATCTCAATAGTGTCCTATGAATATCGTTCTAATTTTGACGTGGTTTAATAGAGGGTGCTAGTTAACAAAAAAACTTTGAATTAAAACTACTTAAGACTAATTTAGAAAACTGAAAAGTGTCAAAGCTCCAGAATCAAGAATAGCGCAAGTTTAACTAGGTTTAACTCTACACAAAATCTTTAAATTTTGACTTAAAACAATACCGACATTAGATCGGAGTAATCTACAATGAACTTATAAAATATCCCAAAAAGTATTTAATTTACTCGTACAGTGTAACAAAACAAAAGGAAAGCGTTATTTTACAACATGAATCACCAAAACTTTTCAAACCCAATTCAAACAGAGCCACTAGACCTCTCAACCAAGTGCAAACCCTTAAGCATGATAGACCTCAAGTTCCTGGCTGGCATCAACAGCCAGCTGGTCAAGCTGTATGAGAGTAGCCAGTTTCTTGGATGCAAAAACCAGTGCTTGCAGAGGGGGGGCAAGAATGTGTTGCCATGCCAGGTGTGCCTGAAGACCTTTGATAGACCATCGCTGCTGAAAAGGCATATGAGGACTCATACTGGTATGTTTACAACTTAATTAGGAGGTTTTACATGCAGGAAGCCAGGCATGCACATAAGCCACTTGATGATGATGATGATGATGAGTGGGGACGCGGCCGAGGCAGACGGGCGGTCGAGTGGCTCTCCATTCATTCCGCCCTGTTCCCCTTGATCGAGCCATAACATAAGCCACTTAATGGTGAGTGGACCCTGATGAGGACCAAGGGACATGTGCAATTTCAAGATTGCAAATAAGTTCCATCCCTTTCAATCAGCCTGTATCCATCCACTATTGGGTATAGGCCTCTTCCTTATCATGCCACTCTCCTCGGTTCTGGGCTAATCGCATCCATTGTCTCGTTTTATGGATATCATCCACACATCGGGCAGGTGGACAACCTACAGATCTTTTTGAATTCCTTGGCCAGCATTCAGTAACCACGTAGACGCATTCTCGTCGCCTCGCATGCTAAGCCCACTGGTACCTGTATTGTATATAATCTGTTTGTTGAATCATATTTCCCAATCGATTCGGACATTTGTTAATATAAAACTAGTTTAATCAGGGTGGTAATGAGGTAAGTTTGGTGGCTAAATGTTAGTTTTTACGTGAGAACGTAAATATTAGGTAAGCAGGGGGTCCCCCCAAAACCGAATAAATTGCCAAGTGGTCTATGAGCCAAAAAAAGTTTGGTGAACTCTGATCTATAGGTACATATAATTTCTCTTGAAAACTTCTCACCCTCCCAGCTATTCCGTCAGACTTAGCTTCTTAATATTAGTGAATTCTACAAACTAAGCAACATTTACCAATTTGTCCATGATTCTAGGAGAGAAACCCCACATCTGTAACGTTTGCAGCAAAGGGTTCAGTACTTCGAGCTCATTGAACACGCACCGGAGGATACATACAGGTACATAGTTGTCAATTCATCCTCCTGCACTTGTCCCACTCGTAGGGTCGGCACAACATGTTTTCTTCTTCTGATCTCTAGTTCTCACACCTTTCACATACGTCATTCACACAATCTATCCAAATCTTTTTCGGTTTTCCTCTACCCCTATATCCTACCCCTTCTCCAATAATCAAGTAAATATTGTCGCTTATTCGTTTGTTACAAGCTTTATTTTAGTACCTATTATCTTGTAAGTAAATTTTTAACCAGTTCCCGTTGTAAGAATAGCCTGAAATTTGGAACATGATAATGCAATGCTATGATGTCTATGAGCTGATCTAATGATGAGTCGAAACGTCACAATAGTATCTTCTTCGCTGTGCTAACGCAGACCCACCTAATTTGACCTTGTTAAATCTGAAATGATAAACTGCTAATGACTGTGAATATAAGCAAGAGTTAAAAATCCGATTGCGTTTTTTGATATTGTCGTCGACATAGGATAGGAAAGTTAAAAAAATTAACCCCCTCTCAATACTTTGATTAAAATATTATCGGCATTATACTCGTAGCCTATGTCACTCCCAAATGACAAATTTAACCACACCTCATTATGTTAAATTCCATCAAGCCGTGGCTGCAGAACGTGCCAAAGAAAGAGACATACATACATACACTGGAAAAACATATCCCTCCTTCTGACGCAGTGAGGTAAAGTTACCAAAAAAAACTAAAATATTTTTATTGACAGGGACTTATTCTTAATTCTATGGGCTAGCAATTTACTCAATAATCATTAAATTTAATGTTTTGGTTTTTTTTTTAGGAGAAAAGCCCCACAAGTGTCCAGAATGTGGGAAATGCTTCACCGCCAGCTCCAACCTGTACTACCACCGCATGACGCACACCAAGGTAACATCCTGACAGGTTACTTCATCATTCATCTTCCTAGCAACTCCAACTGTCTCGTCTGACTGCAGAGACTGTTCTCTAAACGTATTTTACAGGTATTTTTCTTGATAACACTGAGCAATTTTTAAAATTTTGTATTGGTCGGTACCCGAGGGGTGCTAAACAGAACCCTATTACTAAGCCTTTGTTGTACATCTGTCCATCCGTCCTAACTTTAAGTATCTGTATTTTGAAGCGTAATGAATGATAGCAGGTATTTTTTTACACTATCAATATTATTTAGAATACTAGCTTCTGCCCACGGCTTCGTCCACAACGATTTCGATTATCGTTTTTCCTTCTAGAACTTCACAATTTTCTGGGACAGAAAGTAGCCTATGTATCCAAGGTATAAGCTATCTTTATTCCAAATTTCATCGAGATCCGTCCAGCCGTTGCAGCGTGAAAGAGTAACAAACTAACGGACAAACTTTCGCATCATAAAAAGCAAAGAAAACGGGCACTTTCGATTTTTTCAATTAATTTAAACATACTGAAACTAAATGAGATTGAATGCTATGAAATGAAACGAATATATTTTTATTAAATTATTATTTCTCTTCGTAAATGTATTTTCTTTATTTCGTAGCTTAAAATCTCATTTAGTTACTTTATAATTAAACAACTTAAAAAAAAGAAAAATGAAAATTTCATTCGAATGACATTGATGAATGTCCACAGAACAAGCCGCACAAGTGCGTGTGGTGCCCCCGCTCCTTCCCCACCCCCGGGGAGCTGCGCGCGCACTGCGCGACGCACAGCGGCGCGGCGCACGCGCGGGCGCGGTGGAACGTCGGGTAATCATTGCGAGGAGCCAACTAGTGATTGATTACTAAACCCTGAGTGTTGTAATTTTTTATCCCTAGGGTAGTGCGCGCTCGTTCACTGAGCGGATCGCTCCAAACTATTACAATCTCTCAAATGTACTAGTTCGGTCTTTTAGTTCTTTTAGTACACTGAATAAATGGTCTGTTCATGGTCCTTTCCTTTAACCGAATGAATGGCCGGTCGGTCATTCATTCGGATCGCTTTGCTGTCAGTGTCACTCACTGCTCTGCCTGCTCTGATCGGTTCTTGCTACGCTTGTACTAAGTGAACTAACTGCCGCACTTAGAGACGTCAATTAAATTTAATGCTTGATTAAAGTAGCTGCTGTCACTTTCTTTACTATAGCAATAGAATAAGACAACACGTCACTAAACTAGCATTAAATTTAATTGACGTCTCTGAGTGCGGCAGTAAGAGCAAAAACTTTAATGCCCGGTTTCAATATTCAAGAAACGAATGGTTTTCCTTACGTCTCGTTAAAATTTGACACATTTTGTACATAGCAAATGTCAAATTTTAACGACGTAAAGAAAACGATTCGTTTCTTGAATACTGAAACCGGGCCTAAGAAAACTTCGTACTAGTGCTGCAGTGACGGGAATTCATTATTTTTGGCTCTTCATGAACAACACACACACACCCCTTTTCCCTTAACAACTCGCGGTTTGAGCTGGGCTACTATAGAACCCTGTTAAACCTTGTTAACAATAAATTAAATAATTGAGTATAGGTAATTTTGACGTAATTTTCTTCCTTGAGAATTGACGCTGACATTATGACAAGGTTCTTTGGCGGCTCAACAATTAAAGTTAGGATTACACCGGGACACAACAATGCGAACACTTGCTTGGCGGTCAGTGCGTATATTTTGACTTTAGTCACAGGATTCATCGACGAAGCAGCACGGCAGCAGTGGTCCCTAACTTAGCCGTAGGGTCAGTAAAGTAAACGGCCGTTCAATATTTTTTCGACGATAACATTTTCAGAAGCTCATCAATTGTTATTCATAATCTGTTCATAATTCACTAACTTATTTTGAAAACTGCAATAAATTAATCAAAAATCTACTGCATTTTTATTTTTTGCTGTTCCAACCACAATTTTTTGATGAATACGTGTAATAAACAGTGCCTCAGTTATTAAAAGGTATATTTTTCTACACTTAATTATATTTGATTGCCGCAAGCTGTCGCGCATGGAATGGTTTTAAAAGCCTTTGTAATTAAAACTGTTCAATTACCAACGTAACTACACCTTTCTATGTCTGCAATTAAGAGGAAAAGGTTGTGAACCAATTTTTTTAAATGCCATAATAATCTAAATAACTTAACAGTCTTAACAAATGTATATTGAGACACGAAATTGCTTATATTCCGAAGAAGTAACATTTCAATTTTAAATACCTAGAAACAAAAAGTGTATTATTTTTCTGACTGTCACCCAATCCCAACCAACCAATTTGCCAACCAAAATGATAGAATAGGTTAGACAAAACTTTACTTAAAAATATATAAGAGAACAACGCAAATGATGACAAATTAAAACAAGGAACATCAATTGACAATTTCATAAATTTATATTTATTAAATTAATTAAATATCACGAAATCTAGCATTATATAACAAGCTTGCCGACCGGCCATACAATAAACTTTCTGTTGAAAAAAATAAACTATGCCATCCACTAAGGATCCGCCTTAATTGTATTTCAACGTTGTATTTTATATCTTTTCTAATTGCACGTTACCTAATAATTGCAACATTGCATTTTTCCAAGAAAATTGCCAACAACAAAGACAAAGGCGAATAATTACACAATTTGAACAGCAATTAATAAAACACAAAGCCCCATTTCTCCTCAAGCATTCGACCTAGTAGGACATTACTATGATAGAACAATTTCTAGAAAGCCAAAGGACCAAGGAGCACCCGTTCTTGGGGCCTAACTACTGGCTTATAAAAGCTGCCGGTCTTCTACTTCCAAAGGGAAAACTCGGCAAATTACTATGCGTTGTCATTCAAGAAAGCGTAACCTTGTTCGTCATCACAGAATGCATCGAGCTGTTCCTCGTAGGCGACGATATAAACACCATTCTCGAAACCCTCAAGAATTCTTCTTTGAGCGTCGTTTGTGTGATCAAATCTAATACCATGCTTTACTGGCAAGATCATTGGAAAAAAGCTTTAGAGTACGTAACAGACGAAGACAAGTTCGAGCGAGAGACTCGCAACACTGAAAGAGGGGTCATTGTGGATCGGTATACCAAGCATGGCAAGAAGGTTGTATATTACTACTGCTTACTGTGTTTTTTCACGAACATTGCAGTAATTTTGCCTAATTTCCTCAATTATATAACATCTTCAAGTTACAGATCAGCCATACAAAATGGAACAGAGTCATTCCCTCATATTTTTAGCTCATGGACGCCTTATGATAAAAATAAGTTCCCATTAAATTGGATCACCGTCATATTCCAAGTTTTTTGTTGTACGATGGGATCATTAATAATACTGGCTTATGATACCACCGCGGTGATTCTGATGGTGTTTTTTGGAGCTAAGTTTGAGCTGTTGAGGCTTAGATGTGCGGAGTTACTCGATGAAACTGAAGTCATCGACGATGAGGAGTTTTATGGGAGAGTAAAGTCGCTGCATCGTTTACACATGCAGCTAATGCAGTAAGTCCATATAAGTGCAAGTTTTTCACTATAATAATATTATTACATGTCATCTGAAACAAGTCTACTGTTGGACATAGCTTCCTCCACAGATCTCCAACATGATCTGTCCTGTACGGTTCACTGATGTTTTACCAAATCATAATTTGACAAACTGTATCATTTTACAAACTTTCAATTCGCAAAGAAGTACTTACCACCATATTCTATTTATTTTTTGTGGTCTTTAATATAACCTAACCTAACTTATTTAATGTTTAAGCACAATTACATTTTTGCGAAATGAAAGTTTGTAAAATGATATAGTTTGTCAAATGATGATTTGGTAAAAAGTCAGGATACCGTCCCTTTTGCGTTGTTCTTGGTACTGGTTTAGCAAGTGATACTAAACATAAAACCTAATTTATAAGAATAATTATCATAAATTAATTAACTTTAATTACTAAAAACGAGATATATCGTAGGAACATCCGCCTCGTGAACTCCCTGCTGTCTCCCGCCATGTTTTTGTACGTGGTACGGTTTGCGGAACGGTTTTCTGCGCAAGCGCCTACCAAGTTACGGTGAGATTATCAACTTTAATATCAAATATTTGTATCTCAGTGGATATACAGTGCCATAGCTCTTCGGGTTTGTACTTTTCTTTAACTCGCTCCCATCCGCTCTTGTGCTAGTCTTTCCAACTCTACCCGAAAGACGTTTTAATTGCTACTATTAAACTGTACCTATTTCTAAAGCATTTAAATTTGAAAGATCACTGTTTGTGACGTGCTTTTTCAAGCTTTTCACAATATGGAACATGAGAAGGACTAGAGATTAATAATAATAATTATAATAATAATTTATTTATTTGCTTGAAAACATGGTTACAAAGTTCTTAATACTAGCAAGTAGGTGAGTGTCACATGTTTTGTCATAGAATGACATGCAAAAAGAAAAACAGTTTTACTCATAGCTAAATAAATTTAAATTTGTCACGCATTTTACTTAAATATCAATTAATGATTTAACAGAAATGTCAGTCCCTTAGATATTCTTTGATTGAATAAAAACACTTTTCCTGCAACCAAGAAATTAACTTCCGCTTAAGCTCAGAGACAGTCAGAGCTTGAAATTTTTTGGGAAGTTTATTAAATATACGAATTGCCATTACAGAACAATTTCGGCTATAAAGCTCTGTATTAATTTTAGGGAGTGAAAGTTTGTTAGGGTATCTTGTGTTAAATGCACATACATCACTAGTTTTTTTAAACAAGTCTGGATTTAACTTAACAAAAAGACACATCTCCAAGATATAAAGCGACGGTACAGTCCGATTCAGATTACAATCTGGATTAGGTATCCAATGTTCGAAATTCAGGAATTTTACAACGATATTAAAGAACTTTTTGCAGTAGCAACACGAATTCCTGTTTTTTAAGGTTCCGTAGTCAAACAGGAACCCTTATAGTTTCGCCATGTCCATACATATTAGTCACGCCGACAAAGTCGAAAATAAAATGTAGAAACATTTCTTTTAGAGTACTACCTCCTCTACACAACCCGAGGGTTGCAATCATATGCATATCAAATACATGAAAGCGATACTGTTCTGACGCATTACGACACAACACGTCAGACAAATGTAAATACGGCTTCAACTTCAATCGTCATTTACTGACTCTAAAGGGCCCCATACGCGGAACGATCTGTCGTTACGATCAATCTGAAACGATATCGTGACGATTCATATTTCTATTGAAATAAATGCGATATTGCCACACACGTACAATCCATCACTCGATTTCAGTCTGAACTGACGGATCGTAACGACGGATCGTACTGTATATGGGGCCCCTAAGTACGGCCCCTAGAACCCAACACATTATTATTTGTGGGCAGATTGTTCACAGCGTCGGAGAGAAACTTATGATAGCAGAGTACTTGGGATTCGGAGTGGCGCAACTGTTCCTGTACTGCTGGATCGGGAACGACGTGCTCGAGAAGGTAGGCACGTGGTCGGTAGGTATCCTGGACCGAGATTCTAGACGGTAAAAACCATGCCGTCTTTGACCTGTTATCGCATTGTACCAACTAGGCTAGCGCGTAGTGTATGTATGTATACTTTAGTTTGCCGCCTGCTTTGGTCAAAAATTCAAAATTCAAAATATTTATTCAGTAAATAGGCCTCATGAGGGCTCTTTTACACGTCGGTAACATGAGCGAATCTACCAGCGCTTCGGACAAGACCATCATTGCGGAGAAGAAGCGCCCCAAGAAACTCCAGCAGAAGGTCATTTTTTCAATCATAATAACAAAATAATACTTAAAAGTAAGTTGTTTATCTTCGGTATTAGTCCCAAATATTAACAATTTAATCATTAAAACTACTTAAAATACATTTAACAAAACCGGTGGCCGATTATACCGTTTTGACCGGCCGGGGTTGCCAGCCCAAAAAAAAAAGTAGGACGAAAGCATTGCTATTGAGACGTCATGCGTCATGCCCCCAGAGCTCGAGGCTGAAGTGGGGCGCGTACTCGTGCGCGTGGTGGCGCGGGCCGCTGCGCCGGCGCCGCGCCGTGCTCCTGCTGGCGGGGCAGATGAGCGAGCCCTACGTATTCCGCGCTGGGCCTTTCACGAACTTGACGCTGCCCACCTTCGTAACGGTAAGCTACCAAACTACTTGGACTAACGGCTACACTGAGTCGGGTCCTTTTGATATATTGCGTAAATAAATGGGTCAGTAGAAAAATGACTCGGGTCGCAAAATCTCGCAAAATGACTACATCGCTTGTGCCTACATCTCAAAGTATCTGAGTCGCAAAATGACCAAGTCGTTCGCATTACTAGATCGGTTAGATTCGTTACGGTTAGTGACGATTAAGATGCTGCCTGGCATGGAATAGGCATGGCAATATGATCAAAATGTTAGCTTATCTGGTGCTTAATGTGATGGTTGTTACTAGACAGTAGTCCCACCATTCACCAAGAGAAAGTTTTTACCATCGCGATCAATATACTGTTGATATTAGCGGCCTGCACACGTAAAGTTCGGACCGCGGAGAACGCGACGCGCCGTTCCAATCTTCGTTCCGAACCGTACGTGTAAATGCAACTGTAATAGTAAAATAGTCAAAAATGTACGGTTCGGAATGAAGATTGGAACGGCGCGTGGCGTTTTCCGCGGTCCGAACTTTACGTGTAAAGGTTTAATTGTACAAACAAAAGATAATAATTATAATATAGACAAAAATATAGCAGAGATGTACAAACGTGAACTTATCCATTTAAGGGATCTCTTCCAGTTAACCTTTTAGCGATTGAGGAATAATTACGGATAACCAAATAAGTACAACAACACTAATATTAAACCCGATTATTTTTTTATCTTTTTATTTTCGTAATAAAATCTACTTGCAGAACTATAGTAACAATGCTATACGTATTTTTCTTCTTACAGATCGTCAAAGGAGCTTACAGCTACTTCACACTTCTAAGGAACTAAACGTTCTATTTTGACACTATTGCACATTAAATCTTTAAGCACCAAAATACATATTGCAAAGATGCAACAAGAGCAAGTAATCACGGCAATATAGTGATTTATAGTGACTGTTGACCTGTTACTAAAATCCTTTGCTGAATCGAATGGCTGCATTATATGACTGATATGTATGTAACTACTGCACTGATTTGCAAAAATCTTTTGGAAATATAATCCTTGCATTTATTTCTGGGATGGTTCGAAGTTATGATAGCTATGGAGCGGCCCATTCGACGGCGCGGTATTCAATTTTCATTGTGTAACTAACTTTCGAGTATGCAAACGTAGGTAGCACTATTCGTTCGCAGGAAACTACGAAAAATTTACTTTCAATGAATAAAACCAGAGGCGAGCCAAGTCAATCATGACAATTGTCATGCCAGTACAAACAATTATAGCCTCTTCTTGCTTTGGAGGTTATTCAAAATCAGGATTAACTTCTAGCTGTTAAAAGTCGATTTACAATAAAAAGTTTGTACGTAATCCTTTTAGGCCAAAATGTCACCAGTGGCCTTAATTATCAATGGCGAGTCACCAATGGAAAGCCAAGTAAACGAGGAGTCACACCATGACATACTAAAGCAGTTTACTTTAGGTTGAGAGAAAAGGACAGAGCTGCATAACTGCTATAGGTCTGTCCCTTACTCTCAACCTAAACTGAACTACTTTAGTATGTCATGGTAATTCCCTAGCTCTCTTTAGCTAAATTGTACCTAATTATTATGTAAAATCAAATAAACACAACGGAATTAAAAATAAACTCATTTACTCACTAATGTTTGGTCTTAATCTTTTAGCATCATCATCTTCAGATTCTAACTTCCTTTTAAGACTTTCCTTCTGTCCATCCTTCTCCTCTTCATTTGCTTCTTTTTCCTTAACTTTGTCTAAAGAACCAATTTCAATCGTTTTTTCATCTTTTTCTTTGCCTATAGAATCGGTTTTATCAGCTTCTTGTTCCTCACTCTTGACCACAGAGTCTGTTTCATTTGCTTCTTGTTTTATTCCTTTGTCTACAGATTCTGTTTTATTTGCTTCTTCGTTTCCGTCATCTACAGAATCTGTCTTATTTGCTTCTTGTTCCTTTCCTTTGTCTACAGAGTCTGTTTTATCCTCTTTTTGCTCCTTGTCTCTGTGTACTGAGTCTGATAGCTTGTCTTTGTGGTAGTTGTTCTGCAGAGCCTGGTTGTCTCCCGCCGTATCCACCTTGAGTAGTTCCCTGAGGGCCATGGTAGCGTAGCAGCTGGCCGGGAGGGACATCGTTAGGAGGAGAGCCTTGTATGCACCGTCTGGAAAGAAAACGGAAAGGTTAGGTGACGACATTTTCTTAAAAATGAACCTCCTTTTTTTAAGTCGGTTAGAAAGAAAATCATCTGTATAATTATCTAGAAATACGTAAGTCTTACAGGTCATTACAGAATATATACCAGTTTTTTTTCTGTAATTTTACAGCCTGGGGCTTTACCACCGACATTAGAGAAATTTTTGAGAAAATTAACGCGTTCTCTTTTCAAACACGTGTGTAAAAATTGCCATTAACTGACTCAGACTGCGGCCGTAATTTTACTTTTTCTTACACTTATTCTTATCGTATTATTTTTAACTCGGCCGCCATTACTGTCAAGTAAATAAGAACTATCATAACGTTGACAATACGATGACATGTCAAGTCAAAAGCCAATAGAAGTAGTCTTTGAGCTTTTGACTCCTCAATGATATTAAGTTCGGCCAAAATATCTTCTCCGGTGATCTTCACGACTCTCCTTTCGTCCGATCTTTGTCGCGGGCCGAGGATCCTTCTTTTGGCAACTCATATTCTACATACATACATACATAAACTCACGCCTTCATCCCCAGAGTGGGGTAGGCAGAGCCACAAACTCACCAACAACTCCAAAAACTTGTTGATAATTCTGTGACCACATTTTGCACAACCAGGCTAAGATGTTATCCAGTGTATTAGTGACAGGTTGCAAACCCATCGCCTAACAGCACTACACAGCCTTAAGTCCCTTAGTCGCCTCTTACGACATCCAATGGAAGACATGGAGTGGCAACATTCTAAACCCGGCACCACACGGGCATATTCTCTATGGAAAATTACAAATAGTTGTAAGTAGTGTATTTCCCAAACCTGGTGTATGTTGCACGTCCAGCCCGTACATCTCGTCCATGTCTGACAGGATGAGGTCGTCGGTGGGCGAGTTGTAGCGCACGAACGACCACGACATGTCGATCGGCTTCGTCACCACCCGCCGGTACGCCCCGGACATGCTGAGACTCCTGGGGATTACAAATAATTATAACATTAATATCTTACTAGAAGGCACACAAGTACACAGGCCACAGGCCACCTGATGGTAAGAGGGGCCTGAGACCCATAAACATGTGAATTCTTAAGACTACAATTCTAAGACTGCAAATACGTTGCCAACCAAATTTCCACCAAACGGCTCGCATCGCATCGGATCGGAAAGGAAACGAACGGATGCGGCGACAGCATACTTTCAGCTATATAGGATCGCGTATCGCATGTGTGTATGCGGCTTTGTAATAGAGAATTTAAACACTGTGTAGATGATTTAATATCGTTTAAAGATTGTAAAATCCGTTCCGATCCGATGCATATATTTATGTATATATTTAAGTATGTATTCTTTTGCATGTGCCTTAGTTTATATATATATTGTTGATGCTATTGTTCATACAATATTGCACCGCCTACAAAAAATTTCTGATTTGCCCAAAGGTCAACTGGTAGAGAATGCCATTAGGCATTAAGTTCACCTTTTGTACTCTAATTTGTATTTTTGTGCAATAAAGATTAAATAAATAAATAAATAAATAAATTCCGAGTCGTTTGGTGAAAATCATCCTTAAGATGGAATGCCTCTATGCTAGTAATTTCGCCGATTGTCTTATTCCCACACTTGAACACAACAATGCTAATGCTGGTGGTAGATGAAAGGATAAGATGGTAATAGCGATCCGGAGGGTCCCTGCATAAGATCCTACCATCACTACTAGATATGCGCCTCGGAATGATGAAGACTGAAGATGAACTTGGTTACTGACTGACGGTTAAGCAGCACTCAGAGTCAAATGACGATTTTTAAAACACAACTTTGAAAAACTGTCTCTAAAAGTCTGAGTGCGGCGGAATGTATTATGTATTCAAAACGATCCATGGTTAGACCCAATGAGGTGGGTGACATCTAGTGTTCCCAGACGTCCCAATTTCAGCGGAACGTCCCGATTTTCAGGGGTCCATGGACACGTCCCGATTTACCCTTGATCGGGACGCCAATTGTCCCATTGTTTTTGTTTTAAACGAAAAACAAAATAAACAAAAATATACACAAGAAATAATTAAGCAGCATAAAAATAAAACATAATATAAGCAATACTAAGAACCTAAACTCACTTGATTTTATTCTTCAACTCCAAAGTAAGTCCATCTTTCTTCAATAGTTCCTCATAATAGTCAACCATATTTGGTGGATAATCTATAAAATGGCCTGGCAAGGGCATTATTATATCAAAAATACTATAAAGCCCACTATCAACGTCTTCTTGAGTTAATATCTTCACTGGAAACTTGACAGGAACTTTTTCTATATTGGATTTGTTTTCTGGTTCTTTTACTTTTTCCGTTGCCTCCGGTTTTACCCCACTTTGGCTATCGCCATCTTGTGTTGCGTCGTCATTTGGTCCGTCGTTGTCCGGTTCTTCGTCACTGTCGTCTTCTACGTCATCTGGTGGGAAAATTTGAATATGAAACATAGTTTTTGACATTATAGGTTTATGAATTTAAGTATAAAAATTCAAAAGAAGCAAACGACATGGTAATTCTTATGGAAATCTGTGAAATTTAACTTCAATAAAAACACAGTCAAACGAGGTCAATAGCAAATTGAACTACAGTCTGTGAGCATTTAGAAGGTCCTTTTATTATTAAATAAATAAATAAATAAATATCGTCACTGAGGAACGACTTAATAACTATTGAACTAATAACGCAGAAAAAATCTTTCAATACCAAAAATAGTAAATGATAACCGAAATGTATATAACCCATTTTAATTAAAAATTATATCCAAAAATCGACTATCTTGTTTACCCGAATAAAGAAAATAAACACCAAAATTAGTCAATGACCACCAAAATGTTAACTTTAATTTAAAAATGTAGTCCAAATATTGGCATAAGTAGGTGTCCCTTTCCTTCACCGACACTAATTTCATAGAACGTATCAGTTCGCAGAATTTCCGTTTCATAGAAAGCTATTTTCTGCAGAACCCCTGTTGATTTCAGGTTAGGCTAGTCCGTGCGTGCGTGCGTGCGTGCGTGCGTGCGTGCGTGCGTGCGTGCGTGCGTGCGTGCGTGCGTGCGTGCGTGCGTGCGTGCGTGCGTGCGTGCGTGCGTGTGTGTGTACTGACCGTCGACGTCCCGGAGCGGCACGAGGTCGCCGGCGGCGGCGCGCAGCCCGTGGCGCGCGAGCCGCTCGGACACGGCGCGGTTCCACACGAGCGACTGGTACGAGTGCAGGTACAGCAGCCGCGTGTTGCGCGCCAGCTGCGGCAGGGGCGTCACGTTATTCTCTACGGCGGCAGTAGCAAATAGCTTTGGGGACTTGGCTACTTTTGCCCGATTGCTGAACAAGGAGGGTAATGTTTTTGACCTATATGTATGTATGGTTCTTTGTTCCATTGTAAAGGCTGGATGGACGGTCTGATTTCGAAAAGCGAGGTGTTGTTGGATGCGTCTTAGCGTCGCGGATGTCACTGGGTAGGTACTTAATTTTTGTTTGACGTGAATTGGACGATAAAAAAATACAGGGTGTTCCGAAAATCAATGTCAAGCCGCAAGGAAGAGATAGGGAACGCGATTACAGAAAAAAAATGTAAGTCAAGTAGTAGTAGAATTAGCTTTAAAAGATGGCGCATTTAGTATGGATTTAAAATGCTATGGCACTTGCTAGATTGTCTAATAATTTAGGGAAAAAATATGCTCGCATAGTAAGAGCGTTACTCGATCCAGAATACCCACACAGGTGGATAAGCCGAGCTGGCACTATTTCGTGGCCAGCCCGTTCACCCGACCTAAACCCACTCGTTTATTTTTACTGGGGAGCGCTAAAACAAAAAGTGTACTTCAAACCAATAGAAAATTTAGCTGTTTGAAGTACAGTAAGTAAAAAAAATACTTACCTTGTTCAGCGCGCCCAGCAGGTCCTTGGGATGAGCGGCGAGCGAGCGCAGCAGGCGGCCCTCGATGGAGTTGTAGGGCGCGGCGGGCGCGGCGGCGCCGGCGCCGTGCGCCGCGAACTGCTGCAGCGCGTGCGACAGCGGGCCCTCGCGGGGCTTCAGGATGCCGTTGATCGCCTGCAAACATACATTACACGGGATTCATACTTACGATTCGAGTGTGCGATGGACGTTACAGTCGCCGTCACTTTATTTTTGCCACCCTATAGTAGATTGTACAACAAGTGCATAAAACGTACCATTTTACCCGAGACGTGCATATAGACGTGGATGGTCACGTCGACGGTAAAATGGGTTTTATGCTCGAGTTTTACACTCTGCTTTTCACTTCGATTGCAAGGAAATAAAAAAACTATTAAGTATATACAAGAAAATTTAAATTATAAGTTATTTCATGAAGTTTTATTGTGTACTTTGGCTGTTGGTATTTATTTTATTTATTTATTTATTTATTATATGTATCCTTGCCTTGGTCTTAGAATACCTACTAACAAAACGAAATAAAGTAAAGAGGTTATTCTATGAAGTTAAAGTTGTTCGTGTGGCTGTTAGACCGAATGCCTTGGTCTTCGACGAAGATTTTACTTTATGCTCTAGTGCATAAAATGCGATTTTATACAGCCTATACCCAGCATAAAGAAGGACTTTACGAACATGAGAAGTGAAAAAGTGTTTTAAGTTCATAATAGAATAAAATGTTGATCATGTGACCTTGCACTGATCGTGCTTAAACGGGGTACTTTGATCGATGATTAGGGTTAACGGGGCCAGAGGGCTTATTGTCTAACGCACTCGCAATCATGATCGTTTTATTTCGAAAATCGAAGGCTTGTCCGCTACAAAATGAAAACAATTGCTCCACTTTGAAGCCGGTTGCGATTGCGAGTACGTTAGACAATAGCTCCTCTGGTCTCTTGCGAAGATCTCATCAAGAAAAAAAAATTAAGCTTGTTTTGGGACTAGAGCAATTTGTATAAGATTATCCCCCAGATATTAATTATGTATGATGGACTAAAGATTTTGTAAGACGGAAGTCTTTGTAGGAAATCATTGATTTTTCTGACACAATTAACATTTTTTCAACTAAAAGTACAATTTTAGAAGAGTTACATTATCCAACAACCTATTATTATATTATCATTTTTTGATTCGGAGAGATATCAATTTTACGTTTTAAAATATTAAAAATCATAACTTTTTAACCGTCAAGAATCTAATCAGCACTTATCAATTTAAATTATTAGAAAAGACCGCCTGTGTCCCTGTCTGATTAGATCCACCCTCCCAAGCACACCTCGTGTGATGGCCAGAGATCGGAACAGGCAGAGCTAATTTGCCTAAACTTGACGCATATTCATTCATGCGTGAGTGAGAAGGGAATACATTATTGAATGAACATGCATCAAGTTTAGGCAAATTAGCTCTGCCTATTCCGATCACTGGTGACCACAGAACAGAAAAAACAGTAGAAGTGTCAAGTGGGCGTGTAACGTGTGGCACAGTTATGCGGAGTTCCGCATAACCTACCATACTTTTGCCGCGATCGCTTATTTCGATATTTCAATATTTCGATATTTCTAAAATAGGAAATAAATCCAGAAACATGCCTTATTGTGCTATTTTGGAGTGTAAAAACGATAGCCGCACCAAAAACATTTTCCATGGTGGCGTGTTGTTTTTATGATAGTTTGAGTATTGGCGACAACAGGTCTGATACTAAGCGAAGCTCATGGCACTTCCACTGTTTTTTCTATTCCGTGCTGGTGACGCTGACCTCCTGGAACTGGCCGCGCAGCATGTGCAGCCCCACGGTGTAGGTGGGTGCGTCGGCGCGCGTGCCGAACCGCTGCAGCCCGTAGTAGTTGATGAAGCCGCCCGCGCGCAGCAGCCGGCAGGCTTCCTCCACGACCTCGTTCGCCGCCGTCACGTTGCGGAGGGCTATGCGGAACCTGAACAATACGGAACTGTCAGAAATAGTACATAATTGCCTAGGCAGGGAAGTAGGGTGATGGAACCAGTAATGGACACGGCACCAATAATGGACACTTTATTCTTATTTTACAGAAGATGAAGATTATTCATTTGTTTTGCAACAATCAATTTAGGACCGTATGAAATTTGAATTAGGAGTGAAGTGTCCATTACTGGTGCCTGTCAGCTAAAAATGTCCATTATTGGTGCCGTCACCCTAGGCAATTGCGGGCCGAGTATCTAAAAATACGAAGCCCGCAATTGCTGTAGCTGCCAAGGCAAATATAGTGCTTTTCTCAAAAATTGCAAGAAGAAAATTGTGTTGGAGTAAAATCTTCATTGCTTGAACTAATTTTTTTAATTGCGTACAAACAGAAACTTCACGTGAAAAAACCTTCACTCTTTACCGCCTTTTTCTTATGACAAGGAGAAACGCAAGCTTTTTTCAAAAAAAACGCAATCTATTCCAGACACAGATAAAAAAGTTATGTTTCGAATAAAATATGAATATATAAGACTTCATTCATTCTTCATTTTATTATGGCCATTTTCACTTTTAAAAAGTTACAAACTAAATAGTAATGAAATTTGTATGCAATTGTTTTCTTTATTTTTTTTAATTTGAAAACTGTCATTAAACTATGTACTTCGCGTCTCAATATGTAGAGATAGCAATGTTAACTTTTCCGAACATTTTTGAGAAAAATAACCTTTTAGGGGTTTCCCTCAAATCCCCGCTAACATATCAAAGGCGATATCGTTTTACCGAGTAGAATTAAGGCTAAGGTTTATTATAACTTCGTTCGTTCAAATAGTTTGCATGCTTTGATATGCCACTACAATTACTACAAAGAAGCCGCCGCGGCGCGCACAAGACTGTGTAGGCCACTTCAAAAGGTTGTACAGCACACTATTAAGGGGCTTTTAAACGGGCCATATTTTCACTGCAATATGTGGCCGGCAACGATTGGTGTCTTTCTTTAACATAAGAGTATGAGAGGGACACCAATAGCCGGCGACATATTGCAGTGAAAATATGGCCCGTTTAGAAGCCCCTTTAGAACGAACGAACTGTACACAAAAGCGATTCAATTTTGCAACGAACACGATCCCCTTTCGCTCTCCTGCGTGTATGTCGCGACGTGGTACTGACCGGTTCCCCTTGAGCATGCCGAGCTTGAGGTGCGTGTTGGAGAAGCGGAAGTTGCCGACGTGCACGTCGCGCAGCGCGCGGCCCGCCGCGGCCAGGCGGCGCGGGTCGAGGCGCCGCGCCGAGAACCACTGCGAGGTCTTCGCGCGCCGGTCCTTCGTGCCCGCGTAGCCCAGCAGCGAGGGCTTGATGCTGGAACAAGACAAATTGTTACCCGACTGCGCGACATACAAGCCTAGAGCATAGTTTGGGACTAAATTCTGTTCCTATTCAGACTGTAATTGTCTTTAGATAGAGGATGAAATCGCCTAGTGCCTACTATACGAGATCAAAGCTTTGCGAGTTGAGTGTGCGGCAGAAAAAAAGTAATTCTTAAAATTTTGGGTCGATAACACTGTGGTTTAGGTTATTTTGTTGTTCATTATATAGAGCTTCAAATCAATGTGTAATTTTTTTTCAAGTATGCAATTGTATTATTCTCGTCAATATTAAATTTTAATATTGATAAGAATAAATTTACCTCTAGTTTATTAACAAGGTTGAATATATATTCATCATCATCATCGTATTATTATGCTGGGTGCGACAGAGATGCAAACCTCTCTTATCAATCAAATCTATCAAAACATCACTACATTTACAATGTCTAAAATAGTTCGAAAAAAATCTTTATGACAAGAATCTGTTAGTCTAATTGCATTTTGACCGAAAGTGGTTTTCATCAAAAAATACGATATGAAATAGAGATTACTACCTCAAAATGGACATGAAGACAATGATTAAAAAGCAAAACTGACTGACTTATATATTAACGCACAGCCGAAACTACTGTACCTAGAAACTTGAAATTTGGTACAGGAGTTCCTTTCATGATGTTAGTGAGGACTAAGAAAGGATTTTCCGAAAATCGACCCCCAACGGGAAGAAATGGGGGAAGCAGCGGGAAACTAATTCTACGCGTACGAAGTCGCGGGCGTCCTCTAGTAAATAATATGACCGTGCTCAAACTTCAAAAGTACGCGATTATGGACTAACAATGGTAAATTTATAATGGTGAGTGACGGAACAAGGTCCCAACTATAGGTCAATTTCTGTGACATTGTTCCCCAGATATTTATATTTATTTATACTAACTGCAGCCGGAGCCGCTCCGCGATGCGCGATGCAGCTTCCATGGTGTCACAGTTCTCCTTATGCACCACGAAGTGCACGTGCTCCCCGCCCCACACCCACTTCACTCGGTTGTCTATGCGCACTGCAACATAACAACTTAACAGTCAAACACTGATATTTGTGACTTGAATTGGTATCCACAGTTAAATATGACATTCTACAGCAATAAGGTTGAGTTTTCTATAAGTCACAAATGACTTGGCATCTCTAATGACATTGACGACTTTAAAGCTATTTTTTTAGATGGGTCCTGAGTTTACGTTCGTGATCCAGTGGCGTAGCGTGGGGGGGGCTGGGGGGGGGCATGGCCCCGGGCGGCAGACAAAAGGGGCGGCATAATAATAATAATAATAATATAGCCTTTTATTTAAGGGGCGGCATACATACGGAAAATATTATATTATCGGTATCGGGGAATATACATAAAAAAGACCCTAACAAATTGAGAACCTCCTGGTTTTTTTGAAGTCTGTTAAAAATAGGGGGCGGCGAATTTCTGGTCGGCCCTGGGCGGCGAAAACCTACGCTACGCCACTGTCGTGATCGTACATTATTGTAGTGAATAAAGGTTGGTGCACAACATAACCGCTTGGCACCGAATCGGCTCAAAGTGAGACATTAAAAAGTGAGCTTTGATTATGTCAAAATTCAAAATTCAAAATTCAAAATATTAATTCAGTAAATTGGCCACATGAGGGCTCTTTTACACGTCGGTAATATGGAGTGAATCTACTAGCGCCTCGGACAAGACCATCATTGCGGAGGAGAAGCGCCGCAAGAAACTCCAGCAGAAGGTAATTTTTTCAAATCATAAAATACAATAATACTTAAAATGTGCTAGTACAGTACATTTTTAAAACTTACAGTGAAAACAATAGCCGGGCGCGGGCTTCGCGTCATCCACTGTAAAATGTGTGGCACTAACACAAATCAAATAATGTGCTTTCTAATAAACTATTGTCTTGAAATCGAAGGATGATTTTTTGGTGAACAAATGAATACACAATTTATTATAGCATATAAGACAAACTTTAAACATTTAACGTTAGCATAGTCAAATTAACAGAAAAAGGCAATATTTTTTTTCCATTAAGTAGGTAACTTACTCATATTCCAATTGTTATTAAGTTATGTCAATACCCTATAAATTGTGTATTCATTTGCACAACAAAAAATCATCCTTCAATTTCAAGACAATACTTTACTTTATTGGAAAACATAATAATAGTAATGAACTAATGAGGGTGCCATTAGACGCTCAGCGTAGTCCAACAAACTCGATTGCCATAGAGCTATCATAACATTGAGAAATACAATGTCAAAAGCAATTACGTTTTACCAAGTAGAATAGATCATTACCTCCTTTCTTGTACTTGACAAAGCGCACCAGCTTCTTATCACCAACTGATACGGTGCTCCCAACGATACCATCACCGAATGCCTTCTTCACCGCATCGTGAATCTTAGTCCTCTGTTCCTTAGTCATGCCTTCTACGTCTACCTGCAATAGTAAAACAAGTTCATTTGTAAAATTACATATTTAATTACTGATAACAACGAAGCTTTTAGAAGTTAATCATTAATCATACTTCTAGGATTACGTAAGTTTCAAGTTTGGATGTTTGTTACTCAATTGCACCAGAACGGCTGAACAGATCTGGATTAATTCGGCCATAAGAGAGATCATAGTCTGGAATAGCACATAGCCTAATACAGCTGCTTGGCGGTATGTTAAATGTTAAGATGGTGGTAACGATCCGGACAGACCCTGCACAAGGTCCTACCATCACAAAACTTTATTTGTTTTCAGAAAGTCCAAATGTTATTTTAAATTTTGGCAGTTCCCATAGTGGCCCAATGCCACATTGATGTCAAAGTCAAACATAACTATAGTTTGATCAATCTACAATGATCCCGTGACAGCATATAAAAATATGTATGACAGATATTGTGGCATCAAATTTGTCAGATATATGTTTATATTGCTTTCTCAGTGACCCTATGGCAACTGTAACTTACTAAGAAAGCAAGAACTTATCTGACTTAATACAATGATCTTTGTTATTAAAAATTTATTTTTATTTAGATGTGGTGTCAGAGTACTTAAATAGTTACACTTAGGCCATGGCAACATAGAGTTCAAAATAATAGTCATGACATCTGAGAGTCGCATACCACGTCAGTTAAAGATTAAACATATAGCGAGTGTTTAAAAACATAATAGAACATGGCCATCACAGAGATCATCCCTACTTTGATGAAATTATAAATCTTCCCTATTGTCATGTTAGTCTCTTAATAACCACTGGCAGATTTGTATCCATTTAGTTCAAATATAACCAATCTAGTTAAAACACCTAGAACAAACCAAACCTAAACCTAATACGTACTTCCACCTTCTCGTCAGAAGCTTCGGAAACTGCGAGCTTGTTGATCTTGTCCCACACCTCCATAGGCAGAAGTTCCACGTTATACTTGCTCAGGAGTAGATCCTCATCCTCTTCCACCACTTCCTCCATCGGTGGTTCCGGGGGCTCTTGATTAGTCAACTTTGCTATTTCACCGTTAAGATTTATTTCAGAGACTTGAAAGTCTGAATATCTGGAAAGTTCTGAAGCGTTATTTCACTGGTATTTTAACTGGTGGTTTATATGCAATTACGTATATGAAAGTTTTTTTTAATTCAATGGCTAAATAGATCACAGCTAAACTTTCATTATTATTTCCTGCTCAAGGCATGTTTTAGATTGAAATCAGACCCAAATTATAGTAAAAAAACAAATTAATGTAGTAATAACATACCTCAGCTAAATATGAAATGCCCATTCTTGGATATGAAGTTAAATTTACACCATGTTTTATTGGAGAAGCAATTTATTATTACATATCTGTGTTAATAATAAATAAAAATTACTATGAGAATTGATTGTATATAACTCTTAGATCACTTTCACATAATAACAAACAAGAAATACCTAAAACCGAAATGAAGTTCCATGTAATGTTTAGAATAAACATTAACGTAATTACCTGGATTTTATGACCCCAAGGAAACCTTCATGATCACTCACATACTGTGTCACCCCAATCTGATCCTCCGACAGTCTCTTCCCTGGGGTATATCGAAACGGCGCATTCTTGTTCCAATTCTGATATCCTCTGCCGCCATAATCATTTGTTCTGCCGGTCCGAAAACTTTTCATATGTCCAAAACCCGTTCCGTAGTTCTTCTGGACGCCTCGGCCGGAGCCCCGGCCTCTGCCGCCGGAGTGTCCTCGCTTACGATTAGGACGGCTCCAATGCTCCATTTTCCAGTTTTTCTGATCCCAATTACAACGACCGCCACTGCTCATGTTTATAATAAGATAACCTACAATTATTTACTGTTCGTGTCCTAACAAATGTTTTAATTCTTATTCTAATTGAATACAAGACATTCATAAGTTTATTCGTAATAGTTTTGGACACATACCCTTACCTAACAATCTGTGGTGCTGGAAGATCTAAAAAAAAAGCCGGGCACCGACACACACGGTTACTTTGGTGGAAATCTGCACAGACTAACCAAGAGATGGAATGGAAATCTGTCTGATCCACAGACTAAAAAGAGATACTACGTGTCGTATGTCTGATCTGTGATCCACAGATTACAAGGGTATTCTGTATTCTGTCTCACTCATTGACCTACGTCACGAGGGGCCAGAGGCTCTACTTTGAAATCAGCAATTCGAACTTCGGATCGCCCCGTCACTTTCTTGGAAATTAGAGACGCGTCGAGAGCAAAAAGGATAGCAATAGACGAAGTTCGAATTACGGATTTCAAAGTAGAGCCTCTGTTTTATAAAGCTACAAATTACAATTTACAGGTTACAAGTTTTCATTTGACACAACCTCGACCAATGACGACTTTTTCTAACTCCTTTTGCTAGAAAGAGAGTTCCTCTTGTAATTTGTAACTTGTAGCTTCGTGAAACGGGCCACAGGGGCAAGTTTTATAAAGCTACAAGTTACAATATTACAGGTCTAAACTGGCGGCACTGCTCAAATGGCTGTGGCCCGTTTCACGAAGCTACAAGTTATAATTTACAAGCGGAACTCTCTTTCTAGCAGTACGATTTAGAAAGAGACTTCCGCTTGTAATTTGTAACTTGTAGCTTCGTGAAACGGGCCTCTGGTTGTTATTGGTCGAGGGTGTGTCAAATGGAAACTTGTAACCTGTAAATTGTAATTTGTAGCTTTATAAAACAGGACCCAGCCATTTGAGCAGTGTTGCCAGTTTAGACCTGTAAAATTTTAACTTGTAGCTTTATAAAACGTGCCCCAGAGGCTCTACTTTGAAAATTGAAGTTCGAAGAAGCTCCATCCCTGTCATTCGTCATTCGAAACTAAACCGAGAGAAAGAGTTGGAGCTAACGTAACTTCGAACTTCGATTTTTAAAGTAGGCCCTCAGTCATTGTCAATTTGACGAATTGTTAACCATTAGAATAACGAATAAATAAGTGTTCCCATAAAGCTGTGCATAAAGTATCCATTCACTTCATTCAATTTGAATGAAATGTATCAGAAACAGAATAGCTTGCTTTCTGATATAATATTAACTATAATTTTGGTAATTTTTCAATACACCATTTATCCTTTGGTCGAATGTATCGCTTGGCATAAAATACTTTTCCCAAAAATAAAGTTTGGCATAAAGTTTCTATTCTAATTAGGAAATAAGATACAACTTTGAGAACAATTAAAAACAATTAATTTAAGATAAAATTGATGGAGCTCGTGCTATGTGTAGATGAGGCGCTTCGAGCAAAAGTTTATTTTAGCAATACGTGTGAATAGATTAACTTCCTTTTAATTCGAGAATGAATTTCATGAGCATTTCCTGAAAGTATTTAAATGCCCAGCCATTCCACCATTTTTTTATAGCCCACTAGCGCTACCGTTACCAAACTCGCAAGCGTACCTAAACTACAATTTACAATCTGTCAGTTTACTTGATATTAATCAACCTTGGGTATGTCACAAATAATCTGTGATGTCACATACCTACCCTTACAATCTGGGGCTCTACTTTGAAATCAGTAATTCGAACTTCGGATCGCCCCGTCACTTTCTTGCGAATAAAGTGATGCGTCGAGAACAAAAGGGGTAGCAATAGACGAAGTTCGAATTATGGATTTCAAAGTAGAGCCTCTGTGGGAGTCGATAAAAAAACGCGACAACCGCCACAGTTTATCACGGGTTGGAATCTACCTCATTCACTCTTTTACTTTACTGATTTGACATGTCAGTGGTAATTTTTTAGGAATAATGAGCCTAAGTTCATAAGGTATCCTATACAGTTCACTTATTTGAATGATATTACGAAGCGTGAATAGCTTATTCGTTAATTTTGCTTTATCTGTAGGTAACTTTTCCATTCATTCAATGATTTCAAGTAAAAAATGAGAAATAAATCTTTGTCGCTGACGGAAAAAACAATGGATTGACTGACGTTGACATGTGAAAAAAATATAATATTTTTCATGTATTTTTCATATAATTTAGTAACGTAAAATAACGTGTAAAATTGTTAGTCTTTACCTCTATCCGTTGAAACTTCCATTTCACTTACACCACAACTCCACCCACTTCAAAATTTCAATCACCGGTCTTTGGCGAAATATGAAAAGGGACCGCCAGGTAAAAGAACAAAATGCCAAGCACCAGAGTCGTGTTGTTCAGTGGTGCAAATCGAACGAATCGATGGTGGAGAACGACACATTGCTTTTTTTTTCCTTAGGAACCACGATCTTAGCAATTTGGGTACCAAAAGTTCGGACTACCTTCACTTAAAAGACTAAAAGGAACACGATAAAATCCTCGTATGGCGTATCCTGGCGTATCAACGACTATGGCTGCGGTTCCGTGTAAGTCGGTTTACGTATTAGGTTTTTAGGTGTTCTATGTTGCAGCACATTATCCATGGCGGTCATGCTAATATTATCAATATGGAAATTTGTCTCTCTCTCTCTCTCTCTCTCTGTCGGTCTGTTACGCTTTCTCAGCTAATCCGCTTAAACGATATTAATGAATTTTGGTATAGAGCTTGAGCGCTGGTGGGAAAGGATTTTGAGTACTTTTTACACCGGGATTTTTTATAATTACTGAGCGTTACACGACAAATTCTACGCGGATGTAGTGTAAAATCTAGTTACATACCTATGTACAGATAAACTGACCCCCGGATCCAAGTCAGCTCGTCTCAAACCTTTTTAACCCGACTGCACCAAAAAGTCCAGGTATGTAATGTATGAATGTGATTAAAAATCGAATGTCCAGTCTGGCTATAAACCGATTTACTAAATGGGATATCATTTCATTCGTGGACTACATGTGTGACAGGCTGGCACTACAAATTCTAGCAACTAAACTTCGAAAATTTCTCAAACCTAGGGCAAACTTTTGTACTGTTTGTATGTATGTATATAAGTCAATTTTGAACCAGTTTCCGTTAATGGAATGGGCTGAAATTTGGACAAATGACAATGCAATATTATAGTATCAAATCAAAGAGCTGATCTGATGATTAAGACTGAAGTTAGCGACAGGATCTCTGCTGGCTAGTTTGGTCTTGACATGCAGATAACGAACTTTTTAACAGAAACTTGTTTTTAAATAAATTACTTAAATATTAACACTTTTGCTGTCAGTCCATCTGTCTGTTACACATCTACAGCTAAATCACTGTACCGATTGTAATTAAAATGGTTTGGAGATTATTGCCTGAATCCCTTCGATGAAGGATACCTACTTTAATTCCAGAATCAACGGTGATAAACGGGTTCTACGCCGACGTAATCGCAGGCAGAAGCTAGTCCATACTAATATTTTGAATGCAAAAGTGTGTTTATCTGTCTGTTGCGCTTTTACGGCTAAACTAAGAAAGTACAAACGATACTTTTTTACCTAGAAATATATACCCTTTTATGTACGGAACCATTAAAACTAAGCACTGCACCGATTTTCAAAAAGAACAGGAATAAATCATTTTTAGGGTTCCGTGTTCGAAGGGAGTCAAACGGGACCCTATAACTAAGCCTACGCTGTCCATCCGTCCGTCCGTCAATCCGTCCGTCCATCTGTCCTAACTTTAAAGAGCTTTATCTTTTGAACCATAAGAGATATCGGTTGGATTTTTTTCCATTCAAAATAATAATATGTCTTATTACGGCGGTAAGCAGCTAATGACATTTTTGTCAGAAACTTGTTTTTAAATAAATGACTTAAATATTAACATTTTAACTGTCTGTCCGTCTGTCTGTTACACTTTTACAGCTAAATCACTGTACCGATTGTTATAAAAATTGGCATGGAGATTATTGCTTGAATCCCTTCGAAAAAAGGATACTTTAATTCCGCTAAAGCCTATGCTATAAGCCAACTTTTTTCCTTATTTCAGAATCGATGGGCGCGGCTCTATTTTCTACGAGTGGTCAGCCTGAGACGTGGAATGTATGTGCTTAAATGGGCAAAAATATAAAGAAAAACATTTATTCGTGACATAACACAATAAAGGACAGACAATATGAAGCCACGAAATGGTCCCAACTCAGCTCTAATCTATGGAGCCTTGCAATCTCGATCACTGCGAGCGGTTGTAAAAGAAATAGCCCGATTTGGATTATGCTTGGATTCATCACGCTTTTAATAGGGGAAGAAGAGTTGACACATTCTTTGGTCCAAAGTTCGAGTTTAAGTGGAAACCAATGTTTACTAGCCTACAGTATTGATAATCATGCAAAAAAAATCCTGAGGCCGTACTTTGAAAATCGAAGTTCGAAGTTATGTTAGCTCCATCCTTGTCACTCGTCATTCGATACTAAATCGAGAAAAGGTGATGGAGCGAACGTAACTTCGAACTTCGATTTTCAAAGTAGGGACTCTGTTACCTAATGTTGTTTGGGGCTCTACTACTTTGAAATCAGTAATTCGAACTTCGGATCGCCCCATCACTTTCTTGCGAATTAGTGACGCGTCGAGAGCAAAAGGGATAGCAATAGACGAAGTTCGTATTACGGATTTCAAAGTAGAGCCTCTGTTGTAAAGTCATATATGTTTGACAGAAAACCACAGAAGATGCTAAATAAATATATAACATAGGCTCTTGACACTTTCCTGGATCTACCTTAATGGAAAACCTACCTTTTTTCTGATTTCGGAAACTCTCCCGTGCTTATTTCTTATTAGGAACTCATATACAAGCTTATCATTTGGTCAATGTAGGGTGGTTCCTGTGACAGGTAGGTAGGTATTTGGTTAGTAACTAGCGTAGTAAGCAAGCAAGGTAGGTTGACCGGGGCAATTGCGTCACGAATCTTTTGAATCAATTTTTAGGGTTCCGTACCTTGAAGGGAAAAAACGGAACCCCAGGATAACTTTGTTGTCCGTCTCTCCGTCTGACTATCAAGACCCTTTATCTCGGAAAAGCGTGGAGGTATCGAGCTGAAATTGTAACTATAATAGACTCAGGTCTACAGTCCCTTGAAGGCGTGAAAAAAAGGTCTGTTCGGTACTTGCCCCCTTTCTGCTTTTGCCTACTAAGTGTAAGGCCGATACTATTTGTAGAGATTTGCCCTCTTTTTAGAACCCCCTTCTTTTTATTCGTAATTCGCCCCCTTTTTTGTACAAAGTCGACTTTTGGGTGGTTTGGCCCTCCGGGCCTGCTGCAAAACTAAAACCTACCTAATTTTCATATTATGTTTGTTCGAAAACAGGGGACAAATTAAGAATAAAAAGAAGAGGGTTCCAAAAAGGGGGCAAATCTCTACAAATAGTATGGGCCTCACATTTAGTAGGCAAAAGCAGAAAGGGGGCAAGTACCAAACAGACGGAAAAAAACAAATTCAAAAAGTTAACGTAAAAAAAAGATACGGCCATTTATACCGCAAAAAACGTTTAGACACTCTTAGAAAAAGGGAGTCGAAATTTATAGGGTATTTTCCGTTGACCTAGAACTATGCAATTTGGCAAGTAATACCGTCACTACAAGTATTGGTAAAAATCTGAAAACTATAGATTTTTAATAAAATCACAAAAAACAGGGTCTTAAGTAGTAACCTACAAATTTGTACGGAACCCTCGGTGCGCCACTCCAGTGTCTTCCCGTGGGAGTCGTAAGAGGGGACTAAGGAAATAAAGTCTTGTACCTAGTATTGTTAGGCGACGCGATTGAAATTCTTAGGATTAGTATTTCGTCCACAATTCCCCTCATTCCACTTGGCTCCCATGCTTTCGATCCCATTGGATTGTAGTATAATATTTTTTCCTCTTGGCTCCCATAGGATTGAAGTATGTCGCCTGTTTTTTTAACCGACTTCAAAAAAAGGAGGAGGTATCTAAGAATTAAATTAGGAAATGTCAGTGCAAGTTAATTAATATCAATATCACCAAGGTAGTCTAGGACATTATAATAACATTTTTCCACAAGAAGTTTAAACAACAATAATTTAAAATGACTCGGGCTCTTGGTGTTCATATCACCTACGAAAATGAAAACTATCAATTAAATGGTTTAGGTATTTCTCCGTGTAAAATTCTGATATTGCATTATATAAATGAAGTATTTGATTAACGCCTGTTTAAATTAATATGATCAATATGATCATCAAACCCTGACTTCGGGGAGCATGTCGGAGCACAAAAAAAACCCTCTTGATCGAGTTACCTTAAACGCAAGATGCCAATGAAGGCGTTATACCTAAACATGAGATTTGCCTAAAAAGCTGTTTGCCCTAAACTAGGGATGCCTATGAAGCAGCATGCCTGAAATGTAAAATTGACTAAGAAGCAGATTGCCTAAGTTTAAATTACCTGTAAAGCAGTTTGCCTGAAATACAAGATGACTAAAAATGCTGATTGCCCTAAACGAGAGATACCGAAGAAGCAGCATGCCTGAAATGTAAAATTGACTAAGCAGCAGATTGCCTGAAATACAAGATGACTGAAAAGCGGAAAGTTTCATATGTGCATAGACTGGAAAATTGTTAGCGAAGAAGAGAATAACGGCCACTGCGGGCCTACTTATTTCATTGAAACCTATTAGTTTCATAAAATCCTATAATCTCTATAGAAAAGTAATAACATGAGACTTAATTATATTTTTTTATGAAACTTGTCCCGGAGGATATTTTACGATTTTTACTGGAGTGCGACGGTCGTCAGTTAGTTACAAACAAGTCGCAAAAGTAACGCGGGTGAAGTCTCGGGTAAAATCTACTAGATACCTATTTACTTTATAATATTATGCCGGGCTGACTCCTAAGTCGTGAACCTATATATATTTTTCTGGCTCTTTACCGTTAATAAAAGCACTCGTACGTAACACTGCAAAAATCTATAAATGTATTTTGTAATAATTAATAAAATTATTAAAAAGTACTCTGAGTAGTCTGTGAGCTCTGTGAGCACTTAGAACACGCTTCAGGTTTGTACTTCTCTCTCACTCGCACTTAATAAGAGCGAATGAGAGACAAGTACAAACCCGAAGCACCGTCTAAGAGCTATTGCACTTCTAGCTTGGCGGTAGGATGGGGGCAGCTTTGCCGTTATTTGCTTTGTAGACATTTAACCACTTAGGCATTTTGATTTGTAGGTATTTTACCATTTAGGCATCCTGCTCTGTAGGCATTTGACCATTTAGGCATCCTGCTTTGTAGGCATTTAACCATTTAGGCATCCTGATTTGTAGGCATCGACTTTAGGCAATCTGCTTCTTAGTCAATTTTACATTTCAGGCATGCTGCTTCATAGGCATCCCTCGTTTAGGGCAAACAGCTTTTTAGGCAAATCTCATGTTTAGGTATAACGCCTTCATTGGCATCTTGCGTTTAAGGTAACTCGATCAAGAGGGAAAAAAAATACTTTATGAGTAAATTGAATACCAACAATGAAAGTAAGCTCCGCTATTGACATACGGAAATGTAGGAGAGACGAAAAGTAGTTTTCATTTTAATGATATAAGATTTACTTACGACATAGCTTTTAAAGTATTAAAAAAACATCTTATTGCGTCACAGTATAAATGTCTTATTTTTTCAATTGGGTCCGCAGTACGGCGGACCAGTGCATACGCAATTCATTTCTGTTTCTGTTTTATAAAATAAATTGTATGTAATTAATTTTATAATTACGAATATATCTTAATAAAGTTATTTTTTAAAACTCACTATAGAAGGGCTGGTGACATAAAATTGTGTTTAATTGCAAAATAAATATTTTCAATTTCATGCGGTCTATAATTTCTACGTTATTATATTTTCAATTCACGAACACTGACCCAGCTACTTGATTTAACCTCTCACATTCACAATCTTGCAGCAGGTGGGATGAGTCTTTGTGGATTGGAAATACTATATTTGCGCCAATTAAGTATATTTTCCTATTTTATAGTTTGATTCACTGCATCAGCTTAGTGTCGAAAATGTATTAATACTTAACACTTAATCAAATATTGCCAAACTATTTCCCACATAATTTTATTATAAAAATTATAATAATAGAAAAAAGAATATTTGATTAACGGTTAACTAGTTTAAAAACTGTGGAACAATCTTATTCACACAGGTAAACAAACATGAGTTATCATACACAAACTGCGGAAATTGGAAGTTTGTTCTCGAATTGAACGAAGGTAACTTATTCGTGCTTATCAACCACGAGTGCGAAGAAGTTTACCTCGTTCAATTCGAGAATGAACTTCAATCAGAGTTTATTTGCCGCCATTTATCCAAAAAAAAAAATTTTTGGTGTATACTAGCGCCACTGCTCCCACCCTGCGGTGCGTAACTCAACTACTACTAACGTTATGTCAGTTCTAAGTTTGATTCCTATCTGTCTTTAGACATACCCTATAATCTGTGCAGTTTATTTTATTTCATACTAGAGGACGCCCGCGCCCCGCGACTTCGTAGCGTAGAATTAGTTTCCCGCTACTCCCCCTACTTATTCCCGTTGGGGGTCGATCTAGAGGTGTTTTATAACGTTATTATATCGTTATAGTAAATATCGTTATTAATTTTATATCGTTATAATGAAAACCTATCACCAGGATGATGTTATAGCGCGTGAGCAACGATGTAATTATAACGTTATCGTAAAAAAGATCTATTTGAAGGTCGGAGGCCTAATATACCTGCTTTTATTGCGTGCAAAATATGGATAAAACATCCGTCACTTTCGGACACATATATAAAGTACGAGACTGACGGATGCTCTATCCACATCTTGTCACGCGATAAACGCAACCATACTACTGATCAAAAACTTCAAGGATAAATTTAAAAAAAGTTTTAAATAAAACCACCTGTAACCAGTCTTGTAAATGACATGTAATTTAAATACTGTAAACAAGAGATCTGATATAATATACTTATTTCCTTTACATTTGTAACGCACAACATGTCACTAAGATCATAAAAGAAACATTCATTGATTACTTCCAAAAAGATTCGAGGTAAAAACTATTACAAACTAATTGAGAATCAAGAAAAATATACATAGAGATAAAGATTGCAAAAATAGACTAGTAATTCGACAATACACATGTCTATACCTAGAAAAAATATACTAATAGCGAAGGAACATAGGTACAGCACTATCAATTAAAAATATAATCACTGCCTACGGCACAAGATACATGTCTAAATTAATAATAAAATTAGGAATAGTTCTCTCTTCAAAATATGCTACTAAATCTAAATACAAAAGTAGCACGTCAAAAAATATGTGTACACAAGATTTTTCACAAAATAAATGCAGTTAACATTGGAATAACATATAGCAACTAAATATAATTGTTTCTATCATTACAAACAGTTATACATTTTGTTAAACGCTCATTAAATAAGTTTCTATGAGATATCCTCGATTTAAATTATATTTATATTAAAGGATCTATATCTGCGACACTGACAGCGTAATAAAATTAAGATCTGTAAAGTGCAAATTAGACGGGCAATAAAAACTGCAGAAGTTCATTGCCGTCTCACTTTAACTTCAGTTCTAGAGCAAGAAGCACAACTTTGCTGTCTTTTTCTAATTTAAAAGTTAGAATAAGATAGCAGTCAACTTGTGCAATTTTTATTGCCAGTTTAAACCTCGCTTAAGAGTCATTTACATTGATGATATCAGGATAAATCATTCGCGAAAGTCGATGCTTTCCTATTGACTCTTTCGCATAACATCCCATTACAAAAAAACCCGCCCTATTGGCATAATATCCCTTTTTCAAAACGTCCATTCTGCAAAATATCCTGTCGTTAAGCGTTCCATTCGCAAAAAAATCCATCCCTTTCATACATTGTCCCTTCTTTAAAAGTCCCTTATGCAGAACGTTTCTTCTGCAAAATGTCCCTTTCGGAAAACGATAGATGAAGCAATACTTAAAGATAAAGACAGCAAATATGCAAGAATCAATATAACAACGTTATTTATAGAACCCAACTAAAGCGAGTGAATAAACCCGGTATTTGCAATAATTATGTTATTTCAATTAATATAAATGCACCCTAAAAGGGAGACCAGTCAAGAAATATTTCTGGCACTTCTTAAATCAATGGGCTTAAAATTTTAGTCAAAATCAGAAATGCATACGGTTTTAAAAAGTCATGTAAATGAATTAGGAGCATAAATATAAATTACTTTCTTGATTTCTTTCGCGCCCACATTTTTACTTATGACTGAACCTCAACATGTATTCCTGTACCACCGTAGAATCATGTCGCAAAGATGGACCACGTGTCACTCAATCATGAGCGGCATGGCATTTCGCCGGTGATACCGCTAAACGGCGTAACTAACAAATTTATTTTAAAACAAAATAAACCTTACTATCTTAATAAAAAGCTCTTAATTAACAATGTTACTTACGCGGTTTTGCAGTTTCCCCGACGATTTATTTTACGTCAACTGATTGAGACAAAGTTCTACAGTGATACGCTATACATTTCCATGTCTGTCGGGCTAGCCAATAACTGTAGAAATGTATAGATATGACATGGACGAGAACTTATGTCGAAGTTAATAAAGTTCGGAGAATGAAACTAGAAAATCCCAAATTTAAAGCTACGTTAGCTTCGTCCTTTTTCTCCTTATTTAGTCACGAATGACGAGTGAAAGAAATGAGGCATTCGATTTTCCGAATTAAGTGCATCGTAACTTAGCCCACTGATTATCGAGGTGCTACAGCCGACCGCGCTTGTTCTTAGTCGTATGGCACCTCCCAGAAGGACGCAGATGGTTTGCCGCTGGGTTTTTTATGGGTATTCCGACCGCTCTCGACTGGGTGAGTCCAACAGAACCATTCCAGGTCCCCCTGGACCTGGGGGCTATGCGTAAAACGGCCCGCTGATTATCACCTTACCAAGATCAATTTCCTCACTAACCGATACTAATCTTAATATTTTAATCGTCAACTGTTCAATACCATATAATGTCATTAACTATGTGTTGAATAAACGCACTTAAAATTGGGACTGGTTCGAAATTTACAGACTAAACAACCATATAAAATCTACCCTATGTTAAATACTTGTTCTGATACCGGCGGAGATACAAATGTTATAAAAATTTAACAGTATTTCTAACATTAGAATTAAAAAAGTGTAGAAAATGGCAGACTGATTCTGTTAGTAAAACTATGTAAGAACTAACTATAAACTTTATCTGTACTCATAAATTGTATGATAGAACGATGATAGTAGTTAAAGTTCCAGATTAGTTTTGTTAAATCAGTCTGCCTTTGTGATAGAAGCATTTGGCAGTGATGGACAAACTCTTAAGATAGAATAAGGTTGAATAAAGTTGAGATCTCTAGAGGTTAGTTCTAAGGTCAGCAAACAAAATGAAAATTGTTATTTTAATTGTGTCTTTTTTGCATACTATAGCTCGAATAATTTCGTTGCCTTCGTGATAGAGCTGAGCTACTCATACATCATCATCATCAGCCCACATAAGTCCACTCCTGGACATAGGCCTCTTCCATAGCACGCCACATGACGCTGTTACTTTTTAAATCATGAAAAAGTGCAAACCACACGTCACAAGTTCTAATTTAGTAACTGAGAAGCATCTCAAAAGTAAATGGATTCCTTATGTTCCCGAAATCAGTTCTTTATTTTATTGTTTATATTTTTGTTTTGTACTATTATATGAAGTGTTTACGTACAAACAATATCAAACGACGTATTTTGGAAAGTTCGTATTTTTCTTGCGTTCTCAACTAACTTCACAACATCTGTACCTACGTACGGGTCAAACACAGAACCTCCCTGCATATAAGTTATGTTTTATCTGATAGGACTAAAGTAGACCTGACGTCATTAATGCGGATATGGGTTCAGCCAGAAATTCGTACTTAAAAACGTTAACTTCGGGTACGTCCACAGGAAAGACGCTAACCTTAAACTTCGTATGACAATGATCATTTACGAAGTAAAGTTGTGCCATTGTAACAGTGAGTGTGACATTTGAAGTGTCTTATGCATGAGCAACTCAACACTATCTCAAAGGCTACTGACGACCGAACAAGCTATAGGGTTATAGAAACCCAATGAAAGAGACGGATTGAAAGATATTTCTACGTTCTTGTAAACGCTGGTTCAAAGTCAATCTAGAAGTTTTACAGTTAAAAAATGCAATTGGAATCATTTTGTCCTTTTAACCAACTCACGTACAGCCAAAGAATTTGTTAAGGTATTTCCAGAATTTAATTTATCTTCTTCGCTACTTTAAGTCACAGTGATGACATTTATCTGATTCAGAAAACTTTAAATTTGCTATCCGCTTGAGATGTCACTTGCCACCAAAAGCTTCATAGCTATAGGAAATCTGCCCTGTTCACTCAGAGACGTCAATTAAATTTAATGCTTGATTAAAGTAGCTGCTGTCACTTTCTTTGCTATAGAAAAAGTATAAGGCAACACGTCACCAAACAAGCTGTTTTACCAACCGCGCCCGAGACATAGAAGATTTATGTGTTATCTTACTTCAATGATCAATATTACCGTGACGGTTCATTCCATTGTTGCGCGAGAATCAATTTCTTTGACTGTACCTTCTAATGTGTAATATCTAGTTTAATTACATTTCAGAAACACGATTAAAAGATAAAAAAATCAAGAAATTCCAATTGGGCAATTCTACATTAAAATCAGATTCCAAACACGTTATTTTACGTCGAAACAATTAATATTATTTAGAATACTGCATGAGCATTTTGCCTTTTTAAATATTCAAAAACTTGGCAACAATGATAAACAGCAATATACAAATTCACTAACAGGCAACCTCGCATTGACAGGAGTCACATTCGTCCAATTAGGTTATTAGCGGTGCCTAAACATGATCACTGACTGTTAAAATTTGCTATTGTTACTTATTTTTTAGCTTTACTTGTTAACAATTCATTCATACGTTCATTTGTATATTCAATCTTTTAAAAACAGCCATGCAAATAATACATGAATTCAAATAATTTGCTGCTAAAATCTACGATGTTATACATCAAACAACAGCTAATTATCTAAATCCATCACAAACATTCACACAAATACATTGATTTGTAAAGATTACCGTTATTTCTAATATTAAATTGTTCATTTTAATATCTTTGATCGTGGTGTTTGAGCAACTCAAAACTGTGTCAAATAAAACCTTAATAAACTAACGGCTTAGGATAAAAAATGGCGGGCATGTCAAAATTCCCGCTATTTTCGGTTGAAGCGATTCTTCACACATTAAACACCCAAGAAATGTTCCTCCAAGGCATTCGCCAGATACCACACGTTTATAGAACCATTTCTGAGCGTTGTCTGTTTCAATACATATATTGTCAGTTGAAAACTCTATTCCGCATCGAAATCTGACTAGTTACTTCAATAACACTCTATTACCAACCACAAATGCATTACAAATTGTAAAAGCGCTAAATTACGAGCTTAATGAGCTGATAGCACTTGCATTATTATCACAATTTTTGTTATCAGTCGTACGCAGAACTAATTTCTGCATTGAGTCTATAATTACCTTAGAATCATCACTTATGACCTCTCCGTCCGGTTCAGGTGCCTCCGATTTATTGTCGAAAACGGGAAAGAAGTCATAGTGACTCTTGCCGTTAACATCTATTGAAGATTTGCCCTTTTTCGATTCACCTTCCCCACTCTTTATAGTCGATATGTTTCTTTTAGAGAACTCGTCCCAGCCTTCTGGAGTCTTCCCGTGAACAGTGTTCCAGTCTTTCCGGAAGGAAGTCGACGGTTTCGTGTCATTGGAGCTAAGTTTTTGTTGTATATCGTTGATTTGGTTGTGGTTCTCTCGGCTGGAAACTATCTGTCCGTAGACTGGGGTGCAGTACGTGGTGTTGTCGGTGGAGTTGAAATGGTTCTGGTTGATTTGGCAGTTGTTCATGCCGGAGTCGAACTCGGACTTCTGCCCAGCGTTGAGTAGGATCTGCTTGGAGGACTTGACCGGTTTCTTGTCTCGCTCGGGTGTTCGGTCGCGTTTGTCGTCTTCTATCGGATCTTCGCCGCCTATACCGTCGATGTCGTACACCTGGAGATGAGCACATATTGGGTAGTTAACTATTATACATACGTTTGGTATACGAGAATAGATAGGAGTTGCAAGTGGTACCGAAATGTTTCGCCTCGCCTCGCAGTCATATGCGGAGCTAATTACCAACCTTCGTTAGTTGGAGAGGCATCATAAAGAATAATAATAATATTATATAATAATAATAAAATCGATGAATCGTTTAAGAAGACAAAATCTAACAAGAATCAAGGTTATCCCAGAAACGAAAACCAACCGCGTCTGCCTTCTTCGTAGAAGACGGAATATGACCGATCTACAGTGTCCATACACCATCAGGACTGAGCATTAAAACTTGTAAAAAAATTGCTTGATATCTTTAACACATAATTAACATGTACAAACTTTTGGATCCCTCGTTTGAGTTAGGCAGTATATCTCTACACTGCACTTCTTGAGGATTTGAGGTTTGAGGTTTAAATAGCCATGAAACTTCTTGGATAAAGCCCAATCCATAGATAATTTGCATTCCCAAATTGGTTGACCTGTTTAGTCTACTGTACCGGAAGTTTAAAAGAAACACACATACATTACAGTCTGTGAGCACTTAGAAGATGCTTCGGGTTTGTACTTCACTCTCACTCGTTCTTAATAAGAGAGTATGAGAGCGAGTGAGAGACAAGTACAAACCCGAAGCATCTTCTAAGTGCTATCGCACTGTACATACCTGAAAAACATTACCCTCCTTTTTGGGCAGTTGGGAATGAACACAATGAAGGCAAATTAATCTACCGTCTGTTGAGGAGAATGATAGAACAGTTGTATAAACACTGAGTAATGTTGATGAGTAAATCGTTAAAGCTACCGAAGAAAAGATACAGCCTATAAAAAGAAGGATAGACGAACGGAGAGACTCTCTTTACTTTTTGCGCATTTGCAGCTTTGTCACCAAAAAATATATATACTCAAGACGTTTCAAGGCTTACCACATTTCACCAGAGATCCAGTTTTTTTTCAATGACATACCTTATACATAACATCCTGCTGCAGGCCCTTCTCCCGTTCTCGCTTGTTCTGGACCGCCAGCCACACATCCTTGAGCTCTCCTGCCAGGTCTCTGTCCTTCAGGATGGTGGGATTCCTGGCCAACACCAGCCCAGGGTTCATGGCTTCCACGAAGTCGCAGAGGAGGCTGACGAGGGCTTCTCTATCCTGGAATTAGTTGGTTGAAGGTTGTAAAAGTTAATTTAATAAATCACTTTTGGGGCAAGCTTTTTCGTCAACTGTAATGTTCTGATGATCTACACTGATGGTCTGTTCAAATGGACATAATATTTGCCAAAAAGAGAAGAGAAACTATGATGTGTAAACAAACAAAATATATAAATATCACTGGAGAATCTCACACAAATTGACTTAGTCCCAAACTAAGCTCTAGCCATTGCCTAAAAACGAAATACTCAGAACGAACACTCCCAAGTATCACACAAGTATTTGCCCTTATTGATATTGTACCATGGACCGTTAGCATTGCAGGCATGATTCCAACTAACTAGGCCATGCCAGGCTATTAAGAATTTGGAGCCCTGTTTGAAAATAAACATGTTTCTACTATAATTTTACATTTATTTTATTGGCCTTTCGGGGGCCCTGTTAATACGGGGGCATGGGCCTCGTAGGTCCTTAGGGGGCGTCTAATTATTACGTGAGGCGTTCAGGGGGAGTGTTTTTTTTTTCTCAAAATACAGAGTAAAGGAGCGACGCTGCTCAAAATACGGTGATGGTAAAATTGTGACGCTTACGGCACCTCACTACAATTCCGTACGATTGTCCCCGCATTTTGAGCAACGGTGTGGTCGCTCCTTAAAATTGTGAAAAAATTGGATTAAATTAAGTAAAACATGTTCTTTTACTAAAATATGGGCAAATCTTACACAATAATAATTATGGTGTTTTTAGGGTTCCGTACCAAAATGGTACAAAAGGAACCCTTATGGTGAGACTTCGTTGTCTGTTTGTCTGTCTGTCTGTCTGTATGTCACAGCAGGTTTTCTCAGCAACTACAAATGCTATCAACTTGAAATTTGGCATAGTTGTACAACTTGCTTGCCCGCATCTATTTGTAGTAAAAAAAATATGAAATTAATTTTATCAATAATTGAAAAGGGGTCTAGAATGGGGGGTTCAAAAATGAAAGTTGTTCGATTACAGCAAATGGGATGTCATATGAAAGGCACATTTCAAAACTATTTTTTTGAAAATTTTCTGTAATGTACTTTTTCATTTATAGTCAAAAATGTACAAAAAATGACCGTTCCCCCCCTTATCTCCGAAGTTTATCAATCAAAAATTCTGAAAAAATCCTGACGTAGGTATAGATAATTACTTATATTTTCTGGGAAAAATAAGATAAAGTGTTCATTATTTACAGTTTTTGAGAAATAACAAAATTTAGGCTAGTCAAAATCGACCTAATTGCCTGGAAAATAAAGCTTATAACAAAATGAGTATTTTCTTTTGCGGTTACCAAGCATATTATCTTCAATACGGAACCCTCGGTGCGCGAGTCCGACTCGCACTTGACCGGTTTTTTTTTTTATAAATCCAACACATTTACACTAGAAACACACTTTTTGGAAAATCTCACGTGAAATTGGGGGATGGGGCAGGGGGTTGTGCCAAATCTCACAACATCTCACCGATCCCAAAATCTTCAAAAAAAGGTCCACGTAATTAATGGACACCCCCTTATGGTGAATCCGATAGTAACCTATGCCGTAATCGTAAGTAAACTATTAAAGGAGCCTTTACACTCGGATTAGCTGCATTCTTCCCGTTGGCCTTCAAGATGTCAGGATTGACCATCACTGCAAACACCAGCAGTAGTGGTCTTGCAGTTGTTGGTGCACAACATTGCGGTACCTGCAAAAGAAACGAGTTCGTTTTTATTATGACGTTGAGACGGCAATAAAGCAAACAGACCACCAAACATGTGGATTGTGAATTCTTAAAATTACGCACTGAAGAAGATGGAATGTCTATACTAGTCATTTTACAGGCTAGGTATATATATATTTTTTTAACCTATAACCCCATGAAAATCGTACAATTAAAGGGGTGTTGCCCAGTTGTATATACAATGAAGTGGTTATGTCAATTCAAAGTTAAGCATCATTGTTAAACACTTGAAAAACACACTATAGTCTACTTTAAGGAGTCTATAATAATTTTTGCCATAACACAGGAAAAATATTGAAAATTACAAGGTGTTTCAAGTGTTTAACAATGATCCTGAGAGCTCTTCAATTGAAAAAACTTGGGATTGTCATAATCAGTTCATCACATACAACATAAAAAACACCAAAACAACCTCATTATGTGCAAAGCAAAATGTACACCAATTCCATGGGCTACTAGCAGGCCTGTGCAACTGGTGTGTGTCATTCATTAAAAATCTTTAATTGAAAATCAGAGCAATGGTACTTTAATTTAGGTCTAATGCTGATTTTTTATTCAAGACCAAAAAATCTACCACACATAATATATTTCTAAATAACAAACATGTCATTGTGAATCGATGAAGTCGATTTTCGGAAAATCCTTTCTTAGTGCTCACTTACATCATGAAAGGAACCCCTGTACCAAATTTCAAGTTTCTAGGTACAGTAGTTTCGGCTGTGCGTTGATACATCAGTCAGTCAGTTTAGCCTTTTATATATATAGATTATTGTGACATAATGGAAAAGTTACCGTTTGTTAATTAAAGTCCTTAAATATGTGCGCTTTTTTTGAAAAACACCCTTTAGCAAAAGGATGTCTATCGTAAGTGTGGGACCTGGACAAGATTCCATGTTATGTGCGCATGCACAAACAACACCTCCACAAAACACACAAAATTAACACTTTAATAATAGAAAGAAATAATAAAAAACAGAAAGAGTAGAAGAACATACAAACACTTAAAGCAATGTTAGACGTCTAATGACAGCTATAGCTGATGACATGCAAGTAAATGACTGGGTATAACAAACATGAAGTTAGATACACACCTGCGGTTTGCTAATAATTGCATGTAAGATTTTTCACAACTTTTTCCTTATAAATCGTACCATATGTTATTAAAACCTGAAGTATTATAAGTTCCAAAAATCTTCTTCTATCTTGTATTTATGTAAGAAAGTTAATTCAAATTGCTTATTTAAATCACGTCTTTAGAAATACCTATGAATAAATTATCTGTATGGTTTTAATTTTTATTCAAGAAGTCTAAATTTAATGTTCTTTTGTGAACAGGCTTTATAAGAGGACCCACCCGTTTTTATGTTGAATAAAAAATCAGAGTATATTGAGGGTACACTCTCAATCTGCGTCAATAAAATAATCAACTCTACTACCCAAACGAACAAAGTATAAAATGCAAGATACTGCTAAAACTGGTTTCATTTAACATTTTACATGTAAAAATTATTTAAAAGATTGATTTAGTTTGATCATGCAGGATTTTAGTAAGCAACATTGTAACACAAAAAAATCTTAAACACTGTCTTAATCTTACTTTTACAATGCAAAATTAAAAAAAAAAAAAAAAAAATACAGAAGCAAAATTAAACTGACCTATTCATATAATTAACAAGAAACAATACGTACATAAAATAACTGAATCAATCTGAAACCTTTTGGAGACACAACATAGACAATGCTTACATTGCCAATCAATAAATTGCTACGCAAGCAGAATTTATAGCCGTAAACAAAAGGTGAGCCATAGTGATCTTGACCGAATGACCCGAAACCCGCAGTCGAGCGGTCTGGTACCAAAACTGTTCTTTTACTAACCTGCATACCCCCATATAGGGGGATGGGATCCGAGTACTGCTTCGGATTCGCTATCTTCTGCCATCCCAGCACATTTATGAACAACTTTTCCGAAGTATCCCTTATAGAATCCTGAATACACATATGAGGTTGTGGCGGATTTTTAAACTGCCTAAACGCTCTAGAACCACGCACATACTGAATTGGCACTGTCCGGTCTTGTGAGTTTTGATTTTCCATAGCAAAAATACAAGTTCATGAAAGGTTTGTGTAAAAAACACTTATAAAAATCGGAGTTAGAATATCGAATGACATTCCAGTTACGAGGCCCAGCCTTCTGCTTAGCGCACTGACATCCCAAGTTTATTGAACTCTGGTTACGGAAACGTGTTATTTATTCTTTACACCAACGGCACTTTATCAGTCACTAACTCTAAATTTATTAGCACTTTTGTTTATCTAATTAAAAGCTTCTTTTATATACAAATCCACCTCAACACTAAAAGAGAAATTATTATTTCGATACTACAAAAGAGAGAGAAGGAGGAAAGATACTTTTTTTTAGTTTGGCAGGAGGCGGCTAGTGATGTAAGTAAGTAACATTTGAAGCCGGTTTTGTAACTTTTGTAAACCGGTAATTGGATTTCTTATGTTGTTGAATATAAACTCAAAACCATGATGGTGACATTATCATGAGGCCCTACTTTGAAAATCGACGTTCGAAGTTACGTTAGCTCCATCCCTTTCTCTCGATTTAGTTTCGAATGACGACTGACAGGGATCGAGATAACGTAACTTCGAATTTCGATTTTCAGAGTAGAGCCTATGGTTATATGGTTGGTAATATTATAGTTAAAAAAACCTTACATCATCTCATACTGCCGCCAAATGTTACATGAGGAATAAAATTGGCTAAGCTCGTTTTAAATATCCATTTTTAAGATGGCGTTTTTGGATCGTATAAATTAATTAAATAAATGTACCGTAAAGTGGGGTGAATAGAGATTCGCGGGGTGAATAGAAATACAGCCTAAAATAAAGCATATTGTACTAATTATAAGGCTGACATTTTAACGTAATTTTCCAAAAGACTTATCAATGTAATAATTGTTCTTATTAGTAACAAGTTATGACTTATTTTAGATTGTATTTCTATTCACCCCGCGAATCTCTATCCACCCCATTTTACCGTTACAAGCGCAATCTCATACGAGATAATCAAGTCAAAAATTATGTTCATAGCTAGTTATGTAGGTGGATAATTTTAAACATAATTAAGACATTTATAAATAAATATATAAATACTTAAATAATTACACAACAACCAAGCATAATTTATTTACGACTAATCTTTGACTTGCCGAAATTTTATTTGGCATAAATCTATATTATCCGAATGGTTGTTTGCCCGAATAGTATGTTAGCATAATATGGATATGGCAGAATTTCACTATGCATAACGTTTTTTAACATATCTGTAATCTAGCAGAATTTCGATAGCCCGAAATCCTGTCTTAATTTATGTCCGAAACAACAATAGCACTATTTCTTGATTCGTGTAACGGTAACTACCTAAAAAAAAATGCATAGTTACGTTACGTTAGGTGTAGGTAAGGTCAATTTGAAAAAAATATATAGTTTTATGTTAGGTTAGAGTTGTGTCCAACCGCGTTCTCGGAGCTCCTTCGAGACCGCCCCAGGAAGCGGGACATATGGCGACTCTCTTCGCTTAGGCATTATTAAGTTATGTTAAAATTAAATAAACCAAAAATATTTATTAATCATGCTTTATTTGGTAAGTATATTACACCCATAGTTTGAGGGATAATTAATGTTACACTCATTTTATTAATTCGGCGAAATAAGCTTATGCGAAAACTAACTTTCTGCGTAAGTCATTTTCTGCCAAATTACTATTCGGAATTCAGAAAATATGCGTAAAACCAATTCGGCTACAAGTGGATATGCGTGATAGAATTCGGCGACATCAAATTATGCGAGAGCAGTTTCTGTACAAATACAGCTCGGCTTAAACAAATTATGCAATACAGGCAGACAATGAAAACTAAACTGCTTCCATTTTTCTTTTAAGTACCTTCTGACGAATTAATTTATAATTCTATTTTTTTCTTTTGTACTTGTTAACTTCGCCAAAAAGAAGCTGTTCTAATTAATTTTTAATTTTAGTTTATGTAACCCTCTTGTTCTATTTGTTTAATCTATTCGCGAATGTTGTTTCATACTTACCTGTTATTGAGGTACAGGTAGGTCATGATCGCTTTATTATAATCTGTCTTGTTAATGTGTCTAATAAATTTTTAAATAAATAAATAAGTCTCACCATAAGGGTTCTTTTTTAACCATTTTGGTACGGATCCCTAAATATCAGATTAAACTTTTGAATTCGCTCAACTTCCGTCAAGGTTTTTACTCTCCAGTCCGTGATATTAAACCTCATACTCTAGCTCCTCTTGCAAAACGCCGCAAGCTAAGTATATTTAGACCAAATAGGAATATAATTCATACCACCTTATGCCACGTTAGAGGCCATTTTTATATATTTTTGTTTATGTAAAGTGATAAATTGACCAAAGTAAAATATGCTAAATAAATACAGGGTATTTTTTTATCAGTGCACAAATTTTAACATATGATTTTGTATCGTTAATATAATATATTACAACAAAATCAGTTTTTTTTTGTTGCAAATTATCAAATTTTTTCGTTCTCGTGTGGGCACCAAGTCATACTAGAAAATCACTGTTTAAAAACCTCTTTAGTCAAAACCTTTTTGCAACACGCCCCTCTCCTCGCACCTCTGTATTAGAGTGTCTATGAATATCGCTAAGTTAGTGGAATCATTGAATCGGCGATATCTCTAATGTTTTTAAGCTAGGGTAAAAATAGCACAACATGTGTTATTGATTAACAATAGCGAAGGAAATATTAAAATTTGTGAACCTATTAAAAAAATATTATATATTTTAATTTAATTAATTTTTTTAATACTGTATTTTTGCCAACTCAAGATAATATTATTATCTTGAGTTGGCAAAAATACAGTACTTAAAACTTGTTTGGGAAGTGATCTTTGACTAAAATTATTTCGCCAAAACAGCGGGCTTCAAAAATAAAATTCTAAAGAGTCGGGGAAATCCGGTAAATAAAACTCAGGTTAATACTAAAACTACATTCTGTTACTAATTTGTAGTACTACAAATATTACTACGAACACTACTTTAGATTTTATTTCCGTAGCAGAGTGTAGTAGCTGTACGCGCCTTTCAAAATCTGAAAAGAGAAAATAAGTATCTAAGTATATCAATGACAGTCTAATAAGCAATATTTCGTATCACATTACAAATGACACCCTTTTGACGTCTTTATTTATTGATGAGCTTTTCACACGACCAACGTGGATATGTATTTAATATTTAACTGCCTTACGTTTTTCATAAAGCAATATCACGGCGGAAAATAATAAAGTCGAATGTTTCTTGTCCGGTTCGGAGTGAATTGCTGAATAGTATTACAAATTAAATTAATTCACTAGTATCTTTTGACATATTGTAATGTCATATTGATATAGGTACTGAGTACTAGTACTTGGATCTATTCTGAGAATGCTTGCATTAGTATACCATATCAATCATCCTTCTGTTCAAATTGATGTCAAAGAGGTTTGATGGTAATTGGATCATGTTTTTATCCAAAATGGACAAAAAATATTCTAATGAAGCATTTAAAATGAGTCACCGATTTAAGGGTTTATTGCAATTAACGTAACGTATAGATAAGAAATTTCAAATGTATAGTATTTTTTCAGTTAAGTGTGGACCTAAGCGTATTAACTTAATAGATAACGAAATTACTTTTTTAATGATTTTTAAACTAATTTACAGAAATAAACGTGGACAGCGTCAGGTCGGTGAACGGGCCCGCAGTGAAGACGTGCATGATCTTGAGTTGGCCCTGCAGTAGGAGAACGCTCTTCCTCTGGTGAACATTTGCAGTCCACCACTCACTCTCATACGCCCCGAGAGTTACGAATTGGCTCTAAAAAATATTACAAATTACTCACACTCTTATACCTTGGAAAAAAAAGTTTGACGTGATGACTGATGGGGGTGACGGGACTATAATATTCTCAAGTGGTAAATCGTGGTTTTGGCAAAAAAATGGGGATAAGATCATCACGAGCGACGAGACATTAGAACCTCAGAACTGTTCGTAGTGGAAATCCTAATTTAAATGCCTAACTTAAATAAAACTTGCTAACCTTGTAAATGACGTCATTGCTATGCCAACAAAACATAAAAAGTTGCGCAATCCCGAAAATCAAATACTCTGCCATCAACAGTTTCTGCGCTGTGTTGTTGGTTGCTGACTGTAAAAAAACACAGAGGTTTTTAATTAAATAAAAATGCAGAACTTTTTCGTATTATCATTCAAATAAAAAATCGTCTTACAGTAAGTTGAAATGCACTGGCGCAAATCATGAGTGAGCACATGACCACGTAAACAAACATTACAGGTGACAACATCGAGTTGAACAATCGGGAGTACCTAAAACAATAAATTTAAATTGGTGCTTATTTGATAGATACAAGTATGGGGCGTGGCCTAATTATTGTTTTGTAGCTAAGTGGGCTTTAACGAAACTTGCATAGTGGAGTAAAACAGGATGGGAAAAATATCGATACATTTTAAGGTAGTCGTCCCATATTACGCCTCAATATAAGAAAAGGATAAGTTCGCCTTTGTACAATAATTTAATGTTGGTATTGTAATATTTATATTTTTGTGCATACAAAAAGAGTTTACAAACATAATTACATACATGCATATAAGTTTGTTTATATTGATGTAAATTATTACGATACTTGAAATTTTGAAAATAAATGGTACGTAAAAATGCCCTCGTGGTCCGTGGAACTGTGTAAAAGATGCTAGATGCATTTTCTAACTAAACAGCTCTTTGGTCACCAGTTTCTTGCAATCGTCAATAAAATCTGTTTCAAAATATCTGTAAATGACGCTCTTACTGTAAATAACGTTAACAAATGAAATAAAATTGTTTCATCCAGGGACGTTTTCACAATCGATTTTCATATTAGTATGGTAGTGATCATGTATTTATTTCACAAGTACGTATGTTAGTCTGTAAGGCATTTATCTATAGGTTATATAGCTGCCTAAACACAAATCACTGTTGATCACGTTTTTTTTTAAAGCTCGTAATAAGGAAAAATGTATTTCCAATCCAACTATACGCAACAAAAATTAACTTCCATTCGTCGGGCCCTAGCTCGAAGCTTTATGAGTTCTTGGCCAGGTCACTTAAACTGAAAACCTCGTAATCATATGATGAAAGACAAATAAAATTACAATAATACTATTTTCGTGATGAGCACGAGTATTTATTTCTGGGTCTTCAGCGTTTCTATGTATTTCTCCATACAAGTCCGTTCATGGTTGGTATGGTACTACCCATTGCCTAGAGCTTAGTTTGGGGCTATGCCAATTTGTGTGAGATTATCTCCGAAATGAATTGTTTTTATTTTTTCCGATGTTTATTTAATTAGGTACTCGTATATTTTATTTCGTACAATATAAAAAAAACTAATATTAATACAAAAAGTAACAAGATAAAAATAACCAAGCAGCGGAGCGAGGCTCTAACAAGCGGCGGTTAGGGTTGCAGATCGCAGATAGCGGAACCTGCATACAATACGTGTCATGTCGTGATGTGCTGTTGTCTGCATCTGACTCCTGATGCAGCCATTGAGTGATAGTCTCTTAAGGTGTTGATCGAGACTCTTCGCTATGACACCGTGTTGAATGATTGTCAAGTCAACATCCAACATGGCAAGCTCAGTGAGTAAAGTCAATGTGTTCAACGAAACTAGTGATACCCGAGCTATTTAAAAAACCTAGTGTCAAGTATGATTTATTTGTTATTTTTATTGGATCGATGTGCTGTATACCGTTTTCTAAAGACAAGCAGGCGTAGAGGTGAGGGTTTTTTTAGTATATAGAGCTTAAGAATTAACAACGGCCACAAATAATTCAGGATCTTTTTAGAATTATTGATAAAGCTACGTTGTCTCATTATGTTAACGGATAAATCGTTAAAGTATTTGGAGTTTTCGCGCAGTAATGCGATAACTTTATAATAACAATAATCCTCGACATTATCATGTCCTCCACCGCTGGGTAAAGGCCTTCATCAAGGAGCTCCACAATGATTGGTTTTCCAACATTCGCATGCTCACATCCATTGGCTCCCACGATCTGCACCAGATCGTTGCCGTTGGTCCCCCTTGAGGAAGGCCTGATTTGCGGAACGCAGTCGCCAGTTTGCAACTCTAGAAACTCATAATAATAATGATGTTTATTAAGTGATCATTTTTGTTTAGGGTTAAATGTATAAAACGGCCATTACAGTTGTCTTTACCTAACAGCCCATTGTGCTTTTGAATGTATGCTGACGATTATTTAAAATAATTTATGATATTTGTTAATGTACTATCAAATAAGCTAGCTAAAGTTCCAAAATTCACAAAGTGCTCAATCAGGTACTAATGCGTACGAACCAGATCAAGTGTGATTCGACTAGAATTACTTTGACTACATATCTAAGAATGTAATCCACTTTATATGGAAGAAACTTTTGTTATTATGATTAACTAATTTTGTTGTATGGTGGGCCTTAGAAGAGCACTGGAAGGTTCTGCAGGCACTAAAGTTAAAACACTAGCTTTAGCCTTTAAATCTTGGATATAACTAATAGCGACCCGCCCTCACTTCTTTTCGGTTTATGTGAGTTTTCGTTTTCTGTAACGCCCGTACATAATCCAGAATATTGTGATGAAAACCGCATTAAAATTCGTTGCACAGTTTGAAAGATCAAAGCGTATACAGAGGAACAGACGGCTGAAAGCGATTTTGTTTTATGACACTAGCAACAGCAAGGAGCTACTAATGCATTGACGGTCTTCAGAAAATTGATGACCCCCTATGTGAGTACTTAAAATGAAAATGCTGTGAAAATAACTAAGTAAGGCAATTCTACAAATGGACTAGTGCGTAGTCAACAATTAATCATCATCATCATCGGAATGACTTTTACTGCTGGACATAAGCCAAATGTGCCTTGGAAAGGTGCGCCAAAATGATCGGAAGGCAAAAACTACAAGGTAAACTAGAAAATCTACAGTAAAAATCAGGTAATGCTCTGGATGAATGTTAAAATCGATTACCAAAACTTTATAAAACTGAAAATAACACAAATTACTTCTAGATCTAAAAATATTGCTCAGTTTTGTGGTTGATTAAACGTTAAAACTTATAGAGACTATTAGGATTATGAATACTATCTGAAGATTAGTGTTAAAATTTAATGTGTTTTCATAAGAGAAATGATGATTTAAGATTCCTGTAAAGAACCGTCGTCGGTCCTAACTCTGAATTTATGCGCTTAAGGTTAGTGTATGTTGATGCTCTGAACGCATTTGGTTATTAGTGTACCTACATAAATATTTGCTGCATATGGAATTACGGATGTAGTTGTTCGATTCTAAATATTATGCTATTTTACAAATGATTCATTCATTCATTCATATAAAGTAAGCGGTATTCAAATAAATAAAGAAAATCGCGCAAAATATATATATATAATTTTTGCTAGCTTATTAAGTATAAAACAGAAAATAACGTATTGCTGCATTTTGTCCTACTGAAAATATGTAAATCTTTTAGAAGTGAATCTGTCACATGTCTGAGTAGATACTAGCGCTTCCCAAGAGGAGACCACTCTTGAGTAGAAGCGCCGAAATAAACTTAATAGTCAGACTTTTTTTAAATGTTATTTCTTATTTTTTTATATGAAATACAATCGATGCCGTTGTGACTAAACTAAACTCATAAATCTCTTTTTGCAAGAATATATTTAAAGAGTTACAATAATATATATAGTTACAGAAAAAGAATGTATGAAATTATAATTAAAAAAACTAATAGGGCAAAAAAAGAAAATATACATGACGTGGGAGATTAGAACGTTTAGGTCTTTCGGTGAAGTATGAAAACTTAAAATACCCCTAATTTAATTCCTACAGGAGCAATCAGAAGATGTTTTTGAGATGTACAAAGTCTCCACTGACAATTTGATGATTAAGTGATTTTATATTTGTTTCATGAAATCTTAAAAGAATCTAAGGAGTTGGGTAGTGCGCAAGCTATCCCAGTTGGAGTACTTATCTGAAAGATTGTTAAGAGCCATCAAGTATTTATTGTCAGCCGCACGGCGCAAATATACTTACATACGGACTCCATTTCACTTTTCAAGTTTACGATAGTGATAAGAACGTACAGGTTTTAAATTTGACATATCCTCGTTTAGTGATATTATTGTTTTGCTGGGTACATAAGTAAAATCAATTTCGAGATATAAAGTAGGAAAAAACTAGTAAGAATACTTACTTGAGAAGAAGCACATGAATTTCGTGCAGTTGCCGAATCACTTTATCTGTATCTGCATCGCTAATTCCTTCTCCCTGCTGACCTAACATCTCTTGACATCTTATACGCAGTAGGTCCAATTTCCCTCCAAAAAACACCAAGATCACCACGATACTTGTGTCGTAAGCTGCCATAATCGTTGCGCCATACAAACATGCCCCAAAATGCCACAAAACAGTGATCCAGCAGCCCGGAGAATGCTCTTTATCAATTGGCATCCATGCGCTGAAGATATGCGGAAAAGGTTCTGTTCCATTTTTAAAGTTATCGCGAAAATTCTGCGACGATAAATATTTCATTAAAGGTGCAGTAGAGGTAGTAATAAAGGTGATGAACACCAGTACCCAGTAAAAATATGTGACTCGGCGGCAATACTTTGTATAAGCGTTCAGGACTTTTTCTTTGCCCACATCTTTGTTTTCCCTTTCGAATTTGTCTGCTTCTGTTATGTACTCGATAAGCTGGCGCCAATTATTTTGCCAAATAACAAAGGTATTCGCTTTCGCTATGCACACGATGCTTAGCATTGAAATCTTCAGGTTTGTTAAAACGAGATCCAAATCTGATCGTATTACGTACAGCTCCATGTATTGCGTCAATACAAAATATGCTATGAGTTCATGTATCATGATATAAAAAATCTTTTTTGAGAAGTTTTCGGGCAACACCAGTCCGATTTTTTTTAAAAGCCAGTAGTTTGGGCCAAATAAAGGTCTATTTGGATCTTCAAGACTGTTTAAAAATGCTTTAATCATTTTGAACTTGTTAATAGCAAGGCTTGAATAAAAATGACAAGGAAAAGGTGTCAGAACTCCATTTATATATTCACCCCGCTTCCTCAGCGTAACTATTGCTTCCAAAGAAAATCACTGCTTGTAGTGAGTTTGACATGCTACGGATGGACAACCCCAGTTTCATGTATTTTTAAACAAAAAAGAGCTTCATTTTGTAGGTGTTTTTATAATTAATCAAAGGCATTATTATGAGTTTTGGGTTTCTTTCTACAAAAAAACCTTTTTCAATATCAAATTTAGAAACACTTTTCTACGGAAAACGGATGGAAATATTTATTTCCATTCGATTCGATACTCTCTAGTCATTTCTGTGTTTCTTACATGCTTTGTGATGGTAAAACATAAGCATTTTTTTTAATTTAAGTATTCAAAAGTTTTTACATATTCTACATTTCAATTGATCAATTAATCCATTAATTTGTAAGTACCTAATCGTCATATAAAAAAAACTTGATTCTTATATTGTTTTGTTCACTGAATGATATTCAGAAGCTTCATAGCTATATTAACGTTTTGTACCGTAAAATGAAGTAAGTAAATTCAATGTTTTTTTTTGTGTACTATTAAGTGTAGCTACTGTGTGTGTCCTGCATTTTTCTTGCAATTTTGTGTATCTCGTTTGGCATTTTAGTTTATCTGTGAGTTCTCAAGAATGTTTTTAATAAATAAATTGCATATATGTATAGCAGCATAATAAAGCAGTTTTAAATTCAATAAAAAAATATCGTAGGTATTACAATGTGTTTCATCTATTATTCCATTTTAAGAGTAAATTATTCTACAAAACGAAACTGGTAGGTAATATTTTAGTATAATATTTTGTGTTTGGCGTCAATTTGGGAAAATAAACTTTATGTACCTTTTATAAAATGTTTGCACGCCAATTCAATGACTTATATCGGCATTTTGAATTTTCGATAAAGAAAAATATAAAGAAACATCGACATCGATGTTTTTTAACTACGTCACTAACGCGACAACAACACCTGCCATGTATATTTAACTAAATTCCAAACTAACAATTTGGACGTCTTTCTTGAAACCGCGAAATGTGGGCGGGACGATCACCCGAGGGACGAATTGTCTAAAAAATAATGAAGCCGTCAAACGCTGTATGATATGAGGCGAACGGGCAATTACGGTTTAAATAACATAGCAGGGTAACACGAGTCGTCACGACACGCAGCGCTATAATAATGACTTAACTAGACAGGCGGCATGAAGGGTTTCAAATATTTTAAAATGCACCTCTTTGACTCGTTTCTTTCTGAATAGGTAACTTATATGAAATCATTACTTTTTTTTTTATAAAATGGTTCTCCCTTTGGTTTCTGTGGCTCTTTCAGGGGGTTAAATATAAGATTTCGGACGGTAGAAATGTTAATATGCAAATTATAGGCGCTTGGAGAGCTACATTTCTTGATTTGATTACTTTTTAGGGTTCCGTACAAAAAATGAAAAAAAAAGGAACCCTTATAGGATCGTGCGACTGTCCGTCCGTCCGTCACAGCCAATTTGCTCCATTTTTTTTAATAAGGGTCATTTTTAGGGAACAAATTACAAAAAAAAAACCTTTGCATACCTTACCGTGTCATATATCAAATGAAAGGGCTCGTTTGAGATCCTCAATCTCAATTTTTTTATTATTGTAAAATAAATAGATTTGATTTTATTCATGAAAGAAGACGAAATTTGATCATTCCCCTCCCCTTGATCTCCGAAACTAACGAGCCTAAAATTTTAAAAAATAATACAAAATATCTATCATTGCTTGTAGATTACAGGAAAACCTACAAGAATTCTATCAATTGGAAATGAAATGGTATACTCAATATGATACGCTCACTTACGGAAAATTGTACGGAACCCTCTGCACGCGAGTTCAACAAGGTTTTTTTCTAATGGGTTTATCGCTTAAGCACTATTTTATATACTTAAAAAGTTTTAAATATGAATCATACTACTGTAATGAATAACATGGTTAAGCAATAATAAAAATATATGAATAATGAATATAGTTTTTTCTTACTAAGTGTAAATCGGTTCTTGAAAAACCGGTAACTCTTTGTGAATCACAGTTACACAACCTTGTTCAACAACCATTTTAATAATTTAAACGATTAAATTCACTCCTAAGCTAAAATAATACCTTAAAGTACAAATTAACATTTAATTTTGGAAACTTTGGTCTAAATATTTATAATTTATTCAATAGCAAATGTACTTTAATTATGTTTTTTTACATTTGGTTCTTATCAAATTAATAACTTGCTTGCAAGCAGTAGCTAAACGCAATATAACACAGTCTATTGAAAATGATTGCATTAAAGTATTTTTTGCTCTTTCTCACCTACCAAATTGCTGGTAGCAAGATGAGTGAGATAGGAAACTCATATCGGCTTTTATTTTAGAGTATTACACTTTTTTGACATTCGCTTGATAGCGAAGCCAAATAATTAATTATTGATAGATTAGAATTAGATAAATAAATAAGAATGATTTTTCTGTGAAATACGTTATTTTAGTTTCTAAAATGGTGAGCTGTGCGGTTATGAACTGTAAGAATACCTCGGTTAAAATAACGAAACATACGGATGGGATAACTTTTCACAGGTAACTATTACTTACTACCTATTTCGCTGAATATGTATCTTCAAGCCAACCAATGTTTAATGTTTCGCTCTTAACAAAATGCAGTAAACCTGAAAAAATGCATAATGTGACTCGTAATGCCATTATTTTTCATAACATTATTCGACGATAGTGTTAAAAACACGAAACACGGTACCGTACCTCTCTAAGTTTCTTGCCGGCTTTAGTATTTTATTCGACTTTTAAAAGGTCCTGAGTTTGTAACAAACCTTTTGAAGTAAATATTTTTTTTACTTATTCCATTCGACAATTTTTGACACATTTTTTTTCCCTTAAACTGAAATAAAGGTTTTTTTTAATTAGGTTTCCTCGGGACAGCAAGCGCCGCTGTCAGTGGGAGTTGGCTGTAAACCGTGAAAACTGGAAGGCCACAGCATCCAGTGCAGTTTGTTCTGAACATTTTGATGCCAAAGACTTCTACGTGACTGACAGTGGGCTTCGACGGTTGTCGCAGGAAGCTCTACCCGTTATTAATATCTCTGTAAGTCATTAACTGTCTTATATTGTTTGTTGGTATTGAAGCAGAGAGACAATTGGGATAAACAGCCCTTTAGTTCCTATGCTAGCCGTCGTTGTGGAGATCTTTGGGGAAGGCCTGCGGTCTGCGGTGGATGTTCTAAGGATGAGGATAATGACAATGAAACAGTCCGATCATTGCAAAACACAATTTAGAAATTCCTTAACACTAACTGCCGCCAACCCGCTAGGCAAGTCCATTTTTGTATGAAAATCGGATATCTTGGCAAAGAAAGTGTTAACATACCATAACAAAGGGTGAAAATGAAGACATCACCATCACTGTTGATAATATTCATATTAAAATCCAAATTTTTACTGCCTTTCTGCCATTCCATTTTGATAAGTACATAACTAATATTGACAATTTAATTTTAGGCATGTCAAGCTAGAACTGAAACAGTAACAGAACTACAACCCGCTGACATCAAGCCAACGGATTCTGAAGAAGTTATCAAATTAAAATACAAAATAAGAAGACTGGAGATAGTATCATCTGACAGAAAGAGAAGAATCCATGACTTGTGGCGAACCAAGAGGAGACTACGAAAAAAACTAGAACGAATGAAGAGTGTCATACAGCATTTAATACAGAACAAGAAAGAAATGGAAAGCAAACAACTGGAAGATATTGATCTTCAGAATATTGATATTCAAAGTATGGACATAGAGAATTTGGATCAGTATGCACTGGATAATTTGGATTTACCAGATGAAATAGAAAACAGATGAGACTTGTTAAATACCAGTGATGGTAATGATTTTGAGTTCATGAACTTTTGAGCAGTTGTCCTGATATATAAAGTAAGTACATCATTTTACTGGAATATAAAACATGACATTAATAGAGTTTTTAGGCTGGCAAAATCTGAAAAAAAAAAACAGGATTAGACCATAGCCAAATTTTGCTACAATAAGTTAGAAATACCATTGTAAACTGTTTGAAACATGTTGTAGAGAAAAGTGGCTCTAGTTGTATTCAGCCAATAACTGTTTATATCAAATATTTATGAATGTTGACGCATGAAGGACACTCCTGCATTTTTGTGTTGCTTTTTGACATAAACAAAGATTATAATGATTTGTTCCTAAGTTTATTTAATCTCATTATTTTACACAAATTGTCATAATATTTATCCCATTTTACTATAAATATCATTTGTAATGGTTTAAAAAATTATGATATCAATTTATTTGCAATAAGTTACATTAACTTATTGCTTAGGTACTTCAATATTAGTTTATTTACTGAAATAAATGTAAACAAAAGGAACCATTTAGCTTGATTTCCACTATTTTTGAAGATGTAGTTATTATAAAAAACTAGGTTTGTATGTTTTCGTTTTTGTCAAACTTTACAAACTTTACTGCTACAATTGGCATTAGTTAGAAAAAGAATCTTGAATCAGTCAACTAAAGTCAAAAGTCACTTTGATTAATGTCCTAAATTTAGGACATTGGGCCGCAGGAGGTTATATTAAAAAAGAGTATATGATACAGCAAAATGTGTTAATGTTAAGTGCCAAGCTGCAGCTAAAATTAAAGGCGCTGTGAATATGGTAATTGACTTAGATTAAATGTAACAACTTAATTATACAGCTTGGCGTAGTTACAGTAGAGTTTATAAATATGTGTACACTTTAGTACCTTGTCTCTTTAATCGTTGTGACAATTAGTGTACGTCATTTTAAACATGACATAAAATAGACAAGGTACTAAAATGTATACATATAATGAAGAATGTCAGTAGGTACGCCAAATCGCTTGAAACTTTGTAAGAGTAAAGCTTATAAATAAACAAACATACTACTTTTTGTTTCATTCAAATAGACTCAGTAGTTTTGATTCTACGAACGTATGAAATTACGGTCAAAAATATTAAAGGGTGCGGGCGCCATCTTACTGGAGTGACGTCATGGTTTCGTTGCGGTACGGCCCCTTATATGATTGAGTAAGTTTACAGGGCTATATTTTTTTAACCGTTATAAGTAACCAGTTGAAATTTTCACAGATTACGTGTTATTATAAACTCTATTGTTTAAAATTACAAAATGAACAATAAATCAAATCCCAAGAGGGGTCCCCATACAAGAAACATGACAAATAACCAGTTTTTTTAGCATTTTTATACGGATTATATTTTTATAATGGCTTATTATTTTGATGCTATTTTAAGCTTAAATTGCAGTCGAACTTTCATAGTTTACGACTAAATAACAATCTCAAGTAAAACTGCTAAAAATATTTGACCAAACTGATTTTATCAACACGATGTTTTAAGCGGTCACTCATCCTGTTTTAGAATACGCTTGTAAGTAGGTAGTTGCTTAACTTTGGAAGCCGAAGTACGGGTTGTATTTGTATTAGCTTTTTATTTTGGTGTCACACAATAATCTAAACTCCATACTTACGACCAAACAGTAATCTGTAGTGAAACAACAAACAACAAAATCTTACACGAAGTTTAAGCGGTGTTTACTTAACTTTGGTGATATTCTTTACAAATGTCGTGTCTAATGTAGAATTCATATTGCTAGGTACCGTATAAAATAATGAACTATAAAACATGAGTTTATGATTGATCTAGGTAGTAGTTCTGATATTTTGTGTACTTATTCATTTCATCGATTTCAAATTTCGCGGGCGGGCGCTGCCAAGTGGCTCACTCGCCATACGTTAGGTACCTAGACCGCCTCTCTCTCTCTCTCTCTCTCTCTCGCTAGTTGTTGGTATTAGCGGCCGCTGTAGCAAGTAGGTAGTTTTTGAACTGTTTTTGAGCATTATTTATTACTGTTATTTCGTGTATGCAAGATAGCTTAGATAGCGTGCGTGTGTGTGTGTGTGTGTGTGTGTGTGTGTGTGTGTGTGTGTGTGCGTGCGTGCGTGCGTGCGTGCGTGCGTGCGTGTGTGTGTGTGTGTGTGTGTGTGTGTGACGTGTGTCCGTCTATCCGCAGCCTAGCTCAGAGACTCTTAGTACTAGAAACGTGTAATTTGGCATGAATATACATATTAGTCACGCCAACATAGTTAAATAAAATTAAAATCATGAAAAAAAAAATTTTTTTTACGTAACGTGGGGAAGTTTTTTTTCTCGTCTACCCCATAGTGTGGGGTGTCGTTGTATAGGTCTTTCCAAAATATTGCGGGTTTGTGAAAACAATATTTCAATTAAGGTATCCGTTTATGAAAAGCTTTAAAGCGCAAATTTTTGTTAGAGTCAAGTGTCGTCGTCCCCTCCCCACTACAGCCAAAACTACAAATAAAAAATTTGAAAAATATCTTCAAAGGAGAACTATCACGACTAAGTAGACTTCATTGGCTCTTGAGTTAAACGGTTTGAATGTTTATACCTGCCGAAAACTTATTTGCGGTGTTGGTAAACTGACCGCGACCTATATCGATGTATGGGGATAACAGTTTTCCAACGGCAAAGTTAAGTTTGTCGCGAGGTCTAATTTGTTTGTAGTAACGGCTTCGGAACCCTACACTGAGCATGGTTCGACAGGCTGTTGCCCGGTTTTTTGCATTAATGTTTTGGTATTTTTATGTAGAATACGGTGAACCCTAAATTAAAAGTGCTTGATTATTATTCTATTTTTATTTAACCAACTTATTCGACAAACATTACAAACAGAAAAGCCGGTCAGCAACGGACAGTTAGTTTAGTTAAACAGGTTAAACTGTATGTAAAACAAAACAATAGATAACCATAACTATCATAGTCACATCAAAACGAATTCGTAAAAAATTACGACTTCCAAAGTTAAGCAACTACGAGCGTAGTCTAAAACAGGATGGGTGACCGCTTAAAACATCGTGTTGATAAAATCAGCTTTGTCACCTATTTGTAGCAGTTTTACTTGAGATTTCTATTTAGTCGTAAAGTATGAAAATTAGACTAGAACTTAAGCTTAAAATCGCATCAAAATAAGAAGCCATTATTGAAATACAATCCATATAAAAAAGCAAAAAAAAATGGTTTTTTTCATGGTTTTTGTACGGGGACCCCTCTTGGGATTTGATTTATTGTTCATTTTAAAAATTTAATCGATAGAATCTATACTAACACGTATTCTGTGAAAATTTCAACTGTCTATTTATTACGGTTAAAAAGATAGAAGCCCTGTAAACTCACTCATTCATATAAGGGCGCGTACCGCAGCCAAACGATGACGTCATCATCCGTGAGCGCTAGCCGCCGGGTTTCGAGCGCCGCATACGAAGTTTAAAATTCAATATCTCGGAAACTATTAGACGTATCGAAATGATTTTTTTACAGCATTTTTTTGTTTTTAATGAAGAATACGATAAGCCAAAAATCTAAACTGGTTGACATTCTCTATTATCAACTCGACTGTACAAGTAAAGAATCTCAAACGGGTCTATATTGGAATCCTCGTCATTTTTCCTAATACACTTTTTGTCCGAATTTTCGTTTATGCTAAATGCTTTTCCGCCCGTTTTTTTAGTGTTGTTATGATACAACCCTAACCTAACCTATATTTTTGGAAAGCTTAAAAAGTTGTCTGACTCAATTGAAAACCAGTTTAGGACAATTAATAATTCGGAAAAACAAAGCTTTAGGACAAACGTTATTAGGGATTCCGAGGGACACCCATCTAATACATATTTTAATCATGCATTTGCTGCTATCCTTTATCCCAGGTACGGCATCTTTTCCTAAAGTATATACAAATGCACATCGGCGATCAAAGCACTGGGCGAGTCAGGAAAACGCTTAAATGCGTCGCCGGCATCGAAAGCGCTGATTTGCAATTAGGATATACAAGGTATTTCCTATAAATATTTTTTTTTAGGAATTAATACCATAAAATTCACAATTAGAGAATTTTTTTTTATAATTTTGATTTTGTTATATAATTGTTTGTCATTATTTTTGTTTTGAGGGCATTTTTTTAGGTGTATTTTTTTAAAATTGCCAATTTGACATTTTAATATGCATCAACATAATAGAAATAAAAATATACCTACATATTCTTTATTGTAGTATCTGTGTATATATACAAAGGTGATAAGCTGATAAGAAATAAGTCTTAATAGATTATCCATTTCGGACATACAATATAAAAATAATAATATGATAGATTGTTAACTGTTATTATTATTTACTGCTACTTTAAATGAAAAATGCGCTTTTGAACGGATTTTCAAGGATTTGATCTTTTAAAGTAAGTGTTTTATGTAAGGTAAAGTCACTGCCAAAACAGGCTTTATCTTATACTATTTACGGGCAATTATTATATATTTTTGTATTACTACTAATTGCGTTCTCGAAAACGGTTGTAATGATTTTAATGAAAATTAGGGGTTTTTCGGGTCAAAACCACAGAATAGAAAAAACGAAGTGTGAAGTGGGCACGTCACGTGTGGCATGGTTATGCGGAGTTCCGCTCAACCTAGCTCAGTTTGCCGCGATCGCTTGTGCCGTTGTGCGTGAAAGTTGTGCTAATAATATTTCTAAAATACGAAACAAATCCAGAAGCATGCCTTATTGTGCTATTTTGGAATGAAAAAACGATAGCCGCACCAAAAATATCTTCCATGGTGGCGTGGTATGGTTGTTTTTACGATAGTTTGAGTATTGGCGACAACAGCTAGGTCTGATACTAAGCGAAGCAAATGGCACTTCCACTGTTTTTTCTATTTCGTGGTCAAAAACTATTAAGTTTTCATAAATTTAAACTCCGACCCAGCAAAGCTGCCCTCCTACACCAATAAGCAGTATCTCTGATAAAACTCCTCTAGCAATATCAACCTTAATAATAACGGAAGAGAATTCAAACTGCTTTGGTTATTCAATTTGGGATACTGCTTACTGGCTTAGGAGGGATGTTATTTATTAAATTAAACTTGGCACAATACACAAAATATGTACGATTGGCTTAATTTCTTACCGCCGTACTCAGAGATATTTTTGAGATAAATAAGGTCTACTTTTTTAAACTTGTCTATGAAAAACAGTCACTAAGAAACGACGTTATCGTCTTTTACTGACTCTTTAGTGCGGCCGTTAAAACTGCCACCCAATTGGCCAAGAAAATAATAATTGTTGGGTTAAAACGTGTTTGATACGTGAGTTTAGTTATCCTCATATAGGGTGAAGGCACCAATGTTGGACACTTTTAGCTGATGGCATTAATAATGGACATTTAACTCTTAATTCAAAGAACATAAGGTTATAAATTGATTGTTCCAAAACAAACAAATAACCCTCATCTTCTGTAACAAGAACCTAGTGTCCATCATTGGTCCTCGTTAATTACTGGTTCCATTACCCTAGGGCCTTAACGATTGAAACGATTCCGACGGGGTTTATTTAAAATAAACATAAGATTGACCTATCAAGTTTATGACACCGAATGTTCTCGGTTTTTTAATGTTTTACCTAGGTATAACTAACTGTAGCTACCTGTCTTTCACACCTACCTTCGACCATTTTCCTTTGACGTAATGTAGGTAGGTATTTGATGTTAAACCACGGGAGTTGTGAATTATATTAGTGTATAAAATTAATCTCTTAATAAAAACCCATGATGTGGTCATTTTAAATGAGTAAATATTTTCAGGAACTATTATCATCTCGCCGTGTTTATAAATAAATATGGTGTTTTAGATAATTATATGAAATAAAATATAGCGACAAGATTTATACAGCTTTAAGCCTCATTAGCGAGCTGTTACTGTAACTGTTGCAACATGTTGCAGTGTTGCAATGGAGTTGTATTATGCCAAATGTACTACCGTTTCGCTTTATCTTAATGTTTGAACTGACACACGAATTGGTCAACAAGTAAATAAAATAAAATAGCTTCTGTAACTCATTCCGTAGTAGGTACCATTATATTCTAGACTAGAGGACGCCCGCGACTTCGTACGCGTAGAATTAGTTTCCCGCTACTCCCCCCATATCTTCCCGTTGGGGGTCGATTTTCAGGTCGACTTTGTATTTGTTAAAATATTGTTTCTTTTACAAGATTAAGATTCTATTGATTTTTGTTTTGTTCATGTTTATAAACATAATAAGTTTACCCTCCAATTATGGTTAGTTGCGCGTATTGTATCAATTCTTACGACGCTAGAGAATATTTTAAGCTTTAAGGGAATGTACACCCGGCTATCTGTCATTGTCTAGTAAATAATATTTATATCTATCTGTATTATAATTAAGTAGTTAGTATAAATCTAGTCTACGTACCTATTCGGTATTTTGTATATTTTACTTACACCGTACTTCCGATAGTTTTCCAATTAGTTTTAAGGAAATGGTGTTTAATTAATCATATTTATCAATTAATTATTACACGCATATTTATGTGGAGTGAAATTTTACATTTTTATTACCTTACTAGTAAAATAAATTGATGTTGTATAAGTATTGTTTTTTGTGTATCCAGACATTTAAGGAGTAATATTAAATGGCCCCTACCCTTATAATAAATTACCCTATGCTATCCATTTATACTATTAAATGAGCAATATTTTTATATGTATATTTGTTATCAAGTTTTCGAAAATAGTAATTTACGAGGGCGAAAAATCGATCTGTCAAGTTGTCATCTTCGGGAAAATTAGTTTTCAACCCGAGCGATGCCCGCTCTTCCAGGCTCAACACATACCTATTCCATATTTTTTTATTATTAGGTTAGTATAGGTACCAACTACTAATCCAATAGATAGATTATCGCTATAACTGACCTTTTCGTTTCATTTAATTTGTTAAACCATTTTCTCCACAAGAAAGGTCCGATCAAGCAGTTTTCTCTGATAGCTTATCTATTAGAAACCTCGATAACGTCCATTGATCGAGCCTTCGGCTCCGGCGCGCGCGCGGCCGCCCCTCCAGCGCGCGCCAGTCTTTCGCTACCATTGGTAAGCGGCGTGCGTATCAAACGTCCGTTCGAATTTCGAAAACACGAAACAAAATACGTTCTAATTTAAAATTTATAAGCGTTCTTTTGTTTTTGCTTTTAATAAACGGTTATTTTTGTTTTATTTGAGTGTTCTAAATATGTGACAGTGTTATGTTTTTAAAATGTTGATGTGCATTCGCTTGTCATTGAAATCGCGCTGTACTGCAAATCGGTGAAAATGTGACCGTTTGGTGTTAGTGTTACGACAGGCGAAAATGGGCTTTATTAACATTGAGAAGCGTGATTGTATTACGTACTTGTGGTAGTTACGATGAGGGAGTTTATAAGGATTGTTTTGGTGTGTGCGTGCGCTCTTCTTCTGACGGTGTGTTGTGAGGAGTCAGAGGAATTGGACACCCTCAGGAGTGACGGGAAGGATGATAAAGGGCCTTCAGGTATGTATTCATTTGACGGCATGTCTTATACATAGGACAAATTCCAAAAATATGTTACCACCATGCTATCCCATTCCAATGGGAACTACCCCCAAAGTTAAGTTGTTTGTATGCAACGCAAATCGTGTTGTACCTGTACTGAAATGATTTCTGTTTGGTACCTATTCGTGCCTGGGATTTTCTCGATAAAATTCAAACGACTGATGCAGATAAGGACTTTTTAAGCGTCGTCAGTTGTAAACACAACAAACAACATTCTTAAGGTTCAAAATAATATAAAACAAGGTAAGTACCTACCTAAGTGGTTTTCAAATTTAAATTAAGGCACCTAATTTATTATTTTTGTATCAGATCTATTTAATTAAATTACTTATACTTTTTTTATGTAAATATTCTTACGTCCTAAGTGATTATGGAATCAATTGGCCAAACTATAAACACTACGAACATTAAGTAGGTGCCAAATAAACTAATAAAATAAGTATCAGTGGACATTCTTATGCAAATTAACTGTTACACAAATAAACTTTGGGACTAGTTTGATTGACCTAGTCCCAATGCTCTTGGCTCGAACTTCTATACAACAATGCGATAAAAATACTTTTAAACCCTTATCCTCAGTAAGGATTAATATTATAGATGTGTGTTCCCTCTTCACGGTTTAACGCCTGAACCGATTGATGTAGCTACATGCTACACGGGCTCTATTCTACACGGTAAAACAATATTGCTTTTGACGTGTTATGGTGTTGCCAACGTTATAATAACTTTATTTACGATAATTATGGTGGCCAGAGGGCTTATTGCCTAAAGCACTCGCAATCACGATCGTTTTCATTTTGAAAATCGAAACATATCGAAGGCTTGTCTGCATACAAAATGAAAACAATTGCTCCACTTTGAAGCCGGTAGCGATTGCGAGTGCGTTAGACAATAAGCCCTAGGTTAACAATACGAAAACAATGTCAAATGCGATATGGTGTTACCGAGTAAAATAAAATAAATAAATAAATATTAGGGGACAATCTCACAGAAATTGACTACCTAGTCCCAAACTAAGCTTGTACTACGGGTATTAGACACAACGATAAACATTAACTATAACTTAAACTTAATAGAGAAATACAAAGAAAACATCCAAAACTCAGGAACAAATACTATCCGCTCATCACACAAATTTTTGCACATACCGGGAATCGAAGCCGGGACCGCTAGCTTCGCAGGCAGGGTAACTACCAACTAAGCTAAACGCGTCGTCAGAATATCCCCAGAGATAGTTTATAGCTCGGGGATGTATGGGATTACTTTATCCCAAAAACTATTGAACAGTTTCCACGGGAATAATAAACGAAGGATGGAGTCACAGGCAACAGTGTACAAATAAATTGTTTAAACTTGGTGAACCCAATGACAAGTCGTCGGAAGTCGGAACGTGGGCACTGCGGATGTTTGGTGTGCGCAGGCGACGATTGGACACGTACGTGTCGGACAGGTATGCTTGATAAGAAACAGTTGCAATTAGGTATAACGCGGACGCGGACTAGAAATTATTTTAATGTGTTATTCCAACGAACAAACAAAAAAATTAAAACGGAATTACTATGATAAAAAAAAACTGGGCGTTGAGGTCTTGGCGTAAGTAATCCTCATCCTTGCCATAAAAAAATCTCCCGGACAATAGTACAGTCAAGGACTTTTATTGTTATGCCACTATGGAACCCTGTCGCATAACGTTAATCATAATTTTAGCGTAATTTCTTTCATGTGGTTTGACGCTGTCATTATGACAGTGTTCCATAGTGGCATACCTAACAATTATAGTCGTTGACCGTACTAGGTATCCTATCTGTTTCTCCAGGATAGGATATAGACTGTGTGTTCTATTTGAAACTAATCCCCTTAGCCATTCATTTTCAAGCCATCAGTCACTTCTCTTAAATTCCCTCGTTGATACAGGAAGATATTCTCAAAGGTTCTATATTATTATAATTATAACAATAGGCACATAGTTTATTATTCCCCAATATCAGGGGACAATCTGACACAAATTGTCCGAGTCCCAAACTAAGCTCTAGCGTTGTACTACGTTTACTAGACAACGATAAAGTTACTTATTACTTTATGCCCCGCGCTCATCACACAAATATCTGCCCTAACCGGGGTTTGAAGTGTTTGAACCCGGGCCCGCTAGCTTCGTAGGCAGGGTCACTACCAACTAGGTAGGCTAACTTGTTAACAGACTTGACGACTTGACGTCGACAAGTTGTATCTTTAACAGTTGTAAAATGAATTGTCGAGAGCTGGCAAACCCTGACATTTGCAAACAGTCGCACAGACAAAATCCTGTCATGTTTTTTAAAACTTTATGTACAGTCACCACTCATAATATATAAAATATCGGACACGTCTTTATTACTAGAGGTATAAGAGAGTGTCAGATATTTTTGCGCCAAATGTAGGATAATATATTATTGCTGGTGACTGTAAATGTACCTGCATGTAGATATGCATTTGAACATAGTCTTACCTCATGATTAGAAACATCCCGAGTCCTGACTTGTAACATGACAACTCTAATTTGATAAATCCATAAGAAAATCCCAATTGTTAGAAGAATTAGAAGAATATTCGTATATCTCATCAACGTTATAGTGAGGTCAAGTTAAATTGAAGATCATAAAAACTATTATTTGAGCACCCACATCATCAATAAACTTCCCACGTTGAAAGCGTTAATAAAATCAAAATAGTCACATCATAAAATGACTAGGTACTTACCTATTTATTATAACAATTGTAAAATTATGACCTCATTAATTGATTACAGTGATGATTAAAAAAAACAAAACATCGAAGTTGAACAATGGACAGGTGTTCATGATTCAAGACAAATATTAACTAGTTAATCTGTATAATATAAAAGGAGAAACCGACTCACTGATCTATCAACGCATAGAAAAAATTGCTGGGCCTAGGGACTTGAAATTTGAAGAGATTATTTCTTGGATATCCTAGGGGTGCACATTTTCCGAAAATTTACCCCCAACGGGAAGAAGTAAGTAGGTAGCGGGAGTAGCGGAAAACTTAGTTAAATATTTAAGCCGAGTCTTTCTTAAATATTCTAAATCGTAAAATCAACTACGAGCTTCCTAAGAGCTGATCTTAATGTGGACTGCTCACCCTATATAACTTTGATTGACTTAAATGTTTCCAATCCACGAAATCCCGCCTACCATTGAATTTGACGAACTTTATAACGGGGGCGCCATCGTGTATTGAATACACTATATTTAGTAGTAGCCTAGTAGCTTATAAACGCCTAAGCAAAATTAGAACTTTGGATGCTCCATCAATATCAAAACGAAGAACCTACTCGTAACAACCTTAACCAACTTCGAACTTCAACTTTATTCATAGTTTTCCTTTCATCATCATCATTGACATCATCAACATCATAATCATCATCATGAGCCAAAAGACGTCCACTGCTGAACTATAAGCCTCCCTTATGGATCCTCGACGGAAGTATACCTTTTAACATAGATTAAGATTACCTGAATTTCACTCGACAGGACAGCTGCATAAAACACTCATCTCAAATCAGTAAAGTATAAATATGTCCACAAATGTCAAAATGAATAATCGAACAGCTGCCTTCCGCGTCCATACCGGCACGTTACGCGTCGCTTACGCAACTCGCGTAGGCTGCCTCATTTCCATACGCAGTGCTAACTATGCTTGGAATAGAAACTTAGAACAAAATAGTTTATACTCCGAATGGGGTCTATTTTAAATAGATATCTGAAAATCGGCGGTGAATGTGTTGTGTTTTGTGGTTATGTATCTATAAGGATTCATGTGTTATATTTGGTGTTGAAATAAAATGAGCAGCCAATTAAAATTTTGGCGAAGGTACCTAATCAATCTGTTGTGCCTATTCGGGTTTAAATTGTCTCTTAGGATCTTTTCCAAATATTCAAGACAGTTAATTATAAACTGTTAAAGTCTGTCAAGTTTTGGACAGTGAGAGTGACCGAGATTTATGATTCCTGTACACATTTTACTTACAGGGACATCGCAGGTTTGAATAGTTAGTTCAAAACTGCTACAGGTGAAGTACCGTTACAGATAAGCAATTTACTGGTTATAGTTTTTTTAGAAGAGAGAGGAGGGATGTTTGGCCATTTATTGAGGCATGACATGCTGATCAAAAACATTATAGAGGGGAAGATTGAAGGCAGGACAGGCAGAGAAAGACCAAGAAGAAGCTACATAGACTAGAATCAAGGAGAAGGTGCATGTCTTGTCGTATAAAGAGGTCAAGGAGCTGGCGGAGAGAAGAGAAGATTGGAAATTACTCCACCGACAAGAGCAAAGCTCTTAAATGACAGGGAGAGAGAGTTTTACTATATTAATGGCTACACTGATCAAATATTCGACACAAGTGACGGCACAATGTTGTCTGCCGACGCGTGAAGAATTATAACTTATCCTTAAATTATACTAGCGACCCGCCCTCGATTCCCTTCGGTTTATACGAGTTTTCTGTAACACCAAAACATAAACCAGAGTTTAATATACATAAAAACCTTCCGTACAAAATCATGTATTAACCAACGGTGAAAACAGCATGAAAATCCGTTTGTAAGTTTTTGAGATCATTGCGAACATACAGACCGACAGGCGGCGGGGGACTTTGTTTTATAATAATAATGTAGTGATGTAGTGATAGTGAAATGCGAAAGTGTATTGGATCATTTGTTCCATTTTCGTGCTTCAACGCCTGCAAAATTTGGTACAGGGATCGTTTATAGCCCAGAGTTGGACATAAGGTATATTTTATCTTAGAACAATTGGGACAGTTTCCGAGAGAATAAGTATAAACGACTTCTGCGCGGACTAAAAACTAGTAAAATTAGCTTTCGTTGACTTCCAACAAGGCAAAATGCCGTGGTATTATACCCTCATCAAATATTAAACCTTCAAAATAAAACGGAGTAATTTTGTGCTCATCCGCACTATTGAAAACATCTTTATGGGATTTGAAAAAGGACCACGGACGTTGTTTGTACCTTCATAAAGTAAATAAAGTACAATGTATACGTGTTATACGATAAATCGTCCTTCTAAAGGGAGATGATTCATGACAGCACGTAAAAGGTAAAAGGTCGGTACGTCAGCATTGATGCTTGCATGCTTGATTGTAAAACCGGTTTTCTGCTGATTTTTAATTGTTGTTTATGGTTCGTTTTCAAAAATAATGTACATAATTAAAGGCTTATTGAATACAAAATTACGATCGCATCCTTTGTGTAATGAAAGTTAGTCATACAAACTATATGGGTAACTTTCGTTATACAAAGGAATCAATTAAGTTTTGTTATAATTAAAGCCCTTACTGCCGCACTTAGCGACGTCAATTAAATTTAATGCTTTGTCTTATTCTGTCTTATTCTATTGCTGTAGCAAAGAAAGTGACAGCAGCGACTTTAATCAAGCATTAAATTAAATTGACGTCTCTGAATGCGGCAGTGTACCTAATATGTTTTTTTTTTGAAGTCCACCCTTCTGTCAGTACAGTTTAAGGCGGTATCTACATAACGTATTTAAAAGTAACGAATACCAACTTGGTGGATGACTACGTAAATTGCAGCTGAGTTGTGTTCCTGTATGCCACCTTGCACTCCATCCTTAGATCCACTCTTAGGGCCGTATTAAAACCCATCTTGGTTTACATTCCATTCCCGTCTCAAGATACGCCAATCCATAGAAAACTGTCATTTCTGACACGTCTTGAGATGGGCATCTCAGCGAACATGAGGTTTTGAATACGGCCCTAAAGCCCGATTTACAGTGGTCAAGGACAGTGGACAGTGGACAGTGGACAGTGGACAGTGGACAGTGGACAGTGGACAGTGGACAGTGGACAGTGGACAGTGGATAGTGGACAGTGGACAGTGGACCGTGGACTGTGGACAGTGGACAGTGGACAGTGGACAGTGGACAGTGGACAGTGGACAGTGGAAAGTGGACAGTGGCGAGTCAAGTTGCCTTGCCAGTGGATCCAAATAGAATCGCTTTCTATTTTATCACTCCTCTCCTTCTCACTCCTTCTTGCCACTGTCCTTGACCAATGTAAATCGGGCTTAAGACATCGTAAAGCTGCATTATCACCGGATTTACATATCTATACTGCCGTACATATCGTTACGTTAACAATTACGATAAAAGGCAATATGGTTTTACTTAGTAGAATAGAGGCCCTGGGAAAAAAAAATTGCGAGTGAAATATTTAAATATAGGTTTCATCAACATTCTATAAAACGCCGTAATAAGCACATCATCATCATAAAATTTAAGAGCTAGGCTCTTGTCGGTGAAGTAATTGCCACTTTTCTCTACTCTGTGCTAGCTTTTTCACCTCCTGATACGACACGACATTGGCCTTCTGTCTTATTTGGTTGAAGTAAGTAAGCCTAGGTCTTCCTCTTCCTCTTTTTCCTTCGACTTTACCCTCTAAAATGTTCAAAAAGAAACTATCATGCCGTATCAAGTGTCCTATCATCTTTCCTCTTCTACATTCTATAGTTTTTAAAATATGTCAATAATAATAAGTATATTATAATAAGCACAATGCGTACAAAAAATAAATCAAATGTATCGTGCAAATTTTAACACTTTCACGACCAAGTAGGTACTAGTACGAGTAGAATTCCTTGTAGATAATACATTCAAGAACATTATCATAACTTGAAATACTCAACATCTAGGTAGGCATGTATGTACTACGCAACATACAAAATGCAAAATTCTGTTTTTACAGCCATGATTTCAGTGACCACCGTTTCTTACAATGCAATGAAATGTCCTCTGCGGCTTTTATATTGTTGAAATGGAAATTACATTACACGTGATGTTAAATTGCTATTTTTTATGATAATGTATGACAGTAAAACCACGTACACACAGATATCTCTTATTTCAACTGATCGGAGCTGCGGAATGAGCGGAGGAAGTAGTCTTGGCGCTATTGAAAGAAGAGACGAACATACCTTTTTCTCAAAGGCAGGCAACGTCAATGTGTCTGCGACTCCTATTCATGTTTTGTTTCTTCCCTCTCTGTGTTGCGGCGGTGATCACTTTCCATCAGATGACGCGCTGGCTCCTGTCCCTCCTTTAGTATTAAAAAAATCGATCAAGCGCGAATCAGACTCGCGCAACGTGAGTTCCGTACTGCCTCGCAGTAGGTGTTATTATATTCCAATTTGAATTCGATTTCGAATCAAATTAGCACGATTCCAACGTACATTTAACCATTTTTAGGGTTCCGTACCAAAATGGTACAAAAGGAACCCTTATGGTGAGACTTCGTTGTCTGTCTGTCTGTCTGTCTGTCTGTCTGTATGTCACAGCAGGTTTTCTCAGCAACTACAAAATAATGCTATCAACTTGAAATTTGGCACAGTTGTACAACTTGCTTGCCCGCATCTATTTGTAGTAAAAAAAATATGAAATTAATTTTATTAATAATTGAAAAGGGGTCTAGAATGGGGGGTTCAAAAATGAAAGTGCTTCGATTATAGCAAATGGGGTGTCATATGAAAGGTCTTAATCTGCACATTTCAAAACTATTTTTTTGAAAATTTTCTGTGATGTGCTTTTTGGTTTATAGTCAAAAATGTACAAAAAATGACCGTTCCCCCCCCTTATCTCCGAAGTTTATTAATCAAAAATTCTGAAAAAATCCTGACGTATAGATAATTACTTATATTTTCTGGGAAAAATAAAATAAAGTGTTCATTATTTACAGTTTTTGAGAAATAACAAAAAAACTAAGAAAATCTGTATTAAAATTTAGGCTAGTCAAAATCGACCTTATTGCCTGGAAAATAAAGCTTATAACAAAATGAGTATTTTCTTTTGCGGTTACCAAGCGTATTATCTTCAATACGGAACCCTCGGTGCGCGAGTCCGACTCGCACTTGACCGGTTTTTGGTATTTCTTGCTTTTTTTCAGGGTTTGTAATAGTACAAACAGGTTTTTTTTTATCGCTGATTTAAGCGTGCATCTTGTGTAGACAAGCGGAAGTCTCTTTCTACCTCCTTTTGCTAGACAAAGAGTCCCGCTTGTAATTTGTAACTTGTAGCTTTGTGAAACTGGCCACAGTAGTCTTCTGTGAAAGTGTCCGGGACTGTAGAAATCTGTGAAACAATACGGAATGACTTGCATCACTTGCATGAACGCACGAAAGTTACCTACGTCAATTACATATTTTTGGATCTCTGCAGCTACCTTTTTTACAGCATGGAGAATACCAAGCACACAGGCCACCTGATGGTATCTTAAGACTGCCTGCCAATCTCAAGAAATTTAATAGCAATTTGAAGAAGAAATTCATAATACTTTCTTACTAATTAGGTCTGATGTTGATTATTTATGAAAATCTATCATCCTTTCTTGACCCTCATCTTTTTTTAATGTTTTTTTAACTGGTTATTATTCACTACCACTATATACTTACTATTGTTGCTAGGTACTACAGCCTAGTCTCGCCCTTTCGCCGCATCTGTGTTAGATATATATTCCCGCATTCAAAACTCTTCCGTCTACTTCTTGACCAGCCTCATATGGTCACTTTATCATAAAATAATTACTCTTAAGAATCTATTAGAGATTACCTACTTCAACATTTTTATCAGATGTGTTATTGTCATTTGTTAAATATTTCGATCGTTTGACAGCTACATGAAGCTTCCAGACGAATACAAAATGTTTGGGCGGACAACTTACTTGCAACAGGATTGACATGACATGACTCGACAGACGTCTCGACAGCCACCGGATCAAGATTGAAACCAACTCCTGTGCGTAATAATTCAAGATCGAGACACGGTTACTGTCCTGTCATGTTATAGGCGAACTCACTTGACGAGATTTGAGCAGGTCCTGAAATACATTCGGCTGCACAATTGAACTTGTTTGAAATGTTTTCTCGTGTGTTTCATCAACAAAAAATACATTTACGTTCTTTAAACGTAATTTAACCTAAGAACTTACGAGTCAGTTAATATGTAATTTCGCGAGTAATGTTTTGTTGGTATGTAAAACATTTCTAAGCGAAATACTTATATAATGTATTGATATGTATCTTATTTGTTCACATAAAAGTCGTTACTCATGTACCTACACAAGACTTCAAATGACACTTTGAAACATATTAGGTACGGAATATAAAATTAATTTAATAGCTGTACCTAAGAAAATGGAGAGCCGATCACTGTTGACTGATTGCGCCCTACAATATTTGTGTCGTAACGTAACGTACACTTATTGTGAAGATAATTAAAAACCCCGAGCGGTCCCTTGCCATTACCAAATCAACAACCGCCTACAAATTGCCAACGGATCAGAATATTACAATAAAGGATGACACTGACAGGCCATTTTACAAGATGGCGTAACAACAAAATGGCCACCCACTGCGAACTCATTCAAACTACATTTCCCCATCAAACTTGCCCTTTTTAAGTTGGTCTATCGCTAATTTCAAGGGCTTGCATTGAGAAATGTCTTTTACCAGAATACAAGACTCGATTGACTGCCTTGATCATCCTGCCAGTCCGATGGCTGTCGAAATGTCCAATCAATCAGCTATTGTTGTCAGGTCTAAAAAGAATCGTGGCCTCCCACACGTCGAAAAGAGTGTTAATTTGTTATGGATTCTTGTTTTCTTTGAGAAAGTTACAACATTTATTACTCAAGATGACCTTGACAGTCAAATTGTGCAAGATTTTTTATGAATTAGCTGTGGTTTTCAACTAAATATGCTTTGCGCATCTTATTGTGCGTTTATATTGTAATGATTGCAATAGTTTTCATTGCGCGTTTACTAAAGCCAAGGATTTTTTTGTTGAATACTGGTTACAGTATAATGTGAGCCAGTGCGATTGGGGTAGTGCCACCCTATTACAAAACGTTTGCATAAAGTGAAAGTACCTACATATCACTCACTAAATACGTTTTGTTCGGTTTAACTGAGAGTGCCGGATTCCCGAATCCGTTCATATTTTTGGATTCCCCATGGGAAGGAGTTCTAATCTTCAAATTATTTTATTTACCGCTTTATTAAAAACATAGTAGACTGACAAAACCAGTGCAAATAATTTTCAAATACCACACAATTTATAGGAATTCCGCCACGCCCACGACCACTTCTCACTTTCCACAAACAAGTATCGTTATATACTTTCAGGCTCAAGGACCCGATAAGGGTCAATTTATTATCAAATTTAAACAGGCTGCCGTGAATTTGGTTTCTTTTCAAATATTTTTAAAGGTGACCTTATACAGATTGGGTCGGTCACCTTTTTGGTTCGAGGCTGCAGAATGTTTTAGAATATTAATTCCAATCAGGGACTGCGTATTGTCCTTTTGGTACTAAATTATTTTATTACAAAGTTAGGTGTCAAGATTGAGTTGTTATTGGTAAATTATTTGCCGTACGATTTTGTAGGATGGGTACACACATGGTACACACCGTAAATACGAGTACACAGGGACCGGCTCCTTATTATGAAACGCTTATATTTCAAAAGTTTACAAATTCCGTACGATTACTTCAATTCATCACATAATGTCAATAATTTTATATCGGGTTGTTTTTTATAGAAAAACCAAGAGCACTGAAAGCTAGCGTTCTAGCCCTAAACTGCCTTACCTTTGCTTGGCACTTGGCACAAAGGAGCTTGACGTGGCGACAGCTAGAACTTTAATATTCTCAAGTGGCAACCACATTAAGCAGCAGTATTTGTGCAAAGTATTGAATCATATTCCCAAATTCACCCTGAACTGCACCCTCATATCCAAACTGTTTTTGCTAAGCTATAGTTGAACGTAGGTTTATCTTCTTAAAAACAGTCGAACTTCTTGTCAAACTATTGATGGAGTTGGCGAAATCATACGAGACAGTTAAGAGCAACCTAATTTAGGATGCACGCCCTAAAATGTTGTTTGTACCTTTAAGTATACGCTGAGACGGGACAGCTTAATAATTCCTCCGTCGAGTTTTAAAGCGCGTTGTTTAAGAGAATCATCTACCAGCGGGTCAATTATGGTCGTGTTTATCGATGTAGATAAAATAACTGTCACTCTCTGACCAGTATAGTATGTTAGTGCGATAGTGACGGATCTTTTACCCACCGCGATAAAGGCGACCATAATACGGCCCCAGGAGTTGAGTTACTTATTGCCGAACCCTATATTCAAACTGCGGATAGATAGGCTTACTTCGGATTAAAATTTGACACATGTTGTATGGGCAAATGTCAAATTTTCACCCGAAGTAAGCCTTATCTGTCCACGGTTTGAATATAGAGTTCGACCGTTAAACGGTTGCTGAAAGATACATTCAACCGGTGAATGTATATTGGTAGCAATAGCAGCAACACGCGACGCGGAAATATTCCCAAGTAAACAAGTAACGTGCGGAGCGAATGTAAAGCTGCGCCGGCGCACCTTCCTGCGCACAATGGAAGTGCGTTTCCTGAATTAAATTATTTACATAGACAGTTATGTGCTGGTCTGTTGTTTGTGTTTGGTGGTTTGATTTAAAGTTATATACATAGATATTAGAATATGTTTTAATGGTTTCAAATTGCGAGCGGCTTTTATCTTACATTTTGGATATGTTTATAATTATGTCAATTTTTGTTAATGAGATTTCAACCCTTTTTGTTAATGAGAGAGTTTTATACGTCTCTGGTCTATATTCTAATTTAATGGTGGTAGATGGTCGAACCTTGTGCAGGGTCCGTTCAGATCGCTATCACCGCATCTTATTATTAACTTACTTCTATTTTAGTCCTCGGAGTTGGCAACGCATTTGAAGTCTTAGTCCCACTTACCATCAAGTGGCCTGTGTGCTCGTGTGCCTACTCCTTGCCACAAAAAAACGATGAATTGACTGGCCAAAATTGGCTGGTGGATTGTTAGGCTGGCGCACCCATAGGCCAGTCTTAGTAGATATCTATTTACTTAGGTTTCAGGCATGTTACTCTAAAATCACAAGACTATTTCTTGAGATTGGCTTACTGACTCACGAACAAGCGTCAGAATTTTCGTATTTTTAAGATGTTCTTGGGTTTTTCTTGTTGACACTTATTTTAAGTTGAGTTTTTTGCTATCCAGAAGACGTCAACACAAAATTGTTTAACAGGAGACCTGAAGGAGGTTTAAAATCTAGGTGTAGGCATTGGCTCAAAGGAAATGCAGACAGAGATCGGCTATAATTATCCACTTTGATTCCTCTTGGTGAGATGGGCTAAAAAGTGGAGTAAAGTAGATGTCTACTAAAGCGAGTTTTAGCACGTTTTAGTTCGTTCTCTCTTCGACACCTAATATTTATTAAATCGTAGGACTAAGGTCTCTCAAGTCCTCACCAGCTGCGCAGCGTCCTGCGCACAATGGAAGTACATTTCCTGCCAACAATGCGCGCGCATGGGAGCGTTTTCACCGGCATTGTCCGTTGGATCGTTTGAATAAAGAATGGTTAGCCACAGTGTTGATACTCGCGAGCCAATCACAGCGGGTATAAAGAGAAGGTTTACGAAGTTTGTTTTAAATATTATGATCTTTTTGTTTAAGTGTGGTTCGCACGCTCTGTAAAGAAATAATAAAAAAGGCATAAGTCGAAAATCGACTCGTGATCGTAAGGTACCCAACTACCCACCGAGTTCTAACCCCAGTAATAAGTTTTTAAAACTCAGCCACATTATCTGAGTGCTGTGCTGCTGTAACTGATGAGAAAACCTGCACATTCAAACAGCTGAGTTTATAATAGGGGTATCTACAGGGTCGAAGTGTATCCGAGGGGACACATATTTTGTACAGGACAATATAAGCAGTCTGAGGAAGGTCTAGACAAGTAATGCAATGAAACAATTAAAAAGCTATTGTACAAACACTGGCACATTATTTTTAATAATTCAAGTCACTGTGTACGCAAATTAATACGTAAACTGACCGTCGGCTTGCTCTTTGGACTATAAAGTGCTATTACTCAACGAGCAGTTTTTCTTCAACATAACACTTGTAAAAAAAGGATATTACCAAATAGCAATACAAGCTAATTGTAATCGAAACCCAACGCACTGCATTAATTGCATACAAAAGTGCTAATCCAAAACAACTCTTAATACGTAATAATAAGAGCTATAGCTATAGCTAACTATAGTTTTCGAAGCGATGCTAAATTTCGCAAGGTGTGTAGGGGCCGGAACGCCTTAGTTTCAAGTCCGGGCCCGTATGTTGAAGGGGTAAGGTTGATAATTCGTGGGCAAGGTTTTCGGTAAGCAGTGGTTAAATTTAGTAGTTTTCTGAGTAACGTTGATGTAGTACTTCTGGTTTTACGAGCCTGGAAAATACGACGTTAGCAAAGTTTTAACTTAAGTAACAAAACGTGTAGATTCAGCATTTTATTTTTAATTTAGTTTTTTAACTTTGATTTATTATTATTTTTCATTTGTTTTTTTTCATGTAAGTAGCTAAGTAAGTAAGTCAAATTTATAAATAACAAAACATACTTAATACCTAAAAGAATATTTTTGAAAATGAAAATTCGAGGCAAAATGTAACATTTAAAATTTTCAAAAATGACTTCATGATCTCTGTTATGGAATACTTTTACACTACGCTGAGAATCCTTTCTCACGCAGATGAAAATTAAATAAGAGCTATCTACTTGCTGGCACGATATTGTATTTTTTTTTAAAACATTATCAATTGGTATAAACCAAACATACGCACAAACACTACATTGGCAGAATCATCAAGACACGAACATTAATGAGGCATAATCATTAAAACAGAACTTACGGCATCGCGCAATTTTTTTACAATGTTAAATCACCTCATTAACATAATAACTAATAATATCAAATCAAAAAGGCCAACAATTACAGTGTAAAGTAAGATTTTTACTTTCAAGTTTATCGCCCACTGTGCCGACCAAACTGAAAAGCGGTATGCGTATATGGACCTCGTACTGTTATACAACCTTTTTCTTTTGGAAGCAGCACTGCGCAAGCACCGAGGCTATGAGCATATAGCGGTGCGTGGGAGTCGCCTAAACGATCGATTATGTTTTTGAGTGCGTTATGTGACACCATGAGTATCGCGTTGTTATTTTAGAGTATGTTACTGTTATTGGTAACGTAACGTTGCAATCGGTTATTTAATACTCATTATAACACGACTTTAGATCTTTCGTCAGGAGCGGTCGGACATGTTTATGTTTTGGACTCTTTGAAAGGAATCATGAGGGCGTCCCTTAATTACGTAAGGCCATAATGAGGGGGAGGGGGGTTCAATCAAAATTTCACGACATCTTAGTTCATCACATGGCATCATACCGAATCCCATTATCAATCATACCGAATCTCCCCAAGGATTCGTCAAAGTTAATAGGTAACTATTAGATAATTATATAAAATATAATTATCTAATAGTTACCTACCCCGATAAAACGGTAACCCCTTCTTTCAGAGCTGATATCTCTTAAACGGCCCAACCGATTTTCATGAAACCTAGCTAAGAACCACCGCTAGAAAACCTGCTTTCAAATAAAAAAAACCGCATCTATATCGGTTAACCCGTTTAAGAGCTACGGTGCCACACACAGATACACACGTCAAACTTATAGAATACCCCAAACACCCCTCCTTTTGCGTCCGGGATTAAAAATAATGCAGACGCGTACATGTACAAATGTAAAGTTTGAACGATTTGTCTATACATTTACACACTTAATACCCATACGATGAGCTCAATAAGTAAGTGACTGGGCGGAAAGGAATGCCATTGATCGTGATTATAATGTAACTTTATACAGATACACATAATTATATTCTGTGGTTCACTGTTTTAAACATGATTCAAATGAATAACATGGTATGAAGGCAGTGACTTGACAAGGCATTGTCATTTGTGATGCAATGAGTACGAATATTAAATTCGCATTCGTAATTTAAAGTCAATCAGTGACTATGGGATGGGTTATGTTGGCTTGGGAGTTACTAGGTAAAGGACACGCCACGAGATGATCCGACAAAGAACAAAAGTCATCGACGTACACAGGAGGTCAGATAATTAATAAGTTTCTGTCAAAAATTTCATTTTGAAAAATACCATTTTTGGGAACACTGCTTTAGAACATAGAATCTTTGTCTAAAACGGACTTATTTGTTTGTTACTTCTTCACGTTGCAACGGCTAGACGGATTTGGATGAAATTTGAAATGAAGATAGCTTACACGCTGGACTAACACATAGACTCATTTTTGCCTAGGAAATAATTAAAAGTTCCCGAAGGTATGGCGATAAACGACTTCAACGCAGACAGACTCGGGGGCAACAGCTAGTAATAAAGCAGCCAACGCACTGTGCACTGGTGCGGAAGCGGAGTTGCGAAAAGGGCCATGCTTTTTGTATGTCAGTTTAAGTGAAAATGGAAATTACATTTATTGACGAGTGTTACTGGTCACGATTATTATTAGTTACTTATTTACTTGTCTTATTCACGTTACGACAGATTGACATGAAATATTTCAACAGTGTTTGATGAAAATCTTACACAATATCTAGACCTAAACTAAGCTCTAGGCTTGTACCTACTATTGATACTACACAACGTAAAAGATGGTTAAAATATTTCAGATTAATCTCGCTGCTATATCAAAGATATAATATATATCGTTCCTGACTCTTCGATTTCCACCACAGTGACTGGGATCCGACTATTTAGAGCGTCGGTCGTGAGCTCTATGATGTCAGACATAGCAGATTTTTGCATTAAAAGTTCGACCACATTCGAAGCTAGTCCCCTCCGATATAATTGTATTGAATGGCCGCAGCTCGTCTCGCTTTACATCGAGCTCCTCACGTCTCTTCATTTCGAACTCGGACACCTTATTGCACTGTATGCCTCCAAGACGGCCGGTCTGCTGCTATTGCCTCCCACTGTCGATTGTTGGTCGATGTTCATATGTCGCTTAAGCACATCTTTGTACCCCAGGAATTGGCCGCCTAGTTTCCGCTTGCCATCCTGCAGTTCTGAGTAAAAGATGCGCCTGGCCACTCTGTCATCTGGCATGCGGGAGACATAAGATATATCAAAGATATAATTGGAAAAGGAAAGGAAATTTTCTGTATAGATAACCCTAAACTGGATGTACAACATTTATTTCTGTGACTGTTTATGTCACAAAAGTTACATAATTCTGTTAATTAGTTAAAGAACGTAATATCTATTCCACATGTTTCACGCGTATTGACTCCGTTTTAGCGTCGACAACCTTTTAAATAATTCTCCTTGGGCAAAGGTAAATGTCGGAGCGAGTAAATATTGATGTCACAGAACCGGTCGCATCTTCGTAACAAGACCTACATTCACTGCCATCCAATTATTAAATGTATGTAAATTTGACACGCGAAGGAGCCAGCAGCGCGGAATATATACCACCAAATCAAGTCCTTAAATTGGGTAAGTTTGGTATGAAAATTACGGGGCCTAGTTGGTAATACACCATCAGCAACACAGTTAACTGACCATTTGTGAACTTTGTCACGTTACAATAAGGCTGTTAGTGGTCAGTTAAGTGATGCTGTTTGTACTGGTGAAGTGGGGTAACGTTAGTGTGGCCTTCTCATATGGCCGTTTCCAATATTTACTCTTCCAAAGATATAACTATAGTTATCGATCATTTTGAACACTTTTGTAGGGGTGCTAGGAACCTGTTCACGTTCATCCGGATCGCATCTTCTTACTCTTTAACCTCCAATGTCTGCATGGTTGTGTTCTGCTGTGGGGGTAAGACAACTATTTCCGATTGCATCCGAAAACCCTGAAATTTTCCAAACCAACGATATATAGGTACTCTTCGAGGAAAAAATAATAAAATAACGAATGACCTGACCCAATATCGCTTGTTCGCAGTACTAACGCATCTCCAACGTCCAATGATAGTTTGATGCGGTAGTACGTTGAAAGATCTGGCTCTTTTATATCTAATCGACGAGAGTTTTTAATAGAAAATATGATTTCGAATAAACAAACGAGTAAACGATTTCCAGGCGAACAATTTTCACTCGCCGCATCAGTATTGAGCAATCAAAATATGCTTTCAAAGTAGAGGTATTTAGTGTAACAATAAATGCCACATGGTAATTTGCCGTGCGTCATCTTATTTTAAATTCATATTGACAATAGCAAAATTAGGAAACATTTACTCAAGAATACAAATCTAGTATTTAGGTTGACAAAAACTAATATTTAAAAAGGACATTTAAAATGGGACAGGGAAAGGCGGTCCTAAGATCCAAACTCGCTGGTAGAATGATCCGGGACGATAGATTATTGAGTTAGATACCGACATATTGTTTTTTTGTAAATTATCAATATCAATATCCTATTACTATTAATAAGTATATGATTAAATATTTTGCTCAAGATTCATTTCTGGAAGTAAATTGATACCAAATGAGATTGGTATCGATTTATTTTCATTTGGTTTGGAGGCAACACATTTTTTTTTTATAAACATTGACCTAATTTTTTGATTTTAAATAAACAAAGCGTGAAACTATTTCCGATTGCATCCGAAAACCTTGACATTTGCCGGACCAACGACATCTTCTACTAATTGAGGAGGAAAAACATTTAGTCGGAAATATTTATAGGTTCTACGCCTCTAAGAAACGCCTACGGGTTTTCACATATGTTTAACATAATAAACTTGAGTAATAGCACAGATGTCGGGTGGGCCTTGACGTTCTTAGAAGATTTGGCCCTTGTTATATCATAGGTACAAAATCGAAAGATGACCGGGGGAGCCATAAGTCACTAAACAACATCAATTAAATTCAATTAAGTTTACCTACTTATTGATTTTTTATCAAAATTGACGATTATAGGGAGAGCTGACAGTTAGGTGTAGTAATTCCATGGAGTGATACAATAATTATGCTAAGCAGAACGGAGACGAAAGTATGTAAATCTTTGAGAATTGACATGATGACTGATGACAGAGAAACAAAGAAAGAAAGACCATTTATTCGGACGATGTTTGTAATTACAAAGACCGTCTTACCGTAAAACAGGTTAGCAAGGTATCTTACCCTAAAGGATCCTCATTCTTAAAAACTTGTATCGCCAAGATTCGAGAGTATTTTTTGTTCAAGAAATACCAGGGAATGGAAGGCTAAAACAAATATCAGGGGACAATCTCACTCGAATTGACCTAGCCCCAAACTAAGCCCTAGGCTTGTACTATGGGTACTATGAGTAGACAACGATAAACACGCTTAGAAAACCACCAAGACTCAGAAACAAGTTCTCGCGCTTATCACACAGATATTTTCCCTTACCGGAAACCCAACCCAGGACCGCTAGATTCGTAGGTAGGGTTACCAACTAGGCTAGCCGCGTCTTCGCAAGACCAAAAGATCAAGATTTAAAATGTATTTGACATTTGAACGATCCTATCATTTCCTATATAGGCTTGTGGTAAGTACTGTTAGGCGATGGGCTTGCGATCTGTCACTTCACTAATACGCTGGTAAACATCTTAGCCTATTTGTGCCAAATGTGGTTACTAGATTAACAACAAGTATTCTGGGAATACAGGCATGAAGGTATGTATCATTTCCTGAAACCACAGCGTATTAAAAGGAAGCCGCTCCAGTTACATTGCGCCACCAGTTACGGTTGTATTGCCTGCGGTGCGCCAACTGGGTGACATACTCGTGCCAAACCGCGGAGTTGCGTTACTAACTACAAGTACTTAGTGTTACGATTGCGTGGCTTGCACGCACTTTAAAATTATGCTCATTTTGATAATTCTAGAGTTATTCACTCTAGAAAATTATCTTAAAAAGTTATGAAACTAAATTGAATCGCTTCGTCCAAGCTGCGTTATGATGTCCGGGTGTTAAGGTCATCTTTGGTTTTCTATGTATTAACGTATGTATTTTACTATATAAGTATGTTTATTTTTGTCTTGTACCCATCATAGTACAAGCTTGCTTAGTGCCTAGTTTGGGGCTAAAAAGATCACCTTATGAGAGATTGTCCTTTGATATAATATTTATTTATTAAGTTGTTCTCAGCGTACTTAATGTTCCTTTTTGTGTATGTTGGTAACAATTTAAACCTTTTTGCAATATAAACCTTAAAATAAAATACGTTTCAGTTTACAATTTTCGTTATCGGTTAATTAAGAAGGTTTAAACACTTATAACTTCAGAATTTATGCTACTATTTCTTTCTGATGATGATGAATTGTCCTTCTCAAGCCTGATTTTTATAAAAGTCTATAACCAGTTGTTATGAGGCCTTTATGTTGTTGGCCCAGTAGTGCCTTAGCCGGCCTCTTGCTATGCGAGTTGATAAGGCTAAACTAGATTTTTGTGCGCCGTTCACTGGAATACTAAGAAAGATCTAGATTTGTTAGGTTTTAAAGGAGCAGTGCTTCTATTCTAGGCGTTAAAAACCATATCGTCTTTGACCTGTTATGGTATTGTTTTTAACTGCTATCAAAACATTGACTATACGATAACAGGTCAAAAATGATATGATTTTTACCGCCTAGAATGTAAGCAGGGCCTGAATTTTATATACTAAACCTAAAAAAAATATGTTGTAGATAAAAGAGTTGAGTTGGTGATTATATCTCTCCTAACTCTTACTGAAGTGAATAAGAGCTGTTATAAAGTCAACAATATGATTGCGATATCGAAGTAAGATGGGCTAATACAATATGAAATGAAGGCCCTGAGGATATATTATGTTAACAGTAAAGAATGATTTATTTACATGTAATGAACGACCCAAACAGTTTTCCAGTAACTTAAACCAAACTATACACTACACAAGCATCAGCAGCAACCCAGCACGCAAAAAAGGCGCAAAAATTAATTCGTCATGTTGCGGAAAATGACCCCGCTCTAACCTATAGCCTTTAGGCTACACAACCGTCAAGACCATCAATCTAAGCTAAGTAATTAAGATGAAGTATCTAGGAATAGAACCTGCCACCTCTAGCTTTAAAGCCTAACAATGCCACCATTAACCCTGAAATGTCGTTTAAAACTAATTCATCAAAATATTAAACAAGTTGAATACACGTAATTAAGCATTACGCATTTGTACTCTTGCCCTTCAATTAAAAAATCATCCATTATGAATTATTAACGTTTATATAATACGAGTATGTCAAAGTATTGCGCTAATCTGACAGTATTTAAGAATTCACTATTAATGATTTCAATGGCAAGCATATAAATTGTACAAAGTGAGCCCAATATTGAGTATTTAGGTTCTGAATGATCTTAACCTTCATAGGTCTTGTGCACTAGTCCATGTTGCTTGAGTCTTATTAATACTAATTTAGATACAAATAAAAGCCCGAATAATTATCATATTAGAGCATTAATTTTGATAAAAACTAGCTTAGAATCATCCCGAATATACTAGTTAAAAAAAACGTTTTAATCAAGAGAGGGAGCTAAAAGGCCATAGACCGACACACAGATACACAGACATACACACATATATGCATAAGGGTTACTCATTCTTTGATACTGAGTTTGTTCGCATGCTATATTCTGACTCCTTATGATAATTTTAGGCAGAAGGCTATATTCAGTACAGCTTTAATTTTAATAACTAATTTATAGACCAAAATCCCCAAAATAAGTGCAAGTTTCGCATTTTTTCAGCAGTGCAGAATAATTATAAACTTCATATATTACAGAATGGAAATTTCATCATACATTCAACACTCCTTATTTATCGATGCAAAATGATTTAGGAATGCGTTGCATTTACCTTATTTCCCACAGATTATCCTACTTCGATCTCGCAACGAATGTGAAACAAAACAAGCTAAGCCAATCTAAAATCAAGTTCTGCTAACAACTCTTAGTATAGGTCACCAAAGCGTTCCTAGCCTTACGTAAATGCATTGTAAAATCACTGTTTGAACATCATATTCTCCTTCCGCCGTACAACCTCGGTGATAACATCAACAGAAACCACTTAATTCTACAGTTTGTATAAACCTTACATAATGGTAATACAGTCTATTTTTCTGAAATTTGTGTTGCTGTAAGTTGGTTTTGATACTGGCAGCCGAGAGATTGTTTCTTACAAAGGAATGCCATTAAATGGCCAGGAGCGTTTCCTTATTTGGATTTTAGTTGTGTGTGATTTTGTCTTTTGCCGAGTATTCTAATGCAAGAAATTTGTAAATGCATAGATAATTGTATCAAATGCAATTGTATTTCTATGATTTTTATTTTTATTTTCAGAACACGATTTACTTTTAAATACTCTGTCATAAGTTATGAATTCCTGGTTAGTACTTTGATGTCTTGTAGTTTTTTGGGAATTGCTAGATTGGAGCAGATTTAATATTCATATATTTCTGTCATTTGCAAGATGTCCTACGATATTCGTTCATGTAAGTTGATTGTCTTTTCAATCACGTTCTTCAACACAATTATCTGTATTCATAAAGTTCCTACAAGGTTATTTTAAAGCCAAAAAGCTTTGTTCAAAAACATTGTCGTATAATTGACAGCACAAACCGCAGAAGTTCCTTAAAACAAATCCATCAGTTTGCCAAGCCCTTGTGGCTTTTCTGTTGAACGATGTGCAAACCTTAAGTATGTCAACTGTGTCGTCATGTGCCGTATCCGTACGTCGTTGCGTCACAACTTGAACTGCATTTATGGTTACAGTTAAATCTTTTTTGAGTTCAATATTTTAAGATTAAACTGCAGAGAACATTGTTAAGTTAATTGCTTCACGATTTTTGTTTCTTTTGGATCGGTGATTGAGTAACGCTCTGGTTAGTCCTAATTACCTATGGTTTATAATATTTCCGATGTGTGGGTATTGCTTTTAGAGCGTTGAATTGTATCATTATTATCTATTGTAAATTTGAATACCATGAATTGTTTTGTTGCTAAGTATGTAAAGTTACCAGCCTTAAAATACGGCAGTATTTCAAGTTCTTTCTAAGAATTTGAAAAGTTAGGTACTATAAAACCATGCTTTTTCTTTTTGTCTTGCTCGTCTACAGCATTTTATATGTACGCCCACTGTTGGATATATGCGTCTCCAAACTTCTTCCAATTTACCCTGAACTTTGATTTTTTAGTTATTGTCAAAATATCTTTGCTGTTTATAAAAAAATAACGCACATTCAGCGGCGGTCTATGTATGTTGATCTATGTAGATGACTTCACTTCACTTTACTTCAAATTATCATCTCCTCGAAATAGTCTTATGTCCAATTCTGCGGAATGACCCAAAGATAAATTTACAACTTTTTTCCTCGTGTTCTTAGCAATTAGTACACAATAGTGGGTGACATTGCGAATGCCTTGACCTGACCTCTGCGCCTGCGCTGCGCCCCTAACCAAGAACGGCGCTTCCTGTCAACAGAACAATTAAAACTCGAGTTGTGACATTTGTAATTGTTTATTTTAGAAATTTCTGCACAAGGCCAGGGAAAATGAGATAAGGTCTTCTCTTAATGAAGCAAAAATAATAATAAAGGCGGTACTAAATAAAAACCACCGAAAAACTTTTTCTTTGCGTCCCTTGTATGCTAGGTCCTTTTCTTATCTGATATTTCAAAGTATTCTATTACTTAACTCTCAAATTATTAAGTTGCTTAGAATCATCGGTTCTTATAGTAGTCGTTTTACGTGTTTAGTTTTACAGGCCAGGAAGCAAATGAGTTGCGAGTTGGATGAGCTGGATGAGTTGAGAGTAAGAAGGCCGAGCAGAAAGCAAGGCCTTTTAATGCGCAAAGTTAGCAACTGGTCTTCCCCAGGCTAGTGTTTTTGTTTAAAGTGCCATGTGCAATTGTGCAGTGTTTTCCTTCTGAAGCTGCGCTAAAAATAAATGTAAAAATCTCTTATAGAAAAAAAAACTAAAGTTTTACCTTTAACAAGTACAAACCAACACTTTCCTACCAGTACCAAGGAGAATCACGGCACCAAACAAATTCGCAATCGATAACTGTGTCTCCCAAAAACCAACCTTACCTTACCGTTATACGATCACGTTTCAACTGACAGCGCCATGCGTGTTAACGCATGCGTGTATCAATTAGTGCGCCGACGCTTTTCCCGCGGCTTTCTCACCCAACACCCGTGACGAAACGCGAGAACTATAACTGTCCCTTTCTGTTGTATGGCGTTGGCTCGCTCCTTGCAATTTATGGTTGCCATAGAGGTTATGAAATTTTTAAACGGTGCGAAGCAGATTAAGGTTAACAGACATGGTTAGATGTTATGTGTTAGAAGTATAAAGATCATTTTACATAGTATGAATAGAAAATGACTTGCGTAAGGTTTTGCCTATAACGAACTAAATCAAATAAATAAAGATCACGGTACAATCTCACACAAAATGACGTAGTCCTATACTAGTTAAGCGTTAGGCTTGTACTGTGAGTAGGTATTAGACAAAAATAAACATACTCATAGACAAATATATTCTCAAATATATAGGAAACACCCAAAACTCAGGAGCAAATACTAGTGCTTATCGCATACATATTTTCTGATACCGGGAATCGAACACAGGACCGCTAGCTTCGTATGCACTATGCAGGGTAACTTCCAAGCAAGCTCAAATGCACTGGTACGTTATACGATATTGTACAAACCCACCTTGCTTTAATATCGTGTCATATTGATGTCGTTATAACAGCTATTATTTACTTGACAGTAAGTCATAACGTAAACAGGGCCTATTTTAAATGTCTTTTCCCCTATTCTTATCATATATTATTACCCCCTTACTAATAAACGTTGAGTAACGGTGGTATAGCTATACAATGTTTTGTCTTTATCTGTCAAATTATTTAATTTGACAAATTATTTAATTTGACAGATAAAGACAAAACATTGTATAGCTATACCACCGTTACTCAAAGTTTATTAATAAGGGGGTTATAATGATAGCTCTTATTATCTTGAAAGTAAAGGTTACCAAGTCGTAAACAATGCGATTGAAACGAGGGAAATAGAGGCCCCGTCTGATTACGATGGTATAGCAAGATGGGGCCGAAGTAGAATAAAGGCCCTGACTTGTAGAATAACACCATAATTGATGATCAAGGTCCAATGTTTTTGTAAGATATTTTTTTATCACCCAATTTAGAAACGTATATCAAAGTAATTAAGGAGATCGTGCTAGTCGTGTGCTTCAACCGTTGGTTATCTTCGCAGTAACGTATTTTTTTAACTTAGATTAATGATGGAGTTTGTGATTTTGTGGTTCTCAGTTTAATGAGGGCCCTTTGGAATGAGGATAAAATACTACTTGTGAGGTTGTGAATGTTTTTATGCTAATTAATAAATTTATAGTTAAAAAGTTCAATTTTTTTTCATTATTTTCGTGGTCAATTGAAAAATAGAAGTAATAATAAATAATAAATATCAGGGGACTATAGGCTCTAGGCTTGTACTATGGGTACTAGACAACGATATAGAGAAATATATACTTAAACACACAAAAAAATCCCATGACTTAGAAAAAATACTCGCGCTCATCACACAAATATCTAGAAGTATTTCAAGTTTAATCGTATAATGATGTAAACTCATCTTACGTCCGATTAATCAGGAAAAACAAAATTAAAATCAGTTTTTTATACTTCACGCTTCACGCACGTATTATTAGCTATGAAGTTTTAATTAAATAAGATGATCACGTTTACGCAGAAAAACATTAAAGTCGGAATCTTCAAAATTAATTGTTTGCTTAGAATTTACGCCTTAGATAAACGTATAAGGAAGTAAACAGGTATAACCGCTTTATTCGATTAAATAATAAAAATATTTTGTAGTCGGTTTGGAAATTAATGTTCTTTTATTTTTGATATCATAAGGGTGGGTTCTAGATATCAGTAGCAACTAAAGCCGCTATCTTATCCCGTGTTCGCATCATTTGATACTGTGTCAGGGTAAGACAGGAATTTTATATAAGTCTTTAGCGTTGGCGAAGTGTTTGCTACCTTGGCTCTCCAGATAAGTCGTCGACTATTTAAAAAACGAGTTGTTTAACAGAATAACATCCCTGTATTAACGAATCCTAGCGAACGAAAGCGACGAGGCACAAAAGTGGGCATTAACTACCGCGTTTCATTCACACACCCGTTTGCATTGACGACATTCCTGCGCAGTGCGCCCGCGCCATTACGACGTATTGTCTGCGCCGATTACAGTAAGAGCTCTAGACTAGTTTACAACTTGTAAACGGTCCTTTAAGTGACAGTGGGCAGGGCGCATAGACTGCCGATAGGGCCAAAGATAGAAAGTGAAACAAGAGTAAATATTAGGACCCCACAAGGCCTAATATGGCTGCGTTTATCGCGAGACAATAATGTTGATAAAACGTCCGTCACTTTTTAACACGTATATATAAGTAAGAGAGGGACGGATGCTTTATCTACATTTTATCACGCGATAAACGCAACCATACTAGGCCCGCTGGTCGTAGAAATTTATCAGACGGGATTGATGTCGATCCTTGGAGGCGGCTTATGTTTAGCAGTGGATGATGATGATGATAAAGATGAGGTATAAGATGATGATAATGAAACGATAGGTACTAGACAGAAGATGTCTTAAAACCGCTAAAACCTTTTGAGACCTGTATATTTGGAAACTGATTTGTAAAGCTGCAAACGCACTGAGAACGGAGGCGACGCAATGCGGCGCGTTCCTATACAAAAAAACGCCTCCGCCACGCTTTGGGCACGCTTTTTAGTACGAGAACACGCCGCACCACACCGCCTCCGCTCTCAGTGCATTTTATTTTATTTGCTTTTGACACGTAATATAATTTTAAATAATATTTATAAAGAATCGGGATCTGTAGGTATCTAAAAAAAAATTAATGCAAAACCTGTTAATTTAAGCAAGTGTTCGCATTGTGTTCCAATGTAGGGGCAAGACAGCCAGTGAAATGACTACCATTGAGTCATTCTAGTTTAGTTCTCAGAATTAGCAATGCATTTGAAATTATGAAATTCGAAGTGTTCATAGACATGGACCTCCTCAGGCCCATTTACTATAAGGTATGCTATGCTCATGTGCCTTTTTAATGCCATATAAAAGTTTCACGTGTATTTTGGTGCCCGAAAACGACACACAAATCCTCAATTCAAATATTACAGTTCTCGAGGAAATTATGACGCGCACGTTCCACAAGGACAAAGTCGGACAAAATCCAGTTTATAAATACGAAGTTGACAGTTGCAAATCAGGTTTACCATAAAAGAGAGATGTAGATTGTTATCAACAACCAGTTCCTAAAAATGCAACCCAAACAACTCCAATCAGTTAAATGCTTGCGAAGAATTTTGTAGCCATTTTAATTAGTTAAAACACAGTTATACGTGAGATCGAGTCAATTAGCGATGCGATTACGGTTAACAGTCGTGGATAATCGTAGTTAGTCGGTTTAAACCGTAAGTCACGACGGGTAATCAACCGAGGCGTTTACGTGTGCGATCCAAATAAAGTGTTTTGAGTGAAGAAAACAGATAATTGCTCGCAATTTTTTGTTTTTGATCTTTGTTTTGTCGGTAACGCAGTCCGATAGTAAAATTATATATTTATTAGTTTTATTTAAGACCAATCATAAATATATAATGAATTATAATAAAAAATATATATACATGTTATGTTGTAAATTCATCAACGCTATCATAACTTTGCTAGTTGGGTATCTTTTCAAGTCATGTATGTACCTATAGTGTTCTTCGCAATTTAATTAGCGTTCAAATCGTTTGATAGAAACCCTGGGTGCGCAACTCTGATTCACAATTAACCAGTTTAATATTTTCCTTCTCGTCTAAACCTTAAAGATGGTAACCAATGTTTATAAATCTACGTCTTGTTTTCTATACATCTTTTATACGATGATGCCTCACTTTAAACAAACACTCCAAACCCAGCCAATGTTTTTATTTACATTACAATACCGTTTTCCTCGGTGGCATTTTCCTGGAAAAAAGTCTCTTGCAAAAAGAATCGCAATCTTTGTTTAAGAGCCGTCTATAGAGGCCGTGTCGCAAATTTTCGTTTTGTTGATGATTGATGTGAAATTGAGTAAAATACTCACACGTAATCTATTAATCCTGTGCTGTGTATTTAAATGTGAGTCATAAAATATTTCGTCGTGTCGTTTTCTTTTTGAAAATTCTAAACTTTTACACATTTTTGTCGTATTGTGTAAACCATTCCTTACAACCACATCATGACAAACTCCAGATGTAAAGATTTAATAAACAATATTTGAGTATTTTACTCAATTTAATTTCAATAATCAAGGATAACATAGATCCTAGAGCACCAGCTTACCTCTCCCAAAGGATTGGGCTAGCTATCCAGAGAGGTAACGCAGCCAGTGTCATAGGGACCATGCCGCGAGCGGACCTGCTAGAGGGGGTGTTCTTTTTATAGTGGTGATTATTATTTACATCTTTAATATTTGAGTAGCTTTGTTTTATTTTAAGTTAAATAAGTTTCGTTTTAACTTTTAATTGTATTATATTATTTGTTAACTAACATTTAAAGCGTGACATCAAAGGATAACATAAAAATGCGACGTCTCGCCTTTGTAAGAGATCTCTTTATAAAATCACTCATCCCATTTATAACATAAGTATTTTCTATATCTCCGACCGTAACGGGCTAACACTAAGCCCTATAAACCAGTCCGGTAAAGGTCATCGCTCGGCGACTTTTACTTTCGATCGGAGAAAGCGGCGCCCGCGCACGACTGCGATCTGTTACATTTACAGCGACTGTTTAGGTCATTTTACACGTAAGTCTGACGCCGTATTGGGTCCATTTTGTATTAAAATTTGGAAGCTTGGTTCTGACTGTGATAGCTCAAAATTTGTTCCAAATGAATTGGTATTGGTTACACTATGGTTATAATATAATAAAAATAAGTGATGTTACGTCCTTTTACGTGACATTTTGTCACAGAATAAAAAAACAAGTGGAATAATGTCGTAATCTATGAATAATTCGTTTTGAATGTTTACTAATACAGTTATTTTTAATCAGTTGTCTCGGAATTGCATCGTAACTGACCTTAATTAAACCAGTGTGGAAAGTGTGTTAAGTCCGACTATATTTATTAAATCAATTTAATTAATTTTATATTAATTTTAATCAACATCACCTAAATGAAAGTAAAGATAAAAAGCTAGAAAAGAAAGTATAAATGTCAATCAATTTTGAGGGGTTTTAAAATATTAATTTATACCCGTCAGTAACTGACACATGACATTGCAATTATTCAACAAAAGTCAAACCTTGTAAAGATACTTAGCACTTTTCTACTCAATGTCATCGATTTAAAGAATCTGACAGCGAATTGACATTGCGATTTTTGTTGAAATATTTTTTTTAATGAATCGTAATCAATGCTCTTTACGCTTCAAAGTCATCTTTAGAATGTTTAGCAGATCATTGATCGTTTAATGATAAATCAGATACTTAGCGTGGTAGTGCGACATGATTGTGAATGGAGTGGCTATTTCGTAATCGGAGAAAATATTGTTGAGTGACCGCGCAAAATGCTTTACGGCCTTATCCGGGGAAAACGAGCTCGTTGTTTAATATTTTATTTTGTCACTTGTTGTATAATATTTGACCCTCCCAAAAAAAACTAATGTTTTTGGTGGGTTGTACTTGACAGATGGCAAAAGAGCTTGAGGTCCATCTCCTACCAGACCAGATGAACCAATAAATTGAAGGACATATTTTGCACTTTATCCCGATTGTAAGGGACGAAATCGACCGATGAAGGCGAATCAAACTCCAAGTGTCCCGAACCGATCCTTAGCCAACCAATGACCAGACAAAGATAGTTTTAAAGAGATAGTTCTGGTGTAGGGCCTAATGCATCTGGTAAATTGACTAGTTAGGTCCCATCTTAATTTTCAGTGTTGGCAAACTCATTTAAAATCATGAGATTGCATTATTAAATGTCGTAAGTACATCTAAATAAAACCAAGATTTAGTCATAGTTTCTGAAAGCATCCACAGTAGAATACGGTTGATGAATGCTACAAATGTTTTTGTTATTTGCTAGGAAGTTGCGAATGGTTTCTTTGCATAGATTAAACATGGACTGCTTTTTAGATCTATTTTGTAAGATGGTGATTTCTATTCAACTTCGTAACTTTTCCTGCTAGATTGCCTAAAACTTGTGTAAATTTTAGACATCCATGCACAAACAAGGCGAGTGAAACGTCATTCTTAAAATGGTATTATTTTGAAATGAAAAATGATTCGGTTGAAGTCTTTACTATTCCGTTGGTGTTTGTCAATCTCTATGTGGTCACACAAGGAGTTTAAGAGCCGGATTAAAAAACTATATAGTCTTGGCTAAGATGCCCGTCTTGAGACTGTCATCTCACTCAAGATCAGTTTCAACCTTTTGGCCTTTTTTAATTCCGTGAACAAAATAATGTGCTACTGCTAACATTTGGACTATGGGCAGAAATGTCCTCACCTACCAACAGATATTAAACATGTCTCAGAATTTTATTAAAAATAAACATATTCTTGTCGATTTTTTTTACTTTGCAACTAAAATAGGTATTTTGTCTTGTTTTCGATCCTAATAGATAAACATACGAGTATTGACATGCATCCCATGACTGTTGGAGGGTAGGGACAGGGGCCAAACAAAATCATCCTTTCAAATAAACATTTCTAGTAAACTGTATCACAATGTTATGATAGCCAGTCTGTGTCATCACAATCTAGATGGAGATGAAAGTGGTTTGCCCGAGGCCGCCATCTTGGTTGGCGAGGACATATGTGTGCATAATTGCGTGTGTGTAATGGTTCGGCGTAATGAATTAGTTTAGTTTAGGGCTGTCTATGTTAGTAATTAAGGTATAGTCATTTATTATGCTAGAAATAATGGAGGTACATTTTAGTGGGGGGAGGACCTTGTGGAGGCTCCGGCCGAATTGTTAACAACATCTAGCATAATGCTGAGCCAGTGTCCGATTCGTAACCGCGAGGACACTCACTACGTGCTGTTTCTGTCATATTGTTTGTTTTCTTTTATTTGTCTATTTTTGTGTCTTCTGTGTAGTGAATAAATGTCTTTTTTCTTTCTTCTTTCTTTCTTTCTTGCTTGCACACAACAGCAGTTTTCGCACTGTTCGCATTGTGTTCCGTGCGGGGGTAAGACAACCGGTGTAATGACATGAGCGGCGTTTCATCTAAGACCTGAAGGTTGGCAGTCGTGTGATGACATCGTAAGATTGCAATCTTGTGATTCAAAATATGTATAGGCTTCAGAGTCCACAGGCCCTCAGGTGACCTTTTGCGCTTGTTTTTCTTCTCCATGCCGTAAAAAAAGATTCAAAAAGGTTGTTGGGTCGGATGGTAAATGTTGACATAACGCGTACTCATAAATTTTATTTGGTAAGATACTAAAACTTTAGTACCTAATATAGTAGCGTATAGAGCGTAAACGTTCTCGAACTATTAACAGTTTTTGTAGCACATCAGAAATATTATGTGTTGGTGTGTGTTTGGACAACCCTGATGTAGTTTTATTAACAGGTAAAACCTAATTGGTTCAGATAAGTGATTTAGTTAACTGTGGGAATTTATCTTAAATAAGCCGAGATACAAACTGCTACATTAAATACATCAACAGAAAGACATTAGCTTTTAAACTATGTACGTAAATCTTTTGGGCATTTGCAATATGTTTTATTTAGTTAGTGTTGAATACACTTGCGTAATATACTTACTATAAAATCTGTGGTTAGCCTATTTGATAGTAATCCTGTCTACGAAGGTAGCAGTCCCTAGTTCGATTCCCGGTATGAGCAAATATTTGACTGATGATTGATGAGATAAAGTATTATATATGCTCCCGAGTCTTCGATGTTTTGTATGTTATTTGGGAATGTAAGCATTCGTTTCTCGTTTTCTATTACTCATAGTGTCAAAGTTGCTACTTACAAGTCTAGAGTTTAGTTTTAAAGTAGATTAATTTTATTTATCGTTGGTGTTACTGCTAAACAGCGTAAGTAACAAATTGAATACGGAGCAAAATACACTTACTATTAGGGTGCATTTTGCTCTTTATTAAATTAGTTAGTTACGCGGTTAAGCAGTATCGACGTTATGTGAGATCGTCCCCTGATAATTACAGATAAAAACGCATGCTTAAATCATAAACTAAATTAACACCATTTTTGCCTCACGCATGGGCCAGTCTACAAGTTAATTCAACATAAAATTGCAAAATCCAAGCAAATAATCCTAAGATATCGTCAAACATGAGTTCAACATTCTTCTCCGAAACGTTTGAGCACACAATGGGCGACCTGCGCGTACGCGTCCCACGAAACGTGACCTACTTGTGTTTGTACTTGCGCGCGGCCTTACATGCTGTGTGATGTATTAATTAAATCAGTTAGGCCTAGGAGTTCAAACCTTGACATTGGTAAGGCTAGATATTATTTTAAACTAACTTTTGGCCGGGACTCCGCTCCCGTAAAAACGTTCGTATAACCTTTCTTAACACTGATTTATTTCGGGATAAAAAGTAGCCTAAATGCTATTCCAGACTATAATCTATATCTGTGCCAAATTTCATCCAGATCCGTACAGCCGGTTTGTAGTAATTGAGTAACAAACATCCATACAAACTTCGGCATTTATAAATAGCAGTTGAATTAGTAAATAGTAAAGAAGTAAGGATAAGACATTTGGCTTGGCTTATCCTTACCGCCAACCCATATTTACACACTAGTCTCTAACTAACTAAGCACGCGACAACTATTTATATAACTAATATCCCGCTATATAAACTGTTCTGCGTACTTTTGCTCCTGTAATTTATCTCTCCACAACTGTCTAACAGCGTTTTTTTTTAATAAAATGTAATTTAGCCGCGCACGTTACATACACGTTAAATAGAAGCGAACGTGACCTAAGGTTTTTTAAAATGTCTAAAAAAACAAAAAACCAATCACGACGTCCATCTTCATCAAATAATTACAATACAGGAAGCTATAGAACATCGTGGAAAAAAAAACAATTAGTTAAGAAGATGCAACTTGATTAGTTACTTGACCCGGTATCGAACCTTGAACTGAGCAACAATAAGGCTGCAATTACTGAGCATTGCCGGAAGCCTACAGCGGTAATCAAGTGAGGAATTAAGTGTTTGATATAATAACTAACGTTTTCATTTTAAATACATACGTCGTTTTGCATGGGAAACTGCCGTCGACGAATATAAACTGCAAAGTTGTTTTGGAAAAAAAAAATATAAAAAAATGGTTTTTAATATTATTAACTATTTCAGTAAACTATCGACGTTTTGGGTTTCTTGGAAATTATTTTAAAAATTATTAAACTAGTTGGATCTTAACATAAAAATACTTGAAGTTATTTGTTAGTTGGTTTGTAGGACGGAATATTTAGAACTACTAATCGTTCATTTACTTGTAGAAATTTACTCTGTTTCTGAGTTAGGTACACAAAACCTATTGATTTCTAGTTCTTCTATTTGAAATGTTATAACATTTACTTGTATGAAATCTGCCAATCAATGTAATGTTTTCTGCTACAGTGACTGACATTATTTTTCCGCTACAGACTACCTAGTAATAGAGATAAGTCAGATTATTTTTGGGACCAACTGCAGTCCAAACTTTGTAAGTCTACGTTTACGCCAGAAAAGATTTTATACATAGCTCTCAGACATCTTAATATGGCATCGAGTTTATAAATACTTGTGTTCTAAACATACATATATGTTATTTATGACATCAAAGCAAATAAAAAAGATGTTTTAAAATAGTACCTATATTATTAGCCTTAACGTTGCACGCATTGCAGAAATCGTGGTCACGAAGACTTCTTTCCTCAGATAAACCACTTTTGTTTCAGTGTCGTTTCAAAACACATGTGATTTCGTGTTTGTTCGTCGCTAATCTCGTGTCTAACCGCAAGGTTAGAAACAACATGAGCTTGGCAACGGCCGATAAAACCGTAAAATTGTTCTACTTACGTCCAAAAGCACGTAAATGTAGTAAGGGCTTTTTTGCGACCGCGTAGTTGGTAGTGAGGGGTTGCTGTAAAGGAATCGAACGGTGTAAACGCACAAAAACCCGAAGAATACATTTACATACGTATCTACATACATAAACTCACGCCTTCATTCCAAGAGTGGGGTAGGCAGAGCCACAGACTCACCAACAACTCCAAAAACTTGTTGATAATTCTGTGACCACATTTTGCACAACCAGGCTAAGATGTTATCCAGTGTATCAGTGACAGGTTGCAAACCCATCGCCTAACAGCACTACACAGCCTTTATTCCCTTAGTCGTCTCTTACGACATCCACGGGAAGACATGGAGTGGCAACATTCTAAACCCGGCACCACACGGGCATAGTATATTTTCCTATTCACAATAAATTGAAAATATATAATCTTATAATAGTAAAACGTGGTAACAACCACTTACGTACTTTTTCATCTCAAAAGTGTACAACTCGAAAAACCACGTAACTGCTAACAACTGCTTTTAAATTTAGAAGCATTTTAGTTAGTAGTTCTCAAGCCTCGTTTGCTTAATTAAATATAATTATCTAACGTTTAATTACCCGAGTACTGTTTAACAATTCCAAATCGGTTTATTCGCTAGCGTTAAAAACGAGAAGATGCTCAGACCTTGAGCCTTGGTGTTTACTTCTTGCCGCCATTTTTAACGAAATTCATTTATCTAATTACGGGTCGTGTCTTTAAGCTTCGTCTGTTCACGTTTTGTTGGAGTTTTTAGATTGCGACATCCCACAATTATAATGACAGGGACCTTAACCCAAGGTGCTAGGAGTTCTTTTTAAATGCTTATTTAATTAGAGGGGATGGCTAGGTTAGCTGAAAAAGGGGAGTTATTGTTTAGAGCGCAAACATACTTTACGTGATTATGGTAGTGTCTTGTCACTGCTAATTCCTTGCATACACGCGTGATGTCACTATTATTGGTATTATAATTCGTCACAAGTATAAGTTACTAATTTGTCGTTATAGTTTGACATTGATACCTATTTGGGTTTGTGTATTTTTTTAGTTTTATTTTGACATACCAGGGGCACGTTTTATAAAGCTACAACTTACAATTTTACAAGTCTAAACTGGCAACACTGCTCAAATGGCTGGTCTTCATTGGTCGAGGTTGTGTCAAATGGAAACTCGTAACCTGTAAATTGTAATTTGAAGCTTTGTAAAACAGGCCACAGCAGTAACTTTTTAACATTATTTATTATATTGTGATGTTTCTCTTTTAAGTAGGTACCTATTACTTATTACATTTTATGTTTAAAAAACTACCTGGATATAATGGACTAAGTGCCGCACACAGAGACGTCAATTTAATTTGCTAATGCTTGATTAAAGTTGCTGCTGTCACTTTCTTTTGCTACAGTAATAGAGTAAGACAACACGTCACTAAATAAGTATTAAATTTAATTGACTTCTCTGAGTGCGGCACTTAATCTCAAGATTGCAATCTCAACACTGCAAATGCGTTGGACTGAGGCTGAGGACTAATATAAAACGCCTCTATGCAAGTCTTATCACTGGTTTTACTCCCACACCGAAATACAACAATGCAAACACTGCTGCTTAGCAGGGTCTCTATTCCACTGGGTAAAACCTTAGTCTTTCACATGTTATGGTATTGTTTTCAACTCGGCCGCCATTACTGTCAGTCAAGTAAATAAGGGTGTTACCAGACCAATTGGTCTGGTAGGAACTATCGATCGACGTCGAGTAATGCATTCTACCATCGATCGATGCAGTCGATCGCCGATTGATCGATTGGTCTGGTAGGAACTATCGATCGACGTCGACTAATCCATTCTACCATCGATCGATGCCGTCTATCGACGATCGATCGATTGGTCTGGTAACACCCTAAGAGCTATCAAAACATTGACAATATGATGACATGTCACAGGCAGAGTTTACCGAATAGAATAGAGCTTATTGTACTACGCACTCGCAATCACGATCGTTTTCGTTTTGAAAATCGAAGGCTTGTCTGCATACAAAATGAAAACAATTGCTCCACTTTGAAGCGAGTGCGTTAGACAACAAGCCCTCAGGTTGTAACTGAATTCTAAAAAGGATAACATAACTAGGGTTAGGATTTTGGTGGCAAAATGTGGTCCTAGAATCCATGGAGTCGCTATTTCCTAATTATTATTACACATATCACTTTGATTTTGGCCTTTAGTTTTGTCATATTTCTAAATAAACTAAACTATTTTTAGTTCAGTTTAACCATACCTACTAATATTTGTTTGTGTGTTACGATGTCACAGCGGAGATATCCTCCGTACCTGGGCCATTTTCAAAAACATTGTACATAGTTAAGGATAGTTAAAGCCTCAATTAAAATCCTTAACTTTTTTCCATTTCGTAACGAAAGTTAACCATACCATAATCGAAGCTAAAATGCCAATTGGCGTAAAGGACAACTGAACTGTACTGTAAAATTGTCCTAAACGCCAATTGCCATGATGATTTAAGTATAGTAATTTTTGTTACAAAATGGAAAAGGTAAGGATTTTAACTGAGGCTTTAACTGTCCACTATGTAAGGTACAATGTTTTTGAAAACGGCCCACCTACCAAAATTAATTTAAAATTGATTGAGTTTTGAAATATGACAATACGAAGGTCAAAATCAAGGTGGTATGTTTTATAATAATCAAGAAACAGCGACTCCATGGATCCTAAAACCACGGTTTGCCACCAAAAGTCATAACGTAATAACTGCAAATAGTTAGACGTCGTGACAATATCCGACCTCCGTCCTAACAAATGGCTAATCGCAAAGGCCTCTGCGTACGCGCCGCTCGTGGGAAACTCAAACCGACTTATCAGAGCTGACAAAAGAGTCCTTATTTCTTAAGGTTAACGGAAAACAATTTACCTTTTAATTAATGTGAACATTTGTATACGAAAAGAGTTTGGAGGTTAAAGGAGTTAACGTTAATCTGGTTAATTCTACAATTCAAGGTCTAGGTTATAATTTATGATAAAAGTATTGTAAGTAAAAAAAAAACCGGACAAGGCGAGTCGGACTCGCGCACGAAGGGTTCCGAACCATTATCCATGCAACATTAACAAAAAACGGCAAAAAAGTCACGTTTGTTGTATGGGAGCCCCCCTTAAATATTTATTTTATTCTGTTTTTAGTATTTGTCGTTATAGCGGCAACAGAAATACATCTTCTGTGAAAATTTCCACCGTCTAGCTATCACGGTTCGTGAGATACAGCCTGGTGACAGACAGACGGACGGACAGCGGAGTCTTAGTAATAGGGTCCCGTTTTTACCCTTTGGGTACGGAACCCTAAAAATATATAAATGTCGAGAGACAATCTCACACAAATTGACCTAGTCCCTAACTAAGCTCTAGGCTTGTACTATGGGTACAACGAGATAAATACTTATATAGAGAAATAAATACTTAAATACATAGAAAACATCCAAGACTCAGAAACAAATACTCTCGCTCAACACACAAATACCTGCCCTTACCGGGATTTGAACCCGGGACCGCTAGCTTCGTAGGCAGGGTCACTACCAACTAGGCTGTGTCGTCGAAGTGTGGCTGAAGGACCTTTAGGGTCTTATCCTTTAACTTACCGCCAAGCAGCAGTGTTCACATCGTTGTGTTTCATTTTGGACCTTAGACTTTGGCAACGCATTTGCAGGCTTAGGATTGCAGTCTTGTGATTGTTGTCTTAAGAATGTAAATGGGTGCTAGATCCCACTTAACATCAGGTGGTTTGTGTGATCGTTTGCATACTCTATTTATACCATACAAAAAGAAAAAACGAGTTTTCCTTGTTGTTTAGTGTTGATCGAATGATCGATTTGTTGATCTATTTGTTTGTTTTAGCAAGCAATAACAATAATATTATTTGTTACAGGTATGTACAAGGAAACATCAGAGGGTTTCAATTCAACCAATAAACAGATAAGTAATGTAATTGTTCTCCAATAAAATAAATAATAAAACCGCGATCTCAAAACTACAACTCTCAAAATATGTTTTCAAACTTTCATATATTTGGATACATCTCTTTGTAGTCGACTATACATAAATGGCAATCTGTTGGCTTAGACAAGTCTGCCAAGAGTCATTTTTTTATATTATGTTATATATGTTTATGTTATAGCGGCAACAAAAATACATCATCTGTGAAATTTCAACTGTCTAGCTATCACGGTTCATGAGATACAGCCTGGTGACAGACAGACAGGCGGACAGTTGAGTCTTAGTAATAGGGTCCCGTTTTTATGGTTTATACCCTTTGGGTACGGAACCCTAAAAACATTAACGACTGCAGTAAATATAATATTGGTACCTATGTCTACGTAAGCAATCGTGCGTTTACCTACAACGATAAATTTTGCTAGGTTTGTACTGTTTTTCTTAGAATGAAACTTGGCTCATAAACTTAGTTTCTCCGAATAAATAATGTTACGTATACGGCAAGGTAAACAACTCAACTATGTCACAAGCAAAAATGTGAACGAAAACCAGTTTTCTAATATAGATATAACGCCATATAATTGTAGTGAATTCATGTTTATATCACGTTTTAAGATTAAAAAAACATGTGAAACTGTTATTTTTTAAAAGAGGTGTTGTGAATAATTGAGTAACAGGAAAGTGTGTTTATTTATCTGTCCTTCTTTTGCATCAATTGAGATAGTTGAAAGGAAGGATAGCCGTTTTTTATACGGCAAAGGTGGCAGTTCCCGAGAATATAGAGATAAAAACAGTGACAAAACATCATCCTAAAAATTGAGACTAATTAAAAATAATAACATATTCATACTCCTATCAAATCTGGACAGTAAAATCATCCTTTACAATCAAGTTTGCTTTAAAATTTGATGGCAAAAAAATTAATCCACGATTTTATTTTTTATCTTCTTAATTTAACTGCCAGCAATAATTAAAAACGTCAAAACATCAGTTCTTTTTTTTACCAAAATAACCTTGGTTCGACGAGCTTTTATTTTTTAAGAGCGCGTTCCGAAGGCAGAGGCTTTGTTCGTACAGCCTGGGTTTGAATTGTCTAAAGGGCCATTATGGTGCTAACGTCTGCTGTGTGGTAAATGTGGTAATGCCATTAGGGTTATCAATTTTGAGAACCTATTTTTTTTAATTATTTTTTGTTAAAATGTTTTGTTACTGTCGAAATAGATTAAGTAAACTTATTTTTTTCATTTTTATTAAAGTGCTTAGAGAAGTAAAACGAAATGGTTGTCTTTAGAATTTCAGTCAAAGCCCTACATTAGTCACACTTTATGTAATATTTAACATCTCATTTTAGTTTGGTCTTCTAAAACGCTTAGACCTTTTCTTATCTTACAGATGGCCATTTCGGATACACTTCGACCCTATGGGATCTTTTGTGTAATTACCCTCTTACATACTCAGCTGTTTGAATGTGCAGGTTTCCTCACGATGGTTTTCCTTTACCGTAAGAGCATAGGGTAATGTACTTAAGTTAAGAAATTCACTGGTACATGAGTCACTCGATTCTCGTGAAGAACAGGACAATTTTAAACTAAGTTTTTGATACACATTGAGAACTTAAGTAATTATTGCATAGTTACAAACATTCTACTAACATAACAGTTTTACTGCCGCACTCAGAGACGTCAATTAAATTTAATGCGTGATTAAAGTAGCTGCTGTCACTTTCTTTGCTAAAGCAATAGGATAAGACAACACGTCACTAAACAAGCGTTAAATTTAATTGACGTCTCTGAGTGCGCAGTCGATAATTAAAAATGCCCTAATTATAATGTTACCAATCCCATTATATCTCTACATAGTAAAAAACAAAGTCATTTCCCGTAGTCGTCTGTCCGTCTGTATGTACAGTCAACCAATTTGATAGAGGCCACTATGGACTTTGTCAATGTGACGTTGTAAACCAAATCATAAGAAGTCTGTAACGTTTGGTTGTCAACGTCACTTTAATATAGTCCAAAGTGGCCTAGAAATCAAATTGGTTGACTGTACGCTTAGAGCTTTCAAACTACGCCACGGATTTTGATACGGTTTTCATCAATAGATAGAGTGATTCAAGGGAAAAGTTTTTATGTAAGTATAATAAATTTTGGTTTACGTACGGGTGTTACAGAAAATTTACATAAACCGGAGCGAAGCGAGGGCGCATCGCCAGTATAGTATAAACAAAGCTCAGCTTTCTAAACATCCTGAAAGCAAAGATCTGCCTCACAAAATGTTACTATGTCCAAACAAAGTGCTGAAATAATTGTCCAGCTAGTCAATGGCGAAACATTTCTCGTTTCATATTGTATTGATAACTGATAACTATGTGCTTCCTGGTTCCCAAGTGAAACACGTAATTAGTATATCTTTAAAAGAAATGATGAACAACCCTAACAACATAATTGTATGCCTTAAAACACTTTCCCTTCCATAATACATTCTGAAGCGAGACAAAAACCTTTTGAAAGTTTGTCTCTTTGTCTAACTCCTGCAATTAGTTAGGCGTCTGAAAGAGACAAAGAGAGAAATATTTATGAACCTTTGCATATTGGATGAAGAAATACTTTTACCTTTGTGTGACGTGTTCTGTTTTCTGACTGTGAAGACCGACTGTATTTATTGTAAAATACCCGTGTACATTTTACAACTTACAAGTCTAAATATTTTTTTATTCACACGTTAAAACCATTATTGCCTTAGAAGTGTTATAGACTATAGTATTGACAACATTATGATAGCTCTTATTTACTTGAAAGTAAGGTGCTAAGGTGGCTGAGTTAGAAACAAAACAATAACACGCCAAAAGCAGATTGTTGGACCCAGTGTAATAAAAAACCGGGTAGGGGTCTACTTGCATACATATTTTTACGCATAATAATCATCACGCATAAAAATCGATTGTCATAAAACGGTTTTTACAATAGAAAGGGTTTTATTTTAATTATTATTAAAAACTAACCTAATCTATACAATAGACGTTTATTAAATTTTGCAATGTCAGCCTAAAAGGGTGTTATGATAATCGATTTTTATGCGTAATGATTATTATGCGTAAAAACAATATGCGAGTAGATATGCCCCCTAAAAAACCCCTGAAAACTAATCATAATAGCGTTTTTGATGACTTTTTGACCTTATTTATTATTTTATTTCTTTTTCTTCTTTATTTTGTTTCTTTTTCTTTATTTAGACGTCAAAATTTCTTAAAAATCATCTTTACTCTCTATTTTGTCCGTTGGTTACATCATTAGCAGAATCATCCATCCACAACGGAACGTATAAAATCCTTCCACTGCCAAGAGCCACAAAAACTAATAATCGAAAACATTTGTATGGAACGTGTTTTTTGTATGACACAGTCTATTTCACATCGGTGATCGGGGCAATTTAGTTCGAACTGAAGATTATCTGAGTTCTATAACCTTTAATGGGCTTAATTTCTTGCGTACGGCTATTGTGCGGCTCGAGGAATCTGAGTAATGGTTGGGACGTTTCTTAATGCGATTGGGCTAGAAAAGCAAAGAGAAAAGGCGTGGGTTTTTGCAGTTAACGATTTTTTAATGTTTAGGCATTAAAAATATTCCTACACCATTTTGATATTTTGCAACATTACATTTTAAAATATCAAAATAATGTGGGATGTTTTTATTCCTGGATTATTTTAATGCGTGTAATTCAGAAGAGAAAAGATGGCAGTTATTACGTTTTGAAATTGTAATAAAATGCATTAAATCCTTGTAAAGAATATATTATCAACTATTATATACGGCAAAGCCCCAATTAAAATAAACTGACAACGTTTAATAGTTTTTTTTGCCAAATTAGAATAAGGTTGTCTGTTTTTTTTCATAGAGATATTCGCTCTACCCGACTCTCTCTTTAAGCGTAGAACTCGTATATTGCTATTCCTTCGAAACTATACAAATTTCAATAATAAAAGCTATTCTATGTCTTTCGCCGAGGTTCAAGCTCCATACAGATTTAATCAAAATCGGTTCAGCGGTTGAGCTTTGAAAGCGTCTGTCTGTTTGTCTTTAACAAACAGACAGACAGAGTTACTTTTGCATTTTTTTAGTATGGATTTAAGAAATAATATTATCGTTAACTTTGGATCATTACCAGGGCTACAGAGGTCGAACAAATTCAGCACTATTAACTAACGAAATGACGTATGTACAAGTACTTATCGTCGGTCATATTGCAAAACCAAACCATATATTTTCTCATCAAAACAGCGTAACTAACAAATTCAATAAGTTGCAAAATTTACCTTACTGACTTACTCGCTAAGGTGTATTTTGCGTCTTATTTAATTTATTCGTTAAGTGGTAATACAGTATCACCGACGTTATGACATAACGATTATTATTCATCTTTAGACCTCGAACACCCTTACTTAGTTCGTATGTCAATAAAAAACGTAACGACGTTCTTGTGATCATGGATGATACGTCGTATTGCTCCTCTAATGCTCACAAAAAATGTTCACATACTCGTAGTACCAAATCACGATCAAAACCCATCATTTTCATGTAGTAGTAGGTGTCTAGTTAAAATTGACATATGTACTAAAGTACAATTACTGACCATTATTATAAGACCTACGCGACACACCGTGACACTTCGTAAAAGTTATGTAAATATAAGACACTAGCACATAGGCAAGGTTTGTTACTAAAGTGATTTAGTTTAACCTTTTATAAGCGTTTCTATGTAGATCATGTATCATTAACCGTATTACAATGGAGTTTTTATATAGCATCGTTTTAACCATCAAATGTAACAAAAACTATATAACAAACGAGACAAGTAATTATGATCCGACATATATCACTGGCTAAAACCTCACCTACAAAAAGGGCGTTAGTATTACTATTGTCATGTTCTTACGTCGTTTTGGAATTATCAGATAATCTGGAGGTCAATACGAGTTCCTCATTCTGTATGTATACTTGTTATATTAACATGTATTACAAAAGATTATGCTAATTGTAGAGTGGGCAGATATAATTATTTACTATTGAATCGACATAATGCCCGCGGCCAAGTAGCATGTCAAAAGGAAATCAACTTTAACTAGCGGATTTAAGGTTGATTAAGTGTTTGTTTGGGTTATTAGTCATAGTGTGTTTATATCTTTAACACCTGTAGTGGAGAGTAATTGGAGCGTAATGTCAAGTTTGTTCACATGATTTTAATCCGGATTTATTTGGAAAGTGAAAATTGAGTCCTTGGTCGATAGCTGACGTCAGAAAATCGTCTGAAAGTTGCTGTTTGTTTTTAAAATCAGTCTAACTGTTTGGAAATACGAAAATAGACAGGCATGGGCATCAAACTAAACAGCCCACGTTTGGACGAGGGTTCAACAAATTACAAATTGGACTTACTACATTAGACTTAAGTTGACGCTTACTAACCGTGGCATCAAAAAGGCAACTAGATTGACAAAAGGGTAGTTTTCATTCAATACAATACAATAGAAGACAAATACGCTTAATTGAACATTATAATATGTTAGAGCGAGTACAATGTATTTCCATCTCAATCTAACGTATAGTTGCGTCCTGCAGTGTTTGCGGCAAACACCAAGCATGTGAAGCCGGTATAATACAACACGCGGTGTTATCGCTATAAGCGATCTCTTCCAGAGAACCTTAAATAAAAGACAGGCACCAACGAAAAAAAATTAACAAAGCAGCGCTGCCATCAATTATATTTAAAAAGTATAAAATGATGCCATTAACTTCAAAACGAACTAACTTAATCAATGACTTAGAACACCACTATGCGTATTAAGGCTTAGTGGCTTCATTTAGTGCGTTGTCACACCGGGTGCGCGGACGCCGGTCACGGCCCGCCGCGCGCCCGCGCCAGCGGCGTGTGGCCGCGGACCCAGTTCGGTGTGGCGCAACCGAGAACTTCCTTAGGAAGCCGGACATTACAGCTGTTTATTTTAGCAAACAAAATAGAACCCAATTGACGACGCGCTGGCGTAGTTGGTAGTGAGCCTGCCTACGAATCTAGCGGTCCTGTGGGCCTGGTTTCGTCTATATCGCGTGTCAAATGTGGATATAGCATCCGTCACTGTCGTACTTATTTACGTGTCAAAAGGTGACGGATGCCTTATCTAAACTTTGTCACGCGATAAACGCAACCAAGGACAGATATTTGTGTGTTGAGCGCGAATATTTGTTCCTGAGTCATGGATGTTATCTATGTATTTAAGTATATATTTCTCTATATATGTATTTATATCGTTGTCTAGTACCCGTAGTACAAGCCTAGAACTTAGTTTGGGACAAGGTCAATTAATGTGACATTATCCCCCTGATATTTATTTATATCTTTATGGGTACTAGGCAATGATAATTATATTGTAAAGGGAAATATATATATATACGTTAAAAATATTCAAGTCTCAAGAACAAAATCCAATCCAAAAACATTGTCGAACCTCGTGCGACTTACTTTTAGCCACTATAGATTTCCTGTTACCACTTCAGTACCATTTGCAATACATCATAAGATCAGGCCTCTATTCTAGACGTTATAAACGATATCGTAGTTTACCTGTTAAGGTATTGTTATGACGTCAGCCGCCATGACAAATAAATAAGTAAATAAGAGCTATCAAAACGTTGACAATACGATTACAGATCAAACACGATATGCTTTTTAACGCCTAGAATACCGGGTCAGCTTGATGGAACCGAAACTCCTAGATTTGTTTACCTATAGGTACTTAGTTGATTCTTTTTTGCAAAAAAGACTACATTTGAGATTAAAGTTGACAGACACGTACAGACGGACAGACAAGTTTCCAAACAAGGATTTTTTTTGAGAATTAGATTCATTTAGAACGACTAAATCGATTTCTACATCAACAAAATAACACACGCAAATAAGATCAATAAATTCGTCACTATAGTAATTAGTTATAACATCATTGTCTAATTTCCACAAAGGTCTTAACAATACAGGCTTCACTATAGCTAATTAGCTATGATAATAATAGTTGCAACACTAACTTTCACTGACTCATCATCGCATCGTCCACTAATTGATGGATGGAAACGTTTCATACACTTGGGATAGCTTGGCTCTCAAAAGTAAGAGAGCTGGGTTGCTTACAAGACTAGTGCTAATAAGCTCTTGTTTATGGAATAAATAAATGTTTAAAAACCAATGAACCGACTCCATATTATTTCGGAGATCCGTTGACTTTCCACGGACCTCATGACCAGGTCTTGTCGAAATTTCAATGAGATCACCACTGAGGTATAACATACCCCACTTTTTTAGGGTTCCGTACCTAAAAAGGAAACAACGGAACCCTTATAGGATCACTTTGTTGTCCGTCTGTCCGTGTGTCAAGACCCTTTATCTAGGGAACGCGTGGAGGTATCGAGTTGAAATTTAAACCATATACTCAAATCTACAGTCCCTCGAAGCTGTGAAAAAATGAAGCTTCTACATTTACGTAAAAATAAGATACGGCCGTTTATGTCGCAAAAAACGTGTATTTCGACACTCTCGAGGGAATCAAAATGTATAGGGTATTTCTCATTAACCTAGAACAATGAAATTTGGCAAGTAACACCGTTTTTTACTACAAGTATAGGAAAAAATCAGAAATCTGTACATTTTTAGTTAAATCACAAAAAAACAGGGTCTTTATGCAAGGAACGGCGGCGGTGCAAATTTTGAATTGAGTTGACCGTGTCATGTGCGGAACCCTCGGTGGGCGAGTCCGACTCGCCTTGTCCGGTTTTTTTTCATTAAAATCAGTTGACTATTGGTGAAGACATCGATTAACATATTCACGCACAACACAACAAAATATACAGACGAATTGACAGCCTCCTCCATTTTGAAGTCGCTTAAAAATAATATGCAGTTAACTTAATATGAAATAAAAAACCGACGAATTGAGAACCTCTTCCTTTTTTGAAGTAGTTTGAAAACATCGGTAAAGTTGTCCCGATTATTATCCTATCGATGGTCTTGAAGACAACTTTAGTGTCCTAAGTGTGTTTTTTTACATTTAACTTTTAATGACATAAAAATTAAAAAGTCGTGAATTCAAACTCTATTTGATTTTGAATAAGCATAAAAAATTGATACAAAAAAAAACCAAAAAGTTGGCATTATGTTATGATGGAAATTTCCATCGCCATGCAAAGAAGGGTTAAAAGTTGTTTATTACATTTAAAAAATGCACCGTCGGTAGGTATTACTTTGTTTTGCCACTTTAAACGAAAGACAGAAAGAGGTTGAAGCGATCTTAAACAATTTTAAATGCAGCGAAATAAATGAATTTAATTTGTTTTAATTTTAGGTTAAAATAATTAAATGTTATTAACTCTCCTTTGCTACCTGGTTAGTCCGAGGTCAAAAGTACGCCGTACGTCATTAATTAAAAATGTAGCAGAAGCATCCTGTTTCAGGACCTGTGAGGCGATTCTCGGTCGCGATCGAGATGAATTCCTATTCGAGATTCCATAGAAGTAACACTGTCATTCCATGCAGATTCAATATTGAGATTCATTCCAAACGACCCGAGAATTGACATCCTGGGTCTAACTCTTCCTATCTGAGGTTTAAGCCAATTTTCAAGCGTGCAAACTTGGAAGCTGAGTCAATTTTTACAGTTCAAGTTGAACTAAAAGAAAAAGCGTAAAATCGCATCACAATCTCTCGCGTAATCATCAAAAGCAAAGATTTCGGCAAGCCATCGTGACACTGCAATGTCACGTAGCTAACTGATTTCATGCGGATTTTCTCGCAAAAACACCAGTTTATTGACCAGAGGTTGCTAAATGAAGCGCACAAAAAGAACATATAGTTTTCGGTTGGGTGGGCCGTTAATTGAAATTATTTCTCAACGCTGGGCAGAGGTCTGGATTTCCAAAAAGCCAACGTTTGATGAAATCTCTTTAAGGCGATAATATCTGTGGCTGTTGACAGGTCAAGTGAAATAGCGGCATTACTAAATGGGCGAAGATTCAGGGAGGGAAGATGGCCGATTGAAAAATGTTTGGGTTTAACTTTTGATATATTTTATTATCTGATGATTATACTTAGTGTCCGACCGAAGTTTCGGTTTCGGTTTCGGTTTCGGCCAATTTCGGCCAAAAAAGTGATTTCGGCCGCAGTTTCGGCTTCGGCCAGAAACCGGCCGAAACCTTCGGCCGGGCCGAAATTGCTTCGCGGCCTCTCGCGGCTCTCGCATCGGGAGCGCTCGGCTTAATTCGGGCGCGCTAGGCCGGGTAGGTATAGGTAATGCCTCGGCGGCCGTCCCAGCCGGGACCACCGACAGTACCTATTCATATTCATCCCGTTTGTGACGTTTGTTTGTGAACCACGTGGCGAGCGAGAAAATATGGTGTGTTGTTTATTTATTAAATTATTATTTATTTTTTAGAATCTGTTACTGCATTTTATGCTGTGATTAATGATTTAATGAACGATACGTTTGATATTAGGATTGTGAATTTAGTTTAGACGTGATAAGAATAGGTTGTTTGTTTTGAATAATATAATACCTATGCCGCGAATTAGTGAAGTCTTGATAACTGCAGTAAAATAATTTAAATAATACCTTATTAATCCTATTACTATCCCTTACATATGTAGGTAGGTATATTATTTTAAATAACAAGTGAATAACTTAACTTATAACGTTATAAATAGCATTACCTATTGACAGAAAATTTAAATTTGTAGGTTAGTCATAGTTATGCTAGGGTTGGTAAACAGAAAAGAAATACTTAGTTAATTAATACTCTAAAAACAATAATTAGATCGAATTTTTGTAAGTTTTTTTTCTGTTCGTAAATAAAAAATAAGTTAACTAATAAGCAATAACCTTTTCCTTACGATTTGTACAGTAATTTTGAATAATTTCATAAGTCTTCAAAAATTTCGGTTTCGGTTTCGGTTTCGGCCGAAATCAGAAAAAAAACCGAATATTCGGTTTCGGTTTCGGTTTCGGCTAAAAATCGTGTTTCGGTCGGACACTAATTATACTCTCACTCACTTGACATTGGCCAAATCACTGCGGAAATGCCTTAAATAAAAATAAAAATAGAAAGAACATGACAGAATCAAATCCCCTTTAAATATTGCACCGTTAGGTGAAACTTTGTTTTTTTGCACCTTAATGATTGTTTTTTTTTAATTTTAACTACTATTCGTTAGGCTTGCACTTGGTAGAATTGTTTTTTTTTGCGTTTTGTAATAAGTTAGTATATGACTGTTACATAAAGTCATGCAACTATGTTCCTAGCTTGCAATAATTGTCCAATTTTCCTTATACATTATTTTAAAAGTGTTATTACCTTGCCCTATTATTGATACGTGTGAATATCGTTGATGCAATGTAAAAGAAAAGTAAAAAACTATTACGTCACACCTGGCCATAATGTGAGTTTTATCGCACGCTGCGCGCACGGTAAAACTCGCATTGTGGCCAGGTGAAGACGTAAAATTGTGTACTCATCACGGGCAGTAAAAAAGAAAGCCCTCTATCGCATATTTACAACCCTCGCCTACGGCTCGGGTCTCAAATACCTGCGATTTCGGGCTTTCTTTCTTTTACAGCCCTTGTTAAGTAATGTACTATTACCCAATACTGAATAAAAAATATTCAGTAATGGATAATAGTTTTTTACTAATTAATGTTTGAAGAAACTTGGACTATTGTTGCAAGCTAGGAACATAGTGGAATGAGTTTGCTACTTTAACTACCCATTTGATCATTAAACTAATGTTTTTCTCTTTTGCAGGTATTTATTGTGAACAAACTTCTACAAGGATGGGTAACTAAAGACACCAATAAACTAAACGTAATTACCTACAGTACTTACACAATCTTATAGCTTAAAGTCGCCGTCAATAGAACTTGTAAACGATGTAAACAAATTAGTACTGTTTGACACATAACCTCAAATATTCACCAAGCGTGTTTTTATTAAAAATAACGTATAATTAATAGTTATTTCATCTTAAACTTAATATGAAAATAATGATTTAGTGTATAAATCATTGCAAAGACCTCACTTGATCTTCAAAAGTACGTGATTATCGAGTAATCATGGTGAATTGGCTCGTTTGGTTTTGTTTACATCTGTTGCAAGTTCTATTGACGGCGACTTTATTCACATTGAGTATACATTGACATTATGTGGAAGCTAGCCAACGTCTTCAAATCCAGATCCAGTTGATAAGGGCAGTATCAGAGTGGTGGCCTAAACGAGGGAAGCGGTCAGTTGGTAGAGCACACCTGCTCGGTGGTCAGATGTTCTGGTGAGGATATCGGACAGCTTGGCGCATGAGAGAGAAGGCCTGTCTTAATGTGGGTTGTTAGGATGGATAGATGGACGGATGGTGGATGAGTGGATGGATGGATAGAAGAATCGATGAACGGATAGATAGACGGATGGAACCCTCTTCTCATCACTAGACTATGATGACAAGAATTTATTGGTAAATGTACAATAAAATTTTACAAGTCAATTAAAAATATAGTCAGTCATTTACAATTAAAATTTTCAAATAAGTTAATTTATCAATGTTTAGTATGTTGTGCTCAATGATCCTCCGAGTAAACTCATGAATACTGTAACGTGCCCGCTCAATCAAAAGCGATTTAAGTTTGTTTTTAAAAATATTAACACTTTTGGAGTTTCTAATTTCAGTAAGGTTTGTAAAGGTGGCTTAGTAGACTTTTTGTCGGTATTTTTTTTTTCTTATAAAACGGTTAGAAAAACCGTTGCCAAAGATGGCCGACGTTCCTTATAGTAAGAAAAACAAATTATTGTGTTAACAGTTTTTTGTGACATTGCCAAGCGGGGGTTTGCGAAAACAATATAATCGATTAGATTCGGACAATTATGAGATGTGTTTTGGTTTTTATTTGGGAATAAGAATGAGTAGGTTTTTTTTTTTTGTCTGTCGTTTTATTAGAATGTGAAGCGTTATTATTAATCTGCCTATTGAAGAAAGAAAACGAGCATGTTTTACAGACTTTAAGTAATTTAACTTCACTTGTATGTCCTGGAATTTTGCAAGCCGATTTTGAACCAGTCCCCGCCAATGGAATGGACTGAAATTTGGAACACATGTTTAAACCCGATGACAATGCAATATTATGGTACCATCGAGCTGATCTGATGATGGAGTCGGAAGGTGGCGATGGGGTCTTTGCTGTACTTAGGTAGGTACCCGCCGAGTTGGGGCTCGTTAGTTTCGTCATGATAAGCAGATGATGTCTGAGCGGAAAAAAGTATAGTCAGCAACAAAAGCTTGTCCCAAAAATTAAATGACAGAAATTTATTTAAATGACTAACAATGACTTGGTTCACAGAGAAATTATTATTTATATCTATATAAATAAAAAAATATTTACTAAATGTGTGGTTAAGCGCAAAACTCGAGAACGGCTGAACGATTGGCGGGCAGCTACTTTTCAATAAAAGTCGATATTTTTTTAGTCAAAAGGAATAACTATTTATGAGATAAAAACTTATAAGTATATAAATATTTATAATATGATAGCCAAACCGATTTTCGTAAAACTTATCTAAACCTTATCTAAGAACCATTCTGATTAGACTAGCTGTCTTTTTAAGGTCTCTACCCACTACACTGTATCACACCATGACCGTAATAAGAACGTGTCAGACAAAAAAAAACTTTGTATTGAAAAGTATGAGACTATGCCCACTAGACCGTTCCGTCACCGACCAACATTTTAAAACTAATTACCTTCCGAGCCTGATGCGTTCATAGTATAGTCATGGTGTGATACGGTGTAGTGGTTAGAGACCTTAAAGAGAAACCGCGTCCAAATCGGTCCATCCGTTCAGGAGCTACGGTGCCACATACAAACACACATACACATACAGTATACACTCACCCCTTCATTCCCAGTGGGGTAGGCAGAGCTACAGAATTACCAACAACTCTAAAAACTTGTTGATAATTCTGTAACCACATTTTGCACAAGTGGGCTAAGATGTTTACCAGTGTATTAGTGACAGGTTGCAAGCCCATCGCCTAACAGTACTACAAGCCTTTATTCCCTTAGTTGCCTCTTACGACATCCACAGAAGGACATGGAGTGGCACTATTCTAACCCGGCAACCACATGGGACAAACACAGATACACACGAACACACAAAATTAAACTCCCCTCTTTTTTATCGGGGGTCAAAAAGAAACCACCCGACCTTAGAATGTTATAGAAGGTAATCACCTCAATAGCTTTTAGCAATAACGTCAAAAGTTATCAGACCGACTAACTGATTCAACTGTGCGTTCATATATGTTTATTTAACTCTTATTGCAGACTTAACAAATATTTAATTAATCTGCTTAGTTCAACTTCTCGGTCACGTAATGAACAACAAAAAACCTATATATTCTTTGAAGCAAAACGTGACGGTAGATTTAGCTTATCATTAGGCAACATCGGATTCTCTGATGATTACTATTTTAATCTACATTCATCATTTCGTCCTCAAATCTATTTACCCAAGGGGGGGGGAGTGTTTTATAAGTTTAATGTGGGTATATCTGTGTATATGTGTGTCTGTGTATCTATACAAAACAATACAATACAATACAATACAAATACTTACTCTTTATTGAACACCAGAAAAACAAAACACGGAACAGTACATTTTAACGATTTACTGTCATTAGGTACAAATGGAAAATCGTCCACTTGAAATTATACGTCAGTTCAGAAAAATGACCATTTGAAATACAACAAAAAGGAAAATTTTCCATCTTGAAAAACGTCTAAAATGGAATCATGTCCCATGGTAAAATTGTCCAATATGACATTGGACGAAAAAATTATGTCTATTTGTATTTACGTACACTCAGAAATATGACCAATTGTAAATACGTCCTACCTGAAATTTGTACAATTTATATTATATTATATGGTATTGATTCATATTACACTACATTCACTTGTGCGTATTTCATTTTGGTCATAATTTATAATGGACAAAATTCCATTGGGACTTAATTAATATACAACGAAAATAAATTTGGTTGTAAATACTTTTGAGCACAATTACATTTGGACTAAATTCACTTTGGACACTATTACTTTTGACCCATTTTCAGAATGGTTATTTCACGTGGACGATTTTCCATTTGTACCTAATGACAGTAAATCATTTTAACTATATGTATACAATAGGCGGTATCTATGTTTATCTGTGGCGTTAAAGTGGGTGACATTTCATCGTTACATTATGATTCCGTGACCGAGTCAGTACCAGTCATGAAGACGGTATTTGCCATGTTACGACGTACTTTTGCCATGTGTCCCCGAGCGCATCACATTGTCCACATTTAGCGTAACTAGTCCCTTAGATTTGCCACGCAGCCCGATCCGATGGGACCCTATAGAGTGGACCCAAATTTATAGCTTCCAAATAGATGAATCGATTTTTGTTAAATAGTATTTCTCATCAAAATATGAAAATACCGTAAAAGAGATCACTAAAAGTGAAATTGAAATTAAAATCGGCCAAGAAATACGCATGGTACAAACATTTTAAAGTACTAATTAGACAGCGATTAGATATATAGATCCGATATACACTGTGACGTAATGTAACAGCCGGCCATACAAACTCCACGTTAATAGTACATTACTTAACAAGGGCTGTAAAAGAAAGAAAGCCCGCAGGTATTTGAGACCCGAGCCGTGTAGGCGAGGGTTGTAAATATGCGATAGAGGGCTTTCTTTTTTACTGCCCGTGATGAGTACACAATTTTACGTCTTCACTTGGCCACAATGCGAGTTTTACCGTGCGCGCAGCGTGCGATAAAACTCACATTACGGCCAGGTGTTACGTAAATTCTGTATTGCTACAAATCTTTATTGGCTTATATCTCGGTTATTTTTATAGCTAAATATTCAGAAACTATTTTTTTTTCTACTGTTTGTGAGATGAATCAGCTTTTATCGAAGCTGTGAAAAAAAAGTCATGAATTATCCTTATTGGGATGATTCTTAGTTTCTTAGTTTCTTAGTTTCATATCAATCGGTTGGACCGTTTAAGAGATAAGAGATTATCAGCTTTAAAAGGCCCCTTAATGTTTTTATAACACTTATTACAAATGTTTAAGGTTCGGTTTGCTTTATTTACAGGTCTTATTGTCTTGTCCATCAATAAGCTTCGTGATATAATCTATTCGATCGATTGCCGAATTGTGTCGTAAGGTGTCGAATAGATGGTACCTAGTCATTTCAAGTATTGAGGAATCGAATTAGGTTTTCGCACGTAATTCATTATTCTTACAATTGGATGAGATAAAACGAGAGAGGTGTTGCGTGATGATTGATGATGAAGAATTTGTGGAATTGTTTTACTGTACCAATAATAATATGACGATTTAAGCATATTGTAGTTATGTAGTAAAATCGGTGCTTAAATAAATTTAGTAAAGCCGATGACAAGATGTCAAACCGAAACAGACATGGATACATACTCACATATACATCATACAACCGAAACACATTACCTACTTACTCCCTTTCTTGGGTCAAATTACGTCAACGATTTATTTATTTATTTTTAATTATTTCTACGTATAACCATGTATAATTTATACAGCTTACAGTTTACACTAATGTGCTGAGGCAAAGAGAGAAAGAAAGAGAGAGAGAGAGAGAGAGAGAGAGAGAGAGAGAGAGAGAGAGAAATAAGTTTGCAACAGAAGATATGAGGAATACTAAATGATGAATTTGATGACAGCAAACAACTTTAGGCATGCAAGTATTTAAGTAGCTGCTAAGAGCTGCTAGTAATATTAACTCTGCCGCCATTACTGTGAAGTAAATAAGAGCTATCATCTCATCAAAAGTAATATGGTTTTTCCGTGGTTTTTCCGAATAGAACGCCGGACTTCTGACTTTGAAGTGTGACTAGGGTTACCATTAAGGAATTTGAAAAGTCCTGACAAAAAACCTGACATTTCGATACAAGTCCGGACTTTTTAGTCACATAATGGAAACATTACCTACTCACTTAGTTACAGTGGTATGGTAGGTAAATGAGAAGTTAATAAAGATTAAAGACTTATTCGATATTACTTTGCCAAAAAACTGCTTTGCAGTTTGGCGAAAGTATTCTTATGTTTTTTCAATGTGTATCCTTAGCATAATATATGAATAAATAACTTAAATGTACTTAGTTATATTGCTCATATTCCATCTAATTAGGGACAAATTAAAGAGCCGGACAAAGTACCTACGGACTAGAGGTAACCTTAAGTGTGACCGGTGCTAGATCGATCAGCCGGTCAAAATGCTCGTCAGTGTGACATATAATCTACCCGTTCACATTTATTATTCCTGAGGTCGTAATAAACTTTAAACAGCCTGTTATAAGTCTCTTGTCACTGCCTGGAACGTCAAAAAGTTCATTATTCGACCTCTGAAGTAAAAGCTCGTTGTTTTCCACGTGACCTTAGTCGTTTCTACCAAAATTATTTCGGAAGGCTTTAATAAACATCTGATGTCGGCGAGGAACATCTTTATGACGACATTTTTTGTCGCGGATTGGTGTCCGGAAACAATTACTTACAAGGAACAAAAATTCGACGGCATTTTCGTTCTTGTAAGTAAATTATTTTGCACTTTTGTGAAGTGAATTACGCATTTAATTAAGGACAATACCTATGTAAACATCAACGTTTTAGTGAAAAAATCTTAATATTTTTTGCAGAGCAAATGCCTTTATTTCAATTGTGGCGTTCCACAAGGTCGAATTTCCTTTCGTTTCGTATTTGTTTCAATTGTCCGAATTTTCGTAAGTTACAAATGCATTTTTTATGTATCCTTTTAACTTTCCAGAATTCTTATAAGAAAAATAGCCTTACTTATGGTTTATAAAGGTACATCTCATTAATTAAAAAAATATATATGGATTCAAAAAAAAATCGGACGAATGAAACAGCGACGTAAATTCGACCTCGTGATTTACGTTTTACAATACTTAAATAGTTATATTTGTGATTTGTAGTTTTTTTTGGAGACTTAAGGGACTTTGGGAAATGAGAGTCGACTAAAAAGGGGTAAACCTTACGTGGCCACGTTCATGGATCGACTATACCAGACCAAATACGCTGATGCTGTGTAAATTGAGACGCGTCAGAATCGCAACAGACGTGATTACATGGCTTTCTTTTGAACGTGACCACTCGGCGTAAAAGACGCGTTAAGCATGACGCAGTAGATGCGTCACTGCGTGAACGTTGCGTCAGCGTTTAAGCTTCGCTGTGGTCGGTCCTTTAAGTGATTGTGGTCAACTACGAGAGCTAAACTATTCTTCAATCTAAAAGGTATCAGGATCAGGATGCTTTTAGTCAGTTTCTGAAAACCAATTTGGCCGGAGATATTAACTCCATACCTTACCGAGCACGATCTTACTTACCTATCAATAATGCCACAACTCAAAGTGAAACGCCGTTGGATTTCAAACTTTACCGCAAACAACTTATGATTAAAGTGTAAATAGCGTATCATTTTGAGTTATGACATTATTATTGATACGTTGAGAGTTATTGACTGGGAATCAATTAATCAAGTTCATGACAGTCTCACGACGCGACATTTTGCCACCACGATTGACTATCAGTGCCAGGTTCTTTCAATTCCATACAAAAAAGACTCGATATGGCACCTTTAGTACTGAATACGTCGACATGTTAAGAGCCAGTGACCCGCCTGACTTGTTCAAGTTACATACAGGTTTAAGTTTTGGGCACTGGAAGCGTTTAAGACGGAGGACACGAGCCTGGTAACTGAGTCAGCTTGAGGAAAAGTTATTCATATTTCTAGATTGTTATTTTAATTTTGCATTTCGAGTAGAACTCGTGATAAAACATATCCAAAACTTGGAAACGGAGAGCGGAGGAGGCTTTTGAGTACCTTTTTTGGTATGGGAACGCGCTGCACTGCGCCGCTTCCGCTCTTAGTGCGTTTGCGACTTAAGGGCCAATTGCAGACAAAAATTCTAGACTAGTTTTAATCTTAAATGTGGACTTTAAACTGACATCTTCATTCATTTTGACACAGATAAACTGAACTTGTGTTGTGCAGGGTCCGCCTCATCATGCTCACCGTTTAAAACGCCGTCATATAACTAGTTATTCATAGCAGAAGATAATCTATTACGTATATTTCTTGGTAACTGACCGGGTTATCTATCAAATAGAATCTAATTTTCTTCGTAGAAAAAGGCATTAATCCGTATTTCTATGAGGATAATAATCCATCTGAGTCAGTTAATTTAGTGCGCTTGCATTTAAAATGGATTGCAAAACTTTTTATTCAACTCTTCAAATTATAAGAAGAATTGCCAAAAGCTGCGAAGTCACAGTTATTATTAAAATTGGAGACCGAATTAAAATTGGCAATCTCCAATTTAATATGCGATAAATTGGCTGTCTGATGCAACGAGATCTTGCCAATCGGAAGAGTGATGGCGTAGAAAAATACCGTTTACGGAATAATTGGTTCGCTATTTTTTACTTATGCAACATAGGAATTCAACTATTTAATGATTTACTGTCATTAGGTTAAGGAAAATCGTCCACTTGAAATTATACGTCAGTTTAGAAAAATGACCATTTGAAATACAACAAAAAGGAAAATTGTCCATCCTGAATAACGTCTAAAATGGAATTATGTCCTATGGTAAAATTATCCAATATGATATTGGTCGAAAAAAATATGTATATTTGTGTTTACGGACACTCAGAAATATGACCAATTCGACACATGCAAGGAACAACATTGTATCTCAAATGTTATGTTAGCTTGAGATACAATTTTGTTCATGCTCAATTACATTTGAAATTAGCAGTCACAGTAATTTGATTTACAATGTTTTTCCTTGCATGTGTCGAATTGTAAATACGTCCTACCTGAAATATGTACAATTTTTATTATATTTATATGGTCATAATTCATATTAGACCAAGACCATTATCCAATCTTTGTCACGCGATAAACGCAGCCATATTAGGGGCCCTAAGTCTTGGATGTTTTGTATGATACAATTAAAGTTCGTTGTAAGGTTTAAAATTCGAAAATTAGACATAATTCGTAAATTTCCCGGGTTATACTATCTCCACCTGTCATTAGTCGTGTCACGTCGGTAAATGTATAACCATGGACTTGTACCTACACTGGACTGAGGACTAACTTTTCCTAGCCAATCAAAATTGAACCATATTACAAAGCAAGACAGTTACAATTATGTGATGATAGGAGATGAGGACGAGTGAGAGCAACCAACCTGAGGACGGTGTCCCACTCACACAAGTTGCCAATGTAAAACAGGTAATGACATAGTGGTATTCAAGAATACTGTAAATCATTACCTGCACATTATACTAAATAGCTACATTTATATAAGAGATTTTACGTTTTACCTAATTTGTAAATGTTTAAGATTTTAACATTATTTACTGATTAAAACACGTTAATGAATAAAATACTGTGGTAATCAAGTAGTAATTGTAAATTTTGGCTGGTATCCCCAACGTAGACATATTTCAAATATTTGTTTTAATGTTTGTCAACTAACAAAACAAGCTAAAAATGGTGAAAATATGTTGTGTAAAGGGTTGTAGAAGTGAAAGCTTTGGTGACTGTGGAATATCATTTCACAGGTAAGGAACATTTGGCTCCATTTTACGATAAAACGAGAAAACCATGCCTAACTTATTAGGGTGGCTATGATTTGGGCCGGTGGTGTGAGTATGGATACGAATGCAATTTCATAGATAAGTTGGCAGAGCAGTTATATTTGGTACTTAAACACTATACAAATTCTCGATATTTAAAAGTTTTGTGTACTGGTAGTATTAATTTGAAAAATGTAACCGTAAACTCGGGATACTTTAGCCCTAGGGGGTAACATTGCCCACCCTTAACGCTCCGGCAAACCAAACGCGTGGCAGCAGCAGAGCGTAGCGTCGCGTGGCGTCAGGGAGTTGTAAAACAACAAAACAAATGGAACCCCGGCACACCGAGACGCGCGTGTGAGATTTGGGAAATAAAGTAGGACTCAGGCAAAAACTATATTGTTTAACAATATATGATACACTAGAGGACGCCCGCGACTTCGTACGCGTAGAATTAGTTTCCCGCTATTCCCCCCATTTCTTCCCGTTGGGGGTCGATTTTTGGAAAATCCTTTCTTAGTGCTCACTTACATCATGAAAGGAACCCCTGTACCAAATTTCAAGTTTCTAGGTACAGTAGTTTCGGCTGTGCGTTGATACATCAGTCAGTTTAGCCTTTTATTTATATATTATATATAAACCTGGTCACCGTTTACTGAATTGTTTTAGTGAAAACCGCATTAAAATTGGTTCAGTGGTTTTCAATTGATGCGAGGAGAAACAAAATTAAGCAGACAAACAGACAAACAGACAAACAGACAAACAGACACCAACTCTAAAAATTGTAGAAACGTGTTCTGCTGCTCATTCTGAGGGCCCCTATAGTATTTTTGAGTAAATATCTCGAATGTACAGATTTTTTCCCTTCTACAACTTTATTATATGTATAGATATAGATGTATAATAATTTGCAATAAATAAATATTTCTTAAATAAATATTCTTATTTTATTTAACAATTTAGATTATTTCTTACTTATGTAAATTTACACATTTATAGTTTTAAAAAAAATCCTGTGGCCCCTTTCACGAAGCTACAAGTTACAAATTACAAGCGGAACCCTCTTTCTAGCAGTACGAAATAGAAAGAGACTTCCGCTTGTAATTTGTAACTTGTAGCTTCGTGAAACGGGCCTCTGTGGCTCGTTTCACGAAGCTACAAGTTACAAATTACAAGCGGAACCCTCTTTCTAGCAGTACGAATTAGAAAGAGACTTCCGCTTGTAATTTGTAACTTGTAGCTTCGTGAAACGGGCCACTGGTATCCGCACTTCCGCAGATGTACTTGGTCACCCTAATTAAAACGAGATGCAATTCTCTAGTATGGTTTCCTTGTCGGTCACACTTTTTTATCGCAGTAATCAGTCCAGTATAGGTACAAGTCCATGTGTATAACACAGACAATTTACATATTTATATCAAACTGCTAAACATCCAAATTCCCTGATGATACCTAAACAAACAAGCAACATCCGACTTACAACTAAGATTAAAAATAGACGAAGTAGTTCAGATATATTTAGATCTATTGCGCAATCAAAAACCAATTAAAGAGCCAACGTCCCATACATCCTAAGTACGTTAACCCTATACGGCGCATAACACATTACGTCATTAAAGGATTGTGACACAATACTTCAAGGATCGGGTTCCGTAACATAACGGCGCGGGAGTGTGCGCACGCGTACGGTAAGTATAGTGCGCAATGAATAGAATAAATAATAAGGACCTACGCAACAGCATGGGTAGCGCAAGTTTTCTCGCTTGTCGCTCAGTGCGTCTCTATCGTTACAGACTAGATAGAAAGGGAGATCCGAGCGAGAAACAACTCGCGGGCAACTTGTGCTAGCCGTGCTGAAAGAGGGGGTCGCTAATCGCTTTTATATCAGGGGTTTGTAACAACTTAGTTATATGTAGAAAACTCTGCTTTACTAATACTTTAAATTATTAACTAATTACGTCAATGGATAAACAGAAACATATGGTTGAGAGCGGTCCGACATAGCTCCAAAAAATGGCAGGGAAATCTAGATTAAACTACTTTTTTTCATTAAGACCGACAGAATTAGCTAATTGGTGATGAAAGAATAAGTGAAAGTGTATTCATTTAATTTAAAAGATATAAGCACTCGTGTCTCCTAATGCCTCATTAGGTAGTTTAACATACGCGCTTCCTGCGTGCACGCATCAGCATGCTAGATGCGTTTGCGCAAGAGTTGCGTAGCGGTGCGTGAGGTGTGCACGCAGTCATAGCTATACAGAGGCCATTACAAGCTGCCAAAAACTGCCAAGTTATAACTGTCCCATTCGCTGAATGAAACTTGGCAGGTTTTACTTAATATCAGTCGTTGGTCGTGGTCCACCTATGTTGTCCACCTGGGCATTTTAGCAAACCTTAGCAGGTCGACGGAGCTACGCTATCGCGGAGCTCCTACTTCTTCATTATTTTGGCCCTACGGGCCCTCTGAAGAACTAACATAACCTAAACCTACCTATTGATTTTGTTCAGTTTACTCTCCGTAATCCACATAGGTGGACCACGGCCAATGCCCCCTTAATATGTTGGCAAGGCAGGTTTCATAGTTTCCACAAATAAACCAATGGTAATTAGAATTAAACACATTAAAAACAATGAACTCAATTTTATTTCTGTCAAACTAAACGGAACAAACTAACTAAATTCAATTAATTCTGATAAATATCCATCTTTTCAGGAACAGGACTATCAACAAAAGGCCAAAGCACAGCCAAATACCATCTCGTACCTAAAGCAAAACGAATGTTGCTCAAGTACATTTTACTGGTTTTCTTAAATTTATACTCGTAACAAGTCACACCGCGTAACACGTTTCTCATATGATAAACAAGTAAACACACTACAAGTATCATAGCAAAGATATTGCAGAACCAACACAGCACATAAAGCTCTGGTAGACCCATCGGGTATGATGAGATATACCTCAACAATGGATTCACAACCCTAAATGCTGCGAAGGTAAATCCAGAGTGCCTAGTCGCAAACCTAACAAGGAATAAATTAAAAAACGCTGCATAAGTAAAGGATAATGATAAATGAAAGAGTAGACAGAGGTAGTATCGCTGATTTTTGAGTCCAATGCACTGTGCTAAGAAGGTGCAGTGGTGGTCTCTTCTTTGTACGCAGACGTTGCATGACGAACAATGCCATGCTCTCGGCGGACGGTTCTGCTTGCAATGTTCGCAGTAGTTTCCTTCACCTCTGTATATTTTCAGCGTTGACTCCTTGAGTACGCTCAGAACTAGATTCCCAGCAACATTTATAAACAAATAAAAGGACAAGAGAACGCATAAACAGTGCGTGGTGGGACTAAGTTTCATTATGGCTCTTGCTTGAGGTCTCACCACAGTCATCATAAAGATGAAGAATCCAGGAGTCAGGACGAAGATTGCCACGTAACGTTGTACTTTCTCAATAGTTGAAGAAGAAGGACGCGGTGGTATAAGACTGTGGCGAAGTTGAAATAAGTTCGTTAGATACATCGCGTCGACTTTTAAAATAAGGGAGAATATTAACGATATAAAAATGGGAATGTTCTAATTGACATCACATGACGGTTAACCACAGAGCGCTTTGGCGGATTCAGCTGTCAGCCAGTATTTTTGTTGCGTATCTGTAAGTACATAAGGGACCGACTACACCGAAGCTTAACGGCGCGTAAATTACGGTCTGTCAAAATTGACGACATGTAATTACTAAGTATGACCCATTCTTTGTTTACGCAACTTCACCGTATTTTATGCGTAGGTGAGGACGGTCCTTAATGTATTGATCTCTAATAAATGTCTGCAAAAACGGCTTATGGTCATCAACAGCATTGTGTCAGCTGAAAGATGTCCACTGCTGGACATAGGCCTCTCCGCAATGAACGGCGCCGAGCCATAGCACATCATAAAGTTCCAAAACTCTTACCTCTCAAATAAAGATGTTAGCATACCTTCATTCAGTCTCTAGCCTTAAAAAGTTTCAACATGTTAATGGTTACTAGGGTAGCACTGATTTTTAAATAAATTTTTAGTGGTGATGAATATCCGATAGCCGACCTATTAGTAAACTGCTGTTAGCATTACCATGTGAATCAAACTCATCATGTCGTCAGAAATAAAACCATTTGTTATTATGCGGCTGTCATTCGATGAAAAATATGACACGATCCGCCATTACAGACCATTACAGCCTCCTTAGCCAATTTGATAGATGGCACTAGAGAACAATGGTATAAAGGACTGCAAAGTTATTCTTGCGGTTACCAACGTCGCCCCAGTCGAAGATAACGCGTCAACTTTGTATGAAAATGCAAGGTTCCAATTTTAGCCACTGCTATATATAACTTTGTACGTTTAAAATCATAACAGAAATTCTACTGAAGGCGATAGAACTGTATGACAATACAATAAGGTTGCAACTTTGATGTTTGTTCTACTTATTCTGCAATTTGAATTTCGAAATCGTAGGATGATAAGTAGCCACTTGTTGAACTTTTTTAAATTGATGATGCTTCAAGATGTCTATGGAAATAAAGGAGTGGGCTGGTGATGAAGTGGGTCTAGGACTCATTTGTACCTATCTATACTGTCAGTATTGGCTCAAGGGGTTTTTGAATAGTCGTCACTGAAATAATTGATGGATATACCCTTTACAAATAATTATTTTCTTTAATAGGTAGCACGTCTCTTGACATTTTTGGTTAAATGTTAGTTGAATATTATCAAGACTTACAATTAATTTAGTAAATATCACATACGAAATGCTTCTAGTGGATGTTTGTTTGTTTTTTTAATTACCTATACTTATTTGTACACTAGCGAACCAAGCTTCGCTCCGGTTGAAAAAAAAAGTCGGTATCATAACGCCTGAATATCAAAATACATGTTTTTTTCTCAAATTAGGTACCAGATTTCTTATATGACTCAAATTCGTTACACTTATTTGAATTTAAGTCGCTTACATTGGCCTTAAATCCAAAATTACGTAAACTCAAAACACTTGAAATTTGAACAAGTTGATAAGTACGTCATTATTAATTTATTTTAAATATTAAGACGGACATTTTACCTTTCAAATGTTTTGGATTTAAGTCATTCTAGATTCAGTCAGATTTCCGGCATTTTAGGAACCGTTTGAAAGGCGCCTTGGAACAAAGTCATTATGAAATTTCAGCTACGTATTTAAAGAATTAGGCCGCATTTCACCAAACTTGGAATAAGACTTACTCTGAGATTAGTCTATACGAATTCGGCGTTTAATCTGGGTATAAGACCTTATTCCAGTTTGGTCGAATGCAACCATACTGCCACACTCAGAGACGTCAATTTAATTTAATGCTCGATTAAAGTTGCTGCTGTCACTTTCTTTGCTAGGTACAGCAATAGAATAAGAGAACACGTCACTAAACAAGCATTAAATTAAATTGACGTCTCTGAGTGTGGCAGTAAGTCAATCAACCCCTACCTACAGTGCGATAGCTCTTAGAAGGTGCTTCGGGTTTGTACTTGCCTCTCACTCACTGTCATACATTCTTATTTAGAGCGAGTGAGAGAGAAATACAAACCCGAAGCTCCTTCTGAGTGCTCACAGACTGTACATACCTACCTGTCACCTGTACCCGTACCTTTGTGTCATAGACAAACATAATTGATTCAACAATCATCCGTCATCGAGGTGAAAGTCGGCTAAAACAAGTATAGTCGTATAACAGTGCTATACTGTCACGTAACGCCGGTAAATGGCTAGAAAGCACATTACTGCTGTATTAAGGGAGTCGTGAGAACATAACAATAACCAGAATTAAGTAAAAATAACAATCGCTGGGGTTATGTAAAAAATGACTGTTCTGTTTTAGCTTATGATTGATGTAATCTAAAACGTGGTATATACTTTTCTTTTATGGCATTAAAAAGTCACATGAGCACACTGACACAGGTTACCTGATAGCCCATACACATTTAATTCTCAAGACTACAATCTTAAGATTGCAATCCTATGACTCCAAATGGACGAACGAGTTAACTGTCTGTAAAATGTCTCTGAGCTCAAAAAGCTCCTCGGATATTAAAAATGAAACGTTTGTTTCCAATTCTGAAGTTTTTTTAAAGCAATGATACATTTTTAAATTTTTACTTTTTTCAGTAACACACTTTGAAACTTAATTCAGTGTCATCAAAGTTGACTACTGATTACAATTATTTTAATAAACGCTGACACAAACCTTAATGACCAAATACTAAAATATTAATGTAAGTACAATTAATAAAACTGTACAGAATCTTAGCAGGTTTTCAAAAACCTTGTGCGTTATTTTGTGAGAATAATTTCTTATTTGTAACTATGCAAGTTGTTGCAAATCTAGTTGCAGCGAGTGCAAGTATTATATAATTTATATAGTTAGTTATATCCTCCGCATAGCTCTAGCGGAAGAAATAAAATAACATAACACTACATATAATGTGGTTAAACGCTGTTCCAGCGTAAATTTTCTCCGGACATCATTTACTAGGTTTTATAACAGGAGAGTGAATGGACAACTATGATCATTGAGCTAACAACATCATGATCACACACCATTAGAGCTTTATTCCAATTTGGTTTAGACAATCTTGCTTCTCTATCGTAATCATTATATTGTTGAACATTAAAGGAACTTTTACTGGGACCTCATTTTACTTTTTCTTGGTACGTATTGTTATTGTATTGTTTTAAACTCGGTTGACATTACTATCAAGTAAATAAGAGCTACCATAACGTTGAACCGAGTAGAATAGAGCCCAATAACGTCCAATATAATTGATATACAAAAGCAAAATGAACTAAAACAAAGTGGGATAGATGGCCAGTTTAAGATATTGTAGTCATTGACCAAAGCTACCTATAGATATGTATAATGCGAATTTGAACGCTACATTTTATTTTCTTAGTAGATTCTGTAGCTAAATGAACGTTAACTTAACTATGTTTATGTGTTTCTTCTGTCATGTACTCTTGCTTAACGAGTAAAAAAAAGAAATGCGTTACATAATTATGACCCATTCAGATAAAATCATAAACTACGTAACCTTTTGTACTGTGTAACTTAAACAAATAAATCTTGTACCCGTCACACTCATATGAGTTTCTTCAATTAATAACAAACGACATTTTGACCTTTTAAAGTCCTCGTAAAGATTACTTTTGCGATATAAATACCTATTTACGTAACAAAAAGACTCAAAAGAAATTTAATTGGTGCTTACTGTTTAAAATGACCACAATAAGGCATCTTGATTTCGATGTTACGTAAAAAGATGTAAAAGACCGTTAAGTCTTTTTACGTTGTTTTACAACTCAAGATTTGTAACATCTGCAAGTTTTCTCAACATGTTTAACCTTCATGAAGATTTCCTTTTTACCTAACTGCAACAAATGCAAAAATGACGATTGTGTTTAACTATCACAATAACAACATTTTGAATAGTAAATAGAAAAATTAACATGTTTATAAACTTATACATTTACAATAGACGACAGGTGCTGAAAGGTGCACCTACACTACAATACAATTGTATTTATAAAAAGATTTAACCATTTGTTTGCGTTAATCGAACACTACCGTTTTATTATGTTCAATAATAAGTTAAAAGATACGAAACGGTATTGAACACTTGATCGTCAGAATGATAAAACTAATCGCTTATTCTTTTGTTACAGGTACTACCACGGCAAACGTTTAAAAACGCGTTAAGTCAAGATAACGGAACAAAAATGACTACAAAAGCGTTAAAGGGGTTTGTGTAATTAGTAATGTCTTATCGATTCTTATTTACCTCTTGACTTTTAAAACTATGAAAAGGCTAATAAATCTGTTATTTAGGCCATCGCGATAGTGGTCAAATGATATTTGTTATGTTTATCTTTTACTTACTTAAGTAATAAAACAAAGTATTGCTTTATACTTTTTCGATTTTATCGTTGTAAAAAAATGCTAAGTTAAATTGAAATTGAGTAATGATTTATGTAATGAAATATTTACATTTATTTTAATTGGTCTACCTAACTGTATACTAAGTAAACATTAAAAGTAAAAAAAAAATAGGTCTGTTTTTATGTCAGTAAGAATAGATAGAGCTGAAAAAAAAAACAGTCATGATATACAAGAGTAAGACAGTCAAAACAGATTGCAATCCTTGTGAGGTTTATCTCTTGAAGGTATCTGTGGCAGTACTTATTTTCGTACGGAACCCTTACAATACGCAAATAAATAAAAAACATAGAATGCTGGGCCATAGGCAAAACGGTTGTATAATGGGGGATTGCTAAGAATGCACATTATCTATTATTTAAAGGTAAGAACCATTAATAAAGTAATTTAGGTCATCAAGATAACCGCTGAACAATAATTCAATAATGTTTGAAAAAACAAAGGTCGATGGTGTAATGTTTTGTTTTGTTCTGTGATAAATCAGTCGAAATGTCAGCACTGACCTTTTGGTATCTGCAAGTGGACTCAATTCTCTTTGAGGCGTTTTATTGTAAAATAAAGCCTTTGTTGATTGGAATATTGAGATAATTTTCTATTGGTTTTGTTATAATTGAGTCAAAATACGTCTGAAAATTATTAGCTAGCTTTTATTCCTCGCGACGTTGCCTGTAAAATATTGTTGGTTTTTGTAATTAATGGTTTTTCTAGGCTATTTTTACATTCCGCATATAGGTATTAAACGTCGAAGATCACTTCTATTCTACAAAGTCACAACAAGCACAAGCACTTTTTACATTTATTTTTCAATTTCACCCTAAGGACCGAGATGGAATGCCTCTATAATGGTTTTGTTTTGCCCACACTTGAACACAATAATGCGAACACTGCTGCTTGGTGATAGGTTAAAGGATAAGATAGTGTTAGTGATCCGGACGGACACAAGAAGTTCTACTTTGAACATCTAAGTTCAAAGTTACGTTAGCTCCATCCCTGTCATTCGTCATTCGAAACTAAATCTAGAGAAAGGGATGGAGCGAACGTAACTTCGAACTTCAATTTTATAAGTAGAGCCTTAGCTCCCACCATCACTAAATTAATTAAATGCGCATGTAGTCGATAGCAAAAGTTATTAAAGTTAATAAATTGACAGTAACAGTAACTCTATTTCAAACAATAACAATATTGTACCATATTATATCATAGTCCTATACTTTTGAAATATTATAAGTTCAACTATTTAATCATAACCACTGCAGGAATCCCACAGAGGTCAACACGCAGTAAACCCTGTCATAACGCTTACAAATGATTCAACACATCATCGACCGCGACCGATAACCATCGATCGACTCTTGATCGATACGATGTTGACATCGCTGCGGTTACGATCGATGTACGTCTATTCTTACTAAGCAGGAACTATCAACGATATGACTTTGATATAAATATGTAACAAATATTACAAAACAACGTTTTGTTTGTTCCGTTTCTGTCGAATTTATACACATTGATGCGACAGTGTTTGCGTGTTTAAACGATTGTCCACTGTCTACGAAAATAAATTATAATTCTTGCTAAAAACAAAATGTAACTACCTACTACACCTTACATCTCTGAGTTGACTAGCAACACCGTACGCGTGGATTTCTCGGAAACTTTAAAATTATCCGGTATAATAAGTAGTCTATGTATTAATCCAGGGCATTTAGCTATCTCCATTTCAGAGGTCATCCAAATCCGTCCAGCCGTTGATACCGTGAAGGAGTAACTTTCGCATTTATAATATTAGTAGGATTAGCTTTACGTTTTCTTGCCACACAAAAAAATGCTTTACTTTAGAATTACTACGTAAAATCGAAATATCACCTTAAACACCTTATTCACCAGTTCAACCCACTATAACAATCTACTCTAAATTTGAAACTGCATTTTTAGCCAACATTATCGAAATAACATGCAATAATTTTCCCAATCAAAATACAACTTTGTCATCGAATCGTAGAGTAGAGTTTTCTCTACGTGAAACACGGTGGGCCCTTCTCTCGCAAAGGTCGGCGCGTGAGTTGGCAACATGCCGATAGCAGGTACTTCTGTGCTGTCTGACCCGGCGCCGCTGGATATTGCTTAATCTAGGAGTTCTTCTGAATAAACATCAAATTTTGTAAATCTCTATTGTTTTGAGACGTCAAGGTGAGGTTAATGTTTATGAACCTTAAAAGTCTTCATCTTAAATTATAAAGAGTCATTTACAACGGCATCAACAAGTTATATTCAGACGGTTAATTTTTTAATTTGGAATTAGGCTGAATAAAGATTGTAATATTGCGAAAATCTTAAAATTCTATAAAATTTTCATTTAAAATTTTTACTTACGATTTCGTCTACAACTCGTTTATTGTGTTTCTTCCAGGTATTAAGTATGTCGGGATAAAAATATTCTTTGTCCTTCGCCGGGAATTCATCATATCTTTAAAAACAGCAAAATAATTTTGCCGTTAAATAAGTCCTTACCCGACAGATATACAAACTTACTAACATGTATAATACCTATTAATACGAATTTAGACATCATATCTACTAAATAACAGGGTGGCTCTTGTTGCCATAAACGATAGTAGGATTTTTCATTTCATTAGACGCAGCAACAGGTCTTGAGAAATAATTATTAAAATAGTCTTGTTTTCGTACAAATTAAAGGCGTGATGTGCAGTGTAAGCACCTTCGGTGAACAATAAAACTCCGAATAAACAAATAACTATCAGGGGACAATCTCAAACAAATTGACCTGGCCCTAAACTAAGCTCTAGGCTTGTCGCATGGGTACTAGACATCGATAAACATACTTATATAGAGAAATACATACTTAAATACATAGAAAATATCCAATACTCAGGAATAAAATACTCGAGCTCACCAGACAAAAATCTGCCCTTACCAGGATTTGACCAAAGGACCGCCAGCTTCGTATGTAGGGTCGGTACTAACAAAGCTAACGTGTCGTTAATCCAATTAATTAACCTTACAGTACTTTCCTTCTCAATTACTTTTTTTATAATGTAGTCCTTTTTTTAGGCCAAAATGTAAAGTATTGCTTTGATATAGTTGAATACCCTATAAACGCTACTTTTTTCCAGAAAAGGAGACCATTTCCGATGGAACAGCAATAAACGATTTTAAATTGTCTTTGCATGACATGGTTTTGCAAGCATGTTATAAAAACAGTGAAACCATACATAATAATTTCACCACAACCACACAATGTATTATGTACGTTCTTACAACTAAACTATCTAATATGTAATGGCAAAAGCTTTTATCACGATCATTTTAAAGGCTAGTTGTCAAGAAAACTGCTAAGACTAAAAAGGTGTCAACACGCAACACCAAAAATAACCTTTTCAAAGAGACAAATGGACATAATCGCCCTAATTAGTGTTACGGTCACTTAACGGTTTTTAAACGGTTACATAACTAATGGCTTTTGGATGGCTTACTTACTTATATTTGAGATAGAAATGTTTTCTAGCGCTCGTTAACTCAGTTCTTGACTCATTATGGTGTCTATATTGTACCTAGATCTGCCGGCGGGCAATCAATGTGCTAGCTGAGCTTTATGAGTCTGACACTAGATATTGTAATCTGTGGTTTTCTTATCAAAGTAATTTGAGTTCGATAACTAATTTCTCTTTTATCAATTACCTGCTGATAGAAAAACATAAAAAATCTTTTTCTTCCTTTAAAAGTTTGAAAATGGTGTGAAACGAGGTAGAATGAGGACCACTTCAAATTAGTAACGTCTGACTTGAAATTGTTTTCGTTACTAATGTCTTTTTTTTCTTTATAATATTCAATGGAAATCAAAATATAACGCATGAAAAATAGCGCCTATATCATTCTCTATTTTTTTTGTGAGCAAGATAAAAATCAGCACAAAACAAAACGACGTAGAAACAAAAAGGAGTTTGACATGATGCAAATATTTGAAAATTAAATCTGACTTTTACTCCACCCATATGTTTATGTTGGTAATAAATAAAAATACGAAAGTCAGTTGAATAAGAGCTTACGTAACAACTGTACCATAATAATAACAAACCGTAATATGTAACGAAAGTGAACAATTGCCCCGTAAGGGCACGGAGGGGTCAGAGGGCGGTGAGACCGGTAAGATACCATTGCGGTGTTTTACGTAACGTGTAGTTGTAGTGGTTTTAGCCGTTGGGCGTAAGGTGTGGTTACAGAAGATCACATTCCAAGTAAATTTAGTACATTGTAGTCTTTGTTATTGAACAACTGATTATGAATATTGTGCTATTTTAAAATGAGAACAGTCAAATTTTTAGGGTACCGTACAAAAATGAAAAAAACGGAACCCTTATTAAAACTCCGTTAGATACCGTTACAAGTTATCTAAGCTTCAGAGCATATTTGTAGAACTCTAATCGTAGAGTAATAGTTGTTTGTTATATTTAGATAACATCATTTTATAGAGTACGTACGTTGAGATTAAAAATAATTACATTTGACTTTGAAAAACCCGCCATTTCGCATTGATTTTATTTTAAAAGCACCTTGTGAGTCCTGAAAGAACTAAGAGTAAGGGTCTTTTAAAATAATTTTCTCGTACTACAGTTAACTTATTCTGACTATTTTATTATATTTTATTATAAGGGCACTGAACTCATTACCCCAGACTTCATTCTAACGAGTATTACAGCTAGAGCAATAATTACAATAATCATTAAAAATCCATTCACAAACGACGCAAGTGGCTATTACGGTGTTATTCGCATTTCGCATCTGTAATAGTTGCAATTATTTTCGTTAATAGATCAATTATGTTGATAAACCAACGGACAGCAGACTGACGCTTCTGTTGAACAATTGATTGATTATATCTGTTAATTGATCTGTGTGTTTAGAGAGGAACCTACCTTGAGACCCGACTTGTTGTTTGTACGTTTGGTGCCACGACCTCTGTATATTGTTATTGTGAACAACAGGATGTTCAAGGATACATTACAATAAAAAAGTCATAATCTCAGGTGTCCATGGGCCACTTCTGATCACTTTATATCCGGTCACCAGCTAGCTCGATTGCCTTCCCTATCATTAAAAAAATAAACACACTAATTACCCTACTAAGCTAAGCTCTAGTCACATGGACAAAGATAAACATACTCAAACAGTTTTTTTTTGTTTAATTGTAATTGTATAATTACATGCTTAAATATACATTTAATAACCATTATAAAGGAATAAATACTTGCGCTCATCAAACAGACATTTGCCCATACAGGGAATCGAGCCCGGGACCGCTAGTTTTGCAAGCCCGAGGGCTTATTGTCTAAAGCACTCGCAATCGCAACCGGCTTCAAAGTGGACCAATTGTTTTCATTCTGTATGCAGACAAGCCTTCGATTTTCAAAATGAAAACGGTCGTGATTGCGAGTGCGTTAGACAATAAGCCCTCGGGTCACTGTAAACTAGTCTAACCACGTCGTCACATTTGTTTTTTTTTATCAATACCATGGATAATTTTAATCAAAAATTTCTCATGTTATTTGTTACCAACAACTTTCCAACGAGTTTCTTGAACGGCCATTAAGTCTAAGATATAATTTAGAGTTATTAGACGGATACTTGTTATAAGCACTTCCTTATCGCGTTCTAATCAGCTAGAACTCGATTAAGGTGAACGTAGGTATAAAATGTAATGCGTTCGCTTTACGTAATGTATGGAAAATGTGTGAGGGTGCATGGAAGAGAGGCGCCAAGTTCTTTTTTATGGCAGACTAACACAGGCCACCATCCACCTATTTCACCATCCTGACAATGACATGTGACAGGAGACATTTCAGTGTACATGGCGCAGCTAATATGAATCCCACCGATGTGAAAGCTTGCTAACTTTGCAATGTACCTATAGCTAATTATCGCCTGTCACCTATCATTGTCAATATGGTGAAATAGGGGCCGATGGCAACTAGGATCTGACACCCAAGACGTTTGCAATATCAAGATTGACTCTTATTGAGCTATGATTGAATTTTGACTCTATAACAACTTGTGCTGCTTACTAAGACTTAGCTCTAAGCCATGGCCAAGCCCAGCTTGCTTCTTTACCATAGGTAATGATATTGTTAACTTTCTATTAGCTCTTACTGTCAAGGTGTATAAGAGCTACTATAACGTCAACAATATCAATGCGATATTGAAGCAATTTGGGCTAATCTGAAGTGGTCGTGACGTTTCAGTTAAGGTTATTTCGTGTACTCGTACCTAAGTAAAGTAGAGCGTCTAGAAAAATGAGGGATGGAGATTTCAGAGTAGACAATTCTTCAGAAAGCTTTTAAATTAAAAATTGAGTTATTTTCCTTTTTTTTAACTTTGGTTACAAGTAAGAATGTTTTATGATGAGATGGATGATATTATTAATTTTCCACTAATTGCTAGAAATAAGTAAGTAAGTAATAAAAAAACTCCATGTTTATATTTTTTATTTCCCATGAAAATAAATAACGAAAATTACATTTTTATTAAATTATGTAATTTCTTTTTTACGAACTGACGAAGACAGAAAAACCTCTTTACCAAACTTGGCGCGCTCTACCAAACTACTTTACTATGTCTCCAACTACTCAATAACAGTGTGACATTTATACCAACCTGCTCCGTAGCTTTTACATCCTTCCGGATATGAGAACGTTTCTCAACGTGCCGGTGAAATCTAACCGATACTAAACACATTAATAGCTAAACGCAATAATATGATGCAATGTTTAAAAGTTAATATTTCCTGCGGAACTTGAATGGCGTAAAAACCGACGAAAGTATTGGCCACTCTATCATCCTAGAGCCCACCATATAACGTAATGTGCTAATGGAATATGAACCTACTAGCTTCTGATTAGATTTCTATTGTCGTATTCCATCGGCAACTTTTAAATTTTCCGGGTTGGAAAGTAGCCTATTTTCATCCAAATCCATCAACCCGTTGCAGCGTGAAGGAGTAACAAACTAACACACAACCTTTGACCTCGTCCGCGTAGATTTTGATTATGGTTATTCCCTCGGGACTTTAAATTTTCCGGGATTAAAAGTAGCCTGTGTTAATCCAGGGTATAAGCTGTCTCCATTCTAAATTCCATCCAAATTCGTGCAGCCGGTGCAGCGTGAAGGAGTAACAAACTAACACACCCAAACTTTCGCATTTATAATATTACTAGCGACCCGCCAGCGGCTTCGCCCTACTGCAAACTTCTGACTTTTCCGGTGGATTTTTCAATTATTTTCTTTCATACTAACCTTGTCCTGACAATGACGAACGAAACAAAAAAGAAATCAGCCAAATCGGTTCAGCCGTCCTTAAGTTATAGCGTGACCAGGAGAAATAGGGGTTAATTTTTATATATAGATAGATAGTGAGATTACCTATGTACTCGCGCTCATCACACAAATATTTGCCCTGACCAAGAATCGCACCCAGGACTGCTAGCTTCGTAGGCAGGGTCACTACCAACAAGGCTGCTAATCAAATGACATCGATGACCGTATTAACATGTTACCAAAAATAGAGACATCACAAGGCCACTAGAGATGACTCTACAAGGGCAATCATCGTCATGATGGACGTGTGCTGAAACAGACGTGAATGATCAGGCATCAGCGGTTTAAGGTTAATTAATAATAATATAATTGACGCTTCGCCGTGAGACGTCGAGCGTTAGTGCGTTGAATAGTTTTAGGAGTTAATTATCAATTATGATGTTCACACTTTATTTTATTAACACCTATTTGATGCAGTTATAGTCACCGTTTAGTCTGAATTTTTGTTCCCAGCTGTTTAACTAGATTGAATTGTTATAAGTAATGGTTTTTTTTTTGTTATCGAACAAAGCTAACCTAACCTTAAGGTCCTACTATATGTAGATCTCTGCGGCGCCTTTTCTCTATTTATTCAATTGAATTCAGCTGTTTATACGTGTTTAATGGACTAATATTATTTAAATATATAATATTAGTAGGATAAAAAAGATAATAAGACGTTTATTTAGTAAAAGGCCTGCTCGGGCACTTTTATACGTCAAAATCTATCATGGCGTAGTATAATATAGCAGGAGTAGTAATATTCGATTAGTATAACTAGTACCTATAGACCAGATAATAGTAGTAGTTATTTAGTACCAGATATTTGCTATGCTTTATCCTGTATAAGTACCTAAGGAGCGACTCGCCCTCGCTTTGCTTCTGTTTATGTGAGTTTTTTCTAAGCCCGGGACATAACTCAGAATGCATTAGACTAAAAACCTTCGGTGAAAAAAATATCTAAATTATGGTGAAAACTACATCAAAATCCGATACGTGGTTTTGGAGGAGTTAGCAGATATACACACAGATAGAAATACAGACAGACGCGGAAAGCTACTTTGTTTTATACTATGTTTAGGTACTATCAGCCCATTGGAACCCCGACCCACCATAGAACGGTGTCACAGTGACATTATATTACAATTTGTTTGACACTTGTTACGACTTGAATCATAACGTTACTGTGACACAGTTCTACGGCGGGTCAGAGTTGAAGCTGATAGTACATATTGTAGTTATAACGAAGCGGAAGTGGTTTCCTCAGCAACGTAAATAACTTTTTTGGTAACAAATTTATTTAAATCCATAAGCTTTATTTATATAAAGTCAACGGAAGCATTTCCAAGATCACAGCTAAGGCGTTTAAGGTTGAATTTCGATGAGGAAAATAGAGAATATTCTCGAACGGACGCGAAATAAACTCCTGCGCATTATAATTTGCAATGCTAATTAAATTGGCTTTGATTCGTTTTCGATATTATGTAGGAAATCAAAATTGAATTTAAGATCGATGGAAGGTATTTTAATGCAGTTTCTAAGTGATTGTAATGCCTCGGACTTTAATTGTTAAACCATAGTAAAATCAAGTCAAAATTAAATTTAAATATAAATTTATAATAACAGAGTCATCACATTTTTAAGTTCGATTATTTTGAAACGTGATTTATTTTTCTGTTTTGATATTAATTTGACCTAGAATTTCAAAGTAGAAGAGACATAAACGCGTGGTCCTACAATTCTAATTTCGCAAAATACACAAGTCGATGAAATAACCATTTTGAAACGATCTATTTAACCCTATACTTGGCAAGACATTTTTTTCTGAAATGTTGTTGGTTTTTTTTATGAATCGTGTTTTTTGGGGTCTGAAAAGGGCTAAAAAAATAATATAAAAAATCCATTGTTTTTAATTCGTGTTTTATTGAATGTATCTTTAAATGCACGCCGCCATGTCGTCACAGATGTACAAAGAAAAGTACATGTGTCCAGGGAGACACGCCGTCATAAAACGAATACCCAAAAAAAATTTTCTAATATTACTTGTCAAAAATAAATAAATGAAAATAGGCCTATTTAAAGCATAAAAAACTATTATTTGACTTGCTCAGCAGTAACGTAACAAAAATCTGTATTTTATTTGAAATCTTGAGCTTTTGCTTTATTTTTATAACCTAATTACAGCCATAAGTAACGTTACATTAAATCTTGATATCTGTAATTCAGTTTTTTTATAGAAATATTAACTAAGAAATGTAAAAAATACAAAATTACTACTTTAAAGTGCTTCAACTTTATTAGATTATGTTATTTCTTATTTCTGAGTCGTAGACCTACGACGAAATAAACCACGTAGGTCACAATAAAAGTCCGAATACGCGAAAAAAAAATAGCACTATAAATGACTTCTTTCGCAAATTATTCGTAAAAAATAGATCTATAATTTTCAGAAATTATGAGGGAATGTAACTTTTCGGTACCGCTATTCTGTCTGCCTTTTCCCGCTTTTTGTCTGCTTCGCTGGAGCGTAAGCAAAAACATTTGCGTGGATGATCTATATATGACCTATAAATTGTTTTTTTCTAAAGTCTTAAGCTGACACTGTTGAAGATTAGATAAAGAAGACTCTAGCCTTCTTCGCAAAAAATTTTCAGAAGATTTAATGAATTCCAAAGGTTCAAAGCTAGCCTTGAAGATGACGGATAGAAGTGGCCGTCGACTAACTGCAGTTAGCGCAGAAAATGTACGGATGACTGAAATGCTCGAGCGAGAAGATCAACAAACCGCATTCAAGGACATGAAAAATCGGGGCAATTAGTTCGTTGGTGTTTTTTCCATCTCAAAGGAACATTTTGACAAGAATAAACTTATGTTAATGGATGCTACATAAACGGTTAAAGAAGACCCGTGTGTATATCCTTACAAATATTTATACTAGGTCAAGACTAGGATAAGTCTAGGGTTACACTAGGCTTTCTAAAATTTAATGGCCACAAAAATAAGCACTTTTATAACAAAATGATTCCAAAAACATGAAAGCGTTATCGATATGGATATTATCAGATACCTAGTTGCCAATTTAATAGCAATAAATGCTGAACATAGGTTGATAATGGTGGGTACATTCGATATTAAGCCACCAAATTTTGAAATATAAAGCTTAACTAACAGTGTATACCAACAAAAATAGGATTAAAATTAGTTTTTTTTTAATACGTAAATTAGCTGTGTACCTATAAAGATACATAGTAAAAGTATAGCGTACCTGGTAATGTATCTTTAAAGATACATAGCAAAAGTATAGCGTACCTGGTAATGTATCTTTAAAGATACATAGCAGGATGAACCTTAGTTAATAGTGTAGCTGGCGGTGTGCATATGCCTAAATGTTACGTTAGAGGCCATCGTTATGTAGTTTTGATATACAAAGAGTGCTATTGTGTATTGGAAATATACTTACTTATACTGTAATAACGACAAATTAGCATTACTGAAGCAAAAATTTAATAAAATCAATATTTTTTATGAAACAATGCGTAAACGCAGGTTTTTGGTCCGTTATTTTGCGTGCTACTGTCAAAATGGATTTACCTAGTAGCACAAAATAATATTCCTCCGACTTATTGGAATATCAGTTAAAATAATGCGCGTTAAAAATAACTGCTGAATCCTGAATATACTCTCTAGATTTTTTAAAAGAGTAATGTGCATAAAAATGCACAATGTCAAGTATAGGGTTAAAAAAAAAAATAGCTTTTATTGGTTGGGAGGACCTTGTGCAGGGTCCGTAATGCTACCACCATCTTATCCTTTAACTTAGTGCCACGCAGCAGTGTTTGCATTTTTGTGTTGCTGTGTGAGATAAGACAACCAGGGGAAATTACTAAGCATAGAGGCACTCCATCTTAGTCCTCTGGGTGGGTAACGTATTGACAGCCTTGAGATTGCCGTCTTAAGATTGTATAGAGAATGCAGTCTATGGGCCTCAGTTCCCACTTACCATCAGGTGGCCTCTGTGACCGTTTATCTTCTCTAACCCATGAAAAAAGCTTCTTGTGAAATATGTTAAGTATGAGTACCAGCAAACTTTGTAACATAAATAGTAGTTTTCGTAATATCATCCGTAGTATCATTTAAAATAATTATATATATATTAATAACGTTTTTCTCCTGATTTGCTTTGGTTATTGGTAGTGGTTGCAAAGGAATAATCATAGTAATAAATATTTTGAGGTTAGGCTTTTTCATTAATAGCATGTTTAAGTGCGACGGAAACATTAAAACGTTAAATACAAAACAAGATTCTATACTCGAAACTCGAATTCAAGACCAAAATCTGACAGTTCCCATCTTGATTATTTAGTTATTTTAACATTATTTCATAAAAACATGAATGAGAACTCGTTTAACCAGTAATATTAGGGTAACTTTTATTGATGAAAATACCTACACTTAAACCAAAATGCAGTAATCACAGCGAATGTGCGCCCGTTGAGGTTAGGATTTTGGTCTTGAATTCGAGTTTCGAGTATAGAGGTATAGCCAATTTACACAAATCCCTTTATTACAAAATAAATTTATAATCAACTGTAATTGACTAAGTAACTAAAAGTTTACGCAAAAACCGCGGAAGAGTGTCCGGAAGATGGCGTCTTCCTTCAACTCGTTTTATTGTTTGAGGTGCCGCGTTAAGTAATAAAATAAACAGCTTGGTTAAGTGTTTAAGTGTTGCGAGATTTTTTGTTACGTGTGTTTTATGAAGATTAACGCAGTAAAGTTATAGCTTCATCATTCCTGTAGTTCTTTTTAATAGAAACATTAATACTCATATACAACAGTAACTCATATTTATGAGTCAGTATGTTCTTGTCTATGAACTCGACCGCAATTTATTTATTGTTGGATTGATGACGCAAAATGAGTACAGTTGAATTTAGAAGTAGCTGCACATTTTAGTACCTTGTCACAGTAACGTGTTAAAGTGGGAATAGTTTGCATTTAGCATATCAATAGCTGTAAAAAGGTACTTCTGAGTTCGAAGGTACGACCGACTTTTTAGTTAGTGGTGAGACTAGAATATTAGAGCTATAGGGAGCTATATATTTTTTCCTGTATGATACTTTCAACACTATGTTTTTGGACTAAGATGCCGCGTTTCCTTATCCATATCAAAATGATTTGTGGTCAGACTGCTATTTCCTCTACACATCTCTATTTCCCGTCATGTTAAGACTAAAATAAATATGGCAAGGGACAAATGTCCAAATTGGGTCTTTTACATTACCGTGTTTAGACAAATTGAGCCCCTGGTTTAAACTTACCCTTATCCTTTAACGGTTAAAAGATAAGGATAGGTTAAAGTTTAACCTACTGCCAAGCAGCAGTGCTTGCAATATTGTATTCCGGTGTGGGGTTAAGACAACCAGTGAAATTACTAGCACAGAGACATTCCATCTTATTCCTTAGGGTTGGTTTTAGGATTGCGGTCTGAAGATTGTAGTCTTTCGAAAAAAAATAGCCAGCGTGCTCGTTCGCTTTCTCCATAAAAAAATCCTAGAACTATATTTTTTTTCTTTTGATTCCTCGCTTACATAATGCACTTAGCGCTCTTGCTCGGTAATCCTTCGTAATACCTACTAACTTAAATACACACACAACGTAACCACCGGTTCTCGACAGGATTAGTCGACATTTGATACACATTATAATAGCTATAAACGTAGCATGTTACTTTCTCCGACTTTCTCTACAAAGGACAACCACTTTCTCCCTTCTAACCTTTTGTTTGGCCTTCGCATTCCTGTGCCTCCCACTATATCTAAAACTATCTCGTTAGCGTATTGTTAACGTTGTTGTAGCTCTATTTCAATTGACAGTAAAGGCCCTATATCGTTAAAAGCAATGCAGTTGCGAAAACGAAGTGAAATGACCCAGGGGGCTTATTCTACAATGTCTTTTCATCTATTGTTATCATCAAAGTTATAACAGCTCTTATTAACTTGACAGTAAACGTGACTGAGTTAGTAACAATGCCATAGCAATATGGATAAATCAAAGTGGAATATATAAATATAATAAATAAATATCAAGGGACAATCTCACAAATTGACCTAGTCCCAAACTAAGCTATAGGCTTGTGCTATGGGTACTAAACAACGATATAAATACTAAGTATATAGAGAAATAAATACTTAAATACATAGAAAACATCCAAGACTCAGAAACAAATACTCGTGCTCAACACACAGATACTTGCCCATACCGGAAATCGAACCCGGGACCGCTAGCTTCGTCGACATGGTTACTGCCAACTAGGCTACCGCGTCGTCAAGTGCCTATATAGGAAACGTTATTGGTTTAAATTATGTACCTACCTAACTGAATATAATCTTGCAATTTTCATGGTACACAATCCAAGTGAAGTCGTCTCCCCCTAAATAGGGACACAAACACGTGCTTGCGAAATCGATTTGATCAATTATTTGTTACCAATACACATTACAAACTATTAGTTGAATACAAAAATTAGGCACAGCAAACAAGGTGATGGTATTGTTATGTTATTTTCATTATTCAAATAGACGTAACCTCGATTTCTTAATACATGTGTGCACATTGAAATCAAATGCTTTGGATTCCTTTTGGTTGTGTTCAAATGAATATTATTATATTATATAATAATATTTATCACTCAGTGAATCAGTTTATAGACCTTAAGTTGTAACTGTTGTTTTATGTGTTTGAATATGTATTGTTTATTTGTCATTTGTATATTCCCGCTTCCGTTCCAATTCCTGATAGGGGTCGATTTTCAAAATTTCTTTTAGCTAGTGCACCCCAGGGAAGTCCAGGGAATATTTCCTCCAAGTTTCAAGTGTCGGGTTCAGCGGTTAAAGGATACACAGATTGTTCTCTAGGACCTACCAAATCCTTAAACCTAAACCTACCAAATCCTTGAACACATTAATCTCCTTAAACTGAGATTAATGTGTCCATTCAAAGATACTATCACGAATATTATCTATATATATAAAAGGCTAAACTGACTGACTGACATATCAACGCACAGCCGAAACTACTGTACCTAGAAACTTGAAATTTGGTACAGGGGTTCCTTTCATGATGTAAGTGAGCACTAAGATAGGATTTTCCGAAAATCGACCCCTAACGGGAAGAAGTAGGGGGAGTAGCGGGAAACTAATTCTTCGCGTACGAAGTCGCGGGCGTCCTCTAGTTTATATATAAAAGGCAAACCTGACTGACTTATATATCAACGCACATTCGAAACTACAGTACCTAGAAACTTGAAATTTGGTACAGGGGTTCTTTTCATAATGTAAGTGAGCACTAAGAAAGGATTTTCCGAAAATCGACCCCCAACGGGAATAAATAGGGGTAGTAGCCGGGAACTAATTCTACGCGTACGAAGTCGCGGGCTTCGTCTAGTAAACTATAACTTAGCACTTATTTTATTTACATTTCCCGTTTTCACCTCAAACCACAAATTGTTGGCATAGTTCACGGATGATCACTCACTTTCTCTGCATCACCGATTATATCCAATGATACTGATTCGCGTATTGCGTGACTGTGATTACCAGATGTAAAGCGAACCCGATCGTGTTATAAAGAGTCATCGGACCTCAATTTGTCATTATGTAATGATCTATTGCGTGGAATTGTGAGTGGTTCTCATTTTCTGGAGTCTTTTGTTGCGAGGTCAGTCTTTAATGCGGGGTCATCATTTTTTTGATCGTCTATTAAGAATTGTGGAGTGAAGTTGGCATCCAGTGCTTGAGATGCCTGCTTGTCAGTGATGTTTAAAACCGCTTTGGGACGTTAGGTATTTTTTAAAGGTAGATTAATCGGAATGGTTTTTAGCCAAGTTTCACGAATACCGGTTAGGTTGTTTAAGAGATATTTAGCTCTGAAAGATAGGAGTCTTTACACCGGGGGATTTTATCAATTTAAAGTTATTTAATGATTTTTTGTAGGTTTCGTTTTTAGTTGAGCTACCCAGGACCTTTGAGTAGGTAATCTGATTTTATTTAATGCTGATAACTGCAAATGTTATGTTAGACTCCGTAAATATGTAGGTTATAATAAATTATACAATTAATATCTGTATGTAAAAACTTTATTGTATAAAACACAGAAATTAAAATACAATATTTACAGAGTAGGAAATATTGAATTAATGTTCAGGATAAATATGATTGATGCAGTTTGTAAGACCGCCCGTCAATGTACAATATCTTGAAGTGAAGTGACAAATCAAAGAGACAAGTGCAAATTAACGTTTAAAATGAGAAAACGATAAAGTAAATAACCAGAAAGAAGAAAATAAACGAAAAAACAACTACTATAGAGACAATTAGGGCAGCATTTGCTAATACTTATAAAAAATAGGTAGTTATAGTAATTATAAATGCAAGTCTAATGCTTTAGGTCAGTCGATATTCACGTAATCCATGCATCATTCATGATGAAAGAAAACAGGAATCGTGTATGAATTATACGTAGATTTACGGCCGAGTTACATCATTAGCTGTGGATCATTGCAATGATGTAAATAATTATTATGTCAGTTTTAAAACCCGTTTTGTATCAAATAGCAAAATGCAAAAGTCTTCGGACGAGTCCGACACAGATTTTTTTATGGCAAGTGGAAGGTACACGAGCACACATACCATTCTCAACTCAGGACTACAATCACAAGACTGCAATCCTAAGACTACAAATACGTTGTCAACCCAGAGCACTAGGATGGAATGCCTTCGTGCTAGTAATTTCTGGCTGTCTTACACCGGAATAAGAATGCGAATATGCATTTTGAGGGTGATTCTTCGAGCGTTTCAACCGCCTGATTTTTCGGGACGCATTTTTGTAGAAGTGGCTGCAGATTCCGGTTTCGTTTCTGGTTAGGTATCTAAGTTTACCGGACATCTAACAAATATCCGAAAACGGCATCAAAATATACGCCCAATTCTTTAAAAATATGTCCACGTAAATGAGGCGGTTGAAACGCTCAAAGAATCACCCTTGACAGTTTTCGAAAATTATTAACGTTAGCGTTAAAATTCGCATCATCAGTGGCCCTAGACGAATGCATTGCGTGATCTTTATCTTTATCGAAAATATATAGGATTGACGTAAGCTTCCGGATTGTCACGTCACGCGTTTATGTCAGTTCCATACATTTTGTCAGTTTTCGAAAATTGTTTACGATAGCGTTAAGCAACTTGTCTAGGGCCTCTGGGCTTCTATAATATATTATCTTACTAATATTATATATGAGAAAGTTTGGATGTTTGGATGGTTGTTACCTAATCCCGTTTCAACCATTGAACGGATAGGAATGAAACTTGATACACATATAGGTTAGGTCCTGGAATAGGACATAGGATAGTTTTTATCCCGATAAATTGGGACGATTCCTGGGGGAGCAGTGATAACCGACTTCTACGCGGACGGAGTCGCGGGCAAAAGCTAGTTCTACCTTTATATAGTAAAACAATATTGCATTTGGCGTGTTATGTTCTTCTTAATACTCGACCGCCATTATTGTCAAGTAAATAAGAGCTATCGTAACGTTGACGATACGAAATAGCGTTAAAGGCAATATTGATTTACCGTGTGGAATAGAGGCCTAGGCCACTTTCATCGAAAATAAACGATTCTACAATTCAGTGGTGGAATTATCCAATCATCTTGATATCTATTTGATTGACAAGTGGCTAAACTCGATATAATAGTGGAAATTAATAATGTCCACAACCAACCAGTAGAATCTATACCTTTCAAAGGCCTAAGGCGGAAAATATTGAACCAGATAGCCGCAAAGGTCAACGCCTTTCCATCATACCCTTATAGCGTTGTAAAACTTGAACGAGTACCTAGAATATGTATCAATCGTGTGTATGTCTGTATATGAGCATGATCAGCAGCTATATTGTACGTTGTAATGACATTGTAAGGTCATAGAAGTCATTTATCATGAATGACAAAATTCGTTAAGAGTCTTATTTCAATTTGAATTCTATGCGCAATCAGTTAACGTGACATACATACATACGTTCATGCCTGTAATCCCAGAGTGGGGTAGGCAGAGCTACAGAATTACCTACAACTTTAAAAACTTGTTGATAATTCAGTAACCACATTTTGCACCAATAAGCTAAGATGTTTACCATGCGTATTAGTGACAGAGGCTCTACTTTGAAATCCGTAATTCGAACTTCGTCTATTGCTATCCCTTTTGCTCTCCACGCGTCACTAATTCGCAAGAAAGTGATGGGGCGATCCGAAGTTCGAAATACTGATTTCAAAGTAGAGCCCCAGGTTGCAAGCCCATCGCCTAACGGTACTACAAGAACTCTATATTCCCTTAGTCGCCTCTTACAACATCCACGGGAAGACATGGAGTGGAACTATTCTAACCCGGCAACCACACGGGGCAACCTCGGACGTTGCCTTGTCTAATCATGAGTGGACCATGCAAAATGGCCGTCCGTTTAGGTGTGTGCGTGTTTTGAGGGTTGCCATATAAATCGTCATTTTGCCCATTTTGAGGCCCCTTAATTAGCCATCGAGGAGTTTCTAATACCACCTGTCTGGATCATCATAGCAGCACGATAGTACCATATTATTGAATTGTCATTGCAATTACTATCAGACCATTGGAACCTTGACCCACCATAGAACTGTGTCACAGAGACGTTATGATTCAAGTTATAAGAAGTGTCAAACAAATTGTTTTATAATGTCACTGTGATACCGTTCTATGGTGGGTCAGGGTTCCATTGGGCTGATAGTACATACCTAAGTACCTATTCAAAATTTCAAGAAAATCTGTCAAATTGGAAGTACCTATCTACCTAAGTTAAAAACAGATTTCCAAAACTTGATAGTGCTTTATTAACTTAAAGAAAATATGCATTATTAAGGGAAAGATAATCAATTCTAAAATCAATAGACTCGTCCACAAACGCATAAATTAACTTAATAATTACTTAATGTAATCAACGGCTTAGAAAAGGGAACTTGTCTACAATCTAATGATAACGATATAAAGTCGACTAGGGCCGCCCGGTGCATTGGAAAGGACATACACGAGGCCACATATGGCGGATAAGGTGCAGTCACACCAGTGTCGATCTAGTTTAACTCATTTACATAAGTTTAGACAGGTCGGTGGCGATATTGTATGTGGCTAAATCACTGCCAGGTGTGGTACAGTCGAGTTCATAAATATGTGTACACTTTAGTACCTAGTCATTTTAATCGCTGTGACAATTCATGCATGGCCATTCAAACATGACATTAAATAGACTAAAGTGTACACATATTTACAAACTCTACTGTATGGTCAGTATCAAAAATAACTACACACTTAAGTGCCTTGCTTCTATAAAGCATGAAATAGACTGGGAATAAAAATTGCAGAAGTTGATTACTGTCTTACTTTAACTTCAGTTCTAGAGCAAGAAGCATAATTTTGTTGTCTTTTTCTAACTTTAAAGTTAGAGTAAGACAGCAGGCTACTTCTGCAATTTGTAATTCCAGTCCTCGCTTAACATATTTTGCTACACAGAATTATTTAGCTACCTACTGATGTCACAAAGATTAGAAGCATGTCCTCATCGCTCCTCCTTTTGCTGTCCCCTTGTTTTGCCGACACTCATTTCTTTGCATGTTATCATTTCACCGAATTTCACTTCATCGAAACCTATTTTCTGCTGAAGCATATTTGATGCTAAATTACTGCCAGGTGTGTGGCACGGTCAGTATCAAGAATAACTACACTCTTAGGTACCTTGCTTCTAAAACACATTTTGTCAGGTTAGAATAACTTAGCTACTGATATCACAAAGATTAGAAACATTACCCTCATTTTGGTGTCCCTTGTTATGCCGATAGGTTCATTGAATGTATAATTTCTCCGAATTTCACTTCATCGAAACCTACTTTTTCTAATGTTTCCAGGTTATCTTAAACATTGATTACGTAGGTTGGGTTGGGTTATAGACTTGTGACCTTTACAAAATCTTAACTACGATTTTCTATGAAATGAAAGTTCTGCAAATTTATACGTTCTATGAAATGAGTGTCGACAAAACATGTAGGTTAGAGAATAAAATCTAGATGCCTAATGCCTAGAAGTTTCTGAAACATCCCTTTGTACGTTTCGTAATTGGGAATTTAACGTTGTTTTTGTAAAAAATAATAATTTTACGCATGTTTTGAAGGAAAACGACAGTTTTTGGCCCTTGTTAACATCGCATTGTTAGCATCTGTTTAACATTGCGGGGTTAATTTATTCTTAAGTAAAAAAAATTTTTTCGCACTACATTTTCAACAGTAGGCATTTATTAAATTTGAATTTGAGTATTTGTTTCCAAGTCTTTGGATGCTATGTATTTAAGTATTTATTTTTCTATTTAAGAATTTATATCGTTGCCTATTACCCATAGTAGAAGCCTAGAGCTTAGTTTGGGGCTAAGTCAATTTTTGTTAGATTGTCCCCTAATATTTATTTATTTTGATACCTACCCCAAACCTAAATGACTGAATCATGAGAATTCAAAGTTATTGCCAAATGTGCCGTAACTAAAGTCACACAAATATTAGTGACCAACCCAAGTATACCCTCCGCCTCACCTCCAAGCCCACAATCAAAATTCCTTACACCAAAGCTCACGAACACGATCATATCTAAAATATTCATTCTGATATAATCACTAAAACAAATATAGTAATTCGGTATTGATATAAGTGACTGGACGTATCTGATCTAAGTAGTGGCAGCTATCTTAGATCTATCGTAATTATCGAATATGATTGCTATCGAATGTCCATTACTGTTGACGCTTGTACAATGGTTACCACTGCATCGCTTTTGAAATATGTTCTACTAGCTCTTGGCCGCGACTCCACATGCGTTGAACTTGTTTATTGGTATTTTGGAACTATCCAATTTTCCGGGATATAAAGTACCGATAACCGATCATTATATCGAATTTCACTTCATCGATTGTATTATTTCATTGAATTTCATTTCATCGAACGTTATTTTCTGCTGAAACCATGATATTGTCAGGATATCTGTCCTATGATTCAGGCTATCTGGGTACCAATTTTCATCAAAATCGATTAGTTGTTTAGCCGTGAATGTGTAACAAACGGACAAATAGAGTTAATTTCGCATTTATATTTTTTATTAGTATGAATATACATATTTATGTACAGCTACGGTTATGAATAGTATAAAGGTGACCTTTGACTTCTTATCTTCTCTTTCTTCTTTCTTCTTTCTCTTGTATGTACTCTGTGGTTTGAACAACTTTTTTCAAAACACAGCTTAAAATTGAGTGGATACGTCAATTTACTTGTATTATTATTAATTAATATTCATCATGTGCATGTTTCGTTTTAAAGTTCATGTGCGTATGTTTTTTTTTTCCCTAGACCAACGATTTGTTAGAAACTGTAAGTTGGTCAAGATTTTAGATTTTAGTTTTTTTTTTGAAATAAATATTTGTATCAGGTTTTATTATTTAAACAATGTTTTAAGGAATAGATTAACTGGTTCACACCTAAATCTCTGTTTTTTTTCATATTTTTTAGACTTTTTTTAATTTTTCGTAAACTAACTTTCTTGTTTTTTTTTTTCAATATGGCCTGCTTTTGTTTATATCCAATGAATTCTGACATTACTAGCTTACGCAATGGAAGTGTTTTAAGGCGAGTGCTACAAAACAAATCACAAATTTTATTATGTGGAACGTAAAACGAATCTACCTTTACAAACAAAACACAATCGATAGCTCTACGTTCAAGCAATCAAATGTTTAATAATTGTACGCCTCAAAAACCAGTTAACGCTTTGAACATTCAAATTATGGAACTATCCGGATACTCCATTCAATTATTTTTTCTAACCTAGAAACCAACGTTTACGATATTTATCTCACATTTTAACGGTAACCCATCATTTTATCGAATTTCATTTCATCGATTGTATCATTTAATCGAATTTCATTTTGTCGAACGGTAGTTTCTACTAAAACCAAGATGTTTTCAGGATATCTTAAACATTAATTACGTAGGTTAGGTTTGGTTAGAATTGACAAAATCAAAAAAATATAACGCATGCGGTGAGAAATGCCTTTCGATGAAATGAAAATTCTGCGTAATGATAAGTTCGTTGAAAAGTGTTTCGATGAAATAATAGGTAACCCCATTTTAACATATTCACAGCCTGAGTCCATCATCTTTATACATAATATAAAACAAAGTCGCTCCCCGCCGTCTCTCCCTCTACGCTGAGATCTTTCAAACTACGCAAGGATTTTAATGCGGTTTTGACCTTCAGGTAGATAATTTTCATGGAAGGTTTTTATGTATAATATATTCAGGTTTATGTTCGGGTGTTACAGAAAACTCACATACAACAAAGCGAAGCGAGGGCAGGCAGGTCGATAGTTTTTTTTATACAGACTCAAAATCGTGTTCTTGGTGCTGAAAGTATTATATATTTTATAAAACGTCTTACGACTCTTATATGGTGTCTAGGATTCCCCTTGTTATAACTTTACTTTGGCTGTCGGACAATTTTTAATAGGTTTCTAATTGCCATAGTAGCAATCGCACTATTCACGATTAGTACTAGAGCTCTTACTAGAGTTACTAGTTGCAAGGAGTCCTCGGTGAGCAACGCACATTCATAAGTTATTACTTGAAAACACAAACCTTAACTACCATATTTATTATTAGAATAACTTCTGAACGTGTTCATTTGTCTTGAACAGCGTCCGACTAACCCTAATGTTTGAACAACATTAGCGGTTGGCTTTCTACTTTTGAACAATAATATGCTCTATTTCTTGAACGTTGCGATGAATATTGATGTGGTTTAGTTTCTTTAAGATATCGAGCAGCTACTGATAGTAATAATAACACTGACTATTGCGTTTCTTGCGCTTTTTCTCTAGAATGGTTTCCTTTTGGGAAGCATCGGTAGGTTAAACTGCCTCTAGGGCCTCTATTTTACTCAATTTGCAAATGTATTGTTTATGACCCAGCCGCTATTATTTTACTCAAGTGAAAAAGAGCTATCCTGAAGTAGACAATACAATAACAATAGGAGTATAATCAACGTAGAATATGGAAATCGAGACTTCTTTACCAAAAGGCAAGATCTTAATTTCATTTTCATAAGAAAAGAGTCGATTCAAAAAAGTGATGACTGATGATGTTGAAGATATTAAATTGTAAGTTAATTAAAGAACAACGGCTCTATCCTACTTTGTTTTAGAAGCTATGCTAAAACAAAGTAGGATAGAGCCGTTGTTCTTTAATTAACTTACAATTTAATATCTTCAACATCATCATATTGCTGACGTTATTAAAGCTCTTACTGACTAGTGAAAAAGAATTAACATAACGTCGATTATACGTTTACGATATGGAATAAAAAGCGAATGATTGGCTTTCTAAACCGTTTTAGATTATTGATGACCAATTTTAAAGGTTATTTTGACCTTACGTGCATTATTTCACTGCTAGAAAATAAATAACATAAGTTAAGGTACAACTTCACACAAACTGACCTAGGTAGTCCCAAACTAAGCTCTAGCCTTGTAAGTACTATAATGATACTTACGCTTATAAAACCAAGATTTGGTCTTGAATCTAGACTTACTGTTCCACACATTTCGACACAATTCGACCATAGATACTTAAGACAAACTAGATTTATCTTTTTACTGAAATAGCACTTAAGTCTAATTTATCGTTGTCTATTAGTCCAAAATTGTAAATCTTCCTTTTTTCCTTCTTAAAAAGATTTTGAAATCCGTTTTTACGTGTTGAAAGGATAGTTATGAGATGACTTATTAAGTTCGTGCCTGTCAGTTGGTTGCGTCACGGCGGAAATATTTAGCCAAAGCCGATTGGTCAATTGTTAGCCGTATAGGATAATCGTTGGTTAATCGGTTAGTGTAATTAACGGCTTCGTAGAAGAGCTTATTGTTTTTGAACAACTTGCTTAACTCTATACACTCAATAGAAATGAAGACCATTGTCATTAATTGCTGTTAAATGTATGTGTGGCTGGATTGCAAATCTTTTTTAGCCGACATGGTCTATGTAGAAAGACTTATCATGTCGTTTTTTAATGTTATGCCTTGCACAGTCATTTGTTTTTTTATTTTAATACTAGAGACCAGCCCTCGCTTTGCTTCGATTTGTGAATTTTCTGTAACACCCGTAGAGTCATCCCATAATAACTCTGCAACGAGGTGACAATAGTAGAAATCAAAAGTTTGTTTATGGCAATACTGATTTTTAGTTACACAACACGTTTTGATACTTACAAGTAGGTATAGCTCTAATTATTAATATTATTATGTACTACGCGTGGCGTTATATATTTCTTGACCGGTTCTAACTCTATCTATGGAAGTATGTATATGCATACTGGATCCTTACTTCTACACTAATATTATAAAGAGGAAATATTTATATTTTTATGTTTGTAACGATAAACTCAAAAACTAAGGGATCGATTTCAAAAAATATTTCACCATTACCTGCGCGGGCGAAGTCGCGGCAATAGCTAGTATATTATTTATAAATGCGAAAGTATGGTTGTCGCTTACATAAACTGCTGCACTTTGGCATAGGGATAGTTTGAGTCCCAGAGGACATAGGCTACTTTTTATCCTGGATTTGGCAGTTCCCGATGAAACGCGATCAACCAATTCTACACAGACAAGGTCGCAGGCAAAAATGCATGTAGGTATGTAAGCGGGTAATTTTATAAGTTGAGGTCTTACATGCATACGGTACAGTCAAAGAATTTGTTTTGCTGGCCACTTTGGACTGTGTCATGATGTCAGCAATCAAAACGTTAGAGACTTCATATGATTTTATTTATAGTGTCACTTCAACATAGTCCAAAGCGGTCCCTGATTCCTGAATCAAATTCTTTGTTTTTATTTAATAAAACGCAAAACAATTTTTGACATGTTTAATCAATAAATAAATGAGAGATCTGAGTCTAAAAATTCCACTCTTTCATACTGTTCTTCCTGAACTTCAACTTCTCCGAACCCTTCTCCTGTTTCAACCTCACTGTCATCATACTGCTCACTGTCATCATTACTTTGCGCATTTATAACGTACGTCAGGTCCAATTTGTCCAGTTCTATTTATGCTCTGTACATAATTTGCGATTGAAGTCCGTGTTGTAGTATGAACAGCTTCAAACAATTTCACCTTAAAGTAAAGAAATTAATGAACAAGTTAAAATATAATACTACTAATAATATAAACGAGAATTTTCGTGTGCGTGTGTGTTACTTTGTATCCCAGAATATTTAAAAAATCCCGAGGGAATAACTGTAATCGACATCTAGGCGGACGAAGTCGCGGGCAGAAGCTAGTATTATAATAAAATAACATCATCTTAGCCTAATCATTTAGTTAATATGTTATTTTTTCATAATAGAATAATAATTCATGGGGTTAATACAAAATAACACAGAAAATATCAAGAATTTATCTGGGACTTACTCGTAGGGTTTAGAATTTCATGTAAACATTGCTCCTTTTGCTTACGGACGGACTCCATTTCTTCTTTAACATTTTGGAAATGAGTTATCATCTTGAATATAAGTTCTCGAACTCCACTTTTAATAGGTTTACCCATTTTGAAAATAGGAATCGTTAATAAAACCTCGACAAAATATTCACGTAATACTAATATGTCATGTTTGAGTGACATGAAAGAACACAGATTATAAGGGTTTTTTATGGGTTGCCGTTTAATATCTTGTGCAAAGTTATTGTGGGTTGATTATATCTGAATTTATTAAAAACGTGGTGGTGATTGAAGGACCTTGTGCAGGGTTCAAAAAAAAAATCAAAAAATCAAAAATATATTTATTTTGCGTAAAATGTGGTACATACAATGGTCTTACAATATATTATAAGTTTCACACACTTTACCAGCAGCTGGCATGCAAAATATTATTGAAATATTAAAACTAAGACAGAGAAAAATATAAAAATAATAAAATAAGTCACAGCTATGGGCGCTACAGTAATTGCCGAAGAGAATATATTGTAATTATAATGTCAAATTTTATCAAAATAAGCAAAGTATTCGTTCACAGAGTAGAAACACTTTTGCACTAGCCATTTTTTAAGCTGGCGTTTGAAAATGTTTAATGGCAAGGTTTTAATGTCTTCATGTAACTTATTATAAATAGAAATAGCCATACAGTATGCGTTCCCACTATACAACTTTGTCTTTTTCTTTGTTGCTACCAAACGGTTTGGATACCTTGTGTTAAAATGACACGATTCTTTACCCGTTTTAAAAAGTGATAGATGTGTTTTAACTAACAAGCAAATTTCATATATATATATGCACGGTACCGTCAATAATTTTAGGTCTCTTAACAATGGCCTGCAGGATGTTAGAACATCTACGTTACATATAGATCTTATACAACGTTTTTGTGCCAATAATGCTCGATTTGCTTGATTGGAGTTTCCCCATAGCAGAATGCCATACCTAATCAAGGAACCCACATATCCGTGATAAGCCTGGATGGCAACGTTTTTATTGCACACTTTTGTGAGTCGCCAGAGAGCATATGAAAATGAGCTTATTTTACTACAGAGTTTGTCAATATGTTCGTTCCAGGAGCATTTGTGATCTACGGTAATGCCTAGAAACGTGGTGGCGAAAGATTCTTTTATAACTTCGTCCTTATAAGCTATACTCAGAGGCCGCTTATTACCGTTTTTATTTATGAACTGCACGTATGTTGTTTTACCTAAATTAACCTTCAGATTATTTTTGTGCAACCAAGTTATAATTTTAAATATTACATTATTTATATCATCATTATATGTTTGAATATCGTGACACGGTACAATAACCGAGAGGTCATCGGCAAAAAGTGTGCAGTCACATGTTGTAGTATCTGGGAGATCGTTAATATACAACAGAAAAAGCAAGGGTCCCAGAATACTACCCTGTGGAACTCCAATCGCATTTGCTGTGACCGATGATTTATGCGAGGTTATTATCTTTTTCGAATCAATTTTATTTATTTCCACAAACTGGGTTCTCTCACTTAAATAACTTCTAAGCCAATCATTAGCTACTCCTCGCAAACCATAGAGCTCACATTTAGACAGGAGTATATTATGAGACACGAAATCGAACGCTTTGCTCATATCGAAGAAGACGGCAACGACTGACTTACTCTTGTCAAGATATTTGAAAATGTTACTCATCAGCGAAAATGTTGCCAGTGTTGTAGACTTCCCTTTTTGAAAGCCATATTGTTCTGATTTAATTATTCTGAATTTCTGCACAAATCCCGTGATGCGTTCGTACATAGCCTTTTCAAATATCTTTGAAATTATAGGTATAAGTGATATGGGCCTATAATTTTCGACATTTTCCTTACTACCTTTTTTATGGAGACATTTGATAAGCGATATTTTCAGTGGTTCTGGGAAAATGCCACTTGTGAAGGAGAGATTTACGAGATAACTTAGTACTGATGAGATTTGTAATTTGCAAGTTTTTAGTATGTTAGTTTGTATATTATCATATCCGGTTGAGTTAGTGGGATTAAGCGAGCTTATAATTTTAGTTATCTCATGTTTATTTGTAGGGGAAAGGAACATGTTTGAATGATTTGTTTTTATAAGTGAAGTATCAGGTTGATGTTTTATGTCAGAGTGCGTTAGATTTATGAAATATTTATTTAAAAAGTTTGCAATGTCAGTGGGTTCATTTACAATTTTATCATTTACTACAAGTTTCTCAATACTAGTAGTATTCGGATTAATTTTTACTGTATTTTTAATTATACCCCACGTCGCTTTACACATATTTTTCGATTTTAGTATATATTTATTATTAGCCATTTTTTGAGCATGATTTATACATCGTTTAAGTAACTTTGAATATGATTTATATGCATTTTTGCAATTATTGTGGGTGGGTTTCCCTATATGTTTATAATAACGAAATCGTAAATGTCTCCTTTTTATTATAGATTTTTTAATACCCTTACTAAACCAGTTAACCGTTTTTGGCTTAACCGTGTATTTGATCCTATTGACTGGGAAACACAAATAATATAACAATGTGAATAGTTCATAAAAATTATTGAATGCTATTGTCATATCACTTTCGCAATAAACATCAGACCATGATAGAGCCTTCAAACAGCTAAGAAATTTCAAAACGTTTTGTTCGCTGTAGTCTCTCTTATAATGATACCAAAATAAAACTGGCTTCGGTTTATTAATAACCGGAAATGTAATACTTTGGGCAGTTTCATGATCTGACAAACCTATTTTATGAGTTTTACCCCGTGCTTCAGGAATGTTCGACAATATCTGATCAAGGCACGCTTCTTTACGAGTAGGACATGTAATATGCAGCTTGAACTGATGTGCCAATGCAATTTTGGCAAGCTCTTTAGAACTTTCTGAGTTTTTTAATATATCTAGATTAAAATCTCCTGCAATAGTAATAAATTTATTTTTTATTTTTGGTTTGAGCTTATACATGAGACGTTCTAATTTATCAAGGAAGCGGGACAAGTTGGCTGTTGGCGTTCTATATATACATATAACTATGCATCTTATCGATGGAATTTCTATCCCGCAACACTCAAAAACATAGTCCTCCGAGAGTTCATTCAAAAATGCAATATCTCGTGTTTTAAAGAAATTTGGGCAAAATATGCACACACCACCTCTTTTTTGATGGCGTCTTGAATATGATGCTACTAGACGATATCCTGAAATTTGCATATAACCTTCATTACCCGCTTTAACAAATGTTTCACTGAAACATAATACATCAAATTTAACATTAGCTTTCTCAAGTTCATCAAACGTCAGTTCTATTATGTCTTTTTTACTTATTAGACCTGCTATATTCTGATGAAATATAGTTAGAATATCGTGGTTAGACACGAAAGGAGTGGTTGCTTAATTGAGAACTGTTTCCCAGAAAGTACTCAGTGATCGACGTTTGTTTTAGGGTTTTTACCGTTTTAGGACTGTCCATTAGAGTATTTTGTAAATATTTTTTCTTAAAATAATAAGGTATTGTCCCTTTATTAGGACCTTTAATTTTATTAGTTGTTGTTGTTTCATAATACTGTGCACGTGTTGATTTTAATTTATTGAAGGTTAGATATTTGTCTTCATAATATCTCGAATCCATGACGTAATTTATTTTTGAACACAATTTATATGTAAAATTACGGTCATATAGGTTTAAATCGTTTATGTTCAGAAACTGACAATTACTGTAATTTTTACTATGTAACATCAGGGTATCATTCAGTTTCTTTTCATTTAGGTGTTCGCTGTATTTAACTCCCATTACAATGACAAAAGGTTTAGGATGCGATCTCATGAAAAAGCTGAACTCTGCGATAAGTCTAGTCGGATTACAATCATGTTCACCCAGGTTAACAATAATTGTGTCATTCGACGTAGCATGCAATGTCTCCGATGACTTTAAAATGTCTATACAACTAGCGAAAGGCTTAATGACTGAAGTGATTCTATATTTCTCGTATTTAGTATTTTCTCTCGAACGTATTAGTTCGGATGCTAGCCCGGAGCATTGTTTGCCACCAAGAATGTAAATCTGTTTGCTTCTATGTTTGCGTATTTGTTGTTCTACTACTCCACGTGTAGAGCTAGGTCGAGTCTCTCTCTCTTCTTCCTCTTCTTCCTCTTCTTCCTTTCCGGCACAGCTTATAGCCTTACCCGTGTTGTTACTCGTTGGCTGCTCTTGTTGTTCTCCTTCTTGATTATTTTTTGATTTTGTCGGTTGAAGTGAGGCTTGTGTTGACTTGTTGAAACTCTTACATTGTTTGTTATTTTTGGATGTAGATTTACAAATAACTTTCAGTTGTTGTATTTGAAAAGCATACTCTGATATTTGCTCCTTTAAATTTCCATTTTCTAGTAATAATTTGGTAATATAATTGTCTAAAGTTTGTAGCTTCTCTTGTAGCTGTGTTATCCTAGCCTGCATTGTGTCTACTTCGTCTTTATAGTTTTTGGTGAAATCTGGGCAACTTCTGTTCAAGGTGTCATTTTGAAGAATGGAGCTGTCAAAACCGTCCTCGTCAGATAATGAGCTGAAGGAGTTGTGTGTTGGTACATTGTACCTTCTTAATGTGATGTTGTCCGTTGACTTGTGAAATTGTGATTCAAGCTCAGTGTTATTTATATTTACCTTAATTGCTTGCCTGGTAGTCGACGCGGTTGGAAGTTGTCCTCTCGCTGTGCTGGTTTTCTTGGCTTGTACCCTGTCTTGTAGAGGACATTCCGATGGAGTAGATGACGTAGATGGCGACGCCGTCTTCTTATTTGCCGATGAAGAGCTAGAGTCCTCTAACACTTCCAGGCAGTTTTCACATAACCAGTTTTTTGTTTCTTTGAAGCGCATTAGGTTAAATAGCTTTTCTGAAATTTTTGTGCATCTTACATGATACTGCTTTTTACACTTAATGCAGGTAAGACATAATTTGTCTTTAATCTGTTGGTGACATTTTATGCAGTTAGCCATTTGTATCAGATGTCCGAGTAGCTCCTGAGTTCAGATGTCCGCTTCGTTCGTGTGCCAGTGGCCGCGCTCTGCGGCAGGCGACGAGCGAGGCGCAGATGACTCACCGCCGGCCGATTACCGTTAGCAACAAAATAGTCGTTGACTTAAAATTTTAAAATGTTTTTTGTTGTATCTTCCAAACCCCGGCGTATTTTTTAAAACTGTTTTTTCCTCTGCACTCCTCAATTCACTGGCTACACAACAATATAACACACTACCGTAATAAATCAATGTTTTACACGTTTTCGAATTGATAATGACGGAGAAGGCGATAACAGGTCTTCCTTGCGCTAGCGGTAACGGACGATCGTCCGGATCGCTACCACCATCTTACCCTAATCTGCAGTCTGTAGATTATCGTCGTAAGATTATAATCTTAAGAACGCTTTCTAAGGGCTTCAAAGTCTACTTACCATCAGGTGGCCTGTGTGCTCGTCTACCTTCTCCATGTATTTTTTTTTGTCAAATGTGACAAACTTCCGTAATGCCACTTATTTATACATTTATTTATTTAAACTTTATTGTAAAGTACAAAAAGGACGTACAAATTTCGGACTTAATACCTTAATGCATTCTCTACCAGTCAACCGCTAGGCCAACGTCACAACGTGGTATAAAGTGTGCCACGGCGTGACGTCACGCGAAACTTCAACGCACTATAACTTCGTAATTTTTTGTTTAATTGACAAAAGAAAAAATATGTGTTCAATATTTTTGATAATGTAAATGACGTATTCATTAGAATTTTTTAGGACACTAGTCTCTTGCAGGAGTTCGTATTTTGAGCGCCTAAGCACATGACCTGGATAGTCAACTTACCTTGGTTGGCACTGAAAAGGCTACCCAATTACCCTAACTAATTACCCTAAGTAACTTGGTCTAGGTTATTCCCAGCACTTACTCAGAAGCATAACTATTGTCCTTTTATCTTTATGACATAATACTTTGTGATAAGTTGGCATTGAATTTGACCTCTCAGTTGTTAGCGCAGTAGTTGTCAGGTAGTTGACTGTGTTTATGTTTGCAATTTAAACTGTGAACTTTAGGTTCTATAAACGTGAGATTAGGTAATCTAAAATGTATAAATGGGTATATTTTATGTTTTAAGGTAGGTATTATTATTAGATTTGTTTAATAACAAAAATACTAATGTCTTTTTAAGTTAAAATATTTACGTAAATATGGTTTATAAGTTCGAATAAAAGAAGAAACTTTGTAACATCAGTTTAATGAAGACATTAGTAAGTATTTGTTAAAATAAAAACTAATAATAACCTATATTTCCATAAATTTTTTGTTCTTAAAAACTCACTGTACATGTTAACGGGCAACCACTGGGGGCTGCAAACAGGGAAAACTAACGCAGTCTCCATGGCTCCAATTGTAACAATTTATATTTTGAACAATAAAGATTTTTATTATTACATACATACATACATTAAATCACGCCTGTTTCTCAGAGGGTTAGGCAGAGACCACTTCTGTATTTTTATTATTATTATTATTATTATATAAAAAGTTAGAATTACCCCTCAGATGCCCCTCACACGAAATAGCCCCATCTAACCTTACTTGTCTTTTTACCAACACTGATATTTTTAACCAATCTGTTTTGACTCATCCATCATTTACTTAATATAATATCTGTAAAAATTAAGACACACTGCATTAGTGTGTCCGTCCAAGTTCGAAGATATAAACATAACGGCCTTAAAATCAGCTACCCTGCCAGTTCGTTGTATAACGTGTGTAACATTGCTGTAATATTTAGAGTGGTGTCAATCAGGATGACATTTTCATGGCTACCATTTGTTTTGCTCGCTGAATGTCAAACGAGTTAATACATTAAGAGCCAAGATTCAGAATTCCTATGCAAAAAATACACGTAAAAGAGGTCTTGGCACTTAAATAGTGTTATGTTAATTTCAGGTTTTAAGTTTTGTTTAGAGCTTTTGGAGTAAGTGCGGAAATGTCTATTCAACACATTCATTATTATCGTAACAGCGTTGACATCAAGTTTCTAAAAATATTGACCGTGGAATTACTGGCTACAGTTCGTAATCGGAAATCAAAGTAGTTTTAGTTAAATTAGTAGGTATTTAACATTTTCACGGGTCAAATAAATACCTACTACATAATTATATGTATACCTTGAAATCATGACTTGATCACTGTCATCATAAACAATCGCTTCATTATTTGAATATAAATTTCACTTTGAGTAAGGTTTTAAGAACCATCTCCATGCATAAAGTCACGTTAATCATTGCTTCATTTTAAACTAAACGAAAACGAACAATGACATATTATCCTTTATATATCACACATTAGATATTATATTGGTTAATCTTAAGATTAGGATTAGCATCATGCATGACATGACCCTAATATCTGCCACACTTACCAATAAATCGCGTCCAATGTCGACACTAACCCATCAAAACATACATTGCGTAATCTCTATTGCCACGCATCGACACTTCGTGCACTTAGCATTCATTGTACATCATCTAACACAATGGATCGCCGCTAGCATGATTAAATGCTGCTAATTGGTTGACATAAGCACAGATAAGTTACAATGTGTGATGTGGTCTATTATTTTTATTTGTATCTTAATACAAACAGGTAATAGCTGTTTTTGATTGACAATATCTTTGACCTACTTAATAAAGTTAATTTAAAGCGTTAACTGTGAACTTAATTTTTTAATAAGAATAAATTATAAATTTACATAATGATATAACGTTTACTAATACAATAATCTAATAAATTGGTTGGTATTCCGAATAATCATCATAATTAGTGTGTCACAGTGTCAGATTATTAAAATATAGGTAAGGAACAAAATGCGATAACAATTAAAATATTAATTAAATTGAATGTATAATATATTTTTATTATTTTTAAACTATGTTTTCCATGCCTACATTGCCGGAGGTAGGTTCAGCATACATAAGTAAATCAAATCTAATATAAGTAATAAATATAAATAGGGGTTAAATCGATAGCTTTTAAGCTGCTCTATTAGCCCTAGACAGGTTGACGTCGGTTTCTGGGACACCCTGTATGTAGAGAAATACATACTTAAGAGTAAATATGTACATGGGAAAATTCCAAAACCACACCACTGTAAAGCTAACCAAAGTAAGCACATAAAAACAGCATTTTTTTACTGGTATGCCACGTTTTCAACTTTTTTTGTTTGGGTAGTCGTGTAAATTCCATCATCATTTTCAATTTCATCAAACTAAGTCATTAACCAATGACCATTTTCACGGTCGAGCGATTCGTCAAGTTCGACCTTTACCGTAATTGTTATATTACGCATCGTCATCGATCATCGTGTAATTGATCGCTAAACTAGATCACACTTGGCTGATCATGATCATTGATCATTATTGCTTTGATGGTCTTTTATTCGTTAATGACGCTTGGGTAATTGATAATAATAATGATAATATGTGATGAATGTGATGATATTTTAGCACATTAACCACCTGTTTCACAATCGACAAGTAAAGCATATATTTGACAGATAAATTTACCCCTTTCTCTTTCTTACACTTGGAAATAGATAAGGAGAATAACCAACTTTAAATGGCACATTAATTTACTCGTCGATTGTGAAACAGGTCCTAAAGTAAATATGCTTGTATTTTTTTAACAATATGTCGTAGTTTTATTAAGACAATCAAAAAAACAGAAAAATAATAAAAACATAACTATAACTAAATACTAAAATAAATTAACTTATTCTAAGTACCTAACTATAACATGTACAAATGTCCTCTAGGCCACTACCACCGGCAATGGTGTCCATAATGCTGGCTGCATTTCCTCGTTGGATAACCATTGCTATTTAATTTTAATATTATTAAAATTTATGATAGTTACAAATTGTGATAGTACCTACAAAAGAAATGATATTATATCGCAGATCTACATAATATTTTGTATATGCAATTATGTGGCAAATAACGAAACAATTACAATTAGTCATATGCAAGAGCCCCTATACATCAACTCTACAGTGAGTCACTTCAACTGCATTGTTATAATACTAAGCTGATAACAAACTAATTACTGCATTTCTTAAAACTATTCTTGTAATGCAAACGATTTCAAACGCCTCGCAATAATTAAGTAAGTTTTATTTTTATTTTATTAAACTGTAAAATACGAGCAGCATTAGCAAGAGTTTTGAAAATCAAAAGAGACCCTTAGGTACAGTCATGTGCAAAAATATGTATCGGAGTTCTTATTACATTGGAATAAGGGTGCATATTTTGGAGATGTTGCGTACTCCCATATTTGTACACTTGACTCTACCCACTCAGGGGCTCTATTCTACCCGGTAAAACTATATTGCGTTTGACATGTATTATATCGTAAACGTTATGATAGCTCTTATATACTTGACTTCTTGGTGGCTGATTCGAAAACAATACGATAACATATCAATTGCGATATGGTTTTACCGAGTAGAATAGGGCAATTTAACTTTAAAATATAACAATGCTATCCATAATAATACTAACTAAACTGGTGGCTTATTGTCTAACGCACTAGCAATCGCAATCGTTTTTATTTTGAAAATCGAAGGCTTGTCTGCATACAAAATGAAAACAATTGCTCCGCTTTGAAGCCGGTTGGGATTGCGAGTGCGTTAGACAATAAGCCCTCTGGTCTGTCTGTTTATTTTGATGAAATTGGGTATCGATATAGCTTAAATCGCGAGGAAGGACATAAGTTGCAGGCTACAGCTAGTAAATTATATTTAGAGTGCATACGTGTTTGAAAAAGTAAGAAACATTATATTTATTTAACATAACTACATACAAAAACATAAAAAACGAAAACAAATTAAAAACACATAGACGTAAAACTAGATGCAAGTACATACATCATGTTGTCCCTCAGCATTGTGTCGCGGCAAGCCATGACGCCGACGTCCGGTATTCAACGGGACCCTAATTTAAACTAACTCAAAATCATGAGTAACAAAAATGAAAAGCAAGCTTTAAAAAACCGACTGCATTTTTAATACTGACGTCGATATACCTACCTACGTTAATAATTGCCATTTTGCCATTGTTGTTATTTCGATTTTAACAGTTTAGGAATCCTATATCACCTGAGATGGCGAAAGGATTCTAACGATACCACACACATCTAAATCGGCTCAGGCGTTTAGAAGTTATGGTTGAATAAAGAATCGTACATACATACATACATAACCCTGAAAACATTACACTCCTTTTTTTGGGCAGTCGTGTAAAAAGTTGATGCTATAATAGGTTCACTAATAACAACTTTTCTACCACTTTGTGTACCACCATGTACCATCTATTCGCTTCAACGGCCGTCAGCCCATCACGTACCGCATTACCAAACATTTTGACAGTTGCCTCAGACGGCTCACTTACATGCGCGCACGCAAGTCAACCATTGTCTTTTCACACTCCATTGGAGTTAATCATTCGGAGCCACCGACTGGCAATAACACGTAATTTGTACACGGCAGGCGTGTTGGTGGCACTGAAATGACGTTTCAACATTAGTTACTCGAGTTTTAGCGATTCCTTCTGATGTAATCTATCTGCTATAATTAGGTAATTCAGTTGCGATTGTCTTTTTTTGGTGTTACGATTGTGTTAATAGAGCAACTTTTTTCATTGTACTTACGTTTAAGAGTTGGTATCTACGGTTTTTAAATTTAAGATTAAATAAAACTAGGATTAAATTCAGTGACTCGTGCAACAGCACAGCACAGCGATAGTTATTTTATTAACTTAGGGAGGAAAGCAGATGAAAAACTAAGTAACGAATTTATATCTTCAGTTTTGACTTCATTTAAAAAAAAGGATGTACAACGGCGAACGTATCCCTGTAAGTGATCGCTTTCAATTAACCTTTGGGTGATTAACGTAAAATAAGTAAAATATGTTCGAAATATGCGTTACCTTTTCCGTCACTGTGACATTTTAAGTCACTCAGAAAGTGATCAAATATCATCATCATTAAGTCACCAATTGCTGGACAGACCTTCCTCAAAAAATTCTACCGTGATCACTTTCTAACGTGACTCATCTAGCTGTGTTGTTTGATATAACTTATTTTAAGCCGCGTTTGTCTGACTGTTTGTTCACAATAATCTAAAATACTGTACGGATTGTCATGTACTTATAGGTAGATATTTTTTCACGGAAGGTTTTTGTGTATAATAAATTATCTTTCATGTACGGGTGTTACAGAAAATTCACATGGTATGCTGGTAGAATTGATTAGTCGTCGTCGATCGATAGTTCCTACCAGACCAATCGATCGATCGTCGATCGATGGTAGAATGGATTAGTTCCTTCATCAATTAAAGCTATCAGCCCAGTCGATCAACATCGACCGGCAATCGATCGATTGGTTAGTCGAACGATATCCGTCGATCGATAGTTCCTACCAGACCAATCGATCGACTTTGATCGACGTCAATCGATGCCGTCGATTGGCGATCGATCGATTGGTCTGGTAACACCCTAAGCAAAGCGAAGGCGGGTCGCTAGTTAAAAGTTAAAATATAAAATGAATTCATTGTGCGTTTTAAAAATTGTAATTTACAGGCTTAGTTACGTCATTAAGTCATGTTATAGCAAAAATAATCCCCACCCACTAAACTTATGTCACATGGTTAAATACAAACAGTAAAAAGGCGGCGCTAGCCTTAATAGACATATCGGCGCATACGTTTCAATATTATACAGTGCGCAGACGCAGGTGGATGGTGTTATTCAAATGAGAACAATGCAGCCTGGTGGGCCATATTTAATGGCGGCTGACAGTTTGATTATAGTTAAATGGAGTCTCTTATTTTTTCATTTTCTTATTACTGATTTGAGGAATTATTTCATTTTTAGTTTTAGACGTGTTTTCAAAATTTTGGAAAAACGTGTTATTACTAAATTACTTTTACAAACAATCTGGTTTGTAGAAGTAATTTAGTAATTACACGCGTATGATGTCATTAAAATGTGATAAAGATGGAAAACTATTTCAAACTTTCTTTAAACTTTCCTTTTCTTCACTATGTGCAATGATGATTTAGGGCGTTTTCACTAAAAAGTGTACCCAATTAAGGACTGAAATTAAAGAACTTTAACTTTGTCAGGTTGGTGACGAAAATTAGCCATATATTAACGGCCGCAATGTATGGCTAATTTTCGTCACAAAACTGATAAAGTTAAAGTTCCTTAACTTCAGCCCTTAATTGGGTACACTTTTTAGTGAAAATGCCCTTTAACAATACCTCGATTGTAAGTCTTTGTAACATTATCGGCCATTATAAATTCCCTTTGAACTGGCACTCGCAGAAAATATGTATCAAAGAATCATTGCAAACCAGCATGCTAATGTGACCCGTCCATTGCCACCAAATCGCAATTGTATTCAATTTGAACACGCCAGACGTGTCATGGGCATAGAACATGATAAAACAATAGCCGCCATCTTGTCTACGCAACGTGATGCAATGCAAGCGCATATCCAACGTTAAACACTTTCTTTGACACTATATTGGGTCTAGATTGTTTGTAAATTTCGAATACTGGCACTTAATGTGATGAATTCGATTAATGTAAAAGCAACCCTGCAGATATTTTCCTGTTTTCGTCTTTAAGGTTAAGTTTTGAATGTGTTTGGGCTAAGACTTAATGCTTTATAGGATAATGTACCCAAAAGGTGCCAACAGAACCATATTACTAAGGTTCTGCTGTCCATCCGTCTGTCTATAGGGCTGTATCTTTTGAACCGTAATAGATAGACATTGTTAGACACTTGGAACGGGCGATGTTGGGCCTCTCTCCGCGACAGAGTCCGAAATACGGAGATCCGGAGACGATCAAGGCTCACCGATATAGCCAAAGTAATCACTCTAAGGAAGTGGAAGTGGGCGGGACACATATGCCGCAGAGGGGATGGAAGATGGGGAAAGGCTGTAGTAGAGTGGAGACCCAGAACCTGGCGAAGGAACGTTGGCAGACAGGGAATGAGGTGGACCGACGATCTGGTCAAGGTGTCAGTAAGGTGCTGGATGAGGAGTGTACTGGACCGAGATGGGTGGCGAGCAATGCAGGATGCCTACACTCAGCATTAGGCTGAAGCAGAGATTAGATACTTGAAATGTCTACGATTAGAAACATGTTTAGAACCCTTCGTATAAGAGTCCGACTCGCACTTGACCGGTTCTTGGTCTTAGATGTATGAATTGATTCCAGGGCATTGTTTTGTGATGCTCTGATCAATTAATTTATCGGAACAAGAGGTGGGCGTGTAATTAAAATCAACCTAGTGGTCTACATTTAGGATTTACGTAATTTAATTGTATTGGTGCATTTCGCGTAAGCACTTCCGTTTTAGACTTCTCATGCAATCGTTCCCTCTCTTCTGGCTGCTAGATTGAAAGTGACTGTTTGGAATCTGAGTACAAAAAATACAGTGTAGGTATCACTATGTTGTTTTTTCGACCAACAGCGTGACGTGGCACGTTTGTGTCGATTTACAGTAGACTGCGAAGAGATGAAACCACTTTTGGATCTCATTGTAATGCAATAAAATTAACAAGTAGATCTATCTTTTCGTACGCGATTATGCTATAAAGGTATATAGTAAATATCGTAATCCGACGTTTTTAATGACGGATCACAATATGGATCTTGCGTGTAGCATTCACCTTAGAAAGACTACCTACATATATCATAGGAATTGACAGAAGCGCGTGGAGCTAGTCCTATGTGCTTTGTGTGCATTGAAAATACTCTTTTACCGAACAATTGTCCTCACGTGTGATATCCATGGATTTATTTCTCTAATAAGTCCATGGGAGTGACTATAAATAACATCGACATTGGCGAAATACACCTTAACAGGAGTGAAAGCCATTAATTAGAATTGGAAACCTTAGAACATAAGCCACCAAATAGCCTTTCAGTAAGCTCTTAAATAAACAACAATAACTTTATACTGCCAATAAATCCTTTGCTCTCACGAATCCTTGGTAGCCTCAGCTACATTTGCACGTGGGCTTGGTACATCAAGACATGACTAATGACTGTGCAGCGACCTCACATACTCACTGGGACCTAACTCAGTAGGCCTGGCCTTGGGTTAGTAATTCGCTAACTAAATAAGTAACAGAAGATCTGTGTTATGACAGTTTTAAAATAGACGAATATGAAGAGCAGAGGATTGGTAGAGTTTCATTTAAAAACCAATAATATCTAGTTACAAAAAAAACCGGGGAAGTGCATGCCGGACCATGCTCAGTATAGGGGTTTGAGCCGTTACGACAAACACAAAAAAAACTCAAATAACAATACGTATGAATATTGTGATACCAAGGGTCTCTGAGAGAAACCGCGGATAGACGGATGGACGGACAGACGGACATGGCGAAACTACAATGGTGCCTTGTTAACTATGGGACCTTACTGAAAAAAATGTCAACGTTTCAAACTGAGATAGGTTTAAAGCGTTTTTTTATAATATTAAAAAAAGGTTTAAATACCTATATAGTTAAAGACATATATAGGTAGTCACACGAGTTCAGCTCGGGTTTATACCAGTCTATTGGCGGTATTAATAAACTCGTCTTGACTGAGATGCCCATCTTGAGAGACGTCAAAGTAAACGTCAACCCATAGAAAGCTGTCATTTTTGACGTGTCTTGTGACTGACATCTCAACCAAGATGAGTTTATTAATACGGCCCTATGAAATTTTTTCTCAGGATTGAGACTTGAGTTTAATGTTTAAGTTTCATCTTTTGTAACAAACAGAACAGGGGGTTATTATGACAAAGTTATGCAGTTCAGTTTACGCTGAGAGAAAAAGACAGAGCTATATAACTGCTATAGCTCTGTCCTTTACGCTCGCCGTAAAATGAATTGCAAAACTATGTCACAATAACCCCCCATAACTCAAACATTTATGATGATTTGTTATCGAAAACGATCTCCGTCGCTTACGGGCTCTATTCCACTCGGTATAACCATATTGCTTTAATTTGTTATCGTATTGTCAACGTTATGATAGCTTTTATTATTATAATGGCGGCCGACTTAAAAATAATACGAAGGCATGTCAAAAGCGATATGATTTTCCGGAGTAGAATAGAGCTCTTTAGTAACTTGTTTGTTGTGAGTGTTTAAAATGTCATTTCTTAAATTGTGCTTCGCATTCTATGTCCAGTTCAAAGTTTATTATGACAAAGCTCAAAATGAATATAATTTATTATGTAAAAGGAATATAAAAAGTCAATGATGAACTGTCATCGCAGTACAATTTATAACCTGATGTTATTCTATAGAGGCATCCCTCTTAGTCCTCAGGGTTGGCAACGCATTTGCAGTCTTCAGATTGTAGTCTTAAGAATGTATGTCTTTGGGTATCTGGTCCCTCTTACCATGGTGGCTTGTGTGCTCGTTTGTGTTCCCTATGTCATAGACAAAACTGTTGTTTGGTGTTGATCAAATTAGCTATTTGATTGATTGATTTATTTGTTTGTTTTAGCTACGAATAACAATAACATTATTTGTTACAGGTATGCACAAGGAAACATCACAGGTTTTGAACGAACAATTAAATGAGTAATGGAATGGTTCTCCAATAAAAACATAACAAACCGCGATCTCAAAACATGTACTCTCTAATATCAATATCATTGACTAAAGCGGAATCTCTCAAAACATACAATGTCTGCAGGTCAACATAATCCTCTTACGCAATAACTGTTCGCAAATCGTGATAATCTGAAATTCGATATACACTACGCTTTGTGGCTTATTTCATTTCACGGTTGTTACGACGCGTTCGATGGATAACGTCGCCGCGAAATTGTTCCGGAGTCTGGGTAAGGTAGGTGAAAGTAAAGTATCGCACTTCAATTTGCGTCATAACACTGCAAAATATTATGCATGCTGCCATTTTTAGCGTGGAACACTTTAAGAGGGTAACGTACTTGGAACACGTGTCTGTGTGGACAACTGATGCGGAAAGTGGGTTGAGAGAAATTGACTGGCCTTTGTTTGTTTGCGGTTACAATAAGAGTACTGTATTTTGGGCTTTCATTCGACGATGTTGATTGCCTGACCAATAATATATTCAGTTGGTATTTGCTTTATGTTTGCTCTTGTATGAACATTATAGGTTCTATTAATACTCTTACTCTTTGACTCAAGACTCAAAAAGTGGAGGAGTTCCGGTTGTGATCTGTAGTCTTCATCATCAGTTCCACTTCACCAAATGATACTTTCTGAATGAAAATGCTGGTCTTGCTACTGAAAATACACGCCTGCCATGCCTGTAATATTTGAGGAGTTCCCTCAATCTACACCACATACATCAAACAAATAAATTTAAAAAGTCGGTCCACAATTGACGGATACATCGGTGAACATAAATAAAAAAAACATACACACAGCCGAACATAGAACCTATTCCTTTTATGAAAACACTTTTGATTGGCGTTCAGCAGAGCCACGTGGATTGGTTTGTTTACGTTTAGTTATGTACCTACATAAATGGAGTATAGGCCGTATCGATTGCATTGAATTTTATTAACACACCGTTGAAAATGCACTTGATACACGATTCGTTATGCCAGTCTTTTGGAGTTTCCAGCTAAAGAGGCTTATCTTGAGTACTCACGAACTGTCAAAGAAAGCCGTGACGAAGTAAATTAATCCTTTATAATCAGTGCCCGTGACTCGCCTCGTGGCTCAAATTACATGCATTCGTTGGTAAGTTGGCAGTGAATGAGTGGCAGACGAATGATACTGAGCTTTCTAGATGAGATGGACCCTTTTGTCAACGACCGGTTCTTTGCAATTCACTTTGCATAGATATAGTTACGTTTAAGAGAAAGCAAGTCCGGCTAAGGTGATACTATCACTCTCGTAATACAATCTATTATTTTCATTTATCCGTATCAAATATTCGAAAGTAACAATTCAATAACAATTTAAATAAAATTTAGCATGGAATTAGCTTGAGCAACGGAAAAGCACAGGGTAATTTTTATATTATCTTGGAAAACTGGACGAACAGTTGCCGAAACAAAAGCGATTTAAACGACTTCTACGTGGAGTCAGTTTATCATTTATTTATTTGCGTTCTTTTCCGTTCGTTTTGTTTAGTGCCTGTGCCAATTAAGTGAACAGAAAAAGTTACATTTACCTCTCCTTTTCTGTCACATAATAAAAGAGGTAAACAAGGTATTATTTTTTTTCCACCTAAACGTATCTATCTTCTATCTGTTGGTTTTATCCAATCCAACGATTAAAATTCAGGTCTCACTGAGTTAATAGAAATTATGTGTTCCACATCAGCTTACTGGATAAGCTAGATGACGGACCCACTAATCCCAATGCTAAAGAAGCGTAACTCACAATTACTATCTAATTACCGATTCCCAGCTTTGCTTAAACAATTAAAAAGAATAGTGGATAAACGCGCTATGTGGCGTTTATGATTTTCTATTTCAAGCTGTAAGTGCGAGTGGTTAAGTGACATTTTAACTTGTAACTTTTCCAATACATAGTCCCTTTTTCTGCTTGCGACTTCAATTAGAAACAATAGCCCATCATTATTGGTTTCAATGCCAGGAACTCTATATTGGCTCCATTTTAATTCGAAAATACGAAAGATGGGCACGCAATATGGTAATGGTATAATGTCAATGTTAATTTGATTGATTGTGAATTAATCGCAGAAAGTCTTTAATTGAGGACTGTTTATTAATTAATTGCTTGTTGATTGCGGTTTGTTATTGTAAACTTTCGTTAAAATTTTACTTTTAGCTTCTTTCCATTGTGGTGGTAAAATCGTGGTTGATAATTCGTCATATGAAACTATACCTAATCAAATGAGAATATACTCGTAATGAAAACCTTGACTACGGGATCAAAGATAATACCTATTCGTAGGTAATATATGTCAGGCTGGATCTCACAAAACTAAACACCGTCTACAAATGAACTATGTTGCTAGATTTACAACTGATGAAAATGAAAATTCAAGTTGTAGTTTCGTATTGTCCGTTTCCAATATTCAAACCGCAAACAATATTGTGATTGTTGTGCATAAGCGTCTTGATTCCACACGAGCCTGACTAGATGTTAGATATATCAACTAAGATGTTAGTTGAATCACTAAAGAACTTGCTGTTGTTACGGTCAGCTTTGGTTGATATAACTAATAACTCAACTATTGTATTGATTTTTTGTCAACTAAGAGAAAGTCTCTCTTTGCTGGCTCTCATTTGTTTCAGTGCGTATAAATTTGATACTTTAGCTTAAAATTTGACACATTTTGTAAGTGGAAAATAACAAATTTCTATCCGAAGTAACCTTATTAATCCGTGGTTTGAATATTAGGAAAGGACATAAAAAAATACCTTTTCTGATGATGTTAATAAATATTCTTTGGGTATCCTGACACTTGTTAAAATCTGATAACTTCCAGTCAGGAAAAGAGATAGAGTTATAACAATCTTATAGTTTAGCATTTGACTTTTGAATAGCAAAACCCCCAGTTTCATCATAAAATGTTCACACTTAGACAACTCCTTTTATCTCTGCAATCGGCCATTTTGAAGCGCCGTGTCATATTGTTCATTATACAACGACCTCCATAATTAAATACATCGCTATACTGTCAAGCGTGTTCCTTTTCCCACGCTGCGGCCATACAATTGTACATACAATTTTACATGTATGTGAGCGAATGAATGACCACTCATTTGTTTTCATTCAACCGTAACATCCGGTTCCTTTCAGACTATTTTTGGACAGATCAATTTGATTGTGAATGCGCAATATATGTTAATTTGATAGTTTGATTAGAAAATTAAATAATATGTTAAATTGGTGGGCAACTATTTGATTAGATGCGATCACTCAATCACAGGATTGTAGGTTTAAACCAACGCGCAAAATGTTGAGTTTTCTAGAACTCATATCTTGTAAAATATTCGAGTCTTGAAGTCCTATTTTTGTAGACTTGACACAGGTTGGTGAGTCCCACATAACCACCTCGCCCTCCCTCCAGGCCCAGACGGTATGCATATTTTTTTCCCAGCAAGAAAAAATGGTACCTACCTAGGTACTATGTTAAAAAGCTCTGTAATACCGAATTCTTATACTGTGCGATGGATGCATAGGACCAAGGAGAGTGGCGTGATGAGGAAGAAGTCTATACCCAACAGTGGGTGTATACAGGCTGCTTGGATGGAGGGCTAATTGTGAGAAAATGCCAAAATGCCAAATGTGGACAGAAGTGTGATGTCTGCCTTATTTTTGTTTGGGAATTAAATACATTATAATGCAATTTATTTGTGCATTGCGTATTCCTATCTTATCCAGAATGGCGGTCTGGGATACTCTTTGAACCTGTAGGGTCTCTTAAAATAGAATTAATAGAATAGAAAATATTTTACTCCTTACACATTCAGTTCCCAGAATGTGCAGGTTTCCTCACAATGTTTTTTCTTTATCGTGAAAGCAAGATAACTAGAGAGAGCAGTAAGGTAGTATATGTACTTTAGTTAGAAAAAATATTAGTATGAGTAGGTACACGCCAAGCACTGGGTATCAAACCTTGTACCTTGGGATCACGGGTCGGCTCCTCATTAGTATATTCTAGCCACTATGCCACTGACGCTCTTTTAGAATGTCAAGTTATGTTTCCTATGTTATGTGTGGTTCCGCGAATGTAACATTGGGTAACACTTTTTAATTTATTTTCGCGTATTATTAACCTACTTAACGCTATGCGATTTCGCAACTACTTTTTCCTATGAAACTATGAATTTAATAATGTTCTGACATAATTATTGCTTTTGAAGTTTTGAAAGCTCCACAGGATAATAAGCTCTTATTTACTTGTCAGTAATAGCGGTCAAGTTGAAGACGATAGGATAACACGTCTAAGGCAATATGGTATACCGAATAGAACAGAGGGCCAGCTAGGTGCTACTCTTTTACCACTCACTTCTCAACTTCTCAACGAATTATTAACAGGCGGCTCGCTTGTTAAGATGGCCTGTCAAAAAAAAATACTTTATTATTTTGTTTATATTTATATTTGGTATAGCAGGTTTCGTTGAAGTAGCCAGTGTTCCTAACTCTACCTTACCCAAGAGCACGCGGAACATATTTTAGTTTACAAGTTAATACTTCGACGATGATGAATTATAAAGCAAGTTATATGATCATCATATTGACCAAGTCCCAACCTCAAGACTCAAGTCGCAAGTCCCAAGCTCCATACTTGTACTATAGGTATAGCCAACGAGAAAGTCGAGAAACATACTTACATACAGAAATACATAGAAAACATAAAAAAAAAAAATTTTTCCTCATATCAGGACTCGAACCCAGGACCGCTAGCTTCGTAGGCAGGGTCACTACCAACTAGGCTAAACCCGTTGATAATACCCAGCTCGAACAATGCCAACAGTAATGTAAACGTGGTCGGTGCGAGTCCACGGCGGCCATTGTTGGAAAGTCTGACGCGCGGGCGTGAACGATACGGTTCGGTTTTCACACGCCAGCAGGCACCTTAATATACACACTTGACACTATGTTATTTCTACACATACATACATACACTAAATCACGCCTGTTTCCCAGAGGGGTAGGCAGAGACCACTTCTTTCCCCCTGCTACGATCTTGACAAATCTCTTTCGCTTCTTCCACATTCATACATCGAGTCATTCATGCACGCACATCGGTTTCGGGTACTTAAAATTCGGCCCTTTTCCAGTATTTCTCCGACTTGATTCGAAAAAGTACGCCTAGGGCGGCCCCTTCCGACCCTTCCACTCACTATTTGTTATTTCTAGCTGATATGAAATCCAACAGTAGCTATGTAGTCGCGTAGCCAGAGAAAAAAATTAAATACTTATGAGAATACTAAAAGTTTTCATTTTTGCTTTGTGTTAATACAGTGCATTCGGAGCTATTTTAAAAAAAATGAAGTTTTACGCCGGTGCTTTAGTTATTTAGTAATATTGCGTGTTATGTAATGTGTAAAGCACGCAATAATTATTAAATACCTACCTAAATTACCGCAAATGTTTTTTTTTTTAACTAAGTAGCTCTCAATGCACTTAATTTATCCAGATAGCAAAAATGAAAACTCTTGGTAACTTCAAAACTTTTTCATGTATTTTATTGTTTTATTTTTTTAGAATATTCTAAAAATTGCAGTGCATATTATATGCATAATTTTATTGCTATACGTTACATTCGGTTTGATTTATAAGGTAAACAATGAATAAAGTTCTATCAAGACATTGCATTCAGAATTATAAAAAAAATGCTTATTGATCAATACGGAATTATGACTTTATGACTCTTCGGAATTATAGGTACGTAGTGTATCCAGTAAAACATAATACATGCTTTCTTATTAAGTCATTACAGCAGGAATTTCTAAAGAAAAGTTATTGTAGCTTCACGGAAGCAAATCAGAACAGACAATGGCGATATGTTTCCTGGTATCGATCGATCAGCGATCGTTGGACTAGCGCGTCGATAGTCCACTCACGCGCAGGTTTTGATTGACGTGTTGTATGCCGGTGACACACCTGATGTGGTCATATCACAAATAATTATCAGGTGGTGGCATCGAATGTGTCTGGAGTTCAATGAACCATTTTTGTCGTTCTATATTGGCAGATCTTCGTTTATTTAAAGTATTATTATTTTAAATGGGTGTTGTGAATTGGTACGACGACAGTCCATTTATTACGACTACGCTCCAGCTTGCTAAATTATCATTAAATGGTCAAATAGAAGGTTGAAAGTATCAAAATCCATCCAAGGGCTCTATTCTACTTGGCAAAGCCATATTGTTTCTGACATGTTATCGTATTGTTTTTTAACTCGGCCACAATAACTGTCCCGTAAATAAGAGCTATCATTACATTGACAATACGATAACATGACAAAAGTAATTATGTTTTACCCGATAGAATAGAACGCCAGTAGTTCAAAAACCGTAGTCAAGCACACAAATAGAAAGAGACGGTACGTGTATTTTTAAGGCTAGTTTTTTAGATAATTATTACAATAAGTATAAAAAAGTGTTTTATAATGGTCCTTAAAGACGCAATTATAATGTTGAATACTAAATGAAACCATTAAAACACTAATAATGGATTAATCTCTTTATTACAACAAGAAGTTGGCCTCTTAACATCGGCAACGACATTCTAATAAAAGTCGCTCTACAAATATTTATAACCAGTTGCGTAAATGTCATTAAACGGATCCTACTAAATTTGACCTTGAATCAATAATTTCAGTACCGGGGTCATTAAATACCATACGAAATGGACTCCAAATTGAGTCTTTGGCGTTGCGAGTGAAGTTTGAAACTAGTTAGGTTAGCTCTAAATGGTCCGAGTGACCTAATTATTGGCGTTGCGCGGACGTTTTACTTGCGCTTACGCATCGTAAGGCTGTGGTTGATATTAGGCGGATCACAATAGCAATCGGAATCGATCGGTTGTTTTCGTATGCGTGTAACTGTTTGAAAACTTAGGCCTGGTGTTGGCATACGGGTGTATAAACATGTGTAATAGATGTCAATAGTACGAGTATAGAAGAGTTAAATTGCTATATATGTGTGTATTGATTAAAACATTTCCTTTTTTATTTAAATTTACATGCCATTCTTACATATTACAAAAAAAAACATGAGAAAAAGAATGACCCTCATAATAAAGGACAGTTACGGGGCAAGACCTAAGTTCACGGTGGCCCAAAACTGGAATAAGGTCTTATAGGTACTTAGATTAAACGCCGAATTTGTATGTAATGTGGCCTTAGTAAAATATATTTTCTTATTAAATGGATAAAAATGAATTATAACTAACGGTAACAAAATTTAACATGACGCAATTTTTTCGCATACTAAATTTCTCATTCGTACCTTTCAAACCTCGCTCAGCGTACCCACAAATACAGCCTTACCTTCACCAAAACCGTAAAAAATATACAACTGTATGTTATTGTGAAATGGATGTGTTTGCTAAGTGTAATTAACTCTCGCTACGCCGTCTGATCGATGTTACATTATTCTCACCGTGTAACGAGGTGTACATTACACGCTAATGGTCTGTTTTGAGTACGTTAACTAGACTGATTGCTTATGTATTGTCATTAATCTTTTTTGTACCTACTTGACAGTAATGGCGGCCGTATCACATGTTGAGGCAATATTGTTTAACCGAGTAGAATAGAGGAGTTAGAAAGTGACAGGATGCTTTACCCACATCGGTAAACACGACCATCTGCGGGCCTTACCATACTTGGTTTCGTTTAACGCGTGACAAAACGTGGACAAAGCATCCGTCACTCTCGTACATATTATACGTGTCAAAAAGTGACGGATGTTTTATCCAAATTTTGTCACGCGATAAACGCAGCTATATTACGCCCCCTGAGACCTGCTGCACGTGATGGTGTACTACTTGATATGTTTTGTGTACTTATTAATTCAGATTAAGATGAGTGTAAGCGACAGAGCTTTAGCAGTTATACGGCTCTGTCCCTTTCTCTCACCGTATACTGAACTGCAAAACTATGTCAAGGTATTTATTTATTTTGTACTTTAATAATTGATGGCCTATGTCCAGCTGTATATGTATTTCCGCTGAATTAATGATGTTAATACTTTATAGAAGATAGAGTTACAATAATTAGCAAAAATATATACCCTACTATTAAAGAAACCAATCTGCGTTCTTGAAAAAAAAAGGTGGTCATGGTCATGCTGGATAAATGGTAGTATTACGGATGGTGACCCTCATTTTGCTGCTAAATGACCTGACTACTGATTACTCTCTTCCGATGCTTAGCCGCCATTTTGTTTGTAATTCATACAAATTGCAAGTCTATTTTTAGCTTTAGATGGGTGATTAGGGATATCATGTTTTTGATTATAAGTTTGATTATGATAGGTGACAGTGAAGCATTAAGAAAGAAAAAAATCATTTGTATTAGTTTTAGATTAGTCGTATTCTCAAAAAAATATTTTATATCAAATGTAATATGGTAAGTAATATATGGCAAATAGGTTGACTGAAAAATTTCAATCCAGTTCATTTTTAGTTTTTTTTTTATTATGAACTGTACTGGACTGACATTTTTCAGTTCACCTATTCGCCAATATATATTACTTACCATATTAAATTTGATATAAAATACTTTTTATCGAATAAACAGCTGGGTGAAGGTCGTCTCCCATTCGGATCTTAGACCATTAGAGATGCCAAAAATCACATTGACGACTTCAAGCATATTTTGGTTGAAATGTGTCAGAAATTAACGCTCGTGACTGTACAGATACACCCGTTAAACTTCAACGAAAAAAAGATCTATGGTTTTTTGTATTTATACTTTTATTTCATAACGGATTAAAATCTATCGCTAATTCTTACACCCGAATTCACAAACGTTACTATGAGGTCTCACAGTGCTCAAATAGTCTCATAAACAAAAGCTTGGTCAAAAAGGACCAATCACAAAGCTGTATTGAACGCAGTGCGTTTACTCAGTGAAGGATCCCTTGAATATTTTTAGTGAATACGTGTAGTCGACTGATGTGTTAATAATACTTTTTGTATTGCAGGCCACGGTCGATGAAAAAACCTAATTTCACAAGTATAACTTAATAAACGTAATAACACCAGTAGCGACGCAGCCAGACAGACAATTTGCTGTAGGTATATAATTATGCCTGTTGCTATCACATTACGCTATAAGTTCTTGATATGGCGAGATAGTAGGGTTGGCAAAATTACTGTTTGGCAAAATGTTTACTGATTAATTATATTATTGCGAACTGATTAAAATATGGCGAAGTGTATGTCGTGAGTGCCTGAAGTATTGCGAGGTGACGTATGACAGTGGCCATTGCATCTATAAATTCCGTGTAGTATTTTCATTTTATTTTTTGCTTCTATCTCTAGATATTATATTTTTAACTGAATTGTACAGCGTCTTGGGAACTAAGATAAAGATTGGATAGAGAGAGAGGAAGGAGATAAGGTGGTGTTTGAACTACTGACAGTGACAACCCTAACGGTAAAAAAATGTAATGTACGGATTACGTGCAAACTAACAAACGCTAATTCAGACTTACACGTTTTTGCTAACACTGATTTGAATAAAACTTACGTTGCAATAGACTTTAATGGGTACACAATTAAACGGCGTAGCGCTTGATAAAAAAAAGGTGTCTCGAGTCTAAACCTATCTCGAAATATTACAGATTTTTTGGTCCATATACTTTGGAGATTAGGGAGGGGGGGGACGGTCATCTTTTGTACATTTTTGGCTTTAAATCAGAAAGTACGTCAAGGAAAATTATAAAAAAATAGTTTTGAAACGTCGTTGGCTATAATTACTTAAATCACTTTTATTTTTCAACCCCCCATTCTAGACCTCTTTTCAAATATTTGGAAAAATATTTATAGTATACATAATCATTTTTACTTAGCACAGATGCGGGCAAGATTTTATACAACTATGCCAAATTTGAAGTTGATAGCTTTAGAAAAAAACTGCTGTGACAGACAGACAGACACCGAACTCTCACCATAAGAGTTTCTTTCTTACCATTTTGGTACGGAACCTTAAAAATAACAAAAAGTATTGTAAGTATACTGTCTAAATATATTTTCGGCTTTTTGTTATAAGTACCTATGGCTTTTATGCTTTTTATAATTAAACTAATATACTTTCACCTTTCTTTCAGAGATTTGTTCTAAACAAATTTTATTATTTCATCAATAATATGATCTCAACTTTGCAGTTTCGTATTAATGGTTTTAGCCCTTACTTAGATAATGTCTAACAAAGGCCCTGAAACCCATGTTCGCCACTGCAACGGAAAGGAACACTCCTACAAACAGCCAAATCAGATGCAAATAAATACTGTCACAGATTGAAACGTCGATATAATTGTTTATCACTGCGGGCATTATCTGTGGCTATGTTAATGCGCCTAAAACTTAAAACTCCTTGATGGACTTAATACAATTCAGACCTTGTGTTCTAATTTTATCTTGATGTAGATGTATTATCTGTTTTAAGACAGTCACTTGTTTGCATTGTCTTATGGCTGGTTCAATGTAAGACGAAACGCATTGGTAGTATAAAATTAAAAATAAATCATATTATAATTTGATAGTGGATGTTTCGTATAGTATAAAATTGCCGCTTTTTCATGCTGGCAGTTATGGATTGCCTCACTTTTTGACGAAGAATTCAAATTTAAAATTAGAACATGTTTTAAAATCGTTATGAAATAAATTACCAACTACGAAACAAATGACACAGTGTATTTATTGAAAAATAAATCTTTTTGTACAATTTATAGCAAAAACCAACAATGCACGCAAATCTATTACATTGTTCTCGAAATAGAAGTAAAACAAGATAATTATAGAACTAATGTAGATAATTACCACTGAGGACGTACGTCAAGACGGATGGACATAATAACTTGACGTGATGCCTAGAGGAAGGCGAAGGCTTCCGTTACGGACAGATGATGATAGATAGCGATAATGACGGACGGTACAAGGGATGGTAATGAGAGGTATGGTAATGATGCGTCAGTATTAAGTGACGATATTTTGCAGATTCCGCCGGACTTGGTTTCAGAACTATCATTTGCGAATTGTCGCTGGAATAATGGGAGGTTCTTGTGGACGTTGTAATTGAAGACTAAAATATACCTACTTATGTATTTTTGTGGTTATGTCTACATGCTTGTCCTCGCATTCGCCTTGTGGAGAATAAATGTGTAGGGTATTTTATAGCGAACTAGTTTTTTTAATGATTCTGGTAAAAGTCAGAAAACTATTATCATAGCGAGAAATACGGATGATAAAAGACTTTTCATTTTTGAATCTTTTAATAAATAAATAGGTACTTGTTGAGTAAAAATCACTATGATATCTTTAGAAAATTTGATTTTCTGAAAGTACCATGGTTAATGCGAAAAACGTTTAAACATTTATTCGTTTTACGTGTCTTTACGGTGAAGTCTTAAGTTATTCCTTAACTTGTAACATCTTCAAAGCATTACATAAGTATTTTCATTCCCTCGTGTCCTCCATTGTGTATTTGATACATATAAATAGTTGACTGTCAGTTTTATGTCAATCATTCATTTTCTGAATCCTTATAAAAGTTTGACACAGTTCAACTAAAAAAACAAATGCTTTCGATGAAATCGTGTCACTTCATGCCGGATTATAATGAAAAATATGTTTTGTTTTATTTATTTTTAGCAGAAATATGTTTTTATCTCTCTTGTTGTATGGAAATATGCACGCTTTTGTGTTTAACAATAGAAAAGTAATCACCGTGTCACGCCCCGTTTCACTGAAAATAATCGTAATTATCCAGCAGTGCAACCACAAAAGACACATTGTTTGTGGAAACTGAATAAACAGTCGGGTTTCCGTCTTCTCGATTTCATTTGGTTTATTTTATTTGTTACCTACCTACATTGTATTATTTTTTCTGGAAAAACAGTCTCATAAAATTAAATTTGAAATAATATGTTGGCATGGCAACGTTCTATGATGACAATGTGAAGACAGTCTCACGCCGCTTATTGTTTAGTTTTTCTTTGCTACTTTAGTTAAAAATAACTACCGATTTACAATCGTAAAGTCAACTCGATGTTTTTGCATCAGTATAAACATTTCAGCTGATAGACGTCAACAAGGTTGCCTCAAGGAACTGTCCTGCGCCGTTTGAATCCTTAATAATAATATAATTCAAATTAATGTCTTTTCTGTAGTTGGTAACAAAATGAACAACGAAGAAAAAAACAGCCAAGTCATACTCTTGAGTTATTTATTTTAGAACAGAAGCCCCACATTCTGTTTCGCAAGATCCAAGCCATACATTACAGCTGGGCGGTCCCCTGTCAGCTCTATCACACAAAGCAAAGGTTACTGGCAGGTTTGAGCTATCCACGCCTACTGCATGGTTACTGGCATCTATTTAAACAGCTGAGCTAACCTTTCTAGACTGGAATTATTGGTGTACGTACGCAATACGGGATATTTAGTATAACCAGTTTTGTGATTGCCCAATTTAATGTCTTAAATTACTGATGCAAAAGTTTGGCGTTTTGTTGAATGACGTTGCTGTGAATGTAGTTCTCTTAATTTTGTCGATCGTAACTTCGGGATTATTACGATCGCGTTTATCTCTTTCGATAAAGCAGTCGTCACTCTCGCACTTACATATTGGACAAAAAGTGACGCATGCTTTATCCACAGTGATAAACGCCACCATAGTAGGCCCCCTGGTAATGGATCGACAAAAGCATCTGTGCGCGATACACATTATTTCCCGAAGGTTCCACTAAAAAAAAAGAAGTCTGAATCGCATTTCTTTTCACATGTGATTTCTTAGATTTTTCATCAGTTGACGATAAAAATTGTATTTGATACTGCAAGATGCTAATTCCGAATCAAACTAGCTATGTAGACTATTTAGTACATATAATTAGGTCACCTCAAAACCCCTACATATACTTACTGGTAGCTTTTGCACTAATGACCTCATGGCCTATCAATGCTTCCCTCATGATATTGTTACTTGAATGAATGAAGTAGATAGATAAAGTATGCGGGTTAGGCAATGCTATTGACATTACGCTAAGTCTATTTTTGGTTGTGATAGAACCTTCAGGTTAGTTCACTATTCTAACTAAACCTCGTATCTATACTTCAACATAGAATAAAGTAAAACATCTGGAATGAATAAGCTGATCATTCTAACCAGCTTCTGTATTATTAAAGAAATTATAGCGATGAGAAGATGAATCTCTAGGACTGGCTGGAGCTACACTATTTGTTTATTTAATTTTATTTATTAAAAGAAATTACATGTTTACAGTTGTTAAATCTTTCGTATAACAGACCAGGTTTTAGGGAGAACGAAGAACACAATAACACAACCTTCAACACTTTTACACTTTATTTAGCCAATATAACCTTCCACTTTAACCTTCCAAAACTTTAACCATAAGCTAGTGTTCACAGTTTTAATATCTGTTAGTTAATAATCCGTTTTTAACAATCCTTGGCGCCGCCAGTGCGGTTGCCCGTTATTGGTTAAAAAACCAACCAATAGTAACCGTTCAAAAGTCGTTTAAGTACTAATAAATATATTTGTTACCGGAAGTGACTAAAATAACGTTTACAAATGTTGCCAACAACAATAATTGATTAAATTTATACAAAAAAACCAGAACTGAATAATTCTATTGTTTAGTTTAATAAGCTAATTATACCAAATACATTTTGAATGCTAACAAATTCGTCCATCCTGACTATATGTCACGTCCTCGTGATTTATTTATAAACAGAATTTGTAAGAACGGTCTATGTTTTTATCCCAACCAAATTACACACAAAAATCGCAATCATAAAAGCAATTCTAAATAACAATATCGAAAAACTCTCTTAAATGTAAATTATACACGCTTTGAACAATCTAATTGTATCTGCTTTTATATAAGTTTAATAAAGACTTATGACCACAATGAAACTGTAATATACAAACATCATTATTTAATAACCGATTTAGTGTAAACATAAACACCTTTGAAAATTCATTGTATCATAAAATATAACACATAATATTATTTAAGTATAAATATCTCTATTTATTTCCCAGAATTTTGACATAAATAATTTAACATAATAGAACTGATTCAAATCGAAAAGAAAATATGTTTAGTTCTAAGTGATAAATAGATATACTTGTTATTTTAACAAATACTTAACTAATTATGTAAATCCTTCCATTTGGAAAATCCTTCCATGTAGAAAATCCTTCCATTTGACTATCCTTCTTATATCCTTCCAATATCCTTCTAATTTTATCAATTATCCTGCATAATTTTCCGAAGTATTTTACAAGTTATCCTTCCACTATCAATATTTTACTAATTGAAACCCAGCGATCCTTCTAACTGTGATAATGATAACCTAAATAAATCATCAAATTTAAACAAGCACTTTTATTTAAATCCGTACGCCAAATTCCGAATTATAACCTGCCTCTATTTCATCTTCACTAGAATCACTATCCTCTACTCCCTTGAAAGTCAACCACGGGTGTACTCTATCTACCGGATGCACGCCTTTGTAACTTGCCTTTCCCTTTTTTTTAGTTAATGGCGTATCCTCCACCATATATCTATCGTTTGGTAAAATTTCGATCACTCTATAAGGACCATAACACTTAGATTTTAGTTTTTTACTTTTGCCCGGACATAAGGTATTCCTTTCTACTCTGACCAGATCTCCTACAGAAAAACAACGCGGTTTACATCTACCTTTATCAAATCTTTCTTTTTGCTTTGCCTGTGACTCTATTATATGTCTCTCAACATCTGATCTAATTCCCTCAAAATCAACCTCTCGTTCCGCTATTAAATCATCATCATGCAAAACTGTTACTATTTTACCTTCTGTCATACCTTTCAATTTGAGGCCAAATAATACTTCTGCCGGAGTTTTCCCCGTCCCCTTGTTAACTGTATTGTTAAGTCCCCATTGTACGTCTATCACTTTCTCATCCCATAATTCTTCACTTCGACCGTGATTCATGGCAGTTAATGCGTCCAGGATAGTGCGGTTGTACCGCTCCACTTGCCCATTTGCACGTGGGGTGGCAACGGCATTCATTATGTGATGTACACCTAACTCTTTTAAAAAGGATTTGAACTTCTTTCCAGTAAAAGAGGAATACCTATCAGTAATAAGCCTGGTAGGCAAACCAAATGTGCCAAAATATTCCCTAAAGATTCTGATTGTTACAGTTGCTTTGGTACTTCTTACTGGTTTCAAAACAATGAACTTTGTAAAGGCTTCGATAATGACCAAGAGATACCGATGCTTAGATTTGCTCGGATTAAAGGGGCCCAAATGATCAGCATGCAGAGTGTGAAACGGCGTTGGTATCTTTGGAATAGGATGTAAAAATCCAGATTTCTTACCCGAAGGGGCTTTACTAAGAGCACACTCCAAACAGGCTCCCACGTATTTTTTAATAAATTTTCGCATTTTAGGGAACCAATAATTTTCACTAACTTTTTCCAAAGTTTTATCAATAGAGAAGTGACCTATATCGTCATGACACGTCCGTAAAATTTGCCATCTCACTCCTCTGGGTACTAACCATTTGGGTCCACTAGGGGTAATTTTAAAAACATTATTATTTTTTAAACAATAGTTGTTCTTAACTTCAACAACATTATTGTAGTTGGAATCCGATAATATGTCTCTTATCCTATTAACCTCGCTGTCGTCAGATTGAACCGTTTTAAGCCATGCATCATCTATTTTAAATACTGTAGGAAAGTCCAAATGATCGATTTCAGCTGTTACCGGGTTTCTGCTTAACGCATCGACATGAGTCATACCCTTTCCAGACTTGTATTTTACGTCACAATCAAATTCTTGAATTAGACTCCACCAACGGGCAACCCTAGGTAACATGTCCCTTTTTGTGAATGTTGCCCGCAGCGAGTTGCAATCCGTTACAATTGTAAATGGCATTCCCAGTAAATACGTTCTAAATTTCGCCAAAGAAGAAACAACTGCTAAAGTCTCTAGTTCATAAGCCGAAAAATGTTGTTCTTCTGGTGAAGTCTGACGACTGTAGTATGCAACAGGTTTTAAATCCCCTCCCTTTTGTCTCTGCAGTAGTATCCCTCCTACACCCCACTTGCTTGCATCAGTATGCAATTCAGTATATAGTACAGGGTTGTACAGAGCTAAAATGGGACGAGATACTAACTGCGTCTTAAGTTGTTCAAAAGCTTGCTGTTGTGCAACTTCCCACACCCACGGAGCATTATTTTTCAACAGGCTAGTCAATGGCCTGGCTATTGACGCAAAATCCTTAATAAATTTGCGAAAGAAACTTGCCAATCCAATGAATTGCCTAACGTTATGTACATTTTTCGGTACGGGAAAGTTGTCAACAGCTTCGGTCTTTTTTGCACCGGGCCTAATGCCATCTACTGAAACCTCGAATCCTAAAAATTCAACGCATGATTGGAAAAACTTACACTTTGTCAATTTCAACGTTAGATTAGAGGTTCTTACATTTTTGAAGATCGTTTCTAACCGTTGTAGTCCTTCATCGATTGTTTTTGAAGGCACTAGGATGTCATCCATATACGCTACGGCTGTGTTAAATCTTAGAGACCCTAACGCTTTATTTACCGTGCGTTGAAATACCGCTGGCGCATTTGCTAGACCAAACGGCATCCTATTAAATTCCCATTGGCCGTCCGGTGTAACAAATGCGGTTTTAGGTTTTGATTCTTCAGACAACTCTATTTGGTAGTAACCACTAGCGAGATCTAATGCTGAGTAATAACTATTATCTGCTAACCTATTCATCTGGTCTTCCATACAGGGCAATGGATAATGCTGTTTAACAGTTTTCTTATTAAGCTGCCTATAGTCAATGCATAACCTCTTGTCCCCAGTCTTTTTCCTAACTAAAATTATTGGGCTCGCATATGGTGAATTTGATTCACGAACAATCCCAGTGTCAATCAGTTCGTCAACCATTCCTTGAACTTCCTGCCTCTCACTTACGGACATGCGATATGGTCTATACACTACGGGCTCATTATCCTTCAAATCTATACTCATCTTTTCTATGTTGGTACACCCTAACTCTTGTAAGCAAGTCGCGAAACAATCCCGATATGAGTTAACTAAATCAAGAAGTCTAAGTTTATCCTTTTGGGGAATGTTACCAACGTTCAACTCATCCAAGATAAATGGTTCATACTGTTTAATTTTAGTTTCGAATTTACTGATTTTATGAATACCGAAAGACTCAAGTAAAACTTCAGCTCGAACAATTAGTTCGTCTGTTTTAAAATCTACTGATTTTGATATAGGGTTTACGAAAATAACGCCTTTGCCCTGAACAAGCTGGTAAACACCTTCTTCTAAAAAATATTCCTTCCCAATTTGTCCCCTATAGCCCCCACTTACATAAATAGAACCGGTATAGCCCGTATCGCAGTACACGTCAATGAGTTCAGTCTCCTGTAAGGTAAGGTCCTTACAAAGTTTTAAATCTATTCGTTCCTTTTCCTTGTCATTACTTGCATTTGCATTTTCGAACAATAATTCTTTACTCGTTTTTATAATCTTCACGTGAGGTTGTTCAGTGAATGTTTGTCCAATGAGAACTGGGTACTTTAGAAACACATCAGGAACAACCACACATATAACTTTAGACTTAACATTTTGGATGTTTATCTCTGCCACACATGACCCAATAGATTCTACTATTGCCCCACCAAATCCTAACATCGGATATGTATCAGTGACATCCCATTGTTTGAAAATGTCCTTAGCTGCACTCTCGCGTATCAAAGTTAATTCACTACCCATATCAATGAATGCGTCAGTTGGAAAACCATTAATGAGTATATTTTGAACATATTTATCAGAGTTACTTTTATCAAAAGGTTTTTCTATGGTCATTACTGTTTTGTTAGTAGAATTTACTTGGCGAAAACATTCGGAATCTATATGACCAACCGCTGAACATTTATTACACTTCTTTATTGGCTTAGGACATTTTGAAACAGGATGACCTTCCTCCTTACAGTTGTAACACCTGATTTGAGATTTATTCACATAGGGTTGTCTAAACGGTGTTTTATTTGTTAATTGAGCCTTCTTAGTGCTAGATGGTTCTGGTTTACGAACGCTTGTTTTTCGTAAATATGCCAACAGTTTATCACAATCATCAAATTGCGCGGCTTCCGCACCCAACCGCACTGACCTATCGTCTATGCCATGTAATATACATTCTACTGCTCGCCTGCCAGTAACTACCTCTAATCGATTAATCAAATTAACTTTCTCGTAGAAATAAGTCTCTAACGATTCACCGAATTTTACCCTCCTATCAAGCATATCTAACATCATTTGTCCATAATTTTCATTTGCCGGAAAGGCACTCCTCAGCTTACATTGCCACTCGGTCCAACTCAATAAAAGAGATGGTAAACCCTCATACCATTTTTTCGCAATACCAACGAGTTTTGGTAGAGCATAATGTATAGTTTGTCTCTCCGTCCACTCATATAAAGTCGCACATTCATTTACCTTCAAAATCCATTTATCAACTGTTTGATTCTTTAAAGAGGGATCAAACTCAGGAATAACGTTGGTATTCGAAAAAGTCTCTTTCCTGATCTTATTACTGTTAGTCATACTTTCGATCATGTCCGCGAATTTTGACATTAACTCCCTATCCATTCTATTACGTTCATAATTAGAGTGCTCCCTAACTCTACTTCTTGACCGATAGCTACGGCGACGGTCTCTGTAGCGGTCCCGTGGCGTCAGACTATCTGATCGTTCACGACTACGTGGAATTCGACTAAGACGTGCCACGGTATAACGATGCATTGAGTCATTTCGCGATCTCGATGCCCTAACACGTGATTCTCTATGACGGAATCTACTACGACTTCGATTTTGTAAATCTCGCAATTCATCATTATGCTCAGCTAATAAAGGTGTCTGTCTACCTTGACTGCGTCTCCTACTAGATGTCCCGGTACTGATACTGCCTCTGCCGCTGTACCGCGCTCGTTCCGGCGTCCGCAGCTGCCGTTGCCTGCTTCCTCTGCATCTTGTACGCGCTCCGCCTCTACCGCTACCACTGGGATGCGTTTCATCTGGAGTCCCTGGCTGCCTACGCCGAGATCTTGATCGTCGTACTTCATCCATAATAAACTGGAAATAATGTGAAATAGCAACGCCGATTACATATTCAAGCAATTTCTTACATCGACTCTACATGACTCTACAATGTATCGACTCTACAATATATATCGACTCTACAATATATATAGACTCTACAATATATATAGACTCTACAATATATATCGACTCTACAATATATATCGACTCTACAATATGTATCGACTCTACAATATGTATCGACTCTACAATATATCGACTCTATAATATATATCGACTCTACAATATATATCGACTCTACCATATATATCGACTCTACAATATATATCGACTCTACAATATATATCAACTCTACATACAAACCCCTCCCAGACCCTTCACATATATCCACCCACTATATTGTTTTGACACAGCCATTAAAAATAAAATAATTTTCAACTATAAAAAAAGTTCAATACCTGATAAAACAAAAATCATAACCACCACCTACGTCCACGTCACCATGTTGCCAATTGAACAATCAAATATCAGACCTGTATAAAATAGATCTGTAAAACTTGTCACACTGTCTTAAAACATCACGTCAGCGTAGATATAAATTTAAAATTTACCTCCTTGCGTGGTACAAAGCTACATGGTCAAAGAGTGCGCGAACTGTTTCCTGTGAAGGATGGTTCGGCAGTGTACTCGCCCGCTTGATCATGGCGGAAGCACAGCCGTGTCCCCAAATAGCAAGAAATTTTAATTAAAGTGATTAAAATGCAACAACGGCCCTTTTCAAGTCAGGGTAGTTCACACCGGTCGTAACGGGAATCGAACCCAGGCCCCTATTTCACCAAGCTTGACAAGTGCGACAATTGTCTAAATGATGTGACAATTGTATTTCATGAAACGGCAATTGTAATAATCAGGTGATAATTGTCGAGTAGTCACGATAGGTGTTGTTTCACAAAACTCTACATTATTAAACCACGCTGACAGGTGCGACAATAATGAAAAAAAGATGACATTTTTATATAGTGAATTGGCAATTGTAAAAATCCTGATACAATTGTCGCGTTGTCATGACAACTGTTACCTAATCTTTACATTATTAAACGTTTAAATCAACCGTATGTTGATTGATGACAGGCGTTCACCATTTCCGCCTAGTTAGGCCACATTTATACAACAACAATTATTATATTACTTTGGAGTGGCCAAACTAATTTTTATTTATTTTAATCAATCGCTCAACAAATGCAAAACACTATGTGTGAGATCGTCCCTTAATATTTATTTAATATTTTTATGATTATACACACTTTTTTTCAATAAACGAGAGCGGTTAGCTTGGCTGTATGGATAGTTTCCTCAGTCTTATCGACTATATGTAGTTATGCTCATTTAAAAAAAACTGTAGTAAGAAAAAAGTTTTTTAATAGGTATCTACGCTTGTTTTTCTCCTAGGTTGAAAGTTTTTTTATTAATTTTTATGCCTTTCCGACCCTGTTTGAGAAAATGTATTTTTATTGATACTAGCCATTGTTTATTTTTTTAATTTCAAAGTACGTGTGTTTTTGAAGCGAGCGTTTTCGAGTATATCCAAGTAAATATAGTTACCAATTACAAAAATTAATACTTAATTAAGTACACTGATGTTTTATTATAAATTGGTTATTTATTTTTGAACGTACGCTCAAGAACCGCTTTAATTTTAAATAGATAGGATAGGTATATTAAATCACTGGCTGAATACGAATACCTTTGATCACTTTGCATGAAACTTACTAAAAACGATTGAACTATTTCCCGCAATAGAGAATGTCAACCAGTTTAGATTTTTGGCTTATCGTATTCTTCATTAAAAACAAAAAAATGCTGTAAAAAAATCATTTCGATACGTCTAATAGTTTCCGAGATATTGAATTTTAAACTTCGTATGCGGCGCTCGAAACCCGGCGGCTAGCGCTCACGGATGATGACGTCATCGTTTGGTTGCGGTACGCGCCCTTATATGAATGAGTGAGTTTACAGGGCTTCTATCTTTTTAACCGTAATAAATAGACAGTTGAAATTTTCACAGAATACGTGTTATTATAGATTCTATCGATTAAATTTTTAAAATGAACAATAAATCAAATCCCAAGAGGGGTCCCCGTACAAAAACCATGAAAAAAAACCATTTTTTTTTGCTTTTTTTAATGGATTGTATTTCAATAATGGCTTCTTATTTTGATGCGATTTTAAGCTTAAGTTCTAGTCTAATTTTCATACTTTACGACTAAATAGAAATCTCAAGTAAAACTGCTACAAATAGGTGACAAAGCTGATTTTATCAACACGATGTTTTAAGCGGTCACCCATCCTGTTTTAGACTACGCTCGTAGTTGCTTAACTTTGGAAGTCGTAATTTTTTACGAATTCGTTTTGATGTGACTATGATAGTTATGGTTATCCATTGTTTTGTTTTACATACAGTTTAACCTGTTTAACTAAACTAACTGTCCGTTGCTGACCGGCTTTTCTGTTTGTAATGTTTGTCGAATAAGTTGGTTAAATAAAAATAGAATAATAATCAAGCACTTTTAATTTAGGGTTCACCGTATTCTACATATAAAATCCCAAAACATTAATGCAAAAAACCGGGCAACAGCCTGTCGAACCATGCTCAGTGTAGGGTTCCGAAGCCGTTACTACAAACAAATTAGACCTCGCGACAAACTTAACTTTGCCGTTGGAAAACTGTTATCCCCATACATCGATATAGGTCGCGGTCAGTTTACCAACACCGCAAATAAGTTTTCGGCAGGTATAAACATTTAAACCGTTTAACTCAAGAGCCAATGAAGTCTACTTAGTCGTGATAGTTTTCCTTTGAAGATATTTTTCATATTTTTTATTTGTAGTTTTGGCTGTAGTGGGGCGGGGACGACGACACTTGACTCTAACAAAAATTTGCGCTTTAAAGCTTTTCATAAACGGATACCTTAATTAAAATATTGTTTTCACAAATCCGCAATATTTTGGAAAGACCTATACAACGACACCCCACACTATGGGGTAGACGAGAAAAAAAAACTTCCCCACGTTACGTAAAAAAAAAATTCATGATTTTACTTTTATTTAACTATGTTGGCGTGACTAATATGTATATTCATGCCAAATTACACGTTTCTAGTACTAAGAGTCTCTGAGCTAGGCTGCGGATAGACGGACACACGTCACACACACACACACACACGCACGCACGCACGCACGCACGCACGCACGCACGCACGCACGCACGCACGCACGCACGCACGCACGCACGCACGCACGCACGCACACACACACACACACACACAAAAACAGTTCAAAAACTACCTACTTACTACAGCGGCCGCTAATACCAGCAACTAGCGAGAGAGAGAGAGAGAGAGAGAGGCGGTCTAGGTACCTAACTTATGGCGAGTGAGCCACTTGGCAGCGCCCGCCCGCGAAATTTGAAATCGATGAAATGAATAAGTACACAAAATATCAGAACTACTACCTAGGTCAATCAAAAACTCATGTTTTATAGTTCATTATTTTATACGGTACCTAGCGATATGAATTCTACATTAGATACGACATTTGTAAAGAAAGGGCTATTACCAAAGTTAAGTAAACACCGCTTAAACATCGTGTAAGATTTTGTTGTTTGTTGTTTTACTACAGATTACTGTTTGGTCGTAAGTATGGAGTTTAGATTATTGTGTGACACCGAAATAAAAAGCTAATACAAATACAACCCGTACTTCGGCTTCCAAAGTTAAGCAACTACCTACTTACAAGCGTATTCTAAAACAGGATGAGTGACCGCTTAAAACATCGTGGTGATAAAATCAGTTTGGTCAAATATTTTTAGCAGTTTTACTTGAGATTGTTATTTAGTCGTAAACTATGAAAGTTCGACTGCAATTTCAGCTTAAAATAGCATCAAAATAGTAAGCCATTATAAAAATATAATCCGTATAAAAATGCTAAAAAAACTGGTTATTTGTTATGTTTCTTGTATGGGGACCCCTCTTGGGATTTGATTTATTGTTCATTTTGTAATTTTAAACAATAGAGTTTATAATAACACGTAATCTGTGAAAATTTCAACTGGTTACTTATAACGGTTAAAAAAATATAGCCCTGTAAACTTACTCAATCATATAAGGGGCCGTACCGCAACGAAACCATGACGTCACTCCAGTAAGATGGCGCCCGCACCCTTTAATATTTTTGACCGTAATTTCATACGTTCGTAGAATCAAAACTACTGGGTCTATTTGAATGAAACAAAAAGTAGTATGTTTGTTTATTTATAAGCTTTACTCTTACAAAGTTTCAAGCGATTTGGCGTACCTACTGACATTCTTCATTATAGCTACATATAAGTAAATCATTTCGCGAACAATTGCAATTCCTTTCGTGCACCATTTTTTAAAGTGCCTTGATTAAAAACATTGTAATGAAAACACTACAATTGTAACGCAAGCCTGACACAGCTCTAATCTCATGTCAATAATTACCGACAAATTTGCAAATATGTCGACTTGGAAAAATTTACATTGATTCACAACATAATTGTCCTTAAATTAAATTATGGACAATTGTCACGAGTTGCCTATCATGGTTACACTGTAATTGTAGAAAATTATGTACGTCCATAGAAATAAAATTGAGAATTTGTCTACTTGTCACCTGTCATATGACAACTGTCATATGACATTTGTCGAATTATCAGCAGACATATGTCATTGACAATTGTAACTTGGTGAAATAGGGGCCAGGTCGTTCATTTATGCCAATTAGCCAAAAACAAAAGAATACCACCAGTGGCATTAAGTTAAATAGATCGATCATAGTTTAATAATACGATTGCACATTAAACTTTTAAGGGGGTTTTACAACACAATATGCATAATTTATAAATAATGTATACAAACCTTGTGGGCGTTTGTTGATCCCTGCTTCCGAAATTTGTTAAATCTTTCGTATAACAGACCAGGTTTTAGGGAGAACGAAGAACACAATAACACAACCTTCAACACTTTTACACTTTATTTAGCCAATATAACCTTCCACTTTAACCTTCCAAAACTTTAACCATAAGCTAGTGTTCACAGTTTTAATATCTGTTAGTTAATAATCCGTTTTTAACAATCCTTGGCGCCGCCAGTGCGGTTGCCCGTTATTGGTTAAAAAACCAACCAATAGTAACCGTTCAAAAGTCGTTTAAGTACTAATAAATATATTTGTTACCGGAAGTGACTAAAATAACGTTTACAAATGTTGCCAACAACAATAATTGATTAAATTTATACAAAAAAACCAGAACTGAATAATTCTATTGTTTAGTTTAATAAGCTAATTATACCAAATACATTTTGAATGCTAACACAGTATAGAAATGGACGGTTAATTGATCTTTTAGCGACTCCATCCCGTTTACATGAAAAAATAAATGTTATAAGTTATCGTTAGCTTTTATAATTTCCGCGGTCTACGACAGTTATAGTGTCGATTTTTAGAAAAACTTGCTAAGCCTGTTGGATTGCTTTGTATTAATTCTTTGTATTACCTTCACGACTGTCTCCCAATGGGGTAGGCAGAGACTATGGAATGCCAGATGCACTGGTCTAAACATACTCTTCCTCTACATACATCCTTCAACGTCTCTGATTCATCTCCGATTTATCTTTTTTTTACATTATGAAAACTTACTTTAGCTTGGCTCCCCACTTAAAATCAGCTCCATGCAATGCAAAACGAAAAAAAAAAACAATTACATTCCTAACTAGAACACATAAATAGCATTCAAAGTGATCTAATTCCTAAAGCTCCACGTTTGCGGATCGATTAGAATGGTTAGTGATTGCATGCATCATAATTGGAATTAAATATGATCTCAGAAAGCGGATACAAGCTCGGATCGGGAGGGATCGTGACAGCCGGCTCGGCAAAGGGCGATAGGGCACGAAGTCATAGGTACAGATAGCAAAACAATTGTTATAAAGGTATGTCACATGGTCTTTAGAATGTTTGAAGATTGCTGCATGCAACACCGTGTGAAAGTCATAGAATATACCAGAACCAGCTTTGAAGTATAAAAATTGAGTTATGTTTTACATTATTAAAATCGGTTCACTAATTTTAGAATGCAATGCAATGTACTTTATTGAACATCACATACATCAAAATGTTGGAAGCGTGGCTGCATATAATTAAAACGCGTCCTTTTCACTTATTAACACTTTATTTCTTACTTTTAATGGGAGACACGATCCGGTCAGCTTGATGGCCGGTGGCGGAAGAGACAGAGTTGCCAGTACGAGCAAATTACATTTAATTATGTTTTATGTGTTGCCAACACAAAGAACGGATATAAAAAAAAAGTCAAAAGGTGGCCTTATTGCTAAATAACGATCTCTTCCAGACAAACTCACAAAGAAGAGATGGTTAAAAATACACAATAGAAATAATATTGTCAGGCAGTGCAAACTGAACTGAACTGAACTGGTGGTACATAAATAGACCGCTTAACTCATAACCCTTCGATTGGCTTCGTGAGCCATTACCGTGCAGTCGGTATTTTATTTGCAGCGTGTCGTGTTGATAACGTACGCCCGCTATCAATTTTATGAGATCATTCTACCTGCACTGCACCACGTCATGTGTTGTAAAAAAGTTGTAGCATTGTCCTTAAAAAATGTACCAACTTTTTCGACATTGTAGTTTGAACGCAATTTTGAATTTTAAATATTGGAGGAATTTTTTACCCAAATTTATCTAGTCCTATATTGAGCAAGCTGCCAGTAAATTTAGAGGTGAAACTGATAGTTGAAAAACGTCTAACGCAAAACGATCGTCGGTTGCAGAAACGGTGTGAAAATTACTACCAATTTTAGTTAGGAATCATTCACCTTCGTGAGTATCTATAACTCGATTAGTGCAATAATAGAAACAACGTGGTATACTATGGTAAACCAACTGCTCAGCAGGCCAGAAATGATCGTAGGACCCACATGTCACTCGGCACCAGCACGAGGCAAGATGACATTGTAAGATTAATTGGCCACCAGGATCACCAGATTTGACGGCTCTTGACTTTTCTGCGGGGCTATCTAAAGCAACGTAATTATGCTTACAGACCAACGAATATAGGCACGTATTATGGTCGCCTTTATCACTGTGGGTAAAACATCCGTCAACCTCACACTTACATACTGGTCAGAAAACGACAGTTGTTTTATATACTTTTATCCACATCGATAAACAGACCATAATAGGCTCGCTGGAACAGTTTAAGCAGAACCTCTTAATTACTAAAGTATGTGAAAAGTACTAAAAGGGCTCGCATTAGTTACGCAGCAAGAGGTGGACTTAGCTAAATTTATTTTCCATATATTATAATTGCCAAGTCTGTAGATTACTTTTACAAACCTTTGGATTACGTTTTTTTTAAATATCGATTTTAAGTTGTAAACCTTAAAATGGGCCACACTGTGTAATATAAGCTTGTACTATTAGTACTAGCCCCCGTTAAACATACTCTTTAATAGTGTTGTATTTAATTACTGCAAAGTACTAACTCGTTCATTTACTATTGTAAATAATAATTACCAGCCGATTTGTTATGTCCATACGTACATAAATACATACCATACTTAATTAAAAACATATATCTCTTTAATCATCACATCCATCATCGTTTAATAAAGCAGTTAATCAACAGTAACAATGTTATTACTATTTGTTAAACAATGTTGGTGACAAGTGTGTGTGTCCGTCGTAACTCATAAACCGTAGAACAATGGCGGAAGAGCCGCGCCCGTACGTTCTAATATGTAAATACAGTGATATACATACGACCTTAGGTATTTAATTGATTTGGTTCATTTATATTCAGTGTTTTTTCAAACATTTACATTTTAAGAGGAAATAACAAAAGTTTTTTTTTTAAATAGTTTTGTTATAAATTTTCAAACAGGGAAAAGAAAAAAAAACGTAAACCTTAGCCACAATACATTTTACATACTTAACCTAAGATTTTACAAAACGGCATTCAAAAATCTAAGCATCATAGTTCATCATAATCATTCCTCGGCATTTTTATTAGTAATGAAGACATCATCGGCCAATATAAACAAAAACCCTAATCATAATACCTTAATGTATACCGGAGGTCAAGTTATATTGGTATTATAAAAACGAAATTGGCGTGAAATGAAATCACGACCATAATTGTCGGTAGTGAAGTGAAAGTGAAATGTTTAAAGAGTTTTAATTGCGTATTGTGTGGTCGAAAATGTCGGGAAAAATAAGTATTTAACTTAACTTTATAATAGGTGATTTCTTTTAAGTAGGTACATTGTGATGTGATTTTTTTGCTATTGACCTTAGTTGACCTTTACGTAATCGTCATTCATTGCTATACCACGTTTCGCGTGTTATATTAATTGTCATTACCTTCCTAAGGACGGTAATGATCATTCGGTAAACATTATGATTATGGTATATTTAAATATAATCTTTATTTGTATAACAGTACGCGATCAGTTGTAATTGTAAGCGGTCACCTGATGTGAAGTGATCTCCGCCGCCCATGGTCACCAACACTAGAAGAGGAGTCGCCTATGAGAAAAGAGTATGCTCAATGCTGGTCTCAGGAAGGTCCCCAAGCCAGTAGTAGTTGTGAGCAAAAGCTAGCTAAATGAAATGGGTAAAGCCTGCTTGGCTGTATTTTTACATCCAAATGGACTTAACATTGACACCGTTTTCAAAACAATTGCCGTTTTAAAACCAAAACTACAACACTTGTTTAGATTAAAACGTGTTTATTTTTTGTTGTTGTAAGACCGTTACTCTTTCTGCCACTTTTCACAATATTTATTCATAGTTAATCTGCTTAAGCAATGACGAGTTGTTTCGAGTCGTCGGTTTCAACAGCAGCGGTTCCCACAACAGTGGCCATTACCGCGTGCGTCGGATTGCAATGCGTGTGCGCAGCCTATAGAGACCAGAGGTTTCATACACGACACGTTTGTATGGGATTCGCTTGTTCAAAAATAACACACGTTCAATAAACGTTTCCTTTTCAAACTTTGTCATTGTGAATGATAAGAAAACGATAAATATCAGGGGATAACCTGACACAAAATGCAAGTTTGGCGAAATAACATACATCGCATTTGATCTTGTTTTCTTACGCCTCCAACATAGCTGTACGGTCGGCCTTATATGCATGTCGGCACTTTGGCACTTTGACGTCATGTTTGAAGTAATGCACTAATATTATAAAAGGCGTTAAAGCGACAAGGTACAAGGACAGGGCCGATTGTACCAAGCCTTGTAGTTTGTTTTATTGCACTATCAAAACATCAATAAAGCCCTTGTTGAGGAAAATGCTCCACTAAAGGATATGCTAATTTCTTGCGCTTTGTGTCTGGGAATTTAATATTTGTGATAATAAATTATGCGGTGATATTCTTGGGAAAATTACTCACTCAAGGAAATAGTGTTTTGGTAACAAATACTTACATCATTTAAAATTAAAAAGAACGTGATTAAAAAAGGGACTATTTCATACCCAGTCCCAACCCAAACTAAGCTCTAGAGCTAGAATAATGCTTTAAGTTAAGGTGACAGAGTTTAAATTAAATTAACAATGGAACTGTTTTTTAAATAATAAAAATCTCGGAAATTATGCGATATTGGACTACATGTTATGCCACATTATATACTCCAAATAGGGTTTAGAATCAATGGTTAAAATCCTTCGGATACGTCCCGGGCACTTTGTATACCTATCCCAATTGTGACATTTCAAAGATATCACTGAACGCAATATGGTCTCACTCATCTTAAATTTAAGTATGCATTTCACGACCATTTGCGGCAGATCATTTGCGCCGCCGCCGGTAGTCGGTGTCCAGGAGTTCCGTTAGAATAGTGCTGGGAAATCTTATCGATAGCCTGCGGAAGAAACGTCGACATCGACGGAAAAATCGATTTCTGACAGTATTCAATCTGGCGCAACATAAACTTGTAGTTGAACTTTTGATTTTAATAACAGAATTGATGAAATTGAGGATCCAAGATAGCGCTAGTAAGTTTCTGTTATCTTATATCATTCAGTCTTGACGTGGTTGAGATTTTAGAAGGTCTTTCAACATGTCTTGTCTAGTAGTTATTAAACATTCCAGTGACGGAAGGATTTTTCAAATATTTTGTGATGCATCATTTTGGTTACTAGTCAATAATGTCTTTTTTATTCGTCCTTAACGGGTGTAATCGATGCATTTCCATTTGTATGTCATACAAAAGAAAACATAGTTTTACCTAGCCATTTTCACCATCCCCTTATCAAGCATAGCATCTTCTTTTAACATATCATCTTTATCAATAGTTAATTCTCCGTAAACAGTAATTTAATTTCAACATCTAACATTTACATGCAATTTCAGATGAAGATTATCAATGCAGAATGCACAATGAGTAAATGAACTCTGACCTGTTTTATGTGCATACGATGAACGCAATTATGCATAATACGTGTTTACGTGTTGTTGTGAATTAAATGATTTCAAACTCATTCTTAGTCGAGTCACGTTTCTTGATTTACTACATAATTATTTCGCATGTGCTCATCTCACTAGATGATTGCAATTTGATTATATTCTGTTTCTAATTAGAACTGGCTGTAATGTGCCATCACGTGTTGGTACAAAAGGGGCTTCTACATTTGTAAAGTATTGTTCATGCTCTTGTAAAATATTATTTCTTGTAAAACTTATCGTTAGTATTTTATATTAAGTCACTTCACTACTGTTTTAATGGTGTGTTATAAAATCATCCAATAAATTACGCAAAACTCTAACTCCTTTGTTTTGAAAATAAAGTTTAATGTGGTAAGGTGTGGTTTAGTGTGGTGGTAAGCGCTACCATCTGATGCGAGTCTAAATCTTATGACAGCTCCGGGAAGTTAGTTATTTGACACAAAAACAATTCGAGACTTCTATGCCATCTAAAATAGCACTATGCGTCTTTCTCTATGATCTTAAACATTGCATCAACACAATAGCAAACTGTCCTAAGCAGAAAATACGCTAAGCGCCGCCGTAGCAATAAACTAAACTTGATTAAAATGCCTATCTGATGAGTTAGTTTGACTTCTCTTGAGATCCGCATCTCACTCAAGACCAACCGCAACCTTAATACGGTCGTAAGATCAAAAATGTAGGTTTTTATCGATATCAGTGCAGCGCTAAGCAGGTGCAGCGAGCACTGACCGACAATGAGGTCGCTAAGCCTATCGTTGCTTCACGCGCATGCACACTGCAACGCGAATGCACTATTGCAATCAGGACGGGACTGGGCAGAAACTAAAATTTGACAATGTTGTGACAGTTTACAATAAGCTCTAGGAAAATAAACTTGAACAGAGCAAAATACTTTAAGGGTTGTGTTAACAAACTGATCTAGGTTAAGATGTTAAGATGACGTCTTAAGTCACGTCAGAAATTAGGGGTCAATTTTACTCAAATTGATCGTAGTCCCAAACTAAGCTCTAAGCTTGTACTATGGGTACTAGGCAACTAAATATACTTATAAAGATAAATATATATTTACATTGTGTACATAAAGAACACCCAAGACTCTGGGTCACTATCAACGAGGCAAACTGCGTCGTGGTTTTCAATGAGTTGTCATTTATTTTGACGTATAATGCTTGGGACGGGCATCTCAGTCAAAAACAATATCGTCCTTCGGTAGTAGGGTAAAAACGAAATATTTTCTTTATTTAAAAAAGGTGATTCTCAATTCATCGATTTTATTCTTGAAACAATTCTGCACATTCTTTTTGCTCTCACGCCTTCAGGATGCAACTTTAGAAAAGTGTTTTCTCATTACCAATGCTGGCATTTCATTTTCATTGCGTACAAATGCACAAGAAACATGGGAACAACAAACTATCCGCACTATTGCAATACTATTGCTCAGGTTTCCCACACCGCTTGTATGGTGGCACTTCACTTTCCGCGAACGGCAAGAAACTGACGCATTGTATATATAAATTATAATAATGTTAGGTTTAGTGTGAACACTTAAGGTTCCTGAGATCGTCGATGAAAAAAATAGTGGTCTGATATTAAGCACGTTGTTGATTCTATTGTTAATAATAAAATTAACACGGATATACATTCTGGAGCTGATAACTAGGGTTCGGAGTTTTAATAGTACGGTAAGACTAAAGAGAGATGTGGAGTCGACATTCACATTAAAACTCGCCCCATACTCATATCATACCCACCCTCAATCATGTATGGCATTCCACAATTTATTTTTAACATTAATACTATATATATAAATTGCTTGGTACGCTTCAACGTAATCTGATGAAAGTCATTAGTATTATAGCTACTCAATTTTTTTTTATGGATGTTGATTGTCACTTAGATACCTACACAATGGTTATGATAGTATTAAATTGAAGAATGCTTTAAATAATTGTGAATGAGTATGAATATGTCGTGAGTTTTAATATTAATGTCAACTCCATATCTTGCTTTAGTTTTACCGAGCTATGAAAACTCCGAACCTTAGTGATAACTCTAAACTGCCTAACCGATTTTCTTAAAACTTACTTAGAAACATCCTGAAGAACTGGTCCATCTGGTTGGGACCTACGATGCCAAAGACAGACACGTTGATCTAATATTATTCCTCTGTTGGCGTTGGGAGTTAAATCATATTCCGTGTTCACTCCATCGTACAGTCGACTCATTTGATTCCAAGACCACCATCAACCATCAAACTATTCCAAAGTCATGTAATAAATAAAATTATAAGAAAGTTACAAGTTTATTTAGTAATAACACGCCCACCCAACGAAAACTATAGGCTTATTTATATGCAAATTGCGGCGTAAACGATACCGGTCAATGGTGGTCTAAAATTCCAAATGGTCGAGTGTTTCATTGTAAAATACGATTGCCTAAGTCATCATCATCCTCATCATGTCAGTCGAAACACGTTCATTGCTGGGCCTACCTCAAAGATCTCCACTGTGATCGATCCCGAGCTACTTGCATCTCTACCTGTAGTTGTTGCTGTCTGCAATCCTTATCTGATCGTCGTCCACCTTGTGAAAGGTCTGCCAACATTGTTCGATTGATTAATTATTATTTCAAAAATCTTGATGCTTTTCTTGCATAAGACCTCGTGGCTTAATGAATAACCTACACAAGCAAAACATAAAAATCCAAGAACAATAGGCATTCTGTACAATTATAACGTAGCATTATTTTTAAAGGTAGCTTGATTCCTGTAAACCTTTCTAAATAAATGGTCCAAGTTATAATTATTTGAAAACAACAATTAATGGTACAAGTTTCAAACGATCCCGTTGCTTGAAATGTCAAACTTACGCAAACCGCGATCCCAGCTATTGCATCGGCGCAAGAGTGGTTACTTTTGGTCACACGGCTGTAAACTGTAGACAGAAATCTCAATTTGCATATTTATCCTTCGACCAATTGAGACAAAATATTCTAGCTTCGACTAACAATCTATTAGTACTAGCCGGAGACTTTCGTTTCTGGATTTACTTCGCTTTTGTATTGCATCTGTTGTTCAAGGAGTGGTTTAAGTTTACGATCTATATCTGCCTGTGCTTGTTGTATGTATGTAACACTAGTTCTCAGGCTCTTAACTAGGTTTTATGTTTTTTTTTGCATTCGTAGATTAAAACTCTTTAAGTCACAATAACGTTGAAGATTTTTCGTCTTCTTAAGGTTTTCCATTTTCTCCTTCTTCCTTTTTTATTTTGGAAGCGGCTATAACTAATCAATCTGCTACAAACAAATCCTTTAAATTCTTTGTCTCGCTTAAATCTGGCTCTTTGTTCAACTTGTTTTACTTTTTTCCATATTTTTTTAAGATCTGTCTATCACTAGACTAGTATGGGTCAAATCTGTTGTAAAAGGGACATAAATATATAACGTTCTAAAGCTCTATCCCTCTCACTGATTGAAATTTGGCAGGATTCACCTAATAATACGCCCTCAGTATTTTGCAACACTTAAACAACATCAAATTGAGCCCAAAGTCGCTGGTCCGCCTTGCAGACGGTCCACCCACGCTGTATTGAACTTAGCTAATTAAAAACTGTTCGCACTTGAGCAATGTTCACAGATGTGTAACTTCGGCGAGTAACGCTGTGAACGCGCATGCGCGGATCCGCTCCAGTTAGATGCGTCTGAGTTGGTCAGCTAGGAGCGCTAAAATGTGCATCTAATACGACCACTTAACGAATAGATATATAAACTAACGTGATGGAACATGAGATAGAAGTTTAGTTTCGTTTTTGCAGGTTGTCTATGGCAATACGGTTAAAGTTCACGATAAAAGCCAGAGCGGGTCGTCATTTTTCGACATTTAAATGGATTTCCACATCAGGGGATAAGTGCGTTCAGGGGTTGGGTGCGGGGAGCGCCGCTATCGTGAGCGCACTATGTAGATGATTAATACATGTAACTACTAAACGAGCGTATTCTTTTCAAAGGCCGGTAGCACTTGTGATTCCTCCGACGGCGTTGCGTGTATAACTATATGAGTCGTAGTGGGGTTTCTATCGCATGGCATAATCATTGTTTGTTCTAATGTATTGTTTTGTCCGAAAATCGTTTGGTCGAAAACGATTTAACAATTGAAACGGTTTTTTTCTAAAAATAACCTTTTTCGTTTAAATCTCTTATTTTTACTTCGTATCAATCTATCTGCATTCGATTGTAGAGTCTGTGTTACACCGATTTGTTTAATTAATTTTCTTAGTCAAAGTATGTTATTTACCGATTTATGGCCTTTTTTTTTGTTAATCTAGGTACTTACGACTACGTTATCTTATAACGAGTAATACCTTGATAATATTTGGTAACTACAAACAAGACCTCTTTATAACTACCTATCTTTACCCACAAAGCTCCATTTTACAGCCTGTTGCAAAAGCTCATTTTCCCAGCCTTCGGCCCTTTCGCAGCTTTCGTTGCACAATGCAGGTTTATAGCTGAGCGAGCTTCATCTAGCTTTATATGCAGATTTAGAACATCTATTGCCCAACTTGTGAATCAAGCCTTAAGGACTATATTCACCATTTACCTGCTTATGAATCGTTAATGTATGGTTTTTAATTCATTGTGTATTTTAACGTTGACAATACGATATCAAAAGCTATATGCTATTACCGAGTAGAATAGAGAGTCTAGAGAGTAGAGTTTTATAATAGATAATTTGCAAAAATTTCCTTATTTGAGAATTGGGCTGGAAATTTTATTTTTACATATCTGATATTTAAGAAATAAGAAGCTGAAAAAAAATATTGTCGTATTTTTAAGTATTTACTCTGAAGCTGTTTCCGGTATGTGGTTAGAAAATCCATTTCAGAGTTCCTGCGTCACAAATACATTTTAAAATGTCATTTTATCGTATCGCTTCAATTCACCATTACTGTGATAGCTTTTAATAAGAGTTATCACAACGTTGATACTATGATAACATGTCAATAGTAGTAACAAAAACAACTTCATTACACACACATATACACATGCAAATGCGCGCGCGCACGCACATGATGATTAAAAAAAACTTTTGTAAAAATTACCTTACCTTTTGTTCATTTGGATTCGTTTGTCTGTTATTTATCCATATAGTGATCATGCCGTCGTTGGGAAAGTGCGGGGTCTCCTGACACAGGTATATAATATTAATAATACCTACTTATCAGTCGGACCCAACCTTTGCTATAATTAAATGTACGTCATAACGAAGTAAAACTATTCATTTCATTTTTATTTTCATTATACATGACGAAACTTGTCATTATTTACCGTAATATATACCTAATTAATGACTAAACGCGTCAATAACGTCACACATAAGCCCTTGACATGCAATCGTCATAAGTCATCAGACGAAAAACAATTGATAGCTGTGTAATTAAAGGCGTTAGAAAAGTAATTATTAATTTATTGCCGTCTCGGTTTAAATGAGAAGTAATTAAATAGTCGAACTGTTTCAAGGGACCGGTAATTAATGGATGAATTAATATTAATTATGGAACTAAATTGCGAAAGGGTCAAATGTTAAAAAATCATTTGTAACGGTTGTTTAATTGTTATTGTGTAATAATGTCAAAGATTTTGATTGACAGACGATTTACTAGTGCGCAACTGGAAAATTACATTTTCAAAGGTCTCTGTTTGCCCTAGCCTTAATTAACAAGTTCTCGCTTCGTTTCATCTTACGATTATCCTGATACATTAAAAATACAGTATTTTGGGATTCCACGCTTAACATTAAATATGTTTATTTCCTTGTAAGAATCGGAGATCGATCTTAGACCACCCAATGATATCGGTACTTACTAAATATTCATTATTTGCTATCTTCATCACTGATCTCCGAATATCAAACTTTTAGTGTTTTTATATGTTTGTATCTTAGGAAATGTTATCTTGATCTTTAGAATGTTTTTATCTTGCTACGATGTAAATTAGTTGTTTGTTCTTATCCGTTTCAATTCTTCGAAAACGTTATTGAAGATTTTTACAAAAAAAATGCGTTTCCCAATATGCTCGCTACATAAAGCTAGATTCTTATGAAGTCGCGCCCCACTTCTTTACTACTGACGCAACAGTCGTAAAACATGGCAGGGCGCGCCTTCGTTAATAAAAAAACTGTAGATTAATACCATTTATTCCTAAACGTACTATTAACCTTTCTGTCCAATTCAAACGTCATAATGACAGAATAACAGATAAGCACAGAGCATATTTTAAGCACACTTTAGCTATGACACGTTTATTAATGAGAAAGTCAGTCTTTTGTTGCCCACTCAAACATACACTCACTCACACTCACATGCGAAATCTGTAATTATTTTTTAGAGTTAAATGTTGCTTCTTTCTAAGGTCAAGATTTTAAATTATGTACGATCTAGATTATAATTTCAAAGTTAGCAGCTAGGTCAGGCCCAGCGAATAACTTTATTATTTAATCGTATGGCGATCTGTGGAATAGGCGAATAGATAATAATAATAATAATCCATTATAATTATAGCGAATAACTGAGGTTTTTGTAATCATTTATAGAAAGAAACTTTTTCGTTTTCACAATTTGCTGTTTCCACAAAACTCGGCAAAAGACTATGCAATAAGGTTGGGGTGCCCCCATAGGGTGACCTAAAATATTTTCGAGACCGGCAACACATGAGTAGCGTGGTAATGGCCATTGGCGGCGGTGACCACTTCTCAACAGGTGATCCTACTAATGTTATAAATGCGAAATCTTGTGTGTTACTTTGTTACTCCTTCACGCTGCAACGGCTTGACAGATTCGAATGAAAATTGAAATGGTGATAGCATATAAGCTGGATTAACACAAAGGCTTTATTTCATCCTGGAATATTTAAATATTTCCGAAGGAGTAACGATAATCGAAATCTACGAGGATGAAGTCGCGGGCAGAAGCTATTAGAGAAATAAATACTTAAATACATACCCCCTTACTAATAAACGTTGAGTAACGGTGGTATAGCTATACAATGTTTTGTCCTTATCTGTCTATGTGACATTTGAATTTGACTGATATAAGGACAATACATTGTATAGCTATACCACCGTTAGGTACTCAACGTTTATTAGTAAGGCGGATAGAAAACAAGACTCATGAATATCGTAAGAAATCATTTTCATATAGCCAATTTTCATCAATTCGAGACGTAATAATACGTAATAATGACGTGTCATCAAAGCCCACGAAACGGACCGTTACGTCAAGTAGGTCCGACCGACATAAGTACGGTATTGTATGGTCTCGTGGCTAGTGCACCGTTAGCCCTTTGTAGTCCAAAGGATAGGCTGGAAGCGGGAAATCATTCGCCCTATTAGGCCGCGTTCATACCAAACGTAGTGTCAGCCGCCGCATGTTACGCAGTTTACTAGTTTTCCTTTGATATTCAACTTTTCGTTCACACCAAACTGACATAACGCTGCTCACTGCTGCTATACTGTGTTCAGCAGGCGGCTGACAATACGTTTGGTATGAACGCGGCCTGACTAGATTACTTTATACTTCGAGAAAAACATTAAAATTTGGAGCACAACGTATTTTCTTACAATTTCAAATGATGAAAACATACATACATACGTTCACGCCTATCCCAGAGTGGGGTAGGCAGAGCTACAGAATTACCTACAACTTTAAAAACTTGGTGATAATTCAGTAACCACATTTTGCACAAGTAGGCTAAGATGTTTACCAGCGTATTAGTGACAGTTTGCAAGCCCATCGCCTAACAGTACCTACTTAGGGCCTGTTGTTTGATCAGTAGTTAACTCAACTAATTGTTAAAATTCGAAAAAGTAATCGAAAATTTGACACATTTCCTTGAGAATTTAACTATTAGTAACCATTTTTGACCATTAGTTAGTTTAACTACTGATCAAACAACAGGCCCTTACAGGTCTATATTCCCTTAGTCGCCTCTTACGACATGATAATAACGTTGTTTTTGTCCGAATAATCTCATGCCTTTTCACAAATTTTATATTAAAACAGGGTTAAGTATGACTTGTTATTAAAACATTATCAATTAAGCTTCTCCGTGTCTTTATCTAATAATAGAGGCACTATTAAACTTGTGAAGATTTTTAAAATATTATTTTCAATCCAATCGCCTGTGACTTATTCTATGTCGTTACAAGCCGAAACTAAACTAGATGGCATCGTCTGATTTCCTTCTATAACGATAGTGCATCATAACTGTTCCTGTGACTTAACGTTAATTTACAGTTACATAACTTTAAGTACAGTTAGCGGAAGAGAAAATTGACCCTCATGCTATGTAACTTCTATGCTAGGTTACTTTTTTCTGCAGCTGACTGTATCTTTAATGTATAATTATAGGGTTCCTGTGGACTTTTTTTATTACATATATCCCCTTACTAATAAAAGTTGAGTAACGGTGGTATAGCTATACAATGTTTTGTCCTTATCTGTCAAATTCAAATGTCACAATGACAGATAAGGACAAAACATTGTATAGGTATATCACCGTTACTCAACGTTTATTAGTAAGGGGGTAAGTGTTTATTTTACCACTTGATTGCTCGTGCAAATTTGATCGACCTTATTTGTAAGCAAATAAGGGCTGTCACTGGTAACTCTGGTTACACAAAGCATGTGAGTGGCAGTCATCGTCTGTGGGTGCCGGTATATAATACTAGAGGACGCCCGCGACTTCGTACGCGTAGAATTAGTTTCCCGCTACTCCCACTACTTCTTCCCGTTGGGGGTCGATTTTCGGAAAATCCTTTCTTAGTGCTCACTTACATCATGAAAGGAACCCCTGTACCAAATTTCAAGTTTCTAGGTACAGTAGTTCCGGCTGTGCGTTGATATATAAGTCAGTCTGGTTTGCCTTTTATATATATATAGATTAGTTACAATATTATGGCGGTTACACATATCCTAAATTACATATATATATTATAGATTATTTTAAACTGGAGTGATTAATGTTTTTTCCATCCTCGAAACGTATCTGATGGTAAAATAAATATGTTTATTTTCAAACAAACAATTAATGAGTTGCTGTGACTAAATTAGGTATCTAATAAAGGTCCGTAACAGGATAGACATCAAAGCGTGTTTGAATCGTGAGACATCAGAGTATGAGACTCTTTTGCACTGCTAGATCCAAAAAGGAGTAACTTAAAATATAACTGTATTTTAAAATCAACTTTAATACAACTTCTATGAACTTGAGACAAAATTAGCAAGGATTTTGAGTTGATACTGTTTTGATCTAGCAGTACGACTTGTATACTACTGGGGCCCGTTTCTCTAAATAATATTAGTGTTTTGTCTCATTTTGTAGTTTCAATTACGAGACAAAACACTAATATTATTAGACTAATACGCTTTGAGAAATGGGCCCCTGAAGGACTCATAATCTGCATCTGCATCAATTCATTTTGTTCAAAAGTTGTTCTTAAGTTGATTCAGTGTCCGTGATCACTTTTCAACTCGACGCAGCTAATATTAACCGGCGAGTTTAAGTTGTCCAGTCAGAGCGTACAAAATACATTTCAGGGCGTGCATTCTCAATTAGGAAGCTTGATACCAGATAGCACTCAACTCACTTCTTCGTGTTACAGGGTAGTAATTCTTTCAAAAGCAAAGGTGAGCGAACGCAGGAGTGATGTCCAACCGGCGAGTTTAAGTAGTCCCGTCAAAGCGAACAAAACACATTTCAGCGCGTGTATTCAATTTGGCAGCATGGCTTCTCGAACGTATAAGGCTGCCTAATTGAGAATGCACGCGCTAATATGTGTTTTGCTCTCTCTGACGGGACTACTTGAACTCGCCGCTTGGACTTCACTCCTGCATTCGCTCACCTTTGCTTTTGAGAGAATCAATACCCAGGAGCTATTAAAGTCATAATTTGTTTTTGATACCTTACACTGTACAGTCAAAAGGTTCAAGGAAACATTAATTCACCACTTTAACTCTCTTTACCAGCCTTTTTAACAATAAAGAAGTTATCTACACGAGCAATGCATATTCCTACAATCAACAACTTGCAAAAAATATGTAAGATTAATTTACTTCGATAATTATAAACACGCGTCCCGCCCGCTATTCTAATTACCAACCAAAGCAGACTCATTTTCGTGTCCTCGGCTCTCAATGTCTGAAACAATTCAATGCCAATGACACCCGTCGTGTTATAATTGCATAGGATACCTCGTTGTTGGCATCGAATTGGTAAAGTCAACCAGTAATTATGAATTTCTCGTTCGTGCGAATTTCTCCGCGCGTGCATGAGGTTTTTTCGCAATAAACTATACTTATGATTATAGTGTGTTGTAATAAGGTAGAACTCTTGTCGTTATTAGTATTATCCGGGATTTCAGAAAAAAAGAATGTGTAAAAATTTCGAGTCTTTTTGATGTGATGTTTGTAAGGCTAATAGTTGTTATTACGAGTGTAAATATTTTTAAAGTTCCATGGCATTTGAAATTCGTATGCATTTTTTTCACTTGTGTTTATCTGACTAGGGCTACTTTAAATTAGTGTTAAGCAGTAATTAAGGCAAGAATGAAGAAATAGTTAAGTACATTACTAAAAACGTTCAAATACTAGTATCGTAAAGTTAAAAATTAGTGGTACTAAACAAAAATTACTAGTATACGGAAATACGCATTAAGTACGAAAAACGTTAAAGATACAGGTAATAATTTTAATCGCCATGTATCAATGTTCGAACCTGAACACTTCACCTTATGCTCTTACGGTGAAAGAAAACGTTTAAAGGAGTGGTAATTACACAAGGAATGTCATAGGGTCGAAATGTATTCAAAAGGGCCCATCTGTACAAGATAAATAAGGTTTTAAAAATTAAAGCTCTGCTGTCTCTAAAAAGTACGCAAATTAGTGGCAACCACGATTTTGCGGGCCTCCTATTCAGTATAGTTTTTGGCCCTTTGGGTCGGACGTATCTCGTATCATAAGTATCATAACCTTACCGAAAAACCATGAACCGCATAAGCCTTTCGGTCAAAAAAGATATAATGTGATAGATCATTATGTTTTAAGTTTTTATATCTGTCTGTCTTCTTTTTCCATTGCCAATGAGAATGCCATTAGGAGGTCCGCCGTTTGACTTATTTTTGTGAAATAAAGATTAAATAAATCAATAAATAAATATTATTAATTTAAATATTAATTTAGCCATTTATCAGAATTTTTTATTTACCTAAATACCTGGTCTTAACAACTATTAAGTTCTATTCATGTCTATTTACCTACGCCCCGGTCAACATCTGTCTACAAAAGCATCTATTGTCTTTACACGCCATTTTGAGATAGTGGGTGAAGGCTGCGTAGACGCCGATCCATTCTAAACCATTCAAATACAACGCTTAACACTTTGGTCTAGAGTCCATTTTTATTCAACAATGTAATTTCGACATAGCTAATTTTGCTACTCTTTAAGTTACTAATAGATTGTACTACCCAGATTTAAAGTTTGTTTTTGTTTGTGTTTTGTATTTGGATTATTTTTGTGTTCGCAAAGTTATTCTGCCACTGCATGATTGCATATAATTATTTCGATTGTTGGTCATCACGCAATAATTCTGTTGAAGATGGCTAATTATTGATTTTTTGACATTGAAATTCTTGATCTTTATCTAATAACTATTTGTATTCAAGTTATATAAAATGTAATTAAATTAAAATTAAGATCATAAGATAACGTTCATTGCTAATACATATAAAATCGATGTATTTAGCACACATTGTATAACTTTAATTTTATTTTGCTTATGAACCATAAATATTCAAATGAAGAATCTTGATTGGCTTATTTGATTATAGTTGCGCGGGAGTACCTAACGAGTTTTATTTCGTTTTAAAGTAATTCATAAAAGTTAATTAAGGAACCACGCAAAAACTGTCAAGGCCCAAGGGGCACACAAAGTTAAGCGATTTTTCATGACATGAGTTATTTAAGTCAAAATGGTTTTTTACAGAAACCAGCGGCTCTATTCTACTTGTTAAAACCATATAGCATTTTGTTTGACACGTTATAGTATCGTTTTATACTCGGCCGCCATTACTGTCAAGTAATTAAGAGCTATCGTAACATTGAAAATACGATAACAAGTCAAAAGCAATATGGTTTTACCGAATAAAATAGAGCTCCAGTATCTTACTTCGTATGTGCTAAATAAAAGCTTTTTTTGGATCCGTATTAATTAAACTACGTACGATCCAACTTTAATCATTGACCAATATTTTCTATGTCCATTGCAGGCAATGCGCGGCGCGTGACAACCCAGAGCAGTTCAAACGCGACGAGGGACTCGCAACTGTTGTCGCTGCTCGCCGCGCGGAGGAGACAGCTGCTGAATGGGCGTCTGGCGACGCATATCAACAACTTAGCCACAATAGCACAAAAGCCACACAAGTAAGTTATGTTACACATCAAATACTGATCATTTAGCTGGAAACACGATCAAAAATCGCCAGCTCGTATTGACCTACGAAGTTTTTGTATTCTTTATGTCCGATTTGGTATGGTTACCACAGTTAATGACCGTCCGAAATCTTAAATTTTGTGTGCAGCCGGTAATAAAATTAGTACTTACTACGTAGGAGTTTCTTATACATAGAATACAATAATAACACCAAATCTTTTCTTTTTTCAGGAGCAACACAACGTTTCTGCAAATCGAAGTCCGAGACTCGAACAGCTCCGTAGTAAAGAGGATCACATTCGACAATTCCAGCAACGAAGCAGCACCAACCCTTCGACTCACCACCTCTGACGGAGTACGAGAGATCAAGCAAGACATCAAACCACACGAGATCAGACACCTATTTGTGCCTAAAGTATACCAAGAACCCAGAAGTCGTGCTGGCTTCATAAACAATAGAAGACTGAACAGAACTGCTCAAGGACCATCAACCGAAAATGGAATCATTTATGTCCCACCGGATAAGTTAGAAGGATTAGACAAAGAAGTCGATTTGGAACCAGATGAAGAATTCCAAGTGGATGAATCTAACCATGGTTTATACTTGCTTAACTATTCAGATACAGACAATGTAACACAAAGTCCAGTTATAAATAAAACGGTAGCCACAAATGAAATCAGTGTGAACAACACTGTAGAAATTGAAACAACGACGGCATTAAGCAAAGAATCTAATGAAAGTTCAACTGAACCGCCGAATGTTCATGTTCATAAAAAGAATGAACAAATTGAAGATACTCTCGTTATACCAATTATTAATGATACTCAAAGTACGAAATTACTAAAGGTGGAAATTGATAAAGATAAAAGAAATGACACACTTTTTATGTCACAAGAGATTTATAACCATTTCAGACCACTTGAATCCGAATTGCCCGCGGAAGACATGGCACCTTTTATAAATTTCGGCCAAAAGATTGGAGGGCAAACCATAAACGATAATCTAACGGACTCTCCATCTTTATCAGCATCTACGAAATCGGTAAATTTTATTGCTGCGCCCCCAGAAAAGCGGAAATTTAATTCAAGGTACTCAGCTACCGAAAAATATAAAAACACAAGTGTAGATGAAGAAGAGATCAATGAAGAGATGGATGTCTCTGTGGTAAAAAACACTATAGAAAAAAACAAAATAAGAAACACGGTAAAAGGGCCTGCACCACAGCGGCACGTCGGATTAGTTAACGCTTACAGAAAACAAACTACACCAGCTACGTTAAAACCTCCGAATATTGCGCAACTGAATGTAACTCAACCTATAGTAACAAATGTTACACCTACTTCCACCAGTAAAAACCGTAATAATGGAACAAATAGTTCTATGCCTGCAGAAACTAATAACAACAATTCGACTGTAAAAGAAACAAATGTCAACAAAGCAAATGGCACTATAACTCCAAAAAATTATACAAGAAGCTATTTTAACTTGCGCCGTCGACCGGCTAGAATCACAGTTGCTTCGAGTACTGAAAATGTTCTACCGATAATAGTCGTTAATACAACCACTGAAAAAGCATCAACAGTTTACACCGCCGTTGTAACTTCAGTTTCAATAACATCTTCAATGAAAGGACATAATAAAACAGACGGTAAAGACGTTGATAACAGCACAGTTTTAGAAACAGTAGTGGCTGGTGAAAACACTACGACTTTTAAACCCATTTTGTTAAACTTTACTGAAACGACACCAATTCCGCCACCGGCTTCAAGACAACCTTACAAGCACAAAATAAGAATACGAACAACAACAACAGAAAGTAGTGTAAATGATAACCCTAGCTCTACCCCAGTCGTCCATGTACACAGAGCTAATGAAGCAAGTGACGTAACCAACAAAATTTCAGATCTTAAGAATGAAGCCACAACGTCACGAATATCTGAACGATTAGCAAACTTGTTCAGACAAAATGACTATGAGAATCCGAATAACGGAAGCACAATAAGACCCAAAAATATTCTTAAAAGACGACGGCCGACTACGACTACGACTGCAGCTCCAGTATCTAGCTTACGAACTACATTTTTAACTACAACTTCGACTACAATTGAACTTCCAACGAGCGCCATTACTAGTGCTCAAACTGTAGCAGCGACTGAACCTAGTGTAAAACCTGTGATTGTAACTTCAAGAACGTCTTCCCAATCTAGCTTTAAACCTACTGTTATGTCAAGTACTTCTGAACCAGAAGAAAATAATACAACTGTAGATGCAATAGAAGAAACCAAAGCTTCTGCTGACAATGAAGTAGTAATAGAAGCTGAAAAAACGTACACAGCATCGTATGTTTTAGCTGGATTAGGGTTTTTGCCTGTAGCTGCTATAGTTGCATTTGTGTTAAGGAATATACTAAATAAGAAGACCAAAGAGATTGATACGGAGTACGAAGGATATTTTGATGATGACGAGTTAAAGAAGGAATCTCCGATAACTCCAGTCGCCAGGCCTCCGATGCCAACGCCGTCGAAGCCTGACCAAAAATGGGAGTTTCCTAGGAATAAACTAAGGCTACAGACGCTATTGGGTCAAGGAAATTTTGGACAGGTGAATAATACCTACAACTATTACTATGTTCAAAAGAGCTGTTAATTTCAAGTGTTGTTACAAAAGTTAAGATGTATTGGACAGATGTAGCATATCGCTCTCGTCCGCATTGTTACTGATGTATGTAGTTTCATCTGAAATTATCTCTTTTCAAACTGGAAATAATCTGCCTTTTGTTTACATGTAGCAATGTACAAAGGTTCACAATTCTGCTATTTTATTAACAAATATTTTAATATTGACATATTAGGAATTTAGAAAATTCTTTACAAATTTAATGGTTTTCTGTATTTCAGGTATGGAAGGCAGAAGCTGACGATCTAAACGGCCACGACGGGCTGACGAGGTTGGTTGCCGTGAAGAGTATTAAAGAGTCAGCATCACAAAAAGAAAAGCAGGAGCTACTTCATGAAATATACATCATGCAGAAGATTGGGACACATCCTAACGTTGTGACCCTGCTGGCTTGCTGCACTGAACATGGTAAATTAAAAAACAGTACAATATTGAACATCGTTCATAGAAAATGTAAACATCATACAGTTGATCTGATTTCATCGTGTTTAAACCGAAATATAAACAGGCCTTTTAATGTAACTTTATGCAGATCACGATGATATTCTTCTCTAGATTTAAATTATTTTGAGTAAATAAAGCTCCAAAAAGTAATTAAAGCTCAACTAAAAGGAGCACATTTTAGGGGAGAAGCAGCCAGAACCTTAGGATCATCAGTATAATGTAGACGGATGGCATCTAGGTTCTACAACTTATCATAACTGAAACCTCAGTCTGCTAATGATTTAAAATTAACCATTTTCCAGAGCCCTACCTCCTCATAATGGAGTACGTGATGTGCGGCAAACTGCTGACGTACCTGCGCGAGCGACGCTCCAGGCCCGATCGGTTCAGCGGCTCCGGCGCACTCACATCGCGGGATCTCACGGTGTTCGCTTACTGCGTGGCCCGGGGCATGGATTACATAGCTTCTAAAGGAGTAAGTTGATGATGTTGTTACAAAACTTGCAGCAGATTGCATATATTTATAGGCTTTAGAGCACACTTAGCATCGGGTGGAACGTGCGCTCCTATACGTTATCGTTCTCTATCGCTTCAGTGTTAACACCGCTTAGTATCTTTCCAAAATGATAATTACTGAATAAATATTTTGAATTTTGAATTTTCATTTGTCTATGATTTCTTGATTTTTATATCCTGCTGACTTAGTACCTTTCCACTCAAGCATTACTAGCCTCCTACATCCTTTGGTCCTTCAATATAATCTCATGCCATCACACCTCGTTTCCAGATCGTCCACCGAGACCTGGCCGCTCGCAACGTCCTAGTTGACCACAACAAGCTTTGCAAGATCGCCGACTTCGGCATGTCCCGGGCGGCCGGGGGCGCCTCTCGCAACCGTGGCGCGCTGCCCGTGCGGTGGATGGCACCTGAAGCGCTTCTGTACAACGTGTACAGCCACCCGACTGACGTTTGGGCGTTTGGCATCACGCTGTGGGAGATTGTGACTTTAGGTATGTTTGGTGAATTTTAGAGAGTTCCAAAAAAATATTAATTCAGTTTTTATGCCCTATATTATTGCTCTTTCGGTTCCAAAAACAAATAAATGATAACGAGTTAGGGCAATGGAATAAATGATAGTCAAATTTATATCTATGGTTAGGTTAGGTTAGATAAAGTTGGCTAAGATTTCCAGTCAAAAACGGATATTCCTGTTACTTATTAAGAAAAATGTCTAGTCTAGTCTAGTCACAATAACATCACGCGATTCGTGCAAAAAATAACACAGGAAGTGCTAGGTAGCATATTGTTTGTAAAGACAAATTGTTGACAACGTATCATTGTCCAATTTATGGATCGTACGTGCCATTTATCAAACTTTGTTTATACTCAGACCGTATAGACCAATTCAATAATGTACCAAACGGTTTTTAATTCAGGATCAACACCGTACGCAGCGATGTCAGGCCGCGAGGTCCTGGCAGCCGTCACAGAGGGCTACCGGTTGGAGCGCCCTCCCCACTGCAAGCCCCAACTCTACCGCGCTATGCACTCCTGCTGGCATGCAGACCCCTCTCAGCGACCTAACTTTGCAGCTCTCAAGTCCCAGCTAGCTGATCTACTAGACAATGAGCCAGCAGAAGGGAATTATGTAGACCTGGACTCGTTTTATCAGGAGTCTTCGGTGTACAGCGATCCGTCGGCTATCATCCACGATGATGAGGGTCTCTCGGCGGAGTACGATAGGGAGAGGCGATGTTTTAGAGAGTGAGTATTTTTATACAATATAGAGGACGCCCGCGACTTCGTACGCGTAGAATTAGTTTCCCGCTACTCCCCCCATTTCTTTCCGTTGGGGGTCGATTTTCGGAAAATCCTTTCTTTGTGCTCACTTACATCATGAAAGGAAGCCCTATACCAAATTTCAAGATTTTAGGTACATTAGTTTCGGCTGTGCGTTGATATATAAGTCAGTCAGGTTTGCCTTTTATATATATAGATTAGGTACAATATTATGGCGGTTACACATAACCTAAATTACGTGGGATGATAGGACTAATAATATAGTTTTTCTGTGGTTTTTATAAATTGCACTACAATTATTACATACCTACGCTTAGTAGCCGTATAGGGAACTATAAATGCTATAAATGCAAGTTGTTAGTAAATATGGGGTCCGTTCATTTGACCAAAAGTATGTTTGATAAACGTATCATTTTACAAACTTTCATTTCGCAAAATCGTATTTGTGCTTAAAGTACCCACAGTGTAATATACTCGTAGATTAAACAGGCTTATTAAATAATTTAGGTTAGGTTAAAATTTTGACCACATATAATTTAAAACAATGCGGCTGGAAGTATCGCTTTGCGAAATGAAAGTTTGTAGAAATTATATAGTTTGCCAAATGATGATTTGGATAAACATTAGAGAACGAAATTTCTATCTTCTAATAACTTGAGTTTTTTTTTAAAAGTCCAATCATTGTCGACCACAATGATGAAGTTATTTCGCAAAAACTTCGATGATGTCTGTACGTATACTGCACATTTATTAATGATAACAAATAAGTTAACTTCAACACCTCTTTTTGATTCCAGACTAACCAAAGGCCCAGCGAAATACGACAACCGCGGCTTCAATTTCCGCGACGAAGATCTACGAAACAAGTTCGGCATCGGCACGCCGCGCATGGGCGGCTTCGGCATCCGAGACGTGCCGTTCAACGACCGAAACTTCTCCGACGGCGAGTTCAACGAACGCACCTTCCCCGAAAAGAGTTTCACAGACAAAAATTTCAGCGACACCAACTTCAACGAGCGGAAAGAAAAGCTATCAACATCCAGTTTTCACAAAGAAAGAGAGGGACGGGAGAGTAATTTGGTTAGTAGAAATAGTTTTAGTGGTTTTCCTAGGATAGGGACGAGGGATGGACATTTTCAGTTAATGCCTGATGGGAGGAATAAGAGAGTGCCGGAGTTTGAGTGTGACATTTAATGGATTTTGTTTGTGTGTGGCTTGTGAGATGTCGTAGTTTTCTTGTGGGTTGACTTAACAAAAAGACTTCTTATCTCTACAAACAAGTCTACTGTAACACCAGTCTAAGTTGTTTCCCGACAGCGAAGTCATCTCAAACTTTAGTCCTTGCTTTTTGCTGTCGGTTATTTGACAACCAAGACTCTGTGCAATGCATACGATTTCCATAGAGTCCAAGAAATTGACTGATACCTACTTGTTGATTTGTAGTATATGTAAGCGTTCTCTCTTGGGTCAATTTGAATGCAGCAAAAAGCTCTTGGTAGAGATAGCATAGTATCGACCAATTAAAGCATAGTATTTGTACGCGTAGGCGTTTTTCTGTATCCATTCTGACCAATGAAAGAGCTCGCAGTATGGTAACTTTGCCAAACACACGCACAGAATTTTTTTTTACACTATTTTTGCACTCGTGTGAACTCGTGATAATTTACTTTTAAGTTTCGATTTCAATTACGTTGAAATTATGTAACTTGAAATACTGTGTTGATATTTTGTAAATAATCATTAATTTATAGTATTTTTGTATGCGTGTTTGTGACAATTGGTGTTATTGTAAATAAATTGTATTAAATATGTTTAAGGTGACAAAAAGAACTGCAATGTAATATTTAGATTTAAAGAAATCACAGGACAGTGGTTTGGAAATGTATGTTGCGTAATCAAATTATGTTAAAATATTAAATGTTTTGTATAATGTTTTGTAATATTGCACTTATGTAGTTATATATTTTTGTTGGATCACAATGGTGCTACGTAATAAGACAATGTAATAATCTCAAGTAACTGATTCACTGTACAAATTTAGAAATGCTCCATCAATTCCCGTTTTAACGCCTAAAATGCCTCCTCATCTCAAATTATTTCAATTTTTATTGCCAATTTTGACCAAATTAAATTATCAGCTAATTACTGATATTTTCCTGTCTGTATTTTTACAATCACTGGCCACAACCATTTCAAAATTTATGATCTTTATTAGAACTTGTTTCCGATTTCTATAAAAAAAAATATTGGTACTAACGTTTTTCATTTCTATCACTCAAAATGTAAGGGATGACATTCTCGTTCGTAGCGATACCCACGTGGTTAACTGTCATCCCATACATTTTGAGTGATAGAAAAGAAAAACGATAGTAGGGTTTGGTATCATGGCTAGGGCCTGTGATATGCTTTTATACAGACACTAGGTATTTTTTTATTTCTAATTATAGTTCACGACACATAGAACCAAACTTCAAATATTATGATGAAAGGTGCCAGAGAAAAAAGTTCAAGTTTTTTTAAATGGTCGCCAGATATTAAGGAGCTATTGAATATTTTTCTACCCAGCACTATTTAAAACTGTATAAATATAATAAGTATTTGACACTTTTATACTGTTAACTATACTGTAGAATTTTATAAATTGTTACTGAAGTTCTCTATCTCAAATCTCAGTTGAATATAACTTTCTAGTCTCTAAATATGATATTGGTTTGTCTGTTAGATCTGATTAATTGTGTACGTATGAAAGATTTATTTTATTTTAAATATAGGGATGTATTGAAAATTAAACTTGTTTATTATTTACCCTTAAATATTACCATAAATGTATATATATATATAATATTACAATTTAAACGAAGCAACTATAAGCGCAAAGCCTATACCACTGATGAAGCTGCATACATACCTACAATTTGAAAATAAACTTCCTTTTGTAAAGCAATGACAATGACCCACTATACCCTAACATTTAGACATCCTAGGGCTGATTTTTCAATCCCCAGATAAAGCTATCCGGAAGGTAAATTTTAGCTCTGTCCTTTTCTTTCATGACTTCAGAAAAGGATAGTAATATATTTAACTGACGGATAGTTTTATTTGGGGATTCAGAAATCAGCCCTTAGACATCCATTTAATTTGGCACCTCAATAAGACGCCGTTTTGGAAATACTGCCCGAAACAAAAAGAGGTTTCTTGTGTAGCAATCCCCTTAATATTTATTTTTCTGTTTATAAGTACGGTCAACAACTTTAATTGTTGAACACCTATATAACCCTGTTGCAGAAAGACAATCGTTTTTAACGTTATTTATTTCTTTAGACTTCATGCTGCCATTATGACAGGGTTCTATAGGCGCTCAACAATGAAAGTTGTTGACTATACAATTATATCACAAAATCCGCTTTATTTTATATTTGTGCTGTAGTCATACAAATCTAATTGTTCAGTGCCTACCTGTCATGACATACGGAGCCAAAACGTGACTCACGGTAGGACCTGGTCCACCATTTCCACCAATTAAAAGTCACTTAGCGAGCTATGGTAGAGGCTATATTTCTCTGAAGGATCAGATTCGTAACAAGGAGATCCGATAAAGACCCTAAGTCATCAACGCAACCTAGGTACACCTCTCTAGGTACGCTCTGTAGGCTACTCTACAGAGATAACCAGGTAAAGTGGCAATAGTGGTGACCAGTGCTGACTTAAATGCCAGCATTAAGCTTTGTTGGAACCGTTTCATGACTATATTCTTCTTGTGTGTATTCGTCTGTTGTTTATTGTTGTTTGTCACGAATAAATGTTTTTCTTTCTTTCTTTAAATAAACCTGAGTTATCGTGTTCTTGATTGGAGACCGCGGATCAGCAAATGTAGTGAAGGACGCCTTCAAAATTGTTGAAACGACGATATATCCTCGACGATATATATATATATATATCCTCGCAAGGCGCCTGACAAGATTTGGATGAGAATGGCCGCAGGTCATGCTTGGTGGCGTTCAACGGAGAGAAATATATCTAGCAGGGGTCTATAGATAGTATCAGCTCATGCTAATGATGAACTACTTAATCGTTCTGATTTCATGCTAAAAAGTAAATAAATAGGGAAGTAAGTTAACAGGTAAGTACCTAAGTAAACTCCTTATTGCACAAAAAGAAATTGCTTGACAAAAATTACATGAAAATAAAGTATGTAGGCGAACTTATCCTTTTAAGGGATCTCTCCCTGTTAACCTAAGTGTAAAGAAGTTTAAGTGTCGTCATAGTTTTCGAATTAACCATACCGAGCCATTTGGAATGCTCTTAGGAACCAAACCTTGATTATGGAAAAAAGTAAAATTGCATTTAAAGATTGAAATAAATCGATTAAAAGAAAATTGAAGCCTCGGCTTATTTATAAGAACAGCTTTTATAGCTTCCGAATGCCTATGAACCATTTGGATTGATCACGCTGTCAATCATATTTCATGGCAAAATGAAAATGGCCGGTTGCTATTAAAAACTTGTATGTAGGTACTTAGTAAATTAAGTACACTAATATAATTCTGAAGAGTCACAATTCCAACTTGGTCAATTTTCCGAATTTTCATAATTCCGAATGCACTATTTTGTAAGAAAACTTTTTTTTTGATATCGCTTATAAACCAAACCCAACGCGTTAAGCAATTAAATAATGCATTGTATCTAAAATCACTCCAGAATAACATACATAGCTTTCAGAAAGATGAATATTCAGACAAATGCATAACTATTTGAAAAAAAAACGAATTTTGAGGTGTTCCCTAGTTACACACACATACACACACATAGCAGTAGTTATTACAAAATTATACGAAACGTACATTTTATTAAAACAAACAAATTACACAATGTCAATCACAATACCCATTATTCTACAAATAACCAACTTAACCTTCTCATTTTATGACTCTTTTCATTTAAATAATAAAAACCGTTTTTCTTTGTTTCATTTAGAGATGACTTTGCAATCTTGATGGGTGTAATTTGGCGTATTATGGAATTATTATAGAAACAAGGAAAATGGTTAGATTATCAGATTAAATGGCTGCGGTCGCGGTATTAGTTGTTACTTTCTTTGTGATTGAAGCATCGCTTGTTTTGTTGATACAGGGTGCTCAAATTGACAAGTAACAATTGAATTGATCTTGTCAAGTGTTTTAAATACCACGTTAACTTGCTCTTGCCGTCGGCTCCGTCCACACAAGAGTTGTTTATCATTATTTCCTCAAAAACTGTTTGATTTTCTGAGATAGAAATTTATAAACTATCACGCAAATCACAAAATAAATAGGTCAGGCTCTATAAATATGGTGGTAAAGATCTGAGACAAATAAATATTTACAATCTAAGGGCAACGCTAAAAATCATAATCATAATCGCATAATAGTTAAATTACCTATGCTTAAATATGATTTTTCCTTATCTCTCATTATGACATTTGAATTTTTCAGAAAGGAACAAAGAATACTTTAACAACAAATGGTTTATTGTGCGTTTATAAATAATAATGAGGTAACACTTCACTAGTACTTTTTTTCAAATTGCGTTTTAGATGAAACGTTGCAATAAAATACCAGGAAGAAAAGAAGAAAAGCGTTTATTCAGTGAAACAAACAGCAACTAAGTAAAAAAAATATATAAGTAGAACGCTCATAAATAAATTTTAACAGCCTGTAGCAAAAAATAAGTAGTAAAACACAAAGTTGCTTAACGCGCAGCGCAGGCGCCGCGGTAATCGAAAGTGCTGTTTCATACTTAGGTAGTGCATTGTCTTGCGTTTCATACTAACTTGCCGCAGCATTGTCTTGCTTAGACTCGGTTTATGATTTATACTTTTCGAAATGGAAATAAATGAACGACCACATCGCCCCGTATGATTTTTTTCTTATACAGTACAACCCATTATCCCAAGTTAACTCTTAATGATGTTGGTAAAGCAATAAAAGGTCACGTAGAACTTAAAGCCCGCTTTACATTTGGCTAAATTCAGTGTGCTAAATTTAGACAGGCGGCGTGGAGGGGATAAGCGCATCCTCTTGACTAACATGCTAACTGCCTTTACACTTGTCTTTTTTTAGAGTCTTTTTCATTCAGCACACTGAATTTAGCCAAATGTAAAGCGGGCTTAAAGGATTACGTTGCTCGCACGAAATACACGGGTTTTGAATACGGAACCCTTAAAACCTTTTTTGAACTCTTACTCAAGGGGACTACCTACAGAGGTCGCATTACAAGATGCCAAAACCTGACAAGTGAAACGGACAGAGATATAAATAAATAAATAATAATAAATAAATTATCAAGGTACGATCTCACACAAATTGACCTAGTCCCTAACTAAGATCTAGGCTTGTACTAGAAAAAGATAAAGACGAAAGACATTTATTCAGTAAGTAGGCCGCACGGGCACTTTTACACGTCAAGAGTCTACCAGCGCTTTCCAAGAGGAGACCACTGCTGAGAAGAAACGCCGCAAGAAACTCAGCAGTCAGTCATTTTTTAACCATATTTCTTACTACAATGATACTACTTAGTCTAGCATTATACAAAGCTATAAATATTAAATTAAATATAATATCAAATATCATGCGTAGTTCAGCAGAAAAAACAAGTTAAATATAATACGAGAGAGATAGAGGGAGAAAAAGGAAAAAAAAACACAAGACGATCATATAAAAGTTACATGTTTTCCTTCATCAACGGTGTCCCCTAGACAAGATACAACTTTTGCATTTGCATAAATTATTAATGACTAAGTTTCGGGTTTAGGCCAAGAGTTTTTTTAAGCCTCTAAGATAGCCCTCGATCCTTTAGCCATTAACGAATAGCTTTAGACATTAACGAATTTTTAAAATAATTTTTAAATGCTGGAAATGGGTACTATTTAGATAACGATATAGCTCCTATAGTTCCACGTTCCACCTCTTTCACTTACTGGAACTTGGCACGTTTCAACGACTCATGATGAATATCCTACTTTCTCCTCTAGACCCTTCTATTTATTTGTTTATAGAATGTTGTATAAATTGTAATAATATTAAATTATAATTTTTATTATTTCTTCTTTCCTATAATTGTATACATGTAATCTATTTATTTTGTTATAAAATATAATAAACTAATGTATTGATCCATAGTTCCTTATCCTTCCCGTTTGTTAGTATTAAAGTATTCCGCGTTAGTTTCCCTAATTTTTGTTTAAACAAAAAACACTTGAGTAATGGCTAAGCAATCGTGCGATTCCAGAAAAAAAAAAACTCATGATATGGCCCAATGACAAATAAGTCGTGGTCAAAATAACGATAGCCCCAAGCCAGACTGTAACCATAATAATATGCATGACAGTGTAAATTCACTAAATAGAGAGATCGCTTTCCGGTTCCGATGAACCTGTAAAATGTCAGATAAAGGCCAATCTAATCAACCTTTTTATTCTTAATATCATTATATTCCAATATTCAAAGTTATACAAGACTTGAGGAATTTGAGTCTTAAGGCTTCGAAAGACCAATTTAATGATTGAAGATCGGATAACTAAAATTGACTTTTTGCAGCCAAAGAAATTTTTTCATCGTCTTTAAAAAGATTATCTGTAGAACCTATTCTAACCTTACCTAACCTAGGTTAGGTTTGTAATAAAAATTCTGAAGATGAAACAGTTTCAGAAAAAAAACACGTCCGTCTTATGAAAAAAAGTCCAAATGAAACAATTGTGAAATGAAAGTTTGGACAAAAGAAAGGAAGCCAAGAAATTTTCCTTTTTGATAATTGAAACTACTTTTGTTATAGTTTTGTGTAAAGTTTTGAAATTCTGTTTGAAGGTAATAACCTCGTTATAAGGGGAGGAAATGACAGAAAAATGAAAGAAGTGAAAAAGTTGAAGCTGTTTCATACTATGAAATCATAAGCTTATTACTAAATGTAGACTACGGGCCTTTACTACTTTGATTTTACGTGTTGCAATCGTATTGTTTACGACTGTTAGTGATTTCATTACGGTAACAATACAATTACAAAAGGGTAAAGATAATGCAGAAAAACACAACGTTTTTCCATTTTCTTTCACTTCAAAGCGAATCGGAAATTCAACATGTTTTTGATAGAGTTGCTTAGAGCGCAGAATGTCAAAGGTAAGTAAAGATAGTTATCATCGCAAATATTTCTACTGACACGCTTATCACTGAACTAACTACAATAGTAGATTGTTCAACAAAGGACTAAAACAAGCCATAATGATACGAGATGTTTAGCCACCCGAGCTGAGCGAGGGTGGCTCTAGTTCGAGTGTCATTATGGTTGTTTAGTCTCGCGTTAAACACTTTGCTTTCACATTGAATGCGAGGAAAAAAACGACGCTATACAAAATCACAATATTTATTATGATTAATTAAATTCGTTAATCGTGCATCACGAAATTAAATCGTTTTTATTTTTTATGTTTTACAGTTGTCATTTTGAGGTTATTTACACGCCCTAAAAATTGTCTAATCACTGAAATTGGCGATAATCCTCCATTCACAAACACCGTGATTGGTTTTTTAGGGATTTCCAAAGTAAATAAAAAAATAACTTTAGTCACTAGAGACTAATAAGGAGCTTTATTTCCGATATGCAGAGACTAGAGTAATAAATATTATAATAGCATGAGAAGTGAAAATTATATTATTACAACAAATTTCGATGCGTTTAATGCAATAACGCATTTAAAAGTTCAAATAAAAAAATTGGTGCTGGACGTTTTGCAATAGCTACAACAATAAACGCCGCAGGTATAGGTTTTACGTTAAAAAAACAGGATAATTCAAAATGTTGTACTAATCAGTTGCTATTTGACATGTGATTATGTGATTTTTCTGTAACACCTACGGGTCATCCAAATTTAACTTTTATTCAAACGGGTATTTTTTTTATTTATAGTGGAAAATACAAATTAAGTGGGAAATACTTTCCCAATATTTGATTAAGGGTTATCATAGGTTCATAAAGCCATCCTCTCGTATCACTCTGTCTCTTGATAAAAACCGCATCAAAATCCGTTCCGTAGTTTAAAAAAATATAAAGTTACATAAATAGTAAACGAAATTAACACTTTTAATTCCTATTAATAATGCATTATCAACTTTAACAGTAAACTGAACTATATTAGTTTAGCATTTTATGTAAGTTCTTGCATAATTAAGCAAGGTTGAATAATGTAGCAGCCGTATCTGAAACTGTACAAATAATACAATAATTACATGACTTGCCAATTTAAAACCAATCCGCTCAATATCCAATTATCCATAGCTATTACACTTGATCTGTGACACAATCTGTGAAAGCATGTTCATAAAAATGAAACATCATGATCAAATCTTTGTACACTAACATACATACATCGAATACCTTACATGTGAAGAAACAACGAGTAGCCTTACCACCTGCGAAATAAAGCTTAACTTTAAACAAATAGGATTTTCTGACACGCACTTTAGTTTATTTTTGGTCATGTAACAATTTGAGAGTAACCGCGTTGATAAAGCAATGACTTATCAATAGCGACCCATCGATGACCCAGTGATAGAGAAAGCGGCAGTTCCGGAATAATCTGACACCTGTATATACGGAGATGATCGCGCGCAAGCGTGCGGAGCGTGCCCACGCGCATTCGACGCGCGGCGGACGAAAGCGGCGCGCGCATCGCAAAATATATGCACATTTTACAAAGATTTCTATTGCATAATTTATAATGTGAGTGCAGTGACAAGCATGGATACAGTTTGAATTTTAAAAAGTGAAACAAAAATGGCGTTCGCTAAACTTTTTTTCGTGATAGTTATAGCTTTAGTAGTTGCTGATGAAGATTTGTCAGATTTTGAATTTGCTCCTCATGATGCTGAGGAAATTATGATAGCCCAAGAGTCGCGTCATTATCAGACAGTTGTGAAGCCTCCAGTGAGGATCGTCAAGCCTAGCGGAGTGATCAATTCACACCGACCACAGTACAACTTGGACTCATTTGAAGATCTAGAAGAACCAGAAGTAACTACTAAGCGAAATTTAAAAAACTATAAGTCGGCACATAAGTTGCGAGCTAAGGAGGGGATGATAAGGGATGCGGTGCTAAGGGCATTGGAGAGGAAGGACCATGTCGGGAAGTTTGCTCAGATCCTGCCCATCATCAGAGCCATGTCGGGGAACCAGCGAGTAGCTCTGGCTTCTCTGGTTGCCAGTCAGGTCAGCACTCCACCGGGGAGACAGCCGCTAAATCTGTCCCAGGTGAGACAAAAACACATATTTAACTAGAAATTAATGAATTCTAATTGGGGTAAAGCAAACAATGTTTACTTAAGAATGTTTTAAAACGACATGCTGAAGCATGGCATGCTGAATACAAACACTACCGTTGCATCGTTTCCTCTGACACTATTGGATAGACTCTTGACTTTTGGGTCATACACAGACTCAGGTTAGCGTGTTTCCTGTGGGCATACCCGAAGTTACCGTTTTTAAGGCCTAATTTTCATTTTTAATCTATATCCGCATAAACGACGTCAGACAACTTTTATTTTTTCGAGTCTATGACCCCTTTATGCATGTTTCCCCAAACATTTTATTGGCTTCATACAATCCTAACACGTAAACCTAAAAAAAACAGTTTCATCTTTTATTAGACATATCGCTAATGAATTCTGTTGCATTATCTCCAACTGAGGTTTGGCCAAATATTTGCAATTCCGGTTGACAAGTGAAACCGTTCTCGGACCTTATACAGTTTACCAATTCACTTTCAACTTTATTGTTATCAATGTCACTATCAATGTCTTTCTAACCGTATTCATTATCATAAAAGAATTAATTTATATCTATTAGTAATGCAGTTATCTTTTTATTATATGCTTTAAACCTTTTCAATAATTCCTTCTAAATGTTATTCTGAATGCTAGAAGTATCTCATCTTAATCAACGTTGAATGTTTCTATTTACTGTCGTGCGGCCTGTTCTCCAATAACTAGCATTGGTTTTTTATGTAAGAAAGAGTAATATTTATAAAATAACCAATACAATTAGTTTATTGTGTTGTGACAAATAGTAAGTACATAATAAATGGTCTGTTGAAACCTAAACTGGATCGGGGTGAGTCGATTCACAAATACACGAGAAATCAAAAGTACTTAAAACAAGTATACAAAACGTTGTTGAATGACAACAAAAAAAAACAAAATAAGTTCATGTATATAGACAAATTAAATTGATAGAGTGGAACTAAAGTGAGGTCTGAATAATGCAATTACAAGAATATTTAGTTCAGTGTGCGAATTATAACATTTAAAATATTTGACAAATGATGATGATGATTCATAACTTTTAACGTAACCTTTAAACGATGATTTGCATCCCACAATAAATATAATAAGAACGAAAGTGTGTGTCAATCAATGTGATACGCATTATGCGTGAAACATTAAATAATACTTTCCTTTTTACGAATCAATATTATTCTTTACTTCTTTCTTGCTTCTATATTTTAAATTAAATAATTATTCAAACGTAGCACGTATTGCCGTAAAGTAAGGTTTTTTTTATCTCTATAGCTTTTAAACTGTTAGATCATATCGAGGAAGGAGTGCGTGATAAAAAAACTGCCATAACAAATCGTAAATTTGCAAAAATCTTGTTAGTAATTACTTTTAACAACCATGAGCCATGAGGCACGACTAGTTTTTGTATCTGGTATTTCAAGTCAAAATCAAACGTAAACAGTGAAAACTAATCGGTAACTGAATAAATTGAGGTCATCAAAATGTCTTATGTAAATACAGTAATCATTACAGCATGACATCAATTTTGGGCAATATGATTGATGATACAAGTATCGTGATGACACAAAGTTCATTACAATTATTTAAAAAATAACTAGCCAGAAGATGCACCGAATAGGGACTCATGGATGTGAAGGGGAGAGGCATTAGCCCAACAGTGGGACACTCATATATTTTAATTTAATGTGAAAATATACTTTTTCCTGACTTCTGCCATGATGATAGAGTATAATCACTATAAGTTATTGTACAATAATAGTTTGCGTTTGATAACTTTTTATTATTTAGGCAAGATGCTGTCTAAAAAGTATAACAGAGACGTACTGTTTATAAAATGACCTTTAGCATTCTACGAATGTAAATATAGTTAAGAGAAATCTTAAGAAAACAAACGGTAGTCGCGAGATAAATATTTAAACCGTTACATGCTTTCGGAAGTGACGCCATATATTGTCACTAAAGCAACTCTCAGCGCGAAAGCACGCCATTAAGAACAACCCAGTCCTTAACGTCTCTACAACCCCATTCACCAAACTCAATTTTCAACATAACGTGACTCAAAATACGGTCTGATTTCACTCAAGGATGAATAAAGTTACGACTACTTGAACTGGATTAACTTAACAATGCACTAGTGGCCAAAAAAGTCTGCACTTATTTCGCGACACGAGTGCGGAAAATTCTCTCACGATTTTTTTGCCTTTCCGTTTCTCGGATAATATGTTGAAATTATCTATTATCTATGTGAACGGGGAATTATCGGGTAAAAAGGTGTTAGGACATCACGCAACTAAACTTAAGATTTAGAATTCTGCATTGCGTGTAAGCACGAACAGTGCAACAGCTCCTAAAAAGGCTTTTAGGTTCGGGTTAAGTCGGTAAGACTAGCATAAGAAAGTATGGGAGCGAACGAGAAAGAAGGACAAACCGGAGCCTCTATTCAAACACGGTAAAACAATATTATTTGTGACGTGTTATCGTATCGTTAACGTTACGATAGCCCTTATTTACTTGACAACAATGGCTATTGAAAACAATACAAAAACGCGTCAAAAGCAATACTGTTTTACCGTGTTGAAAAGAGCTCCAGAAGGTTGTTCTAAGAGTTCTTTCACACTGTACTGTATATATGCATTAAATAATCACACGACATCGTATTTTGTTTGTCGGATATGTTCGTTTTTATATTGCTTTCTCAGTTAGCTTACCGATGGGTACTAAAGCTAACTGGAAAAGCAAGATAGAGAGAGCAAGAATTTAATGCGTTCAATTATGTCGGATCCGAGACATAAAAAGAATAGAATTCAGTATGAAAAACTCACATCTCAGATTAGACATCGCTTTGCATGGTATCTTCAGCTTGTATTTTCCGATTTGCACAAATTCCACTTATAATTAGGTCGAAATAGATAGGTAGGGTTAAGTCACGTTAGTATTGCAGCAGGCTCGAAGGGACAAAGCACGAAAAAATAAAATAAAATAAAAATAAAACAAATAAATGGACGCTGTCTTTAATGGATTCCTGGAATGGCGAAAAATGCGACAGGAAATACGCGTCAGGAAAACACACGACTGTGAAAACTTAATTCGGAAAGAAGCCGCTGCTAATAAACAATTATTTCAGGAAATTGAACTTACAAATCGTTTAGGATTTAAGGAAAAAAAGTTTTACCGGAAAAGAGATAAAATGCATTTTTTTTAAATTATGAATTCTTTGGAACTTTTCACAGTGATTCAAGTATCTCCTGTTTGATACGGTTGATCTACATACATTTCTGATGTTTTGTTTTCACCATCTAAGAACTATATTATTGTCATATGACAGTTTCATTGTTGTAGAATTTCAATGATTGATATCAATTAGGTATTGATATTAATAGAAATACGATTTCAAGCCAAACTTTTTTGTAATTAATTTAATTAAACATATTCAGATGACATAATCCTCATTTGCTTAATTTCAATTAAATTTCTCTTCAACAATATTTGCAAACTAGTTGTCCTTCTTCATGTTTATTTTAACATTATTTAAAAAACCTCATAGGCTTAAAAATACGGATTTTACATAATTATCAGTTCAGTGATTATTTAAATTGGTAAAAAATATCTCCTTTTTATCCATTTTATTAACTACCTCACCGAAAAAACCGGAGCACTCATTTCAATTATTGTCCTGCTCAAAACTATTTTGTTTTATCGGTATAGTAGGACACAATTAATATGGCGTGCGTCAAAGCTCTTACGCCGTTGACCAAGAGTCTATTATTGCTTAATCCACACACCATATTAAATGTGTCTTGCTATAACAACTTGGGATCGCTAGGTAGGCAGGGTTATCAATTCATCACCAACTAGGTTGTCGTCAACATCTTTACATAATTATTTTTATATTTTTAACCCCAACGCATATAAGTTTAACATATGTATGTGTATGGTCATTAGTAGTGTTAGGACTTTTGGTGGCATATCGTGGTTCTAGAATACATGGAGTCGCTATTTTCTAATTATTATAACACATACCAATTTCATTTTGACCTTCACTAAAAAGGTTTATTGAAAATATAAGACACTTAAAAGATATCAACTCTAAATATTGGGGTCGCCATTATATCCAGGGTTTTTTATATAAGGTCAAGCGGGGCTATACCGACAGCCCTCTGTCAATGCGTCACTTATTTTTTCCAGAGAAATTCAAGGTTTATAACTATTGATGCTTCCTTTTATTGAAATTAAGGTACTTAAACTACTATAAAAGGACGCAAAAATTGTTTCACAACGTTGAACTCCCTTGAAAAAAAAATAAGTGACTCATTTACCCCTCTGTCGGAGTAGCCCCGCTTGACCTTATTCAATTCAGCGTGTTTACAACTTTACATACTTAGATATACTGGTAATATTACATTGCGGTAGCTCACAACGCTCACATCAGGCATTGTTCTAAGTGGTCCGCTTCCACTTGGCTGGTTCCATTGAGATCCATCGGAACGGGGACGGTTTTTGCGCCCGCGCAGCTCTGAGAGCATTTTCACGCGTAACTTATTGTACCGATTGGAACTGTTTCTTTCATCACAACGCGTTTTAGATGAGAGATTAAAGTTGAGTGAAAAAAAAGTGAGTTAGATTGGAATGGTGAAGTAATTTTATGTTGATTGATATGTTAGTAGTTTAGATTTGATTGTTTTATAGAACTATTATTTGCTAGTACTCGTAAACAATTTTTGCTGCTAGCCGGTTTTTGTGTCCCACTGCTGGGCAAAGGCCTCCCCTCTTGTTCGCCACTCGTCCCTATCCAGAGCGCACAATGATTATTTATAATTAATATTGTAATTTTACGTATAGTTGTACTTTTATGATTTGAAGAAACTTGTTTTTGTTAGGGTTTTTTGCGATGCTTGGTCTCAGATATTATTTTAATTGTCTTGTTCAAAGAGCTAGTACATTCTATAGATCCGAAATGTGACTAATTACTGTTTTTTTTGTATTAAAATAAATTGTTTACGAGTATAAGGTTACTCGAATAGAAAAAACTTGCCACTTCTTGTCTTTGTTCGTCAAATCGGGGTTCAAAAAAAATGAACCCTTATTAAAAACCGTGATTATAGTGCTGTGTTGTGATAATATATTTTTGCATTTTTAAAGTTGTTTCTTTACCATTAGCTTATCATTGTCATCCTCTTGGTAATTGTTAGGTGTAATAACTTGCTAAGTATTATAACCCGGTCCCCTCTTTTTCATTGTCTTTATTGGCACTTCCTTGGGGTTTTGCAAAATGCCAGCAGTTATTAGGTAACTTATATTTATACAATTCGTAGCGACTAACAATGCGTTTAACACAGAATTTTCAATTCTACCGACGGAAATTGGGCTTGGCGAATATGTATAGGTACATACTACTGTTTATCATCCAATCTTCACCGTCGGTTCACCGTCTAATACCATCCTATGGAGGAAACAAAACCCAGTTTCTGTTCATGCTTGCTTGCTACCGTTACATAATAAAGGCCGTGACTATTAAATAATACAACATGTGCTCCATGCGTCGTTAACGATACCATAAACCTTAAAAAATTATGCGTTTTGGGCTACTTTTTCATGTCTGCCCTTTAAGTGAAATAGCCGCATCTCTAACTAAAAATGGTACCTTCGTTTTTCTTGTGTTACTAAAGGGATTACACGTTTTTTAGTTAGCAGTATATTAGTTTAGAACAGTACACCTAGCCAAGATGCAAACGTAGCTAATGTTTCAGAAGCCCTAGTTATTGCAAACGATTATCGAAAACTGTCGAAGTGTATGGAACTGACATAAGCGCTTGACACGACCATCCGGCAGCTTACGCCGATCCTATACATTTTCGATAACGATAACGTTGTCACAATGCATATTGTCTAAGGCCACTGTTTTCTATCGAATCGATATGTATAAAGTTGACATGAGAGCATGTCATACGTCAATCCTATACACGTTGTCGATTTTCGAAAATCAGTAACTTAACATTACTCATCTTCACTAGGGTCCCAGGTAGAAGTTTTACTAAAGCACACATTGAAAAATGAGTTTGGCTTGGATCATTAATCACAAAACATATGATGTTAATATGTCAAGTTTTATAATTTGCAATTGTCAGCTTGAACGATTGCATTCTCATGATGGGACAATAACTGTGGCTACGGCCCTGCTTTACCAATTAGCGGTGTCTCCTACGAAACATCTGTAGTATGTGCAACCTTATTATTATGGGGACAAAATCGAATCTGCTTTGATACTGCATTTGAGATTCCGTCTTTTGGATTAGTCGAGTACTATAACCCGGTACATTCATACATAACGGAGAAACCTTGTTTTTCACTGTTTTTGCTTTGTTATCGCGTGCCAATAATTGTTTTAGAAAATTGAGAACTTTTTTGAACCTATAAATTGGCTTTATACTGTGGAGAAAATTTACATTACACACATGCTTCCACAATTTATATAGAAATTTCTGAATCAAGTAAAAAATATTGTGAACACAAAAATGCTGCAGTGGGAATTTTTTTGCAGAATAAAATTTGTAAAATGATAGAGTTTACCAAATGAAACCACACCTTAACGGTTGGCGATGGATTAGCTATATTTAATTCAGTCTACTTTGAACCCACACATTTAAACTTCTACATGACTGACTGATTGATTGAAAGCAACTCACAGCCTAAACCACTGGACCTAAGGACTTGAAATTTGGAGGAAATATTTCTTGGGTCCCCTAGCGGTGGACTAAGAAAGGATTTCTCGAAAATTAAACCCCAACGGAAAAAAAGGAGCGTAGCGGGAAACTAATTGTAAACGTCCAAAGACGCTGACGTTCTTTATACATAGACCTATACATCAAATGCCTCTGTAAAATATATAACAGCAATTGTTTCTCAGTCTCTCAGTGAACGTCGGAAGCGATACGTCCGACATAGTCCATTGACGGCCAGCTATTTCCTCTCTATCTTATTAATATTAATGCCATGTTGGTACCAAGTGGTTGACATTCCGTAGGTTTTGCCTCCAAGTCAAATAATTAATAAATGCCAGTTGGAAGTGGCGAGTTTACGGAGATATCAAGCTGCTGGCGTGAAATTCCCTCTCATGCATTGTATTTAATATATTAATAATGCTGTGATGGGATTTCTTCTTAGAATAATTTACAATACTTAAATATTTTGATTTTAATGAAGTTCCATCACGACTAATTTTTGTAGAACAGCGACATTTAAAAAAATACTTTTGATGCCGATGGTTTTTTCTAGCATCGGAGGGTTACTATAACATACTTAAGCAGGTCAATTTAATTTGGGAGAAAGGAACAGAGCTATTTAACTGCTATAGCTCTATCTCTTTCCCTCAACCTAACTGAACTGCTTCAGTAAGTATGTCATGCATGAGAACCCCCTGTTCATGAAACCCACACTCGGTGAATCTATGCTGAATACAGCGGAAATCTTTCACCCTTCCGATTCCATCATCTAATCAGCCCGTAGACACATAAATAACATATAACATAGCATTGTCATCGGGTTTACATAAAATACTTCCAATTTTAGCCCATTCTAGTAAAAAAAACTGCTTCCCAATTGACATGCATGATTTCAACTGCCAAAGAGACAAGCAAACACGTGAAGTAAAATAAAACCTTGTAAAAAACCATCGCCTATTTTACAACTCAATCAACGTAATCATATGCAAAAAAAAAAACGCATATTTGGTACCATCGGAACCGAATCGCGTGTTAGTCGTGAAGGAAATCAATATGCAATTATGTTTAGCATGCGTGGGAGTCTCTTATAATGTATAGTTGTTTGAGCAGCTTCCTGTGAGGCTGCTGAGTTATGATGTAACGGAAGTTCAATGACATTAATAAAAAAACAAGGATGACTGACACAAATTGACCTATAGCCCTAAACTAAGACCTAGTCTTGTAAATGTGTACTAGGCAACGATAAACATACTTATATAGGGAAATAAATACTTTGATACTTACATGGAAGATATCTAAGACTCACAAATATTTTACGAATTGGGAATTGAACCCGGGACCACTAGCTTGGGAGGCAATGTCACGTCCCTGATGACATGTTGGTCCTTAATAGATATTTATTTGTAAGTAGACTCTACCTGATTGTAATTAGACTCTAAGCCCATATTTGCAATCTTACGATGACATTCTCTAGACAGCAATGCGTCGCCAACCGGGGACTTAGATGGAATGCCTCTATGCTGATAATTTCACCGGTTGTCTTACCGCACTGTAATACAACAATGCGAACACTGCTGTTTCGAATAAAGAATAAGATAATATGAAGAATTTAGTGTTTTAAAGTGTAAAGTCAACTAGGTAGACTGAGTCTTTATCTTGGGTATAATAATAAAGTATATAAAATATGAACGTGGCACAAAAATTCAAATTCAAATTCAAAAAATATTTATTCAAGATATTGGCCACATGAGGGCTCTTTTACACGTCGTTAATATTGAGTGAATGTACTAGCGCTTCGGACAAGACTATCATTGCGAAGAAGCGGCGCAAGAAAATCCTGCAGAAAAATGTGGTACTTATGTGCCAAATACTAAAAACCGCCTGTCTGTTTGTAAGTCAAGGTCCTATTCCTCTAACGGGTAACGTTGTCAAGCGGAGCTAATTGTTTAAACGATTACATACCTATAACAAAATATAGGTACCTATAGACTCATTACCCATTACGTGTAGGTTAGCTTAGGCTTGACTTGTGACCACGAAAATTTAATGCTGATGTGGAAAATACATTAATTGCATGAAAATGGCATTAGGTAAGTTTGTATTTATGAACATTTCTTTTTTATTTTTAGCGGCCGCGGTTTGTTTTTTTATAATTGTTTAGAGGACTTCTAAATATACAAAAATATTATATCTAATTAAAGCGTTTAATATTATCGAAGGCAAGATAATTGAAGTTAGTTTTAAGTATTTTACAATAAAAATATTATAATTATAATTAATTACTCGACTGCACTTACTCGTAACAGTATTACGTTACACTAATAGCGAGATTATGTTTATTTTTAAAAGATATATTTTTAATAATTATATCATGAAACGAAAACCAAAAACCTAAATAAAAATACCCCCTTTCTTATTACCTAAATTACCTATTTGTTACTTAAATAAATAATTGATTATATAGCACTTTTACGAATGGCCACTCACCTAAAAATTACAAGGCTTTTATAAAATGACAACATTTATAATTTACCAAATGATAGTTCGCTGCAGTATTACTGAACGTTGGAAACCTTTTAACAGCATGAGAACACTTTATTTAAGCTACCATCAATTTTATATTATTACTGACTATTCAAAAAAATATATACTTCAAAGTGCTTTCTAATGGCCCAAACATTTACTCTTTTGGAATCGAGTCAGAACCAGCAATAGTTTGCTTAGCAACGGCAATAGAATCGAGCTCAGAGTAACTGTATATATCGGCTTTCTAGTAATTAAATCCGCCTAGATGCAGCTGCATTGTGGACTGCACTGCACTAAATAGACCAAAACGAAGTGTATCAAGTTGCAAGTCTTATTGCTATGTAGCCGGATGTCTCTCTTTTGTAAATTGTTAATAATGGAATTTTAAAACTGTTGTTAGCTTTTGTGTTTTGTAAAATGGACAAGAAAACTATCTGATCAAATTGAAATTATAATTGAAGGGATAATAAAACCCAGTATCAACTCAAAATAGTCTTCCCGCTGAACTACGCATCATTATTTGAAATTATATAATTTAATATGTATAGCTTTGTATAATGCTAGACTAAGTGGTATCATTGTAGTATGAGATATGGTTAAAAAAATGACTGACTCCTGAGTTTTTGCGGCGTTTCTTCTCAGCAGTAGTGGTCTCCTCTTGGGAAGCGCTAGTAGATTCTTGACGTGTAAAAGTGCTTGGGCCTACTCACTGAATAAATGTCTTTTATCTTTTTTTATCAATTTAATTTTATTAAGAACATAAGAGTTTCTAACCAAGTTACTTGGTGCAAATAAAATGCCCGGCACTCCGTCCGCTTGGAAGTCATTTATGGTCATTTCCTCGACTGTCTATTTTACCGGGATATAGTTAAGTACATACAAATGTAAAAAAAAATATTTCAGGTTTTCCCATAGAATAGTTAGTAAAGTTCCTTATTGCATATATTAGTAGACTACATTTTATTCTCAACTTTGATGTTGGTATAATTTAACAATTTTATAATTTTGATGTCACAACTTAGTATAAAGAAAATCAATAATATTAAAAACATAATTTAAATCTAACCCTAAATATACTTTTTCATACCAATACTTATATTAACCCAGTGCTGTGTCATAGGACAGTCCAGGCGTTAAGCGCACATCCTCAGGATGCCGTTGTTACTGGCACGCACGCGTTGCAGTAGCGATGCCACTCTCTTGCGCGTAACCGCATAATAGTCATCGGTGTGCGCCTCATTATGTTTGTCTTCAGGCTACCTCTATACCAAATTTCACGTTGATTAAGGCGTTGAACTGTGATAACGAAACGAAATATATTAGTAAGAATCTATTGTTACTTTAATCAATCTTCCGCACATTAAATTGCTGCCATTTCGGCAATTTTGAATGGCGGAATCAAGTCCAAACTACTTCTCTAAACAAAGAAGAATTTCACGAAGCAATATACAAGTATCAGAACATATACAAACTCCCGTGATGCTCTGAATTGAAGGGCAACAAGAAATAAGTAATGTTATCCGTGGCGATGCAACGATTTTGATCAAAAATTCACTTTCCGATGGCCAATTCCAATTCCAAAATCGTATCACAAAATGATGAAGGTTATGGGCCACTTTCGCATTGCGTCAGCACTTTCGCTTGTTTATAGCCTTATAGCCATAATGCGATCAGCTTTGCGGTTATGTCATCCCAATCGGCGCCATTCATAATGTCGTTAGTGTTGATGGCATCGGTTTTGAGAGTATCTGCTGCTTTATTCATGTTCGATTGGTTTTGTTTCTTTTTTCTTATATCAAATGTCGAATTGGCTTCCATTTTAGCAACAAGGAATCCTTAGAGTTTCGCTATGTCCGTCTGTCCGTCTGTCCGCGGTTTAACTCATAGACTCTTGGAACTGCAGTAAGCTGTTATTTGGCATGGTTATACATTTAAATTACGCCGACAAAGTTGTAAAGTAAAATTAGGATTTTTTCAGGTACCTCCCTCCAGGTTTTCTTTTACATTACGACTTCGATTGATCGATGATACTTTCATTGGATTGCACTTAAAAAATCATTTTGAACATGCCCATATATTTTTTTAGATTTGGAGTCCTTCAAAGTCCTCGTTTAGGAAAAATTGAACTGAATAAGTGTAATTTTCGCTATAGTTAACTGCACCCCACCCAGCTACAGCCAAATCTTCAAATACTAAAGATTTGGAAGATATCTTAAATATAAGCCCATCGAGCTTAATAGGAAAATTATCACGACTAAGGGCTGATTTTTCAATCCCCAGATAAAGCTATCCGGAAGGTAAATTTTAGCTCTGTCCTTTTCTTTCATATGACTTCAGAAAAGGATAGTAATACATTTAACTGACGGATAGTTTTATCTGGGGATTGAAAGATCAGCCCTAAGTAGACTTGATTAGTTCCTGAGATTTGAGATTATACCTACTAAAATCACCTAAGACAGCACCAAACAACTTTAAATAGAAAATGTATTCACATATTGTCTTTTGACATAGTTTTTGCGTTTAATTTAAGTACTTAGTAGGTAATGGCTTCGGAACCCTACATTGAGCATGGTCCGACATGCCCTTGCCCGGTTTTTAAACCTTACAGCCGAAGAGGGATTGATGATTTTGAACTACAATGTTTGTATGTTTGCTTCTTTCGGCCGATTTTGAGAAGCGTGTTGTCTCATATCTTAGCGTCGCGATTGTTACTGGAAACTTAAATAAAAAAATAACAAATTTACGAATTTATACATATAAAACATGAATACAGTCGAATACAAAGAGATTAATCCATTTTTGTCCTTACTGCATTGTAATATGTCTAAGGGTGGATGCATCCCTTTGTAGTCGACTGTACCTATTAAAGTTATATAGACGTCATTACGTCCGCCTTATACGTGAACCAAGATCAAACTTGCATGAGTTTTATTGTAAATAAATAAATAAATAAAGCGTTAACTTACTGTAAACTGTAAGAGGTCAAGCCTTTAATTTTTTTGACTTTATTTTACTTTGGTAAAGTTCTTAGAATCATCACGTTCCAACTACGAAAGTAGAATAGAGATTTAAAATCTACTAACGTGTGACCAAAAGCATAAGTCATGGGATTTGTATTACAATTACTACAATGAGGTAAAACAAAAACTTAGCTTAAACATACTTATCTATACATCTTTGGTAAAACAATTCTTTATATAACAGTAACAAGTACAAAGACAATCGTAATTCTGTGACCTTTGCCCCAGAGAATCAGGTTCAATGTGAAAAAAAAAACTATTTCAATGCACTTGAGAACGTTCTTTATGAATTAAAGTTAAGGTTAATTTTTGATTACCTATTTTAAGCGCATGTACTTGTCCCACTTTAGCAGCAATGCTAAGCATTTCTCATGACCGTGGCAGAATAGATAAAATTGTTCCTTTGATTTGTTATAAAATAACGGCAGAGGTACAATGCGATATTTGTTCAGTAAAATAATACTTGGAGATTGGGGAATTTTCACAGTAGGTGGCCGGAAAAACAATAATGTTGATAAAGTTATTTTATCTTAATTATTTGAAATAACGGAGGCTTTAACTTCATTTGAAATGTTGTTTTAAAGACGGATTGCGATCATGGTTTGGACAAGATATTTCTTTCCAAAGTTAGTAACCGTAAAATTCCGACAATATTGGTCAGAGTTAAGGACTAAAATTAATAACGGTAACTTCTCCATTACGTCACGACAGTTAACTATACTGCTATACGATAATTTGACGACGCGCTGGACTAGTTGGTAGTGACCCTGCCTACGAAGCTGGCGGTCATGGGTTCAAATCCCGGTAAGGGCAGATATTTGTGTAATGAGCGCGAATATTTTTTCCCGAGTCATGGATGTTTTCTATGTATTTAAGTATATATTTCTCTACATTAGTATGTATATCGTTGCCTAGTACCTACTCATAGTACAAGTCTAGAGCTTAGTTTGGGACTAGGTCAATTGGTGTGACATTGTCCCCTGATATATTTATATTTATTTATTTATAACCAAACGCACGCGAGCTTTCGTCGGTTTTGTAGATAATCTTTTTTTTTTGCAGTTTTTTTTTGCGGAGTTATTGTTTTGTAGCCCAATAGTTAGTGAACTTTCTGGGCGATGCTGTAATTAACTTCTTCTTCAACCAACTTCTTGGACCAAAATTGATTCATATTTCATTGTTTCTTTTCAGGTGAGATCCATGTTTGGCAACGCCAACGCAAGCTCCGACCTCATGCTCCCAATCCTACTAGACATGGCCAACCTTATCAGAAGGGCAGTAAGATCCGGAAAAGAACCTAGGGAAGTAAAACAACCATTAACCCTTCCCCAAGCACAACTACTAAGACGATCATTTACTGAAGACACAGACACAGAGCTAGATGATGAACCATTCGAGTACTCCACCACAACAAAAGCACCAGAAATACAAAGATACCGTAGGATACCACAGAGAAGACAATTTAGTAAAGCTAAAGCAAACAAAACAAATACAGACTCAACTACAGAAAATACTAAAGAAGTTAATAAAACAAGTGATAATGTTACTGAAGTAAGTATTAAAACTAGGGAAGCCGGCTGTTTGGCCCTAAACTATTTTGATCATAATTTTCAATTCCTAAAAACGACTTAAGTTGGATAATATGTAACTATAAAAAAGCATTTAAGACGGAAGATAGCTTTGTGAAAAACGAAAATTTTGGAAATGATAAGTGCATTGGTCCAAACCGCAAGAACTTAAAACTTGATACAAACAAACAAACATAGCTAAATTACTTCGGGGATGCATTTCAACGTATGGGCAACCATATTGTATAAGACATCAAATGCAAATATTGGTTTTGGTTAAAATATTGTGGGACGCTGACTTCAGCTTGACTGACCTATTATCATTTGAAAACAAGTTAGTTTTTTCTTTTTGGAGGCGGATCATTATTCATATTTTTTTTATTTCTAGCTTTTGTAGGTCGATTTGTAATTTATCTAAGTTACAATGCCTAATGTCAACTGCTCATCATCTTTACAAATTATTTCTAATCTCTATGCTGGGACGTTAATTGTTGAGTAGTTATCCGGCTACTTCACCATCAGATCCACTTTACCATATACATTGTCCCTAGCATACATTTCTAATAAACCAATCATAATTTAAGTATTAAAGATTTCGACGAACTGAGAACCTCCTCCTTTTTTGAAGTCGGTTTCAAGTATCCAAACGTGTGTCTATGATTTGTTGTACAAAAATGTTGCTTTTTCTTTAACATCACCAAGTTTTTAAATCTTGATCCAACTCACCTCTCTAACTCTCTCTAGGTAACCAATATTCGCTCTCACGTTATCTTGGCTCATTTCTTAACAGCACCATAACTTTTCACTTTTGCCGCTCAAGTTAAGATCCCATAATTAAATGATATTGTAGATATACTCATAAAGGCGAAAGCAATAGCCGGCTCGGCGAACACTTGAGCGCATTCGTCGGTAGGTACAAAAAAATAACAATTTTAGGGCGTTTTCTGTCAGAGCGGCCGATTTACATGTAACAAAAAACCGATCCGAGGATTTTGTAAGGTGATGATATCCTACTATATAATACCTACTACTAAACGAGTAATGTTTTGTATATACATGTACAGGGTGTTTGGCAGTCAGGTGTAGGGATTTTAAGGGATAATAGTTAGAGTCATTCTGAACATTTTTGACCACTTTTACTAATACGCAAATTTGCATTTTTGTAATGTTTGAAAAAAAGACGCTATTGTTTGCGAGACAAACCATTATTCAACACCACAGACCCAAGCGACAGTCTTGGTCTTCCAGGTATAAAAAAAAACTAATAATAAATAATATAATACTACAGCAACTTCAGATGTTACCACTAAATTCTCGGCCCCGGGCATGGTTCAAAAATGCAAAAATATACCTATACAAATCAGACTCAGAACAAGAAATATTTATTATAACTATAATAGTCATGTACTCATAAGAAACTTATGGCTCAATAAAAATAATAAAAAACTGTATCATACATTATTTTAAATAATTAATTTAAGTTATCGTTTAAGTTATCATTTATATAGCTTATCTTATTAATTAAAAAACCTCATTGCATCATTCTGCGTTTGCACATATAATTCAACTAATTATTTCTTATTCCAGATCCAAAACGTCTCCAAAACGACGACCGAAACTCCTCGCTCTACCACGTTCAGGCTGAACACCTCGACTCCCATCGCGGACAACACCACGGACCTGATGGCGGATGCCACCAACCAGACCCTGGCGCAGGATCTGCCGGTGGCGGAGAAACTCAGGGCCTTGAACCGCTTCATTGATAGGAAAGGTGAATATGAATATTTGCAAACTTCGAGTTGTGTAATAATATGTCATAAAAGTTGCAAAACTAATCCGTCCGTAAAAAAACCGTAAAAAGTAAGTTATGTTATACTTAATGCAAATCTCTAAAATTTGGATATCCTAGAGTTGTGTATTTGAATACTTATTACGTCAAACATTGACATAAAATCTGAAATGATGATGCTAATCTTCACTATTATGGATGAATTTAAAAGTAGTATTAATAAGATAGACTTAGTAATTAGCAAAACATAAACAAGGATTTAACCTAAATAGTGACGTAAAGACGTAAATTGAATACTTTCTTAAGTTAATAGTAGCGTCTCCAGTCTGTCAAACGAATGTACATTTGAGTACATAAATATGTGTACACTTTAGTACCTTGTCACTTTAATCAAGCAACTAGCGCAATTATTACAATAATTAACTCTTATAATTTTAATTTATTTGCTCTTGTATAATTCTGAGTTTTGACACGTTTTCCTGCTCAACAACGCATGATATGTCATTTTATATTCATTATAATTATAAATTCATTGTCATTACACACATACACAAACTCACGCCTTCATTCCCAGAGTGGGGTAGGCAGAGCCACAAACTCACCAACAACTCCAAAAACTTGTTGATAATTCTGTGACCACATTTTGCACAACTAAGGTGTTATCCAGTGTATTAGTGACAGGTTGCAAACCCATCGCCTAACAGCACTATACAGCCTTAAGTCCCTTAGTCGTCTCTTGGAATGCCACTGCCACTCCATGTCTCCAATGGAAGACATGGAGTGGCAACATTCTAAACCCGGCACCACTCTCGGTTCTTTCAGGAAACCTGATCCGCCGAGGAACGTTCCCTCCAAAGCCCCCGGCTCGGCGCGCCACGGCCGAGCCAGTCACCACCGCAGCCAGAAGGAGACCAGCTCCAGCCAGGAAGCTGCCAATCCTCCCAGCAGCAGAACAGGCCAAGTGCGAGCTGTTCACTAACTCCCTATGTCTGCATTCTGAAGACTACCCCACGTAAGTAACTCATACATACAAATTTTGACTCTACAGAAATTCAACAGCTAGTAAGTATGCTGCTGTACATCAACAAGTTTTTGCGGGACCGTCTGTTGTGGCAGTTGTTTTTTATGGCATGGTGAAGGCAAGGCAAATCATTATCATAAGACATAAATTTAAAAAATATACAGCCTGTTGAGTTTCTTGCGGCGTTTCTTCTCAGCCAGTGGTCTCCTCTTGGGAAGCGCTGGTAGATTTTACGCGTAAAATTGCTTATGCGGCTAATTTACTGAATAAAAGTCTTTTATCTTTTTTCTTTATTAAAATCTCAGACACAATACCTATTAGATAATACTCATACCCATTACGTTTAACTGCATTGAAAATTATTTTCGTCGTTACTAATAAAATTCACCAGTCCGTATTCATGAACAAACCAAAGACAACAGTCGTTAAAAAAAAAATTAGCTTATTATTTAACCTTCCGATTCGTCAGCCATTAAAATCAATAAGGTCTAAGGGCACTTACCGCTTGCATGTAATCCATTTGCCTCAGATAAATGGTAAAGAAGGTCAATACCCATTGCGTAAGCGGATTGGGAGCAAGAACCGCGTCGCAGCGAGTGTGAAAGTGACTCTAGATCACACGAGCGACCGGTCCAGTAAGGTCTAAGTGACACTTAAAGTTTTGAGGGGTTCCGTATCACAACGAAAAAACCAGGCAAGAGCATGTCTGACATGCTACGCTATTTCTACGAACATAAAAAAAACTATCTCGAAAATCAACAAATTTATTTGAGTAAGTCAAACACTTTAGTCGCGTGTATTAATATAGTCGTGTTAATTTTTCTTTTAAATTCGTTATGTGCTTGCATTTAAAATGCTTTTAAGATTTTTAGTATGCGTAGTTTTGGCTGTAGTGGGTAAACCGTAACTCTAACGAAAATGACACATTTAGGGCCTGTTTCACAATCGACGAGTTTTATCTGCCATTTAAAGGTGGCTCTCTCCTTGTCTATTTTTAAGTGTAAGAAAAGGAAGGACAAAATTTATCTGCCAAATATGCTTTACTTGTCGATTGTGAAACAGGCGGTTAGAGTAACAAAAATATACACGTTATGGTTTTTGAATAGCTATCCAACTATTTGTCACACGACATTATAAAGTAAAACAATATTTACTTTACAATATCGTGTGACATATACTTTTTTGCTTTACATGTACAGTTTTTTTAGTGCGCTAGTCAAACTCTCACTTGTCCATTTGTTCTAACTTACAAGGTATTGCCTTAAATATTGCCTTTCAAGATCGCCTTTACGACCATTTGACTCTGTTTATAAGATGTTAAGGTACAGAGGGGCTATTGTTTAACGCACTCGCAATCGCAAACAGTTTTCAAGTGGGGCAATTGTTTTCATTTTGTATGCAGACAAGCCTTCGATTTTCAAAATGAAAACGATCGTGATTGCGAGTGCGTTAGACAATAAGCCCTCAGGAGTGGTAAAGAAGTTTAAGTGGCCACTACAAGCACATTAGCGGCCGAGGAAAGTAAGACTAGTTTATTTTTTTGCAAAATGGGTAGGCTATGGGCCTAAATTTCACTTACTTGTGGTAATTCGAGTAATGTATTTAAAGAGACATTACCAGTAGGTACGTACGGTACCAAGGTGAAGTAAATCACTAAATAAATTGTACAGTGAAAAGCTCTTTAAAAAGTCTTTCGGGTTCGGGTAAAGTCGGTTAGACTAGCATTAGAGCGTATAAGAGCGAACAAGAAAGAAAAACAAAATCAACGGTCCTTTTAACAGCTAGTGGATGCACTGTAACTATTTGCATACATACATACCTATACAGGGTGTCTTAAAAACCTTTCAACATATTTGGCGGGGTAATAGTTCGCACGATTCTGATCACGGGGGTATGGTTCATTTTTGTTTCTGTTAAAGTAAAAAAAAAAGAAGGTTTAATTATATTCATCTTGTTACTTGATGTATCGCAGCCGATATCTTGACCTTGACATTTTGGCGTTGATTACTATACTACTCCAAACGCTCGTAGTAACTAACGTCAGAATTCCAAGTTCAAGGTCAATGACCTTACCTACGTTGTTTACATGGTATGTAAACAAACAGTTCGCTCCATGTAAACAAAAATAAGTTAACATTTAAAAAAAAAGATAACTTTTAGTGCAACTTACTGTATTTTTATTTTTGCAATTTGAACACTAGCTGGTTTTAAATGTGAAATCACTAGATCTCTTGCTTCTTGCTTCTTGTTCATGCTTTGCCAAGGCTGATAATATCGTCAGTCTTATATTACTGTCGAGATCTAACCATTTACCATTGTTTCCTGCTCTAAAGTGGCCCATATAACTGGTTTACAGCAAAAATAATTACGACTAAAATATCTGAAAGTAAAATAATTTAACAATGACATCTAATGACAGCCATAAATTCATAGACAGACATCTAAAAGTTCGGATAGACATGGATTGAACGATCCGATTTTAGTGCTCTCCGTATTGATCCGTAATGCAAAACATTTAGTCGATGGATATAAAGGCCGTCGCATAATTGATTATAATTATTTATAATGTAACACTTACCATAGAGAAAAAAAATACCAACCTTTCCCAGGCCATGGAATCGATAAACTTACGTAGTACAGCGCGATAGCTCTTAGGTGCTTCGGGTTTGTACTTCTCTCTCACTCGCTCTTAATAAGAGCGTATGGGAGCGAGTGAGAAAAAAGTTCAAATCCAAAGCACCTAAGTGCTCACAGACTGTACATATTTTGCACAATTAGGCTAACCTGTCATTATCTTACTCGTTTTTGCAATAGGAAGCTTCAAGAAAATGCCGTGTTATAGCAATAACCGTGTAAGAGTACAAAAAATCCAATACAAGATTTGCGAATTTGATGTGTTTATGGCATCAAAGATTAATCCTATTGCCAAACCTGCATCCCTGATAGATTTAAATCAAAGTGGTATAGCTCATAGAGTACTAGTACAGAATCTGAACTATATTATGAACTTTGCACCAGCTATTCTTCTCTGTTTTAGATTACGTATTTCTTAAGAAGAAATGAAACAAAAACTAGGCTGTTTTTTCTTCTTCAAATGTCACGATCGCAACGTCAAATTCAACGTCGACTCTGACAATGGACCTCTCTTGGACTTTGAATACAGATCAGAATAAAATTATGTCCATTGTAATAAATTAATATTATTTATATTAAATAAGTTTAAACATCGATGATCATGTTGCCAATTTCACTCCGAGCAGTAGTAGCGACATAATTTTTACCCTTTTGGCTAAGCTACCATGCCTACGGATAAAAAAATTGGTCCTAATAACGGTTGTTGCCCTTAAGCCGAGTCCGCTGCGCCATGGTATCGTGTTTTTCTAACACCTAACATGTTAGGTTCTCCCTCCGCAGGCGAACGCGGGGGATATCATCCATCCCCCGCGGCAAACATGTAAGGGGCCTTCTAAACGGGCCATATTTTCACTGCAATATGTGGCCGGCAACTATTAGTGTCCCTGTCTTACTCGTATGTTAGAGAAAGACACCAATAGTTGCCGGCCACATATTGCAGTGAAAATATGGCCCGTTTAGAAGCCCCTTTAAGAAAACACGAATAACATTGCGCAGCCCGGCTTCGTGTTCGCTCTATCCTTGTCCTGACTAATTTCCTCTATGAAGGACACTTTTGTATGGATGTTGTACTAAATTTATTTGTTCTTATTAAAAGTCATTGGGCAGGACGAGGCTATGACGACAGACTAACGATGACGGCTAGTTTGCTTATTTATTAGTAGGAGCATGACAACGAATGCAACTGTTTGCCTATGTTGATCGAAATTTATGAACAACTAGCGTTTGACAACGAGCTCTGCGACTCCGTCCGCACACAAGTCAAGTCGTTTGTCGCTCTTCCTCGGCTCTTTATTGTAACATCTGGGTACCAAATTTCACAACGATCGATAGGTGGTAAAACCGTGAAGACGTACTCACGTAATAAATCAACACAACTTCGAGTAAAAAAAAAAAAAGAAGTATGCAGATAGCTCGAATCACCGAAATGGCCATAGGATAAGTAGGTACATTACAAACTTTTCATTACTCTAAGAAACTTATCATGTACGAGAAATTATACTGTCAGATGCGATGAGGAGCAACGATAGTAAGTGATAGCGATAGATAGACGTAATGTGGAGAAAAGGATCTCCGTCGACACTACTTGATTTGAAATTAAGAGCTCCTATTTCTGGGTGGTTTGGCCCTTCGGGCCTGAAACCTTCCTACGTATTTACATTTTTAGCAAATGAAAACGATCATTTCACAATTTGTCCTACTAGTAGAACTACGAGGAATAGGTCTCCCTCTTGGTCCTACTAATATGTTAAATCAGTAGGACCATGAGAAAACACGTCATATATTTTCGGCATAATCCTGATTGGACAGAATCAGCTTTGGACAGAATAGTCTTATGGCAGACCATGTATTAGACAAATGAAAAAAAAAGTCATATGAACGATTTTAATATTACATTGTAACTAACCTCGAAAAAGCATTTTTACAAACAACAAATGTGTCACGTGTTACAAATGATAGGTAATAAAATTAGTACCTAGCATTTAGTTATTTTTAATCATACAAATACACACGTTTACTCTTGGTCCTAGGGTGATGGAACCAATAATGAACAAGGACCAATAATGGACACTTGATTCTTATAGTAGGTACAGAAGATAAGGGTTATTCATTTATTTTGAGATAGCATCCATTATTGGTGCCTTCAGCTAAAAGTGTCCAACATTGGTGCCGTCAATTGTATCAAAAGTGCACCTAGATTTGATCACGAAATACTAATTGTGGTTGTAAAAGTAGGTAGGTTAGGTTAGTTAGGGTTCTTCAGATGCCCGAAGGGCAAACCACCAAGAAACAGGAGCCCCGCCGAAAGTCAGTAGGACAAAATATAGTAGGACCACTAGAAAACAGCCGTGAATACTACTTAAAGCCATACAGTATTTCATATTTTGTGGAACTGTACTTCTGCCGTAAAACGATTCTGTCCAAAGCCGAATCTGCCCAATCAAGATTCTGCCGAAAACAGATTCTGCCGTACACCGCCGGAGGGGATTGGTGCTTTGCTAGACCTATTTGAAATAAGGTTGTAAGTACCTTACCAATAATAATTATCAGGCGAAGACCGGCCGCTGCGCAATTTTTAACCGACTTCATTTGCGTGTTAAACGGCGTTATACAAAAAATATGTATACTAGTATACCACCACCACATTCATGGTACATACCACCGTAGATCACAGGTGCCCTTTACGAGGCCTCTTACTACAGCGGTTTTCTTGATCATTAAAGTGAAATTGCACCTAAATGTTACAACTCAGTCGCTACCTTTAGCGATTTAGCTAATTGCCATATCATAGGTAAGTACCTAATAGTGGCATATTTGTTATCAAATATTAAGTACCGGATAAATAATATCTGTCAGTGTACCTTTATCAATGGAATTTTATTAATTGACGACGTGTTGAATAACAGTATTTTATTTTGTAAAAAGAATAGTCATTGCGATAATTTCAATAGTTTAATGACAATTAATAACTCTAATTGGAACTTAGGTCTACTCATTTTATATCGGTTATAACTTATAATTTGACGGCTCACATACGGTGTGGAATAAAACCGGTTTTACAGTCCCTGCTATAAATAGGTAGGTATGTACCTACTTTGGTTTTACAGTACATTTCCTTGACTGCACAGTCAAAATAAAAAAATATGTTTTAAATTCTCATGCTCTTAAAATGTTACTTTAGTCTCTGCGTATCGGGACTAAAGCTCCTTATTAATCTCTAGGGATTAAAGTATTTTTTAATTTTCTTCGGAATAGTACATTACTTAACAAGGGCTGTAAAAGAAAGAAAGCCCGAAATCGCAGGTATTTGAGACCCGCGCCGTAGGCGAGGGTTGTAAATATGCGATAGAGGGCTTTCTTTTTTACTGCCCGTGATGAGTACACAATTTTACGTCTTCACCTGGCCACAATGCGAGTTTTACCGTACGCGCAGCGTGCGATAAAACTCACATTATGGCCAGGTGTTACGTAAACCCCTAAACATCCTATCACCGTGTTTGTGAATGAAGGATTATCGCCATTTTCAGTGATTTTGCATAGCCAATTTTTAGGGCGTGGAAACAACACCTCAAAATGACAACTGTGAAAAATATTATTAATTAAAAACAAAAAACCGCCATCAAAAACGCAAAAAATTACTTCTTTAAAATTGTAGATACCTAATAGGTTAGTCCAACTGATGTTGAAGAAGTTGTTTTCTATATTCTATATTCTTCGTTGCAGTCGCTCAACTATCTTAATCGAGATATCTTATCGCCACCCTTAAACTAGGTACCGTTGAGGAGTTCCGGTGGCCATTTGTGGTCTTCATCATCAGTTCCACTTCACCCAGTGATACTTTCTGAATGCAAATGCTAGACTTGTTACTAAAAATACTAAAATCGCTATAAATAAATAAATAAATAAAATAAAATCAGTTTATTGCAGACAGTGTCCATATTTTGTTAGTAATTACATTAGGCTTAGAAAGATATAATTAGTAGGTAATTATTTAAAACGAAACCGATATAGCGATAGCTATATGTTTGCCTACAATATTTGAGGAGCTCCCTCAATTCCTCACTGATTCCCTCATCAGATTCAGATTTGGTGACAATGGGACCTCGGAAGTATACTCTAACAAACCAAAAAAGAATTTAAAAAATCGGTCCACAATTGACGGAGTAATCGGCGAACATACATTTAAAAAAATAAACATACAGTGGAACGTATAACCTCCTCCTTTTTTGAAGTCGGTTAAAAAATATTTAATTATATTAAGGATGAATTCATTTTATAATGCATGTCCAATTAGTTTTAAAATAGGTTTCAAGTTTAAACCTGTTGGCTAAATAAGCAAGCATGTAAAGCGGAACTTCATTAAAAAAACGAAAAGAAAAAACCGCTGAACAAATTTTGTAAGAAACTTTCTTATAATCAATATTGTAACTTTGTATAGAACATCGTCAGTGCCGGATTGAGCAAGCACGGGGTCCGTAGCAAATTCTATAAAGATACCAGTTTTGTTTTAGGTTACAGGTTGTGGCGGGCTCTTTTCCGCTACTGGACGGCTTAGATATGCGCCTATTTTGCGTTGGGGTTTGTTTTAGGTTATTCTGCTGGAGAATATCGACTGGATTATTCATCCTATCGTCAACCCTGATAGATATGAGTACACGCATACTGATGTAAGTACCAAAACAGGAGAACGTCTACCATACTAGCATTTTAGAGGTTAGACGTGGGTGCGCGGGGCCCGTAGCATTTTCTACTCTTGCTACGTGGCTAATCCGGCACTGAACGTCGTTTTTTCAAAGGGAAAAGTAGAGTGTTTAACGCGAGACTAAACAACCATAATGACACCCGAACTATAGCCACCAGCGTTTCGCTTGGGTGGCTAAACACCTCGTGTTATTATGGCTTATTTTAGTCCCTTGTTGAACAATCTACTATTGTATTTAGCACCTTATTCAATTTCATTAAGGTAAACAGTGTAGGTATAAACACTTTTTGACAAGTATAATATAAACATCGAGATGTCAGTTGATCACCAAACACTATCACTGTCATTGTTCATGCGTGTAAGCATAGTTATAAGAATGCTATGATTATTATAAAAGAACTGTAATTCCCACAGCATCTGTCATTATGGAACTGTGTTCACGCTTTGGTTAGGTTATAGATGGTAGTCTGAAACTGAGCTATTAAATACCTTGAACATAAAAATTGAATGTATTGAGCGTAAATCCAAAGTTTATATCACATTTACTGACATTAGTGCAAAGTAACATTTGAGCTTTAACCGCAGATGATTGAAGACATTTCGTTGTATTTATGGTTAGCGGTAAAAAAATATCTTGCAACGCTAAGGCTACGCCTTTATGTGACATGATTTCTTTGTTACCCGTATTTAGGGTGACTTGGCAATCACGAGTTTTGATCTTTCTAACCATTTTCTATCAAGTTCATGAAGTAAAAAAGTAAGTTAGTATTTCTATTCCTATAAATACTTACAGTAGCCTACATTAAACTAAGTTTTTGACCCAGAAATAGTTTTCATCTTAAAATTGTTATTATATTGATGAAGAATTACGCCAAACAAGTCTTTATAATACTTTTACAATCATGATTTGAGAAGGATAACACAGCTTGCTCTGAATGTGATTTTTGAATAATTCCAAACTATTAGGTACTAGTTATGGGTCATGGGGCAGGGAAAAAGAAGAAAAATAAAGAAGAAATTGTGTGGGGAAGAAAAACATAATAAAATTGAAGAAAAATAAAAATGAAGAAAAATAAATAAGAAGAAGGAACTATGTGGAGAAGAAGAAGAAGGCTACAAAAATGGCTCTACGTGGCTACCGCTCCTTGCAATGCAACACTCTGCAGCAGAGTACGTGTGTAGACGCACTTTGCGCAGAGTGTTTGCATCGCTGCGAATAGCCTCGAAGGCCGAGATTATGCGGCCTTCTAATTCTTCTCCACTTTCTACTTCAGACTGTTTACTGTACACGAGGTCTTTTACCCTGCCCCACAAAAAAAAATCTAGCGGTGTGAGGTCAGGGGACCGTGCCGGCCATGGCACAGGTCCCCCTCGCCCGATCCACCGCCCACCGAAGCGTGCATCCAAATGCTGCCGCACCACTCGCCAGTAATGGGCGGGAGCGCCATCGTGCTGGTAATAAAGCTCTCGCAGGTCAGCGAGCGGAACCTCTTCCAGCATTTCCTCGAGTCGGCCCGTGAGGAATTCTAAATAGCGCGTCCCGTTAAGCCGGTCTATGAAAACCGGCCCAAGGACGACACCATTCAAAATTCCAGCCCACACGTTCCGACTGAAGCGATGCTGGAAGGAGCACACTTTCACTGCGTGGGGGTTTTGTCGAGCATAACGATGCTCGTTATGCATGTTGAAAAAACCCCCGCGAGTAAAAGTGGACTCATCCGTCCACAGGATGTTCCGCTCCCGGTCCTGCAAAAGCCACTCACTAAAGCGAACCCGCGCTGGCAAATCGGGCGGCAGCATTTGTTGCACCTTTTGTAGGTGGAACGGATATAAATTTGCAGATTTTAGGGTGATGTGGACAAAGTTTCGGTCGAGGTCGAGAATGCGGCTGGCAGCACGGACGCTTTCATTGGGGTTCTGTAAGAAAAACCGGACCACGGCGTCTATTTCATCTGTATGACAAAATAAAAGTAGATTAATATAATTTAAGTTTATCCATAGATATCATAAATTAAATGTTTTAAAAACCCACTTCAGTGTGCCTGACCTATTTATTACCCACCATTTTATAAGAAGTTTTTGATGGCGGTTTTTGTTTTTTTCAAACATTTTATTTCATCCTTTTTACCTTATACTTTTTGCTGTTATGTTGTCCCACATAGCAGTAATATGACTTTTAAAACTCACCGCAAGCAACGCCGCGACGAAATCATAGTCATATATTAAACCATCGAGATATCTTATCACTGCCCTTGAAATAGGTACCATTAAGGAGTTCCGGTGGTCATATGTGATCATCATCTGTTCCACTTTACCAAAAAATGATACTTTCTAAATGCAAATTCTAGACTTGTTACATAAAATACTAAAATCGCTATATGTATGCCTATAATATTTGAGGAGTTCCCTCAATTCTGATGGCAAATACCTGATAAACATTCAGATAGGCTAGCATACAGACAGACAGATAGAAGAAATTGGTTGGTAAAAAATCGGTTATCGCTATTTTCTTGGAAACTATTCAATTTTTCGGGAAAAAAAGCGTATGCTATACAGGGTGGAAAGTTAAGATCGGGCAGCTACTAGATCCCTTGCTGCTACGCGAAAATGCTCTTAGAAGACCTTTACTAACTTTTAAATAATGAAAATCGACATTCACAGTAGTATACGAACTGTATGGAAAAAGTTTTCTTTGTTTTGTGGGTTTTGTAGTACACCTTAGTTGGTCCCAAAGAGTGTTTTAATCCTTGAAAGAAATGGGACCGATTGGCATTAAAAAAAAAATTTACTCAAATTTGACGATTTTCTCGCTGACTGTACATTTCTTCAGCAATCTGTGAATGTCGATTTTTATTACTTAAAAAGTTAGTGAAGGTCTTCTAAGAGCATTTTCGCGTAGCAGCAAGGGATCTAGTAGCTGGGTAGTGATTATTTCAAAAGCAAAGGTGAGCGAACGCAGGAGTGAATGTCCAAGCGGCGAGTTTAAGTAGTCCCGTCAAAGCGAACAAAACACATTTCAGCGCGTGTATTCAATTTGGCACCATGGCTTCTCGAACGTATGGCTGCCTAATTGAGAATGCACGCGGTAAAATGTATTTTGCTCGCTCTGACGGGACTACTTAAACTCGCCGCTTGGACTTCACTCTTGACTTGCTTTTGAGAGAATCACTACCCTGCCCTTACTGTCCCATTTTAACTTTCCATCCTGTATGTCCTTTGCTGACTCAAGCTAGCATACCAAAATTCATTGAAATCGGTCCAGCGGGTGAGCCGTAAAAGCGTCACAGACAGACAGATAGACAGATCAAGTTACTTCCACATTTATAATATTAGTATGAATGGATTAGATTATCCATGTTTGAACATAAGAAGGAAGAAGGAAGGTTTTATAACTACAGTGCGATAGCTCTTAAAATAAGCTTGAGGTTTGTACTTTTCTCTCAATCGCTCTTATACGTTGATCCTCTGTCTAAAGACAATAACAGTCTAGTATTTTTTTTGGCAGTTATGGTAGTCCCGTTCAGCTACCAACACATGATATCTTATAAACAACGACACAACGCATTTGGCGCCGTTTTACAAGACACTTAAAATATCAAATGCACCTTAATAATGACGAGAGTTACGAGGAAAATTGGGCACGAACTGGCACCAGCGCTGTCAGGAGCTGCTGGCTGCTGACGCGCTGCGCGCTTCATGCCAGCGGGCCTAACACTATTTTATTCACTTCCGTCCCTTTAAGAGCTCGATTTAGGTACGTACGGTTGCTTAGGAAACGGTGCAGTCACGACTGATTTAGCATCAATCAGCGCTTTCAGTCTTACGCCACACTTCACCACTGGGTAGTAGCGCGTACGTTCAAAGCGCACATACATACAATGTACCCCTGTTTAAAGATGTCCATTTACCGCACAAATTATAGACAAAGTTTAATCTATTATGTATCGTACATGCGTATGCTTTTTTCACAATCAGACAGGTATTTAAATTAAAAATAAAATGCTAACTCAAACATAACGTTACCTTGGGTGTGGGAACTAGGTCTACCGGCGTCGGTACTCTGGACTCGGTACGACGCCGATTCCCTAACCCTCTGCGCAACGGCCCTGAATGTTTGTCCGCTTGGTGTCCGGTTTTCCTCAACGAACCCCCTGGCAACGTACATTCGACGGGCTGCCGCCGCATTCCCGCCAGCAGCGTCATAACATAATAACATGTTATGGAACTCTCTATCGGAATAGTTTCTATACGGCATGTTAACCTATAAATTGTTTAATATTAAATTCTATTCATTCGTATAATATTGAAAAACTCGTCGTAGCACAAATAAATGATTAAGTACCTACCTGAGACCGACCGAAATAAATTAATATTTTATTATAAATAAAATCCCTGCTCTCTTAGTTTAAGTTCAATTTGACAAGGTTAGGTTAATTCTTCGATTATATGGCTTTTGTCCAGTGAGACAATTTGGCCAGTGTTCAGACGTGTTGAATAATAGAATAAGTACAAACATAGAATTCTTCCGGTAACCTTCATGGAGGGAAGATGGCCGATTGAAAGAAATCGGAGTTTTTACTTTTGATTAGGGCGTATTCGACCAAACTGGAATAAGGTCTTATACCTAGATTAAATGCCGAATTTGTATCGACTAATCTCGGAGTAAGTCTTTGGTCGAATCGGCTCTTATTCTATTTACTGATTTACTCTACTCACTTGGCACTGGCGAAATCACTGCGAAATACCGCGGTGAACCGTCATTCGGTAATAAAAACCAAACTCGCGTTGAGAGGGTTCCGTAAATACTTTTTTTTTTATAGAATTCTTATAGATTTTCTTGTAATTTACAAACAGCAAACTACATTCCGTATTTTTAAAAAAAATTTAGGCTCAGTTGCTTCGGAGATCAGCGGGGAATAGTCTTATAAAATCAAAAATATTTATTTTACAACAATAACAAAACGAGATCCTCATAACGAGCCCTTTCATTTGACATCTGACACAGTAAGGTTTGCAAAACTTTTTTTTTAAATTTCTTAATTTGTCCCCAGTAAATGACCCCTATTTAAAAAATAAACATTTACTTTGCACATCTGTGTTTGGGTCATCAATTTACATATTTGTACCAATTTTCAACTCAATCGGTCCAGTAGTTTCGGAGTAGATTGGCTGTGACAGACGGACAGACAGACAGACAGACACACGCACGAGTGATCCTATAAGGGTTCCGTTTTTTCATTTTTGTACGGAACCCTAAAAAAGAAGAAGAAGAAGTAGGTACAAGCATAGCGACCTATTTGTAGTTAAACTTCAACATTAGGTGTTTGTTTGGCGCCGACTCAAAATTATTTATTAAGGTATTAACATTAGTGTAGGAGCTTAATTAGACTTAAAAGGCCCTGTTTTATTTTTTGCTTTTCAGTTTTCTTTCTTCGGCGGTTTTTTTTTTTCACTTTTCAGTTTCTTTCTCTGTTAATAGATACTTATTCTTTGATTACTTACTTTAACTATTCATTGTTTCGCTACAAAACACAACCGTGTCTAAACAATTCATTCCACAGACGAGTCTCGTGAAGTTGCTACCTATGGGAAGAAACTTCCCGATAATTTTGTTCCAAAAGATGTGAACAACTGCGGTGGTCTTTTGTCTGAGCAAAAATTAGCTACCGAATCCCGTGTCATGCTTAGGGGTAACATATTATCACCTATAACATTTATACCTGTGGGCCTCGTCAATGGTGTTTATTTTTGTTTCTTAATTAGTGGCTTTCACTCCTTGTTTTAACCAGGGACCGGAAAACCCGTTCGTTTGCTTAAGCCGTTCGAATCGATATCCCCTTCATACGATAACCCAAACGTTTCGGTAAGCCTTTCATCGGCTTAGCCGTTCATTACGATAGCCCGTTCAAGCCGGGTAACCCGTTCCGTAACAACCGGTAACCGCTTACTGAATCAGATGTTTTCGAACTAACCGCTTATCGTTCGGGTTACGGTAACCCGTTCCATCCCCTCTTTTCTCGCACTGCACGCGACGTGGTATGTGTAAGAACTAAAATATCTTAACAGGTTCAATCAGCGCAACAAGGGGTAACCCGTTCGCGGCTTATTGATAACGGTAGGAGTTTAAAAAAAAAACCTTTATTTTATTTTATACTTTTTAGCGATCATAATAAGTGTAGTTCGACTTCTTAGTTGATATGAAACTAAGACTTTTCAAGCTCGCCGCAAGCAATGCCGCGGGAAAGTCATAGTCATAATTAAATGTTCTTCGTTACAATTGCTCAATTACCTTAATCGAGATATCTTATCGCCACCCTTGAAATAGGTACCGTTGCGGAGTTCCGGTAGCCATTTGTGGTCTTCATCATCAGTTCCACTTCACCAAATGATACTTTCTGAATGCAAATGCTGGATTTGTTACTAATATGCCTTTAATATTTGAAGAGTTCCCTCATTTCCTCACGGATCCCTTCATCAGATTCAGATTTGGTGACAATGGGACCACCTCGGAAGTATACTCTATCAAACCAAAAAAGATTTTTTTAAATTGGATCGCGCTGTAAAAGGTTATGCATGATCATACATTAAAAACCGGTCAAGTGCGAGTCGGACTCGCGCACCGAGGGTTCCGTATTGAAGATAATATGCTTGGTAACCGCAAAAGAAAATACTCATTTTGTTATAAGCTTTATTTTCCAGGTAATAAGGTCGATTTTGACTAGCCTAAATTTTTATACAGATTTTCTTAGTTTTTTTTTTATTTCTCAAAAACTGTAAATAATGAACACTTTATTTTATTTTTCCCAGAAAAAAATAGTAATTATCTATACGACAGGATTTTTTTCAGAATTTTTGATTAATAAACTTCGGAGATAAGGGGGGGAACGGTCATTTTTTGTAAATTTTTGGCTATAAATCAAAAAGTACATCACAGAAAATTTTCAAAAAAATAGTTTTGATATGTGCAGATTAATACCTTTCATATGACACCCCATTTGCTATAATCGAACCACTTTCATTTTTGAACCCCTCATTCTAGACCCCTTTTCAATTATTAATAAAATTAATTTCATATTTTTTTTACTACAAATAGATGCGGGCAAGCAAGTTGTACAACTTTGCCAAATTTCAAGTTGATAGCATTTGTAGTTGCTGTGACATACAGACAGACAGACAGACAGACAGACAGACAGACAGACAGACAGACAGACAGACAGACAGACAGACAGACAGACAGACAGACAGACAGACAGACAGACAGACAGACAGACAGACAGACAGACAGACAGACAGACAGACAGACAGACAGACAGACAGACAGACAGACAGACAGACAGACAGACAGACAGACAGACAGACAGACAGACAGACAGACAGACAGACAGACAGACAGACAGACAGACAGACAGACAGACAGACAGACAGACAGACAGACAGACAGACAGACAGACAGACAGACAGACAGACAGACAGACAGACAGACAGACAGACAGACAGACAGACAGACAGACAGACAGACAGACAGACAGACAGACAACCCTAAAAAAATACGCGTCGACTTGAGAACCTCCTCCGTTTTTTTTTTGTCGGTTAATACGTGCCCAATGCACCCCTACCTCCCCTACATACATACATAAACTGACGCCTTCATTCCCAGAGTGGAGTAGGTAGAGCAAAAAAAATGTTGTTCTGTACTACATTTGTTTTTGTTATTTAACTACCAAACTAAGTAGCGGCTTCTACAACATACCTATACTCCAAATTTCATCAATAAATCTCTTGTAGTTTTAGAGTAAAATGCCTGTAACATACAGACGGACGGACGGACTTGACAAAACAAGACGCTAGTAAGCACTTAACACAAGCATTACTTACTTATTTTAGTTTTCTTAGCTCTATTGCGAGTTTTCTTAGATATAAGTATCTTCCTTGAGCTGGCTACTGCTTGCAATTTCTTAAGAAGTAAGTACCTAGTTACCTACATCACTTCTTCCTTCATCAACGTGATTTATCGATTTGCGTTCGTAGGTTGTTCTATCTAAGTTCCTTGTGTAAAATTAGCTAGATAAGAATAATAGTTATTACAAAAAAAAACATACTGAGGTACTTACTTAAATTCATTTTTGCAATAATATTCGGTGATTTTGTCACATTTTTCAGAGGTGAAAATTCTTTGACACGCTGTCAATATCATAAAAAAGGTTTAGGTTATATAATTTATAGCTGCAGCTTATCGTTTATTCATTTAGGTTGCGTTAGACTAATCTGGAATAAGATCATATTCCTAGATTAAACGCCCAAGTAAGTCTCGGAGTAAGTCTTATACATTCCAAGTTTGGTGAAATGCAGACTTAGAATTAAAAATAAAGGTACCCATTTATTTAGTTAAGATTAATGTATTTTACCCCTTTTACATGCCATTGTGCATTAATAAAATGATAACAAAACCTCTAAAACTAACTCCTAAAATTCCAGCGAAAGGAACAGAGTTATTAGCACTTATAGCAGTCAGTACGAAAGGGACATGACTATAAGTTATGTCCCTTTCGTAGCCTGGTAGGCAGTTGTCAGTTTTGAGTTCGTTATATTGCCTCCATGCAACAAGCGTGCGTGTCTAGTACTTAGGCCGGTAGAGACCGGACCCTGTGGCCAGACCAAAGAATACTTTGTAATCAAGGACTTATTACTCAAACTGGACTACTGATTACTGCATAGAATAAGAACATATAAAGTCGCCGTCAATAGAACTTGTGAACGATGTAAACAAATTAGTAGTTTGACACATAACCTCAAATATTCACCAAGCGTGTTTTTATTAATTCATCCAATTACTTTAATATAGAAATCTAGGCCAAATAGTAACATTTTCCTGGTTGTAAGGTAAGCAATCGAAGTTTGCATAGTGATGTGAAAATTTTTCGATATTTGCAGATTTCCAAAAGATGAAAACCTAATTGGATACATTTTGCGAATACGAGTAAACCGAGAAAATCATAAACCTAAAAGACGTAACAAGGTCTGATCCAAAAAAAAAACATCCCGACTCTTTTTTGCCGAGCGTGCAAAGAAAAGGATAACATGTTAAACCCGATGCCGTACCTAAAGTCAGGGTCAATGGAAATGGCAAAAGATGTAAACAAATCAGTACTGTTTGACAAATTGTCTCAATATTTTCTGCAAACAGTTTTTATTAAAAAAATTCAAATAGTTAATGGTTACCCATTTTATTTTAAACAGAATGTGAAAGTAACGATCCGGATTGGATCCAATTGTCCAAAAGGACGTGATTAATGTGATTATGGAGTAATAATGTTAATTTGGTCCGTTTGGTTTTGTTTACATCTTTTGCCATTTCTATTGGCCCCGACTGTATGTTCATTGTATGTACGCAAACATTTTAGGAGCCACGACTAGGTTTCAATTCCCCTGGACCAGAGAACTTCAACTTGACTTTCACCAAAACGGTTAATGATCTCTTTATAATTTGCAATTGATTGTTAGCTCCAAAATTGCAAATAAAATATTGTTGAAATTATAGAATATATTCTTTATTTAAATTATCTCTCTCCTTTTCTTTCATATAACAAAAAGTTTCTATCAAAATTTTGCTTTCAGGACATGCTTTTATAGCCGACTGTAATTTTTTATGCAATGTCATCATCTGCCTATCAAGGCCAAACTAACGATAACGCAACATTCTTTACGTTTACCCACCAGCAGATGTGGTTGTGGATGTGGTTCGGTGGGTCGAACAGATCCTGTTACCAATTTTCGACTCCATCATCACATCTGCTAGCCAATTGCCTAACTCACTCGCAATCGCAATCGACTTTAAAGCGGAACAATTGTTTTGATTTTGTATGCAGAATTGTAGACAAGCCTTCGATTTTCAAAATGAAAATGATTGCGATTGCGAGTGCGTTAGGCAATATCCCCTCGGGTCTTTTAAATTATAATATTGCATCATCATCGAGTATACATTTAGTACGGCTATTGGGAAAATCGGCCGTAAGACTCTTAGAAAAAAATAAAATGTGAAGTTGAATCGACATCGATAATGATTCTCGACTCAGCAACAACACTGGCGTTGTCAGATCCAATTCAAACCCTGTGACAACATGTAAGATAACGAAAGAATAGGTACCTAAAAGCACATAATTTTCTAACTCCTTATGAATGCCATAAATAGAAAAGGTCTTCTAAAGGTTTCTATGCTACTACTTATTCTATGGATTATTTATTGTGAAGGAGAAGACACGTTACATGTAGTATGACGGCATCCTCGCTTTGCACCCTCGGCTCACACAAATTAACCAAGTCTCAATCTAGTCTTGTACCTAATAATGTATAATAAAATAATTAATGATAAAACATCTTTAAATAGCTTCGAAAACATAAAATAAAATGCTAGCTGTATTTGTTTATGGTTTCTGAAAAACCCGCCGGAATGCAACGCCACCCTAGTGCTTTTGGAACATCTGAGTGAGACACAGTAATCGGGTTTGTCGGTCTCACTTGAACTAAGTTTTCTTGGTTCCCTGTCATCAAAGAATTTGTAACCGCCTTACTGGCTATAACGGTATAATTTTGATTAGCAATTAATAGTTAGTAATCGATCCAGTCTGAATATAAGATCCTTGTGCGTAACTTGTTCTATGGACCAGACTTTCAAGTGGATAGTTTCCCGTTCAAAATGCACACAATGTGTTTGCAGACTTTTTTCCGGTGTCGAATTTTGGCAACATGATCCAATTTTTTATCAAAGTATTGTAGTGTCACCACGAGATGACCTCTTCTCAGCATCTTCTTACTAAGCTACAAGTACTAAGTTTTATCTTTCTTCTAGGATAAGAATTTCATTCAACAACGTGTATGATGCCAGCTTTAAATGGAATTCTGATAAAACGTAACGTGTAAGGACGATTTTATTTTTACAAAAGAAATCTTAAACCTCCTTGCACAAAGAGGTACAAGATTTAAAAAAAAACTTTGTCAAATTGTCAAAGCATACTCAGACTTTAACGATTCGTTTTAATTGTTGTGCATAATTTATTCGCAGTAATCTCTGGTAGACGCAAATAAATAAAATTAATCCATGATTCATATTCTCGTAGAAGAAGTTTAATGTAAAAGTGATAGTGATAGTGTGATAGTGATAGTGTATTTTAGTTGTGTACGAGACTGATGAGTAAAAATCGTAATCGTAAGTTTCATATTTAAATTATTTCAGACATAAGCCCTTAACAGAGACCGTCTTTTCGTTCATATTACACAATAAAGTCTCAGTTTTCTAAACCCCATGGAGCATTTGACCATGAGTAGAAACATTTTCCAGTTTGTTTATTTACAATACGTTGTGACACATGTTATGAATGAATTAGTTAAGATGGGGCACACTGAGAGCATCATCAGGAAGGGCGATGACAAATCAGTCTGTAACTCAGTCAAAAATTAACTTAAAAAAAAAATACCAATGTAGGGATGATCCAAATCATCCACCCTACCTACTGTTAAAAAATGTTGAAAGGTTTTTAAGACACCCTGTATACTCACGCCTTCATTCCCAGAGTAGGGTAGGCAGAGCTACAGAATTACCAACAAGTCTAAAGATAGAACAGGGGGGTTATTATGACATAGCTATGCAGTTCATTTTACGGTGAGCGTAAAGGACAGAGCTATAGCATTTACATAGATCTGTCCTTTTCTCTCAGCGTAAACTGAACTGCACAGCTATGTCATAATAACCCCCCAGAAAATATTAATAGTCTTGCGGAAGAAACTATCAAACATCCTCAATCTCCAAAATGTCTTGTTTCCAGAGACGCCATAGTCCAGTCCATCCGCCGCAACAAGGCGGCTGCAGGGGCTCTCCTGGCTGACTTCAGGGACCCTGGAGAAGGCGCCCTGGACGGCGTCACAGCTGCGCAGGAGGCCAAGTACACGGCGGAGCATTACCTGGTCTCCAACCGGTGAGGATTTTGATGTTAAATCGCAAAATAATCAGATCTACCAAAACTATGTACTATCAGCTCAATGTAACCCTGACCTAACGTAGAACGGTGTCACAGTTACATTATAAAACAATTTGTTTGACACTTCTTACTACTTTAATCATGCGTCATTGTGACACAGTTCTATGGTGGGTCAGGGTTCCATTGTACTGATAGGTTCCGAGACCAACTTCTAGCAATTGTAATATATTTATCCCTTCTAGTGTCCATTTTCAAAACATATTTTTTCACATTTTTAGACTAGTAAGTCCTATACCACGTTAACACCATCATTTTTACAGATAGAGTTGGAAAATGGTAAAGGGTGTTAATGAGTACAAAAACAAGTCGTGTGCGAGTCAGATGTCCTGTTTAGCACCCTAAAAACGTCAATTTCTTCCAGCCGAGGCGACACAGCCAACCGCGACTTCGCCAGCGCGGGCGAGGCCGGCTTCATGTGCCCCAGCACCGTGAATTATGCGCGGCCGCAGCGCGCGCGCGCAACCTCGGGCCAGTGGAAGTACATCGTCAACACTGGGGAGCACACGCAGACGCTGCGGCTGGAGAAGTGCTTGTGAGTTTTAAAAAAAAACCAAAATCGTTTGCCTTTGACCTCAGTCTCACCTGTTGTTATGTGAGGTCGAAGGTTGTACACGCTTATCCAGAGAAAAACCTATTCCCTCTTTGCCTTGAAAATACCAAGGTTATATGATTGTAAGTTTAATGTTGTATTTGTATGTACAAAAACATACAGAAGAGGGTTATAGTAGAGCTTATATTTGAAGCTAAAAAGGTTATGTAGTGACCGAAAAAAATATGTGTAGAAGATCTAAAACATTAATAACCTATTATTAATCTGAATAGTACTCGTAAACAACAAAATAAAGACGATACTACAATAGTTATTTATGTAACTGGTACATAATGAGGCCTCTTAAGGTACGAGAGCCGAGGATAGAGCGCGAGCTTGCGAGCGCTCTAATTATAGGCACGAGTACCTTAAGAGCTAATTATGAACCGTTGCATACATAACTTTTTCTACAAGCTTAAAATGATAATGATAAAAATAAACAATCGCTAACTTTTCTCGTATACATTACTCGATTTTTCTGCTAACAAATTACTTGTCATCAAAGACATTTTCACTATTCCGATGCGCGATAATAGTTTGTGAATTTTATTGATAAATCTAAACAAATTTCATGCGAATTTTAATAGATACTAAAAACAGTTCTATCAAATTATCATAAACAAGTTGGAATGCCAAACGAAACGCCATTTTGTTGATATCCATATTGAACGTAACCATGGTAACCAAATAACAAATCGATGGATATTAACCATCTATTTTTAGTAATTGAATAAAAATGTTATTTTAAACACATATTTAGTCTCAAAATTAATTTTATTTTTAATATACGTAATTTTAATTGGTGTTAAAATGTTTTTAACGGTTTATATACAAATTATTAGGATGTCAAGTGTTACCTAAACGCCAAGACTGATATCCGGAATGACCGTTACCATGGTAATAACAATGCTATAATAAATTATAGCACTGTTATTACCATGGCAACGCTAATTATAGAATTGTTTTTACTCTTCGGTTACGCTATAGGTGGTATTCTGACACCATTAACGATATCAATATTAGCGGTTTATAGTACGCGAGTAGAAAAAGCAATATTAGACGGCATAATAAAATAATAGTCGTGAGTAACTGGTTCACAAAGAAAGTTACGACTAAGAAGAGTTAAGTTATGTTAGCCGATCCGGGATTGATAAACTGTCTTAACCGATTAAATTGACCCTTTTATCTTATAAGAAAATCAGATAATCGAATTATAGCTAAATTACTCTCAACTGCCTAGAAACCACATCATAACCGATGCTTTTACATTTTTATTTCAGAAAACCCAAAGAAACCTGTACATATCTCACAGACAACTTCAAATCAAAATGTGTCCAAGTTTATAATTACCATCGACTTTTAACTTGGGACCAGCAGAATGGTTTACACATGGATATTTTCAAGGTACTTAAATATTAATCTGAATTGATACACATAGTATCTTAAGGCAAGATGATTAGTGCAAGGTAATGTTATTTGGTCGCTTGCAAGTTGTCTTTGATCCAGTAGTTATCTATTAACATAAACTTCACTATTTATTTAGTTATTCTGTTCATACTACGTAACTAAAGTTTTTCTAGAGTAACCTAATTTTCATTAAACATTTCAGGTTCCAACATGCTGTTCTTGCCACATCGAGGGCTACAGCGTTTCCTTCCCACCACTGGGGCACAGGATCCATGAAACTTCAGGCGAAAACATACCAGTAGAGGAACTGTCAGCGGAACATGGAAACCATGCCTTCGAGGCCGTCCAGTCCACCGTCCAAAGACCCAGCGTTACCAAAACCCCACCGTTTACCTATAACAAGCCCTTAGAATCTTTCGCACCATTCTCTGACAACCACAACCTAATAACCGGTACGTCTTTCTCTAATGCTAAAATTAACGATGATGAACTTAACAGTAACATACCCCCCTCAAGTCCTATGGATTCTTACGGTAACACTTATTTCCCAGATTCCTTCAACCAGCCAAGTTCCATTAGGAACGTGAAACGACCACTTATATCAAGAAACCCTGTCAGCACTAACTTCGATTCCGTCACTTTACCAAGCTACCTTGAACCCCCGACGCCGTCCGCACCGACCTCCTTCTCCTTCTCGAATGATACCCCTAATAAATTCAAAAACTCTGCTCAGTTCAAACGAGGCGCGGTAAGACCTAGTCGCCGACCAATCAGGAAGAAGATATCTGGTGGACCCGATGACTTATCATCCTCGGGGTCTTCAGCTGTAGAGTCAATGTCGCCTAGTGACATGGAAACAATGGAAGAATTCAATGGAGATATCGATGAAGAAGTAGCTATCTCTGCTCAAAAGCCTATTCCACCAAGAAGAGGCACCATTGCGCCGAAACTTCACGCGGTTACAACTGAAAAGGCTGCAGCTACTTTCAAACAACAGGAGCAACACAAACCTGGTCAAAATGTGTTGAGTAATGGTAAAAGAGTAAATTATAATTATCATCCAATTATAGATTTCTTTGGTGAAGAAGATAAAGAAGATGAAAATGGCTCAATCGATAGAGAAGACATCGTGGCATCATATGTCCCGTCACCGGAGACAGAGTGGAAGCCAATGAATCATCCTCCGCCAAGAAATTCACAAAACACTAATTTAGTAGACAGGAAAAGACATAAATAAGAAAAAAACATAAATTATTATTGTAAAAACGATACCCTAAAATAATCTAACTCGACATTTTAAAAATGTCTTCTACAATAGTAGTAGCGTAGCTTTAAGTGGAAGAGGCAATATTTTTTTATATTTGTTACTTGAACAAACTATGCCAAATCGAATTGCAATGTGTAAAGTAAATTATTTTAATTAGTAGGTATTTATTTAAATTATTTCTAGTTGTTTTAGTGTAACTGATACTCCTGTTGTAACTCACCTGTAGAATAGAGGCTATTGTAAGACTTAAAAGACTTGCCAGAAAATAAATACGTATCTTGATCGTTGTCGTTTTATTTCTTGTCCTTACAATAAAGGTTATAAACCGCTAAACTAGCACATTAGTGAAAGTCTTAAGTTCTATAACAGTGATTGAAAAGAGAAATATAAAAGATACTTACTCAGTGCACTTTTATACGGCATAAGTCTACAAGCGCTTCCTAAAAGGAGACCACTGCTGAGAATAAACGCCGAGCCGAAATAAACTCGATAGTCAGTCGTTTTTTTCAATTTTATCTATAGAGTTCAGATATCTTCTTCAATCTGCATATGCACTGCCATAATCGTATTAAACAAACTAAATGGGGCAGTAGCGGGGACCATATATTAGGTCCTTTTACCTATGAAATTGGCGTTTTATATGGAGAATTTTATGAAAACGTTGGTTTTCATACATTTAATTTTGCGGACTATTTAGTAACGTCAAATGCAAACCAAACAAATTTCTGTCAGGAATATTAGACACTTCTAAGCTATATTATACATATCTTAATTACTTAAAAATAGTTAGCTTCATACCTAAAACTCTACGCAAATGAAACACTTGAACTGACAGCACATGAAAAGAGTTGAATTCACACTTTAATTTTAAGCACTAAGTAAGAAATTGAACCATATTATTTGTATCTAAAACCTTTGTAACATACTGTATTAATGAAATTTAAAAATAATTTGGAAGGTAAAATTAAAATGAATAAATTCCGTACGAAATAACACGTAAAAATAACGCCAATTTCATAGGTAAGGATCCAATACTACCTTTACTTTTATTGACTTATGGCCGGACCCTATATTCAAACCGCGGATAGATAGGCTTACTTCGGATTAAAATTTGACACATTTTGTATGGACAAATGTCAAATTTTAACCTGAGGTAAGCCTTATCTATCCGCGGTTTGAATATAGGGTTTGGCCGTTAATAAGTAAAATAATTATTATTACGAATAGACAAGTCTTTATGGCACAAAACAACAAATCAATTAAACATAATTATTTCGTAATCCTCTATGTGGTTGGTTCTATAGCTGTGTATTGTAATCATAAAACTATGGTTTTAAGCTTTAATCATGAATCTACAAAACACAGCAATTTTGAACCTAGAAATTGTACCGCAGTAACTCATGCTTGTTAAAGAAATAAAATTTCAGCAGAACATAAAGATTGAGATTTTATTAAGAGTTTGTATGGTTCAATCTATTTAGTTAAGATTTGAGCATTGAACATTACGTCATACTCGTAGTTTAATATTAAATGGGTAATCTCTCGACACACCTAGGAGAGTACATTATGTTGTGCATTATCATGTGACATCGTGTTTTGTCGGATACATTTCTTTTCATCTTGCTTTTTCAATTAGTTTGTCGATGGGTACTAAAGCTGACTGAGAAAGTATGATAAATACGAACTTTTTAGGCCAAAAACGAAGTCGTACTTACCTTTGATTTAAATTGAGTGCCAAGTCCTGAGCCATTTTATTATACGTCCATAGCCTAGTGAAATCCCTGACGTGTTTACCTGACAATCGCAACTTAACCGAGTGGACATGACCTCGCGTGCGTACTGTAGTAAAAAAAGGTCAAACAAATGTGATAGGCAAAAGATTTAGTAAGAAGTAACAATCTTCGGGCATGATCAGCAACTACACAAATTTGATATAGCTGTATCAGGTAGGTGTAACAGAAATCGCTACATTGCTGAAAAAAGATGATTTTTTTCTCGATTGAAAATCACGTAACACAAATTAAAAAGTAGGAGTGGTTCCGCATAAGGTATTTTATTCTTCTGGTCGTTTCATAATAAAGGCGCGAACGCACCCATTTAGAAAACGTATCAACGTTCTAACACACCATGAATCGAATTTGTTTACTTCGTCGGTACGAAAGTGAAAGCTGTTTTTTGCCTTCAGTTGAACGATCGCAAAGAATCAATAGAGCCGCAGTAATCGAAGCGGTTACAAACTGTGCACTCAGGGACAAACTTAAAGGAACGCCAAGAAGTATTGTTTTACTAATTAACAAGATTATACCTTACAACTTGATAAAAAAACAAATGCCCCATTAATGTAGTATATTTTTTCATGTCATTGATTTTTGTTATAGCATTTTGCTTGTTTTCAAAAATTGTTACAAGATAAATTGATTATTTTTAAAATAGAAAAATCAGTTTATGTTGTACATAGTCAAATGTTCCAAAATAATCGCATATAATTAAACCAAACAAACAAAACGAAGTAAGTAGAAGGTTATAATGCCAGCTGATATAAATATCTAACTTACACAGTATAAAATACTTTGATATAGTCGACTTCTTTTTTCGCGTTCTAATTGTCTAGCTAGGGCAAAAAAATGTCCCTGAGTGTATACTCTGACAAAACTTTACGAGCTTGTTGATGAACAACCCAGATGTGTAGTCAAGAAGAAAATTGGACAGAATTTTACTACGAATAAGTAGGATGAAGTCGTGATTTTTGAAACGATATGCAAGAAAATTGGGTAAAAGGAACCAAGGTTGAAAAAAACAAGTTCAAATTTTTAAAATTTTCTTAGCAAATATAAATTAGTTATAACAACTTGTTAGTAGAATTATTTAAAAATATAAACAATGGTTAACAAGTCTATCACAGAGTATCGTTAATAGGAGAACTTGGTGTCAACTTCATTCGTTGTTCACTTTTTCCAAAATTGTTATATAATTTTGTGGCACTTTTCACTTACACATACCTACTTAGTATTAATAACAAAATACTTAATTGTTTTAGAAGTTAAATTTACGAATCGACGTAGTAATACATGCGCTTACTTGGGTCTAAGATATAGTTTGGTGTTGTAGTTAATATAGGAACTACTTTGGCAAAGCCATCTAGTAAGGCAGCTGCATTATTCCTAATACCTTTCGTATGTTTGCTCCTTGCCTGTAATGTTTCTTTATCTTTATTCTCTGCTGTATCATTAATTGTCTCTGCTTGAACTATTTTAGCACTCCTATAATTGCCACCATGGAAGCCCCCTTTGGGTTTTGAACCATGGTATGACTGGGAATTATCTCTGTGCGAATCACTCGAATCGTCGTCACTTTCGTATTCATCATCAAGTTCAACTAACTTCGCATTTCGGTTGTTACCGTGAGATTTATATTTATCTTGAATAGATTTGAGATTTCCTCCGTGCAACGCATGAGGCCGTTCGACGTCACTCAGTTCTATGTGTTTTGCATTGCTGGCTTCATTATCATTAGGTCGTACATATTTTTTTGTAGACTTTACATGACCACCATGTTTGTTTTGAATTTCCACGTCATCAGAAGCATTAGTTACTTCTTTTTCGGATTTTTTTGCAACCTCTTTTCTGGCAGTCCCCCTTTGAATGCTCCTTGGAGGATTTGGTGTTGTATTTTTTAAAGACTCTAATTTTTCTGCACGTTTGTAATTCCCTCCATGCCTGGGTCCTTGTTTAAGGTCCAGATTTTCTTTAAAAATTTCTACATCTTTCAGTTTATTGATTTCTTCAGCTAACTTATCGTCTTTAAAAAGTTCTAACGCTTCCACATTTTTTGGCGGTTTTCTTCGTTTCTGCGGAACCTCTTTAATAATTTCAACTTCCTGAATATCTTGTTTGAACTGTGTTACGTGAGGAGCAGTCGTATTGACTGGCAACTCTTTATGAATTTCAACTTTTGTTCTACGAACTACTGGTTTATTTCTTAATTTGGCACTACGAGCTTCCGTTGTAGATGGAGGTGCTTCTGTAGTTCTTACTAGACTTCGTTTGGTTGGTTCAGGTGTAGTAAGGATAATGGGTTCAGTTTGTTTTTCAGAATTTGATTCACCTAATTTACTTACTTCATCTTTATTAAGTTCATGTGCCTCGTCTTCATCTTCATCTTTATCTTCATCGTCCTCTTCATCCTCATCTTGAATCTTTTCATCGCTATCATCATCGTCCTCATCTTCGTCATCTTCCTCATTTTCATCATCTTCCTCACTAGAGTCAGGAATTTGCTCTTTAATGCTATCCATCACAGCATCCGCCTCTTTCTCGTATTGTGGCATGTAATCATCCATGTTTTGTTTAACACCAATTAATGCATCTACTTCGTCTTGTCTCAAGTCATCATCGTCTTCTTCACCATAGCTCTTAGTGTCAGTAACTATAGTTGATTTTCTAGTTTTTTTTTTCTTTTCTCTGTACTTTGGAGTATCAATACCATCATCCTCAGCGGTAGCAGAAGGATTCTTTTTAGCGTAGTTATCTTTGACCATGGGGCTATCAGTTGCATAAGGTTTATTGAACCTTGTTATCAACCGTAACTTCGGTGTTTCCGCGATTTCTTCTTCCTCATGTTCAATGTCTGGACTTTCGGTAGTTGTCGTAGGCCTTCTTCTTCTAAAACTTGGTTTTATTGTTGTTGTTGTAGTAATCCTTTCTTCTTCTTCATCGTCTTCATATTCATCATATTCTTCCTCATCTTCTTGATTTTCTATATGTTTCGGAACAGTTTCAGTACGTTGGTATTTAATAACTTTTGGTGGAGATGTTGTACTTACTACTCTACGTACTGTTTTAGAAGCTGCTGACTCTATTAAAGGTTGATATGTTGGATTTGGTATCCTAGGTTTAAGAGCCTTACGATATCTTGACGGAGATATTGTCGTATTCGTTTGTGATTCATAGTCTTCTATAGACATAGATTTCTTATGATCAACAGGCGTGTAATGTGCTTTGTGGTTTGAAGGTTTAAGCTCGTACCTAGGTTCGCCTCTGCGTTGATCTACGCTTACGTCAACAAATCTTGAATCTGATCCTTTAGCGTTTTTCTTTCTGTCTTGTCTATTTATATCCTTATAGGTGCGAGTTTTTACGTTTCTTTTGACTGGTTGATCTTTGTCGTTATTGAAACCCAATACTTTTTCGACTACTTTACTAGATTGAAGTTGTTTGATAAGTGGACTTATGTTACCTGTCGTTGTAGTCTTCTTTGATTCCGGTGATTGTCCTTCTCTGATTATTTTATAGGGCTCATATACAAATGGTGTCGCTCTTTTTCGTCTATTTTTGGCTAATGTTTTGGTCATGTTTTTACCGTCATCTTTTGGATTTACCATTATTTGTGATCTGTTACTATTAATTAATGGATCGTCAAAATTACCTTTTAAATTCTGTAAAGTATCTGCATAAATGTTCAATTGCTGGGTATTATTTAAATTGCGTACGTTGTTAGGAACAGTCAAAGAAGAATGAAGTACTTTAGAAGTGTTAGTTATGGTGTCTCGGAGAAAATTAGTTCCCTTACCTAACTCATCCCATAAATTCGTAAAATCGGTGAATGCCTTTAAATTGGCTGGTAATAAATTTCCATATTTATTTAGTCTTAATGTTTCAAGCTTAGGTATTTTTATAGGTTTTGGATTAGCTATTATATCTTCCTTGAAAAATGGACTATCAAGTGGATTTTTCCCAAAATATTTGGCTTTGAAGCAGTCAATTTTGTCACCAAGACCCTTGAGTCGCTGTTTATTTTTTGAACTATCAAATGTGGCCTTGCTTTTTTCAGTCGTTTCTGCATTTTCATCAACAGAAGTCTGTGTACCGTTATTTTTTATTTTTTCTGGTACTGGATCTACGTCATCATCAACTTCGGCACATTCAATATGAGATCTTGAATCATAAAACTCTGTGCCTCCTGGTGATTTTGTCGGAATGAATTTTAAATTTTCAGAGTATCGTAGCGGCGAATCTTTTGGAACGGATTTAAGGTCTGTAAAATAGTAGGGATACTTAGTTCGCAAATTATCCTTTTTCTTTTTTGGTAGTTTTAATTTTGCGATTTTATCTAGTTCTTTTCCGTTGAGATAAGTCGATGTGATATCAATTTCTGGCACTTCAAAATTTGCTTCACGTTTGTTTAAATCATGTTCTGTGTTGATTTCACTAGCAGGAGTACTCAGGAGAGACGATGTTGTTTCTGCAGTATTTTCTCTTTTTTTCCTCCCTTCTTCATGATCATCGCCCTTTTGCTCTTTACCTCCTTTTTCCTCTTCACCTTCTTTTTCTTGTACTGGAGTTTCATGTGTAATTTGTTTTTCTTCTTCTTCTTTGAATTCATCTTCACGTTTATGTCGTGTATCTTCATCGGGAACATTCCCGTAAGCATCTTCTTCGTCAGAGTAATCATGTTCATCTTCAGAGTAGTCTTCAGAGTCATTTTTCTCTTCCTCATCTTTGTCGTCATTCTTCCATTTTTTCCCATGTTGTTTCTTGTCTCTATAAACTGATCCACTTGCATCTTTAAACTTTCCATTGAATGATGGTGTTTTGAATTTACCCCCACTAATTTCTTTTTCTTTAAGAAAACCGCCATGTCCTTCATGATCAGAAGCATGTTTTTGCTCACCCGCATGATCATAAGCTGCATCTTCATAACCTTCCTCAGAGTAAACTGTTTGGGCTTTTGTACTCTTGACAGCTTCTCTTAATCTATGAGCATTTACTATGTCATCGTAACTAGTTGCATCTTTCAATGCTTCTGACTTTGGAAGGTGTTTAGTTGTTTCAGTTTTTCTGACTTGAGCGTAGTTTTTAATGGGTATAAATTCATTTTCATCACTTTCTTCATATTTGTCGTTGTTAAGAAGTTCTAATTCTTGGTAAGCAGCAGGACGATTTTTGAGGACAACTTTATTAACCGACTCATCGAGGTTATTTCTTAGCTGATTGTACTTTGCTTGGCCTTTCAAATAAATGTCGTAGCCATCTGGAGGTTCCGCAAAATTTTCTGAAGGGGGAATTTGTGGGTATTCATTATGTTCATCATCATATTTCAGAGCATGGTTCTGTCTTAGATTGTGCAAATGAGTTTTTAATGGGCGATAGTGTATTGGCCTAACTCTTACAAAGTTTTGATTCCACGGGTGCCTCAATTTATGATTTAGTATTTGTTCATGAGTAAAAGCATTTTGCGGAGGTCGGTAGCACACTGGACGTCGAAGTGGTCTATGAATCTCAAACGACGAGGGTATATTTTTTTGAGGCAATTTCTTTCTATCCGTTTGTTCAGGAGTCTTCAAATATTCTCCTTCTTCTATATCAGCTGCACCAGCCTCACTTTCGTACTTTTGTAAATTATTTTTGCTGCTTTCCAAATCATTTCGTATTTTTTGTAATACAGGATCTTTGTAAATTTCTTCTAATGCTGGCACTTCTTCTTGATATGGATGGAAGACTTCGTAGCTTGATGATGTCGGAGTTATGTGACTAAGCCATTCCTGATTTCCATTAACATATTGTTGATACGGGCGATAGATTTCCTTATTTTCATCCAGCATGTGATGTTTCCCAAGATCTGGTTTATCTCTTCCTGTATATGGTCTAACAGGATACGATTTATAATGACTTTCTGGATTTTTGACCCCGTGGAAAGCCGCTACATCGACAGCGAATTGGGGTTTATGTGCCTTGTATTCAAAATATTCCGTGGGGATGGATTGCTGTTGGAGTGTCACAGGGTTGAAGGTTTCGGCCTGTGCACTGCTTTTATTATCTTCCCATGTGACTGGTACTCGGATGGCTTGGCACTGACACAACACACACAGCACTAGCACTATGGTCCGCGGGAGTGAACACTGGGGCCTGGGGGCTCGAGGCTGCATGGCTAGGCGAGCCTGCATGGTTTACATCACGGTCGGGCGAGCACTAGCCGGGCCCGGGGTTGCCGATCGTTTTTATCTCCTCGGTCGCGCGTCGCGGACCGATTGCTGCGCTCCGCTCGTTTTGTTACGGTGAGTGGTGCAAGCGGTAGAAGCTAGCAGATGCAACGATTAAACTCCTTAACTTTATAATGACAATGTCCGATGACAGAGGACATTTCGATATACATTGCAAACCCAACGAATTCATTAATCACTGGGCTTCATTATAAATACGCTTAATTTATACAGGATTGTGATTAAGTTGTCAATGTCAGGTTCGTGAAATACGGATTACGTAGTTTTTTGCATATAAAATGAATTAATTTTATTTTAAAACTGATAAGAATGTCCTAGTGGAATTTTGTAGAGTACCTATTATTTGTATTCGTTAAAGATTTTTTACAATAATTTTGCCCACTTACTGGACTGCTTTTGGTAGTAACTCTATAGATTTCAAAGGTCTACCAGAATCTCATGATATAAAGGGAAATTCAAATCTAGGACTCCGGGGTAATAGGATTTAAAGGTCTTGCATACATGATTTTCCACAATTTCTGTAAAAGTATGATGTGGTGAACTCAGTTCGCGTAGAAGTTATTTCTTTGGGAATTATCCAATTTATGCCGTAAAGACAGAACAAACAAACATTTATAATATTAGTAACCCTTAAAAAGTACTTTGGACTCGCTTCTCCTTTTACTTGCAAGTATTTAAGTTAAATTAAAACCACCATGTGCAAAAACATTTTTTTAAATTGAAAGTGACTTCAAAAACTCTATCACGTATGCAATTTTGGAATAAATCATTTTTGTATTTAGAGAAGATGTGGGCTTTTTCTTTCTTTTCTAATTCCCATAAAATATCATGAACACTGCCGCATAGCTACGGTTTACCGGGTGGTGCCAATAGATAATCCTGGAATTGAATGGCACCTCATTACTAAGGGTTTTAAGTAGAATTTTACGTCTCAGTCACATAAACTAAATGGAACGATAAATTAATAACGTTCCTGGAAATGTACAGCGGAACTTAAAGTATCAATACTATTTAGTTTCACTTACCAGTCTATTAAAAACACGACACAAAATCAAAGATTGTGTATGATTTGATTTACAACACAGGTTTATCTGACCTAGCTCAGAAATCAGGGACTTCAATTCAATTTGTACCTATTTTATGTCAATAAAACATTATCTTATCTTATCTTATCTTCTTGGTCGCAAATTTTACAGTACACATGATAAACCATATTTTTCACTTGAGTTCGAAGGGGTTTTAGGACATTTCCCTGAAAACAACCCTATATTATTACTTGAGTTAAAATAACAAACAATAACTAACCATGACATGCAATGAAATTTGAATTGAAACGCGTAAAGCAACATTGCCATATAAAAATCGATTTCTTTTTACTTTTAAATCAGTCATGAGATTACGGTACATCTATATTATAATCATTATTTAGTTTACCAATATTTTTCAACACTCAATGATTTATTGCTTTCCACAATGTTAGTTTACAGGTTATTAGGTTAACTTAAGTAACTATAGGTACTGACTATTCAAGTTCAAAGCACGTATGTAAAGTCACGTCCCTATACAATTATAATTTGTTGGTTCTTTTGGGATTCCATTGATTAATGTTTTTTAAAGTTGATTTTATTTTTAACCAAGATTCTAACTTTTACAACCAACTCACAGAATATATTTTACAAAAACCACCAGTTCAAATCTTGTTACTTGGACACATGCTATGGTGTAGTACCCTATTACTGTCATGGCGGAGAAATGTTGAAAATAGGTGGTATGAAGCGAACGATTAACAAAACAGATAAACAGTTAGAGTTAGTTGAGAAACAAAAGAACGCTGACAGGCCGGATGTTGCTGTCAAGTGACAGAGCAAGTACATGGTGGTGTGAAAGCACCTCGTGATAAATGAGTTCAGGTGGACCCATTGTTTACCATGAGCTGGTTTATAATGAAAGTTATAAACATAAGGAGACAAGGTTAATGACGTCCGCATAGAACTTACGTGAATTTTGTATTGTATCGTAGACACTTTAAAATGATTTTATAAGTAGCTTTTGAAAAGAAGAAAAAAGCATTTAAGTAGTGGCACATTCAGCACCTAAGTAAAAACAGTAGGAGATACAGAGGAATAGAAACAACAAAATATAATACAATGGTGTTGAAGTACTACTACTAAAAAAAAAAGGGCCTTGGGCCCCACCGTAATGGAACGCTCAGCATAAGATTCAGGTGTTTTTTGCTAGTCGTTTAGTTCAATTTCCCTATATAAAAGAATTCTGTGTCCGTCTTCGGGCTATAAACTACCTCTGTACCAAATTTCACGACGATCGGTCGAACCGTGAATTTGTAAGTGTGTGTGCGCTCAATCTTTGATTACGTCAGTCATTTACCTCTTTAATTATGTGTTTATTTTTACTTTTTGGGAATGGAAAAATGTAATTCGTTCAGATCAAGTAGATACGACGTATCTAATACGTCCAAAAATAAGATAACAATCTAATTGCTCAAAATTTAATTGATGGGGAAAATTATGCCATACTTTTTATTTACAAAAGACTAAACAAACAACTTTCGGAAATAAAACAGAAACAGTATACACGCATAACAATAGAGGAACAACAAAATACAATGATGATTTTAATAACATTGCCAAGACCGGAACTAATTTAAAAACAAAATTTTGCAAGTCAATAATTAAATCAATTGTTGCGACAAATTATTTCTTCAATCAAATTCTAAAACTGTCCCAAGTTTAACGCAATCCCTTAACAATTTGTCTGTAATGTAATTTGTGCAATGCGCCGGGGAATTTCTTTATATAATTTATTTGCAATCTTGTAAAATAGAGCAGTGGTATTGATGTAATTGGACCAGCAATTTTATTTTTTTCTTCGAACACAATGAGGATTTTGGTGGCGGAGTCGGTCTGAGCATTTTCTCAATCGCTTGAAATTATGATTGCGTGATGGTCTGTCGGAGGCTTGGAGGTGTCGTTCACCTTATTGACTTAAGGTCTGGGTCGGGTCTTTGTTACAGTAACAGCTTTTCTTTTTTCTTTTTGTTTTCAATATAAATTACAGGTGCATTACCAATATTTTAATGTTTGTGAAATAAGTCGTTTTCGTCATTTTTATGTACTAAATATGAGAGGGATGGATGTCTGTACTCGAGTCATAGTTGCTTCAGGTTTGTATATAAAATATCTTTAAAAGTACTTATTAGTATTTAAAACAGAATTACAGTTTTGTTGTTTTCTAAAGTAATGGTAGTCCAGAAATAAACTTTACCCAAAAAACATTATATAACCCATAAAAGTAATAGCCGCATAAGCATAGAATAGAATAGAATAGAATAGAGAATAATTAATTCAACGCATAGACACATTTAAAACATTTAAAACACATTTAAAACACAGTACCTGGTAGATGAGTACGATGAGTACATTTGACATGACGTGGAAAAGGTCCCCTACTCAGCAAACCGCGGAGCTGGTTTTCAGAGGGTTTTTTACCCTGACTTAAAAAGTAACTAAAATATCTAAAACAAAAAAGGATTAATGTCACAAACATCATCATTCAGCATCAAAGTATCAGCATTTGCAACCGAATTTTCAACTTCACGATCGGCATAACAATCATCAATATAAATGTCACAATCGCCATGCTATGTCACATTACCATCCAGCCACAATGGTTTCGATACCGGTTTTCAATAGCCGTTACCGGCATTACGGCAACGGCCTCGTGGTTACCGATTTCCCATAATAATTCGTCACGAATCAACCTGCTCTAGTTTGTGACGTTCGTTACGCTCTCGTTTAGGGTTCCTGGACATGTTTCTTGAAATTACACAAAAAAAAAATGGAGTTGGAAACTTATGGGAATAAATACAGTGTTTAAGATTTAAAAAAGTATTTTTTTCAGTAAGTAGGCCACTTTTACTCGTCAAAAAATTTCCATCGCTTCCCAAGAGGAGACCTCTGTTGAGAAGAAGCGCCTTTAAGTCTTTCAGGATCAGTTAAAGTTACACTAGCATAAGAACATAGGTAATGAGAGGGATGTATTGAAAAGTACATACCCAAATTTTTAAAAGATATTGCACTGAAGTTACTTAAAAAAAGAAATTCCTACACTGAGAAATTAGGGACAAATAAACTTCGCCGTAAGCAAAGGTGTGGGTGATAGCTAGCAATAAGAACCTACTAGTAATTAGCGACCATCGTTGTAAATTTCAAATATTTTATTTAATGTTATCCTACTTCATTCATAATTCAAAAGAAGGGAAGAAAATAAATATGGCTAAAAATGCAAATAAAAAAAACTATATAATTTACAGTCCTCGATACTAATATAATAATAGAAGTTGTTTCAACGCATAGAACCCTTCCAAATAATCCGTCATTAATTTGAGCCGTAGTTATTACGGTGTCACCGGTACAATACAACTGATTTGCATTTAGTAATTTCGAGAAGCTTGTGCAAACCTGAAGAAACAGATAGAAAAACAGCGACTCCAGAGTCAAGGAGATGCACGTTTTCTCTCGGTACAATAATTATTGTTTAACAATGATCTAGTAGGTATTGGCTAGATCTAGACTTAGTTGGTAAAGTAGACAGTGTAAATATTTTTCTGTGAAGTCTGTTCAGCGTACAAAAAACATTATAGGGCAAGCATTCTTAATTAAGTAACTTAAAACTTGTTCGTATGACTTCGCTTGACCGATCCACTAGGTCACATGATCAGTCGCAGGGGCATGGCCGGCGTTTATTAAACGAGTAGGTTGTTTTGAAGGTCCTAGATCGTATTGGTGCGCAACAACTCAATATAGCGTCAATTTTGTGCTGAAACTAATTGGTTTGGCTTTGTTACTGTTATTTCATAGTGCTGACGTACGAGGTAATAAGAACGGGCGCAGTGGTGAACCGCAGTACGATGACCGAAATGGAAATAAAAAGAAACATACATAACTCAAATAATGCAATACAGCCATAACTGGACTTGGAGAATAATGTATTCAAACCGCGGATAGATTAGGTAACATCAAATGAAAATTAAACACATTTTTATGCTATGGAGAAGGCAAACGAGCACACAGGGCACCTGTACCTACCCTTACCATGACTTACAATTAACGTACACTCAAAAAAATGAGAGCCAACAAAGAGAGATTTTGTCTTAGTTGACAAAAAAATAATACAATAGTTAAGATATTAGCTATATCAACCAAAGCTGATAGTAACAACAGCAATTTCTTTAGTGATTCAACTAACGTCTTAGTTGATGTATCTAACGTGTTAGTTGATGTATCTAACGTCTTAGCTGATGTATCTAACGTCTTGTCTGGCTCGTATGGAGTCAAGACGCTTATGCACAACAATCACAATGTTGTTAGTATCGACCAATTATTTTTTTCAGTGTACTCGCTAGCGACTCGAATGTCCTCTCCCTCGCAGACCTCGCAGTATTCTTAATAGAGTGCAAGGGACAGAGCATTTGACTCGCTAGCGAGTATGGTAATTGTAACTCAAGGTAAGGATAAGTGTGATCTGAGACCCCATGTACATTTTCATTTTAAACATAATTATAGTCAAGACTGCAAAACTGTGAATGCAAAAAAAAGATTGTTCAGTATAAAATATTTATAAATTGGCCACATACAAGTACTTACTCTTTTACACGTCGGTGATATAGATTGAATCTGCCAGTAAATGGATTGTCCTCCCTGGGTAGTGATTCTTTCAAAAGCAAAGGTGAGCAAACGCACGAGTGAATGTCCAAGCGGCGAGTTTAAGTCGTTCATTGAATACAAAACGGACACATTCCAAAATCAGTCAGTGTTGCATTTTAAAATTAGAAGCTTTTCGTATAAGATTTTCAATGCAAGAGCAAATTATTTTGGAATGTGTCCGTTTTGTGTTCAATGAGCGAAGTAGTCCCGTCAAAGCGAACAAAACATATTTCAGCGCGTGTATTCAATTTGGCAGCATGGCTTCTCGAACGTATAAGGCTGCCCGATTGAGAATGCACGCGCTAAAATGTGTTTTGCTCGCTCTGACGGGACTACTTAAACTCGCCGCTTGGACATTCACTCCTGCATTCGCTCACCTTTGCTTTTGAGTGAATCACTGCCCTGAAGACCAAGATGAAATGCTTCCATGCTAATTTCACCGGTTGTTTTATTCCCACACCGGAAGATAACAACGTGAACACTGCTGCTTGGTGGTAGGTTAAAAGATATAAGATGGCGGTACCAAAACAGATGGACCCTGCATAAGGTCTTCCCACTACTAAACATATGGAAAATTATAAATTTTCACTTGAATTAACCAATCTAACCATGGTTTGAATTTTGGGAACGACCATTAGAAGTATTAGAAGCGTCTTTCGTTCCCCGCACAGGGGCTTTTGGCCCATTAGATAAATCAGGTAGCAGCAATTTTTTTTTCGCACTAACTGCCGCATTCAGAGACGTCAATTAAATTTAATGCTTGTTTAGTGACGTGTTGTCTTATTCTATTGCATAGAAAGTGACAGCAGCAACTTTAATCAAGCATTAAATTAAATTGACGTGTCTGCGTGCGGCAGTAAGTGCAAATAGGTCTTTTACTGTATACATTCACCAGCATAAATATCTTAGCCAATATGCGGCTCTTAAATATCTGATATATCTATTATAGGCATCGAAGCGTGTCAGATATTTGTGTCGCCAATGTAGACAGAGATACTTAATTACAAGCACCTTACAAGTTACAAGAAATTACGACCTTAGACCTCAGGGTGGGTAATTCATTTAGAGTCTTAAAATAGTAGTCATAAGATTGCAAACATCTACGGACCTGAGAGCACATTTACCATCATTTTTTTCTACTGGGAAAAACCATATTGATTTTGACTTGCTTTGGTTTATGGTGTTGTCAAGAACATAAGAGCCTCAGGTGACCTGGGGCTATATTCTACTTGATAAAACCATATTGCTACGGATTATGTTATCGTATTGTTAATGGCTCTTATTTCCTTGGAACCATGTCAAAAGCAATATTGTGTTAACGACTAGAATAAAAAGTAATATGCATATAAACTTTGCGTAACCTTATTCTTTTAATCGGACGAAAACAAAAACGGTATCATATTCTAAGCAGTGACATAACACCGTTTAGAGTTCCAATATAAAGTGCAACTACCTCAATAACTTCTGCCTAAGGCCTCACAAACACCGGCAAGAAACTGGTCACATTGTGAAACTTTCCTATTAGATATTCTCTGTTATTTCTATAAATATAATTACGTTATGTAGTTGGGAAGGGGAACCTCAATGCTCTAAAATGGGAACACATTCAGTTTTTTTTCCCAATATTAATTTGTCCCAATTTTCATTTTACCGAAATCTTTGATATGCTGATGATATTTTACATTAAATGTATAATTTAATTGCTGTACGTAGGTTAGGACAGGTTTGATTTTTATGCGATATTAAAAAAAAAAAGTCATACATCAAAACATTGCATTCGGGATTATGAAAATTCGGAATTTTGATCAATTCGGAATTATGACTCTTAGGAATTATGTAAAAAAATATATTCGAGGAATGCTCTCCAACATGCACATTTCTACTCGCAAAATGCAACAGCGCACCGGTGCGTTGAGAAATTTGAAAACCGTCTGTTCTCACGTTATTATTATACTTATGTTATTTATATTAGTGTCGGTATCCAGCGAGTGTCAGCAGGTGGAAAATTGTTTGAAGCCATTAAAATTGTCGCCATTTTTATTCATAGTTTATGTTTTATAGTGGATACTGGGTGACCTGATATTTGATTCACACATAAATCATCAACTATACTATATTTTATGATTTTAAGTAATTTAAGTTGTTAAGATTGTATGTTAGATCATATTTGTTTCATTTTAATTGAGAGAGTGGTAAATTTTTGAAAGTCACAGAATCTGAGTCACATCATACATGATTAATACAAGGAACAAGAAATATGACAAGGAATATGTCCTTAACCTTCGCGAGATTTTAAGAAATAACAAGATTCTAAGGTACAAGGAAATGTAAAAAGTCAAGTATATTTTGCATAAATCATGTAATATTTTTATTTAACTTACAATAAATATTATGAAACAAATTGAATTGGTAAACCAATTAATAAACTGATTTTGCATTGCAATGGCTTTTCTTTTTTAGTAAAAACTTTTCTAACATTGTGCTTATTGATGTTAAATGGTTCAATTATCTTGAAAGTCATGCAAATGTCAAAGACCAGAGAGGTTATTATGACATAGCTAGCGTTAAGGAGAGAGCTATACCAGTTATGTAGCTCTGCCCTTTTCTCTCAACGTAAACTGAACTGCATAGTTATATCATAATATCCTCCGGGAATACGAAAAACTTGTCAAAAAGATCCCATTAAAAACCTGTCAATGCAATGTGGGTTACTTAAGCTTGATCCCCGAAATGGTTTTCAAATGAGCATCCCAATTTAATATTTTACGCAAAATTCTAGGATATTTAAGAACAAGAAGGCTCAGTGACTGTGAATATAGTACATGCATACGAGATGGAAGTATAAATAGCGCAGGCAAGGCCGCGCGCTTCACTCTAGCGAGACCCGTCATGTGCTCACAACAGGTTAGTACCTTATATTGTTCAACATAGTGACTTAACATAATACCAGCATAAGTTAACTCTGTTTGTCCAACTAACTACATCTGATTGCCTATTTAAAGAGGTTAAAATTTTATCTTTAACTAAAGTTTTAAAGGTCTTGTAGGCGTAATGATAGCAAAATATGTTTTAGTAATTACTTGAAAGATTTTATAAAATGTTACTTTTTGAGACAAGGTTCTTTTGCGGTATGTGAATCCCATTATGTTACAACAAACGAACGCCTCAATCGACTTTGCCTTTCCAAATTCACTTTATAAAAGTCTCATTCCTATTGGGTGATAGGCATTTAAATGTTCTTAATGTTGCTTGTGAAAATATTCGATTGCTGGCCATGCATTTTATAAACGTAACCACTTTCGTAGAATTAAAGAACACTTTGCTTCTTATGCGCACTTTTCGAAACAAAAATAAAAAATGTTTATAAGCAATCTAAAGCCCAAAAGAAGAGTTATTCTCTGTGTCACTGGCTCAGTTAAAACAAAATACGAGACAAAAGTACAAAAATAAATAAGTTGATCGAATATGAATTCGTATGAGGCAATATTTCGTGACTTTTGAATACAATAGAAACCCAAACAATGTCCAAAGACAACGCGACTACTAGGTAATAGTGGATCGATAGATCAAAACCCAGTTAGCTTTTAGACAATACGATCACCATTACCGACAACTACCTAAATAAGAGCCACCATAACGTTTAGTTATTTATTTATTTATTAAAGACATGCCAACAGCATACATATCCATCATTCATGTTATAATATAACCTGACAACATAATTCATTATATGTAAGCCTATTACAGGCATGTATAGCATTCACATTTTAAAGTGGGCGGTTCATCACATCATACAGGTACTATTATAGTTATTAAATATGGGGAATTAAAATGATTAACATAACGTTAACATTATGTTAACGATATGGTTGAAGACAAAGTGGAATATAGAACCCTGTTTTATCTGTGACGTAAATCTTTTGTCGTATTCGTCTTTATGTACTATATCGCTATCCGTATCCATTTAAGTCACGTTTAACATCATTCTCCATGTATGTCGATCAGACCTCGACAGCGCGATGGGTTTTTTATCCACAAAACTTTATCATGTTTCTTATGCAACTTAACCTTCGCATACCAAAGGAGATTATTCAATTAGTTATTTGGATGATACTCTGAATGTAGGAAGGTTGACTTGAGATTAAATTATTTTGCTCAGTTAAGTGTTCATTGCTTTAGATTCAGCAGTATTGTTAACATTGTAAGGAGAAAATCATTACCGCTCAATTCATTAATCAAACTTTTGAAGTGTGGATGAAAAGTATGTCGTATCAAGCTTTACAATAGTATCAAGCTTATTTTGTCTTTGAGATTTTTTGTTACATTTTGAATTGTTTTTCGAACATTAACTTCTTGCATGATTAGCTAAACCATTACTTCAATTACAACCCTCAACATTAGACAAATTATCAGTTTAAGCTGGTATAATGCAGGCTGACGCAGGTTGCAATTGTTGCTCTAGCAAATGTTCCATTTCAAGTACAAGTTGTTCTGTTATTACTTTATAAGTGAATGCTAAATTCTTTTGCGCCTTAAAGGTGCTTGTACTCGTATTATATAATTGTCAGTCTTATAACCTTTTAGGTACATTTTTAATTTGTCTCTGTTCTGAGTCATTCTGAAAGTCAGCCAATCGAAAGTAAAATAATTGCCTTGATAACGTAATGACAGGGTGACTAAGTAATATAGTGTCTAGCATTTATTTTTATGCCTTTTAAGAGGTTGAAAATGCCAAAAATCGATATTAAATTTTCAAAACTGACTAATCTGTGTGTTAAATAAAAACTTAAATGCGTCAAGTTTAGGTTAATAACCAATTAAACACTACATTCTGAACCCTGTTTGTTACTTATTAATTAATAATACAAGAATTTTATATTCAATAAAAGTATGTGATAGTGATAATTTCTGTTCAGCTTTTCTGTATCGTCAGTTTTAGCGTGATTTGATGTCATCCGTAAAAAAATTACTGCGATGCCACACGCGTTGTCGGTGCGTTGCATCGTTGCAATGCTGTCATTTTAACATAGAGCGACGCACGTAATTCAACGCCTCGTGTTGCATGTCGTTTTAGTATATAATAGTACGTAGAACAACTCAGCGGCGACGACCTCTCTTAATCGATGATCTCTGAAAATATTAACACGGCATTATACGGAATTAGAAACCTTAAAGTTTGTCAAACATTAAAGCTACCAAAACCTGACAACTTGAAGGCAGTGAAATATGTACCTGCCTAGTTTGTTCATTACATATACGTTGGCAGGCTTCAAGATACGGCCTCTGTACTAGTTTTTCGTTTCCTACTTCATACGAGAACGAGTTGTATATCTCAGTCACGATCAAGGTTGAGTCCACGCAAGTTCACGCCGAAATAAATTATAGCGATTATCGCTATCACATGGTTTGCGAGCTGTTCCGGGTCACAGACAAGATGCATTCGACGAACTTTATCGTTATAGAAAATCTATAGGATACGTAACCTGCCAGGCAGCTGTTGCGTCAAGCGCTTATGTAAATTTCATACATATTATTGTCAGTTTTAAAAAAAGGGGTTTTGTTAGCGTTTTGCATCTTGTCTTAGCACATTAATTTGTGCCCTTCGCATACCATACCGAAGAAAAGATAAATAAATATCAAAGGACAATCTCACACCAATTGACCTAGTCCCAAAATAGGCTCTAGGGTTGTCTACTAGACAACGTTATTAATACTTAATAGAGAAATATATACTTAAATACATAGAAAATATCCATGACTCAGGAACAAATATTCGCGCTCATCACACAAACGTCTGCCCTTACCGGGATTTGAAATGGGGATGTTATTCTTTAAAGTCGTCTTTTTCATTGTGTGAGGTGTCATTGGATGGTATTTTAAAAAATAGTGGAGGTATGTAAATACATTTTCTGGATTTGTGGACCGTTTCGCTAGATTTACGTGTCTCCACTGCCTGCCTTAAAATTAAATGAAACCGCAATATAACGAATTTATACGGTATACTAACTGTCACGGTTAAGTAGATTTCATTGTTTCTTGATTTACAGGTTACTAAAATGTTTATACCTACTAAAATCATCCAAGACTGCACCAAATAATTTTAAATACAAAAATCATTCGTACTTGCTTTTGTGGAGTGAGTTTTTTTTGGAAAATATTGGAAATAAATGTCAGTTACCAAACTCATTTCTGTGAATCAGTATTTATTTTAGATAACAACTTACACCAATAAACTTAATTTTAGTTTGTATTTGGGACCTTTTTGGAACATTATTATGCTGGCGATGCCTTGGAAAACATCTTCATTTTAAGTTTAAGTATATAGATTTACGAGATAAATGATGTCGTACTAAAGGCATTGGATCGGTAAGGCTAGAGAAAGGAGATGTAGTTATGAAATAGCATTTATTGAAAAACGGTGCTTCCGACTATGTTCCAAGTTCCAATAGCAATATCATTATCCACTTTGAATCTCTTAAGCCCACATACGCTATCCGGTTAGTAGTAGACCTTTTAACAAAGGTTACAGACAGACCCACCTGCGCTCTAGTTATTATAGTTTAATGGTTTAATGGTCGAGACCTTGCAGACCCTAGGCTAGCATTACATTGCACTTAGGTACAGCTGAAACTGTTCTTAAGTGTTTTATGATATACTGCATGATTTTTATGGCGTATGGTTTAGCAAATAATATTTTATTCCATATTTTTTAAGCTTTCTAAAATGCTTAACGACAAATAGATCTTTAAAATCTACTTTGACTTACTATTGACGACACGTTAGCGTAGTTGATAGTTACCCTGCCTACGAAGATAGCAGTTCCCGGGTCAAATCCTGATAAGGGCAGATTTTTGTGTGATGAGTGCGAGTATGTATTTCTTTATGTATGTATGTATGCCTGAGTCTTGGATGTTTTTTATGTATTTATGTATGTATGTATTTCTCTATAAGTATAAGTAAGTTTATCGTTGTCTTTTAGTACTAGACAATAGCTAAGTAGGTATGCTTGTGCCTAGAGTTTAGTTTGGGTCTAGGTCAATTGGTCTGTGATTATTGACCCTGATATTTATTTATTATCTAGTAATATTTCTATTTTACAATAAACTTAAAAACTTATTTTGCATGCCACTTGAAATTTCTCGAGTTTAATTTAATTTGATCTGGACTTTTGAAGCATCTCGTATCAACTCGGTATTAAGCTGGTTAATGAAGCATACAGTATCTCTGAAATACTCTGAATTCGACCTGTTTCTAGCTAAACAGGGGTCAAAATAATTTGGTTTTTCCTTGAACTCGCCCTGATCTCTAAGGTTGCGTTAGATAACGAAGTAGTAGGTGTGTCTACATTAACTTTGACCTTGTCATGATTTGGGATTGTTCATATTTTTAAAATTACTCTAATTCGAAAACCATTTCGAGGAATAGGGTTTTAAAGCAGTTCTGCATAATTATGTTTTTGAAGTATTTATCTATTTTGGATATTTCGACAAAAGTATATTTAACCTTTGTTTGACTTTCGTTTTCGGCTTGAAGCCCTCCTAGGTGTATCTAACGGGTTAGGCGAAAACCGCTTGAAATAGTATGTTTTAATACACTATTACAATCACTTTTTATCATTCGATATCATTTAATTGTTGTAATTTATTAGAAAATGCCAACTCAAATTTCCATCATTCCATCCATAAAATGTCTGCTAAATAAATAAAGAAATTTAAACAAAATTATTAGGCGAAAAACAGAATAAATGAAATTGGTCTCTTAAAATTACCCATTCTTTCGAATTAGAATGTAAAAACCGTGAGTATTTTTTTTTGGTCTATCCCAATTGCTAGTGTTTTATTTTTCGATTATTTCCTTTTGAAACAGGAACCTTGAGCTTGAACATAATTTTTATTATGTTATATATGACATTATGTATGCACGGCTCCCAAAATAAGTCATAAATATTTACCGTCGTGCTTGATAAAGTTATTGATTTTAAGGTCAATTATGACGTATCAAGGTTGGTAATGCCCACATAGCAATTACTTCCGCTCCATAAAAATTGGCAAATTTATCTGAAGTGGGTTAAGGGTGGCGTCATGAAAACATTTGTTTGTGGATGCTTACAGGACAAGACCAATTATTATAACGACAATAAAATCTTTAAAAAAAAATTACGGTTAAATATATTTTTTTGGTGAAACTGCGGTGGACCGCTAATGAAAAAAGAAGAAGAACATTTTTTTCTTAACGAAAAGGAAATTGAGTTATAAAATAAAAAAAAGGTAATTTAAAGAATCAAGAAAATTTAAGTTGAATATTTGCTTTTAAAAAGAAAATTATAAAAGAAGCAAAAAAAGTTCATTAAATTATGTATTAGCCGTAGGACCTACCTTGTGCAAGGTACAGTACCCCAACGAAAATGTTAATCACTTTAGTGCACTTTCATAATAAACGTCAAACTGAACATCAAATGATAAGTATGACAATAACAATGGCAGTCACAATGACAAGGTTCTAAGTATGCTCAACATTTTTATTGGGTGACTGTACGTCGGGATCGCTACCACTATCTTATCCTATAACCTACCACCAAGTAGCAGATACCACTTATCCCACTACTGTGATAAAAAGGAGAAGGTTGAATTGAGTTGTGTAATTGTTAACTCTCTCCAAAATAATTATGATACTACAATGACTTGCAAATATTTTGAAAGTCCGGTATTAAAAAGCACACTACAACAAAGTTGGACACATAAATTAAATAAGTATCTTGTACAGTATTTTTACTACCAGGAACTTAAATTAGCTTCTGCCCGCGACTTCATCCACGTAGATATTTAGATCACTATTATTCCCTCGAGAAATTTTACATTTTCTGGGATGAAAAGTAGCCTGGTATAAGCTATCTCCATTTCAAATTTCATCCAAATCAGTAGAGCCTTTCAAGCGTGAAGAAGAAACAAAATAATTCACAAACTTTCGCATCTATAATATAAGTAGGATATTTTTGTTAAAAAACAATACCATAGTACTTCACAGGCAATTGTGGCTTAACCCAGTTGAATAGAGGCTCATGTTCATTTTATCGCACTAACTATATACGGTTGGCCAAGAAAGTGGTCTACCAGTTTTGACAAAAGTTTCTGCGAGATCTAATTATAGCTAAGGTACACACTTGTCACTGTCATAATATTATAGAAAATGAAAAAAAAAAAACTTGTATTATCTAATGTACTGTTTTAAGCCAGTTTCTTTATCATTATTTATTTTTATTTATTTATTATTATTTAACTGAAGAGGTCTCGACTTATTCCACAGGTGTTAGTACTACTGGTGCTGTGCTGTTTGCCGGCGCTCCTGGCGCGACCAGACAGCGGGGAGACGGTGCCCCTGCCTGGCCCGGGACTATCTTATGGTTAGTTACACACGTAATAGTAATTGACATGCTAGCTTAGTTGGTAGTGACCCTGCCTACGAAGCTATATCCAGTAGTGGACTCTTTAGCTGAAATGATAATGATGATTGGAAATCTGTAATCAGAATAAATACAGCTAACTTGTGTTGTTAACGTTAACTACGTTTGTAGTGAACTAAATGACCATACACTTTTGTGTTTGATTCAATATCTATTGCAAGGTTGCCGTTAAGCTCCCATGTAATCTTAGCAACCTGATCTTCATCATCATCATCAGCCGCAAAACGTCCACTGTTAGACAAAGGCCTTCCCCAAGGTTTTCCACAACGATCGGTCCTCTGCTGCTGTCATCCAGCGGATTCTCGCGACCTTTATCAGATCGTCGGTCCACCTTGTGGAAGGCCTGCCGACACTTCGTCTCCCGGTTCGCGGTCTCCAATCTATGATATGATAACCTTATCTTTATCTTAATTTGATTCAGCATATAAGTAAAGAATTAAGATACCCAAAGACTAGCAGTTTACCTGCAGTGCCAACACTGTCAGGCCGCCTGACAGTCCAAAATCTATAAAGAAAAGTATGAAACCTTAAGAGATACTAAAAGTCTGTGTTCTAAACTGGACTTATCGGCCGACAATGAACTGAAACCCATAAGACGATACACGTAATCGTGTTCATCGCTTAACACAAAAGAAATCGGTATCGGTATAAATTCATGATGATGATCTATATGTACCTGATTTAAGTATGTACCTAAAGTAAAAGAAAATAACTTTGCTTTTTAACAAGGCAACCAGTTGTATTTGCCATTAAACATACTGAAAAAAGTGACTAAAAATACAATAGGTACCGCAACTTTTTAAGAATAAAATTGTGTGTATTATTCCAGGCGGGATCCCCTACGGTAGTATGAGCGGCAACGTCGCGGAGTTTTTCAGGCGGCAAACACCATCTGCCGGCAGACGGGGGTTCACGCAGCACTCTAACGGTGCGGACGTCGACTTCGCACCGATTGAACAATGGCTGTGATAGAGGGCGTTGTAGTCAATTATGTTTTTAATTGTATAGAGATTACTGTTTTTTAAGTAATAATTAGAAATAATTACTCACATGTCATTAGTTTTGGTTTTGAAACGAGTGTACATAGATGCATTTGTAACATGAATTTGGAACGAGAGTTAGGTGATGTGTGAAAATGAATCTTAAGTAATAAATCGCCATTTTATTTTTGCCATGGTACCTAGTTAATAAAAAGTAAGAAAGTATTGTATTGTTTTGAAATTTCATTATTTCATTTGCCTTTATTGTCAATGCATAATTGTTTCTAGAGTTTTTACACTCTGGACTTCTGAAAAAACCTATTCCATTTTCCACAAGCGTTTGCGCGCACATCCACACCCACTCACTTGCCAAATTAAGTATATGTATTTTAAAAAAACGTACCGACCAGAACATTGCTCTTTAAAAAAACAGAGGGATTAAACAGGCCAATGTATCACTAGCCTATCAGCCTGTGCAATCACACAGCTGAGACAAGACCCTCGCCTGTTTACGCTTTTGGAAAGGCGTCAAAATTTTCTCGCGCCATCTCCTTCGAGGTATATGCTACGATAAATTATGTTTCGTCCAATCGGGTTTGTTGACCCACAAGTCATTTGGCAGGCGCCAAATATAACGCGGGTATCTTCAAAATATCTATCTAGGGTATCTGGAGTGATGACCACGAACACTGCCAAGAGTGTAACGACAACAAAGAAAAGATTTTCAAAATATGGATCAATAGACTTCTACTGGACCAGCGAGCTTCTTCGTAGACTTAATCATCATCATCTACCAGAATTTGAAAAAAAAATGTAAGCTTTCCAGTCCCATTCTAGTTTAGTGGCTGTTTTATAATCCATATCACGTTGGCTGAGTATTTGGGTTTTCTAGCACAAAATGGTATTTTTTTAAATTCCATCCTTTCTCTTTCCACTATTTGGCAAACTTGTAGGTAAGACTTTTGACCATTATTCCAAGCACAAGTTTGGATAACGTAGGATTGGAAGAATGCGGAGTGTAAGAGAATAGGTAGGTAGTTTCGTTTATTGACTAATTGATTGATGTAATTAACCGTACCTCTTATAACAACGATACATCGCGTGCGATCGCGGTATTCCACTTGAGAAAAAAAACATTTGAATTCTATTGGCCAGTGCTGCCGTATGATCGCTTTTGAGCACGAGCTATGTTCAAACGATTATCGCCCTAAAGGTAAACGCGGGCGATATTACATTGAACCAACTGTGTATTGTCAATCAGACCGCCGTAGATTCAAAACACAATTATATGTAGGTGTATTACATACATGCTGTATTTCATTAAGAATTATTTCGTCGACTTAAATTAAATATCTACCTATAATGACTCATATTGCTTTTAGCATGTTATCGTATCGTTCTTAACTCGGCGGCCATTAACGTCAAGTAAATAAGAGCTATCAAAACGTTGGATATGCGGGATCTTAGATTTTTACCTATGTATTATAGTGTAATAATTGTAGCGTAAATATAGAAAATACTTGCGTAATGTTGCGGATTTTACGACATCTAGACATAATGACGCAAAGACCTGTTTGCGGTACTATGAATCATCTATTATAAAATGTCACAGCGTCAGAGGAAAATAACCAATTACGTATTTTCAATTGATATTACGGGTTCAAACTTCAGTCAACAATATTGAGTTTAATTGTTATAGTGACTAAGAAATATGTGACTCACGAACAAAAAGCTGAACGTCGGTAATACACTGCAATACCGCGTAACTAAAGTTTTGGTCTGGAGCAAATCCGAGGCTCTTGAGTCTCGATATATCCAAGGCGTTCGATAAGATTGGACACAGAGCCCTTCTATCGAAATTGCCATGGTGTGGACTACCAGGGGGACTCTGCAGGTGGATAGCCAGCTTCTTGGATTGTATTAGAATTAAAGTCGTTGTTGACGCCTGTAACTCCGACTCCAGGACCATCAACGTTGGAGTTCCGCAAGGCTCGGTGTTTTCTCCAACGCTGTAATGACATGGTGTCTATCGCCAACATGCATTGCAATGCAGATGATAGCACAGGAGACGCGCGATATGCTGGCCATCATAGTATCCCGGTAATAATGAGATCCTCGGCGAGGATGTCTCCAGTGTTGTCCAGTATAAGAGTCAGTTGGAGGGTAAGGCCAAATTTGCCCCTAAAAAGCTAGGATTCCTAAACAGATCCAAGAGATATTTCACGTCGAAACAACGGTTGGTGCTTTACAAAGCTTTGTTCAGACCACACGTGAAGTATTGGTCTCATCTTTGGGCTAGGGCTCCGAAATACCAATTGCTTCCCTTCGATTTTATACAGCGACAAGCAAAAAGTTGGAGCCTTTGAAGCTGCGAAGGGACTTTGAATCTCTTTACGTGTTCTATAGGCTCTACAGAGATTGCTCTAAGGAATTGTTAACCCTAGTACCTACAGCACCATTTTAAAATTGAACCACTCGCCACCAAAGTAAAGTTCATCCATACTACCAGGAACTATTAAAATCGACTACAGTCTGTTTCCAAAGACCCTTTCTTCCTCGTGCCTTGAATTATGAACTTCGCTCTACGCATTTTCCCTCAGCACTATACTTATCTCCTCCTTTAAACTCGGCTCAAAAAGAGGCAACAACTTCGCTGTACACCTGGCATTGCTGAGGTTTATGGACGACGGCGATTGCCTATCATCAGGTTGTCCGCCTGCTCATTTATCTTTTGCGGCTATAATAAAAGTGTAATTTAATATGGCTGCATATTATGTTTTTCCATTGTCATGTAGCCTATAATGTTTCACAGCGATTATTTTTTTTTAGGATTCTGTTCTCTAAATACCGAAAAACGGAAAGTTATTCTGATGACTTTTTGTCTGTTTGTGTGTCGGTCAAGATTATTTTTCTTTGAAAATATCTGTCTAAAATTTGAAATACATGTAAAGTTTGTCAATCCTATGAGGGTGATTATTAACCCGTTCCTCATAATCATTAGAAATGAGTAATTATTTATTTAGGCAGCAAATAAAACAATACTTACACCGTAAAACATTGTTGCTTTAATCAAACGTGAAACTAATATCACTTAATTAGGTAAAAGTGTCAAACGTAAAAGAAAACGCAACAAAAGTAATAGTAAATAATCTATTCATAACAGGAAAAACACGACAGCTTCTCTAACACTAAAGGTATTTCATGAAAAAATGTAAAAACATGACACATGAAACTATTCAACTGTCCAGCATACGACGACACGTGTCACTTTGCGTCATTTTATTTAGATAACAAATATCCTGCTTACCTAGTTCGTGTTAAATACTTCATTGTCCTGGTTTTATATTAATGTTTTTTTTGTAAATCTTTGAGTCATTGTTACGCAATATTTTGGTACATTGTTCACCGACCTATGGATCAACAGAAGATCTACTTATATACTAAGACTCACCATTGCTGCCTCAGACAGTGTCGTCATGGCGTCCATGCAACAGGTCAGTACATTTGCTAAGGATTAGGTAATTTGTATTATATCCTAGTTCTGCCCAATACCCTGTTTTGCTCTGCAATTCTGTTCTGTTATATTTACCAATAAATAACTGAACTGAACTGAACTGAATGTTCTTTATTAACGACAAATAAATTTAGTTTTTTCTGCTGTAATTCAAATTATTTTCTTCCTCTTTTTTCTTTATTTATATATAAAATCCATTGTCGTTGATCACTTATTTAAATAAAAAAAATGTTGTGTTCGTTATTGTAAGGATAAGGTTTATGAAAAAATAATAAATGTAAAAACTGAGACTTATATAGACGACAATGGGAAGGAAACGGATGTGGTTTAATAATAACTGGCAGGACAAGGATATAATACTTTATATACATTTTGTGAATTTATTTCAAGATAAAGTAGTAGTGTATAAGTGCATTTAAGAAACATGACTGGAATTTAAAATATAGTTTTGTAAATACATGTAGAAGTTACCTTCACTGTCCAGTAGCGTAGCGTATATTATTATGTATAAGTTGTCATAGTGATAAATATGTACTTGGTAAATTATTTATAAATTGCAAAATTCACATTAGTGGCTGCAATTGAATAAATAACAATTAGTTGTGTATACTTTTAACAGCATCCTTATTTTGTTGCAAACTATTTTGATTAACAACAATTTATATTTTGGTGTGATTTTTTATGTTATTTCCCGACTACCCAAAATAAGGGAAAGGCTTTTTGAGTGTATGTATGTATGTATGGTAAGTGTAATCTCACACCGAGAGCCACTTAAATTCTCAAGACTACAATTTCAAGACTGCAATCCTAAGACTGCAAATGATTTGTAAAATCTGAGGACTTGGGTAGAATGGCTTTATTAGTAGTTGCACCGGTTGTTTTTATCCCTAAACTGAAACACAATAATGCAAACACTGCTGCTTGGCGATAGGTTAAAGGATAAGATCTGATGGTCCTAGCGAAATTTTTAGAGTTGTTGGTAATTCTGCAGCTCTGCCTACCTCACTCTGGGAATGAAGGCTTGAAGGTATGTATGTATGTATGTAATAGTATGTATGTATGTATGGTGCTAGCGATCCGGGCGGATCCTGCACAAGGTCCTACAACGGCTTCCACGTTGTATCCATGTTTCTATGTGACATCATGTATACTAAACGTCTTGTCATTTCTTTTAATGAGCTGTATAACGTACGCGTAGAATTAGTTTCCCGCTACTCCTCCCATTTCTTCCCGTTGGGGGTCGATTTTCCTTTCTTAGTGCTCACTTACATCATGAAAGGAACCCCTGTACCAAATTTCAAGTTTCTAGGTACATACAGTAGTTTTGGCTGTGCGTTGATATATAAGTCAGTCAGTTTTGCCTTTTATGTATATAGATTGGATTAGGAGAGCATTTCCCTTTTTTTGCCACTATGAGTGACATCTCTAGCATTAAAAAAAAATGGCAGCTAACTATGCAATAATGTGTCCCAAAATATTTGTATGGAAAGTTCCTTTTGTTTTACCGATATTCATAGGTACGTTTTTCTTTAGCTATATGGAACCTCTTTAGTCCTAATGCTGCAGAGACAATCAAATTTTCTAAGCTTGATTTTTGTGAGACTTGTTAAGTTGAACTTCGTATTTATGTCGGTGATGGAACCAGTAATGAACAAGGACCAATAATGGACACTTGATTCTTATGGTACAGAAGATAAGGGATATTCATTTATTTTGAGACCATGCTCTTCTTTCTTTCTCTCTTTGAATTTATTGAGTTAAGTGTCAATTATTGGTGCCTCTAGCTAAAAGTGTCCAACATTGGAGCTGTCAGCCTATTTAAACTGTGCCCAATATTCCAGGGTGCTGTGCGCGATCAGCTGTTTGCTGGCTGCGCCGTTACCGGACCCCGAGGATGATTTATCTGTGATAGGATTGCAATACGGTAAGCCATGGACAAAATAAATAAATCCAAAAGACTTATAAAACTAAAACAGTAGCAGTGTTTGAAGTTTCCTGAATCGGAATCGTTTTGAATCGTTTTCTTCCCAGAGGGCTTATTGTCTAACACACTCGCAATTACGATTGTCTGCATGCAAAATGAAAACAATTACTCCACTTTGAAGCCGGTTGCGATTGCGAGTGCGTTAGACAATAAGCCCTCAGGATGTGAAATGTATTTTATAGTACAATAAAGTGACTTACATGATTATAGACCGTTAAAAACTTTTTTTTCAGAATCTCTCCTTGGAAGTACCATATCGACATCTGTCGGCGAGTCCGAAGTCATCTTGGAGCCCAAAGAGGGCTCTGGGGGCTTCGAGCCGAGCTTCCTGCTGACGCGGTGGTTCCACAACAGAGCTGGGGAGAAGATATATTACTGAAATCGTGATGATTACCTATGCAGCGCCTCTATTCTAGACGGTATAAACGATATCGTAGTTTACCTGTTAAGATATTGTTATGACGTCAGCCGTCATTACTGTCAAGAAAATAAGAGCTATCAAAACGGTGACAATACGATAACAGGACAAAAACGATATTGTTTTTACCGTGTTGAATATAGAGGCGCAGTTCAGTTTACGCTGAGAGAAAAGGACATATATAAAGGAGCTATATAACTGCTATAGCTCTGTCCTTTACACTCGCCGTAAAATGAACTGCAAAGCCATGTCATTATAATATAACCCTCCCTGCTTCAAGTGCTTTAATATTTAAATTGCGGAATCTCATGAGAAAATAACACTAAAACAGAAGTAACGTGTAAAATGTAACGTAATATAATGTAATTTATACGCATAATTATGTAGTATAAGTTATTTAGTTTAATACCTCTTAATTAAATACATTATTTCAATAAAATCGTATTTTCTTTTAAACCCACATAGCAAAAACGCATTTATGCATATTAAAACACAAGTCACTTTAGGAGACCGTAGTCAAATCTCCCTGATTTAGACCCAAAATCGAGCGTAGGTAATGTTTTTTTGTACGTTCAGTTTTTTTTCCTTGTCGAAGCTGAGGGGCTAGACAAGATGCATTACGCTAACCAGCGTTTCTATTCATTTCATTTGTAAACCAATCGCGTCACTGATAGATCACGTGACTTTTCGTATCACGTCATCTACCAGTGACGCGATTGGTTTCAAACCGTGGGCCCATAATTATGGTCACGATGGATAAAACATCCGTCACTCTCACACTAACATACTGGTCAGAAAGTGATAGATGTTTTATTCACAACGATAAACATTACCATAATACGCCCACTGAGACGAACTTTCATCGAGAAAATTTGTATGAAAATAAAGAACAGGAACTTTTTTTAACAGGCGTTCTGAAATAAATCATACTCATTGATGTTTGTCTCAAAAGCACACTATTTTATTGTACACTAGCTTCTGCCCGCGACTTCGTCCACGTAGATTTCGATTATAGTTATTCCCTCGGGAAAATTTAAATTTTCCGGGATGAAAAGTAGCCTATGTGTTAATCCAGGGTATAAGCTATTTTCATTCCAAATTTCATCCAAATCCGTCCAGCCGATGCAGCGTGAAGAAGTAACAAACACACACACACACACACACACAAACTTTCGCATTTATAATATTAAGTAGGATAGTAGGATTAGTAGGATAGGATTATTATTACTGAGAAAATAATGTTATTTTTTTCAGAATCCCTTTTAAGTACCATACTGTCATATCTCGGGTCCGTATCATCCGGGTCATCGTGGAGCCCGAGGATGAGTCTGGGCGCTTCGAGCCAAGCTTCTTACTGATGCGGTGTGGTTCCACAAACGGAGCAGGGGAGAAGATATATTACTAAAATCGTGATGATTATGATCCCGAGATACCGTCTCCTGAGCGCAGCATCTCAGATAAAACTCCTGTAGCAATATCAACCTAATTACTAAAAGAATATAATTAAAACTGATTTGATTATTAAATTTGGGATACTGCTTATTGGCTTAGAAGGGCAGAAGTCTTTTAATGATGTGGAGTTGGAAATGGCCATAGCTAACTTCGTGTGTTTGAAATGTTTTTTGTGTAAAAAATTATGTCAGAGTGAGATACACACTGCGAATAGCTCTTAAGAGAATTGTTAACCGATGCTTAAATCGCGTTGCCATAAAAAAATCTAAACTATTTTAGCTCCGTATTACATAATACTAATTTTATGTATCTGAGATACACTGTAACAGAACACCTGCATGATGATGCAGATTATAGAGAGGGAAATAAGGGGGATTATCCGCAGGTTCTCACGCTGCTGTTCAGCAGAGGTCAAGCGAATGCTGTTTAATTCTTACTGTACATCGCTCTACTCGTTTGGCCTGTGGACTGACTTCACAAAGCGAGCTGTCATCGCCCTACGTATCCAGTTTAACAACTCGTACAAGGTGTTAATGGGGCTGCCCCGCTTTTACAGCGCATCTTTCCACGCCATGCATGATTTCCACGCCATCACGAGGAAGCAGGCGGCGTCCCTGGTGTTTCGCGTACGGGGCAGCGCCAACAGCAGAGCTTCTTGGCTGCTATCGGGGATAGAGCAGACAACCCTTTTGTTTACCGCTGGGCTGATCTCCATTGCCTTGTATACAGTAATCCAGTGGGACCTAACATAGTCACGTAAGCAAAATTATAACTATCAAATATATGGACCCATGTTGTCTGAAATAAACGTTGTATTATTATTTTTTACCCCTTAATGCCTAGCGGTGCAATTTCGCACCCTGTTGTGGTTCGAATTGGTGATTCATTGTTGAATACATTAAAAGTCAAAATACATTAAAATAATCAAATTATTATTATTCAGCCTATAATGCGTTTGTATTGGTTTTACTGTACTTACATTATCATAGTACAGTATAGAAATACTTACAAAGGAACCAACTAGATTTCTTTTAGTTTTCTTTAACTTGTGTCACTAACTTTTATAGTATTATTTGCTTTGTAATTAATTAATATTTCTTCAAAACGTTTTCATAATGAGTCAATCTGATGTTATAATGAGTATTCAAGAAATAATAGACGCCAGTTTTGGAGTGGAAACAGTAAGATTTAATTGAGGAGATATAGTTAGAAAAGTAAAATTTGATTTGACGTTAAGAGGCTTGTGAAACTGAAAATTTTCATACAAAAAGCGATAAGTTTGCTCTCCCCTTAAACCTAGAACAATGTTTATTTCTAAATGTATTGTAGATATTATTAAAAACTATTACATTTTTCTAGTCAAGACGACGATTTTACAGACGTAGTTTTTGTAATATAACGGCAAAATTTTAAAACTGGAAATCGTACTTGATTTAGGTGTTAAGAAACGTTATGGCTCATAGCTAACTTATGGCGGATTTCACCAAGCGAGAATAAGGTGTTATACCTAGATTAAACGCCGAATTTGTATGGACTAATCTTGGAGTAAGTCTTATTCCAGCTTGATGAAATACGGCCTTAGTATGAAAAAATTGTCGACGGCTACGCAATTTAAGCGTCGGTTTACAATTCTCTTAATAGATGAATTCATTCAAAGAAAAATATGGTACTTGATTTGAAAAAATAGGCTATCCTTTGTTAGGTATAAACGAATAGAATAAAAGGATAGTACCTGGATGACCGAGTTTTGCTCGGGTTTTTTTTTTGGTAAGTTTTCTAAAACTGAAACCTAGCTAGATTGATTTATCGCCCCCGAAACTCCTTGGGCCCGTATTATGTTAGCCTTTGTCGTGGTGGATAAAGCATCCGTCACTTTCGCACTTACATACTGGTCAGAGAGTGACAGATGTTTTGTCCACGTTTATCCACATCGATAATAAGGACCATAATAGACCCGCTGCATACTAAATTTCATGAAAATCGTCGGAGCCGTTTCCGAGATTCAGGAAATATATAATAATATACAAGAATTGTTCGTTTAAGGGTATTAGATTTATGTAATGTCCTGGGGCTCGAAAAAATAGTGACAAGTCACGCAATCTATAATCTAAGTAGTAGCCTGCAGGATCAGTATATGAATTTAATACAAAGTCATTATGTACATTAAAGTAGCGGTAAACTGTTTATAAACTGTTTATAAACTGTTAGGTGGAAACTGTTTTGGCTCATGAATTAGGATTTTTGAAAATTTTAAAAATTATTTTCGTATTAAAATACTAAATAGTTGTAAATGTAATAAAATGTAACCTTTTTTTGTTTCTTTGTGTTTCTTTATTTGTACTTAAGTAAGATTGCACTGTGCGTTTTGTTTTCATCGTCATATCATATTAAAATAATTAGTTCTCATTTAAGTGCATTATGTAAAATTCTTATGGGAATAAAATAATGTCTTTAAACATCATGTATATCTGCTATAAATATGTTTCCGTTTGCACTAAAAAAATATTTATACAGCAATTTTTGTTGAGTTGAGATCCTATTTTCATTTCATTTCAGACATGCGTCGTTAATTTTAAAATGTTGAAATCACTTCTACTCATTCTTGGTAATCAGTTACGCATCCTCGATCGTTATGTGCAATTCAATTCGGATGAAATAAAAGTAACATCTAATATATCAATTTCGGAAGTGACTGTACAAGCGAATGATGACAAGAAAATAAAGAAGAAACCAGGGAAATTTAGCACCAAATCGGAGAGCTTTATGAAAAAAGAAGAAGAGACTCATGAAAGGGTTCTGGAAGCAGATGAGTGTAGATCTGCTTCTAATATAGTAAGTTGAAGTTGAAGTTTTAAACGCACCGAGGGTTCCGTACCGCCGCACAGTAGGTATTTTTTCAATTTCGAATCGAATCAGGGACTAATTCTCGTGACTTCGAGATGATTTTTCACGCGAGATATGTCGAAAAAATGTATGCAGTTGAAAGTTCATCTCGTTTGAAAAATCATTTCGAAGTCACGAGAATTGGGTCCCAGTACGAGCCTAACTCACTCTTGATCTTTGTTAAGTAATTGTCGTTTTTCTTCAGGGTTTGTACTGTAATCAGGTAATCACCAAATTTGACGCTTGGATATTTTGACCGTCTCTACGAAACAATTAAAATAAAAAACGTTTCATACCCCCCCCTTTAATTATTTGACTTTTTATTTAAAGTAAATCCGTCGTAATAACACATATTCTGAAGGAAAAAAAGATCCACATAGTTGTGTTTGGTATAGACAAACACAAAGGTTTGAACCTTTAATCAATAGTGGTAATAAAGGGGTGTGCTTTTGCAAGATTTTGGCTTTTCGTTGATGACGCCAATGATTCTAATACTTTACACGATTTCAACAGAAGTATATGCTGAATACGAAGAAACAATCAAGAGTTGTTTGTAGAATTTGAGATAATAATAAATATTGCTAAGGGCCTGTTTCACAATCGACAAGTAAATTTATGTGCCAGTTAAAGTTAGCTCTCTCCTTGTCTATGTTCAAGTGTAAGAAAAGGAAAGGGCTAAATTTATGTGTCAGTTATGCTTAACTTGACGATTGTGAAACAGGCCCTAAGTATCAAGGGAATATTTGTTTCAGGACATTTTAACGGAAGAGGAGAAAAGAGAGCGGCTACTGAGGATAATCGATCAGGTTTTAAATACCTAATAAAAACATTAGGGAAATTTAAACAATTGAATTAATTTGGAAGTTGTTTACAGTTCAGTTTTTTCTTAAAATTAGTAAAAAGAATAGTTACTTGGTTAAAAAAGGATACTTTAACGTAAGATAATACATACGTGTGATTTAAAAAGCTACGGCTAGATGCCATTATGACCTTTAGGGATTACCAAATTTTATCAAATTTTTCCAAAAATTGGGTGTTGTCACCAACAGATTGAAACCTATATCATTACATTAAAAAGGAATAAGTTTAAACACCATTTCTTAATATGGCCGCTCACCGGAGAACAAAAATATGGGTACTTGAAAACCAGATATATTATTATGTTGTAACTTTGTAACTGTAACTTTGGCTAATATACAAAAAGCTAAAGAACTTTCTTGAAATCGGAGGGTTGATTTAATTCTGCTGTGAGCTAAGTCTTTGCGGCCATAAGTAGTAAGAAATTATGTTATAACTAATTACATTATAAATATAGGTTAAAATTCTGTTGGTGCCACACCCAATTTCTATACAAAAGTGCCCATGATCCTTTGATCAATCATTAATTTGGTTTTAACCAAAGCAATTCCTATTAATTATAGAGACATGACTCTCGCGTGGATCCAGTCAAAACGCCCACTCCAATGGCTTCAATGGATTCACTATGTAAGTGTTGTTTTTAAAGTAAAGTAATACCTACAAATAAATATAAGGAGCAATTCAAACGGTATGTTTTTGTTTTCAGGTAAAGCTAAGATACTTTTAGGTAAATGTTTGTAATAACTTTAACAATATGGTTTCAGAATACTAAAAGATGCTTTAAAGTAATACTTTTCATTTTATTTCAGTTGGAGCGCAAGGTGAATAACATAAAGAAGAATAAACTGGACTAAAGCACATTTTTACTAAACAATAGAGAGTAGAATGAGTTTTTCGCTTATTTTAATATTTTTAACTCCTTAGGGGATGAATTTCCAAAATTCCCTTTTTAGTGCACCCTTCCTTCACCGACACTCATTTCATAGAAAGTATCACTTCGTAGAATTATCGTTTCATAGAAAGCTATTTTCTGCTGAACCCGTGTAGATTTCAGGTTATCTTAAATATGATTCACGTAGATTTGGTTAGTTTAGACTTGTAACCATCACAAGATAACCTGATATCAACACGGCTTTAGCAATAGCTTTCTATGAAACGAAAAATTCTGCGAAGTGATACGATCAATAAAATGAGCGTCGGTGAAACAGGGGTAAACCCCCTTACGATATTCACGAAATATTTTCCCCAAATTTCAAGTACTTAGCTTCAGCTGTGTTGATCGATCAACCAGTCAGTTTTTTCTTTTAAATATATAAAAAGATCAATATGTGCTATGATATTTCTTAGGTCGTGCGCCACGCCTCTCGGTAGTAACCAACGAAGAATTTGGCAAATTATATGCGATAGTTCGAGAACTTAAAGCTCAACTCGATCCGAAGAGCATTCTGAAAACGGACAACGCTGAACTTATACAGAGTGTTCGTAAAGGCGCTTCGCTCACTGATGCTATGACAGCCCTTGCTACCTCTGCTAAGCTTGAAGCTTTCAATAAAGCACTGGGAATAACTTTTTCCTTAATGACGGAATTGGCTAAAAATACGACAGGAGTTGATATAGCACAATTTAAAGCCGTAGAGAACGAATTTAAGACAAAAGGAGAAGTAGAGACGTCTGTGATACCGCAAAAAAAAACAGTTGTTCAAGAAACACCTCTTTATGTCACAGATTGCATCACTGCTACTGATTTAAGGTAAGTGGTAATAAAACTATTAATAGACATAAATTACAAACATAAGTCTTACTTTAAAATCTCTGAAACGGCCCAACCAATTTTCATGAAACCTAGCTAAGAACGTTCCCGATTAAAATAGATTTCTTTATTAAAAGCCTTCAATGATTCCATCCCTTTAGGAGCTACGATGTCATAGACATGCACATAATAACACATAAACACAGATACAGATACACAAGTACACAGACACACATGTACACAGATACACAGGTACAGGTCTTTTTAGTCGAAGATTAAAAATACAATATTGTAGATTCCGTGTGAACTTTAATATCTAAGGCACTGTTAATTTTAGACATGCAATGAAAGAATTACAGGAAGATGTCACTGAAAATGTAAAACAAATTGCTAGTACATCGAAAACTGAAACGACTAAAACCATGAGATCGATTACTGAGTTGGGTAAGAGTTTAGATACCTAATGTATGTACTAATTGTAGCGCTGATTTTCTGATAATAATAAAATAATGTTTTTGGCAGAAAACAAAATGCTGAAGGCATTAGAAGTAGCGAAGCGATTTGAAATCATAGAAAAAACAGTTGCGGATTATGGCAAAAGACTTTCGGCTTTAGACACCAATCTTTCAACGCAGGTAGGTACCTAAGAAACAACAAAATCAGTAATAAATTCTAAGTATTACATTTCTGTATAAGAACCAAGTCCCATTTTTGTTTAGATCACCCACTACCAAGATGAGCTGACACAAATGCAACATGAATTAGAATCAGGTTTAGACACTCTGGAGCAAACTTTGAACAATTTGGCTACCAATCCTGACGGTAAATTTAAATACCTTTAAAGTCCAAATTAATTGGTAAAAATAGTTTAAGTACGAGTATTTAAATAGGGTACCTATTATTTTATCGAAACAGCTTTCAAAGAACGTATCATTACGCAGAAATTTCATTTCATCGAAAGACATTTCTCGCCGCAAGAGTTTATTTTTTTTGGCCGTCTCAATTCTAACCTAACCAAATCTACGTAATTAATGTTTAAGACATCCTGAAAACATCATGGTTTCAGCAGAAAATAGCTTTCGATGAAATGAAATTTGATGAAATGATACAATCGATGAAGTGAAATTCGATAAAAATTAGGTAATTAGGGTTACCATTTAAATAATTTCTGACTTGACTACAGATATCGTCGATCTAAGCAGAAATTTGACCGCAGTACAAGATGAAATGGAAAATTCTTCAGTGAAACAAAGGGATTTAGAAATATTCCAAGCAAGAATGGCAACAGATATGGCGGTAATATTGTTGTTTTTAATACATATAAAAGACCACACTAGGTTTTCTATGTGTAATATATATTTGTGCAAGGTTCGTCCGGATCACTTTATGCTTTACCCTACCGCCAAGCAGTAGTGTTCCAGTGTACAGATAACATCGTCGGTAAAATTATTAGCATAGAGGTATTCCACCATAGTCATCAGGGTTTTTCTTCTTCTTCTTCATAGCGTGTCGACGTCATGTCATTATATGAGCTGACCAATATTCTGCCACGCGAACGGCATTGCTAGTGGCGTCATATATGTCATTAGGGTTGACAAATCATTTGTAGTCTTAGGATTGGAATCTTTTTAGAATTAAAATGTCTATGGGTCACAGATTCCACTTACCACCAGGTGGCCTGTGTGTTTGTTTGCCCTATCGTTGCCATAAAAACAAAATATCCTGTGGCTTGGTCTCGAAAGGTAACTGTACAGCCTAAGCTTATAACACAAGGCATTTCATTTTATACAACTGTAAAACTTATTAAAATTGATAATTATGTATTTGAAATTTTATGATATTACGACTTTGATTTTCAGGACTTGTATGAACAACTTGAGTTGATAAGAGAGGTCAAGGCTGACCGCAGTGAAGTGAACGACTCTCTCTGTGACAAAGCAGGCCTTGAGCAGCTGAACGGAATGGTTTCCATGGACATACTCAATGCTTGCCGTGATGATTTACTTAACAAAGTCCAAGAGATAAATGAAAGATTTAAGAACCAACAAGAAGTGTGGCAGGTAACAAGCATCACAATATCTTTAGGAGAATGAAGTTAATGAAATAACGTAAACTAAAAAGCTGAAGACCTCGTCAACAATTCGTTGCTTAAATACAAAAGAGACACAAATCAAAATATATTTGTGTTGCATTTAATTTCGGAATGCTATGTAATTAAAGTTTTAAATCAAACAATACTTGTTTTTGATTTGTGGCGATTTTGCATTTATGCAGCGAATGGCAGGATAAGTTGAAATCATTTTTGAAGAAATAGGGAAACCTAGAGAAAGTATAATTATAATAATAGACTTAAGTAAATACCGTGTAATACTGACGTTTTTATCCCTTTTTTAATATAAAGTAAGTGATACCTACAGTCTACACATTTTTTTGCTCTACAGAAAGCAATAGATGACTTGGTAGGAAGTATAGATGAAAAATGCGACTGGCATCAGCTTTATCGCCTTCGTGACGACATAGGCCATCATTTAAACGTTCTACAAAATAAAGTCCAAGAATTGAGTGACCTAGTAGGAGAGCCACGGGCAGTTGCTCTGAAAAAGATGATGTTCCGAGACACGGAATGTCTCTCCTGCCGTCAACCAGCCCGCATGGAAGTCACAGTCCCTAAACTCCCTCTGTTGCCATCGTTTAAGAGGGCGTCCGCAGATGGTGCTGAGGCCACCAAACCATCAACAGGAGGAGGGGACAACAATATTTGTTACGTTAGTCAACCTGCAAAACATCCGTTGAATGCAAAGTGAGTAATTTTTCCTCGTAAAATTAATATTAAACGTTCTTTTGACTATGACGCGGGAGTGACCGTGCCTACGAAGCCAGCAGCGGTCCTGGGTTCGATTCCCGGTGTGGTCAAATATTAGTGTGATGAGCGCGACAATTTTTTTCTGAGCCTTGGATGTTTTATATGTATTTAAGTACATATTTATTTCTCCATATGCCAGAGTACAAGCCTATAGCTTAGTTTGGGTAAATTCGTGTGTTTGACACTTAGTATATTTATTTATATTTATTAGTTAGTTATCTAGTCGTTGAAATGAATACCTACTCTTAGAGTTAATTATTGTGACACCGTACCCAGTAAAGTTTCACAAAATATTTTCAATTTCCACAATACCCCACAATACAGCAATGCACAGCATGCATTAAACGCAGCGTGCTGAAGTGCTGGTGACACGCCTGTGGTCACTTAAGTAGCAAAGTTCGCAAATCTCAATAGAGTTTTTGCGCCTAGCCAGATTGCATTTGCAAAAGTTAGCGACTGCAGAAGTCAAAGAATTAGGATAAACGTGAGCTCTCATGCTTTATGCCTGTTATTCCATATATTTTCTATATTACATTCGCTAGCTTTCATGGAATGAACCTTGGCTAGAATCTAGCAACGATAACTGCTCTTGACTTAGGTTTTCTAGACCAGTCACAACCACATACAAATAGCATTTTAATTGTGGTAGGAGAGTAGTGTTGTGCAGAGTCCGTCTAAATTGCTATCACCGTGTGTATTTATAGGTTTCTGGTACTGCAAAGGTTCATTGACATTATATTTCAAATTACTTTTCTTCCCTAGGGTTGACATGCATCACTTTCAACCCGCTTTTAAGATAAACAATAGCCAACTTTCAGAGTATGAGACATGAAAGTGATTTTCCTAATGTGTAAAGTAACTAATACATGTCATTTTCAATGTCCGCAGAGCGCACATGTGTCATCGATACTGCGGCGGCTCGCATACCATCCTGCCTGCAGGGTGCAAAACACGTCGGGCAGTGGCCGTAGTCCCTTACCAGCGGGAGCTCACGACAACTATTGGAACAGATGGATTTGTGAGGACAATTTTATTGAATTCCAAATGAATTGTTCAACTTTTACTCTTTGGTTGGCCGAACCCGGATCTCTGGTTTTCCCAAGCGCGTCTTGAATGCTAGGCGCTTTGCCAGTATTTAATACTATAAATTTAAATGCGCGCATAGTGGTCAGAGTAAACTCGATGAATAGAAAAACTATCATCTGGAAGTATTAAATCATACTTATATTATATGCGAAAGAACTCTGAGCTTTCGTTGCCTTTATATACGGGTCACAGTTCGTCTTTAATTTAATGTACAGAGTTTAGTATGTCTCCCGCAATATTGGACAGTTTTCGGGGGAATAAGTAGCGATATACGGACCAAGTATTATAATGTATGTTTATAGTTGCCTAGTACATAAAGTAGTAGCCTGAAGCCTAGTTTTGAAGTAGGTTAATTTGTGTAAATGTGTTTTTCCCTGATATTTCATCATCATCATAATCAGCCTATATTAGTCCACTGCTGGACATAGGCCTCTCCCATTGCACGCCAACGAGCACGATTCGTGGGCACGTAGTGTAGGACGCCCTCAGACTAGGTGGAGCGACGATCTTCGCAAGGTGGCTGGCAAGAGCTGGATGAGAGTGTCCCTGATATTTATTTATCTGTTAATCTTGGTTACAGGCATATAGAACAGACGAGATAACATTACCAAAGCCTTGCGTAGCTTGCAACGCACCTGCCTCGTCTCCTGCAAAGAATAATGAAAGCGAGAGTTTTGGACTTGGTAAGGATAAGATCACTATCTAGACACACGGTAGTGTGGACGGCCAAGTTCACTGAAAATACCGGGCAAGCCTGCAGTGTGTAGGTATTTTTACACGAACCCATTCAGGCCTAGTGCAGCTAGAAACCGTATTCTTTACACAGCTCTTAGACTCATAAACTTCAAGTCCAGTAAAAACATTAAAGTTCTATTAATTATGAATTTCTCAAAATGACGTATTTGGTACTGACTGAACACCGTACCTAACTCCTACTTAAATTGTATTATGACTAGTCGTATTTTTTTATCAGAAATATATTTAGAAGATAAATCTATATCCACTACCTACCAAAGAGTACTAACAATAAGTGTAAAAAATAGGCTAAGTTCTCATGTTCTAACAAAAATTGAGGTAGGTATCTAAAAAGGTGCTAAGTTTGCAACTAGATTTTTTATAGGTACTATAAACAATCTACAGCTATAAACTTTATAGCCAGACCAATTTATTGCCATCAAATGTTACAATATCATGTTGTAATATGTTAGGTATTTATTCAAACTTTTTACCACGCACGCGCGCGCCAATTTCATAGAACTGACATTTGCAGCGGCATCATCAGACCGCTACCACTAATTAGTTCCTACCTCAAAAAGACACTATGATGTTAAAACCTGCAAATGCATCTGAGACCCTTTTCGATACTCCAGGTGTCCATGTGCGTTAGTGATTATTCCCATCAAGTGACCAGCAGACTCGTTCGCTCTATCTATCTTTGAAAAACAAACTGATGAGCAAAAATTCAATTTATAAACTGGTTTTCACCAAGGTCTTCAATTTTCAGATTCTGCAGAACAGCCAAACCAGGAGGCCCAGGAGCATTCCATGTTGGATTTGTTGGGCATGGCTGGCTTCCACTAATAGGCGAAGATCTGACTAAATTCTTTGATTGAAGTGTAGATGAGAATGTGCGATGTAAAAAAATAACTTGAGTCCAAGTATTTTATTTTGAGAAGTATCTAGTTCTAGTCTAAGAGCCCACGTCACTAAACCTAGTTCGATAAGACTACCAGATGAGATTATTTATTATTATTATTATTTATTTATTAAAAACAAACAACATGATACAATAATATTAAACGCATAATATATAATTAGTCACGTCATTAATGGGGGAACACGAAATGGCAATGCTGTAATGCAAAACAAACCTGGCAAAGCTATTTCTTTTAATTTATAAGTCCGATGTCTAGTATGATAAGACTTCCAAATTTTGTTTGTTCCTCGTAACAGGGGAGGGGTACCAGAAAAATACCGGAAATCCGGAATTCAATAAAATAAATTAATATTTCACCCGGTTGCAACAACCCTACATCCCTTTGGCAACTTTAAGTAAATATACTCTACCTATTCCGGTCATCTGGTTATAACGACCCAGACGGACCCAGCAAAAGGTTCTGCTACATCTAGTCTCTAATAGTAGGAGATCCGAATAGGAGACGATTTGCACCGGGCTGGTTATTCGATCAAAAGTATTTTTATATCAAATTTGATTTAATTGCTTGTTTAATAGACAAATTATATACCAATCGAAAGTATGAAGCCTATAGAATTTGCAAACGTTAGGTTGACTATTTTTTTCCCGTCAAACTATTGGATAGGCAGGTATAAACAGGTAAGTCGGTCCTAATAATTTTCACCAAACCTAACGTTTACATATTCTATAGGCTTCATACTTTCGATTAGTATGTAATTTGAATATTAAACAAGAATTTGCAATTTTAAAAAAAAGTTCATTTTTAATTATTTTTTTAATGATATAAGTACAGGACTGAAATTTTTCAGCCAACCTATTCGCCACATATTCAGCGTATCAAATTTGATATAAAATACTTTTGATCGAATAAGCAGCCCGGTGCAAATCGTCTCCTATTCGGAGTTTAGACCATAAAGGTTCCGTCAACGAACTCAAGAATAATCTTGTCATCCTTGGCTTCCTTTTGAACCCAGTTAATTCCCCTAAAACCTTGGTCCTGGTAGCTTTAAATGTTCTTTACACCGGTAATTTCTGCGACAATAGCCCGTGAGAACTAGACACAATGGGGTGTACGCCTGTAATGACAATCCACTAATAATTGTGGACAGGGTTTTTGTTTGTACGTTGTGTAAGATATTGGCCGCTGTACAATGGGTTCATATTGTCTCGTGTTTTGATTTAAGGTGATTTATTGTTTTAGATCAGTAGGTTAGTTAGAAGTGAGAAAGTAGTGTAAACGAACTGTTGAGGTTAATTCGTAGTAACATTGTCACTTGTTGGCCCACACTATTTTGTTCCATAAGTCCTGCAATAGATAACGCAGGGGACAAGACATGTTGGGCCGACATATTTATACTATAACATTCTATTAACTAATAAGTTGCATTATTTTCAAAAACTTTTGTATTCTTAGTTCTAATAATTGTTCTTGTGTCTGCTGTTTGGGTGAAATATTTTTGGTCGAATGTGTCATTTCATTTTCATTTCTCAAAAAGTTATTTGTATTGTTATTGTTTTATTTTCCTTATCACAAAATCATTATTTAAGTTAGGTTGAAAAATAATTATTTTTTGTGCGTAGGTATACAAATAGATTAATCTTCCACAATTTTGTTACATACAGCTTAAGGTGCACATACACGGTCAATTTGTTGATCAATAAATTGTCTGTGAACTAAGTCTGAACTATGACGGCTATTATTGACGGGCAATTATGGCTTAAAAAATTACTGGTGTAAAAACCCGAGGCAATGTCACAAAAACGTCGAAAAACAAATAATTTTTATTTTACCAAAATACCCAAATTTATTACGTCTCTGGATGATAAAGCAGGAAGGTAAAGAAAAGGTCAAGTGCCAATGCGTGTAATCAACATTATAATTACACTTTTTGTCATCAATAATACCGTGACATAACAAGTCATTCTAGGTCTACGGTCACGCGTGACAGCGCCCCTCTATAGAATTATAAGCTTATCACTTGATGGACACGGTCTTTGTATGTATTAGTTGAACCAACACAATTATCATTAAGAACGAAATTAACACACACACATGAATGTTGTCTTGTAAGTTTGATGTCAGTTGCGATTGTCATATATTTGTACACGCTTACTCGTACGTTTGCAGATGCAAAGTCGATGCGTTTTAATACATACTGACACAAAAATACAGCACACGACACTAAGTTGTTATAACAAGGGTACAAGCCTCATTATTGCTTGAGTTACACGTTATGTTTTCGTGATCGTCTATACTCCTTGATATACCTACTCATTAGCCGCTATAATGTACTTATTTCGATATGGGCAAGTGGGACATTGCACTGCTTCTGTAATGCAATATCGGATGTTTTGTATGTCTGTCCATACATTTTGTAGACCTCTTAAAATAGCAGCCCTCAAGGCTGAGTTCACAAAAAAGCATGCTATGGCCTGGCTACAACTTTCAAGATAGCGCAGTGGTAGAGGAGAGGGGGCTATGTGGAGATATTGTCATCTGCAGTATCAAGACTTAAGCATTAAAACTTGGAATTTTGTAAAAAAAAGTCTTTAACTTGATATTCAAATTATCAAATCAAAACCCTTAAACATCACATTTTAGATGGACAGCATCTTATCCTATATTACAGATACATAGGCCCTTTCAGGTATACTTCATCACCTTTAAGATGTTTTGTACCCTCTTACACACTCAGTTGTTCGAATGTGCATGTTTCCTCACGATGTTTTTCCTTCACCGAAAGAGAAACAGGTAATGTACTTAAGTTAGAAAAACTCATTAGTACACGGTGACCGCGGGGGTTCGAACTCGGTACCTTACGACCCCGAGTCGACCCCCTAAGCCACTAAGCGCCCGACGCTCTTAGATGAACGCTAACTCTATAGCATTAGAATTTGGAAAATAAATGTTAATTATGTTCTCTCCATTACATAACATAAAATAACATAAACTCACGCCTTCATTCCCAGAGTGGGGTAGGCAGAGCCACAGACTCACCAACAACTCCAAAAACTTGTTGATAATTCTGTGACCACATTTTGCACAACCAGGCTAAGATGTTATTCAGTGTATTAGTGACAGGTTGCAAACCCATCGCCTAACAGCACTACACAGCCTTTAGTCCCTTAGTCGTCTCTTACGACATCCACGGGAAGACATGGAGTGGCAACATTCTAAACCCGGCACCACACGGTAAAATCTTCTCTCCATTATTATTAATAAAATTAAATTTGTCTAACCTCTATATGTCGTTGATCCCTCAATGAACACTATCTACTCAACGATCAGCTTTAAAGAATTTCAGCTAACCTTAAACCTCAACCATGTCTCCACGGTCGTTAGGGGACCAATTGACAGTGACGACCTTTCCATTGACGATTAGATGCAGACGCCGGTTGATTACTTTGTTTGTTTTTGGATATTCTTTACTAAAATCTGACACTATATAAAAAAGAAGATTTTGATCTTTATTCTGTAAGTGAGCCTTTAAAAGTCTGAATTTACCAGGGCTTCCCAAATATATTTCTCTATTAGTCGTCATCTCGGTATTCATTCCCTTTCTAGCCATATCATCTTTCACACAGTCCATCAATTTCAATATCTACAATAAACTAACGATAAAGATAACGCGTAACAACGAAATGCATAATTTCTTAAATCATAATGCTATTAGGTAAAAAAAAAGTAGATATTTCTAAAGTCTTTGATTCCTATTAATGTGGTCACATTTCTAACCTAACCTAACCTAGTAAGAAGAAATTGACTTAAAATGCATAATAACAAGAAATTGATCATTATGATAAATGTCTGATAAAATTATAATTTTTTTATGCTAAAACTTTATTATGCTTTTCGTAGGTAATTAAATTAATTTATGCGAACAGTTTTCAGGCTGATTGAAGAGCACCGATTTAATTGAAATCAAATGGTTTTCCTCTTTTCCCTTACTTTTATTCCCTAATTCCTGTGCCGGGATCTATCAATGTTTCATTGACGAATTGTTTTTATAAACCAATGCCCTGTAGTTGAACTCAACTGCAAATAATGAAGCACCCAAATAATGACACTATCGAACTTTTAAATCTGTCTTTAAGTATTGAATCCGCCGCTTATTCCGTATTCAAGCCTCGCGATCTCCCGGTATTTTGACCATTGTGCTGGTCATACTGCTGTATTATACGATAGAAGAACAGTCGGAATGTTAAAACGAACATACACGTCACTTGAAGTGTGAATGGCGATATTTTTTCACCGTTAATTCGCATCACAAAACCAGTACTTGAAAAAAATCTTACTATCACTAATACCATCTCCATCGCTCTTAAGTGGAATTACTTTTATGTGAAAGGAACAGCATCAAGGTTCTATGTTAACCAGATAGTCCGGGTTATACAGGATTTTTGTAATACGTGGTTTAAACGCGGATCATGGTTTAATGTATATCATTTGCATTGATAAGTTAGTAAATCTTGTCACAGTATGTTAATGTGGGAATAAGAGACAAGCCTATAAACAAAGTGACTTCTATGTTACATGCGTTACTTGGCATTTCAAGGTTACTCGCATTTATGCTGGGAAAAGTATGTATGTATGTAAACACTTTATTATACGGTAGCTCTGCACACTTAAGTGCTTTGTCACTTTAATGTTATGTTTGAACTGCTGCACTAGTCTGTCAAGGCCATTAAAGCCAAATTGTACAAATGTGAAGCTATTCCTTAACTTGTTCCTTTATCCGACATTTCTGATTATTATGTCAGAAGATCCGGTAGGGAGTGGAACGCAATGCTGCGTTCCAGAATTGGTATTGCTCAATGTTGGAATGGTGACCACCAGCTTGAGACTGGGGTAGACCAGCTGCCGCTGCCGGAGATCCTAGAGCTGGTGCTTACCTCTCCCAAAGGATTGGGCTAGCTATCCAGAGAGGTAACGCAGCCAGTGTCATAGGGACCATGCCGCGAGCGGACCTGCTAGAGGGGGTGTTCTTTTTATAGTGGTGATTTTAATTTAAATAAGTTTAGTTTTAACTTTTAACTGTATTATATATTTTTTTGTTTATATTTCTCAATTGCTTGGCCAGTAGAAATTGAGAAATATAAGTACACAAAAAAAACATAAATTGAGAATTTCTTTTTTGAAGTTGATTTATGTACTAATGGCCGTGTTTATTTAAGTGGATAAAACATCTGTCACTTTCTAACTTGTTTGCAAGTGCGAGAGTGATGGATGCTTTGTCCACCGCGATAAAGACGACCATAATACGGGCCCTGGGACTCGAATGTTATGTTATAAGTACATCAGCTATTATATAACTATTAGCCATTGTCAAAACGGACAGAACTGTGTCACCGGCAATTACGTCGGAGGCTCAGCGGCCCTACGGAAGGAAGCTGCGAGGACGACAGAGTATTGTTTCCGCGGATTTACTTGGGTTTGGTACAAGCGGCAGCGGATTTCAAAATACTAAATTGAAGAGTCTTTGCCTTTAGGGTCGAATAGGAAATCAAATTATAGTGTCTTTCCATCCACGACGTCTCGCCCGACTACTTCATTTTTCGTACATTGACGCAACCGTTCATAGTCAAATAGACTAGCGGGACGTGGCTTTGTGGGATTAACAACCACACCGGGAAAAGGAGACATGCCATCTTAGTTCTCAGGGTTGGCGAATTTGCAGTCATGAAATGTCAAATCGCAGAGCCCATTTATAACCAGGTAGTCTGTGTGCTCGTCGGCCTTCTCTATGCCAGTCAAAAAACAGCGTTATTCTATTAAGTAACACTATATATATAAAAGGCAAAACTGACTGACTTATATATCAGCGCACAGCCGAAACTACAGTACCTAGAAACTTGAAATTTAGTACAGAGGTTCCTTTTATGATGTAAGTGAGCACTAAGAAAGGATTTTCCGAATATCGACCCCCAACGGGAAGAAATGTGGGGAGTAGCGGGAAACTAATTCTACGCGTACGAAGTCGCGGGCATCCTCTAGTTACAAATAAATGCCACACGTACCTACATACCTGTTCTCACTACAGCACACAAAACTTCCGAGATTTATTTGTGTAAGTAGTTTCAGAGATAAGCTCCGAGCGAGATCCCATTGAAAAGTGCCCGGCATGTTTTGGGATAAATATTTTATGTATTTCCTCATTTAAGATTCTAAATCAATCATCAATCAGCGAGTGCCACTGAAATTACTACGTCTCGTCGTGTTTCGCTTTGTTTATTTGCTTGCACGCTGCTCGCTCCGCTCGTCACGCACGCCACTTCTGCGCATGTCGCAACGACAATTTGCACGCTAATCCTCGTCCCTACTTCACACTAATTACATCGTCATTCACGTGCACGCAATTTTTGACATTGACAATGATTTTTTGCCGATGTGGTAGTGGCTTCTTAATACAAATTAATTGTGGTGACATAAAGTGATGGATGGTCTTTCGTATTCTGTCAATTTTCCAAACCTTTGTCTTCATGTTCGTTGAATAGTGTACTATTATTACCTACTTTGTTATAATATATGTACCACAGGGCAAAAGCCTGTCTCAGGTCTCAACATAATTCTCTATTTCAAGAACAGGTGTAGTTAGTCCAGCCGTCTTCATTGTTGGTCTGTCTGGCTGATAAAATAACATCCTACTAAGAACTATTAAAGAGTTTATGTTTTTTCACTTATCACGTTATACGCATAGGAAAGCTCTGAAACGGTACCCGTCTCTTACCGTCTCTTACATTTCGTTTACTGCTTTGTTCAAATCTAGGAAAATTAAGCAATCCTATAGGGTGACGGAATCAGTAATGGACAAGGACCAATGATGGATACTTGATTCTTATTTTGCAGAAGATAAGGGTTATTAATTTGTTTTGCAACCATCAATTTAGGACCGTATCAAATTTGAATAAAGAGTTTAGTGTCCATTAATGGTGCCTGCCAGCTAAAAGTGTTCAACACTGGTGCCATCAACCTTAGATGGATTTAGTTTCGTTCATCGATTTTTTACAAAGCTGCTTTGGTGGAAAGGTTGCCTTCAGTAGCAGAGATATGGTAATGGATAAAAAGAAGTGAAAGACATTGCAATAATAAAACTACACCAACAAGTCCTGTTGTTAAAAAATATAAAGCAGACACAATTAACTTATTCAAAGTGGGTCTTTGGGTTAATTTATTAACACAATTCATTAAGTGCTCCTGCAGTGCAGGATTTAAATTAGTCTGGTAAACAACCCCACCAAAAACATGAATGTACAAAAAGGCCAAAATCTCATGTACCTCCAAAAGTAGTTCAATCTAAAAAGGTGCCAAGTTTGGCACTAGATTGTTGACAACTGAACCAACTTTGCCACTATGCTACTAGATCCTTGTACATTGTACAACCATGCAAAAAAAACCATTGCAAGTTCAAAAACTTCATTATTAATTATACTATTCCTTCACACGCAGCAAAAAAGTTAAGCAGTTGTTTACTGCTGTCAACATTATACATAATCAGAAACTTCATGGTTGTGCAATGTTTCAGGATTGACTTCTTCACTGCATACTACTGTTAATGCATTTTGAGCTCTAACTTGGCATTTTTCTATTCAAGTATGTTATAATATTATCTAATCTTATGAGTATTTAAGAAATCTAACAAATCTGGACACATTAGGTATGTGTCTAAATTCATCCAGAAAATTTCTACCTACTTTATCATCATCTCGCCGAGCATCTTCGGGTGCATAATTCCACCCAGAATTGAAAGAAAGAAAAATAATTTATTCGTGGCAAACTGACAAACAAAACTCAACAAAATACTGACATAGACAAAATACCTGTTGGCACGAAATGGTTCCAACTCTGCGTTATTATGCCTGCCCACATCTCCTCCATAGTGCAGTAGGGATTCCTAAACGGAGTCTCTCTTCTCCACCTCTTGGCTGCTGTCACATAATTTTAACTTATCTTGCTTCTATCTCATAATTATCTTTTTGCTTGTTAATTATGGCTACTCGTACTATAAGTGTATGTACTTCAACGTACCTCGCGTGTATGTCGGATGGCCGTTTCGACCGACTAGCGACAAATTGGCTACTCAGCCTTCCTACCATAGAATGTGCCTAACTACATAGTAATAATATTAGCATTTTAAATTTAATGTGGTTACCGATAGAGTATACAATTCTTTGACTACTGCATTGCATTTAGCAGCCTTCTTTACTAGGACGGCAGTACTAATCCAATTACCGTAATTGTCATTAGTGTCTCATTCCGTCGCAAATGATTTGTTTACGCTGTTTTTGTCTTGTATTGTTCGATTTACAACCGATTAAGATCTAAGGGAAGTATGAGATGATCGAAATATCGAATGATACTTTGAAGTTGATGTTAATGCGATAAAGTACAAGAATAATGAGAGGAGTCATTATTTTAATCTTGCTTTTGCTTTTGGTGCTTTTAATGTTCTTGGAAGTTGTTAGTACTAAGTTTTTTGTGTTGCACTTGATAAACGATTTTCTTTCCTTTTTTTTTCTCAATGAACTTACTTTTCTTTGCGAACAAAGTATAAAAACAATAAGTTGCCTAGCGTTCTAGTAGGCAGGTAAGACCGATATAGGTATGGTCGGTTTTTTATAAACCACTGTGACTGCCCACTTTACTACTTTGTCACTTTAACGTTATGTTAGAACTGCTGCGCTAATATGCCAAAGGCGTTATTGCGGCAAGGTATAAAATTGTGCAGCCATTTAGAAGTCCGACTGTACTATTTTGGCTAAGCTGCTTCGTCGACCAAACCAAATTAAAAATACACGATGTAAAATATTAGTCATACTATAGGTACTAATACTAATAACGCCAACAATTTGATTATGATAAAGAAGCAATGCAATGCCAACGTGGAGTAAGGTGCCCTCAGACTAGGTGGAGCGATGATATTCGCAAGGAAGCTGGTGGTAACTGAAGAAGAAGAGCTGAAGACCGAGCTCAGTGGCGTGCTATGCAAGAGGCCCATGTCCAGCAGTGGACTGATGTGGGAGTGTGATGAAAGAAGCAATACGGGTTAAAACAAGATGGAATTAGAGGACTTTATGTATTTATATATTTGAGCTTTATGGCAAAAAAATACAAACTTCAGTACGAAAAGTGGTCCACTTACGTTAATTATAAATAAATAAAGATAAAAATGGATTATTTAAATGTGTTCACCGTTAGTACAGTTAGAAAAATAGTTTTTTTAGCCTGTGTTAGTGTCCCACTGCAGCGCAAAGGTCTCCCCTCTTATTCGCCATTCTTCCCTACTGTTTGCTTGCTCCCGCCAGTCACTTTGAGACACGTTTAAATCATCCAGATAATTATTACGTAACATAAAAGGTACACACGCTTAGTTTGACTTCCGCCCCGATTTTAACCAAACTTGGAATAAGACTTACTCCGAAATTAGTCTACGAATTCGGCGTTTAATATAGGTATAACTCCTTATTCCAGTTTGGTCGAATGCAACCTTACAGAGACAATAAACAGAGGCCCCCAAACTAGCCGAAGGCTGTATCCAGGGAGACCGAAACAGATTAATATAATTTGATGTTGACGTACACTCAAGAAAATAGGTAGATACCCCACGTTTAATGCTATGGTAATTTAAACTTGTAACGTCAGTGTGTAGATGTACGTAATATTATCTCGACGTTTTAGAAACAACCTACTAAGGCGGGGGTAGTTCTTGAAATAAGCAAACTTTCAAAAACCTGACTGTTGTTGCTAACAAACTTTAAATCGTAATAGATCCTAAATGATCGTTCAAAATGAAAAATGATTTGAGAAACCTAAAGATTTTTAAATACAGCCACCACCAGGGGGTATGGCCTAAAATGGCCCTGCCCACCCCTATCCACCCATTCTAGGCCATGGACTCCTGGTTTCCTGGCTTCCATATACCATGGAGGTCAATGGCACAGCCAGCCAACCGTCGCCTCTAGGACGCGCGCAGATATATATACCTGCGCGTGCGACTACAGACCATAGTCTTCGGTGACTCAATCCAGCGACATGGCTAAAGTAAGTGGAATTAGCTAAGATTTCAATTTCAATTGTTTCGGAAAAATAATGTGTTAATTTTCTTAGTTTAAGTATTTGGAAAAACAAACAAGTTGGATTGGTGAATTTGAATATGGTGCATAGTGTTAAATTGGTCCTAAGGATCTATCAATTTATTTTGTCTAAAATAATTTCAGACATTTTCTTACATATTTTTTTTGTAATTTAGTACAGTAATTGGAATTCTTTAAAATGTTTTTTGTATTCTAAAATATTTAAAAATGACATCTAATTTTAATTTACATTCCTATTTTTATTCTAAAACATTCAGTACGAGTATTATCATACAAAATGCAAGAAGGTAGATGATGTTTAACAATTTTCTTTTACTTAAGTACATTCTAACTATGACTTTCTTGTATGTATGGCGTAATGCTGCATTTATTCTTTATTTATTATTTAAATAATCTATCAAAGGAAAAACATATTTTATATGAATAATTTAAACATTTTTTGGCCCCACATTAAATTAAAAACAAAATTCTTAACCCAGGGCCTCTTTTCTACTGAGTAAAACCATAATTATTGCCTTTGATTATGTTTTTCACTTGTCCGCCATTACTGTCAAGTAAATAAGAGCCATCATCGTAACGTTGACAATAGGATAACACGCCAAAGGCATTAGCAATTTAATTTCCACATTTTATTTTGTTTTTTGAGAGAAATAATCAGTATACATGAAGTCCTTAATTGATCCTGTATTTTTATTCAAGATGGTAACAAAGTGTTATCACTCATAATAATTTCCGTCGAACATAACTGTTTGCACAAACTATTGTATGCTAATTCCCTTTAAAATAGCCCTAACACTGTGTTAAGCATTCTTTACACGAACTCGTGGGAGCGAGCGATGAATGGGTGACGTGCAAAACAGACGTATCGATTTTTATTGATTTTAATGTATGTATGTATACTTTCTTTGCATTGAGATTTATGGTGACTTTGACATGCACGGATGTAAAATTACCTGAAGTTTTTTTTACTGTCGCTCTATATTCATTAGTTCATTGCCAAGCAGCAATGTTTACATTGTTGTGATCCAGTGTAGGGTTACGTTCCATGTTAGTTCTCAGTGTTGGCGACGCATATGAAGTCTTCGCATTGCAGTCTTAAGAATGTAGTCATGAGAATTTAAATGTCTTTGGGTCTCAGATCCCACTTACCATCATATTGTGGCATGAGTGTTCGCGTGCCTTCTCCTTGCCATAAAAACACAATTTAAGGGAGCCGTATCATAACTTCATATTTTGGCCGTTTTTTGCTTAACCATAATAATAACTGTGTATCTCTTGAACCATAATAAGTAATAGGTACTTATTTTTTATTCACAAAATTTATATTTTTATGTTCGCTTTAACAAAATATAACCAAAAATTAAAAAAAAAAGTTTCATAACCACGAATGAGGTTTAATATCCTAGCGAGGGTTTTTTAAATTTCCTAGACTATAAAAATACATACAGACTATTCTAATTTTAGTGTTCATCAAATCAAACTAAACAAAAATTTAGTTTGCACTCGTTTACAGAACCGAATAATAATCAATTGTTTTTCCCAGCTCGCAACCATCACCTTCGCCCTCCTCCTGGCGCTAGCACACGCCGCTCCCGCCGCGAAACAAGCAGAAAAAAACGACCTAGCCGCTGAACCACTAGAAAAAGAAGACTTGAAAACTGCTGCGTCCCATTGGGGAGGACATTATGGCGGGTACGGAGGGCATATAGGGTACGGCTACGGTTATGGTGGATCGCCCTACTACGGAAGCTACGGCTACGGATGGCCTAGCTACAGCTACGGATATGGATGGCCGTACTACGGTGGTTACGGTGGCTACGGTGGCGGTTTAGGCCACTACGGCGGTTACGGTGGCTACGGCGGTTACGGTGGTTACTGGTGGTAATTTTGGAATTGAGATTTAATTGAAGTAACTGCGATAAATGGTTTCACTGCTCCGAATGATTTGGAATTTAGTTTTTTTTTTGCTGGTTATTTGAAAAGCACTTCATCAGGGGATTTTTGTTTTGTTTAATTGTATTTTATAATCTGTCTGCGTATGAAATCTGTATTCCAATGACCATTTTAGATACTTCAGTATATGAAATAATTATACTTTTCTCCTTTTAGTTACGGTCACAGAGTATGCCAGTATTATTAATAAATGTTTCAAATAATTTCACAACACCCTGTCAAATTTTATTTACTGTTTTCTTTAGTCGCATTTTTTTTTGTTATTTTTTTTGTTTATTTATTTTTTACTTTAAACTTGCCGTTTGTTTTTTAACTTAATTGCAATTGAATAAGTTTTAGAAATAGGATCTCTTCAAATCACTGCCGATGTGTAAAATATACTATGTATAAATAGTTATAAGAGTATTATGGTATTAAAGAGTTATGAAGAGCAATTTTGAGTTTATTACATTTTAACCCACACCCTTTTAACCTTAAATACGGTATAATATTTTTAATAAATTCTTTGGATTTTTGGGGATTTTGTTGGAAATCCGATTACACTTACACAGCAATCAATGTCAAATACATTTAAATTGGAGTTACTTAAGACTGCATTTTACCAAACTGGAATAAGACCCACTCCGAGATTAGTTACAAAATTTAATCTAGGTAGGTATAAGATCTTATTCCAGTTCGGTCGAATGCAACCCAAAACAAACAAAACTTTTGAAGTTTTTTTTAGAGTTCCTAAGTCAAACTAGGAACCATTATAGTTTCGCCATGTCTATCTGTCTGTCTCTCTGTCACACTCCCTTTGTGTCAGAAACTAACATGGTTACAATAAAGAAATTATGTACACATAGACATACCGCAACCAAAGATCAATAATGAAAAAAAAACTAGTACCTCCCTTACATATAGGTAGAGTGAGGGTATTTTTTTACATTACACCATGCATCGTTTGAGAAATAGTTGGACAGCTTTAAAAAAAAATATGCGTATATCATTATAAATTTTTAGATTTAGGGGACACTTTAGGATACTATTTTCTCTTTCTCTCTCTTAACTGCCGTAAAAGAAAAAGAAAGAAAGAAAGAAAGAAAGAAAGAAATGTAGGGTGACCATACCGTTATTATTATTTTAACTTAATTAATTATGATAATGGACACTACATTAACTCAAGCGTAGTTAACTTTCATTTTGTCTAGGTAGTAAGAAAACACCCGTATACAATCCATTACCAACCACCCTTACTTCGCTTCGGTTTTTTTATATATTATGTTGCTTCTTATTAGTAAAATATTTTTTAATTCGTTTGTAGTTATCACAGGTTATCCCCAACATACAAATTTACCTTTATACCTACTTGTATAATAACATTTTAATATAAATATAGGTAGTAATAGTATTAAATCATATGGTATTAATCATGCCTTTACGTAATAGATTATTAACTAAAATGTTGAAAATGACTGTGTTATAATGAATCTTTGATAACAAATGTATATTCCTCGTGAATCTTTACATCAATCGCAATAGAATTTTCTAATCAGTTATTACAAATGTGAAACAATACAGGCAACTATTTCCACTGACAAAGTTAAAACCTATTAATAATAGAATGTGATATTAAATATTATACTACCTGTATCAATCGATCAAACAGCACGATCATATTATCGAGAGGCACCGCCATCTAGCGATAATAGGAGTTAGCTTTGGTACTAAATCTTTTATAATAGCTGTTAAAGATTATTTACAATTTTTTTATAATCTCTAATCAGATAAATTTTAACCATTTTATTAAATAAGTACTTATTTGGTGTCTCGAAAAATCTAATCTTGTACATAAATAAAAAACAAATAACTACTAGCTAGTAAATTACCTATAGTACCTACGTAAAGATATGTACGTTATTTTGTAATTCGGTAAAACAATCTGGTACTTACGAGTTTATTAATAAACACCAACCACGCGTATGAAGTTTTTAACGACTTTCAAAAACAGTCCAATATGTATGGGATGGACGTAACGGCCCGTCGCTACCGTAGCTTATTCTTAATACTGATTAAAATACCAGATTATCATTTCGTTTAACATTTCTATTAATTAGGGAATCAGTAATCTGGTGTCTTGAAATTCTGGTATTTTGGGATTGAATTTGTTGGTAGCGACTCTGCCTTCAAAGCTAGCGGTCCTGTGTTCAAAATGTTCAAATCCCGGTAAGGGCAAATATTTGTCTGATGAGCGCGTGATGTTCCTGAGTCTTGGATGTTTTCTATCTATATAAGTATATATTTCTCTATGTAAGTATGTTTAGTACTTACTCATAGTACCTAGTACCTACAAGCGTAGAGGTTAGTTTGGGACTAGGTCAAATTGTGTGAGATGGTCCCCTGATATTTGTTAATGGGTCGACCGCGTGACTGACCATCTAAGAGAAGCAGCGCAGACCGAGTCAATCTTAATAAATTTTCTTAAATTTTCTGGGTCTTTAACGTTCGCAGAATGCATTTTGTCTAGGCCCGCAGGTCAGTGTGTTCATTACTTTTCGTTACAGGTTTTCTTGATAAAACTTTGGCCAAATGGTTACAAAAGAGTATAAATAATATGGCTTTGGGTCAACGAACGTGTAACAAGTCAAGCCCGTGGAATAACAATTCGTTGACGAATTGAGCGATGATTTACAAAAATGTATAATAGATATTAAGCTGTTATCTCGCGTCGTCGTGGGCATTCTAAAGTATTCGAGATCAAATGATCAAATGATCAAATGACATACGTATACTTACAGGCGCTAAACGTTGAAGTCTTTTATAAAGAGAACGTAATCTTGTAAATAGATACCAGCGCCCTCTTTAAAGAACACGCTGAACTACAGTATGAGATCGTTTGCTAACTGGCAGAATGATTGCTACGCGACTAGATCACTTCTGCTACTTTAGTTACTTACCTTTGTGTGTCATAGATGGCGCCACTGGTCTATTTCTACCTTGTAATCTTTACGATACTGTGTTATGAGATACTTGGTAATGTAGTAGGATTGAGAAGGAGTAATATAAATATATACTATTAGTATCGTATTCGACCGCTAACGAGCTTTACCATAACATATTTATATAATTACGCGTGCGTTATAGTTCCGGCAAGAAATATAATTTTAATGAATGATTTATAAGGGAGTGAGGTTAAAATATGGTTACACTAAATGATACAAGCGTCATTGACATTTAGTTCAAACGTTCGGAGAGTTTGAATGATCGATTGATGAATGTTTAAGAAAAAATACTTGCTCGTAAGTTAAGTTGTTTTTGAATAAACAAAACTGGTGCAAAGTTGAGTTTTTTTTTTTTAATTATTGACGACTGATAAATGTTACCTATCTTTATACATATTAAACTCTTTATATGACGCAGGGACTTTCAATTTGGACTTGTTGAAAGAATTCTGTTTTTTGGTAGCCTAAGGTTGTTAATAATAACGATTTTTCAGAAAAATCAGCTGCCAATGGCAAAAAAGGGAACCATGGGAAACGAAATCTACGCACACAAAGTCGCAGGCATCCTCTAGTATTAGATAATTGGGAAAATAGGTATGTATGTTTGTCCTTCTTGTTGTATTACGTTGTTTATAAAATTAAACAAATTAAACTTGAAAAACAAATTATTTGTTAGAAAGCTAAACATAAAAACTCACACTTGCTTTGACAGACAGCTAACCACAGACACATACAAAACGTTCCGTTTTAATCACACTTCACTTCTAATTAATAAGTTTTTGTCATTTTCGGGACAAGTTTGTATTGCCGACTGTACTTTTTTCAGATCACCTCTTAGATACCATAATAATTATTGTATTGTCATTCAAATTGACTTAAAGCAGACATACATACATACAAACAGTGCAAGTTAAATAAAAACTTGAGAATGCTAATGTGGATGTACTTTCAGATGACCTGTAAGAAAATTTGTATTTTCCGAGTCATGTAAGACGACATGCTAGATAAACACATAAACCACGTTTTTTTTGTAATTTTCATCATGTTCTTTTTTTACAAATGATAAAGAACTAATAAGTATTTAAAAAAACGTTTGATTTAACCCTTAAATTGGCAAAAATAAAAAAGACGTGAATTGAAACCCTATTTAATTTGAAATCAGCATAAAAATATTTAAAAAAAATATGTAAAAAGTGAACATTATAGTATGTGCATTATTAGATACCTGCCAATTTAAGAGGCAAACCGTCCGGGAAAACTCGTGGTAAACCCGAAGGGAATGTAGCGATCCTAGGTTCGATTCCCTGTATGGGCCAATATTTGTCTGATGAGCGCGAGGATTGGATGCGAGGTTCCTGAGTCTTGGATGCTTTCTTTGTGTTTAAATATGTATTTCTTTGTATAAGTATGTTTATTGTTCCCTAGTATCCAAAGTTAAGTTAATGTGTGAAATTGTAGTTTTTTTAATAGTCAGGTTTAGTTCAGTTCAGGTTAAGTCTTGGGTCAAACCGATTTAATTAGCAGCTGTACCGTGACTATGTCATTTTGATTCGGCTAGGGCTGTCTAAAAATGAAGGAAGGAAGGCTTTTTGTTAGTGTTTTTGGAGACAGCCCTAGCAGAGTCAAAATGACATAGTCACGGTACAGGTGCTAAATAAATCGGTTTGACCCAAGACCTATAAATGCCAAATCGACCGGCGATCTCTGATCCGATCTCGCTGATTTATGGCGGCGAGGGATCGATAAAAATGATAAAAGATGGATTTATATCAAAAGTTTTCGTTGATCATTTTATAATAATGTTAATACTTCACTTAGAAACGTTTATTTTATACATAAACAATACCTAAACCTATTTTAGTTAAAGTATTCTTGATCAGTTTCTGTCAAATTAAAATATCTCAATGACAGATAAAGGAAAAAAATAAATGGCTATCTTGTTATTAATTGGGAGTTAACATTTAAAGTTTGTTTCTAGACATCCAGAAATGTCTAGAAATAAAAATAGTTAACATTTTCGAGTTATCAGTGTACTATACTTACGTTGGCAATACTTGATGATTTTTGTTGGCTGTAAGTGGAAAATATATTCTTTTAAATTGGTATGAAAAAAATATTAAATCAACTCAATGGTCCCAAGTGGTCACCCATCTTAGTATTTATACCTACTAAAAAAGGGTAACTTTAAATAGAAAAATAGTTCATAGGTAGGTACATCTTGTTTTTAGGGTTCCGTACCCAAAGGGTAAAAACGGGACCCTATTACTAAGACTCCGCTGTCCGTCTGTCCGTCTGTCTGTCTTTCCGTCTGTCACCAGGCTGTATCTCATGCACCGTGATAGCTAGACAGTTGAAATTTTCACAGAAGATGTATATCTGTTGCCGCTATAACAACAAACGTGTTTTTTTGCCGTTTTTTGCTAGTGTTGTACGTAATCCTTTGTGCGCGAGTTCGACTCGCACTTGGCTGGTTTTTTTAAATAGTTTTTGTGTTTGTCGTAACGGCGTCGGAACGTGGTTCGACATGCCCGTGCCCCTTTTTTTAATGGTATGAAAAGGACGAAATCTCTGCATCCCTGATAGTTGAAATCAACAATAACTCATGATTCTAATATGAGCAAAAAACATGAACTTACGAAATTCAAAGTGAAAGGTATGCACTTTAAAAAGTAGCCATAAAGATGGTATCTATTCACACAAACTTCAATCCATGACTAAATTCGCGATGTTGTAAACGACAAATACAAGCGCCAACCAAAACAATAGCCTACAATTTCACACCCCGACGTAACTTCTACGTTACATTGACGTCGTATTTACACTGCACTAAAGGCGTCAATGACTTTACGACGTGTCAATTTGATTACTACGAGATTGGGGCCTTGGGTGATGCACGATTGTTTTGACCGCCATATGGTACACGTGTAGATGCTATTATTAATCGATTTAGGTTGACGACTGCTGAGATTTTTTTTGTGAATGAATTGCTAACCGGCAAGATTAAGTTGTCGTGGACAGAATAGTCTATTTGACTAATTTTAAAAAACCTTTTCAAATGTTCATTTATGACATAACAAGCAAACTACATTGATATTTCCTTAAAATTCTACTGTATTATCAATAACCATCTGTTAAACTTTTAATTTTCAAAACCACGCTAAAAACGCTGTTTCTATCCTGGCGCTGGCCATATGACAAGTGTGACGTCACACGCAAGTAAACAATAAACAATCATTTGAAGAGATACGCCCTTATGATCCGTAGTTACTTACTTTCGTGCGACGTGAAGCAATTAACCACAGCTGCAAACCAATCACATAGCGTTTCTGCCACAGATAAAACTTCAATAAATATTAGATCTTTTTCACCTCAGCAGCTCAAACAAGCAGGTTTTGCTGCTTAAAAACAGTGAGCAAAATTCAATTTTGCTGCGAGCGTGAGGCAAAGTAGGTTTTTAATTATTTTTTTTAAATGCCGTGAGCAGTGCTGGGTCTACTCACAACATTCGATAGAATTGAACTTCACTTTGTTTTGTCACTTTCACTTCGATACGAAAAAAGCGAGAGATAGAAACAAGTTGATTATAAGTTCGATTTTCAAATTCCATACCTAGTAGGCCCTAAAAGAAACAAACAATAAAACGTTCGGATACACTTATAACCGTAAAATTGTAAAAATCTGTTAAAAACTTAAAAGTTTTAAATGTGATTATTATATTTTTATAATCGAATTATATGTTTTATAATGAAATAAACAGAATATTTCATAAAAAAATACGCAGTTAATCATGTACCCATCTACATGATTTATCGTTTTAACAATCTTTAATTTTGTTACATAAACCGCGGGGGCAGTATCAGAACGCATCTTTAAAAAATAGCGGGATTCTTTTTATTATTGCTTTTGTTTATAGTTCTGTTACGCTATCTACTTTCGATACACGTTGAATATTATAAAAGTGCTTAATAATAAATAAATATGAGTGAGTCCAGTGACGAAGTCTGCTATTTAACACCGGAAGCATTAAAGTAGAGCGTGTAAAAAATGCAGAATTAAGTTTCCTGCCTGAAAAGTCTCGCGAAAAATATCTAAAAGCGTAAGTATGATATTTTTAAGCAATGGAGACTTGCAAAGGGTGCAAACACTGTACTGTTAGCGTACTTACTTCATTAAATTATCACAATCACAAACGGAACAACCGTCTACAATGTGGAGTATTTACGCAATGTTGAAAACCACAATAAAGACAAAAGTTGACGTGCACATCGAAACCTATCCCAAACTTATTGCATTTTTGGAGAGAATGTGTCGGTAGGGCACGAATTGCCATCTAAGGTTAAAAAGTTTTTTTATGAAGCTCCGGACTACAATTTTCTCGCTACAAACGTGTATTTATCCGTCATAAGTATAAAAATATATGTCTGTGCACACTAACCATTTGATTATGTTCTCGCTGTTGAGGTGAAAAGTTGTATGTGTCACACGAGACCAAAGCTATTTACATCTCGTGTCTTTGAATCCATCGCTACGCTCAGGATTCAAAAACAACACTCGCAGCAAAAACCAACTTTGCTCTCTTGTTGCACAAATAACTATTTCCGTGTAATTTCCAAAAATATATAAATAATTTAGTTTAAATAAAGTGAAATAATATTGTTTTACGCTATTATCTGATAGGATGACCACATTTTGTAGTACCTATATTTCCAATGTTGTCAAATACCCTATTAGAGGGCTTCGTATAAATCTGTCAAGGTGCAATGTCGGAAATACCCTTCAATGTTTTGTACTCTTTTAACTCACAACAAAAAAGAGGGGTGATATTAGTTACGCGTGTGTATCTGTGTATGTATGTGTATGTCTGTGTATCTATATGTATGAGATGTAAACAGTTAATAGACCTATTTATTGAAATTGCAAAGAAATGCGTAATCCAGGAAGTGACATAATTAGAGCAGATTCCGCGCGTGCGTATGTAAAGATACTAAATCATTAGCATAAATGATCTTCATATAACTACAAGAAATGTTAAACACTTTTGAATAGATGTACACTTTTTATAGTGCAGTATTTACCTCGTTTTGCAATCATACTAATATTATAAACTAGCGACCCTTCTTGGCTTCGCTTCGGTTTATTATGTGAGGTTTTTGTAATATTCGCACATAAATCAGGATATACATGAAAATCTTCCGTGAAAAATTATCTAACTCATGGTGTAAACCGCATTAACAAGCAAACGTTTGCATATTCTATATAGGCTTCATACTTTCGATTTGTATGTAATTTGCCAACTAAACAAGCATTTGCAATATAAAAAAACAAAAAAAAAAAGATTTAGGACAGGATTGAAATTTTTCAGCCTACCTATTCGCCACATATTATTTAGCGTATTAAATTTGACATAAAATACTTGTCATAACTACTTGTTGTGTTGTTGTTGTTGTTGTTGTTGTTGTGTTGTTGTATTGTGTTGTGATAAATAGGTTTGAATATTTATTTTACCTGAGTAAATTCTAGGATTTTATATACTTACTCTATGTAAAAACACGAACCTTTACGATTAAAACCGAGATGTCCCGAAGATCAAAGTGGAAATAATCGAACTGTAGGTATTGTTTTTAACTCGGCCGCCATTACTATCTAGTAAATTGCATTTTACCCCGTAGAATAGAGGCTCTGGTAGGTGATTACTTTTGTACCATTATCGCTTTTACCCGTTTAACAACTATACCTAGGCCTCTATTCTGCTCGGTAAAACAATTTTGCCTTTGACATGTTATCGTAGGTATTATTGTTATTTTTGTCTAGTAAATAAGAGCTACTCTCTATAAGAGGGCTCTACTTCGAGAAAGAGGTCAATCGTCGAACCCAACTCGGCTGGGCAGCTACACACTATCTTCTCGTCCAAAATACCGCAGTTCCTCAAGACAAGAGTCTTCGATCAGTGTGTGTTGCCAGTGATGACGTATGGATGTGAGACATGGTCTCAAGGGTGATGGAAAGAGCTATGCTGGGTGTCTTCCTCCGTGATCGAATCAGGAATGAGGAGATCCGCAGGAGAACTAAAGTAACTGATACGCTCACCGAATTGCAAACCTTAAGTGGCAGTGGGCGGGGCACATAGCTCGTAGAACCGATGGCCGTTGGAGCGGGAAGGTTCTAGAGTGGCGACCGCGAACCGGGAGACGAAGTGTCGGCAGGCCTTCCACAAGGTGGACCGACGATCTGATAAAGGTCGCGGGAAACCGCTGGATGACAGCAGATGAGGACCGATCGTTGTGGAAAACCTTGGGGAAGGCCTTTGTCCAGCAATGATGATGATGGTGATGAAATAAGAGTTATCGTATCGTTATTGTTAGCAATGTGGTTTTACTAAGTAGAATAGAGACCCTAGTCCGAAGAATACACAATTGTCACGTAATCTCGTAAGCCTTCATTATTAATTATAAAACCTGTTGAGGAATTTCGCCAAATCTTTTATTTGATGTCATTTTAGTTACAACATCAACAGGTTCTTTCTAAACATCGCAAACCGCCAGGTGTCCGGTGTCTAATAAAAAATACAAGACTTATGCATAATTAGCATATATTTTTAGATATTACTCCTACTTTATGTACTGTTTTCAACAGACTCCAAAAGATTCCGATTTTAGTGATTCATTTTCTCATTAGGAGTAGGCTTACCATTTAGGAATTTGAAAAGTCCTGACAAAAACCTGACATTTCGATTAAAGTCCGGAATTTTTAGTCACAAATTAGAGACATTACTCACTTAGTTACAGTGCTATGGTAGGCATACGGCCTGGCAGACGCTTTTATCTCATATAACACCATATTTAAAAAAACTCGGATCAATTAAAGATCCGAACGAAGTCCGGACTAGAGTCTAAAAGTCCGGTCATATCCGGACTAATCCGGACGAATGGTAACCCTAATTAGGGGGGTTTACGAGTATGTCAGGGGTGGTTCCATTTAAGTAATTTTCGTCATCAAAGTTATCAATATAGCAAGTTGAAGTGGCAGCGTGCCGGTCAAATCTGTCGCAGAACCGACAACCATTGAGGTAGACATGTTCTGGAGTGGAGATCAAGGCTTGGTAAAGATAGCGTAGGACGCCCTCCAGCTAGGTGGAGCGAACGATAAGTGTCTGGGAGCGGTTGGAAACAAAAAACTCAAGTCCGAGCTCAGTGACATGCCACGGGAGAGGCGATGATGATGATGATGATGAAATGTTATCGAGGTCTGAGGGTTTATTGGCTTCAAAATGGAGCAATTGTTTTCATTTTGTATGCAGACAAGCTTTCGATTTTCAAAATGAAAACGATCGTGACTGCGAGTGCGTTAGACAATAAGCCCTCTGGTCATGAGATCCATGGAAAGCCTACGGAACTCCTTGGTTTTTTAAACATTAATTAATAATTTCGGTTTAGTACTGCTATTGTTTATTGATCTCGAATATCGCTCATTCCCAAATAACCAGAATTTGAAAATACCAAACTACTCTCTTTACCAGATTCTCAAATCACGAGTTTATTTTTTTTAGTAAAGTAAATAAACAATTAAATCCCAAAGATTTAATTCTATTAAGAGTAAGCCAAAAATAAGCCAATATCACTTTATTAATACAGCGCCAACCTTTGAACATGAGCAGGATCGGTCAGGGGGTTTCGGAATTAAAAGGGGGGGGGAGGAGTCGTGAGGTTATGATCGGGGCGAGCTACTAAATAGCATTAAGACAGCGCTTTGTTACAGTTTCGTAACTTAACACACAGAAGCGCTGCGTCTGCGCATTCCTAAGCGCCACATCTTGGCGTTTGACATTGACTTTTACACCGGCGGCTAAACGTTGCGTAGCGGTCACAAATAGATTGAATACGCAACAACGATAACCGGGAGCTGTGATACAAAAAACTTGTAATTTTTTTTACTTTCCAGAATAATAACCAAATTTTATAAGGTGGTAACCTACCGCTACGTTATGCTTACGGATAAAGTAACGTTTGCAATAGAGTTCTTTTATATTACATTTGTTGTGTGACATCTTTATTCCTTTCTCATTTATCTTGATTTCACCAAATTAACATATTTTTTTCATTTTCAGCACATTTAAATTATTTTTGGTTTAAAAATGCACCATTATATTCAAAATTGTAGACCTATTAATAACTACTTTAAATACTATAAAAAATGTGTTTTATTAACGCTGACTCCCGGTCTAACTTAGCTGACAATCTTGGCCTACAGCACATTTTAAAGGTGCGATAAAATATATCGCGTAAAACAAAATAATTGATATTTGATTGATCGTTGCCATAGCCGCGGCAAGGACGCGTTTTCGATAATTTATAATTCACGCCGTTGTGTTGATGCTACAAGTTCACCTTAACCAATAATAATGTTATGTGTGAATAGGCACGGTAGTTTGAGCCAAGTTCATGCAAGTGTAACATAACATTTTTTAAAGATATCCAAGCTGAATTTATATTGGCAACATTTGTATAAAAAATACTGTATTATAAAAAAACCATAATTATCAGCGAGATTTGTATTAAATTGCAAAATCCAGCTCTTTCTAATTTTTATTCACTTCTAGATGCCAATTTTCTTCATTCATAAAATATCATCTTTTTCTTTACAGTCTCTAGAAAAAATTAAATTAAATTTTACGTTCTTTTTTACATTAGTTTTACGTTTGTTAATTAGAAGATGATTATACAGTTAGCAAAGTTCTACCATTGAATATATAAATATTTCAAACGGCTAAAGTAGTCCTTATTTTATAATTGTACCTATACATTTTTTTTGTAATCTAAAATTCCATTGTGGTCCTAGCCTTTTGAACGATATTTAATATGCATAGAATTTCACTGTGTATTAAAACTATAAGTAATTACAAATTAAAATTAAATAAACTAGTACTAACTTCCGTACAAATGATATTTACTAATGTATTCAAACACTAACAACTAATAACAAAATGATGCGCTACGAATACCGACTTCTAATTGGAATGAAAAGTCAGCGCCCGTCGGCCTTCATATTATACAAATGACAAATTTATACGACACTCGCCTGTCGTACTAAAAGGCAAAGTTACACAGATCTTTTACATAAAATAACATCAGTTATTATAAATAACGTCATGTTTTACTTACCGGTTACAAAAACAAACGTTTTCATTTTTATTTCAAAATTATAATTAGTCCCACAAGAATTTTTTTACCATTTCTAGCATGTTCTGTTTAAAAAAATGTTCGTCTCCGTTTATTATGTCAGGTTCAAAAGCGATGAGAGATATTATTGGTTGACCTAAAAATACCAAATAACCAAAAATCAAACGTACTTACATACAAATGTTATTGTGATAATTATAACATTCTTACCATTATTTAAAAGGAAGACATAAAGCGTTAACTTTTTTTTAAATCCTAGCTCCTGTACTATTATTAAAACGATAAAAAATGCTGCCTTTTAAAAACTAACAGCGAAAACCGGAACCGGATGCTCCGGATAATTAGGATTTCCATTGCATTGAGTCACATTTAATTACTTATTATAACTGTGGCTTAATTTAATATGTCATAAAACAATTTTATTATAAACAATTACGATGAAGGTTCATAATTAGAATGAAAATAAATATTTAATATTTTAAAGGTTTTATATTTTCACATGTTTTTAACGTTTTAATTAATTACCTAACTAATGGTCGCCATGGCTACTGAATATGATTAATAAATAACTTATAATTAAAATGTTTATGTATACTTCATAACATATTAATTAATTAAAGAAGTGGTGAAGGTCGGAAGAGTCTGCGGTTGCAGGCAGCGCCGGCGCCGGTGCCGGTTTGGTCCATTAGTTAGAATAGAAACTTCAGTTTATTGAGTCAACCAACAAAAACTAGACAAAACGCTAACTTAAAACAATAACAGAAATAAAATAAAAATAAAACTGACCAAAATTCGATACAACATTAGTTTAAACAATAAAGAAATAAAAAGAAAGAGAAGACTTTGGTGGTTATTTCCCATTTCAGGCACGCGGTGCCGTTTGGGGTACCAAATGTGTTTGCATTTGTGCTTTATACATTAAAATAATCAAACAATTCAGACTATAATGGGTGTATCAAATAATGTAAAATAGGGTTTATAATTAAATGACTAACTAGTTTTAGTTTTAATAATTGGAAAGATTACAATCAATGAACTTTACATATTTAAACTTTTTCAGGAAAATGCTTCTACCGGAAGTTGTGGTGCCTGTTGTTTGAGCTAAATACTATATGGTCGAATACTTACCCCAAAAAGTTATTTGTATTTATGTTTAACACCACAATTACAATTAAGCCAAATAGGTTAGGTAAGACTTGCGACTATAATTAAATGGAAACTACTTCGGCGGTAAATAACTTTTTATTAAATAAATTTGGGGAATGAGAAATTATACTTTCGACCAAAAATATTTTTGTATTAATTAGTTTCTGCCCGCGACTTCATCCGCGTCGAATTCATTTATCAATATTACCTCAGAAATTAAAAAAAATGAAAATGTATGTTTGCGAAATAATACTTTCGATAAAAACATTTTGTATATACTTACAGCACCCCGGAAATTGACGTCTGATTAAAGATCTGTGCCAAATGTCAATGCCAAGTGTAATTATTTGTAGGTACTCAGTCATTACAAGATTTTACAAAATCATTTTTCTTTGCTTTAAAATAAAAGCTTTAATGAAACTTAATATTACGCCTACTGTCTATCTAGACAGTTTAATTGATTAATACATTTTATAATATTTTGTATTTCTGATAAACCCACATTATGTTACAAAAGCAAGCAATGTAAATTGACCTCTGCCAAGTCATTAAAAAAATATTTACAGGCTACTAATTTTGTTGTTGTTCAAAAATTGTTCCAAAAATGAATGCAAAAAATGCCACCGGTCTTCATGTCAGATGAAACATATTATTAAGTTAACAATTACCTACTGACGTTTTTCTTGACTACCCAAAAATAATTGTAATGTTTGTGATGAATTTACATAACTGCCCAAATTTGGGGCCAATGAGTATTTAAGTATTATTGTAAAACATTTTGAGTTTAACTTTGGCTTTTTGGTATTTTAATGTCCCGGGCTCTTGCTTTTTGTAACAAACTTAAAAAACTTAATGTAGGTATATCATAATCAAGATTTTCAATTAAGATTACCTATTTATTTTATGTGCAAAATGTTCACTGATATTTATTTACTGGACAGCCCATCACAATTTCGTATCTGAGTTGCCTATCAAAATGCCAATTTGTTTTGCAATAAAAAAAAAAACATTGAAATGTACAAAACGCAAAAAACAAAAAAACAGTCTTTACGTAACAGGAAACAAAAAAAATTACATATTAAATAATAGATTTTCTTTTCGTTGTAAAAATTTAATAAAGTAATTATGACATGAGTTATCAACTAAAGCTAGAAACAACAGCATGTTCATTAGTAATTCCATTAACATCTTAGTTGATGTACGGTCATGGACTTTAAATGATGAACTACTATAGAACCTTGTCGCATAAAACCTACGATTAATTCGTATGTAATTTCTATCTCATCACTTGACGCTGTCATTTTGACAAGGTTCTATGGTGGGTCAACAATTAAAGTCCGTGACCGTACTTACTAACAACGGCTTGTTAGGTTCGTGTGGAATCAAGACGCCTGTGATAGACCAAAAAAAATAACTCACAGTTTTTACTATCTAATTCTAAAGAATAGGTAATTTTAAGAGACCTATTTCATTAATTGTGTATTTGACCCAATAGTTTTGTTTTAATATCTTTATTTATTTAGCAGACATTTTATGGATGACATGATTATTTTAAATTTGCTTTGGCATTTCTAATAATTTACAACAATTTAATGATATCTAATGATAAAAAGTGATTGTAATAGTGTATTAAAACATACTATTTCAAGCGGTTTTCGGCTAACCCGTGAGATACACCAAGGAGGGCTTCAAGCCGAAAACGAAAGTCAAACAAAGGTTCAATGTACTTTTGTCGAAATATCCAAAATAGATTAATATTTCAAAAACTTAATAATGTAGATCAGCTTTAAAACCCCATTCCTCGAAATGGTTTTCGAATTAGAGTAATTGTAAAAATATGAACAATCCCAATTACAATCTTGTTATAATCAACCGCGTTTTGTTCAGTGTAACATCTTTCATAGGTCTGCTAAAACCAGCATAGTAAGGGCTGTAGTAGACGTAGTAGTATGTACACTTTACTCTTCTTAAAAGATATGTCAAAGACAAAAATACCTACTCCTTTTTTGAATTCGGTTAAAAATGAATAGACGTGTCTAGGTAAAATGGTCATTGGTCAGTGATGTTTAATTGCCTTAGGCTATGTAAATTCCAGTCGGAGATCTATAATTTCGTGTCTACTGCCGCTACTGTAAAATAGTAATAAATAAAAATATATTTTGCAATGATGACCTTAAGGATGGTAATAGATTAATAATTTTTATGTATGAGGACGGATTCGAAGCAGATTTTAGTATTTTTATGGTGCTCTGGTGCTTTGAGCCGAGATTCTAGGTGGTAAAAACCATGTCGTCTTTGGCCTGTTATCGTATTGTCAACGTTTTGATAGTTCTTATTTACTTGACAGTAATGGCGGGCGAGTTAAAAACAATACCATAGCAGGTCAAAGACGATATGGTTTTTACCGCCTAGTATAGAGGCCCTGGATAGTTATGGCCACTATCAATTTGTTGACGAGCGCTACGACGCACCAATCTATCTCGACACCTGTGGCCCGTTTCACGAAGCTACAAGTTACAAATTACAAGCGGAAGTCTCTATCTAACTCCTTTTGCTAGAAAGAGAGTTCCGCTTGTAATTTGTAACTTGTAGCTTCGTGAAACGGGCCTCTGGACCTGCAACCAATTCGTTTACAATAAAATACAACTACGCTTTATTGAGCGCTTCAATGCGACTTGTTTCTTCTCTACAACCACTCAATGTAGAGAACAAACAAAGACAAAAACATGACTTATCGTGTACCATAGCAGCCCAGTAATAATTCATGTATGGCCCAGTTGCCATCAAAATAATATATCTTAAGGGGATTCTAAACGGCCATATTTTCACTGCAATATGGGGCCGGCAACTATTGGTGTCCCTCCCTTACTCGTGTGTTAGAAAAAGACACGAATTTCCGCCAACAAAAAAAACCGGGATAAAAACTACCCTATGTCCTATTTCAGGGCCTAACCTATAAGTGTGCCAAGTTTCATCCCGATCCGTCCAGCCGTTGCAGCGTGAAAGAGTAACAAACATCGATACATACAAACTTTCACGTTTATAATATTACTAAGGATAAACCTACGAGTAATATTCATAAATGGACAAAACGCATTATGGCACTACAACACAATCATAGAATTTTACTGCCGCAGTAATGTTACATGGTTGATTATTAAATTGCATTGTGCGATGATACTGCATGTCTGCCCTTTCGCATTTTAAATGGTCAATTTCAAAAGGTCAGCCTTTCAGAAGTTATTCGCAAACATTCTACAAAAGTCATCGGCAGTAAAAATCTGTAAAATAATTTGAATTAACGGCAAATTATTAAGGAGTTCTAAAAATAAGGAATAAATATATTCAACCAACGCCTAGATACGTCGAAGGCAGCACTAATTTATTGCTGTCTATTCACCAACCTATTTGGCTTTATTTGCCAAATCCTACGAAACGATAAATAAATAACTTGGCTATTTCATTTCGTCCTTAACATATATGAATTATATTTTACTTCGTTTAAATGTATTTAGAAATATTTGTTCAGTATAGGTCAAACAATGTCCGTGCCTTGTACTTAGACATACATAGCTAGGATTCCGCAATAGACCTTATTCTTATGCTTATTGCTATGTTTAAAAGATAAAGATTTTTTTATTTTGAGCAACAAGGCCCGTAGCTACAAATACCTTATAGACTAACATACATAACAATATATAAAACTTAAAAATAACACCGAGGTGACAAAACAGCGTGGTCCTGTTTTGCCAAAATTGGCGTCATGGTCGCTGCCGGAACACGACACCTTTCAGCCAGGAGTCAGGACACTCGACGGTCCCCAGCATAAACCGCAACACGCGCACTACAAACAAACGACCCGGGAACGTCCAAAAATTTGTTCTTTTTTCCGAATAGTTATTCATTTGACCATATTTTAATTTTTCCGAAAGGTGCGTTATTGTGGAGCTACTTTATATTTAACTAATAATATAATTACTATACGTAGGTAGGTTAGGTTAGGTTTGATTAACAAGCAATATGAAAAAATAAAGGGTTCTATCAAAACATTGCATTCGGAATTATAAAAATTCGGGATTCTGATCATTTCGGAATTATGACTCTTCGGAGTTATGTGTACCCTTCTGACCCACTAACTACATAAACTACATACTGTACCATGGTCCATCTCCATACGTATAACTGACTAATAAAAAATAACAGTGGCGTACACAACTATACTTAATTTTTATCATTCTTCATTAGATTACGTACCTGGGGCTCTATTCTAATCGGTAAAACCATAATTGCTTGACATGTTATCGTATTGTCAACGTTAAGATAGCTCTTATTTACTTTACTGCTTTGGAGTAGAGCTAAAAACAAAAGAAAACGGCTTTTTTTTCGTTTCGTTTTCGAGATCGCAAATACAAAATAAAGACAAAAGAAATCTTACAAGTTAATGTACAAGTCGACACACGTAAAGAGCCCTGAGTGACCTACCTGCGCAGTGAGCAAATTACGGACCAAATTGGTGGGGGCGACGAGGGGAGTGTTAAACCGCTCCGCTTTGCTGCCACGCTATTGGTTTGTCAGTAGACAACATGCGCAAACATATCCACTCTACTAGCCGCTCGGAGATCTTTTTACGTGTTTCGACCTGTATTTATTCGAAATTTCGCCTTTAAGACATCTCTATATTACAAGTGTTGTCATATAATTTGTCACAGTTGGCGTTATTCATCAGATAAAAGTCATCAACGTAATAAAATAATAAGCGGAAAAAACTGCTTTTTTGGCGGCCTCACCTGTTTTGGAAGACATTAAAGGGGAAATATTAATTTGTATCCGATGTACGAAGGCCGGAATTACTATAACTCGTTAAATACTGCCCACCGACGCCCGAGAATATATCGCGGCAGTAAACCTTTCTGAGGTAATAATAAAATTGGATGGTGACTTTGAGGATGACCGCTTCGGACGTTTATTTTTTTATATTCTTAATTGACTTATTTTTATGGAGTCTTGCTGTGTTTTTGTCAAAAGCGTGGCGACTGTGATATTTTGTGAATATAGTTGACCGCACAGTAGGGATTTTTAAATTCCTATTCGAAATCGATTTCGAATCGAATTAAAGCGAGCCTAACTCACACTTAACCGTTTTTAGGGTTCCGTACCAAAAGGGTAAAAACGGGACCCTATTACTAAGACTCCGCTGTCCGTCCGTCTGTCCGTCTGTCACCAGGCTGTATCACATGAACCGTGATAGCTAGACAGTTGAAATTTTCACAGATGATATATTTCTGTTGCCGCTATAATAACAAATACTAAAAACAAAAAATAATTAAGTGGGGCTCCCATACAACAAACGTGTTTTTTTTATTGATAATGGTACGGAACCATTCGTGCTTGATTCCGACTCGCACTTGGCCGGTTTTTTAGTACTTACTTGTTATTTTTCTTCAGGCTTTGTAACTGTCGTCATACCAGACGCTTTTATGTTCGTATGTTTTACCGTTTTTACGACACAACATAAATAAAAATACGTTGAAAAAAAACGTAACAAGTATGCGGACCCACTTTAATCTATCACTGTTTTTTAGTAAATCTGCCGTAATAACAAAAACCCGCTAACTAATACGGTTTAAAAAATACAGCTTTTTAAAGTTAGGACGAACGGAACGATGGTCAGCGAGCTCTATACGACACACAAAAAAAATGCTAACGTATTGAGAACCTCCGCCTTTTTTGAAGTAGGTTGATAAAGTGAAAAGCAATTGTCTTATCTTTATGGAGTATTTTAAAGAGGTGAATGAGGTCATTTTGTGACCAGTTGTGACCTTACATCGTTACAAACTTAGCAATGCCAGTGGCTAAATTCAGAACTTAACTTATCACGTACATTGATCAGGTGTGTCTTGCGACAGTGGCGCCTTATTTGCTACTTGTTTAACTTTGTAAAGCGATATGGCTGACCTCTGGCTAGTGAATCTGCCTTTACGACGAATCGTTTAAATAATCCTTGATAAGCTTAAATAACAGATCTTTTGATTGCATAAACTATGTTGACTCTTTTGGTGAGTGGAGTGATTAATTGTAGTAGTTTAACTTATCAAGATAAGTTATAAAATCTTCTTTATAATGTACAATAAGCGACTTTGTTTCATCATCATCATCATAAACTCACGCCTTCATTCCCAGAGTGAGGTAGGCAGAGCCACAGACTCACCAACAACTCCAAAAACTTGTTGATAATTCTGTGACCACATTTTGCACAACCAGGCTAAGACGTTAGGTAGGTAGGTAGGCATTTATTTCATATTGAAAATTACATTATTCTATGTCACATAATCATAATGAATTCACAATAAGATCGTCAAAATGTAAAAAATAATAATAATAATAATGCAATAAAATAAACAAACGCAGTCAAAATGTAAAAATAAGAATTAAGTTAAACAAAATAAAAATATAGCTAATTAGCTACAGTCACAAAATGTCAAAAAAATATAATGAATAAAAAGAACAGATCAATAATAAATAAAACAAAAACAACAAATCAATTAAACCTACTTATCACTATACTCTTTTACGGAATAAAGTGATTGCGTCAATAGAAGATCTTTGAGTCGGCGACCAAATATTCCGTCCGAAGATTCGTTTTTTAGGTCTGCGGGTAGACGCTCATAGAAAGCGGGCCCTATCACGCGCGGGTTTTTGTCGAGCAGCGCCAACCGCCGCGGCACACGCTGCAGGCGGCCCGTTTGCCGGGTGACCCTTCCGGGAATGTTAACACGTTTGAACTGGTGTATATTGTGTCGTGTGTACATAATAATGTCGAAAACATATTGTGAATAATGCGTCATAATACCATATTTTTTGAAAAGTTCCCTACATGAGTGCCTCGGTTTTACACTTGCTAATGTGCGAAGGGCTCTTTTTTGCAAAGTGAAAACTTGTTTGGAGTCCGTGGAATTACCCCATAGCATAATCCCATATGATAAAATTGAATGGAAATATGCATAATATACTTGGAGCAGAGCATCGGCGGATATCATTGGCTTGAGTTTGCGTATTGCAAATATCGCACTACTAAGCCTTCCACACAGCTTAGATACGTGGGTTTTCCAATTAAGCTTAGCGTCTAACCAAAACCCGAGAAAACTGCAAGACTCGCAACGTGGCATTGGGGTTTGTATTGGCGCGATGGCAGTGGAGTTTCCGGCTGTGAACATCATCACGTTAGACTTCGCGACGTTGAGGACGAGGCCGTTCGCAGAGAACCAACTGAGGAGGTGAGCGCACACGATAGCAATTTTCTGCTCGAGCTGCTCGTACGTACACGCGGCCACGACCACCGTGGTGTCGTCGGCAAATAGCACCGTCAGACCTTCGGTGACAGAAGATGGGAGGTCATTAATAAAAATCGAAAACAGGGTATTTCCAAGCGCCGATCCTTGCGGAATGCCAACTTCTATACCCCCTGCTTCCGATTTCCAGGTTTTTCCGTCGATTTTGACTTGAACGGTCTGTTTTCTGCAGCTTAAAAATGATTTAAACAACTGAAAACCTGTTTTGTTGATACCGTAGTGTTTAATCTTGTCTAGTAATAAGTCATTATTAATAACGTCAAACGCTTTTGACAGGTCACAGAATATGCCTGCAACCTTGTACTTATCATCCAAAGCCGTTGCTATGCAGTTATAAATTTCATAAGCTGCCGCTGTAGTAGATTTATTTTTCCTATAAGCAAATTGATTGTCAGTCAGTAGGTCATTTGTTTCAAGATGTCGCATTAAGTAGTTTGATAAAATCGATTCAATAATCTTTGAAATGTTTGGCACTATAGTTATAGGTCTGTAGTTATCCACAGAATCCCTTTCCCCTTTTCCCTTATAAATTGGGCAGACCCGTGTGCTTTTCAGTACGTCGGGATATACGCCGGTAGTGAACATGCAGTTTATAAGTTCGACCAATAAACCCGACAAGACTGGCCAGACACACATGAGCAAGTCCAGAGACATATCGTACACGTCGAGCGTGGCGCGTGCCTTTAACATGGAGCGTAGCGCGCGATCCAGGTCCGCGAGCGCGACCGCGGGCAGCTCGAGGTCAGGAACGTCGGCGTCTTGTAGGAAGCTCTCAAGATACCGCGTACTACTACTTTTGTCGGTTTGCACGACAAACTTTGACGCAACCGTAAGAAAGTGCCGGTTGAGGTGTTCAGGGATGTTGCTAGGTTGTATTTTGTTTCCATTTGCATCATTTAAATAAAAGTAGGTATTCCTTTGCTTTGTAGATACCTCCTCGCTGACTACACGCCACATTTCTTTCGACGGATTTGCACTGTTAATAATTCGCCTTTCGATATAATTTTGACGTGCAGTTAAGGTTTCGGATTTAATTAATGAACAATAACGAGTAATTGAGTTTGTCAACGCAGCGTTATCGGGGTATTGACGTTTCATATCAGTTAAGTCATTATAATTTAAGATATAATTCGAAAGGGTGTCCGTCAACCATGGTATGTGTTTTTTCTTTTTTAATAATAAGTTTTTAATTGGGAAATGTATGTCAATGTAGTGAGTCAGTATATTAAATAATTTGGTAAATCTATCATTAATGTCAATTGAATTATTAAAAATAAAATTCCAATTATAATTATTGATGTCAGTACGAAATGCGAATATAAATTCATCTTTAAATAATCTCTTCTGTATAAAAGAGTTTTGTTTGGCGCGGCTAGGTGGTTGCATGGCTACCGTGAACAGCTGAGCGTTATCCAGTGTATTAGTGACAGGTTGCAAACCCATCGCCTAACAGCACTACATAGCCTTTAGTCCCTTAGTCGTCTCTTACGACATCCACGGGAAGACATGGAGTGGCAACATTCTAAACCCGGCACCACACGGCACACACACCCCACAACACCAGCCCACGGCACTTTGTTTAAGTTAAAATATTTTGAAGTAATTAATTATAGTTAGCTCAGTCCTTGGGCTCTATTCTATTCGGTAAAAACATATTGCTATTGACATTTTATCGCATTATGTACTTGGATGATATTTTTTTTGGTAAATTTTCTAAACCTATCTACATAGATCGATTTATTGCCACCGAAACCCCCTGCATACTAAATGTCATGAAAATAGTTGGAGCTGTTTCCGAGATTCAGATTACCGTAAAACGGGGTAAATAGGAACTAAGGGGTAAATAGGGACACAACCTAAAATTAAGCATATGTTACTAATTATAATTTATCCCCAAACCGGAACACAACAAGGCGAACACTGCTGTTTGGCGGTAGGTTAATGGATAAGATGGTGGTAGCGATCCGGACGGACCCTGCACAAGGTCCTACCACCCGAAAATCTATATAGCTTGCATGTTGACAGATGCAACAAACGGAAAGTTCAAGTACTTAAATCTAATCAAGATAATTAACCCCTACATGATAATTGTCTTAGCAACAACAAAGGCCGAGCTTCCAAAGTGCTCTGTTAACCACAATCGGAATAGTTACATAATATCGTCAATCGGTTCACGTGTCGATACCGAGGTCAGACGCCTACGAGAGGTGTCGTGAACGGCTTTGTCACACGCGTTGATTGAATCTTCATCTGCTTTTATTATTATTGTATTTTTTTTTTATGTCATACTATCTTTTGCCCGCGACTCCGTCCGCGTAGAAGTCGTTTATCGCTGCTCACTCGGGATCTGTCTAATTTTCCGGGTTAAAAAGTAGCCTATGTCCTTCCCCGGGACTCAAGCTATCTCCATACCAAATTGCATCTAAATCGGTTCAGCGGTTTAAGCGTGAAGAGGTAACAGACAGACAGACAGACACACTTTCACTTATAATATTAGTATGGATAGAACGCAAACGAGCACACATTCCACCTGATGGTAAGTGGAAACTGTGACCTATAGACATTCGCATTCACAAGACTGCAATCCTAAGACTGCAAATGCGTTGCCAACCCTGAGGACTAAGATTTGCCTCTATGCTAGTCATTACACCGGCCGTCTTATCCTCAAACCGGAACACAACAATGCGAACACTGAAGTGTGGCGGTAGGTTAATGGATAAGATGGTGGTAGAGATCCGGACGGACCCTGCACAAGGTCCTACCACCGGCAAGAATATATATCTGATAATAGTGATAATATATCTGGGTCAAGTCAAGTGTGATTTGGTTTGCCCACCGAGCGTTTCGTACCGCCGAACAGTTGTTTATTTATTTATTTATTTAATACGGGACACCAACAGAGTACATTACATACATACATACATAAACTCACGCCTTCATTCCCAGAGTGGGGTAGGCAGAGCCACAAACTCACCAACAACTCCAAAAACTTGTTGATAATTCTGTGACCACATTTTGCACAACCAGGCTAAGATGTTATCCAGTGTATTAGTGACAGGTTGCAAACCCATCGCCTAACAGCACTACACAGCCTTAAGTCCCTTAGTCGTCTCTTACGACATCCAATGGAAGACATGGAGTGGCAACAATCTAAACCCGGCACCACACGGGCGCATTATTGACTTTAAAATAGGCTTATTGATTAAAGTTAACTTAGATTAACATGCACCCCAATTACAGGTGAACACATCTTTACGAAAAATATTATTTTTAAGGACAGCACACAATCAGATTTAAAATTATAATATACATTTAAAACATCTATAATAACACGTTGTTATTATTAAATTCCGATTTGAATTTGATTTCAAATCGAATCAGCGTAAGCCCAACTCACATTTGACCATTTTTCACGCTTAAACCGCTGAACCACACGCAACAAATAAGTTTGGCATTGTTTTACTGCTGTCAACAATGTCAATAGTCGGATATTTCATAGTCATGCAACGTGGATTGACTTCTTATCTGCCTAATACTGTAATAGTAGGTAATTTACTGACCTAAGATCTTATTGTAAGTAAGTCTAACTGCTGTTATTATGTATTATAGTTATCAATAAAATAAAATGAGCCCTTAGTTGACAGTAAACTGTGGAAATGAGACAAAAGAGTAATTGATATCATTACCGGGAGGAAGCGAGTGTAACGAGGCGAGTCTTATTACTGCATCCCTGTTGCACAGTATTACTGCTAATAAGTAATGAAGGCTTTTGAATTATGGGTAGTTTACACGGTGGTTTTTAGGGTTCCGTACCAAAATGGTAAAAAAGGAACCCACGTGACACTTCCGTGTCTGTCTGTCTGCATGTCACAGCAGATTTTTTTGAAACTTTAGAAGCTATAAACTTGAAATTTGGCATAATAATTGTATAAATTGGATTTTTTAGGGTGATTTGAAAAATCTTTCACCCTTTTAAAGGTTCGTTATTCCAGTTGGACAAAGGCTATAATATTATGCATATTATTCAACCCGGGTGAAGTCGGGACGGGCCGCTCTAGTTTATTATAATTTTATGTTAAACTCTAACCTTGGACAGAATCCATAATAAAGCTTGAAAATAACGAGCTCATAATATTACATAACAAGTTACTTATTTGCTACAAAGATGATACAACTAAAAAACAACGTTAATCAAATTTGTATTAAAATTCTACTCATTTAAGAATTAATTTTAATAGAAATTAATTTGGAGTTATGTCATTTTTCCACAAATAAATGTTCCTAACGTTGATGTGTGAGAAACTATGGTTGTTTTATTTTTAACGTGTAGGTACCTACTGTAAAATGGGTCTATTTTATACGAAAATTAGAAGGCTTGGCGCCGAATGTATCGGGTTGATATTGGCCAGTAATAAATTTTATCTAAATGTCAGAATTGCCATAAAAATAAACGGTCTAATTTAAATTGGGCGGATGCATCTTTAAATAGCAAATGCGCCTTTTTAGTTTTATTCTAGTTTTGTTTTAAATCGTAAGCGTCTCACTTATAACTATGCAGTCGTTTGTTTGTTTTTTTACAAAGTATGATTAAATAAACCACACACTTCTAGTTTTGTTTAAGATTATTGGAATAAAGATTAATGCGATCAAGTCTGTGGCGGACATCGATATCGTCGACTGACAATCGCCTCAAGTGCCTCAACTAATAAACGAATTTGATACGATACGTGTAACAAAAAGCTTGATATGAATTTGATTTTTTTATACAGATCTACTATTGTTCATTGAGTTATGTCAATTATTGTACAGCATAATTATGGTAGATTGTAGTGATGTACACACAAATATATTTGACACCTGTATAATATTATTATACTTGATACCTACAGTCAAACAATAAAAATATTTAAAAAAAAAAATCTGCCGATTGCGAGTCGGACTGACAAAAGAAGGGTACCGTACCAGTCTTATAATATGGCATTTTGCATCTGTGCTTAGTCAAGGGCATAGCTAGGATTTTGTTAAGTGGGGGGCAGGCGTACACAAACCAAGAATATATCTAAGGTAAATGCTGCATGGGTAATATTACTTTACGGTTTGTGAGCATTCCTGAATCTTCTAGGGAGTGCACCTGCCCCCCCCCCCCCTTGCCAGTACCTCGCAACGCCGTTGTGCTTAGTATTGTGTATGTAGTGCTACCTCACCTCCCGATAAAACGACAGACTTTTGTGCTTAGTAAATTTTGCCAATGTGTCGTCCTGCGGGGCCTAGTATGGTTGCGTTTATCGCGTGACAAAATGTGGATAAACCATCCGTCACTCTCGTACTTACATACGTGTCAGAAAGTGACGGATGTTTTATCAATTATGTCACGTGATAAATGCAGCCATTAGGCCCCCGGGTCAAAGCTAGTTTACGTAAATAATTAAATATGCCTTTATTGAATTAAAGCATGAATAATATCTTGAGAATTCGTTTTATTATGCATGGTCCAATAATTAACACAGTTAAAAGTTAAAACTAAACTTATTTAAATGAAAATAAAACTAAGCTACTCAAATATTAAATCAATAGTATATGAAAAGCTTTATTAAGGCCCTACTGTCATCCCGGCTCATAGACACCTCCGGAGATGCTAGAGCTGGTGCCTACCTCTCCCAAAAAATTGGGCTAGCAATATATGGGCCTGTGAACTCGTTCGCCTTCTCTATGATAAAAGAAAACAAATGCGCCTTGGAAAATTGATAAGAAAAGTTGCTCGTGTTGTATCTCAGAGCGTTGGTGGCCTAGTGGCTCAGGGGATTGACTCGTGATCGTAAGGTACCGAGTATAAATGAGTTTTTCTAACTTACGTACATTACCCGTTGCTCTTATGGAGAAGGAAAAACATCGTGATTAAACCTGGACATTAGAACAGTTGTGTGTGTAAAGGAGCGTCCTCACTGAGAGTATTTGCGTGTATTCGAGTGAACGTCGAGACCAGGGTATTGATTCTCTCAAAAGCAAAGGTGAGCCAACGCAGGAGTGATGTGCAAGCGGCGGGTTTAAGTAGTCTCGTCAAAGCGAACAAAACACATTTCAGCGCGTGTATTCAATTTGGCAGCATGGCTTCTCGAACGTATAAGGCTGCCTAATTGAGAATGCACGCGCTACTATGTGTTTTGCTCGCTCTGACGGGACTACTTAAACTCGCCGCTTGGACTTCACTCCTGCATTTGCTCACCTTTGTTATTGAGAGAATCAATACCCTGCGTTCCATATAGGGTTTGCAATGCGGATCCATTTTGTAAATTTTTGTATGAAAGATCCAGATAATTCGGATCCAGATCCGGATCTTCCCATACAAAATGGATCCGCATTGCAAACCCTAGTTACAAAGCTTACACACCACTCGATGTTCGCGCTGAATGCTCATTACACGCTAATGCTCTCAGTGAGGACGCTCTTTAAGAGGGTAATTGCACAAAACATCCTAATGAGGTCGAAGTGTATTCGAAAGGGCCCATTTGTAAGATACGATAACTGTATCTCAAATCTCAGAATTGGGTCGCTTAAGAAACAAAACGACCACGTTTTTATCGTGTTTTGCAAATATAATTTAGCTTCGTAAATTAACATCCGTAGCCAATAAAATACTAACAAAAACTTTAGAGGGATAATTGTTTTGATATGCGGTAAAGCCATTAAATGCAATTTGGTTTGTTTATATCAAATCTATATTTGTCATGCCATGAGTTCTGTTCTACTCGGTAAAACCTTATAGCGTTTGACATGTTATCATGTTGTTTTTAACTCAGCCGCCATTACTGTCAAGTAAATAAGAGCTATCGTAACGTTGACAATACTGTAACAGGTCAAAAGCAATAAGGTTTTCCCGAGTGGAATAGAGCCCTATAGGCCATAGACAAGACGTATAAAGATAAGATAAACGGTTTTAAAAAGATTACTATATGTATGGATTTAACATAATGCACTGCTAGATCAAATCAGTATCAACTCAAAATCCTTGCTAGTTGTGTTTTAAGTTTATGGAAGTTGTAATAAAGTTGATTTTAAAATACAGTTGTATTTTGAGTTACTACTGGGTATTGATTCTCTCAATAGCAAAGGTGAGCGAATGCAGGAGTGAAGTCCAAGCGGCGAGTTGAAGTAGTCCCGTCAGAGCGAGCAAAACACATATTAGCGCGTGCATTCTCAATTAAGCAGCCTTGTACGTTCGAGAAGCCATGCTGCCAAATTGAATACACGCGCTGAAATATGTTTTGTTCGCTTTGACGGGACTACTTAAACTCGCCGATTGGACATCACTCCTGCGTTCGCTCACCTTTGCTATTGAGAGAATCAATACCTAGTAGTAACTCAAAATACAACTGTATTTTAAAATCAACTTTATTAAAACTTCCATAAACTTAAAACACAACTAGCAAGGATTTTGAGTTGATACTGATTTGATCTAGCAGTGCATTATGTTAAATCCATACATATTGTAATCTTTTTAAAACCGTTTATCTTATCTTTATACGTCTTGTCTATGGCCTATAGGGCGCTATTCCACTCGGGAAAACCTTATTACTTTACCCTACCCTGATTTGAACTAGCAGTGCGATAAGCGCTCAACGCGATCGTCCGGCAGCTTACGTCAATCGTATACATTTTCCATAACGATAACGTTCTCGCCTATCTGAAACACCTTTATAGCCTCTATTCTACTGGGTAAAACCATTATCGTCTTTGACGTGTTATCATATCGTCAACGTTACGATAGCTCTTATTTACTTGACAGTAATGGCGGCCGAGTTGAAAACAATATCATTACGTCAAAAGCAATATTGTTTTAACCTGTAGAATACAGGTCCATGTATTGTCAACCAATTTGATTCCTAGGCCACTATGGACTTTGTCAACGTGACGTTGTAAACCAAATCATAGTAAGTCTCTTACTTTTTGGTTGTCAACGTCACTTTGACATAGTCCATAGTGGCCTAGAAATCAAATTGGTTGACTGTACAGTAAGGGAAACTGTAAGACGTACCTTATCACAATGTGTATAAGACATGAAAAGGTAGGTCTTTCAGTTTCCCTTAGGTACTGGGGGGTTAATATGACAGTTCAGTTCAGTTTACGCTGAAAGAATAGGACAGAGCTATACAACTGCTATAGCTCTGTCCTTTACGCTCGCTGTAAAATGAACTACATAAGCTATGTCAAACTAACCCCCTTGTATGTTGATCGATTTTCAGTTGTTTCATCTATATCGAATTTATTTATCTTGCGGCTGATGTTGATGATAATGATGTTATCGAATTGGCTTGAAAGCTTTTAAATTTGAATTTTTCATTCCCTTACAAATACAATGCATTCGTACATCAAGATACTGCGATAGCCTTGCCTTATATAGGCTGTTACGAAACTCAATAAAAGGATACAAAATTCCATTAAAAACGTCACGAACTCGAAAATAAGCGGAGGTTTTTCCTAATTCCCCTGAGATTGCATCAAGATTTCTTAGTTTAGACATCCGCATCTACCTATACGAGTAGTTATACTAATAAGGCGATCGCCTAATCTTTTTAGGGATGCGTAGTTACAGGACCCTTATAGTTCAGGTATGACTTTTATAGTGCAACATTGCATGGGGTTTCCCTGTTTATCAGCCGCACTAGGAATCAGTTACTGATGATAAGGTCGTTAGTAACGATTTTTAATACATAAAAGGAACGAGGTTATTGTCTCTAAGATATCTAAGCATTGATAAGGTCTTAAAAAAAATAGTATGTTTTAATCAACTTTTTAATTATGTTGATCGTTAAGGAAATATCGAACTCTAAAAGTACTTACTAAGAATCTGGAAAATAAATACCTACCTTACACAAAATTAAAAGGAAAAACTAATTATACTTTATTTTTCAATAGATCATGTAAGATAGCACTAAATAGCTATAAATTAAAAGAATAGCTCGCACTTTTTTGGCGATTACCCACTAACTGTCTCCATAAACATTGAATTAAATATACAACTAGACACGTGGGAAAAAAATCTTCCGTGAAAAATTGTCTAAACTGAAACCCGCATTAAAATCTGTGGCGTGGTTTAGGAGGATTACAGACAGACAGACGGACGCGGAAAGCCTCTTTGTTTTATTCTATGACTTTTTAAAGATTAAGATGCCAATTACCATTATTTTTGTGCATGTAGTACTGCTACGGAACCCTACATTAAGCAAGGCCCTACAGCTCTTGACCGGTTTTGGGAGAAGATGACTAACGAAACAGTTAAGTCGTGGACAATTGATTGCGCTTAAGCAAATCCAGTCACAACAAAAGATTTTAAGCTACAATTTGTCAATATCTACCCGACTGCCGAAGAATGGGGGTAATGTTTTTTGACCTGTACGTATGTATGTTGTTTGTTTCCTCGTAGTTGGTAAATGAATGACTTGATTTTAACAAATGTGGAGTCGTTAGATTCATCTCAGCTTTACGAATTTCACGGAGTACTTTAATTAGAAAAAAAAACAAGATGGCGTTTTTTTTCACAATAGATACAGATTGTTTTTGCAATGTATACCGAATTGTCGCCTGTCACTTGTCACTGTCAATGTAGTGAAATATGAATGGGGGCTGGAGTCACATGATCATATTCTCAATATAAAATTGACTGTCGACTTCCTTCTGCGTAAGTCTCATGAAGTCATGACGTTCGATCCAATATTTGTGTATTGAACCTTGACAGTAAAATGCGGAAGATTCTAGTGACAGGTGAATCTGTAATGTCATTGTTCGTAAAATAAATTGCATATTTGTATGGGCGCAAATGACATAAAGGGAAAATTTAAATCAGTTAAGTAAATAAATTGAGCTCTAAAAAAGAAAAAGTGTACAATTCAGCGTTCCGCTCCAGAATCTCTCTCATATAGGTAGACGCCCGCGAGGGCACGTATTATTTAATCGAAACACCTTTCAACGAACGTAACATTACGCAGAATTTTCATTTCATCGAAAGGCATTTCTCGATACATGAGTTTTGTTTTTGGTAGTCAGAAGTCTTACGTAACCTAACCTATATGCAATAAATTTATCAGATATCCTAAAACCAATATAGTTTTAGCAGAAAATAGAGTTCGATATAATGAAATTCGATGAATGATACAATCGATGAAGTGAAATTCGGTAAAATGATGGAGCAGCCGCCCGCGACAAACAGTCAGAGTGACAGACGGAGAGGATCACAGTTTATGACTGACTGTTAAACTTTTTCCGGCTTTGCTTCTCAGCAGTAGTCTTCTCTTGGGAAGCACTGGTCGATTTTTGACGTGTAAAATTGTCCGTGCGGCCTGTTTACTGCAAAAACGTAGGGTAAACTGAGCTATTGTTGGCTGCCTACCGATTATTGGCCCCATGAACTTTAACATAAGATAGAAACGATAATTCAACAATCACTAGGTGCCAGTAACTGGTATTTTAGAGGCCAGTTACTAGGTGTTTTACCCTATTTTATCTTTTTTTTTTTCAATGTAATGTAACTTCCTGACAACAAAAATATAGGCCAACGCACTTTTGCATTTTTGTTTTTGTAGGAAAAGGATATTATGTGGGCACTCCTATATTGTTCGACCCTGTTATTAAAATGGGAACACGTGACTGTGAAATTTGAAGTTATCCCATATTAGTTTTATATGCAAGAGGGGCTATACTTAAGTAAATATAAATAAACAAATATCAGGGGACAATCTCACACAAATTGACGAGTATGGGCGGTATTTTTCCCAAAAAAAAATATCTGGTACCTTTCCATTTGCAAAAATGACCAGTTTTTTTTTTGCGTAGCTTATTTTGCTCCTACTTTTGGGTGGTTTTGCTGCTGCAAAATTAACATGACATAACCTACCTACCTATTTTGGTCTAATTTCATTGGGAACATTTGCTGTTGGGGAAAATTCAGAATGGAAATTTTTCGACCAGAATTAAATAAGTATGGGGAAAAACGCGACTGAAGACCAAACTTGATTATTCCCCGTTACAAGAATAATCTATTTTGTGATAAGCCTTTTAGCCAGGGGGTGTTTATTTAGGTCCCCCTGATAATGTGCATAGTCTTAAACTTGACAAGTACAAGTAGGTACTTATGACTCACTAATGCAAGAGCACTAATTTTTATTTTTATTTTTTGTAATAATAACATTTCTAACTATGAGTGCTTAAGTTATCTTTGTACTTACTAACATAATGGATGAAAATGTCTGAATAAATGAAAAAAAAAGACTCACTAATGAACTTAATGGACGTTTTGTTAAATTTTACGAATGAAACGACAGCGGATGCCATAAAGCGACTATTTTATTTAAGACCTTGACACGAGAACTAAGGATACAATTTATTTGCAATTATTTTGGATAGCGTATGGGCTGTGGGCAGAGTTTACTGAACCCGTGGGTAGAGGAGTTTCAGGGTCCCTACATACATACATACATACATATACCTTCACGCCAGTAATCCCAGAGGGTAGGGTAGGTAGGGTAGGAGTAGGCAGAGCTACAGAATTACCTACAACTTTAAAAACTTGTTGGTAATTCAGTAACCACATTTTGCACAATTAGGCTATGATGTTTACCAGCATATCAGTGACAGGGTGCAAATCCATCGCCTAACTGTACTACAAGCCTTTATTCCCTTAGTCGCCTCATACGACATCCACGAAAAGACATGGAGTGGCACTATTCTAACTCGGGAACCACACGGGACATCTATTCTACTCTTTACCGAGTTGCGTATTAGCAACTAATTAGTACTACTGGATAGTGTACAAGCTCAACACTGCAGGTTACTTATTAGGTACTCAATTAATTACGATGCAATACTTTACATATAGGTAAATGCCTATACCTACCATTTACCAATGACTTGACCTTATTAGTGCTAATATGTAATTTATATATTTAATATTATAATTTATAAAATACGCGTAAGGAGAGATCATATAGTTATATAAAACCCTAAAAAATTTAACGGAATGGTTTAGAAAAAGTGGAATATTGCCCATGATTGGCGTCAGTTGTCGTGTGTTCGTCTAGATGTAAATTGCGCGAGGCCAAACGAACCAAGCTTAACAATCTATTCACCAATGGCTCTGCACTCTGCATCACCACACAACTACGTGACGCACATCATGTTTGTTGTGGTAATATTTTTATCCTGACGTTACAGAAAAATGCACAGCGTGCAACTTAAATTGGGATCATTTCTTCAATGGGATTTATAATGATTTTCGTGACAGTTTGAGTTTTAATGAGGGCGAGTTGCCGCGCCGGCGGTACCGACCGGACGCAGCGCCGGCACTCCGCCGGGCGCCGCGCTGTAAGGCAAATTCTACACGCAATATCCATATTATGATCCGTCAAAATAAACTGTCGGATTAAGATATTTATTGACGTGTAGGGTAGTGTATTGACAAATCACAATATCACAATATTTATCGCTGGATTTCAGGAAATCCTTGTGATCTGATCCCAGATCCTGGATCGTGATACTTATCTTCCGTGTAGTGTCGCGCGTCAATATTTAATTTTCCTTCGCCTAGGGACCATCACGTCTGCCTCGCACAAAGAACGCTTCAGAGGCTCTACTTTGAAATCCGTAATTCGAACTTCGTCTATTGCTATCCCTTTTGCTCTCGACGCGTCACTAATTCGCAAGAAAGTGACGGAGCGATCCAAAGTTTGAATTACTGATTTCAAAGTAGAGCCCCAGCACTGACGCAATCCGTATTGATGGTTTTTTTTCGAAAATGCACTCTTATGTGGGGTGATTGAAAGGTGGTTTAGAGGCTCTGGACAATTTTGGAAAATATACCATTTGAAAGTGATGTAAACTACATCAGCGAGGGTTGCGTGGTCAACCCCTGTACCAAATTTCAAGTTTCTAGGTTCAGTAGTTTCGGCTGTGCGTTGATATATAAGTCAGTCAGGTTTGCCTTTTATATATATAGATTTGAAGGTGATGTAAACTACATCAACTGTACCTTTGACGTAAATTCTGACTCGACGCAGACGAAGTCACGGACGGAAAGCTAGTTATACATAATAAATAGTTAGGAGCTCCTCAAAGACATTTTAATAAGTAAACAAACAAAACTATTGCAACAGCAGCTGCTTATGCTAATGGCAGCCCCACTCATTAGTATGCAATGTTTAAAAATATTCACCAGATAAATGTGGAACCAATATCTTAACAAATTAGGATGTATAAGATAAAAAGGGGCAATCGAATTATGGTTTTTTATCGCTGGAAGAGGTCAAACGTTGCTAAGTGGCATGTGAGACACATACATGTGGTTCATTGTCTTTTGGCAAAAATATGTTTAGCAAAATGTATCGTTTTCCAACCGTTTCATTTGCCAACCCGTTTTTTTTTACCGTAAATATTTGAGGATTTTTATAAAAACTCACCTAACCTAACCTAAAGGGTTCTACACGATAGTTCTAATATTAATCCTGAAATATTAACAGTTACAGAAAAAAGCGGGTTGGCAAATGAAACTGTTGGGAAATGATAAATTTTGCCTAACAATTTTCGGCCAAAAGGCATGATAGGTACCCATTTACAACCTAGTTTCGCATAAAGATATCGCACATGGATTACGTTAATGATCGAGTTTACCACGTCATCTACCTATAAACCTAGTAAGCTACATAATGTAAAAACACCCGTTGTTTTTTTTCCAATAAAACCCGGTAGGTAGATGGCGTAGTGACGTTATGACGCCGAGATAGGGGGGAGCGTCAATCAAAAAGCCCAAAATTTGACAGTAGTAGCGGGCCTTGCTGTGATCAATAGTGTCATTTTTTGTTTAGTGTCGTAATGCATTCAAAGTTTTTGGCCAGTACATTTATGTAAAGGTATAGCCACATTATATGTATAAATTGTTTCGGGATTGTGTTTAGATTATGAAAACTTCTTAATATAATTTAAAGTATTAGTGACATTTTTAAGTTTAGTGTCGATGCGTTTTTATTATGCTATAAATTTTTGAATAAAGCGTCTTATTTTCTTTAGTTCTGCTATAGTTTTTAAAACAACATGGAAAGTAAACTTTTAAAATGTAACTTTTTGTGTAATGTTAGCGACAGGAAGTTGCACTTCAATGACTTCAACAAACAAAGTCCAAGGATTGTATTTTGATAAATTAGGAAGTATGCAATTAGTAAAGGATGAATGCAAACAGTTGCATACTACGACAAGGATTGGGAAGGCGTATCCGCATACAATAAATACAGTAACATACATACATACATACATTAAACCACGCCTGTTTCCCAGAGGGTTAGGCAGAGACCACTTTCTTCCACCTGCTACGATCCTAACAAATCTCTTTCGTTTTTTCCACATTCATACATCGAGTCATGCATGCACGTCGGTTCGGGTACTTAAGATTCGGCCTTAATTTCCAGTATTTCTCCGATTTGCTTCGAAAAAGTACGTCTAGGGCGGCCCCTTCCGACCCTTCCACTTACTTTCGCTCTGGCCTTTTTCAATCTTAGTCCTACATCTTCTTTTAGTCCACATTTTTCTCTGACCTTTTCATTCTTTACTCTATCAATCAGTTTCACACCACACATACTACGCAAAGAGCGCATTTCATCTGCATTTATACGACTTTCATGCTTGTCCTGCCTAGAAGGAATTTGTAAACAAGTAAGACACATGTCAAACTATGACGTGATGATGATGCTACAACTATGTCACAGCTATGACAAACTGCAACGTTTCAATAAAATCATACAAGGTCAAAAGTGGACACCAGAAAAACACGCGCAAAGCGTGGATTAGTGCACGGTGTCGGGTATATCGCGAATAATCTATCCGGAGTACTCGAGGATCGATTCGCAGAACAGTACATGAACAGTTCTCGGCGACATCTATTGTTGAAGCTGAGTACAACATGCTACCAACAACCAGAGACACTGTTTAAAAGCAAATTGAAGGAGATACATCTATGCTAGCGAAAGAAATAACAAACGCAGCAACAATAAAATAATAAACGCACGAGAGCATAGCTAAATATACAGTTGTCGCTATGGCTGCGCATGATTTATTAAGTCACCTTATATCGATACAGGATAATTTATTACAAACGATTACTAATATTTAAAATTGAAAATGAATATACACATCCAACAACAACTACAAAAATAATTAAGCGTTTTATCTAGCCAAATTCAAGATGACCTCACCCTCCCTATCGATAACATACAAATAATATACTTACAAAACATTTAACAATTGATAAAAATCAAAGGGAGAATAACTGACCAATATACGATACTAGACGACTCGTAGAATTAGTTTCCCGCTACTCCTCCTATTTCTTCCCGTTGAGGGTCGATTTTCGGAAACTCCTTTCTTAGTGCAACCCTAGACCTCATAAGGAACCTACGTGCCAAATTTGGAATCTCTAGATCCAGCGGTTTGGGCTGTGCATTGATATGTCAGTCAGTTTCTTCTTTTACATATATAAGTACGATATTTAAGATTAGGATCACGGAAGACGTTGAAATAGGCGAAATTAATAATAAATACATGATTAATTGATGAGTAACATTAGATTGACGACATTATACAAACAGCAGTTGGGTTTTTATTAAAGCTTGTTTTTTGGTAAACTTGGTTTAGAGAGTTTATTATATACACATAGAAAACACCCAAGACTCAGAAACAAATACTAGCGCTCATCACACAAATATTTTCCCTGACTGGGATCGAACCCAGGACCACTGGCTTCGTAAGCAGTCTTTATCAACTAGGGCAACCGCATCATTATTCTACTAATATATTATAACTAGCTGTCCGCGCCCGGCGCCGTACGCCTACGCCTTACGAAAAACAGTTTAGGTCCTACTCTCAGACCTACTGAATATACACACAAAATTTCATAAGAATCGGTCGAGCAGTTTCGGAGGAGTTTTGTTACAAACACTTTGACACGAGAATTTTATATATTAGAAGATTATAATTATAAAATATTATAAATGCGTAAGTTAAAAGTAAGTTAAAGTTAAAATTAGTAACAACTCCTTCACGCTGCAACGGCGCGACGAATTTGGAAGAAACTGGCAATGGATTCAGCTTATACCCTGAATTACCACGTAGACTACTTTTCATCTTGAAAAATTTAAAAGTCCCAGAGGGAATATCGATATATATAAACGACTTCTACGCAGACGAAGTCGTGGGCAACAGCTAGTAGACATACACGTTCAAACCAGTCAAATAATGACTAAATAATTACTTGACTGTAAGTATTTGACCTCTCATGCACCTTGCACCTTAACCGATGTGGCAGAAAAATTAAGCAATATTGTGGTCACATTAGACTCACAGAGTGGTAAGTCTGCCTTGAGTTTGTATGAATAATGTGACTAAATGATTACAGAATTCACGAACATTGTTAGAAAAAAGTATAGAATAAAATCGTTATTAAAATGTAAAGTTATGTAAAAAAAAATATCTTTGAGAAGGCAATCGAGCACACAGGCCACCTAGTGGTAAGTGTGATCAGCCCCATTTCACCACCGTGACAAATGACAGGTGACATTTCAGTGTACATGGCGTAGCTGATGTGAATCCCAGTGATGCGAAAACGTATTAACTGAGCAATATATACCAAATTGTCACCTGTCACCCATCATTGTCAGGATGGTGAAATAGGGGGCTGGACCCATAGACTTTACTCAAGACTACACTTTCAAAACTGCAATCCTAAGACCGCAAATGCATTGCTAGCCCTGAGGACTAAGATGGATCGTCTCTATGCTACTAATTTCACCGGTTGTCTGATCCCCCAAACCGGAACACAAAAATGCGAACACTGCTGCTTGTCGATAGTTTAAAGGATTAGATGGTGCTAGTGATTTTGATGTATAAAACCTTGTGAACTCTGTACGTTTGTATTTTTGTTGAAAATTGTACACAGAAGTTTATATAAATAAGTTGTCATAACAAATTTGTTACCCAAACTGTTATTTGTAACCCCGGAGCAAACATCTGTATAAAAGTTTATAGTGTGTACCTATGTCATTGTACAACCGATTTAGTTTTTGAATGAAAATCTAGTTTGACTGGAGTGGTTTTAGCTTGGTTGTATTAAAATCGGTGAGGCCGTTTTACCCTACAATGCATACAGTGACACATATGTGACAAATAAGTAACTAACTGCCGCAGTCAGAGACGTCAATTAAATTTAATGCATGTTTAGTGTCTCCCAGTGAAAAGGTAAAGCACTTTAGTGATCGAATGACACACATGACAAGGACAATGACATTCACAATGACAAAGTTCTAAGTATGCTCAACATTTTTATTGAGTGACTGTTCATAAAGTCCAATGGACTTCATCGATGGATCTGAGGTGCACTCGACTCCATGTGATGGATCCTGTCAATGGATCCTTGTGGCGGGATCTATTTGATCTATTTAAAAGTAATTCTCGACCCGAGAAGCATAAGGTCTGATGTGAAAATCCGGCCAAAACGACTTTTTAACATTACGATAACGTATATTGCATTCTCTATCTAACACACTGACACTGACACACTGACTCTTTCCGTTGAACAGATATTTTAAGTGCATAAGGGCCGATCTGATTATTTCACAAATGTACTGAGAGGCATTAGGAATCATTTTGATTTCCATCTTTATGCTTTGAATTTATAAACATATTTCTTAAGTGTATTTCAACTTACTTCTTTATGGCCCTACATTTTTATCCCTTTACGCTTGGCGTAAAATTACTAAAGCCTTAATGCTTCTAAAATATTAACGTTAACTAAGGACGAATCACTAGATGCGACCTTATGCTTGAAATATCTCTTTAATAAAACAGTACGTATGTGAGTTCAGACTTTATGCCTGTATTAATATGAACTTTGTAGCTGATCGGGGGGACGTAAGTGAAATAAGAACTTATGCCTTTAACAAATTCATAACTTGCGCGACCGAAAGGCACGAGATCGGCCCTTTTCGCCGATAATTCGGCTAATTTCGTTCGATAGCAGTAAACTGTATGTCAAGCGAAATTAAACTTTAAGTTAACGCTGTAAGAACTCTAGTTTACATTTTTGTAGTTTACGTTTATTATTAAGGGTTATGTTTTCCGAGCGTATGTATATATGTATGTATGTAAGTATTTATGTATGTATGTATGTATGTCTATTTCTGGGCACGCTCTGCAGCCTAAAGTGCTTGACGGATTTTAACATACGAGGTGTCATTCGATTTGTCTTAATTGCCGAAGTGCCATAGGGTACCTATATAATATTTCAATATGGCATCCGTGAAATAAAAATGGAAGGGGGAATAAAAAAATATTTTTTATTATAATAATGGGTATCAAATGAAAGCTATTAAATAGCCCATTCCAAAAATATATACGTTATAACACTTTGATGCTACCATTTTGACAGAAAAGTCAAAAAATACCTTAATACGTAAAAAACTCCTTTTGCTAGAAAGAGAGTAATATGTCACTTGTAGCTTCGCGACATTAAAGTCCCCGCCTGCAAACCTTTTCCAATATTCAAGTTAAATTTAAATTGTTATAAATATCAATAAGGACGTTGCTCTTACAATTTTCTATAAATTATAGAGCTTGTGTTTCGCTTTTCAGTTTTTTTTGTTGCAGTCGGGTTTTTTGTTTTTTAAATTAAATATGACAAACGTATCACCGGATCTTCTGCGTAAAAGTCAATGACCTGACCGCACAAACCAATTTAGTATTTATTTAATAAAAACGGTTTTTTCCTGCTTTTTGGCCTGATCTTTTGGCCAAATCTCAGTATTGCCAGGTTCGGTTATTTCAGTGAATCGACTGTCATTTACCATAATTCTTACCTACGAAATGGACAGACTAAAAATACCTTGATCATGGTAACCTATTAGTGTTTATTGATTTCTTTGAAAAAATTAGGCATTTCAGGACAAGTCATAGCTGTACAAAAATTAAGAGGTAGTTTATCCAAAAAAAGGCTTGTAAAGGTTAGTGTTTAAATATTCAAATTTTTACTGCTTATTTCAAACTGAACTACCAAGATGACGAGAACAGAGGCTAACTGAAAAATATGCGTGTAGCGCGTTATAGACTCAGATTAGATTAAACTGTATTCTAGGGTTGTTAGTGAAAAAAGGGGTAAAGTTAATCTCTACATAAAAAACAAATACATTTCCACATGGAAGTCCTTTCAGACCAAAAAAATCTTAAACGATAATCCGGTGTTATTTAAAACTGTTTCTGTAAATCTATTCGTGTTAAAAAAACTCATTTCATTTAAAAAAGTCAGGTCATTGACCTGTACTTAACCTTTTTTTAAGCTGGTTTTACCAAACCCGCGCGTACTTATTAACCCTTTAACCCTTCCCACCTATATTTATTTTAAATCCAAACCCTTTATTTAAACTTAAAGATGTCACCGTGTTTCAGGCTGTACCTGTAGATCCGAAGCTATATATTGGGGGCGGCGTGTGCGCACCTCACAAGTGCCGCGCGCGCGCAGCGGAGTGCCGTGTGAATAATGCAGTGAGTGTGTTACGAGAAAAAAAACATGGTGAGTTTTAAATGTAGTTGCTAAGGCTATAATGGCGCGAACTTAAAAAGGAATTAAAAAGTTTTTTAAGCAATTTTTTTTAATGTTTCTTTTGGCACATTTCTCATTCTGTGATCTAATTACAAGAATTGTAAACACGAAATATCTGAAAAAAAAACGTTTTTAGAGTTTATGACTGGATTTTTACGTAATTGTTTAAGTACCGTATTAATAAACTGATTCCGATTGTAATGCCTGTCTCAAGATGCGTCAAAAATGTCAGTTTTTGTATGGCTTGACGTTTATTTTGACGTACCTTGTGATGGACATCTCAGCCAAGATTTATTTGATTTAAAAAGTCACTTACATATAACCTGATATACGTAATTATAATATTATAAGACAATAAATCAAATAAAATAACTCGTGTTTAAGCAAATATGTGAAAAAAGCTCGAATGGCATGTTAACATACAGTTTAATTCTAATTGACTGTAAAAAATGCTAAACGGCACTGATAACAACGATCACACAGCGATTAAAACATGCAAGTTTCAATTAGTCCAAGAGATGGCGTTAGTGGTAATTATGACTAAATCTTATTTATTCCGGTTCTTTGATTACTAAACACTGCTATTTCGTCGATATTAGAAAAAATAGGTTAACAAGATAATTATGACAAGATATAGTCTATTCTGTAATCATTTATTTATTATCACTCACAAAAAAGCTATAATTTCATTATAGTCATTAATGATTTATTGTTATCCTTAAATGAACATAATTATTATTCAGTTACAATATTTAAAAAAAATGTTGGTCATAAACTTATAAGAATTTCTACATATTTATTAAATTTGGAGTGGCACATTTTGATATTCGTATTAAAAACAATAAATATACCTAAATATAATAATTTAACTTAAAAGGAGACTAGATTCTTTGTTCGTTTTATATATCTAGACGTAACTAATTAATTATGCGTACGAACAAAAAACATCTAATAAATTAAATTAAATTTACCAGTCCGTTTGAAAGTCGTCTTTATAATTAAGATGAATAAATTAAACAATCATTTTCAAATCTTTATTAGTCTATCATTTTGTTTAATAATTGTAAATTACCTTGTCAAATATCTTCCAACAGTTCCAACTTATCGTGTTACAAAAATTATATTATTCATAAAGATTATGATCATTTACTTCTATTTGTATTTTATTAAACTAAGATCAATAAATAATTAATTGATTCTACTCACAATGACACTAGTCAAGCGTTTATCCCAAAACAACAAATGGATCTTTTACATTTTTGAGAATGTATAAAATCTATAGTTAATATTCTACCAAAATTGGTCGTAGTTTTATTAGGAAAAAACTTTACATACTACAAAAAATAATGTACCCAAATACTTAAACTTACACTTAAACTTACTTGAACTAGAATATATATTTTTTTACCTTAATTCATACCTATCACACGGCTGTGACATAAAGAACCTTTGCTTGGCGAAACTATAAAGGATAATTTGACAACGGAACCCTAAAACCAGTGATTCAACAAAACCTATTAAAAAACGTTCACCTCTTATAGATCCTTAAATCAAAATTCCACTTGATTCAACTAAGCAATTAGGATTCACATAATTAAATGCGTGGACAAAATATACCACACACATAAAACTCAAGTCCAGATTCGAATCCAATTCAAAATCAACCTTAAAGTACTACAGTAAAGGTGTAAATAAAAGTTATCTTAAAAGAGTTATGGCTGTTTAGTTCTGACGTGGGCTCGAAGACTGCGCGGGCGCATATATGACGCAACAGCGAAAGGTCACGTCGGCCCTCGCTCTAAGACATTATTGGAAATTTAAGAAAAAAACACTAATCTCTCGTCTACCTCCTAGTTCACACAAGCTCGATTTTAATACAAAATTGACCCCAAATAGTGTCATTAGCATTGAATGTGCCAAATGATACAGGACGATTTTATCTCTACCGACCGGTTCCTGCTCGACGGTTATAATTTCGGAGTAAACTTCGCGACATTTGGGTATAATTTAGCGATCCAGTTTTTGTACGCTATGCCATTTAAAATCCAAGAAAATAAATTCCAGTGTTTGATTTATGAGATTATTCATTACGATTCCCTACAGTTCCGTGAATATTAATATACATGACCAGCGTATCGTAGAAATAGGTGTAAGTTTTTATAAAGACCAAATCACACAGTCTCAAATCAAACTAAATTGTCTCATAAATAGAAAAAATAATTTAAATCCCTAACGTAATTCTAACCTCTACTTTCAGATACATAGAGCTAATAATTTTGAATAAATTCGAAATCTCTTCATTTATAAGTTACAAAGCCATAGACACAACGCACAGACTGACATTAAAAAAAAGGAAGGAAGGAAGGAATCAAAATAAACCCCCCTCTTTTTTGATCAGGGTTTAAAAATAAAATACAGGCATAGAGTTTTTACTCCATATTGCTAAAGCGAGAGGAATATCTTTATTCTTGATGACGTCACAGTCTTGTCAAGTTTATGAAGCTACTGACTTGATATCAAGCACCAAGTTCAACATTGACCTAGGATTTTTAGAATTGCGCCAACAATGGAGAATGATCAAAGTCAACCTCACAATTGCTTCAATACATGAAATGTTTGCTAAATACGCGTTCTTTATAAGTATTGAGGGTAACATCCTGTTGGGTCTCTGCCGTTATATTAATTACAATTTGGTAAATTATACATTCGACCAAAACATTTAGCCAAAACAGCCGGAACTGGAACCCGCTGTCTCACGGTACTTTTTATTGAGCCAATAGCTTCAGCCCAAGTTTCAAGCGTAGTAAGTAGTTGACACACAGGTGCAAGAGGTCTTAAAAAGTCTTCAGGTTGGGGTAAACTCGGATAGACGCTTTAGTGTATGTGAGCAAGTGAGAGAGAAGTACAAACCTGACGGCTGACTTAAGAGCTATCATTCTGAATGTACTAGTATCTTGATCTTTCGACCTCTCCATAAACCAACGGTGAGATAGGTCGGGTGACTCGGGTGACACCTTAACAAGGATAATATCCGAGTTCTCTGTGGTTTTGGTGCTATTCTTAAACGCAAAAGCATTTAATATCATACTGTAGTCGATGACACTGGTCGACGAGAATATTTTGTACTTTAATGTCCTGTTTAAAATTTAAAAAAAATTAAAATATGGTCAGAAGTAATAGTCTGGTGATAATAAATGTCGAAATGGGCGCAGATCAGATGAATGAGGTGAAATAAAAGCTTGAGCTTTTATACTGAAATATTCATTTTAGATTTCACAAGGCTCAAGGTGTTGGAAAAGATCTCTAATAATAAGAAAGAGAGTTTACAGCTTAAATAGTTTAAAGAATTTCTCCTAAAATTTAGTACCTAGTTATCAACAACAATTAGGATTGTCATGCGCTATTAAATGTGATGGTAAGGAGATGCCGAGATTTTAATCAACTTATAATATTTAGTCGCATTGTCCTCAAAAATAAAAGATAGAATAGCTATTGCGGATATATTGTGCTACCCAGGTGCTAGCCAAGACGCAAAAGCGTTTTTCTTTTGTATCCGTCAAAATCTATGGGATGAAATTTTTCGTGCGTTGCGATAAACCACGTGGTCAACTGGGGCTCTACTATGAAATCAGTAATTCGAACGTCGGATCGCCCCGTCACTTTCTTGCGAATTAGTGACGCGTCGAGAGCAAAAGGGATAGCAATAGACGAAGTTCGAAGTACGGATTTCAAAGTAGAGCCTCCTGTCATTCCATACTTTTTTTAGCGATAGAAAAGAAAATCATTAGTAGCGTTTGCATCTTGGCTAGGGCTCTAGTATATTCAATCTCCACTTCCCAACATTTACTGCTAGCCCGAAAGTCATAGGTTATTTGGAACATAGCTAATACTAAGAATAACCACTGGGCAGATAACGAGCGGCGCCTGCGCACGGGTAAAGGTTGATCCGATAGTTCGCGCGTATAACTCTGAGGAGATGTATGTCCCTCCCTTATCTAGTCAGCTTTAATGATATCGTCGCCAGGTAATTTATACTTCGAGAGTCAATGGTGATAGGGAATAATTATCATAAGTCTTTCAATGTAAGTAATACTCAGAATCAGATATTTTGAAAATATTCGCTTTAAGAGGATTGTGAGGCTGAAAATTTCCATTCAAAATCAAAATCAAATCAAATCAAATATTTTTATTTCCTTTAACAAACAAATTGTACACAAGTAAGGTTGGTAATGCAACGTTTCTCTCCTCTCACCTAGTCTAATTTTTGAGATTATTGAATTTGTTGGAGATATTATGAAAAAGTAGGTCTGTACGTTTTCCTTTCCAATAAATTATTTCTGGAAAGAAACAAATTAGAAAATACGATAACGTCAAACCTAGTTTTTCAAACAACATATTCAATTCAAACACAGTACTTTGATTGTTACTTTTAACTGTTTGACTGTGTGTACTCGTATGCACCACTGTATTATTTTATTAAGTTTTGTTGGTTATATAAATTAGTTTTGAATTATGAATTTTGAATAATCGTAGGTATCGGACATGACTAATGGCCGAACCCTATATTCAAACCGCGGACAGATAGACTTACTTCGGATTAAAAAGTAGAAGTAAGCCTTATCTGTTCGTGGTTTGAACATAGGGTTCGGCCGTCAGGGGGTGAGAAACGTTATCGCCCGGAGCTAAATTTGTATGGCATTTTTTTTGACAGCTATGATTATTAGGACGGCGACAGATAGCCATACATTATTGAGACATGACACAATGATATAATATAATTAGCCGCACCAAAAACATTTTGCATGGTGGCGTGTTGGTTTTATGATAGTTTGAGTATTGACGACAACAGGTCTGATACTGAGCGAAGCTCATGCCATTTCCACTGTTTTTTCTATTCCGTGGATCCCACTTAACATTAGGTGGCCGGCCGGTGCACTTGTTTGCCATCTTTATACTTACCATAAAAAACCAACTTCACTATTTCACATAAATTACACTTTAATGCTTAACTGACGGTTAAAGGTTGTAAGAATCAGATATTATGATGTAAGGATACAACAAAAATCAACAGGTGATCTTAAATATTGCAACATAGCGCGGTGAATGTTTTATGAAGTGATTAAGATTTTTCCACATACTTTGTTAATGATTCGATCATCTTATTAAATCACGAGTATAATGTCATCGATGCTTTTTGCGTAACGAAGTGGAACCTTGAGGTAGAGTGATCATTCGAAAATGACTAAGTTTATGTCGGTTACGACTGTTCAATGTCATTAGGAAAGCTAGCGTACCAAGGCCAAGCTGACTATCTTGGTTTTGATGAAGAATAAGGTATTTTCTTATTTTTTCCCACGGCGTCGATAAAAAAAAAACCGGTCAAGTGCGAGTCGGACTTGCGCACGAAGGGTTCGCGTACCATTATCTTCACAACATTAGCAAAAAACGGCAAAAAAAATCACGCTTGTTGTATGGGAGCCCCCTTTAAATATTTATTTTACTATGTTTTTAGTATTTGTTGTTATAGCGGCAATAGAAGTACATCTTCTGTGAAAATTTCAACTGTCTAGCTATCACGGTTCATGAGATACAGCCTGGTGACAGACAGACAGACGGATAGCGGAGTCTTAGTAATAGGGTCCCGTTTTTACCCTTTGGGTACGGAACCCTAAAAAAACAGGTCAAGTGCGAGTCGGTCTCGTGCACTGAGGGTTCCGCACCATAGCTATTTTTATATTCCGATTTGAATTTGATTTCTAACCGAATCAGCGCATGCCCAACTTACACTTACTGCCGCACTCAGAGACGTCAATTAAATTTAACGTTTGTTTAGTGATGTGTTGTCTTATTCTATTGCTATAGCAAAGAAAGTGACAGCAGCTACTTTAATCAAGCATTAAATTTAATTGACGGCTCTGAGTGCGGCAGTTAAGCATTTGTCTAAACCAACTGTCCTTGGCACTGTACTTGCCACTGTCATTGACCAACGTAAATCGGGCTTTAGACGTAGTAATTTATCTTCATAATTTGTATCGTTTGGTATTTGTTTCCTGGGGCTCTGTTCTACTGGGTATTTAAAACCATATTGCATTGTTTTCCTATTGTTTTAAACTCGGCCGCATTTAGTGTCATAATAATAAGAGCTATCGTTATGTTCACAATACGATAACATATAAAAAGCGATATTGTTTTTCCGAGTAGAATAGAGGCTTTGACTTTTTACTAACACTAAATTCGCTAATTTTCTTTTTAATCAAATAGGCAGCCTTATACGTTCGAGAAGCCATGCTACTAAATTGAATACACGCGCTGAAATGTGTTTTGTTCGCATTGACGGGACTACTTAAACTCGCCGCTTGGACATTCACTTCTGCGTTCGCTCACCTTTGCTTTTGAAAGAATCACTACCCGGAACGTTGGGCTAGTATAAGATCGGGTTTTAGGAAGGTAGAAATAATAACTTACTAGTTTCATAGCGCAATAATCATAAATCTATATTAAGACCAACTAGTCTTGGGCAAACCTTAATTTGTAGTAACCATTCGCTTACTATAAACTTACTAGTTACTGAATAAATTATTTTAAAAGGTTACCCTAGTTAAAGTTACGTGAATAATCCAGAATATAAACAGAGTTTGAATGAATAGGCAATATTGAAAATAGTAGGTAAGTATCTAAGTTAAGAGGATCGTGAAGCTAAAAATTTCCATACAAAATGAGATAACGTTTCTCTCCCCTTAAACCTGGTCCGATTTTTACAATTTTTGAATATGTTGTAGATATCATGAAAAACTATGTCTGTACGTTTTCCTTTCCAAGAAAACATTTCTTAGAATGAAACAAATTTAAAAAACAATAAACAGAAACGTACAGACCTAGTTCTTTATAATAATAACTACAACATATTCAAAAATCGGGGATGAGAAACGTTATACGGAGCTAAATTTGTATGGATTTTTTTTGACAGCTACTCGATTTTAGCGGCGCTTCACAATCCTCTTAAAGAATAAAATTTCCAGGAAATACTCATAGTTTTATAGTTGACAAAGATTGTTAACTTATTATCTTCTTGTTGTTGCCCGCGACTCCGTCCGCGTAGAAGTCTTTCATCGGGGGTAAAAGTACCCTATGTCCTTTCTTGGGGTTTAAATTATCTCTATATCAAATTTAATCGAAATCGGTTCAGCGGTTAAGCCGTGAAAGCGTAACAGACAAATCGACAGAGTAACTTTCGCATTTATAATTTAAAAAATAATACATAACATACTAATATTATAATATCAGTATGGATTAAAGAAATAGGTATGTGGAAGCCTCTTATTATAAACCTTTATAAGAGCACAAAAATGTTTTCAAATATGGAATTATTAGAAAAATACCAGTCCAATCTCGGAAGGTAACGAAAAGGAATGGCGGAGGAACAGTAACCCATATTGAGCTTATACTATAGTTCTTTGCTTTATAAAATGTGCCAATGTAATCTGTGGTAACTGCATTTAACACTTTAGATATTTTTTATAGCAGGGCTGTGATTCTCTCAATAACTCGGTCAGACGAACCAAGTGAATGTCGCAGCTGCAGCGGCAAGTTTAAGTAGTCCTGTCAGAGCGAATAAAACACATTTTAACGCGTGCATTTTCAATTTGGCAGTATGGCTTCTGTCGATAAGATCGAACGTATAAGGCTGCCTAATTGAGAATGCACGCGCTAAAATGTGTTTTGTTCGCTCTGACGGGACTACTTAAACTCGCCGCTGCAAGATGCACTCGTTCGTTCGTCCGACCGCGTTTTTGAGAGAATCACACCTCAGAACATTGTAAGATTTTTAAAGCAGTTGATAAATTTATTATGTGATTTTATAAATGAACTTCGTAGCCTAGAAGTAATACTTGGTTAATTAAACACCTGAGTAATGGTTTAGATGAATCAGTTAAGGGTTCCGGTGTCTGCATGTAGTGGTAGCTTAACCACAATATTGATTCAGAACAACATAGATGCACACACGTAAATATACTTGTGTGAGATTAGCGACCAGCGAGTGTCATTGAAATAAGTAATAAATAAATAAGTACCAAGGGACAACACATAAATTGACCTAGTCCCAAACCAAGCTCTAGGCTTGTACTATGAGTAAAGTCGACTACAAACGAGATGTTTCCATTTTGTCACCTTACATACATACATACCTTCACGTCTTTAATCCCTGGGGTAGGCAGAGCTACAGAATTACCTACAACTTTAAAAACTTGGTGATAATTCAGTAACCGCATTTTGCACAAATAGGCTAAGATGTTTACCAGCGTATTAGTGACAGGTTGCAAGCCCATCGCCTGACAGTACTACAAGACTTTATTCCTTTAGTCGCCTCTTACGACATCCACGGGAAGACATGGAGTGGCACTATTTTAAACCGGCAACCACACGGGGCAACATTTGTCACATTACACAGGGTATTGATTCTCTCAAAAGCAAAGGTGTACGAACGCAGGAGTGAAGTCCAAGCGGCGAGTTTAAGTAGTCCCGTCAGAGCAAGCAAAACACATATTAGCGCGTTCATTCTCAATTAGAAAGCCTTATACGTTCGAGAAGCCATGCTGCCAAATTGAATACACGCGCTGAAATGTGTTTTGTTCGCTTTGACGGGACTACTTAAACTCGCCGCTTGGACATCACTCCTGGGTAGTGATTCTTTCAAAAGCAAAGGTGAGCGAACTTGGCAGCATGGCTTCTCGAACGTATAAGGCTGCTTAATTGAGAATGCACGCGCTAATATGTGTTTTGCTCGCTCTGACGGGACTACTTAAACTCGCCGCTTGGACTTCACTCCTGCATTCGCTCACCTTTGCTATTGAGAGAATCAATATCCTGCGTTCGCTCACCTTTGCTTTTGAAAGAATCACTACCCTGAAAAAACGTTCAAAAGTGGATACATCTGCTCGTACTCGACTGTATTAGACAACGATAAACATACAAAGAAAACATTCAAGACTCAGGATGAAATATTTGCGCTCATCACACGAAGTATTTGCTTGTAAAGGGAATCGAACCAGCTAGCTTCGTAGGCAGAAGTCACTACCATTCCAAATAGGTAGGCTAACGCGTCGTCTTAATTTGATTGTATTATACTTACGCACACGTTTACATTCGCGAGGTGTAAACGATTTAACTATGTTGTTGATTCGACACGCTCGTACGATTTGACATCTAATACATTAACGATTGATGCTGTGTGCTGCTGATTAATAGCATTACATACACAACAGATTCGCTTTAATCCGCGCGTTGGCCTAGTTGGTAGTGACCCTGCCTACCAAGCTAGCGGTCCCGGGTTTGATTCCCGGTATAGGAAAATATTTGTGTGGTGAACACGAGTATTCGTTCGTGAGTCTTGGTGGTTTTCTATGTATTTAAGTATTTATTACACTACATATCGTCTAGTACCCATATTACAGTCAAGGTCACCAATTTTTTAATTTTTTTATTACCTATCATATTAATCATTTTAACGTCATACTGTTCAGCAGCGGATTATGCATCAGATATATCTTATCGGCTGCAACGGCTGGACAGATTTGGTACCGAAATCTGAAATGGAAATAGCTTACACCCTGGATTAACACATGGGTTACTTTTCATCCCGGAATATTTAACGATCCCGAGGGAATATCGATAATCGAATACAACGCGGGCGAAGTCACAGGCAGAACTAGTCTTACTTATTGATAGACCGCTTGAACTATTTCTGGGTGGTTTGGGGGTTTGATCCTGCTGCAAAACGGGCAAATTATTTCGCTCTAATATTAAGTGGAGAAAATTGCGAATAGAGGAAATGTGGATTTGAGAAAAATGAAATTGGGAAAAAATATGACTAGAAAATTTGCGTCAAAGAAGAAAAAAATGGGAAAATAATCCAGCACACCAAATTTTTACAAAGTGTTCATTATTGTACTGTGGTACAGAACTCTTCGTGCGCAAGTCCAACTCGCACTTGACCGTGTTTGTATACTTACCGTACAAACACTACCACAGCCCGCGGACTCGGAACCTCGTTGCGACACCGTCGGCGAGTGAGTCGGCGAGGTGTTATCTAAACGATTTTTCCTCAGAAGCTAATACAATGCGGCGCGGAATGTTGCAAATGTGTGGGTTCACAGACGGAGAGAGAATGAGGTCTGAATTACAAGAGGTAGCGTTTTCGAGTAGAGAAAATAGTTGATACTATTAATAATTATAAGTGTGAAAGAAAGCTTATCTGTTGATTTATCACAAGAATGAGGTCTGAATTACAAGAGCGTTTTCGAGTAGAGAAAATAGTTGATACTATTAATATAAGTGTGAAAGAAAGCTTATCTGTTTATTTATCACATTTTGTCCAGTAAATCCCTCAACTGATCATTTCTGTCATTCTATTTATTCGACTGAATACGGAAACGGTTACGATCGTTGGTTTATTTAAAATGCATTGGCCGTTTATTTTTCTCAATAATAACATGCTGGAAAAAAAACAGATCTATAAATAGAGTAAATTATTATCGACGTTATTAATCAAGCTAGAGTTCGGTCTTCAAGATACCTATACCAATGATGAATAGATTCCATGTAGAAATATTGGGAAGTGGTCTTGTGTTTTACTTTGGATATGTTATCACTAGGTGGAAGTAATTAATAGGGGGGCTCTATTCGACTCGGGAAAACCATATGACTTTTGATGTGTTATCATTATTGTCAACGTTAAGATTTGATTTGCTTGACAGTAATAGCGGCCAAGTTAAAAACAATAACAATAAGCATAATGATTTTATATCTAGTAAAATAGAGCTCCAGAACTTAAAAAAACAAAAAATTCCGATGGTGAAACTCCTAAATTTTCAAGATGGAGCGACAAGTTTTAACGTATTTTTAAACAAAAATAAAGTCGCACCTAAAGATGGCCGACCGGTTTTGAACTAGTTTAGTGGATTAATAATCTAAATCACTTCCTTCACTGTCATGTTAATAAGTATATTAATGAGTTAATCTTTAAGGTTGTATTACGCGTGCCAATTTTTAATAGGAAGTCTTAAAAAACTAAGCAGTTTTACAATAAACACGTATGAGAATTTATGAGATACACGTATAAAAAAACAAGATCCTCAATATTATTTATTTATAATGAATGCCAAATACAGACGCTAATAAATCATAATTGAGTTACGGAAATCAATAAGTGGTATTTGTTATATTTATTAGATTCTATTGATCAAAGTGATACTTAATATAAACTTGTAGAAAAAAACAAATACATAAATAATTAAATGAAACGGCGACAAACTCACACACACACACTGAAAAAAAAATTTGATTGTGATTGTGAATTGTGATTGTTGTGCATAGGCGTCTTGAATCCATACAAGCCTAACAGGAAGTTAGACGCATCAACTAAGATGTTAGTTGAATCGCTAAAGAATGAAAACAATTATTTTTACTATAAGTTTTGTTTGATATAACTAATATCATGAATAGTGTATTCATTTTATGTCAACTAAGAGAAAACCTCTCTTGGTTAGCTCTCATTTTTTTGAGTGCACTATTTACATCAAATTTACACGCAATACATCATGAAAAATAAACCTCAATTTAATTTTCTATTCATTATTTCACTGTCAAGAATACTGAATCACACCCAGTTGGATACCTTATGTCATTTTTTAACTCACCAAGGTAGGAGGTGACAGCAAGCGTCTTAAAACGACATTCAATTTAACAAGCGGTTGACCCCAGGCATAAGTAGATTTATATCGAAGTAGATTTACTCTCCCGTATCCCGCTAACCGCGTAAGCTTATACTTTAGACCAGTTTCCTAAGCAATGTGTACGCATGTCAACGCGTCCACAATACGAGATGGAGCGGCCGATAGTTTTGTATACGTTTTGTTTGGCCTGTAGGTACAGTACGCCGCGCAAGTGATGAATTGCCTCAGCCGTTACACCAATAACAAAGACATAAGCTTTGTTCCGTGTCGTAACCTGCTCCGGTTTCTACGGAGATGGCAATCTCGCATCTTTTGGCCCTGTTAGGTCAGTTTGGAAATAGGGAAACAATACTAGCTTATCTGATATTTGTGTTTTGACAGTGACCATGAGTTGTTCTCACGTTAACATTGATAGTACGCGATAATGGCACTAAAGGCGGGTTACTGCGAAATTGTTGTAACGCCCTTTTTTTCTTGTGTTTTCAGTGGTATGATGCAAAAGTATAGAGAAGGCTAATTTTATTGAAGCGAATTTTATACTTTACTACATTACAGAGCTATGGAATTTAAGTTTTAAAAAAAAAGCAGTTGTGTTTATGTTTTACAGAAAGTGACATAATATGAATCTAGTGAAGGGACAACATCGGTGATTCGTAATAAACGAGATTCTTCTCTTACACAAATTAAGTCACTTTATTATTTTTATATTTATATAAACATCAATATTAAAACAAATAAAAGGGATTATAATATAAAACTTATTCTTGCTATTTAAGTGCATAAAAAAAGTCTGATTATTTCAGCCTACTTTAAAAGAAACATAGCCACAGAACGACTTACTTTTAAAATTAATTCAGTGGATTATAAGGCTTATTTTAGCGAACCAAGCGATTGCTGGTTAGCAATTTAGTGTAGTTAATTTAATATTGTGTTTAATGAGATAACCATAAATGTTTCGTGTAATACCTATATTGCATGTGATATTTGAGATTGTGTATAAATGAACATTATTTTATAACGCCTCTAAATTAAGTTTTCGTAGTTTCTTAATAGCGATAGTAACTGACAGTACATTATTTTGTCCTTTGCGTTTTATACAAAACCAAGTGCGAGTTAAACTCGCGTGGAGAGGGTTCCGTACGTTATGTTTATGTTACTTTAAATACCATAGACTTCTTATATAATTTCCTGTAATCTATAGGTAAATTTTAAACCTAGTCGTTTCGGAGATAAGGGGGGAGCGGGGAAATAGTTAGTTTTCGACAATTATATGAAATAGTTTTAAAATTAAAAAAAAGAAAACTTGGAATTCAAACAAGCCCTTTTGTTTGATATAACATACGATAAAGTTCGCAGAACTGTTTAAAAAAAATTACTCCCTAATACTAATAAATATAAATATAATTTAACCCCTAAAAGTGGCCCCCATATTTAAAATTCATTAATTTACGTTACACGTTCTATACACGGGTATTATTAACCTTTTCGAGTTTTGTCCATCCGTTTGTTGAAGTGACGACAGACTAGAAGCTAAGGCTGTCATTGTGAAACTGATTGGCAGCCATCTTGTATTCACAAAGCATTTCACTATTTATGGCTTCTGTGTTGTTCTTGAGTTATTATTTCACTGATCCTTTGTGGTTGTGAGCGTGAAATTGACAGGAAATAGACTGTTAAGTTTTCTTTTTTTCGCATTTTAATGAATATATGTGAACAATGTTTTGAAATTTCTTATATTACCTATATAACATTGTCTAAAAACGCTTCGTAAATTTAGCTTGATTTATGTTTTTACGAGCTTCCGCCCGCGACTTCGTCCACGTAGATTTATTTCAATTACCTTTATGTCCCGGGGAACTTTTAAATTTACCAAGATAAAAAGTAGCCTGTGTTACTTCAGGGTATTATAAGCTATCTCCATTTCAAATTTCATCCAAATCCCTCCAGCCACAAACATACAAACTTTTTCATTTATAATATTAGTGAGGTAGGATTATTGCGTGATTAAAACTATGTTTATTTTTCTAAATTAGCAGACTGTATGCAAATGTAATATTCTTATTTGTACGCTTAATTAATTCATCCTATTAATTAGTTTTTGCCTGCATTAAAAACCACAAAAATCCTTTCATACAATATTCCGAAAAAATAGGTTACTTTTTGATCCTCTGACCATACAATGTATGCAACACACCAATGTCTGTAAAATCAAAACAAATAAACACACTTTAAAATATTAAAGCATAATGATGTAAAGGATGAACATTACACATATTTGCAATGACTAATGGCGAGTGGTGCCGACGGCAATCAGTTTGATTGAAGATCGAGCTGACGAAAGCCGCCCTCTGACCCCGCAACTTGGTGATTGTAGACGAAGACGACATTATTACGATATATAGCCTCATAGCTCATAGGGCCCACCAAATTTGTCAATGGAATATGAATCTATTGTAAATTAAATAAAGTAAATTTTCTAATTTGATAAAGTTATAAAAACATAACCTAACCAACAAAAAGTTGGAAAACCCCCGACATTGACATTTAAAAGTTCAATATTTCAAAAACGGCTGAACCGATTTCGATATAAAATGTCTAAGAACCACCGCTAGAAAACCTGCTTTCAAATAAAAAAAACCGCATCCAATTCGGTTCATCCGTTTAAGAGCTACGGTGCCACAGACAGGCACACACACACACACACACACACACACACACACACACACACACACACACACACACTTACACGTCAAACTTATAACACCCCTCTTTTTTGCGTCGGGGTTAAAAAGAAATTCCCACAGATATAAATACACATAAATAACGTAAACACCTCAATCTGTATGAAAACCAACCGCGTCCTTTTTTCTACCAACTGGGGCGACACATAAGAGACGAAAATTCCCCGTTTCCCGCGCAAAATCGATTCAAAGTTGTCGCTTTTTGGGCTATTCCAGTTTATTATCACGCAACGAGGCATTTTCTTAATTTTCATGGCCGACCGGCTGCAACAACAGGCGCGCGGAACGTCAGTTGCGACGGCCAACCCCGATGCTTTGTCGGGATTTTGGTCGGGGTTCAGACACGCGAACTAGATGCATTTGCGATATCTATGTGTATTTATCTGTGGATATTCCACTTTACTTTCTTTGCACTAGATCTTAATTTCAATGGCTGTATTAGGTATGTATTATTTTTAGTACAAGGGGCTTCCGGAGGATAAGGTATTGCAATGATTTATTTTCATAATTCAAATTCACTTGTAGGTTTGTATGTTTACAAACATTACATTATGTTTAGTTCAAATCGCGCGTTATTTTTGAGCTAGTTCCTGTTATAGAATTAGTATAGACAAAGGTAGTCAATGACAGTGTAATATGGCGTCTTAGAGTTGATGTGATGACTGATGATCATATCGGAAGGTAGGGTAGAAGGTTCTGGTAGTTAGCTACTTTACCTAGAACAATTTTGTCAGCAGATGATGAGTGCGTAAAAAAAGGACAGTCGGAAAAAACTTTGCCTTAAAAACATTTTTGAAGAAATAAAAACAGGGAAAAAACAAGCAAATCTGTAAGTATAGAAAAAAACTTAACAAGTCTGTAAGACCTTTTTTGAATTTTGACGTAAATTCTATATTAGTTTTGTATACAACTACGAGTAAGAGGGGCTTCACTCTATTATCAGTTTAAAGTTTGTTATTACAAGGCACAGTTAGGTACAGTAATAATAAAGTAAATATTTTGAATTAATTTAAAATTGTTACAATTTATCTGAGTTTCTTGTATGTTTTGTCGTAAGAGCGATTTCAAACGCTTACAACTAAAAAAAAAAACTTTGATTTAAGCAAGCGTTAATTTGACTTTACAAAATCAAGTCAATGATGTCGCTTTAACTATTTAAGGTCAAAACTGATAATTAAATTATACAGGTGTTTCATTTTCACAACAAGATCCGAATACGTCTTCAAAAGGTCACCAAGAACATGTGATTCGAAGAAAGCGGTATTGCGAAGTCCCCTGCCCTCGGCTATCCATGTTACCGTCAATCTCGACCTCATTTAATACGTGATAAGGTATAAATTGAGAATGAAGTTTGTTCGTAATCTGGTGATACGTCATTATGAAATATTACAGTTGCAAAATTTTGGACGAAAGTTTTGTCCAGCGAGCGGATGGTATAACCAGTGGGTCTTGGGAGAGATTGGCAAATGGTATTGATATATGGCAGCAGATTGTTATCAAAAAGACCTCTTTTTAACTCGGTAAAACCATATTGCCATTGACGTGTCATGATATTGTTATTTAATCGGACGCCATTACAGGGCCGGTATTCTAGGCGCTAAAAACCATATCGTCTTTGATCTGTTATCGTATTGTCAACGTTTTGATAGCTCTTATTTCCTTGGCAGTAATGGCAGCTGACGTCAAAACCGTAACAGGTCAAATACGATACGGTTTTTACGGCCGGGAAGAGAAGCCCTGTGAAGTAAATAAGGAGCTATCAAAACGTCAATACGCCAAAAGTAGAATCTCGGCCCTGTATATTTGCAACAATTATAACGGTTTTCTAGATGCCGTATGTTTTGTAAAGTTTTATGTAGGTACCTATTGGTACAATAAAAAACTGATTAAAGCTCTGTATATTTCGCTCGTTACTCGAGCTTTCAGCTTGTTGTATTTGATAGCAAAAAAGGGTTCATTTACTATAATTTATTCAACAATTTACCCAAAAGCGGTCACATACTCTTTCAAGAAATTTGCAAGTTTCGTCAACAAGATACTTTTTGTTCATGCCTAGTATTTGTTTTTAGTTGTTTTTTGGGTATGTGTCGAAACTGAAATAAACATCTCCAAATCATCTCTTGTAATTATTTTTATCAAAACAGTCGGATTAATTTTTAATTTTTAGTGTTCATAAAATTCTTCTTAAAACTTTGCCTTTGACCGTGAGAATCTTCTCCACATTAACACCGAATCGAAGGCCGCTTCTTCAAGGAATTTAATTATTTCTCGTTCATTATTTATATATTAATGTAATATGTCATTAGCTTTAGTATTTAATCAACCTTGGTAAAGTGTGCCTTCGACGTAATATGTCGTTAGCTCGTAAGATATTTAATGACTTCAATATTAGCATGCTAGCTTCTAGCTAAAGTGCATCCTTTTCCTTGTATATAAGTTAGAAAGAGATACACGAATGTCCTCGATAGCTTAGTCTTAGTTTAGGTCAAGTATAACGAAAATGGTAGCATCAAGAAACTAAGTTCTAAATAAAATCTAGACGCAAAATTATTGGCAACAATGTCAAATGGCAGAAGTGTATTGAATAATGTTTAACGTACAAATGTTTATATTTACATTTTATTTGGTTGAATTTAATATTTTTCAAAGGTTATTAAATCGGTTAAGGTCAAATTAAATATAAATTTTGGGATTATCGAAAAGAAGCAATTTTCGTAATGACCATTCATTATGCAGGAATTGAATGAATAATAACGAATTGCTTAAACGAATATCGACATTACCAAAAAACTGTCAACAATACCTACATGTGAAACTCTTACGTGTCTGACTAACGGACAAAACGCTCAGCCTAAACCGCTAACACTAGGGTACCCAATATTCCTTTAAGGTGCACTAAGAAAGGATTTATCGAAAATCGCCCCTCAATGGTAAGAAATAGGGGGAGTAGCGAAAAATCATATTACGCGTACGAAATCGCCGGCGGCTCTAGTAAGTTAAATCCTACTAATATTATAAATACAAAAAATTGTGCGTGTGTGTGTGTGTGTGTTAGTCTGTTATCGACTCCTTCACGCTGCACCGGCTAGCGGCTGGACGGATTTGGATGAAATTTGAAATGATTGTAATTATTGGATTAACACATAGGCTTTTCATGCCGAAAAATTTAAAAGGTCCCAGGGGAATAAAGATATTCTAAATTTAGATATACGAAGTCGCGGGCATAAGCTAGTTTATAATATTCAGAAGATAATATAAAATAATTACAACAAGGGGGGCTGTATTCTACTCGGTAAAACCATATTTATCTTGACATGTTCTAGTATTGTTAACGTTACTATAGCTCCTATTTACTTGACAGTAATGGCGGCCGAGTTAAAAACAATGCGATAATATGACAAAAGCAATAGATGGTTTGACTACAAATAGAATTTCTTTTATTTTATCTGAATGCATGCAATGAATCAGGTGTATCCCAATTGGATTTAGCCTATTTTGCGGTATTCAAAACACCTTGGCCGGTATTCTATTCGCTACACCGTATCGTCTTTAATTTGTTATCGTATTTTCAAAGTTTTGATCATCATCATCATCATCATCATGTCAGCCGAAAGACGTCCACTGCTGGACATAGGTCTCCCCAAGGCTCTCCACTCAGACCGGTTTTGTGCTTTTCGCATCCACTGCGTTCCCGCGATTTTTACAAGGCCAACGTTTTGATAGCTCTCATTTCCTTGACAGTAATGGCGGCTGACGTCAAAACAATACCGTAACAGGTTAAATGCGATATCGTTTTTACCGCCGGGAATAGAGGCCCTGAATCATTTTACTAACCCTATAGTATTACTTATTTGACAAGAGTTACTATAAACGTCAACAATACGATAACATGTCAAAAGCGATATGGATTTTCCGATTAGAATTGAGCCCCAGTTTTAGTTTCCTAAATATTGTCACGGAAACCAAACAAAATCTTACCATCCTCACCAATCCGGATTTCCATGTCGACATCGTCACATATATTAGTAGCATCACTTAACCAAACTCTGTAGCCAGTCAAACCTCTATTGCTTCAGATATAGAGTACAAAATCGAACGCACCAAAACTCTAAATCAAATGCAAATATGTCTTTTCAATGTCAAACCACATTGTAACCAATGTCGTACAAACATCGATATGTCAAAGGTTGACGGGACGGAAGAAAAATACGGATCTTCGGTGGTACTTCAAATGAAGCTTTATTTACATTATTATAAAGATGCTGTTTCAAGTGGCCATGACGTGTTAATTACGTCATTACGTAGTCTATTAATATTAATTTTAGAACACATAGGTGTTTAATTAAATCTTGACCTTAATGTTTACAGCGTAAAGTCTTCATTAGCGACGAGTGTAACATCTTCAAACTTAGGTATAATAGTATTAGGCATTCTAGAACCTAGGCTTTTAAGGTCAGGCTAGACACTTAAAGCATGTTTTAGGTTAATCATGGCTTAGTTGCTACATTATTGCAAACCGGTGGCAAGTATTCGTGTAATAAAAGCATAGATATTCCATCTTAGTCCTCAAGGTTCTCAACGCATTTGAAGTCTTGGGTACCTATCTATTTTGTGTCTTGGGCATTCACGGACGCGCTTTTTGTCTCGGCGACAGATGGAGTGTATACAACTGGATGGGCGTAATATTTTGACCACATTCACGGGCGCGCCACGCCACGCCTCAACGGTGCAACTGATTAGAAAATGGTAGCCAGAGAACGCATTCCCGACGACGCCATTCGGCCTGGCGCGGAGACGCAGCGTGTTCCAACGTCAAATTTCGACTTCACGATAGTCCCATTCGGATTGTGCGTTGGCGCGTCGCGCTGGCTTTCCGTCCATTTGGAAATCCAACGGACCGCGCCAAGTACTTATAAACGCTACAGTTTTGACATTCACGGATCGATTTTGGCGCGGCGCTGCTCTATTCGGCTCGTTGGAGCGGTCGTGAATGCCCAGCTTTAGGATTGCAGTCTTGAGATTGTAGTTCAAGACTTGAATTGAAATGTCTGTGGGTCTCCCTCTTACCATTAGGTGGCTTGGGTGCTCGCGTGTCTTCTCCTTGCCGTTAAAAAAAACTGAAAAATAGGAAAATTTCCATCACTCATCCCCAAAATAGGTACTTACCAGAATTTTCAAATATTTAACTAATAAGGTTGATAATTAGTTGGATAAATGTTCACTAACATTAGATAATGTCCCTTTATGACACCTTTCATCACTTCCAAGATAGTGACAGCACGCGACTTAAGGAGACATTAAATTTAATAAACGTTTCTGCAGCTGGACATGAGTGTTGTTTCTAAATAATCTATACATATAATAAAGTTGTAGAAGGGAAAAAATCTGTACATTCGAGATATTTACTCAAAAATACTATAGGGGCCCTCAGAATGAGCAGCAGAACACGTTTCTACAATTTTTAGAGTTGGTGTCTGTTTGTCTGTTTGTCTGTTTGTCTGTTTGTCTGTTTGTCTGTTTGTCTGCTTAATTTTGTTTCTCCTCGCATCAATTGAAAACCACTGAACCAATTTTAATGCGGTTTTCACTAAAACATTTCAGTAAACAGTGACCAGGTTTATATATAATAAAAAATTAAGATATGACAATCAAAGTGGGGGAAAAGAGGGGTTAAAGTTAGTATGGAAAAAAGTTACCGGATTGAGCTGGTTACTTGAAACTTTGTATAATTACTCTTTGTAACAAATTAAACAATACCTGTTTCAGGATTTCTCGATTAAAGTTAAAATAACTAGGAAATTATCAAATTAGGCCAATTACATGTATTTCTTTAAAACCCTATTCAAGGGCCGTCGATCACTTTACGTGATTACAAATATCAACATTTTATTCTCCGTTTATTACATAGAAACTAAATTCAAGGATTTTTTATAATTCAATGTACAAAATGTTATAAAAAGACAAAATAAATTATTCCAATACGTTGTTGTAACAAATGAGACGCCATGATGACGTGCATCAAAGAAAAGGACAACCATATCCCTCCCATAACTGGAGAGATCAAGACAGAAAAGCACACGATCATAGATAAACGTTATAGAAGCGAAGAGGTGATTGAAATTTACATTGTCGCGTTGGTACTTGAAAACATTGTTTTAATGCGTAATAACGAAAGATCAAGTTCGAATACATATTTAAGACAATATTTGGACAACCAAACTCCTATTTTTAACCGCCGGAAAAAAAGGAGGAGATTATACGTTCCACTGTATGTAATTTTTTTTATGTATGTTCAACGATTTCTCCGTCAATTATGGTCCGATTTCAAAAATTCTTTTTTGTTTATACAATATACTTCCGAAGTGGTCTCATTGTCACCAAATTGTAATCTGATGATCCATGAGGAATTGAGGGAACTCCTCAAATATTATAGGTAGTATTTTTACTAACAAGTCCAGCATTTGCATTCAGATAATATCATTTGGTGAACTGAAACTGATGGTCAACGGAACTCCTCAATGGTACCTATTTCAAGGGTGGCGATAGTTAAGATATCTCGATTAAGATAGTTGAGCGACTATAACGTAGAACATTTAATTGTTGAAATATGACTATGACTTTCCCGTGGACTTGCGGTGAACTTGAAATGTCTAAAAGTTTCATATCAACTAAAAAGTGGGACTACATGACAGCTTACTATGATCACTAAAAAGTATAAAATAAAATAAACGTTTTAAAAAACACAAAACCACGTTCAAAAACGCATAAAACATATTTTTTTTAAATGGTAGGTAACTTATATGTCAGTGACTTACAATATTTTTAACCAAAAGCTGACTTCAGTTTGACTGACCTATTATAAAAGAAGGTATTTTTTGCGTTTTTGAAGGTGGTTTTTTTATTAACTTAGCTTGGGTTTAACAATTTCTATCATTAATTATTCTCTTCTTTGGGTTCCGCAGCATTATAGCGAAAAGAGAAACCGTACAATTTCGTCATGTTCATGTTTATCTAAAACATATAATATGTCACATATACCTACATTTTTTTGGTTATAAACATTAGTAATACTACTATCTAATCAATCAGATTATGAAATAAAAAAATAATTTCGTTAGTAGTAAAAAAACAGTACCTACTGAATAAACTAACTCTAATAGAGCAAACTTGCAATGCATTTATTTCAGGATCATAGAGTTCCATAGATTATTAGTAACATTAAATCTTATTCTCTATTAGTAATTATTTGTCAAAAATTTACAATTGATTAACTTATTTTCTCCTATGGCTTCTGCCACCCAGTGTGACAACCCATGTTGTACATTCTGTTTTGTTAGTCTATGTCAAAATGAGCGGTGTCAGATTGACGTTGACATATCCGGATTTTATATTTTTTTCCGCCATTTTCAAGACTTCGTCTCCTGACATTGGTGGAATCATCGATAGTATCGATGGAGCTACAAACGAAAAATTGAATTGAAAATTGTCCGGACTTCGTCAAGGCTTATCAATATACCATTTTTACAGTACTCCTTCTTCTTAGTAGCTCTGGGCCGGTTATGGCTATCACACTTGCACTCGCATCTGACAATATGTTTGTCACTTTTTTTTATAGAAAAACGAAGATTGCCGAGTGCTATTAAGAAACTGGTCGTACTGTACAGTTGTTATTTAAATATTAGGGCGGTTAATATGATCATTTGATTTTTTTACGGGTAGTCACATAATTTTTGGCGGTTGATTAACTACTGTGCTACTATGAAAAATATGAGGGTAGTTTTGCGTGCGGAAAATAGCGTTAAGGGCCGTACAGACTACGTTAGTAATTTAGTCGAGTAGCGAGTATTTTAGTTGTGTTTTAGTCGAGAAGAATACCACTCGACTAAATTTTCGTTGTTCAGACAGATTTAGTTCCTAAAATACTCGCTACTCGAGTAAATTACTAACGTAGTCTGTACGGGCCTTTAGTTTTAGTTATAGATTTAAACGATTACACTTTGTAAAATCAAGTTTTAAGGAAACGAGCCGGGGGGTGCGGGGCCAAAGTGATAAATAGGGGGCTCGGAGGCGCAGCCCCCGCCTTAAAGAAAGGACCTTACCGACATCCTTAATAAGATAGATAGGTAAGTTTTTTAGTTTTCATGTTTCCTCTAGAGCAGATAATAGGAGCTTTGATGATTTTTCGTTCATTTCGTTTTGCGTGCGGAAATCAGCGTTAATTTGAGTTAAGTATTCGAGTCTAAACGATTAGATATTACATTAGGCATTGTGAATATTAGGTAAAGTCAAGGCAAAGGTTTACACAGGAGGGGCTCGAGGCCGTAGCCCCCTCCTTTAGAAATACACCGTACCGACATATTTATATGTTACTAGAGGACGCCCGCGACTTCGTATGCGTAGAATTAGTTTCCCACTACTCCCCCCATTTATTCCCGTTGGGGGTCGATTTTCGGGAAATCCTTTCTTAGTGCTCACTTGCATCATGAAAGGAACCCCTGTACCAAATTTCAAGTTTCTAGGTACAGTAGTTTCGGCTGTGCGTTGATATATAAGTCAGTCAGGTTTGCCTTATATATATATATAGATATAAGATAGATAAGATAGGTAGATTTGAGCTTTCTTTTGTCTTTCAAAGTAGAAAATAGGAGTTCCGTTGAGTTGTCTTTAAAACACTTAATTGGGCCCGGTTTGACGGATCTTACCATAATATTATAAACTGGCCAGAGCCACGACTTCGTCTGCGTTGATTTCGATTATCGTTATTCCCTCGGGAACTTTTAAATTTTCCGGGATAAAAAGTAGCCTATGTTTTAATCCATTGTATAAGCCATCTCCATTCCAAATTTCATCCAATTCGGTCTAGCTGTTGCAAGAGTGCATAATGTACACATACTTACTATGAATTTTGCGCTTATAATTATTAGTAAGGATGAGAAAGTTTGGAAGTTTGTTAATTACGCTTCAACCACTGAACGTATCCAGATTAAACTTGGCACACATATAGGTTAGGTTCTGGAATAGGACTTAGGATAGTTTTTATCCAATAAAACGTCTCATTCCTACGGGAAATCAAATTAATCGTTAAAAGATGTGAATTTGCTCACAAAGTTTACATGGACGAGTATAAAAATTAAAAAGGTGAAATCTCAGGTAGCCATGTGTGAGTAGTGTGTTTTTATTTCTGTTTACGTTTGTCATCCTGTAATCCTTTCAGTTGTATCCACTGATGTGTGCGTACACGGAAGTTACTAAAGAAACACACTTTTAGTGTATAGATACGAACTAGATGGCGCTAGCTGGGTATCGAATTGTTGCTCTGCATGGTGTCGTCAAAGTCGCTGCCCGGGGTGGTTGAGCGATTTTCCCTATACAGCGCAATTATAAGCTTTATGGTTAGGCTAAATTTATATTATTCATCCTGGTAACATCAAATTCTGAAGTCCACGCAGACGAAGTCGCGGGCAGAAGCTAGTAATAAATAAAAAGGTAACATTTTTATTAAATTGAACAACCTAAGCTTTAGTTCTTATTCCGGCAAAAAAAGTGTACCGATTATTGTTGTAAATAAAGAACTAGTTTCGCGAAAAACAAATCGTTTTACACTACTTATCGGTTTTCACCCAAGCCCCCTTGAAATACGAAATTTCCGACAAAATTCGATGTCGTATTCATTCACATCTGTATAAACATGTTTAAGAACTCGCAATCCAATATAAAACCAATAAGACGCCGTCCATCCCACATGGTTACATCACCAGACCCTGCTCAGATTAATAACTTGGAACCTCCTTACATGGACGTAGGGGTGACGTGGAATGCGTCCAAGGTGGAACTGGCGGCCTTGACAGTTTCACTGGTCGGAAGAAGATGAATCTTGAATTTAATTAATTGATGAAATTTAGTTTCAATTTTACCCGCTATGCGCGTGAAGTTAGCAGAGCATTTTCATTGCAAGTAAAAAAACTTGTTATATCATCTTGAACTTTTCCAAAAAAACTATAGAACTCTGCTGTGCGATGCCAAAACACCGTTTGTTTTTAGGGTTCCGTACCAAAATGGTAAAAAGGAACCCTTATGGTGAGACTTCGTTGTCCGTTTGTTCGTCCTGGATGTCACAGCAGGTTTTCTCAGCAACTATAATGCTATCGACTTGAAATTTGGCATAGTTGCATAATTGAAAAGGCATCAAGAATGGGTGGTTAAAAAATGGAAGTGGTTCGATTATAGCAAATGGGGTGTCATATGAACGGGCTTAATCTGCACATTTCAACACTATATTATGTTTTATTTTTTGAAAAAAAATGGCCGTTCCCCCCCTATATCTCCGAAGTTTATTAATCAAAAAATCTGAAGTAATCCTGGCGAATAGATTTATATTTTACGGGAAAAATAAAATGAAGTGTTAATTATGTACAGTTTTTGAGAAATGACAAAAAAAATCTTTACAAATCTTTTTCAAAATTTAGGCTTGTCAAAATGGACCTTATTGCATATAATAAAGTTATAAAATAAAGTTTATAACAAAATGAATATTTTCTTTTGCATAATATTTTTAATACGGCACCTTCGGTGAGTCCGACTCGCACTTGACCTTTTTTTTAATTTTATCAAAAATGTATACTATGTGCGTGAAGTTAGCAGAGCATTTTCACGTAAAAAGGCCTTTCATTTTTTCAGCTTAAATCGCCAGAACTTTGTTTACAAAGTATCAGGAACTATCCAGAATTCCAATAGAACATCGATTTATTTATGAATTTCTATAAAATGATCTGCTAACTTCACGGACATCCTAAATAGGGTATCGTTTGTGGCCTGCGCCTCTATTCCCGACGGTAAAAACGATATCGTAGTTGACCTGTTATGGTATTGTTATGACGTCAGATGCCATTACTGTCAAGTAAATAAGAGCTATCAAAACGGTGACAATACGATACCTAACAGATCAAAAACTATAATATTGTTTTTACCGTGCTGAATAGAGGCCCTGTATGTAGGTATGTATGGCTCTTTGTTACCTCGCACAGGCTGATCAGGTTTCAACAGACGAGGTGTAGTTAGATTCATCAAAGCGTCGCGTGTGTCACCGGGTACTTTTTAATGACAGGCGAGATTAAACATAGGTTATACAGGGTGCCTCTAACCTTGGGGATTTAAATGCAACGATCGATTCTACTCGCTAAACTGAACTACTTTTGTTCTGCAACATTAAAAAATAACTTAAGTTGAGATAACTAATTGATGTTAAAGTCTAATTGTAAAATCAGTGTATTCAAACATGGCCATAATCACTATCTCATGGTACGGGGGCGACATTTCCTTGGTACGAGGGCTAAGGGAAAACGGAGAATTGGATCGCATACATTGAAAATTACATTTAATTTGCAAGAAAAAAATAAAATTTAAGTTGGACATATTTTTAACAACTTACAGAACAAAAGAAGTTCAGTTCCAGGAGTAAAAACGATCCATGCATTTAAAGCCCCAAGGTCAGAGGTACCCTATATTCAGATTTTAAAATCTTGTCTGTTAGACTGATTGTGATTACATATTATGTAGTTCCAATTTCAATGAGTAACACAAATTAGCTTTTAACACAAGTAGTCATTTGAATTTATATTTAACCACAACAGGTGAAACTTTCACTCTTTAAAAACCGCAACCAGCACATATCCTTGGAAGGGAATAAGACCTAACCACCTGACCACAGGTGTAGGTAGATTTGTTTGACGAGTCTATTTGAAATTAACACTAATAGACCGGCATTTCAAATTTTATTTCAGTTCATTGGTCCAGCTGTGACTATAAGTCGCAGCATCTTGCTGAGCTGGCCGCCTTTTAAGTGCTTGCATGTTCTTTTTGTTGTTATGCTATCTTTAAGTATTTTACAATAAGTTTTTTTCTCTTGAACTTAATAAACGTTTTTCTTATATTTTTATTGTAAGTAGAAGTTACGCGTAGAAGGTAGGTATGAAAATAATAACGATCCACTAATAGAGGCTAGAAAAATGAATAATCCTTTAGGTAACTTTATATTTCCTCACGCACCGCTTGACTGTTTTGCACAACTATGGTTTACTAAAACATTAGTGCTACTCTATATTGCATGGGCTCTTTTCTACTTAGCCAAACGATATTGCTTTTGACATGCTATCGTATTTTCAACGTTATGACAGCTCTTATTTACTTGATGGTAGTTAAAAACAATACGATAAGAATTCAAAATCACTATGGTTTTACCGAGTAGAATAGAGCTCTAGGTCAATAAATTATATGTATGTAAACTTTTTATTGCACATAAAAAGTTACATATGTTTTTTGCATCACTATAGATAATGTAAATAGGCGAACTTATCCCATATGGGATCTCTTTCAGTTAACCAATTATTATTGTTATACTATTTCTACCTTTGACGAGTCATAACTTGTTTCTGTTTAACATGTCCTGTATCTCTTGTACTGAAGTGATAATTGTGTAACAATGATGGCAATAACAAATTTATATTTATTTATATTTTTTTTTTTTCTCTGCATTCAGTAGTAGTTTAATATTTGAATTATACAGGGTGTTCGGCAGAAGGTTGGACCAACTTCAGGGACTAACTCTGTAGGTCATACTCATCAACTTTTATTAAGCGACCAACATCCAAATCGCGAAAAAAAACAGCTGTTCCATATAAACTGAGAGCTAAACAGCCGAAATGTATGAAAAAGCTGTTTCTTTTTTCGCGATTTTGATGTTGGTCCCATAATAAAAGTTGATAAGTATGACCTACAGAGTTAGTCCTTGAAGTTTGTCCAACCTTCTGCCGAACACCCTGTATATTAGTCAGTTTTATATTATAGTTTAACCATTTATGGTCACACGTTTTTAAAACCGTAAATGTGTTGTAGCCGACATGACTAATGTCTTAAAGAGAAGAGAGGAACGGAATGTCCGTTATCACAGGCACTTAAGACATTATTAGCATCACCATTAATAAGGACATACGTATTCGTAGGTTATTATTCAATATTATTAGCCTCGAAGTCATTCACCTAAGAAGGACATAGGCGAAGACACTTTTAAAGATAACGAAAACACACAGAGTGCCGGAGTTTTTGTGTTTCGTATAAAACAGGCTCAATGGATTGAGGATTCTGTTATATTAGCAATGAACACGTTAAACAAGTTTGTCCATAATTTATTAGACATTATGGGAATCGTGTTATTATATTTTCTGAGATGACCATCGTTGAAATTATTAATTTCTGTTTTTTAAGAATAATTAATTAATAAAAGTCTGGTCACATTAATAATTTATAAGTAAGTATTATTTGACGACGCGTTGGCCTAGTTGGTAGTGACCCTGCCTACGAAGTTAGCGGTCCTGGGTTCAAATCCCGGTAAGGGCAGATATTTGTGTGATGAGCGCGAATATTTGTTTATATAATATTAGATTAAAGAATTGACAATGGTATCAATTTTAGAATTTTAGAATTTTTACAACTTAAGAATTTGCATGCTAGATATAGCTAAGTGTGTGCTCTAGTATCTATAAAAATAAGACCTATGTATTCCACACTTATTGCAAATAAATATTATTTCATTTCATTTCATTTCATAAGTCATGATTCATGAATATTTTCTATGTGTTTAAGTATATATTTCTCTATATAAGTATTTATATCGTTGTCTAGTACCCATAGCACAAGCCTAGAGCTTAGTTTGGGACTAGGTCAATCGGTGAAAAAATTGTCCCCTAATAATTATTTTATTTATTATTTTATTATCACAGCGTAGATTCGAAACTCTAAAAATGTTAACTATTGACAGTAACCCCTAAACAACCATTAAAGGTGCACGACGGTCTTGGAAACCAGGTCATGGGTCAAGTTTAAATTGTCAACGTGACGTAACAAACGTACGTGCTCGAGCATTCGTTTAGTCACTGAGTCACATAACTATTGAGTAGATAAAAATGCCCATGTAATGGGGATCCCTACTTTTCATGAAACCTAAGTATTAAAGAACGGTGAGTAAATAGCTTTTTAAATGGTCGGTAACGCGCATGCTTTACTTCTGATATTGCAAGCGTCAGGCAACGGTAACCGCTTACCATCAGGCGGGCCGTACGCTTGTTTGCCACCGTCGTAATATAAAAAAACCCCGATAAAATTGGCTTAAAAAAAACCTCAAGGTTTGATGTTGATTCATGTTGATTTTACTATACTAGTAGTATGGATTGAAAAATTGTAAATTATCATAACATAGTAAAAACGAAGAAAAAAGAATTCATGGGCATGATTACCTATTCATTGTTTTTAAAATTAAAATTAGTCTCCTTTGCATGGAATTTGCCATTTCCGATATTTGAGGTAAATGCCGTCCATGAGGCATTCGTTTTTCCACCCTGTATACATTTGATCCTTAAAAAAAAACCGGACCGATTGGCAACATAAAAACAAAATGTCATCGAACCTATTCTGTCATGTCATATAATATTATGTTTTTATTATTAATTTGATTATCTTTGTTAATTTATATTTAGTATGTAATTCACAGTGCTGTAGTTAACACTACACTACTACTTAACTGTAATGCTGTGTAATTATTAAAAAAAAGAAAAAAACTAAGAGCAAAGGTCGCAATCATTATGGTTTTACCAGACTACCCAAATTCGGGTAATGATTTTATCAATTAATTTCCTAAACAGGTCATCGGTCATATGTAATCTGATACGATACGAATAACATTTCGCAGACAAGATACGTGTTGAAATGATTGGTAACGCTATCTGATCGTCAATCTATTCCCACAAATCTAGAAAGGTTAGGTGGTCACTCAATCATTTCTGACGCGGATGGGTGTTACGTGCATTAGGACAGGTAAAAAATGCAATAATAATTATGCATATTTAGGATTTAGGTGTTAGGATACAAAAAATTTTTACATGCAAGTGTTTTTATTAATGATTCTTGTCCTCGAAAATAAATAAAATTTACGTCTCTACGAATTAAAAAACGTCAGTTGGTAAAGTTTATTTGAGTCGAAAAGATGAAAAAAAACAATCACATTTCTGAAAAACCACTTTAACTGCCGAACTCAGACACGTTAATTTAATTTAATGTTTGATAAAAGTTGCTACTGTCACTTTCTTTGCTACAGCAATAGAATAAGATAACACTTTACTAAACAAGCATTCAATTTAATTGGCGTCTCTGAGTGCGGCAGTAAGAAATTAGGAATTATTATAATTATTTATTAAGTTATTTAAATAATAAAGTCATTAGATCCAAAAGTGATCTAATATCATCACTGGGGCCTTATTCCACTCGGTAAAGTCCATCGTGGACGTAATGTATCCTTACTATGAGTTACGAGTTATTAGTTTAGTTCGCTAGCGAGAACGGTAATTGTAACTGATGGTAAGGGGCCTCTATTCAGCACGGTAAAAACAATATCGTTTTTGATCTGTTATCGTATTTTCACCGTTTTGATAGCTCTTATTTACTTGACAGTAATGGCGTCTGACGTCATAACAATACCATAACAGGGTATTGATTCTCTCAAAAGCAAAGGTGAGCGAATGCAGGAGTGAAGTCCAAGCGGCGAGTTTAAGTAGTCCCGTCAGAGCGAGCAAAACACATGCATTCTCAATTAGGCAGCCTTATACGTTCGAGAAGCCATGCTGCCAAATTGAATACACGCGCTGAAATGTGTTTTGTTCGCTTTCACGGGACTACTTTAAACTCGCCGCTTGCACATCACTCTCGCGTTCGCTCACCTTTGCTTTTGAGAGAATCAATACCCAGGTCAACTACGATATCGTTTTTACCGTCGAAAATAGAGGCGCTGATGTGCTCTTTGCCTTCTCCATTTTAATACACAGATAAAACCTTAGACAGATAGGCGCGACGGTAACAAATCGTTTTATAATCAAACAGTGTACACACTTATACGACAAAAATGCCTGTTAAAGGATTCAGACCTATTGTATGCGTACGCGCAGCTCCGTTGATAAGGCGATGCACGCGGAATGCATTTAAATGCATAAGATTGTATTATCTTTAGGATATGTAGTTAATTACCGGCTAATAAAAAGCCGGTATTTTTTATTTAAAAAATATTACGGAGATATTTTTATCTACTTTGTTTTTCAATGTTTCTTTTGAACTGGTAATTTGAAGTTTCAATGCATCTAGGTATTCCTAAATTAAATATATCCTAATGAACACAATTTATTTGTATTTTAAAATCTGACTGTAAATGCAGATCAGTAAGCCTATTTCCATTTTTTTTTTAATTATCAATAATACTTTACAAAAAATATGATGAATCCTATCTACATTAGTTTAGTTTAGTTTATTTATTCATACGATGTTTATTTATTTTAATGTAAATTTCGTTTCATGTCAAAAAATAGGAAATTACTTTGATAACGTCAACATTAATACTATTAATAAAATAATACAAAAATAACACTCGAATAATCATATTCTACACCTATTTACGTCAATATTGATCAAAATAATTTTTGTGTTGACTTTACACAACACACAAAGAACGCAACCCTCAAATAAATCAAGGTTAACTGGAAGAGATCCCTTAAAGGGATAAGTTCGCCTTTGTACATCCCTGTTATATTTTTGTCTATTTTATAATTGTTATCTCTTTTGTTTGTACAATAAAGTGTTTACATACATAAAGTGTTTACATACATAAATTTCTTTTACGTGCGTATACGCACATCAGTTGGTTATGACGATGACGCGGAATGCATCAAAATTCTTTAGTTAGCCTGCGTTAGTAGAGTCTAAGGATCTACACAGGAAAAATCATTAACTGGGATTTTCCATTTTATAAGCTCGTTGAGATTTAATTTGATAAGAAATAAGTGTCTGTCAAAAAATATTTTTTTGGGACAAGCTTTTGTTGCCAACTGTTCGTTTTTTGCCAAATCTTTATCCGCTTATCAAGACCAAACTATTGACACACGGTGGCTCCACCGGTAAGAATAGCGGAGATCCTGTCGCCACCTTCCGACTCCATCATCAGATCAAATCTTAGATACCTACCATAATATTGCATTGTCATCGGGTTTACACACGTGGTCCAAATTTCAGCCCATTCCGTTGACGGGAAGTGGGTCAAATTTAACTTGCAAGATTTAACCCGTACATACAGACATACATACGTAGCAAGTTAAATAAAAGCTTGTAAATACGTTTTAATAATACCGACTGTACGAAATTAATAGCACCAGTATAAGTTGAACTCTGATATGGGCTATTTTCTACGAATCCGGGGAGCATGTTAGAGTAGACGATAAGGAACGGTAGAGCGTCTTGGCATACATTAGACATCAACGGGCGACTGAGTTAGTGTTTGTGAAAAATAATAACACTTTTTTTTATTACCTAACCTAACCTAACAAGAAAATATAACAACAAAATGTGGTAATAAAACATTTGTTAACTTATTAGATTTGATATAATATTATTATTACGTCTCTAACACTTTGTATTGCACAATAAATCAAAAATTAGGTAAGTTTATTTAGAAGCACTAAAAACAAAGGTGAATTTATCTGATTACATAAGTGTTACGTTTTCTACTAAAATTCAAAATAAATGATAAAATAAAATAAACAAACAACAAGTTATTATTAATTGGTATACTATAACTAAGTATTATTGTATAAATAAATATATTAATAGAAAGTCAAGGGCAAGGCTCTCATAATGTAGGATTTAGTTAAAATTAACATTTAAATTTAAATATGCTGTTATCATTGGCATCCGTATGCACGAATGGGAAATACCGCGACGGTCACTTGGCGGGAAAGAGATCCGTGACGGTGGGGAATTTGACGACTTAGGTATTTTGTGCGATTACTAAATCTGGGGAACTCGTGAAAAATGATCTAAGTCGACTTAACTCTTAATAAAAAGAGCATATACATAAATGGAGTATACTAGACTTAAACCCTTTTTCACTTGACCTTCAGATTTATCCTTTAACCCTTAACTCTTCTTTACTAGGACTCCAGAAATATAAGTACTCTTGAGGAATTCGAATGTTTATCTGTTGACATATTACATAAATTTGCCGGGTTATCTATTGTCCTTGTATCATTAGTCGTGTCACGGTGGAAAATGTTTAATACGGCTAATTTACGTGTTATGTCTAACTGCATTCATATTCTTTGATAGTACGTTCGGCCTTATAAAGTGGCTACACTTTAGTGCTTTGTGACTTTAACGTCACGTTTAAAATGGTGCACTTATCTCTCAAAGGCATTAAAGCGACAAGGTACTAAAGTATGCAGCTACTAATAAGGCTAACTGTACTCAATAAATTACCGAGATAATTGAAATTAGTTGATTGAAAAAATTACAAATCAAGAACACAATACATTAATGCAATTGAGTTACCTAAGGTGTTAAAAAAAACTTAATTTATGCATTTCTCAATACATTGATAAAATGTTTTTTTATCCTCTTTACAAATATAAAAAGTCTTTATTGTTATTTCAAAATAAAAATGAAAGTGTGTTGGTAGAAAATAAAAAAATAGAGCCTCTATGACTTTTAGATTTATACAGCCTTCGAAGATTACAATTTAAAGATAACGATAGAAATTGTTTTAATACAAAGCTGTCAGTTCCCAGCGTTGTGTTAGACTAACATCTAAGCCGGATGTCTGAAGCCGGGCGTTTACCGGAGCGAGGCCGCTTGTAATATGTCAAGGACGAGGCGGATTCTTGGATGACACACCGGTATTCTGTAATGTATGTGATCCAAGATATCCTACATATCATAAATGCGAAAGTTTGTGTGTTAGTTTGTTACTCCTTCAACGGCTTGACGGATTTGGCTGAAATTTAGAATGGAGATAGCTTATACCCTGGATTAACACAAAGGCTCCACTATATCCCGAAAAACGAAAAACATTCTAGGGTATAACGATAATCAAAATCAACGCGGACAAAGTCGCGGGCAGAAGCAAGTGTTATAATTAAAATCGTTTAAGTGGGAGTCGGACTCACGCACTGGATTGTGTCTGCCCTTCTTTCAGTGTTTTGTCAAAAGAAGAGGATCCCTATAAGTGAAATACTCAGTTATAAAATATTTTTCCGATAGGTTACAAAAAAAAAATTAAAAATGTTTTGCCATTTGTAACATTAAATGACAAACAGTCATCGGCCGACATTAATCTAATCTGTAACATATGGGTTTTCCAATCACTCGTCACATTTGAATTGCTAACGAAGTTTTTATGTACGTCGTCTTTTAGGGGCTCGCTAAAATAGTCGATCTTTGCTAATTTATCGACGAATAAAACATAATTAGGAATACCGGATATTCTTAGTTGCAAGATGGTGTGGAGATAGGACCATCGATGAAAAGACCAGCGTAGAGGCATTCCATCTAAGTCCTCAGGGTTGGCAATGCATTTGAAGTCTTGAGATTGACATCGTAAGATTGTCTATGAGCTTCAGAGATAACTAACAAAACCACAACACTTCTTGAGTTGCTGGTGGTGATTACTTCCCATCAGGTGACCAACATGCCAATTTGCCTCCTTCTCTTATAAAAAAAATAGTCAAAATTAATAACAATACATACACATATTTAAAATCTCTACGGTACATTAAGCTTGTAATAAATCTTGATTAATGAACTCTCTGAATATACATAATATGTAGAGAACATAAAGTCAGATTTTATATAAGGTAAAGTACAAGTAACAGGGTAAATATTGCAATCATATAAACCGTGTACATTTCTCATTAAAAAAAACAATTCTGCTCATTATACCTAATTATGTTTCCATATAAACAGAAAATGCATCATCAGTAAATCACAAAGTATAATGAATAGGATGTGTCGAAGAATCTCACCCGGGGCTTGCGACACTTCGCATAAACACAATAGTCTATTAATACACTGTCAACGAGATAGGAACCTTACCTTAAACCTTAGTGTTTTTGGCTTGAATTATTCTGACCTTAACCGCGATACTTAAAGACAAGCATAGAATTATAATTTATATGTTTAAAATATTCAAGAATATTTTTTTTATTTTTTTGTCATTGTATAATTTATAATTGACCATCGAAATTTTAAAATTTGTACAACTAAGGTAGTACACCCAATTATTGGCGTCCAAAATACCAGTTATTACGATTTTTGATTATGTTGTAGATATCATGAAGAACTATGTCTGTACGTTTTCCTTGCCAAGAGAATATTTCTTAGCATGAAAGAAATTTAAAAAAGCAGAAACAGAACGGATATTCAAAAATTGTGGAAATCGGACTTGATTTAGGGTGGAGAAATGTTATCGCGTGGAGGTTTTGTACACATTTTTCTTGATAGCTACGCGATTTTAGCGGCGCTTCACAATCTTATGATGAAAATGTTCATGAAATATTGTGTAAAGCATGTGACATTCGTATTAAACAGTTAAGGAAAGGTAAAATTTAAAATAAGCATTTTAATGAAACACCTTCACAAACATATGGAGAAATTTTTGGGTTACCGTTATAAATGTAATTGGAAAATAGAATTAAATAATAGTACGACTCTATTAATCTTGTTCTATTACCGTGTTGCGATTGTTTTGCGTTGACCTGGGGGGTTATTATGACATGGCTATGCAGGGCCTCTATTCAACACGGTAAAAACAATATAGTTTTTGATCTGTTATCGTATTGTCACCGTTTTGATAGCTCTTATTTACTTGACAGTAATGGCGTCTGACGTCATAACAATACCATAACAGGTCAACTACGATATCGTTTTTACCGTCGGGAATAGAGGCGCTGTTCATTTTACGGCGAGCGTAAAGGACAGAGCTATAGCAGTTATATAGCTCTGTCCCTTTCTCTCAGCGTAAACTGAACTGCAAAGCTATGTCATAATAACCCCCCTGTCTGAGCCATCATCAGCTTACGTCAATCGTATACATTTTATCGATTGTCGAAAATCGCTTAACTTAACGTTCTGCATCTTGACTTAAGCCCCCTGGTGTCTGGTACCCTTGACTATTTCACCTTATCATAGGCTAAGCTACAAGCCAAACTTTTTTTGCAAGACATGATTGTGAGCATGGTTGAACCTTCTCATAAGGTCAATGACTAAATCATACTTGTGTCACTCCATGTGAAGTTTAAAATTCGTTATCACATTGTTGTACTGTTTTAAATATATCACTATCATTATATTATAAAATTAAGTCCCCCGGCGCGTCTGTCTATATGTTCGCGATGATCTCAAAACCTACTGAAAGAATTTTGATATGGTTTTCACCATCAGTTAGAAATTTTTACACGGAAGGTTTTCATGTATCACAAATTCTGGTTTATCTATACGGATCTTACAGAAAACTCGCATTAACTGAAGCGAAGCGAGGGCGGGTCGCTAGAATTATCAAAAAGAGAAGCAATCTAAGGGCCGTATTATTAAATGATCTTAGCTGAGATGCCCGTCTTAAGACATGGCAGTTTTCTTTGACGTCTTTGTCAAGTTTAGTTTGATATCCCAATCAAGCCAAGGTCAGTTTATTAATACGGCCCTAAGTAACATCTTGAATTGTCCAAATCAATATAATAAAAAACCACTTTGCGCTTGTACCTACTGGGACATAATCTCTCATTAATAAATTACGCATCCGAAGCGCCTCATTATTGTAACAAAAGACACCTATAATTTTGTATTGAGCAATATTACCGCGGAGGGCATCTTGACCTGAAATACCATCTGAGCATTGCACTTAGTACAACGGACATAATCATTTACCATGCAAAATTGAACTTTAATTATACTTGTTTAAAGTAGCGATCATAACCAGTGGTTTTTGTAACAGCCAAGTTGTCTTGGTAATCTTAAAGTAGCCACCAGAACCAAATACAGATCATTACTTATTGAAACGTTTCAACAATATTAAAATAATACTGTATTTTATGCTTTAACGCGAAAAGGTTAAGATTTAAACTTGAATAGCGTCTCATTGTGAGTTGTTACGTTATTAAGCAGCGACTTATGTGGCGACACATGAGGACAATGAAATTGTCCTTAAATTGTAAAAAAATGATGATCGTCATTACTATAACGATAATGATGCCCTCGGGATCGGCGTTCGGACCAAATTAATATAAATTGACGCAAGTTTTTGACGCTGTATTTATTTACTGGATTTCGGCAGAAATAATGAAGACTGATTGACCTTTTTAAAATTCAAGATAAAAAGCAAAAGTATTAATCTTATGATCATACAGATCCAGTTGCTACTTTATTAAATAACGCCAATATCTATTTTAGTTTTGCCAATTTTTAATTTAAAGCAAAAATGGCAAAAGTGGGCGTAGCATTTAGACATTTGTACTTGAAAAGTTGAATCATAAATTTAAAATGATCAACGCAATGACGTAAGTCATTATACTTAAATATAACAAACCAATAAATCATCATTTAAAGCCAGCTATGGTAACATTTCATTTGGTATAATACCCAAAATAGGGTAAAAAAAAATTGACCAAGACTGACCAAAAGTTATATCACTTCAAGCACATACCTTAAACGTCCTAAACACAAATGTAAAACCTTAAGTCCTTAAATAGAGTTCATGTGACCTTTATAGAGTAAACAATTTCATGGTCTGCAACATCTGAGTAGCATAATGACCTAGGTTTCGACAGAAGCTAGCGTGAATATGGAATAGCTAAAACAAAGGCAAAAATTGCGTCACTATGTCGACAGGACTAATATTATATGAGTCCGAATTTGTATTAGTTTAAATCTTGATGCGCGTCGGTGCAACGCGACGGAGATACGATACGATGAAATGATACAAATGTAGACCCAGCTTTAGACAATAAGCCTTCTGGTTAAGGGAAACAATACCGTAACAGGTCAAATACGATTTCGATTTTACCGCCTAGAATAGAGGCACTGAACAACTGAACGTGACTATGACGCTGCATTATGTTGCATTTAAAATAGTAATATACGTCGAGTCAGTGCTTGATCACCAAGTAACTAAACCACTAGATGTAGCCATCATAACTAAACAATCTTGCATTATTAATTCCAGCTTTCAACAGCAATTTTATCTGCTACCTTTGCCCTTTACGCGGTAAAACTATACTCCACAGCGCGCCTGCATAGAGACATTAGACATTAGTATTTACTGAGAATCGGTGTCAAGTAGCTCTTATTTCAATCAAGTAATTGCTTGACTGGCCGACTGTCAGCTGTCAAGTCACTCGACTGTACAAACACAAGTTTATTAGTTGATTGGTTGCCTTGGATCTTTGGGGATCATATTGTTTGTGGATTGACGCTAGTATTAATAGGTCCTTTGCATAGCAACAAAAAGAAATGATTTTGACATGGTCTACAGGGTGAAACATTGAAATCGGTCTGTATGGGAAAGTCTGAAACTATAAGACATACGAAGATCTGTTCTTTGGAACGATGTCATCGATTTTAGTAACAAGGAAAACTGCATTCAGACATTTAAAAAAAAATGTACTCAGCTCGGGAATCGAACCCGGACGTTTTGAAAAATAAAACTGACACTATTTCTATTTAGATATCGATTGTGTAGGTCTTAAGCAGTAAACAATACATTTTATTAATCTAATTTATCAACCTACACAATCGATATCTAAATAGAAATAGTGTCAGTTTTATTTTTCAAAACTTCCGGGTTCGATTCCCGAGCTGAGTACAAGTTTTTTTTAAATATATGGGTGCAGTTTTCCTTGTTACTAAAATCGATGACATGGTTCCTAAAAACAGATCTTGGTATATGTCTGTATGTAAAGATTTTTAAAACAGCTATTTTTATGCTTCCATGCCCGAAGGGGCCCTCAGGGGTAATATTAATAAATGCTTTAGCTGTCCGTCTATCCGTCCTAACAATAAAGAGCTGTATATTTTGAACCGTCATATAGATAGCGGTTGTTTTTATAATATGTGTCATTAGGGGGGATTCACCAATTTAATTTAAAGAATATGAAATATTATAGGGAATCCGTATACAAGAAAAGTCTTAAATCGTAAAAACGGTAATACATACAAGTGTCAAATTTGGTAGTACATACCCTGAAGAAAAACATACAAATACTAAAAAAGTCAAGTGTGAGTTGGGCTCGCGCTGATTTGATTCGTAATCGAATTCAAACCGGAATATAATAATAATACTTACTGTGCGGTGGTACGGAATCCTCGGTGCGCGAGTCCGACTCGCACTTGACCGGTTTTTTTCTTATAGCATGGCAAAGTGAACGTGACATTGACATTGACATTGTGGGTTCTGAGGCACAGTCGACTACAAAGAGATGTATCCAATTTTTTCACCTTCTTGCATTGTAATAAGGTCGAAAAGAAGATACAATCCTCTTTGTAATATAATACATACGTTTAATAACCTATCTTTAGACTTGAAATACGTTGTCAACTAATCAATCAAGTCACCTTGAAGGAATCCAGTTCGTCAAGCTGTTCCAATTTGACAATCATTCAGATGAGGGTGTTCAGTCATCCTATTACCAGGAGTTCAGGACCTGCAAGGGTCTGCTCCGACCTGGCTGGCCTTACGGTCAAACAGATGTTAATTGTTAATTGAAATGAAATACACCGGTTGTCTTACTCCCACATTGAAACATAAAAACGTGAACACTGCTGGCAGGGTAACGGGTGAGATGGTAGCAGAGACCCAAAAGGAACCTTTATAAGGTCCTATATACCGCTACTGAAAGCTTGTATCGCAGTCTCAATTGCTTAACCTTTTTTCTTTTACGCCCCGTTCCTGTTCTTAACTAAGTTTTAGCTCCGAATCGAGTTTGTGCAGACGTGACTAGTTTTTATTAAAAATTTCACAAGCGACCCGCCCTCGCTTCGCTTCGGTTTATGTGATTTTTCTGGAACACCCGTTCACAAAATACAATTCATTATACATAAAAACCTTTCGTGACAAATCATCTAACTGATGGTGAAAACCGCATGGAAATCCGTTCAGTCATTTTTGAGATTATCGCGAACATAACGACAGACGCGGCGGGGAACATTGTTTAATAATTATGTATAGTGATGCCATATTGGACATATAGAAAGAGCAGCAGCATATTGTTGTTATTAGTCATAGTCATAGAATCATAGCATTTATTCATAAACTATACAATATAGGTACAATATGCCCAAACGATTCCATCACTTAGCATAATACCTTTCATTTTCACACAAATACAATGGAATTATAGGTATGTGATAGGTACTTAATTTATGTCATTTTTTGTAGCACCGTGTATCGTGGACACTTGACAATTTATCTTTTTCCTACTCATTAGCTGGAAACTTATTGGTTAGTGACACATGCAATGAATACAGTGGCTAGTGAGTAGTGAACAATAACGTTGATCCTATCTGGGAAAATGTGCTAAAAAACCAAGATTTAATCGCATACTCGAAGGACTATAAACGGCGTTTGTTCATATTGTCTATTCGTAAAGTTCACCGAACCGAAAAAATATTAGACAATGTACCGGTAGAGAGTGATTATAATTTCTTTATGTGCATTAAATCTTCGTCGAGTTATAAAATATCTACTGTTTTGTATAATTTTACTGTGCTCAGAATAGTACTGTAGGGGATCCGAATAGGAGACGACATTCACCCAGCTGTTTATTGGATAAAAAGTATTTTATGTCAAATTTAATATGTTAAATAATATAACTACTGTTTGACAATAGTTATATGCATCCTAATTAACTTAAAAACATGTGTATTGTTAACATAAGTTGTACTTTTTTTTCATACTAACTAATTCGCCACGCAAAGTAAATCAAAAATAGCTCAGTTATCCCTCAATTAACTTGCAATTAACTTAGACTTAATGTTATACATTGTTGCTCGATAGACCCTTTAAAAATGGATAACACTATTGGAGCTATTAACTTAATTCCTTCTTTAAACGGTTTACAACACTTAAAGCTATGGTTACTTAAAATTTATGTTCTTATGAATGTCACACACTGTCCCCCTTAAGTACTAATAAACGTTGAGTAACGGTGGTATAGCTATACAATGTTTTGTCCTTATCTGTCAAATCCAAATGTCAAAATGACAAATTTATTAGTTTATTAGTAAAGGGGTATATATACAAGAACTGCTCGGTTAAAGGTATTAGATAGATAGATAATAGAACGTATGCATAGATGATGTAATACGTTAAAAGTAACTACATCCTTACTAATATTATCAATGCGACGGTGTGTTTGTTTGTATGTTTGTTAATTTTTCATGGCTGAACTAATCGACATGAAAATGGCAGTTTCCAAAGAAACCGGACGAAGTCAAAGGCAAAAGCTAAAAACTAGATTATCTAAACCTTGTAAAGCACGTTGGTCTTTATGAATGGCTCCCAGGTTTTTCCCGCCTATTCATTTTCACAATTTGTTGACCATTCAATAATCGTGTTCTCGACAAATACAGCCTCACCTAAACCTACGAGATAACGAGTCAGAGCTAAATATTTGAAGCGACATGTTATTAGGCAACTGATCCTGACCCGCTTACCTTGTTGGCTTGTAGATAAGAAAACGTTTTTCTTAACAAACCCTTGTTTGCGTGTGGCGGATCGCTTTGACGCGGTTGCTTCATTGTGTGTGTGCACTCGGCGTTATTCTATTTTCTCAATCGCTAGTAAAAAAAGGCGGTGTTACACTTGGTTAAGATTAAGCGAACGGTTTCTTGCAATGCGTTACCGGTTGCTAGCATAACTTGATGTAGATGTTTTTTGATAATTATTATAATGAAACTAGGTATGAATTAAAACGTTTTAATAGCAGGTAGACTGAGGACTCTTCGCTTGTAATATAGGAACTAAAGATCGATAACGATAAAAACACTGACATTAAAAACCATTTGAAACTCAGAAAAAAATGTCAGGTGATTATCACACTTATATTTATTTCTCCTTACCGGGATTCGATCCCGGGACCGCTAAATGCATACGCATAATAAACAAAACTAATCTCTTCCACAAAAATATTTTTTTTTTCTTTGTATTTAAATATTGGCACTTTGGCACTATAACTGGATACCTATTATTTTATTTTATCGAAAACGAACGTATCATTACACAGAATTTTATGGCTATGTCTTCGAACAGGTTGTCCCCTAAATTTAATTTGACGACGCGTTGGCCTTGTTGTTGGTGAACCTGCATAAGAAGCTAGCGTTCCTTGGTTCGAATCCCGGTAAGGGCAGATGTTTGTGCGATGAGAGCGAATATTTGTTTCTCAGTCATAGATGTTTTCTATGTATTTAAATATATATTTCTCTATAGTAAGTATTTATATCTTTGTCTAGTACCCATAGTACAAGCCTAGAAGCTTAGTTGGGACTAGGTCAATTGGTGTGACATTGTCCCCTGATATTTATTTCAATTATTTTGAAATAACCCAAAAACATCAATGATTTATATAAATGCCACTTCTTTTAAAAAATACGTAGGCTCAAAAATTCAATAATGTGTTACTTCTATCATACAACAACAGAAGTCATTTGTCTAACAAAAGTCTCAGGCACGCATGCAGGCATGTTTTTGCGGCACTAACTCCTAATTATTACACACCATAAGTGACACAAGGACTGTAGTCAGAAAAAGTCCTGCGAGAATATTAATTGCTCAATTAGTGAGCAATCTTGCGACGCGAGCATATACTCGAACCTATCAGATTTACTCTTTTACGCATTCTATAATACAGCGAAAAACCTCATATCTCGGGCACGACAGATATCAACTTTTGCAACTAATTATGATGGGCAAAGTTGCTGGCAAAAGAACAGTTGGGCGAAGAAAGAAGCTGTGGCTTCGCAATATCCGGGAGTATACTGGAATTACGAGCTCGTCCGAGCTGTTCCGCCTCGCAAAATATAGGAACTAGGAACAGACTCCAGCAGCTGATAGTCTACCTTCACTAAATTGGAGAGGCATTTTAAAAAGATTACTGAAGACGTCTCAGATTTTTCCCATTAAACTGCTTATTTTCAATAGTGGTTCCCTAGGGAACCCAAGGAATGTTCTCTTTAAACGTTTAGTCCCTAACTACGTACTAATTGGAATGAAAATGCCTCAGATTTTACAGAAAACAAAAATTGTTATTTGTCTACCTAGATTTTAAGAGGATTTCTGTCATCATCATTTAACTTAAGAGCTAGGCTCTTGTCGGTGGAGCAATTGCCACTTTTCTCTGTTCTCTGCCTGCTTTTTCATCTCATGATACGATATGACATTGGCCTTCTGTCTTTTGGCTGAAGTAAGTAAGCCAGAGGGGCTATTGTCTAACGTACTCGCAATGGCAACCGGCAATTGGAGCAATTGTTTTCATTTTGTATGCAGACAAGCCTTCGATTTTCAAAATGAAAACGATCGTGATTGCGAGTGCGTTAGACAATAAGCCTTCTGGTCTTCCTCAGTTTGAATTCTTGATTTCTGCCGATTTCGGTAAAAAAATGCTGTTATCTGATTCCTCATAAAATTAATCATCGGATTACCTTCCCAACATAAACATTATCATCGAAATTGGTTTACTAATACATACAAATATGTAGGTACATTGAAGTAGGTTAAAAACACGATGCCGTTTGATTACATCTAGGCCTCTACTCTACAACGTAAAAACATATCGTCTTTGACCTGTTATCGTATTGTCAACGTAAAGATAGCTCTTATTTACTTGACAGTAATGGCATCCGACCTAAACAATATAATAACATGTCAAAAGCAATATGGTTTTACCGAGTAGAATAGAGCCACTGTACGGTCACGGACTTTCAAGAACCACTATAGAACCTTGTCTCATAAAAGCAACGATTAATTCCTATGTAATTTCTATCTTGTCATTTGACGCTGTCATTATGACAAGGTATTATGATGGATCAACATTTAAAATCCTTGACTTGCGTATACAATGGCGAATATATTCGCAATATACAATTACAAAGTTAAACTTTACACCACCAACGCTTGCGCATAATGCAATCATAATAGAACAAGAGTATCATCAAAATTCAAATTTAGGTGCAATAAATTAATACCGTATACCGAATTACCAACGCGGTACTTACAGTAAAATAATGTCTACGTGCGCCTACGAGGTTATTAAGAGAGTAATAATTATCTACCAGTTAGTAATCAACCATTAAATTATGTTTATAATTACCAAGCGATTGGACATGCATTGTCTAATAATTTGTTTTAGGTCGACTGAAGTGTGTTGTTTGTCCAAAAACGGTAGGTAATTAGTCAAATTAACATATAGAGTAAAATATGATTTTGTTAATAATATATTAAATGAAAATAAATAAACAGAGTGGCGTCTTTTAAACAAAATACGTGGCAAAATTAAACTACAGGGAAGCTTTCAGGGCCTCTATTCTAATAAGGAAAAACCATAATCGTCTTAGACCTATCGTATTGTCAACGTTACCATAGCCCTTATTAAATTGACAGTAATGAAAAGGTCAGGGAGATATGTGGACTAAAAGATGTAGTGACACTAGTGACTAAGATTGAAAAAGGCATCTCTCGATGGTTCGGTCATTTAGAAAGGATGGATGAATTAAGATTGACGAAAGAGATATACAGAGCGAAAGCGAGTGGAAGGGTCGGGAGGGGCTGTCCTAGGCGTACTTTTTCGAATCAAATCGGAGAAATACAGCGCCTCTATTCCCGACGGTAAAAACGATATGGTAGTTGACCTGTTATGGTATTGTTATGACGTCAGACGCCATTACTGACAAGTAAATAAGAGCTATCAAACGGTGACAATACGATAACAGATCAAAAACGATATTGTTTTTACCGTGTTGAATAGAGGCCCTGAATGAATTTTAAGTACCCGAAACCGACGTGAATGCCTGACTCCATGTATGAATGTGGAAGAAGCGAAAGAAATTTGTCAGGATTACCCCTCTGGGAAACAGGCGTGATTTAATGTATGTATGGATGTATGTACTTGACAGTAATGGCGGCCGAGTTAAAAACAATACACAGGTCAAATACGATTTGGATTTTACCGCCTTGAATAGAGGCGCAGATCGAAGAAGATATGGTTTTTGCCGCCTAAAATATAGGCCCTGCTCTGTGGTCAGTGGTTTTTCATTAGCCTTTTCAATATTTCCTTTATTTATTCTTGTATACTCGTATTGGCGTGTTCCTTACAATTAATTGCTCAAAATCCAAAAATGGACAATACGACTTGTCTTCATTTCAAGGACTTCGCCAACTTTTACCACTTCTCACGTGTTGGTATTTCTGTCATACGGTTAAGTAAAAAAAACGTTATTGAACATGATGTATAGCCAATTAAATTATCCATATATCCACCTTCTTAAAACTTAATAAAGGTGATTTTTCAATTGTTTTAAGTGACATGTTAAAATGTCGTCAACGAATTCTTACTTTCTTATTTATTATTTCATTAAAGTTATTTATTAGTTCATTACGTATTTTATTCTTCTTTGTGAAATTAAACCATTAAACTAAATTAAAACTATATTATTAAACTAATAAGAGAAGAGGAAGTAGAAAAAGACTTGAGGGAGAGAGTTCAACTATGAAAATAACTAATGAAGCCTGTGGAATCTACTTAAACACTTGTACACCAACAAGCAATGTTTAAAAAAAAAAAGATAACAAAAAGTGAATAAAATACCTAATACCACATTCTACCACCAGCAACACATAAAGCAGAACATGTTTTCATGGAATGAGCAACATTGTTTAAAAACAACAAAAAACATTTTAAACCTAGGTACATAAACAAATACAAACATATATAGGATGTCCTGTATTTCGAGGTCCAAAATTCTTCTGTCTATGATTATAATTTTATTTCTCTGTTAAAATGTTAAACAAAACGTTGTATTGAAGATTATTTGGATTTGGAGCACGTAACTGCCATCATCAAAAATATATTTAACTGCAAAGAAATATAAATACTTTCCGTCTATTCAAACGCTTCAAACTAAACTTAACTCATCAATCAAATTCGTGGTTAAATGATTGGAACAGTTAAATAATTATGCCGTTAAAGTGAAGGGCGATGCTCAAACCCTAAGGTTAATTGTTCGCTATTGATCATTCGGATACTTTGTCCATGTTGGTCAGAATGGACATGATTGAGGTTATATCTATTTGTTATTTAATTAAGCTGAAGTTTGGGACGGTAATTGAAGTCGTTTGTATGTAACCTTTAAATACCGGAGCAGATTTATCAAGGGAACGCGTGACCATCTGTTTTACTTAATTTGCTTCCTTTATTTTGGTAGATTTAACTCCATATCGTAATCGATTACCTTTGTATGATGTCATTTTAACGTTAACTTTAAACGCCATAAAAAATAATGTAATATGTAAAAATAAGGTAAAAAAACAAAGGCCAATTTCACAAAAAAATACCTAGTGCCTTGGACTATATATAGTACTAGAAAACGATAAATATACACATTATTATAGAAAATAGAGAAATACATACGTAAATTAACAAAAAAACAAACGAAACTCTAGATGAAAATGTGACGGTATAACAAACTATTGTAAACAGGAGTTTTTTTTTCCAAGGGAAGAGCGTGTCTAGATACTTTTGACTATTTTGACATTAAAAGCTTAGCTAATCTCACGCTGACTATACTAAAGTCTTGGAAGTTTTCCACGTATTTATTTTCCCATATGTGCATGTTTATCCTAGTCTAGCGCTAACAGTACAAGCTTAAAGCATAGTTTGTGGAATAAGTAAATTTGTGTATAACATTGTCCCATGATTTATTGATTTATACTCACAAAGGGTGTTGAATTATCTGACAGTTGCGTTGGTGACACTATCAGAGGATCCGTCTTTAAATCAAAGCACCCACGAGCATTCCGTCGCCTGCGCAACATGAGCTCCTCAATGACGCTTTATAAACCAATCTAAGGATAAAATACATTCAGTACCACGTTTTGTAATTTCTAGATGGAATGGACCCCATAGTGGGTTCATGGCAATCGTGATGTTATTGAAGAGAAGCTGTTGCGAATTCTGTTGCCAGGCCGAGAGATTATTATTTAGGAATTAGATGAGTGTTTGTTTATTGGTTCTAATTTACATTTTTATGATGTTATTCAATCGTCATTAAAAGGTTACAAGCTATATCCTTTACTTTTCAAGTTAGATAAACTTTTTATATTTTATATACAAATATTATGCAGTGATTCCTTGAAAATAACGGTACTGGGTTCCGAGATCAAAATTCGATGTTTTAAGTTGTTTCCATTCGGGAAAACTCGGTTTTAATATGACGTTAGGGATCCTAGAGGCTTAATCATAATGGTTAAGTTTCTTAAATGATACGGAATAAAAAAAACTAAGCTACTCTTTATTTGGCGATGTACCTACTTATGTCACAGTAAACATACAATAACATTATTTGTTTGATAACAATTTTTTATGCTGTTTTGAAATCGAAAGAGGTTTTAAATCATGACTACTTTTATTTTTGCTTACTAAATGGTAATATTAATCAAATAAATAACTTCGAATTACAAAGTTAATCAGCATAATTTATAATTTATTAACAAAAAACTTTGGTTACATTTTAAGCTTCCTATATTTACATGTGACTACCTATAACATTGCTTAAACAAATTTAGCAGGCGTTCAAATTACAACCGAAAATTTGTTTGTAGAAATCTTAATTGAAGTTAATACACAACCAAATGTTGTAAGTAAATACCAAATCTATTTGTTAGGTAAGTAATGTTTAACCGTTAAAGTGACTGGCTTGGGCGGGGTATACAAGGCATGCAATGTCATCAAACATTTAGAGCAAACATTTTTGTGAGAAATCCATAGTATCTAGGTCGGTGAATATTTAACAGAAGTTCTGACCTTTGACTGACATTGGGTGCTTTATGGCAAGGTGAAGGTCAACGAGCACACAGGCCTGTGGCCAACTGTGGCCTGTTTTATAAAGCTACAAATAACAATTTACAGGTTACAAGTTCCCATTTGACTCAACTTTGACCAATAACGATCAGCCATTTGAGCAGAGTTGCCAGTTTAGACCTGTAAAATTGTTACTTGTAGCTTTATAAAACGTTCCCCTGATACCCATTCATTCTCAAGACTGTACTTAATAAGTCTTTTTTTCCATAAATTCACAATAAACCCATTTTAGTTAAAGTATTTTTTTTCTCTTATTGTCAATTTCAAATGTCACAAATAAAGTTAAGGACAATACTTTTCAAGCACACTTTGGCTATTGCGCGTTTATAAATGACATGAGAGGAAAACACAATAATATACGTTTTTTAAACTGTGTGTCCTTGACTTGAATCGAAAATAAACAATTTGAAATTCAAAATAGATTGTTTTAAAAACAAAATGAGGTCATTGTGCATCTATGTTGATGATCGGATTATCATAGTTGAAACTCGGTCTCTTTGACTCTGATCTGAATAATGCAAACATTAGAGCAGCTTAAATGTCATCAAATATTGTTACATATGCAGTAGGTACGTACAATACAAATATACCTTCTTCTTCTCGTGTGCGGGACCAGAACCTTGCGACGGCTTATGTCTGTCGCGTCTCGGAGATCTTGCTCGGAGCAGGTGTACGGGCACGCTGGGCAAGACATCATAATGCGCCAAGTTTGGAGAGCTGGGCCCGTATTATGGTCGCCTTTATCGCGGTGGATAAAGCTTCCGTCACTGTCGCACTTACATACTGGTCAGAAAGTGACAGATGTTTTATCTACGCTTATCTACGTCGATAAACACGATCATAATTGGCCCGCTATCCCGCATAAATACAGCTTAGGCAAAAGCTCAAAACATCAGTAATGTACTGTCTTCTAAAATACAGCAAAGTTACTTCTGAGAGAGTTGCCGTTAAAAAATGGTCAGGTGTTTTTCTTTCATTTTCGATTCCTAGGTAACTGCTGCAGCTGACTAATTTATATATCTAAGTACATCTATTTCATTTAGCTTTGTGTAACTTTAAATAAGGTTTAAAAAATACAATCAAACACAAAACAAATTTCTTTGGTTTAGATAGCTATATTTATTTGAAAACAATATTTCGTCAAAAGACTACTATTTTCGTATGTCCTCTAGTCGTATGTCTAAAACATACTTAAACTTCTTGAACTTGAAAATCATTATGTGTTCGTTTGAAAACTTAAATAAAAATGCCTACAAAATAATTTGACGAATCATAAAGCAGAATAAATGTCAAACACTTATGTATTACAGTCACAAAACATCATTTCGCACAATCATTGATTGGTAAATTCAACTTGTTGACATATTTATTTGAACTCTAATCAAAAGGCTTAAAACACTCTTAAACAAATCAATCAGTCTTCATTAAGTTTAATAACATCATTCAGCGTCATCCATGATTGATAACATTACTTGATCAGAGTAACAAATTTGTTTGACCGTCCAAAACCAAAAGGTAGTATAAGCATGGACTTCTTACTTCTTATACGATCTTTTTTCTCGGAACGGCAGTCTAAAGGTTAGGTTATTTGTAGATGAACAGTATTTGCTATGCTAAATGACTTGCGAAACTCCAACCTTGGCATATTACTGATATATTTGCATGAGGTTTAAGAAATCTGTCGCAAAAAGTGAGGTTCAGTGTTAGTTTTAATAAAATATTTGATACCGACATGCTTAAAATACAAACAAAAAACCATAGCATATGAATCAATCCTTGCTTCGCTCGTTTATTGACGTGATGGTTTTAGTAGTAGTACAGTTTGTTCATAATTATGTATAGGTACCTACACTTTAGTAACTTGTCACTTTAATCGCTGTGACAATTCATGTATGCCAGTTTAAACAGACATTAAATAGACAAGGTACTAAAGTGCATATACGGGTGTCTTAAAAACCTTTCAACATTTTTTAACAGTAGGTAGGGTGGATGATTTGGATCAACCCTACATTGGTATTTTTTTTTTAGGTTAATTTTTGACTGAGTTACAGACTGATTTGTCATCGCCCTTCCTGATGATGCTCTCAGTGTGCCCCATCTTAACTACTTCATTCATAACATGTGTCACAACGTATTGTAAACAAACAAACTGGAAAATGTTTCTACTCATGGTCAAATGATCCATGGGGTTTAGAAAACTGAGACTTTATTCTGTAATTTGAACAAAAAGACGGTCTCTGTTAAGGGCTTATATCTGAAATAATTTAAATATGAAACTAACGATTACGATTTTTACTCATCAGTCTCGTACACAACTAAAATACACTATCACTATCACACATCACTATCACTTTTACATTAAACTTCTTCTACGAGAATATGAATCATGTATTAATTTTATTTATTTGCGTCTACCAGAGATTACTACGAATAAATTATGCGCAACAATTAAACCGAATCGTTAAAGTCTGAGTACCTATGCTTTGACAATTTGACAAAGTTTTTTTTTAATCTTGAACCTTTTTGTGCAAGGAGGTTTAAGAATTCTTTTGTAAAAATAAAATCGTCCATACACGTAACGTTTTATGAGAATTCTATTAAAAGCTGGCATCATACACGTTGTTGAATGAAATTCTTATCCTAGAAGAAAGATAAAACTTAGTACTTGTAGCTTAGTAAGAAGATGCTGAGAAGAGGTCATCTCGTGGTGACACTACAATATTCTTTGGTGAAAATTGGATCATGTTGCCAAAATTCAACTCCGGAAAAAAGTCTGTAAAGACATTGTGTGCATTTTGAACGGGAAACTATCCACTTGACAGTCTGGTCCATAGAACAAGCTACGCACAAGGATCTCATATTCAGACTGGATCGATTACCTACTAACAATTAATTGCTAATCAAAATTATACCGTTATAGCCAGTAAGGCGGTTACAAATTCTTTGATGACAGGGAACCAAGAAAACTTAGTTCAAGTGAGACCGACAAACCCGATTACTGTCTCACTAAAGGTGCTTTTCCACCGGCGTCGCGAGACGAGACGAGCTGGCGCGAGAATTTTTATTTGTATTAAAACACCCATTTCCACAGCGCGCGCGCGAGTAGGTTGCGCGATTTTTCAATACAAATATCAATTCTCGTCCCGCCTCGTCTTGCCTCGCGTCGCCGGTGCACCGCGGTGGAAAAGCACCTTTAGATGTTCCAAAAGCACTAGGGTGGCGTTACAAATTGGGATACTTACACCAAAAAAAAAATTGCTTGATTTTACATTTTTATTCGAAATAATAGCCTTTTATAAGAAACTAATTTGAAGCATTTCATGATTAAATGTATTATTGATATTTAAAATAATTTATTAAATTAAAGTAACCTTACCTACTTGTAACGACAAGATGACAGATATTTATAAAGAACGGGTATACTTCGTCTAAGATTTAGAGACGATTTTTTATTATCTGTGATCTGTTTTCAAAGTCATAATAGACGAACGTCATTCAAACATAATGTAAACAAACAATCGCAATATGATATAATTTATTATTTCAGAGTATACTATAAGCATTCAACCATTGCTTATTACCTAGACCTCAATTAATACAACACTTCCTACATGACCCTTGTTTCTAGACTAGATGTACTTAACACAATCACATTAAATTTGTTGTAAAGGCGGATTCCATACTTCCAATCATGAGTTTCTACAATAAATGTTGATGCCGTCGTTTTGAACCTCTTGGAAAACCTCACCACACAAATTATTAACATTCATCACACATAACTCAAAAGAGAAATGGTCTCATTAATATGTTAATTTCATCATAAGAATTACAGTCAATTTGTAAACAAATAAATTTGACATGACAACAGCTGTCTTCAAATGTAGGTGCCGGCTAGGTATCTAAATTGTACTTATAAAATAAAATATTGGAGAGGTTTTATATGTTTTATGTAAAACCACAAAAGAGTTTCTTCTTTTAATATAATTAATTCATTGTACCTAACATGTTTTTTATCTAACTACAGGGATCGATTCGAGAAGCCTATTCCTCGAAATGGTTTTGAAATTTTCATACATTGTTAAAAATGGGTGTATCTCAATGCCGGCGGGTTTTTCAGAAACATAAACAAATAAGTACAGCTAGCATCTATGTTTTCGAAGCTATTTAAGCATTATCCATATTAGGTACAAGACTAGATTGAGACTTGGTTAATTTGTGTGAGCCGAGGGTGCAAAGCGAGGATGCCGTTACATACTACATGTAACGTGTCTTCTCCTTCACAATAATAATCCATAGAATAAGTAGTAGCATAGAACCCTTTAGAAGACCTAAACCTTTTGATATTTATGGCATTCATAAGGAGTTAGAAAATTGTGTGCTTTTAGGTATTCTTTCGTTATCTTACATGTTGTCACAGGGTTTGAATTGGATCTGACAACGCCAGTGTTGTTGCTGAGACCCGAGGGGATATTGCCTAACGCACTCGCAATCGCAATCATTTTCAATTTAAAAATCGAAGGCTTGTCTGCAATTCTGCATACAAAATCCAAACAATTGTTCCGCTTTAAAGTCGATTGCGATTGTGAGTGCGTTAGGCAATTGGCCAGCAGATGTAATGATGGAGTCGAAAATTGGTAACAGGATCTGTTCGACCCACCGAACAGATCCTGTTACCAATTTTAAAATCGTTAGTTTGGCCCTGATAGGCAGATGATGACATTGCATAAACAAGTACTTAAAACTAAACGTAAAAAAATTAACTTTTTGTCATATGAAAGAAAAGGAGAGAGATAATTTAAGTAAATAATAATATTCTATAATTTCAACAATGTTTTATTTGCAATTTTGGAGATAACAATCAATTGCAAATTATAAAGAGGTCATTAACCGTTTTGGTCAAAGTCAAGTTGAAGTTCTCTGGTCCAGAGGGGCTAGACAAGATGCATTACGCTAACCAGCGTTTCTATTCGTTTCGTTTGTAAACCAATCGCGTCACCGGTAGATCACGTGACTTTTCGTATCACGTCATCTACAAGTGACGCGATTGGTTTAAAAACGTAAAGAATAGAAACGCTAGCTAGCGTAATGCGCCTTGTCTAGCCCCTCAGGGGCTCTACTTTGAAATCCGTAATTCGAACTTTGGATCGCCCCGTCACTTTCTTGCGAATTAGTTACGCGTCGAGAGCGAAAGGGATAGCAATAGACGAAGTTCGAATTACGGATTTCAGAGTAGAGCACAAGGGGCCTATCGGCGACACTTCTGTATTCAAAGTCCAAGAGAGGTCCATTGTCAGAGTCGACGTTGAATTTGACGTTGCGTCCGTGATATTTGAAGGAGAAAAACAGCCTAGTTTTTGTTTCATTTCTTCTTAAGAAATACGTAATCTAAAACATAGAGAAGGATAGCTGGTGCAAAGTTCATCATATAGTCCAGATTCTGTACTAGTACTCTATGAGCTATACCACTTTGATTTAAATCTATCAGGGATGCAGGTTTGGCAATAGGATTATTGATGCCATAAACACATAAAATTGGCAAATCTTGTATTGGATTTTTTGTACTCTTATGGCCGAACCCTATATTCAAACCGCGGATAGATAGGCTTACTTCGGATTCAAATTTGACACATTTTGTATGGGCAAATGTCAAAATTTAACCCGAAGTAAGCCTTATCTGTCCGCGGTTTGAATATAGGGTTTGGCCGTTACACGGTTATTGCTATAACACGGCATTTTCTTGAAGCTTCCTATTGCGAAAACGAGTAAGATAATGACAGGTTAGCCTAATTGTGCAAAATATGCACAGTCTGTGAGCATTTAGAAGGTTCTTCGGGTTTTAACTTTTCTCTCACTCGCTACCATACGCTCTTATTAAGAACGAGTGAGAGAGAAGTACAGACCCGAAGCACCTTCTAAGAGCTATCGCGCTGTACTACGTAAGATTGTCGATTCCATGGCCTGGGAAAGGTTGGTATTGTTTTCTCTATGGTAAGTGTGTGACATCATAAATAATTATAATCAATTATGCGACGGCCTTTATATCCATCGACTAAATGTTTTGCATTACGGATCAATACGGAGAGCACTAATCAGAGGCCCCACTTTGAAAATCGAAGTTTGAAGTTACGTTCGCTCCATCCCTTTCTTTCGATTTAGTCACAAATGACGAGTGACAGGGATGGAGCTACCGTAACTTCGAACTTCGATTTTCAAAGTAGGGCCTCTGTGGCCCGTTTCACGAAGCAACAAGTTACAAATTACAAGCGGAACCCTCTTTCTAGCAGTATGATTTAGAAAGAGACTTCCGCTTGTAATTTGTAACTTGTAGCTTCGTGAAACGGGCCTCTGATCGTTCAATCCATGTTTATCCGAACTTTTAGATGTCTGTCTATGAATTTATGGCTGTCATTAGATGTCATTGTTAAATTATGTTATTTTCAGATATTTTAGTCGTAATTATTTTTGCTGTAAACCAGTTATATGGGCCAGTTTAGAGCCGAAAACAATGGTAAATGGTTAGATTTCGACAGTAATATAAGACGGACGATATGATCAGTCTTGGCAAAGCATGAACAAGAGATCTAGTGATTTCACATTTAATTTTAAAACCAGCTAGTGTTCAAATTGCAAAAATAAAAATACAGTAAGTTGCACTAAAAGTTACCAATTTTTTTTTAAATGTTGACTTATTTTTGTTTACATGGAGCGAACTGTTTGTTTACATACCATGTAAACAACGTAGGTATGGTCATTGACCTTGAACTTGGAATTCTGACGTTAGTTACTACGAGCGTTTGGAGTAGTGTAGTAATCAACGTCAAAATGTCAAGGTCAAGATATCGGCTGCGATACATCAAGTAACAAAATGAATATAATTAAACCTTCTTTTTTTTTTACATTAACAGAAACAAAAATGAACCATACCCCCGTGATCAGAATCGTGCGAACTATTACCCCGCCAAATATGTTGAAAGGTTTTTAAGACACCCTGTATATTTTATGAACTCGACTGTACAACAGAATATCGCGGATTTGAATGCAGCTTAGAACAAATTTAGTATGGTCTGCTTCAATTTTGTCAGTTGATTTACGGTTTTTTTTATGTACGTATAACGTTTAAAAGGAAATATATTTATTCATCATAATGAATAAGTTTGTCCTTGTGTAGTACAGAGAATCAGTGTGCAGTGTCTTAAACATTAAAGAATTAAAAATCATACCTTTATACGGTGCATGAGTCATTAAAAACTATTTCGGTTGTGGTAATGTAGGTTATACTCGCATTACCTATAGCGTGTGAAGGCAAGTGAGACAGAAGTACAAACCCTAAAACCCTTTTAAGAGTTATTGCACTGCACTTTGCTAGCTCAGCAATCCTCAGTTCGTTATTGTTTTTCTTAAGCAAACTTTCACATTTGTATTTGTTAATACTAACGTCACCGTTTCTCAATTCCAGAGGCTGTCACTGCACCTAGCGGTGGTGCTCCTGGCGCTGTACAGGACGTGCCACGGCGCCATCCCGAGCTACCCCAACCAGAACTACGCGGTGTTCGGGTCCCCCATTCGAGCTGATCTCGACGAGGATGGCTACTTCTATCCTAAGCCGAAGATCCCCTTCCCGCCGCCTCCGCCGCGGCCGACGCAGCCGCCGCAGGAGCAGGGCTACGTGTACGAGACGCCGAGAGTGCCCTTCCCACCTCCGACAAGGCCGCCGCCGCCACCGCCGCCCCCCACTAGGCCTCCAACCCCGCCCCCCACCAGGCCTCCACCTCCACCCACGAGGCCTCCGCCACCGCCCCCTACGGAAGGATACTTTTACGAAACACCGCGGGTTCCGTTCCCCCCTCCCACCAGACCACCTCCGCCTCCACCGCCTCCTCCACCGCCTCGTACAACTAGACCCCCTCCTCCTCCACCGCCTCGTACAACTAGACCCCCCCCGCCCCCTCCGCCTCCCAGGCAACCCTCAACAGGCTACAATTATCCGACCCCGTCTATCCCCTTCACATTCCCCACACCCCCACCGACTACCACCACGAGAAGACCACCACCCCCTACTTACTTACCCCCAACTACAACTACAAGAAGACCTCCGCCTCCAACCTACTTACCCCCAACTACAACTACAAGAAGACCTCCGCCTCCAACCTACTTACCCCCAACTACTACCACGAGAAGACCACCGCCTCCTACCTATTTACCTCCGACTACCACAACTAGAAGACCACCACCTCCTACCTACTTACCCCCAACGACGACAACTCCAAGACCACCACCTCCTACCTATTTGCCCCCAAGGACAACGCCACGTCCCACTCCACCCCCTACTACTAGACCTCCACCGACTACCAGACCAACCTATCCCACTTATTCGACCCAGTTACCCGTAACTAGAACCACCGGATACAATTACCCAACTCCATCTGTAATATTCACGTATCCGACCACAAGGCGAACACCGCCTACGACAGCGCGTACTTTCCCACCTTCGACCTACTTACCACCAACTACTAAAAGAATACCGTCTACGTATTTACCCCCACTGACTACGCCACGCCCCACCCCATCACCGACTACTCGTCGTACCCCCCCTCCTCCTACTCGACCTCCTCCGACTACTAGACAAACCTATCCCACTTATTCGACCCAGTTACCCGTAACCAGAACAACCGGGTACAATTACCCGACCCCATCTGTAACCTTCACGTATCTGACCACGAGGCGAACTCCGCCTACGACAGCGCGTACTTTTCCACCTTCGACCTACTTACCACCAACTACTAGAAGGACACCACCACCCACATATACACCTCGCCCAACCCCTCCCCCTACCACTCGACCACCGACAACGAGGGCTCCGCGCACAACGGGTTATGTATACCCGACCCCTAGCATCCCCTTTACCTTCCCAACTACTACAACAACAAGACGACCACCCCCATCAACTTACTTACCACCCACCACAACAACTAGAAGGATCCCGTCTACGTATCTACCCCCTTACACTACACCCCGACCAACGCCCCCACCGACCACGCGGCGTACCCCACCCCCTACTACTCGACCACCCCCAACAACCAGGCGTACACCACCACCCACTTACCCCATCTATTCCACCCAACTACCCGTAACCCAAACCACTGGCTACTACTACCCTCAACCATCGAACCCATTCACATACCCTACTAGGCCTCCAGTTTACATCCCGCCGACAACCAGAGCGCCTCCAATCTACTTACCACCATCAACCACCAGAGCCCCCCCAATCTATTTACCACCTTCGACTACCCGAGCACCGTACGTGCCTCCCTCCACGACTAGAGCGCCAGTCTATATTCCCCCACCAACCACCAGAGCTCCTGTCTACTTACCACCTTCAACTACGCGACCACCCGTTTACATCCCGCCTCCAACAACGCGACCACCCGTATACATCCCGCCTCCAACAACGCGACCACCCGTATACATCCCGCCTCCAACAACGCGACCACCCGTATACATCCCGCCTCCAACAACCCGACCACCGGTATATATCCCGCCTCGAACTACGCGACCACCCGTATACATTCCGCCTCCAACAACGCGAGCACCTGTATACATCCCCCCTCCCACTACCCGAGCGCCCCCAGTCTACCTACCTCCTACAACCAGACCCCCCTTCATACCAGATCAGGGATATTTCTACGACAAACCCAGAGTACCATTCGTCTTCTAAGCTTAGCTAATACATTCAAAGTTGCCATAAATGTGATACCAAAAAGTACTTCTTTAAGTACTTTGGAGTAAGGTTTGTTATTGGGCCAGTGTTAAACTAGCCTAAAGTTAGTTTTATCTATGTAAAAATAATTACGAACGAATAACGTTTAAGTATACATTGAACTTCGAAGTTACCGCGATTCTAGTGATATATTAAGTATGTATTTTTAATAATTAACATAGAATGGAAATACTCAAAAAGATGTGGAAGCGACACTGCCTGTAACTAATTATATTTTAAGATAGTACAATACATTTTTATAAAACATGTACTTACTGGCTTTTTATTTTCCTTCATTCTAAAGATACAAAACCGACGTCAATAAGACTTAGTACCAATTTCACCAAACGATGTTAACCACTTAACAGACGATTAGAGCGTTAACATCTGTCAAAATGTATGCACTAATAGTTGATTAACATTGATTAAATTTAACATCGTATGGTAAAATCGGTACTAAATGCTATACAATGTTAGTCGACTGTTAGTTCATACCTATATTTTGATAGCTGCCAAACTCAACACTCTAAACGTCTGTTAAGTGGTTGGTGAAATTCGACATAAATATCACGTTAAACGAACGACGGTCAAATCTGATTATAATTAACAACAAATCCCCTTTCTTTCAATCCGTCAATTTCACCTGACAATGCCTGACAACCACATTTTCTCCGCTAATTACTCAAGGGACATTAACTGTACACTATCGTACAGGAATACTCGTGCATCATCGTCAAACTCCGTCACACTTCGGCTGCTCTACACTAATCAAAAATGCAAGCACAATGTTTATTGACAGTGGCAGATTTATATTGTAAAAGTTGACAAATGTGCGTAATGTTACTTTATTGAACCAGTGTAGTCACGAAAGCATCGATGATAAAGTACCTTTAATAGATTAATTCCCCGATACAATGGTGACCTCTTCTTTCTCTTAAACGGCCCGACCGATTTTCATGAAATCTAGCTAAGAACCATTACAATTAAGCTTTCTTTAAAAAAAACGCCTCCAAATCGGTCCATCCGTGTAATAAAAAACCGGCCAAGTGCGAGTCGGACTCGCGCACGAAGGGTTCCGTACCATTATCTATACAAAATTAGCAAAAAACGGCCAAAAAATCACGTTTGTGGTATGGGAGCCCCCCTTAAATATTTATTTTATTCTGTTTTTAGTATTTGTTGTTATAGCGGCAACAAAAATACACCTGTGAAAATTTCAACTGTCTAGCTATCAGGGTTCATGAGATACAGCCTGGTGACACACAGACAGACGGACAGCGGAGTCTTAGTAATAGGGTCCCGTTTTTACCCTTTGGGTACGGGCCCCTAAAAAGGATAAAAGATGTTAAAAACATTGATTTTGATAAGGAACTTTTTTTATCAGACTGTTCTGGACTATGGAGCAGTATTAAGGAAAATCTTTAAATTTTCTAAATTTATTGATTAAATGTAAGTTCGGTTTTTATTCCTTAACTCAGAGATTTGGCAAGCGATGTGAAACACCGATACCTTAAAAGAAAGAGCAATTATTGTCTAACGCACTCGCAATCGCACCGGCTTCAAAGTGGAGCAATTGTTTTCATTTTGTATGCAGACAAGCCTTCGATTTTCAAAATGAAAACGATCATGATTGCGAGTGCGTTAGACAATAAGCCTTCAGGTCAAATACGATATCGTTTTTACCATCGGGAATAGAGGCGCAGAACTATACAGGTAAACATTACTAATAATGCTGGAGCCACACTAACGGGAAACGCCGTTATAATGAATGATAGACGTTTAACGTAGGTACCTAGGTGTAGAAAGAAAAATTGACAACGGCATTCACATCGCTGTTTGACGTTAGGCTATAGCCCCAGTGGCGTTACATCAAATAGATCAAAAATCAAAATCAAAATCAAAATATTTATTGCGTGTCACATTACACAAAACAACAGATGGAACGAAATACAGAGGTATACATGTGACGCCCTGTGAGATTGTCTGGCCACTCAATTTAATTGTCGCGATGTTGGGCATTGACGTTTCCCGTTAGTGTGGCCCCACTATACCTTCTGATGTTGATCAACACGTTAGTTTAATGATCGCCCGTTACCGATGCTGCGGTAAGATATACTGTATTAAGTCAACATAGCGAGCCTAATTACATATCATTACTCATCTTTTTACACCGCGCCGAATCGATATGAATTGCTAGAAAATGGCCTATTTCTTTGTGGTTTTGTCATTTCAAACACGATTGCGTTTGTGAAAATTCTTTATTAATTATTTGAGAGTTCCGTCATGCGAGGGTTTGATTTCTATTGATTAACTTATTGTTATTTTGTGTCCACGAAAGCGCGCCCCTCCACTGAAAATGACGTTGCCCGTACGTAAAACACTGTATAGTACCTGGATGACCGAGCATTTTTTGGTCAAGTCTCTTTCGAGAAATGTGAAAAGAAGTAGAATATAAGTAAGACAAGCTACCTGAGACAAACAGACAGAGTAACTTTCACATTTATAACATATTTTAGTTAAAGTATGCTTTGTCACTATCTGTCAAATTCAAATGTCACAATGTAAGACAAACCCAAAACATATTTAAAGATAAAAAGATAAGATAAAGATAAAGACATTTATTCAGTAAGTAGGCCGCACGGGCACTTTTACACGTCTAGAATCTACCAGCGCTTCGCTTTAAGCATACTTTAGCTATTGTGCGTTTATGAATAAGAGATTTAGTAGGTATGGAAGTATGGATAATAATAGAATGTAGAAAGAAGTATGATTAAAAAAAATATCTTTGCAACTCCTCCATTGTTCATAATGATTGTGGGTATGTTTTGTTAGGAGATATTTGAAATAGGCTATGATTAACAACCATTGTACGAGTACGATTATCCGACAATATATTATTATGTTTATCTCGTTTTCGCTAAAGAATTCCAATAAATAATTACATAAATAAATATCAGCGGACATATTTCACACAAATTGACCTAGGTGATGAAACCAGTAATGGACAAGGCACCAATAATGGACACTTTATTCTTCTTTTAGAGAAGATAATGGTTACCTATTCATTTGTTTTGCAACAATCAATTTAGGACCGTATGAAATTTTAATTAAGAGTGAAGTGTCCATTACTGGTGCCTATATCAGCTAAAAGTGTCAATCATTGGTGCCGTTACCCTAGTCCCAAACGAAGCTCTAGGCTACTGTGGGTACTACTAGACAACGATAAACGACGACAAGGTGAACTGGTAGAGAATGCCATTAGGCATTAAGTTCACTTTTTGTACTCAAGTTTGTATTTTTGTGCAATAAAGATAAAATAAATAAATACTTATATAGAGAAATACATATTTAAATAGATAGAAAACATACAAGACTCAGAAACAAATACTCGCGCTCATCATACTAATCATTGTCTACCCTTACCGGGATTTGAACCCGGGGCCGCTAGCTTCGTTTGCCTAGTTGGAAGTGACCCGTGTGGTCAAATAGAAATGTCGGCAGATTTTTCGGGTTCGACAGGTTGGCAACCTACCGAGGTTTTTTTTTTTTAAACCGATTAAGCTTGTGTCGGACTCGCGCACCGAGGGTTTCACACCGTCCTACACACGCTTGGCCTTAGCCGTTGGCCGTTGCACTAATAAAGTGAGTAATAATTGGGGTTAGGCTTTTGGTGGCAAAACGTGGTACTAAATTCCATGGAGTCGCTATTTACTAATTATTATTACACATATCACTTTGATTTTGGCCTTTAGTTTTGTCATGTTTCTAAATAAATTAAATACATTTTTAGTAGTTTATCCCTACCTACTAACATTTATTTGTTTGTTACGCTTTCACAGCTGAGATATTCAAGTACCAAAATTAATTTATACCTATTTAGGGTTATAATGAAATATTTAATTATGAAATATGACAATACTGAAGGTCAAAATCAAGGTGGTATGTATTATAATAATCAGGAAACAGCGACTCCATGGATCCTAAAACCACGGTTTACCACCAAAAGTCCTAAGCCTATTAATAATATAATTTTGGAATTTACTGAAATAGTGGTTTCAGTTTCGATCCTTTATTGTTCACTATGGGTTCCATGATTATAATGTTTACAGAGGGATGCATAAAATTCATAATGGTGGTGGTGGTAGGACCTTGGGCAGGGTCGTTCGAATCACTACCACCATCTTATCCTTGGGTGCAGACTCGTCGTCACACCAGGTTGTCACACCAGTGCTATTCTTCAGAGCCCTGTCTGGGCCAGGGCTCCTAGTTCTGGGCGATTTACCCTTCGGGCAGCTAAAGATTCCTAACGATAGGTTCGTTAGGTGTGACAACCTGGTGTGACGACGAGTCTGCACCTAAGGAATAAAAATGATTTCTGACGAATTTCCGGCGAGGTTTTAACCTACGGCCAAGCAGCAGTGTTCGCATGGCTGTGCCACGGTGTGCGAATAATACAACCGGTTAAATAACTAGCACAGAAAGCATTTAATCTTAGTCTTTAGGGTTGACAACGAATTTGCGGTCTCGGCATTGAAGTCTATAGGTCTGTTCGCTAGTTAGTCCTTCACTGCACTTAAAGGAAAAAAACATGTATAACAAAACAAATGACGTAAGTTAACATTACGATAGCTCTTATTTACTTAACACTAATGGCGGCCGAGTTAAAAACAATACCTACCATAACACGTCAAAAACGATACTGTTTGATCTAGTAGAATAGAGGCCTGTTTAGATAGGCATGATATTTTTATTTTATATGCATTGTTTTAGGTTATGTATTATCATAAACAGAAGCAATCTGATTGTTGGGTTAGGTTAGGTTACATCTTTTTAAGGTTAATGTTAGTTATTTTTGGGAAACGCTGGTGGATTTTTGACGTGTAAAAGTGCTCGTGCGGCCTGTTACTGAATAAACATCTTTTATCTTTTGTAATTTTTGTACCATTTAAAAGGATTTCGTTCAGCTATATTGACTAGTACAAAAACTATGGGAAAATTAAGTTTAAAATATATAATGGGTGTAATACATAAAAGTCATAATATTTATCTAATATTTTATTGTTCTGAAACCGTAAACTTTTCAGGATTGTTATAAAACCAACCTTAACTAAGCATCGGCATTTGCTGACGCCAATATCTTTTGCCACGCCCAGTTTAATTGTGGGTTTGTCTGTATTCACTTTACTTTCGTTCTTTTATTGTTATTTTTCACTTTTTTAATTTGTTTGTTCGTGTGGCACACGTTTCTTTTTTTTTTAACTAATCTAATGTATTTACGGATTCAGAAATTAAATCTTTAGACATATATTTTGACGATTATCTAATCTGACCCATTATGTATTTTCAAGTTTATATATTACTAGCTGTCCGTGCCCGGCGCCGCCTGGGAGTATTTTTTTCATACAAACCTTTTCTTGATAATTACGTAATAATTCCTATATAAAGAAATTAATCAAATTGGTCAAGCCATTCTTGAGCTATGGCGTGGCGCTTAGGATAGGATTCCTGAGATTGCGAATATCTATAGGTCTCAGAGCACACTAACGAAAAGTTTACCTTCTCCACATCATAAAAAACCGGCCAAGTGCGAGTCGTTTTTAGTATTTGTTGTTATAGCAGCAGCAAAAATACTTCTTCTGTGAAAATTTCAACTGTTTAGCTATCACAGTTCATGAGATACAGCCTGGTGACAGACAGACAGACACACGGACAGACAGACAGACGGACAGCGGAGTCTTAGTAATAGGGTCCCGTTTTTACCCTTTGGGTACAGAACCCTAAAAAGCAAGAATTATGAATCAGGCCGTTCCTAATAATAATTTATGATTTTCGCCTTTATATTCAGAGATTAAAAGAAGTATAAATTTTCTTAATTAAGTAGAATAATCGCGCTGGGTTGTGGGCAAAATGGGCAGAGTGGGCAGAGTGGGCAATGTTGGGAGAGTGGGCAATCATTTCACCTGTCAGAGCGTACATAGCAATGCGTACGCGCAGCGCAGCTCGCTGCGCTTCGGTGCGGACGTATGACCGATAGTGAGGTGGTAATGTGGGCACCAATATCGATAAAACATAGTTGAAAAGGACAGATAGCTCACATAGTCTTGACGTTAACGTACAATACCACTATTTGAAGGAGTTAATCGGCACATTTAGATTGCAGAAGTGCAGCACATCGCTGTTTTTAAACTTCGACAAAAATGTGATAAGCTGATCACACTTTTGCATTATTCTTTAACTTTTACTTTCACTTTGTTGACTAAGTTAAATTGTCCACATAAGGATAAAATAAGTGTAAATTTCCTCTTAAAATAATATAATTTGTATGTCATGTCATACAACAGAACAACCAGAGCATTAATATCACTGCCACACTCTCTGGCATCTGTCAGTATATTTGTTACGCCAGAGAGAGCGTAAAATCAGACAGTCGAGTACTATTAATACATCGGTTTTACTGTACGTGTTTGTCTATTTTCGATAAGTATGGCTCAGAAGAACGAAAGTGAGTAATCATTAAATAGGTGTACTAAAAGTAAAAAAAAATGTTTTTTAAGCTTTAATGCATTTTACTGAAGCAAACCGAGAAAACATGAAAATTACCACTGTATACAAAAACACACTTTGTTAAATTATTGTTTTATTACATATAACCTACAATTTCAATAAAGTGGAATAGAGACTCTATATTTCGTAAACAGTGTACTAGAACAACGTATGTTTTATCGATATTTACTCGCACGCACGAGCCCATCCCGCGACGGTCTCAAAGAAAACAGACAACAGTCGCATTTTCCAACGAACTCGCTGTCAGTGTGGTTCTTTACCACTGCGGAGTTATGTCAAAGAATAATCGCAAAGTAAAGAGGCGACACTCTTGACTCCAGAGTTCGATTTAACTTCACTAGTGCGACAGTGGTTATGATATCATGTCTAGTGAGGAGTCCGCGGGCACAACCAGTTCCCGGCTAAGACAATTCGGACTGTACAGGAATATAGAAGATAGGACAGAGGAATTCCTGAAGCTGTCCAGAAAAAGGCAGGTACGGCAAGGATGTGCCTGCGCTGCCGTTTCCACGGCAATTACAGTTACTGTTGTAGTGGTGAGTACATTTTTAATACGGTCAATAAATTTATGTTTTGAGCTACTGAAGAATCCTGTCGTATTAAACCAATTATTAATTTTAACGTATTTATTTTTCGTGACTTGATGCTGTCATTAAGACAAGAGTTCTATGGTGGCTCAACAACAAATTTTCTAGGGCATGACTATTTAATTGATACACCTTAGATGTCTGTTGTTGTTGTAAATAATGATGCACGTTTGGTTATTTATTTGTGTTTGTTTGTAACCAAAAGTTAACAGCTTTTATGCAAACGTAGTATAATTAATGTAAGAATTAATGCTGTTTGTATACTAAGAATAGCAATATTTTGTGTAAGTACTCAATTCAGAGACATGTTTATTCAAAAACGTTTATTTCAAAGGATAATTTAGAACAAGTTAAATGTCCATACCCGTTTGGTTTTGTTAAGCATGCCTATATTGTCTCGTAGGGTATATTTAATACGCTATTTTTAACTGACTACAAAAAGAAAGAGGTTTTCAATTCGACTGTATGTTTTTTATGTATATTTGTTACGCGATTACTCCGTTAATAGTGGACTGCATTAAAAGAAAACGTTTGATAGGGTCACAGAACAGAATAAACAGTAGAAGTGTCAAGTGGGCGTGTAACGTGTGGCACGGTTATGTGGAGTTCCACATAACCTACCATACTTTTGCCGCGATCGCGTATTTCGATATATCTAGAATAGGAAATAAATCCAGAAGCATGCCTTATTGTGCTATTTTGGAATGTAAAAACGATAGCCGCACCAAAAACATTTTCCATGGTGTTGTTTTTATGATAGTTTGAGTATTGGCTACAACAGGTCTGATAATAAGCGAAGCTCATGCAACTTCCACTGCTTTTTCTATTCCGTGGATAGGGTATACTCCCGAGGTGATTCCCATTGTCCCCCGTTACCATCTGATGAGGGGATCCGTGAGGAATTGAGGGAACTCCTCAAATTTTATAAACAGACACATAGCGTTTTGGTATTTTCAGTAGAAAGTACAGCATCTACATTCAGAAAGTATCATTTGGTGAAGTAGAACTGATGATAAAGAAAGACCACAGATACTTAACGGAACTCCTCAATCTATTTCAAGTTTGGCGATAAGATATCTCGATTAGGATACTGCGTTGCTTGTGGTGAGCTTAAATAGTCTACACTTTCTTATTAATTGAGAAATGGAACTATAAACCAGCATGTTAAGATCACTAAAAAGTATAAAATAAAAATTAAATATAAAAAAAGCTTTCAATAATGCATTGTTATTGTCTAAACAATATTGTTTACAAACGTCACTATACATATACAATATAGGTACATATAATATATTTCTATTATAATCAAGCATACGGTCATTGAAGTACAAGATCTAGTGCAATTATCAAGTGGTTTTTGTTTTATTTTCAATGACATATTGTCAGATACTCCAATTCATTTACAATAGGTTCATATTCCATTGTATGAGCCTTAGAAACCTACGTTGGCGACACGCGGTCAGTTACAAAAAACATAAAAATTACATTCCCATGCATCAAGAGATATGAACATGATGCATAATATAAGATAATGAAGCCTCCAGTATATAATAAGTAAAAAAAATGCGCCATAATGCAAAGTTAACCGACACGATTAAGGTTAACAACCAATTGACTAACTTTTAATTATAGTCGTAGCATTACAAAATTTTGCCGCAAACCTTTTTTGTCACAAAACGCGTAATTTGTTGTAAACTTTCAGTTTTATTGTGGTCACTAATCGTTCGGAAGCTGTTGTTCGGTTTCCGGATGTATGTTATGTCACAAAGTGAGAATAAACCATGTTCGCTACAAATTATTTCCTAGTGAAGTATTACGGTTATGATTACGTATGTAATGCAGTTGAGATGACGGTACGAATGCATCTGGCATGATGATAGAATAAAATTAGAATAGAAAACATTTAATTCGCTTAATTATAAATTATTACAGTGTGTGAAAAGAAGTGCTGCGAAAATGTTACCCACTCAGCTATACGTCGTAGAATCTATTGGATGTGTGACGCTGGTTTTCTGTGGACCCACGGACTGGTTTTGCTAGATAGCATACGTTCCCCTCAAGTTACAATAGGCTTGATATTGATGATTGATGAGTGATGACTCACGTTGAACTTTACCATACATGGTATCCCAGAACTTGACATAAATATTACGGCATAGGAAAGTTCCTTTTTTACCGGTCCAGAGTATAGATTTAACGTTTCTATATGTTCATTAATTTAGGATTTATTAAGGTTTTAATGACACTGCCAAAGAATGCTACCTTGCGGTAGACCTTGGCCTACCTTGGCTAAAAATAGCTATAATTTGTGATTTAAAACTTGATATCCAATTCTTAATAATGTGGTAAAATTAAACTATTAACATCCCAAAATACTCAAAGTTTAAATTCGTCAATTCTTATCGATGTAAATAGAGATTATTAACGCCATTTGAGGTTATTTGAAAAGTATATTCTGGCGAGGAAAGGGCTTTATCTTATCCCTTAATATTTACTTCAAGTTCTGGGATACCCAGTGTACACAAGTATATGGATTGAAATACTGGAAATTATTACAACAAAGTGAAAAATGATTTATGCATATGCGACCTCAAACCTTCGAAAATTTAATGGTACCATCCCATCAGGACTTAAAAAGAACAGAGCGTGTATTTTTTTAAACAAACTGACGACGAGTTATTCTATAGTTAGTAGCGACCCTACCTACGAAGCTAACGGACCCGGGTTCGATTCCTGCGTATGGGCTAATATTTGTAGTAGATTCACTCCATATTACCGACGTGTAAAAGAGCTCTCAATTGGCCACATGCCAATTTACTGAATAAATATTTCGAATTTTGAATTTTGAATTTTGTGAGGTGAACTCGAGTATTTGTTCCTGAGACTGGGATGTTTTCTATGTATTTAAGTATTTATTTTCTCTATGTAAGTGTTTATAGCATTGTCTACAACCCATAGTACATTATACACCTAGAGCTTAGTTTGGGACTAGGCCAATCTGTGAAAGATCGTCCCCTGATATTTATTATTATGATTATATATTAACTTCCTCTTAACGTTCCGTAAACGTTCATAATCTAAAATGCAAATTAAATTTATCTTACATACATTAGTTTAACGGCTGTTAACTTTTACTGTCTTTCATCACCATTCTAGTTGCTATACTTAACGTACGAATGCTTTTGCATTAACTTTGTCTGGAAAGATTTAAAGATAACTAAAACTAACTGAACTGAACTGGTTACTAATTTCGTACAGTTAACAACTTTAACTTTAGATTTATCATAGAAATCTTGTCACGAAAAATTAATTAATTAATGGGGTCCGTGATAGGTTTATAATTATTGTGGCTCAACAGATAAAGTTGTCAACTGTATATGCGTATACAGGGTGTTCGGCACAAGGATGGACAAACTTCAGGGACTAACTCTGAGGTCATACTCATCAACTTTTGTTATGGGAACAACATCCAAAAAAAAAACAGCTGTTCCATACAAATTTTGAGAGCTAAACAGCCGAAATGTACCTATGGAACGGCTGTTTTATTTTTCGCGATTTGGATGTTGGTCCCATAACAAAAGTTGATGAGTATGACCTACAGAGTTAGTCCCTGAAGTTTGACCAAACTTCTGCCGAACACCCTGTATTTGCTACGTATAAGAGAATATAGACCTTATTGCCAACTTTATGAATCATAAAGCTCTAATTGTTTTATCAGCGTCTGCCAAAATTAAGGCTGACGTGAAAAAAAACCTCGTAGAAAAAACATTATTGGCAAACAATTCTACACAAAATATATAAATAAAATACACTATAATTTTAGAATTAAAACGTAAATTATAGTATCGTTCTAGTGATTTATGCATATAGCGACAGACAGACAGACTTCATGATTATAAAAAAAAAATGTTAATAAAAATTAATCTCCAAATTCATAAACTCATAATAAACCTATTTGAGTTAAGGTATTCATTGTCATTTTTTGTCCGATACAAATGTCATATATGTTTAAGAGGGCATAACACTACGCCGAGCGTCTATTGGCACTCATTACTATTAATAATAATAATAATAATAATATCAGGGGACAATGTCACACCAATTGCCCTAGTCCCAAACTAAGCTCCAGGCTTGTACTATGGGTACTAGACAACGATATAAATACTTAGATAGAGAAATATATACTTAATTACATATTTAACATCCATGACTCAGGAACAAATATTCGCGCTCATCACACAAATACCTGCCCTTACCGGGATTTGAACCCAGGACGTACTAGGCCAGCGCGTCGTCGAATTATTGTTGTGTTTTTTTAATAAACTAAAGTATTTTGGATGGTATTTTGTTGTAAAAATCAAGTTCAAGACAATAATTTATTTTATTAGAAAACACATTAATAGTAATGAGGGCGCCACTGCATGCTCGGCATAGTTTTAAGAAGTATCATGCGACTATAAAACAATTGCATGCTCCAAGTTGTCATGCAAATGGCAGTTTAGTTTCTAAATGATGATTAATTTGTTTCTATTTTATTGAACTATAATGTGACTGATTCATTTGTTTTTCTGTGTGTTAATGAAGCATGCGCATTATTAATTTATTAAGCATCCTATTAATATCAACTTGTGACATAAAAAGAGAGTTATGTGTTTGAAACCTTTGTACGTCCGTGCGTATGTAAGAATGAATTAAAAAAAGAAAATACATTTGTCTATACCTACACGTATCATAAGTCTTCTACAATATGTTCAGAACCCCATGATCAGCATTAACCAAATTTTAACAATCAATTTTACAATGATAATTTTATTATAGGTACCCTTACCATGAGTTAAAATTACCGTACTCGATAGCTAGTCGAATGCTCTTTCCCTCGTACCTACTCTACAAGAATACTGCGAGGCCTGCGAGGGACAGAGCATTCGACTCGCTAGCGAGTACGGTAATTTTAACTGATGGTTAGGGTACTGATCATTTGAGTGCCTTTAACGTGATGTTCATATTACGATATGAACGATATCAAATATGGTAAAGTTATTACTTCCAAATATGGAGCATCTTTCGAAACATCATAATTTAAATAGTTAGGCCCTAATTCTAGTACAATTAAAATGAAAAATGAAAATTTAAATTTAGGTAATACGAAACGTCAGGTCGGTAGATATTTTTTTAGTAGCTTTGCACCTATAGGTATTTGGCAGGCAGGGCTTGAATACCGGTATTATTTTCATACAAAAATACCGGTATTCAATTTCGGTATCTCGCTTATTATTGAATATTTTTGCTCTTCAATGAATTTATATAATAGAATGGTGTTATTACCTAAATTATAGTCGAAAATATCAAGGAAATAATGCAAATTAAGGAAGATATTTCAATTTTAATTAATACCGGTATCAAGCCCTGTTGGCAGGTAGCACTGCTAGTAATTCAGGGCCTCTCTCTCTATTCAACACGACCAAAACCAAACCATTTTTGACCAACAGGTCACAATAACAACCAACAACAATCGGAACAACAATAACAATGATAATGAATGAACGTTGTCGTGATAACAATCGTATTGTTAAGGTTCAGATAGTTCTTAGTTATTTGACAATAATAACGGCAGCCGAGTTAAAAACAATATTATAACAGGTCGAATACGATTTAGATTTTACCGCCTAGAAAAAAGGCGCTGCTCTGGGCTGGGCTGGGCAGGCTGGGGCTGGAGACCTTCGGATTCTAAACCCATCTTAGAGTACTTATTATATGTGTGAAGATAAAATAATGTATGCGACTGTACAATAATTAGGCCTTAAAACATGATACCTAGTAAAATTCCACGGTTTACCCTTGTGAATCACACCCCTAGAAAGACACTCATTTCATAGGATGTGTCACTTCGCAGAATTTTCATTGGGAGCGCATTTTTTCACATATTATTATCTTTTTAAGTCCTATTATCGGAAGTCCGAATTTTTTTCTCATACCATTTTACATCATAATGATCACTCTTCATACTCTTCATTTTTTTTTAAATACTAACGATTAGAGATGGGCCAAACCGTAAATATTCGAAACCGAGTTACCCGAGTCGAAAATTGATGTAAACCGGTTTCAACCCGGGTTGCTCAAACCGAGTTGACAGTACGAACCTACGCATGCACACTAGCGTTTCGTTCATCAGGAGACGAGTCAACTCGGGTTCAATCGGTAAATTTCGTCAATTTCCGTCCATTCGAGCGAGGCGAACGACCGTTTTGACTTGCGGGCTCACGGTTTCCGAGTAGCTCGCTCGAAGCGAGTTAGAGAAACTTCAAACCGACCCAAACCGAGTTGAGCATAACTCGGTTTGAACCGGTTTGGTAAACCGAGTTGACACATCTCTACTAACGATCGGAACTCGTAAACATCTGAATTCATAACGACTATTGGCCATATCGCCATAACGCTAATTGAAAATGCACGCGCTAAAATTTTGTTCGCTCTGACGGGACTACTTAAACTCGCCGCTGCGACATTCACTCGTTCGTTCGTTCGTCCGACCGCGTTTTTAAGAGAATGACAGACATAGACCACCTAGAATAGAGACCCAGGTTGTGGTTGAAAGCTAAATAAAATTTAATAAACATCAGTTGAGATAGCCAAGAATTATCAGCTCTAACGCCAGTTCAAGAGGGGGACTTAGTTCAAAGTCAGTGATTTATTATATTTTTAATTAAACTTGTTTTTACATGAGAATAGACATACTTTAACCCCCTTAATAATAAACGTGGTGTAGTTAACACATGCTTTGTCCTTATCTGTCATTGTGACATTTGAATTTGACAGATAAGGACAAAGCATGGTTTAGCTATACTCTACGTTTATTAGTAAGGGGGTATGTCTTAAATTAGAATTAAAAAGGAACGATAGACTATAGTGCCCGGCCGCTAGGAAGTCAATCCTGACAGCTGTCATCGCAGTATAATTTATAACCTCAAACCCAAGAATAGGTTATAAATTGTACTGCGATGAGAGCTGTCAGGATTGACTTCCTAACGGCCGGGCACTATAGGTTAGATTATAATAATAGTGAAAATATATATGTGGGTACAAAGTCTTTATTGCAACAAAAACAAAGAAATATCGAAACACAAACACAAAAGGTATGTAATGTATTTACAAAGAAAAGGTTAACTGAAAAATAAAAAAATATCTTTAAGGGACATGAGGGATATTTTTTTTGAAACGTTTTCTAATTACATTATTTTTGAACGATACATGCTTTGTTTGTTGGTATAATAATGTCTTCAATTCATAAACCAGCACGCTACAACTTATTTTACGAATTACGTTTACATTTACCAAATTATGCACACTAAACTAAACCAGTGGAGCGCGATTTCGTGGTTTCAAAATACAAAACACTACAAGCTAACTCACAAGTCAACACTACAAAAACAATAAATGCTAGTTGCCGCAGGAAATTGTGTGTGTAATAACAGTCGTTACAAGTGGAAGTGCAGCGCGTGCGCGCCAAGCGTAGCGTAGAATGTGACAATGTCCAATCGGATCGTATTTTTTCTTTTAATCATTCATGTTTTCTTATTTATTTAAAAAAAGCGGCCATGTGCGAGTCGGACTAGCCTATGAAGGGTTCCGTGGAAGGTAAATTGCGGTTTACGATTTATGACGTATTAAAAAAAACTACTTACTAGATCTCGTTCAAACCAATTTTCGGTGGAAGTTTGCATGTTAATATACGTCATATTTTTTTTTAGTTTTATCATTCTCTTATTTTAGAAGTTACAGGGGGGGCACACACATTTTACCAGTTTGGAAGTGTCTCTCGCGCAAACTATTCAGTTTAGAAAAAAATGATATCAAAAACCTCAATATCATTTTTAAAGACCTCCATAGATACACCACACGTATGGGTTTGATGAAAAAAAAAATCCGTTCTATGTATGGGGAACACCTAAAAATTATTGTTTATTTTCTATTTTTGTGTGAAAATCTTAATGCGGTTCACAGAATACATCTACTTACCAAGTTTCAACAGTATAGTTCTTATAGTTTCGGGAAAAAGTGGCTGTGACATACGGACGGACAGACAGACATGACGAATCCATAAGGGTTCCGTTTTTTGCCATTTGGCTACGGAATGCTAAAAACCACTGGTGTACTGACATAACTTAATGATTTCTTGAGTTACTTAATTTTGCCTTATAAAACACATTAATATTGTTCCAACATGGTAGTTTTCAGATTACCTAAAACCAATGCTTTATAGGTTTTTTTTTACCATTAATGCGTTTGACTGACGTCAGCAAACATTTATAAATTACGCAAAAAAAGACTTACTTATGTCGAATTTCAATACCATTAGAATGTTAACAGCTGTGAACTAACAGTAGGTAATCGACTGTTAGTTCAACGATTAATATTTAACATCGTTTTGGTGAAATTGGTAAGTACTTAATCTGTTTAAATAAGTGAAATAATAACCGATCGAATTAGTAACTACAAACGTTTAAAATAAAGTAAAGGAATGCTAATGTTTAATAATGATGTCAACCTAAGGTATAAAGATTGTTCTTTAGTAAGGTCAAGGTTCGGCCATTGACCCCATCATCTGTTTATCAAAGTGCAATTCAGACCCAATACGGTTACGGCATAAGAGTACATTGATTCCTTCTACAATGCAAACTATCTTCATCACGTGTCCAATGTAATTTACTCAGAGCCGAGATAAATATGGCTCAGGCTCAGTGTTGAACAGAAATCCGTGATTCTGGCACTCAATTGGTCAGAGGAAACGCGGCACTATTTGTAAATTCGACCAAGTGTAGTCTAACAAACGGATATGTGCCACTATGGAACTATATCGGCGTGACGTAATCAATCAAATCCTAATAAACGTTTTCGTAGTTCACGCCTCTTTTTTAACCGACGAAAAAAAACGGAGGAGGTTCTCAAGTCGACGCGTATATATTTTTTTTTTTAACTATGATCACGCATAACTTTTCACAGCGCGGTCCGATTTTAAAAATTCTTTTTTGGTTTGATAGAGTATACTTCCGAGGTGGTCCCATTGTCACCAAATCTGAATCTGATGAAGGGATCCGTGAGGAATTGAGGGAACTCTTCGAATATTAAATGCATACATATAGCGATTTTAGTATTTTTAGTAACAAATCCAGCATTTTCATTCAGAAAGTATCATTTGGTGAAGTGGAACTGATGATGAAGACCACAAATGGCTACTATGGCTACTATGTATGATCACGCATAACTTTTTACTGAGTTGTCTGATTTCAATAATTCTTTTTTTATTGGATAGAGTATACTCTGAAATTGCTCGCATTTAATTTGGAACTCCCCCCCCCCTCCGTCAATGGTAGAAATATGGGGACTGATAGTTGAACCCATGAATTTTTATCTGTGAACCGATTATGTTCAAACTTAGCACACATATGTAATTCTAATGACACTACAACATGACGGAGACTTGATGTTGATCTGATAACTGAGACGGAAGACAGATGAGGGAAATCTTCAACGGATTACAGCAGCTACCTCGTGATTTCTCTTATTCATGCATCTCAATGAGAACTTTATACCTAACTTATGTATGATGCACGGATTATGACTACCATCGAGGGTCTGATGATGGGGTTTGATGATGGAGTTGGAAGGCTGTCGAGGGAAGCCCTTATTTGTTCAGAAACTAAGGTATAAGGGTATACTTAGAAGTTGCTCCCATTTAATTTGGACCCCCCCCCCTCCCTCCGTCAATGGTAGAAATATAGGGATTTTTAGTTGACCCCATGAATTTTTATCTGTGAACCGATTATGTTCAAACTTAGCACACATATGTAATTCTATTGACACTACAACATGACGGAGACTTGATGTTGATCTGATAACTAAGACGGAAGATAGATGAGGGAACTCTTCAACGGATTACAGCAGCTACCTCGTGATTTTTCTTATTCATGCATCTTAATGAGAACTCTATACCTAACTTAAGTATGATGCACGGATTATGACTACCATCGAGGGTCTCATGATGGAGTTGGAAGGCTGTCGAAGGAAGCCCTTATTTATTCGGAAACTAAGGTATAAGGGTATACTTTGAAGTTGCTCCCATTTAATTTGGAACTCCCCCCCCCCTCCGTCAATGGTAGAAATAGGGATTGTTAGTTGACCCCATGAATTTTTATCTGTGAACCGATTATGTTCAAACTTAGCACACATATGTAATTCTATTGACACTACAACATGACGGAGACTTGATGTTGATCTGATAACTGAGACGGAAGATAGATGAGGGAACTCTTCAACGGATTACAGCAGCTACCTCGTGATTTCTCCTATTCATGCATCTTAATGAGAACTTTATACCTAACTTAAGTATGATGCACGGATTATGACCACCATCGAGGGTCTGATGATGGGGTTTGATGATGGAGTTGAAAGGCTGTCGAGGGAAGCCCTTATTTGTTTGGAAACTAAGGTTTTTAAATTATTAATCAGAGTGTAACAAACCTATTGCGACGTAATTGTGTGTAGTGTGTAAACCTCTCAGTTTCTGCATTTCTGCTAAAGCTCGTTCATCGTGTGGCTTTTGTAATACCTACCTTATTTCGCTCTAACTCAGATACCTTCAAGTAGTTTAACTATACTAAATGCAACATAAACCTGCCCCTTGGCAAAAAGTTAGTTTCTTTCCGAGGTCGATTACAGCTTTATCAAGTGTTGTTCCCATGTTGCTGTTGTAGCTAACACCACGTGTTTCTGTTTAGTCCACCAGAGTAAATCTCTTTAACCGAACAATTGTCCTCGCGTGTGATATCCATGGACTTGTTTCTCTAATAAGTCCATGGCGATTGTCTAAAACTCGATACTGGCGAAATACACCTTGTTAAAACAAGGAGTGAAAGCCACTAATTAAGAAAAAAAAAAAACCATTTACGAGGCCCACAGGTATATGTTATAGGTGATATGTTACCTCTAAGCATGACACGGTTTTCGGTAGCTAATTTTAGCTCAGACAAAAGATCGCCACAGTTGTTCACATCTTTTGGAACAACATTATCGGGAGGTTTCTTCCCATAGGTAGCAACTTCACGAGACTCGTGTATGGAACGAATTGTATAGACACGGTTGTGTTTTGTAGCGAAACAATGAATAGTTAAATTAAGTAATCAAAGAATAAGTATCTATTAACAAAAAAAGAAACTGAAAAGTGAAAAATAAAAACTTTTTAACAAAAAAATTAAACCGCCGAAAAAAGAAAACTGAAAAGCAAAAAATAAAACTTTTTAACAAAAAATTTAAACCTCCGAAAAAAGAAAACTGAAAAGCAAAAAATAAAACAGAGCCTTTTAAGTCTAACTAAGCTCCTACACTAATGTTAATACCTTAATAAATAATTTTGAGTCGGCGCCAAACAAACAAGCAAGCATGGCAGGCACCGACTTCAAACCACTCAGGAGGTAGCAAATACCATCACACACATACATCATTTTACTTTACGAAATAGTTAATTTGCTTGTTTGTTTGTTTGGCGCCGACTCAAAATTATTTATTAAGGTATTAACATTAGTGTAGGAGCTTAGTTAGACTTAAAAGGCTCTGTTTTATTTTTTGCTTTTCAGTTTTCTTTTTTCGGAGGTTTAAATTTTTTGTTAAAAAGTTTTATTTTCGTAGTTACATAGTGGTGTAGAAAACGCATTTTTTTATTGTACCTAACAGACAGGCAAAAGTAAGTGTATGTGGCGTTATCTATGAAAAGGGACCTTATTGTCGAAGGCGCTTATGCCGCACTGCGTCACGTGACGTTGTATTTATATCGGAGCATCGTTAATAAAGCGCCATTGACAATAAGGTCCCTTTTCATAGATAACGCCACATATAATTATTACTATTGCACTTTGCGACAGTTGAGTTAAAATTTTAATAGAATGTACATGCTCTTGTCTCCCTTCAACGAGTTTTTTATAGTAATATGATTGGGAGGTATCTTAAATTATTATTTTTATTACAAACTAGCCATACGTCCGCATAAAACTTGTATTGAATTGTTTCTAAATGTGATGAATAAAATGGTACATTTAATCGAGTTGATAAATATCAAATTCCAATATGTCCTTGAAATGATGATATACGAATTTAAAACTTAATTCGAACAAAATCAGTTTTAAATTCGTATCCCAAATTTCAAGGATATATTGGAGTTTGATATTTATCAACTCAATTGTATTCGTAGATGGCCTGACATAAGTATCTTAAAATGGTTTTCGAATGATTCATTTTAAAAATATAATGTAGGAAAATTTATAATATTAGTAGAAAAAATCAACATCGGACCAAGTTGTGGAAAGGGAAACTAAGCCCGAATGGTCCGGATATACCCATTACAAAAGTTCACCCACGTTTCCCCTTAACGCTGTTTGTCGTCACGGCCGTCGCCCGCGCAGACAGAAGAAAGCCGCTAGCCACGTGTGCGTTGATTACAGCAATTTGTACTCTTATGGGCGTACAATGGCGCCGGCTGTTGATCTTCCGAGAGATTTAGCCATGGAATATCTAATGTTTGTAACTTCCATAGAATGTAACTTTATAAAGTTTTGCTGAGATTTAGCCGTGTTAGTTTCTTATGCTCCTTTTTACAAGCCTTCATTTAACTTGCACTTGAAAATTTATTATGTTTTTAATTTATTGACAGAATTCAACAATAATACAATTAAAATTAAAACTAAAAACCACTATAAAAAGAACACCCCCTCTAGCAGGTCCGCTCGCGGCATGGTCCCTATGACACTGGCTGCATTACCTACCTCTCTGGATAGCTAGCCCAGTTTGGGAGAGGTATGCACCAGCTCTAGGATCTTCGGAGGAGTCTATGAGCCGGGATGACAGGGCCTTAATAAAGCTTTTCATATTTTAATATAGCTTTTCTTACTTGCACTGTTCGTATGTTATACTCGAGGACGCTCGCGACTTCGTACGCGTAGAATTAGTTTCCCGCTACTCCCCCCATTTCTTCCCGTTGGGGGTCGATTTTCGGAAAACTTCCTAAGGACCTTTATATTTTTTATAATTGGTTTCTAAGAAATATCATTGGTAGGATACATTATTGTGATTAATTAATGATTGCAAACATTTCTGTGCAGATTTATTTTTCAGCAATTATTATTTTATTATCTGTCAGAATCGTAGCAGGTTGAAAGAAGTGGTTTCTGCCTACCCCTCTGGCAAACAGGCGTGATCTAATGTATGTATGTATGTATTATTTACAAAGTATTCTACATGAAACGAATGTAAACATTAAACTAATTTTGAAACCTTTTAGAAACCTTAGGCAAATATACATCCCATGTTATTAAACAAATTAGAACGTAGCTTTGCAAGTTGAAAGTTCCTTGAAACTTCACCCTTAATACATTTAAACGCCTTTGTCTTGTCTAATCTTGTATTTTTAAACAAATAGCCCAAATACCTTTAAAAATCAATGACGCCACTTGTAAATAATAATACTTATTATTGTACTCCTAAATAAAATCAGTTTTTTTATTACGTTATTACTTTTGTCTTTTGTGTCTAAACTCAGAATTATAACAAGAGCAAATAAATAAAAAATAAAAACATATACTTACCTACATATGAGTAAACATGACGCTGGAAGACAACCACAAAAAAAATCTTTGTTTTCCTACGTAAACCTTGTCCCCTAGAAGACACAACGTTTACAAAGTTACGGTAAAATGGGGTGAATAGAGATTCGCGGGGTAAATAGAGATACAGCCCAAAAGCATAATCATATTCTACTAACTATAAGGCTGACATTTTAACGTAATTTTCTGATAGACTTGTCAATTTAATAACTGTTCTTATTAGTAACAAGTTATGACTTATTTTAGATTTTATTTCCATTCACCCCGCGAATCTCTATTCACCCCATCTTACGGTTCCTGGTTAAACAGTTTTGTCTGTTAGATAGTCCTCTAACCTATTCATCCACAGCAGCCTCAGCTTTAGATACATTTATACATTTATACATTATACTTTATTAACACGAAATTATCTAATAATAATACTGTAACCCCCTTCCTAATAAACGTTGAGTAACGGTGGTGTAGCTATACCATGCTTTGTCCTTATCTGTCAAATTCAAATGTCACAATGACAGATAAGGACAAAGGATAGTTTAACTACACCACGGTTACTCAACTTTTATTAGTAAGGGGGTATGTATATTACTATTTAGAAAAATAGAAATCATATAACTACCATATCGTGACGATACGCATAATCTATAACTAATCATTATTGCCACAAAAATAATGTTATCGACGGTATAATTAGACCCAGTAAAAGTGATAAAACTAATATTCTAGTAACGTACCGACCACAGGTAATTTATAGCGCGTCTGCTTTCTCGAATGATTTATTGGTTGCGCACGAGTGCATGCTGACGTCCTCATTATAATTTAGGTTTTTTTGACCATTTCAGTCCTGTCGTAGTTATTTGTTATCAGTTCCATCTTGCTTTAATATCTTCCTGGGAATTTCATTTCACGTAAACGCTTAAAATTTGTTTCTAATTGGGATCCTTTCATCCAAAATGGTCTCTATTCTACTCGATAAATACCATATTGCCTTTGAGGTATTATCGTATTGTCAACGTTACGATAGTTCTCATTTACTTAACATGGTGGCCGAGTTAAAAACAATACGAGAGCATGTCAAAGGCAATATGACTTTACCCAGTAGAAGACACTACCACAGTCGGCGGGGAAGTGATTACCTAAAATCACCGTCAATAGAATTTGCTAACTATGTAAACAAATTAGTACTGTTTGACACATAACCTCAAGTATTCACCAAGCGTGTTTTTATAAAAAAAAACCTATAATGAATAGTTATTTCATCTTAAACTTAATATAAAAATAATGAATTTAGTGTATAAATCGTTGCAAAGACCTCACTTGATCTTTAAAAGTACGTGATTATCGAGTAATCATGGTGAATTGGTTCGTTTCGTTTTGTTTACATAGTTCGCTAATTCTATTGACGGCGACTTTATAACGAACAAAAGATATACCTCTAGATCCAGTGTCAATAAAAGAGACGTATATATTAATAAATAAATAAATAATAATAATAAGTATTGACCTAGTCCCAAACTAAGCTCTAGGTTTGTACTATGGGCACTAAATAACAATATAAATATTTATAAAGAGAAATATATAATTAAATACATACCCCCTTACTAATAAACGTTGAGTAACGGTGGAATAGCTATACAATGTTTTGTCCTTATCTGTCAAATCCAAATGTCACAATGACAGATAAGGACAAAACATTGTATAGCTATAGTTGGTGGTAGGACCCTATGCCGTAAATGGTTTTCGTATGAACACTGTAAAAATATGGTGTACATACATACATAAAACTCATGCCTTCATTCCCAGAGTGGGGTAGAATGAAGTACAGAATTACCAACAACTCTAAAAATTTGTTAATAATTCTGTAATCACATTTTGCATAATTAGCCTAAGATGTTTACCAGTGTATTAGTGACAGGATGCAAGCCCAGCCCATCGCCTAACAGTAAAATATAGTGTAACCCTAATAATTTATGTTTGTTTTTACTACTACGTAGAAATGTATGTTTTGTTATAATCGTAGATAGATATTATGTTGTTAACAGTAAAAATATGTGTCTAATCATAACTATGCGGGTTAACCGTAAGTATTAACATTTATTTTGTGTGTTTATATGTCACTCGTTAATTTTTAACTAAGTGTTAAACAATTGTAACAAATTAACATAATTACTAAGTTAAAAATCTTTTAGATAAAAGATATCGCGGAAGCTTTTTAAAAGGAAGAGCATGTTTTTAATATAATATGAAAATATGACAACATGTCACATCTTACACTTGTTTTCCTTTTTCAGAGCGTCTTGATAGTGTTCGAGTATGGGTTCCACTCCGACCCTGAGCCCACCCTACAGCCTAAACACAAACCTAACTGGTTCAGTATGCTCAACGACTCAGAGGTCAAATTCGACATCAACCAACAACACGCTAACATCAAAAGCTCAGTTATCTTACCACTCTTACTAAAAGCTCTAAAACAAAATCGCATTCTTGAAAAAGTAATAGAAGAATACTCCAGCAACACTCCTAATAATGAAAAAGACGCTACAGACTACCCTTTGGAAAGAAACGTTTTTACAGACGCAAGGAATTGGTTGAGAATGCCACGTGAGAGGATGTACGCAATCGAGTATAAAACCTCTCCAATAGTATTCTTCAAATCACGGAATATAGATGATTTTTCTAGAGCTAGAAAGATAATGGACTCTCGGAGAGTGACGAACTATCTAGACAGAATGATGAATGAGAAAGCTGCCTATGTTGCAAGAGGGACGAGCAACGGGGAAACTGACAATACTGTTAAAAAGATAAGTTCAACGGCTAGCCCTACAATGACTACTACTCACTTTGCACGTCTAGAAAAACGCAACAACGAAAATAAAGATACAGCAACAACAAAAAAAATACATTCTTATAAATGTAATTGTCCAAGCAACATGAAAGACGTTTTACAAAAGCTTATTCTCGGTGTACAGAAGTTATATTCACTAAACCGTAAAAATACAATAGTTGCATCAGAGGATTGTGTTAACACCACAAGTGCACCAAAACACCAACCTCAAACATATGATGGTAGTCGCGAAACCAATACAACCAAGAGGTTTCCAAACGCTACAAGTACCCACGGTTCTTTTCCTTTAGATTTATTTAAAACAACATTAATAATACCCGAAGCTAGTTCTGCAACAAAATTATTACAATTATTTGGAAGGAAGATACAAAGAAAGGCAGAGAAAATTAACCTTGCTAGTTTATTAATCAGGGAAGCGACACGTAATCAAAATGATGCAAACGACAATGTTAATCTAAAAACGACATTCAAGCCATTTTTAGAAGTTCCGTATTATACTACAAGTGTAACCACAACGAAACCCATGACTCCTGTGACAACAGAAGACGATACGCACCGTGTCAGGACTACGGAGCATTTTATGAAAAGGGGTGTTTATCGACCTCAAAATATAAATTATGTCGTGAATGACGTACAACTCAACCCAACTACACTTGTTGCGAGTAAGTTGAAAACATATGATGAAGTTTGGTCGAACGAAGAGAACGAAGTAAACAAAAAAAAAACACTTAGTAATTTTTTGTTCAAGTACAAAGAAAGTAAAAAATATAATAATAATTTCGAAAATAAACGCATAGAAATTTTCGATGATGATCTCCTAGATTCAAATGCAATGAGAACCTTCAATGCGAAAAATAAACTTATAAAAGGAGGCGTTAAACTACGGCCAAAAATTAAATTCTCAACGGACAGAAAAAAAGTGAACGGTTCGGCATTTTTGAAATCCAACTCTAAGATCGCGGCAACCAAAGATGAATTTGGAACCGTCATCCGCGATTTGACGGCATGGAATACTGTTCCTTTTAATATTACTTACGGATCAATTCGACTTCCTAAGGATTCAAATGAAAAGCCGATTTCAGCGTTGCCTGAACTTAGCTCACCATTTTCACATATTCGACGCAACGAAGGAGATAAGGAAGAAAACGATTATTATGCCAACACGGCCGGATTTAAGGCAGGGCAACCGAGGCAACTGTACGGGGCCTCCACAAGAAAGGGGCACAAGGGAGTATTTAAACACGAATAAAAAAACCTAGAACCTAAAAGAATTCAACAGCACAGCAAAAAACTAAATGTTTATCAAAAGCGTAGTTTGGTAAGCGTTTAGTTTTTTCATGGCGCGGTTTCAATTTTTTGCAGCGCATCTTTGAAAAATAATTAGGGTCCTCCACTTCTTTGTTGCTCCAGGGCCTCCACACCTCTAAATCCGGCCCTGTGCCAATACAAAGTTTTAGAGTAGAATAGCTGTAAAAAATAAATTTGTTACAACAGAGTTGTGTTAAAGGTATTTGTTTTACTTCTAAGAATTTACCTGATAATGAAGGGTAATATCTTTTGCAGAGGTGCGTTTCACATACTGTAAGGCACTGGTCCCACCGCCGGCTACAGACTATAAGCTAGTAGAACTATAAACTACAAAAGAGTGGGCGAGCGGCGAGAAGAGTAAAGTTTTGATAGTTTTGACGCTCTGCTATAAAGCGAGTGTTCGCGGACGACTTAGCTGAGCTAGTTTTATAGTCGATAGCTTTTATCGCTGCGGTCAACTAGTAAACAGCGGTCCCACCGCCAGATATCGGCGAGCTCGGCGAGCAACTAGTAAAATTCTGTACTAGAAACAGTTGACAACCGGCGGGAGGCTAGTAAAAATTCTATGGAATTATAGCTTACTCGCCGGGCGTTGGGAGAGTGTCCTCGCCGGCAGTGTGAACAGCGAGCGATGAACTATAAATATATATCTCTCTCTTTTATTTACACCGAAGCGATTATCTTTTGTTCGTTTCTTGGGCTAGAAAAAAGTCGATAGTTCATATCTCACTCGCCGGCGGTGGGACCAGTGCCTAACACTTTTATTTAATTTGCATGACAACCTTTTGCATAACATTTATATGGAATAATGCCATTTGATATACTATACATTAAGTATAATAATATTAAATAGTACATTACTGCAGAGACCGGAAAAATGTCTGTTACGGGACGAGGTCGAGGCCGCGCTATATACGAGTCCAGCAACTGCGCGCCCTTCCCGGCTGAGGCTTGTGTAGTGTTTTTCTCTACCGATAATATAATACAATTGTTAATAATCCTAACCTAATCTAATCTATTCCTTAGAGATCTAAAGGACCGTAATTAAGGTCGACAGACACACCGTCTCAAAATTTACTTGAAAAAAAAAGAACATTGCCGCCATCATCGTCAACATTACTGATAATTTTATTTACATTCGAAACAGATTCGATTAAGCATGAAACTGAAATAAAGCATTAAATAAATTCACAAATTTAAACGTAATAAATTCAATTTGAATAAAATGTAGTTTAAATTTATAACATTAATTATGCGTTTATGTTATTTCGGCAATTTAGTTTGTTTATAAACGCGATTTCTTTAAAAATACGTCAAACTATTTGATACACGTCTTTTAAATATGCTATGCTGTAAATGCTGTTTGAAAAGGTTTACGTTTTTAGTCTATGAAATTTAAAAAGTAAATTATACATGAAAGAATTTTGATTGTACGAGTTTGGCTTTTTGGAGTTAGTTATTTTAGTTCAAATATGACTTTAAATAGTAAAACATTTAATGAAATTTCATACATTTTCGCGGCCGCTGCAGTTGGTAAAAAATAACTTATTTTTAATTTTGCCTCGGTCTGGAACTCCGAACACGGGCTGACAGATTTTACAACATTTGCAATAATGATCATTTTAGGGAAAATTTTAATTATAATTAAAGTTATTTATTTGTGTTACGTGCTAATTATTAACCGTTGCATACATAGCTTTTTCTACAATCTTACAATGATAATGACAAAACTTTTTAACAAAAAAACTGAACCGCCGAAAAATAAAACTGAAAAGCAAAAAATAAAACAGAGCCTTTTAAGTCTAACTAAGCTCCTACACTAATGTTAATACCTTAATAAATAATTTTGAGTCGGCGCCAAACAAACAAACAAGCAAATTAACTATTTCGTAAAGTAAAATGATGTATGTGTGTGATGGTATGTGCTACATCCTGAGTTGTTTGAAGTCGGTGCCTGCCATGCTTGTTTGTTTGTTTGGCGCCGACTCAAAATTATTTATTAAGGTATTAACATTAGTGTAGGAGCTTAGTTAGACTTAAAAGGCTCTGTTTTATTTTTTGCTTTTCAGTTTTATTTTTCGGCGGTTCAGTTTTTTTGTTAAAAAGTTTTTATTTTTCACTTTTCTCTGGTGGACTAAACAGAAGCACATGGGGTTAACTTCAACAACAACATGGGAACAACACTTGATAAAGCTGTAATCGACCTCGGAAAGAAACTTTTTGCCAAGGGGCAGGTTTATGTTGCACTTAGTATAGTTAAACTACAAGGTATTTCTTTATCTGACTTAGAGCGAAATAAGGTAGGTATTACAAAAGCCACACGATGAACGAGCTTTAGCAGAAATGCAGAAACTGAGAGGTTTACACACTACACACAATTACGTCGCAATAGGTTTGTTACACTCTGATAAATAATTTAAAAACCTTAGTTTCCTAACAAATAAGGGCTTCCCTCGACAGCCTTCCGACTCCATCATCAAACCCCATCATCAGACCCTCGATGGTAGTCATAATCCGTGCATCATACATAAGTTAGGTATAAAGTTCTCGTTAAGATGCATGAATAAGAGAAATCACGAGGTAGCTGCTGTAATCCGTTGAAGATTTCCCTCATCTGTCTTCCGTCTTAGTTATCAGATCAACATCAAGTCTCCGTCATGTTGTAGTGTCATTAGAATTACATAATATAATTATGTGTGCTAAGTTTGAACATAATTGGTTCACAGATAAAAATTCATGGGCTCAACTAACAATCCCTATATTTCTACCATTGACGGAGGGGGGGGAGGTAAAGTATACCCTTATACCTTAGTTTCCGAACAAATAACGGCTTCCCTCGACAGCCTTCCAACTCCATCATCAAACCCCATCATCAGACCCTCGATGGTAGTCATAATCCGTGCATCATACATAAGTTAGATATAAAGTTCTCATTAAGATGCATGAATAAGAGAAATCACGAGGTAGCTGCTGTAATCCGTTGAAGATTTCCCTCATCTGTCTTCCGTCTCAGTTATCAGATCAACATCAAGTCTCGGTCATGTTGTAGTGTTATTAGAATTACATATGTGTGCTAAGTTTGAACATAATCGGTTCACAGATAAAAATCATGGGTTCAACTCTCAATCCCTATATTTCTACCATTGACGAAGGGGGGGGGGGAGTTCCAAATGAAATGGGAGCAATTTCAAAGTATACCCTATCCAATAAAAAAAGAATTATTGAAATCAGATGACTCAGTAAAAAGTTATGCGTGATCATACATAGTAGCCATAGTAGCCATTTGTGGTCTTCATCATCAGTTCCACTTCACCAAATGATACTTTCTGAATGAAAATGCTGGATTTGGTACTAAAAATACTAAAATCGCTATATGTATCCATTTAAAATTTGAAGAGTTCCCTCAATTCCTCACGGATCCCTTCATCAGATTCAGATTTGGTGACAATGGGACCACCTCGGAAGTATACTCTATCAATCCAAAAAAGATTTTTTAAAATCGGACCGCTCTGTAAAAAGTTATGCGTGATCATACATAAAAAAAAATAAAAAAATATACGCGTCGACTTGAGAACCTCCTCCGTTTTTTTTCGTCGGTTAAAAAATAAACAATCGCTAACTTTTCTCGTATACTTTACTCGGTTTTTCTGCTAGATTAAATTATTTGTCAGCAAAGTCATCTTCAGTATTCCGAATGGCGTTAATAGTTTGTGAATTTAAAACGTTGGTTGTGAAATGAACATTTGTGAAACAATTTTCTGTACAACATTAGTCAACCCTTCATGTATATATTACAGGAATATTCAATGAATTGCTCTAACACATTATGGTTTTTAGAAAAAACTGTCACAGGGCAGACTTTGTCTTACGAAAAAAGCAAAAAGTACTGTTTACTTAAAGAGTGATACATATATATTCCGTACGGTGCGATGAGGAGAGGATTTAATTGAGGCTTTAACTATGTTTTTTTTTAAAAGAACCTTATGAGTTCTGTAAATGTTCGCTTCGGTAGAACGATATTATTTAGCTACTACTAAAAGACTAAAGACTAAAAGAATAGGATTGACGTATGATGATGACAGATCGCGTCAGCTGCTTACTTCGTACATTTCGAGTGTATATACTTTTGATCGAATAAGCAGCCCGGTGCAATTCGTCTCCTATTCAGATTTTAGACCATATAGAAAATAGAAACGTAAACAGCGTTTACACCTTGGCTAGGTACTATTTAAGTTATTTTTATGTACAGTAAATTCTGGTTTAGGGACGCTAGCTAACCTATAGGTAAAATACAAAATGGTGAAAATTAAACCATACGTAGATTATATTTGTAATACAAACAATATCAAAAAATTAGAGTTACAAGTAGAATTTTGCAGTTTTGTAGTTAAACTAAAAGTAGAAGTATCCGAACGTTTTATTGTTTGTTTCTTTTTTAGATCTACTAGGTACGTATGGAATTTGAAAATGAAACTTCGAATCGACTCGTTTCTAACTCTCACTTTTTTCGTATCGAAGTGAAAGTGATAGAACAAAGTGAAGTTCAAATTTTTCGAATTTTTTGAGTGTCCCAGCACTGTCGTCGGCATTTAAAAAATAATAATTAAATGTTACTTTCTACCACATGCGGGTAACGCCCTGTTTACACTTTGTTAAGTGCAAGTGTGAAGTTCATACATTTGCTACTTGCCACTTGACAGCGAATGTATGAACTTCACACTTACACTTAACTAAGTGTAAACAAGGCCTTAGGTTCGTAAGGACTAAGTAGATTGCAAAACGATTTAAGCAACAATACTTAATTTCAACACCGTTTACAGTGTATTGAAAAGTGTATCAAATAGTTTGACTTTTTTGAAAAGAAATTGCTTTCATAAACAATATTAATTGCCGAAATAACATAAACGCGTACCTAATAAATGTAATACCACATTTCCTATAAAATCAAATGTCATAAAATTAGATGATATAAGTTAATTTCCTAACCTAACCTATCCGAGTCGGTTCTGCCCTGATTTGTCTTTCTTATATCATTTAAAGCTTATGGCTAATAATTATTACAGTAAAATTATGTTATAGAATTTGAAAGTACCCTTAGCGAATAATTTTAGAGCATCTAAAGCTTATAAGTAAGTGAAGATTATAGAAACGAACTGTTATAGCATTTGAATGTATAGGATGTGATTGATCATAGCAAATTAATTTAGAGAAAGTGTAATTATAGCCATTGGTTTATAGTAACTAAGAGGATACCGAATTTATTACGTTTAAATATGTGATTTTATTTAATGCTTTATTTCAGTTTCATACTAAATCGTACCTACCAGTTTCGAATGTAAATAAAATTATGAGTAACGTTGATGATTCTTTTTTTTCAGGAAATTTTGGGACTGTGTTTAATATTATTAACAACTGTGTTATATTTTCTCGCATTGTTGGAGAAAAACACTATACAAGCCTCAGCCGGGAAGGGCAGTTGCTGGACTCGTATATAGCGCGGCCTCGACTGCGGCTTGTAACTCATACTCGTCCCACAACAGCCATTTTCCCGGTCTCCGCAGTAATGTACTATTGTCTCACGCGCTAGTAGCAAAATCGAATTTTGCTTACTGAAACTCTTGCGAACCTACCTGTTTGAGGTGCTGCGGTGAAACAGTTAATTGTGCAACAAGAAAACAAAGTTGGTTTTTGCTGCAAGTTTTGATTTTGAATCCCGAGCGCAGCGAAGGATATAACTTTTATCTCGTGTTGCACATTCAAATTTACATCTCAGCAGCGAGAGGTAAAAATGTAACCATGTAACCCACCCAGCCTAGGCATTTTTGTAATAATATGATATTTTGTGTCACGCTCGCTCCCAGGTGATCGAGATGCTCAGCGTTCTCGATCACCTGGCAGGTAAAATGACCCGTGTTTTTTGAGAATAATTATTTTTACCACCATTGCTTTGTTAAATTGCAACGTGCCTCAAATACATTTCTTCGATTTTTTTTAAATAGTACCTAGATTGTTAACCAAGGGATGAAAGTGATCAATTACATCTCGATATATTTAGGCTGTACGATTGCTTGCGATACGCCTATGGTCCAAGGGTACAGTTGATACTTTCACCCGAGTTAAACTCTTTTTTTTATTTGCACTGAAAGGAAAGCAAAAAATAATAATTGGGTTTTATGGTCATGAACTTTATTATTGAAGAAGTTCAAATTCAAATATTATTATTTCAGATTTTAAATCCATAATGGTTATATACAACAACTTAAATCTAGTGTTAGTATACTTAAATGACTACTATATTCTAATATACACACAACAATAATATTACATTTTTCGTGGCGGTGTCGCTACAGGTGCGTGCAGCTGTACGCACCGTTCAAACAGTGGCGAATCCCAGCAGCGCTGGGCCAGGGTGCTTAGGACGCCGTTCGTGCTGCCGCGGCTGCGGTGGAAGAGTGAGGCTACGCGCTTCTTCATGATGGCGAAAAAGCAGTCCTTGTGAGCCTCAGCAAACATTCTCGAGGCACTACAATACCGCGGCAACGTGAACAGCATCCTAAATGCGCTGTATGCCCGCTGTATAAAGTTAGCCCACAGACCGCACGTGTAAAAAGTTTGTCAGTACGCTTTAAATAGCGTGATCTTTACTTCTTTACTACACGTGGAAATCTGCGGGACAACATATTACAGCGAACACACAGCGTCCGTCGCTCCCGCTCTATGTCTTCGTCGTCAGACATTGTATCTGTGACTCAGTGATCCAGGTCAAATCACTTTCCGCCCTAGCCCTAGGGATTGAAATGTCATTTTCAGCTCGTTAATGTAAGCCTTGGACCTAAAGAAAAAGTACCCTAGATATTAAGGATGCAAAATTTCACCCAAGGGAAACACTCCTATATTTTTAGAGATAAGAACAATTGAATTCACAGATTTTTAAAGAATTCTTTACCTCAACCGGCAATCCATCAAACCGGTAAAATGGCTGGTACAATGAAACGAAAAGTGTGTATTTTTTGCATTTGATTTCATTCTTGCTTAGTTCCGTATATTACCTGCTCTTGGTTGAAATGTCCGTCACAAGCTTTCTATGGATAGACGTCTCTCTACGCGTCTCGAGATGGGCAACTCAATCGAGATGAGTTTTTTTTATTTGTTCAAATATATATCAAATTATTTATACAAACAATAAGACGCGCTTCGGAAACCTGTGAGAGGTTTATTATTTGATAATGCCCTGATTTAGATCCTGGAATACAATTGACATAGTTATGCAGTTCAGTTTACGATGAGAAAACGAGACAAGCCGTATAACTGCTATAGCTCTGTCCCTTACACTCATCCTGTACTGAATTTCTTAGCCATGTCACTCACTCACTGTCTTTCACTGTTTTCTTTAGTAATGGACCCTTCACTCTTAAATCAAATTTCATACGGTTCTAAATTGATTGTAGCAAAACAAATGAATAACCTTTATCTTCTGTAAAATGAGAATCAAGTGTACATTATTGGTGCCTTGTCCATTACTGGTTCCATCACTCTACTCAATCATTTATTTATAATTTCAAGTATTACATGTCAATTTATTTTATTAATACAATGTCAGGGTGAAAAACCATAAAAATAAGGAAAGCAAAAGGCTTAAAAAAAAATTGTAAACTACCGACCCCTACTTTCAAAGCAGATATCTCTTAAACGGCTCAACCGATTTTCATGAATCCTATCTAAAAACCATTGCAATTAAATTAGTTTTCTTTTATTGCTCGAATTATTCTAATCGGGCTATCCGTTTGGGAGCTATGACGCTACGGACAGACGCACAGATACAGAGACACACACGTGGAACCTAGAACAGCCCTCTTTTCGCATCAGGGGTTAAAAACCAGTTATTCTGAAATAAAATAAAACTCATTTCTGTTACAGGTAATTCTACTCATCTATGAATACGCGATTGCAGTAGAATCTAGCATAGTACAAAGGATTCTTTACACTTATGGTAACGACAGCAGTATAAATGGTACACACGACCACCCAGTCGCCGATAGGCTGGACCGAAGCTACTTCGGATTCGATCAAGATTACTACGAACGAATGCCACTTCTCGTCAATTCAATGCAAGAAAATCATTACGTAGATCCGATCCTTGAAATGTCTTTTCCATCAAAAAGATCACGAACACTAAAAAACAAAAACAAAACGACAACGACCACAGTAGATTACAGGACAACTTCCATTAGAAGAACAAGTCCTAGGCCCTTTATATTTGAATACAGAAGCCCCACACCTACGCCTTTTAGCAAAACCTTCGGCTCTAAAAGTTGGGTAGAGAGTTACCGTAACGCGCAAAGATTAGAGAATCTCCAACAAGTAATACAATATCTCGAAAAGACTATTAATGCTAAATTCGGAGATTTATACACGCTTCCTTCAAGCACACATATAGCGTTCTCAGGGGTCTACGTACAGCCATCTGTTGATACGAAAATTCAGAATCCAAAACCAACGTCACCCACATTAGATTTACTTTTGCAGAGTTCCAATAAGGTTGAAAAGACAAATCACTTGTCAGACCCTCTTTTCAGTTTCAAACCCGATAATCCAGGCGATGTTAATTTACTTGCGGATGGTTTTTTAAGATTTGCGCCGACTCCAACTGTACCAAAACTTAAAACTTCTACAGTTCCAATGTTTAGGCCGATATTGTATCGGAAAAAACAAGAAAACGACGAAAAGGATGTTGTTGACTTACAACAAGGCGCGAGCGAATTCAAAAACATTGAGTCATCTACTGTTGACAAACCGAATTCTTTCAGCGTCATGCTCAATTATGTTCCGACGAGAACAACTATAAATACGGACTACAAACACGAAGACGGGACGTCATCAGCTATCAACAAAGTTTATTTTACAACTTCCCGACCAGTTAGAGTACACTTTAAAAGGAAATCCAGTGGGCCTGTAAGGCGGATGTTCCCGCCTAGACCAATAAGAAGGCCAGTAATCAATAGAACAAGTCATTCCCAGGACAATTTAAGAAAATCAGGATCAAGTAAAGAAACTACGATGATCGTTCACGTCAATCTTTATCCTCAAAAGATAGAAGTCAAGGACGTTGCTAATGTCACTGAAAATAGTCCAGAATATCCTACAACTACAACAACTACTACTACTAAAGAAAGTATAAGTAATCAGTTAACTCCAGCACCAGATGTAATTGTTACTCAAGTTGAAGACCATCATGTCGGGAGCTCGGGTGTAATACCGGTCGAGTCCAGGACTGAACCACTGACACCCCCACCCTTCGTTACATCCATACCCCTTTATGAAACAACAGTATCGAGCACGGAAGTTTATACTTGGTCTACAAATCCTCCAGATATGGTCAAATTTAGTCCAGAGGATGCTAAAATTCCTGATCAGTATAGGCAGTTGAGAGACATGGAATTAAATTATAATATTCCCATGGCAGTAAATAGAAGGACTTTTAGAGATGACGTCACAGTCCATGATAATGAGGAACCTTCAACGCTTGTTATTAAACTAAAGAATGATGAAAGAAGTAGCACTGTTCAAAGTGCCCCAGCGAACATTGTTGATGAAGAATCCGATGATACGACTACGGTTCAGACTTATGTTCCCCAAATAAATGGTCATTACAGAAGTCTCAATGTTAATTCAAGATTTTTGAATGATTGGTTGGATAAGGAAAATGATAGAAAAAATAGTTTGGACAGGATGGTGACAGGTTTGAGACAACCAACATACGTGGAAATAAAGCGGAACAATACTTATATCAGTCGTGAGAATGATGACTACGAAGATGAAAAATAATAAACAAACAATTTCAATAGGACTGTAATTTTTTAATGTCCCACCGACTTTTTTGTATCTATAGACGTAATGTTATCAATGTGGGGCAGTAGAAAATTTTGTAAATAAATCTCAATAACTTATTTATTACCGTTTTATTTCTTGACCAGAAACTGAATGCTAAATTAACTTCGTAATCGTTATACCTATATTACTTTCTTTCCACTGACGCGAAGATAAGACGTCACGAATCAAGCATAAAATTAGTTGAAACCCACATCTTGTCTCCGCTCCGCTTTAAAAGAAATCCAGCCGCATTGACGAGCGGAGTGTATAGGAGACATGCAGGAATTATGGAATCACATTAGTTAAAATCTACATCTCGTCTCCGCTCTACTTGAATGGAAACCCCATGGAGCGGAGCGGAGAAGAGACAAACCTGAAGCACAATACAATAAAGGTAAGCAACACGTGGGTTTTATTATTATCAACGTGAATTTTGGTACAGAAAATAGTTTCGGTGATAAAACCAGTAATGAAACAGTTTAGCTATGATGAACACTTGATTCTTATGTTACAGAAGATAAGGGTTTTTTGTGTTTATTATTAATTATAAATCCAGATCAATATATCACATTAAATGCTTACAGAAGCCTGTGTGGCTATTAATTTATTTTGAGACAATCAATTTATACCCTTATGATCTTTGAATTACATACATACATACATTAAATTACGTCTGTTTCTCAGAGGGGTAGGCAGATACTACTTCTTTCCACCTGCTACGATGCTGACAAATCTCTTTCGCTTCTTCCACATTCATACATCGAGTCATGCATGCACGTCGGTTTCGGGTAAGTACTTAAGATTCGGCCCTTTTCCAGTATTTCTCCGATTTGATTCGAAAAAGTACGATATTATTTATCTTTAAATTAAGAGTTAAGTATCCATTATCACTTCGGCTAAAAGTGTCCAACATTAGTGCTATCACCCTAAGAGACTGCAAATGGTTGGGTACTTTTTACTGCGAAGTATTAGATAGGTCCAAAAGACAAATCGATAATGGTTTTTCACAATTGGGATTGTTCATATTTTTACAATTACTCTAATTCGAAAACCATTTCGAGGAATAAGGTTTTAAAGCCGTTCTGTATTATTAAGTTTTTGAAATATTTATCTATTTCGGATATTTTGACAAAAGTATATTTAACCTTTGTTTGACTTTCGTTTTCGGCCTGAAGCTCTCCTAGGTGTATCTTACGGGTTAGGCGAAAACCGCTTGAAATAGTATATTTTAATACATTATTACAATCACTTTTTATCATTAGATATTATTTAATTGTTGTAATTTATTAGAAAATGCCAACTCAAATTCAAAATAATCATGTCATCCATAAAATGTCAGCTAAATAAATAAAGATATTAAAACAAAACTATTGCGTCAAATACAAAATTAATGAAATTAGTCCCTTAAATTTACCTATTCTATCGAGTTAGAATGTAAAAACCATAAGTGATTTTTTTTGGTCTATCCCAATTACAAAAATACTTACGATAAGTAATTAATTATGTCTAAGCTATTTAGCAAGATTTGATTTTCGCTCACTTGACTCAAGTCTCCCAAGTGTTTTCAAAATCTGGAATAAACCTGCGACCCCACCGCTGCGTAAAATACGGTGTCGTTGCGTATACAAAAGACGGGGTCATAGCAACAACATGGCGCCGTTTTTGACGCACCGTAAATATACGCACCGTTAAACAGTTAGGCGAAAAATGACAATCTCTTGGACATAATCCTGGTTCGAACCTGGTGAAGGTTTGGGTATTCTGTTGGATGAGGGCAGTCACAACACCGGACATGCAGGTTCTACAATGTGTAAGTACCATGTCAATTTACCAAAACTACACTCGTATGGAGAAGGTATCTTTTGGAATTTTGGGTAGGTAAGTTCGAGAGAAAGAATGTTTAAAAAGGTAGATCCAGATCCATTTAGAAAAATCGATTTACTAAAATCAGATCCATAACGTTTGTGTAAATTAACACCTAATCGTACTAATAGTTAGGGTGACGGCACCAATGATGGACACTTTTAGCTGACAGGCACCAGTAATGAACAATTCACTCTTATAATTCAAATTTAGGTATACGGTCCTAAATGGCTCAGGCCTGAAATATGCGTTTTCCTAAAATGAACAATTCTCAAAACGTCTGCGTTCTCACAAAGTTAGCATTTCTATTTTGTCAGTTTTCTCAAAACGACTGTTATTTAAAATGTGTACAGTATCAGAAAATCGTCTATTCACAATATTTACATTCCTATAATATTCGCATTACCATAAGTTTTGCTTTTCCGTTATGTTCACTTCTTTATATAGGCTATCGTCTTGTTATGTTTGTTTTCCTATAATGTCTGCTTTATTTCAAATCAAAGTTCTAAATGTTCCAAGGCAGCAACCATCAGCATTACGTAAAATGTTGACAGAATAATTATACAAACTTTTGGTCAATTTTGGGTTGAGATGGTAAATGCAATCGAAAAATATAACGTTTGAAAAATTCTGTTCTACTTAGGACTCAATTATAATTATATCGTTTTATTTTCGTAGTTATTTCGTACAGTCAGCGTCAAAAGAAACTGATCACTTAAATACCTTGTCGCTTTACTGTCACATAAGCAATGTCAAACAAGATTGTTAATGCGATAAAGTACAAAAGTAGCTTGAAGTGATCAGTTACTTTTAACGCTGACTGTACCTAACCCTTTCCCCGCCAACGACCGAAATTATAAAAATTTCGCTTTAAAATAATAAAGATATAGGTGTAAATGTGGCGTTCATGATTGCAGACATTTTGGGAATAAGACATTTCTGGAATGCAATTTTTTTAAGAAGGCAGATATTTTGAGGTCGCAGACATTTTGAGAATAGGTAAGCTCTTTCTGAAAAGCGAACATTATATGAAAACTGACATTCTTGGAGACAGACATTATAAGAAGCTGACATTTTGAGAAGCTGACATTATGCAAAAGACGTGCTGACATTATGGAAAACAGACATTTTGGGAAAAATACATTTAAGGAAAACGCATATTTCAGGCCTGAGCCTCCTAAATTTTATTGTTGCAAAACAAATGAATAACCCTTATCTTCTGTAAAATAAGAATCAAGTGTCCATCATTGGTCCTTGTCCATTACTGGTTCCGTCACCCTGCTAATTACTCATTAATCTATCTATATAATGTTATACCTTTAAACGACAAATTCTTATGTATATAATTATACAGAGTGCCATCGGAGACGTAATCAGAAGTGACAATACTTAATTAAGCATTAAATTGAGATCACAGTAAAAGATAGTTGCATTATTTAATTTTAATCATGTAATCTTTAAAATTAAATTATGACCTTCAAACAGCGTGGTCACCCTACAATCAAGAAAGAGATGCAAAGATACACTTGTTCCACATGCGATAATTGTTTACTAAGAGTGACTTACAGTGACATTGTCATTTTATTTTTAAAAGTATCATAATAATAAACTTTTCTGAATGAAAACCAAAGAGGTTTTCATGAAATAATTAGGGTAACCATGATTTAGTGAATTAGTGACATAATTGAAGGATAAAATTAACAAAAAAAAAGAACGTTTATTTCAAGTAACTCCTATTACGTTGTTATGACCATCAATTACCAGGTCTGAAAAAGTGGTTTCTGATTACGTCTCCGATGGCACCCTGTATAATCTGAATCTCGGAAACAACTCCAACGATTTTCATAGTATGCAGTGGGTTTCGGGGGCGATAAATCGATCTAGCTAGGTTTGATTTTTAGAAAACTTACCAAAAATAAATACCTCAAAGCTCGGTCATCCAGGTACTATTGTATTGTGAAAGATTATTGTGAGGATGTTTAGATGATGATTGAATGTTTGTCTTTCGATCTTACATAAACAGCTAAACAAGCTAGGGAGAAACTTTGCATGCAAGACATGCAAGTCCATCTTCTAGATTAAAATAGAACGTTTGAGTGTGCACAGATATAATGAGGCGATGAGTAAAAACTGGTCGAGTGCGAGCCAAACTCGCGCAATAAGAGGTTAGGTACAGTCAGCTGCAGATAAATGTAACCCCTTTTGCTAGGAAACTTGTATGCAGGGGGGGGTTACTTTTCTCTGCAGCTGACTGTACATACCGCCGTACAGTAGGTATTATTATATTACAATATTGTTATAAAATATAATCAATCATACCAAAGGCGTTTGAATGTTTTACCGTTTTTACGAAACAACAAAACCGCCTTCAAAAACGCAAAAAATAACTTCTACTACTAGGTACTTAGTAGTAGGTACCTATCCTATTAGGTTAGTCTAACTGAAGTCGGCTTTTTGTTGAAAATATTGTGGTCGCCGACTTCAGTTAGACTAACCTAATAGGATAGGTACCTACTACTAAGTACCTAGTAGTAGAAGTTATTTTTTGCGTTTTTGAAGGCGGTTTTTTTGTTTTTTAAAACATTTATTTTATTTTACACTTTTTAGTGATCATAATAAGCTTATTGAGTCCCACTTCTTAGTTGATATATGAAACTTTAAGACATTTCAAGCTCGCCGCAAGCAACGCCGCGGGAAAATCATAGTCATTTTAAAACAATTAAATGTGCTTCGTTGTAGTCGCTCAACTATCTTAATCGGGATATCTTATCGCCACCCTTGAAATCGGTACCGTTGAGGAGTTCCGGTGGCCATCTGTGGTCTTCATCATCAGTTCCGCTTCACCAAGTGACACTTTCTGAATGCAAATGCTACACTTGTTACTAAAAATACTAAAATCGCTATATGTTTGCATACAATATTTGAGGAGTTCCCTCAATTCCTCACTGATCCCTTCATCAGATTCAGATTTGCTGACAATGGGACCACCTCGGAAGTATACTCTATCAAACCCAAAAAGAATTTTTAAAATCGGTCTACAATTGACGGAGTAATCGGTGAACATACATAAAAAAAAAAAAAAATACATACAGTGGAACGTATAACCTCCTCCTATTTTGAAGTCGGTTAAAAAGTAAAATTGCTTGTAAAAAAACTTTTCTTATAAGGGGATCCCTTTATTTACATTTTTTTTCATGTTAGTTAATCCGCCCTAATAGTAGAAATTCCAAAAAAAATATAAATTTTTATTTAAATCAAGAATCCTTGAAAAGGGACCATTCTCGTATTTTTCGCCCTGAATGGTTTAGTAACTTGAAGTTAACATCAACGCCATCTGTTGCTTCAGTAAAGAACTACGTGCTACCATAATAAACAAACACGCTAGCGATCAGACACTCCTACTCTGTAACGTATGTTCGTAATGTCTATAGCTCTCAACAGATGTCGCTCAAGCCCTTTACTTATTATTGCACTGTTCGTTATAGAAACGAAACATGAATTCAGCAGTTTGTTGCATTCAATAAAGTTTACTTTAATGCTTACCTGAAAATTTTATATCTGATGATGACGTAGGTATACACAGAACTGCAATTACGCAAGAGTTCAAGTTTTGTTTAGTTTTCCCATCCAGTTACCTCTATACCTTCAAGTACAATAGTGACAGTTCTCAAAACAAGATCAAAACAAATACGATTGACGATTGTGTTTATCAAAACAAAGAATAACATGCTGATATCTTCTCAAAAGAAGTAAGGTGAAAACTGCTTTAAATACTACTTAAAAAGAACATGCTAGTGGAATATTTTTATGAACTTATATTTCCCACAAAAAACTTATCTATCACCTTTCCCTAAACTACAATGACCTTATTGTTTTCGCCCTCCAAAACACGCATGACCCACTATCTATCCTTGTCTTACCGACGTGACCTCCATCCACCCATCTCGTCTCACGCATCTCAAGAAAAACCCCGTTACTTTTACCTTTGCAAAAAGGCTCTATCTCGCAGATACTGACGGACGAAGCTGAGAGCGGCACCCGTCTCACTCTAGCTTACTGTACACCCAATTGGTGCGTGAAAGGGGAAATAACAAGTTTCTGTACCGGTGCTGCAAGTTTTGACAGTACGGATTAAACGCAGCGGAGTAACAACGTTACAAAAATGTTTGAAAATAAATATTAAACTAGTATTAAAAGTAGTGTTAAAATGTGTAGTGTAGTGTAGTGTAGTTTAGTGAAGTTAAGTGCTGTGTAGCGTGTCATTTAAGGGAATTTGGTGAAGGTAAGTTGAGATAACAGTATTGTAGGTACAGTTAGATTCTTTACACGGAACTTTCTTTGGGTTAGTCATCAAGGACGTTATTTGTAAGAAGCTTTGCGCAACGCATGTTAAGTATGTTTATTTGAAATAAATAATAATAATAATATATGTATACTTATTTATAGAAATACTAGTAGACATTATTTTCTACCGATAAATCGAGGTAGGAACCTAATAAAGTTTGACCTGTACTGTTTAAAATACAAACATTCATTTTTGTGAATGTTTCATTGTTGAGATTGAGGGTAGTTTTTTATTACTTCCTACTATCCCTTTTTTTCGGAAGTAAACATGACCTCTTAGAGCATAGTTTTTTCTCTTAGAGCATTTTTTTCAAGCCCGCGGCTACTAAAAGAAAAACAGAGAGATACCGAAAATATGTTAATTTCCGTTACCTTAGGAATGAAAAATTTTTCGGGATTAAAAGTATTTTAATATTATGTCATACCTACTCGTACTTCGATTACCTATCCAATTGTCCCGGTACCAAAAATCACACCAGTTTGTTGCTCTATTTTGCCGAGAAAGAACACACTTTCATATTTCCTAAATAATAATAACTAAGTATAGGATGTTAAATCATCACGTGCCTCCCTTCTCTAATACTTATATAAAACTTGGTCATTAATATACATATATAATATGAATCATCGAAGGTCAGATGTAGAACTTTACAAGATAAGTATGTTATGTACCTATAAGTTCCTAGTAGATAGTGCACCTCGTTTCGTTCGAATTATAATAATAACGGTCAAATTTTTACACGTTTCTTTGAACGAGGACAAACAATGGAAAACATTTATTATGTAAGTTTTTGTTAGCACATTTTCCAGTTTAAAAATAACGGTTCTAGGGCACCACACACGTACCTACCTACAATACAATATACGTGCAGTGACAAAACAAGCCTGTCAGGCTCTTGACAGTCCTAATTCTGTAAAGAATATAATAGGATGAAACCTTGAGAATTGTGAAGCCAAAAACTTCTATTTAACTATAAGAAATGCTGAAACGCTTCCTTCTCTTTCCTAGTCCGATTTTAGAATACCTAGTAGTCATGTTGTAGATATTATGAAAAACTAGGTCTATACGTTTTTCTAATAAGAAAATATATCCTGAATCTAAGTTTAAAAAACCGCAACGTACGAACCTAGTTTTTCATAATAACTACAACTTACTCAAAAATCGTGGAAATTGGACTTGATTTGGGGGGTAAGAAACGTTATCGTCCGATGCTAAATTTAGTATAGATTTTTTTTGAAAGCTACGCTTCTCGATTCACTCGTAAGAATGATGGCCTAAGTTCTAACGCTAAGCTTACACAAGCAAGTTTTTGAGCAATAATTGCCCGTCAATACGGACGTTCCATTTTATTGAGACAGCTATTTTTACCGTCTACAAATCGCCTTTAAAGTGCAGGTGCACTGACTCACAACTCACAAAATTACGGTCGTTTGGCGTCAACCTAAAAAAAAACTATGAAATTAACAGGCTAATGCAGGTGAAATGCGCTCTTTGCGTAGTATATGTGGTGTGAAACTGATTGATAGAGTAAGGAATGAAAAGGTCAGAGAGAAAAGTGGACTAAAAGAAGATGTATGACTAAGATTGAAAAAGGCATGCTTCGATGGTTCAGTCATTTGGACAGGATAGATGAAAGAAAATTGACGAAAGAGATATACAGAGCGAAAGTGAGTGGAAGGGTCGGAAGGGGCCGCCGTAGGCGTAAGAGATTTGTCAGGATCGTAGCAGGTGGAAAGAAGTGGTCTCTGCCTACCCCTCTGGGAAACAGGCGTGATTTAATGTATTGACAGGCTAATTTCGGCCAATGGACACATCCCAAAGGGTAGGCAGACGCTATGGAACGCCAGGTCCACCGGTCTATAAGTCTGTAGGCCCTTATTAGAAACCTGTTATCGAAATAGGTTCATTTCTTTCATTAACCACATCAAACTCACGCCTTGCTTGCAATGTAATACAGTGCCATCTTCCATGCCATTTTCCTACACAAGCAGCCATTCCTGCCTGCTGTGGCACGCCAGTGACCCGTGAACAATGCGCCACGATCTGTGAACCACCGTGAGAACTGCCGAAGGTTTCCCCCACAAACACTTTTTACACTATTACTTATCAATAACGCTACAATACTATTGCATTTTAAACTTTAATGCAACGTGAATTCATTTTAATTTTTAATTGCGTTTGTTTTAGAGTTATGGCGTTACTGTTTTGAAAAACGCTGTTATGTTACGAGTGTATAAAAGGCTTGTTCCTTCCGGTCTTTATTGTTTCCTTTTACATTAGCACTTTGAAAAGTTTTATTTTTAATGTTGTTAAATATCAAATCAGTTTAACTCCTGTAATTTATGATTTAATATCAATCATTGCTGTTTAAGCAATTTTGCTCTCCAAAAGACCATAATTGAAATTGATCTTTATTCTACTGTTCCATAATGGACTCTTACGTGTAACATGACTGTTAATACCTAATACATAAATAATTATTTCATTAATAATAATCCATATCGTTTAATTCATACAGCTTCTTATTAAAATTCCCATCTTTCTTAAATAGTCCTACACTATCAGGTGGTTGTCTGTGGGAACATACCAAATATAATCATTTTGACCAGTAAATTGAATATACTTGGTTTAATTAGCATAATACAAAATCATGTAACCTAAAGGAAGAGCGGAGCCACATAGCACAAACCTTTTTTTGATTACTGGGTGGCACCATCACCTTATATTATAGAAAATGTGTATTATATAAGAATATTGTTATTTTTTTATTTTTTTGAATACTTCTATACTTAACTGTGAACCCAGTACAATCGCCGGTTGGTGTCCCATCACTTTACTAAATTTAACTTTTCTAAAGGGCCTCTGCGTGTTAGCTTCGGCTCCATGTAAGTACGCCTTCCAAAGGTCCGGGACCTATAGTCCCGTGATTGGTAAAGACATAAATAATCTGTCTCACTCTAAGCTCTAGGCTTGTACTATGACTAGACAACGATAAACATACAATAGAAATGCCCACATGGAAAACGTAATATTACTCAGAAACAAATTGCTGTTACCGGGATTTGAACCTGGGACCGCTAGCTTCGTAAACAGGTCACTAAAGCACCCCGGAGACGTTCAATGGCAATTGTTACGTTATTGATAATGACAATTAAAGTGCAATTGATGTAGTTTCAATCGACAATTCAATGTTTTTGCCCTCGGTCATTAAAGAGATCACACGCGTTTATATTCGCACACTGTTCGAAACCATTGTCAATGACTCAGTGAAACGGTCAATTGCCTGCTTCAATGACGCCCGTCAATGACCATCAATCAAAATTATCATCATTTTGCCTTCAATCACGTACCTAGTTGCGATTGACAATCGCTTCAATCGGATTCCCATACGTTCAATGGCGCTTGACAATCACGTGAAATTGACAATCGCAATTGATCGTCTCCGGGGTGCTTTACAACTAAACTAACAGCGTCATCAAACGATAACACAGCCAACCAAAAGTAACAACACTAGTAGCATTAACAAATCAACAATCGCACGCGACATGCCAATACGTGCTATTAACCTTTTGGCAAAAAGTGCAGTCAGCAAAACATGCAATTGGATACAAATGCAATAACTCGCTGCATTGAGGCATAATGGCGTCACGTAACAGTGAAACGAGAATTACGAGTTAATATTAATGTTAATATAAACAGCATTTCATTATTTCAGGAAAGAAATACCCCTTTAGTACCGTTTGGTAACCAAAATTTCATAACCAGCATTAAATTTAATTTGATTCTGTATCTGGTTACGAAATTTTGGTCACCAAACGGTACTAAAGGGAAATACCTACCTGGGCAGTTTTAAAAAAAAATACATAGTTAAGAACAGTTAAAGCCTCAATTTAAATCCTTATTCTTTTTCCATTTCGTAACGAAAGTTAACCATAATCGAACCTAAAATTACAATTGGCGTAAAGGACAACTGAATTGTACTGTGAATTTGTCCTATACGCCAATTGCCATTTTAAGCTTAGCGAATGATTTAAGCATAGTAATTTTCGTTACGAAATGGAAAAAAAATAGTTCCTTAACTATGTACAATGTTTTTTAAATAGGCCCATTTAACTTTTTTCTTAACCCCGGGTGTTATAAGTGTTATAACGCGTGTATCTGTGTGTCTGTCTGTCGCATCGTAGCTTGTAAACTGAGGTACCTATCCAGACGTAGTTTTTAAAAATAGAAATGTAGAATCATGGTGGTTCTTAGCTAGGTATAGAATTGATAAAAATGGTTTGAATGTTCCTATTCACCTATTCTTAATACCTTTGAGTAACAACACAAATCAATAGATTTATCGATTAATGTAAAAGGAATGGTCGATCGTTAATTTGGTCATAAAGACCGTAAGATCATGTAGTGGTCAAAACGTCATAGAATAGTAGGTTCTTACTTAGGGTACTTAATACCAAATAGATTAAATTCTAACCAACTACTTAACATTAAGATATAATTTATACCAATAACCCCTATTCACCGTCGATTGTAGCTAGGTGTGTCCAACTCTGTAAATGTGAGTTATATTTCTAATAGTCTGCCCTTTTTTAAGTCAAAATGGAACAAATTTGAATAGTACCGGTTTTTCGACATTTAAGCAGTTACAAATAAAATTATTGGACATTATGGAGGACAATCTTTAGTAAATATTTCACAAGTTTTGGTTCCGATAAAGTACCTATATTGTTCGAAAAACCAACGTGTGAAATAAATTTTAAAGGCGAAAATACGATTAAAATTGCGGACCGATATCATTATATTTTAATCTTAAGTTTATGTACGAAATGATTTGAAATTGTTTTTTTTTGTGCAATAATTTACATACATACATACATACATATTTTAAAAGTTTGACTCTGTTGTCAGTTAGTCCGAAATAGGTAGTATTTGGAATGACCATACAACGCAAAATTATAGTGTAAGTATCCAAATTCAAAAGTTAATTAGGTATAGTCAAACAGAAAGATTTCTAGGCCACTATTATATGGAACTACCTACGTCAAAAAAAGGTTTCTTAGGAATTCATTGATTAGATACCTACCTAGGAACGTCAATTTGACTTATTTCCATAGTGACCCATAGTAAATCCATTTGATTGACTGTACGTAAAGTACGTAAACATAATACTTACACCATATAACAATTTTAATATTATAAATTGCTCTAACTCAGTGTTTTTAAATCCCGTTTATCTTTCGCAAACGAAACATTTTCCATTGACGAGTCCAAACATCGATCTTTTATACAGTTTAAGCAAATTAGCTAGCGCAATAAGTTTACAAACGATTCACGATTATTAAACTTGAAACAATATTTATTAACATCTCTATTCGAAGGATCATGACATGACGATGCTTGGAACTGATTTGTCTAGTACATTTTCTCAACTAGGGATTTCATTTTCTAATGTTAATTGCAATTCCAACCCAGAACATGCAAAGGAAAAATTCAAGTAATATACTTACTTAGCTATAATTTGATCTGGAGAAGTCGTCTATAAGGCTAGACAAGTTGCTTGACGCTAACGTACCTACCTTAACTATTTTCGATAACTGTCAAAATGTTTCGAATTGACGTTGGCGCTCGACGCGACCGTCTGACAGCTTACGTCAATCCTATACATTTTGAATAACAATAACGAACTCCGAATGCATCTTGTCTAGGTCTCTGGGTGTTTAAGCTCGTTCAGTCTCATAGTGTTGATGCGTGTGAATTTCGGCAATGTGTTAATCTAACTCATTGTAGTGTAATTACAACAGATGTAGGCACTTACGCCACGAGATCAGACGAGATCGGTGTCAGTGACGTAACGCATTGTCTCAAACTGGTTTTATAGTTCAGACGTAGGATAACAGGGCCATTCCACTGGATGTCCAAACCAGCGATCACTGAGCTCTCGTTGAGAATAAAAGTCACAAGTTCAGGGCTTGAATAGATTGGTTTCGTGCAGAATAATGCCTCGAATTACTACAGATGAGGCGTGACCGAGGCACGTTTCTGCAGTTTGAATGTAACAGAAATTTCCAAACGTTCGAAATCGAGGGTTTCTCCGAATGCGAATCAGATCGTACAGTTATAATACTTACATCTATTTTAACTAAACTTACATACTATAAGGGAGCGTATTTTTTTTTGGTTAATTTCCTAGCTTTGATGCAAAACATGATAACAATAACTAGGTAATTAACGACAAAATTAATTCCTAATTTCATATTCCTCGATAACGGTTGTTAATGTCTCAGTCACTAGTCACTAATCAAACTTCTCAGCCAACCTAATCTTAACCATTTGACGGGATTACAGGTTTTGAGTTGAAGTTATTAACTTCGTTTAATAAGGAGAGCGAAAGAGGTGGAGGAGGGTGCCTTTCTAATTGCATGCTGACAATAGGGTTGCCAACCTTACTATATTATATAGTATTCTACTATATATTGGGTGAAAATACTATATACTGTTGGAAAAATATATAGTAGCAAAATCTACTATATTTTGACCAGTCATTAAATATTTTCATACCAGTGATTCACTTCTCCCAATTTATGAACGTACCTGCCTGCGTGCCGCACGCGTTCTGAATTACACTTGATTAGGGCTTATCTTCATATGGTTAGCCATATTCTTCATATTTTCAATAAAACTATAAAATCTCTAGAAGCGAACAATGTAACCATCATAGACATTTATGATTTTATGGACAACTTAAAAAAAGAACTAGAGTCCGGGAAAAAGGATGCTTTCTTTGGAAAATAGCATTGACTTTGATTCATGTGTGGAAGTAATTGGAAAATTTGGTTTCTCTGAAAAGATTTCAAACAATATTGATTTGCTGTATTTAGTAGTAAGAATCACAAACAAACTTTGTACCAAGTTAACGGAGAGTGTTGACTTTCAAACACTTCACACAAGTCTAAAGTGGCAACATAATAACATATATTTTTCATGAAACTGATAATCTGTTGCCAAATTTGACGAAGATTATTTCTTATCTTTTGTCAATTCCGGCCACTTCTGCATTTACAGAACGAGTTTTGTCTGTTATGAATGCCAAATGGCGGAAAGAACGGAACAGAGCACAAATAAATTTAATCAAAAATGAATTATTGATAAGCACAAATTTAAGTTTTTATTGTAAAGATTCATTAAAAAAAAAAACACTTCCTCAAACTTTCTGCAGGATCCAATAAAAACAAATAAAAAAGATACTATATTTTTTTTAAAGCTACTGTTTTTTTTCCCTCCTAACCAGAGGGCTTATTGTCTAACGCACTCGCAATCACGATCGTTTTCATTTTGAAAATCGAAGGCTTGTCTGCATACAAAATGAAAATAATTGCTCCACTTTGAAGCCGGTTGCGATTGCGAGTGCGTTAGACAATAAGCCCTCTGGTCAAATACTATATTTAGAGCAAAAACTGTTGGCAACCCTAGCTGACAAGCTTAATCATAGATTAAAAAACAAAAAAACCGCCTTCAAAAACGCAAAAAATAACTTCTACTACTAGGTACTTAGTAGTAGGTACCTATCCTATTAGGTTAGTCCAACTGAAGTCGGCTTTTTGTTGAAAATATTGTGGTCGCCGACTTCAGTTAGACTAACCTAATAGGATAGGTACCTACTACTAAGTACCTAGTAGTAGAAGTTATTTTTTGCGTTTTTGAAGGCGGTTTTTTTGTTTTTTAAAACATTTATTTTATTTTACACTTTTTAGTGATCATAATAAGCTTATGTAGTCCCACTTCTTAGTTGATATATGAAACTTTAAGACATTTCAAGCTCGCCGCAAGCAACGTCGCGGGAAAATCATAGTCATTTTAAAACAATTAAATGTGCTTCGTTGTAGTCGCTCAACTATCTTAATCGAGATATCTTATCGCCACCCTTGAAATCGGTATCGTTGAGGAGTTCCGGTGGCCATCTGTGGTCTTCATCATCAGTTCCGCTTCACCAAGTGACACTTTCTGAATGCAAATGCTACACTTGTTACTAAAAATACTAAAATCGCTATATGTTTGCATACAATATTTGAGGAGTTCCCTCAATTCCTCACTGATCCCTTCATCAGATTCAGATTTGCTGACAATGGGACCACCTCGGAAGTATACTCTATCAAACCAAAAAAGAATTTTTAAAATCGGTCCACAATTGACGGAGTAATCGGTGAACATACATAAAAAAAAAAAAAAAAAAAAAAAAAACATACAGTGGAACGTATAACCTCCTCCTTTTTTGAAGTCGGTTAAAAAGTGAAATACTTACTTATGGCCATTCCCTATATGCAAACCGCAATAAGTACCTTATAGTTTACTGCGACTAAAAAAATTACATTTACCACATCCAAAATGTGTATACAGTTCGATAGTACTTTTGGAAGATGCTTCGGGTTTGTACTTGTCTCTCGCTCGCACTCATACGCTCTTATTAAGAGCGAGTGAGAGAGAAGTACAAACCCGAAGCATCTTCTAACTGCTCACAGACTGTACCTACCTACCTAATTTTAGTTTGAAGTACTTAATCTAATCTATCTGCGGTTTGAATAAAGGGACTGGCCATAAGTTTTCACTTATGGATATTATTCGTAAATCTCAATCTTTCTAAAGCTGTTTACAACGATTACAAAAGGTTCTTAGAAAAAGTGTTTTATAAAAATGACCTAATGTCAGAATCGTGACTCTAATGAAAGAAAACGTGGCTCAGATTTTTGTTTTGTAAGTGGCAGTTTGTGGTTAACAGTTTCAAACCGGCACTTTCATGTTTCATGTTACTTCAGAGAACAGGGGGGTTATTATGACATAGCAATGCAGTTCAGTTTACGCTGAGAGAAAAGGACAGAGCTATATAGCTGCTATAGCTCGGTCCTTCACACTCGCCGTAAAATGAACTGCATAGCCATGTCATAATAACCCCTCTGGGGGGTTATTATAACATTTCAATTCATTTTACGGCGAGCATAAAGGACAGAGCTATAGCAGTTATATAGCTCTTTCCTTTTCTCTTAGCGTAAACTGAACTAGACTGTATAGCTATCTCATAATAACCCCTCAGAACGTCAAGTGGTTTAGAAATAATATTTTGAAATACATGAACACTAGTGCTGTTATGATTTTTAAACTAAGTTTATACAGATCGGACGTTGAGTTGCATATATGTATTCAAGTAGTCAAAGGTAATAGTGTGGTCAACGTTAAAGATAGTACAAATGGTAGCCACATAATTAGAAACACTTGAGTTTTTCCATACAGTTGCCTACAAAAATAACTTATCGGATTTTAACACCAATTAAAAAGTGCATTAGCGGCCTGCACACGTAAAGTTCGGACCGCGGGAAACGCCACGCGCCGTTCCAATCTTCGTTCCGTACCGTACGTGTAAATGCAACTGTAATGGTAAAATAGTAAAAAAATTACGAATGTATCTCACTTCTGCACCTTGTCGTTGCAGACAAGTTTGTATAACATTACAAATACGGCGTTAAAGAAACAAGATACAAAACTGATAATTTTCATATGACGGCTGTGCAAGCACCTACTGGTTAGACCCGTATGTGCTGTAAGTAGAAATTCCTGGACGTGTATAGGTATGTACTAGATTACTAGTATTATAATTCTGAAAGTTAGCGAGCCCACTTAACTAGGTATTAACCAGTGCAGACTACTGCAGAAACTAAAAAACTCAAGTAGGTTTAGTGCGTTCACCTGTCTGTAGTTGCCTAGAAGCTTTCTAGTTCAATGCCAGTAGTTTTATTAAATATCTAAGTATAAATATTTGGTTAATTATCGTTTTTTAATCTTTTGTTAACTTTTACAGAGTGCATCTTGTCTAATCCTCCTTCTTACTTAGCGGGACTTAATCTTATTGTTCCTATCATCAGTGCTATTAATTATGTACGAGAGTGTACCTCCTTTTCCGTCAAACATACATGTAGATCCTAACTCTAACAAACATTTGTCTTAATATATTAAATCTCTTTAATTTTGACTTCGTTTAAGACCGAAATGTGCTGATTTATACTAACCAGCAGACTTATTGCCTAACGCACTCGCAATCGCAATCTTTTTCATTTTGACAGACCGAAGGCGAGTCTGCTTTTAAATGAAAACAATAAAATTGTTCCCCGTTTAAGTCGATTGCGTTTGCGAATGCGTTAGGCAATAAGCCAGCCTGAAAAAAAAAACTTGATGACATCCCCCATCCCCATTCCAGATGGCAGAAATAATCAACCGCCGCAAAGTACCCACGGTGGTGCCGGATCCGAACCCCCTGCTCATCCTGCTGGTGCTGGCGCTGCTGCAGCGTGCGCCGGCGCAGGTGGTCAACCGCGCGCCGCACTTCGTGCCGCAGCTGGGGGACATGGCTCAGCTGACATTGCTGGAGGACACCCCGGTCGGCACGCCTGTCTACCACTTGCAGGGTGAGTTTTGTAAGGTTTCGTCCCCGAAGAGAGCCCAATGGGACCCTATTAATGTACCTACGCTGTCCGTCCGCCTCCGTCCTAACTTTAAAGAGCTGTTCCTTTTGAACGGTTTTTGCGCGATGCGGATTTATTAACAATTTATTTTTAAGAAAATAATAAAGGGGGTATAAGAAACTTTTTTTTCAACGTATTTTATTTGCGGTGACTATTACAAACCCTGAAGAAAAACAACAAATACTAAAAAATGCTCAAGTGTGAGCTGTTCTTGCGCTGACAAGATTCGAAATTGAATTCAAATTGAAATATCACTAATACCTACTGTGCGGCAGTACGGAAACCTCGGAGCGCGAGTCCGACTCGCACTTGACCAGTTTTTTGAAGGAGGCAGGCCTCAGGCCACCTGATGGTAAGGCGGCTCTGAAGGCCGTAGACATTCGTTTAAACTGATGGGGCTACATCTGTGGATTCCGTGAATATTATCCTGGAGGACACGCTCGTCGGCGCTGTTTCCACTTGCAGGTGCGGTTAGTCTATTGGTAGGGTCTGCTTAGAAGTCGACATGCAGTTTACAACGATAGTTCTATTCAACGATAGTTCTATTACATACTTACAAATAAGATTACATTTTATAAACGTATAAATGTGTTTCACGTGACACCCTACCCATTAAGCACGTAGCAAAAAAAGGCTGATAAAAACGTCCAAGCCGCAAAAATTGCAGTTTCCTCAGATAACGCTTAAGCATTGCAACGCACACGTGTCTCTTATTTCAGCTCAAATGTTAAACGACATAATAGTCACTAACTATTTCTCAAGTAATTACTTTTATTATTGTCTATAAATACAGGTGTTAGTTTTACTTGCAACTGTTTAAAGTAGTTTGAACTAAATATTTGATAATTTGTTTTTTAGTACGAAACTTACCTACCTCCATTTACTTTTTTATTATTTTAATTAACCATCCTGAAGTTCTCAAATAAAATAACTCTTTATTGCAATTAGGTATAGTCTGCATGTTCATCATCATTTAATTTAAGAGCTTAAGAGCTCTTGTCGGTGGATTAATTGCCACTTTTCTTTGTTCTGTCAGCTTTTCCATCTCCTGATACAACACGATATATTCTAGAAACCATAGAATGTAGAAGAAGAAAAATAATGGGACACCTGATACGCCACGACAGTTTCTTTTTGAACATTTTCAAGGGCAAAGTTGAGGGAAGAATAGAAAGAGGAAGACCTAGGCTCGCTTACTTCAGCAAAATAAGTCTTCATGTTATTAGTATTTAAATAGTGCATTTGACTTCTTCCAGGAATCGACCCTGAAAACAGTCAGCTCCGGTACTCCATATCGGGGCAGTACTTCACCGTGGATCCCCTGACTGGCGTGGTGACCCTGGCACGGAGCTTGGACCGCGAGGAACAAGCCTCCTTGGAAGTCATCATCAGTATCACTGGTGAGTGACGAGTATAAGAAGATTCAGAATATGACATTTGGTATACGCCTCTGCTGAATGAGTAACCTTTTCACGTAGTTATAGGTTTGCAAAAAAAGTTTGTTGGAAGAAATGAAAAAAGTGTTCGAAATGAAATTGGCAACATGATCAAATTTTAATGTGATGGTTGCCGCTTAAGAATATGGTCATTCCACCTGTCACTATGACAAACTCTTTTTTGCCAAGCAAACAAGCAAGCTTTTTACATATTTGTTTGCATGAAAGTCATGACCTCGTGACAACGAGGTGTTTGAAGGAGGGAAGGATTTGCGTAAAGTTTTGTCAGTCAATGTGTCTTTTCTTTAAACAGATTAATTTCGGTTTTACTAATGTATTTAAAGTTTCTATTGTAAAGGTTTCTTAGCGTTCGTTAAGCTAATAAAGATTTCTCCAAAACAACCTGATGCGTTTCTTTCTTAACTTGCTATAACCTCAGTAGCTCAGAGTATTATCTTTCATAAAAAAACACACAGTCACACATTGTTTTCAGATGAAGGCATCGCCAACACCGACCCAAACACTGTGTCTCTGCGCCGAGTGATACCTGTCAAAGATGTAAACGACAATCCTCCTATCTTCCGCAACAGGCCGTACATCCTAAACATCAGCGAGGCAATGCCTGTCGGCAGTGAGGTTGAGGTATTAACTTTTATACTTGTAGTTTAGAGTTCTTTTACTATCTTTTGGGCTGACTTTAAAAAACTTATTAGTATTAGTCGGGTTAGAAGCACACAGAGAACCATAAATAACCCCACCTGATCGAGTATTAGAAGGACAGGGATTATAGGAAAAAAAAACACAAAGTTCGATTTAAAAATATGGTTTTCCTAGGCGAAACGTAGCACGTAAAAGGTACCTTTTTAGGCTTTGTAATTTGTTTATGTTGATGTTAATATGTATAATAGATAAAATCGTCAATGTAAACAATTCTGCCCTTTGGGACAAATAAAGGTCTGGGCTAGTCTGTGTGCCAAAAAAAAGGTCAAGCTTGGGTAGGACTTTTTAAGGAAAGAAAGACTTCTTACCTAATATGGTGACGTTACGGACTGTGGTGGTAGTACTGACTGACAATTTTAAAACCTATCCTATCCTAACTTTCCTTTGTATAAAATTATAATCGATTAAAATTTTCTAGGTGTCTCCGAAAATAATAGTGACAGACCGGGACGAAGGATACAACGCTGAAATCAAAGTGACATGCTCCACAAAGACGTTGGGAAGCGACGCAGAGGCGTGTGCGACCTTCAGGGTCGTTACTGACATGGTAAGAAGTAATTATATCTCCGTGTTAGAAGAAGTTCAATCTGAAAGAGTTCAAAGAATAGGTAGTCCTTAAAAGTTTATCTAATATATATTATCTTTTTAGGTCGCAGGGAAAATCATTTTCCCTGTATTTTAATTTAAAGTCAAGTCAGTTATTGGTCATGTTTTGAGAAATATTCTGTTCTTGCTATTCTAGAATAATAAAAACATTGCCATTCTGCAAAACCTGGTCGAGGAATACAATAATTTTCCGTCAAAGCTCTTAAAGTACCTAAATGATTTCAACCCTGAGATGAAGCATGCTAAATGTTTTCACCGGCTGGCTTACTGCCCACACCTAAGCAACACGCACTGTTGCTTGGCGGCAAGGGTTGCTTGGAACAGCCAAATGCTGAATCACCCTAACCCTGTTTAAAATGTTCCTTTGTTTAAAAATTCCAGATTAGCCCAAATGAGTACCAGGCTCGCATATTCATCCAGCAGCCGCTGGACTTTGAGAGCCGGTCAGCCTACGTCCTTAGTTTGGAGGCGTCAGATGTGTCTGACCGCCCCAAGCGTGCGCTAGCCAGTGTGGCGGTCGCCATACGGGACGTGCAAGATCAACCACCAATTTTAATGAACGCGCCGTATTCTGCTACGGTGCCGGAAAATACGCCGCCGGTTAGTATTTAACAAATTATCGACAGAGTTTTTAAGAAATTACTCCTAACTAACTTATAACTTGGGCTTATGTAAATTGTGTTGGCTACTTGGCGACATGTATTATTTCCCGAAGTTAATCGATCTTAGATTAATTTATACTAAAATGTGTCAGGTATAATTTTCAAATGCTATTGCGATTTGGTACAGTTTTAAGCAAACGAAATAGCCCATCTCCCAAGTTGAAATTACCATTAAAATCACCCAAAACAGCTAAATTATGAACAGTTTTTAAAGACGTGTCTACATTTCTTCCCGCTGGCTAACTGAACTCTGCTGAAGAGGTATCAATGTATGTTAAAGAGAAGTCAATTAAAATTCCAGAATACAAGCATAATGGAAATAATAGCAAAAGACGGTGATACTGCCAATCCTCGACCAGTTCTGCTGACCCTCGAAGGCGACAGTGAGCAATACTTCAAGCTTCTACCTGAGAGGCCTATCGGACGGGCTGTGCTGGTCGCTTCTGATAACCCTATTGATCGGGAGAGCGAAGTTGTGATGCAGAACGGTGGAGTTTATAATTTTTTTGTTAAGGTGAGCATGGATATGATCATATATAAGTTGTGATGAAGTTACTTTTTTGTTTTCGAAATCCACTTTGGTTACTAACTATAGATTTATATTTCAGGCAACAGAGTTAATAAATAATGAAGTGCCATCAGACTACACAGTAACACCTATAACTATAGTAGTCACTGACGTAGATGACCATGTGCCTGAGTTTAACAAAGAACAGTTTGATATATCAATACCTGAAAATATTGAAAACGGCAGCCCTATTCCAGGCCTGTCAATTTATGTCGAAGATAATGATATAGGTCAAAACAGTAAATACGATTTATCACTAAGAGACGTATTTAACTCTGAAGGAGTATTCTCTATTAGTACTGATCACGGTGAAGGGAGAACACCTATTAGTATTAAAGTAAAAGATTCTTCTCGTCTTGATTATGACGTAGATGATGACGATGCAAGGCTTTTTAGTTTCGACATAGTAACATCAGTCGGAAATATTGAATTAAGTTCTGCTAGAGTTAACATTAAGCTTTTAGATATGAACGATAATGCACCCGTTTTTGATCAGCCAAGCTACAAGTTTAACGTTTACGAAAATGCGTCTATTGGGTCTAAGATCGGTGAAGTGTCAGCTACTGACAGAGACTTCGGTATTTTTGGTGAAATCGAGTATTCCATCACTGGTTTTGGGTCATATTTGTTTAAAACAGATAAGGCAAAAGGAGGCTTGTATGTTGGACAGAAACTTGATTACGAAAAGCAGAAAAGTTATAGCTTAACGATGATAGCTAAAGATGGAGGTCGCAAAGTGACTACAACTAGTTTGTACGTCGATGTGTTGGATGTCAATGACAACGCTCCTATATTTGAGGCACCGGAGTATAGCAGGACTATTAGAGATGGAGCTTCTAGTTTTGAACCACAATTTGTTGTTCGAGTAAGTACTTAGTCGCACAAAGGCTTTTAATATTAAACAGCACGATTTTTTCTCACTTCACATGTTAAGGACATACACAAACAAGATTGTCATTTCTTGATTTCTCTAGGCCACAGACGCCGACGGCCCAACTCAAGGCGGCGGTCGCGTTAGGTATTCCCTCGAATCCGATAATAGCATCACGCACAAAGGCAACGTATTTGCAATAGATGAGGACACTGGCGAAATCATGATCATCGAGAAAGTAGAAACCATGGATACTCCAAGAGGACAATATGAGCTAGTAGTACGAGCTACTGATTATGGTAAGATTATTATACATACCATCATTAATTAAATCAAATTGATAAACCTTAGTAACTGTCTTCATAGATTTGTTATAGGTTTCTTAATATTATGCATCACTGACAAATATAAGATGACAAAAGCGTTGTTCTTAAACTGCCATTTTTCAGGCATTCCTTCACTCCACAACGAGACACGCGTATACATCCGAGTGGGTGTCCCCGGCAACCAACGTCCCACCTTTAAAGGGAACTACCACCATTATAAGTACACCGTCACCCAACACCCCGACAGCAACGAAGATTTCACCTTTGACCTCAACCCTATGAACTACAAAGCCAGTATAAAAGAAGATGCCAAACCCGGCCAGAACGTAACGACGGTGATAGCTAATGATCCGGACGGTTTGGATGATCTATTAACTTATCACATTGTTTCCGGTTCAAAGGATAATTTTGTTATAAATGAAAAGTAAGTATTAATAAAAAGGCTAGTAAGTTTGTATTTTTCAGGTGAAAAACCGCTTGTTATACAAATAATGTGCTTTATTCCAGGACTGGTCTTATTACAGTCTCTAGCGATGCTAACCTGGACCGCGATGTCAACGCAGACCGTTATGAGATTATAGTTTCAGCTGTAGATAGTGGACTGCCTATACCTGAAACAGCAACTACCACAGTGTTTGTTTCCATTCAGGATGTCAACGATAAACCACCAAAATTTAATAACACGGAATCTTCAACGTACATTTCTGAAAAGACAAAAGTTGACGATGTGGTTACTCAATTAGTGGCACATGATACAGATGTAAATTCACAGCTGAAATACAGTATTGTAGATCCTATTAAAGCCTTTTCCAAAGCCGGTGTACAGTTGAAACCTAATTCACCGTATGACTATAAGAATATTTTCCGCATCAACGAAGACACGGGTGAAATAATAGTCAATGGTACCTTAGATTACAGTCAAGCATCAATAATAATTCTTACTATTAAAGTCGAAGATAAAAATGCTGAAATAGAAATAGATAAGCAGTTTGATGTTGTTGAACACACTGTTTATATTCAACCATTTGCCGATAAGAATCCACAATTTACAAACCCCGGTTGGACTAATTCTCATCCTATAATCTATCATAAGATCAAAGAAGAGCAACCAATAGGTAGCACTGTTTTAGTTCTATTGGCGGAAGATCCTATTTCGGGATATCTTGTGTCAAGTTTTAAAGTGGTAAACTCAGACACTAGTCTTTTACAAGTAGATCCTCTTAGTGGACAAGTAGTGTTGACAAAACATCTTGATTACGAAGAACTGACCACTCCTAATTTAACATTAACTGTAAAAGCAACGAGCAACGATGGAAGTAAACACACTATGGCTAAAATCATTATCGAAGTGATGAATTTGAATGACAATCCGCCTAAATTTGACAAAGAAGTGAGTTGAACATTTGAAACTTGAAGCGTAAATTGGTTTTTATTGTTCATGAAATTAATCTAATGTTTTATTCCAGCTATACAAAGTAAGCGTATTAGAATCAATAAAGGATCAAGAACAAATTCTCACGGTAACAGCTACAGATGCAGATGCTGTTCTGACTGATGAAGATCTAACCAAAGGTTATTCAGAACTTCGCTACACATTACGAGGAGAAAATTCTGATCGATTTACAATAAACAACGTTACAGGAGTTATTAAGGTAATACAAGATCTCACTTTTCTCGTTTTGTAGTGATCATCGTTCACATATCACGTTAAGATGAAAATGCTGATTTCTTTTTTAATTTCAGCTAGCACCAAATAAAACCTTGGATAGAGAGCGCCAATCAGTACTTCGGTTAGAAATAGAGGCAGTAGATACGCCTGGAGGAGGAGCGGAAAGGCTCAAATCTACTGCAACAATACTAGTCGACGTTCTTGATGTTGATGATAATTCGCCTTCATTTGAAAAAACCGTATATACTGGTTAGTATCATGTTAACCAAAACCAAGGGATAAATACAGAAGCAACAGTAGCTTGAAATCTGGCGAAAATATTAAGAAAACAACAAGCTGAATTAAATAGCTTAACAGCAGAACGAGAATGTTAAATCCTTTTCTTTTACAGCGGTGGTTCCTGAAAATGTTCCTGTAGGTATCAGCGTGATAAACATTACTGCTATCGACCCTGATGAAGGGTTGGGCGGGGAAGTCAAATATGAGTTTCTGGACGAAGGGGAGGCTAATGGTAAGATTATCATTTTAGTTCATTATTCACTTAGTTTAATAGGTAAGTATAATGTCTTAACCAAAAACTTAACTTACTACTACTTTAGTTAAGTTTGATATTCAAGGAAGGCCAGTCGATCATGAACCTCTTAAAGATTACTCGTAAGTATTTGCGATTGCATGCTCTTATTGGCGTCATAATAATAATTTTAAGGACCCTACACCCACCATAACTTTCACTCGGAGATTATAATGCATTCGGTTTTCAGGACTATTCGCAATAGACGCTACCACTGGCGAGGTCAAATCTCGACGCGACCTGACCGGTCGAGGCCGCACGGACCCGTACCGTCTCCTCATTGGTGCCACAGACGGCGGCGGCCATAGCGGGGATACTTCTTTGTCACTGTATATTGGAGATGTCAGTGCCAATGATGGCGTGCCGCGGTTTATTAGACCGGCGGCGGGGGAGGAGCTGAGTGTTAGCGAGGTAAGGTCCTACTAACTAACAGTTCGTCGGTCGATATTAACCTGTCAGAAGATCGTATTCGGCTATTAGTTTCTCTTTTGGTTTTAGACTGAAATCGGGTCGAACTTTAGGAATCAGGCGCAAGGTGATCTCGGCCGGACTTCACTGGAATTCAATTCTGTTACCTGCGTCAAAATCGTCTCAAAAATTAAAAGCTTTAATCTGAAACGCATAGGAGTGACATAACAAACATGATTTTAATCTAATAGTATAGTAACTAGCAAAAACTTTGCCACCAAATCATTGATTTTCAAAATTTCAGCTTTAATTGTGACCCTAATACTCTTATGACTGTGTTCATTAATCATTGCTCCTTCATTTCAGAATGCGACTATCGGTTCGCCTGTTTACCAGGCAGTGGCGAGCGACCCAGACGATCCGACCCAGCCGTCGGGACGGCTCTTCTACTCCATACAACAGTCTAATGCCGACGCTAAGACTTTTGCTATCGGTGAGACTACCTAGAACAGATAACTCCTGCAGAGTTATTGTATTCACATCAGAAAGGTCACTCAGAGCACAGAATTAGAAATTTGAGATGACCCATCTCTATCATGTGTCGTTGGTGACAGAATCAAAAAATAATTACTTAACTGGGTAATGTAATTAAATATTCCTCATGCTGTTCATATGTCTAATCTGTCCAGTGATTTCCAGGAATATACTTTTCATAATTAACCATAATTTTATTTTTATTATTTCTTTCTCAGCACCGACCTTAAATTGTTTCTGTTTAGCCCATTGGTTGACTGGTAGAGAATGCCTTAAGGAATTAAGTCCGCCATTTGTACCTACTTTGTGTATTGTGCAATAAAGTTTAAATAAATAAATAAATAAATAATAAATAAACTTATATAGAAAACATCCAAGACTCATGAAAAAATACTCGCGCTCATCACACAAATATCTGCGCTTACCGGGATTTGAACCCAGGACTGCTAGCTCCGGAGGCAAGGTCACTACCAACTCGGCTAAGGTATCGTCATTTAAAACGTCATAAATTGGTATTTACTTCCAGACCCCCAATCCGGTCTAATAACGACGCGTCAATCATTGGACCGCGAGCGTAAAGATACATATACCCTGGTACTGCTGGTGACAGACCGAGGCTCCCCGCCGCAGCAGACCACGCGCATCGTGACTGTCACCGTCACCGATGTGGACGACCATAAACCTCATTTCGGGAGGAACTTGGTAAAATTTATTTCATTCAGTCATTATCAGAGAAAAGATAAGAATGTTCAGTATAAATATGGAAAGATGTAGTGGAAGAGGGAGACCTAAGAGTCCTAAGACGAGATGTATGAAATATGAAAGGGAGCGAATCTTGAGATGAAGGCTGATGTTTGGGAAAGATGTACTGCGTCGACCTCAACTGATTGTGACAAGGACAAGAAAATGATAATCAGACAAAAAATATGCACGGTCGAGCACACACACGAGGTGACCCCCACAAGGATCGCTGCTTGCCCCTTGACTCCACATTCACGACTTAATCGAGACATAGTACAGAAATAATATTGTTTTGACACTAATTATTAACAGTTGGAATTATTGAAGTGACCCCGACCTTTGAAACATTCTCTTACTAGCTGTTGCCCGCGTAGAAGTCGTTTATTCCTACTTGCGAAGAAAGTACCCATGTCTTTTCTTCTTCAAGCTATCTTCATATCGAATTTCACTAAAATCAGTTCAGTGGTTTAGCCATGAAAGCGTAACAAACAGTCAAAGTTCCTTTTACATTTACAATATTAGAATGGAAGTACAGATTGACGAGTATTCATTTTAAATTATTTTTGCAGGATGATCCACCATTGCTCCTAACAACCAAAGAAGAGGTTCCGGTCGGCACCGTGATAGGTCAGCTTCGTGCCATAGACGAGGATATCGGGGACAACGCTGCTATCGACTACGCTATTACTGGTACGTTCCTCGCTCGCGATAGTTTTGATAGTAACCTTCACTTTATTCTAAAGGCAACCTCTTTTCCAGCATCGTTAAGTCTAGAAGTTACAAAGATTTTTCTTTGAACTCATTAGCTGCACAATAAGCCACCTTGGTTCACGAAGTTGCCATTTTCTTTGATTTCTGCGGTAATGCTCACCTAAAGTGAATTTTCGAGCGCAGAGAATTTCGTGCAATGACCTGTCACTATCATGTCATCGATATAATAGTTTTATAAGATCTATTTAAGATTTGACCACCTTGCCTACATGTTCGAAATATATGTACATAGATAATTCAAACCTTTTCAGCTGGTAACGAGCTAGGCTTCATTAAACTGGAGCGGACCAATGAGAGCATAGCGCTAATCAAGGCAGCAGCGCGGATAGACAGGGAGGAAGTCTCTCGCTTACTCTTAGCAGTCAAGTGCTTCAAATTTGGAACGTCGCCTCGGTTAAGCAAAGCTTACAATCGATTGGTAAGAATCCGAAATTAAATAACTTAAGTATCATAATAATGTAACGATCAAAAGCTTAACGCCAATTTAAGGTGGCGAGACACGCCTTAGTGGATGAAAACCACAAAATCACATCATTAATATATCAGCCTTCACTTCTTGACGTATATCTCCCAAAGATCATCACAAGAAACTCTCCTGCACAGCCCACTTCCAGTAAAACCCCAATACCTCATAAAAAAACCTCGAGACATCATACCAGCAACAGAAGAAGAGGTTATTCCAGTTGATTTGTTCCAGAACCCTTCAGAAACCCAGGTGCTTCTAAAAGTCCTGGACGTGGATGATCACTTGCCGCAGTTCGAGAGCGCCAACCTAACGGTGGGCGTTCGGCTGAATGTGCCCATCGACACCACAGTGGCCACCGTCCACGCCACAGACAAGGATCCTGACGCGCTGCCCATACAGTACAGGTATATTATTAAACTCTAGCGACATTAACAGCTGTCCATGTTTCTTAATGGTCTTTATATCTAGGGAATAGTGGATAGGGATACTTCAATCAAAGTATTCACGTCAAAACTTCAGCACTTTTGTGTTCAAGTTTATGGCCAAGTAAAAAGACAGAGAGATGACAGAGACCATCCTGTGGTCTGGTTTGTGTTGAACCGAGATCGCGGTACCAAGTTTGATACCGATGGCTACCGTGTACCAATGGTTTTTTGTCCGAATGCGTGCTGTGGGAACCACAGACCCTATAGGCTACTTTGAAAAGAAAAGTTTGAAGTTACGTTACCTCCATCCCTTTCTCTCGATTAAGTCTTGAGTGACGAGTGACAGGGACTCGGTACTCGATGTTTCAAATTAAGTAGGTAGTTCTTTATAACCATCTAGAATCGATGTTCTTATGGTGTAGGAAAAACTACCACATTCCGCTAACTGAATGTGTTAAAGGTCCTACATATTCGAAATATAGGTATTCGAGAAGGACCATAATAGTCCACATGAATAATAAATTAAGTTGCATCTAAGTGTTCATCTACAGGTTCGTGAACATGAGCTTCGAGTCCCCAATCAAGGCGCGGTCCTCCAACAACGTATCAGACGTGATCGTGCTCAACAACGTCACAGGAGATCTGACGATCATGAAGAACTTGATACACTATGCTGATGGCATCTTCAGGTTAGTGTTCTATTGACATGGGGTAGTTCCCGCTCTGTTGTTACATTTATGGTAACACCTGTGTTGGCTACGTCGCAAGTCGCAAAACCTACTTAATATTAGGTATCCTGTCCGTTCGCCTTCATGTTACATAAAATTATAAAGAAAGCTTTTCTAGTGGGACACTGTGTTACTCATTTCAACCTATATTTTTATTGCAGATTGATGATAAGGGCGAACAATTCCCAAGACCTTGAACGATTTAGTGACGTCTTAGTGGAGGTAAGTTTTGAACATAAAGGAACGGATTCAGACATTAAACCTGACCCATGTTTGACATGTTATTAGCATTGGTTATAAGAGTTGAAAAATCAAACGAAGGATGACGTTAGCAGGTTTTTTGATCGAGAATCAGTATTTTAAATGGGGTGTGATTCGTCAAGAACCTGAAGCTTTTCAAAAAAAATGTTGCATCAGACCACGTCGGTAACTCATCAATCATTTTATCGAATTTCGCTCCATCGATCATATCATTTCATCTAAGTAATTTCATTTCATCGAAGGTTATTTTCTGCAGAAACGATAACTTTCAGGATATCTTAAACATAAATTACGTAAGTTAGGTTATGTTAGATTTCAGACTAGCAAAAAAAATTACACACGCGGCGCGAAAAAAAAAAAGGTCTGTGTGCCTACCTGCACAATCTGTATAATGATAAGTTCGTTGAAGGGCGTTTCGATAAAATAATAGGTACCCTACCACATCCATCACACTATTAGTCGTCTTGCAGGTTCAGTTGATAAAAGTTGAACCTATTGTTTACCTGTAGGTGGTGGTGGTCCGCGAGCGCGACCTGCTGCGGCTGGTGGTGGGCGCGCGGCGCGTGCCCGAGCTGCGCGCGCGCATCCAGGCCGCCATCGCGCCCAAGGGGCTCCGGATGCAGCTGCATGACGCTGCGCATACCGCTTTTTATGACAACCCTGGGTAAGATCTCGGAAACTTACAGTACTACCTATTTCTAACTAGCTATTGGTTTTCTTAACGTTTCTATAAAACATAAGTAACAAATAAATTGTCGGATGCGAGTGCGAGTGTGATAACAGTAGCACGTACGCCTCGCATTCTAACTACGGCACTCGAATCTTAAAAAGTTTCATTATTGGTATGTTGCGTAATTAACTATTTGAAAAGTGCGTCTTAAAATTGCTTCGAAGCCTGCAACGGAAGAGTAGCGCCAGTTATGTTACTTATGTCCAAAAGCGGTGGTATCCCCTTTCAAACAGGTGACCCTGCCATGCCCGTGTTAAGCATTAAAAAAACTCGTAATAACCACCAAACTTTCTTCCAGACCATGCTTCCAATTCCGCAAAACGGATTCTGGCGAAGCCCTCACCCCAAAGGCAATGAAGGCGACCATCCGCTCGCTCGGTGCAGAATTCCAGCAGATTCTGCAAACGTTCGACGTCCACAACATTACGAGTTGCGGCGCGTCCCGTGCGACGCACACTCCTGCGCAGCATGCGCTGCTGGCATTGGCCGGGGTGCTGCCGCTCGCCGCACTGATCGCTGCCATCGTGCTGTGCTGCATGCACTCTAACGGTAATTTTGCAGTCGTAGGATACATAAAGTTTTTTGGTGTACGGTTTCAAAGACTTGAGACAGTTAGTTGACATGATTATAATAACTTATGGGCATACAAAAGCTGAGGAGGCCGAGGAAGAATCGCTACCATCGGTTCTGCGCTCTCCGCATTTTTCCGTAGGCCTTGTGGATGTTTTAAATGTTCTGGTACAAGATTTATGCTTAAACTCACCGGCTTCAGTGGGCATCCATTCTACGAACATTTTCGTTCTTTGTCAGTCTCTGGATCTTCAGTTTAACTTTTTCCTACTTAAGAGGACACCGTTCGTCCAATGGCACCCTCATTAATATTATTGTTTTCTAATAAACCGACCTTTCAGGGTGCGGCTCCACTGAGGCGGAGCGGAGCGGAGCTGTGCCAATATTAACCAATAGAAGGCGAATGCGGTCACGTCGAGCGCGCCTTGTGCACGTTAGTTTAGATTCTATTGTTTAATATTGGCACAGCTCCGCTCCACTCCGCTCATCTCCGCCTCAGTGGAGCCGCACCCTTGACCTTCGCGAAGTCAACTTAATAGAAAAAGGTGGCCACTTTTTCAAGGCTCCTAGTAATTGTGCATTTGTACAGCAAAAAACCATCCTTCGATTTCAAGACAATACTTTAGTTTATTATAAAACACAAGTATAGTAATGAGGGCGCCACTGGAAGCTAGGTGTCCTCTAAAGTTTAACCGCCATACTCAGAGATTTTAGAGACAGATAACTTATTCCTTTTTCAAACTTACGAATGGCAAATCATCACTAAGAATCTAATTAATCGGCCTATCATTGCGTCAAGTTTCTATATAAGATGGTACGCGAAACATTTCCTGATTTTCCTGGACTTTCCCTTTACCAATTTCTCACTGTTGTACAGCCAAACGGCGCTCCAGGTCGGCGCTCCTGCTCTCCCGAGAGCCCCCCACCGCGGCCGCCAGCAACATCTCGGGGCCCACGCGGCTGTACGCCGAGCCGCTGTACCGGACGTGACCCGACAATCCATCAACAAATTGGAATTAGGGGATGTAATTTAGATGAGAAATGTTGAACGGCAAGGCTGTTATTGTATTATGATTAATGTAATTTGTAGCAACTTGGTTGTATCCTAGCGACTCTCTTTGCAGTAGAAGCAATATCCTGAAGTGGGGTACCTACAAGTCGAAACATCGATTAATTATTATTATTAATCTTTATTAGTAATTAGTCTAACCTAACCTAACCTACGTAAATAAAGTTTAAGATATCCTAGAAACATCATTGTGGCAGCAGAAAAAATCGATGAAGTGCAATATTCGATAAAATTATGGGTTACCCTGAGGATGTATTCTCTGAGAAAAACGGCATCTCAAGCGAGTTTTAAGCTACCTCAATGAGAATGCACGCCCTAAACTGTTATTTGTACTTTATGAAAGGACGACCTAAACCCGCAGGTTAATAACTCGTCCCTCCAATCGAAAAATGAGTCCTAAAGATCATGGCATCATGGCAGCCCTAGGCTTATTGGTCTTTTCGTCTTGTGGACTCATTGAAGGAAGACGTACTGACTGACTGAAGACGTGCGAAACAAAGAAGCAAGACAAGTTCTGTTACTTAACCTTTCTTGTTATAAAAATTGATTGGAATAACATGAACTGTTGTTTATTTAACGAAGACGGTTATTAACGCGTTAGTCATCTAAGATAATAATAATAAAGAATAGAGAACCTACTGCAAAGAGATTCACGGCAACCAAACTAAACGTGGATTTAGTTCACTTAATTTTAAGATCTATGTCGTTTCTATAGTTGTTAGTTTATTTTAATAAATGAAAATTTTGTACTAACATGGTTGCCTACAAAATGGAGAGGTGTAAAAAGAAAGTTAATGTAAATATTATGGCCAACGCCTTACATTGCCATTAAAAATAAAACTATCTTCGGAGTTGACTTGTATTAGTTTATCGTGTAGTACTTATAATATATTTTTTGCGCTTTTCAAAGATTTTGAACATTGTAATATTCCTCATTTTAAATGATTTAAGAAGATTGTGAGGCTGAAAATTTTCCCAACCAAACGCGATAACGTTTCTCTCCCCTTAAACCTGGTCCGATTTTACTGATTTTTTAATATGATGTAGATATTATGAAAAACTATGTCTACCTACTGATTTCCTTTCCACCAAAATATTTCTTAAAATGAAACAAAATAGTTAAAAAAACAAGAACGAACAGACCTAGTTTTTCATAATAACAACTGCTCGTGGAATTCGGACTTGATTTATGGGGTGAGAAACGTTATTGGCCAGAGCAAAATTTGTATGGAAAATATTTGACAGCTACGCGATTTAAGCATCGCTGCACAATCCTCTTAAGAGAGAGACTAATGTCATGGGAATTTGGTCATGCATGTGGGGTTGGCCCGCTACATCATGATATCCACCCAGATCGCCTGACTTGTTTCCCGAGTATTAGCTTAAATTTAATTGTACCAGGGCGATCCCAAAGCTCATGACAGTAAAAACGCCCTAAGTCAAAAAGGTCCAATAGTCAATCAGCCAATCTAAGACTTGCTATGTTCGTGGTCACGTGGTCATTAATGATGACCTTTTTAATTTTAATTCTGACAGCGAAAGATTTTTATCTCATTGGTAACTAGCGACATCTAGCGGTTTTGACTGCCTATTGGCCCTTTTTGATCCTTCGTGGCTTTACCAACTTGAACAAATTTCAGGCTTTAAATTTTTTAATATCAAAATTATCATGTACAATATTGTGTCATGAACTTAATGTAAGTGTGATAGTAACTGTAAAATATTATTTCTAAGTCACAAATTATAATTATTTTTCAATTATTATAGGGGTACCTTGATTATTTAATAACCTGTATATAGAGAAGTAAATTATTTGTGTTTTTTTTAATGATTTTATTTTAAAATTCAATAAATACAAAATTAACAAGTTTTTTCATATAATATTAGCACCAATCCCACGACGACAGAATGATCTATCATCAATACTTAACGCTTAGAACTAATGATTTTTAATGTACATACTTTACAGATTGCTAATTGTGTTTTAACGCATTGGACCCATTGCTATTTTTTACACTTTAGATCGAATGTTGATCAGTATTGCTATTCATAACCATAAAACCTTTACAATAAATATAATCGCAGATTATAATAAATCCAATAAAAGAGAATAAACTCACTACCCACAAGGTTACCGAGTCATCGAAATGAAGCTAATTAATATTTACAAAAATATTTCAAGACGAGTGGATGAAGTTCAAGGTACGTCACTTTTTTTCGATATACATATTTATGCCATAAATTGAAAGTGTTAAGTCACAATTTACCTCGCAACATCTTCAATACATACCCCCTTTATCCACTCACGTTTTTATTTATTATTCAGAGTGGACCTTCAGGAATAGGGAATATGAATGGATGTTTTAAATCGCATTTCTCAACAAAATATGAAAATACCGTAAAAGCGATCACCAAAAGTGAAATTAAAGTTAAAATCGGCCAAGAAATACGCATGATACAAGCATTTTAAACTGCTAATTTGACAGCAATAAGACAAAGAGATCATTTGCACCATGACGTCATGTATGTAGGTAACTTACAGAGGGCTAACGCACTCGCAATCACGATCGTTTTTATTTTGAAAATCGAAGGCTTTTCTGCATACAATATGAAAACAATTGCTCCACTTTGAAGCCGGTTGCGATTGCGAGTGCGTTAGACAATAGCCCCTCTGGTCGGCCATATAAACTCAATGTTAAATTCTGTTTTGCTATTATATCTTGGTTATTTTTATAGCTATTCAAAAAATGATTTTTTATTTCAACTGTTTGTATCGTGAAGTTGTGAAAATATGTCATAAATATTCCCTATTGAAGAGACACCAGAGTAAACAATTTACAAATTGCTCTTACTAATGCAAGGTAAACCTGTCTCGCAGTACAACTTGTTCCAGAACTCCACTCGTTGCCTCTCAGCGTACCGGCCCGGCGTCAACTTGACGTCGATGTCCAGGAACTCTTTATTCTTGACGGAGTACTGAGGCCATGTCACTCCTAAGGCATTGTCTGGCGTAGGGTTACTGGAAAAAAGAAAACGACAAATAATGCGATGCCACAAGCTGTTGAATGACTCAGATAATGCAATTATTGGAGAGATAAACGGGAGTCAGGCTTTTCCTCTACTTTTCAGAATAGTTTCCCTAAGTGTATAAACAAAATAGGTACTTTGTTTGGATCACTAAACGGGAAATACAATTTTGCCATATTTCAATGAATTTTTTCTTGTCTAAAGTCTTGACAGACAACAAACAAAACGGCGGAAAACAAAAAAAAGGTTCTTTATAATGTTGAATTTTATAAGTGCTGTTATTAAGCCTAGTTGGTTTAAAATAACTTCCGGTGTAATGAGTCAGTGACTCACCATAAAAACCCGAAGTTAAGGAAAAAACGCATGGTATACCTAATATTATGTTTCTAGGAAATGACTAACTACAGGAAAATAGCCATTACAAACCTGGTTTTTGCGAAGTCAGTCCACAGTTTGGTCACCTTCGAAACGTAATTCTTCAGTTTGTCTTGGGACTCATATTGATCTTTGGTCATGTTGGAAGAGAACATGTAGAAAAGCTCATCAGCGTGACATGCTCCTTTGATATCCACATTCATCAGGCTTTTAACAAAGTTTAGGTCAGTCACGAAACTAAACCTATACATATAAATAGGGCTATTGCATTTGGAATACAAATAAACAAATCTATGCGTGTTGTACACGAAATGCTCGTCAGATAGCAGTGATGTAATCTGCTCTAAATCGTCGTTCTTGAATTCTCGTTCTCCTACATAAAATTGTCTAATTCTTTCCCCCATTTCAGTCATATTTTCTTGTGTGACTTTCTCAGCGATTTCACGAGGGACTTCGTAGGACGAATTTTTGTTGTAAAATTCTATTTTTTTTAACCGGTCTTCAACCATTAGTATACCTTCTGCGGAATTGTACCCAATCATGAGAGGAACGCTGCACATTTTTTTAGATAAAAGGACATCCATTGGATTTTCGGTCAAAAAAGCTTCGACATTCTTAAATTTCTTTTCGGCGACCGGTGCGAAATGCATGGGCAATCCTCTGTACTTCTCCTTCTTAGCCATAGTCTTCATGGTCATTCTAGTCAAATTAACAGCAGGGACGCTTCTCAAAAACTCCAGCAACTCATTGGCATCATTGGTATCTTTTCCCAGAACCTTACCAACCTTAAATGCCCTGTTCCTTCCACCTTTGCCTTGAGCCCAGTCGTTGACACTGGTTCCACTTTGCGCTATAACCTTGTTGAAAAGCCCTCGAGACATTGGTGACAGCATGTGGTATACCACAGAAGAGGCCCCCGCACTCTCACCGAACAGCGTAATATTATTAGGATCACCTCCAAACTGGGCGATGTTTCTTTTCACCCATTTCATTGCAGCAACTTGATCTTTCATGCCCGCATTGCCTGGCACTTCAGGGGTATCTAAGCAGAGGAAGCCTAGCACTTCGAGTCTGTAGTTCAAAGTTACTAGTATCACATCGTGTTGCAGGAAAAACTTTGGACCGTACATGTCGTCGTTGCCTGAGCCGGCTATGTAAGCCCCACCGTGGATGAAGACCATGACGGGTATATTAGCAGACGGTTTGAGGGATTTTGTGTAGACGTTAAGGAATAAGCAGTCTTCGTTGCCTTCGTAGACGGCGCCGACGTTCATCTCAAACTGGGGGCATATGCCGCCATGTTCTAGCGCGTCCCGCACTCCATTCCACGGTTGAGGGGGCAACGGAGCCTGTAGGATAAACGTAATCAATTACATCGTGGTTATTTGATGACGCGATTAGCCTGGTTTGTACTATTTGAGAAATTAACCGACACTCCAAGCTTTGAATACCGGTACCTACATTTATCGGTAAGGTCAAAAAAAAAAATGTGATGAGCGCGAGTATTTGTTCACAATTCTTGGATGTTTTCTGTAATCTTTTGCATAGTATGTTTATGGGTGTCTACTCGTAGTGAAAGTCTAGGGTTTAGTTTGGGACAACATCAATTTTTTGAGATATTTTTAAATATTTATTTATTTGTTAACACTCAACTCCTCTCTTATATTTTGCAGATATTAACCACGGAAAGAGAGCAACAAACCTGGGATTTTTGAAGGCCCTTTTATTATTTCAATTGCATTGCTGTTTAGCACAATCATTTTTCACTTACCTGAAACCTGAGTTTCCCGACTGGTGGCTGGGCATAGGGGATCCCCTTAAAGCTGTAGTATGAAGAGCCATCGTACAGCCGGTCCACTGCTCCCCGGAGCTTGCCTTGCGCCACCGTCACAATTGGCTCATTCTGGGAAATTAATGTTAATAATGTTACAAGAGTTACACATTTTTAAATGACTATAAGATTAAAATAACATAATAATATACCATGATTGTAAAAATGTAATAAATTATTAGGCTGGTTTGGTAGGTCTAGGGGTGGACTATCTCCGGTGTCAGGGTTACGTGTCAATTATGGGACACCCTGTAATTTATAGGCCACCTGTATCTTACCAACAAACTGCTCATTACCGAAATTCCAGAATTTTTATAATACCAGATCCTCAATATACCCCAAAATGTAACATTCAAATTAAGGTTTTGTTTTTAATTTTTAACAATATTTCGAAGCTGGTGTTCTGAATCCTGGTAAAGAGAGTTGTAATCTGGTATTTTAAAATCCTGGTATTATGAGAATGTGCGTGCACAACAAACACCATATCATTTTTATTAATATAGATTTCAATGATAGTTACACAGACAAAGGTAGACTTTACAGTCAACAAAATGGCATGGCCCACTGGGAAAGAGAAAGATAGGAAGACCAAAGAAAAGGTGGACAGAAGATATAGTGGAGCAGCTGGCAAAAACTGGTGGAGTCTTGGTGCAGAGAGGCAAAAATGGAGGAGGCTTTCACCCGAAAGGGGTCCATTTCAAAATAAATGCGAAAATACACATGTGATTAATATTAAGAAATGAAATAAAAAGCTTTATTATTATTAATAATGAAGTAATATTTATTTTACACATAAACACTATTGATTGATTACACAGCAAAAAAAAGTTTAAGTTTAGTTTTTCTACTTAACTTCAGAAAATAAAGTGTTATTGTAGAATTATTTTCAATAGATAATATCTAAATAAAAAGCAAGCTTTATAAACCCGACTGCATTTTTTGATACTGATGTCGTAAATCACCTAGGGCCGATAGAGCAGCTTAAGAGCTATCGATTTAATGCCTATGTATGTTCAGTGATTTTTACTAGTTTCGGAGACATTGAGCATTATAATCTGATGCTTTGTAATTTTCCCTTATGTCTTTGTCACGAAAAATCCTTAATTTTATTTCAGAATTTTTTCATTGGTATCTTACATTATTAGAATCATTATGAATCAGTGAAGTTTTTAAACTCTTGCTCATTTTTTTTATAAAATGTATTTTAAAAACATTAAAACACATAAAATCTGGTTAAAGAATGATTTAAAAAAAAAAATGTACACAGTGATCCTTGCGCCATCAAGATGAATCTAATGACGTGTCATTTATCAAAATCAGTTGACTATTTGAGAAGTTACGAGGGGACATAAGAACGGACATACACATAACCCTCAACAGGTCAAAAACATAACCCTCTTTTTGGGCTTCACCAGTCGTGTAAAAATGACTGATTAATGGTAATAGTAATAATAGCAAACAGAGAATACTGATATATCTTTAACTAGCGGCCCGCCCTCGCTTCCATTCATTTTGTGTGAGTTTTCTGTAACACCCATACATAATCCAGAATTTGTTATACAAAACCTTCCCTCTTAAATCACTCTATCTATTAAAAAAACCGCATCAAAATCTGTTGTGTAGTTTTAAAGATCTAAGCATACATAGGGACAGACAGACAGTGGGAAGCGACTTTGTTTTATACTATGTAGTGAAGAAGTTCTACACTAGAACTGTTACTGCAAATATATCCTGGACCATTCTATTTCAATACCATGATAATTATGTCTGCATAAGTATTCAATGTAACTTAAGCTTTGATTTTATTATTTCATTCATAAAAGTCACTCCTCATTGCATAATTATTTTACTTAAAACACTGCTCGTAATACTAATGTATAACTGGTTTAGTTTAACTTTAAACCATGTTTTAAAAAGTCTTGGTGCGCAATCAAAACATATGCAATTTAACACACACTAGCAAAGTATGTGCATGACATGATAAGATAAATTATTCGGAACGAGATATATCAATCCACTTCAACATTAAAGTCTCATGATGAAACGTCACATTTAAACTGAGAATAACAATAATTGAACTTTGTACATACTTTATTCGCCGACGTGATCAATACATGAACACACAACAACACAAATAACGGACAATAATTATTCACCATTGCTTCGGAGGCGAGGGAGAAACTCTTTATGAAGCATCTCGGAGCTTGCACGGCTGTATTTATGGCTTCCGCTACGAACTTTAACATTGTAACGCAAGGCAAGTTAGTCACTTGTTTTGAATATCTTAGGGCGGCGGTGTTTACAACTCTGACAAATAAGTGACATCAGAATGACAATGACAATGCAATGACAATTAACTGACAGATGTAGTGTTGGTTTTGCTCTTCTTAGAAGTATCGATAACTGTTTGACGACGCGTTGGCCTAGTTGGTAAGTGACCCTGCCTACGAAGCTAGCGGTCCTGGGTTCAAATCCAGGTAAGGGCAGATATTTGTGATGAGCGCGAATATTTGTTTCTGAGTCATGGTTTTTTTCTATGTATTTAAGTTTATTATTTTAAATTCTTTTAATTTTTATTATATATTACCTATATGATATTATCTATGAAGTGAAAATGTAATTAATTAATTATACGTATTTAACATTAATTTTAGTTTAGATTTAAGTACATACTTATTACTTAAGTGCAGTGCCCTTACACTGTGGTGCCCTTGCAGGGTATCGCATGGACTAACCTATACTTAAGTTTTAAAGATATTAACACCAACCTGTACAACTTCTTTGCCATGTGATGACAATGAATAAATGAATATGAATATATATTTCTCTATATAAGTATTTATATCGTTGTCTAGTACCCATAATACAAACCTAGAGCTTTGTTTGGGACTAGGTCAATTGGTGTAACATTGTCGTCTGATATTTATTCTATTTATTATTTTATTTTGAAAAGACTATCGATGTCATTAAATGAGTTAAACCGATTGTTTTAATTATTTAATATGAAAAAACAGCATCATGACAAGAGACAATTTCACAAAATTCACAACAAGTAACACAATGAGAAAAATGTTGTCATTCAAATTAATTATCATTTTTTTACAACGAATGAACAATGTTTATAAGTAGATAGATTGATTTAAAGGGCGAATAATTGGGTTGTTTAAACCTCCATGAATTTTGTTTTTAATAATATTGACGAGAATCATGATAATTATCACCAACTTCGAATGTAAATAGAAGTACCTAATATTAGAAAAGAGTAGACCGTGTGTTTAGCCTAGTTGGTAGTGACTGCATACGTAGCTAGTAGTCCCGTGTTCAATTCCTAGGATTTAATTTGTCACGAAATGAGCGCAAGTATTTTGTTCCTGAGTCATGGATGTTTCCTTTAACATTTTGTATATAAGTATTGAAGTTATTATTATTATTTATTATTATGTATTTCTCTATATAAGTATGTTTTAACACCAAATGCTCGAAATTGCCCACTTATATGTATGTCATGCAAACCTCACCTAAAGTAAGTCATTGTAGCGGCTAACCAGCATTATAACCCGCTGGTTAATAATGAGATTTGAATTCGTATGAAAAATTACAATTGGTACGCTTTTTTTAAATAAGGTACTTTAAGTTTTAATAAAACGTTGTTGCTTTTTATTGTCTCGCAAAAGGTAATAAAGGAGGGTATTTTCCATTGGGATAGGTACAGCTGTTTTCGTCTTGGGCGCGCCCTCGCTGCACTCAGGACTCCGTTTAATTCCCTCGCTTCGCTCAGGAATTAACTCAGAACACCCTCGCTGCACTCAGGAGTTAAATCTGGAGTCCCTCATTTGCTCAGGATTCCATATCGCGGCCGTGACATAAAACAGTGCTTTATCCCCTCGGTGTATAATCTACTATTATCGTTTCTTGTCGCCGTGTTGAGCTATTTTAAGTTATTTACTATTTATTGATCTCTGCCTGTAAGTAATATTAATTCTTGTAAAGACTAACATAATTTTTACCGTTTTACGTGACCTGTAAAATATAAATTACCTACTACCTATATGTGGAGTTGTTTTATTCGTAAGAATCTAGTAAGCTCTCCCACAAGATTGTCCCCTGGAATAGTATCATTTCATTAAAAACCGAAAGAAAACAGTTTTTTCTGAAATAGGTAGGTAATATGCGAAGACGACAAAGACAACGGTTAAAACTTCGAAGAATCATTTATAAACTGCATTGATCGTCGATATACTCAAATGTATGCTAACCAAGAATATGTAAACATTACTATGAAAGTGGGCACATTCTAGCTTAGCATAACTTGTGGCTTCTACACTAGGTACTCGCATGATTACAGCCGGAAACGGGAATATCTGTAATTAGACCAAGATACCTAATTCCTTTGCTTGTTTCTGATCTACTCTGCTCGCTTAAAAGCAGCCGTGAACAGAAGCATCAGTCATTACAGCAAGATCCTCCATTGGTTCTGGTGTTCGCGTGCCATATAAATAACGTACCTACTGCAGTAGGTATAGAGACACCTCTTTTACACTTAAATATTTCACTTTCGCGCCCTAAGTACGCATGTTTTCGTTATAATTTAAATACTAAATATTGTTTGTGCCTTGTAGTGGCCTGCTTAATACCACTCCATGTCTTTCTGTGGATATCGTAAGACTAAGCGACTAAGGGAATAAATGCTTGTAGTAGGTATTGTTAGGCGATGAGCTTGCAACGTGCATAGTATAAATAGAGAAGTAGCTCGTCTTCAAACAAAGGTACATCGCGCGGCTTGCACGTGTGCGTTACGCCGACCTTACGGCTGTGGGCGGGGCGAACGTCGCACACGAAACTACAAGCAGAGGTGCGGGTATGGTGATTAGACGGGGTCGCGGCGTCATTGCGTTCGGTCACGTTTGGTTGTTTGTAGGTAGTGCGCGTTAAATTAAAACATCGAGCGACAATGTCTTTGTCGAAAACTAGATAATATTGTTCAGTTTACGGGTGTTTAAATAATGGTGTAAGAAATCCGGAGCTATCGTTTTTCCACATACCTTTTGAGTCGGAAAGGTGAGTACCTACATACCTATTTAGAGTTTGTGTTGTGAAGAATGCTGTTTATTTTTTTATATTTACCTATAGCTTATAGCCCACTCACAGCTTTTGTTAAATCTATTTTATTGTCAGCGTGACATTTTCATTCGTTTCAAAACGCCTAAACTGTGCCCTAAACCTAGCTTAGGTAGGTACAACTATCCAGATTTAATAAAAGCTGCTAGTGATTAATGTAAATAACTACTCAATTAATTAGGTATTTCGTACCGGCTTGCCTGTAGATAACTACTTATAGATAACTAATTAGGTGAAATAAATACGTATTAAGTAGGTAATTTAAGTTATTGAGTGTGACGTGTCAGTTAACATGTCACGACGTGGATGGCCAAGGTAGATGGTAGTGACCTAGTGACTAAGTACTGTTTACGAAGCTAGCGGTCCTGGGTTCGATTCCCGGTCAGGGCAAATATTTGTGTGATGAGTGCGAGTAGGTATTTGTTTTAGAGTCTTAGGTGTTTTATATGTACCTGTATAGTAATATTAAGTATGTATTTGTCACTACATAGGTAAGTATGTTTATCGTTACGTAGTACCCAAAGTACAAGCCTAGAACCTAGTTTGGGACTACCTAGGTCAATTTGTGTAAGATTTTCCCGTGACATTATTATTCAGATATTTATTCAATGTTGTGTAATACCGCGCGGCGCGAGCTGCCAATGCTCAAAGAAAGACGCGCGGCGGCGGCGCGTGCCTCCAATAATAGGTAAGGAAGCCGCCTTGCGCGAAAGCGGCATTATAAAAAGTCGAAAAGGAATTTACATATCACATCAGCATCACATACCTTTAAACATAATTAATATTTAGTGTCAACTGATAAAAGTATGTAAGTAAAATAATTTAAATTTCGTACTTAGGTAGGTACCTAACAATATTAATACTTAGGTACTTTAAGTTTGTGTAAAGTATGAAAATTACTATGATTAATATGATTATAGATCAAAGTAGGGCCAAGTAGGTGACTAAAATTTTAAAACGAGTTTGGACAACCCTTACGCCCGAGCGGCAATAGGTATCAGAATCTCCTAAAGGGCCGGAGTCGAGCTACTTGTCTATTTATACTATGCAACGTGTCACTAGTAAACATCTCAGCCTGTTTGTGCATAATGTATTTACAGAATTAACAACAGGTTCTTACAGTTGTTGGTAATTCTGTAGCTCTGCCTACCGCACTATATGAGTGAAGGCATGAAGGTATGTATGTATGCACTAAATATTGTATTGCCTTGTGGTGCGCTTCCTTCGTCAATCAAATGAACTTCGAAGTTATCGTATCACCAAAGATCATAAAGGGATAGAAAAAAAAACTAACTCAAATTAACGTAGTCTAAAATCTAGGCTTGTACTATAGGTTAGTGCCCAGACAGAAATAAACATACTTATATACAGAAATACATACTTAAATACACAGAAAACGTACAAGATTCAGGAACAGACATTCGCGCTCATCGCAAAAAAAAATTCCCCTACCTGTAATTGAACCCGGGACCTACCCTATGTTAAACGCCTAATAATGCCTTTAAGTTATCATTTTATCCTTAAATGTTATAATAATAAGTGCAATAAAAATTAATGCTTAAATTTGCAGGTTTTCTCATTATATTATAGTTTTCCTACGCCGTAAAAGCTTCGGTTGCCTAAGAAAGCAATCGGGTACTCACATTACCCAATAGATCTTTTCTTACTAGAAAAAATCATTGGTTCACACCGGCCACCAAGGATAGAACTCAGTACGGTGCTGTCACCATTCGACATTAGGCCACCGGCTCTCCTTTTAAATATAATGTGTACCTGTATTATGTACAGCAAAATAAATACGTATTTGTTTTTAAAATTGGTATAATTATGAAATACATTAAATTCAATACTGTGATTTATATAATACAATACGTATAAGTATTAAGTACTCATCCATCATACTATTAAGAATAACATGAACGCTACTTCAAAGTTCAGAGACATTTTAAATAAATACATTTGTAATAAAAGTCATAAGAGTATTATACATATGTGAAATATTAATTCTATAGTATCTATAGAGTGGTAGACTAGAATCATTTGCTATATTATTAATTATTATGTCTTACTTACTCTTAAAATTGTCTATTACAACTATCGTTCAATTATCTTACTTCAAATAAATAGATATCTTCTAAACCTCTACCATGACTGACTGACTGACGTATAGCCTAAAACCGCTCAACCTAGGGACTAAATTTGGAAGGAAGATTGCAAAGATTCGTACCCTAGGGGTGCACTAAGAATGGTTTTTCGAATATCAACCCCAAACGGGAAGAAATAGGGGGAGTTAGAAACTATTTTTACGCGTAAAAAGTCGCGGGTGTGCTCTAGTTCTTTTATAATCTCATTATTACAAATCACTCTTACTAATGCAAGGTAAACCGGTCTCGTAGTATAAATCATTCCAGAACTCCACTCGTTGCCTCTCTGCAAAGCGGCCAAGCGTCAACTTGACGTCGATGTCCAGGAATTCCTTATTCTCAACGGAGTATCGAGGCCATGCCACTCCTAAGGAATTGTCTGGTGTAGGGTTACTGAAAATAAGAAAAAAAAATGCGATGTTTTATGCTTGATTTAAACTGCGAAGTGCAAGTGGGAAGTTCATACATTTGCTATTTGCCACTTGACGGCAACTTTGCACTTGCACTTCGCAGAGTGTAAATCAGGCCTTAAGGTGCGGTTCCACTGAGGCTGAGATGAGCGGAGTGGAGAGGAGCTGTACCAATATTAACCAATAGACTCTAAACTAAGGCGCGGAAGGGCCGCTCGACGTGACCGCATGCGCCTTCTAGTGGTTAATATTGGCACAGCTCCGCTCCGCTCCGCTCGTGTCCGCCTCAGTGGAGCCGCACCCTTACACATGGAGGCTACTTATATTTCATAGGATTGACACTTTTGACGGAAGGGGCTTTATACACATCTGCCTACGTAAACTGGTTAAGACGTTAAGAGAGAGAAAGGGGGCAGGGTGAGTTCCTTGACACTGTATAAAGCTGGGTACTGACCAACGTTACGAGGTGTAATGTAACATGTTACACAGCGAGCATTCATGCAGTCAGTACGTAATTGCTCGCTGGTTTCCCCGTAATACTACGTACTGACTGCATGAATGCTCGCTGTGTAACATGTTACATTACACCTCGTAACGTTGGTCAGTACCCAGCTTAACGATTCCTCTAATAAAACAATAAACATAATTAAGCTCAGAAATATTTAAAACGCAATCCTATTTAAAATAGTGCGACAAAAGAATGACTTCCAAGTAGTCAAGACTGACTCACCCGCTATAAAATTTCAAGTTAAACTAACCGCAAAATACAACATGTACGTACGTTCTCAATAGGTATTTCCATAAATTAACTACCTATGCACAAATAAAGGCCATTACTAACCTGGTTTTTGCGAAGTCAGTCCACAGTTTAGTCACCTTCGAAACATAATCTTTAAGTTTGTCTTGGGACTCATATTCGTCTTTAGTTATGTTCGTAGAGAACATGTAGAAAAGTTCGTCAGCGTGGCTTGCTCCTTTGATATCCAAATCCGTCATATTCTTTCCAAAATTAAGATTACTCACTAAACTGAACCTATACATGTAAATAGGGGTATTATATTTAGAATACAAATAAATAAACCTATGCGTATTGTACACGAACTGCAAGTCAGATAGTAAGCACGAAATTTGCTCTAAATCGTCATTATTAAACTCTCGGTTCCCTACATAAAATTGTCTAATTTTTTCGCCAAATATAGTCATTTTTTCTTGCGTGACTTTCTCCGCGATTTCTCGAGGGACGTCGTAAGAAGGAGTTTTGTTAAACACATCTAACTTTTTTAAGCGATCTTCTGTCATTGCTATACCTTCCGCAGAATTGTATCCTATCATTAAAGGAACGCTGCACATTTTATTAGATAAAAGACATCCTAACGGACTATCTGTCATATATGCTTCGATATCATCAAATTTTTTTTCAACGACTGGCGCAAAATGAAGGGGTAGACCCCTGAACTTTTCATTTTTCGTCAGAGTCTTATTATTCATCCTAATTAAATTAACCGCAGGAACGCTTCTTAAAAAATTAAGCAATTCACTTGTATCCTCGATATCTTTGCCCAAAACTTTGCCAACTCTGAATGCTCTGTTCTTACCGTCTTTACCTTGAGCCCAGTCACTGATACTGGTTCCACTTTGCGCTATAACCTTGTGGAAAAGCCCTCGAGACATTGGCGACATCATGTGGTATATCACAGAAGACGCTCCCGCACTTTCACCAAAAAGCGTAACATTATTAGGATCACCTCCAAACTGGGCGATGTTACTCTTCACCCATTTCATCGCAGCAACTTGGTCCTTCATGCCCGCATTGCCTGGCACTTCCGGAGTATCCAAGCACAGGAAACCTAGTACTTCAAGTCTGTAGTTCAAAGTTACAAGTATGACATCGTGCTGAAGTAAAAACTTTGGACCGTGAAGAGTGTCATTGCCTGATCCGGCAAAGTAAGCTCCTCCGTGTAGGAACACCATAACGGGTATATTGGCCGTTGGTTTAAGAGATCTGGTGTAGACGTTGAGGAATAAGCAGTCTTCGTTGCCCTCCACGATGGCGCGGAAGTACATGTCATATTGAGGGCAAATGCCGCCATGTTCCGTCGCATCCCGCACTCCCTCCCACGGTTGAGGGGACAACGGAGCCTAAACAAAACATTTTAAATATCATTAAGATAAAAAAATCCAATATACAGGTTAATTGTTACCTACAGTATTAAATTTTATTGTTGTATAATAACGTATTTTAACGAAACTTAAGACAATTAGCCGCGTTGTCATATTTTATAAATAATAATATAAATGTAACTTACTCAAAAAAAACAGACGAAACATAAAAGTTTGATTCTACAAAAAGCAATATGATAATATTGATGATAATTTTAAAACAAAAATATTTATTTACACTCGCAACGTTTGATGAATGTCATTTTCAAAGTAATTTTGTTACTCAACATTAGCTGACTAAAGAAGAAAATTTAATGATTTTAATGACTGGCAAACGCGCATTGCATTACCTACCTTATGGTAAGTATTGAGTTTTGGCATTCTATCGTGACACTGTCCCATCACTAAACGAGTCTCAGATTTGACGTTACGTTACATTTCACTTAAAGCGGAGCTTCAGTTTTGCATAATATCTTATTACAATTAATTTAGAGCGTCACGACTGCTATTGGGTGGGACATAATTAAAACAATTTATACGACATATTAAAATAAACATAATTCAAAGGCGACTTTAAGAATATCATACAACATTTTAATCTTGCGTGATTAAAATTACGAAATACGGTTCTCACAGGCAACATCCTAGATTAAACAGAGTATAATGTTGACTAATGATTTTAGAAATATTGACTTAAATCACAGATTAAATAAGAGTTACTTTCCTTTCTAGCAATACCTAGTTTACCTGAAACCTGAGTTTCCCGACTGGTGGCTGGGCATAGGGGATCCCCTTAAAGCTGTAGAATGAAGAGCCATCATACAACTGGTCCACTTCTCCCCGGAGCTTGCCTTGCGCCACCGCCACCACTGGCTCAACCTGAAATATTACAAAAAATGTAGCCTTTAGTTTTGAGACAAGCTGTTGTTACAGACTGTATGTATGTATGTAAACACTTTATTTTACAAAAAACAAATACAATATTTACAAAATCGGAATGCGGGTCTTTATCTTCTGCCATCATTATTGTTAGTCATAATTGTGTTTTAGGTCATATTTATCTCAAGTCATAACATTATTTTTAACCGACTTCAAAAAAGGAGGAGGTTTTCAACTCAACTGTAAAAAAAAATAAGAAACTTTCAGGATTTCTATAAATCACACCTAACCTAATCTAGCCTTGTTATACCTTCAAGTTAGGCATTTAAGAAATTCTGAAAAGTTAACAGTTCCAGCTACATAAAAAATATGACTCTCAATCATTATGTTGATAAAACAGTTAAGACCAAAAAAAAAGGGATATAATGGCATCCTTAGGAATGTACAAAGGTCCCATGCAGCTAACCTTTGGGTGTACTTTTTTCCCAGTCATATGCTAATCAAAACCAAAATATATATCTCTGATTAAGTAGTACAGTCAAGGATTTTAATTGTTATGCCACTATGGAACCCTGTCGCATAACGTTAATCAATAATTTTTGCGTAATTTCTTTCATGTGGTTTGACTCTGTCACTATGACAGGGTTCCATAGTGGCATAACAATTAAAGTCGTTGACTGTACATTCGAGATCCACCTTTCTGATCACCTCTTAGACTTTTAGACATCATAATATTGCGGTTTCATCAGGTTAAGGTACACATGCATTCCAAATGTCAGTCTATTCCAATAACAGGAACTAGTATGGTCTGTCTTAAAAGTAGTTGCACACTTTAATGCTTTCTCTCTTTAACATCACGTTTGAACTGCTGCACTGATTTTTCAAAAGCATTAAGGCATTCACTGCCAGGGGGCGTGGCCTAGGAACAAAGTTGTATGACAGTGAACGCATATATGCCTCGGTGGCAGTGAATGCGTTAATGTCAGAACTTACTAAAGTGTGCCACTATTTATAAGGCTGACTGTATAATGGACATGTAATATTTGACTAATAAGCGTAATATCAAAAGAACATACAAACATATTAAATCAAATAAAAACTTGTAATAAACTGGTGTGAGTTAATAATAGGTAATAAAAGTGTAATGATAAATTTATAAGTTGCCGTTGCCTGTGACTACGTGTAGAAGTCATTTCTCATTACTGGCGGTAAAAAGAACACTTTGTCAATCAATCAATTTATTTGCCAAAATGCGTTACATAAGGTCTTAAAATAGTATTAAAGGTATATAGGTTCAAGCTATTTCTATACTAAATTTAATCATATTTGGTTCGGCAGTGAAAGCATAATGAACAGACAAAGTGACTTTCACATATTTATAATATTGGTACTTATAGATTTATTGCCATATTAATAGTGACATATGTTACTTCATAATAGAGAAACATTGTTGTTTTATGAAGAGTTTATTTATGTATGCATTATAAGCAGTGGTCAGATAACGAAGTGCTAATTGACCTGACCATGATGCATGTTAATTGAAAAAGAAACCTATCTCACAAATGCATAATATAAATGGTTTAATTTCATTTATACTTACTTCGATTTTTGGTTAATTAGAGTAACTATACCAACCGGTTATAAGGTGAACCAACCAAATCATCTACTTAACCAACTATGAGGTTGGTTCATTACAGAGTGAGACTGAGACTACTGCAGCTCCCTTAAGCACCTAAATACCTAGGACATTATTATAAACTGTTAAGATCAGGCAATGAAAGGGACTGAGCTATATGGCTATTATAATTCCATCCTCTTTCACTGCCTTGAATCTTGGCATGTTATGATTTGACAGTTAATACGGCCTATGCATGCTAGTAAACCTGAGACGCAGATAAGTGTATTCTGTTTGAGTTGCCAATATCTGCTGGCAACAGAGATCATCCTATTTAAACTGAGATCAATAAAAGTTGAACTTCACACATACTTTCATCACTGGAAGTTCTGCACATGAACACAAAATAACAGACGATATTATTATTTACCATTGCTTCGGTGGCGATGGAGAAACTCTTTATACATCGCTTTGGAGTATGCACTGCTGTATTTATTGCTGCACATACAAACTTTAGCATTGCCAAGAACGTCAGTCACTTGTTTTGAATTAAGAACTGTAGAGTACCGGCGGTGCCGGCGGTAACAAATGACAAGTAGAGTCAGGTCAGTGATGTATTTTTTGACGTTTACTATAATATGAATGGCACGACACGACAGTGACATTGAGTGACATTCATTCACAATCACAACTAACTGACAGATCTAGGGTTGCTGTGGTTGGGTTTGTTTCAGCACTGTTTATATCGATAACGTTTAAATAAACGTCTAAGAATAATAAAATTTCTGATAAGACTATGTAATTTCTATAACATCTTATCTATTGAGGTGTGTTGGTATGGTTATTGTTATAAGTAATATAAAATATAAGTATAGGTTTTTACCTAACCACTTGAGTGCTCGTGCAAATAATTTGATCGACCTTATTTTTAAGCAAATAATGGCTGTCACTCTTAATTCTGAGGCTCTACTTTGAAATCCGTAATTCGGACTTCGTCTATTGCTACCCCTTTTGCTCTCGACGCGTCACTAATTCGCAAGAAAGTGATGGGGCGATCCGAAGTTCGAATTACAGATTTCAAAGTAGAGCCCCTGGTTGCACGAAGCACGTGAGTGTGAGAAATGGAATGCGCTGTTGGTAAAAGTCTCCATTTTAAACACCCTTTTATTAGCTTATCTTATAACTTTATAACTAATGAATTTAATTAAATTATTTAAATGAAATTGTTAGATTTACTTAAAATTCTGCATGCTTAGGTATGTAACTCCTGGTGAAAATACTTAATAAGTAGGTACCTAGGTAGGTATGGTACCATCGAGCCGGTATGATGATGGAGACGGAAGGTGGCTTAACTCTTCAATGGTTAATAGTTGGTCCGTCAAGCATGAACTCTTTTGGTTGGCTGGTCTTTTATTTAATTTAGCACCTAAGTTTTTCAAAGTGAAGTTCCTACAGTCGGCAACATTAAAGAGTGTCATATTCTATTTTTTTTTTCAATTAAAACTATACAAATATTTTAAAACGTATGTTTACTAAGATTCCGTCCACGGTCAAGAAAAAAGCAGCAAGGGGAAAATTACCATAAAAAAACACCGTCGAAATACTACTCTAAGTCTATGAGGATCGGTTATTTTCAAGTTATTGTACTCGTGGGGCCCGAGCGCAGACACAACAGCCTGACGAAGGCGGGCTTAAGCACCCTGGAGATGATCAATTGCGATTGATAATTTTACTTGATTTTCAATCGCCATTGGTACTTATACGAATCCTACACTTTCGTAGTTGTCCAGGATCTTCAACCTCCTACTTAGCTCCTATTTACTGGTGTTGGTTACCTATCACAAGGTTAAATTTCAGTTACAAACTGTTTTGTTTGTCTGACTTTTTTTTCCGAAACCGTTCAACTTTCATGGTTTTTTATAAAAGGAACCTAACTTAACCTAAAGTTTCTGTAAGTAAATATATCTATTTAAATATTTTGAAAAGTTAATGGGTACCTACAGATTTTTTTCTAACTTATCAATTTTTGGAAAAATGAAACAGTAAAGTAGAGAAACAAAACTTCGGACTTACGGTAGGATACCACTAGGGTTAAGGCAACATTACATAGCATTTTTGAGGGTTAACATTAACACCACCATAGTTAGGTAAGATCGGTATTTCAAATTAATAATAAGCAAATACTACTTGATGCAGTTTATTCTGTGACTACATAGTCGTTAATAAGACTCGCAGAAATTGTTAGCCCTAGACCACAACCAAGTTATTGCCAACTTATTTTTCGTGCGGGCAAACAACGTACTTACGAAACTGCGTGAAAATTTCACAGCAAATGACGTCAGTGGTGCCACTGATAACTGCGCATATAAGTTTGTATTGCAAGTGCGCACGGGCAACTACACGCACGCCGGAGCAACTGTAAGTAAAATTGACACAAAAATATTAATGTTACATTTACATTAAAAGTAACATTTTATTTTAACACGTGTTTGCTAGGCCGATAATAAATGTATCCCTTATTTTCCGCGCTCGACCGGCAAATTTGCGTCGAAGTTGGCGATACGAAGTCAAAAATCCACCAATAGAAATGGTTCATTTGGTCTACCTGCATCCTTATCTGACCACCCACTTCACCCACATTCAGTGTAAATAAAGGATTAGTGATTTTATCAATATTATTGTGGCCAGAAATGATTTTGAATCGACTATTAGCTCTGATAGTTCGCAAAGTGGAACAATTGTGCAAATATGCGAAATTGTTTGATATTTTCTTATTTATTTAGGGTTTATTGGTTGTTGTCAAGTTTTTAGAGGGTTTGCAGGTGGTTTTGGGTATATTTTAGGCACGCGTAGGCAAGTCTACGGGCCGCGTAGAGACGCTACGCGTGCTGAAAGCGCGAACCTTTGACATGGCGAGCGCTAACATTTTAAAGGATCATAAATATACTTTCGAATTTTTATGAAATATAATTAGGTATTATTGGAAAAAATATTATTATTTATTTGAGGATCACCAACAGCATATAATGCTTAAAGTTAAGAGGAAACACAATAATTTATGGATCTCACATACATGGAACTAAAATACATACAATAACCATAACCTTACACAAAATCGAGCAAGTATTGACAATACAATACAAACATTTGGATACAACAATAAATTATTATGGTTTCTACCAATTTATTCTCCATTTGGTATAAACACCAAGTATTTTTTAAACTAATCTCTCATTTATATAAGTCGAGCATGAACCTGTGATTAATTAGGAGATTTCTTCTATATTATTTAAGTAGTTTAGTATTTGTATTCGAGACCAATAAAAAAATGTCAACTATGATTTTTACTAGTAAAAGAAACGTTAAATTATCCATTTCACTTTGTTCATAAGTAGAGCCGTAAAAAACTGCTTAAAATATACTGGACTATCAAGCTAAACATGTAAGTAATTTTAATAATTATAACATTTTACGAGACCTCACAATTTAATTTACTACTTTTGTTCAAATCTAAATTATTTTATTACGGACTATTCTTTTGAAAAGACTGGTATTATATAGTATTGTATAACTTACAAGTATTAAAAAAAATAACGCAGTTACTTAAAACAGCAGAAGTATTAAGTTTAAACTTAACCAATGATGGCGATTTTGGTGAAATGCTCTCTCTCTCGTCAGTTTAAGAAATAATTTCGTAGAAATGAACCACATTAATCATAGTTAATACATTGCATTTGGTACTTAAAGTAAAAACTTCTAATAACAATGTGAAACCAATTTTTTGTGCGCAATTATTTTTTATCAAAATGTGTTCGACACGCGTAGCAACCAAAAGTATTGCAAAAAAAAACAATATGGCAAAATAATTGGTGCAGATTGTCATTTTAATAAAAACGCAAAAATAAATGTTACCTTACTATACAATATTATTAATATTTACTCAACAATACAGTGATTTGAAATTAGTTTGAAATAAATCACGCCCTGAGGCAAAATTGTGTGTCAATGTTTCGACGAGACTATATTGCAAAAATTATTAAATCCACTATCAGTACTTATACACCTGTGACAGTGACAAATTTCTCACGGTATTATCTCTATACAAAATCATTCATTTCCATATGTCATTTAAAAAAACCAGTTGATACTAAGGGATTGTGATACATTGAACATACACACACTGTGTTTTGGGATCATAATTAGTTCATCAAAATGTCAGATTTTGACAAGTTGTCAATGCATGTCAAGATAAGGATGCGTTATTCAACATGCAACTATGATATCATTAATATCATAGATACGCGATAGATTAATACACACGATGTATGAAAGAAGTGAAACCTCTATACAAAAAAATGTGTTTTCTTTTTTTATATAAATAATATTTATATGTATCTATCATGATTTCATCATCATCAGCAGCATTATAATCAGTCCGTATAAGTCCACTGCTGGGCACAGGCCACTCTCAATGCACGCCACTGCTCCCGATCTTCAGCTTCTCTCATCCAACCTACACCGACCCATCTGCGCGTATCATCTCGCTCCGTCTTGCCCAGGGTAGTGATTGAAGCAAAGGTGAGCGAACGCAGGAGTGATGTCCAAGCGGCGAGTTTAAGTAGTCCCATCAAAGCGAACAAAACACATTTCAGCGCGTGTATTCAATTTGGCAGCATGGCTTCTCGAACGTATAAGGCTGCCTAAATCAAAATGCACGCGCTAAAATGTTTTTTTGCTCGCTCTGACGGGACTAGTTAAGCTCGCCGCCTTTGCTTTTGAGATAATCACTACCCAGGCGTCCTACACAACGTTTGCCGAGACGCGTGCTCCACTCAAGAACACGGCAGCTCCAGCGGTCGTCGGTTCCTCGGCAAGCATGACCGGCCCACTGCATCAGCTTGTAATTTACAATTGACAAAAACCTTTTATCCTTAATACAAAAATTAAATTTAAATAGGTTACTGCTCAGACTTCTTGTTACAATAGGATAGATGGTGCAAAAAATAGTAAAAGTTCTTAGCCATCAAAAAACATTTTGCACTCACAATTTTACCCTTCACCTTTACCCCTATAACCGTTTAGTGCACAGTGGAGCCGAATCGCGCAGTCATTATTTACAACCCTTTGGATAAACCCTTAACAACAAACCTTTTTAACATTTTAAAACTACGCCCAACAATGGATGATGTATGTTTTTTCTAACTTGCCAGGATTACTACCGGATTTTGTAAATGTTTTAATATTTAAAAGATTAGCTCCATGTTCCGTATTCGAGTACAAGTAAATATTGTTGTATTTTGTTTGTGAAAGAGATTTTAAATTTTATTAGATTGCGTTTTGAAGACATCATGATTGGGTGTCAGGGTGCGATCGCTAAAAGAGCACGGCTATTAATGAAACTATTGTTTTCTACCAACTTAAGTGTAACGTCTACAGAAAACTATTATTTATTTTGATTATAATCTTTCTGAAAAAAATATTCAAAAAGTTTAACATTATTTTTTATGCGTTTTATAACGTTTATATTTCAAATCGACATATTGTGCTCTATAAAGTCGATAACCCACATAATCTATTTCAGTCTTTAAATAAGTCCATCAAGTCTTTTTACAATCACAATTCTGTTATAACAAGAAATAAAAATTATTTAAAACACTTTTACATTCATAATATTTACTAAGATTTAAGATTTAAACCTTTAATTAAACATTCAATAACTTGATAAGCTTGAAACAAGCAAATAATCGCCGTACCCGTCGAGTCCGCAGAATTATGCTCGGTGGCGAGCTGGTCGTTTGGACCGGAGGGGCGCGCGCGCAGCCTGGGGTTGGTCACTAGTGCTGCGTCATTACGTCGATATTTTTACTATCGATACTAAATGTGTGTACCAAATCGAGTCATGAAACTTTTGTGAAGTATTTTGTCAATGATTACTGTTTATAAGGCTAAAAATTGATGAACGTTAGTATGATAACTAATGTGTCTTACAAATTTGAAAGTTCGTTTATTTTTTGACCTTTTTTACCTCAAAACAGAGTTCTTTTTGGTCTACGTGGATGGTTGTTGTAAAATATAGGTTACTTTTTAACCAAGAAAGATGGGTCCTGCTTCGGGGTACGGTAATGCACGAATACACTCAGTAAATAATTTAATATTAAATGTCATTATAAAAAAATGGGCTTTAAATTAGTTTATTTTACTTGTTACACAGCACACATCTAATTATAACCTTCTAAAGGCCCGCCAGCGGCTTCGCTCCTGCTGCAAATTTTTGACATTTCCGATAGATTTTTCAATTACTCCTGACCATAACGAACACAACACAAAAAATAATTACTTATCTATTTTAGTGCAGTCCTTCGGAAGTTATGCGCTACACACATTTGGGCGATTCATTTTTATTGATATAGCGTTAGATAGACTGTTATTAATATATTTTAATTTTAATACACTAATTAAACACATAATCATCGTTGTTTTGTTTTATCGATAAGCACATCACTTTGGCTTTCAACCCTTCAACAGCTACACATGTCAGAGTAATGCATTCATGGGCTCTCGAGCGTGGCAGCGCAAAGTAACTAAACGGGCACACCCCGCGAGCTTCATTTATTATTTTAAACTGCAACTCATAATTTTCAGATTTGGACATTGAAAGGGTTGAAATGGCGGCACCTGTTTTGATTTTGGGTTTTGGTGATTATTTTTGAATAGTTATGTATTGAAAACATTATTGAAATATTTTGGTCATGTACCTAAGCATTAAATTTTGACCATGTAAATACGGGTACCTATGAATCTATGAAAATATGTTCAATAAAAAAAACGTACTCATGTCCAATCTCTCCTTTTCATGGTTACAAAGTCAAACTAGGAACCCTCATAGTTTCGCTATATCCGTTTATCTGTCTGTCTTAAGTATGTCACACTCACTTTTTCTCAGAAACTATCAAAGTTACAAAACTTACATTTTGTGCACTTATAGATATTTATGGTGCAATCAACGATGTTTTTTCAATGATGAAAGAAGTAAAACCATTTTTTTTTACAGTAGCTAGGTCTAAAGCAAGGTTAAAACTATATTATTTACTTTATCATGTGATATATGTTGGATAGTTATTAAAATACCAGTATGTGCATGTCATTATCATTTTTAGGGTTCCGTACCTCAAAAGGAAAAAACGGAACCCTTATAGGATCACTTTGTTGTCCGTCTGTCCGTCTGTCTGTGTGTCAAAACCCTTTATCTCCGGAACGCGTGGAGGTATCGAGTAGAAATTTAAACCATATACCTACTCAAATTGACAGTCACTTGAAGCTATGAAAAAATCAAACTTCTACATTTACGTAAAAAAAGATAAGGCCGTTTATGTTGCAAAAAACGTGTATTTCGACACTCTCGAGGGAATCAAAATGTCTAGGGTATTTCCCATTGACCTAGAACTATGAAATTTGGCAAGTAACACCGTCTTTTACTACAAGTATAGGAAAATATCTAAAATCTGTACATTATTAGTTGAATCACAAAAAAACAGGGTCTTTATGCAAGGAACGGCGGCGGCGGTGCAAATTTTGAATTGAGTTGACCGTGTCATGTGCGGAACCCTCGGTGGGCGAGCCCGACTCGCCTTGTCCGGTTTTTTTAAAATTTGAAAGACAGTTAAGGATGTATTTAACTCTAAAAGTGCCATTTTTGCTAGAGCTACGTGTCCCCACCGACTACAGCAAAACTACAAATATAAAAAATCAAAAAAACATGGTAAATGAAAGCACATACCTATACTTAACGAAGTTAAAAGTAAAACTGTCACAACTAAAAAGACTTGATTGGTTCTTGAGATACAGATATATAATGTTTACACCTAGGTACTTAAAAATCATATCATAATTTGCATAAGTTAAGTAAGTAGGTACTCTTGGGTATTATGACGGCATATGGCTGTGGCGTTTCCTTCTTTATTATTTTATGTTTTTTACCGTATTGTTGTGAATCAACGGTTTTTTTCTTCTCCAATAACCTAAACCTGCCAATATTATTTTTTTGCACATAAATGCAAAACTGCCCTCAGTTTTTATAGAGGCGTGAAACGGAACACTTTTTAACCCTTTCAGCGGCCAACGCGACCATGACGCTATTTGTCAGAGTTTGGCGAGAAATTTCCGATCAACTGTGACGACAACCATTTCGGTAATAATACACCTACTTCACTGTTAACTGATCGTGTGTAAATGTGACTAATGGTCTAAAATATGTACCGATATATCTAGTGACAGTATCCAAAATTTATTCATCATAACTAGGTATTAGATAGATAAAAGCTAGGGAATGTAAATAACCGGTTATAACCAGTTTTAACCGGTTATTTTCATACAAAAACGTCTAAATTGCATTCCTTAATTAAAACCCCCTTCTTGCAGAGCTGATATCTCTTAAACGGCCCGACCGATTTTTAACCGACTTCAAAAAAGGAGGAGGTTATACGTTCCACTGTATGTTTTTTTTTTTATGTATGTTCACCGATTACTCCGTCAATTGTGAACCGATTTTAAAAATTCTTTTTTGGTTTGATAGAGTATACTTCAGAGGTGGTCCCATTGTCAGCAAATCTGAATCTGATGAAGGGATCAGTGAGGAATTGAGGGAACTCCTCAAATATTGTATGCAAACATATAGCGATTTTAGTATTTTTAGTAACAAGTGAAGCATTTGCATTCAGAAAGTGTCACTTGGTGAAGCGGAACTGATGATGAAGACCACAGATGGCCACCGGAACTCCTTAACGGTACCGATTTCAAGGGTGGCGATAAGATATCTCGATTAAGATAGTTGAGCGACTACAACGAAGCACATTTAATTGTTTTAAAATGACTATGATTTTCCCGCGGCGTTGCTTGCGGCGAGCTTGAAATGTCTTAAAGTTTCATATATCAACTAAGAAGTGGGACTACATAAGCTTATTATGATCACTAAAAAGTGTAAAATAAAATAAATGTTTTAAAAAACAAAAAACCGCCTTCAAAAATGCAAAAAATAACTTCTACTACTAGGTACTTAGTAGCAGGAGGTACCTATCCTATTAGGTTAGTCTAACTGAAGTCGGCGACCACAATATTTTCAACAAAAAGCCGACTTCAGTTGGACTAACCTAATAGGATAGGTACCTCCTACTACTAAGTACCTAGTAGTAGAAGTTATTTTTTGCATTTTTGAAGGCGGTTTTTTCATGACACCTTAAGTACCTACCACCGCTAGAAAATCTGCTTTCAAATAAAGAAATCGCATCCAAATCGGTTCACCCGTTTAAGAGCTACATCGCCACAGACAGACACAAACACATAGCGTTCAAACTTATAACACCCCTCTTTTTGCGTCGGGAGTTAAAATTTATATTATGGTACAGTCAGCGTCGTAAATGTATAAGGTAACATTCAAAGGGCTCAAATACGGTACACCATATTAACTGTATGGTGTACGTCACCAGCAATTATATTATATTATCCAACAATGGGCGCAAAAATATCTAACACGTCTTTATAACTAGAGGTATAAGAGCGTGTTACGGTAAAATGTCATCAATTTGGACCCACCTTAAGAGTTTACGGTGAGGTTGGTCTACGATATGTAGACTGTACTAAATAGTACATTTGCCGTTCGGCTTTGTCTTTTCGCATTGAAACAAATTTCACTTCTCAATTATTTCGCCATGTTTATAGGTAGTCTAGTACATAGGAGGATTTCCATAAAGGTCATCAAACCTTGTATTGTTTTTATTTTTATTAAATTAAATTAAATTAAAATTAAATTAAAATTTATTTATTTGCCAGAATACGGTGACAAGAAAAGATCTTAAGGCTTATTATTTAATAATGCTCGGCACCTTGCATCACGACGCTATAATTTCTCTAATAGGTTAATAGTGCGTAAAAACTATTTTATTGCAACCCTTTTTTATCGACTAGCAATAAATTATATCAATATTTGATCAGACACGGATTCGGGTGATTTTTTATTGATCTTTATGACGCGAGGTCACATCTGTCTCGTTTTTGAGTCAAGTACACTTTTGATTTTATTATAAAGAAAATGAATGTCAATATTAAATAACCGCCTACTAAAACTCAGCGTGCAGCATAAAATCATTATCGCAGTCTGCTGGAATTATGATTATTCAAGGTAAGTACAGTCGGCATTATAAGTAGCTGCACACTTTAGCAGCAGATCAATCATGACGTTAAAGTGAGAAAACACTAAAGTGCGCCGCTAATTAAAATACCAACTGTACTTATCGTATGCGTACGTTGATTAGCTACAAAAAAATCCAATTTAGTATCATATACATCCATCTAGCCCCAGCCTGCCCAGTGTCCATATTAAGAACAAATAGATTTCGTACGTTCTGCCCTGTCATTCAAATTATAAATACAAAATTAAATGTCCTTAATAGAGGGCATTGGGCGGGAATCGGAAATTGCTCAAAAATGCTGGGCATAACGAGGTTAGACTCCTTTCTATGTTGCCCTCTCTTCAGATCCCGTAAATATTTCTCGTAGAGATAGTTTAAACGATGTCGTACAGTGAAAGACTTAAATTTGGTACCTACCTACCCACTTTAGGCCCAAAGTCAATCTGACATTCTACAACAATAAGGTTGAGTTTCCTGTTAGTTACAAATGACTTGACATCTCTAATAACATTGACTTCAAGCATATTTTTGTAGATATGGTCACAAATTAACGTTCGTAACCGTACAGAATGTTATGTGTTTGTAGCCATTGCATGTCTGTCTGTCTGTTCGTTTGTACTGTTACCATCTAGGGTCCAAACTTGTGAACTGATGTTTTTGTTTTGGAGACGGCTCTTAGCTAAACTTTATGTAAAATTTGGCCAACAATAATTATCAGCTCTATCGCCATTTCTTCGTCAATTTTTTTTAAACAAATTATATTACCTAGGAACTTTGCTAAAGTATGATGTATCTACGTAAAGTACATCTATACTAAATAAGTGATTATAGGCAATAGCTTTATATTTTCTCCTAATTCAGCTAAAACAGGAGCAATTTCAATTCCAAATAAACACTGCAACGATAACCGACCAAATTGAAAATAGCACAATATTCATTTGATTTCTTTATCTATACTATAGGCTCTTTTTCCATAACCATATCAATATCCTTAGTTGCAGGACTCTTCAAAGGGGCGTGTCCTCCCCGTCTATACAGCAGTTATAACGGGGCGTCACCCACTTTGACCCGCAGTGCGTCGCGGGCGCACCAGTGTGCAGACATGGACAAAATAGATCGGAGACATTCCGTTTTGCTGTGACCAGTGTGGTGTGCTGAGTGATAGTGTTGGGAAAGTAAGTTTTTTTGATTTCAAGTGTGATTGTAGAATGCCGTGTGGGATTTACACGTAGTGTTCTTTTTTGTTTTACGCGGGAAATAAATTAGATTTTTCCAGTTCGGTAAAAAGTTTGTATATTAAAAAGTGAGTTTAAAAGTTTCTCTAAACGATAAAACATGGTCATCTCACTCTCAAATTCATAAGTTTTAATAAGCTTGCATAGGTAACTTATAAATACGATAGGTAGTTTTTGTCAGCTCAAAAAAATCCACCTAACGCTGCACTGGAAAAAATAAACAAACTAAACATTTATTAGCCGTATCACACCGTATTCAGAGTTTGGACAAAAAGTTTAGTTATTAAGTACTTAACTAATAATTAATGTTAGGTATGCGTCTATCTATGATGGATTTTTTTTTGAATAAGAGCAATAAAAACTTTTAACAGGCATTTTATATAAACCCTTAAAAATTGTAACTGCAACTTCGGAACTTATTTGGATTCGTGTGTCATCGCCGTATTTTTACGGTGTGCTTCTTGAAGAAAAAAATTTCCTAAATATTAGAATTAAGTCTCCAAGAAATGCCACTAACTTACAAAATAACCCAAGAGAAGCTCTTCTAAAAGCTTTTAATATAACTCTTCGAACCCTCACTTTTGTTTATTTATTCAACGAAGGATGTTAATGTTTTCATCAAATACAAAAAAACCTGAGTTTTTGTGAATATTTACCGGCATATATATAGTTACTATTTAATATTCTGTAGTTTAGACCAAAGCAATTCCCGGGCTATCCTGGAGTAGTAATCGCATGATCATTAACCCTGTTATGCTCCAATCCACGCACGACACGTGTGCGTCACGTATTTAGAGGTAGCAGCAAGCCGCGGTGATCAAACGGGCCAGATATCGCCAGAGAAACTCTACATTATAGTTCACAAATTGTAACGTAAATAGGGCATCCTCCCGGGAAATCCCGGTTCTGTAATTCCCGGGAAATCCCGGGAATTTCATAGTGCCTAAAGAACCGGTACTGAAGGTTACATCCCGGTTCTCCCGGTTCTTTCCATGAGTATCACAAATATCACAATTCACAGCTGAGCGACGACGCCGGCACAAGCGGGAACATCGCACTCCACTATCCGCTTTTTGGAAGGGGTGGAGGCTGCATTTAAGCTCTAAAAGAGGGGTAATTACACAAAAGATCCCATAGGGTCGAAGTGTATCCGTAAGGACGCCACAAATAAGATAAAATAAGATAAGATAAGATACGTTTTTTTTGAAGAAAACATGCATGACGTTATTGCATATTTACAAAAAAAAATCTTCATTATATGTATAATATTTTTTTTAAATTGTTTTATTTCTTAAATATCCATATGTGGCGCTGAATTGAGGTAAAAAAAAAGAACCGGGAGAACCGGGAATCCCGGTACTGTCCCTGCATAGAATCGGGAAATGGAATTCTTGGTACCGGGCCCGGTACTGCATGCCCTAAACGTAAACTATAGGTAGAGGTGCCTACACTCTTTACTCTTTTGTTTCCCTTACGATAGATATCATTTGGAATAGATAACATTAAGGGCCTGTTGTTTGATCAGTAGTTAAACTAACTAATGGTCAAAAATGGTTACTAATTGTTAAATTCTCAAGGAAATGTGTCAAATTTTCGATTCCTTTTTCGAATTTTAACAATTATTTGAGTTAACTACTGATCAAACAACGGGCCCTAAGCCTTAGAAATGAGTCATGTCATGTCATAACGCCAATGAAGCAAACCCGAAAAGTCCAACAGTCCCACTTAGAGTCAGTTAATGACGATTAAGTAGTTCCTTAGTAACGATTTTTCAGACACAAGTTTAAAGAAGGAACGGGGGATATCCTCTAAAATGTTTCTGAGTACGGTGGTAAGAGCCGTATTTATATAGTGACGTTGAGTGAAATATATATAGCCATCTATATTAAGACACATCAGGTTGTAGATAATTATCTTTCTTAGTCGTCTTGAAACGGGCATTCCACTCACGATCAGATTATATGGCCCTTAGGCCATACCAGAAGTTCTGAGCTTAGAGGCAAGATTGATAGTGCGGTGCGAACAACCTAACCATACTTCAAATGTGCCACTAGGCGTTGGTTAGTGGCGGCTATAACGGGGAGGGGGCATTTCCTTTGAGCAATACACCTACATTGTAAACCTGCCATGACTCCTGGACCCCCCTCATTCCTCTTAGCATCTAGCTAAGGGCGAGTTGTTTGATCAGTACTTAACTGATCTAATGGTTAAAATTCAAAAATTTAATGGAAAATCTGACACATTTGATTCAGATTTAAAAAAACAGATTTTTAACAACTTTTTTAACTACAACGGGCCTTAAGAGCTTCACATTAAGCATGGCCACCTCCGGTATACCTAGTTCCAACCAAAGCAATTCCCCGGCTATCCAATCATCGTCGTGCGCTAATCGCATCATCATTAACTCCGTCACGCTCCGATCCGCCACGACACGTGTGCGTCGCGTGTCGTGCACAGGTGGTCGAACGCCCCCAGCAGCGGTGGAGGGTTATGAAAAATGGCTGCGCGTTTTCCGAGATTTAACTTGAAATATCTTGTTAATATCACTATAAATTATGAATTATGATTATTCTAGCTCTTGTAAGATTTTATCCTTTCCGGAATAAACGCCCGTATCACAAATAAGCTAACAAATATGTACCATGTTTGTAATTTGCTTGTTTTTTGTAGAGTTTCTAAGCGTTACCACTAAAACGCAAATTTTATGAGATTTCAATGAAAACAATACTTACTTCTCTAATGCAGGCACTATTTTCTAGTTTATATTTTTAAACATAACTTTAATTTAGTATCTTTTGAGGATACGCCATGTTTCACCACCGATTAATATATTAACCTGTCATTTTAATTTCATAAAGTTACTAAATTAAAATCACCTGTGCCTGCATTGAGCAAATACAACAAATAAAAAACATTCAAACAAATGATTACTCTTGATTAGCGACACTCAAGAGTCAAAATAACAACCCTAAGCGGAAATCACGCACCGGAAGTCGGAAGTGATATAGTTCAACTGACTTTCCGTGACTTGGTCACGCGATGGGCATTGGGCACCCTGCTCCTGTCACCTGTCCGACGGACACGGAAATTGGTGCAGAGCAAATATAGGGGAACGAACACATTTGTTGCTTGTAACTTTGCTTAATTGCAGTGCTTGGGTAGATACTTGAATGCGTTTCCAAAGGTTCGCGATCAAAGCAAAATATTTACTCGTTTAGATATTAAGTACTTACCTGGGAGAATGTTGAAAATATTAATGATACGAAAATCTTGCCTTGATTTGTCAAAGACATATTGATCGTTCTTAATCAAGCAAAACAAACTATATTCTGTCCAATTTAAATTCACCTACAAAAAACAAGGGTTTTTAAACACTATTTTTTATCTTTACAGAAAATTTTCAAAGATGTTCACCAACGACTTCGACGACTACTGCGACTTTAACGACAGCATCTGCAGCAACGACTCCGGCTTCGAAAGGTCTTACAACGACTCTCGTGCCACTCTTTCTTCCATAAACAGCACTCCCATAAAACATAACACCTCAGATCTCAGTATCTCTGTCACTCCAACAAAGCCTCAAGTAAGAAGAAAACTCTTCAGCGATGCGTATGAATTCCCATTCCAAAATCCAATTGAAGACATTAAGGCGTTTCAAGAAAACTTACAATCAGCTGTAACTTCTACTCCTGTGAAGAAAGAGAGGAAGCCAAAAGACCCGAACAAACCAAAGAGGAAATACGCTAATGGGAAGAATAGAGTAACAAGATGCAAGAGCCCGACGCAAATTATAAGGATAAAGAGGAATCGCAGGATGAAGGCCAATGACAGAGAAAGGAATAGGATGCACATGCTAAATGAGGCTTTGGATAGACTGAGATGTGTTCTGCCAACCTTTCCTGAAGACACGAAGCTGACCAAGATAGAAACTCTAAGATTCGCACACAACTACATCTTTGCTCTGAGTCAAACTTTGGAATCATTAGACAATATAAACTCTGGTGAAACTGCAATTGAGAACCAAAGTTTAAGTTACGAAAAGCTGCAAAATTATTGCGCTGCTGGTGAAAAAGGAGGAAAAGATGCTTTTAGAGATATATTTTCAATAAATAATAAATGCGAAGATTTTAATGGTGATGGCAGCTACAGGAGTTTCCAGGGATTTAGTAAACCTTTCCCAAATGGTTCGAACTTCATGCAAACATCTGAAGGAGTTCTTATTAATGTTGGTAATGTTACAGTATCCGTAAATAATAAAGGTGGTAACTGTATTACTTCTACCACAGGCAGTGGTTTCTTTACTCACCCATCAAGTTTTGGAGATGACGCAAACCAGCAGAATTACTTATACCAAAAACCTTACGTACCATTTGTTACAAACAATGATAATATCATGTATAACGGAGTAAATGATGGTACAGAAGAATATTTCAACCAAAAGAACTATGATATATTCAAAAACGCGTTTGATACTGCTGCTAAAAATAAAAGGTATCCTAAAACTGAAGATTATGTTGCGAATTATGGAGAATACACAAATGTGTACGGATACAATGAAAGACAGGATTGTAATAGAGTAGATTTTAACTATCACAATAGTTATTATAATAATGACCAAAGACTGTACAGGAACTTTTACAATCGACAAGGTATTGTTAACGCTCCAATTTAAATGGTTGTGTTATACCAACTAGTCATTTATGTATTAATTATATTTTTAATAAACTAGCAGTATGTTTTTAGGACTAAGCGAAAATGGGGAACAATCGATTGTGATTCTTTATTAGACAATAATAATAAAATGTAAACCGTGCAGCCAGATTTACCAAAGAGTTTTATATCTAGTCATATAGTAAAATTTTAATAAAATGTGTACTAAATAAATATTTTTACAACAATCGAAGTTTTTTTTAATGAAAGTTTATAGCTGATTTACCGTGTTATAGTACAAGGAGCCATGAATATAAATCAAATGTGGAACAATGGTGGCTAAAGAGCGAAAAGTTGTGAATGGGAGCGCGCACCCCTGCGCAAACGCATTGTTAGAGATCCTTTGATAACCAACAAACATACCATTACCACACCAGCATCCGAAAATCAACCTTATTATTTTTAGATAAGGGATTATGTGGGAGAAGATTTTAGCTAGCCAGAAGCATAAATGGGGCACCCGTTTTGGATTGAGTTGCGAAAACTAATGTTTACTTTGGAAATTCGTTACGGCCTATTTTGTTGCACGGCTTGGTTCAATGATTGGGTAGCGTTACAGGTTTAATAATAATAAATAGAGTAGTGATAGTGAATCGATTTGACCTTTTGTTACAATAACTAAAGTAAATGAGGGTCTAGATTCACCCATAGAAACACCATACAGTAAGCATCGGAAAGCAGACATGGCTGACTGAGGTGGTCTTAATTCAAGGTAATTTTATCCTTAATTGCATTAATTAAATTGATACTCTCGACAATAAACAGCCATTAGGAGACAGCGACCAAGGAGGTGGTGAGGGTATTACCATCTGCTACTACCCTCATACTATTGCTAACTTATTTTTGATGAATAAATTTCAAAATGACAATTAATGAACATCCGTTCAGTAGTTTTTGAGATCATCGCAAACATACAAATAGACTGACAGACACAGCGGGGGACTTGTTGTGCCATTGAACACTACAGATGGTACAAAAGTGTCCTTTAGCTTTATAAGTTGGCGCGGACTCCCCACAATTATTGCCTGGCACTTGGTAGGATTTACTGAAATGCCAAAATTTGCAGACCACTCAGCGATATGCTCCAAGTCTTCGTTAATTTGGCACATTGCAGCATTCAGATTCAGAGCTTCAGCGGTAGCATATAACTGCAAATCGTCTGCATACAGATGGCAAGAGCTGAAGATCTTAGAAGTAATGAGCTTAATAAAAATGGATAATAGGAGAGGGGAGAGAATACCACCTTTTGCCAATAATATGTTGTGATAGTGATAGTGTCATAACAAAGGGATGCAATAAGAGTACTTAACATAAACTAGTATCAGTCTTGTTAGGGCCGTTACTTACCAATTGTAGCTGCCGAAACCAGACCGCTGAAGAGGTTTTGAAGGTGCTGCTAATTCAATTAAAAACTTCGATTTGATACTGTAGATTTATTATACCTATAGGTTACTGGTATACAGAAATAGTGCCAAAATTGTGCGTAGATGCGTATTGACGCAACACTCAGGGCTCGAAAACCTGGTTAATTATTGTAACCGGCCCGTCAGAAACGCAAAACATTTCAAATAGAGCATTTTCAATTACATTCCACTCGAACAGAACCGCTATTATTTCAGTTGATCAAAAAGCAAAATCAATCTGTTTCTGCTCGAAATAACGGTTAATTTAACTTACTAATTTTTTCACAGCGCCATCGTTTTCTCGTTTTTCTTAGCGTATTAGTAAGCTGTTTAGTTACCAACATTTTCACATGCTCAGCTTGAATTCGAACCGACTTTATCATTTAAGTCGCCATGCCATCCAACTGCATAAAGAATCAAAAACCAAAAATACCAGGTTAATCCCAGCGATCATAACGATCGCGAATCGATTCCGCTCCGAGAGAGCGTTTACGAAAAACCTGGTTAAGAACCATAATTAACCGGTATTTTTTAACCGTTTCCAATCCCTGACAACCCTAGCGTCCGAGCTGCAATAGGTAACAGAAACTTCTAAAGAGCCCGAGACTGTTCTATTTATACTTTACCTTCTCAATAAGCCTTAAAATAATATAAATACTTAATTATGTTTTTTTGACGTGTGACGAAGTAGTAGATAGTTTTAGTTGAGACATTCATGTAACTAGACCAAAATTTAATAAATACCTACTCGAGGAATCGTGTGAGGTCTTAAGCATAATTTTATTCCAAAATAAATACACATTTTCGTTACGCATTTGTTGGATTCGTCCCAGATTTCACGCATCTGCGAGTTGATAGCATTTTAATTTACTATTTGATACAGAAACTCATTTCCTGTTCAAACCAATACATTGTTATGCTTCAAATATTATAAATACTAGGGAATTTTCTAAAAAATCTAGCAGCTGTGGGAGTGTGATGTTTTTCGGCTGTCATGATGAAGATGAAGAGAAAGTTTTCATAAATTTCCGACGTTTCAAGGTAGATATGAAATTATAAAAAAGTCTTTGGCGTTTACAATCTGAAGACATTGAAAAAATGCAACTTCAACTTTAATGTCTATTGCTTTTGCTGCTTTTACTTTGTCTACGTCATCATTCAAATTAACATTAAATGTAGAATCTTTATCCCAAAATCGTTTCGTCAGGCTTGCTAAATGTAATTACTGTAGGTACGTCCACCCTCAGCGGTGTGTCGTGTAACCAGCTTCCTAATCCTGCGCGGCTCCCCTCCGGTGGCATCGGTAATAATAATATACTCTTGTTCAAATAAATGGTTTTGAGTATAAGTTTCTTTTATTTGTTGGTGGATGTCGCGTGTCAGCTAGGTAGAGTACACTACTAGGAGTACTAGGAAACTATGAAAAGAAAAGCATATTGGCAGACTTCTATGGATGTACTTGTCTAGTTTTTTTTTATGGCATAGTGAAAGCAAACGAGCACACAGGCCACCTGATGGTTAGTGGAAACTCTGACCCATAATATAGACATTCGCATTCACAAGACTGCAATCCTAAGACTGCAAATGCGTTGCCAACCCTGAGGAATAAGATCGAATGCCTCTATGCTAGTCATTACACCGGCTGTCTTATCCCCAAACCGGAACACAACAATGCGAACACTGCTGCTTCGCGGTAGGTTAATGGATAAGATTGTGGTAGCGATCTGGACGGACCCTGTACAAGGTCCTACCACCCGCAAAACGTAGACGCACGCAAAGCGTAATTATTATAAGAGGAACCAAATATCTATTCCATTCAATGCTTCCAGAAACAGAAGCACTAACAGTAGTCGCTTGGTATGCGACAGGTACCTACATTAGGTTACTGCGTGCACTAGAAGACTGTTTCTGTTACAATGTTTGAATGAAATTTTATTTTGTTCATTAAATTCTCGCATATAAATCATAAGGCGTTCTTATGTGTTTAATATGCCAATGAAAAAAAACACTATCATTCTTTAATTCATTATTTTCATGTTACACTTTTTCAACGACGAAGACAACGACGACATTTGGACATTGGTAGAAATTCCTGCTGATCAGGCTTTATGTAGAAATATAATAAATCGAAAAAAAAGTGAAACTGTGTTTTCCAAACAAACATCTCGAACCCACTCTAACGTAACCAAACACTGCTTTTAAATTAACCCTTATGTAATAAAAAATACCAAATAAAACAAACTAACACACATGTAGGTCCAGCCTCGGGCTAATTGAGTCATTGTCTGTCCGTCTGTTTACCCGGTTAATATTGTTTAATATTCATCCAGTCCTTATTTGTAGAGTCCGCTAAGTTAACAAAACGATACAAACTTCACATAGCAAGTGGCTAAAATAATAACTAACCTCCCCTCATAGTAAATTCAAGAGCAAATAAGTATAGTAGTGACATGGTGAACGGTATGAGTAAGTTTGTAATCTGACTGGTTTACTTTTTTAAAGTGATCGAGTTTGGGGAGTTTTTAATAGGGTTGCTTAGTATTTTTATGTTTGGATCGAGAGTTTTATTGGACGTTTATTAATTTAAGTCCTTCAATTTTCGTATTGCCGGTAACGTTTTAACTATCTATCTGTTCCATAAAATAACTTTGTAAAACGTTTATCTCTTTTACCGTAGGGTGATTGTTAAAGTTGCGGGCGGCTCGAAGGTCCTAAGCACAGAATAGAAACTCCACGGAGCTTCGTCGACTCTTGCCACGCAGAATAGAATAGAGTAGGATAGAAAAATATTAAATATTTATTTGAAAAAACCACAAGACAAGGGTACAAAGTTAAAGATGCAATGATAAACCTAACAATTAGATCTTACCAACTAACAAGCAACACCATTCGACCACCAGGCGGCCCGTCTTTCTAACCCCTTTTGCTAGAAAGAGTGCTCCGCTTGTAATTTGTAACTTGTAGCTTCGTGAAACGGGCCACAGAAGTTTAAGTATAAACAGCTTCGGGCGAAAGTTAATACCGTATAATAAAACAAAGTGCCCCGCCGCGTCTGTCTGAATGTTCGCGATAATCTCAAAAACTACTGAACGGATTTTCATGCTGTTTTCACCATCAGTTAGATCATTTTTCACGAAAGGTTTTTATTAATAATAAATTTTGATTTATGTACGGGTTTAACAGAAAGTTTATATAAACCGAAGCGAAGCGGGGGCGGGCACCAGTTTTATAAAACCGTCCCCAGCCGTACTGCTTAGCAATATTCATAACTATTAGCCACCCCAGCAATAAAATCGAAACTGTCACCGCTAATGCCGGGAGATGAATCGACGACCACAAATTGGCTCGCATAAACAGTATTTACTCTGCTACTGTGGCATGGAAATATTATTTACATCGAATAGAAACAAAAATAATTCGATATTTACTTAAACTTATTTGCACAAAACACAATAAAGTACAAATGGCGGACTTAATGCCCAATGGCATTCTCTACCAGTCGACCTGTAAGCATATGCTTCAACCGTCAAAAAAAATAGGCTTTGTGTAAATGTCAAGGTCTTCCTAATATACAGTTCATGAGATGATATACCTACAGTCCGCTGACAAACAGACAGAAGAATTGATGAACGGACGGAAGGCCGGACAACAAACAAACAAAGCAACATTTATTGGGTACGAAACGAAGCCCTTAAAAAATTGCACAAAAATAATACTTTGTTATGGTATTCAATAAACAAGTACCCAAATGTGCAATCGTAGAATGTAGGGACGATATTATGAAAACTAAAAATTGCATATCTGGTTGATACTACGTTTTGTTTGTCTTCTTTCCAAGCGTAAACACTTGAAAACTTTACTATGCGTAAACAACAGAGCCAAAGCAAATCTAACTTTAAACCATAGCATTAACATTGAATATCTAACGAGTAAACCTAATGTGGTACCAAGGAAACTCGATCGCAGATACAATGAAATTTAGACTTTATGTTTTTCTGGTCAAGGGTTACGAACGAGAGCTTATAAAATTAGGGTTGCCACAAACTTTTCGAAACGTTATTGTAACATTTGGCTCTTTGTATCGTGGCCTCTCGAGATTGATTGAAAACCAACCGTAGCTTTGTCGGTCTGTTTATAGAGATAACAAGTGACGTCACTTGCTTTAAGAGCGCATCTGCACTTTAATTAATTGGTAATCGTTTGATAAAAACATTAAAAAATTGTATTGAATGTTTAGAGAGCTCGCAAGTGGAATCAGGTTAATAATTGATCACAATGATCACTAACTAGATAGAATCACTTAGTTTTTTTGACAAAGATACTTTACGTCCTCCGAACATTTCTTAATATGTACTTACCAAAAGCCTTTGCTATCAATGAAAGTCGGGTGATAAAAATGATAAAAATTAGATACTTACAGGTAAAATAGCGCCCATAAAAATACAGGTGGCATTATTTTTCAGAATAAGGTAAAATAATTATAAAAACGATACGTTTTGTTTCCAAAATCAAACACTCATAATAATTATCATAATCAGCGATTAATTTCTTTACTTGACTTCGGTACCGTATCAGATCCACTAATGGCAAGCCTGTTTATTTATTAAAGACCACCAATTAGTCAATAATCAGTTTGTTTAAAAAACATGGCGTCAAGTCACGTGCAAGTCGCGTGTGATACGATCGCGAGTCGCGTGCCGCACACGTGGTAACACTTCTGATTATTATGATATCTTGATTAGTGCTTAAACTGGTGTTCAGCACGTGGTTACATTTAAACAGTTGGTTTGTAATGACAGTCATTTAACAAATGTACAAGAGGTCTATATTGTTTTGAAAGACGAAGAGGACCTCAGGCCTGTATTCGATATTTTTATGCGGTAAAATGGAATTGTTCGTAAAAAAAAATATGTCACAATGTTTTATGTTATTATTTCCAATTTACATATAAAGCAGAAAAGATTAAAATTAAAGTCGAAGTTATTTAAAAATGAGGTACTTTTCATTAGAGAATAGTGCAAGGCTCGCTTTTGCGCTTGCCACCTTACACCTTTCTGGCAAATCTTCGGTGATACTGCAATATCGCGTAACTAACAACTTCAACAAGATGCAAAATGTACCTTGCTTATTTACAGATAAGGTTTATTTTACATTGTTAGTTACGTGGTACTGCACCGACGAAAATGATTACTCAAGAAGAACTTGGCTTACACATTAGTTATCATTTTATCATTGGCGTCAAAAAAGGAGGAGGTTCTTAACTCGTCTGTTTGTTTCTTTAAGGGTTCGGAAGTCAAACTTGGAACCCTTATAATTTCGCCAAGTCCGTCTGTCCGTCTGTCTGCGATTTAACTCAGACGCTCTTGATGTTACCTACTACTAAAGCTGTATTTTAACATAGTTATACATTTAAACAACGCCGACAAAGTTGTAAAATAAAATCTTGAAAAATAAACATTGTTTTTGTAGACATTTAATTGGTGGGATAATTCATATTATAACACATACTGTGGATTAAAAGCAATCCCACGGCCACTTAATCCGAAACCGATTGGCCATTAAAATGATCCCAAATAAACTTTCGCACGGTAAAAATTAACCCTATAATGCTCGTGGCTTTTTAAATACCATGTAATTGTCATATTATCCCACTTGAGGCGTCCCGTGTCACTAGCGACAAAAAGATATTAGTGGCAAATGACAAAAGTGACGCACACGCAGTTTCAAGTGTCGGTTTAGGCGGATTTACCAGTAAGTGGGTTGGGAAAAAAATATTTTGTTTTTTTCCCAGGTTACAAGTATTTGCATTGGAAGAGTACTATTCATTCTAGCAATATTCAAACGTTGGATGGATTTCGTAACTTATTCTGAAGGTCGATTTTTGAATGTCATCCAGTGATTTTAAAATAAAGCTTACCAAAATAGCCAATTTTGACATCTCACATAGTTACCCAGCAAATAAAGTTGTAGTGCGAAATACATTACAAACCCGACGAGTTTCTTTATACGCCAAGCACTGAATTGTCATCTGTCACCTACAATGCAACTAATGTCAACGTGATAAAATAGGACGCAGCATATTAAGTACCTACGTTTGATAAAGGGTCTCAACACGGTCTTTTCCTCTTCTTTTAGTCCACATTTCTCTCTGACTTCTTCATTCCTTACTCTATCAGTCAGCTTCACACCACACATACTACGCAAAGAGCGCATTTCAACTGCATTTATACGAATTTCATGCTTATCCTGCCACACTCAACATTCACTACCATACATCAGTGTAGGGGCCAGCACTCCATTGTGAACAGCCACAGGTACTTTCTTATTCCTAATAAACATTAGGTACCTACTTTATTTTAATTCTCATCGATCAAGTTATTCTAGTATGTCGTAAGTCGTGGAGCCTCTCTACGAACTCCCAACGGTTAGGAAACAACATGGCATTGCATTTTCGGCAAATAGTTAACCCTCCCAAACCATCTCTTGACCGATTGCCGCGGTGTCAGACCGTTTACCCTTATCGCGCCATCTGTCGTCCATTCAGGACAATAGAATGCATTCATGTAGAATTTTTATCGAAAAAATGAATTTCGGGTGAAAGAGCGCTTTAGAGGAATTGTGCGGTGGGTAGGGTAACGTTTTTTTTATAATTGGATAAAACGTGTATGCGTTGGATTTAGGTTTGGCGGTAAAATAGGTGTTGAGCTTTATTTTATTAGGTACTTTTTGTAGCGCCAAGGCAAGGGGGAGTCAAAAACGTGTCATGATAATTCCAATTTTGAACATTCAGTTCACTGGTTAAGAAAATAACTATAATACCTATAGCGATCAGGCCAATCTGGGGCCACGGAAGTGCCCCCGCTAAGTCGAGCAAAAGGCCTACTGGATTCTTGGCCTATTTCATACAGTTTTATGTAGTTATGTCTTTTAAGATGATTTACTGTCATTTCATTAGGTACAATTGGAAAATCGTCCACGTGAAATAACCATTCTGAAAATGGGTCAAAAATAATAGTGTCCAAAGTGAATTTAGTCAAAATGTAATTGTGCTGAAAAGTATTTACAACCAAATTTATTTTCGTTGTAAATTAATTAAGTCCCAATGGAATTTTGTTCACTATAAATTATGACCAAAATGAAATACGCACAAGTGAATGTAGTGTAATATGAATTAAGACCATATAATATAATATAAATTGTACAAATTTCAGGTAGGACGTATTTACAATTGGTCATATTTCTGAGTGTACTACGTAATTACAAATAGACATATTTTTTTCGACCAATATCATATTGGACAATTTTACCACGGGACATGATTCCATTTTAGACGTTTTTCAAGATGGACAATTTTCCTTTTTTGTATTTCAAATGGTCATTTTTCTGAACTGACGTATAATTTCAAGTGGACGATTTTCCATTTGAACCTAATGACAGTAAATCTTTAAGATCTGGTAGACCTAAAGCTAGATGGTCCGATGACGACATAGTGGCAACAGCCGAGCCAGCCACTGCCAAAAGGAAGCGGAGAAGAGAGCCTTCATCCAGGATAGTAGGAATGAAAGGAGGAAACTTGGGGAGGCATGTGATACTGGACAAACAGATGCTCGAGATGATGGTGATGATGTTTTGTTTTAAGATCTCGATTTAGGCATGATTTAAGCCATCGTTGCCGAGATTTCTAGCAGTATAGTAAAAAAATACATAGCAAATGGAGAAATCGGTAATATAATATAAATTACATTAACATTGACTTTTAAGCCTTGTTTCTGTAACTAACGTTAACGTACCGTTAAATGGGAATCCATAAATAAATACAAACAGATTGTCTGCGCGCGCGCCGGCGGCGTGCCGAATCCGCCAATAACCACTCATTTCATGGGTATCGGGCGGTAATTGGTTAAATATCATATCACATTCAAGTTTTCAAGTTTAACAAGACTGAGGAACTTACAGTTTATAAGTTTGTGTCGGAAGTTTGTGGTTGTGAGCTTCATGAAAATTGGTAGAGCCATTAGGAGCTACGAATCAGTAGAAACAAGCTCTCAAGCCACGGCTTGCTTGATTAGCGGTAAATTAAATAAGAGCTGTCATTCATAATAATTTCATATTCTTTACATATTAGTTAAAATGTAGAGTGGCAAAAAAAGTTGTAAAGATGGCCAAAACCGGTACTTCTACCCTAATCGCTGCCATCAGCTTGCGTCAATCATAAGTGTCGTTTTTCTAAACTCGTTAACTTAGCGTTTTGCACCTTGACTAGGCCCCGAAAATTGCCTTTTTGTTATAAGAATTATATTTTTACTATAGATCCTAAACTTTTAACCGCTCGCGGAGGATTGAAATATTCGCCATCGCTTAAAAACACCAAAAACTTCCTGAATGATGAAGTAATACCGCCTAAGTAGGCAACTGCCACAATCGGTGTTATTTAAATATGATTATTAAAAGTTCTTCTGTCAGATGGCACTAAATTTGTGTCAATTTGTGCCTGATTCCCGGCACGCGGCGGCACGCTCCGACACTTGCAGGCACGTGCCACCGTGTTGGACTGTTACTAATATGGATATTGATACACTAGTTAGTACGTGCAGTTGTGCACAGATGGGTCAAAGGGTTTTAGTTATAACCTTATTATTTACTCCTTTTAATTAAAAGAAGATGATGGGTACATACGTGTCCAGTCGAGTGTGGCGATGACTTTCCGAAAATGGAATTTTACTGCAAGCGATATTTCCATTCGCAAAATTTCCCAGTCTTTATTTTTTCAGTATCTTATTTTGCCAAAGATTTTTATCTCAGCAGAAATAATTCCATTATCAAAATTTCCCAATCTGTATTTATCTGAATAGTTATATTTTCACTGAGTCGACGGAGCTCCGCTAGCTCCCACTTCTGGGTGGTTTGGCCCTTCGGGCCTGCTGCAAAACTAACATAACCTAAACCTACCTACCTATTTCGGCCTTATTACAATGGTGAAATTTGCGACTGGAAAAAATCCAGTATGGTAAATATGCGACCAAGTAAAATTAAGAATGGAAAAAAAACATTTGGTAAAATCACGAATCGGAAAAATCGCGACTGGAAAAATTGCTCCTAGAAAAAAAGATTTTTGGAAAAATATCGCCACACTCCTCGTGTCATTTGTTATTTAAATGTTGCATTATGTATGGGTGCATGTACTCGTGGAATTTCTGCAGTGGTGGTAGGACCTTATGCAAGGTCCATCCGCATCGCTGCCACCATCTTATCCTTTAACCTACCGCCACGCAGTAGTGTTCGCATTGTTGTGTTCCTGTGTAGAGATATGACAACCGGTGAAATTACTAGAATAGAGACATTCTATCTTAGTTGGCAACGCTCAAGATTGTAGTCTTAACATTATAGTCTAGAGAATACATATGTCTGGGTCAGAGATTTTACTTACCATCAGCGGCCCGTTTCACGAAGCTAAAAGTTACAAATTACAAGCGGAACTTTCTTTCTCGCGAAAGGAGTTAGAAAGAGACTTCCGCTTGTAATTTGTAACTTGTAGCTTCGTGAAACGGGCCTCAGGGTTCCTGTGTACTCGTTTGCTTCTCCATGCCATGAAAATATGGTCAGGTAGACATTAGCGATATCCTGGGGAGATGAAGACCACTGCCAAACAACGTTGATTCCTCGGCATAAACAAAAAAATTGTCATATTTTGGTAGATTTTAAACATATGTATACCTATACACGACAATACTTCTCTGGTAAAATTATTTTGTAAGTTCAATGTCTTACTTTCGTTTTTTGAAGCATTTTTATACTTTTGCTCGAGTTCTTTTATACTGGTGTTCCCTCAACCTTCACTAGGTCGTCATCGTCAGTCCTCCATGATGGGTTTAACTAACCATAATTAGACTCCACGACTCCTTGAAGAAATCCAGTTCGTCAAGCTGATCTAATTTGACAATCATTCAGATGAGGGTGTCCAGTCACCCCACCAGGAGTTCAGAACCTGTAAGGGTCAGCTCCAAACTAGTTGGCCTTACGGTCTAAAAGACGTTAGTTGAAACTGTGGAATGGTTACTATTAGAAGACTCTTAACTTGCTTTCGTTTTGCTGGTACAAACTAGATAAGAGTAGCCAATACCATAGTGCTCTGCCATGATTTATAACCTTTGTCAATCGATCAATCAATCACCAATCGATCAATATGATCAGTCATTCAGTTGCTTCTATGACACATCGAACTTTTATTTTGTTTACTTAGCGAATCGATAAAGCAAGTTGCACATCAAAGGCAAAGCCACCATTGACGTGCCATAACTACGTCACTAAATCACAAACGAAATAAAGTCAACCGACGCTTTTGTAGAATGGTACAAAGTTACACATGTTGTTCAAAGTGGCGACACTTTCGCACCAGCTCACCAAATTTACTTAGAGTTTCATTAGTTTCGTAGTTTGCCAGCGGTAAAGATAAGTTGGTTTTTGTAAACGTCACCTGGCCTTTGGACCTATTGTGTGCACCCTCCCTTAGCCACCCTATAGTGGTAAGGACCGTCGTTATAAACTGAGATGCCAAAGCGATAATAAGCTCTATGTTCGTGAAACACGGTTTAAGTTTTACAACTCAACCTTCAGTAGTTTTACATTATAGATATATTTAATTATCGTATTTGGTGATTGGGTTTTGCTTCTGCATTTGCTTGACTTAACCTTATGGTATGTTCTCAACGGTTTTATTTTAGTATCTATCTTTGAAAAGTAACTACCCAGGCCATTTACCACTTTACAAAATAGAACAACCTAGGTATAGCTCGTGTGCTAGCTAAAACATTGTCAATTACTATTCAAAAATGTTTTATAACTACTTGGAATTTGGAATTGAGGAGGGACGTTGCGTCCCTTTACATATTTTACCGCAGGAATGCTCTGAAGAACTGTTTGGAATACTTGCCTGCGGCTAGGGTTCCTTTACCATACCATTCGTAAACGGCTGGACTTTCATCTTCACCACCTCGAAGGATGACAGTTTACCACTGTATGTTTTAAACGAAACTTTTTGCCGCGCACGACAGAGTTATGGAATCAGCTTACTGCGGCGGTATTTCCAGACCGCTACGACTTGGGGACCTTTAAGAGCCGAGCATACTCTTTTCTCTTCTCTCCTGGTGTTGCAGGTGTGAATGGGCAACGGTGATCACTTCACATCAGGGGCACGTTTTATAAAGCTACAGGTAACAATTTTACAGATCTAAACTAGAAACACTGCTCTAATGGCTTGGGCACGTTTTATAAAGCTACAAGTAACAATTTTACAGGTCTAAATTGGCAACACTGCTCAAATGACTGGTCAACATTGGTCGAGGTTATGTCAAATAGAGATTTGTAAATTGTAATTTGTAGCTTTATAAAACAGGCCACTGGCCGTCATTGGTCGACTATGTGTCTAATGGAGACTTGTAACCTGTAAATAGTAATTTGTAGCCTTATAAGACAGGCCACAGGCCACATAGCTCGATTGCCCACTCTAGCATTAAAAAAACAATTATTTTACAAAAAATAAATTGAATAGTAGTAAATTTAGTTGGTTTTACGGAAGTACGGTTTCAAGTTTTTAATTTAAACCCCTTAACAGAATAAAAGTCGGCTCTGTAGATACCACTTTTAGCCCTAGACAAAAATAACTCTCATTATAAGAGGTCTCAGAGGAATTAAAGAAATGTATTAACTACATTAAAATTCTCTTTTTGTCAATGACACCGCCAAATTAATATCAAATGAAACCAAATCTCAGCTTTATCCCTAATCCAGGGATCCGCAGGGAGCTGCATCATGAATATCTAACGGGCATCGCTTTGTTTTTTTTTGCTAGGGTTGGCAATTGATTGCTTTTAAATAATAAAAGTAATCCTTTGCGCAAATTTCTATAGAAATTCTTCTTATTTTGCAAAAATGTTTTATGCATAAAGAATACAAAACCAAGACCAAATTGCAGTAGGTAAAAAACAGAGACCTTTGATAAGTTTCTGAGGGAAAGAAAAATAGAGAAGAAGTTCTTAAGTGAAACAATGATCCAAAAACGGTACTATCGTATTTGTTTCAATAAAGGTCTACTCTCAAGATTTTTATTAATGTTATTATTTAACCAATAATAGATATAAGTATTTGAAAAGTGCACTTTTTGATGGCATGTTTCTGAGTCACAGCTTTAATATACCACATTTTTGGGTGTAAAATAGAAACATTTTCCGATTATGCTACGACTTTATTAAGTCGCCATAAAACCCTAGTCATATCACATCAAATTATAACAATAAAAATACCTAAACTAAATCTTTCACTTTCTACATAAACATACCATGCTGGCCTCCATATCCATACCTATTGTAAACTGCTTGTATGTATGTAATTTACTATTTGTGGCAGCCCTAACTTCATACAGCAGGGTTCCAGCTATCTGATCCGGATTAAAGCGGTAAAAAGCGGTCATTATTCCGCCTCCGTGGACCGAATGGGATTTTTTATTTTGTCCACACCTCGAGGCATTGTCGATTGTGCTGTACCGCTGGGTCGGATGATTGGGATTTTCTGGGTTTCCCTATGTTTGCAGACTTTTTTTTAAATATGGCGACAAATTATTTAACTGACAATTCGACAAATAGAAATAAATTTATTTGGTCAGGAATTTAAGTACCTGAGTAAAAACGTTACTGTCAAAAAGAAATCGTTTTACATAAGTTACCTATACGCAGTTATACGAATGTGACGTGTTTTCTTTAAGAGATTTCTTCTAATTAACCTGGAATTAATTAATTTAAATAAGTACTAAATTTGGCACCAAAACGAAGTAAAATCCAAAGAATTTTCACATCACTATCAACTTTTTTTTGTTACAGAAAACCGTAATTAGACCATAAATTAAGTTTTCAGTGGATTAGCACTGTAAAAGAACCAGTTAATTTTTGTCCTAATTTCCAACGATATTTAAATCGATCATTTACTACTTACGTTAAATCAAACAAAACCTTAAAACTATACATTAATTAAAACTCAAATTATTAATAAAGAAAAAAGTTAGCAACCATTATTACATACCACAGAACCGAAAAAACAGTAGAAGTGTCAAGAGGGCATGTAACGTGTGGCATAGTTATGCGGAGTTCCGCATTTAACCTACCATACTTTTGCCGCGATCGGTTATCTCGATATTTCAATATTTTGATATTTCTAAAATAGGAAATAAATCCAAAAGCATGTCTTATTGTGCTATTTTGGAATGTAAAAACGATAGCCGCACCAAAAACATTTTCCATGGTGGCCTGTTGTTTTTATGATAGTTTGAGTATTGGCGACAACAGGTCTGATACTAAGCGAAGCTCATGCCACTTCCACTGTTTTTTCTATTCCGTGATTACATACAATACTGATTTAGGTCCCCGTCTGATGTTATCTAGGGACATTAGCGATCATTTCGGAGATATATCTTAAAGCTGACGCTATCTGCCATCTACCCCTGGTGTTGGAAGCTATTTGTCAGTTTCGGCCGGGGATTTAGGGCTGTCAGATCAGTGGTCAAATGGTTCCGTGAGCACACCGGTACTCGAAAATATGAATAGGGAATATGCATGTTTTTTTTACAGCTTCAATAAACGCTGATTCATGTAACAAACAGGTGAGAAAAAACATTTTTTGAATAGTTATAAAAATAACCAAGATATGCCAACAAAGATTTGTTCCTATCTCTTTGTAGCAAAACTGATTTTTACGTGGAGTTTATATGGCCGAACTGCATAATGACGTCACCGGTGCACTTCGGATCTCTCGGTCTAAAATTGAAATTGCTTTAAAATGCTTGTATCATCCTTATTTCTTGACCGATTTTAATTTTAATTTCACTTTTGGTGATGTCTTTTACGATATTTTTATGTTTTGTTTACAAATGCGATTTAAAAATCCATGCATATTCCCTATTGCTTGCAATTCTAGAGCATGCACGTTTGCAGATTATGCTAGTTGAGTTACGTAAAGCTAGGTAGTTTGTAAAAAAAAGTTTGCCATAATTTTAAATTGGGTTGTTCTTGAAGTTTTTAAAGCTATTCATAATCGTATAATAGATAATAAAATAGGTGCCTATGCTAAAATATGTTTTGTCCTTATCGGTCACTGTGACATTTACATCTGTTTATGGTGCGTTTATGTATAAGGGGGTTAGAACTTAACGCGTCTCGGAACTTTGAAAAATATCTTCTAGGAAGGATAAAAAAGGGATCGAACTGTAAAATGGAAGAAAGGAGGAGGAAGAAGTTTCTAATAATTGTTTAAAAAATACTAGAATTTAAGGGACGTTTAATTTTGTTGGCGCAGTCGAGGACAAAAAAGATGTATCGAAAGAATGCTCTCATAAATCTGTTACGAAGTTCTTATTACACTGGAATAAGGAACATTAAGAGACATATTTTTGAGATGTTGCGTTCTCCCATATTTTTACACTTGACTGTAGGTACCTTCGAGGCTTCGAGTATACATAATAATATCCTAACTAATAAACATAATAGGTACTTTTTTACGTTGCCAAAATTGCGTTAAGTAGGTACATAGGTATAGCCGCATAAACATAAAATCATTAAATTCCCAACAAAAACAGTGCCACATTAAAGTAAAGCATAGCATGCTGGTTTCAAACAAACATGCTAATAGGAATGACGACGCATTTCGACTCTGAATGGTATTCTTTACCGTGTCGAATCCATTATCTCGCTCTTTCTCGCTTTATTTACTTTTACCACTGTAACAACAAAACAACAATGACACAATTAAATATTCAAATAATCCAAACACTCGAAAAGATTTGTATGGTTGTAGTAAAATTAAAAGGGGTGACAGATTTTTTGCATGATTTTATTTAGCTTGTCGAGTTAGCATGTTTTTGTTTTTGACTAAACTTGCAATTTGATCATCATGCTTTATGCGGTCGGGATGATTTGAAATTTGGTAATAATTCTATTTATAAGTACTATGTAATTGTGCAGGTTTGACATTCGAAGGCATTGAGGAAAAACCTGGCTTGGTGTTTTTTGGAAAAATACGTTTTGCATAAATCGAGGAATCTGTTTGTTTAAAGATTGCCATAATACGAAAATTTAGTAGAGTCACGTCTGAAAATAAATAATCTAATACCACAGTACATAAATAAACCAGTAATGAAACTACGAACAAACGCTCGAAACGACGCACTCACACATACGCACGCCTCTACGAGACCGCTAAGAGGATTTGGCGGTGCTGTCAGTCGCGAGTGTCGCGTCGAGACGAATGGGCTCCTTCGTATTTTACGTTCTTTCTTTAGAAAGATGCCACAAAAGTATTCCTTACAAAATCGAAATCTGGGGATCTGTGTGGTCTCTGACAATGATTTCGTTGGCAGCATGAGAAAAAGTAGGCGCCATCTTGAACTTCTTAGTTATTCAACCGATTGCTTCCAAAATCGATATCTGGGGATGTGTATGGACTCCGACAACTAATCTGTTGGCAGAATGATAAAAAGTAGCCGCCATCTTGAACTTCTTAGTTATTCAACCGATTGCTTCCAAAATCGATATCTGGGGATGTGTATGGTCTCCGACAACTAATCTGTTGGCAGAATGAGAAAAAGTAGCCGCCATCTTGATCTTTTTAGTTATTCAACCGATTGCTTCCAAAATCGATATCTGGGGATGTGTATGGTCTCCGACAACTAATCTGGTTGGCAGTATGAGAAAAAGTAACCGCCACCTTGAACTTCTTAGTTATTCAACCGATTGCTTCCAAAATCGATATCTGGGGATGTGTATGGTCTCCGACAACTAATCTGTTGGCAGAATGAGAAAAAGTAGCCGCCATCTTGATCTTTTTAGTTATTCAACCGATTGCTTCCAAAATCGATATCTGGGGATGTGTATGGTCTCCGACAACTAATCTGTTGGCAGTATGAGAAAAAGTAACCGCCACCTTGAACTTCTTAGTTATTCAACCGATTGCTTCCAAAATCGATATCTGGGGATGTGTATGGTCTCCGACAACTAATCTGTTGGCAGAATGAGAAAAAGTAGCCGCCATCTTGATCTTTTTAGTTATTCAACCGATTGCTTCCAAAATCGATATCTGGGGATGTGTATGGTCTCCGACAACTAATCTGTTGGCAGAATGAGAAAAAGTAACCGCCATCTTGAACTTCTTAGTTATTCAACCGATTGCTTCCAAAATCGATATCTGGGGATGTGTATGGTCTCCGACAACTAATCTGTTGGCAGAATGAGAAAAAGTAACCGCCATCTTGAACTTCTTAGTTATTCAACCGATTGCTTCCAAAATCGATATCTGGGGATGTGTATGGTCTCCGACAACTAATCTGTTGGCAGAATGAGAAAAAGTAACCGCCATCTTGAACTTCTTAGTTATTCAACCGATTGCTTCCAAAATCGATATCTGGGGATGTGTATGGTCTCCGACAACTAATCTGTTGGCAGAATGAGAAAAAGTAGCCGCCATCTTGAACTTCTTAGTTATTCATCCGATTGCTTCCAAAATCGATATCTGGGGATGTGTATGGTCTCCGACAACTAATCTGTTGGCAGAATGAGAAAAAGTAGCCGCCATCTTGAACTTCTTAGTTATTAATCCGATTGCTTCCAAAATCGATATTTGGGGATGTGCGTGGTCTCCGACAACGAATTTGTTGGCAGAATGAGAAAAAGTAGCCCACATCTTGAACTTTTTTATTATTCGACAGGCTGCTTCCAAAATCGATATCTGGAGATCTGTGTGATGTCCGATAACGACCATAGATATCGATTATGGAAGCAATCGGATGAATAACTAAGAAGTTCAAGATGTGGGTGTCACGTTACTAAATGCCCGGCTGGTTTTACCAAGTGACAAAACGAAATAGACGGAATAACGTAAACAGAAAGTTGTAGAATAAGTTGAAGATATGGAGTGATCTAGGACGTATGATGAGGAGCTCAATGAAACAGGTTAGTAAATATCACAGTCTTTATTCCTATGCAGCTCTATACATGATGTTAATTAATTGTGAACATAACTTTGCTCATAATTCTTACTCTACCAGAAAATATGTTTAGCTCAGCGGAAGGCTGGTCGTTTTACACAAGTAAAGGTTCTTATGTTATAATTCACAATTCTTAGATAGTAATTTGTTAGTCCCTACTTATAGAGTTGCCACCAATACCAATTTAAGTTCAAATAACTATTATTGATATCCTAATTCCCTAATTATAAATATAATTTCCACAGACCTTAATCTGAAGAAAACCTTCCTTCCTGGACGATCGACTCGATGTAGTCCCAGGGCGGCAGACTGGTGGAGCGGTCCCAGCACACTGTGACGCAAGCCACAGTATCCTCGGGCAGCTCACAGCAGCTTGTGAAGGTCTACTGAATCCTCGTGCCTATGGCACGCCTACTAAAGGTTGGTTTAAACCTTTATATCCTACTTCATTACTTATATGTTTTCTGAATGATCAGGAACCTAAACATGAATTTATTACTTACAGATCTAAAGAGAGTCCCTGCCAAATACTAAATGTCTATATAAGCTACTTCATAGCTTTACTGAACCTGAATATAGTTGGAGCCTGAATCGGAATAACGGAATGCAAAATAAATCATCCAACCATAAAGGCAAATCAGAAAGCTAAATTACTCTGAAAGTATCTAAACAGAATAACAGAAAACAGATACTATGTAGACAAAACTTAAATCAGTACCTAACTGAAAATATCCGGAAACTAAAGAAGACCTACTGACAAAACCAGAATTCTAGAAAATATCCAGACACTAACTGAAAACATCCGGAAACTAAATGAAAACCCAGTCCAGCTGTAAAGACGGAGAGAAATTGCTCTGATTAGCACTACGATTAAGAAATATATAAGACATGTGGGCTGACATTTAAGGTTAACAAAATCATGAATCTTACCGGAAAACTTCAAGGAAAACCCCTGGTAATCTCGACGCTAAGACATTCCCTCCTCTTCCACGTGTGAGAAACAATAACTGAAAATTCACCATTTGGTCAGAGAATTGCATATTAAACTGCAACAAATGCCTCCACCAGAAAGATGTTATTAATTATTACTTACAAGTTCCTTTCACCGAAATATGACTGAAAGTATGTACTATATCTCCACAGCAGGTGCTTGGTTACTTTATTGAGGATGGCTCCTCCGCTGTCATTCAGCTTAAGTCTGATTTTGTAATGGGCTATCATCTTGGACATCTTGATGAAAGATAATTAGTCAAAACATAGATGCAACCAAAATGCATACAATGTAGCTATACAATTTAGGTAGTCTGGGTAATTAGGTACCCAATTAATATATTACCTACATGAAAGTACTACATTAAATTAACTTTTGACTGAAATGTGTTTGTTTAATTCTTGTATGTACAATTACTGCCAAAAGAAATCTTTGTATTGTTTTGTTTACTTAATAAATGTAATTAACTATTGACTCCATTTATTTATTAATTACGAATATTTATTATTCCCCTAATTCAAGGTATTTTACCCTAACGCAGCAACACCAACCTGCAAATCTATGGTGTTGACGTTTGACAATCAAAAGTAATGAACAGTAATGCCATTAACAACTTAAATATTCCCCCAGTCTTTAGGTTCCGATTCACGCAAGATATACAACGTTACATGGGCTACTTTTTCTCATTCTGCCAACAAATTCGTTGTCGGAGACCACGCACATCCCCAAATATCGATTTTGGAAGCAATCGGATGAATAACTAAGAAGTTCAAGATGGCGGCTACTTTTTCTCATTCTGCCAACAGATTAGTTGTCGGAGTCCATACACATCCCCAGATATCGATTTTGGAAGCAATCGGTTGAATAAGGAAAAAGTTCAAGATGGCGGCTACTTTTTCTCATTCTGCCAACAGATTAGTTGTCGGAGTCCATACACATCCCCAGATATCGATTTTGGAAGCAATCGGTTGAATAAGGAAAAAGTTAAAGATGGCGGCTACTTTTTCTCATTCTGCCAACAGATTCGCTATCGGAGACCACACACATCCCCAGATATCGATTTTGGGAAGCAATCGGTTGAATAACTAAAAAAATTAAGATGGCGGCTACTTTTTCTCAATCTGTCAACGGATTAGTTGTCGGAGACCATACACATTACCAGTAGCCCGTTTCACGAAGCTACAAGTTACAAATTACAAGCGGAAGTCTCTTTTTAACTCCTTTTGCTAGAAAGAGAGTTCCGCTTGTAATTTGTAACTTGTAGCTTCGTGAAACGGGGCTCAGATATCGATTTTGGAACCAATCGGTTGAATAACTAAGAAGTTCAAGATGGCGGCTACTTTTTCTCATTCTGCCAACAGATTCGCTATCGGAGACCACACACATCCCCAGATATCGATTTTGGGAAGCAATCGGTTGAATAACTAAAAAAATTAAGATGGCGGCTACTTTTTCTCAATCTGTCAACGGATTTGTTGTCGCCATGTTGTCGCAGATCACACATATCGATTTTGCATTAACTAGCTGAGATACAATAAACAAGAACTTTTTTCAATTTTACAAAATGTTAGTGGACAACCCTTACGCTCAATTGGAGCGTAGGTATTTATCTTGAAAAGTAGGCCTAGTTTCATTACTGGTTTATTTATATACTGTGCTAATACGGCTAATTTCACTCATTATGTCAAACTGCTAAACAATCAATTTCCTAGTAAAAATATACTTTTTGCATTTTTTTTTGGTGTACAATGAAAAGTAATCCTTACTTAATATTATAAACGCGAAAGTTTGTATGTATGGATGTATTGAAGTTTGTTACTCTTTCACGCTGCAACGGCTGGCCGGAATTGGATGAAATTTGGAATGGAAATAGTTTATACCCTGGATTAAAACAAAGGCTACTTTTTATCCCGGAAAACTTAAAAGTTCCCGTGTGAATAACCACAATCGAAATCTACGCGGACGAAGTCATGGGCAGAAGCTCGTAATATATATAAAGGTAGGTAGGTAGGTACATACTTTTTAGGGAAATTTAGACTAGTTTTAAATAAATGCGTTATCAGGCAAGTTATGCCAAATGGCCTTTAGTATTCACATACCTACTTTTTCTAAACGATCTTGTTTATAATCGTTTTCTAAAAGTAAAGTAACTGTGTGAATGTCACCAAAATGTAAACTGAGGTTGTTATCTATTTCTATACTTGTGTAATATAGTAACACAGATTCTTGTACCTAAGTACAAGGTCATGGTAAAAGCGTGTTTTTTGTTGTTAATAACGCCTAAATTGGTTTGAATCAGTGAAAGTCAGATTTGTCAGTTACCCCCTTTTGCCTTGCAACTTTGATTTGGCGTTTACAATAGACAATGACCATGTCACGCTGGTTATAATGATAAAATACAATAAGTAGATTTATGGTTTTTGTCTGCGTTTTGTTTTGGTAGTGGTTGTGATGATTTGTGATAGTAATTTGAATTTCCGTTGATAATTTTAAATTAAACTGCAGCGGTGGGTGGGTGTAGGTAAATTGTCCCCTGGTAAATAACAAATACTTACAAAAAATGGTCAAGTGCCCTCGGTACGCTATTCCGACTCGCCCTTGACCTGGTTTTCGAAATTACGTCACATAGTTACTGGGCCTCTATTTAAAACGATTAGGTATCATCTTTGATCTGTTATGACATTGTTTTTAAATCGGTCGCCATAAGTAAATAAGAGCTATCAAAACGTTGACAATACGATAACAGGTCCAAGACGATATGGTTTTAACCGCCTAGAATCTCGGCCCTGGACTAAACGTGAGCCAGTGCAAATCAAGTTTAACGTTCATCATTACTTTTAAGCGCCTGCAACAAATATGATAGCAAGAAATTATTTACATGTTGTTAAGTAAAGAATAAGAAATTTTGTGCAGGGGCTCTATTCTACTCGGTAAAACCATATTGATTTTGACATATTATCGTATTGTCAACGTTATGATAGTTCTTATTTACTTATCAGTATGCCAGAGACAGAGTCGCGGGCAACAGCTAGTTAGATACCTGTACTTTAGAAATACGCTTAACTCACACATTACTGAAACTTTTTAATATTTCGGATTGCACTGATTTTTAAATATGTAGCAATAAAATGAGTCTGTATTTGTAGATTAAATTTCCAAACGAGTTAAAGCGAAAGGGTACTAAAACATGCAATGGATAACGCTCTAACTATACGTAATAAATTTCATAGTAAAACAATTTTTATTTGTTTAAAACATAACCAATACCAAATCGAACCGTCTAAAAGTATTTCCATTCACTTTGAAGTAAGGGTGCCACTCACAAGAGTTGGGGGAGGACCCCACACTCCAGCTATTAGGGCACAATACCGACCCCACAGTTGGGCGTCGTACCCACTGACCCTCTAGCGAGTTCATTTGCATTTCTGTAGAAATCGTTAGGCGGGCGGTTATAAAAAGTTGCATGTTTATGCGCTGTGCGAAACTCAGTTGCAAAGAAGAATTGAAAGAAAATTGCGCCAATTAATAAATCAAACTTATATTTGCATAAACAAGGGTATATTTTGATAAAGTAAGGAATTAAAAGATCACAGAGAAATATGGACTCAAAGAAGATGTAGTGACTAAGATTGAAAAGGGCATACTTCGATGGTTCGGTCATTTGGAAAGGATGGATGAAAGAATATTGACGAAAGAAATACCCAGAGCGAAAGTGAGTGGAAGGGTCGGTAGGTGCCGCCCTAGGCGTACTTTTTCGAATCAAATCGGAGAAATACTGGAAAAGAGGGGAAGCTCATGTACCCGAAACCGACGTGCGTGCATGACTCGATGTATGAATGTGGAAGGAGCGAAAGAGATTTGTCAGGATCGTAGCAGGTGGAAAGGTGGTCTCTGCCTACCCCTCTGGGAAAGAGGCGTAAAAATATTTAAGACCGACTTACTTAAGGTCAAGCGGAGCTATTACGTCAGTGGGGCAATTACGTCACATGGCTTTAACTCCCGTTCTAAAGTTCGTATCGAAGAGTGATGTAAGTGGGTGAAGTAGAGAAAAAAAAATCTACTTGTCAATAGATGTGACTTTTCGATACGAACTTTAAAACGGGAGATAAAGCCACTCGACGTAATTTCCACACTGCACTGACGTAATAAATAGCCCCGCTTGACCATATATGCAAAGACGGAGACACTAATGTGCGCGTAGAACTTTTTTTTTGTAAGAATGTAAGAATTGTTTACAAAATATAGAGTTTTCTCTACTATTTATACATATTATAATCACGCCTCTTTCCCGTAGCGGTAGGCAGAAACTACTTCTTACTACTTCCTTCCACTTGCTACGATCCAGACAAACTTCCCTCGCTTCCTCCACATTCATAAGTCTCCTCATACACGTGCGTATACATTATTAATGACAATGTATTATATTGTATTAATCGGCCTTAGAAGTAGCAGCACACTCTAGTGCTTCTCCACTATAACGTCATGTTGGAAGTGGTGCAGTAACAGTAATCTGTCAAAGGCGTTAAAGCGATTAGGTATCATAGTGTGCAGCTACTATAAGCCCGACTGTACATAAGCAAATTTTCACAAAAAAATCTCCTTATCTAATGATAGTGAAAACGGCATCAATATCCGTTGCGTTTGTACTACGCATGAAGACAAAAATACAGAGGGCCCTGCCAAGATGCATTGCGCTAACTAGCGTTTCTATTCGATTCGTTTTTAAACCAATCGCGTCACTGGTAGATGACGTGATACGAAAAGTGACGTGATATACCAGTGACGCGATTGATTTAAAAATGAAACGAATAGAAACGTTAGTTAGCGCAATGCATCTTGGCAGGGCCCTCTGACCTTAGAGCGAAGCTACACGAGCGTTGCCGGTGCGCACGGCGTCGCAAAGCTGTGATTCAACAATAGCGGCCTTTACACGTAAAGTTCCAGACAGACGCGGATAGCGAATTATATTTATAACATTTTCTGAAGAGATATCTGTGGAGCCGCATTAACATTTGTCTGATGTGTTGTGTTGTGAGTGTTGTGACGTGTCAGAACAGTATCGGTTTCATTCATTTAATATGGTCACATTCATATTTGTCTGACGTATAGTGTTGTTATGCCTTGTATTTTGTTTGTATTGTGTCGCATCACAAGCGATGCCGGTCTGCGTCAGAATGGTTGAGGTGGGAGGGCGGCGGCGGACAGGCCACGTCACGACGAAACGCGGCTTGATTTGTAAAAATCTTCAGTGACCGTCATAAAACGTCATATATATGTGAACAGTCAGCACGACACAACACATCAGACAAATGTGAATGCGGCTTAAAGAAAACCATAAGAAAACCATAAGGAAACCTCTTCGCCTCGACGTGCAAATTGTCTCTTTCGCTCAATGCAATAAAAGTATATTGGTTAATCAAGGAGGATTTGCTTTTAGAAATTTCGGAAAATCCTTTTATCCATTGACCTCTTTGTACAGCACAAATGCTTTAAAACTTTTTCTTTGTCGAATAAAAATACTGGCCATCCACAATTTACATTTGATTTGATGAATTCAAACGTAGAATAAAATGTAACAATAGATCCAAGCAGCCCATCAGACGGGCGGTGATTCGCACTTTTTTTTTCAAAATTTTTGTCTCCCAAATTTTGTAGGAATCTTATTTTCTACCTTTATATTATATGTTTACACCGTTTTCTACAAAATTTTAAGTATTCAATATGGTAAGTATTTTGTTCTTTCATATTATTATGTAGGTACATTGTAAGTTGTATCATGTCGTTGTTTGTTGTTGCACCTCATTTTTTAATTAGGCTTTCTCCTAGTTGTTTTTGTATAGCTGGCTTTGATAAATCTATGAAAATTGTTTTTTTCTGTGTCTTTCTTCTTGGGACCATTTCCAGACAATGTGCTAAATATTTGTGTAGAATTCCTTTGAAATGCTTATTGATGAATATTTATTATTCTTTAAAGAAATAAGCGATATTTTCTTGTTACTTCACTTAAAACCACAACAGAGAATTGTTACCCTACTGATTAGAGCATTATTGTAACCGTGTTGTAGGAATAGATGCGTAATTCCTGTAGGAAATCTATCAACACTTTCGATATTTAGTATTGGGTCATTTAGTTGGTTGAGACACTGACATATGTCACCAATTAACTTCCATTTTTAAAGTAGCGATTTTTTTGGTAATTATTTATATTATTTAGACCAAACGAGCGAATGCTCTAGAACATGTTTTGTCTTTATTTTTACAACTTAAACATTTGCCATAATGCCATAGAATTCTTGTTCGTTCGTTTGGTCTAAACCCATCCTTACTCAAAACCTGAAGAAAGCGAAGTGGTGTGGTTGCCAGAGTAGTCAAGGGAGTTTAATTCTCTGAAATCATGTACAATGTGACTTTGACATTTGCTTTGCTACGTGACCGGTCAAATTTCAGCCTTCAGAGCGTCCTCGTTTATCCTAACTCATGTGATCTTGTGATTGCTCTTACTAGTGATCGGGTATCTACGTTATTACATGAAACATGAGTGACAAATATACTGTCAGATGCGAATGCAAGTGTGATAGCTATAGCCAGCCGAATGCTATTAAAAAGCTGGGAGTACTGTTCAGTACTGTACAGCGTCATCAACACTTGACAATCTTGTTTGACATTGACTGTACAACCACAAGGTACAAAAGTTCATATCTACTTTGACGCTGAGTGAACAAAATCCTGGGGTTAATAATTTTTCTATGGAACATTAGTGCCTTTAAATTCAAAAACGAGACGAATAACGTGTAACCTTTTTGTACGCGAGCAGAGGGAGTGCATATCTATCCACGTCGGCCAGGCGGGAGTCCAGATGGGGGTGGCCTGTTGGCAGCTGTACTGCCTCGAGCACGGCATCCGACCAGACGGCACCCTGCCCGCGTGCGAAACCGACCCTAACTCCTGCGACTCGTGTTTCAATACGTTTTTCTCCGAGGCGGACCGGGGGAAGATGGTGCCAAGAGTTGTGATGGTGGATCTGGAACCTACTGTAATTGGTACGTATGCAATGTTGATGTCTAGAAGGTTGCAGAGTGCGGATTGGCTTGTGCAAATAAGAAGGGGGTTAATGGCATTTTTCAGGGCTTCTATTCAAGGCGGTAAAACCCATCTTCTTTCACCTGTTATCGTATAATCAGTTTTGAAAGCTCTTTTAACTTGAAATTATTGACGTGAAAGACAATGGTTTTTACCGCCTGGAATAGGAGACCAGCAATGTCCTAAAAAGTATTTTTGAAGGTAATTCAAACTGAATAGGTACCAAAATCAATAGGTACTATTGACGAACTATTATGTCTGTACATTAACAACTTTTCGTGAAGTACTGACTAACTCACTGACTGACAGATTACGCACAACCTTATTTGATGAATCTAGCGATTTTGCTGAAAATTTGGGAGGGAATACTCCTTGGGTACCCTAGGGGTGCACTAAGAAAAGATTTCTGGAAATGGAATCCCAACGGGAATAAATAGGAAGTAGTGGAAAACGAATTATACCTGGACTAGTTGGGGCAGTCCTGTAGTGATTAAATAAAGAAATACAGACGAACCCTCCTTTTTTAAGTCTGTTAACATTGCAATACAATTTAATTAAGACTGGTAGCGTTTTTGTGATTACTTTTTAACCGACTTTAAAGATAGAAACGTTATCAATTCATGCGTTTTTATGACTATAATAACGGTGGTAATTGTGGTGTTTGCCGACAATTTTATCAACACATGAATAACTTCACCTAATTTCACTTACTCAATAACTGAACGTACTAATTTCTGGCCATTTTTTTATGTATAACTAGCTTTAGCCCTTGTCGGTGTAAATAACTACATTTCTCGGTATCTACAGTCACCAGCAATAATATTATGATCCAACATTGGACTCAAAATATCTGACACGTCCTTATTACTCGAGGCATTATAGCGTATCAGATTTTTTGAGTCACATGATGGATCATATAATTATTGCTGATGACTGTACCTATTTTTTTCTTTAGTACCCATAGTATAAACCTAGAGCTAAGTTGAAAACCAGGCCAACTTATGGAAGATTTTCCCATCTAATATTGTTGAAAATCTTGGTGTCAGCTGTGTTGTACGTTTCAGACGAGGTCCGCACAGGCGAATACCGGCAGCTTTACCACCCAGAGCAGCTAATCACGGGCAAGGAGGACGCCGCGAACAACTACGCGCGCGGGCACTACTCCACGGGGCGGGAGGTGCTCGGGCCGGTCATGGAGAGGGTGCGCAAGCTCTCCGACCAGTGCACGGGGCTTCAGGTAAGGATTCAGCATTTTAGGCAACATTTTTTGATGCAATTGTGGGTGGCTGGCATCCAATCACTTGCTAAACATTTCACAAACTGATTTATTTCACAAACATACATATAATTTTGAAAAACTCTTTTACGGATCTGTAAAATTTTCAGGATTTATTTCAGGACCATCTTGTAGAACCCTATAGGTAGGTTAGATAAGTGTTGAAAAACCTGAAATAGTAAGTTTTGGGAAAAAATCGGTTTGCAAAATGATTCTTTATGAAATGAAATGAATCAGTTTGTGAAACATTTTTTAGCAAATGATGGTAAACCGGATGGCTTCCGAGGCCCTTAGATTTGTTTTCTTACGACTGACAGTATAACAGGACCCAGGGTTCAAACCAATAGGGGTGCTCTAAAATGATCTTTATAAAAAAAACTCTTGCAGGGCTTCTTTGTTTTCCACTCTTTCGGCGGCGGCACTGGCTCCGGTTTCACTTCGCTGCTGATGGAGAACCTGTCAGAGGAGTTCGGCAAGAAGAGCAAGCTGGAGTTCGCCATATATCCCGCCCCACAGGTCAGTCATGCTATACATGCAAAATTACGGAGGCCTATTAGGATCCCACAAACCATGGGTCCCCAAGTAGATTATGGGTCAAAGCTCCCCTGATGAAGGAACAGAAACCAAGACCCGTAATTGGCAAGGATAACTCATTAATGGGTCAGAACAAAGTTCTCTAGACGAGGAGGGCCATATATGCCTGTTCTACAAAATAATATAGCCCAAGACCTATGATTAAATATCGGTATGACATCTGGGACTCTATTCACATTAATCCTTAACCAGGCAAGGGATCTACATATATTTCCCACTTAAAATCGACTCAATAGTACCTTGTATGTTACACTTTGACTGTCCATGCATTACATGTAATGCACTGGTGACCTAGCTCGGCACGTCCACGTATGTAAAACACTACCCAGTCGTGCATTACATGTAATGCATGGACGTACCAAGCCAGGCCATTGATTGAAGCGAGGGACAGTTAGTGTTAGTATCTAAGGCTGAAACTCTACTGTGACGTGTGATCTATCAGCTTGGTTAAGGGTAACGTATTGTCAATATTACTATAGCTTTTATGTAAGTACTTGTACTGCGGCGCAAGTCCTAACGCCACTGGTAAACGACGATTAATGTATGATGGATCAGTGATTGAACAAATTTTTCCGTCTCCAGGTGTCGACAGCGGTGGTGGAGCCGTACAACGCGGTGCTGACGACGCACGCCACCATCGGCCACTCGGACTGCGCCTTCATGGTGGACAACGAGGCTATCTACGAGATCTGCCGCCGGCGGCTGTCCATCGAGCGGCCCTCGTACGCAAACCTCAACCGGCTTATATCACAGGTACGATAGGGACCTCTTAAGCTCCAGTAAAAGGGATGAGCTGTGTACATGCTATTTTATATAACTCTTTTTGCTTGGAACATAGGGCTTATTGTCTCACTCGCAATCACGATCATTTTCATATTGAAAATCGAAGGCTTGTCTGCATACAAAATGAAAACAATTGCTCCACTTTGAAGCCAGTTGCGATTGCGAGTGCGTTAAACAATAAGCCCTCAGTTCAAAATTCGAGTTCTGTGTATTACTACCGCGTATACTATTTGTGGCGATCCTCGAGAAATGTCTTCTCGTCCGGAGGCTCTTTTCCAATTTGTTTTAGCCAACCTTGCTTTTATGTCAATTTTGTGCATAAGAGCGCTAGCATAACGTCAACAAAGTGGAATAGAAACTGACATCTTACCAGGTAACGCCGCCAAGCAGCAATATTTGCACCGTTTCGGTGCGAGCTTTTGTCCACTGTTTCATTTGTCCGAAATTTTCATTTGTCCGTAAATAATTTTTCTCTGGAACCGTTTACTTTCGATTGTTATAAAACTAACCTAACTTAACCTACAGGTTCTGTTGGTATCTTTTTAACCTTTTCGACACAAACGTAAATCAGCACCGCCGGTTCAATGCCCATGACCAATATATCAGTCACCGTTGACAGTTTTAAGTAGACATGAGTCTCTATGACGTAAGGTTGAAATTAACTCTGATTTTCAGCCGTCATTGGCTTGTGAGCGACCATTTTGTATTTTCACCTGTTACTAGTTACTGTTGTTGGCGCAGGTGGTGTCGTCGATCACGGCGTCGCTGCGCTTCGACGGCGCGCTGAACGTGGACCTCACGGAGTTCCAGACCAACCTCGTGCCCTACCCGCGCATCCACTTCCCGCTCGCCGCCTACGCGCCTGTCGTCTCCGCGGATAAGGTAATTTACGACTGAGATAAACGTTTATTCAGTAAGCAGGTCTTCTACAAAAATCTACCAGGCTCTCTCAGGAGGAGGAAACCGCCGCACCAGAAACTCTGGTCGGTCATTCTTTTCGTTTGTTAGTTGTGTACCTCGAAATCGTTAATTTCTTGTAGCTATTCATGTATTCGCATTTTGTCGCGATCGCAAATTTTATTGTAGCGGTGGTGTATTCTGTTACTCGCATATATTTTTAAACTCTTTTTACAGCAATAGCATATTTTGCTGTAGCATGGATTATCAATCGCCTATTTAGTTAGCCGCTGTCTTGTAGCTATTCACCTATTCGCGTTTTGCCGCGATTTCAAAATTTGTGAATAGATTTTTTTCGCGGCAAAATTCGAATACGTGAATAGCTACAAGAAATTAATGATTTCGAGGTACACAACTACCAAACGAAAAGAATGACCGACCAGTTTCTTGTGCGCTTTGCAGCAGTGGTTTCCTCCTCCTCCTGAGCTTGTTGTTGTGGTTTTCATGTAACATTTTGACGACTAAGATTCTGATCCATCTTAACTTTTTAATCAGTACCCTTACCATGAGTTACAATTACCGTATTCGCTAGCGAGTCGAATGCTCTGTCCCTATAATAATACTGAGAGGTTGCGACGGCATTCGACTCGCTGGTGTGTACTTTAATTGTAACTCATGGTACGTGTATGCGTAGTCTGTCGATCATGACGGATTTATCCGTCGTTGGTGAACCAGTGGTGCAGATTATATCCGGCAATGGCGTTTGAGTCTAACCTAACCTAAGGTAGGGTAGGTCCCATTTGTTTCGTGGAACTTCGCATTTTATATTAAGCTATGATGTAATGTTAATACAAAACTAGTAGTTCCATGGAGCAAATAGGGGTATGTTCACGCCATTGACGGATATAAATCTGCACCTCCGGTTCACCTACTAATAAATCCGTAACGGTTGACAGCCTACGCGTACAGGTGAAAGCTGAAATGGGGCAGTTTAGTCGAGAACTTATGTATGGGAATGACCAAAGGATGTGAAAGAACTTCAGAAGTTCTAGACACTAAAGAGAAGCGTTCAAACATATCCATTGCTACCTACTTACCCCAATTTTATTATAATGATGCCATTACAACGGAATAAAATAAATATTGTTGTAAAGATTTCTCAATTCTATGGTCAGGCATACCACGAAGGCATGTCGGTGTCTGAGATCACATCAGAACTGTTCGAGCCGCAGAACCAGATGGTGAAGTGCGACCCTCAGAACGGGAAGTACATGGCGTGCTGCCTGCTGTACCGCGGGGACGTGGTGCCCAAGGACGTCAATGCGGCCATCGCCGCCATGAAGGGGAGAGCTGGAATCAGATTCGTGGACTGGTGCCCCACTGGGTTCAAGGTCAGTGCATCTGATTGCTTTTGCGAGATTTTTCCGTAGCTCAGTTCGTTCCGATCATTTTCTCAAATGTCAGTTCCTGTCTGCCATTGATTCCCTGTTTCCGTTTACTCGAATTTCCGTTGCCAGTAACACCCCTACTGCTATTGGTTTTCATCATTCTGCTTTTTTTCTAATTCAGTGTCCGCTAAAACAGTTTGAATCAAAAACTGTAAAATTTCTCTTGATCAGGCACGTAGTTTTGTAGTTATTGCAGAATTTGTTTGTTGCCGAAGTGAACAAACAACCAATTGGTTCGGCTATTTGCGTCTCGGTGTAAAAGTGAACCTCCTTACCGAACGTATGTCGCCAATAATCACCTCCGTATCCTGGGCACTCATTTTAGAGGCTGAATTATTTATTTGGGATTGCCACAGAGAATATTAGAAAAGTAAAAAAAGTTAAGTTTAACAATTTTCGCGTTAAAAAAATACCCTTCAAGTTATATACTTCGAAGATACACTTTCTTTGGTTTTTTTTTTAAATATGAGTTTTTGGGCTGATTTTTTCAATCTCCAGATAACAATATCTGTCAGGTAAATTGTAGCTCTGTCCTTATCTTTCTTATGACGAAGAAAAGGACACAGCTACAATTTACCTCACAGATAGTGTTATCTGGAGATTGAAAAATCAGCCCTTGGACGATATAACAAAACCCGTGCTCATTATTGTTTCATGTTCTTAATTTTTTAATTCTCTATAGAAGTTAGAGGGTGTAGTCACTTTTCAGTACTTTGGAGGTCAATTTCTCTCTCAACAAGTTGAGTTTGGGCCGCTAAAAACAAAATCCATGTCTGTTATTTTAGACTACTCTCTAACATATAGGGGTGCGCCAAAGTTCATATAAAATTGTAACTCCGATTATTGGAACTCCGAAAATTTTTCTCATAACATTTTACATCATAAAGATCACTCCTCATACTCTTCATAAAAAATGTTTATACTAATGATCGGAACTCATACTCATCTGAACTTATAACGCCAATATTCATGGAACCGTACACATTTCAGAATTTTTTAAAATATATCTTACGTGTAGACAAAATTAGGTTAGGTTAGGTTAGATTTATAACAATCCTCAAAAAGAAACAGTTTCTTAAAAAAATTCATTATGAGTTACGATAAGTATGAGCAAAATTTTTCGAAGAAATGAAGTATGAGCAAAATTTTTCGAAGAAATGATGAGTATGAGTACACAAATCGTTATTTGTATAAAGACCAATTTTACATGAGCCAATATGGACCCAACATATAGGTATGAAAATAAACCAAATCAGAGCCGGACAGTTGGGTACCTTTCCTTGTATGTAAATTTTGATAATAAGCTAATTTAGAGGCCGAGCCACACCGGATGCGTGCGCGTAGACGTACACGGGCTCGTTTCACTACGTTGTATAGTATGAATGCCCATACAATGCCACACCGATTCCGTGATGTACGCGTGCACGTGTAACGCAAGTGTTCCGACATATTGTAGGAGGATTCATACTATAGGTATACTACGCGGTAGATCGCGCACGCATCCGGTGTGGTTCGGCCTTAACCCTTTGAACGCCAAGAACCACTGAAGTGGTCGTGTACTTTCGTGCCTACCACGCCATCGACCCATATAGTGGTCACAGATACAGTGCAAAATAGACGCGAGTATTTGTGACGACGGTTTTCAGCTGGGGTACCTATTATTTTATCGAATCACTTTTCAACGAAGGTATCATCACATAGAATTTTCATTTCATCGAAAGGCATTTCTCACCGCATGCGTTATTTTATTTTTATTTTGTCAATTCTAACCTAACCTAACCTACGTAATTAATCTATATATATAAAAGGCAATGTCCCGGGTGACATATCAACGCCCAGCCCAAACTGATAAAGATAAAAAGTTGGAATTTTGAGGGGAAGTTGGTTTTGTAATGGAGGCGTCGTTTAAGAAGGGATTTTTCGAAATTCAACCCCTAAAGGTATGAAAGGGGGTTGCAAAGTTTGTATAGGAAAAAACATTTTTATGGTTCAATTTACTTGAAACTTGGTAGAAATGTTTTTCAATGCAAATAATGAGACACGTATTTCAGCGATTACTAAAATTCAACCCCTAGAGGGATGAAAGGGGGTTGCAAAGTTTGTATGGGAAAAAATACTTTTATGGTCAAATTTACTTGAAACTTGGTAGAAATGCTCTTCAATGCAAATAATGAGACACGTATTTCAGCGATTACTAAAATTTAACCCCTAGAGGGATGAAAGGGGGTTGCAAAGTTTGTTTAGGAAAAAATATTTGGTATACTCAAATTTACTTGAAACTTGGTAGGAATACTCTTTAACGCAAATAATGGGACACGTATTTCACCGATTACTAAAATTCAATCCCTAGAGGGATGAAATGGGGTTGCAAAGTTTGTATGAGAAAAAATACTTTTATTGTCAAATTTACTTGAAACTTGGTAAAAAAGCTCTTCAATGCAAAAAGTGAGGCACGTATTTCAGCAATTACTAAAATTCAACCCCTTGGGGGATGAAAGAGGGTGGCAAAGTTTGTATAGATCAAATATTTTTATGATTAAATTTACTTGAAACTTAGTAGAAGTACTCTTCAATGTAAATAATGAAACACGTATTTCATCGATTACTAAAATTCAACCCCCAGAGGGATGAAAGGGGGTTGCAAAGTTTGAATGGAAAAAATACTTTTATGGTCAAATTTACTTGAAACTTGGTAAAAACACTCTTCAATGCAAATAATGAGTCACGTATTCCAGCGACCACTAAAATTCAACCCCTAGATGGATGAAAGGGGGTTGCATAATGTGTACTATAGATAAAATATTTTTATGATCAATTAACTTGAAACTTGGTAGAAACGCTCTTCAATGCAAATAATGAGTTACGTATTCCAGCGACCACTAAAATTCAACCCCTAGATGGATGAAAGGGGGTTGCATAATGTGTATATATAAAATATTTTTATGATCAAATTAACTTGGTAGAAATGCTCTGAAATGAAAATAATGATTCACGTATATCAGTGATAACTAATATTCAACCCCTAGAGGGATGAAAGGGGATTGCAAAATTTGAATGGAAAAAATACTTTTGTGGTCAAATTTACTTGAAACTTGGTATAAATGCTCTTCAATGCAAATAATGAGACATATATTTGAGCGATTACTAAAATTCAATCCCTAAAGGGATGAGAGGGGGTTGCAAAGAGTATAGACAAAATATTTTTATGAGCAAATTTACTTGAAACTTAGTACTGCAATGCAAATAATGAAACACGTATTTCTACCCCTAGAGGAATGAAAGGGGATTGCAAAATTTGAATGAAAAAAAATATTTTGTGATCAAATTTACTTGAAAATTGGTATAAATGCTCTTCAATGAAAATAATGAGACATATATTTGAGCGATTACTAAAATTCAATCCCTAGAGGGATGAAAGGGGGTTGCAGTTTGAATGGAAAAAAATACTTTTATGGACAAATTTACTTGAAACTTGGTAGAAACGCTCTTCAATGCAAATAATGAGACACGTAAAATTTAACTCCTAGAGGGATGAAAGGGGGTTGCAAAGTTTGTTTAGGAAAAAATATTTGGTACCTATGCTTAAATTTACTTTAAACATGGAAGAAATATGCTTGCTCTGCAATGAAAACAATGAGTCACGTGATAACTAAAATTCAAACCCTTGGGGGATGACTTACTTGAAACTTGGTAGAAATGCTCGATTCAGGAAAAACTTCCTCTTAGGAGGTAAAAGGGGGGGTAGAAAATTGTATGGTTTATTTTTGAAGTGAGAAACGTGGATAAAAGGTGGTAATAGTTAGTTAAGAGCACGCAAAGCAAGACTGCAAAGTTTATATCGAAATTATGTAATAATCAAAGTACATACCTACCTTCAAGATACAGAAAATATTCAGCTCCTGTGTTTTTCGAAAATCTTCTGCTAAGTGGGTTAATTGTTTGTATAGAAATGTGGCAAATTTATCTAGAATCGTATAAAATAAACGTAATGGTGAAAGAGAGGCAGTGAATTTATTTTGTATGTCAATTTTGTTGTTTTAAAGGTAAGCGCCATAAAATTAAAGTTGTTTATGTGGACTGCTTACTTAAAATTCACGCTCTAGACTTTTTTTTTTAAAGCCTTAGTAGGTGATGTAACCTATAACTGTACTTTCAACAGAAGTTCTGACTCTCCGCAGACGAAGTCGCGGGCGGAAAGCTAGTGTTTAATATACCCTGAAAACATCTTGGTTTCAGCAGAAACTACCGTTCGACAAAATAAAATTCGATAAAATATATAAAATAAAATAAAATAAAATAAAATAAAATAAAATAAAATAAAATACAATACAATACAATACAATACAATACAATACAATACAATACAATGAAGTGAAATTCGATAAAATGATGGGTTACCTTTCAGCTGTCATTGGCGTGTGAGGACGACGTTTGTATCAAGTCAAAGGCGTTCAAAGGGTTCCCACGAGTGGAATTCCAGCATTGTAGGCACGGCAGCTCATGACGACTCTAGGCGTCGTCTGCGTTCAAACGGTTAAATCGTTATCAGGCAAACGATTACACACGACATACAAGCCAATTACATGTGTTTTACTCGTACAAGTAACGCGTCTCACCGGTGTGACTAGTTCGTCACTAGGTATCACCTTGAATTTCTATAATACAATGTGCATACGGCATAATAGGAATTAACCTTTATTTTTGCGTGAGGGGCAGGTCATATGCGCCGTTAAATATATAAAAACTCTGCATCGGAAGAATGGCAAGAGCATAGTTAGTCAGTTTTCTTTTTCGTCAGAATAAATTATAGTCTGTTTTTTTCGGAAGAAAACGGAATTCCTCCTTGGACGGAAAAAACTCTATCTTACATCCTATTAAAAAAAACAATAAGCAGTTTCGTGGTCATATGAGCCCTCAGACCACTTAGCCCGCAGGCTGAGTTGCCCGTATTCATTTTTCTATGGGTGACTTGACCCACTTAATCTGTTAGCTGAGCCCGTAAGCGAGTAAGATGTGGAAGTCGTAAGAGGGGACTAAGGGAATAAAGGCTTGTAGTATTGTTAGGCGATGGGCTTGCAATCTGTCATTAATATACACACGGTAAACATCTTAGCCTGATTGTGCAAAATGTGTTTGCAGATAATAAGTTTTTAGAGTTGTTGATAACTCGATAGCTCTGCCTACCCCACTCTGGGAATGAAGCCGTAACGGTATGTGTATGTAAGTACATATACCAACTGCAAATGCTGTGTATATACCACAGAACAAAAAAAATAAGTGTCAAGTGGGCGTGTAACGTGTGGCATAGTTATGCGGAGTTCCGCATAACCTACCATACTTTTGCCGCGATCGCATATTTCGATATTTCGATATTTCGATATTACGATATTTCTAAAATAGGAAATAAATCCAGAAGCATGCCTTATTGTGCTATTTTAGGGTGTAAAAACGATAGCTGCACCAAAAACATTTTCCATGGTGGCGTGTTGTTTTTATGATAGTTTTAGTATTGGCGACAACAAGTCTGATACTAAGCGAAGCTCATGCCACTTCCACTGTTTTTTCTATTCCGTGGCATATACGATACATTTATTAAATCCTTTTCACTACACTGAATTTTGGATGTTTTCAACTTTTAAATGTATGCATAAGATATCAAAAGCATCCCACTGAAATAAGTAAAACCTAACCTTATTCAGTTGGAGTTTTATTTACTCATCTCCATCTCACACTAGTGCGGTGTAGCCTTCAACCACTCAAACCAATAAAAAAAGGTTCCTGGATAACTATAACGAATAGCACGCAAATTAATAAGACATGAGTGACGTTTTAAAACAATTTTAAACAAGGTAATGGCGGACATATGCGACCGATTAAAATTCCAACATGCCAAACGCGTACCTATTGTTTTGGGACGCGATCTCTTTAATGTAGCCGCATTGTGCGCTTAAAGCGTTCCGTATGTTTAAGACATCTGCCTCTTTGGGTTTTTTATTGTGCAATAAGTTTATGAATTATTGAAATAGCATTATATTTGAATAATCCTTATATATAAATGCCTAACACATTTTGAAATTGTCTATAATGATGCAAAATGGTCCGAAAAGGTTTTTGATGGTTTTCATCTTATGGCATACTGCCGTGAAACGTATCTAATAAAAAGTGAAGTTCTTTCTGATGCTAAAAAACAAAGTAAATACGATGTTTAACATTTCAAAGGCAACAATATTAAATTATGGTTTTACCCAGTAGAATCTCGGCCCGGAGGTTCCACGGTCATCGCGGTATTGCATTAGGTAGGTACACCGTTGAATGGCCCCCTTAGTTTTATTATTCGACCAAGCTGTTTTATAGCTCGAAGAAGAAATATTTCGGTTAAGGTTATTCTCATCAATGATATTAGTTACTTTATACACGAATATCAAAACTAGAGCTATCGAGCTGTGTCGAAATGTCAAGGAAATAATATTGTTAAAATGCCCAGTCGTCATAATATCCAGGTGTCAAAACAACACATTGTTAAAAAAGTCAAATTGGTAAAAAGTCAAATTGTCATAATGTCCAGTTATCAAAATAAAATGCCCAGTTGTAATAATATCCAGGTGTCAAAACAACAAATTGCTAAAACGTGTAATTGCCATAATGCCAAGTTACCAAAACAACAAATTACCTATGTACATAAGGGATAGGTGGAACAGGGGCTAGGTAGGTTTAGGTTATGTTAGTTTTGCAGCAGGCCCGGAGGTCCAAACCACCCAGAAATAGGAGCTCTACGTTAGCAGAGCTCCGTCGATACTGTCTAATTGATTTGAAATGAGTGTCGACCACGCGGAGCTCCTATTGCTGGGTGGTTTGGCCCTCCGGGCCTGCTGCAAAACTAAAATAACCTAAATCTACCTGTCGTAATTTTTACAACATCTGAACGATATGACTTCATGGCCATTCTGAGACTTGTACATATTGACCAACGGTCTTTATAACATCTGGACGTTATGACTTCTTGGACATTCTGAGACTTGTACATTATTGCTTAATGGTCTTTATAACATCAGGGCGTTATGACTTCTTGGACATTGACACTTGTACATATTGACAAACTCACTATCTTTGCTACAGCAATAGAATAAGACAACACTTCTCTAAACAAGCATTAAATTTAATTGACGTCGCTGAGTGCGGCAGTAAACTTGTGTATCTCATCCATAAACCGATTAAAATGTTTCGCAAGTGACAGCGCCCTAACTTTGGGGCGCGGAAGACTTCTAGCGGGCTTCTACGTAGTTATTTTTTATTCTTATAGCATAACCATGGATGTATGAGACTTACAGTCAAGGAAATTGAATCCTATACCATTTTGAACTATGTCAAAGTGACACCTGTAAATAAAATCATAAGAAGTATTTTACGTTTTAGTGGATTACGTCACTATAACATAGTCCAAAATGGTCTAGGAATGAATATCCTTTACAACTTAAACTTTTCAAGGTCCACAGTACTATACCAACAGTTAAAGCCAGCACTCGTTAACAAAGCAGAAAAACAATTTTCTATAAAAAAAAAACTACAGAAAAACGATATTACCAATCCTGAGGAAGCACGAAGTAATAAAAAACATGGTATCTTCTACAAATTAAAAAATATTCATTTGAATGATAAAAACATTTAAAATAAAATAAAGAATTTAATAAACTAATCACAGCACACAGCTGCACAGTTACAATATAAATTTACTTTGTTTATTACAATAAAAAACAAATCAATAATGAGCACATACATAGGGAAGTATGTAAGAAATTACTATCAACTTTTTGGCAATCAATAAATTCAAACTAGCTCTCTACCCCTTTTACCAATTACGGTGCGGTATTTAGTTCGTTTTAGAAATATAGGTAATATATTGTTTGTCTCAGATTTCAAGTTATTTTAATATTTAAATCAATTTCCGCCGAGTTGTTAATGTGGAGGATAATTAATCCTGGCAATTTGTTATAGTGTTTCGCTAAGGTAAATAATTACAGATATATTTCTGGGCATTTTCACTAAAAAGTGTACCCAAAGTACCCAATTAAGGACTGAAATTAAGGAAATTTAACTTTGTCACTTTGGTGACGAAAATTAGCTATACATATACAAGGTGTTACAAAAATACCCGTAAAGCCGAAAGGGGGTTCAATGGTGCCTTATAACAAGTCCATTTACAATATTTGAGAACCGTACTGTCACCGTATGACTTACCGGCAAAAAAATAAAATCATAATTTTTTTCATTGATGTGCCAACCCTATTTCAGTAAAATTAAAGAGTAAACTACGCAGAATGTATGTACATTTTTACCTAATTCGTGAAACGATCAAGAGACATACTAACAAAATTCGATTAGATAGATATTACAAGTCGAGTTTTGGAGTCGTAATATTCTGACTTAGAAAACATCGCCATTTTGGAAAAAACACGAAACAATTGTAGAGTATCGATAAGATTTGAAATTGATAACATAACATTTTTTCCGTCTTGACGTTTTTTGAAGCCAGTACTTAAGCATAATGACATCATAGTATTGAACCTGTGTGGATGAAAACCAGAAAAACCATTAAAGTTGACAATTATTAAATTGGTAGGTTGGCCTCTCTGTTAAATAATCTATGCTAACTCCGGTTCCCTGACATGACAGCTAGTAAGCTACCCTAGTAAGGGTTGACAATATTTTTGGCTCTTATAATTTATTAGGTTTTTACGGGGTATTTTGTAACACGTTGTATATACACTAAGTTAAAGTTCCTTAATTTCAGTCCTTAATTGGGTACCCTTCTGCACTATTCGAAATATTCGTTTAATTCGAATAATGAATATTGTCGAATTCGAATATTCGAATTGCAAATCCTAACTCGTACATATTAATTTCTTGTTTTTGGCAATACATGTAATTTCCCGTACCCATAGTTAACGATACAGTCCTTACAAAGGTCAAATCTGAGCAGTTGTCACGTAACGGCGAAAACAAAATGCTTACATATTTACTCAACAAACGAGTAACATGTTAACTTCAGTAATATATACCTACACATTTTACCTGCGAGTGTTTATTTGAAACACGAGCTAGCGAAAGGATTCTATGATTGACCACGAGCGAAGCGAGTGGTTCAAAAATAGAATCTTGATCGTAGTGTGTGTTTGTGTGGTTGTTCACGAGACGTAAAATAACTTTTCACCCGTGTATTACACAAAACTTTTCACCTCACTACAGCGAGGAAAATAAGAATAAGGGTTTGTACTATCAATTATTACTTATTTACCTCTTTGTCAATACAATAATTTTGATGTATTGGTAAAATCAAAAATAATGCAAAATAGCCTAAGCATATCCAGTCTTTATAGAACTACTCCGTTTTGTTAGCTGTCAAATATCACTTAAGCTGCCTTCAAATGTCAAAACTCTTTCTTCACATGTGGATAAAAACGATTTTCCCAATAGATATCAAAACAAACAAAAAAGGCTTTCCGAGCTAGTGAGATGAAAAGTATAATTTTGGTTCATCTCATTTGTTTTTTGGCCAGTTTTGCAAGTCTCTGTATTCATCACAGATTCTTAAATCATTATTTTCGCTAGTCGTCCTTGTCTTCAAGTATCATTCGGTAGCTTGCCTCTCTTGTGTTTACTTTATTCTACTTTCAACTCCACTTGGACACATTCGGTTGTTTTGTTAGTCTCATTATTTTAAGACTCCTCCGCTTTTCGTCACTTGAGCATACGAATAAAACAAGCCAAGATGATACCAATTTAATTTCGATTATCTATTCTTGGCTTTACCACTACAAGTAACCGACAACTCTCAAGTTCAGAGACTTGAGGCGAGCCATAGGCGAATTTTTTTAACAAAATGAAACTAAATTAACTATCCTTATTAATGTTATTCATAATTGTTAGGGTAATAATAAGTCTACTGCATTTTGTTGATATTTGTAGTTGTGCGGCTGCACCACACCACTGCTTCACCTTAACACGGTGTAACGTTTTCTTTCTGAACAAGTGTATTTGTTGCAGGTGGGCATAAACTACCAGCCGCCGTCGGTGGTGGCGGGCGGCGACCTGGCGCAGGTGAAGCGCGCCGCCTCCATGCTCAGCAACACCACCGCCATAGCAGAGGCCTGGGGCAAGCTCGACCACAAGTTCGACCTCATGTACGCCAAGCGCGCCTTTGTGCACTGGTCAGTATGGCAAATAAGCATTTCTCAAGTCAATGGTTACCTAAATGTACAAATCACCTCAACCGGTTTCCCCTCGCTGTATGAGCAGTCTTGCAACTAAGACGCTTGACTTTACTTTCTTATACTGAGGGTAGGTTTTCTTTTGTAAATGTCAATATTATGTTCTTTTCAGGTATGTCGGTGAAGGTATGGAAGAAGGAGAGTTTTCAGAAGCCAGAGAAGACCTAGCGGCGCTCGAGAGGGATTACGACGAGGTCGCCATTGAGACGTCAGATATGCAGCCTGGCTGCGACGACGAGCTGTGACCTGTGACCTGCGACCTGCGACCTGCGACCCGGTCTCGACCTTCACGGTACCACCAGCTTGTTCGCACACAGGTTCGTGGCTCCAGATCCATCCTACGCGAGATCATTAACAATTCTAATTCAGGAAGTTTGGCCAGTGGTTATCGATTGTTTGTAAACATAACTTTTCTTTTGCACAGTTTTGTATGCTTTTCTGATCTATTGTTTTGGTGGCCACGCTGGCTCAAACTCTGCCCTAGACGCAAACACTAGAATATGGATTCGTTAGCATGCATGTAGTTGGCTGCATGAAGTGCCGACGCGGACGACTAAAGCCGCGACCGAATATTTTTTTTACCAATATTGATTATGGCAGAACTGTGAAAATGTTTTAAAGGTTCGAAAATGTCCGCGGAAAGCGCGACATGCGGAAAAGGTTTGTTCCTAGCGTGCTAAGGTCCATACAATACTTTACAATAGGAAATAGCGTGTGAGAGTGTAACTCCCTCGTTACTTACCATTTTCTCCGTCGAGCAATCTTGCGACTTATTTTTTATTTGGGTTTTTTTCGAAATTTTCTTAGCAAATGCTCGACGAAGAAATATTATCTTTTAGAAGAAATTTACTTGAGGTTACATAGTGGCCTAATCCGCTGGTGGTTTCGTGGTGTGCTTAGTAATTAATATTGTAAGTGTAATCGTGTTTTATCAATTTCTGTTGTGAACTTGTGAAAATGTTTAAAAGTTTCCCGTCTGATGTCTTTGTTTAATAAATTGTACAGTTTTCACAACCAAGTTTTATTTTCCATAATTCGGGTGTTTCCCGTTCGTCCGATCGGTCTACCGGTCAATCGGGCCGATGGGATTTCTTATTCCCTTTTAACCAAGACTGGTGTTATTAGATTAGTATGGCTAATGAGAAGTCTCACTGGATCTATTGTTCGGTCGAACGATCGGCGGTTCGAATCACATTCGTCAGATTCCTTTTTAGTCCGAATATATTTTTAGTAGTTTTGGTTAGGTTAGAAGTTGCATAATTAATACGCAGGTAGTTTTAGGTTGTTAGTTTAGAAACATGTACAATCGACAAAACGTAATCTAGAATTGTATAGTAATAAGCGGTGTATCGAAAATTCATTGGCTCGACTGTTATTGTAATGAATATTCGCTAGATCGAAATACGTGTGGCCGAAATATGTACAATCGACAAAACGTAATCTAGAATTATATGGTTATAGTTATTAAACCTCAATTTCGATTTGACGATTTATCGTTTCTACGCTTTTCGTACCCAGCGAATATTCGATCCAGTAACAGTCGAGCCAATGAACATTCGTGTCTGAGATTTTCTATGGGATGACAATCGAAATCTCAATTTCGATTTGACGATTTATTGTTTCTACGCGTTTCGATCCAGCGAATATTCGATCCAGTAACAGTCGAGCCAACGAACATTCGATATTCCGAGAGTACGCAGTCGAAACTATGATATATACTCGAGGAATTGCACTAAGATATTCTGACGAAAAAGGAATCTGACGAATGTGTCTGAGATCCGATCGTGCGACTACCATTAATCGCATACGATTCATGAACGCAGTTTTGTCCCTGGACTAAGATTTGGAAAGCGGAGCTCCTTCGACTTCGTTAAGGTCTGCTCAAATGCCCAGGTGGTCTCGGGAGGTGGACGGTGGGTAAGAACTGAACTTTGTGAATATTGATAAAGTTGACAGCAGTAAAACAATGCTGTTATTAGTTCTTACTATACACTAAGTAATGCAACAACTAAGTTTAGCATTGTTTGACTGCTGTCAACATTATCAACATTCAAAAACTTCATGGTTGTGCAATGTGTCAGGATTGACTTCTTATCTGCCTAATACTATAGTCGGTTTGCGGTGCGGACTGCCCTCTATTCCTGGTTGCCACTACCTTGATGGCCACCACTGGTGGCAATACGGATTTTTGTTCCTGATTGCCGCCCAGCGGTGGCAATGAGGATTTCCTCTATTCTTGATTGCCACCACCTCGATCGCCATTCTTACTCTTATGAAAATGTAAACATGTAAACACTCTGAATTTCAAATCAATCAGACAGTGTCGACGGAGCTTCCTATTTCTGGGTGGTTTGGCCCTCCGGGCCTGCTGCAATACTAACATAACCTAAACCTACCTCATTTTATAGGCAGTAGTATATTTTCCTCATTGACACCAGTGGCGGCGATAGGGAAATATATTCCTCATTGCCACCGCTGGGCGGCAATCAGGAACAAAAATCCGTATCGCCACCAGTGGTGGCCATCAAGGTAGTGGCAACCAGGAATAGACGCGGACTGCGCAGGCATCGAAAGACAACAATATAATAACCCCTTTACTAATTGGGTCAAAATCTTTTTCGATGCATTGAAATTTGTCCCCGGGAATTGTTACAGAGTGGTTGTTTTTGTAGGAAGTAATATTTTATTTTTGTTTGACGATGTTTGACAATACTGTGCTGATTCAAATAAAATAAACATTTATATTAAAAAACATTACTACTTCAAGAAAAAAAATTACGATCGTGACAGAGCGGAAAATTTCAGTGCATCGAAAAAGATTTTGACCCAATTACCCTGAGTAACCGTGGTGTAGTTAAACCATGCATTGTCCTTATCCGTCATTGTGACATTTGAATTTGACAGATAAGGACAAAGCATGATTTAGCTACACCACCGTTACTCAACGTTTATTAGTAGGGGGGGGGAGGAAACATTTCATAAACTGTAGTAAGTATATAATTATCTTCTGACTTTGTGGGGTCCATTAACTCCCTTTCCTTCACTTTAAATAATACAATAACCTTCATAATAACCGTATATTTTTACACAAAATACACATTAATACCTATTTTACAATTCGATACTCGTACATTAAAATTGCATAAAAATAGACTTTGGAACTACGTTCAAAGTTTAAAAATAGTTATAGGTACACTTTGAAATAAAATAAAAGAATTAACAATAATTTACAAAACAATATTGCACAAAATACTCAATATTATAACATAATTTATAATACTTATACACCTGCCAAAACATGCTTAACTACAACAAATATCATGAATAATTGTGATAAATCCTCTTTTCTTGACTTATTTCCAATTTATTTCATTTACTACTAGGAAGCCAAACTACTAGTGGTTGGAGATTGTATCTGAGTAACAATAACAACCCCATCACTAGAATGCTATTTAATTTTAAATTATTCGCTGATCACCACCCAGAATACAACGATTTATTCGCATTTTATAGACTTTCGCAGAAAGTCGACGGAGCAACTCTATCCTATTTTTCGATGGTTTGGCCCTCGGGGCCAACTGAAAACATAATATGTATAACCTAAACCTACCTCATATTTATGACACTAAAGGGTTCCTTAGGTCCGGAATTGAAATTTTTCTTTAGTAGGTATATAACGGCGGAAATGTATAAAATGCGAATAAACCAATCCAACATACCGGCCGATAAACAGGCTACAGATAGTGCGGTATACAGGCTACAAACAGTGCGTTATACAGGCTACAGATAGTGCGGTATTCTACCAGCAAAACTGTATTATTGCCGCCAGTCCTTTTTCTGAGAACGAGTAGTTAAACTGTTGCACAATGTAATCTTTCTGGCACAGGCCTACTAATTCAAATTCCTAAATCAAATTTCCATCCACCCCTGCTAGTAGTTGAATCATCTGTTTGGATGACAAATATTACAGTTGGTTATATTTTCTAGTCGAAAACCTTTTAGAAAAGCAAGGCTTGGTTCCATTCTAAGGTTTAGGTTAGGTAATGTCAATGTTTTGGCATGCCTGAAGGGCCAAAGTACCTAGACCGCTCCCCAAATGCGTAACTCCGTCGATCCTTAGTCAGTATAACTAAAATTGGTTATTTTGCCCAAACAGATGATCGATCGCACTACTAGTAAAACTGTATGGAATTAAGGACTAAGCTATAAAACTACTTGAACTAGTGTAGATAAGAGTCACTAGTCACTACTCACTATGTATTAATTATACATTATATTAAATAATTATACAATCTAAAAAATATTTCCTTACTTCGCTTAGAATTTGACAATACATTATATGAGTGAAATTCTCAACTTCATAGCATTAATGCAATCACAAAAACCATAACTTTGTAAATCATGTAAATATCTGCAACTCGTCCCCCCATTAGTAACTAACGGGATAGAACGAGATGGTATAACAACTAGTGCTCTGTATTTGAACTACAAACGTTCACACCCTCACACCGTTACTCCGGAACAGAGTAGACGGTGGAAGGCAAATTCTAGATCTTCCTAGGTGGCGGGGATTCGGAGACGCTCGGTGTGAGTGAGAGCCGCCGAATGTTCGGTTTGTCATACTCTTCCATGGACATGGCGCGGGACATGCGACGCTCGACCCCGGGCGGGGGGAGGGACGTCAGCAGACCCTGGCCTTGGCAGAACAACAGCAGAGCTTGGGACACCTTTGCTGGCTGGAAAGAATAGAGATTGATAATTTTAGTGAGGATGTTTTCAGAATTCTGGTCTGTTCTATTTATTTTCCAATAGGCTTCATTTTCTTCCATTCCTTAAACCAGCTAAACTGCTGTACAGAAAATCGTGTATACCTACCTATATTCATTGAATTTATTTAATCGACCCATATTATTAATATGACAGGATTTTAACCTAAAAATCATACGTAATGGTTGTCTGGAAAATATCGCTATTTAGCTATGAGGACGCCAGTTGACTCGCAACGTAATTCTTATTTTCTGTAATTCTGTATATTCGTTCCTTGGTGTATGTGGTATTCAATAATGTTTTGTGTTGTGTTGTAAAGATAATGTGAATAGTCTAGTACAGTCGCCATCAGATATATTGGAGCGGCCGAGGTACTCAAATATTTCTGAGCAGCAATAAATTTCAATAAATTCTTTACGGTAAATAAGGTCAATAACATCTGAACATCCAATTTGCTACAAATATATGAGCAGTGGTTTTTCAATTAAATCTGAACACACAAGACTGTACAAGTTAGAATATATTGTAAGAATGATAACTTGATAACAATGTTCCATTTATCATTGATTGTCAGTTGGAATATGGAACTAGCCCGTATTTTTGCGTGAGCTAGTTAAGTTGAGTCACTAGAAGATATGACTTAGATCCTATACGATTGTGACCACGGGTCGGTTAAAAGATTTAATATTTGGTATGTCCCGATGATTCAAGTAGCATTTGGGCAAGTCTGCACTACTTATCTAATCTGTGGCTTTTTTGGGTTACGGACTTGTGGACCCACTGCTTGTTGTTCCACTGCTATTCGGCGAAGCCGTGCCTCTCGGCAGCGCTCCTGTTTCTGGCCAGTTTGCCCTTTGAGCAACTAAAGAACCTGACCTACCTCCTTTTGCGGGGTTTCGACTCGAGGTTAAACAGTTCTGACGTAGCGGTACAGTGGAACAAAGTAATGGGACCACTGAGCCTAACCTAATTGTGATTTGGGAAGAGAGTGCTCGAAAGTAGAAAGTAAGTAAATCGCATACGAAAGAACCTCACAACCAACCCAGTACGGTCGCGAGCGTTAATTTGAGACCCATTTCAAGAAAAATATGCTTGATGTCGTCAATGTCATTAGAGATGTCAAGTCATTTGTAAGTTTTAGGAAACTCAACCTTATTGTTGTAGAATGTCAGATTGACTTTGGACCTAAGGTGGGTACCAAATTAAATCTCGTGACTGTACTTCAAAAACTACAAATTTACACGTTCTTTTCGGAATGAAATTTTCGAATGTTCGATTCTCAGAAATCTATCCCCTGATCAAACGTAGCAACGCGCAATCCTGACAGACGCTAGTCAGGGCCTTGGGAAATTGGAAATAAGTTATATGTATTGTCATGCCTAGGGTGAGGACTTTTGGTGGCAAATCTTGGTTCTAGAATCCATGGAGTCGCTATTTACTAAATCATTAATACATGAAAATGAAAAACGTTTATTCTTAAACACAATAAATGTTACAATAACATGCTACTTTGATTTTGACCTTCAGTATTTTCATAATATTAAAATGATTTAATTCATTAAAACGCTAAGGGCCGGTTTTATAACAATCCAATTACCCAATTGGGATACACCCATTTTTAACAATGTATGAAAATTTTAAAACCATTTCAAGGAATAGGCTTCTCAAATCGATCCCTGTAGTTAGATTTAAAAAGTATGTTACAATGAATTAATTAATTATTAGCTATCCAGAGAGGTAACGCAGCCAGTGTCATAGGGACCATGCCGCGAGCGGACCTGCTAGAGGGGGTGTTCTTTTTATAGTGGTGATTATTATTTACGTCTTTAATATTTGAGTAGCTTAGTTTTTATTTTAATTTAAATAAGTTTAGTTTTAACTTTTAATTGTATTATATTATATTAAATATGAATTAATTATAATAAAATTAAGCAATGACCTTTATGTGACCCCTTACTGCCTCTTTTGTGTCTCTTTTGTGTTTTTACGTAAAACATATAAAACCTCAACAATATTTTATTTTGTAAGTACAATAAAGATATCTGGCTGACACCTACGTTCGAAGACAGCTGTTGTCAAGTCAAATTTATTTGACAGTCAATTGACTGTAATTCTTATGATGAAATTAATAGATTAATAAGACCATTTTCCTTTTGAGTTATGTGTGATGATGATGAATGTCAATAATTTGTTTGTGAATTTCTAATTTGTTTGGAAAACTCCAAGAGGGTCAAAACGACGGCATAAATATTTATTGTAGAAACTCATGATTGGAAGTATGGGATCTGCCTTTTCAAAAAAATTAATGTGATTGTCTTAAGTAAATCTCTAGTCTAGAAACAAGGGTCATATCGGAAGTGTTGTATTAATTGAGGTCTAAGTAATAAGCAATGGTTGACTGCTTATAATATAATACTCTGAAATAATAAAGTTATCGTATTGCGATTGTTTGTTTACATTATGTTTGAATGACGTTCGTCTATTATGAATTTGAAAACAGATTACAGGTAATAAAAAATCGTATTTCTATATCTTAGACGAAGTATACCCATTTTTCTAAAAAGCTCCGCCATTTTGTCATAGTAAGTAGACGAGGTTAATTTTATTTAAGAAATTATTTTAAATAGCAATAACACTTATAATCATGAAATGCTTCAAATTAGATGATGTCATAGTTGGTTGAAGGTCGTCAGGTCATTGTCCATGGTCGACGGTCACCATTGTACGCCTATGCGGCGTTCCTCGTGGGGTGTTAGTACTCTAGACTTACTAGATAAGTAAAAGACACTTTGTCTACAATGACACGTACTTTAATCACTTATTATATTAAGCAGGGCACATTAAATCAAACACAATCTTGTGAGACGTTAGGAACATTACAAGTAGTTTTTAAGTCACACGTTCATACAAGTCTCTAGTCTGGCGAATGACCACAGATAACTTACATATCTATCCAGCCTTGGAAGCGAGGCGAGGATGCTTAGAAAAGGCTACTCTTTCGAATAAAAATTTAAAAAGCAGTTATGTTTTTTTTGGTGTATCCCAATTACTTGTCATAATTCGCGTTTTATAACGATCCGTTAGTAATTTTTACCGTTACCGGGACACGAACCGTTTATTTTGACATGTCGATAACCTACATTTGCTTTATATAGTTCAACAATTAATAATTCACTAGCGACCCGCCCTCGCTTCGCTTCGGTCCATGTGAGTTTTCTGTAATACTCGTCCATAAAATCAATCAATCTGTCCACAATTGACGGAGTAAACGGTGAAAATACAAAAAAAAAACATACATTGGAACGTATAACCTCCTCCTTTTTTGAAGTCGGTTCAAAATGTATTTAGTTCATTTTAAAATATGACAATACTGAAGACCAAAATCAAAGTGGTTTATTATAATAATTAGGAAATAGCGACTCCTTGGATTCTAGAACCTTACCACGATATGCCACCAAAATTCTTAACCCTAGACCCATAGGTTGGCTTAACAGGTCAAAGGTTAATTGGTACCTAATTGTTTGAACTGTTCAAACGAAGCTTTGACTTTCATTGTCTTTGATTACAATGGAAAACTGTTTTAAATTTAAAACAGAAAAACAGTGTCGGGAGAACCTACGCACAAAATAACAAATAGTAGATTGATCAACAAGGGACTAAACAAGCCATAATGACACGAGATGTTTAGCCACCCGAGCTGAGCGAGGTTGGCTATAGTTCGACTGTCATTATGGTTGTTTAGTCTCGCGTTAAACACTCTACTTTTCACTTTAAATGCGAGGTAAAAAAACAACATTCTATAAGTACTTTATTTATTTATTAAAGTAGAATAGAATAGAATAATTATTTATTTGCAAGAATATGGTCATTCAGTTGGTGTTAACATAACTTAATAATAAACTAAATAACGTTAATAATATAAACTATAGTTAGGTAGGTATTTTCTATTTAAACCATGTTCAAAATTATAGGTACTAACATAAAATTGCATTTTTTTTTATATCTTACGAATCTACAGGTGCCAAGGTGTCAAGGAAATTTTTTACAGTATAAAAACATTCAGCCAGCCAAGATCGCAACCTATTATATACTTAAATAACAAAGTTTCTTACAAATAACTTCCGCGTTTTTTTTATAAAGTGTCTCTTTAAATGCTTGCATATTTAGCCAACAGATTCAAACTTGAAAACTATTTTAAAACTAATTGGACCATGCAAAGTAAAATTAAATCATCGTTAATGTAATTTAAATACAGGGTGTTCGGTCGCTGCAAAGCTTTAAGGAGGTGATAGTCGAGGTATTTTTGGTCATTTTTAGCTGTATAATGTCTTGGACAAAATTCGGTAGTTTTTTCAATTGAAAATTTAAGAATTTTAGAGAAAATACCCAGTATTTGATAGTTACGTGTTTTTAATGCGGTAATTCCCCAAGAGTTACCTTGTCGCCTCTATTCGAGGCGGTAAAATGCAAATCGTATTTGACCTGTCATGGTTTTTGTTTTTAACTCGGCCGCCATTACTGGTAAGTAAATAAGAGCTACCAAAACGTTGACAATACGATAACAGGTCAAAAAAGACATTGTTTTTACCGTGCTGAATAGAGGCCAAACAAATAAAATAAAATATTTTTTTTTAATTAAACAAGTTTTAAGCGTTTTTGTTGTAATAAAAAAAAGGAGGCATTCGAAATTATTAAAAATGTCAGGATGGATCAGTTATTTTTATGTGCCTTTTTAAGCGGTAGTAGCGCTTCGCTCATTACCGTCGTGTAAAAGAGCCCTCATGTGGCCAATTTAATGAATAAATATTTTGAATTTTTAGGACAAAATGGCGGCATCTCAAATGAAACTCCTGTAGCAAATGTAACCTTATCACTAACTTAGGGTAGGATTGAATCAGCTTTGAACATTGAATTTGAGATACCGCCTATTGTCTCATGAGGGCTTGTAGGTATGTTTAGCTCGAATTCTACACTCTGCTAATCAGCTATTTATTTCAATATGCACGTGTTTGTGTAAGTGCGTATACTTCGTCATTTCAGATTACATTAAATGAGTATTATTATCTGTTTTTGTTGACCTTTTTAAAGGGGTGTTTGACACCGCGAAGGTGTTTTAGTAGTTATGTTAATTTTAAGTTATATACAGAAATCGTTCATACTTATTTGGTTTTTCTATATAGTTTTTACGGTTCCGTACCCAAAGGGTGAAAACGGGACCCTATAACTAAGACTCCACTGTCGGTCTGTCTATCTGCCTGTCATCAGGCTGTATCTCATAAACCGTGATAGCTACACAGTTAAAATTTTCACAGATGATGTATTTCTGTTGCCGCTATAACAACACATATTAAAAACAGAATAAAACAAATATTTGATTGGGGCAGTAAAAAAATCGTTTTAAATTTTAAATAGATTATACAAGTGCCAAGACTGGTTTTCACGTTACACCTCAGGAAGAGTGAATGATGAACTTATTTATTACCCGGCAAAAAAATATTGCTGTACAACGGAACGATCTCAAAACTTCAGTTATGTCTCTCTCTCTCTCTCTTCCTTCCTAGCTATTATTAATCCCACATGCAGGTGGGGTCTAATAACTTTTCCCAGTAGAAAATAAGTGTTAAGTTGATTTGCCAGCACTGACAGCACAAAATAACATTTGGACGCCATTAATATTCCATGCGAAATGGTAGTACACTTAGTAACTTTGTATTCCCGAATAGGTTCACTATTCTTACACCCGTATTCACAAACAATACTTAAGGGATCCTTCTCTGAGTAAACGCACTGCGTTCAATACAGCTTTGTGATTTGTCTTTTGTTACCGACCTTTTGTTTATGAGACGATTTGAACCACCCTGTGCGTTCGTGAGCACTGTGAGACCTCATAGTGACGTTTTTGAATACGGTTGTAATAATTATCGTTGGTAAAACGTAAAACTGAGTTACTCTCGATTAAATGGCGATTTAAAATATGAATAATACGAGTATTTATTCTCGTTTGGTCGAATCCGCCTTAAGAAGGGCACAGTACCCCTTAAAAGGCACATAACTCAATAGAGTATAGCACCTTTGTCTGTAAGCACATCTAAATTAAGATGGGCAAAATATCAACAAAAGCTGCTTACCCCTGGATTTTAAAACAAAGTAGAAAAAAGGTCTTGCTTAATAATATGTTATAGTAGTATACAAGATAAAAAATATTTTATTTAAAATTCAAAATATTCATGCCAAAATTGCGAGATTAAAAATAAGAACCACACTACGTACTAACGATGATTTTTAATTAATTTAGGTAAGTAGGTAAACGTGTTTGTCACCATGGCCGCATGGGATTAATTTAGTTACTAACTTCTCAGTGTGTACCATTTATTTTAACTAAGTAACTTAATCACAAGACATATTCATTCATACAATATTAAACTATGCTAGATATAAATAATAAGACAGGGCCGAGATTTTACACGGTAAAACCGAATTGTTTTTGACCTGTTATCGTATTGTCGACGTTTTGATAGCTCTTATTTACTTGACAGTAATGGCGGCCGAGTTAAAAACAATACCATAACACGCCAAAGTGTATATGATTTTACACAGTAAAATAGAGTACAAGCAATTATTAATATCACATTCTTCTTCAATAAGAACAGTTCAGGATTCAAATATCTAAAAAATATATTAAATTGTTTCATGCCCTGTCGCAATCCCGCAATTAAAACTAAACTAGCAACATCAATTAAAAGTGGTTTAATTGAAAATTTCTTCCATTTCTTTCTCGGTCAGTTTGACGCGCTTGACCGAGTCAACCCAAAGCCTCGCAGCTGATTCATCGTTGTACGCGGACGGCGTGGCCCAAGTCTGTCCGCAGTTCTTAAAGAATTCTCCGCTTACTTCCCCAGCCTTGTCGTCCAGAGCCACGTGCAGAGCTGTCTGCGCGCCTTCCCACGGCGTCTTGTACAAGTAGTAGAAGAGGTTGGTCACAGTAAGGGAGTAAATAATTCCACCAGCCTTGTAGATCCCTGTACCAACCGCGCCAGGGTCCACGCTGTTGATTACGACGTGAGCCCCTTTCATCCTCCTTGTCAGCTCCCTAGAGAACGGTATGACACAGAATTTACTGTTAGCGTACTGTGATACCGGCCACCATGACGGGTAATAGCCCGGCTTGTTCATGTTGTCTATGTTAGCTTCTATTTTTCCAGCGTAATGCGAAATCGAGGAGGTGCACACGACCCTACTCGGCTCTGAAGGTCGTCCTGTCTTTTTGAGAAGCGGCAACAACAGGATTGTTAGCAGGAAATGTCCGTAGAAGTTGATCTGCATCACGCGATTCATTCCGTCCTTGGTGAGGGTATCCTGAGGCAAAGCTACTCCGGCGTTGTTTATTAACAGATCTAATCTATCTTCCGTCTTCAGGATGTCTTGAGCGAAATCACGCACCGACTGTAGGGATCCCAAATCCAGTAGCTTAAAAACTACATTTTTATTTCCAGTTTCTTCCACAATAGTTTTGTGAGCGTTCAGCCCTTCTTCTTCAAAGGGGCACGCGATGATCACTCTGGCGCCTCTGCGAGCGAAATCCCTTGCAATTTCTAACCCCATGCCGGCGGTTCCACCTGTCACGAGTGCAGTTTTTCCATCTAACTTCTTCTTGGATGTACACATTGCGTTGGTTGATTTCTGATACATTCTGACGAGAAGTGATATAACTATCGTAATAAACACTAGCGCGATGGACGTTAGAATCTCCATTGTTGCTCACTGGTTGAAAACTAAACTGGAAGTGAGCTGAGCAAGCGTCTTTATTGTAATGATGAGTAATTTTTGAATAGGTATAGGTATTATTCATTTCTTACGTCTCGACATAGACGTCAGGTATTAGCATATTTAGAACGCATTGTTGTGTTGTGAATTTTAGTTGGTTTTTAAAAGTGAAGGAAAAGGCCCCTATGGAAAATATCGCCGCAACCTGTTTAACACAATGCTGAGGGGCTTATTTTTCAACGCTATGTAATTTTTTCTAGTGTCGTACTGTATTTTGTGTAATCAATACTCGATACAACAACCGGCAACGGCAACCGAATTTGACTTCATCGATTGTATCATTTCATAGAATTTCATTTCATCGCACACTATTTTCTGCCGAAACCGTGACATTTTCATGATATCTTAAACATTGATTAGGTACGTAGGTTAGGTTAGACTTGTAATTGTAACTATCAACAAAATTTACACATGCGGCGAGAAATGCCATTCGATGAAATGAAAATTCTGTGTAGTGATACGTTTGTTGAAGGTATTTCGATAAAATAATAGGTAGGTTACATCAAACCTACATGAAACACTACTATGAGGGCACCCGAGTGCAAGGACGCATGAGACGTAACAATACTTAATCGGTTTATATGCCTCATTATGCGCAGTCGCAGATGGTAACCTATAAAATGCCCTAGGACTAAATCTGTGTAATAATCATTGTAATTAAATAAGGCTGGGTGGTAACTTAAATCTAAATATACAAAGAAAAATACTGGCATATTTGAAATTTGCGACTTTGAGACTTGAAATTTGGAGGGAGAATTCCTTGGGTACCCTAGGGGTGCATTAAGAAAGGATTTTCTAAAAATCGACCCCCAACGGGAAGAAATAGGGAGAGCAGCGGGAAACTAATTCTATGCGTACGAAGTCGCGGACGTCCATTAGTATAACATTTAAAAAATGTATCCAGTCCACACTAGCTTTTGCCTGCGACTCTGTCTGCGTAGAAGTTGCTTATCGCTATTCCCTAGGGAACTGTCCAATTTTCCGGGATAAAAAGCCTATGTGCTATTCCAGACTACAATCTATCTCTGTGCCTTTCATCCAGATCCATGCAGCCATTCTGACGTGATTGATTAACAAACATCCAAACCTTCGCATGTATAATATTAATATTAGTAGGGTCGAATCCTAAGAATGTACAGTCACGAACTTTAATTTGGTACCCACCTTAGGTCCAAAGTCAATCTGACATTCTACAACAATAAGGTTGAGTTTCCTAAAAGTTACAAATGACTTGACATCTCTAATGACATTGACGACTTCAAGCATATTTTTCTTGAAATGGGTCACAAATTAACGTTCGTGATAGTACCTACCCGAAATCGGCGTAAAAAAAACTGTTTATGTCCACAGGACTTAAAAAAACTAAACAGTCTTAGCTATAATCTTTACTTTTAAGATGCATGACTGCATGTGACGTATGAATGTGGACAAAATGAAAGAGATTGTAGCTGGTGGAAAGAAGTGGTCTCTGCCTACCCCTCTGGGAAACAGTGGGTAAGGCCCAGTGTACAATAGGATGTACATAATCAAGGCAATTTAATTTGAACTGTGTTGCAATGGAATTTTTTTTCGCTTTAGTATAGTTCCAAACCGCCTAGATATATGTAGAAGCTCCGCGGGTTACTTTGTTGACACTATCAATTATGGAATGGAAAAGAAATGAGACAGAAAGAAGCGAGTCAGTGGAGAAACACGAGTGTGATAACTGATATGATAACTTAATTTAGGGCAAAATGCGAATGGAAATTCTGCTAATAAGAAATAACGATTCAGGAAAACTGATCTAAAATAACTATTAGATAAATAGATATAAACCCCCAATATAATGGTGACCCCTTCTTTCAGAGCTGATATCCCCAAAACGAATCAACCGATTTACATGAAACTTAGCTGAGAACCACCGCTAGAACCACTGCTAGCATCCAAATCGATTCACCCGTTTAAGAGATACGGTGTCACAGGCAGACAGACAGACACACACACACATAGTAGTCAAATTTATAACATCCCTCATTTTGCGTCGGGGTTAAAAATCAAAATGAAGCTACTAAACCAATTAAGGTGATGCAACCAGTAATGGACAAGGCATCAATAATGGAAACTTGATTCTTATTTTGCAGAAGATAGGGGTTATTCATTTGTTTTGCATCAATCAATTTAGGACCGTATGAAATTCGAATTAAGAGTGAAGTGTCCATTACTGGTGCCTGTCAGCTAAAAGTGTACATGGTGCCGTCACCCTAGCTAAATGGTAACATCGTTGCGAGCATGTTTACTTGCTTTATAAAATAACTAGGCGTTATTCTCGCTTTAGTCCAGCTCAATTTGGTCCTAGGCCCGCAGCTCATGTTTAACCTTTAAGATAAAAAATAGGCTGTAGTGGTTTTGTATTTCATTTGTTTAGCTAGGTACTTCACTTTTTATGTGACTCTCTTGCACACTCATAGGGTATTTATATAACAAATAAAATAAATAAATATCAGGGGAAAATCTCACACGTAATGAGTGTAATGTCCTAATCGTAAACAAAGCTCTAGGTATTATTAGGTAAGTATATAAGTACTTATAACTTTTAATTTTAATTTATTTTCCCTTGTAATAATTCTGAGTTTTAATGTTTTACTTTACATGTTTTACTGCCCAACTACATACTATTTTATTTTATTTGCTAGGTTAAGTAATTATAAGTCAATAATTAAGTTAGAGAATGACTGACTGTCTCTTGCAGCGGAGTTTCTTGCAGCGCTTCATCTCAGTAGTTGTCTCCTCTTGGGAAGCGCTGGTAGATTTTAGACGTGTAAATTTGATGCAGCCTACTTTTTTTTAATCCTATTTGAGTGTCCCACTGCTGGGCAGCCTCCCCTCTTTTCCGCCATTCGTCCCGGTTGAGTGCATGCTCCCGCCATTCGCTTTGAAACGCGTCTAAGTCATCCTGCCATCTCCTTTTTGGTCTGCCTCTGCTCCGGTGGCCATCTTGCGGGGTCCATTCGGTGGCAACCTTGGCCCACCGTTCCGGAAGCATTAGCGGCTGGAGTTTCTTGCGGCGCTTCTTCTCCGCAATGATGGTCTTGTCCGAAGCGGTGGTAGATTCACTCATGTTACCGACGTGTAAAAGAGCCCTCATGTGGCCTATTTACTGAATAAATATTTTGAATTTGAATTTGAATTTGAATTATATACTTACTATGCGGCCTACTTACTGAATAATAATATTTTGTCATACCACGTGATATAGTTTCATCCGTCAATAGAACAGTTATCGTCAAATTAATGCACAGAGCCACGTGGTTTGGTTTATTTACATTTAGTTAAGTCCCTTTACTCATGGAGTATAGTAGGTCATTCACTGTGTCTGGCCTCAGCCATTATAAGTAGGCGCTCGAGCATTTGAGGCCGCGACGCGTAGCTTTGATCACTTTCTCTTAGAGTTTAGATCTAAAATCAAAAGGGCGGACCTGCCATTGCAGCCAAAGTAAATAAAACCTTCCAAGTAATACATAAGATCGCATATGCAGTTTGATTTTTGATAGATGGGCCATTTTTTTTACGAACGTATGTGTGATCTAAGATTGTTTTATAATTATGTAAACATTGTTACATCTTTATGTCAGTTGCGGATAGGATGCGGACAGGCACTGTAGCAACGGCGTCATGAGGCCAGGGGCACGTTTTATAAAGCTACAAGTTACAATTTTACAGGTCTAAACTGGCAACACTGCTCAAATGGCTAGTCGTCATTGGTCGAGGTTGTGTCAAATGGAAACTTGTAACCTGTAAATTGTAATTTGTAGCTTTATAAAACAGGCCCCAGAGGCCCCTGCCAATATGCACTACGCTAACTAGCGTTTCTATTCGTTTCGTTTTTAAACCAATCGCGTCACTGGTAGATGATGTGATACGAAAAGTCACGTGATCTACCAGTGACGCGATAGGTTTCAAAATGAAACGAATAGAAACGCTAGTTAGCGTAATGCACCACACCTGCCTCTCAAAGTGTATGACATGTTCCTAATATACCTTTCGAAACACTTTTCAACGAACGTATCATTACGCAGAATTTTCATTTCATCGAAAGGCATTTCTCGCCGCATGAGTAAGTATATTTTTTTTGATTTTGACAATTCTAACCTAACCTAACCTACTTAATTCATGTTAAAAATATTCTGAAAACATCTTGGTTTCAGCAGAAACTACCGTTCAACAAAGTGAAATTCGATGAAATGATGGTGATAAATGCCGCGAGCGGACCTGCTAGAGGGGGTGTTCTTTTTATAGTGGTGATTATTATTTACGTCTTTAATATTTGAGTAGCTTAGTTTTTATTTTAATTTAAATAAGTTTAGTTTTAACTTTTAATTGTATTATATTATAAGCTCCATTGTCGAGTAGACTATCGGTGTCTGTTAGAGTATATTTACCTAAAGTTCGCAAAGGGACATAATATAGACTGGTTGCAACCGGGTGAAATATTAATTTATTTTATTGAATTCTGGATTTCCGGTATTTTTCTAGTACTAAATATACGTAATATTTGCTCACGTTACGGGATATTTTGTGTTAGTTTGTGATTGTGTGCGGCCTGTGAATCATTGCTGTTATCTAATTAATAGGTGTATAATTAATTATTTATATATAATATTATATTTAATATTATATTTGTATATAATATATATTTAGCATTACGACTAGTACCAGAAAAATACCGGAACTCTGAAATTCAATAAAATAAATTAATATTTCACCCGGTTGCAACAACTCTATTTATGTCCCTTTGTGAACTTTAGGTAAATATACTCTACCTATTCCGATCACTGGTTACCAGAGATCGGAATAGGCAGAGCTAATTTGCCTAAACTTGACGCATATTCATTAATGCGTGAGTGAGAAGGGAATACATTATTGAGTGAACATGCATCAAGTTCAGGCAAATTAGCTCTGCCTATTCCGATCTCTGCGTGGTTACCACCTACTCATACCTACTTACTCGTAATTTTATTGGTAAACATGTGTTTACAAAATATGACGGCTGGAACTGGCATTTAACCTCTGAGATTATGTGCATAATATTAATACGAGACAAAGATTTCCTTTTATTAACATGCACATAATCTGTAAGGACTTTGACACTGAGTTTAAATAGTTCACTAGCGACCCGCCCTCGCTTCACTCTGGTTTATGCGAGTTTTCTTTAACACGCGTACGTAATGCAGAATTAATTATATACAAAAATTATGTTAAAAATTATTCAAGGACCTTTAAGCAAGCTTGTTTAACTGCTAAGGCAAATTTTCTTAGTCTTAAACTCAAATCATCTGACAATAAAGTAAAAACTGTATGGAATATTAGATAAGAATATTAGATAAATAGAGAAACGGGAAAATCAAAAACTCGTGATAATCAAGTCACCATAAACACAGGTAACAAACAAATCACATCAAATAAAGACGTTGCCTTAGCATTCGAAGATTATTTTTCCAACATAGCCAGCAATACTACAAAATGTCTTAAATCATCCGAGGTTGAAGCTAAATCATTACTTTGCACTAATGTCAGTAAATGTAATATAAACTTTGAATTCAGCCCTGTAAATTCAGATTCAATAGTCAAGGTATTTAAATCGCTTAGTTTAAAAAAGACTGAGGATTTGTGGGGCACATCAGTTAAAGTAGTTTTTCATATCATAGATGTAATTGCACCCCACCTAGCATTAATTTACAATAACTGCATATCAGAGGGGACCTTTCCAGATCTCATGAAATATAGTAAAGTCATACCTCTTTTTAAATCGGGCGACATGAGTGATATAACGAACTTCCGTCCCATTTCCATACTACCGGTTTTAAGTAAAGTCTTTGAGAAACTAATGCTGAATGATATGTTAGGTCACTTTAATAGAAATAAACTACTTAATAGTAACCAGTTTGGGTTTACCAGAGGTCGATCAACAATTGATGCGGCATCTGTTCTCATTAAATACATATATAACAGTTGGGAGAAATCTTGTGATGCGGTAGGAATATTTTGTGATCTTTCCAAAGCTTTTGATTGCGTGGATCATTCGACCCTTATTTTAAAATTAAAACACTATGGATTGTCCAATAAAGCTTTAAGTCTTATGTCTTCTTATCTAAGTGACAGAACTCAAACAGTGGTTGTAAACAAAACGCAATCAATTGGAGCTACAGTGAAACTAGGTGTGCCTCAAGGCTCCATTTTAGGTCCTTTTCTATTTCTCGTTTATATAAATGACTTACCAACAGTAGATAAACTTTGTGATATTGTGCTTTTTGCTGATGATACTTCATTAATTTTCAAGGTAGATAGAAAGTCCGTAGACTACAGTATGATAAACGCCATACTAGTTAAAGTACTTAATTGGTTTACTAGTAACAATTTACTACTAAATGCTAAGAAAACTAAATGTGTTAGGTTCGCTTTGCCTAATGTTAAACCGGTAGAATTATAAATGACGAGTGTCTGCAAATGGTAGATAAGGCAGTTTTTCTAGGCATAACAATAGATAAAAATTTGCAATGGGGTCCCCATATAGCTGTACTGGCAGGTAAACTAAGTTCGGCAGCTTATGCCGTTAGGAAAATTAGACAGCTAACTAATGTTGAAACAGCTCGCTTAGTTTATTATAGTTATTTCCATAGTGTCATGTCGTACGGTATTCTGGTTTGGGGTAAGGCAGCTGAAATACAAACTATATTTGTTTTACAAAAAAGGGCCATTCGTTCTATTTATAACTTAAATTCTCGTGACTCCTTAAGAGAACTATTTAAAGAAATTAATATCTTAAGCTGTAGCATCTCAATTTATTTATGAGAATATTATTTATGTTATTAAAAATTTAGATTCTTTCACCAAAAATTCTGATATACATAATTTAAATACAAGAAATAAAAATAAAATTGCTATTAGAAAATTTCGCGTACGTAAAGTATATAAATCATTTGTTGGTCAATGCATTCATTTCTATAATAAATTACCTGACGTAGTTTTAAAGTTACCCTTTTCAGCACTTAAAAATTACTTGAAAAAGTCGTTAATGTCTAAAGCGTATTATAGGGTCGAGGATTATCTAGCAGACAAAAATGCATGGCCTAAACTCGAAACTTAGTCAATAATAATTTGTTCAAATGTAAAACCTTTATCTTGTCTAGGGGACACTGTTGATGTAGGAAAACATGTCGAAACTTTGTTTATTTTTATTTTTTTTGTTTTTGCCTTTTTCTCCGTCTATATCTCTCCTAATATTTTTGCCATGTTTTCCTGCTGATCTACGCATGATATTTGATATTATATTTAAATTAATATTTATAGCTTTATATAATACTAGACTAAGTTGTATCATTGTAATAGGAAATATGGTTAAAAAATGACTGACTGCTGAGTTTCTTGCGGCGTTTCTTCTCGGCAGTGGTCTCCTCTTGGGAAGCGCTGGTAGACTCCTGACGTGTAAAGGTGCCCGTGCGGCCTACTTACTGAATAAATGACTTTTATCTTTTATCTTTATCTTTTCCTTGAATTATTTTATCTATTGATAAAAACCGCATTGAAATCCGTTGCGTAGTTTCAATGATCTAAGCGTATATTCAGAGGGACAGACACACATACTATTTAAAAATTACGTAATAATTTATAGTATGTAAGTTTACTTTATGCCCATATTATGAGTGTAATTGTTGAAATAATTCCTTTTTTTTTACAATAAAGAGTTTGGTCTAAGATCCTAATAGGAGACGACGTTCACCGGGCTGTTTATTCAATAAAAAGTATTTTATAATAAATTTAATATGTTAAGGAATATAATTATGGCGAATAGGCAGGCTGAAAATTTTCAGTCCAGTACTTATACAGTGTGTGACATCCATACGAACATATATTTTGACAACAGTTAATATGCATCCTAATTAACATAAAAACATGTGTATTGTTAACATAAGATGTAATTTTTTTTCAAACTAACTAATTCTTTGTATCTAAAATAGCTCAATTATCCCTCAATTAACTTGCAATTAACTTAGACTTAACGTTATACATTGCTGCTCGATAGACCCTTTAAAAATGAATGATTGTTTTTTGGAGCTATTAACTTAATTCCTTCTTCATACGGTTTACAGCACTTAAAGCTATCGTTACCTACTTAAAATTTATTTTCTTATGTATGTAACAAACTGTAAACCTAATAAAAAATAATAATTAAATTGAACTTTTTTTTTAATTGCAATTGCTTGTTTAATAGACAAATTACATACCAATCGAAAGTATGAAGCCTATATAGGTAGGTAATATGCAAACGTTACGTTTGGTGCAAATTATTAGTACCGACTGCTTGTTTATACCTGCCTACCCAAGTACCCAATAGTTATGACGGGAAAAAATAGTCAACCTAATGTTTGCATATTCTATGGGCTTCATACTTTCGATTGGTATGTAATTTGTCTATTAAACAAGCAATTACTTATTTAAAATAACTTCATTTTAAATTTTAAATTAATTATATACTGGACTGAAATTTTTCAGACTACCTATTCGCTATATATTATTTAACATACTTATTTAATTTGATATAAAATACTTTTTATCGAATAAACAGCCTGGTGAAGGTCGTCTCCTATTACTTATTTACTTATATATCAGCTTCACAATAATAAACTACTTTAACACAACCTTCATCAACCTTGCAGCCAGGCAGGGCCGGTATATTCTAGGCGCTAAAAACGTGTTTGATCTGTTATCGTATTGTCATCGTTTTGATAGCTCTTATTTCCTTGACAGTAATGGCAGCTGACGTCAAAACAATACCGTAACAAGTTAAATACGATATGGTTTTTACCGCCGGTAATAGAGGCCCAGGACTCAGGTTTGCATTCAATAGGTACCTACGTCTATAGTTATTTTAACAACAATCGATCTAGGTATATTGTGGAGTTAATTCAAAATGAATAATTTTGCAACCCCGCATACTTAAAGAAGTATTTAGCAAAATGACGTTTGCTAAAATATTCATGGTTTACCTACTCTTAGTTTTACTCTTGCACATTATTATGTGGTTGATATTTTTGTGTTCAAGATATTAAATTTGTTTACTTTGTATTAGATTTGTTACTATTATGTTCCTGCGTTAGTTCTTAACCTGTTGAAAAGTCTATAATGAACTCTGTAATGTCTTTAAGAAATATTGTCTAATCTAATGATGTAAATAAAAAAGTTAAAAAATTGCTGCCAAGATAATTTAAACAAATAAGACCGACGACTCAAATCAAAAACAAAAGCCAAGCATTTTCTAAGAAAAGTGCACACCTTTGAAAACAATTGTTACGACACTTAAAAAATAAAATCCTGAGATTTATTTACAAGTACCTACGTATATTTTATAAAGTCTGTTCATTATGTTCATTTGGAAAAACTCTCGTCTTACACACGTTCAACTCTAGTTAAGGCTAGTTCTAGTTCCTTCTCTGTCAACTTCACAAGCTTCACTGACAAATCCCACAGTTCACTGGCAAGCTCCTCTCTGTAGGCGGCCGGCCTGGCGCGCGACAGCCTGCAGTTCATGAAGTTCTCCCCGCTCACCGCGCCAGCCTCGTCATCCAGAGCCACGTGAAGCGCCGTCTGTGCTCCTTCCCAAGGAGTCTTGTACAAGTAATAGTTAAATTTTGATATAATCCATCCAAGTAACTTTCCGTTGGTGTAGAAAATACCCGTCCCGACCGCACCTGGATCCAGGCTGTTGACGACCACGTGGGCGTCTTTCATCCTCTTTGACAGTTCTCTGGTAAACAGAACGGCGCAGAATTTGCTGTTGGCGTACAGAGATAATGGCGCTATGTAATAACCAGTCTTGTTCATGTTCTCAATGTTGACGTCCCCAATGTAATGGAATTGAGACGATGTGTTGGCGATCCTGCTCGGCTCTGAAGGCTGCCCTGTCTTCTTGAGAAGGGGAAGCAGCAGGATTGTCAGCAAGAAATGCCCGAAGTAGTTGATTTGCATGACGAAATTGATCCCGTCCGCGGTTTCGGAGTCTTTAGGGGTAGCGACTCCTGCGTTATTCATCAGTATATCCAGTCTGTCTTCTGTCTTGAGGATGTATTCAGCGAATTCACGCACTGATTTTAAGGATGCCAAGTTGAGTAGCTTAAAGACGACATTAGCACTAGGAGTCTCTACCAGGATTGTTTTATGAGCATTCAGGCCTTCCTGTTCAAAGGGGCAGGCGATGATGACTTTAGCGCCCCTGCGGGCGAAGTCTTTCGCGATCTCCAAGCCCATGCCGGCGGTTCCACCTGTCACAATTGCAGTTCTTCCATCTAATCGCTTTTTGGACGTGCACATCGCGTTTGTAGACTTTTGATAGAGTCTGATAAGGAACATTATAAATATTGCACATAATAATACAAGTACAATAATGGCGGTTATTAAGAGAGGCTCCATTGCGGCCGCTAGCGCGCGTCAGATAGCCACAAGTGGAGTGAGCGTAGCGATCAACACGCCTGCGTTGTGGGAAAGCATTAAAATTATCAAATTGGGTAGGTATTATGCAACCAGTCGCATGCGAGTCGAGACTTATTTGATCTAAGAGCTCCGTAGTATTTTCGTAGTATGTATGTCGGCCTTATGAGGAGCTTGCACACGTAAGTGCTTTGTCACTTTAACGTCATGTTTGAACTGCTGCACTAATCTGTCAAAGGCGTTAAAGCGACAAGGCACTAAAGAGTGCAGTTACTAATAAGGCCAACTACTTTACCTCAATGTTGATCCAAAATTTTAAAATATTTTAATAGAAGCAACATTAGCTTCAATTTCGTCATAGTGTCAGGGTCAAGTTAGTTTATTATTAGAAGTTAGTATGTCACGGTAAAATGCGACGATAAAACTAGTTTCTCGGATTTGTATGTTTTTTTTTATTTAACAGTAACGTCCTTTATGAATACTAAACTATATTAATGCGCCTGCATCAGCCCGGATAGCCAGAGGAGATGTAGGTAGGTTCGAATCCTGCCTAAGACCGACGAATTTTGGTGTTGTTGTATAAAAGTAGAAATATAGTGTAAAATGTCATTGTTGGTATATTTTCTGAATTAAAATAGTGAAGAACAATTTTTACACCACAAGTTCTATTAAATAAAACTTTTACTAGTTTTTGAATTAAGTAGCTATATAACAAACATTTAAAGTATCATCTACTTTACAATTTGAAAACGTGTACAAAATCTATCTGTATCACGCACCCATAAAACAGACTCACGTTTCCATACATTTGTTTGAACTGTTTCAAGGGTACACGGAAAGAAAATGTCTAGTAATCTAAGTAACCTGTATGTAATTTTGTACGTTATTTTTGTGTTCAAGATTTTTTTAAGCTAAAATTAGAATACCATTTCAATTTGCCGCGTAATCGGGCCTGATCTTAAAATTTAATTTGTGTAGTATCTATAAATATATCAAGGAAGCTTTTAAAAATACGCCACAGACAGTTTATCTCTATTCTACAGGGTAAAACGACATTGTCTTTGACATGTTATCGTTTTGTTAACGTTACGATAGCTCTTATTTACTTGACAGTAATGGCGGCCGAGTTAAAAACAATCCGAAAAAACAGCTGTTTTATAGAAAAGTTCAATACGTATTCGACCAAAATGTATGAAACAGCTGATTTTTCTTTCGTGATTTCTCAGTTGGTCCCATAGTGAAAGTTGTTCATATTCGTGGGTAGAACACAGAGGTGATCATTTGTACCACGACCCAGATTTCACCCTGTATAGGTATATATTTTTTCTAAACATAGTTTATTTCTCTTTTACAACAACAATCCTATTCAGTAAATGCATTTAAAAGGGTAGTTTTATACGCACAAACACGTATTTAATTATAGTTCAAAAGGATATCCTATTGCTATAGTTTTATATCCTATTTCATTTGTCCGAAAATTCATAAGTTAGAAAATTTGGACCCAACACAACAACCTTTCAAAAATTTACCTACAGAACCTGTAGAGATTAGGTTTGTTTTATAATTATAACAATCCAGGAAAGTTAAACGGTTTTAGAAAATAATGATTTTGTAACTAATGAAATTTCGGACAAACAAAACAGTTGGTAACAGAAATTCGACCTTGTGATGGGGTTTACCCATCACGAACGAACGTTTAGAGGGCGTAGCCAAGACGCAAACGCTGCTAAGGTTTCTGTTTTCTATGAACTCGTACGGAGTTGACATTAGAGGACGAGCAATCTGACATCAGTTTTCGTCAACCCTATATATTTTGTCGATTTTCTAAAATCGTTAACTTAGCGTTGTGCACCAGAAAAGTCCGAATAAACTCAGAAGGACTACTTGTAAGTAATGTGACCATTTTGCGATTAAAAATATTTTCGCGATCTAGTTTCTAATAGTACTAACCCGACATGTCATGTTGCTAAACAGATGATACTGGTTCCGAAACAAGGTTAAACTTGGCTGTTAGGTAACCAAGTAGTATACAATTTGACCGTTTAAGACACGAAAAAGAATGATGTGTATGCAAATTAAGAATTTTGATTGGACGACTCGTAAGCCTAGTTACTATCAGACCATTGGAACCTTGACCCACCATAGAACTGTGTCACAGAGACGTTATGATTCAAGTCATAAGAAGTGTCAAACAAATTGTTTTATAATGTCACTGTGACACCGTTCTATGGTGGGTCAGGGTTCCATTGGGCTGATAGTACCTACGAAGCTAGCAGTCCCGGGTTCTATTAGCGGTAGTATTTGTTTCTGAGTCTTGGATGTTTTCTATGTATTTAAGTATTTATTTCTCTACATTCGAGTTAGTATCGTTGTCTATTTCGTTTTTTTTTTTCAACTTTATAAATTCGGTAAACAAAGAAGCAGGTGTCGTTAACCTTTTTCTAAGGGTCTCCCCACACCTATCGACGCAGAATCGGCGTTAGCTGATCAAAAAACTCTTTATGTCTACGCAATAAGAGCGAAACAAACGTCAATTGGCTCGGGTCGGCTCGCTTCGGCGTTGCGAACGGAACGACACGTCGTTTTCGCTCTTTTTGCATGGACATAAAACGTTTTCTTGCCGGCTCAAGCGCATCCGCGTCGATAGGTTTGGGGAGACCCTAAGACTAGTGATCGTATCTTCACTGTGTTTCAGTGGTTGAAGGACCTTGTCCGGATCGCTACCACCATCTCATCCTTTAACCTACTGCCAAGTAGCGGTGTCCGCGTTGTGGTGTTCCGGTGTGGGGACAAGTCAACCGGTGAGTACTAGCATAGAGGCATCCCATGTTAGTCCTTAGGGTTGGCAACGCATTTGGAGTCTTAGTATTGCAGTCTTGAGATTGTAGTCTTGGGAATGCAAACGTCTATGGGTCACGGAGGGGTCCCCCCTTTATTATACAACTTCATTTTTTTAAGTTAGTATGTATATCTATTTTCTGTTCTGAAAAAAAAAACTCCTCGCTATTTACCTATTACCGTTCAAAAGCAACAACTCTTTAAAGTTAACACAGACGGACGGACTGACGGACGGAACCCTAAAAACCAACCGCACTAAGTGCACAAAGTTGTCTTTTCATGTTGTACCATGATTGTGCCCTGAAAAGTAGTATTTTACGAGCTAGCATATAATTTATAATACGCTATCGGTATTCAAATCTGACTGACACGCGATCGACAGTACGTTAAAATATAAATGCTTACTCACATCGCAGTTGCATAGGTCAAGTGATGCGCGCAAGTAGTTGCAATGGAGTCTTTCCTAATAACCGGCGTGATTGCATTATTTTTTATATTTATAATGTTCTTCGTCAGAATCTACGAAAAATCTACAAACGCGATATACACGTCTAACAAGCGATTAGACGGTAGAACTGCCCTTGTGACAGGTGGAACCGCTGGCATGGGCTTGGAGATCGCTATGGACTTCGCCCGCAGAGGCGCTAAAGTCATCATCGCCTGCCCCTTTGAACAGGAAGGCCTGGATGCTCACAAAACAATCCTGGAAGAGACTCCTAATGCTAACGTCGTTTTTAAACTACTCAATTTGGCATCCTTAAAATCAGTGCGTGAATTCGCTAAACACATCGTTAAGACAGAAAACAGACTGGATATACTGATGAACAACGCCGGAATCGCTTCTTGCAATGACTCTCAAACCGCGGACGGAATCAATTTCATCATGCAAGTCAACTACTTCGGGCATTTCTTGCTGACCATCCTGCTGCTTCCACTACTCAAGAAGACAGGGCAACCTTCAAAGCCGAATAGAATCGTCAACACATCATCTCAATTACATAAATTTGGGGACGACAATATTGAGAACATGAACAAGACTGGTTATTATTTCTCGCCGCTATCTCTGTACGCCAACAGCAAATTCTGCGCTGTTTTGTTTACACGAGAACTTTCAAAGAGGCTAAAAGATACCCACGTGGTCGTCAACAGCTTGGATCCAGGAGCTGTTGGGACTGGTATCTGGCATAGCTGGGGGAAGTTATTTGGAACGATATCATCTAACTTTGCCTATTACTTGTACAAGACTCCTTGGGAAGGAGCACAGACGGCGCTTCACGTGGCTCTGGATGATGAGGCTGGCGCGGTGAGCGGGGAGAACTTCATGAACTGCAGGCTGTCGCGCGCCAGGCCGGCCGCCTACAGAGAGGAGCTTGCCAGTGAACTGTGGGATTTGTCAGTGAAGCTTGTGAAGTTGACAGAGAAGGAACTAGAACTAGCCTTAAAATAGTCTGCAAAGTGCATAAAATGAGCGTTTGTTTGTATGCATCTGGACCAGATTATTTCACTGCAATATGTCGATTCTAAAATGTACGTACTTTACTTGTAGGTGAAAGTACGCAAGATTTTTTTTGGGTGCCGTTGCTTTGTAATAGTTTTATTATTATTATAGGAACGCAACTACGCAACACGCATATGGGGCTCTTGTGATTGTGACAAAAATAAATTGAAAAACAAAACATAACGCATCCTTAATGCGAACAGCATTCGCTTCCCGTCAATCTTCAGTTGAAATAGAAAGGGCAGGTGTGATAAAAATAAGATTTTCTATTAGTTATAAATAGTAATCTAAAAATATAAGAATGCTTCGCCACTCTAACCTAACCTAACCTATCAAGGTGAGAATAACCTAATTTAGTAATGTGCTCGTCATCTCACCTAACCGTGTCATGATTGGGGACCCCCATTACTATTGAACTTAAAAAAAACAACCCGCTATCTATATTAACTACCGTTTAAAAGATTCAGCCCTTTAAAGTTAGGATGGACGGACGGACGGATGGGCAGGTAGGCATTTTAATAGGGATCCCATTGGGCTACCCTTTAGGCTACCCTTTAGGTACGGAACCCTAAAAAGCATGTCATCTCCGGCTGTTGAGTTTGATTGTGCTGGCTCGAGGCACGCACACATGCAAGCAAGCGATAAGAAGACGACCTACTTTTTACACTGTGCTCGCACTTTGTGCAAAATCCCCTTGATGAGAGCCAAACTTAAGTAAGAGTAGCCAAAGCAAAGATTAAAATCCTGGCCTAGTTGGTGACCCTGCCTACGAAGCTAGCGGTACTGGGTTCAAATCCCAAAGGGCAGATATTTGTGTGATGAGCGCAAATATTTGTTCCTGAGTCTTGGATGTTTTCTATGTATTTACGTATTTATTTATCTATATAAGTATTTATATTTTTGTCTAGTACCCATAGTACAAGCCTAGAGCTTAGTTTGGGACAAGGTCAAACATAGTCCCCTAAAAAAAACATCACATCCTTAGGTGAATTACATAAAAGGCAAAACTGACTGACTTATATATCAACGCACAGCCGAAACTACTGTACATAGATACTTGAAATTTGGTACAGGGCTTCCTTTCATGAAGTAAGTTAGCACTAAGAAAGGATTTTCCAAAAATCGACCCCCAACGGGAAGAAATGGGGGGAGTAGCGGGAAACTAATTCTACGCGTACGAAGTCGCGGGCGTCCTCTAGTATTCCTATATACGCCTTAATGATTCCGAATGTGTCGCTCAAGGCATTCACAGTAATAATAAAGTAGTAATAATAAACAATAATAATAAAGTGGAATATAATATTGTTGGGGCCTTACCTACATTATCTTTCCATGTAATTGTCATCGTATTTTTAACTCGACCGCCATTACCTTTAAGTTAATAAGAGCTGTTATGACGTTGACAGCACGATCGTAATTGTATGATCTCTGAGTAAAGAGTAAAGTGTCCGTTATTGGTGCCTATGAGCTAAGTGTCAAACACTGGCGCTATTACCTTAATGAGGTTGCGACGGATACCTATTATTTTATCGAAACACCTTTCAATTCAACGAACGTTTCTTAACGCAGAATTTCATTTCATCGAAAGCTATTTCTCCCTGCACTCTGAGCTAATTTTTTTTGGTAATCACAAGTCTAACCTAACCTAACCTACGTAATTGATATTTAAGATATCCTGAAAGCATCATGGTTTTAGCAGAAATTAGCGTATGATGAAATGAAATTCGATGAAATGAAATTCGATTAACTGATATTATAATCGATGAAGTAAAAATCGATACTAAAATGATGGGTTGCGACAGGTATAACAGAATTTAAGCGCACCTCAGAGAGTTAAGATTAAAATAAATATTACAAACAACATTGTCACCTTACCTCTACATTGCGATTTCTTCCAGACAACCCTAATAAGGCAGAGCACATTTTAATACCTTACTGCAGCACTCAGTCTGTTACTGCTGTGCTTATGAGACGACAATTAAATTTAATGTTTGTTTAGTGGCGTGTTGTTTTATTCTATTGCTATAGCAAAGAAAGTGACAGTAGCTACTTTAATCAAGCATTAAATTTAATTAACGTTTCTGAGTGCGGTAGTTAATGTCGATTAAGTCGTTCCTTAATATTACTGCCGCACTCAGAGACGTAAATTAAATTTAATGCTTGATTAAAGTAGCTACTGTCACTTTCTTTGCTATAACAATAGAATAAAACAACACGCCACTAAACAAGCATTAAATTTAATTGACGTCTCTGAGTGCCGCAGTAAGTAACGGTTTTTCATACACAAGTTTGAAAAAGGAACGAGTTAATTGAATAAATAAAATGGTGCCTTTAACATTTTTATTATTAATGGAAAAAAACTACGCTCATTATAATACAAGGTCTTATTCAAAACTACGTACGTACATCCACATCCTCTACAAATGTTGAAGTGTATATTTAATAGATCACTTAGATAATAGCTGAGTAAACGATCGCTATATGTATTAACTGTTAATTATTTATAATAGCAACCGACTACAATACCCGTGTGTGTATCCGAAGTAGGGAATACAATCCCACATGAGGAATTTAAACCCGGTATTCGGCGGTACTGGCAGTTCTTAGTACGGGATCCTGATATTCGCGGATCGCACAAGGTAGTTTAAGATTATACAATTATATCACTAATTAGTAGGTACTACATTAAAGTTTTTTTAGTGAAATCAAATAACATTTTACAAAATTGATGCAGCGTTGCGGGCGGGCATTGTACGCAAAATTATCTTGATACACGTAGTTTTCAAAAAAAATATGTCAATCCACGGATGACTAATTTAACAAGTGAAGATCAAGATAGGTTCGACGGTTCCTAAAGAGGTCACGATGGAGAACAAGGACAGTCCTCGTAGACTCCATTCGCAGGAAGAGGCGAGGACGAGCAAATTATAAAAAATCATCATTTTGATCGATTCAGAATTAGGTAATGTGCCTTTTTTTGTAGTAAGTCTAAATATCCTAGAAACTTAGACTAGACTTACACATCTTAGACAAGAAACAAACTTAAGTTCTTCCAAGGTAGTTCTAGAAATATAATTTATTGTACTCACAGCTTCTGCCAGCACATCTCCGACCTTCTCGACCTTGAGGATGGTGACCTTGTCTTTGTCCAGCTCTTTGTACATTTTCTCCACGACGCTGGCGTAAGGGCTGAGAAGCCCTGTGATCAGCAGGATGTCTGGCTGGCAGCCACGAAGCACCAGGTCTTTGCGACTGAAACAGAACAATTAATACTGTAGTGTCGTCTAAGCCATAAAAGATTATAGCATAGCCACTTGATTGCTCGTGCAACGGTCGACCTTATTTTTAAGAAAATAAGGGCTAACACTGGTAACTCTAGTTACAGAAAGTACGTGAGTGGATAGAGAAGGCAAAGGCTCAAAGGAGTAAAGGCTCAGTTTAATTGGGCAATATCCATGTAGCAATCCATTGACGAGTTGTATTAACATTGTTGAGCCGGGAGCTATTGCAGCGATGCAATGTACCACTAAAAGCATGGGCTATCGACCAATAAAACTGATTGTGAGCCTTCAGTAAGATCTGACACGCCAACTTTCCTGCTAATCCAAATGGCATCTCAAATAAAATTCTTGTTGCAATCGCAGCCTTGTAACTAACAGAAGAGGATTCAATCAAATTTGGGATACTGCTTATTGGTTTAGTAGGACAGATAGGACATTTAAATTCTCACACTGTAACCCTGAGACTCCAAATGCGTAGCCAACCCTGAGGATTAAGACGGATTATGCCTCTATGCTAGTAATTTCACCGGTTGACTTATTCTCACAACGGAATACACAAAGCGGTGCAACACACGAACTGCTGCTTGGCGGTAGGGTTATGTACTTATAAAATGGTGGAAGCGATCCCGATTGACCGAAGAAAAAAAAAGTCGTTAAAAGTGGTAAGTACCTACAACCACCATAAAATATATCCCATCATATTTATAGGGTGTTCTAAAATATCTGCAAACGCTCTAACGTCTTGGGGTCCTAGTGAAAAAGGGTATAACTCGACTTAACTCGTAATAAAAAATGGTATATACATAAACGGAGTAACTAGACTTAAACCCTTTTTCACTTGATCCTGATGAAATATTTGGCCTTACCGGGATTTGAACCAGGCTAACAACTAACTAGGCTAACGTTTAGTCGCTAGTATTTAGTGTACATTGTGTAGTTTATATAAAGCCCAGTGATGTAGAAACTCGTTGAAATCGCAATGTATGCCAAATTGACAATTTCAAATCCGGGGCTGGACTTACTTGATAAACGCCTTGACATATTGCTTGATGTTGTGCGTGTTGAGATTCCCGCGCAGGCGCGAGCGGTATTCGAGGAGCATGCGCTCTCGCTCGCCCACCTCGCACGACTCGCTCTGGATTTGCTGTTGGAGAAGGATAACATGAATTAAATTAATATGATGTCAAACATTTTGGTAAATTGGGCCTCTATTTCACTTTTTCTCTTTAACGATATTGACTTGACGCTGTGTCAAAATAAAGCAGTTAGATGGCGTCTTATCTTATGGATGTGATCATGATCACATCGGCCGGCTTAAATTAAAAGACATTACCAGCCGTTTGGCAGAATCTGACGCTGAAGCGTCAGCGTTTTGTAAAGTCTTAACAGACAATGACAAAGACAAAGTATAATACGAACTATAAAATGTAGGAAAAAAGGGTTTTTAGTTTGTCAAGAATTTGCAACTCTTTTCAAAGTTAAGGAAGGGTTAAACACAATAAAAACATAACTAAAACTACAAAATTCAATTAGAAAGAAGATAAATATTGTTAGTAAGTTAGTATTTCTACTACTAATAGGTAATACAAAGGCATAAAAAGGGGAATGTGCAACTAAAATTCTGAACAACAATGAGCAAGCAAAAAAACTAAATTCTACAAGCATGAAAGCTACATTTACATCAGAGTAGATTTCAAGAAAGTCTTCAAGATGTACTTGTCCCGGTTAAGGACTATAATCTAGATTAATCACGAACATTCATTGCCAACAAGAACTACAAGGCAGCTTAGCCATTAATAGGATAGCTCAGATTTTCGAGGGCAGACAAAATGAAGAAATCCTACTAGTGGAGCATTTGGCATCGTTTAGCTGCTTCTTACCGCTCTTGTGGGAGTGTATATAGGCTAGATATTCTCTTACCAATTATGTCTACTGGTTTTTTTATAAATTCAAATGAAGAAGACTTAAATTAAAATATTAATGGCATTATTTTATTTATTAATTTTCAATCATCAGATTACGTCATGTAATTTCAAGATTTAAACCAAGACCTTACCAAGCACCCATTGTTAGTAGCATTAGTGAAAACGAAAAGGAAGGTACCTTGTAGCGATAGTCAATCATCTCTGTCGTGTAACTCACGTGTCCAAACTTGTGGTAGATCAGGAAGTCTTCCTCCGACTGGGAGATATCAGTGCCTTTCCAGCGGGAGAACCTGGAGCGGAAGGCATCTGCCACCGAGGAGGTGGAAGCTGTGCAGTTGACGAGGATTAGCCCCAGGAGGCGGCGAGGATGGGCCAAGCCACAGCGAGCCAGGACGTTGGCACCAGCGCCTTCACCCAAGCCAACTGCGTAGCGGACGTGGAGAAAATCCAGCACTGTGATGAGGTCCTCGCCCAGAGTTTGGAGGGACGGGAACTGGTAGCTGTGGATGGAGATCTTGTCAATGTTTTCAAAACCCCATACGTAGGCTGATCGTCTTCGCAGTAAAAATATATCATGCCAAGATCTATAAACTGAGACATGTTTCATTTCTGTTGGTGGGTGGGAACATTTTTGCCCATCGTTCTTTATGTGGGTATAGGTATATGTCAACTGGTAGTAGTGCGCTCCGACTCCTGATCCTGAGATAGCACATGCGTTGCCAATTCCTCTACGCTATTAATTTAAACTGCTTTTTACTTCACATTAGGACAGACAGAGTTATCACTTCAAGTGCTATTGACTAATGGCCGAAACCTATATTCAAACCGCAGATAGATAGGCTTACTTCGGATTAAAATTTGACACATTTTGTATGGGCAAATGTCAAATTTTAACCCGAAGTAAGCCTTATCTGTCCGCGGTTTGAATATAGGGTTTGGCCGTAAATCGTGCTTGTCAATATTATGCGTAATTTGGAATTTACTATGACAGAGCAGGGCAATAAAGTGTTTTTTTTTTATTCTAGCCTTTTTTGATACGATTAATTTGCAGGGATTAAAAAGTACCCTAGCCGTCTACGGGTTATAAACTATCCATTCATAAACGCGCAATAGCTACAGTTTGCTTAAATAGAAATATGCACTGTCCTGACATTTGATTTTGACAGAATAGGACAAAGACTAAATTAGGGTTAATGAGCGTTTATGAATAAGGAGGTATCACTTTACAAAATTTCACTTACTTAGCTGGGTGAAAGCGTTAAACTGTAGAAACATAAAAAACAAACACACAATTTCGCATTTATTTTCGTTACTACATCCCTGCTTTGGAAAGGATATAAGAAACAAAGCAAGCTAGGCCCTATTAGACACAGGAATAAGGGTGTGAAGGTGGAACTCACGAGTCCGGCAGGTCAGGGGTGCTCTCCTCGTGGCCGGGCACGTCGACGTGGATGAAGCACGAGCGGTCCTTGATCTCCGACATCGCCGGGCTGCTCACGTAGTCCACCATCGAAGAGTCTGGAACATCGAGGAAACATAAGCAAACAGGTAAAATGATTGAGTTGTACTTGTAAATAACTAACAACAAATTTGAACCAAAATCAACTCTTTCCCAAAAAAAATTGTCAATAAAACGTAGCATGTGTAACTTTTTATTATTATTATAGAATTAAACTATCGAAAAATAATGTGGAATCCCAAAAAAGACATAAACGAAAAAATCGAAAATGTGTGGACTTTTTACTGGACTAAAAAAAAACAGCACCTGTATAAAAAAACTGCTTATCGTTTCCTACTCTATAAAAGTAGAAAAACAAAGTCTTGAAAGGTAGAAGACGGGACCTCTAATAGTTTCTGAGAAACAAGATACCTATTGTTGGATCGCATAAAAAAAAACAGACTTGATTTTTTTCTGCTGTCAATATGCCTTATTTCGAAAAAATGCGTACCACATTTATTGTTCCTTATATAATTCTCTATCGGATAGCATTTTTCAAAAACTGATTTTCTGAAAAAAGTGCGGATGTCCTCTTTTTGAGCCATCCAGCCCACTGTGCGTCGGGAATAGAGGCGCAGGAATTTAAATAATTAAACGCCTTTTTTTAAATACCTCGTTTGTGAGTATATTAGGATTGGGCTAGCTATCCAGAGAGGTAATGCAGCCAGTGTCATAGGGACCATGCCGCGAGCGGACCATGGAAGAGGTGTTCTTTTTATTATTTACATCTTTAATATTTGAGTAGCTTAGGCCGTTTTTCACCTAGCTGGAATAAGACTTACTCCCAGATTAGTCTATACAAATTCGGCGTTTAATCTGGGTATAAGACCTAATTCCAGTTTAGTGAAATACAGCCTAAGTTTTATTTTAATTAAAATAAGTTTACTTTTAACTTGCAATTGTATTAATTTAATAGAGGTAGTTAGTTATAGGTACGTATTTTTAGAACTTATAATAATTTAAACAAGTAATACACAGAAATATGAGGACACTGCAATGAGTGCACCTAAATGGTATTTTGCAAGCTAGCTGGTTGGACATAACATAATGCAAGTCCGCGTCATCAAAATTATAAAATAATGAGGTTAAAGTCATTGCATAAATATTGTTCACTAGAGGACGCCCGCGACTTCGTACGCGTACAATTAGTTTCCCGCTACTCCCCCCCATTTCTTCCCTTTGGGGGTCGATTTTCGGAAAATCCTTTCTTAGTGCTCACTTACACCATGAAAGGAACCCATGTACCAAATTTCAAGTTTCTAGGTACAGTAGTTTCGGCTGTGCGTTGATATGTCAGTCAGTCAGTTTAGCCTTTTATATATATATATATATATATATATATATATATATATAGATAGATGATTCTTTTTTGGTTTAGAAATATATTATACAATAGGTATCTGATGGATTAGGAAGGTGGCAACAGTAATCTACTAGGTGGAATCAAGGAATAACCGTAGGCTCGCCGAATTAGACAGATCATGGCGTTCTCGTTGCCAACCCTGAGGACTAAGATGGAATGCCTCTATGGTAGCAATTTCTCCGGTTGACTTATCCCCATATCGGAACACGTTAAAGGATAAGATGGTGGATGGTGGTGGATGATGGTAGGACGGATCCTGCACAGGACCCTGAGTGGTAGTAATTATAATTAGCAAAAAAGCAAGATATAGTGTTCGTTGATTATAAAAAACTGGTCAAGTGCGAGTCGGACTCGCGTGCTGAGGGTTCCGTATCGCCAAGTTAGGACGGACGGACAGCGAAGACATATTAATAGGGTCCCGTTGGGCTCCCTTCGGGTACGAAATCATAACAAAATCAACAATAAATATAAAGTAATATTACAAACACAATAACTTTATCTACGATGTGACAATGTAATAACTTGTTTGTGCCATGATGTTGCAAATTTAAGGTAAGTATAATGTCCTAATTACAGTGCTGTTGATACTCGTTACAATGGCTGGGTTTGAATGACCGTCTTCAAGCCCATGTGCCTCCTGAGAAGACTCAAGGTCACTAAAAGATTAATTATGCCAAGATCTCGGAGTTTCTCTCGATTTCCAAGTCAAAACAACAGAGGGCCCTGCCAAGATGCACGTTACTACGCTAACTAGCGTTTCTATTCGTTTCGTTTTCAACCAATCGCGTCACTGGTAGATCACGTGACTTTTCGTATCACGTCATCTAACAGTGTCGCAATTGGTTTAAAAACGAAACGAATAGAAACGCTAGTTAGCGTAGTAACGTGCATCTTGGCAGGGCCCTCTGGACCTTTATTCTATTCGCTAAAACCATATTGCTTTTAACAAAATAAAGCCCCAAGTAGAATTGAATACCGTGGAATCCACTGAGAGTAGGTGGCATGGGACCGATATTTAAGACATTTACTGTTGGAAAGATAAGCATTTCCCTGACTTTTACCTAGTGCCATAAACGCATATAATTTACGCATAAAAAAAACATACGGCAGCTCTGCTGAGGAAAAAAATGTGCAAAGGGACAGCAGAGAACGTATTCAAAATTATGTACAGGTACAGGTACAGGTTTACATTTTATCTCAAAAGACCTCTGACGACGCGCTGGCCTAGTTGGTAGTGACCCTGCCTACGAAGCTAGCGGTCCTGGGTTCAAATCCCGGTAAGGGCAGATATTTGTGTGATGAGCGCGAATATTTGTTCCTGAGTCATGGATGTTTTCTATGTATTTAAGTATACAATACAAAACACTTTATTGAAACACCACATACACCAAGTAACAGAAATACAGGAAAATTAAATAAAGACTACATAGTGTGTGTGTGTGTGTGTGTGTGTGTGTGTGTGTGTGTGTGTGTGTGTGTGTGTGTGTGTGTGTGTGTGTGTGTGTGTGTGTGTGTGTGTGTGTGTGTGTGTGTGTGTGTGTGTGTGTGTGTGTGTGTGTGTGTGTGTATTTAAGTATATATTTTATCTATGAAAGTATTAATATCGTTGTCTAGTACCCATAGTACAAGCCTAGAGCTTAGTTTGGGACTAGGTCAATTGGTGTGACATTGTCCCCTGATATTTATTTATTATCTATTAGCGTAAGAGTTGAGGGTTAGTATTTAATAGTTAGGGTTACTTACGATTGGTGCCTAGGTCATGAACGGTGAGGAACACGCACCGCTTGTCCTGCTGGCTCAGGTCACCCTGTAAGCAGTGATTTTGTGTGTTAGGCTTGCCCTTGAAACTCAGACTTTTATACAGGATGTCTTCGTTTTAATGACTTTTACTACAGGGTTTTAGGGGTAGACTAAATGTTTAACTTTGAGCAGTGAGCCCCTGGGATAAACCTGGACGAAATGTAAAGTAAAAAGTTCCCCAAGCGAAGTTGTTTCTATATTTGTTATGATAGAATAGCAATTAAAATTGGATGATACCCGGCATCCAACGAGCTGACCACAAAACGAGTATGTTATTTATTAAAATTCCACAGCTCCAAGAATTCCAAGCCTCCTTGAACATATGGATGAATAAAACATAAATCTACGAGGCGTCGTGGCTCGACAGTGCAATAAACGCCTTTAGCTCACGAGTCCAATTCAATTAACGGCTGTATAGGGCTATAGTTGTAGGCCACTAATGAAGATCAATAAAATTGTCTACAATGGATTAACTAGTTGAATAGGGATCCTCTTGAATTACCCAAAGTCAAAGTCAAAGTCAAAGTTCTTTATTCTTCAATTTAGGCATAATATAATATAATGCACCTATAAATGTCAAAAAGCATAACCACCTGACACTCATTTTGGTCGAATGTATCATTTCATCGAATTTCATTTCACAGAAAGCTAATTTCTGCTGAAACCTTATTGTTTTTAGGCTATTGTGTTACGTAGGTTAGGTTAAGTTTGGACCTGTGACTACCAAAAAATTATAACTCCTCGGGTGTAATTCTCTTAAAAACGGCAGTCGGTCGAACGAACGAGAAGCCATGCTGCCAAATTGAATACACGCGCTAAAATGTGTTTTGTTCGCTCTGACGGGACTACTTAAACTCGCCGCTTGGACATTTATTCGTCCGTCCGTTCGTTGTTGTTGAGAGAATCACACCCCTGCACGTGTAAATGCATGTGGGTGAAATAAAAAATCGGCGAAGTAAAACATTCGGTTATTTGAGTTACAGTGATTTAAGGGTAAACCAGTTGAACATACCCACCGTTCACTATATTGTAGAAAAAATATTGGTATCTACAGGGTGATTTTGAAAAGGTAAACATAAGTCACTTTTATTTTATTCGTTTAAGGATCCCCAAACCATGCAAGGTGTTTAATTTTTAATAATTATTTATTATTTCATGCTCCCTCTACCTAAATGTTAGTGATTTAAAAATAATACGTGAAATCACTATCATTAACTAATTTAGGCAAAGTGAGTTAAGTAGGTAATTATGTTATTTATCCCATTTCAAGATCACCCGTATTTATAATAAACAAGAAAATACATTATACACTTACCTTTGAATGTTTTGGAACGATTCCCTGGATTGAAGCATGAAATATAGTTTTTTATAAAATATAAACCATAAATACGCCTAGCCACATTTGCTTAGCGATTGCAAGTTTGAGATATTTTGCTATTCAGGCGCCTTAGGAGTTTTTATTCGAGAACTAGGTATGCAGATAATTATACTGCAGGTAAGATTGTATAATAACATGTCATATTAAAAACCTTTCTACATTCTCCATCTTTTAATAAAGCTCTCAAATCTATGATCATTGCTCACGTTCATCGAGCGCATGGCAATAAGTGAAATGCCGGCGATGCCAAGCCTCTATTGGATCGGAATGATTATTTATGGTGCCTTTATCGACGCCCGACCGAGTCAGTTCTGGATGCATCCAGTTATAATGGCACGAACTTAGACGAAGGTTAAGCGTTCCTACAGGCTAGCCTTGAAAGTTCTCGAGAATCTTCGCTAAGAAGGAACACGGGCACATCTTTAAGCGTTCCTTTCGCTTGCACACGATCGGTACATGTCCACTCTTACGAAGGGCCAATGCCCACTGAAAAGCCTACTCATGATCATGAGCCATGACTATTCAGTTTTAGCTTGAAAAATATTTGGATTAGCTAAATTAACCGCTACTCCGTTTTTAATATTCAAATCTCGGATAAATAAGGAGTACATACTTCATATTCGTTTGTTACGGGGCAATTGTCCTTCTATCTATCCGCGGTTTGAATATTGGGAACGGATAAAAGACGATCGTCTACTGTCGGCCAAGTATTGTTAACTTTACCTGTTGCTGGTAGGTAAGACTGGTAAGAGCAGGCGTTAATAGAGTAAGGCTGGCCATCGACGGACTGCTTTAAGCAGTCAGGACCGAGCGCCCCGGGGTTGCTATTGGTCGATTTGCAGTTTCAATGCTCTAGAAAGTGCAGATTTTCCAATAGCAACCACAGGGCTATCGGTCCTGACTGCTTAAAGCAGTTCGTCTATGGCGGGCCTTATATCATTCATCTTGTAATTGGCTGAGATGACCGAAAATGCTGTTTTCTATGACTTGACGTTTATTTTGACGAGTCTTAAGAGAAGCATCTCAGCAAAGATCAGTTAATTATTCTAGTTAAGTATGACTTTTCACGTAGAGATCTCGTCGTGTTGTTCTCCTAGTCATTATTTTTGGTTTATTGTTATTGAACTTACATTTGTAATGATTTTAATTGTGCTAGTGTGAATGTAACTTACTTTTAATTTTAAGTATTATTGTGTTTTATGATTGAAATATGCCTTCTGCTGGAGTTTCTAGCGGCGCTTCTACTATGCGATGGTGTTCTTGTCTGAAGCGCTTGTAGATTCACTCCATATTACCGACGTGTAAAAGAGCCCTCATGTGGCCAATTTACTATTTTTTATTTTATTAGTACCGTCTTTAGTTATTTAAGACCCGCTTAATGCGGTCTTGATAGATTTTAACCGGTAAGGAGATCGTTCAGATGGTCAAGCGTTGAAATTAAAATAAGGCATTATTATAAATAAATTATAATAAAACCGAATTTTAATGTATATTTGTAATATTAAACGACATTCGCCCGATTTAACCTTCAACATAAAACATCTTGGCCAATAAGCTGCGTGTTAGAGCAAAATAACAAGTAAAAAAAGTTGACATTTCAATTTCCCGCCTGGAAGCGGCAAAATGGCGGATAATCGGCAACTTGGAAAGCCTTCGGGCCCGATTACGCAGCAAATTGAAATGGTGACATTATTAAATGTGAAGGGTTTCTCAGTTTATTAGGATTCAATTTCAAACGTCTATTGCAGCAAAAATGAATAGTAGTAGGTCTTAACTCTGTCAATATTTAATTTACTCAATACTAAATTAGGTAAGTAGGTAGATTATCCTTAAACCTGATGACCAGACCCCGTTATGTACGTAGCAAATTGGTGGGAGAGGGTCGTTAGTTATGTGACAATGTTTTCCAAATTAATGATTGCACCCCAAAGGTAATCAAGTTTACCAAAAACTAAGAAAAGTTTTATTTAAAACCCAGGTTATACCACAGTGCAACAAATTAGTAAGTTGTTAGAATGTGAAGAAATTGAAATTAAACAAACTATGAATAAAAATATATTGCAAAGTTAAAAAACTTGTTTTTTTACCGCTTACGTCGGTAGAAGTGGAGAGATCATTTTATTGCCTAAAGTGGATTTTTTCCAGCAGAAGACGTTGTCTAACTTATATTAATTAGAACAAATTTTAAGTAACAATTTCGAATTTCATATATTAAATAGTTACATTAAAAAAATCATTTTGTCACAAACATCATCACTAACAACTGTCTGCCACCAATTTGCTACGTAGATAACGGGGTCTGCTGATGACAATGTAGGTAAATAATACTTTGGTGTCTTAGATGAGTTTTTTTTTATTGCCATCGACGGGCAAACAAGCAGACAGCCCACCTGATGGGAAGTGGTCACCGCCGCCTATGGTCATTTGATCTGATGATGAAGCCGGAACATGACTGCAATGGTCATTATCTAGAAAACCATTTCGACTGAACTTGATCATTTACTCGAGCATTCTAGCACATGTGTTCAATTCTATCAGCAGCGTTAGATTGATTTTGAAGAGCTATCGACTATGCACGGAAAAATACAATTGGTAATAAAGTTTGTCTCTAAAACTTAAATAACTGAACTGGGAATATAGTTGCTCACCTGGACGTGTACGTGGATGTCTCCGCTGCGGTCCGTGCTGACGACATATTTCTGAAACAATGGAAATAGAATTTAGAATTGATTTAACCCATTATATTTTATGTGGAGATAAGGAAGTTTACCATAGCTGAGTTAAGGACTAAGGTGCACTTAAGTACACGGGGAACTTTTAACACTTTCACTAATTTTCTTTTATCTCATTTGCTCGTAAAATTACCCGTGTATCTAAGTGCACCTTCAAGATTGATATCATCTTGCTGAACGCTCTAAATTCGCAATTTCTATAAAAATTGTGTTTGGGGTGACTTAGCACTTAGTTACGGAAAATCGATTTGCCAATTCAACAGTTCATAAAAAAATCATTTTGCGAACAAACCGGTAAATTGCATAGCGAAACGAGACACCCTGTAGTTCTGTCAATCAATTTAAAAAACCATTAAATACCGGGTCAAATGCAAAAGAGGTCACAACAGATTATATACTAGGTGATACTAGTTACTTCTATGCTTAAATGTAGCGCGAATTACAACGGATACATACGCAGGCACACGGAGCGTAGTCACCCGTTACGGATTTATCCATCGTTTACACGCCGTTTCTATATTTTATCAGTTTACGGTTCAAACAGTAGATGTACAGTTAAATCTGCAGTAGGTAAGCCGATCAGGCTTACACTCGTCGCTAACGAGATTACAAGAAATAGGTCGTCGTTCGGTCATTAGCTGATTGGGTTGGGCGGTAGTGTTATACGTACAGTCATCAGCAATAATATATTATCCTACATTCGGCGCAAAAATATCTGACACGCTCTTATACCTCTAGTAATAAAAACGTGTCAGATATTTTTGCGCCCAATATTGAATGATATATTATTGCTGGTGACTGTACATGATACCTGATTGACTGTGCGACACGTACGTTACAATATTGTTGTTTGAGTTAGGTACTAGTTACTCCAGTTTGTTTCTCCATACTAGGTATCCCAGTGTTTGCTTTTCACTTTGTATGGAAAAAACAACTTTACGTGATAACTCAAAAAAAGTACTGAAAAAAATGGGCAAATAGTTTTAAAAACTTCGCTGATTCATAATGATTCTAATTATGTAAGATACCCCTGAAAAATTTATAAAATAAAACATGAAATTAATATTTTTTCGAAACATGGACATGAGGGAAAATTACAAAAATTCAGATTAAAATGATCAATATCTCCGAAACTAGCAAAAATCGCTTAACATACATAGGGGTTAAATCGATAGCTTTTTAGCTGCTCTATCAGCCCTAGGCGGGTTGACGTCGGTTTCAGTCTGGGACACCCTGTATATCTATTACGCTATCCAAAATAATTATTTCTCTACATGTATTGTGGTAATCGGGATCCTGCTAATCAGCAACTGTCAGCCAACGCTTCAAGCAACTGAACGGTCGCTTAAATGTTTTCTCGCGCTGACAGGAGAAACCATTTTACGCCTGTTGGCTCTTGAGAGCCATATTAGTCAGCTAGCGGAAGCGGGGCTATTCGGTAAAATCATATGGTTTTTGACATGTTATCATATAGCAATATGGTTTTACCGATATAATAGTTAGAACAATTGTTTCTAACGGCTCTAAACAGTTGTTTGCACTAAAACAGGGCCTTTATTCAACACGGTAAAAACCATATCGTTTTTGAGCTGTTATCGTATTGTCAACGTTTTGATAGCTCTTATTTACTTGACAGTAATTAGCGGCTGAGTTAAAAACAAATATAACAGGATAAATATGATTAGGATTTTACCGCCTAGAATAGAGGCGCTCTGTATAGCCTATTTCTTATCCTTCTTCATTTAATATTATAAATTAAATGGGGTGATTGTTTGTTTGTTGAATCTGACGTATTTGACGTGAAATGTGACGGTGAGGCTACTCTATCTGCGTAGAAGTCGTTTATCCATAATTGTTTATCAATGATTTTCCGGGATAAAATTGCCCTAATTCCGTCACCGGGTTACAAACTATCCTGTACCAAATTGAACATTGATCGGTTACCTAACACATTTTAACTATAGCATTAGTAAGAATATGGTTAAGTTTCGAGATTATAACAGGTACTTTATATTAAGCGAGTATAAAATTCTGAAATTAAGTATATCATTTGATTTAAGGTCATTTTTTTTACTAAGATCGATCTTTTCAAACACGCGTTTCAAATATTTTCAATATAAGCGACTTCGTTAACAAAATCATTAACGTTGAATGATTGCGAAAAAAATTTCTTTTCTAATATCTCTCAAACGTTCTGCTGCGACATTCGCCATGACTTTTTATTTGGTGCGTAATAGAGACAAATAGACGTTACGAAGACCTTTCTTAAAGAGGTCATTGCAGTTTGCTCGGTCGTTTAGCTTTCTGGTGGCCCGTGAAAATGTTCATCAAGTATACGAAGTATATCAAGTATAAGTGAGTAGGTACCTATGTATAATAGGGCGTAGATAGGGTCCAATTCAAAACAGCGTTCTTTTATCTTAAATGAGCCTCTCTAAATCTAACGTAACATAAGTAAAACTCGATTTTAATCAAACTTAACCCTTAATAAGGCCCCGTTAAAGTAAAAATACTAGACCAAAATGAAATACAGTCATGGAATCGCAAGTCTCTAAAGAGTAATAATAGATGATGTTATATTTAAGGAAAATACAATTAAAATTGTATCATAAAATGTAGGTAGTAAAGTTCAATTTCAGCTTATTGTAATGTGGTCAATATAGTGCTCTGCCTTATTAAGGGTAACATAACTATCATATTGTTAAATTTCACAGAGAAGTTTAAAGTTCAGGAGAATGATTAAACTGAAAACGCTTTGAATGTGGTAACAGCGCGTTGCGGAAACGGTCACATTTGTAATGGCTAGTATGGAAGAGGACGCACTTAAACCGAGCAGCTTCCGTTTCAGTGCGCTACGGTAGCATAAGGTTTGTCATACCGCACATTTTGAGCGATAGAGAAGAAAAACTTTAGTAGCGTTTGCATCCTGGCTATACGCCCGGGGGCCTAATATGGCCGCGTGTATCGTGGATAAAACATCCGTCACTTACATAAGTACGAGGGGGACGGATGCATTATCCACATTTTATCATATCATGCGATAAGCGCAACCATTATAGGCAACGCTACGCTTTACGCTAGACAAGAAACCCGAGCCAGCGCATCACTTTATGGCAAGTTAACACAGAAATTCAATGAACACCTGCAAGACCAGGGGGCCTAATATGGCTGCGTTTACCGCGTGACAAAGTTTAGATAAGGCATCCGTCACCTTTTGACACGTAAATAAGTACGAGAGTGACGGCGCTTTATCCACATTTGACACGCGATATAGACGCAACCATACTAGGCCCACAGAAGAGGGATCGCAGATGCGTTGCTTGCGTTCTGTGAGGCTAGACAAGTTGCCAAACGCTAACGTAAACCATTTTCGAAAACTGATAATATGTATGGAATTGACGTAGGCGCTCGACGCGACCGTCTGACAGCTTACGTCACTCCTATACATTTTGGATGACGATAACGAACGCCGAATGCATATTGTCTAGGGCCTCTGATGGTTGATGGTAAAAAACTTGTGTATACGCAATTCGCATTACAACTACAAGCAATGGTTCACCCGCTTTCGTTAGATAAAACTTTACCATAAAACCAAATTATAACTAACTCGGCTGTCTAACCCTGTCACTCTCTCTAGCATCTGTCAGTATATTTTATAAGCCAGAGTTTAAAAGTGACAGCCAAGTTACTATTAACTGTCTCGTTTTACAACGTCGTTAATTTATCTTTTTTGCGTCCTAAAATAAAGACTACATAGATAGCCCTTTGGTCACCTCGACCTTGTGCCAATTGACAATCATCGATCTGCTCGATCTGTAAACAACTAGCTGCGCCCACGCGACAACGCCTTTTCTGGCGAGTCTATTGGTACTAGATACACATACATACATACATAAACTCACGCCTTCGTTCCCAGAGGGATAGGCAGGGCTACAGAATTACCTACAACTCTTAAAACTTATTGATAATTCTGTAACCGCATTTTGCACAATTAGGCCAGCGTATTAGTGACAGGTTGCAAGCCTATCGGGGTCCGTTCATTTGACCGAAATACGTTTGGCCGAATGAGTCGTTTGACAACTCTTTCATTTCCCAACCCGCTTATATTTCTGTAACTGCAAATATTTCAGGATTTTATTTTTGTACCATTGTGTAGACCCTATAGGTTAGATTAGGTTAGTTTTTATAAAAAATCTGAAATATTTACAGTTACAGAAATATAAGCGGGTTGGAAAATGAAGCAGTTGCCAAACGACTCATTCGGTCAAACGTATTTCGGTGAAACATTAGTGAACCTTAACGTAAAAACAAAGCCTTTCACATATGTAATCTATATAAAAAAACAAACCTGACTGACTTATATATCAACGCACAGCCGAAACTACTGTACCTAGAAACTTGAAATTTGGTACAGGGGTTCCTTTCATGATGTAAGTTAGCACTAAGAAAGGATTTTCCGAAAATCGACCCCCAACGGGAAGAAATGGGGGGAGTAGCGGGGAACTAATTCTACGCGTACGAAGTCGCGGGCGTCCTCTAGTATGTAATAATATTATAACCTTAGCATAAGGTTTTAGTTGCTTGCAGCCACAACAGTGGACTCTCGCGCACCCGTCCGGAATCGGCGTATTTACGAGGACGGAAATAGCCCGCTATGCGCCCGCGCTGGCTTAATAACCATCCGCTAATGGTACCGGAGATATTCAGGAACGAGCATTTTCATTTGTACCAAGCTTTGTTTGTTTACACAACAAAGTCTCAAACATATACATATCGGTACATATGACATTAAATTACGAAAAAACTATTTGAATAGTGACGTTATTGCGGTTAAAAAGAAGTAACATAGTGTTATGTCTTTTTAACATAGTGTAATTGTTGCATTTAACGTGCGATATATGCGGAGTAGTAGCGCCCTAGGCCTCATCATCATCATATGTATTAAATCTATATTAGCCCGAAGGCGTTCCTCTAGAGAAGCAGTCCCTTGCAGGTTCTGAACTCCTGGTTAGAGTGAATGAACACCGTGATCTGAATAATAATAATCATCATCATTCAACAACATCAGCCTATAACAGTTCACTCATATTTACACACTGTTGTAAATTAAACATATCACTTCGGTATCAGTACAGTCGGCCTTGTAAGTAGGTGCACACTTTTGTACCTTGTCGCTTACACGCCTTTGACGGAATAGTGCAGCATTCCTTACCATGACTGTAAAGTAGCAAAGCATCAAAATGTGCAGCTACTTACGGCCTACTGTACCTAACTGGGAGAAGTGAATAGAAGTTGATTTGCGTTTTCCCGAAGAGAAGAACTTCTCAGTCGATTTCTGATGTTGTTAGAACCGTAACCAAAACCAACTATAGCCCAAACCGATGATTATAATATCGCAGGAATATAAATATACATAACTTCATAAAAATAGAAAACTAGTAAATAAAAAAATCCACCAATTACCCTTGCTTTGAACTTGCCGGTTATAAATTCGTTCACAAATGCCGGAACCTATTATTTGTAAGGGAGACATACACACACATAAGTGTGTCACGGAAGAGGCAGGTGCCCATATAACTGTAACATAGGACACTCAGGGGAAATCAACCATTGCACTCCTCCTTACGGCGTGACAAGGGTGATTGGAAAACCTTTCGATTTGCGTTGCGTCGCATAAAGTCTAAAGGGCCACTTGCACGGGCAACTTTTTGATCAAAAATTTGGTGTAATAGATGAAACGTTCGTACTGTTGACCAGTACCCTTATGAGATACAAATAACGTACTCACTCGCTAGCTAGTCGAATGTTCTGTCCCTCGTAGGCCTCGCAGTATTCTTATAGAGTGCGAGGGACAGAGGCCCTACTGTGAAAATCGAAGTTCGAAGTTACGTTAGCTCCATCCCTGTCACTCGTCATTCGAGACTAAATCGAGAGAAAGAAATGGAGCTAGCGTGACTTCGAACTTCGATTTTCAAAGTAGGGCCTCAGAGCATTCGACTCGCCACGGAATAGAAAAAACAGTGGAAGTGGCATTGGCTTCGCTTAGTACCAGACCTGTTGTCGCCAATACTCAAACTATCATAAAAACAACACGCCACCATGGAAAATGTTTTTGGTGCAGCTATCGTTTTTACACTCCAAAATAGCACAATAAGGTATGCTTCTGGATTCATTTCCTATTTTAGAAATGTCAAAATATCGAAAAATCGAAATAAGCGATCGCGGCAAAAGTATGGTAGGTTATGCGGAACTCCGCATAACTATGCCACACGTTACACGCCCACATGACACTTCTACTGTTTTTTCTGTTCTGTGCGACTCGCTATCAAGTACGGTAATCGTATATTTCCCAAAAAGTTTTGTTGGAAATTTAATTTTTATGGTACCTACCGTACCCGAAGGGGGCCCTACGGGACCCTATTTATATGCCTACGCGGTCAATCTGCCCGCGTCCTGAGTCTCGTCCCGACAAATTAATACTAAAAAATAGTCAAGTGGGAGTTGGACTCGCGCTGAAATCGAATTCAAATTGGAATATAATAATACCTAAGTGCGGCGGTACGGAACCCTCGATGCGCGAGGCCGACCCGCACTTGACCGGTTTTTTTTTAAGTTTTGTTAGGGCTTGCTTTGGTTCGGACTTCTGTTTATGTTTTCAGTTAGAACACCCCACTCAAGTGTAAACGTAGTTTGTTGACTGTAATAAGTAGCATAAGTTTGGCGTTTATAGGTTGTTATGTTTAATGTGATTCTCGGCGCATTGACGTACATACGTGTTAAATGGAAAACTTTACTATTAGCAACAGGATTTATTTGGAAAGGTGTACAATAGGTATCCTTACCATGAGTTACAATTACCGTACTCGCTAGTGAGTCGAATGCTCTGTCCCTATAAGAATGTACCTACAGAGCATTCGATTCGCTATCCTGTACGTTAATTGTAACTCATGGTAATAGGTGCAACCCCTAAATACCAACTAATTTTATTACAATTTAGATTACTGGTCTTTTAGACACCTTGGAGCAAGAATTCGAGCGAATTCATTAAAAATTGCAAAGTGTGGAAAATGAAACACCCTAATGTACAGTCAACAGCATAAATAAGTGATCATTTATGTACCTTGTCACTTTAACGTCGTGTTTGAAATGTTATACAAAATTGTGAAACGGTTGAAAGCGACAAGGTACATAAATGATCACTTATTTATGCTGTTGACTGTACATACGATACATACATAATATAATAATCAGTGAGATTCAAAAATTAACTACCACTTTATTGATGTGGCCCACAAAAGGAAATCACGATACTTTTTAAACCTTAAGCTTTAATTTAAAATACGAGTAGATTTTTTTACGATGAAAACACAGTTCTTTCTCACTGCGTTATTGGTATTTCGATTGATATGAAGATCAGCTGATCTGACTTGCAGAGTGAGGCCGATCTGCATTCTATTCACGAGAGGTATAAATTTGCGTGCTGAAAGAAAAAGGTTTTAAAGTAGGTACATGAATGCATGTGCTTAACTACATACTACATACTATACTATACATATCAATACTTACTAATACATATTATAAACAAGCTGCCCTAACACAACCAAGCTCCTTAAAAAATTGATTAAAAAAAATAACTAGCTGCCCGCCATTTTTTTCTCAAACTTTAAAGAACTTAATTTTTTTTGGCATCGTCGACGTAGCTAATCTAAGCGGTGCTCCTATTTTTGGGTTGTTTTGGCTCTGCGAGCCTGATATAAAAACGAAAACCAGATCTGACCTATCGACATTATTTACGATGTAATTACTATTGTCAAAATTTGCGAAGGGAAAAATATTGGGAACGGAATAAACGCGAATAGTAAAAATCACCGAGCATTAAATAACTCTATATAAAAATTCGCTACATGAAGAAAGGCTATTAAGAAAATTAACTATTATGAAAATAATACTGTTCTTAAAATGATCTTACAAACCGCGGTAAGGCAGCTACTGTTGCCGGCTATAAATTGATGTTCAAAGTTTCTCGTTAACTGCATGTTTACAAGGAAACAATGAACTGATTCAATTACGCACAAACACCGTGACCGATGTGCGTCAATTTTAATGATATTTAAGGCTCCTACCGCTCCTTCCGTCCGTCCGTCTGTCTGTGACTTTAAAGAGCTGTATCTTTTGAACCGTAAAAGATAGCGGGTTTTTTTTTCAGAATTTGTGTTCAATTACATTTTTCTTAAATACAGTGAAATAATAAAGTAAACATCGGTCTAGTGTGATTTGATTTAGGCTCATGCATTTTTTTTATTTTGTAAAGACAACATTTAAATCGAAATATAATAAATAACTACCATCGGTGCGCGAGTCCGATTCACACTTGACCCGTTTTTCAAACATTTTTAAGAAAAATCGTCACTAAGGAACCACGAAAACGTCATTAACTGACCCTGAGTACGGCCGTTAATCATTATTGTTTGACTTTAACTTCATTGGCATAGGTCAGTTACTATTATTACGTGACTCATTGTATAACTTGGTTGGAATAGGTATTAATAGATAAGATAATAATCTTTTTATTTCCACGACCTTAACATTGACATGCTGATAGTACAATGTAATGTAATATAATCAGTTAGGTATATATATACTTATAAGAAACATCTATGTAAATATTGTTGCTGTTAGTCGTTAAACATATGTTATTAACGGTGTCCCCTTGTTTCACCGATACGCGTTTCATAGAACGTTTCACTTCGCAGAATTTTCGTTTCATAGAAAGTTATTTTCTCATAAACCCGTGTTGATTTCAGGTTTTTTTTAGTTGTCGCCTGAAGGGCCGAAGACTTAAGTCCTTGCTTTTGTTGGCAGGATATTTAAAATTACATTTGAAAGGGGCAGAGATGAAAATCCGTTCCGGAGACCTGGAAATGGAGGGCCCAGGTACTGCCGGGCTTGCACCGGCTAAAACACCAATGCCCCCTTATATTATAAATGAGTTGATTTCAGGTTATCTTAAATATGATTCACGTGGGTTAGGTTAGACTTGTAACCATCACAAGATAACTCGAAATCAACACGGGTTCAGCAGAAAATAGCTGAAGCTGCGCTAGGGCGGCTTCTCGACTTTGGGAAATACTGATCGCTTTCTATGAAACGAGATTATCTGCTAAGTGATACGTTTTATGAAATGAGTGTTATGAATGAGTCTAAACTATTTTTTTCTACATTTTGAAATCAACCAATTGTATTCTGTATTTGTAATTATTCTAAAGTGATAAGTGTGATAACTTTTCCAAGGCTGGTAATTTTACATTTATTTAATGTTACATTTCGTAACATTAAATAAATACTAAGACGTTTTACTAAGCTACATTGCCGTTAATTTAACTTTTGTTACATAAAGTAAAACCCCGATACGTATAAATATAGACTTTGTTTACCACTCGAGTTTTGTTAAACATTATACCGGACGCCAATTAATATGTTTAATAATACAGTAATAAATCACGTTTACGTAAATAGATCCAAGTTTAGCTGCTCCAGAAGATTGTAAATCATTATTACAACCTTTAAAAGTAGTACGTTCACCTTATTTTGTTCGTAAAATGTAAACTTTGTGCTATTTTTTCACCTTTAGGTTTGAAATTGAATAAATTAAATTTGAAGATGTTTCGATGCACCTACTTATCTACATACCTACACTAAATATTATAAAAAGGAAATATTTGTATTTTTACCCGACTGCGGCGGAGCCCAAAAGGAGGGTTATGTTTTTCACCGTCATGTATGTATGTATGTCCAGTTCTATGTTCCCCGCTACAACAAAAACGGCTTGGACGATTTTGACAAATGAGGTATCATTGGATTCGTCTTCGCAGCGAGAGTGTCATAGGCTACATTTTATCCCGGGAAAACGTCCCGTTTTTTTATTATTAATAAAACTAAAAAGTACTTACTTTGACGACATTATCCAAACTGCAGTTGGGTTTTTTTTAAAGCTTGCTTTTCGTTACACTTGTTGTGTATTTGTAACAAATAAACTCAAAAACTACTGGATCAATTTCAAAAATTCTTTCACCATTAGAATGCTACATTATCCCTGAGTAACATAAGCTATGTTCTGCGTGGACGGAGATTAGGGCAATAGCTAGTCCATAAGGAAATATTTTTTTAAATCATACGTCGCAAATATGTATATACTGTGCTGGGTGCGTTTGAGTTTTATTATATCTCTTTGTTTTATCTTATAGTCTTTATTTGCCAAAATAATACAGGTAAGTACACCGTAAATTCATATAACTATAAATATTAAGTCATTATTTTGATATTTTTTCTGTTTTTCTCATTATCATTTTTTCATATATCTTTAGGCGTACGCCGAGGTGTTAAACTATATCTATCTATATCATATTGATAACGTTATGTTGACAGCAAAGGCCGCAGAATCGTAAAAGTAATATGGTTTCAAAAGGAAATTGTTTATCATTGTCTAGTACCTAAAAGTACAAGCCTAGTTTGGGACTAGGTCAATGTTTAATGGTCCTGTTATTAATATATTTCGGTCAAATTTGACGCACAAACTTCACGGTGCTAATATATCTTCCAAATGGCTCATTAGCTTCAGCCCTGGACAAATTCACAATTTGCTCATACCAAAACAAAACACTAAAATGCCTAATTGCACGTAAAAGCACTAGAAACCTAGTTCTAGAACGTGCAGATAAAACAAGTGACTATTTCGGGATGGCGGTCGATACGCTCCGTCAATACCTAACTAGAACCGACTGGAACTATTGGAGATTTGGTACTGACGTGTTTACTGCTGCGTCAGTAAATATTGTCAATCGGGCGATGATTGACAGTGTGATGATTGCACAAATGGCATTTCTCATCAGCTTTCTCATTACGTTTCCGAAATAGCTGTTAATAACTCCACTTGATGACGAAATGTCATTATTCAATTATCCGCTACTGAATCTCAATCTTTACATGTATTAGGTACAAACTTTATTTTTTATTGATACGGTATTTTAATCATTTAATAATCAAAAAAAGAAATGTTTTTATGGCGTAGAGATTAAAAGAAGCCTCCCTGCTCGGCATTTCAATGGTTGTCTTATCATAGTATCATAACAACACGAACACTGATGCTTGGCGGGCGGCAGGTTTAACGGTAAGACGCTAAACGGAGCTAGCGTTTCGGATGGACCCCTCACAAGGTCCTGCCACTTAGGTATCTGCTGCGTATATTCTACATAAATATATAAAAGGCAAACCTGACTTACTAACTTATATACTTATCAACGGACAGCCGAAACTACTGTACCTAGAAACTTGAAATTTGGTACAGGAGTTCCTTTAATGATGTAAGTCAAAATCGACCCCCAACGGAAAGAAATTGGGGGGGTTACGGAAAACTAATTCTACGCGTACGAAGTCGCGGGCGTCCTCTAGTCGTAGATATACGTTAGACAAATTAAAAAAACCTTAATAAAGTTAACTCAAACACACAATACCTATATAGTCACATAAAGTCAACAAAATGTATCGTTTCGTATATTAAAATAGAACCCTGTCACAATGATAGACCACGTCACTCAAACTTGAGTGATGTTCCGTTAAACGTCAACTCATTTCAACGTATTTCCAAGGTGGTAATATTAAATAATGTATATAAATAGTGAAAATGTAATATCCTAACGAATGCACCAAATTGAAAAACTCTTGTTGTGTTCGTTATTGTCAGGACAAGGTTTTTATGCCCCCTTTTTTGCAAGGGGGGCGAATCCGCTGGTAGTTAGTATAAAATAATATTCATGGGCGGATACTCTCATCCATCACACAACAACATAACAACAACAACAGTATTAGAACTTAGAACACATACTATAAAGTTTCTTTCAATGACGAAGTCTTGGATTTTTCCTATGTGTGTAATACAGAGATATACAACGTGGTACATGATAAACCGCGTAAAAAATATAATAAATTATCAAAGCCAAAAATATTGTCAACCCTAATAAGCTGTCATGTCAGGGAACCGGAGTTAGCATAGATTATTTAACATAGAGGCCAACCTACCAATTTAATAATTGTCAACTTTAATGGTTTTTCTGGTTTTCATCCACAAAGGTTCAATACCATGATGTCATTATGCTTAAGCACTGGCTTCAAAAAACGTCAAGACGGAAAAAATGTTATGTTATCAATTTCAAATCTTATTATCGATACTCTACAATTGTTTCGTGTTTTTTTCCAAAAAACGATGTTTTCCAACTCAGAATATTACGACTCCAAAACTCGACTTGTAATATCTATCTAATCGAATTCTGTACATTATGTTAGTAGTCTCTTGATCGTTTCACGAAATAGGTAAAAATGTACATAAACATTCTGCGTAGTTTACTCTTTAATTTTACTGAAATAGGGTTTGCACATCAATGAAAACGATAATGATTTTTTTTTTTGCCGGTAAGTCATGCGGTGATAGTACGGTTCTCAAATATTGTAAATGGACTTGTTAAAAGGCACCATTTAACCCCCTTTCGGCTTTACGGGTATTTTTGTAACACCTTGTATACTTTACTTAGATATTTGACTGTGGGCCGGGGAAACTGCGGTAAAACTGTTAGAATATGGGACCCTTTACGAAAAATCAATCCCGAGGACCGCTATCTCTGTAGTGACGCCGCCACTACTTGTCCAACTGCGTTGTTAAACATTGTACTCGACTGTGCCTGTACTATCACGAACGTTAATTTGTGACCCATTTCAAGAAAAATATGCTTGAAGACGTCAATGTCATTAGAGATATCAAGTCATTTGTAATTTTTAGGAAACTCAACCTTATTGTTGTAGAATGTCAGATTGACTTTGGACCTAAGGTGGGTACCAAATTAAAGTTCACGACTGTACCTGATTGACTGTTCGACGTAGGTTATAATATTGTTGTTCGAGTTAGGTACTAGTACTCCAATCAAGCCAGTAGCCAGTCCGCACAAACAAGTTAAAAATAGGAGCCCTGCCCTCGGCAAACACCGATCATTCGCAGGAGTCATTTCGCGTTCTGTCAACAACCGACCGTTTTGGGTCGCATACGCAACTCTTGCACCTTGTAAACAAAGTAACGGTATACTAGATTTACAAGCTGTTATTGCTAGGGTAACGAGCAAACTGGGCCTCTATTTTAGGCGGTAAAACCAGGTAAAAACCATTTCGCCTTTGCCCTGTTATCGTATTGTCAACGTTTTGATAGCTATTATTTACTTGACAGTAAAAGCGGCTGAGTTAAAAACAATAACATAACACGTGAAAAACAATATTGTTTAACGTCGTGACGTAAAATAGAGACCCTGGCTTCTAGATGGTTTAAGTGGCGCCCATAGGTAACCACGGTTTTGCATAATATATATCTCACTCGCTCTTAATAAGATCGCATGGGAGCCAGTGAGATACAATCAAAAACCGGAAGCAACTGCTAGAGCTATTGCACTGTACGGTATTGACTTGACAGTTTATCGTATAAATACATGTCACTTTCTCTCAAGAGGAGGATTGTGAGCACCCATATAAATACACATAGATAACGCAAAAGGGCGGTTTTCAAAAAAACTGTACTTACATAGTTAAGGACTAAAATTAAGAAACGGTAACTTTAGTGAGTTGAGTCACGAAAATTAACTATAACGTTATAAAACAAATGGTGGTATCTCAGACAAAACTCCTGTAGAAAGTGCGACCATATTACCATAGTATACTATGCTATGATATTATATACTAACGCTGAGGATTGAATCTGCTTCGTTTATTGTATTTGAGATACCGCCTATTGGCTTATGAGGGCAGTATATAAATGAATAATTAATTTTCGTGACTCACCTGACTAAAATTACGGTTTCTTAATTTGAGTCCTTAACTATGTACACTTTTTTTGAAAACCGCCCAAATGCATCTACTTACTTCGCGTGTCCGAACCCCGACTAGCGTCGGGGTTGGCCGTCGCTATTGACGTTCCACGCGCGTCTGTTTTTACAGGCCGGTCGGCCGCGAAAATTAAGAAAATGCATCGTTGCGTGATTCCCTTTCCAAGAAAATATTTCTTAGAATGAAATAAATATAAGAAAAAACAAAAAACAGAAACGTACAGACCTAGTTCTTTATAATAACTACAACATATTCAAAAATCATGGAAATCGGACTTGATTTAGGGGGTGAGAAACGTTATCGCCGAGAGCTAAATTTGTATGGATTTTTTTTGACAGCTACTTGATTTTAGCGGTGCCTCATAATCCTCTTAACCCTTCAAGCGGCAAGAAAACTATAGTTAGTTTAAATTTGAACTTTGAGATATTGACATAAAGTATTAATATTTTTTTGACAGCAGCCGTTATACGGTTGTTTGCCACTCGAAGGGTTAAAGGGGTCCTACAAGAAACGTTATTTTTTCGGCGTTTTTTCTCGACCATACGTAACAATCGCTGTATTTCTTGAGAAAATTTACGTAAAACCCCTTGAACTTACCGCATAAATCTCGTCCAACTATTTTTAATATGTAACGTACGACTTAGAACAAATATTATCATATAATTTCAACACATCGGATATTTTACCGACTCCATAAACATGAACTCTTTAAAAATATCGCGTTGAATATTTTTATTGCTTGAGTAATATTTCATTGAGAGATAACAGCTGCTGATATATGTTTTATCTTTTATTGAAGAATCTTATTTGTACACTTGCTTACTCGATGCAAAATTGTTCACTTTTCTCAATCTCTCAAGGGTTAGCTGGAACCCAGCAAACATTCTAAGTGCTTTTTCCCAGGCTCTAGAATATATTACTAATTTAGGTAAAAATTACATCATATGCACCACATAAATTCACATATCGTACATATATACTTCCGGGTAAAAATATAGAGCCTTTAAAACGTAAATTTCCCTTAACCAATACACCATAAAGTCAGAAACTTAAAGGTTGAGAATGAGCAAAATATAAGGTAAAATTAACTTCGAAACTCGACCAATAGTTAATATATACTTCTAGGTGCATAATAGGTGTATATGCGACGTATTTTTTTCTTTCACTGGGGACCTTTAGGTCAACGATTTAAGTAGCTTTTGCTACCAAATTCGTAGTAAATATTACCTTCCATAGATACCAACTTGAGCCTAACAAGTTATAAACACTTGTAAGGTACTAAAAATACCATAAGGTTTCATTTACATAACCTAATAGTCAAATTAAATATATAATTACGTAAAATTGACTTAAATACCAGTACGTCGTATTTTTAGGTAAATTTTAACTTCTTGGTCGAGCCGACATTTTGTTTTGTTATAATTAGGACGTGTTATTGCAAATTGCAAAATTTAGGTAAATTGTAATAGCTATAACAATAAAATCTAATGGTACTTTTATTGTCATTTACATGAAAAAAAAATATAAAGTCAATTTAATATATTTACAAACACCGAACACAAATTTACGAACCCCAATTACAAGCAATATATACTACTTATGAGCTTAAAAAAAAGTAATACTTAAGTATTTCGAAAGCCCATCAGTAGTTTTGAATAAAAACCTAACATACTGCACGAGAAAATTTTCAGCGCACAAGATTTTATCGTATAATTCCTGCGTAATCGACCTAAATATTTATTTTACGCCAAGTAATGGCCGCCATTCTCGTTGCAAAACTTAAGATTGATTTTTAGTTAGACATTTTGTTTGTAAGCGAAAAGATAATACTCTCGTAATATATTTGTCTCTTTCTCTGCATGATATCTCATAAAAAATAACCTTTCTGGGTAAATAAATGGTAAAAAACACGTTGAAATCATGTTGAAAAATGGTAAGTTTTACCAATTTTGTACATGGCAACCACATGACACGTCGTGGCGACGTTGAATCCACGTCGCAAACATGACCTATGTAGTAACCATTAGGTCGCAATTACTAAATTTACGTGGAATCGACGTAGCCGGCACGTGCTTTTTTTCCCCACTTTGGTGGATTCCACGTGGATTCCACGTCGATTCGAGGTAACTCATTTTGGTCACTGTCAGATTTGCGACCTATAATAGGTGGTTTTATCGTTATTTTTACCAAAAATGTTTGCTGGGAAGAGATCCCTTAAAGGGAGAAGTTTGCCTTTGTACCTACATATTTTTTAATATTAATTGTACCTATTGTTCTGGTTTTTCTTTTGTATTTACAATAGTGTTTACATACATACATACATATATCAAATAATTGGTACCTAGACAGAATAGATAACTATTTAAAATATAAAAACTTCCGACATACGAGTTATTGGCAATCCCTTCTTAGGACGGATAATACGGATATCTCTTTAACGGCTCAACTGATTTCCATGAAACCTAGCTAAGAACTATCCCGATTGAAGTAACTATCTTTAAAAAAAACCGCATCCAAATCGGTTTATCCGTTTGGGAGCTACGGTGCCACAGACAGATAAACAAACGTCAAGCTTATAACATTCCTCTTTGACCGTGGTTAAAAATATAATAGAAAAGATATAATTTTTACATATTTTAACGTAGGGAGTCACCAATTTTCCGCAAGTACCTAGTAAGTCTATTAATTTATAAGTATAGATACTAATATTATAAATGCGAAAGTAGCTTTGTTTGTTACGGTTCCACAGCTAAACCGCTGAACCAGTTTTTTTATTTAAATACCAATAAATTGTTTGCCGTGTTGCCTGTTTGCCCGTCGACGGCAATGATATTGAAAAAAAAAAAACAACTTTCGTAGGTATTTTTAAATTAAGGCAAATTCTGGGGATCTAGTGAAAAACGGCGTAAGTAGACTTAACTCGTAATAAAAAAGGCATACACATAAACGTAGTATACTAGACTTAAACCCTTTTTCACTTGATCTTCAGGAGACTTACACCCTTCTTCACTAGGAACCCAGAATTGAGGCAGGTGGGGTTGAAGGGCAAATAGACTAACAGTCCTTCTCGTCCGTCCGTCCACCTCTTGACTGGACAATATCCTATCTTATACATTTTGTGAGTTTTCGAAAATCACTAACGATAGCGTTAGTTATATTATATACAGCCGAGTTCATAAATATATATACCTACACTTTAGTAGCTTGTCTATTTAATGTCATGTTCAAACTGCCATATACAAATTATCAGTGTATACATATTTATGAACTCGACTGTACATAACGCTATTGTTAGCGATTTTCGAAAACTCACAAAATGTAATGGATTAACGTAAGCTAACGATTTCGTGTCGGCCGCTGATGTCGATTCCAATTAAGGGGAATTAACAGCTAAGAAAAGGGGATCAAGACTTGAAACTTTATCGGCTGATGTTTGGAGTTTATTCCATCAAAATAATTTAATGGTAGATATTATTTTTTATGCCATGAAGAAGGCACCAGTGAGTCCCGAGTCCCGAGTGAAGAGTTTTGCATTGTGTATTTAAATACAAATCATCAGTTATTGTGAAATATTTGAAGGTCATATAGAGGTGTCTAGCGCCTTTATCAGTATACAACCATGTAAAAGAAATTTAATAAACAGACGTAAAAGTTCCACTTTAAGTCCTGGACTAAAGTGCCGAAATAATATGTTTTTCTCACCGCGCGTTAATTATGTTTGTTTTCGTAATTTAATTGTAAATATTGATACTTGTCACTTTTTCTTTAATGTTTTGTGTAATATTCTAGAATCATTTTGTTTATTTAATGTTATTTTAGTACCGACAATTTTCGTTCACTTTCTCAGTTCAACTGTATAAGGTACACTAAAATATTTCTTATACCATTGCCAATCGGCAATATTAAAAATCCTATATCCTCCTTTGATTTGACTTATTTACTCAATAGTTCATAATTAAAATACAAAAAAAATATTCCTAAAGATTCTATTTTTAAAAATACACCGCCCAAAGTGTTAAAAGTCCTACCTGAATAGTCTTGTCTTCCGGGTCAGGCATAGCGGTATTCCCTAGCTGTCCGAAGTGTCCGAAGTGTCCAAAGTGTCCGAGTGTCCGAATGTCCGAATGGTCTGTCCCAGAGGCCAACCGCGAGTGGAGAGAGCCGGGAGTGCAGTGAGGAGCGTTCGGCGGGAAGCCGCGCGTCGGACAAGGAGCTCAGCGCACACTAGGGGATGGAAACGCCCCTAGCAGCACTCATAGCTGGGCACCGTTAATCAAATAATTAACTTTGTTAATCGCAAATCCGTTACTTAAAAACTTAACTTCGTTAAACGTTAAAGTGTTAAATTCGGAAGATTTAACGGGAGTTAACCGAACGGTAATCGTTCACTCGCGATAGATTTTGCATTTTACATGTCGTTGCGTTAAGAATTTTCTTTTTTTTTTAATTTTACGGTCTCTAGAAATTTAGGTAAGACATGAAAAAATAATAAAAGGACGGCGTATCATTAGGATTTGTTATTAAAGTAATGATTACTTTGGCAACCGCCGCGTACGGACCTAACGGACCTATGGAAAGTTAACGGATGTTAATGAGTCCGTCAACAATTTTGTTGAGCGGATTAACGAGTTAATGCCCACATTTGACCGCAGTATTCCGCTTTTTTTGGCATGGTATGGAAAAACGAGCACACGGGACACCTAACAAGTTTTTTTTTATCTTTAGGTATTCATTTCAAAACAGCTCCATGTTCATGGTTGATCGAGCAACCGAGCTTAATGGACATGTATTAAGCTTTAGACTGGGTTTTAATGTAGGCTTCTAAATGAAAAAGTTGCACAAAACATAGGCGAGAAGAAGAACTTTATTTTGTACAATTCACAGATATTATATCACAACATTAAGAAAGTATTCCGAAAAAAGGGAAGAACCTGAGGTGTACCAACTTACTTAAGCAACTTCAAGGCAGTTTACCAAAATTACAACATTTAAGAGGACAGTTAAGTACTTTAGTTGAGAATGAAGGCCCTAAAATACATCTACGCTTTGACGGGACGACTCTCACTTCGACCTCGTGACCTTGAAAGGATAACATGGAAGGTAAATAAGGTAAATATAATGGGTAAGGTAAATAAAATCATAATGCTATAGACACGTCGCATTTTGCACACACGACTACTGCAGAAATTAAAGAATATGAAGAGGATTGTCGTGCGTTAGCCAATGTCCATTCCACACAGTCGTTCTTATTAATTTCTAAAGAATGCAACTTTATAACTCGACAGCTTAGCCAATTAAGCGTAGAAAAGCAACGTAATAGTATGCAAAAGGGATTAACACCGCTTATACCGACATTTAAAAGAACGGACTCTGCTGGCCTATTGGATAATACTCAATTCTAGATCTTAGTTCAACGTTGCAAATATATTTGGTTAACCCGAGGAAGAATCGCAAGTATAGGTACGTGTGGTCATAATACAACAAAAGACGAGTGAAGCGAGGCCTTTGGGTCAAACTGTGAGGGCATTCTTATGTTTGTTTGACGATAACTTAAGTATTGCTGATCCAATCGTATCAACATTTATGAAATTTATTAGAATAGTAGTATCTTAAGGTAAATAGATTTTTAAGTTAGAACATGAGCAAGGTTACCCCGGGTCAAATCGTGAGGTCTCTGTTCGGGTAGAATTACTTATTGGGGCTCTATTCTACTCGGGAAAACTTTATGTTATTGACATGTTATCGTATTTTCCAACTCAGACGCTATTACTGTCAAGTAAACAAGAGCTATCAAAACTTTGGTAATACGATACGAATAACATGTGAGTGGAATAGACACTCAGATTACTTTGTTTCCAATTGTTACGACTACTGGGGTGGTATTCTAGGCGCTAAAAACCATATCGACTTTGATCTGTTATCGTATTGTCAACGTTTTCATTGCTCTTATTTCCTTGACAGTAATGGCGGCTGACGTCAAAACAATACCGTAACAGTTCAGATACGGTTACTGCCGGGAATTAGAGGCCCTGATTAAGATGACCTTATTTCGAGTTAAATAAATGCGCTTGTTACTTAAATATTTCAATTTAAAACAAGATACTTATCAGCAGTTCCAGCGCTCAGTACGCGGTGCGCCAGTTGCTATAAACATGATAATATCCGTACACAGCCGTTCGCTAAAACTGAAATCGGTCGCGGGCGTGGTTACTAACCCACTCGTGCAGTACACTGGCGGTAGGGCATGATCCGTACGTCACTGCGCTTGCTGCAAATAAATGCATGTTCAGCCCCCGTATTATGGTCGTCTTTATAAATATAAATATAGATAAAGCGGTCGGTGCTTCCAGACGTAGGTAGTCAGAATGTGAAAGATGTGTATCTTCGTCGATTAACAAGACGATATACACACGGGTGGTACGCGTTTATCGCAGTGGATAAAATATTCTTCACTTTCTGAGAATTACGTACAGTCAAAGTCATAAATATATATACGTTACCGAGGCGTCAAAAATAGCTACACCCTTCTTTGCCACTACTAATAAGGTCTATGTATACATATATTTAACGCAATGGCTATGTAGATATTAGTGTTTTAGACTGTTAGTGCGATAAAATTCATGTAAAATGAGGCCGGTTTTTTCATGACAGTAAATAAGCAATCAAACACTCTGGCCACCTGATGGTAAGTAACATCTGAACACTAACATAATGTTTTTATGTTAGTTATTTCACCGGAAGTGTTACCTTCACACCGAAACACAACAGTTCGAATACTCAGCATAACGCAACGTATGATACGTAAACACTTTCCCCCTTACGTTGAGTAACGGTGGTATGCAACAATGTTTTGTCCTTATCTGTCAAATCCAAATGTCACCATAACAGATAAGCACAAATCATTGTATAGCTATACCACCGTGACTCACCGTTTATTAGTAAGGGGGTTTAAATATAAAAATGGACGGCCTCAACTTCGTACACGTGGAATTATTTTCCGCAACTCTTCCCACGGATAAATTTACAAAAATCCCATGATATCAAATAAATATTTCCTCCTAATTTCAAGGTCCTAGATCCAGCGGTTCCAGACAGTTTCTTCTTTTAAGTATCTTTTGGGCTCCGCCGCAGTCGGGTAAAAATTCTCGTGTCACAGTGTTTATAACAAAACTCATCCGAAATGGCTTGATCGATTCTTATGAAATATTGTGTGTATATTGAATAGGTCTGAGAATAGGACGTAAAGTAGGTAGGTATATTTCATAAGGTGTGTATGACAAAAAAATTACACCCGGGCGACGCCGGGCGCGGACAGCTATAATATTATATTAATATAAAGAAGATAACACGCATAACACAATATAATTATAGTTATTATAAATGCGAAAGTGTTTGTATGTTTGCTGTTTTGTGAAAGGTACAGATTAAGAGATAGTTTCTAGCCTGAAGACTGACACAGGGTACTTTTCATCCCGGAAAATTGGACAGTTTCCGAGAAATAGCGCTAAACGACTTTCACGCGGAAGCCCCTGATTTTCCTTTTTTTAGTTGCAGACTATCGTTGATAAAGCCGACTATCTGCCGGCGCGTGTATGGAGCTGGGAGGAAGTCTTACAATTAACGGCGACCCAATTACGGCAATTGAACGAGGAGCGCCGCAGACAACTTCAATACCTACACCAGTTTCTTTATAGCGCTCGGAAATAAGTATTCGTTTTTCTATGAAGCACAAGTGACAAAATATATTCCGTCAGACGCGAGTTGTGTGGTGCTGCCATCCTACGGCAAAACGCTGCATGACAAAAACCTTAGTTTCGAGAAAAACGCGTTTAAATATTTTTAAATTTCACGCTAGAAATCGCCTATTATTTTTCACTCTGTTGCCGCGTATTGAATTGATGGATATGCAGAGAATGCAAAACGCTGCAAGTGGTCCGTTCCTTGTTCCGAGACAGTGGCAATTTAGTACTTACAGCGTTCTGTGGTGATCAGACGGCATTAACGGTCTTGGTATAAAACATCACAATTGCAGTCAGGATGTTTTGGCTAGACTTATGCAGTTACCGCGTTTTGACATTTTAAAGTTCTTTTGTAGGTATGAGGAATCGTTTGATGCAAAGGGTGTAGCGGGATAAGCCTTCAAAAATTGCCCCCAAAGCTTTGAGTTCAAAACTACTATCAGTTGATGCCCCGTCAAATGAAAATAATTCATACCAATTTTTAACCCTCTACTGCCACCTGGAACCCCACAACATTCATTTAACCCTAAAACGTTTTTATTTATTTTCTCAAAAAGTATAAAAAGGAGAATTGTCAAATTTTGCACAAATGTTGATGTGATCAATATAAACTATCAAAAAAAAAATGAGCCTTCTACTTACTTATTTTCCTAGAAAAAAACCTAAATTAAAAATTAAAACATCCTGTATAACAATTCAGGCTCGTTGTACTAACACCATTTTTTTACTAAATATTAACCAACTACCTATCTACATAATATGTAAGTTTCATGTAATTAACAAAGGTGGAACAGTGTGAAAATATAGGTATTGTTCAGTACGTACCATGTATGTAACACGCTTACGGTGACGACATTAGTAAAAGATATCGGCCCGCCAACCGGGAAGCCATCCGTAATCGATCTTTTTTAATTTGCTACGATTAATGAAACTCATTAATACATATTTGAACAAATGTTTCTGTTTATTTTACTTTACCGTTTAGCAAAAAGGTACTACTTAGGGTACTCAGCATTTTACGTAAGTTTATTTGAAGACTAAATATAGGATGTATTTTAGGTTAGTTAGTAGTTAACTACTTATAATTAGTTTGTTGTCATAAACTCGAATTTATATTACTAAAAATAAATAAACAGAAACACTTGTTCAAATATGGGTACACTACATAATCTCGAAATATTTTTTTCCGAATTTGATAAACACGAATTTCAGAATTCCGATTTTGAAATTACCGAATCATCACTATTCCGAATTTTATTTTCACGAAGTATCAGAATCCCGATTTGTTAAAATTCCGAATGTTTACATTTCCGAATTATTAAAATCCCGAAAAATATTTTTCCGAAAATCACAATTCCGATTATTGCTATTCCGAATCCCGAATATTCATTATTCCGAAATTTTAGCACCCCGAATTCTCTAAGATTTTTTATTTCAAATAAGCGCCTGATAAAATATTGTATGATGTTTAGCATGCTTAATGCTCAAAAACTGTACGAAATGTCCGACAAAGTCGACGGAGATCCTGTTCCACGTAGCTCAGGCGCTTCGCGCCTTGATGCAACTCTAACCTAACCTAACCTATCAAGGTAAAATGACCTAGTTTAGTTATGTGCTCGTCATCTCACCTAACTTTTGTTTCAAGTAGACTTCAATTCAATTCAAGTGGTTAGTTTCAAATTTTTCATTATCGATCTGGTTTGTGAATTTTCGGAATTATAAATTTCGTACAAAGAAAATTCGGAATCGTCAACATTCGTAAATATAATATTCGGAAAAACGTTTTCGTGATTTTAATATTCGGTAAAATTCTAGATTTTGATATTCGGCCTTATATTTTTTCGGTATTGTAAAAATTCGGAATTATGAAATTCGGTTTTTTCAAATTCGGAATTAAATAATTCGAGATTTTAAGGTGTTCCCGTTCAAATATGTATTAATGAGTTTCATTCATCTTCCTTAAACATTCGACATTAGCAAATTAAAAAAAGTTCGATTACGGATGGCTTCCCGGTTGGCGGGCCGATATCTTTTACTAATGTCGTCACCGTAAGCGTGTTACATACATGGTACGTACTGAACAATACCTATATTTTCACACTGTTCCACCTTTGTTAATTACATGAAACTTACATATTATGTAGATAGGTAGTTGGTTAATATTTAGTAAAAAAATGGTGATAGTACAACGAGCCTGAATTGTTATACAGGATGTTTTAATTTTTAATTTAGGTTTTTTTCTAGGAAAATAAGTAAGTAGAGGGCTCATTTTTTTTTTGATTGTTTATATTGATCACATCAACATTTGTGCAAAATTTGACAATTCTCCTTTTTATACTTTTTGAGAAAATAAATAAAAACGTTTTAGGGTTAAATGAATGTCGTGGGGTTCCAGGTGGCAGTAGAGGGTTAAAAATTGGTATGAATTATTTTCATTTGACGGGGCATCAACTGATAGTAGTTTTGAACTCAAAGCTTTGGGGGCAATTTTTGAAGGCTTATCCCGCTACACCCTTTCAAGTTAACACAAAACGCTGTAACTCGAGTTGCAGCGTTCTGCCCTTGGAAGCTAATTTTTGAGTGGGTATGGTTTTTAAATGACGAATTAAAAAAACCATTCAATCTTACGAGTATAGGTATTTTATCTTATATAGAAAAAACTTTAATAACCTCAATACTTATGCATAATTATAGTTTACCTCAAAATGGCCATTTTCCTAATTTTTCAAAATGGATGGTTTTTAGGGTTCCAAACTAGGAACCTTTATGTCCTTTATAGTTTCGCCATGTCTGTCTGTCTGCATGTTATACTCATTTTTTTGTAGAAACTATTACAGTTACAATACTGGAGCAAATTGTAATTTAGGCCATAAAAGGATCATTTTGATTTTATAAAAGTGTTTACTTAATTTGACAAATAAGTGACCTTAAGTATAGATATGTACATACATACATACCCGCTATTACCTACTACAACGTTTAAAGAAAAGCTGACAAATAAAAGAGTTTGAGCAGGGGAAACATTTAATAAGGTTAGGACCCTTAGGGACGGAGTTACGTGGGATAAACGACTGTAGCGATGTTCAGAATAAGATTTCCCCCTTGGTCTGTAAATCACGGTAGCATACCACTCTATGTACCTACTATATTATTTCTAGATGCTAAAATACAGGCTGATCCTAGTTTGTGATCTACTAGATTATTATTATATTAGTTACAATAAAAGTTTTAGTTGTTCTAATATCACAACTAAAAAGTATAACTACCTACCCTTTTTCCGCGTAGAACTTGATCATAAATACACATACATACATACATGCATACATGCATACATACCTTCACGCCTGTAATCCCCGAGTGGGGTAGGCAGAGCTACAGAATTACCTGCAACTTTAAAAATTTGTTGATAATTATTCAGTAACCACATTTTGAACAATGCAATTGATCATAGTTTTTTCAAAACTACGCTATAAGTAACTATCGGAAATTCCACTTATATAGTATCCTCTTTTAAGACGAGTAGCAAACTGTGCGTAGGTACTTACTACCTTCCTGCCTAATTTCATACAAATTTGACTTTCATAACAATCGAATGATTGTTATGAAAGTCAAACATTTTACATCTAAACACCCAAACTGCCTCGGCATAAACTTGATAGTAGGAAGTAATTAAAGTACTGTATAAGTTACATACATACATTAAATTACGCCTGTTTAGAAAAGAAAGAAAGAAAAATGATTTAAGTATTACCACATTTTGTTTCCCAGAGGGGTAGGCAGAGACTACTGCTTTCCACCTGATACGATACTGTAAGTGACTGTATTTTAGAATCAACGCCACCTAGCGTAGACGCATGAAAACAAAATCCAGTAGTTTCAGCTGAAACTGAAACCGATTAGTTCACGCGTTTCCGTTCAGCCGAGAAAACGGCGCCGCGGCGCTTAGTTTCACTTCAAAATTACAGATGGCAGCTCTGTTTATTAATATCAAAATTGTTTTTGCTTTAGTAAATCAAAATAAAAAATAGTGAAATTTGCATAAAGTTATCTTTCTATTACTTTAAAGGAATACAGGAAAATAAGTAATGGCGTGGTGTGGCAGGTTTTTGCTTAAGTCCCATTTCATTATTTTTAACCACTGCTTAACCTGCATCACTACCTAGGACTTCTTTTTAAAACGAACGTTATCAAACTTTCCCAGCACTCTGTATTTCAAATATGTAATTGTTATTTACGTAGACTGTAAGATTGGAGAAAACTTACTCATTCTGAAAATTCAGAAAGTTTTCAGAGTCTGTAAGGTGTCGAAGTCAATTTATTCAGAATTCTTTAGCGTAATCTAATAATCTTAACGAATAGCGTAATCTTGACGAATCATATGTCATCCCATTTATTAATATCTGATCAATGGGTCAAAAGTTAACTGGGCCATTCTATTTTTCGATGTTTTAGTAAACAATATTTAAAGTCATAATTTTCAACTTTAATTCAACTTAATAACCATCTTTCAAGAACATCAATTTTGAACTTGATCAATTTAAATCAAAAATTACGTTTGGATCGAGAACGAGATTTTGATCAATTCAGCGTGGCTCTAAATATGCCTTGTGGGTTGTGGTACTTGTGGGATAGTGGTATGGATACTCGTACGTTTAATGCATGGAAGATTTTTTGCACTCTTTTTTGCGCACACTAACATAAGATACGTATTTATTTTAATGTCATAGTTTTATACGAAAATCATTTCCGGATGTGCAAGAGAAGATTTGAGTACTTATATAAAAGAAGATTTCTCGCAAGAAGCATCAGCCTGTAGATGAAAATAAAAGGGTGAAAAAGGTTCATCAGACGGATTTGGATACGGATTATTCAATCAATGGAATAAAAAATCGTCCAATTGGATAAACCGTTAAGCAATATTTAATACTATATTTTTCCTGCTCCATAATACAATTTTGTGTTACTTTTTGTGCAAAATTTGAATGTGTCCAACTCCGTGCATTATTTGTTCTTAAACATCTACCTCAGGGTAAGCTGGAAGAGATCCCATTTAGGAATACGTTCGCCTTTGTACATTATTTTAATATAAATATCGTAAAATTTATATTTTTGTGCAATAGAGGGTTTTCATACATACATACAACACGATAACTCTTTATTGTACAGAGTTAAAATTTTGAAAGAAAATATAACAATTTGATGTACATACGGACTTATCGCTACATAGCGATCTCTTCCTAACAACCTAATTAAGTTGTATAGTTATACAACCTTATTAATGTGCATGTAGAGGGTATGGTACTTAAATGATTATACAATAATTATATTTTATAATACCTATATATGATTATATTATTATGTATAAGGTATGATATGTTTATGGACCTAGTAGGCCACCATTTTAGAAACTAGTGAGGGTTTTTTACGGGTGAAATGATGAAAATAGAGAAATAATGTAGTAGTAAAAAAGCAAAATCAAAGCTTGCGTCGTAACCTCGAATTTAATTCTACCTGTTATTTAAATGTATAAAAACAATCCTGGTTACGTCACACGCATACTGCGACGCATCCTGTGTAGAGACTTCCTGCAGTTCTAGATCCATACGCCGCCTTTACGGGAGGTCGTGTAGAATACACAACATACAGAGTGTTGCTTTAAACTGTCGCGGTTGATATTCATGACATTAAAGACGTAAAAAAAAAATCTCAAAAAGGAAAATGTTTTTACCGCGGTTGAATATCTTCGCGAGTTCACGAGTATTCTAAAAAAAAGGCAAACAATATTTTTTTAATTAATCCTAGAATGGCATGAAAATTAGTAAATGAAATTTTATAATGAACATGGTTTTAAAATGCTTAATTGTACGAGTACACTTTTTATTCAAAAAAATGTGCCGAACCGAGAATTTTACATTGTTCAACAAAATACATTTAGTGACAAGTATTTACTTGACCGATTTAAGATAGTCAAATTTAAATTTAAATATAATTTTAGCACAAAACGTTGTAGTAAGTACCTATTAAAAAAAATGACCATTACGACGATTACTAATACAGATGCAGGTTTTACAAAAACATCAAACATCAATAATAAATTATCATTAGAAAGCAATTTGCCACTTAACGATTTACATGTTTGTAGTTTATTTCTATTCCTCCAAGAACTGCGTAATTTCTCGGGATAAAAAGTAGCCTATGTCACTTTCCGGTCCTCAGACTAAGGGCCTGTTGTTTGATCAGTAGTTAAACTAACTAATGGTTAAAAATGGTTACTAATAGTTAAATTCTCAAAGAAATGTGTCAAATTTTCGATTCCTTTTTCGAATTTTAACAATTAGTTGAGTTAACTACTGATCAAACAACAGGCCCTAAGTCTATCAAAAGGATCATTATCATCATTTAAGCTGAAAGACATCCACTGCTGGACATGGGGCCTCCCCCAAGCTTTGCCGCAAGGAACGCTTGCATATATCAGTTTCCCGCTACCTTTTGTCTCTGTCTCTTTTCCCACACGCTCACTGAATAGGAAAGCAGAAAATTAATATGCCTACAAAGTCTCAAACTTAATTCAATATGTACCCAAAGTATTTCATAGAAGGATCTTCAAAACGCTACCTACTACGCTACTTACTACAAAACATCGAGGGAAACTAATTTTCAATTATTACCAACACTGTGCCAAAACAACAAATAATATATCTAAGTACTGAAATATTACGTTGTAATTTCTATTTTACTTCAAACAAACGATTTTAACGGAATAATGCAACGTGAATTTGTTGATTTTCCCACCAAATGTATTTCAAAGCTGGCGTAAATCGTAAACCATTAATCGGGCTATGAAGCGCCATTTATTTTTGTTTCGTATTGGCGGCGGCGCCGTTCGCCGTCTTGTTCCTTTGTGAAACAAAATACATCTATGAAAAAGCTGTATAACATTACAGGGTGAATTCTAAACACATTTTTTAATAATATAACTAGCAACGTATTTTCTGATGGAGAAAAATTGATACTGTTATAGACTGGCGATATTTATACATATTTGTGGTTAACCAAGTCCTTAAATTTTGTTATTTCCTTTCTGGTGCTGTTCTACGTTTTTTTTTTGTTAACGATGTATGGTTAAAATCGTGTACCTTACCTGGGCCTCTATTCTAGGCGGTAAAACGATATCGTGTTTGACCTGTTATATGTAATTGTTTTTTACTCGGCCGCCATTACTGTTAAGTAAATATGAGCTATCAAAACGTTGACAATACGATAACAGCGCCTCTATTCAACACTGTAAAAACAATATCGTGTTTGACCTGTTATCGTATTGTCAACGTTTTGATAGCTCTTATTTACTTGACAGCAATGGCTGCTGACGTCAAAACAATACCGTTACAGGTCAAATACGATATGTTTTTTACCGTCGAGAATACAGGCGCAGGTCAAATACGGTTTGGATTTTACCGCCTAGAAATCCTAGAAAAGACGCGCAGGTAAAATAAATAAAGTAAAATATTTATTTTCCAAAAAATGCAGTGCATAAATCATTACTACCTTTGACCCCACACTAGGCTAGGTCAAAACAATTAAAAGAATTACCCAGAGCTAAGATGAAAGACGATATGGTTTCTTACCGCTTAGAATACCGGAAACAATTAATTTGTTCACTAACAAGAATATAAGGACTCTGCGTACTATCATTATTCGGCAAAACAAAAATCTGCGAAACATAATCGATATCGACGAAACTTCAACAGAATGAATACCGTCTAATATCAGCTAAAATACCGTCTAAGATCTGCCTTTTAATTCACTGCAGTAGGATGACAGCTTCAGTGTTGTCAGTTTTTGATATAAAAAATAGTGATGTTCCTTACTGAATGAATGAAAAAATGAACAGTGATTCACTACTTTAATAATATTAACATTTAGGATTCTGTGGCTTACTCAATACAATACAATACAAATACTCTTTATTGAACACCAGAAAACAAAACAAGGAACAGTACATTTGAATAACATATATGTATACAACAGGCGGTCTTACCGCTAAATAGCGATCTCTTCCAGACAACCTTGGCTTACTCGTGTCTTATATTAATATTTTTAACATTCTGCTGTAAGCAAAATGATCAGCTGAATATAATAAAGTAATATACTTAGCTAAGTTCGTAATATTCATAAAAAATATAGTTCGTTCTTTGATCAAATTATTCATTGAACATGTGAAGCACTATTAAAATAAATGTGGTATAATTATTTCACAGAATGACATTTGGCTCTGTCATTTTACTGCAGTGAATTGAAAGTCAGACCTGTGACTTGACAGAAGCGCGTGGAGCTAACCCCATGTGCCTCTGTTTAGTCCACCAGAGCAAATCTCTTTAACCGAACAATTGTCCTCGCGTGTGATATCCATGGACTTGTTTCTCTAATAAGTCCATGGCGATTGTCTAAAACTCGATACTGGCGAAATACACCTTTTTAGAACAAGGAGTGAAAGCCATGAAATAAGAAAAAAAAAAAGGTCAGACCTTAGTTACAGTCTGTGTCACATAATCTAGCGCACAGGATGGCATGTGCCTATTCATAAACATAATTGGAGGGCTCAGCTATTCCTGGCTCAGTGGTCGCAGGCGCACCGTGGGCGCGACTGATATAGCAAGATGCACCGATTGGCAGGAAGACGCCGCTTACTGCAATCGTGGAGTAAAGGTGTCCACTCGGGTTATATAAGAGATCTTATAGTATCGTTAGATATATGTCTAATACTGCAGTGCTTATCACGGGGCCTAATATGGCTGTGTTTATCGTGTGAAAAAATGTGCATAAAAAATGTTCATAAAAACAACTGTATCTTTCAAACCGAGGCAGATGGTCAATTGACCGGATTGTCAAAAAAAAAAAGCAAAAAGTTAAATAAAAAGAGCCGATACAATATATTTTTTTGTTTCTAGTCTATTTTAAGTCAGTGATACATACGAGGGTAAAAAAATCTGGCGAAGTTAGAGTTTGGCGGTACGAAACCCTCGGTGCGTGAGTCCAGCTCACACTTTAAAGGTAAAGTTCAACCGTATTGGTTCAAACGCTGTCGTTATTGGATGTTGACCTTGAACTTAAAATTTAAGGTCAATAACTAAGATTGCTGGAAGTAATGGAGGTCAACATTTCAGGTTCAAGTTAAATACAAGGCGTGCATGAAATTAACATATTATTGATCTTAACACAGATAAAACCGGTCAAGTGCGAGCGGCACTCGCACACCGAGGGTTCCGTACCACCGAACATTAGGTATTATTATATTCTGATTTGACTTCGATTTGGAATCGAATCAGCGATTGTCCGACTTACACTTGACCGTATTTTAGTACTTGATGTTTTTCTTCAGGGTTTGTATTATAACCATACTTACCAAATTTGACCCTACTATGGTTTACCGTTCTATCGATACAACAAAAATAAAAATAGGTACGTTTAATACATTGCTTGTATAGGGACCGCTTTATTATTTCACTTTTTTTATTATTTGTTAGTAATAGTAAATCCACCATAATTACACACTCTAAAAAAACAACCCGCTTTATAGGTACATATAACGGCTCAAAACATACAGCTCTTTAAAGTCAGGACAGACCGGACGGACAGCGTAGACATATAATTAATATGGTCCCGTTGGGCTCCTTTCGGGCATGGAACCCTTAAAAGGTTTTAGACACACTGTGTAAGTGCCTACTATCAGCCCATTGGAACCTTGACCCACCATAGAACGGTGTCACAGTGACATTATAAAAACATTTGTTTGACACTTCTTACAACTGAATCATAACGTCACTGTGACACAGTTCCATGGTGGGTCAGGATTCCATTGGTCTGATAATACGTTATTCTAGCTGGACTAACAAACTAAAGTATATTTTGGCGTTGCATGTGCTATGTGCGACACAATTCTTTGAATGAATTAAAATAGCCTGGGGTGTTATTCTCTTAAAAACGGCGGTCGGTCGAACGAACGAGCGAAAGCGCAGCGGCGAGTTTAAGTAGTCCCGTCCGAGTGAACAAAACACATTTTAGCGCGTGCATTCTCAGTTAGGCAGCGTTATACGTTCGAGAAGCCATGCTGCCAAATTGAATACACGCGCTTAAATGTGTTTTGTTCGCTCAGACGGGACTACTTAAACTCGCCGCTTGGACATTCACTCGTTCGTCCGTCCGTTCGTCGTTGTTGAGAGAATCACACCCCTGAACGATTGCCAACAAGTGATACGGAAGAGGAGTGAACTGAGGGATTTTTTTTTCAAGTGCATCTAGATTATTTTTCATCAAGGTAATTTTTAAATGGCGTCTTTATTGTAATCCTTAATCATCTTTTGTCCTAATGCACCTTTAGGCCGAATTTTCATTTATCCTTAAACTATTTGCCCCTTGGGCTTGCAACCTGTCACTAATACACTGGTAAACATCTTAGCCTAATTGCAGTTATCAACAAATTTTTAGTGTGGTTGGAAATTCTGTAGCTCTGCCTACCCCACTGTGGGAATGAAGGTATGAGTTTATGTATGTATGTATTTCTCCCCGAGTTTCAAAACTTTTTTTAGTGTTGTTATTATACTAGCCTATCCGCTGGTATTTTTGGAAAACTTAATATGAGACCTGACTCAGCTGAAAACTTTATTATGGATTGCGAATTACACCCTCTTAAAAACCTTAATTAATAGGTATAAAGTTTACCGGGTTAAATTTAATTAGTAAGTTATTTTATCATACTTTATCAATTTATCATATCATTTTCTTTCTTTGAGCTTTCTAGTAACTAAAGTAAGTACTTATTTTGTAGTTTTCTTAGTATTAAAAATAGTGTATGAGCTAAATAAATACGTCTAAAAAAAGAAACGCCTCTAAAATTTATTTCTTAACAGCAAGAGTTCGCTTTATTAATCACTTTTTAAGCTTTTAAAAATAGACTTGGCAACGTTTAGTACCTACTTAATTACAATAAAATGAATGTTTGTAAACAAGATAGTAAAGTAAAGTTTATATAGTTTAGATTATGATTAAAACACACGTGTTTTACATATAAAAATATAGACTGGTAGGTTAATGCAAAACTTAGTACCTATGTTAGTTTTTTACTCCTTCGTGCTACAAAGACTGGTCCGATTTGGATGAAATTTGACATGGAGATAAATTATACCCTGGATTAACACATGGGCTATTTTCTATCCCGGAAAAATTAACTTAATTCCACAGGGACTAACGATAATCGAAATTTACGGTGACGAAGTCGCGGGTAAAAGCTAGTAAGTACATAAATGACCCCGCATTAAATTGGACGTGTCTATTCAATCTTCTCATCAAAATCGCAACCATGAAACACATTTTTTCGTACTTCTCAGTCACAATGCAACGCTAAAAATATCGCGGCATTCACGATTTTTGTGGACAGACGCGCTAAATATAAATGTACGCTTAGAATATACGTTTGTCTAGCGTACAATTACTGTATTTACTGCTTGTTCTGTTTCGAATTAGATCTGGCTACTGCCACACGTAATAAATTGTCGGCGAGAATACTGTAGGATAACGCATAGCCACAAAATATATTAGTACGCTCCGCTCATGCATGTCATCGTTAAAATGACGCTGTAAATAAGATTCTGACTTTATTTGTGGCGTTATCTATGAAAAGGGACCTTATTGTCGATGGCGCTTCCGCTATTATTAACGATACTCCGATATTAGTACAACGTCGCGTGACGAAGTGCGGCGTAAGCGCCATCGACAATAAGGTCCCTTTTCATAGATAACGCCACATTTAAGACTAGCTGCGGCCCGCGACTCCGTTCGCGCAGAAAAAAGAAACATAGCCTATGTTACTCAGGGATAATGAAGCATTCTAATGGTGGAAGAATTTTTGGAATAGGTCCTGTAGTTTTTGATATTCGTTACAAACCTACAAAAATACAAATCTTTCCTCTTTGTAATATTACTAGCTATCCACTTCGTTGGGCAATAATTTTTTTTTGGGTTATTAGCCTATGACACTCACAAATAAAGTGACTTTCTATTGGTAAAAGAATTTTCAAAATCAGTTCAGTAGGTCCGGAGATTATCCCCTACAACGTCACAAACGTTATATCTTAATAATATTTTAGTATAGATGAAACTCGCAAATAAAGTGGCTTTCTACTGGTAAAATAATTTTCAAAATCGGTTCTGTAGATCCAAAGATTACAACCCTACATCGTCACAAATTTTACCTCTTTATAATTTTATAGTATAGATTAATTAATTAATTAATTACTAGCTGTTGCCCGCGACTCGGTCCGCGCATAAAAATAAAACATAGCAAGCCTATGTTACTCAGGGATAACGTAGCACTCTAATGGTGAAATAATTTTTGAAATCGGTGCATTAGTCTCTGAGTTTATTCGATACAAACATAGGTACACAACTAAAAATTTATCCTCTTTAGACTCTTCATAATATTAGTGTAGATAGTGTATAGACTACCCGCTTCCACTTCGCTTTGGTTAAAACAAAACAAAACATAGCCTTTATTACCCGTCTATCCGAATAAGCGTTACGTTTTTTGAGCGTATGTATGTATGTATTTATGTATGTCTATTTTTGGGCACTCTCTTTTTCAGTGTATTCACGATCACTTAAACGTGTTTCCGTGGCTGTACAGAAGTCACGTTCATCCTCAAGTACCAACAGCTCAAAGTGTAAGTCTGAGTATGGATCTCCATCTTCATAACCCATATTCCTTTATTCCTTGCCATCGACCCCTGAATAGCATGCTCAATCTTATTCAAGTCAATATTATCAATGACATAATAATTAACCTTTTCTGATCATACATTTCCGCGGAATTGGCAATTTAACAGCTTTCATCACCAGATTGATGAAAATACTGCTGCAGCTGATGTTCTTCAACTCATAAATCCAATTTACTCCGTTTGTGGTCTGAAAGCCGTATGAGAAGTCTGCTCTCTTGTCCTCCTGGTACACGTTTTCTTTAATTCAGCTGGATCCTTGGAACATGACTTAGTACTACAGATTTGTGAAATTTGTAAATAATACAATGATTGTAATATAATAATATCACAGATCAAGTATAGGCAAGGTAGGTGATTAAAATAATTGTGGACAACCCTAGCGCCCGAGCGGCAATAGTTAACAGAAACTCCTAAAGGGCTGGAGACTTATTACTTTTCTATTAATACTATGACCACTGCGCAATTTTTAGTGTATTCACCATCACTTAAATGTTTTTCCGTGGCTGTACAGAAGTCACGTTCATCCTCAAGTGCCAACAGCTCAAAGTGTAAGTCTGAGTATGGATCTCCATCTTCATAACCCATATTCCTTTTTTCCTCGCCATCGACCCCTGAATAGCATGCTCAATCTTATTAAAGTCAATATTATCAATGACATAATAACCTTTTCTGATCATACATTTCCGCGGAATTGGCAATTTAACAGCTTTCATCACCAGTTTGGTGAAAATACTGCTGCAGCTGATGTTCTTCAACTCATAAATCCAATTTACTCCGTTTGTGGTCTCAGAGCCGTATGAGAAGCCTGCTCTCTTGTCCTCCTGGTGCACGTCTTCTTTAACTAAGCTGGATCCTTTCAACCTGACTTCACCTTTGCTGGTGTTATACACTTCCACTCTTGTTTCGAAGGGGAGGTAATCAGCATAGGGTGGATTTGGGTCAACACATTTTGCAATGCCAACTAACTCTGATTTGTATTCTTCTGAAGCAAAGGTTATGGGTAAATGAAGAGTAAAAATAAAAAGCGAAAACATTTCCGCAACGCTTAGACTTTAATAAATGTGTTTTTGTGGAAATCAAATGATTTGTGATACAAAGTACTGGATCATTATATGTCTAGGGTTCCGTAACAGTCGGAAGGGCTCTCTTTTATGTCTACAGTTCCTGTATGCCTGTCTCACGCAAGTTCGTTCCTTTCTAACCATTAATTACGCTACACTAAATAACAATAGGAAAATATGCGATTAAATTCGTAAAATCTCAACTGGGGAAAAATGCAACTGAGTAAAATCACTAATGGGGAAAAAGCGACTGAATAAATTGCTACGAGGAATTTTCGATTCTGGGAAATAGATAGATACATTCATCTTAACCTCGTACCAGAACACAACAATGCGAAAACTGCTGTTCTAGCAAATAAACTTATTTTATTTGGTTTTGATTTCATTTGGCGGCAGGTTGAAAGGTAAGATGATGGTAGTCGTAGTAATACGGACCAACCCCGCATAAGGTCCTTCCACCACTAAAACTACTAGTAAAACGTTATGACAGAGGTGCCAGGTGCCTTCAAAAGAAGAGCTTACATTTCCCCTAATTGGCCGGAAACGCACCGACAACTCTTCCTGAGTTGCTGGTGTAATGGGTGGTGGTGACTACATCCCCTCAGGGGCCCATTTCACGAAGCAACAAGTTACAAATTACAAGCGGAACTCTCTTACTAGCAAAAGGAGTTAGAAACAGACTTCCGCTTGTAATTTGTAACTTGTAGCTTCGTGAAACGGGCCTCAGATAACCCGCATGCTCGTTTTCCTCTTTTATAAAAAAAGAAGCCAAGAAATAACTAATAAGATAATTAAATTACTAAAAACTACAGAACCCAGGTGTGCAAGTAACAAAGTAAATATTTTTACCTATCCAATGTGGAAATAGCTTCATAATAAACTATTATATTGACACCAACGCACATCTAACGCGATTATAATGACCCCAACTATAGGGCTTAATTATATATTCAACAAATGTATTTTAAATTAAATAATAATACCTAGCCTATATAGGGTGCCTCCGACCTTGGGGCTTTAAATGCATGGATCGGTTTTACTCTTGAAACTGAACTTCTTTTGTTCTGTAAGTTGTTAAGAATACTCGTATGTCCAACTTACATTTTAATTTTTTCATACTAGTTAAATGTAATTTTCAATGTACGCGATCCAATTCTCCATTTTCCTTTAGCCCTCGTACCAAGGAAATGACGCCCCCGTACCATGAGATAGTGATTATATGGCCATGATTGAATACACTGATTTTACAATTAGACTTTAACATCAATTAGTTAGCTAAACTTAAGTTATTTTTTAATGTTGCAGAACAAAAGTAGTTCAGTTTAACGAGTAGAATCGATCGTTGCATTTAAAGCCCCAAGGTCGGAGGCACCCTGTATAAGTTTTCCACTGTTGGGCAAAGGCATCTCCGCTTGACCTCCATAAGGCCCTATTTGTTGCCTCTTCCGGCCAGTTGCTGAGGAATTCTTCAAGTCGTCCCGCCATCTCCGTCTAGGCCTGCCCTATCTACGTCGCCCATTTTGTCGCACCCACTATTATATCTTTGAAAACAGATTCTTATATTTGTTACTATTCACGCACGTAGTATGCTTAAACTTAAAGAAATATGTAATTGAATACATATTATTCATTTACGTATTTTAAAAGCGTAATGAATTTGTCTATCTGTCTGTTTAACAATCCTTGTAATCCTCCTAAACCTATCCTAATCCCTGTTATGTCTTACTAAAGACGCTTCCATGAAATTACGTAATATTATTTTTTTAATTTGTAAATTCATAAGAATGTGAGGATATTTTGATGATTGTTTTCCAATATTGGGAACGGCTGAACGGAATTGTATGATTTCACAAGCACCCACCATCCGGATCAAGGAAACTAATTGTTTCCGTGGTAGGAATAACGTAAGATGAGTTCTACGCGACTGAAGTCAAAGAAATCGGTAGTACTAGATACAGCCACCCAATAAAATGTTGAGCACACTTAAAACCTTGTCATTGTGAATATTATTGTCATTTTCACACTTCTCAATTGATGTTCAGTTTGAAATTTGTTATGACAATACACTACATTGCTTGACATATTCGTTTGGGCACTAAGATTAAATAAATCAGGCGATAACCTCAAACAAATTGATCAATCATAAGCTCTCGGCTACATAGCAACAAACGTGTATATATATGGCAAATTATGTGTTATTCCAGGATATAAGCCATCTACATTCCAAATTTCATCCAAATCCGATTAGGCGTTGCAGCGTGAACTAAGAAACATAAATACATACATTAAATCACGCCTGTTTCCCAGAGGGGTTGGCAGAGACCACTTCTTTCCACCTGCTACAATCCTGAAAATTCCCTTTAGCTCCTTCCACATTCATACATCGAGTCATGCATGCGCGTCAGTTTCTACTTAAGATTAACTAACATACAAACTTACGCATTTACTTATTTTAGTGGGTTATATCGCTTCAGTTCGTTAGCCAAACACGAAACACAATGTAATCGTAATCAGAGCGATATGCCCACTGTCGCGACAGAATTAGCGAGTGACGCGAGCGACGACCTCCGCGGTAAACAGGCGCGCGCGCACCTAGACGCGTATAGCTTTGTTGGCGGTGATGGATATGTTCAGGGCCTGTGTCTAGGTGATGTAGGCTAAACTGAAGTAAGACCTAGCGAGCACCACTATTTTTTATCGTGCGATAATTCTGTCGCAGAAATGTAACGTACATGAGAAAAACATCGCAGTGATTTTAAAATTGTGATTTGTATGTTGTCACGACTGCTCATTTAAAATTAAAATTAATACTGTATGTTTTTTGAGTTCGGTATGGACGTTAAGTACCCACATACCAAATTTTAGAATAAATTGGGCATGTCTCGTTAATTATAAGGATTTGCATAGTAATAAATATAGTAAAAAAAAACACCCTCTGCTATCCCTAAAACTCCTTGCACTCAACTACCAAACACCCTGTATATCGATTTTATTATGGGTATTCGTAGGTGATCTTTACAAAATGATAGTGGTAATAACTTATTTTCTTCACTAATAGCTTTAACTCCTTGTTTTATTAAGATGTATATCGCTAATGTAGTTTCACAAAATCCCCTTGGACAAATTTATTGTTTGGTAAAAGAGTATTTTACTCTTGTGGAATATACACTAGCAATTGCCATTTCCATTTTGCTGAGTGGAGACCATTTCGGCACACATCATCCTCATTATATTTTTTAATTTAATAGTGTCGCTTGTTAGGAGATAAGAAGTAGTTCTATTTCGTTACTGTATCTTTACTATGATGTACCCCTGTGTTGATGTTTTTGTCGAATAAACGTTTTTCTATTCTATTCTATTCTATTCAATTGGAGCTCCACGCGCTTGTGACAAGTCAGTAACATGTTATTAGAGAGTATAAAGAAAATTGAAAAACTTGGCTCAAATAATAATTTCGTTAGACATTTCGACTCCGGTGGCGAATAACGATATGAATTATCAAAGTTAAATCTGTTTCATAATATTCACATTTATATGAAGACTTCTTAGAAAAAAGCCCATACCGTGCGTCAGAACAAAACATCTCAGCGACGTTTAACGACTTTTCAAAAACCTCGTTAACGATACACTGTGGACAGCTTCCCTCTGACATGTTATGAAACGTAAAAATATCAAATTTACGATAATGTTCCCACTCGCCGCAAACGAGCGGGAAATAATAAAAAAACACCTGCGTGCGTGGGCGCAGGCGCAGGAATAATGTCCCGGTGCGGTAGGGCGGCTGTAGTTTACAGCGAAAGATTATAGTAAACCGCTATGGCCTTGGGTGTATGTTCGAACGTATACGTATGCATGTGTACCGACAAATATGAATATTTCAATTAATAAGTAAATAAATAATATAATAATTATCAGGGGACAATCTAACTCAAATTAACCTATGCATAAACTTACCTTTAGGCTTGTACCATATAGGTACTAAACAGCGATAAACATACTTAGGTACCTATAGGTATACAAATACCTCAACATAATTATGGAAAACATTCAAGAAGAGCACAACACCCACTTTCATCACACGAATGTCTTTACCGGGAATCAACGGTACCCTTTAACTTAGTATGTAGGGTCACTATACCAAAAGGCGAGCAAGGCAAAGCGTAGCTTTTCAAGTTGACAAACCGTGCGTAGCATACTCGTGTGAAATCGCGGGTCCGTTGCAGTCAGGTTGCAGTGCTACGCCTAAACATGCTACGCTGCTACGCATAAGCATGCTAGGCTGCTATGCAAATGCCATTCCATGCCATGCCATGCCATGTTTGTTGCCATGTAAATGTAAAAAGCATGTACGTTGACGTTGTCTTGTAAAGTCGTATAGTATACAGCGGTAGCTCAAAGAAGTCTTTCCGACAATAATATTAGTCTAGTGTGCATGCGTAGCGCGCATATGCGCTGCAAATGCTGCCATGGATTGGCTTAACTTGAAATTTAAAATACCCTTTAGCTTTCTTGGTTTTTCTGTAGTAAAAAACCCTTAGTAAAAACATAAAAAAATATTTAGTACAAAAATTTGCTCGAACACGGGAACTTTGATGGCTTTTACGATTTTAATGTACTTACCAACATGATAATAAGTTTCTCACAAATACTATCTAATATCTTGGCATGATTATAATATTAATGTTACAAACCTACTTAGAAGTCGCAGTATAACTAAGTATTCAACAACACGCACTGATAAACGAGGTAACAAAGACAAAATGGTCCCGCGTCATCCATTATAATTCTAGCCAAAACAAAATTTAGAAAGTTGAAATATCGTCTCGTGCGCCCGGTTAGACGCTTTTGTAAACATCGCATACCTATAGTTATTGGAGTATGATTTACTGGGCGAAAAAATCATGCATTGTAGTATATTTAATAGAAATAAACAGACCTGAAACCATATCGTCTTTGATCTGTTATCGTATTGTCAACGTTTTGATAGCTCTTATTTAGTTGACAGTAATGGCGGCTAACGTCATAACAATACCGTAACAGGTCAAATACGATATGGTTTTTACCGCCGGGAATAGGGGCCATGACTGAATAAATTACGATATTGGGACCCGCGTGTTATGGGCCTTTTTTTTTAAATCTCGGAAAGACTAAGAACAACAACCGGAGACGAAAGAGTTTTGACAGCTTCTTTTCTATACAACGAGGAAATGCTGCATCTGTGCATATATGTGGGACTTTGCCGCGCAGCCCTGTCTATTTTTTTTAGTTCTTATTTGGTAGGTACTTAATTATTCCTTATTATTATTTATTTTTTAGTTCAGTTTTAATTAAGTTGATTTTTGCTTTAATTATTTTTACGTTAATTTGTATCTTGGGTAGGCCTACAGGATTGGCATCGCATTGGCAATCTTAAGATTGCAGACTTAAGAATTCAAATGTCTCAGATCCCACTTACTTAAGTACCATCATGTGGCACGTGTGCTCATTTTCCTTATATCCCTTCCCTTTGGTTAATAGTTTCGGCATACATTCCTACAATAGAAAAGTAAAACTTCGGTCACTGATTAATCCAAACAGCAAACAACTTGGCATATTTACGCGTTTCTGAGAAACGATCTTGATGTGTAACAAGACGGACAGATAAAAGAGGATTGTTAAATGATTTCGTTTTGTAGTATTTGCGACGGATCCCGTGAAACACAGATTAAAGGTTTAAAACACATTAATTCAAACGCCAACCAACACCAAAGTGATATTAAAGAATCTGGGCAAGAGCATGTTAGACCACGCTCAGTGTATGGTTTGGAAACTGTTACTACAAACACATAAACTATGTCAAAAAACAACAGCTATGATTTTTTTTTTGTCGGTGTAATTTAAATGTATAGCTATACCAATTCACAGCGTTATAATTAGTGCCAAGAGAGTCTAGGTTAAACTGCGGGCAGACGGACATACGGACACGGTGAAACTATAAGGGTCTCTTCTACATTACGGACCCTAAAAAGGTTGCCAGATAAAATCACTGAATTAAAAGCAAGCGACTGCATTTTTTGATACTGTCGTCGATATACATAAAGTCCGATTTAAAAAAGTTTTCTTAAAAATGTTATGTACCTACTTAGTGACACTTGCGCTATCAAGACGAACCTAACGACGTATCATTTATAATGTTAAATAGATTTTTAGTTATTCAGGCGTCAAAATTGGCTCCAAACGGTTCGTGTAAATAACACACGGCTGCGCTCGCCAGTGCCTTTTGCGTGAACTTGGCTGGAGACGCTGCGTGTCTAGATCCACATCGGTTGACCAGTTGAGTAGTTACGAGGGGACATAGAGTACATACATACAGGTCAAACACATAACCCTTCTTTTGGGCTTCGCCGCAGTCGGGTAAAAAACAATAAATATCAGGGGACAATCTCACACAAATTAACCAGAGGGCTTATTGTCTAACGCACTCGCAATCAAAACAGGCTTCATAGTGGAGCAATGAAGAATGTCAGTAGGTACGCCAAATCGCTTGAAACTTTGTAAGAGTAAAGCTTATAAATAAACAAACATACTACTTTTTGTTTCATTCAAATAGACCCAGTAGTTTTGATTCTACGAACGTATGAAATTACGGTCAAAAATATTAAAGGGTGCGGGCGCCATCTTACTGGAGTGACGTCATGGTTTCGTTGCGGTACGGCCCCTTATATGATTGAGTAAGTTTACAGGGCTATATTTTTTTAACCGTTATAAGTAACCAGTTGAAATTTTCACAGATTACGTGTTATTATAAACTCTATTGTTTAAAATTACAAAATGAACAATAAATCAAATCCCAAGAGGGGTCCCCATACAAGAAACATGACAAATAACCAGTTTTTTTAGCATTTTTATACGGATTATATTTTTATAATGGCTTACTATTTTGATGCTATTTTAAGCTTAAATTGCAGTCGAACTTTCATAGTTTACGACTAAATAACAATCTCAAGTAAAACTGCTAAAAATATTTGACCAAACTGATTTTATCAACACGATGTTTTAAGCGGTCACTCATCCTGTTTTAGAATACGCTTGTAAGTAGGTAGTTGCTTAACTTTCGAAGCCGAAGTACGGGTTGTATTTGTATTAGCTTTTTATTTCGGTGTCACACAATAATCTAAACTCCATACTTACGACCAAACAGTAATCTGTAGTAAAACAACAAACAACAAAATCTTACACGATGTTTAAGCGGTGTTTACTTAACTTTGGTAATAGCCCTTTCTTTACAAATGTCGTATCTAATGTAGAATTCATATCGCTAGGTACCGTATAAAATAATGAACTATAAAACATGAGTTTTTGATTGACCTAGGTAGTAGTTCTGATATTTTGTGTACTTATTCATTTCATCGATTTCAAATTTCGCGGGCGGGCGCTGCCAAGTGGCTCACTCGCCATAAGTTAGGTACCTAGACCGCCTCTCTCTCTCTCTCTCTCTCGCTAGTTGTTGGTATTAGCGGCCGCTGTGGTAAGTAGGTAGTTTTTGAACTGTTTTTGAGCATTATTACTGTTATTTCGTGTATGCAAGATAGCTTAGATAGCGTGCGTGTGTGTGTGTGTGTGTGTGTGTGTGTGTGTGTGTGTGTGTGTGTGTGTGTGTGTGTGTGTGTGTGTGCGTGCGTGCGTGCGTGCGTGCGTGCGTGCGTGCGTGCGTGCGTGCGTGCGTGCGTGCGTGCGTGCGTGCGTGCGTGCGAGCGTGCGTGCGTGCGTGCGTGCGTGCGTGCGTGTGTGTGTGTGTGTGTGTGACGTGTGTCCGTCTATCCGCAGCCTAGCTCAGAGACTCTTAGTACTAGAAACGTGTAATTTGGCATGAATATACATATTAGTCACGCCAACATAGTTAAATAAAAGTAAAATCATGTTTTTTTTTTTTACGTAACGTGGGGAAGTTTTTTTTTCTCGTCTACCCCATAGTGTGGGGTGTCGTTGTATAGGTCTTTCCAAAATATTGCGGATTTGTGAAAACAATATTTTAATTAAGGTATCCGTTTATGAAAAGCTTTAAAGCGCAAATTTTTGTTAGAGTCAAGTGTCGTCGTCCCCTCCCCACTACAGCCAAAACTACAAATAAAAAATATGAAAAATATCTTCAAAGGAAAACTATCACGACTAAGTAGACTTCATTGGCTCTTGAGTTAAACGGTTTAAATGTTTATACCTGCCGAAAACTTATTTGCGGTGTTGGTAAACTGACCGCGACCTATATCGATGTATGGGGATAACAGTTTTCCAACGGCAAAGTTAAGTTTGTCGCGAGGTCTAATTTGTTTGTAGTAACGGCTTCGGAACCCTACACTGAGCATGGTTCGACAGGCTGTTGCCCGGTTTTTTGCATTAATGTTTTGGTATTTTTATGTAGAATACGGTGAACCCTAAATTAAAAGTGCTTGATTATTATTCTATTTTTATTTAACCAACTTATTCGACAAACATTACAAACAGAAAAGCCGGTCAGCAACGGACAGTTAGTTTAGTTAAACAGGTTAAACTGTATGTAAAACAAAACAATGGATAACCATAACTATCATAGTCACATCAAAACGAATTCGTAAAAAATTACGACTTCCAAAGTTAAGCAACTACGAGCGTAGTCTAAAACAGGATGGGTGACCGCTTAAAACATCGTGTTGATAAAATCAGCTTTGTCACCTATTTGTAGCAGTTTTACTTGAGATTTCTATTTAGTCGTAAAGTATGAAAATTAGACTAGAACTTAAGCTTAAAATCGCATCAAAATAAGAAGCCATTATTGAAATACAATCCATATAAAAAAGCAAAAAAAAATGGTTTTTTTCATGGTTTTTGTACGGGGACCCCTCTTGGGATTTGATTTATTGTTCATTTTAAAAATTTAATCGATAGAATCTATAATAACACGTATTCTGTGAAAATTTCAACTGTCTATTTATTACAGTTAAAAAGATAGAAGCCCTGTAAACTCACTCATTCATATAAGGGCGCGTACCGCAGCCAAACGATGACGTCATCATCCGTGAGCGCTAGCCGCCGGGTTTCGAGCGCCGCATACGAAGTTTAAAATTCAATATCTCGGAAACTATTAGACGTATCGAAATGATTTTTTTACAGCATTTTTTTGTTTTTAATGAAGAATACTATAAGCCAAAAATCTAAACTGGTTGACATTCTCTATTGTTTTCATTTTGTATGCAGACAAGCCTTCGAGTTTCAAAATGAAAACGATCGTGATTGCGAGTGCGTTAGACAATAAGCCCTCAAGTAACTGACCTAACCTAATTCGAAACAAAGCGTGACTTGTAGGTAGGAAAAAACTTACTTTATATAGATAAATACAATAAGTACTTAAGCAAAAAATACCCAAGACTCAGGAACAAATACTCGTGCTCATCACACAAATATTTGCCCATACCGAAAATCGATTAACATTAACGCACTGCTAGATCAGACAGTAACAACTCAAAACACTTTGTTTTAGGTTCATAGAAGTTGTATTAAAGTCGATTTTACAATGCAGTTGTATTTTTAGTTGTTGCTATTTTGATCTAACAGTGCGTTTGTAACGTAAGCATTTAGTTAAATGTTGTAATAGGCCCGCGAAACGCCTAAACTGCGCCATTACCGGTCTATTTCAAACATGGTCGCCCGATATAGCGCGCGTAATAGTCGGTAAAATGTTTAGTCTGTCGGCTAGACGGTTGACAACTGATCAATAAACAATGCATAATCACTTCGAAGTTGGCACTCGATCGAACTTCAAAGTAGCTCTTACAAAGTTGACTTTAATCTTATGTTTAAGCTGTTTGGAACACAGCGTTTTAAAATCAAATACGGGCCTCTATTCTACGAGGTCAAACGATATTCTTTTGTCGTGTTATGGTATTGTTTTTAACTCTGCTGCCATTACTGTCAATTAAATAAGAGCTATCAAAACGTTGCCAATACGATAATAGGGTCAAAGCCGATTCAAATGTAACGAATAGTATTTATCTTGCTTTCTCAGTTAGTTTATACTCACAAACACTTAGGGCCTGGTATTCGATCAGTAGTTAAACTAACTAATCGTTAAAAACCGTAACTAAAGGTTAACTGCCGCACTCAGAGACGTCAATTAAATTAATTTAATGCTTGTTTAGTGACGTGTTGTCTTATTCCATTGCTGTAGCAAAGAAAGTGACGGCAGCAACTGTAATCAAGCATTAAATTAAATTGACGTCTCTGAGTGCGGCAGTAAGTAAATCTGAAGGGAAAGTGTCAAATTTTCGATTCCTTTTTCAAATTTTAACAATTAGGTATTTGAGTTAACTACTGATCAAACAACGGGCCCTAAGGAGCTACAGAAAACGTTCTAAGTAGGGAATGCAATTTAACCGGTTATTAACCGTTTTTGTATGAAAATAACCGGTTAAAACCGGTTATAACCGGTTATTTGAGTTCCCTAGTTCCCTAGTTGCGGCTCATCTTCACACAGCGACAGGGTTAGGTATAAGTTGGTTTGGTAAAGTTAAAGAAATATGCACTGCACCGATGAATATACCGTTCAACTTTTGTGTTTAATACTAACAAAGGCATTTATTAGGTACCCGCTTTATCGCTCGCTATAAAGCTGACGTGAAATAAACGATGTTTATGACGTACGTTTAGAATAAATTAAAATTGTTTATCTTTTAATCACGTATTTTTAAGTGCTACCTGTTGCAAAATGTGGATAAAGCATCCGTCACTCTCGTACTTTACACATCTCAGAAAGTGACGGATGTTTTGTCCACATTTTGTCACGCGATAAACGGAGCCATATTAAGCCCCAATCTTTGTTTATCTTACAAGCAAAATATAAAAAAAATGTTTGCATTCATTTAGCAACTCCTTTGTTTCTATTGTGCTATTTGTGCTCAAAAAAGAGCAATAAAAATGAATCGGTGCTAATTATTTCGTCACATACAAAAGTGTTCACCGCAGACGGTTATTATTATTAGACACGCATTGCTACGCTACACGACGTAAACTAAACATAATTATTAGTCTAGTGTGGCACACTAGAATAGTAACATTTTAGTAAGGTGGCCTGCCCTTCTAGCCACGATGCATTATACTAACTAGCGTTTCTATTCGTTTCGTTTTTAAACCAATCGCGTCACTGGTAGATCACGTGATACGAAGTCACGTGATCTACCAGTGACGTGATTGGTGTAAAAACGAAACGAATAGAAACGCTACTTAGTAGGGCCTCGATCTGCTTAAGAGACCACATATGCTGGCACGCCACAAGAATGAAAAGGAATGGATTTATGTCCTACTGCGCGAAGAGCGTGAGATGGAGATAGTTAACGCACGCCTTGATGGCAGGATCAAATTCTAATTAATTGCTGTTTACTGTGGAACCGCAACATTGATTAAAAAATAGTTTAGCAGAATTGAGAAGTTATGAGTTCTTAACTACTGAATCAAAAATTCTTGTTTAACATCGTAGGGTTTCAAAGATTCAATCAAAAACATGCGAAAAAGGTATCATGTTTGAAAAATATAACTATTGAGGATTTTGTTCTTAATTGTATTTTGACGTTTAACAGTCTCAAGAAAATGTCATCGAGGTTAAAAATTAAAAAAAAAGACACATCGATCTCATGGCTATTTAAGATCCAGTTTGCAAAAAAATACCGAGTTTATTAGTAGATCGCGACACTTCATAAAATTCGTAGGTACTATCAGAGTCAGGTAACCACTTAGTGAGCTTATTATGTAACGATGACAGTTCTATTATATTATAATACGTTATAAAAGAATAAAGCCGCAAACGCACTGAATGCGGAGGCGGCGCGGTGCGGTGCGTTTTCATACTAAAAAGCCTTTCAAAAGCGTGGTGTAGGCGGTTTTAGTATGGGAACATTGGGAATGCGCCGAACCATGCACCGCCTCCGTTCTCATTGTTTTTGCGGCTTAAAGACGCGTCTTTTTCATGACCAATGACTAGAAGTTCCGATTCTTTATAATCGGTTTGATTATCATGATTAAAACAAAACAAAACAAAACGAAACACAGCAAACATTAGGATGTAAACTAAGGTAAGTTAACAAGTACACATAAGGACAACTATACCTGTGTACAGCATTTTCTCGGGCAGGGTACCAAATGGTAAATGTGGCTCACCGGCGTCAGGGGGGAGGGGATGCTCGATGTCCTTATCATGGACAGCTTTCGCCGCTGCTCGGCGGACAACGACGCTCGGCGACTCCTGCCGATACCATAGCCGGACACGTCAGGGATCTCCGCGCTCAATCCGCGGATAAGCGTCGGACGAAACATTTTGGCTTGCGGCACTTAGCTTAGCTTACGGCACTAAGTTTGTGGCACTAAACTTAGCCAAGCTTGTAGCTTAGTGATTAGGCGCTGTGTGTTAATGGTAAATTGATAAGTAACTAAATAAAGTAATGATAATGATTGATTGAAGTGAGTACAATTGATAGTTTTCTTCAATAATTAGTAGACAGTAAGGTTTGGTAACTCCTGCCATGACCATATCTAGCCGGACACATCACGGGTCTCCGCACTCATCCCGCGGATATGCATCGGACGGAACACCGTGGCTTGTGGCACTTAACTTAGCTTACGGCACTAAGTTTGCGGCACTAAACTTAGCCAAGCTTGTAGTTTAGTTGGGGTTAGGCGCTGTGTTAGTGATAAATTGATAAGTAACAAAATAAAGTTATGAAAATGATTGACTTATGTAGTATAATTGATAGTTTTCTTCAATAATTAGTAGACAATAAGGCTCGGCAACTCCTATCGAGACCATAGCCGGACACATCACGGATCTCCGCACTCATCCCGCCGATAAGCGTCGGGCGGAACATTGTGGCTTGCGGCACTTAGCTTACGGCACTAAATTTGCGGCACTAAACTTAGCCAAGCTTGTAGTTTAGTTGGGGTTAGCGCCACTGTGTTAATGATAAATTTATAAGTAACAAGATAAAGTTCTGAAAATATTTGATTAATGTGAGTATAATTGATAGTTTTCTTCGATAATTAATTATAAATGTTATGAAATCGATTGATTTATTAACAATGTAGCTCAGTGGGGATTAGGCTCTGTTATAATCATACTAATACTATAAATGAAATGTTTGTGTGTGCAAGAGTTAGTATGTTCGTTACTCCTTCACGTTGGAACGGCTGGACGGATTAACATGAAATTTATAACTTATAGCCTGAACAAACACATACGAGGACATTTTGTCACTGAAAATATCATTGTGTCCCTGGGATAGTCAACGCGGACGACGAAGAAGCTATTAATATATAACTTAGAATTGATTGATTGCGTTAGTCGAGTCAATATTGGAACATAGGATATTATGGATTCTATTATAGCACTTGTATTATAACACTAGTATTATGTTATTGTATTATCTATGCTACAGCGCACTAAGCGTGGCTTAGCGTTAATTCCTAATATGTAAGTAGTTGATAGAAGCAGGTTACCTTTCAATAAGTCATAGCTCGATAGAATATCGCTATTTTCGACAAGTAAGAAAAGCAATCGAGGCTGATCCAATAATAATTTATTTATTCGTCGGATTGGGGTCATAAAAGTGCCGTCCAACTATTTACTCTGAAATATGTTTGTTATGTGTTGGGTGACAGTCATCGGCATAATGACAGTGTATTGGCATGGTACCGTGTTTATTAAAGCTCTATGTATGAATTGCAGAAGGTCAATTAAATTTAAATTGGCAAAATCTGTATTACAATCTGAAGAGACCTTAACGCTTATTTTAAGACAAAAAATAAAAACGAATAAACTATTTTAATAAGCATTGGACTCAAAAGTATCTGACACGTCGTTATTACTTGAGGCAAAAGGGCTGTCAAATATTTTTGAGTACCGATTAACCAAGTAATAATTCAAAACTCGACTACAGTGTTTTATAGTGTTTTACTGACTCATAAAAAAATGAGCATTCATCATAAAGACATGTAGGTATTCAGTAGATAGCTTGATCACTACGATGGGTCATCTATACAAACATAGGAAAATATAAAAAAGGGAATGAATTTGTATAATTTAATGTAAAGTTGCCATTAGATTATCAAAACATAGGTGTTCTAAATTTGAATCCGAATATTTAAAGCGTGTTACAACACGTTCAAATATAATTGATAGCGACAAATACGCTGCCAAATTAAGTAGGTACTATGTTTTCATTTAATTGTCCTTCTGTACACGATTACTAAATGAAAATGCAAGAATACTAAACAATCTTTCTCCAAATCACCTTTTCCTTTCCATAGCAACCAATCAAACTTCAAACATCACACTCAACACCAACACTGAAACCGTAACTCGCGCGTTAACGTAACCGGTTTACGTTAACCCGCGTTAGCAATACCGTGGGAACAGGGTTTGGGCGGGAAACGTGGAAACGCGCGTTTCGGGGAGCGCGGCGCGGTCAAGTGCCGATTCGACCGTTTGCGAATGAAAGTGTATCGTTGACTCGTCGCCAGCGGGTTGCACAATTATCTATCTGACATTTAAAATAGGATCAGAGATAGCACGGGAGTTGGTTGATGATTCAGTGGGTAACATCGAAGGAAGGAAGGAAGAAACTAAAAAAAACTGTAATTGTTGTGAGTAAGCAAACTACGTCATGCAAGTGAAATTACATTTAAGCTTGCTGTTGCTGTCATAGCTATTTTATGTAATTAATTTCAAGTGGAGAAAATCATTCGTTTGTCGTACGCAAAGTTAACACACACATGTCATATTTTAACAGTATAATTATATACTTAGTGTATCGTAATGCTTTTTTTCTTTTACGCAATAACATCAAATTTACTTCGAAAGAGTTGGGTAGCGATTCGAAAATTAATATAAGTCCGAAAGCTTTGTGGTAGAAGCAAAAAACCATGATCATTTATTATGCTTAATGATTAGAAGTCCAAGACCAATATTTAAAATTAATGGAAATGAGTAAAATTGACCCGGAATAGGTCTGGTATTACATCCTGCATGTCTGTCATCGGGCACATTTAAAATTTATTGCATACCTAAATATAGATATATGTAGAGATTCCGTAAATTAATTATTAACGTATTTTTTACGTTATTTTACGGTAATCTGGGTCCCGCGTTGACGCTGCGTTGGCCGCCATAGCGTAATATAAATTGTTCATTTTAAACACACACACCTTAACAAGCAAAAATCTTCATAATTATGACCATCATATTTTCGGGGCTAGTTTTCTACAGTAAAAGGAAGTAGAAGAAGTCCTAAGCAGTCCACGCGATGGTTCGAAATTTTTTAAGAGTAGCCTACGATAGACCAGACTAACTCATAATAGGGCCAATAGGAAGAAGCTTGTAGAGGCATATAGCCAACAGTGAGCATTCAAATAAAATGCTGCAAAAGAAGTCAACCATGACACCTGAGTACTTACCACGAAATACTAAATTCGAGCCTCGGCACCTCGAGACTCGTCCCTGTCACTCGTCACTCGAGACTAAATTGAGAGAAAGGGATCTTGCTAACTCAACTTCGAACTTCGATTTTCAAAGTGGGGCCTCTATCATTCTAGTACAAATTATAACCTCAAAACCAAGAATAGGTTATAAATTGTACTGCAATACATGTGAGGATTGACGTCTTCTACTGTAAGGTTATGGATCAGGGATGTGATTCTCTTAAGCGCATCACTCGTTCATTCGACGCAACTCATATTAACCGGCGAGTTTAAGTAGTCCAGTCAAAGCATACAAAACACATTTTAAAGCATGTATTCTAAATTTGGCAGCCTTATACGACATTAGGATCGACAGTCGTGTATAAACAGGTTGTGTTTTCAACTTTACAAAATTAATAATTGTTTTCCAACCCCGCTCCCGCGCTTCTTAGTTTGTTGACACGGATTAGTACACGGTATTAATATTTTCTAAAGCCGGCGTCGTTAGAAATAATGGCTGGTTGGCAGACGGTCATTGTCTGTACACAAACAACTCAGATGATTTTGTCATGTGTCCCAGATTATTATTTTGATGTGAAAATATGATGAGACATAACTATATTTAAAACCATAAACTAAACTATTGACGCTTTTAATAGTTAGACGGAGGCGAGGGCCTTACGAGGATATAGCTACATTATATGAAATAAAGCTTCTCCTACGCACTACCATCTAGCGTTATCGTTGACCCTAACCAGACCCTCCATCCACGACCCTCTTATATTATTACATGGCCGCATGGGTAAATGGTAGTAAATTAATAAACTAAAGTAAATGGACGGCCAATGGTGGTGGAACCGTTGAATGGTGGTAATAAATACTCGATAATGTCCATAATGTTATATAATTGTCGGATTTCAGCAAAAGTATTAATATCTTGTAGAGAATTGGCCCTTTCAGATACACTCTGACTCAGGGTATTGATTCTCTCAAAAGCAAAGGTGAGCGAACGCAGGAGTGATGTGCAAGCGGCGAGTTTAAGTAGTCCCGTCAAAGCGAACAAAACACATTTCAGCGCGTGTATTCAATTTGGCAGCATGGCTTCTCGAACGTATAAGGCTGCCTAATTGAGAATGCACGCGCTAATATGTGTTTTGCTCGCTCTGACGGGTGACGGGACTACTTAAACTCGCCGCTTGCACTTCACTCCTGCATTCGCTCACCTTTGCTATTGAGAGAATCAATACTCAGCTGTTCAAATGTGCAGATTTCCCTACGATGTTTTCCTTCATCCAGAGAATACATTAGAAAAACACATTGATCATAGCAACCACTGGGTTCGAACTAGCTGCCTTAGGATTACTAGACGCTACTACAACCACTAAGCCACCCACGTCCCCAAAAATATTTAATAATAATAACAAGAGAAGCATGGAGCCTATGGAATCCAAACACTCCCACCCACATTCAAACAAGAAAAGTAAAAATTTGCATCTGGTTTCTGGATAGTATAAAATATGCAATAAATTATAATTTATTACAGAAAAAATAACGACGACGTTACTCATTTTTAGAGTTCCGTGATCGAACTAGAAATGCGTTTACATGTTTCTTTACTAATATGAGTACGTAGTTAATACAAAAAACCGGTCAAGTGCAAGTCGGACTCGCGCACGAAGGGTTCCGTACCATTATCTATAAAACATTAGCAAAAAACGGCAAATAAATCACGTTTGTTGTATGGGAGCCCCTTAAATATTTATTTTATTCTGTTTTTATTATTTGTTGTTATAGCGGCAAGAGAAATGCATCTTTTGTGAAAATTTCACTTGTCTAGCTATCACGGTTCATGAGATACAGCCTGGTGAAAGACAGACAGACAGGCGGACAGACGAACAGACGGACAGCGGAGTCTTAGTAATAGTAGGGTCAAGTTTCTACCCTTTGGGTACGGAACCCTAAAAAGACAAAAACGGATGTAAAAAGACGACCTTATCATAATATATACAACGTGTTACAAAATACCCCGTAAAAAATATAATAAATTATCAAAGCCAAAAATATTGTCAACCCTAGTAAGCTGTCATGTCAAGGAACCAGAGTTAGCATAGATTATTTAACAGAGGGGCACCTACCAATTTAATAATTGTCAACTTTAATGGTTTTTCTGGTTTTCATCCACAAAGGTTCAATACTATGATGTCATTATGCTTCAAAAAACGTCAAGATGGAAAAAATGTTATGTTGTCAATTTCAAATCTTCTTATCGATACTCTACAATTGTTTCGTGTTTTTTCCAAATATGACGATGTTTTCTAACTCAGAATATTACGACTCCAAAACTCGACTTGTAATATCTATCTAATCGAATTGTGCATTTTGTTAGTATGTCTCTTGATTGTTTCACGAATTAGGTAAAAATGTACATAAACATTCTGCGTAGTTTACTCTTTAATTTTACTGAAATAGGGTTTGCACATCAATGAAAACAATAATGTTTTTTTTTTGCCGGTAAGTCATACGGTGATAGTACGGTTCTCAAATATTGTAAATGGACTTGTTATAAGGCACCATTTAACCCCCTTTCGGCTTTACGGGTATTTTTGTAACACCTTGTATATTTAGGGGTAAACTTTGTTAATTTAACATTTTTAGTTGGAACGTTAGCCGACTGCAAGGAACCCTGCAGTGTGTTCGGCTCGCTAGCCACTTGACCTCTTTTTATTGAGTGAGTTGTAAAAAATTAGCATCAGCCATATACTACGAACACCCTTGGGTTTAATTTGAGTGGCATGAATTTAGCAATATTGTCAGATAATTAAATCATCATATTACTAAAACCAATCCGATAAAATTAAATAAAACCGAGCCCATTGTACTATTCGAACAAGTTCAGAATGTTATACAGTATACTCGAAAATCTATTAAAGACCAAAATCTGACAGTTTTCATCTTGATTATTTAGTTATTTTAACATTATTTCATAAAAACATGAATGAGAACTGGTGTAACTAGTAATATTGTAAGTTTTATTGATAAAAATACTTACACTTAAACCAAAATGCAGTAATCACAGCGAATGTGCGCCCTTTGAGGTTAGGATTTTGGTCTTTAATTAGATTTTCGAGTATAGGTACAGTCAAAGTCATAAATATAAATATGTTCTCAAGGCGCCTCAAATATCTCCACGCCCCTATGACTCTGACGATAAGGTTTAGTATTATTTGACGCGATGGCCGTATTTAATACTATTGACTGTACACTAAGAAATTAAAATAATTTTCAATTTCAAATAGGTACCGCTACCAGGAAAGAACGTCTATTTTTAAAATTGGTTAAAGCATTAAAAAAAACAATTAAAACGAACTTATGAACGAATCATAAAAAAAATACTTATTTCAAATTGGGAATGTTAACATCATTCCAATTTTCGAACCTTATTTACTTAGGACTGGCTTAGGAAAAGCCGTTACGCTCAAATAAAAAAATAAACTTACCCGTTCAATGGAGACGTAGCGTCGTCGAAAAAAATCCGAGATACCGCACAGATACATTACTATATAGCACAACACTTTAAATAACACTAAATTGAAGTATTTGAGTCCCACAGATAATTAAGTGAACTAAGTAAACTTGACCGATGACTTCAAGATTAAAAATGCATGTGGGTAGACGCGGTCACAAATTATCGCATTAAATAGGTAGAATGCAATAACACACACTTTTAAATTGCCTTTAATTTGAAACTTGTAGTATAATAATAAAGTTTATAGTGCAAGTAGATTATTTCTACTTCATATTTAAACTGGAAAGGTTTGCCCAAAGAGACGCGGTCACTTTGACTAAGTACTAGAGTCGTTGTGCTGTGGTTTGTCTTTAATTGAGGATATAAATACAGGATGCTGCTGAATTGATTGACATAAAAAGTAAGGATTTTAGCATAACTATTGTGTTTGTGAGAAGTATTATGAGATTAATTGATTTGAACTTTAAACACTTTTTGATTTTAGGGGGTATTACACACAAATTATAATATTTTTTGACATGCATTATAATATGTACATTATACATTATAATTTATAATAATGAATGAATAATGTGTATGTTTAGTCAGGCAGCATTTGAGATTGAATGTAATGAAAAGTAAATTAACGTCTTCATAATAAAAAAATCTTAATAAATAAAAAATCTGTTACTGCATCGGGTTTTATGGTGTACTGCCGTTTGGTCAAAGTATTTTTCGCCAAATTTCAGTTCCCAAAAAACTTATCGCAGTAGTTTCATTTCCCAAACGAATCTTTAGCACATTTACATTGCGCATTTCATTCATTTGGTCAAATTATCATCTGGCATCATTTTACTTTGTCAAATTTTATTAAGACAAACGTTTATTAAGCAAATGTTTTCCTTTGGCAAATATTACATTCCAAAAAAAAATTGGTTCAAATTGTTATTTCCCACACTCAATTTATAGCGTGTCCAGTTAGGTTAGTTTAGGTTAAAATTAGGTAAGTAGGTTTAGGTTAGGTTAGATTTCATCAGGCCCGGAGGGCCAATCTACGCAGAATAGAAGCCCCGCGCAGCGGGGCTTCGTCGACTGTATCACGGAAATAACTCCATCGTATGTACTTTCAGTAAAAACAAATACCAAGTTTGCGCAAATACGATGTTTATGCGCCAGCACGCAGTAAGAAAACTACCCACTTAACGAAAGCTAATCATACCCTAAATTTTATCCTATGCAGTTACTCAATCGTATGCCATACAATATTTTGGGAAGAGTATGTTATGCCAAACGATACATTTGACTACATGAAATTTGGTAAAATTAAACTTGACCAAGTAATTATTTGTTAAACAATAATTTGCCAAAACAAAATTTGCTAACTGTTAAATTGCGAAAAGTTGTTTTGCCTTATAATTTTTTGCCAAATGATAATTTGAGTAAAATAGTTTGGGAAGTGATACTTTGGGAAAAGTCTTTTGACCAAACATTAGTAAACCGGGTTTTATACATTCAAAATACCTACTCATTCGTCCTTGATGGGGTATTGGAATGGAGACTAATAAAGCTTTTGATCTGGGGTCCTAGTGAAAAAGGGTACAAGTCGACTTAACTCGTAATAAAAAAAGTATATACATTAACGGAGTCCAAAGAAATTAACTCAGCATAAGTGCTTTTCTTTTCATACGAAAAGTTGATAATATGAATAACGCATACAAACAAAGCCTCAGTCAGCGAAAAGTCTTATATAAACATTGCTCCATAATACCTAAGTGTCCCCGTGATTCTAAGAACCCTAGATAAAAGTCCCAAACAGATATAAAACATTAAGTATATTCCGATTGATTTCTACATCCTGTAGCATAAAAATTTGATTGATAGGGTGCTTGCACACTGCGACGCCGAACAGAAATGTTGTGCACGCTCTGGCGGAACAACTTAAACTCGCCGGTTAATATTAGCTCGTCAAGTTAAAAAGTGAATCGATTAAGAGAATTATAAATAAATGAAAAATAAACGGAATTGTCGCTAGCTAAAGCTGGGTGGAAAAAACGATCGCCACATGCGCGGCAACTACCTTAAATACAGGAAACAGCAAATTCTACGCAAAGTACTTTTGCTTTTGAAAACAGTAAATACTATATTTATAGCTTTTTTTTAAAATTTGTCAGCTTTAACCGGGAATTGAACTGGTCGAATATGACAAAACACTAATATCTTGTGTCGACTGTAGATATTATTTAGCCCGATTAGAAATGCATATGAATTGACGGCTATTCCATTTCCAAACTAATCGCGGTTTCCTAATACATGGGATTGTTTGTAAGTGTGCTCAGACTGTAAAATATTTGGATGATTGTCTTTCAATCACGATGTTTCATCCCAAAAAAGCCAGCATCCCTTCTCAACAATGGTCTCCTCTTGGGAAGCGCTGGTAGATTATAGACGTATATAAGTGCACTTGCGGCTTACGTACTTACCTAATAAACATCTATTATCTTTATCCTTTTATCTTTTTAAAATATTTATTCCCAAGGGAACGACAATATTATATTATATTTATAGACAGGCTTCGGTTTCCCAGCGTGCAAGCTGCCTTGTAACCGCCTCAAACCCGCGGTAACCACATAGCTAATTGTTACAATTACTCACGACGCCGCCATCGCGTTCATTTGGTCCAGTTTATAATACACTCTCGGGTCGGAAATGTGCGAGCGTGTTATATGTAAATGTATATGTACTTATATGGGTACAATCGATTAAGTGAAATTCGATAAAATTATGAGTCTTTACCCTACCGAGCACACAGAGCACCTGGGCCAGTATTCTAGACGGTAAAAACCATATCGTCTTTGACACGGAATAGAAAAAACAGTGGAAGTGGCATGAGCTTCGCTTAGTATCAGACCTGTTGTTGTCGCCAATACTCAAACTATCATAAAAACAACACGCCACCATGGAAAATGTTTTTGTTGCGGCTATCGGTTTTACGCTCCAAAATAGCACAACAAGGCATGCTTCTGGACTTATTTCCTATTTTAGAAATATCGAAATATCGAAATATTGAAATAAGCGATCGCGGAAAATGTATGGTAACCTAGGTTATGCGGAACTCCGCATAACTATGCCACACGTTACACGCCCACTTGACACTTCTACTGTTTTTTCTGTTCTGTGGTCTTTGACCAGGGGACTAATTGTCTAACGCACTCGCAATCGCAACCGGTCTCAAAGTGGAGCAATTGTTTTCATTTTGTATGCAGACAAGCCTTCGATTTTCAAAATGAAAACGATCGTGATTGCGAGTGCGTTAGACAATAAGCCCTCTATTATCGTATTGGCAACGTTTTGATAACTCTTATTTATTGACATTAATGGCGGCCGAGTTAAAAACAATACCATAACAGAATAGATCAAATACGATGTCGTTTTTAATGCCTAGAATAGGGGCCTTGATGGTTAGTGGAATCTGAAACCCATAGACATTTGCATTCTCAAGGCTACCATAAAGTGGAATGCCTCTATGCTAGAAATTTCACCAGTGGATCCGGTGATCGTCTTATTCCCACACCGGAACACAAAAATGTGAACACTGCTACTTGGCGGTAGGTTAAAAGATAAGATGGTGGTAACAATGCGGTCGCATCCTGCACAAGGTCCTACCACTCCTAAAATTGATATAGGAATCTAACAGTGATTGTAACATTTGAGGAGCCTCGTAGGTATAGGGGAAATAAAAAATAATAAGTACTTGAGTCGTGTTACAGTGCAATATAACTCTTAAAACGACCTTCAGGTTTGGAATTCACTTTCACTTGCTCTTATACGCTCTTATGCTTGTTTAACTGACTTTATCTGAGCACGAAAGACTTAAAGCCGCTAACGCACTAAGAGCGGTGATGGCGCGGTGCGACGCGTTTCCATAGGTACTGAAAAGCGTAACCAAAGCGTGGCGTTTTTTTAGGGTCCCGTGCCCGAAGGCAGCCCAACAGGCCTCTATTAATATGCCTCCGCCACCCTCCGCGGTCCGTCTGTCCGTCCGTCCTAACTTAAAACAGCTGTATGTTTTAGTGTAAATTGCAAATGCAAAATACGTTTCGAACGCGTTTTCGTTTCTTATACAAATATGGAAGCATTTGAGATGGTTTGTCACGTGAACTGCAACTTACGCTCAAGAGGCTCGGCTTAGAGGTCATCCCTTTCTCTCGATTTAGTCTCGAATGAAGAGGGACAGGGACGGAGCTAACGTAACTTTATAAATTATAATAAGATCTATTGCACTGTACACGGCTTTATGTAGCTTGCGAAATGAAAATAGCCTTTATTTATTTATAGCACGTCGGCTTCAATTTCCGTGTAGTTGTAGCAGTATGCGCGCACGCGGCCGCGGAGCGCCGTGTCGGGCGGCGCGCGCACCGCCACGTCGAAGCTGCGGTACCCCACCCCCCCGCGCAGCAAAGTGGGGATGCCGCCCTCCGTCTCTACCAGTACATGGTTTATCTGTAACAAGATATTGTGACATCTTTGAATCAGCCTGTTAGCTTTAAAAAGCTAGTACTTATAGCCAAAATGGCTTTAGGGTGGAGTCACATCAGCACCGATTCGCATTTTGTCTATAGGTAGGTATATTAAGAATCAAAAAACCGCCTTTTTGTTTTTTTTTTAAATAAATTTTGTTTTATACTTTTTAGTGATCACTAGAGGACGCCCGCGACTACGTATGCGTAGAATTAGTTTCCCGCTACTCCCCCCATTTTTTCCCGTTGGGGGTCGATTTTCGGAAAATCCTTTCTTAGTGCTCACTTACATCATGAAAGGAACCCCTGTACCAAATTTCAAGTTTCTAGGTACAGTAGTTTTGGATGTGCGTTGATATGTCAGTCAGTCAGTTTAGCCTTTTATATATATTAATTAATTATATAGATAGATAAGCGTATGTAGTCCCACTTCTTAGTTGATATGAAACTTTAAGACATTCCAAGCTCGCCGCAAGCAACGACGCGGGAAAGTCATAGTAATATTTAAACAATTAAATGTTATCGTTGTAGTCGCTCAACTATCTTTTAATCGAGGTATCGTATCGCCACCCTTGAAATGGTACCGTTCAGGAGTTCCGGTGGCCATCTGTGGTCTTCATCATCAGTTCCAGTTGACTAAATGATACTTTCTGAATGCAAATACTAGACTTGTTACTAAAAATACTAAAATCGCTATAATATTTGCATACAATATTTGAGGAGTTCCGTCAATTCCTCACTGAGGAAGCCTCACGATGAGCGGGAAGCGAGTAGAGCCAGCGATCAACTATTAATATATGTGTCTGTTTTACTGACACGTGATCTATAACCTTTTCTTTCGACAAATTAGACGACAGTGTTCTCGCCGGGGCAATGTGAACAGCCAGCGATCAAGTAATAATATTAAGTATACAGGGTGAAATCTTGGTCGTGGTACAACTGATCACCTCTCTATTCTACCCACGAATATGAACAACTTTTACTATGAGACCAACTGTGAAACCACGAAAATAAAATCTGCTGTTTCATAGAAAAGTTCAATACGTATTCGACCAAAATGTATGAAACAGCTGTTTTTTTTCGTGATTTTACAGTTGGTCCCATAGTGAAAGTTGTTCATATTCGTGGGTAGAACACAGAGGTGATCAGTTGTACCACGGCCAAGATTTCACCCTGTATATTAAGTCTCTTTTATTGACACGGGAACTATATCTTTTGTTCGTTTCTTGAGCATGAAAATAGTCCATAGCATATCGCTTCCCCACCGGCAGTGGTAGGAACTCTTTTGCAAAACTAATAATTATTTTCTGAATACTTTCTTCGAAGCCCTGTTTTAATCCAGACCGTAGTAGCATCCACGGATTCCCATAGGCCAGCCAGACATCATCATGCATCATCATAGGGTTGACTTTATTATACACTAATTTTTTTTTTTTTTTTTTGTATTGAATTGAATATTAATTCAACGTTACCCCGCTGTATTGTATAAAGGAGGTCTTACTTATGAAATAAATTATTTTCATTTTTTTTCATACATATCCGAAAAACATTACCTACCCTCCTTTTCGGTAATTAGTTAATAATTAAATGTTTAGCAACAATGAACACTCCAAATTATTAAGAAGAAAACTAGAAATTGACCATAGAACATCGAGTAACATACACACAAAAAAACATACAGACGAATTGGGAACGTTCTCTGTTTTGAAGTTGATAGAAAGTTGAAAAGTCAAACGTCCCACAATCCTGTATCTTCTACTTACAATGCACGGACGTCCCCCAAAAATAACACTTTCTACCACCCAATGTAGTGAAAATCGAGTAATATACTTTAAAAAAATACAGACGATTTAAAACCTCCTTTTTTGAACTCGATTGAAAGTTGAAAAGTCAACATGCCATAATCCTGTAACTTCCACTTGTGTCGACACATATCAAAAGTGGCTAAATCCACTTTTCATTTTTTTTGAGTTGTTGATACTATCAGATAAATAATAAATTTATCTTTATTATATACAACACAGAAATTCATATATCTTTGTAAATTTTGAATAAAACTAATTTAAAGTAGGTACGGGTAATTTTTCAAACTTGGTTAAATCTATCTTGTCGTTCAAATCAAAACTAGTTAAATCCATTTGAACCAATCAGAAAGCGTAATTGTTTCAAGATGGCTGTCAGTTTACTTCGAATATCCAGCACAATTATTTCAAACATAGTTTAATCCATCACATGTTTTTTCAAACTTGGCCAAATACGAGACAAATAAATCAAACCTGGTTAAATCCAAATTTAAAATCCATTTTTTACGCAATATAATGTCAGGCAATCAAAATTTAATAGGCTTTTGATTTTTTAGGTAATCCGTCATATTAAAATACTGTTCTAAGCATCCTAGTCATAAAATTAGGATCACGAAAGGTTTTTCACGATTATCTCAAAATAAAGTTCGATGGAGTTAGCCACGTTTGATATGTATCGACACACTTACAATTAGGGAATGCAATTTAACCGGTTATTAACCGTTTTTGTATGAAAATAACCGGTTAAAAGCGGTTATAACAGGTTGTTTGCATTCCCTACTTACAATGCATGGAAAGTCCCCCCTAAGGAACACTTTCTGCCCAACGTTGTTCTCAGCATGGTCGAAGTTGTTATTGTACACCCGCTTGTCCCCGCGGCGCCTGATGCCCTGGTAGATGTTGTGGTAGGGGGAGCGGACGTAGCCGTTGGTGGCGGGGGAGGGGAGCGCCTGCGGGAAGTCCTGTTTGTCGAACAAGTGCCGCCGGTAGTTCTGGCTGGAAATAATTCTTACTTTAGACATAGTAGCTCTTAAGCCGGACCAACACCAACATGCTTTGCGTTTACCGTAAACGCTACAGGACGCAACCATACGTTGCGAGTTGGAGTGAGATGGAAATACATCGTGCTCACTCTAATACATACTTACGTCCTGCAGTGTTTGCAAACACCAAGCATGTGGATCCAGCTTTAGATGTGAATACAAGAATGATACAGGTGCTCTACTTTGAAATCCGTAGTTCGAACTTCGTCTATTGCTTATCCCTTTTGCTCTCGACGCGTAACTAATTCGCAAGAAAGTGACGAGGCGATTCGAAGTTCAAATTGCTTATTACAAAGTAGAGCCCCAGATTTAACAATCACGCGTTCAGTTTAACGCAGCTGTATCGGATCTGTACAAGCATTGCACGGTTGTTCCAATCTTACTCAATCACGCCAGAATGGCTGAACGGATCTCGATTTCAATTAGTACCTAGGATTCATTTCTTTTATGTAACGTATAAAGAATAAAAAAAATCTCCACAACGCAAATTTTCGTGTAGGTATCTACAATATTTGAAACAATTTCCATCCGTGTGGCATAGCCGTGGGACACGGGGGACACCCTGTAGATACAGATGCTTCTCTGAACGTACCTTGCTACAAAAACAAACAAGTTGTACGTACAAAAATACTGGGGCAAAAATATCGTGGATTAAAAATACTAGACATAACATAATATAGGTATATTGTCTACTGTTTTATCAATCAACGAGTCGTCCTGCTCCTCTATTTAAGTCCGCAGACGCGTTGCCGGCCGTTTATATCATTGCCTTATAAGAAAAGAATACCTTTATGCTCGATTCGTTTCAAAAACTCACTTTGTTGAGCTAATAAATGCGTTGTTTTACTCATTAACTTAGGATTCGGACGCGTAGAATTAGTTTCCAGCTACCTTAAAATGCTGCAACATTGCCATTTAAGCTCAATTTTCCCTATTTCGATACGACGATAAGACCTCATAAGGAACCTACGTGCCAAATTTGGAATCTCTAGACCCAGCGGTTTGGGCTGTGCGTTGATATATTATAAGTCAGTGAGTCAGTTGCCTTTTAAATAAATTAATTAATTACTTCGCCTACTTACATAACACGCCTTCCTAATCCATAATTATGCATTTTCTCGTACCTAAAACTTTCACTATTAACCTGACATACAACATAAATTACATAAAAAAACAATAGCAGTTTCATTTCAAAACTGGCTATTAATTCATATATTTAACGCGCGTGCATTGTAGATCTCGCGGTTGCGCCATTTTAAGGCAGCTAGTTTTATTACGCTGTGGTTTATTTATAGGAGTTTTTTATTATGAAACGCCTACGACTTATCGGTAAATGCTAGTAGTAAAGTTTCAGAAAACAATGAAATTAAATCTGAGCGGTTATGAGACTTAGAAGGTTAGTAATACACGGCGGTGGTCTTGTGAATATGGCGCAGTTTGTAGAATTTGACAAAAATTATAAAAAATATACAGGATATTAGGCAGATGGTTGGACAAACTTCAGGGACTAACTCTGTAGGTCACACCCAACTTGTCCAACCTTCTGCCTAACATCCTGTATATAGGTAGGGTCAGGGAGGGAACAGTAGCTCGGTGGGAACAGTGGCTCGAATGTGCTGTACTCGAAAGGAAAAGAGCTTTATGTCTGTTCTCTACATCAATCGGAGGCGTTCGGTACCCGATCATGCTCGAACTAGTTAGTGAGGCGCTCCGGCGCCATGCAGACGAGTTACGATGTGTTTTGGTTTTAACCCCTGATAAAACTACGTTGTCACATAAGTTTCACTTAATTTTATTCTTATCTCGTACGAGATTTTTAATTAGTTATATTTTTGTCTAAGAGTGTGTCTAATCGACTTAGTATTGGCTGATAAGTCAAGGCCCTCAACTTTGGTATTTGCTTCTAGTTTGATCTAAAATCCAAAATAGCGACAGGGTCAACAGTAGTTCGTTTCGGAAAAGTACACAGTCGCTCCCGAACCACTGTGTACATGCAACTCTTTACATTACATTATATTAAACCAAAAATGACAATTATTTATTACTGAGTTTATTTAATTCACAAGAAGATTGATGTTCTTTCAATTTTTGCCTATGGATGTATGGTTGTAGATGTGCTAAAATGTGATTTAATATTTGCGTCAATTATTTCTAACTAGGAAGTAGATACCTAGTCATTAAACCTTAGGTAAAAAAAAACCAATCCTTATCATTTTTTTATATTTTCCTAAAGATGTCAGAGCCTATTTGGTCATTGAATATCAAAACGTAGCTACTGTGTTCTGTAAGAACCACTGTGTACTAGGGAGTGTACACAAAGGTTCGAGCCACTGTGCACTGTTAGAATCACTGTGTACTTGGGGGTACTAGTGACTGTGTACAGGTCGTAGTAAACAATGGCTCGATTCCCATTTTTTTTAAAAGACTAGATATCTCTTTTTTGGTAAAAGTAATAGCAAATCTATTTGCTATATATGAAACTTCAATATTGCACTGTGCTTTGTGCTTGCCATAACTATTTCAGGGATTTATATTTTTCATGCAACAGCCTGTTGAAAAAATCCTAGCCACTGTTCCCTCCTTGACCCTACAAGTATAGAAATCGTGTTTTAAAATATTTAAGAAACCTTTTTTAATGACAAAACATACCTAATAAAGTCCTCCTTTATTTTATTAAGTTATTGCACAAAAAAAATTTTTTTCAACGAACTGGCTAATCCCAGTTGTCCGCACCCCTTTGTCCACACTGCAAATAAGGACGTAGTTAAACGACAAGGCGTCAATCCACGTGACTTGCACTCGAGTAATTGCAGTTTGAAGTTCAAGGAATTTATAAACAATGATAGATTGATTTTACACAAAATTATATTACTTATTGAAAAAGAAGAAAATGAGCGAAATTATATATTTTTCTATAAGTAGGTATTTATAAAAATAATTCGCAGTTTTTCATTATCATTACTTTTCGAGATATTAGGACTTACGTGGATTTGATCCGTTTAACACGCTGCCAATTCATGTAAATATAATTAGTTAAAAACGATCCAAACCGCTTAAGGCTTTTTTTAGGGTTCCGTAGTCAATCTAGAAACCCTTATTATAGTTTCGCCAAGTCGTCCATCCGTCCGTCCGTCCGTCCGCAGCCTAGCTCAAAGACTCTTAGTACTAAAAAGCTGTAATTTGGCATGAATATAGGTACAAATGTGGTGTAAGGGGTCTACGAGGCCCTAAGGGCCCGTTGTTTGATCAGTAGTTAACTCAACTAATGGTTAAAATTCGAAAAAGGAATCGAAAATTTGACACATTTCCTTGAGAATTTAACTATTAGTAACCATTTTTAACCATTAGTTAGTTTAACTACTGATCAAACAACAGGCCCTAAGTAGTTAACTTTTGAAAGATGGTCTATGAGAAAAAAAAGATTGAAAACCCCTGAGGCTCTACTTTGAAAATCGAAGTTCGAAGTTACGTTAGCTCCATCCCTTTCTCTCGATTTAGTGTCGAATGACGAGTGACAAGGATGGAGCTAACGTAACTTCGAACTTCGATTTTCAAAAAAAGTCCTGTTATTAGTATAGGACTTACCTACTGGTTATTAATCTGTGAGTCCTAAGTACACGAGTGGATTTTAAAGCTGACCGAAGAAGTAAAAAGGTGAAAGATTAAAGCCGTACCTAACAGGCGATAGAAATTAGAGCGAACAGGACAGCGGTTTTGGTTCGCTCCGAACCATATCTGTCCATGGTTGTAGAATTGTGACCATAATTAATTATTATCAAATGAGTCCGGCTCGGTCCGCTAGTTTGTACATCGGAAATGGTTCGCTTGGAATCAGTCTGTGTGGATGGTCGGGCCGAACAAGTTGTGACTAGTCGCGTTCGAGACGAGACGTCGAGAAGGACGGCCGCCTTTCTCAATGGAGTATCACTTTTCGACACGAGTGGTTAAACAAAATGTAGAAGTTCCCTGAAAGAATCATGATCTAGTCGAAAGTACCTACATACGAAAATCATCACTATCAAGAGATTTAATTATTTGAATTTCATGTGACAAAAGTCACAGCGATTTCTTAAATAAAATTTAACCCACTCCTTCGGTTTTTCCCTCGAACAATTAGGTGACAGCATTGTCGCCGCTATAGCAATTGTAATTATTGCACGCTTGGATAATACCGGAGACTATACGGAGATAATACTCATTTGCACTTACTTACAAGACGACTGGCAAGGTACGGTCGTCTGTAGTCTACTTAGCAAACAGCAGATTTGGTATGGATTTGGTTCGCTGAATCAAACTCACGTCCGGTCCGGTTAAGGCCCAGATAGACGGGCGAGTAAGTACGCGTTCTTAAAGCTCGACGACGTTTTTCGCCCATGTTTAGGTACCATTAGAAGTTCGCGTACTTAGGGTGACACACGGCACACGGTCGAATAAAGGTCGCCGAGCGAGCCATAAGTACGGCGTACTAACTCGCACGTCTATCCCGGACTTTACAGCTTTTCATTATTTTTTAAGGGAAACCAGAGTAACCAAACAAGTAAACTAAAATATGTTTGACATAAAGATTTTGTCTAAGCATTAAAGTTGCAATATTATAGAGATAGAGTCTGTCTAACGAATGATGAACCGGGCTTTTATTTGACTGGCAGGTCTGGCAACACTATTAAAATGACGTTTTGACATTGACAACCAAGTCGTTGTTGGTTCGAGTCTGTCAAATTAAAGTTTTCTTCTGGAAATTTACGGACTAAACATGCGTAAAACTATCAAAAGTGGTGTGCGACAGATCCGTTGTACCATTATAAACAAATATAAAGAAAAACAAGAGAAGAGGGAAGCATTGTTGAATCAAAAAATAGAGTGTTTACATACGGTGACCGAATTCATAGGTTATAACAAGGTTAGTATGGCATGTTAATTTTGATACTTATTATTTCTATATCTTCAATCCAAAGTTTCATAGAATATATACCTTTTCTGTTCTACCTATCTTTTGAAATTGGTATTTCTTTTCCATTAAGAAATTAAACGATGTATTCTTTTCAGATAAGCTGGACGTGGATGATGAAAAACAAACGGTTTTGAAAAATCTTCAGCAGTTGAAAGAGTTGGGGCAAAACGATTTACTATGCCAGAGTCAAACAAAGTATTTAGAATAATTATCATCAATGACCGGTAAATACTAAGATTAATTAAATTAAATCATTGTCTTTCCCTATACATAGGTGTATTGTCTGTACCTATACCATGTTGAATCTCTTAACAATCGCAATTTTATTAAATTAATTAAATAGACAGATGATTAATATAACTGACACTCATAGTTTCAGTAAAACACAGGAGGTGTTTATATACATTTAGTTAAAAGATATCATAAACATAATTAATATGTACCTAACCTACGTACACTTCATGAGCTCTTGGAAAAGATGTTCGGGTTATACCTGTCTTCCTTGTTCTTAAACCGTTGCGATTTGAACCTCACTGATGCAATTTGATTTCACCTAAACCCAAATGTTCTTAGAGCTGTCGGACTGTACAATGGGGCTGTACCGCGTGTCACAATGTATTTGTAAATGGTGTTCTGTTTAATTAATTCCTTCTTTCTTCTTACAGATATCAGTGTTTTGACATTGAAGAGAATGAAGGCAAAGTAAACCATGGTGTCTTCAGAACTCCAGGAAAGAAGCAAACTCACAAGGCCACAGTATCCAATTTAGATAGTTTTGACATCCATGCCATCGGAAATAAAGTGAACGAATTTTATATTGTAAAGAAGCAAGTGCCTACACTCAGATGCCTATTAGCAGAGTTGAGAGAAAGCATCGGTTTTACCCTAATAATAAATAAAATATGTTTACTTAATGACTTGTTATTGGTGATTTTATTTACTAAAAGAGCTCACAAATGAGAAAGCATGCTGATGCAAGCATTATTATGGTGGTCTGCATTTTTTTGTCATAGATAGTTTCAAAGCATCAAATACTTCGTGATACCCAAAGTCGCCAAATAGTTCGGTACACGTTTGGCGACTTTGGGTGTCACTATCTATTTATTTAATGCTGACAATACGGGTCAATCAACTTTTCTTTGTAGTTCGGTGCCTGGGTGACGACGTTTCCTGGGTTACTCATTAAAACTATGATTTTAAAGGATATAAGTCCAGTCCACTAACATTCTTTTATGGCTTTTCTCCTGAGTGTGATAGAAGTATACATTATAACTTTGTCTCCTGGCTTACGGGACACTAACAACAACAAAAAAGTTGATCCACCCATACGTATTAAGAAGTAAGACTCTCGGGCTTCTACTAATAAACTGTACTTAAATATGACACCGTGTGTGGTCTTAATATGGATAAACGGACACTTGAGTGCGGTATTAGTAGACTTGAGTACCTATAGTTTATTAATACGGGCCTTAGTATTGTGAAAAAGTACGCGTTTCCTCTTCCTTGTGCCCACCAAAATAAACAAAATAAGAAAAGTATCAAAATCGTTTATTCCTACATTGATCGGTAATACCATATGAAGATTTTTTGAATTTGCCGCTTTTTCTCAGGTTCATCTTTCATTAGACAGACTCTATAGGTAAATTCTTTTTGAAAACCTCTGAATTGAATTGAAAAAATGAAAACGTGAACGTGTTTGAATTCAGAAAAATACACTTGTCAGTTGTCAAAACGCTAATCGGCCTAATCGCTACATTCGCTACATGTTCGCTACTTTCGGTGGGAGTTGATTTTACACTTTTAGGTTTTCTTCACACTTTTAATATCGTTTTGCTAAAACTAGAAAAATGTTAGCTGTGCTTCTACAGTAAACTTCTTTACCTTCAATTAACTTCTAATATTTCCCGCCATGGACGGTAAGTTTTGGTCGCCGATCACTAATGATCAAGTTAACACCAGAAGCACAGTAAAACGATGTTATATTTTGATTCCAGGTCCTTCTGCTAAGAAATCAAACTCGCTTGAAACCTTGGTCATTCAAAACATAACAAATGTTAACGATTTAAAGGCAAAATTAAACAGCATCATACAATCAGGAAAAGACTACGAATATGACGTCTCAAACTGTCTAACGTCTTTGGTAAAGAATAGTGATCACGAAATTGTAACTCTAACAGTTCAGGCGATCTCGGAACTAGCAAAGTTTGAGGATAAACGCGAGTCGTTCGCCAAGAGACAGGTAATAGAACCTATTTTAAACTTGCTTTGTAAAGAAGTAACTGCAGACCGAACTGAGCAGGTAAAACAGTGCTGTAGAGCGCTAGGCAACTTATGTTGCGACTGCGACACATCACGGAACCTGATTTTAGAACTAGATGGCCTAAAAGTCCTCACAAAACTATTAAAAATAACTCTGGATGATGCCTCGGGAACTTTAAGCGAGATTAAAGTATTTACATGCAAAACACTCTTGAACTATGGGATTGGCGGGCAGCAGTTCACTGAATCTTTTGTAGAGAGCGGTGTAATAGACCTGATGAGAAGAATTTTGGCTGTGGAGCTAGACAGTGATGACATGAATGATGATTTGGTGTCAACGGTGTTGTTGATTCTGGGCGTTATTAGTGACAACACGCCGGAGTTTCTGTTTGAGCCCGAGGTGAATACGCTAGTTTTAAATGTGCTGCGGGAGACTGCCAACATTGAGATATCCGAGCTGTGCTTAGATCATTTGCATGCACAAGCTGAACATGGTAAGTCTTGCAATCAAAATCATTATTAATCTTTGACTCTTCGCATCACTAGGTATATTTTATAATATTCACTTTTGAGTAGATTTAGGCTAGTTATCAAGAAAAGATTATGTGATCCATAAAATAAAAATCACAGTAAGTACAAGTAAAAAATCTTAACCTTTAATTGACATTGATGTTTCAAATCACTCTCAAAGTAACACTTAGGCCATTGATACATAGGTAGTAAAAATGTCTTCTTTAAAGTCAGTAGGTACAAAGTCTTAATGTGATATAATAGTGGTGTCAATATTTTTTTAATAAAGTTTTATAATAATAATATAAGGTAAGGCTAGCTTTTCTAGGGCTATTGTAACTTTTCATACTAATTTTAAAAGTAGCATACGTTTTAGTATGAAAAGTTACAATAAGTTGCAGATTTGAACTGGATGATGGGCAATAAATTTTTAAAAGCTGTACACAAAATGTATTAACAAATAGAAAATAAATCTTAAACAAAACAATCTAACTTAACTCAGAGGCTATAAATCCGCTACTAACCCTAATGCATGCATGAGCAAAAATAATGCCCCCTTTCTTTGTATCAATCATTCTCCGCCTTCCTTACTTTTATTTATTGGAGTGTTCCGGATTAGATGGATTTTGGTTCAGGTATATTTAGTATATATTTTTGCCGAGACACTTATTTCTCAGCTATTCCCTTGGGTTGCAAAGCCAAACTAGGAACCTTTATAGTTTCGCCATATCAGTCTGTCCATCCGTCCATCTGTCCGTGTCTGTCCGCGATTTAACTCACAGACTTTTGCTACTGCAAAGGTGTAATAAAATTTGGCATAGGTATACATTTAAATTACGCCGACAAAGTTGTAAAATAAACTCTTCAAAAGGGTTTCTAGTTTGATTTTGGGACCCTAAAAAAGTGTTTTCACAGTAATGACTACCAAAGTGACAAATCAAGACAAATTCGTTATAATAGAAATACAAACGTAAATAGCGGCTGCTTCTGACCATTACTCAATTTTAATTAAATTCCCTTATCTCCAGATATTGACAAAAATAATTACTTATTATCAGAAATGAGAATTTTTAATTATTATTATGGTTGCTATTGTGCTGCGGTAATCACAATAACTTATAATAGCCAGGCGTGTATTTTATTGCACATATTTTTTTCAAACATTTACAAACCATGAAAAGAAAAATAACAATACTAAAAAATGGTCAAGTGTGAGTTGGGCTCGCGCTGATTCGATTCAAAATCGAATTCAAATTGGAATATAATAATACATACTGTGCTGCGGTATGGATGGGTGCGCGAGCCCAACTAACTCTTTTTTTGAACAATTTTCTCTGAGTAGCAGTAAAACCTATTTTGCGCAACCAAATTTTAACAAAATATTTATTTTCAACCACTTATTGTGAGCTTAAACTTAGTTAATAATTTGTAACTAATTTTCAGATTCGGTAAAGACACTGATAGCGAAGCAGGACGGTGTCCAATTGGTATGTGGCCGGCTGCAGCAGCTGGTGGCGCGACAGGCGGCTCGCGCGCTGAGGGCCGCTGACGAGGAGGTTGAGGCAGTCATCAAGCAGGCCTGCGAACTAGTCATCATTGTGCTCACTGGCGGTGAGTGTTTTTTACAAGACTGCTCTAGAAGGAGTTACAAGCTTTAACTTGTTTCAATGCAAAAAATATGCTATAACGAAAACAATAAAAACGCAAATCAGAAAAAATAAATGAATTTACAACGTTACCTACTCTACATTAAAACTTGAAGGTCTTTCCAGAGATATAAATATCTGTAAATCTATTAAGAGAGAGCGAATTATGTGACACCGAAACAAAAAAGGGGTGTTATAAGTTCTACAATTTCTATCTGTATGTCTCTCTGTCTATAGACATTGGTAGCTCCCAAACGGATGGACCGGTTCAACCTTTTTAAAAGAATGCTTTTACACAGGTACACTTTCACCTAAGAGTAGACAAGAGGGAGAGGAAACAAACAAAATACGACTTTTTTTTTCAGATGAAGCAATGCACTTGCTATACGCAGACGGCGCCGGCCCCGTGTACCAGAGCATGGTGCGCTGGCTGCAAGCACCCAACGCGCACCTCCTGGGCGCCGCTGTACTGGCCGTCGGCAACTTCGCGCGGCAGGACGACTACTGCATCAAGATGATGGACGCGCACATCTATGACAAGCTGCTTGGTGAGGGACCCTTTAAAAGTAGTCATTTTTGTAGGGGCTGGGAAGTAGACAATAGATGGACTCTCAAAAAGTGACAGTTTACCTGAAGTCTCAAGTTTTTCAGGCTGCATGACAGTCAGTGAAGCTATGTATGAAATCTTAAAAGACTATGCAATGAAATGTTCTAATATTGACTTACCTATTATCTTGTCAAATTGTATAGCTTGTATGTACAACGCTGCATTAGAAGTGTAAATTTGACTTTTATTTTAACCAAGAACAAAATCAAACCTGTTCTTGGTTAACATTATGTCAGCAATAGCAGTCGCATAGCATCTAGCTCCTAACCTGTTTTTTCTATCATTGTTCCAGATATCTTCGAGCTTCACTTTAACTTGACTCGCGATGAAGACAAATCCGCAGACTTAGCGATGTCGACTAAACTCCAGCACGCGGCGTTGTCCGCGCTCCGCAACTTGACTGTGCCAGTAGCTAACAAGCGAGTAGCTGCGGCGCAAGGAAGAGCAGCGCCTGTACTATTGGCGGCACTGCCTCATGTGACCGACCACCATGTGGCGTACAAGCTACTGGCTGCTCTGAGGATGCTGGTGGATGGACAGGGTGAGTAAGCCAATCAGTGACTTCAGACGGTGAAGTTTCTTCATTACTTAGCAATGCTTGTAGCTTATTAGTGAATTGCTGATGTTTAACACTGCTTCATGTGACAAAGTACTGGGCGCTCTGAAGATACTATATTCTTAGTGGTGGTGGACCTTGACCAGGGTTCCTCCGGATCGGTACCACTGTCGTATCGTTAACTTGGTTGTGTTCCAAAGTGGGGATGAGACAAACAGTGGTGTGTTGGATTTTTTTGTGACCTTTCCAAAGCTTTCGACTGTGTAGATCATGTGGATCTAATATTAAAATTATAACATTAATGGTCTGTCAAATACGTCTCTAACTCTTATGTCGTCATATCTAGAGTGATAGAACACAAACAGTCGTTGTAAACCAAACACAGTCTATTGGAGCAGCAGTTAAATTAGGTGTGCCTCAGGGCTCTATGTTAGGTCCTTTCTTGTTTTTGGTTTATATAAATTTGACTGTATTTTTTCCTCTTTGTCTGCACAGAGAGTGTGGCCCAGCAACTATCATCCGACCAGGCAGCTCTGCAAGCCGTGGCCCGGTGGGGCGGCGCCGAGCACGCCGGAGCCGCCGGGGAGGCCCCGCGCCTGCTGGCCTGGGCCGTGCGCCAGCTCGCCAGGACGCCCGCCAGCTGGAGGCTCTTCGTCGAGGTTAGTGAACAGGGGGGTTATTATGACATAGCAATGCATTTCAGTTTACGTTGAGATAAAAGCACAGAGCTATACAACTGCTATAGCTCTGTCGTTTACGCTCGCCGTAAAATGAACTGCATAGCTATGTCATAATAACCCCCCTGGTCTATATAATATGTCGGCACAGAGTGCAGCCCAGCAGCTGTCATCAGAGCAGGCAGCCCTGGAGGCCATGCACAGATTTTAGTGAGGCCTTTGACAAAGTCTCTTACAAAATTCTTATGAATAAGTTAAACACATAATTATGTAGTGTCTGGTTCTTCAACCTTGGCTCAAATCTTATTTATCTGACAGAGTATTTTACGAAGTAGTCAATGGTTATCAATCTAGTCTTGGCATTATTACTTCGGGCGTCCCGCAAGGCTCCCACATAGGCCCAGTCCTTTTTAACCCTTTTATTAACGGTGGGTTGTTGTTGTTGTTATTGTAAGTATCGTTATCTAAGTATTAGTGTAAGCATACGTTAGTAAACCTTTGATAAATGTAAAAAAAAGGATGACAATAATTTAAACAGTTCCTTGTACCAGATACGAAACAAAAGTACGATACGATAGCTTATCTTACTGTTTCTGACCGTGATCCAAGTTTTTGTCCCCTAGATCGAAGGCTGCATATCGAGTCTCGTGACCATGCTAGTGGCTTCGCACTCTGTCATGCAGAACGAAGCCATCCTCGCTCTCACTCTGCTCGCCATACACTCGCTCAAAACCAAAACGGCCGAAGACTTCGACTACGAAAAGAACTTTGTCGCCAATCTCTTAAAATCGGAAATTGGTAAGCACGTGTCAGTGTTAGTAGAAACTAACAGTAGCAAAATGCCTTTGGAAGTCATTGTGAATTTGCTAGCGTTCCTAGACGTAACTGCTAAAGTGAATCAGTTAGCGGTCGACTTCAAGGATGCCAATGTGCACGTGTCTTTGAAGAAGCTTCTAGACGCGCGGAGCGATCTGAGCAACGATTTGAAGAGTTGTCTTCTATCTGTGGTTGGTGTTATAACAGGTAAAACGGAGTGAATATGAAAACTAGTGTTGTTAAAATTGGGATCCCTTCGAATCACTCATTTTATCGAATTTCAGTTCATCGAAAGCTAATTTTGTCTGAAACGGCTTGAGTAAGAAAAAGTTTTATGTCCGTGCAGTAAGAGTGAAAAAGGCGTCGCTCGGCTCGATTCGGCGTTGCGAACGGAACGACGTCGTTTTCGCTCTTATTGCATGGACATAAAACTTTTTCTTACCGGCTCAAGCCGATTCCGCGTCGATAGGTCTGGGGAGACCCTAACAGTACAAAGATCTGGGCCTCTATTCAACACGGTAAAAACAATATGGTTTTTGATCTGTTATCGTATTGTCACCGTTTTGATAGCTCTTATTTACTTGACAGTAATGGCGGCGGACGTCATAACAATACCATAACAGAACAACTACTATATCGCTTTTATCGTCGGGAATAGAGGCGCAGTGCAAAAAACAACATCATTGTCATTGTTTGTCATTTACAAAAAAGGGTATACTAGGCAAGTTGCCGTTCTAATTTCCGTTCCTCGTAAAAAAATGCCGAAATTCTATTATCGTTTCTAATAATTTCATTTAGTTGTGTTGGAAAAATATTAGTTTTTACAAATATCGCAAATAATAACAACCTGGATTAACAAAAACACTATCGGTTTACTGATATGGTTGAATTAAACCAACTTGTGAGTTATTTGTAAAAATAACTTAACAGTCGCAAAGCAGACCTTACGTTTGTTAAAATATGTTTAAGGGCACTATTAAACATATTATTATGAACTGTATATACAAGAAATCTAGTCATTTCATATTACTTTGTTGTAATATAAAGATAGTATTTCACTTTTATTAAGTTTACATTATTTTTAATAACAATAATTACTTTTTATTTTGTAATCTGTTTAATATTAATGAAAATAGATAGTTTTATGACTTATTTTAATAGAAACTGTGCCGTATATCACTATTTATTTAAATACTTGCACGTTATTTCAACTTAGTTTGTTTTTCCTTCCAACTCTACATTTTCTTTTGTTAATTATTAACAAAGGAACTTTACTAAAATTGCTTTAGGTATATTGTATACGGTATATTTGTTGATCTGTCCCTCTCTGTCGCTAAGAGACTACACCAGCTAGAGAGAATACCACTTTTACTCTCGACGATTTCTTTTTCTAGCAGATGTTTCTGTGGTGAGTTTTTAAAAGATTCTCATGACTCCGCAAATTGTCACTTTAATAGGTAAAAATCAGGGGGTTATAAAGTGCTTACAGGCCTAAGTAGGTATGACCTATTATGCCTAAATTTTGATGATCAAATTTAAACCAACATAATAACAGTTCAATAAGTTCTTATAAGATCTGATCAGATTCTGGATCGGGTAAAACCTAAAAAACGTTATTGCTCTGTACATCCAAAAGCAATGTATTTTCGGGTATGTCCCATCTGTTCCATGGAACTATGAATAATACGTCACAGCTCGAGACAAAATGTGTAGTTCCATGAAACTAATGGAACATTTTACCGGCTTTTTTTAAAGTTATAAATATAAGGAAAAATAGTTAAGATAAAGAACAATTACATAATGTAAGTAGGTCATTCCAGTTTTTAAGCTAAGTATTTATCGACTTTATCGTAATAATTTAATTCACTTGAACTTCACTTTACTATTTATATTAGCCATACTGCTTCATAGTTGCAGTAAATTTGTTAGGACCGAAGGGTAACATAATGCTTAATAAGGAAAATGAACTCTAAATAACTTACAAAGGGAAAAAAGTTGAATTTCCTTTGCTTGGTTGACATTTACAATGTAAAATAAATACATCTACTCTTTGTCCTTTGATATTTTCTAAAGAAAATCTAAATTTAAATAAAAATAAACAAATTAGGACTCGTTTTTTTTATTGACTATCAATAAAATAAAATGTTTCTTTCACTCTCAAGTTCCACTAATATTTACAAGTCCAGGGAGCAATATTACAACATTGCAAATATATTCAACTCGGCGCGCGCTTAAAAAAAATAACATAATGCTTTTAGCGGCCCGAAAACTGATGCGTTCATATCTTTTTACAAGAATTAATTTGCGTTGCTTTACAAAATTGATTATTAGTGTTGTATTGGAATGAGCTGAAATTTGGAATGTGTCTAAGAGCTGATTTAAAAATGGAGCCAGAAAGATGCAACAGGAATTCCACTGTACTTACCATCATAGACCCACCGAGTTCGGACTCATGAGTTCTGTTTTCTGCAAAAAAAAGTCGACAACAAAAGCTTTCCATCAACGAAGAAGGTATTGCAAACGTGAATAATAATCTGGACTTGTAAATTCAAGTAATACCACTAAACATAACAATTCTGAAGAAATACTCAAAGTTCAATGTTAAATAATACATAATGTTTTAGTTATTCAGCGTACTTGTAAAGTTTACGCTTAGTGTTCAATTATTATCGTAATTATAAGGTTTAGCGTTTAAATGAATACAAATAGATCGCGCTTCTATACAACTACGTACCTTGGTTGAATAGCTACTTACAAGTTGCTATGAAAGTAAGTAATTGTAGATATTGTATGGAAACGCGGTTTTTCTGTAGATTTCTTTATACAAGTTGTAAATGGAAACAGATATATACAACGAAAACTATATTTGATTTAGGGCCTGTTTCACAATCGACAAGTAAATTATGTGCCAGTTAAAGTTAGCCTTCTCCTTGTCTATGTTCAAGTGTAAGAAAGGGAAAGGGCTAAATTTATGTGTTAGATATGTTTTACTTGACGATTGTGAAACAGGCCCTTAGCATAAATACACGTTTGCGAATATTTATGCAAGTCGGACTCTCGCACGACGGGTTCCGTAACACAGCAAAGAAAACATATTTTATGGTTCGGGAAACCACTTTATTTTTGAACTTAATTTTATTTATAATAAAAAAAAATACACTGAAATGTGAGCTGTGACTGGGAAATTCTCAAGTGTTCTTGAGATACAGCCCGCTAAAAGATGGACGGATTGGCGGACAGCAGAGACTTAGTCATAGGGTCCGGAACCCCTAAAAACTAACCTACAAACTAGAGAAATAAACAATATAGCTTGGAAAAGAGTGACGTGGTGACATATTGGGACCACAATATTGCCAAGTGGCAACCACCTAAATTAGCTACAGTTTTTGGGCAAAAAATGGACCATGTTGCCCTAACTAACATCAGATCTCTCTTTTCATCTACAGATTATCTGAAACGTTGTCTGAATTTATTCATTTACAACTTGTATAAAAATAGTTAAGGTTTAAGAATCCCGATAGTGCACTTATAGTTTGGAACGAAGCTTCGATAAACACTAGTTTTAATGATTCCTAGACATTCGTAATGTCCAATCGAATAGGTTTGTGTTCATAGACAACGTGTAAGGACAACATAGCATTTACTCTTGAGAATTCACACTCTATTTCACAAACGTTTTAGCATTGATGCCCTTTAGGGAACATGTCACTTTCTTATTCGTTAAGGTAGAAGCGACATTAAATTTTATGATATTTTGTTTAACGGCATTTTGGGCAGTATACAATGTATAATCAAAATCATTATTACATGGATTATTATTGTCATTGATTTGGATCTTTGAACAGAGCATTCACGAGTGATTATCATGTATTTTATCGCATTTATATTTATTTTAACATTATTATATAATTTGTAAATTAAGGTTCCATATTATGCAATTTCCTTTTCCTCGTCAAGACAATGTACTTTAGAATGCATTCATAAGGTCAATGAAGTTTTTTATGTATTTATTTATTTAATTCAATTTCACACACAACCTCTCTCTTATCTATTGATATCAATACTAACTGAGAGAGCTAGATAAATACGAACATATCTGACAAAAGTACGATGTCGATTATTTATTCAATACATCTGACACGTTTTTAGCTTGCCAAAAAAGAGTTTGTAATGGTGACAGATGGAGCTACGTTTTTTTATAAGTGGCACGCTGGCAACCACCACTCTAGAATTGGGTCACGTTACCAATTCTTGCGTTTTACTTACCTCTATTATTACAGATGACTACATAGCATACACTAGAATAACTTGAGCGACACGTTATTACGCGGAATAAGATTATATTGAATAAATAACCGACATCGTATTCTGTCTGTCGGATGTTCTTAATTATTATTAAAATTATTATTATATTTTTAATCTGCAGATTAAATATCTAGTTATTCTCTGCCTAGCTAGGCGTGGCCTCTGCCCAGTTAGCACTTATCCCTGTCCTGTGAAACAGTACAATGCTGTACTTTTTCACAGGACAGGGATACGTGGAAACAGAAGAGAAGACACGCCTAGCACTCCTAGCAGATTCAATATCTAGCAAATAATTATTAATCTGCTAGGCGTGTGGCCTCTGCCCAACTAGCACTTGTCTCTGTCCTGTGAAACAGTACAATGCTGTACTGTTTCACAGGACAGGGACAAGTGCTAACTGGGCAGAGGCCACGCCTAGCACTCCTAGCAGATTAAATATGTAGCAAATTATTATTAATCTGCTAGGCGTGTGGCCTCTGCCCCACTGGCATTTGTCTCTGTCCTGTGAAACAGTACAATGCTGTACTGTTTCACAGGACAGGGACAAGTGCTAACTGGGCAGAGGCCACGCCTAGCACTCCTAGCAGATTAAATATGTAGCAAATTATTATTAATCTGCTAGGCGTGGCCTCTGCCCCACTGGCATTTGTCTCTGTCCTGTGAAACAGTACAATGCTGTACTGTTTCATAGGACAGGGACAAGTGCTAACTGGGCAAAGGCCACGCCTAGCACTCCTAGCAGATTAAATATGTAGCAAATAATTATTATTTATCTTGCTCTCTATTATATATTGATATCAAATCTAAATGAGAAAGCAAAATAAATACGAACATATTCGACAAAATACGATGTCGGTTATTAATTCAATATAATATAAGTAAAAACTAAGTTAGCAATGGTTATTCAAATAATTCACGAAAAATAAAAACTTAAGGTTAGCTTCACTTCATAATGAATGTACCTGTAACTTTAAATTTTTATTCCTGTAAGCACATCTTTATTATAGTTATTATGGACCAACATTCCTAGTATAGGGTTTTTCAATTCAATTTGGATTAATTCAATATTAACGTCGATAATAACGTTTAGTAAAGTAAAATTGATATTAACCGCTTCAGGGAATAGTGATTAGATCTTAATAATGTTTTTCATTATACACGCATAGTTGGTAATATAGTTTTCAGCTGAAATAAACCATTTTAAAGCTATTTTGTTTTTTATTTAAGTAAATCCCATAAATCAGTCTTGTTGGGCTCTAGCCATTAGTTCCATGGAACTAAGAATTTCGTATTGAACATTTAGTCAGTTATTATCATGTTTACTTAGTTTTTTATTTATTTATTGTTCAATACTTATTACTTAATTCTATTTTATTTGTGATATGAAGCTAATGGGACACCCGCCATGTCAACACGTTGACCACTGAAAGATAGCGAGTAAACCACATTGCTATTCGCGCCACTACTTTCAAGTAAATAATACCTCAAAAGCAATATGTGTTTACCGAGTAGAAAATTACCCCTGGCTTATTGTTGACACCCTACCGATTTTTAGCACCAAATACTTTGTTTCAAGTTAGGGTGGTCATTCAGCATTCACGAAGCGCTACTTAAGCTAACGGAGTCATAAACTGCATCATTGTTTTAAAGTTGGTCGAAAAATTGTGGCGTTATCTATGAAAAGGGACCTTATTGTCGATGGCGCTTCCGCCATTATTAACGATGCTCCGATATAAATACAACGTCGCGTGACGCAGTGCGGCGTAAATAAACAAGTTTCTGCTAATGCTTAAAGAGCTTTAAAACAAAACGCGGTTACAAAATGACGTTATTTCTACTACTAGTCCAAAGCGGGCATAGCAAACACTGATAATATTACATTAACTTCTCATTAAATAATTATCAAAAAAAAGTATGCTTTCGAGACAATCCTTATTAACTATGTTTTTCTTTTCAGAACACCTTTTATAAAAGTTCGTGTTGTCAATTGAGTTTATCCTACTTAGATAAACAATACATTATGTAAAATAGCTTTTATTCATAGAATCACAGTTGGTACAGAAAAATATTACAAACATACATAATCTTTTTAAACTTAAGGGATGGAGACACTTTCACTTATCATTTACATATTATCAATAAGTTCAATAAAGTATTTAGAGCCGTATTACTAATCTTGAGTGAGACACCCTTTTCAAGATGCGTCACAATTCACCGTTTCCTATGACTTGACGATTACTTTGTCGCCTTAAGTATTCAACTTAAGGCCGGCGAACGTACATCGAAACGCAGAGCGCAGAGAATTTTTCGGGTATGTCCCATTTGTTCGATGGAACTTCACATTTTGTATTGAACTATGACGTAATGGTCAATGTAAAATTCGTAGTTCCATGGAACAAATGAGACATACCCAATTTTCACAGCCTAGCGTCTTTGGACATGTTGAAATAATATCGAAATTAACTAATACCACCCGCAAGCGTCTCCTCGTATTTGTGGTGTTAATTCATTTCGATTTTATTTCCACACGTCCAAAGACGATAATGCTTTGGCAGTGAAAAATTATCTGCGCTGCGCTTCGGTGTATGTGAGCCGGCCCTTAAGATCAGCTTAATATGGCTCTCATAGCCGTAATAAACAGAACTTGGCTGAGATGCCAGTCTCAAGACACATTAAACTAAAGGTCCAACTAAATAAATATCAGGGGACAATCTTACACAAATTTACCTAGTCCCAAACGGGTGCAGACCCACCGTACCACTGACCAAAATTAGTATCATAAATATGAGGTAGGTTTAGGTTATGTTGGTTCTTCAGCAGGCCAAACTGCCCAGAAATAGTCAACACCGTTAAATTCGATTTTAATAGAAATAAATTGGTCAAAGTACAGTGGTACGTCCGAGGGGTACGGTGGGTCTGAAGGGTCCCAAACTAAGCTCTAGGCTTGTACTATGGGAAGTACACAGTGATGAACATACTTAACTTGAAAAAATACATAAAAACATCCAAGATACAGAAACAAATACTCCCACTCATCACACAAATATTTACTCATACCAGAATCGAACTCTAACTTGCTTCGTAGGCAGGGTCAATATAAACTAGGCTAAATGCGTTGTCGAAAAAAAACTCAATGTCACAGAAAACGGTCATTTCTAAAGTGTCACGGGACGCTGGCATCTCATGTAAGATCAGCTTAATATGGGTCTGCTCCTTGTCACTGTTCCTAGTCACTGTCATCCAGGTTCATCATGGATCGGTCCTGGATCATGGTGGAATGTGAGTTGAGAGCCAACTGGAACTTTAGTTCTTCGTCTGAAACCAGGTGTCCGGGGACAATTGGGCCTCTGTTGACGCAGCCAACCACTGTAAAAGAGAGAATGAAGCATACATTTTTGTAGATTAAGGCAAAGGAAGACTATGGAATTTAGTTAATATGAATATTAATTTTGAGTTTAAATGAAACGGCTAATTTTATAAATAAAGGAAATATCCGACTGCCGAAGGCGGAGGGTAATGTTTTTGACCTGTATGTATGGTTCTATGTTCCCTTGTAAAGGCTGAATGGACGGCCCGATTTCGACAAGCGAGGTGTCTCGTTAGATTCGTCTTGGCGTCGCGGGTATCACTGGGTACTTTATTTATATTTAAATGTGAAATAGCCGAAATAAAAAAAATATAAGTACACCCCTGCTCAAAATACGGTGACAGTACGGCAGCGGTGTGGGAGCATGCGGTTAAGTCGTGACGTTTACGGCACGTCACTGCGATTGCATACCGTCACCGAATTTTGAGCAGCGGTGTACTTATAATTTTTTTATTTCGGCTATTTCACATTTAAAAATAAATAAAGTACCCAGTGATACCCGCGACGCCAAGACGAATCTAACGAGACACCTCGCTTGTCGAAATCGGGCCGTCCATTCAGCCTTTACAAGAGAACATACAGGTCAAAAACATTACCCTCCTCCTTCGGCAGTCGGATAAATAGAAACAAGTTAACTCTCTAAAATGTCTCTGCACGGGTAGCACAAGTTGTATTTTCTCGCTTGTTGCTCAGTGCGTCTCTATCGTTACTGACTAGATAGAAAGGGAGATCCGAACGACAAACAAGTCGCGGACAACATGTGCTAGATAGCCTGATAGTGGTAAATGACTATGACTATGACATTAAGTTTGTATGGAACCTTACCAGGGCACTTGGTTTTATGCTTCATACGGATTAACTTCATAATGGCTTCTCGTTCGTAGACGTGGCCACAAACTGTGTTCTTCACGGGGTCCTCAATGGGTCGCTTCGTTATTGGGTCAATCTGTAAAATAACAAACAGAATTTAACTGTTTGTATGTCTAAGCACTCAACTGATAGGTGCAGGGTCACATGATCAACATTTTATTCGATTTTGAACTTAAATACAAGTAACATAGAGTCTAAAATGTTTCCAATTCCAATGAACTAATATAGTAAGACATTAATTATTCGTAGAATGAAAGGAAACATAAAATTTACAAAACGGCCGATAAATCATATCGTTCTTGACCTGTTATCGTATTGTCAATGTTTTGATAGTCCTTATTTACTTGATTATAATGGCGGCCGATTTAAAAACAATACCATAACAGGTCAAAGACGATATGGTTTTTACAGGCTAGAATAGAGGCCCTGTTTTATATGTTTTATATTTCTTGAATTTGAATTTGACGTTTGATGCGCCGTTTAGCGTCAGACGACGGGTGCAAGGGCGTTTCTTAGAAAGTTTGTTTGTTTGTATAATTTCATTTAACTAACCTTGAAAAGCATATTGAACGTTTAGCATAAAAACCAATTGTATAATTTTATCAGGCATACAATCGAATAACATAACACTCATTTAGTTAAACTATAATTTTCTTGTTATTATGCATTTTTCTAGTCAATTTCTTCTAACTAGGTTAGGTTAGGTTAGGTTAGAACTGTGACCACATTAATATTAATGAAAGCCGTTAGAAATATTTATTTTTTAATTTATGAACCTTATAGTTTTAGAAATTATGGTTTCGTTTTATGCATCGTAATTATTATATCGTTGGTTTGTTAATAAAGTTTATTTGTGTTATGTAAAATTAAAATAAGCCCATTTGTTGTTATACTAAACATTACACACCCAAGAGGCTATAAATAAAAAATAAATATATAAAAAACACTTAACATGATAATGTCACACTTACAGGTCTGCTCTGTGATTCAGTTATTGCTAAGTCAGATTCTTCTAATGCATCTGTAAAAGACACAGGGTTAAATATTTTATTTGCTAATTGATTTTGAGTAAATTATTAAATCAGGTTAAAAAAATCGAAAACTAACCACCTCTCACAAGCATCCCTCTCTCAATCCTTTTCTGCATCTCTATCATGTAAGGATGATTGTTGGTATTAAGACGCTTGGTTGCAAGATTTTCCACATTTGCAGCAAATCTTTCTTGAAGCGTATCAATGTTTGAAATATCGGTTTCATTCTGTAAAAAACGCAATTGTAAGAATAATTTTGTTATGCATAAATACCTAGTTTAATATAAGGAAACACCATTTTATTCCATTCTAAACTGAATATTTACAATGAAAAATTTGGCCAGTCACCATGTCTCGGCGGCAGTTAGCGGTAGCCTGCACCACTGCTGCTGCTTACTAATTATTCAACACATTATTCATTACACATTCCCACAGAGATTACAGTATGGGAATAGGCTTATGCAAGATATACATTTTAAAGAAAGTGGGAGATTTGAAAATTTTACAAGAATGACTTTGCAAGAATTTCAAATCATTATTGACTTGTTTTTTAGCCAAGTAGGTAAAATCCAACGTGTTTTCCGAATACAAACAACTATAATATTTATACTTATATATTACTACAAATGGAAGAGGTAAATTCATTTAAATAACGCCAAGTTGACAAGTAAACAAAAAATAAAATAATCAAACTCTAGTACTTTAGCTCTCGCCAAGGCTTGCGTGGCTACTTCTTGTCGAGCTTCCATCTCGCAGTATTCTTCTACGTAAGATCTAAGTTTGGCAAGTTCTGCTTCTTTATCTTCGTTCAAATATTTAGAAACATTTTCCGTGCAAAGGTAAACGCTGTTTATGCATTGTTTTCGGAGGTCTGCGAGATCTGTGTCAGTCATTGTGGATTTTTACTAGTGTTTTTAATGGTAAACAATGTTAAATTAAGTTATAATTATTGTAAGACAAGACAACAAAATCCGCCGCGAAAAGAATCGAATGCATGCAATGCAATCGGATGTCAATGTCAAATTTTATATTTGACAGTTGACAGTAGGTAGATGCATTCACAGCGCTTGTTTGAATGTTAGGGAAATAGTTGGTGGTATTCGGGCGTTTCAACCGCCGTCATTGTTGTCTTCAATATTATATTGACGAAAATATTGATAACTACCAGCAACTTTTTTTGTCAAAATCAACGGACCCAGGGGTAATATCCATTCTATTTAAAAGAACAAGAAAATTATAAAGTTTATCTTGAATAATATGCAAAGACAATAATGACGGCGGTTAAAACGCCGAATAATCACGGACCCGGGAACGAGGCCAAACGTCCCGTGGAGTTACAGACGTTATGCCGGCTGTACATACTCGTCGGCAAGCCTCTCAGCGATACTCTCGGGGTGAAACTGACCGCGACCGGACATAGCGAGACGAGACGAGACTGAGTGAGATAAAAAGCGAGCGGGACAAAACGAGAACGTCTCGGGGTATCTCGCCGAATATGTACAGCCGGTTTCACATACTCGTCAAAGCCGTTTCAAATGCTCTTGTCTTGTCTCGCCTTGTTTCGCCATGTCCTGAAGGTTTATTGTCTAACGCACTCGCAATCCCGATCGTTTTCATTTTGAAAATCGAAGGCTTGTCTGCATCCTACTAATATTATAAATGCGAAAGTTTGTGTGTGTGTGTGTGTGTGTTTGTTACTTCTTCACGCTGCAACGGCTGGACGGATTTGGATGAAATTTGGATTGGAGACAGCTTATACCCTGGATTAACACATAGGCTACTTTTCATCCCGGAAAATTTAAAAGTTCCCGAGGGAATAACTATAATCGAAATCTACGTGGACGAAGTCGCGGGCAGAAGCTAGTACAAAATAAAAACAATTGCTCCACTTTGAAGCCGGTTGCGATTGCAAGTGCGTTAGACAATAAGCCCTCAGGTTGCGGTCTGTTTCGGGTCGAGACTCTCGGCGAGTTCTTCCCCGCTGCACTTTCAATGTCAAAAGGTAAAGAAAACAATTCTCAGTAATAAAGTAGTTTATTTAAAACTAAAGAATACATTTAAACCATTCGTATAAAGGTTGATTAAACTTTATAGATTACACTTAATCTAGATAAATATCTATTTCTATATCAGTTATACTTGTAACAATCTATTTAAGGCGAAGCGTCCACTCTGCATCATATTAATCATACTCTAGATTATATTTTTACATAACGGCAATAAATATATTTCCTAATCTATTTTTTATTTCTTTAACGTCATGCTCATTTTCATACTACAAGCTAAATAGTAATAAAAATGTATTGGACGTTATATAAAAATAAGAGTAGCCAGAAGAAATAATCATATTTCCTATTTTACACTTTTTTGTCACTTCGGCAGTTTCCTCATAATTTAGTATGTTAGTAATTTACATTAAAAGCAATAATTTTCTGTAGCGAATTTTTGAATCTCACTTTACCTCAGCAGAAATAAATCTAAACAATATTTTACTTGAGGCGGTTTTTCGTGTGGCCTACATAAGTGTTTTAAATCCATTTGTTATTTTTCGCGTAGCGTTTAGTTCATTTATTTTACCACTACTACATATTACTTTATATTACAGAATTACAGACAATGACCGCAATGAGTTTTTCAAAAAAGGCATGTCTTGATATCTATTTCTAAATCTGCAACTTTAAAAAGGCAGACAGTGAGTGCCACGCCTTCATTTTACAAAAAAGTCGTGTCCCCCATTTTGGGATCCATAGACGTCAATCGTTTTGGAAATCGCCACCAGTAGAGAAAACGTTTAAACAAAATAGACGATCGAGACACAAACCGAAAAGAAAATAGACGATCGAGGTAAAATGCGAATCGGTGAATCGCTATAGAGAATTAACGCTTTAAATGTAAATTACTAACGAACGCTCATACGGTCACCCCCACGTGGCCCAGGGCCGAGGCCAGAGCCTTCAGATGCGCGCGCATGTCGGCCTCGGACAGGCCGCGCCGCGCCGCAATCACTTTGAACGCGTTCAAGTATTCCAGCTCGGAGAACTGGGCGCCTTTCTCGCGGATAGATGCTATGATTTCCTGTGAATAAAAAAAGTTTGGTTGGTAAAATGTCACTATGTACAAATATTGTCTGTTTGTTCGCGATAATCGCTATAACGACTAAACACATTTTCTCACCGATAGTGGCAATCATTATTTACACCGCATAAAGTCGATATTGGTGCATCGACTATTCGTATTTAGCGTAATAAGTCCTGTAGATTTACCACGCAGTCCGATCCGATGGAGCCCTGTAGTGTGGGTGGACCCTTCAAGGGTCCCATATACGGTACGATTCGTCTGTACGATCGATCTGACGATTGATCGCACCATAAAATGATGCCCATATACAAAACGATTGGTCGTAACGATCGATCATTTACTTGTTTGAAACTGAAGGATAAAAGACAGTGTGTCAGAGTGAAACAAAATCGAATCGTTGATCGTAAAGAGCCATACACTGTCGATTCATCGTTACGATATTCATGATTGCATGGGTTTTAGTTGCGATTTCCGACATCGTCTTCGATTAAGTAAATCGTTAAAGATCTTGATATACTATCGATTCGTCGTTTCGATCAGTCTGAAGTGACGGATCGTACAGACAAATCGTACCGTGTATGGGGCCCTTGACGTCACTCAGAGGTTAGTCGAGTACTGACCTCGGGCTCGGGCAGCGCGTCGAGCAGGCGGCTGTAGTCGTGCGCGCGCTGCAGGCCGGCGTGCGGCAGCGACAGCGCGGCCAGGCAGTGCCGCAGCGTGGCCAGCGTGGCGCCCGCCAGCAGCGCGTCGCCCGTGGCGCACTGCCAGCGCCACACCACGCCCGCCGACATCATCTCGCCGATGCCGTTGAAGATGTACTGAGGGGTCGAATATATTCATATTATTATTATATTCACATAAAAGGTGTTTGTTTGTAGGGTCACCGACCCCTAGCTAGATGTAGGAGAAAAAAAAGAAATTATAATTCACTTTATTTAAATTTGATTAACGGGCTTATATTTGGATTTTACTCGAAGCGTTACGTAATTACGTTGCTTAATTTTAACTAGGGAATAGGGAATTTCATACCAAACAAAACACACATGATAATAAATACCAGGGGACAATGACACACAAATTGACCTATTCCCAAACCAAGCTCTAGGCTTGTACTATGATGGATTAGATAACGATAAGTTTCTTTATATAAAGAAATACATACTTAAATACATAGAAAAATCCCAAGACTCAGGAACAAATACTCGCGCTCATCACACAAATATCTGCCATTACCGGGATTTGAACCCGGGAATGCTAGCTTCGTAGGCAGGGTCACTACCAACTAGGCTGACTCGTCGTCAATATAAAAAAACATGAACAATAGTCTCTTCGTGGCAACCATAACTTGCACCGATTGCTTGCATGGCGAGACATGCTTAGAGGTCCTGTGTACTGACCGCACGGCGGGGCGGGGCGAGCGCGGCGGCCAGCTCGTGCGCGGCGAGCAGCGCGCGCGCCAGCCGCCCCGCGCCGCCCGCGGCCTCCTCCGCGCCACCCGCCGGCTGGCCCAGGAAGTGGAAGCACTGGATACGCATCTGTGACAGCAACACATACATACATATACAGGTGTCCCAAAAATCAACGTCAAGTCGAAAGAAGGAGATAGGGCAAGCGCTGACAGAAAGTCATCTGCCTGTCAAGTACCTAAAAATTATAGCCACTCAAACAAAAATCGAGATAATTTACACCCTGTGATGATCTTCCAAGTGATGTGACTGCAAATCTTTATTTTCTTTCCATTTTTTTTATGTAACCCTGAATAACTCTTTTGAAAATTACAGATTAAAATAAAATATTACTTTTTATCCCAACCATGTACATTATTTAATCGTCCAACTTGAAGAGGCTGTACCGAAAAAAAAAGTATTACGCTATTTTGGCAAGAAGCTTGAAAAGATGGCGCATTTAGTGTGGATTCCAAAATAGTATAGCACTTGCTAGATTGTGTGAATATTGAGAAAAAAAATGCTCGCACAGTAGGAGCGTTCCTCAATCGAGAATACCCCGACCGGTGGATAGGACGGGCTGGCACTATTTTGTGGCCAGCCCGTTCACGCGACTTAAAGCCACTAGAGACTCGGGCAGCGCTAAAAGAAAAAAAAACTTCAATCCAATAGAAAATTTTGGTCTTCTATCTATTGGTTTAAAGTACACTTTTTATTTAGCGCTGTTGAAAATGGAATTGTCAAAATGGAAAATTTAAGCGGTTATATTGTCTAGAATGGTGTCTGAAAAATTCCCTTACCTCCAGATGCAAGAACAGCAGGCACTTGTGCGATATCTCGTCGAAGATCAATGCGGCGGACGCGATGTCGTCGCGCAGGCGCTCCGTCAGCTTGACGGAGCCGCCGGGCGACGGCGCCGTCAGGATGGACGGCAGCGTGCGGATGTTGGTCGCGAGCCAGTCCTGCATATTCATCGTTTTTTCTCAAAATTGTCCGGAAAAGTTGACATTACTGTCTACATATACGTGAAGTACAAAATTTACTGACAGTTGTCAAATTAAAAAATAACAGTGCCCGCTACACAAGCCCGCAATGTTGCATACAAATTTCAGTACTGTGTAGCTTTTAACTTTTTAAAAAGTGAAAAGGGCCATAATAAAATGTGGGCAAAAGCATAACTTTTTTATCTTGAATAGCATTTTTTTTTTTAAAACGCTTGCGTTTCCGCTTGTCATAAACATAAAGGCGGTAAAGAGGGTTTTTTCACGTGAAGTTTCTGTTTCTATGCAAATCAAAAAATGAGTTCAAGCGATGAAGATTTTATTTGTACGTCAAAATTTTTTAAAAAAGAAGCTAATATTTCTCCCACTCATATTATTTGCGATTTTTGAGAAACTGCCTACACACTTCGCATTTTTATTTTATTCGCTTCAGGTAAAATCGAACATTCGTGATGAGCACAAATTTTAAACTCGCGCAGTGGAAAAATGCCTCCCAATGGAATAAACACAACAATACAATGTAATGAGCTACGAACCAAATGTACGTACGAACGTATGAATGTACGTACAGTCAACCAATTTGATTCCTAGGCCACTATGGACTTTGTCAATGTGACGTTGTAAACCAAATCATAAGAAGTCTGTAACGTTTGGTTGTCAACGTCACTTTAACATAGTCCAAACTGGCCTAGAAATCAAATTGGTTGACTGTACTTGTATGTTCAGACCGGTGCACCTGGCTTAGTCTCTGCCTACCTCATTGGGAAACAGGCGTGAAGGCATGTATGTGTATGTATGTATGTAACGAGCTACTGACCATGGACTCTGCGAGCAGAGCGAGATCTCCAAGCGCGTTGATGTCCTGCACGATCTCCCTCTTCGCCACGGCGCCGTCTCCTAAGCTAGCGCCGAGTATTTCTGCTTCGCGCGCGTAGGCTTGCTTCAGTTCCTGGAAATAATGGTATTAGATAAAGGTGAGAGAAGTTTTGTATACCAATTTTAATAATGTTAATATAAGAAGTCACATATTATTTGACCTTACATGACCACACACATTGCAGCGTCAAATTCAAACTAACACGGCAAATTTTATAAATAGGATAGGTTCGGTAGTCAGCTTTTGTCCCTTAGAGCAGAAAATAGCAGCCCCGCCAGCGGAAATATGTCTTCTCTGGAATTACTTTAGAACACTAGTCTGAGTTAGGTTAGGAGGTAGTTGGGTAGAACATAATTTATTGAAAGAAAATGTATGCAATTTTAAGGTTTTGATATTAAGACATTTAAAATATATGTTTATAGAAATGGGTATCTGTCTTCGCAGACATAAAGAAGCTTCATTGAAACCCAAAATCTTCAGTATAAATTTAATAATAAAATCACATACAGCATCAATTAAAAACATATGTTCTCGGTGTATCACTTTGCATGTATAGTCAAAAACTTTAATTGTTGAGCACCTATAGCACACTGTCATAATCACAGGCGTCAAGTCTAAAGAAATAAATAACGTTAAAATTAACGATTGACTTTCTGTGACAGGGTTCTATAGGTGGTCAACAATTGACAAGATTTCACATTTTCAAGACTTTAATTTTATTAGTTCTATAGATACTGTTTGGAAGGAGGAAAACACTAATAGTTTTAATTTTTCCCTAGCATGAATAATTATTTAATTATTCATTTATGATGATGTACTTATTCTAAAAGGGCGTAACTTCATTTCTACGACACAATGGAGATATCACGTTAGACCAGTCTGTATTAAAAAAAGTACTTCTTTTTTTTAATAATGGAGGTCCACCGATAATTATTTAAGTACTTATCTATCTGTCTGTCAATAGTGTCAATTTCAAATTTAGAATTATGTCAGCTTTTTTTCTCGTGAAAAAGGCAATGGTATTTATTATATCTATTCGGGCGTAGTATTGGTAAAATTAGTTTTTTTTTAACTTACTTATAATTTTTTAAATAAGGAAAAATAAATTGAAATAAATATTTTGCCGTGTTCAGGAGGCGAAATCCTTTCGATTCCTATAGTAATTTGCAGGTGTCACCAAAATGAAATGTTGTCAATTAAAGTCGTTGAGGGTACCTGGTCGTTGTGGTGCGAGGCGGGCTCGAGCACGGCGCGCCAGTTGGGCAGCGACTGCAGGAACCGCACGATGTCGTCGTCGGCCAGCCACTTGGCCGCGCGCGCCGGCGGGCCCGGCGTCATGCGCGCGTGCGCCGCTCGGCACTACAAGTGTTGATATAAAACCGGTTAAGTGCGAGTCGGATTTACGCATCGAGGCTTCCTTTTTTTCACACTGGACAAAAAAATCATCTATATATATAAAAGGCTAAACTGACTGACTGACATATCAACGCACAGCCGAAACTACTGTACCTAGAAATTTGAAATTTGGTACATGGGTTCCTTTCATGATGTAAGTGAGCACTAAGAAAGGTTTTTCCGAAAATCGACCCCCAACGGGAAGAAATGGGGGGAGTAGCGGGAAACTAATTCTACGCGTACGAAGTCGCGGGCGTCCTCTAGTCTATATATATAAAAGGCTAAACTGACTGACTGACATATCAACGCACAGCCGAAACTACTGTACCTAGAAACTTGAAATTTGGTACATGGGTTCCTTTCATGATGTAAGTGAGCACTAAGAAAGGATTTTCCGAAAATCGACCCCCAACGGGAAGAAATGGGGGGAGTAGCGGGAAACTAATTCTACGCGTACGAAGTCGCGGGCGTCCTCTAGTGTTTCATAAAAATCTGCCGGTTCGTTTATGAGATATTAGCTCAAAAAGCAGGGTTCGGAAGTATATCCGGGGTATTTATTTTTTAAATAGTGATAAGATAAAACACTAGAATCAGGGTTAATTATATGCTTAAAATGTAAGTTTGTGTAAAACGTTTTAACATAAACTACTACGAGGTCCGTTCATTTGACGTCAAGTACGTTTGACAAACGTATCATTTTACAACTTTTATTTCGCAAAAATGTGTTTGCGCTTAAACCATTACAAATTATAATAGGTTACAGGCTTGTTAAATAAGTTAGGTAAGGTTAGACTTTTGACCACGTAACATTGTAAAATAATGCGGCGGCAAGCCTTTGCGAAATAATGTTTGTAAAATGACCACGACATCATAAAATAATTTATTACGACACTCTATAAAATTGCAATAAAACAACATAGAATTAATAAAATATCAAACTTGTGTAGCGAGCGTAGCGAGGGCGGCGGATAGTGCTCGCAGGGCGTGGTGCGCGCCGCACGCGCCGCAGCGCCGCGCCGCGCGCGCCGTGCGCAGCGCCGCCGCCCAGCCCGCCGCGCAACAGCTGAAGATCACTCGGTGCCTGCGGAAATACTTGTAACATTGCAAGGAGAAATCAATCGTTTTTTACTTAACTAATATTGCTCAGTAAAGGCCCATTCACTGTCCAAACACACCCGAGTAATAGAGACTACTATTTAATCCCACAATTCGAAGTTGAAATCGGCAACATGATCCAATTATTGGTAACCCATCATTTTATCGAATTTCATTTCATCGATTGTATCATTTCATGGAATTTCATTTTGTCGAACGGTAGTTTCTGCTATAACCAAGATGGTTTTCAGGATATCTTAAACATTAATTACGTAGGTTAGGTTTGGTTAGAATTGTACGTTCGTCGAAAAGTGTTTCGATGTAATAATAGGTACCCCGATTATTATTTAAAAACTGCTGTCTGTTGGGGGTTGCCACTTGACAATATCGTTTCACCGTTACCAAGTCTCTCTTTGCGAAGCTGTAGTGGCACGATTCAAATCTCTTCAAGGGTCTCTCACCTCGATCATTCGCACGCACGTACTGACTCCGTGGTCGTGTCACAGTCCCCCCGCTGGGGTACTCAGTCACACGAGGTCCGTGATGGACCCACGAGGTACTCACCCCTTGTCGAGCTGGTCCCCGGGCGGGGCCCGCTCCCGCCACAGCTCGGGCTGCATGGCCGTGTCTATTTCGGCGCGCGCTGCCGCCGCAAGCCTCTCGCTCTCGCCCGAGCGCACATAGTCTGTAATAAACGCGCGGAGAGAGCACTCGCCGCCACTGGAGAGAAAGAGAGGAATAACTAATGGTAGATTGTAGAGCACACACAAATGTATTTGATATCTGTATAATATTATACTTGATGCAATAAAAATATTTTGATTTTGATTTTAACACAGTACAAATGGGGAGGAAAAAAGTGCATTACGTTACAACCGGGACGGCACGATATCCAGCTGGGAGATCGATCCCAACGCCGGGTAGTGCTATTTGACGTCACCATCATCACGAGAAACTCTTGAAGGTTGAGAAAGACAATCAAAGGCTAGGGTAAGCTCAAGGAACACCTTGACTTAGCCCACTAGATGACCTCCATATCGGATATCTCGAAGATCATTGCACTAGAATTTCAATTAATTTATTTTTGACTAGTAGTATTTCACTTATTTCTTCCCGTTTAAGGTCGATGTTTCCTTTTTTAGTAAATCGTACCCAAAGAATTTTCCCGCCAAATTTCGAGTTTTAGCGGTTTACGCTGCACATTGTCAGTCAGTCAGTATAGGTAATTCTGTAGCTCTGCCTACCCCAATCTGGGAACGAAGGCTTTAGTTCATGTGCGTGTGCGTGTGCGTGTGCGTGTGCGTGTGTTTGTGTGTTTGTGTGTTTGTGTGTGTAAGATTGTTAGTAAACTAATGTACAAAGGTGAACTTATTCCTAAATGTTAAGATCATAGCTTTAAAATACTAATGACTTACATGACCAGCTCGATGTCATTGGTAAGAGCGTGCAGAGCCGGAAGGAGCGCGTAGAGGTGCGCCGGGTCGGGCTTCGCTACCAGCGGGTAGCGGCGCGTCGTCACCGCCACCGTCGTCACTGGGGCCGCTGCGCAAACACAAACACAGACACTTTTCCTTACGTTTCGTTAAAAATTGACATTTGCTACGTACAAAATGTGTCAAATTTTAACGAGACGTAAGGAAAACGATTCGTTTCTTCAATATTGAAACCGGGCATTCATCAACAGAGCTTGTGCGATGACAAATAGTACATTACTGCAGAGACCGGCAAAACGTCCGTTGCGGGACGGGTATAAGCTATTATACGAGTCCAGCAACCGCCCTTCCCGACCAAGCCCCGTTCTCCAACAATGCGCGAAAATATGATACAATTGTAAATAATATTAAACAGAGTCTTGAAATTGCCTTTAAAAAGAACATTTCGCCATCATAATCCATTATTACACTGACACATTATCCCTAACATCAAAAACAGAAAAAGATCCACATACTAAAAAAAACCTACAACAAGTCTCAACAAAGTAATCAATGTTATGGCAAAAGGTTCACATTTCAACCGCTCAGTCTCGGAATATTACTCCAATCACAACGATGACGATGGTACGAGGGCTCAACTAGTCCAGCCACTGACCTGTCAGCCTGAACAGCTTGTTCCGGCGGCGCTGCGGGCGCTTCTTGCCGAAGTAGTCCGCCACCCGCAGCGAGGCCGGCGCGTCGGCCGCCACGGACCGCGCGGCGGCTAGAGTCACGCTCTCGATTTGGAGATAGTCCGTTAGTAGGAGTTGTAGCTGAAAAAACATTTTGAATACAGTTGCTCAAAAAGTAGTACTTTTTTATAAAAGAACAAAAAAAACCCGATTATCAAATTTGTTGAAATTTGAACGAAACGCAAGAACCACCCTTGAACAGTTGAGTGTGTCAGAGGGTAATTGCACAAAAGATCCTAAAGGGTTGAAGTGTATAGGTGAAATTCAAAAATATTGTACGTCGTTAAGGACTTCATTGTGACAACGCTACTTCTCTTACTGTGTAACGAAAGTTAGTCATGCAATCATATAGCTTTCGTCATTTTAATAGTCCTTAACTACGTACAATTATTATTGAAATGTATCCCATTCCGATTCTGTAAGATAACATAAGGTAAGATGACATGTATGCGCCGCGCCGTTGTCTCGGCGACAAAATGGAGTGCATACAATATGAGCTACGTACCACTTGCTGGACAGCACTCCAGTAGTGCGCCTCCGTGTGCAGGCACGAGTCCGAGATGCGGTGCCGCTGCAGCGCCGCGCGCCACAACTGCAGCAGCCTGCAGGCAAAACACCACGTAAAACTACTAAGTGTATTTAATGCGGAGTCTCAAGATGCTTTTCCACCGGCGACGCGAGACGAGACGAGAATTTTTATTTGTATTAAAACACCCATTTTCACCGCGCAAGCACGAGAAGGTTGCGCGATTTTTCAATACAAATTTCAATTCTCGTCCCGCCTCGTCTCGCCTCGCGTCGCCGGTGGAAAAGCACCTTCATGGTCTGACATATAACTTCAAAAATGCGAGGTTATGGGGTTCAAACCTAAATATAAGTCGTACCCCAATGTCCCCGATGTTACGCTTTAGGTCACCCCTCCGTAGGGTCCCCAAGTACCTGGGTCATTGAGTTACTGAGGACCTGAAAGACAATAGGCTATTTGACAACATTGAAAATATGCATCAAATTGTCGTCATCCTATTAGATAATAGCGTAAAACAACATATTTCACTTTATTTTAAACTAAATTAAGCATATTTTTTTGGAAATTACACGAAAAAATTTTTAATATATTTTGAAATTTTATCTGTGGCAGAAACGCTATGCGATTGCTTTGTAGCTGTGGTTACTCGCAGGTGACGTCACACGCAAGTAACCACAGATCATAAGGGCATATCTCTTCAAATGATTTTTCATTGTTTACTTGCATATAACGTCACACTTCTCACATGGCCAGCGCCACGATAGAAACAGCGTTTTTGGCGCGGTTTCGGAAATTTAAACTTTTAAATGGATTTTTATTGATAATATAGTAAAATCTCACGGAAATATCAATGTAGTGTGCTTCTTATGTAATAAAGAATCATTTAATAAGGTTTTCTAAAATTAGTCAAATAGCCTATTGTAACATTGAGAGGAAACGTAGGTCGTTGGCCGTCCGTTGTAATATGCTTGCTCCCAGATTTGCACGTTGTACGAACCCAGTTAAGGAGACAATGTTTAAAGCCTACTGCCAGTCCGCCTTCACCTGTACCATCCTGGGGGCGTTGGTGAATAGACTGTATTCGCAATTGCTGCAAAGGTGGATGAAGCTTCACATGCAAAACTGAACGCCCATGAAATTTATTTCTCTTCCTATCTCTTTATTATTATTATTTTCTATTATCAGTGACAACATTACTAATATTAGGTTTAATTTTTAATTTAATTTAATAACACTTTATGATCCAAAGATGGACAAAATAAGTAATTTTTTATTTGATTATGATTTCATCAAAGGGCATCTAAACGTGCAACGTTTTCACGGCAATGTGTTGCCGGGAACTTCGTTATGAATCGCCTATTATTATTATTATTATTTGTATGGAAAAAAATTGTGAGCTACGCGATTTAACCGTCGCCTCACAATTTTCGTAAGATACGAGTGGTACGTTTAGAAAGGCTACAAGGCATAGCGAGTGATCCATGGGGGCTCGGAACGGCCAGCAACTATTGTTGTCCAACTTTTTATGGACCACTCGCTACGCCTTATAGCCTAAATTTGCCACTCGTATCTAAAGGGGCTCCCTGTTTCGAATGATCTTCGTCGATCTCTTCACTTTTCCTTCAAAAAACAGTCTCTTGCTTGGCTTTTATTTCAGCTGAGTGTATAAAAGGGTAATTGATTTCGTTAACCGTCTCACTGTGGAAGCTGTTTTGGCTAGTGTACCTATTAACTTTATTGTTTTGTTACATGTGTAAATTACTGAAAGGAAGAAAGAAATAAAGAAAAACATTTATTCGTGACATACATAACAAAGAACAGATTAAAACGTACAAGAAGAAAGTATCCACGAAATGGTCCCGACTCAGCCTAATGCTGGCATTAAAGTAAGCGCTGGTAAAAAAAATCAGCAATTAATTCATTTGGGCAGCATAAAAAGATTTGGGTGGCAATAAATAAAAATCGGGCTACAACTCTTTGTTCAGCAAACAATTTATAAACGGGTAACATTTTAAACAATTTCGATCAGCTTTCTTTGTCATTTGTCTGCCTAATAAACAGTCGAGCTGCAAAATAATTATTTGGGCAGCAAGATTTTACAATTGGTCAGCAGAGAAAACATGTCTGTAAGCAGTTTAATTAAGAGGTATGCATATTAAAATAATGGTCATCTATAATATAGAAGTGGATTGCGTTTAGTTTGAAAAGTCAGCAGTGTTTACAAGTTAAGTTTTGTCACACAATTTTCTATCACAATCACACCCTAGATTAACCAAAATTTGTATCATAAATATGAGGTAGGTTAGGTTAGGTTCGTTTTTATATCAGGCCCGGAGGGCCAGAACAACCCAGAAATAGGAGATCCGCGTGAGCGGAGCTCCGTCGACTCTGTTAAATTTGTAAATTTGATGGTGGGTTTGGGATGTGTGTGTTGCCGGCTTGGCAGTAAATTTGTTAATTACACCTTTGTGTACACAACTGTACCCAAAAGTGTATCTATTAGGCAACACTGCATTGGTATTTAAAAAGGGGATCTATAAGGAATAAAGGCGAACTTTTTTCAAGGGTGTATCTGCGAGGAAAGTGTGCCCTAGAGGAATAATTCTATATAAATTGAATAATTTACAAAAAAAGAGAGTATATTTGAATGAACTTTGTAATAGTTGCGCCCATTTTGTTGATGACCAATTTGATTTTATTGCTTCCTTTTTTCTGCTGGACAAAATGAATTATTTTGCTTACCTTCTGATTGCTTACCAAAATTTAATTATCTGTGGGTCGTTCAATGCAGCTCAAATATTTAATTTGCTGACCAAAATAATTTAGAGCAGCCCAATATGTCATTAATTGCTGACAGATTTATAAATGTTTGCTAACCATAAGTTGCTTACCAACTAGCTATTTTGGCTGACCAAATACATATTTCTGTTCACCAAAATGAGAATATTTTGCTGACCGGTTAATTGATACCCATAAATAAATAAAAGATCCTTAAGGGTCGAAGCGCATCCGAAAGGGCCCATCTGTAAGATAAGATAAAATACCGCCTACGCCTTCCCGAAAAGCGAATTGTAAAATAATTAATGGGGATGTTCCAAGTTCATAAGTGATAAACGGTTTTAACTTAAAACTCTTTATTTCTGTACCGTCTATCTTTCTGTGCAACAACGTAATCATATATTAAAACAGGTCGCCCACGACTTTACATACGCGTAGAATTAGTTTCCCGCTACTCCCCCTGTTTTCACCCCTTAGGGGATGAATTTCGTGAGATGAGTAATAAATAGATGATGCGTTTAATTATGCGCGTTATGTAGAGGTGTTGGTTGAGTGGCCTAATTACCTAATTAATTCTTCTTCATCTTATAGGCACCATAAGAAGAAGAACCGGCACACTAGTGTGTTATAGAATGTTTGGTTTAACTGGCCCCTAGTTCCAACTTTGATGAAAAAAAAGCGGCCAAGTGCGAGTCGGACTCGCCCATGAAGGGTTCCGTGAAAGGTAAATTGTGGTTTACGATTTATGACGTATTAAAAAAAAACTACTTACTAGATCTCGTTCAAACCATTTTTCGGTGGAAGTTTGCATGGTAATGTACATCATATATTATTTTTACATTTATCATTCCCTTATTTTAGAAGTTACGGAGGGGGGGGGGACACATTTTTCCACTTTGGAAGCGTCTCTCGCGCAAACTATTCAGTTTAGAAAAAAAAAAAATTCGAAACCTCAATATCATTTTTGAAGACCTATCCATAGATACCACACACGTATGGGTTTGATGAAAAAAATAATTGAGTTTCAGTTCTAAGTATGGGGAACCCCAAAAAAAAAATTGATTTTTTCTATTTTTGTATGAAAAACTTACTGCGGTTCACCGAATACATCTACTTACAAAGTTTCCATAGTATAGCTCTTATAGTTACGGAAAAAAGTGGCTGTGACATACGGACGGACAGACGGACGGACGGACAGACATGACGAATCTATAAGGGTTCCGTTTTTTGCCATTTGGCTACGGAACTCTAAAAATGACGCATTATTTGTTCTCGCCGCTACCACCTACCGTATTTGGGTGAATATTCGGACGTTTCAACCTCCGTCATTGTTGTTTTCAATATATTGACGAAAATAATAATAACTACCAGTAACTTTTGATGTAAAAATAAACGGACTCGGGGGTAGTTATCCATTCCATTTAAAAAAGCAAGAAATTTATAAAGTTTCTCTTGAATAATATGCGAAGACAATAATGACGGCGGTTAAAACGCCGAATAATCACTCGTCTTCATCATCAGTACCACTTCACCTAATGATACTTTCTGAATGCAAATTTGCAAAATCGCAGTTGTGCCTGGTTGTCTAAAATATCGACCATACCGGAGTTCAAAATACGCTAACGTATCGAGCGTCACATTTTTAACGCATACCGGACATTACCAGTAGAAATAGCAATTTGCATAATAACCATAGAAAATAGAAAAAAAAACAATCCCAGATATTTATAAGTATTGACCATAAATAGTACATTGTTGCAGAGGATAGAAAGTACGCGATTTTTGGACGAGTCATATAGAGGGCCGAAACGTAGTTGAGGCCCTCTAGTGTACGAGTCCATAAATCGCACTTTCTACTGAGGCAGACATAGTGCTTTTCACAACTACTGAGAGGAAATAAAATAAAAATTCATATTCAAAACTCAAATTTTAATTCATGTAGGTAATATAGAATCTGTATCACCGCCAATTTTACCATAGATAACTTTTTTTTAATCTGTACTCCTATTCTTGTGGCACTCGAGATTAATAAACTAACATTCGAGATGAAGATGTCAACTCCATATAAAATTGTATTTGTTTCGCCATAATTATCTCCGGTGTAATTTCATCTCTAGTGGTTCGAGATTAGAGGCCAAGTATGAATTACATTTAAAAAAAAAGCAGTGGCATAGTTTTTAGTCTGTGTATCTTTTAGCAAAAATACACCTAATATTTTACGACACAAAATGGGGTGTTCTGATTGGTCGATTTCAATTTTTTCATTTTAAGGACTATGACACCAAAATTGATTGATTGATTTTCATTGGTTCTTAAGGTTGGACAACAGTGTTCTCGACCAATCAGCAAACACGCCGAGAAAAACATTCTTGGTGTGTCCTTATAAGTGACGTTTTGTGACCCCAAACAAGACCATCTATGGCCATATTTCCGAGCAGTGTTGTGAAAATACGAATTACTCGTCCAAAAATGTTACTATACCAAAATAGTTTTCACAAATAAAGACTTACCCCATTACTAATAAACGTTGAGTAACGGTGGTGTAGCTAAACCATGCTTTGTCCTTATCTATCAAATTCAAGTGTCATAATGACAGATAAGGACAAAGCACTACACCACGTTTACTCAACGTTTATTAGTAAGGGGTTAGTTTCTATCCAATGGTGTCAGATATTCCCATGCTGTACTAGTTAAAAAAACCTATGAATACCTTTTGTTCCTCGAAGCACAGGCGCGGAACTGGTCCCCTAAAGCGCAAACTAGCCGCAGCGGCTTGGCGGCGTCGGCGCTGTCCGGCGCGTCCGGCCCGTCCGCCGCCTCGTCCGGCGCCTCGCTGTCCGGCTCCGCGTCGCCCTCCTCCACCACGCGCCGGGACACCGACTCGATTACGGTTAGGAGCTCATCTTGGATTTGAACTTTGAATTTCTGGGGACAAATTATTTTTGGTCAAATATTTGTTAGTGACATCTAGATCTATTTAATTACAGTAAAGCAAGACCAAAATCTTCTATAGGAAGATGTACAGTCGAGTTCATAAATGTGTATACACTTTTGTACCGAGTCTATTTAATGTCATAAATAAATTGTTACACCAACTAAAGTGACAAAGTACTAAATTGTAAACATATTAAAAACTGGACTATATGCGACTAGGGCGACCTTTAAAGGAATAAGTTCACCTTGCTTCATCCTTTTTGAACTTCACTGAACGTTGTTTTTTTGTCTCTCTTAGTTCTTACATAGCAAACCTGTTTGGCGTGCGAGTGACAAATTTTGTAAAGCGTTCAAAAGGTTAAACTGTTCTGTATTCTGCCCTTCTAAATAAAAAGGACGCATTTGATAGTCAAAGCAAATTTAACCTCCTGTCTTAAGAAATAAGGTTACGTATACATAAGCGGTTCTATGTGACATGCGCCCTTTTTTTCTAGGGCAGTATAAACTGACCGTGTTAACCTCGTAAGTTTAAGTATCAGCCAGTTTTTCGTGAGTGGGACTTTGAATCTACTATCAAGGCAATAAAGTTCAATTACGTTTGCTCGAAAATGCCATTGTCAATGTATGAAGAAAGGAAAATGAACTTTATTATATGCCATATAGTTTGAATTTAATTGCCTTGGTAATGTGCATCCTATTGCACTTGGCCTTGCCTTACGAGGGTAAGGAAGTGCACCAACCTCGGTGGCCTCCTTGAGCTGGTCGAGCACCCCGAGCGCCTCCAGCGCCACCATGACGCTGGTCTCGAACGTGCTGTCCTCCTCGGCCAGGCTCGCCTCGAACTCCGGTGTTATGTCTTGGAGATACGCGTCGGTTACCTCCTCGCTTTTGGTCAACTCTGAAACAAATAGTACATTATTGTCAAGGGAGGGAAGTAGGCAATTGCGGGCCGAGTACCGTAAAACGGGGTGAGTAGGGACACAAACTAGAATAAGTCATAACTTGTTACATATAAGATCAATTATTAAATGGACAAAAACGTTTCGTCTATTGGAAATAATTTCAGTCTTATAATTAGTAACATATGCTTCATTTTAGGGTGTGTCCCTACTCACCCCTTAATCCCTATTCACCCCGTTTTACGGTACTGGTTTAACCGGACGAGCTTGCGAGTCCGTTTAAAAATCCGAAGCCCGTAATAAAATAAATATCAAGGGACGGCTTGTACTATGGGTACTAGACAACGATATAAATACTTATATAGAGAAATAAATACTTAAATACATAGAAAACATCCAACATCATTACTTTCTTTCTTAATTCTAATGATTGTTATAAATATAAAGTAGTCACCAGCCAGCAGCAGAGCGGTGCGGCGCCGCGCCGACAGGCGGCGGGAGAAGGGCGCCGCCTCGCCGTACACCGCCGCGCTCAGGCGGCGCAGGATCACCTGCACCAGCTCCTGTTTCTTGCCCTGAGGGGAGGTACAGGAAGAGAACTGATGTGAATATACTGAGAGAAACACTCAAATGCTGTTAAGATGTAGCCAAAGGGCAGAAACGGAACCCTTATAACTTCGTCTGTTTGAAACTCGTCCAGAGTGTTGTCCCTCGCTTGCAGCTCGGGCCAAGACACCTCGGGACTCGTGTAAAATGACTTACTTTCCGCACTTGCATCAAAATGTACTATTTTTTGTGAGATGATTGAAAATAATAAGGGGTCGGCACTCGGTAGATGTAGGTAACTCATCGATGATATTTTTGTTTTGTTTATTCATATTATATTTGGTGAGATATGAGCTCCGAAATTGTTAAAAAAATATGCTTCTGGAACCTGTAACGTTTTGCTAATACTATCAAAGAAAAACGTTTGAAATGAGATAATATAATATTTCATACAATTTATATAAATCTAGGTTGATTAGTACAGTCAGCTGCAGAGAAATGTAACCCCCTTTGCTAGGAACCTTGTATGCAGGGGGGGTTACTTTTCTCTGCAGCTGACTGTACCTACTATAAAACATACACAAGACATACTATAATTGACTTAAGTACGTTTTTTGTAGTTGGTTAAAAAAACCTCAATCAGTACATACCTCCAGATGCAACCGTGTCGTGTTGAGCGCGTGCACGTGTGAGAGCGAGCTGTGCGCGGTGTCGAGCGCGGCGCGCAGCGTGTGCGCGCAGGCCAGCACGCGCCCCGTCGCCAGGCACTCGCGGATGTCTCGCTCCGACACCACTACGCGCTCACTGGAACCAACCACTACTAATTGAGAACTTTTCCATTTCCTATACATTTAAATCTTTTTACGAATCTTATTTCTACTCTTGAGGTTTAAAAAAGTGACCATGCGAGGTAGACTCACACATAAAGGAGCAGAGGTAGTATACCGGTATTACTTTCATACAAAAAGACCCGTATTCAATTTCGGTATCTTGCTTATTATTGAATATGCTTGTTCTTCAATGATTCTATATAATAGTAATAGTTTAGATACCTAAATTACAATCGAAAATATCAGTCACAGTGTTTCTTGTATGGGGTTTTACATACATACATAAACTCACGCCGAGCTACAGAATTACCAGCAACCCTAAAAAAACTTGTTGATAATTCTGTAACTTAATCTGCAAGTTTAATTTTTCAATTCATTTGTCGCATGCACCCACAAAGGTGGGCAAACGGCAGACGGTGACGCAGACCCAAACGGAGATAGTGGGATGACTTGTATGCTTTTCTGAAGGATTGGCCGAAGATTATCACAGACCGAGACGGGATACTATATTAGGCTAATTAATAATTATTACTTTTATACAAATTCAAATCCTACAAGATAAATCTTTGTATGATTTAACTTCCGTAGAGGAACTCAGTGTAAATGCGTACAGCTGACTGCTGTTATACATACATGTCAGTGAGCATGGCCAGCGCGTGGTGGTGCGCGCGCGCGTCTGCCCACAGCCGGCGCAGCTCGTCGCGGCGCACTCGCAGCAGCCCGCGGCACGCCGTCAGCCGCGCCGTCGCCGCGTCCGTGTGCTGGCCCCACGAGGATAGTGCTGCTCCCACACTGCTGAATTTCTGGGAATTTGTGAATTAATTTATTCTTTTGAACACATTACATCAAATTCAGAATATGTCACTCACAGTGACGTCAGTGGCACTACTTTCAGATGTCATCCAGAGACGTACAATTACATTACAACTGTATTTTTTCACAAAGTTGTTCTGTACAAAATCATGGTTTTAGACGTTTGTCGCAAGGTGTATTTGATTATTATTTACTGAATATAAAAAATATTGAATATTATCATTGTTAGCTACGCCTTGGACTACTGGTCAGAATAACTTCATTTATGTATGTTACTGCGTTTAGTTTTTTTAAGTCTAGCACTAGCTGGTTTCCAAATTGTGTTTAGGTTTTTTAGCCATTAGCAGAAATCTGTCTATTTATTTTCTTAGCAAATAATGAAAAAAATGCTTTAGAGCAAATTAATTTGTAAATTGGTCGGTCTTGGCCATAAATTTATAGGTTTGCCAAACATACCCTTTCATTTGATATGCTTGTAAAACCTTTATTATCTAATTTGCGAACCAAAAGTGAAGTGAGTGAAGTGTATTTAAAATTCATTAATTATGTCCACGTTCGGGTCACAGGGATCTATATGTGTAAAATATTAGAATTTAAATGGTCAAGTAAAATCGAAGCAAATTGGCTGTGACAGATGGACAGACAGACACACAAGTAGTCCCATAAGGATTCGTTTTGTCATTCGGACTTACAGAACCCTAAAAAGGGGGGTGGCCTTCCGGCAATTGTTAGCTCAAGGCTGATGGAACTTACTTGCATAACGTCCATGATTTCTTGAGCATGAGCGGCCACCAGTTCATCAAGTCTCGCGTCACTCTTCTTGTATTCTTTCTCTAGCTTTGCTCGCTCCTTCTCCCGCTGCTCATTCGTCTCACTCGCAGATAATGTGCGAATGACAGACATCAAAAGTCCACTCTGAAAGAAAAGTTGGGATAGGTACAATTTAAACTTTCGTTTTTTAAGGAAAGTACCGATGTTTGTCATATAATTACCGTTTCTTTTCCTTGTTTTACCCCTCTCGGGGGTTTTGTAGGCGGAGGTGATGACATACTTTCCGATTTCAGGTAATTATCAGACGAATTAAAATCAAAATATTTTCTCTCCGCCCCGTTAGATGAACTTTTATGAATTGACGTTTCTGAAATGTTTTTTCTAAATAAGAAACATAAGAAACAGTAATTTTACGTCACATATTTGTCATCCAATCATAAGCAGGCACAGATAAGGAAGAAACTGTTTGAGCTACCAGTTAAAATGTGTAAATTTAAGTTTTCAAGTGTCAATTTAAACCTGGCAACTTTGGCATCAGCTGTCATATTATAGGAAACGGTAATCGGCAAACCGTTTGTGTTTAAAAAAATATACCAAACCAGCCATAATCAGTAACTCTCTTTGTGATTGAATAAAAAGTGGAATTATCTAGCCTTGTAAATAAATTTACTCAGCACAAGTTCAAGTCAAAATGGATTACTCCACCATTAGCAACAAAACAGCTTGTACAGAAATCGACATTACAAACGGTGATCTCACCGAGAAGTATTTCTCCCTGAAAAAGCAGTTTGATAACTTATCCAGCAACTTTGAGGCAACAAAACAAGAGCTCCATGAAGCTACAAGGAACTATAGCACCGCCTTAGACTTGCAAAGGTATTTATCAGCTGAATTAGAGTCGCGTCAAGCAGATGAAGTACGAAGCAAAAATGAGCTCAACTCTCGTATTACAAGGCTTCAGGAAGACATCTCCGCATTACGCGAGGAACGTACAGAGCTTACTGAAACTCATTCAAAGGAGGTGAAACAGTTTCGCGAGGAAATTCGACGTTTGAAAGAGGATAATGCGTTTAAAGAAGATCGGAAGTCGCCTGAACGTGATACTGGTGAGCTCGATGAAGCTAGAGAGGCGTTGGCTGCAGCGCTGGCGGATGCGGCAGCGGCTAAGGTAATGATGCAAACTGTGACCTTAAAGGTTTACTTACATGGGCGATTAATTGCCTACCATCACTAACTGACTTACTCAAATTTGGTGTAATAGAATGAGATGTCCATACTGTTGATGACCAATTCATTGCCTGTGTAAGTGTACCGTAAACTAAGTAGGTGATTACACTAAAATCACCATACCTTCAAAGGAGCAATTTAACAGAAATAGACACTTTTAATTCAATAATTTTAGTATTATTTACAAGTTGTTATTGTCATCTTCTTTTTTAATTCTTGATAAGCTTGAAAAAGTAAATAAATAAATATCAGGGGACAATCTCACACCATTCATTAGGTAGTCCCAAACTAAGGTCTAGGCTATACTTATAAAGATAATTAAATTGTTAAATACATAGAAAACATCCAAGACTCAGAAACATAATATTGTATAGGGACCACAGTAATATGTATACTTAAACTAAATTTTTAAATATCTTCCTATTACAGTTCAAAAGATACAGTGATTGTTATGTCTAAGCAAAAACAAAAAAAAACCTGATTTATGTATAGAGACCCTATAATTTTTAATTACAACAGTCTACCAGTTCATGAGATACAGCCCGCCAACAGATAGATGGACGGATAGGCAGATGGACAGTGCAGGCTTAGTAATAGACTCCCTTTTGGGTATGTAACCATAAAAGGCCTATTCCTCTACTATACATTTGTTTTTTAAACAGGAAGCGTTAGAAGAAAGCAAAGCCGAGATCATATCCTGGAGGCTCCGCACAGATGAGCTAGCGACGGAGATGAGCCAGATGCGGGAGACTGCGGAGGCGCGGCGTGACGAGCTGCGCGCGGCCGCGGAGCGCGAGGCGGTCGCGCTGGCCGACCTGGCTGAGGCAAGGGCTATGCTGCACCAGTGCACTGATGCGCAGGGACCTGAGCATGGTAAGGGGTTAAAAAACTTTTCATTAAAAACAAATACAAACACAGGCAAATAAATATATGTAATCGAATATTGTATATATTTGTAATTTCTGTGTTATAAAGTTTGTTTCTCTTTAACTGTAATATTTTGGTCCTCTGATTAAACAACATCATTTGTACATATTATAGTTACTTAAAATAAGTAAATTTATTTTAGTATTTAGTTTTATTTATGTTTTTATTATTTTTCTGTATCTTTTTTTTTTTAACCTCATAAGGCCCAAGCTAAAATTATGCTATTAGATCTAAACGCCCAATGTTCATTCTAATGTACAATATCTCTACATGTACTTGCGGCCCAAGAATAATTTATAATAAGTAGTTATGTACATTGCAATGTACATTGGGCGTTTACTTGTGGGTAAAGCCCAATTTGACTGGGTCTGAGTTACAAGTGTTACTTTGTACATTGTGATGTACACTGGGCCTTACGAGGTTAATTATGGTTTTCTTCATTTTTTGCGGTAGATGTATTTTGCCAATGTCTGAGTAGACGGTCACGTCCAGAGAGTTGGGTTCAGTACGGGAACCTAATACACAAAACTAACATTTCTATTATTTATTTATTTACAGCTGCCAAAGGCAACTCGATATTCGCAGAGGTGGAAGACAAGAGGCAAGAGATGGCCAAGAACCTTATTCAGATGAAACAAACCAATGCTAGGGTAAATATTAATTTATATCCAAACTAAGTACAGTCGACTACAAAGAGATTAGATTAGAGAGAGACTTTTGAACCATATGCAATAAGGTAACAAAGTGGATACATCTCTTTGAAGTCAACTGTACCTAACTAAGTAGCGGCTTATACAAAACACCTTGTAGTTTTTGAGTAAAATGCCCTTGACATACGGACGGACGGACATGACGAAACTATAAAGGTTCCGTATTTCCATTTAGGCTATGGAAGCCTAAAAAGTACATTCTGCAACTTTGGGTTCCGTACCAAAATGGTAAAACAGGAACCCATATGGTGAGACTTTGGTTTCTGTCTATCTGTATTTCACATCAGTTTTTTTCTGAAACTATAGAAGCTATCAACTTAAAATTTGGCACAAAAAATGTGAAATTATTTTTTAAATAAACAAAATGACAGTTCTCCGTTGTACAAAAAATTGCAAAAAACTCAAAAAATCTTTATTAAAATGTAGGCTAGTCAAAATGGACCTTATCCCAAAAAAATAAATTTCATATCAAAGTAAGCATTCTCTTTAGCGTTTTCTAACCACATTATCTTAATACGGAACCCTAGGTTCGCGAGTCCGACTCGCACTTGACCAGTTTTTTAATAATTGTGTAAACCTCATTGTTGTAGTTACGAAGAGACCTGGCAAACAAGCACTCCGAAGTTGACGCGCTACTGCACGAGAAGCAAACCGTGTGGGAGCAGCAAGCTGGCGCCTCCGCGCACTACGATAGAGAGCTGATCGGTGAGTGAAAAAGTCTCAGTTGTCCCATAATGGGACAAATCAATAGGATGAGTGGGATAGACGGGTTTATTTAGGTAGCTACTTGACTATATGTAAACAAAAAGAACCACGTATAGGTCGTCCTTCAAAAGTAGCATATCAATGATTCTGTACTGTTTTGCAATATGAATTCGTCCCTGCGGGAGTCGACGGAGTTTTTGAGCACAAGGAGCGCGGGTTATTTTCCGTTGACCATAATTCAGGTTGCAGACTAACTATCTTCCTGTTATCAAATTATTAGCTCCCTTTTTGTGTTATTTGACTCGGGTAAGTTTGAAGGTTAATTTCAAGTGTTATTCCAGAGAGCTACGAGGAGCGTATCTCCCAGCTGGAGGAGCAGTGCGAGCGGCGGCGGCGCGAGCTGGCGCGCTGGTTCAGCAAGCTGCGCGAGCCGCCGCACGCCGCGCCCGGCTGGCTGCCCGCCGTGCTCGACCACCTCAAGTACAACCTTCTACTAAACCTACTATTTCTAGTACAAAAGCTACTCAAACAACACAATTTGATTACAAAGAAGACTGAGCCCCGCATTGCGGGGCTACAATTTCTGGGTGGTTGGTCCTTCGGGCAAAAAGGCTACCCAAACAACTTGACACATACTTAGTTTAATTACAAATAAGATGTGGTCACACTGCTTTATATCACACTGCTATTCGCTTTGGTCAGAAATAATTTTTATTCCGTAAAAGTAGCTAGGTTAGATTCAATAAGAATCTTTCGATGCCCGAAGGGCAAATCGCCCAGAAATAGGGGCCGGGAGTGCTCCGTCGAATAGCAGTGGTGTGACAACCCGGTATGACAACGAATCGGGCCTGCATCCTTCACTGCTCAGATATTAGCAATATTCTTAAGTGGCTCCACATTTGACAGTTTTTAGGATTTTTCTGTTCAAACATTCTCCTAGATTATATTTCACCAACCTATAGGTAGATTTTGCGCTGTCAACCGTGACAGATTTATTTGTCATTTCGTTATTAGCAGTGAAATCGGTGCGCCTATATCCGTCAATGGAGTTTAAAATAATAATGCAATTCTCATTTCAGATGCGAGTGTGAGCGTCTCAGGGCCGAAGTGTTATCCCTCGGCGCAGCCCAGCTAGCTAGCGCCGCGCAAGTGCGAGACCTGCGCAGGAAAATAGCCCTTCTATCCTCCACGGGCGTGAAACTAAACGCCAACTCGCCCGAAGCCACCGAAGGCGACAATAAGGAAGATGTTCCCGTGTACAAGACTGTGCAAGCCAAGCGGTTGACGCCCGATGAAGTGAAAAAGAAAGTTTCCTTTAATTAAGTACCTTTTATTTATTTAAGGGATAAATACTATAGTGCAAGTTTTAAAAAATCTTTTGGGTTCGGGTTACGTCCGTTATAGCATAATTCTGTATGAGAGCGAGTGAGGAGGAAGATCCCAAATGTTATTTTAAGAGCTATTGCACTGCAGCTCATATCATTATGTATAATGTAATGACGGCTGCGCACGATCAGTTTTAACTGTCATTTTACATTAAATTGTTTAACAAGGTTAAAACGTAGCGTAGAAGGACTGTCATTGTTCATCCTGTACACGCTCTGTTTAAACTTTTCGACGCCAACGACTCATATATCAGCACCGCAGGTTCAACGCCAATCCATATTAATATTATAAATGTGAAAGTGTGTCTGTCTGTCTGTCTGTCTGTTACCTCTTCACGCTTAAACCGCTGAACCGATTTAGATGAAATTTGGTATGGAGATAGCTCGAGTCCCGGGGAAGGACATAGGCTACTTTTTATCCCGGAAAATTAGACAGATCCCGAAAGAGCAGCGATAAACGACTTCTACGCGGACGGAGTCGCGGGCAAAAGCTAGTGACTGATATATCAGTCATGTTTGACAGTGGAAAATAGACCTAATTGTCTATGAGGTAAAGTTGACATTAGCTCTGGTGGTGAGCTGTCAATGGCGTGTGAGTGACAACTTTTTATTTCACAGCGTTAAAAAGGTTAAACAGTTCACTAAACTGTCAGTTACAATTGATCGTTTGTATCCCGATAAATAGCTACTACGTTTTGACGTGAAATCTCCATGTAACATTAGTTAGGGTAACATATTATTTACTAACGGCCAAACCCTATATTCAAACCGCGGATAGATAAGGCTTACCTCAGGTTAAAATTTGAAATTTGTCCATACAAAATGTGTCAAATTTTAATCCGAAGTAAGCCTATCTATCCGCGGTTTGAATATAGGGTTCGGCCATAAGGTGTTTGTGGATGAACTGTAAACATCGAATAATAATAAGTATAGAAGTGAATGACGTTCAAAACCTGCTACCATAAAAAATAAATAAATATCAAAGGACGATCTCAACCAAAATGACCTAGTCCCAAACTAAGCTCTAGGAGTGTACTATGCGAACTAGACAACGATATAAATACTTAATCTCGTGAGATTAGTGTGCCATAGGTAGTACAAAATCAAGGCAATTTAATTCAAACTATATGTTAACAGAAATAAAGTTCATTTTTCTTTGTTTCAAAATTGATAATAGCACTTTAGACTTAAAGGTTATTGAACTTTATTTCCTTTCTGGTAGATTCAAATTGCCACTCACAAAAATCTCACTGTTTGTAGGTTGGTGGACCTCAGGAGGCTAAAGAAATAAATACAATTGGGAGCAAATAAATCGAGCCACTTAGTACTGAATATCCACAGAAAGTGGCTCGATTTCTTTGCTCCCAAGTATACTTAAATAACATAGAAAACACTGCCTACCTCTAGTTCTTTTTTCATGCTAGAAAAGGCAAACGAGACAGCGGGTCACCTGGGTCTCCATGCTACGACGGTTAGCAATATTGTTTTTGGCGTGTTATGGTATTGTTTTAACTCTGCCGCCATTACTGTCAAGTAAATAAGAGCTATCAAAACGTTGACAATACGATAACATCAAAAGCTATATGGTTTAACGTAATGGAATAGATTCTACTAATTTGTTAGTTTTAAAGCAATATATCGACGGTTTATTTTTCTCAAGTTTATCCTTAGTATCAAGGACGACAGGCTGAAGTCATTTTTGTTTCTTAATTTCCATACGTAGTATTATTGTTCGATAATGGTAAAAGGTGCCTTAATTATAATTAAGTTAAAATAAGACAAATCATATAAATAAAACTGTATTGATTACAAATAGTATGACTTTTATTAAGCACATTTAAATTATATTTCACTAATGGAATCATCAAGCATGTGGGAGAAAATTACAAAAGCATCCTTTCCTTAGTAAATCTACTCTTTGAACTTGGTTTTTCTTCTGGCTGGTCACGTCCGCGTGGCCGTGGGCACGCCCAGGTCCTTGAGCGCGTGCTCGCGCGCGTGCGCCACGTGCTTCTCGCGCCACGCCAGCTCGCGCGCGTCCTTCTGCGTGCGCGCGCGCAGCCGCGTCGCCGCCGCCTCGCGTACGCACGCCGTGAAATCACCTGGAAGTTCGGAATGATTGTTCTAATGCAGCGGTTCATAACCTTTTTCCGTCCCCGGATCCCTAGGAAGTCGCGATATTTGGGTTTATGTTAATACTAACTCCGATTCTACTTGTAATCTGTTTCTGTATTTGTTTTTAACAGAGAAGAGAATGCCTTTTCACAGTGGTACAGTAAAACACAAATGATATGGCTTACCGATGTAGGTACCTGCGCAGAAGACGAATTTTCGAAGCGCGAGAACCAAACAGCATGATCCACGCGTTGCGCGTTTGTATTCTGTGCTATTATTGGTTACTTGTGACGCCATGTTGACGCGCGCCCGCTTGTCAGTCAGTCAGCCGTGAGTGAGATGGATAAAATAGATGCAAGTTAATTTGCACCTTAAAACTATTACGTACAAAGTCTGATCGTGGGTTTTATTCGTGCTTTCGGAAATCATCGGATTGTTGTACGTGTCTGCGCGAACGAAGTTTCACGACACGCCATATAAATTGTGTTCTAACTGTAGGTATGTGGTTCGTTCTGGACTCCGCTCGCTCGCGCATGTTCGTAGGTGTCGCGATGGTATGTCGTACGTCTTGGGTCGTCCCATTCGTTTTTTGTCAAGTTCTTAACTCATCTCATTCTGCTTTCGTCATTCATTCTTCATTCGTCATTTTCGTTCGTCATATTTGTAGTTTGTCTTTTTCTTATTCAGACTCTTTCGGTATTCGTCATCATCTTCTTTGGGCATGTTCGATGTTCTCATTCGTTATTCGTACAGAGACTACTAACGTAGGTAAGTAACGAATGAAGAATGGATGACAAAAGCAGAATGAGACGAGTTAAGAACTTGACAAAAAACGAATGGGACGACCCAAGACAATACCGTAGCGATTACGAGACTTGGTGGCATTTATTTATAATTGTTAAATGGTCCATAGGTGAGATTGCGTCACTATTATTGCAAAGTGCCCAAATACAGAGGGGTGGCCATCAAGAGACTATTTTCACGTTTATAATTACTAAACTCACCGACGGTGTTCCAGCACTCCACGGTGGCCCGCTCGTCCTCGTTGTAGCACTGTATGACGCGCTGTTTGAAATCGTCGCACACCGGATCCACCGCCACCATCTTTTCCGTCCGCAGCTCTATCCGGCGAGCCATAGCGGATAGCTCGTCCATTGTAATCCTGGGGACAAACCAATCCATAAATTCCTGGTCTAGTTTTTTTAATGGCACAGAGAAGGCAAAAGGGCACACAGGCCACCAGCCCCGTATTTCACCATATTGACAGTGATAGGTGACAGGTGACAATTCGCTATGCATGGCAAAACAAGCTTTCACATCAGTGAGATTGGTATTAGCTGCGCCATGTACCTACACTGAAATGTCACCTGTCACCTGTCATTTTCAGGTGAAAGTGAAATAGGGGCTGATGGTAAGTGGAATCTGAGACCTACCTATAGGCATTTCATTCTTAAGACTACAATTTTAAGACTGCAAAAGCGTTCTCTAAGGACTAAGATGGAATACCTCTAAGCTAGAAAATTCACCGGTTGTCTTAAGGTAGCCGTCAATAGAACTTGCGAACTATGTAAACAAATTAGTACTGTTTGACACATAACCTCAAATATTCACCAAGCGTGTTTTTATTCAAAATAACGTACAATGAATAGTTATTTCATGTTAAACTTAATACGAAAATAATGACTTAGTCTATAAATCGTTGCAAAGACCTCACTTGATCTTTAAAAGTACGTGATTATCGAGTAGGTAATCATGGTGAATTGGTTCGTTTGGTTTTGTTTACATAGTTCGCAAGTTCTATTGACGGCGACCTTATCTCTATACATATTATTATTACGGTGCGTCAAATATGGCCCCATGTTGTTACAATGACCCCGTCTTTTGTTAACGCAACGACACCGTATTTTAACACAAAAAAACATACAGTGGAACATTTTGTACCTCTTCCTGTAGAATTTGACATATTGACAGTAATATAATTGGAATTCAAATAGGTAGTACATTTGGATCCTTTTTGGTAAACTACGTCCATTTAGGAACTGCTGTGTGATAAAAAGCACCACTCACTTGTTCCTCTCGGAGTGGGTCTCGTCCAAACTCTTGATTTTCTCCATGAATATCTTGTCCTTGTAGTCCCCTCGCGGCTTGGGCTTCACGGTGGCCGCGGCGACCGCGCCGGTCGCCAGCGTGGCGTCCTCGACCAGCCGTTCTACCTGGGCATCGCTTAAGGCTCAGTTTCAATGTCCAAATACCCCGCATGCTTTTAGTGGTAGGTTGCGTCGCTGCAATAACTTCCAGCGCTATAATTTAAAAACAACTCGTCAATGGATTGCTACAAGCATGCGGGCTGTTATCAAACCGCGATTGAGATACTGTTACACATGCTTATTACTAGCACGAAAGCATGCTACTACTGAGCAAATGCTACCTAGCAAGGTACTGACAGACGTGCTCATTACTAGCACGAAAGCATGTTTTTATTGAGCAAGTGCTCATTAGTAGCACGTGTGTCGCACCATTGCTAGTTAAAATTAAACGACATTTGATTTTCGAGCTTGCTACCTGAAGCGCGGGTGGAAGGGGGCGTGCGCTTTGAGCGCGTCTGAACGTCCGTACGTTTGCTGTGAGCATGCTTCTTTATGAGTATGCTTAAAACAAGCATACTTATTGCTGGCAAATGTGAACAGTTGCAGAGCATGCTAATTTTAAGCAAGCTTATGAGCATGCTTTTTTTTTAGCACGTCTGTCAGTACCTTAAGATACTGGTACACATAGTCATTACTAGCACGAAAGCATGCACCTAGTAGCGTGTGTGTATAGGAAATGCTGCAGCTGCTATTAGGCATGCTTTTTAGTGGCATACTAGCTAATAGCACGGCTTGCTATCCTTTGAGCGTGCTACCTGTGGAGGGGGTGGAAGGGGGAAAGGCAATAGCAAGTGTGAACGCGTTTGCTTAATGAGCATGCTAGTATCGATCTTGCAAGATGCACGCGCGTTTGACTTCCTAATATTCCTTTTTTTCCTCTTTCTAGCTGAGAGAAGTTTTTGGATGCATTACATCGCCAGCAAAAGGATGAGGAAGGCTGTTTGATTTTCTATGGTTTTTCTTTGAACTGGCAGAGAGCACGCTATAAAATAGCATGTGTATTGGAATGTTTGCTCTAAGCATGCTTACTCAGGAGCATACTTAACACTAAAAGTTATTTTGTATAGTAGGTATTAGGGAATGCAAATAACCGGTTATATCCGGTTTTAACCGGTAATTTTCATACAAAAACGGTTAATAACCGGTTAAATTGCATTCCCTAGTAGGTATACCATACATTTTCTTAAGGTGCGCTTTTTGTATTTTTTATTTAAATAAAATTGTGTAAATAAGTGAAATCCAATGAGGCTAGATTTCAGTTTCTTTTTTAATTTTGCGACTTTAAGGGTTAAAACTAGCATGCTTATTGCTAGCAAATGTAAACAGCTCATAGCACGCTTTTTAGCAATCTATTCTAGAGCATGTGTAAAGGTACTGACAGACGTGCTCAAAAAAAAACATGCTCATAACCTTGCTTAAAATTAGCACGCTCTGCAACTGTTCACATTTGCCAGCAATAAGCATTTTGCCACTTTGTTGGCGTGACTAATATGTATATTCATGCCAAATTACAGCTTTCTACTACTAAGACTCTCTGAGCTAGGCTGCGGACGGACGGACGGATGGATGGACATGGGAAAACTATAAGGGTTCCTAGTTTGACTACGGAACCCTAAAAAAACAACTGCTCCACACCCTTAACGTTCGATCTTGTAACAGGTAAACCATGAGGCTAGATTTCAGTTTCTTTTTTAATTTTGCGACTTTAAGGGTTAAAACTAGCATGCTTATTGCTAGCAAATGTAAACAGCTCATAGCACGCTTTTTAGCAATCTATTCTAGAGCATGTGTAAAGGTACTGACAGACGTGCTCAAAAAAAAACATGCTCATAACCTTGCTTAAAATTAGCACGCTCTGCAACTGTTCACATTTGCCAGCAATAAGCATTTTGCCACTTTGTTGGCGTGACTAATATGTATATTCATGCCAAATTACAGCTTTCTACTACTAAGACTCTCTGAGCTAGGCTGCGGACGGACGGACGGATGGATGGACATGGGAAAACTATAAGGGTTCCTAGTTTGACTACGGAACCCTAAAAAAACAACTGCTCCACACCCTTAACGTTCGATCTTGTAACAGGTAAACCATGAGGCTAGATTTCAGTTTCTTTTTTAATTTTGCGACTTTAAGGGTTAAAACTAGCATGCTTATTGCTAGCAAATGTAAACAGCTCATAGCACGCTTTTTAGCAATCTATTCTAGAGCATGTGTAAAGGTACTGACAGACGTGCTCAAAAAAAAACATGCTCATAACCTTGCTTAAAATTAGCACGCTCTGCAACTGTTCACATTTGCCAGCAATAAGCATTTTGCCACTTTGTTGGCGTGACTAATATGTATATTCATGCCAAATTACAGCTTTCTACTACTAAGACTCTGAGCTAGGTAGGCTGCGGACGGACGGACGGACGGATGGACATGGGGAAACTATAAAGGTTCCTAGTTTGACTACGAAACCCTAAAAAAAACAACTGCTCCACACCCTTAACGTTCGATCTTGTAGGTAAACCATCTTAAGTTTTTGGATGAGGTCCTAAAGCGGCTTAGAAAGACTCACCATCCTGTTAGAGAGGTTGATGTGGTGTTCTTCGGGTTCCTCGTAGTCTGTCGGCGGCTTGGGCACCTGCCGCGAGAAGTGGGTGGCACGCTTCGACGATTGGCCACTGCCCATTCTGAATCTGCCCGGGAAGAAATACAATCACTAGTAATCAAATGTCAGTCCAACTTTAGTCTGCTTTTGGTTATTTTTTGCTTTTTGAAGGTTTTTTTTACATTTGTTTTATTATTACCTGTTTATTGTTACAATATTTGTTGTTAAAGTGAACTTGCGGTACAAAAACCGTTATGGCCGTTAAAAAGCATTTTTTTTTAAATTCTGTCTACAATAAACCCGATATAAGTAAGTAAGTACATTGTGAATTGAATTGTAACCAAAATTCCGATGTATCGAACCTCTTTTCTTTTCACTCGTCAGCTTTAGTACGATCATGCCAAAGGGACAAGGTTAATAAAACGCGCGTTCTCCAAACGCTAGGGGCCCTGATGACGAATCACCTCGAATATTACAACATGTTTGTTCTAAAATAGTAATATTTGACCTTTATCGCAATCAGTAAGGCACGCAGTTTCGCGGAAATAGTCGACGAGCGCTAATATTTATAATATACGCGCATCGGTTCCATTGCGGGTTTTAAAGCTGCATCCGTTTCCTCATGAGTCATAACTCAGCTATGAAAAAGCAAAGAAAACGGGTCAATAATGTCGTTCACCAAATAAACTATATTTATTTTTATCTTGTAAACCTGAGTGCCTGACCTGATTTCCGATTTTATTGGCATTTATTTATACTTTAAGGTTGCATTCGACCAAACTGGAATAAGGTCTTATACCAAGATTAAACGCCGAATTTGTGTAGACTAATATCGGAGTAAGTCTTATTCCAAGTTGGCGAAATGCGGCTTAAGTGTGATTTTTAGGGTTCCGTACCTCAAAAGGGAAAAAAACGGAACCCTTATAGGATCACTTTGTTGTCCGTCTGTCCGTCTGTCTGTATGTCAAGACACTTTATCTCGGGAACGCGTGAAGGTATCGAGTTGAAATTAACACCATATACTTCGGTCTACAGTCCCTTGAAGCTGTGAAAAAATCAAACTTCTACATTTACGTAAAAAAAAGATACGGCCGTATGTCGCCAAAAACTTGTATTTCGACACGGAGGGAATCAAAATGTATAGGGTATTTCCCACTGACCTAGAACTATGAAATTTGGCAAGTAGCACCGTCTTTTACTACAAGTATAGGAAAAAATCTGAAATCTGGACATTTTTAATTAAATCAAAAAAAACAGGGTCTTTATGCAAGGAACGGCGGCGGTGCAAATTTTGAATTGAGTTCACCGTGTCATGTGCGGAACCCTCGGTGGGCGAGTCCGACTCGCCTTGTCCGGTTTTTTTATTATTTCTTTGTCTAGCATAGATGTATTCCATTTTACATTTTGGCAACGCATTTGCAGTTTTCCGATTGTAATCTTGACAATGCAAATGTCTATGGGTCATAGATCCTACTTACCATCGCCTGATGGTAAGTGGCCAGTGTCCTCGTTGGTCTTCTTCGTGTCATAGAAAAATGTTTACCCCCTTACTAATAAACGTTGAGTAACGGTGGTATAGCTATACAATGTTTTGTCCTTATCTGTCAAATCCAAATGTCACAATGACAGTTATGGACAAAACAAATAGCTATACCACCGTAGTTACTCAACGTTTATTAGTAAGGGGGTTAGTCTAAAATGTGCAATTAATTTATACACCAGTTTCCGTTATTGGAACTTGGGATAGACTAGTGGCTAGTGACTGCCCACGAAGCTAGTGGTCCCGTGTTGAATCCCGATAAGGGAAAATAATCGTTTGATGAGCACAAGTATTTTGTTTCTGCAAAGTGCAATATTGTAGTAAATAAGAGCTGATCTGATGATAGTGAAGATACAGTCAGAAACTGGCAATAGCATCACGGCTGTACTTTTAAAATAGATCGTCTCGAAAAACCCCTGATGAATGACCTCAAAAGGAAAGTGGCAAAAAGTCGTCTCGAGAATGAATTTATTCAGCATAAACCTTTTAGTAAGGAAAACCCCGATTCATTAAAGATTGTCATACAGGATACAGAAGAGACAGAAATAATTTCGAAATAATACGTCGCAGTATTCCCTGACTCAGGTGGCAGGTCCGATGACTGTTTTATTAAGGCGTGGCTTACCTGAAAGTGGCCTTGCACAGAATTTATTGGTTATTCGTCATAGAACAGTTGGATATATTTTGTAAAGGTTAATACGACGTTGACCTAAAAAAATTGGCACGAAGTAGGCAAACGAGCTGACATACCATCTAAAGTGCAATTCTCTTAAAAACGGATTCTTGCTAGGCTAAGGGTGCAGCTCCACTGAGGCGGAGACGAGCGGAGCGGAGCGGAGCTGTGCCAATATTAACCAATAGAAGGCGCTTGCGGTCACGTCGAGCGGCCCTTCCGCACGTTAGTTTAGATTCTATTGGTTAATATTGGCACAGCTCCGCTCCACTCCACTCATCTCCGCCTCAGTGGAGCCGCAGCCTAAAGCTACGTAATTGCGGGGTTTGGGAACGGTTCGAATACCGGTTAATTATGGTTCTTAGCCAGGTTCTTCGTAAACGCTCGCTCGGAGCGGAATCGATTCGCGTTATTATCGCTGAAATTAACCTGGTATTTTTGGTTCCTACTTTTATGGCGTGGCTATGGTGACTATGGTGTCCTTAAAACGCCTTAACTTCAAGGTGAGCAAGTGAAAATTCAATTAGCTAGCAAATAACAAAAAACTTACCTCACACAGTGTGAACACTGCTGTGTTTCAGCTGCTTGTACAGTCGACTACAAAGACATGTATCCACTTTTGACCCTTATTACAATTCGATAAGGTGAAAAAGTGGATATATCTCTTTGTAGTCGACTGTACCTTAAAGCATAAATAGTATGTGGGGCATTAGCAGAATTAAGGGATAACATGTTTACAGCCATCTGGAGCTTTCACAAGTTCCTACCATTAGCAAAATAAATAATGATTAGTAATAGCACATTTGTTATAAGCACAGTGGTCATCAAATAAATATGAGCATACAAGGTGGTCAAAAATATCTGAACACGTTAACTTATTCGTACACGCCGGCCATTTGGGATCGAATTAAGAACCTTATGACCATAAGCCGACAAGTTAAGTCCCCGACCCTCTTATAAGTAAAAATGAAATAGCTTCTGCCAGGGACTTCGTCCGCGTAGAATTCCTAATTTTCTCATTCCACGGGAACCGTACAGTTTTCCGAGATAAAAAGTAGCCTATAAGCTATTTTAGACTATAATCAGATCTATTTCTGTGCCAAATTTCATTAGAATCCGTGCAGCCGTTCTGGCGATTTAAATATAATATGACATGTATAGGTATAAGATGATTGCTAATGTTTAATGAACGTACTTAATAAGTTAATAACAATACACCCATCAACTATAATACAAGCACATGATTAAAACTTTAAAATACAACATGACACTATTATACGAGTTTGATTGATATCTACTAACCTTCCGGCTATGTAACATTGTTACTCACCAAGTTAACATCGAATTAAGTTTCTACGGTTGTCGTTTAAGTGAAGTTAAAGGTCATTATAATATTACTAAACACAAAATACATTTTGTAAATACCTTGATAGACATTTATGCTAGAAAGATGTTACAAATAACTAAATGAGCGTACAAATATTTAACAAATTTTTATTAATGAATAAAAATCATCCTTGGAACGGCGTTAGCTAATTGATAATGGTTATCCGTCAGCGCCTATTGGTTAGATTTGTTGGATATTTTCAACGAAATCATTATTTTCGTAAAGCGATATTTCTTTTTACATTTTTTTTACTCAATTATTTTTCCCCGTTCGATTTTATCCAGTCGCTTCTTTTCCGAGCATCATATTTTCACTGTCGTGTTTTTTCCATTACGAAAATGTTTACTTCATTTTACCCAATTATTTAATTCCCCCGTTGGATTTTATAGTCGCACGTAGTAACTTGTACCTATATAATCTGTGCCGTCGCTTTTTTTCTCGTTCGACTTTTTCCCCAGTCGCATTTTTTGCCGTTCTATTTCTAACCCAGTCGGACTTTTTCCCAAATTACATCGCAATGTAGGTGGTTTTATGTTAAGTTAGTCTTGTAGCAGGCCCGGAGGGCCAAATAACCTAGAAATAGGAGTTTCGCTGGCCGAGCTCCGTCGACTCTGTCAAATTAGATTTTTGTAATGGAAAAATCACGACATTGGAAATATGATGCTAGGAAAAGAAGCGACTGGATAAAATCGAACGGAGAAAAATAATTGGGTAAAATTAAGAATGAAAAAAAAATGCGCAAATGGAAAAACACGACTGTGAAAATAAACTGCCAGCCAAAAGTCAACGGGTAATATCGCGTTCGGGAAAAAATCCGCAAATAAAATTACAATAAAAAAATGCGTTTCTGAAAATCTAATAAGTCTTTAGTTACGGTACGGAATCTTAAAAATGATCCGTTCTAAATACGTCTACACCAAAGCGTCCTATAAACCATTTCATAGCTAAAACAAATTCAACCTTCCCCATAGCAAAATGAGGTTGTAAATACTTCTAAACTTCCGTATGACATAAGCGTTCTGTTGAAGTTTGAGCAACAGTCCCCAAGCTAATGATATGCCATGACTTGTGGCTTAAGACGAGTCCCAATAGCTGATAGGATCTACAGATCATCACGGAAAGTTCAAGGCTGTGAGACATCTCCAAACGTGAAACGGACCTGGCTCTCTAGGCAGCTTAAGCGGTATCGCTATATCTCTTAACAAACGTTTACAAATAGTTTCATGCTAGGTAATTACTTTTGTTAAAATTAACATCATTGACTGATAACATCCATAAAATGTGGTTTAGCGATGTATATACTTTTTTCTTAATTTCAGAATATTAAAGTTCCGTAGATTGTTAGTATCATTATTAAATCTCATTCTATATTACTAAGTAGGTAGGTATTTAACAGGATTGAACACATTATTATTTTCTTTTCCTTTATTAATCCTATAAAAAAGGTTGCCTTAAATTTGAGATACTTTATAATAATTAGATAAAGATACATAAAATAATTACATAAAGACACAAAGTTGTTTTTTCTATACAAAGTGTGGAGAATATGGGGAAACAAACTTTGTCATTACTTAAAAAGTTGATTATAAAAAAAAACCGGTCAAGTGCGAGTTGGACTCGCGCACCGAGGGTTCCGTATTGAAGATAATATGCTTGGTAACTGCAAAAGAAAATACTCATTTTGTTATAAGCTTTATTTTCCAGGTAATAAGGTCGATTTTGTCTAGCCTAAATTTTAATACAGATTTTCTTAGTTTTTTTGTTATTTCTCAAAAACTGTAAATAAAGAACACTTTATTTTATTTTTCCCAGAAAATATAAGTAATTATCTATACGTCAGGATTTTTTTCAGAATTTTTGATTAATAAACGGTCATTTTTTGTACATTATTGGCTATAAATCAAAAAGTACATCACAGAAATTTTTCATAAAAATAGTTTTGAAATGTGCAGACCTTTCATATGACACCCCATTTGATGTACCTAATCGAACCACTTTCATTTTTGAATCCCCCATTCTAGACCCCTTTTCAATTATTAATAAAATTAATTTTATATTTTTTTTACTACAAATAGATGCGGGCAAGCAAGTTGTACAACTATGCCAAATTTTCAAGTTGATAGCATTTGTAGTTGCTGAGAAAACCTGCTGTGACATACAGACAGACAGACAGACAGACAGACAACGAAGTCTCACCATAAGGGTTCCTTTTGTACCGTTTTGGTACGGAACCCTAAAAACGAACAAAAGAGTTTTAAAACTTCGCTGATTCATAATGATTTTAACATGAAATTAAGGTTTCGTGACAGGGAAAATTACAATCGGATTATTATGCTCAATATCTCCGAAAGTATAGTAAAAATTGCTGACCATACTTAGGGGTTAAATCGATAGTTTTTTAGCTGCTCTATCAGCCCTAGGCGGGTTGACGTCGATGTATGGGACACCCTGTATGTGTAAGTTTATTCCGTGATGTTTATTTGTTTATTTTATAACCGTAACTAAAGTGTACTCGTAGGTCACATAATGCTTGCTACTCCTATAGCGGGAAGCACTCTTACACAACTTCTTTTGATTGGTATCTCACTTTTTGTATGGATTCCACTTTGAAGGCGTTTAATTGGGCATTATTAGCATTATTAACGCCGAGGCAAGGAACGATCCCGGCTGAGATAACAAACGCTCGGGGCGGTTTCTGGCACGGAATGATTACGTTATCTCACAAAGCATAATGGCTGATTTCCTAGGAGACTGTGATATGATATCTAAAACTATGTGATTATGACTATGGCAAGAATCAATCCATCCAAGAAGCCTGCATCCACCCACCTATTGGGTATAGACTAGGGAATTTATGAACATTCGATGCGAATGATTCGAATTTCGCATCATTTTAAAAGTTCGCATCGATATTCGTATTCGCATCGATTGATGCGAATGTTTAACGAATGCGAATGTGTCCAAATCATGTCGTACGTGATTCGCCGGCCGCACATCTTTTGCTTTTTGCAAGATTGTCTTGTACCTACTTCGATTATAAAAATAAAGTTTATGAGTAATTAGTTATAACAAAACACTTAGGACCTGTTGTTTGATCAATAGTTAAACTAAATAATCGCTAAAAACCGTAACTAATGGTTAAATCTCAAGGAATATTATAATGTGTCAAATTTTCGTTTTCTTTTTCGTATTTTAACAATTAGTTGAGTTAACTACTTTTTAAACAACGGGCCCTTTGTATTTGGTATGTAAAACCGTAATATTTTTATGTACCTACTTAATTCCTTAAAATTCGTATTTATTTTTCGTATTTGCACATTTAAGTACACTCTGAACATTTGCATTCGTGATTAACGGATGTCATCTACCCATCAGGCAGGTAAGAACCCGAGAAGAGTAAAGTGAAAAGGACATGCACCTTGTGCACCTTGGTGACCTTTTCTCCAGTCAAACTTTTTCGTCAGTTACTCTCGATGGTTCTCTCTGGACTAGTTGTTTTCTTATTCTAAAGCTGGGCATTTACGACCGCTCCAACAAGCCGAATAGAGCAGCGCCGCTCCAAAATCGTGAATGTCAAAACTGTAGCGTTTAAAAGTACATGGCGGGGTCCGTTGGATTTCCAAATGGACGGAAAGCCAGCGCGACGCGCCTACGCGCAATCCGAATGGAACTATAGCGAATGTCGAAATTCAATGTTGGAACACGCCATGCCTCCTCGCCAAGCCAAATGGCGTCGTCGTAATTGCGTTCTTTGGCGGCCATTTTCTAATTCTAGTCTGCTTGTGATGTCGCACCGTTGAGGCGTGGCGTGGCGCGCCCGTGAATATGGTCAAAATATTATTCCCATCCAGTTGTAGGCGTACACTGCATCTGTCGCCGATACAAACGTCGCGTCCGTGAATGCCCAGCTTTAAGTAGAATATCTAGACTAATGTAAAATTTTGTTAAAACTCTTTACATTGTTAATAACAAGTATGTTCACAGACATCATATAACTCTTTTGTCATTCACTCGGTCAAGACACACGGAAGTTAAAAATAGGATATTATAAGTAATATTTTTATAAAAAGTTAGTGAACGCTGAATTTTACTTCGTTAAAATGTTTAAAGATGAAAAATTCAATTATTCAAATTAACAACGAAAATTGCTGTATTAACTAGGGTCAAGTTCGAGTCGCACACGAAGGGTTCCGTAATTCTTTAATAGGGTCCTCTAGTTATTACGTTTCAATAGATAAGTACAGCAATGTTAAGGTCGGACAAAAATAAGTTTCTTGTAAATTAAAGGTGTAATTTAAGACTTCATTTTATTTTTATTATTTTGCTGATAACGGCAGCAATATAAATAAATACACACATAAGTACGGTTTTTGAGATACAGCCTGCTGACAGACAGATGGACAGCGGAGTCTTAGTAATAGGGTCCCGTTTAGGGCCCTTTGGGTACGGAACCCTAAATCATCGAGAGAGTTGACAAGTTATCAGTTAATCGTGTACCGTACTGTAAAAAGCCTTGAATTAAATATATGTACGTATTTTAACGTTGGGCTTTATTGTTATAAAGAACCTGAACCCGGATTGGAAACTTTTTCCTCAGAAATTCATAAATAAATAGATTTTGTTGAATAAAAATACAAGTTTTTTTAAATAGTATTTTTATCAGTATGGCAACTATGTGCAAAAGTTATTTGTTATTTTGGTCTAAATAAGGCATAGGTACCTAAACTCTCTTTTGAAATATAATTAAGACTAGTTGTTGCCCGCGACTGGGTCCGCGTAGACGTAGTTATTTATCGCTGGTAAACTACCCTATATCCTTTTTCGGGGCTCAATCTATCTCCATACCAAATTTCATCAAGATCGGTTCAGGGGTTAGCAGAGAAAGCGAAACAAACAGACATACAGTTACTTTTACATTTATAATTATAGTATTGATTAGTAAGGGCCCGTTGTTTAATCAGTAGTTAACTCAACAAATTGTTAAAATTCGAAAAAGGAATCAAAAATTTGACACATTTCCTTGAGATTTAACCATTAGTTACAGTTTTTAACGATTAGTTAGTTTAACTACTGATCAAACAACAGGCCCTAAGAAAGCGGTTGTTAAACATGCAGTTGTCAGACATTTTAACAATGATGATAGGGTACCTACTTTTTTTTAAATTATAATTTTTCAAATGAAAATCCTGAATGTATCATGAAAGTAAATAAACCAACAAAATCTACTTTGTATCATGTCCACTGACGCTCAGTAATAAACTTATTATAACGCCTTTGAGAACAATTATCAATGTACTGCGAACTAAGGTCAAGTGTAAAGATGCGCAAACTGGTTCCTCGTGACACAGATTAAACCAGCAACGTAACTTGAGCTAAAACCGCCGAGAACATACTTCTTACTAAAATAGGGAAAGAACCTAAAAGTAAGAAGAGACAGACTTCCAGACGATCAGGGCCTCTATATTCTAGGCGGTCAAACCCATATCGTCTTTGACTTGTTACTGTATTGTTTTTAATTCGGCCGCCATTAATGTCAAGGAAATCAGAGCTATCAAAACGTTGACAATACGATAACAGGTGAAGATATGATTTTTACCGTCTAGAATCTCGGCCCAGACATCAAATATATCTAGATATACGGCCGGTTCGAAGATAAAGCCGAGGAACACAGCAGTATTTACTCGAACCCATGCTGGTCCTTTGTCCCACCAGCATCCTCAATTTTTTCCCACTGCAGCTAGGATTTTATAGCCCATTAAAAAGTGACAGTGCTACAAATATCCCAAAAAATTACATAATTTCTAATGTCACTGAATTACTCATCCAATCAAACAGGGTAGTGATTCTTTCAAAAGCAAAGGTGAGCGAACGCAGGAGTGAATGTCGAAGCGGCGAGTTTAAGTAGTCTTGTCAAAGCAAACAAAACACATTTCAGCGCGTGTATTCAATTTGGCAGCATGGCTTCTCGAACGTATAAGGCTTCCTAATTGAGAATGCACGCGCTAAAATGTGTTTTGCTCGCTCTGACGGGACTACTTAAACTCGCCGCTTGGACGTTCAGTCCTGCGTTCGCTCACCTTTGCTTTTGAAAGAATCACTACCCAGGGTATTTCCCGATGATGATGTTTTAAATTTGGCATCGGGTCAAGTCTTACGGCACAAGTAAGGGTAAGAATTTGATCACTACAAAAATAAAATGAGATCGAAATAGGATTATTATGTTAAACAAGTACGGGGTCTTATTGTTTAGTTTTCATGTTCATTCAATACAAAACGAACCCATTCCAAAATCAGTCAGTGTCGCATTTTAAAATTAGAAGCTTCGTATAAGATTTTCGATGCAAGAGCATATTATTTTGGAATGTGTCCGTTTTGTATTAAATGAGCGAATTATGACCGAGCCGTTCTGCGCTGCGGCCCACATGACGTCATCGGAGGCTGCGCGGTATATACGAGATGCGCGGGAGTGGATCCTCACTGCGAGTCCGAGTGAGATTAGTGAACCAAGATGCTTCGTTTCGTGACTATTTGCGCTGTTGCGGTGAGTGACATTTTTTTTTCAAATTATTTCGCTCTTTGTATTCTACAGCGACACTATGCAAAAAAGGAATTCATGCAAAAATCAATCCCAATACTAAATTTTTATCACAGTTTATTATTTTTCTAAACATTATTTTCAGTCTGTGTGGTCAAAGAAGATATGTCTACTTCTTGTAAATTTTGTGTCTTAGCTACTACATTTTGAGTTCTTACTGCAGAGCTCATTTTAACTTATAATTGTATGTAGGTACAAAAACATAAGTTTCGATAAATAAAATACAAATCTCGTTTGTTAATGTCAACTATTCTTTAAAAGAGCACGGAAATTTATTATTATTGCCGGAATTCGGAATCCACCTAATGCATTTAAGCTTTTTATTAAAATAAGATAAGAACCCGACTTTGTTGCAGTTTTTATCTCTGTCGAATGCCAAAGATACAAAAACAGTAGTAGTATTTGAACAAAAACTTAAGACCTTAGGTCGATGAATGCTTGTTCTACCAAAAAATATTTTTAACATAAAGAAAACTATTAAAATCTCTTAACAACGGAACCAGTAAAAAAATCTATGGAAGCACTAAATTCTAAATTTTGGATGCTTCATCCCGTTCATGCGTACTCATCGTCGTCGTCGTCGTCGTCGTTACCGTCATTTTTTAATTAAAAAAAAAGATATATAAAAGTATGGCCTCCACAATCTCCAAGTAAAGACATACAAAGCTTTTATACACATCGCCCCTCTTTTTTGCATGAAGAGAAAAATCATGCAAAACAAATTACTTACATATGTATGATAAACCAAAAACAAGACGCAACATAATTAAATTAATAAATAAAATATCAGGAGACAATCTCACAGTACCTTACCAAGTCCTTAATTAATTTCTAGGCTTGTACTGAGGTGACTAAACAACGATAAACATACGTACACAGATAAATATATGTACAATACAAAGAAAACATCCATGGCTCAGGAACAATTAATACTCGCGCTCATCATCATCACACAAATATTTTCTGATACCGGGGAATCAAACCCAGGACCGCAGGTAGGTAGGGTCACTTCCAACTGGCCTAAATGCATCGTAAATTTAATTGTTTGCACCTTTTCCTTTTCAAGGTTAAAAAGTTCAAATAACTTCTTCAAAACAAAAAATCTCGCATCCGGGCATTTTATTTTTCCTGCGGAATATCCATTATTTATGCGATGCAGATTATTCGTCTATCCTCACAATAATCATTCAAATTGTCTTTACTTTCTTCTAAAAGTACCAACTCAAAATAATTTATATTATATTGAAAACCTCGCATGCTTACTGTTAAGAATCAAATTCCAGTGCTTCTTACATTGAACTTAATACGTTTGGTTTTTATACATGCGCGTGCGCTATCAAGATTGATCATTGAGATGCGGCGGAGCATTTCTCCGCATAATTTCGTGTGTCGGCGTATCCTTAGAGCTTTAATGCATAGGATGGTCTGGGGCATGACCATATCATACTAACGATATAAAATTGAACAAATTTTGTCATTATACATTTGAATTAGTCTTGACAACGATATACATAAAAAAACGGAAAAAATAATTCAGATTCACCTTTTTAAAGACAATCTAGTTTGTTTTTTTTTATACCGCGATATGGTGGCAAACATGTGTACGGCTCGCCTGAATGGTAAGCGGTTACCGTAGCCTATGGACGCCTGCAATACCTGAAGTATTTTGTGGGTGGTAGGACCTTGTGCAGGGTCCGTCCGGATCGCTACCACCATCTTATCCATTAACCTACCGCGAAACAGCAGTGTTCGCATTGTTGTGTTCCGGTTTTGGGATAAGACAGCCGGTGTAATGACTAGCATAGAGGCAATCCATCTTAGTCCTCAGGGTTGGCAACGCATTTGCAGTCTTAGGATGGCAGTCTTGTGAATGCGAATGTCTATGGGTCACAGTTTCCACTTACCATCAGGTAGCCTGTGTGCACGTTTGCCTTCTCTATGTCATAAAAAAAGTATGGCATGCTCGTTGCCGACCCTACAAAAACTCATTTATCCCCTCTTAAAGAACTCCATACTGTAGAATTTCGATTCAAAATCAGAATAACAGTTTCGCTACTTTACCAAGAGGCGTTTCCGTCATTGTCTTTTGAAATCAAAGTGCAGATTCGCAACTTTGCCATGGGTGTGACGACTTATTCGCCATTTTGCCCGACCATGCGCCTAACATCCTGTATGCTCGCTAGTTTAATAATTCGTCGACTGATTGAGAAGTGTATTACTTAAAATAATAAGTCTACTGATCACATTTGAACCATCGATTTCAACAGATATCCTTAAAGAACGACAAGAGGTCCACTGATTCAATGGCCTAATATAGTATTTTAAACGTACCTTATTATTGTCTGGTTTAATTTACACAGTAAACTAACAGATGATAAACATAACGGTATATTTAACACAATGATTTAAAGATCAAGTTCAATTATTTGTTATAAATGGGTATTTTAAGGTTCTACGGAAATTTTGCAAACGTCACATTGTGATAGAAAATTAATGGATTCATGGGATATATTTTCATAAGGTAACAAAAAGGTTAGGTAGACTCTTTTCTACTAAAGACACTCTATACACTCCTTTCTGTAAATATAAGTACAAGCATAGAATCCGGGCTATAAAAGTAACAAAAGACGGACATTTGACCTGCAGGCCTATTTGCCTAACGCACTCGCAATCGCAATATACTTCAAAGTCGCTGATTTCAAAATATATTTGAATTAAACTAAACGCGAAACTCAGTGATGCTTCGTAAACTTTTCTTCTCTTCTTCGTCTATTCATGAACTTCTTTTTGTCGGGTTTTATTCAGACTGCCAATGATAATAACAAATATGAAAACAAAAACGAAGGCGATTGGGAGTGCGTTAGGCCATAGGCCTGCTGTTTTATTTATGACGTTTATAATGACTAAGAAATAAATGTGTTATACGTATTCTTTCGTTATTTATGTGTCAAAACTGCAAGATGCAATGAAGTCCAAGAGAATTCATTCAAATTTCACGTTGTATCACGTTGTGTCACGTTGTGTCACGTTGTGACCGTGACAGTCGAAGGAGAAAAACTAGTTTTAAAAAAAGGCTGTTTTTTTTTCGTCTTAAGAAATACGTAATCAAAAAAGGAGAAACGAGTAGTAAAGTTCTTAAAGTCCAGTTTATATGCTTGTTCTTATTCTATGTTCGCCAAAAAGAGCTTAGAAGATATGAGGGCTTATTTTTTTCCAAAACACCGTCTACCACCAAATAGGCCCTCATAATATCCTAAGCTCTTTTTGGCAAACCATATTTTAGAATATTGTAGTTAGCTAATTTTGGAAAGTTATAAATACTTATAACCAGTGATCGGGGAAAACGGTGCAAAACTTTAACAAAACTTGTAAAGCTGACCATAAAGGAGAACTTGCAACCAAGAAAAATAAGAATATTGTTGAAAAATAACAATATTATTGGCAGATTAGTGTTAAATTTAACTCTATATCAGAGTCTCGGATTTGGTATATTAATAGTTTCATGGCTGTAATATAAGTTTTGTTTAGTTTTTTTAAAGTTTTGCATCGTTTTCCCCGATCACTGCTTATAACTATCCGGCATAATTTTTCAGAGGCAGCAATATTTCGTAGCCAATATTTTCCTATTTTGTGCCCGTTGATTTCTTTTGGTTTAAAAACGATAAAGGCAAACAAATAAAATGTGGAAAAAACTAATAACTAGACAGAAATATGTAATTTTATTACTATACACTGTAAAAATTACTTCCACATGGAGCCCCACTCCGTACCGCTATAGGTATGTACATATAATCGTTTGCGTACGTTGGTTACAAAATTACATTCTTTAACATAATAAAGAACTCGCAATCACTTCCGCGAAATGCTCTTTAAAAACTGCAACTGCTTACTTTTTTGTGCTCAAGTGTGCACTGGGCATATACAAATAATATACAATATATATTTTATTATATCCATAAAGCATGTTCACAAACATGACGAAAACCACACATTTACCTCATTGGGTGTAAAGCAAGTTTTTACCAACAATGCGCGATCGTTAAAAGTAACGACCGCATAATATTGAAAAAAAAAAGAACGATGTGTTGTTTGTGTTCAAATAATGAACAGGCTATTTTGAGCAATTAAAAATCAGGAAAAGAACGTCTGTATACTAGGCAGATGTCATGTAAAAAAACCCGATGCATTACTTAGTATAATATTTCCTTACTGATGATCCTTGACGTTTCTAATAAGATCAAAATAAAATGCGCATCTTCTCCTGTAAATAAATAACATTCTATTTTTTTGAAAAAACCAAATGATTTAACTCTGTCTAATTACAAAAGAAAAGAAAATCAATAAAAACATTGAAATTTATTTAATTGATATTATTTGGATGCGAGAGTGAGCGGAGATGTTGGTAGGGGACGTCCTAGACGTACGTACTGTGATCAGATTCACGATGTACTGAATAAGGGCCGAATAAAAAGCATCCGAAACCGACGTACGAGCATGAAGAGATTGATGAATGTAGAGGAAGCGAAAGTTGTATGTTTAGACCGGTGCTCCTGGCGTTCCATAGTCTCTGCTTACTCCATTGGGAGACAGGCATGAAGGTATGTATGTATGTATGTATTTGGATGTAGGTTTAGGTAAAAGGGGCTTTAAATTTGAATCTTCCTTATTGAAGCATCGGACTTGTACGAGTACTTTGGTCAGTCAGAGGATATACGGAAGTATAGTTTAGTTTTTATGTTTAATTGACACGGGTTGTTAATTCCATGTTTTTTGTGAAAAAGTATTTAGTTGCAAATTATGACTCTCGTCAGTTGAAATATATGCTTAAATTATTTAAAACATTTACACGCATCAAATAAACTTATATTATTATTATCATTATGTATGCGTTTCCAGTTTTGCATAATTTCTCACAATTATTATTCTAAAGGATAATTTTATACATTCAAAAGACAATTTATTAGGATTATCTAATAGAGCTCCACTTTCATTTTATAGTCATGAATAGAATATTTTGGTTGAAACATATACTTAAGTTATTTAATTAGTAGGTAAACTTTAATGTCTCGCTATCAATTAATTGATTTTGTATTTCTTTATAAGCTTTAGAATTTTAACATAGATTTAGTTGCTAATTGACTGACTGGCAAGGCTTTACCGAAAAAACAAACGTGTTTCTTGAAGCAGCACAGTAGCGATACAGCCTTGTACAGTACCTTAAAGAATTGATCGCAGATCAAATGATGGATTTCGTGAATTAAAATCTAAATATCGATTGCGTTTTCTAGTCATCAATATTCTTATCGATGCTGTAAGAAGTTTTCTGCCTCTACAGTATTACGTTAACCAGAAACCCGATTAACCAAAAAGGAAACCAACGTTTTTGGGGTGAATTTATGGTCTCTTTCTTTGAGACCTAAAAAAGGCTAAACGTTTTAACAGATTGTGAATCCAGAAAATTGTAAAACACTGGCAGTCGGGAATTGTTGCCAAGGGCTAATTATTATTAAGCTTATTGAATAGATTTCGAACAAAACTACATTTTATTCTTGACTACGCTGAGATGTAATTATCTGTCAGACAGTAATTTGAGTCGATGCATGTTTTCCGCTTGAAAAGGTGCAAGCGTTAGTCCCGAGAGGCTTTTGTTTGGAACCTGTATTTTATTGTTTTGAAATTGTTGTTCCTTTTCTGAAATACCCAAGTTTATTACCTCTGGGCGAATATCTTAGCTATTTATAGTTTGGATTTTGTTTTGCCTTGTTTTCTCGAATCAAATATTTATTTTAAAATTGCAAGCAATCCAGGGCCTGGGGACTTAGTGAAAAAACTCTCCTGAAGATCAAGTGAAAAAGGGTTTAAGTCTAGTATACTCCGTTTATGTATATACCCTTTTTTACTACGAGTTAATTCGACTTATACCCTTTTTCACTAGGACCCCAGCATTATCATCTGCGATTTTGTAGACTAGGTATGGGGCCAATTCGGATTACCGTTCTCTGAATTTAAATTTCTGTTAAATTAAATTTATAAACTTCGAACTCGATTTTGACACAACTAAATGCAATCGGTATTCGAAAATGCTTTACCTAATCTGACAGCTCTTAAATTTAATAGCGATCTCTGAATGAGTATGTGCATTGCCATATCAAAAAATATTTTTCGGCAGAATTGAAGACTTTAAAATAAAAAAATGGGCATAATATTTACTTCATACTTACCCCCTTACTAATAAACGTTGAGTAACGGTGGTATAGCTATACAATGTTTTGTCCTTATCTGTCAAATTCAAATGTCACAATGACAGATAAGGACAAAACATTGTATAGCTATACCACCGTTACTCAACGTTTATTAGTAAGGGGGTTATAGTTTTACCAATGTTTTATTTCAAAAATGTATATATTTATAGCGCCGTAAATTTTTCCACTCTTATTTTGCCAATTGTTATGTTATTAAATCACGTCTAAGAATATTAATGTCAATCTTTTGTAGAATCTGCGCATCATCTATATCATCATCACTATAATTAGAACATAGGAAAAAAACGTATAAACAACGTGAATTATGGTTTAGGCACGATTTCCTTTAGAATAACGCCAAAACAATAATGACCATTTAATGAAACATCAATCATTATGTTATAAAAAACGTTCTTCGCTCATTTTAACCGCTGCGTTGATTTTATAACTATTGGAGAGACGTATGCGGTCATCTTTCTTAAAATGTGTTGATTTGGAATCATTGTACAGTGGACGTCTATCCTTTAGCCCAAGCAACGAAGCAAACTCACGGGAAATAATTCGTGTATAAGCGAATTTTGGCATAGTTGTAGGGAATGGTGTTTTAAACCACATACTAAAAGTACTGACGGGTGGGGGTGGAGCTAACGGGTGGGGGGGGGTCTAAAGGTCCCTTTTTTTAGTTTTTCGTAAATAACTCGTAAACGGTGGCCCATAGCAAAAAGTTTTCCATTACATGATTGATCTGCATAAAATTCTACAAAAAAGTTTTAGACATTTTTCACTGGGATCAATATTTAATGAGATATGGAGCGAAGAATGATTCCCGAAAGGCCATAATCGGGTTTCCATTGTAAGTCGGCCCTTATATCAAATGAGCTCGGGTTTTTTTGTGAGTGCCTCTTATAGTGAAGATTATTTATGCTGAGTATCAACATCTTAATTGTGACAGTTCTCGACTTATGATTTTGTTAAGTTTTTTTTTAAATTTCCTGTTTTTCGGGATGTATTCAAGCGATTTGGTTCAAACTTTGGGATGATGTTCTTTTTATAGATTTGCATCGCCTCCCAAAAAACAAATACTAGTTATTATATAAAAAAAAAATGAAGACCAAATAAAAAATAAACATTATTTTTTATGTGGTTGTGAAATAGTGACACCTCTAGATTTTTTTCTCAGAATAGACCATACATTGGCCTACTACTTGCCAAAATAACAAATTTTTCCAGGCAGTACTTCCTATCAAAAATCAGCAATATGTGTGGCCAATACCCTAAGCAATAAGGCAAAATCAGGGGAAAAAACTCGTTTATAAGCGAATTTTAGCATAGTTTTAGAGGACGGTGCTTTAAACGGGACTCCTTTGACACGCATAATTTTTTTACGCATAATATATCATTACGCATAGAATCGTTTGTCATAACACCCTTTTAGGCTGACATTGCTGAAGTTAATAAACGTCCGTTGTGTAGATTAAGTTAAATTAGGTAAGGTTAGGTTATAATAATAATTAAAACAAAACCCTTTCTATTGTAAAAACCGTTTTATGACAAAAGATTTAATGCGTAATGATACATTATGCGTAAAAACCATTATGCACTTGACCGGTTTTCAGTTTTTTTTTGTTTTTTTAGGGTTTGTACTATGTACATAATAATCATGCCAAATTTGTCGCTTGTGTGTTTTACCATCGTTTGTAATGAAATGTTTTTTTTTATCTTAATTTTGTATTGAATAATACAAACTGACAATGTCCTAAACAAAGCAAGAAGGACGAAAGTCTTCGATCAGTGAGTGCGAGCGGGCTTTGCCGCTCCTATTTACACTCCCTACAAAGAACTTTGTCGCAGTATATTATACTTCCATGTATAAACTAAAGTAGCACAATTTCACACTGAACGAATTTTACGATTTAGATGTTAGTGCGTAAAGTATTATAGTAGGTACTACGTAGATGTAAGTGTCCAATTAGTTTTTACTTCTAAAGTTGAATAGGTAATTAAGAATAGTTAGTGTACATCGGTATTTAATTTTTTACATGTTTAATTTTTAGTACTGGGTGGTCGATAAATAATTATTGTACCTGTTTAATTTTTACATGGTTAATTTTCGGTACTGGGTGGTTAAAAAATAACTTAACCCTACCAAGCCTATTTGGATTCTGTGTGGTCAAGAAAAACACTCTCTTTCGCATTTATAATATTACTAGGATTAGGATTTTTATTTTTATTTATATACCTGCCATACTTAAAGAAATGTAAGTTTGTTTTTTATTGTCCATCTTCTTCCTTCCATCTCTCATTAAATGTTGATCCCAGTAAAAAAGTGTAAATATCTTTTTTGTAGAGAATTTTATGCAGATTAATTATGTAATGGAACATTTTTTGTTATGGGCCACCGTTTACGAGTTATTTAAGAAAAACTAAAAAAAGGGACCTTTACACCCCCTCCTACCCGTAAGCTTCTACCCCACCCATCAGTACTTTTAGTATGTGGCTTAAAACATCATCCCCTACAACTATGCCAAAATTCGCTTATTCACGAGTTTATTGAATACAGAAAAAAAAATGCATCTTTTTTATTTGGTCTTTATTTTCTTCTTTTTATATGATAACTAGTATTTGTTTTTTGGGAGGCGATGCAAATCTATAAAAAGAACATCATCCCAAAGTTTGAACCAAATCGCTTGAATACATCCTGAAAAAGAGGAAATTTAAAAAAAAACTTAGCAAAATCATAAGTCGAGAACTGTCACAATTAAGATGTTGATACTCAGCATAAATAATCTTTACTATAAGAGGCACTCACAAAAAAACCCGAGCTCATTTGATATAAGGGCCGACTTACAATGGAAACCCGATTATGGCCTTTCGGAAATCATTCTTCGCTCCATATCTCATTAAATATTGATCCCAGAGAAAAAATGTCTAAAACTTTTTTGTAGAGAATTTTATGCAGATTAATCATGTAATGGAAAACTTTTTGCTATGGGCCACCGTTTACGAGTTATTTACGAAAAACTAAAAAAAGGGACCTTTAGACCCCCCCCACCCATTAGCTCCACCCCCACCCGTCAGTACTTTTAGTATGTGGTTTAAAACACCATTCCCTACAACTATGCCAAAATTCGCTTATACACGAATTATTTCCCCCGAGAGGCAGTATTTGGTCTTCGTTGTTCGGGCTACTTGCTTCACTTACATTTTGAGTTAAAATGCTACAGAAAGTAATGTTTTGTCATTCCATCGATAACATGGCCGAAATTAAGTCATATAAATTGGGTGAAAAGAACAAATACGTAAGAGACGTAGCTAAAATAGAGCTCAAACACAAATAATTTCCTGTGATAAAACATTCCTCTACCCTTATTTACCAAAAAAAAACAAAAAAACTGAATATTTTGAACGAGTGGTTGTGCCTTATGCTAGTTAAAAATGGTATCCATCCTTCTTGATAGTTTTAAAAGACAACAAATATTATTATAATGAGGACCAAAATTAGTAAACGATCACCAAATTTGGTTTGGTTAGGTTAGATAAGTTTTTGGTGATCATTTACTATTTTCGGCAGTAAAAAATGTTTTTTGGCATTATATTTACTTGTTGATCCGTTAAACATAAGGCAACTTAAAAGTCGAAACATTCTGTATTTATTTTAGCAAAATACAAAGAGAATAGGCTCTATTCAAGTCGGTAAAACGATATTGTTTTTAACATGTTATAGTATTGTCAACGTTTGATATCTCTTATTTCACTGGGAATGATGGTGGCCGAGTTAAAACAATACGTAGACAGGGGTGTTACTCTTTTAAAAACGGCGGTCGGTCGAACGAACGAGCGAAAGCGCAGCGGTGAGTTTAAGTAGTCCCGTTCGAGTGAACAAAGCACATTTTAGCGCGTGCATTCACAATTAGGCAGCCTTATACGTTCGAGAAGCCATGCTGCCAAATTGAATACATGCGCTAAAATGTGTTTTGTTCGCTCTGACGGGACTACTTAAACTCGCCGCTTGGACATTCACTCGTCCGTCCGTCGTTGTTGAGAGAATCACACCACAGAGGCCCGTTTCACGAAGCTACAAGTTACAAATTACAAGCGGAAGTCTCTTTTTAACTCCTTTTGCTAGAAAGAGAGCTCCGCTTGTAATTTGTAACTTGTAGCTTCGTGAAACGGGCCGCAGGTGCGGGCATGATGTTCACGAAGAACATTCAGTTTCATCACGATTACAGAATCCTACAAATTGGCAAATTGTAAAAGGAAGTAAAATCTACTGAGTCATAATCCAAACTTTGTTTTTCGACATTTGCCATAACGTCACAATAAGGCTCATTCAGAAATCATTTGGATCATTAAAGTTCAATCATGAGTCAAGAAGCTTAAGGTCATGGGTACTACGCGATGCTAGTATCATTATACTAGTAATATATTAAATACGATGACCACATAGAATTGTTATTTTCCTTTGAACAGTAATTGGTATGTTTTATTTAATTACGTTTTTTTTCATTATTTCTAGTAGGTAAGTAGTTCATTATTTACAGTATTATTTAATTCATATCACCGCATTTAGATCTTTCATCACTTGGTGGTATTTAGATCTTTCATCTCTTGGTGGTATTTAGATCTTTCATCTCTTGGTGGTATTTAGATCTTTCATTAGGTCAATTAGTTCATACTTAGCGATTTAGCTTTAATGTTGCATTTTACATGTTCAGAGAGTACGTATACGGTATTGTCAATAATTGGCAAAACGGTGACTAGATTATTGCATTTCCAAAAGCGTATTTTTCGTTAAATGAATGTAATTCAAATTTCAAGTAATTACCTATGTTGCGTGATTATTATTTAGAAATGTAAGTAAACTATTAAAAAATAATATCTCTATGCATGTCTTGGGGGTTAAAAAATCAGAAAATTAGGAATTTTCAGCTTGACAGAATAATATGGAATGAATGCTTTGAAAACCTACAGTTAACTGTAGGTATCCATGTTGTTTTTAGTTTAAGTATTATTATGAGAGTTTCATCATGTAGGCTTATTCAATTAGTCATATCTTCATCCTCATACGTTTCATACATATGTATATCGATTGGCCAATTATTTGTTGCGAGCCTTCAGAAGGCCTTGCCAGTTATGGGGCGATTTGCACAGGTATTTCAATTGTTTAATAGCAATTAAGTTACGTGCAATTAAAACGGCAGCAGGAATGACCACCTGATAGGCGATCACTCTTGGTGGTATTTGTAGAAAATACTCGAAGGATCGCATTTTATCGGACACACAAGAATCAAGAATCATCGAAGATACAAGGTTTTGCGGATAAAATATCCTATCGCAGCTTTTTTCTTAATGTCAGTCGATTCTTATTACTGTACAAAGTCAATGATAGTATAATGATAGTCAATGATAGTTTGCAGTTTCAAGCTCTTGCTAGATGTTTCGTTTTAATTCTACTGAACAAATAATTATGAATGTGTTTCTTCCAAAATAGTAAAGATAATGTTTCTCCCATACTCTAATTTGTTCGCACTAACTATAATATTTACTGTCAATGGATCTGTCAAAGTGTTTGTTTTAAAATGTTTCTATCTAAACGTAAATTTTATTGTCTTCTTTTTAATTAACAGCCGTTGACATGATGACACTGTTCACACACGTTTCAATGTTTATTTCCTACGAAGTAATTCTTATATAAGTGCATTCTAAATATTTCATATCACTCAGACAGATTACGTGGACACGTTTAGTCTAGATAATTAGGATTCAAATGATTTCATTCACTACATAACATGTGAGAACTTTTGATGTTATCTAACTTAATCAACTGTTTTAGATTTAATTCATTCAGTTTTAATATAGCGTGATCACTAAATCCTCTTTTTTTAATTAATATATTAATTTACGATTTTTTTTAAGACAGGCAACTATTAATTTTCATGATCCACTACTTTCGAGTAATCCTCCATAGGTATATTCTACATTATCAAAATTCTTCGAATGTTTGGCTACATAAATGTAACCAATTCCTTCTTTCAATTCAACTTTGAATGATGAAGTTTTTAGAGACTTTTGTAAACAGAAACGATTTATACGATGAATACCAGGACGGTATAAATGTCTATTAGTTGCATCTAACTTGCAAGGTTAACTGCATTGGAATACGCATCCTCTATTGCCAGGGTTCTCATCTCTCAATCAGGTTGGACCGGAATTCGATGCTCGACCACGTCACTGTCTTATTCAGCTTCAACTTTAAGTAGCCTCGTACCATATTCAAGTTCTACTGCTTTGTCATATTTATCAATATTAAGTCATTCTTCATTATTTTATTTAGTTCCCACGATTTTTACCTCAAATTTTCCAAAAATCGGAGTAATTTGAGATCACAAATTACAGATAAATTAGGATAACCTTGCCTTTGTATATATAAGTATTTATATCGTTGTCTAGTGCCCATATTACAAACCTAGACCTTATAGTTTGGGACAAGGTTAATTGGTGTGGCTTTGTCTTTCTTTTATTTATTTTATTTATTTTATTCGTGTGTGATCATATACAAATAGATGGAGATCGCAACTGACCTTCATTCCTATATAATTATTATTTATTTATTTAAACTTTATTTCGCAGTACAAAAAGTAGGTACAAAAGGCATTCTGTACCAGTCAACTAATTTGCTAAATATGAATAAACAGAAACAATTTAAGGCAGATGCTGACAAGAAAATAATAAACATAAAAACGTTGTCGTGTTGCTTTTACCTCTACTCACAAAGACCGCATCACTCCTACATTTACCTGTACATACTACATACGTTGACGATTTTAGTTTCCAGTTTTTATTTGCATAGGTAAAGCCAGTTGCGTGTACAGATTGACATAAAAAGTCCAAAGTCAAGGCTAGCCGAAATTAAAACAGGCGCGGTCATACGTTTGTTGATTTCTCAAATAGTTCGTCTAAATTCGCGTGTATTCTGAATGTAAAGTAGCTTGTACGAAATTACGTATTCAGATTAGAAATTGCACTATTATTTGGATGACATGATTGTCTAATTTTATACCGAGAGAAATATGCGGAGCTGACTACCAACCGTCACTAATTGGAGAGGCACTATAGGAATAAGAATTGGATCATGGGGTGTTGGCATGAATGTCGGACAATTTTAGCGGACTTGCACTAAATGAACCCTTATCTTACTTGTGCCATCACCCTATGCCTTTTTTAAATATTTTAAACTTTTTTAGTCCGGGTATGCTTGTTTATTTGGACTTGAATCGCATTAAAAAATGACTGGATCGAGAAAATTTAACGGGAATTCAAGACCGAGTATATTTAAAAAATATACGATTGTTTTTTCCACTTGTAAAACTCCATATCAGAAAAAAAACTAGATGATAATAAAAAACGCGATACCTAGACAATGTTTTTATATCTACATCACGTACGTCTTCACATGAACTCCACAAAAACTTTGTATGCTATCAAAGTGCAATTAGTTTCCTTTGGTATCAATTAATTAAAATGAACTATCAGAAAAGGTTTTTGCTATCGTGGGAAATCCGTACATTACGTAGAAGTCCTATTTTTAACCCCCGACGCAAAAAGAGTGGTGTTATAAGTTTGACCTATATTTGTGTCTGTCTGTGGCACCGTAGCTCTTAAACGGGGGAACCGATTTGGATGTGGTTTCTTTAATTCGAAAGCAGGCTTTCTAGCGGTGGTTCTTAGCTAGGTTTCATGAAAATCGGTTGGGCCGTTTAAGAGATATCAGCTCTGAAAGAAGGGGTCACTATTATATCGGGGGTTTTTATTTATCTCATTTAACATTGACTTAAATAAACTAGGTACGAGTAAGTGCACAATTCAAAATTTCACCATTATTACACCACAGAAATAAAGACTTTCAAGTCTCTTATCTTTAAATACTACTTTTACAGCAGTCGGTAAGTTAAATAACTGCGTGTTTTAAATGGTTGATTAAAACTTTAATTAACAAAAAGTGCCCGTGTGGTGCCAGGTTCAGAATGTTGCCACTCCATGTCTTCCTGTGGATATCGTAAGCGACGACTAAGGGACTAAAGGGTGTGTAGTGCTGTTAGGCGACGGGTTTGCAACCTGTCACTAATACACTGGATAACATCTTAGCCTGGTTGTGCAAAATGTGGTCACAGAATTATCAACAAGTTTTAGGAGTTGTTGGTGAGTCTGTGGCCCTGCGTACCCCACTCTGGGAATGAAGGCGTGAGTTTATGTTATGTTATGTACATGTTATGTTATGTTAACAAAAAGTTATTTTAATTAATTGAACCATCAAGTCCCTTAATAATTGCAAATGATGATTCTAGCGATAATAATCACTTCCTTCCCCGACCTCTGTGGTCATCTCAGGTTGTACATAAAGACATACACTTAGCATAATATTTCTATTAATAAAACTTATATCGTCACGTGGAATTTAATTAACAACATGTTTAATTTTCCGTTAATTCATTTATGTAAATCACTAAATATTATAAAACAGTCTCCCGCCGCGTTTGTCCGTCTGTAGACCTTAAAAACTACTGAACGGATTTTTATGCGGTTTTCACCATCAATTAGATATTTTTTCATGGAAGGTTTTTAAGTAGATATAATAAACTCTGGTTTATGTACGGGTGTTAGAGAAAACTCACATAAACTGGGCAGTGATTCTCTCAAAAGCAAAGGTGAGCGAATGCAGGAGTGAATGTCCAAGCGGCGAGTTTAAGTAGTCCCATCAGAGCGAGCAAAACACATTTTAGTGCGTGCATTCTCAATTAGGCAGCCTTATACGTTCGAGAAGCCATACTGTCAAATTGAATAGGTACACGCGCTGAAATGTGTTTTGTGCGCTTTGACGGGATTACTTAAACTCGCCGCTTGGACACTCACTCCTGCGTTCGCTCACCTTTGCTTCTGAAAGAATCAATACCCTGCGTTCGCTCACCTTTGCTTTTGAAAGAATCACTACCCTGAAGCGAAGCAAGAGCGGATAGCTAGTCATCAATAAAACCTGTTGGTGATTGTTTCAAATTGGGCACATGTAAGGTCCATCAGAAATATCGAAAGAGCCTTAGCAGATGGGTATTAGAACGATGTACCATATTACAGATGTAGTGAATAATCCTTTCCCATCGTTCTTTGTCGGATAACTTCGTATTTATCTAGCTTTCTCAGTTGGCTTATTGAAGGGTACTGGAGCTAATTGAGAAAGCAAGATTTTGAGAGAAAGAGAGTTTTTAAGAGAAGAGAAGGGGATTTTAGGCACTTTTAAGATGGGTTGAGCGGTCAAACCCGATAAATCGAAATAATTGTTTCTTGAAATTTCAATTGTCTTGATGCATTCAGTAATGTTCTTTTTGACACAACAATATATGTCGACTTATCGGGTATGACCACGCAACCCTCGAATATCGACGAAAATATTATAAAATGTAGTCGGGTTTTTAAAGATTGCTTTTTATTTAGTGTTTAGTCTAAGTGGTAAGTGGCGATGTAGTCATAAACCGTTTTTACTTAGACAATGGCAGAACTATAAGGGCTCCTAGTTTTGCCGATGAATGAAATGTATACCCTTATTTGAGCAAAGTTAATTCAAGACCATCTAAAGTAGTCAGCCACTTGATAAATAGCATTCCGATGCACATATATTACCACGAAGGGTACCCAGTAGCGTTTTGAATAAATGATCATAATAATATTTATATCAGCGTGTGTTCAAAGGACCATTCATTCTCGGCCGGGATACATTAACAGCTATACTCAGGTGATTTGTTCACGCCATAACTTGGACTTGGCTCCGTATATTTCTGTATACTGAATAAACCAAACAGGTCCTCACTGAGCCAGTTCAAGGAAGTCCGGTAGTTTATTTGTTCCAACGTCTTTTTTAAAATGGGTTTGCCCTTGACAAATTTTTGCTCTTGGAGGACGAAGATTTTGTCGACAATGAAGCGACCTCATCCAGAAGATGCCTATTCACCCTAGCTTAACCAGTTATAGAAAGTGCATCTCCAAATTTTTCTTTTACACATAACACATAAACTCAAGCCTTCATTCCCAGAGTGGGTTAGGCAGACCTACAGAATTACCAACAACTCTAAAAATGTCTGTAACCACATTTTGCACATTTAGGCTAAGATGTTTACCAGTGTATTAGTGACAAGGTGCAAGCCCATCGCCTAACAGAACTACAAGCCTTTATTCCCTTAGTCGCCTCTTACGACATCCACGGGAAGACATGGAGTGGCACTATTCTAACCCGGGAACCACACGGGACATATATATTTTTTTGTTTTATTTTAATCTATATAAGTACATAAAGGAAGAAACTGACTGACTTACTGATCGATCAACGCTGTTCTGAAACCGCTGGACCTAGGGACTTGAAGTTTGGAGAGAGTAATTGTTATCCTTGGATATCTTAAGAGTGCATTAAGAAGGCACTTTTCGAAATTCATCCCTTAAGGGGTTTAAATAGCGGGAAACTAATTCTACACGTACAAAGTCGTGGGCATCATCTAGTCTTAGGTAATACTTAAGTCCAGGCAAAAGGTTGCGCAAACCTGATTTTCTGACGCATCAGTTTCATTCCATTTTTTGGAATCTTGTTTGTAAGATTAACTTTTCCTTGACTTTGGTAAACAAGTTCAAGGTTTTTATGATAAATTCCACATCTTTAGCTTGATATGCATGTTCGTGGTTTTATAAATACTACCTAATTTTTTGTTCCACCATAAAACAATAAAGTCTATAAGATGCGTCTGCCAGCGAGATATTCATTTGATAGGAAGTGGTGTCAAGATTAGGATACTGGACCGAGATTCTAGGCGGTAAAAACGTTATCGTTTTTGACCTGTTATCGTTTTGTCAACGTTTTGATAGCTCTTATTTACTTGACAGAAATGGCGGCCGAGTTAAAAAAAATACCATAACAGGTCAAAGATATGATTTTTATTGCCTAGAATAGAGGCCTGAGGGCTTATTGTCTAACGCACTCGCAATCACGATCGTTTTCATTTTGAAAATCGAAGGCTTGTCTGCATACAAAATGAAAACAATTGCTCCACTTTGAAGCCGGTCGAGATTGCGAGTGCGTTAGACAATAAGCCCTCTGGTCATTATTACAATATGAACGAAACCCAGACCCCAATCTCATTTAAAATTCATAAACCGGCACCGGCCAAGAACTGGGTTTTGGAGCCGGAACAAAAAGATCACCCAAAACAAATCCAAAGACTTTTCACATGCAAACTAGACTAGTGTGGGAACTAGATTCTAGCGCCTTTCTTTTGTTGCTAGGTAGCAAGGTAGCAACACTGGCAACCGGGTAATGATAAAATGTTTATTGTGGGTTAGTTAGAAGAAGTAATTGGTATTGAAAATAATTAGTTTGGTGAAGTAAGAATCTATTTGGATAAGGCTTTTTCACGGCAAAATATAAATCTAAATATAAACAAAGTTTGTTATAAATTAGATGTATTTAAGGATCTAATTTAAACGGAATTGTACGAGTAACATGTCCTATGTCCAGCAGTGGGCTTCTGATGATGATGAAAAAAAAATGACTAAATTTAATCCAATGAAAAGAAAAACTCAGGAAATAACAACCAACTAATATGACATATCTATACCTATGGCTTCAAATATGTACTCATAAACCTTATTTTCAGTGGCATAGAAGCGTGTAGATATTTTTGACGTGTAGGGAACGTATACATATTTATGACTTATCCGGCTTGGGTCTTCACTGATGGATTATGATGATCTTAATTCGCCATGGCCATGCAAAATTTAAATAAAAAAACCCATTTGAGTTAGATGCTAAGCCAAATTAAATTAGACATGGCATCTTTCAGGTCGTCGCCCTTCGGTCTTTAAGTGGCTAATAAATTCAATTGTAGTTTTTTGCATAAGTCACCAAGACGGATGACTTTAAACTTAAACCAATGATGCATACATTACATAAACTGAACGATTTCGTCACGGATAATAATATTATGTTTGTTATGAAGCTATTACGCCGCAAATTAGGTATATTATGTTTTTTATTGTTCGTCCATCGAATTTATTAACATTTTATCTTTTGTAACATTGCTTGTATCTTTGTTATTATGTTATGTATAGAATAAATAAAACGATACACACCTTATCATAACCTCATTTTTTTTATTTCATGCTTATAACAGTGATTTCAAATAGCCAGTCAGCCAGTGTTGCCTATCTATTGGCACTTCGTCCAGTTAGTTTATTTCAATTTCCTTTATATCCTTGTATTATACTTCCCCCTATATAGTTTCAAGTTGTACCCAGTCAGTAATGTTTCAACCTGCGATTGCAAAGTTAAACATGACTTCATCAACCACAATGTTAATAACAATTTTTAAGCACTATTTTATCCGCGTAGTTTTATAATCAATCAAGTTTGGATAGCAAGAGTTGTCACTAAAACTTGGTTTCTTTGGTAACCCATCCTTTTATCGAATTTCACTTAATCGATTGTAACATTTTATCGAATCTCATTTCATTCTCACAGGATATCATAATCATTAATTACGTAGGTTAGGTAAGGAGGGACATGTGATTACCAAAAAAAAAACTCATTCGACGAGAAATGCCATTCTACGAAATGAAAATTCTGCGTAATGACACTATGGACTTTCATTGAAAGGTGATTCGATAAAATAGGTAATAGATACCCATTTTCTTTCTTAAACCATTTTCTTACCATATTCGGCTGCCCATCAACTCAACCTTTGTATCAAAAATAACTTTAGAACCAAACTAACTGTATTAGGTAACGGAGTATTTTGACGTATTTCTCCAAAACACTCTTTATTTAAAATGTCCCTGAATTTCAAGCCACCCATAAGTAGGCAAAGTACTGGAGTAGAATAGAATAGACCATTACTCGCTTGGCATGTAAATTATATTCATTGTGTTAGCCGACTCCAATCGGTCAGTGGAATATATTACGTTTACTTATTTCACTCTATTCGGGTTAGATAAGTCATGCCAATGTGCCAGTTCCACAGTTTTGAGATTCTGATGTAGTTATGACGATGACTGATGTATACCTAATTATCTTGACATAACCAGTCTTATTTAGATAAAAGCACTAAAATAGGGAAATATATGAAAAAAATCTGCTAGGAGCGTTACAGATTTAAGGCAATACCTAAACCTACATCACAAACGTAACAGAAATTAATATCGTGACATAATTGAACTCAAATTCAGCTAAGCTGTGTTCACCCCCTTATTACCACAATATATGCAACCTATCTATGGAAAATGTCTAAACGTAATGAAATAAATGAATGTGTTTGTAATTGCAAAAAAAATGTGTTTTGGGCAGTTCTAAAAATATCAAAAAACCCCTGTGATAGTTTAGTCATCAATGATAGACAGATCGATACAAAAAATAAATGGTCACCTTCACTTTTAGAATACAACGTAAATACAAAGATGACGCATGTTTAAATTGATGCTAAGTAAGATACCTCTATGTCAATGCTGCTGCTAGCACATTTAGTAACGTTTGTTTGTTTACAATACTATTGTACCTACATATTAAGAATACCTGTACTTATGAATAACTGGCATAACGTTGCTCTGAACGAAGGCATTGGTTCTTTAGTTGCTGTAATCACCTGCATTCAGCTTTTGTTTTTGCACGCGCGAGCACAAATACTTTAGTCAGGTGTCTTTGGACAAGTTTTTAATCTTAAACATAGTGGGCCAAAATAGAATAAAGTTACATTAAAAATTCGTAACCTGTTACGTTTTTGGGGACAAGTTTTGACTATAATTCGAGAATTAGCATCTGATAGCGTGAATGTCATTTGATTTTCGAAACTTGCTTCAGGAAGACCAATTTGATTGCTTGAATTTTCCGATTTTAAAGGTTTTCCTAATCATAGGAACTTTGATTTTTGCAGTAGATACTTGTGAAATGTGGTTTGTTCAGATAGATTCATTTTCAACTCGGAAACTTACCGACATAACAATAGCCTCTAGGTCACCGAAGTTGCAAGAGCCAATTTCATTCACGTCTTTAATCATTAACAACTCCGTTATATCACTACTTATGGTTGCGTTATTTGCTTCGTCAATATTAGTCACTACACGGATATATGCTAATTAATATCATCTTGTAAGGCCAATACGTCACCGGATTGGTTTGGTTTATCCGGTTTTTACACACGTGCCCACCAATATGATTCGTGAGGCTATTATTACTTCATTTTGATGGTCATCATCTATCTTTTTTGTACAATTTGTCATTCTGTTTATGGGTGTTTTATGTTGATTAGAATAACCGAAATCTATACGTAGTTAACAAAATAGGATGTCTGTTTTTTTCTTATATTTATTGTATTAAAAGGTCTTCTAAATTACTGTAGCTATAGCACTGGAATGGAATGGGATTACTGGAATAGATTCAACTGTACTATTTAATACGATAGCATGTCAAATGCAATATACTTTTACCGAGTAGAATAGAGTCCAGATTGTATTAATGCAGTCCACAAGTATTCTTAAATTTAGCGTGTTTGAAAATTTTCATTGTAATTTTAAATTTAAGATTAACATTTTAAAGTTCTATTTCTTGGCCCCAGGTGGCGCTGTCTTCGGCAGCTCCCAGCCCGGTCTCCAACGTGTTCGAGATCGACATCTCCCCCGAGGAGGCGGAGAAGTACCTCAAGAGCCCACCGTTCTCAGAGCCACAGCTGTCAGGACGTTCTGGGGTGCTGCCATTGGTATGTATTTTTTCAGCTGTTAACAAAATGACCGAAGTGGAGCCCTGGGGTTCCGTAGGGCCTCTGCAAGGGCAATGTTATGCAAAGTAGGTTCCAATTTTTTTATTATTGGTAAGGAATAAAAAAAGGTTCTGCTTCTGGAGTTGTAAAAATATGGAATTGTACGGATGTGGAATGGTACGAATGTAGAATTGTACGAATGTGGAATTATACAAATATGAAAGTTGTACCAATGTGTCAGAAGGCGACAAGTGGATATCTCCTCCATTTTTTAATTAGGTTTTGGATATAGGTACTACGATCTTGTAGAGTATTTTTTGTAATCACCCTTAAACATTGTAAGTTAAATCTCCAGATTTCAAAAATAATCGGCTGGTAGGCAAAGAAAGTAGAAACTATGCAATAATAAATTTCATAAGCTTTATGTAACAAAAAAGTAATTTTCCATACAAATATTTTAGGACACAAGGATATTATTTATTAATAGCATAGTATCATGTACACGACCATTAGGAATGAAAATTACGACTATGAAGAGAAGAATGTATGAAAGTACATGCCACTTCTTTGAAGATCAGTAGGTAACTTAGCATTTCTTATAATATTTTTCATTCACCTTGAGAGCATCAATAATTTTAGGTTTTTATTATAATATACATTTGCCTAGGATTATTCATTCATATTTAATGTATCCGCAGGTGAGATGGAACGACCCGAGTTTTCGCACAGCGGAGGCTGGCCCTACCCTCGGACACTACTGGAAGAACGGACACGAGATCGAAAATACTGACGACTACGTTGAAGAGGTAAGATTTAGGATAAAGATATTTAACCCTAAGCTCACTTGGTAATAAGTGATAAGAAGTTCAGGCATGAAACATGAAACAGTTCAATATTGACAACGACACACACCATACGTTCGAGGTAGGCACGTGGTTTCAATTTACTTCTTATTAAAATGTAGATAAATAGATACACCTACAGCGCTAGAAGAAACTAGAAGAAGAAAGAAAAGACAAATGTGACAGAAAACAATGAGATAAGGCCTAATATCACAACCCCAGTTCTGCATAATGCTAGCATAGAAGCCAGCAATGGTTTTTCACTGGGACCTAGTGAAGCTAGGACAAGCTACATTAGTTTGCAGTTTGTTACACACGACGAGTGTCAAGGTAACGGCAGTAGATATTCACTAAAGTAATAACAACTATCGTTAACACTTTTTTTCAGGTATATCAAGCCGCTCAATTCCACGGCCAGGACGGTCTAGGAGGTTACGCGTACGGCTACCAGGCTCCCGAGTCTTCCAAGGTCGAGAACCGTGCCAGATCTGGTGACGTCACTGGATCCTACACCTACAAGGATGGCAACAATGAACTGATCAAGGTAAATAGAAGCCTAATCATCAGCAAAAGTATTGAAATCATTGCGACTGCGCCATTTAAAATACGGGCTTCGTTTCCTATATTTCACTTCTGTGTTGTTATCTTTCTGCGGGTTAGTAAGAAACCTCTCCATGTATTGTGAACTTTAAGCAAAATAGCTTAATTTTGTTAAAGATTACCCAAACCATAAGTCTTAATTGTTAGTACTTACATCTTCTGGCAGAATACAGTGTGTAAATGGTATACGGGCGTTCCTTTTAACTGTGGTTAGTATAGCCCCTAATGAGCACATTAAGGCAGCTTTTGTTAAAATTAATTTAAAAAAAATTAACCATACAAAATAATTTAACACGCAATGTATAACAAATAATGCAATTAATTAATGATGTTTCAAAGTTATGACAGATGGAATTAGATGTACATTGCGTGTCGATAGTATGTTCCAAAATTAATAACCGTGTATACGTTAGCGTAATCAAAATAATTCTTTCTGTTTGTGATTATTGGAGTCTTAATCTATGTCCATTTTAAATAAACGCCCGTATACCATTTACACACTGTATAAACATCGTTGACTTACTGTTAAAAAATCACTCTTAGTATCAACGATTCCTTCCAATTTTTCCTACAAATTATCTCATACATCCATCAGAAAGCATGCTAACAGTTTAATCTTCTAGGTGCGCTATTGGGCCGACAGCGAAGGTTTCCATCAGGAAGATAACCTGCCGAAGGTGGAGCTGCAGCCAGCTCAGGAGACCGAGGATGTGCGACAGGCCCGCCTGGCTCACGAGCAAGCTTGGCAGGAGGCTGCTGCTGCTGCCGCTCAGAATCCTGACCCTCAGTAAGTACCAGATCAAACATATGGTGGCATAGGTTCTTTAAGGCATGGAGAAGGCACCTGATGCAAAGTGGACCCTGAGTCTTATAGACATTTTCGATTTAAAGTTGGCAATCTTAAGGTTGCAAATGCATAAATTGTCGAACTAAAAAAAATGCAATCCATCTATACTCTACCAAAGTTCAAAGTCACTGAAGTAAGACCCAAAAAAGCCACAAGATCATACTGATCATTACAATTAGGTTACACATATTTATACTGTGTATGGTCATTCTAAAACTATTTGGATTTCGCATACCTACTACTCAGACATGAAAAAAAATAGAAGTACCAAACGTTTAAACGTTAGGTTTAGTTTTCCTACAACTTTGGAATTCTTTTACACTATCTCTCATCATTGCTATTAAATTTCAACAGGGGCGAATACTCCAGCAACTACGAACAGTACGAACACCAAGGCGCGGCGTCTGTGCCTCAAGCCGCAGTCGCTCCCCGTGAAGGCAAGGCTTATGGACAAGCCCAGAGCAGCGCACAGTACGGACAGCAGAATCAGCAACAGCAGTATCAGCAGGGTCAGCAACAGCAGTATCAGCAGAGCCAGCAACAGCAGTATCAACAACATCAGCAGCAGCATGGTCAACAGCAGCAGTATGGTCAGCAACAACAGGGTCAACAACAACATGGACAACAACAGGAGCCTGAGCCTACGGTAAGTTTGTTAGTTATGCGTAGAGCTCTTGATTACAACACAATTGATTTAGTAAGTAGGTTAGGCTAATGATATACAAATTTGATTGAGTTGTTATACACGATTTTTTGGATGAGAATTGATGAGTTGTATCTGACCGCTCAAATGCTAAATTTTAATCGATTATTCTGCGTATTTTTTCCTGATTTCGCACGGTACGTCTTACCAGCTTCTAGTTCAAAATGAAAGTGTTGCACCAATTGTAATATTAGCCTTGGTAGTCAGAGATATAAAAAAATCGGAAGATAAAGTGCAATAGGTCCTTAGAAGTCCCCCGGGTTCAGGTAAAGCCGGTAAGACATGCATAAGAGACTAGAATCCCGAAGTTTCTTCAAACACAGCGAGCTTAACAAACAAAAAATAAATTTCAAACGTAGCCAGATATCTTACTCATCAATGGCCTCCAAAGCCTCTTAAGACCACTATTGTGTAACTATTACATATTTATTTAATTTCGTAGATCATTCATTTATTTATTATCAGTGGATCAGTAGGAGTCCAAGAAATATAACTTGCAATGTTTATTGTATTATCAAATCTATTTTTATTTATTTTATTTTTAGAGTTGTTGGTTATTCTGTAGCTCTGTCTACCCTACTCGGGGAATGAAGACGTGAAGGTATGTATGTATGTATGTATTTCTGCTAAATATTTCCAATATTTGTAATCATTCACGAATGTATAACAGACACTTAAGAAATAACTCTACAGCTTATGAATTTTCTTCTCAATCTGTACCCGTTTCTTCTTCCCCAGGGCCCTCCACGCGGTTTCTTCTACAGCTTCGACTACCCAGTCTCCATCATCGTGCCCAAGAGCGGGGCCCAGCCCGGTGCCCTCAACCCTGGCCACCCAGTAGACCATGACACCGTGTCCGTCAACTCGCAACAACACGGTTAATTCTACAATCTCTACATCTACTTTGTTGGATACAGGAATAGTTTAAGTTATTGTGCAATTAAGTCGGAACATAAGTTAAGTTAGATTGGTCTGTGATAGATGAGAAGTTTTTAATCACATGAGCAAGTTAAATTAAATTTGACATGGCTGCATCGCTATTAGAAAACGTAGTTAACAAGCAAATTTATGGATTTCCTTCTCTTGTCCTCGACATAAAGGTTCGCTTGATTTTAATTGACGTAAGTACTGAATCAGTTTATCAAACAAAGTAAAGATTTCCAATTTGGTTTGGCGTAAAAATATTAACTCCCGAAGCAAAACATTGTGGTTGGTAATTACAAGAAATAAAACCTACAGATTGATTGATTGATGTGCTTCCAGAAAATTCTTTTTTGGAAGCATTCTTAGCTTTTTCCGATGTAGCCTTTTAAATTTTATGTGCGTGCCATTGCCATTCATCATTTATGTTAAAGAGTTATCAATATATCATAGTTATTTATATGATAAACGGAAACAATAACTGTAGTGGTATCGTTGTCACTTGATTTATGTGCCTTTTGCTTACCGATGTTTATAATTAACCGATTAGTATGTAAGCTATCAATGCTAGCTGAATGTCGGATGCCATTTTGGAAACGATTTAGGTTAAGATACGGATTAGTATGACAATGGTCGGTGTTTGAAAGTGTAACTATATTATAATGTTCTTTATTACTTTTTAATCGGTGTATATTAAAATTTTACATTTTGCACTAAGTATTGATTCAGATTCAGATTCAGATTTTAGATTGTTGTGGATAACATTCGATCTTTCACGAAAGACTTTATGTCTTACTCTATCGTATGTTTGTATCCTTTTCTATCCAATACGTAAGAGAACAATAAAGTTACAGTCTTGAACCCGGCCTGAGTGACGTTAAGATGTTTGTTACCACAGTTTAAAGACTCAAATTGGATTTGCCGAAATTAAACATTGTACTGTAAGTTTGTACTCATTATATCTGTACATTTAAGTAACAAATAAAGTACTTAATAATTTAGAAGTGTTTGATTTTAACGTTTTTACAAGCAGGATTAGTGTTGGAATGGCCTCCTTTAACCTGCCGCCTAACAACAGTCTTCGCATATTGTTTTGTTCCAGTGCGCGCTTCAGAAATTTCGTCTAAGCCCTCAGGGTTGGTAACGAATTTACAGTCTTAACATTGTCATGATAAGATTGCGAATGTCTAAGGGCTTCAAAGTCTACTTATCACATTGTCTGTGTACTCGTTTGCCTTCTCCGTGACATAAAAAAAGGATATTAAGTCACTGCAAATATCGCCTTGATCTAAATAAACTGTTTTGAATCTTACTTAATATTAAATATAAATTATAAATAAGAAAGTTTGGATGTTTGTTATTCAATCACGCTTCAACCACTGAACGGATCGGGATGAAAATTGGCACACAATATAGGTTAGATCCCGGAATAGGACTGGGAAGCTGCCACCTAGACACTGGGTGCATCAGTTTCAATATAAATAATCATTGTCTATCCTAATATTGTTTAGTCGAAAATCGTTTGGTCGAAAACGGTATTTAAGGACAATAAAATTAAAACGATTGCTTTAATTATTAAAAAAACTAACCTAACCTAACATAACTAAACTACGCAATAGATGTTCATAATTTTTTGTAATTTCAGCCTAAAAGGATGTTAGGCAAAACTAATTTTAGACCAACCAAACAATACATTATGACAAATAATTTATTCTAATTATACTAACTTTTATTTTAAAAAAACAAAATCAGTTCTTCTACCTTAGACATAATACGTCGCCGGGGGTAAAAAAGTAAAGAAACCGACGAAGTAAAGTATGAAATACTGTAATAAGTATGGTATACTTGTCTTGATTTATTTACACCTTGTATGAACAGTTGTTTACACTTCTATGGGAAGTTGTATAGGCACTGCCTGAGCAACAGGTAACATTAAAATTGGCATACCCACGCGATTCTTCATCTTTAGCTTTGGCAGAAATTTCAAGCTGGTCTCTTGCACTGACGTTGTCGATCCTTGTGCTTGCACTGCTTCTGGACTTTCCGTACTTGGTCTTGGCCTGAACGGCAACCTCTGTCCAATCCCTCCGATAATACCAGAAATACCATTGTAAATCCATGCAATAGTGTCTGGCACATTAACTTCGAAAGGTAAGAAAGGTATAGCAGATATAATGCTTCCTATGAATAATCTTTGACCGTTAGGTAAGACTAAAAGAGCTTGTCGAGGTAGAACTTCGATTTCTGGAGTGTTCGATTCATCGATGTCATCATCAGCATCGATGGTGACTGTTTCTGGGTCTTCGTTGCCAATTTTTAGGTTAGGTTGACCATTTGCGTTGGGATTGTCAAGTCGATTATTTAATTTTGTTAATGAAGTTGGTAAGATCATTATGATGGGTTGTGCTCTGAAAATACAAAAATATAAAAGTTAGTTTTAATAATAAATGCAGCATCAAATTAAACTATACCTATTTGAAACTATTTTTAAGACCGTAATAGGGTATGGCGTATAGGGAAGTCAATTGCAGTTTTAACAAGTAATTAATTCTCGTATTTGTGACGGTTCAATTTTTTCTCTCCAATAGCTCTTAAACATATTCTTATTGCACAAAAAACTAAAAAATTACAGTTGTTTAAACAATAATAACAGTGTTTTACCACTGCGACCGATCCATCTACTATAGAAAATACGGACCATAATTATAAATGTAGTGCACAGTACGGCTACCTGGAAAAAGATTTAAAAATTCTTGATCTATGAAAATCAATGCTTCACTTATTATACGAAGAAATATAAACTTAGACTTTCACATAAACTACTAATTGTTCTTCGAATTTAAAACGAACGTACAGCTCTATTCTACTCTGTAAAACCTAATTGTAACCTGTTATCATATTATATTAGAATCATTATGATATAATAATATGATATAATATTATTATCTTTTATTAACAGGGGCGCGTGGTTAAAACAATATTATGACATGTCAATAGCAATTAGGTTTTACCGAACAGAATACAGCCCCAGGGCATCTACTTCACTTTTTAACCGATCTTGCTTTTAAAACCGTATTGCTTTAGACCAAGAGTCCTTGTGTAAAAAATGGGTAGGGGTCTACTCGCATACATATTTTTACGCATAATAATCATTACGCATAAAAATCGATTGTCATAAAACGGTTTTTACAATAGAAAGGGTTTTTTTTAAATTATTATTAAAAACTAATCTAACCTAACTTAACCTAATCTACACAATAGACGTTTATGAAATTTTGCAATGTCAGCCTAAAAGGGTGTTATGACAATCGATTTTTATGCGTAATGATTATTATGCTTCAAAAAGTTATGCGACTAGATAGGCCCCCGTAAAAAATACTAATTTGGAAAAAGACGAGTCATATTCTCCAAAATTATAAATTATTATTCTTGACCCATGTTTCTTCAGTTTTATTCAAAAATATAAATTAGTAATTTATTCAAGTTTTATATGAAAAAACTACAAGTATGCGAGCTTATGTTTACGATCATGTGATGTTTATAGATCTTTAAAAATAATAATAAGCAATACTCACATCATAACAGGTCCGCTTACTGAATGCATCTGTGGCATCTGCAACTGTTGCAACCCCATCAACTGTTGCTGCAACACGTTAAACTGATTCTGCTGCATCATCTGTTCCATCAGCTTCTGCTCCATCACCTGTTTCATCATTCGATTTTTCACCGACTGATCCATTTGTTGCTCCATCATCTGTTGAAACAGATGATTCTTCACCGACTGATCCATCTGCTGATTCATCGTCTGATCCATTTGCTCTATCATTGGTTGATTATAATATGGCGCTCCATCCACTCTTATTATTACCACTAACATTAAAAGCAACCACTTCATTATTTTGACGTTTATGTCTGGTATTATCACTAATATCGTAAATAAAGTTCACATTCACAATATTTTTTTCGCCTGCAATAAAGAGTGTTCTTCTGCTAGCTTCTGGCACTACAGGGTGTTTATAGTTTGAAAGTGGTTTCGAGTATGACAGGAGCGCACGCGTCGGGTGCTCATTGTCATGCGCGGGCCCACTGGCCTACTGACTGGAGTCCTGACCTTGTCGGCTTTCTTTTTTAGGGCCAGTTCGTTAGCATGAGTTCGATGTCCTTTTCTCTTGTTCCTTTGTATCGTGTAGACATTGATTTATATGTCCGTGACCGTACAGGTTTGCAAGGCGAAAATAATTTGCGCTAATAGAGGCTTTTAATATAAAGCAGCGTTCTGTAAAAGTAATGCAAAGTCCTGTATATTTAGCTCCTAGCGACGCTTTTATGTGATAAGTCAGTTTTATATTATCTATATGCTAAACACAATAATATGTCGGACCCCTATAATGAAGTAAACAAACAGTAGGGTCCGTAGTTTTCATAGATTTATTATTTTAATTTAGCGATGTAGTAAAGTATTGGTTTTCCTGAATTATTAACCCTTAATTTGACTGTGTTCACCACAGTGAACACACGATAATGTTCCTTTTTCTTTGTTTTTTTTTTGTTGCAACTTTATATTTTCTTGCCAAATTAAGGATTAAATCGTGGCTCTCGGTATCTACACAACGGAACACTTTTTGAGTTTAATAATTCGCAAACGGAACACTAATTTTGAAATAAATCACGATAAAAATAAAAAACAATGTTATTTAAAGAGCTATCAAACTATAAGAACTATAATTAAATAAAGGGTTTGGCGAAAAATATAGTGTCTTCGACAAATTAAAAATATTTGTTTTGTTGAAGTATCATACAAATACTAGTTAGTAATACAAATGCGTCTGCAAGTCTTGTCTAATAGAAAATACTATGAACAGCCTGATTTTTTACTTACAGACTGCTTAAATGGCTCTACAGCTGGTGCCTTCCAAATAAAGAGATGAGAGCAGCAGCCTGTAAAAACTAGCTCCGTCTCTCTTCATAAGAAACATTTGCAGCCGACCCATATATTGAACATCTTTGAGTAGGTACTAGTCCTCTACAGATGGCAACAAAGCTAGTTTGTTTGTTGTGTCTTTGTTTTTGCATTATCCGTTGAACTTGATATATCTAATCCTCAATAACGTAGCAATGTATTGAATTATTCGATAATTACAAAATATCAATGCATTCAAAATAAATCCATACTTTCATATTTCACTAAAGCATTTTTCGTACTTCATTTAACAACTTTGAGTCTTCTTACGGAAAAAAATGCTCTAGATCTCTTGGCATCTTGTCTCAAGTCTCAATACTTAATTGAGACTGAGCATTTTCGAATGGGTGCGAAATTTAACCGAAATTGGGTCGCTTGCAAGAAATGCAGCTTGTAGCAACTAGCGCGTTACAAATAAAACACAATAACCTCCCTGACTGAGTCGGTTAAATTACATTATGGCTATACGATGCCGCGATGTTTACGTCACCGACTCGAAGGTCACCGACTCGCCGCCGCCGGGCCGCCGGCGCTGAGAGGCGCGCCCCGCGCCAGTCAGAAACAGTAAGCGACGGCGAATGCATGCGCGCGCGGCTCCGCAAACGTACCTACCAAGTTCGCGAGTTTCGTTAATATTAGGCCTAAGTTTCTTTTCTATATTTAAATCAGTGTAACTCCATTCTTTCGTTTGTCTTCTTGTTATTTACATTGTGTGTGTAGTTATAATTAAATAGTGTGTGACTTTACCTACGTGGACTTATTATTTACTACATAGCCCGATAGGCACACCTATATTGGTGACCCCGTACATTGAACACTGAACAATAATAATAGTGAGTGCATTAAACAGTGATTAAGTTGAAAGTTATCACAATGGCTGAGGATAAAAACGAGCCCGCTGCGCTGTACAAGGTCGGAATGCGCGTGCCGCCATTTTGGCCAGAAGAACCTACTTTATGGTTTGCACAAATGGAGGGACAATTTGCGCTGGCTAATATAACTTCGGATACGACAAAGTTTTATTATATCATCGGTCAGTTGGAACACCAGTACGCTATAGAAGTGAAGGACATCATCAGTTCGCCGCCCAAGGAAAACAAGTACCTAAAAATTAAAACAGAACTGATAGCCAGGCTTTCAGCAACCCAAGAAAAAAATACGTTACAACTGATGAAACATGAAGAAATGGGCGATAGAAAACCATCGCAATTCGCACGACATCTTCGCACCCTAGCGGGTTCTACAGTTACTGAGGAGTTTTTAAAGACAGTTTGGTCCAGTCGACTTCCGAATAATTTGCAAACTGTTATTGCCTCTCAAAAAGGTACGCTAGATGAATTGGCAGAGCTAGCAGATAAGGTCTATGACATAGCACCGCAAACTCCACAAGTGTGCGCCGCGGGATGCACCGGTTACGTTACCGAGATGGCAAAGCAAATGGCCGAATTGACGAAGGAGATAGCTTCATTGAAAACACAGTTTAGCACACAACCACGCGAGTCAAGATCCCAATCCCGGTACTCATCAGGCAGAAATAGGACTCCATCAAACAAGCAAGTGCGAAACCGATCCGCATCGAGTCAAGGTGATGACGAGCCTATTTGTTGGTACCATAGAAGGTTTGGCGATAAATCTACCCGCTGTACCAGGCCTTGCAGCCACCCAGATTCGGGAAACTTCGACGGCAGCCGGAAGTAGCGGCCAACGACTGCCAAACCACACCAGGCCGCCTATTTGTTACAGACAGCACGTCCAAACTTAACTTCTTGGTCGACACAGGATCCGACCTTTGTGTATACCCTCGCTCGGCAATTAAGGAACACCGCACAAAAACCAGTTACCAATTGTTTGCCGCTAATGGAACTATAATTTCCACGTACGGCTTTATACAACTGCGACTGAATTTGGGTTTACGCCGAGAGTTTGTTTGGAAATTTACCGTGGCAGACGTGTCGAAACCTATAATTGGTGTGGATTTTCTTAGTTTTTTTAACCTACTGGTCGATTGCCGAAAACATCGCCTGATCGATGGTTTGACGTCCCTCTCAGTGAATGTACCAGCAAAGCGAGCAGGAGAAGCCATTACATCAATCAAAGCGGTATCGGGAGAGTCTACCTACCACCAGATACTACGGGAATACCCGGAGATCACCCGTCCAGCTGGCACACATAAGGTACCCAAACACCATACAGTACACCACATTCGTACAATACCAGGCCCGCCTGTTTCAAGTCGCCCACGACGCCTTCCCCCAGATCGCTTAAAAATAGCACAAAAAGAGTTTAACGACATGTTGGACAACGGAACAGCTCGCAGGTCAGAGAGCCCCTGGTCATCCCCACTTCATTTAGCTCGCAAGAAGGACGACAGCTGGAGACCGTGTGGCGATTATAGAGCTCTAAATGCGCGCACAATTCCGGACAATTATCCCATAAGACATATCCAAGATTTCACTCACAATCTGGCTGGCAGTAAGGTTTTCTCAAAATTAGATTTGGTAAAGGCCTATAACCAAATTCCTGTATTTAGTGATGATATACAGAAGACTGCTATAACAACACCGTTCGGTCTATTTGAATTTACGAACATGACCTTCGGACTTAGAAACGCAGCACAAACCTTTCAGCGGTTTATTGACGAAGTGCTGGCAGGCCTACCTTTTTGTTATGGATATATAGACGATCTACTCGTGTTTTCACAAAACGAGGAACAGCATTACCAGCACCTACGGGAATTATTTCAAAAATTGACAGACTATGGTATGCTTATAAATTCAGCAAAGTGCGAGTTTGGTATGAAAAAAATTACATTCCTGGGGCACGAAGTTTCAGAAAAGGGAATCCAGCCACTCCAGACTAAGGTTCAAGCCGTATTAGACTACCCGGTTCCTAAAAATGTGAAGGAACTGCGCCGATTTCTTGGGATGTTTAATTTTTACAGAAGATTTGTACCAAATGCCTCATCGTTGCAAGGACCCTTAAATACCGTACTTACTGGCCCAAAGAAAAAGGGAACACAGGAAATTGAGATGACTCAGGAAATGATGGATGCATTCGAGTCATGCAAGGCAGGACTTTCACAAGCGACTATGCTAGCTCACCCAAAACCAGAGGTGGAGCTAGGTATCTACACAGATGCATCTGACAGTTCAATTGGTGCAGTACTCCAACAACAAATAAAACCTGGACAGTGGGAGCCGCTTGCATTTTTTTCAAGACGTCTGAACTCAGCTCAAAAGAAATATAGCCCTTACGACAGGGAGCTGCTGGCGATATATGACGCAATCCGTCACTTCCGTCACATGGTTGAAGCCAGACTGTTTACAATATATACAGACCACAAACCTCTGTCATTTGCTTTTTCATCACGAAGGGATAATTGTAGTCCAAGACAATTTAGATACCTTGACTTCATATCGCAATTCAGCACAGACATCAAATATGTGGCAGGGAAAAACAACGTAGTAGCAGATGCTCTTTCTAGGGTAGAGGCCATAAATACACCGGTCAACTACCGGGCTCTTGCATGTGCGCAAATCGGCGACCAAGAACTGCAAAACCTATTACGAAATGGTACCGCTCTAAAACTACAAAAGGTGACTCCAGTAGATGAAGACTACGAAATTTACTGTGACACGTCCACTACTAGTCCCAGACCTTATCTGACCAGCGCATTCAGGCGATCAGCGTTTGACACTCTTCATAAGTTAAGCCACCCAGGCGTAAGAGCGACTGTTAAGTTAGTTACACAGAGATTCGTTTGGCCAGGAGTAAACAAAGACTGTCGCCAATGGGCCAAAGAATGCACTGAATGCCAAAAAAATAAGATATCTGTAATAAGTATGCAATGTAATATCTATGGTGACATGATAGAGTGAGACAAAATGTCATAGTTGTACTGCTCTCTCTCTGGGTGTCATGGCGGTTCTGTGTGAAGAGACGTTGGTATTGCTTAACGTTTGAATAAATCTTATTAATGTTTTAAGCTATATTTCATTTATATCTCAAGTGGTTATGGGCCCAGGGCACTAAACTAGCGTGGATAAATGAATGTACGCTTAAAACACGTAAAACTGTAGTCCAAAAATATATCGGCAAAATTGGCTGCGGCCATATTAGTTCGCCGGGAAGGAAAATTTACTTTTTCGAGAAAATTCGATAAAGGCAGGAAAGTCTACAGGAAGGAATAATGGATACAACACAGACCGGGCAAGTTGGGCAACTTGTCATGAAACTAGATGGTTCCAGGAACTGGAATGTATGGAAATTTCAAACAACGGTTTTATTACGAGGTCAAGGATTATACGACGTCGTTGACGGGACTAAAGTAAAACCGGGAGAAAAGGAAGACGAGAAGGAACGCACCAGTTGGGAAGTCAAGGATGCGAAGGCTCAAACGCTGCTGGTGACAAGAATGACAGAACAAGTCATGTTGCACATCATCTCGTGCAGTACTTCGGCGGAGATGTGGCGAAAGCTGCAAAGCGTTTACGAACAGAAGTCGGAGACCAGCATTCATATCGTGCAACAAAGATTCTTCCAATTTAAGTATGAAGAAGGTTCAGAAATGTCAGTGTTTCTATCGAAAATACAAGAGATGAAAAATCACTTGAAGCAGCTGGGTGAAGAAATATCGGATAAGTTTGTTATCACAAAAATTTTGATGTCGTTACCGGATGAGTATAAGCATTTTATATGCGCGTGGGAATCCGCTCCAGACGACAAACAAACTTACGATAATTTAGTTGCTAGATTATTGATAGAGGAAGAGAGAACGAAAGAAAAAGGCGAGTGTTCGCAATCGTCTGCAGCATTTGTAGCAAGGAAAACTGATAAGAAAGTTGTGAAATGTTTTAAGTGTAATAGACTGGGACACTATCAAAGTGAGTGTAGGTCCACTAAGAATACGGAGAGTAGTGTTCATAACAAGGACAGTCGCCCTGAAGTGAGGTGTTATTATTGTAACAAACCGGGACACTTTAAGAGCCAGTGTCGTTACAAGAAGGACAAAGACGGTAAAAGTAGTGCGTTTGTGATTAATAGTGCATCGGACGAACACTTTCAGAAAACGAAATGGTTGGTCGATTCGGGTGCGAGCGAACATATGTGTTGCGATTATGAACTATTTACGTCATTTTCGGAAGTAAAGAACAAAACGGTAATTGTAGGAAACGGATCGCAGATTAGTGTCAAAGGCTGTGGGCAGGTGACAGTTCAAGTGTCAAATGGCAGAGAATGGGTTGACACGACCATAGACGATGTTCTTTATGTTCCCGATTTGAAAACAAATTTGTTTTCTGTCAACTGTGCCACAAATAAAGGTTATGTTGTTGTAACAAGCGAAAATGCATGTAAGTTTTATAAAGATGAAAGATTGATGGCTATTGCTGAGCGATGCGGAAGCATGTATTATTTGGATTTTCGGTATTTTAAAGCATGTACGGCAAACGTAGCTGTTGAAAGCTCAAATCTTCATGATTGGCACGAAAGATTGGCACACCAAAACGTCGTGTATGTGAAAAATGTGCTGAAGAAGAACAATATTGATATAAACGAATCTCATTTACAGTGCGAGAGTTGTCTGAAGGGCAAAATTCACCGCCTGCCTTATCCAGTAAGTGAGAATATCAGTTCAAAGACGTGCGAAATAATTAGTGCAGATACGTGCGGGCCGATGGAGGAGTCATCACTCGGAGGTGCTCGGTACTTCGTGGTATTTAAAGATGACTATTCGAAGTATAGAAAAGTTTTTTTTGTGAAGGGAAAACACGAAATTAAACTTTGCATAAAGAAGTTCATTAATCAGGCAGAGAATGAAACTGGGAATAGAATCAAGATTTTCAGGAGTGATAATGGAAGTGAATTCATTAATAAAGAAGTTCGAGAGATGTTTGAAGCAAAGGGAATAGTTCACCAAACGACTGTGAGTTATACCCCAGAACAAAATGGCCAAGCAGAAAGGGAGAATAGGACCTTGGTAGAGGCAGCCAGAACTATGTTATTTGCTAAAAACCTACCAAAAAACCTGTGGGCAGAAGCGATTAATACAGCAGCTTATGTAATAAACAGGACTGGAAGAAGCTCTGTGATAGAAAAATCTCCATATGAGCTGTGGTGTAATAAAAGTTTTGATATCAATAACCTCAAAGTATTTGGAACTGCAGTGTTTGTCCACATACCCAAGGTGAAGAGATGTAAGTGGGATCCCAAAGGAGAAAAAGGCATTATGGTGGGATATGGCGAAACTACCAAAGGTTATAGAATTTATTTTCCACATAAGAAGGATGTTGAGACTAAACGAGACATTATTTTTGTACAAGGACAAAAGGAGTGTTTGGATGTGACTACTACAAGGGATGTAGAGGTGTATGAACAATCTGTTGAACAGAGTCAGGAGTGTCCAGTGGTGACAACAGCAGCTGATGGCAATGTTCAAGAGCAAGAAATGACAAGTGAAAGCGATTACAGCCAGTCATCTGACAATCAAGAACAAGACCCTGATTTTGACCCTACAGAGTGTACCATACAGAGTGAGACCGAAGACAGTGGTGGGGATGAAAATATAGAAGAACGTCCTAAGCGTGTGAGGAAGCAGACCGTATTTTACAGCTGTAACAATGTTGAACTAGACGATGAACCAAAAACATTTAAAGAGGCCATGAAAAGGGCAGATGCGTCAAAGTGGAAGGAAGCTATTCAAAAAGAGTTGCAGACCCTTGAAGATAATAAGACATGGAATACATGTGATCCACCACATGGCGAACAAGTAATTAGCAGTAAGTGGGTATTTAAAATTAAGAATAATAATGGTGTAATTAAATACAAAGCTAGGTTGGTTGCAAGGGGTTTTGAGCAGAATGAGGTCTTAAGTCTTAATGAAATTTATGCTCCCGTAGCAAAGTTAGCAACTTTTAGATTGTTTTTGTCTGTAGCAACCAAGTTAAACTTACCTGTCTATCATATGGATGTAACAGGAGCTTTCTTGTATGGAGAAATTAAAGAAAATGTGTATATTAGGTTACCAGAAGGAGCCTATAATGGTAATAAAAATATTGTAAAGCTAAATAAAGCTTTGTATGGGCTTAAGAAATCCCCCAAATATTGGAATGAAAAGTTTAATTCTGTTATGATTAGAGAAGGTTTTAAAAGGTCAAAGTGTGACTCTTGTTTGTATACGAAGTGTGAAAGTGGTGAGCAAATGTATGTTTTGATTTATGTCGATGATACTTTGTTTTTTGGGACGAATGAAAAGCAAATATCTGATTTAAGGTCGATGTTAAACAAAGAGTTTGAAATGAAGGATTTAGGGTTGATTTCTAACTTTTTAGGAATAAATGTAAGTCAGAATTTGAAGACTGGTGTAACTAAATTATGTCAAAAGAAATATTTGGAAAATGTCTTGAAAAGATTCAAAATGTATGACTGTAAACCAGTAAGTACTCCCATGGATCAGAATTTTAACAGTAATGACCTTGAGGATAAGAAATGTGTTGGGAATACCAGTAAAGATACTAGTAATCTGTGTAGACAGATTATTGGGTGTTTGATGTACGCAGCATCAGGTACGAGGCCAGATCTTTGTGTTGCTGTATCTATACTAAGCAGGTATCAAGACCGTGCAAGTGGCTTATTGTTAGTGGCCTTAAAGAGAGTTTTGCGATACATTAAACACACATTAGATTATAATTTAGTATTTAAATGTAATGATGAAAAGCTAGTAGGTTATTGTGATGCTGACTGGGGGGGTGATCTCAGGGATAGGAAGTCTACCACTGGATATTGTTTCAAATTTAATAATTGTTTGGTATCTTGGTGCTCTAAGAAACAAAGCACAGTAAGTATTTCGTCTACAGAAGCAGAATATGTAGCAATGGCTATGGCAGGCTCTGAGGCATGTTGGCTTACTAATGTGTTAGTACATGATTTCAATATAAAGAATGAGCCTCCGGCTGTCATACTGTGTGATAATCAGTCTGCCATTATGATTGCTAACACTAACAGTGTGAAAAGACTGAAACATATTGATATTAAGTTTCATTTTGTTAGGGATCTGATAGAAAGTGGAAAGTTATGTGTAAAACATGTGGGGACAGAGGAACAAATTGCAGACATGTTTACGAAAGCTTTAAAGAAGGACAAGTTGCAGAAATTTGTAAACATGTGTGGTGTAGGTTAGTAAGCGGTTAGTTACTGTTGTTTTATTTTGCTGTTTATTGTATGGTTCCTCATAATGTTATTTTGTATAAATATTGAAGTAATTATTACATTGAAGGGGGGTGTAATAAGTATGCAATGTAATATCTATGGTGACATGATAGAGTGAGACAAAATGTCATAGTTGTACTGCTCTCTCTCTGGGTGTCATGGCGGTTCTGTGTGAAGAGACGTTGGTATTGCTTAACGTTTGAATAAATCTTATTAATGTTTTAAGCTATATTTCATTTATATCTCAAGTATATCCCGACATACCATCTCTCCCATATCATCTTTTCCTTCACCATCACAACGCTTCTCCCACGTCCACATGGACTTGGTGGGGCCATTACCTACTTCTTGTGGTTTCACGTATTGCCTCACGGTCATCGATCGATTTACTCGTTGGCCTGAGGCCTACCCTGTGGCCAACATTACAGCAGAGACCTGCGCGCAGGCCTTTGTAGCTGGATGGGTGGCCCGCTTTGGCTGCCCTAACAGAATTACCACCGACAGAGGCAGGCAATTTGAATCAGAGCTCTTTAGAAGAATATCATCCATCCTCGGAGCCGAGCATCGACCTACCACATCATACCACCCGGCCTGTAATGGAATGGTTGAGAGACTACATAGGCAGTTGAAAGCAGCAATCAGGTGTCACACAAATACCCGTTGGACTGAGATCCTACCGCTTGTCCTTTTAGGGATACGCAGCGCCTGGAAAGATGACATCAAATCCTCTGCAGCTGAATTAGTGTATGGGGAACCACTACGACTTCCCAGCGAGTTCTTTGCGCCTACTAACGAAACGACAGTAGATTACTCTGATTTTGCAGCACGCTTACGCAGTCACATGGCTAAACTCGCCCCAGTTCCGGGGAGCCGCCATGCGCAGCCAACATTTTACGTGCCAAAGGACCTCAGCTCTACTGACTACGTATTCCTGCGACAAGGACCGACGAAACCGTCGCTAGATCCACCTTACACCGGCCCATATAAGGTGTTGGAAAGAAGTGCAAAAACGTTCAAGCTTGAAATCAACGGCAAAACAAATACGGTAACGATAGATAGACTGAAGCCTGCATACATAGCCATAGAAGATTCCGATAGAACCAGCACCAACGCCACAGCGCCCACGGCCAACTATAATGAAACTGCCGCCGAGCCAAGATCAGAAAAGAGAACGAGAAGTGGCCGTATTGTACGGTTTCCACCTCACCTACTATCGACCGTAGCTACTAGCAGCACCGGTCTCGGCGGGGGAGTAGTGTAGCAACTAGCGCGTTACAAATAAAACACAATAACCTCCCTGACTGAGTCGGTTAAATTACATTATGGCTATACGATGCCGCGATGTTTACGTCACCGACTCGAAGGTCACCGACTCGCCGCCGCCGGGCCGCCGGCGCTGAGAGGCGCGCCCCGCGCCAGTCAGAAACAGTAAGCGACGGCGAATGCATGCGCGCGCGGCTCCGCAAACGTACCTACCAAGTTCGCGAGTTTCGTTAATATTAGGCCTAAGTTTCTTTTCTAAGTATATTTAAATCAGTGTAACTCCATTCTTTCGTTGTCTTCTTGTTATTTACATTGTGTGTGTAGTTATAATTAAATAGTGTGTGACTTTACCTACGTGGACTTATTATTTACTACATAGCCCGATAGGCACACCTATACAGCTCATAACTAGTACTTGATTCACAATTTTCAAATCTTGATTAACTGCGACAACTTTTGAGATAAGGTGCCACTCCGATCTAAAACATCATTTTTAATTAAGTACAAAATGTAGGTTTTGAATTAAAATCGAGAAATGTTTTAGTGGCTTAGAAAGTATGGATTTATTGTAAATGCTATAATATTTGGTTATTACAGTTATAAATCAATTACGATTATGTAGGTCTAGTTATCAAGATTTGGAATCAAAATATAGCCATTTTTAGCCAACGGAGGCAAAGGGGCATCGCAAGGACGTGTTCTTTACCTGTATCATTAAAACCTTAATAACTTTTGACCTAATTAACATACTTATTGCAAAGTCAAAACTATATTCTACATTGGTATAGAAGGGGCTTTCTTGTTCTTTAATATTTACGCCAAGTTCTAGAACATCCTGTGTATTTGGTAAAATTAGATCAGCAATGTTTTCATTAGGAGAGTGCTCAAATGGTTGTAAAATCTACTAATATAGCTATTATTTGTCGAATGCTTTCCAAAATACAGGCCTTTGCCTAGTTTGGGGATCAGGGTTTAATAAAAAAAACAACCGACCGACCGACCTAATTGTCCAATAATTAAAACCTACTTTAAGTACACATGTTAATTTTTATCTCCTTGTACTTCCTACTTCCTTTGTACTTTTTTTATCGGACGTATCTTAAGACGCATCTCGGACAAAATCGCTTTATTAATACGGCACAGAGATTTTCAAAACTTATAATGCGGAATTAAATTGTTCACACAAAACCCCTTGGTAAACGGAAAATATTTCTGGTTACATCTGTCACAGCTTGGACCTTTTCCAGCAAAGTAGGGCGCAGGAATAGAGATGAACTGAATAAATACCTGTAACTTTTTTTAATATATATAATCCCCCTTAATAATAAACGTTGAATAACGGTGGTAGAGCTATACAATGTTTTGTCCTTATCTGTCATTGTGACATTTGGATTTGACAGATAAGGACAAAACATTGTATAGCTATACCACCGCTACTCAACGTTTATTAGTAAGGGGGAATATATATAAAGTTTTGTTTATATTTAAACTTAGTTTTAACGTATCTGTTCCGAATGAATCGATAATACGACTACTGCGGATCTTTTGTGGTTACTTTTATCGATACGATAAACCGTTTTTATCACAAGATTGTCGACCATTATTAATGTGGACGCATGAACACAATATTATAATGACAAAAGGACATAAATACTTAATGAAAAGCCTTAAATTTCACTATTTATATGTAAAATATCGCTTTGTCGACGTGATAATTTCAACAACGTTGTCAACCTTTTCAACACGTCAAAGGTATCACGAAGTGTAGTGACATAAATACATCTCGTTAAGTTTTATCAGATCAGAGAGGAGTCGAATACAAGTTTCATTTAGATATTTTTAAACCGCAACGTAGTTGAGTTAAATTAACAACATGCCGAAATGTTAGAATCTGTAAATATTAATAATAAAATATATTCCAGACCGGTATAATAGAAACATTTTTACGACAATGTGTGGCCGTCAACAATATGGCTCTAACATACGAAGTAAGAGTAAGACAGCAATAGTTACCGGTCACACTTTGTCGAAAAAAGTTGATAGTGTACGCTTCCCTTATTGCTGTAATATTTACGGAAGTTCTGGGACACTCTGTATGTTATTTTTGTTATCGAACCAAATAAAAATTATAAAACTGTTAAAACTCATATCTTTTAATGTATATGGCAAAAAAAGAAATAAATTATAAGTAAATTTAATAACTTATTAATTAATAACACAAAAAATAAATGCAGAATTGGCGATCACGAATTTTTAAATATAATTTACTCGAACATCGAATTCAAAACACACTCGCACATTATATTAATATGTATAGCACCTATTTAATAGACTATTAAAATAAACAGTGGGACTTTAGGGCTCAGCTCTTAACTTCTAAAATTAAAATTTACTTCTTTGTTTACTTCGAACTGTCATGTTCTTTAGCTGCTGGCTGCCCATCATCAACCACCACATCAATTTCGACTTCATAGGTCCCAGGTTTTGTTCTAGAAGGTCTTACAACGACACCCGGCATCCTCGCCTCCTGGATTCCATCCACTTCATTCTCTGACGCATCGGCAACAGGTAATTCTTCTCTGTTTGCGAGTGGGACTTGAACATTTTCAGGTTCTGGTGGCACTCGGACCGACATGAGCCCTTGGACTCGTTGGACTAAGTATTCCAATATGGGTCCAAATCTGGAGACTCCCTCTGTGCTGACGAGAAGGCGGTCTGGTGCGTCGGGCCGCGGACGAAGCACGAACATATTGAAGTTTAGAGTCCGCCGGACAGGTCTAGTGGTAGCCTCGTGGAGACAGGCTAGGGTGATGGCTAAGAGCAACACGCGTGGAGTCATGATGTTCTCAATTCGAGAAACGATGTTGTATAAAGAGGCAGCGTGCGCCCGCCGCGGCGTAAGGTCCCACACTGCGCGGACTGCGTTTTTGCCCCGCATCTAAGTCAAGATAACGGGGCTCCAGCAAAAAGATCATAATTGCCCCGAGTTACGGCGGCTGGATAATTGCAGCGATATCTCGACTTCTCGACACCTTTCGTTTGGAAAGCTCCCATCTTAATTTAAGTGAGTCATTACGGTAGCCAACCGGTGTAGACCTTTTGGATGTAAATATGCTAATGTTTTTTGTTTAAAATTAAAGATCTGCTTGTTGCTTGGGAGGTCACGCTTGGTTGGCTATTTCTATGCTATTATGGCGCTAGTAAAAAGACAGTGAAAAGCTTTATGTGCAGATGTTATCCACGCGCAAATATATCGTCTTTATTTTAACCGGTTAAAGTTCGTTATTGTTCAACAAACATTGTTTTATTTTTTGCAAATTATCACGCACCGGCTTCATATTTATTTTTATAGACATTAATCATCATCAAAATGGAAACTGAGTGGATTGATGCCGGCGTAATGATGCAGTATCAAGGCCATCGGATGCAGGTCAACGAAAATAAACAAAATGCGGTTTGTAGGATTTGCATTCTTCTTTCGAATGCATTGTTAGTAATTTAGTCGGCAGTTTAGTTTGATTGGAAACAGAATGCAAATTTAGTTTTGGGGTTAAATGTTAAGAAAGCGGAAATTTGGGGATGATAAACAGTGATTATGCTATATTAATATACTTTATTAAGTAGTTGTGGTTATCGAAAATAGAAATATTAACATAATTGTTAAAGAGAAATCTAGAACATTGTTTACGTAACTTCTTATCGAATATCAACACGTCTTCCATCATCACTTTGAATTAAAATGTGTAAATTCCTCATCAATTTTCTCTGACCGTAATTGCGTGTCTAATTTGTGACTAGGATCATAAACTGGAAGGTTTAACTACGCATGGAGAACCATTATATCTTTGCTATCGAGTTCTTCACCAGCTGGTTAATTATCGTCTTTATTTATATCAAGTATAGGGCTACGACTGTCTTGTTTGTTGCCAAGTGTAAGTTGTTGGAAGCATGGTTTATCGGGTTGGGTGGTAGAGGCAGGAAGAGGTCCGTTACGATCTCTACAACTGGCCTGCCTTGGTAACGGTAGCTAGTAGCAGGCGAAGATTTACATTGTTAAAAGTGTATTTTATTTTTTAAATAAATAATTTATAATTACTTAGAGGTAGATAAGTGAGCTGATGGTTCAACGTTATTAACCCATTATTTCTCAATAAATTAATTATTTTTTTCGCAGTCTTCGCTTATGTACTACCTACAACATTATTTTTCAAAACTTACAGCGATAGATTGTCTACTCCCACTGGGTTCTATTGTCAGCACCATATACCTAGCTCTAGTTACATAGTTAGTTTGACAGAACTAGGGGGAATTAATATATACAAGCCGTAGGTAAAAAAAATGAAATGAAATTTACAAATAATTGAAAAGGGGTCTAAAATGGGGGTTTGAAAAATGAAAGTGATTTGATTATAGCAAACGGGGTGTCATATGAAAGTGCTCAGTCCGCACATTTCAAAACTAATTTATTTATAATTTTCCGTGATGTACTTTTTGATTTATAGCCAAAAATTTACAAAAAATGACCCCCTTATCACCGAAGTTTATAGACCAAAAAATCTGAAACATTCCTAATTTAAAGACAATAATATATATTTTACGCAAAAAAATAAAGTTATCAAACCAAGATTTGAAATCTAGACTTCTACTTTGCTAAACTGTATACTGAAGTCACCTAACCATCTGGGTCCTGTTTTATAAAGCTACAAATTACAATTTACAGGTTACAAGTTTCCATTTGACACAACCTCGACCAATGACGACCAGCCATTTGAGCAGAGTTGCCAGTTTAGACCTGTAAAATTGTAACTTGTAGCTTTATAAAACGTGCCCCTGTTGATCGTATGAGTCGAATCAGGTTCAGGAAAACCTCAGGCAATATAAATATTTCTTAATGACTGCCTCGATGTCGGATATAATTTTATTAGAGTTAGAAAGCTACCCAACGACAAGTGTAGGCTAATTAGCTAAGACCTAGGACTAGGTGCGCTATCACTCCATATTAAACTGGTTCACAACTACCCTCCTCCATCAAAAAGGATGAATCTGCCATTAAGAACATAGAATAATCAACTCTCTGGTAGACTATGAATAAGGTTACAATTACAGCAAATTTATAAGTCGGAGTTATTATGTTTTTATTTAAAAAACGCAGACTGGTTGGTAATGATAATATATTCAATGCCAAGAATGCAATGTCGTCTCAGTTTTCTTTGGAAATTGAAAAACCTGGCGCTTAATGGGGTAAAGAAAATCTCACATTAATTAACCTGATTTATTAACTAGGAAAACGTGATTTGAATATTTCTAGCTAAGTTTTGCTCGCTGCTCTGCCTTCGTGGATTTTTTTAACCCCGAACAATAAATAAACGAAAACCAAGCTTTAAAAACCCGACTTAATTTTTTATATTGTCGTCGATATACACATGTTAATAATTGTCATTTTGCGATTGTTATTATTTTTATTTTAACAGTTTAGGTGTCCTATGTCACCCGCGATGGTAAATAGGTTCTAACGATACCACACACATCGAAAGCGGCTCAGGCGTTTAGAAGTTATGGTGAAATAAAATCGTACATACATGAACCCTGAAAACATTACTTACACTATTAAGTTAGGTATTTGGGGCTCACCGACTTTTCGAATGTCTGTAAATAAAATTACGGTCTATACTTAATTATAATTATTATAGTCAAAAATTATAAGAACTCAGTCTCTTTGAAGAAAACATCCAAACGACCAATTCAACATGCCGTTATTATTAAAAGTAAAATGTTATTACATATTTTAAAAAAACCGCCTTCAAAAACGCAAAAAGTAACTTATTTTCAACCGAATTCGGTAATTTTGGTAATAGGCTAAGTCAAACTGAAGTCGGCTTTTGGTTTAAAATATTGTAGGAAGCCGACAACAGTTTGACTGACCAATTACCGAAGTGGCGAGTAAGTCGTAAAACATAAAAAAACAGTAGAATCATCCTTCTTTTTTCGAAGTCCGTTGAAAATAGAGTCCTTATTGCATTAATCAAAAATTAATAATAAATAGCAAGTGTAATGTTGAAAATAAAACAGCACAATAGTTATTCAAATACTTTTATTTCTAATTCTCTTCCGTTCGATGTATTACAATCAGGTACAAAATCAACCCACTATCTCTTAAATTCGTGGTTCAACGGATTTTTTTACAAGTCGTATTAGGGTGAAGACACATCTATCAGCACCGATTCGCATTTCGTCTATAGAAAATGGCTGTTTTGTATGAAGATGCGTACGCATCAGTTCTGCTTTCGCATGCGTACGCATCCTGAGGCCTTACTTTGAAAATTGAAGTTACGTTACCTCCATCCCTGTCACTAACTAACGTAACTTCGAACTTCGATTTTCAAAGTAGGGCCTCAGTTCTCCACTAGGAGCTCGTTACTGCAACTGCTACAGTAACAGTTACAGCTGGCTTCCAATAAGGTAGGTAATGTGTTTGGTTCAGGGTTAATTAATTATTTAGTCTTTTAATCCAAATGCCGTATCTGAACCAAACCCAGAAATGGGCAATGAGCTTTGTTATACATAATTAGGTTAGGTATCACGGTATTTCTAAAAAGTTTAAATTTCTCGACCTAGTCCCTTCGTAATAATTTTGAGTAACTACACGACTCTTCCATATTCATAAAAGTACAACAGACTCGTAAAAAATAACGATATCAAAGTAAGATGACCTTTAAAGCAAAGCAGTAAAATTGAGAGAGGCCTTATTCTACATTGTGTTAGCGCTATTGTTCTTGGATTATTTTAAAATCGGTCGCCTTTACCGTCTATTTCATAAGATCTATCATAAAATTGACGATACGATAACAATAGGGATAAATTATGTTGAATGGGGCCCCAGATGTAAAGCAACCAAACAAACATCGTAAATCGGACAGATCTGAGGCTCCAGCCAAGATGCATTACGCTAACTAGCGTTTCTATTCGATTCGTTTTTAAACCAATCGCGTCACTGGTAGATCACGTGACTCTTCGTATCACGTCATCTATCAGTGAGGCGATTGGTTTAAAAACGAAACGGATAAAAACGCTAGTTAGCGTAATGCATCTTGTCTTGGCTAGGGCCTCAGTACTTGTAAATACGCATAAACCCGACAAAATACGACGCTTCTTATCAACACTGGCCCTATTATGGTCGTGTTTATCGATGTGGATAAACGTGGATAAAACATCCGTCACTTTCTGACCAGTATGTAAGTGCGAGAGTGACGGATGCTTTATCCATCGCGATAAAAGCGACCATAACACGCTGCAGTGCAATAGCTCTTAAAATTACTTTCGGGTTTATATTTATCTCTGACTCGCTCTCACTCTTTCATAAGCTAGTCTCACCGACTTGACCCGAACCCTAAATACTTTTAGGAGCTATCGTATTGTACAGTCGACTGTATCCACTTTTGGACCTTGGGTGTTATTGTCTCAAAAACGCGGTCGGACGAACGAACGAGTGAATGTCGCAGCGGCTAGATTCAGGAGTTTCGTAATAGCGAACAAAACACATTTTAGCGCTTGCATTCTCAATTAGGCAGCCTTATACGTTCGATCTTACCGACAGAAGCCATGCATGTTGCCAAATTGAAAATGCACGCGCTAAAATGTGTCTTGTTCGCTCTGACAGACTACTTAAACTCGCCGCTGCGACATTCACTCGTTCGTTCGTCCGACCGCGTTTTTGAGAGAATCACACCCCTTATTACAACGCAATAAGGTGAAAAAGTGGATTAATCTCTTTTTAGTCGACTGTACTTTTGCTTTGTTACATTTTGATAAATACATCGTGGATCTAGTGAAAGACGATATAATATATCGACATAGCTCGTGATAAAAAAGGATATAAAATCATATAGAGAGCGACCTACTTTTTCACGTTTTTTATTAACTTGCAGTGTTTGTATGTACCTATAACAGTTTACAGTTTAGGTCAAATCTTGCAAGTCAATTTTGAACCAGATCCCGTTAATTTAATGGACTGAAACTTGGACCACATATGTAGACCTGAGGGCAATCGCAACTGGCTTCAAAGTGGAGCAATTGTTTTCATTTTGTATGTAGACAAGCCTTCGATTTTCAAAATGAAAACGATATCGTGATTGCGAGTGCGTTAGAAAATAAGTTCTCCGATGACAATGCAATATTTTGATTTCAAGAGCCACCGTGTTGGGACTTATTAGTTTGGTCTTTATAACCAGATAATGACTTTGCAAGAAAAAAGTACAGTCGGCAGCAATAGCTTGTCGCAAAAATGTAATTTTTGTCAGAATCTTATTGACATGAAACTCAGAAGATTTTAAACTACAGCCATAGAAGTATAATAACAAGAAATCTTTATCATTCATTATTATATAGTATATATTGACCAAAATAATGATTTACTTAAGTTAGGTTAGCTTAAAACCATAAGTAAGTAAAAAATAAAGATTTCAATCGGTAAATTACGTTCGCAATAATGAAAATAATTTATAGAATCCATTGATATTAAAAGTCAAAGTAATTTACGAAATTGAGGGATCATTCATAGTGTATTACAAAGTATCTTTATCTCCATTACGGATCCAAGGTTATGTTATGCTGGAGCTTTAGATTAAATGCATAAATTGATTTATAAGCGACATCAAAAAATAAAGTCTTCTATCAAAACATGGAATTCAGAAGTATAAAAAATCGGATTTTAATCTATTCGGAATAATAACTATTAGGATTTAATAATACTAAACATTCACTCAGACCCCATTAATGGATCCTACCTATGGATCCTATTGGACGAAGGGCGGAAAATTCTGGTTTTTGATGAATACGGAATTATGTAGCATTCATTAAGAATACTCTAGCTGCTGTTCGTTTATGAATAAAAAGGCGTATAATCCTGTCTTACTGCATCTATATCCCAATTTGGGAATGCAATTTAACCGGTTATTAACCGTTTTTGTATGAAAATAACCGGTTAAAACCGGCTATAACCGGTTATTTGCATTCCCTAATCCCAATCCGTAGGTCTAAGACGTTGGCCGTGTAGACGGCTGCAGCGAGGGCACAACCCGATAGCGGCGCAGCTCTTCCTTCTGTTCCTTGTTCTCACTGGCTTGATTTACTCTTTTTGGCTCGGCCGATGGAGCTTCTGAAAAACGTAAATTAAAAAAGGCTTTAATCTCTGCCGTTTTATAATGGTCAAAGATCCGAATAGGAGACGATTTGCACCGGGCTGTTTATTCGATGAAAAGTATTTTATATCAAAAACCAAAGCAAATGTTTTTACGAACATTTTGCTCTTCTTTTGAAACTCCAAGTTTCATAATACGATAAGGCATCTTAGCCTACTATACTAGCTTCGACCCGTAAATATGTAGTTAAATACAGGTTTAAAAAAAAACCGACTACAGTCAAGTGAGAGTAATTTCAAAAAATACTTAATAGTGGGGAAGCTGAATCAAAAAAATATATTAACAAAAATACTGTGGAACACTATAAAAACCTGACGTATTTACCAATTACATCTGTAGAAGTAGAGCGATCGTTTTTATATTTAAAATGAATCTACAGTAAAATAGACGACAAATTTCAACGCCAAGTACTTAATCTAGAAAAACTCTTAATAATTTATTCAGAAAACTAATAACAGTTTACAAATCTGTTGTTTTACCTGTAAAAATATTTTTCTAACAAAAACGTTTTATATAACCAATTTGTCACATTGAGAACAAAAAAATATTGTGCGCCAATCCAAGAGCGTTCCAATCTTCGCTCCGAACCTTACGTATAAATACAACAATGTAACGGTTCGGAACGAAGATTAGAACGGGGCGTGGCGTTTTCCATGGTCCGAACTTTACGTGTAAAGGCCGCTATAGGATCTGCAACACTTATAACGGGGTTTGTTAAGAATGAATACTTACTTTGAGTGTTTGCGTTAGGATTAGCAGTGGGGTGGGACGATTGGTTCTCAACTTGAGGTGCGACTCGAACCAGCTCCTGTGATCCACTTTGCGGCGCAGGCTGCCTGCAAGTCATTATACCACGATTAGGAGATATTATTTCACAATGTCCGGCGAGCTAGAGTGACGAATTAAGGCTCAGTTTCATTACCCATGCTTTTCGTGATACATTGCATCGCTGCAATAGATTCCGTCTCGATAATATCAAAACAACTCGTCAATGAATGAAACTGCGCCTTTACGTCTGTTAGCCGGTAGGATTAAGATAAAAGCGTGCTTCAGAGCAAGCTAGCGCTCATTAGGAGTCTATGTCCAGAGGACCTAGACAAGATGCATTTAGCGTTTGTTATCGTTATTCAAAATGTATAGGATTGACGTAAGCTGTCAGACGGTCGCGTCGAGCGCCTACGACAATTCCATACATTTTGTTAGTTTTCGAAAATCGTTTACGTTAGCGTTAAGCAACTTGCCTAGCCTCACAGGGGCCCGTTTGTCCCCACTACACTAATTATTAGTTCTCTCAATACAATTTTCTACAAGTCTACTAGTGACATGTACCGCATAGACTAATATTATAAGTCTAGTGAGTTTCAAGAAATACGCTCCACAATGGACAAATATACTGCCCTCATAAGCCAATAGGAGGTAAAGTTCAATGGTCAAAGCTGGTTCAATTCTCTCATGCTTCTCTATTCTACCGGGTAAAACCATATTACTTTTGACGTGTTATCGTCAAGGCCCGGAAAAACGCCCGTCATTCCAAAAACTAAACCCTGTTCCGTACAGTAGAGACTTCCTTATTATTATGCCATAATTTATTTTTATTCAGCGACATGAAATAATGAATGAATTACACAGGAATGGATATTGCAAAAAAATCACTTTCACATTAATGTAATTAATTGTCAATAAATGTGTTAAACCGAATGTACTAGGATTTTTGTATAAAAACCGGGCAAGAGCATGTCTGACCATGCTCAGTGTAGGGTTTCGGAGCCAGTAATACACAAAATTACCACAAAATCAACAAGTATGAACTGATTCTCTATTTAAAGATAGATGCTGGCTTAGATGATTTTAGTTGGTATAAACACTTTAGTTGCGGGACTCTAGACGACACTAGACTAACAAAAAGTTGCACTTTAAATTTTAAAATATTTCACAAACGGGCCCCTAATCCAAAAATTGTTTTCACAAACTCAAATATAAAAAATAAAATATTTTTAAAAGAACGACACCCCACACCATCAGGTAGACGAGAAAATAAAAAAAGATCCCCACGTTATGTTTAATACATTTTAAAAAAAAAAACAAGGTTTTATTTCACCACTTTGTCGGCGTCACTAATATGTTCATATCAAATTACAGCTTTCTAGAACCAAGAGTCTTTGAGCTAAGCTGCGGACGGACGGACGGGCGGACGGACATGGCGAAACTATTTGGGTTTGACCACAGAACCCTAAAAATTAAAATAATAACATAAGAAAGTGTCCACTACAGTGAACAGAACACTACTGACAGCAACAGAACTGGGTTCAGTTTTTGAAGTGACGGCCGTTTTTCCGAGCCTCGAATGACTCTTATTTTTATTTTTGTGTTGTATATTTAGATAATTTTTATAGTGTAATTTAATTAAATAATTTTGAATATGAGTTGAGTTACTTCAATTAAATTAATTTTAATTTTTAATTTTTAATTTAAAAATGGTTTTGCGTTTGTTTTAGGTCTCACCTGATTTTAAGTGACGACAAGTTCGAAACAATACGATAACACGTCATAGGCAGGATTTACGAAGCATAATCGAAGCACTGTTAGTAAAAAGTTTGCACTTGCTACAGGAGTTTGGTCTGAAATACCGCCATTTGGCTTAGCTGGCCAGTATAGACTGATAATGATGATGATGATGATGATGATGATGATGATGATGATGATGATGATGATGATGATGATGATGATGATGATGATGATGATGATGATATCATTATAAGAAAAGGCTATATCTATCTAGCAATGGACGTTTAATAAACACAAAACTTGAAAGAGAAATTAAGAAATACAAATATTTATGTACTACACAAAAGACACATACAATTATAGCGGGAGATAAGGGCAACACCTCTTAAACGGTCCAATCAACTTTCAAACTAGCTAACTTCGATCAACAATACCAACTAGATAACTAGTCACATAATATAAAGCTTAATGCTGTCCGCGTGAATACGGGTATAGTTGCATTTGTTTACTAATGATAGGAGACAAACGTTTTAAAGCAGTTTTAAGTTCAATCTAATAAAAACGATGGTACCTAGTAATAAAGTTACAAATCTTCAAAATACAATTTCAAACCCCCGACCACTCGTCTCATGAAACGAACGTGGCAATAAATGACATTTGTCACTTAGAGAAACGAAAAGCTGTTTGCAATTTAGTGGTAGAAGTGCTTTCTAACATAGTTTATCATCGGAGTAGTATTTTTCTTGTAAATGTTAAACAATGTTGTATAGTAAAATTACCCTTGCTTTTCATGTATGGGAGGTACTCTTTTTTTAAATTATTTCATCATTGACCTTAGTACGTGGTATAAATTTGTGCGTGGGTACGTGCTCAATTTTGTTTTAAAATTTTGATGATTTCTGACAAAAAGTGTGTGACATACAGACACCCAGACAGAATGACATAGTGAAACTATAAGTGTGTTTGACATCGGAACCCTAAAAAAGACCTCTCACGGAAAACACTCGCCTTATGCTTATGCTCTGGTACCAATTTACCTACCAGTGGTACCATAGTCAAAATCTACTCCATGCATCTACTGTTCTGTTACAAATATTTACGTGTGTATTGGCTGACGTTGGGCCAACATTCTTGGCGGAGGCTTGAACATTGTTATTTTATTAGAAATATTAAATATTAATTATTTGTTAGTGTGAAGCTTAAAATTTAATATATTATACATTATACTTAGTTTACCGAAAGTAAGACACTCTTGCAAAAACAACTACTGATGCATTGCTTTATCGGTAGTTGTTTTTGCAACCAAACTAATCAAAATAACGCCTCACTCAGCGGGAGAGGCGTTATTTACCGAGACTTCTTTTTTGCGCCGACGTGTTATCTAGTTGGTATTGTTGATCGAAGCTAGCTAAGAACCACCCCAGTTCATGTGATTAGAAGCTACAATACAACAGACAGATACAAAGATACGTAAACTTATGAAACCCCTCTATTTGATTCAGGGGTTGAAATGTGAGGGAGAGACCGTGGCCGTGGAAGAGACAGATTTTTTGATCATTATCCATACAAATAGGTACCTATATCTTGGGTATTAAAAATTTCTGTCAAACGTTTATTTTTGGGAAAAGGTTTTGATGCTGACCGTATTTTTATTTTGCAAAGTCATTATCTGCTTATAAAGACCATTAAAGACACTATAACATAAAATATATGTTTTAAAAAACAAATAAAACCACCTTCAAAAGTGCAAAAAATAACTTGTTTTAAAATCAAATCAAATCAAAATATTTATTGCGTGCCACATTACATAAAACAACAGATGGAACGAAATACAGAGGTATACATGTGACGCCCTGTGAGGGCACAGCAAATTGCGAGAAATGGTAGGTAATAGGTCAGTTCAATTGATGTCGGCGAATCGCAATATTTTTAACCAAAATCCGACTGACCTACCATTTTAAATGAAGTTATTTTTGCGTTTTTGAAGGCGGTTTTTGGTTTTTACATCAATAGATAGAGTGATTCAAGTGGAAGATTTTTATGTATAATAAATTCTGGATTATATACGGGTATTACAGAAAACTCACATAAATCGAAGCGCAGCGAGGGCGGGTCGCTAGTTTAGCCACTTGACAGTCACGATAGCATATTATCCAAAACCAAAATGCTCTAACCCTCCGCGGATACCTTATTATTCCAAGGTGTGGAACAAGGAACAGTTGATTACAGTGCCATCTAGTAAAATATGCCGTCATTATTTAAAAATTCTACTGCTGCGCTACACAAACACATAGCCTAACCAATTTTTTTGTACTTTAGAAGTAACAGACGTTTTTTTACACGACTGCCCAAAAAAACGAGTGTTATGTTTTCACGTACCTATGTATCTTACGATTCTTTATTCCACCATGACTTCTAAACGCCTGAGCCTATTTAAAGTAAATGTGTGTGGTCTCGTTAGAATCCTTTCATCATACCGGGTGACATAAGATACCTAAACTGTTAAAATTGAAATAACAACAATGGCAAAATGTCAATTATTAATGCCAACAAAAAAAAGTATTCTAATTATTACAATATAGGTATCATTTGAAAGGTCTTAATATGACTATCTCAAATATATACAAATATAGTAGCATTAATAAACGGTTTTAATAACAATAACAAAAAATGCAGTCAGTTTTTAAAGCTTGCTTTTCATTTAGTTATTTAGAAAGTTAGGCCTGGTTCCCACTATGCCGGATCCGGTAAGGGTAGTGGATGTACAATTTATATGAAGCTGTTCACATTATGCCGTGTGAACAGCGTCATAAGCCACTAGCCTTACCGGTATCCGGCAAATTCGCCGGTCCGGCATAGTGGGAACGGGGCCTTAGGGATGCGCAGCGCGGTTCGTGCGTCGCTAAAAACCCCGGACGGTCGAGGGGATAATGGTCTAGCGGGCCGGACTGTCAAGTGGTTAGATATAAACTGACCTTTACACCAGTGAATTTACATGAAATTCTTAGAAATTGTCACCACATTTGTCACCCATCGGCTGTCAATTGGACTTGTTTAAGTCGGGTGGTTCACTAAGTGTTTAATTAAAAATATAGTACACATTCTATCACTTACATTTCCTTTTACTTTTATTTTGAGTTTTTAGGGTTCCGAAGTCAAATAATTAGCAATAAGTCAAACAATAAACTTATAGTTTCACCATGGCCAAAGCTGTAATTTGACATTTTATAAATAAAAATAACGCCGACAAAGTTGTAAAATAAAATAAAACAATCAACCTAAAAAACTTTTTTACAATGTGACATCGAGTGAACCATTAAAATCATAATGTGTATGTTATTATATATTTTTAGATTTGGGGGACCGTTCAGGAAATATAAAACTAAAAAAAATCGGTAGACTTGCGTGTCCCCCCGAGAACAAAACTACAAGAGATAAAAATATGATAAGTAATTATTATAATGATATCATATTATAACAATGAAGCAATGATGATGATGGTGATGAATCTTTGGAACTATTACTCCGAATCTGTTTTTTTTTTACCAATCCAAAGACACATTTACTACCACCATCACAGGCTCCCTTACCCCGGAATAAGTTGTGGGTAAATATTAACTCTTTTATTCATTAACGCACATAAAATCAGTTTTTGTTAAAGTATTCTCTGTCTGCCCAATTTAAATGTCACGTAATTGGCACTTAGTAAATTTTTACCCGAATTTGAAAATTATAGGCTGAAAAATACTACTTAAGCTTAGAATACATGAAACATTATTTTCATTTATATATTTCAGAAAGAAAAGCCGGTTTACAAAGATTAATGGGTGGACATGAAAAACCGCCAAATGATGGTTTAGCTAGCGAAAGTAATAGCACGTAATAGTAGATGGCTTCTATTCTAGGTGGCAAAAACCATATCGTCTTTGACCTATTATGGCATTGTCATTGTTTCGATGGCTCTTATTTACTTGATAGTAATGGCGATGGCGGCGGCCGAGTTATGAACAATACCATAACGGCCCTTGTGCAGTCTTAAATAAGGGCTACATACATCCTTATGATTGAGAATAGGCCTTCTAACATTTTTTTTTATTATACGTATGTCATTATTTTTGTATTGTTTGCAGCAAAAGGTCGCAAATGTCAATGTTAATTAGAACAGTCTAGTTGTAGTGCATCTCTTGTTATGCAACGCTGCCATTTTTAAGTAGGTAAACATGGTTTGTTACAATTCAAGTACTTCACAAGTTCTATCTTTACAGATGTACCGACTCTTAATTCTCTTACGCAAAAGCAAAACACTTATAGTAGTTCTTTATACAGGGTGTTTTAAAAACCTTTCAACATTTTTTTACAGTAGGTAGGGTGGATTATTTGGATCATCGAAACAATGGTAAAAAAAAAGTTTATATTTGACTGAGTTATCATCGCCCCTCCTGAATCGCGCGGGGACGCGCGGGGCGGTACGCGGCGATCGAGGCGCTGGCTTCTCAAGCTGCGTACGCGGGCGCGAAACATGAGACCGAGGTATCGACACAAGTTCGTTCGTTGACGTTCGTGAGTATTCGTGACCCTGCCTACGAAGCTAGCGGTCCTGGGTTCAAATGCCGGAAAGGGCAGATATTTGTGTGATGAGCGCGAATATTTCATCTTGAGTCATAGTTGTGTCTATATATTTACATACAAACATTTACATAAACTTACGTCTACGTTCCCAGAGTGGGTGAGACAGAGCTAAAAGAATTACCTACAACTCAAAAAACTAGTAAACAAATTCTGTTACCACATTTTGCACAATTAGGGTAAGATGTTTACCAGCGTAGGTATTAGTGACACTAGAGGTATGCGCCGCGCCGGTTTCACGCCGTTCACGCCGAATCTACGCCGACGCTTCAGGGTGGGTTTAGACCAAGCGAACGAACAAGAATTCTATGGCATTATCTCTTACGTTTACTTTGTAAAAATAAAGATAAAACATGTTCTAGAGCATTCGCTCGTTAGGTCTAAACCCACCCTAATAGTAAAAATGACAGCGGCGGCGTAAAATCGGCGTGAAATCGGCGCGGCGCATACCTGCTTCACATCCACGGGGTTTCTATGTATTAAAGTATATATTTGATTTTATTACTAAGATTCTGCTATCCGTCTGTCCGTCTGTCTGTCACCAGGCTGTATCTCATGAACTGTGATAGCTTGACAGTTGAAATTTTCACAGAAGATGTATTTCTGTTGCCGCTATAACAATAAGTACTAAAAACAGAATAAAATACATATTTATTGCCATACAATAAACGCGATTTTTTTGCCGTTTTTTGCTAATTTTGCATAGATAATGGTATTACGGAACCCTTCGTGAGCCAGTCCGACTAGCACGTGGCCCGGTTTTTTTTACATCATTGCTCTGTAAAATTCTGATCTTTGCCTTGGTCCATGTTCTTTTTAGGGTTCCGTAGCCAAATGGCAAAAAACGGAACCCTTATGTATTTGTCATGTCTGTCTGCCTGTCTGTCCGTCCGTATGTCACAGCCACTTTTTTTCGAAACTATAAGAACTATACTGTTGAAATTTGGTAAGTAGATGTATTCTGTGAACTACATTAAGAGTTTCACACAAAAATAGAAAAAAAAACAAAAAAAAATTGGGGTTTCCCATACTTAGAACTGAAACTCAAAAATATTTGTTTTGTCAAACCCTTACTTTTGGTGTATCTATGGATAGGTCTTCAAAAATGATATTGAGGTTTCTAATATCATTTTTTTCTAAACTGAATAGTTTGCGAGAGACACTTCTATAGTTACAAAACGTGTGAATAATAAAACTAAAAAAAATATATGATGTACCATGCAAACTTCCACCGAAAATCGGTTTGAACGAGATCGAGTAAGTAGTTTTTTTAAAACGTCATAAATCGTAAACCGCAATTTACCTTTCACGGAACCCTTCATGGGCGAGTCCGACTCTCACTTGGCCGCTTTTTCGAAAAGGAAAAGGCAAGTCAAGGCACACTGGTCCCCTCATGATAAATGGGCTGTATATAGGCGAGAAATGCGTAACCATAGCAACCAACCTTAAGGACTGAGAGCGAATTGCCTTTGTGCTAGTGCTATAATAAGATCAGGGGGGTTATAACGATATGGCTATGCAGTTCATTTTACGGCAAGCGTAAAGGACAGTGCTATAGCAATTATATAGCTCTGTCCTATTCTCGCAGCGTATACTGAACTGCATAGCTACGTCATAATTACTCCCCAGCAGACATTAGTGTTACAAAAATTAATCTAGTCCTAAACTAAGTAAGCTCTAGACTGTTAACTACTTACTATAGGTAGTAGAGAAAACATACTACATAGAAATACATACATACATTAAATGACGCCTGTTTCCCAGAGGGGTAGACAGAGACCACTTCTTTTCACCTGCTACGATCCTGACAAATCTCTTTCGATTCTTCTACATTCATACATCGGGTCATGCACGCACGTCGGTTTCAGGTTATTAAGATTTGGCCCTTTTCCAGTATTTCTCCGATTTGATTCGAAAAAGTAGGTCTAGGGCGGCCCCTTCCGACCCTTCCACTCACTTTCGCTCTGTAAATCTCTTTCGTCAATCTTCTTTCATCCATCCTTTCCCAATGACCGAACCATTGAAGGATTCTCTTTTCGATCTTAGTCACTACATCTTCTTTTAGTTCACATTTCTCTCTGACTTTTTCATTCCTTACTCTATCAGTCTCTACGCAAAGAGCGCATTTCAACTGCATTTATACGACTTTCATGCTTCTCCTGCCACACCCAACATTCACTACCATAGATCAGAGTAGGGGTCAGCACTCCATTGTGAACAGCCAGTCAGGCTTTTTGTGAAACGCTCCTTCTGCTCACAAATGAGTACAGGGCTCCATTAATTTGATTCTTCGCATTCATATAGAAAATAATTGCGCATATTACAAAAATATTTGCCCATTGCCAGGACCGCTAGCTTCTTAGTCCGCCACGTTAGTTGATCACCAGGGGTCGGATTTTTCATCGCATGGTGAGATGAAAGAAAACTGTGGAGTCGATATTAAAGCTAAATTTTAATTCATATTCATACTCATACTCACCAATTTTCTTAGTACCGTAATACTTTTGTCCCTTGTGCAGGTTGACAGATCGAAAATGTTAATCGAAAATTAATCTTACTGAATGTAATTAAAATTATTTGTGTAGTATGATTTGGGAAGTGTTAAGCCTTTTGCTTGGTAAAGGGTTACATTTACCCTGTAACTATATCAAATTAGTTAATCTTTTGTTTGGTTCAGACTACTTTGTTGCGGTAAACGTAATGCTAGGTACTAGCTGCTTTATCATAAATCATTTGCATGTCAATGTCATGTCAATCGTTCATGACGCGATGTGTCACTTAATTATTTATTGCAATCGGTACGTGCAATAATTACGTAAACAATTATGTCTGATCCGCATGTTTCTGCAATTTTGTACTGGATAGAAACTTACAAAGATCTAAAATACGATCATGAGAAATGTGTTGTGTCGTGTGTGTGTTGTGGAGTAGAGCTAACGCAATTAAAACACATATTTATTTTAAAACATGTTAATAGTATTCTCCACCAAAAAAAATAAAGCCCAGAAAATATGGAAAAAGTTAGCATTATTTACTCGTTTTACAATTGTGATTTTGAAATGGACAATGCACATGCCATACCTTGTCAAGATTTTGAGGCACTCATTCCTATATCTACAAGTTTTATGGATATTGGAAACTAGGGGCATATTATAAAAGTAATATTTTATTTTATTTTTATTTACGATATAATTTATTTCTACTCATATGACTTATTTTATTTATAATTTAATTTCGTTCTTAATTAAATGAATGAGTATGAATATGAATTAAAATTTAGCTTTAATATCGACTCCACAGTTTTCTTTCATCTCACCATGCGATGAAAAATCCGACCCCTGTTGATCACTATAGTATAACTAGGCTAGCCGTGTCATCAAATACGTAAAATCGTATAATAATACCTATGTCTAACGATTTTCCAGTTCTCACCCCACGTAATTCGATAAATACATTATGTTTAACAATAAACGTATAATTACTAATAATTGTATTTTTTTAGCCTTACAATGTTTGTGTGTGTAGTACCTAGTTTATTAACTGACTTCAAAAGAGGAGGAGGTCGGAATCTTTTTTTATGTAGGTATGTTCACGCATAGTTGCCTATGTACTTTTTTTTTTATTGCCTGTGTTTTGTGTTTATTTTTCTTTTCTTGTACAATATTGAGTACATCTACATACATATGCGTGTATGTATGTAATCAATATATGACTTCTTTGTGAACCGATTTCGATGATAAGAACTAACTAAAATATACTTTTGCCATGTCCAACGTAACAAAATGAATATCATACCTTTTTTAATATTAACAAACACTAAAAAGAACCATATCAAAGTGATCAGTATCGTGCGAACTATTTCCCCGCCGAATATCTTGAAAGATTTTTAAGACACCCTATATAGTCAAAATTTATCACAACTAATATTTAAACTACTCTTTATCGAAATATAACTTAACGGTAAACATGAATGAAATACCATTTACATTAAATCCATTTCAAACCGTCATAAAAAATAATAAATAAAATCTCGTCAGCTGTTCACGAGGCACAGTTTCAGACTTAAAACTATCCAGTACATCATTGAAAATGCTAATACACATAATGTAGCAATTTTTTGTGGTTAATTTAAGTGTTTCCCCTATGAAATTCCTAATCGTCATTTGTCCTAACATAACGCATCGTTTGTCCGAATTTTCGTTTATCCTACAGCCATTTCCGCTTAAATTTTAAAACGTGTAGTTATAATACAACCCTAACCTAACCGAACCGCAAATATAATTAGAAAACTTCAAAAGTTGCCTGACTCATCTGAAAACCAGTTTAGGGCAAATAAAATTCGGACAAACGTTGTTAGGGATTCTGGGGGACACCCAATTTAGTTTAGCACCAGGCTTGTACAATTTGTGACCAAACAGTTTTAGCGGATGATTTGCTTGACTTGGTGAAAGCATTGCTGGTTTTTGAACAGGAACACACAAACTTCCACGGGGTACTGGCACGGCACAGTCAATATGTAATGTCTTATAAAATATGGTCGGCATCAGTCCTCAGGTTTGAGTCCAAATGAATGAATGCAGCGCTTTTGTGTTAAAAATTCGTCATCTCCATAACACTACCCTAGCGGGTTAGGTTAGTAAGGACTAGATTCTAATTCAAATTCAAATTCAAATGTTTTTTTTGTAAATAAAGGTATTAGGTGTTACAAATTCAGATATGAGTAGCACTATATTTTGCCGCTAGGCATACAAATATGTCAGGTCATGATAGCGTATGCACAGAATACAAGTATAATAATTCGTACAATGGGTATAGAACGGCATGAAGGTTATATTATATTAAGGTATAGTCAGTAAGTATCATATAAATATTCCGATAAAGAGTAGTACTCTTTCGTCCTAACAAATTTAACAGAGATTGCAAAACGACTATGTATACAAAACGTCGTTGTTGCATAGTGACCAATTAACAACAAAACAAACCCAAAACGCCTTTTTTGTACAATGCCCTAGTAAGCAAAATGTCTAGGTTGTTAGGCATAACGTCATGGTTGTAAAATGACAAAGTAGCATTAGATCCAAATTGTACATAGCCTTAGTTGCATCATGATTCATGACTCGTTATGCAGTGTCCGGATAGAATAAGGTCTTGGTTTTTTAAACGTCTAAGTAGCAAAACGTCGTGGTTGCATAGGGACTAAGTTATATTAAATGTTTCGTGTGGCCAGGTACTCACCTTCTTTATCAATTAAGACGATTTACACAATTAGACGTTATGCAACCAAGATCTAAGGAAACTAAGTCGTTTTGATTACATACATAGTCGTTTTGCAATCTAGTCCATACGAACCTAACCCACGTCGCGTAGAGGTGAATCACATAACCGCTGTAAGCCATTAATGCTGCTTTCATGGAAGCAAATTCACCAAATCTGCTCACCGCATAAGTAAATCTATTAATTTTAAAACATAAACCATGCACATGGGCCCTCCAGTTACATATTATAGGTAATTAATTGTCTTAAGGGCATTGGGTAAGTTTGTATTCTGAACATTATTGTCATATATTTTTTTCGCAGCCACGGATGATTTTCTTGTACCTAATAGTTTAGAGGACCTCTAAATACACATAGATATATACAATTTAATGCTTTAAATAATATCGTAGCGGAGTTATTTAAGATTTAAGTGTCAAGTTTTTGGTACGAAAAGTACACCCAGATATAAATATTTAAATACCTCGGCTCCGATGCACTTAAGAGTTTTACATTCGATAGCAAAATATGTTTATTTTGAATAGATCTATTGTAATTTACCACTTCAACGAATGGCCGCTCACCTTAAAAATACAAATGACAACACTTTTACCCAAACCCCTTTATTCCCAAAATAGTTGCGTATGCCTCTTCGTCAATTGGTTACCCTTTTTTGTTATAGTGTTTAGTCATTCCGATTTGACTTTTATTTTTTTGTTTAGTTTTGCCTAATATTGTGTTGAGGTCTTTTCTTGTAAAACCATCGATAACAGGAACTTTTTCAAAAGGTGTCCTGAAAAAAATCATGCTTATACAGTGTGTGCCTTCCATAAGAACATATAGTTTAAGTGCTGAAAGTATAAGCCCTAATGAACGTAATTTTGTATTTCTAGTTTAAAAACGGTTTTTTTCATATAAACTAATTCGGCACGCAATGTATCGGTAACAAAGCTAACAACTGACACTAACATTGATTGCTTTCTAAATTCACTCTTAGTGACACCCTGACACCTTTTCAATTACCAATATCTCGTTTACGCTTTTGAAAAGACCAAAGAATTTTGACTAAGAAACTGTTTATTTGCATTACATTGGTGCTCGACAAAATTAAAAAAATTAATAACTCTCCATTAGAAAAGGTTATTGTTATATTTTTTTCAATAAAACGGTTTACAGCACTTAAGCTATCGTTAAAATTTATGTTCTCATGGATATCAGAAATTGTAAAGGTTTGTCTAAAAACTTTTTTTAAATATTTTCAGAGAAAATCAACTTATTATATTGTATAAAGCTGTATTTATTCTTTGATTGTAAGTTGAACGTTCATTTCCATCTATGATTATGGTATCCGCAAAAATGCCAGATCAATAAAAAAAAATAGGGCCCTGAATACGTAAATGAGTCATTACTTACTGGTAAGCCACGTTAGGAGGGTCCGGGTATATATCGTAGGGTTTCTGAAAAGCCGACGATCCTCCTACGAGGAACCCAGCGTTCGGCTGGGGGGCCACTGGACCTTGTCGGTAGATACCGTGGTTGACTGGCATCAGATGAACGGAGGGGTCTAGGAGTATAGCGTTTTGTTGGTAACCTGATTAGCAAAATGATTAGAAATATAGATAATAAAATGACGTAACAAAATTAATAAATTAAAGGTTCCTACACCGTAACGATAATACACACAAACAGCGTCAAATAGTGCCACTTGCCACTCAGCGTAATGCCATGGCAATCCAGTTTAATGGTAGCCCCTATTTGAACAATTTCACGTTCTCCAGTGACTTCACCGCACGAAGAAGAAAAGCGAGGATTTTTTAAAGACTAGCACAAAAACAAATAAAAGCTGTACACTAACCGTTGACTGGATATGCTCCAGGGTTTCCCTGGGGAGACGCTGCTACGATGTAGACGGGCTGGTAGCCACCAATCGTGCCGGGCCTGATATAAAATAAATAAATATTACGGGACAGTCTCACGCAAATTGATCTAGTCCCATACTAAGCTCTAAGCTATGGGCTATGGGTACAACGATAAACATACTTCATCATCATAATCACCATCATCATCATCATCATCATCATCATCATCATCATCATCATCATCAGCCTATAGCAGTCCACTGCTGGACATAGGCCTCTAACATGGCTCGCAAATTGGCTCGATCCTGGGCCACCCTCATCCAACCGCTCCCAGCAAACCTCCTCACGTCGTCGGTCCATCTAGCTGGCGGCCTACCCACACTACGCTTGCCCGTGCGTGGTCTTCACTCCAAAACCAATCTGGTGCAACGATCATCAGTTCTTCGACATATGTGACGAGTCCACTGCCACTTCAGCTTGCTAGTCTTCCGAGCTATGTCCACCACCTTAGTCCTATGACGGATAACTTCGTTACGAATCTTATCCATAAATGACACGCCAAGCATATTGCCCTCTCCATAGCTCGCTGAGCAACTTTCAATTTGTGAACTAGTCCCACTGTCAAGGTCCACGTCTCAACATACTTGTTATAGACAAATACAAACTTAAATACATAGAAAACATCCAAGACTCAGGAACAACTACTCGCACTCATCCATCAAAAATATTAGCCTCTACTACTACTAATAGTAACTCGGGCTCTCTATACGAAGGCATATAAAAATTATCTGATAGGTTTACGGTTCCAGAAAAAATGCCTTTATGGCAAGTGATACAATTATGGCAAATTAAATTTGGCCAAACGAAGTGATCCGTAACGCGTCGTCGTGTTGAAAATTGACCTACCTAGCTCCAGACTTGTGGTCGTGATAGTTTTTCTTTGAAATTCGTTACATGTGATTCCATTGAAGATTTTTTTTTTTGTATTTACAGTTCTAGCTGAGGGGGTGGGGACACATAACTCTAGCGAAAATGGCACTTTTAGAGTTCAATGTATCCGAAACGGTCCGTTCTCTGTACTTTTTCTGAGAAACATATTTTACCTGTATCCGGGCAAAGGCATGTGTACAATGAAGACTCGCTGGCCAGGAACTAAACCAGGCAAGTTGGGCGGTGCCACTGGATTCTGAAAGAGAAGGACGCCTGAATAATAGTTTACAGATTCATTGCGCACTATTTGACTCTGTTAGAGAATTTTTGCTATTTAATTTAAATAGGCGTTTGAAATATACTCGCATAAAGTGGTTCTGTCAAAATGATTATGTCTAGATTCAGAAGAAATTTTGCAACAAATCCGTATTGTCTGTGAAGACGCGCTCAACTATTTCAAATTTTAAAGATGTGTATGGACTATTTCACCTTAATGCATGTAATAAGATCCAAAAGTGGATACATCTCTTTGTAGTCGCCTGTACAATTAACCATCGTGCAATCCCATATTTTGCAGAAGCGCCACTAACGCAGATACTTTGACCCTATAGGATATTTTGTACAATTATTATCCTTTTTGCATATTGAGTGGGTAAATCACTTTATTATTTACCCTATAAAGCACTAAGTCAGTGTACTGAACTAAATGAACTAAATCAATAGACATGTGCAGTTCAAAAACCACCCTCACTATAGTAACATTATTAAAAAAAAGGAATTTAAAGTGTAAAATAGGTGCCTTTTTTACCCTGGAAAAAAAAACTATTTAAACCCCTCTCCAAAGATTTTTTGTTTCTTTTCTGGCTACATCCTTGGTCTTTGTGGCTTAAAAATACTACAAAGGGTTAGAGTAAGGTCAAGGGTTAGGGTAGGAGTACAGTCAACAGCTTAAATAAGTGATCATTTATGTACCTTGCTTTCAATCGTTTCACGATTTTGTATAACATTTTCAAACACGACGTTAAAGTGACAAGGTACATAAATGATCACTTATTTATGCTGTTGACTGTACCCTAATAAGGGCGGGGTAGTAATGTACCTCCTCCGGGGGGCAACCAATGGTTGCTTCCAAGGCAGCCCATGATGCCCGCGAAAACAGGAGCGGAGGTAAACGCCGGAGTGGTTGTAGACGGTAGGCTGCTCCCTTTACTCTCATGCGAGCCAGAGGCCAGCCCTAGGCCAGGGGATGATGGGTAACGCATGTCAAAGAAAAAAAAGGTGTATAATGTACCTGCTGCGGAGGCTGAGGCTGCGGCTGTTGTACTCCTGGAACCAGCTCGACCTCGCTGTCCGGTTCCAAGGTCTCCAGTGGCGAAGGAGGAAAGTTTGGAGTACCTAGAATATTAATTATAATTTAGATAGGGTGGATTGCCCTATTGTTGGCCACTTACCAATTATTGTCCCCATGAACTTTAACATAAGGTAATAGAGACGATAATTCAACAATCACTAGGTGACAGTCAAGTTAACCAATATGTATACACCACAAAGTCTCAAAAATATGTACACAGACCTTATTACTATGGCAATAAGGTCCATGTGTATATATTTTTGCAACTTTGTGCGTACATTTATTTTTGACCTTGACTGTACTGAACCTAAAAAACCAGTGGTGGTAGGACCTTGTGCAGGGTCCGTCGATCGCTACCACCATCTTATCCTTTAGCCTACCACCAAGCAGCAGTTCCCTTGTTTCCATTGCCGTGTTCCAGTGTGGGGATAACCGATGAAATTACTAGCATAGCATAGAGGCATTCCATCTTAGTCCTCAGGGTTCGCAACGCATTCGCAATCTTAGGATTGCAGTCTTAAGATTATAGTCTTGAGATTGCAAATATCTATGGGTCTGAGAGACTTGCCAGCAGGTGGCTCTGAAATTAGGGGTCGTTATTATATCGGGGGATACTATCGAATTAATAGTTACTAGCGGCGGGTGCCCTCGCTTCGCTTCGGTTTATGTGAGGTTTCTGTAACACCCGTACAAAAATCAGAGATATCTAAATGATGGTGAAAACTGCATCAAAATCCGTTGCGTAATACAGGAGAAAGTGGATATACAGACAGACAGAGGCGGAAAGCGACTTGGTTGTATACTACGCATCGAAATATAATTATATAGGGTGTTAGGCAGAAGGTTGGACAAACGTAATGGACTAACTCTGTAGGTCAAATTCATCAACTTTAATTATGGGACCAACATCCAAATCGCGAAAAAAAAAACAGCTGTTCCATACATTTCAGCTGTTTACCTCTCTAAGTTTGTATGGAACAGCTGTTTTTTTTTCGCGGTTTAGATGTTGGTCCCATTATAAAAGTTGATGAGTATGAGCTACAGAACTAGTCCCTGAAGTTTGTCCAACCTTCTGCCTAACACCCTGTATTCCGATGATACAACGAGTATGTAAAGATATAGAACATAATAACAGGCATCGTCTGCTTTTTTTTCTGGCACTGTTTATTACGTCACCTCGTTATAACCACACAACCTTACTCACACGATCCTTGAGACTTAACATTATATAATTCAACCCTATTGTCCAAATATTTGGTCAAAATTGGCCAATTTTGTTTGTAAAGGAAGATCATTGTCTTGTCATGCTTACCCGGCTTCGGTTTAGGTTGCGTGTAGTAATTTGCCGCTTCTGAATTATCCAGGAAGTAGTCTATTCTGAAAAAGGATTATAATAACAAATTATCATCAAGAAATAAATTGGCTAGCGCTTTATTTGCAATATTTTTGACGTGTAAATTGCGTGTGACAAAATGTAGATAAAGCATCCGTCATTCTCGTACTTATAAACGTGACAGAAAGTGACGGATGTTTAATCCACATTTTGTCACGCGACAAACTCAGCCATATTATCCCTAGCGCAGAACCGAAGAGAGTGGCGTGATAAGCATACATAAATCGGTAATTTTTGTGCAATTCAGGGCATTTCTTAGGGTTGGTACATGAGTGTTAGCCTATGGATTATATTAACCCAAGGGACAAAATTTGACGTTTTATCCTATTAAGTACCATTTGATAGCTGTATAGGATAAAACGACATATTTTATCCCTTGGTTAAATAAGTCTAATAATAGTAAAAAAAATTACTTAATTTAAAAGTATGTAAAGTAAAGTAAAGTAATATTTTTTATTATTATTAGAATTACAAAATATCGCTTTCTGTGATTTTCAAATATCTACGGCACCTAAATCTATCAATAGATTTAGGTGACGTAGATATTTGAAAATCACAGAAAGCGATATTTTGTAATTCTGTAATTCTTAACCAATGATATCTTTTATTGTTGACATCATTTACAAGTATGCTTTCGTAAAATTATATTTTTTATTATTATTAGACTTATTGAACCAACGGATAAAAAAATGACGTTTTATGCTTTACATCTGTCAGATAGTAATAGGATAAAGCGACAAATTTTGTCGAACGTGTAACGAATCGCACAAAAGTTACCAATGTTTGGTGATAATGAAGAGGTCTATACCCAACTGTGGGTGAATATAGGTTGATTACATATATGGAATGGAATTATTTTCTATATACGAGGTGTCTTGTATATTTATTGAAACTAATACTTTTCAACGGTATTTTTCTTCGCTACGACCTCAGTCTTTTTCTCTGTATCGCAAAATGTAGTTAAAAGTGATATAAAAACATATTACATTATTAGGGCCTTTTCACACACGGCCTATAAACGGTTCTATGACGGTTCAGTGATGAATTTAATATGCAAACTTTCACACAGTGCCGTGCCAGTGCCGTGGTCGTACCGTGGCTATGTTATTCCACGCGGATGCGGTTCCGCCTTCCATGTAAGTAGTTATAGCTATTATTTTCAGCAAATTTAATTGCTAGTTTCGAGCGATCATCGTAATTTGACTTTTTTATTCGCGGCATGCGAGAGACAAATATATGCATGTCTGACAAATAGATTTATATTGGAATCAGTAACCGTCGTATACTTTTTAGTGTATTTATTTCTCAATATAAGTACCTATTTATATCTTTGGCTTGTACCCATAGTACCACATATGCTGCCACGCCCACACAAGTATGAAATAGAATGGCTTTATGTGCTTCCGCGCAAAGAATGTAAGGTGGAAATAGCGCGCACCTTGATCGCAGCGTCAAATCCCAATAATTGCTGTTAACTTTAAAACCACAACATTTATTAAAATACTGGTTTACCAGGGATTAAGAAGTTATAAATTCTCAACTATTGAATCAAAAATCATCGTCAAAGGGCGTAGGGTTTCGAATATTCAAGCAAAAACATGCGAAAATGGTGTAATGAATGATAAACAATAAATAAAACTAACGAGGATTTGGTTGAAAGTCTCAAGAAAATATGATCAAGTTTAACATATCCAAAAAACTGGTCCATATTGGCTCACACAAAATTCTTATTCCTATTTTTTGTTTTCCTACCGATTTGTATTCATAATAATCCCTCTTTATAATTTCTTTCCGCATACCTTCTTTTTGTTCATACTTTTTAAGTCATAAATTATTACTTTTTGAGGATTTTTATAAATCTAACCTAACCTAACCTAACCTAACCTTGCACGTAAGATATTTAAAAAGAATTGAAAAGTGTACTGTTCCATGAATATTGGCGTCATGAATTCAGATGATTATGAGTTCCGATAGGTAATTAAAAAAATATATATGAAGAGTATGAATAGTGATCATTATGATGTAAAACGGTATGGGAAAAAAATTCTGACTTCCGATAATAGGACTTAAAAAGTTATGTGAAAAAATGCGCTCCCACTAAAAACCGACACATAGGCGTTATTGTTAGTAAGATCTAGATCACGGATCCCTACCGACATTATCATAATATGTGGTCTGAAACATCTACTTACGGGGTGATCTGCTGCGGTTGTCTCCGGTAAAACCGCGAAGCAGGCTGTGCAGCGATGACTGTCGCACACAACGCGACGACGATGCACTGGAAATAAGACCCTATATGTATTTTTTATTATAAAGACCGTGCAAAGTTGCGTGAAAATTACTAACACTTTTTTTGCGTTTAATAATTAGGTCAAACTTTATTAATCGTTTCAAAAAAAAAATGGTCGAAGATGCTTGTCCAGTATGTATCTCCACGGAGAGACACCATTAGGGCCTATTTATGGTCGTGTTTATTGATGTGGTTAAACGTGGGCAAAACATCTGTTACTTTCTGACCAGCATGTCAGTGCGAAAGTGACGGATGCTTTATACCCTGCGATAAAGGTGACCATAATACAGGCCCATCTAAATGATCAAATGTGAAGGCAATGTTGGCTGGCAATTATTGCTGTCTTGGTGTTTTAGTTTGTGTTGCTGGTTTGTGTGGTTGTATTTTTAGATTGTCACTAACCTTTCTTAAGTAACCTGTAACCAACCGTAATATGGGCAGGAGCCGGAAATAAATGATTAAATTCTATTCTTTTCTATAGTTTCCAGCCACACTTTGCCGTAAAAGTTGCTCGTCTAACTAAGTTTGGGGATTACCCCGAACAATGGTTTCCTGTTTGGCAGGACCGCACGATTAGTCACGGAAAATTATTGCACAGGTTGCATACATGTTGCATTAGGTAAGAAATGGATCAACGTATTTTTGGTAGTAGCTTAGTTGGTAGTGACAGTGACCTTGCCTATGAAGCTACGGTCCCGGGATCGATTTCGACATCGATTCGTGATCAGCGCTGGTATTTTTAGAGTCTCGGTTGATAGTTATCTATATAATAAGTATTTTTATCAACACACATATCATAAGTCCTCTATTATGCGTTCAAAACCCGTAGGCAATGACCAGCATTACCTGTGGTAGTAGGTGACAGCGATGACAGCTGTTAATTTTGGAAAATATCATTACCTTACAATATTCGGTAACGAAATGAAATTACGTTACAGCTGTCATCGCGGTCACCTACTACCACCCAACCCATCCCCAACCCATCTTAGAGTAGGTACTTATAATATGTGTGTAGATAAAGTATTGTACGCGACCCTACGTAATTGGCATTACGCAACCGTCACGTACCCTACTATTATCGTTGTCTAGTACCAATAGTACGTTTACAAGCTTGGAATTTAGTTTTATCTTTAAACTAATCACATTTCACGTGACTTTAACTATACTTGTTAATGCCAAAATTTAACCGTTGTTCTTACCCATACAGACGCACTTAGTTACTATTCTGTATAGTTATTTCAAAACCACGTAACAAACTCATCAATATTCTACATCGTAAACTAGGCAATTTAAGTTGATCTAAACCTCATTGCCAAGATCATTCTCATGAGCCATAGCGTCTAGCATACATATCGGAATTTAAACGTTTAGAGATTTGCAACTTTCGATGCGCCCACGCAGTTTTCCGGTGTCCGGCCTCTAAGGAGCACCAAGGTGAAGTCATAGATGCCCGTTTGAATCGTAATTGACGCTGGGGACATCTGGGGAAGACTGATTTGTAGACGAAAGGCCAAATGAGTTGATTGGGTGACGAATTAGTTATGGATCCGAGTCCCACTAATATTATTAATGCGAAAGTTTGTATACGTGTGTTTGTTTGTTATTCCTTCACGCTGCAACTGCTGGACAGATTTGGACCAAATCTGGAGTGGAGATAGCTTATACCTTGTATTAACACATAAGTTCCTTTCCCTCCGTCCACTAGGATCCATTGATATGATCCATTAAAGGGTCAAGTGAACTTTTGGTACATTCAAATCCATTAATGGAGTAGAGTGGGCTTTAATGAATACTTTAATCCAGTTGAAGTCGTTTACATTTTTTGATAATATGCTGGAATACACCTTCAGGTGGTTGAAATGTTGGCATGACATTGGTCCAAAGAAATACCAATGTTTAGGGTTTGCAACGTATCAGTTAAACCTGCAGTAAAATCGCGAAAAAAAAAAGCTGTTCCATACAAACTTTGAGAGCTAAACAGCCGAAATGTATGGAACAGCTTTTTTTTTCGCGATTTGGATGTTGGTCCCATAATAAAATTTCATGAGTATGACCTACAGAGTTAGTCCCTGAAGTTTGTCGCACCTTCTGCCTAACACCTTCGTGACTACAGGTAGTTTTTTTACCGTTTTCAACAAGTATTCCAAGCATCCGGAACTGATCATCGCAGGGCCATAAACAAGCGAATTAGCATCAACGCGTTCTAATGTATGCTGCAATACGCCGCTTGGGGTAAACTATGGTAATTAAAACTATCGGCGATCATCGGGGTGGATAGCATGAACTAACTCGGATCATAGGCTAGTAGTACAGCAAATTAACACGTAGGATTCTGTCAGTAGTATGGTTTTCGAAGCCACGCAGATTTATGGATACCTAGCGTTTTCCTCCCTTTTTTAATTAATTAATTTATTTATTAGATAAACTAACATGGTACACAGTTTCAACATTAAAAAAGTAATAAATCGAGGAAAAAATGCTTGCCTGTACGTAAATAACAAATATGTTACAGCATTCGCAAAAACAACGAACAGTTTGTAGACACAATAAGTAGGTACTTAAAATAATTAAAAGCAGAGAATTAAATTTTACTTTTCTTTAGGGATATGTCCAGTTATTAGGAACGAGAAGTACTTACTTACCCTTTTTTGCATACAGGTTTTAAGCAAACGAACAAACGGACAAAAAAGCAATAAAATATATTATACTTTAAGCTAGGGCTTGGACTCCTTCAAATAATAGACTTCAAATTGGTCTGTTGTGAAATGTGTATGTAAATAGAGTGCAGACGTTTCTGTTAAAATTAAAAAATGTTTAGGAATAATTTTATTTGGCATATCATACATTTAGTATAATGATTAGAATTCAGAACAACATTTATTGAACTAATGATCAGGTGACATAATATTATATGATATACTAATCAAAATTATACCAGAACAGTTAACAAAAGCGAACTGCAGCCAAAACTAGGTTAGGTTAGGTTAGAAGTTTATTTTCTTTGAGCATTATGAGATTGGTTTAAAAAAAAAAAACGTTACGAGCAATAAATACTATACAAAGTGAACATTATACTGATTGTCTGTTATGCAAATTAATTACTATGCTACTAAACTATTATTGCTTTTGAAATTATGCAATTCGTTTATATGCATTTTGTTTTTAAACTATTTAATCATTTTTAACCGACTTCAAAAAAGGAGGAGGTTATACGTTCCACTGTATGTATTTTTTTTTTTTTTTTTTTTTTTTTTTATGTATGTTCACCGATTACTCCGTCAATTGTGGACCGATTTTAAAAATTCTTTTTTGGTTTGATAGAGTATACTTCCGAGGTGGTCCCATTGTCAGCAAATCTGAATCTGATGAAGGGATCAGTGAGGAATTGAGGGAACTCCTCAAGTATTGTATGCAAACATATAGCGATTTTAGTATTTTTAGTAACAAGTGTAGCATTTGCATTCAGAAAGTGTCACTTGGTGAAGCGGAACTGATGATGAAGACCACAGATGGCTATCGGAACTCCTCAACGGTACCGATTTCAAGGGTGGCGATAAGATATCTCGATTAAGATAGTTGAGCAACTACAACGGAGCACATTTAATTGTTTTAAAATGACTATGATTTTCCCGCGGCGTTGCTTGCGGCGAGCTTGAAATGTCTTAAAGTTTCATATATCAACTAAGAAGTGGGACTAATAAGCTTATTATGATCACTAAAAAGTGTAAAATAAAATAAATGTTTTAAAAAACAAAAAAACCGCCTTCAAAAACGCAAAAAATAACTTCTACTACTAGGTACTTAGTAGTAGGTACCTATCCTATTAGGTTAGTCTAACTGAAGTCGGCGACCACAATATTATCAACAAAAAGCCGACTTCAGTTGGACTAACCTAATAGGATAGGTACCTACTACTAAGTACCTAGTAGTAGAAGTTATTTTTTGCGTTTTTGAAGGCGGTTTTTTTGTTTTTTAAAACATTTATTTTTTGCAGATCAAAATTATGCAATTAGTATTTTGCAAAATGAAAATTCGAAAATAGTTGTTATTAAAAACATTACACACCCAGGGTAAACAATATAACGATCATGCTAGACCGCATACTTCATAAATACTCTATCTGAATTGAGTCGGCGCCTTTATGCATACCAATAGTGTATCAACAACACGATTAGGATTCTTAAAGGTACTTTACTATGGGAACAAAGTCCTTATCGAGTTTATTTTAATTGCTCGGTGACACGATGATAAACGACCTATTTATTAGTCGTAAATTAGAAGCAGAGCATATTATTATAAGTATTATAAGGAGATGGGCAGAGTATCTGGTGAAGCAGGACGATGGGAGATAAGATAAATAAATAAATATGAGGGGACAATGTTACATCAATTGGGATTGTTCATATTTTTACAATTACTCTAAATCGAAAACCTTTTCGAGGAACAGGGTTTTAAAGCGGTTCTGCATTATTAAGTTTTTGAAATATTTTTCTGTTTCGGATATTTCGACAAATGTAAATTTAACCTTTGTTTGACTTTCGTTTTCGGCTTGAAGCCCAGCTCCCAGGAGTACCTTACGGGTTAGGCGAAAACAGTTTGAAATAGTATGTACGTATGCACTATTAAAATCACTTTTTATCATTAGATATCATTTAGTTGTTGTAATATATTAGAAAATGCCAACCCAAATTTTAAATAATCATATCATCCATAAAATGTCTGCTTAATTAATAAAGATATTAAAACAAAACTTATGCGTCAAATATAAAATTGATGAAATTGGTCTCTTAAACATACTTATTATATAGAATTAGAATATAAAAACCGTGAGTTATATTTTTTGGTCTATCCTAATTGACCTAGTCCCAAACTAAGCTCTAGGCTTGTACTATGGATGGGTACAAGACAACGATACAAATACTTATATAGAGAAATATATACTTAAATACATAGAAAATATCCAAGACTCAGAAACAAATATTCGTGCTCATCTCACAAATATCTGCTCTTACCGGGATTTGAACCCTGGACCGCTAGCTTCGTAGGCAGGGTCACTACCAACTAGGAAAGCGCGTCGTCAAAGTAATAAATATCATGGTAAAATCTATCGCAAATTGACTAAGTCCCAAACTAAGCTTTGGTTTGTAACTACTATGGGGTTGATAATGAGTATATATGGGGACGCACTCGGCCGTTATAAATCTTTAATTAATATGAAGTTATATAAGATGTAGTTATATTTTATGAGACGCACCTAGATCTAATCTGAGCAATCGTTGGATAAGATCCGCCGCAACAATGGATATAATCAGTGTGAGACAGAGGATTACGAAACTAAACGGAACTGATAAGGACGACGATCACAGGACGATATACATCGCTGCAGATAACCCTGGACTGGCTTAGTCATAATTATGGGAGCCCGTCGCATCGCCTAATGTTTGTTTGTCATAACGATTGTTTGGTCGAAAATCTTTTCTTCTAACATCCTTTAGACTGATATTACAGAATTTAATAATCATCTATTGTGTAGTTTAGTTAAATTAGGTTACGTTCGTTTTTTATAGCGATTAAAAGATACGATTTCAATTGTAAAAACCATTTTCGATCAAATAATTCTCGACCAAACAATACATTACGACAAACAATAAATTATTCCATTCGATATAATACACCATAATTATATTTCTAAGGCCGTGCGGCCGCAAATACACCTGTAAATTTCCGATAGTGCCTAGCGGTAGTTTACCTACTACCGTACTACTTATTATTATTTATGAAAAGTTTACGGTTTCAGAAAAAGCAAACATTAGGTATTATGAACTTATATAACTTATGACTTATTATACATTAGGCTTATTAAGTTTAGGCGTTCTGATACGTACCCGTTAGTCCTCAGGGTTAACAACGCATTTCCAGTCTAGGGGTGTTATTAATAAACTGATCTCAACTTTAAAGCTAGTCTCAAGATTCGTCCGAAATGACAGTGTTTTATAGCTTGACGTTTACTTTGACCTAAGACATTAAATGTATAGTATAGTAATAGACGGGGCATAGCGAACAAAAAAGTGATGCAAAACTTGTTACCTCGAGGCAACATGTCGTACGTGACGTACGTCGTTTAGTCTACTTTGACTCGCCCGTCATAGATGGCATTCATGATGCTTATGATCAAAGTTTTTCTATGAAAATGTCTCCGATGCCCACTCTATTACCTATAATAATATTAAATCTCTTTGACTTTGACGTATCTTGTGACGGGCATCTCAGCCAAGATGAGTTTATTAAGACGGCTGTTAGAATTGCAGTCTTGAGAGTGCTCCTTTACCTTCTCGACGCCATAAAAAAGCTATACAGTAACGTGATGTCACATCTCGACCTCCACGCAATGGTGTAACAATCTGGGTGAAGGCTGGACGTCGTCCACATACTAATACAAACGTTATTCTCCGGCTTCCGTCGCCACCTAATCACGATAATTATTTGAAGACTTAGGAGATACGGTGGTGGGTTGTACGCTTGGGTGGTTTTGATCGATGTTAAAATTGTCATGATTTGCAAGTTTGCAAGAGATTTGTTTGTGCTGGAGGTCTATTACTACCATGGAATAGAAAAAACAGTGGAAATGGAATGAGCTTCGCTTAGTATCAGACCTGTTCTCGCCAATACTTAAACTATCATAAAAACAACACGCCACCATGGAAAATGTTTTTCGTGTGGCTATCGTTTTTAAACTCCAAAATAGCGCAATAAGGCATGATTCTGGATTTATTTCCTATTTTAGAAATATCGAAATATCACAATAAGCGATCGCGGCAAGAGTATGGTAGGTTATGCGGAACTCCGCATAATTATACCACACGTTACACGCCCACTTGACACTTCTACTGTTTTTTCTGTTCTGTTATGTATAGTAACATAACAAATGTCCAAGGATCAAAGATATCCTTACATTATTTTGATACTATTGCAACTCCGGCTAAATCATAGCTCAACCTTATTACGTTCGACATGTGATCGTATCTGCTCGTTTACTTGACGGTGAGGACGGTTGAGTTAAAAACCATACTCGTCTTGGACGCGTTGAAATAAGATCGAAAGTAATTAACACCACATAATCACCACAAGCGCCTCCTCGTATTTGTGGTTTTAATTAATTTCGATCTAATTTCAACATGTCCACAGACGATTATGTTTTGGCAGTGAAAAAATCTCTGCGCTGCGCTTCGTTGTGTGTACAAAAAGTACCCTATGTTTGTCTCCGGGCTATGCAGTAATACCAATAGAACCCTGGCCCACCATAGAACTGTGTCACAGTGATATTATGATTCAAGTCGTAAGAAGTGTCAGACATTTTTGTTTATAACGTCAATGTGACACCGTTCTATGGTGGGTCAGGGTTCCATTAGGCTGATAGTAGATATACTCTGCATCAAATTTCACGTCGATCGGCCGTCGGAGCGTTGAACCCTCACAACGGAACAAACAATTTGCATTTATAATATTAGTAAGGAAGTAACAGTATCTAATATTTATTGACGACGACTCGTTGTGATTGCCGCCAGTAGATTGACGACGCGTTAGCGTAGTTGGTAGTGACCCTGCCTACCGCGGTCCTAAGTCTGATTCCCGATATGGGGAAATATTTGTGTGATGAGCTGAGTACCAGTATTTGTTCTTAGTCTTGAATATTTCTATGTATTTAAGTTATGTATTTCTCTATACAGTATGTTTATCGTTGTCTAGTATCCATAGCCTAGAGAGCTTTGTTTGGGACTAGGTCAATTTGAGTGAGATTGTCCTCGAATATTTATTTATATTGAATACACGAAAATTATTGATGAATTAATTCCTGTGTGTTTACTTTGCATAGTATTGTTTTGTTTTATTAACAACTAGCGACCCGCCCTCGCTTCGCTTTGGTGTGAGTTTTCTGTAACACCAGTACATAAACCAGAATTTATTATACATAAAAACCTTCCTCTTGAATCACTCTATCTACTGATGAAAACCGCATTAAAATCCTTTGCGTAGTTTAAAAGATCTAAGCGTTGATACATACAGAGGGACATACGGCTGGAAGCGACTTTGTTTTATACTGTGTAGTGAAGAACATAGATAAATAGTTCCATGTGACACTAACAGGAATCAAGCCAACCGTACTAGCACTAATTGCACCCTGCCTACTAGCAAACCAGTTATAAGTACTAGCCCGTTCATAAATCCGTGCATTTCAAGTCATTCATAGCGATGTCGGAAACCATTTCGGAAGTACGGAAGTTGCATTTATGAATGAATCATTCAGACGGAGCATTTTTGTATAACAACGAAGAAGCTAGCGCAAATAAATACACGGAATGCCCTTTTTTGTACTAAGTTAAAAATAAGAATTATTTTAAAACTTGTATTAGTCTTTCCTCTGACTGACAAGCCATTTTGATTCCTAAAATCAAAACATGATATATCTAACTAGTAGTACACCCCAAACCTCGCGAATTCTCAGCTACGTAAAACTACTAGCAGATAATACTAGTGTTGATTAAAACATATTTAACAGCAATAACATTTTTTTAATGTACAAAGCCCTTTGATACCCCACTCGGACGTATTTCTTATTTATATTAGTTTTGACCCTGTTCTAGATCCTCAATTTTCAAACAACCCCACGGCACATTCTGCTCATAAACATCAAATTACTAAATGACTACTTACTACTAAATTTAAAAAAGTTATCATCTATAAAACATACAAACATAGAAATGCCGCAATATCAGTTGCCCATAAGACAGATTTAAGGTAGTTCTCCACCGAAGATGCGCGAGAAGGGAATTGATGTTTTCAATACGAATTTACATTCTTGCCTTGTCTCGCCTCGCTTGGCCGGTGGAAAACCACCTTAAGACTTTGTTTGGTCAAAAATACACTTTAAAATTTATGGCACGATTAGTAGTGACTTATGACACAAGTTAAATGGTCAAGACATTCATCCAAATACATATCCGAACAAAGGCAAGCACGTGGGCCAAAGCAAACAGTGTCGTTAGCATATAAATATGTTGCTTTCGTCGCGGACGTCGAACCCGCGCCGTTTTGTGAGGCAGGCAGACAAAAAGGACCACTGACAAAGGACCTTGACTCCGAGTTTGCGGAGCGTCATATTTTGAACTCCGAATCTGTAGCAATCTAGCGATTATTCAAAACAGATATTTTTTAAAGTTGCGCGTTTACAACACATATCTTCCTTCTTCTTTATCGTTACAATTATAAAACAAAGTAGCGTTCCGTGTCTTTCTTTCTATCTTGCTGTCTGTCGTATATCCGTTAACTCTTTCTAACGCACGCAACAGATTTTGATGCGGTTTTCACCATCGGTTAGAAAAAAAAACACGAAGGTTTTTATGTATAATAATGTCTGGTTTATGTACGTGTGTAACAGAAAACTCACATAAACTGAAGCAAAGTGAGGGCGGGTAGCTAGTTAGACATTAAAATCAAGTCTTGACAAGGTATGTGTAGACTTACCTAGTAGTCCTGACTTTATGTCTAATATGTATTCAAAATAGATTCAAAAAATTGTGTTTGCGAATTTATTTGAGTAACTAAGCTAGTTACTAGTCTAGTCTAGTTGGGTCGAATGAAAATCAGTGGACTGAATAATTGAGAACGTGTGTTCAACGCTGTTACGTCAGAGAAGTCATGACTCAAGCGACACAATTTATTACGTAGATAAATATATTCGAAAACGTTAATTAAATATTTAGCCTTTGAAACAACTATGAAATCTGTAATAAAAGCTTTAAACAAATAGTTATATTTTAGATCTTATCTAGACATATAGCAGACCTCACCCGGGTGGGATGCACGGAAATTATAGAAACGCATTATAGGTACAACTCAATATTTAAAATCGATAATAAAATTGACGCTTTTAGTCGAACAAAACGGTTTTCACATAAAAATGACACATTGAAACAGATACATTCGATGCCAGTGACAACAAATTACCCACAATTTACCAACAATTCTCAATTGGCGGCAACTAAATACGTCAAATCCAGGTCGCGCCATGTAGCATGCGCACACGCAGCGGCGCGCGTCCCTCGCGTCTATCCTCAGCAATTACGGGACAGATTGCAGTTTGAGCTTCGTTTCGAAATAAAGGGAATTGTACAACCGGGGTAAGTACCCGTGACTGCAATTCTTGCATTGGACGACTTGGAAATTATGGCGTGTAGAAAATGGTCTTATTGATAGTTACACGTTCAAATTGAAATTAGGAGGAAATGTGGGTGATCTCATACGGTAGAGCATGTTTACTTTCTGGTTCAAGATCCTAGAGTATTTTTTTTACATTGGTATTTTTTCTTCGTCTAAAAAGCATTAGTTGCCACAGCCTACTAAAGTACACTTCAAAAATACCAGGATTATAATAATACCAGACCAGTTACTCTCTTTACCAGTTTCGCAAAACACTTATAATGAAATATTACAATTTAAATAATAATCAATACCTTATTGTATGTTAAATTTTCAATTTAAAACTGGTATTTTAAAATTCCGTTAGTTCGGGAATAAGTGCGTATTCAAATATCGCGTTTGTTATAAAAAAAATGCGAATATCGTTAAAATAAAAATTCAGGGCATGTCTGAGATAATACTGTCCAGTATTCACATTACATTACATTTATATAAGACACGTAAATCTGCAAGTTTTATCCGTCAACATTAGCTATAAATCTCTTTTAGGCACACCGGTGACTGTTTCCTTCACGATGTCAACGTTCTTCGAACTTCAGGTTCAAGGACTTGTCCTACCATATAGGACCATACTAAAGAGCAATAAAAAGTGGTCACTACGTACAAAATTGCAAAGAGCGTGACCTTTTTTACTTGCACTTGAGTGTATGTATGGTGAGAAGAAATTGACGTGATGATAGGTGGAATTACTATTTTTTCAGGTTACATAGATCATTTGTTGGGTAAAAATTGGACCATAATTTTTCACTACGAACGCTCCCTTTTTTTCCAAAATTATTTGTTGCCCAGGTATACTCATGGTCACTTTGATTCTCATTATTTAAAGTAAATAACTTAGACTGATTTTTTATACTTTAGACTGTTTTAAAAAACTATAAGTAAAAAAACCCATGTTCATGTGACATTAAAGTCGAACTGGTTTTCTAATTTTAGACTGTTTTAAAAGCTATGAGTAAAAAACCTATGTTGCTGTGACATAGCATAAGTGTTAAAATGACCATTTAAGTGCGGCGTTGACTGTACAAAGCGTTGTCAAATAACAAGATCTTTATGATAGCAAAAACATTTAAACTCGGTATTTTTACAACAAGGTTGTTTCTTTGACTTACGAGCTTTTTTTATCGTAAAACTTCGCAAACCTGAAATAAAACGTATAAAACATGTTTGTTTGTTTGTAAATTAAAGACAGAAGAGCGAAGGCAAGGCTTGCACAAAAAATATTCCATGCCGAAAAGTTCTAGACTAGAAGGTCGAAACTTTTTTAACTTAGCATTCTTCTGTTAAGACAAGACAATAACGTAATCCAATTACCGCGGAGTCGACGGAAGTTTTACATAGTTTTTGACCTTTACATTTTTCGCACGAATACAATTAGCGGATATAATTCACAATCTACCCAAAGAGTAATTGGTATTATCTTTTGCGAGAACAAAATATGATTGACTATACATAGGGATACGAGTACATAAAACTGCATGATGGTGGCTATAATATATTATCACATTCACGCTTTAATTTATTTATCGCTCTTGAAAGATAAAGCTATTCAGTAAGTAGACCGCACGGGCACTTTTATATGTCAAAACATGTATTTATCATTGAGATTATCTCTTTTAAAGTACCCCAATATAAATAAACAGAGTGCTTATTGTCTAAAGAACTCGCAATCGCAACCGGCTTCAAAGTGGAGCAATTGTTTTCATTTTGTATGCAGACAAGCCTTCGATTTTCAAAATGAAAACGATCGTGATTGCGAGTGCGTTAGACAATAAGCCCTCAGGTCGCTTTATTTAACGCTGTAAAACTTGTGATTTAGGTTATTAAGGTAGAAAAAAACCGGCAAGTGCGACTCGGACTCGCGCAAGGAGGGTTCCCTATATTTCGATGTTATGTCAAGTATCCAAATATCCAGTCCAAATATAAATATAAATATATAAATATCCGGTACATAAGCAGTCGTACTGACACACATTAACACACAAGCACGCACTCACTCACACTCACACACTCACAACGACACTCGCACATGTACGTTCACACGTATGGGTAGTTATGCAAAGTGAAAATGAAATTTTCGAAACTGTTCACAATAAATGGCGACGCCGGTGAACATACAAAAAAAATACATACAACCAAACGTAGAACCTTCTCCTTATTTTGCAGTCGGTTAACTGATTATGCGTAACATTAAATTATGAACAAAGAAATGGTCTATCCCCACTGGTTCCATTGACGGTTCCATTATTTAAATATAAATAAATAATAAATATCTAATAAAAATTCCATCAATGGAACTAGTGGGAATAGACCAAAAATAGAGCGTAAACATAGACTCCCTGAACTTTTTTTATTTAAATACGTAGAACAATTAAGAGCACAGCTTTAATCTATCTTAAACTGCCTTCGCAGTTCCTTATTTTTCTGGAACCACAGATTTCCACAATATCTTTAAGTTCACAATACATTCGTTCACATACCTTGCGATCGATGACCGAAATATATAATTTTACTATGGTATTTTAAGTAAAATGATAAAGAAACGGTTTGTGCACTTTCGTCTAAAACTACTTCACGTTAACAAATCATTCATTAGGCTTAAGAATAGGTATAATTACTTATAAGAAAAAAATTACTTAACCGTAAAGTATAGTTAAAATTTTGATTTTAATTTAAATTTTGATTTGAATTGTATTTTTTATTTTGTTTTGGATTTTAAGTTGGATTTGAATTTTATTTTACTGTCTTATCATAATGTTATTTAATTAACATGGATTAAGCTTCGTCCGAAATTATTATTTTTATTATTATTGCTTTAAAAAAGACTATGTTCCGAGACTTATTCAGATGAATCTAATCTGATTTACACTCGCACGAAAATACAACGGATTTACGACGGTATTCGCGCTTGTGTATAAAGCATAAAATCAAAAATATATCTGTAACTTAAATAGGGCTTCAAACGTCATATTTAATTTACAAAACACCACAAAAATGCTTAAAATTTCATTCATAATTATTATTAAATCCTAAAAATATTGTCACCAAAATAAAAGGTCAGCCAACGAAAATATTGAACACTTAGTTCCTTGTCATTGTAAATTTAACAAAAAAATGACAAGTAAATGAAAATAAATAATTAAAATCTAACAAGGTTCTAAATATTCATATTTTACTGGCCGATTGAAAATAACTAAGACTTACTATGAAAGCGGCCATCTTGAATACTCACACGGCGCGCGCGTGGTGAGAAATGCAACCAACTCCTGCGCAGGCCGGCTTATATCGACTTTTCCGCTTGGTATTGTTTACGTTTTCCTTTGCCCATTGAGATCACTATTTTGATTTAGTTGTTTTTATTTACTACTTAAAGTATTAAATAAAAACAACTAAATCTAATATGATTAGGTAATAGGTGAAGTTATCTGTTTATGTGATCGGGTGTAATCTTCTTTTTTTTGGTATAAAAACAAGTAGCTAGGTGGTGGTATGACCTTGTGCAGGTCCTGTCCGAATAGCTACCACCAAGCAGCATTCGCATTGTTGTGTTCCGGTGTAGTTAGAAGACAACCGGTGAAATTACTAGCATCGAGGTATTCCATCATAGTGTTAAGGGTGGGCGACGCATTTGGAATTTTATTATTGCAGTCTTTAGAAAACCTATGGATGCGAGCGGCACAAAATCTAGCATCGTGGTTATCCATGGGAAAGTCCTATGCAGTGGCCGTCTTGAAACCTTATAACCCCCCATAAATAAAGAGAGCGCGTTAATGGCACTTCAGACTAACAGATTAAAGATCAGTGGCTTACTAGCTAAAGGATATGCAATTAAGGCCTTGAGTTCAATGTAGTGGAAATGGGAATTACTTAATTATTTTTTCAACTAGGGACCCGCCCTCGCTTCGCTCTGAAAACAAAATAAAATCAGGGATAATGTAGCTTCAAATATGCATGGCCTCCCGAGTCTCCAGGTTCTCTCTTGAGGACATAATGCCAAATATAAAATGCAAACTATAATTTATTCGTCAAGGTTGCAATTGCACTGTTACTAAATTTTTTATTGGGTCTAACGAGGATAGGATTGATGTAAGCTATCTATTGCGTGAGCCCCTTATGTCATTCCATACATTTTGTCAGTTTTAGAAAATCGCTGACATTGACTAGCGGTTTTCTATTGCCCCAGTAGTTCCATATAATTACCCCCTAAAGCAAACAAAGCAACAAATAAAAACACAATTTTACCTCTTGTTATTAGAACTGAATAGAATAGTTTTTATTGCCACAACTTTAAATTTAACTTATTAGGTAGTTTATTAATACGACTATAAAAAGTAACAGAAAAAAGTTTATTACCCTTACAACAATAATAACTAAGAACCGGCTAAGAGCATGTCGGATCATGCTCAATGTAGGGTTCCGAAGCTGTTACTACAAACACAAAAATCCATCTCAAAAAATACGATGTGAAAAAGTGCACCAGCAAAGGAGCATGTCTTCATAGCACTTACGTTGTCTTGTTGAGCAGCGCAGTTTTTCGTCAAAAACTCAAAGAATATTTTCTTTTGGTGGTTTGTTTATTTTTTAGTCATACGGTGTAAAAGATAGAGGAGGGGACACAATTTATGCAACTTCTGGAGTGACTATTTCCGAAAATATTCAATAAATCAAAAAAATGCCGTATTAACTATTTGACTACCACACTAAGGGCCGACCAATTGAACAGACGGTTAAAAGTCCTAATCAGCTGTTAGTCAATACATTTGACAAACTTCAAACCGCTAACCGTATGTTTAATTGCTCGTGAACACTGCACTAAGAAGTGGCTTGTACTGCAAATTTTATCAATATACATCATGTAGTTTTTGAGTGAAATGCCTTTGACATACGGACGGAAGGACGGACATGGCATTTTAGCTACGGGACCCTAATAACTAGTTAAGGCATGAGGTCTCAATCTCAGCATGTGCTGAGCAAAAATGCGTGATGGTGTGATGGGCCGGGGTTTAGATTAAATATAGATGACAAGCGTTCGTAGCACTCAAAGACGACGCGTTAGCCTACATGGTAGTGACCTTGCCTACGAACCTAGCGGTCCCGGATTCGATACCCGGTATGGGAAATATTTGGGTGATGAGCGCGAGTATTTATCCTGACCTTTTTAGGATCAATTTGTTGTTCGTCTGTCTATCTGACAGCCTGTCTGTCAAGAACTTTTTTTTAGCTCTGTAGATAGGTCTTGCACGCAATTTCACATGTCTGAGCCTATCAGCTCTGCTCAAAAGGAGACCTGTGAAAAAAAAGCGGCGCACGAATAAAAACATACAGTTGAATCGAGAACATCCTCCTTTTAAAGTCGGTTAAAAAGTAGCAATAGGACATAATTACTACTACATCTGCGTAGATTTAGATTATCGTTATTCTCTTGGGAACTTTTATATTTTCCGGGATGAAAGGCCGATTATTATAATCCAAAGTATCATCAGCTATCTCTATTTCAAATTTCATCCAAATCCGTCCAGCAGCGTCCGACACACACACACACACACAAACTTTCGCATTTATAATATTAGTAGTATACATAACATCGAAGCGTAATAAGGTTTCCTGGTCAGATAGTTGATGAAGGTGACGAGGATCTATAGGAGTTGGGCGGCAAAAGACGGATATATCTGTGTCGGTATGATAACTGTGTAAACTTCTCCAGATGTCTATCGCGTGAACAGATTCCATTTATGATTGGCTTTGGCTAGAACGAGCTGTGATCTGGTGAAGGTATTATAGTAGGAGATCCGAATAGGAGACGATTTGCACCGGGCTGCTTATTCGATCAAAAGTATTTTATATCAAATTTGATACGCTTAATAATACATATGTGGCGAATAGGTTGCCTGAAAATTTTCAGTCCAGTATATAATTAATTAAAAAATTATAATTAACTTTGGCTTAAAAAAATATTATGCTTGTTTAATAGACAAATTACATACCAATCGAAAGTATGAAGCCTATAGAACTCGCAAACGTTAGGTTGACTATTTTTTCCCGTCAAACTATTGGATAGGCAGGTATAAACAGGTAAGTCGGTACTAATAATTTGCACCAAACCTAATGTTTGCATATTCTATAGGCATCCTACTTTCGATTAGTATGTAATTTGTCTATTAAACAAGCATATGCAATTTAAAAAAAAAGTTCATTTTTAATAAAAAAATTAATGATATAAGTACTGGACTGAAATTTTTCAGCCAACCTATTCGCCACATATTATTTAGCGTATCAAATTTGATATAAAATACTTTTGATCAAATAAGCAGCCCGGTGCAAATCGTCTCCTATTCGGATCTTAGACCATTAGGAATCTGCAAGAAGCCAATATGATCCGTCTTTTGTCGCTAAAAAAGGCGGATCATATTGGCAACTTTTAGGGAAAGAATAATGTTCAGTCGACATAACACCTTTCGGTTTATGCGGAGACGGTGATGCAAAATTATGAGCTACCTAGGAAGAGCAAAAATAGAACAAAGACTAATTGTTTCCGCACATTCAAGGGTTATTGTTTATGTTGGCGACGTTTTGGCTGGCTTCCAATTCAATAGTCATAGAATAACTATAATATTTTAATAATTCCTATACCTGCATCTGACTGATGTGTCATAATGTCGCTGATATGTTCATGATTACGTAACTGCCAAAAAGTTGGATAATGTTTTTTAGGTACATATGTATGCGTAGAATATCACGAAGCTATCATTTTGCTTTTGACATGTAATTTTATCATTATTGTCACGATATGTTACGATAGTTCTTATTTACTTGATAGTCACAGAACAGAAAAAGCAGTAGAAGAGTCAAGTGGGCTTGTAATGTGTGGCATAGTTATGCGGAGTTCCGCATAACCTACCATACTTTTGCCGCGATCGCTTATTTCGATATTTCGATATTTCTAAAATAGGAAATAAATCCAGAAGCATGCCTGATTGTGCTATTTTGGAATGTAAAAACGATAGCCGCACCAAAAACATTTTCCATGGTGGCGTGTTGTTTTTATGATAGTTTGAGTATTGGCGACAACAGGTGTGATACTAAGCGAAGCTCATGCCACTTCCACTGTTTTTTCTATTCCGTGTTGATAGTAATGTCGGTCGTGTTAAAAATAATACGATAACAATGTCAAATCAAAATTCAAACTCAAAATATTTATTCAGTAAATTGGCCACAGCGCGCCTTTAACATGTCGGAAAGTTAATATAGTTTAACTGAGTAGAATGGATGTACGATGATTCGCCTCGGGTTTTTAATGTACCTACTCGTATATCTTAAGCCATTACTATGGTTTTAGTGTGGAATCCCGTCAGACAATGGAACTTCCCAGACACTGATTTTTTCGCGAAGCCATATTACGAGTTTATTGTAATTTCTAAGAAACTTACCACAAACTTGTTAGCTGTCTTTCTTTGAACTTGGAGTGTTAGTCACACTTCTGGTTTCAATGTGGTCTCAGCGGGATTAAGGATCATGGTACTTTATTTATTTGGTAATTGTTGTTAGTGTACAGTCATTTGGCGCACAAAACGGAAATTTTCCGGGAGTTTTGAAAATTTGTGATTTTTTAGATTTTAAATTGTTCTTTGCTCTTGTTTATTAATGATTATCTATTTTCATCGTCAAATTAGACAGACAGGGGATTTTGCCAAAATAATTTTTAGGCGCCATATTTTTTAAATATGGCGGCGCGAACGGCAATGTGAAAATTCGAAAGGAGCTCGTCAAAATTTACAATATACCAAAATATTTTCAAAACCCCCGGGACATTATCCAGGTAAAACTACCAAATGACTGAACTACTTGGCTCCTGCCTCTAGAATTACATCATCATAATAGTCTGGATGACCACTATCTATTTATAATTAGATTAAAAAAACAAAATGTTGAGGTCTCGTGTCCATAAATTATTATTTTTTCGCTTTTTTATGATAAATTACAGTTTTTCAATCAATAGTCGTATAAATATTTCTTCTGCCCAGTGGGCCTTTCCATTCTGTGACAGTTTTCATGTCCTGCTCATTTACATTTTAATTTTCGGGCGTGGAATAGAGCATTAGTTGATTTGATATAAGTAGGTTTTTTTTTCGTATCTTATGCATTTTTTTATATTTAACATACTGCGTTACGTACAGTCAACCAATTTGATTCCTATGCCACTATGGAGTTTGTCAACGTGACGTTATTAACCAAATCATAGGAAGTCTCTTACGTTTTGGTAGTCAAAGTCACTTTAACATAGTACAAAGTGGTCTAGAACTCAAATTGGTTGACTGCACTTCTCTGGCGTGCGAGTATTTAATTATTTATTTTACTATACTCGTAGATACTCGTATTACTATAGTATAGTGTATAGTAGAGTTCAATGTGAGTCATCATCATCATCCTATTGTCACGTTCCGGTTTATAAAGTCAACCGGTGAAATTACTAGCATAGAAGCATTCCATCTTAGCCAGGATTGGCAACGCATTTGCAGTCTTAAGATTGCAGTCTTGAGATTGTAGACTTGAAAATGAAAATGTCTTTGGGTCTTGGATCCCAATTAGCATCACGGGCCTGTTTTATAAAGCTACAAATGACAATTTACAAGATTCCATGTGACACAACCTCGACCAATGACGACCAGCCATTTGAGCAGTGTCGCCAGTTTAGACCCTGTAAAATTGTTACTTGTAGCTTTATAAAACGTGGCCTGTGTACTCGTTTGCCTTTTTCTTGCGATAAAAAAACAGGATTCAGGAATATAAAAAAATCTCCGATCCCGTGTCGCGGAAGACGCCCGCCGTCAAGCTGATAATATAGACTTTAAATACTGTGTACGTGATTTAATATCGTTTAAAGATTGTAAAATCCGTACCGATCCGATGCGATGCGAGCCGTTTGGTGGAAATCATCCTTTATAGATTTGCTATGTCCGTATTGTCCGTATGTCCGCGGTCTAACTTAGTTCATTCGTTGTCAAGTCGCAAGTAGTAAATGTATGAACTTCACACTTGCACTTAACAAAGTGTAAACAGGGCGTTACTCAGAGACTCGTCGGGCTAAAAAGCTGTAATTTGGCATTATTTTTTTTTGGAAATTTGCGATTTTCTCTGCAGTTACGTGTCCCCTGTATCTGAAAAATATCTAAATGAAAGCACACATAACGAACTTAAAAGGAAAACTATCACAACTAAGTAGGTACACTTGATTGGTGCCTCATATAAAGGCGACTAAAGTTTCAGACCAAAGAAGTAAAGACAGCACTAATAGAAAATTCGTTCATACTTTTTGTTTTTTCTGAGATAGTTTTTATGTTTGTAGTAACGACTTTTGAACCCTACACTGAGCAAGGTTCAACATGCTCTTGCAAGGTTTTTTGAACAAAACTTCGACGCTTGTCAGCTTTACTGCCACCGTCGAATTCAGAGACATTTTAGACACAATTAACCACAGAATAAAGACTGAAGGCATAAAAACCGTACTAAATAAGCAGCAGGCAGCATTATGGTTGACTTCTTTTTACTTATGGTTTTCATAGTGAGGTGGAAATAAATGCATCTATAGCTGTTCTTTAGTTATTTGGTACATCGTCACAAGGCGTGATTTGGACCTATAAGCACCAGTGTGGAAGAAAGTAAGGCCAAGGAAGTCCAGTCGTTGATTTGACGTTTCTTCACCTTCTGACCATGACATATTAAAGATGAACAGACACCTATTTTGTTTCGTTTCCTCTTATCAATACGTAATCTATAAAGTAGAGACAAGTAGCTGGTGCAACGTGAAGTGTTCATTACTGGTGCCTGTCAGCTAAAAGTGTCCATCATTGGTGCCATCACTCTACGATAACCTTATTCTATTATAATCTATGACTATAGATTGGCCTATAAATTCTATAGTGTAGTATTATTATTGCTCGTAAAACAAGTTCCATACATATTGTATTTATTAAACGGTTTGCTATTAAAAAGTATCAGGCTGTATGTTACTAGATACAATTAACAGAATAGAACTTCCATTATTAAATTAATGTAGATACTTTCAAGCATTTTGCTACTCATTCTTTAATGTGTTGTGTCATTGTGTGTGTACTGAATAAGACCAAAAAGCACATGAAAGTCATGAAACCGACGTACGTGCATGATGAGGTTGGTAAATGTAGAGGAAGCGAAAATTGTAGGTTTAGACCGGTGCACCTGCATGGGCCCTGTTTTATAAAGCTACAAATTATAATTTACAGGTTACAAGTTTCCATTTGACACAACCTCGACCAATGACGACCAGCCATTTGAGCAGTGTTGCCAGTTTAGACCTGTAAAGTTGTAACTTGTAGCTTTATAAAACGTGCCCATGGCATTCCATAGCCTCTGCCTCTCCCATTGGGAGACAGGCGTGAAGGGATATATGTATGTATGTTTGATGTTGTTTTGATCTTCCTTATCTGAGATAAATGAGTCACTTTTGCGTTCCATACATGAATTAACATGTTAATTTAAGGAAACTCGTGGTATAGCAAATGCGTTTGACAGTAATAGTAAACAATAATTTAAAATCTGGATCATTATTGCTTTATTATTCTTACTACGCATTATTCTCCTAAATCGTTTGATGCCAGTGACACAGTGGCGTATACAAGTTATAAACAATTTTTAATTGATGGCAGTGAATACCTTACGAGTAATTCTTACGTGGGCAATGGTACATTTGCGTCGTTTTCTTTGCTTTTTAGGATTCCGTACCATAATGGTAAAAAGGAACCCTTAATAGTGAGACTTCGGTGTCGGTCTTTCTGTATGTCACAGCTGTTTTTCTCTGAAACTGTAGAACGTAACAACGTGGAAATTTCCGGCATAGTTGTACAACTTCTTTGCCCGCATCTGTTTTTGTGGTATCATAATGAAAGGGCTCACGCAATCTGCTCATTTAAAAGCTATTTTTTATAATTTTCCGAGACGCACTTTTTGATTTAAAACCAAAAATGTAGAGTCAAAATAATTCCGAACCTGAAAAATTCGTGACTTTTAGATAATTAAATATTTATATTTCACACGAAAAATAAAATTGACAAATTTTATTTTATTTTTGTTACAAAAAACTATAAAAATCTGTATTAAAATTTAGGCTACTTGGAAAAAAACCTTATTGCATAGAAAATAATGTTGCTGCTTTGCGGAAAGGTTAAGGGATAAGATGGTGGTCCAGCAATCCAGACGGAAAATCAATTAAATACTTACAAATTATTAGCTTGTTGCACATCCATACGTGGCAAGAACCACCGAGTTTGATCGCCTCAGAGCCGAAACACTGAATTGTTTTCATTCGACCTGAAAAGGTACCCGTCAAAAGGTCCTATTTCAGTTACCAACCGGTTCGATTGTCCGAATTTTCATAAGTTAGAGAATCATTTTTTTCTGTAATCGTTTATCTATCCTGGATTGTTACAATACAAAACTAACGTTCTTTAGGTAGGTATACCTCTATAAACATTTTCAAAAGTAAATGGGCTCAGAGAAAAATGATTTTCTAACTTATGAACTATTGGACGAATAAAACAGTTGGGAAACGAAACTTCGGACTTGATACCACTTATCTTATACTGTGCTTGTGTATATACTAGCTTTTGCCCGGGACTCCATCTACTAGTAGGTGATTCGAATAGGAGACGACCTTCACCCAGCTGTTTATTCGATAAAAAGTATTTTATATCAAATTTAATATGGTAAGTAATATGGCGAATAGGTTGACTGAAAAAATTCAATCCAGTAAAAAAAAATTGACTGTTCTGGACTGAATTTTTTCAGTCAACTATTTGCCATATATTACTTACCATATTAAATTTGATTAAACAGCTGGGTGAAGGTCGTCTCCAATTCGGATCTCCTAATATACGTCAGATCCAAAATGTCCGTCTAAAAACGTCGGATTGTAACATTCGTCGCTTACGTGTCCACAGAATATTGACGTTCTAGAAAATCTATGATAAGTTTACTACATTTTCTAGAGTCATTTTCAAAAAAAGACCTAAATGCAACTGTATTACGAAGTTATGCCATTATATACCGACGTAACCGTAACTGCCGTACTGTAAAGTTGCCAATTTGCAGATACGTCGTTGTTCTACGATCATGACGAGATACAAACGTTAAACTTATTAAACTCTTGTTTTTAGTCGTTTAATACAATAACTTACGTTCGTCGCTCCCTATATAGTTGTAACTGTGTCCTATAATCGGCCATTCGGGTACATCGCAGCCGATTTCTCTCGTAATCTGCCTCAATTTCCGCCTCTTCCAAGTTCCACTAAGCATCCAAATAGATACGAGCAATATCAAGAGTAGCCACATTTCTAGAAAAAACTATTGATTATTCCAGCTCCTTTTTTAAAGTAACGACAATACCGTTTATGCAGTGTTTTAAAGTTTAATTTATATTAAGAGTCACGTTTCAACATACATAAGACAACTAATATTGTAACTTGTTTTATTGTAACTGTAGTTACGGCAGCACCGTGTATGCAATCGTGGGTTTAAGTTTATTATTAATAGTCACGTTTTAAGTTATTAATGTTTGTAGTAAAGAGCGAGTCTGATACTGAACGGTTCCTTGGAAAAGATACGAGCAAATTTTCTTTATATGTAATGTATGATACAAGCAGGAGTAGTTCGCGAATGCCTGTGAAAATTGAAATTGGCAACGATGTTAACACAACCAAATGAACCAATTCACCAAGTGCAATAATTTTATACTCTTTGTCTTTACTTTCACATTAAGTACCAATTTTACCAAACGATGTTAAATTTAATCAATGTTGATCGACTGTTAGTTCATACATTTTGACAGCTGTTAACGCTCTAATCGTCTGTTAAGTGGTTAACATCGTTTGGTGAAATTGGTACTAAGTTTAAGATTAAGTAACTGTTAAATTATACGTTATTTTAAGTAAAAACACGCTTGATTAATATTTTATGTTATGTGTCACACAGAACTAATCGAGTCGCTTAACATTGATTAAATTTAACATCGTTTGGTAAAATTGGTACTTAATGTGAAAGTAAAGACAAAGAGTATAAAATTATTGGACGCATGGACTTATCCGAGTTTGAAACTCGGATGGACAGACGGACAGACGGACACACGGACAGACGGACAGACGGAAAAGACGGACGGACAGCGGAGTCTTTGTAATAGGGTCCCGTTTTTAACCTTTGGGTACGGAACCCTAAAAAGATAAAAGACATTTATTCAGTAAGTACACTTCAAGAGACCACTGCTGAGAAGAAAGGAAGAACTCGACATTTTTAAAACATATTTCATATTACTATGATACTACTTAGTCTTGCATAACATAGGTATAAATAAAGCTGTACATTATATTAAATTAAATATAGGTCCAGCTGTTTCGGCTGTGCGTTAATCGATTAGTCAGCCAGTTTTTTCTTTAATCTAAATGAATAAGGGCCGATTCGACCAAACTGGAATAAGACTTACTCCGAGATTAGTCTATTTAAATTCAGCGTTTAATATAGGTATAAGACCTTATTCCACTTTGGTCGAATCCGCCCTAAAAGAATAAATTGACTGAGTGACTGACTGACATATTAACACACAGCACAAACCACTGGATCTAGAGATTCCAAATTTGGCACGTAGGTTCCTTATGAGGTCTTAGAGTGAACTAAGAAAGGATTTTCAAAAAAATCGACCCACAAAGTTTACACAATTTTTGCCAATTTTCCGTATTACTCTGAAAAATCGTTTGTTTGTAATGATGATCTAGTCGAACAGAGACGGAAGAACGAACGCTTACATTATCTACAACGATCAAGTTCTTCTTTTAAAAAAGCAATAAAAAAACAACAAGCATTCATGGTTCAAGTAAAAGCATAAAAAAGGTTGTTTTTGAAAATGTATTTTCCTTATGTTCAGCCAATAAAGTCGGATTTCCTGTGAGCGAGATGTAAGGGAAGTGAGATGCAAGACTTAGCTTCCGGATGGTTCTTAGTTCCCGACTAGGATAGACAATTTTCTGTTTAATCGAGCAGTGATCGGCAACTTAAGGATTTTTATAACTAAATTTAAATGTTTAATTTCAAATAAACGTATATCAAGGTGTTACAGTTAGACTTACGAGTAGATTGTTTGTATGTATATACTCTTTGCTGTAGAAACAAAAAGAGATAACGATTATAAATTACCTAGTTCAGACGAAACAATTAAAAATGAGGTTATTATAATAGGAATTAAACTTTTTTGTTTTCGAAGAGTCAAAATGCCGAATTGATTAAAATCTTGAATTTTCATTATTCCAATAGCAATTTTTCAATTAGGTACAAACTTACTTACTATGAATATTGTGATAAATATCATATTTCCAACCAAACCTAACCGAAGCCTCAAACGTTCTGGACAAAACATAATGACACTATTTATTAATATCGGTTTATTAATATAAGAGCTAAAGTAGAATATACAATTTTCGATCGCATTGGTTCTTTAATAGCTATTAGGCAATCTTCGTATTTCTATGAAACATCAGTTGTAATTAAACTACTAAATTCGAATGTAAGTGTGATACCCATAGCCAGCCAGCCTGTTAAAATACGGACATACAAGCATGCTGACATGACTGTTAACCCATTTAAACCCTTTATATGCCATTGATTCGAAAACGCTTAGCACCATAATATCCCCATAACTAAATTATAAGTTCCTGATTCGAAAACGGTCAACACCATAATAATATGCCCAAAAACAAAGTTCTGGGTATATATGGGTTAAACTCATAACCCTTCTATTGTCTTCTCAGTCGGGTATAAACGACCCCAACAGTGTCCTACCCCTGCAGTTCAGGAAAGTTCAGTCAACCCCGCTTCCCGATCCACTCCGGCGCAGTCCAGTGATCGCCGCAAGGGGAGCAGCGCGGGCGCAAAGGTTAGTTGCTATTTATGTTTAACTAAATCTAGCACGCAACTTTGTTTAGATAAATTGCGGATCAATGTTCACTCATAAATTGTGATATTTTCCTAAATAAAAAAGACTTCATTTAAATTAAAATGTCTTGAGCTGGGGCTCTAGCCAAAATGCAAACGCCACTAACATTTTTCTTTTCTATCGTTCAAAATAAATGAGATGACAGTTGACCACGTGGTTTATCGTAACGCTTGAGAATTAATTATCATCCCATATATTTTAAGCGATGTAAAAGAAAAACGTTATATACCTAGCGATTGCATCTTTAATTTTTTAGGTTATTTTTTTAATGTACCTAGTTTTTTTTTATTCCTTTGACTTTTCAAACTGACTCAGGCACTCTTTTCTACTAGGTAAATCCATATTGCTCTTGACATTTTATGATATTGTATTGAATCGGCTGCCATTACTGTCAAGTAAATAAGAGCTATCGTAACGTTGACAATACGATAACATTTAAAAAGTAATATGGTTATACCGAGTAGAATCGAACCCTAACCTAAAGAGAGGCCACATTTTTGTTTTGACAGACCTGATTTTTTTATGATGATTTGAAAAATTGGCCCATAAGGGTTTTCCCTTGTCATATTAGGTACCTATAGAATGTTATTAAATATTTGAGCCATCAAGCAACAGTTACTACGTAAAGCAACAAAAAAATATGTTGAGCACTTCCTGCATTGTTGTACTAAACTAAGATAAGAGCCTCTTTTATTTACCGCCTGTTTCACAATAGACAAGTAAAGCCTATTTGACAGATAAATTTAGTCCTTTCCCTTTCTTAGACTTAAAAATAGACAAGGAGAGAGCCATTTTTAAATGGCAGATCAATTTACTTGTCGATTGTGAAACAGGCCCTTAATCTTTTTTCATGCTATTATGTGATTTATCAAATACGCTAGCTTGCCCGCGAGTTCTTTTATGTTGATCATCTCACGGGGTTAGTGATATTCTTTGCAATGATAGGAAGCCTATGTGTTTACTCAGGGTATAAGCTATCTTATTTCTAAATTTCATCCAAATTTGTATAACCGTTTCAGCGGATTTTAATAATTTTTTCTCTACATTCCCGAGTTCTTTTGGGTTTCGAGTCCTTAAATAAAAAAACCATTTTGTTTATTGTGGAAATGGCTGAAGCTGCGACTAGACGAGACCTCTTGTCACTTTTTACAAGTCAAGTGCTTCCATCTAGTTAGTAATAGTTATTATTCCAAAAAAAAAACTTAAATATTTTATTTTGTTACAGATGCAGTGCTTCATCTGCGTTATGTACATGTTCTTAGCCTCCACTGCTTACCCAAGGCGTGACATTCCACACGACAGTCGATCTCTCTTCCACGATGTCATAGAGTCCCTAAAACTAAGAGCACAACTTCCAGAAGACACCAACCGCAACGACGAAAACAACCTGGGACAAATCTACGAGAGGTACGGATACGAAAACGATGAACTACATCTCCCAAATGATGCAGAATTCACACCGAGAAGAAACGACAGAATAGCGCTACCACCTCTTAAATATCGAGTGCCTAAAATGTTGAGTAACAACAAAACTGAAAAAAATTTAACAAATAAAGATTCTACAGAGCAAAAGGAAAGAAAGGAAGAATTTGTTATTTTTATTAGCACTACTGAAGTGCCTAAGGTAACGACGCAGAAAAAATCAAAAACGACAAAGCACCCGAATAAGAAGCCTTACCTGGGAGAAACTGAGGACGGGAAAAAACAAATAAAAGTGCCTGTTGTAAACACAATGGCTGATCAAAGCCATATCGGTAATAAACAAATCCACATGGTTGTTACGCCGAAAATTGTTTTGAACTTCCGAAGCCAGGAAAACAATAAGGATAGTTTCATAAAATTCGAGGAAGGGAAAAACTCAAGTGTTCCAGAATTCATACCGCAGAACATTTTTAACATACACCAAGAAATAAAACTTGATAAAGACATGATAAATGATGATGTAAAAACAGATAAATTAAAAGATTTAAAGAGAGTCAAGCAAGAAATCAAAGTGGTTTCTAGAGATGTGAAACCAGTAGAAGAAGACATGATGATGTGTGAAACAGCGACCCCTGATCCTGAGAAGAACAATCGTACGGGACGAAAATTAAACAATGTGCTGCAAATTCTCTTATCTCTATGATTTGAAGTTTAGATTTTAGTTTGTAAGGCATTGCAATAGGAATGCAAAATATACGTACTAGGATATAAACATAGTTGTATTTTACAATTACGGTTAATTGCAAATACGTAACTGTAAGACTGGTTTTATCAAATGTATATCTGGCATCTAGTTTAAGTTAAATTTTTATACCTTTCTTGATCGGACAAGCATGCTAAAGCTAGGCATTCAGGAGTGGATGTGGGCTACAGGCTCCTTATTCTACTTTGTGTTAAGCCATATTGTTATATTGTTAAGCGGCCGCCTGGCGCCTATCCTGTGAAGTCGACGAGCTATTTTAACGTTATGGTAAGATGATCATAAAATTTACTTTATTGGATTGTCATCATCATCATCAGCATTTTGATATAATAAGTAGAATAAGCTATTCGCGACGATAATACGTTTGAGATCTTTCCTTAGTTTATTCTTTAGAATCCTATTTGTGTTTCTGTTGGTAAATACAAACGTTTAGATTTATATCAAGTTTACAAGACATAAGTTTAGAATATAAGTAAGTATAGATCACGCAGCATGCAATATTTTGTAACTTAATGCAGAACACTACATAAAAGTTTATATGTGCACACAATCCTTTGAATGTAGTAAGGATTATAGTAAGTAGGTAGTAGATTTTGTAAACTATAAAATCACTTTATTCATCCATTAGGAATACGAAATTATGACAGAAAGCATGCATTACATATATTTACGGTATTTAGACATATATATTATTAACGTAAGTAGTTTTTGTCCTATCACTTACACCTTGTCCTTAGTTTGGTGTTTTAGCTAATAAGAATAAAAAGCTATGTGATAATTTAACTTAGGTAAAAGGTCTTAACACAAATAAAACATTCTCCATGGTCACGATTAGTATTATAACTCAATATTTTCTATAAATTTGTAACCGTTAATTAACAGGCAAAAAACGTTATTTTACACAAGTATGTAAAAATAACGAGTTAAACGCTATTAAACGTCACTAAAATGTATATCATAACACGACAATTGTCAATTTGGGATAGAAATTTTCCATTCACGTCTCGATATTTAGAAGGTAGCTAATGCCACCAGATCGCTTTGTGACTACATCTCCATCTGACTGTATCGCTTTGTGCCTGGATCGCAATACGACCAGATCGCTTTACGAGCACATCTCAAAAAGGCTTAGTCGCTAAATGACCACATTGTTATTTTCATCTTATGATTGTCTTAAAAATGTTTACGGAGCCCCGCATCGCGGAGCTCCTATTTCAGGGCAAATTTGCCCTTCGGGCATTTGAAGTTGCCTAACGAACCCAACCTACCTAGTAACGCAAACGAAGTGGTTATTTTGCAACTCGGACCTACTTCACGAGACCTACATAGTCCTAACGAAATGTGGACTTAAAGCTTCTATATCGTCAATTTGTTTAAACCTAACCTCATTATGAACAGCCTCATTAATTAACTCATCTTGGCTGAGCCTCGTCTCAAGACAAACCACAATTTTATGTGACTTTATGTTTCTCTGTCCTTTTTTTATGAATTTTTTTATTGCATTAAAAGCATGGAGAACTATAATAAAGCGAAAAAATTTCGTCAGTCTTAGCTAGGATTCGAACCTACATCTCCTCTGGCTATCCGGGCCAATGCAGGCGCAATACCACGTATGCCACCAAGACCCTACTTAACATCTACGAAATTAGTAATCGCTTGCTTTTTCATACTCGGAGCATGGAGAAGGCCAACGAGGAAATAGGCCACCTGATGGTAAGTACGTGGGATTTGTGGCCCATAAACATTTTTGACGACCTCTTATGATCATTACTTATTTACACTTCTGTTCCAAATATTACAATGTAAGTTTCTTGATCGTATTTGGTTCTAAATAAAATATTTTCATATAATGTTATTAGTTTTTATTGACTATATTATTTTATCAACATCCATATCATAATTTCAATATAATATGTTCAGAAGCGATAAGCAAATGCCCTACATTATGTTACCTGTATCTGTGGTTGTACTGTAATGTTAACATTAAAGTATTACATGTCAATAAGTATCGGTTATCCCTGTAGTTGAATCTTAATGTTCACTTTACAGTATAAGTGACCTGCACTTTAATGTGAACATTAAGATGCAGGGTAACGACGGATACAGGTTTCTCACATATTGTAGAAAACTTATGATATGTATGTAGATAAAGTTATGTATGCGACTGTACGCATAATTAGGCATTAAAACACTCGTGTGATCTTATTATGAAACTCGCCTTACGGCTCGTTTCATAAAACCACACTCTTGTATAATGCCTCTCATTATGCACCAGTCACATAAATAACTATTTTAACCCCCTACGTAAGAGAGGGGTGCTATAATTACTGACGTTTCTATCTGTCTGTGGCATTGTTGTTCTCAAATGGATGGGCTGGTTAAGACACAGTTTTATTTTAAATACAAAGACAGTTTTACTGGTGGTGTTCTTAAATATTATGTGTGATGAAGATCAGGTCAGCTGATTTGGAGATTTGGTGAATGGAATTGAAATGGAACATTTAAATTGTTTTTCATTGGTTCTTAAAGTTGGACAACAATGTTCTCGACCAATCAGCAAACATGCCGACAAAAACATTCTTGGTCTGTACTTATAAGTGACGTTTTGTGACCCCAAAAAAGACCATCTATGGCCATATTTCCGAGCAGTGTTGTGAAAATTTGCTCTTCTAGCTATTCTTTGACATGTATCGTCGTCCGTTTGTTTGTCAGTCTGTTTAATTCAAATCATGTGAATGTTCTGAAATTTGTGAAACATAAACCCGATGACAATGGAATTCTATGATTTCTTAGATGATGATGGTGCAAAAAAGTACAACCGGCAAAAAAAATACCTTAGAAAAATTCCGGTCAAGTGTAAGTCGGTTTCACACACGAAGGGTTCTGTAGCATTTTTGTATTTTTTATTATTATTTGTTGTTATAGTGGCTTACACCTTACTCAATAAGATAACTATCATAATAAGATAAGACAAGATAATAAGCTCATGAGCTACAGCCCGCTGACAGACAGTGGAGGCTTAGTAATGGGTCCCGTTTGCACTCTTTGGGTATGGAACCACAGAACCATTATAATTATAGTTCTGAGTATGGAACCCTAAACAATGACGTTAACTTATTTTGTGACAGTCTTTACTGGCATTGATCTATATAAAAACTCACAGAATAAAGACTAAAGGCATAGAAGCCGTGTAATGAGATGAACGTTGAACCGGCTACTTGTCTCTACTTTATAGATTACGTATTGATAAGAGGAAACGAAACAAAAACTAGGTGTCTTTTCTTCTTTAATCTGTCATGGTCAGAAGCAAGGTGAAGAAACGTCAAATTTGACTGGAATTCTTTGGCCTTACTTTCTTCCACACTGGTGCTTATAGGTCCAAATCACGCCTTGTGACGATGAACCAAATAACGAAATAAAAGCTATAGATGCATCTCTTTCCAACTTACTATGAAAACCATAAGTAAAGAGAAGTCAACCATAATGTATTTTCTGCTTATTTAGTACGGTTTCTATGCTTTTAATATTTATTCTGTGATATAAACTAGTAGGTGCTTCGTGAGAAAGGAGTAGTAGGTAGTTGGAATAATCCATACTCGTACTGTCATAAAAACATTTTCTAATCCCCAGTTTAACTTTTGTCACTACCTTAACCGAGTGTTACCGTTATTGTCCCACTGGGCCCACTACATTTCACGACAAGCACCTTATTACCTTAACAATACGGAGTATTTTACTTGATCAAAAAGTAACGAGCCATAATGATTATAAAAGGATATAGCGTCAATGAATTCTGTTTTGGTTGAGGCTTGTTTTAGAAATTGTTTTGGAGGATAACGCCTACGTTTATATGTATAACGGTTAATTCGTTTTGCATTAATTATATATTTTTAACAAAAAGTGAGCTTCAAAAACTTGACTGTATATTTCTATCTTAATCACCATGTAGAATATTTTAAACACCAAGTTTTTTGTGTTAAAAAAAGCATACCGTGACACTCGTGACGCTGACGTCAAAGGACTAATCTATAGACACCTAGTTTATCAAAATCTGAAGCACCAAAATTACCGGTTACTATGAAGCACAAAATTCGAAACTTCGGATGCTCCGTCCCTTTCATTCGAGACTAAATTGGCAGAAAAGGATAGAGATAACGCAACTTCAAGCTTCAATTGTCACAGTAGACTCCCAGAGTACCACATGTACAGTCAGCATCAAAAGTAGCTAAGCAGAATAACATGCTCAAAATGATCTAGACAAGACGTATTCTCTTGACAATAGAGCCGAGTGTGTTTTGCTCGCTCTGACGGGACTACTTAAACTCGTCGCTTGGACTTCACTCCTGCATTCGCTCACCTTTGCTTTTGAGAGAATCAATACCCAGGGTATGAGCAGGGTAAGAGCGAGCAAAATACATTTTAGCGCGTGCATTCTCAATTAGGGTGTTTTTGTATATGTCGGCACAGTCACAACACGGTATTGTTGAGCCACTCGCCACTGCAGCACTGTTCGTATTTTGGCCGTTTAATGCAAACCGGGTGTAGTCGGTTTTACTCTTATATCCAGTATGTATTATACGGCTAAATTATGAAGAGTAGGTACTCTTAATCGCTAGGTAGCAAATCGCTACATAGCTGTACATTTAAATAAAATAAACAATTTAAGTGATTTGGCGGCTGCGTGAACTGTGTGATGCGACGTAAGTTCATCGAATTAGTTAAAAAAAGTTTATGATAGGTATTATAAATATTGTATAATAAATTTAATATCACATGACGTAACGGTTCATATTTGGGATTCCACATTGTTAGGGTCCCATACACTTTTACAAAGTGGTAACGGTTTTACATAGCATTATACAATTTAAACCCGCAGTAAACCAACATATATATTGTAAGCCAGTTAGAAAATTAGTTTTGAAAGAAATCTCCAAAAACACATACTTAATAATATTATGAGGTTTAGTGGAAACGGCTGATTAAATAAACTACCTGCCTTTATCTGCTTAATAACTACCGTTGAATTAGTCCTTTTTACTACGAGTTAATAAATTTAAATTTAAAACTTTGATTACACATTTTAGAACATTACTATAAAAGCCAGTGCTCTTACGTATAAACGTGTAAATATTTTTAGAAACGAAATTCATAAAAAAAACTAAACTTTCAGTAACCAAAAATCTTACTATGTACCTTGAAATCTTGCATCTATTAGGAGAACCTTTGGGAAGACCTATATAGAAAGGAAGAGTAAGTACTAGACGTAGCATTGTGTGAAGTAGCATTGGAAGTCTGACCTCAGAAGCTTATTAAGTATTAAATTTGTTCAAAATTCTAATGACCACGAGTAATTAATATTTCAAAGAGATCGCTTTTCATATTAGTCGATCTTGTACCTGTCTAAGTTTTTGTATTTAAAAGAATCAGGGTATCGGTACCAAGCGGATCACTAAGCCTCGTTGTCCGTCTGTCTGTCTATCAGCAGAGTGTATCTCGTGAACCATAATAGATAATAAATTTCGCAGTGTATGTAGTTATTTATTTTTGCTATAACTAAATATAATTAAAATGTGGGTACCGTACCATTTAAAAATAATAAATGGTACGGAACCCTTCGCGTGCAAGTCGGACTCACACTTAGCCGATTTTTTAACGAAGTGGTTTAAAATTCGCCCACAAAAAAGTCTAGTTTATAATTAAGCTATTTGTACGGACTCTACGGTCTATAATTATGACAAAGTTGTTTATCTTGCTGCAGTAAATCAGCGGCCGACATGATCGAAAACAAACGGTATCTATATATAGCAAAAAAATAAATTAAGGATTAGAGATTTACGGTTCACCTGACTCGTTATTGCTTCATTTTGGATATCTGCATAAGAGGAAGTAATTATATAATTAATTAATAATTAATAATTCATACATAATATTATATATATAATAATATGTATGAATGTGGAAGAAGCGAAAGAGATTTGTCAAGATCGTAGCAGGTGGAAAGAAGTGGTCTCTGCCTACCCCTCTGGGAAACAGGCGCGATTTAATGGATGTATGTATGTAGGAAGTAATTACAGCCAACTAAATTAATTTAAATTTTCGAATGCTTCCTCAGTCCAACACGAAATTGGCCAGAAAATGACATAGAAAAAAGTCACGGGTTATTTCAGGTTTTCATTCCTAAATTCAAAATCGCTTTTTTTTCCTTTTTTATTTTATAATTTCGGATTATCAACAATTTGCTATTGCAATTACCGCTGCAAAGTTTTATATTATTTAAATACAAAATAAAGTAAAGTATAAAATTAGGTTAATACTTACCGCATAATTTAAAAAAATGTATAAATTGACGATGTAAAATAAATGATCTATCTACCTATACAATTTAAAAATTAAAAAAAAAACTATAGACTTACTATAAGAAATTATTATGGCCCGTTTGAATTTCAGTGACCTAATACTTTATGTTTAACCTCAAACATAGTCAAGGCATATTATTGAATAACTTAACGAAAATAATTATTTGAATAGCCTGACAATTGAAGTCAATGAGCCTATTAGGAATAGTTTTTGAATGACCATGCATTGTAAAAATATGGTAAATATTTGTTTGAAGGTTCTTTTGTTATTTCATGGTTTTTGGAAGAAGGCGGATTGGAAGCTTGGTTGGAACCCTGTCGTAATGAGAGCGTCAAGTCATGAGAAATAAATTACATCGAATTTTATCATTGGATTTCTGAGACAGAGTTCTATTGTGGTAAAACAAATGTCTATATTGTATGAAACGGCCCTTAGAGAAATGTTAGTCGTCCTAGGTCATTTCTTATCTTACTCATATAGACCATCAGTGAAACTCGCGGACGTTTCTCTATACTATTTTAATAATATTCAAACAAACTGTGTGGGTATTCTCAGAAAATTTCATTGTTGATTTCGCTGGCGAGCCTAACTTGATAACAGGTAAATGCGATTCTCTAAAACATCTCGTTCTTGAACTCATCGATCAAACCTATCAACCGGCGAGTTGAAGTTGTCCCGTCGAAGCGTAAAAAACACATTTAAGGGCGTGCATTTTCAGTTTATCCGCATTACTCGAGGGCCCAGTCGTATGACATGTCGCTCCGTTTGACAGAGAGCTGTTTTTAAGAAAATAACACCTCTAAAGTCAGTCTGTACTTGCGGTCTAAGGATTGCAGTCTTAAGATTGTAGTTTTCACAGATTCCCTTACCATTAGGTGTTCTGTGTGCTGGTTAGCCATCACCCATGATATGAAAAAAAAAAATTACTAGCGACCCGCCCTCGCTTCGCTTTGGCGTATGCGAGTTTCCTGTAACATCCGTACATCATCCAGAACTTATTACCTATACATAAAAAATCGTCTTGAATCACTCTATCTATTGATGAAAACCGCATTAAAATCGGTTGCGTAGTTTTCATACTTAGATCTTTCAAGATCTAAGCGAACAGACAGCGGGAGCGAAATTGTTTTATACTATGTAAAGAAGAAGATAAAGATAAAGAAAAGAAGATAGGTATAAATACAGGGTGTTCGGCAGAAGGTTGAACAAACTTCAGGGACTAACTCTGTAGGTCATACTCATCAACTTTTATTATGGGACCAACATACAAATAGCGAAAAAAAAAACATCTGTTCCATATAAACTTTCAGAGCTAAACAGCAGAAATGTATGGAACAGCTGTTTATTACTTCGCGATTTGGATGTTGGTCTCATAATAAAAGTTGATGAGTATGACCTACAGAGTTAGTCCCTGAAGTTTTTCCAACCTTCTGCCTAACACTGCTGTATAGATGCATGTTTTTTCGATTGCAAATAAATCAATTTAAGTTTAAGTTTAACACACGGGTCTCGCTAGGCTTCTTAGATCAAACTAGCTGTATAAAGGAATACCACCATGGTCTATTCGAAGTAATTTAAATGCAAAGCAGATATGAATTCGCAACAAGGTTTTCGGACCGCACGTACTTACTGTTAGGTGATTATATTAAACAACTCGCTTTTAAACGCTTTAACGAATTATACTTGCGAGTTGTCTCGTCTGAGCAGGGTCTCTATTCTACGCGGTAAAACCATATTGCCTTTGTCATGTATTTGTCAACGTTACGCGAGCTCTTATTTATTTGTCGGTAATGGCCAGGGATCGGAACTTCGGTTCGATATTTACCTAAAGTTGGCAAAATCCCTGAAAAAGTTAAGCGTATGGCGTTGGCTTCTTAAAAATATTATTTTAATAATAATATAAGTTCCGGGATTCCGAGATTCTACAAAACGTTTGTATCAATTATTTAACATATAGGATAAAACGTTCCGTTACCGGTTACCGGTAAATTAAATAAAATTTGGTAAATCTATACATAGAAAATAACTTCAAGTAGTTAGCTAATGTAAATATTTAATTATGGATTTATGCTGGCGTAATTTAATTATTAAGAAATCCCGGGAATTTGATTAATACATTAAAATTGAGTCCGCCTCCATATAACTGAACAACAACGCCGCTGCCAAAGATTAGGTAAATATCGAACCGAATTTCCGATCCCTGGTAATGGCCCCCGAGTTAAAATCAATACGATAACATGTGAAAGGCAATGTTGTTTTACTCGGTAGAATAGAGGCCCAGTTTATTTATTTATTAGTTTATTTTGAATGAGGTTGCATGTTAGTTTACTTGTAGTTTGCTTATTATAAGAAGACTAAACATTGTAAACTGTGATTGTATTTTTTTTTGTTTCTGAGTGCTTTTTTGTGTATGACTCAAATAATGGTCATAAAATATACAGTAGGTCGGTATGCATCTTAATATTTTTTAATTTCAGCATGGTCAAATCAAAATGCATTTGAGATAATGGTTTATAATTAATCTTAATCTTACATCAATTATAATTAAAACCGAATACCAGTTAAAGAGGCATAACCAAAAGCGATTAATTTTATTTTTTTCCCAAAAAAAATCCCTGATAAAATTAATAAAGTCAATATTGAACTAGCTAAATATACTATTATTTTACTTAGCGCGAATGTATAAAATGTAAAGGGAAAAGAAAGTTGTTTTTAATCCTTTGATCTGGATCGCATTATCATTTATTGTTTAAAAAAAACGTTAAGAGAACTTGGACTACATTTAATTTAAATACAACGTTTAAGTTTTTATGAAATAAATACAGATATTATTTTAAACGAAATTGTAACGTGTGTAAAATTAAAAACATATTAAAATATTTCACGTACAACCAAATGTAATGATGTAAAAGCTATTAATTAGCAAGACGGGTCGACTTTCACAATGTAACCCTATGTTACTACCACTGCAACTCGAACGTAACTCGCCTCATCTTAATAAATTATAAAGACATTTGAAATGTCTATGGATCTTAGATCCCACTTACCATAAAGTTGTCTGTGTGCGTGTTTGCCTTCTCTATGACATAAAAAAACATTTTTCATTTCATCATCCATTGCCTTGGTATACTCTAATGCTACTTGCATCCAATATTTTAATTGAAATAATAACATTTATTAATTCTAAAGGGTTCACAAACTTTCAGACTTCCTTTAATCTTTGTATGAAAACCACTACCCTCTCATCTCAACTTGCACTTTGGCCAAACTGCGTCATCGACGAAATCTGCGACCATCACTTATACTCTTCAATTTGATTTAAAAAAAATAAAGTACAGAAACACATATTATGGCCGAAGTGTATCCGTCTAAAACCCTAATAAAAGGTAAAGATGACGTCGATCGTCAATTATGTGAAAGCAGCTTACAATCCAGCTAACTTTATCTCGACTCCAACTCGCCCACGCTTTCCCACAGATCCGTGGTACCTCCGTCCGGCGCCGGCGTTTAGCAAAAGCTGCCGAGAAGCCTTCGAGATCCACATTCGCGAGTGGACTGCGCACGAGTTGCTACGTCGACGACTTTCTCATACATTTCCGCTCGGCAGCAAAATGGCACATTGGTGGATTATATTATCGGTAAGTGTTCAATGTCCGAATGTTTTTTTTTGTTTTGAGTTCAATGACTTGGAAGACTTGTTTAAGACATGTTGGGATCTTGACCTCAGAGCTTACGCAGTAATGTACAGCTACTTTGTTTTTGTTTATTTTCTTTAATACTTGTAATTCAAGATTTACTTACTGGGGTTCGGACCGTGCAAAAATGATATTTGAAAAGTAAAGTGAAAGATATTTGATATTTGGTGTTATCTTAATGATTATCAATCAATAGGTATAAATATTTTAATCAACTGTAACTCAAGAACCAACAAAGTGTACTTAATAATAGTTTTCCTTTTTTACTTGTTACTATTAAAAAAAAAAATCTATTTGTAGTTTTGGTACCTTTACCTATTTCATTATTGGTTTTAGTACGCCGAAAAATATCTTATAAGCGTAAATTTTAGCTTTGTGACTTTGGTAGTTTCTGAGTCAGTGAGTGTGAATGTGATATACAGACAGACATACTGACATGATCAAAGTACAAGGTTGCCTTGTTTGACAATGGAACCCTAAAAATAACAATGATTCAAATATTTCTGATCTTAAAATGTCTTTTGAATCTGGTAAATTAGCTAGCATAAAATTTACTGTTGAATGATTATGATCATGTAATTAATACCAGATACCGAGAGAATATACAAAATAAATCTGGTAATGTAGTTTAAAAAAAAAAGATTTTAAAAGTTTGTTCAAACTAGATCCTTAAATTCGCACAAGCACAGAGTATTACAAATACGGAAAAAATGTATATTAAGTATGCAGTGTTTTAATGGTTCCGTTATGCTATCGTAGTAAAATTATCACCCGAATTGACGTGTTTATTTTAGGACTTATGTAAATAAAGCGTAACCGTTACGGTTTTATTTTTATTAGACTCAAGTTTTATTAATAATACCGTTTTAAAAACAATTTATCTGCGACGAATATGTTTGGGTTAATTCTACTTTTCGTTTAAAAAAATATCTAACTATTTTGACACAAGTTGTTTTTGCACATCGTTTAAAATCTTGTAAGGTCATTTTGAACTAGTTCTCTGGATTGAAATTAAAATATAAACCCGATGACAATGCAATATTATGATGCCTAGTTCTAGATAAGCATAGAGCAAGAAGAAAAAAAAATCTGTCTTTTTCTAACTTAAAAGTTAGAGTAAGACGTACATACAGCAGTCACCTTCTAAATTTTTTATTACTACCTAGTTTATGCTGCGTTTTAGAGCTGATCTGATGATGGAGTCAGGTCAAGGTAACGAGATCTCCTAGGTTATACGACATAACTTAATAACAATTGAACTATGAGTGAGTAACATAATGGAAAAAAGTGACAAGGTACCTTTTTCCAGGTTGATTACACGAAATTTAAAGATTATTAAACTTTGTCATATCTTTTTTACATATTGAAATGAAATGAAATGAAAAAGTTTATTTCTATAAAAAATATTACAAAAAGTTAGTTACTCGCTGGGCTAGGATACCCTGTGTTACAGGACCCAGATTATAATATAAGCTCAATTACAATTATTCTAGGTTGTACAGAATTCTTAATCTTGATCTTAGAATTAAGGAATCAATGAGCACGACTTACTCGTAACTCTAAAATATAATAATTGATTGTGTGTGAGTGTGAGTGCTAGTGTTAATGTTTGAGTGTTAATTGTGAATGTGTGAGTGTGCCACTATTTTGCAAGTAAATATTGTAACTATGGTATAGATGAAATAATATAATAAAATAAATAAATCAGTTTATAATGTTTATAATATGCGTCGGTCAAGTTAGTGCTTACGTAATAATAGTATAAAACAAAGTCGCTCCCGCTGTCTGTTCGTTTAGATCTTTTAAAATACGCAACAGATTTTAATGCAATTATCAGCAATAGATAGAGTGATTCAAGGAAGGTTTATCTGTATAATAAGTACTGGGTTATGTACGGTTGCTACATAAAACTCACATAAACCGAAGCGTAGCGAGGGCGGGTCGCTAGTATGCTATAAATTGTGGTTTCATTTGTACGGCAGAAAACCATCCTTCGATTTAAATTAAATACTTTGGTTTATTAGAAGATACAATAACATGAATGAATGAGATATTGTATGCTCAAGTACGTTTTTATTAGGCAAAGAGACCTTATCGCTTTCACTCATTAAACAATTTACGGTTTAAGCTGCTATTATTATTTCATACCGTTGTAAAGCGACAAAGAACGTAAGTAATAATAAAATTTTACTTATGACTATTCATAGAGCTGAATGACTTCGTTCTTACTTTTGTACGAGAACAGTGATGTGTGTGTCATAGTATCATTCATTGTTTCGTCGGGTTAAGGGCGTTTAAAAAAAACTGTCTTGATTTTATGATTTTTGTAACGTGATATAAAACCAGACTTAATAGTTTTTATATTTGTTTTTTTCCTAGCAATATTTTCTTGTAAAGGAACACAAATAGGCCTAATTTTTCAGAATAACTACAAAATATTAAAAATCTAGACTAGTAAACGGAGAAAAACGTTACTCGTTAGCATTTTGTATGGAATTTTTTCGTTTAACAATTCTTGTAACTTGTACTCTGCCAACAAGAGCACGGAACACTGGTTACGCAAGTGCAACTTGAATTTGGCCGGTTCATACCATGTAGGTACAGTCAACCATTTTCAATACTAGGCCGCTATGGACCTTGTCAACGTGACGTTGTAAACCAAATTATAGGAAGTCTCTTACGTTTTGGTTGACAACTTCATTTTAACATAATAATATAGCCTTTTATTCAGATCCATATTGCAATTATATGACAAAAATACATAGAAAACTCAAATTTAATGTGATCCTTAATCTAGTCTCTTATTTGAATTTTACTTATTCTCTGTAGATCTGTTTGCCAGTCGACAAAGGCCTCCTCCAACCTTTTCCACTCATGTCTTTCTTGAGCCACTCTGTTTCATGTGACGCCTGCCACTTGTCTTATGTCGTCATCCCATCTTTTTTGTGGTCTACCTCTTTTCCTTTTACCTTCTCTAGGATACCATCGTTTTTAACATAGTCCAAAGTAATAAATCTATACTAATCTATATAAAAGGCAAACCTGACTTAATGACTTAGTTATAATATCAACGCACAGCCGAAACTACTGTACCTAGAAACTTGAAATTTGGTACAGGGGTTCCTTTCATGATGTAAGTGAGCACTAAGAAAGTATTTTCCGTAAATCGACCCCCAACGGGAAGAAATGGGTCCCCCCCATGCGGGAAACTAATTCTACGCGTACGAAGTCGCGGACGTCGTCTAGTATTTTATATTATATAGCTAAAGTAAAGTTTGTGATGTGATCTCTGGATCTACTAAACCGATTTTAAAAAATCTTTATTTATCTTTACCAATAGAAAGCCACGTTATCTATGAGTGTTATAGGCTATATATTAACCAAAAAAATGTTTATTGCCCAACGAAGTGGGCACGGGAACAGCTAGTAAATAATAAATGTATACCAGGGGACCGTATCACACCAATTGACCTAGTCCCAAACTAAGCTCTAGATAGCGATATAAATACTTACATAGAGAAATATATACTAAAACACATAGAAAACATGACTCAGGCACAAATATTTGCGCTCATCACACAAAAATCTGCCCTTACCGGGATTGGAACCCAGGACCGCTAGCTTCGTAGGCAGGGTCACTACCAGCTCGGTCACTACCAAGTTACCTGGAAATCAAATTGGTTGACTGTACTTATAGCCATATATCCAGATTATGTGTTTGGTTGGCTCTTCTTGTTGATTGACTTACAAATACAACTTATCCATGTCCTTGTCGATGAATTATTGACAATATTGACCAACAAGCCTGACTCCAGCCCCCTAATTCACCATCCTGACAATGACAGGTGACAGGTGACAATTCAGTGTACATGGCGCAGTTTACATGGAACCCAGTGATGTATCAACGACTTAAATGAGCAATGTATGCTATACCGAATCAAAAGTGCGTTAGTGCAAGTCAAAAACGTAACCCATGCATAATGCAGGAGCTAAAAAATACCGTTTGTCAATACATTTTTTTACCATTCGAGACACAGGGCAACAGCCTCATTAATCATACACGTAAAAAAATGTCAGATGCCATTGACTTTAAGGAATTAAGTTATAAATATCAATAATATAATGAGTATAAAAAGTTGATGATAAAAGTTTCTTATGATAATTTGATTTCGCACCAACGTGCTAAAAATATTACCGTGTCAAACGAGTCCAATAAGTTATGGATTTTCGGAATTAAAAGTCTCTACAATTACTCATCATTTTACAGACTAAATTCCTCAACACATTGTGGCAGATGAATATAATATTTAAAGTGTCGAAGATAAATAAAATAGCAGTAAGGAACCATTTTAGCTTTCTGCCTAGTCCCAAATAAGGTTTTAGGCTTATAATTCCGAGATACCATGTTTCATATGTTTATTTTAAAGTTACATGAAATACTTTTAATCATCTAAATGCAACCTTGTACGATAAATAATTAGTCTCTACCGCACTAAAATTTTGCATTTAAATGATAATTATTATTAATGGGAACACCTCAAAGTTCCGTTTTTTATCCAAGTATTCATTATGTCCGATTTTTTTCTCCGAAAACTAAGTTATACTGGACTGGAGGTAATTACTAAACGTACAATTATAAAAATTCAGAATTTCGTTCAATTCGAAATTATGCTGTGTACCTATATATATATTATTTAAAAAATATAAGATAATACTCACATAATTATTATTAAAAAAACATCAACGGTTCGGCAACAAATAGGTACTCCTGTTTATCACACAAAATGAATTGCTCATCCCGAGCATCGAACACATGACCGCTAACTTCAAAAACAGGATCACTACCAACTAGGCTAACATCGTCAGTCATATTCTCATAATGTTTCTTTTACGACCGTACTTTACGCAAGTATCGTTGACCGCTATAACCTCGTGGCCTGTTAGCTAGATGCTGATAAGAAGTGCAGCTAGTATGCACTAGGGCGGGATAACATCAGAGCAGTGCGTCAACTGTACTATCTCAATATCAGAGCGTCGGCAACGGTTTCTAACATCCGCATTTATACTTATCTACTGTTTGGAGATAATAACTAGTTGTTAGTATTGTTGTTAGTTCCTGTTTTAAACCCCTAGTTTCGTTAAGAAATTTTCTGGTAGATGTTTTTTTAAACAACTACTCGGTCTTGAACTTTTTTTAAATGGTTCCGCCAGAGCGTACAAATAACATTTTATATTTTTATTGGATGATTGTACCAGCACCACCACCTAGTTGGTAGTTTGAAAGCTGTGCCCATAACATGTTTTATGACAATGTATTGTCTGCCTTTTTAATAAACAGTTATACATACAAACAAACTGTTTTATTATTTGTTTTATTTTATTAAGTGATGTATAAGATTAAGTTTTATGTTAAAAAAAATATATATATTTAAAATTAGCACTATAGCCAAGTTTGTCAGTTCGCCTTGCGCTAAGGATCCCTAACTTAATGAATAAAAGCACACTTTTTTGTAAATACATACTAGAAATAAAGGAAGATAAAATATAAATAAATTTAGTGACACATTACAAAAAGACCAATTTTTTTTATTGACTTTTGGTACAGAACCCTTTCTACAGTCCAGAGTTAAAACAATAAAGAAAAACAAAACATACGCGGTGCCAGCCCTCATTTTTTTATTGACATAATAACGGTTTAAAAATTAGTCAGTGTAACCAAACGAGCGGTACAAAAGGCACAAAAGAACGCATAATTAATGTTGACCTTCTGTTTCTGAAGAACAGTTAATTACCACGTTCACAGCCACCGACACGTCTGGCGTGTCAAAGTTACATGCAAATTCTGGTGGATGGCGCTGAATTTGTAACATACTCAGGGCCAGAATCGAGATGTCACACAAAGGAGTTACTATACAGGGTGGACAATTTAAATAGGTCAGTGTAGGGATGTCCTAAATTATGTACAGCGAGGTTTAGATTAGGAAGTAATAAAAATTGCAGAAGTTCACTGCTGTCTTACTCTAACTTTTAAGTTAGAAAAAGACAGCAAAATTGTGCTTCTTGCTCTAGAACCCAAGTTAAACAAAGACAAAAACCAACTCCTGCAATTTTTATTGCTAGTGTAATTCGCGCTTATGAGTCTTCAATGACGTCTTAATTTTAGAATAAAGAAAATTAAAAAATAGGTAGTTAGGGATTTCTCACAAGTTAAGTAACGTTATTATCATTGTCTCTCATCTCTAACATTAGTTCCGAGTACGTCCACTGATGCTAACCTTCGGCATAAACACCAAAATGAACCTATATGGATTGATCATCCTGTATAGCGTCCTAGAAGCCAGCAGCCGTTGACACAAAAATGTAAAATATCACAAGCATGGGTATGTTTTCATGATTACTACCAGTTTACGAGTCGCTTTGACGCAGTAGTCGACCACATGACTGTGGTGGCAATGAGGCTGCTGACCTAGAATTATAGTTTTAAGTTTCTAGCTACGGATTTGGTTAGAAAAGCCGTGAGGTTTGAAGATGTACGAAGCAGGAAAAGGTGTCCAATCTAGTAATATTATTACAAAAACTAATGAAGATCAAACTTTTACTACACAAATTTATTTTTGAAATGTGAGCCCTTTTTTCGACAGAGAAAAAATTAAAATACCGTAACCTAATAAAAAAAAAACATATTAGGTATATAATTTGAAACATACTGTGTTTATTTTATTAGGTACAATATTTATCCACTTTGAAATTTAATAATTATTTATTCTGTATGAGGAAGTTTGAAGTTTTGATGTGTTTTATATCAACACTTTCTTAAAATGATTTCTAATATAGAAATCAACCCATTTTGTAAAAAAAATGATGGACCCCAATTCCCAACTATATTCCAACAAAAACCAGATTAAACAGCAGTTTTTACAGAATGGAATTTTCCCACAGACCACTTTTACTTTGCGTTGTCAATAGACTTTTTTGGGCCGTCTGCTAACACCCACTTGCGATTTGACACAGATTGCAATTCGACCATCTTCCGACCGCTGCATTTGTTGAAAGTCAACTAGCGTGACTATGGAAGAATCTCTAAGTTGAACCGTTCTGGAAAACCTTATACAGCGTGTGTCTTTTGTTTTGTGAGTAAATTTTAAAATCTCACTGACCTAAATGGCTGAGACTCCGTGGAACTTTACCAAAGGACTCAATTATAGATCCATCCAGATCAATACCGCCCAATCTTGTACACTATAGGTGACTTTGTGATAGTGTTACGGTATCAATATGAGCAGTTTACAGTACGCAAGTATAATTTTCTTCATGGATTCATCCAATCAAAAAGCATAAGTATGTTAGTCAAAACCAAAAGAGTGTATACGTTATTATGGCTAGGTCGAGACAATAAGAACACCTCATTGCTTTCAGGTCACGTCAATGTGCCTCAAGTCAGTTTTATATCAAGGTTAAACTTTTACTCTTATACTCTATTTCGCATAATATATTGCTTTCTACGCCACATACTCGAACATGCAAATTTAACGCAATTCACTAGCAAACAATTCGTCAGTCAATATTCGAATAAATATGATCACTAACATGGTTTTTTCAACATACCACGCAGTTTGTTGACCTCTTTGCGTGAATTGGCCAAAATAATCCAAAAAAATGCACAGTGCTAAATGCAGCACAGAATAGGCATTTACTTGTTTATTTAGTTGCAAACGTGCGCCAAAAAGTTTCTCTCGATCGAAAATCTTGCATTCAATACTTTCACAAATTCGATTAAGGAAGGCTTGCACCAAAATATTTAATCTGCTTTAAACTATTAAACCTGATATAAGTCTAACTGTGCCAAATACGAGTATTTCGAATTTTTGACACTATTGATCATAGACATCTGCCATTAAAAACACCCTGTGTAGAATAAAAAATAATGTACTGTACTTTAAAATGTAATGGTATTCCTAAAAGTGTTTTTATCCTTTTTATTTAAATCCCCTCTCAATCTGCAACTGACTCCTTACCCTCAGGGACTTTTTTTTCTTTTTTTTTTTATTAAAGGAAATCAAACAAACATTTACGAATCATTAAAAACTGCACCGTTAAACCACAGTTTGGTTTGTCTCGATGCACCATTCCACGACAGCTACAAACAAATAAAAGTAATAATAATAATAATAATAATAATAATAACAATTTGAGTATGTATATCAGAACTCCTTAAGAAATGACTGTACTGATTGAGCTATGCAAACGATACACGAATCGTTTCGGCTATGAAATTGTTATGACTAAATTTTAGTTTGAAAAACCCTGGTCTAACCTCCTCAGACCCACCATACAACGAAATTTGTCAATGGAATATGAATCTACTGCGAATGAGTTAAAGTAAATTTTCTTATTTGATCGCAAGTTCTAAAAACAAAAGAAATTTTACTTTACTTCCTTTGCAATAGATCTTTATTTCAATGGCAGTATTTTGTACTATTTTTAGTACAAGAACCCTCAGGAGGCTAAAAGATCGCTATCCTTTGTAAGCAATATGATGATAAGTGAAAAGTTATATTTAGTAACAGAATACAGTACTCATTCATTAAGTTAAATGCAGAGAATTTTGCTAAACTGGTTCTTCGCGCGATCGAGTTTTTATTCTAATTTTAGGATTCACTTTAACCGATCGCGGTCAACAAACTTAAATTACATGTTCAAGTGCAATTTTACTTATGAACAAAGAAGCTTAACTCAAATTTAACTTTAAAACCATTCCATAAAGTTAAGAATCATGCTGTATTGTGTATTTAATATCGTATCGTTCGTCTTCTTCATTCAATCCCTATTGTTTTGTAAGTATCTGACCCATTGGTGGTCATTTTGCATCTTGTACCACTTTTACAAAGATTCAAATCATTATAGCACTCATCTTTAAGATGTTAGGATTCATAAAGAAAAGAAACGTGTGCGTGTGAATTAGAGCGTTATGACTTTCGATATTAAAATGACCGGTACCATTATCATCGAGTTGACCTCAGATCATAGTAAGCGTGAAACCGCATCGTTGGTTAAGTCTAGTCTAGTTAGTGGTAAGATAGTCTTTATTGTCATCATAATTAACCTTATAGATAAAGAAACGATCCGTATGGATAATCTCGGCGTCAAATCTATAAGTATTCGGGGTTGAGACTATTTCGTGTAGTTGGAAACGACTTTTTTTATATTTACTCTATAGAAATATTTATTTTACTTTCTTTTCTTTCAACTTTAAAGTAGAACTTGAACTAGTGAATTTGTTTGCCATCGTCTACATACAAATAAAAAATCCGTGACCGACTGAAAGATAACGCACAGCCTAAACTGCTGAACCTACTGACTTGAAATATGGAGGGTATTCCTTCCGTACCCTATGGGTGCACTAAAAAAGGATTTTTCGAAAATGTGAGCGAACACGTACGAAGTTGCAGGCGATTTTTAATAATTAATAGTTGTATTTACTTGTATACCATTATTACTATCAATCTGCTTCTTCAAAGGAGATATTCATCTTTATTTAAGTTTGATTTCTTTTTGTACTTCTATGATGACATGACCTCATTTCACTTTGTTATAACTTATCCTGTTTTTCAAAGCATTTTGCTTTTAACATTACGGCCACCTTTACTGTTCATTGAACAAAAGGTTATATTATGATTAGAATATAATATAATATTATGATTAAAGTCAAAGGGAAAAGAAGACCAGTTGAAGCCAGCAATAATATTGTGGCACTCAACACAAGTTTTATCCATTATCTGTACTCTAAATAGCCTATGTAGTGTCCCACTACTGGGCAAAGCCCCCACCCTCATAACCAGTTATCTCTTTTTCTAGCTAAGTTTTGCCAGTCTGGTTTGAATTTATCTAAATCATCCCTCTATCTTCTTTTTGGTCTGTCTCTGCTCCAAGTGCCGTTACTTGGGGTCCAGTCAGTCGTGACCTCGCTCCATCTGTCCGAACGCATTCGGCAGACATGCCCAGCCCGACTTGACGAAGCTTCTAAAGTAGATAACATTGTCATGTCTGCTTTTTACGTGTCATTGGCTATTATGGCCTCGTCTCGGTGTATAGAGGTTTATTAAATATGTGTAGTTATGAAATGTTAATAATAAATCACGTGTTTAAATTTCAGGTGGTGTTGACCTATTGCCTCCTGGAAGTTTCACCTCGACCAACAGACGAGTAAGTAATGTTTAATGTTGTTTGAAGTATAATAATACATGTAGAATTGAAAGCACAAACTATTTCTAATTCACTGACACTTTAATTTAAACCAAAAGTATTAATGCGAACGATCAAAATCATTAATTTTTAAAATGATACCATAAAATTCACTAATAATTTATAATATTCACTGTTAGATTTGGTATGGCCTTTGGATTTGCAGTTAAAGATTATTTGATTTGGATAGATTGTTGAAAGGAGTACGCAAAACGCGCTCTTTTTAACAAATGGGGCCGTCTGTAAGGAGATCTAAAAGGTCTGAGTATTGTCAGTGCTGATATTTTGTATTTATGCCTTGTTAGGTATAATTATCTTATTTAAAGAAAGAACACGTTTGAGTTTTTAGACCTTTTGCTGATTCTTGTTCAGAGCATTTTATTTTGAAGTAATGGTTGGAATAAACGTTAAATATAAATGTGGTAGATAGCTGGTTTGGCGTATTTAAAAACCCCCTTTTCGCTTGTATCAAATGACGACTTAGTAGTTTTCAAAACGCACATTAAAATGTAAAGCACTACTAACAAAATAAAAAATAAACCTCGGCATGAATAATGAGCAAACCGATTTTGGTGCTGCTTGTACAAATTTTCAAAGATACTGGACATTTATCAATGCTTAAAATATTTGACGTGCTTGTGCAAAGAAACAAGTGGTAATTATTTTATAGTCACAGATAACTGTCCTTTTTTGTTAATCACGTACCCAAAGCTACTTTACGTACTTTTAAATAGGTACTCAAAATTCATGCTGTTAATAATACTAGTGGAAACGAGGTACAACAGTCGGGCATCGTTATGGTTCAAGTATGGTAATTTTTCTAATGCTTTCCACCGCTTACCTACTATTAAAAGAGTCTGTAGCTTGATGCGAATCTTGAAAGTTGTTATTATTTAGTTGAAATAAGGTTTCAATAAGTTGTATTTTTAATTACATTGTTAAGAATTGGCCTTAAGCAATATTGTGTCATCATAACAACAGACTCTTATTTGTTTTAAATTACACGCTCAATTAATAACCAAGCTTGGTGCATGGTATTTGTACATTATTCATCAGCAAAAAACGTAAGTGCTCTGACCAGTTGTTTTTTGTCATTTTAGGTCAACGACACAATTGCGGTTTGATATACCTTCTGCGACTGACGATGTCATTGATGATGAAAACTTACCACATGAACAAGGTAGATATTCCAAAATTGATAATACGCAAGAGATCCTTAACAAAATAAATGAAATAAATGAAGGATTACAAAAACCTAATAAAATTAGAAAGAAGAATTCACAATCTCATATAGCACCTGCTTATGTCTTGGACGCAGCAACTCTGCAGAAAATACAACAAATAATAGCTGCTGGTAAACTCAATGCGTATACTGATGTCCAGAAAGAACAAGAGAATAATTATATAGTAAACGAAAACTCAAATGCCCTAAGATATGATAGTTCGAGAGCGTTACGATACGGTGCGATACCAGCGGATTTGGTCAGTGCTCAAGCGCAAAGTTCTACACCACGAGTTCCGTATTTAACAAGCATACCCGTACTAGTTATGCCTTCACCGCAAAACGATTTGTATGATAGATATGCACAAAATATCAATACTGTTCAATCAGATTCACAGTTCCAGACAAGACAAAGACCACCAATTTCATTACCTTTTAACTTAAATTGGCCATTAGCTCCATATTTTCCGATATTAGTTAAAGATCCATTACTGGGCTTTCTTCACGGGGGAGGATGGGATAATTTCGTTGAATACGGGCAAAACGCTGACGTATGTAATAGAAAGCAAAAAGCTATCGAAGATGAAAATAATGAAGGAACAGAAATAGAAGTTGAAAAAGAAAGCGAAATTGTGAATTTACCAACTTCAGAAACCGAAACAAATTTCAGACAGGCAAGGGCGATAAGAAAAAGAACTGTGTCCACACAAGCTCCAAAATTGAACAGACAAATTGAAGTTGAGCCGAAAAAAAACAAGAAGTTTTTCTTGCAAAAACCTACTGCCACTCCTCTGGTAAGACCTACTAAAACAGTTGAACCAGTTAAAGGCACAAAGACTGTTCCAAAAGATGACGATTTGCGATTTCACTTTGGTGGCCTCTCATTATTTGGTAGTCGACCGACAGTGCCAAGCCCTGGTTTCTTTATAAATAAACTTAAAGTAAGGAGAGGAGGAGTAGCTATTGCGGGGCCAGGTGGAGTGGCGACTGCTGGCAAAGGGGGAGCAGCTATTGTGGGTCCTGGTGGGCTCGCATATACACAACCGGGAGGCCTCGCTGTCGCCGGGCCGTCCTCTCGAGTCGTCGCCCTCACCTCCGACGTAGACCTCGCCAGCATCGTGACTCGTCTGCAACAGCAGCAAGCTGCCACTGACGGTTCAGTACCAAGATTATTAGAAGCAATACCAGAAGGCAAAATTGTTGCTGTAGGGCCAACTATTTACTACCATCCTGAATAAACATAACGCTTTTTCTTGCTTTCCTAACCTGTTCACTTTTACTTGACCTAGTTTCGTTTTATTCTTCTTTCTTATTAAATCCATGTTTCTTTCTTACTAGAACCTGGGGATACTGGAGAAGATTTGGACGAGGGAGAACGAACGCTGGGTACTACAACCAACAAGCTGAGGAGTATCATTATGATGGAGTGAACTTTGTCCGTTCGCCTGCGATAGGAGACAGTACTTTCACTTTGTTTTTGAGGCCGGTTGCTCACGCCGTAAATGGACCGAAAGGAACTGCTATAGCTAACCCAGTTTCTCAAGTGATAATTGCACCAGAGCAGAAAGGAAGCGTCGTATACAATCCTGTGGCTTCTGCAGTAGTAGGTCCGGGAGGAATCGCACACGCTCAGTCCGACCTTTACTTATATGAATACATTAAGATATAAAATAGGCTTTAAATAGACTGAATTTTTCAATTTCGGAAACCAAATTCGATTGAACTCTTGAATTTGTTTTCTGAATTGGCTTAGATATACTCAAACTTAGTTTTAACGTTGTATGTTTAGTTATGTTATTTTGATAAATTATATAAATTTTAAACAAAGGTGTAGTATTATTTAGAAGAGTGAAATTCCGAAATAGCCACTATTCGGGTTACATCACAAGGTCAAAATTGCAGTAAACAATTTTCATAAGTTAGATTTTTCACTGAAGCCGTTTATCTCTCCTGGATTATTATAAAATAAACCTAACCTAACCTACAAGTTCTGTAGGTATATCACTTTAAACATTTTGAAAAGTTAATGGGCTCAAAAATGATTTTCTAGCATATGAATTTTCGGAGCAATGAAACAAAAACAGAAACAGGAAAACAAAGTTTCGGACTTGCGACAGGATATCCAAAATTTGCTATGTGTATTCTCGTAACACTTTTCACACCGAAACGGACTATTGAAAGTTCAGATGCAGATACAACTCTGAGTATTAAATAAGTAGTTTAGTTTAGTTTAGCTTAGAGTTAACGTCCTGTGGGTCTTTTATGGCAATTTTTACCAATGTGTGTCAACGTAGATCTGCCACTTTCTGAGAAGTAATGCAAGTGCGTGAGTGACGGATACTTTATCCACGTTTGTCCACCATGAAAAAGCTGATCATACTACTGGCCCTGATACCTGTCCATGTTATTGTGGCTGGTGTTATTTTAGCGGTTTGATGAAAATCAGGAGTCATTGGCTGTGAAAATAGAGTTGCAATTACTATGGCGGTGTTTATCTCTCAAATACATAAAGTCAATAACATCAGACATGTACTTAAATCTCAACCAAGTTTGTGGGCATAACGACTACAAGTATGCATGTTAAACAAACTCTTTTTATTAAATTTAGCATGACGATGTGTTTCAGTATTTTTTACAATAATCCGTGATATTTGGAACACCCTTTGTCGGAAATTTAATATAAAAATCATCACCCTTTAGGTCATATTTTATAAAAACATCACTATAATTATAGTTTCATAGTGTTGAATATAATTTATTTATATATTTTAGTAAGTAAAGTCAAATATTTGAGCTATTACAAACCAAAATGTTTCTTTTTTATTATAGACTAACAGCACAATATTTACCATTCTACGGCGGAGGGAAAGGTCAATACCTAGAAGTAAAAACAAATAGCAGAGGTGTTGTAACAAGTGAAAAAGTCGTGTCCGAAGAAAACTTAAGCAGTGAGAATATTGTCAAAAATATTAATGAAAGTTTACTGTCAAAAGTATTGGGCAAGAATTTACAGAGTCTGCAATCTTTGTCTAATGGTTTGATAAAGTTGCATAACGTTGGGAGGGTAACCGGAACCTTAACGAACGATGATAAACACAGATTTAAAACTCAGTTGAGATCTTTAGGAGAAACTGCTTCTAACATCATCAAATTGATTGAAGAAGTTGGTGATAATGTCGACATCTTATTTAAAAGCGGCTCCAAAAGGCAATACCAAGAAGATGAAGATGTAAGTATGAGTAACTTAGTAAGTAGAGACTAAAGTTAGTAAGTAGAAACTTAGTAAGTTTGAAACTTAACCAAACCAAATGATTTCAACTAAAGATAATATCTTTAAAAACAATTCTGAATAAATTGGCCGAGACAAGAAAAAATGTTGAAGCTAATCAATTGACAATCTATTTGACGTTAGTTTGTGGTAAATTATACCTTATTCTAAGTTGGCCATCAATACTATCATATCGATGTAATTTTGAATTCTAAATTTCTAATCTTCACGGTAGTAAAACGTAAGAATCAAGTAACTACCTATAATGCTTTAAAAAAACCTTTCGATTAGCCGCACCAAAAGAAAATAACAACAGGGAAACAGGCGTCATTTAATGTAGGTATATGTTAAGACGTAGTTCCAGTTTTTGAGGCATTTTTTTTCTTAATCCATGTCCATTCTTTGGGGCAACATGTATTTCGCGAATAACAACTACCTAGAGATAAGTATGCCAAGATACAAACGCTGCTAACGTTTCTGTTTTCCATTGACTCGACGTGTATGGAAATGACATTAAGCGTTCGACTCAATCTGTCATCAGCTTACGTCAATCCGATACATTATGTCGATTTTCGAAAATCGCTAACTTATGCTGCTAAGCATCTTGACTACTTTCTCTTCAACTTGACAGGTCGGTGAAGAAGGTGTTGGTATTGAAGCGCCAGAAGGTGATGACGGTACGAACGCCGTAGCTGGCGACACAATCGCCGAAGCTAAACCTGTTGGTAGGTATATTCTCAATGACGTCACTACAAAATCAAATCTTCCTTTAATAACCACTGTTGCAGAAAAAAGGGTGTTTAAGTTTAACGTGTGAATTATCCAGCATAACTCTTAAACAGATAGACTGATTTGGACACGTTTTTTTTCAATAGAACGTTAGTTCAAATAGGAAGAACGGTTTGAAAAAAGTCAAGCCCTCACTTTTGCGTCAATCGCCCCTGTAACAATCCATACTAACCCCTTAATCATAAACGCTCTATACAAGAGATGAAGGCCGGCTCTTTTGACGTTAACTACGGTTTGGCGGTCCAGAACGAGCTCATTAGACAACGCACGCAAGTGGTCGACGTGGGCCACCGAGTCGCCAAGCTAAAGTGGGCTTGGGCCGGGCACGTGTGCCGACGACACGACGAGCGATGGAGCAAGCGCGTTCTAGAGTGGAGACCCCGGCTAGGCAGGAGAAGTGTGCGCAGACCACCTGTCCATTGGTCCGATGACATCAAGGAGACAGCAGGCCCAGTCTGGACAAGGAAAACGGAAGACCGTTCTGGATGGAGGAAAATTGGACAGCCGTATGCCCAACGGTGGGCGAATACACGCTGATGAAGAAGAGAGACGGTTTGGCACTTGGTCGACGGGTCCCTGGGCGGTTTGCCCTTCGAGCGTAATAAATAAGGGACTAACGAACCTAACCTACCTTTTTTGTGGTCTACGTTTATTTTAGTTAAATTATGCTTTGTTCCTTTATGTTATTAATTATTTATTCATTCCAAATAATCTTATAAGATACTGACAAAAATGTAATCCGCCACAGGCTTCGTCAAAGAATTAAATTTAAGCAACAACATAGGCTGTAGGTATGACACAAGTTAAAACACATAAATAAACAATTATAAGTCAAACCGGTTCGAAAATGGCATAAATGTGCCCATCACGCCGGCAGCGTTACCGCGTTGTATGGCCAATGAAATTTGCTGCACAAGAAATCAACCGGATCGAGGATCACCACCCCTGTCCCTCAGCCGGCGACCCAACTCCCAAATAAACTCCTTGGCCTCCGCACCCCAAGGACCTGCCGTCTCCACGGTAACCGGCACAAAATCATACATGAGCTCCAACGCCGCATATTTCGAATGCTTAAGCCTCCCCGCGCTTTTAGCAGCGGACCCTGCAGTTCTCATCGTCTGGTTCAAGTGGGACGGCGCGAACGTACTTACACACGTTGCGTCCCACAAGAGACAGCGACCCCTGCGCCATGGAACTAATGTTAGGCCATCGGGCCTCTTGCCATCGGTACGACACAAACCCGGAGGCTCCAAAACACAAGGCACATTAGCCGACACCAAAGCCCTGCGAATCACATCATTAATACAAGCGTGCCTCGAAAGCCGTCCCGCACATCTCTGACAACTAAGACCATGGTGACCGTTCTCCTCTACCACGGACCCGCAAGCGCAAAGATCCTTTATGTTCGATGCAAATGTCTAAATGAAACACTTATGGGCAAAACATATTTTAAGCATAAGCTATAGGGTGTTTTTTGAATAACAGGGTTATATTAAACATGTAAAAGAAAATGTGTGTCTGTTAATCTGTCTATCTGTTGCTGTCAGAACCGGATTCGATAAAATTTAATATTCTGAAGATATTTAGCCGTGTGTAGCGAGAAACGACTTCTACATGGACGAAGTCCTGGATAACAGCTAGTCAACTATAAGGTTCAGGTCTAACCCAACATCCTTCTGTTCCAGGTCTCGCCGTGATAGGAGAGCATGGTCTAGCATCTTCTAGACCTCAAGCGACTGCTGTGGCCGTGTCCGGCATTGCGCTGGCGCGACCCATTGCCACCGCCATCGCTGGAATCAATCCTGCGCAGCTCGGACTCCATATACAAGTTAACAAAGACGACGAATCGAGAGGGAAGAAAGTTTAAGGAAGTATAATCTTCGTCAATTTCTCAATTGAGTTAATAATATTTAAAAAATGAGGGTATATTTTAATTGTGATTATAATGGTCTTTTGAAGACGACAAATTGTGCATTTATATTTTTAATTAAATTATTTTTTATGTAAATTTTGAGGTTTTTTTTCAGAATGAGTAGGAAACAATAATTTATAAAGTGTCGACTTAACGCAGATATAAAACAAAAAAAAAAGTTTTTCTTCTGGAATATATCTTATTTATTAAGATTGATTATAAAAATAAGATTATCAATAAAATAACATTAAACCTTTATTTCAGGCAACGAAATTATAAAAACTAAATTATTATAAATACCTTACAGGCTAACACGAATATTAAAATTAATACAACTTAAGAGTCAGGCAACGACGCTTAAATCGTGGAGCTGACAAAAAAAATGCATACAAATTTAGCTCCAGTTGATAACGTTCCTCACCTCCTAAATCAAGTCCGATTTCCACGGTTTTTGAATATGTTGTAGTGGTTATGAAAATCTAGGTTAGTTAGTGGTTATCTTTCCGATTTTTTTTGTTTATTTCCAAGAAATATTTTCGTGGGAAGGAAAACGTACAGAACTAATTTTTCATTTTACTATAGAATATTCAAAAACTGTAAAAATCCGACAAGGTTTAAGGGGAGGGATTGCATTTTGTATGGATTTCTTTAACTTCATATTCCTCTTAAAATTTACATATCAATTATCACAATTTTGCGGTGTCTAGCCGGCGACCACGGGATTGCCGAAATGTGCCACGCCCGGACCAAAATTATAACTTTAGTTTTATAATTCTAGTATCTATTCGATACGTTACATAGTAGATCAAGAAATTCATAAGTTTATTGTCATAACTTTTTATTTTTATACTATCAACTAAATAAAAGCTAATGCGTAATATTTGTTAAAAAAACAAAATGGGACCTCTTCGTGGATTAAGAATTTCTCACTATATCCTTATCCAAAATTTACTTACCCTCATTTATGTAATAGGTACCTACGGTATCCTTTCGTTACAACCTTCACCCAAGCCTTCAAGTAAATAGGTCATATCTTGAACGTCTATGCCAGCTCCACACTTTTCCTGAAGTTGGATGAGGCAGACATGCCTTCCTTTTCTAAGTTTGAGAGGAATGTCCTGCCTCGCCCAAATATGGCGAGAGTTGATTCGGCATAGTCTTCCTTCTCAAAATGTATATCACCACTCTGCCCTCATAAGCCAATAGCGGTATCTCAAATTGAATAGCTAAAGCAGATTCAATCTTCTCCGGTTAGTAATAACACACACACACATACAGTACATTTGCTACTGGAGTTTTTTCTGAGATATCACCATTTGTCTTAGCAAGGCAGCACTTCCATCTACATCCTACGAATTCCTCTTCTCTATCCTCACGACGTAATCGTCGACGTGCTTCATGTCGATGACGTACTTGACCCTCAGGGGGGCCTTCAGCTGGTGAGGGTCCAGGGCTGCGGGGGGGAGGACGCGGTACCGCCGCAGGAACGACGCCACCACCGTCTTCATCGACATCATCGCGTATTGGTAACCTGGAAAAATAGTCAATTTTATCAAAATTGAAATCTCTTTTTACAACTGGTGAAATGACTAGCAAAGTGTCATTCGATCTAAGTCCTCAGGCTTGGCAACGCTTTTACGATCTTAGGATTGTAGTCTTGAGAATATTAATTCCTATGGGTCACAGATCCCACTTACCATCAGGTGGCCTGTGTGCTCGTTTGCCTTCTTCATGACATAAAAAACCTTTTCTTACCTAAGCAGTTCCTCAGTCCATAGCTGAAGGGTATGAACTGGGCAGGGTGCTTCAAGGATCCTTCGAGGAAGCGCTCTGGGCGGAACTCTTCGACGTCGGCACCCCAATACTGAGGGTTATGGTGCACTCCCCAATGGCTAAATATGATGCTTACGTCTTTGACTAGGGTGGTCCCTGAAGCTAAAAAAAAACAGAGTGAGTGCATTGATTAAGAATACCTATTTAGAAACCATTTTAATCCAGATAAAAACGAAAGAAATACTACAACTATAGTACTTTCAAATAAAACATGCAAGATGAAAAGGTAAGTAAGTCAAAGATGTGTGTTAATTCGTTTAAAAAAATACTTACCCGTTTCTTTGGTCTTTGCGAGCAAGTGATTAGTAAAGTCAGAGGTTAAGACGTTATTAAGACTCAGGTACAAATACTTCCGCTCATATTTTGTCTATACCGACTGGGAATCGAATCCAGAATCCCAGACAAGATGCATTCAGCGTTGGTTATCGTACGAAATTGACGTAAGCTGTCAGACGGTCGCGTCGAGCGCCTACGTCAATTCCAAAGATTTTGTCAGTTTCCGAAAACTGTTTACGTTAGCGCAAAGCAACTTGTCTGGCCTCACAGGATATCTTTCGTAGGCAGGATCACTATCAATCCCGTTGTCAGAAGCGCCTATCAAAATAACTCACGCAATGTTATATCTTCGTGCACCTCTCTAGCAGTGACAGGCACCGGCGGGTACAGCCGCAGGGTCTCCTTGATCACCGCCTCCAGGTACTTGAGCTTCGGCAGATCCTCTGCTGTGGGGAGCCGGTCTGATTCCCCGAATACTTCATTCAACCTGTTAGAGGTAATGAACAGATTAAAAAAAATATGTTTGAAACAATGAACTGATTAGGTTAGGCCAACTGAAGTTGACTTTTGGTTAAAAATATGCTGTTATGTAGTCCTACTTTTCAATTGATAAGAAACTAAAGGTTATTTCAAGCTCCACCGAGAAGTTCCAGTGGCCATCCGTGGTCTTTATCCTAAGTTCCTACACCAAATGATACTTTTTGAATGCAAATGCTGGACTTGTTACTAAATTATACTAAAATCACTTTGTGAATGCCTATAGTAATTTGAGGATTCCCTTCATTCCTCACTGATACTGACTTCGTGACGACGGGGCCACCTCAAGAGCCCTATAAAACAAAAGATATTTTTCAAAATCTGTCCACAATTGATGATGAAATCGGTTAACATATAAACAGTCGAGGTTCTATACCTTATCCTTTTTAAAGTCGTTAAAAATAATATCAAAACAGGTAAATGGCATTAACTTTGTTTTTCTTGTAACCGGTTGTGGCACGCAGGTGAATCAACGATTACGGTATTTTACGATATGATTCGCTCATAGTATTACTATACTATGGTCTGGTTTGTGATGTCAGTGATGTGTGAATAAATTATATAGATAATAATGAAGGCGAACAACTCAAACAAGTTCGCCTAATTGTAAGACTTTAAGGTCCATGGACATTTGCGATTTCAACGTATGAGATTAAATTCCACAATGGTAGTAATTTATCGACGTTAATTCAGCGTTTTCACCAAAGCTCCGAGGGAGGAAACCTCCACCTATAGGGTAGTGAGGCAAATAAAACAAAATAATCCTAATGGTGGATTTTTTCTCGCGACACCGCTTAGCTGCCTCGCACGGTGCGCCAAAGATGATAGTTCATAGTTGGAAGTCCGAAAATGTGTGTGTAATAAAATGCAGCCAGTACGCTACAGGCTGACGTGGCAGTGGGCTGGCCATATCTGTAGAAGAACCGATAACCTTTGGGGTAGAAGTGTTCTTAAGTGGAGTCTGCGGCTCGGCAAACGTAGTGTAAGACGCCCTGCGCCAAGATGGAGTGATGATTTGCGGAACGCTGCTGGCAGATGTTAGATGCGACAGGACAAAGGGTAAAATGGCGCACATTATGGTAAGCCTACGTCCAGCAGTGGACTAATATAGGCCAATGATGATGATGATTATGACGCTACAGGCAGCTCACTACTTACTCTTCATAGACCTTCTGCTGAACCTCCTGATGCCTGGACAGCATGACGATGGTGAAGGAGATCCCCACGGCCGAGGTGTCGGTGCCCGCGAGCAGGAGCACCACCACCTCCTCACGAAGCTCCAAGTCCGTGTAGCCATCGGAACCAGAGGACTCGATCAGCATCTCGATGACTGAGGGTATCTCTATAAAAGTGTTTTAGTAAAACATTAAATGATGGTTCGATTATCAGGCCCTAGACAAGATGCATTTGGCGTTCGTTATCGTTATCCAAAATGTATAGGATGGACGTAAGCTGTCAGATGGTCCCGTCGGGCGGCTACGTCAATTGGGAAAGACAAAAAAAAAACATGGGGAATTGGGGATATGAAGTTACTACGCAAAAATTTGAAAGGTCAAAATAGTTTCAAATCTACTCGCGGACAAATAAACTGCATTAATTTCTGAACCATTTTTTTAACAAATTGGTGAAGATGTATATATGTATGTATGTACATACAAGTACATATAAGTATTAAAAAAATGTAAGTATAATTTAAAATGTGACAAACTTACTGAATCCATCATTTGCTTGGGTGGAAGCATCACGTTTGGCCAATTCCAATCGTTTGGATTTTACTATCTGAAAATAAACTCGAAAGATTAATAAAAAAAATTTTTTGGATTATTAGTACAGTATTGTAGAGGCTCGGAAAATAGGGGATCGCATGACGAGGTGGTTTCACGCGCCCTCTGAATGGCGGTAGGGACCACTTTGGGAACCTATGCCCTACGTCCATACGAAGTAATATAATAAATTTATGTGTACCACTACAATTATTTACCTTATCAACGAAGTCGTACACGAGCTGCCTACTCTTGTAAAACTGTTTGTAATGAGGCAGCATTCTGTATATGACCTCGTTGTACATCCATGCTTTGCACGCTCGCTCTCCCGTCAGCCGGAAGAGTTCCTCCACAGCTAACAGGAACGTGTTTGTCTTCTGCTGGCTCTGTGCTTGGATGCCCATCGTCGTCTCTGTAACCAAAGACGAAGCTCTGGGTTCGCTTTTCGGTATGGGTAAATATTTGTGTGATGAGCGCGAGTACTTGTTCCTGAGTCTTGGAGTGTTGTATTTCTCTATATGTGTGGGCTTATTTGGCTATTCATGCATGCACGTCGTTTTCGGGTAGGTACTTAAGATTCGGCCTTTTTCCAGTATTTATCTGATTTGATTCGAAAAAGTACGCCTAGGGCGGCCCCTCCCGACCTCTCCACTAACTTTCGCTCTGTATATCTCTTTCGTTAATCTTCTTTTATCCCTCCTTTCCAAACGTGATTTGTCAGGATCGTAGCAGGTGGAAAGAAGTGGTTTCTGTCTACCCCTCTGGGAAACAGGCGTGATTTAATGTATGTATGTATTTGGCTAGTATCCATAGTACAAACCTAGGAGTTTAGTTAGGGACAAGGTCAATTTGTGTGAATCATGGAATGAAATCAACACGGGTTCAGCAGAAAATAGCTTTCTATGAAACGAAAATTTTGCGATGTGATGGGCTCTATAAAAAGAGTGTCGGTGAAACAAGGGGCCACCACTGTAAGTAGCTGCACAATTTAGTACCTTGTAACTTTAATACCTTTGACAGATTAGTGCAGCAGTTCAAATATGACGTGAAAGTGACAAAGCACTAAAGTGTGCAACTTATAAGGTCAACCGACGTCCAATGCTCACTTCTGTACGTAAAGTTATATCCAAATTTCATCACATTCTATTCATTAACGTATCAGACCAGGGACAAAAGCAATTTTATCACAAGGAACCTATTGATACAAGATTAAAATATAGGCAACAGCTGTAAGTCAATACCAGAAGCACACTTAGAATAGTTAACCTACCGCATACAGCATCGAACGAGTAGTTATTGACGTGGGTCCAGACGGAGAAGTCACCAGCGCCGACCTTAGGGGCGAGCTGGTCCATCAGCACCGCGCTCTGCACCGCGAACACGTCCACGAACCGGTTCAGGTTCTTCATGCTGAACGTTGGGGCGAGGATCTTGCGCCGAGGACGCCAGATTTTTACTGTAGACATTTTTTTAATAGCACGGTGAAGCTAAGGTAACACAGGGCTACCTAATGATAAGTGGAATCTGAGACTCAGAGGCATTTACAGTCTCGAGACGACAATATTTTAAGACTAACCCCCTTATACATAAACACACTACAAACCTAATTTAGTTAAAGTCTATAATGACCCAACAAGTAATTAAATCAATTTGGTGTTTTAGGCGGTAACTTAACATGCCTTGCGATATATGTTAAAGTCAATAATTGGTATCTATCGTAATTCTTTACTATTCATCATTAGCGTTTCTTTTATGTCATGGTACTACGGAACCTTCGGTGTGCAAGTCTGACTCACAATTGACCGATTTTTTGCTTAAAGTAAATGATAGATAAACGCTTAGTAGTTTCTAACAAATAATAACGTAGTTGCGTGTTAATGATGCGAGTCCTGATGAGTTATTTCTTTAGTGAGTTAATTCTATTGTACGTAGCGCGATTAAAAAGTAACAAGAGTAATAACAATGCATTATTATAAAAAGTTTTTGTTCATCTCCCAGGATAATTATACTAAGTCTACGTAGATAATTTGATGCTCATGAAGTAGTTATTCTTTTTTTTCATTTCTTATCATGATTTATAATAATATTAATAATAGATGTCAGTGGAAGTCAAGATTTTAATCGAGCGCAAGAGTTTTTTGCGGACCTTCTTCGCCGCAGTAATGGTCTTGTCCGAAGCGCTAGTAGATTCACTTCATATTACCGACGACGTGTAAAAGAGAGCCCCTTTTATGGCAATTTATTAAATAAATATTTTACTTTTTTAAAATTAAGTACCTATCCATTTTCCGATACAATTTCCTATTGTTTTTCCTATTACATGTAGGTATATATTTTTTAGGGTTGCTTAAATTATTTTTATTCTATTATTATAATTGTTGTACATAGGTGTTCAATTTATGAATTCAATTCGTATAGTTTATCACGAAATACAATTTATGTTGTAACATTAAATTAATGAATAAATAAACTATGGTTGAAAAACGTCGTTTTCAAAATTAATGTACCACCTCAAAAAAGGTTTATCATAATCATAACACCCTATATTAGATCTGTCAAATCATTTTGTCAACCAGAGGGCTGTCAAACGCACTCGCAATCGCAACCGGATTCAAAGTGGAGCAATTGTTTTAATTTTGTATGCAGACAAGCCTTCGATTTTCAAAATGAAAACGATCGTGATTGCGAGCGCGTTAGACAATAAGCCCTCTGGGCCTCTATTCTACTGGACAAAACCATATTAACTTTGACATGTTTTTGTATCTTCGACGTTACGTTAGCTCTTATTTACTTGACAGTAAAACGATAACACGTCAAATTTATTGCTTTTGAGGTTTTGGTAGTAATGATTTACATGACAGTAATCGCGACCTAGTTAAAAACAACACGATTAAACTTGAAAAGCAATTAGGATTTACCGAGTAGAATGGATCTCTAGTTAGTTTTATTGACTGAATTAACAGACTGTAAGCCAGTAGTGCCATTGAATACTGTCCGGGACTTTACAAAGATCATTGACTAACCTGGTGCGAATATGCTGCCGTTTCCAGTCACAGTCCTCGCAGCCCTCAGGAGTTGCTCATCTTTCTCCAGGCAGTTCTTAAAGAGGAATTCAGCTATTTCAGGGTCAGTCACAACTGTAGACAGAAATACCATACTATTTTAGAGCTTACTTTGGGAATAGCTCAATTTTTGTTGTCCGTACTTTTCCGAATCAAATCGGAGAAATACTGGAAAGGGGCCGAGTTTAAGTACCCAGAACCGACGTGCATGCATGACTCGATATATGAATGTGGAAGAAGCGCAAGAGATTCGTCAGGATCGTAGCAGGTGGAAAGAAGTAGTCTCTTCCTAACCCTCGGGGAAACAGGCGTGATTTAATGAGCTGCCCGTGATATTTTGTCCGTGAACCTTTGCCACCTGATTGAACCTTGAACCTATGAACCTATGCCCTATGATTTAACTTTTTGTTTCAGTAGGTTACTGAACACAGCTATTATTGGCTTAGTCAAAGGAAGTAGCTGTAAAATTTAGTACCTTGTCGCAGTAGCATATTAAAAAGAGAGTAGTTTAAAATTAAGCATATTATCTGTGACAAGGTACTAAAACGTGCAGCTACTTCTTGGTTCGACTGTACTTATGACAGTAACAGTAATCTAGCGAGTTCTACGCGGTCAAAGACATGGGGAAAACTTCAACAGGATAATGTAGTCGTGTAAGAGATCGATGTGAAGAAAAAACTGGTTTTAATTTTAAGGTAAAAAAGGTTAATTTTCCTCCATCATTAATAAACTTCAACCTTCCACCCACATTTACTATCAAGAAGATAAATAAAAAGTAACAAGGGTTTTTATTCTTGTTTTTTTTCATTTTTTGCCGGGATTTATGCCATAAAAATAGCGAGAGAAAAATCTGTTTATCGTTTGGTGTTTTTTGTACAATTGTTAGTAAATTTACAAAAAGAAGATTAATTTATGTCATATTTTTGTAATACATTCTACATTTTCTATTTTTTGAGAAAAGCACTGTATATGCTTCGACCATTAAGAGCCTTCCTGTAGCCTGTTTTATAAAGCTACAAATTACAATTTACAGGTTACAAGTTTCAATTTGACACAACCTTGAGCAATGACGACCAGCCATTTGAGCAGTGTTGCCAGTTTAGACCTGTACAATTGTAACTTGTAGCTTTATAAAACGTGCCCCTGGAGTCTTCCTCCGGGCTTTTACCTCATACTCGTCCAGGAAGGCTCACTTACTGGTCTTTGCAGTAATGTACTGTAACTTTTGGACAAACCTTAAAATATTTGTTTTTATGTTTATTTAACGTCTGTAATTGATCATTTTCATTCTTTACCAACAATTTGATCTCTTGAAATTTTAGTTCCCTTACATAATATATAAAACGTGTTACAAAAATACCAAAAAAAAACAACCCTAGTAAGCTGTCATCTCAGAAGTCGTATGACTGAGATGACAGCTTACTAGGGTTGACTTTTTTTTTTTGCTATTTTTATAACACTTGTATAGGTCTAGTGACAAAATTAAATGCCCTACACTGACGCAGAGGTTTTTTTTGGAAATGTTAACGGGCCACAACATAGGTAGCCTAAAAGTGGATGACTTTGATATAATTTGGTTTGACTTACCGACAATAAATTTATTCATGTTCCAATAACTCGTCATCCCACCTTTTTTGATCGCGTCTCGAGATAAAAAACAAAACCCGTTCATTAGGCCTGCAAAAGTAAAAAAACAAGGTATATTAAAAAAAACATAAGTACCTAGGCTCTATTTTACTCGATAAAACCGAATTTCTTTTGACAGTAAATGTGGCTGGAAGGGTGAAAAAATAGGTAAAAAGGGGTAAAATATTGGAATAGATAAAGGTGTCAGTAGTTACTTTGTAAAAGATATAAGAAGTTGGCGAAATATTAAATAATTATATACATGATAACTAACATTACATTGACGACATTATTCAAATAGCACTTGGGTTTTTTAAGAAGCCAATGGCTTTCTCTGGGCAAAGACCCAGGTAAGTACGAATCAAAAAACCAGATGGAGCGGTTTAACCACTAAAACATAACAAACTCTTTGGGTGGCAGAGTTGCTGTTGCCCTCGACTTCGAGGCGTTTATCGCTATATCTTTTAGAATTGTCCCTTTTTTAAATAAAAATGTATCCCACGTCGACTACATCCTTATCGAGGTTTAAGCTATCTTTATATCTATCCTGGGTTCAAATCCCCGCAAGGTATTTTCTGTGATGAGTCGAGTATTTGTTACTCGAGCTAGAGAAATATCTATTAAATCAAATCAAATCAAATAATTTATTCAGTAAGTAGGCCCTGCAGGCACTTTTACATGTCTGAGTCTACCAGCGCTTCTAAAGAGACCACTGTTGAGAAGAAGCGCCGCAAGAAACTCAACAGTAAGCCGTTTTTTCCAATAAATCACTTATTACAATACTAAACTTAAGCTACATAATTTAAATGTCACAGGGATGTACAGGGGGCCTATTATGAGCTTTTAGGAAAACATTCTGGTTTCTGACATTTCAGTTTTCCGGCGTAAACTGCATTGCTTAAATTGGTATTACCAGCCCCCTGTTTACAGAATGGATGACTGCCCAAGCTGCCTGGTTATTGTCTCTGGTAATTTTTACTTTTTAAAAACACAAGTGTAAGGTGTCGTTCCGAAAATAAGATCCGGATTTTTACTAATACTATTCATTTTTAGATTTGCAAATTTGTGATTTGATTTGCGACTAATACGAAGTAAATGATAGAAACATTTAATAACTAAACAAAACTTATTAAAAAATAAGTGAATTTAATTTTTATATACCAGTGTATTGAAAATAAAAAACTTTTGTTTACCTAGAAACAGAGGGGTTTAAATGTTTCGAACGCACTTGACATGGCGGGCGGGTATCTACTTTGTTTGTAAACAACAAGTTTTATACTTATTACTTATAGTGTTAAAGCTTCTCGCTAATGCACAAAAATAGATTATGATGAAGTTTACTCTTACAAAACATAGTATGTCACCCCAAAAGCGTGATTTCTGCAACGAGCCGTCGAACTCTAAACGCAACAAAAAAATATGTACCTATAAAGAAAATTGTGCCTGCATTGTTAGCAAAGACGCACATTACAACTACTTGCCGATGCCGCCCAAGTGATCGATACCAGCTATAATAAATTGCAAGTAGCTACAATCGCCTAACCAAACTGTTTGCAACAATAGTGCCGCTTGCATTCACTTAGTGATTTTCGGTACCTAGAGCTAGAGACCTCGGGCACCTCCTCAAATGGATGTCAGTGAACGAGCCAGTTATAAAAGCCCCCTCAGCAGCAAACTAAAATGGTGAATGACGAGACCTACGAGGCAAGGCGATCCAATCAATCCAGGAGCAAAGCTTGAAATTTTGAGGTTAGTTGGAAGATAAATAATTTAATGTTCATGTTAGGTAAAAAAAGGGTTCTTTGTACTTTAATTATTTATAATAAAGCTTAGATTGACATGAAAATATTACAAAGTAATGTTCTAGTTAGACAGAAAAATATAACAAATGATTAAAAATTAATGCTTTTTCATCAGGTTTGGCGGTGAGACAACCACAGGCTTCAGACATAACTGCTCCGTCTGGGTGGACACTGTATCTACACTGGCCGGGATGCATGTGAGATGCCACTGGGACCGTGTCGAGACATACAAGCAGCTCCTTCGCCAAGCACTTGTTTAGACAGATTACCCTTTTGCAAATGTTGGAACTACCTGTGAACTAGAAAAAAATATGTTATATTAAAAATACATTAATATATTTTGTTGATTTGAGTGTTTGTTTTACTTATTTAATTATTCAGTTTTAGGACAGTTCTAATTAAATTAAAATTTAAAATAAACATACCAAGGAATCATTCAACTGATTATAAAAGGCTAGCTTATATAAGGATGTTGAATATATTATGCATTAATTACACTTCTCAGCATTAAAGACCTGAAAATAATATTATATTGTTAAAGTAACTTATGTCAGTTCCCATTGTTATTGTTCCATGATATAATTTAGCTATTTCTGTTTAAATGATATTCCTATTCCAATAATATATTTTAAGTAATATAATTTTACTTTTGAAGTTAAATTTATTATATTATTGTATAAGTGGTAGATGAGATATTATATTATTTGAATATGAATTGAATTGACTATTTTAAATAAAAACTATTAGGAAAAGTTATCTTTAGCAAAGATTAAATAAGAGTTAATAGCGAAAGTGCTTTGCATTTGTACTTGGCTCCCTCCCTCACCCCCATACGCTCTTACTAAGAGCAAGAGAGAAGTACAAACCCGAAGCACCTCAGTACACATACAGACTGTATTTAATTTAAATTTACTTACTGGGACAAAATGCGCATTTATAAGGAGGCACTGCATCCTACATTATTTTTCATGTTGAGCATCCCCGAGTCCTGTCATTGTAGCCGAGGATACTGGGTATGTTAAACATTCTATAAAACCTGCAAATTAATACAAGATACTTGTACCTAGTTCATAAAGTTTATACAATTAAAATAAAACAGGGAACAGTTTGAATAAAATGGAATTGTAACTGTAATATAATATTTGTACTGGTTAGTATTTTTTTTTAACTGTTAGATATTTGTTCGCCGCTACTGATCTTTTATGAACATCTATAAAACTTTGAAATTGTGGTAGGTTGGTGCTAACAAATTGAATGCTTAAGCACCTGTGGGTTACTGGTAGGATCCCATTGCATAGAATGTATGTACTTATGTGCTGCTAATACCTATGACAAAACAGGTAAGTATTCTTTTAAATATGGATGTTACCAAACAGTATATGTAAGTAGATACTATGGAAAGATACTACAGTTGAATCACTTAATTAAGAATTATACATAACCAGAACAAATATTTATGACAAACGGATAAAAAGAAACACACAGCATTTCAATATTAACTTGTTTTAAGTAGCCTGATTGATTACATACCTTGGCTTATACATATTTCCACGGTTTTTACTGTGGCGGGCGCACATTTACGGACTCCCCGCACTATGCTAGGACCTTCAGACAATATTGTTTAATAATTTCTATAGTTCATCTCATTATTATTACAATGACACCCTGTCGCCCCGTATTTCTGTTTGGCTTTATGTGCTTCACATTCCATCAAATCGTAAATAGCAAACGTACTAATCTGCTATGGTATCGTAGTAACATTATGTAGCACTAAACAGCGAGTTTCACGGAAGAATAGAGATTTGTCGAACCGCCAATTTCTCGGAGTTAAGTTTGTTTTGATCATTTTCAAACTTTGACTTGACAATTCACAGATTGCGTTTAGTTCTCGCACTTTTAGGAATCAAACGCGATTATTACTATCAATGTGTCCGTCTGTTTTTCGATAAATTAAGAGTAGGCATAATTTCAATACAATGACCTCTATTGCTTAATATAATTTGTCACTAGATAATCAAAAACTTGAAAATATAACACGATAACAGTAATAATACGTCCAAGACACGCACATGCACTTATTTTTATCAACTAGTTAAATATTAAATGTGACAAAAGGCTCTTGAAGCTGATAACAATTGTGAAAAAGCTACCCCAGACCAGCTTTTTCAGAATTGCTAATTTTGACAGTTTAGGCCGTAAAATGAACGTCAATTAACACCTCATAATACGATTCTACGCCAGGCAGCGCGGCTGAACGGCTAAAATCCAAGGTCCTGAATCAGAATGGCGTTTTATGAGCTCGTAATACGAATTTGACAGGCAATTCTGTTTTTGCCGAGAACTGGCTGGAAATAAGGAGCTCATAATAGGCCCCCAGGTCCCAGTAGTAATAATTAAATATATCTAAATGTCAGATTATAATAAATAATACAATTTCGGAGATGTAAACAGTCTCCAAATGTCAAATTAAAATTAAGAATTAAATATAATTTAAAAAAAAACACAAAACAAGGGAGATGTAGAAAGTCTCCAATTAAATATTGAGTCTTGTTTTTTCTCTATTTAAGTATGTATTTCTCTGTATAATTATGTTTATCGTTGTCTTGTACCCATAGTTTAAGCCTAGAAATTAGTTTGGGACTAGCTCAATGTGTGTGAGATTGTCATCTGGAATTTATTTGTTTATTAATTTAGAAAATAACAGTTTGGGCTTCTGGTCATCGGCTTGCCTTCAGAATGACCCGGTAAACTTATCTCTGAATCATTCGTACGACGATTAAATAGACCGGCTATCCTAACCTGAGGGCTTATTGTCTAACGCACTCGCAATCACGATCGTTTTCATTTTGAAAATCGAAGGCTTGTCTGCATACAAAATGAAAACAATTGCTCCACTTTGAGGCTGGTTGCGATTGCGAGTGCGTTAGACAATAGCCCCTCTGATCTGTATGTTCGTAAACATAATGTAAGTAGTTACTAAGACTTTGTTAGAGATAGTACACGAATCAAGTTTTGTGGTCAATTTCGGTGGTGTTTTGTTTTTACACGACTGCCCAAAAAAAGGAATGTAATGTTTTCAGGGTTCATGTACGAGTATGTACCTATGCATCTACGATTTTTTATGCATAACTTCTAAACGCCTGAGCAGATTTAAATGTGTGTGGTATCGTTAGAATCCTGTCACCATCCCAGGTGACATAGGATACCTAAACTGTTCAAATTTAAATAACAAAAATGGCAAAATGACAGTTATCTATTTCAACAAAAAAAAGTTCTAATTATTACAATATAGGTATCATTTGAAAGGTCTTAATGTGACCATCTCAAATATATACGAATAAAGTAGCAAAAATAAACGGTTTCATAAAAACATCAAACAATGCAGTCGGGTTTTTAAAGCTTGCTTTTCATTTAGTTATTGATTTATTTGTTGTCACATTATATATCCACAAGGATACCAGGGCACCACGGTATAAGTCTAAAATTTCATCATCATTCATCACTACAATAAATTAAAATTTGTTTATAAGATAAAACAAAAATGGTTATATTAAGTTCATGAAATTAATAGATTGATATATTTATTAGCTACAAAAAAAGTTTGTCAAAAGTGAACACCCTTAGTAAAGGTAGCCGAAGTCAGCTGGAATAATTGTAGATCGATGCAGAACCTGTATTATGACGACGCGATAGCCTAGTTGTTAGTGACCCTGCCTACGAAGCTAGTGGTCCTGGGTTCGATTCCCGGTATGGGTAAATATTTATGTGATGAGCACGAGTATTTGTTTCTGTGTCTTGGATTTTTTCTATATATTTAAGGATGTAGCTCTATACAAATAAGTTTATCGGTGTCTAGTACCCACAGTACAAGCCTAGAGCTTAGTTTGGGACTAGGTCAAATTTGTGTGAGATCGTCCTTTAATATTTATTTATTTTATTTTATGGTCGCTTTTACCGCGTGGATAAAGCATCTGTATCACTCTCGCACTTACATACTTGTCAGAGAGTGACAGATGTTTTATCGACATCGGTAAAGACGACCATGAAGGCCCGCAGGTCCTCTATTCTAGGCGGTAAAAACCAAATCGTCTTTGACCGTTATGGTATTGTTTTGGCCGCCATTACTTTAAAGTAAGAGCTATCAAAACGTTGACAGTAAGATAAAAGGTCAAAAACTACTACTACTACTAGATTACAGGGTGATACGGAAATACATACCTATTTACATTATTGGATTAACTAGATTTTGGTTGTAATTTCATTCGCGTGGTTATAGTTTTTCACTGTTCGGGAACAATGCAATTTTCCGAAATGAAAAAACTTTTACCCGTCTACAGGTCATAAAACTATTTTAATACGTTTGGACCGTTAAGGCTGAATTAGCAAACACACTTTCACATTTGTAATATTAAGTAAGGATAAATTATAAGGAAAAAAACATGATCAAGATTTTAAACACGCACAATTTTTACACAATATTGCTTAATAAAGATAAAAAGACATTTATTCAGTAAGTAGGCCGGGCGCTTTTCATACCACGTGTTGTAACAATCGGTATTTGAGGTAATTGAAATATCTCGCAATGCAGTCTCGTAGTTTTAGTGTTTGAATATGATGGGGGCAACGTAATATAATGTCTATGGTCTAGGCAGAAACAGAAGAAGCTATGGGGGCTAAACAGCAATACCCAATCTGACATATAGAAATAAATAAATATTTACATTTAATTTATTAGACTGGTAAAAAAATATTTGTGCTCATTACCACTATTGTTCTTGCCAAGGATCCAACCTGGTGCCAGGTGCCAGGTGGTGGCTTCGTAGGCAGAGCTAAATAATCAGCTAACCATCTCTTCTTTACATACTTTGGTATTAAACAAAGTCGCTTCCCGCCATCTGACTCTCTATATGTACAGTCGGCCTTATAATAAGCTGCACACTTTAGTATCTTGTCGCTTGAACGGTTTTTTCAGATTAATGCAACAGTTCAAACATGACGTTAAAGTGACAAAACACAAAAGTGTGCAGCTTCTTATAAGGGCGACCGTACACTAAAGATCTAAGCTGAAGCTCAAACTACGCAACAGATTTGAATGCGGTACATAAATAGATAGAGGATAAATAGATGAATAGATTCAAGAGGGAGGTTTTACTTATAATAAATTCTGGTTTATGTACAGGGGTTAGAGATATACAGAGCGAAAGTGAGTGGAAGGGTCGGAAGGGTCTGCCCTAGGCGTACTTTTTTTAAATTAAATCGGAGAAATACTGGAAAGGGGTCGAATCTTAAGTAGTCGAAACCGACGTGCGTGTATGAATGTGGAAGAAGCGAAAGAGATTTGTCAAGATCGTAGGAGATGGAAAGAAGTGGTCCCTGCCTACCCCTCTGGGAAACAGGCGTGATTTAATGTATGTATGTTACAGAAAACTAACATAAACCGAAGCGAAGCGAGGGCGGTTGTAAAATTGCTTTATCATAATGGTACTAACATTCATTGTCGCCGATGAAGACGTAGGAATGTCCAACGAACGGCCACCATCGTTTGTCAACGCGACGAATCTGTCTCGCAACAGCCTGTATCTTTCTCCCTCTCACGCCGATGTAGGCGCTCCACACGACGAACAGAACCAGCAGCGTGAGCCATATCATGTTCCTTTATGTTGTCCAAGTGTCAATTCTGAAACGTTTTATACGTTACACAGGATGTTTGCTAAAGTGAAGTTTGGCTTTAAAAAACAGGACTGTAAATTAATTGATAAGTAAAATTTGACAAGATAAACTGAGTTTAAAACCCGTTTCGATCCACAATAAAAAAAACACATTTAATTTCCTAATGGTAAAACTTTATCTCTTCTACAAATATTCCATACAATTTTTTTTTATAAACGTAATTTCATTTTAAAAAAAAACGCACGCGCTGGGTGTACTTTTCGCGGGATACATCTTAATACGCTCTCCTGTCTATACTCAACACATTTAATTTAATGGAATAAAACGCTGTTTTTACTTCATGCAAGGCTGGCCTAATTTTCTGTTTAATTTCCCCGGACTATAGCTTTTTAAGTCCCAATGTCAAAGTGTCAGTGTGGTTGTAATATACAATATGCGATAATATTTCTGTCCCATTAAACCTAATTTGGCTTTTACTATGTTTGAATATGTTGTAGATTTACGTTACGTTATGAAAAACTAGGACTGTACGTTAATTTTTTTTAAAAGATTTCTTGGAAAGAAACAAGCAAGCTAATGGACATAATTAGTTAGTCTCTTTTTTTTAAAAGCTTCGCGATTTAAACGTTGCTTTAAAATCTTTTTTTAACAAACAAAAGCAATATTTTATGAATCCTCATTATATCGCTTTACTTATAAACAAATTAAAAAAACTTTAAATATTACAACGAGGTAATCTACATCCACATCAAAAATATTAAACAAATAAAATGTAAGCATTAAATTTAATTAATTAAAAAATATATCATCCAGGAATCTAAAAATTATCCTAAATATGTCCAGTATTAATATGTTGTGGTGTACCCTAAACCCTAACTGAGGTCCAAACCAGTATTAAAATATTTGGAAAGGTCATTGTCACGGGTGCGCTTGAGTTTAAAATAATCCTTACGTGGGATTAAGCCCTAGTTAAAAAACTTCAATAGGTACACTAAACAAGGCCACTTGGAGCTTTTATTTATGAATGTAATATTTGTATGTCTGGACTTCAAAACATAGTTATTTAATTTCTATGTAATACTAATAATATCCGAAATCCGTTGTCTCAATTGAATGCATTTTTTTTACTAAAACATGATTTACGATTTACGTTTTAACTGCAAGTAGCTTTTATTCGATCATACATAATAACTTATTACTTATTATTAATAAGTATTTAATGTATAGCTTAAATAATTTAAAATATTAATATAATTATAAAAATCTATAAATATAAATATATATATTTATATTTGTAGATTTTTATAATTATATTTAAATGAACCCCTATTTATCCTGGTCACGCTATAACTTGAGAACGGCTTTACTGATTTTATTCATCTTTTTTTAAAATGATTTAGAATACTTCGTAGAAGGTTCTTGCATTTAAAAAAATCCACTGGGTAAGTCGGAATAATAATAAACAATGATAATTTTATTGTACTTAATCATCAGTCTTAGTTATTTCTTAACTTTTATTTCTTTATTTTAATGTGTTTCATTATTTTCACTTTGTAACATCATAAATGTTTACGCAATTATTAGGTACTATTACATTATTAATACTAAATTTTAAAACAAAGTTTGTTCGTACCTTATTTCTTTGTGATATGGCACTTCCTTCCCCGGCCGATGCAAACTGATTCTGTATTAAAACACTTGCGTTTTATAAAATCCTTTTTACCTCATTAGGGTTCCGTCCACAAACGCACCAATTAATTAATTTACTTTTTCTGAGTCTACTCCGTCTGTCCGTCTGCCGGTCTGACACAAAACTGCATCTTTTGCCAAGACTTTCATCAAATACATTCGTTAACGAAGAGGAAAAAATACATTTTGAATACCGTTTTCGAACAGGCTGAATGTGGGTATTTATTTAGTTTGTTACTCCTTCACGCTGCACGGCTGGATGGATTTGGATGAAAGATAATTAGTAGTTTATTTAAGTAATCACATAAAGTTGTTTATTCCATACAAAGTAAAAAAAACTGGAAAATAGGTTTAAAAACTTCGCTGATTCGTAATGATTCTAATTTTGTAAGATACCGTTGAAAAACGTATTAAATAAAACATGAATTTAGTGATTTTTCGTGACATGGACATAAGGGAAAATTACAAAAATTCAGATTAAAATGATCAATATCTCCGAAACTAGTAAAAGTCGCTGAGTATACATAGGGGTTAAATTGATAGCTTTTTAGCAGCTCTATCAGCCCTAGACGGGTTGACGTCGGTTTCTGGGACATCCTGTATACCATTTACTATGTAGCTAGGCGCCTTCTTTGACAGGACAGCAGTATGCCGAGACAGCAATGATGGCGATTAATACGCATAAGAATCATCCGGTTTATGCCTTGGTTTAATAGCCGTACTTCCCATCTAAAAAAGTTACTATCCCTAATGAAACCCTGATCCATCATAGAACGATGTCACAGTGATATTATAAAACAAGTTGTTCCACACTTCTTACAAATTAAGTCATAACGTCACTGTGACACAATTCTAATGCGGGTCAGGGTTCAATTGGGCTTTATAGTACATGCGTTATATTTCTAATGACATCTTTACTCGTATTATGCCTAGTTCCATGTGATTGTAAAACCTTGTGCAGGATCCATACAGTTCGATACAATCATCTTACACTTCAACATGCCGCGCAACAGCAATTTTCGCAATGTTGTGTTCCGGTGCGCGGGTAAAACCACCAGTGAAATAAGCATACCATTAAAGTCCTCAGGATTGGCAACGCTTTTGCAGTCTTGAGATAATCATTGTAAGATTGCGATCTCGAGATTCTAAATGTATCCATGCGTAAACACATCCCCTCCATTGTGGCTCAACGGACGTAAGCACCATGAAGATACGCCCTTTTGCCGGTGCACTCTTTTGTGATTGTAGTAACGGCTTCCGCGGAACCCTACACTGAGCATGGTCTGACATTCACTTGCCCTGTTTTTATAATGGTTGTTACTGTCGATGATTATCGTATTATTCTAGACAATTTTCACATCGTTTTTATTACACAGACACTTATCCTGGTTTAGCATAATTAGTTTAGCCTTGCTTTTGGATCCGAGATTTTTGTATGCTAGAGGCGGCAAACAAGAAATAAAATAAAGTGAAATTAAAATTAAAATCGGCCAAGAAATATGGATGATACAAGCATTTTAAACTGCTAATTAGATAGCAATTAGACAGAGAGGTTCAATATGCACTGTGACGTCGTGTAACATTATTGTCGGCCATTATAAACTCCACGTTAAATTCTGTTTTGCTAGAAAGAGATAGGAATTAATCTTTGTCGGCTTATATCTAGGTTATTTTTTTGCTATTTAAAAAGTGATTTTCTCAACTGTTTTTTAAATGAATCAACTTTCATTGAAGTCGTAAACAATTTGTTTCCGTTTAATAAGTGGGTCAATAAATTTGGAATAGAGACCCTGAAAGGTATAAAGATTATAAAAGAGAGATAATATGTATTTATGCCCTGGACTTATTATAACTAGATAATAATAATTAGATTTTCTATATTAGATCGACGATTGATCAACCTAAAATAAATAAAAATTAAATATGGGTTTTATTTTCCTCGGTAAAACCTAATTCCTTTCGACATGTTATCGTATTGTCAAAGTTATGAAATTATGACAGCTCTTGTTTACTTGGCAGTTACCAAGTTTTACGGTAATAGCACCGGCCACGGTCAAAATAGTTGATTCGTCGAGGAAAAACCAACTGTTAAATCAATTAGTTCATACGCCATTAATTGAAGATGAAAATTAAATGGCGGCTATTGAAAACTCAAATATTCACCTTTCTACTAGGTATTTTAGCCTTCAAGGTCTTGACAGGTTACCTAAGTTCGAAAAACTTTTGTCCGAAATTTTAATTGGTCCGGAACTCATTTTTCTCTGTAACCTTTTAACTTTCCTGGATTGTTATAAAACTAACCTAACCTAACCTACAGGTTCTCTATAGGTATATCACTTTAGACATTTTGAAAAGTTAAGGGGTTCAGAGAAAAATAATTTTCAGATAAACGAAATAGCGGACAAAAGTTTTTCGAAACATCGATAGGTTACCGCCTTGACATCTTGATTCTTGACAGTTTTTTTTTATGGCATACTAGCGGCCCGCCAGCGGCTTCGCCCCGCTGCAATTTTTCGGTGGATTTTTCAATTATTTTCTGTCATACAAACCTTGTCCTGACAATGACGAACACAACAAAAAAGAAATCAGCCAAATCGGTCCAGTCATTCGGAAGTTATGCGATCACATACATTTTGGCGATTCATTTTTATTTATATAGATAGATAGATAGAATGAAGACAAACGGGCACTCCTGCCACCTGATGGTAAGTGGAAATTGTGACCCATAAACATTCGCATCACAAGACTGCAATCCTAAGACTGCAATTGCGTTGCCAACCCTGAGGACTAAGATGGAATGCCCCTATGCTAGTCATAATATTCTAATAATATGAATTGCCGACGTGATTAATATTCAACACCTTTAGTTCCATTAAAAAAAAATGTGCGAGTCGGGCTCGCCAACCGAGGGTTCCATACCGGACACAGTAGGTATTGTTGTTTGAGGACGGACTGCAATTGTGCAAAATGTGGTTATAGAATTATCAACAATTTTTTGGAGTTGTTGGTAATTGGGATTGTTTATATTTTTACAATTACTCTAATTCGAAAACCATTTCGAGGAATAAGGTTTTAAAGCCGTTCTGCATTATTAAGTTTTTGAAATATTTATCTATTTCGGATATTTCGACAAATGTATATTTAACCTTTGTTTGACTTTCGTTTTTGGCTTGAAGCCCTCCTAGGTGTATCTTACGGGTTAGGCGAAAACCGCTTGAAATAGAATGATTTAATACATTATTACAATCACTTTTTATCATTAGATATCATTTAATTGTTGTAATATATTAGAAAACGCCAGCCCAAATTAAAAATAATCATGTCATCCATAAAATGTCTGCTAAATGAATAAAGATATTCAAACAAAACTATTGGGTCAAATACAAAATTAATGAACTTGGTCTCTTAAAATTACCCATTCTTTCAAATTAGAATGTAAACACAGAGAGTTATTTTTTTTGGTCTATCCCAATTATGTAGCTCTGCCTATCCCACTCTGGGAATTAAGGCATGAGGTTATGTATGTATGTAGTACCTATTTTAATTTCAAATTGAATCAGCGCGAGCCCAACTCACACTTGACCATTTTTTAATATTTTTTGTTTTTTTTCAATTTTGTAGAACTTACCATACCAAATTCGACTCTCGGTTTTATCGTTTTAACGATACCAGAAAAATAAAAATAAGTTGAATAAAAAAACGTTTCTTTTATGAAGCCCCATGATTATAATTATAAATTCACATTATTAGAAAAAAATAATGTTTATCCGCCGTCATGTAATAACACAATATTCTGAAAAAGTAACCCGCAATCTATAATATTACGGTTCAATAAAGATACAGCTCGTTAAAGCTAGGATAGAGAGACAGATCGCGTAGGCATATAAACAGTGTCTCGTTGGGCCCCCTTTGGATACGGAACTCTAAGTAGCGATCTTGACATTTACAACGTAAAAAAATTGTTTACGTTCTAACGCCTAACCGGTCAATTGCAAGAAAAAATATAAATTATTATAACCAAATTCTTTTTTGTACAGATCATTATTCAAAGTTTCTTGTTTATTTACCTAAAAACTATTTAAAAGCAGCGCCTTTATTCTAAGCGGTAAAATCCACATCGTATTTGACCTGTTATGGTCTTGTTTCTAACTTGGCCGACGGGACGGAACCACTTGCTGTGTCCTGCTGCGCCCACGACGCAGTTGTACGTGCCCCGATTACATTACTCTACGCAGGCGAAGGATAGAGTATCTACGAGTTAACACCGGAGTAACTCTTAGGGTCGAGTGGTTGGAGCCCCGCCACAAGGTTAATTTTAAGTCGTTTGTGGTGAGAGTACCGACCAAAGATCTGTCGATCTCTTTAAAGGAGGAATTCTGGCCGAGCGGTGTCTTATTTCGGCGATTTCGTGGTTGCCGGGTAGCGGACACCGCGAAAGTATATAAGTAGTCGTGTTCATTTTATGTTATACATGGCGTTCCACGGCTATGCCACATGGAAGGAAAGTACCTTGAATATTGTAAATGGAACATTTTACTGAAAGAAGACATTATTTGAATTTAAAAAACAAGTTAAACTGCATTCATAGATATTTAAATAATTACATTGTTGAACCGGGAATCGAACCCGTTACACGAGAAAAATAAATACCCCGTAGCTTTATCATACCGATCGAAAGGCTTCATCATAAGGATTATTTTTTGCTAAATAACATAGTGTCAGAAATAAATGGAAGACCATAATTTTAACATTTTTAATACAAAATTAACATTGCAGGTTCCTTATTGGCGGAGGGATGTTGAGGCGGTTGAGGCCTGACGAGGCGTTAGCAGCTGTAAGGCGCATTGTCGAGTTTCGCGCAACCTATTACTAGACACAATGTCATGTAACAACTTTGTAAAAAGATACAGAAGAGCCTTGTGTTTTAGTACTCTAAAAAGACAACAAACTAGATGAAGTTTACGGCGGTATTGCATCTTAAGAATGGAGTGATTGTTAAGAAATGGGGTAACATGAGCCCTCGTCATGGATTGAAAATGGCCGTAACCTTATGCAAAACTTTACTATCCTCATGTATGTATGTATTTATGTAAACTCTTTATTGACCATAAATATAAATAGTAAAATATTGTTATTAAACTAAAGTACAAAGGCGAGCTTATCCCTAAATGGGAATGGTCCTCATTAATGTAATAGGTATTTTATGCTTTTCTTACAACCTTCACCCAAGCCTTCAAGTAAATAGGTCATTATCTTGAACGTCATTATGCAAGCTCCACACTCTCGCCGAAATTGGGTGAGGCAGACTTGCCTTCCTTTTCTAACTAAATTTATGGTTAAGAGAAATGGCAAGCCTGCCTCGCCCAAATTTGGCAAGAGTGTTGATTTGGCATTAGTCTTCATTCTCAAATTTTATACCACCCCTCTGCCCTCATAAACCAATAGGCGGTATCTCAAATTGAATAGCCAAAGCAGATCCAATCTTAAGGTTACATTTGCTACAGGAGTTTTTCTGAGATATCACCATTTGTCTTAGCAAGGCAGCACTTCCATCTACACCCTACGAATTCCTCTTCTCGATCCTCACGACGTAATCGTCGACGTGCTTCATGTCGATGACGTACTTGACCCTCAGGGGGGCCTTCAGCTGGTGAGGGTCCAGGAGTGCGGGGGGGAGGACGCGGTACCGCCGCAGGAATGACGCCACCACCGTCTTCATCGACATCATCGCGTATTGGTAACCTGGAAAATAGTAGTTTTTGTTAGAATTTTTTGAGTGACCTCTTTTTGCATAGGACTGCACTGCGCATTGACATTCAGATCTAAAAAGTTAAAATTAGGTGGTACATAACGTACGATCGAGATTCTATACAAACCCATTTTAGAGTTCCGTAGCCAAAGAGGCCAAAACAGAACCCTTATTATAGTTTCGTCATGTCCGTCCGTCCGTTCGTCTGTATGTCATAGGTATTTTATTCAGAAACTACAGGATGAATATTGATAAAATTTGAAGTATACTGTTAGGTATCTTGTATAAGCCGCTACTTAGTTTGATAGTTAACACACAATGACATAACATAACATAAACTCACGCCTTCATTCCCAGAGTGGAGTAGGCAGAGCCACAGACTCACAAACAACTCCAAAACCTTGTTGATAATTCTGTGACCACATTTTGCACAACCAGGCTAAGATGTTATCCAGTGTATTAGTGACAGGTTGCAAACCCATCGCCTAACAGCACTACACAGCCTTTAGTCCCTTATTCGTCTCTTACGACATCCACGGGAAGACATGGAGTGGCAACATTCTAAACCCGGCACCACACGGCCATCATTTGATAGTTAAATAATAAAAATAAATATTTGTAGGGAAGTACATAATGTAACAGAGGATGTTATATTTCATCATACATCAAAGTGGGTCACATAATTTGAGAGTTCTTTTAAATAGGTACACTTTAAGGTTTCAAATCTTTTGGATATTGTCGTCAATGTAGTTTATCAATGTAGATAATCAGGATTGTAGTCTTGAGAATATAAATTTAATGTCTATGGTTCACAGATCCCACTTACCGTCACGTGGCCTGTGTGCTCGTTTGCCTTCTTCTTGACATAAAAAAAACTGGCTAACTTACCTAAGCAGTTCCTCAGTCCGTAGCTGAAGGGTATGAACTGGGCAGGGTGCTTCAAGGATCCTTCGAGGAAGCGCTCCGGGCGGAACTCCTCGACGTCGGCACCCCAATACTGAGGGTTATGGTGCATTCCCCAATGGCTAAATAGGATGCTCACGTCCTTGACTAGAATGGTCCCTGAAGCTAAAAAAACAGAGTGAGTGCATTGATTAAGAAGATCTTTTTAGAACCTATTTGAATTCTGATAAAAAGTAAACTTACGAAATAATACAACTAAGTACTTAAAAATAAAACATGAGAGAAGAAAAGGTAATTCAAAGATGTGTGATTATTCATTTAAAAAGTACCTACCCATTTCATTGGTCTTTTAAGCGAGCAAGTGATAAGTAAAGTCATAGATTAAGACATTATTAAGACAGATACAAATACCGGGAATCGAACCCAGAGGCCCAGGACAACATGCATTCGGCATGGGGTTCGTTATCGTATCGTTATCCAAAATGTATAGGATTGATGTAAGCTTTTAATGGTCGCGTCGAGCGCCTACGTCAATTCCATAGATTTGGCAGTTTTCGAAAATCGTTTACGTTAGCGTTAATCAACTTGTCTAGCCTCACTGGTTCGAGTTTCAAGGAAGAACTGATGACGGCTTATCCATTAATCACTATCAATCCCGTTGTCAGAAGCGCCTATCAAAATAACTCACGCAATGTTATATTTTCGTGCACCTCTCTAGCAGTGACAGGCACCGGCGGGTACAGCCGCAGGGTCTCCTTGATCACCGCCTCCAGGTACTTGAGCTTCGGCAGATCCTCTGCTGTGAGGAGCCGGTCTGAATCCCCGAATACTTCATTCAACCTGTTAGAGTTAATAAACGGATTAAAAAAATGGATGTTTGAAACAATAAACTGATTAGGTTAGGCCAACTAAAGTTAACTTTTGGTTAAAAAATATGCTGTTATGTAGTACCACTTCTCAATTGATAAGAAACTGAAGGATATTTCAAGCTCCACTGAGAAGTTCCTGTTCCAGATGGCTGATGAAGAAATCGGTTAACATACAAACAGTCGAACAAAGATCCTTATCCTTTTTAAAGTCATTAAAAATAATATCACAACAGGTAAATGGCATTAACATTGTTTTTCTTGTAACCGGTTGTGGCACGCAGGTGAATCAACGATTACGGTATTTTACGATATGACTCGTAAAGTACTATGGTCTGGTATGTGATGTGTGAATACATTACATAGATAACAAGAGGACGCCTGCCACTTCGTACGCGTAGAATTAGTTTCCCGCTACTGCCCCCATTTCTTCCCATTGGGGGTTGATTTTCGGAAAATCCTTTCTTAGTGCTCACTTACATCATGAAAGGAACTACTATGCCAAATTTCAAGTTTCTAGGTACAGTAGTTTCGGCTGTGCGTTGATATATAAGTCAGTCAGGTTTGCCTTTTATATATATAGATAATAAACGCGAACAACTGAAACAAGTTCGCCTAATTGTAAGACTTTCAGGTCCATCGACATTTGCGATCTCGACGTATGAGATAAAATTCCTCAATGGTAGTAATTTATCGACGTTAAGGCTGCGTTTTCACCAGAGCTCCGAGTGAGGAAAACTCCACCTATAGGGTATTGAGGCTAGTCAAACAAAATAATCCTAATGGTGGATTGTTCCTCGCAACACCGCTTAGCTGCCTCGTACGGTGCGCCAAAGTTCATAGATATACAACGTGTTACAAAATACCCCGTAAAAAATCTAATAAATTATAAAAGCCAAAAATATTGTCAACCCTAGTAAGCTGTCATGTCAGGGAACCGGAGTTAGCATAGATTATTTAACAGAGAGGCCAACCTACCAATTTAATAATTGTCAACTTAAATGGTTTTTCTGGTTTTCATCCACAAAGGTTCAATACTATGATGTCATTATGCTTAAGTACTGGCTTCAAAAAACGTCAAGACGGAAAAAATGTTATGTTGTTAATTTCAAATCTTCTTATCGATACTCTACAATTGTTTCGTGTTTTTTCCAAAATGACGATGTTTTCTAACTCAGAATATTACGACTCCAAAACTCGACTTGTAATATCTATTTAATCGAATTCTTTACATTTTGTTAGTATGTCTCTTGATCGTTTCACGAATTAGGTAAAAAATTACATAAACATTCTGCGTAGTTTACTCTTTAATTTTACTGAAATAGGGTTGGCACATCAATGAAAAAAATAATGATTTTTTTTTTGCCGGTAAGTCATACGGTGATAGTACGGTTCTCAAATATTGTAAATGGACTTGTTATAAGGCACCATTTAACCCCCTTTCGGCTTTACGGGTATTTTTGTAACACCTTGTATAAAATTACAAATTCAATTATTCGAAGTCCGAAAATGTATCTCCTTGAATTTTTCTTCATCAAATGTATAAAATGCAGCCAGTACGCTACAGGCTGCGAACCTTCACACTACTAAACTTACTCTTCATAGACCTTCTGCTGCACCTCCTGATGCCTGGACAGCATGACGATGGTGAAGGAAATCCCCACGGCCGAGGTGTCGGTGCCCGCGAGCAGGAGCACCACCACCTCCTCACGAAGCTCCAAGTCCGTGTAGCCATCGGAACCAGAGGACTCGATCAACATCTCGACGACCGAGGGGACCTCTAAAAAAGTGTTTCAGTAAAACATTAAATGTGGCGTTATCTATAAAAAGGGACCTTATTGTCGATGGCGCTTCGGCCATTAATAAAGATGCTCCGATATAAATAGAACATCGCGTGACGCAGTGCGGCGTAAGCGCCACCGACAATAAGGTCCCATTTCATAGATAATACCACAAAATGATGGTCAGATGATCAGGCCCTAGACAAGATGCATTCGACGTTCGTTATCGTTATCCAAAATGTATAGGATGGACGTAAGCTGTCAGATGGTCCCGTCGGGCGGCTACGTCAATTCCACACATATTATCAGTTTTCGAAAATGGTTTACGTTAGCGCTAAGCAACTTGTCTAGCCTCACTGGTTCAGGTATCAAAAAAGGGCTGATAAAGGCTTGTCCATTAATCATCATTAAAAACATGAAATATATTTGTGGGAGGGTAATAATATCAGTTGCTTTTATACTTTCGTTTGACGTGCGATTTCTGAACGTAATAGCGGCGCATGACCTTGACTCACCGTCAAATAATATATTTTTTAAATTATTTTAAACCAAAAAAATAAACGTGATTTTTGGTAGTTTAAAAAGAAGCTAAAAACATCACGTTTAATTGACAAGCCGATGGGTAATCGCTGGACTACATATAGACAGAACGGCGCAAGAAAAAATATTCGCTGTCGTACATTTACATAGAAAACTACGATATGCGATTTCAGCCCTATCAAAAGAAACATGGGTAAATAAAGTTAAGTAACGCAAAGTTTTTAAAGGTCAAAATAGTTTCAAATCTACTCGCGGACGAATGTACTGCATTAATTAATGAACCACTTTTTTAACAAATTGATGAAGTTGAAGGTTACTTTTCATTTTTAATAAAAAATTAAATGTGACAAACTTACTGAATCCATCATTTTCTTGGGTGGAAGCATCACGTTTGGCCAATTCCAATCGTTTGGATTTTACTATCTGAAAACAAAGTCGATAAATTACTAAATATTTATTTTTTTGGATTAATTGTACAGTATTGTAGAGGCTCGGAAAATAGGGGATTGCCTGAAGAGGTGGTACTTCCACCTTTCGGTGCATAATGGCCCATTCCCAAAATTACCACATGGTCGAATGACCACGACGCCAACGCCATTTATTGAGTTAAGCTGTATAGGATTTATCTTAGTCTTTTTGATTTTGGCATGCAAGTGATAGTATTTTCGTTGCATGATAGGTTTTAGAACTCTTATAATCTGTGCTTTGAAAAAATGAGGCTCTTTGCGTTTTTATTAAAAAAAAACATCATTCTCAAGCATGTTTGAGAAAAATACAATCATGGATTTAAACAAGCTTTAGCACCCCCTATTTTTTTCCGAGGGCTTTACCGCCTCCCTTCCCCTTCAAATCTGATACCTTCAGCGCCCTCTGAAGGGCGGTAGGGACCACTTTGGGAACCTATGCCTTACGTCCATACGAAGTAATATAATAAATTTATATATACCACTATAGTATTTACCTTATCAACGAAGTCGTACACGAGCTGTCTACTCTTGTAAAACTGCTTGTAATGAGACAGCATTCTGTATATAACCTCGTTGTACATCCATGCTTTGAACGCTCGCTCTCCCGTCAGCCGGAAGACTTCCTCCACAGCTAACAGGAACGTGTTTGTCTTCTGCTGGCTCTGAGCTTGGATGCCCAGCGTCGTCTCTGTAACCAAAGACGCGTTTAGACTAGTTGGTAGTGGCCCAGCTTACGAAGCTCGTACCTGGGTTCACTTCTCAGTATGGGCAAATATTTGTGTGATGGGCACGAGTATTTTGTTCCTAAGTCTTGGATATTTTCTATGTATTTAAGTAAGTTACTATAGATCAGAGATTGTCCTTTAGGCAACACATTGAAATTAACCTAGGGTAACTAGGGTCAGAAAGGTCATTTATGTTATGAAGCTACTAAGAAACGGAGCAACCAGAGAAATTCTGCAGTTAGTGTATTTTGCACTCTATCAATCCTTACTCCAGTACTGCATTGCGGCCTGGGGTGGTCCCGGTAAGAGTGTAATGATCAAGACAAAGCGGGCGCCGCGTGCCGTGTTAAAGGTTATACTGAGAAAACCTTTCCATTTCCCTACTGACGATTTATATAAAGAGGCATCGGTACTTAGAGTTCCCCAGCTTTTCATCCTGAAAGCTGTGGTAAATTCTTACCGGAAGGCCGTTTCTTTCACTGACCATAACAAACGACATCAGAAAAGTCTCAAACACCTGGTAATATGCTGCCCTCATGTAAAAACCTACATATCTTCCTATATTCCTTTGTCTATAGCAGGGTTTTCAAAGCTTGCGCTATAAAATACAATTAGTCCTGCTCAACCCTTAAGGCTAACGTAGTAAGTTGGCTTCTTTCTCACATATTAAACTGTTAAATACACCAAGACCAGAAGTAGGGGGTCTAAGGACCGGTACAGACGGACAGCATATGAACTGCAATCCAACTGCAAAATGGCGTATGGTACGTATGAGAGTGACGGATGCTTTATCCACATTTTGTCACGTGATAAACGCAACCATACTAGGCCCGCAGAAGACTTAAAACCTACCGCATACAGCAACGAACGAGTAGTTATTGACTCGGGTCCAGACGGAGAAGTCACCAGCGCCGACCTTCGGGGCGAGCTCGTCCATCAGCACCGCGCTCTGCTTCGCAAACACGTCCACGAACCGGTTTAGATTCTTCATGCTGAACGTTGGAGCGAGGATCTTGCGCCGAGGACGCCAGATTTTTACTGTGGACATTTTTTTTCATAGCACGGAGAAGGTAATGTAACACAGCTGATGGTAAGTGGAATCTGACACCCAGAGGCATGTAGAATCTTAAGGCTACAATATTTTAATAATAATATTTTATTTTTGGCAAAAATAAAAAAGGTCATGGATAGCCATTATTGGCCATCCGCACGACATCACAAAGATTTTTCTCAGTAAGTTAATAATAATAATAATAATAAAAAGTACGTTTTTTTTTTCTTGTTTTTTTGGACTTGATTATGACCTGTACCAGTATTATGCCTTTTAGTCCACGGCTGGACGTAGCCTTAACGGCTATAATGACCCAACAAGTAATGAAATCAATTTGGTGTTTTAGGCAGTAACTTACTACGCCTTGCGATGATTTACTTTCATTAAGTACCTACAAAAGGAAAATCGACAACTCGAAATTACATACATACATACATTAAATCACGCCTGTTTCCCAGAGGGGTAGGCAGAGACCACTTCTTTCCACCTGCTACGATCTTAACAAATCTCTTTCGCTTCTTCCACATACATACATCAAAATTATACGTCAATTAATTCCCCAGGATATATGCTTAGTCTACATATTCCTTTATTATTCCTTTTTTATTCTTGATGATAGAAGGCAGTTGAAGTCAAGATTTTAAGCAAGCGCAAGAGTTTCTTGCGGCGCTTCTTGTCCGAAACGCTAGTAGATTCACTGCATGTAACCACATTTTGCACAAACAGGCTAAGATGTTCACCAGTATAGAACTAAACTAAACTATGTTTGAAAAACGTCATTTTCAAAATTAATATACCACTTCAATCAACTCTTTATCATATCGAAAAACCCTATTCAAGACATCCTAGGTCTGTCAAACCAGTTTGTCAACCAGGGCCTCTATTCAACAAGGTAAAACCATATTGCATTTGACATGTGTTTCTGTATCAATGACGTTACGATGGTTCTTATTATACGCAACAGAAGTATCTATCCAGGGCGACATATCATGGACCCACAAGGGATACAACTCCTCACTGCCCAAAGCATCTGGAAATTTCTCGACGCAACGAGACTGCGGTGAGCTTTAAACAAAGGATTCTGCTACAAAAGATCAGCAATGGTCGAAGTGGCACACAAGGTCCATCTCAACCCCCCAAATAATAATCATAGCCCTTTACCTGACAGTAATACGATTACACCTGAAAGGCAATATCGTTTTACCTATTAGTTAAAGACTGTCCGAGCCTGACTTTACAAAGATCATTGACTAACCTGGTGCGAATATGCTGCCGTTTCCAGTCAAACTCCTCGAAGCCCTCAGAAATTGTTCATCTTTCTCCAGGCAGTTCTTAAAGAGGAATTCAGCTATTTCGGGATCAGTCACAACTGTAGACAGAAATATCATATTATTTTACAATAAAATTTTACCCATAGAACAAACCTAGAGCTTAGTTGGGAATAGCTCAATTTGCGTTGTCCGTACTTTTTCGAATCAAATTTGAGAAATACAACATTTTACGGCAAAAATACTTACTGCATGTCAATAAATGTTTTTATTCGCTTTCATAATAATTATATATCAAGGATTAAGGAGGGTATAATCAATTTTTTTAAAAATTCAGTGTACAAAATGTTATAATTAGACAAAATTAATAATTCCAATATTACTTACACTGACACAGAACTTTTTTTGTAAATATTCATAGGCCACACAAGCCTAAAAGTGGATGACTTTGATATAATTTGACTTACCAATAACAAATTTATCCATGTTCCAAAAACTCGTCATCCCACCTTTTCTGATGGCGTCTCGAGATAAAAAACAAATCCCGTTCATTAGGCCTGCAACAGTAAAAACAAGGTAAGTTTATAAAAAAAAAATGTATTAGTACTAGGGCACTATTTTACTCCGTAAAACCGAATTGCTTTTGACATTGTCATCGCATTTTTTTATCTCGGCCGCCTTTACTGTAAGTAAATAGGAGCTGTCATAATGTTGACAATAAACATGCTACATTTTTGCAGCATTGAAACCCGGTGGCGCGCATTTACGCTTTTTACCAAACATTTGAAAAGGGGTCTAGAATGGGAGGTTGAAAAATAAAACATATTTGGCTTAAATAAATATAAAAGGCTCAATCAGCACATTTCAAAACTGAGATTTTGAGAGTTTTACTCCAGTTAACAGCAATGTTTGGCTCAATGTTGCTTTTTATCTAATAAACGCGTTATTAGTAAAATTCGATGAAACTGTGTAAACGAATAGGTTAAACTCTTGATTCAGGCGGGGCAGTCGATAAAGTTAGGTACAGGACAAAACATACTAGTAACATTAGCATTTTAAGTTCACTTAATTCTAAAATATCATATTCTCTACAGCCAAAACGAACTAAATGACTTTGTGACTGTAATATAAACTAAGATAACTTCGTAATTACCTTTTTTAATATTTTTCTAGTACAAAGTGTAATTTACATAAGTAAGAAAGTTTAACTTTGGATTAATACTGTCAAAGCCTGTTAGGTACTCGTTTAAAAGCTACGAAAAATATGACTCTACAGCAAAAAACCGCTTATCTGCACCGCCTTTTTTACAAAACTCTTAATATTACCCATTTGTTTTAATTTGTCATTTTAATGTGGTCTTCTTGTGTTTTTTTCTTTCTCCATTTCACCCTCTATCTCTCTCGTAATATTTTTTCCTGCTGAACTACGCATGATACACACATCAAAAAAGTCTTGGGATACTCAATATCCCTAGACAAATTTGATGTTTTGACTCAGTGTAGTAATATGCCTATATTGAAATGGTCAAAACTGTCTAGGGATAAAAAATATCCCTAGGCACTTTTGATGTGTGTATTTGATATTATATTATTTAATTTAATATTATTGCTTTATAATAATGCTACACTAAGTGGCATCATTGTAGTATGAAATATGGTAAAAAAATGACTGTCTGCTGAGTTTCTTGCGGCGTTTCTTCTCAGCAGTGGTCTCCTCTTGGGAAGCGCTGCTGGTAGATTCTTGACGTGTAAAAGTGCCCGTGCGGCCTACTTACTGAATAAATGTCTTTTATCTTTTTATCTTTATTTGTGTGATGAGCGCGAATATTTTGTCACGAGTCATGGATGTTGATGATGTCAAATTTGGAATTCAAGATTGCGGCCGTGATAATTTTCGTAAAAATCGTCATGGGTATCGTTTCTCATGTTTTCGGGGAAGGCAAACTCGAAAAAAATGGCGGCCATGATGTTGTTGGAAAAAATCGTCATGGGTATCGTTTCTCATGTTTTTGGGGATGGCAAATTCGAAAATGATGTCACATTCGGCATTCAAGATGGCGGCCATGTTGTTATTGGAAAAAATCCTCATGGGTATCGTTTTTTATGTTTTCGGGGATGGCAATTTTGAAAATGATGTCAAATTTGGAATTCAAGATTGCGGCCGTGATAATTTTCGTAAAAATCGTCATGGGTATCGTTTCTCATGTTTTCGGGGAAGGCAAACTCGAAAAAAATGGCGGCCATGATGTTGTTGGAAAAAATCGTCATGGGTATCGTTTCTCATGTTTTTGGGGATGGCAAATTCGAAAATGATGTCACATTCGGAATTCAAGATGGCGGCCATGATGTTGTTGGAAAAAATCGTCATGGGTATCGTTTCTCATGTTTTCGGGGATGGCAAATTCGAAAATGATGTCAGATTCGGAATTCAAGATGGCGGCCATGTTGTTATTGGAAAAAATCCTCATGGGTATCGTTTCTCATGTTTTCGGGGATGGCAAATTCGAAAATGATGTCAGATTCGGAATTCAAGATGGCGGCCATGTTGTTATTGGAAAAAATCGTCATGGGTATCGTTTCTCTTGTTTTCGGGGATGGAAAATTCGAAAATGATGTCAGATTCGGAATTCAAGATGGCGGCCATGTTGTTATTGGAAAAAATCCTCATGGGTATCGTTTTTTTATGTTTTCGGGGATGGCAATTTTGAAAATGATGTCAAATTTGGAATTCAAGATTGCGGCCGTGATAATTTTCGTAAAAATCGTCATGGGTATCGTTTCTCATGTTTTCGGGGAAGGCAAACTCGAAAAAATTTCAGTTTCGGAATTCAAGATGGCGGTCATAATGTTATTCGAATAAGTCCTCATGGGTATCGTATTTCATGTTTGCGGGGATGGCAAATTCGAAAAAAATATCAGATTTACAATTCAAGATGACCTGATTCGAAAAAGTCCTCATGGTTATCGTTTCTCATGTTTTCGGGGATGGCAAATTCGAAAATGATGTCAGATTCGGAATTCAAGATGGTGGCCATGATGTTTTTTGAAAAGGCAGTCATGGGTATCGTGTCTCATATTTTTGCGGATGGCGAATTCGAAAATGATGTCAGATTCGGAATTGGAGATGGCGGCCGGCCATGATTTACGCATGTTTTCGCGGATGGGGATTTAAAAAAAAAATTATGTCATATTGGGAATTCAAGATGGCGGACATATTGTTTTTCGTCAACATACTAAGGACATAATAATTAAACTCGCACGTAGGGTCGCAATTAGACCAATTCATCAGTTCATTTATTTAAATATAATAGACTGTGAAAACTTTAAGTAACAATATGAAACAGTCTGCTACAGATTTTAATTTGTAGACCTCCGTACATTGCCGATAAATATATTAATTTTAAGATTTTATGGGTGTTTTAATGACTGTTTTTATGTCTAAGACGTAATGTTTCTTAGAAAGAAATAAATACAATTCAAGTATTCAGACAGAATTTTCATCTCGATCATTAAAAGCTGTGATCATTTGCTGACAAGGTGCCACTTAGTATGGACGAGTAAAAAAAAAATTCAGGTAGTGTGTTTTTATTTCTGTTTATGTTCGTCTAATGAAGTTGAAGCACTTAAAAGTATTAAGTAATTATTCTAATTTGTTTATCAACGTTATTTACAAAAAAAAATACTGTTGTTAACATTTAATTAAACGTATTCTAGGTAACCTGTGGGTGTAAGAAGGTTATTGTTATGCTAGGTGGTAGACTAGTCAAATAATTGTTATTTTGCACTTAAAAAGCTCTGTATCAATGAATTTATTATTGATAACATTTTGAATATTACTTATCAAGAACATGTATAATAATATTTAAAATATTTTGTTGGGTACTCGTTCTCCATTGCAGATCTTACCGCACAATAATTATTTAAAAAAACAATAGTTCCATTAAATATTTATCTTAATTTAAGGTGTCGTCGCCAGCCGCAATTAAACTTGCGACATGACACGCTCATTGAAACTGAACATAACCGATTTTCTACAATAGCGTTTTACGATTATGTAAACCGTTTTAGGATTGTGCTTGCCAATGATCGAACCTGGTGCCAATAGTTTCGTAGGAAGGGCTAAATACTACGCTAACCTCTTTACTAATAAAATCTCATTATCATACTAGTACTAACATTCATTGTCGCCGATGAAGACGTAGGAATGTCCAACGAAGGGCCACCATCGTTTGTCAACGCGACGAATCTGTCTCGCAACAGCCTGTATCTTTCTCCCTCTCACGCCGATGTAGGCGCTCCACACGACGAACAGAACCAGCAGCGTGAGCCATATCATGTTTCTGCTGTCCTGAAACTTATCATATGTTTCACAGGATGTTTGCTAAAGTGTAGTTTGAAACTTAAAAAACAAGACTTTAAACTATTTTATTGTTTGACAAGAAAAACTGGGTTAAATACCTACATGTTTTGAGACACAATAAAAAAAACACATTTATAAAATATTTTAAGATAAAAAAAAACAAGGAAACAAGAAAGAGACATTAAATGAGTACCTACAAAAGTATTTTATATCAAATTTAACATGGTAAGTAAATATGGCGAATAGGTTGACTGAAAAATTCATTAATAATTATCCTCGCTGGCTCGCTCGCGTGGCTAAACATCTCGTGTCATTATGGCTTGTTTTAGTCTCTTGTTGAACAATCTACTATTAGCACCTTGAATAGAGGCTCAGTTATTACTATGTTGAGGATAAACAGAGTTTAAAAAAACCTCACCTGATTACTACGTAATGACTGTGACACTTCCTTCCCGTGCGAAATCAAACCAATTCTGTTTTAAAATTTTAGCGTTAAATACTTTTAACGTTTTGACCTCCTTTTTTGTAATTGTTTTTAATGTAACGTCGCTAATTGTCTTGTTAGACATTGAAATATTGTTTTGATTCAGTTTTTAACCGACGAGAAAAAACGGAGGAGGTTCTCAAGTCGACTGTTTTTGGCCTGTATGTATGTATGGTTCTTTGTTCCTTTGTTAACGCTGGGCGGATGGCTCTTCTTGGCAAGCGAGGTGTCATTAGATTCGTCTTAAGGATGATTTCCAGAATTTCTCAGATTTTTGGTCCAAAACTAAACTTAAAAACTTCAAAGATAAGTGGGGAGGAACAGTCATTTTTTGTAAATTTTTGGCTATCATTTTAAAAGTACGTCACAAAATACGTCATGTAAATTATATAACCAACAAAATGTTGGAAAACCCCCGACATTGACATTTCAAAGTTCAATACTTCAAAAACGGCTGAACCGATTTCGATATAAAACCGCTAGAAAACCTGCTTTCAAATAAAAAAAACCGCATCCAAATCGGTTCATCCATTTAAGAGCTACGGTGCCACAGACAGACACACACACACACACACACTTACACGTCAAACTTATAACACCCCTCTTTTTTGCGTCGGGGGTTAAAAAAAAGTATTGAAATTTGCAGATTGAGCCTTTTCATAATTATGACATTCCATTTTATATAATCAAATCACTTCCATTTTTCATCCCCTTATTCTAGACTCTTTTGCAAATATTTAGAAAAATAATTTCAAATTGTTTTTACGAAAAAAAAATGCGGGCAAGCAAATTATACAACTAGGCCATAGCTACAGAGAAAAACTGCTGTGATATACCAACAGACTGACGGACACCGAAGTCTCACCATAAGAGTTCCTTTTTTACCATTTTGGTACGGAACCCTAAAAATATTATTATATAACTCTTATTTACTTGATATGAGCTCTATTCTACTCGGTAAATCAATATTGCCTTTGACATTGTTCCGTATCGTTAACGTTAATATAACTCTTATTTACCTACTGAATTTACCAACCGGTGCCTGTCACTGTTAGAGAGGTGCTCGAAGATGTCACGTTGCGCGAGTCATTCCGACAGGCGTTCTATTTTGTTGCGAAAATACTTCGTTCTACTACCACTACCACTTGGTTACCACTTACCACTGGTAAAAATTGGGATCTTTCTTACCAATTTTTACTAAGGTTTAGTGGTACGCCTGACGGTAAGCAGTTACCAGCCAGTCGATTTACGCTTACAGTACCAAAAGTATCTTAGTACAATCTTAAAGAGTATGGTGAAATCGGGTCTAAGACTGCAAATACGGTTAGCAACGTATTTGCAGTCTTAAGATTGTAGTCTTGAGAATGCATCATAATGAGAATGATATCATTTAAGGTCAGGAAAACAGGTAAATAATTATGAAAACAGTGAATCTCCTCCGCTGTACTTTCTTTAAATTCACCCATTATTCTTATATTGTCTACTTCTGATCCTAGGTCACCAATACGCGATGATGTCGTTGAAGACGGTGGTGGCTTCGTTCATGTGGCAGTACCACGTCCTCCCCCCATTTCTGGACCCTCGCCATCTGAAATCCCCCCAGAGGGTCAAGTAAGTAATCGACATAAAGCACGATACGACAAACTGATAATTATGAAGAACAGGAACAGGTGAATATTAAGTCAGCAACTTTTTTATTGTTTGAATTGAAATATTGAATGAGCTCAACTTCCACTGGTTGGTTAGTAACTCCGTATTAATCCCAACCGATTTTATTAAACTTCATTATCATTTCGCCCTGATGCTGCTGCGACAAGCTCCAATGCTCCAATCCAATGTACGATGTGTGACCTGCCGTGGTGTCACCAAATGGTTCCTGGAAGATCAGCTCTAGCCTAAAAACCAATAACATGCTGAGCAGAAACCATTTTGCTCCTTCTGTCACTTGTTTAGATGTTTTGTATTTTTATTTTTGTTTGTTAATTTACATATCTGTACTTGTGTTAGATGTAAGCAAATAAATGTTTTTTCTTTCTTTCTTTCAATGATTGAGATAATAATATTTATCTCTATCTGAGGTTGGCGCAGCACGTCTGATTCTTCCAAACATCCCTATCACCCGTCATCTCAGTAATCACTACCTTGTGTTTCATATCGCTCTTCACACAGTGCCGTACTAAAATGCACTCAAACGTAAATATGGGAGGAAAAGTGGAAAAGGTAGAAATATTCGACCGTAGCTCTCCATAGATGATTCCATATCTTCGTTTCGAAAAGTCGTGGAAGAAATATATTTTAATCCAAAAGTAATAGCAAATTTTGTAATCTAAAGCATTGTCTACGAAAAGTTTACGCTAAAATGCACTAAAACGTAAATATGGAAGAAAAACTAGAAAAACGTAGTAATTTTTAAAGCTAGGTCCCCGTAGATGATTCCATATCTTTGGTCCTAGGGGTCCTGGAAAAAATCTTTGAACCCAAAAGTTTTAGCAAAATTTGCATTCTACAATATTGCAGAACCATGATTAGAACTAATTCCAGTGGTGTTAAAGTTCTTTTGAACTTTAACAACATTAAAGGGATAAAACCGAAAAAGTGACAGTGTTTCCAAGATGGCGGAGAAAGATATAGAGCTGGAGGGACGAAAAATTTGGGTTATCATGACATAAAAACATAAAAATTAGACCTTTTTTAGGGTACCGGAACAACGATTTACTAAATGTACGACGAATAGATTTGTATGGGCTGCACCTTATCCGGTATACCGTACTTCCGGTTCAAATTTCGGAATGGTGACAGGCAGATCCGTATTCTACAGTCAAAACCCTCTGATAACGTTGTCACCCCACCTGTTACATGATTTGCCGCTTGCATTCTACTTTTTCAAAAATGGTCCTAGACTATCTCTTTGTTACTTATCTCCTTTACATTATCCCCATTAATTATGCCCACCGCATTATTTTTATGAGACTTAAATTCGAAAATACTTTCTTGAAAAACCTGACTGCCTAAATTAAGAACCATGACATGTAGGTACATAATTATGACAGACATTGTATTTTGACAAAAAAAATATCACCAACACGTTACAACTATAAATACGCATTAAAATAGGTAGATCTTTCTGGTATTTTGCAGTCTAGTTGTTAAGAGAATTGTGAAGCGTCGCTAAAATCGCGTATCTGTCAAAAAAACTCCAAACAAATTTAGCTACGGGCGATAACGTTTTTCACCCCCTAAATCAAGTCCGATGTTCCATGATTTTTAAATATGTTGTAGTTATTATAAAGAACTAGGTCTGAACGTGTCTGTTTTTTTTTTTATTTCATTTAAATTATTATCTTTAAAAGGAAAACGTATGGACATAGTTTTTTATAATATTCAAAAATTGTAAAAATGGTTTGCCGTGTGGTGCCACTTGAATGAAGCCACTCCATGTCTTCCCGTGGATGTCGTAAGAGACGACTAAGGGACTAAAGGCTGTGTAGTGCTGTTAGGCGATGGGTTTGCAACCTGTCACTAATACACTGGATAACATCTTAGCCTGGTTGTGCAAAATGTGGTCACAGAATTATCAACAAGTTTTTGGAGTTCTTGGTGAGTCTGTGGCTCTGCCTACCCCACTTTGGGAATGAAGGCGTGAGTTGTATGATGATGATGTAAAAATAGGACTAGGTTTAAGAGAAGAGAAACGTTATCGCATTTTGTATGGAAATTTTTAGCTTCACATTCCTTTTAAGTTCTCAACACTTTGCTATACCTTTGTTAAGTTTTTTGGTAGAATAACCTGCCCGACCTTTGTATTTGAAATACAAAACAAACTTTCACGGAACAAATACTCGACAAGAGGGTTAACATAACTTGGCGTCATACTCGTAAAATATTGTTTCGTATGGCGATTTTGAATTCTTCCAGATCTATCTTACCTTAAACCGGACCTCTAAAGCAGTGTTTGGATTTTATTCCAAGAATTATTTATTAGCTTCCCAAATATCTGGACGATAGCGGTGGTACTCGTATCTCTTTTTCCTATGTAATTATAGTTTTGTGTATTGAAGATGGGGCATTCCGTTTAATCTTTAGGGTAAGCGACCTTTTTTTTTCAATTTTGTGATTGCAAATGCCTGTAGGTCTCAGTATCTACTTACTATCAATCAGCATGTGTGCACGTTTACCTTCTCCGTTTTAAATAAACAACATCCAAATAGAACGTTAAAAAGTGTTTGTCTAATTTTAGTTTGAATAATCTTTGCTTTGTTTTAGTTGGTGTTGCGTAAATAGATTTCGAAGTAAAAGGTTAAATATTTCGTCTCGAACAAATCAACACTTGTTCGATGGTTAAGAGGCATATGATTACTAGGAATATTTTATGAATTATTTATTTACATGTAAGTAAATATTATTTTACAGAAGTAATGAATATGCTGAGTACCTTTTATTAATTTTGATGCATAGAAGTTTCTCCAATATTCTTAAATTTCTTGTCTTTTTTGTAAATGTTTTAACCCCTGAAGCAAAAAGAAAGGTTTTACATTAGTTTAATATGTATCTTTGTACCTAGTCTTCACGCACTGTTGTTCTGTAGGAAAACAAGAAGATGGGATCAGTGCTGGATGGGAGGGAGCGCCGCCGAGCCGGTAACCTGAGGCTTGATCAAGGGTAACAGGGCGGAATGAATGGAGAGCCACTCGACCGCCCGTCTGCCTCGGCCGCGTCCCCACTCATCATCATCATCATCATCATCATCATCATCATCATCATCATCATCATCATCACCTAGTCTTCATATCTCAGTGATAAAACACAAATTAGTTGTTGTAAACAGATTTCAGTCAATTGGAGAAGCTTCTAAACTAGGTGTGCCTTAGGGCTCTACATTAGGTCCTTTATTTTTCTAGGTTTATATAAATGACTTACCACCCACGGTAGATAAACTTGGTGGTATTGTGTTATTTGCTGATGATATATCATTATTTTTTAAGAAAGACTGAGTATCCGTTAATTCTACACATAACTTAAAATCTTGTATTTCCTAAAGATAACTTTCGAAAGAAAATAACATTTAACAGTAGCATCATTTGTTAATGCAATCATTCATACAGTAAATTACCGTAAAACTACACAACTATGGTCCTAGCCTGCAACAAAAGTCTAATTTTCCTCATTACATTATTCTAAAATATGATACCTTACTGCTATTATTGCTGGGTATATGTACTGTTTGGCCTAAAATCGATTGTTCTAAACTCTGGCTATAGCTAAAGCTATCATATTTTTAGAATAATGTGGCAAGTAAAATTGGACTATTGTTGTAGGCCAGGACCATAGTTGTGTAGTTTTACGGTACCCGACATAGTATTGAAGTAACCCTTTTTAGTACATACAATTACTTGAAAAAGTCTTTGACTATAGAGTCGAGAACTATCTAACAGACAAAATCGCTTGATCTAAACCGGAAACTGAAATAACTTAGTAGTATAATCTTGTCTAGGGGACTTTTAGAGGTATATGTATAGATAAACGAAGCGAAACTTAGATCTTTAACATAAATTAAACCATGATGGTGCAAAATAACTAAAAAATAAATTGCTGTAAAAAAACTTAACTCAAAACAAAAATAAAACGTTTTTTTACAAGCTTTTGTTGCGGACTACACTTTTTCTTGCAAAGTCATTATCTGCTTGTCAAGACTAAACTAATGAGTGCCAACACGGTGGGTATACGTTAAGTGTATCGGAGATCCTGACGCCTTCCAACTTCATAATCTAATCAGCTCTTAGATACCATAATATTGCATTATCATATCGGGTGTACATAATTATGTAATATGTCGATCTGTTATGGTATTGTTTTTAACTCGGCCGCCATTACTGTCAAGTAAAGCCCGCTTTACATTTGGCTAAATTCAGTGTGCAGTGTAAAGGCAGTTAGCATGTTAGTCAAGAGGACGCGCTTATCCCCTCCTCGCCGCCTGTCTAGATTTAGCACACTGAATTTAGCCAAAAATATAAAGCGGGCTTTAATAAGAGCCATCAAAACGTTGACAATTCGTTAATAGAGCGCTTATTGTCTAACGCACTCGCAATCGCTAATGAAACTTCAAGATTGTTCGCAACAGACTAACGTTTATTTTAAAAGTGACACATTACATAAAGTATATAACTAAACAGATGTCGCCACTAGTACCATAGATAATAAATTATTTTGTTAAATCTTATCTTATTTTAACACCCTCTCCTAACAAAATAAACTAATATTCATATTACACTTCCACTATGCCCATTGACTTTAAAAATTTATAGTGCTTTTCCACACAAAGACTTTTTGTTAACAGATCAGCTGGCATGTTGGAAGTAGATACATAGCTGAGCTTAACTTTATTATTACAAACACATTCTCTGACAAAATGATGTCGTACATCAATGTGCTTGGTACGCTTATGAAATAGTGGATTTGCTGCCAATTTAAGTGAACTTTGACTATCACTGTACAAGCATATTGGTGTACTATCATTTGGCTTTGTCATTTCACATAATACATTCTGCAAATAAATTGCTTCCTTACAACTCTCACTTAGCGCCATGTACTCGGCTTCTGTGCTTGATAAAGCCACTGTTCTTTGCTTCCGTGATTCATATGATATCACACATCCTGACATCATGAAGCAAAACCCGGTATAAGACCGTCTATCCAAAGTACATGATGCCCAGTCAGAATCAACAAAACCATGCAAATGACTACTATCCCTTTTATACATTAGACCATAGCTTTTAGTTTTCTGTAAGTACTTTAACAGTCTTTTTAAATGCTTCCAATGCGTCTCATTATAACAGTTGTTGTATTGACTAAGGTAACTTACACTATAAGCAATATCGGGTCTTGTTAATACCGATAGGTACATAAGACTGCCTATTAATTGTTGGTAGGGGTACTTTTTATAACAATCATTTTTTACCCCCTTTTCTAATTTTAAATTGACTTCCATTGGAGTATAAGAACCATGACAATAAAACATATTAAATTTGTTTAAAATATTGTTAACAAATTGTTCCTGGTCTACAGTAATACAGTCTTTCTGAACATTCACTCTCATTCCAAGACACTGTTTAATCTGACCCAAATCTTTTATTCTAAATTTGTTTACAAGTTCTGTCTTCAACTGTTCATAGATACCCTGATTGTTATAAAATACAAAGAAGTCATCTACAAATAAAGCCACATATATTTTTATATCATCTTGGCATTTTATAAAAAGACAAGGTTCATATTTAGATTTTTTATAACCTAAATCAATTAAACATTCCTCTACTCGGGTATACCAGGCCCTGGCAGACTGTTTGAGACCATAAATTGCTCTTTTCAACTTTAGCACTTTATTGTCACAATCAGCAAAATCTGAACATTCAGGTATTTCCATATAAACATTTTCTTTTAAGAAACCATTTAAGAATGCTGTTGGTACATCTAGGTGGTTCATATTCAAGTCTAATTGCACACTCAGTGCAAACAATAATCTTAGAGTTGGATACCTTAAAACTGGAGAGAAGGTATCGCTATAATCTATGCCTTTCTTCTGTGTGAAACCTTTGGCAACGAGTCTTGCCCTATAGCGCACTTCACCATCACTATTGAATTTTTTCTTAAACACCCACTTGTTTTTAACCACTGTGCCATCCTTTGGCCTATTCACTAGCTCCCAAGTGTTATTATCACTGAAAGACTTTAACTCCTCTTTCATAGCACTTTGCCACTGCACTTTTTCTGGTCCATTCACAGCATCAGCGAGCAAGATATGCTCACTTGTCACATCCTCCACACACATGTTGGAGTAGCCGTAGTATTCCGGTGGACGCCTGACACGCTTTGGTACCTCCAAAGTCTCCTCTGCCACATCTTCTGCGCTGTCCGGCTCGTAGAAGGTATCATCCTCACTAGGTGATTCACTAGGAACATATGTTTCATCATTGACATCATCATATTGAACACTGTCCTCTTCCACGCTTAACTGGCTGTCCTCTGCTGCTGGACTAACTGTCACACATTCTGGCTGCTGTTCATGCTCAACCAAAACTGTTGCTACGTTTTTGTCAGCATCTTCCATGATTACCACATCTCTGGCAATGACTATATCATGAGATTGTGGATCATACAGCCTGTAACCTTTGGTAGTTTCTGAGTAGCCTACTAGTACCATCTTGGTGGCTTTCTTGTCCCATTTTCTACGCTTCTGCTTAGGAATGTGTACCATCACTGGACTGCCGAAGATCCTGAGATGCCCGATGTTCGGCTTCTTGCCCGTCCACATTTCATATGGGGTGACATCCTTGTTTATTCCTGCTGCTGGTGACCTGTTCTTCATATACACTGCGGTGTTTATTGACTCCGCCCAGAACTTTTTATCCAAGCTAGCATCGAATAGCAGACACCGTGCTTTCTCAACAATGGAACGATTGTATCTCTCTGCTACCCCATTTTGTTCAGGAGTATATGCTGTTGTCTTTTGATGCACTATACCACATTCCTTCAGGTAGTTCTCCATTTCAGTTGAGCAAAATTCACCACCACCATCCGATCTCAATGTTTTGATTTTCTTGGACTGCTGGTTCTCAACTAGTTTCTGAAACTCCCTGAAATACTGGAATGTCTGATGTTTTGATTTCAAGTAGTAAACAAAACACATCCTGCTGTAGTCATCGACAAAAATAAGGAAATATGTCGCCTTTCCTAGTGACTTATTCTCCATCGGCCCACACAGATCGGTATGAACCAATTCCAGACATTCCTGACTTCTGCTTGCACTCAGAGGAAATGGAAGCCTTGTCTGCTTCCCCTCGCAGCATACTGTACAGCTGGACTTGTCTAACTTGTCACCATCATTCAGGAAGGACACACCTTCTACTACTCCATTTTTCATCTTGCCTAGATCACTCGCATTTATGTGACCTAACCGCCTGTGCCATGTTGAACTTGAAGTTGTCGCAGCCGCCGCAATAAGTTGTTGAGACTTCACAATATTTAATCTGTACACCTCATTTTCTAACCTTGCTTCACCAACACATTCGCTTTTCGAGTTGTAAATGAAACATCCTTGATCGTTAAATTCCACTCGGTTGCCACTCGCGATGATTCTACTCACTGACAGCAAGTTCGTGGTGAGTTCAGGTATACACAAACAATTGTTTACAGTTACGTCAAACTGCTTGTTTCCAACTGCAGTCGTAAGTTGCAAGTCTCCGCAGCACACAACGTTCACTTTTGATTGATTTGCCACAATAATCTGCTTAGTTTTCGGTTGGTACGAAACATTTGATAGCATGTTTACATTCGACACCAAATGAGTACTCGCACCTGAATCAACGTAAAAGTCGTTTTGACTAAATTCACTAGTCAGAAATACTGCGCTAAATGCATTCATCTTCGCTTTGTTCTCGTCAGGACACTGATTTTTATAATGTCCATATTGTTTACATTTGTAACAACGAATGGTTTTTGCTGATTTGACGTTTCCACTGACATATGGTTGAAACTGCGTTCCGTTACCTCCATTTTTTTCATGTGTCTTTGGAAACGACTTCTGATTACCGCCATTTCTTTTCTGCGAATTCCTAGCGATAAATGCACTATCAGATTTAACCTCGAAATCTGTACTCATGTCTAACAACTTTGTTTTTATAAGGTCTGCACTTAAACTCATTCCTGAGTGTTCAATGGCCATGATCATCGGGCTAAACTTTTCTGGAAGGCCCGCCAAAAGTAAAGAACCGACCCACTCGTCGTTAATCTCGAAACCTGTGCCTTTTAATTTCTGTGCTGTTTCCACTAACTGCGTCACGTACGCCGTCATAGACTCGCTTGTTTCTAAGCGAATAGAAATTAAATTCCGTAATAAGCTAATTCTGCGCGTATAACCGGAGTCGTCGAACAAAGACTTTAGCTTATTCCACGTACTTCGCACTGTTGTTTCGCCTTTAATGTGAACATAAAGGGATGGATCCACGGTCAGTATCATCTTCGCTCTGGCTTTTCTGTCGCTTGATTCATCTAGCACTTGCTGACTAGACAAGTCGACGCCCTCCAGGATGAGAAAATTTTCCACGGCGAACGCCCAATCGTCGTAATTCTCTCGCCCCTTCAGTTTAGGAACATTCACTGCATAATTGCCTGCCATTCTAATTACTGTGCACTACTAAAAACTTTAAAAAACTAATTTATTGTATGGACTGAGCCCAAAACCTAATGAAACTTCAAGATTGTTCGCAACAGACTAACGTTTATTTTAAAAGTGACACATTACATAAAGTATATAACTAAACAGATGTCGCCACTAGTACCATAGATAATAAATTATTTTGTTAAATCTTATCTTATTTTAACAATCGCAACCGGCTTCAAAGTGGAGCAATTGTTTTCATTTTGTATGCAGACAAGCCTTCGATTTTCAAAATGAAAACGATCGTGATTGCGAGTGCGTTAGACAATAAGCCCTCAGGTCGAAGACGACCCCGATATGTTTTTAACGCCTAGAATCTCGGCCTAGTGCAAGTTAAATAAAATCTAGTAAAAATGAAACTTATACTCTATAAATATTAACTAAATATCAGTTAGTAGTAGAAAGGTAGGTACTCTTATTGAACAACAACTAAATTAAAATCAAAGTGATAACATGAAAAGCATAATGCTGGGGTCTTACAGTTAAAAAATAGACCCTTTAAAAACCAGTTAAGTTAATATATTTGAAGAGATTATAATTTAAAAAAAAAACATGACAATAAGGTAAATAATAGTTGTTGCTGCTTACCCTTAAGAGACTTGAAGGCCAAATCTTCGTTGACGTACTATTTTATGCGCAAACATGGGGCAGAGGTTAAAACAGATTAACTTTATTAAAAATACACATTCAAACTTTGTTTCCATGTTTTAAAATCCAATTCGTAATAGATTGTATTTTAACCCTTAACCAGTTCAACCCCACGGAGGTTTGAATTTAAAAAAAAATTGAAATAATAACCAGAAATTAAGTTCGAGATAATTTATCCTTAATTTAATTAAATTTTCAGGGAAGATAAAAAAAAAATGGTTTTTTCAGTTTTTTAATATAAGTGAAAAAGGGTGTGGCGCAAATTTGAGCCGGTGGGAGAGGACAGGTTAATAAGGCCCCGTTAAAGTAAAAATAATAGATCAAAATGAAATACAGTCATGGAACCGCAAGTCTCTAAAGAGTAATAATAGATTATGTTATATTTCAGGAAAATACAATTATAATAGTATCATAAAATATAGGTAGTAAAGTTCAATTTCAGCTTATTGTAATATGGTCAATATAGAGCGTCTGCCTTATTAAGGGTTAAGTATGTATGCATGTATGTATGTAAACACTTTATTGTAGAAAAAAAACCAAGTAACTGGATTTTTTATTAAACGTCCAAGTTTAATCGTGCGTCATCTAAAGAAAGATTTTTCTAGATGCAGGTAAACGGTGTCAGTTAATCTATCTGCATTGAGAAAAAAATACCTTTTTATGAATAAACTAACGTACCTAATAAATATTTACTTATCATTAATATAATGTTAGAACCCGCTATCGGAGGTGCAAATTGGTAGCTGCAAAGTAGGGATGTGTAAAAATTATTTTGAAATACTATTTGTATGTCGATAATTATAGCTATAATGTCGATTATTTTTCTTTACCATAATGAGAGTCTAGGACTTTAATTAAACGTGTTTATTTTATAAAACAGGACTATATACTTAAAAAATGAATATTTGTTAAATATTTTTCATTTTTATAAATAAAAATCTTCAATCTTTAATCATTACTAACAAATTATCCTTATCTTCACAGCACCAACCATTCATAAATTTATTAAAAATTCATTTTTTCTTCAGTTTTTTTGAGTTCAGCGTATTCTGCAAGAAGTGACTCCATTTTATAATATATAAAATATTTTATACGATTAAAATATGCTCGCAAACACAGCTAAGCACAGCACAGTTGTAAGATGACATTGACAATCTATTGACGTAAATAACTTATTATCAAATATAAGTGGCCAGTATTATACCTCTATTGATAAGGTTTATCCCAAGAGCGTTCATGCACTGCCTTGCAACTCAAAACATTAGAAAAGTAAAATAGCAGCCATAGTGTTTTTGTTGTACTCGTACTGATAATGATTTACGTTTCTGATGACAATGATTATCATGGATCCCAAAAAAAACATGTTAAACTGTAGTATAAAATATGGTATAAATACATATAAAACTAATTGTACAGAAAAAGTAAGAATGTCGATATCGACATCATAAATATTTTTACTCATCCCTAAGAACTTGACAGCTACCAATTTGCACCTCTTATAGCGGGGGCTAATAATGATAAGTGACACCTGTAACTCATTATGTGACTATTATTTACATACCAGACCCGTCCTCACTTTGAGTTGGTTTATTTTCAAAATAAAATATAGTCGTCTAGCTGTTGCGCGGTAAAAAAAGTCCTTTGTCCTTCTTTGGGGTTCAAGCTATCTTCATACCTTTCATCGAAATCAGTTCAGCAGCTTAATATAATCTTTCTTAATATAATCGTGAAAGCGAAACAAAAAACATAAAGTTAGTTTCACATTATGTTTTTTTAAATCATACTAATATACTTAAAAAAAAATGTTTTAAAAACAAAAAACCGCCTTCAAAAACGCAAAAAATTACTTCTATTTAAAATGATAGGTAATAGGTTACAACAGAAGTCGGCTTTTGGTTGAAAATATTGTGAGTCGCTGCCGACTTCAGTTGGACCATTTTTATAGAAGTTATTTTTTGCGTTTTTGAAGGCGGTTTTTTTTTGAACATTTATTTTATTTTACACTTTTTAGTGATCATAATAAGATTATGTAGTCCCACTTCTTAGTTGATATACTTACCTATGAAACTTTAAGACATTTCAAGCTCGTCACAAGCAACGCCGCGGGAAAATCATAGTCATTTTTTAACACCTAAATGTTCTTCGTTGTAGTCGCTCAACTATCTTAATCGAGATATCTTGTCGCTACCCTTGAAATCAGTACGGTTGAGGAGTTCCGGTGGCCATCTGTGGTCTTCATCATCAGTTCCGCTTCAGAAAATGATATTTTCTGATATGCTTTATGAATAGTAGAAGTAATATTATATGTATAGTACGGTTCAAAGATTTACTCGTATCTATTGTTATTTCGGTATTTAACCGGTTAGTATGGCTAGCATGAAGTGTTTCTTGTACACATAATCAAATAAATAAACTTGCACGTGGTAACGACATGCTTTTAAGCCAAGGCCCGAGTTGTATGTATGTATGTAAACTCTTTATTGTACAAACAGAAAATAACAAATTAAAAAGAAACAGAAACACAAAAGGTATGTACAAAGGCGAACTTATCCCTTTAAGGGATCTCTTCCAGTTAACCTTTGAGCGATTGGGATATTAATAAAAACAACGGATGGCTAAACGTACAACAATTAAAGATACAGAAGACTAAAATAATAATAGCAAATAAATAGATAATAAATAAATGAATATACTTGTATAAATATAAATAAATACATAATTAAATAAATAAATATAAAATATATATATAATATAAGTATGAAAGGTAGAAAGGACATACAGTCTTAGATCAGGAACAAGAGTCAAGCCAGTATTTCTTAAGCCTAGATCTAAGTGAAGCAACAGATTGTGATTGCCTGATGTCAGTTGGAAGACTATTCCATAAACGAACAGAATGTACCGAGAAGGATTTAGAATAACATTTGGATTTGCTAGCAGGAAAAGCAAGGAGTAGGTTGGCACTCGAGCGTAAGCGGTTCTGGGAGCCGGTAGCTAAGAAAGAAAACCGTTCGACAAGGTAAGGAGGGGATTGAGGATTGAAAAGGATATTAAATAGCAACGACAGGATATGGACATTTCTACGCGACCTAATGGGCAACCATTTTAGCTGAGTACGGAAATCAGACACATGGTCAAATTTCCGCAAGCCAAATATGTACCGAATGCACACGTTCTGAAGCCGTTCCAGCTTATTGAGCAGCTCTTCAGTAGCGTCAATATATGCGATGTCACCATAGTCGAATAAAGGGAGAAGAAGAGATTGCGCAAGAGTAATCTTGGTGCGAAGGGGTAGAAAATTCTGCAGGCGCCTAAGAGAATGGAGAGATCTAAAGAGTTTACGACTAACTTCAGAAACATGAGCCGACCAGGAAAGCGTCTGATCCATTGTGAGACCCAAATTTTTGACAGTGGTTGAAAAAGGAATGATAGTACCGTCGAATACCAAATTCGGACACACAATGTCAGACAACTTTGCGATAAAATGTGGACTACCGATAACAATTGCTTGCGATTTTCTCGCGTTGATTTTTAGCCCGTAGTTAGCTGCCCAGTCTCGAATAGTCGCAAGGTCAGAGTTTATTAGGCTTATTAAGGAGGGAAAATCATCAATACCAGCCGAGGCGTAAATCTGCAAATCGTCTGCATAAAGGTGAAAGCAAGATTGGAGGGAAGCAGTGATGCCATTAATAAATATGGAAAACAGAAGCGGGGACAGCACAGCTCCCTGGGGGACACCAGCGGACAAATCCCTCCAGGAAGAGACAGTGTCATCTACCTTAACAAGCTGGCGCCTCCCAAGGAGATATGATTGGAACCACGAGAGAGCCGTAGAAGAGACATTAAACGTTTCAAGGATGCCGAGGAGGATGTCAAAGTCAACGGTGTTAAAAGCACTGCTAAAGTCCAATAAGACCAGAACAGTGAGTTTTCTGTTTTCTATATTAAGACGAATGTCGTCGGTGACCTTGACCAAGGCAGTGACAGTGCTATGCCCGGGGCGGAACCCAGATTGTAACAAATTGAAAAGTTTGTGAAAGTTAAGGAATCGAGACAGTTTTCTATTTATAAAATGTTCTATAATTTTCGATAGGACTGGAAGAATTGAAATTGGACGATATTCGGAAAAGGAAGAGGGATTAGTGGTCTTAGGAAGAGGAATGACATGGGCAGATTTCCACAAAGAGGGAAAGCAGCCTGATGACAAAGAAAAGTTAATAATTTTGGATAGGATGGGAGAAATAGGCTCCGCCACGAGCATAAGCATATCCAAACCCACACCGTCTTCACCAACGGCTTTCGTCTTAATATTTTTTAAAATATTTAATGTCTCCTCCGTCGAAATGAAGCCTAGGTCGAAAGGGGGAAAGTTGGGGTGAGGAGTGTTGGCGAGAAGAGATAAAGTCTGTTTTTTTAGAGACGGGTCCAAGACAACCGGAGAAGCGCTAAAGTGATTGTTGAGAGAATTGAGGTCAAGTTTAACATTAGAAGAGTTTTGTTGAGGTTTGCCCACCCCTAAAGACTTAAGAAACTTCCATAATTTAGGATAGGGACAACTCTCTATACGTTCGTGAATGTAGCGGCGCCTAGCATCTCTACACCTATGACTGCAGCGATTACGCAAGACAACATAGTTTTGGTGATTTTCATCTGTCGGTTTATGGCGCAGCTTCAAGCGGGCCCGGTTCCTCTTAGCCATTAGAGCCTTAATATCAGAAGTAAGCCACGGCGCAGGGTAATGCTTAACCCGCAAAGGCTTTAAAGGCGCGTGACGGTCGAAAATCGCAAGCAATTTGTCGGTAAAAGCTTCAAGTTTCAGGTCAACACTGTCAAGAGCATCAATGGACTGCCAGTTGACGTCGTGGACGTCTGAGAGCAGGGCTTCCCGATCCACATTACCAAGATTACGGCAAAGAATAAATTTATGCCTGCGTTTTGGGGGTCGAATTCTGAAGGAAGCAAATATTAAATCGTGATTTGAGAAGGCAGCAGCGTTAAACTGGCCGTGAAGAGAAACAAGGTTAGGAGAAGAAGTAATGATAAGATCTAAAAGAGAGGGGGGGCCATTATGAGGGAAGTGCGTAGGGCTGAGAGGAAGAATACTAAAGTTCAAGGAATTTGTAAGAGATTTAAGTTTAGAGGACCGGAAGTCGTTTTTAACGAGACACGTATTAAGGTCACCCATTAGAATGGTGTGATCGAACTGCGGGACAAGATCTCCCAACGTCATCTCAAGAGCATCAAAGTAGTTTATGTTCGAGGAAGGACTATAATATACTCCGAGAAGGACTTTAGAGTGATGTAATGAGACAATAAGAAACAGATACTCAGGGGACTTTGAATAAAGAGAAGGCGAATGAGCAACAATCTCGCAGGCAAGATCACTCTTTAAGTAGATGGCAACACCGCCACCCCGAATAGTACCGTGTCCACTATCATTGGGGCCAGTCCTGTCGTTGCGAATTAATTGATAGCCAGGAAGAGGGTAGAGTGTAGAAGGAAGAGATGGCTTCAGCCAAGTTTCGGAAATCAAAATGGCATGGATGTTTTTGCAAGAGAAAGAAGAAAGTAGGTCAGGGAAGTGAGCTGGTACACTCTGAGCGTTAATGTGAACGACATTGAAATTTTTTTGTGAATTGCAAAAAGTGGTGTTCAACCGATCGCAAAGATCTGGCATATCTGACTGGTCACTCAAGGAATCGTATAAACTAGACGAGGATAAGGAAAAGAAAACACTGTCATGACTCGCATTCAATACATCCGACATGAAGGTAAAATATATGTGTAAATATATATAATATAAATAAAATTAAATAGTATACTAATAATCTAAGATATCGAATACGAACGTATACGTATCGTACCTACTCTAAATAAAACCGGACGCGATTGTAACTCAATCGCTCGCCAGCAGCTGTTCAGATGCAAATTACTAGTTAGCTAAACAAAGGTAAAACAAATATATATGAAGTAACAAATCTCCGAATGGAAAATACATAATAAGCATGAAAAAATTTAAAATATCAACTACTCACTCACATTACAAGTACCGAAAGAAACGTTTGAAGTGCGAAACGGAACGCAACACAAACGTCAAACAAATGTCACCTGCGTCAGTGTCATTTTCATGTCAAACAAACTTCAAGAGTGATACCGCCGCAAGCGACGAAATTAAAAATCTATTTATAGAACACAGTTATAGTATAAGAAGTAAACAGAAAACGGCGGCACAAATAAAAATAAAAAATTCGATGCAGCGGGAAGACGCAAATTGGGAAAAAAAATAACGACATAAAGTCTATTTGGGCTTTGCAGTGGCAGCTGCGCGTTTTGGGAGTTTTGCACGCACTGTCAACGGCTGCTTGCTAGCGGCATTCTGCGTATGACCAGACGATCCCAGGGTTTCGCCACTTGGTACCACGGCTGGAGAAGGCAGGGCACGGAGCTCTGACATAGTGGTGACTCGGCGACGAGAACCATCTCGGCATAACACCACAATCCGACCATCATTCGTCCAACTGCCCCTGACGCCAAAGATCTTCCGTGCCTCAACGAAGACTGCGTGCCGACTGCCAGTCAGGAACTCCGACAGGGTCATGCCAGAGCCTTTCAGTTTGGTTTTGGCTAACCAGACTGCCTTCCGCAGCACCTGGGACGTAAACCTCAACAGTATGGGCCTTGGTTTGGAAGGATCCCGAAGTTTGCCAAGACGATGGCACACGTGAACAGCCTCCGCAGACATGCCTTGAACCAGCAGATTTTGAGAGCAGATGGCAACGGCAGCATCCACAGTGATTTCATTTTCTGTCTCGGGCACCCCATGCAGAAGCAGAACCTTGGATCGTGACCTCATTTCTAGGTCATCAAGGGATTTGGCCACCAGGTCCATTTGTGCCTGAAGACAGGATACAGTTTTCCATATAAAGGCCTTAAATACCTGGTAATCACTGTCGACCGAGGCGTGTTGAGTACTGGAGGTAGACTGGCCACTCTCAAATGTAGCCATCCTTGTAGCAAAAAGCTCCCTCATCTCATCCATGTTTTGCTTGAGTTGTGATAAAGTGTCCATAGTGTGTAAAGTGAAGTGAGAGGGTGGAGATTAGATACTTGTAAAAAGTAAGTAAATATTATTCAGAAAGCTAAGATAACAACTGTGGGCGGCAATTAGAGTAAATTTAATCCATTAAGCCAAAAAATTGTACTGATTTACCAATATATGTATTTTACAATAAAAATTTAAGCTATGAGCAAAATTTCTAAGTCTTGTTTATTTGCCTACCCGAAATAAAAAAAACAAAAAAAAAAAAAGTTGTAATGTATTATTTAATAATTTCGTGGTTCAAAGTACTGATCGATTGTGAAATCCCTTTTTCCTAAAATACTTATGTTTTCAATTACATCCGATACAACAAACAACAAATTTACCATACATGACAAGCTATATTGAGGCTATGATGGTAAAATAATTATAATAAGTAAGTGAAATAAAATTAATAGAAAATAAGAATTTATCAGAACATTGAATACTGTTTATTATTTTTATATTTAATGATACGTTTACTTATGCTTATGTACGTAAATTAGAGGCATAGTTTTTAATGATCGGTCATTCAAAAGCTTTTTTTGTCACGTTTTAAATATATATTTTTTCGCATAGTCATTCCTTATCTTTGTCTTTGAGATAATATTTAACTGTTATGCTTTGCCAACAAAAATCATCTGTGAATCACACATTGCAAAATATATCTATTGAGAAAAAAGTAGTTGCAATTCGAAATGAAGCAAAAGCATTTAAGATAAAGTGTCTGTTAAAGGTTGGTGAAAATTAGGATTCAATAGAAAAAACAAGTAATGGTCAGATAAATTTGAAAACACAAAGGTGTATTGACGTGACATCTCTTCGTTTTTCAGTATTACGTTTTATATTTTGACCGAAATTGAGGAAAAAAAATATTGTCCCAGCTCGTTTCATTTTCAGCAAATAATTAAAACAATTTGAAGAGTCAAGAAGTTACCGCTTCTGGAAATATCTTTATAACAAATCAAACACTAAATTTGATAATGAAAATTAATTCAGTCTATTGCTTTAGCTTCGGAAGGTCAGGTGGATTTTTTACACAGATTTTAGCCGGGCATTTGATAAGATGAGTCATACGTCACTATGTCATAAACCTGACATTGTATGCCATTAAAGCCTCTTATTTTCGTTGAAATTGTTCAAATTTAATTGCAGTCAAGTTGTAGCGCTAAAAGGTTTCGAATCATCCCCTTTGCTTTGTATATCACGACTAGAGTTCACCAAGGCTCAGCTCTTGGTCTTCTTTATAATTTTCATCAATGTAAAAGCAGACGCGTTCTGCGCTCTAAACTGTTATTTTGATTTGCAAAATATCTGTAAAGTATGAAACCGGTGGCTTTACCGTAATTTTATAGAAAAAAATCCAAACTACTTGAACTTTTTTCATTTTATTCTATAAACTGTTACTCCGTTTCCTTGTTTCTTAACTTAAATTTATGATTCGTTCAGAACGGTTTTTTTAATTTGCTTAATCAATCACAAGGCAATGAGTAAAACCATTGGTAGATATTTTTATGCCAATAGTGACATTTGACAAAAAAAATCAAAAAGGAAGAGGTTCTCCATGCTGGTTTTTTTTATGTAGGTATGTTCCCCGATTACTCGAAGACCAATGAGCCGATATGAATAAAATATTTTGTTGTTCAAAAGGGTATACCTTTTAGTTAGTCCAATTGTCAACACGTCAGGATCTGATAATGGGATCTTGGAGAAATCAAGGGAACTCCTCAAATATTATAGGCACACTTATAGTGATTTCGAGATTTTTCACTTTAACTCGTGCATTTGCTCTTGAAAAAAACTATATGGTGAAGTGGAACTGATGATGAAGACCACAGATGGCTACCGGAACTCCTTAACGATACCTATTTCAAGGGTGGCGATAAGATATCTCGATTAAGGTACTTGGGCGAGTATGACGAAGCACATTTAGGTTAAAATATATGACTATGACATTCCCACGGCGTTTCCTGCTTGAAATAATCTATTGTTTCCCGTTAATATTGAGAAATGGGACTACATAACAACATAAATAGGATCACTAAAAAGTGTTAAATATTATTATTTTTTAAACCGGCCAATTGCGTGTCGGACTCGCGCACGAAGGGTTCCGTACCATTATCTATACATTAGCAAAGAACGGCAAAAAAATCACGTTTATTCTATGGGAGCCCATCTTAAATATTTATTTTATTTTGTTTTTAGTATTTGTTAGTTATAGCGGCAACAGAAATAAATATTCTGTGAAAATTTCAACTATCTAGCTATCACGGTTCATGAGATACAGCCTGGTGATAGACAGACGGACAAACGGACTGCGGAGTCTTATTAATAGGGTCCCGTTTTTACCCTTTGTGTACGGAAATGTAAAAAACAAAAACCCGCCTTCAAAAATGCAAAAAATAACTTCTTTTAAAATGGTAGGTATGTGTTCGGTTTTTGGTTTAAAATAAGTACATATTGTGGGACGACGACTTCAGTAGGACTGACGACCTACACGACACACACATAACACGTATCATAGTTATCATAACTCATAATTCTATTCACGATCTAAATAGGTTAGGTTAGGTTAGTTAGGTTATGAAACTGAAATAAACCATTTAGTAAAACCACAAATGTAAAAATGTAATGAATCTAAATTGAATAAATTGGTGTTTTAATTATAACATGTACTTACTTATTACGCATTAAAGCTAATTCGGCAATTTATTTATATTGAAAAACGAGTAAATTAAAAAAAAAGGAAAATGATTTGATACGTTTTAAATAAACGCCGTTTGTAAAGTTTAAACTGTTTAGTCAATGAACGCTTAGAAAGTAAAATAAACATGGAGGAACTTTGTTTTGAAGAATATTGGCTATTATGAGTTAGTCATCCTAGTCCAAACATGGTTTTAAAAAGTAAAAACCCGGGACATAATAAAGTTTTAATTGTTTTTTTTTCCGTGGCCTTTTGTAGCGCAGAACTTCGCGAGCTGTTTTTAAAAGCATTTTTTTTATCGAGCATTTTAGAAAAAAAATGTTGTAAAATTAAAATAACTATACTGTAATATTGTACTCATACAAATAGTTATTTATGTAACTGGTATATAATGTAGGTTCTTAAGGTACGAGAGCCGAGGTTAGAGCGCGAGCTTGCGAGCGCTCTAATTACAGGCACGAGTACCTTAAGAGCTAATTATGTAGGTACCGTTGCATACATTACTTTTTCTAAAAGCTTAAAATGATACTGACAAAAATAAACTATCGGTTACTTTTCTTGTATACTTTACTAGATTTTTCTGGTAACAAATAACTTGTCAGCAAAGTCATTTGCATTATTCCGATTGGCGTTAATACTTAGGCCCGTATTAATAAACTGATCTCAACTGTAATGCTCGTCTCGAGATGCGTCAAAAATGACAGTGTTCTATGGTTTGGCGTTTACTTTGACGTATCTTGTGACGGGCCTCACAGTCAAGATGAGTCTATTAATACGGCCCTTAGTTTGTGAATTTTTTTGTTAAATGTTTACAAATTTCATGCAAATTTTAATAGTAAGAACAGTTCTGACAAATTTATCGTAAATTGGGAATGCCAAACAAAACGCCATTTTGTTGATATCCATATTGAACGTAACCATGGTAACCAAATAACAAAACGATGGATATTAATCATCTATGTTTTGTAATTTAATAAAAATGTTATTTTAAACACATAATTAGTCTCAAATTTAATTTGGTTTTTAATATACGTAATTTTAATTGGTATTAATATATTTTTAACGGTTTATTATACAAATTAGGGTGTCAAGTGTTCACTAAACGCCAATACTGATATCCGCAATGACCGTAACCATCGTAACATCAATGCTATAATAATTATTATAGAACTGTTATTACTATGGCAACGGTCATTATATAATTGTTTTCACGCTTCGGTTACGCTATAGGTGGTGTTTTGATACCATTAACGATATCAATATTAGCGGTTTATAGTACGCGAGTAGAAAAAACAACTTGTGTTCAAACATGTGATTGCTAAGAACGAAAGAAGTCGCGGAAAAATGAATCTTGCTGTGACCGTTATACACTTGAATTTTGACTGAAGTTTACATAGAAAGAAACAGAACAACTTAAACCTTACATAAAACTTTACTTAATACGTTACCAAATAAATTATAAAATATAACACTGATAGTCGCGGAAGCATTCAGTCGGGTGTTAATTTTTTTCTCCTTAACTTTTGGATTGCAAGATCCAGTGCCAGTATTGTATTTATTAGGGTTTATGTAGATCAGCAAAAATGTTTTGGGTACTGATTTTTTTGATTGGTATCGCTTATTTAGAATTCTGTCGTTTAGGACGGAGAAAGTTGGTTGCGTTGTCCAAACAGCTGCCGGCTGATGAAAAGAGTTACCCTATTATTGGCCATGCGTACATGTTAGTGGGAAATGATGAACGTAAGTTTTTACTAGACAACTTAAGAAGGAAGATTTATGCTCGTATTTCTATATTTAATAATGTATGTGTTTTTCATTGTCCCTTTTAAGAAATGAATTTTGTTTTAGTATCGTGATTATCATTAGGTATGTTTGTTTTGAAAATATAAAATATTTTTAAGACGTTATTTTACAGTTAACGTTTTGTTTATTTCGAAGCCCGAATTTTGCTTAATTCACAATTATATTATTCAGAAGCCCAGAGAGACGTGAGACCTTGACGTAAATATTACGGCATAAGAAAGCACCTTATTTACTGATAAGTGATAAATAAATAAATAAATATCGGGGGACAATGACACACCAATTGACCTAGTCCCAAACTAAGCTCTAGGCTTGTACTATGGGTATAAGACAACGATATACATACTTATATAGAGAAATATATGGGTTACCTTTGTTTCGGCGAAAAATGTTTGCCAAATATATAATTTCCCAACTTTTCATTTGCCAACCCGCTTTGTTTTCAGTTACCGTAAATATTTCAGGATTTTATAAAAACTAACCTAACCTAACCTATAGGGTTCTACACGATGGTACTGAAATAAATCCTGAATAATTTACATAACATAGGGTTGGCAATTGAAAAATTTGGGAAATGATACATTTGGCAAACATATTTTTGCCAAACGGCAGGCTCCCGAAATATATACTTTAAATACATAGAAAACATCCATGACCCAGTAACAAATATTGGCGCTCATCACACAAATTAATATCTACCCTTATCGGGGTTTGAACCCAGGACCGCTAGCTTTGTAGGCAGGGTCAATACCAACTAGGCCAACGCGTCGTAAAAAATATAGAATATACTTAGTTCCAGAATATAGTTTTAGTTAGTTTTGAATATAGTTTAGGAGTTATAAAGGTTTTACTCGTAAAGAATAATACTGGTAAAGAACGATACCATTAAATTTTACACCTTACACGTTATTAAATCCGGGTGGTACTTATCTATTCATTTGACCAAAATATTGTTTTTTGAATGTATGATTTCACAAACTGCTATTTTACATCGGTAAGGTTAGGTTAGGCTTGAAACCATTATAAATAAATCTACGGCGGGAAGTAGCGATCGCGGTCACCATCAACGGAATAATACTTTAACGCAACAAAGAAAAACGTTAGGGTCTTCCCAGACCTATCGACGCGGAATCGGCTTGAGCCGGTAAGAAAAAGTTTTATGTCCATGCAATAGGAGCGAAAACGACGTCGTTTTGTCCGCAACGCCGAATCGAGCCAAACCGAGCCGAGCGACGCCTTTTTCACTCTTATAAAATGCCTCGACTACTACATTACACGGTAGCATATCGAACAGCACAGTTTTCGTCAAAAATCGAGCACAACGTTGAACTATCCTTTTAATTGTTGCTATGGTGACGGCACCAATGATGAACACTTTTAGCTGACAGGCACCAGTAATGGACACTTATAAATATAAACGTAAAAATTGAAAAAAATAAAAGACGGTGTCTTTCGAACGATCATGACTCATTTGTGACGTAAATCGTAACTTGTGAACCAAAGCGTGTCTATTGTAACCTTTCGAGACTTATGATTTTTCTACGTGACAACAATTGTCACCCCTTCCTGATTTAAATTCAACATTTTTTTCATGACCTTTTTAATTTAGGTTAATAGGTAGAGTTTGCTTCTTTTATCAGTATTTCTTGGAGTTATAAGTTAGGTCTCTTAGTCCAGTCTCCCAGCCCTCCCCCCGTTTGAGCTAGGTTCGAGCTAGGGCCTTGGAGCGTAGTATTGTATTTCGGATGCGACCTGTTTAATTTACGCTTAGAATAATACACTCCATATGGCTCTTTGGCAAACATTAAGAATGGATTTCTGATTGTTCGTCAAAGACCGAGTATGTGCAACGTAATGTAGGTATGTGCACCAGCACCCTTCCGTCCGCTAGGATCCAGTGATAGGATCCATTAAAGGGGTCAAGTGAACTATATGTACATTCAAATCCATTAATGAAGTAGTCTTAGAGTGGACTTTAATGTACACTTAAATCCACTTGGAGTCCTTTACATTTTTTAATACGCTGGGATCCATCAATGCATTCTATTGCACTCTTAATTACACCTCGACCCATCAATGCATGTTATTGCACTACTATGTATACGAGTATCCATCAATGGATTTTATCGAACGTTTAATTCTCTCGGATCCATCAATTGATGGATACTCGTGGACATTGTGGAATACGAAAATCCATTGATGGATCCCGGTATATAAAAAGTTCAATTGAATCCATTCATGGATCTTTGTTGACTGCATAGTACCTATATTTAAATCTATTGATGGATCCCAGTGTATTAAAAAGTTTAAACGGATTTAAGTGTATATTAAAGCCTACTCTACTCCATTAATGGATTTGAAAGTACAAAAAGTCCACTTGATCCCTTTAATGGATCCTATCAATGTAGCTCAGTGGACGGAGGGAAAATCATGAGATTTCTCTTGAGCGCCTTGGGAAGGTTTCATTAGTTTGATCATTAAACTTCAATTTTTAGACCAAATGAAGACATTTCAAGAAATGGGCAGGACTGCGGTTAAGCGCGGAGGCCTTGCTTCCTATTGGATTGGCCCAATTTTTTTCTTAGGTAAGAAATTATAATACTCTAGCTTGGGGTATCCATACAACTTTTGCGTCAAGCCTCCCTGTATATAAATCCCTCAATCCCTCAATAATAAAAGTCTCCTATACGTAGAATTTGCTATTTTCAATATTTAAGGTAGTTGCCATCCATGTGGCGTTCGTTTTACCACCATGTATATAGAAACTGTCTTTTAAGAAAAAATCGCCGAGCGAATTCTGCAAAAAAAATAAACTGCTGTCTGTTACGGTTCAGAAGATACAGCTATTTAATAGGGTCCCGGTGGGCCCCCTTCGGGTACGAATTCCTTAAAATAGGTACCGTAATGTGTTATTAAATTATTTTCAACAGTGGTGGCAGATCCCGCAGTCAGCGAATTATTATTGAAGGCTTGTCTTGAAAAGCACAAAATAATGAATATTTTGCGTTTTTTCGTTGGAAATGGGAGCATATACGCACCAGGTAAGAAAAATATTGAATACTATACATATAATTTATTGTGGCTATTCAGAAATTCCAAGATCATTGTCCTAGGGTGGATTCGATCAAACTCGTATAAATACGCATATATCTATTCCACAATTTTATTCTGGAGTTTGTTGGGCTTTTAGTTTTTGTTTACGTCTTATCAAAGCTTTACTGTGGCCTGGGCTTTTTTCAAGTAATTATTTGCACCAGATATCTACTCTCACAGAACATAGCAACAGTCAAAATACAAAATAAAATAAAAATTGACGATTTTATTCATGTGTCATTTTAATTATTGGATTTTAAATAATATTCTTTTTTGAAAAGCAATTTGATAAAACTTGGGTTCTGGATCTCCTTTATTAGGTCTGAATAAGTAGTACCACTTGTTAGCCATTTTTTTTGACCAACCATGCGCCTTACACCTGTATATATAATAACTATAATCATTATATTAATAACTTGGCATCACGAATTAATTATCCTTGTCTTTAAAAATATCTTAGGCTATCTTTGTCTTCAAAAATATCTTAGGCTATCTTTGTCTTCAAAAATATCTTACGCTATCTTTGTCTTCAAAAATATCTGAGGTCCTAGACTAGATGCAGTCGGCGTTCATTATCGTTTTCAAAAATGTATAGGATTGACGTAAGCTGTCAGACGGTCGCGTGGAGCGCCTACGTCAATTCCAAACATTTTGTCAGTTTTCGTTTTCTTGTCTCTAAGGTCTCTGCTTCACGTTGTCTATGTCAAATATTGATAAGCTTTAAATACCCGTATAGATGATAGATTGACTTTACAATTATGTTCTTTACCATTTTTATTGTTGCATCAGTATCAATATGGCGTCCGCGGCGCAAGCTCTTGGCTCCAACCTTCAATGTAAGGAGACTCAATCGATTCGTGGACATCTTTGCGAAGCAGAGTGCTGTAATGGTGGAACAGCTTCAGTCTTCCGTTGGCAAAGGGACATTTTCAGTTTGGAAGTTTTTGACCACGTACACCTTTGATTCAGTATGCGGTAAGTTGGTTCAAGATGTTTAAAAATATGTATATACACGTCGTGTGTTTAGCCAAATTATGGGATGGAAAGGGAAGCAGAGAGTAGGCACGTTTAACTTACCTAAACGTTGTCATTATCAGGAGAAACGCTTTCTGAGGAAGCTTACATATTCAAACAACTGAGTGTGTAATTGCAAGGGCTCATCTCTGTAAGATCAGAAAATAGTCAAAGTACATTATTATTTTTACAAAGTATCAAAACTTAGTCACTTTCCGCGTTAATTTGTCTTTATTTCTTTCTGGCTGTCAATATATCCGCTAACACTTCATAAACCACGCAACGGATTCGTGTTTGATTCGGTTTTCACCATCGTGAACCAGATTTTTTACATAAAACCTTCCGTGAAAAATTATATAACTGATGGTGAAAACCGCATGAGATCATCGCGGACACACAGATAGACAGACAGACGCAAAGCAAATCGCTAGTATATTTAAATAAAAAAAAAAAAATAGTACATAGAAAAGTATTTAACAAATATTCAAGCTCATCACACAAAATATTTGCCCTGACCGGACCAGTAACTTCAAAGGCAGGAATGCTTCTCCGCAATGATGGTCTTGTCCGAAGCGCTAGTAGATTCACTCCATATCACCGACGTGTAAAAGAGCCCTCATGTGTCCAACTTTCTGAATAAACATTTTGAATTTTGAATTTTCATCACTACTTGACTATGATAACTGCGTCAGTAAATAGGTAGGTATTCATATATATATATATTTTCAGAAACTACTCTTGGTGTTCGCATAAATGCTCAAAGCAATCCTGATCACCCTTTTCTGGAAGCCTTTGAAGTCGTGGCAGTGCTGCTGGCTAATCGCATGGTGAAGTTTTGGCTGCATCCAGACTGGCTGTACAGGCTCCTGCCACAGTTCAAGGAGGCATCAAAGGCCAGGCAGCACGCATTTGATTTCGTTGATAAGGTAAGAAAGAATGTGTATTGTTTTGAACTTGGTTTTGCCCTGCGTTTCATGAGATATAGATTTTCCAAAAAAAATTGCTAAGAATGGGTGGCATATCAAATTATAATACTTTTTATCGCATACAATGTTTAAAATTCGAAAAAAAAAAACGTAAAACTCGCAATATTGTGCTCTAGTTATCATTACTTACGTCGATCAAGTAAACAAACATACGAATGCCTACTAAGTTGACTGTAAGGTCTGTAAGAACTCCGTTCTGTCGATGATGGAAGATTCTAATCCATATTTTAAAATAAGTAAAGACAAAAACAGGCAGAGTTTGCGACTTTATTTTATACTATGTAGGTATAATTAATATATAAAGAAATATCTTTACTTACGTATTAAATGATCAATTAATTAATTAATATTAACATTAGTAAAATCTTTCAGATCATCGTATCGAAACGCGAGGAAATGGAACACAAGCAGCATGATCCAGATTATGCTCCTAAGTCAGGTAATGAGGCGAGAATCAAATTGTGTTGAAATTATTCGTTGATACTTTCACGATATTCATACATATTTCTATAAATATAATAATGAGCAGATTCATATATAGTTCGCTCAGCACAGGGCCCACACGATTTCCTTTTAACTCTATGAATATTGCCCCTGACTAATCATTTTCATGTTCTACTTATAAAATTGTATTTGACTCAACGACTCCTCCACCAAGTTTCATAAAGATCACATCAACGATAAGTACTCAATTTCTCTTCACACAAACAAACGAATACCCTCTGAATTAACTTTTGGCACAGCAAAATGAAACGGGTTGATTCAGACTACAAGATAATAACTTGTAATTGATAATAATTGTTATCTCTTTTGTTTGTACAATAAAGTGTTTACATACATACATACATACATACTTGTAAACAATATTGGCAAAAAGCAATAATAGTCCTGTTGCTGTCAAAGTTTTCCTTTTTGAGATAAGCTTTTGCTGCCGACTATACTTTTCTCCGCTCAGACATCACATGCTTATCAAGACGAAAAAAGGGAGCCCCAACTCGGCGAGTAGGTACCTACATATTAAGTTCAGCAAAGATCTCGTTGCCACCTTACGACACCATCATCAGATCAGCTCGTTGGTACCATAATATTGCATAGTTGTTAGGTTGACACATGTATTTCAAATTTTAGCCCATTCCATCACCGGGAACTAGTTCAAAATTGACTTTCAAAATTCCAGGAAGTTAAATAAAAGCTATTAAATAAAACTTCTTTTCATGATTTACAGATTCATATCTCGGTTTCCAATCGCTTTTGGAAATGCTGCTTGAGACGTCGCTTAAAGTCAAAGGATTCACAAATGTGGAGTTACGTGAAGAGATGTTGGTGATGGCGTCGGCTGGAACAGACACGTCTGCTGTTGGAGCTTGTTTTGCCCTCGTTATGTTGTCGCGGCATCCTAAGGTTCAAGAAAAAATGGTTGAAGAGTAAGTATTTTTAAAACGATCTATTGGTAGTCCAAGAGACAAACTGAGATTAATACAGGATGGATGAGAGTAGTGTGACGAGGCAGAGATCAGTGAGGGTAGACAAATTGCTAAACGCTAAAGTAAACGATTTTCAAAAACTGACAACTTGTATGGGATTGACTTGGCCGCTGGACCCAACCGTCTGACAGGTTATGTCAATCCTATACATTTTGGATAACGATAACAAACGCCAAATGCATCTTGTCTCTCTACGCAACAGTGAGTGGATTCATGCTGATTGGGTGGATGGCTATTTGGATATCCATAGTCATATTTGTAGTCAAAATATGCTGCTAAATGTAGGAGTTTTCTGTTGAAAATTAAAACGTTATACCAGTCATGTTGCCAAGTTGCGCGACTCCCAAATGCGGGTCCTATTGAACAAACAAAGCCAAAAAATAAATTATGTCTAATTGTAATACTGTGCAAATACTGACAATAACAATGTTATTTTCGTTGATTTAGACGGTCAAGCGTAGGTACCTTATGAGCCATGTATTTCGTTGTTATGAAGATAAACTCAATAAAAATAATATTAAACAGACTGGAGGAGGTGTTAGGTTACACAGACCGACCTGTGACCGCCGCCGATCTGCCGAGGCTCAAGTACTTAGATGCCGTTGTCAAGGAAACCCTGAGGCTGTACCCGCCAGTACCGATCATCGTCAGGGCTGTCAGCAGTGACACTGAACTTCGTGAGTTTCAAGTTCCATAGTTTACTCGTAAAAATGTTAATGTTTAAAATACAGACACATTTTTCAAAACAAATATGTTCTGCACCCTTTAAGAAGCAATAGTAAAAATATATTGTAATCTAAAACTGACTGATAGACAACGCACAGCCTAAATCGCTGGATAAAGGGACCTGAAATTTAAAGGGAATTTTCCTGGTAAAATCTTAAGGGGAGAGTCTGATTGTCCTGAGTTGGTGGCGCAACTGGTGCGCCTCTTGGTCCCATTTTTGACGAAATTCAACTTCCGGCCTCGTCACCACCATCTGCTAGCATTGTCAATGGCGCGCACTGTGTCTCACAGCAACTCACCACTTGTTCGCGCTCTGAAGCTTCTAAATACGCTCCTCGCATCGGTACCAGACTGCGATGTTTTTGCTTGTAGGTGGGTGGTTTTGAGAGGTGAATGTTTGAGGTTCTCTGAGGTGATGGATGTGAGTTTGTCGTCAAAAAATTATTTATAAATGTGAAGATTAATAATCTGTTATTCTGCTGGAAAGTGTGAACTCATATCATATTTTGTATTTCACAGTGCCTTAGTACCTGTTACTGTTATACTATGTTTTTTTTTTAAAATAAATAAGTAAATTAATAAATTGGGTACCCCAGCGGAACACTATCTTGTAGATACGGGAATAGCGGGAAACGCGTACCTTGCTTTTATTAATTTAATTCTCATAATCACATCGCTTGCAGAATCTGGCATCATAATCCCAAAGGGCACGGGGCTCCTCATCAACATCTGGGCCATCCACCGGAACCCTCAGTACTGGGGGCCCGACGCCGAGCTCTTCAGACCTGAACGTTTCTTCGAGCCTCTTAAGCACCCAGCACAGTTCGTGCCTTTTAGCTACGGAACGAGAAACTGCCTTGGTAATTTTTCAGGTGTCATTTTGATAAGTATTTCTAAGCGAGTTCAAAAAAGGAGGAGGTTCTCAATTCGTCGGGATCTTTATTACGATTACTCAGACATTGCTGCACTGATTTGAAAAAAATATTTTTTTGCTTTTAAATGAATCCTTTCTAGTTGGTCCCACTGTCAAAACGTCAGGATCTGATAATGGGATCTTGGAGACATCGAGGGAACTATTCAAATGTCGTATAATGTCCTCTTAATTGAGTAGTGGGACTAGGTACATAATAAATAGCATAATACTATTTATGATCACTAAAGTGTGTAAAAAATTAACAGGTCAGTCAAACTGAAGTCAGCGTCCAAAAATATTTTCAACCAAACGCCGACTTCAGTTTGACTGACCATATTAAATGCAATATTTCTTTGCGTTTTTGAAGTTGGTTATTGTCTTTTTTAATATTTTATACTTTATACCTTCAGAAGCCATATTATGGGGGGTCAAGACCTGTTAACTTCCTCACAGTAATTGAGAGATATCAGTTATTCAACTGTTATAGTACCGTCCCTTTGACTGCCTGAAATTTTTAAGGTTTTAATTGCCACTTAGTAATACGGCCAATGATCCAGTATTGGTTTTGGAGCAGTGGACGAAGTGCTTTATCCAATTTTCTTGTGCAAGAGCGACGGTATCAAGTACTAGTTAGCTTCCTGTAATATAGTACCATTGTCACAAGAGTGTCAGCCATTTTACATCACTCGTTAAGTTTGTAAAGTAGTATCCTTGTAAGCTGCCTTTTTAATTTGGATAGCAAGAAAAGTCGAAAACATCTTGGAAATCATAAAAGATAGTCAGCTATGCTGCACAATAGAGCTATTCAACAAAAAAAATATGGGGAGAAAAACAAAAAGTTGGTCTGCCTAGGCGGCAACTGGCAGAAAAAATCACACAGGTTACAGCTAAGTAGCTACCTAATTTTTGATTTCTGTTTCAACGTAAGGTTGTCTGGTAGAGTATGCATGCTTTTAGAATTAAGTGCGCCTTTTGTAAGTTATTTTTATTTTATAATATACAGTATTTAAATAAGTAATACGAGTGAACTCGTTAGCTAAAGTAAATCATAAATAGAAAAACTTGGTCTGCCGCTCCCTTCATTGGCGTTTGTTCTGTGCGACTAATTTTGGCCTTTACCAATTATGTTATCCGAGTTGCCGAACATCGCTACTTCATTTGAGGGAACACCTTAAAATTTCGAATTATTTTTTCCGAACATTCATTGGTCTGTTTTGTTTTTTTCTCTGAAAGCTATGTTATGCTTTAGGTATTAAATATTAATGTATGATTTATTAGCAACATCAAAAAAAATCTTCTATCAAAACATTGAATTCGGAATTTTGATCAATTACATCCTCATTAATTGTCATCAATTGGTTCAATGTATTATTTATAAAACTATTTTTAAGCCTATTTTATCATTTCCAGGATATCAATACGCCATGATGTCGATGAAGACGGTACTAGCAACAGTTGTACGGCACTACCGGATCCTGCCTCCATCAGGTATTGATGAGGAGAAACTACAGGAGCCAATAAGAGTCAAGTTTGAAATTATGATGAAGGCGGTAGACAAATTCCAGATACAACTAGAACATAGAAATCCACAGACTTCTGGAACAATCGGCTGATCACCAAAATAGTCCAAAGTATTAAGTGATGATTTGAATCAGTGTAGACGTTAGTAAGATGTAAGATATTTGAGTTGTTTTCCACCTCTTTGTAAATAAATAAAGCTTTTCAATTATTTATTTTTATAACAAGTGGATCTGGTTTTATTTGAAGCTCCCCTTTCTTTATTAATTCCCTATTTATAGGCGGGAGTGTCTCGGAACAAATGCGAAAGGGCATCCAATCGAATGCACAAATAATTATTTAAGTCAATTCGTAGGATTTGTTTGAAATACTACTTTAATAAAAAACCATAATGCACCCTAGACAAGATGCATTGCGAGATCGTTATCGTTGTCGAAAATGTACTTATTGGATTGATGTAAGCCGCGTAAGGAGACGCCGCGTCAAGCGCTTATGTCAATTATATACATTTAAACGGTTTTTCAAAATCGTTAACGAGAGCGTTATGCATGTTTTCTAGGGCTTCTGAAAAGTGTGATTTGTTCTGTAACACCTAAAAAGTGGGTTACAATATTATCATCTCGTCTAAAATGCAACCTGGTCTACAGGAGTAAGTGGTCTAAAAAGCAACTCGTCTTAATGCATTCACTGCCACCGACGCACATATGCGTTCACTGTCATACAAATTTATTCCTAGGCCACGTCCCCTGGCAGTGAATGCGTTAACAAGTATTACCAAGTCGCCCAAATTGCAAATGGTCGAATTAACAAGTGCTCTAACACGCACTTAGACCACTTGCTCTATAAGACCATCTGCGTTTTAGACCACTTGCTACTTAGACCAAACTGCGTTTTAGACCCCTTGCTACACAAGACCAGCTGCATTTTAAACCACTTGCTACTTATACCAGCTGCGTTTTAGACTACTTGCTGCTTAGATCAGCTGTGTTTTAGACGAGATAATACTAATCCGTTGTCTCAAGTTGGCTCTGCATTTCTCCACCCTTTGGCCACCGTGTACGGCCAGCAGTGAGTAGGGCACTCACAATCAAGGTGTTTCCTTTATAGTATAAGATCTGAATAGGAGACGACCTGCACCCAGCTGTTTATTCGATAAAAAGTATTTTTCACGCCACTGCTCGGAAATATGGCCAAAGAAGGATCGAAATCAGAATAGAAAGTTGCTCTTAGTAGTACAACACAAAAACAGTCCAACAATGTTGAGTTGCAAAGTAAAATGGAGTGTTTTTAGACCAGTTTACTTTCTACTCTGCTATTGGTCGGTTATTTATGACATTAGTAACTCGTTCGGAAATAAATAAAAAAATGTTTGACAAATATGACATTAGAACGTTTAATTAAAAAATTAAAACGTCAAATCCGCTCAGTGAAAGTGTATTTTTGCGATTGTAAACGTGTTTTTATGTAAGTTTTTAAGGCGTACGTGAAAAACGCCTTTGCATCTTTAAATAAGGTAAAAATTAAAAAAGTTAAAAAGGCGGGAATGAAAATTACTTCTGATCTTTTAATTGGAAACAAACGCTAAACTTTTGAACTTTTGATTGGAAATTTGTACGATATTCAACAAAAATGAGTGATACAAGTACAGATATGGATCTTACACCGCCTGAAATTCAGGATACGGCAAAGTCGGTAATTCGGAATTTACTGCCAATAAAATCCCGTCGCAAATATCAGAAAGTGTATGAAAATTTCAAAGCATGGCAAATAAATAAAAAAACGAACTCTTTCTCTGAAAGCGTAATGCTGACCTACTTTGATTAACTTTCAAATATCAATATTACTTTTAATTAAACTGTGTATTATGTCCTAACCTGTTTTATTTCCTTACATTAGGCGTGAAAAGCACATAGTATTGCCTCGGGTAGAAAGTGCAATAGATGGACTCGTATCTTCGCGGTCCTCACCTGCGGCTCGGCCCGCGAACTAACTCGTCCATCTATTGCTTACTTTCTGTACCTGGGCTACAATGTACTATTATATCAAATTGAATATGGTATAAGTAAAATATGGCGAATAGGTAAAATAATAATAATAATAATATTACTGAAAAATTTCAGTCCAATACAGTCTACGATAAAAAAAAAACGAACAAGTTTTTTTAAAATTGCTATTGATTGTTTAATAGACCAGTTACTTATTCGTATGGTCGCGGGCAATAAGAATAAGTACTGAAGATGGCAGAAGCTAGTTTGATATAAAATACTTTTTATCGAATAAACAGCTGGGTGAAGGTCGTCTCCTATTCTGATCCCCTACTATTGATTAAGGACGCTTGAAGGTCAAGTAAAAAAAAAAATCAAGTTATTATCTTGTCATCCTTTAACTCAACGTTACAGTCAAGGTCACCAATATGTATACACCACAAAGTCTCAAAAATATGTAGGTACACAGACCTTATTACCATGGCAATAAGGTCTATGTGAACATACTTTTGCAACTTTGTGCGGATATTTATTTTTATCCTTGACTGTACACAATGTATAAAAAAACGCCTGTTAAAAAAATCTGCAAAAAGTCTAAACAAATGGCCGCTAGAAGCATTACAGGGCCTTTATTCAACACGGTAAAAACGATATCGTTGTTGATATCGTATTGTCAACGTTTTGATAGCTCTTATTCACTTGACAGTAATGGCGGCCGAGTTAAAAACAAAGTACCATAACAGGTAAAATACGATTTGTATTTTACCGCCTGGAATAGAGGTGCAGGGATTCATGGAGATCTGGCCTTCGCCCTGCTGTAGGACACTCAAATAGGCAAAAAAAAAAAATGAAAATAAAGTTTGAAAATTATTGTTGCTTGATTTTGCGTGTTATTTTATTAATAACTTAAATCAAACAAACGGTTGCGGTTTTATTGCGAAAAAATAACCAAATCTTCATTCAGAGTAATGGCACACATACCCATGATGGTGCTGATGACAAAAAAATAATCTATTTTTTATTTTTCCAAAAAAAATAACTCTTAACTCCGTGGGTCAGGACAGGTTAAAAATGATTATGTTAGTAACAATTGTTAGTATTTCTGGACTACGATTTCAGATCTTTGAGAAACGAGCATTACCGGTTCTCCGGTTACATTGGACTCAAAATTGCAGTGAGGTTCCCACATAAATGCGTTAGCAAGTAGTTCGAGCTCCGCTGCAGCTTATGCAGTCATGAGAATAAGGCACCAATGTAGTGACGACACGGTTGGTCTACTTCGCTTGCTTTAACAGTATAATTACATACGGTCTTATAAAAAGATAAAAAGATAAAAGTCATTTATTCAGTAAGTAGGCCGCACGGGCACCTTTACACGTCAGGAGTCTACCAGCGCTTCCCAAGAGGAGACCACTGCCGAGAAGAAACGCCGCAAGAAACTCAGCAGTCAGTCATTTTTTTAACCATATTTCCTATTACAATGATACAACTTAGTCTAGTATTATATAAAGCTATAAATATTAATTTAAATATAATATCAAATATCATGCGTAGATCAGCAGGAAAACATGGCAAAAATATTAGGAGAGATATAGACGGAGAAAAAGGCAAAAACAAAAAAATTAATAATAAACAAAGTTTCGACATGTTTTCCTACATCAACAGTGTCCCCTAGACAAGATAAAGGTTTTACATTTGAACAAATTATTATTGACTAAGTTTCGAGTTTAGGCCATGCATTTTTGTCTGCTAGATAGTCCTCGACCCTATAATACGCTTTAGACATTAACGACTTTTTCAAGTAATTTTTAAGTGCTGAAAAGGGTAACTTTAAAACTACGTCAGGTAATTTATTATAGAAATGAATGCATTGACCAACAAATGATTTATATACTTTACGTACGCGGAATTTTCGAATAGCAATTTTATTTTTATTTCTTGTATTTAAATTATGTATATCAGAATTTTTGGTGAAAGAATCTAAATTTTTAATAACATAAATAATATTCTCATAAATAAATTGAGATGCTACAGTTAAGATATTAATTTCTTTAAATAGTTCTCTTAAGGAGTCACGAGAATTTAAGTTATAAATAGAACGAATGGCCCTTTTTTGTAAAACAAATATAGTTTGTATTTCAGCTGCGTAGCATTATTTTGTGGCGATCGGCTGCGGATATCGATACAGTGTTTATTTTGCAAAAAAGGGCTATTAAAGCTATTTATAACTTGGGGTCGCGTGAGTCACCGAGGGAATTCTTCAAGGAAATAGATATTCTAACACTGCCGTCGCTATATGTACTTATGTGAAATAATAATCTTTGTTAGGAAGAATTTACACAATTTCCCAACGAACATTGATAAGCCAAACTCAACCAGGAGCACAGGAAAACTCAAAACCACATTTCATAGTCTGGCCTAAACTTCAAAATCATTCTTGGGAAACTGTATAAAATTCTACAATAAAATTCCAAAAAAAATTCTGAGCTTACTGACTCTTAATTGAAATCTTCATTAAACAAAAACTAATTTCCCGAGCATATTATAAAGTAAACGATTATATCATGGATAGGGATGTTTGGCAGTGAGTCGTGCATCCTGCATGAGTAATCTACGCTTAAAAATGTAGGAAAATACTGTGATATTGAAAACTTATGTATGATGTACCTAAACTTTTTTTGAAAGTTTACCCTGCCGAGTTTCTTACGCCGATTTTTCTCGGGGCAAAGGTTTTATTTTTCGAACCGGTGGTAATACTTTTTGAAATACATTGGTGCAATTATTATGCCTAAATTGAACAATAAAAAACTTTGACTCTGACTTTCTCAAAGGCCGGTAACGCGTGTTTGATTATTCATTCTACTTAATGATTAGTTTATACCTAACTTATGTATTGATTATGACTACCGTCGAGGGTTTGATGATGGGGTTTGAGATGGAGACGGAAGGCTATCAAGGGAAGCCCTTATTTGTTTGGAAACTAAAGTTTTTAAATTATTAATCAGAGTGTAACAAACCTATTGCGACTAGGGCTTGCAAATATTCGATAGATTCAGATGTTCGAATTTTCGACTATTAATTTACACATATTCGAATAATTTTAATAATATTCGAATAATCCTAAAAATTTAATAAAAAGCGGTATACACTATGGTTAACTAAATTGCAGCGACTGAGTACAAATTCTATTACGTTTAAATTAAAATAACTATACTGTGATATTGTACCTACACATACAAAAACAACTTGTGTCCAAACATGTGATTGCTAAGGACGAAAGAAGTCGCGGAAAAATGAATCTTGCTGTGACCGTTATACACTTGAATTTTGACTGTAGTTTACATATAAAGAATCAGAACTGTTAGGCTTACATAAAACTTTACTTAATACGTTACCAAACAAATTATAAAATATAACACTGATAGACGCGGAAGCATTCAGTCGGGTGTTAATTTTTTTCTCCTTAACTTTTTGATTGTGAGATCCAGTGCCAGTATATATTTATTAGGGTTTATTTAGAACAGCAAAAATGTTTTGGATACTGATTCTTTTGATTGGTATCGCTTATTTAGAATTCTGTCGTTTAGGACGGAGAAAATTGGTTGCGTTGTCCAAACAGCTGCCGGCTGATGAAAAGAGTTACCCTATTATTGGCCATGCGTACATGTTTGTGGGAAATGATGAACGTAAGTTTTTACTAGACAACTTAAGAAGGACGATTTATGCACGTAATTTTATATATTATAATATATTTGTTGTTCATTGTCCCTTTTACGAAATGAATTTTGTTTTAGTATCGTGATTATCATAAGGTTCATAATTAGTTCAGAAGTAATTAGGGTTTTAATATGATACTGGTAAAGAACGCTACCTATGTATGCACCTTTGCTTAAAACATTTATCCCGCGAAATTGAATGGGAATTAGGTTCCTTGAAAGAAAAGCAGCTGTAACTTTATTTAATGAATCAATTTTAGTTGTTGAATGAAAAGCTAGAAGTATTTTAGTGGCTAAGACAGTATGGATGTATTTTGAATGCGTTGATATTTTGAAATTATGGTATAATTGTTCTAAAGCAAAATATTGCTACGTTGTTAATAATTACATAATATGAAGTTTTGGAACCATAAACTATACTTATATTTTTCGCCAAAAGAGGCAAAGGTGTACCGCAAGTAGGGCTTGCAAATATTCAATAGATTCAGATATTCGAATATTCGACTATTAATTTACACATATTTGAATAATTCGAATAATACTCGAATAATCCTAAAAATTACCTGAGTACAAATTATATTAATTACCTTGATAATATGACCTACGTAAGCGATAGAATCATCTTTTATTTCATATTATAGATGAGAAGTTATGAATTTTGTTGAGGAAAGTACTCTTTTGCAATGTGCGGTTGGTGAAAAAAGAACAGGGTAAAATCTCACACTGCCAACTGGTGTTTTCTTTCCGGCTCATACGACTAAATCCAAGATTTGTCGCGTAAAACGATGTTATATGAATCTACAGCATTTGACTCTCCTCCATTAAAGCGTTGCGGAGTAGACTTGCACCAAATAACACGAGCGGCCTTTTTTTTGGACAAATTATGGACGAGAAATTTACGGTTTTTTCTGTTCTGTGGTGCGAACCATTGGGTATTCTACTACATGTGGATGGAAGCCTTCCCGGCGGTATTAATTTATTTTGAGACAATCAATTTATAACCAGATGGACACTTAACTCTTAATTCAAAAGAGTAAAGTGTCCATTATTGGTGCCTTCAGCTAAAATCAATGTAATCAGCATGCTGCTGTGATACCAAGAAGGCGGCTAACTGCACAGTAATATTATAAGCAATTAAAATCTAAAGTGGTTGCTAATTAAATAGGGTACCTATACAATGCCTCGACTGCTTCATTACACGGTAGCATATCGAACAGAACAGTTTTCGTCAAAAATCGAGCACATCGTTGAACTATCTTTTTAATTGTTGCTAGGGTGACAGCACCAATGATAGACACTTTATGGTGACAGGCACCAGTAATAGACACTTCATTCTTAATTCCATACGGTCCTAAATTGATTGTTGCAAAACAAATGAATAACGCTTATCTTCTGTAAAATAAGAACCAAGACAAGTGTCCATTTTTGGTGCCTTGCCCATTATTGGTTCCATGAATAGGGTATTTAATCAGTATTTTTTGGTAAAAAAACGGCTCATTTTTTTTAAAAAGACTTTTACGTAAGTGTAAGAGCGTTTTCTTATTATTCCTGTTATTTTTTCTATAAATTGTAAAGTAAAAATTGAAAAAAAAAATACAGTGCCTTTCGAACGATCTTGAATCATTTGTGACGTAAATCGTAACATGTGAAACAAAGCGTTGTATAGGTATTGTGACCTTTTGAGACTTGTTTTTTCTACGTGAAATATTTTATCTTAACAATTGTCACCTCTTGCTGATTTAAATTTAGAATTTTTTTCAAGACCTTTATAATTTAGGTTAATAGGTGGAGTTTGATTATTTTATCTGTATACGTAACGGATTTAAGTGTATATTATAGCTCACTCTACTCCAATAATGGATTTCAAAGTACAAAAAGTCCCCTTGATCATTTAATGAATCCTATTAACGGAGGGAGAATCACGAGATTTCTCTTAAGTGCCAAGGGAAGGTTTCATTCATTATTATTTGTTTGATCATTTAACTTCAATTTTCAGACCACATGAAGTCATTTCAAGAAATGGGCAGGACTGCAGTTAAGCGCGGAGGCCTTGCTTCCTATTGGCTTGGCCCAAATTTTATCTTAGGTAAGAAATTATAATACTCTAGCTTAGGGTTTCCGTCGATTTTTGCGTTGAGCCTCCCTGGGTAGTAAATAATATTTTCATGACCCCCTTTAATTTTTTTCGTGATAAAAAACAAACGTAGGTAGGAACATTAATTTAACGACATCGACGGACGACGTCGCGTTGTGATAAAAGGACCGAATGTATCACAATCAATGTGTTATTATTATTATTTATGTTAGGGCCTGTTTCACAATCGCCAAGTAAAACGTATCTGACACATAAATTTAGCCCTTTCCTTTTCTTACACTTGAACATAGATAAGGGGAGAGCCAACTTTAACTGGCTCATAAATTTACTTGTCGATTGTGAAACAGGCCCTAATGCTGGCTTCTGCTCGTGCCTTCGTCCGCATAGATTTCACTTATAGTTATTCCCTCGGCAACCTTAAAAATTTTCGGGATGAAGAGTAGCCTATGTGTTAATCCAGGGTATAAGCTATCTCCACTCCAAATTTAATAAAATTCCGTCCAGCCATTGCAGCGTGAAGGAGTAACAAACAAACAAACCCATAACAAACTTTAGCATTTATAACATTATACAGGATGTCCCAGAAACCGATGTCAACTGGCCTAGGGCTGAAAGAGCAGCTAAAAAGCTAACGATTTAACCCCTTTGTATGTTTAGCAAATTTTACTAGTTTCGGAAATATTGATCATTTTAATCAGATTTTTTGTAATTTTCCCTTTTTTTTTCATAAGTTTTTATGCTGCCGCCGCCGCCGCTGTCTATTATGGTTCAGAAGATACATCTCTTTAATAGGATCCCATTGGACCCCTTTCGGCTACGAATTCTTTAAATAGGTACCGTAATGTGTTATTAAATTATTTTCAACAGTGGTGGCCGATCCCGCAGTCAACGAATTATTATTGAAGACTTGCCTTGAAAAACACAAAGTAATGAATATTATGCGTTTTTTTGTTGGAAATGGGAGCATATACGCACCAGGTAAGAAAAATATTGAATATGTACTACCTATGTAATTTATTGTGGCTATTAAGAAATTCCAAAATCGCTGTCCTAGGGTGGATTCGACCAAACTCGTAATAAATACGCATATTATTTGTTTGTTGGGCTTTTAGTTTTTATTTACGTCTTTTTAAAGCTTTACTGTGGCCTGGGCTTTTTTCAAGTAATTATTTGCACCAGATATCAACTCTCACAGAACATAGCAACCGTCAAGATACAAATAAAATAAAAATTGGCGGTTTTATTCATGTTTCTTTTTAATTATCCAATTTCAATTTAAAAAAAAATGAATAGTAATTTGAAAAAATATTGGGGTTCTGGACCTCCTTTATTAGGCCTGAATAAGTAGTACCACATATTCGCCATTTTTTTTTGACCAACCATTCGCCTTACAGCCTGTATATTATACAGGGTGTCCCAAAATCGGTAACCCACATTGACACCGGAGGTAGGTCAGCTTAAGAGGTACCGAACCAGCCTAACATGACCTCAGTAAAATGACTTTATTTTTTTCAAATTGCTATAGGCCTATAGGCCTATAGGCTTCATTGGTCTAGCAATTTGAAAAAAATAAAGTCACTTTACTGAGGTCATGTTAGGCTGGTTCGGTACCTCTTAAGCTGACCTACCTCCGGTGTCAATGTGGGTTACCGATTTTGGGACACCCTGTATAATAACTATAATCAGTATATTTACTTGGCTTCACGACTAATTATCCTTGTCTTTAAAAATATCTTAGGCTATCTATGCCTTCAAAAATAATTATCTTAGGCTGTCTTTGTCTTCAAAAATATCTTAGGCTATCTTTGTCTTCAAAAATATCTTAGGCTATCTTTGTCTTTAAAACTATCTTAGGCTATCTTTGTCTTCAAAAATATCTTATGCTATCTTTGTCTTCAAAAATATCTTACGCTGTCTTTGTCTTCAAAAACATCTGAGGTCCCAGACAAGATGCATTCGGCATTCGTTATCGTTTTCAAAAATGTATAGGATTGACGTAAGCTGTCAGACGGTCGCGTGGAGCGCCTACGTCATTTCCATACATTTTGTCAGTTTTCGTTTTCTTGATCAGCTTTAAATACCCGTATAGATGATAGATTGACTTTACAATTATGTTCTTTACCATTTTTATTGTTGCATCAGTATCAATATGGCGTCCACGACGCAAGCTCTTGGCTCCAACCTTCAATGTAAGGAGACTCAATCGGTTCGTGGACATCTTTGCGAAGCAGAGTGCTGTAATGGTGGATCAGCTTCAGTCTTCCGTTGGCAAAGGGACATTTTCAGTTTGGAAGTTTTTGACCACGTACACCTTTGATTCAGTATGCGGTAAGTTGGTTCAAGATGTTTAAAAATGTATTTTTACATTAAACAGCCAAATTATGGGATGGAAAGGGAAGCAGAGAGTAGGCACGTTTAACTTACCTAACCGTTGTCTTATCAGGAAAAACGCTTTCTGAGGAAGCCTACATATTCAAACAACTGAGTGTGTAGGTAATTGCATGGGCTCATCTCTGTAAGATAAGAAAATAGTCAAAGTACATTATTATTTTTACAAAGTAACAAAACATAGTCGCTTTCCGCGTCTATTTGTATTTTTTTTATGTTTGTCAGTATATCCGCTAACTCTTCCCACACCACGCAACGGATTGGTGATGCGGTTTTCACCTTCATGAACTACATTTTTACATAAAACCTTTCATGAAAAATTATATAACTGATGGTGAAAATCACATGAAAATCAGTAGTTTTTGAGATCATAGCGGACACACAGACAGAAAGACGTGGCGGAGGACTTTGTTTTATAATATCTTGTGATAAATTTGTGTACAGTGTAATTTATGTACGGAAAACAAATAAAACGAAGCGAAGCAAATCTCTAGTATATTTAAATAAAAATAAAAACTTAGCTGTACATAGAAAAGTATTTAACAAATATTCGATCTAATCACACAATTATTTACCCTGACCGGACCAGTAGCTTCGAAGGCAGGAATGCTTCTCCACAATGATGGTCTTGTCCGAAGCGCTAGTAGATTCACTCCATACCACCAACGTGTAAAAGAGCCCTCATGTGTCCAACTACTTGACTATGATAACTGCGTCAGTAAATAGGTATTCATTTTTTGTTTTCAGAAACTACTCTAGGTGTTCGCATAAATGCTCAAAGCAATCCTGATCACCCTTTTCTGGAAGCCTTTGAAGTCGCGGTAGAGCTGATGGCTAATCGCATGGTGAAGGTTTGGCTGCATCCAGACTGGCTGTACAGGATCCTGCCACAGTTCAAGGAGGCATCCAAGGCCAGGCAGCACTTATTTGATTTCGTTGATAAGGTAAGAAAGAATGGGTATAGTTTTGAACTTGGTTTTGCCCTGCGTTTCACAAGATATAGATTTTCCAAAATGTTTTAGAATGGGTGGCATATCAAATATCATACTTTTTTTCGCATACAGTGGTTCAAATAAAATAAAAAAAACGTAAAGCTCGCAATATTGGTGCTCTAGTTATCATTACGTCGAACAAATAAACAAACATACGAATGCCTACTAAGTTGACTGTAAGATCTGTAAGAACTCACTTCGTTCTGTCGACGATGGAAGATTCTAATCCATATTTTAAAATAACTAAAGACAAAAACAGGCAGAATTTGCGACTTTATTTAATACTATGTACCTAGGTATAATCAATATATAATAAAAAATCTTTTCTTACGTATTAAACGATCAATTCATTTATTAATATTAACATTAGTAAAATCTTTCAGATCATCGTATCGAAACGCGAGGAAATGGAACACAAGCAGCATGAGCCAGATTATGCTCCTAAGTCAGGTAATGAGGCGAGAATCAAATTGTGTTGAAATTATTCGTTCATACTTTCACGATATTCATACATATTTTTTATAAATATGATAATGAGCAGATTCATATGTAGTTCGCTCAGCACAGGGCCCACACGATTTCCTTTTAACTCCATGAATAATGTCCCTGACTAACCACTTTCATGATCTACTTATAAAATTGTATTTGACTCAACGACTACTCCACCAAGTTTCATAAAGATCGCATCAACGATAGGTACTCAATTTCTCTTCACACGAACAAACGAATAAGTACCCTCTGAATTAACTCTCACACCCCACTTTGCTCGGTCAAGTATTAATTTACCTCGATTCTAGACATAGTTTTTCCATTACACTTAACAGTATTAAAATCAATAACTCCGGGGGCCTAATGTAAAAGGGTATAAGTCTTCTGAAGATCAAGTGAAAAAGGGTTTAAGTCTAGTGTACTCCGTTTAATGTATATACCCTTTTTTATTACGCGTGAACTCAACTTGTTCCCTTTTTCACTAGGACTCCAGAACTTGTCTTTTGCACAGCAAAATGAAACGGGTTGATTCAGACTACAAGGTAATAGGTTACTTGTAGACGATATTGGCAAAAAGCAATAATAGTCCTGTTACTGTCAAAGTTTTCCTTTTTGAGACAAGCTTTTGCTGCCGACTATACCTTTTCTCCGCTCAGACATCACATGCTTATCAAGACGAAACAAACGAGCCCCAACTCGGCGGGTAGGTACCTACATGTTAAGTTCAGCAAAGATCTCGTCGCCACCTTACGACACCATCATCAGATCAACTCGATGGTACCATAATATTGCATTGTTATTAGGTTGACACTCGTATTCCAAATTTTAGCCCATTCCATCACCGGGAACTAGTTCAAAATTGACTTTCAAAATTCCAGGAAGTTAAATAAAAGCTATTAAATAAAACTTCTTTCATGATTTACAGATTCATATCTCGGTTTCCAATCGCTTTTGGAAATGCTACTTGAGACCTCGCTCAAAGTCAAAGGATTCACAAATGTGGAGTTACGTGAAGAGATGTTGGTGATGGCGTCAGCTGGAACAGACACGTCTGCTGTTGGAGCTTGCTTTGCCCTCGTTATGTTGTCGCGGCATCCTAAGGTTCAAGAAAAAATGGTTGAAGAGTAAGTATTTTTAAAACGATCTATTGGTAGTCCGGACAATAACTGAGATTAATATAGGAAGGTTAAGAGCAGTGTGACGAGGAAGAGATCAGTGAGGGTAGACAAATTGCTAAACGCTAAAGTAAACGATTTTCAAACACTGACAAATTGTATGGAATTGACGTAGGCGCTGGACCCGACCGTCTGACAGATTATGTCAATCCTATACATATTGGATAACGAAAACAAACGCCGAATGCATCTTGTCTCTCTACGCAACAGTGAGTGGATACATGCTGATTGGGTGGATGACTGTTTGGTTATCAATAGTCTGTCTAATTGTAATACTGTATTTGAATGTACTGTAAAAAAACTGACAATGACAATGTCCTTTTCGTTGATTTAGACGGTCAAGCGTACCTTATGAGGGATGTATGTCGTTGTAATTAAGATAAACTCAATAAAAATAATATTATACAGACTGGAGGAGGTGTTAGGTGACACAGACCGACCTGTGACCGCCGCCGATCTGCCGAGGCTCAAGTACTTAGATGCCGTTGTCAAGGAAACCCTGAGGCTGTACCCGCCAGTACCGAACATCGTCAGGGCTGTCAGCAGTGACACTGAACTTCGTGAGTTCATAGTTTACTCATAAAAATGTTAATGTTTAAAATACGCACACATTTTTCAAAAAATATATGTTCTGCACCCTTTAAGAAGCAATAATAAAAATATATTTTAAATTAAAACTGACTGATAGAATACGCACAGCCAAAATCGCTGGATCAAGAGACCTGAAATTTAAAGGGAACTTTCCTTGGATACCCTAGCGCAACACTAACTTATAGATAGGGGAGTAGCGGGAAACGCGTACCTTGCTTTTATTAATTCTCACAATCACACCGCTTGCAGAATCTGGCATCATAATCCCAAAGGGCACGGGGCTCCTCATCAACATCTGGGCCATCCACCGGAACCCTCAGTACTGGGGGCCCGACGCTGAACTCTTCAGACCTGAACGTTTCTTGGAGCCTCTTAAGAACCCAGCACAGTTCGTGCCTTTTAGTTACGGAACAAGAAACTGCCTTGGTAATTTTTCAAGTGTCATTTTGATTGATATTTCTAAGCAACTCCAAAAAAAGGAGGAGGTTCTCAATTCGTCAGGATCTTTTTTACGATCAATCAGAGATTGCTGCACCGATTTGAAAAAAAAAATATATTTCTAGTTGGTCCCATTGTCAACACGTCAGGATCTGATAATGGGATCTTGGAGAAATCGAGGGAACTATTCAAATGTCATATTGGTACTGTCCCCTTAATTGAGAAGTGGGAGTAGGTACATAATAAATAGCATAATACTATTATGATCACTACAATGTATAAAAAATTAACAGGTCAAGCAAACTGACAACAATATTTTCAACCAACCGACGCCAACTCAGACTTCAGTTTGACTGACTCATCTTTCAATTATCCAATTTTCTTGTGCAAGAGCGACGGTATCAATTTTAACCTGGCAACAGGTATTAGTTAGCTTCCTGTAATATAGTACCTTTGTCACAAGAGTGTCAGCCATTTTACATCGCTCGTCAAGTTTGTAAAGTAGATTATTATATCCTTGTAAGGTGCCTTTTTCATTTGATACTTGAAATAAAGAATTATTATTATTATCATTATCATTTTCAGTTCGTAAAATTATTACATTATGTTGACGATTTCATGGAATATCAGCACTGCATTTGGTCCCCCAAATATACATGATACATGAAACCTTAAAATTGCGAATTATTTTTTCCGAACATTAATTTGGATGTTTTTTTTCTGAAAGCTATGTTATGCTTTAGCTATTAAATATTAAATACTTAATGTGTGATTTATAACAAACATCAAAAAAACACTTCTATCGAAACATTGCATTCAGAACTATGAAAATTCGGAATTATCATCAATTTGGAATATTGACTCTTCAGAAATTATCCTCGCATTTAGACATACATCCTCATAATTGTCATCAATCGGTTCAATGTATTATTTATAAAACTCTTTTTTAAAGCCTATTTTATCATTTCCAGGATATCAATACGCCATGATGTCGATCAAGACGGTACTAGCAACAGTTGTACGGCACTACCGGATCCTGTCTCCATCAGGTATTGATGAGGAGACCCTACAGGAGCCAATAAGAGTCAAGTACGACATTATGATGAAGGCGGTTGACAAATTCCAGATACAACTAGAACATAGAAATCCACAGACTTCTGGAAGAAACGGCTGATCACCACAATAATCCAAAGTATTAAGTGATGATTTGAACGAGTGTAGACGAAAGTAAGATGTAAGATATTTGAGTTTTTTTACGACGTCTTTGTTTATAAATAAAAATTTTCAATTATTTATTTTTATAACACGAGGATCTGGTTTTATTTGAAGCTCCCCTTTCTTTATTAATTCCCTATTTATAGGACGGAGTGTCTCGGAACAAATGCCGTTTCTCATTCATTAAAAATAATTATTTAGACATAAAAAAGTTTTAATTGTTTTTATTTTTATTTTGCCGTGGCCTTTTTTACCGCAGAACTTCGCGAGCTGTTCTTAAAAACATGTTATTTTTCTAGCATGTTAGAAAAAAACATGTTAAAATTAAAATAACTATACTGTAATGTTGTACACATACAAAAACAAGTCGTGTCCAAACACGTGATTGCTAAGATCGAAAGAAGTCGCGGAAAAATGCATCTTGCTATGACCGTTATACACTTAAATTTTGACTGTTTACATAGAAAGAAACAGAAGAACTGTTAGCTATACATAAAAATTTACTTAATACGTTACCAAACAAATTATAAAATATAACACTGATAGTCGCGGAAGCATTCAGTCGGGTGTAAATTTTTTTCTTCTTAACTTTTGGATTGCAGCATCCAGTGCCAGTATTTACGAGGGTTTATGTAGATCAGCAAAAATGTTTTGGATACTGATTTTTTTAATTTGTTTCGCTTATTTAGAGTTTTGTCGTCTAGGACGGAGAAAGTTGGTTGCGTTGTCCAAACAGCTGCCGGCTGATGAAAAGAGTTACCCTATTATTGGCCATGCGTACATGTTTGTGGGAAATGATGAACGTAAGTTTTTACTAGACAACTTAAGAAGGAAGATTTATGCACGTATTTCTATATTTTATAATGTAATTTAAATTCATTGTCCCTTTTACGAAATGAATTTTGTTTTAGTATCGTGATTATCATTAGGTATGTTTGTTTGAAATAAATATAAATTATTTTTAAGACGTTATTTTACAGGTAACGTTATGTTTATTTAGAGAGACGTAAGACCTTGACGTAAATATTACTGCATAAGAAAAGCCCTTGTTTACTGCTATAGAATGTAGATTTAACTTTCAAATCTGTTAATTAGTTAAGAAGTTATTAGGGTATTAATATGATACCTACTGGTAAAGAACGCTACCTATAGATATTTTTCGCCAAGAGAGGCAAAGGTGTACCGCAAGGTAACGTTCTATGCCAGTATCATTACGAGTAAAACCTTTATAAATCCTAAACTAATGAACATATTGGAAAGTCAAAACTATATTCTATATTTTTGACGACGCGTTGATAGTTGGTACTGTCCCTGCCTACGAAGCTAGCGGTCCAGGGATTAAATCCCGGTAAGGGCAGATATTAATTTGTGTGATGAGCGCGAATATTTGTTCCCGAGTCATGGATGTTTTCTATGTATCTCTTCTAGTCTTCTTCTTCTCTAATATATAAAATTCTCGTGTCACAGTGTTTGTAACCAAACTCCTCCGAAACGGCTCGACTGATTCTTATGAAATTTTGTGTGTATATTCAGCAGGTCTGAGAATAGGTCGTAAACTATTTTTCATAAGGTTTGTATGAAAAAAAAATTACACCCGGGCGGCGCCGGGCGTGGATAGCTAGTTTAAGTATATATTTCGTTATATAAGTATGTATATCACTGTCTAGTACCCATAGTACAAGCCTAGATGGAAAGGGAGATCCGAGCAAAAAACAAGTCGCGGACATCACGTGCTAGCGGTGTGTGCTAAGGTAATGGAACCAGTAATGAAAAAGGACCACTTGATTCTTATACCTACATACATACATACATAAAATCACGCCTGTTTCCCAGAGGGGTAGGCAGAGACCACTTCTTTCCACCTGCTACGATCTTGACAAATCTCTTTCGCTTCTTCTTATGTTTTTTATTTATTTATTTTTAATCAATAATGGGTTTGCGTTTGACTTCTGTCTCACCTAATGTAAAGTGACGACGAGGTCGAATAATAATGCAATAAAATAGATTTGAATTTGAATTTGAAGGTGGTACACGCTTACCCAGAAAATGCCTATTAACTTTTGTCTTGAAAACACCAAGGTTATATGATTCCGGCAATACAGACGCAGGGAGAGCGTTTCACTCCTTGGCAGTGCGAATAAGAAAAGTGAAACGCTGCGTGCGAACCACTGGGTATTCTAGTACATGTGGATGGAAGCCTTCCCGGCGGTATTAATTTATTTTGAGACAATCATTTTATAACCTTATGATCTTTAAATTAAGAGTTAAGTGTCCATTATTGGTGTCTTCAGCTAAACATTGGTGCCGTCACACTAATGTGTAATCAGCATTCTGCTGCGATACCAAGAAGGCGGCTAACTGCACAGTAATAGTATAAGCAATAGTATAATAAGAACCAAATGTCCATTATTGGTACCTTGTCCATTATTGGTTCCATCACCCTATTTAAACAGATTTTTTTGGTAGGGTAACGGGTAGCAATTTTTTAAATACTTTAAGACAAGTGTAAGAACGTTTTCTTATATTTTCTATTATAAACATTTACGTAAAAATTGAAAAAAAAGGGACGGTACCTTTCGAGCGATCATAAATCATTTGTGACGTAAATCGTAACATGTGAAACAAAGCGTTGTATATTGTGACCTTTGAGTCATGTTTTTTCTACGCGAGATATTTTAACTAAACAATTGTCACCTCTTGCTGATTTAAATTCAACATTTTTTTCATGACCTTTTTAATTTAGGTTAATAGGTGGAGTTTGCTTCATTTATATGTATTTCTGGAAGTTATACGTTAGGTCTCTTAGGGCCTATTTCACAATCGTCAAGTAAAGCATATCTGACACATAAATTTAGCCCTTTCCCTTTCTTACACTTGACCATAGATAAGGAGAGGGCTAACTTTAACTGTCACACAAATTTAATTGTCGATTGTGAAACAGGCCCTTAGTCCAGTTTCCCAGTCCCCCCCCACCTATATTTTGGATGCGACCGATTTAATTTACGCTTAGAATAATACACTCCATGGCTCTTTGGCAAACAGAATGGATTTCTGATTGTTCGTCAAAGAACAAGTTTGCGCACCGTAAGGTGAGCGAGAGTGCCATGGGAAGGTTTCATTCATTATTATTTGTTTGATCATTATACTTCAATTTTCAGACCACATGAAGATATTTCAAGAAGTAGGCAGGACTGCGATTAAGCGCGGAGGCCTTGCTTCCTACTGGGTTGGCCCAAATTTATTCTTAGGTAAGAAATTATAATACTCTAGCTTAGGGTTTCCATACCATTTATGCGTCAAGCCTCCCTTGGTAGTGAATAATATTTTCATGCCCTCCTTTAAATTTTTTCATGACAAAATACAAACGTTAGGTAGGTACATTAATTTAATGACATCGACGGACGACGTCGCGTTGTGATAAAAGGGCCGAATGTATAACAATCAATGTGTTATTATTATTATTTATGTTATACTAGCTTCTGCTCGTGCCTTCGTCCGCATAGATTTCTATTATCGTTATTCCCTCGGCAACCTTTAAAAAATTCGGGATGAAGAGTAGCATATGTGTTAATGCAGGGTATACGCTATCTCCATTCCAAATTTAATCAAATTCTGTCCAGTCATTGCAGCTTGAAGGAGTAACAAACTAACATACACAAACACAATTTTTCGCATTTATCACATTATACAGGGTGTTCAAGAAACCGACGTCAACCGGCCTAGGACTGATAGAGCAGCTAAAAAGCTGTCGATGAAATTAAATTAAGTTTTTTTAATAACAATAAAGCATTCCGCGCACCCCTTGCCATCTTTCGACGTTCCCCTAGAGGGGTGCGCCAAAGTTCATATAAAATTGCAACTCCGATTATTGGAACTTTACATCATAAAGATCACTCCTCATACTCTTCATAAAAAAAAAATACTAATGATCGGAACTCATAATCATCTGAACTTAAACGCTAATATTCATGGAACCGTACACTTTTCAGAATTTATTTAAAGTTTATTTTATGGGGACCCGCTATATTATTATTATATTGAAACTGTCTTTTAAGAAAAAAACGCCGAAATAAAACAAATTCTGCAAAAAAAAATAACCCGCTGTCTATTACGGTTCAGAAGATACAGCTCTTTAATAGGATCCCGTTGGGCCCCCTTGGGGTACGAATTCTTTAAAATAGGTACCGTAATGTGTTATTAAATTATTTTCAACAGTGGTGGCAGATCCCGCAGTCAGCGAATTATTATTGAAGGCTTGTCTTGAAAAGCACAAAGTAATGAATATTTTGCGTTTTTTCGTTGGAAATGGGAGCATATACGCACCAGGTAAGAAAAATATTGAATACTATATAATTTATTGTGGCTATCCAGAAATTCCAAGATCGCTGTCCTAGTTCAGATCCGACCAAACTCGAATAAACACGCATAGGTATATCTATTCCACAATTTTATTCTCGAGTTTGTTGGGCTCTTAGTTTTTATTTACGTATTTCACCAGATAATTTATCAACTCTTACAGAACATAGCAACAGTCAAGATACAAATATATAATAGATAGGATTTGAAATATTTTTTTTTTGAAAAGCAATTTAAAAAACTTGGGGTTCTGGAACTCCTTTATTAGGCCTGAATAAAGTACCACTTATTCGCCATTTTTTTTTACCAACCGCCTTACACCCTGAATATAATAACTATAATCATTATAAATAGGAGCTTGGCTTCACGAGTAAAATATACTTGTCTTCAAAAATTTCTTAGAGTATCTTTGTCTTCAAAAATATCTGAGGCCCTAGACAAGATGAATTCGGCGTTCGTTATCGTTATTAAAAATGTATAGGATTGTCGTAAGCTGTCAGACGGTCGCGTGGAGCGCCTACGTCATTTTAATACATTGTCAGTTTTCGTTTTCTTGTCTCTAGCGTCTCTGATTCTCGTTGCCTATATATTAATTATTGGTCAGCTTTATATACCTGTATAGATGATAGATTGACTTTACAATTTTGTTCTTTTTTTATTGTTGCATCAGTATCAATATGGCGTCCACGGCGAAAGCTCTTGGCTCCAACCTTCAATGTAAGGAGACTCAATCGGTTCGTGGATATCTTTTCAAAGCAGAGTGCTGTAATGGTGGATCAGCTTCAGTCTTCCGTTGGCAAAGGGACATTTTCAGTTTGGAACTTTCTGAACACGTACACCTTTGATTCAATATGCGGTAAGTTGATTCAAGATGTTTAAAAATGCATTTTTTTTAGTTGACGCGTTAAGCCAAATTATGGGATAGAAAGGGAAGTAGAGAGTAGGCACGTTCGACCTACCTAAACGTTGTCTTATCAGGAAAAACGCTTTCTGAGGAAACCTACACATTCAAACAACTAAACGTGTAGGTAGATTCAATCCATATCACCGATGTATAAAAGAGCCCTCATGTGTCCAACTTACTGAATAAACATTTTGAATTTTGAATTTTTGTCACTATCTGACTATGATAACTGCGTCAGTAAATAGGTATTAATATTGAGTATATTTTTTCCAGAAACTACTCTTGGTGTTCGCATAAACGCTCAAAGCAATTCTGATCACCCTTTTCTGGAAGCTTTTGAAAACGAGGCAGTGCTGATGGCTAATCGCATGGTGAAGTTTTGGCTGCACCCGGACTGGCTGTACAGGCTCCTGCCACAGTTCAAGGAGGCATCCAAGTACAGACAGCAAATGTTTGATTTCGTTGATAAGGTAAGAAAGAATGGGTATTGGTATTGTTTTGAAGTTGAGTTTGCCCTGCTTTTGATTTTCCACAAAATGTTTTAGCTTAGAATGGGTGGCATATCAAATTGCACACTTTATTTCGCATACAATGTGTTTTAAATTCTGGGAAAAAACGTAAAACTCGCAATATTGATGCTCTAGATATCGTTACGTCGAACAAATAAACATACATACCAATGACTACTATCAAAAATATTTGTAAGACCTCACTTCGTCTAGTCGTTGATGGAAGATTTTTATGCATATTTTAATATAACTTAATGGACAAACAGGTAGAACTTGTGTCTTTATTTTATACAATGTGGGTACCTATAATTATTAATAAAAAAAAGATTCTTACGTATCACATCACACCAGTTAATTAATTTTAAATTAACATTAGTAAAATCTTCCAGATAATCATATCGAAACGCGAGGAAATGGAAAACAAGCAGCATGATCCAGATTATGCTCCTAAGTCAGGTAATGAGGCGAGAATCTCATTAGTAGAAACAAAATGTATCAAATTGTGTTGAAATTATTCAATCAAACTTTTACAATATGCATACACATTTCTATAAATATAATAATGAGTAGATTCATATACTTAAGAAGTTCGTTCATTTTATATTTATAAAATTGTATTTGACTCAACGACTCTTCCACCAGATTTTATAAAGATCGCATCCACGATACCTACTCCATTTCTCGTCACACGAACATACAAATACCCTCTGAATTGACGACTCTAAGACCCCACTTGGCTCGGTCAAGTATTATTTCCTCGATTCTAGTCATAGTTTTTCCGTAAAACTTAACAGTACCTATTCAAATCTATAACTTGTCTTTCGCACAGCAAAATGAAACTGGTTAGTTTGGACTACAAAGTAAAACCTTAGAGATAGAGATAGAGATACTTGTTGTCGATATTGCCTAGATGCAATAACAGCCCCGTTATTGTCAAAAAATAAACTTCTTTCCATTCTTTACAGATTCATATCTCGGTTTCCAATCGCTTTTGGAAATGCTGCTTGAGACGTCGCTCAAAGTCGAAGGATTCACAAATGTGGAGTTACGTGAAGAGCTGTTGGTGATGGCGTCGGCTGGAACAGACACGTCTGCTGTTGGAGCTTGCTTTGCCCTCGTTATGTTGTCGCGGCATCCTAAGATTCAAGAAAAAATGGTTGCAGAGTAAGTATCTTTAAAACGATCTATTGGTAGTCCAAGAGACAAACTGAGATTTATACAGGATGGATGAGGGTAGTGTGACGAGGAAGAGATCAGTGAGGGTAGACAAATTGCTAAACGCTAAAGTAAAAGATTTTTAAAAACTGACAAATTGTAAGGAATTGACGTAGGCGCTGGACCCGACCGTCTGACAGGTTATGTCAATCTTATACATTTTGGATAACGATAACAATCGCCGAATGCATCTTGTCTCTCTCTACTGTGAAAATACTAACAATGACAATGTTCTTTTCGTTGATTTAGACGGTCAAGCGTACCTTATGAGGGACGTATGTCGTTGTAATGAACATCAACTCAATAAAAATAATTTTATACAGACTGGAGGAGGTGTTCGGTTTCACAGACCGACCTGTGACCGCCGCCGATCTGCCGAAGCTCAAGTACTTAGATGCCGTTGTCAAGGAAACCCTGAGGCTATACCCGCCAGTGGCGACCATCGTCAGGGCTGTCAGCAGTGACACTGAACTTCGTGAGTTTCAAGTTCCATAGTTTACTCGTAAAAATGTTAATGTTCAAAATATGCACACATTTTTTGAAAAAATATTATGTTCTCCACCCTTTAAGAAGAAAAAATAAAAATATATTGCAAACTAAAACTGACTGATATACAACGCACAGCCTAAGTCGCTGGATCAAGGGACCTGAAATTTAAAGGGAATTTTCTTTGGGTACCCCAGCGGAACACTAACTTATAGATACGGGAATAGTGGGAAACGCGTACCTTGCTTTTATTAATTCTCACAATTACACCGCTTGCAGAATCTGGCATCATAATCCCAAAGGGCACGGGGCTCCAAATCAACATCTGGGCCATCCACCGGAACCCTCAGTACTGGGGGCCCGACGCCGAGCTCTTCAGACCTGAACGTTTCTTCGAGCCTCTTAAGCACCCAGCACAGTTCGTGCCTTTTAGCTACGGAATGAGAAACTGCCTTGGTAATTTTTAAGGTGTCATTTTGATTGGTATTTCTAAGCGACTTCAAAAAAAGGAGGAGGTTCTCAATTCGTCGGGATCTTTTCTTACGATTCCTCAGAGATCGCTGCACTGATTTGTTCTTGTTTTTTTTTTTAAATGAATCCTTTCTCGTTGGTCCCACCACCGTCAAAACGTCAGGATCTGATAATGGGATCTTGGAGAAAGCGAGGGAACTATTCAAATGTCGTAGGTATAGTTTCCTCTTAATTGAGTAATGGGACTAGGTACATAATAAATAGCATAATACTATATTATGATCACTAAAATGTATAAAAAATAACAGGTCAGTCAAACTGAAGTCAGCGTCCAACAGTATTTTAACCAAAAGACGATTTCAGTTTGACTGACCTATAACCATTTTAAATGAATTAATATTTCTTTGCGATTTTGAAGTTGGTTAATGTCTTTTTTTAATATTTTATATTTTATACCTTCAGAAGCCATATTATGGGGTGTTAAGACCTGTTAACTTCCTCACGGTAATTGAGAGATATCAGTATTTCAACTGGTATTGTACCGTCCCGTTGACTGCCTGAAATTTTCAAGGTTTTGCCACTTAGTAATACAGCCAATGACCCAGTATTGGTTTTGGAGCAGTGGACGAAGTGCTTTATCCAATTTTCTTGTGCAAGAGCGACGGTATCAATTTTAACCTGGCAACAGGTATTAGTTAGCTTCCTGTAATATAGTACCTTTGTCACAAGAGTGTCAGCCATTTTACATCACTCGTAAAGTTTGTAATAGTTATTTGTTATACAAGGGGGAAAGGTGTATTATACCAGCGAGTATTCATTTGAAAAACGAGTTAGCGAAAGGATTCTATGATTGGTTCAAAAATAGAATCCTTTTGCTAGCTCGTGTTTCAACACACGAGACGTAAAATAACTTTTCACCCGTGTATAACACAAAACTTTTCACCTCACTACAGCGAGTATCACTATCTACAGCGAGTATTTTTACTATCAATTATTATTTGTTTACCTCTTTGTCAATAATTATTTGTTTTTTACTAAAAAAAAAATTGTGTTTTTTACTCGATGCAATTCATTAATTGTGATGTTAAATATTCAGCACTTTTAAACGTTTTACGTTTTGTTAGCTGTCAAATATTGCTCAAGCTGCCTTCAAATGTCAAAAGTCTTTATTTACATGTGGATAAAAAGCGATTTTCTCAATAGATATCAAACAAACAAAAAGGGCTTTCCGAGCTAGTGAGATGAAAAGTAGATATCTTTGTAAGCTGCCTTTTTAATTTGGATAGCAAGAAAAGTCCAAAACATCTTTGAAATCATAATAGACGGTCGGCTACTCTGCGCAATAGAGCTATTCAACAAAAGTTGGTCTGCCTAGGCGGCAACGGGCAGATAAAATAAAATAATAGTTAAACTATTTTGCCAGATTTAGTTACAGTCTACAGCTAGCTACCTAATTTTTGATTTCTGTTTCACCTTAAGGTTGAATGGTAGAGTATGCTTGTAGAATACGGTCCGCCTTTTGTAAGTTATTTTAATTTTATGATATACAGTATTTAAATAAGTAATACGAGTGAACTCGTTACCTAGTTACTCGTTACTCGTTAGTTAGAAAAACTTGGTCTGCCGCTCCCGTCATCGGCGTTTGTTCTGTGCGACTAATTTTAGTGTTCCATACTAAAGTTATTTTTCTCATTAAGTACCAGCAATTAGCAGCATTCAACCTACGTACTATTAGTGGCCTCTGCCGAATATGTTATCCGAGTTGCCGACCAATAAAATTATTATATATGTTGACGATTTCATCGAACATCGCCACTGCATTTGGGGGAACACCTTAAAATTGCGAATTATTTTTTCTAATATTTTTTTGCCGAAAGCTAGCTATGTTATGCTTTAGCTATTAAATATTTAATGCTTAATGTATGATTTATTACCAACATCAAAAAAATATATATTCAGAACTATGAAAATTCAGAATTTTGATCAATTTGGAATATTGACTCTTCGGAATTATCCTCGCATTTGGACATACATCCTCATTAATTGTCATCAATTGGTTCAATGTTTCATTTATAAAACTATTTTTTAAAGACCACTTTATCATTTCCAGGAATGCAATACGCCATGATGACGATGAAGACGGTACTAGCAACAGTTGTACGGCACTACCGGATCCTGCCTCCATCAGGTATTGATGAGAAGACCCTACAGGAGCCAATAAGAGTCAAGTTTGACATTATGATGAAGGCGGTAGATAAATTCCAGATACAAATAGAACATAGAAATCCACAGACTTCTGGAACAATCGGCTGATCAGCAAAACAATCCAAAGTATTAAGTGATGATTTGAAACAGTGTAGACGAAAGTAAGTTGTAAGATTATTTGAGTTGTTTACGACGTCTTTGTAAATAAATAAAGCTTTTTTATTATTTATTTTTATTCAACGGGTATTTGGTTTTATTTTAAGCTACCCTTTCTTTATTAATTCCCTTTTTACAGGCGGTAGCGTCTCGGAACAAATGTCGTTTGTCTAATCGAAAACAGAAATCGTAGGATTTGTTTAAATACTAGTTCAATAGAATAAGCAATTCCGAAACTACAGGGTGTCTTAAAAACCTTTCAACATTTTTTAACAGTAGGTAGGGTGGATGATTTGGATCAACCCTACATTGGTATTTTTTTTTTAGGTTAATTTTTGACTGAGTTACAGACTGATTTGTCATCGCCCTTCCTGATGATGCTCTCAGTGTGCTCCATCTTAACTACTTCATTCATAACATGTGTCACAACGTATTGTAAATAAACAAACTAGAAAATGTTTCTACTCATGGTCAAATGCTCCATGGGGTTTAGAAAACTGAGACTTTATTCTGTAATATGAACGAAAAGACGGTCTCTGTTAAAGGCTTATGTCTGAAATAATTTAAATATGAAACTTACGATTACGATTTTTACTCATCAGTCTCGTACACAACTAAAATACACTATCACACTATCACTATTACTTTTACATTAAACTTCTTCTACGAGAATATGAATCATGGATTAATTTTATTTATTGGCGTCTACCAGAGATTTCTACGAATAAATTATGCACAACAATTAAAAGAAATCGTTAAAGTCTTTAGTATCTCTTAGTAGTCTGTGCTGGGTATGCTTTGACAATATGATTAAGTTTTTTTTAAATCTTGTACCTCTTTGTGCAAGGAGGTTTAAGTTTTTTTTGTAAGATTTCCATTTAAAGCTGGCATCATACACGTTGTTGAATGAAATTCTTTTCCTAGAAGAAAGATAAAAATTAGTACTTGTAGCTTAGTAAGAAGATGCTGAGAAGAGGTCATCTCGTGGTGACACTACAATATTCTTTGGTGAAAATTGAATCATGTTGCCAAAATTCAACTCCGGAAAAAAGTCTGTAAAGACATTGTGTGCATTTTGAACGGGAAACTATCCACTTGACAGTCTGGGGCACGTTTTATAAAGCTACAAGTTACAATTTTACAGGTCTAAACTGGCAACACTGCTCAAATGGCTGGTCGTCATTGGTCGAGGTTGTGTCAAATGGAAACTTGTAACCTGTAAATTGTAATTTGTAGTTTTATAAAACAGGCCGCTGGTCCATAGAACAAGTTACGCACAAGGATCTCATATTCAGACTGGATCGATTACTTACTATTAATTGCTAATCAAAATTATACCGTTATAGCCAGTAAGGCGGTTACAAATTCTTTGATGACAGGGAACCAAGAAAACTTAGTTCAAGTGAGACCGACAAACCCGATTACTGTGTCTCACTAAAGGTGCTTTTCCACCGGCGTCGCGAGACGAGACGAGTTGGCGCGAGAATTTTTCTTTGTATTAAAACACCCATTTCCACAGCGCGCGCGCGAGTAGGTTGCGCGATTTTTCAATATAAATTTCAATTCTCGTCCCGCCTCGTCTCGCCTCGCGTCGCCGGTGCGCCGCGGTGGAAAAGCACCTTTAGATGTTCCAAAAGCTCTAGGGTGGCGTTACAATTTGGGATACTTACACCAAAAAAAAATTGGTTGATTTTACATTTTTATTCGAAAGAATAGCCTTTTATAAGAAACTAATTTAAAGCATTTCATTATTAAATGTATTATTGATATTTAAAATAATTTATTAAATTAAAGTAACCTTACCTACTTGTAACGACAAGATGACGTAGATATTTATAAAGAACGGATATACTTCGTCTAAGATTTAGAAAGACGATTTTTTATTATCTGTGATCTGTTTACTACAATAAATGTTGATGCCGTCGTTTTGAACCTCTTGGAAAACCTCACCACACAAATTATTAACATTCATCACACAATAACTCAATAAGAGAAATGCTCTCATTAATATGTTAATTTCATCATAAGAATTACAGTCAATTTGTAAACAAATAAATTTGACATGACAACAGCTGTTTTCAAATGTAGGTGCCGGCTAGATATCTAAATTGTACTTATAAATAAAATATTGGAGAGGTTTTATATGTTTTATGTAAAACCACAAAAGAGCTTGATTAAGCGCAATTTGGACCGGCATTTAGGGATCTAATTAAGGTAATTTCTTTAAATATAATTAATTCATTGTAACATGTTTTTTTTATCTAACTACAGGGATCGATTCGAGAAGCCTATTCCTCGAAATGGTTTTGAAATTTTCATACATTGTTTAAAATGAGTGTATCTCAATTCCGGCGGGTTTTTCAGAAACCATAAACAAATAAGTACAGCTAGCATCTATGTTTTCGAAGCTATTTAAGCATTATCCATATTAGGTACAAGACTAGATTGAGACTTGGTTAATTTGTGTGAGCCGAGGGTGCAAAGCGAGGATGCCGTTACGTACTACATGTAACGTGTCTTCTCTTTCACAATAATAATCCATAGAATAAGTAGTAGCATAGAAACCTTTAAGAAGACCTTTTCTACTTATGGCATTCATAAGGAGTTAGAAAATTGTGTGCTTTTAGGTATTCTTTCGTTATCTTACATGTTGTCACAGGGTTTGAATTGGATCTGACAACGTCAGTGTTGTTGCTGAGACCCGAGGGGATATTGCCTAACGCACTCGCAATCGCAATCATTTTCATTTTAAAAATCGAAGCCTTATCTGCAATTCTGCATACAAAATCCAAACAATTCATCCGCTTTAAAGTCGATTGCGATTGCGAGTGCGTTAGGCAATTGGCCAGCAGATGTAATGATGGAGTCGAAAATTGGTAACAGGATCTGTTCGACCCACCGAACAGATCCTGTTACCAATTTTAAAATCGTTAGTTTGGTCCTGATAGGCAGATGATGACATTGCATAAAAAAGTACTTAAAACTAAACGTAAAAAAATGAATCCTTTTTGTCATATGAAAGAAAAGGAGAGAGATAATTTAAATAAATAATATATTCTATAATTTCAACAATGTTTTATTTGCAATTTTGGAGATAACAATCAATTGCAAATTATAAAGAGGTCATTAACCGTTTTGGTCAAAGTCAAGTTGAAGTTCTCTGGTCCTAAACTAGGCTGTTTTTTCTCCTTCAAATATCACGAACGCAACGTCAAATTCAACGTCGACTCTGACAATGGACAGCTCTCTTGGACTTTGAATACAGAAGTGTCACCGATAGGCCCCTTGTGCTCTACTTTGATATCCGTAATTCGAACTTTGGATCGCCCCGTCACTTTCTTGCGAATTAGTTACGCGTCGAGAGCGAAAGGGATAGCAATAGACGAAATTCGAATTACGGATTTCAAAGTAGAGCACAAGGGGCCTATCGGCGACACTTCTGTATTCAAAGTCCAAGAGAGGTCCATTGTCAGAGTCGACGTTGAATTTGACGTTGCGTTCGTGATATTTGAAGGAGAAAAAACAGCCTAGTTTTTGTTTCATTTCTTGTTAAGAAATACATAATCTAAAACATAGAGAAGAATAGCTGGTGCAAAGTTCATCATATAGTCCAGATTCTGTACTAGTACTCTATGAGCTATACCACTTTGATTTAAATCTATCAGGGATGCAGGTTTGGCAATAGGATTATTGATGCCATAAACACATAAAATTGGCAAATCTTGTATTGGATTTTTTGTATCTTACACGGTTATTGCTATAACACGGCATTTACTTGAAGCTTCCTATTGCGAAAACGAGTAAGATAATGACAGGTTAGCCTAATTGTGCAAAATATGTACAGTCTGTGAGCATTTAGAAGGTTCTTCGGGTTTGAACTTTTCTCTCACTCGCTACCATACGCTCTTATTAAGAGCGAGTGAGAGAGAAGTACAAACCCGAAGCACCTTTTAAGAGCTATCGCGCTGTACGTACGTAAGATTGTCGATTCCATGGCCTGGGAAAGGTTGGTATTGTTTTCTCTATGGTAAGTGTGTGACATCATAAATAATTATAATCAATTATGCGACGGCCTTTATATCCATCGACTAAATGTTTTGCATTACGGATCAATACGGAGAGCACTAATCAGAGGCCCTACTTTGAAAATCGAAGTTCGAAGTTACGTTCGCTCCATCCCTTTCTTTCGATTTAGTCACAACTGACAAGTGACAGGGATGGAGCTACCTTAACTTCGAACTTCGATTTTCAAAGTAGGGCCTCTGATCGTTCAATCCATGTCTATCCGAACTTTTATATGTCTGTCTATGAATTTATGGCTGTCATTAGATGTCATTGTTAAATTATGTTATTTTCAGATATTTTAGTCGTAATTATTTTTGCTGTAAACCAGTTATATGGGCCACTTTAGAGCAGAAAACAATCGTAAATGGTTACATTTCGACAGTAATATAAGACTGACGATATGATCAGTCTTGGCAAAGCATGAACAAGAGATCTAGTGATTTCACATTTAAAACCAGCTAGTGTAGAAATTGCAAAAATAAAAATACAGTAAGTTGCACTAAAAGTTACCATTTTTTTTTTAATGTTATCTTATTTTTGTTTACATGGTGCGAACTGTTTGTTTACATACCATGTAAACAACGTAGGTATGGTCATTGACCTTGAACTTGGAATTCTGACGTTAGTTACTACGAGCGTTTGGAGTAGTATAGTAATCAACGTCAAAATGTCAAGGTCAAGATATCGGCTGCGATACATCAAGTAACAAAATGAATATAATTAAACCTTCTTTTTTTTTTACTTTAACAGAAACAAAAATGAACCATACCCCCGTGATCAGAATCGTGCGAACTATTACCCCGCCAAATATGTTGAAAGGTTTTTAAGACACCCTGTATAATGCACCCTAGACAAGATGCATTGCGAAATCGTTATCGTTGTTGAAAATGTATTGGATTGACATAAGCCGCGTGAGGAGACGCCGCGTCGAGCGCTTAGGTATGTCAATTATATACATTTAAACAGTTTTCCAAAATCGTTAACGTGAGCGTTATGCATGTCATGTTTTCTAGGGCTTCTCTCTTCTTCTGATCTACAGGAGTAAGTAAGTGGTCTAAAAAGCAACTCGTCTATACAAGTATTATCAAGTCGTCCAAATTGCAAATGGTCGAATTAACAAGTGGTCTAACACGCACTTAGACCACTTGCTATATAAGACCATCTGCGTTTTAGACTACTTGCTGCTTAGACCAGCTGCGTTTTAGACGAAATAATCCCCCAAGTTGGCTCTGGTTTCCTCCACTCTTTGGCCACCGTGTACGGCCAGGAGACCCTACTCACATTCAAAAGTTTCCTTTAACTAAGGTCGCTTGAAGGTCAAGTAAAAAATGATCAAATCAAGTTATTATCTTGTCATACTTTAACGGCTTTAACTCAACGTACACAATGTATAAAAACGCCTGTTAAAAAAAAACTGCAATAAGTTCCAAAACGATATTGTATTGTCAACGTTTTGATAGCTCTTATTTTCTTGACAGTAATGGCGGCCGAGTTAAAAACAATACCATAACAGGTCAAAAATACGATTTGGATTTTACCGGCTAGAATAGAGGCGCAGGGACTCATTGGAGATCTGGCCTTCGCCCTGCTGTGGGACAATCAAATAGGCAAAAAAGAAGGGAAAAAAAAGGTTGAGAATTATTATTAGGTACTTCATTTTGCGAGTTATTTTATTAATAACTGAAATCAAACAAACGGTTGCAGTCTTATTACAAAAAAATAACCAACCAAATCTTCGTTTTTCGTTTCATACAGAGTAAAGTCACAAATATACATGATAGTGCGGTTTAAAATTGATTATGTTAGTAACAATTGTTAGTATTTCTGGACTATGATTTCTGATCTTAGAGAAACGAGCATTGCTGTTTCTCAAAGGTCGGCAACGCGTCTATGATTCCTCTCCTGCTGTTGCAAGTATCCATGGACGGCAGTTATCACTTCACATCAGGTGACCAGGCTTATTTTATTTATTTTATTTTTATTTATTAACAAAATAAACATAATACATTTTATAATTGAGAAGCGCAACAAAAACCAGCTTAGGTTTTCCTGTGCACTAACGCGGTACATCGCTAAAAATAACGACTCACTATTTATATAAGTTTAACGTAATAAATCTACACTTAGGTGCTAAAATAATAGGTAACAAAATGACAATGCTAATTGACAGGTAGATCAACAAAAACAAATACCTTTAAACTCGAGGCGAACATTGAGGGTAGCCCGATGCTATTACGTACATTTTTTGCTTGTAGTCTGTTGTTTGTCTCCAGCATTAAAATCCTAACAAATAATGCAAAAGCAAGACTAAAACAGCACTAAGTTGTGCGGTAGACCGTATTTTATATATTTCTATTCCTATCCCTATTATTTTAAATCATTTAACGCTGTCTAGGATTGGTAATAAATAGACCTAGAGATTTTCCTAGCACGAACGACGTGTTGTTAGTGCTTGACACAATAAAAACATCGACAATCCTGTAATCGATAAGTACCACTTCAATGTTATAGAGCGATTTTCACTGAAAGTATGTAAAATATTAATATATTGATAGTTTTGTTTTTAACTTATTATTCTTATTTTAATTTTTAAAACGCACCACATTGTTACTTTATGAATCATATGACATATGATTGTATTTTTTTTGTTGATGAAATGATTTCGCTATTTTCTTATTAGGTACTTCAATGAGTTTTAGGACGGGGTCCGTTCATTTGACCGACATATGTTTGACAAATGAGTCGTTTGGCAACTGGTCCCTTTCCCAACCCTCTTATATTTCTGTAACTGCAAATATTTCAGGATTTATTTTTGTACCATTGTGTAGACCCTATAGGTTAGGTTAGGTTAGTTTTTATAAAAAATCTGAAATATTTACAGTTACAGAAATATAAGCGGGTTGGGAAATGAAGCAGTTGCGAAACGACTCATTTGTCAAACATATTTCGGTGAAAACTTAGTGAACCGTTTTAGGACATTGTGAATATTTTCTTAATAACTATATAAATGATGTACAATTATTTTCTCTATGATGTTGAAGTGGTGGTTATCGATAACAGGGTTGTCGATGTTTTTGTTGTGTCAAGCACTAGCAACACGTTGTTTATGCTAGGGAAATCTCTACGTCTAGTAATAAGTGACACTGCATGTCGGAAAAGACTAGACACTACTTAATTCTTTAAGAGGAAGTTCGGGTGACACAGCGGTTGTTAATATTTTATTTTTATTGCATTTATAACAAGGGGAATATGACAAGCTTTACCATTTCAACATCAGGGTTTTAGAGTTAGTATTTTTTTTTATTCAAATATTTATTATAGTTGTGAATTAAGTAAACTATAATTTGATTATGGCTGAATTAAATTGATCAACTCAATGAAAATATATCAATTTTTATATTATAATTATTGATTATTATTAGATTATTAAGTAAACAAATATGTCTATTTATAAGTCTTGTTTTAACCGGTCATATAATTCGAGTTATAGACTGTGTGATATAATAATTAATGGGCGGACGACGGATGCAATATGGTGACGAAAGCACAAGATGGATAAGGCTTTTATTAAATTTCGAATACTATTTATGTGTGAAAATATATGCAGTTTTTGTTATAAATCAGTACATATTTTGTATGTTAAGAAAGTACTGAAGTATCACTTTACGAATACGCCCCTCTTACGTGGAGAGGTCATTTTCCCTATATAAGTAGATAGGGAACTATAAAAGGAATGTACTGAAAATACCTAATAAAGAAAAAAAAAGATTATTTACTTCTATAATAAAATTTTATAATTTTTTTTGCAATGATGTTCTCCTTTTTAAAAAACAATTGTAGTCGTATCCATATTACGTACTTATATCATTTGACGTTATTTTGACGTAATTCGTAATCGTAAAATTCGTAATCAAAAACCCAAATCAAGTAACAGAAATTAAACATTATACTAAACGCGTTCAGCGTAGTTGGTTGTACGTAGTAGCCCTGCTAGGTAGTACGTAGTAACTAGTAGTCCGTAGTTTAACAAATATTTGTCTGTCTATTTGTGTATATTTGAATTTGTGTTTATGAGTCTTGGACGTTTGCTAATTATTAAAGCATGTTTGACATCTTCATACGGCAAGTCACCAAATCTGCCATGTCAGGCACAACTACTGCATTATAAAATGATGCGAATCGAGAAAAACGATCTTAAAGATTTTTGACATGTTTATCGATAGAGCTTTAATAGTTAAATATCATGAATACAAATGTATGAAGAAAATACGTCTAAATGTGTCACTTTACAAAAGGTCTTAAAAATATCGTCTTCTGTTTCGTTATTATAGAAGATAAAACAGTTAAATTAGTTAGGCATTACAACTATAAAAGCTGCAATAAGGCTCCAATTTGAGATAAATGAGTTGAGCACTACAACTTGTAGTAGATTTATGTACTGTAACTGTTAGTTGCCTGAGATAGGCGTTACGAAGGTAGTAGGTAAAATATTTCAGTTGGGTATCATTTAAGAGTTGAGATATATTTGATAGTCGCGGGCGCGTTCTTACTTATTAATAATAAACATTTACTGCATCACAACTTGTAGGAGGTGTTCGTGACAGAGTTGTGATTTTTTTTCAAGATACATGAATTCTGGTCAATACTAACTCGGTTAATTCACCTATTTAAAAAAAATGTTTTAGTAGGGCATATACATACAATGGCAAATAAACTATTTGTGAACTGTAAGGCGTAACTAAGTTATCTATAGATAACTGACAGTCGCGTGACACGGTAGAAATTAGAGATAAAAATCTCTAAATTCTTTCTTTCCTTCTTCTTATTTCTTTTAAATAAGTAACTTTAACGTATCAAGATGTCAAAAACCTAGCAAAGGATAGAGAGGAATCACGGACACTCCACCGGCAAGACTGTAGTTCTTAGTTTAATGATGATGATGACCTAGAAACCAGAGTACATAACAAGTCTAGATTTAAGTTTGCAACAGCGAGTAGATCAATTTGTAAGGTCTCCCCTGGCATATTATAATTTACATACATTTAAGAATATCTTTATTTTATGGTTAGAAAAAATACTTTTTGTAATAATGGTCTTGTCCAAAGCGTTGGTCGATTCACTCCATATTAACGACGCGTAAAAGAGCCATGATGTTGCCAATTTAATGATATTATGAATACATTTCATTTAATTTCATTGATTTTGAGAGTAGTGGAAGTAGTGCAAGCCGTGGTGCCTTTTATGTTGAAAACCGATATCATGACAATAATTTGATTTTAAATGGAATATTACCCGCGTTTCCTCTTACCATACCGTAGGAATTTGAAGGTGAGGTTTATTTAATTTATTATGCGTTTCTTTAATGAATGTCATAGATAAATAGACCGTTGCTTTTCCGTATTCGCAATAGATAATACAATAATTATTTAGGTATGTTAAATAAATAAGTCACTTATTATTTATTATTATTATTATTAGTAACGATTAAGTCGTTCTTTATTGGCGATTTATCGTACACTAGTTCAAAAAAGAGTAAGTTAATTGCGTCTAAAATGTCTCTGGGCTGAATCTGATAAGGGGATCTAAAAGGTATTGAGAAATCTCCTCAAATATTACAGGCGTAATAGTGATTTTGGTATTTTCAGTAACAAATATAAAAATAGCGTTTAGGAAGTATCATTTTGTGAAGTGAAACTGATAAAGAAGACCACAGATGGCCATCGGAAGTCCTGAATGGTAGCATTAAGATACTGTGATTAAGATAGTTACTTAAGCGACTACCTATGAGGAAGTAAATTTAAATTGTTAATATAAATATAAGTAATACTAATTGCTTTCCCGCAGCGTTGCTTGAGCCGAGCTTGAAATATCCTCAAGTTTCTTATTCTTTGGGAGTTTGAACAACAGAAAGCATAGATCACCTTAAAGGATATATTTAAAAAAAATAGTTTAAAGAAGTATTTTTTTTTTTAATGCATTAGGTCAGTCAAGGAAATTCGTCATCCTACATACATAATTTTTAACCAAAAGACGACATCAGTGGAACTATTACCAAGTAAAAAAAATTTTTTTTGGCTGCGATTCATTGTTTTGTATTACCATATTTTTCGTTTTAACATGCACACTTTTATTCTATCATTTTGACAGAAAATCTAAAAATACGTAGTTAAATATAAAATTAACTAAATTATATAATAAATAATACCCGCCTGCACCTAATTATATCAACTGAAAAGCATTTTTTTTTGGTATAATTTCGTTATTTGTAGTACTTGAGACAAAACCCTACACGGAGAATGGTTTGACATTCTCTCGCGCGGTTCTCTTTTACAATGATGTCACATCACAACAAGTGTGATTTTGCTCCCCCTACATAGAACCGCGACCACATTGCTCATGGCATAGCAGTGTCAGGCAGGGTCCGCGCGTGTACCATCTTTTTTTTAAAGAGTTAAATGTGTAATTGAAGTGTCAAGACTGTTAAAATGTACTGGTGGTTATTGATACTTGTTGTTGTGATCTGGACAGTGTGGTGTAGATATGATAGAAGAAAGGTTATAGAACTGTCTAAGAGATTGCCTGGAGATTTGCCGTCATGGCCCATTGTTGGACATGCTTATTTGCTGCGAGGAAATGACGAAGGTATTTTTTTCTGAAACTACAAGTTTGAGGTTTTTTTTAAAGTAATTTAAGATGATTTTAGTAGGTATAAGTAAACAAAGTATTTTTTTTATTTTTTATTTATACATTTTTGTCACAGTCATAATCATAAGAAATTCAAAATAAAAACATCAAATACACAAAAAATAATAAGCAAGTCAAAATGAAAAAGTAAAATAAAGTCCAATGAACTACAGTCACAAGTGTTTTTTTTAAAAAAAAGCGCATCTCTATCGAAAATAAACTTTCCGAGTTAAATATTTCCTAAAAAAAACACATTTATTCACGGATTCATTCCTCCAGTCAAACTGTTCTAACAGTTTTGAAGGGCGTTTGTTATTATTGTATCATGTTGTTTGTTTAAAATAAATAAATAAATAATAATAACAATAAATAAGTTTCACGTGTGTATCTGTTTATCTGTCTATCTGTCTGTGGCATTGTAGCTCCGAAAAGGATGGACCGATTTTGTAAAAGCATGTCATGCTGAGTATAGGGTTCCGAAGCCGTTACTACCTATACAAACATAAAAAAGCGGCCATGTGCGAGTCGGACTCGCCCATGAAGGGTTCCGTGAAAGGTAAATTGCGGTTTACGATTTATGACGTATTAAAAAAAAACTACTTACTAGATCTCGTTCAAACCAATTTTCGGTGGAAGTTTGCATGGTGATGTACATATATTATCATATATATCATATATTATTTTTACATTTATCATTCCCTTATTTTAGAAGTTATGGGGGGGGTTTCATGATCCGACAATATTTTATCGTGGTGATTTTTCAAGTAGAAGTTTCCCTAAGGTAACATTAATACTTTATTTTGTTAATTACTTTTACTTTTACTCACTTTTATTCCAGATCTGAAACAATATTAACACCACCAGTAACAAAATGATTTACTGTCATTAGGTACAAATGGAAAATCGTCCACTTGAAATTATATTGTTCATCCTGAATATCGTCTAAAATGGAATCATGTCCCATGGTAAAATTGTCCAATAATATGATATTGGTCGAAAAAAATATGTCTATTAGTATTTACGTAAGTACACTCAGAAATATGACCAATTGTAAATACGTCCTACCTGAAATATGTACAATTTATATGATATTTATATGGTTTTAATTCATAATGACTACATTCACTTGTGCGTATTTCATTTTGCTCATAATTTATAATGGACAAAATTCCATTGGGACTTAATTAATATACAACGAAAATAAATTTGGTTATAAATACTTTTTAGCACAATTACATTTTGACTAAATTTACTTTGGATACTATTACTTTTGACCCAACTTCAGAATGGTTATTTCACGTGGACAAATTTCCATTTGTACCTAATGACAGTAAATCACAAAAATATCTACCCGACGATTTGGGTAGATACGGGTAAATACGGGCCCCCCTCTCTATGTGTGTATTATGCTAATCTTAAGGAAGAAGCAGGAGTATAATTACTCCTACAGCATTCCTGATTGCGTTGTGACATGCTTGATATAAATTAAACATAAAACAAACATTATATATTATATTGGAAATATGTAAATTATCCGAGAATGTGGTCAAACTAGGTTCCACGACACAACTTATTCTCAACTATTACCATTATAACCTAGACACGTGTATGCTATTAATAGTATTTTTTTCTTTAATGCTTTCTTACTTTATTTTTGTACTACTTAGCTAAACATAATTTATTGATTATTAGTTATTAGGATACGTTGACTCGAAAACTCATAATTTCATTGAATGTCATTTCATCGAACGCTATTTTTGGCTGAAACCATGATGTTTTTAGGATATCTTAAAAATTCATTGCGTAGGTTAGGTTAGGTTAGGTTAGGTTAGACTTGCGACTATGCTTTTCGACGAAATGAAAATTCTGCGTAATGATACGTTAGTTGAAAGGTGATTCGATAAATAATAGGTACTCATCGGAAACAATTACGAGAAATAACTTGAATAGCCTTCACTGACTTCTCATTATTTAAGTTCATTATGATGTTTACATTCACTAATTATTAACATTCAAACATGAAAAAATGTCTTAGAATTGGGATTGACCAAAAATAATAACTCCAAGTTTTTACATTCTAATTCGAAAGAATAGGTCATTTAAAGAAACCATTTTCCTTAATTTTGTATTTGACCCAATAGTTTTGTTTTAATATCTTTATTTATGTAGCAGACATTTTATTTTATTTATTTATTTATTTGGATGACATGATTATTTTAAATTTGGGTTGGCATTTTCTAATAAATTACAACAATTAAAATGTTGTTTAATGATAAAAAGTGATTGTAATAGTGTATTAAAACATACTATTTCAAGCGGTTTTCGCCTAACCCGTAAGATACAACAGATAGGAGGGCTTCAAGTCGAAAACGAAAGTCAAACAAAGGTAAATATACTTTCGTCTAAATATCCGAAACAGATGAATATTTCAAAAACTTAAAAAAAAAAAATGCAGAACCGCGTTAAAACCCTATTCCTCGAAATGGTTTTCGAATTAGAGTAATTGAAAAAATATGAACAATCCCAATTGTAGTAGAGGTTTTTTTTATGAGAGTATTATAAACTGAGGTGCATCGGTCGTCCATAAAAAAATACAAATAAATTATTCAAATAAATCTATAAATACAAACAAAAAATTAACGAAATCAGTATTTTAAAATTTCCTATTCTTTCACGAAGACGATGTATTACATTAACGTTGGCTTGGCTTTTGTAATCAATAAGAAGTTTAAAAAAAAACTCATTTTATATGTTTATCCAACAAGGTCATTATTTAATAACAGGTCAAACACGTGAAGACCGATCAGTCAACGTTAACTATTAGAAAAGATAATGACACAGTCAAGATGACGAGTATTATGATTACTTAAGAAGTTGTGGCTTGTAAGTGATCCTTAACTTACGTGTGTAATATACATATATATACATAATACATAAAATTATGTATATACCAATATTATTATTACAATACATACATAATAATAATAAATTATTTATTGTTATTATAAATGTATTGTAATAATAATATTGGTTTTGGGATATAGTGTTATTTATTTATTACTGGTTTAATTTTTATTCATGACTGATTTTTTGTCAATAGGGTACTTATTTAACTATTTTTCTTTTTTCAACAAGGGTTATCTGGAAGAAATCCCTTAAAGGGATAAGTTCACCTTTGTACTTTTTTTGTTATTGCCTGTGTTTTGTAATTATTTTTTATTCTTGTACAATAAAGAGTATAAATACATACATACATACAATACTATCACTGGTAGAAGGTCCTTGTGCGTCCGGATCGGTACCACCATAATATGTGGCGTTATCTATGAAAAGGGACCTTATTGTCGATGTCGCTTACGCCGCACTGCGTCACGCGACGTTGTATTTATATCAGAGCATCGTTAATTATGGCGGAAGCGCCATCGACAATAAGGTTCCTTTTCATAGATTACGCCACATATTCTTACCCTTTAAAACGGGTCACTTTCTATGGTAATTCAATCCAAAGTGACCCGTTTTCATTGCTCTGTACTATATTTAATTTTGTCACTCAGTGCTAGTTAAGTATTACCAGTATTGTTAATACACAAATATATTATACTTACCTACACATAATTATGCAGGTCAATAACATGTTAGTCCTTCTTCAGCGGTCGAGTATAAATAATGTCTTTCTCATAAATGTTAAACCATCCGTCTTTTTGCAGAATAAAGTAAATCTTTCACAGTTATCTTCATTTTTATTAACTCTCTTATGGTTTGGATCTTGATCTTTCTGGATAATGTCAAGAGCGCCATGTTACTTATTCGGTATTCCGACTGTGGGTAATGTCGTTCAAAATACCCACAGACCTTTTCCTTCAGATAGTTGTCAAAATAATTGCATGATGTGACTGATTTTGATTACCGGTTGTTGACCTTAAATCAATAAAGTAACGTAAAAAAAATATTTTACTTTATAATACTTTTATTTCTCACTGTTTTTTTACACCTGTAGGTTACTGTAAGTTTTGAAACAAAACTATATACAAGAGAGAGATGCAGATGTGTGCCACTCACTCTTACCCATAGTTGCGTCTCAAAACTTACAGCAATAACTTACAGTTGTAATGCCGGCCTAATGCAACGAGTTCGAAGTTTATGTTACCTGTAATTTTTTTAATGGCGACCGAGTAACCCTTTATTATAATAACGACCCCTATTTTATCTCTGAAATAGCTCAGCCGATTTTCATGAAATCTAGCTAAGAGCCATTCTTATAAAAATTTACTTACTTACTTATACAACTAGCGAAAACTCGCGACTCCGTCCGCATCGAAGCCGCTTATCGGTATTCCGTCGGGAACTGTCCAATTTTTTTGAGTAAAAAGTATTGTTATTTTCTTCCTCAGAATGCAATTTCTTTCTTTGCCAAATTTTACTACAATGCTTTCGGCGGTCTTGTCGTGAAAAGGTTGCAAACAAACAAACAAAATGAGTTGTTTTTGTATTTATAGTAGAAAGTATCTAATATGGATGGAAGTATGGATATTATAATATCCATACTTATCCATATACACCGTGCCCGGGACGTACCCGAAGGATTTTAACCATCGACTCTAGACCCTATTTCGAGTATATAATGTGGTATAACATGTAGTCCAATAACGCATAATTTCCGAGATTTTTATTATTTAAAAAACAATTCCATAGTTAATTTAATTTGAACTCTGTCACCTTAACCTAAAGCATTATTTACTAAGAAAGATTCATGTTGTAAGTAGCAATATCATCAACGTGCAACATAAATTATTTAATCAATTACTTAGTAAATAATGCTTTAAGTTAAGGTGATAGAGTTCAAATTAAATTAACTATGGAATATTAATAATAATCTCGGAAATTATGCGATATTGGACTACATGTTATACCACATTATATACTCTAAATAGGGTCTTGAATCAATGGTTAAAATTCTTCGGTTACGTCCCGGGCACGGTGTATAAGGTGAGGCGGGGCTATTGTGTCTTCTCATACTTAGTATGTTAAGTTACAATAGCCCCGCAGATGCAATAGCCCCGCTTCACCTACACACTAATAATCATAATTTCATACACTTTTATTTATTTTATATAATATGAATCTATGAAATTATTTGTTGTTTTCCAGATCAAATGAAGGTGTTCCAGCGGTCTGGACGTCTTACGCTAAATCGTGGAGGAATGGCATCCTACTGGGTGGCCAGCCGGCTCTACATAAGTAACATTTTGAACCCTATTATACGCTCTTTAGAGCTAATATTGGCCTGACTATTTCTTCAAACTGCAAGTGTTTGCCGCGCGGCAATCGGTAAAACTCAAACCATGTTTTGAAAACTAATCGACATCAGTTTTTTTAAAAAGGTGTAGCTTTAAAGCCGTATGATTTTTTTCCCGTGTGTTGCCGGGTTAGAATAGTGCCACTCCAAGTCTACCCGTGGATGTCGTAAGAGGCGACTAAGGGAATAAAAGCTTGTAGTATTGTTAGGCGATGGGCTTGCAACCTGTCACTAATACCATCTAATACAATGGGAAACATCTTAGCCAACTTGTGCAAAATGTGGTCACAGAATTATCAACAAGTTTCAAGAGTTGTTGTTAATTCTTTAGCTCTGCCTAGCCTACTCTGGGAATTAAGGCGTGAGTTTATGTATGTGTAAGTGATTATTATCAGAACGCTTTTTCAAAAAATTCCTGTTGTCAATGACAGTTTTAAAGCCGTAGCCGCCAGGCATAAATCGTTGAATGAGTTCGCCCCATTGATTTTGTACTGTCAGGCGGTCTGCATGATGGGACTGCAGGTATACTGTTCAGTCTGCGGTGCCTTTAATATCGAAAAAACTGCCCTCAAATTTTGCCCGTGTTAACCACTATTCCACAGGAACAGTTCTTCCTGAAAAGCATGTAATACTATGTGCTTTTCAGGGAATAAACTATCTCCATTCCAAATTTCATATCAATTCATATTAGCCCTTTTAGCGTAAAGAAGTAACAAATAAAATGTACTTACACACAAACTTTCACATTTATAGAAGTGTAATTTGACTCTTCTACAAGATTGGGGGCGCTTTGGAGTTAATAAATTACAGGGAAGCAACGTCTCGTACTAAAAATTTGAAAATACTAAACTAGCTAACCTTTTTATAATTTCAGTGGTTGCTGATCCAGCAGCGGCGGAAACGATTCTGAAGTCGTGCCTTGAGAAAGACAGCGTATCGAGATTTCTGCAGTACCTTATTGGAAATGGGAGCATTTACGCTGCTGGTAGGTTTGAGGAAAAATGATGCAAGTTTAAATGAAATAAAAAGGATTTTTGTTTGCATTGTATTGATAATATCGCAAAAGTTCTTCTCGGTTTTTCGAATGAGAACTGAGTTTTGTATGTTCATTTTGATATTAGTGCCGTTAATATTCTCAGTGACTTTGATTGCATATTTTTTTACATAATATACAATCTTAAAAAGACATGTTAAATAATCTGGTTAGGACATTTTTAAAGCGCACCTTCGACATTATGGTAAAATAAATTTCATGACATGTTCAAATGTCGTAAAATCAGAAGATAAACCTTAGGAAAATGCCTTAAACTTTTGAAACAAAACTACCTTATTACCTTCAAACCTTCAAACGGAAGAAGTGTAATAAATAAGGCTTTAAGAGCATTCAAAGCGACATGAGATTCCAGAACAGCTATTATAAATTAAATCACGTAGTTCCTTCACTTGTTTTATTTGAACGTAAAAAATGCAAAGGACGTAAAACTGACAAGGTTATTTATTTATTTACGGTGAAAATAACAATAAGATTTTAACGTAATTATTTCCTTATAGCTGAATCTAAACTTCCAGGGTTTTCACATTAGGTACATGAAATGTTATGTCTAGTTCTGTCAATGTTCTCAAATATGATGCTGTTCAAATATGAGTCTCTCGAGGTGCTCTCAGAAATACAAAGTCCTTTTAAAAAGAGTAGGGGTCGATTTTTAATCTCATCATCTCTCAGGTGAGCTCACCAAATGACCGTATCTCACCAGTGATAAAAAAATCCACGCCTATGATATCAAATATGACTGCCCCGCATATTCCTAAACAAGATCACTGCCTGGCATACTTTCATAATAACTCACTTATCATCAGTTAATCGACTTTTGGTCTATTATTCTGAAAAAATTCCAGTTCCAATATGGCGTCCTCGAAGAAAACTCCTAGCTCCAACATTCAACATGAAGAATCTCAATCGCTTCGTGGACGTATTTGCGGAACAAAGCGCTGTGATGATGGATCAGCTCAAACCCTGCGTGGGGAAGGGAACCTTCTCCGTGTGGAAGTACCTCACGACGTACACGTTTGATGCTGTCTGTGGTATGCTAAATAATGCAATGTGGAAAAGATATTCATTTGTTTTATTATCTAAGTCAGGTAGTAAATAATTAAACAGCAAATTAGGTCATTAAATCACTTGTGAATCCAGTTCCATAAATCATTGGTGATTTGTCTTGATATACGGATGGAAAATAAACCACCGAAAAATTACAAACGTTATTTCTATCAATTCGGAATTATTACTCTTCGGAATTATGTAGTGTACCCAAACCCAAAAAAAATCTATGATCATTCTTGTGCAACTCGCATCCAGTTGTTTCTGTTTCACATACTTATTCAACAGAAACGTCACTAGGCATAAAGATGAATGCTCAGCGGAACCCAAATCAGGCGTTTTTGGAAGCCCTGGAAGAGATCACACAGCTGATCGCAATGCGGATGGTTCAACCCTGGCTGTATGCTGACTGGGTGTACAAACTGTTGCCACAATACAGGAGAGCGGAGAAGTGCAAGAAGTTGATGTACAATTTAGTGGAACAGGTAGACTATGATCAGATTGACTACTGACTAGCTTAATCATTCCAGATGAAAGCATTTTTTATGATCTAGAATAAGGTATATTTTACATTTGCTTTTCGTTTTTAAACAGAATGCTCCAGTGTCACGTTACCTTAAAGTAAATTTAATATATTAACACTGATGATTCATAAGTTAATCTATTCCCGGCGGTTATAACGATATCATCTTTGACCTGTTATGATATTGTTTTGACGTCAGCCGCCATTACTGTCAAGTAAATAAGAGCTATCAAAACGTTGACAATACGATAACAGATTAAATACTATATGGTTTTTACCGTGTTGAATAAAGGCCCTGCGCCTCTATTCAACACGGTAAAAACAATATCGTTTATATAATTATAACAGGGCCCGTATTATGGTCACCTTTATCGCGGTGGATAAAGCTTCCATCATTCTCGCACTTACATACTGGTCAGAAAGTGACAGATGTTTTATCTACGTCGATAAACACGACCATAATCGGCCCGCAGGTCAACTACGATATCGTTTTTACCGTCGGGAATAGAAGCGCTGGTCTATTTTATAATTGTTAACAGACTGCATACTCATTTCCAGGTAATTCGAACAAAAAGACAAGAACTTCAACAGAAGACGATATCAGAATCCAAGTCAGGTAAGAAGTGCGTTACTTAACTACCCGATTTTTTCCTTAACTGTTCCATGTTCATCTAAGTTTTTTTTTATAGAATCAGAGCTCAATTCAAAATCATTTCTGGAAATGCTGATAACCTCATCTCAGTTGACTGATGAAGAGCTACTAGAAGAGACTCTGGTCATCACTGTAGCTGGTACGGACACTTCAGCAGTCGCTGCCTCATTCGCCGTCGTCATGCTGTCGCGACATCCAGAAATACAGGATCAGGTTCATGAAGAGTAAGAGTAGTAAGGCCAAGAATTTAGAATGTATTATATAAGTATTAAACCCGACGAAAATAGAATGGTGTCTAATAGATAATCTGGTGGTCGAGTCAGAAGGCGCCAACAGGGTGTACTGTACTTCTTAACAACCAAGAGTTTAGACTGGTTAAATTTTGTTTTGTTGTGTATAATGAAAAGCTTGAGCGCTTTTTATTATTGTTAATAAGCACATGGAATATCGTAAAATTTTCTTGAGATAAAAAGTTTCTTATAAGAATACTATCAAAGAGAGGCGTTCTTCTGTGCAAGATAGACTAACGAACCGACAAACTTTTGCTTTTAAAATTTTCATAGGTTGGTAAGGACAAAAAATATTAAGTTTACAATTTGATATCACTTACTTACATAAGTAATGCCGAAGTTTCGTCAAGTCATTTAGTATTCACTTCTTTTAAAATGAGTTAAGCTTAACTGCTTTATGAACATTTAAATAAATATGTGCGTTAATGTCTTGGGCACGTTCTTAACCTTAAGTACTTTGAGATCTGCAAATATTCAGCTCACGTAAGAACATTGTTGGGTAAATAAATATGTATCTTCTTGTACTTTGATTGCTACGTTTAAGAAAAATTGAGCTCACTATTATTTTTTTACCATCGTAATGTCAGAAAGTGGAGCTGTGAGAGAGGTAAATTTTATTAGCACCAATAGCAAATTGACAACGGGATTTTTTGAAATGGTGTTCGGTTAAAAATCATGCTTACAGAAAACGCACATAAACGCAAAATAGCTGGGCGCTGGTCGGTAAATGAAAATTAAAAAAGTTTCATTTTCAGGTTACAAGAAGTCTTTGGAGAGTCTGATAGAGCTGTGATAGTGGAAGAACTGCCCAAACTCAAGTTTCTAGAGGCAGTGGTCAAGGAGACCTTGAGGATGTACCCTCCAGTGCCGGTCATAGTGCGGTCTGTGCAAAAAGACACCGAGCTGCGTAAGTACGGTCACGAAGGTAAATTTAGGACCCAAATCAAGAAATAAATAATTAATGTCGTCAATGTAATAAGAGATGCAAAGTCATTTGTAACTTATATGAATCTCAAGCTTATTGCTGTAGAATATCAGATTGACCTTGGACCTAAGGTGGATCATAAATTTAAGTCTTTGATTGTACTAAACCTAATACACATGCCAATAATTTCATGTCAAGATCGTAGCAGGTGGAAAGAAGTGGTCTCTGCCTACCCCTCTGGAAAACAGGCGCGATTTAATGTCAATGTATGTATATAATACTGTCTGAATTTAATTTTTTGATAGATAAGTTATTGTCTATTGCAGCGTCAGGCCTGACTCTGATCAAGGGTGTAGGAATCGTGATGAACATCTGGGCAATGCATCGTAACCCTCGGTACTGGGGTTCTGATGCAGAAGTCTTCAGACCTCAGCGCTTCTTGGAGCCTATCAAACACCCTGCTCAATTCATGCCTTTCAGCTATGGACTGAGGAATTGCTTAGGTAAGCTTGTTAGCAAGTTTTATCAATGATCAGCTAGTATAACAGTCAATTGACTCCTTTTTTTATTTTAAAGATTAGGTTCTTATTTTTTTTAATGTTATGCGAAATTACGAAGCTTAAGGAATAAAGGCTTGAATACTCGTGTGCTTTTTTTCAGGTTACCAGTATGCCATGATGTCAATAAAGACAGCATTAGCCACCCTTCTTCGTCAATACCGTGTTCTGCCACCAGAGGGCGCTGACCAAACGAAGTTAAAGGAACCATTAAGAGTAAAATTCGACATTATGATGAAAGATGTTGACAAATTTCAAATACGGTTAGAAAAAAGATGTTAAAATATAAATGTGTTAAATTGTAAGTTAAAATTAATATTATTAATAAACTACGTGTATCGTAATTCATTGTCATATTTCATTTTGATAATGCAATTTTACTACTCTGTCGTGTTTTGATTACAGCGCCCTCCATCCCTAAACTTAGGAACTTAACGCAAAGTCAGACCGCCGCCATATTGTAGGGCAATTGCTAGATGATAAAACTAACTTATGGTTTGATATTTTCAAACGAGATGGCGTTATTATTAAATTCCTATTGTTTCGTTTTGTTTTATATAGTTCAGTTTATGTTACCTTTTCGAAAATAATGCATTATGAGATTTAAGAGGTTAATTAAATAAAGTTAATAACCATGTTACGTTGTTTACGTAAGGTAAGATAATTATTATATTCCGTTGTAACCTTAAAAAGTTTCATACAACAATGTAATTGAAAAACAAATGCTTAACCATCAGTTCAAAGTATCCACGTACACCATAAACATAATATTATATGATACTTTGAAAAGTCCCTATCATTTTGGTTTATGTAACATCCGCCATTTTAGAAAATCAGGGAGTTATTGTCATCGACCCTCCTTCACACAAGGAGGGTATCTCCGCAGAGGGTTTGACCCCCGTCATCAGTTAGACATCAATCAAAAAACTACACTAATGAGGGGATAAATCGGAATGAGATCAAAATTGGAATGGATAAGTTAGAGAGTCCTAGTAAGTTATGGTTCCTTGGTACACACATAATATTATATAATTAGCGCTTTCAGGCGCGGTGACGTCTATAGACGTCAAGCAGTATGGCTAATTGATCTCTAATTACGGTACTGCGCTCGAAAGGGTTAAACTCTAGTTTTTTTTTTACGAGGCGATGGGTTCAACCTGTCAATAATACCCTGGTAAACATCTTAGCCTCATTGTGCAAAATGTGGTTATAGAATTATTAACAAGTTAGCTAGAAATATGTGTGAACAGTGGGACAGATTAGTCATATAATAATATAAGTTAAATAACAGTTTTATTGGGAACTAGAGATCTAAAATTATTATGAACTGTCGGACGGACAACTTGCACGTGCAAGATAGGCAAAATAATCGACGACTCATAACTTAATTCCTTTCACTGATTGGAACTCTTCAAGTTTTAACAATAACTGCCGAACTCAGAGACGTCAATTAAATTTAACGCTTGTTTAGTGACGGGTTGTCTTATTCTATTGCTGTAGCAAAGAAAGTGACAGCAGCAACTTTAATCAAGCATTAAATTAAATTGACGTCTCTGAGTGCGGCAGTTAGAGTTCAAAGTGGCAGTAGCAGAATAAATGAAAAGAAACGGTATTACGAAACATTTCACGTTGGCAGGTTCCGTTCTGTGCTGATCTCAGATAATAGAAACTGTTGCTATTATCCGAGACGACGATATTCTCGCTTGAGCTTTGATTCGAGGAGAAATTTTCCATTATCAGGATTAAAGTCTTTATAAAATATCTATTAATAGATAAAAACCCCTGTTAACTTCTTATAATGGCGACCTCTTTTTCACAGTTGATTTTTAATCGGCACAATTACATAAAACTTAGCTAAAACCATCCCGTTTAATCGGCTTTTAGCTTTCTTTTCTATACAATCGCATCCAAATATATCCATACGTTGCCGGCAACCACACAAATATCACGATTAACAGTATTAGAAGTTCATATAATATTTGTAACATTAACCATCTATACAAAAAGCAATCACCACATTACTAAGTATTTGTCCTAGTTCCTACTGAATAGAAACTATTTTTAGCTACACACATGTCATATCATAATTTCTCTATTATGCGTTTACAACTCGTAGACAATGACCAGCATTACCTGTGGTAGGTGATTACAGCTGTTAATTTTAGAAGATGTTCCAAATTTGGATCTCATTACCTTACAATATTCGATAATGTAATGAAATTACGTTACAGTTGTCATCATTGTCACCTACTACCACAGGCAATGCTGGTGATTTGCCTTTCGGCTTCTGAACCCATCTTAGAGAACTTATAATATGGGCGTAGATAAAGCATTGTACGCGACTCTGCGTAATTAGCATTACGCAACCGTCACGTAAACTACTATATCTGTCTACCACTAACGTGCGTTACGGAACCCTAAAATATAAATTGCAACGGGAGATTGTCACAATCAAGAGAAGCGTGGAGAAATCAAACACATGCCGTTGATACGAGTAAGGGAGGACACAATCAATAACGATATTATAAGACTCGGCGGTGAGTGGGAAATTGCGTTGTTACTTGATTGTTAATAACCTAACCAACAAAAAGTTGGAAAACCCCCGACATTGAAATTTCAAAGTTCAATACTTCAAAAACGGCTGAACCGATTTCGATATAAAATGGCTAAGAACCACTGCTAAAAACCTGCTTTCAAATTAAAAAAACCGCATCCAAATCGGTTCATCCGTTTAAGAGCTACGGTGCCACAGACAGACACACACGCACACACACACACACACACACACACACACACACACACACTTACACGTCAAACTTATAACACCCCTCTTTTTTGCGTCGGGGGTTAAAAAGGAGGGTAATGTAGATCTGAATGTACACCTATTTATGTTTTGTATGGAATCACCAAACCAAATGGATCCTGTGGAAGACCAGCTCTGGCATTTTTCGGTACTTGTGTTAGATGTAAGCAAATAAAAGTAGGTATTGTCTTTCTATCTTTTTTTTTTCTTTAAAGTAAGTCGCCACAGAGTGGAACGCAGCAGACCTCGTCACCGATGGCGGGATTACTTGGATTCCATTAGGACTGGCCAGAGACTGGTACAGATAAATACATTCGTAAATATATAAAACACATCTAATACTCAGGAAAAAATACTCGTGCTCATCACACTAATATCTGCCCTTACCGGGATTTTAACCCGGGAGCACTAGCTTCGTAGGCAGGGTTATTACCACCTAAGCTATTGTATTGTCTATGGCACTCAGGTACCACTTATTATCAGATGGTCTTTACTTACCTTTTCCATACCATAAAATACGTTATGTTTATTTCTTCCTTTCGTTCTTCTGCTGGAATTTCTCTCAGCATTACTCTTACCCCGCAGCCAATGGGCGAGTCAAGTTCGAATTAAACTGCATTTATCTCTGAATGCAATTCCTCGGTGCTATATTATCGAATTAGAGGTAAGTGGGAGCCGTTTGAAGACACTAGCCGTGCACGCTGGTTTGCTTGCTTTTAACTTTTAGAGGTGGTAGGACCTTGCCTAGGGTCCGTTTGGAATGATACCACGATCTTCTTTAACCTACCGCCGCATTGTTGTGTTCCGGAGTGGGAAAAGAGAATCGGTGAAATTACTAGCATAGACGCATTCCATCTTAGTCATTAGGGTTTCCAGCGCATTTCTGGTTTTAGGAATCCCATCTTAAGATTTTAGTCTTGAGAATGCAAAAGTCTATGGGTCATAGATCTCACTAACCATCAGGTGGATTGCGTGTTTGTTTCCATTATCCATGTTTAAAAAAAAATCTGACACTATTAGTGCTTTTCAAAAGAAACAGAAGAACATTATTGCCTGATAACTATCAGCAAGTGTAGTCCTTGGACCTTAACAGCTTTGAAATGTGACGAACCTTTTCATACCACGAACTTGGCTAAGAAACTTGCACTGGCTGTTACATACATTTAATTATTCCCTTCTCTATTACACTCCAGGGCCCCTAATCATGGTCGCATTTAATTATTACCTCTCCCTTACTCTCTAGGGCCCATAATGGTCGCCTAAAGGATAAAGGTCGGATAAAGCATCCGTCACTCTTGCACTTACAAAGTGGTCAGAAAGTGACAGATTTGTTATCCAAATCGATAAACATGACCTTAATAGACCCGCAGTGTGCTAAAAATTTTAAAAATATTTTTAATACACTCAGACAAAACGTTTTCTTCGTTGTATGCGTGCGATTAGCGGTAAGTGAGTGCCTCCTTTATCGAACGTTTCTTGCAGTGGCAATAACACAGCTGGGAGTTTAAAGCCAGTAAGGCAAGTATCCCATTCATCATCAATATCATCATCATTCACTCAAAGATGGTGATAGACTTGAGGATTTACTTGATCGTTCTCTAAAATGATTGACGAAATGTGCTATGCGTACCTACCGATGATTGCTCAGTTCAAAGAACTGATCGGTTATGCATTATTTGACAATCATTCTAGTTAACGCTTATTAATTACCTACATGCTCAAGTCTACCAGCACATTTAGAGCTACGCTCAGCTGTTGTCATTAGACTAATTTTAATTCTTCTTTATTCCAACCCTTATTTCACTGATGGCACGCCACCCACTTTTTATTTTGAATAACCCAGATTATGTTTTTCTTGGTATCTGTTTTTTCTTTTTACTATTTCATTTACCTACTCAACGTTTCAATAAATTTATCGGTATTTATTAAGTAAATGGTCTAGAGTCGATAATTTGAAACACTAAACTCGATATTTAGAGTAATCTTTTGATGTTGGTCATTAAGAACAACATATTTTCACTATTTTTGGAGACGTCTTATCAGACTATAAAGCAGTAAGCATATTTTAAGTTATCAAATGTCTCTGAGTATGTTGGTTACTGTTGTTATATTGTGTACCGTTTTCAGTCCAGTGCAATGGAGAGGGCTGTCGATTGCCAATGGAAACTAATTTTATCCTCGTTTAGCGTGGCGCCCTGGAAAATTGTACAATTATTTCTGTAACTCGTCCCCTAAGTGCGTTAGTGTTGCTAAGAAACGCTAATAGATGACTGCAGTTTGATCAATAGCCACTTGATTGTGACATTTAGTACAGATAATATGACTTCGTGTTTTGTTGGATAAGTATTCGTCTTGTTTTTCAATAAGCTTATCAATCTTTATAGTCACGCCGTTTTAAAAGGTCTGATTTTGACAGCTGTCTACTCATTTTTAAGTAATTTGTACCGTCAAATCGGGCCTCTTAGAACTAGTAATCCAACTAAGGCTGTCTGAGAAACCAAGATAAATATGAACTTTTCCAACCAAATGCGATATTGTATGATTATATTATGACGTGTAAAATGTACCATTTTATCAATAAATGCTTGAATCTTGAATCTTGATAGTAAAAGTAATTTAGCTACCAATATATGATTAAGGATGAAAAGAAGAGTTACGAAAGAGGTAGCGAGCAAGGAGTGGAAATATCGGTAGTGGATGCCCTACAAGTACATACAGTGATCAGATCAGATTCAAGATGTACTGAATAAGGGCCAAATCAATAGCAACTGAAATAGACATCAGTGCATGACAGGTTAATGAATGTAGAGGAAGCGAGAATTGTATGATTATACCGGTGGTGCTCCATAGTACCTGCCTACCACTATAAGTAAAAAAAAACTTATTCTTAATACAAAACAGTTTAAATCTAGATAATTTACCTGTGGATTACAGAAATGCCTGTTGTTGCTTACAGTTTTGAAAAGGATCAGGCGTCTTTTAAGAATGAAACGGAAATTGTGTCTGCATGGGTCTTACCACAGAATATAAATTGATCAGTTAGTTTACTGACGGTTAAAACCGCTGCTTCGTAATTTTGTTTCCGTAATATTTAATAATTGAGATTTATTGGTTTAAGGTAGCTCAAGTTTTAACATTAAATGTTACCAGAAGTTCGGTCTGGATAGAGACCTTATGATTTCCCCCTAAATCTGTAAACCTCCTGACCACTCCAACTCATGTTTAAAACTAACACCGCCGAACTAACATACAAAGATACGAATGACGATTGAGTAGATTCTTAGACCTCATTTCATTCGGTCGACTAGAAACATTCAGTACCTACTCATCACTTCTAACTACCCATTGCGCATCTAGATGTTGATTTCCGTCACATAATTATGAAGAAAACTGAGTACAGTCGATTTGGGGAAAATCGTGAGGTCTCTATTCGGGGTGAATGTTAAAATTTACTCCCAGCTTCTTAATAGAGTTCGACTGGAACTTCTGTTTCACTGTAAGGCAATCCGCTTGGACTCTTGGAGATTCTGAACTCCTGGTGATAGGGTAACTAAACATCCTCATCTGAATGCCGAATGATATAAGTAACTGGTAATACAGTATTGTACCTGTTTGCAAAAAATACTGTCAAAAAATGTTCCAAAGATGCACGTTTTTTTAAAGTGTTTTTATACTTTTAATCTTTGGCAAATAGTCATTGAGTATTCAGCAACTGAATTCCAAATACATTTTCCAGTAAAAAAGGGTAAATAATAAAATTTATCAACTTGAATTAGTCCTCGTACTGTGAAATCGAATTATTCTCTAGTTTGTTTCAGAGTTGTTTGCGCTCTCCGGAATCGTGATGAAGGGTTCTTTAAACAATATGCTGTAAAACTTCCAGTTCCTGCTAAATAATAAGTTTATAGTGGTTCACGGGTACTAACACTTAACATAATTATGTATTATGTTAATATCATTACAATAGCATTACGAGTAAAGACAAATGTGGAATAAGAGCATAATTTCATTAACGGGGGCATATTGTTGATCGAGTCGCCAGTAGTCGTCACCTTCCCGAACACAAGGTTAAGGGAGACGATGGCTGAGATACGCATCATACTCGTGAACGGATGCTATTAGTGGGGTTTGGTCTGTTCACCTTGGCAAGGACTTGTTATTCATTATTCTAGTTATGGTTTTTGACGAGCCTACATCGTGTTATTCTCCTAGTCTTTATCTCGTTAGACAGTATAGTATCGCTAATTATATTCACTCCATATTACAGACGTGTAAAGGGCCTTCATTGTGAACAATTTACTAAGTAAGTATTTTTAATTACTTTATAAGTTATTGCATTTCCTATCTTAAATATTTTTGGTACATTTCCTTACAAGTCTGAACGGTACTCTTTTTTAAGCCGCGTTTAAACTTTAAAGGCAGGCATTGTCCATGTCCATTTTAGTACTTCGGGATTGGAATCGTTTATACTATCTAGAGATATAATAATACTAGTTTTAACTCCACAAAGTTTCAGACAATTCTAGTTTCATAAAAATACTGCTTCCAAAACATCCCCAAATTCCTTCTGCCTTTGTAAAACACGGAACCCTGCGACGCATATGTGATTAATTCCGCACACATGCACAAAGGCTTATGTTGGATGCACAAATAAATGCAATTAGAACGCGGTGCAGTGCGAGACATCTTTAGCAGAACCACGGTTGTGGCGTGAGACATGAAATACCGGTGCTCCCACAATTTTCTTGATTGCTCTATAGTTCAGTATACGACATTTCAAGCTTATGAGGTGTTCTTGTTCGCCTTATCAGTTCTTTGCCTTCTAATGAACTTGCTAGCTTTCATCTACAACTTTATCTGCTTAGAAGTCGCTTATTGCTTTCTTGGGAAGCTGTAAGATTTGTGTTTATTCCATGTTTTTTCTCAGCGTTTTAATTAAGCTATCTCCCTAAGTACTATGTTATGTTTTTGGCATGAGATAGTAAAAGGCAGGTTATTTTTTCATTAAGCATATCTCAGCTTTTATTCTACGGGATAAAACCATATTGCATTTGACGTGTTATCGTAAACTCCCCTCTTTTTGCATCGGGGGTTATAAATAGTTTTAATATGCGTCTGTAAATAAAGGGGTAAGTATCTTAGTGTTGCTTTATTTTACCTGATATTTATAAAAGCTTAAAGTGAATTCATGTCTTTTATCTTTTTTTATCGTTTTATCAACTTTTCGTTCAGTAATGAGGTGTTATGTCAGATTTTGGGCGTGGGTTTTATGTAGGTGTGGATAAAGAAGCGAAGTGAAGAAATTAGAAAAGGATTTGCGTCGTAACCCACACAAATCCTTTTTTAATTTCGTTCACTAATCATCAATTAAGATTTTAGCTAACCCTATCATACTTATATTAAAAATAAAATTTTGTGAATATGTATTACTGAATATTATAAAAAGAAAGAATAGGTATTTTGAAATTTTGTTATTTTATTTTTATGTGGACGGCAATCTATTTATGTGGAGTTTACTTAATTACGTCAATTAAATTTAATGCTTGATGTGTTGTCTTATTATATTGCTGTAGCAAAGAAAGTGACAGCAGCAACTTTAATCAAGCATTAAATTAAATTGACGTCTCTGAGTGCGGCAGTTAGACACAAAACTAAGCTAGGCTTGCACTATGGGTACTAGACAACGATAAACTTAAAGATAATGCTAATATAGATAAAGTTCAACTAGTGTGGTTCTAAATAGGTTTGAAGTAGAACCTTTTAACGGCAACCACATGGCATTTGGAAAAATTTATCGTTTCCCAAAAGTTTCATTTGCCAACCCACTTTTGCTTCTGTAACTGTAAATATTTTAAGGATTTGTATAAAAACTAACCCAACATAACCTATAGGGTTCTATGCGATGGTACTGAAATAAACCCTGAAATATTTACAGATACAAAAAAAGCGGCTTGGCAAATGTAACGGTTGGGAAACGATACATTTTGCCAATGACTTTCAGCCAAAAATCAGGATACCCCTTCTAACATTTATCGTCAGCTATAAAACCCATTCGCCATTATATAGGAGATTTAAATCCATTAAAAGTGCATAATACTTACGTATGTTAAACAAATTATAATAATTAGATAGTCCCGTGTGGTTGCCGTAGTCCCGTGTGGTTGCCGGGTTAGAATAGTGCCACTCCATGTCTTCGCGTGGCTGTCGTAAGAGGCCAATAAGGTAATAAAGGCTTGTAGTACTGTTAGGCGATGGGCTTGCCTCCTGTCACACATACACTGGTAAACATCTTAGAATAATCAACAAATTTTTAGAGTTGTTGGTAATTCTGTAGCTCTGCCTACCCCACTCTGGGAATGAAGGCATGAGTTTATGTATGTATTAAACAAATTAATGGACTTTACTTTTGAAATTTGTTCTTAAATCGCTGGCTCCTATGTTTTGGCAAGCAAATACAGGCGCCACAGAGAGTGCTTTCGCTAAGCATTTTATGTTTGTCACCTATTGTTTACCTGCTACATTAGCAATTAGGTTTGAATACTGTTACTAACTGGAAATAGATGTAATATTTTAAATTAAAAGAATAGGGAATATGCATGAATTTTTTAAATCGCATTTCTCAACGAAATATTAAAATACCGTTAAAAATATTTACCAAAAGTGAAATTGAAATTAAAATCGGGTAAGAAGAAAGAAAAGAAATACGAATGATACAAGCATTACAAACTGCTAATTAGTAAGCGATTAGACAGAGAGATTCGATATGCACTGTGACGTCATGTAACAGATCGACCTTATAATAATTATTATAGAACTGTTATTACCATGGCAACGCTCATTATAGAATTGTTTTCACGCTTCGGTTACGCTATAGGTGGTATTTTGATACCATTAAAGATATCAATATTAGCCGTTTATGGTACGCGAGTAGAAAAACTCTATTTTAAATTCTGTTTTGCTAGAAAGATATAGGAACGAATCTTTGTTGGCTTATACGCATATCTTGGTTATTTTTAAAGCTAATAAAAAAAAACTCATCTGTTTGTTACATGTATCGGCTTCTATTGAAGCTGTGAAAACGGTCATGGATATTCCCAATTGGCCTAATCAGCAAAGCTTGTTACCTTATTTTGCCTACTGAGCTACTTAGGTTAAAGTTTAGTAAGTATCTTACTAGAATGAACAAGGTATCCCAGAATTTGACGTTAATATTAAGATATAAAAAGCCCTTTCCTTACCGGTTTAGAATAGTAGTTTTAACATACTTATTAATCTATTAATTAGTTTAGGAGTTATGAAGGTTTTTAATGATACTGGTAAATAACGCTATCTTGAGTTATAATGTAATTCAATACATTTTGCTACGTTATTAAGGATTTCATATCAAGTTTCAGAATCACAAATTATAGCTATTTTATGCCGAGAAGGGCAACGGTTAACCGCAAGGTAACGTTCTTTAACAGTATTATTAAAACCATAATAAATCCTACACTAATTTAATATACAGAAAAGTTAAACTATATTGTGGACCGGTAAAGAGAGCACTTTCTTGTGAAGTAATAATAACGACAAATTCTGAGACACCTCGTTGAGAAAACATAGCAAAAATAAGCAGTTTTATATACCATAACTAAATGTATGTTATCGAGAATTTAGGCTGCTGCTTCACTGAGGCGGAGATGAGCGGAGTGGAGCGGAGCTGTGCCAATATTAACCAATAGAATCTAAACTAACGTGCGGAAGGGCCGCTCGACGTGACCGCATGCGCCTTCTATTGGTTAATATTGGCACAGCTCCGCTCGTCTCCGCCTCAGTGGAGCCGCACCCCTAGGTGCCTCATAGTATTTGTCAGAGAAATCATAGTAAGCTTTCATGTTCAAAGGCCATACTCACATGACATGTGTCCCATGATATTCTTGGTTCCGTACCCGAAGGGCAAAACGGGACCCAATGGCTGACATTTGGCTAACCATCCCTCTGTTCGTTTGTTTCTCGTCATGGCCCGGTTCTCTAGCTCGTAAACGTAAATTTAATGTAGGTACCTACAGTCGAGTTTAAACGCTGTGATAATTCATGTATGGCAATTTAAACATGACATTAAATAGACAAGGTACTGTACACATATTTTTGAACTCGGCTGCCTGTACGAGTTTAATAATAATCCAAAACCGAAAATTGAATTAGACATTAATTTGAATATTTTTTAGGTTACTGGGTCGCTTGCGTTGGCCAGTGAATTTTCATGAAACCTAACTAAGATAAGAACCATCCAGATTGAACTAGTTTTCTTCTATTAGTTAGGGAGCTAGGATGCACAGACAGACACGGTGTCCCTTTGTTTCACCGTTCACCGACACTCATTTCATAGAGTATCACTTCGCAGAATTATCGTTTCATAGAAAGCTATTTTCTGCTGAACCTGTGTTGATATCAGGTTATCTTACATATGATTCACGTAGGTTAGGTTAGGTTAGACTTGTAACCATCACAAGATAACCTGAAGTCAACACGGGTTCAGCAGAAATAGCTTTCTATGTAACGAAAATTCTGTGAAGTGATACGTTCTATGAAGTTCGTTTCGGTGAAACAATGCAAACCCAGGCAGACACACAGAAACTCAGATACACACGTTAAACTTACGACACCCCTCTCTTTTTGTCAGGGGTTGAAAATGCATTTGAAATTGGCCTTCATTTTCAGAGCCATGTGTCCTTATCTCTGCATATAACTAACGTTTATACGGCTGTTGAGTTGGACACGCAATCAGCAGTAAACACAGAGCTATACGATTTCCGTTATTTTCAACGATAGTGCATGGATGTTATTTTCTTAAATAAGTGCGTTGGTTCGTTGACGAAATCACACTGGTTGAATTGTATGTTCTTACGTAAATAGTAACACTAAAAACTAAGTTACAAAAAAATAGTCCTTAGTCTTTAGGTTTCTTCTTACCCAACTGCGTCAGAAGGGTTATGTTTTTAACTTCTTTTTACTGAAGTATTTATGTTTATTTATAATCTAGCTGTTGAAGACTCAATGACTATCGGCCAAAAGATTAAAAAGTGTGAAGGCACTTAAGTCCAATATTTTTACCTAATGGCGTCACAAGTTATGTTTTTCAACTGAATGTATGACTATTTCTTTAGCGCACTCTGCAGCCTAAACGGCTAGGTGGATTTTAACAAATGAGATGTCTTTAGATTCTTCTTGGTTATGGGAGTGACAAAGGCTATTATATTTTAATAAAAGTTAGTAAGTGAGTAGTGAGAGGGGTTTTTTTTTTACATTATATGGACGACATTATCCAGAAATCAGTCAAGTTTTCAAAGCTTGCTTTTTAGTAGACTTGTTTTAAATCTTGGATTTCGTCCTTATTCTTTTTCGAATTGGGCCTAAATAACTCGTCGACCAAAAACCACCGGCGAGGCTGAATTGATTATGACTAAATTTAATGTCAGTTAGTGTCTTAGTCATGTTTCGACGCAACTCTAAACGTATTTGTGACTACAAAAAAAATACCTTTGACGAAATGAAAATTTGTAAAATGATAGTGTGCCAAACGATGATTTGGTGACAAATATAGTAAAACCATGCAGCAGCTAGCAGTGTCAATGTTCGATTGTATTTTTAGTCGACGACCAAACCAACCAATGACCTATAGAGCCCACTTGATAATCTTACTGTCTAAGTTAATATAAACATATCAAATACTATTGTAAATATTGAAGCATAATATAAATACGTATAGGGTGCTCTAGAAACGTAACCGTAAATAACAACTTAGGGAGCACAAAGGAATCCGTCATTGGTAAGGAAAGTCAATACAGCAAGGTTAGCGTACACTTTTGGACAATATTAATGGTTTAGAGGCCATAGACAAGATACATTCTGCACATATTATTGATATAAAAAACGTAGGATTTATTTACGTTATTTGCCAGACGGTCGCGTCAAGCCCATTCATGTCAATTCCATACACTTTGACAGAATCTTCCAAAATATTTTATGTCAGCGTTGAGAATCTTGTCTAGGGCCTTAGTACGTCTACGTCTAAGCCATTAATAGTTCTTTTTTTAAATAGATTGATTTTTTGTGGTTTTTTTATCCTAGAGGGGCAAACGAACTATCGAGTATATTGTTATATTAAAAACGTAACAAATCAACACATAGTATTTGTCTTCTGGATCGTTTTATATTATATACATTTAAAAAAGAGGATTTTTTTTTTAAATCCAGAGCATTGGTAGTTTTATTCGCTAAACGATAGCAGCAAGCAAGTAATTTATACTTACATATTTCATACTATACGCATCCAACTGATTCATAGTATGACTCCGCAACTAAAGGGATTATTAGCTTAAATGTATTCTTAGCAGACAGATGAGAATTTACTAGTGAGCAAACACATAAATAGGATTTAAACTTTGGGCTATATTTAACACTTTACTGTATTCAGCTTATCTTAGAACGAGCTATTAAACTTAATTAATATTAATTTAGTTCAGAAACTGTTTTGCATAAACACCTAGGGTTATATAAACAAGAAAAGTTTAAAGCGAGCTTGACACGTTGCTCCTTGAGAACTCAGGCGTTTACTTTTGAATTTATCTGAATTTGTAGTCAAATTATTTTATGCAGAGGTTTTAGAAACTTTTTACGTCACGCAGTAAAAATAAGAGCACTGCTCAAAAAGTACTAATTTCAAAAGTTTTGGAGGATATGTACTCGTACACTCAAAAACAACAAATACGTCAATAATTAGAGACCAAATTAATTAATTAATTAATCTATAATTTTTATCAGAAACCTTTTACATTAATAAAAAAACAACAGACAGAGTAAGTAATCCTTAAGCAAAAAGCAATGCTGCTTCAATTTAATTCTCACTATTTGCTACGTTAATGCACTTCCATCGTTAATTCCGCAAAAAACAAAAAACAAACACCATTTAATGGCTTACAAGTCATTGCTTCTCACCCATGCTATAATTAAACAAGTTCAAATCAATATGCCTTTTCATTTACAATCAAACCGTCTCAAAAACCCAAGTTAATTTATTGAGATGTACACCCTATGCACATGTGACCAAGTCGCTCATTTCAATAAACGTCATTCTGTCAGTTCGTTTTTGCATAAGGGCTTCATGTTGTCACTTTTTTTGTCCCCACGTGTACAGGCAAGTCCGTCGCGTCCGTAGACTTGTAATGCTGACAAATCGGCCGTGGTTTGTGCCGCGATGATTCATACGTGTTGGCAGAAAGCCAGACACTCCCCTCGGCCAACGTTGGACATTGGGCTAGTGCTGTTTCTTGCTTTTATTGGGGCAAATGTTTGGACCAACTTAGATGTTACTAAAGATCTGGGGGGTTATTATGACATAGCTATGCAGTTCATTTTACGGCGAGCGTAAAGGACAGAGCTATAGCAGTTGTATAGCTCTGTCCTTTTCTCTCAGCGTAAACTGAACTGCATTGCTATGTCGTAATAACCCCCCTGTAAAGTGTAGGCAATTGTTCATACCTAGTTACAAGGGATAATCTCCCACAAATTGACCTAGTCCTAGCTCTACATTACGATACACATACTGAAATAAACAGAAAATACAATAATTACTTAAGTAATCGCGCATATCATACAATTATTTGCTTGCCAATACCGGGTATCGAACCCGGGACCGTTAGTTTTGAAGGCACGGTCAGTGCTTACTACACCAACCGCATAGGCAATTTATTGGCAAAATGCTCAGTACTCAATTTGACAGAGACCATCGTTATATCACCAAGAAAAGGACAGCACGTCACATATAATAAGATAAAATCATTTCTCATAGAGAGCTTGCAAAAAACAATATGAAAAAAAATTGGGCCATGTCAACGACTTGATGATATAACTCGTTGAAGCGTTTGTTTGTAAAATACAGTAGGAACATATCTTCCTTTGCTTTTCTTAGAAAATAAATATTTATGAAGCAATTTCAACAAAGGTCGCCTAAATAACGTTTAAGTTCATAAAAATAATTACGTCTTAGAGAACATTCTCAAGGAACCACTTCATTACCTCTTATAGAGGTTAGAGGTACGGTCACGAGCGTTAATTTGTGACCCATTTCAAGGAAAATATGCTTGAAGTCGTCAATGTCATTAGAGATGTCAAGTCATTTGTAACTTTCAGGAAACTCAACCTTTATTGTTGTAGAATGTCAGATTGACTTTGGACCTAAGGTGGGTACCAAATTTAATCTCGTGACTGTACCTAAGTTATAAATGAATTGACGGAAAAATCATCGCTTTTCAGACAAAAAGTGTTACATAATAAATATCCATAGCATCCTGTAGTATTATTAAAAGTTGAATCACATTAGAAAAAAAAACCAATCAAAACAGCCGAACCAATTAATTTTAAGCTCCTGTTATGGTTATTAATTAAATATTATTCATATTTTTACACAATGTAAATGTTGTCAAAATACTTTTGGACGAATATCAAAATAAACGAAATGTGAGTTGATCACTAAACACCATCACTGAAATTTGTCCATGCGCGTAACCATGGTAATAACGATGCTATATTATTTATAAAAAAACTGTTATTACCATGGTAATGCTTATTATAGAATTGTTTTGACGACGCGCTAGCCTAGTTGGTAGTGACCCTGCCTAGCGGTCCTGGGTTCAAATCCCGGTAAGGGCAGATGTTTGCGTGATGAGCACGAGTATTTGTTTCTGAGTCTTGGATGTTTTTTTATGTATTTCAGTATTTATTTCTTTATATAAGTATTTATATCGTTGTCTAGTACCCATAATACAAGCGTAGAGCTTAGTTTGGGACTAGGTCAATTTATGTGAGATCGTCCCTTGATATTTGATATTTATTTGTTTTCACGCTTCAGTTACGCTATAGGTGGTATTCTGATACCGTTAACGATATCAATATTAGCAGTTTATAGTACACGAGTAGAAAAAAAACAATTAAATAATGTGACAGGAACAGCACGGATTATGTGTCCTCGCGGTAGTGAATCGGACACTGGCTCAGAATTATGCTGAAGCCACCTGTGGGTAAGATTCTATATAAGATTCTAAATACCCAATTATAATAATATCCTAACGAAAACAAAACGTTGAATACGAATTATTTGCTACAATCAACCGTTTAGAGGGTCCGGAAAATTAAATCACAAACTAATTACAAGATCTCATTGAAGGGTGGAATTTCATCAAATTATGTTTCTCGACACCTGCAGCGTTATTCTGTTTAAGAAGCCACTGGCAACCTCGTCGACGAAGATACACTTGTTGACCCGTCATCGTGGAAAAATAAGCTGTTTGGACGTGTCTAAGTTTCGGTCGAACTTTGACGCAGCCTCGGTGAATTTCAACGAATATCCCCTTGCCAGGGCGCGGGTCAAATTGATTTCGTCGTAACTCGATTCTAAGGCGCTTTTAAATAATTTTGATGATCTCAACATTTGAAGGAAACGAGGTTAAGGCGGATGTTTCAATTGAAATGACACTCGGTCCTGTAGCGAAATAGGTTTTACGTCTTAACTCCAATATAATCAAGCCGAGTTCAGAATCGACTTTAATCGACCTGTTGAAATTAGGGAAAACGCGTCAAGCTCATCTTGCCATATAATTAGTAAGGTAAAATAAAAAAGGTAGGTAAGGTCTTACAGATGGGCCCCTTTCGGATACACTTCGACCCACCCTTTAGGATCTTTTGTGCTACCCTCTTACACACAGCTGTTCGAATGTGCAGGTTTCCTCACTATGACTTTCCTTTACCGTAAGAGAATCGTGTAAAATGCAAAGTTACGGTAACTTACGATCATGAGTCCCTAAACCGCTAGACCATCGACGCTCTAGGTAGGTAGGTAAAGTAAAGTTTTAGTAATTATAAATCTGTCAGACGCATAATGTCCTAGCCGCAAAATGACACACATGCATATCCGGTTAAATAGCACAAACTACAGTCGAACGGCATAAATATGAGGTAGGTTTAGGTTATGTCAGTCTTGCAGCAGGCCCGGAGGGCCGAAACACCCAGAAATAGGAGCTCTGCGATAGCGGAGCTCCGTCGATTCTGTTAATCTACATATTGTGTCGTTTAGGACATTATGCGTTTAGGTCATTCTGCGTTTTAAATTTTTTCCAGATTTAGGGCATTATGCGTCAAGAGCTTATAAATGTGTAAGTTTGGATGTTTGTTACTTAATACACCAGAACGGTTAATGGAATCCGGATGGAATTTGCCATAGAAATGGATTATTCTGGAATAGTACCTACAAAGGCTACTTATCCCGGAAAATTGGACAGTTTTTGAGGGAATAGCGATAAACTCTTCTACTTGAACGGAATCGCGCGCATAAACTAGTATAAGATAAACATACGAATATGTTAAAAGCTTTGTTGAAAAAAACAACGAAGGGCTCAATTCTAAAAAAAGTAATAAAAGAATAAACACCTCGTTTCATTTTGAAAGCGAATACTTTCAAAGTAATTTAGGAAAATTGGCCTGCCTCAGGCTAACAAGGCGTAGCAATGAAGAACTCTAAGAAACGAGCTGTTAAATTAAAAATAAACGTTTCACAAAAAAAACTTATTCTAAATCCTTCTCGGTACACGTAACGCTATGAGATTGTGAATTTGTTACTTACTGACATTAGTCCGTCTGTAGATTCTTTCAAATGTAGACTAAAGAAGTTCTGGCTTGACACTAACTTGTACTTTGAACTTTATCCTACTTATTATAATAATTATTTGTGTATTATATTAGATATACATATATTTATTAATATTGAAAAAGCAATTTCTTTTAGTGTTGTACTTATTTGTGTAAACTAATTGAGTTATAAAGGAAACCCAACAGTAAATTTAACTTAAATTCTTTATTGCCAATTTCAAGATTCGCATTGATATTCAAATTTTCTCGGCTGACGGGCTTCCAACGACAAAATCTCTTCTTCACCTTCTTTTTCATTCTCACATCCGTCAGCCAGCCAACATTTGGATATTCGTTGTCATTAATTATTTCTCAATCGATCAAAGGTTAACTGGAAGAGATCCCTTATAGGGTTAAGTTCGCCTTTGTAAATCCCTACTACTTTGTTTTGGTCTATTTTATAATTGTTATCTTTTTTGTTTGTACAATAAAGTTTTTCCAGCCTTCATAAATGCAAAAAATATCTTCTTTTAAAATGCTGGTTAATATTTTCTATTTTAAACCAAAAGCCGACTTAAGTTCGAGTGAAGTAGGCTATTGAATAAAATTATTGTGGGATGCGGACTTCAGTTTGACTACCATGGAACCAAAAACCAAAACGATTTCAAAAGAAAAAGGCTTGCGGGAAAAATACATTTTGGCGAAGCAAGTTAAGGTGGGATACGTGCACCTAGGGGGCAAGTGCGTCAAACCAACAATAGCGGCCTTTACCGTAATTTTTTTACTATTTTACTATTACAGTTGCATTTACACGTACGGTTCGGAACGAAGATTGAAACGGCGCGTGGCGTTTCCCGCGGTCCAAACTTTACGTGTGCCGGCCGCTAATATCTCCTAAAAAATATATGGTTCGTCGCACTTACCCCGTTGACGCTCTAGCCCCATATATTTTTAGGAGATATTGTTGGTTTGACGCACTTGCCCCGTAAGCGCATTTACCCCACCTTAGGTACCTTAATTTATGCAAAAGAACTTAAATCAAGAGATAGCAAATTGTGCGAGTTATCATTTTTAAATTGTCTAATTTTAATAATTTATTCTTATACTCACGGATACTAAACGTGAAGTAGAAAAGTAAACTCAAGCTGTTTTGTATAAAGTTTCAAAGAACACGGTACTCGGGATTTTAGTGCAAGTTTCCTGAGCGTTTCGTAGTTCAACGGTAGCACAACTTGCGCGAGACCTGGATTTTGTTCAGTACGTCTCTCGTTTTCTAGTCGAAAATGAAAGAGACACAAGGATCAACAAACGAGTGGAAACAAGATGCGTGTTAATAGCGAGTTGGCAAATTGACGCTCGCAGATTAGTTTTTTGTTCTAGCTCATGTGCTCTACCTAACTTAATACCTACTGAACAGAATCGCTGAGTTTGTCGACTATACCTACATGACATAGAGTCGACTAAAAAATAATTCGTCAAGTGAAGTAGGTTCAATCATAAAGTTCAATTTCACTTTATAAACAAAAACGGTATTGAATCTAATTCCATCTTACTTTTATATCGTTATCATTTTGCTGACTAGCTTCTGCCCAAGACTTCCCCGCGTTGATTTCGATTGTCGTTTTTCTCTCGGTTTTTTTACATTTTCCGGGATGAACACACACACACACACACACTTGCATTTACTATATTAGTAGGATATAAGAATATCTCTAATGATCAAGGTAAATAATAAGTAAAATAATTTAAAAAATTGTTAATAAATTTCATTTGTGCTTTACGCAAATTGTTAAAGTTATTGATATGATAGCGATATAGGAGCGACATGGACTACATTAGGGAACACAGGCTGCTGTTTATCCTAGTTGGTAGTGACCGTAGTAACCCTGCCTACTAAGCTAGTTGTACTGGGTTTAATTTCAGAAGGCAAGGACATGTGTGGGGACTTCTGCTGTCTGTGGGGTCCGGTGTATTCACGCCGAACCGGACCTGTTTTCCAGTTACTTATTTTAAGTTTTATTCCTGACGTAGTGACCTCTTCATGTTGTCCTCGCAGTCATAATTTTTAATTTTATGGCAAGTCATGCTGTGAAATAACTAACATAGAGGCATTTCATATTTATTAATGGCAATGAGAAGGCACACGAGCACTCAGGCCACCTGATGGTAGATGGGATCTGAGACCCAAAGACACTTAAATTCTCAAGACTGCAATCCTAAGACCTCAAACGCGTTGTCAACCGTAAGGACTAAGATGGAATCCCTCAATGCTAGTAATTTGACTGGTTGTCTTAACCCCACACTAGAACACAACAATGCGAACACTGCTGCTTGCCGCTTGGTTAGGATTATATTTAATTTTGACACAACTTATAAAACTGTTGCTAAAACCCTTCAAATTGAAAAACGCAGACGCATACAAGACAAGATTGAATGTATCTTTTTTGACTGACTGTACTATTGTAAATAATGAGTACATTGACAGATAAAACAAGATGGACGCTAGTGCCCTAATACGTCGCGCTCCAACTTCTTCACACGTCACTGGATGTTCAGGTTCACTGAGCTTCAAGTTAAAGCCAGGCTACCATACAAATTAAATTGTGACGTGTTTATTGTCGACGAAGTACAATACAATTCAATACAATACAAATATTCTCATTGGACACCAAAAAAACAAAACACGGAACAGTACATTTATTTAACTATAGGTATAAAACAGGCTAGCTAGCTACACTAGGCAACGCTACGCTAGGTTTGGTGCCCGTTGAAAGTAAAGAAAGTAAAGAAAGTAAGAAGTTGGTTTTGAGGGTTCCTTACCCTAAGGGACCCAACGGGACCCTATTAATATGCCTACCCTGTCCGTCTATCCCTCAATGGGTTGTTTGTTTTTTCAGAATGTTTTATACATAATTACGGCAGATTTACTAACATTTTTTTAACGAGAGTGAAATAATTATAGGGGTCATATTACAAGAAACGTAATTTTATATTTGGTTATTTCGTAAAAACGGTAAAATATAGAAGCTTCAAGTTCGGTATGATTATAATACTCGTACAAACCCTGTACTAAAAATGTACCCAAAATACTAAAAAATGGTCAAGTGCGAGTTGGGCTCGCACTGATTCGATTCTAAATCTAATTCAAATCGGAATATAATAATACTTACATACTTTCTGCGTTGCGGGAGTCCGACTCGCACTTGACCGGTTTATTCCAAGTTGTAATTCAACTTCCACTTCATATGGTTTGTTAGTATGCTTAGTTTATAGCTTAAAGTCAATTTTGAACCAGTTTTCCCTGTATGGTATGCAAAAAAAGTACAGTTGGCAACAAAAGTTTGTTCCAGAAATGAAATTGACAGCAACTTATTTTATTTCCTCTCAATCGAAAAGGTTGAACGGTTGCGGAAGCAGTTGTATGAGACACCTTATTTCATTAAGTACCTTAAGGGTACAGACTCTTTGACATAATGAGGTTACGCTTCCTTTGAAACTCAAGAGTCGAGGTAGATTTAGGTTGCTAGTTGTCAAATTATATCATTCGTTATCTAACTTTGATCTGGGACACATTTTATAAAGCTACAAGTAACGATTTTACAGGTCTAAACTGGCAACACTGCTTAAATGGCTGGTCGTCATTGGTCGAGGTTGTGTCAAACGGAAACTTGTAACCTGGGAGGTTATTATGACATAGCTATGCAGTTCAGTTTACGGTGAGAGAAAAGGACAACGCTATAAAACTGCTATAGCTCTGTCCTTTTCTCTCAGCGTAAACTGCACTGCATTGCTATGTCATAATAACCCCCCTGTAAATCGTAATTTGTAGCTTTATAAAACCGGCCCTTTGAGGGTCATTATGAGATAGCTATACAATTCTGTTTACGCTGAGAGAAAAGGACAGAGCTATAATAACTGCTATAGCTCTGTCCTTTACACTCACCGTAAAATGAATTGCTTACCAATGTCATAATAAACCCCCCGAAGCTCTATTCTACTCGATAAAACTATGTTGGTTTTGACATGCTATTAAAGATATAAGCTCAAAAATAACATCGCAACTCGAACATAATATATTTTTCTATCAAACGATCATAAACTGTAATTTAAAGGTCCCTGTGTTCCGAAGATTGGAAACCATTCAGCTAGAGGATAAAGCTAAACTACTTCACTCGTTTAGAAATCTAGAACGCAACGGCATTATCGTTGGAAACTTTACCTACAAAACACGGTCAATATGCGGAGAATAAAAAATAACTTAAAAAATATTGTTAATGTTTGTCCATCAGAGCAATTTAGATTTCAATTGATGTAATTTCAAAGAAAGTTGACAATTATACATTTGAGACATAATTTCAAATTAAATGTCGGTTTTCGAGGAATTTCATTCAAATAGCACAGATCTGTTTCTTTACATTTCGGAAACATTTGGACGTAAACAAAACGGTCTATTTATGAAACAACCCTTTAAACTTGGTAATTAATTTCTGACTTGTGTAAGGCAAACCGGCAAAATAAAACTTAAATCAGGAAAAATATGAAAAAACATTAAAATGTTTATAATCCTTATTTAAGTAAAACCAAAGAATTTTTAATTTGAAAATTGATTTGTTCACGCACCCTAAAAACAAAAACCTGTAGCCATGAAACAGAAGAAATGTTTCGAATTATCAAACCTTTTTCATTCCCTCAGTTAATACTGGCCGTCAAAACCTGACATAAATCAAACAATCAAAACCCCTATTCCAAATTCAAAAACCCAAACATCTGGAAGCGTGAAGGGAGAACTGTCAGTATCCTCGCGGCGGTCGCAGGGTGAAGTCACGCCAGTCGGCGCCCCCTCGCGAAGTTCGGTTACGAAAATAGTACGTGCTCCCTCGATAATCTAACTAGGTGCATCGTATTTAACAGTGTGAAAGTGTAAGAGTTAAAGTGAACGGACGAATAACTACGTAAGTGCGTTTACAGGATTTTTGTTATGTCGGTGAGTAGCGTTTTTAATTTGAGGGTTTTGATGAGTCAGAGGTTTTTAGGATTTTATTTATTAAGGGTTGGGTAGTAACGAGCTTTCAGGATTATATATGTATACATAATAGTATGTCTATGCGTACTTTGACTTCAAAGGACGGTAAATGGCTGAAGCTACCTATTGGGGTTAATTAAGTATCTCGAATTTCCAAGGTTAACTGTTTGTAATATTTAATGATAATGGTAAGAAATTGAAATGCTTTATCAACATGACATTTACTAAATTAAAATAAGTATGTTTTTTAAAACGATTGATGGAAGAGGAGAAGAGGACTATTTAGATATGAAAGATTGTCACTTTAGTCAGTACATAAAAAAAACGTTACACACAGATATTCCTGCTCATTCTGTTTTTGCTTTAATGGACTACTCACTGAAAAAGGCAACGAATTTTCCAATTGAATCCAATTGGAATTAAAAATGTTTTTACTCTCACGAAATATTTTTACGGAATTGATAAAATGCTAAAGAGGAGAATTTAATTAAATGCACATACAAATGAATTACAACACTAAAATTGTATCTACGTTTTTTTTCCGATTTCGTGATTATTGAAACCCAAATAGGAAAACCTATCTCTGCTTCTCCCGAATTATATTTACCTAAGATAATATTAGGTAAAGCCTTTTAAGTTACGGTTGAATGTATATTAACATTATTACTGCCTAAACAACAATTCTTGTTTGGTTCTGGTCATGCGGCTTAGAATTTAAAAATTCACTTCCATGTAGGTATACCAAGATTTTCCACGATTCAGGATCATCTTAAACATGACATTACAGCTGTCCATTTGGACCAAAGCTAAGATTGTAGTAAACAAGTAGTGTTAGACTATGGTCCAATGGTATTCGTCGAATTACTAAATCATTATTGCACCAACAGAAGTATAATGGCGGACTCAATGCTTATGGTATTTTTACCACTCTAAAACTCTAAAATAATCAATCGAAAATTTAGCTCAATTTATTATTAGTTTCTTCTTGGAAATATTATGTATGGTTACACTGCGAATATCAAGATAAGGTGTTTTTTGAATCAAGTTGTATGCTAGCTAATTATTTACTATGGTAATAGGCTACGCTATTACAAAGAGCACATTAAAATTTCTCATTTTTCTCTTTCCTTGAAAAACGGGAACTTAAACATCATTAAGAAAGTTCAGTTACCTTTTCTTAAGCGAAAATAAAATACCTGTTTCCTTCTAAAGTCTTCGCTGACCTTAAGAAAAAAAACGCGCGTTTTGAATTTCAAGAAATTTCAGAAGAATGTTAATTAGACAATGAATTATTCATAAGTGGACAATTCAAGTTTGACACGATAGGAGTTGACAGATATCTGCCATGATGATGTTGTTTTACGAAAACCTGTCTAACTCAATAAGTATAATATCAGAAAAAAAACTTGACATTAATGGCGGCCGAGTCAAAAACAATACTATAACAGTACCCTTACCATGAGTTACAATTACCGTACTCGCTAGCAAGTCGAATCCTCTGTCCCTCACAGTATTCTTACAGAGTGCGAGGGACAGAGCATTTGACTCGCTAGCAATTATGGTAATTGTAACTATGATAACTGTATTGAGCCTCTAGTGTATTTTTACATACCTACCTACACAAAAACGTCTCTATCGCATTTGCGTCTCTCTTATGAATAAATAACATGGTCACTTTCTCGTTAGAGACGGTTTACCACGTGAAATACACTCGAGGCGCATGTTAAAGACGGTATGGTTTATCCACCACCACCACCACCACCACCACACCACCACCTAGAATAGAGGCCCAGGTCGATTTTTAGCCCCGCAAAACCCTTACTATGTAAATGTGATCGAAATCTTTGAAGCAGTTTTCGATTACAAACAGCAAAAAAGTGAATATTGCTCCTAGTATAGGATACAATTTCATAGGGTAACCCTAAATTTTGATGGTTATTACAAACATTGCCAGCTTGACAGTATCATACGCAACGCACGGCAGAATTAGACTCATTGTTTGAAATGCGATGACGTCGTTGCAACGACGGTTTTAACGCAACTCGTAACATTGTGTCGTTTGTTTGGTCAACTAAAAGCGGTAGCGGTAAGCGGTAAATGAGGGTTGCATTCCGCTGCGTTACAAACTGATTTCGAATGAGTTGGCCATCTTGAGATGCAAAATTGACGTTTACTGTGACGTGTCTTAACGTTACAGGACATTTAACTTATGATTAGGACATTAGAGCAGGGCTATGTATTATAATTTTTAACTACATTCATAGCTCTTGGGAACATTTGCATCGCTCTGGGGCTTTTTTCTGCTCGGTAAAACCTTATTGTTTTTGACATATTATAGTTTTTTACCGCTTATGATATTTCAGTAATAGCTTCGCTTTTGGAGTCGATTTTTCAATTTTCTAACAGACTTAAACTTCTTCTTCTTTTTTTGATAAATATAAAAAAGGTGCCTTAAAGATAGGTAAAATACAAATTGCAACCACGTCGATGCAATTGTACTGTCCTTTCTACGAACCGCTAGATGTCGCTAGCAGTCTAAGTCCGCCTGCGGGCAAGTATCGAGAAGACTAAAGCTTTCTGGGAATATATTTGACATTCCTTTAGTGATATTTGTGACCGTTCCGTTTATATATCTTCCTTTGTCAAGAAAAGGAGACCACAAGCTAAACAACATTGTTCCCTTTGCTTTTGCCCTCGGCTTTGTTCTAGTTTTTTGCTATTTCTTCGAGAGTAGTATTTTTTTGTGAAACATTTTTTTCTATTACTTTTCTTTTCCTAGGTTTTAACCTATATCTATCTAAATTCATAAAATCTTAATCTATCTGCCCTAATACATTCTAAGAATTTATTTAATCTTCCTTGTCCTTAACCATTGTTTCGCCTCGGATTGATTTCATATTGTATAGTTGTCTCTTGTTCCACTTCCCTTTCCTGGTCAAGCAGAATTAGAAAATATAACAATATTAAAATCGAACGGTAATAATGTTTAAGTAATGTCAAATATTGGCTAGTTATTTTATACAAATTGGTGTGTTAATACATACCAATGTGTACCTTGTAAAGCTTTTTCACGGTCTCTCATTTTCTGCAAGGGAAAAAAAAACCGTACATATACCTACCCAAACGCAAACATACATACTCGCACAGGTCCACAACATAATAATATCTTACTTAGGCAATCTGGTTAAAATAGATTTATTGTATTGTATAGTAGCGGCTCGTCTCGACTTCATCCGGGTTGAAAATAGTAGATTACACACCGAGGGGAAATGCTGTTTTATGTCACGAGTATGGTAATGAATCCTAAACGTAACGAAGGACTTCAGATTTAACTTCCGAGCGTATTGTGAAAATAAACATAATTTAACCTATCTGGGCCTCTATTCTACTAGGTAACTATATTGCCTTTGACCTTTTACCGTATTGTCAACGTGACGATAGCGCTTATTTACTTGACAGTAATGGCGGCCATGTAAAAACAATACCATAACATGTCAAAGGCAACATGGATTTACTAGAATTAGGCCCTAGAATAATTTACTTATCGAATGTTGAAATATTTTTTTAAATAGTACCTTTACCATGAGTTACAATTACTGTACTCGCTAGCGAGTCGAATGCTCTGTCCTTCACTGTATAGTTAAAAAGTGCGAGGGACGGAGCATTCGACTCACTAGCGTGTACGGTAATTGTAACTCATGGTAAGTAAGGGTACTGTTTAATAAAATATTTCACCATTCGATAAGTAAATTATTCCAGGGCCTATATTCTACTCGGTAAATCTATATACATAAATAACCGAACTTACAAAATCCGCTCTCTCTTTACAACATTAGTAATTAAGATTTATGAAGAAAAGGGTTATCTCAAGAGTATGTTCTCTGCTTACGGATAATTACCTTGTAATCCGGTTTTATAATTAATATTTTATGAATACCGAACAAGCGCCGCACGCTCCAAGTTTACCTATTCGCATATTCCGTTTAACTTGCAGCTGCGAATTCCTGCGAAAATTAACAAAACCTTAAGGGAACATGTTTTTGTCCTTTTGCTTAAAATATTACTTTTTAAATAGACAGGAATTTCTCGTTAATTTTCGCCCGTGGTTATGCTCGCTAGGAATTTGATTAAATCTTGTTTTATACACTGCTACAGCTACCGCGGAATGAAGTTTAAAAAATGTCTTCTTATTTTAAAGGGATTTGATATTGGTTCAGCATTAATGACGCGATGTTCTCCATTTTTTTTTTGTTTTGCAAAAACTTTTTCTTTAGACACTATAATTATGGACCTACTACGGATACCTATCATTATAATATCTTATAAGTACTGTTAAAAAACCAAATGTAAAGGAGGTTAAAAAAACATACTATTACAAAATCACAAAAAAGTTTCGTTATAGACCCTCAATTTTTGACTTACATAGCGTAAAGCGCAATTCACACAGAGGGCGGGTCGTGCGCGGGAGCGACCGTATTGCTGTTACATTGTGCGCTCTGTGTGAAGGCTGTGAAAAAAAGTCATGAATATTGCCTATTGGCTCAAATGAATTCATGAAACCTAGCTAAGAACCATTAAAATTAAACTAGCTTTCTATACAAAATCGCATCCGAATCAGTGTATACATTTAGGAGCTATGAGCCATAGACAGATTACATGGACATACACATACACAGATAGACACGTTCGTTCGACTTACAAAACCCCGTTTTTTTTGTCGGGGGCTAAAAACATGAAGCCACGACTGTCTCTTGTTTACAATTACATGTATGTTAATTCAAGTGCAAAATAACGCCAAGTTCGTCAAAAAATCCCTCGTAAAATGTAAAACGTGTGAAAAGGGAGATTTTTAATAAAAGAAAATGTCCTTGTTAGTAAAGTCTGTGGAGAGAAAGCCAGACGAATGGGTGTCTCAACCCGGATCGAACCCCGACCCCGCCCGCGGTCGCCGACCCCCTGGTGGCGACGGTTTTCATCATTGTTTGAATTTAGGGGTTCGTCTTAACAAGGCCAGAAGGACAAGGTACGGGAATACTTAGAAGAAGTTTGGTAAATTGAAAAGTTTCGTATAATTCCGTCAGACTGGCAACATTTGAAATTGCTTTCGAATCAGTGCTCTTACCATGAGTTACAATTACCGTACTCGCTAGCGAGTAGAATGCTTTGTCCCTCGTAGACCTCGCAGTGGTAAGGGTACAGGTACCTATTTCTGATAAAACGTGGTAAACCAAGGCTAATTTAAACAAAAAAATATAGAGGCCACCTGATGAGGCGCTGATACACATAGACAATCGCAATTTCAAGACTGCAAATGCATTGCTGAAGATGTTTATTTTCTGCAAATAACGTTGCAGTTATCGTGTAGGCATGGTTGTGTTGACCGCTTTTATCTAGTAAGTTATTTATAGGATAACCAGAGAAAATGGGGCGCAACTAAATATGTTTACTTACATACATAGATACATAATTATATTAAATCACGCCTGTTTCCCAAAGGGGTAGGCAGAAACCACTTCTTTCCACCTTCTACGATCTTGACAAATCTCTTTCGCTTCTTCCACATTCATACATCGAGTCACGCACGTCGGTTTCGGGTACTTAAGATTCGGCCCTTTTCCAGTATTTCTGCGATTTGATTCGAAAAACTACGCCTAGGGCGGCCCCTTCTGACCTTTCCACTCACTTTCGCTCTGTATATCTCTTTATTCAATCTTCTTTCCACCATCCTTTCCAAATGACGAACCATCGAAGCACCTTGTTTTCTTTTTAATCTATTATGTGACTTTAAATTAATCTTCAGATTGTTCAATTTCATTTGGCTCAAAACGTTTTACCATCAGTTAGTTACCATAAAAAATAGTCAAATTCCATGACTTCAATCACCTTTAAGACTATTAATACCTATGTGCCTTTCAATCGCAATAAATATGAATCAGTCCAGTAGTTGTAACATCCATACAGCCAAATGGTAAATGTTGGCGTGTAACGATTTCTGCCAAATTGGGCATTACGTTTCGCTGACGGCATTTCGGATATTTGAATGCAAGCGAAATGTTCCATTTCCTTATCTACTAAGGAAAGTTGGTTTGATGTATATTTTTTCCGCTTTCCGCGTGTTATGGAGAAGCTTTGAGTTTTATCAAATACTATCATTTGCCAGAAACTTCGACCATGTTGATCGCTTTTACCTCGAGAATATCAAGTTTTCTAATAAAGTGCCTCATGTGGAAATTTAAATTAACTATCCGTGTGGAAAATTTTATCCATCCAAGTCTAGCCGTTTAGGCGTGATTGAAACACAAACACTTACATCCATACCTACTAACACATTTATTATATTAGTAGACATTATGCTGAAATGTAAGAGTCTGCCATAGATGTGGGTTGGTCCCTGTGTGATTTTAAAATTACTTGCCGCAGTAATTTTATGGATCCTTTTTGCTGATAGATAGTCTAGAACTCTAGACGTGTGAAAGTGCCTGTGCGGCCTACTGAATGAATTAACATCTTTTATCTTTATCTTTGTTATATCAATATAATACATAAATTATGTAGAGAATTCACTAGTGTTATTGTAAAGTTCCACGAAAATTCCGGTCTCTGATCATAACAATTAAAATAACTAAGTATTGTGGCATAATATCAAATCAAATATAAAATACACGTACAAAAACAGTCATGTAGTTTACATTCAGCCCATTTCCGTGACAGTGAAAGAGGAAGTGAGCGTGGAAGTTGGCGGAGCCAAGTATGTAAACGGGTCACCGTTGCGCCGTGTCCGCTGCTGCCCGTTGCTCCCTAAATCAGCGGATTTTCATGCGAAAACCCCTTCCTTATTCATAAATGCGCAATAGCTATTGTGTGCTTAAAGTTTGCTTTGTCCTTATCAGTCATTGTGACATTTACATCTGACAGAAAGTGGCCATTCTGCTTTTTGATCCATAATATAGAAATGAAAATTAAAGATTCTTTTTAAAATTCGCAGGTAACTTGAGGTAATTTCATAGCAGTCTCACGTTAATTCTTAACCAGATCTCAATTTTTATTCTAAATTTACCCACAATTTTTGTTCTTTTTTTTTTTAACTCTAATTTCCTGCTCAAATTACCACTTCAACTTTTTTTTTAACCCACCCCTACACAATTTGGTATAAAATTGTATTCAGGTATGTAGATTAGAATCTAAAACTAAGTGCGTTTCTAAGACTATCCAGTTTTGTTGACAATTATGACTTTAAACATACGTTCACGTTAAGACACGTTTTATTAGGCATGAAAAAGTAGAATGCCCCTAAAATTAGGTTTAAAGTGCGCTTAAGAAAGCAGGGGTAAAACTCTAAACACTTCCTGTAGGTACAAGTGGCAGCCGCAAATAAGTGTTTGCGTTCTGCTGTCTTGCATATAAACTAAGGAGATGGAGCGAGAATTCTCGGTTCTCTATTGTTCTTTTCAAATTGCAAAAGTTTCCTAAAAGTAAATGTCGGTGATTTTGAACTGTATTATTCATAAACCCGCAATAGCAAGGTATGATTAAAATATGCTTTGACCTTACCTTTCAATATGACATTTGAATTTGACATAAAGTGACAAGACACATTTTAACTTAAATAGGTTTATTCTAAGTTTATGAATAAGAGAGATTTTTTTACATACGAGTACATTCATATATACCGTTACACCTTCATTCCAGAGTGGGGTAGGCAGAGCTACAGAATTACCAACAACTCTAACAACTTGTTGTTAATTCTATAACCACATTTTGCACAAACAGGCTCAGATGTTTACAATGTGTATATTAGTGACAGGTTGCAAGCCCATTGCCTAACAATACTACAAGCCTTTAATCCCTTAGTCGCCTCTTGACTACGAGTTCCATAATTTCTATTAAATTAATTTTTAAATGGAAAGAAAATATTGGCATGAGTCTTAATGGTTTTTATTAGAAAAATTCTGAGTGATATCTTGAAAAGACAGGATTTTCGAGAATACTCTACAACTTGGACATTGCAAAGTTGATCGGTAAGTCAGATAAAGTGGATAAGGAAATACTTCTTACCGACAATTGCGACGCTTCCATAAAAGTATTTCGAGTGGATCATTTATTTTTCAATTTCTATTATTGAAATAAACTTTTAAAATAAATTTTACTAGTTCGATATCTTAGGTTAGATCCGCAGAAAGCACTTAAAACGACTCAGGTAATAAATTCAACGACCGTACGTAGTGGAATTTTCATAACAAATCGAAATCCTTGGACTCGTAAAAAGGTATTTTAAAAGGCAACGGCTTATCCTGGAATAGGTATATTATATAACCGTTAGCATCCGTCGTGGATTCCTCCATTTGATTGAGCCCTCGAACTCCTCGAATCAAAGACCCCGATCACAATACTCTTGCCAACTTGTAAGCCCCGTTGAAAATCCAAGGCCCTTGATTTTTCGTCGAGTAAAAATAGAATTGCCCGCTTTGTAGATATCGGGAATTCAGTATCAGTTTTAAAATGATTTGCGTGCAACTGACGGTTCGCTTTTGAGCGTGAAAATGGGTTGGCTTTATTAGATTGATATTATATTTGCGTACGCAGCCGATATTAATGAAAATGTGTACGGTCTGAAGTGATAATGAGCACGAGTAGTTATTCATTAGCAGTTGTCAATAGATTGCTAGCATAGTTGTTATGTTTCAATAAACACGTGTAATTTTAAACTTAAATTTGGTAGATTCATTTAGTACATGGCATTTACATAATTACAAATGATTACATGGCAATAAACGCGTGATGGTATTTAAACTCAACCGTGGTCGGTCATGGAAGGATGACAATAATTGTTAAGCCAATTAAGGGTAGCTTATGTCAACAATTGGATAGTTTCCACCTGACGTGGGTTATAAAGTACCAGAAAATGGTTTGTCGTGATAGATTAAAACTGTTCTCCAAAAAGTTCTCCAAAATCAAAAAGACAACTCACGAAATCTAGTCTTTCCTTAGTAGAAAAAAAAAAGAAAAAACAATTATTCACTACACACACAAGACACACAGAAAAATAGTGAAAACAGAAAACAGCAATAAACAAGTAGCGGGTGTGTCTTCGCGGCAGTGAATCGGACACTGGCTCAGCATAATGCTGAGGTGTTAAACACCTGCAGCTTTGATTTTCAGCCAGCTCCGAGTGTGACAGACAAAAAATAAAGACATGAAATAACACTGCTGCTAGACAAAGCTTCATTTTCAATGTACAACACTGTCCTCCAGAACACGTGCACAATATTGTCACCTCTATTTGATAGCACGAACATTCTGTTAACCTGACAAGTGCTTGGCTACATACATCTTTATCGCAGGCAACAGTACACATTGCTTCTTTTGCACCATTCTCTGGGGACTTGGCATCTATTTTGAATGTGCCCGTCGTCATGTCCGGCAAAAACGGACGGCAAAAAATACCAGGGCTTTAGTATTTTTGGAAATTAAAATGTGCTCTCGAAAGTATTCCCTCAGGTGGCAGTCAGGAGTTCAGACTGAATTTTTAAGGCTTTTTTTATATTCGTAGCGGGCAGAATAAGTTATGATCCTTGCGTAATCGTTTGCACTGAACGTGCTCGATTTAGGGTCATAATGGAGCTGGAAAAAGAGGGCGGTGATCAAGTTTTTGTTTTATTAATCTTATATTATTTGGAGTAAAGTGGCTCGTGTGGCACTGTGCCAAGTTCAAGTTATTTGGATTGCTGAGCCAGTTAAATTAGTTTATCATCATTATCATCATCACCATCATCAGCCCGCGCCAGTCTACTGCTGAACTACTTATTTAAAAAAATATTGTAATTAAGTACTGGTAAATTTGCTACGTTTCACGATAATTCAAACAAATTTATTTTCAAATGTCCAATTCCAGCGGAAAAAGATAAACTCCAGACACACTTTCCAGTTGTTCTTATAAAACTTACTTAAAATCTTCTTCCAACTCGATTACAGCGCATAAATACTAACGCTACTGGCTGTCAAGTTCTTAATTTCTTTTTAAAACCTTAACAACTGTCAAACTAGGCGGAGCCGAGATACAGGCCATTAATCTTGAACTTACTTCTCAGAGTTGCATTAAAAGTTCTTGGTTAACTTTTACATTATTTTAACCCTGCAATGATGAGCAAAGTTATTGGAGTTATTCGGGGAACGTTTTGGATGCCGGATTTAAATGAGAGCTGGTTACATTTCAAGGGTTAATTTTGCTGTTGAGTCTTTGGTGTTTGTACTCACACTTTTTACTTGAACTACAAATAGCAGATTTTAATGTGTATATTTTTGAATGTTAAGTTGGTTTTATCTACGTAGTGTCATAGGTTCATAACTTAATCTTGGATTTTGTATTTCTCATGCTGTAAAAGTACTGCCTCAGTAAAATGTAAGGGTTTTTAAATTTATTTCCGTTTAAAAAGAAATTGCCTTACTTTCCTATTTTTCAAGTTCCAATTTCTCATACTCCTGCTATTGTAAAAATCAAAGCGACAGTCGGGCTTTCAAAATTTGCTTTATGTTAGACTTGTTACATAGAAATGTAACGATTAAAAAAAAAGTCATACAATCCCACTCTACATGCACATTTATCATTTTGTTTATGTAAAAATATGAATTTATTTCTCAATTCTAAACTTGAATTAAAATTGAAAACTATTAAGGTAAACATTCAGGCATATGTACATCTACATCTTGCCTAGTTCCTTTAGTGTCAACTTTTTTTAATGCACGACGTAAAATTGGCACTGGTCCAGACGCGACTTGTGAATCACCGTATGAGTCCGAGACATGACATTTGTAGCAATTAGCGTGTCAGGAACTAAATAAAGAGGCTGTTAAGTTTATTTTGGAGACATTAAAGTATAATTTTGAAGTAGGGGCAAATTTGAATTATTTGGTTCGATATCCATCCAGTTTTCTTGTTAATCTTAGCCTAGACTATCAATTTTGAAAATCGGTAGGACTTGAAAATGAAATAATTTGGTATTTACAACATAAAAAATTGCGCAGAAAAAAACTTTTAGTAACGATAGCTGATAGATTATGTTTTGTAAAGCAGATTACCAACCTATACCCAGCAAAGAAATAATTCATTATAAACAGTAATTCTTTAACAGGTTAGAAACGAGACATATTGAACCTATACAGTAATTTGATCTGAATCCGAAACAAATATTGCTTTCAAACCAGCTCTCATCCGGACGTGCTTAAATCCGATACTTGTCTAAGAACTGTCGAAACGTTTCGACTAGCTTTTACAAATATGAATATCGAGTATCGGACGCTTATTACAATGCATACATATAATACTACTCTATGAAGATCTGGAACGCTTTGCAGACGTATGTCTGTAAACATGAGTATCCTGTTTCAGTTCGAGGAGCAAAGTGGATCGGGAATGGATCACTATTTATACCGCTTCTTTCTTGGGTTCTTATAGTACTTATTCACATTATTATTGTACTTATTCATCATCTAAAATGTATACAATGCGCTGTGAATTCATAATACTTAATGCTGATCATTGGTTCTAAATGTGTTAAATAAATCGCTCATTGAATACAAAACGGACACATTCCAAAATTATTTGCTCTTGCATTGAAAATCTTATACCAACAGCTTCTAAATTTAAAATGCAACACTGACTGATTTTGGAATGTGTCCGATTTGTATTCAATGAATGAAATGTTGGCCTATAGCTTATTTCAAAAATTTGCGTTCTTTTTGTTATGTTCTATGGACATTCATTTCTGTGTGCTAATTCTAATCAACCGTTAACCAGTTTATACGTTTCAATGAGAATGATGCACAAACATACAAACATTTGAACATCTAAACATTGAAACGCCTTAACATCATAGGATCATCACAATCTTTCATATCAGTCATATAAATGTTACATTTGAAGATCGTGACATGTAAACACGTTGCGAAGTCACATAAAAGTTCAATTCCGACGTTGATGCCATCAATCTTTTAGGCTATAAACAAAATAAATCTTGCAAATACCATGTGTATTTGAATAAGAGTCAAACAAATCATTCTATCCCGTATATTGCTCTCTTTTTTAATGAGTATTTTTTTTTCATTTCGACGTGGTTCGTCTATATTGTGTCATTGGCAGTTAGCAGTCACATCAAAAGACTTTAAATATGATCTTAAATTTGTGACAAACAATTTAACAGTGAAAACCAATGCCGTAAACATTTATGTTACAGTTGAAGATAAAAAAGACAAAGAAGACAAAATAAGAAAATGAGATTCCCCTCAGTGTACATTGACGACATTATAAATGTTAACGATCGGGATTCTGTAACTCATCAACCACCCTTGGATTATACCCACATCACTCATCTGCGTTGACGCATCTACTTTTAATTATCTTGACTCAAAGGAAATGGGACGTTTTTAATATAGATGTGTAGTTTGTTTTGTTTATAATTATAATTAAAATAACTTCAGTTGACCATTTAAAAAAAATCGTCATGCCCGAAAAACGTCTACGGCCTTTCTGAAAATTTCTACCATTACATTTGTTACTGAAACAAAAAGACACAATAGCATTTTCAAAACACACAAACTGAGCGTGAGATGATGGAATCGATAGGACAGATCTAACGTTGGTAATTTTAATATTAACGATGCTAATGAATCCCTCATTAACTGTTATTATTATAACATGGACCTTAACGCTTTCATATTCCTTGGTGTTCATAATCCAAGTGAGAACTTCAAAGATAACTTTTTGTAAACCTGTCACATAATAAATAATGTTTAAGCAGTTAACTGCGCCAGCGGCTACCGAATCTATATTTAGCTTGAGTCAGTCACCGCCCTTCGTCACTCGCCTACTCGTTATTATAGTATAATTATACTGTAAAAGTGCATCTCCCACATACTATGATATAAATAACGAAAAAACATGGCTTCTTTTATTTTAGACACTTAATGATGATCTAGACGGTAACTAGAATATCCTTTAGCAAACGAACGTTGAGTAACTTTATATTAAGTTAAAATATTGCTTGACTGTCAAAAGTCAAACAGCTGGTTTTTTGATCTTTCCTCATTCATAATATTCTTTTTGCATTTTGCTGCTAGATAAATAACCTCCTAGATTTTTCTTCAACTTACGTTACGGTAATTGAAAACTTTAAAGGTATTTAAGTAGCTAAAATACCGCATAATCACGTATTTTTTCAATTAGCTAATAGGAGCCAGTCTAAACTACTTTATGAAATGAAATTGATTCGGTGAAAATTATGAACCTATCCTTGTGATCTCATCATCTGCCGAAAAACGTCCACAGCTGGACATAAGCCTCGTGATCTTAATCAAATTAATAACCTAATAAACTTTATTAATAGCATGTTTAATTGTGATGAAACGCATTTCTCCAGCATCCAATTAGGCTTTATAATCTGCGTCTATTACGACATCCTTTCCAACATAATTGAGCACCAAATATTTTACCTTGGTAATAACTGTTTAAACAAATGAAAGTTATTAATAACCATTATTAAAATTTGCGCACATCTGCACGCGTATTCTATTAATGAATGATGCTCACAGGGAAAATAATTTACTAGCTTGTAATTTGGTATAATCCCCGACGATTTGTGACAATCTCTTTATGAGAAGACTTACATTGATAATGAAATGAAATTAACATAAATCAAATCAAAAAGCCTTCTCAGGAAAGAAAATTGAAGAAATCATTTGAAGGAATGCTGAAATAAAAAATATTTAATGTATCAATCAGAATATCAATAAAAATAAAAATAATGTCGAACCATTTCCCGTAAATATGTGATCATCTTTCTCGGAGGAGAAATTTGTGTGCCAAGTTATTTATCAAGTGTGACAAGTAATTGTACAAAAAGCTGAGACTGAATTTGGAATGTTTAAGTGCGTAGATAAGAATAATGTATAAACACACTATTAGTTTTATTACGAGGTCAATTAAATATCCATTATTTTCTTTGAAATAAACAATATCTCATAAGACCATCAAAACCAAAATTTAGCCGTAAAAAATATCGACCTCAATACGGTCAAAGGCGCTACGTATTAAGTCATCCTTAACCCTTAATTTGATTCTGTCCGGTGGGACGGACAACTCATTAAAAAATATCTACCACTTTATTACATCATATTTATTTCTCTTGCTGTATGAAAATCGGTAGATAAATATATGTTTTTTGGTAGAAAAATAATATTGAAGCATTAAAAACATAATCATGCGAGTTATCCAACTAATTGACACCGGGTCGGGCGTCAACTGTTTTTTATTGAAGAAGAAATGCGTTTATCTTTTGTTTTTACTATAAAGGCGTGAGTGTTTGTATCAAAACAATAAACAACATTATATTATTGAAACATGAAGGTGCAATACTAGTGCATTTTATTACTTTTTCTTATTTCAAACTTCCGCTGAATGTGTTGTCCGCCCCACCGGACAACGCCATAGATTCAATGACTAATATATATCACTGGTTGTCCGCCGTGGCGGACTTTGCCAAAATTGTACACTGATGAGCTACAAATACGGTTTAATTATTTTTTTCAAAATATGAACATTTGTATGTGTATACTAAAATCTGCGCTTAGATTTTTAATTTCCTTTCAACCAGCGAATGGTGTGGGACCATTCTGCATTTTTTTACACAAATGACATGCAAAGTCCAAGGCAGGTGAAGCTCTCCTGCTGACGAAAATGAGTCATAAAATATCCCTCCGTCAGAATCAGTTATTTATCTATGTTTGATTAACTTCTTTACACAATACACTTTAATTATGCATATATGTAATTAATACAAACGGCGGACATAATCCTACGGTACTAACTTCCAATCAAACGTTTGATCTGAAAATTTCGTTGCGTTAATTTGCTTTATTACCAACAGATTTTTTTTCATCACTATTTGATGCCTTGATATTTAAAATACTTTCCAATATAATAACGAGGTATAAAATTACAATCCGGCATGCAGTTATGAAGTACCATGCAAGATATAAAATGATTCTTTGACCAAAAAAATATTGCAATATTCTGTCTATTTCATCATTTCCGTCTTTGCCTACACTGACAAATACAACGAGAAAAACTCGGTCACGGTACCCCAACGTCATCAGAAAAACATGGAAATTTGTAAAAAATATTTGGACACCTTAAATATTTGTTTAGATCCCCCCAAAATTCATTTCTCATGAGCCTTTGAAGATGTCTAAAGATACCTCACGAATTTTAATTTTAGTCAAGGATCAAAGAAGTATTGCAAAGTTCGCACACAAAACTGTCAATTACGGTTTCATAGTTTTCATACAACATGAATAATATACCTAAGTAGCGTTATTTGCACATTTTCTTCATTTTTTATGTTTTTTTTTACCTCTAATAATTTGGCACTGTCCGGCACGCCGGACATATATAATATCCCGCATATTTGGCAATGTCCCGTGTGACGGACATAGTTTTTCTCAGAATCTAAAAAAACTAGATTTTTTTCAATATTTTTTCTGTACTCCTGAAGGGTTTATTAATCAACTTATTTGATAAAATTTGTAATTTTACGGTATCGAAGTCTCTGCCAAATTAAGGGTTAACAACAGGACACCTATTTCTCCAAACTCACTTGGACGGAAGCCTAACTAAAATAAACTTGTCTTGGACCATGACCATAGAGACAAAGCTAGCTTAAAATTTACTATCCCAATCAAAGTCCAGGCGAATCGCCCAGATATTATCACTAGTACTAAGGGACCTCATCCCTTACACATTATTACGGTCGAGCGGTCGCTTCCGTTTAGTAGCACTACTCCCAAAATCGAAGTTCTTAGTTATGCTAGCCTTTTCCCTTTCTCTCTTTCGAGTAACAACTATAGAGTGAAAGGGAAGTCCTCTTTAATGCTTCGAAATTTCCCAGATTATGGCATAAAGAGATTTTACGCGTTTGTCGCTGTTATTGCGCTACGTTATAGATTATTGGGTATCGTCGTTATGGAATGTTGGGAATCGTTATGGGTTATTACCGAACGTTTTGGACGTTATCGATGTAAATTAGTATTCCATTATTGGCTTCGTGTTAAGGAGTATTGCCTGTGTTAAATGAGGTTAAATACTCTTTAAAGGTTATGAGGCTTCATCGTCCTTAGCCTTATTTTTGCTTGCCTTTTTTGGTTAAGAAACAAAGTCTGTATTCACTGTTTCATACTAAATAATTCTTGCGTTTTTTATTTACTACAATTTCTGCATATTTCTAGATTAGGTTGCAACTTACTTCCATTAGCGTAGTGTGTCAAAATTTCAAAATGAAATAGCTGTGTATGCCTAAATGTGTTCGGGAGAATAAACTTGCAATTAAAGATGAGTCAGATCAATACAGTTCAAATTTCCATTGCTGATGCCATAACGATTATCATATCAAGTAGTATAATAGGTACACCTATCATCAACACGTCATAAATTACCGTTACCATAAATGAGTTTCTTTGATTTGCTGATAAGGATTGCAGATTTGCGGAGAGCTTTCCTCGAATGGAGTTTTTATTTGGTCTGAAAGTAATTTTATTGATGATCACCGTTTTTGTTTAAATTTTTTCAGGGACCATAAACAGTGCATATTATTACCCGTGACCTAGAAATTTTTTGGGTCTCGAACTCTGCGAAGGTCACATAGTTTGGAAAAAAAAGATAAGATAAAAAAAAGATAAAAGACATTTATTTAGTAAGTAGGCACTTTTACACGTCAGGAGTCTACCAGCGCTTCCCAAGAGGAGACCACTGCCGAGAAGAAACGCCGCAAGAAACTCAGCAGTCAGTCATTTTTTTAACCATATTTCTTATTACAATGATACAACTTAGTCTAGTATTATATAAAGCTATAAATATTAATTTAAATATAATATCAAATATCATGCGTAGTTCAGCAGGAAAACATGGCAAAAATATTAGGAGAGATACAGACGGAGAAAAAGGCAAAAAAAAAAAAACAAAGTTTCGACATGTTTTCCTACATCAACAGTGTCCCCTAGACAAGATAAAGGTTTTACATTTGAACAAATTATTACTGACTAAGTTTCGAGTTTAGGCCACGCATTTTTGTCTGCTAGATAATCCTCGACCCTATAGTACGCTTTAGACATTAACGACTTTTTCAAGTAATTTTTAAGTGCTGAAAAGGGTAACTTTAAAACTACGTCAGGTAATTTATTATAGAAATGAATGCATTGACCAACAAATGATTTATATACTTTACGGACACGGAATTTTCGAATAGCGATTTTATTTTTATTTCTAGTATTTAAATTATGTATATCAGAATTTTTGGTGAACAAATCTAAATTCTTAATAACATAAATAATATTCTCATAAATAAATTGAGACGCTACAGTTAAGATATTAATTTCTTTAAAAAGTTCTCTTAAGGAGTCACGTGAATTTAAGTTGTAAATAGAACGAATGGCCCTTTTTTGTATCACAAATATAGTTTTTAGTCAGCTGCCTTACCCCAAACCAGAATACCGTACGACATAACACTATGGAAATAAGTATAATAAACTAAGCGAGCTGTCTCAACATTAGTTAGTTGTCTAATTTTCCTAACGGCGTAAGCGGCCGAACTTAGTTTACCTGCCAGTACAGCTATATGGGGACTCCATTGCAATTTTTGATCTATTGTTATGCCTAGGATAACTGCCTTATCTACCATTTGCCATTTGTCTATATATTTAGTTGGTTAACTAGTTAATATGGATGTGAAAACTTTTCTTCTTTGTCTTATATCGTTGAATTGAACTAATGTATCATAAAAATCTTAAACAAGTGACAGCGAGCAGTCGCAAAAGTTATCATTCACCTTCTACGTTGGCTATACGAGACATTATATGCGTGGCACATAAGGACAAGGTCGTCCCTTCCCTTTTTAATTAAATATGAAAAAGATACCTGGAAGGAAAACGTGCTTAACTTTAATTTCGATAAACAAAGAAACTATTCCCAAACCAAACTGCGGTACCGACCCAAGGGGACACCGGGGTTATTTGCTATTCCGGGATAAGTGTCTGGTGCCGGAGAAACCTAATTGGACCCTCCTATTACGTCATAGTATGCGTAATTGATAACCTTGGGGTTTTCTAGTTTAAATTATACAATTTGATTAAATCTAGGACAAGGGCTAAGGTCAAACTGTATTTAAGAAAATAATTGAGGTACAGCTCTCGAATTGTAATAACAACATAATATATCAAAGCAAAACAACTTTTTTTATAAGTACAATATTAAAAGTGAGTTTCCATGCAAAAACAATCTAGATAAAACCAGTGGCGCTCTTATTTTTTTTGTTGTTTTTGGCTAAGTTTTCCAAGCAATTAGCTTCTACTCGCGACTTTGTCCACGTGGAATTAGTTAAGTATGTTATAATTCTTTTGCCCGCGACTCCGCCCATGTAGAGGTTGTTTATCGCTGCTCCCTCGGGAGCTGTTTAATTATCCGAGATAAAAACTATTCTATGTCCTATTCCAGGACCTTAACTATATTTGTGCCTAGTTTCATCCCGATCCGTTTAGAGTGGTTAAAAAGTGATTGAGTAACAATTATCCAAACATCCAAACTTTCTCATTTTTAACAGAAGTAAGTTAAGATGGCCGAAAAATCGCCCGTCATTTTGAAAACTTATCCTTGTTCCGTACAGTAGATTCTTATTCAGATCAGTATATTCTATTAATTCCTTAAGATATATTTTTTACATTATTATTTAGGTAACAAATTTATACTAAATACCTAGTGCATTCGGTCTTTGCTATATGTAATAAGGTTAAGCTTTTGAAATTGCGGACGTTTTTCCGACCGTTGTATAAATCTTTCTGAAGATTTATTTTCTAAATCTCTTGTCACTTCATTATATGAATTTGCGTAATGATTATCATTCAAACACGAGAAGCCTAAGAATTAAGCAGTTATACAATGAATAAGACATAGGGAGGAACATTAAATTCAAATTTATAATTAGCACACACAGTTAAGAAGTTCGAAGTACGTAACGTCATTTTCTCATTCCTGACCCTCCCCACTTATTATGAAAGGGGAGGCCTGGACTCAGTGGGATGTGTATTGGTGAATTATTAATGTTAAAGTCAGCCTTCGAATAATGTTAATAGTGCTGTCCATATTTCGTCAGAGCAGTTTGATAACTTAAATTAATGATAATTTTGTAGTGTTGTTTGTATAAATAGTCATAAATTAGTATCCAATTAATTTATTTGAGTTGTTACTGCGATTAATAACAACACTAGAGGACGCAAGAATACGACTTCGTACGCGTAGAATTAGTTTCCCGCTGCTCCCCCTATTTCTTCCCGTTGGGGGTCGATATTCGGAAAATCCTTTCTTAGTGCACCCCTATACCTCATAAGGAACCTACGTGCCAAATTTTGAATCTCTCGGTTTGGGCTGTGCGTTGATATGTCAGAAAGTCATTCAGTAATTTTCTTCTTTTATATACCTATTTAGATAATTATATCATTTTTATTACTTATTTTGATACTTCCAACAGAGAGGAGTATCGGTGAAAGAGATTTGGCAAAAAATAAGAGGGTTTTTTGCGGTAAAATTGGCAACATGAACTACTTAATTTTAATCCAAAGAGTGTTGCTCAATTGGTGATTGCTATTTCATAACCTGCCTCCAAGTCAGACTCTTTTCTACCAAGTTTTTCAATATAACTCAGCCTTGACAGACCTATTGAACCATCGAAAATTTCCTCATCATTATTCACTTTTCATATCAAATTAGTTTCCTTACATCACTATTCAACATCTATACCCTCTTAAGAGTTAACGCGGAAGTCTCATACCTGTTCTGCCCTCCTTAACCAAAAAGCAGTATCTCAGGTAAAACTCCTGTACTAATATCAACCTTATCACTAGCAAACAAGGATTTAAACTGCTTTGGTTCTTGAATTTGAGATACTGCTTATTGGCTTAAGAGAGCAGTGTTAATCTCCGGCCGTCACAGAATTATCAACAAGTTATACTCTGCATTATCCTCCGAGGAGACATTACCATTAATAACTCTTGTTGCAAACAATATTTACATTAAAGAGCCGGCATTAAGCTTTAACGCGTACAAATTAGCGAAATCAAGAAGGAAATAATGACAATGGCGTAAGACGCGAAACTCCTTGCCGTTAGAAGATCCCGCGGACACAATAAAAACGGGGAACTTGCCGAAACTTTGAGAATTCTGCGGAGGATGCGAAACAGAAATACAAGGTGGACACGAGTGCGAAGAAGAAAAAACAGTAAAGGAGACCCATTTTAAACACGTGACGGTTTTTTGCCCTTTTAAATTGCCAGTGATTGTCTTAAATCGAAATTAATTGGGTTTTCTTGGAACGGATGATTTTAACGGACTTGGTTGTTTTGTGAATTGTGCTCTGTTATTATTTGTTGAAAATTTAGGTAACCTTGTAAAATTACCTAAGTTGAAAATCAGATGATAGATTAAGATGTGCTATAACATTCATAATAAAAATGCAATGTATAATATCCAAACACCATTATAATTTAAAAAAACACCATTTCGAAAACTTGAATTTACTCAATTCAACAAATTTGATCAACAATGTAATCTAACTTATAGAATCGTCACCCCTTACCATAAACTCTCCCCTTTTATTATCATTTTTATTTAACATCTTAATCATAATACCCGTAATGGGCGGTATAACTGCATTCACAATTGACCCCCATCGCCGCAATAGCGTAGATAGGATCTCTGATGGTCCGTAGCTGATTGATTGACGAGTCTGATTAATTAACCGCATCTAAGTTGAGTAACAAAGTGGTGTTCGAGTTATTTTGGAAATTGGGAGAGTTGAAAATTCAAGTGGAGATGAATTGGGTTGTACCTATTAGGCTGCCTCACTAGAGCGGAACGGTGAGCGAGGAAAAACTCCACCAATAGGAGAGCTCTGCTGCGCTGAGCGAGGAAAAAGAAGTATTCCTATTGGTGGATCTTTTCCTCACTCGCTGCTCCGCTGCTTCACTCAGCTCCAGTGGACAAGCAGCCCTACGAGCGAGCTTAAATTACGCTAAAGTAACGTTAACACAGTAACGTATCTACTGCATCAATTTTTTAACGCGTGTTTTACGTCAACCAGTAGCTCGAGCACGAACATTTCAATCTTACGTCTCCTTTTCGAATCGCCTTTACTATTCGAAAAGGCTCTATTCCACTCGGTAAATTCATATTGCTTTTGTCATGTTATCGTAATGTGAACGTTACAATAGCTCTTCACATGATTCTGTATCAAAAACATCATAATTTACTAACATTTCTTTAATATTGGATATCATAGACATGCTATAACTCAAAGACAAGATGAATATCTAGCTGACTAGTTAGGACGCAGAAACATGAAAGATTTGTCCACCTTCATCCGCTTGACCACAGCTTTGAAGTTGTGGAGTCACTGAACCGAAAACCTTCGTACTAAAGATAGATTAAAAATACAACATCTAGATTCTAGATGGGCGTAAAACAAACCTGAAATAGTTATAAAACTTTTTAATTATCTTAACATTTTGGGTCAAATTATGAAAGTAAATTTAGAACCACGTTCTGATTTTGTGGACTGGACTTAAGAATGCGTAAATAAACCCCACAATGCATTATGATGGTACCTAAACCCTAAGATAAGATGCTTTGCGAGAACGTTATCTATATCGAAAATGTTTACGATTGACGTAAGCTACCGGACGGTCACGTCGAGCGCTTATGACAACTCTATACATTTTGACAGTTTTTGACAATCGTTTACGTTAGCGTTGAGAATCTTGTCTAGCCTTGCTGATCTGCACGCCTAGCACATTATTGTCCCAGAGTTGTTTGTCGCTTGGATCTCCCTTTCCATGTAGTCTGTAACGATAGAGACGCACTGAGCGACAAGCGAGAAAATACAACTTGTGCTACCCGTGCTGACGATGAAAACCCAAGGAGGCGACATGATCTTTGCTGTGTTCAACGTAGACCCACCGAGTTTGGATTCGTTTGATTTTGATAGCCAGATGATAACTGTGAGAAATAATCGGCCACAAAAGCTTGTCTTCCATCGTGTTTGTCCACCGTATTCGAACTATTAAGATCATATTTTAATCTCAATAAGCAGCTTAAAACGATTGAAAAGGTAAAAACCCCGATATATAGCGACCCTTACTTTCAAAGCTAATAAAATTACAAATCTAATGAGATCTAATAAGATTTAATACGATTTTCATCAAATCTGGCTAAAATTATCCCAAATAAAGTTAAACGCTGTCTTTAAAATAAAAGTGCTTCTGAATCAGTCCATTTGTGAGAGCTACGACGCCACAGAAAGACGCATATACTCACAGATACACGGATACACAAATACACAGTTTTGCATCGAGAGTTAAAGTACCAACAAACGACCAAAGACTTTATCCTATATGCTTGAAGTATTTCAGAGTCTTCAGACAATGTTTTTTTGACCCCAGTCTAAGGTAAAACGAGAGATAAAACAAAACAAAACTTAATAAATCCAAGCTAGGTAAAGAAAACATTTACTCGCGATGAATAAGTAAAAATACTGTTTCTGAAATTAGGGTCCTCGGGAATTCAAACAAAAAAAGGTTGTGCAAATAGAGACCGGGAGTAAAAATGATTAGGCTGCCCACTCTGCTTTATTTGTTTCTTATCTCACATTATATAAGAGGAAAAATTGTTCTTTGTTCAGTTTTTTAGATCGAGTTTCGTATTAAATGTTCGTGTGAAACGATGCTTAAATCGAGTAGCTGTCAAAAAAATACCATTTTACAAATTTTGCTTCGGGCGATAACTTTTCTAACCCCCTAAATCAAGTCCAATTTCATAGATTTTTGAATATGTTGTAGTAATTATGAAAAAGTAGGTCTGTACGTTTCTGTTTTCTGTTTTTTATTTATTTTTTAATTCTAATAAATAATTTATTGATAAGGAAAACTTACAGACACAGTTTTCCATAATATCTACAACATATTTAAATATCGTACAAATCGGAGTAGGTAGAGAAACATTATCACATTTTGTATGGAAATGTTTAGCTTTACAATACTCTTAAAAATAAAGTTCAACTACTTATATTAACTATGGTTGATGATTATGATTCCTAAAATTCATGCACCATTTAGAAAGTTCTCGCATGAACTTATTAACTAAAAACGGGTCACTCTACGTACAAATTGTGCAGTGATTCATTGGTTTTATAGTATTACTTCAGTTTTCTTATAGTTTTCACACTTTTCATTGAAGCGGAGCTGAAAATAGCAATAGCAACCCATATACGTCACAATAAAAAATTACTTGTACTAAAATTTGGTACAATTTGTCCCGTTATTGTTACTCGTTAGTGTAGATTGTTCGAAAAATCCTTTGTGAGTGTGAAATCTGTGCAATCAATTTGGTACATTTTTAACTTGTTAACAGTCTCTATAATACAATATGTTTTAGTTATCTCGAAAGTCCAGTACGTCGTAAGTTCGTACCTGGTCTTTTCTTAGTGACCCAGTCCAGGGGAAAGACTTGTTCTATAATGGCGATCGCGTAACTGAAAGAAGTGCTGTTAGACCTCCCACAAGGTGGACCGAACATCTGGTGAAGTTCGCAGAAAACAGCACAAACCGACCTCCGTGACGATTTTTAAGGAAGGGATTATATCTAGAAGTCTATCAGCTGAAATGGTGACGATGATGATTTACATTCGATATTTTTGCAGTAGCTCAAGCATGCATCGTCTTTACTATTCGAAATCTCTGTTAGGATGCAAACGCCACTAACGGTTCAGTATTTTATTGACTAAAAATGTATGGAGTTGTCATTAGCCGTCGACGCGATCTTTCATTGGCCTACCTCAATCCTATACATTATATTTTATCGATTTTCGAAAATTGCTGACTTAGCGTTATATATTTTGACTACGCCCCCTGAACCTATCCGGAGCACGAACCGCTAAAACAAACTGACGTTTTAAAATAATTTCAAGTACCTATATAATACTTCACCTTTACGAATAGATGTCGATACGAAATTCAACGTCAATATCGACATGCTATCTTTAAGTACTAAATACATAATAGAGGGCGCTGATATCAATCGACATAAACAATTTTCTCGTTGACGATACTTGTTACTTACTCGATTTTTAGACTTACCAGTTATAACTTCAGTCTACCAAATTATTCACACGATTTTATTTACATTACGTTATTCCGTATCAAAGTCACATAACTTTCCTCAACATAACCCGCAATAGTCTAGCAAATACGAACAAAAGGTGAATCCTGTACAATAGCGGTACACTCGTGCTAGATTTAAAATTTCCATATATTATGTAGGCAACGCCCGGACACCGGACAGGGAACTAAAACTCTCTTCCGATACATCTCAGGGTGTGGCTTAGGCGGAAGCGGGAAGCGGATTTATGTTGTGTTGATTGGTTACGTACTGAGAATGGTGTGGATTTAAGTTACCAGCAGAATAGAAAGCAGTGTCATCGCATTGTCAACGTTTTGATAGCACTTATTTACTTGACAGTAATGACGGAGTTAAAAACAATACCTATCATAACAGGTCAAAGACGATATGGTTTTTACCGCAAATAATAGAGGCCCAGAGAAAAATAAACAATAAAAAATCGAAGACAATCTCACACACATTAAAATGAAATCTGAAATGCTGAATCATTAGGCAAGAGCAATTACGGCTTGCAAAAGTTTAACAACAAAAATATTTTTGCTTCGTACTACGTGAACATCTGTCAAATCCCAGGCTGGGAAAAAAGGCAGAGAGAATTAAATCAATTATAAAGTTTTGCTTGGAACTTGAGATATAGAGAGTTCATAATACCCTGCGGCCTCTAATAAATGCTTTTAAATATACGGATCTTCAGTTATGAGATGGTCTATCAGTTTGTTTTTAGTAATCGGGTTGATAGAACCTGATTAAGCTAAAACTGCGTAAATGGAGCTGTGACAAAATCGCAAAAAGTAATTACATGACCTTTGGACGTAAACACACAGGTCGTCGTAACGCAGTAGACGCGTCACTGCGTAAAAGTTGCATCAGTGTATTTTAAGTTTCGGTTTTTATTCGATCCTTAAACAAAGGGAATATAAAATGAATTTATCTAGGCAATCCTTCTGACTATATCTATGTTTTGTTGCCTACATAGACCTAATAAAATAATCAAGATTAGGTTTACGAAACAATCGCTTGGTCCGTGGCTCTAACTTTACGTCCGATACTTCATCTTTCATGTGACTAAGTTTTATAGTGCCGGACCGGGGCCGCTTTTTATTGCCAAAGAATAAAATATTTCGCTTGTACCCTGCAAGAAATATTACCTGTTTTAGTAAATACGGTGTATTTTATTTAGTGCCGAAATTCCTTTGCTTCCAGTTTTAAAACATTTTAATAGGTTTTTCAGCGTTGTTTTAGCTCTTTGGGACACTATAGAGATTTATTAGGAACACGTATTTTTACTTTTAAACTAGTATAGCTGGCTGTTGCACCGTCAATATTATGGTACGAACGAGTTGTACGAGTTAGTTATGCTTAATAACAAATTCTGTGAACGTTGTAAGTACAAAAACAAAAATTACTATTTTATGGAAGCAACTTGTCGTAAGATCTCTTTGTTATGTCAATTCTACAATTTTGTTTTTTTCTAAACCTGTTCCTTATAATTTTGTGCAAGGTAGGAACTTAAATTGATTGATTTGATTTAAAAAGAATATTGTTTATCAAACATCGATAAACACGACTCATGTGATGTAATGACAAATTTATAGTTATATTTCGCAATATTAAACCGACTACATTATTTTAAAGATTATTTTTCCGAAATAAAGTGTAAATCAAAACAAGTTTAAATACATTATATTTTTATTTAGCACGATATTTGGTTAAAATATTGGCAAAATAATTGCTCAATTTGAATATTGAGCACCTAAAAGTTTACTTATTTCAGTTAGTTTACTTATGAATATTTAAACTAAATTAGTTTTCAACTGTAACCTAGAATTAATTCAAAATTTAATACTAGGTAGTAGAACTTTGTACATTTATAGTAAGCTTAGCAAATGTGCTAGTAATTCTGGGCCTAATTATTATTCGGAATCACGTTGTAGACAAAGTTTGCACCGGAACGACTAGTGCGTAAATTAGAGGGAAGAGTCGGGAACACTCGGTTAAGACCCGAACACAACAGCTGCTAAACCGAGACTTTAATTAGGAGTTTTAGACAAGGAAGTAGAACTAGAAATGTTTCTGTCTATTTTGAGCCTTTGTCTGAGACCAAACTATCAAATCCCCTCGAATCCCCACCGATTTTTCCAATAATACTAAGATCAGTTAGTATTACGAGTATGAGCGGTAATCATTAATGCTATCCTCCTGGTTTTTCACTTCAAAATCGATCGACATTTCCACTTATTTCACTTCGTTATGGGATGATTTTCAAGATTTCTTTCTAAGCGCCATTATAATAAACTTATCGCCATTCAGGCTCGAGATTGTAGGCGGTAAAAAACATATCGTCTTTTATCTGTTATCATATTGTGAACGTTTTGATAGGTCTCATTTACTCGACAATAATGGCGGCCGAGTTAGAAAAATACCATACTCGTAAAGCAAGTCAAGAACGATATGGTTTTTAGGTAATACGATACGTAAATTAAACGTCAAGCCGTAGAAAATTTATATTTTAACGTATTTGACACGGGCATCTCAGACGAGATCAGATTAATATGGCCCTAAATATAACAATTTACTGGCGGCCTTATGGCTACACATTTTATTGCTTTGTAACTTTAATAGTATATTACTTAACAAGGGCTGTAAAAGAAAGAAAGCCCGAATCGTAGGTATTTGAGACCCGAGCCGTAGGCGAGGGTTGTAAATATGTGATAGAGGGCTTTCTTTTTTACTGCCCGTGATGAGTACACAATTTTACGTCTTCACCTGGCCACAATGCGAGTTTTACCGTGCGCGCAGCGTGCGATAAAACTTACATTACGGCCAGGTGTTACGTAAAGTCATTTTTGAACTGCTATACTAATGTATCAAAGGCTTTAAACTGACAAAGTTCAAAAGTAACAGTTACTTAATATGACTCACTGTACTATAGAGGTATCTATGAAAAGTACCTATATTCCTCTCTAATTTTCGATTCCATTCATATTACTTATGGATAGATAGACGAAACAGACAATGCCTAACAGCATCAAAGCAAACTTTTAATAACCTTGACATGAAAGTATTTAGGCTTCCAGTTTTGTTTCAGATTCTAGATTAATATTCTGTCTGGCAGCTAGGCTGTCTGAAAAACAAGGAGTCTCGACTTTTTTCGTTCAGAGAATGCCTGTCACTATACAGAATAACGTCAGTCACTACCTGTCAGCCGGTTGACAGGTGGATGAAAAGGATTTATACTATTGCTACTGGATTTTCAAAGAAATACGAGAAATTGTGTGAATTATTTTCTTACCTGTGTTAATAATGTCTGAAGATAGAAGTTAAGTAAATGTATCTATATCTATATTACAATATATAAAAGGCAAACCTGACTGACTTAATATATCAACGCACAGCCGAAACTACTGTACCTAGAAACTTGAAATTTGGTACAGGGGTTGCTTTCATGATGTAAGTGAGCACTAAGAAAGGATTTTCCGAAAATCGACCCCCAACGGGAAGAAATGGGGGGGAGTAGCGGGAAACTAATTCTACGCGTACGAAGTCGCGGGCGTCCTCTAGTGATTTCATATTTTTTGTAAAGAAACACATTAGTTAAGCGCTAATTCGAACAGAAAATAATGGAAAACTGTGCAATAAGATTTAAAAAAAAACTGAAATACAGTACTCGGAATTGCGTTAATATTTTCTGTAACTGTGTAAATGGAAGCTCTATTTAAAAAGTTTTAAAAAATCAAGCTTTAAAAGCTATTACATGTAGGTATTTTAATATGTTTTCGTTTTATTATTATGAACATAGGTACCAAAAACATGGTTCCTCTGGGACAACTTAGGTACCAATCCAACGATATCACTTCAAACCCTAAAAAAACATTTCGCTTGTTCTTGGCCAGTCAAATTAAAAAACCGGTCAAGTGCGAGTCGGGCTCGCGCACCGAGGGTTCCGTATTGAAGATAATATGCTTGGTAACCGCAAAAGAAACAAAAACTCAAAAACTGTAAATAATGAACACTTTATTTTATTTTTCCCAGAAAATATAAGTAATTAAATTATCTATACGTCAGGATTTTTTTCAGAATTTTTGATTAATAAACTTCGAAGATAATGGGGGGGAACGGTCATTTTTTGTACATTTTTGGCTATAAATCAAAAAGTACATCACAGAAAATTAAAAAAAAAAATAGTTTTGAAATGCTCAGATCAAGACCTTTCATATGACATCCCATTTGCTATAATCGAACCACTTTCATTTTCAACCCCCCATTCTAGACCCCTTTTAAATTATTTATGAAATTAATTTACGGAAGACCAGCGTTGGCTTCACAGCCAGCACATGCTGAGTTGGGACCGTTTCGCAACACTAGCACTACAGTCATCTCTTTTCCTTTTCTCTTTTTTTTTTTTGTTATTTTTTCTTGTCTGTGTGTTATTGTTGTGAATAAATGTTTTACTTACTTACTTACTTACTTACTTAATTTCATTTTTTTTTACTAACAACAGATGCGGGCAAGCAAGTTCTACAACTATGCCAAATTTCAAGTTGTTAGCATTTGTAGTTGCTGAGAAAACCTGCTGTGACATACAGACAGACAGACAGACAGACAACGAAGTCTCACCATAAGGGTTCCTTTTTTACCATTTTGGTACGGAACCCTAAAAAGGAGAATAAATCCCACTCTCCTAGTAAACAAACCGATTGACTGTTTAGCCGTGTTTATTATATGTATAGAAGTTCATTCTGTCTGTACAGGGCTTAGTTTCTCTGGGAGGTGATTTAATGCGGCGCTGCTGGCACTGCGCTTATCTTGTTTCGGATTCAACGCAAACTTAATCTACTTCTGTCTTGCTTATTTAATCAAATAAAATAGAGATGGCTAGAGAAAATAAAAATGTGTACAAAGCCTTTCATAATACTTAAGTTGTTCCAGTTTCAAACTTGTGGGTTTTAAAATAAAACTATGGTTAGGTATACAGGATGCATCTAAAATAAACAGAGAAGTTTAGAATTGGCAAGAGCTAGAGAGAATGGCAAACATTTTATAATCTTACCCCCTTACTAATAAACGTTGAGTAATCGTGGTGTAGTTAAACCATGATTTGTCCTTATCTGTCACTGCAACATTTGAATTTGACAGATAAGGACAAAGCATAGTTTAGCTACACCACCGTTACTCAACGTTTATTAGTAAGGGGGTAATAATTTAGCTTTTGCTCCGACTCCGTTCGCTTAGAAGTCGCTTAACGTTATTCCTTTGGAAACTGTTCCATTTTCTGGAAAAAAGGTTAAGTATTATGTCAGTCTTCAGGCTATTAATTATTTTACGTCGATGGGTAGAGGTGTAGAACTGTAAAAATATAAGAAAATAACAAAATTTCGATTTCTGAAATTGGTAAGAAACTAGCTTAGCTCGTGACTTTGCTAGCAAAGAACTTATTTGTCGATATTTTTTCTTTAAGTATCAAATTTTGCAATACACAGAATTACATAATAGGATAGTTGCATCAACTTCGATGTTTTGCAAAACCTAGTTTAATCAGCTATTAATTTAAAAAACCCGTGCCCAAATCCATCCATTCATTTGAAAACTACAACGCCATCGCGCCATAGACAAATAGACACACAGACAGACATAGCCGTAAAGCTTTTCCTATATTTACACACGGGGGATAAAAGCTAAAAAAAAACAAAGGTGAACATGACATTGCTTACCGTCGTGACGTTTCACAAAAATTCTTTACAAGGTGACCAAATTCGTTTTCTATTGTTTTTGCCAGCATTTTCATCTCAATTACGAACAACATTCGAAAGATAATCCAGTCTAGGTACGATAAAACACATTCTTTGCAAAGGTTAATGACATTTCCTTTGTGGTTTTAATGCTGCCTAGGATAATGCGGCACTTAGGTACGCTTGAAAAGGACTCCTGGAATGTTTCTGAAAGCATTCAGTGCCACCAACTAACGATTGGAGGCGTATTGGACTCGCATTAAGTGTCACTGGCACTTAGTTTGTTAAGTCGCCTGTGTGACTGTAATGGCTTAGGATTTTGCGTGTTTTATTGTTACAAGAACTGGAAAAAGTGGTGTTATAATATTATTATAATTCGCTTTTGCCTTTGGCTCATAAGTAATAAGCACGGCACGTAGTTCATTACCTACTTATGTAGTAGAACTAGGAACCTAGACGAGATGCATAAAGCAAACGTTTTCGGAAACTTACAAAATGTATGTAATTGACATAATAATATGCGGCCGGCCCAGAGTATCTGTTTCTGAGTCTTGGATGTTTTCTTTTTTTTTAAGTATGTGATTCTCTTTATTGGTATATTTATCTTTGCCTTGTATGGTCGAATTTGGAAACAGCTGTATATTTTAGTACTTTGTCACAGCTACTGATTTATATTTAATTCAAACATGTTTTTAACGGTTCATTATATCCGAATATTAATTTATCAGTCAGAAATCCATTTTTTTCGAAATCCATTTTCTTTTCAATATATTTAAAGATATATACCTAAAGAACCTATTGATTAGGTTAGGTTCGTTTTTGAACAATCCTGGAACGTTAAATGGTTCCAGTTAGATCTCTATTTCTAACTCAAGAAAAGTCGGACAATGGAAACAGCCGGGGACGAAAATTTGGTCTGGCGATAGCCTCTTCAACACTTACACAAGGTACTTAAATTTACAGCTTTTTCGGAGTTTGACTGTACAAACCTCGAGTTTAGTTTAGGACTGGATTAATATTATCTGAGACTGTCCTGTATTTATTTAATTTATAAACAAACACCACACCGCATTTTAAAATTGTTTCAAAGAATGGCTTCATTAAATCCTTCTTTGTTCATTGAACTTATGCGCACACATCTGAATCAATAGTTCGTATTTATTTTCCGTCGAACATCAACATTCGCCATGATTGACTCCGATGCTCCGTATTTCCGGCGGCTTACTGATACGGGGTTATTCCAATAAATTGACGTCATTTTGGCATACTGGCAACACTGATGCAGTATTTTTAGGGTACCGTACCTCAAAAGGGAAAAAACGGAACCCTTATAGGATCACTACCCTTTATCTCAGGAACGCGTGAAGGTATCGAGTTGAAATTAAAACCATATACTCCGGTCTACAGTCCCTTGAAGCTGTGGAAAAATCAAACTTCGTTACGTAAAAATAAGATACGGCCGTTTATGTCGCTAAAAACGTGTATTTTGACACTCTCGAGGGAATCAAAATGTATTATTAGTATTATTGGGTATTTCTCACTGACCTAGAACTATGAAATTGGGCAAGTAGCACCGTCTTTTACTACAAGTATAGGAAAAAATCTGAAATCTGTACATTTTTAATTAAATCACAAAAAAACAGGGTCTTTATGCAAGGAACGGCGGCGGTGTAAATTTTGAATTGATTTAACCGTGTCATGTGCGGAACCCTCGGTGGGCGAGTCCGACTCGCCTTGTCCGGTTTTTTATTTTAATACTCCAGGGTCGTTTTGAGTTTCGTTTCGCGTAAATCGAAACGATTCCGCTTTTAGGGTTTCGTGCTCAAAATTAATTAGAACTAACCCTCTGCTGTAACTCTGTCTGTCTGTCAGCGGGCTGTATCTTAAATACTGTAATAAATTTTTGACAGATTGTATATTACTATGGTTTCTATAATAACATGAAATGAAAATAAAATAAAGTTAAAAACTGAAGGCTTCCAAATTCCAAACAAAAAAAGTGATTTTTTTCGTTGTTATGTGCTCGACCAATTGCGGTATGTCCTGAACCTTGTTAATAGATTGATACTTGAAATTTTGACAAAGTATAATGGCCATTATAACAACACCTTACCTTATACAAAAATCGTGTTTTTTTTATCGATCTTAATATTTTACGGTGGTACGAAACCCTTCGTGAGCGAGTTCGACTTGCACTTGGCAGGCTTTTTTTAACAAATAACTCTTTCCAGAAACATTAATTATTGCACCTCTTTGCATGGTCGTTTCCAAGGATCGGTAAAAAAAACATAATACATTAGTTACTATGTGTTTAATTTGTATTACTTTACATTTCGGTCTTTTCAAATAACAAAAAAAAAACTATGACATCACAGACTGTTTAAACGAAACATGCCAAGAAACAGTCTGTGATGTCATTGCCTACTATTTTTTGTAGTTGCAAATGTTTTTTTATTACTTTTCAATCCAGGTCACTTCACTTACTACTTCTTCGTTACTTTAAAATAATTACTTTCGCGTAAATCCATGCTAAAACTCTTCCACTCTTTAAAATCCCATCTATTAGAAAATTCTTGCATTGGTGATCATTTTATCTAACTTTACCTAACGTAACAATTAACAGCAAAGTAAATCATTTAATTTTGTAAACCAAAAGTTATAATTACACCGGACTCATAACAGCATTCCGGAGAGCCCGACCGTCATTCGGGTTGAAAACGAGTTTTCCCGAAAATTAATGTTGCGTTTATTAAAAAAACACGTTATCATTTAACGAAATAAAAGTATAAATACAAAACTTGCTTACTTTCAAGGTAGGTTGGTAATAGGATTGTGGTGAGCCAATAGTAGCTTACCCCTGAGATTGTTTCGAAAATTATTCTAAAACAAAACCCTCCTCTATAGAGCAGAATTCGTAAACCTTTTCAAAGGTCCGTATTTGAAATTTAAATTTACTTCTCTTGGACCATTTTAAATCCCGTCACGTTTGACCCTTACACTTGTTTATATTCTTTATCCGGGCACAGTGCCCGGTTTTACACATGATTTGCTTGAAGGATTGCCCGGCCCCAGGGATGGGAAATCCGAATAGATCGTTTTAGGCTATTTTCATTTTGTTGAACACAGGGTGTATATTTTAATTCGTAGAATTGAAGTTGTTTTTTATAAAGTAAGGTTTATACGATTTCAAGATTAGTGTTAATATTAATGTAAATGATATGCAATGGCTTAATACTGTTAATAAGGAAATGTTTAGTATATTTTGAACTCACGTTATGTACCTTTATATATTTGCTCAACCGAATAAATATCACGTTTTCTTGCTTCATTTTAAAAAAACGCCTTCGTATAGTTATTTTTATCTTCATTATAATTATAGATTTTTTATACATACATACTTGTACTAAGATTCGCTTAGTCGTTAATCGTTCGCATCTCTGCCTGATTAGTCGAATGTGACAAAGTCCAAGCGGCTAAGGCGAAGTTGCGACCGGTGTGCAGTTTCTCCCAGCGATCTTCGCTTGGGATGGGATAAATCACCGCCATTCTTCATTTAATACCTAGTTGGTTGCGGCTAATCCTTACAAATTGGATGAACTAGAATTAGGATCGATAAAGGAAGGCCGAAAGAAATTTATGTAGTCGAAACCGTTAGGGTGGAGTGTATGTATCTTAACGAGTTTTGTATCGATTTTTTGAAACAGATAATACAATCCTGAAAGTTGCATAACTTTTTAACGTTGGTTTTTAAATATTATGTGATTCAAGGATACATTTGGTCTAAGAAAATATTAATTAAAACAAAACATGAGTAATTATTTCGTAAAAATGTGTTTCTATTTTTTTATGCTAAGCTTTTGTCAAATAAAATGGAAGCTATAATTAATTGGTCACTGGAACACCATTTTGTTTTTGTTTCATCCGCTGGAGCTAGAGTTTTATCAAACGTATAATTGCTCCCCCAACGTAATGGAATATTTACGAACAGTTAAAATTTTAATTGAATTGGACATGGCTCAACAAAGGTTTTCAAGTAACAATGGGATTGTTAATACCTTGCAACCCTACCGGATGCGCCAAGTCACTTTATTACGTAAGACAATAATTCAACTAGAAGGTTGGATATAAGTAATATTGAAATATTTTACTTTACAATAAAATGTATGTGTAATAAGAAAAAGAAAAACATAAGACGAACAAAGGCAAAGGTTGCAAGGGGAGATTAAGCTAACCTTTGAGCGATTGTAAAAAATGAAAGGTTTGTGCTCGATGCACGCGTACGCAAGTGTACAAATTTACACAGGAAAAAAACAAAAAATAAACAACTAATACAATCTATAAAAAATACATTCAAGTATGTACATAAACAGATACAAAAAAATCAGATCTATTTATACATATTTATACATATATACACTAAAATAAACTTCATAACATTCACGTAGACGAAGGTTAATAAAAATTTTAGGAGATAGTCTAGTCAGAACTTATTCAATTTGCCTTGAAGCGAGAGGAAAAAATGAAAAAGTAGTGAACTGCAAACCTATGAAATATTTTCTACTAGCTTCTGTACACGACTTCGTCCGCGTAGATTTCGGCTATCGTTATTCCCTCGGGAACATTTAAATTTTCCGGGATAAAAATTAGCATATATTTTAATCCAGTGTATAAGCTATCTCCATTCCAAATTTCATCCTATTCTATCCAACCGTTGTAGCGTGAAAGAGTAACAAACATCCATACATCCATAAATCCATACATTCAAACTTTCGCGTTTATAATATTAGTAAGATTTGACCGCGTTACCAGGCAAAGATCATCATCCACTGCTGGATAAAGGCCTCCCTCAAGGTTTGCCCAACGGCTGCTCCTGCGCCGCTTGCATTGCATCTATGTTTCTAGCAATCTTAGCCACGTCGTCAATCCACCTTGTCTACCGATACTGCATTTTCCGGTGCGAACGCCACTCGAGAACTCATCGACTCCATCAGCCATCTGTTACGAGCACGGAATAGTAAAAACAGTGGAAGTGGCATGAGCTTCGCTTAGTTTCAGACCTGTAATGTTGTCGCCAATACTCAAACTATCATAAAAACAACACGCCACCATGGGAAATGTTTTTGGTGCGGCTACCGTTTTTACATTCCAAAATAGCATAGTAAGGCATGCTTCTGGATTTATTTCCTATTAAAGAAATATCGGAATATCGAAATTAGTGATCGCGGCATGGTAGGTTGCGCGGAACTCCGCATAACCATGCCACACGTTACAAGCCCGCTTGACACTTCTACTGTTTTTTTCTGTTCTGTGGTTCTGTTCCGTGCACTGTCACTTAAGTCTAGCAATTTTAAGGGCTATGTCGATGACTTTAGTTCTCGTACAGATTTCCTCATTTCTGATTCAAACACGTAGAGAATTACGCGTAGAGGATAGTTATTTACAATTGGTTAACAACGGCAGAACCCTACATAATTAATAATGCCCTTACAAACCTTTACTGAGAAACATGGTTGAAAATAAAGGTCCAATTCACAGTATTAACATCTCGCTTTTGATCAAAAGAGGACTAAGTGTACCCCAAAATTCGTGAGTCAATAATGACTAGGCATTCGCCTTTCAATATTGTTAACGTGCATTCGTGTATGACGATGTTAGATGTCGAAAATGTCCCATTTTGCGTTGTATAACCCCTTATTAATAAAAGCTTCAAATAAAATTATTTACAATATTCAGTTGTCAAATGAAAACTTTCAATCAGATATTACAGGGTGTAAGTAAATGCTTTTAAAGTTTATTTTTGAACACGATTTTCTAACACCCTGTATTTACATTTGTTACAGTTTATAATTTAAAATGATTTAAATTTTTATAAATATAAACATGGTAAACGGCAATCGAAATAAAGATTACTACTAAATTCCTTAAATACAAAGATTTAGAGTTTCTTAATAAAGTAGCGAGCAAACCTCCAGGGCGGGCGCCTCCATCGAATCAATCTTGCAGAATGACCCCCTTCCGCTTTCATCTTTTTTTCATTAAGCCTGGATTCCAGTGATTTCGCCAAGTCCTTTATCTGAGGAGCACGAACACTAGGGGCGAACGATGCGAATTCGAACATCGAACTAATTAGTTTTTCGATTAATATTTTCGCGATTTCGAATAAGATAATAATATGATCAATCTTAAATGAAATTGTGGGAAAAATCTAGTTATCAAAAATACTAGAGTAAACGAGTATTAACCTAATTGTAATTTCTCTCGTTAGAACCTCACAACGGTTTAATTTGACCTAAAATTACTTTCGAAACATTCGGTGAAATCGACCGGTATTCTACGTTTGCTCGAAAAATGTTTTGTTGTATTATTTTTGGTTTACCCTTGAATCACTTAAACTCATTTCATATAATGTTTTACTTCGCCGAATTTTCATTTCATCGACAAGCATTTACATAAGTAATAATATGCAGGAGTTATAATTTTGTTGGTGATAAATTGTCTAACCCAACCTAACCTAAGTAACCCCTGCTTAAGATAACGTAAAAACAATAACGGTTCAGTAGAAATTAGCTTTCGATGAAATGAAATTAGATAAAATGATACATTCGATCAAATGTGTGTCGGTGATTCAAAGGGATCACATTTTTTTTTACATCATTTATCAATTCAAAAAGAAAAAAAAATGTTTTAGAAACTGATTTATGTCATCTAAAATGACTTTCGTACTTGATATTTCGTAACTTTCGGTGAAACCGACCGGTCTACCTTTCGTCGAAAGGTGCGGGCATCTCTACAACAACATTAGAGCGGTCGGTGTGGATCAACAGTTTAGCCCGCATTTTCTATCTAACCTAGTTTCTCGTTATTAAGTTGGTAGCGGTACGTTGTGTTTTTAATCGGTTTGCCTTCTGTTGTTTAGTTTAGTTCTGTAAGTGATGTGAGAAAAGTTAAAAGATAAGATTTATTACCTAGTCTAGAGAGTCTAGAGCCTCTGAGCTCTAGAAAATACGCATTCGGCGTTCGTTCGTCGTTATCAAAAATGTATAGAATAGGGAATAAGTATGTATGGATCTTTTTAATACCATTTCTCAACAAAATAGACACAAGTGGAGTGATATACAGCTCAACGAGCTGCTAGTGTATTATAATAAATAATAATAATAATATCGAGGTCACGTTTGTTGGATGGGAGCCCCCCTTAAATATTTATTTTATTCTGCTTTTAAAAATTGTTGTTATAGCGGCAACAGAAATACATCTTCTGTGAAAATTTCAACTGTCTAGCTATCACGGTTCATGAGATGCAGCCTGATGACAGACAGACGGACAGACGGACAAGCGGACAGACGGATAGCGGAGTCTTAGTAATACCGTACCGTATTTGTAACGAACCCAAAAAATGATTCCTAGTCGAATCGGCTCATAAAAATGTTGAGCATTTTATTGGTTTCATTTGAACTATGTAGGTGATTATCGTTACATAAAACTTTTTTTTTTATGGCTTTGAAAGAAGCACAATCGTAAAAATGCAATTCTAGCATCTTAGTTTGGGACTAGGTCAATTTGTTATTATTTATTTATTTATATTTTTGCCTTTAACAGGCTTCATGAATAACCAAACAATACATTTTGCTCAGTCATTCTCTTTGTGTTGAATAAAAAAAACATTTCAAAAACATGTTTATCCCATTTAGCTTGTTGTTAAAAGTAAATTTATGTGGGTCTTTTTCTCGTCTGTTTTCGTAGGGTCGTTGTTTTGATTTGTTTTGGGTGAATTTGGTAAATCTTGTTTTTATAGCTATGCTTAATTGAGATTCATGTTTTGGCTAAAACTTTCGACTGTTTTTCGTACAGATAATTACAATCGCAAAAGTAAAGGAATGTAATTAGACATTAGTTAGAATAAACATGCGAATTACTTGTTCTTATATTTTTTGACAGGTTCGTGATATTATATATTTATACTAAACAATATTATAATCACATTAGCTAATATTTTAGCTATGGTATTAGTCAACGCACGTCAAGAAAAGTAATAATATGATTTATATTCTTGTCACATTATCCAATACTTTAGATTTGGCCAACTAAGCCAGCCAAACTCCCTTGTACACGATGGCTGGCTTGGTTAGCTCACAGTCGTTTCAATGTCGTATAAATCTATGCTTTGTTGATATTCTAAAAAAGGTATTTTTTAAATTCATTAACCTGCTTCAAAAAAGGTTGACGATCCCTTGCGTTTATATTTTCATATGTTAGCGATGGTAACGGTGTAACTGATTGACAATATAAAAACACACCTTTGAAAACGACTTGTATACGTTTTATAATAAAGATTAAATACCGTTCGCGAAATGTTGGCCGCCACACTATGGCCGCGAATTGGCGCATTATTGGCATAAACATTGGCCAATGTGTACCGACTTAAGCCATTTATGTCAGCGTCAATGTTCACAGGATAAAACGACATGTCTGGAGTGTTTCCTGCCGTCAATTCTGAAGGCAACAAGAAATCATATCTCATGGACGAAAAATACCAGTTAAATGCCAGTCAGACTTGCGGACCGAGGCTTTCGTACAGCCTGTTTTACACATGGCTGTTTTTGTCAGTGGGCCTAGTATGGTTGCGTCTATATCGCGTGTAAAATGTGGATAAAGCATCCGTCACTGTCGTAGTTATTTACGTGTTAAAAGGTGACGGATGCCTTATCTAAACTTTGTCACGCGATAAACGCAGCCATGTTAGGGCCCCAGGGTTTGCACTATAGGTACATTCAATTTGAGGCATGTATGTATAACCTTTGGATGATATAATAAAAACATAATGGGTCCTAAGATACAGGCTCAGCCTAGTTTGAGGTCCACTAATTAATTATTGCTAATTGTAATTTCTTCTTGTTTCTCAAATAAAATATATTCATTTTCATTTTTTTAAATCGTGAAAAAGTAACGTTCTTTGTACGGGAGCGGGACGGGACGGGTGGTATAGGCAAAATTATTAAAAAATACGATGCAATTAGTCTAGTTGGCTGTGACCCGCTACGAAGCTAGCGTTCCCGGGTTCAATTCCCGGTCAGAACAAATATTTGTGATGAGCGCGAGTATTTGTTTCTGAGTCGTTTATCATTGCCTAGTACCATAGTGAACGTATTTTATTTATATGATACTCGTAGTGTGAAATATTATAACATCCTCGTCCAACACAATTAGTCCTTCTTATTATGTCTTAATGATCAAAGATAGGATCAAATTAATTTTCCCCCAGAGTTATTAATACAATTATACGCTACACATGCTGAGGTTACTTTTAATTAGGAAAACAATTAGTTCTGAAATAATATAACCTGTAACTATATCCATTTATCAGCACAAGACTATTGTATTATCTGTGAGTAATCCATAAAAAAGTTAATTAATAAGTAAATAATTACATTGTGGTAAAACATTTAAAGCCGCGTATCCACCAAGCGCACGCGCTCGCGCGGCAGCCTCGCGAGCCAAATGCTCGGTCCGTGTGGACGTGCCTCAGGACTGTTCGGGCGCACGTTCCCTCCCCGAACAGTCCTGAGGCACGTCCACACGGACCGAGCATTTGGCTCGCGAGGCTGCCGCGCGAGCGCGTGCGCTTGGTGGATACGCGGCTTAAGCCGCAAACGCACTGAGAGCGGAAGCGGCACGTTCACATACTAAAAAGCGTTTCCAAACCGTGGCGGAGGCGTTTTCTTATCTGACTGAAAGGCCAAAGGAGCAAAGGAGGGTAATGTATTTATCAGCCTATATACGTAATATTAATATGTATGTATGTATGTTTGGTTCGTTGTGGTGCTCTAGAAGCTAAACGCATGGGCCGAATGTGATGATTTATATGTCAATCGATCTGTCTTAATCTTGTGACTGTCACTAAAGATATGAGAGTAATCAAAATTCAATATGGCGGCAGGCAGATCCCAAAATTATTGTGAAAATGAAAAATAAAGTAGACGAAGGGGGTCTCATTGAATAGGTATTTATAAATTATCAGATTTCCTTCATCATTTTTCATATTTAAAGATCATTTAGGATACAAATAACGATTGAAAGTTGGTAAGAACCATATTAAACAGCAGTTGGGTTTTTTAAAGCTTGGTTTTTGTTTTCGTTAAACTTTTTGCATGGGAAGGCGTCGCACCGCACCGCTTCAGCTTTGAATGCGTTCGCGGCTTTACAAAATCAATATATAGTGGAATACCGCAATTGTGTGTATAATCAAATAATTTATATTGCCTTTGCAAATAGTTAATCCAGGGACGGAATGTTTGGTTTAAATTTCTTGATACTTTACACTTTATTGTCGAATCTGCACAAAATATAACAAATGGTCAAAATTGTAAGTTAGCAAGCTGCGCCTCTATTCCCGACGGTATAAATGATATCGTAGTTGACCCGTTATGGTATTGTTATGAAATCAAAAACTATATGGTTTTACTGTGTTGAATAGACGCCCTGATCATGTTAATGAAATCTTATTACGTTAAGTGAGCAATTCTTGTATCTAATATTTATTAATAAACATAATTCATATGTCATCGCATCATCATCAACATCATCATAACACATCATAAACAGGAAATCATAGTGCTTCTACGGTCCAAAAACAAATTCGTCAAGTTGTAATTTTCGAAAAAAACTGACGAATCGAATATGGAATATGGTTAGAATGTAGCCCCTGTAAAGTAAATCAACGGCCAAAATCATTATGCCAGAAACTTGTCAACTATTATTAACTGTTCGAAACATTCCGTCGTATTTAGTTACGGTCATGAAATAGCGACATTTTGTGGCTACTAAATTCGGTGGAAACCCAATAGACTGAGCTTGACACGTGTCGTAATGACAATTCAAACAATTTGTCATCACGTAAAGCCGATATTATGAATTTAGCTATAATATTGAGTAATGTTTAATTACGGGAGTATCAAAGGATTGGTTTAATTAGCTATGTTCGCATTGTTGTATTCCGGTATTGGTTTAAGACAAGCGAAATTGTGTAGCGGGCTTCCATATTGGTTTTAAGCCAACGGTTAAGGGTTGGCAACGCGTTTACAGTGTAAAAATTGTAGTGGTGAGAATTCAAATGTCTTTGTATTCCAGGTGCAATCGGGGGCACGTTTTATAAAGCTACAAGTTACAAATTTACAGGTCTAAACTGGCAACTCTGCTCAAATGGCTGGTCGTCATTGGTCGAGGTTGTGTCAAATGGAAACTTGTAACCTATAAATTGTAATTTGTAGCTTTATAAAACAGGCCCCGGGTGGTCTGTTTTTTTTTCATGGCAAGAAGATAAACGAGCACGCAGTCCACCTGATGGTAAGTGGAATTTGAGATCCATAGACATATGCATTCTCAAGTCTACAATCCCAAGATTGCAACCCTGATGACCAAGATGGAATGCCTCTACGATGATGGGAAAGGATTATTCGATACATCTATACAGCTGCCTATTAAAAAATTTAACAACGTGACATATTATAAAAAAAGTTATCCAAACCCATCCCTTTGAGATCATTTTCAGCTAATATTGATTGCTTTTTGCATCAAGCCAACCGTGTTTTTAATCAAAAACACATGAAAAGCAATCAAAATGTGTCACTGTCTATATTTTACTTGGTTACACTGAAACGGCTAAACGGTTTTAGATTAAATTTTAAATGGAGGTAGACCTGAAAACGCCGAATACTTTTTATTTAACAAAATATTCCCTTAGGTCGGACGGAAAGTAACAATTTAGAAGTTGTTTAGAAGGTATTTTAACTTCACATTATTAAGCATTGTTACGTATTAAAGTGAACAAGAAGATATGTATTTACAACGTCAAAAATAAGTAGGGAAATTACGAAAAAAACTTAATTTTATATTATAATTAGAATTCCATTTCGTATCGAATCAGTGCGAGCCGAACTCACACTTGGCCGGTTATTTGTATTTGTTGTTTTTCTTTAGGGTTTTTACTAGGATCATTTTGTTTTCTTTTTTAATTTTTAATTTGATACCAAATTTGACTTGTATGTTTTACCGTTTTTAGAATGCATTTAAATAAAAATAGGTACTTACTTTGAAAAAAAAAACGTGTCCTGTATGTGGACGTATAGCTAAAGTAATTATATTAATAGGGTTCACCCAAAAAAGTTATAAATAACCTCGTGCAAAAAAGCGGAAATGGAGCAGATATCAAACCACATATAATGAACCAGTCAGCGTTATATATTTCTTTCTTCCGGCTTATCTCTCCTCATCATCTTGGTGAACAAAAACATATGTAATCCGCCCGTCAGTATCAATCATCGGGATGGAATGACAGAGACAGACGCGACAGACGCGCGACAAAACTATATGATTTGTGCTGGGAAGAGATTATTCGTAAATGTCAAAAAAACCCGGCTAAGTGTGGTTTGGATTTGCACACGAAGGGTTTCATACTATTTTTATATTATTATTTATTGTTATAGTGGCAAAAGATAATTATACACTCTGTGAACATTCAAATGTCTACTTGTAATTCTAATTTTAATTAATGGCTTTCACTAATGTTAAGGTGTATTTCGCCAATGTCAAGTTATTTATCTATAGACAATCCCATGGACTTATTAGAGAAATAAGTCCTTGGATATCACACGCGTGGACAATTGTTCGGTAAAAGAGTATTGTCTCTAATGGCCTAAACAGAAGCACATGGGGTTAGCTCCACGCGCTTCTGTCAAGTCCAAATGTATACTTATTACGGTTTATGAGATACAGATAGCTGACAGACAGTTGATACCCTTTGGTTATGGAAGCAGGGCAATCTTACACAATTTGAACAATGTTGTCTGAGAATGAGCTGAAAAATAAAATATTAATTTGTGTGAAGAACATTAAAGAGGCAAGGATAAAATATCAAATTAGTACAGTTTCTCATCAGTCATCACATCACACAAAATGTAAAAAAAATATGCAGCAATAAAAAATAAGATTATAAGAAAGGCAATTTTATATTTTGAGGAATTTCTTTCAAATTACTTTCAAGAAAGCAAAGAATTGTTAATACAGGTACTTCATTTTTTCAAAGGCATACATTTTAGGAAAAAAGATGGACGGTCTTGAAGAGAATGGAGAGAAAAGCCATAATTAGGCAAAACTAGGAACGTAACTTTTGAGGTACGGAACCCTAAAAACACTATTTCATATACTTAATGTTAACGGTCTTAAAAAAACTGTTTCTTTTCTACCAACCCGTTTTGTGTCCTGTCACGTTTCTCAGCCGGACGTATCAGACGCTGAGGCCATCGGTCGCTCCCAATGGGGACATTAGCCGCCTGAATTATACGGGCTACGTGATTGGTCGAAATTTAAACTGAGCAACAGACCGTTTGTTGTGATTGGTCCTTTTACTTGACAGTGTGGTCCCTCGTGGGATGTTTGCTTGGCTGTAATGCTGGTACCCGAAAGTCTATAGAGAATGGTTAAGCGCGATTGAAGTAACGTTAGCTATCTTTAGGAACCCAAGTTGTTAATGCTTTTAGTCTAGTTTACTAAGAAAGCTATTTATTTTGAGGCCATACTGACTAAGGAATACATTCGAAAAGAGGTACCTAATAGGTTTTTTAAACGACGAAACGGAAGAAGATAAATGTTTTACTGAAATGAAAACATTTGTAAAGGATGTTTTTGGTATTTTGCCACTGAAAAGAAGAATAACAATATTATACTAGATCCACATTTTTTTAGGAAATGGATATAATTTCTTATTCTTTGTAACAGGTTGTTTTTTTAATATGATAGAAGTTTTTTTATGAAAGAAAAGGTTGTAGTAAGATGTAACCTCGAAAATAGTATGCCGATACCTTGTCATCCGTTGAGCAAGAATACTCTTTCCTGGAGGAACCCGAAGTAATAATTAGTCAACGAACTGTCAGATGCCATTATTTTGGGAACTGGCCGATAAATTGTTAGAAGTTGTTTGTGGGTCTTCTTAAATTGGACGGTCGTATTGATACATCATTGTCAAGCATTGTAAAAGACCTACACAATGCACGTGCCATAATTAATGTTATAATCGCAAAAATATCTACAAAGCCAAGTTTTCTCCTTCTCCTTAATTTATTTGTATTATGTGTCGAAAACTAGCTATTATTTAGTTTGCCATTTTTTTCATTACTTTTAGTCACACACAACACTTGTTTTAATGAAATTTTCGAGTAAGTCGGTCAACTTTGTAGTGACTTAATACAACGCGATTGTTTTATTATAAACAAAACAAAATACACAAAATAAATTAGAGCCAAACTAAGCTATAGGGTTGTTTATATTTTGGTTACTAGACAACGAAAAACCTACGTACTTATTTAGAGAATTATACATAAAATACATCTAAGACTCAGAAATAAATATATATTCCACTTTCGGACATTAAAACAATGCAATAAGGTGGAAAAGTGTATAGCATCTTGTTGTAGTCGACTGAATCATAGTTTGAAGTGGAATCAGGACTAATAAGAAAAAGGAATTTCGATTCAGACTCACCTGCATTTTTGGATATAACTGCAGGAAACAAGACATCTACTGAGGAATTTCGCTCTGAATTGAAAGGATGGAATGTCTTTTATTCCTCAGTAGGTGTTACGACGCGGAAAGGTATCTATCAAATTCCTTGTTATTCAGGTCGTAAGGACTAAAGCACGTGGTAGATTTCCCAGGAGTTGGCCGAGTTACTGAGAAATACTTATTTTTACGAGTTCTTGAAGTGCAATCATGAGAAATGTCTTAACTTAATTTGATCGTGGTGAGAAAATAGGTCGTCTGGTAGAAGTGGTTGTCAAAACAAATTATTTGAAATGGATATCTGTCCGCCCGTGGTTATTAGACCGTCGGTCTTCATTTTGTCTAAAACCATTTCTTTCATTATCATTTTTTCTAACGTTATGATCATTATCTTGAATTCGAATTATGTTCGCACTTATTAACTTCATTGTAAAGGCAGCCGTATTGTTAACAAGATAGTTTAAGATAAAGTAAAATAGAGCAGTGTCTCTATTTTACTATATCTTAAACCTTTATCTTAAACTTGTTCTCATATTTATCGATGTGGATAAAGCGTGGATAAAGCATCCGTCACTTTATGACCAATTTATAAGTGCGAGAGTGTCGGATGCTTTATCCACCGCCATAAAGACGACCATAATACAGGCCCTGCAAACAGCTTGTAATCAAAAAAATCCAAAAATCTTTATTAAACACTAGCTTTATTTCTATTTTAAAAGTACCTACAAATGGCAATTTTCCAGGATAACCAACCAACACACATTAATGTTAGTAATATTAGTAAGGATAAGAATTGTTTCTTTTTCTGTATACAAAACGATAAAACCTTTTTTTTCCTTTATTCCATGACCCACATCTCCTACACGATCCACATAAAAGATCTTCATAAACTCATGCCACCAAAATGCCCTCCAGCGATTCCCGTAATGTAACAAGGAAACTGCAGAAAACAATATGAACCACGTCCATAAATCCGCGACAAAAGTGACCCAATGACCCTCTTTTATCTCCCTCTGGCCGATATCCAAGGGACGCAGGCTTTGTCTAAGTACAAGATAAGGGCCCGCGTTGATTTGAATTAGAAAATCGGGCGCGTGAAGCATTTAGCTGATAAAGCTGAGGGAAAGGGCGTTGTACATTGCTCGGTCAAGAAAACTTTTTGTGATTATAACTTTAACATAAAACGCATTCACTGCCGCAATGTGTATAGTCGTTTTTCTGAGTTAAACTTTTTGCTTTGAACACGTACGAACGTTTTTACACTATGCAAGCTTCGTACGAGTATGAAACAAAGTATGCGGCACTTTGGGAAGGACTAAGGCAAAGAGTTGGCAGCAAATGCATTAAAAATTAAGTCCAATAGTGTATTTTTGTAATTTAGAAAAAAAAACTGTACCTCTATAGCTTGATTTGTGTAGCGCACTACACAGGCTCAATTGGGTCGGGTACAAGATCTTTATAAAAAAATCACTGTATTATAGTGCGCACAAACATTTTCTATGTAAGAAAACTGAAGTATACTATACTACACTTGGGAGCAAAGAAATCGAGCCATTCAGTACTGAATACCCATAGAAAGTGTCTTTATTTCTTTGCTTCCAAGTATAGTTATACCAGTATTGAAGTACGAGTAAGTTGCTATTTAAGTGAGGTTTCAGCACTAAAAGTTATAATCTGATGTCTCAGCTATGTACCTACAGCACCTTTTACAAATCATATTTTGTCAACAGCTTATATCTTCGTCTCGATTACTCTAAATTAACTCTTCTCAGAACCACTTCCAACTTCAGAGGTACCTTCCACGCTCCACTGAGTTTCTATACAAGTCGGAAAGTCAGCAAATCCTTCTAATTCACTCCCCACATCGCACACGTCACGTCAGTCCCACCCATTGTTCGACGTAAAGGCATGACGGGGAATGTCTTTGTGTGCTTATGATCTGATAAAAAGCATGTGCGCTTGCAGTTTTGCCCACGGGAAGATCTGAAGTAACTGTCTATGAACCATTAGGAGAAACTTTTAATTGATTCTTGTACGAGTACATTGTTCAGCGATAACTTCTAGAATGTGTATAGATTGTTGACACCTTATAATTCCGTTTTTTTTCGATTATTATTTTGTCCGAATTTATCTTACGGTGAAGCTATTTTAGATCAAATTATTGTATTGCTATATGTATGTTAGGTTAGGTTTGATTTATAAATATCCAAAAATACAGTTTTCTATCAAAACATTACATGCGGAATTTTGAAAAATCAGAATTTTGAAAATGTACTTAGGTGTCTAGAATATTAACTATGCTATTTCTTTGGTCCTTTTAACCGGTAGTAAAAGTAAAACGAAACAGTAATGGAAATGAAACCTTTTCGTGCTCTATATACGGAACATCCGAGAAGTCACAATTTACTGGCAAGCAATTTATTTGCTAATATTTTGCCCAGTGAATTAAATCCACTGGGGTCCAACATATCTTTGCAAGTATAATTTATTTACACTTGCTTTGATTTCAATGTTTATAAAGCAGTTTGAAGTTAGATCAAATTTTGATTAGTTTATTTCTGTGGTATTGTGTTTTTCGTTACTGTGATGAAACTGGGCAAAAAGTAATGTTTCGAGTTTAAGTTTGTTGTTAGTAATAACAAGAAGTTTATATTATGTCTAGTTGACCCTCGTTTGATTCCGGTATGAGCAAAGTAATGAGCGCAAGTATTTATTTCTGAGATTTGGATGTTTTCTATGTATTTAAGTATGTTCTATAGAAGCAGAAGCATGTTCATTGTTGTCTCAAGCTTAGAGCTTAGTTTGGGATTAGGTCAATTAGTGTAAAATTATTCCCTGACATTTATTTATTTATTTAATATTATACTACAGAGAGAGAGCGACTAGGATATCTTGTACGTTGTTGCTTGTCACTCAGTGCGTTTTTATCTTTACAAACCACTTAAGGTCTGATTTTTAATCCCACGGAAAAAATGTAAACAAAGGTGTTGCCGCTAACGAAAAACATTTCCAGCATTCAAAATATTTATACTTCCCACTTTTATAAGAAATCGACTTACTATAAAAAAACTATATATTGTAATCAAGATGAAAGAATTTAATTTGTTGATGGCAAATTTTATTTTGAAATATACTCTTTCTTATATTAATTTAAAACGAGAATACTGTTTTTGTATGCATAATTTATTTATTGCACTGGTATCATTGATTCGATACACCCGTCTTATAAAGTCGAGGGCCGCTTGACTTGATTCACGTCACTTCACTCGCTTCACAGTTAGTGCTCCCGTCGTATTAGCTTTCCAGTTACTCTTGTTAAATTGTTCTGTTAAATTTTCATTGTTGTTACGTTTTTTATTGTTATTACGTTGTTCGTTGTTAAGTTTTCCGTTGTGTTTTTGTTACTGTTGTGTGGTAGGATGGACATGCGGTAGGTGGATGGTCTGTTAATAAATGTAAAAAAATATTGCTGTTTCATTTCACAGATTTGTGCGATTTTAATTTTAATTATTTCTCAAATTTATTTTTAAAATCACTGTTCCAACGACATGATAATATCTAATATTATTTTTCTTGCTGGCCCGTACTTTGAGATCCCCTGAAATGTCACTTTGACAGTGACGTAACTTTGTTTACATTTTTTCCGTGGGAATAAAAATCAGACCTTAAATAGGGATATTTCACTGACAAACCAGTCTTACTAATTTGTAAAATACACAAAACAACATATTTACATTTTGTGCAGATATGTAATTGGGACGGGTTGGTAACGCAGGTAACCTGAAATTTATCGTATTCGTTTTAAATAATGATCATCATCATCATCATTATCATCATATCAGCCAAAGGATGTCCACTGCAGGAGAAGCCTTCTTCATGACGATCGGTTTTTAACATGCTTAATAATTAAAAAGGTTATAAGGTATTCGCAATCGCTTAGCAGCCAACTTACGAAAACAGTAAGAGTACCAACTATTGCAGTTATTATTAATGATGATACTAAAGTAAATTTAGTTGTTTTTTACCGCGATTTGAATGTTTGGCAAGTTGCAGTTGTCACTGAAGTCTATGTGTGTGATCAGTTTTTCTGGAATCATGACGCTAACATCATCCATAAATCGGTAAGTGTCCACATTTTCAAATCAGATATTTTCTACATTTAGAACACTACTAGATTCACAACCCATCTGATTCACAGAGAAAAACTATGCCTTAAAAGTGTTTCGACAAACACAAAATATCTCGAAATTCCGTAAAATACTTTCTGCGATATGGCCACAACACGAAGTGCCTATATTTGAAGGCCAGTACTTTAAAAACTACGCATACTTGAAAAAAAAATGCACATTCATTTGAAGCTCTATATAATGAACAACAAAATAACCTAAACCACAGTGTTATTGACCCAAAACTTAAGGAATTAGACCCTTTTTTCTGCCGCACACTCAACTCGCAAAACTTTGATCGGCGATTTCTCTTAATATTGGTTTTTTGAGTTGTGGCCGTATAGCAGGCACTAGGCGATATAAGTTTTGAATACAGAGCACTTACAAGATTTGCAGCTTTCAACTCAATCCCCTAGAAAGTTTGTACCGTTGTCAATATTTTTATCCAAAAATAACCTGAATTTCAAGGAAAACATGATTGAAATGGCAGGAGCATCCTGCTTGTGAATATATCGAGTGGCTAAGCAACGAGTTCCCCTAAGGACTACCGAGCATTAAAGCCACCGATGCATAACATCTTCTTATGGACCGTGACCATGTATTGCTTTAAAATCCATTTCCTCCTCAACCATACCGATTTAAACTTTATGTTATGAAGCATTAGAATTACATTAACTGCAAGCTATTTTAAGTTTGTAAGCGATTGTTTCTTTTGCAGTTGTGTTTTAAGAACTTCAACTTTATTTCAGATGAGTAAAGTCTTGAAGTGTGCAGATACGTCGGTATCTATAAGTTGGGAATCTATCTTCACTAAGAATGGATCCTTTTCGTGTGGAGATGATACGTATGAAATATCATGAATGATATATGAATTACGATGCATTTTGTTTGTTCAAGAACTGGCGTCAGGAAAAAGGAAACTGTAAATCTTTCCAGGAATTGTGTTTTTTGGTGTGGAAACAAAAGAAACTGAAAACAAAGTTTGACATCTCTCAATGATTTAGATTTTGTGTTAATGTTAAATGATGCGGATTGAGTGTGACTGAATATTTTTGAATTCAAATTCTTAAATTTAGTGCATAATGGTTAAAACTTAGGTTGAAATGTAGTATTTTGGCCACTTAGGGTAAGGCTTTGGATACGAATTCTTATGTTATGTTTCTCGCCGGTCAGCTATTTCACACAATATTATTTTTATGTTTACCGGCAGCATGAGCACGTCGTGCTCACTCAAAGGTCTTTGCTTACGGCAGCCACCTCCCTGAACACATGGTTGAGGGAGGTGATGGCTGAGATACGCGTCGTACCCACTCGTGAACGGCTGCTGTTTGTGGGGTCCGGTCTGTTTACGTCTGCAAGGACTTGTTGTTCAGTTAATTATTCTAGTTATGGCTTTTGACGTAGAGACCTCGTTGTGTTATTCTCCTATTCATTATTTTTAGTTTAATGTATGTTGACCTTACATTTTTAATGTTTTTATTTGTGCTAGTTCAAAACTTACTTTTAAGTATTATTGTAATTTATGTTTAAAAATGACTTTTTGCTAGAGTTTCTTGCGGCGCTTCTTCTCTGCAATGATGGTCTTGCTTGTCCGAAGCGCTAGTAGATTCACTCTACATATATTACCAACTTGTAAAAGAGCCCGTATGTGGCTAATTTACTGAACAAATATTTTGATTTTAATTTTGATTTTGAATGTCCAATTTGAATAGGGACCTCAAGTGTAGTATAAATTAGATCGAGTATTTGTTACTTTTTCCAAATGTATCATTTACAAACTATACATTTACATTTAAGGTAATGCTACGTAAGCCTGAAAAACATTAGTAAGTACGCAATTGAAGTGACTACTCAATTAACCAAGACGGTATTGTAACAATGTTGAAGTTAACCGGAAGTTTCGTAATCAATGGTTCCTCCCATCTATTTTAGTAACAGCATCGTAAAGTTTGTTATGATACCTTTATGTACAAATCGCTCGTGTGTTCACGTAAAGCTCGAGAAAGGGTATGTTGTTCTTATAATGTACACAATATTATATTTTAGGCATGGTAGGAACTTGTGCAAGGTCTATCAAAGTATTATTGTAGGTATTTTTTTTAAGAATATCTAGGGTAATAATGATGGTAATAATTATTATATCATTAGTAAATTTAACTATACTTAAGGTAATTTAATAAAGTATATTATTTATAATACTTATAAGCGTATTAACTACGTGTTCAGGAGTCTTTTGACTTTAGGATAAAGTTATGATGGTCGTTCGAGAAAGAGCGAGAAAAGGTAGCGACTGACTTGTAACATTTCGGTGTAATGTATCACCTGTGATCCTTACCTTTGCGTCCCCATGAAATTAGGGCCGCGAGTGATACAATTACATCGAGATGTTACAAGTCAGTAGCCACCATAAGAGAATATCCCTGGGTAGTGATTCTATTAAAAGCAAAGGTGAGCGAATGCAGGAGTGAATGTCCAAGCGGCGAGTTTAAGTAGTCCCGTCAGAGCGAGAAAAACACATTTTAGCGCGTGCATTCTCAATTAGGCAGCCTTATACGTTCGAGAAGCCATGCTGCCAAATTGAATACACGCGCTGAAATGTGTTTTGTTCGCTTTGACGAGACTACTTAAACTCGCCGCTTGTACATTCACTCCCGCGTTCGCTCACCTTTGCTTTTGAGAGAATCACTAGGTACCCTGTTCAAAATCCGAAATAGAACCAAACTGGTATTTAATTACCTCTGTTAAGTTACGAGTACAAGTTACAATGTATCTACAAAAGATCAATAGCCCTATAGTAATTTACCACTCCATTCAACAATATACCTTACCGTTCTCCAATAAAGTCCAAATCAGTTCGCCGAAGTCATCAATTCTAAACACAGCGTTTGAAAAGCAATTGTATTCCTTTGTGTAAGAGCTTAGAATGCTTTGTTGGGTTGGGAATAACAATGGTGTAGTTGTTTCACGTTTTTGTATTATGTGTTTGTAATTAACCGACTGCCGAAGAAGGAGGCTAATGTTTTTTCTTATATTTATGTATGTGTGTCGTTAGATCAGTCTCAGCATCACAAGTGGCAATAAGTACTTTAATAATTTAAAAAAAAAATGGCGGATGTAAAAGTATACTACAAAGGAGTACATAATGTAAAATTATAGAGGACATAACAAAACGTGATGTTATTTATTTATTTTATTTATTTATTTATTTATTTATTAGACACAGTAACAAATTACAAACACATGAACATTGTTAAAACTAAGGTAATTATGTAGATGACATTGAGTGTCCGTAACTTAATAACAACTCGCGCGTTCTCTAAAAGTTATGTCTGGCGCTTAACAACTAAAACAAAAATAATAGTATCAAAATGAATTAAAATAACTATACCTAAAGTTTATGATCACAATGCTAGTCGGGATACGCTATTTTGGAATATTTTATTGTTCAACGCGAATATATCACAATCCGAGCAGTTTTGATTATACATGCGACACATACGGGTAAAGGGGTTATTACGAGAAACATTATTATTGGCTAGAGGAACTATAAACAATTGATGATGTCGAACCGGTCGGTTACACATTTGAACTTAATCTTATCTACAAAATTAATATCGAGTAATGAGTTGACAATTTTGTGTAATGTGTGTTTAACATCTATTTGTATGTGCTTGTCTCAGTATCTGAGACTCACAGGTAGGTACATAGACACACTGATATACACATATACACATATTTAACTTAAAACACTTATAACTTAACGAATAACTTGTAACACATAATAGACATTCACATTACGGCGTCGCTACGAATCAGGAATATGACGAGTTAGGAATAAGGCCAGTTAGGAAAGTGTCGAATTAGGAATATGACCAATTAGGAATATGATGAATCAGGAACAAATCGGTTGGAACACCTATTAGCGATTTGGATAACTATTTGAAGTCGTTTAGTACATTTTTAATTTTATTTTAGCCGTCGATACGCTAAGAACAAGATTGTAGGTCTTTCTTTGTTTCAAAAAATATCAAAACACGTACCTAGGGTGATGGAACCAGTAATGGACAAGGCACCAATTATGGACACTTGATTCTTATTTTACAGAATATAAGGGTTATAAATTTGTTTTGCGACAATCAATTTAGGACCTTATGAAATTTGAATTAATTTGAAGTGTCCATTACTGGTGCCTGTCAGCTAAAAGGTTCATAATTGGTGCCGTCACCCTAGTAGGTTCATAAAGTCTGTCAGAAATGTTAACCTTGGTGATCCTAGATCGGCATCCCTCTGATCAAACATGATTACTAGCATCCTTGCCTCATCGCCGTGATCTATGTTGCAGCCAGATGCAACTCTATTAGCGGCCGGTCGATTACTTCCATTAATTGATGGGTATCGTTACAACGCAGATGTTTAACTAGGGCAGCTGACGAATTACTTCTTAGTTATTAAAACAGTAGCGCTAGATGAGATGCATTGCGAGAACGTTATTGTTATCCATATATATAAAAGGCAAAACTGACTGACTTATTATATCAACGCACAGCCGAAACTACTGTACCTACCTAGAAACTTGAGAACTAAGAAAGGATTTTCCGAAAATCGACCCCCAACGGGAAGAAATGGGGGGAGTAGCGGGAAACTAATTCTACGCGTACGAAGTCGCGGGCGTGCTCTAGTAGAAAATATTTTGTTTGGTAGTTTTTGCGTAATCGTGTCAGAAATAAACATAATAAGGGACGTACAGATAGACGAAAATTCCAAAACATATCAAAACGTGTTCTGTGGTTGACTTTTAAGCTCCCTAAAGAAGTTTAAAAGATTCTAGACAAGATTCATTGTGTACAAAATGACGTAGGAATTGCCAAACAAAGTGTCACTGTGACACAGTTCTATGGTGGGTCAAGGCTTCATTTTGTTAATTTTATTTATTGTGAAAAAGTGAAACAAATTAAGAAACACTGTTATTTTTTTCTTGTTTCTTTTGATATATTTTATCATATATTAAAGGTCTAAGAAAGCTATCCCCTGCTACCCCTACATGGTTATAATGGCGATGCATACAAGTCGATTGTAGGTGAAAGTGTTTAGTCATCAATATATTGATGGTTGGGGGAGTCAAACAAATAAGGGACAATATTATAGATGACTGGCTATTCTGACCACAAACATGTAAGAAGATTACGGAAGGACGATCATGGCCGTGACATTTCCACTTCGGTTATTAAGGTACAAATTCAGTAGTGGCCGAGTACACTTAATAATAGAAAATAGATTAGGAGAGTTGGTATAAAATACTTTGAAATAACGTTACCTCAAAAATAATTTCTGGTACAGACTGTGAGAACTTAGTGGGGCTTTGGGTTTGTAGGTACTTCTGTCTCATCACTCTTAATAAAAGAGTATGAGAGCAAGTGAGAGACAAGTACAAACCCGAAGCACTTTCTAAGAGCTTTAGCACTGTACTAATAATATTGCAATGGTGTGAGGCTAGACAAGATTCTTAACGCTAACGAAAACGATGAACGAACTGACAAAATGTATGGAATTTTCGTAACCGCTCGACGAGACCGTCTGACAGTTTACGTCAATCCTATTCATTAACGATAGCGAAAACGATCGCCGGATGTATCTTGTCTAGGGCTACAGTTTCTGCTCAGTACTTGTTTGTACTGAGCAGACTTACAAGTAACGTAATACAGGTAAGCTAAAGCTAAATGAAGCTAAAACAAAGCTGGCTAACAATAAGCCCACTGGTCGGAGTGCAATTGACAACATGACTCAATTTATATTTAAAACTTCTGATTAATGTGGCGGAATGTTTTAGTTTTAAATGTCATTGCATCAAACTATTTTTCGTCAAGCTATATACATCATGATTGCCTTTTGTCAAATTCCACAATCTACAGAGTTGTAGGTCTTGCTTTTTCCCAGTTTAAATAAATATTTCTTCTTAACTGTGGTTTTCTTTTAATTGCAAACTACAGATTGCCAGAGCAGGATTATGCTGCATATACTTTCTTTTTTAAGCGTTTCACTACTATATAGTCTTTACTACTATTAGCGATTCTAATTACTTGTGCATAAATTTAAACTAGCATTTTCTACTGCTCATCCTCGTAAGACCTAATATATATATTGTAATTACAACCTTGTCTAATTATCCATAGGGTGCCTTTCATATGTAGTATTCTGTCCTCAAGCAAAAACCTGGTTATTCAAGATGTGAAGAAATATGAGCAGAGTTTGATCGTTCTTGGCTCCCGATCGCCATATTAATTTTACCCCCGACGCCAAAAGGGGTGTAATAAATTGACGTGTATATCCATTTAATAGGTAAAAACTTAACCCATCCTTAGTTTTCAGACACAAATTTCAACTTAAATTTTTGGTATAAACATGTTACCCAAAGTGAAAATTACGCTCAAGCTCAAACTTAAAACGTGTTTTCTCGTTAAAAGTCTGGAGCACAAGTTAGGCAACTGCGCCCTCATTTCATTGCACTGCAGCATGTGATACCTAATCCTGAAATGCAAGCCACTAAAAGGTTTACGTGACAATTATTATGGTTTTACTTAAAAATACAGGGTGGTTTTGAAATGGTGATCACAATTTACTTTTCTTAACTAGGTTAATGAAAACGATTTCATCATTGTTGTTTTTTAAATCGCAAACCCTATGGTTTGCAGGCACCCATTAAGGTTGATCATGAATAAGTACTGTTTTTTTTTTACAAACCTAAATCTGCCATCTTCTTGTTTGACGAGACTCTCAGCATTCCATTTCACGCATGTATTACTTATAAAACTATAATAACACGATATATCGAATAATTCTTAAAAGCTGCAAAGCAATCGACTAACAGATGAATTTATAACCTGCTAATGTTAAATTAAATTTTAATGTCACCTCAGCATTTTTTTATACAAAATCTCAACCAATGTTTTATTTGCATTCCTAACGTAAATAAACCTAAATGATTAATTAAAAAAACAATCGTTTAATCACATAAAAAAACATTTCAATTCTTCTCAATTTATTTACACTTACCACGATTTATTCCTAGGGGACTTTTTATGAATAATATCATTTTATTACACAGGGTGTTGTATAAATGCGGGCGAAACCTATCACTCGCTAAACTGTGAAATTTTATATCACCCTAAGCCAAGTTGGGGTAACATCTCTCCCTAATAAAATAACAAATAATACGTGTCAGTGATTTATTTTACGCATCATAAAAGAGATGATAAACAATATAGCGATAAAATTCTCAGTCGTAAGAAGTATTCATTATTGGGATCTTCGAGGAATCTTTGAGTTCGTGCGGATATGTGGCAATAACACTAACTGATCGATGTAGGTTGTTGCTGTTCGGATCAGTGTCATATAAATAGGAAGTTTAGTCTAGATAATTTTAAAAATAACTAGCGCTAAAGAAATGGTGGCAAAGGCTATCAAAATAAATTCTAAACGCAATAAAATTGAGGTAAGGTATGTGAAATTGTGAAGGTTTGTGAAATGGAATGTGTAAATTAATAAAAATGGTTATCGGATAGTTAATAGAATACAATACTTTTTAATAAAAAAGTAACAATCGTTGATTGGTTTTTATTAAAAACTCCAACGATCCCCAATTATTAAAAGATAACTACGCTATAAAACTTTTTGTTTTTTTTTATAAATTGGAAAATGCAGATAAATTACGCACAACAAAGTCTTTTCCGGAACTACTCAATATTGATAATCCATACTTCTAATTATACAAAGATTGCAAATTTTGTGAGATATTATTGTATATCCAACAAGTAACCTCCAAAATAGGGTACCTAACCTATTCGAAAAAATCTTTCACTATTTGATAGGTACATTATTCTGGATGTACAAAGTCTATATTTTATTCCATTAAACGTGAACGAAGCGAGGGCAGGTTGCTAGTTTGTTAAAAAAAATCCATACCAATACTTCTTGTTGTGATCATTATATATTTTTTAAGAAAATATTTATTCTTTGCGTTTATTTACTGTTTGGACAGGGTCGTCGGAAAAATCTCAGCAGAATGTTTGTTCCATATCCTTATTGCACGCGCAAAAAACATTGAGAACCGCTGATTTGGGGCGAAAAGATAAATGATGATGAATCTACTCACTCTTCTGTGACAACGTGTAAAAGAGGCTAAATGTACAATGCATTTTACTTCACAAAATATTATTTAGAATTTCGAGTATTTTTTGGCTAAACATCCCATTAATCAAGATTTCGTAATATACGCAACATTCAATTCCCAAACGGTTTAGCCCCGTTTTTCATACATTTTCTTTTAAAAGATCGGCATTGTTAATATCCTTATACTCTTGTTTACTCTATTAAGGAATAACTGGTATCTGTTTTACTTTCGCGTGGAAATATTCAATATAAGTAACAATTTTATTATTGTTATATTTTATGTACAACAACTAACAATACTGCGTAAATAATAAATCAGTAAAAATGAAAATAAATTCTGTGATTACTTTTACGCCACCCTGTACCTACTCAAAGCGAAACTTTGTTGACCTACAATTTTAGTTTTGGCCAAAATATGAAAGCCGAGAGGGACTGATACATTTGTCAGTCCCTAAGGGTGTTTCTGTTTATTCCCAGTTAACGCGACTAGGGGATTCTTGATTGCCGCTCTGAGCATCCCTTTTTACCAAGTTAACTGTGCAGGGACACGTAAGCTGTGATAAAAAAAAATCAAGTCAATCTGTATTATACATTTAACTAATAATAAAGAACTATGAGTTGCTATCCATGTTGGTACGAATTAATTAATTAAATTCAAATCGAACGTTATTAGTACTTAAACGACACAAAATTGTTTCAACAAGTAATTGTACAGGATGCTCAAAAACACGTTTTCGAACTCTAGGCCGAAGCTGACGCTGAACCAAAGTAAGCAAAGCAACGTTTGTAGAACGCCAGCTTGTATTTTCTGAAGAAAATCAGCAACATTCCATACATACGTGTTCTTTTTCGTGCTAACAACGAGGTTGTAAACTGCAACTGAACAAAATTAAAGCAACGGAACACAAAGAAGCTTGCACGCAATAAATGTAAAGCGCACATGCCGTTAGTGCAGCAATTTGGCAAATGAAACAGCCGTGAATTCCGGAACACCCTTTATTTTCTTATTAGAACCACTTTTAGAAACATTAAACGGGCTTTGCACTTCTTGAGCTAAGTAGTAGAGACGCAGTTTGAATTGAAGTTTCTTCCGTCGCATTCTGACACGTAGGAACATAGTCAGCTAATGTGAAAGAGCACGATAGACAGCTATCGCGCTCTTTGGAATTTAAGTTGGACCGGTAAGTATAGACTAGAATGTCTGAATTGACAGACAATGTCGAAAAAATATTGCGTTAGTTGAGATAAAGCATACCCTAAGTTTGTTAATCTTGATACACCATTTATAATCTTAGCAAACAAATCACATTTTATATCTTTATTTGTAATAACAAGTGAACCCCAAAAACCCGAGCGATGAGTCCCCGCTAAATTAAATAACACACCCCCATTTTACACCCCAACACAATAATATCTCCGGCAATAAAAAAAACATCTAGATGGTTGTTCTTCTTCCTACGATAAATAATTTTATCGCTCCCCTAACCTCTGCGGTTGAACGTGCACTTAAAAAAAGTACTTTAAGATTATTTTGACGGAGATGTATAATGGTTTGATACAGGGTGTTTTGCCACTGTCATTGCTACTAAAATAGTCCTTCAAGTATTTTTCTTTGAGCTGTAAAATACTAGATTCAAGATTCCACGGCGTCGCTGGCATTAAATACCTTGTAGTGCTATGCCAAGAACCAGAGTTAACATTTTTGTGAAGTACGTAAAATAACTAGTACAGAGGAATTCCATCTTAGTCCTCGAGATCTTAAGGAAATTTGGTTAGCCTGTTTCATGCCAAAATAATTTTTGATCCCTACTTTCTGGTATTGCCACCTTAAAATTAATTATTTAAGCTTACTATTTAATACACAAAAATCCCCAATGCAATGGCGACCTCTACTTCAGAGCTGATTTTATTATCTTCAACGGCGCATCTTATTTCCATAAAACCTAGCTAAAAACCATCCCGATTAAACTAGTTTTTTTTCCATCCGAATCAGTTCATCCATTTGGGAGTTACGATTAAATACCACACAGATACACACGCTTAACTTTAACCCCTCTCTTTTGCGACGGAGGTAAACAACTTTGTTTTATTCTAAAAGATGACGCATGTTGCCAATCTATCATACCAGGCAGGCCTTTTCATAACCCTACCCACAGAACAAAAAAAAACAGTAGAAGTGTCAAGTGGGCGTGTAACGTGTGGCATAGTTATGCGGAGTTCCGCATAACCTAACATACATTTGCCGCGATCGCTTATTTCAATTTTTCAATATTTCGATATTTCTAAAATAGGAAATAAATCCAGAAGCATGCCTTATTGTGCTATTTTGGAGTGTAAAAACGATAGCCGTACCAAAAACATTTTCCATGATGGCGTGTTGTTTTTATGATAGTTTGAGTATTGGCGACAACAGGTCTGATACTAAGCGAAGCTCATGCCACTTCCACTGTTTTTTCTATTCCGTGACCCTATCCCATCCTACTGTAAGACAACGTTTTAAACAAACATCATGTATATTATCCTTCAATGGACTAGGCTCTCATAAAAGCAAAGCAGGCTATACGAGCTAACTGTTGAAACGTTATTTGTAGCCAGTCAACAATCCTAGCGTTTACCCCTCACAGGGGAAATCTAACATAATAACTTTATTTCATATATACGATGCTTTATATTGGATTATTATATTTACGTCGTATTGAGCATTTTTCTTTCAACATCCGCCTCTATTTTCCCCTATTTGAAATGTCTCGTGACGTTCAATCTTATTGCTTCTGGGAATCCTCATTCGTATCTACTGTTCTACTGTTATTGTATTGGAGGACTATTGGCTTTACGTTATTATTAAAAGTTCTAAAGCCATTACTTGATTGGATTGGTACACATCGTATTTTAGGGCCAAATTCATTTGACGAACAACGATTTTGTATCTCGATCTGAACCCATAAAGAAAAATTATATAGAGTTTATTTTGTTTAATCTATCATGAAAATTACAGATTTTATTCGCAAAACTGATGGCAATTATAGGTTAAGGTGACAGCTGATTGATGATGTTATTGACCCCGAAATCACCACTTGCGTTTTCACCACTCACCAAAATTTTCCGATGACTCGATGTAGGCAATAGCTAATAAGCTATTTTTAGATCTGATTATGTTAGGATCGCTTTGCTTTGACAAATACCTATACAAAAAAAAGACTAAAATTTGGACATGCAGTTGACTAACTTAGTAACAATGGTAGAGACGCACTTTACTTTCAAGTAGATAATGGGGATCTGATCGGTAAAACCATATTTAGTTTTTTTATCGTTTTGTCAACGATATGATAGCTCTTGTTTACTTTACAGTATTTGCTTTGAGTTAAAATAATACTATATCACAGAAGCCTCGATAACGGTCGAAAAGGAAATTTAGCAAGTACTTTTAGAATCAGAGTTACATAATGAAGCATAATAGGTCTTCTTATGATTAAACTCATTACGTAACTGTGATATAGTTCCATGGTGGTCAAGGATAAATTTGTTGCCTTATCAAATATTTCGTGTATTGTCATTTTTTTATGCAAACGCGCTATCGGGTCACCTGATTTAAAGTAATCACCGCTTTCATTTATGTTCTTCGTAAAATATTAACGCACAATGCAAAAACCAAAGCAATACGTACGTTATGATTATAAACCCTAAAAAGCATCAATAAAATACCTCCTAATTCCTTTTTTTCTAGTAAAGTTTCGGCACAACAATTCAAAAATATAGCGTAGATTCTTGGCAAGAAACGTTCAGGATCGCGCCCGGATTCCACCCTTAGTGGTCGGATCAGGAATTTTTATTATCAATATTACAGTGTGGAGCTATGGCAGTGTTTATAGGATTATTTTGTTTATGTGCGGGTATTCAATGCTGAACCGTTTTTATGTCCGGATGTACCTTTTTATTTGGAACGGGTAGGAAATGTGGGTATTTTTATTAACGATACGGATGGTGGCTTGTTTTCAGTTATTCTGCGTTGGTGGTGTAGCTATTTGTATCGCAATCAAGTGGGAGTTCATTGTTTTTACGAAGTAGGTACCTTTTTTTCTGGAAATCTTCTCAAGATCCGCTCAAGATACCCGCGTCGTTAGGAGAAGAAGCCGGGTAATATGGGATTGACTATACCGACTAGCCTGATTTAAAATCTTGATTCACATGGATAATAATGATGTAAGGTTCAGAGCGAGACTCCGGTGGCTTATAAATAGTCTCAGAAGAAAGCAAAAACAGAAGTTAAAACAATACATATAATGAAACCGTTTAGAAATGACGTATATTAAGTTAAGAAAAAAAAAATTGACTTATATTTGACGACATTAATTTGGTATAAACACACCTAAAAGTTACAAAAACTTAGAACCAAAAAGAGAGATATAAATACTAAAGAAATCGAGAAAGCTGTCAACAACGCTGTTTGTCCCAGAGCAACCTTGTTAGTCCGAACATTCGCCGACCACTTTTAACGCCGCAATAAAATCCTAAAAGCGAGGAAACGCCAAACTCCCTGAGGTTTACACCATCATATAACAGTTCAGAACAATGAATCGGATGCGACTTTTATTGCCGATGTATATTATGCAATAATTCAAGCGCAGAATGCAAGTGTTGGAAAACTTGGAGAAACTACGACTAGAGTTTTGGAAGTTTTCACAACTTGAGCGTTTGGCTGACTCGAAGTGGCCCCGGCGAATTTCAGCTGAAAATGAAGTAATTTTGAGACGAGAAATTTTAAATTTCACATTATTGGCGTTCGTTGGTTACGGATAAGAAGTTCTTGCTTGGCGTGAGCTAAGGTTCAACTTGATAACTGATTAAATTTGTAATTTCCTCGCAGTGCTTTGTTGTTGTTTGAACTGAGAATAGTTTTGTTTTAAGTTCAAACTTGGATGCTAAACAGACGGTCTTCATTGGAACTTTAAAACCTGCTTCAAAGAGTAAAGTTGGTCCTTTTGTTTTAGATTCTTCAACTATTTTGACTTTAATTCTTACCCAGAGACAGATAATTTTTAGATATTGGCGACGACTTAGCGATCTTAAGATATGGATTGAATGCACCAGAACTAAACCCTAGAAGACGTTAAAATTTTAATAAACAGACTGACCCACCGTTATCCCCTATATCCAACCTGCCTGTTTATCTTTGGTCCCGTAGATTGTATCTCCCACTCCACTGCGTTCCGCGATGACAGGTAAATGCGAATGGTAATGACAGGAAGGTAATGATTACGGATGCCAAACCGGTAATGATTGAAAGGCATTAATGGCTTGTGATCGATGATGGAAAAGATAAAAAGCCTTAATTAATATTCCATTACATGACATGACGCACGTGAAATGTTGAAATATTTACTAGGTATTGTCATGTCATTCTGTACCCAGAGGATATTCTTGTGTTATTTTTAACGGATATTTTTACTTGAGTGTGTGAATTACGTGTTTTGTTTAACTCTTTTATTACAGATAAGCCAAGCGTTTCCTAATCATGTTTACGATGCATAGCTATTATTCTATCGAAACACCTTTTAACGACGTCTCATTACGCAGAATTTTCCTTTCATCAAAAGGCATTTCTCGCCGCATGAGTTAATTTATTTTTGTAATCACAAGTCTAACCTAACCTAACTTACGTAATTAATGTCATTTAATGTTTAAGATATCCTGAAAACATCATGTTTCCAGCAGGATATAGCGTTCGAAGAAATAAAATTCGATGAAATGATAAAATCGATGATGTAAAAATCGATAGAATGATGGGTTATCGTTTACGATGAATAGTGCACGTCTTCGACACGTTTCAAGTTTCAACAAAGTTTTAGAAAGAAACCAAACCGGAGCAATAATTTCGGCAAGGATAATATTAATGTCATTAGAGTACAGAGGGTGTATTATGTCGAGCGTTGCCCATAATTTCCGAAAATCAAGTTTTATTGGTTGTAGAATTTCCATTCCCATTTTTTCCAGATCTTATTTTCTCCCAATTGCAATTTTTTCCACTTATAATTAGCTCGAAAAAGGAAGGTAGGTTTAGGTTATGTTAGTTTTGCAGCAGGCCCGAAGGGCCAAACCGCGCAGAAATAGGAGCACCGCGACAGCGTAGCTCCGTCGACACTATTAAATTAATTTCTGGAATGGAAAAAATGCGTCAATTTGAAATTTTACGGCGAGCGTAAAGGACAGAGCTATAGCAGCTCTGTCCTTTTTTCTCAACGTAAACTGAACTGCATTGCTATGTCGTAATAACCTCCCAGGTGAATGTTAGTTTCTTTGACGGTTTACGATCCTTTGATCAATCAGATACAGATTAAGCCAAAGAACAAGAAACAAGAATTTTGTGTAGTTAACGCTTTGACAGCGAAATTTAATTTGAAGTATTTGAGATGAAATTAACGTGAATTTTGATTGAAATTTTATGTTTTGGGCTGCTTTTACTTGTTACTAGTTCAATCAAAGTAGCATTGATAAATGGAAATCATTGCGTTTATTTTAATTTTCCTTATAATAAATATATTCTCCAGATAATTGCCTCCTGATAATTTTGTAACTCTAAAGCAGATTGGCGAAAACATTTCTAGAGGTTCGTCAGATTTTGAGAATAAACATTGCTTAGAATTTTTTCAGTCAGGAAAGTTATTAGTAACTGAGGAATTGACACTACTTTTGGTTATTCTTGCTATCTGAAATGAAGTTCATAGGTACATAGATTTTGTATGGACCAAGTAAATTAAGGCAAATAAAACAACTAAAGATACTTATTATGATCTTCATCATCATTTAATTTTTGTTGTTATATAGTACAAATGGTACATCTAACGTACGAGTCCAATAACGGAAAGCAGAAAAAAACTTTTACCCGAATAGGGCAAAGCAAAGGTACCTATGTTTGTAATGTTTGTATTTGCCTATGTTCCACCGTAACGTCTAAAATAGTAATCAGATTTTTATGAACGTAGTGTCAATCGATACGTAAGGTGACTTTAACTACATAATATAAAAAAAAATATTCCGTATGTTACATCTAAATACAAGGGTATTGACTTATATAGACGACTTGTTATTAAATAATTTCTTGAAATAATCTAATTATGATATCAATAACAAGCATACACCTGCTGTACCAACAATATTCAGTCTTAATCCTGCAGCCTGTCAAGACAATGCTTACGCAACATGCACTTAAGTAAATGGTTTACTCTGAGCTTGTTCTACACGACGTTGGGATTATAATAATAATATAACTCCTTGAAATAACCACTTTAAATTCAGACGCGCAATATTATTCTAGTTATGATTATGATTCCTAGCAATGTTCTGATTCAAATTGTCTCCCAAAGGACCTGACCCTCCTGAATCAATTACCTCCACACACTCATTCACCATTTGAATAATCCTTTTCGTATCAAACCCTTACTTTCATCGTATAATTGAATTATGATATTATCTGCGACCACGCTGTGGCGTTGTGTGAGTTTCCAATTTCCCTTGGGATACTTTTTTCCCTTATTCGAATAAAATTTTAGACGTAGCAATGTTCAATGTCATTGGAACAATTACAATTTTTGCTTATCGGTTATCTCAGTATTACTGACAAGCACATTTTTAAATCTCGACCAATAAGTGGGGGTTAAGTTTAACGTGTGTATCTGTGTATCTATGTATTTGTGTCCATGTGTGTGTTTGTGTCTCTTTATGTGGCATCATAGGTCCCAAACTAGTTTAATCGAGGTGGTTTTTAGCAAGCCTTCAAGTACATTTTAAGAAATCTGGTTCAATCAAGATGGTAATTATCAAGATGTATGTTTTTAAACAAGGGCTTGTGAATATATCGGAAGTTTTTATCTTGCAAACAGTTATCAATGTAAGCAGCAGGCAAAAGTTTCTGCTAGTTTCATCTTAATCCTTTGGGTTGGCAACGCAAACTTTGAGTTTGCAAATCCTCAAAAGATTCAGAACCCACTTATAATCAAGTGGCATGTGTGCTTGTTTGCCGTACGTGTGTGTAAACGTGTATAAACAAGTAACAATCGCAATGCAACCATTGGATAAATATAACAGCAGTTCAACTTCAAACAAAGGTAGGTATTTAGTTGCTTGCATGTAGTTTCTGTGCCTTGGAGCCACCACAAGGAAACACACCACATGGGATGGACAAAGCCGGTTCCAGTTGGGGCCGCGCCGTCGCCACGTTTGGTCGCACGTTGCACGGAAATAGGTAACAGAAACTCCTAAAGGGCCGGACATGACATACCACATAGGTATATGACGCAACTGACAAATTTTACACAATCTTACGTGCGTGCCTCAATCTTTTTTTGGATCAATGTTGGTTTTAAGCAGATGCGTTGCCATCTTTAATAAATAAACAAATTAACAAATTTAAGGGAGTAAAAAAGAAATAGGGTGCAGAAGGGTTCGGTTCTCCAGCTCTATCAATCACCAAACAAAACGTACCCACTAGTGCTAATATATACATACAAAATACACATTTTCCAAGTACCTATACATAATGCGCCATGAATTCTAAAACCCAAAGACATTTGCAATCTGAAGATTGCAATCTAACGATGTCGGTCTCAAAACTGCGAATGCGTTGAAAACTCTGGATGGAATGCCACAAAGCGACTCATTTCACTGGTTGTCTTACTTACTGGTGTTTGGCGGCAGGTTAACAATAAGATGGTGGTAGCGATCCGGAGGGACCCTGCACAAAGTCCTACCACCCCTAGCTAGTTTATTAGTTTACTGATTAACTTAATAAAATAGATTGTGATAAAGTTGAACCAAATACAATGTCCAACAGCGCTTAAACTCCCAACAGTGAACACAAATCCTCATCGCTTAAATTAGGCATGCAAGCGACGAAAACGAAGTTTAATCGCGTAAGTGTATCCGACTTTAAAAAGTTTTAAGCCCACTGAATGGGCTTCGAAGTCGTTCTTGCACTTTAGAAGTGTAATGCTCATAGCACGTGATCCATTAAAAGAGCAAATAACTTTTTAAATCTCCGAGACGTGACAGTTGCTAGTCTCATTTGCAAATTAAATGTAGCACTTGAATATTTTAAGATAACACTCGGTAAACAAAGTAAACAGAATGATCGCTGAATAAGTAGGTCTGTTGTATAAACTTACGTAATTGTATTTTCTAGTAATGTTAGACTGATAATAAAAAAAATGGAAATGTGGAGGCAGGCTTGCAAGAAACACACCGAGATAGACCATCATAAAATACGGTGGGGATGAAATGATAGTTGTGCATGAAACGCAGTAGACTCATTATGATGATACAAAAACCACACTACATAGTAGAAATTTCAGGAAGATCCATGATAAATTGCAAAAAGTGTATTTGATATTATAATTATGGCTAAGAAACATGATCTATACAAAAAACTCAAGGAACAAAGCGTTAAAAGCTTAGTAAAACAAAACGATAGTACGATTGATCAAACTAAAGATATTTATTTATCATTAAATTTCTTATTCTGTCACGCATGCCGCAATCTCTTAGAGATTTAAGACAATCATAAGGGTGAAGTTAAAAAAACTTATGATCGTTCTTTCTATGGAAATTTCATTGTTGTGCGATAAAAAATAACCCTAAAATTTGCAAGAATTATTTTCGTTGCACAATGGAACTTTTCAACTCCGACGAATGTATGGTTAGCTACGTCTTTCTATATTCGCTAAATTATGCCCAACTTTTTGAACTCCACTCATAAAGGAAAAGAAATATCCACGGCAATGACGTCAGAGCCCGAAGAATAGAGTCGTATGATGTATTTGCGTTTTCGGTAAATACTTCCGCGTGAAGAGTGCGGCGTCAACACTTTCAACTCCCACTTCGTCTGTTTTTGGTACAGTAAGTTAAATGCATTCTTCTGTTAAACCTTTCTCGTATTCATGCGATGGTTTCAGTCTAGCTATTTAGTTGTGAATAGAAGGAATTTATTTGAATATAGGGTTTAAATGTGTGTGTTTATGTAATAGTACATTATTGCTTAGGCTTGGAAAGTAGAGGATTGCTTGACGAGGTCTTATACTGCTAAAATACGAGTGAAGCAATCCCATTTTCATCGAGGCATATAGGTATAATGGTTTTCTCAAACAAACAAAAACATAATTCTAAGTATTTGTAAAAAACCTATTTATAAATACTTAGAGATAATCTCCCTTTGAGTAATTTTTTTAAAACTACGAGTTTTAAGATAGTTTTAAGCACAATGTCATAGTGGTTTAAGTCGTAATTGATTTAGTGTTATACTCATAATATGTATGTATGTAAACACTTATTGTTCAATCAAAAGAGATAACATTTATAAAATAGACAAAAGTATAACGAACTTATCCTTAAATTAAAATCTTAATTGTGAAAATTGAACATTTTGTAAGTTTTACCATTTAATTGCGATATTTTACACTTATAATAATAGATGAAAGGTATCATAGATGGATACATCTCACAAATTACACACGTAAACGTTAAATCATCGACCTCGTTAGTAACAAAAAATCACCCAAACGATTTCCACCCAAAAAAAAGAAACATTTCCGTTCGAAAAAAGGCGTAAGTACGTATAAATTGGTCAGCAAAATTCGCTCAGGTAGATCATTTGTTTCTAGGAGGCTATTACGTAGTGTGAACATTGAAACTTTAATAATGCTTTCCTTTTTGCTCTTTATTGGAAGAGACATATTATCTTTCGATTTCAGTTTCGAAAATGCTCCCAATACCGTTTCAGGATTTATTGTCGAAATTATTTTCAACGAGTTTCGTTGTTCCGTTCTGAACGATTTTTAGCATGAGTTTTACTGTGCGTTAAATTTAGTGAAAAAACGTATTCAAAACGTTTCCACAGACTTGAGTCTGTATATAAAAGTGACGCAAATTTTAAAAACTCAGTTTAATTCATTTGGAAGAGCTATTGAATACGTAAGGACGATGACCTTTTCTATCTCTCAAATCAAATACTATAGCGGCTTGCACACGTAAAGTTCGGACCGCGGGAAACGCCATGCTCCGTTCCAATCTTCGTTCCAAACCGTACGTGTCAATGCAACTGTAATAGTAAAATATTACAAAATGTACAGTTCGGGACGAAGATTGGAACGGCGCGTGGCTTTTCCCGCGGTCCGAACTTTACGTGTAAAGACCGCTTATGTTATACATATTGTTTATGACATAGAAGTTCCGATAACCTTCGCGGAGGGAAGATGTCCGATTGAAAGATGTCCGGCCTTTACTTATGATTTATTCTGTTTACTGATTTACTCATACTCACTTGACATTGGCGAAATCACTGCGGAAAACCGCAGTTGACTGCCATTAAAAAAAAAAAGAAGAAGAATACATAGGAGAAAGAAGGATGACTGATGGTACAATCTGAAAATAAATGCAATTTTTGTATGGTATGGAGAGCATACACGCCACCTGCCTGCAAGGACAACGTAAATGCAGTCTTGAGAATGTCATCGTAAGACTGCAAATACGTTGCTAAGAACTAAGATGGAATACCTATATCGCACTGCTAGATCCAAACAGTATCAACTCAAAATCCTTACTAGTTTTGTTTCAAGTTCGTAGAAGTTGTATTAAAGGTGATTTTAGAACAAAGTTGTAGGTATTTTGAGTGTTTTGATCTAGCTGTGCGATATGCCAGTCATTTCATCGTTTGTCTTCTTCGCACCGCAACGCGACAATGCCAACACTGCTGTTTTGTCGCACAACGCCCTACCTATGAAATAACAAAATGACGTATACATACATTACATAAACACGCATTAAATAACGTATAATAAATTATAAACAAGCTTTCCCGGACCGCCAATTCAACACGTGAAAAACAACATCGTTTTTGACCTGAGGTCTTATTGTCTAACGCACTCGCAATCACAATCGACTTCAAAGTGGAACAATTGTTTTCATTTTGTATGCAGATAAGCCTTCGATTTCCAAAATGAAAACGATTGCGATTGCGAGTGCGTTAGGAAATAGCCCCTCTGTTTTAGTATTGTCAACGTTTTGGTAGCTCTTATTTCCTTGACAGTAATGGTGGCCGGTGGAGTTAAAAACAACAGGTCAAATACGATTTTGATTGTACGGTCAGCCTTATAAGAAGCTGCACACTTTAGTGTTTTGTCACTTTAACGTCATGTTTGAACTGCTGCACTTATCTGTCAAAGGCGTTAAAGCGACAAGGTACAAAAGTGTGCAGCTTCTTAAAAGGCTGACTGTACCGCCTAGAACAGAGGCGCTGGACAATGAAATTGACGTGACTTTTCGAGTTAGTTCTTTTTAGAATCTACCCGTGTTGTAGCTTTTTTATATACCTTTTAATACGTCATAAGCTTATTTACAGTAGTATTTCATACTAGTGAAATAAAACACGAGTATTTTTTTTAATAAAAACACTGACATAATATTAAAACCAACTATTTTTATACGCCGCCAAATACGCAAAAAAACCTGTCACATCCATAACGCTGTGTCGATATAAAAAAGGAGAGTAAAATCCTTTTATACATCAAAGCAAGCTAAAGCTGACACAAGCGTGCAAAAACTTTCCTCGCAATAATATTACTGCTATTTGCGCTACTTGACTTACTTATATTGGTACGTCTCTTAAAATATCACAACAAAATATTTGAAAATACTAGCAAGAAGCTTTACTAGCATTTATGAATATCAATATAGGTCTATTTAGATATTCTAACATTAAACGGATAGTGGGGCCAATTCGGGTTGTGGTTTCCAGTTTTAAATATCCTTAAATCTTAAATGTGGTTACCCTATGAAATCCCTAATCGTCATTTGTCCTAATGCATCGTTTGTCCGAATTTTTGTTTATCCTAAAGTCATTTCCGCTTTAATTTTAAAACGTTTCAGGGTTGTTGTGTCGGAACTAAATATTTGGGCTAACCACGTATTAAACCGTGTTTAACCCTGAAACTTGAATAAACCTAACGATTTTTACTATAAAAGAGATTATTTTCTGAAATAATGAACTCTTTGCGCCATGGGCCCATGCACTACCCGATGTGTTGACACTTGGAGCCAAAACAAAAGACGGCACTCTCGCAGTGTCACTACAAGCGCATTACCCACAGTTCCCTCACCTAAGTGATACTCGAGCGTGTTAAGTGTTATGGCTTTCCTCCAAAGCGTTTAGTGTTTAAACTTCTATTCGAGATCACTTCAGCGCGTTACTAATGGTACTCGAATGTGGAATGTTAAACAACTGGCTGTTGGTCGCCTATGTCCTTGTACAATTTGCACTTCCTTATGCGTTCTATGAGTAAATTGCTGTGTGCGGAAGAAAGTTACTTTATTCTTTCTTTATTTTAGCAACAGTGTGACACATTGCTTTATTGTTACCTTAAATAAAGGACAACTATATCGCAGCCAAAACTCCCTAATTTATTAGTAATTGGGATTGTTCATATTTTTACAATTACTCTAATTCAATAACCATTTCGAGGAATAGGGTTTTAAAGCCGTTCTGCATTATTAAGTTTTTGAAATATTTATCTATTTCGAATATTTCGACAAAAGTATATATTTAACCTTTGTTTGACTTTCATTTTCGGCTTGAAGCCATCCTAGGTGTATCTTACGGGTTTGGCGAAAACCGCTTGAAATTGTATGTTTTAATACACTATTACAATCACTTTTTAACATTAGATATCATTTAATTGTTGTAATTATTTAGAAAATGCCAACTCAAATTTAAAATAATCATGTCATCCATAAAATGTCTGCTAAATAATAAAAATATTAAAACGAAACTATTGGGTCAAATACAAAATTAATGAAATTAGTCCCTTAAAATTACTTATTCTATCGAATTAGAATGTAAAAGCCATGAGTTAATTTTTTTGGTCTATCCCAAATTGTATGGACTCCGTGAGTTTTTCCTCTATATAGACGATATTATACTCTCACAACTGACTTTTCTTTAAGCGTCAGCATTCTACAAAAACAAAGATTATTCTTAAGTATGATAATTATCAGTAGCAAATCATTATTCTTTAGGTTCTTATTTGTAGACAAACTAATTTGAATTATAACTAATCCAAATCTCCAGTTTTCTAAATGTAGAATCGTAGCAAATATCCGAACAGTATAATCAAAATCTCACAGTACTCTCAAAGTGAAAATTTACTCATTATTAATCTCCAAAAACCAGACTTAGAAATATAAATAACATTCGTTAATCTTCTGCAACAAAATGGCCGTTGATGCCAATAAAATTACTCTATCTTTATTATTAGCATTGCTCCAAAAGTCATGCGAAAACAAATATTTTCACCAAAACTTTTATCGAATTCCCATTTTTCAAAATTCGAAATGTTGTCAATTATCATGACAAGCAGGGTTTTAAATCAGTCGTTAACATTCAGGCAGATGTCCGAAATTAGACAGATTTGACAGCTCCACGACCCGTGTCATCCCATAAAACGGAATTCCTCAATCGGGATAGAATTTTGAATAATTAATATTGTAATCAGACGCGCTGTGCGGAAAATATTAGGTGTTGGATTACAATTCAAAAGGAAATTTGAAGTCGATGGGATATTTTAAAATGCTGGGGCTATCAACTTTGTAAATCCATATAGCTTTTGACATCTTGTTGTAAACTTTATGGGACTTTTATTTACTTGACAGTAATGTGCGGCCGAGTTAAAAACAACATCATAACAAATGTCAAAAGCAATTTGGTTTAACCAAGTGGAAATAGAGGGCCTGTTTATGGGAGAACGATGGAGAACCTTTAAAATTATTAATAATGTAAATTGAATACATTTTGGCAGACAGCTTTTCGACAATTATTTACTCAGTTACAATCAGTTCATGGCTTGTGCTAAGTATACACTACACACCGACAAACTTAAGAAGATGGAAAAAAAATAGTCTTTAAATCAGATTAAATGATCATCACAGATAAATTTACGCTAACAGACAATGTAACTTTTTTTTTTTAATCTACCGCCAAGCAGCAGTGTTTGCATTGTTGTGTTCCAGTGTGGACAACTGGTGAAATTACTAGCATAGAGAAATTCTATCTTAGTCGCCGGGTTGGCAACGCATTAAGATTGTAGTCGTAAGATGTTAGCAGCTAAGACTGCAAATGCATTGCCAACCTTGAGGACTAAGATGGAATTTGACTATTTGCAAGTCGATTTTTTATATTTTAAAGGACTTGATAAAAGTCTTAAATCCAACCAAGAATCCAAACCAATTGAAAAGTAAAATACACACGGATGAGAGATTGCTACAACTCAAGATAAGAAAGCTGAGACTAAGCAGAAATCGAAGGACGTCACCAGGGAATGTCACGAAAAGAACTACAATAACATGATAAAACTTGTTCCGTATTTTATTAAACTCAACGTGTAGGAAATCGTCCGCCGGATAGAACCAGGCTGGCACAGTGATGTAAGAGGCTAGATGAGGCTTTATTAGGGAAGTAAAAGACGAGAAATGAATTAAATGTAACAAAAACACTAATAAACGCTACGATCTTCGGCAGCCCGCAGTACGCATTTATTTCGTTATAATTATACATGTCTGCCACAAACACGATGTCTGTCCAATGTATATAGCAAAGAAGATAAAAAAGTAATAATAATTTTAAACGCTTTAAAAAGCGACAAAATTCAACAAAGCGAAGAAACTAAATAATTGATGTAAGGGTACATGCATCGCAATTTTTGTTTACTATGAACGTTTTAAGGGTAAAAATTCCTAGCTTTTAATTTGGAATGTCTTTCCTGTATTGCTTTTTCTGTCCTTTTATATTTTTTACATTTCCTAAATGTTATTAATATCATTGCTATTGGTTTGGACGTGTTTGCCTCTTTAAAAAATAATACCAATAAATGAAAAAAAAAAACATCTGTAAACTAGTCCTTGAAGAAACGAACCTATTTATTATTTATCATTTACATTAAATACGAGTATAAATCATGGAAAATCCATTCATTATGTTGCTTCATTTCAGTATGATTTCGTATTGACACTGCATACCTGAGCCACATCCAGCCACAATTTCCGCCGCATTCACGCTACATTTCTCGTTTCTTGGCTCGGAGCAGCGCGGTTTTAATAAAGCGAACGACGCCACTCCACCCGACAGCGCTGGGCGCGTTCTCATTTTGAAACTGAGCGTGGTTCGCCTGTTTTCGCACGTTTGAAATATCGACCTTTGGTATATCTAGGCAGGCTTATCTCGTTGTTTTTTGATGGATTTTGGATATGAATGTTACAGTGAACTGGTATGTTTTAGACGTTGCTTTAAGAAAGGAAGGAAGGAGGAAATTCATTCTATCGTCGATCGTCGAGATTGTCGAGGCTCTTTAGGCTAGGTTAGGCTCAAGAGCGATCCCATGCGTTAAAAATGAGATATCTGGTTTGTGATGTACTGAATGTGTTTCACTATGTAATTTATACCAGGTAAAACTGAAGGTATAGTACGAATTTTATGAAGTGACCCGACTAGCAAAGAGATGTTTTTAACAAAAAGGGCCAGTTCGAAAAGTTCTCACCATACTAAAAACAGTAAGGTAAGAAAAAACAACATTAAGGTGGTGTTTCTGTTTTATTATAATTTGCGCACGTTGTTGACTGATTATGGTTAAAAGCTTGTCGAGTAATTCATTCTCAATAAAAAAATATTTATTTATAAATATTCAATATTTCCTCACTAAAAAAAATTGAAACATTTTGTCTTTGTGAGAATTTTTCATGGGGTCAACTTGTTCATTACTATTGTACTACTCTACCTTTATAGTTACTTTCTATATTTGTGTCCTGTTTTTTCTCCTAATAAAATTAAATAAAAACTAGTCGGAACATGTCTTGGTCAAATTTTTGATACGAGTCGTGCTGCGGCAGGAGTTAATAAACAGGCAAAGAAAATATTTCCTTTTATAAAATGTTTCTCAACATATTCTTAGCAGTATTTGCAACAAATTCTGAGAAACAACTACAAATTAAAAACCGTTTTCATTTGCACGTAGGATACATTAAGCGTAGCCAAATTTGGGCTGAAATAGACGCAGCAAAACTCTTGGAGAAAAAGTTTAAAGTCGTGAGCCTGGCTTTGGGTGGCGTATTGATTTTGCTTTGCCTGAAAGCTTTTTAAAACTAAAAATGATTTGCCTTTGAAAGCGACTTACGGCCGCTTTTATATCGATACCTACAAAATGGGACCGTATATTTGGAGGTTTCAGTGAAAAGATTCCTTTGTTGTAGCCCACAATGGTAAGAGGTAGACAGTGAGCAGGAAATCGTTTTAATCGCTTACACAACAGAAACGAAAGTATATTTTGTGGTTAGTGTAATTAAGTAACATAATGAAAGGCTTGTTTTATGGTTTTATTCATCTGAAATTGTGTATTTTTACGGTGAAATAGTGGCATACTCGTACGAGCAAACGTCGTGATGCTAAAGACTCACCACGGCCCATGAATCGGACTCAAAATCAAAGAGGTAGTTAGAGATCGAAACATAATTTATGTTTGTTTAAGAGATGACGTAAACGTGATTAAAATACTATTATCTACGTCCATTTCTTAACTCCCCTACAATATGTTCAAAAACGATAAGCAAATGGCCTTTATTAAGAAACAGTATCTGTTGGTTTTATTTTAATGTTATCATTAAAGTATTGCATGTCATTAAAGTATCGGTTATCGATGTGGTTGCATCTTAATGTTAAAATAAAACTATCGGTGACCAATACTTTAATGTATGTGTTTTCACATTGTAGAAAACTTATGATATGCATGAAGATACAGTTATGTAGCCGACTGTATATATAATTAGGAATTAAAACACTCGTAAGATCTTGTTAAGAAACTCTCCTTTCGGCGTGTTTTATAAAACCACTCGTGTATTTTAATGCCTCTCGTTATGCACCAGTCAACTCTAAAGTACTATTTGTGGCGTTATCTATGAAAAGGAACCTTATTGTCGATGGCGCTTCCGCCATTATTAACGATGCTCCGATATAGATACAATGTCACGTGACGTAGTGCGGCGTAAGCGCCATCGACAATAAGGTCCCTTTTCATAGATAACGTCACATTTTATCACACATCAAGTTTTTGATGAAATAACTGAACATGGCATCCCTTTTATGTCTACTAGATATAAATTGTACTAGTCTGTTCTAGCCTCCTAAGACCCACCATACAACGAAATTTGTCAATAGAGTATGAATCTACCGCGAATGAAATAAAGTCAATTTTCTTATTTGATCGCGAGTTCTAAAAACAAAAGAAATTTTACTTTACTTCTTTTGCACTAGATCTTTATTTCAATGGCAGTATTTTGTACTATTTTTAGTACAAGAACCCTCAGGAGGCTAGACAGCTACATGATTGTTATAAGTTGACGAAAAGAAAGGTGTCTTATCGTAGAAGGTTTTTCATTTACCAAGTCAAACTCTATTCCTAAGTTAAGTCCACGAAAAGAAAGGTGTCTTATCGTAGAAGGTTTTTCATTTACCAAGTCGAACTCTATTCCTAAGTTTATAATTATAAATGTCAAGAGAATAATAACTTCTTTAAATTTCGAAATTTCGATTTTTTTTATATCTCTACTTAATTATGCATAAATCCACAGAGTAATTAAAGACATAATCACTTTCGAAATTGTATTTTTCCACCCTTAAACTGGCAGAGATAAATAGCGCGTATTTTTTCAAGTTCGCTCCAAAAACAGATGAAAATGGAGTTACGGAAAGGGTAAAAGGGTCAATTTCTTAATTGTAAGGCATTGAAGCTTTTATAAAGTTGGTTCTGAAATACCAGTTTTTAATTCATTCTGATATTGCTCAGAAAAGTTTTCCGCCAAAAAAAGTTGTAGGTACGAGTATGTGTCAATTTCAAGAAGTTGTATTTAAAAAAAATATACATATTCACCTAGTTCCAAACTGAGATCTAGGCTTCAACTATGGGTACTAGACAACGATTAACATAGTAATATACAGAAATACATACTTAAAACCAGGGTACTGTATAAATCAATTCATACACTCATCCATCACACAAATATTTGCTTATACCGGGAACCGAACCTAAGACTGTTACCTTCGTAGCGTCACTACCAACTAGGGTAACTACGTCGTCAATCAAGAAAGCCACACTAAAGGCGTTTTTTTTAAATGACGTCTCGTAACATTATTTTTTTCAGCCCTATGTCTCGCACGTTTGTATCAGAGGTGGTTTTCATAAAAGTGTACCTATAGTCTGTGTCAATTGAAATTGCCAAAGATGTAAATTACAAATTAGTACTGTTTGACACATAACCTCAAATATTCATCAAGTGTGTTTTTATTCAAAATAACGTCTAATTAATAGAAATTGATGGAGTGTTATAAAACTAACTTAACCTGACCTACGGATTCTGTAGGTATATCTCCTTAAACATTTTGAAAAATTAATGGGTTCAGAGGAAATTTTCGGACAAATGAAAGTTTCGGACAAACGAAACGGTGGGCAAAAGTTTTTCGAAGCATCAATAGGTTACCTACCATTTGTCTTAATAGCACAGTATAGTTAACTTTCGTTACTCACATGACTAAAGTTAGCGTTTCTCAATTTTGGTGCCTAACCAGGCAAATTTTGGAAGCCACCCTGCTTAAGGTCTGAAAGCCGCTAGATTTCAACACTTCACCACATTAAAAATGGGGTGAACGTCGCTTGTCACCACTTTAAGCGTCTCTTGAAATTATTACACGTATCCTTTGTTATTAGGCCGGGCTGGGTTTCGCAGGGTTTTTGTTTCCCCACATCAGGGGTCAGCCGGGGGTGACCTCGCGGCGTAAGATGGGGGAAATCAGCGATTAGATAAAAGATAAGACTGTGAGGGTAGTTTTTGTATCTGAGTTGGGATAGTACTGGAAATAGGGACTGATTACAATCAATAACATTACGTTGGTAATATATACTCGTAGAGCGCATTTGAGTATATTAAATGTTTAAAATAATGTCCGACTTCATATCTCAGGATTAAAATAAATTTTGAATTTAGTTAGTTGTAGATTCAACCCTTCGGAGATGAAATGTACCAAACCCAAAAACAATAGGTTTTTTTTTTACTTCTCTTTCTCTTTGATTTGTTTTTAGAGCGGTTTTGAAAAAAATAACACGGTATTTTTTATATAAAAGTTCATCAAGTACTTAGATAATTACGGTTAAGGAAAAAGTACGGCTTATTATGACAAAAGAAAACACTGTTCGCTAGCTTTTAAGACAATTTTCTTTAACTTCATGGGTCTGGCATTTGATGCAGTTATGTATATTATTTATGTTTTGCTTAAGTAAGATCTTAATTATTTCACTGTATGTTATTAGTAGTGTTTGAGACCATCATACATACAGAAATACAGATAGAGAGACGGTCTTATTTATAATATAATGAAATCATAATTGCGCACAGTGACACAAACCTTGCAAAAGTATTTCGTTCACGGCTTTTATATTACAAAATCAAAAACTTCCTGGAAACTCGTCCGCTCTCAGTTTGGCCTGTACCGCTGACGAGGGTAGCGGCACGCCCGGTTTGGGACCCTAAACGAGTACACTCGAGTATCATGTTTGACATAAAACACTACCGCGGCCGCAGTATCTTCTTTGACAATTAATGACCCTCAGAAATCTGAACTTGTGTTACGAAAATCAGAAAAACAAAGTTAGTTAATTAACTTTTAATGAAAATTACACGTTGATGTTACAAAAACGTATTCGATAAAATAAAGCTGGAATAAATTCAATGATTTTGGAATAAGTTGCAACAGCGGTAACATTACAATAATCGTAAAGATTATAGCACCTCGTTACATCGACAATTTCATTAAAGTTCTGGTACTAAAAAACTGAATACCTATTGAGCTTCTTGTGGCACCTCTTCTCAACGCCAGGTCTCTTGGGTTTTGCTCAAACATGTCGAAGGCCTTTGAGAATAAATATTTCAATTTTCATATTACAACGACCTTAAGTCACCTTGACCAACAAATTTAATTAGAATAAATCTATAGTAATAGTGTATGTAAATATAAGAATTCATTTGATATTGAATTTAAACTCTATCTTTTAAAAGAAATAAGGTGAAATCTGGATGTCAAAAAGTAAGGTCCCCAGATTTCACCTTAATTCTTCTTTTCTTTTTTGTCATACCTGCAAAAGAAAAATAAAAGAGTTTAAATTTACAATATCACAGATTCTAGATATAACAATAAACGTAAACACATTGTTCGCATTGTGTTTTGCTGTGGCAATAAGACAATCGGTGAAATTACTAGCGTAGAGGCATTCCATCTTAGTCCACAAGGCATTCGCAGTTTATGGATGGCAGTCTACGGGTCTTAGATCCCACTTACCATCAGCTGTCCTGTGTGAGCCTTCTCTAAGCAGAAAAAAATTTCGATAGTTGTAATGAAAACTATTGAAAAGAAAAAAAGGAGTCCATACTCAGACAGAACACCCCAAACAGGTACGGTCACGAAAGAATGTGTACCATTTCAAGAAAAATATGCTTGATGTCGTCAATGTCATTAGAGATGTCAAGTCATTTATAACTTTTAGGAAACTCAACTTTATTGTTGTAGAATGTCAGATTGACTTTGGACCTAAGGTGGGAACCAAAGTTCTTGACTGTACAAACCTTTTCAGCGTCTATACCTACTTGTATCCTCTTTGCCTGTTTTAATAACGTGTCCATTCAATAACGCTCCACTAACGTCACTCACATATCGCTCAAATTGATCGGTTTGCGCAACACCACTCAGATAATTAGGTTAAATGTTAATTAAAAATCTATCTGGTAACTGCAGCGTGCTGGTCGGTTCCATTGACACATGAGTCATGGGTAGTGATGTGCCGTTGCCAATTTCCCAAATTCACGGAATACTGCCACTGACTGGCAATATTGCCGGCAACATTGGCAAGTTTCCGGCAATATTGGAAAGGCCTTTTTAACGATTCCCACTACGAGCAATATTTTGCCGGCAACATTTACGGCAATATTCCCACGCTGGGCAATATTCCCGTGCACAGCACATCACTGGTCACGGGCTGGCAACAGGCCAGATCCAACGACGGACGACAGAAGTCAATCACTTTTCTACTTTGTCGTTTGAACATTAAGGATTTTTTATGGCAAAGAAGAGGGAAATGACCTTGTAGGTCATTCGATGGTAATTTGGCTCCAATGCTCAAAGATTAAGAAGAAAGAAGAAGAGTACTATTTTGTAATTATGTTCTTTGCTTTGTTTTCTGTCTTTATTTTTCAGTGCACCTTTGTTAACTTCTGTAGGATTATTTGGTTGACTGGTCGAAAATTCCATAAGGCATTGAGTCCGCCATTTGACCTTTTTTTAGGTTAAAAAAAATGCAATCTATAAATAGCTTTTCTTGGTAACTGATGAAAGTATTGTCGAATTGTTTGTTTACTTTTCATTTCCCACACAAATTCATTTCGACAACATCATCACATGACAGCAGCAAACTTCGCTTTATTTGCATTTGAACCTAACGCCCCTTTTCGGTACGCTCGATGCTACATGTTACCTTTCTGTGCAGAAAAATAATCCGTCACAATAAAATTTGTCATTTTATGGCAAGTTGAGTCAATGACTATAGACATTTGCTCTGACTGCAATCCTAAGACTGCAAATTAATGCGTTGCCAACATTGAGGATTAAGATGGAATGTCTCTATGCTAGTAATTTCACCGATTGTCTTTTCTCTACAATGGGACAAACACTGCTACTTGGTGACGTGGCAAATAAGGCACCTGCTATGTACAGTTGAGTTCATAATATGTGTACATTTTAATACCTTGTCACTTTCATCGCTGTGACAATTCACATTAAACATGACATTAAATAGACAAGGTACTAAAGTGTACACATATTTATAAACTCGACTGTACTTATGTAGTGCTAAACATCATTTGAACATTTTTGAGATTTCTCGTTTTAATTTTATTTCATGGACAGATAAATTGCAACAAGTTTACTTAAAACTGTTTGCTTACTTTCCTTGCAAATAACCACAATTCTTTTTGCATTTATCATTGCTCAGTGCCTAGGAGCAAACTCCTTAACTTTTGCTACGAAAGGTACATTTATTTCAAAATCGAATCCACCCGTAAAAGGCCAGTGTATTTGAAATAGTTGGAAGGCAATAACTTATCCATTATCAGCTTTATGGCTTGGTAATAAAACGCTTTCTTCGGCAACAATCGCTTTAGATAAATCATAGCGTTGCGATTCGACGTTGGATTTTATCGATACTTTTAATAGTTTACGCGTGACTACTGGAATCCATGTTGGTAAAAATATATGTGTTTTTATCTTTTTAAAGATGTTAAAGACAACACGATGAAGCAAAAAACAAATGGAAAAATATTTTAGTTATTTAATAAAATTGATGACTTTATGTTCTTTCAATTAATATCAATTAGTTTGCTTAGTTTGCTTAGTTTTAGAAGCTTTTTATTAATAACTTCAATGTCTATATTAAATAACCTTATACAATAATTCCTACTGCACTGCGTACTGACGACTTTAAAAAAGTGGCATACAACCGGAATGATAAGCACTAACCTTAGGAGACAGACACTCATTTAAAATATAATATTGTAACTACTATGTACAACTACTTTATTTTTCAAATATAAAATATTTTGATTTGAGATTTTTATGCAAATTTAGAAGGGGACTGTTTGAATTCATATTTATTATTCACAATGAATTTTTATTATCGATGCTAAACTATCGATATCTTCAAAAAAATGCAGACGTAAACGTCACTAACATTCGCAGTGTTCAGTGCATTGGAAAATATTTTCCTTGTTATTGGTAAAGTTGGAGCGCTTTTAGCTCTGTGTTTCAGTTCGGGAATACCTAACGGTTAAACGTTACCAGCGCTTCCAAATAACATTCCGTTAAATAGGTCGTATCGGTACTCTTTAGTCAATAAATTGGTTAAAAAGAGGTTTAAATGCGTTCGATTTTTTAATTATATGGAGGAACAAGTACGGTCTTTGTCGTGAGCCTTTTAGCAGAGGCATAATTATTAGCAATGGACATCTTTTTATACAATAAATAAATATTTTACGTGGATGCAGCTAGCCTAGTTGGTACTGACCCTGCCTACGAAGCTAGCGGTCCCGGGTTCAACCCCGGTCAGTACGTATGTGCACGAGTATTTTTATTCTGAGTCTTCGGTATTTTCTATGTATATAAGTAGGTATTTATTTCTCTATCTGAGTGTGATTATCGTTGCAAAGTAGGTAGGTACCCATAGTATAGCCTATAGCTTAGTTTGAGACTCTGGGTGAGGTTGTCTCTCGATGTATATTTATTTATTTATTCTCTTGTGACTGAGAAAATAGGAAGAAATAAATCAAGGCCAGAAAAAATATCCAACAATAAATCATTTAAATATCATAAAGAGGTCCCCTTTTTTTCCCCGTCAAAGTTGTCGATGATGGTCTGTGCAATTAATTTATTTACCAAACAACGTCATAACGAGTAATGAACCGTGACGCTTAAGCAAATATTCAAATCGGTCATGTTCGGGCGTCTTCGGGGGGACTCGGGTGAGCTCGGCAACAAAACGAAGACTCGTCAAGCTAACGACCCGAGGAACCGAGGCTATCCATTATCGGTAAGGCTAGCATGCGGTGACGAATGCCAAAATTTAAAAGAAATTTTATTTGTGGCAAGTGTTTGTGTAAGAGAACTTTACTATCTTCTGCTTCAAGAAAAATCTTCGTACTTTAAGTTTAGCTCACTTCCTGTTTCAAGCTGTAAAAACATTTAAATTGATAAAGACAGATTTCTTAACAATACGAGTCTAATTATTTGCAACATCAAAGTATTTATATAAAAATAAATACCCTCTAATAATTAAATCCAAATTAAGCTCTAGGCTTTAACTACGGGTACTGGACCACGCTAAATAATATTTACTAACAAGTAAAGTAATATAAAAAATAATTATTTACTTAGAAAACAATCAAGATTGACTTTGCCTATACCGTAACATCGAACTCGTGACCGGCACGATTCGAAGGCAAAAATCCATTTTTTTGTGTTTCTCAAGAAACGAAAAACACGTGTGTATATTTGAATCCCCATGCTAGCCCCTGGCAGCATATTTCGCATTTCCTTCTTAAGTTCGACAATCTGCCAGTTTTATGGCAGATGCCTTGAATCTAATTTATGAACAATACTTGAAGGATTTGCTTCAGGTTCAGTTACATTAAAAGCTTTGAAATGTTTTACCTAAAACCTGTCTTACATTAATGTAGTGAAGAATCCTTTCCCATCGTTTTTGCTCGAATAAGTTCGTATTTATTTAGCTTTCTCAGTAAGCTTATGGATGGGTACAGAAGCTAATTGAGAAAGCAAGATTAAAAAGAACTTATCCGACAAAAAACCACAGAACAGAAAAAACGGGAAAGGATAAGAGAAGAGAGATAAGGGAAGGACGGGATTATTCACAACATTTGTACATACATAGCCGAACCACTAACCTATAAAATCGATTGAGATTGTAAATTAAACATCTTTCTAAATGCGCAAATAGGAATGACGTGAGCTGGCGATCTCTGTTGCGTCGGCCGCAGCTTATGTCAATTCTAAACATTTTGGCAGTTACCGAAAATCGGTAACGTTATGAATTTAGTCTTGATCCCTGGTTCTGTGCCTTAAGTTTAATACGGTATGCTGTCTGTTCGTTCACCCTGTTGTAATGATGTCGTCTGTACTCCATTTTTAACCTTACTTTATTCAATGTTAAACACTTCAACCCCATTAAAATGGTTCAAGTATTTATAGCATAACTCTCTTCTATTCTATTTTACTATCTCACTCGGTAAAATTACTTTTGACATCTTATCGTATTATCAACGTTATGATAGCTCTTATTGACTTGACAGTAATGGCGGCCGAGTTAGAAACAATATGAAATCATATCAATAGCAATAATGGTTTTACTGGGTATAATATAGCCACTAGCACTGGCCATATATTTTGGCAGTAAAATGATGTCTATTTTTTTTTTTATTAAGACAAAATCGATCGCTAAATGATCGTAAAAAACCTTGAAAGAGATGACAGACTTGACTTGGCTCAACAAGGTCGAAAAAGTTTAAAGGAAATGTTTGTTGATTTGCTAGAACGCTCGTATCGTGTGACATTACCTAAAATGGTTATTATAAGTGGATACTTGGGTTTATCAGCACTTTTACGCGTTATTTTTTTATCCTGTTTATCAAACTTTGTCAGAGACTATCGTATTGGCTTTTATCGTAGAGAAAACCATTATTTATTATTTACATTCACATAGCTTTTGAAAAACGAATTATGTGTATATAAGTGGCCTTTTAATCCAAAAATATATTTTGTGTATGTCAGGGGCCATTTTCACACAAATTGATCTAGACTCAAACTAAGTTCTAGGCTTGTGCTATAGGTTGTGCTAGACAAATTAAGCATTCTTTAATACAAACAAAACATCTAAGTTTAACGGTTTAATGGCCGGTTGTGTGTTTTTGTGTTTGTGTATTTGCGTTTGTGTATTTTTGTGTTTATGTATTTTAGTGGTTGTGTATTTTTGTGTTTGTGTATTTTTGTGTTTATGTATTTTAGTGGTTGTGTATTTTTGTGTTTATGTATTTTTGTGTCTGTGTATCAGTCTGTGGCATTTTAACTTTAAAAGGGATGAACTGATTTTTTGAAGAAAGCTAAGAGGATCGTTCTTAGCTAGGATTTATAAAAATTGGTTACATCAGCGTTGAAAGGGGTGTTAATTATATCGAGGGTTTTTATCTACGTGACAGGATTCAATAAATGTTTGTTATAAGAAATTAATATCTTAACTGTAGCGTCTCAATTTATTTATGAAAATAATATTTATCTTATTAAGAATTAAGATACTTTCACGAAAAATTCTGATATCCATAATTTAAATACTAGAAATAAGAATAAAATCACTATCCGAGAATTCCGCGACCGTGAAGTATATAAATCATTTGTTGGTCAATGCATTCATTTCTAATAATAAATTACCCGACGTAGTTTTAATTTTAAAGTTACCCTTTCCAGCACTTACTTACTTTAATTAGGTACTTGATTTTTCAAGTACCTAAGTCTTCAATGTCTAAAGCATATTATGTATTATAGAGTCGAGGACTATCTAACAGAAAAAAATGCTTGGCCTATACCCGAAATTTAGTCATTAATAATTTATGCAAACGCCAAAGCTTTATCTTGTCTAGTGGACACCGTTGATGTAGGAAATCATGTCGAAACTTTTATGTGGTCGTCTTGCACCGTCTTATTTACTCATAAATAGGTATTTTTAAGGTTCCGTACCTCAAATGGAAAAAAACGGATCACTATGTTGTCCGTCCGTCCGTCTGTCTGTGTGTCAAGACCTTTTATCTCGGGAAGCGTGGAGGTATCGAGTTGAAATTTAAACCATAATACTCAAATCTACAGTCCCTTGAAGCTGTGAAAAAATCAAACTTATACATTTACGTAAAAAATAAGATACGGCCGTTTATATCGCAAAAAGTGTATTTCGACACTCTCGAGGGAATCAAAATGTATAAGGTATTTCCAATTGACTTAGAACTGGAAATTTGGCAAGTCATACCGTCTTTTAGGAAAAAATCTGAAATTTGTAAATTTTTAGTTAAATCACAAAAAAAAACAGGGTCTTTATGCAAGGAACGGCGACGGTGCAAATTTTGAATTGAGTTGACATGTCATGTGCGGAATCCTCAGTGGGCGAGTCCGACTCGCCTTGTCCGGTTTTTTCTTTTCCTTTGTTTCCCTCTATATCTCTCGTAAGATTTTTTGCATATGAACTACGCATGTTATTTCATATTTATTATATTTAATTTTATATTTATAGCTTTATATTATAATACTAGACTAAGCAGTACCATTGTAATATGAAATATGTTTAAAAAATGACTGATTGCTAAGTTTGTTGTGGCGTTTCTTCTCATCAGTTGTCTTCTCTTGGGATAGATTCTTGACGTGTAAAAGTGCCCGTGCGGACTCCTTACTGAATAAATATGTTTTATCTTTTTATTTTAACCTAATTTACAATACTCTAGATACTTCCACCGCATACTCGTCAGCAATGTTACATTTTCCAAACAAACTTTGAACTTGCGGTTGACCTCCTTATTTAGTATTCATTACACGTGTACATCAAAATGGATTCGTGCTCCAACGAAGAACCTTGTCGCAATAGCGCACCACGTCACGTTCAAACCTTTCATTCACTAGTGATTGCCCGCGACTCCGTCCGCATAGAAGTTATTTGTCGCTCTTCCCTCTATTCCAGACTATTAATCTATATTTGTGCCAAATTTCATCTAGATCCATTCAGCCGTTCAACGCAAACATACAATCTTTCGCATTTATAATATTAAAACACTTGACTGACACCTCGTGCCCTTTACTTTGCCACTCGTGTCTAAAGAGTCTTTATTATAAAACAGTTGTATAACGACTAATAAAGCATAGGCAATTGAAGCTAATAGTTAATTCAGGTTAACCAATTAAGTAACATAATTAATTGTATTGCACGCTTTAAAAACTATTCAAATCCTCAATTGGCTTATTATGGTCGATTGACAAAATTAGCAAGCAAATTTAATAATCCGTCGAGCACATTCTCGTGAATTAACAAATAATGACATTTCGATGTGGAAATGCTTGTGTTTTGTGGATGGTTATTTTATTAAATTGAACTGTTAATTTGCTTATAGAATTTAATCAAATATTTTGATGCAGGGAAAGATTAAACGATAACTGATACTTAACAAACTTAATATTGTGCAATAGATTGATGTGTCCCAATTACGTACTTTTTTTTGTTGCAATTTCTATGCTTATAAGTTAGGTTGGTGGCCTGTGTAACCATTTGCTTTCTCCATGCTATAAAATTAATAATAGTTATAAATTCATATCATAAAAGGAAGTCTATGCAATAGTAAAGCCTGCAGCGCACTTGCGGTTCCTCAGGTAGGCCTAGTGGAAATGAAAACGTTGTTAATGTTTCTGTTTTCTATCGCCTTTAAATGTATAGAATCGACATTTTCGTCAGCTTACGTCAGTCCTATACAACCTGTCGATTTTCGAAAATCGAAATCGAAAACTAAGCGTTATGCATATTGGTGTTGTGGGTGATTATGGTACGGTGATCACTTACACTTTTTTTTTCAATAAATGCCCAATAGTGGGGCATAATAGCTTAATAATGTTACTAGTATTTACATTACCCTCGTTCACGCATTCAAGAAGAAAACACGACGACCCTCAAATAAGGGTCCTTTTAAAAAGATCTCGCAAACAATGACCAGTTGTCCTACGTCTTCCCTTTTCTATGTCAGCAGACAACCACAAGTCCAGATTCGTAAAAACCGTGAGCCATTGTCTGTGACCGTGTCACGCTGCGTAGACATTTGGATATTTTTCGATTTGTAACAAACTGCGGAGAAGCTTTTGTGTTTTAATAATAATTAACTTTTGCCCGCGACTTCGTAAGCGTAGAAGTCGTTTATCGCTGCTCCCTCGGGATCTGTCTAATTTTCCGGGATAAAAAGTAGCCTATGTCCTTCCCCGGGACTCAAGCCTATCTTCATACCAAAATAAAATTCATCTAAATCGGATCAGCGGTTTAAGCGTGAAGAGGTAACAGACAGACAGACAGACAGACAGACACATTTTCACATTTATAATATTAGTATGGATATTTGCTTTAATTTTGGTTTATTTGTACTACGCTTGTTTTGTTGCAGTATGTGTTTGTCTACAATTTAATAAATATTATGGGTCTATCTCAAACAAACTAAGGTTAAGTTTGTGCTAAAGGTACAAGACAACGATAAACATACTTATAAAGAGAAATACATACTCAAGTAGCTGACTTTGAGTTTGAACTATGTTTGTACAGTAAATTGTTTGGTTATCTATGGTCATAAATAGTATGTATCTCTATCTCTTTTATTTAAGAGCATTGAGTATAAGTAAGAAAGAAGCACAAATCAAGGTATATTTATATTTATTTCTCCTAAGAAACTTGAAAATTTTGAAAGATAAATATTAATAAACACGCTATTCGTCATCATTTTGTTCTTCTTAGCCATAAAGCAGGAGCTGACATTTCTGCTTATTTTCTTTCAACATAAAATCTTATTAAATTTACCTAATCATTTGCTTTTCTTTAAATACGATTAGAAAATGTCCGTTGCATGCAAAAAGTAAGATCAAAAGTTAAACGCTGCAAACGACTCGACGTCCGTTTATTGAAAAACGTCCACTTGTTACGCGTGTTTCAGTTTAGAGTTGATTTTGTTGTTAGTAATTTCGATTTCGGTTCTATAGTGGCCATACAATTAAAGTCCTTGACTGTACTACGGTAAGATTACTGGGATGATTAGTACCTATCATTCGGGGTTCGAACTAATAAGCGGTTTATCTATGAATGTATGTATATAATAGCAGCTAGAAATTAAGGATCTCACAAATATTATTGAATTGCCTTCCGGTTTACTTACGCCTTTCTTTTAGACCATTATGATCTCGGGATCTGAGGGCTTATTGTCTAACGCACTCGCAATCGCAACCGGCTTCAAAGTGGAGCAATTCTTTTCATTTTGTTTGCAGACAAGCAGCATTTTCATTTTCAAAATGAAAATGATCGTGATTGCGAACTGGAATGACAGACATAGAAAAAAGTAACTTCTGAAAAGACAGACGTACGAACGGAGCAAGTTCAATTAAAGCTCGTAATAAGTATTTGCTATGTTCCACATTTGAATTTCCTCTCAAATAGAACGAGCAATATTTAAACTAACGAGCGGTGAGTGTGTTTTGATGCCACCTAAAAACTAATTATTTGAGCACCGGGAGCGTTTGCAAAACTAGATTTTATTAGAATTGCTTCTGCAATTTATAGACGAGCAAAATTGCCAGCGAAATGAGTAAATGTTATGTTAACTTTGATTTGCCTTGAGTTCGACATAATTGACTTTTGCTCGTCAAAAATCAATAACGTATCAATTCGAATTGTAGACAATTAAATAGAAATGTGTGACAAATTAGATTACTTTCTTGGTTAAGAGTACGTACGTACTGACGGTTTCAAATGAATTTTCCTTAAATACGTCTTCCTGTGCCTGTCGGTATGAGCATCGTTAAATTCTCGGCTCACGCCGGCGCCGATTAGCGTTATTAGACCCGGCTAATTGCTTTGAGTCGCATTGTCAACCCTACAATAGGGTGTAGGCGTTTATGAAGTTATGTTGTTTTTGACGCAACAGCAAATCAAATTAAAGTTTATTTGTTAGTTTATGGCTTGTTTTATTTTTTAATGGCAAAATACCATAGCTCTGAAAATTTGAAGAATTTGAATTGACATGAAATCTATTTGGAAATTAAAGCAGTTAAGAGAAAATTCATACGATTTTAGTTCTTTTAAAATTAAGGATGATATAATTTTGAATTGTTTTGTTGTATGATTATTATTTGTTTTTTTTTTCGATTTCAGAGACAAGTCTGCAAGAAACAGCGAGAAATCATTTACTTAAAATGATTTTAGTACTTACTGCATTAGTAATTCCTTAAGTAACAATCAAAGCTCAGCTACGATAGTAAAATCAACTAAAATATTTTAATTTAAATATAAGATCCAACAAATTTAATCAGTCAGTTGTCTGTAGGTAATAAGTGTCCTTAATAACATACTACATCCTTGAAAACAACATTTTATGGCAATAATAAATTCTGAAGCACCACTCTTTGGCACGTCGAAAAATAATCGTTTCTTTGAAGTACAAATTGTCGTACATTTGAGTCACGTCCGAAATGAGCCCGAATGAAATGTGTCTAAAAAAAGAACGTTTTTAAATAACTGTCTGCGTTGCCCGCGGTTTTATGAAGTTCCGGCTTGACTTTGTGATCCTGACGGTTTTGGTGTTTATGTTTATTTGAAATTGAATCTGTTAATACCAAATTATTTTTTAAGGACGAAGTTTTTATTCGGAAAATTTACCTGCTCAGATTTAAAAATATTGAAGTTATAGTTTATAGGGTTAAGAGCATTAAAAAGTTATAATTAAGATTACGAATATGCGTAGATTCAAAGTAATTTACAGTAAGGGAAACTGAAAGACGCACCTTTTTATGTCTTATTCACATTGCAACAAGAGCGAAAAAGGTACGTCTTTCAGTTGCCCTTAGTATACACAAAGTTGCTCGCGAAAATTTAAATCATACGTCATGTCACGATTTTGTATCTTCTTTCAAGAAAAGTCAACGTCAATGTCAACTTGCTATCAGATTTTAGTACTAAATACATACTAGAGGGCGCTGATATCAATTCCCATAGTCATTTTCTCGATGACGGTTTGTTAATGTTACTCGATGAAAGGTAAAATTTCGTGCTCGGGTGTGTGCACAACAACCTTCGGGTTAGGTTAGGTTAGGTTAGGTTAGTATTTTGTGTCATTCGCTCTCATACGTGCTTATGCTAGCCTAACCGACTTTATAAGGCCTCTTGCCACGCTTCTTGCTTATTAACGTACCACGGTAGAAAATTTTCGGTTCGGTTTTCTCAGCACTATGATTATATCCTCCTTTCAACGCGGTTTAAAAAGCTGGCAGTATTCACTGAAAGGCAGCCACTTGGCTTCTCTTTTATGGCTATAAAACTTGAAGGCTATTAGTAAATGTCTTTATTTCGACAGGTATTGCTCGGGGACATTTTCATAACTGTAAATCACCTGTTTTCTTTACCCATGAGTGAATTCTCGTCTTATGATTCACTCTCAATATGCATAACAGGTAAATGTTATCGCAATTGATGTTTTGATTCAGTCCTATAATAACATTTTCATATTCATATCGAAGTCATTTTCCGCTAACCCTGATACGAACTGATATCGAGTAACTTAGTTTATTTGTTTCTCCAGCTTCAATTCATGAACTATTTCGTGGAATTACAGCATAATATACCGAAAAAACTCTTATAATTCAACGTCTGAGCTCAAAGCAATAGTGTTAAATCATAGACCAAATTATACTGGTTTGAATTCGATAATGTGATTCAGTATATATAACTCCTCGAAAAAACAGTTGCTTTCAGAGGGAAATGATTATTATGTTTATCATTTTTGATAAGTTTTTTACTTCATATGGCCCGTCGCATCGCCCAATAATTGTTTGTCCGGATGATTGTTTGGTCAAAAATCTTTTCGCCTCCTTCTAGTCTGATATTACAAAATTTAATAAACATCTATTGTATAGTTTAGTTAATTTAACAATTAAAAAACGGTTTCAAATGCATAAATCGTTTTGGACCAAAACAATTTTATGATAATTCTGTCTCCACATTTTGCACAATTCGGATAAAATGTTTAAAATATCCGCAGCACATTAAGGACAAGTCGTAGTGTAGAATTTCTTGCGGATACTATCTATCCCAGTGTATTAGTGATAGGTTGCAAGCCCATCGCCTAACAGTTTAATAAATTTATTATGTGACTCTAACACCCGTATTCACAAACAATACTTAAGGGATCCTTCACCGAGTAAACGCACTGCGTTCAATACAGCTTTGTGCTTGGTCCTTTTTGACCGACTTTTTGTTTATGAGACGATTTGAACCACCCTGTGCGTTCGTGAGCACTGTGAGACCTCATAGTGATGTCAATTTAGAGTAATATTATGGTGAAACTTATTAAGAATATTTTTAAGAACTATATCCATTGCCATGTTTGTAATTAATAAATAAAAAATAAATGAACCATTTTTTTAAAATAGATTTTGTTGTGTAAACAATATACATTTACGTTAGACGTTAACATACAAACATATACACACACCAGATAATTAATATTGTTCTCAGTTCCAAAGCTTAGAGTAATAAGCACGTCACAAAAATGTGTTTCACTTACCCAATGTCTAATCGAGTACATTTTCTAAAACCTTTTTTCTCCCTCCTTGAGCCACAGAAATCCCCCAAAGCAATCTCGTTCATCTAGCTCAGTGTATTCTTCAGATAAATTAAAGCACACAAAGAAAAGAAACATTGTCTTTTCAGTTGCTAAGCAACACTAATCGCGTGCCAGTACTGCCAGTGTTGCCACCCTAGTTAAGGGGACAGTTCACGGATTAAACTAACACTAACAAGGTTATAGCTTGGTTCCATTGCGGGTCCCTGCGAATGGAAATAAAGATTTTTAATCGAGAAAGGGGTTTTAGGTACGACATGGCAACCCAAGACTTTTACTATATCGCAAATTTATTTTAGACCGTTGGTGGCGTAGTGGCTTGGGTTGGCTCGTGATTATCAGGTACCGAGTTCGAACCCCTGCGGTCATCATGTCACGGTCACCACTGAGTTTTTTCTAAAAAAACATCGTGAGAAAACCTGCACATTCGATCAGCTGTGTTTGTAAGAGGGTAATTGCACAACAGATCCTAAACAAGTCTAAGTGTATGAGAAAGGACCCTTATGTAAGATAAGATAAGATAATATAAGATAAGATATCGTAAATTTAATCTTTTTAAATAATTCATCGAATCTTTAAATAAGCATAGGCTTGGTCACACAGTATGTTATTCAGACGAGGAAGTCACTTTTATTTAAGATATTCTATGCAATGTGTAGCAATGTTCAAGTCAAGTGTCAAGTTGCAGAACATTTCAAAGTTTTTTTTTCTTAAGTTTCTGAGATCATTTTCAGAAACTTTTGAGCGTATGGAGAATTTATACATCGACGTTTTTTGTTAATTAGGTGCTAGAAAACATTCAAGGTAAACTAATACTTTAAAGCATGTGTCTAAATGTGTAATATATCCATTATCCAACTGTTCAAGTTTCGCTATTGCGAAGGTCACAAAGGTCAAATAGCAGTCGCTTGACCGTGAAAGCTGAACCTGCTTTTTAGGGATCCGTACCCGAAGGTAGCCCAGCGTGACCCTATCAATATGCCCACGCTGTCCGTCCGTCCGTCCGTCTTAAGGTACTTAATTTAAACAGCTGTTTTGAACCGTACCTGCTATATAGCGGTTTTTTTTTCTCTTCAGAATATGTATTATTAAGGTAAATTTACGGTCCCCAAACATTTTTTTTTGTTCTTTCGTAAAAACGGTAAAACGTACATGCGTAAATTAGGTACAAATATAGACCCTAAAGAAAATTAATAAATACAAAAAAATGGTCAAGCGTGAGTATTGCACGTGCTGATTCGATTCGAAATCGAATTCAAATCGGAGTAAAATAATACCTACCTCCTGTATGACGGTACAGAACCCTCAGTGCGCGAGTCCAACTCGCTCATGAAAGTTTTTTTTAAAGATTGGGGTCAAAGGTTTAGAAAAAGCGATAGAAAGATAGAAATCAAATTCTGATGATGATAACTAATAAAGACGCTCTTAGGCCGGATTTACACTTGTAAGTTATGACTGTAAGTTCTGAGACGCAACTATGGGTAAGAGTGAGTGGTAAATATCTGCATCTCAGTCTTGCATACAACTTTGTTTCAAAACTTACAGTAATAACTTACAAGTGTAAATCCGGCCTTATGCAGACAGGGATGAAAACTATACCTACCTATCAAAATTGTTAAACAGAGTCAAACTCTAGGAAGCGATGCATGAATTTATAGAACATGAAGCTTATCCCCACTTACCAGTTACGCCCATTAGTAGATCACCTAATACCAGTATCAGCTGAGACAGGACACTGCATTCATACTACAGATACCTTTATACTCGACCATTCTTTGATGTGGTTTGAACCGGTTTTCTCTTGTTTTGTCGACACTCATTTCTCTTCATCGACTTGCTTTTCTAGGCACAGGGGTTAACATTTTATGATAGTCACTTCTTTTTTTACGCTTGTAATTTTTTTTATTGCACAAAAATTTAAATATTACAATATTAAAATGAACCTAAATACTTAATACCTAATAATAATGTTTATTGTTACCTTATTTCCATAGTACTTATAAGCCTAGAGCTTAGTTTGGGACTAGTTCTATTTGTGTGAGATTGGCCCCTAATGTCTACCACTAATCTGTACCTCAACATGAAAATCGAGTAGATTTTTTACATAACTGCCCAATTTACTCAGAAAATAGAATAATATTATACGGCTAATCATCCTGTTACATCATAAATTCTATCTATTTGATTAACGCATTTGAAACTATAAATATTATCCTATTATACTATACACACATCAAAAATGACCAAGTATTGCATTGCAAAATATATTTATATTTTTGATGTGTATCTTGAATCGAGTCCCGGTATGATTTGTTTATAAATTGACTCGAGATTCTTGGAATTCTTGATGGAAGTTGAAACAGCTGCAGCGGACGACTCACTTAAGCTTGAATGTTTTAATAACACTACATAGCGCTGGTATCCAATATTCAACTAAGAAAATTAAGTTTTCTTTCGGAGAAGGAGAAGTAATAATATGCATACAATTTATATCTTTATCTTTGAGAATTCTTTTAAATTCCTTTTATCACGACACATTTTATATATCCAAGGCAAGTGGAGAATGTAACAAATTAAATAAAAAAAATTGCACATATTAGTTCATAATCATAACATAACATTGATCGTACAGTCGACTACCAAGAGATGTATCAGCTTTTAGCCCTTATTACGATGCCGAATTTAGATAACTAGTTCACCTCGAACACAGACCTCGAGATTCCCAACCCCCGCTAGTACCCAACTCCGATACCCCCTGACCGATTCTGCTCATGATCGAAATTAAAAATTGTATAAATTTCCCTCAAGGCGTCGATTCCAAAGATCTTTTTTTTTAATATATAAGACATCTACTTGGCTATTATAGATAAGTTACACTTTATGAAATCCATCGATCTTAAAAAAATAAAGGAAATGTTCAGGCGACACTTAAATCGCGTGTGTGTCAAATTTTTCCGATACAAATTTAATTTCGGGCGGTTAAATAGTATACCCCCTAAATGAAGTTCGATTTCCACGATTTTTTAATAATGTGTTGTAGGTAGTTATTATAAACAAACAGGCTTGCAAGTTTCCGATTTTTTAGAAATATTCCTTTTCAAGAAAATAGTCTTGGAAAGTAAAACGAAAACAGATCTAGTTTTCAGAGTTAGTTTTTAGAAAAGGCAGAGACCAAACTACAATATATGCAAAAATTAAAAAAATCGGACCAGATGGCTTTTTGTCTAACGCACTCGCAATCACGATCGTTTTCATTTTGAAAATCGAAGGCTTGTCTGCATACAAAATAAAAATAATTGCTCCACTTTGAAGCCGGTTGCGATTGCTTGTGCGTCAGACAATAGCCCCTCTGGTTTAAGGGGAAAGAAACATTACCGCATTTTGTATGAACATTTTCAGCATCACAATCCTTTTACCTATCGTGCTTAAAATTAAATTATCTTCAAATTTATAAAGTTTTTTTCATTTATTAACATTCATAAAAAAATGCAACGACTCTAAAAAAACCAAGACGCGTTTGCTTCATTCACCACTACACCACAACCAGTGATGAATCCTCACACTGACTGACCAACACTCGTCCCATATCAGTGAATCATCAAAGCTAACTACAGATGACGCAGCGTTCTAGTTTACACTAAGACATAACCATTCAGAAGACACTATTATTCAGGAGACACTGGCAACCCAAACAATGACCCAACGTCCACTTCCGCAGTTCAAGGCGTGAGGTATTATTTTAAGCATTGTGAACCAGGCATTGTCCGAGAGCGTGTCGGATTAAGCTATCGACCCGGAATGTTGTGCAAGCCTGATTGAAAATCGGATCTCAGCTGCGTGATTAGAATGCAGGTATTTGAGCTGACTTAGATTAAAAAAAACCGGTTAAACCGGTTCCGAAATTTTATATTGTTAGTAAAACTGACGTAACACATATTCCGAAAAAAAAACACTATCTGTTACGGTTTTAAAGATACAGATGTTTAAAGTTAGGATAAATGGACGGAAAAAACTAGGAGTGAGGGTGTTAGATAGAGATAGATGTTAGACAAACACAAAATTTTACGATAGTTTTTTTTAAGTTTTGTCCTATTGCTTTTCCCGCGTATTCCTACAAGATTATATTTTGTAATTTTTTGTCTTTAGTGCTCTTGCGTATCGAGTGTATAAGTACATATTTAAGCTAAGCTGCACTTCAAACAATGAACAATAAACAAACAAAACAAATTTGTATAAACTTTAAATAAATAAATATTTTGAAAATAAATGGTAACGGAATTGCATAAAGTGCAACAGAAAGCAATGATATGTAAATTTCATATAATCTTTTAGCTATTCCGTCTACTACTGGTTCGTCCACTGTTGTATGTGCTAGCATCAGGCCTATTTAAATAGCGCTATTTTACCATATCTTACCATACCATACCATTTTACCATAATATACCTACCATTATTCTTGCGTTGTGACGTTACTGTCATAACTTCTATTAAATTTGCCGTTTCTCTTGTTCCAGATACGTCGCGAGTGAAGTGAGTGACTAGTGCCAGTGCAGTGTGCGTCATGTCAGGATGAAGCTGTGGAAGAGCCTCAAGATCTCCATCGGCAGTCGAGCTGATCCCAAGGCGTACTCACAAGAGCTGCCTCAGTGGGGACAGGGATATGAGCTAGACGGTAAGTGTTAATCTTTAAAAAGTACACAGTAAAGTAGTATTAATAGAACAGTAGTTCATCTTCAAACAAAGGTGTGCGGCTTGCCACAAGCAAACTCAATGGGACGGACCGAGCCGGTTCCAGTCAGGGTCGCAATGTCGCGTTTGGTTACGAGCGCCAACATTGTTCTTGTTTGGTTCGTGTGTCAAGTATCGAGCGAAGCGCATCGACGCAACTCTAGCGCCCAAGCGGTAATAGGTAAAAGAAACTCCTAAAGGGCCAGAGATGACCTACTTTTCTGTTTATACTATGGCAGTATTTGATATTTGCTTGATTTTTCTGCTTTACGGTTCAAGAAGGATCCTAAATTCATGACTGTGTTCCTCGTCTCATATATTGTCCGCGTGGCCAGACTTTTATTTTTCCCTTTCTTACCTAATTAAAGGTATTAAATGACTAATGATTGCAATAATAAAATTGTGGTTGATTTTCTCTTGCTTTTGTTTAATGAAATAATGAATTCATTACTGTTGTTTGGATTCAATTACATTGAATTAATAATTTAAAATATAGGTACCCTTAAAGCAGTCGCAAAAGGGGGCTAAATTTAATTTAATTTGGTTGAAGCGACAACGATTTCATAATCTATATTTAAATATAAAACATTTAATATTCATCCTTGCATCTATTGAATATTCCAATCCTTAATAAATCCCAAGGTTTTCAAACAATGTGATTCCATTAAAAATAATTATGCACAAATTCAATTGAAGCCCACAAATTGGCCAAACGAAATGTCACAGTTACCGTAAATTGTATTAAGCAATAAAGTTAATAATCCCCCAGTCGCACAATAATTCAACGTTGAGACCCGTAATACTTAGCAGAAGGTCTTAAGCCAGTGAGATTTCGCCATTTCCTCCAAGTAACGTTACCTTGGCACCTTACTTCTGGGCCACTAAACACCAGTTTACCTTCTTGACGGGACTAGGGATGTTACAAATATTCGCAATCGCTTCTGCGAATGATTCGCATCATTTTAAACATTCGCATTCGAATCGATGCTAATGTTTAGCGTATGCCAACGTGTGCACGTCAATTGCTTTTTTTGAAATGTAATATGCCTATATGCCTTCTTGAACTCTGACTTTTAAAATAAAGTATATGGGTGCTTATATCAACACATTTACTGTATGTACCTGTTCACTGTTTAACAATTTTTTTTAAAGAACTATGACTTTTTTTAATGTGCTCTTAACATTCGTTCGCGAATGTGAAAAATAAGGCATTCTTAACATCCCTGCCCGTGACCGTTAAACTCTCATTAGATTCCATAGGTACCCTCCTGATTATTCCAGAAATCACGTCTCCTATTACATTTTATTTGACTGCGGCCCTTAAAATATGACATTCATTATAAAAGCGAAGGTAATCATCGTTATCGAGAATCTCCGAATCTCGGCCCTCATTCAGGCTAATTTAGAATTTTGTTTCACGAAACCATTTCCTCTCGATCCAATATACTTGCTATTGCTCTTTTGCCCCCGGCACCGTCTGAGATTGCAATGATTTGGCAATTTTGCCCGAGATTGTTGCTTTTGAATATTCTCTTTCGTGCGGATCGAGTTTTTTTATCAATGTTTATTTTTATTACTTTTCAACTGACAGTTGAGCTTGTTTTGTTTGTTTTTGAATCGCGTTTCAGAATGAGATCAAGATTTTGTTAAATGTAGGTAATTATTTGGAGGACAGATCTTAATATGATTTTGTACCTACGTTTATCTAATATTATAAATGTGAAAGTAATTAAGTAACCTGGTAAAATTTGTTATGGAGATAGCTTTAACTTCGAGGAAGGACAATAGTGGTCTTATCATATGTGTCGATACATATCAAACGTGGCTAACTCCATCGAACTTTATTTTGAGATAATCGTGAAAAATCATTTCTGATCCTGATTTTATTACTAGGATGCTTAGAACAGTATTTTAATATGACGGACTACCTAAAAAATGAAAAGCCTATTAAATTTTGATTGTAGAAGATGGATATTGCGCATAAAATGGATTTTAAATTTGGATTTAACCAGGTTTGATTTACCTGGCTCGTATTTGGCCAAGTTTGAAAAAACATGTGATGGATTAAACTATGTTTGAAATAATTGTACTGGATATTCGAAGTAAGCTGACAGCCATCTTGGGACAATTAAGCCTTCTGATTGGTTCAAATGGATTTAACTAGTTTTGATTTGAACGACAAGATGGATTTAACCAAGTTTGAAAAATTACATGAACTTTAAATTAGTTTTATTCAAAATTTACGAAGATACATATATGATTTTCTGTGTTTTTTATTTTTTATTTAATTTAATTTATTATTTATTCGATAGCATTAACAACTCAAAAAAAAAAAAAGTGGATTTAGCCACTTTTGATATTTATGTGTCGAGACATATAATACAGATGGCCCGTTTCGGATAGGTACACTTAACCCCTTTTGATAGATCTATTGCGCAACTACCCCCTTACACATTCTGCTGTTCGAGTGTGCAGACCTCACGATGTTTTTCCTTTACCGTAAGAGCTTTGGGTACTGGGGGTTATTATGACATAGCTATGCAGTTCAGTTTACGGTGAGAGAAAGGGACAGAGCTATATAACTGCTACAGCTCTGTCCTTTACGCTCACCGTAAAATGAACTGCATAGCTATGTCATAATAACCCCCCAGTACTTAAGTAGGAACAACTCATTGGGACATGGTGATTGCGGGGATTTGAACTGGGTCTATATTGGGTGGCATACAATTTATCATAATCATGTTTTAATAGCATGTTTTTTTTCTTATGACTAAATAAAAATAACTTTGATATTCAACTCCAAACATTGACTATAAATTGTATGATATTCAATATTAAGGTTAAAACAAAATATGACATAATACAATTTATGACAATGAAAGTATTATGCACAGGATCATTAATGACATAAAACTTTTTTGAGTAACAACTTTATCCGTAAAGTGTTATGACGATGGCTGTTTTACATTGGTCCAGCAAAAGCATACCAGTAGAGTAGTACATTGACGAGTTGGTTTTCACGTTTGAGGCGAGAGCTATTGTAACGACGCAATGTACTTCTACTGGCATGCTTTTACTGGACCAATGCAAGCCATAATAGAGGTAGTTGTTATGTCGTATGTAGTGACATAATAAAACAATTTGTTCAACACTTCTTACGACTTGAATCACAACGTCACTGTGACACAGGTTTATGGGGGGTCAGGGTTCCATTGGTATGATAGTACACAGTATAAAACAAAATGGCTTCCCGCCGTCTGTCCCTCAGATGTACACTTAGATCTTTCAAACTACGCTACGGATTTTAATGCAGTTTTCATCAATAGATAGAGTGATTCAAGAGGAAGGTTTTTATGTGTAATAAATTCTGTTTTATGTACGGGTGTTACAGAAAACTCACGTAAACTGAAACAAAGCGAGAGCGGGTCGATGGTAATTTAATATTTTAAAGTAAAAAGCCTTTTCATATTCAACAATTCGCACAAAAAACCATTAAAATCTAATTTAATAACGAAGAGACGAATTTCAATTACAAGTTTAAGTACTTGTCTTTGAGAAGCAAACTTTTGAACGTATTTAAAATGAAAAAGGGTTTTATAACGAGCATTTAACACTTCCTCTAATCCTCCATGCTTAAATTTTTAATTCACAAAACTCCTCTCGCTGTCATTTCGGCCAGGGACATCCCCTGTGTTTTATGTTGCCATCCTACAAAAAAAGGTTTTATGACAAAAACAAATTTCTTTGTGCTCTGCTTTTGTCGGCGATCCTCTCTTAATGATTCGGTCAAAGAATCTTAATTAACAATTTTGTACGAGTGAGGGAAACACTTTTTGCGTAAGTCTCAAGTTTCAAATATTCCTTTATGTTTTTTGGCTCTCAATCTACTTTAATTATATTCTCAACTTTTACAAATATTTCTATCAGATTTAAAAACACATTAATCACCATCCTCTAAGTATAAAAGACTTTTTTGTTACTGTCTTTATTTTAAGTTGTTAAATATGTTTTTTGCGAATAAGGATGGTTTTGACGTTAAATTACTTGTTAATTTTGATGCAGGAGCCCTATTCTAATCAGTAAAACTTTATTGATTTTGACATGTTATCACAGTGTTTTGTGGCCACCATTTTTTTTCTTAATTAATGGCTTTCACTCCTTGTTTTAACAAGGTGTATTTCGCCAGTATCGAGTTTTAGACAATCGCCATGGACTTATTAGATAAACAAGTCCATGGATATCACACGCGAGTACAATTGTTCGGTTAACCCATTCGGCCGCCATTACTGACAAGGAAATAAGAGCTAAACATCATAAAGATGTCAATACGATAACACGTCAAACTAAAACGATGGGAAAGGATTATTCACTACATCTGTACTAAAACTTATTGAGATAGCAACATACATAATATGAAGTTTTCACTACATCTGGGCCTCTATTCAACACGGTAAAAACCATATTGTTTTTGACCTGTTATCGTATGTTCAACGTTTTGATAACTCTTATTTACTTGACAGTAATGGCGGCCGAGTTAAAAACAATACCATAACTGGTCAAATACGATTTGTAATTTACCGCCTACAACAATATAGAATAGAATAGAATAGAAATCATTTATTCAAAGCATACACATTTGAAAAAAAAAACAGATGACTAAAACAAAAAAACATTAACATTTAACATGGCGTTGAAAAGGGCTCCTCTCAGATTTGTGCCGCAGCAAGCCGCGGCGCTGGTTTTCAGAGGGACCCTAAAAAACTAACTTAAATATCTAAAACAAAACAAAATAAAAAGGGGTGACGACACAAAACATCAGTGAGAATCTATAGTAATTGATCATCCTTACCACTAATAGAGACCCTGGCTCTCTTATTTTACTAAGTAAAACCATATTGCTTTTGACTTTGACTGTTATTGTATTGTTTATAATCGGGCCGCCATTACTGCCATGCCTAATAAATAAGAGCTATCGTAACATTCACAATACGAAACACATCAAAGGCAATAATTGTTTTACCGATAACAATATGCCCTGTATTTATGATCTACAATATCAGAGAGATCTCATTTGTTCTCAGTAACTTCTATTCTAACAATCAATTAACATTACTGCATGAGCTATAATTACCACCTTTCACACACCTAGCTGAATTATTCCCGCTAATGGTTTCCCGTTTGTATCCAACATCATTCCCTGATTATTCGGCCAATATTGGAGCAAATTAAGCACCGCAAATACGCCATACAATCAGGCATATGATAGTGTTCCCGTAATTGTAATGGCGTTGATAATTTCAATGCTGGTTTGGTGCCAGCTGTTGCCTGATATATTTGGTATAATGTAAGCGAAACTGTTACGGTTTATGACAAATAAACGTTATGCCAACTGTTTATTAGTTGATTATTATTGATTTTGAGAGGGTCTGTAACCCGAGTGGTAACCTGGTTAGAATAGTGCCACTCCATGTCTTCCCGTGGATGTTGTAAGAGGCGACTAAGGGAATAAAGGTTTGTAATACTTGTTAGGCGATGGACTTGCAACCTGTCACTAATACAATGTTAAACATCTTAGCCTAACTGTGCAAAATGTTATTACAGAATTATCAACAAGTTCTTAGAGTTGTAGGTAATTTTGTAGCCCCGCCTACCTCACTCTGGGAGCGAAGGCGTGAGTTTATGTATGTATGTATGAGAGGGTATGTTTTACTTCAATTCCATACATTTTTGATTACGATAACGTCTGCAATGCATCTTGTCTAGGGCCTTTGATAGTTAATGTCTTCAATTAGCAGATAGAATAATTTTTGGTCAAAAAAAAATCCTAATGATATAACCATTTACCGTTTATTTGTGGACGGAGTTAGCATGATTAGATTTAATTGTTTTAATTTTATCCTTTTAGGGCAGTAGTATTAATTATTACATTTGTTTTTATAAGGCATAAGTAAGTAAAAACAATAGACGAGATCATTACAGTTTGAAAAGCTTTACAATTTATTACTTTACAAGAGTATAAAGCAGCATTTTATTTCAGCGTAGTTTGAAAGTGTAATTAGTTTTCGCGGTATATTTAGTCTATCTAGTTAATTTGGTTTAATTAATTCTGATGTTTTAACTATTTTGTTGTTTTAACTTCACTCAATTACCCAAATTATAATTATATTATTGTGTAGTTATTTAGTAACAAAGTTTTGTAGAAATATTGAAATAGGTATACTTTTACAAATATTGGCGGACGCATAGGTACTCTAGGGATGAATGGTGAAAAAGTGGAGAAGCCATTGTGAGGCAGTGGGACATTATACAGAGTAAAAACAATAATGTTGGCTAAGTATTACAATGGCATTATGGTTTACAATGCATGTAATATATAAACGGACCACAATTCCTCTCAATTTTAAAAAGTGTAAATTCTTTAATTAACAATCTGCTGTCCTATAGTTGTTGTTGGAGATCTACAAAATATACATCACGCCTGGTTTAAATTAATGTTCGACTCGAGAAATACATACTTAAATACATAGAAAACATGAAAGACTCAGAATAAAATACTTACGATTATCACATAAATATTTGCCTATACCGGGAATCGAATCCGGGACCATAAGCATTATAGGCAGTGTCACTACCAAATATAAGCTGAAAGCGTTTTTCAATATTAAAAACATGATGAAATTTTTGTTTTGCTTTGATGATTCTATTAATAAAAATAACCTGTTATTTGAGATGCATAACTAACTTTAGGACTCGTACGGGAATTTTTACTTGACTGAATCTTCGGAGGCTTCCCAAGATAGGAGACTACTATTAATACAAAAGTATGGTTAGTATTTTTTTTCAACTAAAGTAATAGAAAATGATAGCTAGTTTTTCTAATCATAACTAGGGAGCGCATCGGGACCCTATTGATATACCTAGCCTACCTATGCTGCCTACCGTCTGCTTGAAAGGGCTGTATCTTTTGAACCGTAATAGGTAACGGGTTTTATTTTCTTCAGAATATGCATAATTACGGCAGATTTACTAACAAATAAAAAACATAAATACAGTGAAGTAATAGAGGGAATTATAGGTACGAAACGTTTTATCAGTGTTTATTTAATTTTGTTGTATCTTAAAAACGGTAGAACGCGTACCAAGCATCAAATTTGGTAAGATTTATAGTACAAACCCTGAAGAAAAGAAAAAAATAAAAAATGGTCTAGTGTGATTTGGGCTGTCGCTAATTATATTCGAAATCGAAATCAAATGATGATGATGATGATGATGATGATGATGATGATGATGATGATGATGATGATGATGATGATGATGATGATGATGATGATGATGATGATGATGATGATGATGATGATGATGATGATGATGGCGATGACGACGACGACGACGACGAAGATGATGATGATGATGTTATAATACCTGCTGTGCGGCGGTACGGAACTCACGGCGCTCGAGTCCGACTCACACTTGACTGTATTTTATTACCTTTAAAACTTTATAAAATTCCAAATTCACTATAGCAAATTTTTATTGCATTGTAGTCCATCAAGCTTTGATCTGTCCTAGTTTATTGCAGTGCACGCCGGAAAATATCGAGTTTCATGAAAATCCGTAAAATAATAACTCTGCAAATATTTCACACGAGGTATGCGCGCAAGTGACAGCACGAGCGAATTCTATTTCATAAACGTCATCCTATTTTCTGTTTGTCAAACTACAATATAGAATTGTGTGTTGCTCCAATATACTTTGTGCGAAAAATTGGCGTTCCATTTTCGAAATATCTGTGCGTGTGTACGGTTGAAGTCAAAAAGATATTAAATTTAAAATATATTTAATTATTGTTGAAGTAAATAAATAATTTTCTCTGTTTCTCGTAAAAATTTAAACATATCTTTGACGTCAACAATACTAGGATACTTATTTGAATTTGAACTATACTGCTGTGTGGACGGACGGACGGTCCGGTTTGTCAGCTTTTGAGTACGGAACCCTAAAGATGTTCCGTACTCAGAAAGCATTTTAGATAAAAAAAGTTAACAAAATAAAATCAATCATGACTGGCAATTTTTAAACAATTCAACTACCTTAGCTGACTCTACACTAGCGGCGTATTGTGTCAAAAACCCGTCGAATGCGCTTTTGCGTTCATTAAAAATGACGCGTCGTGTTTCCTATTAAAATCTAAATTGATGTGCGTCGAAAATTGATTTTTGTTATATATATTTTTTATTAACTGACTCTGCTTTGGTCCTGCTAGGTGATTCTTTTAAACAACTTAGTTTTAAATTCGTCAATGCATTGGGAACAAGGGAGGCCAACCAAGAAACGTAACGTTTATAGCGTTTTTTTGCTTGACCTTAAAAATCGCTGTATCTTTTGAACCGTAGGTAATGTGTACACTTGAAATTTGTAGCCTGTAGGATCATTTTCCGTTATGAAGAGAAAATCTGCTACGAATGAGGACTAAGTCAAATTCCTCCCGTAGGGGGTCGATTTTCAAAAAATACTTTCTTAGAGCACCCCTAAGGTACTCGAGAGATATTTCCTCCAAATTTAAGATATTTACGTTCAAGAATTTAGGCTGTACGTCGTATGCCCGTCAGTCATGGAAGAGTTTTATAAATAAATACAGATAAAAGATAGCAAATAGAATAATTTATTTACAAAATTAACTAGGGACCCGCATTCTATCTATTGATGAAAACCGCATTAAAATCAGTTGCGTGGCTTGAAAAATCTAAGCGTCCATACAGAGGGACAGACGCGGGAAGCGATTTTGTTGTATACTATGGAAAGAAGACAGAAGACCGTCCTTATTTCACCAAACAGTGACCCAATTTAGCTCCTTATCAGCACCCTGTACAGTAAACCGCGAAATTTTCATTTCACAGCCATCGAGTTAAAACTTTCTTCCAAACTCGGCCGAGCCTGTTCAAACTGGATTGGGTTCAGCTATGCATTTGCGTATAAAAAATGTCTTGCGCTTAGCGAAAAACTCTGGAAGTGGCGTTAAAACTTCCAGTGGTTTCGAGTAAATTATCCTAAGATTGAGGCTTGCGCGTGAAGTTTGGAGCCAACTTCCGAAAAGAGGAAAAAATTACCCCCTAGGGTTGTAATGCTAATGAGGTAGCATAATGGGTTGTGGCTAGATCGATTGTGGTCTGCTGCTGAATGATTGAGGCTTTAGGTTGATTAATTGGGTTGTGATGTGACATTAGTTGTAGCCAGTTGTATTTGAACAACGCATGGGATGGCATTCTGTCCAAGTAGTAACGCAGGCTTCTTATGTTGTTGCTGTTGTTGTGTGCTGTGCCTAGTACGGCTGCGTCTATATCGCGTCAAATGTGGATAAAGCATCCGTCACTCTCGTAATTATTTACGTGTCAGAAGGTAACGGATGCCTTATCCAAACTTTGTCACGCGATAAACGCAGCCATATTAGGATATTTTATATTTCGGGGGACAAATAAGGAAATTAAAAAAAAGTTTTGCAAACCTTACTGTGACATAATATAAAATTAACGGGCTCGTTATGAGGATCTCAAATATATTTTTGTTATTATTTTAAAATAAATAGTTTTGATTTTATTCATGAAAGAAGATGAAAATTGACCCATCGCCCCCTCCCCTGATCTCCGGCACTACAGAGCCTAAAATTTGAGAAAAAACATACAAGAAATATAGTTAATTGCTTGTAAATTACAGGAAAACGTATAAAAATTCTGTATATAAAAAAAAAATTACGTGTACTTACGGAACCCTCTCCACGCGAGTTAAACTCGCACTTGGCCGGTTTTGTATTTATTTATTGTTATAGATAAATGGGTTTGCTCTTGACAAACTCTTGCCCTTGGAGGACGAATATTTTGTCAACAATGAAGTAAACAAACATACAAACAAGTCCAGAAAGAAATTTATGAGACAACCTTTTTTACCGACGCACTTTTGCAATGTTGTCATCAGCTGCATGACAAGGCCAGTCTAACATTACCAAACGTTTAGTTAAAAAAGGTCTGCGTTAAGTACATCTTCTAACACATCACCATCATCATCATCATCATCATGATCATCATCATTATCGTTCATCAACAACAAATCATCTTACTTTTTGCCACCTTCCAACTTCATTTCAGCTCTTACACACCATAATATTTTATTCATTAGACATGAATCAGTACGCTTGAAATTTTTACAATAAAATGAAATCTTTTAGAAATTAATTTTCATGAAATTTGGTACCTAAGTAAGATCTCAATCAAAAAAGATACCATTCAGCATTTATTGTCGCGTTAAAAATCGCATCGTTAATTCTAAATAGATTTTCGTTTTTTGATATCAGTACTTACTGTAAGTACCGTAACGTTAGGAAAGTAAAGAAAAATGTTTTTAATAAAAACGCGATGATGTCCCATCGGAATTAAAGTTTTATTATTCACGTTTGAAAATAAAATCGAGTTAGGTTTAACGCAGGTTCTTAGTCAAAGTTTTTGTGACAAGAAGTTTGTATGCATAGCATTCAACTTTTCAAGATTTTCATCATTTCAACGAACTTAGGAGTTAGTTTAATAAAGTGAAATAAAAAAAATATATTATGCTTTGTGCTGTTAAAATTATGACTTAAGTTTTCCAGCACTCTCTTAGTTCAAGGACTAGAAAGAGGAATAAAAGATGCAATGCTATGTACCTATGTACCAGACGGTTTTTTTTTACTTTATATTTACATTACGAGATAATAATATTTATTGTAAAGCGTGATTTTTTAATTAAACTGTCGTCAACGTATAAACGTACGTATTTAATTTATAAAGATACTTAATTTATCTTGATAAAATTACTATTCAAGACACTAACGATATTTATTTTCAACGTGTAGTATTTTCCTGAAAAGTAGATAAATAAATAAATAAATATCACGGGACAATCTCACACCAATTAACCTAGTCCCAAATTAAGGTCTAGGCTTGTGCTATGGGTACTAGGCGAAAATGTAAATAATTATTATGGAGAAATAAATACTTAAATACATAGAAAACATCCAAGACTCAGGAACTAATACTAGCACTCATCAAAAATATTTGTCCAAACCGGGAATCGAACCTGGGACCGCTAGCTTCGTAGACAGCGTCACTACCAACTAGGCCAACGCGTCGTCAAAATATAAGAATGAAATTACATTAAATTAAATATTTGTATTCAGCTCAGCTATAGTTTAGAAAGTAAAGCCAAATGTTAAAGCTAGATTGCAATGAAATAGTTACGCACGTTTGCCTCGACGATTCTGAAAAAAAGGTTGACCTGTGACCTAGAGTCACCTCAAAGAAATAAATTTTCAGATACATTTTTCTAAATTCATAGTGTCGAGAACATTTTGTGGTACTTTTATTTTAACGACTTTCTTCTCATGGTTATTTCTAGTGTGTTAGCATAGCAGATGGTAGTGACCCTGCCTACGAAGCTAGCGGTCCTGGGTTCGATTCCCGGTATAGAAAAAATATTGGTGTGATGAGCACGAGTATTTATTTGTTTCTGAGTCTTGGATAATAATATTTTTCATGTATCTGAGCATTAATTTCTCTATGTAAGTATGTTAATCGTTGTCGAGTACCCATAGTAAAAGCCTTGAGCTTAGTTTGGGTTTAGGTCAATTTGTGTGAAATTGTCCCTTATTATTGTTATTTATTAAAAAGTGGTATATTATTTCATTATTTGTAAATGCCTACATACATTTTCCCGAGGTACTTACTATTACATAAGGTAATGGCACCAGTAATGGACGAGAACCAATGTTGGACAATTGATTCTTATTTTGAAGTAGGTAATAGTTATTTGTTAATTTGCGACGATCAATTTATACCCGTATGGTTTTTAAATTAAGAGTTAAGTGTCCATTGTTGCACCTATCAGCTATAAGCTCGTACCTACGTTTTCAGCATGTATACATAGTTTTTAAGCTATATTTCATATTGTAAATCCACCTACACTCCGTGAGATATTTTCTATAATTACTTTTGCAGCAAGTCCAACCTCATTTCTAAGAAGCGGTAGTATTTCTGTATCTGGAATTCCTTTGTTTGTTTGAGATATTAATCATGAGTTTTATCGATATAAGATTTTTACAAGAAATGTTCTTTGTTTCCTATAATGCTGCTGATATTGTACGGAAAAGATTTTTCTCAAAAATGCTGTGTAATCTTGCTATAACACCAGTAATTAGGAGGTTGAAATTCCTGGAAAACTACAAAAGTGTCCAGTAAAATTCATTAATTTTGAGTTGATAAACATATCATTGTTTGAATTTCGAACTAACTGTACAGAACTGTGACAGCCTTTTTGAAAGAATCCTTTCAAAAGGTAAGCATGAAAAGGTCATATGAAAAAACAATTAATATGTACACTTAAATTTTTATTCCATCAGGATTTTTTCAAAAAGAACTATCTATGTATTAAAACCCTTCCTGCTACAGGGCCTCTATTCAACATGTTAAAAATATCGTGTTTGATCTGTTATCATATTGTCAACGTTTTGATTGCTCTTATTTACATGACAGTAATGGCGGCTGACGTCAAAACAATAGTATAACAGAGGGCTTATTATCTAACGCACTCGCAATCGCAACCGGCTTCAAAGTTGAGCAATTGTTTTCATTTTGTCTAGCGCACTCGCAATCACGATCGTTTTCATTTTTAAAATCGAAATTTTTGAAATGAAATCGATCGTGCTTGCGAGTGCGTTAGACAATAAACCCTCAAATCAAAGACGATATGGTTTTTACCGCCGGGAATAGAGGCCCTGGTAAAGTAATCAAGACCTGTCATACACTGTGGAATAAAGAACTAAGCAGGCTTTTCAAACCTGACGCATTGGCGTAATCATAGGTGGCAACGCAAATGGCTATGCCACAAAACAAAGACTCATAATATAACATCATAAGTTCATAACATACAAGCAGGCTTTTCAACAACAGAGGAGACCCTCTTGGGAAACGTTAATACTCTGTCATCTGAAAGTGCGTTAAGGGCGTACTTACCGTAAAAATATGACGAAGAATTTTCATTTGGTTTTAAACCTTGTTTTTTTTTAATACGACCTTTGCATTAAAGCTTATAACAACGTCCATAATTATTATCATGGCAAATAATTTGTGACATTGAAAGTCAAAGTCAAACACAGGTCCAGATTGCAGTTATTCACTGACGTTGAAAATAAAAACCATCTGAATTTCCTGCAAAACTTTTTAATTTTTGTGCAAGCTCCACATTCTTGATATGGTAAAACTCGTAATCTTCTTATGCGAGTTTAGTCACGAGTTTCGCGAATGTTTGTTTTTTGTTTGTTTTGTGGCCAGTTTAGTGCTGGCGTGGCATGCAGTAGCCGTTTAACGGGCACGGTGATCCTCTTACCAGCGTACCTACTTGACTAAGCTCTGATGTCGGATAGCCTCGACGCCACAAGAGCTGCCTAACAGTGTTGTTGTGTTGTTGTGTTGTTGTATAGGGGTTTGATTGAAGGTTCTACTTGCACAAGAAGGTGTAGGAGAACGTATCGGAATCTGAATGTGGTTGTTTTGCATCATCATAGTTTAAAGTTTTTTTTGCTTGTTATTCTGAGTTTTGGAAAGGTTTCCTTTATTCAACCATTTTGATTGCTTTATACAATGTTTTTACTTTTTAATATCGCTTATAAATCAAACCTAACTATTTTACGTAAGTATAGCAATTAAATAATATGTGGATAACGTTGTTGATCATGCATGAGTAACACCTGTTGTAATTTATATTGTAACACATATTGTATGGTTGTTTGTTATTCCTGAAATAAATAAATAAAATAAAATAAATCATGCATTTAATTTAAAATAGCTCCGCGTTACATAGCATTCGCAAAAATGAAAATTCGAAAATTAATAATTTTAAAGTGTTGCAGGAAAAAAAACATCCTTCTCTACGGAAACAGCTCTTTCTAAGAATTAAATACCGATTTTCAGTTGTAAACAGTGAAATTAATCAAATGTGCAAACATTCTTGGTCCTTAACAAGTTCGGTAACATTGTCAAAAACCTGGCAACTCCTTTGCCCATTCGCGCTCCACGATTACTCCCAGCTTCTTTATGACTAATAAATCTGCGATGGATAATTTCAATTTTGCGTTTTATTGTTGCTAAATTGGAAACCCAACGGCTTGGAAGACGGGCTCTGTTTCGCGGATAATCTATGGCTGGTTTTAAGCACAATTCACCCATTTCGGGGTTTATCGTCGACATTTATGGCTGAAGTTCAGCCTTTTTGGGGCGTAAATTTGGGTTTTTTTTCATTTTTCCACGTTTATGCCTGAATTGCTGCTGGGAGCTGTTTGATTTTGCTGTCGCCGATTTATGATTTTTGTTTAAGCTCGACGCAAGAAAAAAATTATAAAACTTTTATTAACGGTTGTATCTTATGCATACAAGTACAAAAGCAAATATAACCACTTGTATGGAAAGGAAATACAAAGAAAGTCAAAAGTAGAAGAGGAAAGAAGAAGTGTATCTATGTGTTTGTGTAATTACATACCAGGAGGCCTCCTTTCTTTTCTACTGTGAAAAACTAACGTTCGACGTATTTTCAACGTTACTATCAAATCAATACCATAACATGTCAAAAGCAATATTGGTTTTACCCAGTAGAATAGAGGCCCATGGGGGATTAAAATGGCAGTTTAGCAATTCAGTTTACGGTGAGAGAAAAAGACAGCCGTGTAACTGATCTATAATAGCTTTATCACTTAGGCTTTGGTCCCACCGCCGGCGAATAAGCGATGAACTATCGGCGATTTTCTCGCCCAAGACACGAACAAAAGATAATCGCTCCGGTGTGAAGAAAAGAGAGAGATATATATTTATAGTTCATCGCTGGCTGTTCACACTACCGGCGAGGACTCTCTCTACTAGTTCAGCGAAACAAAAGTATAGATTCCGTGTCAATAAAAGAGACACATATATATTAAATAGTTGATCGCTGGCTGTACTCGCTTCCCGCTCATCGCCCGCGGTGGGACCAGTGCCTTACACTCATGTTAAACGGAATTTCTTAGCCAATACAATGATAACCGTCCTGAGGCTCAAATCATCACGGTAAAACGACGTTTATGACGTGATATGGTTATTGTTTTTAACTCGACCGCACTTACTTTCTAGTATAAAAGAGCTATAAAAACGTTGACAATACGATTACATGTCCAGAGCTTGGGAAAACGATTCGAAAATACCGTTTAATTATGCTTTTTAAAACTCGCTCGGAGCGTAATCGATTCGCGAGCGTTATGAGCGCTGGGATACATCTGGTATTTTTGGTTTTTAATTTTTCCTGCAGTTGGATGGCGTCGCGATTAAAATGCTAAGACCGGCTTGCCATCAAGATGGGCAACAGAAAATGCAGTTAAAGAAAAGAACTAGCTTATAGCAGGTCTGAATGTGGGACCGCCATTCTGCCCACCTAAACCAATAGGCTATCTCAGATAAATCTCCTGTAGTAATATGAACCTCATTACTAACAGAATAGAATTAAAACTGCTTTGGTTATTGGATTTGGGATACTGCTTATTGGCTTGGCAGCATTATATTGGAGGGTACTATCTATTTATATGTAGAGTTTCCCTCGCGTGGGCGTCGTCTTGACTTAGGACGTTGCACCACTCTGTCGCCGACTTGTCGCCGTCTTACTCTGACTTTGAGTTCCGCGTGAATAAGCTGGCCGTTCACCGTGCTGTTGACCTGGCGTGTACAGTGAAAGAAAATTATTCCTTGGCCACTATGGACTATGTCAAAATGACGTAATCAATCAAAACGTAAGAGACTTCTTATGATTTTATTAACAGTGTCACCTTGACATAGTCCAAAGTGGTCTAGGAATCAATTTCCTTGAGTGTACAGTCTTATAAGTAGCTGAACACTTTAGCGCTTTGTCAGATTAACATCATGTTCGAACTGCTGCACTAACATGTTATTGGCGTTAAACGCGACATGGTACATAAATGTGCATATATAAGGCCGATTACCAGTCTAGTGCTAGTGCGAACATACATGTATAATTGGCAAAATGAAACACTGAACCACGTTAAAACTGTGTCACAGTAACGTTCTTAATTGAATCGTTAGAATGGTGAAACAAAATGTCACTGTGACACAGTTCTATGGTGGGTCATTATATTGGCGATTGTATTACCCATAACTTTAAAGCATAAGGCACACTTGATCCATCACCGACGAGGAAGGGTTAAGCTATAACTATTTCCTCGCTCAAGAAACGAACTAAAGATATTATTATATAGGGATATAGTGTGAATAAAAGAGACAAAAATATTAATAGTTGATCGCTGGATGTTTACACTGCCGGCGAGAACTCTCTCTCCAACAAGAGATATTTATCCCGTGTCAATAAAAAAGACGCATATATTTATATTTGATCGCTGACTCTACTCACTTCTCGCTTACCGTCGGCGCTGGGTGGGACAAGTGCCTAGAGATACAGTTGGGTCAATCAACTTTTTGTTGAACCTCGTTGCCATGGTGACGTCTCCTGGGTCACTCTATAAAACTATAATTTCAAAGGATTTAAGGCTTCTAAAAAAAAATTGTCAATTTTTTATGGCTTTTCTCCCGCGTATCCTAAAAGTATGTATTATAACTTTTTTTTTTTAAGAAACTGTCATTGTTGTCTCCTGGTTTACGGGACAGAATAATAATAACAAAAAGTTCATCCACCCAGTTTAAACGCACTTTTTAACGTTGATTTTTTTTTAAATCTTTTGCGCTATTAAAAATCTTAGCTTTGAAACGGAAAAATAATGAAATACTAAAACGCTCTCAAACCACCCCTATATTGTACCGAAACTTGAAAATATCATTATACAAAATGGCTTTTACACGCTGTATTTAGCTCCTATTTCAGTCCACAGCTCCTCAACTGTCACAAACGAAATCTCTATTCCTAATCCACTTGTGCACAAACGGAAAGCCACAAAGGCATACCTATGTGTTTTAAATTAATTCCAAGTTGCAGCTGGTCGTCTTGTTGCCTCAAAGCGAAGTGACTTTGCTAGCTCAATTGCATTTCTGAGGTATTAAGTTACTTTGTAACTAACTTTGGTAGGAAATGTTGAATGGCGAATAATTTTTGAGCGAATGTAGCCTAATTTTTGCCAAATCATTTCTCTAATTTTTTTTTTTAATTTTTTTTGTAGTCATCATAACTTTACCTATCCGTTGAAATTAACGGTTTTGATATCCCAGAAATGGTATTTTTTAGTGCATCTTTCTGTTTTAAGGGGCTTCTAAATGGCCATATTTTCACTGCAATATGTTGCCGGCAACTATTGGTGTCTTTCTCTAGCAACTATTGGTGTCTATAGTTGCCGACCACATATTGCAGTGAAAATATGGCCCGTTTAGAAGCCCCTTTAACATTTGACCAAATAAATATATTTCGACCAAATAGCATGCTCCCAGTAAATACTTAGGTGTATTTGATACTTGTTTATTGAGCAATTACAATTCAAGTAACATCACTCATAGTAGAGCTAGATCTAAACGAAGATAAATGAATAAATAAATATATACATACCTTAATGCCTTCATTCCCAGGCAGAGCTACAGAATTACCAACAACTCTAAAAACTTGTTGTTATTTTTGTAACTATATTTTGCACAAAGAGGCTAGTTAAGATGTTTACAAGTGTAGGTATATTAGTGACAGGTTGCAAGCCCATCGCCTAACAATACTAAAAGCCTTTATATCCTTAGACGCCTCTTACGACTTCCACGGGAAGACATGGAGTTGCAATTGACTTAGTCCCAAACTAATCTCTAGGCTTATACTATGGGTACTAGACGACGACATGAATACTTATATAGAAAAATAAATATTTGAATACGTAGAAAACAACCAAGACTCAAAAGCAAAAACTCGGGCTCATCACACAAATATTTGCCCATACCGAGAATCGAACCTGGGCCCGCTAGCTTCATAGGAACTTCAGTACCACATCTTCAGTACCAGCTACTTTAACTAGGCCTATGCGTAGTCAGATGGCGGGAGTATCCTGACAGTTTTAATCCAGGCTGTCTAGAATTGGCTAGGTCTAAAGTAAGTGGAGAATTTAAGGGGTGGTTGTCGTCAGGAGCTTGAATTAGGTAATTAAATCATTTTTATTTAAATTTAGTTAATTATGAATTAAATATGAAAATAAAAAACAGAAAGGGCTCCGTTTTGCGAAAGGGCATGGAACCCTAAAAACTGAACCGAAAAATTAACATTTAAATTAGAGATGAGGTAAAAAGTTGTTTAAACTCGGGCTTCGTAAAATTTCTGCTGAATTAGACATTTATGTCATTTTATCACAGCTTACATTGATTTATCACAGTTATAACTTTTCTTTATATTAATATTCTAGCGTCGCGCCCTGGCTTCCCTCGAACTCAAACAATTAAAAAAATTGTCTATGTCCATTCAGAATAATGTACCTATCTACCTTTTATCGTATATGATCAAATATTATAGGATTCACACACTGATTTATTTATTCAAACAAACATTTCACAGCTTTACAGTAACAACCAATGCACTCAATCTGTCAGTATATTTTTTATGCCAGAGAGAGTGTAGAAGCAGACAACCGAGTACTATTTAATACTCTGGTTTTACTGTACTCAGTTTTCTAATACAATGAATTTGCTGTTGCCAAAATATCTGCGCTCGGGAAATGACGCCTGTAACCAAGTGAATACGAAGTTCAAAATTATCTTCTTGTTCAAAATGACATTATTTGCCTTTAAGATGTCTTTAATGATAGACGACTGTTGAAATTACTAGCATAGATGCATTCTATCGAAGTCCTCAGGGCAACGCATTTGCAGTCTGTTGTAGTCTTGATATCGCAACTGTCTGTGGGTCACAGGTCTCACTCACCACCAGGTGGCCTGTGAGCTTGTTTGCCGTCTGTATGCCATAAAAATATGTCATCTATCAGTATATTTATTATACTAGAGAGAGTGTTAAAGCAGACAACTGAGTACTACTCGTATTTAATACTCTGGTTTTACTGTACTCAGTTTTCTAACACAAGGACTTCGCTGTTGCCAAAATATCTGTGCTCGGGAAATGAAGCATGTAACCAAGTGATTACGAAGTTCAAAGTTAGCTTCTTGTTCAAAATGTCATTCTGTGCCTTTTACATGTTCCTTAATGATGCGAGTTTGTTCCTGCTTTGATCTTATTAAGTTAACTTGTGTTGTACTTATTTTATAATTGCCACGTGCTACTTTCAACTTTTTGTAGCACGAGTTTTGTAGATGTTTCATTTTTTAAGTTTATTTAATTCCCTTTTGATTATCTTATCTTTTTCTTATTACATAGTATAAAACAGTCACTTTCGCTCTGTATATCTCTTTCATCAATCTTCTTTAATCCATCCATTTCATTTTCCGTAGATACCTATAGTAAATTCTGGTTTACGTACGGGTGGTTTAGAAAACTCACATAAACTGAAATTCAATTCAATTCAATTCAATTCAATTATTTATTGCTTTTTCATAATGGTACACCTTATTCTAATATAAGAAGAAAGAAGGTTGCTAGTAGGACATTTTGCTTTCTGCTTCTCTTATCTATTATTGGATTCCTATCTCACATTTTGTTTTTCTATGATGCAAAAGTGGAGTTTAATAAGCTGATAAATCATACATATTTTTGTATATAAACACATACTATCAGCCTAATGGAACCCTGACCCACCATGGAACTGTGTCACAGTGACCAAGATGATTTAACTTGTAAGAAGTCTCCAACAAATTGTTTTATAATGCCTCTGTGACACCGTTCTATGGTGGGTCAGGTTTCCATTGAGCTGATAGTACATACATACCAAAGGCAGGTGCACCAGTCTAAACATACAACTATCGCTTCCTCTACACTGAGAAAAATGAGCTTCTTACGGTGACCAAATTTGTAATGTACTCGCGCCAAATACTTACCTCGTGCTTTTCACATGTAAATTATAAGAGTTGCTTAGTTTTTTTTTATGTCCTTTCCAAAGGAAGGATATAGGCACGAGGGTATGTTATCTGATATATTTGCACCCAATGTTATATATTATATTAGAATATCGCCGGCGATTGTATACTGCTGACGTGTGCCTGTCACCGACAGGTTGATAGGGCCGGCTATTCATAACTGTAATAGGCTCTAGCCTGTAATCAAATCAGGGAGGCTAGACAAGTTGCTTGACGCTAACTTAAACGATTTACGAAAACTGACAAAATGTTTGGAATTGACGTTGGCGCTCGACGCTACCGTCTGACAGCTTACGTCCATCCTATACATTTTGGATAACGAGAACGAACGCCGAATGCATCTTGTCTAGGGCCTTAGGTAACGTTGTTCGTCAGCAAATAAGTAGAAGCTGATTACTGGTGTGTCAAGGTTATTTTCATTCATTTAGTTCAATCAATCAATCAATCATAAACTCACGCCTTCATTCCCAGAGTGGGGTAGGCAGAGCCACAGACTCACCAACAACTCCAAAAACTTGTTGATCATTCTGTGACCACATTTTGCACAACCAGGCTAAGATGTTATCCAGTGTATATAAGTGACAGGTTGCAAACCCATCGCCTAACAGCACTACACAGCCTTTAGTCCCTTAGTCGTCTCTTACGACATCCACGGGAAGACATGGAGTGGCAACTTTCTAACCCGGCACCACGGCACGGTCATTTAGTTAGTAGGTATATTTCAAATACAACACCTTTATTCGAGGCAACGAAGGCTATAAACGCATATAACACGCGAGGACAATCGTTTGGTTAAAGAGTATTTTACTCTGATGGACTAAACAGAAGCACATGAGGTTCGATCCACGCGCTTCTGTCAAGTGCATGATCATGTTTATCGATGTGGATAAAAGTAGATAAAATATCTGTCACTTGGACTTTTATGTCAGATGTATGGATGCTTTATAAAAGTCCGTTGATATAATTCTAATTTAAAAGTAATTTTAATACATTTCACTTAAAGATGTAAATATTTTACCAAATTACAAACAAGATTTCAACTGCGAAACATCATTAACAAATTCTGTTTACGCTACGGCCAAATTTGATTAAACTATTATGAACTTTATTTCATTGACACTAAGTCCGTATTTAAGTGATTTTATCGAGTTACGAGCGTCTGGGCTTATTTAGTAGTTACACCTTACGATTACGATACGATTTTAAGAGTTCATATTTTAGGATATTACTTTTATTAAGTTAATGTTTGTTCGCATTTAAGGTTAAGACACACGAATAGAAGAAGATGAAAAAGATTGATAAAGATAAATTACAATGACATGTCATCATTATTATCATCATATTAGCCAAATGACGTCCACTGCTGGACATAGGCCTCCCCCAAGGTTTGCCATAAAAACCGGTCCTGCGCCGATTGCATTTATCGGTTTCCCGTTTCCTCGATAATGACATACATTAACCGCCTGTAGCACAATCGACAAGTATAGCATATTTGACAGATAAATCTAGCCCTTTCTCTGTCTGACAGTTGAAAATAGACCAGGACCAAGTTTAAATGGCAGATAAATTTACTGGTCGATTGTGAAACAGGCCCTTAATCTAGTAACTTAATGTCACCATTTGGAAATCATTTGAAATACCGAACGCCTAAAAATATCCCTGTTGTCTTCTCAAGTAAAGATTTAAGGTATTCCGTTTATGACAGACATTCAAAATTATCAAGAAATTGCTTTCCGACGTGTTAGAAACTTGTATTTGTCTACTTGTACTTACAACAGATTAAACAACTTATTTTTAAAATAAATAGAAAAATCAGGCTTGTAAACATTTACACTTTGTCATAAAAAACAATCCATTACAATTTTAAAAACTGTAACTTTTAACTAAAATCCATGTTCTACTTAGATATTATGTTTACTAAAATCTAATTCGTTAAATTAAGATAGAAAAACATAAGACACACAAGAAAATCTTGCTCATTTGCAAGAGTACAAAATATTTCTTTTAAAATTCGTATCAACGTTGCCCGAGCATGCCAAAAACATTCCAGGTTCCACGAAGCCTGCACGAAAACGTTACATAAAAAACCCTCCCAGAAATTTAATTAAAGAACTGAGTCCGTCACGTATACCGTAAACCTTAGTTGGCTGTTACGGATCGCGTCGGGCTTAATAGGGAGTCAGGTGTTACTCAGATTATCTTAAACTCAGTTATGGGGGGTGCCGGACCGAGGCTACGGTGCGTGTTGACCTGCCATTAAGGGGAAGGGTAATGTGTTTATCAGCCTATATTACGTTTGTATGTATGTTTGTTCGTTGGTAGCGCTCTAGAAACTAAACGCGTGGACAGATCCTGATGATTCTTATGTCAATCGATTTGTCTTAATCTTGTGCCCAAAATTAAATATGACGGCAACCAGACGCCATAATGTAAAAAAAAAGTCGACGAGCTTTGACAAGTGGGGTATCATTGAACAGGTATTTAAAATTAATCTTTAGGTTTCTTTCATCATTGTTAATTTTGAAAGATCATTTAGGATTTATAACGATTTAACCCATAAAGTCGCAAAACAAAAAAAAAAACTGAAATATAGTCTCATTGGAATTCAAATATTTACACCATTTTATTTGAATAAAACGACGATCTGGTCAAAATAGCCGGTAGAAACCCAAGATAAAAAAGACCCAAGATCGTAGAGAACGTAGTGCAATGGAAGAGGCCTACACTCAGCAATGGGTAGCAACAGGCTGAAGAAGAGGAAAAAGAAGAAGATTGGAATAAAAAATACATAAAGTGCACCATAAGAAATGGTATGGTATACTATACAAAATAACTTTTAGGGTTAAAGTTGGTTAGTAACAGTCGGGTCTTTTAAAGCTTGCATTGTGTTACTTTACCGCATATTATCATGTGGAGTGCTCCGAAGAACTGTTTGGAATATTGCTGGTTTCTTTACCGTACCACTCGCAAACGACTATCTTTTCATCTCTCAATGGATGGCAGTCTACCTCTATGCGTTTGAAACGAAACATTTTGCCGCGCACGACAGTGTTATGGAATCAGCTTACTGCGGTATTTCCGGACCGCTACGACTTGGGGACCTTCAAGAGACGAGCATACTCTTTTCTCAAAGGACGGCAACGCATTTACAATTTCTCTTTTGGTAGGTATTGTAGGTGTTTATGGGAGACGGTGATCACTTCACATCAGGTTAACTGTTAGCTCGTTGGCCTCCTCTAGCATTATATATTTTTTCAATTATCTAATAACGTTAGGTAAGTTATGTTATGACTAGCAAAAAAAACGGAAATTCTGCTTCGATAAAATAATAGGTACCCAATATGATTAAACCTAACCTTTAATTCACTGCCGCGAAGACACCAACTACTTGTTTATTGTTGTTTTCTGGTTTTACTTTTTTCTGTGTGTCTTGTGTGTGTAGTGAATAAATGTTTTTTTTACTTTTACTTTTACTTTAATTTAAATAAATTGTGCTGCTAGCTGGCAACACCTTTACATTCTCCTCATGACTTTGCGATCCAAGCCGCACCTTTGCTAAACTGAAAAAAAAACCGGACAAGTGCGAGTCGGACTCGCGCACGAAGGGTTCCGTACCATAATCTATACAACATTAGCAAAAAACGGCAAAAAAATCACGTTTTTTATACGGGAGCCCCCCCCTTAAATAATTATTTTATTCTATTTTTAGCATTTTTTGTTATAGCTGCAACAGAAATACATCTTCTGTGAAAATTTCAACTCTCTAGCTATAACGGTTCGTGAGATACAGCCTGGTGACAGACAGACGGACGGACAGCGGAGTCTTAGTAATAGGGTCCCGTTTTTCCCCTTTGGGTACGGAACCCTAAAAATTAGTTTTTTTTCAGAATAAACCAGTTTAAAGATTCTGTTCTGTGTTATTTATTTTACAGTTTTTCTTGATCTGCGTATTCCGATTTAAGATGATAGATTAAAATCAACGAACGAAATCGACCATTACCTACATTACTAAAGTCAAGGATACTCAAAGGTAATTCAGTTTAGCAACTTAACTGCGGAACTGTGAACTTATCACTAACTCAAATTGGGGTTCTTGAAGAGACTGTCTATTGACTTGACGTTTACCCTGACGGCCTATCCTGCAGGGATCTAATCACTTTAAATTATAGAGTTATTTGGCCAAAGTATAAAGAGCCTGAGAGGTATCAATGTGTTTGAAGTTGAAGTTTAATTTGAGTTCAATAGTTCTCTAGAGGACGTCCGCAACTAGGAACGCATACAATTAGCTTCCCTGTGCTCCCTCTATTTCTTTTTGATGGGGGTCGATTTCCATAAAAACTTTTCGGAAAGGTAAAAACAATTCGGAATCTAATTTAAATTGGATTATAATACCTTCTGTGCGGCGGTACAGAACCCTCGGTGCGCGAATCCGACTCGCAATTGACCGGTTTCTTTGTGAGTTTACTGACAGCTTATTCATTATACAATCATAATACTTGCAAAGGGTTACTTCTTACGCTGTTTGCTAAGCGCAATAATTTTAATCCATCGAGAACTGGGCAGTAATGAGATGAATTGTTTCATAATCACGTTTTAGTTATTGTACATCTATAGTTACTCAACTTTTTGTTTTTTTTACGTGTGATTTTTATTAATTACTATCTGTTGCCAGCAACTCCAGTCTGCTTGGAAGTTGTTTAACGCTATTTTCTCGAGTACTACAAGCAGAACAAAAAGTCTTAAAATGTCCTTCCTCAGACTACAATCTATCTAAAGTTAATTATTATTAAAGAAACTAAAATGGTGTGCACTATTTCAACATAAACAAAAGAGAGGCTTACAGTACTTTTAGTGTTAATAGAATTTACTGCCTGTGACAACGATGTACAACATTTTACGTCTCTCTTTTGTTTTACCGCAAAATAAACCAAGGACCGGCCGTAGTCGAGCCGACAAACTGCGGGTCCGACCTATCCGTAACACAACAGAGTATATCACGTAAGTTTACGAAGTTTTGTGCCAAGCCTCGGAATAAGAGGTAAAATAACAAAACTTTACAAAATTTGCGGAACAAGTAAAAGGTTTCTTGAACTTACTAAGCCGTTGGAAAGATTTGACACATAATTGATCTCAACCTAATTTAACTCTAAAATAACGAAATTAAACCTGAGGCTGTTTAGTATTAAGAAACTATTACCTTAGAAACTAACCGCATTTTCACAACAGGTAATTATAAGAGTCAAGAGACACATAACGATAATGCCGTTTGGACTGGCGCCAAAGGTAGGTAGGGGTGATTGGCTCAGACGATATCTAGATTGTGCCTCAAACTTTGTATACAAACCCTTTGCTTCGTGTACAGACCTATATTTTACTTATTGCTGTGCCGAAAGCATTTTCAAGGACTTAAACTCTTCATTGAACTATCTAAACGCAATATATAGCCTCGTTGTCACGTCTCCATCAGATTTCATAGCACAGTGTTCATCCAGCTTTGGCTTATAGACGATGCCGTGACATCTTGCAGCACGATTGGAATTATACAGTTGGCGTCAAGCCAAAAATTGGAGTGCGCAAAGCAGTCTGTGGCCTCACACTTTACGATACTCAAATAAGGTATTTTAGAGTACTATCATCACTCGCACTTTTCTCTAGTTTACACCGCCCGGGAGGAGATAAATAAAATTACCTACAGCAACCCGTCGTTCCAAAGTGTCACGCGCACCCATAGTAATGGATTACGTGATCTTTTGACTCCCCGATACCTTCCGCTCCTATTGTAGGTATCCTCTGGACTGCATTTTTGGATCGCTTTACATTTTGCGAGGACGTGATGCAGCCGTTTTATTGTGAAAGTTGTGTCCGGTATCTTATGGGGTTGCTTTTATAGTTGCTCTAAAAGAAGGTTGGGTTGTTAGGAAAATTTATGTCTTTCGTAATTGCGATTGTGCATGGATGTTTGTGTTGCACATATTTTTACCAAATTAGTCACTACGTGTTCTAATAATGAAGAACAGTGACAAACTTATCTTCTTAAGTAATCTCTTCCAGCTAACCTTGATGTTGATGAGGAGGAAAATCATTGAACTAAAAATTATAATTACAACAAATTACATGATTGTTGATTTATGTATGTACGTCAGCAAATCGTTTATGTGTCAAGAAACTACCTTGTTATAATTTCAAACCGGTCAAATGCAAATCAAACTCGCGCACTGAGAGTTCCGCGCCGTCCGACTCACCTTTGGCCTGTTTTTATTGCACTATAATCACATCAAATTTGACACTTGTATGTTTTGTATCATTTTAACATTTAGACCTAAAACAAAAAAAACGTTGACGAGACTTTTTTTGTGGGAAACTCCTATTATTTTTTGGCGTTTAGATTTAGCATACTTGTTTCTAAACCACCGTAACACATTATTCGCTTCTTTTTTTTGGTTCAAAGAGGGCTTAGGAATAGGGTCCCATCTGGTATCTTATATATTTATTTATTTATTTAAAGAACATATCTGACAGCTTGATGCAAAATCTTTTGGGTACGGAGCCCTAAAATGGAGGAATGATGATAAATAAAAGCTTTCATTGCTAGCAATCACAACTGCAATTTATGAACTAGACGCAACAAGTTTATTTAGCTACATTTCAAATACGGTAAAATAAATGAGAAACTCGGCAATACTGCTCGTACTGCTCGTTTGCAGTTTCCAACCAAAAACGAAAACTCAACTAGCTTAATCTAGCCAGCATCTCTATTCTAGGCGGTAAAAACCATATCGTCTTTGACCTGTTATCGTATTGTCAATGTTTTAATAGCTCTTATTTTAATGACAAAAATAGCGGCCTAGTTAAAAACAATACCATAACAAGTCAAAGACGATATCGTTTTTACCGCTTAGAATAGAGGCCTAGGTTAGCGGAATGCGCGAAGACGACCTTATCCTTTATAAATATGTTTTTTTTTTTTTATTACTGGTAGTAGTACTATGAAAAAACATAAGAAAGATAATTACAAAACTTGTAAAAAAACCAGCTTCAAAATTATCACTTTGATATTTTCTGAAAAAAATTAAATGTGACATACAGCCAGACGAAAATAGAGAAACCAAGGGTTCCAAGTTTGAGCACTAAATAAAAAACAAAAGCCGTTATCCTTAACTTTTACAATTTCAATCGATGTATCTAGATACAACAAGTTTATTTAGCTACATTGCAAATGCGGTAAAATAAATGAGAAACTCGACAATACTCGTACTGCTCGTTTGCAGTTTCCAACCAAAAACTAAAACTCAACTTGCTTAACCCCGCCAGGTTAGCAGAATGCACAAAGGCGAACTTATCCTTTACAGGATTCTATGTTATACTGGTTTTTTTCCTAGACTTTGTAAAGTCGACTACAAAGAAATCTATCCACTTTTAAACCTTATTATAATGCAATAAGGCGTGACATGTGACGCGATAGCCTAGTTTGTAGTGATAGTGACCCTGCCTAAGAAGCTAGTGGGCTCGGGTTCGATTCCCAGTATGGGCAAATAAATGTGTGATGAGCACGATTATTTGTTTTTGAGTCTTGGATGTTTTCTACGTTAAGTATTTATTTCTCTATATAAGTATTTATATCGTTGTCTAGTACCCATAGTACAAGCCTAGAGCTTAGTTTGGGACTTGGTTAATTTGTGTGAGTTCATTCCTTGATATTAGTTATTTATTTATCTCTTTGTGGTCGACTGTACGTCAACTTGGTTCAGGATATGAATTATCAATAAGGTGAAATTTCGCCGACATGCATTGTAAAGTTAAAATGTATGACAGATAAGGACAGAGCATAATTCAACACTTTAGCTATGGCGCGTTTTTAACTAAGAGGGATAGTCTGTACCCCAAAATCGGACAAAGGGAATTTTTCATCCCGAAAAATTAAACTTTCCGGGAGAATAGCTATAAACGACTTTTAGCAGACTTTTATTGCCAGAAATTTCTATAATATTTTTAAAAGCCGTAGGAGACAAACGAGCTCACAAACTATCTTGCAGTCGGGTCCCCTTTGTATGGGTTTTTTTTTCGGAATAATTGTATAAGGCATTATAACTTTTAGCATAAAGTGTCAAAAAGCAGAAACTTAGATTACATACATTTAGTTGGTTGAATAACATTAATGAGCCGAATGTTCGTCAGGAATAAACAAAAAAACGAATTAAGCAGTTTTTTTTTCAGCATAAACGTTTTCAACGTTTACACGTTGTAAGCAACGCAGCAAGATGTTCCCGGCTTATATAAAAAAAAACCTAACACCATAACCTATCCGAGTCACTTCTGCCCCGACCCATGTTGCTCGTTCGTTTCACTCGCTCCCATTATGTGACACATCATTATGCCATATGACGATAATACTTTAAAAAAATATTCGTAAAGAAATTCCGTCCCATCAAAATCTACCAATCTACCAACCACCAATACCAATCCACCAATCACCAATACCACCAATCAATCTACGAGTATATATATTTAAAAATCTACCAAGCAATCATTTGGACATTACCAACATTATTTATTAGGAACCATTCCCGGTGGCAGAGGCCCTAGGGAATGGTGCCCATGTTGCTGGCTGCATTTCCTCATTTGATTCCTATTGCTAACCTTTGGCCGAGGAAAGAGCCAGCCCTATGGTCACCTGACGCACTAATTAGTTTATTTTAATGTTTTATCAATTATGCTAAATGTGTTATCTATATATATAATCTATATTATAAAAAGCAAACCTGACTGACTTATATATCAACGCACAGTCGGAACTACTGTAGCTAGAAACTTGAAATTTGGTACAGGAGTTTCTTTCATGATGTAAGTGAGCACTAAGAAAGGATTTTCCGAAAATCGACCCCCAACGGGAAGAAATGGTGGGAGTAGTGGGAAACTAATTCTACGCGTACGAAGTCGCGGGCGTCCTCTAGTGCTAAATAAGTTTCGGACAATAAAAATTATGCCATTTACACGGCACCGCTCGTGGTCATTTGTCATCTCAGATTAGAATGTCACCATGCTAGTTATTTCACTATCTGTTGACCGCTTTTTCGTGAAGCGGTATTCATGCAGAAAAACGCTAAATTGGAAAGGGTTGCTAGGCAACCAATCATCACGGAGCATTCATGCCAAATGCGTTTTTGCAGCACACATGTCGCCACGTCTCGGCCTCTATCCAACTTCGTTTAAACCATTACGTCAAATTAAATTGACGACAACAATGATGGCGGTTAAACCGTATGAATATTCGATTGCTTCCTTTTTTCTCGTATTCCTAAATCGACATAATTATTCTGGATTGACAAATCCTTGTTTCCGTTTTCGACATGTTCTTGTTTGGACCCATTGCGTTTTTGACAAATAATTACATGTCATTATAATAAAGCCATTCTGTGACTACATAATAATTTTAACATGGTTATTGAAAGAACAAACAAAATCGAACCCGGGACCTCTAGCTTCATAGGCAGGGTAACTACTAACTAAGCCAACGCATCGTCAAATCGTCAAATTTTCAAAAATATTAATTCCATTCCATATGGATATCAGGGCCTGTCACTATAAGAAATAAACCCTTGTCTGCCATAACTTTACTTGAATTTCCACTCTCCATTAGCGGTATGTTGACGGTTTATTATTCCACATCTCACAAGCATATAACCGTATTCTCAATTCGCAATTAAATGTTCGTGCAACGTAACCCTTAAACACTTTTGTTAAACCACACATTTGCGCCAATTACGTGCTCAAATTATGTGTATTGTGGGTAAAGTGTGTTTAAAATAACGTTGAATTTGTCGGCGAGGGCAGCTGTAAATACGTTTGCAGCGAGCAGAGCACGCGATGTACGTTTTTGTGTTGGTTGCTAGTGTTAGCGGAAATGGTACTTGGTTATCTGGTTTTTAATCTGATGAACTAGAGACCTACCTTCGCTTCGCTTTGTTTTCAAAAAGGCTTCAGGTAAGCGATGATGAGGCTTCGTATGAGTCTATTTTTTTATCGGTGCTGTACATAGCTCTAACTCTCTAGTAGTATAGACAAAAAACATACATACTTACCTTCATGTCCGTCCCCAAAGGGGTAGGCAAAGACTATGGAACGCTAGGTGCTCTATACATACAACTTTCGCTTCCTTTATTGGTACATTCATAAACCTTTGCATCCACTTATGTCGTATTAGTACTTATACATTACTATTAAACAAGCATCTTTAAATTATAGGTGTTTAATTTTAAATATAACAAAATTTTGATATGTTGTAAAATAAAAGACGAGAGTAATATTGTTATTTAAGCAAAGTTATTCAAATAGGGGCCACTGACAACCAGGGTCGTATTTTTGGTTATCCCCGCCATGTGCCGCCCTATTAAAACTATTTGATAGTTGTTTGAATTTTATTTTCTATTTTTGTCATTATCTATTTCTATTCTTACTCCAATTTATTTTCCTAATGCTTTGTATATTCCTATTTCACCTTAAGGTTAGGTTAGGTTAGGTTAGTTAAGTCTCCAGTGGTGGCATAGTCATCAGCCCACGGTGCCCCTGCTACCAGCCCTTGGAGGTTACACCGGAGAGGTTTTAGACGGTAGGCTTCCACCTCAGCTCTCGCAGGAGACTGAGGTGGTTGTGAGTCCGTCATACCCCTTCCATTGGCTACCCTAGCCGGAAGGGGATGCGTAAATGCATTTCCTCTCCGTTAAAAAAAAAAAAAGGTTAGTTAAGTCTGTGAGGGTCGTAATTGAATGCGAAAGCAGAACCTGCGGCCCTCGCCAACAACGGCGAGGAGGGAGAATCACTGGATTTTTAGTGGGTATTGCTACCACTCTCCGTTGGTGAGTTCCACATAACCACACCCCCCCGGGTTCAGGTGATATGCGTGAAATAATTTTCCCTGCGTAAAAAAAGGTGAGGTTAGGTTAGGTTAGGTCTATGTTTTTACTGGTTCATGTCACATTGTAGGTGTTTGTTTGTTGATATTGTTAAATACTTCATCAAACTCTCCTGCACAAGGTCCATCCCTAGCTGCAGATTTAACGAGAGCTCACAGTACACTCGCGTTAACTTCTTATTTCGCTCTCTTGATAAATGACTCTTCGGAATGTTGGCTAATTTCTGCCTAAGGTCGGAATTTAAAGAAATGTCAACTGCAGCTTCTACAAAAAACATTTCGACGGTTACTAACAGACGGATGAACAAAGGGATCGCCTTAATTTCTTTGTGTTTCGCGAAATATTGAGACGTTCACGCTTTCTGTTGTGATGGCATTCATAATTGGAATCGGCCTTTAATAAAAATCTGTCGTCCTTTTTTTTTCTCACAATTTAGCAGAGATTTTCTTTTTCCTCTTGAAATGATTCGTCGTGAAGATGAAATATTAAGTACTCGAAGGTTTAACAAGTATAAATAGATATTCAACAACAAGATCAAATACATTTAGTTACGTTAAAACACTGATGGACGTTATACAATTGAAAAAAAAAACAACATATTATTGTCGTTTGAAAATTCAAGATTAGTCTTAAAATTACTCAGGAACTACGAGAATCTTGACAAATCCCAGAAACCTTGTAAATGGTACATTTCCTCATTTAAGTGATGTACTATGGTATAACAAAATATAATTATTGATGGTAATATCACAAAAAAACTATTGCATAATTTAAAAGACCTAAACGCAAACACGATCAAAATTTACTGCTTTGTTTTACTCTCTTTTAAGATGCTTTTCTGCTTATTGAATAATCAGAAGTTTGTCTTCATTTTCAATTACTTCATAATCAAAAACAACTATGTGGCTAATCTTATTTTTCACGAATTTCGTTAAAAAGTTCACTATTTAAATTGCAAGATGCACAAAACCGAAGAAAAATATTATGAGCAGCAGTGCATTTTAAAAAAGGAACTTTAACCTACATGTTTATGAAAAGCGTACCTCGGAGCAATGATACCGGTGTCCCATTCACTGGATTCCCATTTCCTATTTTGCGAGAATACCGGATTTAGTTTTATATTTTTATTGCTGTTGCTGTAGTAAAAATATTTTAATATTGAGCATATTTCTTGGGATGTGAGCTAGTTAATGTTATTATGATTAATTCTGAAGATTTTGTTACACTTCGGTTGATGTGGCTTCTCAGCCAGTTTCTTACCTTCTGTCTATTACTGTTTGTTGTTTTTATCGTAAGCTTTTTTGGGAGGATTTAGTTTTGCACATTAATTTGGAAAATTTACCTTCAATTGGAATGTGCTGACTTAAAAAAACGTTAATTATGAGCCGAATCTGATGATAAAGTAAGAGGGTGACCTAATTAAATGGTCGGACCCTAATGAGTCCGCTATATATTGCGCAGATCTACTAATTAAGTGTTTTTACATTGGTCTCTTTTATTATTATTAAATAGTAATTGTCTGTATCAAAAGCGTAATGGAATGACCATTCTTAAGTACTGTCTGTCTATTTTTGAAATAAAGAAAGATAATATTGACATAAATCGAGTCAAACAATTACGACCGATAACATAATATACCTAATTTATTGTATATCTTATATTTTTGCAAAGAAAAACTAAATTTTGCTAGTGAAATGGTTGTAATTATACTCGTATTTCAAGACGTATTAATAAAGTTGTGTAATTTTATTAGAAACTGCTTTTTACAGGACTAATGTAGTGCAGACATAAAAGAAGCGTTATTTGATTAAAACGGTTTCGTTTTGTTTAAAACGGCTTCATTATAATATGCTCTTTTATTTATGTTAATATAATAAATAATTATTATACTCAGCTCATTTTTGTTTAATATAGATATTTAAATAAAATAAAAACTTACGTTGTATTTCACAGACTATTTTACTTTGTGTTAATTATGCCGAAAGTTGTGGTTATACAAGAAATCATCTTGACGTACGAAGAAACAACCCATACTTATTTTAAAAATAAGTAATTGAAGATAGTAACCGCCTGTTTCACAATCGACAAGTAAAACATATTTGACAGATAAATTCGCCCTTTCTCTTTCTTACACTTGAAAATAGACAAGGAGAGAGACAACTTTGTATGGCAGATAAATTTACTCGTCGATTTTGAAACAGACCCTAAGTGTACAAAACTAACCATTAAAAACTAAACCTTATAAATCAAAAGAGTTGAACGGAAAATCGCAAAAACTTTGCTGTTTCATAACAAATTAGGACCGGAACAATCTTTCTTGCTGTTGGAACGGAACGTCAACTTTCACTAACGACCTGAGCAAACAGAATTAAAGTAATCAGCGGAGCGGGGTCTGCAAAACAAGAAGATGATAAATTAACTAGTGGATCTGCGAGGTGTTTGCGCGGGAGTTTTTATTTTATTTTTGCTCTAAATATTCTTCATAGTGATATAATATTATATTACGTAACCCAACCTTTTTTCGATTATAATTTAATCGTATGTAACATTTCATCGAATTTTATTTCACCGTACGCTATTTTATGCTAAAACCATGATGTTTTCAGGTTATCTTAAACAAGAATTACTTAGGTTAGGTTAGGTTAGGTTAGACTTGTGACTACCAAAAAAAATTAACTCATCGAGAAATGAATTTCGATGGAAAGAAAATTCTGCGTACTTTACACTTACGAGCTATTTCGGCTCGCACTCTGCACTCGCGCAAATACAGCAGCGAAGCGAAACGCAGATATTTTTTGACTGCCAAAGTATCATCGTCTTTAGACGTGTTAGATAAAATAAGATTGAAATAAATTTACACAGCAAATAATCTCCGTAAGCGTCTCCTGAGAATATGAGTTAATTAATTTCGTTTTTATTTCAACACAGCTAAAGACAATGATGCTTTGGTAGAAAAAATATCTGCGCTGCGCTTCGGTGTACGCCGACAATAAAGCGCGGTTTAGACAAACAATAAAAGTTGCAGAATTTGACTGCTGTCTTACTCCAACTTTAAAGTTAGAAGGAGACAGCAAAATTGTGCTTATTTCTCTAGAACTAAAGTTAAAGTACGGAAGCAGTCAACTTCTGCAATTTTTATTTCTAGTGTATTTCGCCCTAAAGGCGCGAAGCTACGAGCACATTAGATTTCATATCTGGGTATGACTTTAGTATGGGACGGGTTGTAAATCGATTTGAATTATGCGATAGAAGAGTAAGCACAAAGTATGACTATTCAACCCACGGGGCTGGGTAACGGAGATGCGGGGCGTCGCGCGTAGCGTTGGGCGGTGCGCGGTCTACACTAAATTCAAACATTAGGCGTTGTACCAAAGCGTTTACAGAGAAGCAATTTTACACGTGTCGCTTCAAATACAACGTTACTCGCGGCTCGGATGGAATCGCCGCGTTGCGCGCTACGTTGCTTGCGTCTATAACAGCGGTACCCACAAATGCACCCGCAACATCTCTAATCTGTAAGCCCCGCACCACGTGCCGCGTCACGCCCCGCATCTTCATAAACAACATCGTACATTGTTAATTATGTTTGGTATCAATGGGATCACCTCGTAGTATCAAACCAAAAAGGATTTTTTAAAGTGATCCTTAATTGAAGGAGAAATAGGTGAACATACATGAAAAAACACATATAGTGGATCGCCCGACGCGACGCGCGACGCCCCGCGTTAAACAAGTCAATGCTGCTGTTTGTTAGAAAGATTGCTTAGTATTATTATAATTACATTATGATAAATTTTACTCGTGGCTATATTTTATCATAAACGTTTACAATATAAGACACAGTTATTAATTAAATTAGCCTGTCATTTTAGTGTTGAGTAAACCTTCTTCTGCTATCTTCATTGTAACGTTGATAGAATGAGAACAGTTCAAATATTCATTGCTAAAATAATTTGATTGTATTTTAAGTAGTGTTGTGAATTTAAGCTTCGAGGCGTAAACTACAAGACTTGAGTCGCGACTTCTGAGTCTAGAAGCCTCGAACCTTAAAGCCTCGACCATATAAGCCTCAACTTAATAAGTTCGCATTGTTGCTTACGAGCACAGAAACCTCAGAGTCTTTAAGCCTCAAGCTTTAAAGCCTCCTAAGCTTTGAAGGTTTAAGTCTATAAGGTTTGTAGCATTTAAGTCTTAAAAGCTTTTAACAAAGTAGATTAATTTATGTTATCTATGCCATATTTGATAATTATACAGGATGCCCGTGAGGAACCCGGGAGATTTTAACAGCATAATCCTGAGGTCGTTAGAAGTAAAAAAACCATGCAAGTGCGGGTCGGACTCGCCCACTGAGGGTTCCGTACTTGTTGTTGTTGTAGCGGCAACAGCAATACATCATCTGTGGAAATTTCATCAGCCTAGCTAGCCTAGGTTCATGAGATACAGCCTGGTGACATGACGGACGGACGGACGGACAGCGGAGTCTTAGTAATAGGGTCTCGTTTTTACCCTTTGGATACGGAACCCTAAAAACTAGGTAGACCTAGACCTCCACACCGGACACCGTCAAATTAAGGGTTAAAAATAAATATAGGTACAGTCAAGTGTAAAAATATAGGTGCACATAACCAATCAAAAATATGTCCCATAGTACCTTAACGTCAGCGAAATAAGGCGTCGATACATAATTATGAGAGGATGAAATCGATACGTATTTTTGCACTTGACCGTACAATAATACTTTCTTCCTATGATGCTCATTGTTTGAGCTCTTAACGCTTAACTCAGGCCTTCGAGGTTCCGGGCCTTGAGCTTTCAATAAGCCGAGTTTTTAAAGCTTGAGCTGTCTATGAACCCCGAGTCTTAAAGACTTGCTCTTAAGAGCTCATAAAAAGCTCGAGTCTTTAAGGTTCTGAACCGTTTCTGAGCTCAAACCTTTAACGCTCGAGTCTTCAAAGCTTGAACCTTCAGGGTTTGGAAGTCTTTAAGGTTCAAAAGTCTTCAAGACTAGTCTTTTAACAACACTAATTTTAAGGCAATGATTGTAATATTTGAATATTAATATGTACGGAATTTAAAGTTAACTAAGATTTAAACCATAAAATATAAATGCTTAGAATAACCTGGGGCCTGTAACACAGGATATTAACCGTTCTTGCCAAAAAATAAATCCCCCAAAAAAGGCAAAACACGCGATGGTTCACTAACGCATGTTCCTATTTCTCCCTCGTCAACTCAGCTGTCCTGTAATGATTTATCATTTTCATCTTCGCAAACATCCAATATTGCTCCGTTTTTATGACTTGAGCGACTGAAATCCGAAACTCAGACGCGACTCGTTTTATTTCAACCAACGCTGACCGCGTTACGCGTCGAAGCTGTTACCGTTTCTGCAACATCTATATTTTGTTACAAAAAGTGACATTTGATATTTTTCCCACTAGTCACGTTTGATTCGGTTACGATAGAGGATTGAGCGTCAAAAATGTGTACTCGGTGTGAATATGAATACGCGAAATGGTTTGCTTTTGCATTTAGATGTGTATGTAAAATTTTGTTGATTTGAATCTGCATTGGGTGTGGTTTAGAATTAAAAAAATTGGCTTTAAGGTTTCGATATTTTTCTTCTAGCTAGCTTAGTAGCTAGGGTCACTACCAACGGGTAGGGTGATGGAACCAGTAATAGACAAGGACCAATAATGGACACTTGTTTCTTATTTAACAGAAGATTAGGGTTATTTATTTGTTTAGCAACAATCAACTTAGGACCGTAGGATTTTTAAATTGAGTTAAGTGTCTATTATTGGTGCCTGTCAGCTTAAAGTGGGCGTCACTGGTGCCATCACCCTAAGTAGGCTGACCAAGTTTTGCTATCTATTGCCCGCGACTCCGTCCGCGTTGAAGTAATTTATCGCTCTTTCCTCGGGAACCGTACATTTTCCCGTAATAAAACGTAGCCTATGTGCTATTCTAGAATATCTTTGTGCCAAATTTTATCTAGATCCTTTCAGTTCAGCCGTTCTAGCGTGATTAAATAAAAAACATCTGAACTTTTGCAATTTATAATATTAGTAAGAAGTAAGATATTTAAGAGTTTTGATGTAACTTAAGAATCAAATCAATTGTATATTTTTATAATTTTAAAGTATTTAAAATAAACTTAAATCCTAAAAATCAGCTAAAGAAAACAATAACAATATTTAAACGGACGTAAACGTCCCGCCTAATGTTACCAAGGAACAATAAAGGTAAGAACAAATGGAGCACATAGCGCAGAGCATTATGTCAGACGCTAAGCAGTTACCAAGTGCCGTAACAAAAGTTGCTAAGATTTCTCCCTGTGGACACACTTAAGTGTTTCCTAGTTTTATTGCCTTGATAGGAAACGGTGGCGTTTTATGTGAAGTTGTGATTTTATTACGTCTTTGGTCGACCTCTTGACTGTTTACAGTTACTGCCTCAGAAGGGGTAACGACAATTTATTTGTTGCTGATAACTTCCCATTTTGACTAGTTTACAACGAAAAATACTAAAGTAACTTATAAGAAAGCAAGGAATTTGAGCAAGCAGTTCTGATTTACGTTATCTTCTTCTTCTCAGCATATACTCGTCCGCTGCTGAACATATGTCTCTTCCATGGATTCCCATGAAGTTCTTTGATGCGGCAATTCTGGCCCAAGTCGGCCCTGCCGTCTTCTGGATATCGTCCGACCATCTGGCTGGTGGTCTTCGTCTACGATTCATTGTTTTATTACAATTAGTCTTGATCTTACTTAGGGAGAATATCTCTTATTTTGATTAATTTACAAACATAATGAAGTTATGTTTTTTTTAATTCAATTCAATCCGCAGCAGTGTGCGCGAAATTTACTATCATGGAGGAATTCCAACTTAGTTCGCAGGGTTGGCAACGCATTTAATTTTGTAGTCTTTTTATTGTAGTTAAAAGATTGTTGCCTTGAGAATGAAAATGTCTATGGGTCCCAGATCCCACTTACCCTTACGTGACCTGTGTCGTTTGCCTACTCTATGTAATATTTTATTTTTCTCAAACATGCTCGGAAATGTATACGATAAGATCACGAAATGAAGATTATGAAGTTTCTTGTTTATGGCTCGCGAAGAAGTAATGTATGAAAAACCTAAGGAAAATCCCTTATTGTTCGCTGCTCTAACTTTTTAAATTTGCTTACTAACCTTAAACTGACAAAGGAAAAATTACAAACTGCCAACCACCACTAGACTCTGTAACCATAATTGGGACACAAAAAAAAAAAAACTATGGTACTATAATTATTTATGTGCGGTTAAACAGGTGCTCGAATAGCTTTTTCAAATGGCATGTTTAATAAGCGGCAAATTAATCAATTTATAATATTTCCTCACATTGCTTGAGAAAAGCACTATAAAATATTCGGCCGAAACAAGGATTGCAGGTTTACCCCAAACTCGTCCAGAATCCCTTACTTCACGGCCTCTGCATTAATTTAATTTTATTGTTTAATATAAAAAATTACAGGTCTTGTTACATTTTGTTGCAGTATTCAAATCTCAAACATCTCTATCGACGGACTCCGGTCTGTGCACTGAGCGTGGTCTTCGACGTACGCACATCGAGCTGTTGAAGTCGCCAGGAAAACGCATAGGATTGAAACTGGCAGGTAAGACGATAGATGAGTAAGGATTAGACCCCGTTATCTAACGCTCAGTTTGGGGGCACGCTAAAATAGTGATGTTGCCTAACAAACATATTAAATAAAAATATCAATCAGTAACAACAGCTTCATTTTAAAATATTTTACAAGACACCTAAATATCTTAATAATAACTTAATCATACAAATCACATACTATAAACGAACGAACTTACAAGCTTAGTTAAAACTACACTAATCTAACAAACCGCTACCAGTGGGCATAGTTCCCAAAATGCTGGCAGCATTGCCACATTGCAATCAGTTGATAGAAAATAAGGAAGTTCAAATTGATAGCAGTATTGTAAACAAAAACTGCATAGAGCATTACAAAAAACTACAGTTTTTGCCAGTTACATCAGTAGAGGTCGAAAAATCATTTTTAAAATGGATTATTACAAGCAGGCGACGAAGTTTGACTTCGTATAATTTGGAAAAAATATTGTTAATTTATTGTGAAACATAGAAATTTATTTGTTTATAAAAAAATAATTAAAAAAATCACTATAAAAGAGCTCTGTTGAGTATGAATCAAATCTTTTGGTATGTTAGTGAGTGAGTCAACATCATTTCTATCGATTCAAATTATCGAAATTGCCCCATCACTTGCCCTCAAACTGAGCGTTAGATAACGGGGTTTAGTAAGGATTGATACATTGAATTAATTGAAAAACAACACCTTTGTTGCCAGCTGGACAATAGGGCCTTTTTCAAAAAAAGTGCACGTAGTTAAGGTCTAAAATTTACAATGGTAACTTTTCCATTACGTCACGTTACGACAATTAGTCGTACATTTATGTACTGCTCTCATACGACCATAGGCGGTATCTCATAATCAATAACCGAAGCTGTTTTCATCCTCGTTAGTAAAATGGTTGCACTTGCTACATGAGTTTTGTCTGAGATGCCACTATTTGTCTAATAGCAGTAAGTATAGTTAATTTGTCGTGACGTAATGGAAAAGTTAGTGTTGATAATTTTACTTTTTAATTATGAGCCCTTTTTTTGATAAATTTCCATTTAACTGTAACATACAGTATTTCTCCGAATTGATTCGAAAAATACCTATAGATTGTATTTGCTAACGCTGCAATGTGAATTCGTAACACGTCGCCAATTAATAATGTATTGCAAATCAGCGTCACATAGACCGCTCCGTGTGTATCAGCCGTAATTTTAGAACTCGTTAAAATTTCATACTTTGTGGCAATCGACACTGCAATGTGCTAAATATGCACGTTGATATTAATTAAGTGTTAAATTGTTTGATGAAATCTCACTAGTTGGAATTTTGACAAACTTTGAATTTTAATCAAACTGTTCCTAGTGAAATTTGTTTGTTCGTGTGGCAATAAAATTATTAAATTTTATTTATACTCGTATTTTCAAGGCATTTTGATCAGTTCATTTTAATTTATTTTAAGTTGTTGGTGCCATTCAACTTCAGGTACCAAACACTCAAATGACTTCTAAATCCAACGAATTTGGCAATTTCATAATACCCTATTCCCAAAAAGTTAAGATCTCAAAACGGTTAGCGCAGACATAAGCGCTCTGCACTGGATCATCTCAAAGTGGAACAGCTCAAAGTGAGCTTTGATTTGCGTTAGTACGATACATTTTTCAGTAGTTGACTCGAGGCCCGCGCCCATCTATTGTTTTCACTTTAACTTTAAAAAATCTATCGTACTAATCAAAGCTCACTTTTCAATGTCTCACTTTGAGCCGATCTGGTGTCGAGCGGTTTGTCTGCGCCAACCTTTACCCCAAAACCCTTAACTCCAAAATCCCAAAATGCCTGAATTTCGAACGCAGGTTGATTAACCTTATTTACTCGTAATGACTGCTTTATTATCCTGTCAATATCTATTATGCCAAAGTGCCTTTTAAAATGTTTTTGATTTAAGTCGTTCTAAGATTCAGGCATTTTGGGAATCTGACGTTTTGGGTCTTAATCAATATAAAATTTCGGGTATTTTGAATGAGACATGAGGGCGTAACTCAATTTAAAATTTAGACCGATTAAAAATCACTGTTTAATGAAATTTTGTCGTAATTAAACCTACACGACACGATATAGTTAGTGTCATTAAACGACGCTTTGTTACTGAAATCAGCAGCCAGCCTTATTTGACACGCTAGTGCATATAAACGACCAGTTTTTAAGTGTCTATGGTCTTAGGTACTTAGTAGCATTATGCCTACGGGAACGCACGCACGTCAAATGAGATGAATTTGATGAAGTAAGTAAACACTAACAAAGCAGGTGAACTGAGACATGTTTAAAAATATAAACCCTTTTTTAACGCACACCTTATGTCAAAATAAGTACCTGTATTTTGTACAATAATGTACATACCGCCTCATGTGTAAGCGTCCGGTTCAATGATCGCAGCGATTGAAGTGTACTCCATACCTACTTACTGAAGCATGAAGATACGATGGTACTCACGTTTTTTTCGGGTATAAAAGGTATTTATAGAATATACACATTGATGAAAAGCGACCTCGTGAAAAATCTTGTTAGCAGCGTTGTTAAAAATATTTTTTTCCCTCGAAGAGTGTAAGTACGCGAAATGAATTTGCTTTGATTTATTATGAGGTCTGACGATTCTTAGCGTAGGGGACAGAGCTTCATATTGCAAAATTATATTTTCTGTCTCTTTCACTGGCTGGATTTTTTACATGATTTGACAGTAAAATCAATCTGCTATTAGAAATACCGATGCTGTATAAACCAAAAATATCACGAATATGATTTTGACCATTTGCACTTTTTCATTTTGTTCGTATCGCGTTCCTTATTGCTCTATTTATCTTATCATTCGGAGCATCTCTGTCTTTTATTATATATTCCTTATTTCGGTTTTCCTACAGAAACATATCTCCAATGATGCAATAAGAGGGAAAAGAGCTTGAGTATCATTTTCAAATACACGTGCACGTCAAATTATTTTCCTGTAACAAAAACATACCAAAGACCCTTAGGAATTTTCACCTGAAAAATTCACGAAATAATTGAGTAGGTATCCAATTTCTTTAAATAAAATCCGCGTATTTTTCGAAACAATCCCCGTCAAATCAAATTACAATTCATCAAATATTCACGTCTTGTAAAAATGCTATATTGAATTGAGATCCTAATTTTGGGTAATCTAGGGAGTTTCGTGATGTCGGGGTTTATGCAAGTTAAAATCTGAAACCATAAAGTTTTATGTTGAGCCACTGAGACTCTCATCAGCAGACATAGGAATCCAGGGGGCACTTTTTTTTGACAAGTAGAGGTGCCTATATCGATGAACTCAATTATCGATGCTTTTTCCATAATATACCCCCCCCCCATTGGCCCCCAGCATTGTATGTATTTTTTTGTAAGTATTGTTCTGAAGACGAGTATGAAATTCAAACAACATATTTAAAAAAAATGTTATAACCTCCACACAAATTGAAAAGTCATTTAGCCACCTGAAATGGACTTATCAGCCCAGACGGAGACTTCCGTCTGAAAATTTTGAACAAATTCTGATCGTTTATTTTACATTAGTAGATGGGACAGTAACGAAGAAAAAAATTATGATGAGTAAAATTTAAAAAATCGGTTTTAAAAAAGAAGAAGAGAATTGTGTTATTATTTTGCTTATTTTTTAAAATTTTAATAAAATTATATTTTTATAAAAAATACTTGGAGTGATAACTAGTATATAGAACAAGCATTGATAATTGAGTTTATCGATATAGGAACTCCCTACCTGTCATAAAATTTTTCCCCCTCGATTCCTATGTCAGCTTATCAGATAACATAAGTTCAAACGTTTGATCACATGGGTTGTCTTGGACGCAAAGGGATTCTGAGAGCTATAAAAGGAAGACTACTTCTAAATTTACAAATTTGTGGAAAAAAGTCCTAAAAAAAATTTCGTCAGTTTAGTTTATAACTCTCGTTTACGCTAACATAAGGAAGAGAAGGATTAGAAGGATGCTTAGCATTAGAAAATATACAGAAATACAAGAACACTGTAGAATCACATTGATATAATATATACGTACCCATAGCTGACACCAATTTCAATAATATATTATATTATTGAAATTGGTGTCAGCTATGGGTACGTATCATAATATATAAAGTTTAAAGTACATAATGGGTCCAATTCGGGTTACCGTTCTCTAATTTTAAACGTCTGTAAACTTAAATTTATAAACGTCAAACCCGATTTTGACAGTTCTAAACGCAATCGGTATTCGGGAATGCCTTATTTAAAATTATAGCCATTTTTACAGCTCTTAAATGAATCTGTGCGTTACCACATCAAAAAATATTGACTGGCAGAATTTACAAAATAAAAAAATAGGCATGGTAATACTTTTTTTACGTTTGTTTAGCTATAGTATTTTGAATAATATGTTTTCTTAAAACCTTAATACAATTAGTTCTGAAAAAATAAGAACCCGAAAAAACATAATTTTATATTTTATTTACTATTTTATTGCAAATAGCAACTGGCAATATTACTCATAGGAACAAATTTAAAAATAAAGAACTACCTTACCTTAGCTAGCTAGTTTTTTATTGTAGTACAATGTAAACAAAACAAACAGATACGGGATACCGTTTCAGCTTTAGTTAGACTCGTATAGGTATAATATTTTGGCGCAGCAGTATGCATCGTGAAAACTATGAAACTTCGTTCTTCTGTTACAGTACTTACAGTTGTTTTCGTCAGGAATACGGTTGTTAAGAGTTCATCTTTGGAGCATCAAGGTTGAATTTAGTGACCACCTTCGTGTTATAAAATAACTGTATCTATGAGTAATATGAATATCAGGCTGTACCTACTAGAAACAAAACTAACTTACTTATCGTACCTAACATTGGCGTCAGTTGAAGGTTGAATGAAGTTGTTTTTTCACCAGTGACGCGCGCCGAGACGAGGCAGCCGCGTTTGATTGTTTTTAAAAATCATTTCCACCGAGGATGAAGATTAGTACAAAAATCCAAATTAAAACTCTCGTCTCGCTTGGCCTCGCCGGTGGAAAAGCACCTTGAGTGAGACTGTGTATCTGGATTGTACCAGGGTCCAGCTAACAAAACAAACCATTACTTACTCATCAGCTACTTACATGTAATATTAAGTGACAATCACAGGATATTTTGTTTCAATAGGTACAACATGTGAGGCCCAGAATAGCACACTGTCCCTCATTCTACTGCTGAGATTATTGCTGTAGCTTAAAGGTCTCTACCCAATACACTGTATCTCACCATCACCGTACTATAAACATATCAGGCCTGGAAGATAATTAGTATTAAAATTTTGTTCGGTGATGGAACAATCTAGTGGGCATAGACACATTCTTTTCAATACAAAGTTTTTTGTCTGACATTTTCCTATTACGGTCATGGTGTGATAGGGTGTAGTGGGTAGAGACCTCAAGGATGTCATTCTGGGAGATATAAAATAATGTCCTTAGTCATTAACCATTACTAGATACTTATATTTAAAACAATAATAAATAAAACACATGTAATTATTATTAACCAATAACATTTAATTTGAAAATACACTAAACACTCTAGATGCAAACAGTAAGTGCATTGCTTACTTTTCTATATAACCGAGTAATGTAAGTTCTTCTGCATCATACAAATTTCACCACCATTTTATCAAGCATATCACCATGGTCAGCTGAAACAATATTTATATTATAAAGTTGCGGGTTCTCAATATCATAAACGTTTTTATTATTCTTATTATTATTATTATTTAGCTAAACGCTATTTGCTGTAATAAAAACTATCATTTCTTTGATTTAAACAAATTTATTAAGCGCCTCACCCTAACATCAGGAAAAATTCATTTGCCAAGGAAATATATCTTGACCTTGGTTGACCTATTAGCTTTTAATATAGAACCAAATAGATACAGTAGAACCCAGCCCCAGCAAGCAAATATTGGCAATAATGCCTTGCCTCATGATTTAAACTAAAGTATAGGACAGCGGAAACACCCTTGAGTATAAATTTAATCCACCAAAATATTCAAGGTTTTTCCAGCAAAGAACTAGAAATAGGGTTGTTCTTAGATAATGAAAACATACAAATTATGTGCGTTACTGAACATTGGCTTCGACAAGACCAATTAATTTTTGATTTTCTAAATTTTAAATTAGTTAGTTATTTTGCCAGAAAATGTGCCATTCATGGTGGCTCTTTTATAATTGTTAAAAGTACTCTTAAATCTAAAGAAAGAAAGGATATTGTAAAGCTATCGATAGAAAGGATTGTAGAAATTTCATGTGCAGAACTAGAAAGTTATATAATAATATGTGTTTACAGGCCACCATTGGCTGATTTTAGCACATTTGAATCTACAATGGAACATGTGTTAAAATTAGCATGTAATAGCCAGAAGCATATTATAGTTTGTGGAGATTTTAATATTAACTTACTCGAAACATCAAATAATACCACTAGGTTACTAAGTTTATTTAAATCTTTTAATTTAGGTAATCTGTTCTTTGAACCAACACGGATAGGTGTTAGTAGTGCAACCTGCTTAGATAATATTTTTTGTAATTGCGAATGTTTGGATAAAGAAATATTCAATTGTTTTAATTCGGACCATAGTGGTCAGAAGGCATCTTTCGTCAATGATTTTTATCAAAAACCGCAGACAATAACATACCGACCTATAACTAGTAAACGTTTGGAATTATTTAAAAATAAAGTTCAAAGTAACCTTTCTGTGTTACCTTTCTTACAGAATGAGAGTAATAGTATTTATAAAGACTTATTTGGCGTAATTCTAGATCAATTTAATAATAATTTTAATATGAAAACTATTTCGAAGTCAAAAACCAAGTTTAGTGAATGGGCTACTGCAGGCATTCATAAGAGTAGAAATAGGCTTTATGAGCTGTATAGAGAGAGGGAAGACAATAAGAACGCTGACTTCCTAAATTATGTTAAAAATTATTCAAGGACCTTTAAGCAAGCTTGTTTAACTGCTAAGGCAAATTTTCTTAGTCTTAAACTCAAATCATCTGACAATAAAGTAAAAACTGTATGGAATATTATAAATAGAGAAACGGGAAAATCAAAAACTCGTGATAATCAAGTCACCATAAACACAGGTAACAAACAAATCACATCAAATAAAGACGTTGCCTTAGCATTCGAAGATTATTTTTCCAACATAGCCAGCAATACTACAAAATGTCTTAAATCATCCGCGGTTGAAGCTAAATCATTACTTTGCACTAATGTCAGTAAATGTAATATAAACTTTGAATTCAGCCCTGTAAATTCAGATTCAATAGTCAAGGTATTTAAATCGCTTAGTTTAAAAAAGACTGAGGATTTGTGGGGCACATCAGTTAAAGTAGTTTTTCATATCATAGATGTAATTGCACCCCACCTAGCATTAATTTACAATAACTGCATATCAGAGGGGACCTTTCCAGATCTCATGAAATATAGTAAAGTCATACCTCTTTTTAAATCGGGCGACATGAGTGATATAACGAACTTCCGTCCCATTTCCATACTACCGGTTTTAAGTAAAGTCTTTGAGAAACTAATGCTGAATGATATGTTAGGTCACTTTAATAGAAATAAACTACTTAATAGTAACCAGTTTGGGTTTACCAGAGGTCGATCAACAATTGATGCGGCATCTGTTCTCATTAAATACATATATAACAGTTGGGAGAAATCTTGTGATGCGGTAGGAATATTTTGTGATCTTTCCAAAGCTTTTGATTGCGTGGATCATTCGACCCTTATTTTAAAATTAAAACACTATGGATTGTCCAATAAAGCTTTAAGTCTTATGTCTTCTTATCTAAGTGACAGAACTCAAACAGTGGTTGTAAACAAAACGCAATCAATTGGAGCTACAGTGAAACTAGGTGTGCCTCAAGGCTCCATTTTAGGTCCTTTTCTATTTCTCGTTTATATAAATGACTTACCACCAACAGTAGATAAACTTTGTGATATTGTGCTTTTTGCTGATGATACTTCATTAATTTTCAAGGTAGATAGAAAGTCCGTAGACTACAGTATGATAAACGCCATACTAGTTAAAGTACTTAATTGGTTTACTAGTAACAATTTACTACTAAATGCTAAGAAAACTAAATGTGTTAGGTTCGCTTTGCCTAATGTTAAACCGGTAGATTCTAGTATTTTTATAAATGACGAGTGTCTGCAAATGGTAGATAAGGCAGTTTTTCTAGGCATAACAATAGATAAAAATTTGCAATGGGGTCCCCATATAGCTGTACTGGCAGGTAAACTAAGTTCGGCAGCTTATGCCGTTAGGAAAATTAGACAGCTAACTAATGTTGAAACAGCTCGCTTAGTTTATTATAGTTATTTCCATAGTGTCATGTCGTACGGTATTCTGGTTTGGGGTAAGGCAGCTGAAATACAAACTATATTTGTTTTACAAAAAAGGGCCATTCGTTCTATTTATAACTTAAATTCTCGTGACTCCTTAAGAGAACTATTTAAAGAAATTAATATCTTAACTGTAGCATCTCAATTTATTTATGAGAATATTATTTATGTTATTAAAAATTTAGATTCTTTCACCAAAAATTCTGATATACATAATTTAAATACAAGAAATAAAAATAAAATTGCTATTAGAAAATTTCGCGTACGTAAAGTATATAAATCATTTGTTGGTCAATGCATTCATTTCTATAATAAATTACCTGACGTAGTTTTAAAGTTACCCTTTTCAGCACTTAAAAATTACTTGAAAAAGTCGTTAATGTCTAAAGCGTATTATAGGGTCGAGGATTATCTAGCAGACAAAAATGCATGGCCTAAACTCGAAAATTAGTCAATAATAATTTGTTCAAATGTAAAACCTTTATCTTGTCTAGGGGACACTGTTGATGTAGGAAAACATGTCGAAACTTTGTTTATTATTATTTTTTTTGTTTTTGCCTTTTTCTCCGTCTATATCTCTCCTAATATTTTTGCCATGTTTTCCTGCTGATCTACACATGATATTTGATATTATATTTAAATTAATATTTATAGCTTTATATAATACTAGACTAAGTTGTATCATTGTAATAGGAAATATGGTTAAAAAAATGACTGACTGCTGAGTTTCTTGCGGCGTTTCTTCTCGGCAGTGGTCTCCTCTTGGGAAGCGCTGGTAGACTCCTGACGTGTAAAGGTGCCCGTGCGGCCTACTTACTGAATAAATGACTTTTATCTTTATCTTTTTTAGCCTAATACAGTGTCCCACTGCTGGGCAAAGACCCCCTCACTTGATTTCCACACCTCTCTCTCTGTGGCAATCTTCAGCCAATCCTTCAGAAAAGCCTGCAAGTCATCCCGCCATACAAGTTAAATACAATAAAAATAAATAATAGATCTGAGTGAATTGTGGCATGTCTTTAGTTAGATCATTAAACTGTAATCTATGCACTTCCCCATGGCGCTACACAAAAACAATTTAACAGAAATTATGTATTAGAAAGTCTGACCATTCCTTACTAAATATTTAATGTGCAAATATTGAGATTAATTTAATAATACAACCAAGTTTAATTAAGGTACTTAGATAGGGTTAAACTTTGTGTGTGTAAGTAACATTGGGACATATTAACAGCTGTTAAGAATTGAGTCATGGGTGTTTCATAGTTATGTGGGAAACAAACATTTTCACCTGAGGAATTCAGTATCAGTATCATACATAAATTGACCTACAAAATAGCTTTTTATATTTACAAATATATATCTAATATAAAAATGTTTCATACAAACATTCATTTTTAAGTTAACTATTAATATTGTTTATTTTTAACAAGCAACAATCTTGTACACAACGGTTTGTATACCAACCAAAGTAGACAATTGCAAAAACCAATATAGAATATTAAGGAGCTACTTGAGCGCTGCATCTCATAAAAAAATCTGTTTAGGTAGTTCATAATATACATCACAAACCTACTTGCCAACAAGTATGTACTGGAGAAATATTCCTTGTGTTTGTCTGGTGTTTATCTTTATAACATGGGTGCAATATATCACTCACTGCATCGTTTTTGTTAGTAGGTACTTGTGTCATAACATTGTTGAACACTAGAAAGGCAGAAATAGGCGGTTAGTTGTTTACTAGTAAATAAATCATAAGTTATCAAGTTATCATTACTATCATACTTAGATATAGGTATAGAAAAAACTTTAATAAGTCTAAAACATTCAGCAAAATATTAAAACTAGCCATCTAATCGTTCATAGGTAATTAAATGATTTACCTTTGATGTTCGGGGAACAATATATCCATTTAGGCAGCAACAGCAAACACATTCATGGCATGAGCTGACTCGGAGGTGAGCGAGCCCTAATGCGAACTGTTACATGAATCACTTGAGTGTTAATCGTTTCTTGTAAACATTTTCACGGTCGATAATCGGTAACAGTGTTTGTGACAGTCAGTTTTCTTTCATTTCAATTCACTCACAGATCCATTTGCATTTCGCAGTTTTCGCACACAGACAATAAAGGCAGACACAGGTCAAGTGTTTATTTTAGGGCTTTTTACACAATTAAATTATTACGAATCCTTTTTCGGATTTAAAAATATCTGATTATTATTTAAAACTTGCAATTAAATCTGGAAATACCATATGTATATACTAGGTTAGACCAGGCAGGCTCATTTTTTTTTAGGATTTTATCTTATCTGTCAATAAATTTACACGCCACTGTTTAGGTGCCTCCTAAATTTACAGAAAATTTAGGTTAAATTCTGTATTTTGACGTTTGGGATGTGCATCCGAATACCGAATGGCGTCTATCTCTAAATTTAAACGACTAAATGTATGAGATTCTTTAAAATGACATTTCTAAATTTACAGATTCTTACCTTAAATTTAAATTTAGACGGCAATCATCCGAATTGGACCCAATGGGTCATTATACATAATGGATAATAATAGATAATGGTTTTATTTCTGTAACCGTAAACTTTCAGGATTATTATAAAACAAACCTAACCTAACATAATGGTTTCAGAAATAAAACCATTATCTATTATTATCCATTATGTATTTTTTATATTATGATACGATCCCGTGAGCTATTCATATAAAATAAATATCAATCAATCAATGGTATTTGCATCAATTGAAGACGATTTATGGCATAGTGTCTGTGAAATGGTGCTTCGGTGGTTAAATCAACAGGAACGCGAGAGATGCACACAAACAACCACAGGATCTATATTCGATATTGCCCAAACAATATCGGTTTTCAATCGATTCCTGTATTGATGAAGATAGCGATAAAGATAATGATGATTACTAAGTAAGTAGGCGGGGCACATTTATACGTCCAAAATCTACCAGCGATTCCCAAAGGAGAACAATGCTAAGAAGAAGCGTCGCAAGAAACTCAAAATTCAGTCAGTTACTTATGTTCGGCAAACTCTTAGGCCCGGTTCCCACTATGCCGGACCGGCAATTTTGCCGGATGCCGGTAAGGCTAGTGGCTTATGACGCTGTTCACACGGCATAATGTGAACAGCTTCATATTAATTGTACAGCCACTACCCTTACCGGCATCCGGCAAAATTGCCGGTCCGGCATAGTGGGAACCAGGCCTTAATTTGCCAAGAAAGGGTTACGAGAGAAGAGAAAAAAAAAGAGTATGAAAACGATTGAAAGCGGTATGGTTTGCGGGAGACAAGATGCTCAAAGCCATTTGAAGCGCAAGCAATAAATCCACAACCGAGAAATATCCTCAGAAATTTAATTGACCCTAAGCTAAGATTCAAAATTAAACTCACGCGATTTTTGAACACTGACAAAATGTATAGAATTAATTACTGGACCTAGGGACTTGACATTTGGAGAAAATATTCCTTGAATATCAGTACAAACTCGCGGGTGTCTTACCCTCTATCTAATAACATACCTATACCTATACACTACCTATATAATAAAATGAAACTATTTAATACCGGTACCTAAAATATTTATGTTTCACCTAATTAGCAATTACGCATAACTTCCCACACACCAGTGACTGAAACTTTGTTACCGACTTGTACCGCTTTGAACACCCTGCAAAGAGGAGATAGTGCAAAAAGTGGTACAGACATAGTTCTGATGTTCTTTGCTTGTTTACGCGTTAAGTTAAACAGAAACACGCGGCCGAACAACGCACAAGTCTCGGCGACCCACAAAACTTTAGGGATAAGGGAGTTGTAAGAGTTGGGGCGTCAACGTACAGTGGAAGAGGACAGTAGGGTTAGTAATTGTGAGATTATTCTCGGTACACACGTAACAGTAGAATTGTGATGTTTTTAGGGTTCCAGATGGTAAAAAAGGACTTCGGTTCTTTCTGTCTGACTGTACCTGTATGTCACAGCTATTTTTCTCTGAAACTAAAGAAGCTATAAACTTGAAAATTTGGCATAGTTGTATAACTGGCTTGCTACTTGTAGTCGTAATTTTGATTAAAGATTCACTTAGTCACGGCAATCTCTTTACTAAATTCTACTATATCCTACTAATATTATAAATGCGAAAGTTTGTGTGTATGTGTGTGTGTGTGTTAGTTTATTACTCCTTCACGCTGCAACAGGTTGACGGATTTTGATCAAATTTAAAACAGAGGTAGCTTATACCCTGGATTAACACATAGACTACAATTTCAACCCAGAAAATTTAAAAGTTTCTGAGGGAATAACGATAATCAAAATCTTAGCGGACGAAGTTGCGGGCAAAAGCTGATGAAACATATTTTGAAAACAAAAAACAACCCTCTATCTATTACGGTTCAAAAAATACAGCTCTTTAAAGTTATCATGGACGGACGGACAGATGGACAGTGTAGGCATGATTATTAGTAGGGTCCCTTAGGGCGCCTTTCGGGTATAGAATACTAAAGACAACTTTCTATTGGATTAAGGTAACAAGTTATTATAAAATGGGCTCTAGACTCCATCATCTATGTATCTTTACTTGACAACCCTTTTCAAAGAAACTACTTTAAACATAAAAAAAATGTATTATTTCTTTCTTACATAGCTACAGACAAGGTTGAGGTCTTCTTTTAAGTCTAAGAATACCTGTGCAAGGATAAACATAAAATCATTGACCTCACAGAAACAAATGAGTAAATCTGCTAATACCCGCAACCAAACTACCCCATAACCAAATCCCCTCCTAACTTTCTGCATCAATATTCATACTGCGTCCATGGCCGGCTTATGGTGTAGTTACTTTATATGATGGATAGGACTTGGCTGTTTTTATACAAAGCCCCCGTCGACAAGAGACGATTTATCGGAATTATATTCCGTATTGCTAATATCTGTGTACTGTTGATTTTCTTTGCCCTGATTCCTGGGTTACGTCCTGGTTACTGTTATGACTGAGTATACAAGGTGACACATAAGTGGTGAAGAAACTTATCACCAGTGTGTTCTACCCACAAATATGAACAACTTTCACTATGGGACCAACTCTGAAATCACGAAAAAAAAATCAGCTGTTTCATAGAAAAGTTCAATACGTCCGCGACCAAAATGTATGAAACAGCTGATATTTTTTTCGTGATTTCATAGTTGGTCCCATAGTGAAAGTTGTTCATATTTGTGGGTAGAACACCCTGGTGATAAGTTTGTTCACTACTTATGTGTCACCTGTATTAACTAAGAATATTTTAAGAAGACTAATAGACGTTTAACTTATAAAAATGTAGATTTCAGTCAGAAAATATACCTTAATTTAATTCTATTTAAATAAAGATGATTAACATTTTGCTGTCAAAAGGTAATTTACTTTTATAAACTTCCTATTAAAACATTAACAAAAAATCAAGAAAAAGGTAACGGCGAGTCCTACATTGTCATGAGATAAGATGCTTAACGCTATCGAAAACGATTATCGAAAACTGTCAAAGTGTATAGAACTGACATAAGCGCGTGACACGACCATCTGGCAGTTTACGTCAATCCTATTCATTTTCGATAATTATAACGATCTCGAAACGCATCTTTTGGGCCACAAATACGCCGCTAACTCCACAGTTTACTGTCGCTTTACGACGTTCAAGTAAAAACAAGGAAACATGCGATTTGTGGTCTTAAATACTCTTAGGGTTGTCTTCTAAAAATACTTAATTGCGACCAAAAGCTTAAAATCAGTGACAAAATACTTAGGTGCCAACATAACCGGAATAACACATAATGTTGTCTTTCAAGTAAACCCCGTTTTGGACAAATCACTTCTAAAAGAACCTTTATTCATTCTTATGATTTGTAAAATCAGTCTCTAAATTATTAAAGTTAAGGTTCAGTTTCAAGCAACTGATAAAGAACACTTTGTAAGTTCTTCCAACATTCATTCAGTACAGTCGGAACCCGAAGCGTTACTAAAACATCACCAAAAGGCGCGAGACTCGTAAACAAGACCGCTGAAGAAGTAATATAAACTTTATTCGTAGGAGTTCGGGTTGAATTTTGAATGGCAATTTAAGAAAGTTTTAAGACCGAAACTGAAACGTCACGACAGCTGTGTGGCGTTAACTTTTTACGGGGAATTAGAGTTGTGAGAAGTGACAAGTCACTAAAGAGGTCTGGTTCAGCTTTAGCACTTTTACTAAAATTGGGAAATATATTTCTATTATGGAAGGTTTTAATGCAGTGCCTCATTTTGTTTTTTCAAGTTTTATAAGAACTTTTCATTGCTTTTGTACAACTAGTTATTTTAAATAAATTAACAATCATTTTAATTAGGTTTTTTGCACTGTTTTGTTACTATTTCAAGTTGAATCTGGTTTCGTTATAAATAATGATAGAAATAACAACAACAACCTATGGATCGGTATTTATTATGATGAGTCGTTCTCAAAACATCGGGTAAGTTTCAGTGATCATTGGTTTTAGCTTTTACATCAACTCTTTTACAATATCGAGTTATAACAAATATCTAAAATGAAATCTTAATTCATGTAACTTAACAATATTATAATCAGTTGAAATATGTGTATGTTATTATAAAATCTTTCATTCAATCAAAAAAAATACGACATTCATTCATAACCTTTTACAAAAAAGCGTTTTTTTTTCACAATTCCGGTAGGTAATAGACGATATTTTTCAATTTTTTACCCATAAGCGTCGGTTGCCAATTAAAAATATTGCAGTTCCTATCACCATATGTACTTAAATCTTTTTTTTTTTCAGAGTATATCTTCGTCCTTACAAAGCGCGCTAGCTCTGTCACTTCTAGTCCCCATAGCCCGCGTTAAGCACAATGAAACTATTTTTACCTCCCCTGGCGTCAAATTTAGCTGCACACTAATTGACGCCTTAAATCTGTCCGCGAGAGACCGCACTCGCGTTATGATTCGTAGACTTATGGAGTTTTTTCATTCAGTCTTGGAACTGGAGAAGGATAAATTAAAAAATAATGCTGGCGTTTTGAATCAAATTGGGTTATTTTAAGATTGAAATTTAATATCGTTTAAGTGCGAGTTATGTTACTTTATTGAAATGAGGAACTTTGTGGATAGAGGTTGAGAGAAGAATTTTTGTGCATACTCAATTTGCTTGGACTATGTGACACATTTTAAATTACCAATAAAAATACAGAAACGTTCACGATTAGAAAATAGTTCCTGGTGAATATCTGCGCTAGTCATTTCCCAACTTTCTTACCCTTTCCTCCAAAATAGAACATATTCAAAACGCAATTGCTTGGTTGTAAGTTAATCACGAATTAGATTGTGGTAACAATACATCTCTACTGAAACCACTACGGCGAAATTCAATCTCATGATTGTAATTGCGTCTTCATCAATATAACAGGTTTGATTTTATCTTTAATGATTGTATAATAGAATAAAATATTAATTCCTCTTTTGAGCCGTTTTATTCCAGTTCTTTAGTTTTCTTTTTTCTTTGTAATATCTTGAATCTGATATCTTTGTGTGCTTGTTTGCTTTCTACATCCAACTCCCGTTTGCGTATATAACGCATTTTTTCTAAATCTTGTACTATTTTTTGTAAAAAGTCCAGAAGGTAATCAGTAAAAAGCATTTTAGCACATCTTAACAACCAAAACCCATCAATAATAACCTTACCGCAAAATGTGAGGCAGTTCTGCTCCAGTATTCTTACCACAGCTAATAATAAGTTAGCTTTGCTCTACATTGAATGCCTAAACTCACCTCGAATTCCCCAGAGAACTTGGAAAACCAACAAGCTTCCTCTATTAATTATGCTTATTCAAATTTACCGTTGCAATATGCAGCGTAATTTAGTTTTAACGTTGACCAATTGCATTTAGAGAAAACGCTGCCTGAAATTAAACTAATTTTCGGTTATCTCGTGTAAATAATGTACAGTATTTGCAAGCGAATTTTACTAAAGCTCGCTACCAGTATTTTCTGAGAAAACATCACACCACTAACATGTATCAAAATTATTATAGTTCGCTTTACGATCACCGGAGGACTTGTTGCCGAACGCACTCGCAATCACGATCGTTTTCATTTTGAAAATCGAAGGCTTGTCTGCATACAAAATGAAAATAATTGCTCCATTTTGTCTTCGAAGCCGGTTGCAATTGCGAGTGCGTTAGACAATAAACCTCTGGTTGCACTAATGCCAGCATTCCGCTGAGTTGGGACCATTTCGTGGCTTCTTTCTTCTTGTGCGTATTAATCTGTTCTTTGTTGAACATTCATTCATTCGTGACATACCATGTCACGAATGAATGTTTTTTTTTTCTTTTCTTTCCTCTTCTCACTGTTTATTGCTTTTAATAGCATTAATGTCATGTAAGGACACATACTTCTCACTTTCTAATGTACCAAGTTTAACAAATGTTTACGCGCATCGTTTTACGATGTTTTTTAACCCTCTTACAAAAAAGTAGTATGATACTAGAGAACGCCCGTTACTTCGTACGCTCATAATAATTTTCCCGCTATTTAAACCCCTTTGGGGATGAATTTAGAAAATTCCTTCATGGGAACCGTACACTTTAGAAACGTTCTGCGTTCTGCAGTCCGGTTCAGCATGATAATATAATATATCTTTGTCATAATTTACCAAACTGATAGGGACGTCAGATGTTTGACTGAACCGCATAACGCAGAACGCATCCTTGATAGTTATCAAAGGGATGTTATCCCTGGGTCCAGCGGTTTCGGCTGTGCGTTGATCGAGAGTGTAGGTATATCATAGTTTCGACTACGTACTCTCGGAATATCATGCTATCGAATGTTCGTTGGCTCGACTGTTATTGTAATGAATATTCGCTAGATCGAAATACTTGTGGCCGAAACATGTACAATCGACAAAACGTAATCTAGAATTGTAAAGTTTCGATCAGTGGTGTATCGAAAATTCATTGGCTCTACTGTTATTGTAATGAATATTCTCTGGATCGAAATACTTGTGGCCGAAATATGTACAATCGACAAAACGTAATCTAGAATTATATGGTTATGGTTATTAAACCTCAATTTCAATTTGACGATTTATCGTGTCTACGCTTTTCGACCCAGCGAATATTCGATCCAGTAACAGTCGAGCCAACGAACATTCGATAGCATGATATTCCGAGAGTACGTAGTCGAAACTATGATAGATATACACTCGTTGATCGATCACAATCAAATCATACGAAACAAAGTCTCTTTTAATCAGCCAGAGCCGACTGTAGCGTTCGCAAGGTTAAGGAAGGAAAATATTCCCTAAATAAAGTCATTTAAAGAACACAAAACGAACTCTGCGTATTTAAAAACCTAAAGAGAAGACTAGGGACACAGTTTTGTAACGACAAACCACTGACTAAAATTTCCCCTCGAGTTCTGATGTGCAATCAAAACTAGAACCAAATGCCCAGGGATTACCTAAATAAGTAGCACCAACATTTAAGCGGAACTCTCAAATAAACACTTAATTAGCGCCCGTACACTGTCATGCACGCGGACGCAAGTACACTTGAGTGCAATGCAGTGGGTTTGCTGGCCTCGTATAAATTCAGGAGCTGCTGAGAAATGCAGTCATTTTACTTAATAACTTTTAGAGGAAAATTAAAGTAGGGATTGGAATATTTTGCAACGCCAAGAGATGTTAAACAGCAAACAGCATAATGTTACAATTGACAATTTCTATTACATATTGTAATTAGTAGATTTCAAGCTTTATAAACAGGAAATTCAGTATAAATTAATCAAAATTAAAAATCAATATTTAATTATAATAGCTTGCGACAAACTGTAGTTCTTAATGCCCTTATTAATATACGTGGAGTAACAGTGGAGTAACTAAAGCTATGGTTTGCCTTTATCTATCAAATTCAAATGTCACAATGACAGATAGGGACAAATCATGTTACTTCACGTTTATTAATAAAGAGATAAGGGACGTCAGACTAACTATGGAGCTACAGTCCCAAGTCTGTCAGGCCGCCTGACCGTCTAAAATATGTGAAGAATTATTTGAAACCTTAAAAAAAAAAAAGTTTGTGTTCTAATAAGATGAACTGACAGACCAATATCGGAGGGTGTTAGTTGGTGGTGACATGTAAAAAAAAATTTTTTTTTAATTAAATTTCATCCGCAACACAGGTTTCGTCAGGTACAAAAACTGAGAAACTTTACCACTCAAAGCCTTACTAACTATCTACTACAATGATAAAAATCGGCAACAAGCCTGTCATATATCACCAAACATATTTCCTCTACGATACGATTGAAACCAAAAGTGCCTAAAACACTTGCAGCATTGCCCCGCAGCTGTGTGCTGCAACTTTTTTTTTTTTGCTACAACCAAAAGCAAGTATCGACTTGTTAAATTCCCTTCAACTATTTGTAATAGAGTCAAAGCTCTAAATCTGTACACTCGGTGGACTTCTGACGGTAATTACCCCGTTAATCTTTCCGACAGATTTAACTGGCACCCCGTTATGAGTGCACGCCAGTGTACGCGATTAAGAGTTTACAGTGTCTGGTATTTGCAGACTACTTGAGCAATCGTTTCGAATCATTTTGCTTCATATGTTTTTTTTTAGTTGTTCAGATGAAAAATGATATACTTTTTAATTTAACAGCTTAGTACAGTCAACAGCATAAATAAGTGATCATTTATGTACTTTGTCGCTTTCAATCGTTTCACAATTTTGTATAACATTTCAAACACGACGTTAAAGTGACAAGGTACATAAATGATCACTTATTATGCTGTTGACTGTACGGTCGGCCTTATAAGAAGCTGCACACTTTAGTGTTTTGTCGCTTTACCGTTATGTTTGAACTGCTGCACTAATCTATCAAAGGCATTAAAGCGACAAGGTACAAAAGTGTGCAGCTTCTTATAAGGCCGACTGTACGTACTTTTCCGATTCCGTTCCGTTTTTGGGTAAAAAGCATTAAGTTACTTGCTAGAGTTATATTCTTTCAGAGACATAACTATAATATTCATTTTAGCCTGAGCTTATAGGTAGTTGATTGTAGTGTTCCGTCCGTCCCTCCGTTGGACAGATCCTTTGTTACTAAAGAGCTGTATCTAATAGTAATAGAATATTTGTATAACGGCGGAGTTTTTAATACATAAGAAAAATGAAATTTAGTGGGGGAAATTAGATTTCTAATAGTGGTAAGAATTAGAAATCTTTTTTTAAATGTTTTTGCTTTATCGTTAAAAAGAACAAGTACATACAAACGTCAAATTCAGCATGATTAAGAGCAAAGCCTAATTTAAACAACAAAATATTAAAACCGGCCAACAGTGAGGTACAGGACCCTCGGTGCGCGAGTCCCATTCGCAGATGACCTGTTTTATTTCTACCTTTCTTTTGACATTCTACGAATATTAGCTACTAACCTATCCTATTCTAGCTAATCTTATATATTTTATTATTCCTTAGTATTGAAAAAACTTAAATGCTTAACTGTATAACTGTTACTTATCAGTAAATCATCACTAATGAAATAAGTTTTAACCAACAAGGCCATTCGCGAAAAAAAACACGTATAAAAAACCGTTTTCAATAAAATAAACCACGAAAACCGCTAAAATGGCGAGTTTTAATTTCAAAATGGCGGCGAAAGAATTCCGTGGTCACAGATTTATGGTTCACGGGCGATTTATGGTTCACGTGCCTGTGGAACCCTTATAATGTGTTTATGCTGTGAAGTTACTCGAAAATACGGTTAAAATACTTTTTACTTGGTTATTTTCTTAAAATTTCGTTTTCGTTTTTCCAATTATTATTTTTTACCTATTTCGTACACCATATTACTATAGTTTAGTCACTTGACCACTTTTTCACAAAAATTATAAGTTTTTTTTAAATATATTTTCTGTTTTTTTTTATCGATTTTCCAAAATGCAAACAAAAGTAGGTAAAGTGGTCAAAATAAACTTAAATATCGGGGTCAAATATATTATTGTACAGAACGCGACCTTATTGTAAGTGGCGTAAATGCGTAAAGTTTTTTTGGACGTTTTGGGTGGACCCATCTATTTATGACTTGATCTGTTACCTGAGGGTAAATTTTAAAATGTACGCTATAAAACGTGTCTAAGCCCGGATTTACACTTGTAAGTTATTACTGTAAGTTTAATATGCAGATATTTGCCACACACTCTTACCCATAGTTGCGTCTCAGAACTTACAGTAATAACTTACAAGTGTAAATCCGCCCTAACGAAAAGTTAAAAAACAAATGTAAAACATTACAGTATGTAAGTACCTAGTCATAGAACTCTTTAGGTAAATAGATATTTTTTTACTCTCGAGTTTACAACAGAAAAGTAACAATCAGGTTTTAACTAAACTTGTATTATGTGTCAATAGCTTAAGTTATTTTAGTATTTTTATCTGTTTACGTAATCACGTTCTCACTAGGCAAATTATTTTTAATATTTTTTTCCTTGTCAAATATTACCCCCACATACTAGCATTTCACATAATAGCGTTCATTCCATAAACGCAAAAGGTTAGAAACCAATTTCGGCACAAACGCCGCAAATGACAAAAAAACCGAATCAAACGCGCACATCGATTCCTGACAATGTCCCATATACAGCTCAAAGGCCGTTAAAAAATAACAAAAAGCACCCTATAAAAGTAAATATAATTACATGCAAAAATAAATACATCGCACCCGCAATTTTGTTTGGCTCTAGTGAAAAAGAGTAAGTCTTCTAAAGTTCAAGTAAAAAAGGTCATAAGTCTGCTACTCTTGAAATGATTTACATCCTTTTCTATAACACGCTAAGTTGACTTATACCCTTTTACGCTAAACCCACAGAATTTTGCCGGGTGAGTTTTATCAAACGCCGCGTATTTCTTACCCAGCTTAATCCTGGATCATTTACATATTTATTGGCAATGCCCGGGACAGATGTGGTTCCTAATCGATACCTCCGAACTTTCCGGATAATTAAATGGATCCAAAATATAAACATCAGTGTCGGCAGGTTTATTAAAAAAGTTGGATGAATAATTACCGCCAGGTTAATGAGGCCGTGTATCTCTCTATACACATGCCATGGTGATTAAATTTAGCTTAGTCTGTTAATGGATACATCGTTTTGAAATACACCGTTAGATAAGCAAAATGACTTCAAAAGCGAGCGCATTAATTAATCTATATAAATAGAAATTGATAATAAAATTATGATTGAAAATTTAGAATAGAAAAAATCTGGGATCACACTAATTGTGGTTCCGGATGACCATTGAGAAGCATATTCAATGCACTATTTTACATTATTTAAACTTGACTTTTTTCTTAAAACTTCACTAATAAAAACCATTTCCAATAATATTGTAAACTATATTTTTCCTGTGACTCCAGCCACGTTGAACATGTTTATCACTGTTTACTCAAAAACTGTCCTGTTTTCCGAAACAAATATGTCATGTCTTATATAAATAAACTATCTTCGAACCAAATTACACGTCTATCGGTTGAGCAGTTGGGTCACGAAGGTGGCACAAACTCACATTTAAAATATTTTTTAAATTTTAATATCAAGTTTTGGTCTTAAACACATTTTCATAATTTATTTAGTTTATTCGCCAATGTACTATAACATTGTCGTTATTCCTTCTTACTACCACATTAGTCTTTCTACCATAATTTCCCAGGTTGTTTACTTTCCCCTTTACTTGCACCATTACAATGTTTAACACATAAATTTCACCTGGTATGTTTTCACCGGCAAACAGGCAAATAGAGGTTCCCGGGTAAACCTCAAGACTGAGATAAAGCAAGGGAGAAAGATTTATTTGATATATTGCGGGGAAATTCTGCTTCATCAATTATATGTTTTTTTTTTCTATTGAATTTTGATGTGAGGCGTGACAGGGAAATGAGAATTCTCAGGGTGTTGCAACGTTTCAATTTGGATGATTGTGTAATAGGGGCGGTATTTTAAATGTATAATCGTTCTTCGAAAACACGTTATGTTTTTATTAAATACGTATCAATTTTTAACTGTAAACAGGAGAATAATTATTTAACTCTAATCCATATTAAATTACACGAAACTTGTTGGAGCATATAAACTATATGTTTGTACCTACCAACTGGCTGTTTGTATGCTAATAATTTGAAATTGATGGTTGCCATACAAATATATAAAAATAACATTCTGTTAGAGACCCTCTCTAGATTGTGTGCTAGTGGAATAAAACAATCCTAATTTTAACTACTTACGTTGTTTTTCTCTAATAAAACTAACTTTATTTGGCGGATTACTAGAAATTATTTAAAAAGTAAAATTATACGACAATCTTTCTACTGCTTTATAATTTGAAAGGTTAATTTGTTTTGGATATCGATGTGAACTTGTCTTTCAATGGCGGAAGAGAAACTGCTGCACGCGGACAATGGCAGTAAAGATCAAACATCTCAAACGGCAGCCAATAAAGTCAGGGGTAACTGTTGTAAATACTAGAAAGACTTAAGTGACCCGGCAGGGTAATAAAGTAAAGATGCATCTTGACTTTTTTACTTACTATAAACTTTTAGGATTCTTGAAAAGCTAAACGTGGCGTTATCTATGAAAAGGGACCTTATTGTTGATGGTGCTCATGCCGCACTGCGTCATGCGACGTTGTATTTGTATCGGAGCATCGTTAATAATGACGGAAGCGCCATCGCCAATAAGGTCCCTTTTCATAGATAACGCCACAAATATTTTGCTTAAATGAAATATAATACGAACTAAGTGTTTCTGTTTTAACTTAATACCCATTACTGAGTACCTAAAGGTCTTGCAAGTGATTCCTCCCTATGCTGAGTTGCCACCTCATCCTTGCGGTCTCGAGAATGTTATTCACTATCTTCGTGTTAACTAAACGAACTAAGTATAACTGAATCACTTTTGACTTTGGACCTTTTGGTGCCTTTTATCATTTCTTCTTTGAAGGGTCGATATATTTGAATAGTTACATATTGAGTATAAATACGCTGTCTGTATTTTGATCATATTTACTAACCAAGTTGACTAAAATGATCAGGTTACAAATTACTTTACAATATAAACAAGAAATTGAGCCATTGATAATTGTAAGTCATAATAGTACCATCAGCACGGTTAGCACATGTTGTTATGTTGTCCGCGACATGTTTGTCGCTCGGATCTCCCTTTCTATCTAGTCTGTAACGATTAAAACGCTCTGAGCGACAAGGGAGAAAATACAACTTGTGCTAGTGTTCGCATTGTTGTGTTCTGGTATGGGATAAGACAACCGGTGAAATTACTAGCATGGAGACATTCCATCTTAGTCCTCAGGGTTTGCAACGCATTGCAGTCTTAAGATTGTAGTCTTGAGATCGCAAATGTCCTAAGTCTCAGATTCCCTCACTATGAGGTGTCTGTGTGCTTCTTCGCCTTCTCTAGGCCATTTTTTTCCCAAAAATAAACAATGTTCCCCTGGGACTAATTTTACGCGAACGAATTCCCGGGTGGAAGCTATCTAAGATCAACACTGAAGATCAGCTAGCTAAACGTCCCAGCCACGTTTGCTTAGTAAACATTGGTCCAAACAGTTTTGTTTCCTTAAACAATTACCCTGTCAGAAACTCTCGTCACTCAAATCACAACCTTATCCATGCGGTCGGAGAAATCTACAACTTTCCATCACCACATACTAAGTTCATGTAAAGTCTTCGCTAACAAGTACCCTGCTGAATGTAACGTTAACGTTGTATTGTGGAAGGTCGTTTTAATTGGGAGCCATTATTTAATTACTGAGTACGAGTCCCTTTAGGTCACATTTGATAAGACTTGATTGGCAACCAAGAATTTAGTTTGAGACGTACGTGTATACTGAACTTGCTGGTGAAGTTTCGGCGTCTACTTACTCAATCAAAAGGCAAATTAGTGTCAAAAGACTCGGTACCAAATCTCTTTTAACCACGGCATAGAAAAAACAGTGGAAGTGGCATGAGCTTCGCTTAGTATCAGACCAGTTGTCGCCAATACTCAAAATATCATAAAAACAACACGCCACCATGGAAAATGTTTTGGTGCGGCTATCGTTTTAACATTCCAAAATAACACAATAAGGTATGCTTATGGATTTATTTCCTATTTTAGAAATATCGAAATATTGAAATATCAAAATAAGCGATCGCGGCAAAAGTATGGTAGGTTATGCGGAACTCCGCATAACCGTGCCACACGTTACACGCCCACTTGACACTTCTACCGTTTTTCTGTACTGTGCATTTAACCATCGGACAGCAGTATTCGGATTCTTGTGAGCCGATGTGGAGATAAGATCCCACAAACTCAAATCCCACACACCATCCCACCCACCATCAGGGGCCCTAATATGGCTGCGTTTATCGCGTGACAAAGTTTGGACAAGGCAATCCAATGGCAAATTTAAAATACATCAGCAAATATTTCAAGAGTTCGAGTTCAGACATCATTAGCGTTTCAGCTAAACATGGATAACGTAACACCTGCTCTCATAACAAGAGGCTAATTTCAATGGACTAACTATGCAACTTCTAATATCCATACATGCTTTGCAGGATGTTAACATGTTAAGTAAGCTGTTTGTATGCGGCCATCACTTGCTAGCTACATCAACAAAATATCACGTAGAATATTGGAAGATGGATGATTGAAAACTACAACAGGGAAGCCGCAGCCTAAAGTCTTCGTTGTATTCTAAACTTAAATTAATTAAACTAGTTTATTGGTTTCTCTAAATTTTTTCTTGTCAAAACTCTTGTAAATTTTGGAAGAACTTGATTTTAACGACTAATTGAAGCTTTGGACCAGCTGCTTTGACCACAAAACATGTGATCAAATTAAAAAAAAGACGCGTACACTACAGGGCCCTTATTATGGTCGCCTTTATCGCGTTGAATTAGGCATCCGTCACTCTCGCACTAACATATTTACTAGTCAGAAAGTGACAGATGTTTTAACCACGTTTATCCACATTGATGAACTAGAGCATAATAGGTCCAGGCACGGGTTGAATACGCAACATTATTTTCATACAAAAATACCGGTATTTCATTTTGATATCTTGCTTATGACTGACAGTTTTTTACTTCAATGAATGTATACAATAGTACAGTGTTATTACTTAGTATCTTAATTACAATCAAAAATATAAAGGACATGTTGCAAACGAAAAAAGATATTTCAATTATAATTACTACCAGTATCGATCCCTTCTATTATGTTAGCTATTGCTCTGACGGGACCACTTTATGTTCGTCGTTTAATGATCAGTCAACAAGAAGCACCAAACGTTTACAACAGGAAACGCAGTCATTTGCAGCAATGAACAGCTAACACGACAACTGAATTCATTAGTACTAGTGCGTCTCCCAGTCTCAGGCAAATATTTGAGTTCGCTATCGGCGGACGCACGCGTCCATATTTGAAGAGGTCCTGGGATTAGTTCGCTAGTTGGACCCCCTTAACTTCAGACTGTATGTGACTAGGAAACTGCAAATATAGAGACCGCGTTGCTCTTTATCTTTGTTGCATGTTGCTTGGAATGTAATGATCTTGATTTGCTAAAGGTTGTTAAAGGAGAATGGGCAGAAATGTATGAACACTGGCCTAGAAACCAAGCACTGTCTCATCGGATATCCTTTTTGATTCTACAACGATTTTGTGTAGCGGGAAACTCAAAATAACTTTGAGAAATATTTAAAAAATCTGGAACATCGGGCGGGACGCCTACATAGACGACGTTATAATTGCTTTGAAACACCGCTGTTTTTGCATCGCGATAACTTTTTTCGTACAAAGATTTGGAACTACCTGCCATAGTAATAGTTTTACAACTTAGAATTACCTATCCGGTGACATATCGCTTGTCCTCATTGGTCATAATAGGCCAATAACCCACCCTCCTTTATGGTACCTTATAAATTTTTCTATGTTCACGTACCTGATTTCGCTGAAAAAACTGTAACTGTAGGTCTAGGCAGATAATGAGTCAACCTTGACAAATAGCACAACCATGAAGTTTGTGAATATTGATAATGTGCATAGCAGTAACACAATGTTGTTCTCTGTTATAACCGTTCCTTCACACGCAACAAATATGTTTAGCATTGTTTTAATGCTTATCAATTTTCATAAATTTATGGTTGTGTAATGTGCACACAACCATAAATTTATTAGACTGTAATGCTTTGACTTGTTATCTGCCAGTACTAAAAAGTACCTTCAAAACACTACCTATCATTATTTTTATTATAAGATCGGCAACGACGGCAGCGGTATCTCTCCTTTTTGAAAACTGAGAAAATGTACGAAGTGGATACAATCGACGCAATAGCGTCAGCTTACTTCAATCATAACATTATTTTATTTTCGAAAATCATTATCGTTAACGTTAAGCATCTTGTCAAGGTCACCTGGTGGTACTTGGTGTGTGTCCATGAGCGGCATTACTCTTCATCAGGTTTCCAACTGGCTCTTTTACCGTCCCTATTACATCACCTGCAAAATACTGGTGCATGAAAAAGAAAAAAAATGCTGCATATCTTCACACTAAAACTGACAAGATTAAGTTAAGTGTTTACGTCTTTTAAACAATTAGTTAACCTTGTGCAGGGTCCGTCCAAATTACTACCACTTTCTTATCCTTTAACCTACCGCCAAGCAGCAGTGTCTGCATTGTTATGTTCTGGTATGGGGATAAAACAACCGGTGAAATTACTAGCATAGAGGCATTCTATCTTAGTTCTCAAGGTTGCCAACAGTCTTGAGATTGAAGTGTTAAGAATTAAAATGTCTATATTATACATACCTGTTTTCCGGAATAAAACTATTTCATTTCATTTCATTTCATTTCATTTCATTATTATGTCTCAAATTCCACTCACCGTCAGGTGGCTTGTATGCTCATGTGTCTTCTCCTTGTCATAAAATGGGTACGATGTACGGTCAACCAATTTAATTCCTAGGCCACTATGGACTTTGCCAACGTGACGTTGTCAACCAAGTCATATAAAGTCTCTTACGTTTGGTTTACAACCGTCACTTTAACATACAAAAATGTTTTTTAATATTCGAGTATGTTTGTACAGTCACCCAATTTGATTCCTAGGCCACTATGAACTTTGCCGACGTGACGTTGTCAACCAAATCATAAGAAGTTTCTTATGTTTGGTTTACAACCGTCACTTTAACATAGTTTATAGTGTCCTAGGAATCAAATTGGTTGACTGTACAAACATGCTCGAATATTAAAAGTTTTTTTTTTAATAATTAATCCCCGTTCCAGATGATTCGTTACTGGTATTTTCTTAAAGCATGTAGTTTCCCAGCTGCTAAAATCTTTGTTTTGCTTCCAATGCAATTTTCTCACGGTATTTCACTGAATCCCTGTTTTCTGCTCATTTAATTAAAATGTTTGTGCAAAGAACATCTGTCGGGCAATAACCAACGTTTGTTTTGCACTTGAGAAGAGAAATTCAATGTTTGCATTTCAAATGCAGCTTATTTAATACTGCAGTTAGTCTAGAAGTTTATTAATCCTTTGCTTGGAGCTAACATTTTCTAATATCTGATGCGTATTTGTGCAGAGGTTGCGTTATTCGTACGTAGAATTGTTAACATATTATTATGGTTTTTCTTGCTATTATATAACAAAAGTTTGTTGATTCATCTGTCCGTCCGTTTGTATATTTTTGTAAAAAGGCCCTTTTTAAGGGTTCCGTACATCAATGTTCCTAACAGGAGGCTCTTGGGGATCCCCTGGCAAAATACGTTAGTCGTTTTTGCTCTTTATATTTGCACTGTAGTTTTTAGGAACATGTTACGTGTTCTTAAAAAAGGTATGAAGTTAAGTTTGATGTCAGATACTAATCTACAAGGATTAAAAAAATTAAACTCCCAAGTCATTGCCATCAAAACATATATTTATAAGTTAATAGATCAGGGGAACAGGGGGACAATCTCACTCAAATTGACCTAGTCCCAATCCAAGCTCCAGGCTTGTACAGTCAAGTGCAAAAATTTGTATCAAAAGAATCCTTTCATAATTATGTTACAAAGTTCTTATTACACTGAAACAGGATTTTTTTGAGATGTTGCGTTCATATTTTTACCCCTTGACTGAACTATAAATACTAAACAATGTTAAACATACTTAATACAGACAGAGAAATAAATGCTAAAATACAAAGAAAACATCCAAGATTCAATAACGAATACTCGCGCTCATCACACAAATATTTGCCAATACCGGGAATCGAACCCAGGACCAGCTTCATACGCAGGGTTACTACTAACTAGGCTAAACAATATATCGTCAAGTTAAAAAATGTACGACATATAATTTTGATACTCGCAAACTTACTCACTAAAATCTCGCACACTTGTCACAAGAAACAAACATAATACATGTTATCTTTTTTTCTACCATTATCTTCCCTCAGTGTTGTCAGATTTATAAATCCGTGACTATTACCATACATTTTGCACGAAATAAAGCCTGGAATCGTGTCTGTGGCGAGGATCTCACTAAAAGAATCATTAATCAGGACTGTACTGAAAGAGTGAGAAAAATACTATACTAAGGCCCACAAGTAGTTTGAAAATTGAAGCGAATTGAACCCTGCATAGTTTTGAATAAGGTCACATATCGACGACCGTAATCTAAATTGGCGTAAGGGACAAAAGGGCGAAAATGAGTTATGAATGCAGTTGTATTCAGTTTTTTTTTCTCTTTCGAATGGTATAGGTAACATCTCGATATCTTGAAAAAACATGCCCCTTACACCCTTAAAAAAAGGTTACTCTGACGCAGAATTTGAAAAAAATCTGACGTATCACCAATAAGGAAAAAATATTCAATTCCTTCTTTGTGTAACTGTCGTCTTCGCAATTCACTTAACGTCGTAAGGAGCCATCAAATAAGAAAAAGATCGATACACCATTTTACGTTCTCAAAAAGTATGAACAAAAAGTCATTTGATTAAATTACAAATAGATGTAACTATCATTTTTTTCAATTACCTTTGTCGTAAGGGACCATTCTGTTAGCAAACGTCTCTAAGATACGCAGTTTTGCATTGACATGTGTAAGACAACAAAGACCTTACGGCCATCCGTCGTTGTTTCAAATATGATTTCATGGCATATACGTAATTTTTTCACAGTACAAACACTAAACTAACGGCCCTTACGTTAAAACAAAACTGCCTAATTTGAACTAATCCCATAGATTTTAGCATTATCTCTTTCATTACATGACAGACGCAGTGTTCGTTGATATAGCTGAGTTACTCGCAAGCATTTAAAATTGCTTTAGGGTGAAAGGGATACTATGGTCATGTGTAAGCAACAAAAAAACTATGTAAAGTGCCAGATAGACGTGCGAGTAAGTACGTCGTACTTATGGCTCGGCGACCTTACTCGCCCGTGTGTCACCCTAAGTACGCGAACTTCTAAAGGTAAACGCGGGCGAAAAATGTCGTCGAGCTCTAAGTACGCGTACTTACTCGCCCGTCTATCTGGGACTTAAGAGCATGTTGCTGCTGGTTGTAGTTGAGGGCTGTGATGCTCAGTTCTGTTTTGCACGTATGCTTGTAAAGACGCACACTTAAAGTACTTTTGGATAAAAAGGCAACCAGATTTTGTTAAAAGTTAATGATAACAGTATTACTACAAAATCACTCTTAGCTCGAAGCGATAGATTACTGCGAGCATGAGACAAGTTATTGCACTAAGTAGGTATCTTATCTTACTAATATTATGAATGAGAAACTGTGAATAGTTTGCATTTTTGTTACTCAATCACGCTTCAACCACTGAACGAATTGAGATTAAACTTGGCACACATATAGGTTAGGTCCTAGAATAGGACATAGAATAGTTTTAATCCCGAAAATTCTAAAAGCTCCTGAAGGTATACCGATAATTGAAATCTACGCGGACGAAATCGCGGGTAGAAGTTAGTTTTTAATAAACTATTTCTTATTCGGCGGCACGTAGTAACCGGGTTTGTGTATATTTTGCGAGTCTTTTAGTATACAAAACAAGTTCCCAAAGCGTTATCACAATGGATATTTAACGTAACCTTATTCCCAAATGATAACAGATAGATAATTTAGCAGAAACTAATGGCGAGCAGGGCCGGTATTCTAGGCGATAAAAAACATATCGTCTTTGACCTGAGGCCCTACTTTGAAAATCGAAGTTTGAAGTTACATTAGCTCCATCCCTTTCTCTCGATTTTTCTGGAATGACAAGTGACAGGGATGGAGCTAACGTAACTTCGAACTTCAATTTCCAAAGTAGAGCACTCAGTTATCGTATTGTCAATTTTTTGATAGCTCTTATTTCCTTTACAGTAATGGCGTCTGACGTCAAAACAATACCGTAACAGGTCAAATACGATATGATTTTTACCGCCAGGAATAGAGGTCCAAAGCAGTGGTGAAACTTAAAACTATGGCCATTGACCTAGTATGTTCTTTGATCTATCAGTATTGATTCTTCTAAAAATATGTTTATGTTTCGATATTTGTACTCGCTTGTACATAAAATGGCGTATTTAATTTTATTTTGTTACTCGTTATTAGTTACTGGCATATTATTATGATAATATATGGACCTGTGCCATAATTTATCTCTTAAATTGTTCTATGCTCTAATAAATAACACAATTACATTTATGATTTCGTTAATTATTTCACCAAGAAAAAAATCCCATGTACCTTTTACACCGTGTAATAGAACAGTTTGAATGGAGTTACGTCCATTTATTTTTTATTTCTCTTAATTTAGTTCTGGATACATCAAATTGACTTCGAAGTGTACTATTAAAGAAGGGTTTATTGGACATTTTTAATTATTTTTTTGACGTAAGGGACATGCTATCTCAGTAATTAAGCGTTAAATGATAAATTGAGTTACTTGTAGTTAAAGAGTGAAAAAAAATAAGTAATTGGCTATTTTTAGTTATATGATACGCAAACAAACAACAAAATTATGAATTTAAAAAGAAAAAAAAAACCGTTTTTTGGCTCTCCTGAAAAGTAGCCATTTGTCCGTTACGTCAATTTAGATTACGGTCGTCGATATACAAATAGAAACTAAAAGATACGTCGTTTTATCTAATGAAAGAAGAGACAGATTTTATCGAAAATATGACACATTATCAAATTTCGGGCACTGAGTCGATTAGGGTTTGGGGGGGGGGGTTTAGGATATTTTTGAATAAATGCACTTGTATTTCAAAACGGAGTTAACGATTTGTGAATAATATTGTTGGTGTACCATAATTTAAGATGCCAGGTTGCACAATCGTTCATTTAATTTAATGTCCCTTAGATCGCGTATTGCTTCCTAATTAGGCTTGAAAAAAAAGTTTTTATTTGCTGAACACAGGTAAGTAATTCTTTGTAAATTTGGTGACATAAACAAAGGATGTTTCTATAGTTTGTCCCAATTGAAATTGCCAAAGATGTTAACAAATTTGACACATAACCTCAAAACCAACCTCAAATATTCATCAAGCGTATTTTTATTTAAAAATAATGTATAATCATTAGTTATTTAATCTTATACTTCATTTAAAAGTAAAAATCAAGTGTATAAATCATTGCTAAGACCTCACTTGATCTTGAAAGAAAAGAAAGTGATTATCGAGTAATAATGGTAAATTGGTTCGTTTGGTTGTGTTTACACCTTTGCCAATTTCAATTGGCACAGACTATAATGTTCTTACCTTGGATGTTATACAGGTTTTTTTTATTACTATGCTTCTTATTTACGTACTACGTAATAACTTGAGCTACACTATATCAAATATTAGTTCAATTTTTTTCCAGATTTAGTTAAAGGTAAAGGGATTGTATTTTTTTTTGCATCTACCTACTTTTTGATCTCTTTATCACCTTAAGGTTGACTGGTAGAAAATGATTGCAGCATTCAGTTTGCCTTTTGGAGACTATTTTAATTTTGTGCAATAACGTATTTAAATAAATAAAATATATAATAGCGAGTTGTATAAAAACCAACTCGTGCAATGCTGAATTGATGATCACAGCTCGAGAGAAAACATTTTTATATTGAAATTAAATTAAATTTTGGTTCTGGAAATATTTTAGTGAAGAATATACCATTTCATTTCCTGGAAATATTGCACTTTAGTTCGAATTTCATTAAACGGGCGGGCGATCGGAGCGCATTCGATTTTTGAACATAAAAGTTGACATAAGTCTTCGGTAAACTATTGAGAAAATGTCCATGAATGGGATAATTTTATCACATTTATGACAATGACCTCTAACTTACGTCGAACTATTTCTCGCGGAAGACAAAAATAACTCTCCACTCAGTCGTGATGTATGGTTCTCAATATTATATCGCCAGGTACTATTACTTATGAGTTTCGCCACTTCGGCCGCTCTTATTTTTGTGTGACAAGTAGAGAAAATACAGCGTGTTCTGTCAAGGGAAGTAAATGAACGACAATATTATTATATAAGGTATTTTATTACTTAATATTTTTTATGTCTTCTAATATAATATTTAATGGTTTTTAGAAGAAAAAGCCTTTGAAAGTCTCTTGTAGCCTACAATGTTGTTCAGAAATATTTATTGTTTTAAAAGAAACAGATAATTTAGAGTCTAAGGTTAGGAGTGGGAGTATTTGCGTTTGTTCATACCGAATTACATTTTCTTGTTTGAGTACAATAAACTAGTTCGAACACTTAAAAAAACAATTAGCAAAAAAAAAAAGACTTTTAAGTGTTAAATAAGTAATTTCACTTTATATGTTTTCTCCACAGTGTAGGTTTTTGTGTGGCGTATGTTATTATTCTAACTTAATTAGTGTCAAACACAATGAACTCAGCAATAACATCTTTTGAGCATCGATACATATAATTTAAAAAAAAAGTATAATAAATAGTAAAATTTGTTACGTAATTTGTGCTTAAATCTGTTCTATTAAATATACCGAAAACAAACCGTAAAAGACGAGATATATTGTGTAGTTTTTCCCGCGTACCATGATACATCCATCAATCATGCCCAGGTTGACGCCAACGGACGGCTTTAATCTGTATCAATTTGCATATTTTTTACAAACTATAGTTTTATGTGACTCACACTAAAAGCGTATTCGTTTATGATAAAAATAAATAGGGTACTGTCTTACATCAAGGCATGCAAAAATATTCGGTGCCTTCACACTATCTCACTATATACAATTGTAAAATGGGGTGTCAGTTAGTAGTATGTTTGTTACTCCTTCACGCTGAAACGGCTCGATGGGTTTGGATGGTATTTGGCAAAATATTTAACATTTCACTTTTTATCCAGACAAATTTCAAAGTTCCCTTTGGCAAAGCAATGAAGCGCTTGAGCATGTTTTTAATCCTAGAAAACCACTGTCAAAAAATCATATAAATACCTTAATTTGTAACCATTTGACTCGTAACATTATACTACCAATAAACTAGCATTTATGATTTATCATTTCTCGAAATTAGCAAAGTTAGATAAGATAAGATAAGATAGATTTATTTGTCATAAGCACATACAAAAATATTAAAAGGGAAAACAAATTAAACAGCAACACAGAACTATATGTACATTATGCTAAAAAGGACCCCTCACAGCATTGTGCCGCGGCAATTCGTGACGCTGGTATTCTGAGGGACCCTGATTAAAAACTAACTTAAACTAAACAAACAAACAAACAAGTGACGCACAAACACTAGCGACACATAAAAAAGATACTTAAAATCTAAAGAAACAGAATGAAAGAAGAAAAAATAATAATTAAATACTGACTAACACTAAACAAAAATAATAATTGTTAACCTTAATTATAATGGCTGTATGGCAACATTTAACAATACTACAGTTTAAGTAATCGTAGGTGTTAATTATTTTCATTCAACTGTTGATGGATAAAAGAACACCCGCTATCTCCTATACCTCGCCGCTCAGCCCAATATCGTCTCCGAATAATACGCAATGGCTCACCCTGTGATAAATGGCGCGCGTTACTCCGATAACGCATGTGCTCCCGCTTAATCTCGATGATACAAATTTGTCGTGATTTTTCGAATTAGCGGTCGTAAATTGATCACACTGCGGTAATTTGTAGGCTTTGTTGTATATTCCACATCCAATATAAGGCGTTTTTTAAATGTATCTATGGGATAGTTTTTATTTATAGGGTCTTAATTTATTATTTTACTTTGGCTTACTTAAAACCTTCATTTTTTTTGGTATATACGTCATTTTTTTGGGAATCCCCCTGTATATTATTAAAACATTTGCAATTGAAGCTTCATGTAAATACCAAATTATTTAAACTATTAACTCCTTGATAGATTAAAAAATGTATTAAAATCTTTGATTAAAACAGGAGATCAAAAATATATTAGTTGAAAATCTGTTCAGGAAGCAAGTGGCAAGAATCTTTGCTATCAAAGAGCTCACACGTGCGTATAACATCGTTTCGAAGCCGCCCATACAGAATATTAGATTTCTAAGAACCCTTATCACGAAGCGTATATTTCCTTTGTTTGCTACAATTTCTGAATTAAATAACTCTAAATGTAAGCCGACCAAGTTTTGCATCACCCTGTGCAGTACAGGCCCATAGGCAACAAGAGACCTACTAAATTTGGGCGCTTTACAAAGTAAACGCTAACACCTCTGAGTAAAGTCTTTGATAAAAACTAATTTGCACAAAATTAAAGCTCTGTTCAAACAGAAGAGACGAGAACGGTTAATTCCTGCATTGTCTAGCACAATTGGATTTCAGCAGTAGTATGAAAAAGTTGAGGTGCCGTTGGTTACTCAAAATTTACTGGAGTTTCGCTCTTGCGTAGCGGGAATACGAGCGCTGGATTTAAATTAGAACGTAACGGATTTGCAGTTTTTCTGGATGTCGCCACATTGGTGGTGGTTCAGTCGACAGGAAACATAATTTTTAAAATAGGAAACTAAATTTTAACAAAATCTTTTTGTGCAGTGAAAAGCTGCTTATATAAAAACAAAATTTTAAGACAACTCGTAATGGGAGAATATTTTTTTGCTTTTGTGATAATGACATTTGAGATTTTTTAGTCAAACTAAGAGCCCCATGACACTTTGTCATGTCTCTCTGTCTGTAGACGTACTATGGCGGCATAGTAATTTATCTCAGAATCGATCAAAGTACTTAAAACAATTCTTAATTAATCAACTCAATCAAAATAAACACGACTGGCTACTCATATTTAATTCATTGAACGTTTAAATTATAAACAACAAAAACTTTGTGAGCTTCACCCACTAACTGACCGTATCAAATATCTACTTCAAAAGTTTAACAAACGCTACTTCCCAAGCAAAAACATTCAACAAAAGATTTCTCCGTAAATTCACTTGCAATTTTACAAAACACACCACTCATTTGCGGTGTAAATCATAAATACGGACACCCTTTGATGTTCATATCTAAGCTTTTAATGCCTTTCCTTTGACATCACCCTTAACTTTGTTGAGACATTTCTTCGGCGTTTGATTTTCAACTCTATCAAAGAGGTTAAAGGTTTGCATTGGATGGTCTGTTGACATTTAGGCGATGTTAGTCGTCTGTCTGTCATTAAGGTTTTGAAACTGTACGTCTAATGAGGAAGAATTCAGTGAAACTACTTTGTAAATGAACTTTTGCAACGTTGCTTTGAACTGCAGCGTCACCTTCTGTGAATTTTGCGTTATCGTTTTCTTTTACTATTTGCATTGCATTGCAATAAAAATTGTGTGGAACCATACTTACTTTGAAAACTGCTTTAAGTTAAAATCACGTAAACGTGCAAATTGCCAATGTAATTGTTAAAAAGATTTAAACATACCACGTCAAAGACCGTCTGTTTGAACAGGCTCTAAACGAAAAATCATAATAAACGTGTAAAACTCAAGTACAATGCTTTTATTTGATAAAAGAAGGAATAAGGTGTTCTTCGTTATTTCCGAGAGGGAACAATGAAATATCTCAAACATTAAATCTGTTGTTGTAATGGTTGTTATAAATGCTGTGAAAAGAAGAGTGCTATTGGTTTGAACACTTGTTACTTAATTTTCTTATGTTTTTTTTTCTAAGTAAAGAAGTGTTTCATAAATTCGAAAATAAAATAAGTTCATTGGAAGATATTATAAATTTATCAGTCCTTGATTCGATACTTCGTGAGGGCAAAGATTTGTTTGATAAACGCGAGTAAATGTTCTTGAGTCTTGAAAGTTTTCTATGTATTTAAGTAGGTCTTTCTCTACAATTATGTGTATCGTTGTCTAGTCTAGTACCCATAGTACAAGACTAGCGTTATTTTGGGACTAGGTCAATTTGTGTAAGTTGTCCCCTGATATTTATTTATTAATGTTGCTCGCGACTCCGTCTGCGTTGAAACTGCTTGACGCTGTGTCGTCGGAAACTATGCAATTTCCCGGTATAACGACTCCCGGGTTTTAAGTTGTTTCTATTTGCTATTAAGCCGCGAAAGCGTAGCGAACAGATAGACAAGCTTCAGAGCTATGTTCTTGTTGGTGAAGTAATTGACTCTTTTCTTTATTCTCTGCCAGTTCTCTGTCAGTCATTTTTCTAATGTCTGATATCTAAATAAATTGAGACTTTTGTGTTATTTGGCTAAAGTACTAAAATAAGTAAGTCTTCCTCTTATCCCTTCCATCTTTCTTCTTCTACATTTTATATAGCTTTTTAAATATGGTCAAAATCTGTGTTAAAGCAATGTCGCTTTACGCATCGGTGTGTTTATATTTTGTCGGTATATCCAGTAACTCCCCTTAAATCTCGCATCAATTTTAATGCACTTTTCACCATAAGTTAGATAATTTTTCACGGAAGGTTTTTATTTCAAATAAATTCTGGTTTTATGTACGGGTGTTATAGGAAAGTCACAAAAACCAAAGCGAAGGCGGGTCGCTCGCTAGTATAGTACTCGTAAGGATTTATTTATTTAAATTTAATGAGTTACAAGGACAAATCATTATCTCCAGTGTTATAACGAACAAGATTAGACGAAATCATTGCCGTGTAAGTACTCGACATGAAACGGACGGATCCTTGTGTAGACTACAAACCAGCTGTCCAATTTAAATTACGAGCTGAGGACATGGCGTGGAGGTTTGTTTGTAAACAGGGTTCTGTAGGTTCTGTAATGAGGTTGTTAGAAATATGATTTCGCACTTAAAAAATAATTTATTAATAAACCATTTCTATTGTCACCATCGTGGGTAAGTAATCCTAAAAGAAGTCTAAACCTGGATAAATCTATTTTACAATGCTTACTAGTACTGTTTATATTTAAATAGATTTTCACTAAAGAAACTTACAAAGGCCTAATGGTCTAATGTGCGGCCGCTCTTTAACTTCTTTTACGACTATCAATATTGAACAACTATCAACAAACATTAGATACAATAGGTTATTTGCCTGATATTAAATTTCATATATTAATTTGGATAATATGTCAATATACCGTAGTATGATAAAATAATTCAAACTCAAATTTTAAATTGGTAATAAAATAAAAAAGTTATAGTTTATGTTTAAAGTTTTTTGTCAATTTTTTTTCTGTTCCTTTAATTCATATTACTGTATTTTCCTCCATGTCTAAAAGCAAGTTTTAAACATTTATATCTTTTGTATTTAAAGATATTAAAAAACTATTTATTCTAGGCTATTCGGAAGGTAAAAAAGTTCAATTTAAATAAGTACTAATGAAAAATTAGGCAAATACCCTATTCTATAATCTCTGATTATCTTCGTTAGTTATACTAGGGCCTCTATTCTAGGTGGTAAACACCATATTGTCTTTGAAGTGTTATGGTATTGTTTTAACTTGGCCTAAATATGTACTGTCAAGTAAATAAGAGCTATCAAAACGTTCACAATACGATAACAGGTCAAAGACGATATGGTTTTTACCGCCTAAAATATAGAGGCGTAACTAACAAATTAAATAAGGTACAAAATAAACCCTAGCAAGTAAGCAGTAAACATGTTAGAGATGAACAATGGCGGCAAAATAAAAAGGGAATGATCTTGAAAGACATTGTGTTAGGTTGGATCGCTAATAATGAGTGAGGGGTGATGCTTTTTTTTTTTTGATTGCCTTTCACTGTTGGTGCGTCGCACCGTTACAGCTTCACACTGTCGTTGGGTGGCGTACCCCAGTTGGGGGGTACAGCCTACCCGAGGGCTGATGCCTGGTTGACAATGTCTTTTATGTACAGCATCAGCGCCCTCTTGAGGCTACATTACGAACTAGTTACTAAGATTATCGATTTTTAATGTCTTAATGTTAACTAATTTAGGTAAGTAGTTCGTTACAATTTTCACAGATGGCGCTGCAGCCTTTTGCAACTTGTTGAATTTTTTAGTTACGCGGTATTGCAGTATTACTTACGATAACACAATATTATAAACACGAGAAATGGACCAATCGTATAAGTATTTAATTGCGGCACAAAACTCGCCAGCCATAATCGCTCGGCACCGGATCAGCTCAAAGTAAGACATTGAAAAGTGAGCTTTAATATGTGTTCGTACGATACATTTTTCAGTGAATCGCTCGGCTATTGTTTTCACAATTAAAGCTCAATTTCTAATGGCTCACTTTAAGCCGATCTGTGTATGTGCGCATACGACGAAGCGCAGCGCAGTGACTTTTTTACTGCCAAATCATCATCGTCTTTGGCCGTGTTGAAATAAGATCGAAATTAATTAACACTCATTCACAGGAGACGCTTTATTTTATGGTGTTTATTGAACAGAAACAAATGAAAGGATTAGAAACGGTAACGTACAAACCACGGAATAGAAAAAACAGTGGAAGTGGCATGAGCTTCGCTTAGTATCAGACCTGTTGTCGCCAATACTCACACTATCATAAAAACAACACGCCACATCGAAAATGTTTTTGGCGCGGCTATCGTTTTTACATTCCAAAGTAGCACAATAAGGCATGCTTTTGCATTTATTTCCTATTTTAGAAATGTCAAAATATTGAAATATCGAAATAATCGACCGCGGCAGAAGTATGGTAGGTTATGCGGAACTCCGCATAACTATGCCACACGTTACACGCCCTCTTGACACTTCTACCGTTTTTTCTGCTCTGTGGTTCAACCTTGATTTTCATAACAAATACAACATATTCAAAAGACGTGGTAAACGGGCTTAATTTAGAGACGTTATTGCCCTGGGCTAAATAAGTAAAATTTTAACAACAACGCGATTTAAAATAGCGTCGCCTTACAATCCTCTTGATTGCGATCTTATTTCAACTCGTGCGCCGGCCCTTATAGTTGAACAAATTTACTTAATTCACAATCGTCCCGCGGGGCAGTTGTTGGCGGGAAACTTGGTCAACCGTCTATTTTTAGGGTTCCGTATTCAAAGGAAGCAACGGAACCCTATTACTAAACATTGGTGGTTCCTCTGATACCAAGCCTTCGATGTCCATCTGACCTAACTGCAAAGCTCTTTTGAACGGTGTCAAGATAGCCGGTTTATTTTTTAAAGAATGTGTATTATTACACTCTAAAAAATGTGAGGTAACCAAGAGAGGTTTTCTCTTAGTTGACATAAAATGAATACACTATGCATGATATTAGTTGTATCAAACAAAACTTTAAATAGTAAAAACAGCAAGTTTTTTAGCGATTCAACTAACATCTAAGTTGATGCGTCTAACGTCTTGTCACGCTCGTATGGATTCAAGACGCCTATGCACAACAATCAAAATCTTGTTAGAAGCGACCAATATTATTTTAGGTGTACGGGGGAGTGTCACACATAGAACCAATTCTTTGTAACGTTTAAATCTATTATCCATTATGGTTATGTTTATCAGCGTGGATAAACGTGCTTAATAACATTTTTCACTGTTTTACCAGTTTGTAAGAGAAAAAAGTGACTGATGCTTTATCCACTGCGATGAAGGCGACCTTAATACGGGCCCAGAGTTGCCAATGCATTCGCATTTTTTCAAGTTATTACATCATCAAAGCATGGCAAAGTTGCAAGTTTGCATATCGATTGCATATTTAAATAACGGATTTGCACCATACCGATTCGTTTTTTTCTATTTTGTTTTAAAATCGAAGTACAGATTTGCCATGTGTGTTACAACATACAAACACACTAGACTCAGCATCAAGCGGCCTGTATGCTCGTTAGCCTCTCCTGTACTCCCTCCTTAGGAAAAAGGGCGCATGTCCCATAGAACCGCGAATGTATAAGTGACCTTATTTCTTAAGGTATGGGGTTAAATCTGCTTTGACTATCAAATTACACATGTGTCCTTTTTATTTAAAAGGTTAGTATAATAACTGTATCTATTAGATAGAAAAACCCTTGATATAATGACCCCTTCTTTCAGAGCTAATATGTTTCAAACGGCCTAACCGATTTTCATGAAACCTAAAAACCACCACCACTAAAAAACCTGCTTTCAAACTATAAAAACCGCATTCAAATCAGTTTACCTATTTAAGAGCTACGGTGCTTCAAACAGACAAAGACCAACACACAAACACGCACTGCTTTTCTACTTTGCGTTTAAACAAAACCTGAACCATAAATCTAAATCTCCGAACCCTAAAACTCCACTTTAATCAATAACCCCTCGAGAGCACCTCATAATACTGAGTCTGCGAGACACGTCCCCTTAAGCTCTCGACGGTACTGACGTCATCTCTTTTAAGAGTTTGGCTTCAGTACCTCCGCGTCAGCGCTCCGTCCGTCTTAAGCACGTCTCGGCTTAAGATGACATCTCTAGGTATTGACGTTGTTGTATTCGGTATTCGATTTTGGAATGAAGTTCATTTTAAGACGAGTGGTCGGAATTTTCATAAGGTCGGGAAGAGGCATCGAAAGTTTTAAATTTAGAGTTTCGTGGCAATCATCATATTATGACTACCACGAAACTCTATTTTCAAAAATTACCAACAACGTCTAGAGACCTGGAAATTTTGTAGTTATATTTCTAACAGTGATAGTTCACTCACAGTATTTTTGTTATACATCAACGGAAATAAATGTGGCAAAAAAGGAAGAGCCTAGACTCCGTAGGCATTTTTATCATGTTGACTAAAAATATCAAATTAACGTGCAAATGCGCAGTCCAAGGTAATCGTTTGGATAATAATTACCTATATTATAATTATTGTCATCGGAAAACATAATTATTGTTTTCATAGCATAGTTGGATGAATACCAAGTGTATTCATTACGAATGATGTATTATTGTTTGATGAAATATTAATTAGGTACGAGACCGTAATTTTCGTCAGAATTGGCTGACTATTGGTTTCAAATTAAAGTCTAATTAATTGATGTATTATGTTATACTATAATCAGTGGTTATTATTAGTGTTGCTAATAATTGAAACATGGAGTAACTTAAGTTAGGGTTTTAGTTACAATATTATATTTTTATGATTTACTTTAATTTGAACTATTGTACAGCTTTGATGTTTCAAAAACAAGACGAAGAAGGAATAAAGCAAAAAATACTGAATAGATAATTATACAAAAATCAAAGTAGTAAATAAAAACAAATTATTTATGTAACAAAAAATACAGATGGTTTTTACAAATAACTTAAGCCAGTAGAACTCATAAATATTTTTAACCACAGCAGTCAGCGCAATAATATGTCGACTAGTTAACAATTATTATATAAAACGAAATAAAAACAGTAACCAGAACTTAATATTTTTTTAAATTTACTCTTAGGCAAAAACACAAAGTATGCGGTAAATTAAACAAATAAGAAGTTTTGAAATGCTTAATGCTTACTCTTTAAAATTGCTTTAGTATGTAATATAGGATTCTCGCGTTTCGTACGCGTAGAAGTAGATTTCTGCTTCTCCCTTTATTTCTTAGGACATTCCAGTAATATCCTTTTCAAATGTCAAGTCACGTTCAGTAGGTTCAGTGGATTAGGCTGTTCGTTGACAGTCAGGCAGTCAGTTAGTCAGCCAGTCTCGGTAGAGTAGAAAATGTGAGCACTTAGGTTCTTGTTTGTACCTCTCTATCACTCACTCTTAATAAGTATGAGAATGTGACACCCTCGCCGGAGTAAGAATGAAAATCCTTGGTTGTGGCTACCCAGAACCAAACGATTTCAAGGCACTGCTATTGCACTCCACTATCCGTTTTTTGGAAAGGGTGGAGGCTGCACTGGATTAAGCGCTTAAAGAGGGGTAATTACACAAAAGATCTCATAGGTTCGAAGTGTATCCGTAAGGATCTCACAAATAAGATAAGATAAGAAGCGTATGAGAGCGATAAAGAGAGAAGTAAAAACCCGAAGCGCAAACTCATAGAACGTTTTCTTGATACATCACAAATGTCTCATGATATAAATATTCAATGAAACAATAATTATTTCTTTACACGTAGTTTATTTACGAACAAAAAATATTGGTTTTAAATTAAAGTCTAATTAATTGATGTATTATGTTAATTTATGTTATACTATAATCAGTGCTTATTATTAGTGTAGCTAATAATTGAAACATCGAGTAACTTAAGTTAGGATTATTTAAGTTACAACGTTATACTTTTTGTTAATTAGGTACTTTAATTTGAACTATTGTACAGCTTTGATGTTTAAAAAATAAGACAAAGAAAGAATAAAGCTAAAAATACTGAATAGATAAGTACACAAAAATCAAAGTAGTAAATAAAAAACCAATTATTTATGAAACAAAAAATACAGATGGTAAATACATCACAAATGTTTCATGATATAAATATTCAATGAAACAATAATTATTTCTTTACACGTAGTTTATTTACGAACAAAAAATATTAATTTCTCATTTGTGACTTATATTTTTATTGTTACAGGTACTAATACTCTGAACAAAGAAGGGACTGGTACCAACGTAGATAATAGACTTGTTCTAATTGGTTACGGTAGAATAGGCGTTTTGTTATCAACAAAGATTTCTCGAGTAGAAATACTTGAAGCTACACTCATTATTGTGAAGATAATGATTCTAAGATTTCATTCGTTAGGTAATAACACTGTGTCAACGAGCTTGCTATAATTATTAATCATTTTGTATTTTCTTTTTCTTTCAAACTAATGCTTAATTTTATGGTATTTTTTATTGTGATCAACAATTGAGAAGTTTGTTAACTAGCGCTGTTTATTCGATTCGCGATCACGCGAATGTTTTAATGCCTAATTATGTGCACAGTCGCATACTTAATTTTATCTGCGTGCATATCATAATCTATATATATATATAGGTATGTAAATATCTGTATCTGTGGTTTCCCTGTATGTTATAGTACCTGTATTTTAATGTTTGCATTAAAGTATGGGTCACCGATACTTTAATGTGAACATTAAGATGCAACCACATCGATAACTAACTGACTTTAATGACATGCAGTACCTACTTTAATGTTAAAATTACAATACATCCACAGACACAGGTTTCTATACATGCTTATCGTTTATGAACATATTGTAAGGAAATTATGATATGGATGTAGATAAGTATTATAAAAATCTGTTTCAGAATCACGATAACATTATCTGACAGAATTGTATTATTGGTTATTTTCATATGACAGAAAAGGAAAGCTATGATGTAACTGTCTGTACAGTGTATTGCTGTGTGTATTTTTCAAATTAATATTGTGAATTTAAGTTTGAGTGTAGGTGAAACTGGCCCTAAATCTCCCAAACCCGTACTCAAACTTAATAACAAACAAATCACGCAACTTATAAATAAAACAACGGATTTAACCCGGTACTCCATATCCGCTTGAAAACTCAACAGAAGGGTTGACATGCTCTGACCGGGAAACCAGAAAACACGTTCTGTCGGAGACACCTCTTCACTTTGAATAGACATCAGATCGGGCTTGCGGTCGCTTCGCTTGAATTAATAATTCCAGCCATTGTTTTAGCGAATACTGAGTAAACAGAAGTTTAATACTGGTAGATACCTAGCTAAGCTCAGTAGAAAACAAGAAAAGTAGTAATGTAAGAAGTATACGTTTAAGACTCGTTGGTTGGAAATGATGGAATAGATATTATGAAAGACTATTGTGATGAAAATAGGGTTGAATAAGATATAACATAAAAAATACGATAACTTATCGAAAGCAATGTTGTTGAACCGCGTGGAATAAAGGGATACCTAGCTCTTGTCCCTAGACAACATATATTCAATAATTTCCTGATACCTGTAACGTTTCAGGACTGAGACGGATGTTTCACACCTTTTTCGGGGAATTACGGCCTTTTCTGAGTTATGGCTGGAGAGCGCGATGTTTCAATTGGGAATGAATAATGAAATAGTTGGAAAATTTATTGTAAGCCGTTTCGAAGTGACTAAGAACTTTATTTACAAAGAAACAGTACCTTATTGAGCTGAAAGTATAAATTATTTGAAACATACAGGTTTTTTTACAACAATTTAAAAAAAACTGAACTTGAAGCGAAACTTGACGTTGTAAAGATGATCATTATTTTAATCAATGTTTTCAGAAGATAAATTCTGTTGTAGAAAATTACACCGTGCGCTACAATGAATTCAAAGCTTTCTACAGGTAAATCTATTGGGCTTAGACTTAAAAAAGTGCTCTACTGATTGTCTTTTTGTATTCTTTATTCCAAATAAAATAAATCCCCGATTCTTTCTATCGAATTAGTTTTTCTGTTAGAATCTTTTATCCCTGAGCGTTATTGCGAAGAAAGGTGTCCTCTCAGGCCGCAGCATTAATCATACTGGTAATCCGGGATGATCCCAGAGTAGGTTATTAGGGAGAAAGTATTCGATACCTCCCTAGCACCCTAAGGGTAGGGACACTTTTTTTCCTTAAGGTTTAACTCCAAGTGTTACAGAAAATGACTGAGAAAAACACGGGAAATTAATTCGTACTCTGTCGTGTAATTGCTTAAAGTAATGAATTGAGGTTGCGTTTATTAAAGTTTAATATTTGACCGTTTATTATTCTAGTATGTCTCTTTTAGCCAAAGTAAGTTAAAATGAGGTTTAAATTAGTGTCATTTTATACTTCGTCATTCAGTTTTGTAAGGATATCGTTTATAGATGTAAACAAGTGTACCTGCAACGTAAATTTCTCATCATCCCTGTGTTGTTTTGTTTGCATCTGTATATTAAGTGTAAGAATATTTTAATTTAAAATAACAAGTTCTCGCCCGCGTCTTAAAGTATTTAGTAGATAATTATGTAAAAAAAAATTTTGGACTAAAAAAATACCATCTAGCCATCTCCGGATGAAAGGTCCGTTTTTATCACGCGTTAAATGCGTTTAACGGTAAGCACAAACATTTGCTTCGCTTCTCTTTATGTGAGTTTCCAGTAACACCTGTAGGTACATATCTAATCCAGAATTTATTATAAAAAAATCTCTTGAATCACTATCTATTAATAAAAGCCGCATTAAAATCCGTTGCGTATTATGCATTATACAGAGGGACAGATGGCGGGAAGCGACTTTGTTTTATACGTAAAGAAGGTGATTGTGTTATATAAAAATAGCACTATATTTAAAGATGCATACCGATTGGTTTAGTTTCCCCGAAACTTCCTTTTTTTCTAAATCTCAATATTCCGGAACGAAAGAATAATTGAAATTCCTGAGAACAGTTCACTTAAAAAAAAGGTTTATATAATTAATCCTTTTGGCTGCTGCATCAAACACGACTCTGACAGCTTGGGGACGTACCGCAATGTTTTGGCTCTCGGCAATTGATAAAGGCCATAAAATACTTGCACGTTTTACCTCTTTCTTTGAATGAATATGGAATTTTTAGAATAACATTCATTTTTTATCACTCAAATAGGTTTATTTTATCTTTATAATTTTATTTAGAATGCACTTTACGTATCACCTAGCTAAAACTTATCCATACTAATATTGTAAATTAAAAAGTAACTCTGTCTGTCTGTTTGGTACGCTTGCTTGCTTGCTTGATGCGATTTCGGTGAAATTTAGTATTAAGGTAACTTGAGCCCTAGGAAAGGATATAAGGTAAATTTTGACCAGTTAAATTGGACGGGTCCAGTCCAGTTTGGTTAAACATAAATTTAAAACATTTCAATTAAATTAAATTAAATTATTAAAATTAACTATTAAAGCCTATTTCTTTCAACGAGTTAGTCTAACTAAAATTCAAACAAGGGTTCGACTTACTTTTATCCAAGCAATAATTGTGTTTTAAAACTACAGTTAGATATCGAATGTAGAAAACGGAAAATTTTGAAATAGCAATCGGAAACCCGGGAAAATGATATCCCTTGTTCACGTAATTGGAAATGTGTTGCATGTTCAAATAATCAGTTCTTTTGTAGATGTATAAAGATAGTCTGCGCTCTTGGTTAAATAATAAAAACTCAATTTGTGGTCGGTTTTCAAGTTAGCGGAATGAAAGAGTATTTCGCAATTAGGGAAAAAGCTTCAGTTCAGTTACCTAAAGAAATGAGAATAATGCTGTATTGTATATTGTTACGTTTCTCTTTTATTTGGAGAATGTTGTGTTATATTTCTGCTACTAATTGGACGATGGATTAACGATTTAATTAGTTGTTTTGTAATTAAAATTGTGTTTTTTTAATCATAAGATGATGGGATAAGTTCGCCTTTGTACAATAATGTAATGTTGGTATTGTAATATTTATATTGTTGTGCAATAAAGAGTTTACATTACATACATAATTACCTGTTATAATGTAATCCTATAACTGTAAGTTTATAAATAAATAATTAAATAAATAATGTTAAATAACCGATAGATGCAAGCGGTGCAGGACCGGTCCTTGTGGTAAAATTTTGGGGAGGCATATGTCCAGATTGTCCAGCAGTGGACGTCTTTTGGCTGTAATGATAATAATAAATACTATGGTCTCAAATATGTCGCCAGTAACAAATAAAATAATTCCATACAGCTGATACTTAACAAAACCGTTTTTTAAAAGCATCATGAGGAATTTTTAATAACTGTCAAATTATATAGGATTGACGCAGGCCTTATCTGCTATCCTTAGGATCTTGACAGTGATAAGTGGCATTTTTGATGGCATGAAGAAGGCAAACGAGCACATAGGCAAGGGAGAGAGTAAGTGGGATCTGTGATGGGACCCATAGATATTTGCATTTTCAAGTCTACAATCTAAAGACTGCAATCCTAAGACCGCCAATGCGTTGCTCAGACTAAGATGGAATGCATCTATGCTACCAATTTCGCCGGTTGACTAATCGCTACACCGGAAGACAACAATGCGAACACTCCCGCTTGGTGGTAGGAAAAGATGGTGGTAGTGATTTGGATGGACCTTGCACAAGGTCCTGCCATCACTCAAAAGACAATAAAGTGAAAATATGCTAATATAAAGTCCAGTTAGTAAGAAACTCGTCTGCCTAACAATGTAAACCACATTGTCACTTGTCACCTATCACTGACAGGGGCTTAGTCGCCTTTGTAGGTAGGGCTTAAAAAATATGGGACGTCACGCCCCCCCACCGTGCCGCGGCAAACAATGTAGAAAAATAAAAGAGCATCCGATCTCATAACATTCCCCAGTAATGGCTGAATATTTTACAGGTCTGGCGCGATTGCCTCGCTTATGTATGAACATTCCCGGTTCAATGTTTTAAATAATATTTATTATATTGTATGCACGCTGGAGGATGCATAATTAGATTTATTTATTGTTTTATAAACTGTCCAGCCCATAGATTAAACAGACCAAGTGCTTACATTTCCAGCTCGTGTACGCATAAGATAGACTTATTATAAACAAAGAAAACTTATAGACGATATTCTTTTCATGTGCATGTAGTTACTTTATTTATCAATTGAAGAGTATTCATCAATCTCGTAGAAGACGATTATCTACCCTTACCGGGATTTGAACCCAGGACCGCTAGCTTTGTAGGCAGGGTCACTAACCAACAGGGCAGCGCGTCGACAAGTTCTATAGCAAATATCGCTTTGTAGTAAATAATAATTTCAAAAGTTAGCGCCAAATTTACTAAATAAATATTATTAAGTATTATTATTATTATTATGAGCCCATAATGTCCCACTGCTGGGCAAAGGCCTCTCTCCCCCTCTTCCACTCTTTCCGATCTTGACCGGTTTCCCTCCAGTTCTTGTCCCATGATCCCAACTCATCACTCCATCTCTTCTTGGGGCGGCCCCGCTTTCTCTTAGCATTTTAGCACTAAATAAATAAATAAACTAAATTTTAAAATGCCTTAGGGCTAGTTTTATGCCAATTAACCGACAAAATATTTACAAAACCTAGGTATAACAGCAGGTTTGCTGTAAAAAAAATACAAATAAACGTAATCTTCATAATACATCCACAAAAATAAACAAAACTTCTTTAATCTATCAAAAAAGCCTTTGTCCTCCATCCCAATACAACCATAACGCCATCTGTGTTCCATTTGTCACATTAAACATTTCAAAGAACTGGCAACACCCTCCTTTTTTCGTGTGGCATAAACAGAATCCGTGTAACCCAGCTTTATATTTTTAATATCGCCGGCTCAGTACGCGTACCAAGGGACATATTCAGTTCAGTGTAGCTGGGGTTCGCAAATTAGCTGTGTTGGAGCTAACTATAATGTTGTTTTACTTAATATTTTGTTTTTTATATGATTGAGTGTGTTAAGGGAAGTTAGTATTAAAAGTACTGCTGCTAGTTAGGAATTAATTAGACTTTAGGGATGTAAGGAGCGGGGCGCGGTTTAGAAGGCTGTTTAATTTTGATGAAAGGTTTTTAAAAATGTTAATTGTTCCGAAGAAAACACTACTCAAATAAGCGTCGCTTTGTTTTTTTTTTCTAGCCTATATGGGTTTCCCACTGCTGGGCAAAGGCTTCTCCCCTTGATCTCCATGATTCCCTATTAGGTGCTGCTTCGTTGATTTGAAAAAGTAAAATTAAAAAACTTACACTGTACGAAAGCAACTCAAGGTATAAGATACTAGGCATTCCATCTTAGTCCTCGGGGTTAGTAACGCATTTGCGGTCTTAGGATTGCAGTCTTACGATTGTAATCTTGAGAATGCAAGTCAGGTGGCCTGTGAGCTCGTTATTCTTCTCCAAGGCATAAAAATAATGCTTATTTATTTTCTGTATGAACATTATTAATTTAACAACCAATTTTGGTGCTTGTTCAGTCGAGTTCATAAATATGTATACAGTATACACTTTAGTACCTTGTCTATTTAATGTCATGTTCAAACTGCCATACACGAATTATCACAGCGATTAAAGTGACGAGGTACTAAAGTGTATACATAATTTATGAACTCGACTTTTCAAGTAGCTTGCGCCCTTGCGCAGGTTACATGCATCGTGTAAACCGACGTTATAAAGATGCAAGCGGGTCCTTCGACTCAATCATGGTGCATGAAGCTTGAGCATGCACCATCAGTATCAATTAAATAAAGAAAAAACCAATAACTATAAGTTACATAAAAACTTCCGATATAATGGTGTTCCCGTCTTTCCGAGCTGATATGTCGTAAACGGCCCAACCAATTTTCATGAACTCTAGCACGGCTAAAAAACCTGCTTTTCAGGTTAAAAAACCGCATCCAAATCGGTTCACTCGTTTAAGAGCTACTGACGGACAGATAGACACACACACACACACACACACAGACACATACACACACACACACACACACACACACACACACACACAAACACAAACACAAGTCAAACTTATAAAACCCCTCTTTTATCGTCGGGGGTTAGAAAAGGTGTCCTTGAACTAATTAAAAAAAAAACATCGCTACCATAACTCAGCACAGATACAAGAACTGGGTCGGCTATGAATTTTCATTTCACTCGAAATCGGCCGAACCGTGGTTATTTTTCAGCAATAGAATAAACCACTGAAGTGGCGCTGTCATATGCACTTCGGAGGCACAAGTAGCGTTGGGGGGACAAATTGGCAATTTTCTAGTTCAGTAGGTCAGCACTTCAGGGTTTTCTTTGTATTGGGACAAAGTTGCTGAATTTCTTGGAAGTTTGCTCTTGACAACATAAGAACAGATGCCAGAATTTGTCGACAGTACTTGCTTCTATATTAGTTTTGTGATATTGAGAGCGTCAGTGGGTTAGTGGGTTAGGAAGTCGTCAGTATTATCATAGTCTTGTTAATATTCACCCCTTTTTATAAAAAAAACATGACCATAATCTACATGTTGATGTTTTTTCTCCCTCAACCATAACCCAACCCGGTAATAAGACGTGGCATCCGTTTCACTTTTAGGGCTTCGTGAAACAATCTAAACGCTTGGCGCCTACACGCATACAAATAAGGCAATACGATCGCAGTGATATTAAACAGGATTCCGCATACCTACTAAAGAAATAAATACAAACTAAGCCCTAGGATTGAACTAGTAGGTACAAGAAAATTTATAGAGGTATACATACTATAGTACCAGGCAGATAAAAAGTCCATGCCGACACATTGTACAGCCGTAAAAGTTTCTGAATGTGCATCGTGGTGATAGCAGTAAAACAATACTAAGCGAATTGGTTATGTGTGAAGGAATAATAATGACAGCATTTTTTTACTGCTGTTAACATTATTAATATTCAGAATTTTCATGGCTGTGCAAAATATCAGGATTGACTTCTTATCTGCTTAGTACTGTAAAATATATAGAAAGCATCCATGACTCAAAGACAAAATCGCGCTCATTACACAAACAGCCCATTTCTGGAATCAAACCAGAAACCGCTAGCTTCGTAGGCAGGGTCAATAACAACTGTGCTTACTGCGTCATCATGACTGCATGTCTTCGCCTACTGTAGCAAAAGTCCAACATTGATAACTATCATGAACCCACCTGATAGACTGATGCAGGGAAAGAAGTCTGCCAAACTAATTTGCATGAAGATTGGCCTTCCCATGGTGTGCGGGACGCGGCGTGGGGGAAGGGGGGTCCAGTGTCAAGCTACAGTAAACTTTATTGGCTGTAATGCGATAAAGCTGGATGGGAGACAGCTTTCTCATAGAAAATCGCCGTCACGTAGTTACAAATGCATTTAGTTAGAGCGCTGTGGTTCAAACTTTGTTATCTTTTACTGTTACTCACTCCTTATTGTCCAATTAGTTACTAAGTGTTGCATATTTTTAAGCATGTTCACTTGCAGAAATAATGTCCACTTGCATGCTTCCAAAATATATATTTTTTTGTCACGGTGAAGTGAAAACGAGCACACAGCCTGATAGTTATGTTTAATAGCTTCTGAGACTCATAAATATTTACAATTTCAAAGATCAAGACTGCAATCCTAAAAATGCAAATGCGTCGAAAATCCTGAGGACTTAGATAGAAGCCTTTGAACTTTACAGGTTGATTTATTCTCACGCTGCAACTGGAATTTCTTACTATTGTTTTTTGATAATACGCTTAGCATTAACGTCCAGTCTCATGGTCATAGTCATAATCATAATTATATTTTATTGCCTTATGTTGTAGTTACAAAGATCTTATGATCAAATTGAAATCGCAAATTGAAACTATTTCAATCAAACTTTTCTACATCTCTTTTTCTTCTACTATATAAGCAGATGTTTAAAGCTTTATGTTTTAATATTATCCCTGATGATGCTCTAAAGAACAAGTAAGAATAAAATTTATAACTTTACGAGTATTATAAGCATTTTTAACTATTGAGTATTAATTATTATCAACTATTGACTCAATCTAGTCAAATAGCTTATTTTATTTAATAAATTTGAACATTTTTTTTTATTAAAAAAGCTACATAATTATATTTTTTTATTGCACTAAAATGGTCTAAATAAAAAAATAACATAAATTGAAGGAAATTATCGAAATTACTTTCACAACGGAACCCCAAAAAACCAATAACAAAAACAAGAGCCCCGGATGTCCGGGTAACGTTATGATATTATGTTATTGGCGCCTCGCCAGAAAGTCAGTTGCACACTTAAGCTGATGGTCCTTCGAGCCGGATCTGAATTTCAGATGGCCTGCAAAAACGGTCTTTAATGCCTACGATATAAGTATAGACGTTTGGTTTGCTCAAGTAAGTTTGTGTGAGCTCTGTGAGTGAAATATTCGTTATGGAAAAGAAACAATTTAAGCGATGGGTAAATGTAACTAAGAAGGGTTTTGTAGATTTGGCTAAAGACGAAAAAAACCTACAGAACCCAGTTGCACAAATTGGTTAGTCAAATTGAATGTCACCTTAAATCGCATGCTGTCACTTTCACAAATTAGAAAGTGATACGAGGTATCCTAATAAGTGTCTTTAGTGATGGTCCGGATGGCTACCATCTTAATATCCTTTCACCTACCCAGTATCAGTGTTCGCATTGTTGTGTTCCGGTGTGAGAAGAAGACAACCTGTAAAGTTACTGGCATAGAGACATCCTATATCAGCCCTCAGAGTTGGTACGGCATTTTCGGTCTTAAGATTGCAGTCTTTAGATTGTAGTTTTTAGAATCCCTCTTACCACCAGGTGGCTTATTTGCTCGTTTTCCTTCTCCATGTCATAAAAAAACGTGTACGAGTTTATCTATTATTGTCTGTCATAATTATTTTTAATCATAATCTGTTTTGGGTTATAGTATCGCAAATCATAACTTTTTTTTTTTAAATCCTATTTTCTTTTTTGAGAACATTTCAGGATATTTATAAATCAAAGGTAAACTAATCTAGCGTATCTACACGTAGGATATATTAAAATTCTGAATGTGTACGGTTCCAGCGATATGAAAATTGTGACTACCAACAATTATGTTAACAAATTAATTATGTTATAACCAAAAAAAAAAGGGAAACAAACGGGCTCCCCGAGTAGAATTAACAAACGAAAAGATTCAAAACGTTAATACATTATAATTGCTTCTCAAAATCGTCCTCTTCCTACGATTTGATTATTGTGTTAACTAAGATACTAAAAGCACTAAGGCAATTTTTCCCAGATTCGATAAAAGCTGTCCAAGTTCAAAGTTCTATTTTCTTGCTACAATTTCCAGAACAACTTACAAAGCACTCAAGGCAATTAAGCTCCGCGGCCGAACTTTCTGGAATTAATGTCTCGGTAGGCTTACTCCTTGGGTATTATTACAATAATATAACTGTATTGACCTTGACAGACAAATAGTTTTAGCAGCCTGTCAGTGACGATTTTTTTTTTATTTGACAGTCCACGGCCTCTATTCCACATTATCACCTCATCTTGTATTGATTTTGTGGAAATTTATTGTTGACGTTATGACAGTTCTTATTTATTTAACAGTAAGAGCTGTCCCTACGTCAACAGTATGTAAACGATATCGAAGCAAGATGGCTAAACAAAGTAGGAAAACGTCCAGCGCTACAGTAGTAACCGAAGAGATGCGATTGGTAAAATAACAGTGTTTTATTAAGAATATCGAATTACTCTCCTGCACCAACTTTGTGAGGTGGACCGTTAAGTGGATAGAGTTTAATAAGTTTAATGTCAATACTAAATCCGCTAGCTGACGATAACCTGTATGGAAGAAAGTCAATTACCTAAAATCTGCCCAGCATAGCAAAATTAATGGATTGTATTGACAAGCGCACGGACTAGGTAAATGAGCACACTAGCCACCTGATGGTAAGGTATACATTATATCATGGACCTTTAAAAAAAAGAGTTGAAGAGAGGAAGTGTTTTCAAACCCAATATTTTCTATATATGTAATGTCAATGATAAGCATTACTTCCTTAAGATAAAACCAAGCGATAGCAAGTTATTTTTTTTATATTAAAACTTAAATCATTTATTCTTTTACAAGATGCTAAGATGCCTAGTAATGTAAGATTAATGCAAAAATTCTTGAGAGTAAATAGTAACCACAAAAACATTTTTGTATTTATGTGTGTCAATAACGAAATGATCACACATGATGTTAAAAAATATATACTAAGAACGATTCAACGAAATAAAGATATCAAGCATGAAATTCAAAGTGAAACACATTGTTGCTTTGATCTTGTGATAAAATGACCACTCGTTGATTTTGTTACAGACTCTTTTGAGCAAAAGTTACTCTAAGTAAATTGATAATAATTTCTTTCTAACGACCAAGCACAGCAGCCAGGCTAATAAATCAAATTTATTAAGAAATTCTTACATTTTCTCTGACTTAGAAAACAGAAAACTGTAACATAGTTTAAGAGATCTCAAACTTGTTCAATACTAATAATATTTTACAGGCTAAAATTTTGATAGGGCATGTAAACATTTTTGCAAAATGTCCGGTCACTCGCAGATATTTGCAGAACCCTCTGCACCTGAAGTTATGGCAAGAGCAGAAGCATTTGTAGTCAATATCTCTGGTATTGGAATTCGAATTAGATGCTGTTTACATCGACATAATGCTTCAAACGTGAAAAATATGCAAAGTTCTATCTTTAATTTTACATTTCTCACGTTTTGTACTACCATTAGTTTTTACTTTAAGTTTTTCTAATTGTTTATACTGGAAGATGACATACTTATTTTTAGCACAGTCTGATTTGGATTTCAGAAAATAGGTCACGTGAACTTTAATGATGGTAATGGTTCAGATTCACGGATCTACTGTGCAATCCTCTCACAAGAATGTTCTCGGATCTCTATCCTTTCTATATTTATTTTTTCTTTTTAACTTTAACTTTTTTGTTAACTTCTAAATGCTACAAAAACTACTAACACCCATGATTTCCTTGACATTGATCTACTCCAAAAAATCCTTGTCATAAACCTACTCCAAAAAATTATAACCTAGAAAATTTTACATAGAGGCAATGAAAATACTCAATTTAAATGCAAAGTACATACACTAGCCCTTTTATCACCCGCAGCCAACTAAATCCTGACAAATCGGGACACCCCTGAGCGCAGTGAATAAAATTGCAATATTTTTCGCGATCCGCGTCGCAATTCGGCAAATTGAAAAACTAGCATTCGACTGCCGAGGCCCACTTGCTTTGCTCACCGTGAAATTAACCGAACGCTCAAACTGAACTGTATCGAGTGTCATGAAGGTACGATGCAAATGGAGATTACGGTTTTGAGAATTCAAATAAAAGGTTTCGTAAAGTGCACAAACAAATTTGGATGTTTTAGTAGTATGAAGTGAAGGTGAGGTATATGGTTATTATGTGTTATATTCTTCTAAATAAATTTGTACATTTGCTTACTCGATGTACAATCTTCCACTTTTCTCAATCTCTCAAGGGTCAGCTGGAAGAGATCCCTTAAAAGGATAAGTTCACCTTTGTACATATTTTTATATTAATTGTAGTGTTTTTTGCTTTTTCTTTTGTTACATAAAGTGTTTACATACATACATACATACATACATACATACATACATACATACATATATGTTTTAAGCACAGTCTAATTAATATCATTAATGTAAATGTTTGGATGTTTAATTTTTAGCTATCAAGCATTAAGAGGACTGTGAGGCTGAATAACATCCATACAAAATGCAATAACGTTTCTCTCCCCTGAAACCTTACGTTGTAGATTATTATAAAAAAATAGGTCTGTACGTTTTCCTTTTTAATAAAATATTTTATGAAAAAAAAAAACAACAAAAAAATTAAAAACGGAAACGGACAAATCTAATTTTTCATAAGATCTACAAAAAATTCGTAAATCATGGAAATCTGACTTGATGGGTGATCGCTATCGCCTGGAGCTAAATTGTATGGTTTTTTTCTCTCTCTCATACAAATCTCACAATCCTCTTAATAGCGGAATAGTAGGTAACTAGACACGGATAGTTCACATTCTTGTAGATTAAAACCAGTTATATGGGGACGAAATTGAAGTAGGAAATGGTACTGGTAAATAATCTACAAGAGTTGGAGTGTTTCTCCATGTTGTCTGTATTACCAATGTCCCTGTTGTTATAAATGATGTTATTGTAACATAATTTTTACTGACGAATAGATTATTTTTTGTAGTTTACCGTATTTTTTTGAATCAGTAACGTATAAACTTCATTAGTAGTCTCAAAAAACGGAGACAATTTTGCTTAACATTAAGCTGCTAATTGCAGACAGAATAGTCAACAAAGTCAACCTTCTTCACAGTTTTCAATGCGCTGTGATTTCCATGGAGCATCGCTTCGAATCCTTTATTCTGAACGAGTGGCATTCGATTAAAACGCGTTGTAGCGTTGGCAGACTAGCTTCATAAAGTGGGTATGGCCCAGACAGAAAATTAAAGTTAATTCAAGCAGCAGTAACTTCAAATAAAATGAAAGGATACAATGAATTTATTTTGATGGTCAATTTTTCTTTTTTGAGAATAGAGTACTGTCTACGGCACGGCATAGAAAAAACTGTTCTGAACTAAACTTTTTCTGTTCTGTGGTCTACGGTGTATACTTAGTATAAAACTGACTGGTGCAATCTTTTTAATATTTTATAGGTAATCATCATAATGAATAATTAATTTTAGAAAAAGTTGTGTTTAGTAAGCTATCATGATCAGCCGACGGACGTCCACTGCAAGACTTCCCCAAGGTTTTCCCCAAGGATATATTTGATATTGATAACATTATCATTTTCTTCAATTAGTATGTTGATTTATGTCAATTAAATCTGTGGCCTGGAGCTAATAGGGCCAATATCAATTATCATTGTTTTCCGTAATGAGCGTTTTTACCATGCATCAGCATTAATAGTAACTATTAAACAAAAACCGACTTTGGCCCTATTAGCACCAGGCCACAGAAATAATTGTTGCTGCAATGAGTTAATGTAAGTTAGCTGATAAATAAAACTTTTTATTTGAAATTGAACAGACTGCTCGTTGTAAAGGGGAGAAATTATGGATAAATGGTATTGCATGTTGATCAGAATCATGCAACGAGCTCTATTTCCCGTATGACACGTCCACCTGCCTGATACAACTCAAAGGCAATGCAATCCATACGCGTGTAATTCTCAACTGCGCTACCTTTGAGAGGTTTTGCCTCAAGCGAATAGTAACTTTACCTAACAGAGCACAGAATTCTATTTCAGATTGAGTTTTTACCACAAATTGAACAGTGAAACGGATAGTTTTGACTGTGTAAATCGGTCGAAAATATGTCTTTTGTGAACTACGGTGTTATAGAGTTCCTTTCAAAATGCTATAGAGATGATGGTTTTTTTTTTCTCCTTTATGTATTACTCTTTGCGTTTTATGTGTCCAGTGGCGCAGTTCAGGTTGTGCTCGGAGTTTCTGCAAATATTTGGGAATCGGTGTTTCAGAATCCTTTTCTGTTTTTCACGCAGTATATTTTTTCGCTTTTTAACAGCCTTTGATATACGCGGGGCAAATATTGACACTTTTGCGTTTGGGAGAAATTTTAAGAGGATTTTTTTGTTACTACTACCTTACGAGTGTTTGATAGATGAAAACTGAGCTTTAATTAAAATGGGCTAGCGTGATTAAAATGCCGTCAAAGTGAGCTGTAATTTCTGAAGTGTATGTTAATTTGACTTTATTTTAGTTGTTAAGACCGAGTTAGTTTGTTTTTAGAATCTAAATAATCTGTACTTCTAATTATTTGATGAGTAAACGATAACAAATGTTTTTAAACAACAGACGAATAATTGTATTAACATTTGTAATTTTTAATTCTGTACCTCTGCCTACCCCTGGGATTACAGGCGTGAAGATATATTATGTATGTATGTATGTAATTTTTACGGACGTTATTGCTATTCAGCCATTAATAAAAATATCAAAACTGCTGCTTAGTTGCTTTGCAATTTTTGGGAATGATCTGATCAGCCTAGATCCTGGATGAAAACAGAAACTAGTTCATTTGTTTATTAAAAGAGATCTATAATCTAATCTCTCAAGATATAAACTTACAGTTAGAATAATTTATAACAGTAAGACGTTAAAAAGCGTATTATGTTAAAGTGTCTTTTATATTGTAGTGTAAACGTAATAAATAACGAACCTCTCTACTTTTGTTTCTTGTTTGGTCATGTTTCTCATTGAATTATTTATTGAATACGGTGTCCAATTAACTATTTTTCAAAAAATAGGACCGTTTTAAAAATCGAACGAAATAATGATTATTATCCGAGTTAATAATTTATGCACCGATGCCACCGGTAATGAGCTAGGTACACATTTGCCGCAAGAAAGTGCTAAAAGTGGCGTTACAATTATAGCCTAGCCTAGGTGTCGGGGCGTAATATGAGTGATGCCCTTTGAAGTGGCTGACGGAAGCCACGGCCGTTCAACTTAATGGCTTAGTGTGGCTAATACTGACTGAGTTGTTTGCGAATTGCTTCTATTTTGGTAACACCGTGAAAGTAAAGTTACTCCTTTTGCAAAAGCTTTGGGACTAAAGTGGCAAGTAGTTTTCCGTCCGACTTATTTAATAGACAAATTTAGTTTAGTTGGTAGGTAATAGATATTTTAGTAGGTACATATTTTTATTGACAAGCTTGATGACCACACAGATTTCATCGTCTTACAATATAGGTTTAATGTTATAGAAGCAAAATCTATATGTTAATGTAATTATAATTTATTGATAAGGAAACAAAGAAATTAAAATAAATGTAAAAGATTTTAAATGGTCAAGCACAATCAAAATAAATAAGAAACCTGATGCTCACAAGGTACAAAAGCTAACATCGCCCGTAAAGCAATATAAGGCAGCGGAATCACTAAAACAACAGCAATTTATTATAGAGTTGCTGCGGATAACAAACGAGATTAATCTAGAAGTCTGCAGATAGTCAAGAAAAGTGCAACATTAGCGCAGTCTGCACATTAAGACCGCCATAACAATAATTCAAGGCGGGCCAACCATTAATTATGTCGGGAAGTCGTTATCCACGCGGATGACAACAGCGCGTTAAACTCTAAAATTGTACCAACTAATTACGTTTGCTTAACTGCCTTAAGGGTGCTGGGAAAGTAGGTTTTAATGCTGAAGTAAGAAGAGACAGTGGAAACGAGGCAAGAGTCAGTTTTGATGTACTGTGTAAAGTTTATGATAATCTTGATTAATATTACCATGTAATAGCTTAAATGGATGTACCAAAAGTGTCTAGCCAAAAAGGCATTTGGAATGTGTTCAATTAAGGAACGTGTTAAAATATTGATTTTTATACTAAATTTAAATTAATATTAGAAACATGTGAGTATAACATATTTTTTGAAGCCCATCAGATTAACCTTAATGCTCAAAAATTTTAAAAGCAGGCTACCGACTTTGATAAATATCACAAATATGATGAAAAACAAACAAATAAAACTATGAAAGATTATTCTTATGTTAAAACAACGCACAGTAATATGGAGCATAAGCTTTACGACATTATCCATTCAAGAAACTTCATGACAATAATTATCAAGATTTTATTATTGTCATTTAGTTGCTTAATTTTATATACTAAAACTGTCTAACCAAAAAGGCATTTGTACTTTTGTTTGTGTAATTGGGATAGACCAAAAAAAATAGATCACGGTTTTTACATTATAATTTGAAAGAATGGGTAATTTTAAGAGACCAATTTCATTAATTTTGTATTTGACCTTCTTTAGTTTTGTTTGAATATCTTTATTTATTTAGCAGAAATTTTATGGATGACATGATTATTTTAATTATGGGCTGGCATTTTCTAATAAATTACAACAATTAAATGATATCTAATGATAAAAAGTGATTGTAATAATGTATTAAAATATACCTACTATTTCAAGCGGTTTTCGCCTAACCCGTAAGATACACCTAGGAGGGCTTCAAGCCAAAAACGAAAGTCAAACAAAGGTTAAATAATACTTTTGTCGAAATATCCGAAATAGATAAATATTTCAAGAACTTAATAATGCAGAACGGCTTTAAAACCCCATTCCTCGAAATGGTTTTCGAATTAGAGTAATTGTATATGAACAATCCCAATTTTAATACATAATTTAAATTTTCTATATAGGTAATTATTACCGGGTGTCTCGTGTCACGCTGGAGGTATGTTAAAGATCTTGCATAAGGTCCTACCACCAATACAATTAAGTTATATGTAACTGCTTTAAGAGCTGTCTTTATTACAGTATTTAATAAAATATTATTTCATCTGTGGCCGTGTTATGTAGACTAGTATCAAACTACGAATCATGGCAACAGATGACATAATATTTTATTCAATGTAACATAAACAAACTAATACCTACTAAAAGAATAACAAACCTTTCATGTACTTAATATAGTTTATTTTTATAACTAGCCAAAATAGCCAAGTCTCAAACTGGCAGTTTAAGCCGGCGCGAACCAAAGCCGATTATATGATGAAACTGACGAGGCTGCTCTGAAGTGGCGATATAAAGTTAACTAGAGTTTTGTAAACGTGTTTAAAGGTGAATTGAGAGCGATATATTGCTAAAAAAATGACTTGAAATTGAATGTTCAACTTTTGAAATTAGATTATATTTTGATGAATTTGTTGAGTAAATCAAGTTGATATCTGGAAAATAAATACAACACTTGTTATACATATAATGCTAGAAGTAATAATCAAGGATATAATGACGCTTGAGGCTGTTTTGGTAATCCTAAGAATGTAAAGATTGTTTTTTTTTGTTTTTAATATCAGATTTCATTGTAAATTGTACGCTATGTAACTTAATTGAAAGTCGTAAACAATCCCATGTTTAATACTTAAGTACATTAAGCCAAATATGTAATAAATGCCAATGTAGATAGAAACCATATTGCGTTTGACCTACATAGGTTTATGTATGGGTCAATAAAATCCATGGTTAATTGCTTTTTGCATCTCATGTAATAAAAAAACCCTCTTTCCCATCCTAATTGCAAAACGCACGTAAAAGGCTTCAAACGCAAAGTTAGTACTGTGTCGGGAGCATAACCTTTTGGCTATATACATTTTATGATTTAAACGAAAATAACGCTTTTACTTTCCTGTTAACTCTAATTTGTATTAATTAAGGAATGTGTTTAATTCATTCTTGAACTAAAGTTATATTAATGTTAAAAATATGTGAATAATTAAACATTTTCTGAAGCCGAAAACTTAAATGCTTAGAAAATTAAAGAGCGTACTGACATTGATAGATAACATAAATGTGATAAAAAACCAACAAAAACAACTATGAAAGATTATTCGTATGTTAGAACAACGTACATTAATAAAGAACATAAGCTTTACGACATTACGGAGCATCAGAAGAAGGTAAGTACACTTTTTTCCAAACGCAAACATATCGCGAGAGTGTTTTGCTCGCGTTATGAGAATTTATGATCGCGTAGTTCCAACTCGAGTTCCACCGGAATATATTATTTCTCAAATTGGGACAGTTATAGTACAAATGAGTGTGACGTCGCGTTTTAGGTTTCTAAAATGAGCTCTAATGGCCGTTACTCAACGTTAATGTAGATATATATAATTGAAATACTACATACATACGTGTAATACGAGCAAACAAAAATGTATTTTCCTTTCGTTGGTACACGTTTTCATTGTAATTTTACAGAATGCTCTTTTAATGCTTGATTTGATGCAAATTTTCCTTGATCATTGATTTATTGTCAATAGATTTTACCAATGAGTGATTTTATCTATTCAGTGTTATCTTCATTATTATTTTAATTTTCACTTGTCTAGAACATAATTGTGAGAGAAGCATCGCGGTAAATTAAATCATCATTTTTTTTAATACATTCCACAGAAAGCTTCTAAGGTCTAATTAAATTTTAATCCAAATTTATTTTCCAGTATGTTACTAAATTTGCTTTAGTTTTTTTTTTATCATTCTTTGTTTCGCATTTAATTTCTTTAAGACACTAGAATATCTCATGCTTCAAAGCGTTTCTCAAAGAAAATTATATTTAAATCTATTATTGCCTCCTTAACTGCTTGACATTTCATGCTATACCAACACGTATGGACTGAAACTGATACCCTAACCGTTATCGCATGCGTCTGTAGATATCACTCTAAAGCCCTTTGTGTTTGCCGTGCCGGTGTGTATCGCAGCAACTAAAGCACGATCTTGTTCCAAAGACAGGTACGCGTGTCAAACAATCGTAGGAACTGCAGGCTGTGGCGGTATTGTGATTAGATTGCATTGTTGGCCCACTGGATTAGCAATCACAGCTGCAGCAAGGTACGGACATTATTAAATTAACTTGGAACGTGAAAATGTGTAGGGAAAAAGATTTGTAAGTTTAGGACTTGATATTGATGCTATCTTTGAATGTTGATATTAAAATGTTAAGGCCATTATTTTAGGTGTTGCGCATTGGATAACAATGTATGATTGTAATATAAATCACTAAAAAAATATAATACAGGACTTTAAAAATTATATATATAAAACTTTGATTAACATTGGGTTAGATTTAAAGTCCGTCAGGAAAAAAGGTATTTCAATACATCGGTCTACATTATTAATAATGCTCCAAGTGCAAATTGAAGTCAAAAATTGCAAAACAGTATCCTTTGAGTATTTGTTTAATGATCATGCTTCTGTAAAATAAAATTTAATTCAGGAGAAGCTTTACTTGTAAAGAATAAAGGTAATTCCGAGTTTCCGTAAAAGCAAAACGTAAATGTGTATTTAGGTATTAGATTACGTCATCTAAAGTTTAAAATCTGCTTTCCTGCCAATTACCGCGAAAAAAGAGGAGTATTAAAATTTAATGAAATGTAAATTTCACAGAGAACGTTTTAAACTCACTCGTCCGCATATTGCGTGGCAATTTAGTGAAAACATTGTGGATAAATTCAACAAGGTTGATTCTGTTGATTTGTTTGAGGTGTTCATGAACAATAACGATTATTAGCAAAACATTACGTCATTAGCATTATTTGTTTGATTATATTTATAACAAGGATGTTTTTGTTTCCGCCTTCAGAGATAGACTATTTTTTTTCCTTAAAGGTTTTCAAAGAGGCATTGATTTGTTAAACTATACATATTTTATAACAGTAAAGTAATTTCTTCTTCTTTGTCGTATCTTCTTCAAGGGTGAGGGTCTTGCTGCGTATCTTATGGTTGGTGAATAAAATTTCTTCTTTTTCTTCTCCTCGTATCACCCACTGTTCTCCAGGCTACTCAATCTTGGACGGATTGAATGCTGGCCTGAAGTGTCGCTCAGGTTACAGCTGGTGTAGCTTTATTACAACTCACACGAATAATTTCTATGGACAAAATTACATTTCTCCGAAATTTCATCACGTTCGCGTACTTTTGCACAATTACTTTATTGTTTATTTATATTTTCATTAACCCTGCTAGAATATTGTCTTTTTTTGAACAATTTATAAAATATAATCCTACACAGTATTTTTTATAAATATATTGTGATTTTGTGTTATTTATTCCATTCCAGTGTTAAAAAAAATGTTACTTGCAAAACTCCTTAAAAGGAGTTAAAATATAATTAAAATTCAACCCACATTAATGTATTAACTGGCGACGGCGAGAAACTATAGGCGTCTCGCTCTTACTTGGATCAGTAAGTGGATTATCGCCCACTACTTGGCTCGCAAGCTCGGGGAAAGCTAACTAGCTAATGGAATATATACGGGCTAGAATGTTGGGCGGCTACGGACGATAAATTGAGGAGCTCACGATTGAAAACTAAAAATCGTGTAGTTTGGAAACCAAAAATTACTTAGTATATAACTTTTCTGCAGTCTTCAGGGTCTACTAGGACTAAATTGCAATTTTAGTGTGTCTGGGCAAGTTCGAAGAGAAATCTGAGCGAAACTGCATTGTTATTGAAAACTATTTTTCCAAAGTCACTTCCTCCGTCCTTTTTAACTTTTAAATATTTATACAAAATTGGCACGCGTCATACATCCACCCAGACAGTTTTTGGTGGGACTTGAGATGGGCATCGAGCCTGATAAAACATGTACAATATCTGAAGAACTATGTTCAACTATTTAATGTACTTACCTCCATATTTCAAACACAATATTTGTACTTGTTTTGTATTTGACTACTTATTTAAGTCTGGTAAAAATATTAACCTCTCATTTCGACAGTGATTGAGCAACTTTACTGTATGTCTCGTACATACTGTCTTCGCGTAACAGGCAGTGTCTGTGCTTGTTTGCCAACTATTCATGTTTTCTTTTTTCTGGGTGACTTAAAAAAGGAGGAAGTTATACGTTCCACTGTATGTTTTTTTTGATGTATGTTCACCGATTTCTTTGTCAGAATTCAAAAAAAAATATTATCGATTTCAATTTTTTTTTTAGTTTTATAGAGTTTACTTTCGAGGTGATCCCATTGTCAACAAATCTGGATCTAACGAGGAGATCAGGGAGGAATTGAGGGAACTCCTCAAATATTTTAGGCAAACATATAGCGATTTTAGTATTTTTTGTAACAAGTTTAGCATTTGCATTCAGAAAGTATCACTTGGTGAAGTGGAACTGATGATGAAGACCACAGATGACCACCGGAGCTCCTTAAAGGTACCTATTTCAAGGATGGTGACAAGATATCTTCATTAAGATAGTTGAGCGAATACAACAAAGAACATAGTCATATTGAAACAAATAAACTTTTATTGTTTCAATATGACTATGACTTTCCCGCAGCGGTGCTTGCGGTGAGCTTGGAATGTCTTAAATTTGCATATCAACTAAGAAGTGGGACTACATAAACTAATTATGTTCACTGAAAAGTATAAAATAATATACATTTTCAAAAAACAAAAAACCGCCTTCAAAAACGCAAGGAATAAATTATTTTAAAATGAGTTGGACTATATTACCTATATTTTTAAAAGAATTTATTTTTTGCGTTTTTGAAGGCGTTTTTTTGTTTTTTAGAACATTTATTTTTGTGTCTGATTTTTCTTTTAAGTATATATTAACCAACCGTGTGTTTCACCAGCTCAAAGTAGCTATCTCAGGAGCATTCGGAAACTGTACTACGTGTTTTATTAACATCCTCTCTTTTATTAATCAAGTTTTTAGAACAAAGCCCACGTTTCAAGTGTACAAAAATATCTCCCAACAGGAAAATGTTATCATATCCTTCAGAAAGTTTCAGTGTTTTAATGTTTTGTGACAAAACAGGGATGTTTTATTTCGTTCATGTTCGTGAAATTGTGTTTTGACACAAATGTGTTCTTTTTACCGTCTTGTTTTTCTTTAACTAACTTTTATAATATTGTACAAAAACCTAGTCGCAAGATGCGTTCTGAATTGATAATGACTTTTTTAAGATTTGCTCAGTCTTCTTCTTTTTTTATTACCATAGTATAAAAACAGTAACTGTCCGCGTCATTCTGTCTTTCTGCCAATCTATGTATCCATGTAATAATATATATCTATGTATCTATGTAATAATATATATATATGTATCTATGTAACGCTTTAACTTTGTTTCACCGATTCTCATTTCAAACGTATCACTTTGCATAATTTTCGTTTCATAGAAAGCTGTTTTGCTGCTGAAACGGTGTTGATTTCAAGTTATCTTGTGATTGATACTTGCAAGTCTAACCTAACTTAACCTACATAAATCATATTCAAGATAACCTGAAATCAACACGGGTTCAGCAGAAAATAGCTTTCTATGAAACGAAAATTATGCAAAGTTATGAAAATTATGAGAATTATGAAAATTCTACGAAGTGGTAAGTACGTTTTATGAAATGAGTCGGTAAACAACGGGACACCGATTATAGTAAATCAACAAATACTAAAATCCGGTCAAGTTTTAGTTGGTTTCCCGCTAATTTGATTCGAAATCTAATTCAGATTAAATTATATTTTTATGATACTCTGCGGCGGTTCGGAACCCTCACTGCGCGAGTCCGACTTGCACTTGACCGGATTTTTTATAGTTATATCGATATTTTTGCATTATTAATTATTAATTTACATACTTATAAATAATTGTTTATAATTTACTTATATAACATAGTATCTCGACAACATTCCACGCCCTCTTCGAAAGGGTTTGTTCCGTTACTCAACCCTTCTCGACTTTTACTGTAACTGAACCTCTCCAACACATCAGCACGTACGTAATTTTTCTCCGGTGTCAGCGCTTAGACTAATAAATAGCTGAGAAGAAACTTCGCGCGTCTTTTCAATTACGTGCTTTTTGTGTTTGTAAAATTCTAAATTACCAAATAATGTCATGAACGTTGTTTAGAGAGTTGCAAATAAGCATAATGATGCTGAACAAGGTATTTGTTTTGTTAGAGTTATGTCATTTTAAGAAATGGTAGGGGAGCAATCTAGAGCTATGTTGGCCGGATTTAAAGGTATTTAAAGTTATTTTGCGGGTGGTAGGACCTTTTGCCGTCCGGATCGCTACCACCATCTTATCCATTAACCTACCGCCAAACAGCAGTGTTCGCATTGTTGTGTTCCGGTTTGGGGTTAAGACAGCCGGTGTAATGACTAGCATAGAGGCATTCGATCTTAGTCCTCAGGGTTGGCAACGCATTTGCAGTCTTAGGATTGCAGTCTTGTGAATGCGAATTTCTATGGGTCACAGTTTCCACTTACTATCAGGTGGCCTGTTTGCTCGTTTCCCTTCCCTATGCCATAAAAAAAGTAAAATATTTTCGATTTTTGTCACGTTATTGCCATGCCGTGACTAATACTTACCTACATGCATTCCTCTACATATAATAATATCCATGAGTAGACGTTTCTTTGGATTCATTTAAAATGCTACGTCACAATATTGCGTGCACTACCCGAGTATGAAAATGATTACTGCACGAAGTTTAATAAAAATGTCACAGACCCCAATAAAAAACAGAAAACGCTATAAAAATATGTTATTCGTAGAACCCGCTTTTGATATTTACGGTATGTAGATTATTAAAGCTGTATATAGGAAACTCTTTGCCAGTGCAGTGAACGTAGCAATATAATTGGTGGATAGAGTTTTTAAACGAATCGCCGTTAATAAAATTGTAGTCAACGAGATATCGGAAGATCGATATAAAACATTAATAAGGGTAATCGCGGTCAATATCCCGTTGAAAATAAGCCTATGATTTCTTATCTTTCAGCTTAATGTTAAGTGCATACTTTTAGTAAAAACATAGTCTTAAAATAAACCTATACCCAAGACCGATCCTACAAGAGCTTCAGTTACAGCAAGAATCACACAAAGCGAAAGCGACCCATGTAGAGCAAACAAGAGAACCGCATCTGTAATTCAAATGCACCTCAACTTTGACGTGAGACAATTAGCAAAGTGGATGGTATCTCATTTATAAAACCATGCAGGTACTGGAATGGAAAAATAAATTAAAGAGAATTTTAGAGCTATGGAACAAGTATACTGTTAATAAGGAATAGTGTGGTACCTGGATGGTACCTTGAGGAATACATAGAACCAACGGAACATTTTTTTGGAAATTAACAACGTATCGTTATGCTAGTAGTATTATAATGTTTTAAACCGAACTAAAAAAAAGCCTTGCCTATTATGACAATTTTCTTTTGTAACTATTTAATTTTTAAAGTTTACCTCAAGCACCATAAGCCTTACTAACACAAAAAAAAAACTTAAATCCTGTGTTCTAAAACAGCTGTATTTAAAAAGAGCAAAACTAGGTACTCAACACATGTAAGAAAAGCCATATAAACAAATATTGAATAACAAGGAACATCGACTTAAAAATATGTCTTGCTGTGAATAAGCGGTGGCAAAACTCGTGCTGCATTTGAAATTCAAATTTGCGGTTATCCCGTTTGTTTTGCGGCGTGCGAGCGACACTCCGTGTTTCCGCACGCTCGCTGCTCCCGATATGTTTGGTATGATATTAAAAACTGATACTGTTATAATAATGCGGGTAAAGCGCGAGGTTAATAAATGGGTAATTTTGCTTTATGACGCTGAAGTAAAATATTTGCGGTTATGATATCTATTCAGCTCAGTGGCCCAAACAACATGCGTGCGAGATACGAGATCGTTATCGATATCGAAAATGTACCGATATGATTGACGTAAGCTGTCAGAAGGTCGTGTCAAGCGCTTATGTCAGTTCCATATACTTTGACAGTTTTTGAAAATCGTTTTCGATAGCATTTAGCAATTTGTATAGGGCCACAGCACTCCGTTGAAATTTAAAATAGAGAATAATGATTATATGGCATATCATTAATATCTAAACTGTGACTTTGAACGCTATTGTTTAAAAAAAACTGTTTTAAGAATAGTTGCATGAGATGATCATAGGGTTTATTTTCATTTTGAAAGAAACAGTTTCCAAGAGAATGTTGAGAAATAATATTTTTATAGACAGTCACGCGGAAATAAAGTATTTTTTGAAATATCAGTATTTAAATTACCAAAATCTGTTATTTTCCTTACCAGTAAACAATATTAAAGATTCGATTTTAAACTGCAATCAAAACACCTTCTAGGTTATTACTGGGTGACAAATTGAAATTCAATATTCATGAAAAATTTAAATATAAATCCTGATTCCAATATTCACTTCAATTTAAACTTACAATCACCGAATGAATTTTCACGTTTTAATCTACCTATTAGTGAAAAGTTAATTTTGCTGTCAATATTTATGAGATTTTGACCCTGACTGACAATTTTAAAATTAATTTATTATTTTACTCGGGCTTGTTTCCAGAATAAAAAGTAGCCAATAGCTAATTAATCGGTTACTACATTCTAACATACAAAAAAGGACAAACAAATACTGTATCGCCTTCACTATATTAGTTAGAAAACTTCCATTTCCGAAATGATACTTCTTGTATGCAGAGTTTTCATTTTGATACATGAGTGAAGTTGTATACGCCTTCTCTAGTAAAACTTTGACTACCTACTCTATGTTATTACTCGGGTACCTAAATAACTGCAAATACTTTTACAATAATTCTTAACGTACTTTGGAAAAGTTCTATTCTATTGTAAAAGTTCTTTTTTAGTAAAGTGGCAGTCTGCGCTTTTACTATACTGACTATTGGATTGTTTTTAAAATTATTAATAATCAAACTGCTATACATTTTATTTGAGAACCATGTTTTGTTATGAAAAAATATTGCCCTCATTATTAAGAAAACAAAGTACACGTTATGAAAGCCCGACAAGAATACAGTAGTTTAGTTCTTTCTTTAAAGTGTTTTATGCTTCATTTTACCCACTTCTCAATACTATCTAAATGTTTACTTTTATAAAAGACTTATGTAACAAATCTGTAAAAAAATGTCTTTGATATTTCTCGATAGCGGAAAATATACTCGTGTTCATCATCATCATATCAGCCGAAAGACGTCCACTGCCCGGACATAGGTCTTCCCCAAGGATCCCCGCAACGATACGGTCGCCGGTTTTGTGCTACTCGCATCTATTGACTTCCCGTGATCTTCACCAGCGGGCCGATTATGGTGACACTTATCCACGCAATAAAACGTTTTTATCTCAAGATCATAGACATATTATCATTGTCGACGTTGGCTAACATGGTGGCATCGGTTACATTGTATTATCCACTTTTGACAACGATAAATGACAATCGTCATCTTTTATCGATTTTGCTTAATATGGGTGGCCACTTTGGATCGACTTTTGACATCTCAATTCGATAAGTTTATACGAGTGCCATCTTGGTGACGATAAGACTTGGATACGACATTAATCTTGAAAAAAACTAAAATTTAAGCGTGAGTATTGGTTTTGTAATGTTTCACTTATCAAAAAAGGCTTCAATACTTACAAGAAAGGTGTTTATCATTATATTACAATTGGTAATCATTATTTGCAGAATGTCAAGTGCGTCTTTGTCGCCTCCCGCTTCAAGCCAAAAAAGAAAGAATAAACTGCTGTACAGGGCTATAAGGGATGCTCCCAACCCCTTCGAGCTTCAGGATGGAGAATTTCGACATAATATATAGAGGTGCAAGGAGATAGCACACCGTTTATGTGCCGAATTCGAATAAGACCTCCAGCCGCACAATAATGACGAATTACCCATGTAAATAACATTAAGGTAAGTAATATTTATTATTTACTAGCTGTTCGTGCTTGGTATCACTCGGGCGATTTATTGTTTCATACAAACCTTGTCCTGACAATTACGAAAACAACGAAAAAACAGCCAACTCGGTCGAGCCGTTCTCAAGTGATGCTCCGTCATAGATGTGGCAATTAAATTTTATATACATATATATAATAGACTATTATGAGTACCTATACCTACCAACTTGAATACTTAATGTTAGTTATGTCACTATTAGGGCTTAGGAAATAATTTTCAAAGTAAAATAACTCATAACTAAAAGTAAAAAAAACAACACGCATTATTGCAGACTATACTTCAAACACCGTTAGTAAACTTACTATCAAAATTCCTATGGCTACCTTCCATCTCCATCATCATACCAGCTTGATGGTTCCATTTTATATTGTCATCGGAACTGTAAAAGTATGCTAAATTTCAAATCAATCCAACAATTAAAAGTAGGTTAAAATTGGCATCTAAGATTTGATTGCATTGTTACTTTGTCCACAGACACATAACACAGGTACTAGCTTCACTGCACAAACTCATTTATAACATTCAACTTCATCCGCATGACTACCCTACGGGAACAATGATTGTTTTCTGAGATATAAGGTGTATCCTATATGTTAGTTCAGGGTAAAAGCTATGTACATTCCAAATTTCATCCATTTCCATTCAGTACTTACAGTGTAAAATAGTAACCAACATACACACACACTTTCGCATTTGTAATATTAGTGTGATTAGTAAGGAAAAGGTTATAAGGACACAAAGATGAAATAAAAGAAAATAAGAAAATGTTTAAATTTAAATAACCTTAAGCTATGATGATGCATGTTCATTCAATAATGTATTCCCATCTCACTCACGCATGAATGAATATGCGTCAAGTTTAGGTAAATTAGCTCATCTATTTCCGATCACTGCTGATAACCCTCAAAACGACCCAACCGATATTCATCAAATCACCCTATATTCTAATTAAAAAAACCACATTAACATCCTTCCATCCTTTTGAAAGTTATGTATCTACTGACAATTATAGTTTAGTTTTGCCTATGTCTCTATTAGAGACAGCTTTCAACATACATACAAGCAAACAAACAATTAATTAAATATAATAGTATAAAAGAGTAGATGTGGGTGTTTCAACTTAATAACTTATGTTTAGTAGATAGCTTATGTGAATTGCAAAGTATTAGCAGTGAATGCATGACTCCTTTATATTTCATATCTCTGTTCTTAAAATAGAGCTCGAAAGGGTGTTTAACTTGCACATTGGAAAGTAGTTTCTACTGTGCATGTTAAACAAAATCTAGTAGAGTCAGGCAGACCAAGCTCTATTTAATAAACTTGTATAATAATTGTTTGGGATATGCTTTTATTAACATTAAAAGATCTTATTGTAATTGCAATTTTTAATATAAACATAGATAAAACTGTAATTAACCTATATACATATTATATAGTTTTGGAACTCCACCTCGGTAACAATTTTCGTGGCCTCTAACCTGAAAAAAAAAGAACATTATTTTATATTTGTATATTGTAATTTATATAGGTGACTCGGGTACTCTCTTGAGCCATGGATTATGGTGCCTATTTTGAATGCTAGGCCGAATAGTCCAGATGGAAAATACACCCAATGGCATTTTTAGCCTATGAACATACTCATTTAATGAATGTAGTCATTCATACGCTGAATTGTGTCATGTAAAAAGGTATTCAGTGCTTAGGGCACAATCAGGGGTAAAACTATAGAGCGTTCAAAATAATTAAAACCTGTAGTGTGTTATATAATATGATGCAATAAGGTTTATTATAATTTTAAGTACCTTTTGTAATTTACTATGTTATAAGAGTTCAGAACATTTTACTAATTTACACATTATTTTTCAGAATACAGCTGAACACTACCGCAGATAGCAATGATGTCGTTGCCACCCAGAAGTTTTCAGCAATAGGGCATTAATTAAAAGTAACTCCAAAAAATGGTCACTGTAATAAATTTTTATTTTACTTAACACTGTTTTTTATTTCATTTTCATACTAGAAGTAATCACACTAACCAGGTTTTTTATAATAGAATGTATTACAAAATAGAGCAGGTAATCTGATTCTTTCTTGGATGAAAAATAGCCTGAGCTCAAGCTATCTACATACTAAGTTTAATCGGTTCAGCGGTTTATTATTGATCTATTATTGAGTAAATGTATACAGTCACACTGGGTAATTTTACTTCCGCTACATCTTAGTATTACTTTAAAGGCTGATAGGTAATTATTACCCAAGTATTCAAACTTACCCAGTGTGAATGAGTGTGAAACAAATTAAATAGGTACTTACGGCTTTCCAAGCTTCCACAGATTTGTCTAGCTCAAGTCTCCTAAAATAGAAGGGAGATTTTGCCTCTTTTGTTTCTCTGAACCCGAGTGACCCACTAAATTCACCATTGGCAAATGGGGGTGGCTTACCATGTACTCAAAGCTTGTTTTGCATTGCTGTACAGCAACTGTAACACAATATAATTTTTAAAGAGTAACAATAATAAAGAAATCGACTAGATTCATATTAGTTCACTATTAATATAGTTTACACATTTCTTTTTTGATTTATTGTTGATGTGTCAACTTTCTCTTGAAATTTTCTTTCTTTATGGAGGTTTCTTCTCTTTAGCGTAACGTGGGCGTAACACTCCTGTCAGAGTGGTCGTGGTCGTCACGTTGATTTTGTGGCCTGCTTCACAATGCGACGCCATTCTTCGCGAACTGCGGCCATTCGTGTAGAGGACCGTCGTCGACGGCGGTTTTTATTTGGTTCGTCCACCTCATCAGCTATCTTTCGCGTGGTCTGATGCCCTCGACCGTGCCTTGCACTACCACACTACCAGGCGTTCGATAGATTCGCATCCGCGCCGCGATACGTATCCAAAGAAAGTGAGGATACGAGCTTTTACTATGCTTGATAGTCTCTTCTTGATGTCTAGCTCTCGAAGAATGGACTCATTTGTTCGGAATTCCAACCACGAAATATCGAGCATTCTCCTTTAACACCACATCTCTAGAGCATTAATTCGTTTCTGTATATAAATTCCTAAAACTAACAATCGTAGTTCTTGCAAAAATAAACATTCGAATTTCCGATCAGTTCGGACTGTGAGTTCGGACCACACTTGACCACAGATCCTAGAACTCGAATCGAGCTGTCAAGATAACCTAAATATTTTAAAGAGTATGCCTAGTCCGCTCCTTTCAATGACTACTTGATAACAACTCATTTTAGAAGCATTATATAAAGTCCGCCACTCAACATCCAACATGTACAAAAATAGATTGATTTCGTGACACTAGCAACTTTTTTCCAAAATGGTAGTAATCTTGCGTGATTCTTGTCACACTGGGCTTAAACACAATTGTCGTCGCTATATCGGCGCAATAACTTAATCGACACTGTCAACCATATTAGGGATTTAGATAAAATAGACGACTTAGTTAAAAATTTAGACATATCCACTCGATAAAATGGTGTCACGCATAATTGGCCCGCAGATCGTAGTGTTATAATACTATGAGCAAATTGCAAGTGATTCTAAGCAAGATGCTAACGTAAACGAATTTCGAAAACTGATAAAATTTATGGAATTTACATAAGCGCTTGACGCGACCAACCGGCATCTTGCGTTAGTCCTATACATTGTCATTTTCCATTACGATAACGTTTTCACAATGCGTCTTGTCTAGAACTGCTTTCAAAACTTTGCATTTACACTTAAAATGAACTTAATTAACTCAAACTTTTTATAAATTCCAAAGAAACAATGCAGACAATGCAGCAATTTCATTTTAAAAAACACGACACAATCAACTGGGGAAACGGGACAACTTTGAAGTTTATAACGTAAGTTCAAAGTGGTTCTCTCTTTGATGTTCTTAAGATAAAATTTCATATGCAAAATAAAATTAGAGGGCGGCAGACGAGCGCACGACGTATATTCAAGTGAAGGTACGTACGCTAAGCAAGCGTAGCGTGTCATGTGTAATAAGCATGTAAAAAGGAGATGGCTGTTTGAAGAGCGTCTTACTACGGAAACTCTTTTAGGAAGTTTTCTCGAACGAAAAACTCATCATGGAGGTTAATCCAAATGTTTTGCTTGAAGGGGAGAAAATGGCGTAGCAAAAGGATGAAGAACAGGAACGTTGTTAAAGAGAAAAAAGATTGGTATTGTTTTACTTTATAACAAAAATGTGTATGTAGGTAAGCTCTTGGTCTAACAGCGATAATACTAGGTAATTATAAGGTTCCAGGGTATTTTGAGAAAATTGTTAGAAATTACGATGGACATTGTTTCAGTCAAGTAAATTTTATTTCTTTTCATTCATTTCTTTCATTTCTCTGCATTCTAGTGCAATCTGTGTTCTTGGCTACAATAGGCGGCACTATCGTCTGCTATCACTGAAATTTGTGTTGTTACAGTAATCAAGTTCATATAAAAATGATTAAGTTTAAGTTAAAAAAAAACTTAAAATTTTGTTACATTATGCTGCTTTAAAAACAGGGCAGACGATGTTACACACATTTTTTCTTCATAAACAAAAAATCTCTGGAACGTTGTCCGTGACATGCAAAAATGTAGTAAGGCTTTATTATTTCCTGAGCATAATTTAAAAATACCTTCATGCGGAACTTTTTCGCGAAAGAACTGATGTGTATTGTTAAACGTAATTTTCATGAATGAGCAACTCGGAAACAAATGGGTATACATTTGCGGGACCTCGCGATTTTCCACCAACCCGTAAATATGATTATTTTATGATTTACATTATCCTTTCTGAGGAAAGGTCCTTGATTTTAATCATGTTCTTTATCTTTTAAACCCCTTGGCGCATGAAGAGGTGCTTTTTATGCCAAAGATTTAGTAGGAGATCCGAATTGGAGTCGATTTGCATCGGGCTGTTTATTCGATAAAAAGTATTTTATATCAAATTTAATATGCTAAGTAATATATGGCGAATAGGTAGGATTAAGTGTTCATTATTTACAGTTTTTGAGAAATAATAAAAAAACTTCTGTACTGAAATTTAGGCTAGTCAAAATGGACCTTACACCATAGAAAATAAAGCTCATAACAAAGTTTGTATTATCTTAAATACGCAACCCTCGGTGCGCGAGTCCGACTCGCACTTGACCGGTTTTTTTCCTTTTGAGCCCTAAAAATCATAACTTGGTACACGTAATCGTTTTAGGTCCTAACGGTGTAACAGATATTATTATGATGAAAATTTAAGCTCCCGTTTCCTACGAAGGTGAATCATAAAAACTTTCATATCAGGATATGGCAGAACCTTTTCCTCAACTGAAGGGCGACATCAAAACAGATCATTAGGGTCATTAAGGGTCCCGAAGCAATCACAATAGAAACGGAACGGCCACTTCGGAGAGAACTAGTAAATGATTGATCATGTCTGAAGTTACAGGAATTTGGGGCTGTTGTAAGAGGTCTCATTACTTTTGGATGTGGTGCGACGACAGACTTAAATTGGTAGGTTTTTATATTATTGATGAAGCAAAACTTTGTTTTGCTTGGATTTTCATCTGATTATAAATGTTTTTGTCAAAGTACCAATTATACGAGATGACTTTTTGTAAGTATTACACTCAAGTGAAATCTTTTTCATGTTATTAAAAGTACGAGAAAATCTACAAATTTAAGTGAGGTAGCTATATTATGGATTACAAAAATAGTAGTAATTTTATTTATTTCATATTGGAAATTACATTATTAATATCGCATAGTTATAATGAATTCACAATGAAATCGTCAGTGTAATAAAAAAGGATCTAGGTCATGGCTAGGCACTTTTAATATCATCTATAAAAATAAAGTAAATTAATCAAGATAAGAATGAAAAAATTTGTTTATATTACACGTTACAATGTTCGGATTTGTTTTTAATTATTTTGGAAAAAAAATACAGAATTCAACATGAATACAATTATAAATTAAAACGAAAAGATTATGTCAAATCATGTCCCAATGCTTTATTATTCACTAGCAGCGCAGGAAGAGTTTACGGAAGTCTTATGACTTATATAATTTAAAAATGCGCCAAAGAAACTCATCATAAGTAATATCGGAGCTGCTCCAGTTTCCTCACACGATAATGTATGTAAAATCCAAAATCGGCTTCGAGTTAGTTCCCCTAAACAATGCTTCGACGCGCGCAAAATGTTATGTTTTGGGAATTATGTGTAATATTAGTATTGTACTTAATCACAGTTTCATTGTTAAGGACTTAATGGCTGTATTGAACAACAATGGAACTAACTTCGTACGCATCTTGTATAGTAATTAATATTGGCTTCGTTGTTCTAATTTATGTAGCAGTGTTCTACAATAATAGATGCTTCAGATACTTGTCAGTAGATGTCAATACGATATTTTAAGTAAAAAATGTTTAAACTAATAAGCGTTTATCTCAGTATACAAATAATTTAATATTAAAACTTGATACCTGTTTTTAATAAAAAAGTTTCATTTTTATTTACTTGTCAGTTACTAATTATAATATTACTGCGTAAATTATTGCGCAGCGCTATTACAAAACAGCGTGACCAGTTTCTGTATAATTATGGAAGTATAATAAAAATCACATCTGTTAACGCCTGCCCGCTAACAAAACGCAAGACGAGAGAGGAGGAGGATGCACGGGCGGCGGGGCAGCAGCCAGGGCAGTCATTCTGTCATACAGAGCAGCGAGCAAGCACCCATTCCCGTTTAAAATACCAATCAATAAGCTAGAATACCAATCCAAATTTGTAACCTATTATTTATTTTCGGAAACTGATTAAAAACATATTATAAAATCAAAAAGTCTGCAATTTATTGAAGAGCCTCATACAAGTACGAACATTTTGGTGACCCCGACGTGATCGGAAGTGCAACTGGAAGGCGAGATTCATCCCAAGGAAGTGCATCGACGGATCCGAGGGAAGTACGCCCGTTCCTAATTCTATTTCATCCTTTGCCGTTCATTGTCTTAATTTTTGTAAATAATTGTTCGCTAACTCAATCACATTACCATCCCGTACGAGTACGTAGTGTAAACTTACCCTCATTCATTTTATAACGTACTTCGTAAGTAATTTGCTTTTGATCATTTGATTCTTCTTACTTTAGGTGCAATTGAATATTCTGTACCTATTACATCCTACCTAGTAGTCATTTCCGAGTGGTATTCTTATATAATAGTTAGATTCATGAACCACTAATCTCGTTACGTACTTAGTGCGCCACGTAACCGAAATTTCTAGACGCCCTTATTCCCGTTTATAATGATCTTATAAACATATTTTAAGCATATTTGCCGACTATTTCCAGGATTACTCCGGGAATAAGCGGGCGAGGATCGCATACTCGGCCGACTCCGCGAGAAGCGCCGCGCGCGCACAGTGCTGCACCGTGTCGGCACAGAGCGCCCGGTACCGTTATCAGCGATCAGCTGGTTTGTGCATCGGTGACGAGGTTGGATTCATTGTTTATTTATTACACCTGACCTAGTTTTTGTTTGCTCAGTGTTTGCGCTCGCATTATGGCTGATTTAAAGGAACTAATTCAACAGAGAGGTAACATTAGGGCTCGTTTAACATCGTTTATTAAATACCTAACCCCGTTGTTAGAAATAAAAGATGCAGTAGAACGTAATAAACTTATAAATAACGAGTTAAGTCTAAGGTTAGTAAAATTGCAAGAGTTGTCTTATAGCTTCGATGAGATTCAAGCAAAAATTGAACAATTAGATCCCGATGTGTCCAAACAGGTACAAGAGCGCGAAGAAACAGAAAATAGATTTTATCATTTTATTGGTCAGGCTCAGGAGTTATTGGATGCGTTTAATGAGTGTAAAGCAAACCGGAAGGATGAGGCTTCATGCTGTGGTAGTTCATCATCATTTTCCAATCACATTAAACTACCACCGTTGAAACTTCCTCCGTTCGACGGGAACTGGAATAAATGGCTTGAGTTTCGCGACATGTACTTGTCGCTCATGCATAATAATGATAATATGGACGACATTAGTAAATTTCATTACTTGCGAACATCTTTAGAAGGTTCCGCTAAGGCAGTCATCGACTCGGTCACAGTGTCAGCGAATAATTATTCGATCGCTTGGTCGTTGCTCTGCGAGAGATATGATAATAAGCGTTTATTAATTAACGAACATATCAAATGTCTATTTTCGATCGAGACGCTTTCTAGGGAGTCCGACCGCGGACTGCGCAACTTGGTAGACACAATCTCTAAGAATTTAAGTGCGTTAAACGTCTTAGGAGAACCCACCGACAAGTGGGACACACTTATTATTTACCTAGGCTCTGCGAAGTTGGACTCGGAAACTGCTAGAAAATGGGAGGAGTTTCGATGTTCTTTAGAAAAACCAATATTAAAAGATTTTTTCGATTTTCTTCGTCAAAGGGCAACTGTTTTAGAAACAGTGAACGCCACTAAATCGGTAAATACTAGTAAAAATGAAAAGCGAAACAGCTTTGTTAAATCGAAATCATTCATATCATCTTCGCTCGATTCACCTCCTCGTGGCAGTTGTCAAGCATGTAAACAAGATCATAAGCTATACGAGTGTAATAAATTCAAGTCTATGTCTGTTGATGAACGAAATGCTAAGGTTTTTCAATGGAGAATATGTAGTAATTGTCTTCGTAATGACCATCAGTCTTACCAATGTAGGCTGGCGGGCTGCCGCATCTGTAAAAGAAGGCATAACACGTTACTACATAAACAAAACACTTCTCAAAATTATACACAACAACGTCAAGGGCAGCAGTCGCGTCCACAGGGTAGCGAAGAAGCGTCTACATCACTATCTACTGCGAATAATTTACCTTCTACCGCAGACCCTCCGGCCCGTACTGCTGACCTCCCGTGTCCCGCTCCGGTAGTTACCATGTCTGCTGGCGCTTCAAACTTAGCTCTTCTGTCTACGGCTTTGGTTGAGGTGTCAAACAATGACAAAACGATCAGGTTGAGAGCGCTGTTGGACAGCGGTAGTCAGTCATCGTTTATCACGGAAGCAGCACAAGCTAAATTAAATTGTATTAAACGTCGCAATGAATGTAAATATGTGTCCGGTCTTAATAATGCAACATTAAGCATTGCCGAACATTGCAACCTACAAATTAAATCGGTAAATAGGCATTTTACTACTCAAGCAAAATGTTACATCATACCTCTTATTACCGATAACTTACCTCAGATGGAAATACGCCTGCAGGATCTATCTATTCCCAGCGACATCGAATTAGCGGACCCAACCTTCTTTCATCCATCAAAGATCGATCTTTTATTAGGGGCAGATATCTTTTGGGACATTATGGGATCCTCTCGATTAAAGTTGGGACCTAACAAGCCTATATTGCAAGAAACCCAGTTCGGGTGGATTGTAGCAGGCCCTGTCGGGGGGAAATATTTTGGCAGGTCGAATAAAATACATTGTCAATTTAGTAAAACTATACAAGACCAACTTGCCAAGTTTTGGGAACTGGAAGAAGTCCCCACATACAAACCTTACTCCAGTAACGAAGACTACTGTGAAAAAATATTTACAGATACGACTTACCGCGATACAGATGGCAAATTTTGCGTTCAGATTCCTCTTCATGAATCATCAGATGTCCTCGGTGACTCGTATTATATTGCTGAGAAACGATTATCACAAATGGAAAAGAAAATGAAGAACAAGGCAGATTTTAAACAAAATTATATTAAATTCATGCAAGAATACGAGCGCTTAGGACATATGAGTGAAATTACTAACCCAGATCGTGGATGCTACTTACCGCATCATGCTGTTATAAAGGAAAGTAGCGAAACGACTAAGCTAAGGGTCGTTTTCGACGCGTCAAGTAAAACTTCGACGGGTATATCATTTAATGACATACAGCATGTTGGTCCTGTTGTCCAAGACGACTTGTTCTCCATACTATTACGATTCAGGCAACATCGGTATGTCATTACAGCTGACGTCGAGAAAATGTACCGGCAGATCCTCATTCAGCCTGAACAGCGTCATCTACAGATGATTGTGTGGCGGGAGCAAGCACATTTGCCTATCAAAGTTTTTAAACTTAACACAGTTACTTACGGCACAGCTTCCGCACCATTTCTAAGTACACGATGCTTAGTTCAGCTAGCTGATGAATGTCCTGACAAGGACATCGCAAGGATCATTCGGCAAGACTTTTATATTGATGATTTAATTACAGGTAGCCATTCTAGAAAGAATTTGCATCAAATCGTTAATTCTGTAACCAAAACTCTTCATTCCGCTCATTTACCTTTGCGTAAATTCCGTACCAACGATCGATCAATATTTAAAGACGATTTAAGCTCGCTAATACCTAGCGCTTTAGATTTGAGCTCGCAGTCCAGTGCTTTAGGGCTTAAATGGGATCCAATGTCCGACACATTCAACTTTCCTGTCGATATCACGTGTCAGACACCATCTACAAAACGATCCATCTTGTCTAATTCAGCCAAATTATTTGATCCACTTGGATTGCTAGGTCTATGTACAATTATACCCAAGATGATCCTACAAAAACTGTGGATGTCTAAACTAGATTGGGATGACCGTATTCCTCTTGAGCTAGAAAAAATGTGGCACAACTTTGTGTCAGGTCTAAAAACCCTATCAAACTTTCGAATTCCGAGATTTGTACTCGATAATGACCCTAACAGTATATTAGAAACGCACGTGTTCTGCGATGCGTCTCAGGTCGCATACTCGGCTTGCGTGTATATGCGATCAGCTAGCAGTTCAAATAGGGTCGTAGTTAGCTTACTGTGTGCTAAAACGAAGGTGGCTCCGGTGCGAGCTCAAACTATACCACGGTTAGAATTATGCGGAGCGTTACTAGCAGCACGTTTAAGCGCCAAGGTACTCAAGGCTCTTAGACTCAATATAACGCGAATTTACTATTGGACGGACTCTTCCGTCGTACTTGGTTGGATAAATACTCAATCCAATAACCTTCAGACGTTTGTTTCGAACCGCGTAGCCGAGATACAGGAACTAACATCTGCGGGAGTCTGGAGACACGTACCCGGTGTTCAAAATCCGGCTGACCTATCGTCTCGTGGTTTAAGCCCGAACCAAGTACCTAATTCTGATTTATGGTGGCACGGCCCCACCTTCTTACAAAATGATTCATCTAGTTGGCCGGAAATTATCAAACCCGCTAAGGAGTTACCTGAAATAAAAACTTATAGTACTAAATCTAAACTTAAACCTAATTCTACGTCAACTTCTAACACTACAACATGCACTACAACTACGATCACAAACCCTACTAAAATTGTTAACTTTGAAAACTACTCTAGATTCACAACTTTGCAACGAAGCTTTGCTTATGTTTTCCGATATTTATATAATCTTAAAAATAAAAAAAATAAAAGAAAAGGACATTTGACTACCGAAGAACTAAATCAATCATTGCATTACTTAATTAAACAACATCAACAGGAGTGTTTCGAATATGAAGTCAATCAACTAAAAAATAAAAATGGCTTACCTTCAAAATCTCGATTACTTTCACTTTTACCTTTCCTCGATAAAGATATTCTTAAGGTTGGTGGGCGTATACAAAACTCTGCTGAATGTTACAGTAGGAAACATCCAATCATATTGGATTCAAAACATCGATTTACCAAATTATTGTTCGCCCGTGAACACATAAAACTTTTACATGCAGGAGCTCAACTACTATTAACTAGTTTAAGACAAACCTTTTGGCCAATCGCTGGCAGAAGACTAGCAAGATCTACTGTCGATAACTGTAGAATATGTAAAATATTAAAGGCTAAAACGATAAGCCCAATAATGGGCAACTTGCCTTCATCTCGTGTATCTCCCACCTTACCATTTCATATTTCCGGTGTCGATTTCGCAGGGCCATTTGCAACCAAGGATCGTAAGGGCCGTGGTTGCAAAATTATAAAAAGCTATTTATGTTTATTCGTGTGTTTTTCAACAAAGGCACTACACCTAGAGGTTGCGTCTGATCTCAGTGCGGAGGGATTTTTAATGTGTTTGAAACGTTTTATCTCTCGCAGGGGAAAACCAAGCGTTATACACTGTGACAATGGTAGGAACTTTGTGGGCGCAAACAACGATCTTGTTAGATTTTTAGAAACATGCAATGAACCAATCTCGTCGTATGCCGCCGGTGAAGGAATCGAATTTAAGTTCTCGCCTGCTTATTCCCCCCATTTTGGTGGGCTTTGGGAGGCAGGCGTAAAGTCTGCTAAGCACCATCTCAATCGAATTTTAGGAAATTCAAATTTGACGTTAGAAGAGTTATCGACTTTATTTACACAAATTGAGGCAATATTAAACTCAAGGCCACTAACTCCTCTATCATCCGATCCTACTGATCTTTATCCTTTGTGTCCGGCGCACTTCTTGATCGGACGACCGTTCACTTCCTTACCAACGCCAGCATTGCTCGACATGAATCCGAGCAGGCTTGACAGATACGCACAGATTGAGCAAATGCGTCAACATTTCTGGGAGCGATGGCGAAATGAGTTTTTAAATGAGTTGCAGCAAAGATCGAAGTGGCGTGTAGATCGAGGACGCCTTTCAGAGGGTGATATGGTGGTTCTGAAGGAGCCGAATCTACCTCCGCTTAAGTGGCGCATGGGTCGCATTCATCGTCTGCATCCAGGACCCGATGGCATCGCGCGAGTGGCCGACGTCAGAACAGCACGAGGCATTCTACGACGGGCGATCGTCAACCTTTGTCCGCTGCCTAAGGCAGATGACACGACTCGAAGTCCCTCAGTCTTCGAGGGGGGGAAGATGTTAACGCCTGCCCGCTAACAAAACGCAAGACGAGAGAGGAGGAGGATGCACGGGCGGCGGGGCAGCAGCCAGGGCAGTCATTCTGTCATACAGAGCAGCGAGCAAGCACCCATTCCCGTTTAAAATACCAATCAATAAGCTAGAATACCAATCCAAATTTGTAACCTATTATTTATTTTCGGAAACTGATTAAAAACATATTATAAAATCAAAAAGTCTGCAATTTATTGAAGAGCCTCATACAAGTACGAACAACATCATTATTTTTAATTTTATTACAAAAAAAAACGAAAGCATAACAACTTTCAAAAGTTTGACGAAAAACACATAAACCACATTAATTTGTTTGCTATACTATACCATTACACCATGTATAACACACTTATTACACTTCTTACGTCACGACACTTTATTCCATACCAAACATAAATTTGTTTTTTTTTGTCGTTACTCTTAGAAAATGTACAAAACTGTTTATTTCCATGATTCCATCTTACCTGAAAAGCCTTGGCTCAGGGCAGAATGGCCGCTCAAGTCGCCTACAAACGACATTTGTAAACGTTGCAATTCAATCCACTTAGAGATCTCGCTCTCGGCTCGTTCATAAAAACCGAGTCCATTCTCAACTGAAACCTGCAACACAGCGACAGGAAAAGACAATGCAGCGCTATTGTTACATTAACAACTTTACCAGTTAAAACAATTACTTTGTCCGTTTGTTTGCGTACATTTTTTTATCTTGATTTATTAAGGGTTGAATTTTATAAGGGGACAATGAGGCGAGTTGTGCTATGCATGCAGTCACTTGAAGTTACTCGATTAGCAGGGGCCCATTTCTCAAAGCGTATTAGTCGAATAATATTAGTGTTTTGTCTCGTAAATAAAACTAAAAAATGAAACAAAACACTAATATTATTAGACTAATATTTTACGAGAAACGGACCCCTGAGCTATCCTTTTATCTACTTGGTGTGACATAAACTGAGAGATGAGACATTATTTGTACAAAAGAAACTGTTGTAACAACCATACAAAGTAGGTATGACATTTTGGGTGTCTTTTGTACGGGTATAAGTAGATCATCAGTAGCATAACATTCAATTTGGCAAGGCTATACTTTATGTTCCACTGGGATCATTAAAAATTACGCAAATTATTTCCAGCGTTTTGCATCGTAAATAATTTTGAACAATTTTAATTTGAGAATCTTTGATTCGGGTAATTCCACGATAATGTAACGAAAGTTACCATTTCAATGCGTGTTTTTTTAAACTTTTATCTAGATATAAATGAATTCTTCCATTATTAAATATAACTAAAAAAACAAGCAGAATGCTAGAAATTGGTATATTACGTTACTCTCTGCCATGGAATTGCCCATTCGATGATTATGGTAAATTCTGTATACTTTACATTTTATTTGCAAGCTATACCCGCGGAATATTGTGTTACCGTAAAACGGGGTGAGTAGGAATTAAGGGGTGAGTAAGGACGCACCCTAAAATAAGTCATAACTTGTTACAATTAAGATCAAGTATTAAATGGACAAAAACGTTACGTCTATTGGAAATAATTTCAGTCTTATAATTAGTAACATATGCTTCATTTTAGGTTGTGTCCCTACTCTCCCGTTAATCCCTACTCACCCCGTTTTACGGTACCTATTGCAGTAAGACGTAAGTTTAATATAAACTATAATCACAGAGGTTTTACACAAAGGAAGGTTTTTAAAAATTAACTTTAGCAAACATGAATTGTCTGTATCTTCACAACTACTCCAGCATCAGTAGAATTCGCCGCGGAGGAAAATGAAAATTCACCCTGTCCAAGCGTCAAACCGATTTCCATGTACATACGCCCCGCTTGAACCATATCTCCGAGTGTTTAAGCCCATTTCACATTGGTTTTTTGGTTGTTTTCGTTGAAGGTAGATCTGAATTTCAGATGTGCCTTTTTCAGGCTGTTTGGGTGAGCGCCAATGTTGGTATTCCAGCTCGTTTGTTGATTAGGTTTCGCCGTGTGCGCTATTTTATCTGCTACTTTGTAATTGTTTAATTGTTTGTCAAATAAAAACGTTGAGCTTTCAGATAAATCTATCAATAAATCTTTTTGCGTACAGCTAATAAATAACAGCGGGTTGATTTTTGAGAATCGAACACTCGAAAAATTCATTTAAAAATTACAGTGAAACTTCAATGTCGTAATTTTTAAAGTTTAGTATTTTTAAAAGGTTGGACTTCTTAATTTCGAGCTATAGCGAGATAACGTGAGCCAGCCGAATGATATTAAGAAGCTGATATTACTGTAACTTATATTTAATACCATATTTGTTTTTATAAAGCATTGTTTTTGTAAAAATATGTCACATATCATTATGCCTGAATAAAAAGAGTTGATATTATTGAATGGATTGCAAGTTCAAAGTTGGAACTCTATCAAATTAAAGTTAGAGTTAGATGTGACAGCTGTCAATTTATTTAACAATTATGATGATGGAGATGATAATGAGGATAGTGATGATTTGAAATTAAATTGGTCGAATACTTCATTTAATTTTAAGCATAGAAGATTTTTAATTGTACTGATTTCAAAGCGGTTACAACTTCCCATATTTAGAGTCACGAGTTCTATTGTTAAAATATCAACCAGTCAGAAAAAAACGCTTGTTCTCAGAGCCATCAGACAGAAAAGAGAATAAAAGAGCAAAGTTTATTCTGTCGTCCAAGTAAAACACGGCATTAATCTTCTGAGGTTTAAATGAGAATTGGTAAAATAGTAACTCTAGCTGTTTTTTCTACAGTTAAAATAACGTTTTATAGTCTTTTTTATAGCTAAGTAAATCTGTTTTGACTAGGATCATAGACTGTTACAGAGTTAGTTTACGTTTTCGTGTATCAATATCTCGTCTCGCAAACAGTGAGCGTTACTCAAGTTAGCGGACTTGTAGTTTCAAATTGAACCCTGAATTTCAAATACCTCAGGAAAGTTAGATGGTTTCGAGATATCTCTTATTACGTTACTATGTTTTGCCCTTCGCTAGATACTCTATGTTACTTTTTCTAAATTTCAAGGCAGGTAATATATTCAATCCTTTCATTTTAGGGTTCCGTACCAAAGTGGTAAAAAGGAACCCTTGTAGTGAGACCTCAGTGTGTGTCTGCTTGTATGAAACAGTAGTTTTTCTCTGTAACTATACAGGGTGTCCATAATGAACACGTAACCCTGACACCGGAGATAGCCCACCCTTAGACCTACCAAACCAGCCTAACATGACATCAGTAAAAGTTGCACGGTTTTCGAGGTATTGCCAATAATGATAATTAGTTTCGTATGAAAATTATTACCAAAACAAAAAATAATTAGAAAAAAATATATACGAGTATTAGGCTGGTTTGGTAGGTCTAGGGGTGGGCTATCTCCGGTGTCAGGGTTACGTGTTCATTATGGGACATCCTGTAGAAGCTTCAACTTGAAATTTGGCATAAATGTATAACTTCCTGACCTCAGTGTATGTCACAAATGCCTGTATGTCACAAATGTACGGATTTTCCACTCTGCCGTGACAACAAAGAAGGCCGGTAACTGTCTAGTAATAGTAGATATAAGAATTTTAAATTCAATGTGGTTACCTATATACGAGTAGTATAGAATGCTTCGACTACCCTAGTGCAGTACCCTTACCATGAGTTACATTTACCGTAATCGCTAGCGAGTCGAGTGCTCTGTCTCTCACAGTATTCTTATTGAGCGCGAGGGACAGAGCATTCGACTCGAGTACGGTAATTGTACTGTTAGCTGCCTTCGTTGTTATAACGGCTGCGCTGCCACAGCTTTCCCACCGCAGAATTCGTAAGTCGATCCGGCCTCGGTTAACACTATTCAACCGCAGAGCAAAAAAACTGTGCACAGCAACGTTTGAAATAAAAAGCAAACCAAGTTTACACTGAAGCTTAGCGAGAAAATCTGAATTTTTGAGGTTTTGTGAGGTGTTAAAGGGATTATAGAGTGTTCTTTTTTGCATACAGTGTGAGATTATATCTTTATGATTTAGCAGTTTAAATAGTCGATTGTTTTTTACGGCTTTAAAATCTCAGTTTTTATTAACTGACTTTTCGATTGAAAATAAAAAAAAACTATCAATGTTTTACATTTTTTAGGGTTCCGTACCTCAAAAGGAAAAAACGGAACCCTTATAGGATCACTTTGTTGTGCGTCTGTTCGTCTGTCTGTGTGTCAATACCCTTTATCTCGAGAACTCGTGAAGGTATCGAGTTGAAATTAAAACCATATAGGTACTCAAATCTACAGTCCTATGAAGCTGTGAAAAAAACAAACTTCTACATTTACGTAAAAAAAAAGATACGGCAGTTTATGTCGCAAAAAACGTATATTTCGACACTCTCGAGGGAATCAAAATGTATAGGGTATTTCCTATTGACCTAGAACTATGAAGTTTGGCGAGTAACGCCGTGTTTTACTACAAATATAGGAAAAAATCTGAAATACATAATACATTAAATTAAATACATTTTTAGTTAAATCACAAAAAAACAGGGTCTTTATGCAAGGAACGGCGGCGGTGCAAATTTTGAATTGAGTTGACCGTGTCATGTGCGGAACCCTCGGTGGGCGAGTCCGACTCGCGTTGTCCGGTTTTTTATTTGAAAAAGAACGCGAAGAGAATTTATGTTGTATATCAATGTTGATAATTTTACATTTAAACCGGTATATTTTTTAATAACTTCAGTAGTATAGGCCATAAATTAGAGCTTTGAAGAAAAATCTCACGATAACAAGCTACTGAATATACCACTTTAGACTAAATGCATTACGATAACGTAAACGATTTTCGAAAACTGATAAAATGTATGGAATCGACAAATAAACGTTCGACGTGATCGTCAGGCAGCTTACGGCAATCCTATCTATGCGTTTTCTATAACGATATCGTTCGCAAAATGCATCTTACCTAAGGCCACTATAACGTTGACTACTTAGAACGGTTTTGAAATTATCATATCAACTCTAGTTATTAATAAACTATCATTCTAATCATTGTGTACATTTTTCGAAATTAAGTAACCATCATCATTGTTTTAGCCGAAAGACGTCCACTGCTGGACATAGGCCTCTCTCAAGGTTTGTCGCAAAAACCGGTCCTGCACCTCTTGCATCTTGTGAAGTCGATTCACCTTGTTGAATGTCTAGCCACGCTGCGTCTTCCGGTACGCGGACGGCACTCGAGAACTCTTCGACCCCATCGGCCATCTGTTCATGAGCGATGAAACTTGGTAATGTAATGTTAAGGTAGGTTATTTTTTTTAATTCCATGTTTTAAATAAAAAGCAAGCATTGAAAATCCGACTCTATTGTTCAATATTGTCGTCTATGAATGTTAAAAATATTAACCTCCTTCTCTCATTACTTTAATTAAAACATTATAGCCTATGTTATTCCTACAAACAAGATGATTTTTAGGCTGCAGAGCGTGCCGTAAAAATAGACATTCATACATACATAAAAACACTGGAAAAACATAATCCTAATTCTATCGCAGTCGGGTAAAAATCCCATGTATTAAATAATAAATATAAATAAATATCAGGGGGACAATGTCACACCAATTGACCTAGTCCCAAACTAAGCTCTAGGCTTGTACTATGGGTACTAGACAACGATATAAATACTTATATAGAGAAATATACACTTAAATACATAGAAAACATCCAAGACTCAGGAACAAATATTCGCGCTCATCACACAAATACCTGCCCTTACCGGGATTTGAACCCAGGACCGCTAGCTTCGTAGGCAGGGTCATACCAACTAGGCCAGCGCGTCGTAGGTGTATAAAACCATTATAGGAAATTGCACTATAGTGTATATTATGTACATGTCTTCCCAATCGGGGTGTACTTGTACTTCCTTTGGCATCGACGTCCTCACAAATTAGTCATGAATAAATCTCTACACTACGTGTATATGCGCTTGTTCCTCGACCCTTGCAACGCTGCCTTTGTAACAGCATATCTGCAGTCTATAAGCGAAAGTAAATTTACCCTCTTTGGTTGCATATGAGGTTGTTTTTACAATACGCTTTGATTTAGCTGATATGTAGTTTTTGCTAAGGTGCGAGTACACAAGATTAGATCAAATATTTGCATTGTCATAAACTGAGGCGTGGCATTAATCGTGGTAACGCGTCGGAAATATGTTATTTTTGAATTCTATAGTACTATAGGCGTACAACTTGATTTAGAGTCGGGATAAGCATGAGGTGCTGGGGTGGACTATTGTTATTTGATTTTTATATTGAAATGTTAAATCGAATTTACAGAATAAAAATAAACATAGGCATAACACAGTAAGGAATCAGAAATGTGAATATTTGGGAACATGACCAAATTAGGATGATGAGTATGATGACGACTTGTGGAACTAATCTTTTTGCTTTTTGTTGTTTCTCTTTTTTTTCCTCTTTATGTCTTTGTTTACATAATTCTAGAGATTCATAACTTTTATATCACTAAAACATACTTTTCGGAAATTCTTGAATATTTAACGTTTAAATAAGGCTAGTGTTAGGCTTGATTTATAAAAATTCTGAAAAAGGAACAGCCTCTTAAAAATAAGTTATGACTTTTGATAATTGTGACCTAAAAATAATTATGGCAGACAATTTAAACCCAGAGCCAAAACATACCAAAGATCTTCTATGTACCTACTTAAAGTCAAGTACATTTCCGTTGTGCCATATAAATACAGTCTGTGAGGACAGAAAATTAAACAAGGTTCTTCGGGTTTGTACTTCTCTCTTACTCGCTCTTAATAAGAGCGTATGAGAGCGAGTGAGAGAAAAGTACAAACCAAAAACACTACCTAAGAGCTATCGCACTGTAACATAGGGTGACAGTACCAATGATGGACACTTTTAGCTGACAGGCACCAGTAATGGACACTTCACTCTTAATTCAAATTTCATACGGTCCTAAATTTGATTGTTGCAAAATGAATAACCCTTATCTTCTGTAAAATAAGAATCACGTGTCCATTATTGGTCCTTGTCCATTACTGGTTCCGTCACTCTAGTATAATTTGTAAATATGCCAACAAAGAGCGCTTCAATTTGTTAAACTAATAAGCCTTGTTCTGCCTTTTAAGCCTTAAGAACATTTCAATAAAGTTCTATCTACAACAGACTTAACAAAAACCCTTTTATGCTAAAGATTTTTTTCTTTTAGCGCTTACACCTCGCCGTTGGATGCCGGCGGAGAATTCCCAAGATGCTTTAAAATATTTATAAAAAAAACCTTTTTCCTGCGAAAACCGGTGCTAAGAAGGGTGTAGGCTCTCAAAACGGGTTGTTATTATTTTATAATATTGAGTAGAGGTTGCCGGGGTAATGCTTGGCGCGTAGGGAGAAAGGTTAGGCGGCTTGTAGCTTAACTTGATTATGTTTGTAGATTGACTTAACTACGAAGAGTTGGTAATTCAGTCGGGAAAAGAGTTCCGGTAACTTAGCTGAGTGGGCGATTTCGGTGGAACTTTTTTCAATTTAATTGCTAGTTGAAATTAAAAGTATATCTTTGAAGGTTGGTTTATTTTAATTGTTCAAAAACTTGATTTTCAAATGTTGTAGTTTAATATTGACAAAACAAAACTGTGAAGTGTATTTATTTTTTAGCTTTGTATAACGATACTTTTGAATTGTTTTATGATCCAAAGAAACCTGACAAGTTATGTATTTGAAAAAGACAGAGATAATGAGACCCATAGCTTTGTCTCTTTCATAAACTGGACTTTGGCTTAGGTTTTAACAACTAGACTTAATGAGGCCGAAGTAAAACTTGATTTAAATCTTCTGGTAATACCACTACTAGATTAAGTTACACAAAAAAGCGGATTAAATTATAGAATAAAATAAATAACTATTAAACAGACAAAATCCCCCATATAAAAGAAATCAACGCCCTTATTTCACAGTCGATATCTCCTAAATGGCCCAACCGATTTTCATGAATCCTAGCAGGAAACCATTATTGATTAAAGAAGATTTATTAAAAAAAAAAACCGTGCGGTTTACTTACCGAATGAACATCTTTTATCTGGATATGTACTGTTTGCCCGATATTCATATGTTATACCTAATTAAATTTTCCCGAATTTCATTTGCCCAAAATTCATTTTTTTTCTGAAACCATTATGTCTTCGGAATTGTTATAAAACTAATATAACCTAATCTATTGGGCTCTATAAGATGGCATGTAAAAATTACCTGAAAGGTTTACGGTTTTGGAAAAAATTCCTTTTTGGTAAATTAATATTTATGGCAAGTGATACAATTATATCAAATGAAATTCGGGCAAACGAAGTGAAGCGCTTTTATCTTTAATAAATTGGCTACGTTACAATTTAAGTAGCCAATAAAATAATTATCACATTCACCAGATTTCATACTTAAATTAATAAGAAACTGAGGAATTTCACCTTATTACGATAACAATATACCTCCAAGTAACATCAAAGAGTATTTTTCGAATACCTCACAAGAGTGTCTGCGGAATCGAGATTACAAAATAGGGGGGGAGGTGGGTGCCCCCCACCCCGGAAATAGCACCCCAATAATAGCCTCCGAAAAATATGTTATTCGAAAGATGGAATTTAAAAATGTGTAAATGTGTTCCTGAGGTTGGCACTGCTTGGTTGAATTTTACTGAGATGGTAATAGGGTGTCATGTTTATGGATTGGCATGGACAGTCTTCAACTTACCATATTTTGAAGAATAATACGCTTAGTTTTCATGATAGCTACGTTAACCTCATTTTCAAGGCATTTGAGTCCTCGGATTTCTCTGCCACCCTTTGAAAACTTTTAGATCTTATTTACTATTTATAGCGTTTGAATTCTCTCGCACTTTGCTCTGCCTCTTACATTTTTAGCAAATTTTATTCATGACGTTGGTTCAAGATTCAAGATGTATGTTTTTATTACGATTGTATGTCCTTTGCTATTTAAATCCTTTCTTAATTTTTTTGTATGTCTTTGGAATTGCCAATATTTTATTTTAGGATCTATATTTTTCATTGTACTAATTAGCCTTCCAAAATTAGTTTTCCGTTACAATGAGTAAGAATGGTGGTCGTCGATTAACTCTTTTAAAGGCCATAACAAGCTAATAATAGGCTACAACGAGGAGTGTGTTTTTAAAAGGGCTTATTTCCACTATAAACTTTTTTCGGGAAATCAAGAAAAACATAAAACCACGGTTATTTTAAGCAGAACAGTTGAAAGAAAAATGGACACTCCTAAAACTGTGTAATTTTTTTATTTCATTTCAAAATCATAAAATTTATACTTCCAACAGTTTTTCCATTTTGGGCGTACAATAACCTTACATGTAAAATAATTATTTAATAATTTATAGAAAAAATATCATTTAAATTGTAAAAACATTCCTTACGTTTCTTTCTAAATTGTGCATTACCTAGCGACTTAATACATTCCGATAAATGATAAAGTACCTATTCTTATTCCAGTGACATACGTTTTTTGTTCAGTATATAGCTAGAAGGGTGAACTGTACCTTTAGATCAAGCTAGCTTTAGTAATAAAAAACCAATAAAGAGTTAGCCGCTAAAAAGGACCCCGAATGGGTGAAAGGCGCGGAACAGTAATTTCCCAATGAACTTTGTCATGGACGAAAGACGTAAATGGACTACTAATTTATGGTAACAAAGAAAATTGCCACCGAAAAACTCCGCGGAATTCTATGAATAAAAGTCAAGTAAATTGAGGCATACTCGACTGGTGTCGGTTTAAATATTTCGTTATCGTTGCTTCCTTTATTTTCTGCTCGATCTTGGAAGAGATAACGAATACACGAGTGTTTAATGGGCTTTGGATGTGATCGACGTGTGGTTGCGTAATAAATGGAGCGTGAACGATTGTGATTTGTGATTGTTGAAAGTCGCATAATTTATTTTTTACTTCGTTAGTAATTTATTTTACTTGTTTTATATTTGACCGCATGTTTTTTCGACTCCATCCGCGTAGAAGTCGTTTATCGTGGATACTAGTTCAGGCACAAGGCACATGTGTACTAATATAATAATAAATTATATAAAAATACAATCCGCGTGTAAACAATTATCATTTAGTTTTACCAATAAATCATATTCGTATTTTATTCAGTTTTGGGAAAAAACTGGTCCAAATTTAACGTTAAATATCTATCAAATTCCACTCACAAACAGGTGACATGAGGCTCTATTCTACTCAGGGTAAATGTAATGCTTTTGGCATGTTATTGTATTGTCAACGTTACGATAGCTCTTATTTACTTGACAGTAATGGCGGCAGCGTTAAACACAATACGATTACAAGACGTCTTAAGACATAGAAAAATAAGGCCCCTGTTGTCTTGTTTACCTTGTCCATTCCAAAAAAAAAATGATACTTACTGTTTTTAATTTTTTCACAGCTTACCCATTATTTTATCGAAACAATTTTCAACGAACGTATCCTTATCATTACGCAGAATTATCATTTCATCAAAAGCCATTTGTCGGCGCATGAGTGATTTTTTTTTGGTTGTCACAAGTCTTAACCTTTTTTACATGCTGGGAAAATGCTTCTACGCATACTTCTGCGCCAAAAGGGTCACAAGTCTAACCTAACTTAACCTACGTAATTAAAGTTTAAGATATTCTAAAAACGTCATGGTTTCAGCAAAAAATAGACTCGATGTAATGAAATACGATGGAATGATAAAATCAATCAAATTAAAATCGATAAAATTATGTGTTTTACCTTATTCCTAATGTAATTGTAAACATAACATAAACTCACGCCTTCATTCCCAGAGTGGAGTAGGCAGAGCCACAGACTCACCAACAACTCCAAAAACTTAATGTAATTGTGTTACAGAATAAATGTTAAATCTCGTAATAATTTGATCATTTTACTCAATCAATTTCCAATTACCACCCTGTACTCTGTTTGTACTGTATACTCTGTAGAATCTTGATACAAAATCATATTTTCTCCGTACACTTAATAAAAGTTTGTGTCATAATACATTATCCTCACGTTCTTCTGTTTTTTCAGGTACGTTCCTACTCCATCCATCTTCCGAGCCTGAGGGACGTACGTACACAGATATATACATATAGATTATGTAGTTTTAGTATTACCAGTCAGGCACAAACAATTACGCGCAACTTTGTCTGTGTAGTTTTGTTTTATTTTCTATTATGTTGTTAAAAAAAACAATTTGTAAAAAATCTGTAATTAAACTACAGAAAACGCCGAACGTTGTTTTCTAATAAACGTAAGTATTGTCTTGTGACCGAGGAGTGGTTTTTGGGTTTACTTTTTTGTGGTCACAAGTGTAACCTAACCTGACCTACGTAACGAATGCTTAAGATAACCTGAAAACTATAAGGTTTCAGCAGAAATGAGCTTTCGATGAAATGAAATTCGGTGAAATGACACATTCTATGAAATGTTTGTCGATATTTCAAGGGGATCCCGGTTTTTTTTGTACTAATGAATACACAATGTATAGGATATCATGAAATAATTTATTAACAATTTGACTAAAAAAAATTGCCCCCTCTTTCCCTTAAGTTGACTATACGAAAGTTAAAAGGTTATTAAACAATGCCATAACATATTATTAATTGTGTATTCATTAGTGCAACGCAAAGTGTAAAGTGCTATAGCTGTGTCCTTTACGCCTGCCGTAATATGAACTGCATACCTATGTCGTAATAACCCCCCAATACGGAACATGTCAAAAACAATAAGGTTTAACGGTGTACAATCTCAGCACTGCTCTGATAGAAGGCGTCACTGTAATATCGTTTTTTTAATCTATATTGAATTGTTATTTAAACATTTAGTATCCCACGAAGACGTGGATAAAAAACGCGCTTTAACTTTTAGGTATTTAAATAACTCAAATTAAAATGTTCGTGTAGTAAAGCTGTGTTTCCTTTAAATGGTAATTAGAGCTAGCAAAGGAAATGCGATGTTTGTTTTTAATTGGCTATTACGTGGACCGAAGCTCCTAAGTGTAAAAACAGGGATAGGAAAAATGCAGCAGAATTTTAAAGTAAAACGATTTTTCTAATAAAAATTACTTCATAGTGTATTTAAAAGGAACATCGCAATTTTTATCGTCAACATTTTTAGCTAGTAAAATTATTTTTCGTTTAGATATTTTAATTGCTAAAGTTTGTGTGTTTGTTTGTTACTCCTTCACGCTGCAACGGTTGGATGGATTTGGAAGAAAATTGAAATGGTGATAGCTGGATTAACACATAATATGCCACTTTCATCCTGAGAAATTTAAAAGTTCCCTAGGGAATAGCGATAATCAAAATTTACGCGGATTTATTCGCGGGCAGAAACTAGTAAAATCATACAATTTTGGCATGAAATTTTGACGTCTGACAGACTTGGGACTAAAACCATATCGTCTTTATCTGTTATTATTTTGATAAGTAGCTCTTATTTACTTGACAGTGATGGCAGCCGAGTAAAAAGCAATACCGTAACAGATCAAAGACGATATGGTTTTTATGGTTTTAGAAAAAAGGCCAGTCTGTAGGAGTCTTAAGCGGCATATCAAAGTGACGTAAAACTTTGCCTTTTTAACGAAATGATAATATTTTGTTGATTTTGAAAGTTACTAAAAATAAAAATGATACAATATTTATTTAAAAAGTAAGTAAGTTAATTAAAAGTAAAACTAAATTTTCTATTGCACCGTTTAAAATGTACAATATGTCTCTTATACCAACTGATCCCACACTAGGCAAGCCAGTTTCGTGGGAGGCCAATATTTAGTTTTTTATTAGATACCTTTTATACACGATTTTGTTGTTTAAGATCTTTAAGCTACTTCTACATTAACCATTACAGAATAAGGACATCAATGTCCCAGAAATACTGCCGTTTCTTGTCAAACTGCCATATATCCGAGAATCGGTAAGACGTATTCAAAACTAGGCCATTATTTACGACAGCTTAATAGCCTCTCTAGATTTATAGCGGATAAACCGACGGTCCTTGTGTAAGGTCCTTCGGCTCTTGACTAATATTAGGTCCTTTTATGTTCACTGTAGTAAGTTTTATTGTTGTCTGTCCTGGTATTTGTCGTTATTGAAATTTGTGAAAGATAAATTTCAGTATTCGGTGTCTATTCCACGGGGAAAAACCATATTGCCTTTGTCATTTTACCGTATTGTCAACGTTGTGATAGCTCTTATTTTGACAGTAATGGCAAGTTGATTACAATATGATAACACGTCAAAGGTAATATGCAATCACCCAGGGCCGAGATTCTATGCGGTACAAACCATATTGTCTTTGTCCTGTTATCGTATTGTCAACGTTTTAATAGCTCTTATTTACTTGACAGTAATGGCGGCCGAGTTAGAAACAATACCATCACAGGTTAAAGACGATATGGTTTTAACCGCCAAGAATAGAGGTCCATTAGAGTATTGTAGTGGAAAAGGAGTTTAGAAGGCGTTATCGATGTTAAAATACTTTAAGATTTAAGGACATGGATAAATATTTATCTGTGACGGAGTGATCGAGAAAGTGTGTGTGTTTTGTCAATGTGTATACATATATGTTAGACTAGAGGATGCCCGCGACTTCGTACACGTAGAATTAGTTTCCCGCTACTCCCCCCATTTCTTCCCGTTGGGGGTCGATTTTCGGAAAATCCTTTCTTAGTGCTCACTTACATCATGAAAGGAACCCCTGTACCAAATTTCAAGTTTCTAGGTAGGTACAGTAGTTTCGGCTGTGCGTTGATATGTCAGTCAGTCAGTTTTGCCTTTTATATATATAGATAATGTCAAAAGTAAACACGTATTTCAATCTCATAACACGTTAACTTTTGTAAGTAAATAAAAATATATCAATTCGGCTATCCTTCGACATATTTACAAACATATTTATTTTGTTAGGTATATTAATTGTACTTCACTGCATAGTCTCTTCATGATAATTGTATACCATGTAGTATCCGCATCCGCCAGCCTTATGTCACGAATATTCGGAGCAAAAAACCTTGAATCCAAATCAAAAACTTCCCGCTCGATGCGCCACCTGACGGCCACTTCATTTATCGTTTTCGTGCAGCCGGCGTCACGTTCGTCAACGCTCTATGCTTCGAATTAAAATACTAAAGTTCTGTTTTAAGAGAGTTTTGTCTAAGTTTTCGTGATTTATAATGCCGAAACGCAAACGAGAAACAAGTGAGGAACGAATGAGAAGAAAAATTAAGCACTATGAGGAAAAATTAAGAAAGCGGCAACGGCCGCCATCACCGACGCCATCACCGACGCCGTCTTTACCGGCGCCTAAAGAGTCGGGCCCCACGCCTTGCGCTACACCGCAATATGAAGAACCTGTTCTTATACAGGAAGATGAACCAATAATCAGGAACGAGGAAGGTAAAAGTTTATATCCTATCATTTTTCTTCTAGATTTTACGGCATGGCGCCAAACTAACCTACAAGGATGAGTCTCTTATTTAGGAGGTCTCTGTAATGTCTACGGTGGTTATTTAACCTGAATATTAATATGAATAACGGTATTCACCTATTATAAATGCACTGAGTCGTCTATTAAGATGATCTCTTAAAATATTTACTATGAGGAGAAGTTATTTACACCCCTCAATAAAGGGTATTCACCCTTAAATTTATGGATATTTATCCTTATGAAAATGGGTATTCACCCTATACACAATTATACTATTCAGTATACCTATACTGGTTTTTATTACCAATTTCAGAAGAGCCCTTGGACGAAGAGATCTTGAACCTTCTGGGCGAAGCGCCCCAAGAAAACCATTATGGCCCTAACATTCATAAAGAACTAGCATCAAGGTGGACGGAGATTTTCAAAAATGGACTAACTAAAGAAAAAAGGAGCGAATTAAAGAAGAAATTTCTAGTTCCAAGTAATTGTAAATTGATTGGAGCTCCAAAACTTAATTTAGAGGCCCAGGCAACTCTAAGTGATTTAGCACTTAAAAGGGACAAAGCAATTGCTAATAAACAAGATCAGGTTGGCAGTGCAATCACGGCATTGGCCATGATCTTTGCCCAACTTGTAAATAGTAAGGCGGAGGAAAAACATACTTTAGCCATCAACTATGTGTGTGATGCTGCGAGGCTGTTATGTGACCATGAATATCAAGAGTCTATGACACGCAGAAACTTCGTTTTACAAGGCTTTGAACCAACAGCCCGTGATGCTGTCAAAGACACAGAGATTGATGAGTGGATATTTGGAGAAACATTTGCTGATAAGTTGAAAGCCTCAAAGGCAATTAAAAAATCTGGACAAGAAATTAGTGCTAACAAATCAACCAGGAAACCACATCAGCAGTATCAACCACGGAAATCTTTAAACTTCAAAGGCCCGGTGAACTACCAGTCCCGGAGTCATGCATATCAAGCCGGGCCACAAAGAACCAACTACCAAACTTACAAGAAGCCAATGCCTCAACATCAATCTGCACTGCAAACTCGGAAATCATACTTCCAGAGCAAGGCACCTCCGCGACTAACCAACAACCACAAATAAGCCAGGTCAGTCTATTACATTGTGGTCGTCTAATGTTTTTTAAAGATGAATGGGCTACAATAACATCTGATCCAAGGATTTTGAGTTGGATTTCAGGGTATAAAATCCCATTTATAAGTATACCTTCACAAAGGTCTATACCACAGAATGAATCCTTTTCACTAAAGGATAGTAAAGAAATAGATAAATCCATATCTGAGCTGCTTGTTAAAAAAGCTATTAATTGCTGTGAACCCTGTAAAGGACAATATTTGTCTAAAATATTTACTGTGACAAAACCAAATGGTGCTAGCAGATTTATACTGAATTTAAAGCAACTTAATAAATCCATACATACTGACCATTTTAAACTAGAAGACACCCGTACAGTTATCAGATTAATGTCCAGAAATTGCTTTATGGCCACTATTGATCTCAAAGATGCTTATTTTTTAATACCAATACATAACGACCATAAGAAATACCTTCGTTTTCTATGGAAACATAAGACTTATGAGTTTCAGGTTCTACCATTTGGGTTAAATACAGCACCATATGTTTTTACCAAAATCTTAAAACCTATAATGCAGTATTTGAGATCAAAAGGCCTTGTATCTGTTGTCTATCTTGATGATATCTGGTGTTATGGACGTTCATTTTTAGAATGTTATGACAATGTGCAAGAAACCATAAAAATCCTTTCTATGCTAGGATTTGTAATTAATTATGAAAAGAGTGCAATAACCCCTAACACATGTGTTAAATTTTTAGGGTTTTTATTTAACTCTGAAAAATTTATTGTTGAACTTCCTGTAGGAAAAAGACAATTGATAAAGTCAGTTTTAAAGAAATTTTCCTCTCTAAAATCTTGCAAAATCAGAGAGTTTGCACAGCTAATTGGACTTCTTATATCAGCATGTCCTGCTATAGATTATGGTTTCTTGTACACGAAAAATTTGGAAAGGCAAAAGTTCCTTCATTTAATTAAACATAAAAATGATTATGAAAAAATTATGTTCATATCAAATGACCTACAACCTGATTTTCAGTGGTGGATTTCACACATAGAAACATCTGTTAGTCGAATTAAATGTGGTAACTATGTTCTTGAAATATTTTCAGATTCAAGCCTTACTGGTTGGGGAGCCTCATGCGGTAGTGAAAGAGCTGCAGGATTGTGGACAGATATAGAGAGAAAACAGCATATTAACTATTTGGAGTTGGTTGCAGCTTTTCTTGCACTAAAAACTTTCGCTAATAATCTTCAAGATAGTGAAATCCTTCTTCGTGTGGACAACACTACAGCTATTTCATACATCAACCGCATGGGGGGTATTCAATATCCGCACTTGAACTTAGTTGCTAGGCAAATATGGGAGTGGTGTGAATACCGAAGACTCTTTGTATTTGCATCTTACATAAAGTCTGCCCAAAATGTCATAGCAGACACAGAGTCTAGAAAAGTTCACTCGGACATTGAATGCGAACTTAATGATGACTGTTTTAATGCAATTGTGTGTGCTTATGGTGTTCCTGAAATAGATTTATTTGCCACCCGAGCCAATAAAAAATGTGAATTGTATGTAGCATGGAAAGTGGATGCAGACGCTTTTAAAATTGATGCATTCACTTTATCATGGAAACCTTATCTTTTCTACGCTTTTCCTCCTTTTGTTCTGATAACAAAGGTTTTACAAAAGATAATCTCTGAACAATCGGAGGGTATTGTGGTAGTACCAGACTGGCCCACACAGCCTTGGTACCCTTTGTTTCAAAAGCTTGTTGTTACAGAACCATTATATTTCGGACCTTGTAAGAATCTCTTAAAATCATATTCCAGCAATCGTCAATTTCAACACCGTCTTATCCTGGTTGCCGCGCGCTTGTCCGGGAAGCATTTTCTCGTCGAGGCGTGTCCTCAGGCCCGATGACCATCATGTTAGCGTCCCTCTCCGAGAATACCATCAAGCAGTACAATACTTACCTGAGACAGTGGTATGAATATTGCTTTCAATTAAATATAGATTATCTACAGGCATCAGTTCCAAACATACTATCCTTTTTAACAAAATTATACGAAGAGGGAGCAGCATATAATTCGGTCAACTGCTGTAGATCGGCTTTATCTCTTATAATAGGGTCAAAAATCTGTAATGACGATAGAATAGCTCGTTTTATAAAAGGCATTTATAGACTACGCCCTCCACATCCCAAGTATGACATAACTTGGGATCCATCCACAGTTCTCAATTATTGGTCTTGCCAAGCAGACAACAATTTATTATCACTAGAAGATATAACTAAGAAACTAATAACACTATTGGCCATAGTAACTGCTCATAGAGTCCAAACATTTTCACTGATTAAAATAGCAAATATCCAAATTTCCTCTGAAAAAGTTTACATTAAAATACCTGACCTTATAAAAAGCTCGCATGCTGGACGTGTACAACCCAGTCTCGTACTACCATTCTTTACAAGCAATGAAAAGATCTGTCCAGCCAGTGCTTTATTAAACTACATAGATAGGACAAATAACATTCGTGAATGTCAAAATCTTTTTATAGCATATAAAAAACCGCATAAGGCAGTAACGTCACAGACGCTTAGCCGCTGGATCAAGTCTAGCCTTGAAAGGAGTGGCATAGATGTGTCTATTTTTTCAAGCCATAGCACAAGACATGCAGCCACGTCAGCGGCTAAGCGCCTGGGAGTCAGTATAGACACAATAAGAAGGACCGCTGGATGGACTGATTCGTCTAGAGTATTTGCACAATATTATAACAGAGATGTTATTGCAAATGAAGATTTTTCATTAATATTAAGTTCCTTTTAACTGTTTTGATTCAATGAAAATTAATAAAAATATTAAAAATAAATATTGATGTGATTATTATTTTACGACTCTCTAAACATCTACATGGTATACAATTATCATGAAGAGACTATGCAGTGAAGTACAATTAGAAATTAAACGAACTTACCTAAGTGAAGTTCCATTCTAATTGTACGAACTGCATAGTCTCGAATGATAGCTATAACCCTCCCGCCCGGGCTCTCTTACAGTGAGCTGTACCCTGTGTATAAATGGTCGTAAAATAATCAAGTTGTTGATGTATAATAATCTGGATTTTTTACCTTGAACTAGCTGATCTCTGAACTAAATGAAGTGGCCGTCAGGTGGCGCATCGAGCGGGAAGTTTTTGATTTGGATTCAAGGTTTTTTGCTCCGAATATTCGTGACATAAGGCTGGCGGATGCGGATACTACATGGTATACAATTATCATTCGAGACTATGCAGTTCGTACAATTAGAATGGAACTTCACTTAGGTAAGTTCGTTTAATTTCTAATTATTGTACTTAACAAGAACAAGGCTGTCAACTTACAATTAGTGCAGAATATGTATTTGAGACATTTTTTGGTTATATTTTGTACTCTTTTGACAGCTGTCAAATCTGGCCTCTAACAGCGCCACTATCATTATTATTTGCAAACCCAAGATACCGTAAACCAAACCAAGTCAATATCAGCCAGTGTTCACAGCCTCCCCAAAACTTCTTGGCCTGTAATAACTCGGCATCAATTTTACAAGCGAGCTCCTTTGCCCCTCTTTGCCGGTGACAGTCCGAAGTTACGACCGAGCCGAAGTTCGATTACGAATTTTTCGGCTTTTTATATGCCTGTAGCGGTGATTATTTTGGGGCGTGAAAATGTTCTGAACGATAGATTGAATTAATGGTCGTTTTCTATTGCAGACGTTTAAATCACTGATGTTTAATATTGATTTAAATATGTAATAAAATAATGACTTTGTAAGCGAGTCGCGGGAGCATGCACTTAAAAGGGAAGAATGGCATCTTCGCCCATCAGTGGTACTGTTGATTTATAATTTGAAGGAAAGGAAACGAAGCAGTAATAAAATCTTGTAAAAACAAGATCTGATTACTGCTTCGTTTCCTTTACTTCGTTCTCCTCGCATCTTAAAGATATCCATGGTCTTATCTTCTTTATACAACGCTCACACAGTATGAAAGTATCATAATATGATAGCTAAAAAGTATAAAAAACAATAAAATATAAAGATTGAAGCAGAAATTGATAGGACTCATTATATCTCTGTCCCTTTCATTGACTGTATTTGTCAGATTCTGACAGCTCATAACCAGGGGTCGGATTTTTCATCGCATGGTGAGATGAAAGAAAACTGTGGAGTCGATATTAAAGCTAAATTTTAATTCATATTCATACTCATTCATTTAATTAAGAACGAAATTAAATTATAAATAAAATAAGTCATATGAGTAGAAATAAATTATATCGTAAATAAAAATAAAATAAAATATTACTTTTTTTTACCGCAACAAAGTAGTCTGAACCAAACAAAAGATTAACTAATTTGATATAGTTACAGGGTAAATGTAACCCTTTACCAAGCAAAAGGCTTAACACTTCCCAAATCATACTACACAAATAATTTTAATTACATTCAGTAAGATTAATTTTCGATTAACATTTTCGATCTGTCAACCTGCACAAGGAACAAAAGTATTACGGGACTAAGAAAATTGGTGAGTATGAGTATGAATATGAATTAAAATTTAACTTTAATATCGACTCCACAGTTTTCTTTCATCTCACCATGCGATGAAAAATCCGACCCCTGCTCATAACACATCCTCAGGGCCTCTATATTCTAAACTGTAAAAACCATATCGTCTTTGACGTGTTATGGTATTGTTTTCAAGGCGGCCGCCATAACTGTCAAGTAAATAAGAACTATCTAAACTTTGACAATGAAATAATGTGGTTTTGAACGCCTATAATCTCGGCCCAGTTCATTTTAATTTATGATCCAAACGTACTGTCAAAATTCTTTAGCCTATTTATTTCTTTTAGCCATGTCTACGTAATTCGCAGCTAAAATGCGTAACCTATCATAAAATCAGTAAGACAAGGCGTAAACGAGGAGCACATTCTCAACCCTACTTTTATGGCTTCAAAGACCCAAGTTTGGCTTCTCAAGGCCTGGGAGTAAAATGAGCTTTACTAAGAATGGGCACGGATTCCCGTACTTTAAGTGGAAATGGACACTTTCCGAAACCGTCCGCGGTCAAATCGGAAGCCGAATGCGAAAGTTGAATTCACTGGAAATTATAAATAGGTATCTTTAAAGTTTTAAAAATAATTGTATTGTTTTTAAAGACCACTATCGAAATATCATGTTGAATGTTGAATTATCATCGGTTTTACTTCTGCATAAAAGTCTTTTTGAATCTGGTATTTATGATTTTAAATGGTAATGCCGCGAAATGTTAATTCAAACAGACTACTAATTTTATACTTACGTTTTACGAAATAATGAATGCTTCTACTTTTCTAAAATCGGGATCATCTAGAAATGTTGCTACTTTTTTAAAATCGGGTATAGATTCTCTTCTGGGAGAGAAACAGTGACTTACTTGGGAAGAAACGTCTTGTTTCTATCAACCCATTTTCTTTTCAGTCCGTTTGTTCGTTTATGTGTCTGTTTGGTACACATATTTTACTTAATAAAAATGTAACTTTCTCTCTACAAAGGCTTACGTTTAATATAATAGTAGTGAAAAGAACAGATGTACTACTGAGGCTCTGTCGACGTAACATCATTTTAATAATAAACTTGGGGAAAACGGCGTCATCAAGTTATAAGAGATTGCGAGTGTAAATCTGAAGAATTAAAAAAGAATGATAATTCCTTATCTTTTTACATTAACTGGTAGGTTAGAGAATATTTTTTTTACAATGTAAACACTGCTGGTCTGACTTAAATCAATTTAATTTAATAAGTAGGTACTATTTGTAAGCGAGTATTTAAATAAATAACTTATTATAAATGCGAAGTTCGTGCGTGTGCGTGTTACTTTGCTACTCGTTCACGCTGCAACGGCTAACCAGATTTAGATGAAATTTGGAACAGAGATAGCTTATTCCCTGGATTAACACAAAGGCTACTTTAATCTCAGATTTTTTAAAGTTTCCGTCGGAATAACGATAACCTAAATCTATCCGGACGAAGCCGCGGGCAGAAATTTGTATTTAATTAGATTATTATTTCTCAATCATCTGCGTCTGCATACAATAAACTGTGACCCACAGACACCTTGCATTCTCAAGACTACGATCTTAAGACTGAGTGTTTTCTTGTAAAACGATTTCTTTTTGTTCATTAAAGAGTTTACTTACTTACTTTTTAAGACTGCCTAATACGTTGCCAACCCGAACCTAAGACGGAGTCTGTGCTAATAATTTCATCCGTTGTCTTATCCCCACATTGGAACACAACAATGCGAACACTGCTACTTGGAAGTATGTAAGTAACAGGATAAAATGGTGGTAAAGATCCAGACGGACCCTGCATAAGGTCCTAAGTTCCTACCACCTTATCTGAATTTTCCTACCTGGTGGTGTTCAAACGACCGCTTAGTCTGCTTTCCTACGCAGTATCTCAAAATCAATAACCAAAGCAAAATTCATTTTCTTTTGTATGTAATAAGGTTGATATTGCTACAGGAGTTTTATCTGAGATACTACCTATTGGCTTAGGAGGGCAGTAGTGGACATGTAGTCACCAATTGACAACTCTTTGGCCCCATTTTGTCATCCTTTTGCAGAACAAGCAGCTATTCAGAAACTAGGGATAAGTTTTTTTTTGATCTGGCAAAGATTTCAACTCAATAAGACGTATCATAAAGCTTATCTTTAGTATTTCGGTTTAGAATAATTTTAAAGTGCTACCCCCTTACTAATAAACGTTGAGTAACGGTGGTATAGCTATACAATGTTTTGTCCTTATCTGTCATTGTAACATTTATTATACATAAAAAAATCCCAAGACTCAAAGAAATACTCGCGCTCATCACACAAATAATTCCCCTGACCGGGAATCGAACCCAGGACTCAGTCAGTCACAGTCACTCAGTCACTACCAACTAGGCTAGGCTAACTGCGTAAAAGAAAATAATATAGAAAATAGCTATACCGACCACATACACTTGAAAATTATAAAGAAGCTGCATAAATCATAAGAATTCCCGCTAACTCTACATTTAAGCCGTCGAGAGCAATAATTTTATTTAAGCGGCTGTATCACTCGGCTTTTTTAATAAAGAAGGCATAAATCTTTTAAAAAGACGTATATTAAGCCACGGAGTTGGAGTAATTTCTAGTACACTCCGGTTCTCATACTAACTCCTTTCTGCGCTCATCTTTTATACCAAAGGAGAGAAATAAGGCGAGAGGGGAGATTTATGGTGGATTCCGCGGCCACAAATCAAGCGAGCTGTCAGCCTGCGGAAATGTATGCATTACTATAATTTTTGGGAGCTGCATTCATTTAACTAATTTATGAAATGACGCTCTTTTGAAAAATATTTTCTTAAACATTTCGACGAGTTACCTCGAAGAAATTTTCTTTGGACGCTTTTTAATAAGTCTGTGCTGGCTGCACGTAACGATACCAAAGCCACACTCAGACAGACAAACAAATAAGTTAAAGATTGTTTTTTTTTGGCCAAGGTAAAATATATAAGTATGTGCTCGTAATTAACTCCGTTATTTTTTTTGTACCACCTTGAAAAAAAACACGGTTCTTGTATGGGGACTCCTTTTTAATAGTAATACATACTCTGGGAAAAAACTAAGTGGCTAGCTATTACGGTTCATGAGATAGACAGCCTGCGGACATACAGACAGACAGGCAGATCGACAGCAGAGGTATAGTAATAGGGCATCGTTACACCCCTTCGGTATAAAACCCTATTAAAGCAATCCATCTGATTTGTCATTTAACCAATAAATCATTGTCCGTATCCAGCCAATTTTGAAATAGCAAATACCTAACTTTACTTCTTTAACAAATGTCCACCAATTAAGACTCCATGTTTAAACCAGGACAAAGCGTAGTCTTGCAGAACTAACTCAAATCTCCCCCAGAGCACGATTTTGACATACGTTTAATTTAAATAACATTTAAGGGTTGCTACATGCATCCATGGACAGAATTATCTCGGAGCGCCAGACTCTCTGTAGCTTGCATAACGTCTTTGTCATTACCCCGGGAGTGCCAGCGGCTCCAAAGGGAATTAGGATGCCTTGGGAATTTAGGAAGAGGGCTTTCAAAGTATAAACCGATTATGGAGTAACTGGAGCGCAAGGTTGGATAGAATTCATCACCTGGTTTTCGTAGAAATGTTGTTGTATGAAATATATTTGTCAGTACAGTAGAGGTAATGTATGCGCGTCTACTGAATAACCCTCTCGCAAAGGGGTCAGGCTACTTAACAAAAATTAAGGTGTTGTGACGTTTTGTATGTCGCTCTCATTTTGACAGGATTCTACGGTTAAACACGAAATGTATACCTATTCAAATTCACAATAACACAGAATGGTAAAAAAGGAACCCTTATGTTTTGACTACGGTGTCTTTCTGTATGTCATAGCAGTGTTCATGAGAGAGTGATCACCGCTTGTCATGAACACTACCACTACATACAAGAGCCTTTATTATACTTTGATGTAGGCCATCTTGGTTCGATATCGTAATAACACCATTAATGGAGAACTGCCGTATTGTTGGCACCCTACCAATTAATTGGTCTCTTGAATTTTATTTTGAGGTTATAGAGACGATATTTCAACAATCACTTGGTGCCAGTAATTGTTATGTTAGATGCCAGTAATTGGGTGTTTTACCCGAAGTTATGATAAGTCTAACTGTGAAAAAAATAAGAGTTGTCACAAGGTTAACGATTTCATTAGGATATATCGAGGCAAAATGGGCTATTTATGAACGCTGATGATATAAAGTAATGGTTCTACAATGACCGATTCTTTTTTTTTCATCACTTTGCTGTGCCAATGCTGTGCATTGAAACACCTAGGTATTGAAATGGTATTTTTATTATTTTCTTACTTGAAGTTTAAGTTTTACATAACCTGCAATACATTTATGAACTACGTTACGTTGAAAAAAGTTTTAATTATAAAAAGAGAAAAAGATAAAAACACAGACTAATAAATGAACAGAGCAAACAATACCAATTAAAAAGTGCCTCAAGATTTAAAAACAAATCTCCTTAATGAAATGTTAAAACATTTTAGGAGCCTAGACAAGCAACACTAAGTACACTCGGGCTTATTTAATTGGAAAACTTTTGGGGAAAAAAGTTAAATGAACGCGAACTGGCGACGGCCATGTTTGCGTCGCATAAATACTTGTGATTGTTTGGAACTCGCACAGTTTTCTGAGATGCGTATATTTGAGAACAGCGGGATAAGATTTCTGAAATAATTTGGTTGGTAAAAACAAACACTTTGACTATTCTGTTTAGTTTCTTGTATGAAAAATAGATAGAATTCTAAACTTACATACATACATAAACTCACGCCTTCGTTCCCAGAGTGGGGTAGGCAGACTTACAGAATTACCTACAACTCTAAAAACTTGTTGATAATTCTGCAACCACATTTTGCACAATCAGACTATGATGTTTACCAGTGTATTAGTGACAGGTTGCAAGCCCATCGCCTAACAGTACTACCAAGCCTTTATTCCCTTAGACGCCTCTTACGACATCCACGGGAAGACATGGAGTGGCACTATTCTAACCCGACAACCACTCGGGTTAGTTCTAAATTTAACTGGTATTATTTTAATTCAAAGACAACTCTCATGAAAGAAAGACTTTACCGACGCCTATGTAATGGACAAGAGCGCCACTAAACGGGCAAGTCATAAAATGTTACGGTTTAAAAAACACCTTTTTAAAATCCGTACAAGAAGCTAGTTTTAACTTACCAACGCTTGGAAAACGTCTTTAAATTCCATTGCGTAAATAAGCACAAATCTGTGCCTCCTGTGACAAGTGATACAACTCGAAAAACACGATTTTACAGGAGAGCGAAAACAAGTTTAAAAAAAATACTGCTCTTGAATGGTTACTTTTCTTTAAACATTGCTATCGATTTTTATAACATATAATATCACTTTATTAACTGCTTTGACAAAAATATTGATACTAGTTATAGATTTTGAGATATTCGAAGAAACGTGCTTAATGTATCATTTTACATTTCAGATTTAGCTCCATGTACTCGTGTAAGATGATACAACTCGAATTGTATTACTTAACACAAAAAAAATTCATCAAGAAGCTCTGGTGATGACTGATACAACTTTTTTTTAAAAGCTACTTTTTTCTATTATTTCTAGAGTTAGAATTTTAACTTTTATACATAAGTTGTAGGGAATTAAATAAGTAACATTTCATAAGACGAACGGACTTAATATAAAGGATTTTAGTGAGTTGTATCATTTATCACAAACAAAAATGGTTATTTAAACCGTGATTAATGTTATATATTGAGTTATTCTTAGGTCTGATTACGAAAAAACTTGTGTCAAATAATACAAGTAATTGATTAAAACCAACAATTGCAATCATGATAACTACATATTAATTATTTCACGTTGTTTTTTGTCCCTTATTTTTTATTTTTCATTTACTGAGTGAATGTAATGTTTGGTGTATTATTTAACCGTTACAATTTATAAAAATGTAAATCCGTTATTGTCCGGTGATGTATAAACATAATAAGGTTTAAAATTTGTTGTAATATATTGTGATTTTATATCAATAAATCAATAAATCAATAAATAACTATAAAACACCCCGATAAAATGGAAACTGCAACTTTCAAAGCTAAAATCTTTTAACAGCGCAACCCTAAAACCTAACTAAGGACCATCCTGATTAATAATTAAGGCCGCAGGGCAGCTAGTCGCGAGCTGCTGGTGAATTGCGACACCACGGACCTGAGTGCTCCCGAGGTTAGGTCCTTTTCCTCACCTCACGCTTGCCTTCACCGGCCTGCTGCGGTGTACAATGACGAGGAACAAACCCTCACCTCTGACTTGCCTGTATTGGCCGGTCAGAGTGGAGTCGCAAGAGCTATATGCTCGTGATGATTGGGCACCGTTTAAAGTCCAGAAGCACTTACACACTCCACCCTTAGCCCCTCTGGAACTGTTGCCTCCCTGCTGCTATCTATATATGTGGCTATTTTGGGAGGCCCACTCCATTGACTTGGCGAGTCATCGCCTGCCATTTCAACTAAAGCAATAAGCATTGGCCAGGCAGGCGCCGTAGTTTCATGTTGAATTCTACAAATATTTTAGTATGTCACAGTCTTTCGGTATTATGAACGGCGATGTCAAGCATTCAGTGAAGGAGCGCCTCAAGCGGCAAAAAAGTTCTTAACTTAACAGTCTTTTGTCGGGTGGCAATAAGGCCTTCAATGTCTGTTGATGCCGCTGCTCACATACTCCTTGGCATACTAAGATGGACTCAGATTGAGCTGAACGCCCTGGATAGGAGGGTCCATCTATATGTAAATCACATTGCATGTTGCACCCACGCTCATTTTTCATGAGATTGTACATCCCGAGGAAATGTGGAGGTCAAGACATTTTAAATGCTAAAAATCTCCACAACCGAGAGGAGTGCAATCTCAGGGATTATTTCCGTGGCAATGGGTGTGGGATCATCATCATGTGGTTCTAGTAGACAAGAGCCTCATGCCTCTCCTTAACAAACGAGAACTGGCGCAGACCAATGGTGTTGAGCACTGAAGATCGCAAGAACGTATTGAAGAGCAAGGAACTACACACACGCTTCTACCGGGCCCTAACAAGGCCCGACGTAGTTTTTTAAGCGTCCGTGAATTGGCTGCGGTTTGGTATTGCTGACGAGGTCATAATGATCAACAATTACCGGAAATATATTCTGAAGGATGGCACGTTCGACATTTGTCGAGCGTGCCATTACCCCGGCGAGTCCCTCAGACTTAATTATAATTTCCGGTTGTTCGCATTTGGCCAACGGCGAGTACTTGCGCAGACATGACATCGTGGCCAGGATCATCCATCAGCAACTTGCTCTTCAAATTCTCTTCAAATGGTTTTGTGGAGTCTGAAGTGCCGTACTACAAGAACACACCGGCGCCAGTTCTCAAAAATGGTCGTGCTACGCTCTATTGGGATCATCACGGACAGGACTATTGTCGCCAATAAGACTGGTATCGTGTTGAAAGATCGATCTCAACGCCAGGCAGTGCTCGCAAACGTCACCATCCCGCATGACGAGAACCTCGTGAAGGCCGAGAAGGACAAGCTCAGCAAGTACCTTGACTTGCCTCACGTGACCGCCATGTGGGATGTTAACTCAACGATCATTGCCCTGATAATTGTTTCGGCAAACGGTCTTATAGCGAAGAGACTCGACCAACACCCCAAGAGACTCTCGCTAAATGGCTGGATCAAGGGCCAGATACAGAAGGCAGTTCTCCTCGACACGGCACAGCGGCACGCTTGAGCCCTGACCCGCTGCCGGTGGCACTCGTAGGTTAGGTTTTTTATAATATTTATTTTTTGTATTAGTATTGTTGTTTTACTTTTATATTTGAATATTTATTGCAAAAAACCTAATTTACAGAAAATTTATAAAATAATTACATAATAAATCATTTATTTCAGATAATGCAATCCATAATAATGTTAGCAAAATCTTTAAAAATAGGTATATTATTATTATTAGTACGGCCACGTTGCTCGAATGCACCCTTATTGCTGGGCCAGGCGAGCCACAGACTGGCTCCTGGAAAATGCTAAGAGAAAGCGGGGCCGCGTGATGAGTTGGGATCATGGGACAAGAACTGGAGGGAAACCGCTCAAGATCAGATAGAGTGGAAGAGGGGGTGAGAGGCCTTTGCCCAGCAGTGGGACATTATGGGCTGATAATAATAATAATAATATTAGAAGTCATGTGTTCGCTCTAATAACAGGTACGAGTACCTTAAGAGCTAATTATGTACCATTGCATACATACCTACGTTTTTCTGCAAGTTTAAAATGATAGTGACAAAAATGAACAATGGGTAAATTTTCTTGCATACTTTCCTTTTAATAGTTAGTATAGTTACTAAAACAGTTCTGATAATTTATCAATAAAATTATCATAAAAAATGGAATGCTAAACGAAGCGCAATTGTTGCTGACGATAATAATTAATCATTATTTAGTGATGTTAGTTATTTAAAAGTTATTTTAAACCTTTCATAATTCATCAATAAATTTGTTTGGATAGTAATTGTATCACTATGCACCAAACTTTACAGGTTCTAAATGTTCGTGATATTCTCACATTTTTGATACAACTGACTTGTGCGATAAGAAAAATTTGTAAAGATTAGGGAATATTTGGTGACATTTGATATAAATCGAGTTGTATCACTTAACACAAACCAAAAGAAACAAACACAGGTTAAATTCTTGGTCTAACTCTTGTTGTAACTTTCGAAATACGCAAAACTCTGGTGATAAATGATACAACTCAAGTTATATCAAAAGACATGAAATTTTTCAAGGTGTAAAAACCGTGATTAATAATACATTTTTAGATATATCAGTAGGCACGAAAACAAATAATATTTTTTATTTTTTTGGAATGCTTTAACTAGAGAAATAGCATTAAACACTGAAAAATGGAAAAAAAATGGTCAATTGTATCATTTTACACGAAACTATCTTGGGAACTAGAAGGCCTAGGAACATGGGAGTTGGAGCAAAAGATGCGTAATTTTTTTTTAAGTTGATTCATGAAAGAACACGATAAACGCTACAACTCGAGTTGTATCACTTGTCACAGGAGGCACAGAAATACGCACGAAAATGGAAATGACCATGCCGCAGTTGATAAGAGGGTTCAATGACGGAGGATTAAGGCATTGTGAAAGACGTGGAGGAAGGTGTGGTAGGACCTTGAGTAAGGTCCGTCCGGATTGCTACCACCATCTTATAATTTAACCTACCACCAAGAAGCAAGTCGTATTGTTGTGTTCCGGTGTGAGGATAAGAAAACGGGTGAAATTATTAGCAAAGAGGCATTCCATCTTAGTCCATAAGGTTGGCAACGCATCTGAGGTCTTTATCAATCTTTAACAATCTCAAGACTGCAATACTGAGGTTCTTAGTATTGCAGTCTTGAGAATTCAAATGTCAATGGGCTTCAGATCCCACGTACCATCAGGTGACCTGAGTACACGTGTGCGTTCACATACCCAGAAAAAAAATGCTAGGTAGAAACGGAGTAAAATCATCATCATTTTATATATACTCCTCTTGTAGGTTGGCAACGCATTTCTGGAGTTTCTTACGGCGCATCTTCTCCGCAATGATGGTCTTGTCCAAAGCGCTGGTAGATTCACTCAATGTTACCGACGACGTGTAAAATAGCCCTCTTACAAAAGCAATATTGTTTTTCCCAGTGGAATATTAGATCCATATCACTAGATCTAAAAGAGGAAAGAGGTTAAAAACTTTGGAATTTCAAGTTCTGTTTGTGTGGTTGAAATGTAGTAATTTAAAGACTTCGTTTTTACTTAATTGATAAAATCTGAAAGTTGTTTTAATGCGAAATCTCAATTCGATTTCAGAATTTTACACGTGGTTGAATTCTGAAAATTTGGTATACCCACTTACAATTTGAATGCCACGCTAAAGCCATTAAGTTGTATTATCAATTCAAGTCTGTTAAATAAAAATAACACTTTATATTTAATACAACTTCCCTATTAAACTAGCAAGCAGCTATTCTTTGCGACTTGTAGTTTGAAAAAAAAGCTGGATTATAGAGATATTTAAGACGTAATTTACTCTGTAAGCTCTAGAAGGTCTCCAGACATCCGATATGGGATAATCTGCAATCCTAAGCCTAGTTTAACCCTATTTAAATAGAATTAGCCGAGATTGTGTAAAGACTTAGGGAGAGGTCCACTGATAGACGACACTCAACTAAATAGAGAGAGTGATAATGGAGCTAAATTTGTGGGCGCAAATGTTTACCATAATAAATGAAAATTTGTAGAATTATGTTTGTATTTGAAAATATTATTATGCTATCACATAACATTAATTATTTTATAGTAGTATGCATACATGAGTGTGGTTTTATGAAACGAGCCGAAAGGAGAGTTTTATAATGATATGAAAAAGCAAAAGCTGATTTTCTTTCCTACTGTGCTATTATCACACCAAAGCCAAAATATACTTAAATCGTATTAATATAAAAGCAAACAATGAAAAAAGTCGTAGCTTAACAATGATAATTTGACAAAAAATCTTGACATCTTCCTGACATGATCATCAATGAAAATTACTGTGTGAAGTGGAACGTGAAGTCTAGCAAGATTCCCTTAGACTTCATTGAAATTCATGAAGTTCTAAAATAACGTCGCTCCCAGCCCGTCGAACATCATTTTTAACGAGGAGAAATTATTGCGTGTAAAAGCAAAATATTTCGCACAAAAAAGAAGAAAGGGAAATTGAACTTTTTTGCATTAAAATGAGGCGTCAAAATGAAGTGCTTCCCTCAATTTTATTACAAATTGAGGAAACAACGTATTTGGGGGAAATTACAGCCGTAAATATTGTTATAAAGACAGTGTGCTCCAGACGAGGCTTATTAATTATAAATGTAAGGCTCTTAGTGTTTTTAATTTTGTTTTGCTGAGTATTTTTTACTCGCAGTTTTGTTCATATTTTATTTAACTTTGCTGGTAGATAAAGATTGATAAAATATGGATGTTCAAAGCTTTTAAAGTGTATAACGCAGTGTCCTGTTTATATACATACGTACATACATAGTTAAAACTTGAGTAGGAAAGATATCCTTGCGCTATCTCTATGTATTCTCGCGTTAATCTTAGAAACTACGGGGTTGATTAAATAGTGATGGTGGATAGTCGCTTGTTTAGTGCAATATTTTATAAGATCTTGTTGTTGTTAACTACACTTGGATTACTAAGAGTCAAGATTAAAGTTATATATAGTTATTTTCAGTGTTTGCTGCTTAATTGTACATTTTTAATTTCGTTTTTCAGAGTATTTTTTACTCACAGTTTTGTTTTAGTTTTATTTTATGTAGAATATTGTTTTTGAGTTTTGTATTAATCATACTTTGTGCAGGTAGAACTATTATTATAAGGCAACAAATACAATGAACACCAAAATTAGTAAACGATCACCAAATTAGGTTAGTTTAGGTTAGGTTAGGTTAGGTTAGTTTTCGGCAGTAAAAAGTGTTTTTTGGCATTACATTTTACTATATCTGTTGATCCGTTAAACATAAGCCTTATTATAAAAGCGAATGTTTGGATAGATGGATGTTTGTTACTCAGTCACGCCAGAACGGTTGAACGGATCTGGATGAAATTTGGCACAGACATAGATTAATCTACTATTAGCACATAGGCTACTTTATGCCGGAAAATTTAAATTGAACAGTTTTCAAAGAGAAAGTTACTTTGTTAGTCTATCTGTTTTTACTGGTAAACCACTGAACCAATTTTGATGAGATACGGAGATAGCTTGAGTCCGAGAAAAAACTTAGGTTACTTTATAATAGGTACGGAATATTGAACAGTTCTTGAGGGAATAGCTATAAACGACTTCTACGACAGAGTCGTAATAGCTAGTCAATCTGATAAATATTATTGCCTAGTTTGCCTTCTGAATACCTAAGAAAAATCTTTAAAATAACGAAATAACTTTAGTCAAAACATTTTCTTTTATAATTGAAAAAATCTGCGAGATAGCATCGTGCATCGACCCGTTTCTAGTGGCAAGAGTTTTAAAAATATTTGCGAGAGGTGTCGAAAAGCGAAAAGGTGGAGTGGAGGGAGCCGAAGTTATTTACGATTCAGCCGAAGCCGATTCTAAGTTGAAAATTTATAGATTTTACACTGTTCGATTTCAGAATTCTCTGCTGGAATTGGAGTTTCTGCGTTTGATTTCTTGCTATTGTATGTTAGTTTTAATTGGTGCGTCATATCATGTCGGATTATATTGAGCTGGGGTTTCATTGTTAGTGTTGCTTTGTTTGTGTTAAGATTGTTTTCGTGTGTTTTTGTAACGTAACTGTTGTTTAGCTTTTGTCACATTCAAGTAATAATTGCTAGCGCTATTTTCACGTTTATTTTAAATCACTATTTAAAAACCTGATTTATATATACTCGTACGGAACGTGTATTTAATTAGGTAGCCCATTATTTTAACGAATTTTGCTACATCGATTGTATCATTACATAGAATTTCATTGAATTGAACACTATTTCCAAATGAAACCATGATGTTTCCAGGATATCTTAACCATCAATTACGTAGATAAGGCTGTTAGACTCGTGATTATCAAAAAAATACTTATGCGACGAGAAATTCTGCATAGTGATACGATCGTTGAAAGTTGTTTCGATGAAATAATACTTAGTCACGGACTTTAATTGATGAACGACTATAGAACCTTGTCGCATAAAACCGACGGTTAATTCCTTTGTACTTTCTATCTCATCACTTGACGATGTCATTGTGACAAGGTTATCAGGTTAAGGTTAGGTTAGGTTTAAGGGTACCTACCCATTTAATTAGTATAAACGACCTTGTTTAAAGTTCGAGTGACTATTTCCAGAGGGCTTATTGTCTAACGCACTTGCAATCACAACCGGCTTCAAAGTGGAGCAATTGTTTTCATTTTGTATGCAGCCAAGAATTCGATTTTCAAAACGAAAACGATCGTGATTGCGAGTGCGTTAGATAATAAGCCCTCCAGCTCCAGCTATCGAATGAAACCTAACCCCATTTTTATAATTTGCCTTTTTATTGGTTTTCATATCTGCGTAACGTTAAAACCGAGAAACGGCAATTTCCACAAGTTAAAATATACGAACCGCCGTAGGGTAGGGCAGTTATAGTAAAAAGTAACGAGCTCGCTACCTGGGATACCGTAATGCTGCGAATACGATTTGGAACGCAACTATTATTAAATATATTGGAACAAGTATGAACAGATTTAGATTTTTGTAATTATACTTACTTTTTCAATCATTTTTGCACACTAAGCTTATATATTATTACGAAGAATATCATAAAACAGTTAAATAGTTAAATGTCTATGGATCACAGTGTCCACTTACCATCAGGTGGCCTGTGTGGTCGTTTGCCTTCTCTATGCCATAAAAAAAATATAATAATAATAAAAAAAGTTTATCTACATCCCTATCATAACTTCCCTACAATATGTTGAGAAACTATAAGCAAATGGCCTATATTAAGAAGTATCTGTGGTTGTATTTTAATGTTAATATTAAAGTATTGCATGTCATTAAAGTATCAGTTATCGATGTGGTTGCATCTTATACGTTAAAATACAGGTTCATTAAGATACAGGGCAACCACAGACAGGTTTCTTACATATTGTAGAAAATGTATGATATGATGTATGTACACGAATAAAAAAGACATACAAAACACAGGCAACATGACTCGCGCACCGAGGGTTCCGTATTGAATATAATATGCTTGGTAACCGCAAAAGAAAATACTCACTTTGTTATAAGCTTTATTTACTAGGCAATAAGGTCGATTTTGACTAGCTTAAATTTTAATACAGATTTTCTTAGTTTTTTTGTTATTTATCAAAAACTGTAAATAATGAACACTTTATTTTATTTTTCCCAGAAAATATAAGTAATTATCTATACGTCAGGATTTTTTTCAGAATTTTTGATTAATAAACTTCGAAGATAAGGGGGGGGAACGGTCATTTTTTGTACATTTTTGACTATAAATCAAAAAGTACATCACAGAAAATTTTCAAAAAAAACAGTTTTGAAATGTGCAGATTAAGACCTTTCATATGACACCCCATTTGCTATAATCGAACCACTTTCATTTTTGAACCCCCCATTCTAGACCCCTTTTCAATTATCAATAAAATTAATTTCATTTTTTTTTTACTACAAATAGATGCGGGCAAGCAAGTTGTACAACTATGCCAAATTTCAAGTTGATAGCATTTGTAGTTGCTGAGAAAACCTGCTGTGACATACAGACAGCCAGACAGACAGACAGACAGACAACGAAGTCTCACCATAAGGGTTCCTTTTGTACCATTTTGGTACGGAACCCTAAAAACGAGTACAAAGGCGAATTTACTCCTTTAAGGGATTTCTTCCAGATAACCCATGCATGTAGATAAAGTTATGTATGCAACTGTACATAATAATTAGGCATTATGCACAAGTCACTTTAACTACTATTAATAAACGCAATCAAGAAATCAAGATTAATATCGATTCCGCCTGCAAATAAATTCAAATATTACGGGACAATTTCATACAAATTGAGATAGTCTCAAACTAAGCTCTAGGCTTATACTATGGGTACCTACTAGATAATGACAAATACATTTATATGTAAAGAGAAATCCATAGACGACATCCAAGACTCAGGAACTTTCTCTCATTATACAGTTCATATCACAAATATTTGCCAGTGTCAAGTTTCAGTCAAGTAATGAGATAGAGCTAAACAAATAGTAATATCTCACACAAAACTTTTGTAGCAAATGGAACTGCATTACTAACGGGAAAGAATTGAATGTGCCTTCAAATTCAAATTCAAATTTATTTTATTGCGTGGTTATGGGTTCAACAGAGGTTCTTATAAATATCTATACTACCCTCCTAAATAAAAAGGACGCATGCGCAATTTGATGGTCAAAGTAAATTTAACCCTCCATCCTATGAAATAAGGTCATTAATACAGACACGGTTCTATGAGATATACGCCCTTTTTTCTAAGGAGGGCAGAATAGTTCTCCATATCCTACCTCACAGAGGTGTACTGTCACCCAATAAAAATGTTAAGCATACTTAGAACCTTGTCATCGTCACTGCGATTGTTATTGTCATATGTGTCATTTGATGATCAGTTTGAAGTTTATTATGACAGTGCACTAAAGTGCTTAACATTTTCGTTGGGGTACTGTACAATATTATAAGTCTTAGGTCTAATTCTTGTCTTCATATTGGGGAATATAATTTCACACACATGTCAAAGGTTAAATATATTTGAGATTATGTCAATACTTATTAGTTGTTTACATTATAATTAGATATTTTAATCATTATTATTAATTTCTAGATACACAATTGTCAAAATATAAATCATAAATATTTCTTTCGCCAAGAATGAGGTACATAATGTTGGGATAGCATTATTGATGGTTACAGATTCATGTAGGTAGGCTATAAAAAATATTTATTGAGAGCCATTTTTGTAGCGTACGCTTGAATTTAGGAACTTGGCTAATTATAATGCAATACCGTCTTTTGGCTTTTAAATGAGTGCAGTACAGGATTCATATTCACCTGTCACTTTAACCGTCTGAAACTTGACAAGTTTTGTAACATAACCTTTGATCCTTTATATCCTCAGGCTATTTATTACCAAAGCAGGCAAAATGTACCAATTACGCCACCCTCTTCATGAAACCCCACTCTAAAGCTGAGACAAAAGTCATCGGTTGCTTGCAGTTTTAGTTTTGGCTATAGAGGGGGGATGGGGGTGTAATGACACTTTTAGAGTTCAATATATTCTAAACGGTTACCCGAATTTAAAAATTGCTAAAAAACATGTTCGTAACCAATTTTAAAGAGCCCTCACTAAACGTCATAATAAAAAAAACTTTTCTTTACTTGTTGAGGAATTTTTTTCAAGTTTTTTTTACTTTGTGTCTTTCTATAAGATTAGAAAAACTAAAAGGAGTCCTTGTTAACTACGGAACTATAAAAAAAATATTCTGAAAAAAATAAAATAAGTCTTCCAATTAATACTCGTTAAAAAATAAAAGCGAGCTGTCGATTAATTGCCTTAGGAACGACAAGGAGATAAAACTGTCGAGCGGGACAGAGTGATGAATTTTAAATTACATTTTGCTTTATTGTTTTCGATCAGAGTTAGTTCTTTTTGGAAAAAAAAATCAATTCTGTTTTATTATGTATTTATGCGAAAGACTGCAACCAAAATCCATACGAAATAATAAATATGAAGCTTTAAAAACCCGGCTGCATTTTTGACAATGTTATCTATAGGTATATAAATTAATATCATGTCAAAAGTAATTAACCCATCCTTTTGTTACTTTGTCTAAAATATTAAAGCCTATGTCACTCCTACAACCAAGAAAAATCTAACGACATCTCATAATATGTTAAAATCCATCAAGGCGTAACACTCGAAAAAAAATAACCCTCCTGACGCGGTCTGATAAAAATAAGGAAATAAAAGCTTTTAAATTAAAATGATTTTGCAGTCTTGTCAAGGACAATTATTAAACAAGCCTGTTCGATGTATATGATATTATTTATTTACAAGCATATTATACTTTATTCATAATTAGGAGACAGAAGAGCTGGCAGTTTGCTCGCTCAAAGAATTAGTTAAGCAATTCAACCAGAGGGCTTATTGTCTAACGCACTCGCAATCGCATCCGGCTTCAAAGTGGAGCCATTGTTTTCATTTTGTATGCAGACAAGCCTTCGATTTTCAAAATGAAAACGATCGTGATTGCGAGTGCGTTAGACAATAAGCCCTCTGGAAATGCTGCTAGCCATGTTTGGTACAATACTGCTGGGGCCATTCTCAGATTAAATTTTTAGGTTGGTTTATTTTTATGTCTTAGATTTAGTTTTATTTCTGCTTAGTTTTAGTTTTTAGTAATTTTATGTCGTGTGTCCTGTAAATTTCCGCCCCCGTTGTATTCGTTTATAAACTAAAAACCTACGAATCTACGTTGTCGTGCCCTTTACCTACTCTGATCCTTTACATTACTTCCACGCTGTTTGTTGTAATTATGTAACTTATCTTTGTGATTTCACAAAACTTTCGGTTTAAAACAATTAACTCAATACAAGTGCCCACAAACGTTTACCAACTCACGAAAATCCTTTGTAGCGCAGAAAACAAATTCCCAAATTCATCTCAACGTAATAATATTATGAAAATGATTGACGTCCCTTCAGAAGTTTCAATTTGAATTTAAAACGACCGAACGTTTTAAGTTTAGTAGTTCCAACGTTATTATCTGACAGACAGTCAACGTTCTTCTCGAAAACAATGTAAATCAACGTCAGACCTGATATGGTTTGGAAGTTTGAGAATAAATCTTTGCAAATTTTTGGCTCCCGTCCCGCCGCGGTTGATGCGAAGTCTACTCGCAATTTTACTCTGTTTGTGTTACTAACTAAACAGATTACAGTACTGAGGGCTCTATTCTGCTCAGTAAAGTCATATTGCTTTTGACATGTTATCGTATTGTCAACGTTACGATAACTCGTGTTTACTTGACAGTAGGGGTAGACGTACCGGGTTTGGCCACCTTAACACCGTTTTTGGCCACTTTAAATTTTAAATAATATGTAAAGCACTAGCTTCTGCCCGCGACTTCGTCCGCTTAGAATTAGTAATTTTGCCATCCCACGGGAACACTGTAGCCTTTGTATTAATCCAGTGTATAAGCAAATTCCAAATTATATCCAACCAAATTCGTCCGTCCGTTTTAGCGAAGAAAGTAACAAACTCACGCACGCATAACGATTCGCAATGATATTATATGTACGATAGGATGTAAATAGGTACATCCAGCGCACACAATCGCTCCGGCCGAAATCATAGTCGATAAAAATACCCTGGGTGTGTGAGTCCGACTCGCACTTGACGGTCGGTTTTCAGTATTTGACGCTTGTGTATTTTACCGTTATAACGATACAATAAAAAAAAAGGTTCGCAGTATTTTAATCTTAATTTTGTATAGAATAATACAAACTGACAATATCCCAAAAAAAGCAAATAGGACGAAGTTCTTCGATCAATGAGCGCGAGCGGGCTTTGCCGCTCCTATTTACACCCCCGGCGTCCGCGACACGCTGCGAAGAACTTTGTCGCTGCATATTATACTTTCATGTATAAACTAAAGTCGCACAATTTCACACTGAACAAAATTTACGATTTAGATGTTAATGCGTAATGTATATTACAGTAGATGTAAGTGCCCAATTAGGTTTTAATTCTAAAGTTGAATAGGTAATAAAGAAAAGTTAGGGTATTTAATTTTTTACATGTTTAATTTTCGGTACTTTGGTCAAGAAATAACTTAACCTTACTAAGCCTATTCGGATTCTGGATGGTCAAAAAAAAAACTTTACCCTAACCTAACCAACTGTACTTACTCCCAGTACATTATAGCTCATAGCTATTAGTTTATTTAACTTCGATACATTCCTCTATCCCCCATTTCAACTACTTAGGAATATTTTTTCAAAATCGCCAAATGTATTTTTTTTAATAACACCAATTTTAACGTTTATAACTACAAAAATGACGAACTCTCATATAAAATTCTACATCCCCCTTTTATCCCTTAGGGGTAGTTTTTCCAAAATCACTGTTAGCTGTAAATTTTATTTTTATTAGTATATACCAATTTTGACGTATCTAACTTCACAAAATAAATGCGTTTTTGAAGGCGGTTTTTTGTTTTTTAAAACATTTATTTTATTTTTGACTTTTTAGAGATCATGATAAGCTTATGTTTCTAGTCCCACTTCTTAGTTGACATGAAACTTTAAGACATTTCACGATCGCCGCCAGCAACGCCGCGGGGAAGTCATAGTCATATTTAAACAATTAAATGTCCTTCGTTGTAGTCGCTCAACTATGTTAATCGAGATATCTTATCACCACCCTTGAAAAAAGTATCGTTGAGGAGTTCCGGTGGCCATCTGTGGTCTTCATCATCAGTGCCATTTCACCAAATGATACTTTCTGAATACAAATGCTAGATTTGTTACTTAAAATATTGAAATCGCTATATGTTTGCCTACAATATTTGAAGAGTTCCCTCAATTCCTCACTGATCCCCTTAAAAATTTACCCTTTAGGGTTAATAATATGAGCAGGATTAGTAGGATACTCGTATTAGTAGGATTAGTGGATAATAGCTTCTAGTCTTCGTCCGCTTAGATTTCGATTATAGTTATTCCCACGGGAACTTTTAAATTTTCCGGGATGAAAAGTAGCCTATGTGTTATTCCAGGGTATAAGCTATCTCCATTCTAAATTTCATCCAAATCCGTCCAGCCGTTGCAGCGTGAAGAGGTAACAAACACACACACACACACACACACACACAAACTTTCGCATTTATAATATTAGTAGGATTATGAAATTACTAACATGTTTTTATATTTTATCTTTATATTTATCTTCAGTCTTAATTATTTATGAATATTATTTTTAATTTAACAGTATTTTTGATACTCATTTCAACCTAAAATGACCAAAAAGGGTACAGTAGCCACAAACCTAACGGCAGCAGAGTTAATGACAATACGATAGCATGGCAAAACAATACGGTTTTACTGAAGAACAGAAGTATTTTTTTGCGAAATGCCAAATAGGTAACAGTTTAGGTAGTTCGTACAGTCTTTAAAAAAATACATACTTTAAAAAAAAAACTCAATAAAACAATGTCAAATATTAATTGACACATTAAAAATTCTATTGACCTAAAATTGCATAAAAATTGCTGTTGCATGTGACCTCTTTCTGAACTAAATTGACCTATTTCTCGGAATAAAACGTAGCTTTTATCCTTCCTCAAGGACCAAGCTATCTTCACAGCAAATTTTGTTAAGGGTTGTAAGGCCGCATTTCACCAAACTTGGAATAAGACTTACTCCGAGATTAGTCTAGACTACTACTATTGGTAAGACCTTATTCCAGTTTGGTTTGAATGTTTTTTTCAAAAATCAATTTGGAAATCCAAAACCCTTTTGTGAACTGCCATATTTTAATACAATATCTCAGTGGGATAGGGAAAAACCCGCAAGTCATGCAGGATACAGTTTTAAAGCTGTTATGAACTGCCGAAATGGGATGAAACTTGCAAAAGTGCAATGTTCTTACATTTTATTTGCTTCGAGCGTATTATTGCTACCTGGGTTTTATACGGAAAATGTTCCATTATATTTGGAAAATAACACCAACAACAACAACTTTTATCTACACCATGTTTGTTCATCGTTAATTAAAGATACTGTTTACGAGAAATATTTTTAACCATGTTAAAATAGTCAGGATATAGCGGGAAAAGTAATATAAAGAAGTAACGGTTTACCTATTAGTTTTTAATGCGTTCTCTTCGGCTTTCAGTAAGCAACAACGTCAAAATCTAATGGCGGCCTTTTATAAACTGTTAACTGATATTATAACAAAAAGCATGAAAACAATTCTAAATCTGATTGATATTCGTGACAAAAATAATTGGCAAAGTACTAAATAAATATGGAAGAATTTTTTTATATCAAATCACAGTTAACTATTATCTGACAAAGTTTAATTTGACAAATATTTATTTTAACATAATATCTTTTAGGTCTTGCTCAGTAGTTATATGTATATTGTTTTGTTTATCGCATATTTCATCAGGACTATTGGCATGCAATGTAAGTGTTAGGTGCGACGACGAGCGTAGCGATGAGGAGCGTTTGGTTTAGTTTATGCTGTTACATTACATTGAGATATCCGCAAACGTAGCCCACGTCATCATGGAATGCCCTGAGGTGGCAACATACCGGGCACGTCACCTCGGAACGCCGAGGTCGCTACCAGAAGCCGTCGGCAACATCAAGGGTCTGATAGGCTTCCAGGTAGAACTGGGTTGGCAGGAGTAGTGCCAGCAACCCAGCATGCAAAAAAGGAGCATAAATTAAGTCGTCGAATTGCAGAAAATTCAACCAAACCAACCTATGACTTATAACTTATACATTGAGCAATTAATAATCTCATCTTATCTAATCTAAAAAAATAGATAGCAAAAATAACGACAAATATTTGTCATAACCGAACCAATCGACTAAATAACAACTGTTTAAATGATAAGTATCCAAATAAGTTAATGTCTTAATGCCGCACTCAGAAACGTCAATTTAATTTAATGCTTCATTAAAGTTGCTGCTGTCACTTTCTTTGCTACAGCAATAGAATAAGACAACACGTCACTAAACAAGCATTAAATTTAATTTACGTCTCTGAGTGCGGCAGTTAGTCATGTCATATATTACCAAAACGATGAGTAAGAAAAAAAAACGTTGGTCTGGCAAGTGATCATTTTGCCAAAAGTTTCGGCGATACCTACATTAATATCAATATAAGTTTATAAGAAACTGTTAAACTAAGACAAAACAATTATTTTTTCTTTTAAAGAAGGCAACTTTAGATAAAAACAGTTGAAATTTTCTTAAAACTTGAAACTTTGTAAAAACGTTGATATTACGGTAGCAAAATATACTGAGCAACATAAACTAAAAGGTTAAATTTCAATTATATTTCATAAAAATAAACACATGACTCATTAATAACGTAAAGTGAAATAAAACCGCGGCAATAAATTCCCAAATTATTTTGCCAACATGGCCGCTGTCGTGTGAACGTAAATAAGAGCAATTATTGCAGATAATTAATAACACAAACAAGGGTAAAAATAAACGATCCGAACGAAATGTCCAATCTGTTATCGCGGGTGGACGTAGGGTATTAAAAATACAGCAGGTGATAAATCATAACTCGCAAGAAGAATTTGCGACCCCTGCTTTTAGACCTAACTTCTAAACGGCAAAACCGAATTAAATTAAACGCATAATGGCATTCTCTACCAGTCAACTAAATAATCATACAAAAACTAACAAAAGTAGTGCACAGAAAAGGAAAGTTAGAAAACAAGGCGAAGAACATAATAGTACCATACGTTTTAGTCTCCGGGGGCTTAGTATGCTACGCGACATTTACTGTCATATTTTACGTCATTCATTATGAAAATAAGAAAATATGACATAACGTCACACTTTAAGATGCTTAGTCAGAAAAGGACTCAATTCACACAAAATACACTTTTATTTAAAACCTTAAATGTTTTACCCTTACCTTAGAATATGGAATAGACATATTTGACACTAAATCGCGTTTGACGTATTCTCCACGCCTCGCATGCTAATCCCACTGGTGTTATTTTTAGAGGTTTAAATATTTTTGATATTATTGTATTTATTTATGTTTTTAAATATTTATATATATATAAATATTTATATAAATATTTATTAATATGTAAACCAAAGACTAAAACGTATTCCATGATGGGAAACTTTTATACAACGCATTCGCTTGAAAGAAAGCCTGCTAGGGCTCGTCTAATATAAAGATTTATACATAGGTTAGTATTATACATATTTTATTTCTATCTGTTTTATACATAATATTAAGTTCTACGTATGACCTACCTACTGTACAGCTTTACTTTTGGTGACGTAGCAGGTTGTAAAATACGTATTTTGCCGGATTAATAACTCAATTAAATCTGACCTTGTTCTTAGCTGATGAAAACTGCTATCGATATCGCCGTTTTATATTAAAAAAAAACGATGCTCTTCTTGGGCTCAAATTTAATCTATGGTTAAACCATATTGTCTTTGATGTGATATTGTTTTGTTATTATCTCATCCGCCATTACCGCTAAGTTAATAAAAGTGGTCATAATGTTGACAATACGTTAGCATATCGAAAACAATACAGTTTTAGCGAGTATAATAGAGACTCTAGACGGCACATCGACATCTTTAAGTAAAGTTAAATATTAAGAAGTAATTTAACAAGCTTATCAACGTATTCATGCTCGTTAATTACACTAATGATGGTCCTGCTTTTGTAATTGCATCTTTGTTCTGAACACTGCGATTTGGCACCTTCGCTATTATTTCGCCTCCTTGACTTTTTGGCTTTCTAGTACAATCAAAACGTTTTTTTTTTTAATTAGCTTTATTAGTATTTTATTTTATTTTATTTTATTTTATATTACGAATAAATTAAATTATTACTCGTACTTATCTTATGAGACAACGCATCTGGGATTCCACTTATCAAATTCTGAAATTTAAAAAAAATATACATTGTATTGACTTACCCGGCCGATCTATTGCGTAGGATACTTATATCAATTCCATACAATATTGAGAAAGGTTTCGGAAATCAAAAGAAAAAATAAGATTAATATATTATTATTATTATAAGTTAAGTAGGTCCTTTGAAGACTAAAATCATAAACATAATTCTATAATAGTACCTTTTTCGATAAAGCGACTTATCCCTTCTAAAACCTACTTTTACTAATGTATTGTGGTCCATTTTCCCATATCTCAATACAATAGCAAAAATTTGATATGTTGTCAAATAACAACAATGGCTGACAATCCCTCGGATTACTTGGGTTGTGTGTGTAAACTTTCTCTAAGTTCTTTATAAGCTTTTTGTAAGCTTCGTGGGATGTCCAAGGGATTACGAGTGTAATTCCAGAGACCATTGACAACATATTGTATGTTCTGTACAGTTGGATTCCATTTAATTAAGTATATTTTGTATTTAACTAACTTTGAGGATCGTTTAGGAAATATTGAACCCGAAAAGTGTAATTTTCGCTAAAGTTATGTGTTCCCCGCGAAAGCCAAAACTACAAGTAATAAAAATCTAATAAATATATTATGCGGAAGTACAGTCAGGGGCATTCCCGGTCAACCACCTCTAGGGTGATATTCGTTTGCGAGTTCGACGCGTAGGACCTGAAGACCAGAGGGCCCAGACCTCTGAGCGCTGTAGGCTTAGCTAGTTGTAACGAACAAGCCAAAAGTCTCTTAAGTGGACCCCCGCAAATGTCCCTGACTGTATATTATAACAAACTTACTAATACTACTAACTAGACTTGATTGGTGCCTGAGATACGGCTAAAGTGTATACCTATTAAAAATCATATAAGACAACTCCAAATAACTTGAAATAGATACATTTTTTTTTGTTTGTTGTAACCCTTTTGTTGTGTAACAATGAAATGACCGATTTAACGATACCTGAGGCCCGTTTCACGAAGCTACAAGTTACAAATTACAAGCGGAAGTCTCTTTCTAACTCGTACTGCTAGCAAGAGAGTTCCGCTTGTAATTTGTAACTTGTAGCTTCGTGAAACGGGCCACTGGCATTTTAGAATCAGTTAAAAACCAATTTATTCTTCAGTAATTCACAAAAAAATTGATAACGGTTAGGGTGATGGAACGAGTAATGGACAAGGCACCAATAATGGACACTAAACTTGATTCTTATTTTACAGAAGATAAGGGTTATGCATTTGTTTTGCAACAGTCAATTTAGGGCCGTATGATATTTTAATTAAGAGTGAAGTGTCCATTACTGGTGCCTGTCAGCTAAAAGTGTCCATCATTGGTGCCGTCACCCTACGTACTCACATATCGCCTAGTGCCTGCTATACGGCCACAACTCAAAAAACCAATATTAAGAGAAATCGCCGATCAAAGTTTTGCGAGTTGAGTGTGCGGCAGAAAAAAGGGTCTAATTCCTTAAGTTTTGGGTCAATAACACTGTGGTTTAGGTTATTTTGTTGTTCATTATATAGAGCTTCAAATGAATGTGCATTTTTTTTTCAAGTATGCGTAGTTTTTAAAGTACTGGCCTTCAAATATAGGCACTTCGTGTTGTGGCCATATCGCAGAAAGTATTTTACGGAATTTCGAGATGTGTCCAAAATCGCCAAAGAATTAAATGACGGTAATAAGCATACTATCATACAAAAATACATTTAAAAATAATATAATAAATGAAAAACACGAAAAATAGTTATCAGATACCTTTATTAATCATCTTTGGCACAGTAAAACATTATTATATGCGATAATCAATGTCTCGAAGTATGCCTAACGCGTAAATTCTCTTGACAGATAGGTATATAATTTAAATAACCTATGTTTGAATATCTGCCCAGCTAAAATCCAGTCTCCTTCTGTGTGCACGACAGGCACCGACCAGATGCTGCGCCAGAAATTAACCATATCAGGAGCATCCGGTAGGTGTCCGTCGCTCACTCCTTGATCGGTTCCTTCCCACTTTCGGTACACCTTCCTCGGATCACTTTGGAAGAGGTGATTTTGCTGGTATCTATCTACACGCTCTCTATAGCGACGAATACGGCTTGCTCACGCGCAAACTTTCTGCTTCAGGAAGTCGATACGTTCCGTGACACAGGCCATAATAATGTTGGGGCCTTATTCCGGTCCAAGCAAAAGCCTGGTTCACGAAACGTATGACTCGGGGGCGTTCATTGCCCCCCTGAAGCAGACTAGCTTTCCTATGAGAGTCCTAAACTTATCAATACGCCGCTCAACTCGCACTTGCCAAGCGGGGACAGACCCGCGAGCGCGCGTCGCTCGGTCAGTGTCCGAAAACTTGACTCGACCTACGCGGCATGCAGTGCTGGCCCCGCAGTACAAATTTGAGTAGGTATCGATAAATATCCTCGCTGGCTTGTAAATATGACGCCAGCAAGGCGTTTAGGGCTCCCATAAGTGCTAAATTTCGTTTACTGCCAGGCAAGCTTGGTTAACGAGACCTAGAGTTGGGTGTGGACCGATACTGCGCGATCGCGTCTTCCAAAGCCCTCCTCAGTTGCTCATTCACCTGGCTAGTTACGCTTATATTCACACAATCCTCAACGTCGCTAACGGGATCATACTGCACTGATATCAGTGCGTGTTGGGCGACTGGCATCGAAGCCGATAACGCAGCAGGAGGGTCCCGTGATGAAGCGGAGGTTGTACGAATATGTAGCGATTCAAGGCATAGCCGATCAAGGTACAGACTGATCCAGTCGCCGAAGCCGCTGAATGGCCCGCACCTGATCCGATAGTCATTGGGCGGTAACAGTGATGGCGGAAACAGGAGCAGCATTCGATCACGGTACGCAGTGAGGTTAGTTCCTCTCTCTGTAGCCCCGTATTATGCTCGCATGCAATTTTCATTATTCGATGTTGACCATCGCATGCGGTGTACTAAACCCAGCTGTGCACAGAGCAGGATGCCCCGCAGGCCCCAAGCGTGCCGGCAGCGGTGGTCGCACGTCACGTAGGTGGTCGCGACGGCGGAGGTCGCTCGACTCGCTGGTGTCGGGTGCAGTGGCGAACTCATCACCCAACAGCGATAGCGACATGAGCCGAACGAAGCGGGCTGGGATGGAGGGCGTGCTATCGCAGTATCCGCTTCTGTTCTATTCGTTCTAGATCTTGTTATCATGGTTTTTGCATGACATGATATGATATTAAATGTCAACATTGTCACGGGGTAGTAAGGCGCGCCTTCAATGGTTGGGTGGTGCCGCTGCTCACATAATTCTTTGGCATACTAAGGTGGACTCAGACTGAGCTGGACGCCCTGAATAGGAGGATCCGTCTACTGCTTAAATCACATCGCATGTTGCACCCACGCTCATCTGTCATGAGATTGTACATCCCAAGGAAATGTGGAGGTCGAGGCATTTTAAATGCTAAGAATCTCCACAACCGCGAGGTGTGCGTGCAATCTCAGGGATTATTTCCTTGGCAATGAGTGTGGGATGCATGTGGTTGCAGTAGACAGGAGCCTCACGCCTCTCTCCTTGGCAAACGAAAACTGGCGCAGACCAACGGTGTTGAGCACTGAAGACCGCAAGAACGTATGGAAAAGCAACGAGCTACACGGACGCTTCTACCTGGCCCTAACAAGGCCCAACGTAGACTTTTTAGCGTCCGTGAAAACCGAAATCCTTGGGGAACCGAAGGTTTTGTCTGTGCAATAATTGCTGACGAGGTCATAATGACGAACAATTACATGAAATATATTCTGAGGGATGGCACGGTCGACATTTGTCGAGCGTGCCGTTGCCCCGGCAAGTCCCTCAGACACATAATTTCAACGGCGAGTACTTGCTCATACATCCAGGATCATCCATCAGCAACTTGCTCTTCAATAATGGTCTTGTTGAGTCTGAAGTGCCGTACTATAAGTAAACACCGGCGCCAGTTCTCGAAAATGGTCGTGCTACGCTCTATTGGGATCGATTTGTCATCACGGAGAGGACTATTGTCGCCAATAAGCCTGATATCGTATTGACAGATCGATCTCAATCGATCGATCTGCCCGGCGGCAGTGCTCGTCGACGTCACCATCCCGCATGACGAGAACCTCGTGAAGGCCGAGAAGGACAAGCTCAGCAAGTACCTTGACTTGGCTCACGAGGTGACCGCTATGTGGGATGTTGTTTCGACGATCTTTGTCCCAATTGTTGTTTCGGCAAACGGTCTTATAGCGAAGAGTCTCGACCAACACCTCAAGAGACTCTCGCTGGATTAAGGGCCAGATACAGAAGGTAGTACTCCTCGGCACGCATTGTGAGGAGGTTCCTCTCTCTGCAGCCCTAACCACCGGTAGCTTGAGCCCTGCCCCGCTGCCGGCGGCACTCATAGGTTAGGTTTTTTATAATGTATATTTTTTGTATTAGTATTTTATTTTACTTTTATATTTGAATATTTATCATACAAAACCTATGTACAGAAAATTAAATAAATATCAAAATAATAATAAAACAATACATTATAATGAAAGGAGTTAATGATATAACTATAATTTTATAATAATTTCACTTGCAATAAGTCCCCAGATTTTATTTTATTTATTAAAATCTGAATAGTGGGCAACAGACAGAATTGTGTGTGTAAAAAAGTTGATTGACCCTTATATTGTTATATTACAATCTTTAGGTATATTAATCATAGGTAACGACTTATAACTATTATATAAAGGTACCTACTTACTGTAGTTGTCTTATCATCAAGTGATTTTTATTTCGTTTATATTTAGACGCGTTCATTGTAATCACGGTCTTATTTACTGTTGTGCGATGTGGACGTAACTCAAAAACTTGTTCCGAACGTTTGTGCTACACGGCCGCAACTCCGCAGTGTCTGAACAGCATGGTAGTTTTGCGTGCGATCGTCGCGGGCGCAAGCGGCGGACTGGCGAGTGGCCATATTGCAGGTAAGGGATAGTCGATTTTTGGAAATTTGCATAAGGCCACAAGTGCATTAAGAGGCTTTAGAGGATAGTTTTCCTTATTTTTTTGAGTTAAGGTGGTAAATTAAACCCTTCTGACCACGAATCTGCAATAATATCAAAAATGAAAATTTTTGAGTTGCGTCCGTATAGCAGGCACTAGGCGATATATAATTATACACCTGAAAAACACGGTTAAACCCAAACGAAATGTTTTGTTAGTATTTTTTCTCGAATCTTATCCTGGCTCAATTTATCTTGTATAAAGCGGTTTCCGTGACCGACTGTACTTTATGGGAAAAGGTTTTAATAGTAATCCGATTAGCAAATGTGCCGCAAAAAGGACGGATGGAAAATAAATTAAAGCCGAAAAAGTGGACTTTTATAAGATCATTTTGCTGAATAATGGACACGATATGAGTTTTATTTGTATACTTGCTCTTTATGTTATACTCTTCTTATAGATATCGTACAGGGTCTCGATTCTACTGGGTAAAGCCATATTGCTTTTGACGTGATACGGTATTGTTTTTAACTCGGCCGCCATTACTGTCAATAAACGTAAATACGAGCTGTCATAACGTTGACAATGCCAAAGCTACTTATTAGGCCGACCGTAGGCAAAATAATTTTTCTCAAAAAAAATCGGAATCGTTGACATTACTATCTACATATTGAGACGCGAAGTACATAGTTAAATGACAATTCTCAAATAAAAAAAAACATTGCGGAATTGTGAAGCGATGTTTCATACAAATTTCATTAATGTCTAGTTTGTAATTTAAAAAAAAAGTGAAAGGGCCATAATAAAATGAGTCGAGTGAGAGTACAAGTCTTATACATCCTCATTTGATTCGAAACATAACTTTTTTATCTGTCTCTGGAATAGCTTGTGTTTTTTTTTAAAACGCTTGCGTTTCTCCTTGTCATAAACAAAAATGCGGTAAAGAGTGGTGGTTTTTCACGTGAAGTTTCTGTTCGTATGCAAGTCCAAAAATGAGTTCAAGTTATTTTACTACAGCACAATTTTTTTCTTGCGATTTTTGAGAAAACCACTATATTTGCCTAGGCAGAAACAACGGCAATTGCGGGCTTCGTATTTTTAAACGATACTCAACGACCAATATTCGGCCCCCGATTGCCTACTTCCCTGCCTAGGTAATAATGAAGTCTTAATCCTTAAACTTTTTACTAACATTATTCAACATGAAATAATCAATATGACAAATTCCTCTTCAAAACCAGTGCCAAATACACGAAATCGTGTCCAATTCATATCGAGTCTTGCGAGTCTGGATTTAAATATTTAATGCAAAAAACCGTTCACTGGAAAGGTTTATACTCAACTGCTTTTCAATTGATACTCACTGGTGGAAAGAAAAAGGGATACAAGTGTTTATTTTGCAAAAACGAATTAAACGTGGTGTAAACAGTGCATTCCAACCCGTTAACTTTTGTGCATGCGTAGTGCACAATTTGTCCAAGAGGATTGAATTGGAGATAAAATCGCGTGGCTGTCAATTTTTTTCCATACAAATTTAGCATCGGGCGATAACGTTTTTCACCCTCTTAATCAAGTCCGATTTCCACAATTTTGGAATGTACCTATTGTAGTTATTATGAAAAAATAAATATATGTACGTTTCCGGTTTTTATTTTTCTAAAGTTTCATTGTAAGAAATATTTTTTTGGAATGGAACCCGTACAGACCTAGTTATTCACAATATAATATAAAAAAAAACTCAGATTAAAATTGTTTATTTCGTTTCACATTTCAAAAACACAGGTAGGTAGTTTTAATTATTTGTTGGTAAAAACGACATTGTTGGGTAATGGTTGCTTTATACTCACACATCAATGCGAAAACTGGCAAGTTTAAACTACATTTTGATATCTCATTCTATTAAAGGAGCTAGTTACACCAGTGAAACATCAAAAGCAAGTACGTCTTCAGGTTCACTTTGACTCAAACTTGGCTGAACTTGCAAGCTATATTGCGCTTGTATGGAGCGCTTGAATGCACAGATGAACTAACGTGTTTGACCTGTATTAATTACAACTTGAGTCAATATTTACCTACTCATATCGAGATTATTACTCACTACTAAATTATTATGTACATTATTACAACCTCAATTCATCAGGGCGGATGCTAATGTAATAATAAAGCACGTCACGTAGGACTAACATACTTTTTTTTAAACGGAGTTACCCGTGAAAAACATTCAATTATTTTTTTATTCGTGTGTTAGTTTGTTATTGTACAACAACTTATTTTTTTTTATATATAAGTTTCCCTTAACAGCAGGTAAAAAGGGTCCCAATGTGGCAATAAAGAAACCGCTGTTAAAATTTAATTCCCCAGTTATCTCACTTCGCTATTCTGTGTGGTTTATCAAACTCCCGGAAGCTGCGTGTAAGTAAAGCAAATATGGCGGGCGGAAGTGGGTCGTAAGTCACGCCGCGACTCCCGGTCGACTTCCGCCTGATTCCCGATCGCATTGTCGCGTGAAAGGTCTAAGCAACGTACGTCTTACCTTTGATCGTGAGGTTTAATCATTTGGATCGTTTGCAGAAACGTAGAATCAATTAATCTAAGAGGAAATAAGCTTTGTAATTTTCATTTCAAGTCACACGTTTCGTGTTAAATTTAAAAAAAGTTGTGTTAGGTGTTTGCGAAACGTCATTTCTAATTGTAATGAGAAAGTTCTTTAATTTTAGGCGAAAAGGGAGAATTTTGAAGTTATAAAATTGTTTAATAAAAAAGAGTCCCAATGCTTGTACTATAGGAACTAGAAATCGATAAATAGACTTGTAATAGAGAAATAAAATTCATAAATAGGTACATACATAAATACATAACAAAAAAACATTAGATTCTCCGGAACGAAATACTCGCGCACATCGCATATTATTATAAGATGCTTAGATTCTATTATTAATTTTGAAGTTACTTCAAGGCTGCATTTAATTTGGTCGTTGTGTTGAAGATTTGTAGTCGGCGAAGTTTATAACTTAACCACAATTAATTTCCACGCAACAAAACTGAGTTTGTGAGTGAGATTTACACCGAAACAACTATGCTTGACTCGTAAATCTGCAGCAAGCTACAACGTTATTTTCATTTAATTCATACAATTCATTGCTCTGAGCAATGCTATAATAGATATTAAAGAACTGTTATTACTTTTTCAACGCTCATTATACCACTGTTATTACCATGAATCATGGTCCATGACAGACGTCATGTTTTATAGGGATAAGTTTGCCTTTGTACACACTATGTTCATAAGTAATAATAACAAATAATAAATAAATATCAGGGACAATTTCACACCAATTTACCTAGTCCCAAACTAAGCTCTAGGCTTGTACTATGGGTTCTAGACAACGATATAAATACTAATATAGAGAAATATATACTTAAATACTTAGAAAACATCCAAGACTCAGAAACAAATGTTCGCGCTCATCACACAAATATCTGCTCTTACCGGGATTTGAACCCAGGACCGCTAGCTTTGTAGGCAGGGTCACTACCAACTAGGCCAGCGCGTCGTTAAAATATTATTTTTTCACAAAATAAGTGTTTTTTTGTGAAAAAATAATATTTTTTGTGCAATAATGAGTTTATTTACTTACATACATTTGGTTAAACGACTGTAAGCGACATTGTAAAAATGACGATATTTGAATTAGTGGTTTATTTTGCAGTGAGCAAAAGGATATGAATTAAATGAAAATAACGTTGTAGCTTGCTGCAGATTTACGAGTCAAGCATAGTTGTTTCGGTGTAAATCTCACTCACAAACTCAGTTTTGTTGCGTGGAAATTAATTGTGGTTAAGTTATAAACTTCGCCGACTACAAATCTTCAACACAACGACCAAATTAAATGCAGCCTTGAAGTAACTTCAAAATTAATAATAGAATCTAAGCATCTTATAATAATATGCGATGTGCGCGAGTATTTCGTTCCGGAGAATCTAATGTTTTTTTATTATGTATTTATGTATGTACCTATTTATGAATTTTATTTCTCTATTACAAGTCTATTTATCGATTTCTAGTTCCTATAGTACAAGCATTGGGACTCTTTTTTATTAAACAATTTTATAACTTCAAAATTCTCCCTTTTCGCCTAAAATTACAATTTTGTCCTTAAAAAAAAACATCCATGATGAGAAATCAGGAAAATAGTGTGTAAAATGTGGTCTCTAGTTGCTTTATTCACCAGTAAACGGCCGTTTTAGACAAAAACGATGCATTTTGAGGTTATAAAAGTTTTTACTAAATAAGACAAGTCAGTTCGTATAGATTTTAGAATCGAACAGCCACAGCAGATATTCTGAAATTTCATACGCCTCCATTACACTTGGTGGCAAACTGTAATGACGATCGTAATCCCGCGCGTGCAGTTGGTGGCAACTTTACTGCACGCTGCATTTCCTATTTCAATAATATTGCCCGCCAGTGCAAATTGGCGCCAATAATTTAAGCACCCTAGAGAGTTTGCTATGTGATAGTTTGCGTATCGTTGATCGTGTTTTGTTTATGAGTTGAATTTCCGTTAATGTTTTGAATTAAGTCGGTTACGATGTTTTTGCTCAGTTAATTTATGTGTTTTTGGCTTTACCTTAATTTGCTTTTAGTTATTAATTTTATTTACTTTAGGGGCCTGTTTCACAATGAAATCGTCAAGTAAAGCATATGTGACACATATATTTAGCCCTTTCCTTTTATTACACTTGAATATAGACAACGAGAGAGCTAACTTTAACTGGCACATAAATTAACTTGTCGATTGTGAAACAGGCCCTTAAATATGGGACAGTTTTCTGTAGGAATTAACATGGTATTTTCTTTGTTAGTGACTCTGTTCGTAGTAACTATGATTTGAGCGATTAAATTTGTGAAATTAATTTAATTAAGTTTTATTTCAACTTGGATAAACACCGATACACCAAATTTGCGTAACTTTTGAATTCTGAATTGCTGGTTATCTTAACCTAATACTTCAAAATTTGCATCTTTTCAGAATTCTTATCACATTAATTTACTTTTGTCTTGAATTTCGGAAAATAATTAGTTTTTTTTGTTTCAGGTAAACTTCATTTTCTTCTTATGCGGATGGGTATTTTTTAAAAGTATTTTTTATACCGAGAACATTTACAATTATTGGCTTTTGGTAGAACGTTAATTAACGAATAATCGTTGCTTTAAAAACTTTACTTATGCAAAAATAATCATTAGCCGTGTGTTCAACATAACACTATCTAAAAACCTAGTTTGACACTTCCAAATATCTTTTACATAAAGAAAGAACGGCAGCGAATTTATCCCCCCTTTAAAATAGGAAAACGGCCCTCCATCATTATCAAAAACTTATTAAGAGGGTGTTCACACAATTTATGGTCTCCGTGGATCTTTTGAGACCGTTAATGTGCAGCTCTTGGAAATAATAACTGCCTTTTATTATACACATACATACATACACATAAACTCACGCCTTCATACCCAGAGTCGGGTAGGCAGAGCCACAGACTCACCAACAACTCCCAAAACATGTTGTTAATTCTGTGACCACACTTTGCACAACCAGGCTAAGATGATTTAGAATGTTGCCACTCCATGTCTTCCCGTGGATGTCGTAAGAGACAACTAAGGGACTAAAGGCTGTGTAGTGCTGTTAGGCGATGGATTTGCAACCTGTCACTAATGTACTGGATAACATCTTAGCCTGGTTGTGCAAAATGTGGTCAAGGAATTATCAACAAGTTTTTGGAGTTGTTGGTGAGTCTGTGGCTCTGCCTACCCCACTCTGGGAATGAAGGTGTGAGTTTATGATTGATGATGATGATTGATTATAATATTTAGTGATGGTAGAATCTTGGTCCACCACCATCTTATCCTTTAACCTACCACCAAGCAGTACCTATTCTCATTGTTGTGTTCCGGTGTGGGGATAAGACAACCGGTGGAATTACTAGCATAGAGGCATTCCATCTTAGTCCTCAGGGTTGGCAACGCATTTGCAGTCTTAAGATTGCAGTCTTATGATTGTAGTCTTGAGAATTAAAATGTCTGTGGGTCAGAGATCACACTTACCATCAGGTGGCCTGTGTTCGTTCGTCTTCCCCAAGCCATAAAATAATGTCCAAAATTATCACCAAAGATCCCAAATATTATTTAACCTTTTATCCTTTCTTACCCTTTAGCTTGGCATCAATGTTCGCATTGTTAATTGTTATGTTCCGGTGTGGGCCTTGTGGGAACTTATTCCCCTTTTCTTAACAACCGGTGAAATTACTAGCATAGAGGCATTCCATCTAAGTCCTCAAGTTTGGCGTCGCATTTCCGGTCTTAAGATTGCAGTCTAAATATATAGTCTTCAAATGCAAATTTATGTATTTGGGTCACAGATCCCACTTAGCATCAGGTAGCCTGGAAGCCTGCCGTTTGGCAAAATATGTTTCCCAAATGTATCATTTCCCAACATTTTCATTTGCCAACCCAAAATTATATACATTTTTCAGAATTTATTTCAGTACCATCGTGTAGAACTCTATAAGCTAGGTTAGGTTAGTTTTTATAAAATCCTGAAATATTTACGGTTACAGAAAGCAAAGCGGGTTGGCAAATGAAAAGTTGGGAAACGATACATTTGGCAAACATATTTCGCCGAAACAAAGGTAACCCAACCCAGGTGGCCTATGTGCTCGTTGGCCTTCCCCAAGTACTAAAAAAATATCAAAAATTATTACCAAGGATCCCAAATATTATTCAACCAACCTTTTCCTCTTGTCGCCGACTATCACGCACTACACAAAGCGTAACGTTTATAATTTAATGCCTCCTACGAACCCATGTATGTAAATACGCACATTACACCAAAAGAACTTGGCTTGTTCAACTGTGCACGAATAAATCAAGTTTATGCGAGTTTTTTGTAAGGAAAACAGGAGTTGTAAGCCGTTGGTTTGCTAGTTAATTTATGATTTTGGGAGTTACGTCGGAGGACTTAATTTTATTTGTTGTTGCGTGTCCTTTACGTCAGAAAGTGATAAATGTTAGAACGTGTGGGTCACGAATAAACAAACTTAACTGACTGAACTGCCTTCTTAGCTAAACCCACCTTTTTTGTCATGTAGAAAGCACACATGCCATCTGCCCACTATTTCACCATCTTGACAATGATAGGTGACAGGCGACAATTCGCTATACATTGCAAAGTTAACAAGTTTTCACGTCAGCGCAATTCATATCAGCTGCGCCATGTACACTGAAATGTCACCTGTCATTGCCAGGATGGTAAAAAGGGGACTGAAGGTAAGTTGGATCTGTGACCTATAGTCATTTACATTGTCAAGATTACAATCTTTAGACTGCAATCCTAAGCCCGCAAATGCGTTGCTAACTCTGAAGACTATGATGGAATGCCTCTATGCTAGTTGTTTAACTCGTTTTCTTAATTATGCCCACATCGGAACTCAATAATAAAACGGCTGGAGGGCTGTATTTTACTTAAATTTTGAATGGCAAATGCTTGTACCAACCACACATAGGTTACTTTATCTCCCGAATAAAAAAAAATGTACTCCTGGGATGGCCAACACCAATGAAGTCACGGGCAGAAATTAGTTTATCAATTATACTCGTAATTGAGAGAGTTGACTAAAACTTTTGCATCGAGCTTTGTGGCTCTATACAATTTTATATTCTGAGAATGTTTTATTGAAATACATCATTTTGTTTTAGAACATAACTGCTTTGACGATGTTGAAAATGGCCTCGGGATTTCTGTTCAAGTTTTACCTTCTAAAATGTGTTTAAATCCGTCACTAATGAAAAAAAACGTTTAAGTTTGAAACAAATAACATTTTTAGTAACGCTGTTATCAAATTATAAGAAATAAAATATCTTTTGCAAAGCGTTTAGTGGAATACTATCAGTGCTGTTTCCTATATTACAGAACTCGAATAACACATAAAAAACACCATTAAACCAATAAAAAAGCGAGAAACAAACAAACAAATAGGCGTCGAGGCGTGAAATCTCATATTAGTTTATTACTGCGAGAACCATCTCCTTGCTCTTCCCACAATAAATTTACCGTCAAAACAAAGTAATTCCAATTCTATCACGTCGTAATAGGAATGTGTATGACGGAACTTAGAAGTAGCTGTACGTTTTAGTCCCTTATCGCAGCTATTTGATATACAAAATTCAAACCACTCTCAGTGTAGTATGTTACTGTGACAAGGTATTAAACAGCAAAGTTACTTCTGTTTGACTGTACGAGCGGGTTAATCATACACTTTCCAATTGACAATCGTGGCCAAATGCATTAAAAAATCCGTCCGTAATGATGACGTCATCTTGGCTGAGATGCCTGTCACAAGATACGGCAAAGTAAACGTCAGGCAATAGAAAAATGACGGTTTATGAGACGAGTATTACAGTGGAGATCAGTCCCTAAGGCCCGCTTGCACGTAAATTTAACCCTAGGTTAACCCCAGGTTAAATTATTAACGAATGTCAGATTCATATGAGAACTGTCAATTTTAACGAATTAACCTGCTAACCTAGGGTTAAACTGGGGTTAATGTTTACGTGCAAGCGGGCCTAAGTGCCACTTGCACAGAAAATTTAACACTAGGTTAAGACACTAAGGCCCGATTGCACGTAAACGTTAACCCCAGGTTAACCCTAGGTTAACAGGTTAATTCGTTAAAATTGACATTTCTCATATGAATCTGACATTCGTTAATAATTTAACCTGGGGTTAATTTATGTGCAAGCGGGCCTAACTCGGGTTAAAATGACAGTTTTCGTATGAATCTAACGTTTACTAACTCGAGTTTTAATTTTAACCCAGTGTTAATTTTTTGGTGCAAGTGGCAGTTAGTGCAGCGTCCGTAAGTGAACATCAACCCGTTTTGGCTAACAAGAAACCCCCATTTCTATGTTATTTTCAAGTTGGTAATGACTTTAGATTTGCGTAACGTACGCATGGCTCAAAATAATGTCTCCAACTTTCCCGAAGCTTTACTCAATCGGGGGAAGTAAGAGTTCATTTTTGTTCAAAAGTATTTGCGTCACTTCGTCATTCAATATGTTGAACGAAGTGAAAGGTTATTCATATCTTTTTTTTTAACCCCTGTTGCAAGCATTTTTATCACTCGCAAACAAAATAGAACGCGGTTTTGTTAAGAGGATTCTAAAGCTAAAAATATCCATACAAAATGCGATAACATTTCTCTCCACTTTAACCTAGTCCGATTTTTACGAGTTTTTAAAATTTTGTAGATATCATGAAAATCTATGTCTGTACTTACGTTGTCCATTCCAAGAAAATATTTCTTAGAATGAAACAAATTGAAAAAAAAAACAAAAACAGAAACATTAAGACCTAGTTCTTTATAATAACTACAACATATTCAAAAATCGTAAAAATCGGACTTGATTTAGGGGGTGAGAAACGTTTTTGCCGGTTGCTACGCGATTTTAGCGGCGCTTCACAGCTAAGCATTTAGCTAAAACAAAATATATTTTTTATATTTATTAATACCTTTGTACATACCTACTTTGTATACTATTAAGGTTATTGTTATTACACGTTTGTATTTTTGTTTTGTTGTCTACCCATAGTTATAGATGCCTGAATCTTATTTTTGACGGTCAATTTGTGTTATTTTATTTATTTGGTTATTTATTATTGAACAAACTAGTAGTAAATTTAAACGAGCTAGTAGCGTTTTCTCGTGGACTGGGTAAAAGGAAACACTGTTCTTCTGAGACTCGTAAACAGGAGTATCTACGACTGCATTTCTTGAGATAAATATTCTTGTACCGAGAATTTTTACATTCAAAAATGTTGGAGAGAACGTAAAAGTTGAAACCGTGTTTTATAAAATTGTATTGCTATATTAAAGTTTTTAGCCAATTTGTCAGTGAAATATTGTTGTTTAAGAAGAACGTACCTAATAGTTACGACTTTACTACATAAAAAATGAAAAAATTAAGAACAAAAATGTTTGAAATTAAATCTCCAATTGCTGACTGCGATATAATAATAATAATAATAATGCATGCGCAGCGAATTTTCGTTTCATACTGTTTAACTCATCCGAATTTTCATAAATGCATTTACATGCATTTTTTAAAATAAACCGAACCTAACGTACGCACTAGTATCTAGATCAAAAAGTAGCAACTTAAAATACAACTGTATTTCAAAATTAACTTTAACTCAATTTCTTTGAACTTAAAATAAAACTAGCATATTTTTTCTAGGTAGGTATTTGGATAAAAGGGTCTTGACAGACAAATGGACAGATTGACAACAAAGTCATCCTATAAGGGTTCCATTTTTAGTATTTGGTACGGTACCCCACAATGCTCTTACGGGATAATTTATTTCCACAACAGTCTTTCTCGCGTAGCAATTATTCAAACGTTTTTTCAAAGCCAAACCTATTTATTTTCTCACGTTCTTCCATTCCACATAAGTCGAGCTTAAATAATTCACTGAAAGGGCCTAAATAAACAGAACTCGCAAGAGCAGAAATCAATCAAGCAAATAATACCGTAATAGTATTTCTACTATTTCTTGGCCTCCAGAAATTTTCTCATTATGACCCTACGATTTGTCATGCCGAAACAAAACTAACCGAGCGTGCTATTCACAGCGATACACTTGCCCAATCTTTAATGTAATAGTAATAAGGTTCAGAATTAATTAAGCTACCCGAAACCTTCCTAGGCCTATGAATAGTTGTATAGAAACTTGCAGAATTCTCGAGATGTGCTACCCAAAGTAATAACTTTCTTGGAGTTAATTAAAGTTGTGCGAAGATTATTCAGTGATTTAATAGACTTATGGCGTGCGGAGCGGTGTAGTTTGGAAATTAATTTAACAACTCAACGTGGATTTTGTAAACATTGCCAGGTTACACCGGTATTAATCTTCGACTGTTTGTAGAATTAGTATCTGCAGCTTCGTTAGGTATCTTAGACTAGAGCAAGTCACCACAATATTTTGTGCATTTTTTTTTTAACTGGTCATCAATTTCTACTTATTGCTCATCTTTTGTTGGTTTTAGATCAATCTTCTCGATCTCGATCTGTCTCATCGGTAAATTAAGCATATTTAACCTGACAACATGCAAACGGATTAAATCTAGCAGATCTAGCCAAGATACACACGCTGAACGTTTCTATTTTCTATAATTACGAAATGTATGGAGTTGACATAAATAAGTGGTCGATGCGATCTGTCATCCACTTACGTCAAACCACATTTTGTCGATTTTCGAAAATCACTAACTATGCATCTTTACTCACTTAATTTCACGAAGCGTCACAGTTTTTGTTGGTTATGTCTGGGTCGAACTAATAGTTTATTTTTGTTTTGAATCATTTATTATGCAGTTCTTAATTGTAAAGACCATAAAAACATCATTGAAATAACCCATAACTTTCTAAGTCCCAACTGAAGGGAATAGGAAGATCCCTTCTCTTTTAGTGAAAATAAGTGGGTAAATGGATCCCAAGGCGGCCAGGATAGGGAATCATACGTTACCTTGAATAACTCATGCTGTACTTTTGCCATAACATCTAAGTATATCTACATTGAATTTTATATAGGGTTAATTTCTTTCTTTTTGAAGGCACAAGTTGAAAATTTAAGAAGATCATAGCGGCAAAAAAATCGAACCTCCTCCTTCTTAAACACACGGTCAAAATGGTGGATGATTTATTTTTTGAACTTTATACAATCGTCTATATATATGGGCTGAATGTGTGTCATTAAAAATTGAACACCAAAATTGGAAGCTTAACTTGAATTAGCGACCGACGACATATAAGACTAGTTGGTAGTGATGCCTACGAAGCTAGGGGGTCCCGGGTTCAAATCTCGGTAAGGGCAGATATTTGTGTGATAGCGCAAATGTTTTTTTCCGAGTCTTGAATGTTTTCTTTATATTGAAGTATCAATTTTATCTAAATAAGTTAGTATATAGTTCTCTAGTACTCAGAGTTTAAGCCTTAGGCTTATTGTCGAGATGATAATTTAAGAAGTCGGTCACCGTCACGAAAACACCATCGATATATTTTTACAAGATTAATCGAGATATACAGAAGAGTTATGTTATCTTTTTGTTAGATTACTGGATTATTAAAGAAAATAAGCTTAAACATCATTTCAATCACTTCTTTCTAATGTTGGAACACCTATTTTTCCATTGACGTTTTAACGTAGATAAGTACTGATTACAAAAACAAAATTAATTTACGTAATGGACTTTCTCTGATTGCCAACACTTTTTCTACCAGCAGTTGCTAATCTACATCCATTTAGCCCAGATGGCAATTAATTCTAGAAGTAACATGCCCAGATTATTATCAGTTCAAGTTTACCAGCGCTCCCCAAGAGAAGTGCAACAAGAAAGTCAACAATAAACATAGTTACAATATGGAAGACTAGTATAAGCATGGATAAAGCGGTAAAACCCGTACCTATATTAAGTGGTGGTATGGGGAGCGCTTTGTTTCCCATAATTTTATTGGTCATTATGTCATTGTTGATATGTCAATTATGATTAAGTATTGAAAGTTATAATTTTTATATCGCGGAAACTGGAAACTTTTCAGAACTTCTGAAATATCTAACGTGTAGACAAGGCTAGGTTAGGTTAGTTTGATTTATAAAAATCCTGAATAAGTAACAGTTTCTTAAAAAATACGTTATGACTTGCGATGATTATGACCTAAAACACGTTATGACTAAAAATAATTATGGCAGACAATAATACACCCGGTGGTATGACCTTGCGCAAGGTCTGGATTGCAACCACCATCTTCTCCTTAAAGCTGCACGTCCACCGCATCGAAATCGGAGCGTACGGAGCGGACGGATTTGTTGCTATGTATTGAATTCTATGAATACCGATATACCGATCCAGTGCAAGCTGTACCATAGAAATACAAAAGAAATACAAATACAAAATACAAAGCAACAAATCCGTCCGCTCCGTACGCTCCAATCCCGATGCGGTGGACGCGCAGTTTCAAGCTACCGCCAAGCAGTGTTTGCTTGGTGTGGGGAGAATTGGTAAAATAACCTGCATGGAGGCATTCCATCTTAGTCCTGAAGGCTAGCAACGCATTTTCAGTCTTAAGATTGCAGTCTCGAGGATACAAATATCCATGGGTCTCAGAGGGCTTATTGTCTAACGCACTAGCAATCACGATCGTTTTCATTTTGAAAATCGAAGGCTTGTCTGCATACAAAATGAAAACAATTGCTCCCCTTTGAAGCCGGTTGCAATTGCGAGTGCGTTAGACAATGAGCCCTCAGATTCCACTAACCGTCAATTGGTCTGTGTACTTGTTTGCTTTCTTGCCAAAAAAAAGGTATCTTAAGTCAAATTAGACAAGTCTCGACAACGCATTTATAGAAATACAACCCAACTTACCACGCGCATACATAACGCTCATGATAACCGGATACATCGCGTCCGGGCGGTTCATTATCCGGAACATAACTACCGCGCCGCCCAATAATGTAGCGGAGTAACAAAACGCAGGCCAATGGAAGCGGGTTTACTGCTGGTGGACATACGGGCGGTTGCGCGGGATGAAACTGCGTTGGTATTAAATCAAAGCGTTTCGAACTCTTTCTTGAATTCGTTCAATCTGTAAATACGTAACATGCTTAGTAACGTAAACTATTATAATTACTAATTCGGTAATGTTTTTCTTTGGTGTACAAAAAAGTGATTTGTATTCACTCAACAAAATGAGAGCCAACCAAGAAAGATTTTCTCTTATTTGGCATAAAATGAATACAATAATTATGTTATTAGTTATATTAACCAATAAGTAGAATTGCTGTTGTTTATGGGCGGCGGTGATTACTTCCTATCAGGTAACCCGCATGCTCACTTGACTCCCTCTGTTATAAAAAATGCATAACAATCACAATCGTGTTAGAAGTGACAATTTTTTTCCGTCAGTGTTGTATTGTAATAGGCCTTATTTCTTCTTCCAAATAGTCTTTTTTCAAATTGTAAATTAGTACTTGGTACACTAATTCATTAAATGGGTCTGCTAGTAAATCTAGTCGAGACTAAATAGTACTTAGGACAAAGTTGCCGATAAATACTAATTATTTAAAATAACATGTCATAGTAATTTGTGCGTGACACCGCCGCCGCTACTCAGTCAGTAAGTTTACATTGCTCTTACTCGAAGGATAAAAGGTTTTTATCCAGTGCATTGACTACATTCAAACCAAATTTCATTTAAATCCACAACCATTTATGCTTGCCATAAACAATTCAGAATTTAAACAAGCAAAAGTCCTTATTAATTGAGACAGTAACCCCATTATTCACAAACGCACAATGAACCTATTTTATTTAAAGTATTCTTTGTCTCTGTCAAATTCAGATGTCACAATGGCAGATAAGGACATAGCATTTTTCAAGCAAATTTTAGCTATTGTGCGTTTATGAATAAGAGATTATACTATTAAATTTCCCGCGTGCCCGTCCAAAATATACACCCGTATAACCCATCCACATCACTGGACACTGAAAGCATATATACGCTAACAGCGCTACAGGGACCGGAATGGACCTACCGTCGTACGTGGTAGGCTTTAATTATACACTTACTAGGGTTTAATAGCGCCTCGTTACTAGAGCACCTTATAGTAGTTTCCTCAACTTGGGGTTGATTCAAATTCGGAAGTGGAATACCAACTACTTGGGACTCTTGGATTAGCATGCTCAGACTGTTTAATACTGACACGTACAAAATATTTGGTTGGAAGTAACATCTTGAGAAATAGTAGTGTATTTTTGAGCAGCTAAATTAGACTGTAAATGCGATATATTTGCTGTTGGTATTGCATTAGAAATTTAAAAAAGTGAGCCTTATCTATTTTTTTGATATTTTACTATGTACTGCGTTGTGAAATGTAGTAAAGTAAACAAATATAGAAACGATGTTTTGTATATCTTGAAAGAAAATAATGTGTGAGAATTTAAGTATGTTAATACTTTGTTGAACCTACTACTCGTAGAAATCAAAACAAAGTACTAAGAGTATCTTCACAAATAACAATATGTTAATGTAAGCTCATCCATACAGAGATTGGACATTCACTCCTGCATTCGCTCACCTTTGCTTTTGAGAGAATTACTAACCTTGATAGCCTTTAAAAAAACGAACAAGTAAAAGCTAACACTGTAAGTGATATAAGTTAAGTTGATTCATTTGAATCTTCTTTTGAGACAAGCAGAACTCTCTAAATACAATTTTAAAAACACCAAATAAGCTTGCGTTGTTTTCGAAAACATCAATAACCTTCCCATTATAAACAGATAAGCGTTTCTTTATATTTTAAAGATACCGACCGCAGCACAGTTTAATCATAACACTTCAAATTCTGCAATCCTTCCTTTATTTAAATTTATTGTTGCATTTGCACTTCTCGTTTACCATTTGTCTTTTTGACGTCGCCTTTGTATTCGCATTTTGATATTCTCCTCGAAAATATCTATGAAGAGCAAGCGTTCTAGACTATTTGAAGAAAAATGGAATTGTTCTCGTTTAAAACAAAAGTTTGTATGGAACTTTAGTAGAATATTTTTACGTTGAAGATTATTTAATAAAGAATTAGTAGACCAAAGACGAATTAAGAGCGGAAGTTAAAGTAACAAAATTTAAGTTAGTAAAGTAATATGATGGTAGTGATGAAACCTTATGTTTTAACCTAGCAACTAGCACTGCTGTATTCACATTGTCGTGTTCAAGTGTAAGGATAAGACACGTGGTAAAATTACCAGCATGAAAGTATTCCATCTTAGGCGTAAGGGGTTATCAACGCATTTGCAGTCTTAGGATTGCAGTCTTCATATTTCATTCTTTAGAATGTAAATTTCTTGTCTCAGATACCTTCAGGTGGCTTATGAGTTCTTTGAATCTTCATTGCTATAAAAAGAACAACTCTAGAGTTTCCTGTAGTAAGTGATGCTCTTTTGATAAAGGAATAATATGCATCATGAAGAAATCACAGCTTGATCCGTTAGCTACATTTAGAAGAATCTCTTCTTGTTTCTTGGCGAACGTCTATGGGTCTCAGATCTCACTTACCGTCAGGCCTGTGTGCTCGTTTGCCTTATCCAACCATAAAAAAAAGTCTTAGTTGCAAACATAATTTTACTGACGGGGTACAAATTTATGTTACAGAGAAATCTTATTTACACTAAATAAAATTATAAAAAGTTATTTGAAAATTATAAGTGTTATGTACAATCATTTAAATACCCATTAAACCAAAAATCGAATAGAAAAAAACCCTATACAAGATAGTTTAAGTTCCTACAAGACTAAACCCGCAAAAGTATAAAACATTCCCAACCCTAGGATCTATTTCTATCGTGGTTTCCGGAGTGAATCACAGACCACTATTTTTTTACTCGCTTCTCGTGAATGACTGGGCTATATTTCTCCTTGGTCACTTTGGACTTTCCGTCGGAAGCGTTTATAGATGCGGCTATAATATTCTTATTTTTGTAATTTAAGTCTAGTTAGACGGTTTTTCTCATTTATTATTTCATATCATTGATAAAAAAAGCAATCTACTTGGGTATGAAAAGGTGGCAGAGTTTTACAAAAGTAAGCACTTAATTTTAGGAATGTAAATGTCTTAAGTGCTTTTGAAAAGTGAAAAAAACGTGCGTTTTTCATTTTAGAAAATATAAGTGAAAAGGCATTCAAATAAACCTATGTACGTTTGAGAAAAACAAGCCATTTATTTACAACTACCTACTTGATTTCTTCGATTTCTCCTTACTTATTGGACTTATTTGTACCAGCATAGCATAAACGCAAACACGTGTCTCGACTGCAGTATGGTTCCATTAAAGAGAGATAAAAGTCGTACCCGGCGCTGTTAATATTTTATTGCATGTATGATATTTTGTATTCAGATTTAAATATTAATAGTTAAGTTGCTTCAACTTGTGCGATGCGCCTTTGGTATATCTCATGTTTTACTAAATGTCATTAAAACAGATATTGCTTGTATGTATACTTTTCTACTTGGTCTCTTTTATCCGTTTCATAATATTGGACAGCATTTTGAACATGACGTTAAAGTTACGTTAACTAGGGTCATATTACGACATGTCAAATCCAGACAAGTTTCGGATAGTGAAAGAGACAACGCTACTGTATTGTTTTCTAGCTTTAGTTGTTTTTAACTCTTTTATGCTGTCAGAGTATTCCATAATTTCAATACCAACAGTACAACTAACTATTAATAAGGTGACATTTTAAAAGAAATTTTACAAAATGATCATCAAGAAAAAAGCCGATAAAAACGTCCAAAATCATAATAAAAACTAATTTATGAACTTGTCTGTAACACCGCTTGTGAACCAAACATTGTTAGTAGATATTTCCATAACAGACAAACAAACATTCCAGTTTATTATATTAGTAATATTCGGAGCGGACGCCGCGCGGCAGACGCGCGCCAGGTCTATATTTAAATGCAACGCGTGCGCAGAAACAAACATCTCACAAAATTGTGAAAGAGACGCGACTACGCACGTCTGGTAGTGATACTGAAATCGGAATCGTGTCAGTGATTTAGTGTAAATTACTCTAAAAACGTTTTGGAAGTGACGAAACAGTGTTTAGTGAAGTGCTATTCATTTTAGATGAAAAATAAAGCAAAAGCTTACTGCTTATGAGGAGCTAAGCTTGAATGGTGACGTTAGTGATGCGAAATTTCCGTAGGTAAATGAAGCTTTTATAAAAGAAGAAATCTTATCGAATTTGTCAGAAGATGTAAATAATAGTAATAGATTAAAAGTTGAATTAGTATAAGTCGATAATGACAGTGCCACTTATCATTATAACGGATAAACATTCAAAGCGAAAGTGATTCGGTGATGAATAATGTTCGGAAACCTCAAACTACCTCTAATAAAGCAGAAGGGGAGCAAGGAAGAGCCCCTATACTGCTACAGAAGTGTGAAAACAAAACCACCGAAGACGCCAACTTTGCGTGCGAAGAGACATCAAAGACGTGAGTTTACGAGATGTATTATTAATATGAACGTGTTTGTTTGCTATAGGGTAATTAAATTTGCGGTGGTTGCTTTCGAGATTTGGAGACGTGCTTTATTGAGCTCAATAATCATGATTGTGGGATTTTTGAAACTTATTTGCATTTATTTACTATTGAAGATACCTTTACTAGACAAAATTGATGACTAATTATTTTTTCAGATAGCGTTACTTTTTACAAAACCGTTACTTTTAAAAAACATGCGTTAAGTACTTTCTGTTCGGAGTATATAGATAGTTAGTAACTGTCAGAATATTTCATTCCTATTTCATTCATGTACAGTCATTTCTAGACAGTCATTATGTATGGCTTTTGTAACCAAACTAACGAATTCCAATACCTTGGGCTTACGTTAAGTACAGCGGAGATTTTGCCACCTCCATAGTCAATTCAGCTCCTACATATCTACCATAATATTGCATTGTTCAAAGTTTACTTGACATAATGTATATCGGATTGTCAGACACGAGACTGAAGCAAGTAAAAAAAAATAATTGTAACAACAAAAAGTTACATTCCACGTTACAAATTTCAGTACTCGTAATTTCTTGTTTACCTTTACCTACTTTTCGGAAAGATTCATAGCGCACAGACTGTTTATATCTTCAATAATGGCGGCTTGAGGCAAGAAACTATGTGCTTAGCAAGTTTTATTTGCCTTGAACCAATCAGCGTAGTTAGTTCTAGGCAAATATAGCAAGTTAATGAGCCGTATGTTTGTCCCGACCTCAAAATTAGTTGCCAAGGGAAATCCAGTAGCGTTTGAAGCGCTGTGGTTCGCAAATACACGCCTTTGCAACAAATTTAAGCGGGTCCTTTGCTTGTGCTCTACGTCTGTTTATATGAAATCCTCTAGATACTTAGCATATGAGAATGATCATATGATTCAATAGATTCGGTGAATAGTTGTTTTTTTTTTAAACATCTTTGACTTTCAACCAAAAACGGCGGTCTAATTATGTCGGTCTATTTCTGTGTGTCTCTGTTTCTGTTTTAACAGAAAGTTAGTTTACCTCATTTAAATGTTTTTTTGTTAGCTTCATTGATCGAATCTATCGTTCGAAATCGGTTGGCCCGTTCTAGAATTACCAGTTCAGAAAGAATTGGTAAAAATACAATTACGTCTAGGTTTTTAATAAGTATATTTAAAGTGAACAATGGCATATTTTGCTTTTAAAATCACACTAAAAAGTTTAATTTTACTGAGGTATAATATAGTGTGTTTGGTGCATATTTGCGGCAATTTGGTACGCGAGCCGAATGCTTTGTGCAAATTCTGCTCATTTATTCTCCAAATTAATGTCAATAATTAGATTTTCCTCCGCTATTATTCCCCTAAATAATTATCCTTTTGTATTCGCTTTGGTTTTTCCTCGGGTCGTCCGGTGGGCTACATTTCAAAGGAAGTTTATGTTACTCTTTGTTTATTTATTTAAGCTGAACGGCTCTAAACAAACATTTCAATGCTAATAACCTAATTATTTTCTATTAGGATAGAACAGAAGCATCTGAAATAGTGCTTTAGAATTGTTAATGGTTAATGGTAAAGGGTCTCTCTAAATTTTCATTAAAAGTATTGGTAAAGATTTTGCGCATTTTGTTTAAAAGTAGACCAGTGAAATCAATTAATAAATTTAATATCGTATAAGCACATGTTAACACCATTCTAGGTTAAATTGTAGGTGTTAAAAACTTTTCGTATAAGACCTCGGTAGACGAACGACTCCATTTTGTAAAGTCGTTAAAAGGCTCGATACTAACTTTCTGAACTCTTTGAAAGTTTGCAAAATTCAATCACAAACAAAGTTAACCATTTTTTTATTAAATTATGTTAAAACTTCATGGACAACTCTATGGCTCTATGGTAAACTTAACCCTAAAAGAACTGGCCTGTGTTTCTTTTTAACACTTTAATGACTGCTACATAGTAGAGATTTCCAGATTGCCCTTCAGTTGCTTCGTTGTTATTTTTATTTCCTAGCTGTTAACTTTACGCATTACACGTTGGTACATGTTCGTGATCTGTTTTTACGTGCCCTTTGTCATTGTTAGGATTAACTTCACTGGATAGGGAATTGTGTAGAAGCCCAGCAGTGGGACAGACATTTCTACATAAAAAAGGAGAAAAATTCAAAAGTTCAAAATTATAGTTTATTTTACTCGTTTATAACTGAGGAAACGTTAACTTCTTTGACGTCTTTGTATCTTAACTTCATACAAATCATTCTTCAATTACCTGTTTTGTCTTTAATGTAATATCTTGCAAACCAAAATGTATACAATTGGCTTATCATTTTTATTTTTTGGAATTCTGAGCATTATTTTGACTACAAAAGAAAAAACTATGTATACATATTAGATATATTTATTTTATTGGTATAGGTATAATTATGATATTTACTTATTATGAGCATAGTTTATGGTTATTTAAGTTTAGATTTATTGATATAAATATTTACTTATTGTGCACTACTTGTAATTTTGTCTATCCTCGGACAGTTTCCTCAATCACAGTCAGGTTAACTGGAAGAGATGCCTTAAAGGGATAAGTTCGCCATTGTACACGTTATCTTGAGTTTATGTACGTACTTACTTTTTATTGGTTTTATGTCCAATAAAGAGTTTACATACATACATACTATCTCTACTATTTTGGAATGGTAAATCATTGTATTAAGTGTTTACCTGTTCCAAAAATAAACCCTTTTCGCCGCATCTTTGTTTTCTTCAACAAACTGTAATAGTTATTCAAATTGAACGTCTTATAAGCAATTCTAAAGCAATATTGCATCTATAACAACTTGGAACGTGTTTCATAATATAATGAATCGACGTTGGATTGTTGTTAATTCAACATCGGTATTCGGAATCCCATCTAAGTTTCGAGTAAGGATATTAATAGACGTTTGTAAACAGTTTATTGGACACGATGCAGCAAATATTGAACGTGCCTGCGCTCTGTAAGCACGTGACTCTATATTGGGTTCTAGTAGATAGAATGTTAGATGAGTTTTGGAAAAATTGTAAGTTTTACGTGGTAATCTGAAGCTATATTCATAGCGACGAGTTCTACGGAAATCATTAATTGTGAGGTAAGATATTAGAAAAAACATACTAGGAATTCAGAACAAGATTAATAATTTTGAAGTTATAAGTATGTACGGTCCATAGCAGTAATGACATCACACACAATTAAAATCAACTGATCGGCTCATATTTGCTCGTGATTTTTTTCACGCAGATATTATTCTTGTAATGTTTATTAGTATTCAGTCTATTTACGTTTTGATATCTTAAATGTTCTTCGTACACGGCTATAATTTTACCGTACCTCCTTTGTTTAATGGACAACAACGAACCTGCTTTATGAAGATAATCAACATATCAGCCGAAACAAGTTGTTTACTTCACGTAGATCTTCGTCCTTAGGATGCGTAATGACCTTATCAGCCTATAATTTATTAATAACAAACAAACCGATAGAAAATTGTGAAAGAACCGTCCTCCTCAAAAACACGTATAGCTACCACTGGTTTAAGTGGGGGTTCTGGCAGTCGCCAGGAGGCCCACATGACTTGGGTTTTCAAGGCCCAATGCAAAGAAACCGATGGAAGATTGTGAAAGAACCGTCCTCCTCAAAAACACGATGTATAGCTACTACTGGTTTAAGTGGGGGTTCTGGCATTCGCCAGGAGGCCCACATGACTTGGGTTTCCAAGGCCCAATGCTTGAAGCATTTTCTGGAATAAATCTTTGTCCAAAGATGTGACAAAATAGTAATCATTGCTTGCTAACCTTACAAAAATCCATTACCGCTTTAATATTCTATCAGCCAGATTAACGGCGCCATGGCTGTTCCTACAGACTTCAGAGCCCGATATCCGCCTCTTCAGTCGTCCGTCAAGTTTCCCTCGAGACCGTTTATATATAGCTATTGCGCAAAGTATGGCTGACCTTAATTATGGACTCTTTGGACTGGGGCCATACGACGTAAACAACCGCAGGAAGTTACGATCTTAGTTAAACAGCATTAAAAAAAGATTGATAAATTTGAAATAACGGTATTTTGTTGAACGTGTTCAAAGAGGTAGAAGAAATGCAACTCATAGTTGAAATGGTTGAGTTTCATGGATGTTTGTAGTTGAACATCGGCCAGGGATAAAGTCTATGCCATGTCAAGTAGTTGTACATAATGCTCACACCTTTACTGTGAAACGTGACAACACACAACAAAAGCGATAAATATAAATTTTCCAAAAAAAAAAAGTTTAATTTTTGAACTAAGATGTGACTCAATCAAGTTAGGAATGTACCTACCTCGCAATGTCCCGTATATGACTTTTTTTTTTCTGTCGATAACTTATTTCCAGTTTACCTCCTTTATCGTTGTACATTTAGCAATAAACGAACCTTACTTTTGCCTAAAAAACGAATTAAATCAGTACCTCTATACCGTACACGTACGTATCTTTAAATATAATGTGAAACGTTCAAATATTTTCTTCACTGGCAACCACTCGATCAGTCAAACTTGGCAGATTCTAACTAAAAACTTTTTCCAGGAAACATGGATTGTTGAAAGTGATTTGGCAGATACTGCTTGTTCTATTTCAGTAAAACTATGTTCAACTTGCTTAATTATCTGATTTACGGTGTTTAGAACAAGTTTACACTGTTCAAGCTGCTCGAGACGGCTGCTCGCATAACAGCTACTGAGCTACGGCTGGTTAAACAGAGATAGGATCTCAGCAGCAGATAAACAGTTTCTTGCTTGCGTTATGTTCAAACAATGAGAAAGCCGTTTCTATACATTGTTACCTACCAAGCCATAATACTGAGCCGTAAGCAGTGAAGTGGACAAAGTTAAAGCAGTTTTCGCTGTGTGAAAATTGACAGGATTTAACAGTTTAGCCTTCGGATCACTTAAATATGATGGAATCTAAAGCTGATCTCAAAATTCTTAGCTATATAGCTACTGTATAATTAAACGTAGTATTTATAACTTCTAATTTGTAGTTATAAAATATTAGTTGTTATTTGAACTGAGACAATATCATAAAGGACAGTAGGGGATTTGACATAGCTTCTGTTAAGTCGACCAGAGTAAATGTGGCGTTATCTATGAAAGGGACCTTATTGTCGATGGCGCTTCGGCCATTATTAACGATGCTCCCATATAAATACTACGTCGCGTGAAGCAGTGCGGCGTAAGCGCCTTCGACAATAAGGTCCCTTTTCATATATAACACCACAAATCTCTTTAACCGAACTTTTGTGTTATCCATGGACTTGTTTCTGTAATAAGTCCATGCCATGATGATTGTCTAACACTTGACATTGATTGTTGAAATACACCTTGTATAAAAACAAGGGGGGAATTATTTAAGGAAAATAATAACACAGTAGTTCTTCTATGAAATCATGACCTGTGTAAACGTTTTAGTAGATTGGAAAAATGCCACACTCAACATATTCATGTTACCAAGAACCAGTCTTTAAAGTTACTTTGTAACATATTTCAGTTTACTTGGTTGCCAACCATCTTTCTTTGAAAAATGCAGACTTTTACAAATTGGAGAGCGAGTCATAAAATGCGTTCGTTCAGTGTTAGACGCAAATGCGGTAAGACAAGTAGATATTCATAAAACTTGCAAGTTACTTGCTACTGTACTTGTATTGACTAAGCAGGTCTTAAAGTGTGTTCAAACATAATTGGAATAAGTAGCGGGTGGTCTTCGCAAAAAATTATGTTTTGTTAGGTATCGGAGACGCGACAGAAATTGATTTTCCATATTTTTGGAAGGATAATTTTTCAATTGTACGTGGCGATAATAAAACAAACCTTCTAAAATTTACGTATAAAAAGAATTACTTAGTTAACTTAGTTTTATAATCGCAAGTTAAAATATACAACACTAACTGCCGCACTCAGAGACGTCAATTTAATTTAATGCTTGATTAAAGTAGCTGCTGTCACTTTCTCTGCTATAGCAATAGAATAAGACAACACGTCACTAAACAAGCGTTAAATTTAATTGACGTCTCTGAGTGCGGCAGTAACTCTGCAATAAAAATAATAGAAGTTAAAAAAAAAGCCTGGGTGAGGCGCTTGTTAGTAAATAAGTGACTTTTTTTAAAATTACCTATTTTGGTTTAGGTACATATTTACTCTCAATCTTACGTGTTATATTATCCAACGCTTTTGATTAAAACAACGGAATAAGAATTTTACTGCTCTATAAATTGATCTGTCAACTCGTCTTTAACAAGAGCGAAGCAATTAATCAGCAAATTCTATAATGATTTGAACCTCCTCTATCCTTTATAGCATGTGCATATTCAATTACAAGGGTCATAAGGGCAACAAGTTACAAAATTAGTCATCCCTTCCTCTAACTGTACCAAGAGGGTTCTGCTAACAACGTGTAAACCGTCCTACACCTATAATTTACACAAGGCGCCACTACCCGCTGACTACCCATTCATATCCCTCTAATATTCCATCGACCCTTATAAAAAGGGCCCTGACCCGTGACTAACTTGTCTTTGCGACGTGACGGAACCCTAAAATGGGTTTGAATATCCACAGCTGATTTTATAGCTCGCCTGTTTTCTCGCATCAACACCTTATGCTGCCTTTAGTTTTATGGGCCATGAAAATGGAGTGACTTAAAATAATTATAAACTGAGCGAATTTGTTGGTTAGGTATATCTGATTTTGCAACATAAGATATGTCAAGATACGATCATTACGATTCATGTACAATTTAAATAAACTTTTAAGACTTGAAATAAAAATCAACATACCACAGAAATCACAAAATAATAATAATATTTATAACTCGTAGATTAGTAAACAATTTTAACTTTAACAATGTAGATAAAGCTCTGCTGCATAACTTTTTTACTGGTGTTGTTTCTATCCCACTGCTGGATAAAAGCCTTCCTCAGGCCGCTCCACAATTCCCTATCCAGTGACTACTGAGCCCAAGCCTTTACAAAACTGGTCCAGTTCGTCCTGCCATCTCCTTCTTGGTCTGCCTCTTCTTCTCTTATGGCTGCATAATAATACGCAATTTTATTATAGTCCATTTTGAAACCATTGTTTTGCAAGCTCTTTTCTATTTGGCACAATGGGCAAAATTCAACCCTGACCCACCATGCCGTCAAAGACGCTCCGGACAGGAAGCTCTCGACTGATGAAACAGGTCACTGAACTCTTCATGGCAGGATTGCTGATTACAGGACTTCGCGCACGTTGATTACCTACCGGTACTAGGACGGCTGAAGTGCCTTCTTGTCACATTTCTGTCATCAGGCTTCAAATCGCGTCGGTTGTAACATTGAAATGAGTTGTGGCTCGACACAGTGACGTTTTGTTTGACCATTATTTCTTGCAATTTGATTTATAACGTCTCTGTGACATAATTACTCGGTGCGTCATTTATTTTTCTGGTTAGACACTATATTTTCGTACTTATTAATATTATTTCCCTTCTCATTAGTTATCGCTTATAATATTGGTCTAATCTGCCTTAATACCAAAGAAGGCGGCTAACTGTAATGTAGTAGTCGAAACATTATATACTCTATTCGTAACCACATTAAATTCAAAATCCTCATACTATAACTATGCAGCTAGGTACCTTATTTGATATTGCGGCAGTAATACCAAGGAAAGGTTATAAAGGTTCGATGTTAAGTCGAACGACATTTCTGGCCCGCCCCCGACCATCTGGTAGCTCGTGATTCCTATGAATAAGGAATCGCTGGCACTTGCCCTCGCCAATGAATTTTCCAGGGTTTTCTTTGGAGTAACGAGAAAATTAGTAAGATTTTTCCGCTTCAACATGACGCTTGGAGAATTTTGTTAGCAGCGGTTTACGATTTTCTATTATCTACTTCTTTTCTTCAACCTTTAATACCTTTATCCAAAGAAGTGATTTCGGATACTTTTGTTTATTTGGTTGGAAATTCAATTATGAGGGGCCTAAATTTAACGCATAAATAGCATTACAACGCATAAATCTGAGAAACTACAATTAATTAATAATAAAATGTCAACCCAAAATGATGAATACTAAGGGATGACATTAATTAATATAATATTAGATACTATTTAAGATAATTTATCCAAAATGGCACCAGATTGTTTTGTTTAGTCGGATTGCGAGCCCTACATCCCTGCAAAAGTTTTCCTAAATCCTGTATTATTTTACTTGCTAATTCAAATTGACAACGCACATTTTCAAAGGCAGAACTTTATATCCAACCTAATTTGATTCTAATTGAAAAGTAATTTTGAAACATCGGAACTCGCTAGCAATTTACAATTACCATATTTAAAGCTAATACGAGAGACAATGTAGCAATCAGTCGTGTTACCTTGGTCAAAGTAAATATATGAAAGTAATTTGTCTCTTGCCTTTTAGAAGCTTACGCACGTTCGGCTACGTAGGGGCGCCCGGGCGTCCAAAACTACAAATTTGTCATAATGTCAATGATTTATTATTATGTACGATGTAAATATTATTCAGTATTTAGTAAGTAGTAGGTATACAGGAGTGTCAGGCATCCAAAGACGATGTCGAGGACAGTGCGAAAAGGAGAAGAAAGATAGAAAAGTTGACCCCACCACCATGTTGTATTAATAATTGCTAGTAAGAGAGAGAGAGAGAGAGAGAGAGAGTTAGATTTATAATTCTTCACGTGCTGGTTGCTTCTCCAAAACCTCTCGAGTTGCTACCCCCCGACTGGCATCAGATATTGAAACTTGGTTTTATTTACTAGCTCATCATACAGGTGTAATGAGTCTTACTTTATTACTTTGTAATGTTACTTTTAAGTATTATTGTATTTTAGGCGCTTCTTCTCCGCAATGATGGTCTTGTCCAAAGCGCTACTAGATTCACTCCATATTACCGACGTATAAAAGAGCCCTCATGTGGCCAATTTACTGAATAAATATTTTAAATTTTGAATTTTAAATCACGAGTTGGCAGAATTGATAAGATCGGACATTCGACTTTCGGAAGATGGCGTACATACATTTGCCTTATATGAGTGTAAAATAACTAAATTCTACCAACTTTTGAGTGATTGGGCGAAGTTTAGAGTGCATATTACGATGCTCGAGTCATATTTAAATGCTCATTAGCAGTTATAAACAAACTACTCTAGCTTTGTAAGTTGCCTAACTACTTACTATTGCATGCGATTTAACGACGATGACAACATTTTGTGCATATTTTCGCCAAAAGCGCTATCGCGGTAACGTCGCAGCCCCGACTGATTCAGTCTTATCAGTGCCCGGCCACGCTTCATCATTTGCTTATACTTATATACAAACCGTGTACAGTCGCGAACTTTAATTTGGTACCCACCTTAGGTCCAAAGTCAATCTGACATTCTACAACAATAAGGTTGAGTTTCCTAAAAGTTACAAATGACTTGACATCTCTAATAACATTGACGACTTCAAGCATATTTTTCTTGAAATGGGTCCCAAATTAACGTTCGTGATAGTACCATTGTTTGAAAATTGTCTACTGGCTGGTTTATACTGTGTCTTGGCCAATTACTGCTGGGAATAATTTAAAGGGAAAGGGGACCGTATTGTGCGGTTCAAAGCCTTAGGGCCGTTTATGCTCTGTGATTAAAGTTTCTGGGTAAAATCCATTTGGATATTGTGAAGATTGATACATTGTCAATTATGTTAATGTTTCCTCGTTTATCGAAACGGCATTTTCATTGCCTTAAAGTTCGTCTAAACTGGGCATTTCGAAGAGTTACATTACAGTACAATACAAATACTCTTTATTGAACACCACATACAATAACAGTAAGTAAAGTTAATAAGAAATGTCGCTAAGTATACTAGACTTAAATCTTTTCCACTTGATCTTCACTAGGACCTCGACGTATATACTTTTAAAAATAGAAACATATTTAGGTACCTATAATACATTTTAAGCATTTAATGTAGGAAACGAGAGCAGAGCACCTATTGCAAACGAGTTTTATTGCTAAATTTTTGATTTTTTTGTTTCACTTGAAACGAATACAATGTATGCTGTTTAGAAAACAGTCATAGAACACCAGAATCGTACTCGCAGTGGGTGGTACGACGGTAACCCAACATTTTGTTGAACTTCACTTCATCGATTGTATCATTTCATCATACGCTATTTTCTGCTGAAACCATGATGTTTTCAGGATATCTTAAACATTTATTTTAGGTTAAGTTAGCTTAGTCTTGCGACTCCCAAAAAAATAAATCTAATGTGCCGACAAAATTAAATGCTTTTCGATGAAATGAAAATTCTGCATAATGCTGCGTTCGTTGAAATGTGTGTTGGATAAAATATATTAGGTAACCATTTTATGATGGAAAATTGATTGGATACCGTTTTCGCAGCACTGTAATATACTTATAAGTCTTATCACTGTTTATTATTTCATTCTAAGAATAATAACATATTACACCTACACAAATGTGGATATGTTAAAATTAAGCGAAACAAATATTTTGTATTAATTATAGATTAAAAGTAATTTAATAAAAGCTGCAAGACTTAAAATCTCTTATACAATGATATTTTACTTGTAAAGAACGTTTGAATCTACGAACATAAAACAGCACTTATAACTTTTTTGAGCAAACTTTGTTAGAAGCATTTGTCTCTGTTAAATAACAACAAAAATATTCTAAGAAACTTTAACAGAAGGGGGCAACGTGGAACCATTATGTCTTTGGCCCCTGGGCTGGGGCTACATATTGTTAATTTACAAGGAGATTTTTTTTCTTGGCAGATCCATCTAGACACCGTGTATTTATTTAATGAAATACATATATATATATACATACATTAAATCACACCTGTTTCCCAGAGGGGTAGGCAGAGGGGTAAGCAAAATTTAATGAAATTTGAACATTAAATAAGTACTCACACTAGAGATGAGGCTTAGCGAGAATTCGTCTCAAAAATCTCGTTCTTACTATTTTTTGACTGTTGCATGGGACAGTGAATTCAATTGTATGCAAGTTTTTAGTCATTTTTATAAACTGTATACGTATGTATTTCTTTATGAGTTCAGCTAGTTAACTATTATTATTTAAAAGTTACCCAACTGCCGAAGGGGTAGGGTATTGTGTTTATCAGCCTATTTATGTATGTTTGTTCCTTTGTAGCGCTTTAGAAACTAAACGCGTGGACCGATGTTGATGATTCTTATGTCAATCGATTTGTCTTAATCTTGTGAGTGTCACTAAATATGACAGTAATTTAAATATTTATATGGCGGCAACTAGACGCCATACAGTAAAAAAGAAAAAAAAAGTGGATGAACCTTTGACAAATGGGGTATCATTAAACAAGTATTTAAAAATCGTCTTTAGGTTTCTGTATCATTTTTAGGGTTCCGTACCAAAATGGTACAAAAGGAACCCTTATGGTGAGACTTCGTTGTCTGTCTGTCTGTCTGTATGTCACAGCAGGTTTTCTCAGCAAATACAAATGCTATCAACTTGAAATTTAGCATAGTTGTACAACTTGCTTGCCCGCATCTAGTTGTAGTAAAAAAAAAATGAAATTAATTTTATTAATAATTGAAAAGGGGTCTAGAATGGGGGGTTCAAAAATGAAAGTGGTTCGATTATAGTAAATGGGGTGTCATATGAAAGGTCTTAATCTGCATATTTCAAAACTATTTTTTCGAAAATTTTCTGTGATGTACTTTTTGATTTATAGACAAAAATGTACAAAAAATGACCGTTCCCCCCCCTTATCTCCGAAGTTTATTAATCAAACATTCTGAAAAAAATCCTGACGTATAGATAATTACTTATATTTTCTGGGAAAAATTAAATAAAGTGTTCATTATTTACAGTTTTTGAGAAATAACAAAAAAACTAAGAAAATCTGTATTAAAATTTAGGCTAGGTAGTCAAAATCGACCTTATTAGCTGGAAAATAAAGCATATAACAAAATGAGTATTTTCTTTTGAGTATCTTCAATACGGAACCCTCGGTGCGCGAGTCCGACTCGCACTTGACCGGTTTTTTTTTATTTAGAACGATCATTTAGGATTTACAACGATTTAAAGTTGGTTAGCAACAGTCGGGTTTTGTAAAGCTCGCTTTTTGTTGTTAAGGTGAGGCGGGGCTATTGCAGCGAGTATTTTAGTGACTAATTGATTAATGAAAATTTAGTCAAGTAGATCCATATTACAATTTAAATGAGGTGAAGCGGAAGCCCCGCTGCACCTGCGGGGCTATTGTAACTTTTCATACTAATTTTAAAAGTAGAACACGTTTTAGTATGAAAAGTTACAATAGCGCAGGAGCTGCGGGGCTACCGCTTCACCTCATTTAAATTGTAATATGGATCTACTTGACTAAATTTTCATTAATCAATTAGTTACTAAAATATTCACTGCTAGACTAAATTAATTATGTAGCCCAAACCAACCTTAAGTTACGAGTGACCACTGCTTACCGCAAATTCTATGGACCTTGTCACTTGCTACTGTAAATACCACCACATTGTTGACACATAGTCAGGCACGTCACAAGCCTAACTAATGTTGATGCGTGACACCGCATTGATAATATTTGACAGTGTTTGTAATACAATGACGTTAGGTATTGTATGTATCATTGTTATGTGGTATACTTACACACAAAACAATTTTTTTTTTTACTTATATTAACTTTTATTTTTACGATTTAGTCAAAGTAACTAAATTTTTAATAAATGGATCAATTACAAGAGTTAAAAAGTTTCTAGTAGCAAAATTATAGATGAATAGCTTTTGCCCGCGACTTCGTCCGCGTAGATTTCGATTATGGTGATTCCCTCGGGAACTTATTTTTTTTTCGGAATGAAAAGTAGCCTCTGTCTTAACCAAGGGTATAAGCTATCTTCATTCTAAATTTAATTCAAATCCGTCACGCCGTTGAGGCGTGCAGGAGGAACAAACTAACAAGCACACACACACACACACACACACACACACACACACACATACACACACCCACACACACATGTACACTGCTGTTTAATAACAAGTAGGTACTAAATGTTAATTCTACAAATAAAGCCATAAATAACATGACATGTCATAAGCACTCTAATTACCTATCTCGTAAAATATAAAAATCACGTTCCAGCCAGCAAATGGCTTACAAAAATTATTCATTCTATGTATACTCGAGCTTTGTTCGCAAAAACCAGGTTAAGACTTGCAATTTCACCTTTTAAATTATAAAATGTGCTGTGCCAAACTAGGTTTACGTAAAGACTTCTAAAGCCCTAGACAAGATGCATTGCGAGAACGTTATCGTAATCGAAAATGGTATATTCTCTCACTTCAAGTCCATTTAGGTTCAGCAGTACAGGCTGTGCATTGTCAGTCAGTCATATTGCCAGTGAGCGTAAGAGTTTTATAGATATAGATTATTACATAGCATCTACAAACGTACACATCCTAATTTATTACAATTGGGGGCTATTAAAAATTCTGCTTGTCGCCCAATTTTCACCTACAGTAATGGACTAGCGGAATACGGGCGGAATAAAAAACACAATTTAGCCGTCTGCGTCGGGCACGAATTTATTTTGCTTATTCCCCGGCCGAAGTTAAAATTGTCGTGCTTTTGGGGATCCGTTGCTATATTTTAAATATAACTTAAATGACTATTTAATTTGTACACTGCTTGCTTTTTCTATGTATCTTTTAAGACTTTGACTGTAGGAAGTTTTTTTTTATAAGAGAGTTAGTCAACCGAGTATGTGGGTTACCTGATGGGAATCACCACCGTCTAAACACCAGCAACTGAAGAAGAGGCAAATGAGAGCTCATGGTGGCGTTATCTAAATGTTTGATTAATTTACGTTACACCTTTTATTTTAATTAATAGGTAACGTATTCATGTTTTTTGAATAATCTAAAAAAGAGTGACACAAAAAAAATTACCAATCTTACAAATGCACTAAGTCAAAAACTAATGATAATATTGGATATGCTTCAATTTTTACGCTCACATTTACAGAAAGCCTTCTTTCAAACTTTTTTTCACCTTTAAAACGAGTATATTACAGCAGACGTTACGAGGATATAATAAAGACACAAAGCAGTTCCTATTTTTATACGATTTTGACAGCTCAAGAGCCAAGAAAGACGCTAACCACGTGCATCCCAGAGAACCCCTTTGTGTAACGCCACTCGTTCCTAACTGAATGTTTCTTTTGATTCGCCCGGACACTCCGCGATGCCACCGTAAATGGATTATTCATTTGATTATCGGAGCAGTGGGAAAAGAATTCAATTTTGGATTCAATGAAATGATATTTCTGAGACCTTTCTGCAGCAAATAAATTTTATCGCTAAAATAAGTTAACTCCAACGAGTTGGGACTTTCAAGTGGACCAAGATGTTTTTGGAAATTGATTACAGTATTGCTTTGAGGTGAGTTGATTTTAAAGACTGCACAAGTTCAAGTCGGATTCGCACACTAAGGTTTTTCATATTACTTGTGTTTTTTTTAAATTATTTGTTGCAAATAATTATAACTCACTTTTTGAAAATTTCCTGTGTCTACCCTGTTACTGTTCACTAGATGCAGCCCGCTGACAGACAGACGAAAAAAAAGAGGTGGTAAAAGAGTTCCGGGTTTGGGTACGGAACCCTAAAGTTGGCACTTCATTTGGTTGTTAGTTGTAAAATTTTTTTCATTGTATCTCTTTCATTTGGGTTACTTTTGTTTCGGCGAAATATGTTTGGCAAATGTATCGTTTCCCAACCGTTTCATTTGCCAACCCGCTTTGTTTTCTGTAACCGTAAATATTTAACTAACCTAACCTAGCCTATAGGGTTCTACACAACGGTACTGAAATAAACCCTGAAAAAAATATAAAACATTGGATTGGCAAATGAAAATGTTGGGAAACGATACATTTGGCAAACATAATTTATTTTTGCCAAACGTCAGGCTCCCCTTCAATTTTTCATGTCTAATGTATGTGTTGTAAGATCTTTTTTTTAATGGCATGAAGTAGGCACACGAGCACTCAGGCCACCTGATGGTAAGTGGAATCTGACACCCACAGACATTTAAATTCTCAAGACTGCAATCTCAAGACTGCAATTCTAAGACTTCAAATGCGTTGCCAACCCTGAGGATTAGATGGAATGCCTCTCTGTTAGTAATTTCAAAGATTATCTTAAACACCGGGATACTGCAATGCGAATACTGCTGCTTGGCGGTGTGTATTTGGCAAACATGGCCAAGTGAATTGCTACCAGTAAAAGTACTTATTACTGGTACTTAATACTTAAGGAAGAGTGTCGTAATTATAATACAAGGTACTGCTTTACGTATGTACTACGATAACATTCAATAATACTTACACCTTATTTTACATGTTGGTCGGTAATAAAATTGCTGTATTGGTTTCTTGGTGGGTGTATATTAATAAAATAGACTGCGCCATTTATAACCACTTCACTCAAATAAACAACTTTTAATGAAGATTTTTATATCAAGGCGGTGTTAAAAAACATGCGGTTTGTCTGATAGTAAACTAGTTACCACAGTCAGATCTTGCGGCGCTTTTTCTCAGCAGTTCTTCTTGGGAAGCGCTGGGGCCCTAGCCAAGAAACATTACGTTAACTAGCGTTTCTATTAGAATCGTTTTTAAACCAATCGCGTGGGTTATCATCATTTCGTCTAAAACGCAACTCATACTAGCGGTAACAGGTCTAAAACGCTGCTAGTCTAAAGCGCATCTCGTCTAAACTGCAACTGGTCTAAGTAGCTACCAGTCTACGTCTCTACTGGTCTAAGCAGTAAGTGGTCTAGCAGACGATTCGCAACTGGTCTATAACGCATTTCGCCTAAAACACAACTGGTCTAATACGCACCTAATCTAAAACGCAACTGGTCTAATCAGACATCTAGCCTAAGACGCACCCCGTTTATAGCTGATTTGGTCTAAAACACTCCTAGTCTAAACTAGATATCGAACGTCGGTAAGTTGGTTCAGCCTTTTATTTCCTGTTTATCCTTTAAACTTTTATCAAATAATTTAATGGTAATACGAATTGTGGCTTGAGACAGTGCCTATTAGATACATGAAAAAATGAAAAATATTTACGTTTGTTTGTATAGTCACACGTGTTGTGGCTGTACATACAAATAAATAAAAATAAAATGATGAAGCAGTTTATATCTTTATTTTCATCACAAATCCATCTTAAACACAGGCTTACGATTTATTTTAATTATTTTGTGTTATGACACAAAACACTGTAACAAAACAAAAATTATGCTTATTCCTAACAAATACGAAGGGTACCTATCTTAAAATAACACAAAATGATGATGAATTCGAAATGACTAAAGACACAATTGGGGAGGGGAGTTAAGCCATCTTACTCATTAGAGCGAGATAATTTAACTCCCGTTTTATTTAACACCCTAATTTAGACATGTCTAAAACAGCTCAGAACTAAAATTTTTGTTTACATTAAACTTACTTAACTTTAAACTGTTCTTATAGCCTAAGCAAATTAATGTTTAGCCAAATGACTACTTAAACCAACTGCATTTTAGACGAGACACTACTTAGGTGAGTTGTGGCTTAGACCCCTTTCTACTTAGACCAGCTAAGGCTTAGACCACATGCTCTTAGGCCAGCTGTGATTTAGACCACTTACTGCTTAGACCAGTAGCAGTTTAGACGAGATGCGTTTTAGACTAGCAGCGTTTTAGACCTGTTACCGCTAGTACAAGTTGCGTTTTAGACGAAATGATGATAAACCGAATCGCGCTATTAGCGTAATGCAGCTTGGCTTGGCTTTAGGCTGTTAGATTTTTGACGTGTTAAAGTCCCCGTGCGGCCAACTAAGTGAATAAACTTCTTTTTTTGGATGGTAGCTGGTGTTTGTGTTATGTTCTTTAGTTATAAGTATTTACTAGAACAATGGTGCTGATTTCATTCTGGCCAAAATATTTACTTTGTAACAAATTCCAGAGGGGCTATTGTCTAACGCACTCGCAATCCCAACCGGCTTCAAAGCGGAGCAATTGTTTTCATTTTGTATGCAGACAAGCCTTCGATTTTCAAAATGAAAACGATCGTGATTGCGAGTGCGTTAGACAATAAGCCCTCTTAGGGCTTAATGTCTAACGCACTCGCAATCCCAACCGGCTTCAAAGCGGAGCAATTATTTTCATTTTGTATGCAGACAAGCCTTCGATTTTCAAAATGAAAACGATCGTGATTGCGAGTGCGTTAGACAATAAGCCCTCTTAGGGCTTAATGTCTAACGCACACGCAATCGCAACCGGCTTCAAAGTGGAGCAATTATTTTCATTTTGTATGCAGACAAGCCTTCGATTTTCAAAATGAAAACGATCGTGATTGCGAGTGCGTTAGACAATAAGCCCTCTGGTCAGAAACCGCATCGGAGCCCTGCACGGGTAGCACAAGTTGTATTTTCTCGCTTGTCGCTCAGTGTGTCTCTATCGTTACTGACTAGATAGAAAGGGAGATTCGAGAGACAAACAAGTCGCGGGCAACTTGTGCTAGCCGCACTGTATATTTTTTAATAACTATCGCATTCCACAATCTGCGGGCTTAGTATTGCTGCGTCTATATCACGCGTCAAATGTGGATAAAGCATCCGTCTCTCACGTACTATATTACGTGTCAGAAGGTGACGGATGCCTTATCCAGAGTTTGTCACGCGATAAACACAGTCATATTAGGACCTCTGGTATGGTCAATTAAGGCAAATAATAAAGGAAAAAAAATATATATTTAATTGTAACTATTATCAAATATATAAAAATCAAAATAATCGCGACCCCCTACTCTCAGAGCTGAAATGTTTTAAACAGCCAAACCGATTTTTTTTGAACCGGTCCTTAGTATGTTTTGCTATAAGGCAGACATAATTATTTGTTTATTCTAAATTGTAAATAGTAATAGGTAGAAATAATTAAGATATAATAATTTCTGAGTAACTTGATAGTAATTTTTGATGGAATGCTAATATCAATTAATTTTGATCACTAAGATATCCAAGTTACACAGTGAATTATTAATGTAATTTGTTATACGCTGTCTAAGTGCCTACTTGTCCAATTCTGTAATGGAATATTAATTGAAGTATAATGAGTTTAATTAATAATTATTCAATTACGAATAATGTCACGTTATATTATCAGCAAATACGAGTAATGTTTAAAAACGCTACTAATAAAAAACACGACGTACTTATTTCTTTAGCAATATTAAAGTTGTTAGTTTTAACTGATATTAATTTGTTAAGTACTTTTTAAATGAAATGTTTGGTTTCGTTAAGATTATCAATTTTTTACTAGAGTTAATAAATTCGTAGCAATTTCAAAGATTTATTTTACAAAAATATTATCACAATAGTTTTTACTAACCCTTCATTAACGTAAAACTAAGTCCTTTCCAATTAAAAACACTTCCAAAACAAATTAACCTTTTCACAATGGCCAATTTTTCGCCGTCCATTTTCAACCTCAGCCCCGACGTGGGACGTAGTGCCCGTCAATCGTGACCAATTGTGGGCAATCGTGGCGCTTTTTAGCCCGTCGTGGCACTATGGCTTAATTGAAAATTGTGGCGCCACTGTCACGTGTCAAGCACTGCAGTAGTTCTGGACCTGTTAATCTGACTTGCGATTGAAATTTTCTCTGCAGTTTTGGGTGTGCGGTTATATTTCCGATTGTAAAGGGTTGGAAGTAAGATTTTCTTTATATGACGTTAAATTGATGCTATGTTTAAATTAGTTATAGTGTTTAAGCCTTTTGTGATTGACATAATTCAGAACTCTAACAAAAAGCAAGTTTTAAAAAACCCTACTGTTCATGCATGCATGTTATTTTTAATTTTATTTCATTGTATATTTTAAATGTATCTTAATGTCTGTAATGTCTCTTCATGTCTGTATGGCCTTCCGTGTTTTCACCGAGCGGCCCCAACGGAAGACCAGCGTTGGCTTCACAGCCAGCACATGCTAAGTTGGGACTGTTCCGCAACACTAGCACTACATGTCGTCCCTTTTCCTTTATTTTTGTTAAAAAAAATATTGTCTTGTTATTTTTGTGAATAAATGTTTTGTTAAAACATACATACATATATGGGCTGATAAATACGTAAACCTCCTTCATCGGCAGAAAAAACAAGCAACAGCAATTAAAAAAAATGGGATCAGAATCAAAGTCATTACTCATAATCTTTTTACTGTGTCTGGTAACTAAAACTCTTACGGCCCCTTTACACGATTTCCATCATGGGTATGCGTAAGGGACGCATTTACACCTTAGAACGAGCAACATATTTTTCTTGTACCTCACTGTTACCCATTACTTCGTATCTTAAGCTGGCTCATGATGACCATCGTTATGGGCAGTGTGGTCTTCACACGATGGACGCATCGATCGACGTCGATCGATCGATCGAATTGTCCCGTCAGAGCCTAATCTAACCTAACCTTACTTTTTGCTTACAAGTGCGTGGGACAGCTTTAGTTTTTCGGTTAATACTTCGCTGACGAATTAAAAAGTAAGTTTTCCAAGAGAATAGTAACCTTAATGGTAGGTTGTATGGCTTTAAAGTTCATTTATATTTGCAATTTTAAGACTATTAATGCTTTGTCAAGCCTAAGAATACTAATATTTTTTTTTTTATTTTTTTTAAACCTAAAATCTAAACTGTCCCACGCTCATGTAAGCACATAAGGACAAGGTTAAGTTAGGTTAGATTAAATAACTATGCTCTGACGAGGCAACGACGTCCATCGATGCGTCAATCCAATTATATCCATTTTAGTGATTTTGCCGAATAAGTAATTTGATATTAATGTAGTTTTTTTACACAAACACACATAAATACAAATCCAACCAGCATGGGTTACGTTTACGTTTTTTTTTTCAACAAATTTCGCGATTGTTTTGTCTTAATGCTTTCCTTCATTATTAATTTGCCACAGCCATTTAAAGTTTGTCCCACGTCGCATTGTACGTTATTCAATCGACTTCATCACGCCACATAAACCCTTGTCACGCGAACTAAACTCCACCTTCCGACCGCGAACAGAAATATTTATGGTCCAAACGTCCCGAAGGTTGACAGCGACCTTTACGACGTACACATATGTGGACGTCACGTTTTTCTAGAGGCGGATAGGACATCTACTTTCATTTTACCAAAGGTAAAACTGAGTAAATTATTTTTTTATCTATCAAAATTCTCTTTATTAACTCTAACAGTCATGCTACACTCACGTATTCATTATTAATGGGAAATCAACATACAGAATAACTTACAAGGTATCTATCTAAACTTGGTCTGAGCTTACCTGTCTGAGAAGACAATTGTCTCCAATGAGACTCAGAGATGTAAAAAATGTCAGGATGACTGTCACTGTCCAAGATGTCATTTAAGAGCTCCATGGCCCGGTGCAGCTATTGTGAACAGTGAATTATGTAAGAATAATAATATTATCTAGTGAATCCAGCTTGCAAGCAAACGAGCAAATACTTATACTGTAGTGAATTTAATGTCAATTTAAAAATTAGTCTTTAAAAATGTATGTAAATCGTAGACAGTTTTTATTAAATTTTCTAAATCTGTAAAAAATTTAATTTTATTTTATTTTCGTGAAAAGAAAAGTCTGAATTAATATTATTTTTATGTCTATTAACTTGGGAGATAAAAGGGGGTACGGTTTGTACAATTTGTACATTTTCGGCTATATGCTGGGAAGCAAGTTATACAACTATGCCAAATTTCAAGTTGACAGCTTCCACATCATCAGAAGAAAACTCCTTTTTAAAATTTTGGTATGGAATCTTAAAAAAACATTTAAACTAACAATACATACCTACCAAGCACATTACTTTGCAAAGGGTCTATTTAAAATTGCTACTCACGCAAATAATATTTTATATTTTAAAAGCCATTATTTAACGGGTCGTCAATCATGATATTAAATTAAAAGTATCCCGTAATTAAATGTCGTGTCGCACGAAACAATGGAGCCGTGCATTCTAACTTGACAGTGGCCGTTTCCATTGTTTAGAAGCTCGCATTTATTACCCGTTGAGAAAAGTTTGTAATTGCACAGTAATTATGGCCAAAAGTTTTGGGCGTAAATTTAAAGCAGTTTCAAAACTTAAATCATTTTGGCGTACTAATAGTTTCACTGAATTACAATACAATTGTAATTTCAAAGAAGCTTTGCCTAATGCAATTTGAATATTGGACCGAAATATTAATTTAATTAACAACGTTTTACACAAAATTTCAAAGTCCAAAATTAAGCTCTCGGCATTTATTATGAATACTAGACCGAAAGATAATGGATTATGAAAATACCTACTCAAATGAAAAAACAAAGCCTGCGGAAAAAACGACTTTTAAGACTTCTTAAATATGAAAATGAATGAAAAATGCACGCAAACTGAGATATTAACTGAAACTAGTTCCTTCTAGAAGCTATAGTTAATTAAAATGCCAGCATGATAATTTAAAATTGTAACTCTATTTAAAAATTATGCCAACAAATTTTAATTGCTGTGGCAAAAGGCTGTAATAATTTAGATACCTACTTGAGCGCGAGTTCAACTGAGATAGAGTTAAAATATGCAAATTATCAATCGCAAAACTCAAAAACTACTTAATATAAACAACAACCTGTCGCCGACAAGCACGGAGCTAAGTCCGTCACCTGAGATGGAATTAATTGTTAAGTACTCGGTCTTAAGTTAAAAGTTTGCGGAGTAAGCAGCTGTTTCGATGTCCGACGAAGTTGCCGGCTTTTACACTTAAGTTATGAGAAAGGGTTTGAGTGGCAAGTGGTTAATAATTATAATTACGCAACGGCTAAAGGAAGGGTAATTAATAAATGTATGGATTTTTGTTACTGGAGAGGCCGAAAACAATTTTGATTAAATACCACGGATGGCCTATTTATTAGGAACAGAAGTAAAACCCCGTAATAAAGTACCTAAAATAAAATGCTTTTGGTCTGATTTTATAGGTTTTTTGGATAATTATTTATTTTAATAATGTACTTTTTGAAATATCAGCTTTTAATATTTTTTTATCAATGGTACAAAATATAACAATGACAATGCTACAAAATATAATATTTTCAAAAAAACTAATCTTAGCTACGCTCCAGCCTTAGCCTTCTAAACCTGACCTAACACAGTCGGTTTTGCACAGTTCAGAACTTTAGGAAATGTGACCTACAATATTTCAAAAATAAATAAATATTCCCTTGAACGTTATAGATATCCAATTCATAACTTTAGAAAATTATAATGCTTAACATTATGGATCATTATGGATGTTAGAATTATAAAGAGTTATGCTTTAAAAAAAAATATAAGTATCGACATTTAATTAGCATAAATAATTATGGAAACAATTTCTGACTCAAAATTCGCTACAATAAGTTTATGGATAGCAAAGAGATCCCATATGGGGAACTTTAAGAAACCAGAAACAAAAAAAAAGGAGCTCCAATTCAGTGATAATTAGAAAAATAGATCCGATCAGAAACATTTGATTTTCCTTAAAGAAGTTAACACCCCTTGGCTCATATCCATTAAAACGAACTGACGATTTGCACTTGGATTACCATTTATTGCCCCGCCAGTCGCCACGCTCGACGTATCGTAAATTTACAACACGCGAGCTTTTTGTGGACTCAGTGAGTCAGAGGTGACGCTCGACTTGAGTAACGCGTGACTGGAAGTTGAAAGGAAATAAAACTCGTCACAGACGGACACAGTTAACATACGTAAACGTGGTCGCATAATTTTAAAAAAATCTTGCGGGTTTTTTTTGATACGTAGCTGCCTATCGACTTGCCAAATTTTATTGTTAGTTACAATTTACTTTAGGTCATTAATGAAGGTCTTAATTGATGTGTTGACTTACACAAATACAAAGTCGTAAAAAATTATATGGATTTGTACTTTTATTTTCAAATCTTATTAATGGTCCGTTTTAAGAGGTTCATGGTACAGTCGAGGAAATTGATTGTTTACCAATTCGACACACGTTAATTAGCTGTGTTATACATTTCCTGGCATAACACGTGGAAAATGTAAAATCCGGTAAATTATAGTATTTGGTCAAACTGCTAAACAATCAAATTCTTCGACTGTACAATTAACCTCTGTTAAAACGGACCTTTTAGTATTTGAAAATACAAGTACAAATCCATACACATTTTTACAACTTTGTACGCACAACGAAGTTTTTTTTTTAATCTTTCTAAGATGAAAGCTCCCTTTGCAACAGAGATCAATTTTATATAATTGTAAACATTAGTATAATAATTAACGCTAACTAACAATTATCATTGGTGAAAAACATTTTTGATTGCTTGTCAAAATATAATTTCATATCAGACCACCTATGAATATTTTAATATAGATACCGCACTAAATATATCACAAACTTGACTTAGGAGCTTTAGAGTAAAAAGATAAATAATGTAGTTTTAGTTTTAAACAGAGCCTAAATATGTCAAATGTGAATCTGATTTAAATCTGACTTGGAATTTTCTTGCCTTTTAGAAGATGTTTATCGCTGTTCTCTTAGTACCTAACTCTCCGATTGACCATGAAATTAATATGAATATATTTACCTAAAATTATTTTCTTCTCCCGGTAAAGTTTCACATCTATAGGATAAGCGCAGAAAAAACAAAAAAAAAACCGTTTTACATTTTTAATACTAGTAAAGACTTCTGTTAATTTTCAACTAACGTTCGCTTCTCCCTCACACTTCCCTCCCTAAAACCTAGAAACGACCCTTAAATCGTGCCCCACCCGTCGCCGTCCATTCACGAGCCAACTTGATTGGGTTGGGTCCCTATTCGTGATAATTAGGACACAATTACGTATCAAACTAACGGTCGACTGTGATGACGGGGACGGTAATGACGTTAATGTTTGTGATCGTTACAACAATGATGATTTGAATGGAGATTGGTTTAAGGTATTATTCTGGGATTGGGTTTTGAATGACGTGCAATATTAAATATTGGTTACTAAACACAAACGTAAAGCTTTAAACTATGTTTGAAATTTCAATTGAATAAACGTGTTCAGTAATAAGGGTACAATTTCAGAACTTATAACACGTTAGTAACATTATGGAGTTATTCCACTAGCGATTTGGACAAGACTATTAATGCTGATTATAAATGCCTCGAAAAATATAGCTGGTCAAATCTAAAAGTAGCATTACAATTAATAAACAAGCATAGTAGAAAAATAATAGCAGATGTTAAAGCAAAAACATAACCACCAAGCAGCAATGACCGTATTTTTATGTTCCATGACTAACAAGGAAGCATTCTAGGTCCTTAACCTTTACTTATTGATAAATAAGAAGCCAATAACAAAAAGGTTCAGGAATAAAGTACTAAGGATTACGACTTATTATTTATAAAAGCGTTTATTGATATATTTCCGTCGCATATTGTTTACGATCCGTTAGGGAGCACATTTCATTCATAGCTCTTCGAGTTTTCATTTACGGCTATCGGCATCTTTGCGTGTCAATAATTTTTCTTTCTTTCCTACGATTGTAGGTAGGTAGGTTTCGTTTCTCTTATGGTATATTGTTTGCTGTGCAACCGCTTTTAATACAGCCTTTGTGTACTTTTTCTCTGACTCGTCAAAAATAATGTCTAAGCAGCAGTAACCGCATTTTTCTGTTCCGGTGTGGGGATAAAACAACCGGTGAAATTGCTAGCATAGACGCATAGACGCGATTTTTTCCTATTCCTTAAGGTTGGCAACGCATTTGTGGTCTTAGGATTGCAGTCTTCTCATTGTAGTCTTGAGAATGAGAATGTCTATGGGTCGCTGATTATACATATCATCAGGTTGATTGTACTCGATTGCCAACTCCATGCCGTCTAAAGAGTGGAATGCGCCCGTCTAAAGAGTGGAATGCGCTTCCCGCGTCTGTATTTCCGAGCGCATACAATCCGAACCAATTTAAGATTACGGTGAATACCTAGGCATCTTCTGGGTGAACTCGCTTCATCGTCGACAAAATCTTCGCCCTCTCGGGGCAAGAGTTAGTCAAGAGTAAAACCATTTTCTATAAAAATGTTTCTCATACGGTTTAATGCTAGCCATGACTTTAGCTAAAACTGAACCTCTTGCACTGTATTTTCTGGTTGAGTAGTAAAAAAACATATATTTCGAAAATTATACAATTTTTTATATGTGATGAGATGAGATCATGTAACTTAAAGAGTGAACATAGAGGAGAAAAGAAAAAGCCGTGGATGAAAAGCGAAGACAGGCCCTGGCCATGATTCTTAACGCATAACTATACTATTTTCGAAAACTCGAAAGTTTCTGGAATTGTCATAAGCGCTCGACAAGACCCTCGGGCAGCTTACGTCAATCCTTTAGATCAGTGTTTTTCAACCTTTTTCATGACACGACCCCCCTGGCATGTAAAAATATTTCGCGACCCCCCGCCCTTGGCTTTTTGATCATAAATGTTATTTTGTTATAAATATTCATTCCATACAACGTTTTCATTTATTTTACTGAGGTTCTCTCGACCTCTTGCGACCCCCCTACAGAAACTTCGCGACCCCCAGGGGGTCGCGACCCACAGTTTGAAAAACACTGCTTTAGATTATCAATAACGATAACGCTCTCGCAATACATCTTTTCTAGGGCCAACAATAAGGAATCACAGGAGATACTGATTACACCACAATGAAAAGACAAACCAACAACAGTTGTTGGTTGTCTTTTCATTACTGTACAGTCAAAGACTTTAATTGTAATGCCATTATGGAACCCTGTCGCATAACGTTAATCATTAATTTAGGCGTAATTTATTTCATGTGGTTTGACGCTGTTATTATGACAGGGATCCATAGTGACAACAATAAAAGTCCTTGACTGTACAAAGAGGCGTATGATTACTAGGAAGGCTGACCCCAAATAAGTTGTGACCAAAACTAAGAGTACAGAGATACAATTTAAAAAAAAAGAAGTTTTCATTTTAAAATTTGGCATAAACTTTCGTAATATTATTCAAACGTAAGCTACTCGTACGTAAGTGAGCTTTTAGCCAAAAGCACGGACTCTAGTCATGTCCGTGAAGTTAGCAGATCATTTTCCGGAAAATCAAAAATAAATCGGAGTTCTATTGGCATGCAGGATAGTTCTATAGTTCCTGATACTTTTTAAACATAGTTCTGGCGATTTAAGCTGAAAAAATGAAACTCGTTTTTAGGTGAAAATGCTCTGCTAACTTCACGCAATCAGCATATCATTTTTCGTCAAATTAAAAAACAAAAGGTGTTTTGGCATCGCACAGTAGAGTTCTATAGTTCTAGATACATTTTGGAAAAGTACAAGACGATATAACAACAAAAAAAATTTTTTTACTTGCAATGAAAATGCTCTGCTAACTTCACGCACATAGCATATCATTTTTCATCAAATTAAAAAACCAAAGGTGTTTTGGCATCGCACAGCAGAGTTCTATAGTTCTGGATACATTTTGGAAAAGTACAAGACGATATAACAACAAAAAAAATTTTTTTACTTGCAATGAAAATGCTTTGCTAACTACAAGCACAAAAAATAATAATATCATTTTTCAGTAAATCAAAAATCAAAATATGTTTGGGTACCGTACAACAGAGTTCTACAGTCCTAGATCGATTGATAAAAAAATATTACTAAAATATATTAATTATTAAAAAAATGATCTGCTAACTTCACATATGCTCTGCTAGGCGGTTGGACAGAGTTCTGGGCTTTATTTTGGTCTCAAACGTTTAATGTGACTGTGTTTGCGATAGATCTGAGGAGTTCTAGCTCCTAGATCACTTGTTTTTATTTTTCATGATGTCATATGAAAAATCGTAAAATCCAAGATATGCCTATGCTCTGCTAGGCGGTAGGCTAGAGTTCTGGGCTCTATTTTGGTCTCAAACGTTTAAGGTAACTGTATTTGCAATAGATCTGAGGAGTTCTAGCCCCTAGATCACTCCTTTATATTTTTCATGATGTCATATGAAAAATCGTAAAATCCAAGATATGCCTATGCTCTGCTAGGCGGTGGGATAGAGTTCTGGGCTTTATTTTGATCTCAAACGTTTAAAGTGACCGTGTTTGCGATAGATCTGAGGAGTTCTAGCTCCTAGATCACTTGTTTATATTTTTCATGATGTCATATGAAAAATCGAAAAGGCCAAGATATGCCTATGCTCTGCTAGGCGGTAAGACAGAGTTCTGGGTTTTATTTTGATCTTAAACGTTTAAGGTGACCATGTTTGCAATAAATCTGAGGAGTTCTAGCTCCTAGATCACTTGTTTATATTTTTCATGATGTCATATGAAAAATCGAAAAATCTAAGATATGCCTATGCTCTGCTAGGCGGTGGGACAGAGTTCTGGGCTTTATTTTGATCTCAAACGTTTAAAGTGACCGTGTTTGCAATAAATCTGAGTAGTTCTAGCCCCTAGATTACTTGTTTATATTTTTGACGATTTTATTTGAAAAATCCTAAAATCCGAGATATGCCTATAATCTGCTAGGCGGTGGGCTAGAGTTCTGGGCTTTATTTTGATCTCAAACGTTTAAGGTAACTGTATTTGCAATAGATCTAAGGAGTTCTAGCTCCTAGATCACTTGTTTGTAATATTAATGATGTCATATGAAAAATCGTAAAATCCAAGATACCCCTATGCTCTGCTAGGCGGTGGGATAGAGTTCTGGGCTACATTTTAGTCTCAAACGTTTAAGGTGACCGTGTTTGCAATAAATCTGAGGAGTTCTAGCCCCTAAGTCACTTGTTTATATTTTTCATGATGTCATATGAAAAATCGTAAAATCCAAGATATGCCTATGCTCTGCTAGGCGGTGGGCTAGAGTTCTGGGCTTTATTTTGGTCTCAAACGTTTAAGGTAACTGTATTTGCAATAGATCTGAGGAGTTCTAGCCTCTAGATCACTCCTTTATATTTTTCATGATGTCATATGAAAAATCGTAAAATCCAAGATATGCCTATGCTCTGCTAGGCGGTGGGATAGAGTTCTGGGCTTTATTTTGGTCTCAAACCTTTAATGTGACTGTGTTTGCGATAGATATGAGGAGTTCTAGCTCCTAGATCACTTGTTTATATTTTTCATGATGTCATATGAAAAATCGAAAAGGCCAAGATATGCCTATGCTCTGCTAGGCGGTGGGACAGAGTTCTGGGCTTTATTTTGATCTTAAACGTTGAAGGTGACCGTGTTTGCAATAAATCTGAGGAGTTCTAGCTCCTAGATCACTTGTTTTTATTTTTCATGATGTCATATGAAAAATCGTAAAATCCAAGATATGCCTATGCTCTGCTAGGCGGTAGGCTAGAGTTCTGGGCTCTATTTTGGTCTCAAACGTTTAAGGTAACTGTATTTGCAATAGATCTGAGGAGTTCTAGCCCCTAGATCACTCCTTTATATTTTTCATGATGTCATATGAAAAATCGTAAAATCCAAGATATGCCTATGCTCTGCTAGGCGGTGGGATAGAGTTCTGGGCTTTATTTTGATCTCAAACGTTTAAAGTGACCGTGTTTGCGATAGATCTGAGGAGTTCTAGCTCCTAGATCACTTGTTTATATTTTTCATGATGTCATATGAAAAATCGAAAAGGCCAAGATATGCCTATGCTCTGCTAGGCGGTAAGACAGAGTTCTGGGTTTTATTTTGATCTTAAACGTTTAAGGTGACCATGTTTGCAATAAATCTGAGGAGTTCTAGCTCCTAGATCACTTGTTTATATTTTTCATGATGTCATATGAAAAATCGAAAAATCTAAGATATGCCTATGCTCTGCTAGGCGGTGGGACAGAGTTCTGGGCTTTATTTTGATCTCAAACGTTTAAAGTGACCGTGTTTGCAATAAATCTGAGTAGTTCTAGCCCCTAGATTACTTGTTTATATTTTTGACGATTTTATTTGAAAAATCCTAAAATCCGAGATATGCCTATAATCTGCTAGGCGGTGGGCTAGAGTTCTGGGCTTTATTTTGATCTCAAACGTTTAAGGTAACTGTATTTGCAATAGATCTAAGGAGTTCTAGCTCCTAGATCACTTGTTTGTAATATTAATGATGTCATATGAAAAATCGTAAAATCCAAGATACCCCTATGCTCTGCTAGGCGGTGGGATAGAGTTCTGGTCTACATTTTAGTCTCAAACGTTTAAGGTGACCGTGTTTGCAATAAATCTGAGGAGTTCTAGCCCCTAAGTCACTTGTTTATATTTTTCATGATGTCATATGAAAAATCGTAAAATCCAAGATATGCCTATGCTCTGCTAGGCGGTGGGCTAGAGTTCTGGGCTTTATTTTGGTCTCAAACGTTTAAGGTAACTGTATTTGCAATAGATCTGAGGAGTTCTAGCCTCTAGATCACTCCTTTATATTTTTCATGATGTCATATGAAAAATCGTAAAATCCAAGATATGCCTATGCTCTGCTAGGCGGTGGGATAGAGTTCTGGGCTTTATTTTGGTCTCAAACCTTTAATGTGACTGTGTTTGCGATAGATATGAGGAGTTCTAGCTCCTAGATCACTTGTTTATATTTTTCATGATGTCATATGAAAAATCGAAAAGGCCAAGATATGCCTATGCTCTGCTAGGCGGTGGGACAGAGTTCTGGGCTTTATTTTGATCTTAAACGTTTAAGGTGACCGTGTTTGCAATAAATCTGAGGAGTTCTAGCTCCTAGATCACTTGTTTATATTTTTCATGATGTCATATGAAAAATCGAAAAATCTAAGATATGCCTATGCTCTGCTAGGCGGTGGGACACAGTTCTGGGCTTTATTTTGATCTCAAACGTTTAAAGTGACCGTGTCTGCAATAAATCTGAGGAGTTCTAGCCCCTAGATTACTTGTTTATATTTTTGACGATTTTATTTGAAAAATCGTAAAATCCGAGATATGCCTATGCTCTGCTAGGCGGTGGGCTAGAGTTCTGGGCTTTATTTTGATCTCAAACGTTTAAAGTAACTGTATTTGCAATAGATCTAAGGAGTTCTAGCTCCTAGATCACTTGTTTGTAATATTAATGATCTCATATGAAAAATCGTAAAATCCAAGATACCCCTATGCTCTGCTAGGCGGTGGGATAGAGTTCTGGGCTACATTTTAGTCTCAAACGTTTAAGGTGACCGTGTTTGCAATAAATCTGAGGAGTTCTAGCCCCTAAGTCACTTGTTTATATTTTTCATGATGTCATATGAAAAATCGTAAAATCCAAGATATGCCTATGCTCTGCTAGGCGGTGGGCTAGAGTTCTGGGCTTTATTTTAGTCTCAAACGTTTAAAGTGACTATGTTTGCGATAGATCTGAGGAGTTCTAGCCCCTAGATTACTCCTTTATATTTTTCATGATGTCATATGAAAAATCGTAAAATCCAAGTTATGCCTATGCTCTGCTAGGCGGTGGGCTAGAGTTCTGGGCTTTATTTTGGTCTCAAACGTTTAAGGTAACTGTATTTGCAATAGATCTGAGGAGTTCTAGCCTCTAGATCACTCCTTTATATTTTTCATGATGTCATATGAAAAATCGTAAAATCCAAGATATGCCTATGCTCTGCTAGGCGGTGGGATAGAGTTCTGGGCTTTATTTTGGTCTCAAACCTTTAATGTGACTGTGTTTGCGATAGATATGAGGAGTTCTAGCTCCTAGATCACTTGTTTATATTTTTCATGATGTCATATGAAAAATCGAAAAGGCCAAGATATGCCTATGCTCTGCTAGGCGGTGGGACAGAGTTCTGGGCTTTATTTTGATCTTAAACGTTTAAGGTGACCGTGTTTGCAATAAATCTGAGGAGTTCTAGCTCCTAGATCACTTGTTTTTATTTTTCATGATGTCATATGAAAAATCGTAAAATCCAAGATATGCCTATGCTCTGCTAGGCGGTAGGCTAGAGTTCTGGGCTCTATTTTGGTCTCAAACGTTTAAGGTAACTGTATTTGCAATAGATCTGAGGAGTTCTAGCCCCTAGATCACTCCTTTATATTTTTCATGATGTCATATGAAAAATCGTAAAATCCAAGATATGCCTATGCTCTGCTAGGCGGTGGGATAGAGTTCTGGGCTTTATTTTGATCTCAAACGTTTAAAGTGACCGTGTTTGCGATAGATCTGAGGAGTTCTAGCTCCTAGATCACTTGTTTATATTTTTCATGATGTCATATGAAAAATCGAAAAGGCCAAGATATGCCTATGCTCTGCTAGGCGGTAAGACAGAGTTCTGGGTTTTATTTTGATCTTAAACGTTTAAGGTGACCATGTTTGCAATAAATCTGAGGAGTTCTAGCTCCTAGATCACTTGTTTATATTTTTCATGATGTCATATGAAAAATCGAAAAATCTAAGATATGCCTATGCTCTGCTAGGCGGTGGGACAGAGTTCTGGGCTTTATTTTGATCTCAAACGTTTAAAGTGACCGTGTTTGCAATAAATCTGAGTAGTTCTAGCCCCTAGATTACTTGTTTATATTTTTGACGATTTTATTTGAAAAATCCTAAAATCCGAGATATGCCTATAATCTGCTAGGCGGTGGGCTAGAGTTCTGGGCTTTATTTTGATCTCAAACGTTTAAGGTAACTGTATTTGCAATAGATCTAAGGAGTTCTAGCTCCTAGATCACTTGTTTGTAATATTAATGATGTCATATGAAAAATCGTAAAATCCAAGATACCCCTATGCTCTGCTAGGCGGTGGGATAGAGTTCTGGGCTACATTTTAGTCTCAAACGTTTAAGGTGACCGTGTTTGCAATAAATCTGAGGAGTTCTAGCCCCTAAGTCACTTGTTTATATTTTTCATGATGTCATATGAAAAATCGTAAAATCCAAGATATGCCTATGCTCTGCTAGGCGGTGGGCTAGAGTTCTGGGCTTTATTTTGGTCTCAAACGTTTAAGGTAACTGTATTTGCAATAGATCTGAGGAGTTCTAGCCTCTAGATCACTCCTTTATATTTTTCATGATGTCATATGAAAAATCGTAAAATCCAAGATATGCCTATGCTCTGCTAGGCGGTGGGATAGAGTTCTGGGCTTTATTTTGGTCTCAAACCTTTAATGTGACTGTGTTTGCGATAGATATGAGGAGTTCTAGCTCCTAGATCACTTGTTTATATTTTTCATGATGTCATATGAAAAATCGAAAAGGCCAAGATATGCCTATGCTCTGCTAGGCGGTGGGACAGAGTTCTGGGCTTTATTTTGATCTTAAACGTTTAAGGTGACCGTGTTTGCAATAAATCTGAGGAGTTCTAGCTCCTAGATCACTTGTTTATATTTTTCATGATGTCATATGAAAAATCGAAAAATCTAAGATATGCCTATGCTCTGCTAGGCGGTGGGACACAGTTCTGGGCTTTATTTTGATCTCAAACGTTTAAAGTGACCGTGTCTGCAATAAATCTGAGGAGTTCTAGCCCCTAGATTACTTGTTTATATTTTTGACGATTTTATTTGAAAAATCGTAAAATCCGAGATATGCCTATGCTCTGCTAGGCGGTGGGCTAGAGTTCTGGGCTTTATTTTGATCTCAAACGTTTAAAGTAACTGTATTTGCAATAGATCTAAGGAGTTCTAGCTCCTAGATCACTTGTTTGTAATATTAATGATCTCATATGAAAAATCGTAAAATCCAAGATACCCCTATGCTCTGCTAGGCGGTGGGATAGAGTTCTGGGCTACATTTTAGTCTCAAACGTTTAAGGTGACCGTGTTTGCAATAAATCTGAGGAGTTCTAGCCCCTAAGTCACTTGTTTATATTTTTCATGATGTCATATGAAAAATCGTAAAATCCAAGATATGCCTATGCTCTGCTAGGCGGTGGGCTAGAGTTCTGGGCTTTATTTTAGTCTCAAACGTTTAAAGTGACTATGTTTGCGATAGATCTGAGGAGTTCTAGCCCCTAGATTACTCCTTTATATTTTTCATGATGTCATATGAAAAATCGTAAAATCCAAGTTATGCCTATGCTCTGCTAGGCGGTGGGCTAGAGTTCTGGGCTTTATTTTGGTCTCAAACGTTTAAGGTAACTGTATTTGCAATAGATCTGAGGAGTTCTAGCCTCTAGATCACTCCTTTATATTTTTCATGATGTCATATGAAAAATCGTAAAATCCAAGATATGCCTATGCTCTGCTAGGCGGTGGGATAGAGTTCTGGGCTTTATTTTGGTCTCAAACCTTTAATGTGACTGTGTTTGCGATAGATATGAGGAGTTCTAGCTCCTAGATCACTTGTTTATATTTTTCATGATGTCATATGAAAAATCGAAAAGGCCAAGATATGCCTATGCTCTGCTAGGCGGTGGGACAGAGTTCTGGGCTTTATTTTGATCTTAAACGTTTAAGGTGACCGTGTTTGCAATAAATCTGAGGAGTTCTAGCTCCTAGATCACTTGTTTATATTTTTCATGATGTCATATGAAAAATCGAAAAATCTAAGATATGCCTATGCTCTGCTAGGCGGTGGGACACAGTTCTGGGCTTTATTTTGATCTCAAACGTTTAAAGTGACCGTGTTTGCAATAAATCTGAGGAGTTCTAGTCCCTAGATTACTTGTTTATATTTTTGACGATTTTATTTGAAAAATCGTAAAATCCGAGATATGCCTATGCTCTGCTAGGCGGTGGGCTAGAGTTCTGGGCTTTATTTTGATCTCAAACGTTTAAAGTAACTGTATTTGCAATAGATCTAAGGAGTTCTAGCTCCTAGATCACTTGTTTGTAATATTAATGATCTCATATGAAAAATCGTAAAATCCAAGATACCCCTATGCTCTGCTAGGCGGTGGGATAGAGTTCTGGGCTACATTTTAGTCTCAAACGTTTAAGGTGACCGTGTTTGCAATAAATCTGAGGAGTTCTAGCCCCTAAGTCACTTGTTTATATTTTTCATGATGTCATATGAAAAATCGTAAAATCCAAGATATGCCTATGCTCTGCTAGGCGGTGGGCTAGAGTTCTGGGCTTTATTTTAGTCTCAAACGTTTAAAGTGACTATGTTTGCGATAGATCTGAGGAGTTCTAGCCCCTAGATTACTCCTTTATATTTTTCATGATGTCATATGAAAAATCGTAAAATCCAAGTTATGCCTATGCTCTGCTAGGCGGTAGGCTAGAGTTCTGGGCTCTATTTTAGTCTCAAACGTTTAAGGTAACTGTATTTGCAATAGATCTGAGGAGTTCTAGCCTCTAGATCACTCCTTTATATTTTTCATGATGTCATATGAAAAATCGTAAAATCCAAGATATGCCTATGCTCTGCTAGGCGGTGGGATAGAGTTCTGGGCTTTATTTTGGTCTCAAGCGTTTAATGTGACTGTGTTTGCGATAGATCTGAGGAGTTCTAGCTCCTAGATCACTTGTTTATATTTTTCATGATGTCATATGAAAAATCGAAAAGGCCAAGATATGCCTATGCTCTGCTTGGCGGTGGGACAGAGTTCTGGGTTTTATTTTGATCTTAAACGTTTAAGGTGATCGTGTTTGCAATAACTCTGAGGAGTTCTAGCCCCTAGATTACTTGTTTATATTTTTGACGATTTTATTTGAAAAATCGTAAAATCCAAGATATGCCTATGCTCTGCTAGGCGGTGGGATAGAGTTCTGGGCTTTATTTTGATCTCAAACGTTTAAAGTGACTATGTTTGCGATAGATCTGAGGAGTTCTAGCCCGTAGAATACTTGTTTATATTTTTCATGATCTTATTTGAAAAAATCGTAAAATCCAAGATATGCCTATGCTCTGCTAGGCGGTGGGCTAGAGTTCTGGGCTTTATTTTGGTCTCAAACGTTTAAGGTAACTGTATTTGCAATAGATCTGAGGAGTTCTAGCCCCTAGATCACTCCTTTATATTTTTCATGATGTCATATGAAAAATCGTAAAATCCAAGATATGCCTATGCTCTGCTAGGCGGTAGGCTAGAGTTTTGGGCTCTATTTTGGTCTCAAACGTTTAAGGTAACTGTATTTGCAATAGATCTGAGGAGTTCTAGCCTCTAGATCACTCCTTTATATTTTTCATGATGTCATATGAAAAATCGTAAAATCCAAGATATGCCTATGCTCTGCTAGGCGGTCGGATAGAGTTCTGGGCTTTATTTTGATCTCAAACGTTTAATGTGACTGTGTTTGCGATAGATCTGAGGAGTTCTAGCTCCTAGATCACTTGTTTATATTTTTCATGATGTCATATGAAAAATCGAAAAATCCAAGATATGCCTATGCTCTGCTAGGCGGTGGGATAGAGTTCTGGGCTACATTTTAAACTTAAACGTTTAATGTGACTGTATTTGCAATAGATCTGAGGAGTTCTAGCCCCTAGATCACTCCTTTATATTTTTATGATGTCATATGAAAAATCGTAAAATCCAAGATATGCCTATGCTCTGCTAGGCGGTAGGCTAGAGTTCTGGGCTCTATTTTGGTCTCAAACGTTTAAGGTAACTGTATTTGCAATAGATCTGAGGAGTTTTAGCCCCTAGATCACTCCTTTATATTTTTCATGATGTCATATGAAAAATCGTAAAATCCAAGATATGCCTATGCTCTGCTAGGCGGTAGGCTAGAGTTCTGGGCTCTATTTTGGTCTCAAACGTTTAAGGTAACTGTATTTGCAATAGATCTGAGGAGTTCTAGCCTCTAGATCACTCCTTTATATTTTTCATGATGTCATATGAAAAATCGTAAAATCCAAGATATGCCTATGCTCTGCTAGGCGGTAGGCTAGAGTTCTGGGCTCTATTTTGGTCTCAAACGTTTAAGGTAACTGTATTTGCAATAGGTCTGAGGAGTTCTAGCCCCTAGATCACTCCTTTATATTTTTCATGATGTCATATGAAAAATCGTAAAATCCAAGATATGCCTATGCTCTGCTAGGCGGTGGGCTAGAGTTCTGGGCTATATTTAAATCTCAAACGTTTAAAGTGACTGTGTTTTTAAAAGATCTGAGGAGTTCTAGCTCCTAGATCACTTGTTTATATTTTTCATGATGCCATATGAAAAATCGAAAAATCCGAGATATGCCTATGCTCTGCTAGGCGGTGGGCTAGAGTTCTGGGCTTTATTTTGATCTCAAACGTTTAAAATAACTATATTTGCAATAGATCTAAGGAGTTCTAGCTCTTAAATCACTTGTTTGTAATATTAATGATGTCATATGAAAAATCGTAAAATCCAAGATACGCCTATGCTCTGCTAGGCGGTTGGACAGAGTTCTGGGCTTTATTTTGATCTCAAACGTTTAATGTGACTGTGTTTGCGATAGATCTGAGGAGTTCTAGCTCCTAGATCACTTGTTTATATTTTTCATGATGCCATATGAAAAATCGAAAAATCCGAGATATGCCTATGCTCTGCTAGGCGGTGGGCTAGAGTTCTGGGCTTTATTTTGATCTCAAACGTTTAAAATAACTATATTTGCAATAGATCTAAGGAGTTCTAGCTCTTAAATCACTTGTTTGTAATATTAATGATGTCATATGAAAAATCGTAAAATCCAAGATACGCCTATGCTCTGCTAGGCGGTTGGACAGAGTTCTGGGCTTTATTTTGATCTCAAACGTTTAATGTGACTGTGTTTGCGATAGATCTGAGGAGTTCTAGCTCCTAGATCACTTGTTTATATTTTTCATGATGCCATATGAAAAATCGAAAAATCCGAGATATGCCTATGCTCTGCTGGGCGGTGGGATAGAGTTCTGGGCTACATTTTAGTCTCAAACGTTAGTGACTGTGTTTGCAATAAATCTGAGGAGTTCTAGCCCCTAGACTACTTTTTTATATTTTTCATGATCTTATTTGAAAAAATCGTAAAATCCAAGATATGCCTATGCTCTGCTAGGCGGTGGGCTAGAGTTCTGGGCTTAATTTTGGTCTCAAATGCTTCAAATGACCGTGCTTGCGATATTCCTCAGGGGTTCTATCCCCTAGATCACTTGTTTATATTTTTCATGATGTCATAATATGAAAAATCTTAAATTCCTAGATACTCGTATGCTCTGCTAGGCGGTATGCTAAAGTTATGGCCTGATTTTGAACTGAATCAAATGAAACTTGTATGCAAAGCACATACGTAACTTCTACAGTTATGGTTTATTATTCGTCTGCAACATGCCCTGAACTTGTTGCGTTTAATATGACACTCGGGAGAATGAATGAATATGACAAACATACGAGTATGCTAGTAGCATTCTCATATGTTTACATATGAATAGTTAGATCGGTTCTTCAAACTTATTAATTCCGCGTAGCAAACTTTCCAGTCGCATTTTTCCTCTTTTTAATTTTTCACTGAACGCATTGTTTCCCATTTTGAATTTTCAGCCATCGCATATTTTCCATTTAGGATTTTCCCCACTCGCAAAATTTGCCACTGTTATTAAGTCGAAATAGATGGAAATAGGTAGATAGGTTTAGGTTATGTTAGTTTTGCAGAAGGCCCGATGGGCCATAGCATCTAGAAAAAGGAGCTCCGCGGTAGCGGAGCTCCGTCGGCTCAGTAAAATTGATTTTAAATTGAGAAAACATGCAAATGAGGACAATCCAAAATGGAAAATATGCAATTGGTAAAAAAAAACAATGGATAGTAATACGATTGGAGAAAAAATAAAATGGGGAAAAATGCGAATGGCAAGTTTGCTGCGCGGAATTAGTCTGTTCGGGTAACCGATCTACATATGTTCTCATCTACGCATCATTTGCATCACATCAGTAACTCGTCCCCTTAACCTTTAGTCAAAAATAGTTTTATTTACGGACATGTGTCCACTAGCTTTCCGCGCGCGACTTCGTCTGCGGAGAGTCAGAACCTTTTGTAAAAGTACAGATATTAGTTTACATTACCTTCAAAGGGTTTTATTTAATTAAAAAAATCTAAACATGAACGTTAGGGACATATTTTAAAAACTGGTTTTTTATTTGATTTGTAATGGTGTTGATACTGAGTTTCATGTATCTAACTCGTCCAATCACAATTCTTATTTATAGGTAAACAGTAACCTTTATGCCAATTCCTACATTTCTCACTTGAAAAACGACCAAATTCCAATACAAACTTCAACCCCCAGTTTTCCTCCTTTTCCGGAATTGCCGTAAGGGTTTTTATATATATCCTAAATAATGATGCTCAGGATTCTCATTTCAAAAATAACCGAACTCTCTTACTTACTTTTTTTCTTCTCTTTAGGCTTATATATATTTCCACATTTCTTGCTTCAAAAATGACTAAAATCCCGTACAAATCTCTTACACCGCCATTTACAGGGATATTTTTTCCAAAATCTCCGAAAGCAATATTTATTATTTATATACAATAGCCCTTACATCACCTTACTTTATAAATGCGAAAGTTGTGTGTGTGTGTGTGTGTGTGTGTGTGTGTGTGTGTGTGTGTGTGTGTGTGTGTGTGTGTGTGTGTGTTGTTACCTCTTCACGCTGCAACGGCTGGACGGATTTGGATGAAATTTGGAATGGAGATAGCTTATACCCTGGATTAACACATAGGCTTTTTATCCCGGAAAATTTAAAAGTTCCCGAGGGAATAACTATAATCGAAATCTAAGAAATCTAATCCTACTCATATTATAAACCCTAAGGGGTAAAAGGAGGGTGTAGAATTTTGTATGAGTTTCGTCATTTTTAACCGACTTTAAAAAAGGAGGAGGTTATACTTTCCACTGTATGTATTTCATTATTTTTTATGTATTTTCACTGATTTCTCCATCAATTGTGGACCGATTTTAAAAAATCTTTTTTGTGTTGATAGAGTGTACTTTTGAGGTGGTCCCATTGTCACCAAATCTAAATCCAATCAGGGGATCAGTTTCGAATTGAGGGAACTCGTCAAATATTGTAGGCAAACATAATGTCTAGCATTTGCATTCAGAAAGTATCATTTGGTGAAATGGAACTGATGATAAAGACCACCGAATGGCCACCGGAACTCCCCAACGATACCTTTCTCAAGGGCGACGATAAGATATCCCAATTAAGATAGTTGAGCGACTACAACGAAGGACATTTAATTGTTTAAATATGACTATGACCTTCCCGCGGCGTTGCTGGCGGCGATCGTGAAATGTCTTAAAGTGGGACTAGGTAGGTACATAAACGTATTATGATCTGTAAAAAGTACAAAATAAAACAAATGTTTTAAAAAACGAAAATCCACCTTCAAAAACGCATTTATTTTGTGAAGTTAGAAACATGAAAATTGGCATATACAAACACAAATAAAATGTATAGCTTACAGCGACTAAGGAATAAAAGGGGGATGTAGAATTTTATATGAGAGTTCGTCATGTTTGTAGTTAGAAACGTTAAAATTGGTGTTACTAAAAAAATCTTACTTTTGGCGATTTTGAAAACAATAGGTATTCCTAAGGAGTTGAAATGGGGGATAGAGGTATGTATCGAAGTTAAATAAACTAATAGCTAAGGTTAGGTTAGGGTAAAGTTTTTTTTTGACCATCCATAATCCGAATAGGCTTAGTTAGGTTAAGTTATTTTTTGACCACCAAGTACCGAAAATTAGTCATGTAGAAAATTAAATACACTAACTTTTCTTTATTACCTATTCAACTTTAGAAGTAAAAACTAATTGGGCACTTACATCTACTAAAACTACATTACGCATTAACATCTAAATCGTAAAATTCGTTCATTCTGAAAGTTTATACTTTAGTTTATACATGAAAGTATAATATACAGAGCGAAAGCAAGCATTTTTTTTTGTTGTATCGTTATAACGGTAAAATACACAAGCGTCAAATACTGAAAACCGACCGTCAAGTGCGAGTCGGACTAACACCGAGGGTATTTTTATCGACTATAATTTCGGCCGGAGCGATTGTGTGCGCTGGATGTACCTATTTACATCCTATCCTACATATAATATCAATGCGAAAGGTTATTCGTGCGTGAGTTTGTTACTTCTTCGCTAAAACGGATGGACGAATTTGGTTGGATATAATTTGGAATTTGCTTATACACTGGATTAATACATAGGCTACAGTGTTCCCGTGGGATGGCAAAATTACTAATTCTAAGCGGACGAAGTCGCGGGCAGAAGCTAGTCTTCTATAGTTTTCACACGGGAACCTCTAATTAGTTAATTAAAACGGTTGAATATATATTCAGCATTATCATTGCACCGTCATAGGTAAGTATAATTTTTAATTTTTATTTATTTCTTATATTTACTATTTATGAGTTCTTGTAGAAATTTTGAGTTTTGACACATTTTCCTGCTCAACTACGCATGATATATATAGACATATTTTTGTTACATTCATTGTTTTATATAATACTAGGTTAAGTTTTATTTTTCGTTGTATAATATCATATCATAAGAAATGTTTAAAAAACGACTGACTGTTGAGTTTCTTGCGGCGTTTCTTCTCAGCAGTGGTCTCTTGCGAAGCGCTGGTAGATTATTGACGTGTAAAAGTGCCCGTGCGGCCTACTTACTGAATAAACATCTTTTATCTTTTTTTTATCTTTTTATCATTGTAAATCACTGCTGGGTGCGATAGAGACGAACACCTCTCTTATCTTATTATTAATCTATCAAATCTATCAAATCATCACTACATTTTCATTTCGAATATATTTTTAAAAACAAAATATTCTCTAATAATAATATATATATATATATATATATATATATATATATATATATATTATATATAAAATAGGAAGTAACCGATTCACAAAAAGAGACGTAAGTATCTTAAAAAAAAAACAGGATTAATGGGGAGTGTAACACGCTTGTATCAACCGTTAATTAAATGAGCAATATCTTTATTTTAAAATCTACTAGTTCGTTGAAACAAAATCCAAGTGCAGCACTTGAGACAAGGTCCAAGATAATGTTGTTTTTGTCTACATTTTGCCTCTTTGCTACGAAGAAGTGTTGCTACCTATTTATTTTATTAATCATTAGATAACAAAACAAAATTAATTGGAGCGTTTGTTATGCGCCGATTTGTGTAACGTGTTAGGTGCTTGTGAGCCAAGCCTTTAAATTATTCAGGGTTTAAAAAGGATTTATGATTGACTTTACTACGTAAATCCTGCTTTGAAATAATATATGCTTTTGACGCTAATTATTGAATTATACACTAACATCCTCTTATTCATGTCACAGTTTAGTCTCTTTCTTCGATTAACTCTTCCAATATAACAAGTAAAAAAAGGGACAAATTAGTCGCTTTCAAAACTTTCTAGGGGATTTCCCAAAAACAAGTGGTAATTATAAGAAAAGCGTTGCTAGCTCGTCCTTAGGCTATGTTTCCTGGAGAACCGAAAATATTCCATTTAACTCAAAAGACGACCCATGTTAATCCGGGGGCACGGTAGTGCCCCCGCCTAGACGAGCCAAGCGAATGAAGCGGGTCCATATTGGCTCATATAAAATTGGTCTTTAGATTTTTTATACAAATAACGATTTGTGTCTATACTCATCATTTCTTCGAAAAATTTTGCTCATACTTCATTTCTTCGAAAAATTTTGCTCATACTTATCGCAACTCATAATGTTTTTTTTTTTGAAACTGTTACTTTTTGAGGATTGTTATAAATCTAACCTAACCTAACCTAATTTTATCTACACGTAACATATTTAATAAATTCTGAAAAGTGTACGGTTCTATGAATATTGGCGTTATAAGTTCAGATGAGTATAAGTTCCGATCATTAGTATAAACATTTTTTATGAAGAGTATGAGGAGTGATCATTATGATGTAAAATGTTATGAGAAAAAATTTCGAAGTTCCAATAATCGGAGTTGCAATTTTATATGAACTTTGGCGCACCCGAATGAAGCGCAAGAGGCACTACCTACCTTTACTCGAAGCAGTTCGTCGTTTTTATAATAACTTGGGTTTGGATTATACCAGATAAACAAAATTCTCGGGATATGATGTCAGTAGTAGATTTATTAAACAAATAAACTATCAATTGCATAGCTCTTATACTTTAGATTTTATTGATATCTAAAAACCCCGATTTCGTCACTGACTCACTGATGGTCATCAAAATTGATAGGGTACTTCCTGAAGTCCTACAAAGCTGAAATTTGGTATGTAAGCTAGTATTAGTACACAAACAACATAAAAATTCTAAAACTTGGAACTTTTACCCCCCAACCCCTTAAACTAGGGGATGGAAGTGTTGTATGAGACTTCTTGAGACTAGGGGTCTAACTTATTATATATAGCATAGAAGCCGGACTATAAAATGAACTTTGCACCAGATATATTTCTCTATACTTTTTTAGATTACTTATTAAGTACAGTCGAGGAAATTGATACCTAGACCACTTTGGACTATGTCAACGTGACGTAATCAATCAAAACGTAAGAGACTTCTTATGATTTTATTTACAGTGTCACTTTGACGTTGTCCAAAGTGGTCTAGGAATCAATTCCCTCGACTGTGTATATAAGAGAAAATAAAGCAAAAATTAAGTTTTTTTCTTTAACTGGCATTTTCACAAGGTTACGTCCAATTTGAATGGATCTCGATATGTCCGCGAACGTGTGTACGTATGTATGTAAACACTTTTTACAGAATGGTAATGTACAATGGCGAACTTATCCCTTTAAGGGATCTCTTCCAGCTAACCTTTGGGTGATTGAGGAAAACTACCCCTATTTCATTTTCTCTTACGTAATGCACCATCTAAAAACTTAGTAAGGTCAACCGGGGTAAAAGCCACTATGGGGTTATTGCGTTTATTTGAATTATTTTTTAAACAACGTCAGCTACAACAACTCCCGCCATCTAGTCATAGACACTTGAACTACTTGGAGGAAAACGCGTAAGATAGAGGGCGTTTTAATCAATGGTATTCGAGTCGTCGACCATTTTGAAAGGACCCCGCAGCAAACATAGGAAGAAAGTGGTTTCAGTCAGATCTTACGAAATTTAAGCATGATTTAGATTCAAGCCTCCTGATTATTTTTTATAAGGACACAACTCTCTCAGAAGTATACTTTCAGAAATAATCAAGTTTATATTTTTATATTTATGTGACGTGTTTCCTGAAGTCGATACTTTGAAATAACTTACACTGACAGTTGCTGACGTTATGACGTAAACTTACGATGTACTTAGTTATCAACTGTAGTTATGTATAGGTATCTGTTTTGAGTCCTTGTAATCTTGATTCGTCCCAATGGTGAGACTACAGGATGAATGTAGCAGGAAGCCATGGTGGACATAAGGTTCTACTTACAATAATGCATTTGTTTGTCACGTTGACATCGCATATGATCATTTATCTATGTTACGAACGACGTGCATAGCAGACCAAAGAGGAGGATTTGCAAGAAATAGGCATGTTTCATATATTTTGTATGAAACTACTAAATCTGGGGGCACGGCAGTGCCCCCGCCAAGACGAGCCAAGCGAACGAAGCGCAAGGGGCACTACCTACCTTTTCTCGAAGCGGTTCGTCGTTTTTTTGAACCCTCATAACTTGGGTTTGGATTATACCAGATAAACAAAATTCTCAGGATATTTTGTCAGTAGTAGACTTATTAAACATATTAAATTTCAATTGCATACCTCTTATACTTTTGATTTTATTGATATCTAAAAAACCCCGATTTCGTCACTGACTCACTGATGGTCATCAAAATTGTTAGGGTACTTTTAATTTATATTGAAACATGACCAGTATTAGTTGGCTCACACGTACGAACTCCAATTTGTATTTATAATTTTTAAAGTCATTTTGAATATAAAATGTTTGGAGGTTATTTTTTAAATTTGGCTAAATGCCAGTACCTTTGGGGCAATTGCGTCAGTGTAACGCTTTTACCCCAATGTCAGTACTGTGGTGAACAACTTTTTCCTTAATACGTAATTTTAACAGTTTATATCACATTTTTCATGCCTCTTTTTACGTCAACGTTTTCAAACACGTATTTTATATACAAAACGTTTTTGACTCAACTAAGATTTTCGTTCCGAAATTAAGAGCCTAGTAGAGAGTTCTTCTATACATAGTTTAAAATTATGATGAATAAATAGTAACATACGGGTCATTATTCGAGCGTTTCAGCCGCCTCACTTTTGTGGACATATTTTTGAAGAATTGGGCGTATATTATGATGCCGTTTTTGGATATTTGTTAGATGTCCGGTAAACTTAGATACCTAACCAGAAATGAAAACGGATTCTGCAGCCACTACTACAAAAATGTGACCACGAAAGTGATTCGGAACAAACGCCCAAATAATGACCCATACATGATTTTGGTGTTTTGTTTGTACCTATAATCAAATTCTGAGTTGTACTTATTCGCTCTCTTTGTATATCAGAATAAATACTTACAATCATAGAAGTGACATAAATGAAACAAAGGATAGAGAGAAGGAAAACCATAAATATTAGCTGTTTTTATTAAAAATCAAACATCATCTGTCGAAAAACTATTTTATTTTACCCGTTGAATCGGTCACAAGATGAAAATAATATATTTCTTCTAAATTTTCTATCTCACTCTTTTCAATCGAAGAAAAATGTTTACGACATCTGGTATTTAGGTTTGGATAAAAGCGTTTACAAATTGAAGACGCATTTTCCCCAATTATATTATTTATTGTCTCAGCTTGTTAATAGCTGTTTTTGGGGCCTTCTAATTATACTCGTCAAACCTTCCAGAAGACTGTATTGCAGAAACGTGTCATGAAGTTTTAAAGGCCTAATCGCAATCTTTTAACAATTAATTTAAAAAGATGCATTTTCCCAACTTGGGGCAAAAGCGTCTAAAACCTTGGTTTAAAAAAAAATGCCTATATATCTTTTAATTATAGTGCAGAGAAAAAGTTAACTCACGAATTAAATTCCCAAAGAATTTTAAAAATAACAGAATGAATGAGTATTTCAATATAGTTAATAAATACATATATCGCAATTTAGGTCTTTAAAAATGTAAAAAAAACAGTGACGCCATTTTCTTAATAGCGATCGGCAATCTTCGTTTTTCTATTATACACGAGTGACAAATATACTGTCAGTTGCGAGTGCAAGCGTAATAGCGATAGCCGGCCGAAAGCTATTAAGAAGCTGGGAATACTGTAGACAGTGTGTAGAGATATAGTTGGTGCAAAGTTCATTTTATAGTCCGGCTTTTATGCTATTCTTATTCTATGGGTTTCTATCTTACAAGTTGCTTGACAGATTTGAACGATTTATTTCATTATATATTCTAGTAACACCAGATAAAATGATGTTTGACGTTGTTCTGCGATAACTGTTATGTGAAGTGTATTTCGGACAATATATATTATGCAAGATGAAGGGAGCTCATAATAAGCAACTTTCAAAAAGAAGTGAAATCCCACCAAAAACATTTTCATGTAAAATGTTGCCAAGACGACCATATATTTAATATAGCTCGCACTCTCAAAAAGTTGTCAGATGTCATGTAGAGCCAAGCTTCTAACTCTACATAGTAGGAGATCCGAATAGGAGACGATTTGCACCGGGCTGCTTATTCGATCAAAAGTATTTTATATCAAATTTGATACGCTAAATAATATGTGGCGAATAGGTTGGCTGAAAAATTTCAGTGCAGTATATAATTAACTAGCGACCCGCCCTCGCTTCGCTTCGGTTTATTTGAGTTTTCTGTAACACCCGTACAATAAACCAGCATTTATTATACATAAAAACCTTCCTCTTGAATCATTCTATCTATTAAAAAAAACCGCATCAAAATCCGTTGCGTAGTTTTTAAGATATAAGCATACATAGGGACAGACAGACAGACAGCGGGAAGCGACTTTGTTTTATACTATGTTTTGATTAAAAAAATAAGAATTAACTTTGGCTTACAAAAATGCAATTGCTTGTTTTATAGACAAATTACATACCAATCGAAAGTATGAAGCGTATAGAATTTGCAAACGTTAGGTTGACTATTTTTTTCCCGTCAAACTATTGGATAGGCAGGTATAAACAGGTAAGTCGGTACTAATAATTTGCACCAAACCTAACGTTTGCATATTCTATAGGCTTCATACTTTCGATTAGTATGTAATTTGTCTATTAAACAAGCATTTGCAATTTATAAAAAAGTTCACTTTTAATATTTTTTTTACTACTGGACTGATATTTTTCAGCCAACCTATTCGCCACATATTATTTAGCGTATCAAATTTGATATAAAATACTTTTGGTCGAATAAGCAGCCCGGTGCAAATCGTCTCCTATTCGAATCTTAGACCAACACGCCCTAACTCTACAAGCTCAAACTTCACAAACTCTAATATGTGCCTTGGCCGTTTCGCTACCGTCGCATGGGCTTTTCTGTTATAGGTACAATAAATAGTTCTAGTACCTATACTAATGAAACGGACAAGGCACATATTTTGACTAAGTTGTAGAGTTTGTGAAGTTAGAGCTTGTAGAGTTAGGGCGTGCAGAGTTAGAAGCTTGGCTCTACATGACATCTGACAACTTTTTGACAGTGCGAGGTATATATATGGTCGTCTTGGCAACATTTTACATGAAAATGTTTTTGGTGGGATCTATATATCTATATAATAAAAAGCGGCCAAGTGCGAGTCGGACTCGCCCATGAAGGGTTCCGTGAAAGGTAAATAGCGGTTTACGATTTATGACGTATTAAAAAAAAAACTTCTTAATAGATCTCGTTCAAACCAATTTTCGGTGGAAGTTTGCATGGTAATGTACGTCATATATTATTTTTACATTTATCATTCCCTTATTTTAGAAGTTACGGGGGGGGGACACACGTTTTTCCACTTTGGAAGCGTCTCTCGCGGAAACTATTCAGTTTAGATTTTTTTTTATTAGAAGCCTCAATATCATTTTTGAAGACCTATCCATAGATACCACACACGTATGGGTTTGATGAAAAGAAAAAAATTGAGTTTCAGTTCTAAGTATGGGGAACCCCAAAAAATTATTGTTTTTTTTCTATTTTTGTATGTAAATCTTAATGCGGTTCACAGAATACATCTACTTACAAAGTTTCCATAGTATAGCTCTTATAGTTACGGAAAAAAGTGGCTGTGACATACGGACGGACAGACATGACGAATCTATAAGGGTTCCGTTTTTTGCCATTTGGCTACGGAATCCTAAAAATGAATCGCTAAATGTGTTGATAAGCGCAAAACTCGAGAACGGCTGAACCGATTTGGCTGATTTCTTTTTTGTTGTGTTCGTCATTGTCAGGACAAGGTTTTTATGATAAAAAATAATTGAAAACTCCACCGGGAAATTCAGAACTTTACAGCGGGGCGAAGCCGCTGGCGGGCCGCTAGTATTATATAAAAGAAGAAACTGACTGACATATCAACGCACAGCCCAAACCGCTGGGTCTAGACTAGAGATTACAAATTTTAGCATGTAGGTTCCAAAATATAAGGTCTAGGGGTGCACTAAGAAAGGATTTTCCGAAAATTGACCCCCAACGGGAAGAAATACGGGGAGTAGCAGGAAACGGGTGTCCCTCGGAATCCCTGACAACTGCAACGTTTCGCCTAACTGTTAGGCCCTAACACATCGTTTTGTCCGATTTTTCATTTGCCCTACACTGGTTTTCAGGTGAGTCAGGCAAGTTTTTAAGTTTTCTAATTATATCCGGGTTGTATTATATAAAAGATTATAACAACACTAAAAAGTTTTAAAATTTAAGCGATAAACAAAACTTCGGACGATGCATTAAGTATATCGACATACCAACTATAGACGCCGGGTTCTATACAAAATCCTCTTCGAAAAGTGTCCTAGGGTGACCTATACATACTTCATACTTGTATAAAATCATTGTCAAAACAAAACATTCCAATTTAAATGGTATGTCATTAACGCAATGCTTAATTTTGCTTTTAACAATTTATCATCTTATGTGGCTTCGACCAGAAGCTCGTATAACCTTATGCAGCTTCTACTAGCGGAGTGCCGATGTCACCGCGAACAGAGTACAAATGGAGTAGCTTTACATTTAAGTAACATTATTAAGGTGGGTAGCAGGTGGGTTTAATTATAAACAACTCAAGCTATTTTTTCTTAATTTAATATAATATATATAATATTGTGGGCTTGTAAATCGTCGTATATATTTTTTTGTAACAAGAAATAAAACCGTTTTCAAAAACCCCAATAGCTACCTACTTGAAAAACTTATATCGTCTGACTGATCGGCTGTCCCAAACCAAAACCTAGCAAGAGCCAAATTTGTCAAAATTTGTTTCTTTACACAATACATCTTTAAATTAAGTGCTGCGTGTAATGCAAAAACACCCATAATTCTATCACGCTTAGTTTCCAAGATATAAGACCCCCTAAACCAAAATCAAAATCAAAATCCTAGCAAGTTACATATCCAAATTCAAACAACTAGTAACTGCGGCTTATACTAGGTTTTTGATTCTGAAATTAGCACCTACTAGGTTTTTGTATTTGTTAAATAGCGCGCACTAGGTTTTTGAATTGGGAAATTATTCACACTAGGTTTTTGATTTATGAAACGGACGGCTTATACTAGGTTTTTGATTTAGGAATTTGCACTTACTTACTAGGTTTTTGTATTTGTTAATTTAATTGGTAAATTACTTATACTAGGTTTTTGATTTACGAAACGAACTACTCAGTATTGTAGAATTTGTATTTAATTCCTATACAAAATCTAGCAAGTCGATGCGAAAAGAGTTCAGCTGCGGGGCGAGCGATGCGGTGCGCGGCGTTGGAGGGAAGGGTCGTCGACGCACGCCGAACAGTCACTAAGTTTGCGCTGGCGCTGAACGATGTGTTTTTGTTTGCTAAAGCTTTATCAAAATGAGTATGTACTAACTTAATAGACCAATTATATACTGATCGAAAGAATGAAGCCTATAGAATATGCAAACGTTAGGCTTAGTGCAAATTATTAGTACCGACTTACCTACCTACCCATTGGTTATGATGGGAAAAATCAGTCAACCTAACGTTTCCATTCTATAGACTTCATTCATTCGCTAATTTTCGCTTATGATACAGCAGTCCAACATATCCATGTTGACAATTCAAATACACACTATCACTGCAACCGGTTCAGACCAAAATCAAACCAAGAGCTCTATCCCACCGCCTAGCAGAGCATAGGCATATCTTAGATAATACAATTTTTTCTCTTGACATCATGAAAAATATAAATAAGTGATCTAGGGGCTAGAACTCCTCAGATCTATCGCAAATACGGTCACCTTAAACGTTTGAGATTAAAATAAAGCCCAGAACTCTGTCCCACCGCCTAGCAGAGCATAGGCATATCTTGGATTTTACGATTTTTCATATGACATCATGAAAAATATAAACAAGTGATCTAGGAGCTAAAACTCCTGAGATCTATTGCAAACACAGTCAGTTTAAACGTCTGAGACCAAAATAAAGCCCAGAACTCTATCCTACCGCATAGCACAGCATGGACATATCTTGGATTTTACGATTTTTCATAAGACATCATGAAAAATATAAACAAGTCATCTAGGAGCTAGAACTCCTCAGATCTATTGCAAACACAGTCACTTTAAACGTAAGAGATCAAAATAAAGCCCAGAACTCTATCCCACCGCCTAGAAGAGCATAGGCATATCTTGGATTTTACGATTTTTCATATGACATCATGAAAAATATAAACAAGTGACCAAGGGGCTAGAACTCCTCAGATCTATCGCAAACACAGTCACATTAAACGTTTGAGACTAAAATGTAGCCCAGAACTCTATCCCACCGCCTAGCAGAGCATAGGGGTATCTTGGATTTTTCGATTTTTCATATGACATCATGAAAAATATAAACAAGTGATCTAGGAGCTAGAACTCCTTAGATCTATTGCAAATACAGTTACTTTAAACGTTTGATACCAAAATAAAGCCCAGAACTCTAGCCCACCGCCTAGCAGAGCATAGGCATATCTTGGATTTTACGATTTTTCAAATAAAATCGTCAAAAATATAAACAAGTGACCTAGGGGCTAGAACTCCTCAGATTTATTGCAAATACGGTCACCTTAAACGTTTAAAATCAAAATAAAGCCCAGAACTCTGTCCCACCGCCTAGCAGAGCATAGGCATATCTTGAATTTTACGATTTTTCATATGACATCATGAAAAATATAAACAAGTAATCTAGGAGCTAGAACTCCTCAGATCTATTGCAAATATAGTTATCTTAAACGTTTGAGATTAAAATATAGCCCAGAACTCTATCCCACCGCCTAGCAGAGCATAGGCATATCTTGGATTTTACGATTTTGTCAAATAAGATCATGAAAAATATAAACAAGTAGTCTAGGGGCTAAAACTCCTCAGATCTATTGCAAACACAGTCACTTTAAACGTTTGAGATTAAAATAAAGCCCAGAACTCTATCTCACCGCCTAGCAGAGCATAGGCATATCTTGGATTTTACGATTTTTCATATTACATCATGAAAAATGAAAACAAGTGATCTAGAAGCTAGAACTCCTTAGATCTATTGCAAATACAGTAACCTTAAACGTTTGAGATCAAAATAAAGCCCAGAACTCTAGCCCACCGCCTAGCAGAGCATAGGCATATCTTGGATTTTACGATTTTTCAAATAAAATCGTCAAAAATATAAACAAGTAATCTAGGGGCTAGAACTCCTCAGAGTTATTGCAAACACGGTCACCTTAAACGTTTAAGATCAAAATAAAACCCAGAACTCTGTCCCACCGCCTAGCAGAGCATAGGGGTATCTTGGATTTTACGATTTTTCATATGACATCATTAATATTATAAAAAAGTAATCTAGGAGCTCAAAATCCTTAGATTTATTGCAAATACAGTTACCTTAAACGTTTGACACCAAAATAGAGCCCAGAACTCTATCCCACCGCCTAGCAGAGCATAGGCATATCTTGGATTTTACGATTTTTCATATGACATCATGAAAAATATAAAGGAGTGATCTAGGAGCTAGAACTCCTTAGATCTATTGCAAATACAGTTACCTTAAACGTTTGAGACTAAAATAGAGCCCAGAACTCTAGCCTACCGTCTAGCAGAGCATAGGCATATCTTGGATTTTACGATTTTTCATATGACATCATGAAAAATATAAAGGAGTGATCTAGGGGCTAGAACTCCTCAGATCTATTGCAAATACAGTTACCTTAAACGTTTGAGACCAAAATAGAGCCCAGAACTCTAGCCTACCGCCTAGCAGAGCATAGGCATATCTTGGATTTTACGATTTTTCATATGACATCATAAAAATATAAAGGAGTGATCTAGGGGCTAGAACTCCTCAGATCTATTGCAAATACAGTCACATTAAACGTTTAAGTTTAAAATGTAGCCCAGAACTCTATCCCACCGCCTAGCAGAGCATAGGGGTATCTTGGATTTTACGATTTTTCATATGACATCATTAATATTATAAAAAAGTAATCTAGGAGCTAGAAATCCTTAAATTTATTGCAAATACAGTTACCTTAAACGTTTGAGACCAAAATAAAGCCCAGAACTCTATCCCACCGCCTAGCAGAGCATAGGCATATCTTGGATTTTTCGATTTTTCATATGGCTTCATGAAAAATATAAACAAGTGATCTAGGAGCTAGAACTCCTCAGATCTTTTAAAAACACAGTCACTTTAAACGTTTGAGATTTAAATATAGCCCAGAACTCTAGCCCACCGCCTAGCAGAGCATAGGCATATCTTGGATTTTACGATTTTTTCAAATAAGATCATGAAAAATATAAACAAGTATTCTAGGGGCTAGAACTCCTCAGATCTATTGCAAACACAGTCACTTTAAACGTTTGAGATCAAAATAAAGCCCAGAACTCTATCCCACCGCCTAGCAGAGCATAGGCATATCTTGGATTTTACGATTTTTCATATGACATCATGAAAAATATAAAGGAGTGATCTAGGGGCTAGAACTCCTCAGATCTATTGCAAATACAGTTACCTTAAAAGTTTGAGACCAAAATAAAGTCCAGAACTCTGTCCAACCGCCAAGCAGAGCATAGGCGTATCTTGGATTTTACGATTTTTCATATGACATCATTAATATTACAAAGAAGTGATCTAGAAGCTAGAACTCCTTAGATCTATTGCAAATACAGTTACCGTAAACGTTTTAGACCAAAATTAAGCCCAGAACTCTAGCCCACCGCCTAGCAGAGCATAGACATATCTCGGATTTTACGATTTTTCAAATGAAATCGTCAAAAATATAAACAAGTGATCTAGGGACTAGAACTCCTCAGATTTATTGCAAACACGGTCACCTTAAACGTTTGAGATCAAAATAAAGCCCAGAACTCTAGCCCACCGCCTAGCAGAGCATAGGCATATCTTGGATTTTTCGATTTTTCATATGACATCATGAAAAATATTAACAAGTGATCTAGGAGCTAGAACTCCTCAGAACTATCGCAAACACAGTCACGTTAAACGTTTGAGACCAAAATAAAGTCCAGAACTCTGTCCAACCGCCTAGCAGAGCATAGGCGTATCTTGGATTTTACGATTTTTCATATGACATCATTAATATTACAAACAAGTGATCTAGAAGCTAGAACTCCTTAGATCTATTGCAAATACAGTTACTTTAAACGTTTGAGACCAAAATAAAGCCCAGAACTCTAGCCCACCGCCTAGCAGAGCATAGGCATATCTCGGATTTTACGATTTTTCAAATAAAATCGTCGAAAATATAAACAAGTGATCTAGGGACTAGAACTCCTCAGATTTATTGCAAACACGGTCACCTTAAACGTATGAGATCAAAATAAAGCCTAGAACTCTGTCCCACCGCCTAGCAGAGCATAGGCATATCTTGGATTTTTCAATTTTTCATATGACATCATGAAAAATATAAACAAGTGATCTAGGAGCTAGAACTCCTCAGATCTATCGCAAACACAGTCACATTAAACGTTTGAGACCAAAATAAAGCCCAGAACTCTATCCCACCGCCTAGCAGAGCATAGGCATATCTTGGATTTTACGATTTTTCATATGACATCATGAAAAATATAAAGGAGTGATCTAGGGGCTAGAACTCCTCAGATCTATTGCAAATACAGTTACCTTAAACGTTTGAGACCAAAATAAAGCCCAGAACTCTAGCCCACCGCCTAGCAGAGCATAGGCATATCTGGGATTTTACGATTTTTCAAATAAAATCGTAAAAAATATAAACAAGTAGTCTAGGGGCTAGAACTCCTCAGATCTATCGCAAACATAGTCACTTTAAACGTTTGAGATTAAAATAAAGCCCAGAACTCTATCCCACCGCCTAGCAGAGCATAGGCATATCTTGGATTTTACGATTTTTCAAATAAAATCGTCAAAAATATAAACAAGTAATCTAGGGGCTAGAACTCCTCAGAGTTATTGCAAACACAATCACCTTAAACGTTTAAGATCAAAATAAAACCCAGAACTCTGTCCCACCGCCTAGCAGAGCATAGGCATATCTTGGCCTTTTCGATTTTTCATATGACATCATGAAAAATATAAACAAGTGATCTAGGAGCTAGAACTCCTCAGATCTATCGCAAACACAGTCACATTAAACGTTTGAGACCAAAACAAAGCCCAGAACTCTATCCCACCGCCTAGCAGAGCATAGGCATATCTTGGATTTTACGATTTTTCATATGACATCATGAAAAATATAAACGAGTGATCTAGAGGCTAGAACTCCTCAGATCTATTGCAAATACAGTTACCTTAAACGTTTGAGACTAAAATAGAGCCCAGAACTCTAGCCTACCGCCTAGCAGAGCATAGGCATAACTTGGATTTTACGATTTTTCATATGACATCATGAAAAATATAAAGGAGTAATCTAGGGGCTAGAACTCCTCAGATCTATCGCAAACATAGTCACTTTAAACGTTTGAGACTAAAATAAAGCCCAGAACTCTAGCCCACCGCCTAGCAGAGCATAGGCATATCTTGGATTTTACGATTTTTCATATGACATCATGAAAAATATAAACAAGTGACTTAGGGGCTAGAACTCCTCAGATTTATTGCAAACACGGTCACCTTAAACGTTTGAGACTAAAATGTAGCCCAGAACTCTATCCCACCGCCTAGCAGAGCATAGGGGTATCTTGGATTTTACGATTTTTCATATGAGATCATTAATATTACAAACAAGTGATCTAGGAGCTAGAACTCCTTAGATCTATTGCAAATACAGTTACCTTAAACGTTTGAGATCAAAATAAAGCCCAGAACTCTAGCCCACCGCCTAGCAGAGCATAGGCATATCTCGGATTTTACGATTTTTCAAATAAAATCGTCAAAAATATAAACAAGTAATCTAGGGGCTAGAACTCCTCAGATTTATTGCAAACACGGTCACTTTAAACGTTTGAGATCAAAATAAAGCCCAGAACTGTGTCCCACCGCCTAGCAGAGCATAGGCATATCTTAGATTTTTCGATTTTTCATATGACATCATGAAAAATATAAACAAGTGATCTAGGAGCTAGAACTCCTCAGATTTATTGCAAACACGGTCACCTTAAACGTTTAAGATCAAAATAAAGCCCAGAACTCTGTCCCACCGCCTAGCAGAGCATAGGCATATCTTGGCCTTTTCGATTTTTCATATGACATCATGAAAAATATAAACAAGTGATCTAGGAGCTAGAACTCCTCATATCTATCGCAAACACAGTCACATTAAAGGTTTGAGACCAAAATAAAGCCCAGAACTCTATCCCACCGCCTAGCAGAGCATAGGCATATCTTGGATTTTACGATTTTTCATATGACATCATGAAAAATATAAAGGAGTGATCTAGAGGCTAGAACTCCTCAGATCTATTGCAAATACAGTTACCTTAAACGTTTGAGACCAAAATAAAGCCCAGAACTCTAGCCCACCGCCTAGCAGAGCATAGGCATATCTTGGATTTTACGATTTTTCATATGACATCATGAAAAATATAAACAAGTGACTTAGGGGCTAGAACTCCTCAGATTTATTGCAAACACGGTCACCTTAAACGTTTGAGACTAAAATGTAGCCCAGAACTCTATCCCACCGCCTAGCAGAGCATAGGGGTATCTTGGATTTTACGATTTTTCATATGACATCATTAATATTACAAACAAGTGATCTAGGAGCTAGAACTCCTTAGATCTATTGCAAATACAGTTACCTTAAACGTTTGAGATCAAAATAAAGCCCAGAACTCTAGCCCACCGCCTAGCAGATTATAGGCATATCTCGGATTTTAGGATTTTTCAAATAAAATCGTCAAAAATATAAACAAGTAATCTAGGGGCTAGAACTACTCAGATTTATTGCAAACACGGTCACTTTAAACGTTTGAGATCAAAATAAAGCCCAGAACTCTGTCCCACCGCCTAGCAGAGCATAGGCATATCTTAGATTTTTCGATTTTTCATATGACATCATGAAAAATATAAACAAGTGATCTAGGAGCTAGAACTCCTCAGATTTATTGCAAACATGGTCACCTTAAACGTTTAAGATCAAAATAAAACCCAGAACTCTGTCTTACCGCCTAGCAGAGCATAGGCATATCTTGGCCTTTTCGATTTTTCATATGACATCATGAAAAATATAAACAAGTGATCTAGGAGCTAGAACTCCTCAGATCTATCGCAAACACGGTCACTTTAAACGTTTGAGATCAAAATAAAGCCCAGAACTCTATCCCACCGCCTAGCAGAGCATAGGCATATCTTGGATTTTACGATTTTTCATATGACATCATGAAAAATATAAAGGAGTGATCTAGGGGCTAGAACTCCTCAGATCTATTGCAAATACAGTTACCTTAAACGTTTGAGACCAAAATAGAGCCCAGAACTCTAGCCTACCGCCTAGCAGAGCATAGGCATATCTTGGATTTTACGATTTTTCATATGACATCATGAAAAATAAAAACAAGTGATCTAGGAGCTAGAACTCCTCAGATCTATCGCAAACACAGTCACATTAAACGTTTGAGACCAAAATAAAGCCCAGAACTCTGTCCAACCGCCTAGCAGAGCATATGTGGAGTTAGCAGATCATTTTTTTAATAATTAATATATTTTAGTAATATTTTTTTATCAATCGATCTAGGACTGTAGAACTCTGTTGTACGGTACCCAAACATATTTTGATTTTTGATTTACTGAAAAATGATATTATTATTTTTTGTGCTTGTAGTTAGCAAAGCATTTTCATTGCAAGTAAAAAAATTTTTTTTGTTGTTATATCGTCTTGTACTTTTCCAAAATGTATCCAGAACTATAGAACTCTGCTGTGCGATGCCAAAACACCTTTGGTTTTTTAATTTGATGAAAAATGATATGCTATGTGCGTGAAGTTAGCAGAGCATTTTCATTGCAAGTAAAAAATTTTTTTTTGTTGTTATATCGTCTTGTACTTTTCCAAAATGTATCTAGAACTATAGAACTCTACTGTGCGATGCCAAAACACCTTTTGTTTTTTAATTTGACGAAAAATGATATGCTGATTGCGTGAAGTTAGCAGAGCATTTTCACCTAAAAACGAGTTTCATTTTTTCAGCTTAAATCGCCAGAACTATGTTTAAAAAGTATCAGGAACTATAGAACTATCCTGCATGCCAATAGAACTCCGATTTATTTTTGATTTTCCGGAAAATGATCTGCTAACTTCACGGACATACTCTAGTCTATCTATGAAATGTCTAACTGGAATGATTACCTTGAACTGTAATTAAAGTAATTTGAGGTTGAAAACTGTGGTAAGGCTGCATTGTTTATTGAGTGAGCGAAAGATAAGAAACTACCTACTTCATGGTAGAGCGATATTTTATGATGCTTTTGTGTTAGAATTACTTGCTTTGGGCTATTTGTAACTTTAATCTCAGTAAGACGTTATAGTAGGATTTAAGTTTTACTGCTTTATACATTTGACACGTCCCACTAAATTTGCACCCTGTTAAGAATTGTTTTCAATTGTAGAGCTAATTGTCTAAACATGATTGAGTAGAGAAGTGTCAGTAAAACCTGGTTTTCAAGAATGATTATTATTCCTCTCTAGTTGAAATTTAATGATATTTACATTGAATTCCATTGCAAGTTGGAATAATGTTGATGTAGTTAGTAATAACAAGCAATATTAATACAACAGACGTTATTTAAAATTAAAAAGAAACAATTTCTCTGATGGCAAAATAAGCCAAATTCTTAAAAATATCGGACATTGGATAGCGTTACAAAATCACGTATTTCGTTCTTACTGTCACTGCAATTTTTAAATTGTGTATAGGTGTCTGTCTGTCAACCGCCACGTTCCGTTCCAACTACGCCCTTACCCCCAAACTACGTATATGCTAACTTTCCCAACCCCGCATTAAGCCCTCTTGTTCGGGCCAGATTAAACCAATTCATGCCAATTCACTATCGAGGATTGTGTTCAAATCATGCTCGATAATATCACTACTTACGTCATTATGTAATTATATTGGCTGTCCAATTGCGTACTTTTAGTAGTTTTTTACCCCCTGAAAAACAAGAGGGGGTGTTATAAATTTAACGTTTTTATCTCTGTGTGTGTGAGCTTCTAAGCAGATGGACCGGTTTGGATGAGGTATTTGTAAAGAATGCTAATTTAATCAGGATGCCGGAAGGTTCTTAGCTAGGTGGCATGAAACTCGGTTGGGTCGTTTAAAAAATATCATTTTAAAAAAAGGAGTCGTCTTTATCTCGAAGGTTTATGTGTTAAGTTAAATATTTATGTCGATTAAATGTAATAATAATAATAAAACTGCTGTACTTGTTATAGGCGGTTATTGCGGGCTGTACCTAAACATTTTCATTTGTTAAAAATGTAGGAAATAATTCTGCCGTGCTAAGCCAAATGGCAGCATCTTAGATTAAACAACCATAGCAATCGCAACCTTATTACTATTAAAAGAGGATTGAATCTGCTTTGACTATTGAATTTGAGATACCGCTTATTGGCAAAGGAGGGCAGAATTCTGAATTTGAATATTTCATTTTAATGTAGCTTATTTTGTAGCGGTTTTAAAATTAGAACAGACCAACATGAAATCATTTTTAAAATACTTCATTGATGCAGATGAACATGAAATAAATGTTAAAATAATTCATTAATGTTGATCATGAAAGAACTATTTTACGTGAGATAATATTAAATTTTATTGACATTTAAAAATGTAAATAGAGATTTAAAAAACTTTAAAATGGACCATTATGTACAAGTAAGGAAATTGAAACAGAGTTTATTTTTAATGATTCCCTTGATTCAGGTCATTGGGTTGATGGAACTCCGTCATTTCACGGCTAGTTAGCTTTGATTGGCGTATTAGCACTAAACGTGCGTGAATCGATTGTTAGATCGGTATGTGAGGCGAATTCTAAACGGACTGTGTATTGAGAATGGTTGTGTTAAAACACTAATAAACAGTAGGTGTTTTTAAAAGTTGACGCAAAATTGTTATTAAGTGTGTCTGTGTATCTGGATGTATAATGTTTATGTCTGTGTATCTATTTGTCCTTGACTTCTGAAAGGATGGACCGATATGGACGCAGTTTTTAGGGTTCCGTAGCCAAATGGCAAAAAACGGAACCCTTATAGATTCGTCATGTCTGTCCGTCCGTCCGTCTGTATGTCACAGCCACTTTTTTCCGTAACTATAAGAGCTATACTATGGAAACTTTGTAAGTAGATGTATTCGGTGAACCGCATTAAGATTTTCATACAAAAATAGAAAAAAAACAATAAATTTTTGGGGTTCCCCATATTTAGAACTGAAAATCATTTTTTTTTTTCATCTAACCTATACGTGTGTGTCCCCCCCCCCGTAAGTTCTAAAATAAGGGAATGATAAATGTAAAAATAATATATGATGTACATTACCATGCAAACTTCCACCGAAAATTGGTTTGAACGAGATCTAATAATTAGTTTTTTTAATACGTTATAAATCGTAAACCGCATTTTACCTTTCATTCAATCAACTCCAATATAATAAAGAATAAAGAAAAACATTTATTTAGATGTATAGTCGTACGGAACCCTACGTGCGCGAGTCCGACTCGCACTTGGCCGGTTTTTTTAAGAATGCTTTTTCAAACGGGATGGTTTCATATTCCAGCTAGGGCTCATGAAAATCATTTGGGCCTTTAAAGGTATAGTAGTTTTGAAAGTAGAGGTTGCTTTTATATTGGCGGTGTTTGTTTAATTAATAGTTTATATTCAGAACTATACATTATCTTGGTACATCAATAATCGTATAAATAAACTGATTTTGACTGTAATGCTCGTCTCAAGATGGGTCAAGAAGGTCAAATGTCAATGTTTTATATGGTTTGACATTTACTTTGACATATCTTGTGACGGGCCTCCCATCCAAGTTGAGTTTATTAATATGGTTCTAAATATATTGATCAAAATATGTTTTTTTTACCCATATGCTAGCCAAAAATACGCACCGCAACTTAAGCTGCTTAACCTCACACTATTGATAAAAATGTCATTAAAATATTAAGAACTCAGCAATCTTAATGATGTCTTAAATTTTACACTTTTTTCATGAACTAATTTGAAATATGCTATTTTTTTTGTCAATTAGGTCAGTGGTGTATTGTTATTATATATTAATATTTTGATTCTGATCAGCTGAAGTCCAATAAAAAATGCTTCCTACAGGCTTGCTCCATCTCCATCTACCGAAATGTCAATAAACTGATAGCCGAGAAGGATATCTTGAATATATCCGTATGAATAAGTTTGCTCCATCGGCATACTGTCAACATCTTTCCCAGCGGCCTTTGGACATGAAATATGAAACTGTTTCGAAATATTTATTATCATTCGACGTTTGGTGAACAATGCCAAGGGTTTGATTATGAAAAGTGGCATACTTTTGTGATTTTGAATAGAGAGTAAATACCAGAGTGTATGCTTTTTTTATTAATGAGATACTAATGTAACAACATTTAATTTTATATTCATATAGGTGTTGATCAACAGTCTTTGGTAAGGTTTTTCAATATTTTTAACTGATTTTTTTAAATGAGATTTCGCAGTTTTTTCTTATATAAGAGGCACACGCGGTGCCAATACATACTTTTTAATACAAAGTTTTTTTCATTTTAAATTATGGATGTAACAGATTGTTATCTTTGTATGTTTGTAATACATTTTCTACAAAAGTGTGTGTACCTATTCGATTGTATTCTATTATTTTCTATTATAATTACTCAAATTAAAAAAAAACACCACATTTAATATTTATACCCCCACAACATTGAATCTATACTTACATTAAATCACAGACAACACAATTTAGGAGCCTTGCTCTAAGTTTCATTCAGCAAACTCCTCTAAAATCCATATATTTTTCAAAGATCCGCGCTGAAAGTGCAGTGAATCATCGAGTCAGCGGGTACGTGTGGTATCTTTAATTCACCAGCTCACTGCAACCCTCTTGAGACGTCCGAAAATGCAAGCAAACCTGACACTCGATTTTCGGAGAGAGCATCCTATTGCATTTCAAATTTGGTTGAGTTTAGATTGCGAAAAGTAGTTGAGCCGGAATAGGTTTCTGCAAGCTTTGAATTTTTTAAAGTTCTTTACCGGATTGCTTATTGCGTATTTCACCTTAACTCGATTTTTCAAACGGTCTTTGAAGACATTAAATAGCGATTTAACTTTGTTATTAAGCTAAGTAAAATGAATTAACGCAAATTTCTCATAAATGATAAAAGGAACATTTTCGAAGAATTAAATTTTATTCGTTTTATGGAGGAAATATCTTACGGTGAGCGTTATTAAAATTTGCTGTCCCTCTCTCTTACCAGCGATTTCCGGGAAGATGTCAGAGATGACGAATGCTAGGAGGATATTAGGGGTTTTCGGGTTATTTCCTTTGGCAAATTTTCGAATTAAACGACTGGTATACCTATTTAATTCAAGCACTAGCTTGCTCGTTAAGTGTTCTATAAAGAACTAAACTATCTTCATTTAAGTGAATTATTTGATTAAGTGAGCAATCAACAGAACCAATCTTGTCATTCCTTTAAATATAGTAGGGTTGGGCTGATTTTATGGATGGAATAATTTTTAGTAAGTATTAATTAAATTAAAAAAATATTTGTACTTAGTTACTAACTATTTTGTTCTGAAATAGGTGTTTACAATGCAGAAAGGAAATACAATTCACTGCTATTTAATTTTACATTTTAACACCGCGAGATTCACCCTTAGTAAATCATTCATATGTACAAATTTAATTAAATTGCTTTACTTAATTAACATACAAATGTTCGTTTAATTCCAATCCATTTTACCCCTTTTAACAACCGCCTGACTCATATTATTAGACATTTGCGTGACGACTCTGAGTCACTTCGATGTGTTTTCAAACCACTAAACAAGCTCACTTTTCAAAACGAAACGAAATGAGTAAGACAACGCATCCAATCCATTTTCAACCATAACAACTCGTTATACATTTTGGAACAATGTAAAGTAACATTTGTGATTTTATGCCCTTTTCGTTGAAGAGGTCGAGTGAGGGGAACCCCTCTGGTGCTTTGTTGATTGCTTACACGATAAGGCAAATACTAAAACAAAAACGTTAAGAATTATTTAATCATATTGATATTATAGTAATAATATTTTAACCCCTCTACCTAAATTACTGACTCTACTCTGTACTCGTATATTTTTATGTATGTATGTGTGTTGGTCTGTGCTAGGGCCCAAACAGTGAACCGATGCAATCTAAATTAGTTTTATATTCTTAATGAGGTTAGTGTGAGCGGGGTAATAAGGTTACTGGGTCTTAGGCTGTCTCTAATTAATTAAATAAAATTAGCTCTGAAACGGGTTCATGCGGAAGTTTGTACTATGAAGGGTATGTATAGTTTTTTTTTATCATCTTGAGCTGTATTTTGTTTAAGCTCTTGGTAAAGTATGTTTAAGAAGCCAGATAACCTTATAGAAAACGGAATAGGTTCCACCATTTCTTTTTAAAATACTATTTTGCCATTTAATTTACTGCTAATTTATCATTATCAGCCAAAACTCACTAGTTGGAAACGATATCACAATCAACTTAAAGAAGCTTTAGCTGTCACCCAAAAGACCTCCAGCACTTTCAAATCCTCATAACACCCCAAAAGGTTCCAAAACACTTTAACGATCAAAAGCATCAGTAGAACAGGTATAATGTTGGAAAACATTTGGAAAGTCTATCCTTTCTCGCGAACCTCTGGACCACTTAACTAGATGGAATCCAAGCTGCTGAATTAAAGATTGATCACGTTTCGCCGTAGATGATTCAATAGAGAACGTGGTCGTCTTTTATTTTATAAATGCCTTAAGAAGTGAATGTGGTACTTGAGGTTTAACTGTAGATGCTTCCGCTACTGGTTTAGGGCAGGTTATTTTGCAACTTTTTATTCAACACGTCTTCCGTTTCTCGATTTTCATTTTGTTTAGAACTGCCAACGATTTAAAATGAAAATAATAACATCAATATATATTTTTTCAAATTAAAAATTCAACAAGTATTATTTATAATTTACTTTCAAGCTTTTTTTTTAAAGTACCATTTTAATTTGTAGTTTTTACAGGTTCAATTTTAATATTTCAATTACTACCTACTTAAATCTAAAAACAAATACATTATACAAAAATCGTAAGTGAATAATTTGTGCAATTCTTTTAACGAAATATTCTTCAGTGAAATGGCAAAAACTCAACAAAGAGTGGCCGGTGACTCAATAAATAATAAAATTAACCCAGTTTTAACTGGGACAGGTTTATTATTCAGTTTAACCTGCTGGCTAGAGGGAAGAAAACCTTGATTTGCGTTCTTTTGAGCCAAATAAAAAGCAAATGGAAAAAAAACACCTTTATGATACGTTAACTTACAATTATTTTACAGTTTAAAAAATATGTAGTGAATCTGTAAGCCAACGATAAAAAACTCGACCGATATTCCTAGTATTAATCTCTCTCCTTTTTTTGATAACTAACTTTTATTTTTGTTTTCTCTCTACCACCAGCAAAATATCAAATTAATTTGATATTTTAATAAGCGTACGCGGCGAATGCCTTTCTTGTTATGAAAATATCGATGGCGCTAACATGAAACTATTATTTTAATCCCTCCAATTATTTCATAATCAAAACAATACCTCGACCAAAAACGTGTCATTTCAATTCCAAAATCATCTTCATTATGAACTCATTCAATTATCTTCATTAATTAAACTCCATCGTGTTTTATCGTTTCTTTATCCTACCATTCTATCGTTTCGATATAACATCCCATTAACCAAACACAAACTTAAACATCCCCGTGATAATTATATCTACGTATCGGCTAAAGCTCATTTACACCTCAAGCGTGTGACGTCAGAGCTCCAAATATTCAAATTGTAGCTGCAGACAAATTTACATGTGAAACGCCCGTGAGGCTCAGAATACATTGGTATATATCAATCTTGTACGCAAGGGCGTATCTTTGGTTTTGAGAGTAATCTTTACTGGTAGGGATAGGCGAATAAAATAGAATGGTTGTATCTTGGGTCTTGGTGACGTAATAACGGCAATGCGTTGAAAAACTTTGTTACACTGAAATAAATAATGTTCTACTACACACAGTAGAGCAAAAAACATAAAAGAGTAACTGATCATGAAACGTATCATTAAACTACTTGAAAATTAGAAAAAACTTACTTTTGAACATAACTATTTAATAAATTTTCGATATTTGCAATGCTATACACATTTAAATTTACTGTCAAGACAGTAATTTGGCCGCAAGCTTTAACTGTTTCTGGACCAGTAACAATTACAGTTTCTATTGTTCAGCTCATTTTTAGTATGTTGCAAAACTGTGAATGTTCATGTTTTTTGGTTGTTTAACTGCGTTTTTTAAGTGAAATTTTTCCGCTGATAAAGTGCCTCTCATCTAGAAAGGTATTTTCTAAATAAGAAAACGGCTAGTTGCTTATTAGGATACTTAATACAATTTTACTTCATTTTTCCTCCTCTTTAACAATAAAGGTTTAAAGATTGTGTGCTTTCTAAATTTGATTCTTAACATCACAAGTTTTAAGATTGTTATTGCTATTCCGTTTGACTTTAAAAAAATTGAGACCCTTATCAAACTTGAGTAGTTGCTATGACTTTTATAAGTTACTAAAGCATATCAATTGATAGGGCTTTTAAATATTCTGCCAATTTCAATTCCATCATAATTCCATCATGGAGATGCGATTTTTTGATTAGAAGGTAACAGGCTAGGTATTGTACAAACGTTTTGTCTGTTCATTTAAAAATGCTGATAATACTCGTACCTATTTGAACTATTGACTCACTTTGAGACCCTACTGACTAACCTGTTCCAAAATTATGATTTCTATTCTGTTTGACCTACCACCGGTTGATAAATGACAATCAGCTAACCGCAGGCGAAATCTGCGTCGTGCACGCTTTCATGAATATGAATAAGGCCTATGCAACAGTGCCGGGATAATTGTTAGCTGCCCCTAGCTAGTTGGATTAGGTTCCGTGAAACGGAACAGACCACAGTTTCGAGGAATCGTTCAACACTTAATGGCGCCTTAATGCAGCAAAGAGGGGACAATACTGCCCTCCTATATACCCGGTAGTATCTCTGATAAAAAACCTGTAGATCAACCTCATTACTAATAGAAGAGAATTTAAATTGCTTTGGTTATTGAATTTGAGATACTGCTACTGCTACTTGCTGCTTAGGAAGGCAGAATGTCACACGAATTGGCCTAGTCCCAAACTAAACTCTAGGCTTTTACTATAAGTACGAGACAACGATAAACTTGCTTATAAAAATACATAGAAAACATCCAAGACTTAGGAATGATATCTGCCTTTACCGTTATTTGCCCCTAGCTTCGTAGGCAGGGTCACTACCAACTAGGCTAACGTGTCGCGTCGTGTCGTGAGTTATTAAAACTTTCCTGTACAGTAGTCAACCAATTTGATTCCTACGCCACTTTGTAACTGTAGAGGCCGTGTTATAAGGTGGCGAATCTAGCCAAGTTTTAGGCAGAGCTATAACGGTTATAGCTTAGTAGCAATTGATGTTACTGCAATTCAAATCCGCTGTAATATATATATTAGACATTGCTGTTTGTACAGGTTCTTATGTACACAGCTTATATGAACAGACTACGAAATAACCAGGGTTCAAGGACGTTAAATGTCTGAGAGAGGGTGTGTCAAACAGGGCTTTGTTAGTTATTTTATTTAGAAACCAACTCTATACTTGCGTATAAGTAAGCGATCTAAACGACTGCTAATGGCCAACGTAAAGTACCTTATTATAATATTAAAGTTGATTTACTACAACAAGCTATCTTTTGATTATTTATCATTCTGCGTAAAAATCTTTATGACTGTTTTAAGCTGGTGAGAAAGTGTCTTATGTTACTCTTTGGCTGAAATTGGTCAGTATTGAAAGAAGTTGGTTTAAGAAAATTGATGTTATTTAGTCTACAAGTTTCTCACTGATTCCGTATGGAAAAGTTAAGATTTGCTTCAAAACTTTATAAATATTATATGCTTGCAAATAATTTTCTCATTTCATCTCATTTCACCTTTGGGTAAAAGTTCCTTTAGAGCCTGCATTAAAAATTTCAAGCAAAGGTTTTCTAACTAATTAGGAAGTTCCAACTCCAAATCATTCAGTCATTTCAAAGCTTCCTTTTTTAAACTCGTTAATTCTCTATTCAACCTATTTATAGGTCCTTCAATAACGTAATAATTATAACCTGCCAGTCCTAATGCATGCAATCGCGAGTCCCGACTGAACCCCTAATTCGTGATCAAAGCACGTAATTAGTGACATTAGCCTCGGCAAAGCCAATCCGCGTTATCCGATGTATTGCGTAGATATCAACGCCAACACGTACCGATTATTCCTGGTAGAGGAATTTCCAGCAGCGCGTTAATTTGAACCATTGCTCTAAACCGGCGCCGAGGCCTGTGTGAGAGGCATCTGAGTTTATTCAAATTTGCTGTGGATTTTGAGCGCAGGATATAGGGGTTGGGTGAAGGGAAGAGGCTTATATAAGTACTTAAGTTGGGACTAGGTCAACTTGCGTGATATTGTCCTTTGATATTTATTTTATATCCTAAGCAATAAGAGTATACGTTAGTCAAAGATATTACGAGACTTAAGAGTTGGTTAAGAAAACAATAATCATTGTGTTCTCGAAATGTTAGTGAAGTAATTGGCAATTTTCTCTATTTCCTGCTAGCTTTTTTATCTCCTCATACAATACCACATTGGTCTTATTTGGCTAAAGTAAGTAGTAGGTCTATCTTTTCTTTTCTTTAAATGTATTTTGTCTTTAAAACCTGAAAGAAATGATGATGTACAAAATGTATTTAAGCATGTTCTGATGTTTTGGAAAAAATACTACTACTTAGAATTTGGCAACATTTACATAAAAAAAATGTTTTTTTACTTGGTTTCGAAACATTAAAAATCAATCAATAGTAAAAAATTAATCATGTTATGGTAAAGTAAATTTTCCTTGTATAAAAATGTTGCGCAACCAACCTTACACAATTTTAACATAAAGCAATGAGGTAACGAGATCAGTTGCATAAAACTATTTTAAAACTTTCAAAGCATCTAACAGCAATCAATGCAAACCTTATACCACTATTACGCAGCTAAATGCTAACGTGGCTACTAAACGACCGATACATCTGCTTTATGCCGCTACATGCAGTTTGGGGTCGGAACGACTTCACAACGCCTTAACTGGTAGTTTGAATCTGATCCAAACGCAAGTCGTAATGATCGTGGATAGTCTCGATGGGTTAGATTTTAGGTTAACTATTTTATAGCTCTTTTAAAGCACTGTATTTTAGAATATTAAAGGGTTAGTAGTAGAATTACTAAGTCCACATCGCTATTTTTATTTTATGTCAGTATTAACGACATGTCGATGGAGCCCCGCACCGCGGGGCTCTTATTTTTAAGCAATGATCCCCTCGAGCATTTGAATTTATTTAGTGAACCTAACCTATCTAGTAACGCAAACCGAGTAATAATTTTGAGATTAGGGTAGAAACAGTGTGGTCATTTATCGAATCGGTAATTTTGCGACCTTGTCATTTACTAACCCCATCTTAATAGATTAAATCGCGTTATCAAATACAGTAGGTACTTACTTAAGTAGTAAGTAAGTAGTTTTATACAGCTAAGTTTCTTAGAAATAATATAATTTTAAAAATGTTATTTTTTAAACGTAAGAACAGAGTAAAAAGTATTTTTTAATAATGTTTGTTAGAGAGTGCCTTGTAAATTTTTACTACCTATATAGAGAATTTTACCATTCTTAAGTAATAAGCGATTAATTAATTATACGTAAAAGGTGTTGCGGGGAAAAGTTGGAAATACAAAAAAGAATGAGGTGTATTTGCAAGCTGAAAGTATGTAGATACAAGAGATTGTAAAATTAAAGTTCATAATAAGTAACACCCTAAAAAAATAAGATTAATTAACATTATTTAATCAAAAATAACATTCAAGATAACAGATAGGTACCAAATAAATACTACCTTTCAGGAGCATTGTGTCATATTATCGTATTGTTAACGTGATATCTCTATTTACTTGACAGTAATGGCGGCCGAGTTAATAGCAATAGGGTGACGGAACAAGTAATGGACAAGGACGATGGACACTTGATTCTTATTTTAAAGAGGATAAAGGTTATTCATTTGTTTTAACACAATCGAATTTAGAACGGTATGAATTCTGAATTCATAGTGAAGTTTGCATTACTGGTGCCTGTAAGCTAAAAGCGTCTATCATTGGTGCCGTCACCCTACGATTTCATGTCAAAAGCATTATGGTGTTACCAAATAATAATGCGTAATTATCAAGTACAATAATAAGGCCTCTTAAGATATAGAAACCTAACCGCAAAGAAAGCAAACAGCTTTTTAATAGTACATTACTACAGATGCCTGGAAGTAAAGGGTTGCCGGCCGAGTTAATATAGACGGCCGAGCCGAAAAATTACAACGTCAAATACTAGGAGTGCTTAAACATTAGAAGTATCTACCTAACCTAACAGTCATCCGTACTGTGTCGGGCGCGCCCGCCCGCCCGCCTGCGCCACACCGTGCTAGCCTCCTAATTACCTCTGCGCTCCTGGTACCTGGTGCCTTTATTTAAACATGCAAACGCTTTGGCTGGATGCACGGTTTAGTATATTAAAAAAAAAAACTATTTATCCTGTTCATAAACACAGCCGCCATGTTTACATTAAAATTTAAAAAAAAAAACTTCCCGGCCTAGGCCTTCAATTTTGTATGAAATTCCTTTACAGTTCTCTCGAGTTGTTCCGCCCGAAACGTGATACTTTGATGCCTAAAATAACTAACATAACGCCAACATTCCATTCCATATTTGAGAAAATTACTTTCAAATACCTATGGAAACTCAATAACTTTGTAACATATTTATAATTCTCCGTACCACGTTAATAAAGTGGAACCTCATAAATGATGTCATTAGATATTCACGAACGACATCAAAGTTTATTAAATTTACATCGTTAACGAGTACTATCAGCCCATGGCAGTGATATACACGTTTGGAGCTACGCGGCAACCGCGATTCTGAGTTTATGTTCCGCGCGCGTATGCATTTACGTGTGGCGGATCGTACTATTATTGCATCAGCAGCGCAGGCAACTTGATTAGGACTTGTTTATGTGGATTTAGTACTTGGTATGAAATTTATAGGTAGCTCTAAGTATTTGTGCTAGTGTTGAATTTTATCCAATTTAAAATAAAATTAGTATCCGACGGCCGAAAAAAATATTTTTTGTCCGTTTCTTTGTTATCTTGTAGGGGTGTGTGGATGGTCAAATTCTGACAAACGAGGTGTCATTAGATTTGTCTTAGTGTTGTGAGTTGCATTGGGTACTTTATTTTTAAAATAAATAAATATTTATTTATGTATCAAATCGGATAAATACTGGAAAAGGGCCGAATTTTAAGTACCCGAAACCGACGTGCGTGCATGACTCGATGTATGCATGTGGAAGAAGCGAAAGAGATTTGTCAAGATCGTAGCAGGTGGAAAGATGTGGTCTCTGCCTACCTCTCTGGGAAACAGGCGTGATTTAATGTATGTATGTATAAATATTTACCATAAAGAACATTTTTGTACATGGTTATTACATGAAATAACACGCAATCGGGTTTTTGAGGGTGGTCAACATTTCTTAAGGAGCGTCCGCACTGAGAGCATTGCATGCTCTCTCCTGGGGACGCTCCTTTACAAGATGCGTGAATTATATATAAGCTTGACCTTTTCTAAAACAGTCTGTATTTGTTTGTAGAACGTTAAAGAAATTTCAAGTTTCTAGGTATGGTAGTTTCGGCTGTGCGTTGATATATAAGTCAGTCAGGTTTGCCTTTTATATATACAGGGTGAAATCTGGGTCGTGGTGGAGGTAATCACCGCTGTGTTCTGCCCGCGAATGTGAGCTACTTTCAGTATGGTGCCGGCTCTGGAATCGCGAGGAAAAAATCAGCTGTTTCATACAAAAGTTCAATACCTACTTGACCAAAAAGTATGAAGCAGCTGATTTTTTTTCGTGGTTTCAGAGTTGATCCCTTAGTGAAAGTTGTTCGTATTCGTGGGTGGAACGCAGAGGTAATCATTTTATACTACGACCCAGATTTCCCCCTGTATATAGGTAAATACAAAAAGAAAGTACAGTATATTACGCCACCGTGTAACGTCAATTTGAGTGGCAGGCCCTGTCTACGATGCTAGCGGTCCCGGGTTCGATTCCCAGAATGGGCAAATCTTTTTGTGATAATCGCGAGTACTTATTCCTGGAGTCTTGGATTTTTTCTTTATATTAAGGTATGTAATTCTTTATAAAAAGTCAATTTGTGTGTGAGATTTACTTACCATCAAGTGTTCAGATTTCTTGTCTGACTTCCATTACAACAAAAAGTAACTTTTATGAGTTGTATCTTTTTAATAAAGATAATAATGCATAATAATTATAATCCAATTCCCGTATTATACTCGTACACGGTATATTAATAATAATATGCTAATAAACTATTCTCTCACTTGAAACTATGTTGAATAGACTCCTCGAACTAACGTCTGAGAGTAAACGAGGCACGAGGCAACGCTGATTAGTTAGTTAGTGCAATAGACGTGTTAGTTTCATTTAATTAAGGGGCTAGTTGATACCTAACTTAATGTGCTAGGTACTGCAGAAGTGATTGCTGATAAAATAGGAATATTTGCCGACATACGAAAAAGCAGTTTATGTGAAAACTTCTAAAACCAGATTTGTGCATCAAATAAGGACAAAGTAAATATAAAAAAAATCTGTGGATAAAAAAATCTGATCAAGCATTTTGTTGCCGACTGTACTTTTTTGCATACTTAATTAACTTTCCAAGACCTAACTAATGAGTCCCAACACGGTAGATTTACGTTATGCATAGCGGAGATCTTATCACCATCTTTTGATTCCATCATCAGATCAGCTCCTAAATACTAAAGTTATGCATTATTAATTCAGGTTTACATTTTGTACTCTAAATTTCAGCCCGTTCCACAACAACGGAAACTGATTCAAAATTTGACATACAACTTAATAAAAAGCTTAGTCACGGCTTAGTTAAATATTATACTCAACTAACAATTCAATGAACAAATTATAACAAAATAATTTGTTGCTTCTTACAAGAGTGTGAAGGATTTTAAAAATCGTCTTTAAACTATACGAAGTCTAACTTTGATGTGAATTAACTCACAAATTGTTGTTGTTACTGTACTGCAGTGCTGAGACTGTCTAATAAGTTAAGCGGATAAATTTTCCGATACTGGACAACTTAGATAATGCGTCTATTCCGCGTGATGCTGCTTTTTTTACCCTCCCCCTTTAAAAAAAAGAGAAGTGTAATATTTTAAGATGTGGCGTATCAGTTTGTCTTTGCATCTGTGTATCTGTTTGACTATATATCTATGAGTTTGTCTTATATTTTAGCAGTAGCGTCATCATTCGTCAGTATGTATTTTAGCAGAAAGACGTCCAATGATAGACATAGGCTTCCCTCAAGGTGTGCCACAAGGACCGGTACTGGGCCGTTTGCATCAATTGTTATTCCGCAACATTACCCACGTCATTGATACACCTTCTCGTAGTTCTACCCATGCTGTTTGCGCTGTATTATGACAGCAGTTGACACCAATCAACTATAAAATGATACAAAGATAAAACTGCTAGAGTAGGTGAAATAGTTAAGTTACAAATTTTTTTGCAAAGGTAAATAATAGTACATTATTCAACAAAGAACGGGTGAAAAAATCGTAGATTGTTTATCAACGGAAACGAGACATAGACACGCGAGAAAATAGTTCATTTGAGTGTCATTGTGGCATTATAGTCATGAGTTAAATTAGATTGCGAGAAAATAAATTTTAAATTGTAATAGTATTAACATAGACACTAAAATTACAACTTAATAGCACTATCATTTTTAATTTCAACTGGTCACTGTAATGGCAAAAGAGAAGACAGCTTGGTTTTTTTGGGTTTAGAACATAACAAATAATCAATTGACAACATTTTCGAATCGAAGACTGAGGAGGTGGAAGTTGTATGCCCAGCCTGCCTCCACCGCGCACTCCGACTACAACGACAACACCATCAAGGCTTTCCGAGGCTTTTACTTAGAAGAAAATTAAAAAGGAAAATTACTTTAGTCCCTAGGGAGTAAAGTGTAACTTTAGTCCCTAAGGATTAAATTTATCACTTTAGTCCGCCTAATGCCTCATGGCTATTTTAATTCGTTTTAGAGCGCGAGAAGTGAAAAATAAACAGTGTTCCCTATCCTAACCTCTCAAGCAAAATCTTTAAAGTCACCCATTACCCTTCAAACAACAAAGTGTTCGTGATCACTTCACTACGAAACGCGCTAACACGCCCATAAAGCTAGAGTAGTTCCAACCTTCATAAAAGTATAGGAATGGACCATAAAATATGAAATGGCACTTTCCTTTGAAAGCTCATTTAGATGATAGTGGTATTAGCGTTAGCGTTGAGCATAATTTCGAAAATGTTATAGCGAAAGCTCTCAAGTTACATTGTGATAAGTTATAAGTTATAATTGTGAGCGACATTGTAGGTTTACTGCATATGAAACGAGGCGAGTTTGAACGAATTTTTGATCGTTAAATTGGTATATGAAATGAGAAAATGTGTGTAATGTACCATTAACATAAGGCCTAGATGTAGGTGGAGCTACGTTTGACGGCCAAGTTTTTTTTTCCTTATTCCATTGAAATAGGGTGCAAAAATTTAACACCTTTAACTTAGACTGTAGCAGGATTATTAAAAAACCTATGCGTAAAAGATTTTTTTTAAAGTTACGTTATAGCATTCTATCTTAGTGGAAAGTGACAGTATAGTAGTGTAAACCGATCGGACAGTAGCGAGTCAAGTTGCCTTGCCAGTGGATCCAAATATAATCACTTTCTATTTCATCACTCCACTGTCCTTGGCACTGTACTTGCCACTGTACTTGACCAATGTAAATCGGGCTTTAAGGAGAGGTAGCGAAGCGGTGCGCGAGGAAAAAACCTACCAATAGAAGAGCTGCGCAAATTGAGGCTACGAAAATGAAGTATTATTGGTGGATTTTTCCTCGCACACCGCTCTGCTACTTCGTATAGGTCTGGTGGATATTCATCCTAAGAGTTAAAAAAAACTATTTTTTGTTACAACTGTTACTTATGAATCACATCGCAGTTAAAAAGATCAAACCACATATTTTGTAAACATGAATCATCAGGAGATCTTAGCACTTACGAATTAAGTAATTATAAAAAAGTGTTCAGTTCAATATAATTTTTAAAGCCCTTTTTATCATTAATTTGGTGATGCTGAAAACCATATAACACTCCTACAGTTCAAGTTTTTGCGTAGACTGTCTATTATCTGACTATACACTAGCCTGAACTTCGCTTGGTTGACGACAAACTAGGTAAACAAAAGAAACCTGGTTCAGAAACCTTCTTGTTCTTGTAAATAATGTTAACTCAATTTTTTTTTACTTAAAGGTAATATAGATTGATCTGTTACGTTTCCTTTTTCAGGAATATGACTTTTTTATGCGCGTTTTGTAATAATTTTACTGTTTTTTTACGCGTCGCAATCATATTTTGACAACCCTAACACTGTTCGCACGCACACAATTGAATTTGCTTGTGTGAGTGTAGTCGGCGATCAAAATTTTATTGTTATGGAGTGCTGGCGTTTGGTTAAATTCATAAATGGTTATTTTTACCGCAAGAAGTGTTTATTTAGTGACTTGTATAGAAAATTATATTACATGGTCCAATCATCAGCCCTCATGCTTTTGTTTGTGGCATTGTTTTTAAATCATTGATTTTCACTTAATTTGTAGAACTAAGTAATCCTATTATTAAAATTTTAACGTTTAATTAGGTAACGTTATAAACATGTTTGTTGAATTATATCTATTAATGATTTGACTTAAGTTAAGAGGTTTAAATACTTTACGTCACAGCAAATAAGGGTTACATTGTCGCAATATTTCATCACTTTAAAACTGGTAGAGAACAAGAGGTTGGTATTTTCAAGGCAAGAGTGAATAGACTTTTTTCTGAGTAAGCGTGTACCATCCTCGACCTCGTCGTTACTTAACATCAGGGGTGTTATTCTCTTAAAAACGTCAGACGAACGAACGAACGAAAGCGCAGCGGCGAGTTTAAGTAGTCCCGTCGTCAGAGCGAACAAAACACATTTTACCGCGTGCATTCTCAATTAGGCTGCCTTATACGTTCGAGAAGACATGCTGCCAAATTGAATACACGCGCTAAAATGTGTTTTGTTCGCTCTGACGACGGGACTACTTAAACTCTCCGCTTGGACATTCACTCGATCGTCCGTCCGTTCGTCGTTTTTGAGAGAATGACACCCCAGCTGAGACTGATGACGAACGCAAACCCGTTTTTGATAAAAAAAAGGATATCAGGTTTAGTTTATACGAAATTTTACAGCAAAATATTTTTGGTTATTTATGCTGATAACATATTACGTAACCAGCGCTGTCACGAGAAAAGTTTGTGAATAATTTTCTTCGAAAAATCTTTAGAAAATCCAACGTTAAGATTTTGTCAGAAGTGGTTGTAGCATTTTTTTGCTGCATAGTATTTTAAATAAATTTATAGCTGCGGTAAAAAATGCATAAATAACTTAAGAAAATTTGAAGAAGACTTAAATTAAGTTAGGTAGTCTCAGGTATCTTTTATATAATATTATTGTATTAAATCACTTACGACTTTTTTTTAAGGTTGACATGAGAAATCTAATTTACTTTTAAATAATATCTATAATGGCCAAACTTATTATTCATTCAATGTCATTATTATATTTCAAAAACAAAAAAAACATGTATGTTAAATTTATTAAGTTCACGAACACAAAACAAAAACTAATTGTGAAAACCCACAAAATGAAAACGTTTTTAAGGAGCCTCTTGATCTAAAAAAAGCTGATTCCACTTTTTTGACTTATTAGTAATAAAATGGTGTATAAAATATTCGTTATGACATTTTCAGAAACAAATATGACGTGTTTTGTAAGACGGCTCTTAACCTTAACCTGTCACTTTCAAAAACGAAAATCACATCCATCTCTCTTCTTCACCAGGTCGCTCCGAGCCCGGCATCGTACCTTCCATCGTCGGCTTCACCAAGGACTCAGTGGCTCAGGAGTCAGACCGCCTCGCTCCAGGAGACAGGATCTGCAGCGTCAATGGCATCTCCACCGCTCGACTGACGAACGAGGAAGTACTTCGACTCCTCGACAATGTGGAAGAACGGGCGTCGCTGGAAGTGGAATATTATATGCCTAATTATGGTGAGCATATTTCGAATTCCTCTTTAGGTATTAAAAATCTCACAAAAAGGTAAAAAAAATATTTTTAATTTTGTATGATACACCGCTACAGTCCTCCTTTCTTCGTCTTATCTAGGTCTTTGTTCATGTTTTCACCAGCCTCTTCCAAACAAGTTGAAATCGTTTTATCACCTTCTTTTATTTGCTTTTGCCTACATAATTTTCTCGATTTTCAACGGATCTCTGACCGACCATAGTTAGAACTATGTCGCAGGGACGTTATAAATCAAATGATCAACAAAATGTACCTACCTATCTGTGACATAGTTCTACTGTGGGTCAGGATTGGGATTGTACAGCGTCATTTTCATTACTTGGGTTGTACAAGTCGCAATATTTTGCAGACCAACTTATATCAACAGCATAGTAACATTGTAACACGTAAGACGTACGAGTAGACTTCTAGGCTAAATTTTGGGTATGCAGTTGCATAATAATGTACGAGTATTAGCATATACGCATTCACATGTGTACAAGTACTGAGACTTAATTTATTTAGATTCACTACTAATGCATAAGCATGCATCCCCAAAAGTAATTTAACTCTCAAAAGTTAGCTCTCACGAATTTTCTAGTAAAAGTTGGAGGTAATGCTATCTCGAAGTAAAACTAACATGACATGTGCTAAACGAACAGACTTAAATACTCGTACTTCTGAATATGAAACTGAAGAAATAAATCAATGCTATGGTAGGGATTAAGAGACTTTGCTGTAATTAAACTAGACGCTGCTATGATTTAATGAATTGATGACATGAGTTTTTTCTACCGCATAGAGAAAGCAAATGAGCATACAGGCCACCAAAATGTACACAGTGATCACTTTTTATAAGGTGACCCGCTGATTCTTAAGACTTCTTCAGCATTAGATAAAAACGTTACCCACATTTCATCATCATCATCATCATCATTTTGGTCAGCAACTCGGGTGGTTGACGAAGCAACTCTTTTTTTCAATCATCCTTATCAGCCGTCATCTCCGTATCAGTATTCACTTCCTTGTTTTTCATATTGCTCTTCACACAGCTCATGCATCTCTTCTTAGATCTCCCCATTTCATCTTAGCCTTTATCTTTACCCAACTTTTATGTTGTAACTAGCATTAACAATAATAGTATCTTTGTTTCCAGCCTCCCAAAACTCGCTCTACATCACAACAAAGCTAGCCGAAGTCCCAGTCGAGAAGCTAAACGGTTCTCTTGGCGTGACGATCCGTGGAGGTCTTCCGGAGAACTCCTCACCAAGTGCTGATCTGGTGCTGAACAGCCGGTCTCTAGATGCCCAGCCGTTGGTTGTAACGCATGTAAGAGCGGGTGGGGCGGCGTATAACACATCCAGGATCAAGCCTGGTGATAGGCTATTGAAGGTTGATCACGTAAGTAACAGTTTAGTTTTATAATACTTCTGTTTTTTGTTTGTGTCGCTTCTTTTATTCTTTTAAGGCCGTAATTCACCAAACTGGGATGAGGTTTTACACCTAGATTAAACGCCGAATTTGTTTAGACTAATCTCGGATTAAGTCTTATTCCTAGTTTGGTGAAATGCGGCCTAAGTGAAATACGTGCTGAAACTTCCCTTACGTTGGTTCCCGATTTTGAAACAGAAAATATATATTTAACACTTCCAGTCAAATTTTAACCCCTAGTAACCTAAATTAGGTTACTGTGGGCTAAAAAAACTCTGCACGAAAATTACGTACGAAATTACATGGTTACGAAGTTACTAAAGTGACTCGACATGTTCTTTCCTTTATACTAGAGGAACAAAAGAGAGTCAAATTGAGTATAATGTTGATTAAGATTTTATTGCAGGTGACTGTAACTAACAGAAGTCTGTCGCACCATACAAAATGCTTGGTACCCTAACTACTACTAAAATGTTGTTTCCGTTTTCTGTGGGTTAAAAATTCAGGGCTTACACAACTCTTACAAACTTCAGAAATAAGTTATCTACTGTAAAACAACTAAGGGCCGAGTTCACCAACCAATTTAATAGACGGTTAAGTCTTAATCAGCTGTTAGTCAATACATTTGACAACCGTTAAACCGCTAACCGACCGTTTAATTGTTGGTGAACACTGCACTAAGTAAGCAACTGATAATCCACGGTTTCAATTTTGGGAATGTACATTAGGGACTCCCTTCACATATTGTTGCTATTATATAAATAAAAACATTTTATGTACTAAAATAATAGCAATCTTAGATCAAAATAGATAATATTACCAAATTTGAAATAAACTAAATTTTGATGTTTATTTTCTCAAAAGTTTTATTAAATGGATTGTCTATATAGCGATTTTGATTATTTAATAAGCATTTGCCTCTGAATTTATTAGATACGTGAATGAACGATTTTATTGTTATTTATTCAGGAACCGTTTTTCAAATTCATTGTCGTGAACGCACACAGCAAACAATCTAAAAGCATTCATTTTATTTTCAAAATTACATATATTATATTTTTACAACAATGTTAAAATAATATTCGTTACGACACATTAAAAAGTTTATTTGGCTCAATTAACACACGGAACACATTGCAATACCTCCAATATCGATGTCATAATGAATTGAAGGAAAGCCTTGGGGATTGGTGCCATTTGCCGAATGTCTGGGCCAATCACATCGAAACCACAAAGTGCCTCGGGCTCTCCTGTCGACATGGAGTTATTCATGTTGCCACGTCGACATTACTGTGAACATGTGATTGTTAGTCAACTTTACTGTAAACGTTTGATTGTTAGTTATTGTTTACATTATATTCTAACAATTGCAGATCAGTATAAATAGTTGCGTTTATCGCGTGATAAAATGTGGATAAAGCATCCGTCACTGTTGTTCTGACACACGAGATAAACGCAGTCATAATTATAAGGCTCCCTGGTTTTTCAATTTCGACACAGTATACTATGAAATTGGAATTTCGCGTCAACCCTTCAAGTTGACAAATTCATCTTACCGATCTTGCTGTTTTAGGACGAGCAAAACAGAATTTAACCTTAAGAAGATGGTAAAGCTGAAAATTTACATACAAGACGCGATAAAATTTCTTACCCCTAAGTTAAATGTATGACAAAACTAGGTCTGTACGTTTTCCACCATAAAATATTTCTTGGAAAGACACAAATGAAAAGAAACCTGATTTGATATTTCACCTGGGCCTCTATTCAACATGGTAAAAACCATATCGTGTTTGACCTGTTATCGTATTGTCAACGTTTTGATAGCAGAGCTCTTATTTACTTGAAAGTAATGGCGGCTGACGTCAAAACAATACCATAACACGTCAACTACGATATCGATTTTACCGCCTAGAATCTAGGTCCTGAGAAAGCACGAAATTGATCAACGAAAAGGGCGATTACCTATCACAACGTCAAATTTCAGTTACTATTTCTGTTTCGTTTGTCCAAATTTTCGTGTAACTTATGTGGATTAAAACAAACCTAACCTAACGTTCTTATACGTTCTGTAGGTTAATATATCTCTGTAGACAAATTTGAAAAGTAAAAAGGTTCAAAAAAAAAAACTGATGAATTTTTGGATAAATGAAACAAAGTCAAAGTTCTTTATTCTTCAATTTAGGCATATATAATGCACCTATAAATGTCAAAAAGCATTACCACCGGTTCGAAAAATAATAGAGCGAAAAAATGTTTGTTACAAAATATTTTTATGAAATTCCTTTTATACAAAATTTTGGTGCGGCCTTTGTTAGCGTTATTTATTTTATACTCGTAAGTTATTATTTACGTGCGGTTTCTGTTCCTAATTGATAACAACCGCCAAGCGGATATCAACAAAATAACATAATCCGATATTGTATTTTTTAATGAATTTACACAAAATGTAGTTTAACTTTAAATTCAAATTCATTTATTTAAATTAAGGTTCAAAATTACATAACGATACAATTCAGGGGTGTTATTATCAAAAAAAAACTGCCGATTGATCGTTCTAGTGAGCGAAATCATAAGAGCTCGCTCTTTCTACGGGAAAAGCGGGTAAGCTGAAAATCCACGCCCTTAAATGTGGTTTTTACGCCCTGTCGTGGAACAACTTCAATTCGTCGGTTAATATTTGATGCTTCGAGTTCAAGAACGAGATGTTTAACAAAATCATTTAATCCCGTAAAAGGATAGTGTAAAAAATTACAGTATTAGCATGTCTGAATTTAACCTGATATTTTTTCAGTTATGAAATCAGATATAGAGGCAGATAAAAAGTCGATTCTGACACATTGCACCATCATGATATTTTTGACTATTCACATTGTTGACAGCAATAAAACAATGCTTGTTGACGCACATTGTTGACAGCAGTAAAACAATGCACAACTTATTTGATGCGGGTGAAGGAATAGTCATAACAGCATTGTTTGACTGCTGTCAACATCATTCATATTCAGAAACTTCATGTTTGTGCAATGAGTCAGTTTTGACTTCTTAACGGGCGGGCTCTATAGTTAAAATTTATTAAATTCTAGACTAGAGGACGCCCAAACTTTGGACGCGTAGAACTAATTTCCTGCTTGTCCTCTGGTTTCTTCCAGTAGAGTTCGAATTTCAAAAAATCTATTGACAGGGCACTTTTATAATAGCAAAGGAATTATGATGAAAACTGCATTAAAATCCGTTGCGAAGTTTAAATAAATAATAGTATTTTTCACAATCTTGTTGTAATAGAGAGCTTTTTAGTCGAGTATCGTGTTTAAGCTTGATTATGACAGTATTTGTGAACAATACTTTTTGTACGAGTTCATTAAAAAAGATGTTTCTTCACTGTCACTACTCATTTTCTTAGTTTTTATTTTAACTTCTTACGCTTAGCTTTGAAAAGAAAAGTTATCACACCACCAGCGTCCGTAATGTTGCAGTACTGTGCTGTGATTGGCTAAATACTAGCCAATCACAAAGCGTAGTTTTTTATGTTTTTATACAACAGCAAGTATTAGTAGATTTTTGACAGATGACGCGACGCTGCTACGTTCCGAAACGCCATAGATTGGTATATTTTTTTGTATCGGATCGAGTCTCCTTAAACAAAGACACATGTTATTGAAATACGAAGTTCTATTTTAATAGTATTTTTCACAATCGTGTTATAATAGAGAGCTTTTTAGTCGAGTACCGTGTTTAGGCCACGAAGCTTGCTGAGTGGCCTAAGTAAGGTACGAGATTAAAAAGCTTGATTATGACACTATTGTGAACAATACTTTTTGTACGAGTTCATTAAAATTAATAATTTAAGTCTAAATACGAGTATATAAGAAAACGAAATATCGTAAGTACTATTGTACCACCGGCGTCAGTCCGTAATGTTGCGGTACCGTGCTGTGATTGGCTAAATACTGGCCAATCACAAAGCGTAGTTTTTTTATTTTTTTATGCCCTTGATACAGCAGCAAGTTCAAGTAGATTTTTGACAGATGACGCGACGCTGCTACGTTCCGAAACCCCATAGATTGGCAATTTTGTGTCGGATCGAGTCTCCTTAAACAAGGACACATATTATTGAAATACGAAGTTCTATTTTCAATTTTTTTTCGATTGTCTAGAGCGTATCGAAATGGTTATTTCGGTTGTTTCGGAAGTAACATAGACTATACAATGATGAAAAGAGTGACGTTGCAGTATTCTCTATGAAATCTTAATACACAGATTTCAATCGACGAGTACAATTTTTTTATTTCGGTTGTCTAGAGCGTGTCGAAACAGTTGTTTCGGTTGTTTCGGAAGTAACATAGACTATACAACTATGAAAAGAGTGACGTTGCAATATTCTCTATGAAATCTTACTACACAGATTCTAATCGACGAGTACAAAAATATAATAAGCGTACAGATAGCGACTTTGTTTTATACTATGTAAAGATTTGTACAGTGTCCTCAGTCATTATGAATGCAACTAACTTAAGATACAATTAGTTTCTACGTAGATGGGACTTCTCTCCTTAACATCCTCGCGACGATTTCTACGATTTCATCAGACTACCTAACTAGATTACCTAGACTTTAGAAGTCTGTAGTGTCAGGAGTTGCTATTATGTTTTACAGGGTTAATTATTCAATGTCTTTCTTTCAAAAGGGTTAAAAGAATTTCACTTTTTGCAAAAAAGGCCATGATGTAGCTACACTATCTGAGTGTTGGTAAAGTGTATTTTTTTGGATGGTTTTATTATTTTATTTGTTAAATGATTTCATAAAAATTAAATCAGATTTAGATGTAGTAATTTAAATTACTTTTTCGGTGTAGCAGTTGTCGAATGCTGGGTATTTTTTTTACGACATTAACCTTTTTTGCTGAAAATGACCTCTATTTTACCCTCCTGAATAACCCGTAACCAAATAACCTCCTTAGTCAAATAACCTACATTATTTTGTACTTAAATAATGGCGTAAAATAAGTCTACGTGTAACCACGCTCGTAGAATTCAAACATTAATTGTAATACTTAAGTTTTTCTGTTTTGTTACGTTTTCACGGCTAAGGCGCTGAACTAATTTCGATAAAATTTAGAATTTAGATAGTTTGGATCCCGAGACGGAGTCCTGGGCAATAGCTAGTAATTTATCATTTGTATGTAAATATTGCGAGAGTGAGACAATCTTCCAACAAAAAATACATTAAAAATATTGTTCCAGATTTCTCTCACAAACAAGACACTGTCGGAAGTCCATCAATTACTGCAGAACTGTCCCCAAGTGACCAGCCTAACGATAGAATATGACGTGTCCATAATGGAATCCGTGAAGTTGGCCACAGGCCCACTGCTGATCGAGATAGAGAGGCCATGCAACGAGGACTTGGGCCTGTTCCTGACCAATCAGAGGTACTCTGATGATGTGTACAGTTCTGGATCTGACACGTACCAGAGAGTGGGCACCTGCAATGCTGTGTATATAGACAGTATACTACCCGCAAGTATAAGTGACAGGTAAGAAAATGTTTTTTTTAAACTTTCCGACTGGTTGTATTAATTAAAAATATTTTATGATAAGTTGGTGTCATTACTCGCAATAATGTAGATATAACTCCAAAGATTTTAATTAAACTAATTAAATTTATTGATTTCTTATCCGGAAATGAATTTTAATAAATAACCAGTATTTTTTACAAATTCTCCGTGGTTAGTTCTAAAATAAACTTATGACGTAAAAAACTCCTTTCGCAATCCACTGCTGTTAATGGAGCCAACTTAAGTAGATTAATGGGAATCGCCACTCTTCATGTCTTTGTATTATTTATTTATTACTGTCTTGCAAAGGATCAAAATTAAATTTCAGGTAAGAAATCAATTCATTTATTTTTAATATTTGGAGTCTTGTCCACATTATTGCGAGCAATGACGCTAAATTGTCCGATCTCTGTTTACGACATAGAGAAGGCAAACGAGTACAAAGACCTGCCTATTGCCTTACGCACTTGCAATCCCAATCGACTTGAAAGTGGAACAATTGTTTTCATTTTGTAAGCAGATTAGCCTTCGGACTGTCAAAATGAAAACGATTGCGATTGCGAGTGCGTTAGGCAATAAACCCTCTGATGGTAAGTAGGATCTAAAACTCATAGAAATTTACAAGACTACCAATCCTAAGACTGCAAATGCGTTGACGACCCTAAGGCTTAATATGGAATGCCTCTATGCTAGTCATTTTACCGGTTATGTTATCCTCATACTGGAACTAAACAATGCGAACATTAATTGCTACTTGGCAGTAGGTTAAATCATAGGTTAATTATCGTCATAAATAAAGCTCAGGGAAAAAAAGCGTAGAAGCTGCACGTCACCACGGTTGAAGAGCTATTCCGTTTGGCGAGAGATAAGCAGTTGTATGCAGAGATGAATGCCAAGCTCCATGGAGAGGAATTGAAAGGAGAAGTACGTTAAAGGATAAGATAATGATGATATGGATCTGAAGCGAATAAAATTATTTTTATCGGTAGAAAAAAACATTTCATTTCTTTATAAACGGAACTGAAAACGAAATAAAATTGATGATAGCATTAGCGTAAATTGTCACATCAAGCCAAAAGATAAATAAGATTCGCCAGCAATCCGAATCAAAACAGACTAAACCAATACCAATAAACTTAACAATACGGATCCATTTTCATCTGATTCCCAATCGATTCCGCTTTAGCAGTCGTTAGATAATCCGAGTGACGTCATTAATCCGCCCGTTGCTAATAAAGCCGTCAATTTCGTTGTCGTTGTCACTTTAATTTATCATTGCAAGGGTTAAAATAAAAACCTTAAGGTCATTTTTAATCATATTTAAATCTGAATCTCCAACATTTAAGTATTAGGTACAGTGTATGATTCGTTCCATTTCGGGAAGAAAAGATTAATCGTTGATTCGAGAAAGTTGCACTATATTTTCTCGTGAAAAATTCCCAAAATGACGATGCATCTTGACGGAATTTAAGTCTTTGACTGGCGTTTGTTGCGAGATATCACATATGGATACAATATGTAGTTGTTCACAAAATAAGAAGCAGATGAAATATTACAAGTCTAATTTTACGTCAACAAATTGACATTGAATTGTAGTAAATCGATAATTCAATCATTATAACTCTGTTGATACAGGGAATTCAAAAACATATATTGCAACTTTAAATGAAAATTAAATCTGTCTTTGCAAGTAGCTCGGTCATTAAATCAAACACTTTAAGAGATTTATTTTATACAGTACATACATTAAATCACGCCTGTTTACCAGAGGGGTAGGCAGAGACTACTTCTTTCCACAGTATACAGTCAAAAATACAGTCTTATAGCAACCTTTGTACAACCGTAGAACCTTGTTGCAATAAAGGTAACGTACCGATTAAACGCCATGTCTCACAATGACAATGAAACAATTTCCTCAAAGTAATAAAATTGTTAATTATGTTATAATTTCTGGTTTAATTTATCTTTTAATTTGCCATAGTTTTAAGTTTTAATTTTTAATGTAATTTATAATGTAATTGTTTTATGCAATAAATAAAATTATGTAGTTTATTTACGATTTTTTTTAAATCAATTTTTGCTCCCTGGGAATTTGAGAATTTGTAAGAGGTTTTATACGTAAAATAAATAATATTTGCAACTTGAAAATTTATTTGGCACTTGTAATAAAACGTTATAGTTCCGTTAGTTTCGAAGATGTAAGCATGATGTTGAAATATTGAAAAAATGGTTTACTGTATGCTTAGTATTGTTTTTCTTTTTAAGATGACAAATAATTAATTTACGACACCAATCGTAAGTTCTAATTTATTTACTCTTTACTTATTATTGTGAATTTACAAAAGGGCGTCTGAACAAACATTAACAAGTTAACATTTTTGGCTTTTTGTGCGAAGTTTTTAATTTACGTTTGGCTGTCAGGACTATTTTGTCGTTTCCCTTTATGGAGGAGTTCTGTGCCTCAAGTGAACTAATTTTTAAGGATCCGTACCTAAAGGATGCCACCGGGGCCCAATTACTCAGCGTACGCTGTCTGCCCGTCCATTTAATTTTAAAGGGCTGCAGCCTAAACTATCACGTATAGGAGCGCTGACTAACGCAAGCGACCGCGACTTTATATAAATTCATACTAATTATGTGGAGTGGGTATAGAACCGTTCCTGGTGGCAAACCGTGATGATGATGATGATGATGATGATGATGACGATAATGATGACGATGATGGTGATGATGGTGATGATGATGATGATGATGATGATGATGATGATGATGATGATGATGATGATGATGATGATGATGATGATGATGATGAAACAGTGGATTGCACGACTCAGTCGCAGTCACTGGTTGCAGTTACCAACATCGAAATAGTAGTTTAACAAAACAATGATTCTTTACAGATGCGGAGCTCTTCACCCAGGTGACCAGCTACTAGCCTTTGACGACCATGTCATCGATGGGAACAACTACACAGCAGAAGAAGTGATGTGCTACTTGGAGAATTGCGAGAATGGTTTCACGAGGCTGCATGTTGCGCCCCGACATATAGCCCAAGGAGGAAGATATACGAGAGGTGAATAGGATACATGTTTTATAAGTTTTAAATGAATCTGTTTAAAATTATGTTACTTTTGATAATAATCAAGCGAATCACGTTAAAAATGCCTAAGTATAAAAATATATTTTGCAATGTACTGCGTTGAAATGAAAATTTATCGTATAAGTTATTACCTTGAATTTTATCGTATTAAAACGACGGTTGTGACAAGCATATTTGAGTTGACACTAACAATAAAATCCTCTTAAAAGTTCAAATTTGCATTCATGACCTGCTAGAGGGGGTGTTCTTTTTATAGTGGTGATTATTATTTACGTCTTTAATATTTGAGTAGCTTAGTTTTTATTTTAATTTAAATAAGTTTAGTTTTAACTTTTAATTGTATTATATTAAATATTAAACTTATACGGTATATAGGTATATAACTCATGGCTCAATCTCAGAATGGGGTAGCCAGAGCTGCAGAATTACCAACAACTCTAAAAATTTGTTTATTATTCTGTAACCACATTTTGACTCATATAATTTTGAGCAAAACAGGAACACACGAACATATTAAATAATCATAACAAAGAAGAACAAAATTTCCCAAGTAGAATCAATAAACTTTGCTACGTTTCAAACTCGAGTTAACGGAGAATTATTTTTAATGATATTGATTTTACTTGAACATACGACAATGTGGACGTGGAAAACTTTAAACTCAGCAGTTTAAAACTGTGTGCTTTTAGAGTACTCCGCCGTAGCTAGTTCAGAAATACTTACGGCCACTTGAGCTAAAGTTGTCCTAACGCTATTACTATAGATCTCTGGAATTTCAACGGCCAACGTTCTCTCGGCTGACAGTAACATTTTAAGAATGGAGGTTTTAAAGTGTGTGAACGAGTTAGGAGTTTGAAATTTAAAGGTTTGAAGATCTTAAAATGTTGCTTAATATCATTTGTTGGGTTCTGTAACATAAGTGTGTCAAGGGGACCCAATTGCTAAAATGACGTACCATCTGTCACAAGGCTGTGAGACACTTGAAATTTTCAGAGTGCGTATTACTATGGACAGGTCTATGAAAAAAAAAGTTACAAAATAAAAGCGGATCCCCGTACAAGAAACGCGTTTCTGGCGTTTTTTGCTCAATCTTATGTTCGTACGACGGAACATACGAAAATAATAGACGGTAATAATACTAATAATAAAATAAAAATAAACAAGATTTGCAATAAATACTGCAACTACCGAAATATGTTTCAGGCTTTGATGAAATGAAACAACAGTTCTTTGATGTTTCATTATTTCACTTGATCCATTTTGTAAACTGTTTTATCTAAGATGTCTTATAAAAGACTTTACATTTCACTTTGATTTATTATTCATATTATTTCATAGTTTAAGAGTTGCTTCGCAACTTAAAAGCACTCTAGCCGACATACGTTATAGACATCAAGACTTAACTCAGTCTTTTAGTTATACGAGCCAAGTTTGTTTTCATATGTTCTTACTTATTTTTTGGTACTAGGTATAAGCGATTAGCGATTTATCATTTACCATCGACTAGTAAAATAATAAGTTCGCGATTTTAGTTCAAACTTATGTGAAAAATGTAAGCAACAAAGTGTGTCATTAATTTTGAACTGTTTTTGTTTTCTTTTGCATTCAGTACTTATTTATACTTAAAAAACCTTTTAAACTTACAAATTTAAAAGATAGTAGTCGAAAAAATATGAAAAATTTATGTAACTCAAGATATAAGTATGTTGAAGTGTTCATACCAGCTAAGTTCCAAGCAGAAAAAAGAACACCTTTATTACTGCTATAACTTTCTCTGACTGGCAATTGGCAACTGTGAAAATAACAGACTGGAATACCTCAGTACCTGAGCCATACGTAAGCCTTATCCATAAACTTTTAAAACGACGAGAAATGGTAACGCCTTTACCGTTGAAAATGTAGGTGGCGGTAACCACTTCCCATCAGCGGGCCTAGTATGGCTGCGTCTATATCGCGTGTCAAATGTGGATAAAGCATCCCATCCCTCTCGTCCTTATTTACGTGTCAGAAGGTGACGGATGTCTTATCCAAACTTTGTCACGCGATAAACGCAACCACACTAACTAGGCCCGCAGGTGTGCCGTCTGCCTGTTTATCTGCCAATGGCAATAAAAAATAACCACACACATAAACTCACGCCTTCATTCCCAGAGTGGGGTAGGCAGAGCCACCGACTCACCAACAACTCCAAAAACTTGTTGATAATTCTGTGACCACATTTTGCACAACCAGGCTAAGATGTTATCCAGTGTATTAGTGACAGGTTGCAAATCCATCGCCTAACAGCACTACACAGCCTTAAGTCCCTTAGTCGTCTCTTACGACATCCAATGGAAGACATGGAGTGGCAACATTCTAAACCCGGCACTACACGGGCAACCGTTTAACCAAATTGCTTGTGCCTTGTACCAACCCCTTGTTTTCAACTTGGCTGTTTCAGCACGGTTTCGCCTAAGGCTCGCTAAGAATTAACTCTATAATCGCTATATCCCTCGAACTACGAGCGTAGGTACAAATATCCGAAGAACTTGCATTTCACCCCTTATTACCTAAGCGCTTGAGTCTTATTTACAAAACGGAACGCTTCGCGTATAAGGTGAACGTGCCCGGTCTTAAGCCGTATATAATAATATTGATACGTAGGCTATATGTATAAGAGATACGTGACATATCATAATTTGACTTCCTCGTATAATGTTAGTAGGTATGAGAAGTTAATTTTCCCAATGCGTACAAATGAGAGTAGTATTGCTTTGCGGTTATGTTCCAGAGGCTTTGTTTGTATTGACATTTGTTTTTTTAACGATTTTGAGAAAATGAGTGCCGTTTGGATTGTTTAAATGACAAAAACTTTGGTACCTTGATAGATTATTTTCAATTTGTCGAAATATTTTTTTATATTGTTTTTTTTAACGGTTAAATGCGCGGTGAGTAGGTACTAGTCAATCTGAGCTAAGATAAATTTAAGGGACGACTAATTCCTGTTTATGAGTAAGAGGGAAAAGCTTTAATCAATAACAAAATGTCAACTATACACTGTCTGTTACATCTTGTGACTTTATTTTATTCATCACTATAATCGAAAGAGGTAAATTTGCAAGTCGTTCGTGAATATTGATTTACGATAAACGGAATCTTGATTGGGCGAAAGAAACATTGTTTGAATTGAAAGCTCTCTAAACTCAGTCATTCTTGTCTTTACCCCCGACAAAAACGAGAGGTGTTTTATGTTTAAAGTGTATATTTGTGTATCTGTGTATCTATATAACTGCGTATGTATGTAAAACACTCCGATGTACTGGGGACCCTCCACTTTCATGAAGTTGAAGAACCATACCAACTAAACAAACTAAAAAAAAAACGCTTTCAATTCGGTGTATCCGTTTGAGAGCTTTGATGCTACAGACAGACAGACAGATATATACGTACACAAATACTCACGTTAAATTTATAAAACTGCTATTCTGCCCTCCTAAACCAATAGGCATTATATCAGTAGAACTCCTGTACCAATATCAACCTTAATTCTAACATACGACTTGAAACTGCTTTGGTTCTTGAATTTGAGATACTGCCTTTTGACTTTGGGCAGTATTTTTTGGCGGGGATTAGGATTACTAGCTTCTGATTCGATAAAGATTGTTTTTTTTTCAGAAAATTCAATATCAGGCACTTCAACATTGAATGCGAAGAAACACCGACAGAGGAACTACAGACAAAGTTCAATGCCAAAACTAGGTCTTCAGGACGATTATGGTAAGAATTAAATTGATTTACTTTGTTTTTAGGGTTCCGTACAAAAAATGAAAAAACGGAACCCTTATATAGGATCACTAGTGCGTCTGTCTGTCCGTCTGTCACAGCCAATTTGTTCCGAAACTACTGGATCGATTGAGTTGGAATTTGGTACACATAATTAATATGTGAATTGATAACCCAAACACAGATGGGTCATTTTCGGGAGACAAATTAGGAAATTTTAAAAAAAGTTGTACAAACCTTACTGTGTCATAATATATCAAATGAAAGGGCTCGTTATGGGGATCTCAGATATATATTTTTTATTATTGTAAAATAAATAGTTTTGATTTTATTAATGAAAGAAGACGAAAATTGACCATTCCCCTCCCCCTGATCTCCGAAACTACTGAGCACAAAGAAACTATGGATTACAGGAAAAACTATAAGAAGTAACAATAAGTACGGAACCCTCTCCACGCGAGTTCAACTCACACTTGGCCGGTTTTTTCAAGACGAAGACAAGCGAGCTTATAAAACACCAACCTAAGGAAAAAAACGACAAAAAACTTTGCACCATACTAATAAGCTGATCGAAACGGTAATTGTTACTGGTCCAGAAACAGTCAAGGCTTGTGGCCAAATAGGGTATTAAGTGGTTTTAAAATAAAAACAGCAATACAGCGCAGCTTGATTGTACCTAGTGTCTTTAAATAAATAAATATCAGGGCACAATGTCACACCAATTGCCCTAGTCCCAAACTACCTATAAGCTCTAGGCTTCTACTATGGGTACTAGACAACGATATATATAGAGAAATATGAACTTAAATTCATACCCCCTTACTAATAAACGTTAAGTAACGGTGGTATAGCTAAACAATGTTTTGTCCTTATCTGTCAAAACCAAATGTCACAATGACAGATAAGGACAAAACATTGTATAGCTATACCAGCGTTACTCAACGTTTATTAGTACTTAAGGGGGTTAGAAAACATCCATGACTCAGGAAAAATATTCGCGCTCATCACACAAATATCTGCCCTTCTTCGCTGAGCTTCAGGCAGGCAGGGTCAGCTACCAACTAAGCCAACGCGTCGTCAAATAGAATAGAATAGGGCATATAAATAGAAACAGCAAATAGTACCCTATTTAACTTTGATTTACCTACATAATAATACATTTCCAATGATATACAAACTATATCCATTGTGGCTAGTACCACGTTCTATATTTATTTACAAATTGTCCTTTCCGTTTCTTAATTTTTAACATTTTATAGGTCTCTTAAACTACAACAATAAAACAGAATCTGAGTCAACGGTTCCAGCAGTTTATTGTTGTGAAATATAAACCGTATTATCTCCCTGCTCCGTCTTTTGCCGATAGTTATTAATTAATTTTATAGCCACATAAATACGCGGTGGATTTAAGAATGGAACCACATTTTGCGTCGACAACGGAGCTAATAAAACGTACGAGTTATTATGTCTCTTAATTCCATAAACAAATAAATATGAATTACATTTTAAATTTAACATTTTGCTAAAAATGGTTGTTATATTGTAAAAGTAGGAAAGGATAATAAAATTGTAATGGCAATTATAAAATTAACATGTCATTAATTTTGTATTAAGACTCTGTCTGTGCAGAAGTTGTTTGTCACTTTTCGCGGAAACCGTATTTATTTCCAGGATAAAAAGTATTCTTTGTCGGTCTTCGAGCGATTACCCTATCTCTGTACTAAATTGCACATCAGTCGGTTAAGCCCGGGATAAACAGATACTAACACGATTTTGCATTTTTATATTAGTACCTACCTGGAAGACCCAGTGTCGCTCGGTTTGAAAATCATCTTTCCCGAAGATGACAACTTGGCAGATCGAATTTTCGTTCGTTATCGTTAAGAAATTGTTAGAGCCGTTTTCGAAGACGTGATAACAAATGTATGTATATACAATAATGCTCGTTGTATAGTGTACAGGATTAATAAATGATAACGATATGGTTTTTACTATTTGTGACGACCTAGCGACATCTAACGACAGTATCAACCAACTCGCCATCGACACCAGCGTCAGACACTAGTGCAATTAAGGTGTTCTACATCGCGCTAACGAAGTTTCTCCAGTCGGTTGACATATACCACTTCCAACTTCATACCAATGGACTTCGGTTCCCAGGCACCTACCTGGGGAGAGATCTCTCTGTCATTCTACATATTGAATATTATTCATTTATTGTAATTTATCTTTCAACAGACAGTCAACAGAACTACATGAGCATGGCCGTTTGCCGGACCGACTCGCTGAACATACAGCTGGAGGTTCCTCCCGGGCAGAGCAGCGGTTTGGCTGTTCACGAGGAAAATACTGCCTTGGTAATATCGCATGTCGCTGTGCAGTCGCCTGCTTACAGGTTAGTAAAGAAATAATTTATTGACTACGCAGCAAATCTCTTGAAATACGCAAAACATCTACACAAGCGAGAACTTGAGTAAAGTTTCATCTCCATCACACATTGTTTTCATCGTATGTATTTAAGGTTTTTTTTGTATTATTTAAATTTACATTATTATTTATATGTTATAATATATATTTGAAGTATCAAGTAGGTATTTAACTAAGTCTCCAACACTCTTTAGATCTCCAAATGCACCGGTTATTCTCTGTGAACCATTTGGTTGATTGGTAGAGAATGCCTTTAAGCATTAACTTCGCCATTTGTACTTTTTACGTTTGTATTGTGCAAAAAAGTTTAATTAAATAAATAATTAATAAAATACTCAAATATACAAAAATAAAAGAAACGGAAAAAGGGTGCGCCAAAGTTCATATAAAATTGCAACTCCGATTATTGGAACTCCGAAAATTTTTCTTATAACATTTTACATCATAACGATCACTCCTTATAATGTTCAAAAAAATGTTTTATACTAATGATCGGAACTCATAATCATCTGAACTTATAACACCAATATTCATGGAACCGTACACTTTCCAGAATTTCTTAAATATCTTACGTGTAGATAAAATTAGGTTAGGTTAGGTTAGATTTATAACAACCCTCAAAAAGTAACAGTTTCTTAAAAAAAATAATTATGAGTTGCGATAAGTATAAAAATTTTTTTTCGAAGAAATGAAGTATGTGGAAAATTTTTCGAAGAAATGATGAGTATAGACACAAATCGTTATATTTATAAAAAATCTAAAGACCAATTTTATATGAGCCAATATGGACCCTCCATACCTACTTGGTAGGAATCTTTATAATTATGTTTTTTGTTACACAGTTTGCAATGTTCGTCTGTTTCACTTTTGTCTGTCGCACAACTCATATTTTTCAACAACACAACAAAATATTTCTCATGATTTCTACTACCACTCATCTATCATGAATGATGTTAAGACATTTGTCTGCATGTTCTCTTGTTTAAGTAAAATTGACTATTGATTTTCCCATCTTGTCTTTAGATCCGGTTGCCTTCAAACAAGAGACAGAGTTATGTCAATAAACGGTCATGAAAATTTAACACTGGACGTTGCAAACGAAATTCTGCAGAGGAGGAACGATTCTCATAACGCAAAGTATCTCACTTTGAACGTCGAGTTCAGTATGCCGAACACTATCGAAGCATCGAGTGGGGTCTTCAACGTTAAGTTAGCCAAAACTACCGCTGGTCTTGGTGTCACCATTACAGGTAAAAAATGTCTTCTATCCTATATGAAAAGTAAAGATTTTCACTTCTTAATAGAGAGATGAAAATAAAATTTCCATCCCTAGTGTGAAAAGTGATTTTGAAAAATGTATTGGTCAATAAACAGTCAGGCATTTTTGCTGGTTTCTAGACCCTGGAAAGTCTTATAAAGCCATTAAAAAGAATTCCACTTTTTTAAATCTAGTTTTTAAAAGTTTTAAGTAGATATTGACACTCTTATTTTTGATATGACAATGTTTACAATCAATTACATTTGTGACAATAAAATATACAATTTTTGTTCACACACAGGGGGTTCTAGCATGTAATTTAATGCAATCATATTTATTTGTACATTGATTCTTAGATTAAAAACCAGGGACCGGAACCGCTTACCCTTTAAAGGGTTTTCGTTAGGGTATATAATAGACTGGTTTTGACAAAGCCTATGCGATGCCAAAGCCGATGCGATAAGCATATTATCTTCGACTTACCCCAATGAAAAGCTATCTCATAAGATACAATTAATTCGACTAAGCGCTTACCAATTCCTTAAAACCCTCGTTACGCTTTCCTTATGAAGTGTTTATTGAACGGCTTCAAGCTATTTTAATCTCTACGCGCAGTCCGGATACAAAATATTTTTGCATAGGCTTGAAACCAACCAATCAAACGAATCTGCGAAACAGAGTCAACGGAGAGGGAGAATGGATAGGGTAACACTAAACGTAATGCTAAGTGCTTAAATCCGAAACCCTTACGAAACTGGTAACCTGAATGTTTGTAGTTAACTAGTTCGAAGAAGTTTCCATATCATTAGGGTAAGCCTATCGATAGGGTAAGCCTATCGTTAGGGAGAGCATAATATTATGATGTAGTACCCGATCGATAGACTTAATCAAATAAAGGGGTTTTCGGGTCCTTGTTACAAACATATAATGCAATTGCAAAACTGAAGCAGTCTTCCTCTTTATAGGCTTGCGGAAAAACTATTCACCTCCGTTATATTATTTGTTTTATTATACAGCATGTCAGTAACAGAAACATATCTCATTTCATTACTAAGACTGACAATATTTCCGATAAGATTTCTCTGCGAAATATCCGACGGAAGAATGTAACAAAATATATCACTGGCATGTCCAATTACTTATTATCAGTTATCATATTTGCTACTGCATATGAACCCTAATTTATTAGTTTTATGAAGAATAATTGCCTACAACAAAAACCTTATACTTTGTAGGTCTCGTTTTGTAAAGATAATAATGTTAATTCAGTTAGTAGACACCACGAGAATTTTTACACATCAAAAATCTACTAGCGGTTTTTAAGAGAAGATCACTACTAAAAAAGAAGCGCCGCAAAAAATTCAACAGCCAGTCATTCTTAACACATATTTCTTAATACAACAATGATTCTTTCTTGTGTTTTAGTTCCGGTTTATCTGGGTAAATTTGCAAAAAAGAGCTGTTTTGACATCATATTAATCTCAATAAGTTCTTACAAATGCAATCAATATGTTATCCTCGCACATATTTGTTATGACTTTGGTTTGAGATGAAAGGTTACTGAATTTATTTATTTGTTTATTAAGGTACCCCAGCGAGATATATATTAGCACAATTACAATGAATTTGAATTTAAGATTATCCATCTCAACGTCGTAAAATATTAGAATTCCTAAAACATAAACCTTGTTGTTTTTGAAATTACTGTTTCTCCGCATTTCAATTACCATCACAGTAAACAGAAAAATAATTTGTTTAGATAATGTTCTTACAGAAAGTCTCTGGAATTTAAATTACCATATTATTATTTGATGTTGCTAGATGTTTTAACGTATTATATTTACCACTGAAATGTTAATTGTTATAAATCCTAGAGAAATTCGGCAAAAAATTACTTTATTAATAATTTGAAAGAAAGAAAGAAAAGACATTTAATTTTAATTCACAACAACACACACTTAAAGTAAAAATAAATAAATAAATAAAGCTACACAAATTTGGACAGGTTGCTGTGAATCAATCAATCAGTTTTTGTCGAGAACAATATTAATTATAAGCACTTCAGTTCCGGTCGCGTTATTTTTTCAAACACACACACAATAAATTTGGAAAAAGTGAAGTAGGTACTTCGACTTTTAGTAACATCAATTTTACCAAAATAGTAATGGAAGTGAATAAAGTGTAAAAAATAACACTATATCGCTGGCAAATTATTGTGTTGTCAATTAAATTTACTGCATTGTTAATTTATATATAACAAAACACTAATCTCAGATTTAAAAATGTCTTTGCGCTGTTTAAGGATAATTGAAATTCAGTAAAAAAAAAACAATTTAGAAGCTAACGGACAATCTATCCAAATAATTTAAATTCAAGGTAATTTAATTAGAGAAACTTTGATTAAAACCCTCTTGTTTACGCCTGAAACGAGAAGTAAATCTGTTCGTTAATTAAAAACTGATTGCTTTTTATCAGGTTGTAAGCAGAAATTACTAAGTAACGAAGAGCCAATGGTAATATCCGACATCAAACCCGGATCAGTGGCTCATCGCAGTGGAGCCTTGGCCCCGGGAGATCAGCTTCTAGCTATCAACGGACAGCCCTTACACAATCTTTCTCTAGTAAGTAATTTTTAAACTGTCTAAAAAGGTTCTTAAATTTTATGTAAGATATTTTTTATGTATTATTTCTTAATAATATGACTGTTTAAAAAATTACAACTTCTTACATTTCTAATGTAGCATTATGTTAACAAAATGATCGTAAAAAACTATACATCTAACCTTAGTATACGTATAGTTCTTAGGTGATATAATTTCAAATGTATTTTATTTATTACAGGATACAGCATTTAACATTCTACAAAATTCTCCAGACGACATAATTACCCTTAAAATAAGAAAACGTGACCTAACGGAGGATTGGTCTAACATTCACAAGCACAATGCGAAATTATCATTGCAAAGTTTCAGCAATATAGAAATTAAGGCAGTTGTTCATAACGGTGATGATTCGGGGCACCACACAGACAGTCCTAATAATAGTGCGAAAGAAAGTGAAAGGAGTCACGGCAGTAATGAAAATACTGCAGTTTTTACGATTGAATTGATAAAACAAGAAAATGGTCCTTTAGGTTTGACTATTGCTGGAAGTGAAGATGTTACTCAGCCTGTTCTGTTGAGTGGTCTTGTTGAAGGTAATAATAGAACTGATCATTAACTTTTATTACGTTATAATTGCAGAAATTATATAATCGCTATGAATATTTTTAAAGGTGGTGTAGCAGAAAAAAGTGGAAAACTAGCAATAGGAGATGAACTTCTAACTATTAACGGAGAAAGTGTATTGAATAAACCTTTATCAGAGGCCATTAAATTATTGCAACAAAGTGGACAGCGAGTGCAATTACAGCTTTGTAGGAAAGTAACCGGTAAGATATTATATGGAATTCATGATACAAATTGTAATGTTAAAAATGTATGCTGCATTGATAACATTTTTGTTGTTTTAGGATCGATTGAAAGTGCAGAATCAAGTGCGAGAGACTCTAGCCATTCAACTTCAAGTCCTGGCCTATCGAACGACAGTGCTGTTGAATCGTGGGATCAAAACACACCCGTGAGAACAAGTGCAAGCTGTGGTAAGTCATCAATCCTAAAATTATGAATAAATCAAGTAACAATTTTATACGTAATTATTCAGTTTATATTGTAGGAAACTCTGAAGTCATAGAGTACGCCGTTCCAGACAAAAGCCGGATTTCAGATAAGCAACCATATTCACCAACTGACGAAGATAAACTAATGGCATCAAACTTTAACTCAGCTGCTCCGTACAGCGTTAATGATCTACCTCTGCCAAACTATTCTTTAAATAACTCACTGAAAACTTTCCACTACGAAAACACGTGCATTATTCCAGAAAATACTCTAAAAAATAAGCAAAATATTACAAGAGAAGATGACGTGCAGCAAATAGAAATATTGACTACGAATATGAAAGATTGTCAATTGCACAATATGGAAAAGTCCTCTTGTAAATGTGATTATATTCAGATGGGTCCTTATGGTATTGTATCGCCTAAAAGCAGGCGTCCGAATTGGGACAGTGATTATCTGAACAATGGAATCTACACTGTAACAACGCCTCAAAAGTCTCCACATAAGGCTAATTTACCTGGAACTAGTTTTCAGTTTTCCACCAGCCCGGTGTTTGACAATGATGTACCAAGTAAGTTAAATTCAGATAATATCATAATCACTTACCATTATTAAAGGACAACAGACAAACATGATTTGGGAAGCGCTGTTAGATTTTGACGTGTAAAAGTGCCCGTGCGGCCTACTTACTGAAACATCTTTTATCTTTTATTTGAATGAAATATGGTACCCGCCCTAATTACATAGTTAATATTACACATATGAAGGGTCCACGGAAAGAACATGATTGTCTAGTCACTTTTTTTTGAAAATGAGTTTTGAATCTCAAAATGTAGAGGACGAAATGAAGCATTACCTACCACTCAGTTTTAGATATAAGTCTTCATATTTCTTGTATTTTTTCACTCTTAAAAAAACCTCTACACGAAAATTACGTACAAAATGTCATGGTTCCTAACTTTTAAATCGCGATATCTCAAAAAGTTACTAATGTGACTAGACATGTTCTTTCCGTGGACCCTTCATATAAATTGGAAAATATTTTTATGTAGAGCAAAGATAACCAGAGCACTTTTTGTACTTGATGTTCGTGTTTGTATGATATTGTATTTATTTAAAACGAATTCGAGTCCAAAAGGTGAATTCGATGCCTAATGGAATTCTCTATCAGTTGACCTTTTGGCAAATAAGAAAATTGTATTAAGCGGGTGCAATATTGTACGAACGATTAGCATTAATTATTATTATTGTTATTTGAGTGTGCACCAAAATACCCCTTGACCTTTTTTTTTATGATAGCTTCTTAAAATTTCTTAACTATTCTAGAGGAGTAATTTTTACATTTTTTTTAGGCCTGTACAGCAGTGAAACTTTGTCTCCTGCCCGTGGTTCTATCCACCATGTAATTCTGTATAAAGATGCAATCTATGATGACTACGGATTTTCTGTATCTGATGGCCTTTACGAAAGAGGAGTGTACATCAATCGAATAAGGAAAGGCGGGCCCGCGGACATAGTGGGACTGCTGAGGCCTTATGATAGGATTTTACAGGTAAGTGATTGGATTTACAAATTCTAAAGTTCTTTTTTTTTTCAATTAGTAATTTGAAGTTGTTTGTTTCCAACTAAAGTGCGTTCAATTAACTTTTGGACTCTAAAGTATCACTTTATTTATTTATTCATTAGAGATTAAATTAATAAATAAATAAAGTGATACTTTAGAGTCCAAATTTAATTGCACAAAAATACGAATGTTAGTACAAAAGGTGAACTATGCCTATTGGCATTGTCTATCAGTTGACCTTTGGGCAAATCAGAAAATTGTTGCATGAGGTGCAATTTGTACGAAATTAAAAGCATAATACCATGAATACTTTCACCTTTTTCCGCCGAACTTACGTTAATACGAGTTCCTTTTTCAAATTTGTGTATGAAAAATTGTCACTATGGAATGACTTAATCATCATTAACTGGTTCTGAGTGTAACAGTAATGCTACTTTTTTTTTGTTCTGAGTGTAACTGTAATGCTACCTACTTTAAGTTTGACGATGCGTTAAGTTTAGTCAGTTGGTAGTAACCCTGCCTACAAAGCTAGCTGTCCCGGGTTTGAGTCTCAGTATGGGAAAATATTTGTGTGATGAGCGCGAGTATTTTGTTTTTAAGTTTTGGATGTTTTCTATGAATTAAAATGTTTTTCTATGTATGTATTATCGTTGCCTAAAAGTACCCTTTTAGTACAAGCCTAAAGCTTTTTGTTAGTTTGGGACTAGGTCGATTTGTGTAAGGTTTTTTTCCGACATTTTCTTTTTTCTGGACTTAAGTTGATCTTGAATTCTATGAATAACTTTCATTTTCCAGGTTAATGGCACCAGGACAGTGGACTATGACTGTTGCTTGACAGTTCCTCTGATAGCAGCGGCTGGAGACCGACTCGAGATCATCGTGCAACGACTTGCCACTTCAAGGGTAAGGCTCAATTCAACCTTATCCACTTGACAGGTTTTGGATAAGAAACAGTATTCAATTGTTTACTGGTTTTATAATCAACTACAGTAAACAAATATGGTATTTTTTGAAAATACGTAAAGTTGGAGCGCTACAGATCATTAATAATAACACTTTTTAAATATTTCAATAAAATCCGTAAACCTTAAAAATAACAGCGATTCTTGGTAACGCAGTTCATTTCTAAAAAATGTATTTAAATTATTTGTCATTCATGTTTTGTTATCACTGTATGACATAGATGCAGCTATTTCAATCACTTTGAAATTTGACAGCCAGTGCCAGCCTTTGTCTAATATTTGTTGTTATTTGTTTTAGGATTTGAAAAACCAACGATTGGACGGGAGCTCCAGCCCGAGTGACAGTAGTATTGTGACTAAGACCATTTAGTGCATAACCCGACTTTAGTGAAATTACACCAAAGACGATGAAAATAATAGTTTTAAAGACAATGGTAATAATTTAACTCTTATTAATAATAGTGAACTTAAGCAAACATTAGAAGATATTAAACGGCTTTGGAATGAAAGCAAAAAGGTACAGTCAGTTTAAGGAGACTGTACTCAAACTAACGAATGGAAAAACATCAGGGTTCTAACCGAGTAGAAAATAATATTTGTAAGTGAAATTTAACGGAATAATGTAGTTTTTAGGATTGTACATAGTGATATAATCACCAAAGACGTTTTCGATTAGTGAAGTAACTCAACTAGATAGGTTAATTGTTTAGTGCGATGTTGAAATTGTGTAAGAATTGTTTTTTAATCCCGTATGTGCCTACATTCACATGATGTTTGTGCGTAGTAACAAATTAATTGGAATTGTATTAAAAGTAACCCATTTTTTTAATTAACTGTATAAATCTATTTAAGTAACGTTGGATACCCGTCGTGGAATGAGTGCTACTAGAATTTGGATTAAGGAAGTCCTAAAACGTAGTAAAATCAACAGAATAATGAGTAATAATGAAGAATAACGGTGCCACTTTTGATGTTATTGCTCGTTTTGCATTAATAAATAAGGTTAATTTTATAATAACTCTTGCTAACCCTCTTTAAAGCCATCGCAATGTAACTAAAACAATCCTTAGATTACCTTACAGTTGCAGAAAATAATGAATTTCTATCCTATGAAAATTTGGCAAATGAAACAGTAGGGAATCCAAAAATCTGGACTAAAGGAAACTAACTCGAATGAAAACTGACTAATGATGATGCAAAATCATAATGATTACTGCGCCTCTATTCCCGACGGTAAAAACGATATCGTATTTGACCTGTTACGGTATTGTTTTGACGTCAGCCGCCATTACTGTCAAGTAAATAAGAGCTATCAAAACGTTGACAATACGATAAAAGATCTAAAACGATACTGTTTTTACCGTGTTGAATAGAGGCCCTGGCAGTTTACAAAGATTTCAAACGGAATATGTTAATTAATGCTTTAAAACCTTTGCGTGCCATTAGTGTGTAACAAATATTACAATAAAGGAGAAGATATTTAACCTGGCTCTTGATATATCGGCGGTGATAATGCAATTCCGCGTAACTAACAAATTAAATAAGGTGTAAAATACACCTTAATACACAAAGATATATTTTGCAACTTGCAATTACAGTAGGTATCACCGACGCTATGTCATTTACTTCGTGCAACTGTAATACCCAAGAAGGGGCCTAACTGCAATGTAGTATTTGAAGCATTCTATGCTATATAATGGTAACCAGATTAAATTATACTGTTATTTTAGAGTTAGCAGCCTTCAGTGGTTCCAGGGCAGCTTGTTCTTCCTTTATCTCCCCTGTAACTACCTAAAACGCACCCAACTTAAATTATGACTGCATTATTGAATAGTGCTTGCTACGGTAACCCATCGATGTTCCGAAAAACTTTTGTCCACCGTTTCGTTTGTCCGAAATTTTAATTTGTCCGAAAATCATCTTTCTCTTAACCCTTTAACTTTTCAAAATGTGTAAAGAAATATATGTACATAACGTGCAGGTTAGGTTAAAGGTTAGTATTATAACAATACAGGAATGATAAATGGTTTCAGAGAAAAAATATTTTCGGTCAAATAAAACAGCGGACAAAAGGTTTTTGTAAATAAATAAATAGTGTCATCACCACCGTCCACTATTATTTGTTATTCTTCTGACGTAATTGTTTGTATTGTACTGGTAGTGGTTCCTAATAAGTCAATATTGTCATAATTTGTTTTATGCCAATAAGGTAGCTCTCATTTCTTCAATTAGTTTTAAAATCATTTGTCGCCTTTTTAGTATACTTCATGTTGAAATAACTGATTTTAGGAATCGACTTTTATATTGAAATTTAATTTTTTAACCTACCTAATTTAAAATAATTTCGTCAACCAATGTTGTAAAAAAAGCAAGTTTGTGAAAATGTATGTTCTAATCATTAAATTTAATGTGGGAATTAAATCAAAATAATGCAGCGTCTTTAATGTATGTTTCAAAAGTCTATCGATAGAATTCAATAGCTCAAGTAAAATTCAAAATGTAAGGATTTTCACTGTCTCCTATTTGATAGAATTTGCTTATGACACAGTTTATCTGCATTTGCTAGGTTTCGCATAGATTTTGCCTTGTTATTTTATTCATAACAAACTGTACTTAACTAAGTAAAACAACAACTTTCAAAGGTTGTTTTTGGCCAAGTCCCCACGAAAGATTAAATTTTGCAACTTCCACAAAATTTTAAAGTACTAAATCGAAACACGGGCCATGTTTTTAAATAAAAGTCACCGGGAATTATTAACGTATTTTATTTCAGTTGGGTCGCCGCCAGAAATACTCGTTGATATATGGAATTGTATATTATTTCGACTATTGTGAACAATATTGTTTTCAAAGTTATTGTACTAAATTAAAATATAACACCTTTAATGTTAATATATTTTGCAACTTGTTTTCTGCTGATGAAAGATTATTAGAATTGTTGTTAAAATTTTGACTTTTTCAAATTGTTGGATAATTAAAATTAAAAATTAAAAATGGAGACTTTTGCTAGTACATCACAAATCTAAAATTAGGATGGTAGCCTTTCAATATTTTTTTTTTATAAATAATTTAACACACACTTCATTATTTGGAAAAACTTGTACATTCATTAGATAATCAAACTTGTATTCAATAAACAAATCAATTTGAACAAAATATTGCTTATTTAAACAGTATGCTGCTTTTTTTATTGCTGAAGATATACTTCTTTATAATGCTGGCTGTACACACTCGAGGAACCCCGAGACAGGCCAAGAGCGAGTGTGTACATACTACTCTCGTTTCGTCTCGCGTGCTCTCGTCTCGTCTCGCCATGTCTCAGTTACGGCCCGAGATTTTTTGCGAGATGCTTTCAACGAGTTTTTACAGCTAGCATTACAAAGAGAAACTCGCAGTGAGTTAACTTTTTCTTGTCAACGGTAAAAAATGTGTTTTAAATATGTATGGATATTGAGATTAGTTTTTAAATTGCTTTTTTTACCTTATACAGGTTTAATTTACATAAGTGACTTTTAAATTTATATTTAGTGACTTAAATATATTAATCAATGATTAATGCTGACAAATAGTTGTAAAATAATCCAAATATTTCTAAATGTTAAAATAGTAAAATGTATATAACTAAATAAAATAGTTAGAATTAATAATGTTGACATCAGACTGATAGTAGCTATTTGAATAGTAATATAGATACATTAACAGTTTATAAGTAATTCGCAATTTATAAAAAAATATTTTGTCCGTTTATTAGCATAACACATTTTTCCTTAACCTGTCCGCAACTTGTTTTATTAAAAAATTAATTGTTGGGATCGATTGTTATTTTTTGCGTAATATTTGATATAAAAATTAATTAATTACTTATGAAATGTTTATTTAAGAGCTGGCAAAATAACATTTTTCTTTGTTTTTATTCTTTGTAACAGTTTTAGTAAACCTCAATTAGGGCTCACACAGACCAACAGTAAGAGGGACGCAGATATTTGTTAGAAAGAGACAGGTATATAAAGTCTCTCATTTTAACAGGTAGCTGCCTCCCTCTCGGCCTGTCAGTCCGATTGTTTGTCTGTGGGAGCCTTAAGAAAACTTGCCTAAACAGGTTAAGGGGCTACCATGCCCATAACAGACGTTTTTGATGAAGTTTTAGTTCTTATAATTCAGTCAAAACTAAATGTAAATTTATGAAAAACATAATTATAATAATTATTCATATATATTCATTTTTGATTTTGTAGAATATAATTTCAAAATAACCCATGGTACTTTTTTGACAAAAACACATAATTGGATATAACTTTGTCATCTTGGCGTCAATTGATATGGAAACTACATCTAAATAATCTTCATAAATATATCTAATAATAAATAATCGAAGGTTTTTTTCTAAATTGAAAATTATGGAAATAAAGGCCAAAAAACTACTTTTTTGGAATAAAAATTACAAACTTTGATAGCATAAATCTCGATATCAGTGGCTTGTAAAAGAAAAATTGAGATGGCAGCTAGTTTAGAACAGCAGTGTTACTGCAAATAAGTTTTAACAACAACTGAAAGTTTAGAGCTTCAGATCGAAAGTCATCTGCCCATGGTAGCCCCTTAAATATAAGTTTCCTAATACGATGAGCCGACAGACCAATATGGCTTGGTGGATTTTTGTTAGTCAGTGGTGCTTTGTATTGTAAAAGTGGTTACAGAAACTTCAACCTCCTTAAACCACAATAAAATTAAGAATGAATTCTGACGTTATAATAAAAGCATTTAACTAATTTTTAAAGTTTATATTTAAAAATGGCAGCCCTTTCGCAAAATAATATTATTGGGCCTTTTTTGGTGGTACTCTAATTGGCTATTATTTCTCAAATATTTCGTTGCATCTCTGTTATCTGCTATGTCATAGGTACGGGTGAGAGATGTAATTATGTATTTGATAAATATTTCCTAGTGTGCCACCATCTGATTTAACCTTTTATCCACTATTGTGTGAAATATAAAACATCAAATATCTAGCTCATTTTCTTCGACGTCTTAAATTTAAAACAAAATTTGTATACATTTTGTAAGGTGCGCTGACACGGGCTATTTTAGGCAATATTTGCCCGTCAACTGTACGAAAATCTCATTTTATTACACAAAATTATGGTGACGGCACCAATGATGGACACTTTTAGCTGACAGGCACCAGTAATGGACACTGCTTTAAGTGACAAATAAAATTCATTTTGTTTTTATTTCAAAATTAAATCAGAGTAAGACAGCTATTATTGCCGGCTAAAATATGTCGTTAAAAATACCCGTGTAAGTGCATCTTTGCAGTGTTTAGAAGTTATGACTAGGACTACACAGATTGGGCATGGCATGTCAGGGCATGTCCAATTAAAAAGATTAAAGGTTAAAGGTTAAAAGGTTAAACATTGGTTCATGTTATTGTTTGGATCTAAATGGTTATTTTGTCATTTTATTTTTGTACCTTTTGTTGTAAGTACTTATAACTGTCAATTAATGTATTGATTGAACTAGACCTAGAATTCAGACCTTAAATACCAAATAAAAGAATATGCGTGATTATTACTGTGTTTCATTAATCTACAAGTTAATTATAAGGATTTTACTTGGAACACGTAAACTTAAGTTTGAAATTTGAGACTGCTTTGATGCCGTCTTGAATGTCAGTTTTCTGTAATACATAGAAAACATCCAATACTCAAGAATAATTAATACTCGTGCTCATCACATAAATATCTTCCCCTACCGGGATTTGAACCCAGGACCGACCACTAGCATCGTAGGCAGGGATTTAGTGCAGTGATTTAGTCAATATAACGTTAATGATAAAGCTAAGCTAAGCTATGTTGCAGTGTGGTGCCGGGTTTAGAATGTTGCCACTCCATATCTTCCCGTGGATGTCGTAAGAGACGACTAAGGGACTAAAGGCTGTGTAGTGCTGTTAGGCGATGGGTTTGCAACCTGTCACTAATACACTGGATAACATCTTAGCCTGGTTGTGCAAAATGTGGTCACAGAATTATCAACAAGTTTTTGGAGTTGTTGGTGAGTCTGTGGCTCTGCCTACCCCACTCTGGGAATGAAGGCGTGAGTTTATGTTGTTGTTGTTGTTGATAAAGCTAACTAAGGCGATAAGTCCAGCTCTTCGTACTGGAAGTACTAATCCCCGAATCCTCGTGGCTGGCGTTTGGACTATATTTAGCCTAGTGTCGTTTACGATTGTTCAAAGAGAAAACTTAATCATGGCAGGTTCACAATGTACCTACCTAGGTTTAATACGGGGTGTAATCGTTAAGTCTGTCCAGGCGATTATTCCGTAACTGTTACAGATATCAAAAAACTTTAAACTGATATGAAAAGTACGTTACCTAATGAGTAAAATGACATCAATAACTTTTTTTTAAATCAAACCAGAAGTATCCAAAATTTTGATATTTTACACTCCCATGCAATGACATTTAGTATGAGATTGGTAGAAAAGACGTCGCTTGTAACATCTGCTTTATACAAAATTTGTAATTACTAAGAAATAAATATTATTCAATTAAAAGATAGTTTTATTCCTTTTTTAGGTAAATAAACAGTTTCCTTTAATATCAGTACTAAGCTAAAATAACCTTTTAAAATAAGGAAACTAAAACCTTTCTACTAATCTCACACTAAATGTATGGTAGTGTTTAATGTTTGATTTTTAAAAAGTTATTGATATCATTTTACTGATTAGGTAACGTACTTTCGATATCAGTTTTTTTTTATATATATCTGTAATAGTTACGGAATAATCGCCTGGACACACTTAACGATTACACCCTGTATAGGTCGGTATTCCAGAGCCGCAATAATGTGTTAACTTGCAACGTTTCACGTCATAGAATGAAATAGAGTAGGTCCCCAAAATCCATAGATTAACCAAAATTTATCGTCACCCAACGGCTCGGGCAACGGCTAGGCTCGGGAGTCGAACGCGTGACTGACCCTGGGCAGGCGTCAGCCGTCGGTCACCAGTCAACTGTGAATTTTGAAGGAAAGCTGTGATGAAAAATTAAAATGGGTAGACTGTGGTTTATTTTTAGTGATTATTGCGTTTTGCTATTCGCAGGGGGATGCTAATTCCGACACTAATGTTTGGCAGTGAAGAGTATGGCAGAAGACACATGAAAGTAGAGTTAATGCAGTAGAAATGAGAGCGTTGAAAAGTATGGTTGGAGTGAACGCGTGTGAATGAATTTTATTGTGAATCAGTCAAGCCATTCTCGGGTTACAGCGTGACCAAGGGAAACAAATATTATTATAGATTCGAAAGAGTGTTTATTTGTTCCTCTTCAAGGTCTAACGCTTTAACCGATCGATGTAAAATATATAGGTAAGTACCTATTATTTTATTGAAACACCTTTCAACAAAAGTATCAGTACGGAAAATTTTCATTTCATCAAAAGGTATTTCTCGTCACGTGATTTTCTTTGGTAGTCACAAGTCTCACCTAACCTACGTAATTAATGTTTAAGATACGAGTATCCTCAAAACATGGGGTGCGCCAAAGTTCATATAAAATTGCAACTCCGATTATTGGAACTCCGAAATTTTTTCTCATACCATTTTACATCATAATGATCACTCCTTATACTCTTCATAAAAAATGTTTATACTAACGATCGGAACTCATAATCATCTGAAATTATAACGCCAATATTCATGAAACCGTACACTTTTCAGAATTTCTTAAATATCTTACGTGTAGATAAAATTAGGTTAGGTTAGGTTAGATTTATAATAATCCTCAAAAAGTAATAGTTTCTTAAAAAAAATCATTATGAGTTGCGATAAGTATGAGCAAATTTTTTCGAATAAATGAAGTATGAGGAAATTTTTTCGAAGAAATGATGAGTATAGACACAAATCGTTATTTGTATAAAAAATCTAAAGACCAATTTTATATGAGCCAATATGGACCCTCATCATGATTTCAGCAGAAAATAGCGTTCGATGAAATGATACAATCGTTGAAGTGAAATTGGAGAAAATTATGGTTTTATATATTATAATATCTTTTCACAACACATGCTCGAAATTGCCTAATTATATATCATGCAAACCTCACCTAAAGTAAGTCATTATAGCCAACGGCTAACCAGCTGACTATAATGAGGATCAGTAAATACCATATTATGACCCGGCCGGTAAGTAAGTAAGTAAACTCTTTATTGCACAAAAATAAGTTATAATATAGTACTGAATCTCATTATAACCCGCTGGTTAGCCGATGGCTATATGACTCGCTACGATCGGGAGTTAAATCTGGAGTCCTTCATTTGCTTTATCCCCTCGGTGTATAATCTACTATTATAGCCCTTACAAAGGTTACTTTTTAACCCGGAAAATTGAACCGTTTCCGACTTATTCACACGTAAAAGGAAGAAAATTAACGACATTACACAATTCAATTTTAGTCCGAAAATGCAAAAACGTGCCACAGTCGACAGTATTTAAAAAGTTCCAATTGAAAATGCAATATCATAGTGGCTTTTGCGATTCAAAAGTTATGCCAAAAAATGCTCCATTGAATATTTTAGTTATTTATTACATCAATTTAACTGTTATTTCTGACTCTGATAGATTTTATCAGAATCAAACGAATTGAATGTTTTTAATGATAATGATTCGCTTTGGAGTCTCTTCAATTTTAATGATCGTTGAGTATTTTATATTGTTTGTATAACGATAAAAATAACGAAAAGAAAACTCCCATAGCCCACCTAATTGCTCATAAAAAGAACCAGGAAAATCCTTAATACATCCAAAAACAAACTTCATCATTAATAAACCTTGATCCTCATTAAAAAGAAATAACATTCTCATCACGTCTCAAGCAAGCATCCCGGTTCAAACAACCTTTGCCATTGGTAAACATACACCAACAAAATGTATAGCTCTTCTTCCATCGACACACGTGTGAGTATCGTTTACGCTGAAGAAGGTGGTTGGGAAAAACCATGTGCAAATAGTATAGAGTCGGTGTTGCCAGAGGCTGCACAAAATTTCCATTTTCCGAGCGATTTCCCGCAAATTAATGTCCCGAATCCGTCGCCGCCCCCTCAATTTATAGCGGATTTGCATCTAACTAAGGGTACTTTTTCCCGGTCGAACGATGATTGCAGTGTTAAACGGCTCTATTTACCGATGCAGTTTAAATAAATAAGTAAATGCAAGAAAAACAAATAATGTTTCGTACGTTGAAATTGCCGTACAGTAATAATAAAATAATAAATATCAAGGGACGATCTCACACAAATTGACCTAGTCCCAAACTAAGCTCTAGGCTTGTACTATGGGTACTACTTAGCGTAGAGTTTTTTAGTGCACCCCTAGTATATTCCCTCCAAATTTCAATTCCCTAGGTCCAACGGCTTCGGCTGTGCGTAGATCATTCAGTCAGTCAGAACAATAGCTAGTATGGAGGTTTTTTATAAAATTTATTGCCATGACGCCACGCCTTGCTTCTATTGTATACCCTAATCTTAAGCTTTATTTATACCTCTATACTATAGGAAATTAACTATACCCCAAAAGAATTTCTCGCTTCGTATAGAAAGCGGTAAGAAAACGTTCACAGTTATTTTTTTGTATTGACTGAAGATAAGGATATACTCTTGTAATATTAATAGAGCTTACTAAGAAGAATTAGTTCAGCAAATACTCAGTTGAATCGACGAGCTAACTATCTGCGTCAGCAATTTTGCTGCTAATACTGCGTAAATACTGCTCAGCTCCGGTCGCCGTACAATACAAGCTTAGCTTAGAAAATAATTACTGCGATAAGAATAGCGATAATTTTCTCAATAATGTAGGGATTTACATTTTATTAAATGGTCTTCTTTTTAATTCTTATTTTAAATAATAGCTTTCACTCCTGTTAAATGTCGAGTTATTTAATAGACACTACCATGGACTTATTAGAGAAATAAGTCCATGGATTTATTAGAGAATTAAGTCCATGGATTTATTAGAGAAATAAGTCCATGGATTTATTAGAGAAATAACTATTATGGATATCACACGCGAGGACAATTTGTTCGGTAAAAGAGATTTTTTCTAATGGACTTAACAGAAGCACATGGGGTTAAAAAATTAAATGGTAAAAAAAGTCATTTTTCCTGTCAGCTACAATATTCTACGTGCTGAAAAAGGATTGATTTATGATGAAATATAAATGGTATTACTATATGGATATCATACGCGAGGACAATTTGTTCGGTAAAAGAGATTTTCTCTAATGGACTTAACAGAAGCACATGGGGTTAAAAAATTAAATGGTAAAAAAAGTAATTTTTTCTGTCAGCTACAATATTCTACGTGCTGAAAAAGGATTGATTTATGATGTAATAAATGGTATTACTTACCTCAAAAATAGTCTATAATATTTTTTGAGTACGATAATATCCTTGAATTTCACAGTTATATTTAAAACTCATGAACAAAGAGAGAAATTTTGTATTATAATGTCATTCATCGTTACTTCAGGAAAAACTTACCATCTACATTAAAACTTAGTTTCAGTGTTTTACTTGAAAGACTGACTTACCCAAAGTTTTCTTTGCTTCTTAAAGATTTTAAATGTTACGAAATTTTGTACAATGTCGCTTTATAAATGTATCTTCTTAGTTTCAATTTAATTACTAAGCAATTTGTAAATTAGTGCTACTAAACTATAAGTTATTTATTTTGTTGCTGTGTTACATTTTCAAATTCGTTATTTTTCTTTTATTTCTAGAGTTTTATACCCAACAAAGGGTGCCAACAAGGCATTAAAAACTATACGTCCATTCACGCTAAACACTGTATACATAGACCTTATTATCAGTGGCGTAGGGGCGTATAGATATTTTTGACGCCTTGGGAACGTATATATATATTTATGACTTTGACTGTACCCTATTACCGACTGTCTGTCAACGGGCAATATCTCATAGCAGTAATAGCTAGACGCTTTTTTTACAGAATGTGTATTACTTCAGCCGCTATAACAACGAACAATACTGGTAAATAAATACTGGTTGATTAATTAACGCTAGGAATTAACAGTGGTTCCATATAAAAACGTGCCTTTTTCGGCGTGGTACGGAACTCTTCGTGTGTGACTCCGACTCGCACCAGGCCGGTATTTTTTTCTTAATGTTGAAAAATACACACTGAGAATATTATTGAACTTGTACTAACCAGCGGTTCTCAACCTGTTCAATAATTAATTATTCGCGTTAATCAGCGTCTAAGAAGGCAACTTGTAAGCGATTTTCCTCTCATTCATGATTAAATCGAATGGGCCAGCAAAAAAAAAACTATTTACTTTAAAAAGGGGCATCTGACTTATTTGGAGGATAGCCTTTGCCCAGTCGTGGGATCTCAAAGTATTTTATTATACAGGGTATTTTTAAGAGGTTAACAAATGAAAAAATATGATTTCACTAACTTAACGGTATTCATAGACCTTCTAATGCAGGGGTGCGAGGAGAGGAGCGTGCTGTAAAAAGGTTTTTTCACTTCTCATGCTCTTAAAATGTTTTTTTAGTCTCTGCACTTCGGGACTAAAACTCCTTATTAATCTCTAAGGATAAAAGTTTTTTTTTTTTAATTTACTTCGGAAACCCCTAAACAACCAATCACAATATTTCTGAATGGAGGGATATCGCCATTTTCAGTGATTGTGTGTGGACCATTTTTAGGCTGTGGAAATAACCTAAAAATGACAACAGCGCAAAAATATTTACAAAAACAACGATTTAATTTCGTGAAACACGATTAATGATTACGAATATGAATCTATTTAAATATATTAAGGATAATTTTATTTTATTAGGCATGGTCCAAATAGTTTTCAAGTTTATATCTGTTGGCTAAATATGCAAGCATTTTTGTCACTTTGTGAAGTGTCACTTTACAAAAAACTAACAAGTCTAAAAAGCGCAATGATTAAAGCAACAACCGCGAAACAAATTTGTCAGTAACTTTGTTACATATTTGCTAAATATTGTAACATCGTTATTTTTCCTCGCATTCAAAGTGAAAAGTAGAGTGTTTAACGCGAGACTAAAATACCATAATGACACTCGAACTATAGCCACTCTCGCTTAATGGCTCGCTCGCGTGGCTAAATATCTCGTGTCATTATGGCTTGTTTTAGTCTCTTGTTGAACAATCTACTATACTAATAATGGCTGAAGCGCCATCGGCAATAAGGTCCCTTTTCATAGATAACGCCACAAATGACGCATTAACCCCTGCGTCGAAAAAGCCCAGCACTTTATTAAAAATTAAAACCATGGAAAACATGCATAGTTGAGCTAGGCTAGCTTTATTAATGAAATAATAAAAAATCCAGTTCAAAGCAGTTTATCGTTCCATGGCTTCTCGAATGGTTCCGATGCGCTGAATTCCTCAGTAAGCTCCTTAGGTTCATTATTTAATTTTTGCTGCGTTTTTTGCTGTCTTGACGACAGAAGGCGATTACTGGCTTCTAATACGTGACTTAATATGAGAAATACTTATAGTTAATTAAATAAAAATTGCCAAAGTAAACATTTTTTTTTTTAAAGAAAAGCCTTTTTTGGAAGCCTTTTAAATCTAATCTTTCAAATTGCGTTTTGAAAATTATCTGAACTAAGTTGACTTCATGATTTTTTTCTGCTATAATGACGGTAAAAAAAATATAAGCTATAAAATATTTTTTTGCTTCAATTGTGGCAAACATAATAAATTTATTGTTATATTATGTTAATTAATGTTGTCAACTACAGAAAAACTAATTAATAAAATAATCATATTACAATTGGCTATTCTTTCGAATGATAATGTAAAAATGATTCATTTGTGTATCCCAAACGGTGAGATGATTGATCGATGATCTAATAAGAAGAGCATTCCCACGGACAGGAGGGGGGGCGGGGTCATGTCCCAAAGGGATGGTTCACGTGCCAGCTGCGATACCCTTTTTCCTTGTGGATTTTGTGTTTATGATTATCTTCAATCAGTACGAGTACTTACATTAAAAACATAAATGAGATGGCCTGACTGTGCCCTTGGGTTCGAATCAAGCTCAATGCGACTTGTAAATGTAAATGTAAGAAATAAAAAAATAAAAACAAATATCAGAGGATAATCTCACACAAATTATCCACAAACTAAGCTTCAGGCTTGTACTATGGGTACTTCTTCTTATTCGAATTCCTCTCCACCTGGAGGTTGGCAGTCAGCTCTGCATTCAACCTCCCATCTCTCGCCAAACGGAACAGCTCTTCAACCGTGACGACGCCTGTCCAAGTCTTTGTTCCCGAGCCATGACATCTTGGGTCTGCCAACGCTTCTCTTCCCCTCAACCTTGCCCATAACAATAGTTTGAAGCAGTTGGTATCGCTTGTTTCGGAGAATATGACCCAGGTAGGCTACTTTTCTCCTACGAATGGTGTGCAGTATGGATACTAGACAACGATAAACATACTTACATAGAGGTAGAGAAATGATAGTTAAATACATAGAAAACTTTCAAGACTCCTGGAACAAAATACTCGTGCTTGTCAAATATTTGCCCATACAGGGAATCGAACCCAAAACCACTAGATTCATAGGCAGGGTCACTACCAACTAGGCTAAACACTTTGTCGTTTTAATTTATTTATTAAGGGCCTGTTTCACAATCGTCAAGTAAAGCATATCTAACACATAATTTTAGCCCTTTCCTTTGCTTACACTTGAACATAGACAAGGAGATAGCTAACTTTAACTGGCACATAAATTTACTTGTCGATTGTGAAACAGGCCCTAAATCTTTCCTAAAAATAAACAAAGGGTACAATAAGTACAAAACTATAACGGGGATATTATAGGGGATGTGTCCAAGCTATAAATAAAATTTCGGTTAAAATGTCTCCAAAGCAAGATCCGGATTAAATGAGAACTAATAAACGCCGGTTTATTTCAAAATCAATTAACTGCGGCCCTCCATTACATTAACACCGGTCTCATTTAAATTTAAACCGGCCGCCTGTTACACAGTAGCTCGAGCACGAACATTTGAATCATGTAACGTGGTCGAATCGCCTTTAGGGGCAAGAGGGGGACAGCGTTACAGGGGGCACAGTGAAACATAAGGAATATTTCTGTCCTTCTCTTATTTGTCTATGGTCAGTCTTCACGTGTTTTACTAGTTTTGTACGCTGCCATCTTAACAGCTGGCATCACACGTCAAATTGCCGGGTAAACGGAAAAATCCTTGAATTTGTTTTTGGAGAAGAATTTTTTAATATACTGTACCTCCTGTACTTTTTACTATGGCTGTTAAACTGTACCCCATCTCGGGGGCAAATTTGTGATCTCACAAAATCAAAAAATAAGTAATTTCTAAGCATAACTTTGATATTATTTCAAATCTAACATGAAGATTAGAGACTGCTGATTTTATAATAATACCAAGGCTCACAACTGAGGTTCAGATAAACAGCATGAATCTTGCATGTTTCTCATTACTGGGTATTTTCCCCTTTATTTTTCAAATCCTCTATAGTGAGGAATTTTGCCCTTTTATCTTGCAAATCTATTGGCCATTAGCATTGTTCTTAGGTTTATTAAATACTTAGTAACGTGATTAGGATTTCAGTAAAAAAATATTCAAGTATGGTGTATTTTCTTTACTTGGTTTAATTCAGCCTTATTTATACACTTCTTGTGGTTAAAAAATCTTTTTATCGAATAAATGTAAAAAACTTTTTATTCATTGTTTTTTTTATAATATAAGTAAAGCAGAAAAAAATAAATTTTCATTTATGGTGATGCATTTGTAGTTGGATAAAATTTCTAATCCTAAAACTATCTATCGCCGCATTAATAATAAAAGTTTTCAGTGTTATACAACACAACGAATGAATTGAATGCCCTAGGAAACTCCAACAAAGTAATACTTAGATGGGTACCAGGGCACTCCAACATTGATGGAAACGAAATAGCAGATGAACTGGCTAGGAAAGGTGCTGACAACCCCCTGGTTGGCCCGGAGCCTTTTTGTGGTATCACAAAAAGGAAATCCTATTCACTGCTAAAGGACCTATATAAATCTAGGGCGATCGAGCTGTGGAAGTCCACGAAAGGACAAAAGCACTCGAAATCATTAATTACAGGGTTCAAAAGCAACTTCTCCAAAGAGTTTCTACAACGCAAAAGAGAAAAGACTTGCGCAGTGACTAGAATTCTAACTGGCCACTGCAAATTGAACAAACATCTGTTTCTAATGGGTATGAAACAAGAACCGACATGCAGGTTCTGTCAGGAAACGGAGGAGACAGCAATGCACATCCTCTGTTCTTGCGGACCACTAATGCGTAACAGAAGTATCTACCTAGGGCGACACATTGTGGACCCACAGGAGATACAACTTCTCACGGCCCAAAGCATCTGGAAATTCTTAGACGCAACGGGCCTTTGCAGTGAACTTTAAAACAAAGGGCTGTTACAAAAGATCAGCAATGGTCGAAGTGACACACAAGGCCCATCCAAACCCCCCCAATAATAAATAAATAACACAACGAAATTTAGTCACTGGAAAAAAAGTGGTGCAACTGAGCCGAAAACCGTCTTCAAATATCAAATGATAATTCGGATTCTTATATTTAATAGTAAGCCTCCTTATGATGATGATGATGATGATGATGATGATGATGATGATGATGATGATGATGATGATGATGATGATGATGATGATGATGATGATGATGACGATGATGATGATGGTGATGAGTGGGGACGCGGCCGAGGCAGACGGGCGGTCGAGTGGCTCTCCATTCATTCCTACCTGTTCCCCTTGGTCAAGCCTTAGGTTACCGGCTCGGCGGCGCTCCCATCCAGCACGCCTCCTTATGATAGATAGTTACCTTTGTATCATAAGGGGTGGTTATTTACGTATAATATTATTAGTAACATACTTATAAGTTAACCCAGCATGACAACACACACATGATTTAAGACGCGACACATACCCCAGAATATTATTTAAGAATCATAATATTACAAGTTATTGTGAGAGGTGGCTGTCCAAAACTCAGCAAGCTTTAGCCAAATACTTGTTGTCGACCCGTTTAGTATATTCCTGGTTCGATTTTGTATCCCTTTATTATTTGGGATTCGGAAGTAATTAGGGTTGGATATTTACGGGTTTTTACGGCCCTAAAAATAAAGTACGGCAAAAAATCATAGCTTAGGAGTTCGTGAATATTCGTAGCTCGATTAAGATTATTTCGAGCGAGCGGGTGCTCATAACTATTATTTCGTTTTCTAATAAACTAAAGTATTGTCTTGAAATCGAAGGATGGTTTTTTGTTGTACTAATGAATTTACGATTTATCTATATATATAAAAGGCAAACCCGACTGACTTATATATCAACGCACAGCCGAAACTACTGTACCTAGAAACTTGAAATTTGGTATAGGGGTTCCTTTCATGATGTAAGTGAGCACTAAGAAAGGATTTTCCGAAAATCGACCCCCAACGGGAAGAAATGGGGGAGCGGGAAACTAATTCTACGCGTACGAAGTCGCGGGCGTCCTCTAGTAGTGTATATAACATAACTTACCCTTCACAAACACACCATAGATTGGGTTGCTATCAACTAGGCTACTACGTTGTCAAAATAAAATGTGTAGAAACAAATTTTATTTTAAAGGTTTTTCGAAAATGTACTGTATAGTAATTCTTCGGGAGGAAAAAAATGGCATAGGCCTCGTTTTAGGAAAAGTCAACCTGAACCGTTTAATCATTCATATACTCATTTATTTAAATAAGTATATTATATAATTTTAAGTCATAAGTTTTTGACTTAACTTGCAACAAAACCATTATTTATTTCAGGATCTAACCTGCAATAACCAATAAACTACGCAATCTCAGGGCCTGACCTGAGGGCTTATTGTCTAACGCACTCGCAATCGCAACCGGCTTCAAAGTGGAGCAATTGTTTCCATTTTGTATGTAGACAAGGCTTCGATTTTCAAAATGAAAACTATAGTGATTGCGAGTGCGTTAGACAATAAGCCCTCTGTTATGGTACTGTCTCTAACTCGGCCGTCATTACTGTCAAGTAAATTAGAGCTATCAAAACGTTGATCGGAATAGGCAGAGCTAATTTTCCTAAACTTGACGCATATTCATTCATGCGTGAGTGAGAAGGGAATACATTATTGAATGAACATGCATCAAGTTTAGGCAAATTAGCTCTGCCTATTCCGATCTCTGGACATGACCGACATGGTTTTTACCACCTAGGATCTCGTCCTTGGTACCTACTCAATAAAAGCTAAACAAAATAAACATTCTACTCAAAAAATCGTGCACCAACTCATGCCTTAGGGATACCTCAGTAAACATTAACAAAAAGTTAAAAGAAAAACATCCTTCAAAGATAATGTACTCATAACATAGCTATTAAAAGTTATGTGAAAGCGAGAAAATCGTGAACATTGTTGGGAACCATTCGTAAAATACTTTGCTAACTCCGTTATATCTTTATATTAAATACATGGGAAATATTTTCATATTATTATGAAATATACGCAGTTATTTATCTACTTGCATTAGGCATGTTATAGACAATATAAAACAGATCTTTTTAACTCCCGACACATAAAAAGGAGTAATATTATAAGTATTTTTTATTTATTCCAATGTTTATTACATTTAAAAAACTAAACTTATTTAAATTAAAATAAAAACTAAGCTACTCAAATATTAAAGACGTAAATAATAATCACCACTATTAAAATAACACCCCCTCTAGCAGGTCCGCTCGCGGCATGGTCCCTATGGCACTGGCTGCGTTACCTCTCTGGATAGCTAAATAAGTATTATTGTGTCCAAATGCACCATAACATACCTTTTTTATGGCATGGTTAAGCCAAAAGAGCACACAGGGGCCCTAGCCAGGATGCATTACGCTAACTAGCGTTTCTATTAGTTTCGTTCATTACGCGTCACTGGTAGATCACGCGACTTTTCGTATCATGTCATCTACCACCAGTTGTTGTGAGTGACGTGATAATACTTAAAGAGATCTGCGTATGAGGATTGCTGAAGCGCGCGAGAAAATTCAAACTTAGCAACTTACAATGTACATTTTGTAGTTAACTAGTGACCCGGCCTCGCTTTGCTTCGGTTTATGTGAGTTTTCTGAAACACCCGTACATAAATCAGTATTCACTGTACATTAAAACCTTTTACCTGAATCACTGTATCTATTGATGAAAACTGCATTATAATCCGTTGCGTAGTTTGAAAGATCTAAGCGTACATACACAGGGGCAGACGGCGTAAAGCGACTTTGTTTTATACTATTGTAAAGATCTGTAAAAACCTTTTAACCTGCGCACACTGGAACCCTCCCATACATTGCAGTGCTCAAAATTAACTAAGTAAAATTAAGCAAAAACAGTACTATGCTTCATTCTTATTGCGAAGAAGTCCATATAATTATTATTTTTTACATTATATAAACGATAACAAATAAAAAAAATCTTTTATTTTTTATTATTTGTATGTCTTTTTTCTATTTTCTAAATAAAGGACAACATCTTTTACTTTAGAATAAACAATCATAAAAACGACTACTTTTGTAGCTACATGCAATAAAAATAATCAAAAGATGTTGTCCATTATCGGAAATAACATCATTTTTATTTAATTACAATCTTAGATTACAATACAAGTGATTGACGTGACATATAAATTCCTAGAACTTTAACATAATGCAACTACGTAATGACTACTGATAATGAAGGTATTTCTCTGCAATGAGGTCCACTATTTCCTTGTTAGCATATGATTTAATTTAAGTACAAAATACCCACAATTTCAAAGTTGAGTTTTGAGTACTGCGATGTATGGGCGGGTTCCAGTGTGCTGCGGCCGTCCGATATGCCGCGTGGCGTATTCGACAAAACGTGGCGATTTCAAAAAAATCACAACATGTACTGTTACTTGTTAGCTGTGTTCTGTCAAACGCAAGGGGTTCCAAACAAAGGCTTGAGCAAAACTTTCGCTACCTACAAGGAATATAAACTTTACCCATTGTAGTTATTGTTTTAGCACAAAGGCATTTTAATATTCATAGATACGTAGTTATAACTTTGCCGTGATCTTAGCCGGGAGGCAATCGGTGCAAAGTTTCTATACCGTACGGTGAAGGTAATCTAGTTTGCTCGCCCTCTGCTAGTTTGAGTCAATAAGGCCTTAGCCCTATTGACATTTTCCTCTTTTTCTAAGCATACAACCGTGCTTTAAGATCATTTTTCCTCTGCCATGAATTGTTGGTCAACCTTTAGAGGCCACAATAATAAGGTCGTTAGTGTTCGGCAATTGGGATAGACCAAAAAAAATAACTCATGGTTTTTACATTCTAATTCGAAAGAATAGGTAATTTTAAGAGACCGATTTCATTAACATTGTATGTGACCCAATAGTTTTGTTTTAATATCTTTATTTATTAAGCAGACATTTTATGGATGACATGATTTTTTTTTATTTGCATTGGCATTTTCTAATAAATTACAACAATTAAATGATATCTAATGATAAAAAGTGATTGTAATAAATGTATCAAAACATACTATTTCAAGCGGTTTTCGCGTAACCCGTAAGATACACCAAGGAGGGCTTCAAGCCGAAAACGAAAGTCAAAGGTTAAATATTAAATATACTTTTGTCGAAATATTCGAAATAGATAAATATTTTAAAAACTTAATAATGCAGAACGGCTTTAAAACCCTATTCCTCGAAATGGTTTTCGAATAAGAGTAATTGTAAAAATATGAACAATCCCAATTAGGATTTCAATAACCATAACACCTATGTGTCTGTTTTTTTGATTTATTAAACTTGAACATATTTCCTTGAGGCTGTTAAACGTGAAAACACGATAAAAAACAAAATCCTTGTTTTTTTAATAGAAAATGGTAAAGCCAATGGTAAAGCCTCTTGGCTAACTCTTGCCCCGGGACGGCGAAGATTTTGTCGACGATGACGCGACTTCATCCAGAAGATGCCAAGCGATGATGCGAAGCGCTTCGTTCGAGATTTTTCGGAAATCGAACCCACGACTGCTAGCTTCGTAGGCAGGGTCAGTACCAACTAGGCTAACGAGTCGTTATGCACAATTTCACTTTAGTTTAAGTCTTTGATACTAAACTTACATCGAAAAAGCACAAAATTCAGTTTTCCACATCTTTCTTTCCTTAATAAGTAAACCCTCCAAGTATCTCCCTCTTCGTATTTCTGGGTCATATTGCAATCGCTCCATTCGCTCGGCTTACCAACAATAAGTAAACAATACAACGATAAAACGCATTTACAACAAAATAACCAAATTAATTTGTGATACGGAACGAGATTCGCCAGTCAGGCGCACTTTAATTCCTTTTAAATGGATTTAAACGGAACATTTCTATTGCTTTGAGGGCCCTTCGTTGTTCGGGGGAATATCTTACTCTAACTTAAGTTTCTTTAATTTGTCAGGAGACGCGACGATCAAAAAAACGGTGATGTAAAAGTTTGCATTTTCCTAAAATATACATTAGTTACGATTTCACAAAAAAATCCTAAAAATTACTGTCCAGCCGGACTCAGTATACTATTACCATGAGTTACAATTACCGTACTCGCTACTCGATGCTCGACTTGTTCATTTTTACACCCCATTACGCAAGTTCCCAACTTTTAGGGCCGTATTAATAAACTCGTCTTGGCTGAGATGCCCAAGATACGTCAAAGTAAACGTCAAACCATAGACCACTGTCATTTTTGAGACAACTTGACACGAGCATTACAGTCGACATCAGCTGTTTATTAATACGGGACTGACACCCGTATTCACCCGTATTCATTCGTATTCGTATACTTAAGGGATCCTTCACTGAGTAAACGCACTGCGCTCAATACAGCTTTGTGATTGGTCCTTTTTGACCGACCTTTTGTTTATGAGACGATTTGAACTACCCTGTACGTTCGTGAGCACTGTGAGACCTCATAGTGACGTTTATGAATACGGGTGTTAGACTTTTGCTTGACGCTCACGACCGAATTCAGCAATAATTTAATTTTTTTTTTTCATACTCTTGAAACGCCTCAATCGTCATTACCTACACCCTTACCATGAGTTACAATTACCGTGTAATTAAGTAACAATTGCGCTTAAAATTATCTGACACGCTCTTATGCATCCAATAATAAAGACGTGTCAGATATTTTTGAGCCCAATGGATAATCTACTATTGCTGATGGCTGCGGGGATTCGAACTCGGTACCGCACGCTCACGAGCCAACTCCTTGACGCCACCAACGCTGTCTTTAATCACCACCTCATAATTAGGGAATGCAAATAACCGGTTATAACCGCTTTTAACCGGTTATTTTCATACAAAAACGGTTAATAACCGGTTAAATTGCATTCCCTACTCATAATACAGGGTGTTCGGCAGAAGGGTCGACAAACTTCAGGGACTAACTCTGTAGGTCATACTCATCAACTTTTATTATTGGACCAACACCCAAATCGCGAAAAAAAAAACAGCTGTTCCATACAAACTTTGAGAGCTAAACAGCCGAAATGTATGGAACAGCTGTTTCTTTTTCGCCATTTGGATATTGGTCCCATAATGTTATGAGTTAAAAGTTGATGAGTATGACCTACAGAGTCAGTCCTTGAAGTTTGTCGACCCTTCTGCCGAACACCCTGTATACCCCTTAATTATTTAATAGCGGACCCGCCAATAACTCAGTCGCGTACGTACACAAAAAAAAACCTTGCTCTAACAGCACTAATGTAGGACGCTTAATTCATTAGCCCTTAAATCGCTAATAAATCCCAGGGCCGCTCCCGATTCCCGGTAGATTTATCCCTGCGCTCTCTCTCACTGATGGGGCAACCATTTTTTTGCCTATATACTATATACTATACTTAATAATATTATAAATGTGTAAGTGTGTCTGTCTGTCTGTCTGTCTGATACCTCTTCACGCTTAAACCGCTGAACCGATTTAGATGAAATTTGGTATGGAGATAGCTTGAGTCCCGGAGAAGGACATAGGCTACTTTTTTTCCCGGAAAATTAGACAGAACCCGAGGGAGCAGCGATAAACGACTTCTACGCGGACGGAGTCGCGGGCAAAAGCTAGTACCCCATAATTATTTAATAGCGGACCCGCCAATAACTCAGTCGCGTACGTACACAAAAAAAAACCTTGCTCTAACAGCACTAATGTAGGACGCTTAATTCATTAGCCCTTAAATCGCTAATAAATCCCTGGGCCGCTCCCGATTCCCTGTAGATTTATCCCTGCGCTCTCTCACTGATGGGGCAACCATTTTTTTGCCTATATACTATATACTATACTTAATATTATAAATGTGAAAGTGTGTCTGTCTGTCTGTCTGTCTGATACCTCTTCACGCTTAAACCGCTGAACCGATTTAGATGAAATTTGGTATGGAGATAGCTTGAGTCCCGGGGAAGGACATAGGATACTTTTTTTCCCGGAAAATTAGACAGATCCCGAGGGAGCAGCGATAAACGACTTCTACGCGGACAGAGTCGCGGGCAAAAGCTAGTACCCCATAATTATTTAATAGCGGACCCGCCAATAATTCAGTCGCGTACGTACACAAAAAAAAACCTTGCTCTAACAGCACTAATGTAGGACGCTTAATTCATTAGCCTTTAAATCGCTAATAAATCCCAGGGCCGCTCCCGATTCCCTGTAGATTTATCCCTGCGCTCTCTCACTGAAGGGGCAACCATTTTTTTGCCCGCACATTAAGACTAATTCCTGTGGTTAATTTGGCTAATGTGATGTACTTGGTTGAATTACGATTAGGGCTACATAGTTTATAAGAAGCTTAGAAAGTGATAAGTACTGCAAAGAAATAAGTTCTTTGACAAAAAAAATTAACCCCCGACACAAAAAAGAGCGGTGTTATAAGTTTGACGTGTAAGCGTGTCTGTGTGTGTGTCTGTCTGTGGCACCGTAGCTCTTAAACGGATGAACCGCTTTGAATGTGTTTTATTTATAATTACTTTAGGGCTATACATTTACCCCCTTACTAATAAACGTTGAGTAACGGTGGTATAGCAATACAATGTTTTGTCCTTATCTGTCATTGTGACATTTGAATTTGACAGATCAGGACAAAACATTGTATAGCTATACCACCGTTACTCAACGTTTATTAGTAAGGGGGTTACACGGGAAAGGGAGTTTTAAATTAATACCAAAACTGTCCTGAACGGAACTTAAGACTTAAGCTACTCGTAGCTTTTCTGCGGCAATGAGGCCCTTTTAAAGGATTTTTGTCGAACCCGCGCCGGGTACATTTATAAAACATTAACCTTTTTTTTCGGCAAGTAGCCCTTAAAGAGGTTTTTGTCGAACACAGGTTCTCGCAAGTAATTGACCCAAATGTGGGGTAAACGTGGGGTATTATACAATATATACACCAACAAACAACACACAAAAATGCACATGCACACACACATACACACAAACACGCACACACCAAAACACACACATTATCAACTTTATCTCTTTAATTCTCTAACATGCAGGTTCTCCTAGTTCAGGCACCAGTCTCCACCACACGAGTGTGGTACGCATATTATTATGACCTACTTACAACCCGATATGTAACTATTGGTGGAAAAAATAAAATAAAACCGTTTAATGCAATGAAAGTTAAGTACCAATTTCACCAAACGATGTTAACCACTTAACAGACGATTAGAGCCTTAACAGCCGTCAAAATGTATCAACTAACAGTCGATTTACATTGATTAAATTTAACATCGTTTGGTGAAGTTGGTACTTATTTCAGTATTATTTCAATCCCGTATTGTGCGTCAATATTTTCCCGAACAAAGATTACTTTCACCAAATCCATCAACAATCACGATTAAAACGTTAATTAACTTTTGATCCGCTGCATGTTTTTAATCGCAGGTGAAATAAAATTGCGGCCGACAATTTGGTCGACGCTGCACAATTTGGGTCGGATTAAGAATTAATCTGAGGGACCTGGGGTGTATTCTCGAAGCGCACGAAATTGTAGTTTAATAGAGTGTAAAAATTCAATAACTGTAGTGTGGAATTGGATTCGGAAATGCTGCGAAAAAAGGTTGGATATGTTTTCATAGGCAATTTAAACATTAATGGTGTTATTACAAAAACTTAAACAACTTTTGAACACTTGTTTAGTAAATGTCGATCCATAGAAAACTGCCACTCACTGTCTGTCTCTGTCTGTGAGTTTTGTCGCCGCATCTGTCTGTCTGTACGTTCGCGATGATCTCAAAAACTCCTGAACGGATTTTCATGCGATTTTCACCATCAGTTAGATATTTTTTCACAAAAGGTTTTTTATACATAAAATATTCTGATTTAAGCCCGTGTGGTGCCGGGTTTAGAATGTTGCCACTCCATGTCTTCCATTGGATGTCGTAAGAGACGACTAAGGGACTTAAGGCTGTGAAGTGCTGTTAGGCGATGGGTTTACAACCTGTCACTAATACACTGGATAACATCGTAGCCTGGTTGTGCAAAATGTGGTCACAGAATTATCAACAAGTTTTTGGAGTTGTTGGTGAGTTTGTGGCTCTGCCTATTTACCCCACTCTGGGAATGAAGGCGTGAGTTTATGTATGTATGTTTGTATTCTGATTTATGTACTTGTGTTACAGATAAATCACATAAACTGAAGCGAAGCGAGGGCAGGTCGCTACTTCTATATAAAGCATTCGTCACTCTCGCACGAACGTATTTGTCAGAAGTGACGAACGTTTTTCCACAGTGATAAACGCGACCATTATTCGCCTGCGTTTTTACCCGATCAATTTTTGAACAACAATTGCCAATCAACAGTACTGACGTCTCATTTTATTTCACAAAATTAGAGTAAGATAGCTATAATATTGTTGCTGACTACAAACCGCGGATAGATAAGGCTTACTTCGGGTTAAAAATCTGAAGTAGGCTTTATCTATCCGCGATTTGAAAATAGGAACCGGACTTTAGTCTTCTCCTGCCTATCCGCATATCTTTCTTTCTTTGATGAATTTAAAGATTTATTTCTATCAGCAAAATCTACAATTTTATTTATGTCGATGGTTAGAGTAGAACGACTGAGAATAGGGCCCCGAAATCGTTGCGATTAATTTCTCCGGAGAGTACCAGTTTCTCGTACGAATGAAACTGGCAGATTAGGCTGCTCATTTCAATTGAATTGGACTTTAATTGAATTATCTGATTGGGCCCCAATTATATTGAGAGGATGAAATATTGCTGCAGATTTTGGTAATTTTATTAGATTTTCGTGTCGTATTGGAAGATGAAGTTGTAATAGGTACATTACGCATTTAGTGTAGAGCTGTTTAATCGTTTACTAGCTAATGGGCTTTAAAAAATCCTTAAAAAAATGGAGTAAAATAATACTAGATTGTTTTTAAATGCAATAACAAACTGACTAATCTACGACAGTATATTAAAACTTACTTAATTACGTCTAAAGTATACAAGATTTTTTATTTTTCGTGTTTGTCTCTTGTTTGCAATATAACATTGGTTTATTTCTTCTTACAACTCCTGGCAAACTGTAGTACATTATCTAACTATTCATTAAAAAAATTACAAGAAAGGAACGTCATCTAGCAATATGATAGTCTTTTAACTTATCTTGCAAAGTTGCAATATTAAATTTGTATATTCGTGATTTATTTTGATCAATTAAAACTACATTGTTTTGTACTTTTAATATAAGAGTATATTATGTTGTATTCTACGTATTGTACTTTATTGTAAAATCCATTATCCCATCCAAATGAGATCCCAAAGCTTTACAAATCTAGTGCAAAAAACATTCAGCGATACAATAATGGAATAAAAAATATAGCCAGCAAAAATCCCGGTTATCCGTCAGTCCGGTCTCCCCCGGGATACCCGGGTACAACCGGGTTGCCCGGTCCATCGAACATGATTTTTTCCTGTATTTTTTATTTGCCTCGAATTTTTGCTATTAGGTAATTGTTATTCTATTTTGTTTGCGAAGTTTACTAAGAAGAATATAATAATGGAAATTGCCCTAGTGGTTTGGGCCTGCGGATTTTTGAGTTCTTAAGATTTCCTTGGCTGAGTTTTTTTTTTAAAGTTATGGTAGGCAAACGAGCAAACGATAACACCTTATTTTTTTTGATGTTTCAGTATTGTCAACGTTTTGATAGCTCTTATTTACTTGACAGTAATGGCGACCGAGTTAAAGACAATACCATAACACGTCAAATGCAATATGGTTTAACTGTGTTGAATAGGCCCAGGGCCGGTATTCTAAGCGGTAAAAACCATATCGTCTTTTACCTGTTATCGTATTGTCAACGTTTTGATAGCTCTTATTTTCTTGACAGTAATGGCGGCTGACATCAAAACAATACCTTCTCAGGACAAATACGATGTCGTTTTTACCGTCGGGAATAGAGGCCCTGAGGGCTTATTGTCTAACGCACTCGCAATCGCAACCGGCTTCAAAGTGGAGCAATTGTTTTCATTTTGTATGCAGACAAGCCTTCGATTTTCACAATGAAAACGACCGTGATTGCGAGTGCGTTAGACAATAAGCCCTCAGGTGTCGTATTTTTTGTTTTATTTATAGCTCGTGTAGTGTAAAAACGCATATACGCGTTCTAGGCACTAAGCAATATCGTTTTATACATAATTATAAGAATAGCTGCATTAGCGTAAAAAAAATGGTGCCTATGTTAAACAGTACTTTAGAATTTTAGTGGTAACCGAATTTTCAAAATCGGTAATCTGGTTTAAACTTAGAATGGTTTGAACAAAAAATACTCCAGGCATAATGTATCTTTCAAATGGTGAAAGAATTTTTCGAATAGGTTCCATAGCGCCGGAAATAACCTTTCGTATTGATAAAACTAACAGAATTCGCGCTAATTTTTCATAATAATTATAATATATTATAAGTGTAGACAACTCATACATGCGTAAGTTAAGGGCAAATGTATTGTTTTTCTATCTATTCCTCAAATATCCTATTTTTTTATAAAGAAAACACTTAGGGCCTGTTTCACATCGTCAAGTAAAGCATATCTGACACATAAATTTAGCCCTTTCCTTTTCTTGCACTTGAACATAGACAAGGAGAGAGCTAACTTTAACTGGCACATAAATTTACTTGTCGATTGTGAAACAAGCCCTTAACTTTTTAACATGCAGTCAACTTAAAAACCAAGTTATTTTTACTAAATTTAGTTTTGACACTTTATGACAGATGATAACAATAAATAAATAAATAAATAAATAAAGACAATGTGGCACAAGCATTTATTGCGCTGAATTGAACATTCAAATTTATCCTGTAGAACATTTTCTACTTCTTTTCTTCTTCTCTGTCTTATCTTTTCGAATGTGAATTTTTTTTCAGGCGGAAAATATAAGATAAGATAAGATAGATTTATTTATCATAAAGCACATACAAAAAAAATAACATCTAAGCGACACGTAATATATTTATGACATCAAAGCGTACAATTTTTATGTTATTGTTATTACTGACCAATTATCATCTACGCTAATAAACAGGAAAGATTTGTATTTTTGTACGTTTGTAACGAATAAACTAAAGGACCGATTTCAAAAATTCTTTGACCATTAGAATGCTACAATGTCCCTGAGTAACATAGGCTATTTTTTTATTTTTCTGCGCGTACGGAGTCGCGGGCATTAGCTAGTAATGATATAAAATTAAAATACTAAGCACTAATTCATTTCCTTAGCAATACTTGCCCTGTAATGCGTACCTCTTAAGAAGGCTGCTTAATTAAACCACTGGCTCCTCGGCTCGGATTAAAAGTAATTTGCTCAAGTTACGCTCAAGTTTTTTTTTGTGGCTCCCCATTCTTTTTGAATAAGTATTTTTTAAAGCAACAAATATAAGGAGCACCAAAATTAGTAAACGATCACCAAATTAGGTTAGGTTAGGTTAGTTTTTACTGATCATTTACTATTTTCGGCAGCAAAAAGTGTTTTTAATGCTTCTGGGCGCAAAAATATCTAGAACACCTCTTTATTACTGATGATGATGATGATGATTGGTCCGACCGATCTCGGTCACGGCGACCGTTTTAAAGTAGACCCTGCTGTCGCTGGTGAGCTCGCATGTGGCTTATGTAGCCAATTTTCTTTGTGAAAGTTCTTGTGCATTGCGGGCATGTGAGCTCACCGTCAACAATATTGAAGGAAAATGCCACAGGTGGACGGGCTTTTAATTCGTCGCGCTTGGCGTCAAGCTCAGAGCGCCGTTGCTTTTCAAAGTCGTGGACTTTGGTTTGCACCAGAGTCCGCCACTCAGGTCGTTTGGCAGCCAGCTTTTCCCAGCGAGACGGCTCGATGTCGCATCTTTTCATATGCCGTTTAAGCACATCTTTATACCTAAGGAGTTGTCCGCCATGCTTTCGCTTGCCCTCCTTAAGTTCCGAATAGAAGATGCGCTTCGCCACTCTCTGCTCCGGCATCCTGGACACGTGACCACACCACCGAAGTTGACGCCGCATAATGTACGCCTCAATGCCACCAACATTGGCTCTGCGCAGCACTTCAGTGTTCCGCACACGATCAGACCATCGGATCCTTAGTATCTTGCGTAGACATTTGAGGTGGAATCGGTCTAGCATGCGGATGTGTCGGCGGTACAAGGTCCAGGTTTCGGCTGAATATAAGATGTTGGGCAGCACGACTGCCATATACACCGAGATCTTAGTAGCAAGTTTCAAGTCGTGTGAACAGAAGACCTTGGTATCCAGCTTACCGAACGCTGCAGCAGCAGCACCGATCCTGCTGTTGATCTCTGCATCAAGGTCGCACTTAGATGTCAACGTGCTCCCCAGATATCTGAACTTGTCGACCTGCTTCAGTATTACTAGAGGTATAAGAGCGTGTCAGATATTTTTGCGGCCAATGTTGGATAATATATTATTGCTGGTGACTGTATCCTTACCTACATATATACATACACTCACGCCTTCATTCCCAGAGAGGGGTGGGGATATGACAACCGGTATAATTACTATCATAGGGTCATCACTCTAAGTCCTCTTAGGATTGCCAACGCATTTAGAGACTTAAGATTGCAGTCTTGAGATAATAGTCTTAAGATAGCAAATGTCAATGGGTCTCAGATCCTGCTTACCATGTGTGTTCGTTTTGCTTCTTCTTAGATTATCATAATAAACAATACAAACTAACCCGCTTAGCAAAACTACTAAAATTAATATTTTACGCAAAACATAAATTTCACATCTCAAATGTTTTTGTAGTTCTATTCTCCTACGTTGACATAATAAATTATAGTAATAATGACTATGGTACTATAATAACTGCCCATTGTCCACTGCCCATTTGTTAGAGAAGGGAGTGACGATACGATAATTAAAGTTATTTATAGCGTTAAGGATTTATTCCGCACTTGACAGGATCTTTGTTGGTATTTGCTTAGACAAAACAGTTATCCGGGAATCTGTAAAAAATAAATTATCATACAAAATATAGAATTATCTAATCGTACCTTCGGTAGGAAAAGGGCACAATTGCACTAGTGTCATATTGAACATTGTGCCCTTGTTTTGTTGTTAAGACTCCAAATGCGGTGCCATCCCTGTGGCCTAACAATGTAATGCCTCAACTCTAGTAATTTGACCAGGGGCACGTTTTATAAAGCTACAAGTTACAATTTTACAGGTCTAAACTGGCAACACTGCTCAAATGGCTGGTCATCATTGGTCGAGGTTGTGTCAAATGGAAACTTGTAACCTGTAAATTGTAATTTAAAACTTTATAAAACAGGCCCCAGTTCTCTTATCCCTACACAGGAACACAACTATGCGAAAACTGCTGCTTGGCAGTAGGTTTAAGGATAAGATGGTGGAAGCGCTTACCCTGCACAAGGTTCTACCACCACTTAAGTACCACAAAAGACTTTGCTGATCCACCATAGAACTTTGTCATAATGGCAGCGTCAAGTGATGATAGATATTACATAGGAATTAATCGTTGGTTTATGTGACAAGGTTCTATAGTGGTTCATCAATTACAGTCCGTGACAGTACTTGTTTAAAGGGTAAGACGATCGTTTGACCTCCTTTTGAAATTGCTCTATTTTACTATTCAGTTATTCAACGTGATACAAAGTGGAATAAACCATTTGCGCTACTTTAATGAGACTATTTCTAAACTCTAAAGAAGGGGTCTATTTCCAGATAATTAACCAACTTTTGTTACGTTGTTTTGTGTAATTTTTAGCTAAAAGCTTTTAAAATTCTCAATATTCGTTTGTTTACCTTTGTTTATCATTAATTTAATTTAGTTATTATTTCACGGTTATCTTGTTAATTTAATAGAATTAATTTTTTCATATAACATGTTATTATGTTCTCTATTATTGCGATCATAAACTTTGTATTTGATTGTATTTTGTATGATACGATTATATAGATGATTTTAAAATCGTACTTATGTGTGTGTTACTTTGTTACTCCTTCACGCTGCAACAGCTAGACGGATTTGGATGAAATTTGAAATGGAGATAGCTAATACCTTGAATTAACACATAGGCTTTTCATCCCAGATAAAAGTGCCCGAAGGTATAACAATAATTAAAATAAATGTGGACGAAGTTACGGGCAGAAGCAGAACAGCTAAATAGTACAAATATAAGACGGTCGGTTTTTGTATTACAGCGTTGTAGCCGCACTCATCATCATCATCATCATAATCATAATCATCATCATGATCATCATCATCATGACCATCATCATCGTCATCATCATCATCATCATCATTATCATCATCATCATCATTTCAGCCGTACTCATCCACTGCTGAACCTAGACCTCACCCTTCGATTTCCACCGAGAACGATCCAATGTGGCCTGCATCCACCGACTTCCTGGCTACCTTTATTATGTCATCAGTCCATCGTGCAGGCGGTCGTCCCACGCTGCGGTCTCCACTCAAGAACCTTTCTTCCCCAACGGACGTTGGTTCTTCGAGCTAATCACAGAACAGAAAAAACCGTAGAAGTGTCAAGTGGGCGTGTAAAGGTGGCGGTTTGCGCCGCGACAGAGACAGGAGACCGAGACAGGAGACCGCGACCGGAGACCGCGACCGTCACTTGACGTTAGGCAATGTATAAACGACAGTTCGCGAGCGAGACAGAGACAGGATACAGCGAGACGGTCGCTGCCCCGGACCAGTAGTGTCTCGTGTCTCCGGTCTCGGTCTCATGTCTCGGTTGCTTGTCTCTGTCGCGGCGCGAACCGCCACCTTAACGTGTAGCATAGTTATGCGGAGCTCCGCATGATCTACCCATACATTTTCCGCGATCGCTTACTTCTATATTTCGATTTTTCGATATTTCTAAAATAGGAAATAAATCCAGAAGCATGCCTTACTGTGCTATTTTAGAGTGTAAAAATGATAGCCGCACCAAAAACATTTTCCATGGCGGCGTGTTGTTTTTATGATAGTTTGAGTATTGGCGACAACAGGTCTGATACTAAGCGAAGCTCATGCCACTTCCACTGTTTTTTTCTATTCCGTGGAGCTAATAGCCGCAATACAACGACATAATGGCATAAACCGATATATGCGTCCTCGAGGGGGGGAGAGGGGGAAGAGGGGGATCCCCAGCCTGGGACGTCTTCGATTGCAGGTTGATGATGATGTCATTAAACGACTACGGGGCTCTGAAATCAGTCTGACAAACTGAACTGACTGTCGGGTCATAGAAGAAGAAGAAGTAGAAGAAATACATTTATTCACCAACCATAAGACAAATATACAAAATGATTAAAGAAAACAGTGAATCACGCAATATGTGTCCTCGCGGCAGTGAAACGGACACTAGCTCAGCCAAATCCTGAGGTGTCAGACACCTACATAGAGCAAATCTCGTTAAGACTACGCCGAGCGCACAGTGGCGCCCTCATCACTATTATTGTGTTTTCTAATAAAATAAAGTATTTTCTTGAAATCGGACGGTGCATTTTTGTACTACAAATGAAAACACAACTTATAGGACATGTCACATAGTTTAATAACAATTGACCTTTGAGTTATCAACTTAACGGAAAAAAGTGGCCACCTTTTCCCGTTAAGCTGACTACTCATACGGTAATTGTTATCAAAGTTTGTTACGTATCCCATAAATTGTGTTTTTACTTGCTCTACAAAAAAGCATCGTCCGATTTCAAGAAAATACTTTATTTTATTAGAAAACACAATAATAGTGATGAGGGCGCCACTGTGCGCTCGGCGTAGTCTTAATCTATCCGGTTGCGATTGCGAGTGCGTTAGACAATAAGCCCTCTGTTTAGAACGTTGAAATTGAGTTAAAATTCAAACAAATACTATTTTAAAAGATTAAGTTGAATGGATAAGAATAAAAATAATTTTGAGCGACCTGATTTGTCAGGGTGCGTGGACAGACGGGAGGACAACAATGATTTTCTGCATTCATAACGCAAACGGACTATAGGTACCAGCTATAAACATACTTATATGGAGAAGTAAACACATAAATACCGCACTGAAATAAAAATTGGTAGCTTCTAACAAGATTGTGATTATTGTGCATAAGCGTCTTGATTCCATACGAGCCTGACAAGACGTTAGATAACATCAACTAAGACGTTAGATGCATCAAATAAGATGTTAGTTGAATCACTAAAGAAATTGCTGTTGCTACGATCAGCTTTGGTTGATATGACTAATATCTTAACGACTTTAAATGACTTACCACCAACAGTAGATAAACTTTGTGATATTGTGCTTTTTGCTGATGATACTTCATTAATTTTCAAGGTAGATAGAAAGTCCGTAGACTACAGTATGATAAACGCCATACTAGTTAAAGTACTTAATTGGTTTACTAGTAACAATTTACTACTAAATGCTAAGAAAACTAAATGTGTTAGGTTCGCTTTGCCTAATGTTAAACCGGTAGATTCTAGTATTTTTATAAATGACGAGTGTCTGCAAATGGTAGATAAGGCAGTTTTTCTAGGCATAACAATAGATAAAAATGTGCAATGGGGTCCCCATATAGCTGTACTGGCAGGTAAACTAAGTTCGGCAGCTTATGCCGTTAGGAAAATTAGACAGCTAACTAATGTTGAAACAGCTCGCTTAGTTTATTATAGTTATTTCCATAGTGTCATGTCGTACGGTATTCTGGTTTGGGGTAAGGCAGCTGAAATACAAACTATATTTGTTTTACAAAAAAGGGCCATTCGTTCTATTTATAACTTAAATTCTCGTGACTCCTTAAGAGAACTATTTAAAGAAATTAATATCTTAACTGTAGCATCTCAATTTATTTATGAGAATATTATTTATGTTATTAAAAATTTAGATTCTTTCACCAAAAATTCTGATATACATAATTTAAATACAAGAAATAAAAATAAAATTGCTATTAGAAAATTTCGCGTACGTAAAGTATATAAATCATTTGTTGGTCAATGCATTCATTTCTATAATAAATTACCTGACGTAGTTTTAAAGTTACCCTTTTCAGCACTTAAAAATTACTTGAAAAAGTCGTTAATGTCTAAAGCGTATTATAGGGTCGAGGATTATCTAGCAGACAAAAATGCATGGCCTAAACTCGAAAATTAGTCAATAATAATTTGTTCAAATGTAAAACCTTTATCTTGTCTAGGGGACACTGTTGATGTAGGAAAACATGTCGAAACTTTGTTTATTATTAATTTTTTTGTTTTTGCCTTTTTCTCCGTCTATATCTCTCCTAATATTTTTGCCATGTTTTCCTGCTGATCTACGCATGATATTTGATATTATATTTAAATTAATATTTATAGCTTTATATAATACTAGACTAAGTTGTATCATTGTAATAGGAAATATGGTTAAAAAAATGACTGACTGCTGAGTTTCTTGCGGCGTTTCTTCTCGGCAGTGGTCTCCTCTTGGGAAGCGCTGGTAGACTCCTGACGTGTAAAGGTGCCCGTGCGGCCTACTTACTGAATAAATGACTTTTATCTTATCTTATCTTTAACTATTGTATTCATTTTTTGTCAACTAAGAGAAAATCTCTCTTTTTTGGCTACCATTTTTTTAAGTGCGCTAGCCTCTTAAGCGGGCTCACCACCAATTAGGCTAACTATGTTGCCAATAAGGTAGCACCAGTGCCATCCAGATCTAACAAACCCAAGGCCTGATTCCATTTCGTCACCATCGTTTCGCCACTTAGCGTTCACACCATAATTACGACGTAGGACGTGCAACGTGCATGCACCGGCCACTTCATTATCTCGGGCGTGCTGACGCATAATGAGCGAAATGCATGCGACGGAGCGGGAAGAGACCGTTGCATTTAGGCTTTTAGCGTTGGGACGGGAATTTTAAATACGTTTGGTGGTTTTTTTAGTGAGTTAGCTTGTCACATATGGCATTAAATAGGGTTATTTCTGGAAGTGCTATAGTAAGCTGACAAATCCTAAACACAAGCTGTTTTCCCTAACGATACAGCCATATTCTTGGGTATGAATATTGATTTTATTTAGGTATATACAGGTGTAACATTTAAATCGGTCAGTATGGGAAAGTCTGAAACTATAAGACATACGAAGATCTGTTCTTAGGAACCATGCCATCGATTTTAGTAACCGAACAGATCTACGTATGTCTAATAGTTTCAGACGTTCCCATACTGCCCGATTTAAATGTTACACCCTGTATGTACAAGAAGAAACGGACTAAAATCGTAGGACTTAGTAGTAGGAGATCCAAATAGAAGACGATTTGCACCGGGCTGCTTATTCGATCAAAAGTATTTTATATCAAATTTGATACGCTAAATAATATGTGGCGAATAGGTTGGCTGAAAATTTTCAGTCGGCTTTTTGTTGTAAAAATTGTGGTCGCCTACTTCAGTTGGACTAACCTATTAGGTACATTATCTACAATTCTAAAGAAGTTATTTTTTGCGTTATTGAAGACGGTTTTTTGTTTTTTAAAACATTATTTTTTTTAGATTTGGTATTAAACATTACGTATTAAATGCGCCATTTGTGCTCTTTTTGCAACAAAGATGAAATAAATAATATCTTTGGGGTGTATTAAGATGAGTTTTTTAGAAATTCATGCTCTAAGTGGTTAAAATTGGCGGAGTAGCGAGTAATTGATTCTAAGCGTATGAAGTGGTGGGCGCCTTTTAGTATCTTTTAAAAATATTATTATAATGATCCTCGATTTTTAAGAAATGTAAACTCTTAAAAGCTTTTTTGCCACTGTAGCATCACCACAATGATATTTTTATTTAAAAAAATTACAAAAACATATTAAATGTATTTAACCAACAAGGAACTAACAAAAACAAAAATCTCTTTAAATCATAGTTTTTATTCAAATTGAAATACCTTGGGCTCTATTCTACTCCGTAAAACTATATCGGTTTTGGCATGTTATCGTATTGTCGACGTTACGATAGCTCTTATTTACCTGAGGACCCTTTCCCACGGCAACATCCCATTTTTTTGCAGGTCCAGTTTTTTGCAGGATCCCGTTTAGTAGTGTACATGTTTTAATACCAGCAGTCACACGAGCACCCTGTTTACAGTATCCGGCTTACAGGGTGCTGTGTGACTGTTAGTATTAAAACACGTACACTTCTAAACGGGATCCTGCAAAAAACTGTACTTGCAAAAAACGTTATGTTGCCGCGGGAAAGAGCCCTGACAGTGATCAAAATTAAATGGCAGTTTAGTTAAAAACAAAACGGAAACATTTCCAATGCAATATGGTTTTAAGAATAAAGCTTCTGGTTAATTTTAAACCGAGCTAACATCGACACCGAAAATGTCAACTCCAATTTTCGAGACGAATTAAAAAAAAAGGGTGTTATTTTTAACTTTTTTCAGAGTTCTTTGTTTTAAATTTGTTTAGGCTGGCATTCTTTTCGAAGATTTTCTTTTTTTTTAATAAACCTTCTTTGAAAAATCCTAACGCATTTCAAGCAGAATAATTATTTCCTTGATTGCAATTAGAAAAGGACATCACGAGTCCCTCAATTCCTCTAGTAATTATTCCTCTCTGTCTCAGAACTATGGCGTGTCAAACTTAATCATGTATTCAAGTACATCTTTAAACCGTAGGGTTTAGGTCTAAGTTGGCTTGTACTAGTGGTTTGGTTAAATTAGTGTATACTAATGACCAGTCCTCTAGAGAAACGTTGGTGACACGAAACAAATTGGGTAACAATACGAAATTAGGCTACACCCAGGTCATACTGTCACTATCTGTAACACTAGTAAATATATGTAGTTATATAATTAATGAGAAATGTTTAGGGATGTTTCTCGGGTAACTCAAAAGTTAAAGAGTATGGGTACTCTTCTCGGCGACAGGGAGTACCCTAACGACTGTTATTATACCAATTTGAGAAATATTCCTTTCGTTCGCGAGTTCCTTTCGAGAGCTTCCCGAGTAAATTCCGACATTAAAAAAAAACTTACCCCTAACGTTGCCTTAAAGGTTGAGAACGCGTATGCAAATCCTCTCCCGATATTGTTTGTATCCATAGGTGACGGTGATCACATTCTACCACAATAGGTACTTAAAAAAAAGTCTTTAAAACCTTTTTACGCGCTGAATTATTTAATTATAGAGTTTTTACTATTTAAATCACTGACAGGTCTAAATCGCGGACCTAATGGGTAACCATATTATAAGAAACATATTTTCTGTAATTTTAGGTAGGTAGTTATTAAGTAGTCGTTTTTTTCATAAAAAATACCTCTCATTTTACCGGATACTTTATTAAAAAAAAGTAACATGAGTGTTCAACATTGACGACAATACTGAAAGAAAGTTTTTAGAGCGTTCTTCTTATAAAGGGTTTAGACCAAACGAGCGAATGCTCTAGAACATATTGTTTTGTCTTTATTTTTATAACGTAAACGTAAGACATAATGCTATAGAATTCTTGATCTTTCGCTTGGTCTAAACCCACGGGATCCCTTTGAAACGCATAAACTTTTTACGCATAACGTATCTTTACGCATATTTTTTTTTCCCATAAACACCCTTTAGGCTGACATTTCAAAATTGAATAAACTTCTATTGTGTAGATTAGGTTAGGTTAGGTTAGGTTAGATTTTTAAAATAATTAAAATAAAACGTTTTCTATTGTAAATACCGTTTTAGGTCAAACGATTTTATGCGTAAAGATACGTTATGCGTAAAAAAAATATGCGATCAAATAGAGACCTAAACCCACCCTAAGATAGATCTTTTTCTTTGTCTTGTTGATTTCTGAGGTTAACTATAATAAAACAGTATACTTGACAGTCCATCGCCTATTTTCGCTAAATATGTAAAAGGCCCATCAAACAGCCAAAAAAAACTTGAGAATTAAAGCCCAATACCTCCTATTTAATCTGTTATTTCGCAAATACCTACCCAACATCTAAAGCGGCTTATCCATGGCTAAGTTACCAACGGCCCGGGATATTCCGAGGAAAATAAATTCCCAATTAAGCCTAAATATTGCCTCGGGAACGTTCGGGGCTTCGCGTGAAATTTGTTCGACGGTGAAATGAGAAAATTAAGTTTTCTTTAATATTAAATTTAATAGCACCCCCCGTTAGGTGGTCGTGAAGTGCTCGCAGTTATCCCCCCCAAGTGACGTCATGGGAATTGTAGCAGACTTGTTAATAAATAAACATTTATTGAATTTTATCGAGAGCTCGGATTGGTTGAGTTCAACTCAATGTCAAGGTCTGGTGGAATTATTGTTATTTTCTTTAAATACTGTGGGGTGCTTCCAAAATGTTTATATTATATTTCATCAGAATATATAATTGTGGTTGCTTATTTATGAAAACACTACAATAATCCGTAACAAAATTCTAAGAGGTTCTTCTAGGTTTCTGTCCATGACAGCTATCTGTTATTTTTAGGAGTGTTTATATTTTAAATATCGGGCCACAGAGGCGACTTGGAGATCTTCAGCCTTTACAATACACGTGATTATATTTACTATTCAAATTAACTTAAAGAGTGGTCCGGAAAAAAAGCAGCGGCACATAATGTTTTTTTTTATAAAATATTTTTTGGTATTTTTTAAGCAGTGCATTTTTTATAGTAATCTGTAGATACTATTCAATGAAATAAAAAATAACAATCGTAAAAATTTACGTGCGATTTCATGCTTTCGCCTTTTATAATTACAACTCACCAAAAACTCGTTGAACAGCGTCTTTTGAGAGAATTTATGAGGTGTTTGTCATAACCATAGTTTTTTCTTTAAGTTTGATGGGCTACTTAATGCCTTATTAAACTGTCTTTTGATCAATAGTTAACTTTTTTTATTTGACTTTAGTTTGAGGTAGTTACATGGAATTGCAACATTTGTGTGTTAGCCATTTTCTTTTTAATGCCGCATTTTCCATACAATCCATTTTTTTATTTTAATGCAAAATATTTTAAATCAGTGCATTCCAATTTTTTTAACATACAGTGTCGTATCGTCAGTCAGTAAGACAGCCAGTCAGGGCCAGTATTCTAGGCGGTGTAAAAACGATATCGAAGATGACCAGAGGGCTTATTGCCTAACGCATTCGCAATCACGATCGTTTTCATTTTGAAAATCGAAGGCTTGTGTGCATACAAAATGAAAACAATTGCTCCACTTTGAAGCCGGTTGCGATTGCGAGTGCGTTAGACAATAAGCCCTCAGATTTGGTATTGTTTTGACCTCAGCCGCCACTACTGTTAAGTAAATAAGAGCTATCAAAACGGTGACAATACGATAACAGCTCAAACACGATATGGTTTTTACCTTGTTGAATAGAGGCCCTGTAGAAACAGTTTTATATGTAGAGAACGTAAAAAATGGCAGTCAGTGCCTTAAAAAAAGGTTGTGTACCTATTCTAGAAACCGACGAATTTCAGAACTTCTAAAGAAAATAAGTATTTTCAGGGTATTTTATTCTTACAGATAAGTATCACTACATGTGTGTAGTTGGGTCTCACAAAAGTAAGCAATTTATCCTAAGGATTCTTGCGTACAAAGATGCTTTCAGAATAACTTGTAATGGATATTTGATGATGTACGGCTCGTATACAAGATGTCTGGTTGACAGATTGCTCAGGTGTAACATGACCATTCAAAACTATCTTATTTAAAATGTGGGGAAGATATAATCATCATTTTGGCTTCAGCCGAATGATGTCCTCTGCTGGAATTACACCTGTCCAAGGTTTTCCACAAGGACCGGTCCAGCGTCGCTTGCATCTACGAATGTGTCCTTAAAATACTTCAGTCAACTTCAAGACAATGGATTTCTAAGTCACTATGTTACACAAAGTGAAGAAAATAATGAAATCTTAAATAGCTTTGAAATTGTTTTTAGTTGATCAATTTTTAGGGTTCCGTAGTCAAACTAGTTTGGCCATGTCCATGTGTCTGTTCCAAGGGAATGGCTATAAAAATGTTCTGTATGGACGGAGTCGCGAGATATACCTTGTAGGTAGTTGTACGTAAGTACTGTACCTATAGATGAGTACTTAACTTTGAGTTTGCTTGAAGAAATTTAAAAATAGCTATAAAAAATGCTCTTAAAACTTCTTATAAAAGTTTTGCATTGCACAAATCTGTTTAAATAAGTGAAACAAAAATTATGCTTTTATAAATCTTAGACTTTGTTTTTTATAAATTAAATTTACACAGAATCAAATCATCCGTTCATTCTCTACTAGGAAACAAAGAGCCATACATACACACAACGACCCTCCTTCTTTGACAGTGTGACAGTCAGGTAAAATAAAATAGTTACCGTATCAAATATTGGATGTCCTTAAATCAACACACTGCCAATGAATTTAATCACAAAGGCGTGTATTTGGGAAACAAATCCTATAAACGCAGGGTTGATAACCTTTAAAATGAACTATCATATCAAAAATATCATATCATTTACTGAGAACCACTGCATTTGTTTAGGAACCTATTTAACATGTGAGATTATCTCATACAAATTGTCATAGTCACAAACTAAGCTCTAGGGTTGTAGGTGGTAACCCATCATTTTATCGAATTTCACTTCATCGATTGTATCATTTCATCGAATTTCATTTTGTCGAACAGTAGTTTCGGCTAAAACCAAGATATTTTCAGGATATCTTGAACATTAAATACGTAGGTGGTTTGGTTAGAATTGAAAAAATAAAAATAAAATAACGCATACGGTGAGAAGTGCCTTTCGATGAAATGAAAATTCTGCGTAAAGATACGTTCGTTGAAAAGTGTTTCGATAAAATAATAGGTACCCGTTGTAGGTACTATGGGTACGAGACATACACTTATACTACACTTAGGTACTTACTTTGTAGTTTGTAAGTGTGAGGGCGACTGATGCTTCATCCATCGCGATAAAAGCACCTATAATTCGGACTCAGGATCAGTTTATTAATACGATCCTTAGTTTCGCTTAAATGTCCACCAAAAATACAGCGTTAGTCCTGACATTTTCAGGAATGGTAAATTCTGCAATGAGCACGTAATAGAAAAAACAGTGGAAGTGGCATGAGCTTCGCTTAGTATCAGACCTGATGTCGCCAATACTCAAAACATCATAAATACAACACGCCACCATGGAAAATGTTTTTGGTGCGGCTATCATTTTTACATTCTAAAATAGCACAATAAGGCATGCTTTTGGATTTATTTCCTATTTTAGAAATATCGAAATAGCGAAATATCGAAATAAGCGATCGCGGCAAAAGTATGGTAGGTTAAGCGGAACTCCGCATAACTATGCCACACGTTACACTTGACATTTCGACTGTTTTTTTCTGTTCTGTGGCAATGAGCCTCTAAATGCACTTACCAATCATTTAGTTACCTGAGTGCCAAGACAAATCCTAAGGCTTATCCTTACTTAACATAATAATCGTGAGAGTTTTTGTTAATTAAATTTTTACGACCCTAATCCTAAGATATTTAATACAGAGATAATTCATAGCCCAAAGGCGAATACAAGACTACTTTTTTTTCTGGAAAATTGAACTGTACAAAGGAAGCGGCGATAAAAGACGAAGACGGGGTCACAGGCAAATGCTAGTTGTATATAACACTGTCAAAAGTAACGACTTTTTGTTTATGTGTTAACCCTGTGTGTATTTATCTTGCTTCGTAAACAAAGCTTCATTTTGTTCAATCACTTCATTTGGTTGTGAAAGCGATATTGAATTTTCCGTTCACATTGATGACACTACCGGCGCTGTTTAATCAATTTAAGCTTTGGACGTTTTGTATCAAGCCAGGTTGAAAATATCATATTTTATTAAGTACCTATTTAAGGCGATGTGCAACAAACACATAAGTAATTCTATATATATTAATGATTGTGTTGTGTTTGTAGAAATTTACTGTCAGTCTTAATTTTATTCAAGTTTTAAGATAATTTTAATACAAAAGGCCCTAAAAGACGATTCCACATAATACTACTTTGATTTGGTCAATTATAATAATTTTCGTATTTTTTTATAGTTTTGTCATGTCCGTCCGTCGGTCCGTCCGTATCACAGGTATTTTACTCAAAAACTACAAACTATATTGATGAAATATGTAGTAAAGGTGCCGCTACTTAGTTTCATCTAAATCAAATGATACCTACAATTGGTGATCAAAACAGATAGGAAATGCGGCTAAGAAAAATCTTCGTCGCCCGTAAATCATCTCAATGAGATTCTCTTTAAATGTTTTATTTTTACTAATTGTAGAAGATTTAATCAACAAGAAGAGTCTGTTTCATAGTGTTGCAATGTATTGACATCAGAGGGCTTATTGTCTAACGCACTCGCAATCACGATCGTTTTTATTTTGAAAATCGAAGGCTTGTCTGCATACAAAATGAAAACAATTGCTCCACTTTGAAGCCGGTTGCGATTGCGAGTGCGTTAGACAACAGCCCGTCTGGTTGCCATTAAATGTCAAATGAGATTTTTCTTCATTACAGCAAAGACTACTAACTCGTGCCAATTGTTTACTACTTTACAGCTAATTAAGCAATATAAGTAGTAATTTTATAAATCATCGTGGGGCGCATAATTTTTTCGACAGTTCTCTTGCAAAATACTTTAAGGTTCCTCAGCAATTTTTTGATTAGGTGAATGTTGCTTAAATTGTGTCCCCACCCCTTTATCCTTTAAACCGTATGTCCAAAAAGTATGAAAAAAAACAGGAAGATAACGCTTATTAAATACTTTAAACAAAAAATATTTGCAATTTTTTTGAGTTTTTGAGTTATTGACGAAAAACTGCGCTCTCAACAAAAGGACGTAAGTACCATGAAGGTACACTCTTTTGCAGGTGCTCTTTTTGAGATAGTTTGTATAGTAACGGCTTCGGAACCCTACACTAAGCATGGTCATGCTCTTGCCAAGTTTTTTTTTGTAGTAAACCTATTGGAAGCGCAAAGCCACTGTTCTGTGCCACATAACAGTAGGTAAAGTACAATATTTAACCACTGCTAATTTTATCGCCTAACCTTATTTGAACCAGCGTGATTTTTTAATGGTTTCACGTCGTTAAAACAAAATAAAGTGCTTATCTAACAACCACTATGTGCTTACAATTTTGCTATATTTTCTCAACGTGCCGCGATTCGCTCTAAGTCCTGGGAAATTAATGATGGCATTACGTCAGTTACGTCCTAATTAAAGTACGTTGCGGGTAACTCCTTTATTTTTATGAGCTCCCTAGAACAGGAGGGTAGCAAAGCAAATGGGCCGTGATGATATACTGGCATTAACTTTAAACCCAACAATCGTTACGATTTTTTTATATTTATTTACGTGAATTTGAGGATATTGGATTTGAGATAGTAATTTCTTAATTCAATACCAGTGTCATACTTCAATTACATCTTGTGCAACTAATTCTCGATATATTTTTAACAAAAGATAATTATCAAATTATTATCATTACTTTCAGCCCTTAAAGTACATGTTCGTAAGCAAGACACTGTGTATATAATACTATCGTATTGTGGAGTGAATAGACATGTGAACTGGAAAAATATTAAAATAATCTTTAAAAAAAATCGTTTTTGACACTATTATGTACTTTTTTTAACAGCCATCATCTGCTTTACGATACCTGACTAATTAACCTAACCTAACTCGGTGGGTCTACGAGAGTACGCGGAGATCATGTTGCCACTTTCCAAATTCCACCATCATATCGTATTGCCTCCGGGTTTACATATGTATTTAAAAAATACAGTCCATTACAATTAAATAATGGTAAGTATTTCAAAATTGATTTGTAAGTTTCGAACCTAAATAGTGGACATAAGAATCAAGTTACTTTAGTGAAAGCTTGTAAAAATTGTCAGGAAAGTTTAGTATTGTAGCAGTTTTAGTTTGACTGTGGTTCTACTCGACTAGGTACCATTTTAAAGCCCTATTGGTTTTATAACGCTAAAATTTAAAACGATTTGCTACTGACAGTCATTGAAATGAAAATGACTTTTTTTAGCATAGGATGCTCAACGACAACCTAAATTATGCATTAAAAAAACGAAAAAAAAAATGACGACGATCAATTCTGAGGCTTATCTTTTTTTAAAGGGAAGGGAGGGCTGTACTTTTCAAAGTTAAAAGTAGGCAAAAGTATTTAAATGAGCGACAGTAATTATGCGCAAAGTTTGTCTTTGGGGCGAGATAACGAATGGGAACGCACTGCTATTTTGTCGTACCAGGGATTTAAAAAAAAGTGACGAGTTTGGTTTAGGGGTGGGCTAAGTTAGATGGAAGTTTTAAAAACAGAGCTTTTTTAGTTCACACTTCGGCTACTCTTAACACCAACTACAGACGCCCTAGCCAAGATGCAAAAAATACTAACGTTTTTCTTTTCTATCACTCAAAATGTATGGGATGACATTCTCGTGCGTACTCAACTATCATCCTATCATAATTTTGAGTGAAAATTATTTTAGCAAAATTAATTAGTAAAGAAAATTTTCGCTAGGGATTAGGCATGGTAATTGTGCCATTTATGCCTGAATAAATACTTTTTGAACTGGAATTTACATTTACAGTGTCTGTCAAAAATCTTGGCAACATTTTTATTGGTGTTATTTATTATTAACAGCCGTTTTTGAAAAGGGTACTTTAGTTTTTGAATAATTAAAGTAGGGTGCATTAATAAAGCATTATTTGCACGTGTGTCTGGTTACCCAAATAACTTGACGGGCTTTTACAAAGTAATGGTTTAGAACAAAATTGACCTACACTCGTCACGATGCTTGTAAAAATTATTACAATGTATTCACGTCTATGTTGGTATGTTTAGTTCAAATTCTGCAAGTCATTTAAGAACCAGTTTTTTTTAAATAAGCATAAGTTTGGAGCACATTATGTATACATGCTGCAATAATGGTCATGTCTAAGGGCTGTTCTGATGATGAAGTCTAAAGATGGCAACATGATTTTCGATGTACTTCACATCGACCCACCGAGTTAGGATTGGTCAGATTAATCCCAAATAAGTATCTGAAAGTCGTCATCAAAAACGAACAATCAGGTGAAAAAATTTCAAAATTTGAATTTTGCCCACAATAAAATAATAAAAATACCGTCTCTACCATGATCTGTGGCATACGGTACTAATAACTGTCACTTCATTGTGTTTTTTGGGGCATATTCATCATATTAGCTGAAGAACGCCCACTGCTGAACAATATGTATAGACCTTCCCCAAGGATTTTAACGACGACCGACCATCGTGTGGCATATTAAGCATATCTTTTATTGTTTAACATGTTCCAAACTTCCTTTTTAACATAATATCAAGAAGCAGCCATGTCTGCGGAACACTCCAAAAAATTAAATCACTTTACCTATGAGCGATCCATGTTTATCTACATGTAAGAAAATCCTAAAAGGCAAATCATTGTTTCCCCAAAGATTTTTTCGCTATCCACTTCAGTCAATCTAAATTTGTCGATAAGTACACATTTATTTAGATTGACAGGTCTTTTACAAATCCTGTTATAGAAGACGAAATAACTTACGGCAATGTTTTATTCTGAGAATTAGATTGTTTTTCTCTTATTGGTTAGAAATTTGTGTCTGATGTTTACATTTGCGTAGTATTTTTGGGAAAAGGCTCTAATTTTGGAGTATAGAGAAGGATAATAATGGACTATTGACACTTTATTTGGGAAAACTTTCGCAAAAGAAAATAATAAAAACTACTTTTGGTAAGTCCTAAGACGTCTGTTGCTCAGGTCTTTAAATTAATAATGTTAATTGATTCAATCAACAACAATAAAGTCATTAATTGAATGCGTTATTTATTTTCTTTTAATGCATAAGAAAGAAACTTAGACCTTTTTTTGGTATCCAACCCAAGACAACGTTTAAAACAACACTAAACCATATTAACGTGGATAATTATATCGAAGCGTGAGTGTTTAAAATAAATAATTCAAAATATTAAAAAAACCTTGGCAACAAATTTATTAAACTAAGAATAAGTTAAGTTATTTTAGTATTTAGTTTTAGTTAGGTATGTTTTATTATTTTTCTGTTTAATGTTTGTGTCTTTTGAATAAAAACCAATAAACTGTGTATAATAAATCCAAAGAACAAGAGTAGTCCATTACTACCTGATGTTGTTTCAACACCGATTAATCAAAAAGGTGTGTAGATGTAACTGGACAGTAAATTATGTCTGTTTTATATTAAATTTATGCACAAAAGAAACCTGGAGAGCCTGCTGTTTGGGCGAAATATTTTTGTGAAATGTATAATCCCAATTTTTTAGTTCCCAAAGTATTAGGTATTTTTCTTTGGTTTTCGGGATACTTGAACCGTTTATTAGGTCGGTTAGGTTTGGGTTAGACTTGTAACTATAAAAAAATTGCAACGGGAAATAGCATTTTGAGAATAAAAATTTGGAAAACTATATGATATGATGATGATATTTTGGACAAACGTCAGAGTCCCAATGTTTTTCAATGCGTTTGTATTATACCGTGCTTTCTCAGTTTAACAGTGATATCCATTGATAAATTAACTAACTAAACAATATACAGCCAGGTAGAGCACCGATGGTTCCTTTCGAATCCTAAAAATGTCAACAATGTCACTTAGAGTAGAAGTACCGTTTGTGGCCACTGTACCATGCCACTTAAGGTTGAAATGAGTATCAAAAATACTAAATATTAAAAAATAGTTGATACTGAAGATTAATATAAAGATAAATTATAATAATATTTTTTAATTTTATAATGCTATACATATTAGTTAAAATTTAGAATGGCAAAAAACGGTGCAATTATGCCCAAAACCGGTACCTACTTCTACCGTATTATCACAATGTCATCAATTTTTTTTCTTACCCTTCCACTGCACACAGTCTTTTCTCAAAATAAACGCTGCTTTAAAAAGCCAGTGCGTATTCAAGACTCGTCACCACACCCGGCGTTGCTAGGATCCGTCATAATAAATCATTGTAATTAGAAACTCTTAGATCAAGATCCGTTTCTGCTACAGTCGGCTTTCTGAATTATCCCCGCTCAGCCATGTTGACACGGCCCTCTGACTTCCTCTTTAACAGATTTTGACACGTTTAATTTTATCTTTTTATAATGTTTTTAAAAGTGTCAGAAAATTGCCGTTATGAAAGGAAAATTTTAATATAAATTGAGGCTTTTTTATATTGAACATAAAAATACTCTTGAAAATAAATTGTGTAATTAAATAAAGTTAATTAATGCTGCCTAAACAGAATTAATAACAAATTTAGGATACTATTATGTCGCTTGCCTAAAATAAGTGGGTAGGTAGGCCATAAATAAAAATATTTTTAAATACCTACTGCATCATTAAAAAGGAAAATAAAAAAGGTTATAGCATAATTTAAATATAACCGTAGAGAGAAAACATTTGTATGTCCTGTGCTAGGAATCCCTTCTTTTAACGCTTTAGGTCACAGATGCAAAATATCTGGTTAGGAGAATACCAGATTAGCAGAATGGTATATTAGTAGAATACCAGATTAGTACACATATTTTAAGGCCGGTTTTTTCCCCTAAATGTTTCATTTAACATAGTTTCGTGTACTGACCTAAATGGGATGTTGACGGGATAGTGTCACACGAAACGGAATTATTTGAAAGTAGGTGGTTTTTAGTTAGGCTTTATAAAAATCAGTCGGGTCTTTTAAGAGATATCAGCGCTGAAAGCAGCGGGTCACCATTATACCAGGGATTTATATATATATTATCTAATAGTTATTACCATAACCACTGGAGTTATCGTATTCTTGAGTGGAGACCGCAAATCGGCAAACGTAGTGTAGGGTGCCCTCAGACTAGGTAAAGCGAAATCTTCGCAAGGTGGCTGGCAAGAGCTGGATGAGAGTGCCCACGAATCGTGCCCATTGGCGTGCAATGGGAGAGGCCTATGCCAGCAGTGGACTAATATAGGCTGATGATGATGATGATGATGATGATTACCATAATACTCGCAAAAAATAGATAATCTACGCGAAAACTATACTTTTGTCTCAGAGTTTTGAGAATCTTGTTCATTGTCAAAATTGATTGCTAAACGGCAAGAAAGTTTCCGTAATGAGAGCAAGTCAGCTGAAGCTGTAGTGTAAAGGGACAACAAATCAAATTTTTTGGAGCTACTTCCCAGTCTTGCCACATACTTTGTGAGCATTCTACGAATTTTTTTGACAATGGTGCGCTGAAACTCTCGACAATAACATTATAATGGTGTTGCTTGCAAATTATTTATGACTGTATTTTTATCATGCTTACAGTACTCTAGCTTCTCGTTCGTCTGGCTTTCGCTGTCCCATTTGCACTCGCAGCTGCCAGTATTTGCTCCTCGTGAATCATGGAAAGGATACCTGATTACTCTTAACATAAACGCCTTACGTTAAATATAAAATGTACACACCATACAAATACATGCAAATTACAAAAACATTACCCGTATCAATTTAAAAAAATGGTATTTAACACTTGCATTTGAATATTTTACTCGTACTAATTGTTTTTAGTTTTCTAAAAAAGAGATGAACTTATACACCGATTTGGTCAAAGCATGAGAAAGGTTAAAAAAAAGATTTTTTAAACAAGTATTTTATTACAGTCTTAAAATCCCCTTAAACTTATTTTTTTTAACTAGACGTATCTTAGCTTAGAATTTAACATTTGTACTTGATTGGTAAGTTAATACATAACATAATCTAAAATTAAATTATGTCTACCAACGTATGTCCCTGTTTCCTTTGTTGTATTTTATTATCATAATAACATTATTAATACAATGCAGGTCCTTTTTATAATTTTTTAACATTATTTTAACTTTTTCTGAAAAAAGAGACTGTTTGAGCATGTGTCGATATTAACAAACCCACTTAATCTTAGTTGTAATAATACAATAACTGATACACTTCGATCCTGTACAATCTTCTAGCAACTTCACTCGCACCATACGTCGCACTAAAGTTTAAATATCCAGTTTACCCATAATTATGCGTTTCTCTTGTAGTTGATTTATCCCACGAAAACGGATTTACCATACTTGTCGTCGTAACACGTATATGTAAACACGCACACTACGGTGTTAGCGACGACAGCTACGCACTCAGAGACAAGTGCACGTACATCTACACAAACAAAAGTAGTCCGTTTAAAAAAAAGTACATAGTTAATAACTGTTAAAGCCTCAATTAAAATCCTTGTTTTTTTCCATTTCGTAATCGAACTATATAATCGACAATTGGCGTAAGGAACTAAATTGTCCTTTACGCCAATTGCCATTTGAAACATCAAATGATTTAAGTATAGTTTGACGACGCGTTGGCCTAGTTAGTAGTGACCCTGCCTACGAAGCTAGCGGTCCTGGATGCAAATCCCGGTAAGGGCAGATATTTGTGTGATGAGCGCGAATATTTGTTCCTGAGTCATGGATGTTTTCTATGTATTTAAGTATATATTTCTCTATATAAGTATTTATATTGTTGTCTAGTACCCATAGTACAATCCTAGAGCTTAGTTTGGGACTAGTTCAATTCGTGTGACATTGTCCCCCTGATATTAGATAGTTATTTTCGTTACGTCACGTTAAGGATTTTAATTGAGGCCTCAACTGTCCTTAAATATGTACAATGTTTTTGAAAACGGCCCAAGTATGTATCACCTGCTTTCGTGAGATAAAACAACTGACTGCCCTCCTAAGCTAATAAGCTGTATCTCAAATTCAATAACCAAATCAGTTTTAATTGTCTTCCGTTAATGATAAGGTTTATATTGCTATAGGACTTTTGTCTAAGATACTACCTTTTGACTTAGCTGGGCACTGTATCGATTATTGTTTTATTAGATGATACCAATTATCTTGCTAATTTCTTACTATTATTAACATTATATTTCACACTTGTTTGTATTATTCCTATGTTCTAGTCTCACGATGTAGTCTTCCACTGGCTTCATCATAATGTCGAATTTCACTCTTAACGGTTTCTTTAACTCCGCAGGGTTTAAGTCCTTGGGTGGTAGTATGTGGTACTTTCTCAAGAGGGTCGCTAGCACTGTCTTCATCGACATTATCGCGTAGTTGTAACCTGGTAATAAAAAGTTATTAATTAACGTATATTTTGAACCGTAATAGAAAGCGGGTTGATATTTTTCCGGAATGTGTGTTAATACACCTATTTTTTTTTAAAGAAATTGAAATAGTAAATGGGGTCTCCATACGAGAAATTTATTTTTAAGGCAGGTAAAGAACCCTCGGTGCGCGAGTCAGACTCGCACTACCGGTTTTTTAAACTACTGTTTCGGCCTCTGAACCTTTTTTTGTAACTAATTCTTGAAAAAATTGGAATTGATAAACTAACATATCAACAAGCTCTCAGAGGTCTAAAGAAGGTGTAAAGTGGCTTTTATACTCAACAAAACCAGCCCCCTTTAAACATCTTGACATTGTCAGGTGACAGGTGACATTTTAGTTTACATTGCGCAGCTTGTATAAATTCTAGTAATGTAAAAACTAATTAACTCTGCAACGTTTACTAAATTGTCATCTGTCACCTACCATTGTCAAGGTTGTAAAATAGGTGTTGTAAAACCACAGTTGGACTTTACAGAAGCACGTGGAGCTAACCCCATGTGCTTCTTTTTAGTCCATTAGAGACCCAACAATTGTCTTCGCGTGTGATATCCATGTACTTATTTCTCTAATAAGCCCATGGGAGTGTCTATAAATAACTCGACATTGGCGAAATACACCTTACAGGAGTGCAAGCCATTAATTAAAATTAGATTAGAAACCACACCATTGTCATACCTAAGCAGTTTCTTGAAGAATAACTGAACGGCATAAACTGTGCTGGATGCTGTAGTGGCTGCTCCAAGAACCGCTCAGGTCTGAACTGGTCGGCGTCTTCACCCCAGTACTTGGGGTTGCGGTGGATACCCCAGATGTTAATGAGGACGGAAACGCCGTCGACCAATGTGCAATCTGATGCTATAAAAATAGATATTTCAAACATTGATGTTGAAAACACTGTAGTTATATATATAGATACATAGATAAAACGTTTACTTGCGGACTACAGAACACACATACAATTGATAATAAGTACAGGGACAGTAACATAACACATAAGTCGCCAAAATAATATGTGCGTTGCAGCAGGGCAACACGGGAATGGCTCAGCATATAACTTTGCTCATCATGAGCAAAACACTGGTATTATTCTGCCATTGTTAACTATGTTACTAAGTTGTGCCCAAGCCCAAGTCATTAGGTCATCACAATTTTTATTAATGATAAGAAGAAGGCGAATGAGCACACAGGCCACCTGATGGTGGGATCTGTGACCCAAAGACATTTGCATTCTCAAGACTACAATGTTAAGACTGCAATCCTAAGATCGGAAATGCGTAAAGAGAAAAGATTTATTTTTGTTTTTAATGAATAAAATCAAAAATTACTAGGTCAATTTTTAAAATTCTTTAACCAGTAGAATGCTATATTTATAAGTACCTTCGTTATGTGATCGAGTTTTTTTTTATTGGCATTTATATTTGAAGGGTTACCTTAGTATGGGCGAAATATTTTAGGCAAAATGTATCGTTTCCCAACCGTTTCATTTGCCAACCCGCTTTTTTCTGTAATCGTAAATATTTCAGGATTTTTATAATAACTAACTTAACCTTACCTACGTACGATGGTACTGAGATAAATCCTGAAATATACTCGTATACAGTTACAGAAAAAAAATGGGTTGGCAAATAAAACGGTTGGTAAACAAAACATTTTGCCAAACATATTTCGGTCAAAAGGCTGGATACAATATTTGAAACTTACGTAATGGGACATCGTCATGGACTTCTCTCACTATGACTGGAACAGGTGGGTACATCCGCAGGGTCTCTTTTATAACGGCGTCCAAATACTTGAGGCTTGGTAAATCCTGCACTGACACTGGGCGGTCCGAATCACCAAATACATCTTGCAATCTATTGGGAAAAACAAAATTATCAGTTTTAAGACACTCGATTGTTCGTGATCTGGCTAACTTTAACCTATATAGATAGGTACATATTTGTTTTATGAATTGAATGATGTTGAAGAGGTGGTTAGTACCTAATAAGTTATAAATAAATAAACAAACAAAACAAATGTGGCAAATACGAAATGATGCACGATGTTGATGTAATATAAATATTTTAATTTCTTCACGATCACGAGCGAACATGAAATGAGGAATGTAAAACAAATAAAAATAAATAAATACAATAACACGGAGTAAAATAACAATAACTTAATAAAAAACTGCCATTGACAACAAAGACCACTACAACTAAGTGGACTCTTTAAGCCCACGAACATTATGTAATTTTTGCAGTTTCAAGATGGCAAATGCGCTGCCAAACCTAAAGAACTAAAGGGCCTGGCCACATCAGCACATAAAAAGGCACGTTGACGGTGCCGTGTTTCATTACAATAAGTCGATTGTCCTGTACGTAGAGATTTAAATAGCTTGAAGTCGATGTAACATGGCACCGTGAATCTGCACAACGCGGCAACGTGCCTTTTTACGGCGCCGCGCCGTTTCACGTTAACGACGCCATGCCGTCACTAGTAGATCACATGACTTTTCGTATCACGTAGTCCACCAGTGACGCGATTTGTTTAAAAATGAAACGAATAGAAACGTTAGTTAGCGTAATGCATTTTGGCAAGGGCATCTGATGTGGCCAGGCCCTAAGATAGAATGCCTATGTTGTTTGAAGATGTAACTTAATTCATACTCGGTATAAAGTTTTGCTTGTATATCAGGATATCTGGATAGCAGAACGCTGACGTACGCTGCCCCAACAGCAGAAGTGTCTGTTCCTGCCAGAATGATGACCATGACTTCTTCCCTAAGCTCCAGGTCTGTGTATCCTTTTTCTCCACCAGAAGATGTTATCATCATCTCGAGGAAGGTTTGAATGCCATCTAGAAAAAATACGTCCGTTTAAATTTGGACCATCAGCGGGCTTGGTATAATGTGGATAAAGCATCCGTCACTCTCGTACTTATACATATACGTGTCAGAAAGAGACGGATGGTTTATCCACCTGGTCGTTAGTCTGATGATAATTTGGAAAACGGTTGGAAAAAGAGTGATGACATTAGCATAACACTGGGCAGAGTGGTGTGATGAAGAAGCCTTGATGCATCCAGCACGTAATAAAATGTATTACATTCATTAAAAAAAAAATGCCTGCTTTATATAACTAAACAGTTTTGAAGAGCAATTACATGACATTAACATAAAATTATCAAACACCTTGGTTAGAAGATGTTGCATTTTAAAATACTTACTGTTGTCAGATTCTTCATTGTTGTTGTTTTTTAATTCCTGACGTTTTTTTTGAATGAGCTGTAAAAAAATTAACAGAGCATTCACAAGTAAAAAATGGAAATGAGATAAGTACAAACAATTACATAGGTATAAAACTTCCGTGAGACTGAGACATATTAAAGAGATCAAACCGGGTTACTCACGTAAAAATGATGCGTGCTGCGGCCGCGTCTGCTCATCAATAGGGACTCCGGCGAGCCCGAAACATGTCGAGGGTTTTTCGTCAATTTTTACGTGAGTAACCCGTTGTGATCTCTTGAATTACATAGGTACACAAAAGTAATCAAAATGGTGGTTACCTGGTCGACAAAATCGTACATCACTTTTTTATTTTCAATAAAGTCCTTGTAAACTGGTAAGGACTTAAAGATGAGGTCAGGGTGCAGCCAAGGAGTGCACATCCTCTCCGCTACCGAGTGTGAGACCTTGTCAAACGCCTGAAGAAATGGCTGGTCTGGATTTAACTGCGATTTTAATTGTATGCCCAGGCTGCTCTCTAAAATCATAATAGAGTTGGATATGAAAGCAATCTCAAGTACAGTGCGTTCATTCAAATAGTTTGCATGCTTTGATGTGCCGCTACAATTGCTACAAAGAAGCTGCCGCGACGCGCACAAACCGGTGTCGGCGACTTCAAAGGGTTGTAATGCACACTATTGAACTAACGAACTATACTCCCGGAGGCCTTGTCAAGATGCATGGCGCTCAAGCGCCGTAGCCAAGATGCAAATGCAACTAACGTTTTTCTTTTTTATACATCAAAATTTATTGGATGAAAGTTGACCACGTGATTTATCGTTTCGCACAAAAATGCCATCCCATACATTTTCAGTGATAGAAAAGGAAAACGTAAGTAACGTTTGCATCTTGGCTAAGGCCTCTGTTAGCTATTGTCGAAAATCGACAAAACGTACGATTGACGTAAGCTGATGACAGATCGCGTCAACCCCTTTTGTAAACTCCATATATTTTTAATGTATACAAAACAGAAACTTTTGGCCTATACGCCCCTCGTCCCTGTAGAAACTTTATTTTATTTGAATACGTTTTGTAACCGTTTTATTGTTTCCCTTGATAAATAAATAAATAAGTATTGTTTACTATAAGAACGCTTAAATAGTCAATTAAAAAAGCGCTACTTCGACTTACGCCACCTTAACAAAAGGATAATGCTATGGTTTAAAACTAAGTGGAATTAAAATGTCTAATTAAGTAAATGCCATTGTTTGGTCTAGTGCTTTTTCCACGACGGTGCGCTTTACTTCTTTATTAAACGACTTCATTCTAGGTACATTGTTTTGCGTCTGTAGATTTTATTTAAACTCTTATTAATCTCAAGCCAAACATACCACAAACTGAGTCAAAGGTGTAAGTGTTAACGTATTTCCAGATAGACAAATTGCCTTTTTCTGCTTCCGATTCCAACTGCTTCGTCATTACGGCACTTTGCTTCGCGAAAATATCCACAAAGTGGTTAAGGTTCTTAATACTGAATATTGGTGCTAGGATTTTGCGACGGGGACGCCAAATACCAACTGAAAAATAATGAATTATCTGTGGTGAAACTATTGCATTTTGATGGAAGTGACAGCGAGCGCACGTGTATCATACGACGTTTATATACTTGCGAAAATATGTATAAGGTACAAAAATGAAAAGACAACTTAAATTTAAACAATTGAGAGTAAAAAAATAAAAATCACTAGTGAGGAAAATCCAACTTTTTCATTTAAGTTAAATCAAACCAGTAATACAAAAACTGCAATATAAAAAGTGATATTTACAACATAATAACACAAGTAAATAGCGAATGTTTATCCGTAAATGAAAACACTGGTTACGCCTGATTTAAAATGGATAGCAAATTGAACGTTCTCTCATAGTAATATTGTTTGCTTTTTGAAACAATTTAGAAGTTATGTGTTGTTCACGAATTAAGTATATCAGTTCATTTCACTAGTGACCTAAATGAGTGATATACTTTTAATATAGATTTACCTGGTGCAAAGATGCTTCCGTTCCCAAGCACTGTCCGACAGAACTTCATTGTATTGTTGTCCTTGTCAAGACATGATTTCATTATGACATCCGCTGACACGGGATCGGTTACGACTAAAAAATGGAAAGATATATAAATTATTTTTGTAAAACATGCACAAATTTAAATTGAATTAAAACTAAAATTTACGCTAGTACAAAGGGCACAGATAAAATACTATGCATGTTCTTTAGGCCCCCATCTTCATCTAGCTTCATGTGTTTGTCACTCAGGGCCTCTATTCAACACGGTAAAAACAATATCGTTTTTGAACTGTTATCGTATTGTCACCGTTTTAATAGCTCTTAATAACTTGACAGTAATACAGACTCGAACATAATCACATAATGATCTTCTTAAAACGTTTAGTTATACCTACCGGCATCGCACGAGTAAACAAAAGATGACATAAACGCATAATGCTTGGGTGTCACCTCACAAGCAATTATGGTAGACCTTAACCCAACCTGACAACCAATAATGTGGTTAAACACTTAAAATGATTACATGTGACCTTTGATTATTGCATTTCTTGTTAGCAAAAATTAATAACATCTAATCATCTTCCATGGAAGCATGTTAGCACGTTTTGTGTTCATAATGATTTGTTATTTATTTATTTTGGCATCACACAGTTGCAAGTGTTCCAGTAGAAGAGTAAGATTCATAAAAAATAAGCTTTAAAACCCCGACTGTTTTTTTTTATATTTCCGTATACAAGGTGTTACAAAAATACCCGTATAGCCGAAAGCGAGTTAAATGGACTGGTGCCTTATAACAAGTCCATTTACAATATTTGAGAAACCGGCAAAAAAAAACATTATTGTTTTCATTGATGTGCAAACCCTATTTCAGTAAAATTAAAGAGTAAACTACGCAGAATGTTTATGTACATTTTTACCTAATTCGTGAAACGATATAGAGACATACTAACAAAATGTACAGAATTCGATTAGATAGATATTACGAGTCGAGTTTTGGAGTCGTAATATTCTGAGTTAGAAAACATCGTCATTTTGGAAAAAACACGAAACAATTTGTAGAGTATCGATAAGAAGATTTGAAATTGACAACATAACATTTTTTCCGTCTTGACGTTTTTTGAAGCCAGTACTTAAGCATAATGACATCATAGTATTGAACCTTTGTGGATGAAAACCAGAAAAACTATAAAAGTTGACTATTATTAAATTGGTGGGTTGGCCTCTCTGTTAAATAATGTATGCTAACTCCGGTTCCCTGACATAACAGCTTACTAGGGTTGACAATATTTTTGGCTTTGATAATTTATTATATTTTTTACGGGGTATTTTGTAACTCGTTGTATATAATATTATCTACTGATGTAAAAGTTTTAAACTCGACCCCCCCGCTCATTACTTTAATTAAAATATTATAGCCTATGTCACTGCCATAACCAAGACGAATCTAATGACACCTCATATGTTAAAATAATTCAAGCCGTTTAGTCTACAGAGTGTACCACAGAAATGGACATACATACCAGGCGGTCCCATAATGACCTGGCCTGATATAGTTCCCAGCCACATGTCCTAACATGTTATACCGCATTGAATAGTACGTCTCTCCGGATAAGTAATAAAGAAACAAGTTGCAACTTGCTACTGTTATTTTGGATTTTAGAGTCATTTGTGTGTGGGAAGTCGCTTGTTTTACCAAGATGTCAAAAATCGAGTATAGAAGTGTTATAAAATTTTTATTTAAAGAAGGTTTATCTCCTGCCGAAATTAAAGAGCGGTTGGATGGTGTGTACGGGGGGTCTTCACCTTCGTATAGCACAGTAAAAAACTGGGTGAAGGAGTTCCGACTCGGACGGGAAACTGTCGAAGACCTGGGACATGAGGGCCGGCCGCTGGAAGTGCTCACTCCTGAGAATATCGCTCTTATTCAAGAAGAGGTATTGAGTGATCGCCGTTTGAAGATTAGGGAGATAGCAGCAAGGATAGAGGTCTCCAAAAGTTCAGTGCACCGTGCAATTCATGACCATCTTCATATGAGTAAGGTGAGTGCAAGATGGGTGCCTAAACTTCTGTCAGCGGTGCAAAAAGAAGAACGAGTGCGATGTGCTTCAGAGTTTTTGGATCTCTGTGGTGAAAATCCAACGAATATCATCAGGCGGCTAGTGACTGGGGATGAAACAATGGTGCTCTATTATGACCCTGAGAGCAAACGCGAGTCGATGGAGTGGCGTTTTAAGAACGAACAGCCGCCCAGGAAGGCCAAGGTGCAGCAGTCTACGAAAAAGCTCATGTGCACCATCTTTTGGGATTGTGAGGGTATCCTGATGGTTGATTTTAAAGAACGTAATACCGTTATAAATGGTGAATACTATGCCTCACTTATACATAAATTGCGGGATATAATAAAGGAAGAACGCAAAGGTAAACTCTCGAAAGGGGTGTTGCTGCTTCACGATAATGCTCCAGTCCATACTGCCATTATTGCGAAGACTGCTGTTCGCGAGTCCGGGTTCACGGAAGTCAACCACCCCCCTTACAGCCCGGACATGGCCCCCAGTGACTATTATTTATTCCCTAATTTGAAGCGGGACTTACGAGGAAAAAAATTTTCTAATGACGAAGAGTTGAAGGCAGCTGTTTTAGCCCATTTTGAAGACAAAGATTCAACATATTTTTTTAAAGGCATAGAGATGTTAATTCATAGATGTCAGAAGTGTGTACATATTAAAGGAGACTATATTGAAAAATAATCGGACTTTGATTTAATTTCCTTTGCCACATCTTGGTTAGGCCAGATCATTATGGGACCTACCACGTACATACATTTGAAAAATATAACCCTCCTTTTAACGCAGTGGGGTAAAAAGCTTTGAAATGGCTAGCAACGCATTTGTAGTCTAAAGTTTGTAATTAATTGTATATCGGCTTCAAGTAAAATGGACAACTATCCATCGTGTGGCGTTACTTGGGGTCACATTTTGTGTACTTAGAGGTATAATTAGGGCAGGCAGGCAATGTTTTTTTTACTTTGACCCAGCATTACAGTATCAGGCCTGACAGTATCAGGGATGCACCTTCCTCTCATAATTTTAAGATAAGGCTCGAAAAACGGCTTTTAAAATCGCAATTTTATGACTTGAATAAATTATTTTCTTAAACATAAATAAAATAAAGCGATAAAATAGTTAATTTACGTACCTACCTTAATTATATAATATTATTTACCCTTTTAATGAACCTTTTATTGTTATTATCATTTTTTATATAATAAGTACGTGTTTTTGAAAATGTTACCAATAAAATTTTCATTTTCATTATATGCAAACAAACATGTTCAAACTAAAAACATAATGTTGTTGCTTTTGATATCAAAACTACACATAATTTTGTAAATAAAACACATTATTGATAAATATTATTCAGAGGATTGTGAAACAACGTTTAAATCGCGTAGTGTCAAAAAAATATACAAAATTAGCTCCGGGCGATAACGTTTCTCGCCCCCTAAATCAAGTCTGACATCCACGATTTTCAAAAAACTGGGCCCAATTGGCCGTGTGGTGCCGGGTTTAGAATGTTGCCACTCCATGTCTTCCCGTGGATGTTGTAAGAGACGACTAAGGGACTAAGGCTGTGTAGTGCTGTTAGGCGATGGGTTTGTAACCTCTCACTAATACACTGGATAAAATCTTAGCCTGTTTGTGCAAAATGTGGTCACAAAATTATCAACAAGTTTTTGGAGTTGTTGGTGAGTCTGTGGCTCTGCCTACTCCACTATGGGAATGAAGACGTGAGTTTATGTTATGTTTAATTCCAAAAAATATTTTCTTGGTAAGGGAAACTGTACAGACGTAGTTTTTCATATTAATGTACAACATATTCAGAAAACGTAAAAATCAGACTAGGTTTAAAAAGGGGAGAGAAAAGTTATCGCATTTTGTATGGAAATTTAGCTTCAGAATTCTCTTAAAAAATAAAAATATCGTAAAATATACTTACTTATGTACAAAGTGTTAGCTAACCAGAAGCTGGAAAGACCGCCTTGGCTATTGGCTATACTTGCGACTTTTTGGAAAAGTTTCATTCTATCTGGAAAAAAATCATATTGTATTAATCAAGTCCATAACGTTATCTCTCTACTTGTCTATGCTTATTCAATGGGTATTAAACAACGATTCACATACCTACCTATTAACTTATAAATATGATTAGATCATTATTAAAAGATAAACATTATAGAAAACATTAAAAGGCCACACTTAGGCCGCATCTCACCAAAATGGAATAAGACTTAAGGTGCGACCGCAACGCACTGTGCGTACACTACGGTGCGTCAAAAACGACGCCATGATGTTACTATGACCGACTCACGGCTCCATGCATTAAATAAAGACGTTTCTGTTAAAATTAAAAAATATTTATTTATTTATTTATTTAATGCATGGAGCTGTGAGTCGGATTTATAGTTAAGTATAGTACACGTTTTCGAATAGTAAAGGCGATTCGAAAACGTGTACAGTCGAGTTCATAAATACGTGTACACTTTAGTACCTTTCTATTTAATGTTATGTTTACAGTGCCATACATGAATTGTCACAGCGATTAACATGTCAAAGTACTAAAGCGTATACATATTTATGAACTCGACTGTACTATTCTTTTCCATAAATCTAATTGAAATGTAGCTCGAGATGCCTAAATGCAGGAACGTTTCAAACTTGGCAAACGTGAGATAGTGTAAAAAAAAACGAAATTAAAGGAGGGTGGGCTAATTGGCCTATATGACCAATGAGGGCAAGCGATATTTCACCGGATAGGTAATTCTAAGTTGTAAAACTATTACTATGGCAGGTAGTTCTAAATCTTTGAGTGAACAAAGTTATCGCCATGCAAAAACATCGGTGTTTCAAAGTAATTATGCTAACGTCGTCTATGTAGGCGTCCCGAATGATCCAGATTTTTTAAATATTTCTCACAGTTATTTGAGGTTTCCCGCTACACAAATTCAATGCAGAATTAAAAAGGATATCCGATTATATAGTGATTATTGTTATTGGTTTCTAGGCCAGTGTTCATACATTTCTGCCCATTCTCCTATAACCCGTAAAGCAGAATCCACAGTAATATGTTTTCGAAAAACCGTTTTTGCTAAATACCGGTAGGTATCCTAAACTAAAAACACAATTCATTTTATATTGACTATTAACTAGTTTGCTTAATAAACCGGTTTCCGGAAACCTTGGTTCACTGTGCAGTAGTTTTTTTTTGTAATATTATATTTTAAATACAAAATAATCTACAATTAATAAAATTGCGACTACAAACATAAACAAACAAAAACAGATTATGATGAAATGTTATTAATATTATAACCTTCCCTTCACCATTTGACTGCATAACAAAATTTACTACATACATTTTATGAAGACGCAAGGGTAACAAGTAATAAACTACTTTTAGAATTTCGAAATAACACTATTCGGGTTAGCTTTTTACCTGTCAGCGAGGCTTACATGAATAATCTACATATAAAATAATCTTCAAGGCGCACAGATTGCGTATGCGCACTTGCCTATGTTCAAAGAAACATGAAGATTTTTTTTTTCACCTCAGCACCTCAAAAAGGCAAGTTTTTCTGTTTAAAAACAGAAGGTAAACATCGATTTTGCGGCGAGCTAAAGATTGTGAGCAAAATTAGACATGGCTGCTAGCGTGAAATTTTAATAAAATAATATTAATACCGAGAACAGTGCCGGGGTAATTATAATTGAGTATTTTTTTACGTTTAGGTATTTATGTTCTCGCTGCTAAGTTGAGTTTTTTATGTGCAAAGTAATTTGCATCTCGTATCTTTTAAACTCTCGCTGCGCTCAGGATTCTAACCTACAACCTTCGCTTTTCAGAATTTAAAATCAAGACTTGCAGCAAAAAATAACTTTCCTGTCATATTGCACTTAGGGTATACTTAGGTATCTGCTTCGATTATATTTGACGCTTGTATGTTTTACCGTTTTTACTATTACATCAAAAATAAAAATTTGTTGAAATAAAAATACTTATTTCGAAATAATGAAGAGACCCAAATAATAAAGAGGGACCCCTTTATTATTTCATTTTTATAATTATTTTATATTTGTTAGTAAATTCGCTGTAAAGTCGCCGTCAATAGAACTTGCAAAAGATGTCAACTAAACCAAACAAACAAATTCACCATGATTTCTCGATAATAACGTACTTTTAAAGATCAAGTGAGGTCTTTGCAATGATTTATTCACTAGATCATTATTAGATAGAGACTAGATGAAATAAATATCCATTATAGGTTTTTTTTTATAAAAACACGCTTGGTGAATATTTGAGGTAATGTGTAAAACAGTAGGTACTAATTTGTTTACATCGTTCACAAGGTCTGACGGTGACTTTAATAACAAATATTCTGAAAGAAAAATCAATTCCGTAAAACTACACAACTATTATGGTCCTGGCCTACAACAATAGTCCAATTTTACTTATCACATTATTCTAAAAATATGATCGCTTTAGCTATAGTTAGAGATTAGAGCAATCGATTTTAGGCCAAACAGTACAAATACCCATCAATAATAGCAGTAAGGTATCACATTTAAGAATAATGCATTGAGGAAAATTGGACTATTTTTGCAGGCTAGGACCATAGTTGCGTAGTTTTACGGTTCGCTATCTATTGCGGTTCAAAAGATACCACTGTTTAAAGTTGGGACGGATGGACGGACAGACGGATCTCTTCTTGAGCCCTAAGCAAGATGTTGTAATAGATTAAAATCCTGGGTATCTGAAGAACGGACAGGATAAGAATCACCAAGTTGTGCCCTATGACTGTTATTCTACCCTCCAACGGAAAAAAGGCACATCTACTGTAATGAATTGTATTGCACTTCCAACCTTATTATAAGCATAGCTCGGACAGGTCATCGCCAAACAATCGCAACACGGTAATAGAACAAGATTAATAGAGTCGTATTATGAACAGTATTATTGAATTATATTTTTCGATTACTTTTATAACCGTAACACAAAATTCTCCATATATTTGTGAAGGTATTTTCATTAAAAAAAAACTTTTTTATCTGCTTATAACGAATGTCACATGCTGTACACAATATTTCACAGACATTTTCATCATAAGCGGGCTCGGGATAGTTCTTAATCCACTTATTAACCGTTTTGATTTTTCACCATACCTATTTAATTAAAATATTTAGAAATAACCATAAGTAAATAATTTCACAAATTTCAAATTGTCACAAAACTGTTTCAGGAATACCACTTTGACAAAACTTTGACAGATATGCAACAAAAAAAAAGTTAAATTACGATTATATCCGATTTAGATAATCATAACCTTAGGTAGTACGACTCTATCGAATCTTGTTCTATTTCCATATTTGTTTTTGCAATGACCTGTCCGAGCTACCTTTGAGATTTTAATATGCTTTTATTAATTTATTGCACTTGTGTCATTTCTCCGTACGAGGGCGGTATTGCTAATGTTGGGTTAAAGACCGCCGCAGTTTATGGCCTTAGTACTCGTATTGTTTAGTTGTTTTGTTCCGGTATAATTGTGGCGTTATTTATGAAAAGGGACCTTGTTGTCGATGGCGCTTCCGCCATTATTAACGATGCTTCGATATGAATACAACGTCGCGTGACGCAGTGCGGCGTAAGCGCCATCGATAATAAGGTATCTTTTCATAGATAACGCCACAATTATCTTTATAATGAGTCATACAGTGTTCGAAGTAGACTAATAAAATAGGAGGTAGATGCATGTTTAATATTAAAAGAAGGACTAACTGCCGCACTCAGAGACGTCCATTAAATTTAATGCTTGTTTAGTGACGTGTTGTCTTATTCTATTGCTATAGCAAAGAAATTGACAGCAGCAATTTTCAATTGAGCCCGGCAGAACACACAAAATCACTAATTAAAGGGTTCAAAGGTAAGCTCTCCAAAGAGATTCTACAACTCAAAGGAGAAAAGACTTGCGCAGTGACTAGGATCCTAACTTGCTATTGCAAACTGAACGGACTATTTTTCAAGTCATTTCAAGGGGACGTGGAGACTGGTAACGAAGACCACTTTCCAAATTTGAGCAGCAAGTTCGTGTTTTTTCTTAAAGAACGTAAATAGGGTATAAATTTACAATAAAAAGTGAGATCTGGTCTGGTTAAAACGTGGGACTGGTGTAAATTTACCTCAAGAGAACTGCATTTTTTTCAAATGGAACTTAAAATTCCATTTCTATTTTAGGCAACAGAAACTAGAATGGCTTATCACCATGTCGGAGCTTTGTACAATTCACAATATGGAAAGCATTTGATACCGTTAATGACACCGGAATGAGCGGTTTAATACGTGCGTAGAAATTAATAGTAAAGGCCCGGAAAATGGGGTATTGCCTGACGAGGTGTTAAGTAGGTCGAGGCATAGAATAATGTTTTTCTCAAATACTGTGAGAAAATGAAACACATATAATTGTAAACAAAAACGACGAATTGAGATTCTCTCCTTTTTAGGGTTCCGTACCCAAAGGGAGCCTAAGGGGACCCGCGGTAAGGAACCGACGAATTGAAGACGACGACCGAAAGGAGCGAGTCCAACTCGCACTTGACCGGTTTTTTTATTTATTTATTTGACTTATTTCACGTAACCGCCGCCCTCGGCCGCCTAAAGCCGCCCAACTCCGCGGTCGCCTTGTACTTTTTGTTTAAGTTTTAAGTTGGCTGTTTGTCATTTTTGTCATGGTCCTTCCGATTTGGAATGCAAACCGCAGCATTTAAAAAAACTCAGCGGACAGCGGATGATTTTTTTTAATCATTGAAAGAAAATGAAGCTCTCCACGCCTAAGGAAATAAAAAATAGGTACCTTCATGGTTACCCCCAAGATAATGCGCATGTCCAATAACTGGCAACTGCGTCAGCTCCCCAGGCGATATCTCATTGTAGACCTTCCGAATTCTCCTCCTCTGCCATCTGAAGTACACAATCCAAAACACACCAGCAATGAGCACCAACTGCCAAAACATATTGATCGCACTATATCCCGCGTCCGATTGATGCGAGTATCAAAATTAAAATGAACGCAGGCTGCACGTATGAGTGAAATGTCATCTAGATATTATTTATTATGCCGCGTGGGGTCAAGGTCAAACGCATGTCAGATACGTCACCGAGGGTCACTCTTACACAGGGTCTGCTGCACACATTAGTGCCCTGTCGCTCTAACGTCATGTTTGAACTGCTGTACTAATATGTTAAAGGCGTAAAAAAGACAAGGTACTATACCGTGCGGTTACTTATAAAGCTGTATGTACAAATCTTGCCACACTTCAGTTTCTAGCAACAACATCCTCCTCCTCTAAGCCAAGTTTACTGTAGATATTTTTTTGAATGTCGGCATCTTTCTCTGCTACCAAAGGCGAGTACGTAATGATTTTAACTTAGGGCTCTATTTCGTCTCGGTAAAACCTATTGACATTTTATTGTTTTGCTTCTAACTCACCATTATTGTCAAATGAAAGAGCTATTATAACGTTGATAATAGGGTAACATGTGAAAAACATGATGTTTTTTAAAATCAATAATGGGTTTGCTCTGCTTTCTCACATGATGTTAAGTGACAACAAGGTCGAAGATGGTACACGCTTACCCAGAAAATGCCTATAGGTATACACTCTTGTGTTGAAAACACCAAGGTTATATGATTCCGGCAATACAGACGCAGGGAGAGCGTTCCACTCCTTGGCAGTGCGAATAAGAAACGACCCAGCGAACCGATGCGTGCGTACCATTGGGTATTCTACTACATGTGGAGGGCGGGATGAGGTCATGTAGTTCCTGTGCCCATTCTCCATAATACACCTTGTAAAATACCGAGAGACAAGCGACTTTACGTCGATGCTGTGTCGAAGACATTGATTATTTAAATCTGAATTTTTGTAATTTTCCCTTATGTCAATGTCACGAAAAATCATTAATAATTTAGATTAAATTCATCCAAAACTCAATAAAAAAATGCTTATGCTCATCAAACAAAATATTGCAGTGGGCACTAACTTATTCATAAAAAATCCTCGCGTACTCGTACTAGGCAGATACAATATAAAGCTGCGACCACACTGGTGCTTAAAATACGGTGACGGTACGGAATCGCAGTGACGCGTCGTATCAGCACCGTTTTTGACGCACGCTCCCCACACCGCTGCTTAAAAAACGGTGTCGTTGCTTAAACAAAAGACGGGGTCATAGTAACAACATGGCGCCGTTTTTGACGTACCGCAATATACGCACCGTTAAGCATTGGTGTGAGGAGCTTGCGTCAAAAACGGTGCTAATACGACGCGTCACTGCGATTCCGTACCGTCACCGTTTTTTAAGCATTGGTGTGGGCGTAATTTAATATAATGCAATTTTTTTTTTATTAATTTTATTGTTAAACCTTAATTAAATGATACAATTTTTAAAAGATAAGAATAATAAAACAAAGATAAAGGAATATAAACTTTATTCAGACATAAACAAAGATCACAAAAAATAATGAAAATTATAAAATTAAGTGGGAAATTGTTTCCCAATATTTGATTGGGAGAGGTGTCATAGACGCTAAAATACAAATAACAAGGTTAGGTATCACTTTAGAAGTACCAAAAACTTTTTTTTTGTCTCAGGCTCTCAATACTCAATACTCAATACTTTATTGCTATTCATAATGTAATAGGTTGGAATACAGTAATTTTATGTGCATTATGAACCCTGTCGGGCGCAGCAACGAGAGAGGAGGACTTATATGTTGGACTTGTATGCTCTGTTTTCATTGTACGTTTTTGGTATTACTTAGTACATTCGGTAGTTAGAACTACCGCTGTTAATAAAATAGCAGGCTTTCTTTCAAGCGAATGCTTCGTAAGCATTAAAATTTGCTGGAACAAGATGTTGCGTAGAATTTTAGGCTAGACCCATTATGGAATATGTAGTCTCTGTTATTATATATTATTTTATTTATTTATGTATTTATATTTATATATTTATGTAGTATGTATATATATATGTATATCTATGGATATATGTGTATATCATGTAAGTACCTTCTGTAAGTACTCGTACTTTTTGCGTGAAGTTATTTTGTTTTTTTGTAAATATGTTCTTTGTTTTGTTTTCTGTCTTTCTTTTTCTGTGCACCACTTTTGTTATTTTCTGTATGATTATTTGGTTGACTGCTAGAGAATGCCATTAGGCATTAAGTCCACCGTTTGTACTTTTTTGTGCAATAAAGGTTAAATAAATAAAATAAATAAAATACTGAGCTTACGAGGACGCTCAAAAAAAAGATTTTTATTATTTTAAAGTTATCAAAGTTTTATTTATTTCATTAAATTAAATCTTGTGCTAAACGAAACCCTCGGTGCGCGAGTACGACTCGCACTTGACCGTTTTTTTCCTTTATATGTATCACGGAAACGCTTATGGTTATCTAATACCCACCAGTAATTATCGACTTCGGTCGGCTAATGATTGCGACTTGATGACCCTGGGAATCCAATGATGTAAAACCCTTTTTATTAACTACTAGCAATTGCACGCGACTCCGTCCACGCAGAAATAAAAAGCCTATGTTACTTAGGGATAATGTTACATTCTAATGGTGAAAGAATATTTGAAATCGGTCCAGTCGTGCATAGCTTATTCTTCTTGGTAAAACCATTGGTTTTTTGGCACGTTATCATAATATTTTTAACCCCCGTCGCAAAAAGGGTGTTTCGACGTGTGTATCTCTGTTTTACAGTGAGGAATAGAGGCGCAGTTCATCCGCCGATATTGACCTGTCAGGTGCCCGTACGCACACACACACACACACACACACACACACACACACACACACACACAGACACACACACACACACACACACACACACACAAACGTTGCACTATGAATGTAGGTACTATTACATCCATTCTATTTCAGTCAATTAATAATAAAAATGTGTAAAACGGGTTTTATTCAAGACATAAAGCACTTGTTGAATACGTTGAATAACTTTATTGTAAGTACCCATAATCTGCAATATATTCTGTGATCTGCTCAGATTCTTGGAAAGTAATTATTATTGTGTCTTTGTTATTATTTATTTCGAATTATATACTTGCCACCCAATTTATTACTAAGAATGAAAAATTTAAATAAAATAAAACGAAAACAAAACAAAAAACGGCCTTAAAAAAGGTTTTCGAAGGCAGTTTTTTTCTTATTTTTCTACTTTAGAATTTTTACCGATCATAATACTATTATGCTATTAATTTCGCTTCTCAATTAATAAAAAACTATAGGACATTAATAATCGCCGCATGCAACGCGAACAGTAGACAGACGAGCAAGCGAGTCACCTGCGCCTGCGCCTCTATTCCCGGCGGTTACAAAGATATCGTAGTTGACCTGAAGGCCCTGCCAAGATGCACTACGCTAACTAGCGTTTCTATTCGTTTCGTTTTTAAACCAATCGCGTCACTGGTAGGTCACGTGACTTTTCGTATCACGTCATCTAGCAGTGATGCGATCGGTTTAAAAACGAGTCGAATAGAAACGCTAGTTAGCGCAATGCATCTTGGCAGGGCCCTCTGTTATGGTATTGTTATGACGTCAGCCGCCATTACTGTCAATTAAATAAGAGCTATCAAAACGGTGACAATACGATAACAGATCAAAAACGATATTGTTTTTACCGTCTTGAATAGAGGCCCTGATGGTAAGATGGTAAGTGATCATCGCGACCCATAAATACCCGCAACACCTGAGGAATCGCAGGTGCGCTGCCGGCGTTTGAGAAAAGAGTAGGCTCATTTTTTGAAGGCCCCTTAAGCTGGGTCCACATTTGTATCATTTTACCGATCACGATCACGCGTATCGTATCGAGCTCGCGTATACTAAGTATGGACGCTCACTTTGGGCACACCATATCACTACCATCGTCGCGTGAAAAAATGCGTCCATACTAACCGTAGCGTAGCAGCGTATCGTATCATAACGCCGTATCATTAAGTGTGGACGCTAGCCGTATCCCCTTTGATGATCGGGGAAAAACCGCCTCGAGAGCGATCACGGCGTATCGCGTATCAAATCATAACTTCGTATCGTGATACAGTATCAAAACACGTCCATACTTACCGATCATGATACGCGTATCCGATCGCGAGTGTGCGGAGTATATAATAAACGCGTGTCAACATCGATCCCGAGCGATCAGTTACGGCGCGCCGCATGATCGCGCTGTTTTTGCGTCCATACTAGCGATCTTGATACGCGTCGGTGCAACGCGACGGAGATACGATACGACGAAATGATACAAATGTGGACCCAGCTCAAGTCGTATTGATTCGGAAATACAGACGCCAAGAACTGATTCCACATAAATAAGGTGCGTGGCAAAAAGGCTCTCAAAAAATGCATGGTACCTAATGGATTTCCAACTATCAAGATGGTGTTGATGAAATGATAGTTTTGTACAAGTTGTACGATGGTGGAATCCAGCGTTCATACCGTTATAACGTTATGTATAGCGCGCTATTACCGGTTTGTTCGTTTGTCTAATACCCAAAGTCAATGCCACTGGTACGATGCATGTCAAATGGACAACATTGAAGGTCTTGCACAATAAAAGATTCAATGATGCTAAGTGCAGTAAAGAGGTGGCGTAAGTATCACTTTGTTTTATCAATTAAAAAAGTGCCGTGAGTGTAGGTACTATATTGATCTTAAACTTATAATTATTATATTAGGTAATTAAGATAAATTTAAATTTAAAATTATACACGTAATTATAAGAATGGTTTGACATTATATTTCACATTTATATTTATAAATAAGCTTAGTTTTATTGTTCTAGTTAATGTATCTAATGCTGACAATGGGTGAGCTCAAATTCAGCTTAGCTGTGGTCCACCCCCTTTTTATTTATTCAATAATATAAAATGAGTTTAACTTGATATAAATATTGCTACGAATAAAGTTTTAATTCAAACCAATTATAAATAAGAAAGTAATTTTTTCTCTCTTTTTTACACTTTCTGAATCACTAATCCAACACTCAAAAAAATGTGAGCCAACCAAGAGGTATTTTTCTCTTAGTTGACATAAAATTAATACAATAATTATGATATTAGACATAACAACCAAAACTTATAGTAACAGCAGCAAGTTCTTTAGTAAATCAACTTACATCTTCAGTCAGGCTTGTATGGAATCAAGACGCCTATGCACAATAATCACAATCTTGTTAGAAACGACCAATTTTTTTTTTCAGTGAATTTTTTTAGGCATGGGTATCGTTTAAACCTCGGAAAAACCTCGGTATTTTTATCCGAAAGTAGCGATAAACGACTTGTAAGTGAATATTCGCAGCCTAATAAGGATATAAATAACGTTTTGGTTATATAACGGTATTTATAAGTCTACAAACAGTTTATAAACGCGATTGCTACAACAAATAGAAACTGCACAAGAACTCACCAACTTTTAACAAGGAAGTGGGGAGTACGTTGTTTGAAGATCTAGATCTTAAACAGGGAGAATGAGGAAAAATCAGCAGGATTTACTGTTTTATAAAGTTTCGTACGCAAAGGGTGCTAACGTGAACCCTATTCGTAAGCAACCGCTGCCCATCACTAATCATGAAATGACTTCTATTCTACCTACTCGTTAAAACCATATCGCTGACGTTTTTAACTCCGCCGCTATTATTGTAAAGGGCGGTGTTCAAAAAAAGTGTACATAGTAAGGACTCAAATTAAGAAACCGTAATTTTAGTCAGGTGAGTCACGAAAATTAATTATTCATTTATATACTGCCCTCATAAGCCAATAGGCGGTATCTCAAATAGAATAAACGAAGCAGATTCAATCCTCACCCGTAAGTAATATGGTCGCAATTTCAACAGGAGTTTGGTCTGAGATACCACCATTTGTTTTATATCGGTATAGTTAATTTTCGTGACTCAACTGACTAAAGTTACCGTTTCTTAATTTGAGTCCTTAACTATGTACACTTTTTTTTGAAAACCGCCCTTAAGTGAATAAGAGCTATCAACGTTGCCAATACGGAAACACATCAAAATCAATAAGGTTTTTGGAGAATCTCAGAGCAGGTTATTAACTCGCAGAGGTATAATTACCAGCGAAAGCAGATATTGTAGGGGCGGGAGCACAAAAGCGGTCTGAGTCAGCGATTCGTATGAAAGGACGATAAATCGATGTTGTGGACCGTTATTTATTCTCTGATGCTTTGTGATACTCTGGTTGATAATTGACTTATTGAATCACACGAAAAAAAAACCGGTCAAGTGAGGGTTCCGCACATGACACGCTTTACTCAATTCAAAATTTGTAACGCCGTTCCTTGCATAAAACTCTGTTTTTTTCGTGATTTAACTAAAAATGTACAGATTTCTGATTTTTTCCTATACTTGTAGTAAATGACGGTGTAACTTGCCAAATTTCATAGTTCTAGCAGGTAAATGGGAAATACCCTATACATTTTGATTCGCTCGAGTGTCGAAATACACGTTTTTGGCAACATAAAGGGCCGTATAATTTTTTTACGTAAATGCAGAGGTTTGATTTTTTCACAGCTTCAAGGGACTGTAGACCGGAGTATATGGTTTGAATTTCAACTTGATACCTTCACGCGTTCCCGAGATAAAAGGTTTTGACATACAGACAGACGGACAGACGGACAACAAAGTGATCTTATAAGGGTTCCGTTTTTTCCTTTTGAGGTACGGAACCCTAAAAAGGTAAAATGTAACGTCACCACTTTACGGAAGAAGTCCATAGTGGTAGGGGTGGCAGAGTGAACCACTTTGTGAGTCGAAACAATCTCATTAAATTACAAAGAGTCTTATAATATTACAATAATATACATTAAGAGCCTATTTCACAATCGACGAGAAAATTTATCTGCCATTTAAAGTTGGCTCTCTCCTTGTCTTTTTTTAGTGTAAGAAAGAGAAAGGGCTAAATTTATCTGTCAAATACTTGTTATCACTTCGATTTGCTGGATTATGGGATTTATGATTTTACATGAATTAAATTCGCACGTCAAGTTGGAAAACACTTTAATAATGAACATCGCCATTTTTTCTCTGTCATAAGCAATTATAGACAATTTAAGGCCACACAACTTTTTAACCCCCAGATGGCTTATTGTCTAACGCACTCGAAATCACGATCGTTTTCATTTTGAAAATCGAAGGCTTGCCTGCATACAAAATGAAAACAATTGCTCCACTTTGAAGCCGGTTGCGATTGCGAGTGCGTTAGACATTAAGCCCTCAGTACTTACACTCATAATGCCAGTTGGGTACATACCCCCTCCTTGGCACATCCATAACTATAACTATGTGCCACAAACAAACAACTGGTAACAATAACAAAAACTGTAATTAACATCAACAATTGTAATTTACATTTTACCTAATAAACTTTAAGAAACAAACAGATTTTATTATTTTCTCCATACTTCCAATTGTGAAACAGCCGGTTTCGGAGCCTATTCAACGCAAACAAACAGTTAAATATTTCCACTTTATAATATTAGTGTAGAAAAACCTGCACAGATGAATGGTTAATTAATTTAATCTTCATTATCTGTCATCCGACAACAACTGTACGAGTATTCAATGGAGAAAAGGAGTAAGTAACATTTCTGAATCATAATGTGAGACTCCAAGAGTCTCTGAGTTAAACTGCAGATGGACGGACGGACCACACAATATAGACGGTCATAATTGATTTCCTTTGACGTGCGAGCAAACTTGCCGCGACAACAACGGCGTACTATGTCAGTTGTGAGGGAAGCCCCGCGTCGTTCCAAAATATACAGACGTAAATGTAAAGTCATGGCATTTTTTTATATTAGTGGCGAAACAATGACTCATTTGTAGAATTGCGTCTTTTTTAATCAAAATAACTAGAGATACACTGACGTAAATATAAGTTATTTTACTCTAAAATGATTTGAAATCTTCTAGTTGCTTCGCTGTTAAAACGTAAAATAGCAATTGCGTCATTATTCTGCTGGATCAGCGAAATGGTCAACGCGGGAGAAGTACGTAGTATGTACGTAATATGACTGTATACGCTTTAGTACCTTGCCTATTGAATGTCATGATTAAACTGCCATATGAATTGTCACAACGATTAAAGTGACAAGGTGCTATAGTAATACATATTTGTGAACAAAACTGTACTTTATGTTGTTCAAGAAAAAAAATAGAACACAGTTGTAGAAGTAAGTGTCACGAAAAACAACTATTGAAAGGTATAACATTTAACGTCCGCAAAAGCTTAAAAAATTGGCCCAATATGTGGACTTAAAAAAAGTCCACCATCGTGTATCCCAGAGAACCCTAAGTCATATTTTTATTATTTTTCGCCGATTTTAAAAAAACCTGCTTCTTGTTTGTATTTTTTTTTTGCACCACGTCATGAAAAAGCAGCATGTTCTCAATATTACGGCTATTTATGACGAGTTACTGCGTCGTTTTTATATTTTATTTTACTTGTTTAAAAGGTAGGTATTCAACAAGTTAATGCAAGATCTTCATTTATAAAACAGTGCAATAGCTAAAGACGCTGCGTTTTACTCATTCTTAGAACTCATACCTGAGCCTGACGTCATAGAATGTTAGGTGAGTAGGTGAGTAAGGTTAGGTTTCATCATATAAACAGATTATCCTTGACTAAGCCATGGCAATTTAGTTATAGAGTCTAACCAGCGAGTCGTGACATAAGCATTTTTTTTCTAATTCTTGACATGGCAACAGTTTTACCAAATTTAAAATATCACTGGCTGGTAACACTAAATGCATAACAACTGGCAGTTTGCATATTCTATAGGTTTCATACTTTCGATTAGTATGTACCGTAATTGGTCTATTAAACAAGCAATAGCTATTTAAAAAAAAATCACTTTTAGGTTTTATTTTTTAATTATGGACTGGTCTGGACTGAATTTTTTCAGTTAACATATTCAGTTAACATATTATTATATTACTTACCATATTAAAGTTCATATAAGTAAAATACTTTTCATCGAATAAACACCGTTCTCGCTAGCGAGTAAAAGCTCTGTCCCTCGCTTTCTATTACATATACAATGCTATGAAGGCCAGAGAATTCAACTCGCTAGCAAGTACAGTAATTGTAACTCATGGTAAAGGCACTGGTATACTCATTGTATGCGTCACGGGTAGAATATAGTTAGAGGAAATAAGACTGCGCTTTCTATATTCTTAGACGTCATACCTGAGTCTGACGTCAGAGAATGTTTATCAACTAATTAACTTATACTAGGTGAGTGTTAAGGTTAGATTGCGTCACGTAAACAGCTTGTCTTTGACTTAGTTTTTAAAGGTTATGGTTTGTTGATGGTCATCGTATAATTTCGTTTGAGTATAATAATATGTTATGAGAAAATCTGTGGCCTTGTTATTGTTATCGAAAATTTATAGGATCAACGTAAGCTATCGAACAGTTGCGTGGAGCGCTTAAATTATGACGATCTCAAACATTTTGACAGACATCTAAAAATGTTTACGTTAGCGTTATGCACTAAGCACTATTAAAGTAGGTATTAAAGAAAGCCAAGCCCACCTCAGACTTTCGAGTTTGGTAAAGTTGGTTAGACTCGCATAACATCGCCATGCTCAGTAGCCGAGAGGCGTCTTTCTGCGAATCAGTAATCTCGCAGTAGGAGGAAGCGGAGAGGGCCAGATAGACTACCTAGCGCCCTCGCGGACCCACTCCGCAGACGACGGAGGGGAAGGGAAAGCCGGCTCCTTCCCCCACTGTAACAGGCACCAGCAGGAGGGGTCCGGGGACCCCTCCGTCCACTGAGGTGCACCGGAGGTCTGAGAGTGCCTTAGTAAACCAAGACTCCCTCCCGAAATTGTTGACGTTGAGGTGCCACAGCCGAATGCGCTTGTTCGAGGTCGCGTGGCACTTCCAAGAAGAAGATTTACCGCTTGGTTTAAAGTCGATATTTCAGTCGCCCTCCCGTCGCGTCGGTTGAGTGAGTCCCACATCCCGGGTTCCCCCGGTTGCCAATCCACTTTTTTTCTGTAACTGTAAATATTTCCGGTTTTATTTCAGTAATATCGTGTATAGGTAAAATCCTATGGGTTACGTTTGGTTAGTTTTTATAAAAATCCTAAAATATTTACAGTTACAGAAAAAAAGTGGATTGGCAAATGAAACGGTTGGGAAACGATACGATGTGGAACTAACTAGTTTAACATTCATAAACAATACTTAAGGAATCCTTCACTGAGTAAACGCACTGCGTTCAATACAGCTTTGTGATTCGTCCTTTTTGACCGACCTTTTGTTTATGAGACGATTTGAACCACCCTGTGTGCTCGTGAGCACTGTGAGACCTCATAGTGACGTTTGTGAATACGGGTGTAAGACATCAACACCTGTCTGAAATGTAGGTGCCTTAATGTGACATCAATAAATAAATGAAATAAATTGTTAGCTGCCATGATCATGTGTGTTAAGACTACGCCGAGCGTACGCCGGATGTACAGTGGCGCCCTCATCACTATTAATGTGTTTTCTAATAAAATAAAGTATTTTCTTGAAATCGGACGGTGCATTTTTGTACTACAAATGAAAACACAACTTATAGGACATATCACATAGTTTAATAACAATTGACCTTTGAGTTATCAACTTAACGGAAAAAAGTGGCCACCTTTTCCCGTTAAGCTGACTACTCATAGGGTAATTGTTATCAAAGTTTGTTACGTATCCCAGAAATTGTGTTTTTACTTACGCTACAAAAAAGCATCGTCCGATTGCAAGGATATTCTTTAGTTAATTAGAAAACACAGCAATAGTGATGAGGGCGCCACTGGACGGTCGACGTTTGCTCGGCGCAGTCTTAATCCAAATGCGTATGTTCTAATTGATGAAAATGGTTTTTTTTTTGGTGGTAAGTTTAGGCGGATCTACTCCCACAAAGGGGTAAATGCTTATTTTTTTTCGCATTTCTATTTTTGGTAGAGGGAATACAACGTTTTAAAACTATTTTTGCTTTCTGTTTTAATAGTTTAAGTAGCTCTATAAAAGGGAGCAAAAGTAGTTTTAGAACGTTAAATTCATTTGAAATCTCAAAATGATGCTTAAACCCCTCTGCCGGAATAGATACACTTTTTTGGTTACCTTTGGACGGTAAAATATTGCAAAAAAAAAGAATCCGAAATACACAGAATGCAATTTCGCGGTTATTTTACGATTGCAATTTGTCAGGCTTTTATCATGTAGCCACGTCAACGTGGTTTGCCGGTAGAGGCACAAGATGCATATCAGTTTTAATTAATGTAAGCATTTAATGCACAATCCCGTTACTAGGTACTATTTTTTTTTTCAAATGTAGGTTATCTTATTACAAATGCGAATATTTGGATGTTCGTTAGGTACTTAATCATGCCAGATTGGCTAACCGGATCTGGATGAAATTTGGCACAGAGATAGATTATCTAAAACTAAATAGTCTGAAATAGCTTATAGTCTACTTTTATTCCCGGAAAATTGGACAGTTCCCAAGTGCATAGCGATACATGACTTCTACGCGGGCGGAGTCTAGCGCAAAAGCTACACTGTAGGTAATATTTTTTTTGTTTTTTACTTTAATTTAAAGGAAGTTATGTTAAAGAAAACCTATTCTCAGCAGGGAAATTTCAAAGTTGATTCAATGGAAAACACGGTTTTGTTAATTTAGTGTCAGCGTTTTGATAATAATTATGACGCTTAGTGGATTTCTAAGAGTCATTAATTTCACTATCTATGACACTTAGTTATTTCTTAAATACATAATCTATTAGGTATGTCTTCAAGAAAAACCAACAAACATTAAGTATGATAATTATTAACAAAATAAATCCAAACCATATTAATTATTCTAAATGGAAAGTAGGTATGTTTGTTTGTTTGTCTGTTTATTACTTTTTCTCATTTAAGTATTAAGTATTAACATAATATCTCTTGCCTCGGAGAAGGTCATAATAAATGGTAATGTTTTATCCCAAAATCTTCGATACTACTCGAAGGAAACGTTTTTTTATAACAAAGTTCATTTTTAGGTTTCCGTACGCAAACAAAGAACCCTTATAGTTTTGCCATATCCGTCTGTATGTCACACAGCAACTTTTTCAAAATAGCTAGGTATCAACATTTAAAAACTGTGATTTTGTTCATAATGAACTAGATATTTATTATACAACTAGAGGACGCCCGCGACTTCGTACGCGTATTATTAGTTTCCCGCTACTCCCCCCATTTTTTCCCGTTGGGGGTCGATTTTCGGAAAATCCTTCCTTAGTGCTCACTTAGATCATAAAAAGAACCCATGTACCAAATTTCAAGTTTCTAGGTACAGTAGTTTCGGCTGTGCGTTGATATGTCAGTCAGTCAGTTTAGCCTTTTATATATATAGATTACTTTTCCGCTCAATATCAATAGAAAGCCAAAAAAATTATGTTTCTTATCATCAATTTAAAAATTTGGGGCACCGTTTAGGAATATTTATCTCTAAAAGTGTCATTTTCGCCAAAGTTACGTATCCCCAGAGTTCCCATCTCTAAAACCTTACTAACTCAAGTCGGTGGACCTAGGGACTTAAAATTCGAGGGAATAATTCTTGGATAATTCTGCCTTTTGACCTAAAATCATTTGGCAAAATATATCGTTTCCCAACTGTTTCATTTGCCAATCCGCTTTTTTTCTGTAACTGTAACTATTTCACGATCATTTTTTTCAATAGGGGAGAAAGAGGTAATGGGATACAGAGGGCAATAGTGGTCAGCGTTCCAACATCCAGATGAAAGTAAATTTCTAAACAAACGTATATCGGCATCAAAGACGTTTTACGTGACAGCTCGCACTTATTCGATATTCTTTTGTTTTGACACTTTCTTCTGAACGTTCGAACGTTGACCAACATGGTCCTCTGACGCCTATTACCCCTTTCTCCCCTGCCTTTGTGTAGAACCATTATAATTTGTAAATGTTTGTTTGATTTACTTTGCTAAATAATATTAATAATAAATAGGGGAAGTAGGGGAAAACTAATTATATTCTAAACGCAACGTATAAAGTCGTTACAGACCTCTAGTTTATTCTAAAGATTATCAGCCTTACGTGTTCATAATCCCGCGAACTAAACTCGATAAGTAAGATCCACGAAAGCGGGCACGAGTCTGGATGGAATTATTTATGCAGCCACTACGTGAGATCAATTCTGAATTGGTTGCAAGGTTGTCTAGAAATCCGTCGTAATAAATATGAAAGACATTGTGTGTATGTCATACCATATTCGACGTGGAGAAATTATAGATTTACATATTATTGAAGTACATTACGAGTCAAGCTTAGAGAGTTTTGTGCATTTTTATTATTCGTGATTTTCTGAGAAAATGAATAGTTAAACAAATTTCTGCTAATGGCTTAAGAGCTTAAACGCCACATGGTCTTTTCTACGTCTCGTTTTGACTTAAAAAAACAGAACGCGGTTACAAATAAAATGACGTCATTTCGACCACTATTCCAAAGCGGGCGTAGCAAACACTGATAATACATAGGTACATACATACCTACATACACTCACGCCTTCATTCCCAGAGTGAGGTAGGCAGAGCTACAGAATTACTAACAACTATAAAAGCACCTATTATGGACAATGCTCCAGTGATGAACATTTATATATTTTTAATGAAAGCATTGCGATACCGAACATTTCATTCTAATAGTGGTAATCCCGAATAATTTCAATATAATCTAATTGTTACGCTAAAAGCATATCAATCTCGGAAGCTTATATTTATGGGATTGTTCATAACTGGAGAACTGTCCATAAATAGGACCCTTACCTTATAACAGTTATTAAAAGTTTCCTGGATCGTTATAAAACTAACCTTACTTAAACTACAGGATCTGTAGTTCTCTTTAAACATTTTGATTAGGTAATGGTTTCAAAGACAAATGATTTTCGGACAAAATGCAAATTTCAGACAAACGAAAGAGCGGGCAAAAGTTTTTCGAAACATCGATAGGTTACCACCATAGGGTTGTTTTACAAAGCCAAAAAGTAAGACAACGAATATTTTAATAGTGTAAGTCCTATTATTTGTGTATAAAATGTTTAAGTTTCACCTTAAAAGAAAGAATTTCACATACAAAATGAGTTTTTTTAACAATATTGAGTGTAATCTTTACGTACTCGGGTGAATAAACGCTTAATTTAAACAGTGTTGCAGCATAACGTCGTTTACCTTATTAATAAATAAAAAACTAACATATTTCTTGACCTTGCCCCAGTGTTATTATGTTAATTTGAGTTTGTGTAATTCGATAGACTGGCATAGTGGTGTGCCGTAGAAGTTTACATTATAACAAATTATAAGCATAATATAATATATTTGGTGTTTTGTATGTGTACGAGTTTGTATGTATGTCAACACTTAGTGTACAAAACGCAAAAATCAAAATACAAATGTATATAATAGGAATGTATAAAGGTGACCTTATCCCTTTAGGAGATCTCTACCAGTTAACCTTTGTGTGATTGTGGTTTTATTTGAAACAAAATTTTGGTATTATTCGAAGCATAGATTATGATATTATTATACTAGGATAATATTGTTAGTAACATTAGTAATAAGTACACCCGGTAACATTCAGAATATATTCAGTAATATTGCTTAGTTACGTAAAGAAAATCTTAATAAAAATTTGAATTGTGGCTATATTTTATGCTCACATTCTATAATTTAAACATGTTACAAACCACCGAATAGAAAAAACACTGGAAGTGGCATGAGTTTCGCTTAGTATCAAACCTGTTGTCGCCAATACTCAAACTATCATAAAAACAACACGCCACCATGGAAAATGTTTTTGGTGCGGCTATCGTGTTTACATTCCAAAATAGCACAATAAGGCATGCTTCTGGATTTATTTCCTATTTTAGAAATATCGAAATATTGAAATATCGAAATACGCGATCGCGGCAAAAGTATGGTAGGTTATGCGGAACTCCGTATAAGTATGCCACACGTTACACGCCCACTTGACACTTCTACTGTTTTTTCTGTTCTTTGTTACAAACCATTACGCTTATACTTTCAAATTATGAAAAGTTGGTACATTAAGTATTCTTTATTGGGAATGTTACTGGTTGCGTTACTTTTAAACCCGATAGAATATTATTTTTCGTATAGTAATAAAATATTATAGGATAATTTAATGTTGTAATGTAGACTTTTATTTCAAGGGATAATTTCTCAAAAATTGACCAAGTCCCAAACTAAGCTTGTATAAGTTATAGACATCGATAAACATACTTATATAGAGCAATAGACACATAAATAAATAAATATTAGAGGACAATCCCTCATAAATACACAGAAAACATTTAAAACGCAGGAACAAGTACATACTCGCGCTCAATATGCATATATATTCTGCCCATACCGGTAATCGATCCCAAGACCGTTAGCTACCCCGGATATATTAATGTTTAGCTTTAAGGAAATTGTTATGTCCTTACAGGGTTGTACGTTTAGTAGAATTAAAAAAAACCTGGTTTTTGTAAGTTATTTACCTACTGGTAATTGCACATCACTAGTCCGGAGCAATGAATCACCTTGACCGAATGTAGGCCTATCGGTGTTTTAAATATTCCAAGCGGTCAAGGTTAATCAATATTAATATTTTATTTATTTATCACTATTTATCACGTATAGACTGAATGATTGCCGTTCTCTAGTTATAGATTTTTCCACACATTTAGAACCATGGCGTTTACATTATATTACCATACTAACTTCTGCCTGCGACTTCGTCCGCGTAGAGTTCAATTCTGTTGTCCTAGTGAAGATCAAGTGAAAAAGGGTTTAAGTCTATTATACTCCGTTCATGTATATACCCTTTTTATTAGTGTTAACTCGACTTGTACGCTTTTTCCCCTTGGTCTCCAGAATAATCGTTATTCCCTCGGAAAAAATAAAGAAATATGTGTTAATCCAGGGTATAACTTATCTCCATTTCAAATTTTATCCAAGCCAGTCCGGCCTTTGCAAATAAACATACAAATTCAAATTCAAATTTCTTTATTTGCATAAAATGTGGTACATAATCTGGTTAATAATTTAAATTATATGTTTGTAGTCCCACACATTTTGCCAACAACTGGCAAGCAAACAGGAGACAAGATGCATCACTAGGCTGCACATGCTCTTAAGTACTAATACATAAAACCAACTTATTAAAATCTTATTCATTTACATTCCCAATATTACTAATGTTACTACCAATATTTCATAAACAAAATTAAAGTAACATCACTTACAATCATTTCATACTAGTCTATTAAATGATACTCATTGCAAAATGGTAAATTTCAAAATATTTCAATGTCAGTAATAAGCAATATAACTAATTTATACAATTAAACATACATCAATGTCACAGTCTAATGCTTAAAATACTCAAAATATTCATTGATAGAATAAAAACATTGCTCAATTAACCACTTTTTCAGTTTACGCTTAAATAAAGTAAGTGGCAAATCTTTAATACTTCTATGTTAGCAGTTGAAAATTTTAATTGACATGCAATGGGTGCTTTTGCCATACAATTTTGTCTTTACGGCGGGAAGGACAAGACGTCTATTATTGTCTAACGCACTCGCAATCACAATCATTTTAATTTTGAAAATCGAAGGCTTGTCTGCATACAAAATGAAAAAAATCATTCGTGCTTTAATGGTTACCTACGTCATCGAGCAACACGGCCTTCATAACGGAAAGGACACGCCTTAGTTATGAATAAGACGGTATTAAAATCAAATATTTCTGTGTTTTCATGCGGGGGGAAATTCTAGTCTAAAGCACTCGCAATCACGATCGTTTTCATTTTGAAAATCTAATGCTTGTCTGCATACAAAATGAAAACAATTGCTCCACTTTGAAGCCGGTTGCGATTGCGAGTGCGTTAGACAATAAGCCCTCAGGGTAGTGATTCTTTCAAAAGCAAAGGTGAGCGAACGCAGGAGTGAATGTCCAAACGGCGAATTTAAGTAGTCCCGTCAAAGCGAACAAAACACATTTCAGCGCGTGTACCTATTCAATTTGGCAGCATGGCTTCTCGAACGTATAAGGCTGCCTAATTGAGAATGCACACGCTAAAATGTGTTTTGCTCGCTCTGACGGGACTACTTAAACTCGCCGCTTGGACATTCACTCCTGCATTCGCTCACCTTTGCTTTTGATAGAATCACAACCCTGCTACATACAAAAACAAAACTGTAATGATGACACTAATAAATAAACTATGGAACAATACATCGATAAAACTTGCACACCTCGAGCAATTTTTGTGTACGAACGAGTCACAATTCACACATTGACACGACATAGGGCTATCATCTCTTTCATCGGCGAGGAGTCGGATTTGTTGCTCAACAGATCTGAAAACAGAGCAATTCGGCATTTTAGGTGTAGGTAACGTGCACTCGCGCGACTGGACTCTGTCTAGTTGACAATCCGAGTGACAACTAGTTTTATTAGATGCGCATGCCCGCTTGGGCTTGTACTTTGACAGAGGGGAAATGGTGCGAATGCCTACTCTCTTCCGTGTTGCTCGATGGGTTACATTGAGTGAATATATAGTTTTAGTCGTAGTCTGAAAAAACATACAATCAGCCGAAGTTATTTGTGTAATTTGAAATTTCGTACATTCTTTCAGATGTCAGAACATACAACATTTTACACAACTAATACAAATAAATACAAGATATATATCACTTACATAAATAAATTGCTAACCGTACATAAATAAATATCAATATATTTACCTACATCAGGGAAGGAATTAAAAAGAAAAATTAGAAGTAGCTAGTGAGAGAAATAAACCGAGATAATACAATAATGACTGCAACAAAAAACGCTCAGGGAGATTAAAAAAAAATAGGTACCTTAAACAATACAATTTTATTTTTAACCGACTTTATGTGCATTTACTAACTGTAAATCGTATACTTTTCAATATATTGCAATAAATATCATCGATATCAACTTGTATTGCAAAATCATTAAGACGAAATTATTATCAACCTACCTAGTAAACAATTTCTATGGCAATTGCCATTAAGCTAATTAAAACTAAATCCAAAATCCCTTCCTGGAAATACCATTACCCAATCGAGCGATAACAATCTCCACTTCTATTTAATTCCCACTTATTTATACCGATCCCGTAAGCGCTCCGGGATCCCGGGATCCCCGGAATACGGGAATACCTCTTTATTGCCTAACAGCTGCGCTAAATTCCCAAAGCCTCCTTAATGCCAAATCGTAAATTAAATGCCGTTCATACTCTTTTGATCTCATGGGCGACATTTAATTTACTTGTGGTTAGTCTAAAATGAATACCGTAAAACTACACAACTATGGTCCTAGCCTGCAACAATAGTCAAATTTTCCTCGTTACAATATTCTAAAATATAATACCTTACTGCTATTATTGCTGGGTATATGTATTGTTTTACCAAAAATCGATTGCTCTAAACTCGAACAGCTAACATATTTTTAAAATAATGTGATACGTAAAATTGGACTATTGTTGTAGGCCAGGACCACAGTTGTGTAGTTTTACGGTACCAAAAATTATACATAAATGTAATTAAAATGGTCAATAGCGAGTGGGACGTGGGAAAACAATATTTCTAGCTTCAAGCTGAATACAGGGCGCTATGGCGCTCATTAGGGGAGGCCTATGTCCAGCAGTGGACTAATATAGGCTGATGATGATAATGATTATGATTATTTTTAATTGGGCCGCTGTTACTGACAATTAAATAAGCGCTATCAAAACATTGGCACTATGGAAACACGTCAAAAGCAATAAGATTTTTAGAGTAGAATTTCAGCACAGTGCGAATTAAAGAAAAAGTTGTAAGAATTAACATGTTTGCATGTTTTTGTACTCATCAAAACCAAAATAGACCACTGGCCTTAATCGAATTAGGTAGCTTTAATTACTCAACTGCTGTTTGGATAATGTCGTCGACGTAATGTTAGTTAAAATGTATATATTTTCTCATTTCCCCAAATTTCACATTAAAAAATTAAAATAATGTACCCAGTGACACCCGCAACACCAGGACAAATGTGACACCTCGCTTGACGAAATTGGGCCATAATTCGTTCAGTATCTACACGGGGACAAAAAACCATACGGGTTACCCTTGGTTCGGCGAAATATGTTTGCCAAATGTATCGTTTCCCAAACGTTTCATTTGCCAACGCGCTTTGTTTTCTGTAACCGTAAATATTTCAGGAATTTATAAAAAAACTAATCTTACCTAACCTATAGGGTTCTACACGATGGTACTGAAATAAACCCTGAAATATTTACAATTGCAGGAAAAAAATTGGGTTGGCAAATGAAAAACTTGGTAAACGATATATTTGGCAAACATATTTTTGCCAAACGGCTGGCTGCGGAACCGTACATACAGGTCAAAATCATTTCCCTCCTCCTTTGACAGTCGGGTAAAAAAACAAACAGTATGATAATCGCTAAATACATACTTGAAATCGAGAGGGCTTTAAAAAACCTTTATCGGCTAGCTTTTTTGGTTCTTCTACCAAATTAACACCGTGTATAGACGGACACGTAAACACACATAGAACATACAACATTGTTTTTGAGAATAACGTATACTATGTACGCATTGTCACCTCAGGGGTCAAATAGAAAAATAAAACTCAAGATATGAGTATGACTATTTAGTAGTTATTTAACAGTTGCGCAGTAAGGAGTTTAAAAATATTTTAATCGACAAATATAAATAAAAACTTCTAGACGTAGAAATATACCTAAAGTATATTAAAACATTTTAGTCGTGTTGCAACAGTTCTAAAAATAAACCGGAATCTTTTTTTTCAAAATTTACCTTTAAATAATAAATCAAAGCCAAAGATTGTAAAAAAAATCAAAGTGTCTTGCTTCTACTAGGGAGCTAAAAGTGCTACAAACAATGTTTTTGTTCCTTCTGTTGGTAGCTGTAGCATTTGCGACGCTATGTTATAGATGGCAAAGGCGAAAAATATACAAGCTTTACAAACAGCTACCGACAATCGATGAAAAACACTACCCTGTGGTTGGACATGCCTATTTATTTGCTGGCACTGATGAAGGTAACTTTTAAAAATACTTTCGCTTAAGAGGCCGTACACGAAATTTTGCTGGTTTTGCTTATTTTTGTGATTTTACAGTTAAATTAAAATACTGCTTTTCTATAAGTTTTAATGCTCAAAATGAAATGTTATTTTAGTTATGATCGAATAAATGAGCTATGAATATAAATGTGCCACTTTTTTATTTTTGTCGAGTATTATAATGCGAGATTTGAATATCAATTTATTAACCAATTGACATAAATTATTATCTATTTATAAAAACATTCAAAGAAAAAATAAATAAAAAAAAACTGATAACTAAAACATATGATTTAGGTTGTTTTAAAACATTATTTATTGCCAATTCTTTTGAACTTTTTGGATATTTTTTTTTAGGTATTGGACTGATTTTGAACTAAAGTTTATTTCTGTTGTTTTAATTTTATGAACGAGAGTTCTGAGTAGCCGAAATCATAAAACCGAAGTATAAAAATTTACCAAGTTTTTTTTTTGCTCCAGTTTTTTTAATAAAAGTTGTAAAAAGTAATTCATGCATTTTTTGACGACTTTCAGAGAAAACCATTGTAATTTTTTTATATCATTAGGACGATATACCATGAATATGTGACATTCCAAACCTCTTCCAGCAAAATTTACATAACAGTCGCCCGTGTCAGGTCGATTAATCAAAATAAAATAATAAAATCAAAAAAGTAGGTCATACATTCGTTAAAATTAGAAATTATTTTTCGTGTTATGCATTAAAACTTGTAGAAATACAGTATTTCAACAGCAAAATCAAGTAAATCAGCGAAATTCGCAAAATTTCGTATACGGCCTCTTAATAGTCACTCTTTTCACAACAGCTTTAATTATGTGACAGTTATTTGTATAATAATTAAAATATATTTTTTTCAATTTGTTTTAGATCGGATGGATTTTTGGAAAATGGTAGGTCTTAAGGCCATAGAGCAAGGAGGAAAAACTACGTGTTGGATAGCTAATAGGTTATATGTAGGTGAGTAAAATTAACTTTATAGTTATTAAAATTAGTTCTATGGTTATGTACTGATCATTTAAAGTTCAAGTTAAAGCTCCTTTTTTACCCGACTATGTCAAAAGAAAGGTAATGTTTTTCGAATGTATGTATGTATGTCTATTTCTTTGACACGATATTCATTCGAAACGGGTTAATGAATTTCAACAATTTGAGGTGTCATCTGATTCGTCTTGGTATTGGGAGTTTCATGTGTTGTATTACATTTTAGTATTGTAACGTTGACAATACGATAAATGTCAAAGCAATATGGGTTTTTCTAGTAGAAAAGTGCCTTAGAATATGAAATGTTCACAAGGCGTCATTTAATATCTGTTATGAGCGTTACCGAAGTAATTATGACAAAATATTAATAAATATCGTTGTCTACTTCAAGCTCGGAGCTGAGTTTGGGACTAGCTCAATTTATGTGAGATTGTCACGTGATATGTTTATTTATTTCTTTTTATTAATTAAATATGAGGGGACAACTTTTTTTTTTAATTTTTGTTTTTTAATTTAGGGTTACACGGCAAATGGCGTTATTGTATTTGGAAAAAATAATACTCTATTGTCGCCACCACTCGGAAACTTGTTTTAAAAAAAACTTTTTTATTTCTCTCTCATGTCCACATGTTTATTTATTTTTTAGTCGTTTGCGAGCCAGAGACTATTGATCTAGTTCTGAAGAACTGCCCCGCGAAAGATGAAGCTACCTACAAATTTACACGAACAGTGTTGGGGAATGGAAGCATCTTCGCCCCAGGTAAAATAAATTCCTAACAGAGATTACTATACTAGAATAATAATAATAAGTATTATTATTATTACCTATTATTATTATTATTATTATTATTATTATTATTATTATTATTATTATTATTATTATAAAATTTAAATGACAAATATGCGTGTTTATAATAGTTAACATAATACACTTAACTAGGTACTAAAATTATATAATAAAGAGTGTAATAAATAATAATCCCCTTTAAATAATTACACTGAAAAAATAGGACTTGGTTGCTTCTAATAGATTGTCTAGATTGTGATTGTTGTGCATAAGCGTCTTGATTCCATATGTGCCAAGACGTTATGATGTTATAAGTTATTATGTATATCGACTAATAATTAGGGGATCCGAATAGCTGTTTATTCGATAAAAAGTATTTTATATCAATATGGTAAGTAATATATGGCGAATAGGTTGAATGAACAATTTCAGTCCAGTACAGTCCATAATTTAAAAAAGACCTTTTTTTTAAATTGCTATTTCTTGTTTAATAGACCAATTACATACTAATCGAATGCATGAAGCTTAAATGATTTTGGTATGTACAATTAATTTGTTATTTAACAGTAAATATTTGGCGTCCGCGCCGAAAAATTCTGGCACCTATCTTCAGCATCAAAAATCTTAACCAATTTTTGGGTGTGTTCAACGACGAGAGCGTCATCATGACGGACTCCATGAAGCCGCTTGCTGGGGGCGAAGAGTTCTCTATATGGAACTATGTCGCTACCTACACCTTTGACTCAGTTTGTGGTATGTGTTTAAAACCAGCCAATTGTAAGTCATCACGCATTTATTTTGAACTACACGCAAGTGATTTTAGACAAAACTTACCAAGAAATTGTCTTCTTATATGTAAGGGAGGGTATACAATTCACTTTTTACGACATACTTTAAATGAAGTTTTTTTCTTGATAAATCTTCCTTTTACACGCCTTGCTTGATCTTACACGTCAGTTTAAACACGTGTGTCATAGAACTGTTGTCATAAAAGCATACAAACAAGCATCATCTATTCGACTGCAAATAAAAGAAATGTACAGTCTATGAAGATGTTTTGGATGTACTCTCCATGAAATGCCAGCCAAACAAAACCCTTAAAATACTAAGAAACATTTTTTTTTTCAAAAAAAGGGATATCTGGGTTTCTCTATCTCAAGGATTTATCTAATCAATCACACCACTAGATATTTATTATTAGTGTCAAATATTTACAGAATTTGAACCGACTTCCAGGACATCAAAAATCCAAATACCTTAGAGTGACGGCACCAATGTTGGACACTTTTAGCTGAAGCATGCTGAAGGCACCAATAATGGACACTGAACTCTAAATTCAAAGATCATAAGGTTATAAATTGATTGTCTCAAAATAAGTGAATAACCTTTATCTTCTGTCGCATAAGGATCAAGTGTCCATTATTGGTCCTTGTTCATTACTGGTTCCATCACCTACTCGACTGACACATTATTAGGTATATAAGAATAAGAAAGAATAAGAATAAACTTTATTTATCCAAAAAGAGTTTTCATACAGTACGAGGTTACCTGTAACCACCACACAAAGCATAGCCTGTCACGTGGATATGTCCTTTCATACTTGTAAAAAATATTTGAAATTACTATTGGAAAATTTGCAAATGGCCGACACAATTCTACAAACTGCCCGTGTTTGAATATCTCGCCGCATATTCCACTACATAAGAAAGACAAAGAAACTTAAGTATATATTATTTTCATAAAAAAATTCTAACGTAACCGTAAGACACCTAAAAAACTCATGTTTTCAAAGAAAAACTAAAACAAGACGCAAATTGTGTTCGTTTAAACAAACCTACTATATAGCCTACGAGGTTGAGTTGAGGGTCAAAAGGCCAGAAACAGATAACAATAACAAGGAATCTTTCAACAGAAAACATTGAGTCATTACTCGTTGAAAACCCAGAATGAATTTGCATTTGATTAAATTGCAAACACATGTTTTGGTCGTAATTCTAGGAGAACCGGTAACTGGGGCTCTATTCTGCTAGGTAAAACCATAATGCCCGTAAACGAAAGAAGTACATAACGAAACACTTGGGCAAATTTACCAAAAAAAAAGTTTTTTTTTACGACTTTATTTCAAAATGCGTCTACTAGATCAAACTCTGTACATTACGATTATTTCCACTTTGACAGTCGGGACATCTCGGTTTTAATCGTAAAGGTTCGTGTTTTCATATAAAGTAAATACATTCCTACCCCCTTACTAATAAACGTTGAGTAACGGTAGTATAGCTATACAATGTTTTGTCCTTATCTGTCATTGTGACATTTGAATTTGACAGATAAGGACAAAACATTGTATAGCTATACCACCGTTACCCAACGTTTATTAGTAAGGGGGCTAGAATTTCCTCACATAAAATATTCAAACATATTTTGTATTATTAAAATTCACTCCTTGTGGTTGCCGGGTTAGAATAGTGCCACTCCATGTCTTCCCGTGGATGTCGTAAGAGGCGACTAAGGCGACTAACGTTAGGCGATGGGCTTGCAACCTGTCACTAATAAGCTGGTAAACATCTTAGCCTAATTGTGCATTGTGTAATGTGGTTACAGAATTATCAACAAGTTTTTAAGACTTGTAGATAATTCTGTAGATCTGCCTACCCCACTCTGGGAACGAAGGCGTGAGTTCATGTATGTATGTTTAATTATGTAAAATTCATTAATATTTTAAATATTCATACATACATACATTAAATGACGCCAGTTTCCCAGAGGGGTAGGCAGAGACGACTTCTTTCCACCTGCTACGATCTTGACAAATCTCTTTCGCTTCTTCCACATTCATACATCGAGTCATGCACGCATGTCGGTTTCAATATGCAAAAAGACTATAAGCAACTTTTTATCACGTATGTGATGGGTTAGCTTTCAAAATCAAAGGTATATTTACATTTACTAATTTAATATTGTCTTCACTGATCTTTGTACAGATGACATGAAATATAAATGCTTGTACTAGTCTTATCCATATTAAACTTGTAATCGCTACTTCAACTCCGCTCTCTAAGTAATGCTTAAAATTAAATACTGTTTTTTTTTTTCAAAACACCTGATCCCTAATCCTAAGACTAAATAAAATTCGTTACACTTATTCCAAAACACCTAAAATACAAAATTACCTACCTAATTATCCTTTTTCCATGATTGCTTCACTATCCCGTCAATACATTCCGTTCAAAGGAGCTATCGCCTAACGCACTCGCAATCGTTTTCATTTTGAAAATCGAAGGCTTGTCTGCATACAAAATAAAAACAATTGTTCCACTTTGAAGTCGATTGCGAATGCAAGTGCGTTAGGCAATAGGCTCACAGGTGTTAGTTAACATTATACAAGTTTGTTTCAGTGACTACTTTAGGAGTTAGATTAGAATCAAGGGACATGGATAAACAAGCGGTACTTGAAGCGATTGAAAAGTTACTAGAACTCGTCTCAGCAAGGATGCTGTCGCCATGGCTGTACCCTGACTTCGTGTACAAGAACCTCCCAACGTACTGCCAATTTGACGGCCATAGGAAAAACGTGTATAAAGTAATGGACGGTGTAAGTAAAGTTGTAAACATGGAATAGAAAAAACAGTGGAAGTGGCATGAGCTTCGCTTAGTATCAGACCTGTTGTCGCCAATACTCAAACTATCATAAAAACAACAAGCCACCATGAAAAATATTTTTGGTGCGGCTATCCTTTTGTCACTTCAAAATAGCACAATAAGACATGCTTCTGGATTTATTTCCTATTTTAGAAATATCGAAATATTACCGTTTTTTTGGTGATATGCCCCGCCCCTATTTTATAGCAATCAGTTAGTATGTTTAGGTAGTAATAGTGACTAAACTTGATCGTGAGGTGGTCTTTTACCTAAATTTAGTCCGCTGATACAATTTAAAATATAAATCACGAATTGTTAGAGTTATAAAAACATTAAAAGCCATAGCTCTTAAATTTTCCTCGCTAAGATTTGGTAGTAATTTAAAAAAAATTAGTCTAGAGACAATGTAATTTGGTAGTCGTTTGCTGAATTTAGGTCTCAAAGATAATTTTGGTGGTTATTATTATGTGTTCCCTTTTTATTAATAATTGGTGTACCTAATGCCTTGTTATTTATTTGCAATATTTTGATGATTTAGGCTTTATTTCATTACAAAATTTGTGCGAAACAAGGAATTAGTTTAGACAATTTTGACATAAAACCATTAAATTTCAAGAAATAAGTTAAATTTATAAGTTTATATAATATTATGATTTTATTTATCCCGCTGTTATACAGTCATCATCAACAACTAGATTTAAGTGTATCTTATGCCATTCTTACAAATACGGAAGAAAATGAATTTTATACTCCAAGGTTTTTGCTAGTCATAATGACGTTTAAATCGTGTAATTAAAGTTCAATTACATTTGAACTCTCGCAAGTCATAGGGAGACAGTAGCAAATTGTAACACATTTTGAACGTTTCGCAATATAAATAAATATCCTAAAGTCTGTTATTTTCTGTAATATGTACGTATGTATTATAAATGTAAACGTTGTCTGTTTGTTATGCTTTCACGCCTAAACCACCAAACGAATTTCAATTAAATTTAGTATGGAGGTAGCTTGGGTCTCGCGGAAGCACGTATAATAGGTACTTTTTGTTCTGGGATATTGATAATTGACTAAAGGAATAGCGATATACGACTTCAACGCGGACTCTCGCAGGCCTAGGTATTTATAATAATAAATTTATTTATTTGGTAATAAGACGCAGTTTACAAACAAACGCAAATTTATATACCTAACTAGCTCCTGCCCGCGACTTCATCCGCGTAGATTTTGATTATCGTTATTTCCTCAGGGACTTTGAAATTTTCCGGGATGAAAAGTAGCCTATGTGTCAATCTACGATATAAGCTATCTAAATTTCAATTTTGATCCAAATCCGTCCATCCGTTGCAGCGTGAAAGAGTAACAAACAAACACACTAACTTTTGCATTTATAATAATTATTTGTAGTATTGATTTTTATTTATTTAAAACCCACCGTCTAGATTTTATGGTACCTATTTAAGTTCACGATTGAAATTACAGATAATAAAAAACAAACGACACGAACTGAAGAAACTTGAACAGGAAGGCAAAGGTCAGTTATTATCTCGTTATATTACACCACATTAAACTTGCAATTGAAATTTAAACCAATGTAAATGGAATAAGCTGAAAGTAATTAAGTGATAAATGTAAACTCAATGAAAATTTTCCATTCTAGGTATTCCATCATTCGAACGGCTATTTTTGTAAAACTAACAATGACTAACATGTACCTACTTACCACATTTGGACCTAGTGCGATCTCAACATACACATGATTTTATAAGAAAGCAATATAACGATTGAAAAACAAGTTACTTTTTTACGTTATTTTGTTATATTTTTCATACAAACTTTTAGTCAACAAAAAACTTACATTTACGTCAGTGTAAGTCTAGAAACTTTAATAAAACAAAGGCGAAATTATAGAATTGAGTCATTCATCATCATCATCATCATTATCAACCGCAAAACGTCCACTGCTGAACAAAGGCCTTCCCCAAGGTTTCCCACAACCCACAACGATAGGTCCTCTGCTGCTGTCATCCAGCGGTTTCCCGCGACCTTTATCAGATCGTCGGTCCACCTTGTGGAAGGCCTGCTGACACTTCATTTCTTATTGAGTCATTATTTCACCAATAATATAAAAAGCATTAGGAGCACTCGAGGATCTCCTCTCTACTGACTTAGCACGCTCGAACGTCCAAGAAAATCAATTATGACAATGATTATCCAGCGGTAATCGTTGGAATAATTGTAGTTCTGTCTTTTTCTTCCACGGTAGATTACCCCTTACGATCAAAATACGATATTAAAATCTCAAAATCGTTTTTTTGCAATTGAATCAATATTCAGTTTGATGCGCGAAATAGATCAGATAGATCCATTCTTATTTTAATACCAAAATCAAACTTCCTTTCAGAACCTGATCCAACTGGCATGAAGAGTTTCCTTGACCTGATGATACTGAACTCTGCCAAAGGAAGCACGGGTTATTCTGACTTGGAACTACGTGAAGAAATAATGGTGCTGGTTGCCGCAGGCACCGACACATCAGCCGTAGGTTCAAGTTTCACCACGGTCCTTCTGTCCAGATATCCCGAAATACAGGAGAAACTGTTTAAAGAGTAAGTACCTACCATGGTGCGATTTTACAGAACTTTTTACTACTGACGACAGTTTTATGGAATTAGCTTACTGTGGTGGTGATTCCACCGGTCAAGCTTGGGGACCTTCGAGACGTCTATTCTCTTTTCTGAATGAGCGAAAATGCCAACCCAATCAGTACATTATTTAGGTGATGAATAGTGACTTCATTTATACGCTAAGATTTGGTGGTAATTTACTAAATTTGTCCGCTGATACTATTTAAAGTACAGATATCACTAAAATAGTTAGGACTACTACAAATTAAAACATTCATAGCTCATAATTTTGCTCGCTTACATTTTGTAGGCGTTCACTAAATTTGGTCCTCAGAAGCTATTTAATTTTGTGGTCGTTTACTGAATTTGGGATACAACGATAATTTTGGTGCTCGTTTTATTTGTTGCCTTATGATTCGCCGAGAATTATTACGCAAAAGTATAGTTTCGCAGAATTTTCATTTCGTAGAAAGCTTTTTCTGCTAAAGCCTTATTGTTTTCAGATTATTTTAACCATGCGTTATGTAGGCTGGGTTAGGTTAGACCGGTGACCATGAAAACAATTGCGTAATAATCGTCGGCGAATCATTAGATAACCCCTTTAACGATATGACCAGCAAAAAAGGGCTAACTAAATTTGTAAAAACCAGGTTGCAACAAGTTTTTGGTGACTCTGATCGTCCAGTGACTGTAGAAGACCTGCCGAAGCTTAAATATTTGGACGCTGTTGTTAAAGAGTCCCTACGTCTTTATTCACCAGTACCTGTAATAGCCAGAGAAATTCATAACGATATGGATCTACGTAAGTTACTTTTATTTTGTTGCTAAGCGATTCTTCTTGTCGAATTCTAATACCACCATTAAGTTAAAACATACGAATGATGTAACTAAACGAGAGGCAGAAGTACAACATTTTTTTAATTACAAACCACCCTCTCTTCTTTACTGCAATAATAGTTTTACAAATAAATAATGTTCCTTTCTTTTGAAACCTGCAAGATATCAGAATACAAAATACACTCACATTATTTTAGTTTAAATTAATGTTTGAACTCATAAAAGCACATAAATTTATTCCGCAGTTTTGAAGCCTATTTAAAACTAGTTTTCAGACACACAGGAAGCCAAAAATAAAGAAAAAAACAGTAATTTATGAACAGCCTTCCTCTTCCTATTTTTTAGCTAAAATCATAATACAGCTTATAATTCAGATGCACTACTATACTACTACTACTATACTACTACTATTTTATTGATTTTGAAATCTCAACATATTTTTTGGTATCGAAGGTTATTTAGTACAGCAATGTAGTTCGGTCTACCTACTTTTATGAATATTGCAATGTAGCTCATGTTTAAATTATACAATGTATACAGCTACGGGTGAAACTCTGGTCGATGGCGTATCGGTCATCGCTAACATTTGGGGGACGCATCGCAACCCCAAGTACTGGGGTGACGACGCTGAGCAGTTCCGGCCTGAACGTTTTCTCGAGGAGAACACCTTGAAACACCCAGCTCAGTACATACCGTTCAGCTACTCTAACAGAAACTGCCTGGGTAAGTTTTATATTAGACAAGACTTTTTCGTGCAACATGATCGCAATAAACGTTTCAATTTAGCCAAGTTCCTGTTCAAAACCCGTTTAAAAAGAAAGAGGTACTGAATGTTTTTAACTGGTAGGCCTTGGCTTGCCAAGATGCAAACGCTGCTAACGTTTCTATTTTCTATCGACTCGAAATGTATGGAGATGACTTTTAAGCGAACGACGCTATCTGTCATCATTTTACGTCAATCCTATAGAAGTTGTTGCTATTCGACATGGATAGATGATTATCAAATCTTAGTAAACGGCAAAAAAAATACAATGTTCAGTATATGGTTTCCTGCTTTGGTTCTTTGTAATATCATTTTGATTCTTATAAAATTATATCCTATCAATAATTTAACTTATTTAAATAAAAGCATTTTAGCATACACTTTACAACGTGCTAACTTATTTCACCTTGCAATAGGTTGCAACTATAACAATATTAAAGAAACAAATAAATTAAAAACTCTTGATACGATGGTGACCTTTTGTACCAAGACTTGGTATAAAATTTATATTTTCTTTACGGGGCTTTTTATTTGCTCTTCAATTATAAGTGCTTCTATTGATTTTCTAATTTCAATTAAGTGGAAATTTTAATTTATTCCTATATAATTTTGTTTTTAAGAAAATTTAGTATTAAATTAAGTTGACGCACTTATTACATGAAAAATGAAGATACCGACGAAAATATCATAATCTTGTACAACAACAAGAACACAAAAAACCTGCATAATTTAAGTATGGAAAGACGTTGCCAACCCCATCGCCTTAATAGACACGGAATAGCCATAACAGTGGCCTAGGTCAACGTAATTCTATGGAACTGATGGTTTTAACGATGTCTTATGTTTTACAGGTTACAACTACGCCACAATGTCGATGAAGACGGTCCTGGCGAATCTGCTGAGAAGATACAAGGTTCTACCACCAGCCGGCATGAGCGCGGCGGAGCTGAAGGCGCCATTACGAGTAAAGTTCGACATAATGATGAAGCACGTTGACGATTACAAAGTTAGATTGGTGGAGAGGAAATAAATGGATGGTACTTTATAAGTGTGTATATGGGAAACAGTTGTTAGAACCTTGGACATAGTTTAACCTCGGACAGTCACCAATATTGAATATCTCCCATGTTCCTTTAAAACAACAATATCATTTTGTTATTGAAATCATTAAATGTAAGTCTAGAAAAACAAACCTTATGTGACGTTTTTTCGGGTGTCCCTCAGATTCCCTAACAACGTTGGTCCTAACACATCGTTTGTCCAAATTTTCATTTGCCCTAAACTGATTTTTAGACGAGTCAGGCAACTTTTTAAGTTTTCCAATTATATGTGCGGTTCGGTTAGGATAGGGTTGTAATATAACAACACTGAGAAGTCTTGAAATTTAAGCGGAAATGGCTTTAGGATAAAGGAAATTCGGACAAACGATGCATTAGGACAAATCACGATTAAGAATTCCATAGGGGAACCCGTTTTATCATTAGGCCTCTCGTAGGTTTATAGTAAATTGAATCACCATACATTATAAAATTATGGGATAACCATCGGGGATAACCCAATTCGGAAATCCTTAAGTCTTTCGATTTTTTTCACATACACATTTTGTCGATGACGATACGTTAACGTAGCTTACCTGATACATGGTCAAAGTTCGTACTCGGGGTTCTATAACCATAATAATGATTGATTCCGGTCACAGTATACAGTATACAGTATTCCGGTCCTTTGGTACTGTCTCTTTGAGTCACCAGAAATGGCTGTGTTCTAATCAATCCAGTAGTTTTTTATCCATCGGTCCGTCCAACCGTCGGTCTGTCTGCATAGTAAAGAGCTATTCTTAAGAACCGTAATAGATAGAGAGATCGCTAATTAGCGATAAGACCTGTGTTATTTTTAATTGTATTGTTTCTCTGTAATGTTTTTGTTTGGTGTACTATAAAGTGTATAAAGTGTGTGTAGTAGTGTATTGTATTGTATTGTATAGATAGTGTTATTTTTATAGAATATGTGATGACACGGCGGATCTTCTAACATTTTTTAAACATACATACATATACTCAAGCCTTTATTCCCAGAGTGGGGTAGGCAGATTTACCAACAACTCTAAAAACTTGATGTTAATTATGTAACTACATTTTGCACAAACAGGCTAAGATGTTTACCAGTGTACGTTAGTGAAAGGTTGCAAGCCCATCGCCTAAGAATACTACAAGCCTTTATTCCCTTAGTCGCCTCTTACGACTTCCACGGGAAGAGATGGAGTGGAACAATTCTAAGCCGGCAACGACACGGCGGATTTTTTAAAATTAAAGTGAAATAATAAAAAAGCTTTTGTTTTCAACGTATTTTATTTTTGTGGGACAAGGACCTAGCGCAGCTTGGGATGACCGTCTGCACGATGAACAGATGACCTAATAAAAAGTGGTAGGAAGTCGGTTGATTCAGGCCACATTGGATCGTTATCGCTGGAAATCAATGTGTGCCTAATGTTCTGCAGTGGAAGGACTAAGAGTTGAAATGATGATGATGATGATGATCATGATGATGATGATGATGATGATGATGATGATGATGATGATGATGATGATGATGATATTTAAGATAGAGCGTTCATTTGCGGCGTTTCGAAGTCTTTCGTTTAAGACAGCAAGTCGACAGTCAACCGCAAACTGATCACCAAATAAGACCACAGTCATACATTTTAATCGACCAACGAGTGAGTTACAGTAATTTGTTTCTAAGTTCTAATCTAATCATGTAATTGTCTACATGCTTCATCATCACGTCGAATTTGACTCTTAACGGTGCCTTCCACTCTTCAGGGTTCATCTCTAAAGGTGGTAAGATGCGGTACCGGCGCAGTAACGTTGACAAGACAGTTTTCATTGACATCATTGCGTATGTCGAACCTGGAAAAAGCGTTGTTAATATTGATCTCCCACCACAATCGTTTATATAAAGTATAAAGGAGCATCCTCACTGGGAGCATTCGCGTGTATTAAGCATTCGGCGTGAACATCGGGTGGTGTGTAAGCATTGTAACGCTCGGCTCAACGTCCACACGCCTCAAGTATTCACGCGAATTCTCTAAGTGACGATGGTTCTTAACGTGGGTCTCTCTGTTGCATTATACCAACGGATGGTCTGTTTCAGACACAGGTTTATTTAGAGAAAGACAGTTCAATCGAAATGGTTTTTAACTAAATTTGATCAAAATCGGTTGAAGCCGCTTAAGAATTGACAGCTCTCAAAACAGGGGTTGCCTCGATCTGGTTGCAACAAGTCACAATACTGCCTTTGGTTTAATACTACAAGGCCTTTTTTCTACGGGATTTAAACCATCGGGCTCTTTTATTTGCTATCGTACTTATTGTTAAGGTTTCGATAGCTCTTATCTGTTATCGTATTGTCAACGTTTTGATAGCTCTCTTTCATCATCATAATTAAAGCCGAATGACGTCCACTGCTGGACATAGGCCTCCCTAAGGTTTGCGACAAGAACCGTTCTTTCGCCGGTTTCATCAGTTTCCCGCAACCTTAGCCACGTCATCAGTCCACTTTGTTGGAGGCCTACCTTCCGAGAAGCTCTTATTACTTGACGCTAATGGCGCTCCCAGTTAAAAACAATACCATAACAAGTGAAAAGCAATATGATTTAATAGTGTTGAATAGAGGCCCTGGGTAGTGATTCTCTCAAAAGCAAAGGTGAGCGAATGCAGTAGTGAATGTCCAAGCAGCGAGTTTAAGTAGTCCCGTCAAAGCGAACAAAACACATTTCAGCGCGTGTATTCAATTTGGCAGCATGGCTTCTCGAACGTATAGGCTGCCTAATTAAAAATGCACGCGTTCGCTCATCTTTGCTTTTGAAAGAATCACTACCCTGGTAACTATACTATGGTAACATTAGGAAGTTAAGCCTAGTTCCGGGTTCGATTCCCAATATGGGCAAATATTTGTTTTGCAGTTTAGGATGTTTTCTACGTATTTAAGTATTTATTTCTCTATAAAAGTATGTTTATCGTTTTCTAATATCCATAATACAAGCCTTGAGCTTGGTTAGGGACGAAATCAATTTGCGTAAGAATGCCCCTAAATACTTTATTTTTGTATTTATAGTCTTAAGTAGTAAATAAATGAAAGTAAAACTGGCATTTACCAACACAGCTCCTCAATGAGTAGCTAAACGGTGTAAACTGCCCTGGATGCTGCAAGGGTCCCTCAAGGAAGCGTTCTGGTCTAAATCGCTCAGCGTCATCACCCCAATACTTAGGGTTGCGATGCAAAGCCCAGAAGTTCATTATGATACTCACGCCGTTAACTAATGTTGTGCCAGAGGCTGTGAAAATATTATAATATAATTATAATTGTTAGCCTAGACAACATGTATTCTTCAAACATTGTCATGTCATCCAACAAAAATACAAAAAGAACTAGGTAACAAAGTGCCAATTACTCGGCATGTAAGCGTCGTTGTAGGTAAATAAGTTTGATTGAATGGTGCATGTAAATTATCTGTCTTACGTAATTCAACGTCCTCGTGGACCTCTCTCACAACAACTGGCACTGCAGGATAGATTCTTAATGTTTCTTTTATAACAGCCTCCAGATATTTGAGATGTGGCAGATCTTCGTAAGTGACGGGACGGTTAGAGCCACGGAAAACCTCTTGCAACCTGAAAGAGAAACAAATAACAGATAAAGAAATTGATAATGTGAGAATGCTTACTGTGCCGTCTGCTGTGTCCACATGAATGACTCACGATACAGTAGATTTTTACCTTAAGGATCATTACATTATTGCGTTAATTAACACTAAAGATCAGTTCTCTGTGCTTACTTTTGGGAAGATTTTTCAAAGGGATGGAGAAGGAAAAGCACACAGGCCACCTGATAGTGAGACTTGTGGCCTATAGATAAATATTTGCATTCTCAAGGCCACAATCTTAATACTTACTGCAATCCTAAGACTGCAAATGCGTTGCTGACTCTGAGGAGTAAGATGGAATGCCTCTATGCTAGTAATTTTACCGGTTGTCTTATTCCCACACCGGAACACAACAATTCGAACACTGATGTTTAAGTAAGTATAAGTATCAGGGGACAATGTCACACCAATTAACCTAGTCCCAAACTAAGCTCTAGGCTTGTACATAGTACAGTACATAGTACGGACAACGATACTAGACAACGATATAAATACTTATACAGAGAAATTATACTTAAATTCATAGAAAACATCCAAAACTCAGAAACAAATATTCGCGCTAATCACAGAAATATCTGCCCTTGCCGGGATTTGAACCCAGGACCGCTAGCTTCGTAGGCAGGGTCACTACCAACTAGGCCAGCGCGTCGGTAGGTAGGTTATAGTTGGCGGTAGGTTAAAATCAAAGGTTAAGTAGTTGAAGACTCACAAAAAGTAAGTTGACATGATCTACAGGGTGCCTCCGACCTTGGGGCTTTAAATGCATGGATCGTTTTTACTCCTGAAACTGAACTTCTTTTGTTCTGTAAGTTGTTAAGAATATGTCAAACTTACATTTTATATTTTTCATACAAGTTAAATGTAATTTTCAATGTACGCGATCCAATCCTCCATTTTCCTTTAGCCCTCGTACCAAGGAAATGACGCCCCCGTACCATGAGATAGTGATTATATGGCCATGATTAAATACACTGATTTTACAATTAGACTTTAACATCAATTAGTTAGCTAAACTTAAGTTATTTTTCAATGTTGCAGAACAAAAGTAGTTCAGTTTAACGAGTAGAATCGATCGTTGCATTTAAAGCCCCAAGGTCGGAGGCACCCTGTATTACGGATACTTTGACTTACTCTTGGCATACTTTTTCCTGAACATCAGGGTATCGTGACAGCATCAAGGCAGTGTATGCGGCCGCAACGGCAGAAGTATCAGTTCCAGCGAGAATCATTATAAGAGCTTCTTCCCGTAACTCCACATCGGTATATCCATTAACTCCACCAGAAGACTCTATCAACATTTCCATGAAGGTCCGGAGACTATCCGCATCTATTAATAGCAAAGCTTTTGATTAATGTTCAAAGCCAATTCCTTCAAATGCAATACGCCAGTATCATGTTGGGATAGAAGAAATTAGTAGGCATTCTGCTAACGGTTATAAGTTATAAACGCAAGTATCAAAAAAATTGTGTATGATTATACGCGTTGAACTAAAGAAATTCCACCAACCATGTACACCCAAGCAACAGCATTTTTTTTTTAAATCGCTAACTTTTAGTAATGCATCATGACTAGGCCCCAAGGCATACCATTATAATTATATTTTCAACATGCACTTGTTGAGATAAATTTAAAATTTTATACTCACCTGTTTTGACCATGATACCATTTGAACTTCTCGCCGCCAGTTCTTTACGTTTAGTTTTAATAAGCTGTAAAATTAAAAAAAAACATTTGAGGTGTACAAAAGCTGACTGTACATTTTAGATTTTAAAGTCACCGTTGTTAGCCAAACGGAGTCCGTAAGGAGCCCGCTCTGCTTGCAGTGGAAAGTGGGCATTAGGGTTGGCAACGTAGTCTTTAGATTCCACTCTTAAGATTGTAGTACTGCAATGTAAATGTCCATAAATAGGTCCCAAAATCCACCATAAATAGGTACCATCAGGTGGTCTGTGCTCATTTGCCTTCTCTTAGCAATAAAAAAATTTGTTGATGATGGAGTAAATAATGCCTTTCTGTCATTAGAGCTGGGCTTTATATCTGTCAGATTAATAGATATTGGATCTATTTTTTCTACGTAATTGTGAATTTGTGCCGACAGTTAACTAAAGCTTACTTCATTATCTTTACAGGTTTGCTACTAAAGTCCATGGCCCTTAGAGCCCACTAACTATGACAGGTCTTTGTGCTCTTTTTCCTCTACCATCTCATTAAAATGATTTCTGAGGCTCTAAACAAGATGCTTAACGCTATCGTAAACAATTTTCTAAATACGTCAAAGCGTATGGAATTGACATAAGCGCTTGACACGACCATCCGGCAGCTTACGTCAATACTATACATTTTCGATAACATTTACGATCTCAAATTGCATCTTGTCTAAGGCCACTGTCTGGTCATTTGTTGTTACCATAAACGCAGATACAATAATTACCTCATCAACAAAGTCGAACATCAGTTTCTTGTTCGTTATAAACATCTTATAGCGTGGCAGCAGTTTGTAGATGAAGTCTGGATACAACCAGGGTGTACACAATCTTTCCGTCATGAGTTGGATCACTATGTCGAATGATGCCAAGAACGGATGATCAGGCTGCAGCTGAGAGTTGATATCGACGCCTAAACTCGTCTCTTGAAAATAACCATAGCGGAAAATTTTGAAATTGTTTATTGCTAGGCACTAATTTTGTTATTGAATTGAAAAGAACACCATGCAATTAAGAAAGCTTTGACTGTAGAATCAGTTTTGATCATAGAAAGAACAATAAAAGAAGATTATTTACACGAAACCCGATTATGCTAGGCATTTGAGTTATTTATTTTTATTATTTACTTATTGCTTATATTGTATGTCTTTAATGCTCGTAAAAGTGCCTGGAACCTTCTTTTTTCCTCCTTTTTCCGGTTTTTTTAGGGTACGGTACCCAACATTACTTAAGTACTTAAGCCTGCACTGTCCGTCCGTTCGTCAGTGCTACCTTTAAAAGTTGAATATAACGAACCGTATTAGACAGCTTGTCACTGAAAAATTCAGATTTGAAATTTGGAGTGATTTTAGTGCAAACCCTACAGAAACACAACAAATAATAAAAAACCTGACCACTTTATTAGATTAACTTTACACATGTACTTACTGCAAATTGAATCGAATGTGTAAGTAGTAATGTACTTCCAGAAAGAAAAATCCCCCTTTCCTGCCTCAAGCTCCAGCCGTTCTGTCATAATTCTGCTTTGAGCTGAGAAAACAGCTACAAAGGCATTTAGGTTCTTGATGCTGAACATCGGCGCTAAGATTTTGCGACGAGGGCGCCAGATATTCACTGGAACGGATAAAATAAAGACACAACATTACTATTCTTTAACACATTAGGTAGCTCCCTGTGCAGAGCCTGTATGATGGCTGAGGAAACCGCAGCCCACGTCCTGATTTACGAGTCATATTACTAGCAGCCAGTATTAAAAATCATTTGAAAGCCTTATATCTATAGCGTTGCCTGTTCTATTATGACCTTGTTTATTCGCAATTTATGGTTTTTTCTTCACCTCTTCCAACTTAAGTTTCAACGGTTTTTTATGCCAAAAACAGGTAAACCAACCAAGAGCGCGAAAATTTTGCGTTTCCAGAGTCGAAGAAAAAAAATTGATATTCATTTCTTCTTAAAAGTGTGCAATCAAAAATTGGTAGGCTATTAAAATTTGACCTCAGTCTCACCTGTTGTTAAGTGACGACAGGGTCGAGGGTGGTACATGCTAATTCAGAAAATAACCAACAATTATTCACTCTTGCTTTGAAAATAACAAGGTTAAACGATTCCAGAAATATATTTAGACGCAGGTAAAGCATTTCACTCAACGGCAGTGCTAATAGCCCGTCTAGACCACCGATGGGAGAAAGTGGAGAGTAGGATGAGGTCATAAGTTTTAAGAATAAATAATGTCTTTTACCTGGTGCAAAGATGCTGCCGTTGCCCAAAAGTGTCCGGAGAAACTTCATAGTAGCATTGTCTTTCTCGAGACATGTCTTAAGAATTACATCTGCTATGACAGGGTCAGTGACAACTGTTTGAATAAAATAATTGTTGTTGTTGTTGTTGTGTGGTCGATGGCAACATTGCATTTTGTTGTAAGGATATTCATTTTGGGACTTAAACATACTTAGATGAGATTTGGTTTTGCTTCATAAACTTATTCTGCGCATGTACTACGATTATTATTTTACTTCTTCATATATTTGCTTCTTTTTTAATTCAGGCAACGAATGTTATGAGGATTGTGAGGCTGATTTCTATACAAAACGTTTCTCTCCTCATAAACCTATCCTTCCGAATTTTATGATTTTTTATTATATTGTAGATATTTATGATAAACTAGGTCTGTACGTTTTCCTTTTCTAGAAAATACTTTTTGGAAAGAAACAAAAACAGAAACGTACAAACCTATTTTTTCATAATAACAACAACATACTTATTCCAAAATCTGGGAAAGAAGCGTGATTGTACGTATATGTGGATTTATGTATTCAAAAATCGTGAAAATTGGAATTGATTTAGGTGGTAAGAAAATTTATCGCCTTTAGCTAAATTTTTATGGCTTTTTTGATAGCTACGCGATTTAAGCACCGCCTCACGATCCTCTTAGGCAATCTTTAAATACTTATGAAAGCAATACCAAAGTATTTGTAAGTATAACTTACCAATATATGGTTTGTCGATCACCCATATTGCTGTCATGCCTCCATGTTTTATCGATATCCGTCCGAGTTTTTGCAGCGACTTCATTCGTTCTATAAAGTAAATATATCGATTTATTATAAAATAAAACCTTTTTTTAAATGGCATGGTGAAGGCCACCTCATGGTTATAGTAGGCTTTGCAACACATAGATATTTCTATTCTCAAGACTGCAATCTAAAGACTCAAATCCTAAGATGGCCGATGCGTTACCAATCCTGAGGACTAAGATGGAATGCCCCTGTTAGTATTTTTTACTTCTCGTGCTCTTAAAATGTTACTTTAGTCTCTGCACATCGGAACTAAAGCTCTTTATTAATCCCTAGGGATTAAAGTTCTTTTTTTTTTCAATTTACTTTGAAAACCCCTTAACATGCAATCACGGTGTTTGTGAATGGAGGATTATTTTTGCTTTTTGACTATTTTTGTTTTTCTTCAGGGTTTTGTTCTCTCTATAATCATACCAAATTTGACGCTTGTATATATTTTTTTTGTTGAATAAATCATTTCTCGTATGGAGACCCCCTTTAACATAGAGCTTACTAAAAAAAAAGTTAGTGAATCTGCTTCTATAACATATATTCTGAATAACCAAACCGCTATCTATTGCGGCTCAAAAGATACAGCTCTTTAAAGGTAGGGCCGACGGACGGACAGTGTAGAAATAGTACTAATAGCCACGGGACCCCGTGGCCCCCCTATAGAGTACGGAACCTTTTAAGTTTAGGAACCCCTATCCTACATCAACCCGTATAAAACATACCTTCACCATTTCCAGAAAACAGATACACATGGCCGACAAACGGCCAACCAGGTATCTGGCAAGATGGAATTTCTTCGTACAGCCTGTAAATCCTCCGTTTCAGCCACCTGTAGCGGAGAACCCATAATCCTATCACGATCAACAATATCTGCCACAACATTGCACTAAAAATGAACGTCTGTTTGAATGCGATGCTAAAATTACTTTAAAATGCCAGGATACATATAGTTAGGATCAATCATTACGTGTTTACTTCGGCAAATGATCGTAAGAAGTCAGGGATGGGTGCCGTTCATTCTTTATACCAACTTTTAGCATAATTTTACTTAACTACTCGGAAAATTCATAATAAACAATCTGCATAAAAACAAAATTCATAATTTGGTGGGTCATAATAATGAAATAACAGAATACTCATAATGAATAATGAATAATAACAATAATAACAATAATATAAATAATAGCAATTTTTTTGTTGCGTTCGTAATTATCAGGAGAAGGTTTGTATCTAAAAAATACACCCGTACGAATAGCTAGTTAAAGATAAATTAGATTGCACATGATGCAAAAACTAATTCCTAGCTTTTCAAATTTGAACGTTATGACTGTGATATAAGATGCCTATATATTTTCAATTTTGCGTTTTTTTATGGTATCAAGAAGGCAATCAAGCACGCAGACCACCATAATCATAAGTGGGATTTGTGACCCATAGACATTTGTATTCTCACAGCTACAATCTAAAGATTGCAATCCTAAGATCGCAAATGCGTTGCCAACCCTGAAGACTATCTTGATATGCCTCTATGCTAGTAATTTCACAGGTCGTCTTATTTCTACACCGGAACACAACAATGAGAACACTGCCACTTGGCGGTAGCTCAAAAGATATAGATGTTTTTCTAGTTCGAAAATAAAACTTACATAGAGAGCCCTGAAGCAAATTGTATTTAATCAAAAAAATACATAACTTAGTAATTTTTTGAAGTGAACATTTTTGCATCTTGTATGGAAATTCAGTCAAACTTCGTCAAAGTCGATAGTATTTTATTATATTATTACAAAATGAGACAAAAAATTCATTATAATACAAACATTACTGCGTTTTATTTGGTTAAAGAGCATTGGGTAAGTTTGTATATCACCATACAAACTATTGTCTTTTTTTCTCAGCGGTCATGACTAGTGATCGGCAATCGGAAGCATTTTATGTCACTTTGACGTCCTACGTCTCATGAATGATATATTTTTTTATATGTAATGGTTTAGAAGACCTCTGAATACATAAATGTTATATAATTTTACGACTTAAATAACAAAGGAGCCGAGATATTTAAATATTGAAATGTTAAGTTGTTGGTTCTACGCCTAAAAATCAACATTTTAATGTCTCGGTTCCAATGCACTTAAGAGTAATAAGAGTAATACATTACTAACTGCCGCACTCAGAGACGTCAATTAAATTTAATGCTTGTTTAGTGACGTGTTGTCTTATTCTATTTCCATAGCAAAGAAAGTGATAGCAGCTACTTTAATCAAGCATTAAATTTAATTGACGTCTCTGAGTATGGTAGAAAGTATTTTTTTTATTTATTGAGCTATTAAGGATGATTTCCACCAAACGGCTCGCATCGCATCGGATCGAAAAGTAAACGGACGGATGCGGCGACAGCCGATCGCGTCTAATAAAATTATTATTGTCCATTTATGACGGAACGGATCGCGCGTCGCAGCATACTTTCGGCTACGATCGATACGATATCTTTCATTACGTCACGATAATTAATCATACATTTATATACTGCCTTCGTACGCTAATAGGCGGTATCTCACATTCAATAACTGAAGCAGTTTCTACCTTTACTGGTTAGTAATATTGTTGCACCTTGCTACATGAGTTTAGTCTGAGATGCCACTATTTGTATTTTAGCAGTAAGTATAGTTAATTGTCGTGGCGTAATGAAAAAGTTACTGTTGTTGATTTAAGTCCTTAACTATGAGGACTTTTTTTGGAAAACTTATCCCAACAATTACCAGTAGATGAATATGATTATCATTATTTAGTTCCTTTGATGTTCGAGCAAACTTAGCACTATGTCAGATATAAGGGGGCCCTTGATGTAAATTTAAGTTATTTTAGTCTAAAATGTCATAATTGGGTATTTTTAAACACTGAAGTGTAAAAAGACGTAGGTGTTAAGTCATGATTTTTTTGTTCACGTTTTTATACCCTTTACAACGCATTTTGTTGCTTTATGTTAAGGTTTGTAATTAACATAAGAAACAAAGTTAAAAATCCAATTTCGTACGGTTTAGGTACAGGAAAATGTACAGCTTGGTTTTAAAACTTTTAAATCTTTAAGTTACTTTCCTGATAAATAAAAATAGCAATTGCGTCATACTTCTCTTTGATGATCTGTATTTTTTTAGATTTTCTATGGGAGCGAGAGTGACACAGCCACCATGAAATGTTATCCTCCTAAAATAAAAAAAATAGTACTCTCTTAAAATCGATTATTTTCTCAACTGCATCAAATAATGTCAGTTAATCCGTCTATGAATGCTGTTGTGACGTAATCTAAGTAGCATTATGTTACATGATGCAAATAGAAACTCAAGGTTCTCTAATGAAATCGTAATATAACTGCTATTGCAATTATTGAACTGCATTCTTTCAGTTCACTCAAATTACCTACCTATATTAATATAACTATTGTAAGGTTTATGACTATAGATATCTTAGTGTTAATGACATGATGTAGATACTCCTTTATATCAGTAGTTGAATATATTCATAACTGGCAACACTGTATTGAGATGGATTATATTTGAGATCTGTAAACACTGATTTGAGACTGTCAGATTTTGTATATGTAACGATGGGAATAAATGTATGTAAAAAGAGATAATTAAAAACCAATAATCAGATAAAAGTGTTTTGTTCAATAAATAATCCAATAATAATAAGAAGAGATTACACTATATTGTTAGTGTCTACGTACTCATATCATAACTTCCCTACAATATGTTAAGAAACAACAAGCATAATTATGGCCTATATTAAAAACCTGTATATGTGGTTGTATTTTAATGTTAACATTAAAGTACTGCGTGTCATTAAAGTATCCGTTATCGATGTGGTTGCATCTTAATGCTCACATTAAAGTATCGGTGACTGATACTTTAATATAAACACTAAGATACAAAAAAAAATCATGAAATTTAAACTCTTGCGCCTAGAAAAGCCTGTCGATAAAAATATAACAATTTGTGAAATTATACGTTCTATGAAAGTAGTGTCGCCAAATCAAGGGTACACTGTCCATACACATTTGCAACTACCGTGACCCGTTTTCTTGACCATAGAGACCTTTACAGGTCTTACAATATTAAAAAAAACAGTAGCAGTTTACGTTTGTCTTTCGATAATGTACTTCGAAGGGTCAAAGGGCAACAAAATAAGGGATAATGAATTCCGTATGCCCTAGGGAGAGAAATTGGATAAGTTGACCCTTTGCGCTTTTTCCTCATATTGATTCGGCTGTCTTCTTTGATTCACTTGTGTAAAGGAAATTAGAGAACTGTGTTTACTTGTATTTGCATCCTTTTTTTAACTATTTATAAGGTGATTAAAGAGAGATTTGCAAAGATAAGGAACAGTTAGGTTAGAATTTGTGACTGTTAACCTAGCAAAGAGCAATTTAGATAGACAGACAAATACTGTAATTTTAATGTTTAGACATAAACCTGTATGTTCCTAAGAAAAAACAGTAAAAAGAACAAAAAAAATGAAGTCTGGGTAATTAAATATTTGGGTGTCCCTCGGATCCTAACGCATTATTTTTCCGAATTATTGTTTGTCTTCAATTGGTTTTCAACTGAGTGAGATAACTTTTATGTTTTCCAAAAATACCTGGGGTACGTTTAATAAAGCTACAATTCGGCACAGAGTCCTAAAATTGTGTCCTGGATAAGATTAACAGTCTAATTGTCTGAGTATTGTGATCGAAAATGGAATATTCTACTCATAGATTTCTAGACTAGTTTCTGAACTATGGCCCCAAATTGAATAAGTAAATAGATTTCGTCAAGAACGTGAGAGTGTCACAACAATTCAAATAATGGCTTGCTGCGCGCTCCTAGCCTACTAATTTAGGGAAATTCCGAGTATGGAACTGCTTCGTAACAATAGAAACAGAATTGTAAGGATTATAGCAATGACGTCGTTAGAGCAGGCTGCAGACGATTATGTTGACGACAAGCATAGCTTAATTTTCCAAAGAGTTAGTATTATTATAAGTTTATAACAGTCGTTAATGTAAATGCACCAAGTTTATTTAGTAAGGTTTATGTTATTTGTTTCAAACTTTGATATTATGAGCCAAGTGACTAAAAAAAACCTTTTTTCTGTAATGGAGAAGGCATACGAGCGCACATGCCACCTGATGCTAAGTGGGTTCTGTGACACATACATATTTGCATTTTCAAAACTACTATCCCAAGACCTCAGTCTAAGACTTCCAATGCGTTCCCAACCCTGAGGGCTATGATGGAATGCCTCTATGCTAGCTTTAAGCTAGCAGCAATTGGTGTCAGATGAGTCAGCTGAAAACCAGTTTATGACATACAATAATTCGGACTAATAATGCATTAGGACAAACACTATCAAGGATTCCGAGGGATACCCAAATATTTAAACACCCACACTTCAAATATTTTTTTATTCATTTTACTGTTTTTTCTTTGGAACATACTTACAGTTTTTATGTCTAAACATAACAAGAATACTGAAAAATACTGTAATTTTATACAGTATTTGTCAGTATTCTGCAGCCGAAATTCTACTCCTACGGCGCACGCGACGCACGCTGCCCTTCTAAGACAAATTTCTTCAAAACAAAATTTGGCTATTAAATTTGAGATACTACCTATTGGCTTACGAGGCAGCACGCACGTACTACACCCATGAGCCACGTGGTATGCTGTCGCAAGTCCGAAGATTTATTTTCCGTTTCATTTTTCCGAAAATTCATAAGTTATAAATCAGTTTTTTCTTTACCCATTAACTATTTGACATATTTACAGAGATACAACTACAGAACCTGTAAGATTAGGTTTGTTTTTTAAAATAAGAAATCAAGTAAAGTTAAGCGGTTTCGGAATATTGTAACATAATTATGAATTTTCCAACATACTATAATTGAAAAAATGAAACAGTTGGTAAGTAACTAAAATTCGACCTTCTTTTAAGTAACTGAGCCACGTGGATCAATTTTATTGTTCTAAGCGTGTGTCAAGGGTAGTACTAGCAAAATTACCGTCTCGGAGAATGACCGCATTGCTTGTAAACCTAATGTCTGAGTCACAAAATGACCACTTTGCGTTACTCGATACATTAGATTCGTTAGGTAACCTCAAAATTAAATGCGCAAAAAGCAAATTACCTAAGGATTGGAGCTCCGCTGAGCGGGGGAGAAATTGACTCATATGAAAAGTCTTGACACTAGAACAGCTGTTATTTTGTCGGATCCGACACCCGACAAGCGGAAACCCAGTCTTAGTCGGGTGAAACTGTAGAAAGTAGGCACTCGCACAATCCAATGCGACACCACTACTCGGCTGATCAACTATTCATAGGACGCGCTTGCAACTGCGAGATAACTTGGCTCCCTCCACAGATCTAAGAAGTCTTAATATTAGAAATAAATATTATGAATATCTTGGACCGAGTGAAGCGGGTCTTAGTCATAGTCAACTGAAATATAATTTTGTATATTTTTAGGACTTCAACACTTTTAGGATCTTTTGTGCATACCCTCTTACACACTCAGGTGTTTGAATGTGCTGGTTTCTTCACATGTTCTTCCTTCACCGTAAGAGCATCGGGTAATAAAATAAAGTTTGAAAAACTCATTAGTGACATTAGCAGCACTGTTAACCATTTGTGAATCTTGTCACCTTACTAAAAGCAATGATATTTTATATTTAGATACGTTATGCTCATACTAAGCGCATTCAAAACCCGTTACCAATTACTGACAGTTGCTACGTTACCATGGTTACCATATTCCTACAGACAAAGACGGCAATCCTTAGCGAACCCTATTGTTAGAAAGAGATAAATAGTTGTTTCAAATTGCTCGCCATTCCCGCCAAGACAAGTGCTCGCTCGCTCACGGCCGTCCTTATCGCACTCCTGCGATACCTATCTAATCTAACTTTACTGTTTTTGACGCGTGCGTGTCAACGGCCGCGGCGCAACTGAACGGTAGTCAAACGGTAGCAAGGCAATTGCCTTCCTTTTTGAGGAACGCTTTTGCGCGCAGATGACGTATCTTAATATTAAATATCATTGACTATAAGGCTCACCACAGTGCCCGGCCGTTGTGAAGTCAATCCTGACAGCTGTCATTTCAGTACAATTTATAACCTCAAACCCAAGAATAGGTTATAAATTGTACTGCGATGACAGCTGTCAGGATTGACTTCCTAACGGCCGGGCACTATAGTGGTCTGTTAACAGTGATGCTGTTTGTATATGACCGTGAGGGTTCGACCTCGGTAATAAATAGCGTTAATTAGGGACCCATTTCAAGAAAAATATGCTTGAAGTCGTCAATATTATTAGAGATGTCAAGTCGTTTGTAACTTTTAGGAAACTCAACCTTATTGTTGTAGAATGTCAGATTGACTTTGGACCTAAGGTGGGTACCAAATTAAATTTCGTGACTGTACCTCACTTGCACGAGTCAACCACCTAAGCCATTAGGCCACTGACGCAGCGACGTTTAAGAGTGGCTCGTTTAAGACAGTAGCTACAATCTAACAATAAAACATAAATAAAAAGAGGAAAGAAATCATTACACATATTAGTTATAAAGTAAACAAAGTGTGTGTGTTTTGTTCTGTATTTAATTAGGTACCCTATTTTGCTTTTTTTCCTTTAATTATAAGATTAATGTATAATAATAATGTCTATTATCTATTGTCTACAGTACTTATAGAGTTCTAGTTTCGAGTTTTCCTTCACTATGCTAAGTACTTCCTCATTCGTCGTCTTTTCTATCCAGTTATTCTTTTCTATCCGACTCCAGCACCATTTCGAAAGCTTCCAGTTTTTCTTGGTCCCGCTGAGTCCACGTTTCGCTGCCATATAGAGCATACTCCGGATGTAACACCTTAATAAGCCTTTTGCGTATTTACTTGATTTTCTTGCTTTAAATAGGTGTTTCTTGTTGGACAAAAAAGAACTTATCTAGACTAATTAAAAGAAAAAGTAGGCGTCGTGCTTTATCAGTGGGTTAAAGAGAAGGCTTCGAATAGGAAACAATGGAAATTACTCCACCGACAAGGGCATCGCTCTTTAGTAAATGATGATCATCTTCTTATCCGGCCGATAAGAAGTCAATCCTCACACCTGTCATTCAAGAACAAATTATAACCTCAAACTCAAGAAGTAGGTTATAAATTATACTGCGATGACAGGGTTCAGGGCCCGTATTATGGTTGGCATAACGCGGTGGACAAAGCATTCGTCACCCTCGCACTTATACACTGGTCAGAAAGTGACGGATGTATCCACGTTTATCAACATCGATAAACCCGACCATAACAGACCCCCAGGATTGACTTTTTACTGGATTGTCAACGACAAGCAGACGATCAGACAAACATACTTCAATTACACAAAACCTTTTTACTGGGTCAATGGTTAATTATAGATAAATTAAACTTGACCATATTTCCTTGCGACTTTTAAACATAAAAATACGATATAGAAACAAAATCCTTGATAATCTTATTTTTCAAACATCACACCTTTTTTTGCATGTTTTTGGTTGAATTTTCTGAGCCCTACGATCTTTAACGATTATTTTTGATTCAATAGCTATGGCGAGCGAGAGAAATTGGAGATGTCGGAAGAGGACGCCCTAGACGCTTAAACAGTGTACAAAGCTTAGCTTGTACAGTCGAATACAAAGAGAGATGTTTCCACTTTTCCACCTTATTGCATTGTAATAAGGTCAAAAGTGAATACATCTCTTTGTAGTCGACTGTACCTACCGAATAATATAAGGGCCAAATCAAAAGCGAAACTGACGTACGTGCATGAAGAGGTTAATAAATGAAGAAGAAGCGAAAGTTGTATGTTGAGACCGGTGCACCTGGCTTTCCATAGTCTCTGCCTACGCCATTGGCAGACAGGAGGGATGGGTACAGGATGTATGTATGGCTAAAAACCCCAAAATATCCACACAATTCCAGTATAATCTGGAACAACATACATGTAAAAAAATTGCTTATTTTTTTAAATAAACTCACTTTGAGCTTGTTATAATAGATACACTGTCCCAGAGTCTCGCGTCCGGAATCCAATGAATACCTGATCAAGTTGCACGAACTATGAACCTGTACGTACTTAGAATATACTATGTTTCGTGTAGGGATACGAGGGTGGTTTGAGAAGTAAGTTGGTTTGATAAGATTTGTTTTTGTGTTTTTGTGTATTTTATTTTTCGACGTAATCTCCTCGAAGCTCAACGCACTTGCTCCAACGTTTCTGCAACTTCTCGATGGTTACCTATCTGAAACACTAAAAATGATAGTCCGAATTTCGTTTCGACAAAAACTATTCGACAAATGTCGTTTTAATATTTTTTCATTTGTCCGAAAATTTATTTCGAATTCTTATGATTAGGCATTTATTGTCTCAGTTTTTTGATCATTCGACAAATTATATGTTCCCCTAAATTTCATTTGTCCGAAGTATCAGTTACCCGATGTAACCTTTCAGTTTATTAATAATTCGACTTTTTTTTATTGACTTTGATTTCATTTGTCCGATGTAACGATCCGGATTTTTAACTACTCGGGTTTTCTGAAATGGAATTTATAATTTTTGCAAAATGAAATAAAGCAAGCATGTTTTTTTAGGGACGACAAAAAAATAACCTCGAAGGCTAAGGCGGGAGCTTCGCTCCCACCTTAGCCTTCTAACCTAACCTATCCGAGTCGCTTCTGCCCAGACCCATCTTGCTCGCTCGCTTCGCTCGCTCGCCGCATCATTTACACATCAAAACGGTATGAATAAAAATAATTGATACTATAGAAAATATGTCCTAAAATATTTCTGACTGATTATAAATATATGCCTTTGAATGTTTTAGGGTTTTAGGTTATGACTTTTGTATATTATAATCTTTTACATTATGTAATAATATTACAGTGGAAAGTACCTCTGTCGAAAAATAACTTAGGATAGCGTTAAAAAGTAAACTGAAAATTTGTCTAAACGTATGCAGTGCCAAAAGTATCCTTGGTTAAATAAAAAATGGGCTAATAAACAAAATACGTAACAATTCATAGAGCAAGTAAATGAGACGGGAAAAGTTTTTCGGACAAACAATACTTTTACTAAACGTAAAATAGAGAAGAAAAAATTTTACGAAACCTGTCATCGGACAAACGATAATAATTCGAATAGTTTTCGGACAAATGAAATTCGGACAATGATTTTTAGTGTTTGAGATAGGTTACCCTTCTCGATGCCTTCACGAAAATGGGTTTTTTCCAGGTCTTCAAAATACGCGTTAACTTCCTATACCACCTCCTCATTTGGATGAAATTTTTGTCCTGACAGGAAATTTTTGAGTTTCGGGAATAGTTGGTAGTCCCAAGGAGTTAAATCCGTCGAATAAGCAGGTTGTGGAAGCAGTGTTCAAATCGTAACTCCGACAATTTTTGTACAGCGACACGACTTCAATGCGTCTTGTCTTCATTGTCATGGTGAAACATCACTTTTTTCTTTTGTCATACCTGGCTGTTTTTCGGCTATCGCCGCCTGTAATTAGTCCAAAAGTGTTGCATAGTATGCTCCAGTGATGGTTTTTCCGGTGTACTGCCGTTTGGTCAAAGTATTTTTCGCCAAATTTCACTTCCCAAAAAACCTATCGCAGTAGTTTCATTTCCCAAACGAATCTTTAGCACATTTACATTTCGCATTTTATTCATTTGGTCAAATTATCATTTGGCATCATTTTACTTTGTCAAGTTTTATTAAGACAAACGTTTATTAAGCAACTGTTTCCCTTTGGCAAATATTATATCCCAAAAAAATGTTTGTTCAAATTGTTATTTCGCACACTCAATTAGCATGTCCAGTTAGGTTAGTTTAGGTTAAGATTAGGTCAGTAGGTTTAGGTTAGGTTAGATTTCATCAGGCCCGAAGGGCCAATCTACGCAGAATAGAAGCCCCGCGCAGCGGGGCTTCGTCGACTCTGCCACAGAAATAACTCCATCGTACGAGTATCTACTTTCAGTGAAAACAAATGACAAGTTTGCGCAAATACGATGTTTATGCGCCAGCACGCAGTAATAAAACTACCCACTTAACGAAAGATAATCATACCCTAAATTTTATCCTATGCACTACTCAATTAGGATGTAAATCGTATGCCATATAATATTTTGGGAAGAGTATGTTATGACAAACGATACATTGACTACATGAAATTTGGTTAAATGAAACTTGACCAAGTAATTATTTGTTAAACAATAACTTGCCAAAACAAAATTTGCTAAATGTTAAATTGCGAAAAGTTGTTTTGACTTATGATTTTTTGCCAAATGATAATTTGAGTAAAATAGTTTGGCAAGTGATACTTTGGGAAAAGTCTTTTGACCAAACATTAGTAAACCGGGTTTTCCCTTCGCAAGTTACTCAATTAAGAGAATTCCCTTTGCGTCCCAAAAGACGGACTTCATCACCTTTCCAGCAGAAGGATTGACCTTGGCTTCCTTTGGGGCTGGATCACCACGACTAATCCATTGTCTCGACTGTTTTTTCGTCTCCGGGAAATAGTAAATAAAAATGCGACCCCACCGCTGCCAAAATACGCTGACGGTGCGGAATCGCAGTGACGGCTCGTATCCTTACCGTTTTTATCGCATATATATTATATGTCGCACCGTAACTGTAGACTTTTTTTTTTCAAGGTGCTATTTTTTGTGCTTATACCTAACAGCGTCAGAACTCTACTCTGAGCATGGTTCGACATGTTCTTGTCCAGTTTTTTAATATCGTCCTGAATACATGATAAAAAAAGTATTCTCCATCTCATTTGTTAAAATATTATAGCCTTTGTTACTCCCACAACCAAGACAAATTTAACGACACCTCATTTCTTGAGCCCCTCAAGCCGTTTAAGGCCTGGTTCCCACTATGCCGGACCGGCAATTTTGCAGGATCCGGTAAGGGTAGTGGCTGTACAATTTATATGAAGCTGTTCACATTATGCCGTGTGAACAGCGTCATAAGCCACTAGCCTTACCGGCATCCGGCAAATTCGCCGGTCCGGCATAGTGGGAACGGGGCCTAAGCTGCAAAGAGTGTCAAATAAATAGACATACATTCTCTCGAGAAACAAAATGGCTTTAAATAAGTGCTGAGGCAAATCCTACTTGCACTTGGCCGGTTTTTCACACTGTCGCGGTAAACATCGTTGATAGCTCAGTACCCTTACCATGAGTTACAATTTTACTAACGTACTCGCTAGCGAGTCGAAGCTCTGTCCCTCGCAGACCTCGCAGTATTCTTATCGATTGTGAGGGACATAGCATTCGACTTGCTAGCGAGTACGGTAATTGTAACTCATGGTACCCTTACAGGAACTCGTTAATTCAAAGTAAGGTAAGAATCTACTTACTTTTCCAATGTTTCTTAGAACGGATCCAAGGTGATAATAAAAGAGGCACTTTTTGCTTAAGTTATATAATAATTTAGTTTAACAACCGCATTGGACTTTAATTTTTCGTAGTTCGATGGGAGATACCAATAGTTTCTTTGATTTTTGGCGTGACATCTTTGGTTTTTTCTGTTTTTTGCACGTCTAGTTTTTTACTTTTGCCAACAGCGTCTTTTGTAATATACGACTTGATGTAAAAGTCGAGGAAAAGGTAAACCATTAAAACCAAGTTAACGAAAATATCTAGCAACAAAATGTAAGATGGACGGCATTTTGATATGTAAGTCTCGTAGGACACGTGGATACACATTAGACCAAATTGAATCTGAAAAGAAAAAAACGGTAAAAATATTTTTTTTATAATATAAAGTGGATTAAATTATCTTATTATGCAGGGCCTATTTTTGTTAACGAATATTATCAATTGTTAGGTTAATTAACAAAAGCAAGCAGGGCCTGCGGGGCTATATTGTGAAAGAGGGGCAAAATGCATCTCTATTTTTTCAGGGGAATTCAACGTTTTGAAACTATTTAATGCTTCCTTTTATAGAAATTAAGGTACTTAAATGACCATAAAAGAACACAAAAATAGTTATAACACGTTGAATTCCCTTGAAATAAATAAAGCGCTGTGCGTGCATCAGCGATTACATAATAGGTACGGTTAACATACATTTTTGGGCTTCCGGCTAACCGGACAGTGCGTACGTACCCTAAGTTGATTTTTCGAAAATCGACTCCCAACGGGAAGTAAGAGCGGGAACTAATTATTTGCGTACGAAATTTCTGGCGTCTTCCTACGAGTATGTAATTTACTAACTTTTGGGTTATGGTTATTTCCTCGGGAACCTATTTCCTATTTTCCGGGATAGAAAGTAACCTATGTGCTATTCCCAAGTATAATCTCAGTGCCAAATTTCATTACATTCATTCAACCGTTCTGGCGTGATTTTTTAACAAACATCCAACCTTTGCATTTTGAAATATTAGTAAAATAAAATGAAATGAGACGAAAAAATAATAATCTCCGATCCAACCCTTCCATTGTCGGGCAAAAGAAAGGAAGCCCGTAGTCTGTAAGCATGCATGCGTCATGATTCCCACTCCGCGACTCACATAGTTATAAGTCTCCCCCCCATCCCAACCCCCACTCCTATCCCCCCTTTTTGGAAAAACCCCGCGGATAAGTAAACGGAGGAAGGACTTTCTTCTCCGGCCTTTCAGCACTGGCTGGGGTAGTATCCGCGGGAGTCTAAATTCTAGTTGGTAATAGGGGCATTGGTGTTTTTAGCCGGTGCGAGCCCGGCAATACCTGGGCCCTCCATTCCCAGGTCTCCGGAGGGGATTTTCACCTCTGCCCTTTTTCTTTTTATCAAAGTAATGAATTAAAAACAGTAAACAAAAGCAAGGACTTTTGTCTTTGGCAAATCAGGCGATTAACAAAAAAAAACAAGGTGAAAACGTAACAAAATAGTACATTACTTAACAAGGGCTGTAAAAGAAAGAAAGCCCGAAATCGCAAGTATTTGAGACCCGAGCCGTAGGCGAGGGTTGTAAATATGCGATAGAGGGCTTTCTTTTTTACTGCCCGTGATGAGTACACAATTTTACGTCTTCACCTGGCCACAATGCGAGTTTTACCGTGCGCGCAGCGTGCGATAAAACTCACATTATGGCCAGGTGTTACGTAAAAAAACTTACCAATTGGATAGACGTAATGTACTTCTTCCACCACAAATATTTCTCCAGGTTAGGGAACGCCGAAAGTCCGTAGTACGCGTACATAATGATGTGTACAAACGAGTTGATGGTGCCGAGGAAGATGACCGAGAAGCTGGGATTGTATTTCAAGGCTGCCCACGTACTGAGCACCATCAGGGAGTGGTGGTAGACGTGGAGGAAAGTCACTTGATTCTGCTTCTTCCGCAACACGAAGAATACCGTGTCCAGAAGTTCAGGAATTTTTGCCGTTAGATATAAGTAGGTTGCTTCTGTTATCTGAAATTAAATGATAAAATATGAGTACCCTTACCATGAGTTATAATTACCGTACTCGCTAGCGTGTCGAATGCTCTGTCCCTCGCTCTCTACAGTGTGTTACCGGCATGTGGGCATTTATTAAAACTGCCGATAATATGTTGCTATAGCAATTGTTTGCAAGTATTATTAATTAAAAAAAATATTAAAATAACTTCACAATTAATTTTCTTAACTACTGTACATTTTTAATGTAGTGCATGTGCTGCGTGTTCATCGTTATCTGTATCGCTGTTGCTTAGTACAAGGCATGTCGTGGTACGGGGGCAAAAAACTGTGCTGTGCTTTACATTGCTGGCAATTAAAATTTTGTTAGATAGTTAACAAAGCCGAAAATTTTGTTAATTAATTAAATCAATGTCATAGTTACGTTACAAATATACGTTATTTTAACCTCCTTTAAAAAAAGCCAGGGTGCTGGTAACACACTGTATAAGGTGACTGTAAATACTGTTGAGGGACAGAGCATTTGACTCGCTAGCGAGTACGGTAATTGTAACTCATGGCAAGGGTAGGTACAGGGGACAATCTCACATAAATTGACCTAGTCCCAAACTAAGCTCTATTCTTATACTATGGGTACTAGGCAACGGTATAAATACTTATAATAGGGAAATAAATAGAAAACATCCAAGAGCCAGAAACAAATATACTCATGCTCATCACACAAATGTTTGTTCATACCAGGAATCGAACCCGGGACCGCAAGCAGGGTCACTACCAACTATGCTGACGCGTCGCCAAATGATAGCAAAATTGTCCATATTAATTGTTCGATTTTTTTCGTATTGGTTACATAGTGTTACACTTAAAATATAGGTATCTTATTAGACCGCTAAATAAACACTATAGGCACTGATAGTGTTTTTTTATACGTACGTTTTTATTTATGACAAGGAGAATGCACTAAGTACTCTTACCATGAACTACAATTACCGTACTCGATAGCGATAATGTTCACGTATTTTTATAGGGTGCGAGAAACAGAGCATTCGACTCGATAGCGAATACGGTAGTTGTAACTCATGGTAAGGGTAGGCCACCTGATTGTAAATAGGATCTTAGTCTCATAGACATTTAAATTGTCTAGACTACCCGGAGAAACTTAGAACCCCGAGGACTACGATGGAATACTATGCTAGTAGTTTCACCGGTTGTCTTATCCCCACACCGGAACACAGCAATGCGAACACTGCTGCTTGGCGATAGCTTAGTGGAAAAGAAGGGTGCTCCAAAGTTCATATAAAATTACAACTCCGATTATTGGAACTCCGAAAAATTTTCTCATAACATTTTACATCATAATGATCACTCCTCATACTCTTCATAAAAAATGTTTATACTAATGATCGGAACTCATACTCATCTGAACTTATAACGCCAATATTCATGGAACTGTACACTTTTCAGAATTTCTTAAATATCTTACGTGTACCTAGATAAAAATTAGGTTAGGTTAGGTTAGATTTATAACAATCCTCAAAAAGTAACAGTTTCTTAAAAACATTCATTATGAGTTGCGATAAGTATGAGCAAAATTTTTCGAAGAAAAGAAGTACGAGCAAAATTTTTCGAAGAAATGATGAGTATATACACAAATCGTTATTTGTATAAAAATCTAAAGACCAATTTTATATGAGCCAATATGGACCCGGAAAAGAAGTATGAAATAAATAAATGAGTGACACAAATTGACTTTAGTCCCAAACTAAGCTTTAGGCTTGTACTATCATAATGGGTACTAGGCAACGCTTAACATACTTAAGTATAGTGTTTTTAATGGGAGCCTGTAGTTGGAATAAAATATGTTTGCCAAAATGTGTCGTTTCCCAACCGTTTCATTTGCCAACATATTTTTTCCTGTAACTGTAAATATTTCAGAATTTATTTCAGTACCATCGTGTAGAACCCTATAGGTTAGATTAGGTTAGTTTTTATAAGATACTGAAATATTTACGGTTAACAGAAAACAAAGCGGGTTGGCAAATGAAACGGTTGGGAAATGATACAATTTGGCAAACATTTATTTCGCCGAAACAAATGTAACCCGTTTTTAGGGTTCCGTACCCAAAGGGTAAAAACGGGACCCTATTACTAAGACTCCGCTGTCCGTCTGTCTGTCTGTCACCAGGCTATATCTCATGAATCGTGATAGCTAGATAGTTGAAATTTTCACAGAAGATGTATTTCTGTTGCCGGTATAAAAACAAATACTAAAAACAGAATAAAATTAATATTTAAGGGGGGCCCCCATACAACCAACGTGTTTTTTTTGCCATTTTTTGCTAATGTTGTATAGATAATGGTACGGAACCCTACGTGCGCGACACCGACTCGCACTTGGCCGGTTTTTTAATATACGACGTCTCGACCCACTAGGTACTTAATTTTTAGGGTTCGTACCTAACGGGACCCTATTACGAAGCTCCACTGTCTGTCAGTAGGCTGTATCTCATGCCGTAACAGGTAGACAGACAGAAATAATCGCAGAGACAAAAATAAGGTACTTATTTGCCATTTTACATGCGTTCCCAAGCAACAAAATTATCCCAGAGAGCACACTTTATAGGCCTACAACACTAATAACGTTCTCTTAACGGTTCTAGTTTTTACTACGACGCTTATAATAGCACGAACGGAGCTTGTTTGGCCTACAAGTACATCTGTTCTTATACGTTAACTAATTATCGTCTATAAGTCCAAATTAACAGCACAGTATAAGCTTATGTGTCCTATAAAAGTATTGAAAAAGTGTAAACGCGCTTGAGAATACGTACTCTGGTAAGCTATACTTATAACTGTCTACAAGAAGCAATATAAAACCTTTATAGGTAAACTATGCTTATAAAAGCATCAAATAAGACTAAACGTACTGGAAACTATTTGCACTTATTAATTGGATTTATAAGGGTTTATAAGTTCGCTTTGTGGATCATTTAGTAGTAAACATATACTTGTCTTATAGTGCATTTCCCAATGCTGCTATAATCCTAAGTTATCTTCATGAAGTCCCGTAAAAGAGTAGGACTGCTTATAATAGTCTTGCAAATACTGTTATAGGCGCATCTTTACGCGGACATTTTAATTTGGTACGTCGTCGTATTTGTAAGTTTTCTATAAATTAATAAATTTCGGTACAGACATTCTCCAAAAATGGATTTAAATAAATGGAAGCGGTTGAAAAAAAGTGGTTCATATAAAAGAAAAGTTCATAAAACATATAAACAAATAATTCAGGTGTCAGGTTCTAGCTTTCTATTGGGCAAAGGTCGTACCATAGAAGTTGGCGAAGGTTCCGTACAAAAAAGGAACATTGAAAATTGTAATGAAGATGATTCTGGACAAAACGACTTTTTATCAGCATTTCGTGATTCAGGTTCAAACGACGAGGAGAGTAGTAGTGAGGAATCTTCGCAAAGTGATATTGAAGACCATTCGTATCTAAATACTGAGAAAAAAAATGAATTGCGTAATGATGTAAGAAATTGGGCTGTAGAGTACAATATACGACATGCGGCGTTAAACTCGTTATTGGAAGTTTTAAATAAAAACATAGAAGATGTCCTACCTAAGGACGCTCGAACGCTCGAACGAAAGAAAATCTGGATATAAATGTTTCAGCTCCAGGAGAATATTGGCATAATGGCCTCATCAAATGTTTAAACAACATTTTTCAAAAACATTATTTTGCACTTTATTAGTGTCATTTTGGAAGCGCAATTTATTAAACAAAACCATAAACATTACCATAGCAGTGACAAAGGTTGACACGTTAAAAATAAAGTACCTAACAGCATCATTACAAAAAAGAGTAGGTTTTTTTAAAGAATTATGGAACCCTAATTCCTGACAATATGGCGATATTTTACGCCTATAACGGTATGGTAATGTACTTGAAAATTCTTGCTTTCAAACATGGCGACTTTTCATTGTTCGTCTTATTGTTACCAACATAATTTTCAAATGCACTTATTAAATACACTAATTTCAAGAGGCGAGTAAAAATTTTGATTTAAAACATAACATACTTCACAGAAAATATACGTTACCCATGCAGACGCCTATTATAAATCTTGTGTAGGTACTTACTTGTCTCACTCAACATAATAAATTTATAAAGATGGGTTAACTTGCCTTTTTATTAAATAATTATGACGCTTAATTAGCAAGCAACACACGCGATTTCACAAATGTTTGGAAGAGCTTGTAACAGTATCACGGAGTGCGCTAGAGTCGTGGTTGGTTCTGTAAGGCGCTTATAGTTAGCTTCGTGGGAGCAGATAGTTCTGCGTAGGCCAATTATAAGGTCTCTATAGACCAAAGAGGGATCCACCAAGACTACTATAGGTGTTTTATTAGCACAATTACGCCTATAATTTGGGCCCTTTTCCGTGGCTATAAGCGTTTACTAGCCCGTTATAAGCCCGAAAAAAAGTGGTTCCAGGACAGCTACTAGTCCACCTTTTGCTGCTTGGGTTAGCCGTCATATTTGATAGGTACTGTCAATTTTTTGTTAGTAAAATAAATAAGGTATACATATTAATAATTTCAATTTTTTTTACTGTATTTTACCGTCAAGGAAGTTGAGTGTTTAGGAGTTTGACATAATATTTAAATTAGCTTTGACACGACTAATAAATAATATTTGTTTATTTCATACATAGTTATACTGATTTAATTTTAGTTTTAAAATCACAAATTATTTAAAAAAATTGTAGGGTTAAAATTAAAATGAATAATGCGCGTGGAAAATAACGAAATGCCACTAAACTTGTCGTACAGTCGAGGAATATGATTGTTTTGACATAATACGTCAATTTGCCGGTCTACACATTTTCCATACGTCATTAGCCGCGTCACGCCGGGAAATATATAACACGACTAATTTACGTATTTCGAATTGGTAAACAATCAATTTTCTCGACTATAAATTTAAATAAATGAATTTGGAATTAAAGATTAATTAGAGGTCATTTACAAAAACGCTTAAGATTAATTATTGAGACTTGCGTCAGCAATGGCGTTTGGACGCATTTATAACGATGATAGCCAACGTGACATTTGAATTTGTAATTTGTCGTGTTTATCGTGATTTGTTGGCACATTTACGACAAAAGAATACTCTACCAAGGGGGCCCTTTTTAACCTTTCCATAGTCTTTTGAATGAGGAGCGATTAAACAGTAACGAGAGGTTTATGGAAGGGGTAATATCGACGTACGAACGAACGTTACGCAAGATTTTCTTTTCTTCGACAAGCATTTTCACCGCATGAGTTAATTTTTTTTGGCAGTCCCAATCTAACCAAACGTAACCTACGTACCTAATTAGTGTTTAAAATATCCTAAAAACATCATGGTTTCCATATCGAAGCCATGCTTCTGGGTAGTGATTCTTTCAAAAGCAAAGGTGAGCGAACGCAGGAGTAAATGTCCAAGCGGCGAGTTTAAGTAGTCCCGTCAAAGCGAACAAAACACATTTCAGCGCGTGTATTCAATTTGGCAGCATGGCTTCTCGAACGTATAAGGCTGCCTAATTAAGAATGCACGCGCTAAAATGTGTTTTGCTCGCTCTGACGGGACTATTTAAACTCGCCGTTTGGACATTCACTCCTGCATTCACTCACGTTTGCTTTTGAGAGAATCACTACCCTGCTCAGATCTCAAGGACCGGATTAGACAAGATTTTAAGGACTCTCATTATGTATCAGTTTCATGACAGTAACAGTGTTACCTTTATCTTCGGTTAGACTAATCGCGTCATTACAAAGGAGTAAACTATAATTAATTATTATGTCACTTTAAACGTGTAGAAAACAACTAAAGCATATTATTATAATGGCTTATCGGTAAAACCTCACAACGCAGTATATTTTTGTAATTTTCCATAGATCCGCAATCTAGAGCAAAGGTTCCCAAACTTTTTTTAACCACAGACCATTTTGATTATTCTGTTTTTAGTATGGATAGATTCATACAATCGAAACTCTTTTTAATGGTATTTTCTAGTAACGAACACTAATGTTTTTTTATTAGCAAAAAAGAATTAGAAAAATGGCAGCTGTTTTGAACACGATTTTGCTTTGGTCGCAGTTAAAATAAGTCAATGAATACAATTTAAATTTTTACCATAAATTATTAATGATAATTCTTAGATTTACCTACATTTTTCAGTGCAATTTACGTTATTTACAAAAAACGTGTGTAAATTTGACCATTATTCTTCTAACGTGAAAGAAACGAAGTTGCACCGCCACCACAATCTCTGGTTAACTGGTAGAGAATGCCTTACGACATTAAGTTCGCCTTTTGTTTATTAAGTGTATTCTTTTGTGCAATAAAGATTAAATAAATAAATATCTCTGTGGACTACAGTTTGGGAACTACTGATCGATAGGAAAAATGTTTGCCACATTTACTTAACTGGTTATGAAACTTATGAATCGTGACTTTGACATTGAGTCTAACATAATGCACGACAAACAGTTGTTATAAAAAAATGTTAAATATGAGTCTGGCTCGAGCACCGAAGTTTCCGCATCGGATTCTTATTTTTATGAAAACGTATAATAGGCTTGCTGCAGGTTTATTTTTGAGTGTTCTATTGTTTGTCGTAATGTACTGTTTGATCAAATACGGTCTTTACAATTAAAACGGTTTTTTTTAATTATTATAAAAACTAGCCTTAAATTCTTTAATTTCAGCCGTAAATGACATAAGTTTCACCTGTCCCGGTGTCTGTAATGAAATCTTGCAAGTTAAATTTGGCACAACTCCCGGTTTCCGATTGAGCTGAATTTTGGTATACCTACGTCACCATACCCTCCGAGTATGAAAAGCAAGCGATTACTAATTTCGTGGATCTTAAGTAGGGTCTTGGTGGCATAATTGGTAATGCGCCTGCATCGGCCCGGAGAGCCAGAGGAGATGCAGGTTCGAATCCTGCCTAAGACCGACGAATTTTTTTCGCTTTAATATAGTTTAGAATTTCGTAAACAGACGTTTCTGTTAAATTTAAAAATCTTAATACCTACGTAACTATGATGAAAATACAATTTAAATGGCACCATCGAGCTGGTCTGATGATGGAGTCGGAAGGTGGCGACAGGATCTCCGCTATACTTAGCGTAGACCCACCGTGTTGGGAGTCATTAGTTTGGTCTTGATAAGCAGATAAGAACTTAGCAAAAAAAAGTACAGTCGGCAACAAAAACTTGTTCCAAAAATGAAATTTTTGACAGAAACTTATTAAACCTGTAGTAAAAGGAAAAAAATCGTCTATAAACAAATCACATTTGCTAACAGGGCCTATTCCATTTTGACTAGCCCTACTTGCTTTTTATATCGTAATCATATTGTTGACGATATGGTTCCCTTGCTCTTGTTCTATTGACAGTTAAGAGCTAAAATGGCAATAATAATTAAGTATGATAAAGTAGAAGGTCAAATAGTTTATAAGGAATTCAATTATATACTGACGTGACTGTGACGTCACAAATCTGTAAATTTCCATACACATATTTCGATGATAAATCAATAAAAAAATACAGTTCTTGTCTTGAAGTTATTTTTGTAAGTTGTGTGAGTTTTTTTGCTGCTGATGGTTATAAAAAGTTGTCTACTTTTGAGGTTTATAAAAAATATTAGTCACAATTTATATTTATAATGTCTTAAATTTTCACAGCAAATGGGGTGACATTTGAACACCAATTTTCTTCATATTTTTTTTATGATTGATTAATAATAATAAAAAACCCGTCTCCTCGTTTTTAAAGAATATATTATGAGCTGGGAGTTAAAATAACACAGACGCATTGAGAACCCCCAACTTTTTCGAAGTCCGTCAAATAACTTATTTACTTACTTATAGTTTACGAAGAAAATAAAATAAAGTTAAAATATAAACTTTAGAAAAATTTACAAAAAAAACAAGAATGTTGAAAGTAAGTTAAGGCAAATCAAACCTTATTGAGACCACAAATAGGTAGTTGAATACAAAAAAAACATTTTAACAATTAAATCTGCGCGAGACCAACTCGCACTAAGTAAATCGATTTTTTATGAATATTCATTATTTTGCTAACTACGATATCCAATCCAAACTAGAAGGTTAACCTAACGGCAAATGTTTGTTGACAAGTTCGCAGACTTAAGGAAGGACGTTGTTTATGTAAAAATGCTTATTAATTTGAGGTCGTAGCTTTGATCGGCCTCTAAACGGTAAAATATAACTCGTTTCTTTATTATGTTTTTTTTTAACACTGAACTTTGAGTTTGGTCTAAACATACACACATACATACATACCTTCACGCTTGTCTCCCACTGGGGTAGGCAGAGACTATGGAACGCCAGGTGCACCGGTCCAAACATACAACTTTCGCTTCCTCTACATTCATCAATCTCTTCATGCACTTACGTCGGTTTCGGGTGCTTTTGATATGGCTCTTATTCAGTACATCTTGAATCTGATCACTGTCTACTAATACTGTGTCTAGGGCGTCCCCTACCGACATCACCACTCATTCTCGCTCGCCACACCTATTTCGTAACTCTTAAATATAAAAAAATGGAACCAGGATTGTATTTAGTAGGCTACTTGTACACGCCTGGATGCGTGCACCTTGTTTCTCGTTGCTTTAGGTGTTTTATTAGGGAGATAAATTATACTCCAAGTACATTTCATGCACATATAATCGAATTTTAAGTTTACAATAACGTATAGAACGACGTGTGATCGCTGCTGCTGCTCTTAGCCGAATGGCTGGTGTAATGCTCCCCGCGCCCCGCACTCCGCTGCGCGGGCGACGGATCCCGAACATTTCCGATGACACCCGATTCGAGGCGGCAACATCCTCCGCGACGTTGAAAGCAGCTGCTTTCAAGGCTTCAGCTGCTGGATATAGGCAGCTGCGCGTTCCCGTTGACAGTAGAAGTGTTGTCTACAATTTTGGTTTCAGGATCTGTAACTGGCAACAGGCACATCCTGTTTACAGCTCTCTTTAGTGAGCCCTTGTCAGTCAGGATTTCGGCGACACGGCATGCTCCATCTGGTCCTGGGTATAGACGAGTAACACGACCTCGGCGCCAATGTAGTGGCATCAGGTTGTCTTCTTTTAATAAGACGAGATCACCGACTTGAAGATTTCTTTGGTTTTTCTTCCATTTAACCCGCTGTTGCAGTTCCGCCATGTATTCACGACGCCATCTGTCCCAGAATTGCTGCCGGATTTGCTCGATGCGTTTGTACCGGGTGAGTGAATTACCGACGACAGGCAATGTAGGTACTGACTTCAGTGGACGTCCAATCAAGAAATGCCCGGGCGTGAGAGGGTTCATATCAGTGGGGTCTGATGAGAGTGGGGTAAGAGGACGTGAGTTAAGGATGGCTTCTATCTGTATGAAAAGCGTCGCAAGCTCCTCAAACGTCAGATTCGCGTTACCAGCCACGCGTTTTAAATGATATTTCGCGGCCCGGACGCCGGCCTCCCATATACCACCAAAATGTGGCGAATACGCAGGGATGAATTTAAATTTTATTTTTTCATTACTCGCGTAATCGGTTACTTGAAGACGGCTGGACCGTAAGATCCTACCTAGCTCATTGTGCGCCCCTACAAAGTTTTTTCCATTGTCGCAATACAATACATCTGGGTTACCTCGGCGCGACACGAACCTGCGTAGACAAAGTATGAAAGCTTCGGTCGTCAGGTCACTAACAAGTTCGAGGTGAATGGCTTTGGTGGCCAAGCACACAAATACACATAGGTAGGCCTTTGTGTTACGACTACCGCGTCCCTTCTTACTAGCTATCATAAAAGGACCAGCGAAGTCGATTCCAGTAGAATAAAAGGGGGGACTAGGATTAACTCTAACATTTGGTAATTCACCCATTATAGGTTGTACCGTTTTTCCCTTCATTCGAATACATTCGACACACCTATCCGGAATACTCCGTGCCAGATTTCTACCACCTAGCGGCCAGAAATCTTCACGAATGGAAGACAGTAGCAACTGAGCACCTGCATGGTATAATCTCAAATGCTCATGCCTCATTATTAATTTTGTTAAGCAATGTTTCGCATCTAACAATATTGGATGTTTTTTATTATAACGATAGTCAGAATTCTTCAGTCTTCCTCCCACTCTTAATACCCCATTTGTATCAAGAAATGGGTTTAGAGATAAAAGTTTACTTCGGTGATGAAGCGGATTACCCTGACTTAAATTTAGCATATCTTTGTCAAACGACTGCAATTGACATTGTTTAACTAAGAACGTCATTGAGTCAGTTAGTTCCTCAACTTGTAATGGGCCCTCTAACCTGATTTTAGGTTTTCGACAGTTGTAAAGAAATCGTAAGACATACGCAAAAATCCTTTTCAATCGTATGTAACTAGAATACCGATCAAATTTTACAAAGGAACTGCAGTTTATCGATTGTTGGTCATTAGAAGACACTAAAGTCTTAACTTCAGGCGAATCAGACGATGTAGTGTGAGGTTGTGACGGCCACTCTGCGGGATCCTTCCTTAGAAACGGAGGACCCTCCCACCACAGTGATGATGACTGCAGATGCTGCGGTTCGACCCCTCTCGAAGCTAGGTCAGCAGGGTTTAAATCAGTAGGTACGTGTTTCCACTCATAACACTGAGTTTGCTCATTTATCTTGTTGACTCGATTGCGCACAAAGGCTTGTAAATTTTTTGTTTGCATTTTTAACCAACCGAGTACTACAGTAGAATCAGTCCATATAAAATGCCGTTTGACAAGTAATTTTATTGATTGAGTAACCTTTGTGCACAATTGAGCTCCTAATAAGGCAGCACATAATTCTAAACGTGGAATCGTTAGCGTTTTGATCGGTGCCACCCTGGCCCTAGCGCACAACAATTTAATCGAGACGCGGTTCTCCTTATCAAAAGATCGTAAGTAGACGCAAGCGCCATATGCTTCTTGAGACGCGTCCACAAAGCAGTGAAGTTCGGTACGTTCAGTGTTGGGTACGTCACAAAGAACGTGCCTAGGTAAGGTCATGTTAGCTATATTACTTAAGTTATTAATGAAATTCAACCATCTTTTTTCAAATTTAGGGGGAACTGGATCGTCCCAGCCTAGTTTTGCAGACCATAAATTTTGAAGAAGAATTTTAGCCTTAATAATGCAACAACACAAGAGGCCCAATGGGTCGAACAACTTACAAGTTGTAGAAATAATTATCCTCTTTGATATGTCGGGTAAAGTTTTAAACTCTATAGGGAAGTGCAAAGTGTCCGACTGAGGAGACCATTTTAGCCCTAAAACGCTTGCTTGTGTATTGAAATCAAGACAATTTGTGGATCCTATCTCATTTTCAAGAATAGTTGGGCAATTCGAACGAAATTTACGAAGTGGAAGGCATGCAGAATCCAAAACTTGTACGACATTATTATATATGTATTTTAACTCATCAACAGTGGAACATCCTGTGTTGAGGTCATCAATGTAAAAATCGTTTTTAATGACGTTGGACGTAGTTTCGTCCTGACAATCATTGGCCAGCTGCAAAAGACACCGGGTACTTAAAAAAGGTGCCGAAGCAGTGCCATATGTCACTGTATTAAGCTGGAAGATTTTTATTGGCTGATCGACGCGATCTCTCCATAACACAAGCTGCAAGTGACGTTGTTGCTCGTCGAGCGAGATTTGTCTGTACATCTTTTCGATGTCAGCAGTAAGGACAAATCTGTTAGTTCGAAAACGCAAGAGTATAGATAACAGGTCACTTTGAACGACTGGACCAATTGCCTGTATATCATTCAAGGATTTGCCTGTGCTGGTTTTTGCCGAGGCATCGAAAACCACCCTGAGTTTAGTAGTTTCTTTTTGTTCACGGACTATACAATGATGGGGCAAATAACAACCAAATTCCGGACGCTCAATTTCAGTCATATGACCTAAGTCCGCGTATTCTTTTAAAAAATGACTATATTCGGTTTTAACATCGGGAATTTTATCTAACCTTTTTTCAAGGCAAAGAAAACGTCTCATAGCAATAGGGTATGAGTTGCCAAGAGAGTCCTCGGGCTTTTCTTTCAATGGCATTTGTACAGAGAATCGACCATCAGGTAAACGACTAGTGTTTTCTATAAATTGAGTCTCGCAAAACTGTTCGTCTACTGAAAGGGAATTACAATCGGAAGGCAATTCTTCGACCTCCCAAAAGCGTTTCAAAGACTCGTCGACATCTTGTAGTGATGTCCTGTGCCTTGTTGTGGCTAAATGACAATGACTATTAGCTTTGTAGTAGCTCTCGCCTGTTAGACCAGCTACTATCCACCCTAGTTTGCTGTCTTGTAAAATTGGCTTGTTTTGACCTAATTTAATTTGTTTGGAGTTAATGATCTCAAAAAATTTATCAGCTCCTAGTAAGATGTCAACCTGCGAGGGACTATAGAATAGGGGATCGGCGAGTTTAATACCGTCGGGAAGCTCCAACCTCTCTAAATCGACCTCAACATTAGGTAAATTACCCGTGATTGTAGGAATAACCAAACAGTCGGCGTCTATTTCAAATGTATTTAGTCGAGATTTAATTGTTATTTGAACACGGTCAGTTATTTCTGTTTGTTTACCATTGATCCCTGTAATGTGAAATGAATTAATCTTTTGAGTGGGTAATCCTAACTTTTTCTTTAAGCTTTGGGTCACAAAAGAAGACTGACTACCGGTATCCAACAATGCACGAGCCTGATAAGTTGATTTGCTATTTTGACGGCAAACTTCAACCTGAGCTGTACATAAAAGCACTTGACCTGAATTACCAGTCGATAAATTAGTCGATGTGTTAATTTCGTCCTTGTCACAATTTTCGGTGACTAAAACATTGCTACTAACAGCACTCTCGCCATGTAAAAGAGAGTTGTGCTTTTTCCTGCAACTACGACATGATCCTTTAAGAGTGCAATGTGAACTATCGTGGCCAGTGCGAAGACAATTAGTACATAGTTTATGTTTAGAAACTTCCACTCGCCTCTCTTCAAGGGTCATGTCCTTGAATTTACTGCATTGGTACACGTGATGCTTCTGTCCGCATACTAAACATGATTTAATTTTCGCACTATCGAAAGAAGTCACGAATGTTTTTGGGTATTTATTTTCCTTACTAACGTTCTTATTTTCATGAGACGTACTAGAACGACTACAGTACACGGTTTCTAGAACGTTCGCTCGATTACGTAAAAAATCTTTAAATTGTTCCAAAGTGGGTAGTTCTGAAAAATTATTATGTTTTTCATTAGAGGGTACATGATTCCCAAAATTTCCCTTAAATTCTTCCCACTTTCCATTCGTCTTGGAATCTAACTTCGCTGAGACCAAAAACATGATTAAAGGATCCCAACCTTTTGTAGAAATGCCCAATGTATCGAGCGCGCATAAATTCTTAGAAACGGTATCTATTAAATATCGTAACGCCTTAAATGATTCCTTCTGTATAGGATGAATGTTAACAATTGCATTTAAATGGTTATTAATTAGAATATTCTTGTTATCATATCTGTCACACAATGTGTTCCACGCAAGCTCGTAACCCTTCGCGGAGAACTCGATGGATCTTATTACGACACTGGCGCTCCCTTGTAATGAATTTCTTAAATAATGAAACTTGTTTATCGGAGCAATCGAATCATTACCATTGATCAAAGACTCAAACAAATCTTTAAATTCCAACCATCGCGTGTAGTTACCGTCAAAGGTTGGCAAACTGATCGTTGGTAAACGAATGGGATTAAATTTGTCATGACAAGACGTTGATTTGAATGACTCATTTTGACCACTGATTTTTTCTGAAAACGAATCGATGATGTCTTGAGCTAAAGCGATTTGAGAGTAGAATACATTTTCAGTCTGTGTTCTTTCCCCAAACTGCTCGTCTATGTTGGGTGAAATATCTTCAAGTTCAATTTGTACTTTATCGTAATCAACCATTAACTTCCTTAACCCATCTAATCTCAGGCTTAATTCCTTTATTTGATAACTTGATAGATCAGAACTATTTGTTTTTTGAAGATTTTTCACAAAGTCTTTAAATATAGTTAATTGGCTTCTTATTCCGCCACGTCTTTTATTTAACTTTTTAATATAATCAGCAGTACTCATCTCTTCGTTATCAGGCATTCAAAATAAACAATGAGCTAGGAGAATAAACAGGTGCAATCAAACCGGTAACTCGATCCAGCCGCCTTCGTGCCACCGTCGCCGAGCCCGCCAACAACACCGACCGCGTCAGACGGGTACCCGGTGAGTCGCGCACAACCCGGAATACCACGTAGCAACAGCGCGCGCAAGTAGCCCGCGTCGCCCGCGCAGCAACGAGGCCTGGAATGTTCCGAATAAAGGACCTTGAAATAAGTATGTAACGACTAGTAACAAGTCACGTTTTATCGAACAAAAACTTGAACACTTAAATTTTAACAGTTATTTATTATTTATAAGTAAGTTATAACCGTTAAATTCGTTACTTTAAACGAATTAAATTTTTACCATTTACTTATAAGAGTGAAGGTAGAAAGTAAGAAATGCGAAAGTGCAAAGCGTAGCATAGGATTCGGCTAGCGTTTTTAATACTATAAGATGAACTATTTATAAGCAAATTATACGTGCAATATTTAATTATTTTTTATCATTATTTAATTTATTTACTTGAACTTATATAGGGTTCATATGATACGAAGCGAAATAAATGAATGACAATTCAAAATCATAGGTCGGTACGCATTAATGCTAGATACCTAAAAAGGAATTACTTATTTGTATAGAAATCACTTACGACTAAGCGGTGCTAAGTAAATGACTGTGCAAACATAGGCCGGTACGCATGAAGCTAGATACACAACCCGACGCTTTTAGGCAGCTAGGCTTTTACATAGCAGATAGAAGTCGGAAATAGGGACAAGGCAAATAAAAGGAACGGGCTTACTTGACGTCGCTGGCGTAGACTTTCGATGCGTAGTATCGAAAAATGCCACGGCTGCAATTCCGTTTCTTTGTTCTTGTTCTTACACAGGTACTTCGTTATATTCCCACGGTCGCCATATGTACACGCCTGGATGCGTGCACCTTGTTTCTCGTTGCTTTAGGTGTTTTATTAGGGAGATAAATTATACTCCAAGTACATTTCATGCACATATAATCGAATTTTAAGTTTACAATAACGTATAGAACGACGTGTGATCGCTGCTGCTGCTCTTAGCCGAATGGCTGGTGTAATGCTCCCCGCGCCCCGCACTCCGCTGCGCGGGCGACGGATCCCGAACATTTCCGATGACACCCGATTCGAGGCGGCAACACTACTAAATCATATACTAAATACTATTCCCCTTACCTTGTCCGATTTTTACGATTGTTGAATAGAATCATGTTAAAGATATTATCAAAAAATGTAACACATGTATTGGAATGAAGCTTGTTTCCCATCATTCCCAAAAAAGGAAAGAACCACAAATTAATAAAAAAACCCACGTTTTATAAAGCTACAAGTTACAATTTTACAGGTCTAAATTGGCAACACTGCTCAAATGGCTGGTCGTCATTGGTTGAGGTTGTGTCAAATGGAAACTTGTAACCTGTAAATTGTAATTTGTAGCTTTATAAAACAGGCCCTAGGTGTAATGGCCCCTTGTTTTAGAGCTGGTATCTCCTAACTGTTTATGCAAATAACACCCCAGTGGCACTAGAGAAGACACTTTCGACAAACGTTATCGTTATCGAGAACGTAAACGATAGACGTAGCTATTGAACGGTTGCTTCGAGGGGTTTATATCAACTCCATATATTTTTAACGAAAAGCGTTAAGCATTTTTCTAAGGCCCCTGAACACAGCCCCTAGCTAAAATGCAAATGCTACTAACGTTGTTCTTTTCGTTGATTACGAGTTTTATCGCAACGAACAAGAATGTCATTCAATTCATTTTGAGCGATAGAAAAGAAAAACGTTAGTAGCGTTTGAATCTTAGCTAGGCGCCCAGGTTGGTTAAAATGGCCGCTAGACCATCGAATCAATTGAAGTTTATAACAGTGAAACACTTACCTCAATTTCTGATGCTTTGTCGTCTAACAAGCATTGGGAACTCACTAATCCATATCTAGACAATATCCTGACGCCCTGAAAAAAATCAACAGTTTAATAAATATTTATTTAAAGTTAAAGAGCTCAATGTTAAACGTTTTAAACAGCTTTTGAATTAAACAAACATGTTGCTAGGAATCTGATATCAAGACTCGAAAGAAATTACAGTTTTCGATGACTACTTTCCTGAGACGAATATCTAAGCCAAGATAGGCTTTATTCTACTCGGTAAAATCATAAATGTCGTTATCTATTAAAGGGACCTTATTGTCGATGGCACTTCCGCCATTATTAACGATGCTCCGATATAAATACAACATTAAGTGACATAGTGCGGAGTAACAGTAGATAACGCCACATATTGCTTTTTACATGTTTTTATCGTATTGTCAACATTACTATAGCTGCTGCTATTTAATTTCCTACCGACTTTATCATTATTATAATGTTCGATGTTCAATATAATAACTGGCCGACTGGACATTATAGGTATTTATAGTTAAAAAATACTGATAAAACTAAAAAAAACTTACAGTCTGAAACACGTATGCGGAATAAAGCACTTGCAGTAAGTTGTAGACAATCAACACAGTCCTGAGCTGGAAGGCTGGTCGTTTCTCCATGTAGGCTGGACCCAGTTTCAGCACAAATGCCATGTACGCCAACCATATCACTAGGATAGGAACTGGTGTATCCATCAAGAACCAATCATTTACGTAGTCGTCTGAAACAACAAATAATTCACATGTCCTCGTGTAAACAGTTAATTGTTTTGATTATCACATTTTTGAACCGAAGCTTATTTGGTAGACAAAGATATATATCGGGGGATTAATGTGACACAAATCTACCCAGTCACGTTAACTCAAAGCTTGTACTGGGCACTACAAACTCTGAGCATTTTGGAATGGGTGCTAAATTCAACCAAAATCAAGTAGCTTAGAAAAAAATAACCTAAAACTTTATTGTTTGTTTATTGTTTTGAAATCTTGTTAAAATGCACCAACTATAGTCGGGACTTTTTCATTCCGTCACTCATATAAACAAATCAATTTACCATTATTAGTCCATATTCGCGTACTTTTGAAGGTTGAGCATGGTCATATTATTTATTTATACACTTATTCATTGTTTTCATGTTTATTTTGAGGTAGTAATCTCTATTTAGAATTGTATTTTTTGATGAAAAGCACTTTCGGTGAGAATACAATTAGACTGACTGATGCTTGTCATATACGTAACGTATTACATGTATTATTTGATTGATTAATTAGATAAGAGAGGTTTTCGTCTCTGTCGCACCCAGCATATAATACGATGATGTTGAATATATATTTTAATTTTCTAATTAGAGGTAACATTATTCTTATCACTACTTCATCCTCTATCTAAAGATAATTACAGTCAGGTATACTTGTTATTGTCATTGGTAGTACTAGAGATTTTTTTTATGCATTATGCAGACTCTAGAATGTTTCCTTCCTTCGTAGTAATTATGAAAGTTTTAATTATACCTACAACCGCAATACCTAGGTAAAGAGTGATGTAGGTACTTACGGGTACCACTTCCACAACTCTGTTTTATAACCAGATTTACTAAAGCTTTTCCACGTTTCATAATAATTTAATTTACACTCACTCATAAAGTAATAATTTATTTCCAATACACAAAACAGTCGTGCTTCTACATCCACGTCACACGGTACAAGTAAAAACCGTCTTCAAAATTATTTTTTGAGGCCAGAAATGCAAATGGAAGAAACGGACTAGTAAAATCATAGTAAATCAATTTAGGCTATATATTATTTTACAATCCTAATTTTTATCACTTGAATTTTATTTAGATAGCTACTCACATGCGGCTTTTGAATACCAAGGCACATCGGTAGCATTCTCTAAAGTCACCATTATTACACTTGTGCGCTGATCGGCGACAAACAAACTAATGATGGTCATCGGAGCAGATATACCGTATAAACATATTCCTAATCATAATGTTAATCACTTGCCGATATTGAGGGTTCTTTCGTTTAATTCCATAAATTAACTATTAACTGACAATGTTAACATATTCAGGAAGTATTTTAATTTGAATTGACTTGAAAATATTGTATAGAAAAAAAACAAAAGAGGTGAAAAAGGGGAGGACACCCGATACAGGCTGGTTGGGTGAATTAATTTATTTGTTATGGTGTTCTAACAATTGGGGCCTGCTCTTTACGTTTATCTATTATGTAGTGTTCTTTTACAATTTTTTTTTATTTAGAGCAAATAGTATTAAATTATTGGATTTTCCATAAAACGGAATTCTGTATTTACCTAATCTGGGTGTTGAATATATGAACTTCTTTCACTTTTGTGCTGAATATTTACTTGAAATTAATGTTTTTTGAGATTTTATAGCTTAAGTTGTAAGAAGGAAACGAATATTCTTCTACGGCTAAGTAAATAGTAAATTAATATTAAGTCTTGGTTTATTATTATTATGTTTTGTGTACGCAAAAGAAACTCGTATTTTTGAAAAAAAATATATATCGTTCTGTTTTTTGCGACATGCAGAAATAGTGACAGATAAATCGAACTAATAAAATTCAATAATTTTGAGGAGGTAAACACGTAAACTGAAAATTTTGACGATGCGATATAATTTCTTTGTAGTGATCCTACGGGCAAAGCTAGCGGTCCCAAGTTTGAGCCCCAGTAAGAGCAAATAAATAATTGCGCGATTTTTTACTATATAACCAAAAGACAAAAACACTCTTGCTCTACTTTTACGGGGGTCCTTTGAAAAGTACTAAAATTGTTCTTTTATTTTATACTTATTTTAATTATGCATATAAGTGCGCAGTATAAATATCTTTATCCGTACAAAATTTCCGCTACGTGTCTTTAATAGTTCGTCGAAAATCTTGATATCCATGACGAATGTGGATCGATCAATAATTACGTTGTTATTTACATGATATAGTAATTTGCATTTTATTTCCTAACATGAGCACTTCTCATGAGTCTACAGAGTAGTTTAGTAGCTGTATTTGACCGTCATTGCAATATTCCATGGTCAGGGTCGTTATCGTATAGTGATTTAAATATTATTATTATCCTTTTCCTTATAATTAATTTTCATACTTGGCGGCATTGCATACATAACTAACAAATAAAAAACGTGTATTATGCAATCCTGCTTAGACTACTGTTCGGTTGTTTCTTATAGAATGGTTTTTGATGCTGTATCACATTTTTATTACATTCATTTATTAAGGCCGACTCTGAATCATAACCAGGGTTCCCATCACCAAAGTTTAGGTAAATATATAAACGGATTTCCGATCCCTTATCATAACCATATTACTCAAGCTAATCACACAATTATTTATTAACCTAACTAGGGATCAAACTTTAGAACAGATTTATAAGTCCAAGTAACTACAAGGTACGCTACCCTGGTCGACACTCTGGAGATTTCCACAGTGTTGTCAGTGAGGACCTTATTGATGAGAAATCCCACTTGACCTTGGGAAAGACTATCGTCTTTGCGGAAGTACAGTAGATGACCAGGTTCCAAAGCCATTGTGTCCTCCCCTTCTCTTCGGACTTTAGATTAGAGATGAAACGGATGTTTAGCTACTTAATATCCGGCCAAAATTGATGCCGGATAGCCAGATATCCGGCCGCCGGTTATCAGGCCGAACATTGCAGATTTGCGCATCATAATATCGTAAGTACCCTTACCATGAGTTACAACTACCGTACCGTACTCGCTGGTGTGTCGAATGCTCTGTCCCTTATAGTATTTAGAGTCACCTTATAGAGTGTAAGGGAGAGATTATTCGACTCGCTAGTAGGGAATGCAAATAACCGGTTATTACCGGTTTTAACCGGGTATTTTCATACAGAAACGGTTAATAACCGGTTAAATTGCATTCCCTAATTAGAATACGATTCGAAAGTACCGTATCTCTTAAACGGCACAACCGATTTTCTATGACAATAACCGGTTAAAACCGGTTATAACCGGTTATTTGCATTCCCTAATTCTAATAGCGGTTATAAGCAGTTATTGTAAATTTAACAGCATTTTTGGCAGTAGTAGCAAATATTAAATCGTTTCAACCAAGCATGAAATAAAATCAAAGGCATTTAGAACTAAGTAATAATTTAGTTGGTAATTAAATAACAGTTTCACAAAAAAAACCCGATCAACTCATGTTAAAGTCTCGTCTTGAAGACCGCCTGTTATCTACCTCTGCTTTTAAGTTTTATGTTCTGTATTGTTTGTATACTTTTTTGAGGTGTGCAGTATAGGGTGTATTAAATACTTTAAACAGATCGAAAATACAGAAAATATTCTATGTAAAGCCCAATATGCATAATGAAATTAAAGGTTAATGTGAGCATTTCTCTTTTTTTTTGCCACTATGAGTGACATATCCAGAATTTAAAAAAAAATGGCAGGTAGGTAGAGAACATCAAACTATGCAATAATTAAATAATATTCTAATGTGTCCCAAAATATTTGTATGGAAAGTTCCGTTCCGTTACCGATATTCATACGTTTTTGGTAACACAAAAGGAACTTTCCATACAAATAATTTGGGACACATTAGAATATTATTTAATTATTGCATAGTTTGATGTTCTCTAACCACCTGACATTTTTTTTTAATTCTGCAGATTTCACTCAGTGGTAAAAAAAAAGAGAAATGCTCATATATTATTATGATAAATACTGTACAAAATTATAATAACTGATTAAGTAAAAAGTGTAATGTTTCATTTTCGACGACAACATGATATTATATTATTTTAAACGTCAATCATATTATACACCTCGACAACCCTAGGTCCCTTTCGTATGTCATTGTGACGTCATTGCCCCGGTTTTGCTGAAAAATACGATCACTCCTTATAAGTAACACCCTTTTTAATGCGTAGGTAATTTATAAAGAATGGCGTAAGGTTGATCGTCATCAAAAATGTGATTAGCATGAGGTTAGAGGTCTGTCGAGCTCACAGAACAGAAATAACAGTAGAAGTGTCAAGCGGCCGTGTAACGTGTGGCATGGTTACGCGGAGTTCCGCGCAACCTACCATACTTTTGCCGCGATCGCTTATTTCGATATTTCTAAAATAGAAAATAAATCCAGAAGCATGCCTTATCGTGCTTTTTTGGAATGTAAAAACGATAGTCGCACCGAAAACATTTTCCATGGTGGCGTGTTGTTTTTATTACAGTTAGTTTGAGTATTGGCGACAACAGGTCTAGTACTAAGCGAAGCTCATGCCACTTCCACTGTTATTTCTATTCCGTGATCGAGCCCAATGTTGGATAAAGCTGCCTAATTGAGATTGCACGCGGTAAAATGTGTTTTGTACGCTTTGACGGGACTACATAAACTTTCCGGTTAATATGAGCTGCGTGGAGTTAAGAGTATCACACCCCGTTTGAACCATGAACGTTGGACGTCTATACATGTTAATTTATTTAAGCTGTTTTAAATTCAAAATATTTAATTAGCAACGTTTTTCGTCATTTGTGTAGGTACTAAAGTTTTTAATAATTGGTAATGAACCGGTACGGAAATATTTTTTGTGGAAAATGAAGTTGCGAAAAGCCAATTTTAAAATTGTTTTTTAAATGAAGCATGTGTAGTCAGTCAGTAAGGTATATGCATGAAGGTAGTAGGAAGTGTGTGGATGCAGCGGAGTGATTCTCTCAAAAACGGCGGTCGGTTGGACGAACGGATGAATGTCGCAGCGGTGAGTTTAACCCTTTGAACGCCAAGAACCACTAAAATGGTCGTTTACTGTCGTGCCTACCACGCCATCGACCCATATAGTGGTCACAGATACAGTGCAAAATAGACCCGAGTATTTGTGACGTAAGGTTGACATTAGCTGTGGTTTTTAGCTGTCATTGGCGTGTGAGGACGACGTTTGTATCAAGCCAAAGGCGTTCAAAGGGTTAAGTAGTCTCGTCAAAGCGAACAAAACAAATTTTACCGCGTGTATTCTCAATTAGGCAGCCTTACACGTCCGCTCGCTCGACGGGTCGCATTGGATCGCTCTGGCTGGAAATCAAAGGCTATGTTTACCCTACCCTGCCTCCTAATACTCCAGGTAGCGCTGTACGCAAGGGAACACCTTGACCAGAGGGCCCTTCCAAGATGCACTACGCTAACTAGCGTTTCTATTCGTTTCGTTTTTAACCAATCACGTCACTGGTAGATCACGTGACTTTACGTATCGCGTCATCTACCAGTGACGCGATTGGTTTAAACACGAAACGAATAGAAACTATAGTTAGCATAGTGCATCTTGGCAGGGCCCTCAATACCCGACGCGAGGCGGCACAGGCGATTACGCTCTACGAAATGCTCACGTTCTGCGCTCAGTTAAGTGTAACCTAAAAAAAAAAACGAGGAAACTAATCCATATGATGGATACAATAAGGCACGGTCCCACCGCCGGCGAGTAAGCTATGAACTATCGGCTATTTTCTTGTCCAAGAAACGAACAAAAGATAATTGCTCCCGTGTAAATAAAAGAGAGAGAGATATAAATTTATAGTTTATCGCTGAGCGAGTGAGCTATACTCGCTGAACTATGAACTATAAATATATATCTCTCTCTTTTGTTCGTTTCTTAGACAAGAAAATAGCCGATAGTTCATAGCTTACTCGCCGGCGGTGGGACCAGTGCCTAAGTTGCCAAAATCAGTAACAGATGCATCGAGCTTGCCTAGTTTTAAAATAAGGTTAAAAAACTCGTTGCTTGAGCAGTCATTCTTTAGTTACGAAAATTTATTAAAGATACTGTATAGCGTTACTTGAATAACGGTACGATATTTCAATTATTTTTTTGACACCACGCAATATAATTATATTATATTACAAATATAGAAATACAGGCCAAAAAATATCACAGTTTAATAGCATAACAGTAAAAGAAAACTTGAGATGACAGCTAGTTTAGAACAGCTGCAGTTTTAATGCAATAAGATATTAACAACAAGATAAAGTGGAGAGCTAGAGATCGAAGGTCGCTAGGAGGATATATCTTAATGATTGCCATAAAAAATAAAAGTTGTTTACATTATAGGGAAATGTAATTCATGACGTATAAGTCACTGAATTGCTAATTGGTCTTTACGAAGCATTGACTGAAAGTCATTGTTCGTTTTGATAAAAACATTTACCGAAATCGTTTAAATTTTTCACGAATTTCAACAACATGTTTACAACTTCAACAACTTTGTTTTAGTACCAATTGTCAGATTTATTGAATAATACTAATGAAACCACATATTTAACAGCAATCTAAATGCTTTTTCTTGCAAATTACGCAAAAAAATATCGGTTATATTATAGTGCATCACTATTCCTCGCGCAAGTTATATAAAAGTGATAATCTAAAAATAAAAAAGGTTTCCTTATAAAAATTATGTTCCACGCCCTAAAAAAAATCTTTATACAAATATGATATTCCTCTAAAATAACAAAAAGTTGAATTTTGCCCTTATTCTACCGAAGGTGAAAGCACATCCTGTGCTGCTACTAAGAACTGCCCTAATACACAGAATCTTTTGTCGTCTTTATTAACATTCGGGTACAATTATATAGGTACCTAATTCTGAAAATGTATTGCAGTTATATTAACTTGTTGTAATTAAATAAGGTGATATTTACTATACAGTGTGAGTCAATCAATGCCCCCTGGAGGAGAATAACTCTACATAATAAAGATAACGAAATGTATTGAAAGGAAACATTTCTTTAGAAATTAGAAAAAAGTCAGCCTAGGAGCCGGAGAAATAGAAATACTCCGAGTAATGCTTGGTTAAAATATTATAATATTAATATATTAACATATTAATGTCTTTTGCAATAAAGCCTAGAAAAGAAAAGGTAAATAAAAGGCGTCCAATTAACATAATTGCACAATACAATTTAATTTCAAAAAATGTTTTTTAAATAAACTTCAGACAGCTTATTAATATTATTAGCTTTACATACTTTTGCTTTTCAGAATCTGAAAGGAAGCGTCGTTAGCAGATTTTTCGATTTTGCGACTGATGTCCATATTTGTTAATTTATCTGCCCTGCTACTGTGACCTTTATAGTCCTTCTTCGTATAGGACTTAAGGTAGAAACTAGTGAAGAGATGAATCATAAAAATACAGTTGGCTAAAACAATAACTAACAAAATGTTGGACGGGCGACATTTTGACATAAAACTTGCAGTAGCGACATGCGTCAAGATCAGTAGGAATTGAATCTGCAAAAAAAAAATGTTTTCAGCGCAATTTAAAAAACCTCGAATTACGAAAATGACGACAAGTTGGAAGAAATTAAATATGCTTTCCAAGGTATTCAATACCTGACCAAAATTCTTCAAAATCCCTTGTTTAAAATAGTACCTACATTTTGTAATTTTATCTAGTGGTTTTTATCACGCCGTTTTTAAAAGTAACAATCATAAAAACAGTTAAATTTTTATCAAGGATTATCACAGGAGACGTTTGAATTATAAAATATGCATTTTTCATTCTTGTTTAGTTTTATAAATGAAATATGAGTCCTTACCAGCTGAAATATGGTGATATACTTCTTCCACCATAGATACTTCTTAAGGCTTGGGAAGGCCGATAGCCCATAGTACGTATACATAATGATGTGTACGAACGAGTTAAACGTTCCGATACAGAAGAATCCATAATTCGGGTCGTACTTGACCATCAGCCATGCAAGAATCAACACCATATTGTGGTGGTACACGTGTAGAAAAGATACTTGACTATTCTTCTTTCTAAGTACGAAGAACACTGTATCTAAAAGTTCTGAAACTTTCGCTAGGAGATACAGGTATATGCATCGGGCTACCTGAAATTTTAAAAAGAAATTACTTAATGCTTTGTTTCTTGCCAAGGAAATCATAATAAAGCTGCGACCACATCGTTGCTTAAAATACGGTGACGGTACGGAATCGCAGTGACGCGTCGTATCAGCACCGTTTTTGACGCAAGCTCCACACACCAATGCTTAAAAAACGGTGACGGTACGGAATCGCAGTGACGCGTCGTATCAGCACCGTTTTTGACGCACGCTCCCCACACCGCTGCTTAAACGGTGTCGTTGCGTAAACAAAAGACGGGGTCATAGTAACAACATGGCGCCGTTTTTGACGTACCGTAATATACGCACCGTTAAGCAGCGGTGTGGGAGCTTGCGTCAAAAACGGTGCTGATACGACGCGTCACTGCGATTCCGTACCGTCACCGTATTTTAAGCACCGGTGTGGGCGTAAATTAAATCTGCCAAAAGGTAGACACTAAGGTTTGTAATGAGGACCATAACATTGATAAATAAAGGAGCTCTTTATGCGCTTCTTGTTTTTGGTACGTTATCCAGCCACGGGCTGTTTCCAAGCGGCTGAAGACAAACCGCGGAAAGGCCTTTGGCATCTGTATGTAGATCTAGAAGCAAAATAGCTTCATCTCTAGAAAATATTAAACTCTTCCTAAACCACACAATGGATTTGGGCTCCCTCTATTTCGCCGAAACTTTTTACGCCAAATGTATAATTACGCCGAATTTTGTTTTCGCATAATTTTTCCCCAGCTTAAACGGAAAATATTTTTTTAAATGTTTTGTGTAATCCTGGTAGAGTAAGTAGGTAAGGTTATTTTTAATTTATTATTTTTTCAAATTAGTGAAAGGTATTAATAGAATAATAATTATACGAAATTAGTATTCTGCGAAATCATATATTTGGACAATTTATAATTATGCGTAAACAAGGGGAACCAATGGATTTTGATGGGGATTTCACCATCAGCAGTTAGTTAATTTTTCACGGAAGGTAAATTGTGGTTTCTGTACGGATGTTACAGAAAATTCACATAAACCAAAGCAAATCGAGGGCAGGTTGCTAGTTTTTAATATATGCATATTATTATAATATTTAGCAATTTAAGTGCCAACTTCACCAAAAAATGTTAACATTTTAACAGACGATTAGAGTGTCAGCTGTCAAAATGTATGAACTAACAGTCGATTAACATTAATTAATATTTAACATCGTTTGGTGAAATTGGTACTAAAGATGTTGTTAAACTTACTGCTGTGTGTATAACTTTGTTATCTGTCACGCAATCTGAACGAAAGAATCCATGGTGAAACAGAAAATAAAATCCCTGAAACAATGAAAGTATTATTTTTTTATTAGTGTAAGTAAGTATAGCCCGAAGACTCAAATTAATATGAGTACAGGATGCTTTTGAGTGCGGGGCTTTGAATGTACTATCGCCTGCGGTGACTTTGGGTAGATACAAACGAGAATCATTTTTAGCCGACTGCGCGATGCAACTGGGGCTCTAAAATGAAATCAGTAATTCGAACTTCGGATCGCCCCGTCACTTTCTTGCGAATTAGTGACGCGTCGAGAGCAAAAGGGATAGCAATAGACGAAGTTCGAAGTACGGATTTCAAAGTAGAGCCTCTGTTTATCAGCACGGCTAGCACAAGTTGCCCTTGTTTGTCACTCGGATCTCCCTTTCTATCTAGTCAGTAACGATAAAGACGCACTGAGCGACAAGCGAGAAAATACAACTTGTACTACCCGTACACAGCCTTTATACTTAGGGTGACGGCACCAACGATGGACACTTTTAGCTGACAGGCACCAGTAATGGTCACTTCACTCTTAATTCAAATTGCATACGGTCCTAAATTGATTGTTGCAAAACAAATGAATAACCCTTATCTTCTGTTAAATAAGAATCAAGTGTCCATCATTAGGTTCTTGTCCATTACTGGTTCCGTTACCCTATAATGTTTGTATGTAGGTTTGTTCCTTTGTGGTGCTTAAGAAACTTAAAGCGTATTTTGATGTCAATCAATTTGTCTTCTTGTTTGATCTTGTTAATCTGTAAAGATATGACAGTAATCGAAATTCAATATGGTGGCAACCAAACGCCATATTGTAATAAAAAGGCGACGAACTATGAAAAGTGGGGAATCATTGAATAGGAATTTAAAAATCATCATTTTTCATTTTGCATGATCATTTAGGATGTATATCAATTTAAAGTTGGTTGGCAACATTTGAGTTTTTTAGAGCTTGATTTTTGTAATTTCGCTGCATACAAAAGTCCAGCTGATTTTGCGCCGCCGTGTGAACCAAACAGGAGTTTTGTATAAAACCGAATGTAGAAATAACGCGACTCTCAACTCAAAAAATTACGCTCGTTTGGCTTCACCTTTAAGGCAAATAATCGTTTGAACGTAGCTCGTGCTCAAGCGATAACACTTTACACATACTGGCTAATAGATGGCAAATATTTTTTCTCAGGTGGAACACCGCGAAAGCAGGCGAGGATACATATGTACGTACGTTACGTCACGTTTATATAAAGTTATTTTCAAAGTCATAGTACAAAAGAAGTAGCATTCGAGGAGTAGAATCGATAACTACATTTAAAACCTGCACAAGGGCATCCTGTATAAGAGTTTTGAACGATATTTAGTGTCCTTTCGACGCGGAATCAGCGTTAGCTGATCAAAAAACTCTTTATTTTTACGCAATAAGAGCGAAACAAACGTCAATCGGCTCGGCTCGGTTCGCTTCGGCGTTGCGAACGGAACGGCGACGTCGTTTTCGCTCTTGCTATTGCTATGCATGGACATAAAACTTTCTTACCGGCTCAAGCCGATTCCGCGTCGATAGGTTTGGGGAGACACTTAGATGTGTAAATATTTTTGACTCACTTCACTTCACACATTAAAGTGTGAACGGATATGAGAAAAACACACGGACTTCTGTCTGTAATAACAACCACATTTTACTTGGTCTTGGATTATTCAAGCATAACAAACAGCAGGTTAAGCAAACACGACTGATTTTAAAATACGTGTGATAACTTCTGCAGTATCAGGGGGATTACCATGACTTATCCGAAACTTGGTCATTCATTAATAATTTGTGCAAATGCAAAAGTTGTATCTTGTCTAGGGGACACCGTTAATGTAGGAAAACATGTCAAAACTTTTATGTGGTTATCTTGTTTTTTTTTTCGTTTTTCTCCCTCTATCTCTCTCTCTCCTAGTTTTGTCATGTTTTCCTGCTGAACTACGCATGATATTTGATAATATATTTTATTTAATATTTATAGCTTTATATAATACTAGACTAAGTACTATCATTGTAGTAAGAAATATGGTTAAAAAATAACTGACTGCTGAGTTTCTTGCGGCGTTTCTTCTCGGCAGTGGTCTCCTCTTGGGAAGCGCTGGTAGACTCATGACGTGTAAAAGTGCCCGTGCGGCCTACTTACTGAATAAATGACTCATCTTTATCTTTTTATCTTACTAAAGCAGTTGTTTTTGAGAGAAAGGCACCGAGCTGTGTAACTGCTATAGCTCTATCCCTTAAGGAAACTAATGCCTGAAAACAAAGATCCATCTATCTATCTATTTATCTGGACATTTTAGATGTATGTATAAACTCACCCGCCACGCTAAGTAAGCAGAATAAAATACTTGTAGAGCGTTATACACCATTATCGTCCTCCTGAGTTGGAAGGCTGGTCGTTTCTCCATCATCGCCGGGCCCAGTTTCGTTACGAATGCCAAATACACCACCAATATCGTCAGGACTAGACTTGGTGTATCCATTAGGAACCACTCATCGACGAAATCGGCTGGAGACAAAGAAAATGTTATCCGTTTGCTCCATAGGATTATTCTAGCTATTCACGTTTCATGCCGCTTTTGTAATGTAAGAATCTTATTTTCGTTTCTATTTTTATTATACCCGGTGGGAACGAGTAACCCGCTAAATTTTAATCATCGATTCTAGAGCCTATTTGGAGTATATAATGTAGTGTAACATGAAGTCCAATAAAGTATAATTTCCGAGATTTTAATTATTTAAAAAACAATTCCATAGTTAAATTACTTTGAACTTTGTCACCTGTACCTAAAGCATTATTAACTTAGAAATTGATTAAATTAATTTGTGTTTTACGTTGATGATATTGTTACTTACAACATGAATATTTCTTAGTAAATAATGCTTTAGGTTAAGGTGACAAGGTTCAAATTAAATTAACTATGGAATTGTTTTTTAAATAATAAAAATCTCTAAGTTGAGTCGCTTAACTTCAAACTCGAATATGTCCTTGAAATATGGTATACGAAATTAAAATCTAAGTTGTTTAAAAAAAGACCGTTGTCCTTTTGCATAGACTTATCGGAGTTTAAAATTAAGCGACTCAGTTGTTTTTTGTGATTCACATAACACACATATTTTAAATGGGAAGGTGTGTACGTTGGTAAAGTATTCCTAGCTTCTTAATAGCTTCGGGCTGGCTATTGCTATCACGCTTGCACTCACAACTGACAGTATATTTTGTCACTCGTGCGTCATAGAAAAACGAAGATGGCCGATCGCTATTAAGAAAATGGTAACACTGCATGCTTGTTACTCCGGCAAACTAAAACAGCTAAATGAATTTGGATTTGGAATGAAGAAAACGGATACCGTGGATTAACATAATTATGCTACCTTAGAAATATCCCGAAAATAGTTATAGAAAAACTACAAATTAAATCCAAATTGTACACACTAACCTGCCCCCTTGAAGTACCAAGGGGTTTTCAGAACTTCGATTTCCATAATAAAACTCGTTATTGTACACTTGTTATTGCGGCAGTGGAATTATAAATGCCAAAAAAAGGTACCTAAATATTATAAATTTTCTTTGATTTCATATTAAATATATGCAACGAAAAATCATAAATGGACATTGTTATACATGAAACAGCCAAGGAATTTGGAAACAATTAAATTAAATTAGTTGGGCTGTGAATAGCGTTGACTTGTTTTTCTTCAGGGATTGTTCTATAATTATACCAAATATATCGCTTGTATGTTTTATCGTTATAACGATAGAAAAAACAATTTGCAAAGTTATTGGTTGCAGGACCGCGTAAAATTAAAAAAAAAAACAATGTCATTACTGTCGTATATGCAGCGCGTAGCGGCCAGGAAATATACTTTTTAAAACCATGTTTTACTAGTCTTCTAGGGAAACCAACTCAAAACAGCCAAATACTCACTCGTACTACAGTATACATAAGTACATAATAATAATACTCACGCCTTCATTTCCAGGGTGGGGTAGGCATAACTACAGAATTACCAACAACTCTAAAAAGTTGTTGATTCTGTAACCACATTTTGCACAATCAGGCTAAGACGGCGGAGCGTAGGCGGAGACGGATACTCGTACTAAGTTCTCCCAATTTTGTTTTTCTTTTTAAAATTTCATACTTAGAATAATTAACCGGCGTTTATAGCGCCTTTAAGATTGACTGAAATAGGTTACTTCTTTTCTTTAATATTGCGTTCTTAACCTAAATAAAATGTAAAATTAACTTAAAAGTTTTATAAATGTAATATTTTAAAATCAATTTTATTTTATTTTATTTTATTTTGATAAACGTGTGATTTTTTTAATAAGTACCTAGATTAATTATATTTCAGATTGAATATGGCATTATGATTAATGAAGTGTACTTTAAAAAAATAAGGAGGGAGAGTAAATTTTTTCCAGCCTGTATAAAAAATTTGTTAAAAGAAAACAAAAAAATAAATTTTCCTCACATCGATCGTTGAAGAAAAGCACTAAATACAAGCCTCGACCGTGAAGAGCGGTTGCAAGACTCACATATAGCGTACTCGATCATACTCGTCCTGAAACCGCCATCTTCCCGGTATCTGCAGTAATGTACTATTCTTTTAAGGGGACCCCCTTTATTATTTTACTTTCTTCATAAGAAAATGTAAGTAAATCCGCCGAAATAAAACAGATTCTGAAAAAAAAAACTCGCTATTTATGAGTTATGAGGGTTCAAAATTTACAACTTTTTAAAGTTAATTACGGACGGACGGACTGACAGCGGTAGGCATATGGTCCCGTAATAAAGTCCCCCTTCGGGCACAGATCCCTAAAAAGTGGTACGTGTTCAAAAACTCATTTTTCGAAAAACAAAAATGCTTTTGGCAGTTTTTTGCATAACGTCATCCAAATTAAATACAAATGACCCGTATTTTAAATGAGGTCACGTCAATGTGTTTTTAAGTTAGCGATAAAGTTTTTAATCGTGGTTTTTAATTTGTGGTGTAAACAATATGCACAGGTTCCTCAAACAGCTGATAGAGAGAAAGATGGTTTTTGAATGTTTTCTTTTCAATCTTTATTTATTTATAGGAGCTTTGGTATTACAGGAGCCATGCCAACCCCATATCCCTAATCTACCTTACCAACTAAGTTAGGTACTTACTTATTTGAATAAAGTAAAAAGCTCGAAGTTTGCGAATACCTGGTTCAATGACGTAGTTATATTTTTTTTATATACAGATGCCTAAAAGATGCCGTCTGCAAACACATCATTGCACAAAACGAATTAACAAGCAAGTTCTTAGGTATATAGTCCTTATGATGTACAATATCGAATAATGAATTAAATGATCTCTCCCAACTAACTTGACTATGATTGAGGTAAAAACGAGGAGAAAACCGATTACAAATTACGGAAAGTAAAACAAACCAATTGTTCAGGCGCAAGCGCCTGTAGAGATACGAATAATACAGACTTTACCAAATTATTTTGGTTTTATATAATTTGTAAAGAATAGTCTTTGTGTATTTCTTTGACGCCCATAATAATGTTTTTTTAATTGATATGTTTGCAATTATAACTGTAAGTTGTATTATGAAATTAAATCTAAATCTACAACGCTACAAACAACATTGCTTTACGGTTAACCAGGCGTTGATTTGGTTTTTTTTTTTACCCAACTGCGTCAGAAGCCTCCGTCCTCTAGGATCCATTGATAGGATCCATTAAATGGGTCAAGTGGACTATAATTTGTACATTCAAATCCATTAATGGAGTAGAGTGGGCTTTAATGTACACTTAAATCCACTTGGAGTCATTTACACTTTTTAATACGCTGCGATCCATCAATGGATTCTGTTGCACTCTTAATTACACTTCGATCCATCAATGGATCTTAGTACACTACTATGCATAAGAGTACCCATCAATAGATTGTATTAAACGTTTAATACTCTTGGATCCATCAATTGATGGTTACTCGTGGACATTGTAGTATACTAAAATCCGTAGTATATAAAAAGTTCAATTGAATCCATTCATTAATCTTGGTAGTCTTCATAGTATATTTAAATCCATTGATGGATCCCAGCGTATTAAAAAGTGTAAACGACTCCAAACGGATTTAAGTGTACATTAAATCCACTCTACTCCATTAATGGATTTGAATGTACAAAAAGTCCACTTGACCCTTTAGTGGATCCTATCAATGGATCCTAGTGGACGGAGACCGTCAGAAGGTGGTCAGAAGTGACCCAAAGCAAGTTTTTGGTGATAATGTGTACGTGTTTGTCTGTTACTGTGTAATTGCTTATAATAATTTATTTATAATATCAAATATTAGATGTCAATTTATTTTAATACTACAGTGTCTGGTTACCACTAACACTAAATAATACAGTATCCTAAAATATTGAAAAAGTCAGTGTATAACAGTATTTATACTTTACTCATGCATGTTATGTCATAGAACGCTTGGCCTAACAGTAATTTTTTATGTTGATCACAAAACAAATTTGAGGTATAAAATTGTTTTATGTTGCCGGGGATACCATTGTAGATCTTAGGGCCCAAGTCGCTTCGGTTAATTTGTACAGATTTCCCACATTTTGCATCTCTGGTGACGGTTTGACTTCACGGGAAAAGCTTCACTATTTTCCCTTACGAACCTTGTGACATAGTCACATTTTTAAAGATAAATTATATTTTTTAAACAATTATAGTAGATTGTTTAACAAGGGACTAAAACAAGCCATAATGACACGAGATTTTTAGCCACGCAAGCGAGAGCGAGGGTGGCTATAGTTCGAGTGTCATTATGGTTGTTTAGTTTCGCGTTAAACACTCTACTTTTCACTATGAATGCGAGGAAGAAAGTTTCTTCCAAATTTGTTCCGCGATAGTTTTAAAAGTAACGCTTTAAATACTTGCATATTTAGCCAACAGATTCAAACTTGAAAACTATTTTAAAATTACTTGCACCATGCATAATAAAATGAATTCATCCTTAATATAATTAAATAGCTTCATACTCGTTATCATTAATCGTGTTTCATGAAATTAAATCGTTTTTTTTTTATATTCTTGCACAGTTGAATAACTGAAAATGGCGATAATCCTCCACTCACAAACACCGTGATGGGATGTTTAGGGGTTTCCAAAGTAAATCAAAAAAAAACTTTAATCTCTAGAGATTAATAAAAAACTTTAGTCCCGATGTGCAAAGACTAAAGTAACATTTTAAGAGCATGAGAAGTGAAAAATATTATTATTAAATGCGACACAGGAGGGTTGTCACCAAAAAGTTGCTTGAGGTCACTTCTGACGCAATTGGGTAAAAGTAGGTAACCAAATCAACGCCTGGTTAACACGTAAAGCAATTTTGTTTGTAGCGTTGTAGATTTAGATTAATTTATTTCATATAATACAAGTTACGGTTATATTGCACACTTGTCAATTTTTAAAGAATAGGGAATATGCATGAATTTTTAATTCGCATTTCTTGGAAAAATATGAAAATAACGTAAAAGAGATCACCATAAGTGAAATTAAAACTAAAATTAGCCAAGAAAAAAACGGATGATACAAGCATTTTAAACTGCTAATAAGACAGTGATTAGACAGAGATCCGATATGCACTGTGACGTCATGTGACAAGTCAGCCATATTTATAAACGTCATGTTAAATGCTGTTTTGCTATAAAGAGATAGGAAAAATCTTCGTCGGCTTATATCTTGGTTATTTTAATAGTTTTCTCATATGTTTGTTTCATGAATCAGGTTTTATTTAAGCTGTGAAAAGAAGTCATATTTTAATCGGCAAAGAAACACACAAAGACTAATTTATACAAATTTATACGAGACCAAACAAAATCAATTTAGTAAAAGTCAATGTAAAAAATTAAGGGATTAATTATCTGCCCCCGATAGTGAAAAGGGCGCATCTAACACTTTTGTCAAAAATGAGTTATTCATATTGCCGTGATCAGCAGAAAAAGACCTACCTACTGATATTTTTAGTTTTTTCCTAGGTAGCCTAGATTAGAAGTTACCATAAGGAAAAAGGGCGTAACTTCACTCACTTTGTTACAAAAACTTCAATAAAAAGACGCATTTCAAAAACATGCAAATGGTCTTCATAAAAAAGACGTAACTACGGATAATGCGCCCTTTTGTTTTGTCAAACTTTCAACAATTTAGTAAAAGAAAAGACGCAAGGTATAATCCATCACCTAATACTTCAATAAAAAGACGCATCTAAGTACTTGTGCCTTTTCAACTAAGCCATGACATGAAAGGATTATTTTGACTTAGACGCATCTAACTTAAATATTCAATGAAAAGGGCGCTAGTGACCACTTGCGCCTTTTCAACTTAACCAGAGCTTGATAACCTTATGTTAACGCAGACGCATCTACACCTTATACTAAGTAGAAAAGACGCAAATGATCACTTGCGCCTTTTAAGTAGTGTATTTTGCTAATTCCCAAGTACCTATGCTCGTGGCATTTGCGTCTGATTTTGATGTAGGTTTTTTTTTTGCTATAATTAGAACCTTGAAAAGAGGTAGTTAAGCGTGCATTTAAATTTAAATTATGTCAGTCGAATATTAACCCTTAATTTAGCAAGAAGAAAAACATAAAAACTAAGTTAGTGTCATTATTTTTTGCGGTGTTTATATCTACCGGAAAAATCATAAGAATCCAAAGTCGGCTTAAATGTCCAGCATGATGGACGTTGCCAAAGATATGCAAAATATGTTTTCTATTTTTAAGAAATAAAAAATTAATGAAAATCCGCTTGCAGGTTTAGGGCTGATTTTTCAATCCCCAGATAAAACTATCCGTCAGTTAAATGTATTACTATCCTTTTCTGAAGTCATATGAAAGAAAAGGACGGAGCTAAAATTTACCTTCCGGATAGCTTTATCAGGGGATTGAAAAATCAGCCCTTAATTGAATAAAAACTGAAACATGATATGATAGTATTTTATAATATAGTGTTTGCTGGCGGCTTTGTCCGCATGGAACTCTGTTAATGAGTTTTCCTGTAGAAATTATTATATTTCCGAGATAAAAAATCAAAATGACCATCCCCGGGACTCATTCGGCGCTTGAGCGTAAAGAAGAAACAAATAAACAAACAAGTTTGCTGATGGCAGCGTTATTTTCCCGGCCTTGGCAACAGAACTTAGGAACAGTTCAGCATAGTAAACCTTGAGTTTGGACTTCTAATAAACATGTCAAAGACCAACCTAATTTCCTTTTTTTTTTTGGCCGTATCAAACGCGAGTTAGAACACTGCGGCATTGGCAATGGGAAGTATACTGGATACACTTTAACTAAGCATGTTTTTAAGACATAAATGGGACTTTTTTAATTTTTAAAATATAATTATGCAAATACATCATAATGTTGTCATATATTTACAGAAAAATCATAAAAATAAAACATTTACTGAGCGTAAGTGAGAAGCGTCTTTCCCCATTTAAATTCTGACGGCAATTGACGAAAAATTACCGTTCGCACTGGCTTTTTATATTTTTTATTTAGTATAGTTTTTGTATTATAATATTAATATGAGATTCCCCTGTATTACCTAAAATTCATCTAATAATTTTATTTTTACGCGTAGATTTTGGTTTTTACATCGTCCAGTTTACTTTTATCTTTTCATACGGTTTTTCATTATTATTTTCCTGATTGCACCTTAGAACGTTGTTAATGTGCAAACTAGTATTTCAAAACATTTATTTTACAGGCAATTGAACTACCTACATGTGAAAGAGTAAAAAAAGAGAAGATAATTACATTTTTAATTGAGTAAAGGTAGTTTTTTGAAATATCAATTACTATGTTAAAAAGACGTTTGTGTCCAAATGCGCCCTTTCATCTTAGGAAAAAAGCAGGAAATATCTGTCAAGCACTTAAATTAAAAAGAAGTTTGTGATTGTACTTAGTTGAAAAGGCGTAATTGGTTACTTGCGTCTTTTAAACGGAGTACCGAGTAATTTCCAGAGATTTTTTTGCTTAGATGAAAAGGAAAATCTTAAATAAATAAATAAATAAGAATAATTTATAAAATATTTTATTACTATATTGACAATATGGTAAATATCTATATTACGTCGTTTACGGAAAGTGTCTATGTCTATTTGTTTAGAGACAGCAAACATTTTTTTGATTTTCTACTAAAACATTTAATTTCTCGATTTCGACTTCATGTTAGATGCGCCCTTTTCACTATCGGGGGCAGTAATACACAATCTATATATATAAAAGGCAATGTCCCGGGTGACATATCAACGCCCAGCCCAAACCGATAAAGATAAAAAGTTGGAATTTTGACGGGTAGTTGGTTTTGTAATGGAGGCGTCGTTTAAGAAGGGATTTTTCGAAATTCAACCCCTAAAGGTATGAAAGGGGGTTGCAAAGTTTGTATGGGAAAAAGCATTTTTATGGTCTAATTTACTTGAAACTTGGTAGAAATGCTTTTCAATGCAAATAATGAGACACGTATTTCAGCGATTACTAAAATTCAACCCCTAGAGGGATGAAAGAGGGTTGCAAAGTTTGTATGGGAAAATGTACTTTTATGGTCAAATTTACTTGAAACTCGGTAGAAATGCTCTTCAATGTAAATAATGACACACGTATTTCAGCGATTACTAAAATTCAACCCCTAGAAGGATGAAAGGGGGTTGCAAAGTGTGTATAAATAAAATATTTTTATGATCAAATTTACTTGAAACTTGGTAGGAATACTCCTAAATGCAAATAATGAGACACGTATTTCGGCGATTACTAAAATTCAACCCCTAGAGGGATGAAAGGAGGTTGCAAAGTGTTTACAGATAAAATATTTTTAAGATCAAATTTACTTGAAACTTAGTAGAAATACTCTCCAATGCAAATAATGAAACACGTATTTCAACCCCTAGAGGGTTTCTACCCCCGTTTTACCTCCTCAGAGGTAATTTTTCCTGGATCGAGCATTTCTACCAAATATCAAGTTAATCAGAACATAAAAGTATTCGTTCCTATAGAAACTTTGCAACCCCCTTTCATCCCCCAAGGGTTTGAATTTTAGATATCACGTGACTCATTGTTTAAAGTAAATTTAAGCATACCAAATATTTTTTCCTTAACAAACTTTGCAACCCAAGTTTGTTTAGGAAAACATATTTGGTATGCTCAAATTTACTTGAAACTTGGTAAAAATACTCTTTAATGCAAATAATGAGACGCGTATTGAATACGCTGAAGCGATTACTAAAAGTCACACCCCTGAGGAATGAAAGGGGGTTGCAGTTTGAATGGAAAAAAATACTTTTATAGACAAATTTACTTGAAACTTGGTAGAAACGCTCTTCAATGCAAATAATGAGATACGTATTTCAGCGATTACTAAAATTTAACCCCTTGGGGGATGAAGGGAGTTGCAAAGTTTCTATAGGAACGAATACTTGTATGTTCTGATTAACTTGAAACTTGGTAGAAATGCTCTTCAATGCAAATAATGAGACAAGTATTTCAGCGATTACTAAAATTCAACCCCTATGGATAAAAGGGGGTTGCAAAGTTTGTTTAGGAAAAAATAATTTGGTATGCTTAAATTTACTTTAAACTTGATAGAAATGCTTCTTCTGCAATGAAAACAATGAGTCACGTGATAACTAAAATTCAAACCCTTGGGGGACGAAAGGGGGTTGCAAAGTTTCTATAGGAACGAATACTTTTATGTTCTGATTAACTTGAAACTTGGTAGAAATGCTCGATTCAGGAAAAATTACCTCTGAGGAGGTAAAACGGGGGTAGAAAATTGTATGGTAGATTTTTGAAGTGAGAAACGTGGAAAATGTTGTAACGGCTACAGTAGTTATAAATTAAAAATATTGCTTTCGGCGATTTTCGAAAAACTTACGGGTAAATTGGCGGTTGAACTTTGTAAGGGATTATGATAATTTTTGAAGGAAAAAATGTGGAAATGTGTATTTACGCTACTGTTTTTATAAACAAAAAAAAGTTATTTTCGGCGATTTAGAAAAAACTATCCCAAAGGTGGTTAAATGGGGGGTAGTAGTTTGGTAGAAAGTTGGTAATTTTTGAAGTGAGAAATTTGGGGTATTAAGATAACCTAATGTTTACCTAGCTATAAAAAAACCTACCTGCCTACAAATTAAAATTATGACTGAAGTTAGATACATGAAACTCGGTATCAACACCAATATAAATTAAATAATTAAATAACCATTTTTTAAAACAATCCCTTAACAGTGTGAAAAGAGGGTGAAAGTTTGAATAGGAGTTTGTTTTTTTGATTTGTTGATTGATTGATTGATTGATTGAATCTTCAGTGTTTATAGTTAGTTAAGAGCAAATCCATTATCAATAAACAATAACTAAAGGGAAAAACTTGGGATCTAAGACTACTGACTGTAAGGTTTGTATCGAAATTATGTAATATTCAAAGTTACATACCTGCAAAATATGAAAATGGGTATTAGACTACGATTACATACCTACAGAAAATTTTCAGCTTCGGTGTTTTTCGAAAATCTTCTGCTAAGTGGGTTAATTGTTTGTATAGAATATATGGCAAATTTATCTAGAATCGTATAAAAAAACTTAATGGTGAAAGAGAGGCAGTGAATTTATTTTACATTGTATGTCAATTTTGTTGTTTTAAAGGTTAGAGCCATAAAATTTAAGTTGTTTATGTGGACAGCTTACTTAAAATTCACGCTCTAGACTTTTTTTTAAAAGCTTTTTAAGGTGATGTGAACTATAACTGTACTTTTAACAGAAGTTCTGACTATCCGCAGACGAAGTCGCGGGCGGAAAGCTAGTCAATAATAAAACGGTAGTAAAATAAACAATCTCAAACGTCATAATTATAAAGTCAAAAATCAGCGTCAATAAATTCCTTACCTACAATATTAACTTAAATCACGACAGGGGCTTTTGAACTACATCGCTAGATTTTTTGCATTAGTGGTCAATTTCATTTTACAAAGTACCTACTATAAAAATAAGAATTAAATATTTATAACTTATATAAATACACTTGTAAAACTATCGTCATTCATTACAACAACTTAAGTATACAAAATAAAACTTAGGATATTAAAACTTATTAAAATAAGTTTGCAAGATTTTTTTCTATAGTATTATTTTAAGTTGAGCAATGCTTCTTTAAAAAGTGAGTAGTTTAGAAAAAACTTTTTTTTTAAATAAAAGTAGAGATATTTTCTTAGAAGTTTTTTTTTTTTAATTATAAGCATATTTTCTAGTTCACAGTCAAAAATAATAACTCTAGGCTTAACAGTTTTTTATAATGACAGATTATTTGTACGAAACTGGAGTTAAAGTACAAAATTGCATTTTTCTCCTAAACTATAAAAAATCGCTATACATACATAGGGGTGTTTTGGGTAGTCAAGATGACCTTTTTAAATTTTACATTGCACAACATGAAACCCGACACCCTGTACAATTAAGTACCTACATTTTAAGAGCATGCAAGATGCTAAAAGTAGCTGGTCATGCGTTAACGAGTTAAATGTGTGTATGATGTATGTAAACTCTTTACTGCGAAAATAAAGATTCTATTATTAGTATTATTATTATTATTATTATTAAACAAAAAATAAGAAAGTAAAACCGTAACAAAAACACGTAAGGTACGTAGGGTGACGGCACCAATGATGGACACTTCACTCTTAATTCAAATTTCATCCGGTCCTAAATTGATTGTTGCAAAACAAATGAATAACCCTTATCTTGTGTAAAATAAGAATTAAGTGTCCATTATTGGTGTCTTGTCCATTACTGGTTCCATCACCCCGGACGAACTAATCCCGGGTTCACTTTATCTGGCATAACATTTATTGTCCAAATCTGTTTAAGCATAACATAACAACAACTTGACTGTTATACACCTTTACTTTTCAAAACGCGAGGCGTGCTCAGTATTTTTTTAGTGAATTTACCATCAACAGGATCTAAACTAGTTTTTATATTCAACTTTTTACTAGGAACCACTATACTATCCTTCTTAGTATAAGACTGCACATAAAAATAACTAAAAAGGGTAATCATAAGAAACGCGTTTAAGAAGAAAAAAACCATCAGAAAGTAGGACGGAGGACATTCTGATATGTAGCTGGCAGCACCGACTTGAAGTATCATTAGCACGAATTGGACCTGTAAAGAAGAAAAAGTATATACAGGGTGTCCCAGAAACCGACGTCAACCCGCCTAGAGCTGATAGAGCAGCTAAAAAGCTATCGATTTAACCCCTATGTATGTTAAGCGATTTTTGCTAGTTTCGGAGATATTGATCATTTTAATCTGAATTTATGTTATTTTCCCTTATGTCCATGTTTCGAAAAATCATTAATTTCATGTTTTATTTCATAAGTTTTTAAGCAGCATCTTACATAATTAGAATCATTATGAATCAGCGAATTTTTTTAACTTATTTGCCCGTTTTTTTCAGTATATTTTTTCGCTGATTCATAATAATTCTATTTATGTAGATACAAACTTACAATAAACAAAGTGTTTTTCTTTACTAACTTGCTTTAATATAACAATCAAAATATTAAAATAGTAAGTATATGGAACAATAAGTTTGTTGGATCTTTTAGTTTGCGATAAATACTCATTTGTATCAGGGTCTTTACACACAAATTGAGCTAGTCCCACACTAAGCTCTAGTTTTTATACTACCGAGACATATAATTATTATATTATTATTATTATATTATTTTTATTTATTAACACTTTATTATTATTATTATGGTCCAAAGATGGCTGAAATAAATGATTTTGATTTGATTTGATTTGATATGTATACCATACGTAAATTTTGTCGGGTTGTACATTTTCTACATTGTCATTAATTACATCGTGAAATATATAACATGGCTAATTTTCGTATTATGACCTGCCAAACATTCAAATTCCTTGATAGTACCGAGTACTAAATCTATCTATCTTCTTTTTTATATCTCTAATATATAAAATTCTCGTGTCACAGTGTTTGTAACCAAACTCCTCCGAAACGGCTCGACCGATTCTTATGAAATTTTGTGTGTATATTCAGTAGGTCTGAGAATAGGTCGTAAACTACTTTTCATAAGGATTGAATGAAAAAAAAAATTACACCCGGGCGACGCCGGGCGCGGACAGCTAGTCTAATATATAAAATTCTCGTGTCACAGTGTTTGTAACCAAACTCCTCCGAAACGGCTCGACCGATTCTTATGAAATTTTGTGTGTACATTCAGGAGGTTTGAGAATAGGAAATAAAGTATATTTCATAAGGTTTGTATGAAAAAAAAAATTACACCCGGGCGGCGCCGGGCGCGGACAGCTATTTAATTATAAATAGAAATTTCTCGTGTCACAGTGTTTGTAACATAACTCCTTCGAAACGGCTCGACCGATTCTTATGAAATTTTGTGTGTATATTCAAAAGGTCTGACTATTAAAAAAGTATGATCCTTACCAGTTGTATTACAGTGATATACTTCTTCCACCACAAATATTTCTCAAGGCTAGGGAAGGCCGACAGCCCGTAGTAAGCATACATGATCACGTGCACCAACGAATTTAAAGTTCCAATGAAGAAAATACTGTAGGTCGCTTCATACTTCAGGGTCACCCATGAAATCAGCATCATCATCCAGTGATGATACACGTGAAGAAAAGTCACTTGGTTCTTCTTCTTCCTCAGTATAAAGAAGGCCGTATCCAAAAGTTCAGTTACTTTGGCCAAAACATATAAGTATATTGTTGACGTTATCTGCAAAGTAACGTATTATTTGAAAACTTAATGAGAATCAAAATCAGGAAAAGATTTATTGCAACTCCATAACACAGAAGTTCTACATATTATTCTATTAGATAGACTCCAAAAAAACACTACAACATGTTATGAAAAAAAGCTCAGAACTCAACATAAATAATGCTTTGAGACTGGGATCTGCACAGTGCTTGTCCAGGCTTGGACGTCAATAATAAAATCGTGCTGGATTGTTTCCAAATTTTTATTTAATATATTAAAATAATTATAACAAATTCGCCTTGTCACGCAAAGTGACCGCTACCGTAGATTTTTAGGTTATATAAGTTCAAAAGCTCTAGCGGACGATGATGATGTGTGCTTTTTTGACAGTCGCCTTATGACGTCGTCGTACTCGTCCGGTGTCGTAGTAAAGACGTTCCGTTTTGCGTTAACAGTGCTATTTTTCAGCCTCTACCTTGGAGTAGCTATGCCATATTTTGTCCTTAACCGTCGAATTCAAATGTCACAATGACAGGTAAGGACAAAATATGGCATAGCTACTCCAAGGTTATTCCACGTTTATAAGTAAGGGGGTAAGCGTGTAAATAGGGCTCAAAGGCATACTGCATTACATCACGACCAAATCCGATCAATGGTAAAAAAAAGTTTAAAAAAATATCAATTTCATTGAACTGAAAACCATTACAAGTTCAAAGTCATTTATTATTTACTCACTTGTTTTTGTAACGTCCTGTCTGCAGTCACGCATTTTGAAGTCAAGATCCCGTTTTGGAACATCAACGAAAACCCCTGAAATACACATACATACATACATTAAATCACGCCTGTTTCCCAGAGGGGTAGGCAGAGACCACTTCTTTCCACCTCCTATGATCCTGACAAATCTCTTTCGCTTCTTCCACATTGATACATCGAGTCATGCACGCATCCCCTCGCGCACATGAAATGATATATGATTTATATTTTTAGATAAAAATAAGTTGATTTGACTGCTCTTATTTCAGGGTGTCCCCTCGTTTAACCGACACTTATTTCATAGAACGTAGAATTTCCGTTTTATAGAAAACTATTTTCTGCTGAACCCGTGTTGATTTCAGAATATGGTTCACGTAGGTTAGGTGAGGTTTTACTTGTAACCATCACAAGATAACCTGAAATCTACACGGGTTCAGCGGAAAATAGTTTTCTACGAAACAAACATTCTGCGAAGTGAATACGTTCTATGAAACGAGTGTCGGTCAAACAAGGGTAAACCCTTATTTTAGCCTAAGCTAGGTATAGGTATTTATGCTTTGCACAAGCTAGAATATAAGCGGTTCTTCATACATGTTGTTTGTTTTGTGACAAGATAATATCATAAATGTTGGCACTTTCACTCTAGTTAAGATGGCTACTCGCGCCTCTTGCTAAAAGCTTAAAGTCAAAATCTTGGAATGATTATAAGGATCCTTAAACAACATAAGCAACATATATCAAATACTGTTCATTTTCCACCTTTTTAAAGGATCTTCCACACTGGTGTTTAAAATACGCTGACGCATCGTAAACGCAGTAACATTACTTACTTGGTCTATTCGATATGCGTTGCAAATGTGACTCATAGCACGGTATATACTATGCTCATAGTCACGTCACTGCGTTTACGGTACTTCAGCGTATTTCGAACACCGGTGTGGTTGATCCTTCAAGAAATAAATTGTATAAGTCCCTACAGACAGAGAGGGCTATTTGTGTTTCTGTTCCGATTAGTTTATTTAATGTCTTACTCTCCACGCTAAGTAGCCGGAGTACAGGACTTGGACTGCGTTATAGACAATCATCGTAGTTCTGAGTTCATAAGCTGGTCGGTTCTCCATAAAAGCTGGGCCAATTTTCTTCACAAAGACTAAGTAAGCCATCGATATCGCCAGAATTGGGAACGGTGAACCCATTAGGAACCATTCATCTACAAACTCTGCTGCAAATAGAAACATGGCAATTAATATACTACATTACTACAGAGGCCGGGAAGTAGGGGGTTGCCGGCCATCATCATCATCATCATCATCATGTTACGGTGGCAAACTCAAGACAGTGCAATCTCACGATGGCAATCTCCCGACTGTGCAAACTAACATTAAAATTTTAAAAAAATACTTCCCGACCTTGGCCTTCAATTTTGTATGAAATTCCTTTACAGTTCTCTCGAGTTGTTCCGCCCGAAACGTGATACTTTGAAGCCTAAAATAACTAAAATAACGCCAAAATGTCATTGCATGTTTGAGAAAAAACTATTTAAAGCACATGCTTGCTCAAGATGTGGATAAAATTGCCTGTTACGTATTGGTTTGTTACGGCAAAAGTGTCAACATCTGTCACATATTGCAATTCAGGGGCCTCTTATTTAACACGGTAAAAACCATACCGCTTTCGAGATGTTATCGTAAATCGTCAACGTACTTTTGATAGCTCTTATTTACTTGAAATAAATGGCGGCCGAGTTAAAAACAATACCATAGTAGGTCAAATACGACTTGTATTTTACCGCCTAGAATAGAGGAGCTGGTCAAAAACGATTCGGATATTAACGCCTAGAATGGAGTAGAGAAGCTGCACTTGTTAGGCATTAAACAGGTAAATTTCCAAAAGTAGAATGAATCCTGTCCTCTTAGTAATGAGGTTGTGATTGCTATAGAAGTTGTATTTGAGATGTTTCTTTTTGGTTTAACAGGTCGGATTTGATGGTTTTAGTTTTGTAACACGCAAAGTAAAAAATGGAGTTCACTAGAGCCGTATTATTAACTGATAGCTGAGATTCCGGTTACGTCAAAGTTAACGTCAAACCGTAGAACACCGACATTATTGAACGACCCATCTTGGGACGCCGATTACAGTACAAGTCAGTTTATTAATGATAAACAAATGATAAAAAATTGCCTAAAACAAGTGATGTTGCAAAATTGTAACTAGTTGTTGTACGTTAATTATTTGAGTAGCAACAGCTCACATCTTAAAGAGAGCAGATAAAACAGTTTAAAAATTCAAACCTTTGCAATGAATAACACCTATTTCTTATCATGTTCAAGAAATAGGTCTACAGAAAGGACGATCTCGCAAAATGGTAAAATTATATGCACACTTATTAAAAACATGGTTCACTGAAAGTAAAAGTTAGGAAACAAGGTGCAGAACTAAAACTTAAAACCGATAATTACATACCGTCCCCTTTAAAAGACCAAAAATTTTTCACCACTTCTTTTTCCATAGTATAATCGTATTCCATCGCGACACACGTTGCCTATTGTCCTCACAAAAATAAACTTTCAAATGAATCTAAAATTAATTGTAATGAGTTAAAACAACACATGAATGCTTACAGGTTACGTCATGTTTTATTTGGATGCCATTTTAAGTTAAATTTGTAATTAATTAAGTAACATTAGTTAACTGGGCCATTCTGGAACTGGGAATTTTGCTGTTTTTTAACACAGCTCTAAAATAGGTCAATTTAAAAAAAAATGACGACGCAAACGAGCACACCTGATGGTAAGTGGGATCTGTGACCCACGAACATTTGCATTCTCAAGACCACAATCTTAAGACTGCAATCCTAAAACTGTATGAATGGATGGATTGACTCTATTCTAGTAATTTCACCGGATAACATGGTTTATTTACAGCAAAGAACAGTAAACATATGCATGCGTTATTAGGGTTACGTAGTGAAACTAGGAACCCTTGAACTTTTGCCATCTTTTTGATCTGTTCAGTCTGTTTGTCCGTGTGTCCATCACAGTCACTATATGTGGCCACTTAACATTACTCCTAAAACCCTCAATCTTATGTTATTTAAATAAGAGTTTTGGTTTTCAACGTACGAAACACGATCATTTCTAATCCTGCTGAGAATTGACCACAGAAACGGCTGATTACTATGCCAATATATAATTCCTAATTGACCTTTTTTTCGTACACATTGTTGTCTGTGATCACATACGTTTGTTGACGCCTTATTATGGTAACGAGTACTCACTCAAGTTACGGGACTTGCGCATCAAAGTCAAAGTAAATCATCATCATCAATACGGTCAGGAAAAAAAATGTTTTTTTTGACTAATATATAATTTACAATTTTATTAATTGTTTTAAACTACAATAAACCTACTACAAAGTAAAACAACTTTTCAAATCATTATACTCGTACAATAGTTAAACATAAAATGGTAAAATATTCAATTATAAATTCCTTTTGGTTTTAATAGGCCTATTCATCTATTCCAGATAATTTAGCTAGCACTATTAATTAAGACACTTTTTGCCCGTGACTTAACGGGCAGATTTGGGATAGGCCGGGGGGGCCGCACGCACGGCAAGTGTACGCACCCCCAGTTGGTCGGAGGCTGGTGGCCCGCTCGTGACGCCTCGCGCGTTTTTCTTCAAGGAGACCTAACCAGGTGAAGTCGTGTCTTGTTTGACCTTGGCAACGCCACCTACTACGATCTTCGGCCAGCTCTTCCCATTGGCTGCTAGGGATGTCGTAAGCTACCATATCATGCTTAGCACAATCATTGAAGCGCAAAATGGGCCGGCCAACGGACCTCTTTCCGTCTGCGGACCTCACCTACTAAGATTCTTCTGAGCAAGCGAGTCTGTTGTCTCTCGAAAACCGCATGGTAGTGGATTTCCAACTATCAAGATGGTGTCAATAAAATGATACTCGTAGTTTGGTACGAGCTTACTTATACCTACTAGTGTATTTTGAGCGTCGGCGTCCTACCAGCGCCTGCGCAGTGGCGACTCAACGTCGAAGCAACGTTGAGACAATGTCAATAACGTCTTTCGAACGTCGGCGTCTAGCCAGCGTCTTGTCAGCACCCACGCAACGTCTCCAAGATGCGGACAAAACGCTGGCAAGATGGCGAAGAAAAACTTTTTTTCTGTTATGCCAAAATTAAAGAAGTAACCTTGGTTGCTTAGTTAGCTTGGTTGGCTTTGTATGTGGCCTATTTACTGAATAAATATTTTACTGAATTTGTTTTATTTAAAAAGTCTGGGAACTCTGTTGAAAAAGGGGCAGCTACCGTTGGTCAGAGTTGGGAAGCGTTAGAAGTTGTTGCCCTGGATCGAGCGAAATGGAATTCCCTTCTACGAGCCCTGTGTCTTTGATTAGGTATAAAAGGATTTCATCATCATCATCTTCATCATCAGCATCATCTTCATCATCAACATCATCATCATCATCATCATAATCATAAACATTATCACCATCATCATCATTATCATCATCATCATCATCATCATCATCATCATCATCATCATCATCATCGTCATCATCATCATCATAATCATCATATTATTATATGGAAAAAAATGTATTATATTTTATTAGGTACATATAAATACATAAATATATAAATATAAATCGACGATCTCACACAAATTGACCTAGTCCCAAACTAAGCTCTAGGCTTTTACTATGCTTACTAGACAACGATATAAATACTTATATTAGAGAAAAAATTCAAAACTACTCGTGCTCGTCACACAAAAACTTATCCATACCGGGAATCGAACCCAATCGGATATAATTAACTTATCATTGTATTGTAATAGTATACCGATATTTTAGCGTCTCGAAAGGCTAAGTGTACAAATAATTACATAATACGAGATAACGTGGAACTCCAGTTACTGTTGTTTAATGACTGGTTTTTTTTCTTTTTTTTTTTTCTCTCCTAATTGGAAAAATTTAACAGTCCCCTGCTAACTTTCTCTTCATGGTTTTGCATCACAAGTGTCCAGTGTCGTTCAATGTGTGTACAAAAGAAAAACTCATCAATTAGGTATTTTTATTTTAATCACAATCAGGCGGTCACTGTTTTTTATTTTGTCATGAGACGAAATTTGATTTAAAATGTTAATAAAATGACTCCCATATTAATTAAAAATACTTTATTATAATGGATTGCGCATTCACCTTCTTAAGTTCAATAGAGACATCTTGTTGTAATACATTTGCTAATATTATGTCATACTTACTTATCAAATTCTGGGCTTGGGTCATACCAGGGTACTGGGGTACTGTTTTTTGGCATTTTTAAATAATTATAACTAAATAGGCTGCCTTGTATTTGGTTAATATAAGACACTAATAAAATATGACTATTATTAAATTTTGACATGAAGAGCTTTTTAACATTTATCTAGAGACATTAAGTATTCCAAAAAAGTGACGGACAGTGATTTTCCAATTAATGCAGAAACCAAAAACTCAAATTACTGTTGACCCAAATGATCGGAATAGGTACAAAGATTGGGTATTTTTGCATTCATCGTTAATGTTCATATTAATTGTTAAAATACTAAATCATATGGTTCTATGAAAATAAAATAATTTTTTAACTAAAATTTCTACGCTAATATATTACAATCGTTTTAACTATACATAAATATATTACCTAAGTTATGAAACTAAAACTCAGAATATACATTACCAAAATAAGTATGCATGTTATTTTTGAATTTATAACCTTCATTTATTTCATTTTTATTTATTTAATCTATATAAAAACATACCTATGCAAGCTGCTCAAAAATATTCTGGTAATGCTGTAACGAATTAACCAGCATGTTTCAAATTAGTGACTATACATGGCAGGCTACAGTGCCAAAAGGATTCAAATAAACAATACAATATATTGTATGTGTTCAGTTCACTAATCAGTCAGCAATATCATACACCTTTGCTTTTCAAAACGCGAGATGTGCTGGGTAAATTAACTGTATATTTACCATTTACAGAATCGAAACTAGTTTTTTTATTAAAGTTTTTACTATTAATAACTGCATTCTCCTTCTTTGTATAAGACTTTCGGTAAAAATCACTAAATAGGAAGATCATAAGAAACACGTTGAAATAAATTGGAACCAACAAAACGTAGGATGGAGGACATTCTGATATGTAGCTGGAAACACCGACTTGAAGTATCATCAGCATAAATTGGACCTATAAAGAAAAAAAAGTATTAAAGTACATATTGATCTAAACATTTGTGACGTCAGCTATGAAAAGGGCCCTTATTGTCGATGGCGCTTACGCCGCACTGCGTCACGCGACGTTGTATTTATATCGGAGCATCGTTAATAATGGCGGAAGCGCCATCGACAGTAAGGTCCCTTTTTATAGATAACGCCACTTTTTTCTTCAGAAATATAATAATTAAAACAATCAATACCTATCTTGAAATACTAATTACAATAATATTTTTCTTGTAATTTGTTAAATAATTGTATTTCAGAGTTCTTTCACTCAAAACCTCTTCCCAAACTAAGCTTTTGACTTGTACTATGGGTACTTAAGACGATGAATATAATTTTACAGAGAAGCAAACAGTTAAATACATGGAATGCATCCAAGACTCAGAAATAGATACTAAAAAAGTTAACAAGTAAATAAAGTACTCCTACCTTCTTAATAGCGTTCGGCTAGCTCTCGCTATCTCGCTTGCACTCGCAACTGATAGTATATTTGTCACTCGCTTGTCATAGAAAAACGAAGATTGCCGATCGCTATTAAGAAAATGGTTGCACTCTACCTACTTACTAATTACTAATTACAAATGCAAAAGTCGGTTTGTTTTTCGACTCAACCGATCAACGAGATAAGTCATTTTATAGACGGAAACGGAGTTTTTTTTTTTTTTAAATAGCGACAAGCAAATTCTACGCTGAGTCGTGAGAAAAAGAAAGAAGTGAACAAATTACTAAAGTAATAATAAGAATCATCCTTACCAGCTGCATTACAGTGATATATTTCTTCCACCACAAATATTTCTCAAGGCTTGGGAAGGCCGACAGCCCGTAGTAAGCATACATGATCACGTGCACCAAGGAGTTTATAATTCCAATGAAGAAAATACTGTAAGTCGGGTCGTATTTCAGGGTCACCCATGTAATCAGCATCATCATCCAGTGATGATACACGTGAAGAAAAGTAATTTGATTCTTCTTCTTCCTCATTATAAAGAAGGCCGTATCCAAAAGTTCAGATACTTTGGCCAAAAAATATAAGTAGATTGTTGACGTCATCTGTAAAATTACAATAATTATTAAACAAATCATTTTTCAAAATGATGACTTTCATTAAATAATTTTTCAAAATGATGACTTACTTCTTTTTGTAACGTCCTGTCTGCTGTCACGCATTTTGAAGTAAAGATCCCGTGTTGGAACAGAAATGAAAACCCCTAAAACGATAAACAATAGCATCAGTTTAAATTAACAGCTTGAACTTAAAATTTAACTTCAAAATTTTTATGTAATTTCTTACCCTCCACGCTACGTAGCCAGAGTACAGGACTTGGACTGCGTTATAGACAATCATCGTGGTCCTGAGTTCATAAGCTGGTCGGTTCTCCATAAGAGCTGGGCCAATCTTCTTCACAAAGACTAAGTAAGCCAATGATATTGCTAGAACCGGGAACGGAGATCCCATTAGGAACCATTCGTCGATGAAGTCCACTGCAAACAGAAACACGACAAATAATAAAACTGTACGCATGGTAAGATGTGAAAGCACAGGAATCAAAATATGTTTTTTTTATTACTCGGCAAGGCCTCTAACAACAAATACCTTATAGATTAACGTACAGTCAAGGAAATTGATTCGTAAACCACTTTGGACTATGTCAAAGTGACACTGTAAATAAAATCATAAAAAGTCTCTTACGTTTTGATTGATTACTTGACTTTGACATAGTCCAAAGTGGTCTACGAATCAATTTCCTTGACTGTACATAACAGAACTACCTAAATATACATATATCAAACTTAAAATTAACATCGAGTTGACAGAACAGAGTGGCCATTTTTGGCCAAAATTGGCATCATGGTCGCTGCTGGTAGGTTGCCCCGAAACCGCAAGAACACGACATCTTTCGGCTAAAGGTCAGGACCCTCAACGGTCTCCAGCATAATAACCAGTGATGGGAAATAGGTGAGCTAATTTACCTAAACTTGACGCATATTCATTCATGCGTGAGTGAGATGGGAATACATTATTGAATGAACATGCATCAAGTTTAGGTAAATTAGCTCACCTATTTCCCATCACTGATAATAACGCAGCACGCACACTACAAGCCTGTGCTACAAACGAACTAAAGTACATATAGCGAAACGACCGCAATTAAAACACCGTCAGCCTGCATTCAACCTTCTGACGGTCGTACTCCACCACGTCGTCCACAAGCTGCCTCCAGCTCAGAATTTGGTTCCATTACTGCAGTATCACACCTAGTCTTATGAGTCTTCCTATGCGTTTTGCTGAGCTGCACCAATGTGAACTTGCTGGTCTCGATTTGGTTTATAGAAGCACCAAATGTACTAGTGTTGTAGTTATCTTTAACACCTCAGTCTCAGACATCGCAATTATTAATTCTTTGTCATAGATATTACAGGCAACTCAAAGCGGCCTAAGATTCTTGGATTCTGACATATATCTTTGTCATATACATGTCATAACAACAGAGTGAGTTCATTAAATCCGTGAATGAGTTAAGTAACACATTAATACGGATTTAGATTAAGCGTAAGAAATTAACTTACATTAATTAGTTACACAAAAAAGTAATCAAATTAATTCCAGGCAAGTTTTTATTTCACGCATATGAATTTTAGCAATAGTGGTTGATAAGATCAGGGGGCTTAATATGGCTGCGTTTATCGCGTGAAAATATGTGGATAAAACATCCATCACTTTCTGACACGTATATAAGTACGAGAGTGACAGATGCTTTATCCACATTTTGTCACGCGATAAACTCAACCATACTAGGCCTGCAGAACCTCTATTTCTAGTAGGTAAAACAATATTGCCTTTGCCATTTTATGGTTTTGTTTTTAACTTGGCCGCCATTTCTGTCAAGTAAATAAGAGCTATCGTAACGCTGATAATACGATAACATGTCAAGGGCAATAATTATGGTTTCACCGAATAGAATAAGTAGAGGCACGGGGGCAAGAGCTGTCAGAACGAAGAAGCTATAAGCACTTGTCCAACTGCCGGCGAGAAAGCGATTAGCTATCTACAATTTTCTCGCTCAAGAAAGAAACGAAAGATATAGGTTCCATGTCGAGAAAAGAGACACGTTTATTAATAGTTGTTCGCTGGCTATTCGCACTGCCGGCGATAACTCTTTCCACTTCTTTGTCGAAACAAAAAATAATATATCCCGTGTCAATAAAAGAGACACAAATATTAATATTTGATCGCTGGCTGTCACGGAATAGAAAAAACAGTGGAAGTGGCATGAGCTTCACTTAGTATCAGACCTGTTGTCGCCAATACTCAAACTATCATAAGAACAACACGCCACCATGGAAAATGTTTTTGGTGCGGCTATCGTTTTCACATTCCAAAATAGCACAATAAGGCATGCTTTTGCATTTATTTCCTATTTTAGAAATAACGAAATATCTAAATATCTAAATAAGCGATCGCGGCAAAAGTATTGGTAGGTTAAGCGGAACTCCGCATAACTATGCCACACGTTACACGCCCACTTGACACTTCTACTGTTTTTTCTGTTCTGTGCTGGCTGTTCTCGCTTCCCGCTCATCGTCGGCGGTGGGACCTGTGCCATAATGTCACACAACCATAGAGATGATATTAAGTATATTTAAATTATGATTAACTAAATGTAAATTTAAAGAATCACTGCAAAATTAAAAACTAAAACAATCTGATAGCTACATACCGGCCCCCTTGTAATACCAAGGGTTTTTTTCCATTTCAGTTTCCATGATAAGTTCCATAACAGCGCACGAAGCCAACTGCCTTCACTGAAACAAACTTTTAAATGATACTACAGTAATTGCTACCTACGAATTAAAATCGTACATGCGTAAAGATCCCGTCACGTTATTATTAACATAGTACGTTCACCGAATGTTAACGATAAACCACTATAGAACCTTGTCGCATAAAACCAACGATGAATTTCTATTTAATTTATATCTCGTCGCTTGACGCTGTCATCATGACAAAGTTCTATGGTGGATCAATATTTAAAGTCCTTTACGTTTAATTTCGATGTAATTTTATGTTAATCAGGAAATGAATTATTAAAAAACATTAACTGGGCTATAATATATTAAAACTGGGAAGACAATATTGTTTAGGTATGCAAAGTCAAGGACAGTAAGAATTCCTTGTATTTTTAACCGACTTCAAAAAAGGAGTAGGTTGTGTGTTCCCAGTATGATTTTTTAAAGGGTCCGTTGCCAATCAAACCCATGTTTCGCAATGTCGTTCGCCTATTTTTTTGTCCGACACAGTCATAATTTATTATCAGTGCTTTTAAGTTTGTAGGTATATCCTTAGTTGACATAATAACTTTTTGCGTAATTTCACTTTACCTAACAACATTTACACATAATTAACTTTTTGTGACATATAATTTCTCCTATTTTAATGTTGATTATAAATAACTAATTATTAAAACGAATTTTTCGTTTTTTTTAGTATTTTTTTAAGTAATCACATAAAGTTTGTTTCTCCATCCTAGGTGTCCTAGTGTTTGCTTTTCACTTTGAATGGAAAAAACAACTTTATGTGATTACTTAAAAAAACAGGCAAATAGGTTAAAAATTTCACTGATTCGTAATTATTCTAATTAAGTATGTAAGATACCACTGAAAAAATTATGAAATAAAACATGAAATTAATGATTTTTCGTAACATGGATATAAAAGGAAAATTATAAAAAATCAGATTAAAATGATCAATATCTTCTAAATTAGTAAAAATCGCTGAACATACATAGGGGTTAAATCGATAGCTTTTTAGCTGCTCTATCAGCCCTAGGCGGGTTGACGTCGGTTTCTGGGACATCCTGTATATGTATATAATATATTATGTCAGGTTTAGGTCAAATCTTGCAAGTCAATTTTAAACCGGTTCCCATTGATTTCATGGGGTGAAATTTGGAGTACCTACATGTAATTCCAATGGTATATAAGAGCTGATCTGATGATGGAATTGGAAGGTTCTCCGCACTCCGGACAGGATCTCCGCTCTACTTTACGTAGACCCACCATATAAAAAAAATACTATCGGCAACAAAGGCTTGTCCCCTTTTTAGGGTTCCTTACCCAAAGGGTAAAAACGGGACCCTATTACTAAGACTCCGCTGTCCGTCTGTCTGTCTGTCACCAGGCTGTATCTTATGAACCATGATAGCTAGACAGTTGAAATTTTCACAGAAGATGAATTTCTGTTGCCGCTATAACGACTAATACTAAAAACAGAATAAAGTTGATATTTAAGGGGTACGGAACCCTCCGTGTTCGAGTCCGACTCGCACTTGGCCGGTTTTTTATTATACTTGTCAGAAACTTATTCAATGCTTTGCTTTGTATTTCTTAAATCAAAGTTATGTTATGTGATTTATCGCAATGACCCCCAAAATAATGTTATGTTATTTGAATAATAACTGTTTTGGTTCTCAACGTACGAAACACCAATTATTATGCCAATGTATAATTCCTAATTGACCTTTTTTTTGTGCGTATCGTATCTCATTGCGTATGCCGGTTCATACGTCATTATGGTAATAATGGCGTCAGTTCCGCTTCACAGTACAGGTCAACTAAAATCGTCATTGCGGTCCTGGGTATTGATTCTCTCAAAAGCAAATATGAGCGAATGCAGGAGTGAAGTCCAAGCGGCGAGTTTAAGTAGTCCCGTCAGAGCGAGCAAAACACATATTAGCGCGTGCATTCTCAATTAGGTAGCCTTATACGTTCGAGAAGCCATGCTGCCAAATTAAATACACGCGCTGAAATGTGTTTTGTTCGCTTTGACGGGACTACTTAAACTCGCTGCTTGGACATCACTCCTGCGTTCGCTTACCTTTGCTTTTGAAAGAATCACTACCCTGAAAATAAGGCGTTATTTTTGACCGATACCTTAGTTACTATAAAATGGTAAACACAGTGGACTTCCTTAATTAAAAAATTAAAAAATAAATTTTAATACTCTGGTATAGTGTCGACTCGGTCTTTCATGGCTGATGTCTCCTAAACGAAGGGCATAATTATCCATATATTTTAATAAGGGCTCGATTCCAATCAGTAAAACCGCATTACTTTTAGTATATTATTATATTGTCAAAGTTATGATAACTGTTAGTTAAATATGTAATGGACAAAAGCAGCCCTGAACATTCCACCAGAAAGAGTGGAAAACCACAGCAGGCTTAGGGCATGCAAAGCTCTTTATAGAAAGAGCTGACCAGAGCTGGACCAAAAAACTTTGGAAACTCAGAGGAAGATAACTTTGATACACTATCGGAGTGTTTACTGTGCACTTTGGGGTTACACATCTCCAAGCAAAGACGGGCTTGTATAACAACACAGATTGTAAAATGTGCGGCGAAGAGGTGGAAACCATGAAACACTTATTTTGTGAATGTGATGCTCTCGCTGGAGTAAGAATGCAAATCCTCGGTTGTGGCTACCCAGAACCCAACAATTTCAAGGCATTGCACTCCACTATCCGCTTTTTGGAAGAGGTGGAGGCCGCATTGGATTAAGCGCTAAAAGAGGGGTAGGTAATTATACAAAAGATCCCAGAGGGTCGAAGTGTATCCGTAAGGACCCCACCAATAAGATAAGATGTAATGGACAGTAATGGCGGACGAGTTATGAACAATACAATATCATGTCAAAGGCAATATGGTTTTACCTAACAGAATAGAGACCCAAGAGCTCTATTCTACTCGGTAAAACAATAAGTATTGCATTTCACTTGTTATCGTTTTGTGTTTTTTATGATAACTGTTATTTAGTATCATACAAATATTTCTGCTATGTTATAAAACATTATTAATTTTATTAATATGCATTTTAATGGGTAGAAGTACAGATTTTGGCCATCTTTACACCGTTTTTGGCCACTGTAAATTTTAACCGATAACTAAAGCATTGTGAAAGTACAAACATGTTTTTATATTTTGTCTTGACATTAATCAGTCTTAACTATTTAATTTTATGAATATTATGTTTAATTTTACAGTATATTTGATTTCAACCTTAATTGGTCAAAAAAGGTACAGTGGCCACAAACGGTACTTCTACCCTAATGACTTTAAACAGGCTTTATAATAACTGTAACTTACTTGATAGTAATGGCAACCAACTAAAAAACAATATAAATATCATCTCAAAGGTCGTTCTTTTACAGAGTTGAATAAAACTAAAGACTTCACTAATCGCTAGCTTTCGTAGAAAATTGGCGAGACAGTTCGAAAACTTATCCACTAGTTTAATCAGAATTCTAACTCCAAATGTTAATAAGCCAATCCGTAGCAGATGCGGCATCCATCATTGCTCCAGTCATTTGTTCGAGACGACATTCTCTCATCAATCACCGGTCTGGCCTTCAATCAGTACTGATATATACGTGTGGTGTAGCAAGCTTTAAAGAACCGTTGCTAACCAACTTTAAATCGTTGTAAATCCTAAATGATCATTCAAAATGAAAAAATTAAATGATGAAAGACACCTGAAGATGATTTTTAAATACCTATCCAATGATATCCCATTTGTCAAGGTTCGTCGACTTTTTTTTCTTTTTGACAATTATGTTGTCTAATTGCCGCCATATTGAATTTTAATTACTGTCATATTTTTAGTGACACTAGCTAGATTAAGACAAATCAATTGACATAAGAATCATCAAAATCGGTCCACGCGTTTAGTTTCTACAGCGCCTCAAAGGAACAAACGTACATAATTATAGGCTGATATACAAAATACCCTCCTCCTTCGACAGTTGGGTAAAAATAGGTAAAGTGCGAGTGGGATTCGCGCACCGAGGGTTCCATACCGCAGCACAGTAGGTATTATTATACCTATTCTAATCTGAATTCGGTTTCATATTATCGAATCAGCACGAACCCAACTCGCAAATGAGCATTTATTAGTATTTGTTTTTTTTTAGGGTTTCTAATATAATCATACCAAATTTGACTTTGTAGTATGTTTATTTTTAATTTAGGTTTGTTTTGCCGTTTTATGACACAACAAAAAGTAAAAATACGTTTAATTTTTTTCTTTTATCGGGACCTCTTTATAATTTTACTTTCTTTGAAAAAATTGTTTGTCTAAATAATAAAAAAAAAACCGCTAACTATAACGGTTAAAAAGATAAACTCTTTAATGTTAGGTCGAACGGACGGACGGACGGACACACGCATACGGTTTCCGTTCGCTGCATTACCTAAGCCAATTTTTTAGTAATACTAATATTTTTTTAAGCATTTTTTAAATAGGTTCCCATTGGGCTCCCTTCGGATACGGAATACTAAAAAAGTATATAAAACATACTTTTCTCATCTTAAATTGCTTGAAATAACACATCTGGGAAAAATACAACAAGCGGTATGTAATCCGAAGATAAAGTTAGTACCTACTTTATGTGTCAAGAATTATTATTGGTTTCCTTCCGATCGCTACGAATCGAATGTGGCCATCACATTGCATAATTATGCATTGCCTACGCCGGCCTGCCACTGCACTTCTAGTGCAAGAGCTGCAGGCATTTTAGTGTAAGTCGTTGAACTACAGATATACGAGTATCTTATTATTGTTCGATTTTGTCCGCAACTTCGCCTGCGAAAAACTCGTTTATTGTTTTTCCCGTAAGTGCTATCATAATATATGATAATAAATAAGACTTACATACATGTCATACAAACACACAACCACGCAACTTTCCCGTAGGAGTAGGCAGATACTACTTCCTTCCACTTGCTACGATCCAGACAAACTTCCCTCGCCTCCCCCACACTCATAAGTCATCGATGTCGATTAATATACATAATAATAATTAATAATAATTGTTAATCCGTATATTTTAATAATATAAACACATACATACACATAAACTCACGCCTTCATTCCCAGAGTGGGGTTGGCAGAGCCACAGACTCACCAACAACTCCAAAAACTTGTTGATAATAAATTCTGTGACCACATTTTGCACAACCAGGCTAAGATGTTATCCAGTGTATTAGTGACAGGTTGCAAACCCATTGCCTAACAGAATTACACAGCCTTTAGGCCCTTAGTCGTCTCTTACGACATCCACGGGAAGACATGGAGTGGCAACATTCTAAACCCGGCACCACACGGCACTATTTTAATACTTATACTATTTAAGTAATACTTTTTCACGGTTTTCAAATTAGTAACATATTTCATTCATTTATATGCGGATTCAGTAATATGCTATTTTATTAGAAGGATACCTAAATTCAATGCTCAATAATACCTTGCCATTAATATGTTATGCGTTTTGATAATAATTACAAGAAAATTATACTATTTAAGAGACACCCTAATTTTGTAATATGGGGACCAGATTAATATTTCCTAAAAGAGATTTTTTTATGGCAAGGAAAGGCCATCAAACACAAGCCACCTTATGGTCAACACATGTCATCTACATTACAACCTCAAGACTGCAATCTTAAGGCTAAAAATGCGTTGCCAACCCAGAGCACTAAGATATAATGCCACTATGCTAGTAATTACACCAGAGGCCCTTACTAACTGCTTTTGCTAGAAAGAGAGTTCCGCTTGTAATTTGTAACTTGTAGCTTCGTGAAACGGGCCACAGTTGTCCTTTGTCCACACCAAAACACAATAATGTCCTTACTAATAAACGTGGAATAACCGTGGGGTAGCTTAACCATGCTTTGTCCTTATCTGTCATTGTGACATTTGAATTTGACAGATAAGGACGACGCATGGTTTACCCCACGGTTACTCCACGTTTATTAGTAAGGGCAGTACGGTGCACATACGGTAACTTGGTTTAAAACGCTGCTGGCTCTCAGTCTACTGATTGATATACGAGCTGGCAATCGAATCGGCAACTCAAGCAATCTTGGTACTTTGGCTTCGTTACTATCGGGTAGTTAAGGAAGTTTTTTGGCTTTTACTAAAAATGTACCTAGAGATATAAAAGGCAAGAAAACAAATTTCGCGTATTCTGATGCAATAATGTTTAAGGCACTTTTTTAGGGCATTTATAGGGCAAAAAGAACTTACATTAGACCCTTATATCAGCTGAGAGCTCACAGGTAACAAATCGGTATACATTGCAAAGTCAACGAGGTTCTTGATCACTATGCTTCATCAAACCTTCTGGATCCCAACCAAAAGATAAGGACATAAAATAATATAGTTTATAAAGAACTTTTGCATTGATTCCTGTCCTTTTTAATGTTTAATTTAAGGTCTTTAAATAATTTTTTTCCGTTTTTCGACAAAACTATGTATGGAGCCAATATGAAAAAACAATATTTCTCGTAAACTACAAAAAATACCGTTATATCCTGTCAGGCAGTTATGGTACCAATTATTTTTGAATTGCTGACGAGCACAAACCTTAACTAGTGAAAAAAAATTTTTTTTTTCGTTGTACCGGCTTCATGCAAATATTTCTGAAAAATATTAATAACTCATTTTTCTTTCAAATTGACTGAAAATAATTCTCTATGGTTAAAATTACAAGGGTAAGCTATTTCAAAGAAAAAAATTTTTTTTCCTGTAGAATTATTTAATTTCGCGGATTTTTAGAAAAAAAAGTTCACCTGGTGGAGAAATTTCGAATACGTCAAAAAACCAGAAAAAATAGTATCTATAACGATCTGCGAGGATATTACGGTTTGACGAGTATTTTCAGAGAGATGCCCGTTTTTCTTAAATTCTCCATACAAGTTCTTTTAAATGCATTTATAATAATTATTTACCCATCCAAATCATCTCAGGCTCATTTTCTAATATGATGATGGCAAACAGCAGCTATTTCAAGAAAAAAAAAGAAACATTTACGACTTCGGTTTCTATTTCTATGAAAGCCGATTTTCAGCCCACTGTGCGTCGGGACGTAGCTGATGCTTGCGGGCTCGCATCTGGGTCCAATTGTACTCCTGCGGCGTCCCGGTGATGAAGATGGTGAATAGCGTGCCTCCTGGCACCGGAATGCCGGTGTAGGTTGCGGCTGCGGTTCCTCCACCCAATTCAACAGTAGAGGTGAGACGTACTAGGCAAACCACGTACTGAGTCTTCCGAGTACGCGTCCACAAAAAGACTAGGTCCAAAGACTAGATCCAAGAGTATTTAGAAGTATGCGGCATATGAGTAAAATATTTGATTCAGAGTCTTTCCGAGTTGCAAGTGTTGCGAGTCTTAAGTATTATTACACGTATCGGGATCAGAGGCTCTACTTTGAAATCAATAATTCGAACTTCGGATCGCCCCGTCACTTTCTTGCGAATTAGTGACGCGTCGAGAGCAAAAGGGATAGCAATAGACGAAGTTCGAATTACGGATTTCAAAGTAGAGCCTCTGATCCCGATACGTGTAAAGACTCGGTACGCGTTGGCGCACTCTGATGGGATCGCGTATTTGGACTTCCAAGCAAAAACCTATTCCAAAAACCTATTCCAGTGTATACGTCTCACCTCTATTCAACAGCCCGAACTTCGGACCCCAAATTGGGGTTCAACAACACTCGCTATAAAATTACTAAAGGAACGTTTAGTGACGATCACTTTTAACTTCGGTTACGTTTTAACAATTACTAGGTATATGTGTCTTCACGTATCAGAGACCGAATAATTAATAGCCCTTTGGTGACGTGCGTTCAACTCTGTAGCAGATCGGGTCTGTCCCTAAGGCGATGCGCAAAAATGCATTCCTTAACTAGATCAAGATAAGACATTATAACTTATTTAGCAAGAGCGCTAAATTGCGCTTCGCGTGAGCGCTAAGCTGACGCCGATGAATTCATGTTCCCTTTAACATTAGTATGTATGTAGTTTTAAGGTTGTTTTGTAACTATTTGATTATAACATTAGTTTTAAGTATTGTGTATATTTGTTTTACTAATGACATTAATAATAGTCATATGTATGTATGTATGTATGTTTTAGTTAGTTCACAGTTACAGTTATACATGTAACGATAACGTTACATGGTTTGATTTGTGTAATTTGTTTTTGTGTAACGGACGTTCGGTCGTTAAGGCTTAGTGTATATTTCTAGTTCAGGACTTAACGCGGCTGATCAGTTTGTTCTTCATAAACGACTTAAGGCAAAGCCGAATTTCTTCATTGACGACACGCTTTGTCGCAACAACCACCGGTTTATAATTCGTTTAAGTTTTAAAAATATTATTCTGGCATCACTTTTTTTTTTTATTAAAATTTATTAATGATAACAATTACAGTATATCAATACAACATTGTCCCACACAACTGTTTACACAGTCTGACTGCGAGATCTTTGAGTCTCTTTACTAGGATATAACTTTACTTAAAATTAATTTTAAAATTTATATAATACTAATTAAATAATTAAACATTTTTTTTTAAGCTTTGCCTTATTGGCCTCTAACCTAATATTTGTGGGCCAGCTATTGAGAATGTAGGGTAGACGTTTCTTAACTGTTGTCTTCAATACTAAAGTCTTCCCAAAACTAAGTTCTTACGTAGACTAACTGTTGTCTTCAAGACTTAAGTCTTCCCAAAGACATAACTGACTGTCTAAGATGCCTAAGTTCTAGTTTAAGCAATATTGAACATTGTTTCGAAGAGGTCAAACGTCGTAAATTGCGGGGAATGTTGATGAATCGCATGTCCGGGTAAGTTATGGGCGATCTTGCCCTACAAATGGGCTGTGGGCCAATGCATACAGATTTAAAACGTATTGTTGCTCCTAGCGGCGCTGGATGTGGCTTTAGATACCAGTGAATCTAGACCTTGCTTGCTTTGAATTTTTCTATGGTCTGGAAAAAGCAGAATAGCTCATAAGTCACAGTAAAATAAGTGGTCTTGACTTGAGGTCCATAAGAATTTGCGATCTCTAGTCTGTAATTGCATTGCCAACCCACTCCTTAGACCAAAATGGTGAGGATGGAATACCTCTGTACTAGTCATTTCGCGTTGTCTTATACATATACTTACACCAGGACATAACAATGGGATCCAGAAAGACCCTGTATAAGGTTCTAAGGTACATTTTAGCAGAAGGAAGTAAGTTTGAAGATAATCGAAGGTCCAAATTCTAAGAACTTCACTGGTTGCCTAATCAGAGGCCCAGCGCCTCTATTCCCGACGGTTAAAACTATATCGTAGTTGACCTCTTATGGTATTGTTATGACGTCAGACGCCATTACTATCAAGTAAATAAGAGCTATCAAAACGGTGGCAATACGATAACAGATCAAAAACGATATTGTTTTTACCGTGTTGATTAGAGGCCTTGAGTGCTTGACGCGATTATCTGTCAGCTTACGTCAATCCTATAGGTACAGTCAACCAATTTGATTCCTACGCCACTTTTGACTTTGTCAATGTGACGTTGTAAACCAAATCATAAGAAGTCTGTAACGTTTGGTTGTCAACGTCACTTTAACATAGTCCAAAGTGGCCTAGAAATAAAATTGGTTGACTGTACATTTTCGACAGCGATGACGATCTCTTAATGCATCTTGACTTGTCTAGGGCCACAGTACAGTGAAGATCCTGAATCTTCCCTCAGAATTAATTATCAAAACAGGGTAAGAGTAAGACACCGTAAATAATTGCTTGCATTTACACGTTTTTAAACGTGGTGGGCAAGGCCGTTAAATTGGCCTCATGTCACATAAAAGTAACATAAACGTGTATGTAACAGAGTTAGATAAAAGTATCATAAAAGTTATAAATGTAAAGGCAAATCTACAATGCGTCATTATTTTTTTTCTAAAAATAACACTTGTTTTTTTTATTGGTCGGAATTGCGTATTTCCGAATAACAGTCGATAAAATATCAAAACGGGATGTCAAATAAATAAACAGATTGAATCCGTAACAATTTTACTGAACATCTTACAAACTAAAAATAGGACTATTATATAAAATAAACCTAGCGCCACAAGGTACCTATCAACGAATTTTAGACATCAGTGCGTTGCATGTAATTAACGTGGCCATTTAAATTAAATATATAATCAATAAATGTGGTAGGTACCTTTTATTATGCCACATCATGACGCACATATTTTTAATTATGCACTAATTTTTTTAGATTGACGTAAATATTTCATTTCTAAGGCTCTTAGTTCCTTGCGTAGAGTTGTGATTTGTTTTTTGAACTCACGATTTTCCTTACGAAGTTTGTATTCCATACGCATTTGGAACCTCTTTTTATCTTTTCTTATTTTTGGATTGGAATAATCCTATCTTTGTCTTGCTTTTCTTGTTTTTATTTTTTCCTTTCTTCACGCCATTTTTGTCTTCTTTTTTCCTTTTCTTCTTGTGTATATTGACTTGTTTTCTTTCTGTAGTAAACTTTAGCGTTCACTGGAACCTTCTTTTTATTTTCTTCATATTTATCGGGAATCTCATTTTTCAGTTTTTCCCGGTATCTTCCTTCTCTGCCTTTCGGCTGGAGTGAGTGCCATCTGTTACGGAAAAATAATAACATTAAAATTGTCTCACTTTCAAACTATAGAGATAAATCTACTTATATACTCACGAGTAAAAATAGCAGGGTACTGGTTCAATACATTTAAAATAATGCTGTTTTTTGCGCGTGAAAAACGAAAATATCACTGACGTAGGTACTTATTCATTAACTTAATAAATCACTAAATCACTGAATGTAGAATAATCACAGAATTTAGACTAAAAAAAACATGATATTAAAATTAATCAAACACGTTTAAAAACGCAAATAAAAAGAGTCCTCAATAAGAACTGATGTGAATGAAAAGATAAAGAATCAGTCGGTAAAGAAAAAATTGATTAAAAATATATTTACAGTGGGTAAAAATAAATTAATAAAGAAAAACAATGCAAATAATTATTTATCCACATGGTCAAAACTAATAAACACGAAAAAAAATATTTTAAGAAATTCGACAGTTAATGTTACTCTTTATATTATTATATTTAGATTCATAAAACAATGATGGACTAGGCTTTTCACCACTTTTACGTAACGTTACATACGTTACATAAAAGTCACATAAAAGCGCTTCATTTCGACATAAAATCCTAATTATAATGATACTACAACGAAGATAAACCGACGCACATAGCCTCTTAGCACTTATCAAACATTAATTACACTATGTAATCATAATTTTTAAACAAAATAATGCAAACTTACCTTTAAAATCACCAAACAACGTGTTGCTCCAAAACATGAAAAAAAAAAGTCCTAGCAAACGAATAGACTACAGAGTGTAGTTCAGTGTAGGGTATAACTCGGTTATAAAACTCAATTAATGCTCGACTCGAATATCTGTCTCGGACAAAATACTTTTCAAACGAAATTACTTGTTTTATGGCCTTGCCAAACCACTAGGTTCTTTTGGAACGCAAGCACTCCTCTAGTGAATGGGTTATACACAGATTTAGGTTAGCGTCTTTCCTGTGGACCAGAATTTAATGTTTTTAGAGGCAAATTTTCTGGCTAAACCCACATCTGCATAAACGGCGTCAGGTCCACTTTAGTCCTATCAGTAAAAAACATAACTTATATGCACACAAGCCTTTTAACTCTTTACCACAGAAAAGACAATTTTTGTTTTTTTTGCTTGAGTGTGATCCGAATAGGCCTATTGAGAATTTCTAGAGTATTCAACGTCTGCGTTTCCAAGCTGCCCCGAATTTTGACTAATGGATAAAGGCAGTTGTGTTATGAGTCGGGGCGCGACTCGATACGATTTATGTAAGCAAATGTCCTGGACACCGCCATCTATCGAAGGACTTGTTTACTTGTTAAAGGAACAGTGTGAAAGTCTTTTGCTTTGATTATTTCTGTATTAAATTTAATTTTCGGGTCTATATTGTATGTCATAATTATTTTTGGTCATAATGTGTTTTAGGTCATAATTGATCGCAAGTCATAACGGATTTTTTTAAGAAATTGTTACTGATTCAGGATTTTTATAAATCAAACCTAACCTAATCTAGCCTTGTCTATACATTAGATATTTCAGAAATTCTGAAAAGGTTACAGTTTTAGCGATTTGAAAATTATGACTATCAATAATTATGTCATCTATGACATTATGCCCAGTAAAATTATGGGAAACAAAGGGCTCCCTTAATTTTCAATGAAAACACACAAAACATGAATTCAAAATGCAGATAAATACGAGGTGCTGTTGAATAATAAGCAAAATGGTTCATCACCTTAAAAATACACTTATTTAGCGTAAAATGCGGAAATATCGACCGTTATTCATTAAATTCCCGCTTCAAATATGGCACGAGTAGAATGTAGGCCGAGTCTCGGGGAAGTTTTCGCGGACGCCAAGTTTCCTCAAGGTACAGTCGGTGAGATATCAGAGAAGCACATCCTTGGGAAGTAGGAATAACTACGCAAAACAGCGGGACCACATAAAAAAAACCGTTGATTTTTTTCAAGAACTTTAAAAAAAGATGACGTTGAGTAGCTTTTAAAACTAAAAACGGCTATTTTTTACCTACTTGTACAATAATATAACGAATAATACGCGCAGGGTCCCAGTTTTAGAAATATTGTGAAGAAATTCTCTAAAAACACAGTTTACCCCAGTATGATTTACATTATTTTGTACTATAACCGATATCTTATCTTAGCTTTTCCAGATAATCTGTTATTGGAACGTTACGCAATAAACACTTAGGTATTAAATGTCCGTATGTAGGTATGTGACCGGCCAAATCAAAAGGGCCCTTATGGCGGCTGGAGGTAACGCTATTCTAATTCTTGTAATTATACAAATAATGAATTGCCTGTTATAAGAACGGCCTAACCGCCTGCCACGATAAGATCCTTTTTCATTTGGAAGTTCTTAAATGTGGACATCCACATTGAAAGGGCCCAAGACTCTACAACTATAATATTTAGACTTCAATATTGTTAAATGCATTAACTATATAAGTTTATGTGTATTTAGTGGTCGCTAAACCTTTATAAGAAAATCATCCATGACCGCTAAAAAAATAATTGACAATTATTATGTTCATATACAAACTTACCCAATGCCCTTTCAATGAAATAATTTAATGAAACCGTTAATGGAAAAAATAGAGCCGATGATGCGGATATGCTGATATTACAAAACGCCGATCTCCCTTTCTAGTAATGTTCATTTTGCCTCAACAATAATTTTTGGAACGACACGTTAAAGACACATTCTGAGATATGAGAACCCGAACAGTTTTGTCGTAGCTTAAAATAAGAAGTTTACTTATTAATTATAAAGTAAACTTCCTATTTTAAGCTACGACAAAACTGTTCGGGTTCTCATATCTCAGAATGTGTCTTTAACGAGACATGAATACGAAGTTTGTCTTACAGATTCTACTCCATTTCAGTGTAAATCGTTCCTAAAAATCCTTTGCGGTACGATTTTAACTAAACGATTTATTATGCCATTGCGCAAAGACGCAGTTTGATTAATGGTTAAGATTATAGTAAAGTACAGTATTTTTCTTATTTCGATTTTATTTGCCGTGTGGTTGCCGGGTTAGAATAGTGCCACTTCTTGTCTTGCCGTGGATGTCGTAAGAGGCGACTAAGGGAATAAAGGCTTGTAGTGGAGTCAGGGGATGGTTTTGAACCCTGTCACTAATACAGAATTATCAACAAGTTTTAAGAGTAGATAGTAGTAGTAGGGTGTAGCTCTACTTACTCCACTCTGGGAATGAAGGCGTGAGTTATGGAAATATTTTATATAGGATAATAAATAAATATCGGTGAACAATCTCACACAAACCCACACTAAACATGGTCCGACATGCCCTTGCCCCACCCACGACATGCTCTTGCCTGAAACCCTACACTGAGCGTGGTCCGATATGCTCTGGCCCCAAACCCTACATTCAGCATGGTCCGACATGCCCTTGCCCGAAACCCTACACTGAGCATGGTCCGGCATGCCCTTGCCCAAAACCCTATACTAAACATGGTCCGACATCCTCTTAGCCGTTAGCATGGTTTTACATGCTCTTGCCCGGTGTCAACATTCTCTAGATGACGAAAATTTACCACAAAGTCTTTAATCAACTCGCTCCGATATAATCGAAATCCATTCTGCATGAAGCAGGAGGCGGCATATTATAACCCAACCTTTGACTCAAAGCTGAACGGGAAAAATCCAATAATGTCCTTTGAAGTCTATCTTTGGAATAAAACAAAATCTTGCCGTGCCACGATCGCCGATCGCTGTTAGGGATATTGCAGACTAGGTGATACTCGTTTTACTGCAAAAGATGCAACCGTTTGTAAAATTATAATAATATGATTTAGTTAGAAAAATAATTGACGCGTAAATAAAAAGACAATTTTTATTTACAGTACGGGGGGGTCCAAGTATCCAAAATTCATGCTAACGTCACGTTCAAAATTCAAAAATTCAAAATTCAAAATATTTATTCAGTAAATTGGCCACATGAGGGCTCTTTTACACGTCGGTAATATGTAGTGAATCTACTAGTTCGTTTATGTTAGCGTTAACGCTAACGTAAATGATTATCGAAAACTGTCAAAATGTATGGAATTGACATAAGCGCCCGAAGTGATCGTCAGGCAGTTTTTAAAATGCGTCTTGACTAAGGCTTAATTAACATTTCTGTTTCATAGGGACAAACTTGCACTTTCAGCAAGATATAAAACTGATGGTTTCCTAAATTTTGACACAACCAACATAATTATTTTACAACTTTTTAAGACTTAGTTAGGGCCTATTTTATATCAGTAGTTAACTGAACTAATGGTATCAATTCGAGAATCGAATCGAAAATGTGCCACATTTGTTTCAGATTGTTATTAGTATAGGTCCTCTATTCAACATGGTAAAAAAATATCGCCTTTGACGTGGTATCGAATCGTCAACGTGACGATAGCTCTTATTTAGTAGACGGTAATGGCGGTCAAGTTGAAACCAATGCAGATCAAAGAATCGGGCCTTAAACTGCATTTATCTTTATGCGGCCAGTAGTCCACGACGCTAAAAAAAACGTGACCTAGTCTAATCATAAATGAAGCATGCAAAATGGCTGTCTGTGTGCGTGCACACGCACACACGTATACTGTCACTCGTGCTGTCGCTCGGCGCGTTGTCTTACCTAGCGTATCTATGTGCGTGCGGTGAGTCGTGCATAACGAACGAAAGTGCCGACCTTGCATGCTTCACATCTTTTTAGTGCAACGTTACGCCGTTTTTTTTAGGTCCGTGCGAGTAGCCTTTATTTATTATATCCTCGAGTTGTAACACGTTGTTTAAAAGAGTTATTAATTTCCCGCAGTCTAAAGTTATTATTTTTAATTAAAAGTGTACTTTTTCAAAGGTTTGTAACAGTGCGATTATATAACAGAACATTAACTGGCCACTCCAAATTGACTGTCAATCGTGGACGTACGTGAATTCACTTTGAATAATCACCTATTTGAAACCGCAACGTGTTGCGCGTGGGCAGCCTTAATTAAAGTTTCCCTGAATTATTCACGACACTGAGCGATTTTCATCGCATTGATTTAAAATTAACGAGATATGCAGATCTGAGGTAACCAGGTAATGAAAATAACTAAAATAAATAACTTTGTTCAGAGACGAAATGAGAAAAAATATAGGGTGATGCGCAAATTAACTTTATGCTGGTTTCACGATAAAAATGGAGCACGCAACGATGTAATTTTAGGAACTGAGAATATGGGAAAACCGAAACTTGAAGCAAGGTGGTTTTTATTTTAGGAAAGTTGATGATATTCTATAGTAGTGTACGCATTTACATTGAAGATGGTTGAATAGATTTTGTTTTTAGGGTTCCGTACCCAAAAGGTAAAAACGGGACCCTATTATCAAGACTTCACTGTCCGTCCGTCCGTCCGTCTGTCCGTCTGTCTGTCTGTCACCAGGCTGTATCTCATGAACCTTAGCTAGACAGTTGAAACTTTTAAAGATGATGTATTTTTGTTGCCGCTATAATAATAATTAATATATAATTTCAAGCTGGTCATGTATGTAAGATACCAGATACATAATATTAATTAAGTACGTCTTATTATTATCATCTAGAATCTAGATTCTAGATTGTACCCGTCTGCTTTTTTCTGAGAAGTTCCACAGACGTTTGACTTTAATTCATAGCATTTAGTTATCCAACCTGAAGATCCAAAAAATAAATAATGTGAAAATAAACTGTTCGTCAGCAATACAATACTATTTCTCAAAGACCAATTTTAATGACTAAACAAAAGGCAAAAGTCTGATTTATCCAAACAACAAGGACTTAAATTCACCATTCTCGTTCATAGTTACAAAAAAATTTAAGTATAATTTTATGCAATATTGCGGGCATATCAACACCTCAAATCATATTCAAGCGATAAACTTAAGCCGTGCGTACTTATTTAAACGCTCGATTTACCGTTACGACGGTTTCTTCCCACAACAGTAATATTTATTGTACAATACACTCTTTACACCATTTACAAACATAACCTTTTAGGTCCAATTTGAATCACATTTTACTTTCAACTTATTTTCATCGAGATAAGGTTTTTTATTGCAATGACATTGGAAATGGCTAGCTTTATTAAGTTTGTAAGAGCTGTATATGGTATCATAGACATTGTAATATCTGAACAGAATACGCTCGGTTTTGGCAAGAAAACAACTGAATGTACGAAATTACTAAATATTCTCTTTAATATTTAGTATAGAAAGTTTAAAAGACTTTCGACTTAATTACGTATTTGGATTTATATGTTTATTCTCATTTTGAGGCCACCCTGTGTCATCACTTTATCTTTTGCAGGACAATAATTTCAACCCATAAAACGGAATCTAGTTTGTTTTTTGATGTTCATGTTTAATGTCAAAGAAGTGAAAGATATTTGTCAGGATCTTAGCACATAATTCTCATAATATCCGAAAATCAAATTTTATTCGTTGCAGAATTTCTATTCCCATTTTTTCCCGATCTTAATTTTTTTACTGTCGTGTTTTTTCACTGGCTGGTTTTTCTCTGACGCATTTTTTATATACCAGGAATTAATTTGATGGTGTCGAAGAAGCTCCGCTACTGCGGAGCTCCTATTTCTGTGCGGATTGGCCCTTCGGGCCTGCTGCAAAACTAACATAACCTAAACCTACCTTCCTTTTTCGACCTAATTATAAGTGGAAAAAATTGCAATTGGGAGAAATTCGGATAGGAAAATATGATCTGGAAAAATGGGAATGGATATTCTACAACCAATAAAATTTGATTTTCGGAAATTATGGGCAATACTCCCTCGGAAGACTAAGGCTGCAGATTTTCAATTGCTTGATTTTTAATGTAACGTTTCGACAAGTTTTTTATTTTTGTGTTAACTTAACGATTTTGAAAGCAAGAAATCAAAGGGCGCATTGTTGTAAAATATTTACTTTGCAGTTTTTTTTTGTGATTGTAATGAAATACTTATTCACTCGTACTCCTCAATATAAGTATTACTTAAACTAAAGTATTAATAATAAAAGTATAACTTAAAAAGGATAACGATGTTTTCCACTGATTTAGAAAATATTAGACTTTACTAATAAAAAAAACTCAAATTCAATAATATTATAGGTTTTCTGAAAACAACCTTTATATTAAGCATTTTTAAAGCGTGTTAAGTACCTATTAAGATTGTTATACATTTTCAACAATTATTTTTTTAACACTGAAAACTTTAAAAATCCTAGATTTACGAGGATTTATGTATAAATCACTCTTTATTGGCATCCAGAGGGCCATATCATTCCGCAAGATATCTATTCAGGGGCTATGCCAACTCTACGTGGCTAGAATACCAACTAGTGCAGACAAACTTATCAGTGCTGTTGGAAAAATCATAGGCAACCCAACGCTTGACAAAATAAGACTTCATTTCAAATGAAACTCGCTCTTTAACGTGATTGTTAACTTGGTAATTCCTCAAAGATATATAGGAGTTGCACTATCTGTCGTCGTGTAAAATTATGTGTAGATGTGTTGAGGTCTTTATAGAGAGCAGTAAAAGTTGTTTAAGGCCGTTTCGTGAACTCGTTCAGAATGTGATTGGCAAGTTCACAAGTACTTCAGGAAATTGTGAAGTGCGGTGTTTGTCGATTAAAGTTACACGAGTGTGGAAATGCAATACGCTTTTTAAGAGGGCTTTTGCGAAAAATGATCAAGCAAGGACTTTTAAACTGAAATCCTTACTAATATTATAAACGCGAAAGTTTGTATGTATGGCCGTTTGTTACTCTTTCACGCTGCAACGGCTGGACGGAATTGGATGAAATTTGGAATGGAGACAGCTTATATGTTTTAAAACATAGGCTAAGGCTTTTTATCCCGGAAAATTTAAAAGTTCCCGAGGGAATAGCGATAATCGAAATTTACGCGGATGTAGACGTGGGCAGAAGCTAGTTAAATATGATAAAAATAAATAAAAGATAAAGACATTTATTCAGTAAGTTAGGCCACACGGGCACTTGTACACGTCAAGAATCTACCAGCTCTTCCAGAGAGGAGACCACTGCTGAGAAGAAACGCCGCAAGAAACTCATGATTTTCAATTATCAATTATTATTTTTATAAGTGACCCGCCCTTCAGTTTATAAACAAGATTTTGCTGTAACACTCATACATAATCCAGAATTTGATCTTACTAATATAATAAATGAAAAAGTTTGGATGTTTAGATGTTTGTTACGCAATCACGCTTCAACCACTTGACTGAACTGATCGGGATGAAACTTGGCACACATATATGTTATGTCCTGGAATAGGACAAAGGATCCTTATTTATCCCAGAAAATTGGACAGTTTCCGAGGCAGCAGCAATAAACCACTTCTAAATGGACGGAGCCGCTGGCAAAAGCTAGTTATACATAAAAACCTTCGCCTTGAATCACTCTATACATTGATGATCACATTCAATCCCTAGCGTAGTTTGAGAGATCTAAGCTATATACAGAAGGACAGACGGCGGGAAGCGGATTTGTTTTATGGCCCCTCTGCACGTCGGGGGATCATGGGCGTGCGTAAGGGAAGGAGCAATACGTAAGAGTGATATGCAAGAATATGTTGCTCACTCTAAGGTGTAAATGCATCCCTTCCCATGATCCGCCGACGTGTAGAGGGGCCATTATATACTATGTAAAGATACCACGGAAAAGACAAATGAGCGCACAAGCCACCTGCCCCTTATTTCACCAACCTGACGATGACAGGTGACAGGTGACATATCAGTGTACATGGCGCAGCCGATATGAATCGCACTGATGTGAAGCTTGTTAACTTTGCAATGTATAGCGAATTGTCACCTGTCACCTATCATTGTCAATAATGGTGAAATATGGGTCTCATAGTAAGTGGGATCTGTGACCTATAGACATTTTCATTCTCAAGACTGAGATCTTGAGACTGCATTCCTAAGACCGCAAATGCATTCCCAAAAACGCCTGGATCTATTTTTTTTAAATTGTGACAGCTACGCGATTTTATCGTCGCCCCACAATCCTTTTATCGCAACGTTATTTTCAGTGGTGGGGCGCACCTTCGTGGATTGATAAATATAATAATAATATTGTGTATCAAACTGTCAATAGATCAAGCAAGTAAGATAGCAATTTCCGGCAGCATCGATATATAATAAGCGTTTATTGAAAAGGGAGCCGTGTTGCGGTGACAATAGAAGTAACGTGACCGAATAGTCTTGATAGTAACTAAAATAACTTTACTTTTGAGATACTTGCTTTGAAAAACACTCCCTCTTGTATCTCCCCTGATATGTAAAAAAATACTCATTTGTTTATTTATTACTTTTAGTTTTACACAGTCCGGAATAGTATCGATATAATTAAATAATATTTGTTTCAAAACTGACTGAATTTAATAGCTGTAGGATGATGCATAAACCCATTACTATTTATATTATAATATGATAATTTAAAAAATACAATTTAATTAATCTACCAAATTAAATTAACGTCTATCAAATTATAAATGATAGCTGCTGGTGACATTCAATTTATTAAACTCGTGTCAGTAAAGTTATTAAAATTTGAAGGATAGCGCGAAATTTTATAGATTAAAACCTAGTCAACTTCATTTTTTTAAAGTAAAAAACCAGCACTGTTTTAATTTTACATGTTTACAAATAGAAACAAGACTACAAAAGAAAAAGGATAATAATTTATGACCTTACTTACGGTCGAGTTTTAAAGACAACCCCAATGAGGGTTATCCTTATGCATTGATTTCGTAAGACTCGTTTAAAAAAAAGGTATTAGTTTAAGCTATGGTTTAAGGTTGTTTTAAAGTATTACGTAGTCTTAGTCGTTCTTAAAAAATAGCTACCTACGAGTACACTACGGCAAGTCATGCGCTCCCAATAAATGGTTACCTTTGTAAGTAAACTATTCAAAAAGGTTTTTTTACAAACTTTTATTTGACATTTACGTTCTTTTTTCGGCCAGTTATACAATTTTGAGTAGGTCCTTTTTGATCACAAAACGATTTTTATTAAGTTGTGTGTTGATCCGTACTATTAAATAATACACATTATTGTGAAAGTTACCCGTCTGTCTACAGAGTTTTCACGACTACACCGATTTAAATAAAATTATGAAAATTTGACTTTTGACGATTTTTTGACGTTTGGATAGTTCCTGAGGGAATTGCGATATAGGACTTCTACGCGGACGGGGTCGCGGAAAACAATTAGTATAATATAAAGAAGTCGAACAAAATCAAACAAAATGCAAGCTTTTCGAATTCTACTGCATGTCTCTACGAGGGTACAAACAAACAACAACACATATACCATCATACTGGACGACGCGTTAATTTAGTCTAGCTGTAATGGCCGTGCCTACGAAGTTAGTGGTCCCAGGTTCGATTCCTGGTATGGCCAAATTATGTGATGAGCGTTAGTTTGTTCCCGAGTTTTGGATGTTTTCTATAATTTAAGTATATCATTGTCTCCCACCCAAAGTACAGTCGAGTTCATAAATACATATATCGACACCCAATATGAATAACATTGTAATTCATTTTGACATGGTTTTCAATACGGCCATTTTAATTTTTTTGCAAACTTTATTATTTATTTTTAGCTACAGGTTTAACTTATTATGTGCAATTGTAAGTTTCATGATATCAGTTTTAAATACTCTTTCAAATGATTGTGATGTCATTTTGATAAAATCACTGCAAGTATGATTTTTGCAATGTTACAATGTACAGATTTTAGGCATTATTAATATGAAAAGCATTGTAACTATTGTAACAATGGGGTCATGTAAACAAATAAAAGTTTTTTTCAGTGAATATAATTGTATGTTATTTTACAATTACAAATTAAAGTAACAAAAGGTAAATTTTGGACGTATATTATTGTAAGCAAAATTACAAGTTGTATCAATGTTATATTTGGGTGAAAATACATCGTAAGTAATAAAGGAGAAATATACTATCTTATTATAGGCCGTTAGTCTTCAATGTCAGAATTATTACGGACGGTGTTTGAGTATGGTAAGTTTATATAAAAACTTCTGTATTGTTCCGGAATTGCACCACTGGAGCATAAACTGCTCAAATCCTTGTATTTGCTTTGAGTAATTGGGTGCAAGCTCTCATAGGCTATAGGTAAATTATGATCCCACAACGCACTTAAAGATTTATTATTTTTATTTTGGCGTCGAGTCTGCACTTTGTGGTAGTCTAAATCAATCCAATTTAGCTGATCGCTGTAGAAATCGTTTTGAAAATGTATTATACCGTAACATCGGGGTACTTTAGCCCTGGCGGGCAACTTTGGCCCGAAACAGAAAAATGATTAAACTTCCAGCCACACCGCACTTCAGGGGCTATCGATGTAGTTCGCGCTTCTCATCGATAGATGGTCGTATGGGGCGGTCAGTAAAATAGTTTCACGTTAAAAAAGCTGATTGGTCTATCCATCATTTTGGAGACAATTTGCTACCACTAAACTACGCGAATTTATAATGTGCAAACTTTTTCACGAAACAAAGAAAGCAGGTAATTTTAAGTATTTGATTGTTATCATTCGTAACAGATATGTATCTGGGATCCTAATGTGATATAAATCAAAGATTTTAAGACATTTTTGTGAGAAGTATATAATAATTCAAATCACAGTATTCTTTGTTGATCGTTTTCGGATATCTTTGACCCATGGTCCAAACATTATTTTTTCTGTTTCCAAATTCCTTTTATTAGCTAAATATACTTTCTTATTATACAGACGTGCAAAGATGCCTATAATTTATAAAAAGAAACCAGGAAGTCGTCGTTACATTGATTACACAAGCGAACAGTTTCAGCAATGTCTAAGCGATGTGAAATCTGAGACGTTGACTCAATGGGAAGCTTTGAAAAAATACAATTTTCCTCACAGCACTATAAAGAATAAACTAAAGAATAGAAACTGCTACAAACCTGGCCACCGAACAATATTTACAACAGAAAAACAAGCATTTGTTGCGCATACTAGCACTATCCAAATATGGGTTTAAACAGAAAAAAAAACTTATCGTCACATAAAATAATAACAGTAAAATAATTTTATAAGGAAACTGATACCTATTTTTTTATGTTAATTATAGTAACACATGTTAACTACTCCTTATGATTATAATGGATAAGTTCAGAAGGTTTTTCTGTTTGTTTTGGAAAAGTTTTAATAAAAAAGAGCCATGTTTGATAGATTTATTACTTTGGGATGATTTTTTTGAAGTTTTTTAGCTAATTGAAACAAATTAATCAAGATACTATTTCTTTCTTTGACTTGTGTAATCAATATCAAGAGGTTTCTTTGTGCTTTCATTGCAAACCGTTACGTTTTACTACATGAAAAATCGAGGGCCAAAGAAACGCGCTTCAAAGTGCAACTTTAACCCAAACTTAGCAAAATAAAAAAAAATACTTGGGGTTTGTTTTATTAAATTTTGCGTGTGTGCATAAGTTGAATATATCCACAACTAAACACCTATGCCTATAAAAGAGTCATAATGCTATTTAAATTGAAGTACTCAAACGAGAAGTAAAAACTATCATGATTTTGGGACAAAGTACCCCGATGTTACGGTATTTGGATTCTCTGCATTAATCTTTAAAACATTAACTTTTGACCACATCATTTTTTTTTTATCATTGTCCAATTCCCAATTGGGTACTAGATTTAGCAATGACTTGAAATCAAATATGTCATTTTGACTGACTTCTTTTACGTTGTATGGTTTGCCTGTAGTTTTAGCACAACGTATGAGTGTATACCATTGCTGTGGTACATAAACAACTTGGTTTTTCTTGCGTCGCTCTATAAGAGCATGCATCGAGTCCCCTTCCGATTGCGAATGACCAACTTCAAAGAAGTTATGTGCGATGTTTACACCAAATATCTTTGAGGCATAAGCATACATTAAAAAAACTATTCTGTTTCTATTTTGGCCACCACAGCAGTCTGAATAAAATCGAAATTCTTTTATGCCATTTGCAGCCTTCATTTTTATAAAATCGAATAGGAAGCTAGCAATTTCGTTAGGGCCTTTTTTCCCAATACATTCATCCCACACATGACAGTGACCTTCAGCGGACCCGATGTCAAAAATGGTGAAATTGAAAACTTGAAATTTTCTTTTGTAATAAAAGGTTGAGACGTCAGATTGAGGCGTAGTTAATATTTTCTGTAAATCGTAACATGCTGTTAACAATGTTTTTTTACTTTTTTGAGCTTCTGCCTTGTCGTTCTCTTTTATTTGACGTATTATACATTTGTTTGCCAAATGTAAAGCATAATCAGATGCTGTGGTTTCTTTCTCTAACTCTGAAGCTTTTTCATGAACTTCACATTTCAAACATTGGTCTTTCTTAGGCTTGAAGAAGTCTATATTAAATTCTTTATAAAATATCTGCCTGTACTGTTCTTGGGTAGCTTTGGTGCCGGTTGGGTTATTTTCAGTCATCCATTCGGCATAAAGAGAGTACAGTTTAGGAAAAGTAAGTGATTCTTCGAAATAAAGTTTGGATGTTCTTTGCCTTACGTAGTGTGATTCTTTGACAGGAATCGAATTAATGTGCAGGCGTACCGAAATCTTAATGTTTTCATTTATTGCATTGCCCCTATTACGATGCTTACCACGCCTATCGTTTGGAATGATTTCTTCACTATTTTCGTCCATTTTTTGAACATTGTGGTTATCCACATATCTGTAATATTGAATGTGTCTAAAAACATTTTTTTACATACTCTTACTTTTTCTCCAAGAGCAGGTAAATAATACTCATAAGTACAGTGGCGTCTAGAATTAATGTTGTCCAGTTGTACTGTTTTACGTTGTACTCTAGTTATAAATCTTGATAAATACTCAACTTGTTTGTCATGATTACCCATTGCCCAAAATTGTGTAAATATTTTGTTTCGGTGATCATTAGAAATATTTGTGTGACATTTTCTTTTGCAATCCTTTTCTGTATTACATCCAGGTCTCAACACTCTTTCTTTGACTATTTTACCTTTTTTGTTAGTATATTCTAAACCTGAATTTCGAAGTGTTTTCAATTTATTCATTTTCCAATTTTGTGGATCTCGTTGCCTTTTTCTACCCGAAGATGTTTTTTTTGGATATACTCTCTTTTTTGACATATTAATTTCATGACTGGTGGATGTACTAGGCAGAGAGACATTTTGTTGCGAGGAGTCGATCTAATATGTATCTGTTGATACACGCCGTTCCGGGCTGCACGACAGAACTTCATTAGCGAGTATATCAGATAATGCCTGCGATTGGTGCAAAGTTTCAGTCATATCTAGAGCTTCTAAATTACGAGAGCTACTAGGCAGGGACACATTTTGATGCGAGGAGCCGATCGAACATGGATCTGGTGGTATCTCAGGTTCCCGTCTTTCCAGAATGAACGAAGGATTGTCATTAGTGAGTATGTCCGAAAAAGCCAGCTCTTGGTGCAAGGTTTCAGTCATAGCTGGAGCTATATTAGATTTACTTATTTTCGACCCAATACTATTATTTTCAACGATTTCAACTGCAGCATGATCAAAATCTATAAAAAAACAATTAGAACGTTCAATAAACAATTAGCGAAGAATATACATTACTAGGTAGTACTAAAAAGGATGATTATAGTTTACCTAAACACAAGCTATGCGGCGGATGATTAGGTATTGAAACTGGTCCCACATCCAAATTACTGTGATTCATTTCCACATTATCTCCAACTACTTGAACCGCGGCAGTAAAATAAGAATCTAAAAATAATAATTTTAAAACTTAAGTAGGTAGTAGGTACACTAAATAAACAAGCAGGTAAAAGTGATGCGAGTAGTTTTTCAGTAAAATACAAAAGTGATTAAGTACCTAAACAAAAGCAGTTATTTTGGTGTCCTGAAGCTCGTCCTACGCCCAAATCACTAGGAGTAATTAATGAATTTAATTCTATATTATCCTCATCTGCTGGTGTTTGTAGTACTTGGCTAAGAACATCAGTGCAATCTAAAAAAAACAAAATTTGAATAGATCAAACCATAAAACTAAATACTTTTTTACCTAACATCTAAAAATTTGTTGATGAATCAAAATGTTTTGGTAAGTAGGTATTCTATCTGCCTATAGTTCGAATAATCTAAGATGATCCCTATGATACCTCATATAAACACGTATTAACACTTTATATTACACTAGTTTTGTACAAACCTAGCGGCGCTGTTAAGGAATTTAAAAGATAAAAGATAAAAGACATTTGTTTAGTAAGTAGGCCGCACGGGCACTTTTACACGTCAAGAATCTACCAGCGCTTCGCAAGAGACCACTGCTGAGAAGAAACGCCGCAAGAAACTCACTTAAATTATATAATCACCTATTTTTAAGTAGGTACCTCGCTTGTGAGTAAAGTAAGTGATTAGAATAACGAAATACGGCTGTCAAAGGGATCATTTAGGGAACTATAAGTAATAAATGAATGATTATTATTACTTATTATTAAACTTTTTAAACTTTCACGAACCTGACTGAACTCTTGGGCTTTGTGGCTGAGGAGGTAGATATTCGTCTGATACTTCGTCAGCTGAAAAGTCACCATCATTACTATCTTCTGAACAGGCGTAATGAATGGGACGATAACCTTGTCTTAGTTTTCTTTTAAAATTTATTAATTCATCACCTAAAAACGTAAAGACGGGTAGATATGAATGAGGTAGGAGTGAGGAGACACCATAATAATTGTATTAACAAAAATAAAACCAACCGCTGTGTAGCTCAAATTGACCTCTGTTGCGTTTGGTATAGATCTCCATTTGATTTGAAGTCTCGTCATTGGGAGAATCGGTACTTTCTGTGAATCAGATAATCGTAGACTGATTGTATGTTCACAAATAAATAATTTCGTTTCATGAACCTAATCAAAACAATTCAGGTTACATACATACAATAAATTCACGCCTTCATTCCCAAAGTGGGGTAGGCAGAGCTACCGAATTACCAACAACCCTAAAAATTCTGTAACCACATTTTGCACAAACAGGCTAAGATGTTTACCAATGTATATTAGTGACAGGTTGCATGCCCATCCCCTAACAATACTACCTACAAGCCTTATTTTTATTCCCTTGAATTGAAAGGTTGAGGTTATAAAATAAGGCAATACCTATATTTATAACTTACCTATTACTTCCGCAACAGCTGAGACATTTGTTTTGGCAAGGAGACTCACCATGAGCCTTCCGCGAGACTTCATTATCACAATAATCAATAATTCACCCACAAACAGTCACTATCACTCTGGAGCACAACTCTCACTGAATACAAACCTGACAGTAATGGCGGTTATGTTTACGAATAAAAATGTTGCTCGCTAACAATAACATTGGATATGATGATACAATTATATTCAAATGACAAACTAAACACTTGATCTCTAATATCAACACCGCATCTTTATTTACAATAATAACATTTTAAATAAAGTGATAAGACTTTATAAGAAAAACATTGTAATTTAAAATTACATTATGGTAACAGTTTCTATTGTCCAAAATTTCAATTGAATAACATTGTATACCAAGTTGCAATGACTTTAACGCATAGAAACTCTTGTTACCAAAACTTTTGTGTAGTGTAACTTCATCTACTATTTTACTTTAATCGAAATCTCGTATTTTTTCAATTACAATGAAACTATTCCATGTTATAAAAATAGATCCTATAGTCATAGAAATACGGTTCAAAGAGAGAACATACAAATATTTTCTTGCTGAATTCATATAACATATATTTGTATTAACCTGTAACTGAAGTTACGATGTTATTCATATTGGGTGTCGATATAGTCCTATCGAGATGTGGACCTAACGCTTCTATTCCGATTAAACCACGTCGTGTATAAAGGGTCAGTATGTTTTATTTACCTATTTGCAACTCTGCAATACCCTGCCCGTTGAAACCAGCCAAGCCGTGTTTCAAATAACGCATAACAAAAGAGAGGCAACAATGCCCTACTCCGCAGAAACATCATAATAGCTGAAAATCTGAAGACTTATTACTGAAAATGTTGGGAAACTTCACGTTTACCTCTTGCAGGTATTAATTTAGTTTAAAACTTTAGCTTTCTGGGTTAAGTATACGAGTATAATGTACTAGAGGACGCCCGCGACTTCGTACGCGTAGAATTAGTTTCCCGCTACTCCCCCCATTCCTTCCCGTTGGGGGTTGATTTTCGGAAAATCCTTTCTTAGTGCTATTACATCATGAAAGGAACCCCTGTACCAAAATTCTAGTTTTTAGTTACAGTAGTTTCGGCTGTGCGTTGATAGGTAGGTATATAAGTCAGTCAGGTTTGCCTTTTATATATATAGATTTATACCAAATTATCTCTGTTTAAATTTGATTCTACTTTAAAAGTTAAGATTTAATTAGGTAAGTTCTTCTAGTCTAATTTTATTACGAATGTTGTTGCACGCGCCTGTTATTGAGATACAGGTTAGATGTGATCCCTACTCATTTAGTTACAAAAATAATTTCTATGAGAACAACACGACGAGGTCTGGCCTGGAATAAAGAAGAAACTGCAGAGGCAATATAATAATATAATATAATATCTTGGATATCTTACTGTGTTTTTCAGCTGGGAAGGGTTCTGTGACACTTTAAAATTTTCCGAATTAAGTACGCATACTATTTTCGCAAAATATTTTTTAACAATCACTTATATTTTGTAGCAATATAACCAAAAATATATAAAAACTATGTTTCTTGAAATATATGTATATCAAAATCTGTGTCCATTAATTACATTTAATTGAATACGATAGAAAAATATTTCTTTTTAAAAGTACGCAATGTGTGAAACTTTATTCCCTTAGTCGCCTCTTACGACATCCACGGGAAGACATCCTTTATTCCTTGATATTATTCATTTATTATTTACTACCTTTTGCTCGCGAATCCGTCCGCGTAGAAGTCGTTTATCGCTGCTCCCTCGGGATCTGTCTAATTTTCCGGGATAAAAAGTAGCCTATGTCCTTTCCCGGGACTCAAGCTATCTCCATACCAAATTTCATCTAAATCGGTTCAGCGGTTTAAGCGTGAAGAGGTAACAGACAGACAGACAGATAGACATACAGCCACACTTTCACATTTATAATATTAATAGTATGGATTTTATTCACGTTTTTTTGAAGTTTTTTCAGAATAGGCCAGTGTGGCATATAATAACAAGGGATTATTGCACGGTACCGTGGATTACGTCACAATTGAGACTGCATTACTCTTTCAAGGCCGCTAGGTAAATCCATATTGCCTTTGAAATGATATCGCATTGTTTATAAAACGGCCATCATTACTGTAAAGTAATCAAGAGCTGTCGTAATGTTGACGATACGATAAAATGTCAAGGCAATATGGTTTTACCGAGTAGAATAGAGCCGAAGTTCGTTTAAGACGTTTTCTTAAACAAATCTTATGGGGATATCTCGCAAATAGACTAAAAACTACAACATTAGGGAAAAGATTTGATTTCTGTTTCACCTTAAGGTTGACTGGTTGAGAATGCTTTTAGCATTAAGTTCTCCTTTTGTACACTATTTTAAATGTGAGTAATAAAGTATTTTAATAAATTGATAAATATTACGATTGAGGAAACATCGCAAAAAACACGATTTTTTTCTGTACCCCCTTTTATATTTACTAACGACAAATTTAACTTTCTGTAAAAGAATATTGCCAAAACAAAAGCATTTTCACGATCTAAAGCAATTTCTTCTTTCTTTGTACAAAACCTACATGTTAACAAGTACCTAAACGTAAAAAACCTGCTTTAATTTTTACTATATATTCAAGAATGTGCAAGCGTGTACCTACATATTTCTTGTGTGCTTTAATATTTCACGGGTATTTTGCTATAGGCTTACAACAAACAATTTAACCAAGTCAACACAAAACAATTACAAACTTGGTAACAATAACGAAAACACGACTTTTCTGTTTACTCTTACATTAGATTAGTCCTACTTATGCGATGTTTTATTCATTGGTAGCAATTTGCAAGGCTAATAGCCAAATATGTGGTGAATGTTCAAATATTTGAATGTCAATGAGTTGGTATTGTTAGTGCGTATGCTGGAGCATATTGATCTTATTCATCCTCACAATAAACCTAATGGGTATTGGGTAAGTTTGTATGATCATTCTTGTTTTTTTTCAGCGGCCACGTGTGATTTTCTTTTCTGGTTTAAAAATAGTAGTACAGTTTGGCCTTATAAGAAGCTGAACACTTTTGTACCTTGTCGCTATAACGCCTTTGACAGATTAGTGCAGCAGTTCAAACATGACGTTAAAGTGACAAAACACTAAAGTGTGCAGCTTCTTATAAGGCCGACCGTACAAGATAATAAATAGGAATGAGCGTTATGGATTTTTAGTCCGGCAATTTTTTTTTAATAGCATAAAAATATAGCTGATTTCAGGTAGCAAGTTGTGATCAAGAAATGTATGAACAAATTGTATTTTTTTACTCTAAAATGAAGTTAAACAAGCATAATGAAGAGGCTAACAGTGCCTTCAGGCAAATAGGCGCTTTAAACGAAAAAAAAGGTGTCCGATCCGTTATTTACTGCTGCTGTGTGACTGTCCTACAGAGTCTATTGCGTGAAAAATAGATAAAGGAAATACAAATATCAAACATGCCAATATTTTGCTCTAACTAAGGATCGAATTCTGGACGGCTAGGTGCGTATGGCAGTAAATTAGAAGTCTCAATTCCACACTCCCAATACTACAGAAGTAACCACCCGTATTCTACAAAAGCAGCAGTGATTTTAGTCGCCAAGATGTTAAGAAAGGACCATAATAATATAAACGGTTGACTTTTATACACGACACAAAGAAGAAGAATCTTCGAAGCTAACAGGCGCTTTCTGTTTGTAAACCCAACCTCCTTTAAAACGCTCTCTTTGAGTTATCGCAGACGTTGCAAACACTTAAACTTTTACCATTGACACCTCTCATGGAAACCGCTCGTTAAAACTGAACCGTTTTTCAAATTTGAAAACCGAATTTGCTTCGAACGTTCCATCACAAGTTTTAAAATTTGAAGCTGGGAAACTGCGAAATAGTGAAAATCGCTAACAACTACGAACACTCACGCGAGCACGAGTTCCGAACTATTACCTGCCAGCCTTTTAAACAAGCCCGCGTCTGTGGTAACTTCGCCATATTACTAGGATCTGTGGAAATATTAAGTTACGGGATAGGGGACTTTAAGTGTTTGTGGAGTTGTTGGGACAGGTTTGTAACTGCGATTATTGGATTTATCTTTCACCGTAAAATCACTAGGTATACGTTAAATTAACAATGTTGGCAAACGTAGTAAATAAATGGGTGAAGAGCAACAATACAAACATTAATTTTATAATTAAAATTAAATTAAATCACAAAAATGTAATGACATAATGTAAATTAAAGATAACGACATTTATGATGAGCCAATAAAAAAAACTTAAATAAAAAAAAAACTACTTAATACAATTTTATTATAAATTAATTCAAAATAAACATTGACGGACGTTTTTAAGAGAATAATATACCCATGCTTTGTTTAAAGTTTTAAATTTTATTGTGTACGTCGTCGTGATGTAATATACATGAAAATCCTTAAGAGAAATTCGGCTTTTGCGATAACAAAGTTTACTAATTATTGTGGCTTGTTGTAGTTTTTTTTAGTACCTTAAGGAAAAATATTTAAAAACTACTATTTTATGACTGGCAATCAATCTTTTTCTGATTTTTTTTCTAATAATTGTGTCTTTTTGCTTTGAATCTAATGTATACTGACAATTTAACACTGTTATCAATTTACTAACCGCTATTTGGTTATGTCTCTGGTTAAAGTTGAACTGAAGACTTGCAACAATCAGACGAACGACGCAGAAAAAGTAAAAAAAAAATCCATTGAAATTATATCTGAGTTGCCAAACTTTATAATAATGGCACGTTAAGTATAAATTCAATCCGAACTTTTGCAATATTCTGATTAAAATCTTTCCAGCTTTTCTTGAGAAGGTAATTCCTATTCAGTTAAAAGTTCAAAACATCACAATGAAGAGACGCGACCTGGCTGCCAACTCTTTCAAATATGAATACTGTGGAACTTTGCGCCGGATACTGAACTACCCAACAATAACTTGTTACAGCTAGTTCCGTCACAGTAAACATTTTATGAACAGTATGCCATAGCGCTGTGGTGAGGCTTTGATTACTGTCTTAATACTAAATAAGGCGGCTAAATCCATAATTATTATAGTATAGCATTTTAAATTTAATGTTTTTTCGTATTAACGCCTACCTAAGCTGCTAGGTAATTATTATACAGGGTGACAGGAAGGTCGATAAAATCCTTTTAAGGAGGCATAGTAGATCATTTGGAACATATTAGGTCATGTAGTACCCTGGCCGAAAATTATTAGTTTCTGAGATATTCATAATTTTAATCTGAATTTTGGTGATTTTCCTTTATGTCCATAATCACGAAAAATACTTAATGCCATGTTTTATTGTGGAAGTTTTAAGTGGTATTTTACATTATTAGAATAATAAATCAGTGAAGTTTTTAAACGCATTTGCCTGTTTTAAGCAGCTGTGGTGTTGGTGAGCGCAGGGCAACGAAAACAAGTGCATTGAATTATTTTAGTTGCTAGTGTAAAGATAAAATTAACAACGAAAACGCTACGTTCAATTTATTCAATTTTAAGGTTTCATCAGTAATCTGAGATTAATGCGCTATGTTAATAGTTCCTGTAATTTTTATTACGAGTCGGTGGAAACTTGAATTTTAGAGAAAGTTTGTAATTAACATTAACTTGAGGATTTTCAGCTCTATGAGTCATCATACAGAGTTAATTTTTAACTGTCTCGACATCAAGTCAATCGTTAAAGTATTTGTACAAAAATCGTAAATTTTCCATGGAAAAAAAATCGAGAAAATTATTTCGCACTTTAAATAAAATACAGATTACTGTTTCCTTACCGTTTACTATTCCAGGCAGTTCCATGCACTAAATTAGATAGAAGCCGAAGTAAGTTCAGCGCTATGGCCGAGATAGCTTACGGATAGCGCTTAGAAACTTGGTGACTTCATTAAATGCCTCAAAATGTCGACACTGCGGGAAAGTGGCTTTTGGTCTAGTGACGAGATCTTGTATTTTTCTGACTAATATTATTATTAGCCCAGCGAATTGCGAAAATGTAGTGACAGTGGGCGCCACATTGCTCGTAGAACTGATGGCCGTTGGGGCGGAAAAGTTCTAGTGAAGTGTTGGCAGGCCTTCCACAAGACCGAAGATCTGATGAAGATCGCTGAAAGCCGATGGATGCGAGTAGCACAAAAGCCAACGAGGAAATCCTTGGGGAAGGCCTATTTCCAGTTCAGCAGTCTTCTTTCGGGGAGACGTCTCGTTCGGCTGATGATGATGATGATGATGATGATGATGATGATGATGATGATGATGATGGTGATGATGATGATGATGATGATGATGATGATGATGATGATGATGATGATGATGATGATGGTGATGGTGGTGGTGGTGGTGATGATGATGATGATGATGATGATGATGATGATGATGATGATGATGGTGATGATGATGATGATGATGATGATGATGATGATTATTATTATTATTATTATTACCAGTAAACTTTTAAGATACAATACGGGATGTTAATAAATGCTATTATGATTAGGGGTTGGGAATAGTTCTCATTTCTTGAGCGGAGAAAATCTGAGTTGCAGTGCTTGAAGTACGGAAACATTAAATTTAAAAAATATACCAAGTTCTCATGTGCCACCAAAATAAGTAGTGCTAGCCAAAAAGTTGTCAAGTATGCCACTAGATTGTTTACAATTAGAACAATTTAGATACTTTTGGTGGGACATGACAACTTGGCCTATTTTGTACATTTATGTTTTTGGTGGGATAGTACTACTTTTTGATATGTAGGTAATTGATAAAGGTTTAAGTACATGAATCTTCTAAATCTGTTAAAACGTTATCATAATTACTAGTTAGCAATAGCTAATCGTGATCTTGTCTAGAGCCTCTGAACAGTTTTCAATTCGACAATATAAACAAAATGGTACTTGGCTTGTTTTTGTCTTTAGCGCAATTCAGAAGTTTACGATACATTTCTTTAAATTTATAGAAATGAGTTTAAACATCTTAGTACCGTTCAGTACGATCAATGTTTCCAAAGTGCTTCAGATATTATTTGATTTGATTTCCTTAACTAAGACTATAATTATATTAAACCAAAATTAATAATTCAATTACTAATAGGCTTTTAGACGTCACTGGAGACCGAAGAATTGGCAGTTTTCTTCATTATTTACAAACAAGCAGCAAGGAAACGCTGCAAACAGTCCTCCGGAAAAATTTAAATGGAGTTTACATTCACGTTATATTTAATAATTTTGTTTAAAGTAATATTAAAAAGTTCTAATTTTTGAAGATTTGTAATTATCTAACTACGTCATAAAACCTGGTTTTCACTAGGTGACATAATATCTCTGCGGCGACCTCAGAAAAAGTGGTGCAACATTGCCAAACTACGCTCGACATGCCTGGCAACATCGCGCGATATTTGTCGGCCGTGACGACGTTTCGACGAAAGTATGATTAATATAATATTTTTACAAAAAATATAATGCCAAAATATAAAATTAATGAGCAAAGATATGACGACGCGTTGGCCTAGTTGGTAGTGACCCTGCCTACAAAGCTAGCGGTCTTTACTTGAAATCCCGGTAAGACCAGGATATTTGTGTGATGAGCGCAAATATTTGTTCCTGAGTCATGGATGTTTTCTATTAAAGTACCTATGTTTTTAATTTTTATATAGTTGTCTAGTACAAGCCTAGAGCTTAGTTTTTGACTGGGTCGATAGGCGTGACATTTTCCCTTGATATTTATTTGTAATATAAAAAATACTTTAAAAAAAGGTATCAATATGTTTTGGTTCAATCTTCCCATAGTTGCCCCAACTCTAAACTTCATCTGGCTATCGCTGCAACGTTGGAGCAATTTGGCACTGATTGACCAGTTTGACCACAGCTTAGTGAGATCTGCACTAACTCAACCTTGCAACTTGCTTGACTTACTGCTAAAACGGAGGATTGTAATTTAATCACATGTAACTTTAGTTGGTCTTTGCGATTAACAGCTCAATTTAACTTGATGAATCCCGAGTTTCAACGTTTATTTAATTTAATGTCGCCTCAAGTCGTATACTGTCACTTCCCTTGGCGAGTTTGAAAGTGTCAATTTTAGTGGCGGTAACCTTCTATTTCTGATTTTTTTGCTCTTTTTGACCGACTAAACCAACCTCTTTTTTTAGAGCAATTTGTTTTAATTTTTCTGTCATATATAGATTATTTCCTAGTCTATGTATTTTTTTGTATTTTGATTATCAGCGTGTTTTTTTGCGTTTCTCGGTAATTAACCAAATATTTCAAAAAACATATAAAATTGTATTTTAAATATTGTAAAAAAATAGTATACTATTTCAAATATTTACTTATATCAATTTAAAATAAACGAGTAGGTACTATTTTACCCTCCTGTTGCCTTAAACAATTGCAAATAATAATATCTTCTGTAAGAAACTAAGAACAAGAAATAAAACATTTGGATAAATGATTTATATTATCAACTGAGTCATCAAAAAAATAGCTAATTTGACCGTTATAATTCTTATGTAAAAAAACCACGCTAAAGAACAGACCTTGATCCTTTACGCCCAAAAATTAATCACACCTTTAATAACGTGCCTAAAATTACAAGTGTCTTTTCGTCAGCAATCTGAATACCCGTTATAAATTAGCACCCGAAACTCTTTCTACACCGCAAACCGCAACTGTGTCAAAATAGCCTTATTTCTGCGGAGTTATTCTTTGTTGCAACAGTATTGGTTTCAAAGTTGAATTGAACGCGGTGACGTGTGACGCCTTGCTTGAAAAAGAATACCTACGTTAAAATATTTGGAACATATTTCTGACACCATAGTTTTTTTCCAATCACTGCTGATAGTGCTTGTAGTGAGTCGGCGGATCACATGGTGAAAAATAATCACAGCAACATGAAGACAGGAATTGCTGTTGCGTTACTTGCCTTTGATAAAAGAGTATGCTGGTCTTTTGAAGGTACGCGGTTGAAGTTATGATTTATTTAAGGGCTTGGCTCTTGTCGGTAGAACAAATTGCTAATCGCTCTGCTTTTCTTGCAACTGCTTATTTTTCTGGTAGTATAGTTACGTCGCAATATCAACTTTCTCCTTTATGTTCTTAAACTAGTAGTTTCTCCTTGGTCTTACTCTGCCTCTCCTTTCTATCGTTACTTCTATTATGTTAATAAGGAAAACATTGTCCCTTCATATTTTTCTTATATTTTAATTGTTACCTGCTAATTCTTCTCTTTTATTCTGTTCAACCCTTGTTCTTGAGACATTCTTCTACATTCCTTGCATTATTTCTGAGAGTCTTTCCTTTCTTAAGTCATGGTTCCTAGTCGACTTCAACATCGATTTAACCATAACTGTACATAATAACACCACTCAGCAGATTAATGGCACCTCGAGCACCTTCGAACTCCACGATCATTAGTAAGTGTTTCAACGTTTATAAAACTTTCATTATTCACCGGCCATTTTTGACATTGATAAGAGACGATTAATTCTCTGTCAGGTGGTTAATTGAATGCGTTGTTTGTTTTTTAAATGATAAGATTGAGGCAGTTTTGTTTAGCGGTTTATTTGAATCGTTTATTAATCAATCGATCGTTCGTTTAATCGATTTTTGTTTGTAACGCTGTTTTATTTGACGAGTTAATTACTATTTGTAATAAACCACGGTAAGTTTTTTAGCTATAGTTTTATTTCTTTAGTACTATCAAACTCATTGAAATATTATCTAATATGACAAGTAAAAAATAAAAATGTAGACGAACTATGATGTTATAAAATGATCGCGACGAAATGCTTTTGCATAATATACGATTTTGATTATAGTAAAATAGATGATCAGTCCAAATGATCCAAATGATAATGATGATGAGGTGAACTGCGACTAAAGCTACCAGCAAAGAAAAAAAATATAGTTGTTACACAAATCGAAAATAAAATACACGATCGAGGCGAAATGCGACTAGGTGAATCTATACAAAGAATTTGTGCTTTTGAGGTAGTTCTAACAAAGCTTGAATGTGTACGCAGTATTATTCTGGCAGTTGTGGTGGTAGGAACTTGTACAGTATTACCACCATCTTATCTATAACTAGCAGAAGAGTTGGCATGCGTTCCTGTGAGGATAAGACCCCTGGTGACATTACTAGCATAGAGGAATTCTATCTTGGTTCTAAGGATTGGCAACGCATAGGCAGTCTTTGGATCATAAAGGTCAATGGATCTCAGATTTATTGTGTGCTTGTTTGCCTTTTCCGTACCATTAAAGTTGTGAAGGGTCCACCAGTTCTGTTTTGAGTTTTAGATGCAGAGCACCAAACCTATTAAGAATCAAAGGATACTGAAAATATTGTTTGGATAAAAACCAATCCAACGATACATTTATTTTAAATCCACAATTTTCCATTGTGTCACGAAAATTGGTTTTACTATTAATATGGATATTTTTCGTTCCACAAAGGATTTTTTTTTCTCAATTCGCGCCCTTTAAATAGATTACGGATGAGTAAAAACATGGTAACAATATTTAAAATACACAAGGACATTGGTTTATCAACTTTCAATACAGTAACTCTACTTATTGAGCTTGATCAAGCCACTATTGTTTTGAACGAGCATGCTTTGTTGAAAATAAAGTTTTCTCCGCTTGAATAGTATCGGTATTGAGTCGGGACTTGAGAGCTTCCCTCTCCTTGAGTTCCACATTGTTACGGGTTGCTCAGTTGGCTAATAACATAGTTGTTATTAAACGACCTTTGTTACTGAATTTGCACAAGTTGGTTTATGCATTTCAATCGCTGGTATAACTCGATTAGGTATGATTTTGAAGCCAATGTTTGTTGTTGGTAAACTCAGACACATCATGTGAAAGTACTAGAGTGATCTGATTAGGTAGAGTTATTGACGGTTCCTCCTGAGTCTTTAATGACGACATATTTTTCTGCATTTAACTTCATTGAGCCTTATTTTTTAATTATGATCTCCACAATCGTCATTAGTAGGAAATAGGTGGTTGAATTAATGCCAATGGAATTGAATATATCCGTCTGTCAGAAAAATAAACCTGAGGATATGTTTAAATAATTTTCGTTTTCTCTTCTTTAATTTTGTACATTTAACTCAATGCTAAGGGTGTGTAATTATTTCCATATTTTAATGTACTAATGTTTATTTGGCATAACATGAATTTCATTGGCATATTTGTTCAACCACCTATTTCCTACTATGATGATTGTGGAGATCATATATAAGTTAGGCTCAATGTAGGTTAAATGCCGTAAATTATGGTGTCAATATAGACCCAGTGGGAACCGTCGATAGCTCTATCTGATCAAGTAATAGTAGAACACCAGTTACTATGGAATAAAAGACCAAAACCTGCTTAAAAAACATTGATCTGCCTAGTTAAAGCACTTGGAACCAGAAAGGCTGTGTACAATAATAAAAAAAAACGTTTTGAGATCAACTCGGTATGCTACGCAAAGCAGTTTTTGCCGTTTTGTGTCATCGATACCAGATGCAACCAATTGTATGAATGTTTGTATGTCAACACTCTATTTTACAAACAGAAAAGATAACAATTATAAAACCGACCTTATCCCTTTACGGAATTCCCTCCAGAATGTAATGTATTGACTGTTTATCAGAATGACACCAAGGGGGCTAATAATGCTACGTTTATCGCGTGACAACAAGTGGATAAAACATCCGTCACTTTTTGACACGTATAAGTACGAGAGTGACGGATGCTTTATCCACCACATTTTGTCACGTGATAAACGCAATCATGGGGTCCGTTCATTTGGCAACTGTTTCATTTCACAACCCAAACTGCAAATATTTCAGGATTTATTTTTGTACAATTGTGTAGCCCCTATAGGTTAGGTTAGGTTAGTTTTTATAAAAATTCTGAAATATTTACAGTTACAGAAATATAAGCGGGTCGGAAAATGAAGCAGTTGCCAAACGACTCATTCGGTCAAACGTATTTCGGTGAAACATTAGTGAACCTGCAATCATACTAGGCCCGCAGGTAAGGTTAACGACATGGCCCTCTCGGTATAATGGACAATAATGTATGGATTTCTGGTCGATTAATGCTATTATTAATGACGCGAAGCGTACATGCAGGGTTGACTTTATAGATATACATTATACACACAAGTCTGACGATGCAGTTAGCTAAGTTGGCAGTAAAAACTGCCTACGAAGCTGGAGGGTCCAGGTTTGATTCCCGGTCAGGGAATTTTTTTTATGGTGAGTACGAGTCTTTGGTAGGTACCGAGTTTTCGAGGTTTTTTATGTATTTATGTACAGTCAACCAATTTGATTTCTAGGCCACTTTGGACTATGTTAAAGTGACGTTGACAACCAAACGTTACAGAGTTCTTATGATTTGGTTTACAACGTCACATTGACAAAGTCAATAGTGGCCTAGGAATCAAATTGGTTGACTGTACCTATATTAATCGTTAAGGGCAATTAATTGCCTTGTATCTGTTGCATAAGCTTAGAGCTTAGTTTGGGACTAGTTCAATTTCCTTTTTTTTTTATTACCTACTTACTAATCATTGCCTTCATATTTATTTTGAGGTAGTAATCTCTATTTAATCTTGTATTTTTTGATGAAAAACACTTTCGGTAAGAATACAATTAGACTGACTGATGCTTGTGATATAAATTTTGTTTTTAAAAATATATTTCTCGTGAAAATGTAGTGATGATTTGATAGATTTTATAGATTAAATTAGATAACAAAGGTTTTCGTCTCTGTTTCACTACTTCGTACGCGTAGAATTAGTTTCCCGCTACTCCCCCCCATTTCTTTCCGTTGGGGGTCGATTTTCGGAAAATCCTTTCTTAGTGCTCACTTACATCATGAAATGAACCCCTGTACCAAATTTCAAGTTTCTATGTACAGTAGTTTCGGCTGTGTGTTGATATATAATTCAGTCAGGTTTGCCTTTTATATATATATATAGATGATGATGATGAATATATATTCAACCTTTTTAATTTTCTAATTAGAGGTAACATTATTCCCTTCACTATTACGTCCTCTATCTAAAGACAATTACAGTCAGGTATACTTGTTATTGTCATTGGCAGTCTGAATAGGGACAGACTACGTTTACGTGGTCAATCCTTAATACCTTTCAGTTTTCGTCGAGGATTAAAAACATAACCCTTCGTTTTCCGCAGTCAAATACGAGATTTAACACACCAATACAAAAGTGCGTGTATTTATATCGTATAAACGTTTATATATCTTTTATCAGGGAATTACTGTATGGAGTGACGGATGGGCTTTCGGTTCCGCTTCGACCGGCCATACATCAACGGGCAACTTCCATATTAACTCCGTAGGCTTTGATTATATTTCCTTAACTTTATGTTTGTACTGAGTGGGCTCAGCTGGAATAACTGAGATAGTCGTCTCGCGTGTTCTTGTAAACCGACTTCAAAAAAAGAGGAGGTTCGACTGTTTTTTTTACTTAAAACAGATGCGGGCAAGCTAGTTACACTACTATGCCAAATTTCCAGTTGATAGCTTCAATTGTTTCTGAGAAAAACTGCTGTGACATACAGACAGACAGTCAGACAACGAAGTCTCACCATGGGGCTTAGTATGCTACGCGAGATTTACTGTCATATTTTACGTCATTCATATGAAAATAAGAAAATATGACATAACGTCACGCTTTAAGATGCTTAGTAATAAAAAGACTCAATTCACACAAAATACACTTTTATTTAAAACTTTAAATGTTTACCCTTACGTTAGAATATGGAATAGACATATTTGACACTAAGTCGCGTTTAACGAGGTTTGACGTATTCTCCTCGCCTCGCATGCTAAGCCCACATAAGGGTTCCTTTTTTACCATTTTGGTACGGAACCCTAAATAGAAGGCTCCATACAAGAATGGTACGGAACCCTTGATGTGCGAGTCAGAATTACACATGGCTGGTTTTTTAAATCGTTAAATAAAATTAGGACTTTTTGTTACCTTAGTACCACTTAACATTTTTAAGATCTTTAAACCCTCATATAAGTTTTAGAACCTTTTTTCGTCGCATCCAACATTATGAAACCACAATGTAAGCTTTTTATACAAAGTAATCCGTAAATTTTAAACTGCTGCTGAGTTTCCAAAAGCTCATCCATATAGTTTGCTTTGCAACTTACTCGTAGCCAACTTTAAATTGTAACGAACATGAATACTAAAATGTTGTAGGTAAGAAATTTGTATGTTAGTTTTTAGCTTCCCAATAGGTAAGTGGCAAAAATGAAAATAGTATACTTTAGTTAAAAGCAACTGAAGTATAGTCACGGTAAGAAAAGGTTCGTCACTTTTCGACTCTATTTCAACGCTATTAAAATCCAAAAGTGACGATCCTTTTCTTACCGTGACTATACTTCATTTGTTTTTAACTGAAGTACTTACTATCATAATCTTAAAGGTACATGAACCCTGAACCATTTTCGTGTTTTTTTCAACGCTTTTTTCTTTAATTGTTTAATCTCGATCCGCCCTTTTTCCCTTAATTTCTTAATTTAGCTGTTTTTAAAATGCAGTTATATCTACGACGAGGTAACTCAGTTAAGATCGTGTAACGTAGGGTTGCCAGATCAAAGCAAATATATTCTGGATCTTCTATAATACCAGGGCCCTCAGCAAAAAAACACGAAATTATTTCACCACTCTGAGCGCTTTGTTTTGTGTGCACGACAAGCGCTTTTTAAATTAGTTGTAAACCATTAACTGCCGCACTCAGAGACGTCAATTAAATTTAATGCTTGTTTAGTGACGTGTTGTCTTATTTTATTGCTGTAGCAAAAAAAGTGACAGCAGCAACTTTAATCAAGCATTAAAATTAAATTGACGGCGACGTAAGACACTTAAAACATTGTATTTAAAGTCGCAGATATTAACGGTAAATTAGTAGGTAACAAAACTATGAATTATTTGTTTTATCAGTCTAGACTGAAGAAAGACTGCCCGAGATAGGGCCACGTGGAATGATGAAAGGGAGGTTCTTTATCCAGCAGTTGGATATTACAGACTGTTAAATAAATAAAAAATCGTACTTTGTTTCTTCTTTTTAAACTCCACACGCCTAGTAGAGTCATACACAGATTTAGATTACCATCTTAACTGTGGACATACCCAAAGTTAACGTTTTCATGGCCTAATTTTCTGGCTGAACCGATATCCGCATGAACGGCATCAGGTCTAGTTTAGTCCTATCAAATAAAAACATAACTTATATGCACACGAGCCTTAAACTATTGACCACAGAAAAGACAATTTTTGTTTTTTTTGCTTGAGTGTGATCCGAATAGGCCTATTGAGAATTTCTAGAGTATTCAACGTCTGCGTTTCCAAGCGTGTTAATGACTCAGTACCCAATCTGAACAAAAAACCAAAATTCTGAACATTTCGAAAAACGCTGGGGTATCAACCCTACTCTAATGGGGCAAGCGGGGTCTCTAAAAAAGCAACTTGCCCCAAGATTAAATTAGGAAGAAAACCAATTTGCTTAAGATTTAACGAACAGCTCTCATTTAAATTAAAATTTAACTGTTTTAAATTAAAGTAAAGAGTGCAAGATGGGAATTGAACACTATAAACGAGTTTGTTTTATTTCGCAGTCGGGTTTTTTTAAATGCCTCACTTGTTTCTATAGTACCTAAGTGATTGAAATTACGAAATAGGTACGGCTGTCACAGTAATCATCCTAGATTAAACAGAGTAAATTTTGTTGAGATTTAGTGAGCGCGTGAGATTCAAAGATCGTCTATACATATTTTATTTTGTGACTGTCTGATAGAAGGTGCACAGCCTAAACCGCTGAACCTATGGACTTGAACTTGAATAGAGGTGAACTAAGAAATGTTTTTCCGAAAATCGACCCATAACGGAAAGGGCAGCGTAGCAGCGGAAAAGTAAATTGACTAAGCAAAATAATATTTTATTAGCACGCCATCTATGTAAAGTGTTAGAAATCAAGTACCCAATGGTTCACGCTCCACCAAGTTGTTGGCTAGTCAGCCACAGAGTATGTTAGTTTCCTTCAGTGTTGTGAAGTTACATCGTATGTTGCATAGATGGCTCTGCTAGTAGGTTATGATTTAAATTATTGGACTTCGTACCTCTTTAATGTTTCGTACTTACCTTCAATAATTTGCGAGCTTTGTTTTTTATAACCTATTTACTCAACTGCGGCAAAGCCCAAAAGGAGGGTTACGTGTTTGACTTATAATATACGTCCGACTCAAAGTCCGCTCGCAACTACTAAACGGCTAAACCGATTTTAATTAATTCTACGTGGTTAGATTCGTGTTAACCACTAGAGTGTCGTAGGCTATATTAAAATGAATTAAATGGGAAATTGGCGAAATAAAAAATATTTATTATGATCAGTAACAATTACTTTGACGACATTATCCAAACAGCAATTGGGTTTTTTAAAGCTTGGTTTTCGTTAAGTTGTTATTAATTTGCAAGTCAATTTTTACAGTTCCCGTTTTTGAAATGGGCTGAAATTTGTTCCACGTATGTTAACCAGATGATGATGACAATGTAATCTTATGGTATTTAAAAACTGATTTGATGATGGAGGCGGAAAATGGCAAAATGATTTCCGCTATATACTTAACGAAGACCCACCGTGTTAAGACTCGTTAGTTGGTGTTGACAAGCAGATTTTTACTTTGCAAAAAAAGTACAGTTTAGGTCTGGTGTTCCGAAAATGAATAGGGGAGGCCGGGGCTTCAATTAACAGAGGTAAGTATTAACAAGCAAATTTCTAAAAAACTATAAACAGCACGTCACTAGTGATTCCTAAAATTCGTCCCTGTGACAGCGGTCTACAGGTTGAGACTCCTCAGTCCAGCTCAGTGCGCCGTGAGAGTGAGTTGTGCGATGTACGTCTATTTTGGCCAGGTAACGAACTTTTTTCACTTAACGATTTTTTGATTTACGTGTTGAATATTTGATTTAGCCGTAATAATTTTTTTTTCGCAATAGCTTGTTTTATTCTTAATAATGTTACATTACTTTACTAACGCTAATGTACTCTATTTCGTAATTATATTTCTTCTTATTGAAAAGGTACCCATGGGGCTAAAATTAACAAAACATACGGGGCTAGTATTAACAACATATACCTTTGGATTCTATTTTTCGTCCCGTTCCCGAAGGGTGCCCAACAGGACCCTATTGCTAAGCCTACGCTGTCCGTCCGTCTGTCCGTTCATCAGCCCTAACTTTAAAGAGCTGTATATTCACCGCGGTACCTAATTATTTATTTATGTACCTATTTATCTTAAACTTTACAGCATGAGGACTTACAAGCGGAGAACTACTCGAGGCATGACTTCGCTGGCGACCTACGAGTCAGCTGCTTTAGAAATTGCCAAAATTGTGATTCAGACGATGAATATGATTAAAAATGAAACATATTGCTAAATAAAAAAATGTCATTGTAATTTTGCGTTTTCTTTATTTATAGAGGAAAATACTTACAATGTTAATTGTTGCCCCTTTTGTTAATACTTACCCCGGAACCGTTAATTGTAACCCCGATCGCGGGGTAAGTATTAATTTCTGACTTTTCTGAGTAAAATCGATTTTTTTTAAAAAGGTACCAATTTCTTGTCAAATTTAAACCAACGATATGGTTATTGAATAGTTTGGACATAATTTGACACAAAAATCATTTCAAAATGTTAAGGTGTTTTGAAGCTACAACTGAAAATATAAATTTTGTTAAGTCGCGCCCCGGTCTCCCCTATTTTGAAGGAAACTTAAAAGTATCTATTTCAAATTTAAGTTTTGTTACCACGTCATTATAAGAGTAACTTATTTATTATAAAATTTAGTAAGTGAACTAAGTAGATACCTACTTCTTTTTTTGTAGCCTATTTGGGTGTATGTTTTTTGTTGTTAATGATTGTTGGTACAAAAAAGAGTAGTTTTAGTGTTCGACGGGTCAAACACCGTTGACCGGGTGCGCCAAAGTTCATATTAAATTGCAACTCCGATTATTGGAACTGCGAAAATGTATTTTTTTTATACCGCTGGAACCGTAAACTTTTCAGAAGTTCTGAAATATTCAATGTGTAGATAAGACTAGGTTAGGTTAGGTTCGATTTATAGTAGGAGATCCGATAGGAGACGATTTGCACCGGGCTGCTTATTCGATCAAAAGTATTTTATATCAAATTTGATACGCTAAATAATATGTGGCGAATAGGTTGCCTGAACAATTTCAGGCCAGTATATAATTAATGAAAAAATTAAAAATTAACTTTGGCTTAAAAAAATGCAATTGCTTGTTTAATAGACAAATTACATACCAATCGAAAGTATAAAGCCTATAGAATTTGTAAACGTTAGGTTGACTATTTTTTTCCCATCAAACTATTGGATAGGCAGGTATAAACAGGTAAGTGGGTACTAATAATTTGCACCAAACCTAACGTTTGCATAATTCTATAGGCTTCATACTTTCGATTAGTATGTAATTTTGTCTATTAAACAAGGATTTGCAATTTTAAAAAAAAGTTCGTTTTTAATATATTTTTTAATGATATAAGTACTGGACTGAAATTTTTCAGCCAACCTATTCGCCACATATTATTCAGCGTATCAAATTTGATGTAAAATACTTTTGATCGAATAAGCAGCCCGGTGCAAATCGTCTCCTATTCGGGTCTTAGACCATTATAAACATCCTAAAAAAGTTACAGTTACAAAAAAAAATACGTTATTAGTTCTGATGATTGACTTAAAACACTTTCGGACTACAAATTTTTATATGAGCCAATATGGACCCGTGACCCTTTTGTCTCTCTGTCTGTTTGTATTTGGTGCCATAGTACAGCCTGAAGTGATTTAGTAGGTTAGGTATTTCATTGAGGTGATAGACAGGTTGTCAAAAACTGTTGGGTTTTGATGGGTTTGGGGTCCTTGAAAAATGGGATTAATAGTACTTTTTGGGTAAATGAGAATGTAAATGCCCATATTTACAAATACCTTACAGACTAACATACATAACAATATATAACATAAAATTATCACAACTACTAATACACTTTCACGGTGTTTGCTAGCCGGCGGCCACGGAAAAGCCGAAAGATGACACCACTCGGCCAGAATTCCGGTTCTTTAAATGTCAAAGAACGATAGAATAGCCTGCCGAATAGGTTGTCAAGTACCGTAAAACTACACAACTATGGTCCTACCCCGCAACAATAGTCCAATTTTCCTCGTTACATTATTCTAAAATATAATACCTTACTGCTATTATTGCTGGGTATACGTATTGTTTGACCTAAAATCGATTGCTCTAAACTCTAGCTATCATATTTTTTAAATAATGTGATAAGTAAAATTTTACTATTGTTGTAGGCCAGGACCACAGTTGTGTAGTTTTAAGTAGCGATTTTCTTTCATGTCTAATTAAAAAATAAATACTTCAATGCTGGGGCAACACTGCAAGATTCGACGAATATTCGTGCTCTCATCGCTTTCATTATCCATGTTAAAGATAAAGAAAACAGGGCCGGTATTCTAGGCGCTATAAACCATATCGTCTTTAATCTGTCATCGTATTGTCAACGTTTTAATAGCTCTTATTTCCTTGACAGTAATGGCGGCTTACGTCAAAACAATACCGTAACAGGGCCTCTATTCAACACGGTAAAAACAATATCGTTTTTGATCTGTTATCGTATTGTCACCGTTTTGATAGCTCTTATTTACTTGACAGTAATGGCGTCTGACGTCATAACAATACCATAACAGGTCAGCTACGATATCGTTTTTACCGTCGGGAATAGAGGCGCTGGTCAAATACGATATCGTTTTTACCGCCGGGAATAGAGGCCCTGAACTATTGTTATTTCCTTTTAACTTATGCATTTGTTTTATTCAACTTGGTAATAACATTCGACGGTTCCGTGAATCAACCTCGTATATTGAATTTTATCCAGTACTAGAGGACGCCCGCGACTTCGTACGCGTAGAATAAGTTTCCCGCTACTCCCCCCCATTTCTTCCCGTTGGGGGTCGATTTTCGGAAAATCCTTTCTTAGTGCTTACTTACATCATGAAAGGAACTCCTGTACCAAATTTCAAGTTTCTAGGTAGATACAGTAGTTTCGGCTATGCGTTGATATATAGTCAGTCAGTTTTGCCTTTTATATAATATATATATAGATAAACTGACACGCACTAAGTATGCACTAGCCTACTTAGTGAGTGTCAGTTTATACTGGACAATATTCTATATACGAGGTTGAGTCACTGAACCGTCGATTTTGCCTTTGACACGTTATCATCATATTGTCAACGTAACGATACTCTTATTTAATCAATTGAATTCTAAGAAACTGACAAACAATGTAATCAAATCTTGTAAGTCAATTTTAACCTTCTACTGACTCTCGGCTTCTTTTTCAAATCCAAAATAAATTTATTTATAAATCAAAAATTAATCCACAACAAGCTTTGTCAAAATAATATTGTGTCAAGAATCACCAGCAACATGCTTCGTCAAGAGTTTACCTACAATAGTTAGTTAATCAGCAACATTCGTTAACTGTCGTTAACTGTCGGATTAACTTTAAAGGGGCTTGGGTAAAAGTGTCGTCATTTTGTAAGTCATAAATTTTCAAGGTGAGCGGCCATTCGTAAAAGTGGTAAATTATGATAGAATTATTCAAAATAATCATATTTTGTTATATAATGTAATACTCTTAAGTGCATCGGAGCCGAAATATTTAAATATTCATACCCGGGCGTTCTTTTAGTATCAAAACTGAATACTTAAATCTTTAATATCTCCGCTCCGATATTATTTAACGCCATAAATGACATATATCTATGTGTAGGTATTTAGAGGTCCTCTAAATAACTATACGAAAATCAAACGTGGCCGCTGAAAAAAAAGTCAACTTTCTTCATACAAACTTACCCAATGCTCTTTGGCATATTTATGCAGTTCTAATGACAATACTATTACAATCACGGATTACAATAATATGGTACCATCATGCTAGTATTAGTGATGGAAACGGAAGGGGGCCATAGGAACTCCTGAGGGCCCTGCCACGATGCACTACGCTAACTAGCGTTTCTATTCGTTTCGTTTTTAACCAATCGCGTCACTGGTAGATCACGTGACTTTTCGTATCACGTCATCTACCAGTGACGCGATTGGTTTCAAAACGAAACGAATAGAAACGCTACTTAGCGTAGTGCATCTTGGCAGGACCCTCTGAATGGCTCATAGGTAGATCAATTGAGTTTGGACTCATTTGACTCATCTTTGACAGTGAATTTATTATCAGTGTGTGTTTCATAGTGGGTAAAAGATAATTTCCCGAGCATATAAAGTAAACGATTAGGTTTTTCTTGTATAGGGATATTTGGGATATTTGGCAGTGAGTCGTGCATCAGCAGCTTATTTAAATCTACCTACTGTGCCAAAGTACTGTGATTTTTTAAATTTATGTATGTATGTATGAAAAGCAAACGATTACTAATTTCGTAGATTTTAAGTAGGGTCTTAGTGGCATAATTGGTAATGCGCCTGCATCATCGGCCCGGAGAGCCAGAGGAGATGTAGGTTCGATTCCTGCCTAAGACCGACGAATTTTTTTCGCTTTTATATAGTTTAGAATTTCGTAAACAGACGTTTCTGTTAAATTTAAAAATCTTTATGTATGACGTAAACCTTTTTTGAAAAAAATTGCCCTTGCCCAGCTTCTTACGCCGGTTCTTCTCGAGGCAAAGGTTTTATTTTTCGAACCGGTGGTAATGCTTTTTGACATTCATAGGTGCATTATATTACCTCTATTATGCCTAAATTGAAGAATAAAGGACTTTGACTTTGAATTTGGCAATAAAGTGTCATTAAATAATTTTTAACCGAATCGCGCCACTATGCGCAAACGCATTTTTGCAAAGCGTGGCCTTGCACTTTAAAGTAAAAGCAGTGGGCATTACGTTACCATCCCTCTCAATCCTCGGTAGCATACGCATCGAGTGAAAAGGACAGACTTGGCAAATATCAGGCCAGTTAGTGAAAGTTATATGTAACATTGTTTGGTTTTTTTATTATAGAACGTAAAAGAAGGTGGTAAGGAATTAATTAAATTGTAAGTGTAATGTGAGACGTTGAGCTCTGTTAATTGTTTTAATTTTAAGTTGCGAGGATGGTAAGTAAGTCAAGGGCTATTCTAAACGCGTAGATAGACAAACATTCACTTTTATATGTCAGTCTGTCTGGGTTCAATTCCTTACTTACCTACTCTTCTTAGAACCTCTTGCACCAAAAATTTAACACTGAAAATGAAAGGTACCCAACTGTCCGGCTCCGATTTGGTTTATTTTGATATAATAATGTTAGAGAGTAGTCTAAACTTTACCTTGCCCAGTTTCTTACGCCGGTTCTTCTCGAGGCAAAGGTTTTATTTTTCGAACCGGTGGTAATGCTTTTTGACATTCATAGGTGCATTATATTATGCCTAAATTGAATAATAAAGAACTTTGACTTTGACTTTGACTTTGTATTATTATTGAATAGAATTTATAAAATTTAAAAATGTTTTAAAAATAGAATATTAGTTAGAACAATATAATTATGTACGCTTGCTTGCATGCTAAAAACAAGTTCTTTAATTTTATAACTAAGACTGTGTATTACTGTATTTTGACAAATAAATGAACTTGAATTTAAAGCAATATTGTTTTAGCGTGTAGAATAGAGACACTGTAAATGTTTTTGAACTTAATGTTGGCTAAGACATTATTGCTGTCTGGACAAAAACGAACTATCATAAATTTGTCATGGCCCGTCCATCTGTATGCTACAGCCACGGTTCACGGACAATTTCCAGATACTATTAAGGCCATGAGGCGGATCCTAGTAGTCGTTGTGAATAAACAAATATTATTTATTGGAGAATGGAAATAGTGAAATACGTGAGATCAACTTCGAACAGAGGGCTTATTGTCTAACGCACTCACAATCACGATCGTTTTCAATTTGAAAATCGAAGGCTTGTCTGAATACAAAATGAAAACAATTGCTCCAATTTGAAGCCGATTGCGAGTGCGTTAGACAATAAGCCCTCTGTTCCCAACGCTGACACCTAGTCAGCCATGGCTCCAGAATAAGGCGATGCAAGGACCTGAGGGCTTATTGTCTAACGCACTCACAATCGCAACTGGCTTCAAAGTGAAGCAATTGTTTTCATTTTGTATGCAGACCAACCTTCGATTTTAAAATTAAAAAGGATCGTGATTGCAACCGGCTTCAAAGTGGATCAATTGTCTCATGTTGTATGCAGACAAGCCTTCGATTTTCAAAATGAAAACAATCGTGATTGCGAGTGCGTTAGACAATAAGCCGACTTCTACTGTTTTTTTCTGTTCTGTGCATACAACCAAGCCTTTCTTCCATAGGGTTAAGGCAGAGACCACTTTCTTCCACTTGCTACGATCCAGACAAACTTCCGTCGCTTCCTCCACACTCATAAGTCTCTTCATACACGTGCCTCGGTTTAGGGTCTCCTGACCTGGCCTTTTCTTAATTCGTCCCTGATCTGATCCTTGCCCTTTCCCTTCCAAAATTCCCATTTACTCTTGCGCCATATATCTGTTTTGTTGAGTCCTAATATAATAACATAACAACGTCATTAAATCATTAAGTTCAATAATATTTTAATCTTTGCCTCTGGAGTGTTATGCCTTACTCAGTACTGTAAGGCCACTAACTAACCGCATCTTATTAACTGACATTAAAACGGCAGTTAAAACTAACCTCAGTTATCTCACCGGCGGTCAGTTACTCTTGACATGGTTGTTTCTGGTCCCAGTCTAAAATGACTTGCATACTTAGAGCTTGCATGAGTGACAAGAAAAAATGCAAAAAGAATGAACAACAAAGTGTTGCAACGACAAATTAATTTACTGGTCTTCCACCGGCGGCGCTAGTAGCGCGACGCGACGACATTATAATATTATAATCAATCTTAAACAAATTGATCTAGTCCAAAACTAAGCACTAGGCTTTGTACTTTGGCTACTAGCCAACTGATAAACATATACTACTTATATGTCATGAGAAATAAATACTAATATTATTAGTATCAATCATCAATACATAGTATAAAACAAAGTCGCTTCCCGCTGTCTGTCTGTCTGTCCCTATGTATGCTTATATCTTAAAAACTACGTAACGGATTTTGATGCGGTTTTTTAAATAGATAAAGTGATTCAAGAGGAAGGTTTTTATGTATAATAAATGCTGGTTTATTGTACGGGTGTTACAGAAAACTCAAATAAACCGAAGCGAAGCGAGGGCGGGTCGCTAGTTAAGAAATAAATACAAATATTATTAGTATTAGCCTAGTGCTTAGTTTTGGACTAGATCAATTTGTGTAAGATTGGTCCCCGATATTATTATATTTGAGCTACTGACTTTTTAACTATAAAGAAGTTTTACCCGACAAATTTAAAATCCCCCTGCGCGCTCTTAGGCTCACAAGGCGGAGTTATGTTTCAACACTGCTTCACCTAAGAAATCTGCGACCAAAATTAACACAATATATTTTTATAATGCACTTACGGGACAACTAAGCCTCGCCGGTTTATTCGTCATCGAATTTAATGACGAGTTGTTGGTCATCTAGTATTAGTCCGACCTCTGCCAACAAACACACTATGCTGCGTGAGATTAAGATCAGCAAGATTCTAATCGTTTGCATGTTGTCAGGTTAAAGATGTTCTAATGAAGAATAGTACTTAGAACCCATTAGTTTAGTTTAGTTTAGTTTTATTTATTGCATAAAACAATCCATACTTAATATCATAAATGTGAAAGTGTGTAAATTTAAAAGTGAGTCACAACACGTAATGTTCGGACCACGGGAAACGCCACGCGCCGTTCCTATCTTCGTTCCGAACCGTAATTTTTTTACTATTTTACTATTACAGTTGCATTTACACGTACGGGTCGGAACGAAGATTGGATCGGCGCGTGGCGTTTCCCGCGGTCTGAACTTTACGTGTGCAGGCTCCTAATGGTATTCTCATAAGCACTCACTTTTAAATTTAACGTTCGAATTATTATCCGGCGCTTTTAAGTTGTCCCGTCAGAGCGCATAAAAAATATTTGAGGGTGTTCTCAAATAGGTAGCTTAACCGTCGCTCGTTTGAGCTCGCTGCGCTGGTTTGATCGACCAATCTGAGACCGACCGACACATGCATTCATAAGACTAGAATCCCAAGACTCCAAATGCGTTGCCAACCCTGAGGACTAAGCTGGAATGCCTCTATGCTAATAATTTCACTGGTTGTCTTATTCTCATAATTATGTTTTGCTAATGTGATGTTTTGCTTCTATGATGATTTTCGAATGTCATGTTTTACGAATATGATGTTTTGCTTTTGTAATATTTTTGAGAATATCATTTTTTGCGAATATGATATCCAACGACCGACGACGTCCCCTATGTCTAGGTTGAGGCTGAGTGCTGTATATCAGTCAGTCAGTCAGCCAGATGCGCCAAAGTTCATATAAAATTGCAACTCCAATTATTGGAACTCCAAAAATGGAATTTTTATACCGCTGTCTGGAACCTTAAACTTTTCAGAAGTTCTGAAATGTTCAATAGATGAGACTAGGTTAGGTTAGGTTTAGGTAAATCCTTAAAAAGTAACAGTTACAAAAAAAATACGTTATGAGTTCCGATGATTATGACTTAAAACACTTTCGGACTGCAAATTTTTATATGAGCCAATATGGACCCCAGTCAGCCATAACCATTGATTGATTTTGGCATAGTGATTCCTCTCATCATCAATAATGACTTATCATCTAGTAACCAGCTTGTTTCTTAGTAAATCTAATCGCACCGTGGTCACGTACAGATGAGCTATTATAAGCTTGAAGGTCTAAAATTACTTTCATTCATCGAATATGTTTTATAAGTTATAACCTTCAAATGTAACCGTTTGTTTTGCAATAGATAGTAAGGCCACAAATGTGCAAGTGTCCGATGCATGTTACCAAATGTTAGTGAAACTTCAGTGCACAATATAAACAATGGATGTTAATCTAGCATAGTCTACAGCGTATGGCCTAATAGCTTAGGTAGGATGTCGACTCGTGAGCGTAAAGGTCCAAGGTAACATGGTACCGTGACCGTGTTAGTAACGCGTGCCAGCAGTCAGCACCTGCTATGTGGATGGCATTTGTCATGTTACAATGTCCTGTCGCGATGTGACGCATCCCGAACGCATGATTTACATTCTACATTTAGCGTTTAATAGATACATTTGATCCATCCAAAAAAACGCATCGATTGGCAACATTTTCTTTTACATTTAGTCTATTATGGCAACTCTGCCTTGGGCCTTATTTCTACATGTTTTTAGTGTTTTTACACGGTATGAGGGACGGACTGAAAACCAGCGCTGTGAGAGGGCGATCCTGCTGGAGCCCTAAAGCAAATATAGTCCGATCCTTTTGCCTCATTTTCTTTATGTTCGTTTTTTTTAAGTCTAGTTTGTTAAGTCAAGAGCCGCATGGTTTTTTTGTGTACTATTTTGTCTTTGGCAGTTAATGATTTTCTATTCTATACTATTCTATTCAAGTTCAAGGGTGTGTAATGATTTGCATAAAAACAATTGTACTCATTTTCATTTTACATAACACAAACTGCATAATTTCGATCTCTATAATAAACCAACGATATAATAATTATTATGCATAAAACGAAATGCATAATTTTTCAAACTATAATGTTCATAATTTAAAAAATAAATATTTCTAACGACTTTCATTACTATTAATGTGGGTACAGTTCTAACCTAACCTAACTAAGTTAAAAGAAATTGACTTAAAATGCATAATAACAAGAAAGTTATAGTCATAATAAATGAGTGTTATGTTGTTCGATCGTATGCCTGATAAAATTATACAATTGGTTTCTATGCTAAACGTTCATTGCTTTTCGTGGTTAGTTAAATGAAATTATACAAAATGTTTTTAGACTGATTGAAGCGCAACCGTTAATCAGAGATATCCTAGTTGACAATACGATAGCAATAGGGTTAAAGACAATGTGGAATTAGGCCCCTGTTAAGACTTCTCCATCGCAATAAGTTGCAGATGCATAGCAATAATGACATCCTCTTTTTAGTTACGGTTTGGAGAAGGCAAACGAACACACATGCCACCTGATAGTAAGTGAGATCACAGACCCAATCTCGAGACTACAATCTCAAGACTGCAATCCTAAGACACCGGTTGCCTTATCAATGTGAACAATGCTGCTTGGTGGTAGCGTCACAATCATAGGTGGTAGCATCTTATGCATAAAACGAAATGCAGTCAGTCATTACAACCATACTGATCAGATAAGATTCTTATCTGATCAGTATGGTTGTAACGACTGACTTAGTAAAACCTGAATAATGTTATTTGCAACAGTAGCACTGACTTACAACATAACATTAAGAGGAAAGTTTCGTTTTAAAAATTGTTTTTTTAAACACCCTGTGAAAGGGAAAATTTATATTTTTTAGTTTTTTGGAGGCGGTTCATTGTTTTTTTTTACTATTTTATATTATTTTTCACTTCTCATGCTCTTAAAATGTTACTTTAATCTCTGCACATCGGGACTAAAGTTCCTTTTTAATCTCTAGGGATTAAAGTAAAATAGTTTTAATTTACTTTGAAATCCCCTTAACATCCAATCACGGTGTTTGTGAATGGAGGATTTATTGCTATTTTCAGTCTTTTTGTATAGGCCACAGAATAAAGACTAAAGGCAAAGAAGCCGTGCAATAAGATGAACGTTGCACCAGCTACTTGTCTCTACTTTATAGATTACATTTTGATAAGAGGAAAAGAAACAAAAACTAGGTGTCTTTTCTTCTTTAATCTGTCATGATCAGAAGGTGAAGGAACGTCAAATCAACGATCGGTCTTCTTTAGCGTTACTTTCTTCCACACTGGTGCTTAAAGGTCCAAATCACGCCTTGTGACGATCTCTTTCCAACTCACTATGAAAACCATAAGTAAAAGGAAGTCAACCATAATGTATTTTCTGCCTATTTAGTACGGTTTCTATGCCTCTAGTTTTTATTCTGTGGTATAGACAATTTTTAGCGCGTGGAAATAACCTCAAAATGACAACTGTGAAAAAATACAAATAAAAATGATTTAATTTCGTGAAACACGATTAATGATTACGAAAATGAATATATTTAATTATATTCAGGATGAATTCATTTAATTATGCTTGGTCCAATTAGTTTTAAAATAGTTTTCAAGTTTGAACCTGTTGGCTAAATATGCAAGCATTTAAAGCGGCACTTAACAAAAAAATAATAAAAGAAAAGAAAAAAACCGCGGAACAAATTTGTAAGAAACTTTCTTATAATCAATATTGTAAATGTGTATAGAACTTCGTCAGTGCTGGATTGAAAAAGGACGTCGGGGTCCGTAGCAAATTCTATAAAGAGACCCGGTTTGTTTTAGGTTACAGGTTGTGGCGGTCTTTTTTCCGCAACTGAGCGACTTAGATATGCACCTATTTTGCGTGGGTGTTAGTTTTAGGTTATTCTGGTGGAGAATATCGACTGGATTATTCATCTTATCGTCAACCCTGATGCATATGAGTACACGCATACGCATACTGATGTAAGTACTAGCATTTTAGAGGTTAGACGTGGATGCGTGGGGCCCGTAGCATTTGCTACTCTTGCTAAGTACGTGGCTAATCCGGCACTGAACGTTGTTTTTTTTCCTCGCATTCAAAGTGAAAAGTAGAGTGTTTAACGCGAGACTAAACAACCATAATGACACTCGAACTATAGCCACTCTCGCTCGCTGGCTCGCTCGCGTGGCTAAACATCTCGTGTCATTATGGCTTGTTTTAGTCCCTTGTTGAACAATCTACTATTGTAAGACTTTTTACTGATCATAATAATTATGCTCCTATGTGTTATGTAGTTCAACAGCTGAAGGAATAAGAAACTTCAAGGATAATTCAAGCTCACCGCAGGAAACGCTGCGGGAAAGTCATTCCGTACCTGAGAAGCATAACACTGCAAGTGCACTTTTTAGGATTTTTCGTTTTTTAATGTAATTTTTTAATCTCTATCGAAGCATAACAGTGTATTTGCAGAAGTCGTTACAGTTTCGAAGTTTCTTAAATGTATTTTGATGTAAGAACATTAGTCACATAATGTTTAAAAAATTAGAAAATTAAAAAGGTTGAATATAATATTCATCATCATCATCTATATAAAAGGCAAACCTGACTGACTTATATATCAACGCACGGCCGAAACTACTGTAACTAAAAACTAGAGTTTTGGTACAGGGGTTCCATTTTTATGATGTAAGTGAGCACTAAGAAAGGATTTTCCGAAAATCGACCCCCAACGGGAAGAAATGGGGGGAGTAGCGGGAAACTAATTCTACGCGTACGAAGTCGCGGGCGTCCTCTAATATATGTATAAACTGCATTTTATCGTATGTCAGGAGTTACAGTGTTATGTTATGAATGATCAGAGTTGTGTCACTGTATCATGTTATCAGGCATTTCAATGTAAGTCCGGACTTACAGTATTGTGCTCGATATATTAGCTAAGTGGCGAAAGAGGTTGTAAATTCCGCACTTGAGAAGAATAACACCGCAAGTGCCATTTCCGTAACTTTACAGGAGAATCGATTTTGTGTCAAAATTCAGCGACAATGAGGAAGGTTTGAAGGATCAATGTCTTAATCTAAAATATATTTACATAATAATAAAATCTCAGGTACGGCATTAGTGTATATTTAAACTATTTAAATTTGCTTCGTCATAATCACTGAACTATCTTAATCAATTCAATGTAAATCTTATTGCCTCTCTTGAATTAGGTCCCATTAAGGAGTTCCGGTGGCCACCTGTGATCGATTTTATCAGTTCCACTTCACTAAATGATATTTTCTAAATGTAAATGCTAGATTTGTTACATTCTTTAGCCTTGTAATCAAATGGTTCCTTTCAAAAATACAAGTTCAGAATACATTATAATCCAGTTTATTAAACAACAAAAGCAACTGCCAAAGTTAATTTCAAAATACCTGTCAGTTTTGTAAAAAAAAAAATGACATCTTCATTTAACGTACGTAAATAAACAATCTTTAAAACATCGATCTCTAACGTACTGCGTGTGATTGTTTATTAGGAGACGTAGACGCACCGCGGCTGCATTGTGTACCAATCCCGCGCAGCGATAGCTCGTCACAAACTGGCTGAAAACAAAACGTTCTAAATTCAAAAAAAACAGCAAATTTAAAAATCTAGTTTGCTTTTGGTTTATTATTTTTGGCCAGTGACAGTGTTGTGTTATAGTGGGTGTAGATTTTTTTATTGGATTGTGTATGCATTTTAAATATGAACGGTAAGTGTTTATTTTGCTTACATTTTTAGTACCTATTTCTATTTTTGTAATTTCATTAACATGCGTTGGAACTTTTTTTTTTAAACTAACGTCGTGCCCTCGCTTCTTCTTGGTTTATATGAGTTTTCAGTAACAGCCGTCCATTTATCAGAATTTATTATAAGCACATAAAACCTTTCGTGGAAAATTACCTGACTGATTGTGAAAACCGCATGAAAATCCGTTCAGTATTTTTTGAGATCATCGCGAACAAACAGTCAGACAGACGCTGCGTAGGACTTTGTTTTATAATAATGTAGTTAAAAGTATTTAATTAAAAATACCATGATAACTAAAGGGTAGGTCAAGATTCTGTTTTTTTTATAGCAATAATGTCTCGATCGCTTTATTCTTGTTTTTATGTACTTACCTGTTTATTTTAAAACTTCAACATTATTAAGTATTAAGTATGCTAAACGTTAATAAAATACCATTATGTTAATATTTTTATTTGAACAAAGCAGAGGATATTAACCTTTAATTTTAAAAAGTTTATAATGTTACTTGCACAGCAAGTTATAAAACTGGATCAGCAAAGGAATTCCTATTTCTTTTTTTTACACTTCTATGTTAGGCACTCTTTGCATGTTTAAATCCCACAATCGTTAGGTCATCGTTGAAATAAAAGTAACTACTATTTTGCCGGTGAATATGTGTACGTAAAACTCGTTTTTACACACGAAAAATAAAATACCCACGTATTTTCGTCAGCAAGAACAAATATCTATTAGACTAGTTTTAATAATAGGATTAGATAATCAAACCAAAGATTTAGATAATTATACTGACGAACATTAAAAAAAAAGACGGGCAAGAGCATGTCAGACCATGCTCAGTGCTCAGTGTAGGGTTCCGAAGCCGTCTCGACAAACGCAATAAACTATTTTTTTTGTTTGGTGCACTAAAAATCCCCTATTTTTTTCCGTTGTGGGTCGATTTTCGGAAAATCCTTTCTTGTTGCACCCCTAGGGTACCCTACAAATTTCAAGACCCTAAGTCCAACTCTTTCGGCTGTGCATTGATCGATCAGTCAGCCAGCTTGTTTTTTTTTATACCTCTATATTATACAATACCTAATGTACATGAACTTTTGAAGAAAAAGGGCACCCTATGTGCTGTATAAAATATTTTAATTTATGTACAGTCAAGTATTTTGATTGTTGAGCAACTATGGAACCCTGTCATAATGACACCGTCAAGTCACATGAAAGAAATTACGCCAAAAATAATGATTAACCTCATGCGACAGAGTTCCATAGTGGCTCATCAATTAGAGTCCTTGACTGTACATATGCCTACTTGCCGATGATTGGTCAGGTAGGTATAGCGCCTGTTTCTAACTTACTGGGCCTCTTTTTTACTGGGTATACTCTCTTGCCTTTCATCATCATCATCATTATGTCAGCTCAGTCCACTGCTGGACATAGGCCCACCACTCAGACCGGTCTTGTGCTTTTCGCATCCACCGCGTTCCCGTGATTTTTACAAGGTCGTCACTCCATCACATCCATCCATCCATCACTCCATCTTGCCTTTGACATTCTAATTCTAATTTCTTATATTGGCTTTCACTCCTGTTAAGGTGTATTTCGCGAATGTCAAGTTATTTATAGACACTCCCATGGAGTTATTAGCGCAATAAGTCCATGTATTAGGTCCTTACCTATGAAATTGGCGTTTTATATGGAGATTTTAATGAGAACGGTGGTTTTCATACATTTAATTTTGCGGATTATTTAGTAACGTCAAATGCAAACCAAACAAAATTCTGTCAGGAATATTGGACACTTCTAAGCTATATTATACATAATTATCTTAAGTACTTAAAAATAGTTAGCTTCATAAAACTCTGCGTAATTGAACCACTTGAACTCACAGCACATGAAAAGAGTTGAGTTCACACTATAATTTTAAACACTAAGTAAGAAATTGAATCATAATTATTTGTATCTAAAACCTTTGTAACATACTGTATTAATGAAATTTAAAAATAATTTAGAAGTTAAAGTTGAAATGAATAAATTCCGTACGAAATAAAACACGTAAAAATAACGCCAATTTCATAGGTAAGGACCCAATATATCACACGTGAGGACAATTGTTCGGTAAAAGAGTATATTCTCTAATGAACCAGAAGCATATAGGGTTAGCTCCACGCGATTCTGTCAAGCCCTTTGACATGTAAGCGTATTGTCAACATTATTTACTTGACAGTTATGGCGGCTGAGTTAAAAACAAAACTATACTCGTAAGATGTCAGAGGCTATATGGTTTTACACACAGGAGTATGTTAGAAAAAATGGCATGCCTTCCTCATCCAGTCATACCAGTATGTAAATTCACTATGAATAATCATCAAACAGCGTCACTTTATTATGTCGTTTTATGTGCATATGGTGTCTGGCGGAGAAGAAGTCAATCCTCACACCTGTAATTCAAAAACAAAATTATAACCTCGAACCCAACAATAGGTTATAAAGTGAATAAATTAAATTATTTAAAAAACAAACAACCCGACTGCAATAAAAAAACAACTGAAAAGGGAAAAATAAGCTCTATAATTTATAGAAAATTGTAAGAGCAATATACTTATTGATATTTAATTATAACAATTTAAATTTAACTTGAATACTGGAAAAGGTTTTGCAGGCGGGGACAAGCAATGAAAATGCTATTTCTTGATAATATTTAACATTTGGACTAGCTTGTCCCCGTTGTTTTTTTATTGCAGTCGGGTTTTTTGTTTTTTAAATAATTTAATTTATTTCACCCTTTTTAGTTTATATTAAGAAAATAGTGGTTTAATTAATTATTACTAAGCGAGCTCTGGAGCTCGATTTTTTAATGTCGCGAAGCTACAACTGACAAATTACAAGCGAAACTCTCATTCTAGCAAAAGGAGTTTATTTACGTATTTTTTGATTTTCCTGTCAAAATGGTAGTATCAAAGTGTTATATGTATATATATTTGGAATGGGCTATTTAATAACTTTCATTTGATACCCATATTGTTATAATAAAAATAAAAAATATGTATAAAAGTATGATTATAGTAAAGCCCTGAAAAAAAAAACTAAATATTGGTCAAGTGTGAGTTGTGCTCGCGCTGATTCGATTAGAAATCGAATTCCAATCAGAATATAATAATACATTGGGTGTCGTTTAGAATCCCTAACAATTTTTGTCCTAACACATCGTTTGTCCGAATTTTCATTTGCCCTAAACTGGTTTTCAGATGAGTCAGGCAACTTTTTGACTTTTCCAATTATATCTGCGGTTTGGTTAGGTTAGGGTTGTATTAAAACAACACTAAAAAGATTTAAAATTGGCTTTAGGATTAATGAAAATTCGGACAAACGATGCATCAGGACAAATGACGATTAGGGATTCCATAGGGGAACCTAATACATTATATTGCGGCGTTACGGAACCATCGGTGCGCGAGTCCGACTCGCCCTTGACCTTGACCTTTTTTATCTAGCTTATGGGTGTTAATAAAATCAACCTTACCTTCTATTACCATAAATATTAACACAAGATATATTAACAAAAAAAACAGTATAAATAAAAATGAAAGTTTGCTAAAAAACTATAACAACTTGGTATTATGATTAGAAATAACTATACGAAAAATTGAAGATCTATTACTACAATAAACGACGTATTTAACTGTTTACTTGGACTTGCGTCATTCGCGTATTATATATGAATATTAATTGCTTACTAATTAGTGGAAAATATAACTAGTAATGCTATATGACTAGCACTAGCAAGTCTAGTGTAGCTTACTAACAAGATAATGGGCATTTATGTAGTTAAGGGGTAGCGGCGAGGTTAAGTCATTAAAAAATAATTAACAAAACTTAACGATTTTTATTTACTAACAAGCTTCAGCCCGCGACTTCGTCCGCGTAGATTTCGATTATCGTTATTCCCTCGGGAACTTTTAAATGTTTCGGAATAAAAAAAAGCCTATGTGTTATTTTAAATTTCATACAAATTCGTCTAGCTGTTGCAGCGTGAAGGAGTAACAAACTAACACACACACACAATACATACCTACACAAAGTTTCACATTTATAATATTAACACGATTTGTTTAGCTTTTTCTTACTCTTAGTTATTTAACTACCTAAACATTAGCCGTTATATTAAACTAGCAAAACAGACTTCAAAAAGGAGGAGGTTCTTCTGAAGCCGACTGTTTTTTTTTGGTATGATTGATACACGATTTCTCAGTAAATTTTGGACCGATTTTGAAGATTCTTTTTTTGTTTGATATAGTATTTACTTCAAGACTTCATTTACGACGATATTTAGGCTATTATTATTTAGTTTAGTATAGGCTAAATATTTTGATATACTTACTTAGGGAATGTTTCACAATCATCAAGTAAAGCATATCTGACACATAAATTTAGCCCTTTTCTTTTCTTACACTTGAACATAGACAAGGAGAGAGCTTACTTTAACTGGCACATAAGTTTACTTATCTGTTGTGTTACAGTTAAAAATTGTGCCAATGATTGTTAAGCCTTTTTTGCTTATAGACATTACAATACTCGTACATACATACAAATAAACAGTACAAACATAACCCTCCTTATGCACAGTCAGCTAAAAATGTGTAAGAATAAATAAGACTATTTTTTTTTACTTGTGGTAGGACCTTGTGCAGGGTCCGACTGGATCGCTACCACCATCTTATCCACTTACCCACCGTGCACGTAGTGTTCACATTGTTGTGTTCCGGTGTGGATATAAGATAACCGGTGAAATTACTAGAGGCGTTCCATCTTAATCCTAGCAACCGGCATTGTAAGTCTTAGGATTGCAGTCTTGAGATTGTAGTCTTGATTCAAATGGTCTCAGATCCCATTTCCCATCAGCCTCCTTTTTCTCCATAGTTGACAATGATAGGTGGCAGGTGACAATTCGCAATTCATTGCAAAGTTAACAAGCTTTCACATCAATGGGATCCATAAAAGCTGCGCCATATACATTGAAATGTCACCGGTCACGCCGCGTCATTGTCTGGATGGTGAAATAGAGGGCAGGTGGCCTGCGCCTTTATCCTAGAGCGGTAATATCCAAATCGTATTTGACCTGTTATTGTATTGTTTTTAACTCGGCCGCCATTACTGTCAAGTAAATAAGAGCTATCAAAACGGTGACAATACGATAACAGGTCAAAAACGATATTGTTTTTACCGTGTTGAATAGAGGCCCAGAGTGCATGTGCCTACAGCTTGCCATAAAAAAACTACAATATTTTTATATTTTGATAAGGGTCTATATTGGAATCCCTAATCGTCGTTTGTCCTAATGCATCGTTTGTCCGAATTTTCATTTATCTTAAAGCTATACCCGACCAAATTTTGTTTTTTTTAATGTTGTAATATAATATGAACTTAACCTTACCTAGTCGTTAAAGCGACAAGGTACTAAAATATGCAGCTACTAATAAGGCCGACCGTGTAGGTGCACTTTCTCGCTTGTACCCTATTTTTTCCATTAACAGTCTAGTTTTGAAAAATTATTTCTTGGTAGGTACGGTCAAGCGGGGCTATATTTCTACACAGGGGTAAATTCGTGACAATTTTTTTTCAATTGATTTAAACGTTTTAAAACTATTTTTGGGTCCTTTTATAGTAGTTTAAGTACCTTAAGTTCTATGAAAGAAAGCATAAATAGTTTTAAAACGTTGAATTCCCCTGAAAAAATTAATTGACGCATTTACCCCTCTCTCGGAACGGAATAACCCCGCTTGACCTTACATCCCTATTAAGTACAGTCGAGTACAAAGTTCGATCGAAATAATTTGTAAAATTGTATACATATATTTGTACCTACTTTACTGTACAAAATTGTGGGTGTCCTATTTATTTATTTATTTATTTATTAAGGTTTGCCAACAGGTAAAATATTATAAAACTTACAACTAAATATCACATTTGGTTATTGATTGAGTATCCACCCAATTACAGGCAAACTCGACATGCATTACAATTTAACGCTTATTATCTAGAAGTTATACATTCTGGTAGCTACTGTGTTAGTGTCATATAAACAAATATTATTATTGAATGGAATAAACCGCGTTAAGAATGTCCTCCTTAACTCCGTTCAAGTGCAATAAAAATATCTATGGTTAATAACACGTTTTGCGTAAGCAAGTTAATAAGTTGTCTATATTTATAAACAAGTGACCCGCCCTCGCTTCGCTTCGGTTTATGTGATTTTTCTGTAACACATGTACATAATCAGGATTTTAAATTATCTTATAATATTATAAATGCAAAAGTTTGTATGTGTGTGTGTTTAAGTTTTTTATTTCTTCACGCTGCAGCGGCTGAACGAATTCGGACGAAATTTGGAATAAAGATAGCTTATACCCTGGATACACATAGGCTACTTTGTTCTCGGAAAATTTAAAAGTTCCCGAGGGAATAACATAGCGAGGGAATAGCATTCAAATCCGTTGCGTAGTTTGAAAGATCTAAGTGTACATACAGACGGACAGATGGCGGGATACGACTTAGTTTAATACTATCCCCCTTACTAATAAACGTTGAGTAACGGTGGGATAGCTATACAATGTTTTGTCCTTATCTGTCAATACCAAATGTCGCAATGACAGATAAGGACGAAACATTGTATAGCTATACCACCGTTACTCAACGTTTATTATTAAGGGGGTATGTCTTTAAGAAGAAACTGATTGGCTGACTGAACGATCAACGCACAACCGAAACCGCCGGAGCTAAGGATTTGAAATCTGGAGAGAATATTTCTTGGATATCATTATAATTGTTATGAATTTTGTTGTTATAATTACCTACCTTATAATAATGCGTATATAAAAGTAAGTAATAATGAAGACTTTAATGGAGTATTTAAATCCCATTTCTTTACTAATATTAAAAAAATGTTTATTTGTTAGTTAGTTTACGTGTGTTTTATTTTTAACCACAAAAAGTAGTCAATTCGCTACGAAATAGAAATAAAAACGTATTTAACAAAGCTAGTATAATTTGTTAATTTTAACGAACAAATGAAATTGAGTTAAACATAAAAAAACGGATGAGTTCACATTATGAACAAAAAAAACAGTACAAATTTGTTATTTAATTTAATAATTACAACCTTGCTAATATAAATGCTTGTTTTACTAACCATGTGGCAATGCTTGTTTAAACAATATAGTTAACAAACAAACAAATAAACGCGCGATTTGTGTACACTTCTTACAATACCTTACAAAATATGTTAAGCGCCATGCTTCTTGATTTGTATACAAAATGCACGTGTTTTGGAGTTCTTGGTATTTAACGTGTGTACAGGTATTTGATGATTGCTATAAATTTAGAAGATATAATTGTATTATTGGCCATATATTTTTTTTCGTATAAAACACGTTGTCACACCTTTCCTTGCAGAACTGACATCATATAATAAAATTGTCCGTTTAATTATATATGTATTTAACATATTTACGTCTATATTCACGTAAGTACAAATATTTGCACCGCCTACATTTTTGTGATTTGCTCAAAATTCAACTGGTATAGAAGTCATTAGGCATTAAGTTCACCTTGTACTCAAATTTTAAATATTGTGCTATAAATATCAAATAGAATAAAAAAAACTGTTTCCATTTTCATTAAATTTATACGTGCAGGTCTTCCGGTAACCTTTAGGGAGGGAAGATGGCTGATGGAAAGATGTCCGGCTTTAACTTTTAATTTATTCTGTTTACTAATTTACTTTACTAACTCATTTGACATTGGTGAAACCACTCGAAATTTAAAAAAAACCGGCCAAATGCGAGTCGGACTCGTGCACGAAAGGTTCCGTACCATAATCTATACAACATTAGCAAAAAACGGCAAAAAAATCACATTTGTTGTATGGGAGCCTAAATATTATGGGAGATTAAATAATTATTTTATTCTGTTTTTAGTATTTGTTGTTATAGCAGCAACAGAAATACATCTTCTGTGAAAATTTCAACTCTCTAGCTATCACGGTTCGTGAGATACAGCCCGGTGACAGACAGACAGACGGACAGCGGAGTCTTAGTAATAGGGTCCCGTTTTTACCCTTTGGGTACGGAACCCTAAAAAAGAAGAATTTAAACGGAGATATAGTTGCCGTTGAAAATAAAGGGAAATCCTAGATCAATCGTTTTTAAATGATTCGTCAATAGTGACCGAGGAGGATGTGGTAATAATCCATTTAGTGCGCGTTTGGAATTCTCTAATTTGTGGTTTCCCCGTAGTTTAAATAACATTTTTTTCCATATTGTACAACTACCTAATACATGTAATCATTAATGATCGTATTTTGCTACGTTTCCGTAAGTTACATCTAAATATTCCAAAAAGATGATTTGTTAGATGTATTTTCTGATATTTTAATTTTCTCTTATAATAAAATCCGATCGCCTTCTTTCCCTATAGACAAATTGCCGAACGCCTTCTTTCCCTATAGACATAATTTCTGATATTTTTATTTTCTTGTATAAAATTTTCCGAACGCCTTCTTTCCCTATAGACATATTTTCTGATATTTTTATTTACCTGTATAAAAATTTCCGACCGCCTTTTGTCCCATTCCAAAAACTTTATTTGACAGAGTCGACGGAGCTCCACTTGACGGTTTTTGGCCCTCCGGGCCTGATATAAAAACGAACCTAACCTAGCCTACCTACGTATTACGATGTAATTATTATTGGGAAAAATTCGACATCAAAATCTAACAAGACTAATATATAACAGTAAATTATGTCCATGGGAAAAGAAAGCATCGGAAATTTTTATACAAGAAAATAATTGTATCAGTAAATATGTCTATAAGGAAAGAAGGCGATCGGAACATTTTATACAAGAAAATAAAAATATCAGAAAATATGTCTAACAAACCCAAGGTACTTACAAAAGTGTGAAACTGTACTTATTACTATTCTGTGGTATATTATGGTTTATAACCCAGGGCGGAATTAATGGAGAGCCACTCGACCGCCCGTCTGACTCGGCCGCGTCCCCACTCATCATCATCATGGTTTATAAGCAATTGTCATTATCGACGCAAGAAAAAAACGATTATTTAGTTAACAGTTGAAAGATTACTGCCTGCCTGAGTATGCCTAATAATAATATGCCTACCGCCATCTAGCGGAGAATACAGGCTGTATATTCAACATGCCTTAACCCAAGTCTTATTAAGTGTAATTAAAGTTTAATCGCATCGCACACAATGCATTCTTTGCGACGTCGTTAACTATGATAGATACGTTTGATAGTAACAATGCCTATGCAGCAAACTGATTCTTTTACTACAAAGAGGCCAGTTAAAAATGCCAAGTAGTAGGTAAACGAGCCTGCCGTTTAGCCAAAATGTTTTTGTTTTCCCGTTTATCATTTCCCAAATTTTAATTTCCCAAAAAGGATTTGTGGCTTTATCTATGAAAAGGGACCTTATTGTCGATGGCGCTTACACCGCACTGCGTCACGCGACGTTGTATTTATATCGGAGCATCGTTAATAATGGCAGAAGCGCCATCGACAATAAGGTCCCTTTTCATAGATAACGCCACATATTTTGAAAAAATTAACCCGATATCTATTACCGTTCAAAAGATAAAGCTCTTTAAAGTTAGGACGGACGTACGGACAGAGTTAGCATATAATTAGGAATCCTCGTTGGGCTCCCTTCAGCCACAGAAAACTAAAAACTAGGTTTCTTCAAACAATCCTTCATCTTGATTTATTGTAAACAGCCAACCCGCGCAGTATAATCAGTAATCACTCTTCGCCAAATAGTCATTAGGCAATTTACTTAATTCTAAGTTATCTGACCATTCTTCATTGTTTGATGTAGCTGTTTGTTATGAAGACATCATTTTGTTTGCAGGGTCTGTACGATGTAGGTACTTAGCTATCACTGAACGAACTAGATTCATATCTAACAGACAATAACCTAACCAACAAAAACTTGGAAAACCCCCGACATTGACATTTCAAATTTCAATACTTCAAAAACGGCTGAACCGATTTCGATATAAAATGTAAAACCGCTAGAAAACCTGCTTTTAAATTCAAATCGGTTCATCCGTGTAAGAGCTACGGTGCCACAGACAGACACACACACACACACACACACACACACACACACACACACACACACACACACACACACACACACACACACACACACACACACACACACACACACACACACACACACACACTTACACGTCAAACTTATAACACCCCTCTTTTTTGCGTCGGGGCGGGGGTTAAAAATGCATGGCCTAAACTCGAAACTTAGTCATTAATAATTTGTTCAAATGTAAAACCTTTATCTTGTCTAGGGGACACCGTTGAGTAGGAAAACATGTCGAAACTTTTATGTGGTCGTCTTGTAGTTTTTTTTTGTTTTTTGCCTTTTTCTCCCTCTATATCTCTCCTAATATTTTTGTCATGTTTTCCTGCTGAACTACGCATGACATTTGATATAATATTGAATTTAATATTTATAGCTTTATATAATACTAGGCTAAGTAGTATCATTGTAGTAAGAAATATGGTTCAAAAATGACTGACTGCTGAGTTTCTTGCGGCGTTTCTTCTCGGCAGTGGTCTCCTCTTGGGAAGCGCTGGAAGACTCCTGACGTGTAAAAGTGCCCGTTCGGCCTACTTACTGAATAAAATGTCTTTTATCTTTTATTTTTTATGTTTTTATCTTTTTTATTATTGTTTAATTTAAGAGTGTCCCACGACTATGAAATACGCAGGGAAATGCAAGGAAATTGATTGATTGACATACTCGTAGGTAATACGTAAATTTGCCATGTTATAAATTTCCCGGCGTGACACGACTGATGTTACGTGGAAAATGAATAACCCGGCAAATTGACGTTTTATATCTAACTGCTAATTCCCCGACTGTACTTCAAAACATTTTTTAATTTTAACGGAAACGTCTGTACGTAATTCAAATTATATTAAAGCGAAAAAAAATCGTCGGTCTTAGGCAGGATTCAAACCTACATCTCCTCTGGCAATCCGGGCCGATGCAGGCGCATTACCAATTATGCCACCAAGACCCTACTTAAGATCCACGAAATTAGCGATCGCTTACTTTATCATACTCGGAGGGTATGCTGACGCCATCTATCGTTGTTTTTATAAACAAACGACACTTTTCTTTTTGACGATTTTTTTTTGCGCTTTAATATAATTTGTACTTCAAATATTGTCATTATATTTTTTTGCTGAATCATTCATTTAATTTTTAAAGTACTTAATTAATAACGCATACAAAGTTTAAAAAAAGTTGTTTGTCTCATCTGGGAATGAAGCTGGCGAACGTAAGAAAACAACCTGTGTTTTTATGATGCCGATCGCAAGAGCCAATTATGAGAATCAATTCCTTCTTAATAACAATTAATTGCTTCAATAAGAAAAAATCTGTACAGAAATGTGTGAAACCTTAAGGAAAACTGATGGTCTCTGTTCTAATACAGACAAGCCGATGACGGCCAACGGGCTGTTAGTCTGTTTGTCTGTCTGTGGGGCCTTTACCCAATCACGTAGCAATCAGAGTTACCAGTGATAGCCATTATTTGTTCGTACACATCGGTAACTCGTGGCACTTAGGTAGCACTTAAAAGATTAGTGATGAGACACGTTTTCTAAGTATCTTTTCAGGTAAGATAAAATAATATCGTATTTAAAATTGAAAAGTCACTTTCATTACTGAGACTGCACCACAAAGGTAGACTTGTATATCAAAAGCTGAAAATAGTGTTATCAAAAAATCCAGGATATCTTACAACAAAAAATATCAATAACTTATTACAAAATAAAGAAGTTGAAATCAAAGAGAATATCAATAAAAATACGCAAATTTTACAATAAAATGCTTTTTTTACCCATTACGTCAGTGGAGGTTGAAAGATCGTTTTCTGACACAAAGTGGATTTTCTCAAGTAGAAGTAGTAGACTGACAAGTGACAATTTAGATCAAATATTAATTTGTTTATCTATCACGAATGTCATATAATAAATGATTAAAATTCCTTTTTTTAGTGGTTTCTTTTTCTCGACTCGTATAGGTAGAACATTGTCACATCACTAGTCTGTTAGAAACTGTCAAGTGCTACCTAAATGCCACGAGTTACCGATGTCTTTATGAATAAAGTCGATCAAATTTGCACAAGCACTTAAGTCGTTATACTCAATTCGCTACTATTTTTTTATGGCATGGAACAGGAAAACGAGCACAAAGGCGACTCAGTAAGTGAGATCCATAGACATTGCATTCTTAAGACTGCAATCCTAAGACCGCAAATCCAGTCCATCAGTGTTCGCATTGTTATGTTCCGGAGTGGGGATAAGACGACCGGTGAAATTACTAGCATAGAGGCTTTCATCTTAGCCCTCTGGGTTGGCAACGTACAGTCACCAGCAATAATATAATTATGATCCATCATTGGACACAAAAATATCTGACGCGCTCTTATGCTTCCGTTAATAAGGACATGTCAGATATTTTCGAGTCCAATATTGAGCCATATATTATTGCTGGTGACTGTACCTGTTTGCGGTCTTAAGGTGCTTTTCCACCGGCGACGCGAGGCGAGACGAAATTTGACGAGAATTGAAATTTGTATTGAAAAATCGCGCAAGCTACTCGCGTGCGTTGGAAAAGGGTGTTTTAATACAAATAAACATTCTCGTGCCGCCTCGTCTCGTCTTGCGTCGCCGGTGGAAAAGCACCTTTATGGGCGTATTAATATAAATAGCAGCAGCGAGCTATAAGGACAAGTACAAGTGCGCGTGTAAAATGCGCTGCGGATACTATACGCTGATCTGACGACGCGTTGGCCTAGTTGGTAGTGACCCTGCCTAGCTAGCGGTCCCGGGTTCGATCCCGGTATGGGCAAATAATAATATTATGATGAACGCGAGTATTTCCTTCTGAGTCTTTGCTGTTTTCTATGTATTTAAGAGTTTACTTCTCTAAATAATATTTATAAGGGCTGACTGGTCACACCACTGCTATTCGCTTTCGTCGGAAATTCGTCAGAAATCATTTTTATTCCGCAAAAGTAGGTAGGTTAGGTTCGTTAGGTATCTTTAGACGCCCGAAGAGCAAATCGCCCAGAAATAGGAGCCCTTCCTCAGGCAGGGCTCCGTCGAATAACAGTGGTGTGACAACCTGTTGCACTACGCTAACTAGCGTTTCTATTCGTTTCGTTTTTAAACCAATCGCGTCACTGGTAGATGACGTGATACGAAAAGTCACGTGATCTACCAGTGACGCGATTGGTTTAAAAACGAAACGAATAGAAACGTTAGTTAGTGTAGTGCATCTTGGCAGGGCCCTCTGTTGTGACGACGAGTCTCCACCCGCATTTATATATCGTTGTCTAGTACGCATAGCATAAGCTACAGATCACAGAAACAAGTTATTGTTTCTGTGATCTGTGGTACAAGCCACGGAATAGAAAAAACAGTGGAAGTGGCATGAGCTTCGCTTAGTATCAAAAATTTAAAAAAAAATCATAATTCAAAATATTTATTCAGTAAATAGGCCACATGAGGGCTCTTTTCACGTCGGTAACATGAGTGAATCTACCAGCGCTTCTGACAAGACCATCATTGCGGAGAAGAAGCGCCGCAAGAAACTCCAGCAGAAGGTCATTTTTTCAATCATAATAACAAAATAATACTTAAAAGTAAATTACATTAAGTAATAATAAGGTAATAAAGTAATAAACAATAAATTCTTAAAAGTAGCAAAAATAAAATTATTAAAAATGTAAGGTCAATAAACCTTAAACTAATCAGACCTGTTGGCGCCAATACCTACTCAAACTATCATAAAAACAACGCGCCACCATGGAAAATGTTTTTGTTGCGGCTATCGTTTTTACATTCCAAAATAGCACAATAAGGCATGCTTCTGGATTTATTTCCTATTTTAGAAATATCTAAATATTGAAATATCGAAATAAGCGATCGCGGCAAAAGTATGGTAGGTTATGCGAAACTCCGCATAACCGTGCCACACGTTACACGCCCACTTGACACTTCTACTGTTTTTTCTGTTCTGTGGTACAAGCCTAGAGCTTAGTTTTGGACTAGGCCAATTGGTGTGACATTGTCCCCAGATATTTATATAGTATATATTTCTTGGATGAGATGCCGTCACAAGATACGTCAAAGTAAACGTCAAGCCATAGAGAACTGTCATTTGTGACGCATCTTGAGACGAGCATTACAGTCGAGATCAGGTTATTAATAAGTCTTTTAAAATTACTATTATTATAATTATTTTTATTTTTATTAAGTCTTAGGATCGTAGTCTTGGGACGCCAAATGTCTATGGGCCTCAGATCCCACTTACGCGGCACGTTTTATAAAGCTACAAGTAACAATTTTACAGGTCTAAACTGGCAACACTGCTCAAATGGCTGGTCGTCATTGGTCGAGGTTGTGTCAAATGGAAACTTGTAACCTGTAAATTGTAATTTGTAGCTTTATAAAACAGGGCCCAGGTGGCCTGAGTGCTCGAGTGCCTTCTCGTTGCCATAAAAAAAACAATGACTAAGTAACTTGGTCATAGTTTTTTTTCTGCCCCGCTAACACAAAGGCCGTATCTCAAACAAAACCCCAGTAGCAATTTGAACGTTATTACTAAAAGAAAAAGATTGTATCTGCTTTGGCTTTTGATATTGAGTTACCGTCTTTATGGCTTATGAGGGCAGAGTTGATTAACAAAAATACCTTGACTTCCTTGTTAGTTTAATGATATGATCAAACAGTAGGTATGTGATTTTGTTATGCGTATTACTTTTCAACTTGACTCAGCTAATATTAACCGGCGAATTTAAGATGACCTTGCAGAGTGTACAAAATAGATTTCAAGGTGTGCATTCTCAATTAGGTAGCTTAATACCACATAGAACTCGACTCACTTCTCACCTCACGTAATTCAATTTATTTGTGCAGATACGCCAACGGATTATTTATTTACATAAGTAAACAATCATTTCAAAGCCGTGAGATTTGATTTCGAAGAAAAAAACGAAGTGCTTGTAGTTAAGTATAACCAAAACATCGGTCATTTGTCGCAAACAAGGTGGTTTTTTTTTCCAAGGAAATCATTGACCTTTACACGTGAATAAAAAGATAATGGATGCGCGACAGCATCATCATATGCAGCACAAAAAGTTCAAGACAGTCAAAGCGAGTATTGCGATATTTTTGCCAAAATATTTTTCCCAAGATCATATTTTCCCAATCTGTATTTATCTAAATAGTTAAATCATTTCCACAGAGCCTACGGATCTCCGCTCGTGCGGAGCTCCTACTTCTGGCTGGTTTGGCCCTTCGGGCCTGCTGAAAAACTAACATGACCTAAACCTACCTACCTATTTCGGGCTAATTACAATGGGGAAATTTGCGACTGGGAAAAACCAAAATGGAAAATATGCAACAAGGAAAAATTAAGAATAGGGAAAAATGCGATTGGGTAACATTACGAATGGGGAAAATGGCGATTGGGAAAATGGCTATGCGGAATAATCGACTTTGGGAAACATTTATATTCAGTGGCAGAACGTTCTGCCTTAAGGGGTGTTATACTTTAATCACGAGTGTTTTAAAAAGATCCTCGTCACACCCCTGGTGTGCCTTTATGCCCCAAAAGCCCCCATATATAACCCCCAGATAGATTCTAAGGGATCTGGTACCGTTTGGTACGTGCCCAAATTATAAATTCAGTCACGCATGCAAAGCGAATGCTAATAATTCAATTCATGCTTGGTGATCATTTCGAATTCGTTATGAGTAGCGCTATTACAGCCAGCATATCTGTACTTCTGCTGTAAAAATGCATGAGGACATACGAGCACAGAGTCCTAGTGAAAAAGAGTATAAGTCTTCTGTTGATCAAGTGAAAAAGGGTTTAGTCTAGTAAACTCCGTTCATGTATCTGGGTGAATCAACTTTTAAGGTACTCCTTTTCTTTTGCGGTACTAAAACTTTCCTGATGAGTTATGGTTAATAATAATATATGAATCGATGGTATGAATATTAAAATCAGACAACCAAAATTTACATGTTAAGCACCTCAAATATTTTTTAATCCCCGAAAAAACCTGGTAACTCAGGGGAAAATGCACATTTTCCATACCTACAAAACCTATGGACAACATTGTCCGCTATGTTACGAACTATATTATTATTTAAAACTGTACTATTTTAAATCAAATAATTTCAAATGTTAGTCTATTTGTCTGATTTAATAAGCATGTAAGCCACTTAACAAATACATTTTTTTCTAAAAAACATATATAATTTGTGAAACATGTCGAATAATGGGCCTACCTAACCTAACCTTAAAAGTTGATTCACCCATCTACCGAGTTAAGTCGACTTGTACCCTTTTTCACTAGGACCCCAGGATTAAAATTGATCGTGACTTCAAATTGGTAATACAAAACACTTGAATGTGGCTCAGTTAATGACGAATAGTGTATTACTCAGTTGTTTAATTTAACCTTCTATAATTATCATTATTTTTCTAATAAAACTAATAATTAAAGTCCTAAAGTGTGGTTACCCTACATTTAATACCCAACTGTCATACACCTGTCACCTTGATGTTATCAACCAAATTTTAACATAGTTGCAGGGTAACCGCATCAAGCCAAATAAATTGGGATAAATTAAAAATTTGAAAAAATGAACTTTTAATTAAAATTAGAAGCGTGAGACTAAACTTAGGAGAGGGGTTTAGTTTAGCGAAGATACATACACATAACAACACTAAAACAATTCAAAGTTCAAGCGGAAATGGCTTTAGGATAAACGAAAATTCGGACTAACGATGCATTAGGACAAATGACGATTAGGAATTCCAATATAGACCTGTGTACAATATCAAAATAATGAAGGGATATTTTTGATCCTTGGATATTTTTAATGTTTGTAGTTCCATTTTCTTCAAGTAAAACCACATACATCTTTACTTCCTCAATAAGCATATATTATAAACTCATAAAGCAAGTAATAATGTATAATATTAATTACTTATGTGAATAAATTGCACTTATCGCATCACCTGCATTTACGTGTACTGCTTGGTATTTTATTTATTATGTATATTATGTTTATTATATGGATAGCATAGCATATGATGGGTAATTACACAATAAAATGTTTCAATATTATCATTTCTTGTTTTTCTATTCACAAAATATTTTGTTTTGAAAAATAAAAACGAAATGAATAGGTAATAAAAGTTCGATGGTGGATTTTACAAATATAAAGTAAGTATAACTATTAAAAATAATGAAAACATTTACAATAATGATCTGGTTTTAGGTATCATCTTAAATACTTTGTATCAAACGAAGTATAATGAAATAAAATAAAGCTTTTAGAAGCCAATTTGCTAAATCAGATCAATCTCACCTTGATAGGTTAGGTTAGGCTAGAGTTGGGTCAAGGCACGAAGCGCCAACTCTAAGCAGCATAGGAGCTCCGCGCGGAGCTCCGTCGACTTTCTCAGAAGATTCATATTCTATAGAATCTATACTATTAAACGAGCAATATTTAGTGGTGGTCACATAGTTAGGGACACGTTTTTTTCCCATACAATTGCCTGCAAATATTACTTTCTAATTTTGACAACCAGTCAAAAAGTTTCATATAATAATTATCTAATGATTTCGACAAAATTTACAATACAGGGGTTTATGGGCGAAAAATCGATCTATCAAGTGGTCGGAAAACATTTTTTTACTCCGAGCGATGCTCGATTTTCCCCGTATTATTTTTAAACATGCTTTCCGTGCATAGGTACTTATACCAAATGAACATTATGCGTGTTAACGTTATAAATAACGTGACTTTTATATTATTTGTACATTATGCAATTAAAGATTAATGTTAATGCTCATTAGGTATGACGAAATTATGCGTTTTATTATTATGCATTTAATTTGTGTATATCATTTTTATTATTATATTGATCGCAATTAGGCCATTGGTGTTATGCAAAATGAAATTAGTACATTTGTTTGTATGCAAATCATTAGTCATTTACACAACATATAAAATACTGAGCTAACATATTATGTATCAGGATTGACTTATTATCTGCCGGGCACTATAATTTAAAAACCCGGTACCATCAAGCGCCGCAAATATTCATCATTATTAAATAATTATGAATTTGTGGCGCTTGCAGTGGAGACCATGGGACCTTGGTCAGCCGATATGAATAGCTTTATTAAGGCCCCGCCTGCGGAGATCCTAGAGCTGGTGCTTACCTCTCCCAAAGGATTGGGCTAGCTATCCAGAGAGGTAATGCAGCCAGTGTCATAGGGACCATACCGCGAGCGGACCTGCTAGAGGAGGTGTTCTTTTTATAGTGGTGATTATTATTTACATCTTTAATATTTGAGTAGAGTAGTTTTAACTTTTAATGGTACTAGTAGGTATCTTAAAATACTATAAGTAGGTACCATTAATCTTCAATTCTACCATTGTTATGCCATTAGCACATCAAAACCGCAGCTCTGCTATCTGCGGTAGCCACCACGGTTCGTGGCGTCAAGTGTGCAAACGGCATTAGGCATTGCGTCATTTCTGACGTCTAACTTCATGGCTCAAACCTAGGACTAAGGATTTATACCCTAGACCTGACACGCGAATGACAATATCACAATTGAGGGAGATAGTTTTATGGAGTTCTCAATAAGAGAGATAGATAAGGAGATATTTATTTTTTGTCTTTGTCATAGACGCAACGATGACGATTATTGCAGTATTAGCCAACCAAACTACGTAAGTAGTTTAAAGCTGGGTACTGACCAACGTTACGAGGTGTAATGTAACATGTTACACAGCGAGCATTCATGCAGTCAGTACGTAATTGCTCGCTGGTTTCCCCGTAATACTACGTACTGACTGCATGAATGCTCGCTGTGTAACATGTTACATTACACCTCGTAACGTTGGTCAGTACCCAGCTTAATGTCAATAAAGAACGGCTGGTAGCTTTGTCTGTGGTATATTGTTAAACCATGCCTTGTCCTTATCTGTCATTGTGACATTTGAATTTGACAGATAAGGACAAAGCATGGTTTAGCTACACCACCGTTACTCAACGTTTATTAGTAAGGGGGTTAGCATTTAAGTTTAAACACTTATTTCACTTCTTAGCATTCCATTTTACTATAAAGATTTATCCATCACTAGCTTCTGCCCGTGGCTTCATCTACGTAGATTTCAATTATCGTTATTTCCTCGTGAACTTTTGATGGTTTTGGGATGATGGTCGTCTGATTGCCGCCATATTGAATTTCGATTGCTTTCATAATCTTAAATGACACTCACATTATTAAGACAAATCGATTGACATAAAAATCATCAAAATCGGCTCACGCGTTTAGTTTCTAGAGCGCCACAAAGGAACAAACATACACACAAACATTTTATAGGCTAATAAACACATTACTCTCCTTTCTTTGCTTCTCGCAGTCGGGTAAAAAAAACCTGTCTACATGTAAACAATACAATACAAAGTAATAACGGTACATACTGAACGTGACGTGAAATCGTTGGTGATACTGCAAAACCGCGTAACCAACAAATTTGTTATAGAGCAAAATAAACCTTAACGTGTTAGAAAAAAGGTACATTTTGCTACTCATTAAAAATGTTACTTACGCGGTTTTGCAGTTTCACCAACGAAATGCGTTACGTGTCAGTGACACTGAAAGCATAACTGACCACTAGAAAAGGAAGTAATGGGAATCGAACCCAATATGGCTCGCGTCCGTGCTTTGGACAAGGCTGATCGTTATAGTGTGGTTATATCAGCTGATCATTGTCAATACTTCGTTTTGTTTTTGGAGTAAGAAGATTGTGAAGGTAAAAATTTCCGTACAAAATGCTATGACGTTTGTCTTTGCTTAAAGAAAGTCTGATTTTGAAATAATTATGTTGTAGACAGGTTGTGGATATTTTGAAAATATTGGCCTGGACGTAAAAATACTTACCAGGAAAAAAAAATAAGCGCGGTTTACAATCCTCTTAAAAAGATGAAAGTTTGACCAGGTATTCTAGGCGGTAAAAACGATATCGTAGTTGACCAGTTATGATATTGTTTTGACGCCAGGCACCATTACTGTCAAGTACAAACATCTGCCATTGCTTTAACCAACCTATAGTCTGTGTCAATTGAAATTGCCAAAGATGTAAACAAATAACTGTTTGACACATAACCTCAAATATTCATCAAGCGGGTTTTATTTAAAACAACGTATAATTCATAGTTATTTAATCTTAAACTTAATGTGAAAGTAAAGATCAAGTGTATAAATCACTGCTATGACTCACTTGGTCTTAAAAAGCACATGATTATCGAGTAGCAATGTTAAATTGATTCGTTTGGTTGTGTTTACATATTTGCCAATTCCAAGTGGCACAGACTATAGTTGTGTTCAGTTCTGGTATGTATGGGGATATGACAACCAGTGAAATAACTTGGTCTTGGGATTGCAGTTCTAAGATTATAGTCTTGAGAATGTAAATGTCTATGGGTCACAGATACCACTTACCATCAGTGGCCCGTTTCACGAAACAACAAATTACAAATTACAAGCGGAACTCCCTTTCTACCAAAAGAAGTTAGAAAGAGACTTCCGCTTATAATTTGTAACTTGTAGCTTCGTGAAACGGGCCTCAGGTGGCCTGTGTGCTTGTTTGCCCCTTGTTCCTTTGAGCTTACCGTGGCCAGATAACTGGTTATCTGTAAATCTTCACAGACTTTGAGATAACTAGTTATACTGGATTTTTTTCTTCCAGTATAACTAGTTATCTCCGAGGATTTTGTTTTCCTAATAGATAACTGTTATTTTTAACAAAAAAATCTTCGCAGATAACCAGTTATCTGGCCACGGTGACCTTCAAGGAACAAAGGTTGTTTACCTTCTCCATTACATAAAACATACACTGATTTTGAGTAAATCAAAAATAACTCGTAGTATTATTAAAGATTGGTTAGCATTCACAAAATAACATCATGGGAATAACCAGTCCAAATTGGGTAAAATATTTAATTAACTTCACATCTTACTTCGTATTAAATTTAACATCTTACAGTCCACAATATATACTAACAGTTAAAATTGATTTTAAATTCTTATTATAACAAAGAATGCCTAGCCACCAGTAATTAGCTGTAATTAGTATTGCGGCAATATCGTTAATTATCATTACTGCAAAAACTAATGAGATCACTTCCAGTTGTCTTTCTACACCGTTCATGAACCAATATCCCACCGTAGTTTTTAAAATAATACACCTTCCGTCATATCAAAAGAGTTTAAAATCCTAAGTGACCTTATTTATGATTGTCAAGTGGATTGGTTTTCGTGAGAAAATTTCCTATTGTTTGATTATTGATCAAAATTTCCGATAATTATGCGTTTGTCTTTGGAACGTAGAAAGAACCTTTCACACTGTGCAATGGTGTAATTTGCTGGGAAATAGTGTTCAAGGCCTCTTTCCTGTATTTTCATAGGAAAAACTCACTAAGTGGATAGTGAGTTTTTTTAAAGACGGGTGTAAAGACGGGAGTACGCATGGCTGTCGCTGGCACACTTGCATAACAGTCCCTAGCACGTACCATCAAGGACTTTAAAATGTTGATCCACCATATATACCTTGTCATAATGCTAGCTTTAAGTGACGTGATAGGAATTAGATAGGAATTAATAGTTGGTTTTATGCGACAAGGTTCTATAGTTCATCAATTAAAGTCCGTGGCCGTAGTATGCACGCTACTGTTCCTTCCCTTGGGAATTCCCGGCAATTACATTATGTTACATTCCATTACTTTCGTCTACCTATTATAATTATAACCTTGTAAGGCCCAGTGTACCATAAATAGGATGTAGATTATAGGATTTAATTTGAATATTATTGTAATAGGAATAAAGATTATTCTGCTTTCTTCATAAATTGAAAATGGCATTTTCGAATAAACGTGATTGAACTTTATTGCCTTGATGGTAGATTCAAAGTATCACTGACAAAAGCCTGGCTGTTACGAGGATAAAGTTCTAACTAGATTTAAATTTATGAGTGGTCTCGGTTCTATGACGTTTACTGGATTTTAAAATGATAATTCATATGTTATCTAATTATCTATAAATAATAGCCTTGACAATGAACTAGCAAAGATACCAACGATTTTTAGAAAAGGTCAAGGTTATAATATAACTTAACTGACTAAAAATAAATTTATTATTAGAATATCGCCTTTAGGGTTCCGTAGTCGGAACCCTTAGAGTTTCGCCATGTCCGTCTGTTCGTGGTTTAACTCAAATACTCTTGGTACTACATAGCTGTTATTCGGTATAGTCTTACATTTAAATTACGCCGACAAAGTTGTAAAATAAAATTTCAAAAAATATATTTTATTGGTTTCTGAGATACAGGCCACTAAGGGTCTGTTGTTTGATCAGTAGATAGGTCAACTAATTGTTTAAATTCCAAAAAGAAATCGAAAATTTGACACATTTCCTTGAGATTTAACAATTAGTTATGATTTTTAACGATTAGTTAGTTTAACTACTGATCAAACAACGGGCCCTAAGCGTTTATACCTACAAAAAATGTCTAAGACAACATCAAAAATAGGTATATAAATGTAACATTTCCTCCGAGCGCCTCAAAATTTTCGTAATTAGCTGTATTCACTTTCATTCAAGTAAATTTAATACAAATTCTTACTAAGTTACAATTAAAATAGTATTGCACGAGTTATTCAAGCAGTCATTATAACCTAATTAACGTTAGTGATTTAAACTAATTGTAAATTTATCAGTATTATTTTGGTTATGGACGAGGATTGACATTTTGCAAAGGTTAGTTGTCAAATTGGTTCACTATTTTACGTATAAAGTTGTAGTCCTTTTAGACCATACTCGAAAATATAATTCAAGACCAAAATCTGACTATTCCCATCTTGATTAGGTATTTAGTTATTTTAATATAATTTCATAAAAACATGAAAGTGAATAAGTTTAATCAGTAATATTAGGATAAGTTTAATTGATAGAAATATCTACACTTAAACCAAAATGCAGTAAAGTAATCACAGCGAATGTGCGCCCGTTGAGGTTAGGATTTTGGTCTTGAATTAGATTTTCGACTATACGTGTGTCCAATAAATTAAGATACTGTCAAGTATTTATGTTTACATTACTCTTTAAAATTTAGTTTTAGAAACACTACTTTTATTTTTGGTGATAGGGCAAACCTTGGCTATTCGGTGATATGCAGTTATTCGGTGATAGTTTGTTACCGTATCATAGCCGAGTTATCTAATCTTTTTATAGATGTTACTATTTTTCAATAGATAGCGCGATTTGCATTTATTATGATAGCATCCGAACGAATACACAAAAATTAAAAAACGAAAATTAATTAGCAAATTAATTGAGCTGACCTTTATTCTTAGATAAGTTGATGCGAGGTGTAATTATTTTTTTATTACGGAAAACAAGTAAAAGTAATGGCAAAAACAAAATAAAGACCCGTTAAGCTAAGAGTTTGTAAATGTGTTTATATTTTTAAAGCAAGGTCAACTTAACATTTTCTTTCATTAAATCCTTAGTTTTGGCGGTTGATTTCTTAACGTTTTTCGATGTTTTGTATGTATTTATAAAGCTGCAAAAAAGTTTTCTATTCTTTGTAGCACTTTGAAAGCCTATAGCTGCTGCCATCATCATGATCCTTCTACCATAACTCAGTCCATACGTGGAAAGCCATATGTCCTGCCTGCAGAAATAGAGGTTGCACTCCTGTGAATAATATAGAGAATATTACAACTGTTTTTTATTAATTTCCTGTCTTTTATTTATAGTTTTAAAAATACCACAGGTCCACAGCTTAACCTGACTGTATCACCAAATAACCAAGTTCATGTCACATAATAACCTGAATATCATCGAATTACCTACTTTTTCACATGCCAAAATAAAGGCTTAGTAAATTCATACAGTAGGTTTTACATAAAATAAGTATTTAAACAGTTGTAGGTAATTTCATTCTCTTTTACCTAATAATAATTCCAAAATAATTTGATGTAAGTATATATATATAATATTATATTGTCAATAACCCTAACTATCACTGATTAGCCTAGGTTTGCCCTACTTATTTTACACGAAGGTTAAGAAGGTCCATTTTTTTAAACCCGGGGGAAATACCTATGCAGACCCGCCCCGACGGGGGCTAGGACGGGTTATGTCACTTGCACGGACTAAAACCCCTGGGCCGTTGCGCCAATCGCTTTAGGAGGGGGCTAAGGGACCGCTATAGCGTCAAAAAGCAGCCCCCCCAATAGCGGTTACCCTTTGGGCTCGCCTTCAGGCGGGGGACTTTATTAGGCCCCTCACCTTGTCCACTGAAGGCACCCTGGAACGCAGCAGGGGACAGTTAAGAAGGCCCAACTCAACCTCGTGAGGGTCGTAGTTGAATGCGCAAGCAGAACCTGCGGCCCTCGCCAATAATGGCGTGAAGGGAGAATCACTGGGTTTTTATTGGGCATTCTGGTCATTCTCGTTGGTGAGTCCCACATAACCACCTTAGGCTCCCCCGGGCCCAGGTGGTATGCGTGAAAGCATTTTCCCAGCGAGAAAATAAATGCTTGTTGGCCTGGGTTGTGTTGGTTGTTCTGACCGCGTAGAATATGTTTAACTGTCAAAAAAATAAGTTTGGTGAATGAATTAAGTAAGAAATAACAGGGGATATAATCCAAAATAAAATAAATTTTCTGAAATAAAAAGATAATAAAAAAGAGAAGGGATATAAAAACTGAAATGGTTACAAAGGAAACATTGCTCTTAGAAAATGTATATAGCTAGATAGATGCCAATAATCGGGAAATTTTTGGTTGTCAATGCTGAATTGAACCTTTTAAGTATCTTATATTGTTCTTGACTAATATAGAGTAGGTATTTTTTATTGTATAATTAAACTGATGCGAAGCGACGGCGGGTCGAGTTTTTTATAATTTCACGGTTTTAAACTTGGTGGTTTCCTAATTATTTTTTTGTTTCAGGGGTATCAAATCCTCAGATCAACATGTCGATCATCGACTCATACAGGAGATTCATGGAGCGGAATAGTGGTAAGTACATTAATTATCTTTTTTTTGAAAACATAGATCGGTTACCCTAACCTACTAATTCCGCGTAGCAAACTTTCCATTCGCATTCCCCATTGTATTTTTTCTCCAATCGCAATTCTTTCCATTTTTTTTTTTTAGCAATTGCATATTTTCCATTCGGGATTTTCCCCACTTGCATATTTTCTCAATTCAAAATCAATTCCACTGAGTCGACGGAGCTCCGCTATCGCGGAGCTCCTTTTTCTGTATGCTATGGCCTTTTGGGTCTTCTGCAGAACTAACAAACCCTAAACCTATCTACCTATTTCAATATATTTAGACTTAATTACAATGGGAAATTTTGCGAGTGGGGAAAATTCTAAATGGAAAGTATGCGATTGCTAAAAATTCAAAATGGGAAACAATGCGATCGGAGAAAAATTAAAATGGGAAAAAATGCGACTGGAAAGTTTGCCACGCGGAAGTAATCAGTTTGAGGAACCGATCTAACTATCCTTTTTTTATCCCTCACAAAAATAACACCGTAGACCTTAGATTAAAAATACCAGCTCATTTCAAAAATACCAGAATTTCAAAACACCAGTCCACTCCTTTTACCAGATTCCCAAAACACCAGGGCCTCTATTCTGCCCTCAGTGTTTTGCTCATGATGAGCAATGTTCTACGCTGAGCCATTACCCTTTTGCCCTGCTGCAACGCACACATTCTTTTGGCAACTTAATATTATGTGTAATGTTAGTGTCACTGTGCTTATTTTACTTTGCCAATTGTATGTGTGATTTGATTTGTAGGATGCACATAAATATTTTATAAATCTATCTATCTATCATGATGGTACCAATAAAAGCATTTATACGATCATTGGCCAAAATATCATCACTATCTCGTGTGGTTGCCGGGTTAGAATAATGTCACTGCATGTCTTCCCGTGGATGTCGTAAGAGGCGACTAAGGGAATAAAGGTTGTAGTACTGTTAGGCGATGGGCTTGCAACCTGACACTAATTACACTGGTAAACCTCTTAGCCTAACAATAATTGTGCCAAATGTGGTGACAGAATTATCAACAAGTTTTTAAATGTTAGTTATTCGGTAGCTCTGCCTACTCCACTCTGGGAATGAAGACGTCTGTTTATGTATGTCTGTCATCTTTATCTTTGATGATAAAAATACGGCCGTAATTTATCCACACACATAAGTACTACAAGTACACTATAAGTACTCTAAGATGGGTCCAGAAGCCGAAAGGCAAATGACTAGCATTACCTGTGGTAGTAGGTGACAGCGATGACAGCTGTAACGTAATTTCATTACGTTATCGAATATTGTAAGGTAATGAGATCCAAATTTGGAACATCTTCCAAAATTAACAGCTGTCATCGCTGTCACCTACTACCTATATCTATAATGCCGTTATCTATCAAATATTTGGTTTTTAATTCGCTAATACAGATCGAAAGAGATTTTTATTCTCATTTATGTAGCATCAGAAGTTAAAAATCGATCTGATGTCGGATAACATCATTATAGATATATCACGGCAGCAGGGGTAATGTTGGTCATAGCCTACGGGTTTTGAACGCATAATAGAGGACTTATGATATGTGTGTAGATAAACGAATTTCGTAGTGATCATTACGCACAAGATTGAGCAAATATGCAAAAGAATCCGGTTAGTGTTTAACCTACGCCTAACTTATTTACCTTGTTATAATATTTGTTTAGATCCTCGATCGTAAAGGCACAGATTACTTAGATGATGTCATCTCGGACATAATGAATCATTTCTCCATGCTTGTGATTAATTGTTGCATGGTTATTTATTTTATTTAGTTATTTTAAGATGTGGATGGATTTATTGTGTTTGTGATTTAACTTCAGTGCATGACTAGTTTATTAATAAATATCTGTACACAAAAGGCGATGCAAGGACCAGCGCCTCTATTCCCGGCGGTAAAAAGATATCGTATTTGACCTATTACGGTATTGTTTTGACGTCGGCTGCCATTACTGTCAAGGAAATAAGAGCTATCAAAACGTTGACAATACGATAACGGATTAAAGACGATATGGGTTTTAGCGCCTAGAATACCGGCCTAGGACGTATAACATAATTTCAGAATTTCACAAATTGCCTAAAATTGTATTAAATTTACTGTGGCCTTATGTCGCCTCCTGTCACTTTATATTTTGACGAATTGGAAAGTGACATAATATGGCATTAGTGTTAATGAACGATTGTACACCTGGTGTTAATTACACTCAGTAAATTGCTCAGTTTTTGTGTAAGGCCTCAAACAATATACCAAAAAAAACCCTAGATTTAAAAGCACATAAAACGTGATTATTTAACCACTTGAACATGAATTTTGTATCTATATATTAATGTACTTAGTAGTAATTTTGAAACAATTTGGACGTTTGCAAATTACAAAGCTTAATTTCTCGTTAGCTATGTTAATTTGAAAATTGATGAGCAAATTATTGGTATTAAAATTAAATGGTAATTTATCTTTAAGTGTACATGAGCATAAACCAATCAGTCATTAAAATGAGATTCGTTCAAATTATGATTGAATGGCTAATTTCTGACAGGTTCGTTGCATAGAATTCCATCCTTAGAACTTGTGTATTGAATTCACAAAGATGCGCTTAGATAGTCGTCAAAATCTAAATTTAGTGTTTTGCATCTTGACCCGCAGACGGGTACACTACATAATCTCGAATTTTTTTTTTCCGAATTTGATAAACACGAATTTCAGAATTCCGATTTTGAAATTTCCGGATCATCACTATTCCGAATTTTAGTTTCACGAAGTATCAGAATCACGATTTTTTAAAATTCCGAATGTTTACATTTCCGAATTATTAAAATCCCGAAAAATATTTTATCTACACTCATATCATAAGTTCTCTATAATGCGTTCAGAATCCGTAGACAATGACCAGCATTACTTGATACAATTTTACTATGATATGTTTTCTTATCTGTAGCTGTAATGAAAAGTTAAAATTACGATACAACTTTTGATAAAGTAATGTTGTTCAAATTTGGAACATCTTCCAAAACCAACAAAATTCAAAAAGGGGGCCAATTCTAGTATCAATTGAACGTCGACTCGGTATATTTGAAGTAAAGTGTCGTACGCCATTTTGATTTCGAATGACATTAGAATAGGGACTTTGTTAGTTGGTCTATGATTTAAAAAAAAAAAACATTCATATTCGTGACACAGGTTAGCTTTGCCGCCATGTTTGTTCTGCCGCCTACTGAACGCATCTTAGAGTACTTATAATATGTGTGTAGATAAAGTAATGTATGTAACTGTACATAATTAGGCCTTAAAACACTCGTGTGATCTTATTATGAAACTCGCTTTCAGCTCGTTTCATAAAACCACACTCGTATTTTAAGGACCCTCTTTATGTATCAGTTACATAATATACTATTTCCGAATATAACAATTCCGAATCCCGAATATTCATTATTCCGAAATTTTAGCACCCCGAATTCTCTAAGATTTTTTATTTCAAATGCCTGATAAAATTTTGTATAATGTTTAACATGCTTAATGCTCAAAAACTATAAGAAATGTCCGACAAAGTCGACGGAGCTCCGCTTCGCGGAGCTCCTGTTCCGCGTAGCTGACGCGCTTCAAGGTAAGATGACCTAGTTTAGTTATGTGCTCGTCATCTCACCTAACTTTTGTTTCAAGTAGAAGACTTCAATTCAATTCAAGTGGTTAGTTCCAAATTTTTCATTATCGATCTGATTTGTGAATTTTCGGAATTACAATTTTCGTACAAAGTAAATTCGGAATTGTCAACATTCGTAAATATAATATTCGGAAAAACGTTTTCGTGATTTTAATATTCGGTAATATAAAATTCTAGATTTTGATATTCGGCCTTATATTTTTTCGGTATTGTAAAAATTCGGAATTATGAAATTCGGTTTTTTCAAATTCGGAATTAAATAATTCGAAATTTTAGGGTGTTCCCCCCGCAGACGCGTCTTTGTTGATTACAGATCTAACGTGTTTCGAGCAGAAACACGTTTAGTCTTAAAAAAAACCTATTGTCACCTTCCGGCTACTAATAAAAACAGCTTTCGGACTCCATAAAATTTCGATTAGCTGGTATGACGTCATCGTCATCGGGTTTTCCTAATGTATTCCACATTCCAGTCCAGTTCAATAACGCTCGTCTAAAATGGTATACCTAGCAAGATTTGAGAAACAAACTAGTTAGAAGTAAATAAAATATTTGTAAATCTATTAAGCAGAATTTTAGTTAATACTTAACAAGTTACAGAACGGGTTTCAAAATAAATAATGCGATAGCATCGAAACTTTACCAATATAAAATTGTTATTTAGTGTTTTCTGAGAAACTAGGAACCAGAATTTATTTTGTTAAAAACCTCTATTTCTAACACTGACATAATATGACCTTTAAACCTTTAACCTTTAACCATTCACAATAATATGTATAAACGGAATAACCGACTAATTGATTGATGAACGCACAGCCAAAACCGTTGGATCTAGGGTCTTGAAATTTAGAGGTAGTATTCCTTGGCTACCCTTGAGGTGCACCCTAAGAAATGGTTTTCCGAAAATCAACCCCCAACGGAAAGAAATAGTGTGAGTAGAGGGAAACTAATAGGGAATATGCATGGCCTTTTTAAATCACATTAAGTTACGCCCACACCGGTGCTTAAAATACGGTGACGGTACGGAATCGCAGTGACGCGTCGTATCAGCACCGTTTTTGACGCAAGCTCCACACACCAATGCTTAAAAAACGGTGACGGTACGGAATCGCAGTGACGCGTCGTATCAGCACCGTTTTTGACGCACGCTCCCCACACCGCTGCTTAAAAAACGGTGTCGTTGCTTAAACAAACGACGGGGTCATAGTAACCGTAAGATCACCAAAAGTGGAGTAAATTTAAAATCGGTCAAGAAATACGGATGATACAAGCAGTTTAAACTGCTAATTAGACTGTGATTAAACAGAGAGATCCGATATGCACTGTGACGTCATGTAACAGGTCGGCCGTATAAACTCCATGATAATTTCTGTTTTGCTAGAAAGAGATAGGAACAAATCTTTGTTGGCTTATATCATGGTATATTTAGCTATTGAAGAAATGATTTTTTCAACTGTTTTTTACATGAATCAGCTTTTATTGAAGCTGTAATTTTTTTATGAATATTCCCTATTATACGCGTACAAAGTCGCAAGCATCCTCTAGTATTATAATATAACAGTTTAGTAACAAATTAATCACAAAACTGCATATGATGCAAGAATTTGGCATTTAACCCCGATGACCGTGATTAAAGTTCAGATGCAACATTGAAAAATAATTGACGTAAATAACTGGGGGCCTTCATGTGTAGTAGTGAAGCTAACCAAACATTAATTCAAAGCAAAATTGACGCAAACATTTAAAATACGAAATATTTATTCGTGAGATAGAACAAAGCTGTAATTTGGCATAGTTATAAATTGAAATTACGTCGACAAAGTTGTAAAAGAAAATTTTCGCGAACCTCCCTATACAAGCAAAGCCAAGGGACATTAATTGTTCATACTTACCTTCCAAAAATTATCCAAGACAGCACAGAATAATTTCAAATGGATAATGAAATATTTGTTCATACATAATTATATATTTTTAGATAGTTTTTTGTATTTATAGTAAGGGCGTTGGAACCCTACATTGATCTTGGTCCAACATGCTCTTGTATAGTTTTATTTAATAAAATAATCAATAATCCCAGGCGTTAAACCGGTAATACATACAAACTTCAAACATTGGTGTGATAATAGCGCAAATTCTAAAAAACCCACAAAAAAAAACAAGTGCGGAAGGAATTGGAATGTAATACCTACTGTACGGTAATACAACCCTTGGTGCGCGGATCCGACTCGCACTTGACTGGTTCTTATATTTATACATACGTAATAAGTACTTATGCAAAAAAAAAACAAATATTACGTATGTACATCGTCATCATCAGTATCATGTTAGCCGAAACACGTCAAGTGTGAGCCGGATTTGCGCAAAAGAATTCTGTTTTTGCAAATCATAAATTTTATTAATGGCGGATTTCACCAAGCGAGAATAAGGTCTTATACCTAGATTAAACGCCGAATTTGTATAGACTAATCTCGTAGTAAGTCTTATTCCATTTTGGTGAAATGCGGCCTAAGCGCCTGTTTCACAATCGACAAGAAAATTTATCTGCCATTTAAAGTTGGCTTAGCTCCTTGTCTATTTTCAAGTGTAAGAAAGAGAAAGAGCTAAATTTATCTGTCAAATATGCTTTACTTGTCGATTGTGAAACAGGCGGTAAACCTGAAGCTGGGTACTGACCAACGTTACGAGGTGTAATGTAACATGTTACACAGCGAGCATTCATGCAGTCAGTACGTAGTATTACGGGGAAACCAGCGAGCAATTACGTACTGACTGCATGAATGCTCGCTGTGTAACATGTTACATTACACCTCGTAACGTTGGTCAGTACCCAGCTTAATAAAAACAACAGTATTAGCTCAATTATATTGCATCATTAACGACCATTGGGTTCACTTGAGTGACCACTAAACCTTATAGACCCAGTGATCACTTGACCTCAATTCAATCTCATTATAGAAAACGGTTCAGACTCAGTGTAAGTACTAATTCATTCACACTGTGACCCATTTTTATAACTCTTGAGTGTAATCACTAGCTAAATAATTGGTTAATTATAATTTTAGAAATTACAAACGATAGAGATAAATGTTGATGATTTAGAAGAAACAAAAGTTAAGGTACATACTTATTGACTATTTATGGAAGACATTTTTTAAATTATACTTATATTGTAAAAACAGCACTAATAAGTATTAAATTTGTCTTTAAAAACAAAATTATCTAAAACAAACCGGACTACAATATAAATATCGATTGAAAAATAAAAATCAATTTCTATAGTCAATAGAAAATTGTAAGATGCAATGTAGTTATAACTTGAATATTGGAAAAGGTGTTCTATGTGGGGATAAACTCTTGGCCTCTAATCAACATGGTAATATCATAATTTGTCAGATACCGCCTAGAATTAAGGCTGTGCAAATGTCAATTAAATTTCAAGATAATGTTTTGTAAAATTAATTGCTTGTTATTGTTGAAATATGTTTTGAAGGCATAAATAATATGGAAATCAACACACCTCTGTGACTTTCAAAAAAAATGCTACAATAGGTTCATGGGTGAAAGGGATCCCCTTCAAAAATGGTTAACTTTTCGTTTTAACGGACTGACGAACTACGAAGCCACGGAACCCCAAAAATAGTATCCGCAAATATTTTTTTGCTCATAATCTTCAAGTGCTTAACGCTGAGAACTTCAATGAACCTTAGAGGTCGTTTGGTTCCGTGACATAATAATCTAAAAGCCTTTGTCTTGCTGCAGCCTAAGATAATAAAATTGGTATAACAGCTGTACTGCCGTCTAACAGAAAAAGGCAGTATGCTTATGGACTCCGTTCTCTTATACTACCTTTTTCTTTTGCAAGGCAGTAGCAGACAATAGGCGGTCTATAACCAGCGCGTGCGCTTCGCAGGTTAATATCTCTATTATTATAATGAACGGGTTGAGACCTTCCGCATCTTGTACTATAACGTTTTTATATCAATAAATAAATAGGTACTAACATTTTTCCGTCAAAAGCATTTTTGAACAAGCTTTCATAGTCTTCTCGGGAACCTGTTTAAGAGAATTCTGAGGCGTGGCGTCGCATAGCTGTCGAAAAACCCGTATAAATCTCATTAAAACTTTAGTTGTCGAAAAACAAAGACGCGCCTCTTTTATGTGTTGATCAATTATCATTATTTCATTCGATATCCTCACCATCAGAGGGCCCTGCCATGATGCACTACGCTAACTAGCGTTTCTATTCGTTTCGTTTTTAACCAATCGCGTCACTGTTAGATCACGTGACTTTTCGTATCACGTCATCTATCAGTGACGCGATTGGTTTAAAAACAAAACGAATAGAACCGCTAGTTAGCGTAGTGCATCTTGGCAGGGTCCTCAGGCTATTTTTAATCCACTGCTCCAAGTCTCAATGAGCACTAATTACCTAGCTTTGTCTAAATTGGGTGCACTTCTTCCAATCTCTGTTAGTATTTTTGGCATTTTAGCAATTTACATTGGTTCGGCAAAAGCATCCCAGTAAAAGTACAATACGTCGTTACACTAGCTCTTGCCTCATACGTGAAAACCAACTCGTCAATGTACTTCTACCGGCATGCTGACCAATATAAATCAGCAATTATGTTTAAATTATCAACGATTAAAATTACGGTACTCCGACACAAAAGGTTTTATTACAAGGCCCTAAAGATCCACTCATAGGTGAGGGTCACATAAACTGAACGTAAATTGAAGTTCTTTGGCATTTAGTAGAAGCAAATTAAGTTTAAATATTACATCATTCTCCAATAACACTCTACATTGATAATGATTATCAATGCACTTAAAATTCCCATGCACCTCTCAAATTAAGTAATCTCTACAATAAAAAGAGCGTCCGTGGCCTTGTGGCTTGAGTCGAAAACTCGTGATCGAAAGATATTAAATTCGATCCCCAATGATCAACGTACATTTACTAATTTGAATCATAGGCGACTATGGAACTATGTCAACGTGACATAATAATTCAAATCGTAGGAGACTTCTTTTTTATTGTAAGGGACTGTTAAGTCGAACACCACTTTGTCTAAACTAATTGAAAAAAACAGAACATAGAATACAAAACAATGCAGATAGTAAAAAACATGGGTTTCTTACAACATCACCTAATCTATAGACCTTTAATGCTAAGCTGCTGTGGGGTCGCGAGGATGCCTATATACGCAGCAGTATTATATGGGCTCAGATTGAGTGCCATTAATCATTATCAACGGCTCCCTTTAGAGCTGTCGCACATTAGGCCACTAGTCGCCACCACCAAACGCGACCACTAGTAGTTCAGTCAAATCACTACCTCCAGTGGCAGCCAGGACCAGCGGCTAGAATACATTGTTCTTTCATGTGGGTGTGTGTGTGCGCGAATCAAACGACAAAACGCGGCCATTAGTAGCAAGCGCGGAAGACTCCCGCAGCTTGTGGCTCAGACGCGGCCACTCAAACGCTCTCAAATGTATGAAAAAACTCATCCGAAGCTTGTGGCTCACTTTCACACTTTGATAAAGTTCCATTGTGGCCTATGAATCTAATTGTTAGAGTGTACCAATCAGAAGGTTGGATGCATTATGACAGGGTTCCAGTTTCGGTCGTTTCGCTACTTGCATTTCAGGTCGTATGCCGAGGTATATACTGGGGACTGTCGAGTATCCTGACTTCTGGCCGAAAGGTGTCGTGTTACGGCGGTTTCGGGGCAAGCTATCAGCAGCGCCCATGACTCCAATTTTAGCAAAACAGGATCACGGTGTTCCTCCTCGGTGATAGTTTAAGTTTTACATTGTTATGTATGCTAAAATAAGGTAGGGGAGAGTGGGTCACAGTGGATCACTTTTTTTTCCAAGTCCTGCAATTCCAAAACGTATGGCTAAATGATTATTCATTGAAATTCAATTATAATATGGGTATCTAATCTTCCAAGAAAAATGCATTTATTGGCGAATGACACATAAACTTTCAAGGTATAGCCAGTTTAAAAAAAAACGGGAAATTATCCACTGTGACCCAGGACTGGGGCACACTGAATCTATTGAAAAAAATATAGTATAAGACAAGAATTTTCATAGAATTACTTGTTTACTTGTACTAATAGATAGTCTTTTATTATATAATCGAAACAATCTCATCAATATTTAACAAATATCACTGTTAACGCAAGTAAAAAAAAAAACGAAAAAAAGCCAACAATTCGCTAATGTGAATTCCAATTTTGATTTTTCTAACACGGATTGCGAGGCATTTTTAGCTGCAAAAAGTAAGAATGAATTTTAGCTTCACGGATCACACTGGATCATCAGTCCACTGTGACCCAAAACGAAAATATCCACTGTGACCCACAGACCGTTATGAAACAAAAAATATAACTTAAAATAAACTACCTATCCCAAAGATGAATCAACATAGTTTATAAATAAAATAAGAAATAACAAGAGTAAAACAAAAAGGTAATATTTATATTTCTTAGTCACTTAAAAATAAAAAATAAATTTAAATCACGTAAAAATATACTTTCGGTCTTACTGAGTGACCGGAGTATGACAGCACGTCAACCCGCTTTGATACTGCGGCGGCGAGTAGCGCGGAGGAGAGGCGTATGGACGCGCAGTAACAACGCGTTTGTTTGTGTGCGTAAAGCGCAACACATGCTAAGTTATAGCAAATAATCCACTGTACCCCGTGATCCACTGTTACCCATTCTCCCCTATGTGTAGGTAATTATGGGCGTTGTTGCTCAAAATTAAAAAATCTTATTCTTGTTCTTATAAGACGTAAATGTTCGGATATGCTTCTAATCCCTGTCCAGTGTCCACGTCCGGATGTTATTATAAAGATGGCGACCTTACCCATCTTCATTACTTGCAAAACTTGATCATTTATTATACCTGAGCATAAACCTGAGACATTACAATTTCGCTTCCGTGTATCTGACAAGACACACAAGACAAGACACAAACACAAGATCTCTTCCCACAAATATGCAAAGTGTTGCAAACTAATGCAAATATTGCAACACATGAGATAAAAATCTCAGGGCCCTTCAAGTCATTGACAGTCATGATCTATCAATTAACATTCATGCGTTTTGTAAACCTTCAAACAATTGTTTTCGTTCTTTTTGCCTTTCCAGCATAAATGTTGGGCAAGACACTGGCAGTGAAGGCTTTGGGTTTAACATCAGCGTTGTTGCACCAATAACTTTAATAGATGCTCTTGATGATAACTGTGATTAAATTAAATTGCTGTTATTCCGTCGTAGATGCGTACGCTTGAAATATTTTAGTTGTTATAATGATACTTTAATTATCATTACAATTTGTCTTTTTAGATTTGAATGTAGAAAGAGTTCCAAGGTCCAAAAATTTAGCTTTTTGGTCTTGATTGACTTATTACAAACATATAATTTTTGTATGAATTATCCTTCTTAATATGATTAATTCTATCTCTAGCCTGGTATGTTGACGGATTTGCTTTAATATAAGTAAAATAATGCTAACGATCTTGAGATTAAAAATAATATGTTACAAAATTCGAGTTACAAGGAATACCTATACCGTTGTTTCTTTGCCGGCAGACTTGTCACTACACAAAACATATCAAACTAACAAATCGTTAATTAAACGCAGTCGGGTAAAAACAGAGTAGGTTTAATTACAACCGAAAGCTTACGAAATACAATGATGATGTGATGATGATGATGATGATGACGATGATGAGGAAGGTGATGATGATGATGATGATGTTGATGATGATGATGATGATGATTATGATGATGATGATCATGATCATGATGATGATCATGATGATGACAAGGAAAGCCGTCATGTACAGAAGTTAGTCACCGGCGTTTAAATTACAGGCGTTACGAATTTTAGTCTTATTAGGAATCCGGTAGGTCCTATTTTTATAAAAAGATGTTTCGGTATTAAGGCATTATGATACAAATCGTTTTGAGATCTACTCATAAACGTATTTGTAACAGGGTGTTATGAAAATTAAAGAAAATAAAATCGAGTCCTGCAGCCCTTCTTATCAGTAGGTACTGCCACAAAACCAAAGAACGCATCTAACTTCATAGCTATACTCGTATTATAAGCATTTAAATTTTTTTTGTGGTTACTAATAGAGTATGTAATGCTTCAACTAGGTACTACATTGCAGTTAGCCGCCTTCTTTGATATTATGACAGAATAGTGTTCTCCTCTTGAAAAGTGTTGTTAGAATCAAACATATTGTAAAAGTGCCTCAAGAACATTTTTTTTATCCTAAAACTATAATTTTCTTTCATTGCAGATCCTCGCACTGAAGAATGGATACTCATGTCTGGTCCAGGGCCACTCCTCACCATTCTTGCCTCGTACCTCTACTTCTGCACATCAGTAGGCCCTCGGTACATGAGGGACCGAAAGCCATGCGACTTAAAAAACACCATTCTTGTGTACAATGTTTCACAAGTGCTGTTTAGCGTTTTTTTAGTTTATGAGGTGAGTTTTTTAATAAATAATTAATTTAATGTTTGGTGACCTAAACTATCACACGTCCAAAAAACGTTTGCCCGCTATTTTGTTTGTCCGAATTTTCATATTAAGAAAATATTTTTCCGAACCCATTAGTTTTTTGTTTGTGTTGGTTTGTTTTATAACAATCCAGGAAAGTACTTAAGTAGTTTAAAAGTTTTCGTTTAGCAGCATTCAAAATGCGCCCGTCAATTTTTTATAGCAATTCTGTTACTGTGATGAAGTTAAAGGAAATTTAACAGGAGCTTAAATCCCGACGGTTTTGTTTTTAATTACATGTACCGTCAAGGAATTGTTTAGCAGTTGATACCACGCGTAAATTAGCCGTGCTATTTATTTCCCAACGTACCACGACTAATGACACGTGGAAAGTTTACAACCAGGCAAACTTACTTATGCTTAGTATCAACCTGCTGAGCATTTAAATTTCTAGGGTCTCTATTCCACTGGGTAATACCATATTGCCTTTGACTTGTTATAGTATTGTTTTTAATTTGGCCACCATTACTGTCAACGTTGATTATACGATAACATGTCAAAAGCAATGTAATTTTTTCAAGAAGAATAGAGGCCCAGATGTAGTGAATAATGAAACGACATCGTCATTGCGTAGCAACGATCGTATGTCTTGCTTTCTCAGATATAGCTTTGGAATCCATCGAAAAGCTAACTGAGAAAATAATGTTATCCCGATTTACTGTTTTCTTTAGGAGGCGATTTTTTATTTTCATGTCAACAAATCGTAACATGCCGAGAATGCTCGTGAAAATTATACATATGAACAAACACATTTATAAAAAGATATCCAGCAAGCAAGACTTTTTACAAAAGTAAATTTTTAGCTCTTTTTAACATTCACTTCCATTGGTTTTCAGGGTTTGGTTTCTGGATGGTGGAACGACTACAACTTCTCTTGCCAGCCGGTGGACTATTCAAATAGTCCAAAAGCGAACAGAGTAAGTACTCAATAGCTTGCAGCTTCCTGATAATCCCTAGGAAATTAAAAAAGTTTTTTAATACAGGCAATTCCTATGCACTTATTTTGAAACCAAAAATTTCCGGGATTGCAAACACTATTAAATTATTCAAAAACCACTCCAAAACTTTTAAATTTCTGAAGGTTTTGACACAGTATGTTCTTAAATTATCAGTTTTATGAGAGATGATATTTGTTGCGTGTTATCGTACATACTTTCTTTGGTATGGAAATGACAAAGAAGCATAAGTACTTATTCAAATATATAAACCTCAATTTAGTTTAAAATTATTAATCATGTTTTAACTACATAACTCGATATTCGAAACCTTCAACGCAAGTTCTCTATTTCATTTTAACAGCAATCGTATTGTTACTTCACAATAAGATCTATAGCGACGTTAACAATACGATAAGGGTAAGGACAATGTGGAATACAGATCCTGATGACTATACTTTATGACTTTCAGATGGCAGCAGCAGTCTGGTGGTATCTAATGGCTAAAGTAATCGAGCTCTTGGACACAATCTTCTTCGTCCTGAGGAAGAAAAACAGGCAGATTTCATTTCTGCATCTTTACCACCACTTTATGATGCCCATTTGTGCCTGGATTGGTGTAAAATTCTTGCCTGGTAAGCAGATCAAATCACACTAATCGCATCATACTAGTAATCACGCTAATATAGTCATTTATTGAGAAAGTTTGTGAGTGTTTATAATACTAATTTTTGATGCTTCTTCATGCCAAAATGGAGTGAAGGTTTTGGATGAAAGGGTGTAGCAGGATAAGCCTTCAAAAATTGCCCCCAAAGCTTTGAGTTCAAAACTACTATCAGTTGATGCCCCGTCAAATGAAAATAATTCATACCAATTTTTAACCCTCTACTGCCACCTGGAACCCCACGACATTAATTTAACCCTAAAACGTTTTTATTATTTATTTTCTCAAAAAGTATAAAAAGGAGAATTGACAAATTTTGCACAAATGTTGATGTGATCAATATAAACTATCAAAAAAAAAATGAGCCCTCTACTTACTTATTTTCCTAGAAAAAAACCTTAATTAAAAATTAAAACATCCTGTATAACAATTCAGGCTCGTTGTACTATCACCATTTTTTTACTAAATATTAACCAACTACCTATCTACATAATATGTAAGTTTCATGTAATTAACAAAGGTGAAACAGTGTGAAAATATAGGTATTGTTCAGTACGTACCATTGTATGTAACACGCTTACGGTGACGACATTAGTATAAGATATCGGCCCGCCAACCGGGAAGCCATCCGTAATCGATCTTTTTTAATTTGCTACGATTAATGAAACTCATTAATACATATTTGAACAAATACATACATACATACATTAAATCACGCCTGTTTCCCAGAGGGGTAGGCAGAGACCACTTCCTCCCACCTGTCACGATCCTGACAAATCTCTTTGAACAAATGTTTCTGTTTATTTTACTTTACTGTTTAGCAAAAAGGTACTACTTAGGTACTACTATTAGCAAATTAAAAAAAGATCGATTACGCATGGCTTCCCGGTTGGCAGGCCGATATCTTTTACTAATGTCGTCACCGTAAGCGTGTTACATACATGGTACGTACTGAACAATACCTATATTTTCACACTGTTCCACCTTTGTTAATTACATGAAACTTACATATTATGTAGATAGGTAGTTGGTTAATATTTAGTAAAAAAATGGTGATAGTACAACGAGCTTGAATTGTTATACAGGATGTTTTAATTTTTAATTTAGGTTTTTTTCTAAGAAAATACGTAAGTAGAGGGCTCATTTTTTTTTTGATAGTTTATATTGATCACATCAACATTTGTGCAAAATTTAACAATTCTTCTTTTTATACTTTTTAAGAAAATAAATAAAAACGTTTTAGGGTTAAATGAATGTCGTGGGGTTCCAGGTGGCAGTAGAGGGTTAAAAATTGGTATGAATTATTTTCATTTGACGGGGCATCAACTGATAGTAGTTTTGAACTCAAAGCTTTGGGGGCAATTTTTGAAGGCTTATCCTGCTACACCCTTTGAAATGAAGATAGTTTAGATCCTGATTTAACACATAAGCTACCTTATATTCCAAAAAAAACATTGTTCCCGTTGGTCAACTAGGACGAAGTCGCGGGAAGAAGCTAGTAAATCATATCTGCTCTCCATTAAAGCCATAACATACTCGTAATGCAAATCTTTATATAGTAAAAAACAAAGTCGCTCCCGCTGTCTGTTCGCTTAGATCTTTCAAACTGCGCAACCGATTTTAATGCGGTTTTCATCAATAGATAGAGTGATTCAATAGGAAGGTTTTTATGTATAATAAGTTTTAGATTATGTACGGGTGTTATAAAAAATTCGCATAAGCCGAAGCGAAGCGAGGGCGGGTCGCTAGTAATTAATAATGATCCACCCACACGTTCCCAAGATGTTAAAAATATCTAGGGTGATGGCACCCAGTGTTGGACACTTAGCTCTTAATTCAAAGATCATAAGGTTATAAATTGATTGTTGCAAAACAAATGAATAACCATTATCTTCTGTAAAATAAGAATCAAGTGTCCATCTGGTCTTTGTAAACTATTGGTGCCACGGAATAGAAAAAACAGTGGAAGTGGCATGAGCTTCGCTTAGTATTAGACCTGTTGTCGCCAATACTCAAAGTATCATAAAAACAACACGCCACCATGGAAAATGTTTTTTGTGCGGCTATCGTTTTCACATTCCAAAATAGCATAATAAGGCATGCTTCTGGATTTATTTCCTATTCTAGAAATATCGAAATATCGAAATAAGCGATTGTGGCAAAAGTATGGTATTCTGCGCGGAACTCCGCATAACCATGCCACACGTTACACGCCCACTTGACACTTCTACTGTTATTTCTGTTCTGTGATTGGTGCCATCACCCTACATGTCTCTATTTCACTGACAATAAGGTCCACGTCCACATATTTGACGCGATAGTTGTATAGATTTTTTGCATTTAACTATACAAGCCAAGAGATAGTTTGGGACTAGGTTTTTTTGTGTGGGATTTTCCCCTGATATTGATTTTTTTTTTTCAGGTGGCCATGGCACGCTTCTAGGCGTCATCAACTCTTTCATCCACGTTATCATGTACACGTACTACCTCATCTCGGGGCTGGGGCCCCAGTACCAGAAGTATTTGTGGTGGAAGAAACACGTGACCACCTTACAACTGGTAAACAAATTTGTATAAAAATACATTATTAACTTTTATGGGAGCACATATCACATAACTTTTTTGTTCATAATCATTTTACACATACATCATACATAAACTCACGCCTTCATTCCCAGAGTGGGGTAGGCAGAGCCACAAACTCACCAACAACTCCAAAAGCTTGTTGATAATTCTGTGACCACATTTTGCACAACCAGGCTAAGATGTTATCCAGTGTATTAGTGACAGGTTGCAAACCCATCGCCTAACAGCACTACACAGCCTTAAGTCCCTTAGTCGCCTCTTACGACATCCAATGGAAGACATGGATGGAGTGGCAACATTCTAAACCCGGCACCACACGGGCATGAATGTAAAGTTTTCAGAAGTTCTTAAATATTCAACGTGTAGATAAGGCTAGGTTAAGTTAGGTTTGATTTATAAAAATCCCGAAAAAGTTAGAGTTACTGAAATAAATACGTTATGAATTCCAATGATTATGACTTAAAACACTTTATGAGTAAAAGTACTAAAAGTTATTATGAGAGTCAATATGGACCCAACTTTTATTGTTGGCCCACTCTATAAAATCCTATCGCAGAGAGTCAATAGTTAATTTTCTTCTTCTTCTTCCTTTTTTTAATAATGGTAATCCACCGCGGCAGTGATTTCGCCAATATCAAGTGAGTAGAGTAAATCAGTAAATATAATAATATCAAAAGTACAAAGCCGGACATCTTTGAATCTATAATATATCGTTGTTTAGTACCGAAAGTACAACCCTAGAGCTTAGTTTGGGACTAGGTCAATTGGTGTGACATTTGATTGTCCCCTGATATTTATTTATTTATTTTATTTATCTTATTTATCGATATAAAATCCCTAGAACGTGTCACAAGATAGCACTCGTCTGCTAATCTTCTATCTATCTATCTATTTATCTATATAAATAAAAATGAATCAGTAAATGTGTTGCTAAGCGCAAAACTCGAGAACGGCTGAACCGATTTGGCTGATTTCTTTTTTGTTGTGTTCGTTATTGTCAGGATAAGGTTCACATGTAAGAAAAAAAAATCCGACGGGAAGGGCGGAAATTTGCAGCGGGGCAAAGCCGCTGGCGGGCAGCTAGTAATAATATATAAAACCGAGTTTACTTTCACATGCTATTCTCATTGCGGTTGAATAATATTGTTAACCACAAAATCTCAGTACTTACCTTATCTTAGTACTTACTTTACCTTAGTGCCAACGTGGTAGCTCCTGGCGTCAATTATTAAGTTAGGCATGTTTTAAATGAGCTATCAAAATATTTTACTTGCATCCGCCAATTATGTTATGGTTAATATGTTAATATTCATAACAAATGTGTCTAAACTGTGTAGAGCGAAATTGTCTTTTGTTGTTTTCCCATAATAATTATATTTGGAAAGGTTAAATTTTTGTTAAGGTAGAAAATTAACCAAAAAATTGTTTAATCTGATTACGCTTTTAATAAAGTTTTTCTATTTATTTATATTATAATGTCAAACAGTAATATTTCGTTGTTACATTTTTGCCTTATAATAGGAAATATGTATGGATTTTTTAAATTGCATTTCATAACAAAATATTAGGTCCTTACCTATGAAATTGGCGTTTTATATGGAGAATTTTGTCTTAATCCATACCTTTACCAGTTTTTTTGGTTTCAGATCCAGTTCTGCATCATCTTCTACCACAACTTCTCTGTCATGTTCTGCGACTGCAACTATCCTAAATTCATCAACTTTTTACTGTCCCTGAACGCTGGTCTCTTTCTTTATATGTTTGGCAACTTCTATTACCATAACTATGTCAAAATCCACATTAAAAGGATAGAAAATGGTAAAGTTAAAGAAGAGAATGGAGATGTGAAGAAAGAAACTTCTTCGAATGGAGTTCAAAATGAAAATCATTGTGAAGCAGAAATTGGAAAGCTAAAGGAGCACTAGAAATAATACCTATTTAAAAGACTTGTGTAAAGTATTTTGTGATGCTATTATAATTTAGTTGTAAGTTAGGTAATGTTTTTTAATTAGTTGATATGGTGCAAGGATATTTTAAATCATGACATGGTCAATTTAAATGTTATACAATAAATATTTGTTAATATGTAAATAGTAAGAGGTATATTAAAGTAGACAGCTCAATTTTAATTGACAGATGTCAGAAATAGCCATTTAAAGAAATGCTACTTTAGATATAGTTTTATAACATATATTTACATGAACATCATATTGTTTTTTACGAATAACTGATGTTGCTGGTATAAATCAACTTTTTATCGGATAACCTTTTAGCGGGGTTTCTTCATTGGTCACAGCGCCATTCAGTTTATTCTAATGTCATTTGCCATAACACTTTAGTCATAATTAATGTTAGCCATAACGCTCAGTAGCCATAATGTTTAATTCCCATAACGTATCGATTGTCTTAAAACATTTAAGTTATAATTGTAGTTGCAATAATTAGTACTATCCTAAGTACTGCTGCTGGAATCTGTCTGGGATTAGAAATAGCTTGGACGCGCTAGTTAGTTTGAACTGCAACAACCCTTGTTGGCGTTTTTATGGGATTCAGACGAGAAAACTAATTTCGGGCAAGCGTCAGTAGGTCAAAAAGCATTATCTCAGGAACCTTATCACCACCAAACACATTATTGGAACCAAAAACATTATGGCAAGAAAAATTAAAACAAGAAACGTTTAGACGAGCCTATTGGTATTATAAAATAATGTTAATAAAATAAATATTAATTATTATGTCTAACAAAACTTGGGCAACAACATTAATAAACACAAACATCGATCGATTGATAAACATTATGTCACATCATTATTAAGACAGACGATTATTAGACCAACAACGTTATGGCAAGTGAAATTAGAAAACCTGATTACAAAACCTGATGGCAGAAATTTGAGAGTCCCAGGAATTGGCACTGGTGCTAATTTTATAGAAAGTATCAATTTCTAGAATTTTGTTAATAGCCAATCCCGTGGAATTTATAGTTTTGTCGTAGTCGCTATCAGTCACCCTAAGAGCGACCGGGACCGACAAAATGTCGGATGTTACATTTTATATGAATCCGTCAGACCGACAGATGTGAACAGCCTCATATAAAATGAATTGCTACCAGAACATCCGACATTTTATTGGATCCGACAACCGACAAGTGGGAACCCACGGTAACTTAACCATTGTATTCAATGTTTAAAATGTCTAATGACACTCGGTAAAATTATACCCCGTTACTAATAAATGTTGAGTAACGGTGGTGTAGCTATACAATGTTTGATCCTTATCTGTCATTGTGACATTTGGATTTGACAGATAAGGACAAAACATTGTATAGCTGTAACACCGTTACTCAACGTTTATTAGTAAGGGGGCTACAATATAACGAGTACAGTCACACCGGGTAAATTTAAACACTCGTATAACTTTTAGGAAGGGTAGCACACGGCGACTTTTTGTAGCAATGCAGAGCTCATAACTTCATCTCATTCTAATTGAGCCTTTTTGCCAATTACAAATATTTATACAATACCGAATTTCAACAAATCCAAAAAATAGTTAGGCGTCGGATTATTAAAATCATGAATTTTAATGTAACGAGTGTTAAAATCACGGAAACAAGTTGTCCGAAATTTCAAGATTGTGACGATTCGGGACTCGGAATAGGAAAATTAGGCAATTTAAAAATGTTTGTTCCATCTTGTCGGAAATATGACATTTTTCGGGACAACAATCGTGATTTTGATGCTTCGTGAAGCACAAATTCGTAATACCAAGGATTCGGAGTTTTCAGAATCTGAATTTTGAAATTCGTATTAATAAAATTATGAAAAAAATATAGATTTTGCAGACCATTGTATGTTATCCGAGTATTTAAAGTTACTTAGTTAAATATAATATATAAAAAACATCTAAATGAACAAAATGCCAATAAATATACAATTTATTACAGATCGTATTGATAAATAAATCATTTTAATTTTAATTACTTACTTTTATTTAATCCTTACTTATAAATTATACTAAAAGGGCAATGACTTGACGAATATTCTAATTAGTTGACTTCGTACTCTTTGACATTTTAAAATAAAAAGAAACAGAATACATTAATGGATCATGAATTAATGATGATACAAAATTTAATTGAGAATTGGAAATTCAACAGACTTTTCCAAAGTTCGTGCATAAGAAGTGAAGAAGGTAGAAGTGCTTGTGAGAGAATAACGGCCTGCGCACGAAGTTCCGAACCGTAATTTTTTTACTATTTTACTATTACAGTTGCATTTGCACGTACGGTTCGGAACGAAGATTGGAACGGCGCGTGGCGTTTCCCGCAGTCCGAACTTTGCGTGTGCAATTTTTTTTTCTGGTCCCATTTTTTTTTTTAAATTGATGTACCTACCTGAACCTGAAGTTAAGATTAGGTTTGTTTCATTACCATTCAGGCAAGTTAAACGGTTTTAGATAAAAAATCTAGGTTACGAAAATTCGTACTAATAGGTTAATAAATTAAATTTGACCTTATGATGACCGTATAAAACAAATGATAATTTTAAAACTTGATTTTATTATGCTTGTTTTTTCGATTTTTCTTGCATCGAAATAAAGCTATTGCCCTGTATAAATGCACTTCACGTTTATAAACGAGTAATTCCACGCGATTGTTAACAGTTCAAATGTCAAACCATTTGCATTGTAATGTCGACATTACAAATTGAATTGTCTTCTTCTTAGCCAATCTAGACATAGTTTCAATCATTCTTCAACAATGGACTATCCGTACACAAATCAATTAGGATTATTTATAAATTTAGAGTCTGGTCCATATTTTTATGTAAACATTTACAAATTACGACCTAAAGACACAATTAACTGTTCCTAAATTAAAGACTTAAAGTCAAGATCAAAAACCTAAATAACACTGTACAAAGTAGTAGTAATATAGAAAAAGAAAAAGCCCATAAACCAAGTTCGACATTTACAATTCCTGTTTTTAAACGCAAATTGATTTAAATATCGTTACAATACCAACATCACACAACGAAAAAACAAGCATGTGTTAGTAAAAAGCAACTGCTACACACATAAATTTCTTTCCAACTCCATTTCGACCTGGTGAAAAAGGGTATAAGTCGACTTAACTCGTAATAAAAAAGGGTGTATACGTAAACGGAGTATACTAGACTTACACCCTTTTTCACCTGATCTTTAGAAGACTTACACCCTTTTTCACTATGACTCTTTTAAAACATCGACAATCTCCATATTTTTTCCACATGTTTAAAAACGCGACAATGACATGCGTTAATTAAATGCTAATTTCTTTAATTGTTTTGCTACTGTATTAATTAAACTTCATGTTGAAAGTTCAGTGTGATTATAGTTTTTGACTAGGCAGGTTCTCGGAATCTGTGATGCAAGGCAACCGCTAGGTCGTCGGCTTTTGTCTGAGCTCAGAGATTGTTCCACAACTGCATCCTAGAGACGTTGGTCTGCATCTACGACGATGGCACAAATATTGAAAGCTGCTTGGAAAGGTTACCGATTTCTATTTGAAGAATTGACTGGTAAGTTAATTGTGTACCTATTTAAAATTTCTCTTGTATTTCTTGTTTGTATTTCTTTACTTGTTCCTTCTTCCAAGTGTCAAAGTAGGTAGTTTCGCATGTCAACGTAATTAGGGTTCCGTATAAAAAATTAAAGAACGGAACCCTTATAGGATCACTCGTGCGTCTGTCCGTCTGTCTGTCACAGCAAATTTGCTCCGAAACTACTGGACCGATTGAGTTGAAATTTGGTACACATATGTAAATTGATAACCCAAACACAGATGTGCCAAGTAAATTTTGTTTTTTTTTAATTAGGGTCATTTTCAGGGGTCAAATTAGGAAATTAAAAAAAAAGTTTTGCAAACCTTACCGTGTCACATATCAAATGAAAGGGCTCGTTATGAGGATCTCAAATATATATTTGTTATTATTGTAAAATAAATAATTTTGATTTTATTCATTAAAGAAGACGAAAATTGACCATACCCCCCCTGATCTCCGAAACTACTCAGCCTAAAATTTTGAAAAAAATACAAAATACATTTCATTGCTTGTAGATTACAGGAAAACCTATAAGAATTCGATCAAAAAAAAACCTATGTGCGGAACCCTCTTCACGCGAGTTCAACTCGCACTTGACCGGTTTTTTTTTTAATTAGCGTGATTAAATTTATGTGATATAATATTAGGACCGACGCAAGCGAAGTCACCGGCAAAGATAGTCCAAAAAATGTTTCTTTTTTACGGTTCCGTATCCAAAGGGTAAAAACGGGACACTAATAATCCTTTTACTAAGACTCCGCATGTCCGTCTATCCGTCTGTCTGTCTGTTACCAGGCACATGAACCGTGATAGCTAGACACTTAAAATTTTCACAGAAGGTGTGTTTCTGTTGCCGCTATAACAACAAATACTAAAAACAGAATAAAATATATTAAGGGGGGCTCCCATACAACAAACGTGATGTTTTACGGTTTTTTTGCTAATGTTGTGTAGATGATGGTACGTAACCCGTCGTGCGCCAGACCAACTCGCACTTGGCCGGTTTTTACATATTTCTTTAATTTTATTAACAATACTTAGTTACCTCTTATTTAAAATATAAAAAAAACACTTACCTACTCGTTTCACTTAAGAGTGACACATACAAGGCATAAATTTGTTAGTAATTATGTTTACGTCTGGTGATCTTAGCCTTTTTGTGCAAAATGTGGTTACAGAAATTAACAATAAGTTTTTAGAGTCTGACTCTGGGAATGAAGGTGTGAAGGTATGTATGTGTATGTATGTGATGGTTACGTTTTTATTATTTAGCCGTATATTATTATTCCTAATTATAACTACGCATTGATTCAGCACTAAACTGGAAGCAAGAGCTGGATTCCATCCAAAACTCCATTCATTCAGCCTGTTACGCTCTAAAAAGCCTTAGGGATGAATTGACAGTGGAACAACTCAAGGTAGTATACTACGCTCTTGTTGAATCTAAATTGCGGTACAGCGTTATGTTCTGGGGAAGTAGCTACATATTAAATACAATTTAAACAAAGCTCTGGTTGCACAGAAAAGAGCGTTACGGTCCATTTTGCGTCTTCCTCAGTGGGCTTCCTGTAGAGAACACTTTAAAAAATTTGGTATTTTAACCATTTCTAGCTTATGTACTTGTCTTACTCACTGCGTTTGTCAAAAACATATCAAAATATGAGACCAGTGAAGAACGAAAGTTGCGCTTACTTACACGCACCAAAAATTTGAAGCCTAGTTTTTGTCCTAAGCACAAGATAGAGCAGCATTGCACTAGGAACCCAGCAATAAAAATCTTTAATAAACTTCCCACAAATTTAAAAATGGTGACAAACTGTGAGTAAAAAATTGAATATTTGTTGCGACGAAGCTTCTATAGTACCTATTGATGAAATATTTGCACATGTTTAAAAACTAGTTTCTTATTAGGTAATCATCAAAATGTACATGATCCTAATTATAGTATTTAATTCTATTATTAAGTGTACATGTACTCATTTCAAACACAATCATTGTATTGTTCATGAATAAATGTTGAATGGAATTGAATTGTAAAGGTATGAAATTCTTCTCAAATATCTTAAAAGTAGGTACCAAGTTATCAGATGAAGCCAAGTTTTAATATAGATTGTCTAGACTATCTACTTAGGCTAAGATTAATTAAGCTAAGATTAATCAATTCTTAATAACGCACAGAGCGACATGATCGATACACGACCAAGCTACGATGACAATGACTAAGCGTTAGTCTATAATTCCAGTCTACTGTACCCCTACCCTGAGTTAAAATTACCGCACTCACTGGCGAGTCGAATGCTTTGTCCCTCGCAGATCTCGCAGTATGCTTATAGAGTGCAAGGGACAGAGCATTCGACTCGCTAGCGAGTACAGTAATTGTAACTCATGGTAAGAGTACCTACAGCTCACTGGAAACACGATCAAACACGACACAAATACGTCATACTGACACGTTTGTCTGTTACCTACTTGAAATGTTTTAATGAGGTTAAAAAGAACGTTAGGTATCAACTACGGGTGTATATCGGTTGGTCTAAAATTGTTTCGCCACTAATTTTTTTGCATACCAACGTTTCGTCTAATGATTTAAATGTCGAAAATTGTTTGATCGAAATTGTTTTGCATATAATTGTTTGGTCGAAAAACTGTTTAGTATAACATTTGTTTGGAATAACTTTTTTTTGTCGAATGATTTAACCTTTTAGTAAGTAATTAAAATCTTAGTCGAACAATTTTAGCACATAAAATTTTAGGTCAGTAGAAGGGCACCCATCAATTACATTTTCGACGGCATAGAGCAGTTTTTAGGGTTCCGAATCCGAAGGGAGCCCAATATTTTTTATGCCTATATTAATATGCCTACCATCCATCCGTCCGTCCTAAATTTAAATAGCTAATTTAGGTTGATAGAGTCGTATTATCTTTGATATCACGGCAGACATTAAGTGCCACTTTGATTTCTTTTTTTTTACTTTCAGACCCAAGGACAAACACATGGTTTCTAGTAGCAAAGCCGTACCAAGGGCTGACGTTACTGGGACTGTACCTCCTGTTCGTACTGAAATGGGGCCCCGACTGGATGAAGAATCGGCCAGCTTACAATTTAGACAAAATACTTATAGTCTACAATGCTATTCAGATAGTTTTATGCGCCAAATTGTTTGTCAGTGTAAGTAGATAAATATATACATACATACATTAAATTACGCCTATTTCCCAGAGGCAGACACCACTTCTTTCCATCTGCTACGATCCTGACAGATCTCTTTCGCTTCTTCCACACTCATACATCGAGTCATGCACGCACGTCGGTTTCGGGTACCTACTTAAGATTCGGCCCTTTTCCATTTCTCCGATTTGATTCGAAAAAGTACGTCTAGGGTGGCCTGCACACGTAAAGTTCGGACCGCGGGAAACGCCACGCGCCGTTTCAATCTTCGTTCCGAACCGTACGTGTAAATGCAACTGTATTTAGTAAAATACTAAAAAATGTACGATTCGAAACGAAGATTGGAACGGCGCGTGGCGTTTCCCGCGCCGCGGTCCGAACGTGTAAAGGCCGCTTATGTCTCTTTCGTCAATCTTCTTTCATCCAATCCTTTCCAAAAACACCGAACCATCGAAGCATGCCCTTTTCAATCTTAGTCACTACATCTTCTTTTAGTCTACATTACTCTCTGACAAATTGGATAAATAAATTAATATTTAACACAAAAGGGGCAGATGACACGTTCACCAAGTTGGTAGTGACCCTGCCTGCGAAGCTAGCGTTCCAGGGTTTAAATCCCAGTAAGGGCAGATATTTGTGTGATGAGTGCGTGTATTTGTTCCTGAGTTTTGGATGCTTCATATATACATATTTAACAATGTATTTCTCTATTATTAGTAAGTTTAACGTTGTCTAGTACCCATAGTACAAACCTAGAGCTTAGTTCGGAACTACGTCAATTTTTGTGACATTGTCCTTTGATATGTGTTTATAATAACTAGCTTCTGCCCGCGACTTCGTCCGCGTAGATATCGATTATCGCTATTTACCAAAGAACTTTAAAAAGGACCTAACTGTGCCAAGTTTCATTCCGATCGGTTCAGTGGTTGAAGCGTGATTGAGTATCTTACTAATATTATAAATGCGAAAGTTTATGTGTGTATGTTTTTTACTCCTTCACGCTGCAACGGCTGGACGGATTTGAAATTGAGATAGTTTATTACCTAGATTAACACATCAGGCTACTTTTTATTCCGGAAAACTTTAGCGATAAACGATTTCTACGCCGACAGAGTCGCAGCAACAGTTAGTACCTAACTTGTACATTTTATTTTTTCCAGTCATTGTTATACGCTTGGCTTTTCGACTACCAATGGATCTGTGAGCCTGTGGACTTTTCTAACACTGAGAATGCGCTCAGAGTCGCCAACTATGTTTACTTCTACTACATCATAAAGATTATAGATCTTTTGGACACTGTGAGTTATGCTTTTGTTTTTATTTATAACAATCTAGTTGCACCAGTTTAACTTTGTTATGTTTTTACAGAATTTTTTTTTGATTAGAAAATTTCATATTAAAAAAATAATAATTTTTTTTTTTGTAAATTGACCCCATTTCTGGAGTCTTTTACACTAAACTTATGCTATAAAATGTCATCAATAATTGAAAAAGAGCTAAAAAGTCTAGATAATTTATTCTTTATTCAATCAAAGTAAGTAGTCCTCTATAAGTCCAAATAACTTGACGCGGAATAAATTATCACTCCATTTGATTCTTATTGAATTCAAAGGAATGTGACGTTACTTTGGGGGGTGACCTTTGGTGTTAATTATATTTTCTTTGAATTACTCTGAAAGTGTAATAAATGATTATTCTTAACAAACAATGAATGTAACGTGACATAGGGGGCGTTTATTCAACTTGGTATTAAACCATTTTGCTGATTAACTATTTTGGATAAGCTATTTTTTTTATTGTGAACTACCTACCTACTCTTTTCTCAAAGGCCCTGCGCACCTGCGATTCCTCTGGTGTGGAGGGTGTTTATGAATCGCGATGATCACTTACCATGAGAGTTGATCGTCTGCCTACTTTTTCACATAAATACGGTTGGCTGTCAAGTCGGTTTATGGACGATAATTTTACGTGATAACGCCATAAGAAAACACACAAGCCGAACGCTTAGGCCGATCGTGCCTCTCCATCGCTTGTTCCGCGCTCTCGCTTGCACGCTCGGCTCAGGCGGAACGTGACAATGAGACGGAACGTGACACTTTTTCGTGCTCTGTCCTTTTATTTGTCATAAGAAAGATAAGGACAGAGCTACAATTTACCTGACAAATAGTGATATCTGGAGATTGAAAAATCAGCCCTTAATAGTATTGGCGGCGGAGTTGAAAACAATTATGTCAAAAGCTTTATGGTTTTTACGAGTATAATAAGCCCCTGTTTTTTTGACGAAGCAATATTGTCTACACCCCACAAAGTAAATCTGTAACTGCTATAAGCTCAAAGAAAAATATATTGTAAAACTATTATTTACATTGCAATTGTACATGTGTAATTTCGCAGGTATTTTTCGTGCTCCGCAAGAAATTCAACCAGGTGTCCTTTCTGCATGTTTACCACCATACAGGCATGGTCATGTTGACATGGGGCGCTTCAACCTATTTCCCAGGTAATCTTCATTTATAACTAGCTCTTTGTGATTTACTGTCATTAGGTACAAATGGAAAATCGTCCACGTGGAATAACCATTCTGAAAATGGGTCAAAAGTAATAGTGTCCAAAGTGAATTTAGTCAAAATGTAATTGTGCTGAAAAGTATTTACAACAAAATTTATTTTCGTTGTAAATTAATTAAGTCCCAATGGAATTTTGTCCATTATAAATTATGACCAAAATGAAATACGCACAAGTGAATGTAGTCTAATATGAATTAAGACCATATAATTTAATATAAATTGTACAAATTTCAGGTAGGACGTTATTTACAATTGGTCATATTTCTGAGTGTACGTAAATAAAAAAAGACATATTTTTTTCGACCAATACCTATCATAATGGACAATTTTACCATGGGACGTTTTGGACGTTATTCAGGATGGACAATTTTCCTTTTTGTTGTATTTCAAATGGTCATTTTTCTGAACTGACGTATAATTTCAAGTGGACGATTTTCCATTTGTACCTAATGACAGTAAATCCTCTTCGTGCCCGGCGTCGCGCGGGTGTATTTTTGTTTTCATAAAATCCTGATAATTACAAACACAACAAAAATAATATTTAAATCGGCATTCTCTGGTTATGGCGTGACTAAGGGAAACAGGGATTCATTTTTACAATATAGTATATTTTATATTACAATATAGGTACCATTTGAAATGTCTTAATTTGACCATCTCAAATATATACGAATGTAGTAGCATTAATAAACGGGTTTAATAACACTATAAAAAAATGCAGTCGGGTTTTTAAAGCTTGCTTTTCATTTAGTTATTTGAATGAAACTTTGGACAGAAACTCAGTAAACTGCTTATTGTATATTATTCTTCTGATATTTTTATCAAAACGCTTCATAACCATGATTTTTCTTACATTTCAGGAGGCCATGGTACTCTTGTAGGGGTCATTAACTCCTTCGTGCACATTGTCATGTACAGCTACTATCTCCTCACTGTAGCAGTTCCCAGCATGAAGAATTCTATGTGGTGGAAGAAATACATCACGCAGTTGCAAATTGTAAGTATCAAGACTGATTTGTCTTTTTAATTAGTCAGAAACATGACATGTGTCACAAAAGGCAAAGGCCATTTTTTAAACGACTGCCCGAAAAAAGTAGTGTAATGTTTTTGTCTCTAAGACAGAGTACGAATACGAAAGAAGTAGGTAGGTACCTACGAATACTTTATACCTTGCCTAACTTCAATGAAAATAGACACATGTATAGAATAGTTTTTTTTCGGTCCATGTTGTTAAGAGGGGTCTTAGTAAAAATTCAAGTCTTGAATTGAAGTTGCCAAAATTTGTTAGTTTTTAAATATTTCCTCAACGATTGCCTGTAGGTATAACAAGTGTCTATAAAAAGTGTGACAAGGACAAAATTCCGCACAGTTTGTGACTTCATGATTTTTTGTATGTCTTCCCGATAAAAAGTTACAAGCGGTAGAAGTAAATATTTTCACAAAAGATTCAACTCATTCCGCATTTTTCGACGCTGCGAGGAAAGAAAATAGCAGCATCATGAATTATAGTCTGGGACTTTTCTACAACATTTATTTTACTTCATTTTGTACGTTAGTATGTATGTGTCCCGTTTTTTTGTTAAGTATTTTTCTTAAGTAATCACATAATGTTGTTTTTTCCATACAAAGTTAAAAGCCGAACCGTTAAAACTAAAAACTTTATGTGATTACTAAAAAATATACTAAAAAGAACGGGCAAATATGCTTAAAAACTTCGCTGATTCGTAATGATTCTAATTATGTAAGATACCACTGAAAAACTAATGAAATAAAACGTGAAATTAATGATTTTTCGTGACATGGACATAAGGGAAAATTACAAAAATTCAGATTTAAATGATCAATATCTCCGAAACTAGCATAAATCGCTGAATATACATAGGGGTTAAATCGCTAGCTTTTTAGCTGTTCTGTCAGCCCTAGACAGGTTGACGTCGGTTTCTGGGACACCCTGTGTATGTATGTATGCTGAACGGATTTCTAAAACTAAGGTATTGTTGGATTCGGCATTTACTCCAACAATTATCAGAATACTCGCCAAAATAAGCGTTCCGATTGGTTAATATATTGGTTGATAAATTATAAATGAACCACCAATCAGAACGCTCATTTTAGCGGGTATTCTAGCGAATATGCTCAAGTCTATCAGCACCATAAAGACGTCATGTTAACTTTATTTCATCAATAAAATTATTTCAATGATTAACGTTTTTTTCCAGTTACAATTTTTCTGGACCGTTGTGCACATGTCCACTTTGGTGTTCAAAACGGACTGCGCCTACCCACGCTGGATCTCCGCCATTTTCCTGCCACAGAACCTTTTCATGCTCATTCTTTTCATAGACTTTTACATTAAGGCTTACATAAAACCCAATAAAGTTAAAGCCAGTGTGCAGAATGGATTAAAAACTGAACACAAGAATGGTGTTACTGACGGGAATGGACAGGCAATTGGAGTCAGTGAAGGGAATGGACATGTTAAAAAAGAATAGGTTATTTTAGCTGTTTAAGTTAGTTGATTGACATATTATGTAGTACCGATTTTTTTTTCTTAATTAACTTATTTACTTTACGAAATGTCTCCTTTAAAGTAAGACAATGTTTGAATGATAAAATAAGGTGAATTTATTATCAATATGTATTCCTTGCACCATAATACTTTGCCGAAATGTGGCTTCACACTGTAATAGAAAACTAATGTACTTTGCAAAGAAAATGAGCACACCTACGATTATTTCCTTATTATTTTTATAATTATTATTTTTCTTTGCAAACTATTTTTTTTTAATCTGTTACATAAAATCTCACTTTTTTAGGTACAGTATTTTTTAACAAGTTAAAAAATCCAATGTGCCCATTTTCTTTGAACTTTTTTTGCAAAGAAAACGGACATTTGCGACATTATGTGCGGTCGCTGATAAAAATATTGTAACTAGTTCATACAAACTTACGCAATGACCTTTTATAAGTACTTATTTTTCGATAACGAGGATATTAACATAGAAATGAGATAAAAAATATTATTTGTCAAAAACTGAGTAATAAAAATGTCTTGTATGCTTTTTACCTTTGACTTGAACTCTATGACTATTAATAAAGTACAGTCGACTACAAAACGATGAATACATTGTAATATGGACCAAAAGTGGATACATCTCTTTGTACAGTCGAGTTCATAAATATGTACTTATACAGTTTAGTACCTTGTCATTTTAATGGATGTGAAAAGAACAGAACAGAACAGAAAAAACTGTAGAAGTGTCAAGTGGGCGTGTAATGTGTGGCATAGTTATGCGGAGTTCCGCATAAAAGTACTTTTGCCGCGATCTCTTATTTCGTTATTTCGATATTTCGATATTTCTAAAATAGGAAATAAATCCAGAAGCATGCCTATCTGTGCTATTTTGGAGTGTAAAACGATAGCCGCACCAAAAACATTTTATAAGGTGGCATGTTGTTTTTATGATAGTGTGAGTATTGGCGACAACAGGTCTGATACTAAGCGAAGCTCATGCCACTTCCACTGTTTTTTCTATTCCGTGGATGTGACAATTCATATAATATGGCAGTTTAAACATGATATTAATTAGACAAGGTATTAAAATGTTCACGTATTTATGAACTCGATTGTACCTAGTTGACATACCTGGAGTTTCTACAATATTTAAATCACCAAGTTAAGAATAAAAATAAACTTAAATATATTATATTTCTAAAAATTGCTTTCCTCCAAGTATTATATCTCTGTAAAGTAAGCCTGTTATAATTATATATAAATAAATGAATATCGAGGGGACAACACTCGCGACAATCTCGCACAAATTGACTTAGTCCCAAACTAAGGCTTGTACTAATTACAAATCTACAATTACTAAAAAAATTATACATAAAAACCACCGATACAATTTCACAACTTATAAATCTTAGACAGCTCAGCCGATTTGCATCTAAATTATCTTAAACCCACGCCAAATAAACTTATTTTCTATTTGAAATGTATCACTTCAACAGACTAGACGCAAAAACACTTAGATACCTACACATTATGCACATGTTAAACCCCACTTTATTTGCATTTGCGGATAAATACAACAAAAAAAGGCGGTAAAGGTCGGTAATATTATAATGGATCTACCAGCGCTTCGGACAAGAACATCATTGCAGAGAAGACGCGCCCCAGAAAACTCTAGAAGGTCATTTTTATACCATGAAATACGAATATACTTAAAAGTAGGTAAGTGACATCACAAGGTACTAAAGTAATAATAAATAATAATTATACAAAATGAAATTAAAATAAATGAAGAAAATTATCAGCATCTACATTTTATAAATGAAAATGTATGTGTACCTACTCGTATATTTAATTATAGTACTTAATGACTAAGGATAACAACACCAGGGAGGCTAGACAAATCGCTAAACTCCAACGTAAACGATTTTCGAAAACTGACAAAATGTATGGAATTGACGTAGGCGCTCGACGCGTCTGACAGCTTACGTCAATCCTATACATTTTCGATAACGATAACGAACGCCAAATGCATCTTTTCTACAGCCTCTGGTAAGTATCCACGCCAAGAACAATAACTATAATACATAAATACATTACATACATTAAAACACGCCTGTTTCCCAGAGGGTTAGGCAGAGACTACTTCTTTCGACGTGCTACAATCCTGACAAATCTCTTTCGCTTCTTCCACATTCATACATCGAGTCATGCATGCACGTCGGTTTCGGTACTTAAAATTTGGCTTTTTTCCAGTATTTCTCCTTTTTGATTCGAAAAAGTACGCCTAGTGCGGCCCCTTCCTATCCTTATCAATCCTTTCCAAATGACCGAACCATCGAAGCATGACTTTTTCAATCTTAGTTACTACATCTTCTTTTAGTCCACGTTTCTCTCTAACCTTCTTATTCCTTACTTTATCAATCAGTTTCACACCACTCATACAGCAATAAACTATAATAAACGACACAATATACATTTGCAGGCTAGACAATATGACATCATTGTATTTTGACAGGTGATGTTCGCTTGGTCTTTTCGTCTAATTGTTTCACGTATCACAAATTAAACTAGTATCAAAATTGTAAAGACCATGGTGTTTACTTGTATAACAATAACTAAACATTATCGGAGGGACAATCTCACACAAATTGACTTAGTCCCAAGCTAAGCTAGTACTAGGCAACGATAAACATACTTGCATAGAGACATTAATAATTAAATAACAATCAATGACATTTAAAAAAGTTTTGAATTGAAATTTTGATGCGATATCGCCACACACGAACAATCCATCGCTCGATTTCAGTCAGAACCGACGGATCGTAACGACGGATCGTACCGTATATGGCGGCCTTAAAAGTTGATAATATTGAGATGTCTAAGTAGTTTTTCGAGCTGGTAGCGGATTTCCGTTTCGATAGGTTCTTTTCCTTTGTGAAAGGCCAGCCATGGGCCTGGTGGTTTTTTATATCAAGTTAAATCCCTTAAATAAATGATGTATTAAATATCTACTTACATTTTTGGGTGTGATTCAATCTTATTTGAATAGCTTCGGATGTGTGTTTGCTGATAGTTTGGTTACGTCGTTACAGCGTTAAACCCTTCAAGTTTTCCTCGATATGTGTAGGATATTTTTTTTTCAAGAAAAGAGCGGTAAGTTTTTCTCTTTTTTTTTTACTCTGTTTGAAACCTGGACCAATCTGTAATCAAAGTATTACTGCCGCAGTCAGAGACGTCAATTTAATTTAATGCTTGATTAAAGTTGCTGCTGTCACTTTTTTTGCTACAGCAATAGAATAAGTCAACACGTCACTAAACAAGTATTAAATTCAATTGACGTCTCGGAGTGCGGCAGTAAATCTATCTTTTGTTTGTTTCACAGCTCTCTGAGCTCTTTTTCCACACTGTGGGTGAACTGAAAAGACCTTTTAATGCTCTTGGGAAAAACGGTTTTTTGTTCTTTTAAGAATAAGACTATCTGTAGCCAGCCAGAGCACTTATAGAAAACAAATTATTGTTCTTTAAAAGTATTTTTAATTAACTCTTTGTCTGTGTTCTGTATTACCAATTAAATTTAATTAAAATGGTAGGGTTAAAAGGAAGGGTTTTACTTCTGCTTAGGCGGTATGGTCTTCGACCCATTATGTAAGAACAATTTTATTTTTAGGGTTCCGTACCTCAAAAGGGAAAAACGGAACCCTTATAAGATCACTTTGTTGTCCGTCCGTCCGTCCGTCTGTCCGTCTGTCAAGACCCTTTATCTCGGGAACGCGTGGAGGTATCGAGTTGAAATTTAAACCATATACTCAAATTTACAGTCCCTTGAAGCTGGGAAAAAATCAAACTTCTACATTTATGTGAAAAAAAGATTCGGCCGTTTATGTCGCAAAAAACGTGTATTTCGACACTCTCGAGGGAATCAAAATGTATAGGGTATTTCCCGTTGACCTAAAACTATGAAATTTGGCAAGTAGCACCGTCTTTTACTGCAAGTATAGGAAAAAATCTGAAATTTGTACATTTTTAATCAAATCACAAAAAAACAGGGTCTTTATGCAAGGAACGGCGTACAGTGCGACAAGAGCCCGATCTAGGTGGACAATATTATTTGACGCTAAATATAAGATCAAAACTCAACACATGGAAGCTAGAAATATCAATATTTGTAAAAAGTTGAAAAACAAGCTATTTTTAACGAAAAAACTTAATATCCAGTATAATTTGATCTCCCTGTACGCTGATTTCCCATAAAATGTGAGGTCAGCTTAAACTGGTTTTTGTATGACGTTGTAAAAAGGGCGTTATTTGCCCTAATTTTCGAATTTACTTAAAATATTATTTTAAGTTGTATAGTAAATTTAAGGTCTTCACCATTCAGCCAATTAATACCTTTTGCGATAATGTCCCGAAATGGTTCTGTATTTTTCCACATTCAGCCCATTTTTCATAAAATTTTTTGGAAGTCCGAGCGATGATCATGGAAAGTACTCAAATAAAGCCCTTCATTTATCTTTTTTGCTGTACTTTAACCATTCTTCATAAAACTCCCTCCTCAGTATCGACGATTCGTTTTCTTCAAAAAAGTCAAAAACGCGAATCAGCACGAGGTTTTTAATATGCATTAATATAAAGCGTATTAATGAAGCTAACATTGAAAAAAAATACAGCATAGGTACATTCAAAAAATAAACTATTTTTTTTACTGTTATAGCATGATTACTTCAATTTTAATATGGAATATATAATTAACATTTAAATGGGCTTTCAAATAAAAATATGTAACTAACTTGAATAAGGTAAAAAAAACAGGATTTTTTAAATTACGTTAACTTACGAGTATAATTCCGCGAGTCGTTAGAAGAAGGTACTTAGCGATACAGAGCTATAAAACGCTAAACGGAGTTTTTTTTTGGCGGTGTCTGATAGACGTTTCGTCAGTCGCAGAAGGTTAAAAACTTGTGTTAAAATTTAGGCTAGTCAAAATGGACCTTATTGCATAGGTAATAAAGTACATAACAAAATGAACACAATACTATTGCGTTTTCCAACCATATAATCTTACATAGGTACGGAACCCTCGGTGCGCGAGTCCGACTCGTACTTGACCGGTTTTTTAAAACATAAATGTATGGGAAGTAATTAAATGGTCAGCCGTTATTAAATTTGATCAGCAGAAAAAATCAGCAATTAACTCATTTGAGCAGCATAAAAAGATTTGGGTGGCAATAAATAAAAATCGGGCTACAACTCTTTGTACAGCAAATAATTTATGAACCGGTAACATTTTAATCAATTTCGGTCTGCCTAATAAACAGTCGAGCTGCAAAATAATTATTTGGGCAGCAAGATTTTACAATTGGTCAGCAGAGAAAACATGTCTGTAAGCAGTTTAATTGAGAGGTGTGCATATTAAAATAATGGTCATCTATATAAATAAGTGGATTGCATTTAGTTTGAAAAATCAGCAGTGTTCGTTTTTGTGGGCGGAGCGAAATGAGACCACGTGTCGTGAAGCGAGCTGCACCCAAGCATTGTTATTTTTGAGGCTAGTAAGTAGTAATTACAAGTTAAGTTTTGTGACACAATCACTCACAATCACTAGATTAACCAAAATTTGTGTCATAAATATGAGGTAGGTTAGGTTAGGTTCGTTTTTATATCAGGCCCGGAGGGCCAGAACAACCCAGAAATAGGAGATCCGCGTGAGCGGAGCTCCGTCGACACTGTTAAATTTGTAAATTTCCATCATCATCATCATCATCATCATCATCATCATCATCATCATCATCATCATCATCATCATCATCACCATCGTCATCGTCATCGTCACCATCACCATCGCCATCGCCATCGTCATCGCCATTGCCATCGTCATCGTCATTGTCATTATCATCATCATCATCATCATCATCATCATCATCATCATCTTCATCATCATCATCATCATATCATGTTTTTTACACTTTTGGTCAAAAACATTCTGTCTTTTTTCAGTGGTTACCCTCTGCTACACCCTAACCGGCATATGTGCGTTGCCGGCACGGCAGTAAATTTGCCCCCCTTTTTTTGCTGGACAAAATGAAATATTCTGCTTACCTACTGATTGCTTACCAAAATTTGATTAATTGTGGGTCGCTCAATGCTGCTCAAATATTTAATTTGCTGACCAAAATAATTTGGAGCAGTTCAGTATATCATTAATTGCAGACAGATTTATAAATGTTTGCTAACCATAAGTTCCTTACCAACTAGCTATTTTCGCTGACCAAATACATTTTTCTGTTCACCAAAATAAGAATATCTTGCTGATCGGTTAATTGATACCCTAAATGTATGCTTGATAACTTAGTTGACTTTCACCATTAAAACGACAATTGAATTTAAAAAAAAACACTTGTGCTTTTTTTTTATTCATATTGGTTTCCTCATCATCATCATCATTTAACTTATGAGCTAGGCTCTTCTCGGTGAAGTAATTGCCCCTTTTCTCTATTCTCTACCAGCTTTCTCACCTCCTGATATGACACAACATTGGCCTTCTATCTTATTTGGCTGAAGAAAGTAAGCCTAGGTTTTGGTTTCAAAAGGACGTAAAACCATTACTTTGTATATCTCTTTTTCTTAAAAATAAAAAATATCATTTATTTACATAGTCGCTGTATCAACAAGTCGTATAAAATAACTTGTTTTATGCCCTTGTTATGTATTATTTGCCCAGAATGCGAAATCGATAAGTAAATTGAGTACATAAGTCACGGGCAAGGACTGGTAATATAAAGTTTGACCTCTTTAAGGGAACCGTATGAGCTAGAGTTCGAAGCCCCCTTACATAATTACAGAATGTTAACGAACCCATACTACTAAATATATCTTTTTCTCTTAGGGCTAAATGTGTCGAAATTAACATACGATAATCAATCATAGCATTAACAATGTGTTCGATTTTTGAATCAGTGCCACTTTTTTCGGAACAATACACACTGGCCATCAATACAAAAGAGGTTTGATCATGTTATTAAGGGAATTATAATAGAATTTTGAAATTAGAACATCACCTACAATCTTCAAGAACCTATGTCTGTATTACCTCGCGTGCCATCCACTTATTTTATAAGCCGGCCGGTCGATACTACCGCAGTGGCGACTAAAACACCGCACCATTCGCACGGTCTGGCTGTTAACAACGGTTTAAATTGATCGGAAATAGTGACACCGGCTGTATTATTCGAAATTTAAACGGTAAGTACGACATGTTCTCTTTTGACAATTTAAAACACGGCAAAAAACGGCCAGGAAGAATATATTAAGGGTGTTTTTTTGCGTTATGTTCACCGAATGTTACGTGACTAAGAAAAGTGAGTGAAAAACTTTTTTATTATGTACTGTAAAGTTTAATAAGGGATTTGAAGGGATATTATAACTCATTTAGAGTTGATTTATTCTTAATATAAGTCATACTTCTTAGTGTGTTGTTTTTAAAAAATAATACGTAACTCATTTCAGAATGAATTCTAAATTGGATTATCATTTATACTTTAGATACGTTTCCATAACAAATGGCGAAACGCGAAAATCGTTTAATCTAATTTAAGTCTCATGAAAAACTTACGTAAGTTTAAATCTCCGTGAAAAGTGTCTCACTGAAAACAGTGCAAAATAATGAAAAGGGATTTGTTTATTATGCTTAATACCTTTTCATGATTTCAAAGTAGAGTGATAAAATATTTTTTAAATCAATTAAACAATTTATAATTATTTAGAAATTATAAGTTTGATCGTTATTTTTAAGGTATTTTTTACTTTGTTATTACTAATGTTGTAAAATAAAACTGTAGGAACTAGGAAAGCTCAGGTAAATATTAGAGCGAGTAAAAGAGTCGCTGTAAGGTTCCTTTTCCGAACAAACGTGTTTTTTTATTTCCTAACAGTTGAATGGATAAAACATCTATTTGAAGTTATAAAGCATACCGTAATACGGGGTAATTAGGAACTAAGGGGTAAATAGGGACACAACCTAAAATCATTTTAGGTTGTGTCCCTATTTACCCCTTAGTTTCTTTTAACCCCGTTTAACGGTACTTATTTATATTGGTTATCTGGTCTACCTGACAAAAAACTTACTAAAGAGCTGTGATTTTTAAGGTTGTTTTTTAAGAATTAGGTTTTTTTGGCATGGATTAGGCTAACGAGCACACTTTGCAATCTTACGATGACGATCTTAAGACTGCAAATAGGTTGGCAACCCCGAGGGCTAGAGGACTTTAAGCAGGAGTTTCCAAATGCAATTATAAAATATAGCTTCTGCCCGCGACTCCGTCCGCGTGGAACTCGTTTATATATCGTAGCTCCATACAGATTTTCACCCTCTATTTCACCTCCTTAGGGGATGATTTTCGGGGTAAAAACTATTTTATGTCCTTCTCCGGTACTCAAATTATCTCTATACCAAATTTCATCTAAATCGGTTCAGCGGTTTAAGCGTAAAGAGGTAACACACAGACAGACACACTTCCGCATTTATAATATTAAGTATAGATAGATATGGATGTGACTTAAGATTATTATTAGTATAATTTACTCGGAAATCCGTTTTAAAGAATACAGGGATCTATTCTACTGCGTTAAACTATATTGCCTTTGACATGTTATCGTTTTGTCTACGTTACGGTAGCTCTTATTTACTTGACAGTAATGGCGGCCGAGTTGAAAACAATACGTCAATGTCAAAGGCAATTATGGTTTTACGTTTTACATCGTAGGCTAGAGGAATCAAGAGCAATGAAAACAGGTAATTTTATAATGGTAATTAAATACAAAGTGACCCTTTATTATTGCTCTTGACTAATGTACGAAATGAAGTCTTTTAGGGCGTTATGGTAGAAAAAAAAACTTAATATTTCTAGTGCTCTTATCGTAATTGTTTTATTTTAGGGTTCTGTACCTACGAATAAAGAAACGGAACCCTTATAGGATTACTCGTGTCAGAATATAAAAAAAACTGATATTTTTGTAACTTAAATACGGATGACTTTTAAATATAGGAAACTATTAGGAGGTAAATTGAAAATTAAAAAAAAACGATGATGATGATGATACATCATTGTGTCACATATAAAAGTGCTGGGCTTGATGTAAGGGTCTCGATTTTTTTTAATATATTGCTTTCAAATTATTTAAGAAAAAAATATGAAAATTGATCATAATATCTAAAAATTAAATACATACCTACCAAAATCAACTAAAACCAAAACAAACGAAATTCATGAAGCCCTACGATAGTCAATCAATTTAAACGTAAGTATCTTGCTATCGTATATTTATAAACATTAATCTATAGCAGAATTGTTTAACTTTTCAATCTTAAATAAATATTATCAGAACTCTATTCCAAACTCTATTCACAGTATCACGGACTATATTGCTAAAAAAAAAAATTTGCTAACAAAAAAGGAATTTAGTTTAGTTTATTTATCTTTATATTCTTTATCGTTTATATTGATCAATATAATATTACAACATAAATTGCATTGCATGTCAAAAAATATTAAATTACATTGATATTGTCAACATTAATACAAAATATTACAAAAATAACACTGAGTTTGAGAGATTGAGGGATTTATTTCTAAAATAAACATTATTTGTCAACGTTACGATCGCTCTTATTTACTCATCAATATGGTTTTACCGAGTGGAATAGAGCCCCCGATTTCCATTCCAAACTAAAGCTAAACTCAAATCGTTTATCGTCACTGTATCGCGGACGATGACGTTGAAATATTAGCTTAACGACATTATGCTAATGTAAAACGATCTAAGTCTAGATATTTTAGTAAGTAGGTACTTATATCGGTGTTTTTAGAGGAAATAGTAACAAAAAAAATACCATTGAATTATGGTTAACTTTTTGACATTTTCTATGGTGACAGAAAAGCAAACTTTGCCAACCGGCTTGAAATTTAATGTTTTTTACGCATAACGTATCTTTACGCATGAAATCGTTTGTTTTTACACTAGAAATGGTTTTATTTTAATTATTATAAAAATCTAACCTAACCGTCTACACAATAGACGTGTATTAAAAATCCGAAAAAAAAATATGCGAAAAGATTAAATTATGCGTAAAAAGTTTATGTGTTTCAAAGCGATCTCTTCTTTTTATTACATCTTTAACCCTAAGCGAAAATTTAATAAAAAACCCCCTACGTTTTAGATAGGTAGTCAGTACAACATCATTTAAACTATGTAGAGGATTAAACAACCACCTACTACTAATTGTTGCTCGCGTCTCCATCCGCGAAGAAGACATTTTTGCTATTCCCATGTTCGCATTTTTGTGTTCTGGTGTGGGGGTGAGGATGAGGCAAACCATCTTAGTTCTCAGGGTTGGTAACGCATTTGCGGTCTTAGAATTGCAGTCGTAAGATTGTAGTCTTGAGAATGCAAAAGTCTAATGCGTCACGCCGTCGAATTTACAGAAGGATACAAAGAAACACACTTAATGCTGCACTCAGAGACGTCAATTAAATTTAATGCTTGTTTATTCTGTAGCAAAAAAAGTGACAGGAGCAAATTTAATGACGGAAGACCAGCGCTGGTTTTTAACGCTGAATTGGAACCATTTCGTGACAACAGGTATTTTGTCTAGATGTCAATATTTTGTTAAGTTTTGTTTGTCTGTTTGTCAAATTAAATTTAAATACTAATACTTTCAACTACAGTTATTATTAAACAGATATGACCGAATTAATATAAAGATCTGCTGATTTTCGCATAATTTTACAATGACTAAAAACTCTATAACACTATGAACTAATAAAAACCAAAATTTACGTACAGTCGCGAATTTTAATTTGGTACCCACCTTAGGTCCAAAGTCAATCTGACATTCTACAACAATAAGGTTGAGTTTCCTAAAAGTAACAAATGACATGACATCTCTAATGACATTGACGACTTCAAGCATATTTTTCTTGAAATGGGTCACAAACAATGATATTACATATAAACAAGAAGTAGATATGCCACTACCGCGCCCGAGTTGAAGCGTCATAAAAGACCCAATTGACCACTCTCACTGACAGTCCACGCCAAACGTATTTCGTATAGTTATCTCTCTTACTCTCGTGTTTTCCGTATCTGTCCATCGTTCATTTGTGAAACAAGTGAACATATTGTAGTTTGTATAGCTATCTATATGCAACTATAGATGAATTACCGAGAGCGTGGAATTGCATATGTAGTGGTTGTACCGTTCGCATGAAAAGGAAAACCGTTTAAGTTTTCTTCTTAATTTATTATCCTAAACAAGTGGAATAAGTAATTCTTTTTTGCTTTTAATCGCTATCATTTATTTAAATTTTTCATCTTTAAGGTTGGAAATTGGTTATGGGACAGATGCAAATTAAATTATAGGTATATTTAAAGTTCTCCCGATGACTTTTTGATCAAAATCATCTACTGCCGACGGACCGTACGTAACTTTTTGTTACTCGGAGAGAGGAATTTTTTCGTTGCTTTGAATTTGTCACTCTTACTCTCAGTCAAAATTTGATAAATAGTCGAGAGAGAAACACCTGTAGCTTTTTCAACGGATTGGGCAGCGGTGTAAGGTGAATTTAAATTTTTCATTAGTTGAATTAAAGTTCGTCGATTACAGACGTGAAGGTATGTATGTATGTACAATAAAATAAGACATATATTTTAGTGCATTGTAAAAAGTATTTAGAATTTGACACTGACATTATTTTTGTACTTACTTATTTATTATATAACAAAACTCTTTTGATGCTGATGGTATAAGAAGTAGAGGAAATTTAAATATAGAATGCCTGTAAAGACATGTTACCACTACATATGCAATTCCACGCTCTCGGTAATTCATCTATACGCACATTTTCAAACGCGATTTATTAGGGACGTAACATATCTATACTCTGTAATATCATTGGTCACAAATTAACGTTTGTGATAGTACTTCGTAATGATAATCAGATCTCGTTCCCTTAAGCTATCGTCTTGAAAATAACTTTTACGCGACAAATATACTGATAAGAAAATGACAAGCAAATATCCCTTACGTGAACCGCTTTTGCCCTCGTAGACGCTGTTAAGCGATATCCTTTCGAGATTCAAGATAACTTAGCCTTCCATTTTTAACCGACTTCAAAAAAGGAGGAGGTTATACGTTCCACTGTATGTATTTTTTTTTTTTTTTTTTTTTTTTTATGTATGTTCACCGATTACTCCGCCAATTGTGGACCGATTTTAAAAATTCTTTTTTGGTTTGATAGAGTATACTTCCGAGGTGGTCCCATTGTCAGCAAATCTGAATCTGATGAAGGGATCAGTGAGGAATTGAGGGAACTCCTCAAATATTGTATGCAAACATATAGCGATTTTAGTATTTTTAGTAACAAGTGTAGCATTTGCATTCAGAAAGTGTCACTTGGTGAAGCGGAACTGATGATGAAGACCACAGATGGCCACCGGAACTCCTCAACGGTACCGATTTCAAGGGTGGCGATAAGATATCTCGATTAAGATAGTTGAGCGACTACAACGAAGCACATTTAATTGTTTTAAAATGACTATGATTTTCCCGCGGCGTTGCTTGCGGCGAGCTTGAAATGTCTTAAAGTTTCATATATCAACTAAGAAGTGGGACTACATAAGCTTATTATGATCACTAAAAAGTGTAAAATAAAATAAATGTTTTAAAAAACAAAAAAACCGCCTTCAAAAACGCAAAAAATAACTTCTACTACTAGGTACTTAGTAGTAGGTACCTATCCTATTAGGTTAGTCTGACTGAAGTCGGCGACCACAATATTTTCAACAAAAAGCCGACTTCAGTTGGACTAACCTAATAGGATAGGTACCTACTACTAAGTACCTAGTAGTAGAAGTTATTTTTTGCGTTTTTGAAGGCGGTTTTTTTGTTTTTTAAAACATTTATTTTATCTCAATACTGAGCGGCCCTTATTCATGAAAACGGCAAAAACGCGCTAAGTGTTTTTTGCTGCATACTTTTTTGTCATTTTATTTTTGACCCTTAAAATTAGACTTTTGTATCTGTGTACTTGTTTGTGGCATCGTACCACAGACCAGACAATACATAAATCAATTCAAACGCGGTTTTTTTTCCTTTTTTAACCGACTTCAAAAAAGGAGGAGGTTATACGTTCCACTGTATGTATCTTTTTTTTTTTTTTTTTTTTTTTTATGTATGTTCACCGATTACTCCGTCAATTGTGGACCGATTTTAAAAATTCTTTTTTGGTTTGATAGAGTATACTTCTGAGGTGGTCCCATTGTCAGCAAATCTGAATCTGATGAAGGGATCAGTGAGGAATTGAGGGAACTCCTCAAATATTGTATGCAAACATATAGCGATTTTAGTATTTTTAGTAACAAGTGTAGCATTTGCATTCAGAAAGTGTCACTTGGTGAAGCGGAACTGATGATGAAGACCACAGATGGCCACCGGAACTCCTCAACGGTACCGATTTCAAGGGTGGCGATAAGATATCTCGATTAAGATAGTTGAGCGACTACAACGAAGCACATTTAATTGTTTTAAAATGACTATGATTTTCCCGCGGCGTTGCTTGCGGCGAGCTTGAAATGTCTTAAAGTTTCATATATCAACTAAGAAGTGGGACTACATAAGCTTATTATGATCACTAAAAAGTGTAAAATAAAATAAATGTTTTAAAAAACAAAAAACCGCCTTCAAAAATGCAAAAAATAACTTCTACTACTAGGTACTTAGTAGTAGGTACCTATCCTATTAGGTTAGTCTAACTGAAGTCGGCGACCACAATATTTTCAACAAAAAGCCGACTTCAGTTGGACTAACCTAATAGGATAGGTACCTACTACTAAGTACCTAGTAGTAGAAGTTATTTTTTGCATTTTTGAAGGCGGTTTTTTGTTTTTTAATTTAAATAAGGTCTTGCTTAGGTTTGATGAAAATGGGTTCAGCCGTTAAAGATTTATCAGGGGGGTTACCATGCCATACTGCAGCAGTTTAGTTAAGGTTGAGAAAAAGGGACAGAGCTGTATAAATGATATAGCTGTGTCTCTGTCTCACAACCAAAACGAAGCTACTTTAGTATGTCATGGTATGGTAATTCTTTCCCATAATGACCATATTTACTGTAAAATATTTAAATTTAATTGTAAAATTAATTGATCGATCCTGTTACTAGTATGTTCCTTTACTTAGTAGATTTAAGTTATTATATTGACGACGCGCTGGCCTAGTTGGTTGGTAGTGACCATACCTACGAAGCTAGCGGTCCTGGGTTCATGCAAATCACGGTAAAGGCACATATTTGTGCGATGAGGGAAATATTTTTTCCTAAGTCATGGATGTTTTCTATGTAATTAAGTATATATCTTCTTAATATATAAAATTCTCGTGTCACAGTGTTTGTAACCAAACTCCTCCGAAACGGCTCGACCGATTCTTATGAAATTTTGTGTGTATATTCAGTAGGTCTGAGAATAGGTCGTAAACTATTTTTCATAAGTTTTGTATGAAAAAAAAATACATCCGGGCGACGCCGGGCGCGGACAGCTAGTTTCTCTATATAGGTAAGTATTTATATCGTTGTCTAGTACCCATAGTACCTACAAGCCTAGAGCTTAGTTTGGGACTAGGTCAATTATTATTAGTGTGACATTGTCCCCTGATATTTATTTATTTATTTATATTATTGTGTGGGGCGTCATGGACTGACCTTATACCTTGTAACGACATTATTTGAATGTACATGACAATACAATTTGAAATAAATATATAACCTCTGAAGGCTCTGAATGTAGGATCGCAGTTCAGGACCACCCTAATAAATCTAACTTACTTTAGAAAGAAACCGAGTCCATTTACCGAGGTATAATACTGCAGACAAAAACCGGTTTTTGTAAAAAACAAACACCCACAACATATGTTACGTGTGCACCGGTGATAATGAATGTTACTGACACACCTACCTACGTGCTACTCGAGGGACTATCTACTCGCATATTTTTTTTACGCATAATAATCATTACGCATAAAAATCAATTGTCATAACACCCTTTTAGACTGACATTGCAAAATTTAATAAACGTCTATTGTGTAGATTAGGTTAGGTTAGGTAAGGTTAGTTTTTAATAATAATTAAAATAAAACTCTTTCTATTGTAAAAACCGTTTTATGACAATTGATTTTTATGCGTAATGATTATTATGCGTAAAAATATGTATGCGAGTAGACCCCTACCCGTGCTACTCATTCATACAGGATTAATTTGTTTGAATGTTTTACCAGTCTGAAATTCAATGGACTTTTTTTACCACTCACTTGCTTCTGGTAACAAGAGCTACCAACTTCGTACGTCTCAAAATGGCTTTGGGTAACAGGAGTAACCAAACGACGTATCTGCGATTTATATTTTTTAATCTGTAAAGCGCCCGTTGGATGTGGCTTAAATTATTTTTAGAGCAAAGACAATTAACATGGCAATATTTAAAAAATACACAGCCAACTGACTTGCACTTACATATTTTTTATCTACGTTAGTTTGCAAAGTGTACGAATCGTGAGCTATGATCGTGAGTTGCCGAAAAAGTTCAGTACATACATACATACATTAAATCACGCCTGTTTCCCAGAAGGGTAGGCAGAGACTACTTCTTTCCACCTGCTACGATCTTGACAAATCTCTTTCGCTTCTTCCACATTCATACATCGAGTCATGCACGCACATTTTAAAAATACTGTAAGTACTCAATTTAATATAACTATTTCTAATGTAATAATAATATATTTCTATTAGTATTATATAGGTATATCAAATTATTCAGTACCTATTTATTGGATTATTGGATTAAAACTATTTTCAATCCTATTTCCCATTGATAAATAGTAGGTAAATCTAACTTTAAAATAGTTTAACGGTAGTAATTTGACTTGGTGATTTAACGGCCTATATTCCTAATATTATTAAATATTTACTGGATAACTTATAGTAATAAAATGGATTAAGTTTTAAGCTTCATATATAAATAATACAATATTTAAAATATACTGTATATTACACCGGATTAACCACCGAACATGTAATGACAATTGTAAGTGCAAATGAGTAATTGTTGCTACCATAAGCCATTCCGTTATATTGCAAGATTTACGCACACAATCGACTGAAAAATACATTATATTTATAGAATATTAGTGTGTTACGCTATTTATGACTATATTTCGGTGCCTTTGCATCTTTATTGTTCATAAAAAAAAACATGATTATATTGCATTGCTTCGCGGCGCTTTGCATAATTTTGCGAATTTGAAACACCAATTGAAATCTAACGTTTGCATATTTTAGAGGCTTCATACTTTCGTTTAGTATGGAATTGGTCTATTAAACAAGCAATAGCAATTTAAATAAAAAGTTAATTTTAGTTTTTTTTATTATGGACTGTACTGGACTGACATTTTTGAATCAACCTATTCGCCAAGTATATTACTTACCATATTAAATACCTACAATCCTAAAAACCTGTAGATAATTCTGTATAATAATTTAAGATATAGCTTAGCTTTTTAGGCTTATTTATACGAGTTACAAAAATACCCAAATAAATAATTTGGATATTTTTGTTACACTTTGCATAAAAATAAAGTAGTTAAATAAATAAGTCCTTGGTGAAATAATGTAAACATTGCGGTTAGTTTTATCCAATACACTTATGCCATCGGAGATTTTATGAGCGGTTTAAGTTTATTGTGTTAACAAAGGATTGTTATCATAAAGTTGATTTTTCTATAGGTGATTTATACTTGCAAATAATATTATTAAATTTTGTTTAAAAATAATAAAAGGTATATAACGTTTAACTTGAAATCCAAAGCAAGTTTCATGGATTTTGTTGGTCTGTCTGCATTTGATAAATGTATACTTACCTCTTCAGGCGTTTACACGTAAAACTTAATATATCATTGTTTTCATTCCAGTGTTTTGTAACTTGAACACGAATAACCTCAATCTATTGTGTAGTCTATTTTATAATTTAAATTGCCTTTAATTAGTTACGCGTGTTTCGAAATTCATCGACCTTATTTGCATGCGTGTGGAAAATGGATCATAGGTCGCTTCAATCTATGAAGATTGTATCATTCCATCGTGTTTTTTTCTTCGATCACTGCTTTGTGCTGACACCATGGTGTTTTCAGGGTATTTTAAACATTAATTACGTAGGTAAGGTTAAAGTTGTAAAAAAGTTAACTCATGCGGCGAGAAATGCCTTTCAATGAAATGAAAATTCTGCGATGAAACGTGCGTTGAAAGGAGTTTTGACAAAATAATAGATAAGGTGAGGCGGGGCTATCGCATCTGTGGGGCTATTGTAACTTTTCATACTAAAACGTGTTCTACTTTTAAAATTAGTGTGAAAAGTTACAACAGCCCCGTAGATGCACCTTACCCCTTTTAAACTTACCCCCTTACTATTAAAACGTTGAGTAACGGTGGTATAGCTATACAATGTTTTGTCCTTATCTGTCAAATTCAAATGTCACAATGACAGATAAGGACAAAACATTGTATAGCTATACCACCGTTACTCAACGTTTATTAGTAAGGGGATTAAAGTGAGGGATTTGTTGGTCCGAAAATAACATTAAGTAGAGTACAAATAAAAAATCTATAAATATTTTGCTAAAAAATTCAACAGTTATGATTATGAAGTTTGAAATCTAAAATAGTCGTCCACAAGAGATGGGTTAGGTTCAGTTGACTACAAAGAGATCTGATGTATCTACTTATCCACCTTATTATATTGTAATAAGGTTTAAAATTGGATTCATCTCCTAACCTTTTTGGATAATCGTCTCCTTGAAGAATGACGACTTAACGAATTTACGGGGGAAAAAGAGAGAGTGGCGCACAAAGAGTAGGGCCTAATCACCCATACCTGAAATAGTATCAAACGAGCTTGACTATCTGACTTTTTTCAAGAGGGCTTTGACTCCTTAAACATAAAGTATAATACATCGAGTTTAAACTATTCCAAATTTGAACTTATTTCAAAACCGTAAACTGTTTCAACATGCCAGATTAAAATAAAATGGAATTCTTTTTTCAAACGTTTTCAGCCCTATTCCGTATTCACCCATTTGTTTTTCTGATTGACCGACAACGTACTAGCAGTCACGCGACTGTAGTGTTTTCGCCCTGCTTAACCTACATATTTAATGGCCAGGGTTTGGAGTTTTCATAGCACGGTAAGGCGAACGAGAGATGCGGAGTCGACATCAACATTAAAATTGAACTTACTCATACTCATAATACTCATTTGTTTATTAAATTCCAAAATGCTTGTATATTCGCCTTGAGCCCCTGGGTAAAGCTGCTAAGCTAAGTATTGAAATATTTCAATTTTAAAGGGGCTTCTAAACGGGCCATATTTTCCCTGCAATATGTGGCCGGCAACTATTGGTGACTTTCTCTAACATACGAGTAAGAGAGGGACACCAATGGTTGCCGGCCACATATTGCAGTGAAAATATGGCCCGTTTAGAAGCCCCTTTAACAAAATGATTGTCATGTAAGGTCAAGTTGGGTAAGTGAAACATACTTTATTTTTTTCTAAAGAAAATCAACCGAGTTTACTTAAATATTAGGTCTATCACGGTAGCAATATAAGGTGTATCTTTGCAAAATTAAGAAGATTTATAAAACTAACAAAATATTACTCTAGATGCCTTCAGAACAGACATATAAAAGAAAATGTACGCACACAAAAAACTGTTTCACTTGCCTCGCCATCGGGGCAAGTGAAACAGTCGTGTTTGTTGTTCAGTCCTTGCATTTAAAGTTATTTTAGATGCAAAAGACGTTTTGTACGAAAGTTATTAAGCTATTTTGATCGTTGCAACTTTGAAATTAAGTTGATTTTTGCATAGAAAAGATAAAAACGTTAGTTTGGGGCAAGTGAAACATATATCCAAAACCAGGGGTACTCAACATATCGGTTTAATAATGGACTTTGAGTTAAATAAGTATTGATTTTGGAAAAAGTGGCATTTATTGACTTACTTATAACCATAAAAACGAGAAAAAATAACGATAGTTATTTTAGTGCTTCTAGATGTTACAGAAATCATAATATTATTATAATACTACTAAATTATAATACAGAAATTATAGTATTATAATATTACTTAATTTTAATTTATTTTCAAATTCCGGAAAAAAAATTAAAATTAAGTGGTACTATCGTATTTTCAAGTTAGGAATTCCAAAATAATGTATTTAAAATAAACTAAAATACAAAAAATCAGCTTTAGCATCAGTTAAGATATTATAAAGGAATTTATAATATTTTCAACACTGAAATCATTATCAAATTTACTTAATACTAACTTAATTAAGTATTTTGAAGTAAACGGCCTTACTTCAGTCTTAATGTTAAAGACGCATTTGTTATCAACCAGTAGGTAATATGTTTATATAATGTTTAGCATAATAACAATAAATAACTCTCATAAGCAATTGGGAGTAAAGTTTGCGAAAAAAGTAGCACGTGATTAAAAATGTTTAGAGCCGCTGAACCGGGGCAAGTGAAACATACATTTCACTTGCCCCCGCCGGCACGGTTTCACTTGCCTCAATATGAAAATTTTTGGTTATATTTTTCTTAATCAAATCCTGGCTAAATCTGTTGCTTTTGTGGAAAACAAATACACACAGGTGAAAAAACAATTAAAAGTTATCCTACTTACATTCTTTACAGCTCCGTAAGTCAGGTTTTACCAGATAAATTATAAGAAAATTGACGATGGGTTGAACTCGCAAATATTTTTTTCACTGACTAAAATTTTGTAATGGTTTGTTTATTTTACCCGCAAACCGTAGCAACATCTCTTTTGTGAATCCAGAACTATTATGGCAATAACTGCTTTACCGACACGTCTGTATTTATAATAAAGCTATTATTTAAGAGATATTTGAAAGTGTTCCACTTCCCCCAGTGTTTCACTTACCCAACCTGACCTTACATATTATTTAATATTAATCTCACAATTTTATGAATATTAAAAGTGAAAGTCATTATCCATATTTATAATAATAATAAATATTGCAATTAAATAAAAGAATGAGTATGAGTATGAGTAAGAGTTGAATTTTAATGTTCATATCCACTCCACTGCTCTCTTTCGTCTTACCGTGCTATGAAAACTCCGAACCCTGTTAATGGCTGATCAAGCTACGTTTCACCCAAGACACGTTTCGAAAGTAAACGAAGCAAGATTTTTCGGTGGAAATAACCTTAGCATTGTATTATTGAACTGCGCTGTTGATTTGTTTAAAATTTTTAATCGTGGTGCTAAGTGATTTTCTTAAATTGACTTTTCCATATAAATTTTCATGTAAGCCATCGTATAGACGCTGTGTAAAAAGAACAGTGTAAGAGGTTGTAAAAAAAATCAGGTTAACTGCCGTAATCAGAGACGTCAATTAAATTTAATCCTTTTTTAGTGACGTGTTGTCTTATTCTATAGCTGTAGCAAAGAATGTGACAGCAGCAACTTTAATCAAGCATTTAATTTAACTGACGTCTCTGAGTGCGACAGTAAGTCGGTTTAACTAGTTAGAACGTATAGCAAGAGAAAACACACCCTAAGACTGTTTAAAAAAAGCCTTATCGAAGTGTAGCTGTTTACATGTGGGGTCAATGTCACACCAATTGACCTAGTCCCAAAATAAACCCAAGGCTTGTACTAACATAGAGCAATATTAGCAATAAATACATAAATAACACCTCACGAATCAGGAACAAATATGCTCGCTCATCACACAAATATCTGCCCTTACCGGGATTTGAACCCAGGACCCTTAGCTACGTAGGCAGGGTCACTACCAACTAGGCCAACGCGTCGTCATTAAAATCCATCGAAAGATGTTAAATATTACTAACAATGCTCAAATTTTTCTCTGGCTCATTTGTAAGAACGGTGACCTTTTCCATAACTATCTATATTAATAGCAGCCCTAATTTTCCGCGCCAACTCTGGTCCTAAAATACACTTTTGATCATCAATCTATTTAAACATTTTACTATGATGTGTAGCGCAAATGCTGAGAGTTCATCAAGTCTCCAACAAACCAAGGCCTCTATTCTATTCGGTCAAACCATATTGCCTTCGATATGTTATCGTTTTTTTTTAACTCGGCCGCCATTACTGTCAAGTAAATAAGAGCTATTGTTACGTTTACAATACGATAACATAAATACATACACCTTCACGCCTTAATTCCCTGAGTGGGGTAGGCAGAACTACAGAATCACCAACAACTCTAAAAACTTGTTGTTAATCCTGTAAACACATACATACATACATACATACATACATACATACATACATACACTCACGCCTTCATTCCCAAAATGGAGTAGGCAGAGCTACAGAATTACCAACAACTGTAAAGAAGATTGACGAAAGAGATATACAGAGCGAAAGTGAGTGAAAGGGTCGGAAGAGGCCGCCATGCAACTTTACCTAACCGTATTTGGAATTCATAAAAAGGAATGTTTTTTTAAGGCACCCTTTGTACCTGATTGCCAACCAATTGGAAATAGTTGTAGCATATAACTTTTTATTCAATCAGTAAAAGTGCCCGAATCCAGATATAATTTTGTTACGGTCGAAAGCAACTAAAAATCGGAGAAACCATTCAACCTGAAATAAACAATCAAATTCCAAATGTATATTTGAATACAGTTTTATCATACGCCTAAAATAGCCGACCCACCCTGTATTTAGCTTCTTAATTATTTACAGAAGTGGTTGAACTAACAACACGGAAAAACTAACTACTTAAACCCCTGAAGCAAAAACAGGGGTGTTTAGACTTATTGTCAGCCAAGGCTGTCTAAATTGGATATAAATTATAGCGTGTCGATACTTTGGCCCTCCTTGGTTCTTCCTTCGAATAGAAATCTTTAAAGTGTGTATAAAAATAGAATTATAGATTTTCGTGTTCCACAAATCGTGCGGCCGAAGGGATCCATTTGATCAAAAATTCCGTGGAATCACTGCTGTCATAATCTAAGTGATTAGTTTTCCTGAAATATGTTTTTAGGTTATTACGGTTTAACGTCACGAAACTTTGTTTTAGTGATGGTAATTCATTCAAGAAAAAAGTGGACACCATTAAAATAATTTAATTTTAAATAAGGCAATCATACTATATATTGGTGAGGGATGTAATATTAGTGTAATGAGTTTATGTAACTTGAGTATAGTACCCGATACTCTTAAATGAAAATCGTGAGGAAACCTGCACATACGAACAGCTGTATGTGAAAGATGGGTTGTCCCGGTATGGTTATTGAAACAAGCACAAAAAACTACAGGTATGCAAAAAAAAAACTATTTTAAGTATTTTGGTGCTGCCCTAGATGTTTTTTAGTTGGTATAACCAATTTAGTCGCCTGTATCTCAAGGACCAGTCGAGTCTTCTTAGTCGTGATAGTTTTCTTTATAAATAGTTTGTGTTTTCAATTATTTTTTTCCGCTTTTATTACTTTTTTGGGTGTGGGGGTGGGGGAGTTACACGTAACTCTAGCGAAAATTTCATTTTCCTAATTCTCACTCTTTAATGTCAGTTGCGACTTGAAAATGCCATTAATTTAAACATAGCCATACAAAAGCAATGATAAAGTGATGACGGTATAGCAAAATAACAAACAAACCGTTAGATTCCAAGAAGCAACTGTTAATCCCTAATGATCCTCAGCCTTCGAGAAAGTTCCAAAGCCCTTGATGGACAATAATGTCAACATAACAACTTGATACCTAAAGGGAAACTGGCCTAGAAACCAAACAGGTCAAAAGCAGGCCTAGGTCTTAGAGTGGACACTAGTGATGTATCATTGAGTTTGGTCAGGGAATTAAAGAGGGTAAAGTACTTTAGAAAGTTTATATCAACAGGAAAGTCTAGGCAGTAAAATTAAATGAAAAAAACATTTGAAATTCATTTAAAAATACTGTTTTCTTTATTCAATCCAATCTATATTACAAATACATATTCGGTTAGAATAACAGATGTAATGTTATAGTAGTTTACGTGACGGTTGAGAAATGCCAATTACGCAGAGTCGCGTACAATATTTATTTACACACATATTATAAGTACTCTAAGATGGGTTCAGAAGCCGAAAGGCAAATGACCAGCATTACCTGTGGTATTAGGTGACAGCGATGACAGCTGTAACGTAATTTCATTACGTTATAGAATATTGTAAGGTAATGAGATCCAAATTTGGAACATCTTCCAAAATAGAGAATGTCAACTAGTTTAGATTTTTGGCTTATCGTATTCTTCATTAAAAACAAAAAAATGCTGTAAAAAAATCATTTCGATACGTCTAATAGTTTCCGAGATATTGAATTTTAAACTTCGTATGCGGCGCTCGAAACCCGGCGGCTAGCGCTCACGGATGATGACGTCATCGTTTGGCTGCGGTACGCGCCCTTATATGAATGAGTGAGTTTACAGGGCTTCTATCTTTTTAACCGTAATAAATAGACAGTTGAAATTTTCACAGAATACGTGTTATTATAGATTATATCGATTAAATTTTTAAAATGAACAATAAATCAAATCCCAAAAGGGGTCCCCGTACAAAAACCATGAAAAAAACCATTTTTTTTTGCTTTTTTATATGGATTGTATTTCAATAATGGCTTCTTATTTTGATGCGATTTTAAGCTTAAGTTCTAGTCTAATTTTCATACTTTACGACTAAATAGAAATCTCAAGTAAAACTGCTACAAATAGGTGACAAAGCTGATTTTATCAACACGATGTTTTAAGCGGTCACCCATCCTGTTTTAGACTACGCTCGTAGTTGCTTAACTTTGGAAGTAGTAATTTTTTACGAATTCGTTTTGATGTGACTATGATAGTTATGGTTATCCATTGTTTTGTTTTACATACAGTTTAACCTGTTTAACTAAACTAACTGTCCGTTGCTGACCGGCTTTTCTGTTTGTAATGTTTGTCGAATAAGTTGGTTAAATAAAAATAGAATAATAATCAAGCACTTTTAATTTAGGGTTCACCGTATTCTACATAAAAATACCAAAACATTAATGCAAAAAACCGGGCAACAGCCTGTCGAACCATGCTCAGTGTAGGGTTCCGAAGCCGTTACTACAAACAAATTAGACCTCGCGACAAACTTAACTTTGCCGTTGGAAAACTGTTATCCCCATACATCGATATAGGTCGCGGTCAGTTTACCAACACCGCAAATAAGTTTTCGGCAAGTATAAACATTTAAACCGTTTAACTCAAGAGCCAATGAAGTCTACTTAGTCGTGATAGTTTTCCTTTGAAGATATTTTTCATATTTTTTATTTGTAGTTTTGGCTGTAGTGGGGAGGGGACGACGACACTTGACTCTAACAAAAATTTGCGCTTTAAAGCTTTTCATAAACGGATACCTTTATTGAAATATTGTTTTCACAAATCCGCAATATTTTGGAAAGACCTATACAATGACACCCCACACTATGGGGTAGACGAGAAAAAAAAACTTCCCCACGTTACGTAAAAAAAAAAAATTCATGATTTTACTTTTATTTAACTATGTTGGCGTGACTAATATGTATATTCATGCCAAATTACACGTTTCTAGTACTAAGAGTCTCTGAGCTAGACTGCGGATAGACGGACACACGTCACTCACACACACACACACACACGCACGCACGCACGCACGCACGCACGCACGCACGCACGCACGCACACACACACACACACACACACACACACACACGCACGCTATCTAAGCTATCTTGCATACACGAAATAACAGTAATAATGCTCAAAAACAGTTCAAAAACTACCTACTTGCTACAGCGGCCGCTAATACCAACAACTAGCGAGAGAGAGAGAGAGAGAGAGAGAGAGGCGGTCTAGGTACCTAACTTATGGCGAGTGAGCCACTTGGCAGCGCCCGCCCGCGAAATTTGAAATCGATAAAATGAATAAGTACACAAAATATCAGAACTACTACCTAGGTCAATCAAAAACTCATGTTTTATAGTTCATTATTTTATACGGTACCTAGCGATATGAATTCTACATTAGATACGACATTTGTAAAGAAAGGGCTATCACCAAAGTTAAGTAAACACCGCTTAAACATCGTGTAAGATTTTGTTGTTTGTTGTTTTACTACAGATTACTGTTTGGTCGTAAGTATGGAGTTTAGATTATTGTGTGACACCGAAATAAAAAGCTAATACAAATACAACCCGTACTTCGGCTTCCAAAGTTAAGCAACTACCTACTTACAAGCGTATTCTAAAACAGGATGAGTGACCGCTTAAAACATCGTGTTGATAAAATCAGTTTGGTCAAATATTTTTAGCAGTTTTACTTGAGATTGTTATTTAGTCGTAAACTATGAAAGTTCGACTGCAATTTAAGCTTAAAATAGCATCAAAATAATAAGCCATTATAAAAATATAATCCGTATAAAAATGCTAAAAAAACTGGTTATTTGTCATGTTTCTTGTATGGGGACCCCTCTTGGGATTTGATTTATTGTTCATTTTGTAATTTTAAACAATAGAGTTTATAATAACACGTAATCTGTGAAAATTTCAACTGGTTACTTATAACGGTTAAAAAAATATAGCCCTGTAAACTTACTCAATCATATAAGGGGCCGTACCGCAACGAAACCATGACGTCACTCCAGTAAGATGGCGCCCGCACCCTTTAATATTTTTGACCGTAATTTCATACGTTCGTAGAATCAAAACTACTGGGTCTATTTGAATGAAACAAAAAGTAGTATGTTTGTTTATTTATAAGCTTTACTCTTACAAAGTTTCAAGCGATTTGGCGTACCTACTGACATTCTTCATTAACAGCTGTCATGTAATGCTGGTCATTGCCTACGGGTTTTGAACGCATAATAGAGGACTTAAGATGTGTATAAATAAAATAATTTTACATTCTGCAATCTAAGTATATAAGATAAAAACATTACTCTCCTCCTGCGGCAGTCGTGTAATAATAGAAGAAACTGACTGGTTGACTGTTAAATCAACGCACAGCCGAAATCCCAGGACCTAGGGACGTGAAGTTTGGAGGGAGTATTCTTTAGATATCTAAGGGGCGCTCTAGGAAGGGATTTTTGGAAATTCATCCCCAGGGGTTAAATAATAAATACAGAAGAAGCGGGAAATTAATTCTGCGTACGAAGCCGCGAACGACCTTTAGAAATTAATTATGATAGTTTTCGTCATACTTACCATCCTTCCTAAACTAAATATTTTGATAATAATGTCGAAAAGTTGTAAGAAAAAAGACGTAACCGTTCTGAAAACAAAGCAATAAATTGCAAACTTTATGTAACCAACGACAAATTAGGCACAAAATATTCAAACTTCACATCACTAGATCATTTTTACAGTATGTGCCGGGATCTCAATATGGAGTCCATTTCGCATAGAAATTGGAAAGCTTAGCACTGAATGCGTTAGCATTACTAACCTAACAAAAACTCCTCAAGTCGACATTGATTGTGCCTGTCAAATCAGCTCTGAATTCAAATAGACGTCACTGCAAATTGTACTTTAATGCATTCCTTTAGAATTCCGTTGCACTATAATTTCCTAAACACAATGGTTGTTCTTGGAACCCTTTCCAGTTGTGGATTGATTTGTATGATGAAAGGCTATTTAATTTGAGAATAAATAGAGTCTGGTAGAAAATGAAATACATACTTAAAATGATGAAGTTTTTCACTCAACGTATTAATGTCGCAAAAAAAGTGAAAATAGTTCTTGGAAAGAAACAAAATAAAGATAGATGAAAATCGGAAACGTACAAACCTACTTTTTCATAACAACTATAACCATCACTATAACATACTATATTAAAGCGAATTTATTTTCTCTTTAATATAGTTTGAGTTTCATAACAGACGTTTCTGTTGAAATTAAAAATAACTATAACATATTCAAAAATCTTAAAAATCTGACTAAATTATGGGGTAAAAACGTTATCGCCTGGAGCATGCCCGGAGCTAAATTTGTATGGGATAACTTTGACAGCTACGTGATTTAAGCGTCGATGCACAATCGTCTGAAGTTTTATAATTTTTCTGATTACGTTCATACTATTTCGATAACCTATAATCAACTTTTTGAGTATGAAGAAAACTTGACCATTTACATTCTGTCGGTCACAGGGCAGTTAAAAAACTTTCTATAGCCAAGTATATTTCAATAAGAATGACCCATGAATGACACTAATATAATATACACTTGTTATTATTTGTTCAGATGTCAACCTCTTTGTGACAGGTAACTGTCAGATCATTTGTAATGTCAATGCCTCACCAAATTGTCAATGTGTCATGTTTGGGAAAGCTTTTGTTGTGAAACAAAAACTAATGGGTATCCCATTTAAATATGACTCTCTTACAATTACAGATATTACTAAAGATTTGATTCACACGAATGCTTAAAGAGAATAACAAAAACTAAAAATAATGAATTGAAACAATGATATAAGTACTTTGAAAGATGTACTTTTTAACCGACTTCAAAAAATGAAGAGGTTCTATGTTCAACTGTATGTTTTTTTATGTTTGTTAACCAATTTCTCCGTCAATTGTAGACCGATTTTATGAATTATTTTTTCATTTGATAGGATATACTTTCTAGGTGGTTCCATTGTCACCCAATTGGTATCTGATGAGGTTCGTGGTTTTCGTGAGGAATTGAGGGAACTCCTAGATAGATAGATAGATAGGGGCATAGATATAGCGATTTTAGCATTTTCGGTAACAAAACATTTGCATTCAGAAAGTTTACTTTGGTGAAGTGGAACTGATGATGAAGACAACAAATGGCCAGTGGAACTGCTCAAGAGTACTTATTAAGATAGTTGAGCGACTATGACGAAGCACGTTTAAATGGTTTAAATAATATGACTATGACTTTCCCGCGGCGTGGCAGGCGGCAACCTTGGAATGTCCTATTTTTTTTTGTTAATTAAGACTACATAACAGCATAATTATGATCACTAAAGTATATAAAATAAAAGTAGATAACATATTATTTAGTATAATCATATTATTGTTTCAACGAATGTTGATTTCGTACAAAACACATTTAGCATAATTGATATACAGTGTGTAAATGGTATACGGGCGTTTATTAAAAATGGACATAGATTAAGACTCTAATAATCATAAACAGAAAGAATTATTTTGATTACGCTAACGTATACACCGTTATTAATTTTTGAACATACTATCGACCCGCAATGTACATCTAATTCCATCTGTCATAACTTTGAAACATCATTAATTAATTGCATTTTTTGTTATACATTGCGTGTAAATTTTTTTTGTATGGTTAATTTTTTTTTATTTAATTTTAACAAAAGCTGCCTAAATGTGCTCATTAGGGGCTATACTAACCACAGTTAAAAGGAACGCCCGTATACCATTTACACACTGTATATTCGAAAGATTGTTTGGTAAATTTTTGAAAACGCAATTAATTGTATCTCCGCGAACTTGCTTAACGTTACGATGCGCAAATCGGCAACGTTCGGCCGGACATCCGGCTATCCGGCTTCAAGGTTGCCGGATATTTAGTATCCGGTATCTGACTAAAAAGCTATGCGTTTCATCTCTAGTCATTTGTTCATTAAGTACCATCGAAGGATCAAAAAAATATTACAATGTTCGTTCACAAAACTGTCAATTACGTGTTATACTGTATATTATAATATACCTTAGTAGCGTTATTTGAACATTTTCATGTTTTTTTTAACATCAAAATTACATTATTATTATTTTCATCCAATAATTTGGCATAGAGAATATCCCGCATATTTTGGCAATGTCCTGTGTGACAGATATAATTTTTAAAAAATAAAAAAATAAATAATTAAACTGTTCTCCTGAAGCTTCTAATATTTAATATTGTAATTGTAAGGCTAAACGTCGCCGTATAATCATCGACATAAACGTAGTTACTAGGTGGGCCATTTAACTTCTAGTTATGCAATAGACAGACAAAGCATACCTAGGTAATAAGATTAGGGCCAAAGTCTGCCGTTGAAACAAAGCGTCTGTTAACTAGAAGTGATATTGGCGCGGTTTTGAGTGGGTTAAAATTAAAATACAGGTTCCTTTAATTTTCATCATCATCATCATCATCATCATCATCATCATCATCATCATCATTATCGACTCGTATTAGTCCACTGATGGACAAAGGTCTCTCCAAAGCATGCCAACGCTCTCAACCTTCAATTTCTCTCGTTTCTATACCGGCCAATCTGCACATACTCGTTATCATCGCTCCATCTTGCCCAAGGGCGCCCCAAACGGCCAAGCAGCCCAGAACAAGGATGGAAAGAATTAATTAAAATCATCAAAATGTTGATGATTAATTCAAAATTATATATATAGTATATTTAAAGTTTCAATTCTCGACCTCGGGTGTCCAATCCATAACAACGTTGAAATCCAAAATAAGATCCAAAAAACAGCTCTACCGTCAAAAATGTAAAATTGTTGCTGACCTTGAGTCCTTGTGCCTTTGTGAGTAGTAGAAGCCCACACGACTTTCGGCTAGCGCCTTTAAATCCCTCAATAGGCTAGGTTAGGTTAAGATATTATGTTAAATCTGTTATGATTATGACTGACATAACGTTATAATATAAACTACTTATAGAAGGATTGTTAAATGTTATGTTTTTTTTAATATACGCAGTAGTTAGAACAACTCAAAATATTTATGCTGTAAATTGGGAGGGCTCTTGTATATAGTTCAGAAAGTCTGTTATCTACTTTGCGATCTTTTTTTCTGCATTATACTTACCGGACCCAACCTTAACCTTTGACTGCGGCTCCACTGAGGCGGAGATGAGCAGAGTGGAGCGGAGCTGTGCCAATATTAACCAATAGAATCTAAACTAACGTGCGGAAGCGCCGCTCGACGTGAACGCATGCGCCTTCTATTGGTTAATATTGGCACAGCTCCGCTCCGCTCGTCTCCGCCTGAGTGGAGCCGCACCCTTAACCTTTCAACCCAATGCCTGAGCTGTTTAAAGAACGAGGGCAGTTTTATGATAACCTTTTGTTTGATATTAACAAAAAGATCTTAGTGAAGATTACAGACGACCAATTCATATTTCCTTAGTAAATATTTTTACAAGTTGATCACAATCTCATCCATCAATGGCATGTCAACCACCAGCTAAGGTCTGATTTTTATTCCCACGGAAAAAATGTAAACAAAGGTGTTGCCGCTAACGAAAAACATTTCCAGCATTCAAAATATTTATACTTCCCACTTTTATAAGCAATCGACTTACTATAAAAAAACTATATAATTATTGTAATCAAGATGAAAGAATTTAATTTGTTGATGGCATACTTTATTTTGAAATATACTTACTCTTTGTTATATTAATTTAAAACGAGAATACTGTTTTCGTATGCATAATTTATTTATTGCACTGGTATCACTGATTCGATACACGCGTCTTAAAAAGTCGAGGGCCGCTTGGCTTGATTCACGTCACTTCACTCGCTTCACAGTTAGTGCTCCCGTCGTATTAGCTTTCCAGTTACCTACTTGTTAAATTGTTCTGTTAAATTTTCATTGTTGTTACGTTTTTTATTGTTATTACGTTGTTCGTTGTTACGTTTTCTGTTGTGTTTTTGTTATTGTTGTGTGGTAGGATGGACATGCGGTAGGTGGATGGTCAGTTAATAAATGTAAAAAAATTATTGCTGTTTCATTTCACAGATTTGTGCGATTTTAATTTTAATTATTTCTTAATTTATTTTTAATATCACGACATGATTTTCCAACGACATGATAATATCTTATATTATTTTTCTTGCTGGCCCGTACTTTGAGATCCCCTGAAAAGTCACTTTGACAGTAACGTAACTTTGTTTACATTTTTTCCGTGGGAATAAAAATCAGACCTTAAATGTGCCAGTTCCAGACGTACTTTACATCTAAGACTAAGCCAGTGTCTCGCCCATACACATCTTTATACATATAGCCAGGAATAATCCCTGTCGCGAATACAGTGACAGGAAACAACCATACACGCGACATAATTGTAAAAGTAGGTCACTGGAGTGTTTTTGCAAGAAAAGGCTCCTTTTTTTTAAAGGTACCTAGAAGGCGAACGAGCTCACAAGCCACCTGGGGCTTAGTATGCTACGCGAGATTTACTGTCATATTTTACGTCATTCATGTGAAAATAAGAAAATATGACAGAGCGTCACACTTTAAGATGCTTAGTAATAAAAGGACTCAATTCACACATAATACACTTTTATTTAAAACCTTAAATGTTTACGTTACGTTACGTTGTGTTACGTTAGAATATGGAATAGACAATTTGACACTAAATCGCGTTTGACGAGGTTTGACGTATTCTCCTCGCCTCGCATGCTAAGCCCACTGATGGTAAGTGGGATCTGTGACCCATAGACATTTGCATTCTCAAGACTACAATCTTAAGACTGCAATCCGAAGACCGCAAATGCTTTGCAAACGCTAAAGACTACGATGGAATGCGTCTATGTAAGTAATTTCTCCGGTTGTCTTATACCTACACCGGTACACATAAATGCGAACACTGCTGCTTGGCGGAATCTAATTAAATTTGTATGTATGAGGAACGTAATTAACAGTGTTTATTTTTTTATTATTTATTTGGAGCACAAACAGTCATTTACATAGATCTTATTAGTTTACAAGGAAAGTGGTTCATTGACAAACAGTGTTCACAAGAACAGTGTTCGCATTGTTGTGTTACGTGTGGGGATAAAACAATCAGTGAAATTACTAGCATAGAGCAGATGCATTGTCATGACTGATAATGCATTTACAATCTTAGGATATCAGTCGGGAGATTGGTCTTGAGATAATCAGGTGGCCTAGTATCCTGGTTTGCATTCTCCTTGTTTCTTTTAAGGTTTTAAATGGCAAGAACGTATCTATTATTATTTCGTCATGCCCTCACTGCCGCACTCAGGGACGTCAATTTAATTTAATGCTTGATTAAAGTAGCTATATAAGTACTGTCACTTTCTTTGCTACAGCAATAGAATAAGACAACCCGTCACTAAACAAACATTAAATTTAATTGACGTCTCTGAGTGCAGCAGTTAAACTATAGGAATGTTGAAACCTGCTAAACTATTTTTAAGTGAATCTTAAAACCTATTTTTTGGGTTACCACTCGACATAACCACGATAGAAAAAAATTACTCCAATTGACAATTTCTCCATGTTCCGTAACATATTCAGTACTAAACACAATTGGACTTTAGACTTCTATTGTATAATATAAGAATGAATCATAAGTACTTATATATGTGCCATTCTTCAGCATATTTAAACAAGAGATAAATTAAACACAGCGTCTATGTCTGCTGGGTAAAACCATAGCCTATGACGTATTATCGCATTTTTTTTTGGCAGCCATTACTGTCAAATAAATAAGAGCTATCTACCGTTGACTATAATAACATGTTAAGAGGTTTGTGAAGCTAAAAATTTCCATACAAAATGCGATAACGTTTCTCTCCCCTTAAACCTAGTCCAATTTTTACGATTTTTGAATATGTTGTAGATATCATTAAAACTATGTCTGTATGTTTTCCTTTCCAAGAAAATATTTTTTTAATTGAAACAATTAAAAAAAACCGGTCAAGTGCGAATTGGACTCGCGCACCGAGGGTTCCGTATTTAAGACAATACGCTTGGTATACGCTTATATGCAATAAGGTCCATTTTGACTAGCCTAAATATTAAAATCGATTTTCATAGTTTTTTTGCTTTTTCTCAAAAACTGTCAATAATTAACACTTCGGTAAATTTGTATGGATTTTTTTGACAGCTTCGCGATTTTAATCGGCGCTTCACAATTCTCTTAAAGGCTTGTTAAAGGCAACATGGTCTTATTCAGTTGCATAGAGTCTATGTGCCTCTATTCTACTTTTTTGTGTTTTTTTACATCCTGTACTAATAGTTACTGGATTATCACCCTTTTCAATTAGTCATGATGTGGTCACGACTCACTAAGGCAGTGAGGGGGATGAGGAATATGAGCTACTCGTACTTTTTCTATGTGCTTAGACGGCTTAGTATCTGCAATGCAGTTTTTAACCCTTGCGACACGTAACTATGGCAATAATGCGCAATTAGCAGTCATGATGTCTTTGTTCTTGTAAGTTTTAACACTGCACCTAGTAAACAACCACGGAATAGAAAAAACAGTGGAAGTGGCATGAGCTTCGCTTAGTATCAGACCTGTTGTCGCCAATACTCAAAATATCATAAAAAAAACACGCCACCATGGAAAATGTTTTTGGTGCGGCTATCGTTTTAACACTTCAAAATAGCACAATAAGGCATGCTTCTGGATTTATTTCCTAATTTAGAAACATCGAAATAAGCGATCGCGGCAAAAGTATGTTAGGTTATGCGGAATTCCGCATAACTATGCCACACGTTACACGCCCACTTGACACTTCTACTGTTTTTTCTGTTCTGTGTTAACAACGACTGTCCAGTGGCGCACGGTATCATGTTTTCTAATAAAGTATTTTCTTGAAATAAATAGTACCTAGTTATTTATTTGTTATACAAATGAATACGCAATTTTATAAATGTAACTTAATAGTAACCATTGACCTTGACCCCGGAATGAGTTACTTAACGGAAAGAAGTAGGCCTCCACGTTTTTCCGTGAAGTTGACGAAGTACAGGGGCCTGTTTTATAAAGCTACAAATTACAATTTACAGGTTACAAGGTTCCATTTGACACGACCTCGACCAATGACGACCAGCCATTTGAGCAGTGTTGCCAGTTTAGACCTGTAAAATTGTAACTTGTACTCGTAGCTTTATAAAACATGCCCCAGGTTGTTAAACTATGACTTTTATGTTATGAATTGTGCATTGACGATACAAAACAAATAAACAAGCTCACTTTCGTATTTTCTATATATTTATAAGGAGAAGTATTGTCAAGGATTTACAAAAATGTCCTGAAACAAAACCATTATTTAACCTTTTTACTCGTTTAAAACTACTGGCTGGAAAGAAAACTGCAAAAACTTTCATTTTGACAACCACATGACAGTTATTGTTTCGTGAAATTGTTACAGCAATATTTTCACTGTTATTTTGTGTTTTTCAGGCTCAAAAATCAAAGATGAGCTACCTGGAGAAAGTAGACCGGTATCTGGACTCCCTGAAAGTCGGGAAAAGTGAGTATTTTTTTTAAACTAAAACATAGTCGTATAGGACGTACCAAACAAAAAAATACCCTACAGAATTGTCTTAAAGGGGTCTTTTTTCAGTTTTATTGGGCCGTATATCACGTTCCTTGATCATGCTTAATATTGTGGTACATTTCAAGGTTCATTTCATACCCTAATGAGGCTGAACTCGTTTTAAAAGTATCCCTTAGGGGTTGTCACTGAAGATTTAAAATTGTACGCGCTATGTATTATGGCGTCATATGTTACTCTGATGGATCGGACACGCACATTTAACGTGTATACTTATCTATCTTCGTACGTTTGGTTCCCAAAGGGTACCAATGGGACCTTATTGCTAAGCTCCGCTGTCCCTCCGTCTATCTGTCTGTCGTCAGCGGGATTTATCTCTTGAACCGTAATAGGTAGACAGTTAAAATTTTCTCAGAGAGTGTTTGTGTGTTTTTAATGCCACTATTTCAACAAAAAACTCGAAATTATGAAATCCTTGTCTGACTTGCAAATGGCCGTATTTTTCTCAATATTTTTTGTTGAGTTAACACCAAAAGAAGAGTTGCCATAAGTGATTAATTTTACTTTTAAGCTTTGGATGTAAACATTATAACATGAGCGTTTTTAGCAATAAACCACAGTATAAACAGTATTTCGTCTTTAAAAACATCGTCGTCAACGTTATATCGCGCAGCTTGCAAGTGTGCGCGATTTGATCGTACGGTCACGAGCGTTAATTTGAGATCCATTTCAAGAAAAATATGCTTGAAGTCGTCAATGTCATTAGAGATGTCAAGTCGTTTGTAACTTTTAGGAAACTCAACCTTATTGTTGTAGAATGTTGACGCACCAAGTCGGTTGAGCCGGGGCCGAGCCGTCGCCGCAATGAAATAAAATGAAATAAATAAATATCAGGGGGCAATCCCATACAAATTTACCTAGTCCCAAACTAAACTCTAGACTTTTATATGGGTACTAGACAACGATATAAACACTTATATATAGATATAAATACTTAAATAAGTAGAAAACATCCAAGACTCATCACACAAATATTTCCCCATAACGGGAATCGAACCCAGGAACGCTAGCCTTGCAGGCAGGGTCACCAACCAAGCTAACGTGTCATCAATTTGATTGCGTATGTACGTATTCTAGCGGCGCTCATCAACGCAAACCTAGCGCCCGACCAGCAATACGTAACAGAAACTCCCAAAGTGCCGGAGACGAACTACTTTTCTATTTATACTATGATAAAATTTTGTTATGCTCCAGGTGCCATGGTAGACTCCTGGTTCATGATGTCCAGCCCGATGCCGATCCTCGCCGTGGTGGTGGCGTACCTGGTTCTGGTGCGGTTGGGGCCCCGGCTGATGAAGAACCGGCCTCCGTTGAGGATCACCAGACTTATCACCTATTACAACGCGACGCAGGTGTTGTTCTCGGCGGTGATTGTATATAAGGTGAGGTTCAGTGATTATTTAAATTTATTTTGAATTTTAATATTTAGAACATTAAACCACAAATTCTATGACATACGGTACAGTACCGCTAGTTAATAATGGGTTAATATTGTTAAGATGGCACTAACAAAATCAACAGCTGATATCAATTATTTAATCCTCAGAGAAAACTCTTTTCGTGTAAGTATAACAATGGTCACCGTTAGGTATTTCCCCAAATAACATTCCTATAACGGCCTCTATATCTATATATATAAAAGGCAAAACTGACTGACTGACATATCAACGCACAGCCGAAACTACTGTAACTAGAAACTTGAAATTTGGTACAGGGATTCCTTTCATGATATAAGTGAGCACTAAGAAAGGATTTTCCGAAAATCGACCCCCAACGGGAAGAAATGGGGGGAGTAGCGGGAAACTAATTTTACGCGTACGAAGTGGCGGGCGTCCTCTAGTCTATATAATAATATGTATTATCTTGACTGCACCCCAAAGTGATACTTCTGAAATACACGTAATAACAATAACTATTAAATATGTTCTATATTATTATTTTTGTTTCAGGCTCTCTGTTTAAATATATTCCGAGACGGCGTTCTTTACGCCGGCTGCAGATATCCGTCGAACACACAAAATAAACAGGTACGTTATTAAAAAAAAAAAACTCGCGGACGTCGTCGGCTTCAGAGGGCCCAGGGAGCTTTTGCCTCTACCCGTAGTCCCCCTAACACCGTAAAATTGATCACCAGGATACCTAAAATCAAGAAGACCTTTGCACGACTATTGTCCAAAACTAAATATGTCCAAGTCTTCAAAAATGTCCAGTCAGTAATTGGTCCAGCCATAAATATGTCCAATCAGTAATTGGTCCAGCCATAAATATGTCCAATCAGTAATTGGTCCAGCCATAAATATGTCCAATCAGTAATTGGTCCAGCCATAAAAATGTCCAATCAGTAATTGGTCTAGCCATAACAATGTCCTACTATAGAAATATCAGACCAGATACATGACCAGCTATAATAATGACCGCCTATAAAAATGTCCAATTGTAGAACCCGGCTGGCCACTAGGTACTATTCTATATAATACTAGCTTTCCGCCCGCGACTTCGTCTGCGGAGAGTCAGAACTTCTGTTGAAAGTACAGTAATAGTTTACATCACACTCTAAGGCTTTTAAAAAAAAAGTCTAGAGCGTGAATTTTAAGTAAGCAGTCCACATAAACAGCTTTAATTTAATGGCGCTAACCTTAAAAACAACAAAATTGACATACAAAATAAATTCACTGCCTCTATTTCACCATTACGTGTTTTTATACGATTCTAGATGAATTTGCCACATTTCTATACAAACAATTAACCCACTTAGCAGAAGATTTTCGAAAAACACCGAAGCTGAATATTTTCTGTATGTACTTAATAAATAATACCCATTTTCATATCTTGAAGGTACGTAACTTTGAATATTACATAATTTCGATACAAACTTTACAGTCGTCTTAGATCCCAAGTTTTTTTGTATTTGCCCTTAACTAACTATTACCAGCTTTTATCCACGTTTCTCACTTCAAAAATATACCATACAATTTTCTACCCCCCGTTTTACCTCCTTAGAGGTAGTTTTTCCTTAATCGAGCATTTCTACCAAGTTTCAAGTAAATCAGATCATAAAAGTATTCGTTCCTGTAGAAACTTTGCAACCCCCTTTCACCCCCCAAGGGTTTGAATTTTAGTTATCACGTGACTCATTGTTTTCATTTTAGAGCAAGCATTTCATAAAAGTATTTTTTCCCATACAAACATTGCAACCCCCTTTCATCCCTCTAGGGGTTGAATTTTAGTAATCGCTGAAATACGTGTCTCCTTATTTGCATTTAAGAGTATTCCTACCAAATTTCAAATAAATTTGATCATAAAAATATTTTATCTTTAAACACTTTGCAACCACTTTTCTTCCCTCTAGGGGTTGAATTTTAGTAATCACTGAAATACGTGTCTCATTATTTGCATTGAAGAGCATTTCTACCAAGTTTAAAGTAAATTTAAGCATACCAAATATTTTTTCCTAAACAAACTTTGCAACCCCCTTTTATCCCTCTAGGGGTTGAATTTTAGTAATCGCCGAAATACGTGTCTCATTATTTGCATTTAAGAGAAATATTTTATCTATAGGTACACATTTTGCAACTCCCTTTCATCCCTCTAAGGGTTGAATTTTAGTAATCGCTGAAATACGTGTTTCATTATTTGCACTGAAGAGCATTTCTACCAAGTTTCAAGTAAATTGGACCATAAAAATGTTTTTTCCCATACAAACTTTGCAACACCCTTTCATCCCTCTAGGGGTTGGATTTTAGTAATCGCTGAAATACGAGTCTCGTTATTTGCATTTAACAGTATCCCTACCAAGTTTCAAGTAAATTTGATCATAAAAATATTTGATCTATACAAACTTTGCCACCCCCTTTCATCCCTCTAGGGGTTGGATTTTAGTAATCGCTGAAATACGAGTCTCGTTATTTGCATTTAACAGTATCCCTACCAAGTTTCAAGTAAATTTGATCATAAAAATATTTGATCTATACAAACTTTGCCACCCCCTTTTATCCCTCAAGGGGTTGAATCTTAGTAATCGCTGAAATACGTGTCTCATTTTTTGCATTGGAGAGCTTTTCTACCAAGTTTCAAGTAAATTTGACCATAAAAGTATTTTTTCCCATACAAACTTTGCAACCCCCTTTCATCCTTCTAGGGGTTGAATATTAGTAATCGCTGAAATACGTGTCTCATTATTTGCATTGCAGAGCATTTCTACCAAATTTCAAGTTAATTGGACCATAAAAATGTTTTTTCCCATACTAACTTTGCAACCCCCTTTCATACCTTTAGGGGTTGAATTTCGAAAAATCCCTTCTTAAACGACGCCTCCATTACAAAACCAACTTCCCCTCAAAATTCCAACTTTATATCTTTAACGGTTTGGGCTGGGCGTTGATATGTCACCCGGGACATTGCCTTTTATATATATAGATTATAATCAACTTTGGTTATATAGTGACCATGCCGCTCTATTTTTTGTTACAGAAAGTATCTTATCTTCTACTTAAACCTACTGCAGCCAGTTTATACATTTGTTTGGCGCCATCCGACAGTGGATGAGACAAACAATAATTACAACCGCCTATTAAAAAAAACGTCTCGTCAATAATTTGCCTTCTCGCGGGCTCGTTCCGGACGCATTCCATCAAAATGTGGTACACGTCTTCTACTACATTGCATTCTGTACAGTTGGGTGACGGAACCTTACGCATTAAAAACGCGAACTTGTTTAAAGGAATGTGTCCGGAGCGTAACCTCATGGCTAATACTATATCTCGGCGATTCATGTCGCAGTCATTAAACCATGGGCCTCGAGGAGGCTGAGGCTGGATAGTTTTATACCAAATGCCTTTAGTTTTAGATCTCAGGTCGAAAAATTCTTTCCACATCTCATAACAATTCATCCTGACAATACCTACACAGTCCGAGAACGGCGGTAGGATGCTGAAAGGGATACCGTCGCTACATGCTTCCTTTGCAAGACTGTCTACTTTCTCATTGCCATCTAGTCCTATGTGAGACGGTATCCATTGCAACACCAGGGTTTTCCTTGGGATTTAATCACGCCAATGGTTTTCAATATTGAATAGGCTATCGGTGTGCCTCGAAAATTCGAGGTACATCGAGCCACATGCTGGAGTGCACTCTTCGAATCCACTAATATTACAAATCTTTCCAGTTCCATTGACTGAATTAATGACAATGCTTCTACTATAGCTATAAGCTCTGTTTGGATTATAGATATATTCGCCGATATTTTAAACTTCAAACCGACTTTAGTTTTGGGGATCGAAAATAGCAGCACCAGCACACTGGTTAGAAAGTGATTGATGTTTTATCCACGTTTATCTACATCGATAAACACGACCATTATAGACCCGCTGCAGTCTTTGGTGGTTAACAACAAGATATTAGCCGTGATACATTTTAATATATTGATAAACAATAAAGTTACGCCCTTTTTACTTTTTTTTTGTTTCGTATTTTTAGCCATATTTATCACTAGCGAGCCGCCTTTGCTTCGCTTCGGGTTCAACGTAATTAAAAATAGCCTATGTCACTCAAGAATAATATCTAATAGCTTTCTACTTTCCAAAATCGGTTCAGTAGTTTGAGTTTATCGTTACAAACATACAAAATACAAATCTTTCCTCTTTATAATATGTATTAGTATAGATTGGATATTTCTACAGTTGGGCCATAAATGCCCATAATGTTACTGGTAATTTTATTAAGTTCGGCCAATTTTATCATTGGACATTTTTATGGTTGGGCAATATTATTACTGGTAATTATTAAGTTTGGGCAATTTTGTCACTGGACATTTTTATGGTTGGGCAATATTATTACTGGTAATTATTAAGTTTGGACAATTTTGTCATTGGACATTTTTATAGTTGGGTAATTTTATCACTGGCCTAATGTCTACTGGGACATTTTTATAGTTGGGCAACTTTATAATTGGCCAAATGTCTAATGGGACATTTTTATAGTTGGGCAATTTTATAATTGGCCAAACCTCTAATTGGACATGCCTTTGGACATTCGTCTTTTTGGACATATTTCGTTTTGGACAATAGTCGTGCGAAGGCAAGAAGAGTTTATAATTATTAGCTCAAAGGAAATGGCCCCATCCTTAATAAATTCTTAAGCCGCTACTGTGACATTATAGTATTAATTGTAAAAATAATAATCACAATACTTACGTGTTTTTAAAACTAATTAAAATGAAAGTGCCGCCCCTACTATAAAGTGAGAACTGTTCTCTGACTCAGTTTCTTAACATAAACATTGCTAAATTATTTTCTCAGGCACTGTTGAAGAAACTTGAACACTGAATCGTCTAAAATTTGAAGACTATTCAAATTAGGTTGAGAAATTCATATTTTATTTTATTTTGTATAACAGTAGTACCTACTTTTGTGGCAAATTATTTTTTTGTAAGTAATTACCATAAAATAGTTATAAAATAAATTAAAATAATACTAATAGTCCCAATTTTAGTCGCAAGCATAATGATATTCTTTTAATATGGAATATACCATGGCACTAATCAACATTAAATTAGGGAAAAAAATGTATAAATTATTCATTAGCTAAAGAAAATACATCTATAATTTTACAAGACGGCAAAAATATGAGTTAGTTTTGTAATAATTTGGAGCGGTGTGAAGAAAGTTCTGGTACACTACAAAAAAATATTGTTATTTTAAATGCAATCTTGATTTATCATTATGATTTAAAGGATAAATAAGTTATATTTGCAGTGGATTTTTTAGCTCCAGCTCTGTCACCAAAATTTAGGGTGGTTTTTTCGGCCTTTACCAGGATTATTGAGGCCTACAAGTATGTGACATTAGCTTTTAGCAATTGAGTCAAATAAGTCCAATAATCTAGGGGAGTTATATAACATTATTTTATCCTAGTTTTGGGAAAATATTAAAAATAAGCAGAAGAAAAAAAAACGAATTTGCGGCAGGAATTGTGCTTCAGAGCCTTCTAATTGACAAGGGAGCTGCTCTTCGATCAAAGTTCAGAACTGATAACCGCTCTCATTCTCCAAAAGTAAAATTACTTTCACAGTGGTAAAATTAAACAATTGAATGACCTTAACAAGTATTTGCAAATATAGAAAGTATGCATAACGATTTACATATCTCCCATTTTTAATACCGATTATTAAAACTTAAGGATCACCCCTCGTACAAACATACGTTAACGCCTTCATTCCCAGAGTGGGGAAGGCAGAGCTATAGAATCACCAACAACTCTAAAAACTTGTTTGTGTAACCACATTTTGCACATACAGGCTAAGATGTTTACCATCATGTTTGTATACTTACCTTTATAAACCCCTAAATTAAATTAAATAGAATTAAAAGGTAATGTTTTTACTTTTCCAGCTTTTGGACTTGGGATGGTGGTATTTCTTCGCCAAGTTTACGGAGCTGTTGGACACCGTGTTTTTTGTGTTACGCAAAAAAGACAAACAAGTAAGCCAATTTTTACTAGAATTTAATTTTTTACCACGTTATATTTGGTATAGGTACCTGGGAAATGGAACGGCAGAACATGCAAATAACTTAAGTGATGCGGATCGCTTACATTTTAACCTACCGCTAAGCAGCAATGTCCACATTGTTGTTTTCCGGTATGGGACAACCGGTGAAATTTTTGCCCCGTATATTCCGAGGTCTGCTTATTATTAACGGTTTGATAGCGCTTAACTATTTACTTGACAGTAATGGCGGCCACGTCAAAGGCAATGTGGTCTTACAGAATTTAATATAAAGGCTATGTGTGTGCTCGTTTCTCGGAGCTATAAAAAAAAATGGTTTCCAGGTGACGTTCCTCCACGTGTACCACCACGCGATAATGGCACTGTATTCCTGGTCCTACTTGAAGTTTGCAGCAGGAGGTCAGGGCACGATCCTCGCACTCCTCAACTCAGCCGTCCACGTGGTTATGTACATGTACTATCTGCTGTCGGGACTGGGCCCCCAGTTCCAGAAATATTTGTGGTGGAAGAAATATGTTACGACGCTGCAGTTGGTGAGTGTTGGGTTTTAATTAGAATTCGTACACGCCGGTGACTTTTACGGGTAGAATTCGTTTTCCGCAACTCCCGACTATTTCTTCCCGTTTGGGGACGATTATCGAAGAATCCTGACTTAGTGCACCCCCAATAAATATTCTTTCCAAATTTAAAATCGCTAGGTCAAGTGGTTCAGGATTTGATTAGTCGTCAGTCAGCCAATGACGCTTAATCGATTAACCCTTAATTTGACAATGTTCACCACAGTGAACATACCATAATGTTCACTTTTTAATTTGTTTTTTTGATTGCTAATTTTTTAATAAGGTTTTAATTCACGATTTTTTTATTTTTGCCAATTTAAGGGTAATGACGTTACATTAACGGTATTTATTCAATAAAATGAATAAGTTCGTGTTCAAGGTACTATGCGGCGAATGATTTGAATTTGAATTTGAATTTAGCAAAATGTTTAAAATTTTATACCCTTGACATTCATATCGGAAATAATTTCGTTTATTGTCCGGTATGTTATACAACCTAACCATTTATTTTTGTTAAAGAAATTGGGTGATTATGATTACCTTTCTTTTGTTCATTCCCAAGGTATCTTTTTGATGTTTCAAATGACTTGAAAAATGTTTGTTTGTTTATTTTCAGGTTCAATTCGTGATAATGCTCCTCTACTGTGTGTGGACCCACTTCTCCCCGAGGTGTCAGTATGCGGTCGGGTTCACCTACTTCATCTCCGCTAACGTAACTATCTTCCTTTTTCTCTTCCTCAATTTCTATTCTAAGAGCTACAAGAAGAAGAGAAACGCGGAGAAAGAGATCCAGAAGGAATTTGAGAGACAAAGAAATGGGACCAAACAAAATGGTGTTAACGAGGCCAATGGATTCACAGAAAAATGTGGAAAAAAGAACGGGGTGTGCACAAATGATTGTGAGGATATTCCCAACTTAGATGAAGTCCCATGTGAAGTGGACAAAGCCTGTGGGGATTACATCAAGAAGGGGAGAGTGTTCCTCACACGGCGCACTGCCAAGCAAGCATACGGGCCAGAATATGATTTCGAGAGCATAATAAAGAAATGATTCTTATTGTCAAACAATATGGTTAGTTCCGGGTTTTTGAGACTGATTATTGTGATGGCGACGCTAAAAGAAATAATTTAAGAACGATTGATAAATGAATAGGAAAAATTGTTTTAGTATTAAGAACGTATATGATAGAGCTTAAAATTGTCTTTATTTTTATTTAACGTAGTGTCAATTTTGTCACTGATACATATGTTGATTGTGCTAATAAATTTTATCGACGGAAATAAAGTTTCAGCATATCGTAGATTATTCGCAGAATGTTTTTATGCTAATGAAAATATTGAAGAACGTACCTACCAGTGAGACGACGCGCTTTAAAATGTAAATTATATTTATATTAAAACGCCAACCGCACAATTTTAAATATTGTAGACGCTAAGAATTACTGAAATTATTGCCTTAAAATGCTATTATTGTTTTTGAAGGCGAGTAGGATTTTGAAGATGCAATCTATATGTATAACTAAATGTGGCAACGCGTTGCACATTCTATCGAGACTGCATTTTGTTTTTACAGTTTCGAATTATAGCAGCATAAGAATATTGATAATAATAATCAATAATAATACAGTTTTGACAAGTGCCAGCCATGTTATATTAATAATATTAATAGCAGTCTTGTTTTGTTTGATAGATTAATATGTTGATATGGCAGGTGGGGATAACTTAAATGTAATGTAAGTGTAGGGTAATTCGTATGACCAAAATTTTAAATAGTTTCTTTAAGATGCAATAAAAAAAGGACCTGCTTTTAGTTGAATAAAGGTTTTATGACTCTGGTTCCTCTTCACAGTTGTGATGTATTGTGACAGAATAATTTGTATAAAGCTAATAATACTTTCATGAGAATACTTTGGAAGTAAATATTTGTATAAGTACATCATTTAGCACGTACACATTGTTAAATTTTAACGCTTCACAATTTCACATACACTTCTTATTTTAATGTATAAAATATAATATTATATTCTAAACTAAAGAGCTGTTGAAGTCACCGTCCAGTCAAAACAAAATTTATGTTAGTTTAAATACTCTTCTTTAATTTTTTATCAGTTAAAGCTGTTAGAATATCTTCGCCAACCAGTTTAGTTTAAAAATACTAATTATGAACCTATACAAATAATATGACGAACCTTCCTTACTTTGACGTATTTTGTCTTTTTTAAATTAAAGTAGGTACCCAGTGAATTTTGTGACGTTTAAACAACTAACGACACCTCGTTTGTAGAAATCGGGTCATTCGTTATCCCTGCAAGTAAATAAAATACATACATAGGTACATACGTACATACATACTAGGTCAAAAGCGTTACCAAAATATTTCCTTCTCCAGGTCTCAAGCTTGCTTTGCGAAATTTATCAAATTCGTACTCCTATTTGGGTGACAAACTATGAAAGTTTAGGTTCAATATTAAGAATTTGTGCCCGAAGGGCTAATCGCCCAGAAATAAGGGCCCCTGCGGACTCTAGATACGGATTGTTTGATCTTACTCTAGCTGCGTCTACTAAAATCTAAAGTTATAATAAAATCAAATTATTGAGAATTTACGAAATAAACGTTACGAAAAGACCGTAAACATTTAATTTTTTCGTATACTTATGTGCTATATATTTTTTTGTAAAAAAACACGCAATATGAGAAATATCACTGGGCAATCATTTTATTGAGGCAAATATTTTGCCTCATTTATGATTCAGAACATAACTTTTCCGCAAAATGGCGAGGCTGTTTTATATTTCTTTAATCATTTAAAGTGTTAACTTTTAAAAGGCTTCCGTCTCATTATTGTTTTTCTAATATCATCTGCTTTGATTATTTTTTTAATTTTTATATTTTACTACCTTTGAGTTATTAATAAATATTATTTTCTTTTTCATATTATTTCAAGTTTAAATTTTGGAAAAAATAGTTACTCATGAGCGTACACCATCAAATCGTCTATTGAGAGGAAATACTCACTAAGTACAGTCGCTGTCACCACGGGATTATTGAGCTACTTGCCACTGTTCGTATTTTGGCCGTGTAATGCAAATCGGGTTTAGTCTATTATACTCGGTTATGCAGTAAGTATTACTCTGCTAAATTATAAAGAATAGCAAGTGGTAAACATTCCCGTGTTTTGTGAGTTTTTCCTCTCAATAGACGAAATGACCAATTTTGATCTCTGGCTCGAGCCTTACATTTCATTTAGAGAGATTCTTCTTCCAGTGATTTGTTTGGTGATTGAAAAGTTAAGCCAGAGTATCAATTGTACTTAGCTGTCTATCGAGAGTTTTATAGACTCGCGAAATGACCATTCTACATCTCAAAATGTCTTATTCACAAAATGATCACTTCGTTTGCTTTACTAGGTAAGTTAGGTTTGTAAGTTTACTCCAAATGCCCGAAGGGCAAATTTCCAAGGAATAGGAGCCCCGCCGTGCGGAGCTACGTCGATTTTGCTGTGACAGACAAAATGAAAATAGCAATGTAATAATTTTGTGACTTAGACATTTTGAGATGTAGGCCACAAGGTTTAAAGGCCATGTGGTATTTTTTGCGACCTGTATTCATTTTGCTTCCCTGTTAATTATCTGGTTTAACTATAAGTTTCTTTACAAAAATGTGTAAGATTTATCTAGACTATCGTTGTTTCTTGCCCTTTAAGCTTAAAAAAAGAACTAAGCGGTCTCGTATGCAAAACCAGTTATTTTTCTAGCAAAATTTGATATTTGCACATCGTCAGACATCGTCGTTGCTTCCACCAAGTCCTCCAAGTTTTTTTTGTACTTGCGCGATTCTGCCAGGGCCCTTATTCTACTTTCGATTAGCCCACCTTCCTTTGATATCGTCATAATATGGCTTATGTTATAACAGGTCTTATTACCAGGCAGTAAACGCTGTCATAATGTCAACAGGTCTAAGCCAAGTCCATATTATTATAATGTCCACAAATTATTCGTGTAACTATACCAAATTATCTTCTTCCTCCGGTAAAACAAATTTAATTATTTGGATTTTAAACTATTACTTACAGCTAAAATCATTATGTGACTTGATAATTTAAATGATTCGTCATAATATGAGTTCACTTAATAACAAATTCGAACCAAGATGCTCAACAAATTTTAGTTTAAAATACATGGAACGTTCTTCATACAAACATTCGATTAAAAATGGTTTAGTTAGATAATTACTCATTTGATGTGGCCTTGTTTAATTTAATTAAGTTGTTTAATAATAGTACAAAATAATTTAATTGTAAGACAAAATAAAAAGTTAATAAATAATAGCGTGTTTTATTTCATGAAAAATTAAAATGTATCCTGTTGACTATTATTTTGATTTTTTGTGAACAAACGAACGTTAAGGAAATAAAAATATTTTTCATTTGTAAAATAGGTAACCTAACAGACGCTATCCTATTATCACTATCAGGGTTGTTCCATCTATCCCAACTGGCTGTCCCTTTTTTCCACTGTCCCCAACTTGTGAAAAACTTGTACAGTCTGTGAGCACTTAGAAGGGGCTTTGGGTCCTTCCGGATCATTGGTTCCACTGCTTTTGTCCCACTGCTATTTGACGGGCTCCTATTTCTGGGCAGTTTTGCCCTTCGGGCATCTAAAGATACCTAACGAACCTAACTTACCTACTTTGCGGTGATTTCCGGAGGTGATCGAATAGCAGTGGGACAAAAGCAGTGGGACCAACGGTCCGGAAGTCTTCGGGTTTGTACTACTTTTTCACTCGCTCTTGATACGAGCGTATGAGAGCGAGTGAGAGACAAGTACAAATCCGCAGCACCTTCTAAGAGCTATGAGACTGTACTGTTATTGAGATAACACATTTTATTTACTAATTATCTTTTAAGTATCTTTTTCATATCTATTAGATTTTTCCTGTTTAAAGGCACATATTGGCTAGTAAAGCAATACTAACTGTCAATTTGAAGTCTATGTTGAGAAGAGTGGAAAAAAAGTCCATGTATCCCAACTGGTCGGGATAGCCAGTGAGGATAGAAATAACAACCCCACTATCAAAGTAAATGGTAAAATAATAACTATATAAAAATAACCGCGTCCAAATCGGTTCACCCGTTACGAAGCTACAATGCCACAGACAGACACGACGTACACATTAAACTAACACCCCTATTTTTGCATTAAAATTAAAAAAAAGTTCTCAAGTTTTTGAGTAGGAAACAGTTCTATTGTTGGCACCCTACCGATTGTTGGCACCATTTATTTTATTTTAAGAATAAGATAGGTAACTTGGTCGTTGGTTTCTCCGTGGTCCTACTGATCAAATTGAGTATGATAAATATGAGGTAGGTTTAGGTTATGTCAGTTTTGCAGCAGGCCCGAAGGGCCAAACCACCCAGAAATTGGAGCTCCGCGGTCGACCCTGTTAATTTGATATTCAAATAGAAATCATTGGTCAGTAGTACAACGTAGTAGGACCACGGGCAAAAAAGGACTTTGTCATAACATTAATTTTTGGGACAAATTTTTCTTGCCAACCTTTTTTTTTTCAAAGTTATTCAAAGTTATATGCAAGTCCCAAATAACACGATGGGTTTTTGTTACGGTTTAATTTATTTTTAACTCTATAATAACTAGAATTCCGCTCTTTAACAATAAAAACAATAGGTACTTGTGTTTCGACAGCATAAGGGTGAAGCCGCTCCCTCCGCCTGGGCGTCCGAAGATGGTGATGGTGGAATTAGGTCAGTAAGTATTGCGGAGATCCTGTCGCCACTACGAAAAATTAGAACACTACTCGCCAGTTTCCATAATTTGTAATTTCCGCCAACTGGTCACTTGTGTAACTCGGCAATATCATTAAAATCCTTGCTTGAAAATGACGTAAGAAATGACCAATTATGGAAATTGACCTGTTGATGAAAATGACGGATTAAAGAAATTGCCGGAATATTTTTTAAGCAGCCCTTACGAGTCCATTGTTAGATCAGCTCTTATATGCCATTAAATTGCAATGTTATTTTTACATTATGGGCTTATTCCTTTTATCCACGCTAAAACAGCCACCCTAAAGCTGGGTCCACATTTGTATCATTTTGCCGATCACGATCACGCGTATCGTATCGAGCTCGCGTATCCTAAGTATGGACGCTCACTTTGGGCACACCGTATCACTACCATCGTCGCGTGAAAAAATGCGTCCATACCATACTAACCGTAGCGTAACGACGAAATGATACAAGTAAATGTGGACCCAGCTTAAGGTGGATACTCGGAAACGCGTGGCCGTCTATCTACCCTGAACGGGGTGAATCACTATCACTACATAGTATAAAACAAAGTCGCTTCCCACTGTCTTTCTGTCCCTATGTATGCTTAGATCTTTAAAACTACGTAACGGATTTTGATGCGAGTTTTTTAATAGATAGCGCGGTTCAAGAGGAAGGTTTTTATGTATAATACATTTTGGATTATGTAAGGGTATTACAGAAAACTAGCTGGACCAAAATGGCGACAGATAGCCGAAAACCGAGATAAATGGCAATCGTTGGAAGAGGCCTTCACCTGAGAGGGGTTCCTGATAAAAAAGGAAATAAAAAATAATAAATATTAAAATTAAACAATGTATATCAATAGTGTAAATTTATATATTATTTGTATTTTTTGTATCGGGAAATACAGGGCTTTTTTTTAATTTTTTTTTTATTACAGAAAACTCACACAAACCGAAGCGAAATGAGGGCGGGTGACTAGTTTTGATATAATATTTAGCTGCCCAATCTCAACCTATTGGGAGAAATCGTCCTCCAAAGTATTAAATAGTGACCAAACCCTCTAACTTAGATAGTTTTGTTCAAGCAAATTGCTAGTTAATACAGGTTTGATTATAAGTTTGAGAACATGAAAAAATGATTTATTCGCATTTTCAGCTACCGCGGAGCTCCTATTCCTGGATGGTTTTGCCCTCCGGGCCAGCTAACGAACTAACATATCCTAAACCTACCTGATATTTATGATACTTGACTTGGGTCCGGAATTGAAATTTTTCATTACTATAAAAACTGCGAAACTTATAAAATGCGAATAAACCGAAAAAATAATAAGCACATGTTTTTTTATATCGGCTCAAACTCATATTTTCCTAAAAGGAAACACCCTTCAAAGTTAATATTATCCATCGTTGAAATTAGATACACTTTGGTTTTTTTTTTTTCATTTTTAGGGTTCCGCACCTCAAAAGGAAAAAACGGAACTGTCTGTCCGTCTGTCTGTGTGTCAAGACCCTTTATCTCGGGAACGCGTGGAGGTATCGAGTTGAAGTTTAAACCATATACTCAAGTCTACAGTCCCTTGAACGTTAAGTAACGAACGAAGTCCTGACGTTAATGTAAAAAAAAGATACGGCCGTTTATGCCGCTAAAAACGTATATTTCGACACTCTCAAGGGAATCAAAATTTATAGGGTATTTTCCGTTGACCTAGAACTATGAAATTTGGTAAGTAATACCGTCTCATACTACAAATATAGGAAAAAAACTGAAAAACCCAACATTTTTAATTAAATCACAAACAAAACAGGGTCTTTATGCAAGGAACGGCGGCGGTGCAAATTTTGAATTGAGTTAACCGTGTCATGTGCGGAACCCTCGGGGGGCGAGTCCGACTCGCCTTGACTGGTTTTTTTTATAACAAAACACGTGCTTTTTTTTTCACATTTTTATAATAATCAACCCAGTAGGTAATTAACCAGCAATTTGTTTAAACAAAACTCTCTACAGAAGTTAGAGGGTAAAGTCACTTTACACGTTCGGCCTTATAAGTAGCTGGACTGGACACTTTAGTGCTTAGTCACTTTAACGTCACGTTTGAACTACTATACTTATCTGTCAAAGGCGTTAAAGTGACAAGGTACCTACTAAAGTGTGCGGCTACTTACAATGCCACCTGGACTATTAGCAACACAGTTAACTGACCATTTGTGAATCTTGTCACTTATCGTAAGGCCCCGCGTACATTTTTTTTACATAATACAGCCATTCGAATAAAGATCCATTGCAAAGGAAATAAAATGGACTTTCCTTTGGTTTTATTAATGACAATCTAATAAGAAAAGTTCTATGATATTCACAATAGGCTTATATTCCATAGACAAATTTCGTTAATCACTAGTAGTTAGTAAATTTAACAGTTACCTACGCCGATTATCTAAGTATTTAATTATTTAAGTCGAATAGAAGGCCCGCTCTAGCCTGGCGCCAAGCAACAATGTTAGCCACAGAACAGAGGGCCCTGCCAAGATGCACTACGCTAACTATCGTTTCTATTCGTTTCGTGTTTAAACCAATCGCGTCACTGGTAGATGACGTGATACGAAAAGTCACGTGATCTATCAGTGACGCGATTGGTTAAAAACGAAACGAATAGAAACGCTAGTTAGCGTAGTGCATCTTGGCTGGGCCCTCAGAAGAAATAGTAGAAGTATCAAGTGGGCGTGTAACGTGTGGCATGGTTATGCGGAGCTCCGCGCAACCTACCATACTTTTGCCGCGTCCGCTTATTTCGATATTTCGATATTTCTAAAATAGGAAATAAATCCAGAAGCATGCCTTATTGTGCTATTTTGGAATGTAAATATGATAGCCGCACCAAACAAAAATCCATGGTGGCGTGTTGTTTTTATGATAGTTTGAGTATTGGCGACAATAGGTCTGATGTGAAGTTCATGCCACTTCCACTGTTTTTTCTATTCCGTGATGTTAGCAATGTTGCGTGTCCGTTCAGCCGTCAAACACACAGTAAAATGACTAGTAGGTAGGTACCTATAGAAGAATTCCACCTATAGCGACACAATAGGGAATATTCATTACTTTTTTCACAGCTTCAATAAAAGTTCATGTATCAAACAGTTGCGAGAAATCAGTTTTTGAATTACAATAAAAATAACCAAGATATAAACCAACGGAAATTTGTTTCTATCTCTTTCTAGCAAAAAAGTATTTAACATGTAGTTTATATGGCCGACGTGTTACATGACGTCACACGGCGTATCGGTCCCTCTGTCTAATCGCTGTCTAATTACCAGTTTAAATGACATCAATCAATCAATGTTTATCATCCGTATTTTTTCTTGGACGATTTTAATTTTGATTTCACTTTTTGTGATCTCTTTTACGGTATCTTCATTATTTTGTTGAGATAAAGATGATGAGGATGATGATGGTGATGATGATGGTGATGATGATGATGATGATGATGATGATGGTGATGATGATGATGATGATGATGGTGATGATGATGATGATGATGATGGTGACGATGATGATGAAATTTGAGCTATCGTGACGTTGACAATATGATAACATGTTGAAAACAATATTTTTTTAACATGTACTTTGAAGGCCGAGTTTTACTATAGAAAATCTAAAAAAAACCTAAATTCAGTTAAACTACTCGCCACTGTATTTTCAGAGATCAAAGTTTATTGTATTGTTTGAGATTAGTCCAAGGTTTAGTTGACGGCCGAATCAAATTCGATATAAATGATATATTTCACAATTCTTATCAGATAGCTACGAAATTTTGCATTAGACAAACGTGTTAGTTCAAGTGTTGCTATAGAAAATAATTAGTTAATAGGAGTACAAGTGAGTAATTTATCATTAAAATTCCGCATACTTCTAGTTACCAAATTATGTAGGTATTTAATTGCATTTTTATAATATTTGAAGATTCTCGCGACCTCGTTTTCGGTATGGTTCAATTTTCGTTTTCTCCCAGTTAGGTTTTTTTTTTAAATATCAAATGTGTAAGCTGACCACTGCCTCCAACTCTATAAGGCTCAGGTATGGCTGCATATGGAGTACTGTTCTCATCCCTGAGCTGGGGCACCCCAATACCTTCTTCTTCCATTTGACCAAATACAACGCAGTGCGGTTCGTATCATCAACGACCCAGCGATCTCTGTCCAATTGGATTCCCTCTATCCGAAGACGTCAGTTCACTTTTCGTGCTGTATAGGCTTTACAATGGGGAGTGTTCTAAAGAATCAATCGGACTTTTACCGGCCGCTGAGTTCCACCATCGAACTACTCGTCGTACAGCCAGATTCCATCAACATCACCTTGATAAATGGCAACCGTACAGTGAAGCTGTGGACTGAACTCCCTTCAGCGGTATTTCCAACCAGTTATGACATGGATGCCTTCAAGAAAATAATTTACATTCCCCTAATTGGCCGGCAACGCGCTGACAACTCTTCTTGAGTTGCTGGTGCTACGGGCGGTGGTGATTATTTCCCATCAGGGTTACCATGCTCATTTTTCCTCCGTCTCTTATAAAAAAAAAACATAAAAGTGTTTTGTTAAATAGTTGTGTTGACCATGATTTGATGTCAATAAATTAATAATGCAATAAGTCGCTTAATTTGCCGGATATAGTACCTAATACCCGGATTTCAATTCAATTTCCCAGGTAAATTTACGTAGGTTTTTACCCTAATGCGTACAAATGAGTATATTATTAACCTAGTTAAGGGGAATTAATATAAGTATTAGGCACGCGTCTAACAGCTACCTGGGCTTCTATTCTAGACGATAAAAACGATATCGTATTTGAGCTGTAAGGATCTCCCCACACCTATCGACGCGGAATCGGCGTTATCCGATCAAAAAACTCTTTATGTCTACTCAATAAGAGCGAAACAAACGTCAATCGGCTCGGCTCGGCTCGCTTCGGCGTTGCGAACGGGACGAGACGTCGTTTTCGCTCTTATTGCATGGACATATAAAACTTTTTCTCACCGGCACAAGCCGATTTCTCGTCGATAGGTTTGGAGAGACCCTTATGAAATTGTTTTTAACTCGGCCGCCATGATATCGTCCCTTGATATTTATTTATTGATATTTATTATTTATATCAAAACGTTGTCAATAAGATAATAAGTCAATAGCTGCACACGCAAAGTTCGGACTGCGGGAATCGCCACGCGCCGTTCCAATCTTCGTTCCGAACCTAGATATTAGAACAACGAAGGCCCCCTAACCGGTAGCTATAAGTGATCACTAATTGGGGAAATTTCAAATGCTAATGAATCACGTACACTTCTTAATCACTTCTTCAACATTGCATTCAAAATTTTAATATAGTTTAGTGCAGCCTTGGAAGAGGTTGTTCGTTTTTGAAAAAGTTTGTTTTAAATAGTGTTTCATTTACAGATATATAAACGCTACGGCGTGATTTAGAAATATGGCAACGATGCTGAATTACCGTGATGCCTGGGACTTGTCAAAGAGTAAATGTAAGTGAAGTTATTTTCCTGTTTTTAGGTAAATAAAATTAGAGTGAATTTTGTACAGACAAAAAAGAGCCAGTAAAATATAAAAGTGACAACAACCGTAACGTGATTAGACATAATATGTATACAGTATGTAAACTTACTAAAACCATTTGTTTGAATCCGGGCATGTCTAGGCGATAAATAAGGTCTTCGTATATAAATTATTGAAATTCTAACGTTTTTTAGAATTTATAATTGTAATACAAAAAATATCATTTTAGTTATTCATGATTCAATAACATCCTGTATTATTTGTTTACAATTGTAACATTTGTCATCTGGTTGTCAGGTCAAGGCCAAGTTCAACATTTTCAATGTCAGTTAAAGTAAGGCTATGTGCACACTTCCGATTAAATACGACGTAGATTAGACCAAATGTGGCCGTTATTTGAACCAAGCGACGATGGTTGTTTCAAGTGAACGCTACGCATCAAAGCTGGATTTTGCCGGGCACGTCGCTTAATTATGTTCGAAGCTTGTACAATCCGCAGCCTCATTTCTTCCTCCGTTCTCGACACTTTTTTTAAATACTAACTGTTTCACCCATCCCCAGAAGAAATAGTCTAGAGGTGTGGGGTTCAGCAAACGTACCATATCATACAACTTCCCGCTTTTCTAGTGCTGAAGCCAAGATTTTCTGTAAAATGGTTGTAGATCCTTTTTTCCGTTCTGACGTCAATACGAGGACGAGGCCCACCACTACTACTACTACTATCCGGTACTAACCGGAACCGCTCCTTCATTGTCACGCAGTCTGGTAATCGCCCTTATAATTGACAATAAAGTGACACCAGTGAAATTTGAATGACATAAATCTGTCACGACGTAAACATTACACATAGGGTGATACTTTTAGGGTTAACCGACTTTGAAAAAGGTAAGTGTTTATAATTTTTAAACAATGATAAAATTAAAAATATTCGACCCGTACTAGCAAAACATGTGTTAAAACACTTAACTCGACTTGGCTATCAACTGGTTTAAAGAGATGGTTTTAGTTAGTTTACATACTGTATACAGGATGAAAAAAACGAACGCCACATGGACGGCAACTACCTTGAATTAGAAATAGCAAACTCTACGCAAAAGAGACTTAGCTTTATTTTTTAAATCATTTAATACCGCATTAGATTTTTACCGCGTGGTGCCGGGTTTTAGAATGTTGCCACTCCATGTCTTCCCGTGGATGTCGTAAGAGACGACTAAGGGACTAAAGGCTGTGTAGTGCTGTTAGGCGATTGGTTTGCAACCTGTCACTAACACACTGGATAACATCTTAGCCTGGTTGTGCAAATTGTGGTCACAGAATTATCAACAAGTTTTTGGAGTTGTTGGTGAGTCTGTGGCTCTGCCTACCCCACTCTGGGAATGAAGGCGTGAGTTTATGTATGTATGTGTAGATTTTTTGAAATAACTGGTAGAATGTGACAAAATAATAGAGAAGGGTTTTTACGGTCTGTATTTAATTTCAAGGTGTATTTGTTGTAGATATACATGATTACTATTAATGACGCTTTCGATCTGTATCACAAAACACGACTTTATTGTTTTGTCTTATTCGACCAGTTTGATTCTCGGTTAAGGATGAGGTTTTTTTCAAAAAACCTAATAATGCAGTATTTATTATTTTTAAAAATAAAAGTTAGTCTCTTTTGCGTAGAATTTGCTATTTCTAATATTAAAGGTAGTAGCCGTCGATGTGGCATTCGTTTTTTCCACCCTGTATAAGTGGCCTGGGCCTAATTTTAATTTATTCAACACAGTAAAAACCAAATCGTTTTTGACCTGCGCCTCTATTCCCGACGGTAAAAACGATATCGTAGTTGACCTGTTATGGTATTGTTATGACGTCAGCCGTCATTACTGTCAAGAAAATAAGAGCTATCAAAACGTTGACAATACGATAACAGGACAAAAACGATATTGTTTTTACCGTGTTGAATAGAGGCGCTGTTCTATTATTCATTTGTTGTATCTATTCATTTGTTTTGAAACAATAAATTTAGGATCGTATGACATTTGAATTAAGAGTGAAGTGTCCATTACTGGTGCCTGTCAGCTAAAAGTGTCCATCATTGGTGCCGTCACCCTAGGTAGGCCTCCAACAAGGTGGACTGACGACATGGCTAAGGTTGCAGGAAACCGTTGGATGCAAGCGCAGGACTGCCTTGAGCAAACTTTGGGGGAGACCTATATCTAGCAGTGGACGTCTTTCGCCTGAAATGATGATTTTAAATAAAAATACGGTTGATGGATATTTGAGGTTATGTGTCAAACAGTAATTTGTTTACATCTTATCCCATTAATTGACACAGACTGTACCTAACTCTTTTATTGTCACTTACGAAACCATATCATAAACTGGTACAATTTTTAAATCCTAGACAAAGAAAGATACACAGGCACACAACTATATGACTGCTGTAACTTTTCCCTACTCCGAAACCTGACAAGTATTAAAAGCTAACAACACGTCTTAAGGCAGATCTAAAGATACACATTTTCAGATGATGAAATCGACGAGCTACCACTGATGTCGAGTCCTGGTCCGATTCTGATGATCCTGGCTCTATATCTGCTCTTCGTGCTGAAACTTGGCCCAGCCTTCATGAGAAAGAGGCCAGCGTTCAAGCTCACTGGAACGTTATTTGCATACAATGCGATACAAGTGGTCGTATCGGTCTATTTAGTTCAAAAGGTAAATGTCACGGTCGATTTGGACTTATGATTAGGACAGAGGTCATTAACGAATAAGCAGAGGTACAAATAGTTAATTGTGCAATTGTAATTAAGTTTTTTTTTAAATATATTCAAGACATCTTCTTCATCTCTCCTTCTCCTAATATCCCTATCTTCAGCTGTCATTTCATTATTCACTTCCTTATTTCTTATATCACTCCGTTTATCTCCGTTTATGTCTCCCTTTTCAGTATTAGCCCAACAAATAAACTCTTTTTTTACTAATTACTAAGCTTTTATCTAACTTTCACTGTTCGTATGTAAGTATGTAAGCAAGTTGTCTGCTTCAACATTTGCAAATCAATTTGGTGTTCCCGTTAATTGAACGGGCTGAAATTTGGACCACATATGAAAATGCAATATTATGGTATCAAAGAGCTGAGGCTCTAGACAAGATACATTACGCTAACCAGCGTTTCTATTCGTTTCGTTTTTAAACCAATCTCGTCACTGGTAGATGACATGTTACGAAAAGTCACGTGATATACCAGTGACGCGATTGGTTTAAAAACGAAACGAATAGAAACGCTAGTTGGCGTAATGCATCGTGTCTAGGGGCTCTGATCTGACGATGGAGTCGGAAAGTGCAGACAGAATCTCCGCTATACTTAATTTAGACCTACCGTGTTGGGGCTTATTAGTTAGGTCTAAATAAGCAAAAAAAATGTTTCCAAAAAAAGTACAGTACATAACCATTTTGAGTACATATTATATTTTTACATACCTACTTAATCCTAAAAAAAACGTAGGTAACTAGTCACAAAATTATGATGTTTTGCATAAGTTTCGGTGTACTTTTTTTTACTTCAGTGCTAAAATGGTTTTTGTTTGTTTCAGTATTTAAGGGGAATGCTAGATTTTGGTTTCGTACCAAGAAAATGTTACATGAATGAGGAAAACCATCGGCGTGAGGTAATAATTAATTGTAGTATTCTTAATAAAACAGTGCACGTATTATTTGTTTTCAGGAACCAAACATATGGGTATTTTGTCAAATAAATAGGTACCTAAGAATGATTTGGTATTTTTGTTACTTTATTTATTTAAATATAAAAATAAAGAAATTGATCGATTAACATTTACTATTTTACCATCACTATAAAAAAATAAGCCAACAACGGCATGCACAGAATAATGCATAATATAAACAACGTGTTTTACCATAAAAAAAATAGCTAAGTACCTATATTAAGTATAAAGTATTTCTATGATCATAAAACAATTAGCAACAGCCTCGTGGGGCCTTATTTATAATCGCACCATAAACCTATTTTTAGTTACAGTATTATTTGTCCCTTTTCTGTCAAATCCAAATGTCATAATGACAGATAAGGACAGAGCACATTTCAAGCACTTTATCATCAAGAGGATTATCTTTTTCTCTATACTGATGTCACTAATAAACCTTTATTTCTTTCAGATTATCATTGGTATCTGGCTTTACTTCGCTGCTAAGGTCTCTGAACTCCTCGACACTGTCTTCTTCGTTCTGAGAAAGAAGGACAAGCAAGTGACCTTTCTCCATCTCTACCACCACTCCCTTATGGTCATTGGTGTCTGGGGATTCTTCAAGTATTCTCCCTCTCATACAGTGATCTTCATTGGGTTCCTTAATTCACTGGTACATGTTTTTATGTACACGTATTATGGCTTGGCTGCGTTGGGACCAAACGTTGCCAAATATCTGACATGGAAGAAATACATGACTTCATTCCAATTGGTAAGATTTGGCCCACTATTTATAAATATTTCATTAGGGTTTTTTTTTGTTATCTCCTGAAGGGCCAAAGACAAAAGTCCTTGCTTTTGTTTACTGTTTTTAATTCATTACTTTTGAGAAAAAGAAAAAGGGCAGAGGTGAAAATCCCTTCCAGAGACCTGGGAATGGAGGGCCCAGGTACTTACTGCCGGGCTCGCACCGGCTAAAAACACCAATGCCCCTATTACCAACTAGAATTTAGACTCCCGCGGATACTACCCCAGCCAGTGTTGAAAGGCCGGAGGAGAAAGTCCTTCCTCCGTTTACTTATCCGCGGGGTTTTTCCAAAAAGGGGGGATAGGAGTGGGAGTTGGGATGGGGGGGAGACTTATATCTATTCAAAAACACTTATTATAAATTGATTTATAATAAGTGTTTTTGCCCCTTTCTTTAGTGTAAACATTGTTTGCCACCGTTCCTTGAGTAAATATTTCATTTTCTTAATTATAGATTAATGAGATATTAGTGAACCCTATTCCGATCACTTGATAATATTCTGACATTCTTTCGCACTGCTAGATCAAAACAGCATCAACTCAAAATCCTTGCTAGTTTTGTTTCAAGTTCATAGAAGTTGTATTAAAGTTGATTTTAAAATACAGTTGTATTTTGAGTTACTACTGTTTTGATCTAGCAGTGCGCTTTGTTTTGTTATTATGTGTTGCATTTGTAAATAACAGAGCAGAGGCAGACAGCTGCTTGTAGTATCAGTATTAGCTATCTTCTATCACGACAGTTTGACGCGTTTAAAACGAGTGAAGGGAATAAACATTTTAATGATGACGAATAACGGAAAGGAGAGAGGCATTTGCCTAGCAATGGGACACTCAAAAAGGCTGTTTTTTTTCTAGGATGACTTTTTTAATTCGCTAGTAATCAGGGGGTACGGTAGTGTCCCCGCCAAGATCGAGCGAGTACTCTACTGGACCATCCTTTACAGGAAACATTTCGCGCGTTCAGTCTTTCAGAATCATTGACAATGTTTTTTTTTTCAGGTTCAGTTCGTCTCCCTCGCGATCCAATACGCTGTCACCGTCAAGGTCTCAGAGTGTCCCCCTTCGAAAGGCGTCGCGGTCTTCATCATCAGCAACACCATATTTTTCTTTATTCTGTTCTCGAATTTCTACAGAAAAAGCTACATTAAAAACAATAGCAAAGCCAATGGCGTTAAATCTTTGAGTGTGATAGAAGAAAATACTAAGAAGGTTGATTAGGTTAGTTTTAGGGATATGTTTGAAATTACCAGTCTAATTAAGGTTGTACATGTGAAAGTATTTTTTACAGAATGTTTTAAAAATGTAAATGTTATTTTTTAAGAATTTTTACTTATAGTAATTTGAGATGAACAATTATAAAAGTAAATGGTTTTTGTTAACTACTACTTATGTATTAAATTCTTTATGTATGTATTGAAATCATACATTTTAGTCATATTTTTTGAGAATCGGATAATGTCGTTGTTTATTGTACAATTATGTGTGTTTGTAAGTTGCATTGCATGACTTGTTTTACAAAGTATCATACGTTTTTAGAATTTATTTGGTACTTTTTGTATTTAATGAGAAATGAATTAAATGAGTAAAACGTATTTTTAGTTTTTATTTAATTGCGTAATCTATGAATGTAAGACAAAACACCAAAAAACTAAACGAAGATGAAATAAAAAGTTTTTTCACTTCAATTCAAATATTGAGACAATAAATAACAACTGAATATCATTAGGGTGTTTGTTCGGTATTTTTTGCCTTTAATCATGGCAATAGTGTTAAATATAGTACGGAATCATTCGTATGAAATTCCGGCGCGCACTTGGCCGGTTTTTCTCATTGCTGTACCAATGAGAAAGAAATACCTTAAAACATTTTGATGCATTCTTCTTCCTTCTTTCTGCTTCGCGTTTTACAATGGCTGATTTCCATGAAGTCGGGGTCACCTAACTCGTATTCTTAAAATATTAATATTAACATCTGAATCATCAACAATGGATATCTACGCAAAACATCAATAGCATCGTGTTTTGAAGTGCTTGGTAGACGTTGAAACTCATTTGAATAGTCCGGACTTATGGAAATGGGCGAATCGTGAGAGCAGTCAAAAAGAGCCAAATAAGGAGCGATTACTAGCATCCAATGCCATAATTTCAGAAAATATATCATTAACCGTATTTGGGGCATTAGGGTGTGATGAAGGGTTTTCAAAATTAATGTTATTTATTAATTATTTAAAACTGATTATTTAGAACTGATGACCGTTGGACCAGATTGGTTTTGGAGTGGAGACAACGCACGGGCAAGCGTAGTAAATTTAAGGCCAAATTAACGTAGGATATTTTTCCAATTCTATCTAGCCTGGGGGGAGGAGAGTTACAATTGAAGTGCCATCAACGTTTTTTCCCCTTTGTTTATCGTTTTAACATTACTTTGACGTGAGGAATCGAAAAATATATTTTTACGATCGGAATAAAAAAAAACAATAGGAATCTCCGCCCTTACTTCACAATTGTTGTATTGTTTAGTATATTGTATGATATGACAGGTAAACTGAAAAACACCAGGTGATATCAGTTATTTTACAGTGACAGTGACGGGTGGAAAAAAATCGGACATGAGCATGTAGGGTGATTGAACCAGTACCTAATTGACAAGGAACCAATAATGGACACTTGATTCTTATTTTACAGAAGATAAAGGTTATTCATTTGTTTTGCAACAATCAAAATTTAGGACCGTATGAAATTTGAATTAAGAGTGAAGTGTCCATTACTGGTGCATGTCAGCTAAAAGTGTCCATCATTGGTGCCGTCACCTAGGACTATGTTCAGTGAAGGGTTCTGTTGCCGTTACTACCAGACCAGTACAAACACATAAAACGAACTCCAAAATTCACCAGTTTGAGCTAATTTTTACACGACTGCCCAAAAAAATGAGTTGAATGTTTTCTGTGGGGTTATTATGAGATAGCTATGCAGTTCAGTTTACGCCGAGAGACAAGGACAGAGCTATATAACTGCTATAGCTCTGTCCTTTACGCTCACCGTCATAATCACCGTAAGCTATGTCACAATAACCCCCCTGTTGTACTTCTAAATACCTGAGCAGATTTAGATGTGTGTGGTATCGTTAGAATCCTTTCACCATCCCGGGTGACATAGGATACCTAAACTGTTAAAAATGAAATAACAACAATGGCAAAATGTCAATTATCAACATACGTTGGTCTGTTTATTTATTTACTTTATTTTAGAGTTATATATAATATCTAAAATGTCTCTAAGTGTTGTTAAATGTTAGTTGTTAACTCCAAGAATTAAAGAAGGTCGTTGTACAGAACCACAGAGTGCATAAGTGCGACTGGTTATTATCATATTTTTATTATTACATCAAAATTTTCATTACATACATCATTAAATCCCAATAATTACAAATCATTACTTTTGTTAAACACTCAGCCAGATAATATAGCAATGCTACTGCTAATTCGAGATTTGTAATTATTTAATTATTTAAATATATTTTTGTTAATCATGTGACCACATAAAAGAGTGATAATAAGTTGCAAGAAAAAAGGATGTCAAGTAAGTTTTTTTTCTGACGTTTTTTTTAAATCTTCTATGCTTGTATTAGAAAGAGATTTTTCATTTGGTTTATATTTGGAGGATAATCTCCGGAACCACTGCTCCTATTTAATTTTGTTTTCACCATTTGGAAGGTGGTTATATTACTTCAGATGGCAATGGGCATAGGTAATAGGTACTTAATGCATAGGTAATACCTACTTATAACATGGCTTAGTACATGATTGGTTTTTTTTTAATAATCTTACTACAGAGAAGCTGTATGTATAGGTTTCTGCTACTGCACAAGTTCAATGGCATAGTTTTTTTATAACCTTACTACAGAGAGGCTGTAGAGGTTTTTGCTACTTCACAGGTCCATGACGTGGTTCTTTTTTTTCAAAATACTTTTTTTTAATAATCTTACTACGGAAAGGCTGTATAGATTTCAACTACTGCACAGATCCTTTGACATAGTTATTTTTTAAATTACTTTTCTTTCCTAGGGTTGATATGCATAGCATTCAACCCGCTTCTAAGATAAACAATAGCCTACTTTCAGAGCATGAGACATGAAAACAAATATACTTACTTAAAACTGGTCAAGTATGAATCTTCATAAATTATAATATCCCACTAATATTGTAAATGCAAATAAATGTGTATGTGTGTTAGTTTGTTACTCCTTCAAGTTGTAACGGGTGGACGGATTTGGATGAAAATTGAAGTAGATATAGCTCATACCCTGGATTAACACAGGTTACTTTTCATCCCGGAAAATTTAGTATTTCCGGGATTAATAATCGAAATCTACGCGAACGAAGAAGTGCTGGGCCAAACCCAGAACTTCTTATAATTACAATATTAAGTGAGATGACGACATTCAATGACGTCACATTGACTAAACCCGTCATCAACAAACGACTAAGTTTAATCACACGGTTGAGGTTAACGGTTTTTACAGCAAAAACGAATGTAGTTACGTTTAAGACACGGTTTTTCCAATTTTCTCTAACACGTGTCCGCTATTGTTAACGTAAAATATTTTAACAGGGTCAGTTTTTTATAAAGGTTAAGGTAAGGTTTTAACAATGCTAGTTTGAAGTGAGAACAAAAACTTGGTTGCTGCTTGTGATTGATTATTATGCATAAGCGTCTTGATTCCATACGAGCCACAAGACGTAAAATACGTCAGCTAAAATGTTAGTTGAATAGGTTGATAGCGTAAATATCTCAATCTGTATGGAAAGTAACCGTGTCACTTTTTGCTACCAACTGGGACACCAAGAGAAATGAAATGAAATGAAGTGAAATAAGTTTATTAACCCTTCGTATGTCTTAGCGCTGATCAGCGCTACCCCTGTTGTATGCCGAGGCACTGATCAGTGCAAGGTCACATGATCAACACTTTATCCGATTTTGAACTTAAAAATAAGTCCAATAGAGTCTAAAATGTTTTATTTTCTCGAAGCCCAATGAACAAATAAACCATAGACATTCATCATTCGTTGAATGAAACGTTTATAAGGTATAAAACAGTTCTAAATTTGAATTTGACATTTGACGCGCCATTTTGCGACAGACGACAGGTGCAAGTTTGCGACCCCGTCCGACACACGAAGGGTTAAGCATATAGAAAAAAAAACATACAAATCTTGAGAGAAGAGAATTTCCCGTTTTCCGCGCAAAATCGATTCAAAGTCGTCGCTTTTTGGGCTATAGCAGTTTATTATCACGCAATGAGGCATATTCTGAATTTTCACGGCCGACCGGCTGCAATAACAGGCGCGCGGAATGTCAGTAGCTACGGCCAACCCCGACGCTTGGTCGGGGTTTAAGTCCGGATTCGGACATGCGAAGTAGATGCATTTGCGTTATCTATATATATAAAAGGCAAACCTGACGACTTATATATCAACGCACAGCCGAAACTACTGTACCTAGAAACATGAAATTTGGTACAAGGGTTCATTTCATGATGTAAGTGAGCACTAAGAAAGGATTTTCCGAAAATCGACCCCCAACGGGAAGAAATGGGGGAGTAGCCAGAAACTAATTCTACGCGTACGAAGTCGCGGACGTCCTCTAGTCTATGTATAGATGCGTATCTGTGTGAAAAATTATGCACATAATTTCATGGAGCTAAAAACAAAATGATTAAACTACTTTTTCCTCCTATATGCGAAACGGATCGTTAATAGTGTTTGACGATAACCTCTTTCTTTAACCAAATCGATTAGCCGATATGATTTTAATCACTTAATGTCATTCCGTTTTATTTTACCACATGACAAACTATATTTTATCTAGACTTTAACATGCGAAGGCAATAGTTCTAGCGTGATTTCAGACGATTTATGATACCTTATTTTATAGGAGGTAGATAAATTAAATTAAGGGCTGATTTTTCAATCCCCAGATAAAGCTATCCGGAAGGTAAATTTTAGCTCTGTCTTTTTCTTTCATATTAGTACTCCTAAAGAAGGAAAACGAGGGCCAAAATTTATTTTAGACCATTTCGACAAATGTGCCTTACGTAATATTAAAAATTATTATGTTAAGTGAAGTCTTGTAATTGCAACTATCTGGTTATTGCAACTAACTTAAATAACTCCTTCTAGGATCACTGTTTTGAACAACGACAGGCGTGATATTGTTCTTCCTTACTAAGAAATACAATATCTCGCCTGTCGTTGTTCAAAACAGTGATCCTAGAAGGAGTTATTTAAGGTAGTTGCAATAACCAGATAGTTGCAATTACAAGACTTCACCTAATATGTTTTGTATTTTTTTAAGTAGGTAATGTATTAATTCAGAAACGACATTGTGCTCAATTGTATTCTAATCGCGGTTTGATAATAACAACCGATAGGTAAACACGTCATCACCTAAGTAAGTAAAGACGTGTAAAATATTAATAAACTTTAAACTTAAACCTTCAAGCCCTTTGGCCTTTAAACCGCGTACGTTGTATTATGATACATTATAAAAACAGCGTTAAAATATTCATTGGCATACGTAGGTATTATTATAATGAAAAGAACTACTTATATTATAATACTTCAAAATTAAATAAGGTTTTTGTATGGTATGGAATAGGCAAATGTGCTAACAGGCCTTTGGATTCTGAAGCCTATAGATATTTTAAATCTCAAGATTGCAGTTAGATAGCAATCTCAAGACCACAAATGTGTTGCCAACCCTGAGGGCTTAGATGGAATGCCTCTATTCTAGTCATACAACGCATACAACGGTTGTTTTACTCCTCACACAACACAATAATACGAACATTGCTATTTGGCGACAGGTTAAAATGCTATTTTGGTAGTAGCGATCCAGACCAAACCTACACTAGACCTAATATAACACTACGTTGATTAATCATCTAATCCAGTTTATTTAATGAAACCAAATGTATATCACTAAATCTTTATAAAAATAGATTAAGTCCTCTCTCGTTGCCGTGCCCAACCAAATTCATAATGTACTTTAACTGTCTGTATTCCAACCTAAGGCTCTGTTCCGCTTTGTTAAACACATACCCACAGACATATTTACTCATGTACTGAATCAAAATATCGAAAATTTACTTATCGATATTAATTTTCGAAGCACTATTGTTTACTTCCGAAAGAAAATCAAAAAATGCATAAAAATGCACATTTGCTGCACATAGTGCCTTTGTATTCACTAGGTACAAGATGTAATACCATGATAATGTTTCTAGTTATACTTGCAAATCGGCCGCATTATGGCCGAAAATCACAAAACAGATTTATTGTAAAACATCACTCACCTGTGAAAGCTTATATTATTATTATAATACGATGTTCATTTGCTTTATTGCTAAATCGGGATTTGCACCCACTAAACACACAGGACATAGTACTAAAACTATATTTCAATATCAAGCTGTTAATTAATAGAATTCGGGTATTTTCACTGTATTTTTTTTTAATTCTAAATGATGGGCGAACGGGTGGCGGACAACAACTATAACCCAACTAAATTAAGTGACACTTTTTCTTAATTCTTTATCTGACTAGCCGCTTATTCTATCTATTCGTCTTTAATTTAGTAGGGTTGCGTTGACCAATGAGAAAGTGGTTGCAAGCTGTGTTATACACAAGAAAAAGGTGGTATGCTTGACAACTGAGGGGCTATTGTCTAACGCACTCGCAATCGCAACCAGCTTCAAAGTGGAGCATTTGTTTTCATTTTGTATGCAGACAAGCCTTCGATTTTCAAAATGAAAACGATCATGATTGCGATTTCGTTAGATAAGCCCTCTGGTTGCACGGAATCTAGTGTTATCATATATCTATGATTCAAACACGTGGATGGCTTTATTGACGCATAGCAGCGCCCTCTTCTTGAGTAAGTATGTATAACTTTAGACCATCTGGAATTTCAATAACATTATTCATCGTCCGTCATTGCGTTAGTCAAACAATAATTATTATGTACTTTATTCATTTTCCCGAGTTCTTCATTTGAGGCCATCTGCTATAAATCTTCGTAGTGGTCGTAAAATTTGAAATGTGAATTATTGGCATAAAAAAAACATATATACATACTTTCAAGCCTGTAATCCGAGAGTGGGTTAGTGCATAAAAAAAAGTAAGTGAAAAAAGACACGTTTGATTTAATGTATAGTTTTATGATGTTTTAAATTCTCGACGAACGGTACGTCCCACTATCTAATTAGAAAATTTCAGTCACACAAATTAACCAATAGATGTCACCACCATTTGTGTTTTTGTTGAAAATGCCATATTTTTTTGACACATTTTTGTAAGTCTCGCAAATGTAACCAGCCTACATAATCCGACTGAAACATCGAAGAAAATTTGATTTTAATTGTGTTGTGCAATAAACATTTTATTTTTCACTTATCTTGGTAAGTTATGTTTATGTTTAGGTTAGGTTAATTTTATTTATTTATTTATTTAATCTTTATTGCACAAAAATACAAATTAGAGTACAAAAGGTGAACTTAATGCCTAATGGCATTCTCTACCAGTTGACCTTTGGGCAAATCAGAAATTTTTTGTAGTGTTAATGCGTATAGTATATAGTAATGGGGCAATTCCGTACGATATTACCCCTAAATAAAAGGTCATTTTTTTTTAAATCTTCCTAAATTCCTTTTTGTAATATAGTTTTTGTCTCTTTGTTTGCGATTTGTTTACATAGAATAATAATTGTTGCTTATTTTTAAGTACCTACTTGTTTGTGTTATAAATTCCGTGTCTGAGGCTTTGGCATCAAGCTGTTAGTCAAATATGTTCTTTGGACAATAAATAAATAAATAAATTATGTTATCCAGTTTCGTAAGAAATTTTGGACACACATTTGTTTTAGGAATAATTAACCGTTTTCTTAAGTAAGTATTTTAATACGGAGTAGCGTACCCCTCGATCCCAGACTAGTGTAAATGCGCATTTTGCTGATATCGAATCTAAATTTAATTATTTTTAAACAGAGCATGTACAAAAACAACCATGCTTACGATCCCAATTTTATCGTTATTTTCCCATGTTTAGTAAAAAGCATTATTTTTCACAGAAAAACTACTTCCAAAATATTGCATCGTTCAATAAGATTTGGTTAGCCATCATTAATATTGTTAGGTACGTACCAATTTTGCAAACTTTCAAAGATTTTGATCTAAAATTAACCAAGAAAAAACAAACATTACGCCATTGCTCTGATTGACCTTAATCACTAGGTATTTATAGTTATTTGGCCGATGTTACCTAGTAAAGTCGAGTCAAGGTAACCCTGGGGACAGTAAAATACTGAAAACCGTTCTGGAACAATGAAAAATTTAAATATAGCCCAATTACGAAATCAAGTACGAGTAGTTGGTATCAATTCGCCAAATTTATTTAACAAAGTAGTGGTACCTACAAATAAAAATCTTATTTATTAATTATGAGTTTTTGATCTATGCATAAAAAACTGTCATTTGATACCAACTTTAATATTTCCACTAAACATTTCTTGCATTTGAATTCCATCATGATGGTATTGTAACGTCATGGTGTCGAAAATTATTTTGTCTAAATATACTCAGCGGCAAAAATAACCGCCCACCAGTCTTTTATTCATACATGTGTTAACAAATATACCTTCTCAAATCAGATAATAACGTCAAGAATAAATTAAATAACCAAGTTCACTTCAGCTACCAATAATAAACATAAAAGAAGCGGTACTTTTCAAAATCACACTCAAAAGTTACTTGAAAGACATATCGAACAAAACGCAATAGGTAATTTACTATGGACGGGTGATTTGTGGATCCTTTGTTATTTCTTTGGGAAAAATTACGACTATTAAGAAGAATATTTGTATGCCATTTTGAACCTGGGTTATTTAGCTGAAAAATAAAACAAGATGAATCAAATTGGTTGAGTATTCTTGACGTTATTATAATTTAAGAAGTAGCATTTGTTAACACTTGTATGAACAAAAGGCGGGTGAGCGGTTATTTTTGCCGCTAAGTGTATTTCCCAAACTTATCGCAGTACTTTTATCTGGTCAACCAATCTGTACACAGTATAGGAACTCCGCAAAGCGGAGCTCCGAGGGTCTTGTTTAAATTGAATGTTTTTAATTTGTCTTACATTTCTATCTTATTCCCTACTGAATTAGGATAGAAATCACATGCCATATTATATTTGGGAAAAGTATGTTAAGTATGTATGCTTACAGACATTCAACACATACAAGTTTGACAAAAATATTCTATTGCTAAAACTTTACTTAATATTCTGGTGGAATATATACTGGTGTTACAGAAATACTACCATAAACCGATGCGAAGCGAGGGCGGGTCGCCTATACTTTATGTACGGTCAACAAGTTAAGTCAAAAAATAGAACTCTGTTATAATGAGAGCGTCAAAACACGATAGAGAAAAAAACGTCAAATTACATCATTTGCTTTCTGCGACAAGGTCCCTACAGTGGTTTAACAATTGAATTTGTAGAATACTAACCTCATAATTTTACTTTCACATTAAATAATAAGAGGTCAGTCGCTTGAGGTTAGGCCAACCTTTCTCTTAAGGTGTAGACTCGAGCAGTTTTCTAAGTAATTTATAGCTATCTATGCTCTCGTTCTATCGCACGAAAATAGAGTAAGACAGCTTGTGTTACCGACTATAAATTTTCGTTAAGTTATTCGTGTAACAACACCTTTACATTTCATTTTTAGGCATCTGATCAAAACTGTTCTCTCAGCCGGTGGATAAAGTTGCTGTGTCTTCATCATGTTCATCTGTGGCTTTACTCAGGAAATACTTTGGTAAGTGATACTTGATTATACATTCCCTTACTAATAAACGTTGAGTAACGGTGGTATATCTATACAATGTTTTGTCCTTATCTGTCAAATTCAAATGTCGCAATGACAGATAAGGACAAAAAATTGTATAGCTATACCACCGTTACTCAACGTTTATTAGTAACAGGGTACAGCGCCCGACTACGAGCCCGGCACCCTTAATAATATAAATGTTATTTTTTCATTGGCTGGTAGCGACCCCTAAATATTACTTAAAAAGGGGAAAAAATAATTATGTAATCTTTTGTGTCTTAGAACAGAATAAAAGAGTGTCACGTGATAAATTAAAAAAGGACCTGTAAGGACAACCCTATTTAATGTTAACCTATTATTGTAATTATTAAATAAATAAATAAATAAACAAATACATTTATAAATAAATAAATAAACAAATACATAAATACAAACCTGCGTCTGCATAACTATTTAAACAACCACCTTCCCACCCTTCCAGGGAATAAAATTTACGCGGACAAAGTCGCGGGCAGAAGCTAGTGATTAATAAATATCGCTTCGCTTAGAAAATAAAAGGCAACTTAAATATGGTAACAAATAAATAAATGTTTTAACCGCCCACAAAAACGCAAAATAGTTATTTTTTAAAATGGTAGGTAGGTAATGGTGGGTCAGTCCAACTGAAGTCGGCGACTCACAATATTTTTAACCAAAAGCCGACTTCTATTAATTTTATTTTATACTTTTTAGTGATGCTAATACGCTGTTATGTATTCCCACTTCTAAGTTGATATGAAACTTTAAGATATTTCAAGCTCGCCGCAAGCAACGCCGCGAAAAAGTTATTGTCAAATTTAAACAATTAAATGCTTTATCATCGGTTCCTCTTCACCAAGTAATACTTTCTTAATGCAAATGCTGGACTTGTTACTATAAAATACTAAAATTGCTATACGAATGTATCTAATATTTGAGGAGTTCGCTCAATTCCTCACTGATCCCCTCATCAGATTCCGATTTGGTGAAAATGGGCCACCTCGTAAGTATACTCTATCAAACCAACTTTTTTTTTAAATTTGACTGAAATGTAAAAGGTCATAATATGACCTATAAAATATATATTATATAAAAATAAAAAAAATCGCAATGTCCAGTAAGATCACCTGGTAGGATCCCCTACCTATTAATTTTGTACGTGGGGGATCCTAACAGGTTGACTTGGGAACCTCCGTTTTTTCGTCGGTTATTAGTGTTTTTCGTTGCGATACAGACTGTACCTCTTGTATCCAGACACTGACGTTAGTGTCATTGTGTCATTTCAGTCATTTTCTGTTACATTGTTAAATTGAAAGGTGTCATAATATTCATATTTAAAAAAAAAACTATCGGCTGTATTTACTCACTTTAGTTATAATAAAAAATTGTACACAATATGTAAATTGTTACTGGCGAAAGTTTTTGCGACACGAAATTGTGATGTTTTTGCATTTAAAAGGATAGAAACTGACAAAAAAAAACAAAAAGCGACTTAAAAAACTTTCATCTTATGTGACACAATAGCTAAAAGGGTGAATCTTCGAGCGTTTCATCCGCCTCATTTATCTGGACATATTTTTGAAGAATTGGGCGTATTATTTTGATGCCGTTTTTGGATATTTATTAGATGTCCGGTAAACTTAGATACCTAACCAGAAACGAAATCGGAATCTGCAGCCACTTCTACAAAAATGTGTCCAGATAAATGAGGCAGTTGAAACGCTCGAAGAATCACCCAAAATATGCTTAAAAATCTGATTTGGCTTTATTCGTCATTGTGACATTTCCGTCTGACAGTAAGTGACAAAGCATACTTTAACAAACATAGATTTTTAGTATGATTATGAAGATGGAAGTTAAAATGTACAGTGAACTGCAAAAAGATGTATCCACTTTTCACCTTACGCCATTGAAATAAGGTACAAAATTGAATAAATATTTTTGTAGTCGATTGAGCAGTTGTTTATTATAGCTTCTGCCCGCGACTTCGTCTGCGTGGACTTCAGAATTTGATCTTACCAGGATGCATAATATAAGTTTGTCCCAACCGAACCGAGAACGAAATATTAAGCAAATTTTTGCGTTGTACTTATAGGGAAAATCAGTTAACCACCCAGTGACTTTGACCACACCAAGGCAAACAATTCAATACAGTAAAGTTTTAAATCAGAGCTAGCAGCGCCATCTAGTTCGTATAATGGAAAACTAAAAGTGTGTTTCTTTAGTAACTTTTGTGTACGTACACATCAATGAATACAAACTGAAGGAATTACAGGATGACAAGCGTAAACAGAAATAAAAACACACTACCCACACATGACTAGACGAGATTTCACCTTTTTAATTTTGTTACTCGTCCATACAAAGTGGCGCCACCTTGTAAGCAAATTCACAGCTTTTAACGATTAATTTGATTTCGGGTAGGAATGAGATATTTTCTCGGGATAAAAACTATCCTGTATCCTATTCCAGGACTTAACCTATATGTGTGCCAAGTTTCATCCCGATTCGTTCAGTGGTTGAAGCGTGATTGAGTAACAAAAATCTAAATAATAATTTATAATATTAGTAAGAAATAAGAAGTAAGATAACATGTACAGAATTGTTCTTTCTATAGTTATAATTATATATTCTTTCTACAGTAATATTAATAAAATTTGTTTGTAAAATCAAAGTTAATTTAAAATAGGATTGTTTGTCCAAATACTGTCAACCGATAGAAAATGTAATGTATTTTTGTGAAATACATACCTAACATACATACCTTTACGCCTGTAATCCCAGAGTGGGGAAGGCAGAGATACTGACGTGTAAAAGTGCCCGTGCGGCCTACTTATTAAATAAATTTATTTTATCTTTTATCTTTATCTTTATACAGAACCACCTACAACTTTAAAAACTTGTTGATAACTGTTACCACATTATGCACAATTAGGCTATGATATTTACCAGTGTATTAGTGACGGGTTGCAAGCCGATGGGAACAGTACTACATCAAGCCCTTAGCTGCCTCTTACGACATCCACTGGAAGACATGGAGTGGCGTTACTGTAACCCGGCAAACACACGCAATAAAGATTAAATAAATAAATAATCTGCCACTGAGCAGTAGTGATCGTATTTTTATGTTTTTGTATAAATTACAATTATAACTTATGCCGGGTAACATAATGGAATTCCATATTAATCCTTAGAGTTAACAACGCATATGCAAATGTCTATAAATGCTCAGATTCCTTATTGTCATGGTTTACATGCTTGTTTGTCTTTACCATGCCAACAATGAAAAAGTTATCGATTCTAGTATTGTTTATAAAAAAAATGTTTTCTCAAACATGCTCGGAAATATATGCGATAATATCACGAAATGAAGACATGAAGTTTCTTGTGTATGGCTCCCTACATTTTCTTGGCCTTAGGCCGTCTACCCCAAACTCGTCCAGCAATCCCTTACTTCACGGCTTCGGCAGTAATGTACTATAAACTAGCGACCCGACCTCGATTCACCTAGGTTTATATGAGTTTTCTATAAGGATAAAATTCTTCTTAAATCACTCTACCTATTTTTTTAAACCGCATTGTAATCCGTTGCGTACTTTTAAAGATCTAAGTGTATATACCTACAGAGGCAGACGGTGGGAAGCGACTTTGTTTAATACTATGTAAAAAAGATATCTTATCATTTATTTTAATTAATATTCAAATTATAAAAGCTAATATAAAGTCGAATAAAACAGTAAAAAAAGAAAAGATAATTTTAATGTAAGCAGAATATTATGTTTATTAGTATGCGCTTACATTAACTAAATCAATTTTTTTGCGAGTAATAATTTTGTCGTTTTCTGAGAAACAGCATCTTTGTCAACTAAATACTAGGTAAGCCTTGATAAGGTGACAAGGTTCACGAACGACAAAAGTCTCATTCTATTCGGAGAAAAATATCGATTTTGACATGTCACTGGTATTGTTTATAACTCGGCTGTCATTACTGTTAAGTAAATAAGGGCTATAATAACGTTGACAAAACGATAGCAATGTCAAAAGAAACATAGTTTACGGCGTAAAATAGATCCCCAGTTAATGTGTTGCTGTTAGTACTAAAGGCTTCTAAAACTATTTATTACAATTGTACAATTTTATTGAACAATATTTTACGGCTATCATTTTTCAAAAATGCCTTTAATCATGTAAAGAATATTCAGCAAAGAACTATTCGTTTAAACTTGGCTTGTGCACTAGCGTGCGCATTTCCAGAATAAGTGACTACCTTAAGAGGATTGTGAAGCTAAAAATTTCCATACAAAATGCGATAACGTTTTTCTCCCTTAAACAAAGTCTGATTTTTACAATTTTTGAATATGTCGTAGTTAATTATCATGAAAAACTATGTCTGTACGTTTTCCTTTACAAAAAAATATTTTTTAGAATAAAACAAATTAAAAAAAAAAACAAAAACAGAAACGTACAGTCCTAGTCCTTTATAATAACTACAACATATTAAAAAATCGTGGAAATCGGACATGATTTAGGGGGTGAAGAACAATTTGTGGAATGGATTTTTTTTGACTGCTACACGATTTTAGCGGCCCTACACAATCCTCTTAAATGCTACACATTTTACACATTACTGACCACAGTTCGTCGAACCGTCGCACACTGGAACCCGGCCATACATCGCAGTGCTCAAAATTCAACTTTGAAATTAAGGGTATTTTGTACTTAAATTAAATCATATGCAAACAAGGAAATAGTGGACCTCATTGCAGAGAAATACCTTCATTATCAGTAGTCATTACGTAGTTGCATTATGTTAAAGTTCTAGGAATTTATATGTCAGGTCAATAGCAACTTGTATTGTAATTGAATAAAAATCTTATTTCCGATAATGGACAACATCTTTTGATTATTTTTAGTGCATGTAGCTACAAAAGTTTGTAGTCGTTATTATGATTGTTTAATAAAACCCTTTCTATTGTAAAAACCATTTTATGACAATCGATTTTTATGCGTAATGATTATTATGCATAAAAAAATATGCGAGTAGATAGGCCCCCATGTTTTATTTGTTATTGTTTATATATAATGCAAAAAATAATAATTGTATGCACTTCTTCACAATAAGAATGTTTCATGGTACTGTTTTTGCTTAATTTTACTTAGTTAGTTTTGAGCACTGCAATGTATGGGAAGGTTCCAGTGTGCGTCGTCGCCGAATTGTGATTTAGGTAAGTGAGCTAATTAGTTGTTTTGCAATTCGTCGGCTTACTGCAAGAAGTCACTAATGGCATAAAGTCACTAAGTACAGGGACAAACACAGGCGCATTCGCTACTACTTACTCTTTCTAACGCACGGACCCATTTTTTTTACATTTAAAAATTTCGATGTTACAGCCATGACATTCAGTCATTAACTTCACTTTTTCCCTCATTGGTTTGATGTAATTGGTTTTTGACCATTAGTAACTTTAAACAACACCGATTTATTATTTTTACTCTTTTTATTTTGTTTAAATATTCACTTATGTTACTTATTAAGTTAAAAAAATAAAACAATATGGAAATCGCTTTTAAAGTATTTGAGTTAGAATTCATTATATGCATATAATTAAGTACTTTTAGCAAAACGTAAAACGAAAAAAAAAGTTATTATCATTCTTTAATGATTTTTAACAAAATGAGCATTGGATGCACATTACCACTTTTACTTTAGTATAAAATAACTAAAGTACTTGATAAAGTGTAAAAAAGCTAGGAGACAGCATTAATGGCAATCAGCATGATTTTTAAAGTAATCAATGATAGTTATTGATTTTTTTATGTCCAAAGACGTAATTCACGTGATTAAATTATGGTTAGTGACTTTTGACAAATACCTAAGTTGTATACACTTACACTATATTAGTCATTACGTTTGACGTTAAAGTGACATAAAATGCTACCGGTCGCCGATCATTAAATATTATAAATGCAAAAGTTTGTGTGTTAGTTTGTTACTTCTTCACGCTCTGCAATAAATGGATGGATTTGGATGAAGTTTGAAATGGAGATAGCTTAGGTATACCTCGGATTGAGCCCGTATAAACACATCGTCGCAATCTACGCGGAAGAAGTCGCGAGCAGAAGCTATTTACAAACAAAAATAATCATTTTTCGATTTTGGAAAAACTACCCCTAAGGAGGTAAAGGAGGGTGTAGAATTTTGTAAGTATGAGATTTTCGTCATTTTTGAAGTTAGAAACCTGTAAATTGGTAGGTATATAGGCTACTATTTACAAATGAAAAATATAGCTTTCAGCGATTTTGGAAAAACTACCCCTAAGTTATAAAAGGGGGGTGTAGAATTTTGTAGGTATTAATTTCGTTATTTTTGTGGTTATAAAGTGAAATTTGGTATTAAATACCAATTTTAGGCTAAATTTTAGGCTACTACGCATTAATAAAAAAATATTATTTTTGGTGATTCTGAAAAATATACCTATCCGGGTAATGGATAGAGGATACTTTTTATTTACGAGATATGGACAGACTTTTGAGGGATAAGTTCGCCTTTGTACATTCCTATTCTGTAAATATTGTATCTGAATTTCTGTGTTTTGTACAATAAAGTGTTTACATACAAACATACTTACATACTTTTACTAGGATAGATTCGTGTGCCAATTAGTTTTATCTTTATAAATATTATTAAATTAGGGTTTATTGTGTAATTATACAAAAAATAGAAATATGTATTAACTGTACAGCGTGTAAATGTCATACGGGCATATATTTAAACTAAACGAAGGTTATAGCTCTACAAATCATATAAAGAAGAAATTAAGTGTAAAAATTCATTTTTAAATGGTCCATTGAGCAGCAATGTATAACGTTAAGTCTAAGTTAATTGCAAGTTAATTGAGGGGTAATTTAGCTATTGTAGGTACATTGCTTGGCGAATTAGTTAGTATGAAAAATAAAGTACAACTTATGTTAACAATACACAATGTTTTTATGTTATTTAGGATGCATATTAACTGTTGTCAAAATATACGCCCGTATAAAATTAACACACTTTATAAGTAACAAATTATTCTAAGGTCACTGTGACACTCAACAGTTAAACCTAATGAGAATAATATGACACAAAAAAAAAACAAAAATGCAAAAATTCTCAAAATCGTTTACAATAAAAATTAAGTTAGTAAATAAAATAAAAATTAAATCTAAACGGTTTTTGTATAATATACCCACTTCACGCGGGTATTTTATATTCTTACTTGGCTTCCGCACTCCCGAGCACAATAACAGACACTAACAATAGTGTTGTATGAGTATGACAAACAAAAATAGGATTTAAATACTAGACTCAGTTAATTCTTAATCATAGTTAATCGAACTGCCGGTGGTGGTGCATGGTGCGTTGTTTTTAAGTGATTAAGGTAAGTGTTAGTTAAATAATTATAATGATTAATTTAACTAATAGCCGGTTGACTCGTTCACTGGTAGCGCAATATTTTGTCGTGTTGGATATTCTAATCTCTAAAAAGGTTAAATGCTTACTAATATTAGTTACAAATGCGAAAGTACATTTATTTCCTGGTTCCGTCTTCATCGTATAGTATACAGTGTATAAATGGTATACGGGCGTTCCTTTTAACTTTGGTTAGTATAGCCCCTAATGAGCACATTTAGGCAGCTTTTGTTAAAATTAAATAAAATAAAATTAACCATACAAAATAATTTAACACACAATGTATTACAAAAAAATCAATTAATTAAAATCGCAATTAATTATGTTTCAAAGTTAAGTATTATTAAAGCTGAGATTACTTAACTTCTAATAATAATTAACTCTTTCATGCACGGTGCAATTTAAAATTACTTACCTGACAGATGGACTTAGCTTAGATGTACATTGCAGGTCGATAGTATGTTCAAAAATTAACAACGGTGTATACGTTAGCGTCATCAAAATAATTCTTTATTTATTTATTTATTTATTTATTAATCAACTTATATTTACAGACATGCCACACATATAAGTTATAGGTTACATACAGAACAGTCTATATAGAGTAACATTATACAAATTAAAAAGGAATTATTGTTATCTTAAGATATAAAATAATTAAGATTAACAATATGGCCCAGGGCCTTGTGCCACCACCAGCACTGTGTAGATCCCTCACACACGGTGCTGGGGGTGGCCTTCGACTCCAGGCACCGCGCGGCTGCCGACAGGAACCTCGGCTCCGACTGGGAGAACAAGTCAAGGGTAGGATCGAAGAGCACGGTGTTGTTGATGTGTGTAAGAGCAAGGTACAGGGGACTAGGTGGCTAAAGCAACAGTGCTATTTTTGGGAACTGCAAATAGGGGGCGTTGTCGCGGACGGAGTTTGTTTCTTGTCGATGGTGGCACATTTAGAGCGATTAGTTGTAGAATAGATGGATTAAATATGAGGCCACGTAACACACTTTCTGTTTATGATTAGTAGAGTCTTAATCTATGTCCATTTTTAATAAACGACTGCATGTATTTTCGTAGCACGGGTTCACAAAGAGTAAGGTTTTTATCAGAAATAGGCCAGTTCTCGGAAGAATGGCTTTAAACTACTTTAACGCGCACAAATTGCGGAATAAAGCAGTAGTATATAAATTTGATTAATTAATCAATTAATTGTTTAATTAGGGAATAAATCCTGTTGTATTGTTTGGCGATGGGCTTGCAACCTATCACTAATATACACTGGTAAACATCTTAGCCTGATTGTGCAAAATGGTTACTAAGGGAATAAAGGCTTGTAGTAGGTACTTACTGTTAGGCGATGGGCTTGCAACCCGTCACTAATACACTGGTAAATATCTTAGCCTTATTGTGCAAAATGTAGGTCAGAATTAACGAAAAGTTTTTAGAGTTGTTGGTAATTCTGTAGCTCTGCTTACCCCACTCTTGGAATGAAGGCGTGAAGGTATGTATGTATGTCTTTCAATACTTTATTCCTTCGCTTTACTTCAAGAACATAATTAATGTGAGCTTTTATACTGAGTGCCGGTTAGCATTGCAATAGAGGACATTGACACCCCTCTACCAAGAAAACGCCGTTAGTAATAACTACACCACCCATGTTCCCGAAACATCCCGAAATTAGAATTTTTTACTTTCGCTATTGTATTTTGGTACCGGTAATACGTTCATCTAGTCAAACCACTTAGCGCTGCAGGGATCGTAAACCTTGACGCTTACAATATCCTTTTTTAAAATTAAAATTACTCCAGTAATGACAAAGGCTGGGTTTTATAGAGGTTAATTATTAAATTTGGCTTTCACACAAAAATAATTTATATTTGTACCTACGCTTTAGGTTTTTAGATTAGCGAATGTGGTCGTTTATTATTTAAGGGATGAGGCTATCCATATTAATTTTGTGTGAAAGTGAAAGCTCGGTTATAATTTCCGTAACATCATTGGCGACTAGGACAATAAAAGTCGGCCGGTCACCTTTTCTGCGTACTACTTACTACCTGCACTAGAGTTGTGACACACACTCCCTAAGGTCGTGCAGGTGCAAATGAGATAGCACGATAAAAAGGTTTTATTGCCCTAGTCGCCAGGTGATATTACGAAAGTTATAGTACATTACTTAACAAGGGCTGTAAAAGAAAGAAAAGAAAAGGCTTTCTTTTTTACTGCCCGTGATGAGTACACAATTTTACGTCTTCACCTGGCCACAATGCGAGTTTTACCGTGCGCGCAGCGTGCGATAATACTCAACAAATACTAAACGTAACGTAACACAACAAATAACGTAAACAAAACAAATAACGACCACACAACAAGCAACAAATTAACAAACAAAACAAACAACAAAAATCCGCAGTAGTATTCCGAAACTCGACTGTACGCAAGCGAACCCGAAAATGGAATGGCAGTTCTGGCAAAATGGTGGACCGAGGGTGCCGCTCCCCTGACTCAACGCGTCACAGTCGTGTCAAAAAAGATAAGGCCGTGGTATCGACGGCCGCGGGTAGCTGAGCGGCTAGCGGTGTCTGCCGGCGGCATAAGTGTTCAGGTGATCGGTCTTAATTATTTGAAATGACTTCGTCTACATGTAGAAATAAACAAAGTTAAACGCATTTAAGATTTTATTTTTTTGGCTGTAAAAACTGCATTTTATTAGTAAATGAACTATTGTTATGCATATTTGTAACTAAAACAAGATACACAAAATAATTCATACTAAAACACATTAAATAAATACACTGTGAATGATATAAAGCATATTGGGCAACTTTAACTACTTAGCACTTTTTTTAATTACGACACTTGCACGCACCTAGTGAGCCCGTGGCTCCATCCTACCCTGTACTATGATACTCAAGCGATGACATTTTTGCGACAGTTTTGTATGGATAATTGATTTGTCGCTAGGAAATTACGATATCGGGATAAAAGTCAAGTCGATGTCCTCTATTGCAATGCTAACCGGCACTCAGTATAGATAAAGATAATTTTATTTTACTGAACATTAAGTTAATTATAAGGTTCTTCTTGTTTTATCTGTTGACAAGAAAATAAACTATATAGTTTTATACATTACAACCGACTGGAAAAAAATATCTAAATGATAGTGAAGATAGAAAAAGTATGTGGAAAGCGACTTGGTTTAGACTATTTATAAACTATTTTATAGAATAAATTATTTTTATTCTTACACATTATGAAGTATTAAAAGGTATCCTCAAAAATTCAAAAGATCGAATCTAAATGTAATTTTCATAATAACGTCGACGACGCATTTACCCTAGTTGGTAGTGACCCTATGAAGCTAGTATATTTATAATCACTTTGATTATTGTTCAAAGCGTTTAAAAAAATATGATATACAAATTAAATACTTCAGAAGGCTTCGCCAACATGCAAAACGCTGTTACATCTTTTCTATCGACTTTAAATGTACGGACTTGTTTCAGCTTACGCCAATCCTGTACGTTTACTTATAAATTTTTCGAAAATCGCAAACTTAACATTATGCGTCTTGACTAGGCCAGTAGCCCTAAGTTGCTCAACGCTATGGTAAACGATTGTCGAAAACTGTTAAAATGTTTGGAATTGACATGAGCGCTCGACGCAACCGTTTGGCAGCTTACGTTATTTCTACATTCATACACATTCTACAGCACTCAGAGGCGTCAATTAAATTTATTGCTTGATTAAAGTAGCTGTTGTCACTTTCTTTGCTATAGCAATAGACAACACGTCACTAAACAACCGTTAAATTTAATTGACGTCTCTGAGTGCGGCAGATATAGGTGAAAAACTTAAGTAAATGACCTCTTGCATGTAGTTGTAACTCATCTGCATAGACCGTTCGACATTCTATGTTTGAAATTTGACATAAATTCCATATTAGTTTTGTACACAACTACACGCAAGAGTTCATTTACTTATGTTTACCTTATACATACCTTCACGCCTGTCTCTCCATGGGGTAGGCAGAGACTATGGAACGCCAGGTGCACCGGTCTAAACATTCAACTTTCGCTTCCTCTGCATTCGTTAATCTCTTCACGCACGTACGTCGGTTTCGGGTGCTTTTGATTTGGCCCTTATTCATTACATCGCGAATCTGATCACCGTACGTCGTAGGACGTCACCTGCCGACATCTCCGCTCACTCTCGCTCGCCATATCTCTTAATTCTAGGAGTGTACAGTCGCGAACTTTAAGTTGGTACTCACCTTAGGTCCAAAGTCAATCTGACATTCGACAACAATAAGGTTGAGTTTCCTAAAAGTTACAAATGACTTGACATCTCTAATGACATTGACGACTTCAAGCATATTTTTCTTAAAATGGGTCACAAATTAACGTTCGTGATAGTACATTATCGATAACGATATCGTTCTCACAATGCATCTTGTCTAAGGCTATGCTAGCACAACTTGGTTGTCGCTCGGATCTCCCTTTCTATCTAGTCAGTAACGATAGAGACGCACTAAGCGACAAGCGAGAAAGAAAATAGCTAACTTTTGCGTTAACATTTTACTGTATGTATTTTGCGAATGATAATTATTGTATGTCTTGTTAGTTATTACTCTTAAGTGTATGAATATGTATTTATTCACATTAAATACATCTTTTTCTCAAACGTTAAACGATTTTGATGAAAAATACGAAGTGAAGGTTTTTTTTAGTTCAGAAATCAACCGATCGAATTGTCATCTTCAAGAAAACTCGATGTTAACCCTTTGCTTAGGCTCTAAAAAAAGCAAACTATAAAAATGTACAAATTCAACTCTTGAAAAAAGTTAACACGAATCCGTAATAGGGAACATGCATGGATTTTTTAAATCGAATTTGTCAACAAAAATAAAAATACCGTAAAAAACATCACCAAAAGTGAAATTAAAATTAAAATCGGTCAAGAAATACGGATGATACAAGCATTTTAAACTGCTAATTAGACAGAGATCCGCAGTGCACCGGTGACGTCATTGTGCAGTTCGGCCATATGAACTCCACGTAAAATTCTGTTTTGCTAGAAAGAGATAGGAACGAATCTTTGTTGGCTTTATATCTTGTTTTTTTATAGCTATTCAAAAATGTTTATTCTCACCTGTTTGTTGCATGAATCAGCGTTTAGTGCAGCTGTAAAAAAAAAAAACCCTGTTGGCTACATTTCGTTAATCCTATAACTTATGATACTACACTGTAATTTGTGCTGTGGATTCGTTATATAATAAAACAATAAAACTAGCTACTGCCCGCGACTTTGTTCGGCAAGATTTCCAGTATCGTTATTCCCTCGAGAACTTTGAAGTAGCCTATGTGTTAAATTCAGGGTGGCGTAAATTATTACTCCATTTCAAATTTCATCCAAATCCGTCCAGTCGTTACAGCGTGAAGGAGTAACAAACTAACACACACACAAACTTTCGCATTTGTAATATTAGTGGGATAAATGAATAAAACCTCATTATCAACGTCATAGTAAATTGAAATTAGAGAATGCCTACGCGAAAAGGTTTTCCCTTAATTGTATTTTGACCTCTGTAGAGATCTTTGACGTCACTTATTTTCCGCTAAGTAATTACCTCCAAAAACCAAATTAAAGATAACAGCACTAAGATTTTCGCTAAAATTAAACATATTAAACAATATGCTTACATTCTATGGTTTGTTAAAAAGGAAATTTAGTTTTTTCATACGAACTGAATATCAGCCTTAAGGGTGCGGCTCCACTTAGGAGGAGACGAGCGGAGCTGTGCCAATATTAACCAATAGAAGGCACATGCGGTCACGTCGAGCGTGCCTTGTGCACGTTAGTTTAGATTCTATTGGTTAATATTGGCACAGCTCCGCTCCACTCCGCTCATCTCCGCCTCAGTAGAGCCGCACCCTTAATGTTGATTTCATCTATGAAATTTTATACCGAGTCTTTCATTGAATCATACCTAAATAGCAAAAAGAGAGTCCTAATATTTTTTTCATATCCTATCTGTCAGTCTGCATGTATGTAAAAGTATTAAAAAGTCCTAAAAAGTAGCCGTTTTCTATTAAGATACGTTATGACTTGCTTAATTATGATTTTAAACATATTTTGAGTAAAAAAAATTACAGCAAACAATTTAGAGAATGTCTACGAAAAGAAGTTTTCCTTAATTGTATTCTGACCTCTGAACAGTGCGATAGCTCTTAGAAGGTGCTTCGGGTTTGTACTTGTCTCTCACTCGCTGTCATACGTTCTTATTTAGAGCGAGTGAGAGAGAAAAACAAACCCGAAGCTCCTTTTGAGTGCTCACAGACTGTAGAGATCTTTAACGTCACATATTTTCCGCTTAGGTAAATTAAGAGTAAAGTAATTATCTCTAAAAACCAAATTAAAGATAACAGCACTAAGATTTTCACTAAAACTAAACACATTAAATCATATGCTTACATTCTGTCGTTTGATGAAAAAGTGAAAATATTTTATTTTTTGTTACGACTTGTAATTCAGCCTTTAATGTTCATTTAATCTATGAAATTACAAACCGAGCCTTTGATTGAATCGTACCTAAATAGCATAAAAAGAGCCCTAATATTTTTTTCACATCTATCTGTCAGTCTGTATGTAACAGAATTAAAAAACCTGAAAAGTAGCCGTTTCCTATTAAGACACGTTATGACTTGCGTAATTATGACTTTAATGTTTTGAGTAAAGAAAATTACGACAAACAATTTAGAGAATGCCTAAAAAAAGGTTTTCACCTAATTGTACTCTGACCTCCGTAGAAATCTTTGACGTCACTTATTTTCCGCTCAGGGAAATTAATAGTAAAGTAATTACCTCTAAAAACCAAATTAAAGATAGCACTAGAAGATTTTCACCAAAATTAAACATATAAACAATATGCTTACATTCTATCGTTTGTTAAAAATGATTTTTTTTTTCATACGACCTGAAATTCAGCCTTTAATATTCATTTCATCTATAAAATTTTATACCGAGCCTTTGATTGAATCGTACCTAAATAGCAAAAAGAGAGCCCTAATATTTTTTCTTATCTACCTGTCAGTCTGTACGTACAAAGTGAAGTGTTGTGACAATCAAACAAAAAGAGTGACATTTGAGGTGCCTCAGGTATAGAAAGAAGAAAGAAAAAACGAAAATCATTTATTCTTGACAAAGAATAGATTAAAACGTACAAGAAGAAAGTAGCCACGAAATGGTCCCAACTCAGCGTAATGCTTTCATTAAAATCAGCGCTGGTCTTTTGTCAAAACCATCAGGTGAGACCACGGAAGGTTAAACACATACAGCGTGTGTATTCCATACGATCCTATATTTTAAGGGCAGTTAGATAAGACCCTAATTAACGTAATTTATAACATTAAGTTAACAAAAGAAAACATTTTTTTTCATACAAATTAATTCGGCACGCAATGTATTCAAATAACCAAGTCGTCTACGTAAGCACTTTGTGTTGGTTTGTTCCTGATTCGTCATATTCCAAATTGGTCATCTTCCAAACTCGACAATTTCCTAACTGGTCATATTCCTAATTCGTCATATTCCAGATTCGTTATCTTCCAAACTCGTCATACCATGTACATTTGCCTGCACAAATTTAGAAATCCTCTGTGGTAAATGTTATGATAAGAACCTCTTTAGATAATTAATTAATTTTGGACTCCGCCTTAAGTAAATTATTGTCTAATAGCCGTAGTACAAAGTATAACTACTAAGTACAATCTGTCCTAAAGTCCTAAGTAATAGTTATTATTCCTGTAAGCACGTGTTCGCGATTTAATTTGACTGTATAATGATGAGTTTGGAAGATGAAGAATCTGGAATATGACGAGTTAGGAATATGACCAGTTAGGAAATTGACGAGTTTGGAAGATGACCAATTTGGAATATGACGAATCAGGAACAAATCTTCATTGATTTATTGACGACGTTATTTTCAACTCAATATTTGCATTACATTGCTGGCCGGGAAAACTTAAAAAAATCATTACGCTTAATTATTGAGAGTATTTGTTAAAATTTATAAATGTACCTCTTAATACTGCTTAAATCTATCGTTTAAATTTAGGATCGTATGGAATACACACGCTGTATAACTATTTGAACAAAAAACATAAATAATAAAATGAAAACAAAATATAATAAAAAAATAAACGTAAAATTCAGAAATTCGCAAAAGTATTCCATGCCCGCCCTTATACGGCGGAATGGGCAACATTCCCTTAGCCTTGCATGGAGTAAGCAAAGAAAACAGACACGACCTATTTTATCTATGTTAGCGCCTGTCCATTCTATTGTTTTGTTTTGACACAATGTAAAAGGGATTATAAATAACTTAACAACGACTTAGTGAGTAGGTAAATTAATATTACAAATTGACCATGAAAATGAAAAATCCAATACATCGCTATGACCGTGCTCGACATTAGTGAAGTACGTGGTTATGGAGAAGGTAACAGTGGTAAGTTGTTTTGCTTACTTATGTGTATATACATTATAAGCAAACACCGTTTTGACGGGGGCAAAAATGTACCAGTGCTAGTGATTCATTAAATATCGACTACGTTTATCGACAACTTTTTTCGTGACATAATATTATTATGGATCTTACATTTCTGGCAATAGTAAGTCGTACCTTTATCTTTTATAGGTCAGATACTATAATGATCAATTTTCCATGAATTTAAACGATCTTTTTTCTTTCGAGGCATTTTTAACCGCCTTAAAAAACAAAAAGGTTCTCAATTCGTTGGAATGCTAAAGAATATTCTTGTACTGAATGAATTTGTTATTCAATGTAATATCAATGGTTGTCAAAATTGGCTCGAGTCCAGAGTCAATGTCAGATACCGGTTGTTTATAGTTGCGATAAGTATAAATAAAAGAGGTTTGCATATACATAATTAAAATGTATTAAAACTTGGCTATTACTTATGATAATGATCAGAGGGCGGAATTGCTCATGGCAAAAATCAAACGTCAATAGAGTTGGAACGTTGAATTTTATCGGCTTTTTCAGGTATCGATAAGTTCAGTCACCTTTTACATTTCTGACTTTAACATTAACTTCTTTGATTAGCTAGTTGACCATTTGACCTCTTTGATTAGATTAAAAGTAAATTGCATGGCAGTTAACTGTCATTTCTGCCACTAGTCTTGTTTGCTTATGGATTTGAGGTTTAGTTTTGTTAATAAATGAATAAAGATACGCTAGGTAAATATAATTTCAGTTTATTCGATAGTCGATAAAATTCAACGTTTTAACTCTATTGACGTTTGATTTTTGCCCTGAGCAATTCCACCCTCTGATAATGATGATTAATAATTGATTTTTATCGATGTCGATAAACTGAGTCAACATTTAATAAATCACTAGCACTGGTACATTTCTGCCCCCGTTAATCCGGTGTTTGAAAGGTCGTCCTGACGCTGTTTATATGAAAACCCCGCAAAATATTTAACGCATGCTGCGTGCGACAAAAGATACTATTATTTATTAATTTCGTTTCCTAGAAGATTCGAAAAGTGTATAAAATGTTTTTTTTTCTAGGTCTTAGGCTAACATTATTATAAATTTTCTGTACGATCTTTAATAATAATTGAAGCACAACAATTTATTTCTCAAACTCACAAACTTGTAAACTAGTGACCATTAGTTCGCGAAATTTTCTACTGGCGCTAACAATTATTTTAATGATGTAGACGAATTATAATTAGAACTTTATATTCTCGTTTTTAAATTAGCTAATTAGTTTTCGAATTAATTACAACGGTACTAAGTGCTTCTATAAAAGAAATTACTCTAAACTTGATTAAAATACTAAGTTGTTTTTAAAATGTTATTATTTGATCATTATTACTTTTGTTCAGTAAGCGCTTTAAACATGTATAAATTTCTAACTTTGGTATTTGTGGCTTCTAAAGAGGAAGTAATTGGAAGAATGAGGCAATTGGGTTAAAAACGATCTTACCCAAAGATGATGAATTATAAAATAAATGTTTCAAAAAAACAAAAAATCGCCTTCAAAAACGCAAAAAATAACTTCTTTTAAAATGGTAGGTTATAGTCAGTCAAACTGAAGTCGGCGACAACAACATTTATTTTATTTTATACTTTTTAGTGACCATAATAAGCTATTATTTAGTCTTACTTCTTGGTTGATATGAAAGTTTAAGACATTTCAAGTTCACCGCGAGTAACGCCGCGGGAAAATTAAAGTCATATTTAAACAATTAAATGTTTTATGTTCTTGGCCATACTGCACCACATTTAGGATGAATGATCAATACTAATAAAGTTAGAACTGTTTTAAAGAAGTAAATAAAGATAGATTCTTTCAAATGCGTAAGATAAATCAAGAAAATCAGACACGATTCTCCACCGAAACGTTTAATAAATATCAGGGACAATTTTATTTTAAAAGGGTAGGGTATTGGCGGACTTAACGCCTATTGTATTCTCTACCAGCCGACCAAGTAATCAAACATAATTCATGTCCGTGCTTACCGTTATGGCTGATTTACACTGGTTCAGCCAAAGCATGCCAGTAGAAGTACATTGACGAGTTTTCGTGTTTGAGGCGAGAGCTATAGTAACGACGCAATGTACTTCTACTGGCATGCATTTGATGGACCAATGTAAATCAGACGTTACTCATGGTACGCGAAATCTTGACTATGATGACTTTAGGCGGTAGTATGTTGTTGTTTTCCATACATTATTTAAGTAATGATGATGATGGCATTATGCTCAGTTGTGACAAATCATGACAATAGGAAATTTTGACAACATTAATCGTTTGTTTTTTATTATTATTGGTTTGACACGAATCAAAATGTTTTCTTCCTTTCTTATTTTTTTGGCGGTCTATATCGGCATCAGTGTGACAGCAATAAGAAGCCGAGTACTAAAAAATAAATTAATGTTGTTTACTTTTTACTGATCATAGTCCCACTTCTCAATGAATAAGAAACTATAGGACATTTCAAGCTTACCGCAAGTATTGTCGTGGAAAAGTCATAGTCAATCTCAAAAATTATATTTTAAACCATTTAAATGTGCTTCGTCATTGTTGTTCAACTATCTTAGTCAAGATATCATATCGCCACCCTTGAAATAGGAAGGTACTTTTGAGTTCCGGTGGTCATCTGTAATCTTCATCAGCATCTCCTCTTCACCAAATGATATTTTTTGAATGCAAATGCCAAATTTGTTACAGAAAATACCAAACCGTTAAATGCATGCCTATAATGTTTGAGGAGTTCCCTCAATTCCTCACGGGTTTCGTCATCAGATACCGATTTGGTGACAATTGGACCAACTTGGGACCCAATCAAACAAAATACAACATTTTTCAATATCATTTCATAACCGACGGAGAAATCGGTATGCAGACCTAAAAAAAATACAAACATCCGAACATAGAGCCTCCTTTTTTGAAGTTGATTAAAAATACTCTGGTTTAATCGTAGTATTACAGGGTGTAACAGGTGTGGTTTTAAGCATGTACCCAAACGAAAACGTTGAATCCTTTAATTCCTTGTCATAATAAATTTCAAGCTGAATATCAAACAACAAGCATGACAATGGCATTGACAATGTCAAGGTTCTAAGTTTGCTCAACATTCAACATTTATTGGGTGACTGTACCGAAGAGATGACAACCGCTACTGGTATTTCAAATAACACGAGTATCGTGACTCAAATTTTATTCTGAATCTGTGTTCTATCATTATTCTGCCCTGCTGAGACAAAAAGTCCTGTATCAAAAGGGACCTCATTACTAACGAAAGAAAAGGATTGAATCTGCTTTGTCTATTGAATTTGAGATAACGCCTTTTGGCTTATTAAGGCAGTATTAACTTTATTACTGCAGGCTTTATCATTACATCACAAGTTTCAAATAATTTGCTGTACTTTTTACCTATCGACAGGTTAGTTATAGTGAGTGGTAGGACCTTATGCAAGATCCGTCCGGATCTTTTCTTTCAACTAGGGAATGCAATTTAACCGGTTATTAACCGTTTTTATATGAAAATAACCGTTTAAAACCGGCTACAACCGGTTATTTGCATTCCCTACTTTCAACCTACCGTCAAGCAGCAATTTTTCTGTGCTAACGAAGTCGCAGGCACTTAATTAGCTTCATGTAAATGAAGTATTGAATAAACCTCGGCGATTTATATACCAATTGGGATAGACCAAAAATAATAACTCATGGTTTTTACATTCTAATTCAATAGAATAGGTAATTTTAAGGGACTAATTTCTTTAATTTTGTATTTGACCCAATAGTTTTGTTTTAATATCTTTATTTATTTAGCAGACATTTTATGGATGACATGATTATTTTAAATTTGAGTTGGCATTTTCTAATAAATTACAACAATTAAATGATATCTAATGTTAAAAAGTGATTGTAATAGTGTATTAAAACATACTACATATAATTTAAGCGGTTTTCGCCTAACCCGTAAGATACACCTAGGATGGCTTCAAGCCGAAAACGAAAGTCAAACAAAGGTTAAATATAGTTTTGTCAAAATATCCGAAATAGATAAATATTTCAGAAACTTAATAATACAGAACGGCTTTAAAACCCCATTCCTCGAAATGGTTTTCGAATTAGAGTAATTGTAAAAATATGAACAATCCCAATTAATAAGACGTCTGAGCGGGAATGAAAGAAAATAATGAATGGAATTAAGAAGGCAACGGAGGAAGATATATAATTGAAGTCCCAAACTAAGCTCTAAGCTTGTAGGTACTATGGGTACTACACAATAGTAAACTTACTTGTTGTATACAGAGATACATAGAAAGATGCAAGACGCAGGAACAAAATACTCGCTCCGATCATACAAATATCTACCCTTATTGGTATCCAAACCTACCGCTTCGTAGGTACTACTTCGAGCTAGGCTAACTTGTGTCACATGTAAGTATAATATTCGCTCTGATTTAAAAAAACATTTAAAACAATATATGAGTTAAATTCCACTAGAGTATCTTTGATTTGATGTATAGTTGCCTTGCTTATTCTTGAAATGTATTCATGCAAAGATGTTTATACACCTTACCAGGGTTAAGAGGACTTAGAATAACTTTACTGCGATAATAACACTTGAAACACGTGTGATGCATCACTTTATGTCAATGTTGCTACTTGTTTGTATAAACATGGTTTGAGGTTAAGTGAAAAGCAACCCTAAAGGAAATTACGCAGGAAGTGTAGACAGGCATAAAGTTAACGTTAGCAATTTTCGATAAGTGTAGCTCGGGCCCGAATATTTTAATCAAACGTCAATTTTCGAATCGCTTTTACATTTCGAAAATATGTTTGGAACCTATTCGTAGCAAGAATTTCTAAAGGCTCAGTTAATTGCGAGATAGCTCGTATGCGTTTCCTGATACATTGCGTCAATGGAATAGCTCTCGGCTTAAAAATCTTAAAAGAATCCTTCAATCGCCATTTGCGAACATTTTCTCGTTGACTTACTTAATGGAAGTTGAAATTTAGTGGTCATGATACTGACAAAATCTATTGGATAAGCGTAAGCTATCGATACATTCTGTCAGTTTTCGAAAATCACTGACGTGATAGTCAACGTCGAAAGTAGATACTCACTTTCGCATTAAAATTAAAATATTCGACAATCTTGTTTGACATTACTTACGTGGCTTAAAGCGCCAAGGTACAAAAGTGTTTACTTCTGATATTGATTGCAACAATCCTAGAGTTTAATTTGGAACTTTAATAGGTCAACTTGAGTGGCACTGCTTATTTATATAAGTTGATTTTTTTGTTGGGTTTTTATTGTTGAAAAATTTAAAGCGCAATAAAACAGAACAGGCTTATAACCTTAATTCTCGAAGTCGTTTTCAAGTTCTGCTGAACTTTTTATTAAAATGGTCAAACCCAATTTATTACTTAAAAAATCCATTGAGTGTATAGTTCTATTGGCGCTATAATAAAAAATAAAATAAATTAAAAATAAAAGGTACGGAACTCTTCGTGTGCAAGTTCGATTCACACTTGGCCGGTTTTCTTCCTGTATTTTGTGCCCTTGGTTCTTTAAATACGCTATAGAATTTAATGAAAATTTTACCATCATTAAAAGTATTGTATTTGTATAAACTAGGCAACTTTGAGATGGATCTCTAGATATATTTACCACCGTCTTAAGACGATACGCGATCTCGGATATAGGTATTTGAATAAAATATTTTTTAGTTCGAATACTGTGGCTCTACGAGCGTTTAGCGGCCTAATAGAGCACGGAAGAAACAATTGCAGCATACGAGTACTTATATCCTTACATAGTATAAAACAAAGTCGCTTCCCGCCGTCTATAGCTCTGTATGAACGCTTAGATCTTTTCAATCACGCAAAGGATTTTATTACGGTTTTTATCAATAGATAGAGTGATTCAAGAGGAATGTTTTTAAGTATAAAAAAATCTGGATTGTGTACGGGTGTTACAGAAAAATCACATAAACAGAAGTGAAACGAGAGCAGTCGCTAGTGTAAAATGTTCTAAAACAGGATCGCGTATTTCCCCTAATTCCCCTTCTAAAACTGAACCAATTTTAATAATTCTTCTAACAATAGCATACAAAGGGCTTAGGCTAGGTTTTTTTTTATGGCATAGAGAAGGCAATCGAGCACACAGGCCACCTGATAGTAAGTGGAAACTGTGACCCATAGACATTCGCATTCACAAGACTGCAATCCTAAGACTGCAAATGCATTGCCAACCCTGAGGACTAAGATGGAATGCCTATATGCTAGTCATTACACCGGCTGTCTTATCCCCAAACCGGAACACAACAATGCGAATACTGCTGTTTGGCGGATAGGTTAATGGATAAGATGGTGGTAGCGATCCGGACGGACCCTGCACAAGGTCCTACCGCCGGCATGTCTTTGTTTTTAATTTATTTATCTTTCTGAATTAAAATGGCTCTTACTTAACAATATTAAATTAATGGGTTAAAAGAAAACATTACCAGTGGCAGTTTATATAGACAAAAAATACTCATAATGTCTTTATCCTGAGAGGAAACGGGGGAATACATTTCTATAGACCTGACATCGCCCGCATCCTCATAATAACACTTCCAATTTCTAGTAGCAAGCCCCCCTCCCGTTTCACTTTGCATATCCGCCATAGACATAAGACCCAGCGCACGCGTCTCTCAGTCGCCTTTCATGATCTATTAGCTCATTGATAGTTTGATTGCTCATTGAGATTGGTTGGTTCTACTGTGGATTTTAACTGTGTCAATATCAAGCGGGCAAAATTGTAAGTTTAGCGTTTGTGTTTGTGAATATGTGCGACTGTGTCTCTGTGTATTTGTGTGTTTGTACATCTTGTAGCTCACAAACAGACGGAATGCTGTTTTTTTTTTAAAAGGTAGTATAAACGGTATGGTTCTTGGATAGGTATTATTAAAATTGGTTCAGCCGTTTATTTAGTATTAGCTCTGAAAGAAGAGGTTGCCAATTTCAGACACTTTTAGCTGAATGTACCAATGGACACTTAATTCTTAATTCAAAGATTAAAAGGATTATAATTTGATTTTTGCAAAACAAATGAATAACCCTTAACTTCTGTTGAATATGAATCAAATGTCTATCATGGGTCCTTGTCCATTTATTTAATCGTATGGCATTTTATTAAATAAGTATTACAATTCAGAGGGATTTTATGAGTTACTTTTTCATGTCAAAGATACATTAATACAAAAAACAAAAAGGTATAAAATTAAAAAGAAACATTTTTAAAATATCGGATTTGAGATGTCCAAGGTCCTTAAATTGTCCATTACTAGGTCCATCACCCTATATCGGGTTTTTTATATATTTGGTAAATATACTTACATTATTTAATGAATGTATGTATGATACTTATTATATGATAGCCAGAATTGACAACATTTCATTTTGGTGACACCTGCAAATTACTATAAGAATCGAAAGTATTTTGTCTCCTGAACACGGCAAAATATTCATTTCAATTTAAGTATTATTGTTTATTTAAAAATATATAAGAAAGTTAAAAAAAATATCGAATTTTACCACTACTACGCCCGAATAGATATAATACCATTGCCTTTTTCACGAGAAAAAAAGCTGTCATAATTCTAAATTTGACATTGACACTATTGACAGACAGATAGATACTTAAATAATTATCGGTGGACCGCCATTATTAAAAAAAAGAACTTTTTTTTAATACAGACTGGCCTAACGTAATGTCTATTGTGTCGTAGAAATGAAGTTACGCCCTTTTAGAATAAGTACATCTTAATAAATGAATAATAAAATAATTATTTATCCTAGGGAAAAATTAAAACTATTAGTGTCTTCCTCCTTCCAAACAGTATCTATAGAACGAATAAAATTGAAGTCTTGAAAATATGAAATCTTGTCAATTGTTCTCAAAATAAACCAATTCCACTTTTTCTCAATACCTTGTCTATATAATGGTAGGAAGGCGACACTTTGTTTTTTTTTTATGTTTCAACCCTTGAAGAAATAGATAGAGTGCCTTATGTTTAACGTGTGTATTTATGTTTGTGCGTGTGTGTGTGTGTGTATACACGCTGCCCTGCAGAACCTAAACCGCAGTAAATGCAAAAAGTTTAAATGTAGGTACTGCTTTATCAAATACTTAAATGGGGTCTCTATTGACAGCCATAAAGTTAAAGTTTAGATTATTGTTGTCCAAAACATTTTACATTATACATATTATTAATCATAATCAGAGATCGGAATAGGCAGAGCTAATTTGCCTAAACTTGACGCATATTCATTCATGCGTGAGTGAGATGGGAATACATTATTGAATGAACATGCATCAAGTTTAGGCAAATTAGCTCTACCTATTCCGATCTCTGCTCATAATGTTTAAAGTCATAATATTGAAGAGTATAAATCGGAATGTCAATTATTGCGGGTCATATTTGTTGAAAGTCATAGAATTCATAGTCATACCAATTTATGCCATAATAATTAAACTTCGTAAATTCGGATTGTCAAAGGTAATAATAGCACTTGACCTAATAAATTTTATTAGGTCAAAACTCGCTAGTCATAAAAGTAAAACACATACAACTTGAAGTAACTAACGTGCATAAATACTTTACTATAGTCTCTATGTTTAATAAAAAAGAGACTTATAAATGATGTGATGGAGTCGACGGAACCAACAGCGACACTATCTTTTTGCGTATAACCGCCTGACTTTTCGTTAGACTTGTTTGTTTTGATTTGTTTTACAAAATATAAGTTGTTGACGTTTCCTACAATCTATGTAAATTAAGTAGCTGTATCCGTTAAAAATCACCCTGACCAATTTCACCGTCATAGTGTAGTATGCATCTATCTCAGACCACGTGATAATAATAGGATAATAAGGCCAATAACCAATACTGCCCTATTCATGAATAGTAGTAGGTAAGGTCTAACGCCTAAAATCTACAAAAAGACACCATTAGAAATTAGGAATTGGGATAGACCAAAAAAATAACTCACGGTTTTTACATTCTAATTCGAAAGAATAGGTAATTTTAAGAGACCCATTTCATTAATTTTGTATTTGACCCAATAGTTTTGTTTTAATATCTTTATTTATTTAGCTGACATTTTATGGATGACATGATTATTTTAAATTTGGGTTGGCATTTTCTAATAAACTACAACAATTAAATAATATCTAATGATAAAAAGTGATTGTAATAATGTATTAAAACATTATTTCAAGCGGTTTTCGCCTAACCCGTAAGATACACCTAGGAGGGCTTCAAGCCAAAAACGAAAGTCAAACAAAGGTTAAATATACTTTTGTCGAAATATCCGAAATAGATAAATATTTCAAAAACTTAATAATGCAGAACAGCTTTAAAAACCCATTCCTAGAAATAGTTTTCGAATTAGAGTAATTGTAAAAATATGGAAAATCCCAATTGAGGGAAAAAACGGTGAACATATATAAAAAAATACAGACTGGAACGTATAACCTCCTCCTTTTTTGAAGTCGGTTAAAAATAACAACACTTTGATTTTCTTACAAATAAGAAACACTTGCATTGTTAGAAACACCTTGTTCAATTAAAATTGATTAATTAATGAATTTGTAAAACTAGATCAAGAAGATTTAATGCATTTATTATTCTATTATATTATTATTATTATTATTAATTTGAATTTGTACTCCGAAAGGAAAAACATGACGGACGTTATTGTGACTAAATTTATGACCATTATGTAAACTTAAGTACTCATGTTTATCAAATAAATAATCTCTTATCTCTTATCTCTCATCTCCTATCTTGGTTTCCTTTATAAATGTACTCTCCTATTGCAGGTAACGTGACACCTTTTAAAATGGACATTATGGAAAACTACACGGCATACAGGAACATTTACTTGGATCTAAGGAGAAGTGCATGTAAGTATTTTAGAGATTAAACAAGACCAAAAGGAAATGAAAGACTTACTCATATACATATATGAGCCAGCAATAATATATTATCCCACGTTAGGCCCTAAAATATCTGACATGCTCTTACGCTCACTGTATTAAAGACGAGTCACATACTTTTGACGCCAATGTTGGATTAATTATGAACTTTTTAATATGATCGTGAATAAATTCATAGTTTTTCAGACAGCGTCAAAAAATCTAAGCAATAGATGTGATTAAAAGTATATCTATAAGTATTGTGTCTTCACTACTTGTGATTTTAAGTGGTGGTAGGATCTTGTGCAATAGCTACCACCACTCTTATCCTTTAACCTACCACCAAGCAGCAGTGTTCATAGCGGCATAACGTAGTTCAGAGTTGGCAACGCATTTGAAGTCTTGAAATTGTATTCTTGTGAGTGGAATTGGTTTTGGGTCCCAGATCCTACTTACCATCAGGTGGCCTGTGTGCTCGTTTAGCTTCTCATTGCCAATAAAAAAAAGTTTTGGCCTAGAAGACAAAACCGGTAAAATAACTAGCATAGAGGCATTCCATCCTTCCTTCCGTGGTTTCACCTGATGGTTCCAACGGAAGACCAGCGCTGACTTTAAAGCCAGCATTACGCTGAGTTGGGACCATTTCGTGGCTATTTTCTTTTTGTACGTTTTTATCTGTTCTTGCTTATGTTTGTCACGAATAAATGATTTTCTTCTTCTTTCTTCTTTATTCTTCTTCCATCTATAAGTCTTAAGGTTGTAGTCTTGAGATTGCTGATGTCTATATGTCACAAGATCCTACTTTACCATTAGGTGGCCTAGTGCTCGTTCGATTTCTCAAAGCCAAAAAAAAACTCTTGACCGCTATTGCTAACGTACCAACTAAGCTAACTGAGCTATTATGAATTACAGATGCAGAAACAGACAAGCTGCCTTTCATGTCAAATCCAGAGGCAGTAGGGATGCTTCTAGCAGCATATTTGGCGTTCGTGTTGAAGATCGGGCCAATGTACATGAGGAAACGCGAACCGAACAGTTTGAAGAACACGATGCTGGTGTACAACGCTGTGCAAGTCATAGTCTCTGTGTATCTAGTGCAAAGGGTAAGCATAATATACAAAACAGGGCCGAGATGTAATCTCACGAAAGCGGGTTTGCCATATTTGTAATTGTAACACGTACAGACACCCTCACTACGGCGTCGCTTAGCGTCGACAACGACGCACTCAGAGAACATGTGCACGTGCGTCTACACACACAAGTGTTAGAAAATCCGCTTTCATGAGAAAACAACTGAACTGTGCCTTTATTCTAGGCGGTAAAAACCATATCGTTATCACTAATGAACAATACAGGACAACAAGAATAACTAAAGGACAGATAAATACGCAGAAGAATTTAATCACGAAATGGTCTCAACCCAGCGCAATGCTGGCATTAAACTCTTCTTTTCATATGGCTTTACCGAGTGGAATGCAGGCCCTGGTCTTCCGCTGGAACCATGTAATGATCTTTCTTTCTACATCTTTCACCAGGGAGTCCAACTGATTTATCAATCAAATATTAATTATGATTTAAAGATTTGTCAGGATCATAGCAGGTGAAAAGAAGTGGTCTCTGCCTACCCCTCTGGGAAACTGGTTATGTAATGTAATACGTATTAATTATGAATTAATTTCAGTTTTTCAGAAACATATTCCTCGAATGGGGTGTCGCGCCGAGAAAATGTGTCATGAGCGATGACCATTCGAGAAATGAGGTAACTATGCTGACATTATTACTTACATACAAAACTAATAAATGTTAGGCACTTACTAACGCACTCAGAGATATTTAAGAGATTTTTAACTCGTATTAAGGAGATCACGCCAGGGTACTCACGTAAATATTGTCGAAAAACGCTTGACATGTTTCGGGCTCGTCCGGAGTCCCTAGTTAAGAGCATACGCGGCCGCACCACGACGAACACTGCGGGCCAGCGCTCTGTCAGCTCGGCTGCTCGGTGCAAATGGTGTGGCCGGCGAGAAACTACCCCCGTTTTCCTCATTATTGCAGTTCTCAAATGTATGTATGTGAGTAACTCGGCGTGATCTCCTTAATATGTCTGAGACTCACGGAAGTTTTATGTTTAAAATTATTAACACGTTTCTTATTTAAACTTGTGTATGACAAATTGACACTTAGGAACGACTTAATCGTCACTAAATTCCGTATCATAATATTCATAATACACTTTAAGGGTTCTAATTGTACTCCGTAAAATCATATTACTTTTAACATGTCACCGTATTGTCTCTTATTAATTGCCAGTAATGGCGGTCGATTTTAAAACAATACTACCTACGAAAATTTGTGCAAAATTTGCTTACAGTATAAACCACTAGTTTTTAGAGTTATTGGTAATTCTGTAACTCTGCCCACCCCACTTTGGAAATGAAGACGTGACTGTATGTACTACGACTATCAAAATTGACATGGTTATAGTAAGTACAATACGATACCATGTCAAAAGCAATATGCTTTTACCGAGTAGATAGAGCCCCAGACTGAATACCAAGAAATGGGTAGACTTAGTGTCTTCGCAAGCGTCATTCTTATAACATTTAAAATGCCGAAATGGCAGATTTGAAACCACATAATTTCAATATAAATCCGCTAAACGCAGCAATTTTAACCAGGAAATTCATTCATAAGTACTTGTTGTGTTTCGAGATCGTTTTTTGACTTTTGGAATACCGGCGTCGGAGCCTTAAACTGAACATTGTCCGACATGCCCTTACCCAGTTTTTTTCATTGTTTTTAAGTTTAAATGTTACGATTTCAAAATATGTAATTTTTAAAATTTAGTTTTACGCGCTGTGGGGTTCTTGTTAACTAGTTTTTTGTAATACTTTCTATTACTAAGAAAAATAAATTAAACATACTTTTTTATTATTTCCAGGTGATTTTCGGCATCTGGCTATATTTAGCCGTTAAAGTTACCGAGCTCTTGGACACAGTGTTCTTCGTGCTTCGAAAGAAAGACAACCAAGTGACCTTCCTCCATCTATACCATCACTTCATCATGGTCGCTGCTACTTGGGCGGTGCTGAAGTACTGGCCGACCCACACCGTCATCTTTATTGGCTTCCTGAACTCTCTCGTCCACGTGTTCATGTACACGTATTATGGACTGGCTGGGTTAGGCCCGAAGGTGGCCAAGTATCTCACGTGGAAGAAATATATGACGGCGTTTCAATTGGTTAGTTTTTACAAGCATTTATTTAACTGGCTTTGTTTGTATTGGATTGACATCTGGAACATGCTTCGATCGTGACGTTACGGTTCATAGCACGTCATGATCGTTATCGTCATGATCAATCACTTCCTGCTATACAATATCATGGCTTTTATCAAGAAGAATAGATCTGCTGATGGCGTCGTAAGCTGGCAACAAAATATCTGCCGTAATTAACGTTAACCTTCTAACTAAGGATTCGTTAATTTGTTGCTGATGAGTATAATGATGAGCCTGTAACAGAAGCTTGTATCATTGTGGAGTAGGCTGCATATCGACTTCCTGGGACCATTTCAGGGTAAAACTTTCTTGGTAGTGGTTGATTCTAGCTCTAAATGGATTGAGATAGCGGAAATGAGCCAGACGAGGGCTTTAGCGGTAATTAAAGTGTTGAGATCTCTGTTTGCGCGTTTTGGTTTACCCATGGAAGTAGTTTCTGATCAGGGTCCTCCGTTTACAAGTACAGAGTTTAAAGACTTTTTACACCATAACGGGATAAAACAGTCGTTTTCTCCAGTTTATCACCCTGCATCAAACGGGGCAGCAGAGAACGCAGTTAAGTTGTGTAAGCGAGCCATTAAAAAAGCTATAAGGGATTCAGTAGATGTGGACGCTGCTTTGCAAACTTACTTATTGGCGTATAGGAATAGCCCTCATAGCACGACAGGGGAAAGTCCAGCGATGCTGTTGCAACGTAGACCGTTGCGGTCGCGCTGGGACCTACTCCGAAGTGATCACGCGCGGCAGGACCAGGTGGAACGGGCGCAGCGGCGCCAGGGAACAACGGGTACTGTACCGGCTGCCTTTCAAGCCGGTGATGATGTATGGGCTAGGAATTATGGGGTTGGTGATAAGTGGATAGAAGGTACCGTGGTTAATAAGGAAGGTTCGCGAAGGTATATAGTTAATAGCGATGACGGTCGACATCTAACTAGGCACATAGATCAAATTCGGAGAAAATCACACCGCTCTAGTCTAGTCTTTCCGGATACCCATCCTTCCGGTTCAGGAGACAGTGAGGATGTTATCGGGCAGCCTTTGGCGAGCGCGCCGGTAGCAGAGGGTGTGGGTGGAACGGAGAGGGAAGAAGTATTGGGAAATCTACCGTCGCCGATACCTAGTCTAGGGGGACAAACGACGAGTAGTCCTGTGCCCACTCCGTCACCGCCGCCGTTGCCGTCGCCGCAGGTTAGCGAGCCACAGACGCCGGTTTCTTTCTTTCAAACTTAGTTTGTATATGACGCGCTTAGCCTTCTTAGTGTAGTCCGACAATTTCATACGCGACCTTCCCTCGGGGGGAACAAAATGCAAGCGTAGAGCTTAGTTTACTTTTGGACGGAAGATGTCAGTTGCTTAAAAAAAAAGGATTAAAAACAGAAATGTAGAAAGAAGTGAAATAAAAAAATGACCAGTTTAAAAATACGAATAATTTATCAAAAATCTTACATTGAATTTATGTCAGAAAGCTTTCCTCGAAATGGTTTTTGAATGACAATTCGTTGAAAAAATCATTACTCATTCCAATTCTTACTTGCAAATCGATTGTTACGGTGCGTAATTTAAGCGAGAAGTGACTATAATTAGCTACAGTGCACGGTTCCACCAAATCAATTCAATGAAAGGCGAAAGTAAAAAAGCTACTCTTGTTGAATAAACTCAACGGGGTCAATAATTTGTTACGCACGTTTTTTTGTCAATTCAGCAAATGTCAAAAGACTACTCCAATCGTGCCACTTTTTTTGGCATGGAGGAGACAAACGAGCATACAGATCTCTTAACACTATTAACGTTTCTCTTTTATATCACTCATAATATATGGGATGACATTCTCATGCGTTGCGATAAACCACGTGGTCAACTGTCATCCCATACATTTTAAGTGATAGAAAAGAAAAACGTTAGATAGCGCTTGCGTCTTGGCTAGGGCCTATTAATAGTGGTTGGGATTTGAATTTAAATCTCAAGGCGGCAATCCTACGACTGCAAAACGTTGCCAACCTTAAGGAATATCGGTAGTCATTTTACCATCATGCAAGCCGCGCGATATGCCTTTCAAGATGATTTCCTTCGTCACCTCATGGGAATCCCTCTGTCATCCATAAACTTATTGTATCGGATTTGGAAAGTCAAAAATTTCATATTATTTATATAGCTCATAAGTATCGATAGTCATAAATATTGGAAACCATAACGCTTAATAATTCCAACGTAAATTATTCGTAATGAAATAATAATATTCTAAAGTTATGATATCTATAACGTTTAAAGGTATATTGATGATTTGATTACTCACAAACATTTTACGGCATATATTCTTAAGTCGTAATGGGGGTTTCCGCGCATATGTTTTTTCACTAGATGGCGCGTCTGGAAAGTTAGGTCCTTTTGACAGTTAATATTAAAAATTATAAATTTTTACTACATAAATATTTGAATAATGTATGTATCAAGTGAAAAGTTAAATTGTCACTTCGTTTGGTCTTCTTAACGTCAACTGTCAAAAAGACCTCAATTCCCAGAGGCGCCATCTAGTGAAAAAACGGATGTGCGGAAACCCCCATTGTCTTTAAGATTCAATCATTTCAGTACCTAAAGTTGCAATGGAGTGAACAAGCGCATCGAACGAATAATAACATTTTGGTCAATGCAACACTGAATCTGTTGGGTTGGGTTTTTTTATATACGATTAGTGATTCTAGTGAAATACTGCTAAAACATCGTTGCAAACGTTAGATATACATTTTATGTACAGCATCTTAACTGCCGCTCTCAAAATCAATTAAATTTAATGCTTGATTAAGGTAGCTGCTGTCACTTTCTTTGCTATAGCAATAGAATAAGACAACACACGTCACTAAACAAGCGTTCAATTTAATTGACGTCTCTGAGTGCGGAAGTTAGTCCTTATAATTGCTATGATAAAGATAAAGATAAAGATAAAAGTCATTTATTCAGTAAGTAGGCCGCACGGGCACCTTTACACGTCAGGAGTCTACCAGCGCTTCCCAAGAGGAGACCACTGCCGAGAAGAAACGCCGCAAGAAACTCAGCAGTCAGTCATTTTTTAACCAACTTTTTAACAAAAAATTTTATGACAAGTAATATTAACTTTATGAAACATGACTCCCGAAAATTTAAAGCGTAAATTACACTTTCAACATCATGAGTAGTGTTATTATGATAAACGAACGTTGTAAAACGCAACTTTAATTTTATTGCAGATAATTATGGCAGATAATTATAGATCCGTTTGTATATTTCCAGGTGCAGTTTGTGTTAATCATCATGCAGTGCATAGTAGCAGTGAGCGTGTCGGAATGCCCGCCTACGAAAGAGTTCGCATCCTTCATCACCTGCAACACAGGTTTCTTTCTTCTTCTCTTCTGGAACTTCTACAAAAGATCTTATAAGGAGAAGAAGAATTGAAAAGAGAGAATGAGACAGTTATCACATAATTATGAACCAAATAAATAATATAAACTGGTTGTTTAAACCTTGTCTGTTTTTGACCTGAGGGCTTATTGTCTAACGCACTCGCAATCGCAACCGGCTTCAAAGTGGAGCAATTGTTTTCATTTTGTATGCAGACAAGCCTTCGATTTTCAAAATGAAAACGATCGTGATTGCGAGTGCGTTACGCAATAAGCCCTCTGTATGTTATGTTGGTATGTGTGAATGGACCTGGCCCTTGTGGAGACTGAATGGAAAGCCTGATTTCGAAAATCGAAGTGATACATTTATCTTAGCTTCGCTAGTTTCTATGGGCAATTGGGCAACAGCGCTTGTGATCAGCCATCTTGAACGCACTTATCCCTGAAAGGACTCCAAAAGTTCAGAACATGTCAGAACGTTTCGGCTTTTAATTTAATTGTGAGATTTAAACGTTTTTCCTTTAGATAAAAACAAAAATAGGAAGATATGTGACCATGTGCGCGGGTTTGAACTTATTAATATAGGTGCTGAGCACCTAATCCGAGTCATTTGTCCGGCGGCCACCGATCTGTCAACACAGTGCGATAACACCGTGTTGCTCGTTTTTAAGTCCTTTAATAGTTCAAAACAAAAAATGTTTTTTTTTGTATTTATTATATTTGTTTAATAAGTGTTTGCGAATTAAGGTGTCGCGGCACGTATTACCTATTTTGACCCCCGACGCATAAACATATTTGTGTATCTGTGTATCTGTTTGTGGTATCGTAGCTCTTAATTGGTTGAACCGATTTAGATGCGGTTTTTTTAATTTGAAAGCAGGTTTTTTAGCGGTGGTTCTTAGCTAGGTTTTGTAAAAATGGGTTGGGCCGTTTGAGAGATATCAGCTCGGAAATAAGAGGTTACCATTAGATCGGGGGTTTTTATCTATCTTATAGTGTCTTTTACGACGACAACATGTCTTCCCCTTTTGCTTTAATCTAAGGTTTTTCCCATTGTTCTAAACATGTCTCACGTTAGTTTAAATGTATGGTTTTTAACGAACAGTGTGGAAAAATCCAGTTCCTTGAAAAATATTAAAGAAGACTGTCTTACGAACCATTTGGTTAAATGTCAGCTGTTCGTAGAATGTAATAAAAATGATAAGTACATTATTTAATGCAGATTTACTCTGTTTTATGTAAGAATAATTTTATTGTATGCGAGTAAGAAATATGGTTCACTAAGAGTACTTGTTGATAAAAAATACTGTCAAAATGTGCTAACAAAAAATACTTGGTTCCTAAACCAGTTTTCTTGTATCTCTTATGCCCTTACTATAAACGTGGAATAACCTTGGAGTAGCTATGCCATGTTTTGTCCTTACCTGTCGCTGTGATATTTAAATTCGAAGGATAAGGACAAAGCATGGCTTAGCTACTCCATGGTTACTCCACGTTTATAAGGGCATTATGGTTTTGGATTTCCCCATACTATCGCAGTAAAAAAATTTACTGCCATTCGTTGAAAACCATTTTTAAGAGGTTCTAATGTTTATAATAATCACTTTAGATTTGACTGATGTACCTATTTGCTGATTTTTTTTTTAATTTTACGAGTACTATAATATAAATGTCGTTGTATAGAGGAAAACGTGACATGTAATATACAAGATGTGCGTTTGGGAGAGCGAAACATGGTATTTTCTTAGTTTATAAGCGTAAATTATGTTTTATTTAAGTGAAATAAAGATGTGGAATGAAATTTGGTAAACCTTTTTTTTTATATTTGCATTTTACGTGCCAAATATGGTGAAGTCCCATTCAGATCATGTGTTTACTCACCAGAATGTGCCCAGGAAATACATAACCTCATCCCACAAGGGAATGCAAATAACCGGTTATAACTGGTTTTAACTGGTTATTTTCATACAAAAACGGTTAATAACCGGTTAAATTGCATTCCCTACATCCCACCCTCCACTTTTGGTCTAAGATCCGAATAGGAGACGATCTTCACCCAGCTGTTTTATAGAATACGCAAACGTTAGGTTTAGTGCAAATTATAAGTACCGACTTACCTACCTACCCAATGGTTATTATGGGAAGAAATAGTCAACCTAACGTTTGCATATTCTATAGGCTTCATACTTTCGATTAGTATGTAATTGTTCTATTAAACAAGCAATAACAATTTAAAAAAGAAATCATCACATCAGGTGAGACTGAGGTTAAACGCAAACCCATTAAAAATAAGGGAGACAATTTATTAGTCAGTTACATAAATTGATTTGACCATGATAATCTAGCACTAAAAAGCGAATTGAAGTGAATTGGCACCGGCTGCCTATATACTTACTATCTGTGACTCCAGACAAGATGCTTAAGGCCCGGTACCCACTAAGCCGGACGGGCAATTTTGCCGGATGCCGCCGGTAAGGCTAGTGGCTTATGAAGCTGTTCACACACCCTTACCGGCATCCGGCAAAATTGCCTGTCCGGTATACTGGGAACCAGGCCTAATATTAACATAAACGATTTTCGAAAACTGTCATATTGTATCAAATTACATAAGGGCTCGATGCGACCGACGGCAGCTTACGACAATCCTATACATATTCGATAAGAATAGAATAGAATAGAATAGAATAGAATAGAAAATATTTATTCAACGCACACAGAAAAAAACAACGATAACGTTCGTCGAATACATCTTGTCTAGGGCCACTGAACACTTAATAACTAAATGTAAAATCACTAAATACATGTCACGTTTAGTAGCTTTGCAAAGGTAAAAAAAAACATATCGTGTCATAACATTTTTATTTTAAACATTATTATGAACTTGTTCGCAAAACTATACAAATCATCAGTCATAATTATATCAAACAGTTTTAGAAGCCATTCAATATTTCTATTAGTAATCATTGGAAACCTGTGTTCCCCGTCACACCAAACACATGGACGTTGGTAGGCGAGTGACAAGTTTAAAAGTTGAAATGGGGAGGACACTTAAGCGGTAAACGCACCAAGAGCGGAGCGGCGGCGAGGTGCGGCACGTTCCTATACAAAAAACCCGACTGTTGCTTACCAACTTTAAATCGTTATTAATCCTAAATGATCATTCAAACATAAAAATGATGAAAGAAACCTGAAGATGATTTTTAAATACCTATTCAATGATACCCCATTTGTCATAGTAAGTAGAGTTTTTTCTTTTTTACAATATGGCGTCTGGGTGCCGCCATATTGAATTTTGATTACTGTCATATCTTTAGTGACATTTACAAGATCAAGTTAAATCGATTGACATAAGAATCATCAAAATCGGTCCACGCGTTTAGTTTCTTCAGCGCCACAAAGGAACATACAAACATTTTATAGGCTGATAACACGTTACCCTCCTCCTCCAGCAGTCGGGTCAAAAGCGTCCCCAAAGCGTAGCAGGGGGCGGTTTTAGTATACAAACGCGTCGCAATGCCGCCGCCTCGCTATCAGTGTGTTATGCTCCAGACACACGGCGACACCTGACACTAGACACTCAGTGTACCTATACATCGACTGTCTGTGTGTGTCCACTGCCGCGACACTTAGTTGCAGATGTAGATGGTAAGCAATGGACACTAGTGTCGACATTTATGTTGAGTGTGAGTTACGTCGTGTGTCCTGAGCATTAGCAGCTTCACTGGTTCAGCTCAACTGGGCCCTTATTTCACGTTTTACAAGCCTCTCTTGCTTGTTGCAGGTAAAACTATTGATAATGAAATAACAGCTCTTATTCACTTAGCAGTAAGAACTATCAATCAACAACCTGATTACGATATAGAAACAAGTTAAGCTTAACCAAAGTGGAATAAATGCCCTGGTTGGATTCACAGAAGAAGGTTGAGTCAAGCGACCTACAACAAGGAACGCATACATTATCGCATATTTATCGAGTGACAAAATGTGGATAAAGCATTCGTCACTCTCGTACTTACATACGTGTCAGAAAGTGACGGATGTTTTATCCACATTTTGTCACGTGATAAACGCAGCCATATTAGGCATATACTGGGTTAAACTAAGATGGAGGGTAGGGAAAATAAAAATAAACCGACTGTTCATTGGAAGCAACTCTGTGAAGATCTTATAGTTTTAATTGTCATTTTTTAAACTTAAAATAGTGGGAAGACAATGACAATCGTCAATACCAGATACAATGGACTCATCCAAACAACAGATCAGATCAAACTTTAACCTAAAAACCACTATAACCCACAGAAAAAAATCGGCCCTAATACGGATGTTGTATCGCTGTCAGTTCAGTTTAGCGTTATATATCTCGTCTAAGGTTTATTCTACTCAATAAAGCCATATTGCTTTTGACGTTATCGTAAGGTAAGGTGGGGAAGTGAGTTTAAGGGGCAAGTGCGTCAAACCAATAATACCTCCTAAAAAATATATAGATTGTCGCACTTACCCCGATGACGCTCTTGCCCCACCTTGGGGTAAGTGCGTCTATGGGGCAAGTGCGTCAAACAAACAATACCTCCTAAAAATATATGGTTTGTCGCGCTTACCCCACCTTACCTTAATGTTTTCAACGCGACCGCTAAAAACATTAAAAATACGATAACATGTCAAAGGCAATATGGTTTTAGCCACTAGAATAAAGCCCATAAGCCCTAAAGCCCCAGTTTTGTCTGCGTCACGCAAAAGACTCGATTTAAAAAAAGCTACAAAAGCAGTCCCGTTACCGGTTTTACTAATCGCAAGTCTATTCAACACCTTATTCCTATTGGCAGAGAGTCCTGTATCTCGCTTTGGAAGAATTGAACGTGTATACCTACTTAGTACATTTAAAACTCTATCTAGTTTTTCATATATACCTTATTTACTTATATTTATAATATATTCGTATTACCAGTCAAGGAATAACAGATCAAAATATATCCTTTCGTACCAATGAATACATTTTTCATAATAGTTTTCAGGATATACCTTTGCTTATACACATAAAGTTTGTAAGCAGAAAAGTACGAATGGGCATTCCATTTTTAAAACAAGTGGTTATTTCTTGTTTTGAAAACTATATCGGTGTTAACGATAAGGCTACTGTCACTGTCAATATTTAGAAGAAATTCCAATACTTTATCAAAACAAAACGATGTGGTTTAAAGCAAAGTGGAATAGATATTGAGTAAGGTAAGATGGGGTAAATGCGCCTACGGGGCAAGTGCGTCGAACCAAGAACATAAAAAACGTATGGTTCGTCGCACTTGTCCCGTAGATGCACTAACCCCAAGGTGGGGCAAGAGCGTCAACAGGGGATATTGTTGGTTTGGCGCACTTGCCCCGTAAACGCCCTTACCCCACTTTACATTAATCGTGTCAGCTACATCGTGACTCAAGTAATACCAAGAGCCCTTTATTTATCACATTATTCTTACAGGGTGTAAAAACGAACGCCACATGAACGGCAACTTACCTTAAATATTGGAAATAACAAGTTCCACGCAAAGGACGTACTTATATGATTTGTAAATAAAAAATACAATAAGTCATTATATATATAAAACAAAGAAAGTATCTACTAGCTTGAATATAATTTGATAAAATGGTTGAGCAAGTCATAGTATACATCTTAGTATTAACTTAACTAACGTTAAAAATGCCTTTTTTACCCATTATAGAGTGTACCGAAAAACCCTTTTAAATAAAAAATCCGTTCGTTAAGTCACACTCTATTAACAGTTTTTATTGAACGGGATTATTGCCCCCTTTACATTGCATCCAATTCGAAATATTAAAACAAAAAATATTAATCACACAATAAGTAAGAAAGGACCAACTCTATCAATTATCTTATTTTTTAAGGTAACAGTTTTGAATTGGATGTGTTAATGAAAGTCGTGACATAATCCAAAAGTATTTTTTATAACTTTTTAAAATTGCCTACCCAATTATTATTATATACAAATATTCCCTTCAATCATTTTAAAAATAAATTAAATCATCGATTAAATACTCAGAACAAACCAGGGCCCGTATTATGGTTGCCTTTATCGCGGTGGATAAAGTATCCGACACTCTCGAACTTACATACTGGTCAGAAAGTGACAGATGCTTTATCCACGTTGATCCACATCGATAAACAAGAGCATAATAGGCCCGCAGATGCCAGTCAAATATCAGACAGGCAGGCAAGTTGACAAGGCATCTGGTTTAAGCTTCACTTGAGAGGCTCAATACAACATTAGTACCCACAGGCAATATAGAAGACTTAATTATAACAAGATAAACAAAGGTTCTGCTTCTAAATTTAATATTTCATAACAGACGTTGCTATTAAATTAAAAAAATCATTGGTGTATGCCATGTTGCAGAAACGTTTATTCAATTTTATGTTGCCTTCATAATTTGCGTGCTGATTTTAACTTGTAAATTTATCAGAAAGTGACAAGTGTCATAAGACTTACTGCACGTTTAGGCGACTGGGTGAAAGTTAACAACATTATGTACACTCATTTCATAATGATTGATGCCATGTTAAATATTTTTAAAAGCACAAAGGTAGAAAGAAAGCTTTGTTTCTGGCTAAGGGGTAACTATGGCACCATTTTGCAATGCTGTTTAAGTTGAGTGAAATATAGTGAGCGCTAGTGATATTTTGAGGCTGCGTCCGATTTGTCAACTGAAATTTGAATAATAACAGCTATATTTATTGATATAGTCCATTTGATATTGCATATATTCACTCTAATTAGAGATCACTAGGTTCCATTTATTCCTGAGTTAAGAATCGGGAAAAAGAGTTGACCATAGTAAAATGAACAGCTTACAACGTGGTTTCAAGGTTCAGGTCATATATTTTAAAATTGTAAAACTTTAATCGTTTTACTCATCCATGATTTAGCAATTATAAGAAAGTGACAAGGCGCTTAAGGTAAAGTCCGAAACCAAATTTTGGGAGTCATTCCCTTGTTAAAATGGCTTCTATAAGTCTTTCGTGTTTATGCCATTGTCCAAGAAATATCTATGAAGAATTAACTTGTATATGCGTTTCATATCTACACTTATATTTCATATTTACATAATATTATAATAATCTACAACTTAATTAACTTTCTTCTCATTGCTCCTATCTTTGATCCCGTTAATCCCGTTTTCTTTATTTTCAATTTTGACTCCATCTTGGTTGACATCACCGTTGGTCGACTCCACGGGTTTCTTGTAGGCCTTGTAGTAGAAGTCATAGAAGAGATAGTAGAAGAAGATGGAGTTGGGAAGAGTGAAGACGACAGACCAGCGGGGGTAGCCACAGTCGTAGAAGAGAAGTTGGAAGGAGTGGAGGAACGCAATGCAGAATTGAAGCTGAAACAGAAAAAAGTAATAGTTAGCATCTATTTTAAATGTTTAGAGTTCCATTACGGACTTTGCTTTCCTGAGAGAATTCGAATCCTCTCAGGAATAAATACTGAAAAAAAAAATTGGTCGCTTCTAACAAGATTTTGATTGTTGTGCATAGGTGTCTTGAATCCATACGAGCCTGACAAGACGTTAGACGCATCAAATAAGATTTTAGTTGAATCGCTAAAGAACTTGCTGTTTTTACTATAAGTTTTGTTTGATATAACTAATATCATGAATAGTGTATTCATTTTATGTCAACTAAGAGAAAACCTCTCTTGGTTAGCTCACATTTTTTTGAGTGAGGAAACGAATTCGCCGGTAAAAGCTAGTTTATAGATAAACGATACACTTACCATTTGTAACGTAGTAATGTGTCGTTTCCACGAAAACAGCCTCTGGTACTTCGGACCCATAGCAGCAAACATGTAGTAGGTATACATGATGATGTGCACGAAGGAGTTGATGACTCCAATGAGGGTCCCATGGCCTCCTGGGTAGTACTTCGTGGCACCCCAGGATATCATGGGCATGACGGTGTGATGATACATGTGGAGGAAGGTGATCTGCCTATCCTTCTTTCTGATCACGAAGAAGATAGTGTCGAGGAGTTCAGACATCTTCGCTAGGAAGTAGACGTAGACTCCTCTTGCGATCTGGAAGGTGATTATGATTGCTTAGTTAAAGAACAATGGAATATAAAGGAACTTTAAAAATAGTTTGACTATCATAAGAGCGTATGAAAATGAGTATAAGAGAAATTACTTGTACAAACCAGAGGTATATCTTTTAGAGCTATTGTATTGTATATGTATAATTGTTTTAGCTCACAAAATTGAAAATAGTGAGGTCATCCATAAAACTATCTCAAATAAAGTAATAAATATTTTAAACATTTTGTTTCTTTTGTGGTGTTGTTTTGCTGTATATAAATGAATTAACGATGTACATCCGTCAGAATTAATATACTTTTCAACACCACCATGACTTGCAACCTTTTCTTACAATTTGATTTATATAATGATAAAAAATGAAGTTCTTGTAATAATGTACGGGATGTCAATTGATCGGGAGAATTATAACAACGTACCAATGCAATGGGACCCTTTTCCTAAATCTTCTCCGTCCGTCCGTCCGTCTATCTGTCAGCGGGCTGTTTCTAATAAACCGTTATAACTAGACACTTTTAATTTTTACAGTGTGTATTACTACTATCGGTATAAAATCTTTTTTCATACAAAATACGTGTTTAATATTGTACAGTCGACTACAAAGAGATGTATCCACTTTTGGCACAAATTACGACGCAATAAGGTGAAAGAGTGTGTACAGTCAACAGCATAAATAAGTGATCATTTATATACCTTGTAACTTTAACGTCGTGTTTGAAATGTAAAACGATTGAAAGCGACAAGGTACATAAATGATTACTTATTTATGCTGTTGACTGTACATCTCTTTGTTGCTGACTGTACGGTGGTACGAAACTCTTCGTATCCGACTCGCAATTGGCCAAGTTTTTTCTAGTTTTTAGTAGGCAAACGTGGCCAAACCACTGATGGTACAGACAGCCTTATAAGTAGCTGTACCTACACTTAAGTGCTTTGTCACTTTAACGTCATGTTTGTGCTGCCTGAACTAAACTGTCAAAGGCGTTAAAGTGACAAGGTACATAAGTGTGCAACCACTTATAAGGCTGCCTGTCAGCTCTGAAGCCTAAAGACACGCATAACTTACCCTTATTGCTTCAGGGCTGTTGGAGAAATCCACTGGTTGACATTTCCAACTGTAAGTCCTTAGCCATCCGGCGTCCAAACCCTGAAATCATAATACTTAATATTTGATTAAGGGCCTATTTCGCAATCGTCAAGTAAAGCATATCTGACACATAAATTTAGCCCTTTCCTTTTCTTACACTTGAACATAGACAAGGAGAGAGCTAACTTTAACTTGCACATAAATTTACTAGTCGATTGTGAAACAGGCCCTAAATTTAAGTAATTTTCAAAGAATTTATCAATAGAAGCTGTAGGCTACATTCACACTGATATGAGGCATGCTTAGCACCTAGAGCCTAGCGTGTCAGATTGCAAGTAGCGGAGGGAAGAAACGTTTTGGAAACTTCGCAACCGGCCGCACCGAGCGCTCGGGGACTTGGCTAGGCGACTATTCGTAAGATGACACGCTAGCCTCGAGGCGCAAGCCGCCTGTTAGTGCAGACGTAGCCACTATTATGTACCAAAGATTTAAAAGGTGGGGCGCGCCTTCGTGGATTAAAAATATTACACGCTATCGCCTACAATCGTGTAATTGCTATTTATTTATTACAGTTCCTCGGCAGTTCAAAAACCATTATCATACTTTGACTCGGTTAGCCTTGTTGGTAGTGACCCTGCCTACGCGTCCCATCCTAGCGGTCCCAGGTTCAATTCCCGGTATGGGCAAATACTTAAGTGATGTGTGTAAGTTTTGTTCTTTAGAGGTTGTTTTTTTATTAACGCATGAATTTCTCTTTATAAGTATTTTTATTTATATTGTCTAGTTCCCATTTATAGTTACTACAAGCTTTTATTCCCTTAGTCGCCTCTTACGACATCCACGGGTAGACATGGAGTGGCACTATTCCAACCCGGCCGCCACTCGGGAACAGTTTATTAACTTTAATAAGTAAAAACCATTTAAATGGCGACTCCAACTTGCAGAGCTGATATCCCGTAAACGAGTAAAAAAAGGCAAAAAACCACACGCTACCACGTCAAAAGCAATATTGTTTTACCTAGTAGAAATAGAGGCCCTGTGGCTCTATAAAAGATTTTTAACGCTAACGTAAACGATTGTCGATAGCTGTCAAATTATGGAATCGACATAAGCGCTTGACGCGATCACCGTTAGCTTACGTCAATGCTATGCATTTTCGATAACGATAACGTTTTCACAAAGCATCTTGTCTAGTGCCACGTACCCTTACACACTTTAACATGATTTAAAATTTAACGTACTCGCTAGCGAGTCGAATGCTCTGAGGGCCCTGCCAAGATGCACTTAGCTAACTAGCGTTTCTATTCGTTTCGTTTTTAAACCAATCGCGTCACTGGTAGATGACATGATACGAAAAGTCACGTGACCTACCAATGACGCAATTGGTTTAAAAACGAAACAAATAGACACGCTAGTTAGCGTAGTGCATCTTGGCAGGGCTCTCTGTCCCGCGCAGACCTCGCAGTATTCTTATAGAGTGCGGCGGACAGAGCGTTCGACTCGCTAGAGAGTACGGTAATTGTAACTCATGATAAGAGTACTGATATTCTAAACTGAGAGTGTCGGTATGGTCTAATGTGTAAGATAAGTAATTCCCATCTATTTCATTAACCGTCTTCTTGCATTAAAACCACTTAATACGTACCTCATGGAACAACCAGCAGCTGACCAGGACCTGGATGAAGTTGTACACCACCATCGTCTTCTGCAGCTGGAAGGGCTGCCGGTCGGCCATGTAGCGGGGGCCCCATTTGCGCACGAATTGCAGGTACAACCAGATTATGGTAAGCCCTGGGATCGGGCTGGAAATCAGGAACCAGTCGTTGGTGCGGGGGTCTGGAAAAATTAAAATAAATAGTATTATTGTACAAGAATGACGAAGTAAGTGGAATGAAATATTTACTTCTCGTTAACTTCTTAATGGCCTTAGACAAGATTCTTAACGCTTAAGAAGGAACAGTTCTACCACTATCTTAATAACAATCGGCAATCTTCGTTTTTCTACGACAAATATAGTGTCCATGGCGAGTGCAAGCGTGATAGTGATAGCCAGTCGAAATTTATTTGGAAGCTGGGAATACTGGGCCGAGATTCTAGGCGATAAAACCATATTGTCTTTGACCTGTTGTCGTATTGTTGATAGCTATATACTTGACAGTAATCGCAGCTGTGTTAAAATCAATACCATGACAGGTCAAAGACGCTATCATTTTTACCGCCTACAATAGAGGCCCAAAAGATTTGAGAAAACTGTAAAAACTACATGTATGAAATTATTTAAGCGCTCGTATGCCTGGCAGTTTTCGTCAATCTTATACGTTTTCGGTAGCGGTAACGTTCTCGCCACAGAACAGAAAAAACTTTAGAAGTGTCAAATGGGCGTGTAACGTGTGGCATTGTTATGCGGAGTTCCACGCAACATACCATACTTTGGCCGTGATCGCTTATTTCGATATTTCTAAAATAGCAAATAAATCCAGAAGCATGCTTTATTGTGCTATTTTGGAATGATAAAAACGATAGCCGCACCATAAATATTTTCCATGGTAGCGTGTTGTTTTTATGACAGTTTGAGTTCTGGCAACAACAGATCTTATACTAAGCGAAGCTCATGCCACTTCCACTGTTTTTTTCTATATCGTGGTTCTCGCAGAGCATCTTGGCAGGGGCCACTGGCCTAGTGTACACGTTTTAAGTTACAGATGTAGTGAATAATCGTTTCCCATCATTTTGACGGATAACTTAGTATTTATCATACTTTCTCAGTTAGCTTATTGATGGTTACTGAAGTTAATTGAGAAAGAAAGATGTTATCCGAACAAACACGATGGGAAAGGATTATTCACTACATCCCTACTAGAGTTATCAAGTTTCACTTTTTTACAAGTAAACTGTAAAGTTGAACAATCACTTAAAATTTTCTTACATAACATTGTTAAAGAAATTAAACAAAACCATTATACTTTAGTTAATATATTGTGATGGTTCACATTAAGATCACACAATTATTATAGGCAGACGTGTTCGTCCATTGGTAGTAGGGAATGCAATTTAACCGGTTATTAACCGTTTTTGTATGAAAATAACCGGTTAAAACCAGTTATACCCGGTTTTTTGCATTCCCTAATTGGTAGCTTGGGCTAGCTCTATCGAAGTCCACTGCCCGCTCTCACGCCTGCGCTGACCCCGTGACGTAGGCGCATGGCATAGCTAACACGGCCATACTGACTAAAGCTGGGCATTCATAGACGCGCCGTTTGTCTCAGTGACAGATGGAGTGTATACAACTGAATGGGCGTACTATTTTGACCACATTCACGGGCGCGCCACGCCACGCCTCAACGGTGCGACATTACGGAGCAGACTGACGCATTCACAACGACGCCATTTGGCTTGGCGCGTAGGCGTGGCGTGTTACTCCGTTGAATATCGACATTCACGATAGTTCCATTTGGATTGCGCGTTGGCGGGTCGCGCTGGCTTTCCGTCCATTTGGGAATCAAACGGACCGCGCCAAATACTTTTAAACGCTACCGTTTTGACATTCACGGATCGATTTTGGTGTGGCGCTGCTCTATTCGGCGCGTTGGAGCGGTCGTGAATGCCCAGCTTAATGCTTTGTTCTCGATTAATTTGTTTTTTTTTTGTTAAGTAATAGCAATGCCTTTAGCTTACACGTGTGGAAGGGCACTTTAGTTAAGTGCATAAGTGGTAAAAGTCGCTGCGGGATTTATTAGGAAGTTCGTTGTTCATTGATCGTCTTCCATTTTAAGAACTAAGAAACTTAATTACTGTTTAGTAAATTGATTAGTTCATCACTAATCAACTTGATGTGTGTAAATTAGGCATTAAGGTAATATGCGTGGCTATGTCACGTTACTTTACTCTTCTTCTATTCTAATTGACAACAAGATTTTTTGAAAAGGTGTATTTATGTCCTGATTAAGGTTTGTCTCAAAGGCTAATAGTATAATTTTGCATTTAAAATTTTAGTGTGTTAAAAAGAAAGATCGCGTTTCTTTTAAAAAAAATACAGTTAATTATGTTTCATACGAAACAACTAAATTTAATTTAATGACGTTAAACCTTTATTTAATAAAGAATATACCATACATTAGCTTTTACGCGCATCCCTGTCAATGCAAAACTGGTTTATCGTTATTCTCTTGGGAATTGTCCAATTTTCTGAGATAGAAAGTAGCCTATTATGCTATTCCAGACTAATCTATCTCTGTACCAAATGTCATTCAGTGGCTCTAGCCAAGATTCATTACGCTAACTAGCGTTTCTATTCGTTTCGTTTTTAAACCAATCGCGTCACCGGTAGATGTATGTTTGTATGTATGTATGTAAACACTTTATTGTACAACAATACAATTAATATAAAAATAAGTACAAAGGCGAACCTATCCCTTTAAGGGATCTCTTCCAGCACCTGATGTGAAGAGTCACGTGATCTACCAGTGACACGATTGGTTTAAAAACGAAACGAATAGAAACACTCGTTAGCGTAATGCGTCTAGGGTCTAGGTGATTGAGTAACAAACATTCAAACTTTTGCATTTATAACATTAGTTAGATTAAAATACGTAGATGGACTATTAGCGTAACTTCTAAATATTGTCGAGTTTACTTTAGGTTTACGTCAATCATACCAAATATTTATCTTGTGCTCTATACGTTTGTCATTTAAACTAACACAAGTATTTTTACTGGGTTTTTTGTCTACTGACCAAAACCATATTGCCTTAGATTATGTTATCGTATTGTCAACGTTACTATAGGTCTTATGGACTTGACAATAATGGCGGCCGAGTTAAAAACAATACCATAACATGTCAAAAACACCCAAAAGAATAGAGGTTCAGGAGGGTTATTATGACATAGCTATGACATTTAACGGTGAGCGTATGTAAAGGACAGAACTATAGCAGCTATATAGCTCTGTCCTTTTCTCTCAGCGTAAACTGAACTGCATAGCTATTATAACCAAACTAGAGGACGCCCACGACTTCATTCGCGTAGAATTAGTTTCCCGCTACTCCCCCCTATTTCACACCCTTAGGGGTTGAATTTCTAAAAATCCTTTCTTAGTGCTCACTTAAATCATGAAACTTCCTGGGGTTCCTGTACCAAATTTCAAGTTTCTAGGTACAGTAGTTTCGGCTGTGCGTTGATATATAAGTCAGTCAGGTTTGCCTTTTATATATATAGATTATGTAACGTTGATTGATATTATGTATTTGATATGTCTTGTCGTTATTAACCGCCTTTGACAGATTTGAGCAGTACCTAGTTCAAACTAGACGTTAAAGTGACAAAGCACTGAAGTGTGTAGCTACTTATAATGCCGATCACTGTGATAGAATACGTCATCTACGCTAGTAATTTTGCCGCTTGTCTTATCCCTTTACGATTCAAGTTTTATAACCATAATAGCGTTACTAAAATCCTTTTATACTGTAAAGTCTTGAGCTAAACAATCCCAATTGTTGATAATTACGATTGCCACACAAAAGAACGTTAAAGGTTCAGTTCACACGTGGACAAATAATATTTCTTGTGAACAAGTCGGCCATATTTTTGGCATAGTTTACACGAAGTTAGTACTGGTTATTAGTACTTGTCGCACGAACTTGTTAAGTACACTTGCTTGAGTAAACAAACTTCGTAAGAATGGATTATACAAGGTTAACATTTTTGACAAAAAAAGAGAGGTGTGTATTTTTACGCGACTGCTCAAAAAAAGGAGTGTAATGTTTTCAGGGTTCATGTGTATGTACCATTCTTTATTCCACTATAACTTGTAGACGCCTGAGCCGATTTAGATGTGTGTGATATCGTTTGAATCTAGAAAATAAGCGGCATAAACGGCCGTATCTTTTGATCGCGTTGACTTAGAAGTATGATTTTTTCACAGCTCCAAGAGATTGCAGATTTGAGTATTTGATATTAATATCGACTTGATACTTCCACGCGTCCCGGAGACAAAGGGTCTTGACAGAGAAACAACGAAGTAATGCTGTGTTCGTATTTTACTATGTACAGAAGTTAAAAAATTGCGTCAGAATCAGACATTAGTTTGTGAGCTAAGATGCCAAACAGATGTACTATCACGAACGTTAATTTGTGACCCATTTCAAGAAAAATATGCTTGAAGTCGTCAATGTCATTAGAGATGTCAAGTCATTTGTAACTTTTAGGAAACTTAACCTTATTGTTGTAGAATGTCAGATTGACTTTGGACCTAAGGTGGGTACCAAATTAAAGTTCGCGACTGTACATATAAAATTTTCAAAACCCCTCTTTCTGCGATGGGGGTTGAGATAATATTTACCTGCTAATTCCACAAAGAGATGGTTGTAGGTGCGTGCGAAGGAGTTGTTGGAGAGCGACATCTTGCTGGGTCCTTAGTACGCGGCTGGAGCTGTCATGAACGGGCACTCCGCATTTTCCGGAAGGGGTCCTATGTTGTAGACTCCTGGAAAAATAAATTTGTAGGTATTAGCATAGAATCTTACTATATTACCTACTATATACATATTACTTATATTATAAATGTGAAAGTTTGGATGTTTGTTATTTAATCACGCAAAAGGGCAGTTTTCAAATAAAATGTATATAGTTAAGGACAGTTAAAGCCTCAATTAAAATCCTTAACTTTTCTCCATTCCGTAACGAAAGTTAACCATAATCGAAGCTAAAATGCCAATGGCGTAAAGGATAACTAAATTGTACTGTAAAATTGTCCTATACGCCAATTGCCATTTTAACCGTCGAATGATTTAAGTATAGTAATTTTCGTTACGAATTTTTTAATTGAGGCTTTAACTGTCCTTAACTATGTACAATGTTTTTGAAAACAGCCCAAAAACGGCTGCACGGATCTGAATGAAATTTGGCACCAGAGAAAGATTATAGTGTGGAATGTACGTAGGCTATTTTTTATGCCGGGGAATTGGCAATTACCGAGGGAATAGTGATAAATAAACGACGCGGAAGGACTTTAGCGTGCAAAAGCTAGTATCTATGTAATAAGTAGCACAAGTTCAAGACGCGTTTAGCGTAGTTAGTAGTGACCCTGCCTACGAAGCTAGCGGTCCCGGGTTCGATCCCGGTATGGACAAATATTTGTGTGATGAGTGCGAATACTTGTTCCTGAGTGTTGGATGTTTTCTATGTATTGAAGCATGTATTTTTCTATATGCCTAAGGTATGTTTGTCGTCATCTAGTACGAAATATTACAAACCTAGTTCTAAGTTTTGACCTGGATCAATTTGTGTAAGATTGTCCCGTAGTTCCGAGATATATTTACATTTGAAATTCAAAAAAAAATGTGGACGACAAAAATATTCAATAGCAATGAGTAGGATCTCTTTCTCGTTACCGAGATATTCCATAGAAAACTTACATAATTTGAAAAAGGAGATTTGGAGAGTGTTAAAAATTACAATGAACTTACTCCGACAAAATCGTATAGAACAAATTTTTCCGGTTTATTTAAGTACATAACGTGTTTTTACTTGTATAACCGGCCAATGGTGAAATATTAAGACGAAAAACCGAACTCATAACGAAACCACACATGCGGTACAAGACGCTGCATTTGCTGCAACATTCCTGCATTAATTTGTGTCATAAATGATAAGGAAAATTCAAAATGTGTTTTTAACCTTCCGTGGTTTCACCCGACGGTTCCAACGGAAGACCAGCGCTGTCTTAAATGCCAGCATCACGCTGAGTTGGGACCATTTCGTAGCTGCTTTCTTCTTGTACGTTTTTATCTGTTCTTGGTTATGTTTGTCACGAAAAAATATTTTTTTTCATTTCTTACTCTATTGTTTTTAGTCACTATGTTAAGAACCAACGTGGCCATGCCGCAACTTTTTTTTTTGGCTTAGAATCAAACGAGCACACAGGCCATTTGATGGTGGGATCTGTGACCCATAGACATTTGCATTCACAAGACTACAATCTTAAGATTTCAATTTCCTGGTTATGGTAGTAAGTTTACTCAATTCTTAATGTTGAAAACACGCCAACAGCACAGATTTAAATAGATTACATTAAGAATTTCATTTCATTTCACATTAGTCACGTAAATTAAAAAAATATATATACATGACAGATAATATTTTTTCCATGACATAAACAAGTGAGTTGCTTAGTTAAAAAAGGCAAGCTTTAGAAATCCGACCGCAAATTTTATAGTAAGTATGCAGTAACACCTGCGATATTAAAATGATTCAAACGACATCTCGTTTGTTGAAATCGGTCAGCGTCTGGGAGGAAAACAGAACCGGTTTGCGGGTGGTAGGACCTTGGGCAGGGTCCGTCCGGTTCGCTACCACCATCTTATCCATTAACCTACCGCTAAACAGCAGTGTTCGCATTGTTGTGTTCCGGTTTGGGGATAAGACTGCCGGTGTAATGACTAGCATAGAGGCATTCCATCTTAGTCCTCAGGGTTGGCAACGCATTTGCAGTCTTAGGATTGCAGTCTTGTGCATGCGAATGTCTGTAGGTCACAGTTTCCACTTACCATCAGGTGGCCTGTGTGCTCGTTTCTCTATTCCATAAAAAAAGAACCATACACCCACCACATACACACATACATACAGATCAAAAACATATAAAACATATATAAATTTAATTTCTGTAAGTTACTAAGAAACTACGTCAACATTATTTGATGACTTGTTGTGACCTAAAAATCTTTGCTGACTGCGCATAACATGTAAACATGACATCAGTAATCATTGTATAAACAAAACGTAAAGTGTTGCATAAAACAACTATACATTAGACGTAATACTTGAATTTAGTTCTGTATTCACCACCAAGAATTGGGGTCCTAGTGAAAAAAGGTAGGGTAAACTGACCTATTGTTGGCCACCTACCAATTATTGGCCCCATAAACTTTAACATAAGGTAATAGACATGATAATTCAACAATCACTAGGTGCCAGTAATCGGCATTTTAGAGGCCAGTTATTAGGTTTTTTTTACCCTACAAGTTGACTAATCTCGTAAGAAAAAGGGTTTATACATGAACGGAGTATACTAGACTCAGATTCAGATTCAGATTCATTTATTGTCAAAAACCTTTATAGACTTAAACCCTTTTTCACTTGATCTTCAGAAGACCCTTATATATACCCTTTTTCACTAGGACCCCATTGTTCCTATCCAATTCCCTCCTCGGTTAATATCCTAGGTAATAATAAAGGGTATCGGTACAATATACAGAATACTAGCTCCGTTGAAGTGTCAATGTCATGAGAGCTATCTTATTTACTTGACAGTAAAGGGGCCGATTTAAAAAAATATGATAACATTGCAAAAGCAATTAGGTTTTCTGAGTAGAATAGAATGCCTGTACCTAAACTTGTATCGTTTTTTAGGGTGAAACTTCGGTGTCTGTCTGTCTGGTGCAGCAGTTTTTCTTTAAAACTATAGAAGCTATCAACTTAGAATTTTGGCATAGTTGTAAACTTGCTTTCCGCATCTGTTTTTAGTAAAAAAATATGAAAAAATTAAAAATATGAAATTACTAGAGCCACAGCATTATCATACCAAACTTGGTTATGGTTGGTTGGCTTGGTTGGTCAACTGACTTATCTAATATAAAATATTAAGTAATTCATAAAATCTCGGTAAAGCTTCAAAGAATAGTGCAAATGTTTTCATTAAATTAAAAAAAAAATGGAATCTACAGCCCTTATACGTGATCGAATAAATATAGGCCTTGATTCTTAAGTTACAGATAAGGGAAAAAATACCGCAGTTTAAAAAAATAGGAACAGTTACTTAAGTTGACTTTACTTTTTACCAAAACGTTTAAATTAACGTTATTTTAATTTATCAGCTTGAAATCTGTTCAACCTAATTCCATATGTCACAAAATCCGCAACAAGCTCTTAGCATAACCCTTGACCTTTTCAAATAGCGCAAATCAAATCGAATACAACAATAACATTTCAACAATACCTTCAAACAGGAAGACATAACTGCAAAACGGTAGAAATCACGACAAATCACATAATTCACTGTTAATTTTAACGATTGATATTTTTTAGTACATCCTAAATACAACTGACGTGCATCCGACGTGACGGATGACGCGAGACTACGGTCTAAGCTTTTCCGAGGGTGGAAAGTTCCCCTTGGCCGCCATGTTGAAGCGGGATGAAAGAGGGGTACAGCCCAATCGCCGTAGGCATGCGTTTGCTTATGTGTGTACGCTTATATAGATAGATGAAGAATTAAACTGACGTTTATTCTTACGCAAGCACTGTTGCGTGTGTGCGTGAATGCTGTTTAAAATGTATTGTAGTGTTAGCTTTACTACTACGCGCAAAGATGCAAGTTCTAATTGAGTAATGTATACTGCGGCCTATTTGATTTTCCCAATTTGTTATAGCGCGTTATGGAAATTGTATGGGAATAAACCTTGAGGTATGTATTATGGTGATCGCTACGTGGATATAATTATCTGTTTAGTGATGTGCGGGAAAACTGTGATTAAACTATCAATTTCACGATTGAACATAAAACCTAAGAACATTATGTAGCTAAGGGAAATCATAAAGTTGCAATTTGCATAGTATTTATCTCTAATTTTCCTTATAAACGTACTTACATAAACGTTAATTAAGCATGCTCAGATTGATGTAGGGGAGATATAAAAAAATGATAGTATATTTTAAAGCAGCAGCAATACTTCATCGATTTGTTTCGGTAAATAGGTAGCATTAGTATTTTTTTAATAAAGTGCATGAGCCTTGTTCTACATTGACTTTACACCTATAAGTAATAATGCTATCGTGTTGTCAACCTTATATGTAATAGCTTATTTACTTAACAGAAATGGCAGCCAAAATAAAAATAAAAATAATAACAATAAGTGCAAAGACAATAGAATAACTCCTCGGGTAGCCCTATGAATTTTAGTAACAGAAACAGTAATTCCACAATCGTTAAGTGACAGTAACTGGGTGTTTTACCCTATTTTTGTCTTCATTTGTTGCCTTATTATTATTTTCGCACACCCTAAAAACGTCCAAACACATGACAACAGAACTTGATAAGTCAATACGATTTCGCCACCCGGCTCGCCCATACAGACATCGTAAACTCAACAAAACCAATTAGCGGAGACCTCTTGTTTACTTCTACTCTCATCCATCCACAGCTCATAACGTATGCTATACAAACAAGTTTAATCTTTTCATTTGCAGTGCACTCTAGGTATATTAGAATAAAGGTTTTGTTTGATTGGCCGGGTGACTGTGGCGAAATGTCTAACCGGCTGTTTGACCTGAATACCGAGGTCCAAAGACTACCGCGTGGAAAACCTCAGCACTTTGCACTTATGCTGTGGCCACACCAGAGGCCAAAGGTTCGTGGTTTGTTGACACTATAAAAAGTTCTAAACAATTCACGATTAAAACGCAAAAAAAAAATGAAATCTTTAAAAAAGTTAAAAACAACGGGCCCGGCTTGCGCACCGAGGTTACATATCCGACTCACACTTGGCCGGTGTTTTTATTTTCTGTTGTTTTTCTTACGGGTTTTCCATTTTAATCACACCAAATCTGACGCTTCTATGTACCTATTGTTGTTTTGTCAATAGAGCATAAACTTAAAAAGTAAAATTTACTTACTATGGGGACTTTTTTATTTTCTAATACCTTTTAGGAATCTACCGGTATAACACATTAGGGTGGTGGAACCAATAATGGACAAGAACCCAATTGAGGACACTTGATTCTTATTTTACAGAAGATAAGGGTTATTCATTTGTTTTGCAATAATAAATTTAGAACTGTATGAATTTTGAATTAAGAGTGTAGTGTCCATTATTGGTGCGTGTCAGCTAAAAGTGTCCATCATTGGTGCCGTCACCCATATAAGAAAATTCAACCAATATGTTATAATTTATAAAAAAATACAATATAGAAGATGCAGCTCTTTAAAGTCAGGACGGACGGACAGACGAAATGCTTAGTAATTGGGTACGGAACAATGAAAAAGGCGATAGTAGATAGCGACTATTCATAAAAATCCTATCTATCTATATATATAAAAGGCAAACCTGACTGACTTATATATCAACGCACAGCCGAAACTACTGTACCTAGAAACTTGAAATTTGGTACAGGGGTTCCTTTCATGCTGTAAGTGAGCACTAAGAAAGGATTTCCCGAAAATCGACCCCCAAAGGGAAGAAATGGGGGGAGTAGCGGGAAACTAATTCCACACGTACGAAGTCGCGGGCGTCCTCTAGTTAAGTATATGAGACATGTCATTTGCGCTCCTCTGCACTGAATATTTACTTTGCAGAAATATGCAGAACATCACACTACAACCACAGATTTTGATTGCAGAGTAAATAATGACATAGTAATATATGGGTATGTATTAATACTAATAATAATGTGTGGTTCTAGACATGCAAACGTTGTCAAAAATGCATAAGACTGACGTAAGCTGGTGGATGGTCACGTCGAGTGCCTATATCAGTACGCTTACCATGAGTTACAATTACCGTACTCGCTAGCGAGTCGAATGCTCTGTCCCTCACAGTATTTAGAGTCACCTTATAGAGTGCGAGGGACAGAGCATTCGACTCGTTAGCGAGTACGGTAATTGTAACTCATGGTAAGGGTACAGATAAATGGTACAGATAAATAAATTTTAACGTTTACGCTAGCGTTTCGCATCTTGGCTAAGGCCCCTGTTCCAACACCAAAGTATATTCGTCTTAGTTAGTAGAATTAGAAAAAAAATAGAGTAATAAGATCAATTTTGCACCAGCTATCCTTCTCTACTATATTACGTATTTTTAAGAGGAAATTAAATGAAAAGATGGCTAATTCAATTCAATTCAATTTTTGTAGGTTATGGCTCCATCGAAGTTGTCGATGATTTCGCCAACGTCAATGTCAAGAAAGGCACGTAATTCAAAAGAAAATGTATGACATATTAAGACAAAACAAACTTTTTTATTATCCTAGAAAAGATGGCTGTTTTTTCTGCTTCAACTGTCTAGGTGACAACGTCAAATTTTTTTGGACCTCTTGGTGTCTTACACGCAAATCGAATAGACAGATCTGTCCAAACTTAGACTTAGAATACCTAAAAGCACATCTACCTAACAAATTATGAATTGCATAAATAGAAAACAGTCAAACATACGTCTTTCGTCGTTTTTATAGTTGTTTCTATGCTAGTACTTATTCTATGGTTGCGATATAAAGACAAAGGATCTGGCCACACATGTCGCGAAAGGCCAAACCTTTGCCGAAGCCCTCAAATGTGGCCGCAACATTAGTATGTTTAGGTCTACAAAGTACATGGTGCGTCTAAAACGCTGGGAAAGTATAATTGAGAATGAGGTTAGTGGGGCATGCTTCCAGTTGTCTATATTGGCGCTATTATCGGTGATTTTATACGTTAAAATATGCAGTTTTTATCTTGTTTATGAAAACAGAATAATAATCACGTCACGTAAAATTTATCTAAGAAAATTAAGATTGCGTCTGATTTACAACACTTAGGATAGGTAAAGTTAAAACATTACAATTTTTAATTATAATTAAGTGGTTTTTTGACTCTATTCATAATAATATGGTATGATGGCTCAGAGGTGGTAGAACTTTATGTAGGGTCCGTCCTACCTTTCACCATGATATTCTATTGACCTGTCCTTAGAAGCGTTCAGATTGTTGTGTTCCGCTCTGTGAATAAAACAACCGTAAAAAGATACTCTATCTAAACCTTCAGGAAAGGCTAAGCATTCGGCAGTCTTAGGATTGATGTCTATGGGTTTCAGATCCCTTATTACCAGGGTCTCACCAGCTGGCATGTGCGGTCTTTTGCCTTCTTGAAAAACAAAAAACGCCTATGCTAAAAGACCAAATGGTAATAGCATCCGGACGGACCGTGCAGAAGTTTCTACCACCACTAAAAATGTTGACTTAATAGTGCCCTTGATCTTTGTGACTATCCAACACCCGAACCACCATCGTTCGCACGACATCGGTATTAATATTGTTAAGAATGTACCTCAAATTTCACGTTACTCTTTTTTAAGGTTCACTAATGTTTCACCGAAATACGTTTGACCGAATGAGTCGTTTGGCAACTGCTTCATTTCCCAACCCGCTTATATTTCTGTAATTGTAAATATTTCAGAAATTTTATGAAAACTAACCTAACCTAACCTATAGCTACAATGGTACAAAAATAAATCCTGAAATATTTGCAGTTACAGAAATATAAGCGGGTTGGGAAATGAAACAGTTGCCAAACGACTCATTCGGCCAAAAGTAATTCGGTCAAATGAACGGACCCCCTTTTTTAATATCATGTAATGATTCAATAATTATAGTAACAAAAACCTAACACTTGTGACATAAAAAGGGCCTCTATTCAACACTGTTAAAACCATATCGTTTTTGACCTGTTATCGTATTGTCAACGTTTTGATAACTCTTATTTTGATTGACAGTAATGGCGGCCGAGTTACAATACCATAACAGTGCCGAGATTCCGGATTCCGGGCAGTAAAAACCATATTATCGTCTTTGACCTGTTATCGTCTTGTCAACGTTTTGATAGCTCTTATTTACTTGACAGTAATGGCGGCCGAGTTAGAAACAATACCGTAACAGATCAAAGACGGTAATATGGTTTTTACCACCTAGAATAGGAGTCCAGGTCAAATAGGTACGGTACGGTACGGCGCTGGAGTCTTACTTGGTTAAAGCATGTTTTGAATTGAGTTTATTTATGGTGAGTGATGGCAGCACAACACAACCGCCTGACGGTAAGTGGGATCAGTGACCTATAGAGATTTACAATCTCATGACTTACAATGCATTGCCAATTTAACCCTAATGGCTGATTTACATTGGTCCAGCAAAAGCATGCCAGTAGAATTACATTGACGAGTTGGTTTTCACTTTTAAGGCGAGCGCTATTGTAACGACGCAATGTACTTCTGCTGGCATGCATTTGCTAGACCAATGTAAGTCAGCCATTAGGACGGTATATTTATTCGATGTACTAGCTACATGAGGGTCCTTTTACGAGTACACGTCGGTAATATGGAGCGACTGTACTTCGCACAATCTCATTGCGGAAAAGAAGCAATGCAAAAAACTACAGCAGAAGGTCATTTTTTCAACCTTAAAATTTAGTAACTTCCTCCTTTAAAGCGAGGTATATTACAAGGTAGGTACTAAATTAATAAATAATTGTTATTAAAACTATCACTAAAAGAATCATTACCTACAAATGTAAGATCAATAACATTCAATTATAATTTTACTCATTCACCATCATGGAACACTATGCAGCAATATGGAAGTATTGCGCCAATGCTAAAATTGTAAAATTGAAATAGAACTTCACTTCAGGTAAGTTCGTTTAATTTAACAATAATGACTAGGAGAACATCACGATGAAGTCTCTGCGTGAGAAATTATAACTAAAATCTAACTGCGTGAACAAACCGGACTCCATAGACAGCACCCGATCACGAGTATGACGCGTATCTCAGCCATCCCCTGCCTCGACCATGTGTTTGAGAAGGTGGCGACCTGATCAACGATGCCGCCGAAAGCAAAGACCTTTGGGTCTGGCCACATCACCAAGGCATGGCGTCGTTAACGAGAAACGGCGCGGCGCCGTAGAAAGGCACATTGCCGCGTCGTACAAATGCACGGTGCCTTGTTTCATTATAAGTGCAATATTAAGTCGAATGTCCTGTCGGAGAGATTAAGATCGCTTGAAGCTGTTGCTACACGGCACAGTGTATTGACTTTATTTTTAATATAAACAAATAATCCTAAAACGCCGCCAATATTCATCTTTACTAAATCATTACGAATTTGTGGCGCTTGCAGTGGAGACCATGGGATCCTGAGGGGCTATTGTCTAACGCACTCGCAATCGCAACCGGCTTCAAAGTGGAGCAATTGTTTTCATTTTGTATGCAGACAAGCCTTCGATTTTCAAAATGAAAACGATCGTGATTGCAAGTGCGTTAGACAATGAAGCCCTCCGGTCAGCTGATAATACGAAAAGTCAGTAAGGCCGTCATTCCGGCTCTTACTGTCACACTCAGAGACGTCAATTTAATTTAATGCTTAATTAAAGTGGCTGCTGTCACTTTCTTTGCTACAGCAATAGAATAAGACAGTACTTCACTAAACAAGCATTAAATTTAATTGACGTCTCTGAGGGCGGCAGTTAGACGCCTCCGAAGATCTTAGAGCTGGTGCTTACCTCTCTTGGAAGAAATAAATTATGTGACAAAAAAAACCCAATGAGTATGACAACTAACTTATGTCGTCTACACATTGCCATTATACGACAAATATTTTTAAATTCCAAATTAGGCAAATCCAAGTGAAGTGCCAAAAAAAACGGGGTGTGTTTCAATAACTCTAAAAACTTTTTGCATAATTTCATTTAATTATTCACCGCATAAACATAATGAACGTTTAGCATAAAAACAAGTTGTCGTACCAGCTAACTACTTCATTTATACAAGGAAAATACTTTTAACAATTCCATAGTGCTTGTTTGCATGCGTGTGAGTGTGTGTTTTTTTCGTATGTGTGTATTTGTATGAATGTATGAAAGGGTGTGTGTGCGAGAAAGGGAGAGTGCGCAACTGTGGAACAATTTTAATATTTTTTTATTAATTTCAGTTTAGAAGGTTTTAGGCTTCATCATAGCTGAGAGATAGAAGCCACTTTATAAAAATAAAACAGTACTAGGTATTTATTTAAATATGAAATATGTTTATCTTTGTCAGCTGCACATTTTAGTGCTTTGTCACTTTAACGTTATGTTTTAACTGCCGTACTAATCTGTCAAAGGCATTAAAACGACAAGGTACATAAGTTTGCTGCGACTTATAAGGCTAGAGCTTAGTTTGGAACTAGCTCAATTTGAGTAAAATTTTCCCCTGAAATAAAGAGCACCCGTTCAAAAGTACTTAGGCCCTTCTTTATCCATGTAATATGAAGCAGGATATCTACTACGTAATACTTACTGCGTAGAAGATTTAAACATAATAAAGTTCGTAAGTCAACATAATCTGCAATTATCATCTAACTTATTTAAATCGATTGCCTATGATTGTTTTAAATAAGTTATACGGTTCAATGCAACGGCTTAATTATATTCTTTACATTAGTTCAGAAGGTTGTTTATAATGCGTTTACGAAGTACTTCTACTTTAAGGAAAATGGAAAGTACCTATTAGGTTTGAGATGTAGAAGAAAAATAAAAACCGGCCAAATGCGAGTCGGACTCGCGCACGAAGGGTTCCGTGCCATTATTATCTATACAACATTCGCAAAAAAACGGCAAAAAAAAACATATTTGTTGTATGGGATAAATTAAATATTTTTAATTTTAATTTAATTATTTATTTTTTAATTCAATATACAACTAAACATTCTGTGAATATTTTGAGCGTCTACCTGGTGCCGTTATTAATATCGAGCAAAAAACCCCATTAAATACTTATTTTATTCTGTTTTCAGCATTTGTTGTTATAGCGGCTACAGAAATACATCTTCTGTGAAAATTTCAACTGTCTAGCTATCACGGTTCATGAGATACAGCCTGGTGGCAGACAGACAGAAAGACAGACAGATGCGAAAAAAGACTATATTTTATCCTTTGTAAATATAACTGTAGCACTAATAATTATAATAACACTTATCAATACTTTTTATCAATTTTGACGTGACATCTCATCACATTTTTTACATTTCTCAACAATATCACGTAATTTATATCGATGTATCACAGGCTGTTATCGATTGAAATGATTTGCTAATAAACTGTATTATCTTTTTTTAGGGTTCCTTTACCGAAGGGTCCCATTACATATTAATACATTTTTTACTATTTTACAGTTGCATTTACACATACGGTTCGGAACGAAGATTGTAACGGCGCGTGGCGTTTCCCGCGGTTCGAACTTTACGTGTAAAGGCCGCTATAGTCTCAGCGTGGGTTAAAAAAAATACTAACACATTCCTAAATATATTTAAAACTACATAGATAAATATTTTTTTCTATTCATATACCTAGAGGGAGCCTAATATGGCTGCGTTTATCGCGTGACAAAATCTCGATAAAACATCCGTCACTTTTTGACACGTATATAACGAGAGTGACGGATGCTTTATCCACATTTTATCACGCGATAAACGCAACCATACTAAGCCCGCAGGTATAGTATCTTAAAGTAATTTGCGGTCACTGTGCAACTCGGGCCCTCTAGACGTAGGTACTGTGTCGCAATAACTTGGCTTAAACTTGTGTACATAGTTATTGCACAAAATATTAGCAGGCTGACTATGCCAACAGACCAAAGATGTAGCCACTACGCAGGCTGAGCGTATAGAGATAGCACTGTAGGGCAAGTAAAGTAAAGACATATATGTACAGAGCAGCACGCTTATTATGATCGCATTTATTTCTTATCCTAGTCAATAAGGAGATTTCTTGTATGAGGACCACAGTATAATAGTATATTACTTAACAAGGGGTGTAAAAGAAAGAAAGCCCGAAATCGCAGGTATTTGAGACCCGAGCCGTAGGCGAGGTTTGTAAATATGCGATAGAGGGCTTTCTTTTTTACTGCCCGTGATGAGTACACAATTTTACGTCTTTACCTGGCCACAATGCGAGTTTTACCTTGCGCGCAGCGTGCGATAAAACTCACATTACGGCCAGGTGTTACGTAAAATTCTTAGTCGCTTAAACTTTGCTTGGAGGACCTTTCGCTTTCTGTTGGATATTCATATAATAAATTTAATTATTGATTCTTCATTGTATTGTAAAAAAGACTGAAGAATTGGTGTCGGGGTCCAGTATCTTTACTGTCTAAATGTTTAGGTTTGTAATTTTTATAATTAATAATTATGTAAACTGCGTTTTGTATGTAGATATTTTTTATGTTCACTTGGTTTTTGCCAGCCTCATGCATTGTGCTCACCGAGTCATTCCAAGGTTAACTGGAAGAGATCCTTTAAGTGGATGAGTTCGCATTTGAATACTTTATTTACATAAGTGTGTTTAAGTGTTTTTTGTGGAAAAAAATATTTTTGTTCAAATAAGAGTTTACTTATTTAGGTACCTACTAAATAAATACGAGTGAGAGAGTGGTACGAGTATAAAAGAGCACAAATTCCACCTGATGGTAAATTGGATCTTAGACATACACATTCGCATTAGGGTCTCCCCAGACTTATCGACGCGGAATCGGCTTGAGCCGGTAACAAAATGTTTTATGTCCATGCAATAAGAGCGAAAATGACGTCGTTCCGTTCGCAACGCCGAATCGAGCCGAGCCGAACGACGTCGTTTTCGCTCTTATTGCATGGACATAAAACTTTTTCTTTCCGGCTTAAGCCGATTCCGCGGCGATAGGTCTGGGGAGACCCTTATCAAGACTACAATCATGAGACTGCAATCCTAAAACTACAAATGCGTTGCCAACCCTGAGGACTAAGATGGAATGCCTCTGCAAGTAATTTCATCGGTTGTCTTATCCCCGCACCGCAACACAACGATGCGAACACTGCTGCTTGCCGGTAGGTTTAACGATGGTGTAGCGGTCCGGACTGACCCTGCATGAGGAATAACCAGCAGGCCATCGCGTCATAAAATGTGGATAAAGCATCCGTCACTTTCGCGTACTTATACAGGGTGTTCGGCAGAAGGTTGGACAAACTTCAGGGACTAACTCTGTAGGTCATACTCATCAACTTTTATTACGGGACCATCATCCAAATTGCGAAAAAATTACAGCTGTTCCACACATTTCGGCTGTTTAGCTCTCAAAGTTTGTATGGAACAGCAGTTTTTTTATTTGGATCTTGGTCCAATAATAAAAGTTGATGAGTATGGCCTACAGAACTAGTCCCTGAAGTTTGTCCAACCTTCTGCCGAACACCCTGTATACGTGTCAAAAAGTGACGGATTTTTTATCTACATTTTGTCACGCGATAAACGCCATATTAGGCCCCCAGCGGGTTGATTATGGTCGTGTTTATCGACGTAGATAAGCGTGGATAAAGCATCTGTCACTTTCTGACCAGTATGTGAAAGCGAGAGTGACGGAAGATTTATCCACCGCGATAAAGGCGACCATAATATGGGCCCAGTAGAGTCTAAGGGTCAATAGGTGAATTCGACAGACACGACGCCATTGCGTTAGGAAACACCATTGACCTAAAACCTAAGTGTGGACCGAGCACAGCTAATTTCAAAGATACTCACGTACCTTAATAACCGAGTAAATAGTTTCCAAATATCCTTTTTCTGAATGTTTGAACGTGTGAGCAATACTTGTTAATGGAGAGCTAATATTTGTTATAGTATTGCGCAATAATTTAAAATAGTCATCCGGAATTGATGTTAAAAGGAGAAAAACGGATTCGAATTTTGTGCTGAATAATGACCAATTTGTGCTGAATAATGACCAATTTGTGCTGAATAATGACCAATTTTTTTGAATGTGTGTTACTATGTTTACTGAATAAGATTTGATATAAATTTGTTATAAAACCTAAGAATCGGTTTTTTCTACAAATTAATTCAATGAGGTAGTGATAAATCATCGATTTAGGATATAATTGGTTTTGGTTAGAATACAAAGTTAAGTAAAGTAAAAAAAATGTTAGTATTAAGTTTTATGTTGGTTAATTTCATAGTATAGTGTCGTTCTTCAACTAAAAGATGAATTAGTGATTGACTATTAGTTCACATTATACTATTTATATTTAACTCTTAAATGTACTTATAAATAAAGTAAGTGGCAATTAGAATGTCTTTAAACATATCATAAGCATACCACTTAACCGTTCAAACCAAGAGTACCCAGCATAAAAGAAACGTCAATCAGAATAGACCACGCTTTCGACCAGCCTATTCAAACCTTCTAATTCCTTTCAGTCTCATAGAAGAAAGGACCGAGACAAATTGGCTGGAAACAATGACCAGAAAAGTTGAACTCCGATTTATAGTGCATTGTTTTGTATGGAAGGTCAAACTAATCTGGATGTGCTAATGAGCTTGTATGGAGTATTTTAGTTTGTGTGTCAACCTTTATGCTGGTGACGACAAAACAGTAAAGCGGTTAAAAAATGCCGCTTTTTACAGTCTGTGAGCAGTTAGAAGATGCTTCAGGTTTGTATTTCTCTCTCACTCGCTCTTAAAAAAAAGGGGTATGAGTGCGAGCGAGAGACAAGTACAAACACGAAGAATCTTCCAAGTGCTATCGCACTGTATTGTAGTATGCTGTTGCAGAATCACAATAAAAACAGTTTAAAGGATGTTATTCGTAGTTTGCTTGATAAGACTTTTCACTTGATTGCTCTTGCGAATTTGATCGACCTTATTTAAAAAGAAATAAGGGCTATCACTGGTAACTATGGTTGCACAAAGCACGTGAGTAGTTAGACTTGTCCACAGTATAAACAGTGGGTGGATCGACAGATCGATAAGAAGCTCTAGAAACTAAACGCGTGGACCGATTTTGATGATTCTAAAACCGCGTATCCACCAAGCGCACGCGCTCGCGCGGCAGCCTCGCGAGCCAAATGCTCGGTCCGTGTGGACGTAGTGCCTCAGGACTGTTCGGGCGCACGTTGCCGGGGCAACGAGTCCTGAGGCACGTGGCGCTTGGTAGATACACGGCTTTATGTCAATTGCCTGAGCGAACAGCATCTGGAAGTTTTTAGACGCAACGGGGCTTTGGGGTGAATTCTAAATAAAAAGCTGCCTTAATAGAGGTCGAAGCGGCACACAAGGCCGTTTTTTAGGGTTCCGTATTCAAACTAGGAAACTTTATAGTTTCGCCACGTCCGTCCGTCCGTCTGTCCGCTTAGTTCAGAGACTCTTAGTTCTAGAATGGTTTTTGTGTAGTAACTGTTTCGGAACCCTATACTGAGCATGTTCAGACATGCTTTTGCACGGTTTTTTACGCCTTCAAAATGCATACCATCCAGGGGGAACCAAGGTGGTAATGTACATTCGCCAAAGAAAAGTGGAAGGAATACCCATTAAAATCCCAGCGATTCTACCTCCACACCGTTGTTCCGGAGGCTCGCAGGCTCTGCTTGCACATTCGACTACGACCAAGCAACACACAAGGCCTATCTTAACCCCCTCAAAAATAACTACACATTGTCTTGCACACATACCGCCACGCCTTTCTTCCCAGAGTGGGGTAGGCAGAGCTTCAGAATTACCAAAACTCTAAAAAATATTTATAGCTTTATATACCTAATGACTAAGTAGTATCATTGTAATAATAAATATGTTTAAAAAAAAAACTAACTGCGGAGATTCTTGCGGTGTTTCTTCTCAGCAGTAGTCTCCTCTTGGATAGCTCTGGTAGATTTTAGACATATAAAAGTGCCCGTGCGGCCTACTGTCGTTTATCTATATTTAATAAAGGCGAAAAAAAGCATCAACAAAAACTACAGATCTCTAAAACGGGTTAACCTCACACAGGCGTAATTTGCAGTTTCAGGTCAATGACACATCAGCTGGGTACGACCAATTATCGCAACCGCTAAACACAAGACAACTTAAACCGCAATCGTTTTGTCTGACCACATTCTGCCTAACCCAGAATTGCTACCACGTAGATCGCTTATCTTAGCACCTGAGTTTGAAAACCCGAATTCCCCTGGGTAGTGATTCTCTCAAAAGCAAAGGTGAGCGAATGCTGGAGTGAATGTCCAAGCGGCGAGTTTAAGTAGTCCCGTCAGAGCGAACAAAACACATTTTAGCGCATGCATTCTAAATTAGGCAGCCTTATACGTTCGAGAAGCCATGCTGCCAAATTGAATAGGTACACGCGCTGAAATGTGTTTTGTTCGCTTTGACGGGACTACTTAAACTCGCTGCTTGGACGTTCACTCCTGCGTTCGCTCACCTTTGCTTTTGAAAGTATTACTACCCTGTAATACCGGGACTGAGGAAGTCCTATTATATTCCCTAGCAAAGTTTGCCAGGAATCCGGCTTTAGCGGAAAATATCCGGCTGTTTACTGTCGTTTCCGGCTTAATGTATAAAAGTCCGGCCGGCCGGTCCGGTTTTTGTTAGGATTTTGGTCAACACTGTCCTGCCAAAAGATGCCGAGCAAAAGCGCGTGATCGACTTCCTTTTAGAGCTCTCGACATCCAAGTATACTTAAATAAATTATTTATTGTTAGTAATGCAACTGACTGTACTTGGACAAGATGCATTGCGAGATCGTTATCGTTATCTAAAGTGTATAGTATTGACGTAAGCTACCGGAACAGTTTTCGACAATCGTTTACGTTAAGGAGCGTCCCCACTGATTGCATTCGCGTATAATACTAGAGACTTTATACATTTCTAAGACTTTAATTAAGGTATACAATTTACTCTGGGACCTGTTATTCCTGTGACATTTTTTATTTTATTTTTTACCATTATTTCATATTTTATTTTATTTTTTTGTATCACTAACTTAAGTTGTAATATTATGTTTGTAATAAGAGATTTATTAAAAAAAAAGACTTACTGCTGAGTTTCTTGCGGCGTTTCTTTTTAGCAGTGGTCTCCTCTTGAGAAGCGCTGGTAGAGTCGGACATGTAAAGGTGCCTACAGGGCCTACTTACTGAATAAAGATTTTCATTTTCATTTTCATTTACATTCATTTTCATTTTCATTTTCAATGAGCATTCGGCGCGAACATCGAGTGGTGTGTAAGTATTGTAACGCTCGGCTCAACGTCTACACCACTCGAATATTCACGCGAATGCTCTAAGTGGGGACGCTCCTTTAGAGTTAAGCATTTTGTCTAGGGCTACCTTAAGAGGATTGTGAAACGATGCTAGGGTGCGGCTCCACTGAGGCGGAGACGAGCTGAGCGGAGCGGAGCTGTGCCAATATTAACCAATAGAAGGCGCATGCGGTCACGTCGAGCGCGCCTTGTGCACGTTAGTTTAGATTCTATTGGTTAATATTGGCATAGCTCCGCTCCCCTCCGCTCATCTCCGCCTCAGTGCAGCCGCACCCTAAATCACGAATCTGTCAAAAAAAACCATACAAATTTTGCTCCGAGCTATAACGTTCCTAACCCCCTAAATCACGTCCGATTTCCACGATTTTTGAATATTATGTTGTGGTTATTATGAAAAACTAAGTTTTTAATTTCAATTTATCATAAAATCTCTAAGACAATATTATAAAAAATTATAAATCAAGGTTTTAGGGGAGAGAAACATTATCGCATTTTGTATGGAAATTTTTGGCTTCACAGTCTTTTTAATCAGAGATAATTTTAACATAGCAACATGATCGCATATTAAATCAAAAATTGACAATATTTAAAAATATTTTGGTTAACGTAATTATAATACTTGGTTCAAATTCATCAAAAAAAAACGCTTATAAATTTTGACTGGTCATCGATTCGCTGGTATTTCCATAAATACGCACTTGTTAAAGAACAAAGTCCATATTTACACGATCGGCATGATTTGTGCGTGATCTAACATTATTCTCGAGTTTAGGGTTCCGTGAGAAAATTTGTATGGATGTTTGTTACTCAATCACGCTTCAACCACTGCACGGATCGAGTTGTAACTTGGCACACATATAGTTTAGGTGCTGGAATAGGACATAGGACATTTTTGTTCTTAAAAGTAAATCTTGAAACTGTAAATTTCTATGGTTTTCAGAGGCCACTTGCGTTGATGACGCTAAAAAAAGGAGATTATTAATTATGGTATAAACAAATTTTACGACCATGTTCTCGGTAATTTCTTGATGGTCTAAGATCCGAATAGGAGACGACCTTCACCCAGCTGTTTATTCGATAAAAAGTATTTTATATCAAATTTAATATATTAAGTAATATATAGCGAATAGGTTGTATGAAAAATTTCAGTCCAGTTCAGTCCATAATAAAAAAAACTAAAAATGAACTTTTTTACTCCTATTCGGATCTTAGACCATGAGAAGTTAACCAAACTTCTGGAACCGTTAAGCAACTTGCACATTGCTCCGTGTTTAAAAAAAAAGTGGATTGTTGGAATTTGTCCTCAGATTGGTCGCACGTGCACTCGTATGACTCATAATACCCTAAGAACACGGCACGTAACGCACTTTCGCCGCTCCTCTTAATATCGCGAATAACCGTCGAAAATGTCTAAGCAAATGTTTTCACTTCGTCATTTTACTTTTTTATGGTGGACACTTTCGCTCGGTACAGTAAATCACATACTCGTGACATTTGTAATTTTTGTTTTTTTTTAAGGAAAGAAAGAAAGAAATATAAAGATAAAATACATTTTTATACAGTAAGTACGCCGCACGGGCAATTTTACACATCAAACATCTACCAGCGCTTCCTAAGAGGAGACCACTGCTGAGAAGAAACGCCGCAAAAAAACTCAGTAGTCTGACATTTTTTAAACATATTTCATAATAAAATTATACTACTTAGTCTAGCATTATATAACGCTATAAATATTATTTATTTAGTCGTGATAGGGTAAGCGTACCAGTGAATGAACCCTTAAGGAGATTTTCATCTTTAAATAATTTTTTTTATAAAATTAAAGCAGTTATTGACAAATATGATTGTCCTTATTAATCAAGAAAGTGTTCTAGTTTGCTTATATAACGTTTGTTTTATAATGATATTGCCAAATTTCAAGTTATAGCTATTTTAGCCGAAAACGACCCAAAACACCAGTGAATGAACATGAAAACACCAGTAAATGAACAAATGAAACCAGTGAATGAACTATGTCTAATTGTTTACTATGTTTTTTCTTTTTTTTAATTTATTTAAAAAAATGATATTTTACTACTTAATATTCATTGACGTGCCACTTTCCCGCCTGAAAACGCTATAGGTATAATAGGTAGTTTCTTGTAAAATAACGATCGTTCATTAACTGGCTCTTAAATGTTATGCGAAACCAATGAATGAACAAGTCGTATTGATGGTAGTTCATTTACTGGACATTATAAACTAGTGAATGAACGAACATGTTTAGCATTTATGAGTTTGTTCGAATACTGGCCATATGACGGACAATCAATTAACAGCTATGTTTCTGAAAAATAAACATTAATACAACAACGAAAACGCACAATATTGTAAAATAAGTAATTCACACGGTTCTAGTGAATGAACACCGCGGTTCATTCATTGGTTTTAGCGGTTACTGTGATCCAGTTATAAAACACTTGCTTAAAATGGTAATTTGAAAGAAAAACACATGTTATGGTCCGTAAATAGAAAAAACATATCCTTAAGACTTGAAATAAACACATACTACGGGTCGTTGTTGTTTGGAATAAGTACAGTATCACATCAAACACAAGGTCTTCTTACCGTCCGCTAACTACTGCCCCATACAACGAAAACACGTCTGCGAAACGTCCACTTTGAGTATCTGTTATTTTGCAACTAATGCACCTGAGTTGAATTCAATTTTACCATGATGTTACTAGCAATGTTGCTCATCTAAAAAAAAATACTTTGTTGTGTAGAAATTTAGAGAATTCTTATTTTGCGAAAATATGCTCACTTTGTTCATTCACTAGCACTGTTCATTCACTGGTACGTTTACCCTAGTTTAATAATATTTTCATGATGTTATTTTACCACTTTTTCGGCGTAATTTAAATGTTACTATGCCAATTTACAGCTTTATAGTACTTAGAGTTGCTAAGTTAAACTGCGGACAGACAGACAGACGGACAGACGGACATGGCGAAACTATAAGAGTTCCTTGTTGTCTACGGAACCCTAAAAATTACAAAATGTATAGGATTGATGATTGCCGTAAGCGGACGATCTATCACTTCTTCCGTTTCAGACTCTCATGCGAGTCCACGCGAGGCCGAGATACACTGCCGTGTTTAAATACGAGAAGGACTGTAAAACTTTTATAATAACATCAATGTATCTCGGCCTCGCGTCAACTCGCGCGTCTGGATCGGGCATTACGTACATGTTTAAAAATAAAAATACAGAATAATTTGCGATATCGCTTAATCAAAGTCAAGGCAAATTAGAATGTAGCTTACTTGAATATTTGTACTGTATCAGCGAAAACGTGGTTCTGTCGATGTCTCGCTCTTGCATCCTGTTCGTGTGAAAGCAGTAATATAAGCGTCGGTTGAAATGCAATTACTGTGGCATGTCGGATACATTACACGACTTGATAAATCTTGATAGCTTTATTATGTACACAATAGTCTTGATAACGTTTAACAAGTCTTAATAACGCAGTTTAAAAGCCTTTCATTCTATAAACTCTTTGCAGCTGTATTTTACTCGGTAAAACCATATAGCTTTTGAAGTGTTAATGTATTGTCAACGTTTTGATAGCTCTTATTTTCTTGACAGTAACGGTGGCAGAGTAAAAAAAAATTGTACATGAGAAAAGCTTTACAGTTTTGCGAATACAATAGAGCCTATTAAATTATAACCGTAAAACCCACCGTGTAAATTTTTATACCATGTTACATATTCTATGAGATGCCGAATGCTAAGACGAGGCCGATGACATATCATTTGTATGATGATCATCATTCATTATCATCATCATAACATAAACTCACGCCTTCATTCCCAGAGTGGGGTAGGCAGAGCCACAGACTCACCAACAACTCCAAAAACTTGTTGATAATTCTGTGACCACATTTTGCACAACCAGGCTAAGATGTTATCCAGTGTATTAGTGACAGGTTGCAAACCCATCGCCTAACAGCACTACACAGCCTTTAGTCCCTTAGTCGTCTCTTACGACATCCACGGGAAGACATGGAATAAATAAATACTTAAACAAATATATATCTATATAAATAATGTTTCGATTTTCTCTCTGTGTAGTTTTTTACTTTGTTAAAAATATGTCAATGTGTGTGTCGATTTTTAGCCAGCTAGACCTCTAACGTTATCCGTGCAAAAAATCTCGAAGATTGTTTGCTTAGTTTTTACGTGATAACGTAATTATTAGGTAAGCTGGCGGTCCACCCAAAACCGAAACAAATACCAAGTGTTCTATGAGACAAAAAGCTTTGTGAACCTCTGATTTAGGTTATGATCAATTATATAGGTATAAAACTATTAAAGAGTCATTGTTTCCAAAACAAGACGCGATCCTTTCCAATGCTAAAGACCGATTGGTTGCGGCACTTATACGCAACTGTTGTTTTACACAAATTAAACTGTTCGTTCCATAGCACAAACGAATATTGGTTTACATGTAACATATTTATTTTTGACACGTAATACGCATACATCCAATATTACTTAAGTAGCTACTGGTAAAATATGGTCGTATAACTGCTTCTGTTTCGTTTTGGCGCAAGCAAACAAGTCGTATAAAAGCTTGCTAAATGACTACTATATGACAATATGTGACGATTGACTGGGTGACATGGAAAATATATATAAAGTTTGCCGTAAAATAAATCATCATCATATTCATCATAAAATTATCATCGTACTTTGTGCAGAGTCTGTTTGGATAATTTCTACTATCATACCCACGGTATGCTTGGTTATGACTTAGTAATATACTGCCGTCTAAAAGGTTACAGGCCGTAAGTATAAAAGTATGCAAGCCATTGGTGAATACTGTCTTTTTAATTTGGAAGGCAAAATAAAATAAAACGGAATTTCTTCGGCCAACTTACCACTAAACCGGATACTTAGTATGTATGTATGTGTTTATGTTTCTATGTCAACACTTTATTGTACGAACAAAGGAATTATAAAATTCATATACTTTATTATAAAATAGATAACAACGTAGCGAGGATGTACAAAGGCAAACTTAGCCCTTTAAGGGGCCTCTTTCAGTGTCCTAGTAAATATTTATGAAATATCGTAAAGAAAAAAAGTTTTTTAACTTCTTTTTGCATAGATACGTTGTTTAATAAAACAAAAAAAGAGATTTTTTTAAATTCATTGTCTCTATTAGTAAAAATGTACTTTCCAATCCCACTTTTTTTAATATGGTAAATATCTATAAACTTCGAAAGAACATACAGCATAGCATAATGTTATAGATAATAAATAACTAGCTATCGATAAAATCTATAGATTAACTAAGAAAGTGATCAACTTTCTACCTTTCTGTCTAAACTCTACTTTATGTCCCTGAATATACGTTTTATTCTTGATTAGACTGACAGCTGCCATCATTACCTGTTTATACGAATAAAATTCAGACTTATTTTAAGAAACATACGACTCAGTTTTGATTGCACTGTCATTCTTGTTTTGCGTGCCCAAACGTTATTCACAGCTACCTACCTAATTGTACTTTTGCCTATCAAAGATGCAATTATACAACAAAGATGTAGCAAAATCATTGTAGGAAAACCTCTTATTCATGTTGTAGTAAGTGTCTTCTTAAATTAGTCAATTGTAGTGAAGTGTTGAACGACCATTTATACAAGACCTTTATATCACACAGCTATACCTCGAAAAAGCCATATAATGACGAGATACTGGCACTTAAGCAAACCTTGTCTTTTCATGATTCAGTTGTTAGTATGAAATTATAAAGTAACCTTCATAAGGTTAGTTATTAATCAATTTTCATTGAAACAGTTGCATTTTTATGGCAAATGTGATCAAACCAGGGCCTCTATTCCCGGCGGTAAAAACCATATCGTATTTGACCTGTTACGGTATTGTTTTGACGTCAGCCGCCATTACTGTCAAGTAAATAAGAGCTATCAAAACGTTGACAATACGATAACAGATCAAAGACGATATGGTTTTTAGCGCCTAGAATACCGCCCCTGATAGAAAATGGCCTCTGAGATCTATCGACCAATCTCAAGAGCGCAATCTCAAGACTGCATTTTTTGTGTAGCTTTATATGAATTAATTCCAAGATGATGGACATTTAACTTTTACCTCTAGGTACTCGACAAAACAAATCATTTTTTCCTGTACTTAAACAGAGCAGATCTTTCAAAAAAAACTATCTAATTTAGACTTTCTTTAACCCTTATATTATTGTGTTATTTGCAGAGTTCTTCGAAAAAACATGTATTCTTCAAAAACGCCGCCAATGCCTCTAAATTGCCACAAACAGTTTGAGTAGACCTACATTTTTGGGCCCGTTACATCTCATGATAGTATAATGACTGACGTTTTTTACCGTTTTCTGAATCGTTGCTGTCTGTTTCTATGCATCGTCGCAAAGTTCATTGAACCTGACCCCCGAAACTAAAATGATTAAGAAAATATGGTGCCGTGGCCAGGATTTATATGTGACATTTTACTGTAAAATTAAGATAAACTAACTAGTATTTAGTGTTAGGTATTCGAAATTGTAGAAAAAATAAGTATTATTTATTAACTAGAAGTATGCATTTCGTTGTTAGCCAAAGTTTATAGCTAAAGAGTTTTAATTGTAAATAAATTGCAATTTTTGCGTTTACGAAACAATTGTTCAAAATTTAAAGTTTGTCTGTTAACTTTTTAGCGACGTGTATAATAGAACTTTATTGTGACTGCAATGTCAGCTGTTAAGTAGGAAATTTAAACTGTCAACCATAAAAAAAACAGTAAGCAAATGCCAAAAACTGTTAAAAAAAGTCAACACATTCAGGGAAAAATAAATGTCATACTATTTTTACTTTTTTAAAACAATGTCACGAAGTTTTTTCTTTTACATTTTGTTAACTTTTTTTAAGTAAAAATTAATAATGCTAAAACAATTAAAAAAAAACATAAAAAAGTTTCGGTTCTTTGACCTCTGATACATCTGATTATAAGAGTAGAGCCTGTCTCAGATGCTAACTCGACCATACATAATTAATGTGTAGGTATCATTTTAAGATTATAACTGTTTTAGATTTATAACTGTATTATGAATAGTTATTAGAATAAATTATTAATTAGAATTAATGGACGTAAAAAACGGAACTTTTACATTATTTTGGCATTTTTATAGCATGGAGAACAAATGAGCATACAGGCCACCTGGGCCCTGTTTTATAAAGCTACAAATTATAATTTACAGGTTACAAGTTTCCATTTGACACAACCTCGACCAATGACGACCAGCCATTTGAGCAGTGTTGCTAGTTTAGACCTGTAAAATTGTTACTTGTAGCTTTATAAAACATGCCCCAGCTATTTGAGCAGTGTTGCCAGTTTAGACCTGTAAAATTGTTACTTGTAGCTTTATAAAACGTGCCCCTGATGGTAAGTGAGATTTGTGACCCATCTAAGGATTCAGGAAGAAGAAGAAAGGAGGAAGGAGGCATTTCATCTACCTCCGTCCACGTCTAGAGGACTATGTCCAGGGGCAACGCATTTGCGGTCTTAGGATTTCCGTCTTAAGATGTATAATAAATTCTGGATTATGTACGGGTGTTGCAGAAAATTCACATAAAGCGAAGCAAAGCGAGGGCGCTACTAACTCATATAATTAATTTGCAATTAAAATTTAAAAAATTACGCATTGCTTGTGTTTGTTGTGAAAAACGTTAACAACCGTAGAAGTCTCTCAAAGTCTACGGAATTACCTTCACGCCTTCATTCCCAGAGTGGGGTAGGCAGAGCTACAGAATTACCAACAACTCTAAAAACTTGCTATTAATTCTGTAACCACATTGTGCTCAAACAGCATATGGAATTAATTCCGCAATATTTAAAATGGCTGATAAAAAAGGTTAATAAGTAAGTATATTTTTTGCATATCTTGTACATGACAGCTGACAAATTTTTACTCGAAGTTACCATTGTATTATTTTTTTCTGGGATGAAAAGTAGCCTAGATGTTAATATACCTAGCGTGACGGCATCAATGATGGACACTTTTAGCTGACAGGCACCAGTAATGGACACTTCACTCTTAATTCAAATTTCATACGATCCTAAATTGATTGTTGCAAAACAAATGAATAACCCTTATCTTCTGTAAAATAAGAGTCAAGTGTCCGTCATTGGGTTCTTGTCCATTACTGGTTCCAACACTCTATAGGGTATAAGCTATCTCCATTTAAAATTTCATCCAAATACGTCCAGCCGTTGCAGCGTGAAGGAGTAACTAACAAACACAAACTATCCCATTTACAATGATAGTAAATTGTAAATCACTAAATTTAACAACCACCAACAAAACTTATAATATCAGTTAACTGCATCGTCAAACATAAAACAGCTGTTAAACAATCACATAATCATCACGGCATAGTAATGGATTGTGTAACGTTTATTTACTTAAATATAAACAGCAATTTTACTATGCACTTATTTGTCCTTTGACTTTCTATTACTGCATTTATGCAACTGCCGTCTCATATACATTACTAATGCAATAGGCTTGAGTCCGTCAGGAACTAAGAATGAAAAGGAATGAATTCCCGTCACAGACCGAAAGGAACTAGTTCTTCGTAAACGATCGGTCTTCGGTCCTTTAGGTCAGTAGCAATTGTTGAATGTATGAGCGACACAGAGCGATCAAATAAAGAACACACGACAGGGCTCTCGATGTGAACGAGATAAATAGTACCTAATTCAAAACGTGTCCTGCTCGGACCTCAAAATTTTCTCCGGAACTAAAGGACCTAAAGGAACTAAAAGACCGAACTAGTTCTTTTGACCGATTGACCGAGATCGGAGCGCTCCCTTTAAAGACCGAGCGAGCTCAACGCTATAATGCAATGCGATTTTACTTGTTTTGTTTTTGAAGTGATAACTTCTTTTCGGAGGGTAAACCATTTCGTTACGTAACGCGCGATTAATGACAGACTGTCTGGCTTCCCTTTCTCTCACGCATACAGCAGTGGTAGTACTAATTTTTAAACAATTTTTAAAATACATAAAGATGCAGGAATTGGGTTTGAACCGAGGCACCTCAGCGTCATAGACTTACCTCTCAGCCGCTAGGCAAATCTTAAGTTACAAGGTATGGACAAAAATGGTAAACGGTATTTAATCTTACCTGCTGACGTCATCGTGCATTTCTAAGCATAAATACTGTTGACAGTAAGCATATAACCTAAAACTATCACCGTTTTTGAAAGTGATTAGATTAGGTTATCACTTCTGTCGGGCGTCCCGAGACGCACACTTTTTTTTTATGACAAGGATTTTTTAAGGCACACGAACAGTGATCACGCAGGCCCCCTTATGGTCAGTCTGTAGATATTATTATAGTTATAAGATACGAGTTTCAAGACTTAATGAGTTGCCAACTGCGCCAGATAGCATGGCAACACAGGACATTGACCACCCCTCTACCAAAAAAACGCCGTTAGTAATAACTACACCTACCTAGGTCCCCCGATACATCTCGAAACGAGTTTTTTTTTATTTTGCTAATGTATTGTGGTACCGGTAGTATGTTCATCTAGTCAAACCACTAAACTTTGCAGGGGTTGTAGACCTTTGCGCTTACAATAAATTTATTTATTTTACTGTTCAGGAATTGAGGTTTTGAATTAAAATTTTAAGCTTTAATTTTTTTTTATACAAAATTTATAAAAAAATATACCTTGCCGAGTTTCTTACGCCGGTTCGTCTCGGGGCAAAGGTTTTATTTTTCGAACCGGTGTTAGTGCTTTTTGACATTCATAGATGCATTATATTATGCCTAAATTGAAGAATTGAAGAACTTTGACTTATATACGTAAAATTTCCCAATAAAAGGTTCCTCGGCAAACGATGTGTACTTATGTCAAATTACCAGGATTACCCTTATTGAGCAGACCTACATCAACTCGCGTCGCATCGATGACTGCGTTTCAAAACAGAGAAATGCAACCAACATGTTAGAAGTGCATGTAGTAATACGAACCGTCCTTGAACGAATTTCGCAGAGCAGTTGCAACAAACCGTGGTGCATTCGGTGCATTTGCAGCAAAAGGGTTATTTTTTAATAGTAAGGCTTTTGAAATATATGGCAATGTATACCCCGTTTTCTTGAGGCATTGACGTCGCTTTTTTGTAGGGATTGAATGTTTATTTTATCTACCGTCTTTATATCGATGTTTGTAGTTTAAATTATGCAACAATGCGATTAATTCTTTGCTTTTTAAATCTCTGCTCAATTTCAGTATAGCCTAGGTATTAAAACTTCTTGATTGTAGAAAACTTTATTAGTATTACTGTAGAAAAACTATGATAAACAGTTTTAACTAACGAACACCCGCGACTTATTTTTCCCATTCTTTTTTATCACATTTTTTAAAGTAATTGTCTTTGACTCATTGTCAGTGACATGACATGACTATAACCAGGGATCGGAAATTTGGACCTATATATAAAAATATAATTCAATAATAAAATTCCCGGGATTTCTAAATAAATAAATTACGCCAGCATAGATTCATAATTAAGTATTTTTATTAACAATTTGAAGTTATTTTCCATGTATAAATTTACCAAATGTTATTTATTTCACCTGTAACTCATTCACCTAAGAAATTTATAGGCGCAAAACATTCGCGCTCATCACATGAACATTTGCCCTGACCGGGAATCGAACCCAGGACCGCTAGCTTCGTAGGCAGGTTCACTACTACTAGGCTAAAGTACAAGGCTAGAGTGGAGCTTAGTTTGGGACCAGCATCGCTATTGTTTAACGCACTCGCAATCGCAATCGGCTTACAAGTGGAACAATTGGTTTCATTTTGCATGCGGACTCGGCTTCGACTTTTAAAATGAAAACGATTGCGATTGCGAGTGCGTTAGGCAATAGTACCCTAGGTCCAAGTAGAGTGTGAGATTATCCTTTCCACCTTTAACTCTCAAACTTAATATGTTTTTTTCGACGATGTGTAATTATTATGTAAAATCTAATGAATGTAGAATGTAGTTCTTTTTTCTTTTTCTTATTATTGTGTATTAATATGTGTGGTTTCCAGGTTAGAATAGTGCCACTCCATGTCTTCCCGTGGATGTCATAAGAGGCGACTAAGTGAAAAAAGGCTTGTAGTACTGTTAGGCGATGGGCTCCGGTTTTTAGCCATTGCGAGCCCGGCAGTACCTGGGCCCTCCATTCCCAGGTCCCCGGAAGGGATTTTCACCGCTGCCCTTTTTCTTTTTCTCAAAGTAATGAATTAAAATCAGTAAACAAAAGCAAGGACTTTTGTCTTTGGCCCTTCAGGAGATTACCAAAAAAAAAACCTGTCACAATACGCTGGTAATCATCTTACTGCCGCACTCAGAGACGTCAATTTAATTTAATGCTTGATTAAAGATGCTGCTGTCACTTACTGCTGCTGCTGCTGCTGCTACAGCAATAGAATAAGACAACACGTCACTAAACAAGCATTAAATTTAATTGACGTCTCTGAGTGCGGCAGTTAGACTATTTATGCAAAATGTGGTTACAGAATTATCAACAAGTTTTTAGAGTTGTAGGTAGTTCTGTAGCTCTGCCTACCCCACTCTGGTATTACAGGCCTGAATGTATGTATGTTTGTTATAATATTCAAACATATTTTCCGTAACTCTGATAAACCATTCTTAATGTTCATTTCTACTTACAGTCAACAACCGGAAGGTCAAGCTTCATCTCTGGTCATCGGAGGAAATCATTAGAATAATAATAATCATGTCTTCCTGTCTAAACAAGTTTAATAGTATTTTCCTGGTCTACGCCAACTATATATCTAAGTCTTAATCTTAGAGTAATCTAATCATTCAGTGATTCAAGACTCTACATTGCATTTTTTTTTATTTGAGTAAGGCAAACGAGCTCAATGGCTTCCTGATGGTAAGTGGTACTTACTTGAAAACCATAGATATTTTCAATCTTACGACTACAATCTCATGACTGCAATCCTAAGCTTGCAAATGCAACCCTAGGGAAGTGAGGACTAAGGTATAACATAGGCCTGTATCTTAGTCATTTCACGGTTGTCTTAACCCCGCATAGGAACACAATAATGTAAACACTGCTGCTAAAGGTTTAAATCAAATCAAATCAAATCAGAATCATTTATTTCAGCCATCTTTAGTCCTCAATAATAATAGTTAAAAGTGTTAATAAATTAAATTTAAATTTAAACCTAATGTTATTAGTAATGTTTAATCATAATCCTACTAGTATTATAAATGCTGTGTGTGTGTGTGTTTGTGTGTGTGTGTTAGTTTGTTACTCCTTCACGCTGCAACGGCTGGACAGATTTGGATGAAATTTAAAATGGAGACAGCTTATACACTGGATTAACACAAAGGCTACTTTTTATCTCGGAAAATTCAAAAGTTCCCCAAGGAATAACGATAATCGAAATCTACGCAGACGAAGTCGCAGGCAGAAGCTAGTATAAGATAAAGCGCTTACTTACCTCAAAATGTATTATAAATTTAATAATTAAATACTACAGACAACACGTTGGCCTGGTTGCCAGTGACCCAGTCTACAAAGCTAGCGGTCCCAGGTTGAAATACCAGTATGGGCAGATTTTTGTATCACGAGCGCGAGTTTTGGTTTGGTTGGTTTTGGTTGGTGGTTAGTCTTAAATTACTCTATATATTGATCAAAACCGCATTAAAATTCGTAGTAACGGAAGACCAGCGTTGCCCTCACAGCCAGCACATGCAGAGTTGGAACCGTTTCGCCACAATTACTTACACTATCTGTCGTTTCTTTTCCTTATTTTTTGTTAGAGTACGCCCGCGACTTCATACGCGTAGAATTAGTGTCCCGCTACTACCTCCATTTCTTCCCGTTGAGGTTCGATTTTCGGAAAATCCTTTCTTAGTGCTCACTTACATCATGAAAGGAAACCCTGTACCAAATTTCAGGTTTCTAGGTACAGTAGTTTCGGCTGTGCGTTGATATATAAATCAGTCAGGTTTACCTTTTATATATAGATTTATGTGTGTTATTGTTGTAAATAAATGTTTTACTTACTTACTTTACTTTAGTAGTAAATTAAACGATCAAACCGTACATACAGAGGGACAGACGGCGGGAAGCAACTTTGTTTTTATATTATAAGATTTTTATTTATTTACATCAAAACCTTGTAATCTAAAATGGTAAAACAACGTAATACGTCGCCACTTTACTGCACTTAGTTTCACAGTTCAGAAAATAACTCGTGCATAGCACGGTGGCTTCTAATTGCCACTCATCTGATACGAATCATACAAGTCGCCAGTGGCACGATTCTGACTTTGGGTAGGTACCTATAACATGCGGACCGGTAACAGAGCGCAATTTCATCAAGGTATTATAACGGTATTTTGTTAATATATGATTTTGATTTAGTTGCGATGTTACACTCAAAAAAATGAGAGCCTGCAAAGAGAGATTTTCTCTTAGTTGACAAAAAATAAATACAATAGTTAAGATATTAGTTATATCAACTAAAACTGATAGTAACGACAGCGATTTCTTTAGTGATTCAACTAACGTCGAGTTCATGTATAAAGTCTAACTTCTTGTCAGGCTCGTATGGAATTAAGACGCTTATGCACAACAATCACAATCTTGTTAGAATCGACCAATTTTTTTTTTCAGTGTGCATGTTGTTATGAAAAATATTGCCATACTTAAATTTCAACTTTAAATGTGTTTTGTTCGCTCTGACGGGACTACTTAAAGTCGCCGCTGCGACATTCACTCGTTTGTTCGTCCGACCAAACGAGAGAATTTTGAGAGAATTACACCCCAGAGGGCCCTGCCAAGATGCATTGCGCTAACTAACGTTTCTATTCGTTTCATTTTTAAACCAATCGCGTCACTGATAGATCACGTGACTTTTCGTATCACGTCATCTAGCAGTGACGCGATTGGTTTAAAAACGAATCGAATAGAAACGCTAGTTAGCGCAATGCATCTTGGCAGGGCCCTCAGGGTCCGTCCGGATCGCTACCACCACAGAACAGAAAAAACAGTAGAAGTGTCAAGTGGGCGTGTAACGTGTGGCATAGTTATGCGGAGTTCCGCTTAACCTACCATACTTTTGCCGCGATCACTTATTTCGATATTTCGATATTTCTAAAATAGGAAATAAATCCAAAAGCATGCCTTATTGTGCTATTTTGGAGTGTAAAAACGATAGCCGCACATTTTCCATGGTGGCGTGTTGTTTTTATGATAGTTTGAGTATTGGCGACAACAGGTCTGATACTAAGCGAAGCTCATGCCACTTCCATTGTTTTTTCTATTCCGTGGCTACCACCATCTTATCCTTTAACGTACCGCTAAGCAGCATTCGCATTCTTGTCTTCTAGTATGAGGAAAGGAAGAAAACCGGTGAAATTATCTTGCACAAAATCCTAAAGGCACTAAAATATGTTCAAAATAGTAATGTGGTTCTTGGCCCGATTCGACAAACGAGATACCGTTAGATTTATTATAGCATCCCGAAAGTCACTTGGTAATGTATTAAAACCAGTTTTAAAACCTGACTTAATTTATTGATACTAACGGTGATAGATGTAAAAAAAACCATTTGCTGTCTTAGGATTGCAGTCTTAACTGTAGTCTTGATAATGCAAATGTATTTCATTAACCATCAGGGGGCTTAGTTTGCTACGCAAGATTTACTGTCATATTTTACGTCATTCATATGAAAATAATAAAATATGACATAACGTCACACTTTAAGATGCTTAGTAATAAAAGGACTCAATTCACACAAAATACACTTTTATTTAAAACCTTCAATGTTTAGGTCCCTTAGGTTAGAATATGGAATAGACATATTTGACACTAACTGCCGCACTCAGAGACGTCAATTAAATTTAATGCTTTTCAAAGTTACTGCTGTCACTTTCTTTGCTACAGCAATAGAATAAGACAACACGTCACTAAACAAGCATTAAATTTAATTGACGTCTCTGAGTGCGGCAGTAAATCGCGTTTGACGAGGTTTGACGTATTCTCCTCGCCTCGCATGCTAAGCCCACAGGTGGTCTAATGTGCTCGCTCGCCTTATGGTTTAAGAACTATATTCTCATAAAGAATTTACAAAATTCACTTACATGAGAATGATGATACACTGTATAATTTATTAGAACAAGCTGCTGTGCTTGTTAAGAAAAAGTCATAATCACAATTATCACATTATCTATTACATCGCAACACAACACTATTTATCACGATTTCAAATTCCTATAATGATGAATTACTTATATATCTCCTGTACTACATTTCAAACATGGCAAATATTACTTGGTATCATTTGCAATCTTTTATTTAAAGTTATTTTAAAATTAAGCAAACTAAACTGTGAGAATTAGTAGAGGTGGATAGGAAGTTACTTGCAACGTTAACAGAGGCACAGGCCCGCTTTCCTCCAGCCATACAAAAAATACAAATCCGAAGTTTGTTTTACATGCCGCACTGTAGCAACTTACTCTGATGATCACGTGGCTTTCTTCTTTAACCCCCTTACTTATAAACGTAGAATAACCTTGGAGAAGCCATGTCATGTGGGCAGGCAGCCAATGAGATAGACCGACGATCTAGTCAAAATAGCTGGTAGAAATTGGATAAGGAAAACGCAAGATCGTAGAGAATGGAGTGCAATGGAAGAGTTAGAGAAGAGTTTAGTACCTTGTCTACTAAAGTGTATACATATTTATGAACTCAACTGTACAGTCGATTATAAATATATGACATCTACATTTATACACATGTTACACTTATGCCATTTATCACATTGAAGTGTACTAAAGTGTATATACATTTTGGTCCTCGACTTTACTTTTGGTAAACAACGTAAAACATACTCCTATAGAGAAACATACATAAATAACATGGAAGACCCGAGAACAAAATGCGCTGATCACACAAATGTTATCGGCCTGAATTCTGGGACCGGGAATCGAACCCGGGACCGCTAGCTTCGTGGTCAGGGTCTCTTCCAACTAGTCTAACTGAGTCACCCAAGAGAGATTAAAATTTAAACACAGTTGATAAAGAGGTCCTGAGAGTTGCCAGTAGGTACACATACATACCTTCACGTCTGTCATCCCAGAGTGGGGTAGGCAGAGCTACACAGAATTGGGATAGACCAAAGAAAATAACTCACTGTTTTCACATTCTAATTCGAAAGAATGGGTAATTTTAAGAGACCTAGACTTTAATTTTGTATTAGACCCAATAGTTTTGTTTGAATATCTTTATTTATTTAGCAGACATTTAATGAATGACATGATTATTTTTAATTTGGGCTGGCATTTTCTATGACAATTTGATGATAGCTAATGATAAAAAGTGATGTTAATAATGTATTAAAACATACTATTTCAAGCGGTTTTCGCCTAACCCGTAAGATACAGGAGGGCTACAAGCCAAAAACGAAAGATAAAACAAATGTTAAATTTATTTTCGTCGAAATATCCGAAATAGATAAATGTTTCAAAAACTTAATAATGCAGAACGGCTTTAAAACCCTATTCCTCGAAATGGTTTTCGAATTAGAGAAATTGTAAAAATATGAACAATCCCAATTACCTACAACTCTAAAAAAATGTTGATAATTCTGTAACCACATTTTGCACAATTAGGCTAAGAAAAAAACAATCCAATCCCAAGCCAATCTTGCTTCTTAAGTCATATTGTGGTGTCACGACCTTGTACGTGGTCTGTTCGGATGCCTATCGCCGTCTTATCCTTTAACTTACAGCCAAACAGCATTTATATGGTTGTGTTCCGGTGTCCCGTGGGATAAGACAACCGGAGAAATTACTAGAATAGAGGCATCCATTCCTCAGGGTTGGCAACGCATTTACGGTCTTAGGATTGCAATCTTTAGATTGTAGCTTTGAGAATGAAAATGGTTCACAGATGCCACATAGATGTCTGGGTGCTCGAATGCCATCACCGTGCCATATTCGCACTGCTAGATCAAAACAGTAGCAACTCAAAATCCTTGCTAATTTTGTTTCAAGTTCATAGAAGTTGTATTAAAGTAGATTTAGTGCAGTGTTCACCAACAATTAAACGGACGGTTAACGGTTTAACGGTTGTCAAATGTATTGACTAACAGCTGATTAAGACTTAACCGTCTATTAAATTGGTTGGTGAACTCGGCCCTTAATACAGTTGTATTTTGAGTTACTACTATTTTGATCTAGCAGTGTTTACTTTATAGTGTTCGAAGTTTAACGTGAATAAGAGCTAAAATAACGTAAATGATACAACTACGATATGGAAATTTATGACTGAATATCAGCATCACCGTGTGTTAATATGTCTATGACATAGAAAGCTGAATGGAGAGTAAAAACTATCTAGACTTTTAAAATGATTTCAACGTCTGTTAAGTTTTTAGTATCAATAGAGTTTTATTGAAAACGATTTTTCAGAAGATGACAACTAGGCAGATCGATTTTTCACCCCCTGAGGTTCAGGTTCAAAATATTAAAAATTTCATCGAAATCGTTAGAGCTGTTTCCGAAAAAGTGAATACAAATATATATAAACATACCTATTGCTCGTTTAATAGTATTTTTTATTAAACCCAAAACTGCATTGCATTATTTGAAATAGAGTCAAACTAGCTTAATTGGGTAAGACGTGACTATACTTAAATACCGTTATACGGTAAAATATACATAAATGATTACTAATATAAACATAACGGAATTTGCCCCAGTTTTCTCCAAAGCATAAAATCTTTACCACAAGCAATAACAAATCAAAATAAAACCTATTTTTAAAAAGAGCATTTCCAACTTACCTTTGCCGCCAAAACAAAAGACAGTCACAATTATTAGAACACTCGCGGTAACCGTTTGATAAATTCAATTTTGGAAATTAAAGATGGCTGACGCGTCCGGTCCCTTTGGCGGACGGAAGGCGACTGTTTATTCGGGCGGGAGAGCCTGCGCTTGCGGCTCTGCAACCTCCGGATGGATGACTGGCTGCCGCTTAGTATACTATTAACAGAATAAGACAGGTTCCGTAGTTGCGATTGTCACCGTTTGTGAAAATGAAAAGGTATTAGATATATTCGATTTCTGTTACTTTTTGTTAACCTACTAGAATATTACTATTACTACCACCTACATGCGTAAATTAAATAACATTTGGGTATATTTTTTAAATGTATTTTAATAATTATGTTTGTTACAGGAACTTTTAACAGAGTGGTTTACTTATATACATAGTGATACGAAGTTGATCGTTCCACTATAAATGCATCTCTAATGGCTGATTTACATTGGTCCAGCAAAAGCATGCCAGTAGAGGTACATTGCGTCGTTACAATAGGTCTCGCCTCAAACGTGAAAACTAACTCGTCAATGTACTTCTACTGGCAAGCTAGACCAATGTAAATCAGCCATAAAGGATAACGCTATAATTCCTACTTTACTTAAAATACCATGTACAAGATTTTTTAGTTTTTGGTGACTATTTGTCGTCCCTTCTCTTATATAGATATCTATATATCTCTGTGATAAACAATTATTAAGGACAATATTAAAAAAAACCCTTTAACCACTCAGTCATTTCAAATTATTTATTTTATTTAAAATATTGTTGAACTTTAATTTGACAGTCTGCCCGGGCAAACATATTTGAATGTTTTTTTTTACTTGACAGTTTTTTAAATCAATTAAAATCAATAATGCTTGATGATCCTTAGGCTGTTGAGAAAAATAAAAGGTAGAGTTTTAAAAAATACATAAATTATGGTTAAGTTATTTTTTGAATGCTTATGTTTTAAAAGTAAAAGGGTTTTCTTTGTTTGTTCCGTTTTACTGCCAAAAGATATTGCATAAAAAATTCAGTGTGCAGGTTTCCTCACAATGTTTCAAGTAGTCTAGTACTTTAAAAAAAACATTTATTGGTTAGTACACGGCTGCCTGATTGAACTCTGTACCTTACGATCACCAGTAGACACCATTCAGTTACTAAGACATCAAACTACTGCTCGAAAGTAGAAAATAAGTGGCATGCGAAGGATCATCACAACTTCACAACCAACCTCGAACTTTAAAAATTACGATTACCATGTCACTTTTACTTTCAAGTAAAATTTTCGAGTGTTTGTTTCTCAAAAATCAACCTGCTAATAGTATTTCCATACAGGCATTCAAATCAATCTGGCGTAAAAACGCTCAAAGCACCTTTAGTCAAATGTATGCGACTATCCTAACGTGAAACTATATTCAAATTGCCTATGACAAATTGCTGTCATTTTTTTCATGTTAAATCTTATAGCTTGTCTTACTTATTGCTTGTGCAATGTCAAGAGCGAATCACACTTCACTATGTCCTAACAATAATTTACTTAATTTAATTAACAAATATCGTGGCTCGTTTAAATATATAAGCATGGATACTCACTAATTTTTACCGATTTTCCATAGTGTCAGTTTTTACGTATCTTATTGCACGTTTTCCACTCTGTGTCAGTGACAATACATTATTATCGTGTCGTGTCTTCTTGATAAAAGTGTCGTTACGACATACGTGAGAAGTAAAGCCACAGGCAAAGCTGACGGCAATCCATCGATAAAATGTTCCACCACGACATAGTGGGTCGACTTTAAACGTGGTTACGAAATACCTACTTAATAAGGATGGATGATGATGATGTTAGAAATCTAAGAATAGCCTTAAGTATAATTTATCTTCACTTAAATGTTATTTCACGTTCTGACTTCATGTCCCGGAAAATGATGCCATATAACTATCAAAAGGCGCCAGATAGAGTATCTCTGTCACGTGCTCAGGAACAAATACACGCTGCTGCAGTGGGTCATGATGGCTAAAGTGGAGGGAAAGAGACGCGCTGAGCGAAGGAAGAAATCGCGGCTGCGAAACATCCGGGAGTGGACCGGCCTCCGTCGGACAACTGTTCCGGCTGGCTGCGGATAGGGACAAGTAGAAGAAGCTGACGGCCAACCTTCACGATTGAAGAGGCACTGGAAGAAGAAGAAGAAATGTTGTTTGTCGTTTGAAGACGTGGGGTCTGATAAAGAGAAGTGCGAGTAGTACAAAGAGCCATTGAGCGTGCTATTCTGGTCCTTGTAGATCGTGTTCCAAATACCGAGATTCGATGTAAGACGAAGGTGGTTGATGTCGGGGAACGAATTACAAACCTAAAGTGGAGATGGGCGGGGCACTTGGCGAGGCATGATGTAGCTGATGCCGAGTAGCTGATGATGGCAGATGGACAAAGTTGGTTACTGAATGGTGGTGGCATTTAAAATATCCATAGGTAGACCACCTACCTGATGGGTGGACGATATCCATAAAACAGCGGGGAGACAATGGTTGCGATTAGTCCGTGACCGAGGAGTGGCGTGATGAGGAAGAGGCTTATACCCAACATTGGGTGTATATAGGTTGATTGGATAGATGGACGGATTATGTTCTTATTTTACGCTCCTTAGTGGGTTTTTGAAAAGGGTTATTGCAGTAAAGTAGTGTAGTGTATTTTGTTTGGTTGCAGATTACGTAATAAAACAAAACGGTATTGGTATTATGGTGAAATACATAAAACTCAATTTATAATAAAGTACAAGATACACAAATTAAAGTATTAAAACTAGAAAATCAGTTACTTTTCATCTCGTTTCTATCAGAACTCACACCATTCCCTCTAACATCTTCCTTGATCTCTTTACTCTTCTTAGCCGAGTAACTCTTAAAGTAGAATTTTAGAAAGAGAAAGAAGAAAGAGCTGATGTTGATGAGGCAGAAGTAGTGGAAGAAAGAGGGCAGAGGACACGGCGTCAACTTCTGCTGATAGTGGAGGTGGGAGATGACAAGCACGAATTGTACCTGAAAGAGATTTAAATTGTCTATTTATCCGTATTGATACCCTGGTCGTGCTAGAGTACAATGCTTTTCTACTACTTGATATTGATTTTGACGTGTCTCTAGACTCAGCCAAGATCAGTTTGTTCATTTAAAACGAGCAAAACTTAAAATAGTTTTATGTCATCTCGTTTTCAATGCTCATTTTTTTTACTTTAATCGTATGTTTAACTACATTAATCTATTTTATGAAATATTTGTAGGTTTTAACAGGAAATAACGAAATACAACCGGTGACCAGCATGGAAGCATTTCATTTTAGTCCTCAGTGTTAACATCAGAGCTCATGTACTATTTGTAGGTCATAATTGGCCTTTTCAAATATGATGGTTGTTATAAACATAATAATAATGCTCACGACACGTGTGGAATAAAATAAAAATAAACCTATTTTTTAACTATAGTTGTTGTCTTGCAATGATTTATTCAAATAAAGGACCAGAGGGCTTATTGTCTAACGCACTCGCAATCACGATCGTTTTCATTTTGAAATTCGAAGCCTTGTGTGCATACAAAATGAAAACAATTGCTCCACTTTGAAGCCAGTTGCGATTGCGAGTGCGTTAGACAATAGCCCCTCTGTCTTCCCTATTTTTTTAAAGTTTAAATGTTTGTTCTGATGACTTACCAACTGAAACTTGGTCAGATGTTTCTTCCACCACACATATTTCTGATACTCTGGACCCATCGAGGAAATCCCGTAGTAGGCATACATAAGGACATGGACAAAGCTGTTCAGAAGTCCAATGACCACAAAGTGGTCAGTTGGATGGTACATCAGGTGCAGCCAAGTCCAAGAGACCATGACTGTATGGTGGTACAGATGAAGGAAGGTAACTTGGTTGTCCTTTTTCCGGAGGACGAAGAACACTGTGTCTAGAAGGTCTAAGTGTTTCGCGATGAAGTAGGGGTATATTTCTGAGATTACCTGAAATGTAAAGAAAGATAAGAAGAGAGCAGGGCCTCTATTGCCTTTAACTTGTTATAGTATTGTTTTTATTACTGCCATTACTGTCAAGTAAATAAGAGCTATCAAAACGTTGACAATACCGAAACACGTCAAAAACAATAAGGTTTTACCGTGCAGCATTTCAACCCAGGTGTAACGTTGAGAAAGTGGTTTGTTTGTAACAATCAGAGTTTATAAGTATTCGTTATTCACTTCAGAGTCAATTGCGTATCAGGTGTGCGTAAAGTCTGGTTTACATTGATCATAGATAGTGGACAGTGGACAGTATAGTAGTGTAAACCGATCGGACAGTAATGAGGCAAGTTGCCTTGCTAGTGGATCCAAATAGAATCGCTATCTAGTTCTTCACTTCACTGTCCTTGGCACTGTACTTGCCACTGTCCTTGACTAATGTAAATTGGGCTTGAACGATTAAGTATAGACGTAGTTAATATTCATACGGCATCGGAATTTGGTTGGTTTGGTTGAGAAATGTTCTTATTTTCATTCTTTCTTGCTCAGTTTCTGGATCTATCCATAAGCTCATTAAGCAAGATGAATATGAACTTCTCCGATAAAACACGATGTCGTATTCTAAATTATCTTTGTGTCTATGATTATAGTATTCTGTTACTCATTTATTTCTAATGTTACACGTCACGTTATTATTTAAATCAATGTCCGGTATCTACGTACACTAACAACACGATATCAAAAATATTTAAAAAGTCAGTAGGTAGGTTTAATAATATTATTATTATGCCAGTAAAACTCATTCATGCCATGGATGGAACGCATAGCTTAAATGCTATTTTAACAGCAATTAAATCGTCACCGTAATGATAATTATTTTTAACGCACCTAAGAGTAAAATCGGTGATACTGCAAAAACGCGTAACTAACAAATTTATGATAGAGCAAAATAAACCTTACATTCTTATTAAAAAGGTGAATTTTGCTTCTTATTAAAAATGTTACTTACGCGGTTTTGCAGTTTCACTGATATAGTTGCTTTTTACCCAACTGCGGCGAAGCCCAAAATGAGGGTTATGTGTTTGACCTGTATGTTTGTATGTATGTCCGTTTTTATGTCCCCTCGTAACTACGCAACAGGTCAACCGATTTTGATAAATGATATTTAATTAGATTCATCTTGATGGCGCGAGTGTCACTGGTTACATGAAATAAAATTCCTAAAAATATATTTTTCAATCCAATTTTATGGGGATTAATGATTATATCGACGACAGAATGAAAAATGTAGTCAGGTTTTTAGAGCTTGCTTTTTGTTTAGTTATTAGGGTTTGTTGACAGATGTCTCTGCATTAGAAAATAAAGCTACAATTAAAATACATAAAATGATTATTACATTTTTTATGATGGCAATTATTGCCGTTAACCATAAAAGCGTAAAATAAACCAGCACTATATCATAGAGAGTAAGCGTATAATAATTATTGCTATACGTATTAGGCAAGGCGCTTTTACAAGATGGCACTTCGGTTAAATCTTATGAACAGCTGTATTATGAAAAAAATGTCTAAAGTCCAAATTGGTCTCATTTTCTTGTAAATTTGTCTTGTTTAGGTGTCCATTGTATCTTGGTGGTAAGAAATGACAAAAATATGGAAAATATTGAAAATTCCAATGTTTTTCAAGTATTTAACAATGATCCGGAGGATTCTTTAATTGAGAAGACTTGGGATCCTCATAACCAGAGATCGGAATAGGCAGAGCTAATTTGCCTAAACTTGACGCATATTCATTCATGCGTGAGTGAAAAGGGAATACATTATTATTATTATTATTATTTATTTATTTATTAAAACAAACACAAAGTTTACATTTTATGCATTGTTCCACAAAACTGTTTACACAGTTTGACTGCGGAATCTTCAGTCCAGCTTGTTGATCACTATACATAACATAAAAGCGGTACTTAAATTGAATGAACATGCATCAAGTTTAGGCAAATTAGCTCTGCCTTTTCCGATCACTGCTCATAACAGAACAAGCTCATTTAGTGCAAAGCAAAATGTATCCAATCCATGGGCTACATATTTTGATATAAAAGTTTACATACCCCTTGCAAATCTTCTCCTGCGGGACATCTTGTGGTGATGACGCCATGTCTTACGATGTATCTTGCATACTGGAACATTAATTTACAAGAATATAACTGTCATTAAATATGTATGATTCAATTCAGAACTAACTGTAGAATTTAGTATGTCGAATTTAGCATTTAGTATTTATGTTGCAGCTTTCACTTTGATCCGTTAGTGCGACTATTTAATTATGTATATCTAAATCTAAGTTCAACTGTACTTTAAAAAATAGTTTTTTAAATACAGCAAGACTTTTTAAGCAATATGCATTTATTTTTGTTGTGGTATGGTCAAAAGGGGCCAATGTGTCTACGAGGCAGTGCGGGGCAAGTGCCATCAACCATCTATGTCTCTTAACCGGTCAAAGTTGAGTCAGACTTTTATCTGTGGTATATTTAATTGCGTAATTTGGAAATAACAAAAAAAAACTATTCAATTCCGCTGAAGTAAAAAAAGAATTCCTTATTTATAACCTTATAATTGACTTTGAAAAAACCACTTACAATGTAAACTATGTACATAGAGGCCATGACTTGAAATGCATTATATTTTGTTAGTATATTCTTCAGATCGTATGGTGTCCTGTCCTTCATAAAACTCGGCAAGATCTTCAAAACGAATAGAAGGTAAATGGCCAGCACGATCCCCAGACCTGTCAAGGTTTCTGGAAGGCTCCATGTTTGCACTAAATCTGTAAATAATTAGTAGATAATTAATAACATTAAAAAAAACATTCCATTACTCCGTTTTCTCGAAATGAACCTTTTTAGTTTGTTTTTGTTTTGTATATAATCTTTTATAGGCAAACAGAAATCAAAAAAGGTAGGTATCTGCAGGTGACATTTTTACATAAATGATATTTTCCGGTTCAATTTGCATAATACCTAAATTTTTACACAAAAATAGGTAGGGTAAACGGGCTTATTGTTGGCACCACCGTACCATACCAATGTTAAGTTAATACATGATAATTCTAAAAGAGTTTTTAATATTAATGTGGATGGATAGTGGAAATGGGAGACCTGAAAAGAAATGGTTGGAATGCGAGATGAGCAATATGAAAAACAGGGGAGTGAATACTGGGATGATGACTGATAGCGATGTTTGGAAGAAATAGATGTAACGACCCCAAATGTTTGGGATAAGGATGATGATGATGATGATGATGATGATGATGATGATGATGATGATGATGATGATGATGATGATGATGATGATGATGATGATGATGATAGGTGATAATTCTACTACCATTAGGTGCCAATATCTTGTATTAAGATGACTAATAACTGGAGGTTTCATCCTATTTAGTTTTGATGAATTGACTTCTCTGACGCTATGAATATTGACCGGTTTTTTTAATACCATTTTTTTTTCTGCATTCGTGGTCATGAAATTAGATGTAGTAAATACGTAATTTAAGAAAATTAAACACTAAATATACTGTGCCGAATCAATTAAATACTTATCTCTTATTGCCTTATATACGGATTAGATTACCTTAGATTACGGTCTAAATACCGTAAAATGTGCCTACTTTGCTCCCCCATGGGTAACTATGCTCCATAGTAACTATTTCGTTTGTTACTTATAAGTTAAGGATGATAACAAATTTTCTAAAAATAATCGATGTATACATCCAGTCACGCAGTGAATGAAACCAATAGAATGATTTACAATACAGATTACCGCAATATAACCATGGAGCATATTTACCCGTGGGGGAGCAAAGTAGGCACATTTTACTTTAATACCTACTGCTAAAGCCATAGAAACAAGTAAAGTAGGTATTGAATATAAATTAGCACATAAAACGTTTGGAGTGCTAGACAAAAGAATACTAATTGACAAATTTAATTTAGAATAATAATTAGTAATGGGCGGACGACGGATGCAATATGATGACGAAAGCACAAGATAGATAAGACTTTTATTAAATTTCGAGTTATATATATGTGCGAAAATATATGCAGTTTTTGTTATAAATCAGTACATATTTAGTCGTCCGACCATTAATAATTACGAGTACAATAAAAATCACACCTCTTGATAATCTATCCATCCATATCCATCCATACTAATATTATAAGTAACTCTGTCTGTCTGTTACGCTTTCACGACTAAGCTGCTTATCCGATTTCGATGGGATTTGGTATGGAGATAGCTTGAACTCCGAGGAAAGATATACGGTACTTTTTACCGCTAATAGCGATAAACGAGTTCTACGCGGACGGAGTCGCGGGAATCAGCAAGTATTTAGCCTTGTCCACCCTCTTCCAACAATTCCTGACAACATTCAACATTCAGAGGACAATCTTACAAAAATGCCTAAGGCTTATAGCTACTACGGTACACTATACTAGGCAACGATAAACATACTTATATAGAGAAAAACATACTAAAACCTCCAAAACTTAGAAACCAATACTAGTGCTCGTCACACAAAATATTTGTCCATAGCGGGAATCGAACCCAGTCCTAGCTTCGTAGGCAGGCATCGTCACTACTTACTAAGCTAATCTTACCAATGTCCTTTAAAGAAATAATATCTTCCCTAATAGCTTCATATCCAGTATCCATTATTATAAAAAGTCGTCACCAACTACTTCCCTTCAGATTTTATTTTATTGGGATTTTTTCAATTAACAAAGAAATTTTGAAATGTCAATCAACATGTCTTCTGGGCTGACTTAGTTAGAACTATGAAAAGTTACTGACTTCTTGGTCAGCCTTGTGCCCGCGATTAGAGAATTGAAATGTTTTGTCACCGGACAGTCTCCTTTGTATGTAAAATAGAGTATAAACTTACTAAACATTCAAGGTAAAGGTGCTTGTCGCCGACCATCAATATAAAATGTTATTTTTATAAGTACCTGACTTCGTTCGTTCCAGGCTCTGCCCGGGTATATTTTTTATCATAAATATATTTTGTCCTGATAATTACGAACACAACAAAAAAATAATTCTAATCGGTAGAGCCATTTTCATGTTAAATAGCGTGATCTAGAGAAACAGGGATTTGTTTTTATATTTATATATAATAGTTGAAACATTCAAAATCAACGTTTATCAAATAACTATATTTTAAATCGAACACTATAATTTAAAAAATATACAAATTGAGGCTTTATTTATCTCGATTTTATCTATTTATTTAATTTTATTTTAACATTTTTGATTAACATTTATATTTTTGGTGGGTTTCGATTTAGCAGTTCAGCCATGAAGTACAGACGTACAAATTCTACTTAACATTAGTCCTAATGTTAAGTAGAATTTGTACGTCTGTACTTCATTGAAGGATTCATCCGAGAACGAAAAAAGGTAACCAACATTTCGATGGAAATGCATTTAGTGAAATTTTAACAAGGATTCTTTCCTTTTTAATAAAAAACAAATTGGATATTATATTTGCACCAGTTGCAAGGATGTTGTCTAAAGTAAGAATGGTAGTAATAGCCCAATAGCCAAAGCAGTCCATGAATCGTAAATATTTCCTTCTATTTTTCTTTACTTAAGTCAACATCAATATATAAAATCTTATTATTCTTATCTAAAATTTGTGTTTAAAGATCTCTTAACTGGGGCCGATACCCTACGAACTACCTACAGGTCACGAAAGTAAACAGCGTTGTGTATTTCGATTGTTACATGAAAGGGTTGCGTCTACTTAATGTTTATATATGTTGCTGGGAACCATAATTTCTACTAAGTCTACTTAGGCTGCCTTTCCACTGGAGCGGAGAGAGGCAGCAGAGCGGAGAGCGAGGCAAAAATCCACCAATAGGAGAGCTGCGCTGAGCGAGGCTGGGATAATAAAGTATTCCTAATTGATGGATCTTTTCCTCGCTCGACGCTCTGCTGCCTCGCTCCGCTCCAGTGGACAGGCAGCCTTACTTGTACGTTTATTGCTAATACAATGAAATTCGTTTGAGTACTGAAAGTTTATTTAAATTAGTTTTCAGGGTTTCGAAGCTAACAAGGAACCCTTATAGTTTCGCCCCGTCCGTCCGTCTGTCCACCCGTCTGCGATTTAAGTGTTATCTGTGGTTTTATCACGTTCGCAACGCTTTCGCCTTATCTGACGTTAGTAGAGAATACCGTGATAAAGTTGAGGTGATCGAGCAGACAGACGTATAAGGCTGCCTAATTGAGAATACACGCGCTAAATGTGTTTTGTTCGCTTTGACGGGACTACTTAAATTCGACGCTTGAACATTCACTCCTGCATTCGCTCACCGTTGTTGTTGAAAGAATCACTACCCAGATACTACAACGTTGTAAGGCATGGTTATGCTTAACAATCAGGTACGCCAAAAAAGTTGAAAAAACTTAAAACCCGAAGCGCCTCTATAATTATTTATTTATATTTATTTATTCGTATTTGACCTCTTATGCTTATGGTATTGTTTTGTTTTTAACTCGGCCGTCATTACTGTCAAGTAAATAAGAGCTATCAAAACGTTAACAATACGATAAAAGGTCAAAAACGATATGGTTTTTACCGTGTTGAATAGAGGCCTAGGCTAGCCTTCACCGACCCCGGGATCGAGTAGCCAGCGGAGCTATTATGGTCGTGTTTATTGATGTGGAGAAACGTGGATAAAGTATCTGTTACTTTCTGTCCAGTATGTAAGTGCGAGGGTGACGAATGTTTTATCCACCGCGATAAAGGCGACGATAATACGGGCCCTGGAGAGTGGTGGAGACTTGAGGATACGATAAAGACGAAGAACAGTAGGTACCTACTCATAATATCATACAGATTTATTGGAAAACAAATTTCGTTAAATCAATTATTGACGCCTAAAATACATTTACAGCTGATACAGTTAAGTAGTATTGCCATTTATATATTATAGGCGCTTCAAAATTATCAGATACTCTCTACAGATAATTCCAAATTTCAATAATACAGGTTTGTACAGATAGTTCCAAATTCAACTTTATGGTATGTTATGGAATTTCAATACTTACTTAGTGGACAATTATTGATTCTAAGTTCAAAATCCCTAGAATTTACTGGACACTTTTGTAGCTGTCCAGGAACTTCAGCCTACTGGCTACCACTTACTGGTGTTATAGCAAAACTACATAGCATTTTTGAGAATACTTTATTGTATATAAAATTAATTAAAAGTAGTAAAAAAGGTTTGCTTACGCGATTCAGTCCCGATTTATAGTTTTAAAATAATCAATGTAAAAATCAAGTTTGTTTAAAATAATACGATCACTTGTACCTATAATATTTGTGTATTCCATTCTACCTTGTCACTTTAACGTAATGTTTGAACTGCCCAAGGCAATCATAGGTAGTAACTGAAAATTGAGTCAAGTAGTTTACTTATCACGAAACAATCTCACATCGTTTTATTGCTGTATAGTAAAACGGAAAGTGAACAAAAATCAGTTTTTTTTTTGCAAAAATTTGGTGCCTGTGTTTTTATTTTTAATATTTAGATGCAGTGCTCTTTTTCGAAATGTTGGCCTTGGTTTTACAAAACAGAATAACCTGAGTAATCATTTCCGAATTCCCTACTTGTATTTCTCACCCTGTATTAAGCTGGGTCCACATTTGTATCATTTCGTAGTATCGTATCTCCGTCACTTTGCACCGACGCGTATCAAGATCGCTAATGTGGACGCACAAACAGCGCGATCATGCGGCGTGCCGTAGCTGATCGCTCGGGATTGATGTTGATACGCGTTTATTATATACCCCGCACACTCGCGATCGGATACGCGTATCAAGATCGGTAAGTATGGACGTGTTTTGATACTGTATCACGATATGAAGTTATGATTTGATACGCGATAAGCCGTGATCGCTCTCGAGGCGATTTTTCCCCGATCATCAAAGGGGATACGGATAGCGTCCACACTTAATGATACGACGTTATGATACGATACGCTGCTACGCTACGGTTAGTATGGACGCATTTTTTCACATGATGATTGTAGTGATACGGTGTGCCCAAAGTGAGCCTCCATACTTAGGATACGCGAGCTCGATACGATACGCGTGATCGTGATCGGCAAAATGATACAAATGTGGACCCAGCTTTATAAGTCATTCAACAGTAACCATCAGTCAACCAACTAGCTAGCCGACCTCTAAAGCTTAAGTTTAATACCTACTTGCAATGGGTCATATACGAACAATTGAAACATAAGGAAGCAAATGGACCGACGATCTGCTAAAGGTCGCGGGAAACCGCGGGATGACAGCAGCAGAGGACCGATCGTTGTGGAAAACCTTGGGGAAGGCCTTTGTCCAGCAGTGGACGTGTTGCGGCTGACGATGATGATGATGATGAAGTAAATGAAAAGGATCGTTAGGTGACGCTTAAATCGCGAAGCTGTCAAAAAAAATCCATACAAATATAGCTCCGGACGATGACGTTTGTCACCCCCTAAATCAAGTCAGATTTTTACGATTTGTGAACATGCTGTAGTTATTATGAAAAACTAGGTCTGTACTTTTCTGTTTTATGTTTATTTTATTCTAAGAAACATTTTCTTGGTAAGGAAAATGTAGACATAGTTTTTCATAATATCAAATACTTATTCATATAAATCGTAAAAATCGGACTAGATTTAAGGGGAAAGAAACGTTATCGCATTTTGTATGAAAACAAATAGCTTTACTATCCTCTTGATATCAGGGGATAATCTCACACAAATTGACCTAGGGCCCTAATATGGCTGCGCTGGCTCGCGTGACAAAGTTTGGACAAGGCATCCGTCACTTTCTGACACGTAAGTAAGTACGAGAGTGACGGATGCTTTATCCACATTTGACACGCGATATAGACGTAGCCATACTAGGCTCGCTGGTCCCAAACTGAAGCTAGGCTTGTATTATTTATTATTTTAGTTTGTATCGACTGCCAATTTATTTTTGTCAACAGAATTTAAAAAAGGAGGGTCTCAATTCGACTGTATTTATTTTATTTTTACGCGATTACTCCGTCAATTGTGGACCGATTTCAAAAAATCATTTTTATTTCATAGGGTGTCCTAAAATATTCCCAATGTCACCAAGCCACTATCTGATGAGGGGAGTCGTGAGGACTTGAGGGAACTCCTTAAATATTAAAGACATAAGCATAGTGACTTTGGTATTTTCAGTAACAAGTCCAGCATTTGCATTCAGAAAATATCATTTGGTGAAGATGAAGACCAGAGATTCCCAGCAGAACTCCTCAATGGTACCTATTTATAGTATAATGGTACCTAGTTAAAATAGTTAAGCGACGATGACGAAGCGCATTTAAATGGATTACACAATGACGTTCCCGCGGCATTGTTTGCCACGAGCTTAAAATATCCTAAAATCTCTTATTAATTGAGTAAAAAAACAGTCCTATCAGGGTCCTATAATATTTTAAACCGAAAGCCGACTTCAGTTTGACTGCGCCTCTATTATTCCCGACGGTCAAAACGATATCTTGGTTGACCTTTTATGGTATTGTTATGACGTCAGACGCCATTGCTGTCAAGTAAATAAGAGCTATCAAAACGTTGACAATACGATAACAGATCAAAAACGATAATTGTTTTACCGTGTTGAATATAGGCCCTGATTTTTACCATTTGAAATGAAGTTATTTTTTGCGTTGTGAATTCGGTTTTCTGTTTTACCTTTTAACTTCTCTTCCTTGTAAGGTTATCTGGAATAGATTGCTATTTAGCATACTCATATTTGCCCATACGGAGAATCGAACCCAGGACCGCTAGCTTCTTTAGGCAGGGTCACTACCAACTAGGCTGATTGCGTCGTCAAAAGCCTTAACTATCCACAAACTGCTTATGGAGGATTATGTGTTTGACCTGTATGTATATCCGACTCCATGTTCCCTCGTAACAACTAAACGGCTAAACCGATTTTAATAAATTATGCATGGTTAGATTCGTCTTAACCACTAGTGTCATAGGCTATATTAAAATTATTGGAAATCAAAATGGCGGATTTTTTAAAAGCATATATTACGTAGACGATAATTTCAAAAAATACAGTCGGGTTTTTATAGCTTACATTTTATTAGACTTTGGTCAATACAGGGTGTCCCTTTGGACACGTAACCCTGACACCGGAGATAGCCCACCCCTAGTCCTACCAAACCAGCCTAACATGACCTCTGTAAAAGTTGCACGGTTTCGAGATATTGCCAATAATGATAATTAGTTTCGTATGAAAATTATTACGAAAACAAAAAATAATTAGAAAACAAAAAGCTGGTTTGGTAGGGTCTAGGGGTGGGCTATCTCCGGTGTCGAGTTACGTGTCTATAATGGGACACCCTGTATAGTATTTTTGTTACAGAAAGTATTTTTATCTTCTACTTAAACCTATTGCAGCCAGTTTATACATTTGTGTGACGGCATGAGACAATTTTTACATGCATTGTGTCTCGATTAGATTTGAACGTAACTTCTTATATAACTTGACATCATTGAAGTAATAGTGTTGACACTCGTGGGTCCGTTTCAAAACGTCTGAGGAGTCAAAGGCTGAAGAGACAATTGTTCGTATTGTCTGTGATGCAATTTATAGTTATTTAATGCATTGAGATGTATTTGAATACATAATCAATAATCTTTCATCAGAGGTGTTGTTTTCTTAAAAACCAGTCAAGTGCGAGGCGGATTCGCGCACCGAGGGTTCCATATTTGACTTCGATTTCGAATAGAATCAGCGCGAGCCCAACTCATACTTAACCGTTTTTCAACGTGATAACGTCTTATAATTCGATAAACGCACAAAAAAGCGTGACGCATTATCACGTTCTGCCTCATTGTCACGTTCCGCCTGATAACGTCTTATAAATCGATGAACGCCGACTGCACGCACGAAAAAACGTTACTCATAGTCACGTTCCGCCTGAGCCGAGCGTGCAAGCGAGAGCGCGAAACAAGCGATAGAGAGGCACGATCGGCCTAAGCGTTCGGCTTGTGATGCATCTATCTCTCTTCCACTCCATCGACCGATGCGTCCGAGTAGAAGAGAGACAGCGGCAGCACCCAACCTACACGTGAACTGTTTTGTCAACTGTTTATAAAGTGAAGTGAAAAGTTAAAGTGGTTTCCATTGTTTATTACAACAACAATTGCGACAAAAAAGATAATTAATTAATGCATTTTAAGAATTTAATTAACGATATAATCTCATATATTTGTTCTTTGTCTATAAATCGATGCTGCACGCACGAAAAAGCCTGACTCATTGTCACGTTCCGCCTGAGCCGAGCGTGCAAGCGAGAGCGCGGAACAAGCGATAGAGAGGCACGATCGGTCTAAGCGTTCGGCTTGTGTGTTTTATTATGACGTTATCATGTAAAATTATCGTCCGTAAACCGACTTAACAGGCAACTATTTTTTTTTAGTTCATGTTGTTTTTCTTCAGGGTTTGTTCTATAATTATACCAAATTTGACTCTTGTACGTATGTTTTAACGTTTTTGAAAAATAAAACACATTTAAAAACTAGTATGAGGACCCCCTATCGTATTTAACTTTTTTATTTTTTGTTTATTTGTTAGTAAATCCGCCTTAATAACACATTAGTTATTCTGAAAAAAAAAACAACTTTATGTATTACGGTTCAAAAGATCTTTAACGTTAAGATGGACGGACGGATATTAATAGGGTCCTACTTAGGTACAAGCATTCCCTGCATTTCCTGCATTCGCTCACCTTTGCTTTTGAAAGAATCACTACCCTGTTGGGTTAGTCTCCGAGCACGGAACCGTAAAAACGTAAACTGTAAACTGTAAACTGTGAAACGGTCGATCAAGTCAGTAAATGGACGCCCTTAAATATTGTTTTTACGGTTTGACGGAACAACTTCAACTGGCCGGTTAACAATTGGTGCGAATTAAAGAACGAGTTGTTAAAGAGCATCACACACACACACACACACTAGCACATGGGGCCATAAATCATATTGTTCGTAGTGTTGTTCACGCGTTGCTCACGTCGACCGCGTGCTATCGATAAAACTGGCATAGTAAGTGACGCATTCGCATAACAGTCATGAAATTTATTTAAAATTATTTATTCATAACATAAACTGTTTTTTATATGTACTGTTTTACCCCTCCCCCTGCCTACGAAACTAGTGGTCCCGTGTTCGAAGCCGGTTACAGTAAATATTCGTGTGCGGTATTTGTTCCTGAGTCTTGGATGATTTCTATGTATTGAAATATTTATTTCTCTATATAAGTATTTATGTCGTTGTCTAGTACCCATAGTACCTACAAGCCTAGAGCTTATTTTGGGACTAGATCAATTTGTGTGAGATCGTCCCTTGTTTTTTTATTATTATTCCAGGACCTAACCTACATGTGTGCCAAGTTTCATCTCGATCCGTTCAGTAGTTGAAGCGTGATTGAGTAACAAACATCCAAACATCCAAACTTTCTCATTTATAATATTAGTAAGATCATTAAAAAAACCAAAACCGTGTAAATATCCTAATTTGCTCCGGCACCAAATAAAAGCGTAATAAAGATGCATCCTTGCAATGAACATAATTTGATCATGATTATTATCTCTCAAAAAAAAAGCAATCAGAACTTCCGTTGTTAATAAAGTACGGACAAATTGACAGAAATTAAAAAATAATGTTCACTTTGAACAGAGAGGTTAATAAATTTATAATTACGAGCAAAAATGACATTTATTCGAGAAGGACGACAATAATGCACCTCAGTTAATACAGCGAAGCCACTGTGTGGAAAAACGACACTTACTTGACAATCAATAATTTTGAATTTTTAAGGATCCTAAACTGGGTTAAAAGTATTACTTAAACATACAAATTATAGTAAGCGGGTGCGTGTGTGAATGTGTGTTTTTTTACACTTAATGTTATAAATAAATAAATAAAGCGGTTTTATTTTTAATTTTGAACTTCCAATAGTGTCTGTCTTCCAATAGTGTCTGTCTTCTAATGGAGTAAGTCTACTTGCGCCGCAAGATACTCCAGCAGAATGTCACAAGATCCTTTCGTCACTCAACTTGCTTACATACTTATTTACTCACAAGTGAACCTCATATTATGAGCATGTTAAATAGTAAAAGCGTGCAAAACTATCAAAATGTTACAAATGACCTCCTACTTCTGCGGTTAAAAAACCAAAGCCACTATTTTGACAACCTTATAATTACAAATTACATAATGAAATTTAAAATTCAAATTCATTTATAACGTTAAAGTATTATACAATTAGGTGGTGTTTGTTTATTATTCCTGTACGACGACATAATCTTACAATACAATACAATACAAAACACTTCACACACCACAAACACCACATACACTAAGTAACAGATATACAGGAAAATAAAATAAAGACTAAATAATGAGTCAACAGGCGGTCTTATCGCTGAATAGCGATCTCTTCCAGACAACCTTGTAAAGTAGAGATGGTTAAAAATAAACAAAAGAAATAGGCAGGCGGTTAATAGATACTAGCATGCAATTTATTTTTTTAAGTAATGTTATCGTAAATTGCACGTAACATTATTAAAAAAAGATGCGGTACCAATGTTTATAAAGATAGCACTAGGAACTGTGCCCAGCACTAGTCTGATTGGATTATCCCGTGTTAGACGACGCGCTGGCCTAGTTGGTAGTGACCCTGCCTACGAAGCTAGCGGTTCTAGGTTCAAATCCCGGTAAGGGCAGATATTTGTGTGATGAGCGCGAATATTTGTTCCTGAGTCTTGGATGTTTTATATGTATTTAAGTATATATTTCTCTATATAAGTATTTATTTAGTTGTCCCCATCGTACAAACCTAGAGCTTAGTTTGGTACTAGCTCAATTGGTGTAACATTGTTCCCTGATATTTTTTATTTTATACGTGTATTACCACTTGACGTATAGCGGCAGTTTCCAAAAGTGAACTTTCTGTACATAATCAACGCTATATTCAATAAGAATAACGTAAACAAGAAATCAATGGAAGTCAGTTTTATGACATCGCCAAGAGTTTTTTTAATAAAAAATGCCAATCCCATCACACCTCGACATATTAAACTCTTGCGCATCGCGAGTTAATGTGACCATTACATTTCAGTTGACAGATTTAATGATATAGTTGTAGGGAAAAGGCCGCGTTGAATGCCTTATAAGGTTTGCTATCTTTAATTGAAATTGCAAGAGAGCGAAAAATTACTCCGCGGTATATTCGATTTCAAACTCGTTTATAGGAAAAAACTGGTTTATTTTGTCAAATATTTGGCCAATTTGACTTTGTAACCAAAAGTGATTACCGTTTTTAGTAATTTTGCAGTAATAGATTAACTTCAGCGTATGACTAAGAGAGTAAACTATGACCAAAAAGGGCCAAAAAAAATCGAGGCACAAACTATGTATCCATATTTATCGTCTTAATTATGCTTGTTAGATAAACCCTGCATACAAATAAAAACCAGCAATGAAATATTAAATGCTCTGTTAAAGATCCGTGGACGAATTGTAAAACTAATTGTTTATATCACATAGCAGTTCTCCCGGACCTGTCATACCTGCGTCATCGTGTCGCAGCCGTGACATATGCGTAAATGATAAAATCACCGCTGTCCCAAATGTCAGCGGGTGGGGTTTCGGCTCATTTGTAAATTAAGGCGAATATGGACTACTTGCCGAATCAGGTGATCTCAATAAGGTCAACTGTAATTATGGTTGTTATTATATCAACAACGTTGTCAATGTATACGGCATGTATACGCCTGGATTTTATATCCTATCCCTTTTACGTGTCATTTGAGACTTACCGTCTTTAGTGCGCGTGTTTTGTCCTTATCTGTCATGGTGACATTTGAATTAGACAGAAAGTGACAAAGATTACTTTTACTAAAATAGGTTTATAGTGCTTTTTCGAATAAAATATTTTTTTTGGCATGGAAATGGCACGCGAGGACTCAAGCCACCTGAGGCCCGTTTCACGAAGCTACAAGTCACAAATTACAAGCGGAAGTCTCTTTCTAACTTCTTTTGCTAGAAAGAGAGCTCCGCTTGTAATTTGTAACTTGTAGCTTCGAGAAACGGGCCGCTGATGGTAAGTGGGATCTGAGACCCATAGATTTGTAATCTCAAGATAACAATCTCAAGATTGCAATCCTAAGACTTCAAAAGCACTGTCAACCCTGACGATTAAGATAGAATGCGTATATGCTAGTAATTTCACCGCTTGTCTTAATATTACCACACCGGAACACAACAATGTGAACACTGGTGCTTGACTGTGGATTAACGATGGTAATGTTTTGGTAAAATCATTTTAATGTCAGCAGGCGGGGTATAGGCTCATTTTCAAATTAAGACGAATATGGTATGGTGTGGTATTGTGTTAGGTACTTGTCGAAGCACGTGATTTCAGCAATAACAATAATTATGGTAGTTTATAGGGTTCCGTACCTCAAAAGGAAAAAAACGAAACCCTTTGTTGTCCGTCTGTCCGTCTGTCCGTGTGTCAAGACCCTTTATCTCGGGAACGCGTGGAGGTATCGAGTTGAAATTTAAACCATATACTCAAATCTATAGTCCCTTGAAGCTGTGAAAAAATCAAACTTCTACGTTTACGTTAAAAAAAGATACGGGCGTTAATGTTGCAAAAAACGTGTATTTCGACACTCTCGAGGGAATCAAAATGTATAGGGTATTTCCCAGTAACGTAGAACTATGAAATTTGGCAAGGAACTCCGTCTTTTACTACAAGTATAGGAAAAAATCTGAAATCTGAACATTTTTAGTTAAATCACAAAAAAAACAGGGTCTTTATGCAAGGAACGGCAGCGGTGCAAATTTTGAATTGAGTTGACCGTGTCATGTGCGGAACCCTTGGTGGGCGAGTCCGACTCGCCTTGTCCGGTTTTTTTTATAGTATGGAGGAGGTAAACGGGTACACAGGCCATGTTATGGTAAGTGGGAACTGTGACCCATAGATTTGCAATCGCAAGATTACCATCTCAAGACTTCAATCGTGCAAGACTACAAATGCATTGACAATTGCAAGGACTAAAGTGGAATGCCCTTCGCAGGATTTTTAATTGGAACACTAGAATGTGAACACTGCTGCTTGTCAACTTTGGCTATGATACATTTTGTAGCCCAATTAGGATCAGGAGGGCTTATTCTGCTCGAAAATGCCAACTTAATGCCCTTCGCAGGATTTTAATTGGAACACTACAATGTTAACACTGCTGCTTGTCAAGTTTGGCTATGATACATTTTGTAGCCCAATTAGGATTAGGTTAGTCTATCAAGCTCGAAAATGCCAACTTAATGCCCTTCGCAGGATTTTTTATTGGAACACTACAATATGAACACTGGCTTGTCAAGTTACGCTGTGATATATTTTGAAATAGCAAAATTAGGATCAGGTTAATCACTCAAGCTAGAAAATGCGAAATTGAGAAATAGTTTGTTCTACTTGCCTGATTTGGTCTAGACGAACTTGTAATACTTACGTAACCATTAAATAATCTTATTCGCAGATTTATAACCAATGTGTATGTTTTTTAAATGTTAGGCATAACGTTAATCATTAATTTTGGCGTAATTTTTTTCATGTGGTTTGACGCTGTCATTATGACAGGGTTCCATAGTGACATAACAATTGAAGTCTTTAAGATTAATTTGTTCCTGACTCGTCATATTCCGAATTGGTCATCTTCCAAACTCGACAATTTCCAAACTGGTCATATTCCTAATTCGTCATATTCCAGATTCGTCATCTTCCAAACTCGTCATTGTACAGTCAAATTGCAACCCCCATTCAAGACCCCTTTCCAATTATTAATAAAATTAATTGCATATTTTTTACTAAAAACAGATGGGGGCAAGCAAGTTGTACAACTATGCCAAATTTTAAGTTGATAGCATTTTTAGTTGCTGAGAAAACCTGCTATGATATACAGACAGACAGACGAACAACGAAGTCTCACCGTAAGGGTTCCTTTTTTACCATTTTGGTACGGAATCCTAAAAACTACTACATAGCTTAATAGCATTTGCACTAAACCGGTTTGATTATTTGATAATCATTTGCATTCAGGTTCAAAGATCTAGATTTCAATCGGTCAAAATCACCTGGGGCATAATTATATAACTGGGGTGCTATTATGAACCATTAAGAACTGCCAAATTGCAGGCAGTGAAAGGGACAGAGCTATATGACTGCTTTAACTCTATCCCTTTCACTACTTGCGACTTTGTAAGTTTTGACTGTTCATAATAAGGCCTCTCCACTCTTCTTGTAACATTTCTTCAACGGTCGAATAGATTCTAATATTGCATCGCTAGTTGACCTTTATACGGCATACAAACGTTTGATTATTGTAATTCGAATGTAGAAATAGAAATGTATGTGACAGGTGACGTTGGCAATTGTTAATTTATGATAGTTATTTCGTTATTTCTTGGCTTCTTATACATATAGTATTATTACCATTAGTAGTAATTATTTTATGTAAGAATAGGTAGGTATGTAATTGTGATGACTGAATACAAAACGGTATTTTTTATTAACCCCCGATTCAAAAAAACCGGACAAGGCGAGTCGGACTCGCCCACCGAGGGTTCCGCACATGACACGGTCAACTCAATTCAAAATTTGCACCGCCGCCGTTCCTTGCATAAAGATCGTGTTTTTTTCGTGATTTAACTAAAAATGTACAGAATTCCGATTTTTTCCTATACTTGTAGTAAAAGACGGTGTTACTTGCCAAATTTCATAGTTCTAGGTCAATGGGAAATACCCTATACATTTTGATTCCCTCGAGAGTGTCGAAATACACGTTTTTTGCGACATAAACGCCCGTATCTTTTTTTTTACGTAAACGTAGAAGTTTGATTTTTTCACAGCTTCAAGGGCCTGTATAGATTTGAGTATACGGTTTAAATTTCAACTCGATACCTCCACGCGTTCCCGAGATAAAGGGTCTTGACACACGGACAGACGGACAGACGAACAACAAAGTGATCCTATACCTAAGGGTTCCGTTTTTTCCCTTTTGAGGTACGGAACCCTAAAAAGGGGTGTAATGAGAATGAGTTAAAAGTATTTATCTGTGTGTCTGTGTATGTGAGTATCTGTGTATTTGTGTAGTTGTGTATCTGTGTGTATGTCTGCTATCGTATCTATCAAACGGATGAACCGAATTGGACGCGTATTTTTTTAAAGAGAGCTATTTTAATCTGAGTGTTTCTGAACTGGTTTTCAGCAAAACCAGTTTCCAACAAAATTCCACCAACCAAATCAGCTCCGATAAGAGGTCGACATTATATCGGGGGTTTTTATCTATTTTATAGTAAGTAATATTATATAGATTTTTATTTAATTTTCTGTACATCAGGTTTTTTATAATAAATATTCAAAAATAAAAGTAAAATAACATTACTGATACAAAAATATACATTATAGAAAACCTAACCTACGAGTGCCGCCGGCAGCGGGGCAGGGCTCAAGCTACCGGGGTTAGGGCTGCAGAGAGAGGAACCTCCTTACAATGCGTGGCGTGTCGAGGTGTACTGCCTTCTGTATCTGGCCCTTGATCCAGCCATCTAGCGAGAGTCTCTTGAGGTGTTGGTCGAGACTCTTCGCTTTGACCGTTTGCCGAAACAACTATCGGGACAATGATCGTCGAGTCAACAACTCACATGGCGGTCACCTCGTGAGCCAAGTCAAGGTACTTGCTGAGTTGTCCTTCTCGGCCTTCACGAGGTTCTCGTCTTGCGGGATGGTGGCGTCGACAAGCACTGTCTGGAGTTGGGATATTATTATTATTAAGCAGAGTGAAGTGGTGTCAAGCCTTCCACAAGGGGGACCAAAGATCTGGTGAAGATTGCGGGAAGCCGATGGATGCGAGTAGCATAAAACAGGCCGTCGTGGAGGTCGTTGGGGAAGGCCTAGGTCCAGCAGTGGGAATCTTTGATAATAAGATGGTTAAGACCTTGCAGAACATGTACGAGTTCAGACCGGAATTACCAGGGGCCTATTGCATTATGAAGTACAAGCCCATACATACTTACATTCGACGACGCGCTGGCCTAGTTGGTAGTGACCCTGCCTACGAAGCTAGCGGTCCTGGGTTCAAATCCCGGTAAGGGCAGATCTTTGTGTGATTAGCACGAGTATTTGTTTCTGAGTCTTGGATGTTTTCTATGTATTTAAGTATTTATTGCTCTATATAAGTATTTATATCGTTGTCTAGTACCCATAGTACAAGCCTAGAGAAAAGAGCCCTCATGTGGCCTATTTACTGAATAAATATTTTGAATTTTGTTTTTAGAGCTTAGTTTGGGACTAGGTCAATTTGTGTGAGATCGTCCCTTGATATTAATTTATTTATATTTATACTATTAGTAAAAATTCATATAAGACCACTAATACTATTAGCTTGTACTTTATTATGCAATAGACCCCAGGTTCGGGTAATTGGAGCCCAACCACAAGGTGAATTTCGATCCTTTCTGGGGCACGTTTTATAAAGCTACAAGTTACAATTTTACAAGTCTAAACTGGCAACACTGCTCCAATGGCTCGTCGGCATTGGTCGAGGTTGTGTCAAATGGAAACTTGTAACCTGTAAATTGTAATTTGTAGCTTTATAAAACAGGCCCCTGGTATCCTTTAACGTAAAAGTACCTATAATAATATAAAGGAGGAATTCTGGCAGAGGAGTCGGGCTTCCTTCCTCTGTGTAATTTATTTCTGCTTAAACATATTTTTTTTCAGGATATGTTAATTACTTTTCACTTTTAAGATTGTGTTGTGAGTCAATCACAACTTGTGATTGACTGGATTCCATTAAGTACTAAATCTAGTGGTATGATTAGGAAACACTATATGGCGTAACAAAAAATCGTCCAGCATTAGATTTTGGGGAATCGAACGCTCGAGAGTTTCACTCTAAAAAACAAACCGGTCAAGTGCAAGTTGGACTCGGGCACCGAGGGTTTTATTATATTCCGAATTCGAATTTGATTTTTAATCGAGTCATCACTAACCTGATCCAATTCACACTTGACCATTTTTAGTAATTGTTGTTTTTCTTCAACGTTTGTACTATAATCATACCCTATTTGAAGCTTGTACGTTTTACCGTTTTTACTCCCTCCATCCTTTATTATTTCACTTTCCTAAAAAAAAACCGATAGTAAATCCGCCGTAATAACACGTATTATAAAAAAAAACTAGAATAATCACCATTTATTTTCATGGTATATAATAAACACGAGGGGGCCTAATATGGCAGCGTTTATCGCGTGACAAAGTGTGGATAAGGCATCCGTCACCTTCTGACACGTACGAGTAAATAAGTACGAGAGTGAAGGATGCTTTACCACATTTGATTTGACACGCGATATAGACGCAGCCATACTAGGCCCGGTCAGCTTGATGGCCGGTGTAGGATAAAACAGAGCTGCCAGTATAATAAAAAAAATACGGGCTGTTGACTTTCTAGCGGCGTTTCTTCTCAGCAGTGGTCTCCTCTTGGAAAGCGCTGGTAACTAAATAATAGTACATTGTTCAACAAGGGACTAAAACAAGCCATAATGACACGAGATGTTTAGCTACCCAAGCGGAGCGAGGGTGGCTATAATTCGAGTGTCATTATGGTTGTTTACGAGGAAAAAAAACGACGTTCTATACAATATTACAATATTCATTATAATAAAAGTTTTTTTTTGTAAAGTGGCGTTTTAAATGCTTGCATATTTAGCCAACGAATTCAAACTTGAAAACTATTTTAAAACGAATTGCACCATGCATAATTAAATGAATTCATCCTTAATATAGATTCATATTCGTAATCATTAATCGTGTTTCACGAAATTAAATGGTCTATTATTTATTTATTTTTTTGGTTTATTTTTTGAGTGGAAGGGTCGGAAGGGGCCGGCCTAGGCGTACTTTTTCGAATCAAATCGGAGAAATACTGGAAAAGGGCCGAATTTTAAGCACCCGAAACCGACGTGCGTGCATGACTCGATGTATGAATGTGGAAGAAGCGAAAGAGATTTGTCAAGATCGTAGCAGGTGGAAAGAAGTGGTCTCTGCCTACCCCTCTGGGAAACAGGCGTGATTTAATGTATGTATGTATGTATGTATGTATTTTTTAATATTTTGGCACAGTTGTCATTTTGAGGTTATTTCCACTTTATTTCTACACAATCACTGAAAACGGCGATAATCCTCCATTCACAAATACGTGCTCGGATGTTTACTAAAAAAAATACTTTAATCCCTAGAGATTAATAAGGAGCTTTAGTCCCGACATGCAGAGACTAAAGTAACATTTTAAGAGCATGAGAAGTGAAAAAATCTTGTATCTTTAATTAATAAAAATGAGCTTTAATATTGTGAGCTTTATCTATTTTATGTGTTGCTGACACAGTTATCAGTTCCAAAAGGTAGTGGTCAGAAATATGTCATAAAAAAAACAATCTATCCCAAAATCCTCCAAAAATCTTCAACAACCTTGCATTATATACCCTGATACAATCACCAAGTATTAAGACACCGGGGTTGTGAAACGCCGGCGCGGGCGGCGCGCGTTCTCAGTACGAGGCGAGACGCGGACTCATTGGGCGACTCCTGCGCAGCGCGGCCTTGGGGTGAGTTGCGCAACTTACACTTGACCTTGAGATTTTGCGCGCGTGGTTCAAACCGGGCGATTTTGTTGGTTTTTTTATTGTGAAATTTTTGATGAGAGATTTTTCTGATGTGTGTTTTCAACTTATACTTAATATATATACTTATATATAAATTAAATGATCTTTGTAATTATATCAAAAAAATGGTGTTAGAACCTTGAGCGAAACCGTTAGGATCCCTACCCTTTCTTACTTATTCTTTAAGCTACTACTACTAGCCAAGCAGCAGTTTTCGCACTGTTGTGTTCCGGTGTGGGGATAAGACAACCGGTGAAATTAAATAGAGGCATTCCGCCTTAGCCCTCAGAGTTGGCAACGCGCACACGCGTTGCCAGTCCTGAGATCAGTCTTGGGAATACAAATGTCTATGGGTCACAGATCTCACTTACCATCAGTGGCCCGTTTCACGAAGATACAAGTTACAAATTACAAGCGGAACTCTCTTTCTAGCAAAAGGAGTTAGAAAGAGACTTCCCCTTCTAATTTGTAACTTGTAGCTTCGTGAAACGGGCCCCACAGATGGCCTGTGTGCTCATTTGCATTACCCATGCCATTAAAAACAGCAAATTTCCATAGGTATTTTAAATTTATTTATAGTTGTGATTTATCAAACCTATGTTTATTTTTAACCTTTACGTGTCCTGAAAAACTTGTTTTGTTTTTGCCTAAAAATTCGTAAAATTGAACTTAACATTAAAAAACGGATTGCAACAACTAAATCTTCGTACTAACTATCAATTATTATTCACGCTGTATAAACATAGTTGCATCAATTTCAGCCATCACGGTTGGCGTTCTCTATTTGTTTATTATTTATTTGACCTCTCTCTTTTCACTTTGTTAAGTCATATCGTCTACGTAAAGCACGAATGTATTTTGGCAGCGTTACAGGCGCTCCAGACGAACAACTATAATTTTTATCGAATTTCACTTCATGTATCATTTCATCGAATTTCATTTCATCGATCGCTGTTTTCTGCTGAAACCATGATGTTTTCAACTTTTAACGATGTCTTAATTATTAATTATTTAAGTTAGGTTAAACTTGTGACAACCAAAAAAAACATGCAGCGAGGAATGCATTTCGATGGAATGAAAATTCTGCGTAATGATACGTTCGTTGAAAGGTGTTTCGATGAAATAATAGGTACCTGGCGGACTGACAGGCCGAGAGGCTGTTAGAATGAAAAAATTATACGTCTCTGTGCTAATATGATGAACTAGAGGACGCCCCCGCGACTTCGTACGCGTAGAATTAGTTTCCCGCTACTCCCCCCATTTTCTTCCTGTTGGGGGTCGATTTTCGGAAAATCTTTTCTTAGTGCTCACTTAGGTACGTCATGAAAAGAACCCATGTACCAAATTTCAAGTTTCTAGGTACAGTAGTTTCGGCTGTGCGTTGATACTCGTATATAAGTTAGTCAGGTTTGCCTTTTATATAATTATATAGATTAGAGACTTGTTAAAGAGTGGTGGTAGGACCTTGTGTAAGGTCCGTCTGGATCGCTACCGCCATCTTATCTTTTAACCCACCGCAAAGCGGCAGTGTTCGCATTGTTGTGTTCCGATGTGCGGATAGCACAACCGGTGAAATTACTAGTACGGAGGCATTCCATCTTAGTACTCTGGGTTGGCAACGCATTTGGAGTCTTAAGATTGTAGTCTCGAGAATTCATGTATATGGGTTTCAGATCCCACTTATCATCACGTAGCCTGTGATCAAATATGTCATAAAAAAAAAACTCATAAATAAATCTATATATATAAAAGGCAAACCTGACTGACTTATATATCAACGCACAGCCGAAACTACTGTACCTAGAAACTTGAAATTTGGTATAGGGGTTCCTTTCATGATGTAAGTGAGCAGTAAGAAAGGATTTTCCGAAAATCGACCCCCAACGGGAAGAAATGGGGAGAGTAGCGGGAAACTAATTCTACGCGTACGAAGTCGCGGGCGTCCTCTAGTATTATATATAAAATATATATTTCAGTTAAATCAATCCATAATTTTTTAGTCGCAAGAATATTTCAGAACTATGTTAGTATAATTAAATGCTCTTAAGAAATAGAGGACTGGCATCATTGGCTCCCACGTATCACGTTCAAGTCCATGAAGCGGCTCAGAACGGCAGAGTCCATTAATGATTTGTCCGAAACGCTAGTAGGTTCATTTTATACTAGCGACATGTTAAAGAGTAAACGAAAAATTAGTTTTTACCGTTGTGTATAATATTATATGCTTTTGTCCAGCCGTGGACGCCCTTCGGCTAATATGATGATAATTATAATATATAATAAGTTTTTTAGAAGAGGTTAATTAGGCCTTAAACAGACGGTTTTAAAACGCAACGCACTCCGTTTATTGACCGCACTAACGATCGATACGCGCGACACTTTTACTAACTATAGTCGATTGGTCACTTAGGTGACAAATTTAGCAACCTGTTTTTAATGTCACTGAGCTCTAAATTGTATTTATTCAATACAACGCAATTAAAAAATCATTTAAAATAATTAATGAAGGTATGTGTTTTTTTTTGGTGTATTATATTGTTTATGCTTTCGAAGAACGTTGCACCTGATGGTAAACTAATAGAGAATACCACTAGGCACCATGTTCACCATTTGTACATAAATAATTATTTTTGGTGCAAAAACGCTTAAATAAATTAATATTTGACACCTGTTCAAAATTTCAGGATACAAATTACATCAAAAAAAAAAGTTGAAAGATAAAATGATTAACAAAAAAATATCTTCCAAATCACTGATTTAATATAAAAGTGCAACTAACGAACAAATTTTTAACAATAAAACAATTTCGCTACTATGACAGCCTGGAGGATTCTAAATCTAAGTAAACGAAGTCACGGTAAAAGCTAATATATTACTTTTATAGCTCTTTAAAAGAGACCAAATAATTGCGTCATACTGAACAGTGACCTTTAATATTCATATTATGACGTTGCGCTCGCGTGACAGGCTTCTTTTAACCTCTAAGTCTAATCATTGACCTTGACCCTTATAATTGACCTTCAATATGATACTTTTATTCACTATTTTCATAGTTTCATATAATTATTATTATAATGACCACAAAATTGTTTGATAAGTGTTTTTATTTACGCAATTGTGCAACGAAATATTGAGTGATTATGTGCGTTCTGTCCTACTAAGCCAAATGGCGGTATCTCTGACAAATTCCTGAAGCAAATGCAACCTTATTGCTAATGGAGGAGGGTTGTATCTGCTTTGGGTATTGAGTTTGAGATATCGCCTTTTGGGTTATGAGGGCTGCGTTGTCATAGATTTAAATCGACATTCGTTTGCTTGATTCACTTATTTATTTGAACCAGTAATTTTATCATAAATAGTAACTGAGGGGTTACCATGACATACTAAAGCGGTTCTGTTTAGGTTGAGAGAAAGGGACAGACCTGTATAACTCTCCGGTTATTAAAGATGTTAAAGGAACTTACGGAAGTACTCAGAGATATATTAGAAAAAAAAAACTTCTCTTAGGAATTACTCAATGCTGTTACATTGAAACATCATTTGCGTCGCAAAGGCAGTCCTCTAAATTAAATAATAAAAAACATAAATAAATAAATACATACTTACGTACATTAAATCACGCCTGTTTCCCAGAGGGGTAGGCAGAGACCACTTCTTTCCACCTGCTACGATCTTGACAAATTTCTTTCGCTTCTTCCACATTCATACATCGAGTCATGCACGCACGTCGGTTTCGGGTACTTAAAATTCGGCCCTTTTAAGGGGACAATCTCACACAAATTGACCTAATCCCAAACTAAGCTCTAGGCTTGTACTATGGGTACACTAGTCATCGATAAACTTTCTTGTATCGAGAAATACATACATAAATACATACATAGAAAACATCAAGTACAAATACTCGCGCCCATTACACAAATGTTTAACCATACCGGGAATCGAACCCAGGACCGCTAGTTTCGAAGGCAGGGCCACTACAAACTGGGCTAAACGCGTCGTAAATAACTGAAAAGAAAGCTAAATTGAAGGGTCTCTTCTAATCTAAGAGAATCTTAAAATACGCCATAGAATGGCTCGACAGATTTAAATAATTTCTTTTTTTGTTATGTTCGTAATTATCAGGACAAGGTTTGTATGAACATATAAATACGCCGGTGCCGGGCACGGACAGCTAGTTATTTATTTTTATTTATCCGTGATAAATAAAATGTAGGTAATAATAGTATTTAAAACGGAACTGATCGCGTAATACGTTTACCTCGACGTTTCGACCGTGTTACAGAACCCGTGGTCACTAAAAGAGTAATTAGTATGTATGTGTTAAATAAAACCGATCAATACTCATTCATTTCACTCAAAATAAATTAAAAACAAAGCATCACATTAAACATGTTTTTAAACTTTAATCTTAAATACGGAACCCTCAGTGCGCGACCCCGCCTTTAATATTTCCTCTCAACGAGCTGCCTTTATTAATTTCAACCTACACCTACCCAACAGCCTTCACAATCTTAGGCGGCGGTGTCCAGTCAGTTTCGCCACCCGCGAATTTCGACACGACCGGGCCCGACTCGTAGTCCGAAAGCCGATTGCGCCGATTTGTCTAAATAAAAAAGATAAAATGGCTAAATAGGAATGTCGTTTTCAAGATTTTCTTGGACAACTAGCTTGCTTGGGGTTTATTTATTTATTTAGGTACATAAAACAGACAGCATTCGAAATTTGAAAATGAAGAATACACAGATAGGCGTTAGGTATAACTAGGGTTGCCAACCGTACTATAATAAATAGTACCTATTGTACTATATTTTCAATCTGTGTACTATATACTGTTGAAGAAATATATGTGGGGATGGTAGTTGAAAAAACAAAGAATTAACAATTAAAACTTGTATTTAAAGTAACATGCAAAATAGTACACGGATAGCGCTGTCACTTCGTTCTAACGACTGACATGTCTTTTTTAAATAAAAGTAAGCAGTGTTGCAAGGTAAATCTTTTAAATTAACCTATTATTCCCACACGGCCATCCTATTCATTCATCGGTCTCGGATGAATGCGTGGAATCTTCAGCGACAGCCCAGGGTTTCATTTGATCGGCACAGCTTGAAGTGTTATTGGGTCCGTCTCCAGTGCCAACCTTTTTCAAGTCGTATCTATGATTTCTCTTAACTTTCACAATTTCGTAGGGTCCGAGATATTTGGGATACAGCTTATAGCCCTGTACGAACTGTGTTCGTTTTATGGCAACTAAATCGCCGACGTTATATTGTGTAGCTTCTTTTCGCTTAGAGTTGTAGCTTCTCCGGTTTTCATGCTGTATCTTTTGGATGCTTTCTTTGGCTTTCTTCCGCAATTCATCTCTTTCTTCGTTAAAATTTGCAATATGTTCCTCGTGAATAATTTTTAAAATTTCATCATTTTTGTCTCGCATTTTCACTCCGGTCATCAGTTCAAATGGTGTCATTGCTACGCTTCTTTGGTAAGTATTATTTAGACATCTTTGTAGTTCGTTAATTCGACGGTACCATTTTGTGGGATCATCTGCTGATAGTTTTCCCAGAACGTTGATTATAACTTGGTGGATTCGCTCCACTTGGCCATTGCCTCTTGGTACGCCAGTGGTTATTACGTGATGAGCAATGTTCTCGTCGTTACAGTAGTCTTTAAACGAATTGGAGGTGAATGAAGCATTCCGATCTGTAATAATTCTTTCTGGTGAGCCAAATACTTGCTGCTGTATCTTGAGTTTGTCTATCACTTCATCTGAGGACAAGGTTTTCGTCGGATAAATCCAGGCAAATTTGGTAAAGCCATCGACAACTGCTAGAAGGTATTTGTAATTCTTATTCGTGGATGTTAGTGGACCTAGGTGGTCTATGTGGTAAGTAGATAGAGGGGTAACACCCTTATCTATAGGCTGTAAATAACCTTCTTTCTTTCCTCTCTTATGCGACATCAAAATACACTCGACGCAGTTATCTATTATTGTCTTAATCTTTTCTTTTATGTGGTCGATATAGTATTCTCTTAGTATAAGTTCTTCTGTCTTTATTACTCCAAAGTGTCCTTTCTCATGGTTCTTTCGTATAATCTCAGTTTGCATCTTCTTTGGTACCACAATTAGTTTATTTCCGTCCTTTACTTTACATAAAATTCCGTTTTCAATCATATAGTCTTCATAAGGTTCAGTATCTAATAATTTCTTTACCAGTTTTATTTTCAGATCATCGTCTTGGGCTCTTCTCATTTGTGATGCGATATCAGTAAGTACATAAACATTTTTCATAGGATATCTACTTAGAGCGTCGGCGTTAATCCATTCTGAAATTTGTGTATTAACCACATCAAGCTCCAACGGCGAAGGACGTCTTGGGTTTTGGTGAATAGGAGATTCGTCGTTATGGATAATCTTCAGCTCAACATTGGATTCTTTTTGAGGATTTGAAGGATTGTAGTCTTGAATAATCGTCTTAATTTCGTCTTTACATCCTATCTGCGCAACATCTAATGAATGCTCCTTAAAAATATCTTCTAGTGCAGTTAAATGCATTACTCTTCTGGCCGAAATACCTTCAGGTGAGAAAATAACTTCAACATCATTTAGAATCGGGTTACCGAGTATGACATTAACCGGTATCGCCTCATCTTCCACAACATGTATCATTGCGTCGAAATAGCAGTCGTCGAACTGGATATTTGCCAAGAAAGATCCTTTAGTGTGTATCTCATGATCAGCAATGCCTTTCAGGCACAGCACCGAGTCTTGGTTGTAATTCTTGCAGTTGATTTCATTAACGTATGATTCTTTGACAAGATTAACATCGCTCCCTGTGTCAATTAAGGCTTTGATTGAGGCATTGTTGATGTGCACGTCCTTAAGTGGTGTAACGCAGTGATCTTTGTCCGTTGCTTGTATCTTCAGCTGCTGTTTCTCTTTGTTCCGGCATTCAGTTGACTTGTGTCCAAAGTTGTTACATTTGAAACATTTTACGCCTTTTGTGCAGTCTTTAGAAAAGTGATCAGTACTACCGCAGTTATAGCAGCGTATCTTTGGCTTCGGTCGGAATCCTTTGGAAGTACCAGGTGACGAGGAAGGCTTCGGGTTAGAATTGTGCGTCTTCGTATCAATCTTCTTTCTTATTTCACTATATAATTCTAACTTTTTCCTGAACTCTTTCATATTGCTTGCTCCATATAAAATTGATTTATTTGATTCCGTGTCACGTATGCCGTCTATCACATATTCCATCAATGCTTCGTCTTCGATAGATCCAAGTAGGGCTATCTCCTTCATGTGTAAAAAGTATTGCTGGTATGTTTCGTTGGTATTCATCTTTCGTGAAGCAAGTCGTTTGTGTAGTGCAGCACTGTTCAGGCTGGAACGGAATTCCTCCTTGAGTTCCTTTTTCAAAATGCTCCATTTTGTAACACCCTTTAGTGATCGCAGGAACAAACGGGCAGTTCCGCTTAAAAGCCGTTTTGAATAAATTAGTTTCTCCAAATCACTCCATTCCATCAATGATGCGATATCTTCAAATTCTGTTATCCATGTTTCAATTCCATAGGCGTCGTCTCCACTAAAAGTAGTCATAGATTTTTCCAAATCAGTAAATGAAATACGCGGGGTTGCACTAGCATATTCCTGTTCCGAAGAGTCCGATTCTTGTCCATGCTCAGATTTGGTTTCTACATCTTTCTTCTTAGGTGGCATATTTACTTTTAAAAATATTTCAGGTTATCGTCTTTAACGTCTTGATAATCTTAGAAAATCGTCTTATTTTCTAGATTAATTCTTTATTCCGATGATATTTTTTAAAAGTATTTTCTTTAAAACATCTTTAAGATTTTGTAATAACAAAACGCAATTTCAGTGTGTGCCCACCTTTATAAATCTTGCAAGAACAGAACGCAATTCTGACATCTGCGCCATACATCAAACTTCTTATTGAATTTGCAGGAACGAAACGCACCTTGACACTCACAGCATCTGACAAGTGACAGCTTGACCGGCGATGTCTATACCGATATTAATTTTTCAAATTCACAACAACAATCTTCTTACACCTTGCAATCTTCCGTCTTGAACTCGATGTTTTTCACCATCCCGGACGAGCCCCCATAATTTTGTGGGGATGGTAGTTGAAAAAACAAAGAATTAACAATTAAAACTTGTATTTAAAGTAACATGCAAAATAGTACACGGATAGCGCTGTCACTTCGTTCTAACGACTGACATGTCTTTTTTAAATAAAAGTAAGCAGTGTTGCAAGGTAAATCTTTTAAATTAACCTATTATTCCCACATATATATAGTACGCAAAAATACTATATTTCAGTCAGTCCTTAAACATATGCGGTCTGGGTTGGAGAAATTGGCTTTTTTCAGCTCAGATAGTTGCCCCAATAGCAGGCAGAATGTTAGTAAGTAGTAAATATTGTGCATTACATTTAATGAATAAATTTACACGCTTTTTAAAAGTTTTTCTTCAAAGTACTATATATTTTCTTTCTGTGTACTATATTTTTTATACCTCTGGCTGGAAAATACTATATTTGCCCAAGAAAAAGATGGCAACCCTAGTTATAACCTAGATTACAGTCCAAAACAATATGTACAAAGCATGGTCATTTATAGTTCTTTGCATAAATTAAAAATAACTAGAAATAAGTAAAAATATTCCAATTAAGCTCAGAAATAAAGTGGTCGGTAAGGTTGAGTGGTGATTGTACGTAAATTCAAAAAAACCAGTCAAGTGCGAGTCGGACTCGCGCACCGAGGGAAGCGTCTTTAAGATAATATGGTTACTCATTTTGGTGTGAATTTTATTTTTTATGCTATAAGTACCTAAGGTCCATTTTAACCTAAATTTAGGCTACTAAATTTTTTAGTAGCCTAAATTTATAAACCTACAGATTTTTATAGTTTTTTGTTTCTTTTTCCTGTAAAATTTTACAACTTCATTTTATTTTTCGCGTAAAATATGTATAAATAATTAAGTACCTATGTTAAATCAATAATTTTTCAGATTTTTTTTTATCCTTAAACATCGAAGTTAATGGGGGGTGGTTAATTTTTTGAACATTTCTGGCTAAAAATCCAAAAGTACGTAACGAAAAATTATAAAAAAAAAAAAAATTGTGCAGATTGCTATAATCAATTTGTCTCAGAGAAAAACTGCTGTGACATACAGACAAGGGTGTGTGTGTGGGTGTGTGCGCGTGCGTGTCTCTCTCTCTCTCTCTGTGCGTATGTCTGTATGGCACTGTAACTCTTAAACGGGCGAACCGATCTAGATGTGTTTTTTTTTATTTGAAAGCAGGTTTTCTAGCGGTGGTTCTGAGCTCGGTTGTATTAAAATCGGTTGTTCCATTTATGAGACATCAGCTCTGAAAGAAGGGGTCGCCATTATAACGGTGGTTTTATCTATCTAATTTTCAGTGCGTAAGGTTCAGAGTTCAAGTCCCAGCGAAAGATCCTGCAGGGCAAAGTGTATCTGAAAGAGTTTCTTCAAAGATAACACGAAGATGTAGTTATAGTTATTTATTTCCATCCTACTAAATAAATTACGTAGGTGTACAGTATTTATTTTCATCCTACCAAAAAAGTATGTTACGTATACAGTATTTATTTTTATCCTACTATGAGTAAAAAAATTACGTAGGTATGCAGTATTTATTTTCATCCTGCTAAAAATAATGTTACGTGTACGGTATTTATTTTTATCTTCCCAAAAATGTTGTTACGTACCTATACAGTATTTATTTTGATCCTACCAAAGACAATGTTACGTATACAGTATTTAGTTACATCGTACCAAAACGAATGTTACGTATACAGTATTTATTTTTATCCTTCCAAAAATAATATTACGTATAGTTTTTATTTTTATCGTACCAAAACCTATCGTTTATAATCTAATAGTAGCTTACCAACGTATTAGGTAACATAATGCTTGGTATTTAAAGACGAATACCTCAGAAGGAGATTATGTATGTTCATTGAATTAAGATGGCGAAACACACTGGATTTAGTCACGACGAGTCATGCTTTAATGCTAAATGTGTGCTTCGTACACAAAACGAGGTTTTGATAAAACAAAGATTCACGCATGACGCGCATGCAGCTTTAATGTAATTAAGAGTACTTATTATAAACTATAAGCTATAATTTAACACGGCAAAAAGAAGTAGGTAATTACAATTTTTTATAAAATCGAACTTGAATTATCAGTCATTTCATTTCACTTTTCTGGGGTAAAATATTCTCTTGTTATTCTCTTAAATAAAAAACCGGTCAAGTTCGAGTCGGACTCGCGCACCGAACCACCGCAAAGTAGGTATAATAGTTAAGACTGAAGATTAGTATAAAGATAAAATATAAAAAATATTTGTATTATTTCATAATTCTTTACATGTTAGTTAAAATGTAGAGTGGCCAAAAACGGCGTAAAGATGGCCAAAACTCACAAATGGCCGATTTTGATTTGTTTTTCTTTAAGGCTTGCATTATATCCTTCTATACCGTTTTCACGATACAACGAAACACGTTGAAAAAATACGTTTATTGTATCAAGACCACCCTTAACATTCAACTTTTCGATTTTTTACTATGGGATATTCACCAATATAACACATTCTGTACAAAAACAGTCGGCTATCTATCACAGTTCAAAAGATACAGCCCTTAAAAGTAGGAAACGGACGGACAGTGTTTTTTCTTAATTATTCCGTAAGGAAATTAGTTTTTTTAACATAACAAAACGTGTTTAATGTACTTTGGCTTATGACCTCTTACGTGACACAACAATGGCTTGATTGCGAATTAATTACATATTTTACGTGTTAGTGCTAAAACTATTAACATACGAAACGTAAATAACAATGAAGTACTTTTTTCATAATTTTATTGTTTCATTTCCTGATTTACCATCCCGCTTCAAGATAATACCAAAGATAACCTTTTAAATATACCTAGTATCTAAAAAAACGTAGCAAAACTGATGAGATTGTTTTAACCCACACATGTTGTGATATTTTCGTCTGAAATACTTATATATTTTTACTCATGTCATAAAAATATGGAAAATACCGCAAAAATGATCACCAAAAATGAAATTAAAATTAAAATCGGCCAGGAAATACGGATGATATTTACAAGCATTTTTAACTGCTATAGACAGCGATTAGACCGAGAGATCCTATATGCACTGTGACGTCATGTAACAGGTTGGCCATATAAAAAAGAAAAAAGAAAATGAAAATGTTTATTGCATAAATGAAACCTTTAGTTCGAGCAACGAAGACCAAATACTGCCTCTCGGGGGAAATAATTCGTGTATAAGCGAATTTTGGCATAGTTGTAGGGAATGGTGTTTTAAACCACATACTAAAAGTACTGACGGGTGGGGGTGGAGCGTTCGGGTGGGGGGGGGTCTAAAGGTCCCTTTTTTTAGTTTTTCGTAAATAACTCGTAAACGGTGGCCCATAGCAAAAAGTTTTCCATTACATGATTAATCTGCATAAAATTCTGTACAAAAAAGTTTCAGACATTGTTTCTCTGGGATCAATATTTAATGAGATATGGAGGGAAGAATGATTCCCGAAAGGCCATAATCGGGTTTCCATTGTAAGTCGGACCTTATATCAAATGAGCTCGGGTTTTTTTTGTGAGTGCCTCTTATAGTGAAAATTATTTATGCTGAGTATCAACATCTTAATTGTGACAGTTCGCGACTTATGATTTTTTTAAGTTTTTTTTTAAATTTCCTTTTTTTCGGGATGTATTCAAGCGATTTGGTTCAAACTTTGGGATGATGTTCTTTTTATAGATTTGCATCGCCTCCCAAAAAACAAATACTAGTTATCAAATAAAAAAAAGAAAATAAAGACCAAATAAAAAAGATGCATTTTTTTTCTGTATTCAATAAACTCGTGAATAAGCGAATTTTGGCATAGTTGTAGTGGATGGTGTTTTAAGCCACATACTAAAAGTACTGGTGGGGTAGAAGCTAACGGGTAGGGGGGGGTGTAAAGGTCCCTTTTTTTAGTTTTTCTTAAATAACTCGTAAACGGTGGCCCATAGCAAAAAATGTTCCATCACATAAATAATCTGCATAAAATTCTCTACAAAATAGATATTAACACTTTTTTACTGGGATCAACATTTAATGAGATAATATGGAAGGAAGAAGATGGACAATAAAAAACAAACTTACATTTCTTTAAGTATGGCAGGTATATAAATAAAAATAAAAATCCTAATCCTAGTAATATTATAAATGCGAAAGAGAGTGTTTTTCTTGACCATCCAGAATCCAAATAGGCTTGGTTAGGTTAAGTTATTTTTTAACCACCCAGTACCGAAAATTAACCATGTAAAAATTAAACAGGTACAATAATTATTTTTCGACCACCCAGTACTAAAATATTAATCATGTAAAAAATTAAATACCGATGTACACTAACTATTCTTAATTACCTAAGCAACTTTAGAAGTAAAAACTAATTGGACACTTACATCTACCTAGTAAGTACCTACTATACTTTACGCACTAACATCTAAATCGTAAAATTCGTTCAGTGTGAAATTGTGCGACTTTAGTTTATACATGGAAGTATAATGTACTGCGACAAAGTTCTTTGCAGGGAGTGTAAATAGGAGCGGCAAAGCCCGCTCGCACTCAATGATCGAAGACCTTCGTCCTTCTTGCTTTGTTTAGGACATTGTCAGTTTGTATTATTCAATACAAAATTAATATAAAAAAACATTTCATTACAAAGATGGTAAAACACACAAGCGACAAATTTGGCATGATTATTATGTACATAGTACTAACACTAAAAAAACAAAAAAAAACTGAAAACCGGTCAAGTGCATAATGGTTTTTACGCATAATGTATCATTACGCATAAAACCTTTTGTCATAAAACGGTTTTTACAATAGAAAGGGTTTTGTTTTAATTATTATTATAACCTAACCTTACCTAATTTAACTTAATCTACACAACGGACGTTTATTAACTTCGGCAATGTCAGCCTAAAAGAATGTTATGACAAACGATTCTATGCGTAATGATACATTATGCGTAAAAAAATTATGCGTGTCAAAGGAGTCCCGTTTAAAGCACCGTCCTCTAAAACTATGCTAAAATTCGCTTATAAACGAGTTTTTTCCCCTGATTTTGCCTTATTGCTTAGGGTATTGGCCACACATATTGCTGATTTTTGATAGGAAGTACCGCCTGGAAAATTTTGTTGTTTTGGCAAGTAGTAGTGCCAATGTATGGTCTATTCTGAGAAAAAAATCTAGAGGTGTCACTATTTCACAACCACATAAAAAATAATGTTTATTTTTATTTGGTCTTCATTTTCTTTTTTTTATATGATAACTAGTATTTGTTTTTTGGGAGGCGATGCAAATCTATAAAAAGAACATCATCCCAAAGTTTGAACCAAATCGCTTGAATACATCCCGAAAAAAAGGGAATTTAAAAAAAAATATAAAAAAATTATAAGTCGAGAACTGTCACAATTAAGATGTTGATACTCAGCATAAATAATTTTCACTATAAGAGGCACTCACAAAAAAAGCCCGAGCCCATTTGATATAAGGGCCGACTTACAATGGAAACCCGATTATGGCCTTTCGGGAATCATTCTTCCCTCCATATCTCATTAAATATTGATCCCAGAGAAACAATGACTAAAACTTTTTTGTACAGAATTTTATGCAGATTAATCATGTAATGGAAAACTTTTTGCTATGGGCCACCGTTTACGAGTTATTTACGAAAAACTAAAAAAAGGGACCTTTAGACCCCCCCCCCCACCCGAACGCTCCACCCCCAGCCGTCAGTACTTTTAGTATGTGGTTTAAAACACCATTCCCTACAACTATGCCAAAATTCGCTTATACACGAATTATTTCCCCTGAGTTTGCTTCGTTGCTTGAGCTATTATAAGAGGTAGAAACAATACAGTGGGTCCTGTGCTAGGGATCCCTGTTACAGGACCCTATATATACTCCAAAAACTCCATGTTAAATACTGTTTTTCTAGAAAGAGATAGGAATGAATCTTTGTTGGCTTATATCTTGGTTATTTTAAAAATGATTCAAGTTTGAATGATTTCAAAAAATGATTTTTCTCAACTGTTTATTAAAAATGTCATGAATATTCTCTATTCTAAATACACCATTTTGGTTTCTTCTTTATTCTAGTACTCAGTAACACTCGCGACGCTTACACCCGTATTCACAAACAATACTTAAGGGATGCTTCACTGAGTAAACGCACTGCGTTCAATACAGCTTTGTGATTGGTCCTTTTTGACCGGCCTTTTGTTTATGAGACGATTTGAACTACCATGTACGTTCGTGAGCACCGTGAGACCTCATAGTGACGTTTGTGAATACGGGTGTTAGACGTCAAATTAAAGACACCACGTTTGCCAAAATAGGGTCATCTTCAGCTTCTACAAGGGAACACAAAGCCATACATACATTATGTACCCACGTAAAAATATACATTCATACATACAGCTAAAACAAATTACCCTTCTACTTTGGCCGTCGGGTAAAAAGTGAGGTTATATTGTGTTTTAAGCCTTTGTCCGATTATGTATCTGTCGGTCTGTCTTTCCAACACTGAACCAGTTTAAAATTAATTATTTTAAAGCTTGTATTTCTTCTTATTTATTTCATCATAATTAGGTACCTACCTATCTTAATTATTATAAAGGTTTTGTTTGTTTACATTGAAATTATTTGTTTTTATTTTTTTTGTACACTGGCGATCTTATTGTGAATTCGTTATTATAGTTATAATGCGACGTATAATAATGTTATTTCTAATATGAAATAAAAATGTTTTTTTTACTTTATCTATGAAGGAAAATTCTGTCTCGTACAAGACAAAAATACCTAGAAGGAAACGTGGTTGAACTTTACAGTCATCTAATATTTATATAAGATAATCTATATATAAGGCTATCTCCGCTCTGTCCGTTTGTGGAACTCTTGTGATGACGTGGACTGAATTCCTAGAATTGCAAATATTATTACTAGCCTTTTCCCGCGACTGCGCTTGCGCAGTTAAGGCTGCCACAGACGATCAGTCGGACTGACAGGCCGAGAGGGACGCAGTTATATGTTATCAATTGTAAGTTGGTACGTCTCCGTTTTTTTATTAGTTAAGGTCTCTGCCCACTACACCGTTCCATTCTAGACCGTACTGTGAACGTATCAGGCCCGGAAGGTATTAGGTCCTTACCTATGAAATTGGCGTTTTATGTATATGGAGAATTTTATGAAAACAGTGGTTTTCATACATTTAATTTTGCGGATTATTTAGTAACGTCAAATGCAAACCAAACAAAATTCTGTCAGGAATATTGGACACTTCTAAGCTATATTATACATATCTTAATTACTTAAAAATAGTTAGCTTCATAAAATTCTGCGTAATTGAAACACTTGAACTTACAGCACATGAAAAGAGTTGAGTTCACAGTTTAATTTTAAACACTAAGTAAGAAATTGAACCATATTATTTGTATCTAAAACCTTTGTATCACGTACTGTATTCATGAAATTTAAAAATAATTTGGAAGTTAAAATTGAAATGAATAAATTCCGTACGAAATAAAACACGTAAAAATAACGCCAATTTCATAGGTAAGGACCCAATAATAAGTATTAAAATGTCGGTGACGGAACGGTCTGGTGGGCATAGTCTCATCATACTTTTCAAAACAAAGTTTTTTTTTGTCTGACACTTTCCTATTACCGTCATGTGATACGGTGTAGTGCAATGGGTAGAGACCTTTATAGTCTAAGAAATATTTTCTTTTAAAGAAAAACGTGCAGACCTAGTTTTTCATAGTAGTACAAATTTAGCTTCACAATTGCCTTTTCTTCACAAGGCGTTGAATCGAAAAGACGAAAAAAACAAAACTAGGTACACTTTTGCGTTAAAATATTAGCACAAGAGACGAAGTAACAAAGACAGAGTAACTTGTGTTCAACACCCAGGAACGAATACTTAATTAAACGAACGAAACGAAGCCGGGAACACCTAAAAATTCTTTTTTTTTTTTCAAATTTTAATTTGTTCTAATTTTGTTTTTTTTTCAAAAGCTGTGTCAAGTTGGAGTTATTTTAGATTAAATGCTTAATTTAAATTCAAAATTGTAGGTGAGATTTGATTTATAAGCGATATAAAAAAAAAATTGGAGTTGCTGGTGAGTCTGTGGCTCTGCCTACCCCACTCTGAGAATGAAGGCGTGAGTTTATGATGATGATGATGTTAAAAAAATAAGTCTTCTAGAAAAGCATTGATCAATTCGGAATTATGACTCTTCGGAATTATGTACTAGTGTATCCAAATTAGCCTATACTAGGAATCGAACCCAGGACCGCTAGCTTCATAGGCAGGGTTACTACCTACTAACAGGCTAACCGCGTTGTCAAATCGTCAGTAATACTGTTAAACAAATTTAGTACGGAACAAAATGCACTAACTACCGCACTAAATGCCGCACTCAGAGACGTCAATTAAATTTAATGCTTGATTAAAGTAGCTGCTGTCACTTTCTATGCTATAGCAATAGAAGAAGACAACACGTCACTAAACAAGCATTAAATTTAATTGACGTCTCTGAGTGCGGCAGTTAAGTCAGTAAGGTGCATTTTGCTCATTATTAAAATTGTTAGTTACGCGGCACCGACAAAATAATAATTTTAATGATTGTTACGACGCAATATGTAAAGATCATTTACACCTCCATTCATAGTGACGAATGACGGAATGCAAGAGAAGACGAAGTCACAAGGTCCAAATTCTTTGTTCATTCTCGCAACGGTTTTGAGTTCGTCGACGTCAAGAAGACAAAGAGTTGACAACTGCTTGACAGTGAGGACATAGATACATTGACCTAGTCCCAAACAAAGCTCTATGTAGGCTTGTACTATGGGTTCGATTCCCGGTAAAGACAAATATTTGTGTTAAAAGCATTTGTTTATTATTTGTGTGTCATATTTGTGTTGAAAGTTTCTACGTATTTAAGTAGTTAATTCTCTACATAATTATATACACACATGCATTAAATCACGCCTGTTTCCCAGAGGGGTAGGCAGAGACTACTTCTTTTCACCTGCTACGATCTTGACAAATCTCTTTCGCTTCTTCCACATTGATACATCGTGTTATGCACGCACTTTCTGGTACTTAAATTCGGCCCTTTTCCAGTATTTCTCCGATTTTATTCGAAAAAGTACGCCTAGGGCGGCCCCTTCCGACCCTTCCACTGACTTTCGCTCTGTATATCTCTTTCGTCAATCTTCTTTCATCCATCCTTTTCAATTGACCGAACCATCGAAGCATGCCCTTTTCAATCTTAGTCACTACATCTGCCTCTAGTCCACATTTCTCTCTGACGTTTTCATTCCTTACTCTATACGTAAAGAGCGCATTTCAACTGCTGCTATATGACTTTCATGCTTCTCCTGCCACACCCAACATTCACTACCATACATCAGAGTAGGGGCCAGCACTCCATTGTAAACAGCCAGTCGGGCTTTTTGTGAAACGCCCCTTCTGCTCACAAAAGAGTGCAGGGCCCGTATTATGGTCACCTTTATCGTGGTGGATGAAGCATCCGTCACTCTCGCACTTGCTAACTGGTCAGAAAGTGACAGATGTTTTATCCACATCGATAAACACGACCATAATAGGCCCGCAGGGAGTAATTCTATAAGTATCTTTATCGTTGGACCTAAGGTGGGTACCAAATTAAATCTCGAGACTGTAAAATATTGTACCATAATATTGCAAAATATCAATGAACATGCAACCTGATTAGAAATACTTATACTTCGCAACATATCTGCTTAGGACTGTTACTAATACTTTACTAAATATTGGATAATTTGAGAACAGCCTTGGATCATTGAACCACAATTTAAGTGCAAATGGACGGCGTTCTCGTCTCGCTGTACCGAATCCACCTAGAATTTAAATAAGCAGTTGTAAAATGTTCAGTAGACTACAAAAATATCTGTCCATTTTATCGTATTTTATCTTATTTCAAAGTATGGAGATCCCCATGGAAAGCCCATGTCCAGCAATTGGGTCACCTTAAAATTCCTTTTTTTTTTTTTCGAATAGTCATTTACGAAATTTATTTTTACGAAAGCTGTGTGATGCTGAAGCTATTTTAGATTAATTTCATAACTTAATTGCTATACGTAGGTTAGATTAGGTCTGATTTATCTTTATGGCCTGTTCATGACCTTGCGCGGTGATTAGTAGGTACCAACAATAATAACCTCGTAAGGCCTAGGGTGCAATAGTATATACATAATCAAGGCAATTTAATTTGAACTGTGTTGCAATTAACACAAGGTTTATTTTCGTATGTTCATAAACTGAAAATGGCATTATCGAACAAACGTAATTGAACTTTATTGCCTTGATGGTAATGGTAAATGATAGGAATTTATTGAGCATGAAGTTTCCCTTTCATAGTATTTCGTTGTGCTATACAGATTCAATGTTCTTTAATCCCAAAATCGACACAGCGAGTCCGCATATTACGCCCATTCATTTCGCAAGTGACTGTGGACGAACGAGAAATATGCAAAAAAATATGTATATGTGTGTTTGTGCTCCGAACTGTCCGAGTGGCCATGACATACATTAGTGCTCTTGACATATCGAGAGTAGTTTGGGTTTGAAACCAATGAGCGCAGGTTATGGGCCCGGTCAGAATAAAATTGATTTTCTTTTCTTTGTTACGTTTTCAAATAAAAAACCGGGCAAGAGCATGTTGGACCATGGTAAGGAAAGGGTTCCGAAGTTAAATACAAACACAAAAACTATCTCAAAAGACCACTTCATTTCTATAATACTCCGTGAAGTACTTTTTGATTTATAGCCAAAATGCACAAAAACGGTTCCCCCCTTATCTTATAGGCAAGTAATAAAATTACTCTTTCAAAGACAATATTATTTCTCAATTGTCTGGGCCTGCGTCCAAAGCTAAGAAGGTATTTACACCTACAAAACAGTAGTAGGCAGTCAAACCGTGCAAGCGGTTTTGCGGGACCTTATTTATAAGTTAGGTACTGTATTTTTTATGATTAATAAATAAAAATAAAATGAATAAAAACATTACAATAATAACCTTTGTTTCTTGTTTGTTTTAAGCATTTGTCAAGAGCTCACCCTCGAATGCGTTGTCAACCCTTGGGACTAAGATGGAATGCCTCTATTCTCATAATTTAGACACCGGAACACAATAATGCGAACACTGCTGTTTGCCGATGGGTTATTGGATTGGAACCCTGCACAAGGTCCTGTCACCACTATTTTTTAATTTATAAACAACAACCAACGGTTATAGAAAACTAAACAACTGTTAGATAGGTAAAACCCCCGATATAATAGCGACTCCTTCTTTCACAGCCGATATCTCTTAAACGGCTCATCCAGTTTTCATAAAACTAAGCTTAAAACCACCGCTAGAAAACCAGCTTTCAAATAAAAAAAACCGCATCCAAAACGGTTTACCCGTTTAAGAGCTACGGTACCACAAACAGACTCAGACACACACACACAGAGATCAAACTTGTACAGTCGAGGAAATTGATTCCTAGACCACTTTGGACTTTGTCAAAGTGACACTTTAAATATAATCCTAAGAAGTCTCTTACGTTTTGATTGATTAAGTCACTTTGACATAGTCCAAAGTGGTCTACGAATCAATTTCCTCGACTGTACACCCCTCTTTTTGCATCGGGGTTGAAAAATAAGATAGTTGACTAATGTTATATTATCTGTGGTAGCATTACACTACAGTCATTGGTAGGGCAAACGCTTCTCGGAAAAAATGTCGTCCTACGGTCAGAAACACATCAAGTGACATTACCGTCGCATGCGCAACTTTACTTGTGGCGCAACCGAGTGGTCACCTTTCTAAAAATATACAAGTTTAGTGTTTTAACTTAGAGTCTTAGATCATGCATATCGTAACGTATATACAGGTTAATAGGTTATTAATCGATTAAATGTGACCTGGGGGCCTAATATGGCGGCGTTTATCACGTGACAAAATGTGGATAAAACTTCCGTCACTTTTTGACATGTTTATAAGTACGAGAGTGACGGATGCTTTATCCACATTTTATCATGCGATAAAGGTAACCATACTAGGCCCGCTGATGATAGGCACTTAGGACGTTCTGAAAAAGCTAAATTAGGCTTAGCAAAAGTGGCAATGTCTTCGGGATGACCTTTTGTTCAAATATTTAGAAAATAAATTTCATATATTTTTTACTAAAAACAGATGCGGGCAAACAACGCACCTATGCCAAATTTCAAGTTGATAGTTTGTATAGTTTTAAGAGATATAAGGGTTCCTTTTTAGGGTTCCATACCCAAAGGATAAAAACGGGACCTTGTCACTAAGACTCCGCTGTCCGTCTGTCCGTCTGTCTGTCTGTCTGTCTGTCTGTCACCAGGCTGTGAATTTTTCACAGATGTATTTCAACAAATACTAAAAACAGAATAAAATAAATATTTAAGGGGTTCATATTGTACAGAGCGCCGCCCGGGTGTATTTTTTTTTCATACAAACCTTTGTCCCGTGAATTAGGGTGATGGAACCAGTAATGGACATGGCACCAATAATGGACACTTGATTCTTATTTTACAGAAGAAAAAGGTTAGGTATTCATTTGTTTTGGAACAATCAATTTTGGACCGTCGGAAATTTGAATTAAGAGTGAAGTGTCCATCACTGGTGCCTGTCAGCTAAACGTGCCACCGTGTGACGGAAGGTCACTAAGATCACAACAAAAAAAATGACATGCCATTCTCGAGTGGTGGCGTGACTAAGGAACTCATTTATATATATATATACCACTAGCTGTCGGCGCCCGGGTGTTTTTTTTTTTCATACAAACCTTATGAAATATACTTTATGTACCTATACTGAATATAAACAAAATTTCATAAGGATCGGTCAAGCGGGAGGAGGAGTTTTGTTATAAACACTGTGATACGAGAATTTTATAAGGTACCTATATTAGAAGAAGCGACGACGGACGACGCGCTGGCCTAGTTGGTAGTGACCCTGCCTACGAAGCTAGCGGTCCTGGGTTCAAATCCCGGTAAGGGCAGATATTTGTGTGATGAGCGCGGATATTTGTTTCTGAGTCATGGATGTTTTCTATGTATTTAAGTATATATTTATCTATATAAGTATGTTTATCGTTGTCTAGTACCCATAGTACAAGCCTAGAGCTTAGTTTGGGACTAGGTCAATTGGTGTGACATTGTCCCCTGATATTTATTTATTTATTTATTTTAAGGTATAGAAAGCTCGGCTGCCATTACTTTCAAATAAATAAGATCATAACGTTGACAATACGATAAAATGTCAAAAGCAATATATTTTATCCAGGGGCCTAAATATGGCTGCGTTTATCGCGTGACAAAGTTTGGATAAGGCATCCGTCACTTTCTGACACGTTAATAAGAAGGAGAGTGACGGATGCTTTATCGACATTAGACACGCGATATAGACATGTGTTGTTTACCTTCTCCATATTTACGTCAAGATTGTTTTCATCTTCTAATCAATATTATAAATAACTTGTCAATCAATCAATTTGTTTTTGTTTCTAGAACCGAAGTGACCTTTCAACTGTGTACAGGTGTCAGAATTGTTGAAAAATAAGGAAATTTGTGACGTCAATTGATATTTTGAACATTCCCAAAATAACTTTACAAAAGTCATAAGAGGGTGAATCAACTTTTAAGGTACTCCCCATTTTTCGACATGTTTCACAAGTTATATGTTTTTTAGAAATATATTTGTTAATGACCTGGCTTACACTCTTAATTTTTAATTAAATCAGACAAATAGGCTAACATTTGAAATGATTTGATTTAAAATAGTACAGTCTTAAATAATAAATACAGTAGGTAACGCAGCAGACAATGTTGTCCCTAGGTTTTGTATGGAAAATGTGCATTTTCCCCTGAGTTACCAGGTTTTTTCGAAGATTAAATAATATTTGAGGTGTTTAACATGTAAGGTCTGTAAATTTGGTGGTCTGATTTTAATATTCATACATTATTATTAACCATAAGTCATCAGGAAAGTTTTAAAACCGCAAAAGAAAAGGAGTACCTTAAAAGTTGATTCACCCAAGAACTACGCGAGTATGTTTTTAATGTACGGCCGACCTTACGGTTGCTGCACTCTTAAGTGCTTTGTCACTTTAACGTCATGTTAGAACTCTTTAAAGTTATCAAAGGCATTAAAGCGACAAAGTACCAAAGTGTGCAGCTACTTATAAGGCCGACTAAACAAAGTGTTAGTGCAGATTTAGAATTCGTTGTCTATAGATACTCTCTGACTAAAATAGGTTTTTTTTTTCGCTAGTTACTCAGTCACACTTTTAATATGAAAAATAAAAAATATTGTGCACAAAAAACTAGATACCTAATCCATTGGAGGCGGAGTAAAGTATTAAATACCTACTTATTTGTTAAGTACCTATCAAACTGATTTTTCCTCATTATCCATCGCTTCTAACATATTTAATATCTTATTTTTAAAAAGGTAAAAAATCCCTAAATAAATAGCCATACTTTCAAAGCTGATATCTCATAACGGCCCAACCGTTTTGTAATGAAACCTAGCTAAGAACCATTCCGATTAAACTAGCTATCTTATTACGCACGCACGCACGCCCGCACGCACGCACGCACGCACGCACGCAGGCACGCACGCACGCACACACACACACACAAGCGGGCGCACAATTTTAGAATTTATGTTCCTTATATATTATATATTATATATTATTTTATGTTATCTTTTACTTACCTCCAATAACACTGTGCCGTAGACCTAAGACTAGCTATTAACTCCACTTGTTTCCGGGGAGCCTGGAGATCTGAGGCGCTAGACAAGATCACAAAACAGAAAGGTAACAAGATGCATTACGCTAACCAGCGTTTCTATTCGTTTCGTTTTTAAACCAATCGCGTCACTGGTAGATGACGTGATACGAAAAGTCACGTGATCTACCAGTGACGCGATTGGTTTAAAAACGAAACGAATAGAAACGCTGGTTAGCGTAATGCATCTTGTCTAGCGCCTCTGTATTACGAGATCACAGATCACTCCTAGTTCGGACTCCAGTCCCTCACAAAGGTTTATTAATTTAAGTTTTTAACCTTATGTAAGTTATTATTATAATATCTTTCTTGAGGTGAAATAAGCGTTTTTTTTTAATTATTATTATTATATTGTCGTACAATAAGCACTGCATGTACTGCAACTGCATTTATCTATTAGCCCATAAACATATCGTTAAGATAATCTTTAAGGATTTTCCATAGATTTACAGGTTAGAATTAAGTTAATGAACGTCTAAGAGTACAATAGTAAAGCCTTCACTACAAAGCAGGCTCGCGGCGTAAACGCAGCGTTTTTGGTTTGTTAATGTGTAGTTCAAATCTTGTAAGTCAATTTTGATCTAGTTCCTATGCTTGGTATGTGCTGAATTTTGAAATACTTTAAAATCATGGGTAATCACTAACCAGGAATCGAACTAAGTAATTATTTCCGAAAAAGGAACAGTAACCTATCACAACTCCAAAGGTTTAAAAACAATTTAAAAAAAAACTCAACCCATTAATATTTTAAAATGTTTAAAAACATACCTTCAGAAGATGTAGTTTAGATTAGATTTGTTTTATAACAATCCAGCAAAACATTCAGCAAAAAGCAAGCGAGAACCTAACTCAGGAGATGCAGTTTTTTTTTTTCAAAGTTCAGGTCATTTGGTCCTAAGGTCCAACTATACTTAACTAGCTTCCAAATTCCTCATGTTCCACTATTTAGATTGGTCACTCCGTATACTCTGCAAGCGGCTCGACGATTTTCCATACTTCCTTTTTCTTGTGTGGAGAATGTAAAACGCTGATATTGTTTTTTTTATTACAGTGCCAACGTGAGTAATTTGGTTTTCTTCATCTTTTTTTTATTTTTTACATTATTAAATACTCATGTTAATGCACTAATTAAAGAAATAGAGGCATTCCATATTGGTCCTCAGGGTTGTGTTTTATCTTTTTTTATCTTTTATCCTTGGAGTCGGTTTCCAGTCTCTAGATTGTAGTCTTGCGATTTAAAATGTCAATGGTCTCACACCTACCTACCATTATTGCCTTCACCTTGCCTTTTTTTTATAAAATTACTACGATTGTGCAAAATGTGGTTACAGAATTATCGACAAGTTGTTTGAGTTGTAGGTAATTCTGAAGCTCTGCTTGCCCCACTCTGGGATTACAGTCATGAAGGCATATTATATTGTAAGTTACTACGAAGAGGCGTATGTCTAGAGATTCTAGTCTAGGTAGCCACGGTTACCGACCGATCCCAAGAGCTGTTGCACTCCTCATATTCAATACCCCTTTTTCCTCGCCATCACACATACCACATCCAATACACACTCCTACAACATTAGACACTACATGTCACCTAATATTATTATATTTCTTATCTTCGTTTTTATTAAAAGCCTATACTTAGTATCACATGTTACCGCTATTTGCATGCCTCGATTTCTTTAGCCGCATATATTAAAGTTACTTCTCGTGTGTTCCGACTCCCACGATACAGGCGCAGCCTAGTGTGGGAGCCACCGTTTAAATTGTAAATGTTAGTTTATAAGTCTTTTGGTAAATAAATGATTTATTATTATTATTTATTATTATTCGACTTCCTTGCTAAGAACGATTGCAACTTCACGTTGAAGTACAGTCAAGTTAGTGGTGTGATGAGCCCTTTCAACAATTACAACAGCGACTACCTTGATAAACACATTAGTTAGTTGTACGTCATAGTACTTAACTGATTCGCGATCCTTGTAACTGAGACATCATTAACAACTGTCATTCATACAACTTAACAATTTATTTTATTTATTTTATTAGAGACACCAACAGTACAAACTAATACAGATGTATATCCCAGCGGAAGACAAACGCTGACTTTAGTGCCAGTATTGCACTGAGTCGGAACAGTGTCACTTTTATATTATTTAGATGAGTTGTGTCTGAAAAGGTGTTTTGTTGGGCACTGGGTATTGATTCTCTCAAACGCAAAGGTGAGCGAATGCAGGAGTGAAGTCCAAGCGGCGAGTTTAAGTAGTCCCGTCAGAGTGCGCAAAACACATTTTAGCGCGTGCATTCTCAATTAGGCAGCCTTATACGTTCGAAAAGCCATGCTGCCAAATTGAATACACGCGCTGAAATGTGTTTTGCTCGCTTTGACGGGACTACTTAAACTCGCCGCTTGGACTTCACTCCTGCGTTCGCTCACCTTTGCGTTTGAGACAATCAATACCCTGGATTGTTGGCAGTCAAAACAATTAATTGAGACTATTGCATTTGAGCCCTATGTGTCACGCCAGGAAATATATAACACGGCTAATTTAAGTATTACGTCAAACTCTTTAACAATCAATTGCCTTGACTACGTAGAGGCATTTATAGACGTATTTTTCTTACTTCTTTATATTAGCAACGCAATCGTGATACTGCAATACCGCATAACGAACAATTTGTATAGGTGAAAAATACACCTTAGCATGTAACTCATTAAGGTACATTTTGCAACGTATTGAATGTGTTAGTTACGTGGTTGTTTAATTACAGTCGTCGGTGGGCCTCACAGTCCACCTAAGACTACGCTGTCCGTCCAGTGGCGCCCTCATTACTATTATTGTGTTTCTAATAAACTAAAGTATTGTGTCTAGAATATTGGTTCCTGCGTCTTGGATATTTTCTATGCATTTAAGTATGAATTTCTCTATATAAGTATGTTTATCGTTGTCTAGTACCCATAGGCTTGCCTAGAGCTTAGTTTGGGACTTGGTCAATTGTGTCAAATTATCCCCCTATATTTTTTACTACAGGACTCCCGCGACTTCGTACGCGTAGAATTAGTTTCTCGCTACTCCCCGCATTTCTTCCCGTTATGGGTTGATTTTCGGAAAATCCTTTCTTAGTGCTCACTTACATCATGAAAGGAATCCCTGTACCAAATTTCAAGTTTCTAGGTACAGTAGTTTCGGCTGTGCGTTGATATATAAGTCAGTCAGGTTTGTCTTTTATATAAAGATTATTATTACTAAACGAATACAGCATTTTATAGGGTATACCTATGAGTACTCGCTCACAACTTGACGGAAAAAATTGCCACCTTTTTCTGTTAAGTTGACTACACGAAAGTTAAAGGTAATTAATAATTATACTTTGTCATATTATATTAATGTGTATTCATTTGTACATCAAAAAACCATCCTGCGATTTCAAGATATTTAATACTATAATAGTGATGAGGGTGCCACTGGACGCTCGGCGTAGTCTTTTAGCATCGCTACGGGCCTAGTATGGTTGCATTTATATCGAGTGTCAAATGTGAACAAAGCATACGTCACTATCGTACTTATTTACGTGTCAGAAAGTGACAAATATTTTATCCACATTTTGTCATGCGATAGACGCAGCCATTATGTCACGTTTATCGATGTAGATAATCGTGGATAAAACATCTGTCACATTCTGACCAGCATGTAAGTGCTAGAGTAACGGGAGAGTAACGGATGCTTTATCTGACGCGACAAAAGCGACCATAATACGGGTCCAGGAGGGCTAACACCACCTCCCATTCTATTTAGTCTTTAACGATAGAGACGCAGTAAGCGTCAAGCGAGAAAATACAACTTGTGCTACCCGTGCTGGAGGGCTAGCATAAGTTTTCCGCGACATATTTGTCGCTCGGATCTCCCTTTCTTTCCAGTTTGTAACGATAGAGACGCACCTGAACAACCTGGTGACAAGCGAGAAAATACAACGTGTGCTAGCCGTAGAGATGGATGTGTCCATTTGCCTTTTCAAAATCTTTGAAAAATATAACCAAGCGATTATCTCTTTTCAGATACATTATTGCCAATCCTCAACTCCAGTACATTTTAAGCCGGTAAGTTAGTTTAAAACTTTTAAACTAGGCTACATTACATATATTAAGGGCCTGTTTGACAATCGACGAGTAAACTTATCTGCCATTTAAAGTTGGCTCTCTCCTTGTCTATTTTAAAGTGTAAGAAAGAGAAATGGCTAAATTTATCCGTCAAATCTGTCAAATATGGTAAATGTAAAAAACTATCTATCCTTTTTCGGAAAAGAAAATTAGTGGTATTAACACAACAAAAAATATTATACTCATTATAAGTACCGACAGCATGCTTTGTATAACAACACATTATCATCATCTTGTCCTTATCCCAATAACTACAAGTCACTATTAATATGAAGTAATTAATTAATTTAATTTAATGTAATTATTTACTATGTAATAAATCTTAAACACCTTTTATATCCGTTGTTGCAGTCTTCAGATCGCAATGTGGCTCAGTATACTGATATACATGGTATACTACGCGGTGTATACAATCCTTCTGGCGATCGGCGGTCTCTGGTGCTTCGAGGAGTGTACACTTACTGAGGAGGAGGAGTATCTGTTCTACAGCCAGCATAGAACCCTGCCGTATTAAATTGTCGGTGAGTAAAAAAACCAGTAAAGTGCGAGTCGGGCTCGAGCACCGAGGATTCCGTTCCTACGTCGTATACGTCGTCGTCGACGTAAATTAGGAACTCAATACAGTCCTGGGTAGTGATTCTTTCAAAAGCAAAGGTGAGCGAACGCAGGAGTGAATGTCCAAGCGGCAAGTTTAAGTAGTCCCGTCAAAGCGAACAAAACACATTTCAGCGCGTGTATTCAATTTGGCAGCTTGGCTTCTCGAACGTATAAGGCTGCCTAATTAAGAATGCACGCGCTAATATGTGTTTTGCTCGCTCTGACGGGACTACTTAAACTCACCGCTTGGACATTGACTCCTGCATTCGCTCACCTTTGCTTTTGAGAGAATCACTACCCTGCTGCCGCTTGCTGTCATACTTCTGCTGGCTTCTAAGCCCGTTCATACTGTACTAATACCTGAACATGTATCTCTTTCAAGTAAAAAGGGGCCCTAATATGGCTGCATTTATCGCGTGATAAAGTTTGGATAAGGCATCCGTCACCTTCTGACACGTAAATAAGAACGATAGTGACGGATGATTTATCCACATTAGACACGCGATATAGACGCAGCCATAATAGGCCCGCAGAGTCGTAACTTCACCAACCTTAGTACTTAGTTTACCATGTGACACTTTCTATATTTTTTCTATGATTCCTAGTCTATGTATTTTTTGAGATTTTTACCGTCAGTAGCTTGTTTTGTTTGGACCACTAAGTAATTACTACAAACGTTCCAAATTTCAGCCCGATAACTAAAGTATTTTTAGAGACAAAGGGTTTTGTCGGACAGACGGACAGATAGACGGATGCACCGACAGACAGACAGACTGACGGACAAGAAAATCATCTAACAAGGTTTCTGTATTTCAGTATTTGGTACGGAACCCTAAAACATCTAGATAACACAAGTACCTACTCGCGCTCATAACACGAATATTTGCCCTTTCAAACTTTCTTTGATCAAACCCGGGAGAGCTAGCATATACAGTGTCATATACTTAAGGTGCTCTCATGCCTTATGCGAGTCTAACCGACTTTGACCAAATCATAAAGACTTTTAAAACCACTTGCGCTATGTACTTAATTTATTTTTATTTTATTAAACAAGCTCCAAATATTTCGCACCAAGGCCAGCGAAATTGGTCGAGTATAACATCGGTTCCAATAGACTGCACTTTCGTTAAGTAAATTATTTCGATAGTGTTTCTCCATGAAAGACAAGTATTATCCCAGCGGCTCCATTATGATCTCGTTTATAGATGTAGATAAAATGTGAATAAAGCATCCGTCACTTTCTAACAAGTAAGTGTGAGAGTGATGGATGCTTTATCCACAGCGATAAACTATACCATCTTAAACCCGCTTTATTTTTAACTGACTTCAAAGAAGGAGGTTTTCAATTTGTCGATTTTAGGGTTCCCTTATGGTGAGACTTCGGTGACTGTCTGTCTGTACTTATGTCACAGCAGTACTTCTCTGAAATTACAGAAGCTATCAACTTGAAATTTAGCACAGTTCTATAACTTGCTTGCCCGCATCGTCAAGAAATTATTTATATTATATTTTTTATTTATTTATTTATTAGTATTTTACTGAATAAAACAAATACAATATATTAATAGAACATTGTCTCACAAAACCGTTTACACATTTTGACTGCAGGATCTTTGAAAAGGGGTCTAGAATAGGGTTGATAAATGATGGTTTTTCGATTAAAGCAAACGAGGTGTCATAAAAGGGATCAATCTGCACATTTGAAAACTATTTTTTTTTTTATTTTCCGTTATGTACTTTTTGATTTATAGCCAAAAATGTTCAAAAAAACTCCGGTCTCCCCTTAAGTTTATGGACCAAAAAATCTGGAAAATTCCTGACTTACAGATAATTACTTATATTTTATGCGAAATGTTAGTTGTCAAATTTTATAGTTTAGGAAAAAATAACAAAAAACTTTAAACATCCGTATTAAAATTTAGGGTAGTCAATTATTGCAAAGAAAACTATGTTCATAACAAAATGACTTTTTTTACAATTTTCATCTATATTATCTTAACAACGGAACCCTCGGTGCGCGAGTACGACTCGCATTTGACCGTTTTGTAATGAATTTTACTCGACTGCTCCGTATTTATTATTATAATATTCATATTGTAAGTTTTGCCTTAATATTAATTTAAGATCATATTTTTTAACTTACTAAAACTCCAATGAATTCATATTTATGCTTACACAAATTATTTAAAATTATGTACTAAATAATTTTATTTTAATTAGATAGTTCCTGCAGAAATCGCTAGTTTGACATACTCGTACGGAACGGAATGCATACACTAAGGCCCCAACTACACGGGCGGTTCTCCCGCCGCGTGAATCCGCTCAACAATACATAAACAAAACCGCGCAGTGTTTTGTATGCAGGGTAGTGATTCTTTCAAAAGCAAATGTGAACGAACTCAGGAGTGAATGTCCAAGCGGCGAGTTTAAGTAGTCCCGTCAAAGCGAACAAAACACACTTCAGCGCGTGTATTCAATTTGGCAGCATGGCTTCTCGAACGTATAAGGCTGCCTAATTGAGAATGCACGCGCTTAAATGTGTTTTGCTCGCTCTGACGGGACTACTTAAACTCGCCGTTTGGACATTCAATCCTGCGTTCGCGCACCCAGCATACAAATTCCATATTTAATTGTGTCTAGTGCGGTTCAGAAGCGGATTTCCGAGGCGGGAGAACCGCCCGTGTAGTTGGGGCCTTAAAGTCGAAGTCGAACACAGTTTGTATTATTTTTCCTTTACAACATTAAGTATAATTACATGTATAAAAAGAGCGGTATATAATCACTAGGTTGAATTTCCATTCCCAACTGTTTCATTTGTGCGAATTTTCATTAAACCGTTTTTATTCCAGGATTGAAACAAACCTAACTTAACCCAATTTCTAATGGTTTAAAACAAATTGTAAAGTTATTGGGCACTTAAATATTTTATAATTTCTAACTTGAGAATTTTCGGTGAAATGAAACGGTTACAAACGAAAATTCGACCTTGTCGAAAAATATATCAAGTGTTTTTTAGACCAATCCAAAGCAACTAATTGCCAATTTCTAGCAACTATTATGAATTCAAGGCCTAAAATGATGCATGAGTAGACAATACTCAAAACCAATAATTTCCACCTATATTTAAAAATTTAATCCATATAGCTCTTGCAACATTTTACAGAATTAATTTGGGTGCATCATCGGGTTATGCAAACTAAATCGGACGAGGCGGATAGAGTAAGGTCACAAACGTAGAGTTGTATCCCCCCTTAAATTCAATTAATTGTTGCCGCCTCTAGCATCGTTCAGTACTCTGTGGCGATTGAAGCTATAACGACTTAAAGAGTGTTCGGTTATTTAAATATTTTTTGTCAGTATAGTGAAGATATTAATTAATTCGTTATTATTTAATTCACTTTATTTTCTTGGAATATTGTTTCGTGACAGTATAGTGAAAATTTTTAATAATATAATTTTACTGCACTTTAATTTGAAAATGGAACAACGATAGTATAATTTAGTTTCGAAGTGTGAACTGTTAGACTCTGCTAGTTTGTGATTCGATGATAAATTAGTTTGAGGAGTGGTGATTAAAAAGATTTTATTTAAGGTGAGTGTTTTATAGAGAGTGAATGATGCATACTTATTTTATGTTACTTTTTTTTACGACACTTTTTTCGGTAGGATTAATTATCATAAACCACAGACATGAATAATATATTATAAATAGTAATTACTCAATAAAATTCTGTTAAAAAAATATATTTATCACAACGGTGAATACTAAAACTAATAAAAATTCACATTTTTATTATTTTTAATTTCCTGTAAATACATATTTCTAAAATAAATAGTTACTTTCACATACCAATTTGTGTTTAACGTTTGAATATTTTTCAACAAACCGAATTTTCAAATTAAATAGTTGCATTTGATTTTCAGTTTTGTTTTCATTACGGAGTCAAAGATTAATTTAACTTTTTTATTGTTAATTTAGGATAATAAAGTAAAAAGTTTATAAAATATTTCATTACCAAACACAAAGTAAACTCATCCACGGTCACAACGCATTGATGCTTTCTCCTAAAGTTATTTAAAAGCAAACATTTGGGAAGTCAGTACTGCTATCACTTTAGTTCAATTTCATTGAAAAATTGTTTAATTGTTGAACATTCCATTAGAAAATACAATGGAATTTTAAACAACTATTTAATAGCGATAATGATTATACAAAACGCACATTTTTTTGTACTTATCATTAATGATTAGATACTTTTAGTTATTACGGACCTGAAAACGATACAGCTGAAATAAAGTAAATGGAATTTGTTATTTTTAACTAAAAAAAGAATAAAATAACTACACCTCCAGTATCGGTACAGTTTGTTATTACCTACTTTTATATTAGTAATTATTATTAAGTAAAATGCCACTCAACTGACATGCTCTGAACCCGGGTTCATCTTTTACGAATTAGGCATCAAAAAAATTCTTATACCTGTATTAAAAGGTATAAATTAATCTGAGATTAATATTTTAATATTCATTTGCAAAAATATTTCAAAGCCTCTGAATGAGATTTTTTTAATACAACATAACTTTCAAATCTTTAAAGATACATGCTACGAAATGGTTTTAATTATTTGACATAAGATAAATGACTTTTGCGCTAACGATGGGCAAGAAAGATCAAATAAATGTTTTTTCTTTGTCTGTTGAAATTTAAACAAATTCAGTAGTTATACCGAGTTCAATTCACAGTGGTCGCTGAGAATAAAAGAGTTTTTTGACTGCAGTAAATTAGGATTAAGTGAAGAAAAAACATAGGGAAGATTCCGGCAACGTAGTGAGCAAAATAATACTTAGTGACTCAGTGAATTGGACAAAATATCCTACCTACGGTGTCGATATCCATTCCAGTCAAAGATAATATTTGAAGTTAGAATTTCATCGGGAAATATTATTATTGTGTCATTATCCCGTACACTTCCTGAACCATCCTGACTAATCATCGTTAATAATCATGTGTAATTAAAGAATGACTCATGAGAGTTTATATGTAATTAAAAATAAAATAAACAAAATTTCAAGGGTAATAATTAGTATTTTAAAAGCAGGATGATACATAACATACTGTACATCCTAGTTTCCGTTTTGCATTACACAAGAGTTACAATCGATTATCTAATTTTTGTTTCCCTTTCGGAAGAACATGTGGAAGTTGGAACCAACCGGTGGTTAGGCTGATTTTCGCTTAAGGCCTTGGTTGCAATATCCTGCCCGTTGCGTGCACGCAGCTAGTTATATAGCGATGCGATTGCACAATGCTTCGGTTGATTATTAATGCCAAGATTCTGTTGGGCTAAATACCCTTTGGTTTTAAATAGTGCAACCGAGGATGATGCAAATTAGTATTTTTTGCAGGAAAACGTGTAAGAGTTGATTAATTTATAGTTTTGTTGTAAATTGAACTTTTTAATTTGATGAATTTATTTTTCCTCTCTTTACATAACACGGGTAGTATTTTTAAAATAGTTTTAGTTTACGTATCGTTTTCGAATGCTTGCCATATTGCGGAAAGATATGAACTACCTTTTCTATTGCACCTTTTCTATTGCACCTTTTCTATTGCATCTTTTTGATTAGGCTGTACAACAGCTGTAAACGTCATGAACTTTAACAACGCGTATAAATCAATGATTTGACAGTTTCGTTGCCAGCTTGATTCATATTGTATGGAATCTAGTAAGAATGAAATGAAATTTAATATGATGTTTATATTTGTTCCCATTAATGTAAGTTAACCCTAATTTTAAATAATTAAATTACTGCGTTACAGCTGAAAACAATGCCAATCAGATACATTGATGATTATGTGAGTTTAACACCCCTATTCACAAACGTCACTATGACAGGGTGGTTCAAATCGTCTCATAAACAAAAGGTCGGTCAAAAAGGACCAATCACAAAGCTGTATTGAACGCAGTGCGTTTACTCAGTGAAGGATCCCTTAAGTATTGTTTGTGAATAGGGGTGTAAATTTCAGTTTCAAATGTCGTGTCTACACGCACCACACGCCACACGCGTTTTTTTTAAAAAGAGCACGCACCCCTACTCTCATTTATTTTCGTTCAGAACCATCGTTTTTTGAAGGGCAAGAACTATGAATTTTAAAATTGGAACGCGGTGGCAGTGACCGCCATAGCTAGGGTTTGGTCGAATTCGACCGCGAGGCCGCCCAGTCTCAACCAACCTCAGAAGGCCAGATTGCAAAATACACTTTTGTAATATGTTATGATTTTTTAAGATTCACATTCCTTTACGCGCTTGACCGGTGCCCAAGTACAGGTGTTTCATTGTCCAGCGCAAAACTACGTTGGGTAACATTGTAACATGTACGATGTCATTTTATATTATTATCATTGGATGTTCGAAACGAAACAAACGTTCCAGTTTATAAGGACATTTACCTTTTTATATCGGCGTCAAGTATTTAATTGATACAATAAAATAACATATTTTATTTTATTTTATTTTTAAATGGCAACAAATAAAACGGCTGTTTTTATAGTGTTGCATCATTTAAATCGTTTTTGCAATCTAATTTGCAAATGAATTTCATGATAAATTAATTATTCAGCTAAGTGAATTAAATAACACCAAGTAATATTTTCAAGGGGTCTTAACTTTATTTTACTAGAGATTTCCGTTTATTCATTACAACTAATTAAACATTTATATTCTCTTGATGCAGTGCATGCACGTAAGCCGAGATTATATCTGCATTATATTTTATATACGACGTACCGGTTGCTAAACCTTGCAGATGCGTATGATAGTGGTTAAACAATTTGTTTATTTTTAATAATGAGGTCACGACAACTTAAATCAGTCGGTATCAAGTATATTTGGGTGTGTATATTATCAAGTTTATAAAAAAATAAGGTTAAGAATTTGGTAAATCGGTGTAGTTGAGATAATCGCGAAGATACTCACATACAAATGGGTCGAATGTAAACCTTCTTTTTTTAAGTTGACCAATAAACGGGTTCTGCGTATGTACAGTGATGGGAAAAGCTAGTAATCTATAACGATCTTTGAAGTTTGTGTTTTTCCATATCAAGATATTTTTCAATGTATTGATGACCTACCAATAATACATGTTTTTACATTTAAGTCTTTTAATATTTTCGTGTGATTTAAATTTTTCACAAAATAGGAAAGGCCCAAAATGTATGGCAACTTTGAATTTTCTAAGACTTCCAAACTAAATTTCAATCGTTCCAAATTCGAATTTTATCACCATGACCTTTGTCCTAGTTTGGCGTTTCCACACATGACACTGGCTAGTGATAATTTGTCACTGGCCAGTGCTAACTGAAGCGCGTTGCATCAGTTATGGGGTCCCTTAACAGGTTAAATAGTAACGTCAACTTTGCAACAAGTTATTTTTATGCTTGTCACTTAAGATGTACAAAAAGGTTACCTATGACATACGAAGTTTTGACAATGAGCGTAAACAACAATGATGGGTTAACAGCCCTGTTTTTGGCACTATACTGATTATTAGCATTGTCAACTTTATACTAAAGTTATAGAGGTGATAACTCTATAAATAATAGGTATAAACCACTAGTACTTTAGATGTCTATAACCGGGCTTTTTTAACGAGACGTTTAGTTTTATTTTTATTTAAATCAAATTCTACTGAAATACTTTTAATGTAATATTGTATTTTTATTAAAATAGCAAATATTTTTGGAAAGTTTCGTAACATTTTCTGTAAATCTATACCTAAAATCAACATTATTCATCTACCTATATAGTGTGCATTATAAACACTCCCCTCAAAGGTTACGTTCACATTTCAGTACTAGACAAGTTATCTTATTTATTACAAATATATTGTTATTTTATTATTTCTGTAATTTGTTATTATTGAACCATAACTAAACCAGACGTCACAACATGTTATATTAACATAGCCATAATGACTTTTACGGCCATAAGCCACGTATTGTTCTGTCATCGCGACACGTTAATAAAATGAAAAAGACGTATGACCTATGAACTTGACAATTCATTATTCTGTTTCCATTGTATGGTTTTACTAATTGCTCAGTTCTTACTGTAATTAGTGATGTCAAATAAAAAACATCCTGTATCCTGTAGCAGAGCTACTTACAACCTTTACATTTATGTAACTTTTATTCAATTACTTAATCCATTTTATCTATGTTTAGTCGAAAGCACTGATATATTATACACCTATCGCATCAAATAGGGAACACCTTTAAACTCATATTCCTTTTTTTCCTTTATTTTCTTACTAAGATTCACAATACACGTGGTCAGCATGAACCTAGCCGTACTCGTGCTCCTCATTACCGGGTTTCCCCCTTTATTTTTACAATCCACTATCGTGAGTAATTTTGCACTTTTATCTTATGAATCTGTTCGTAATTAACTGTTATTATGACGAAGCTCCGTACCTTTTCAGGTTCATTAGATTGTTTATCAAATGTTTTACCTAGAAACGTGAATGAAATTTGTTTACAACTTTATTGACGTGTGTTGTATTTTCCCTGACTAGGTTCATTTTAGCTTTACTAATAAACTTGTAATTATCTAATACGTAAATCGATTTATCTTTGTCTTTCTTAGTAAATAAATATTAAATATTTTTCTTTATAAAAATCACCTAGTGAATAAATGAATGTCGAAAAATGAAAATACTCATGTACAGGATGTCCTGAATGAGGAAGTCCATGATTAACCTGTTTATAGCTGATGTACCTTTGTTAAACTGCCTAACATGGGTCTTATTTGACCGTCTTACGATTATTGATAAATATAATCGCAAGTTACTGAAATTTCTATTATTGTATTTAGTTTCAGTTTAAAATTTAAAGATTTACCTCAATTCAATCTGTATATCAGTGGGCTGCATTTTATGAACCGTATCTAGACACTTAAAATTTTCACAGCGTGTGTATAACTATACTTGGACGCTATAACAACAAAAAATAAAATGAAATTAAAAATTAAAGGCGATCCCCATACAAGAAACGTGTTTTTTCACCGTAGTGTTTTGTCTCGTGCGAATCTGACTTGCACTTTTTTATTGTTTTATTTATTCATCGTGCGCTTGTGTTATGCGTCATACACTATTCGCCTTGTCATCTATCTAGTCTTGAATTACTGCCAATGAATTAAAAAAAAAACCGTCTAGTCTACAGAACTAACAGTCCCAGGTTCGATTTTCGGTATGGAAAAATATTTGAGTGTTGAACGCCAGTATTTGTTTTCGATTCATAGGCTTTTTTATATCTTTAAGTATGTATTTATTAATAATAAATACAGTGAGCGACTTCCATAAGAACATATACTTTAAGAGCTGAAAGTATAAGCTCTCTAATGCACGTAAACTGGTATTTCTAGTTACAAAAACTGTTTTTTTTTTATATTTATTAATTCGGTACATTCACAGCACTTAAAACTATCATTACTAAGTAAGTTTATCGTTGCCTAGTACCCATAGTACAAGCCTATAGCTTAGTGTGGCACTATGTCAGATTGTTTGAGGTTATCCCCTGTTTTTTTATAGTAGTAAAGATCAAGGAAAACTAAGAGCAATAACATGAACCCATAGATTGTGATTATCCGTATATTTGCATCGACGCGATATTATTACAGCCAACATCCTGTATCTGTCATTATTTTTGTTTTATCATTTTATACCTCACCTTTGTCTAAGTGCGTAATTAGATGTTTTATTGTGTGTGCTACAAAATAAGACGTTTATATATTAAACGTCATCATCGTTAACTTTCAACGGGCGTATGAATGAGCAATGAGTTTTAGTTTTGCTTGGAATCATTAGATGCGTTATGCGTCATCGCGAATAATTGGATAAAATGTTACAAGGATTATTTGAAATTATTAAATTAAATAAATGGACTAAGTATGTACCAGTTAAATTAAATCTGTTCAAATAATTTTATTGAAATGATTTGATTTTGATAAAGGTTAAACCAAATTATACGTATTTTTATTTTTTTAATGGAAGAAACACCTCGTTTTTTTTAAATGGAGATAGCTACCGGTATTCCTCTACCATATCCCATATACCATAACTACGCTTGCTTTTTTCAATGAATTTGCCTACAAAACGGATTTATTAATTTTGGCAACCAATCCATCAACAAAAAACGCAAAAAAGTTAAGTAATACAGTGATAAAGTGCCGGGTCAATGCAAAATATAAACGAAATTATTTTCACAATGTGCACGCTTTAATTACTATCAAAAAGTAGAAAGGCATACCTAGTGCAATACCATCTAAAACTTGCATCAACGCATCCGTACCTACATCCGGACATATTTCGCCACATTTCCACAACCTTGCTATCCAAACTCACTCGTTAACATCTATGCTACTAGCATTCCAACCTTAACATATATAATGGTTCAAATAATCAACGTTTTGCCGAAAGATGGAAGGTCAACTTTCATAAGACATTGTGAAATGCAACGTCAATATTACGCTAGCAGTCAATGTCAATTTAACTATAAAGCATGTAGGTTAAGGAGAGCCGAGTTGTGGGTATCTTTAAGAGATTAATTGGGAAAATTGTAATTATGGTCTCATAATGGACTATACAATTAAGAGGTAATAAACAGGAACATTATGTATATGATTGATTCCTTTTTCGTCGTATTACCGATTCGACACATTCTTGTTTGGGCAGATTATGGTTTGGACTTCTTTTCGTTTTGGCTAGGATTGTAAAACTAAGTATAAGTTTCAATCAGCATTCCGAATGCAATCCCTGCTAAATGTTTACGTAGTGCAATTATATCTAATATATAAAATTCTCGTGTCACAGTTTTTGTAACCTAACTCCTCCGAAACGGCTCGACCGATTCATATGAAATTTTCTGTGTATATTCAGTAGGTCTGAGAATAGGTCGTAAACTATTTTTCATAAGGTTTGTATGAAAAAAATAATTACACCCGGGCGACGCCGGGCGCGGACAGCTAGTCTAATATATAAAATTCTCGTGTCACAGTGTTTGTAACCAAACTCCTCCGAAACGGCTCGACTGATTCAAATGAAATTTTGTGTGTATATTCAGTAGGTCTGAGAATAGGTCGTAAACTATTTTTCATAAGGATTTTTTGAAAAAAAAATACACCCTGGCGACGCCGGGCGCGGACAGCTTGTATATATATATAAGGCAAACCTGACTGACTTATATATTATCAACGCACAGCCGAAACTACTGTAGGTTGAAACTTGAAATTTGGTACAGAGGTTCCTTTTATGATGTCGTAAGTGAGCACTAAGAAAGGATTTTCCGACAATCGACCCCCAACGGGAAGAAATGGGGGGAGTAGCGGGAAACGAATTCTACGCGTACGAAGTCGCGGGCGTCCTCTAGTCACTCAAATAATAAGTACCATGGCTGGGACCAATTAAGCGAATTCTGCGCTTCTAAATAAAAAGAACGCATGTGCAATTTTATAGTCAAAATTAACCCCCCATCTTAAGGAATAAGGTTACTTATACATTCGCGGTTCTACGGGACTTACACCCTTTTTGAGGACGGCAGAATTGTTGTTTTCTTTTATTGTCTGTGTCGAATCAGTAGGTACGAGTTTTTTTTTCACCGCGTACCTTCAAGTAATTGTTAGTGTGCTTAATTACTTGAATTTTCGTGAAAGTGGTCTAATAAAATAATTATCAGCATAATCATGCATTCATTCTACCTAATGGTCGCTAAAAGCAAGACCTTCCGTTTTCCCTAAACAGAGATTTAATTATTTAGATCTAATTAAAATAAGTTTCTGTCCAAAATTTCATTTTTGGGACAAGATTTTGTTGCCGACTGTACTTTTTTTGGCAAAATCTTTATTTGCTTAATAAGACCGAACTAATGAGTCCCAACACGGTGGGTCTACGCTAAGTATAGCGGAGATCCTGTCGCCACCTTCCGACTCCATCATCAGATCAGCTCTTGGATAGCCTAATATTGCATTGTCATCGTGTTTACATAATGTGGTTCAAATTTCAGCTCATTCCGTTGACGGGAAGTGGGTCAAATTTAACTTGCAAGATTTGACCCGTACATACATACATTGCAAGTTAAATAAAATCTTGTAAAAAAATCGTACTGACTCACTCACGTTTGACCAGTTTTTATTACCTATTTATGGATTTCTTTTTAGGTTCTGTATCTAATCACACACACCGGCGTAGTACTTAGTAACACTTTGTAAACTAAGCCTTAAAGGGAAAATCTTGTTCCAAACTAGGCTCTCCACTCTACCTATAGATACTAGACAATGATAAAGAAACTTATATATATATATAAATAAATACATACATAATATACGAAGAAAAAATCTAAGACAGGAACAAATACAAGCACACAATACACAGTTTGCCCTTGCCTGGAATCGAACTCAGGTCCACCAGCATTGCAGGCAGGGTACAATTACCAGCAATAATATATTATCCAACATTGGGCTCAAAAATATCTGACACGTCTTTATTGCTACAGGTATAAGAGCGTGTCAGATATTTTTGAGCGCAATGTATGATGATATATAATTGCTGGTGACTGTACTAACAAAGATATACTTATTCATTTTTCAAAATTTTATGTGGCCACATTAAAAAAATTAATAATTCAGCACTATATGATGAATCTCGATCAATTTTGTACGTTTTTTTATTGTTACATAATTGAAAGAATTAAGTAAAATTTATATAAATGTGTGTAACAATGTCAAACCGCAGACAAAATTATTCAAATGCATGTTACAAAATATTTTCACATCAAATGATCGCTTGCGCAACATTATTTAGAAGCGAACTTACAATTTTCGCCGCAAAAACCGTAAAATGTGTAAGATTACGTAATAAAAATAACTCTCTCTGAGCATAATCTGAATTTGGTGGAGAATTGTTTTATTATTAATACGATAATTTAAAAAGTGAAAGCTGATACTAACGCCATCTAGCGGATGTGTGATGAACTTAAATTGGTATGCAGGCGATTCAATTTTGGAAGATAAGTCTTAGGATATTATTTTCTATGCTGTTATTAAAATTTCCGCAGTAAATAAAAGCGAAAGTAAAATCCAAGGGACTGCAGCCAGACTTTTTGTTGAAGATTTGCCCAGTAATAAAGCTCATAAAGACCATGTATAACTTCCTTAAAAAAATGTTGAAAATTGCTAGTTATTAATGTCAGTAGTTGCCTATTAATATTAATGGTCACTTATATTGTAAAGCTTCTATAAAAAGGCGGGTAAATGGTTAAATTTAAATTTTATTATAAATCTACCAACATACACATCATATTATTATAATAAATAGTTCGTCAAACGTTTGCGTGCTTTAAAATTGTAACTTCATTCCCTTTATAATGAATTAAAATTAAAACGTTACCTCAAATAAAATTAAATATTCATCAAATATCACAACAAATACGCATAAAATCATACCTTTACAAAAATCTGGTGTCCTTAATTAATTTTCGAAACAGCAATTACGTTTACGATTGTCCGAGGCTAAGCGAAGGTCTGAAGACGTGTTGCCGGATCACAATCTCTTGTGTAGCCGCAACCTTCCGATATTCGATTCGAATCTACACCGTGAAACACGGTAGACAAAATCATGTTGTTTAGTTGAAAAATAATGATTATTATTTAGTATTTCAAGCGTGTTTGTGTCAGTTTTATGTAAATTTTCATTAAAATTAAATTAAAAAGGGATATTAAATATATTATAAAAGTATAAAAATAATCAGAATCACGTGTAGTTGGAAAACCAACGCAACACGCCAATCCGGTCAAGCGGCCCGCTTCTCTAATTTCGGAAATGTCACCTTCTCGCATTGTGTTATAACTCGATTTCGCTTGACGCAACATCTGACGTTGCGTCCTTGTGACCGCGTGGTGTGAGGCGGCTCCTGATTGGTCGGCCGGTGGCGGGAGATTCAATTGTGGCCGAGATCGCGGCGCGAGCGCACTTTCGCGGAGCTTTAGTTTTCGCTTTCGATTGGAGAAATGGGACGTGCACGTGGGTCGGCCTTAGATGTGTAAAGATGCTGTTTGGCATCGTTCGGAAACGGTACGGGTTATAAAGCAGTGTGAATAAAAAAAATATGTTTTTTGAACGTTTTAAAATTCTATAAAAGGATTTTATAAATGTTATTGAATATTTTTTGGTTTGGTAAAGTGAGAACTATTTAGAAACCACCTGTCACATAACTAATTAAATAATAAAACTATTAATTTCAAAATGCACACCACTTTTTATAGTAGTGATTATTATTTATATTTTTAATATTTGAGTCGCGTAGTTTTATTTCAATTTAAATACGTTTAGTTTTAATTTTTAATTGTATTATTGTTGTATTCATATATATTTTTTCTCAGACCACTTATATTTTAAACAAACCGTTTGAACTCTACTTTTTTTTTCAGGTGACAGCTTGCTTGCGGCAAATTGTTGCCGACAAACGCACAGACTCCGTTGCTCCGTAACTGACGTATACTTACGTTCGTGCAGTGTTAGTGACAATAACTATAGTGTAGTGTAACCGTAGTCAAAATGTCGGGATTTGTGAAGATCGCCATCGACGATTATTATTCGGACAGTAACTGGACGACGATCATCGAGAAGTATTGGGGAGAAGCGGAGAAAGTATCAGGTATTTATGTTTTTTATTTTTATTTAAATAGAACTGTAAAAAATCGACAGGGTTAGAAATGCGAGATGCCATGGGACACTAATGGCTATAAAAAAAAAAACTTTTGCAATTAGATAAAATGAATAAATTTATTTTATTGCGTATAGTATCATGTACTTTGCAGACAAATAAGAATTCAAAGGCAATATTAATCGTTTTTCAAGTCAATGTCGAAATGGTAATTTTGTTAACAATTCATTTGTTTCTTGTTTGATATTGATTCATGGCCATAAAGTTCTATTATAGTTCATTAAACAAGCCTTTAACCCTTCGAGTGGCAAGCAACCGTATAACGGCTGCTGTCAAAAAACAATTTATACTTTATAACATTAACTCAAAATTCAAATTTAAACTAACTATACTTTTCTTGCCACTTGAAGGGTTAATGGTACTATTTGTAATTAAGATCCAATCCAATACGCTCCTAACGACAATGTTGATGCATCAGTATATAAAAAACCAGTCGCTAGAAATAATTTTGCGGAAAAAGCCGTGTAGATCCAAATTTTAAAATTTAAAATATTGACGATGATTTTTATATCCAACTAGAGGACGCCCGCGACTTCGTACGCGTAGAATTAGTTTCCCGCTACTCCCCCCATTTCTTCCCGTTGGGAGTCGATTTTCGGAAAATCCTTTCTTAGTGCTCACTTACATCATGAAATGAACCCCTGTGCCAAATTTCATGTGCGTTGATATATGTCAGTCAGTTTTGCTTTTTATATATATAGATAGCATTTTTTTTTATTTGTTGTATTCATCAACTCATACATAATTTTTATCTATTAGATAACTTATCTAAATTCCAAGAAGTCTTATAATATAATACCTAACGTTATCAAAAATATTTTTTAATACTAATTTCTATTTAATTTCTAGAATACAATTGAAATTACCTTTAAAATTCAGAGCAAGATAATTAAGCACTTGCTAAACGCAAATGAAAGTACAGTTGGAAGTAGACGAGAGCGTTTATATCAAAAAGGTGTGAATGCGGAGCAAACAGACCGTGAATTGAGTGAACCTAGCTAAATACTACAGTACTATGCGGATAAGACGTCAATTCTGACACATTTGATAAAATCAATAAATAAATAAATAAATATCTGGGGACAAACTCACACAAGTTAACCTAGAAGTCCCAAATTAAGCTCTAGGCTTGTACTATGCGTACCTAGATAACGATATATAGAGAAATAAATACTTAAACACTTACTAAACTAATAAACTTTAAGTAACGGTGGTATAGCTATACAATGTTTTGTCCATAACTGTCAAATCCAAATGTCAAAATGACAGATAAATACAAAACATTTTATAGCTATACCACCGTTACTCAACGTATATTAGTAAGGGGGATAGAAAACATCCAACACTCAAAAATAAATACTCCTGCTTATCACACAAATATTTACCCAAACCGGGAATCGAACCCAGGACCGCTAGCTTCGGAGGCAGGGTCACTACCACGTAAGATATCGCGTCGTCAAAAATTGCACAACCATGAAGTTTCTAAATCTTGATAATGTAGATAGTATTAACACTATATTGTTATGTTGTATGTATGTATGTTTAATATAAATATTACAATATTGTTATTAAACTAATTTACAAAAGCGAACTTATCCCTAAATGGGATCTCTTCCAGCAATTGTAAATTACTATCCCTTCACGCGCAACAAATAAGTTTAGCACTGTTTTACTGCTGTCAAGATTATCAGTAGACGGAAAATTCATAGTTGTGTGATATGTTAAGACTGACTTATTATAGTTTAAGATCCGAATAGGAGACGACCTTCACACAGCTGTTTATTCGATAAAAAGTATTTTATATCAAATTTAATATGGTAAGAAATATGTGGAGAATAGGTTGACTGAAAAATTTCAGTCCAGTACAGTCCATATTTAAATTTTTTTTTTTTTTATATTGCTATTGCTTGTTTAATTGACCAATTACATACTAATCGAAGGTTACTACTAGTACTATAGAATATGCAAACGTTAGGTTGACTATTTTTTCCCATTATAACTATTGGGTAGGTAGGTAAGTCAGTACTTACTAATAATTTGCACTAAACCTAACGTTTGCATATTCTATAGTACTAGTAGTAGGTTAGGTTAGGTTAGGTTAGGTTATATTAGGTTAGTAACTATTCGGATCTTAGACTATCAAGTAAGTTTTACAAATATAAATGTGAAGTCACAATTTGAAAGTGGGTTTTATTCGACAAAATTAAATTATTTTGCTGTTAACGATAATATTGATCTTTAGTAATTATAAGTAAAAGACATCAACGGACTTCCAAGGGGTTTTATAATAATTATGTTTTGTTATAAAATTTTTTTTTTTTTTAGATGTAAGTTTCCCAATTAAACTTAAACCTTCAAAGGGCCGTTGTAAAATAGGTTTAAATAAAATAATTCATTTAAAGAATTTGGTGTGAATAGGTGAAATCTAATTCAGTTCTTTTTTTAATAAGGGAAATTAATTACGTGATTTTTCAACTTCCTATCAAATGAAAAATCACTACCGACACTTCAAATTGACAGACCTTGACGCATCTTCTCGACCTTCGAGTTTCTTGACGTTCAATCGAAATTCAACCTTCAGGCTGCTGACAGACATTTAATTTAAAAGATTACCTACAAAAATTGTATGAAGCACTTCTTCTAAGCAATAGTCTTATCTAAAACACCTCAATAAATATTTTATTTACTTCTTTTAAAGAAAAAAGAGTCTAAAACTAATAATAATTTTAATATAGTCTCATCGACACGTGCTACAAAGTGACAGCGTGATTTCAATGGCTGAGCTAACGAGTCCAAATTTCTATGCCGCGGGCACTGTACCATTGAATGGCTAAGTAAATATCTCTTTAGAGAAGTAATTATATTCAATTTCATATTTTTAGGAACGGCCAGTGTCTTTCTTGCCACTTTAGGACACATTGGCTTAGTTGATGGCCCTGCCGACGTGCTAGCGTTCTCCGGTTCGATTCCCGGTATGGGCAAGTTTATATTTGAGTGATGAGCATGAATACCTGTTTGTTTTTGCGTCTTGGGTGATTTCTATGTATTTAAGTATTTATATCGTTGTCTAGTACCAATAGTACAAGCCTAGGGCTTAGTTTGGGACTAGGTCAATTTGTGTGAGATTGTCCGCTGTTTTTTTTATTATTATGTAAATAATAAGTTTTTGTTCAACTGGTTTTACCTATATTTGATTGCTTATTTTATTTGACAGTATATTAGTATTCTAATCTTACAAATTTAAACCAGTTGCCAATATTTGACACAGCTACTTGATTACCATAAATTATTACGTAGTAGGTTTTATTACCACTGAATTTCATAATGCCTTGGCCTTTAATTGGCCTTAATTTAAAATTATTTTAGTCCCATAATGCCTAATTTTTTTAATTATCTCATTTATTACATTGCCCGAAAGATAGTCACTTTGACCCAAAGTCTGAAATTCTGATACGACTTAAAGCCAAGTAGCATAGTTGCTCAAAAAGTGGTACTATTTGTAGCTATATACCTATCGTGCGGAAAGTTGATTTTTCCGAACTAGTGCTTTTTCATTTTTGTAGCTACATGTGGTGCGGAATGTTGGATTTTTCGCACTAGTGTTTTTTACTTTCCCATTTTTTCACCCACCTTAGTTGTTCAAATTGCACTGTGTTTTTTATCAGACTAAGAATTAAGTAGAATTTTATATTTTAATTACTGTATTATTTTTGTTTCATTGTTAGTTTTTGGGAAATGTATTAAAAAACATCGTTTGATACACGTGCGGAACTGTTATTTTCACTCGCCTAGAGTCTTGTCTTCGCACCTCGTATCTCGTTTGAAATGACATACTTTCTGCACTTTTTTGCATAACACATTATATCAAATAATGCTATAATTCACTCTAACGTTGTAGACATAATCCTGATGCTACTCTAAAGTATATAATTTGAATATTCAGGCCAATAAGAAAAGGAAAAAAGAATAATCTATTTACCAAAGCAGTACATGATGTTGCTTATGTCTAATTTACAGCGCATTTATCGTGGTCATTATAACCAAAAATTTTCCCTGATATTAATTATTAACAACCGACCCGCCCTCGCTTCTCTTCAGTTTATGTGAGTTTTCTATAACACACATACATAATCAAAAATTAAATCTTCCCCTTGAATTATTATATCTATTGATGAAAATCGCATTGAAATCCATTGCGCAGTTTGATAGACCTAAGCGTACATTATAGAGAGTCAGAAGGCGGGAAGCGACTTTGTTTCATACCATGTTAAGATAAAGATAAAAAGAGTTAAAAGGTGTGTAAATAACTAAAGCAAGGGACATAATTATACTTTAGAGTAAGCCAAGTAACACTCTCTTAAATTTGACTTTCTTATAGAAACGTAATTAATTAACGTGACACGTCTAACCAAGGTTGTATCACAGATTTAAGCAACATTTTTGCAAACTTAACTGCTTATAAGACCTCTAAATTTTAACTGAACTAACATTCTATGCCCGAAACTACGAAACGTGTCAATTTTTCATTGAATTTAACCACCTGTGTATTACAAATGTAACCATGTTAATAGCCAGTGACACATCAGACGTATTCAAATTACATACAAATAGCAATTGCCGGCACCCAATACGTTGATAGACTCGTGCGCAATTATTCTTCAATGTCACGTGACAGCCTCCGGACTTTCCCTTTACAAAATTGGCGGGAGTCTATCATAGTTGGAGCTTTGCAACAGTTTTAGATGCGAGATCGTGCTTGCGTAGCTTAAGTAGGTGATTGTTTTAACCAATTTGCTTTAGCCGTCGAATTGAAGATGTCCCGTCAGAGTGTACGAATGACATTTTTAGGCGGGCATTCTCAATATGGTACCATAAAATAACATTTATCTGTAAACAAGATGCGTGGCGAGATCGTTATCGTTATCGGAAATGTATAGGATTGACGTAAGCTGCCGGACCACAGATATAAATACACATAGACACCTCAATCTGTATGAAAACCAACCGTGTCACTTTTTGCTACCAACTGGGACACACTAAGAGAAGAGAATTTTCCGCTTCGCGCGAAAAATCGATTCAAAGTCGTCACTTTTTTGGGCTATTGCAGTATATTATGACGAACGAGGCATTTTCTTTATTTTCACGGCCGACAGGCGCGCGGAACGTCAGTAGCGACGGCCAGCCCCGACGCTTGATCGGGGTTTAAGTCCGGATTCGGACACGCGAAGTAGATAGTAGGTAGTAGGGCTTGCATGCTTACGGACTACAGGCTTCCTTTCTTGCCCGACAATGGAAGGGTTGAGTCGGAGATCTTTTCTGGACCTGACATACACAACTGACATTCAAGCTTACTTAAGCACGAGTTGAACGTGTGTATTTGTGTACAGTCGACTACAAAGAGATGTATCCACTCTTTGTAGTTGACTGTATGTGTGTGTCGGTGAGTCTGTTTGTGGCGTCGTGGCTCCCACCAAACGAAGATCCGATGAGGAAGTGTTTTTTTTAAAGTAAGCTTGTTCTTAACTAAATTTCATGAAACTCTTTTGGGCCGTTTTTATCTATTAAGTACCTACATAACGTAACATAAACTCACGCCTTCATTCCCAGAGTGGGGTAGGCAGAGCCACAGACTCACCAACAACTCCAAAAACTTGTTGATATTTCTGTGACCACATTTTGCACAACCAGGCTAAGATCTTATCCAGTGTATTAGTGATAGGTTGCAAACTCATCGCCTAACAGCACTACACAGCCTTTAGTCCCTTAGTCGTCTCTTACGACATCCACGGGAAGACATGGAGTGGCAACATTCTAAACCCGGCACCACACGGGCAATAAGCTATGTGGGCTATTAAGAAACTATGGTTATATTTTATATTATTGTTGTGTTGGCTTAATCACTGCGCAACTCTCAAGTGATTTCTCTATGAGGGCAAAGCTTCACAAATAAAACAACATATTTTACTCGTAACCTAATGTAACAGTTGACACTGGCTCCAGGGCAGTCCAAGCGTTATTTTTTATAAATTTATCAATTTCTACTAATCCATGATGCCAGCAAATAAATGTGCCGCTTCCAACTCCGGCGCATGAATCGAAGTTTATCTTACTCTATCGGTTCACATAGATAAATTAATACTGAGTAAAAAAAAAGGTTCGTTCCGCTTGCTGCCTGATACCATAGAAACATAACAGGTTTTTTTTGTAGATACAGTATAAAATAGTAAAATATAGTCACATTGTCCAATTTAATATCTGCGTAAAATGGTTATGATTTTTGACGGACGAAATTACAGACAAAATACAGAGGGCTTATTGTCTAACGCACTCGCAATCACGATCGTTTTCATTTTGTAAATCGAAGGCTTGTCTGCATACAAAATGAAAACAATTGCTACACTTTGAAGCCAGCTGCGATTGCGAGTGCGTTAGACAATAAGCCCTCAGGGTCTTATTTTAATACTCGGAGCATTTAAATAGACAACCAAGTAATTAAAATTATTGCCAACCACAACGACATTTTTATAATACTCCTAAGTAATGTGTATTGTCCTTTTAATTGCTAGTGTGTACAGTTGGCCGATAAAAAATGTAGTTGACTAAATCATGATTTTTATTATAAATTTCAATTGAATTTTACTATGACTAAGAGCCCACCATTTTCTTTGCGGTTACTTTTGAGGCTTGGTCTTTTGCCTGGAGATACTATTTTTGCGCGTGTCTACTTGCACTGCCCTCTTTTGTGACCTCTTCCATTGCAATTTAGCCTAAACATCTGCTATAATTAAGGGGGGAGGGGCAGGTGTCAGTTTGACGAGGGACCAGTGAATCGCGAGCGGAGCCTTACCCCAGCCAGTGCTGAAGGGCCGGGAGAGAAAATCATTCTCCCGTTTAGGAGGCCGCAGGATTCCCCATCCCCCGTCCTACCAACACCCCTTAGGTCAAAGTCAACATTAGGTATTATTACGATTGATAGAGTAACGAACTGATTGATAGAGTAAGGAATGAAAAGGTCAGAGAGACATGTGGACTAAAGGAAGATGTAGTGACTAAGATTGAAAAGGGCATGCTTCGATGGTTAGGTCATTTGGAAAGGATGGATGAAAGAAGATTGACGAGAGAGATATACAGAGCGAAAGTGAGTGGGAGGGTCGGAAGGGGCCGCCCTAGGCGTACTTTTTCGAATCAAATCGGAGAAATACTAGAAAAGGGCCAAATCTTAAGTACCCGAAGCCGACGTGCATGCCTGACTCGATGTATGACTGTGGAAGAAGCGAAAGAGATTTGTCAAGATCGTAGCATGTGGAAAGAAGACTAAGTGGTCTCTGCCTACGCCTCTGGGAAACAGGCGTGATTTAATGTATGTAAGTATGTTATTATTTTACGATACCAAAACGAGATTAACAATTATTTGAAAATACCCTAAGGTGGGAAAATGAGTCTTTATCGGATGGCATCATGATTGTCCGTCCTAACGATTATATGGTCGAAAATATTTTGTCGAAAACGGTTTTTACAATTGAAACCGTATTTTTTTTAATTGTTATTAAGAACTAACCTTACATAATTTAACTAAACTATAAAAAAGATGTTTTTGTGATTAAATTCTGTAATATCGGTCTAAAAGGGTGTTAGACCAAATGATTTTCGACCAAACAATATTTAGATCAAACAATCATTATGCCATACGGCGGGCTACCTGGGATTTTTTAAATTGATTTTTGAATTTAAATATTAATCCCCGACAAAGAATTTAGGAGAGCTCTTACATGAGCCCGTTTCCGTTTTTTTTCTAAAAACCACCCTAATTTGGTCCCTGGATTCATAATAATTGTTAGAAAGCCAAGACATGCTGATTTGTGGTTTTCAGGGCGAACCACCAGCATTAGGCATTATGAATGAAACCACTACGCTTATTCAACCAAGAAGTCTTCCACTTTCTTCTTAATATAAGTAGTTGCACACTTTAGTGCTTTGTCACTTTAACGTCATGTTTGAGCTGCTGCACTAACTGTCAAAGGCGTAAAAGCGACAAGGTACAAAAGTGTTCAACTACTTATTAGGTCAACTGTACTTATAATTAAGTATCAAGGCCCAAAAGCACATAAAAGGGTGCCGAAAAAATATATGTCGACGATGTTTGAAGTGTAATTTTATTGGAATCAAACTTTTGTTTCCATTTAAAAACAATATGCATTTGTCACTTTCTTTCAGTTACATCACGGTCATTAACCCTATGTTACTTTTTTTCAAGTTCTACTATACATTCACTAGCTTGTATTTTACGCAGGCGTTACGTAAAAGTGGTTGATGAGTTACGTCCATGACTTTCACATCTCTATGCTAAGGTTATTTTGCTATGCTGAATAACTGCGATAGTAATTGCGATACTTACATAACGTGAGTTCTTAGAACATGCACTCGAGATAGGTACTCCAATGCACATTTAAAATTAACGTGTTATTTAGCTGTCGATGAAATAAAAATTCGATGAAACAACGCATTCTTGAAATGAGCGTCGGTGATCCAAGGAGCACTCATTTTATTGATGACCTCAAGGACTGTTTTAAGTTTTGAATAGATAAAACGAAAGCAATAAAATTATTAAGGCTTTCGTACCCGAAGGGTGTGAAGCGGAACCCTAAAACTAAGCCTACTCTGTCCGTCCGTCCGTCGGTTCTAACTTTAAAGAGCTGTATCATTTGAATTTCAAGAGATAGCTGATTGGTTTGTTTTTATGTAATACGGCGGATATCCTTATAAATAAAAATACAAAATAACCCTAAAAAAACTACAAATACTAAAATCCAGTAAAATGTGATTTGGGCTCGCGCTAACAGTAACAAGCTTTAATCAGTACTAAGTCCTTTTACATTTTTTTTATAGACAATTCTAATCGAAACATAATAATACCTACAGTGCAGCGCCACGCGACCATCAGTGTGCGAGTGTGACGTGGACTTGACCAGTTTTTAGGGTTCCGTACCCAAAGGGTAAAAACGAGACCCTATTACTAAGACTCCGCTGTCCGTCTGTCTGTCTGTCACCAGGCTGTATCTCATGAACCGTAATAGCTAGACAGTTGAAATTTTCACAGAAGATTGTATTTCTGTTGCCGCTATAACAACAAATACTAAAAACAGAATAAAATAATTATTTAAGGGAGCCTCCCATACCATCAACGTGATTTATTTGCCGTTTTTTGCTAATGTTGTATAGATCATTTGACGGAACCCTTCGTGCGCGAGTTCGCCTCGCACTTGGCCGGTTTTTTTTTATATACATAAGATCTAATGATAAGTAGGAAGGGAGTAATATAGGTTATCAAAGTACATAGATGCGTCTGCGTTTGTCTGAATAGCAAACAATAATTTTATGGTGCTACTCATAATAATATGTGTTGTCGCATACATTGTTGTAATCAATAAGCACCTTTCACCAGCGGTTTATGGCTTGAAGCACAATGTAGTTGTTTATGTATAATGCTGGCTGTACACACTCTTTGAGAGCCTCTCTACTAGTCTCGAGCCGCAACCGGGACATGGCGAGGCGAGATGAAAGCAAGCGAGGCAAAGAGTGCGCGAGACAAGACGAGAGCGGCCGAGATTCTAGGCGGTAATCATAAGAGCGGGCTCACTTGACGTGTAAACTTACTCAAGAGAATGCACCTCCTTAAATGTTGTTTGTACGCTCGAAAGGAGCAACTTAAACTCGCCGGTTAATAATCCATGGGAAGATTTGATTTTTGTAAGATTGTTATTAGGGTTTCATACACAAACGGGCCAAACGGCACCCCTATTACTAAACCTTTGTTTGTCTATTTGTCCGTTTGTACTACGCAAACCCTAAAGAAAACAATATATAAATAAAACCGGCCATGTTTAAGTCGAGCTCGTTTTAATTCAGTAAAGACATATTTTAACAAATGAAATAAAATAATATTTGGCAGCGATACGGAATCCACGTTGCGCGAGTCTGACTCGCACTTATTATTTTTTTTAAACTCATATGTTAATAATAAATAAATATCACGGCTCAATCTCACACCAACTGACCTAGTCCCAAACTAAGCTCTAGGCTTGTACTATATGTAGGTAATAGACAACGATATAAATACTAATATAGAGAAATAAATACTCAAATAGACAGAAAACACCCAAGACTCAGAAACAACTGCTCGTGCTCATCACACAAATATTTGCCCATACCTGGAATCGAACCCAGGACCGCTAGCTTCGTAGGCAGGGTCACTACCAACTAGGCCAACGCGCCATCGATATCCAAGACAATTTTCGATTCTTCCCCCAAAACGTACTTATATTTTTATTCATCCAAACTCCTCCTTTCAGATCCTCGAGTCCAAGGATGGTTCCTCTTCGACACGCCGCTGCCGACCCTGGCGATGGTGATTGCCTACCTGGCCTTCGTCATGGTGATAGGTCCTCTCTGGATGGAGAACAAGAAGCCATTCAACATCAAGAATACCCTGGTGGGATACAACGCGTTCCAAGTGCTGCTATCGTCATACATGTTCTATGAGGTAAGTAATTTGGGTTAGGGCGCATAACGTCCCACTCGCAAAACGTCCCTCCAGCAAAATTACGTACCATTCGCAAAACGTCTTCTCTGCAAATGGTCCCTTATGTAAAATATCCCATTCGCAAAACGTCCCTTTCTTAAAAGGTCCCACCCCTTTCGCAAAACGTCCCTGTTGCATAACGCCCCTATGACAAAACGTCCCGTCTGCAAAATGACCCATTCGCAAAATGTCCCGTCTGGAAAAAGCTTGTTTAAGTAGAGACTAAGAGTCTTCTCATAGGAAGAAACGTTTTGCGAACGGGTCATTTTGCGAAAGGGACGTTTTGCGAACGGGTCATTTTTGCGAAAGGGACGTTTTGCGAACGGGACTTTATTTATGTCAAGGGACGTTTTGCGAACGGGACCTTTTGCAGAAGGGTCATTTTGCGTAAGGGACATTTAGGAAAGGGACATTTCGCGAAAGGGACAAAGGGACATTCTGCGAGTGGGACGTTATGCGCCCTAACCGTAATTTGTTATAAAATGTAATCAATGGTTTTCATAGCTTTAGGCACTGGCTGGTAAAAAAATGCAGAAAAATCTTATAAAGATTGACGTAGATAGTCCCAAAATAAGCTCTAGGAAGGCTTGTGCTATGGGTACAAGATAAAGATAAACATATTTATACAGTTAGCTAGGTACATAGAAAACCACCACGACTAGCTAAATATTATGAACTGAAACTCACCAAATAACAACAGATATACATGCAGCATCAATGTTAACTGACCACTAATGGGTCATATTGTAAGAGGACAAGATTCACAAATAAGAGCTATCAAAACGTTGACAATGCGATAACAGATTGAAGGCGATATTGTTTTAACCGTGTTGAATAGAAGCGCAGCACTACTGACTAACTTGACTTGTTAATTAAGTTTTCTATTAACTAAATCTTTACTGTGAAATGATATGACATACATCTTTAACAAGCCCTATACTATGGTGACCTTATCTTTAACCGCAGCGAGGCCAAGGTGACTTAAGCCAATTTTATGAACCATACCCATGGAGACGCTTGTACTACACGTTATATAACTTTCAACTTCGTTCATTCATCAAAACAGCTCGGCTAGTCTAGTTCAGGGTTTCACCAACCTTTTTTTCGTCGAGCCTCCTCGGATAGTAAATAATATTTCCATGCTTTGATTTTTTTTGTCAATAAACAAACGTAAATCGACCGACGACGTCGCGTTGTGATACAGAAACCGAATTTTTAAAATCGGTCCTTTCGTTTTTTAGTTACAAACATACAAAAATACAAATCTTTCCTCTTTATAATATTAGTGTGATATGGCTCTCATAGTTCGTTAACAAAAAATATAAACTAAAGTCGCCGTCAATAGAACTTGTGAACTATGTAAACAAATTAGTACCTACTGTTTGACACATAACCTCAAATATTCACCAACGTATAATGAATAGTTATTTCATCTTAAACTGAACATGAAAATATTGATTTAGTGTATAAATCGTTGTAAAGACCTCACTTGATCTTTAAAAGTACGCGATTTTCGAATAATCATGGTGAATTGGTTCGTTTGGTTTTGTTTACATATTTTGCAAGTTCTATTGACGGCGACTTTACTTCCTAGTGCCATAAAGAAGGCTCCCTATAAGCAGATGACTTTTAAGTGTTAGCTATAGGCACGAATTGTTTTGTTCCTATCAAACTAAACAACCAGCTTCTCAAGGTAGAGAGTCCGTTTCCTAACTCAAACTGACAATAGATTTTTGGCAAGTTCGGCCGGAAAGGTCGAGCGTGAATAGCGGAAGCGAAAGTGATCTCAAAACCGGTTTGGGCTCTCGGCTCATTCATTGAGTGTATTGAGACTTTAACGGGAATGGAACAAGTTATAGGTACTAATGTGTATAAAGGGTGTCCCAGAAACCGTCGTCAACCCGCCTAGGGCTGATAGAGCAGCTGTCGATTTAACCCCTATGTACGTTCAGCGATTTTTACTAGTTTGTGATTTTTTCCCTTGTCACGAAAAATCATTACTTTCATGTTTTGCTTCATACGTTTTTCAGTGGTATCTTACATAATTAGAATCATTACAAATCAGCGAAGTTTTTGAACCTATTTGCCTGTTTTTGTTTAGTATTTTTTTTAAGTAATCGTATGTCACTGAACATACATAGGGGTAAATCGATAGCTATTTAGCTGCTCTATCAGCCCGAAGTGGGTTGACGTCGGTTTCTGCGTCACCCTGTATGTACCTTGAAAGTTGGTGTGTCTGTTTGTTTGTTACTCCTTTACACCACAACGGCTGGTCGGATTTGGATGAAAAAGGAAATACGTAATTTTGAACAATTCGGAATTATGACTCTTCTAAAAGTGAAATCACTTTTAGAAGAGTCATAATTCCGAATTGAATTAACCATCTTTTAAATTAACAAATTTTCGAATAGGCTGATACAATACGAGCGTAATTTTTTGAATTGTGAGTCGCATATTTTCGGTCGCGTAATTTCTGCTACAATGGGTTTCATACCAAAGTTCTGTACCCTTACCATGAGTTACAATTACTGTACTCCCTAGCGAGTCGAATGCTCTGTCCCTCTCACTCTATAAGAATACTGCGAGGTCTGCGAAGGACAGAGCTTCGACTCGCTAGCGAGTACGGTAATTGTAACTGATGGTATTGTTTGGTTCACACGGCGACGCAAAATCAGCTGGATTTTGTATGCAGAAGAAATTACGCGACTCACAACTCAAAAAATTCCGCTCATTTGGCTTCAACCATACAATTTTATTTCTACAAAAGATGCGCCATTTAAGAATGGAACGGTCACGCGACTCCCGCGCAGCGCCTTGACCGATTGCGCGGTGCGCACGCGTCCGGAGTTGCGCTACTGCGCCTGCGCCGGTCAACCGTGGCCGCGCAATACTGTGAATGGATGGAAAAAACGTTCTTAATTCAAATTTATATCAGTTTAAATTATTCAAATTTGAATTTAATTCTTACGATTTTGAATGTAGTATTTTTGCCATATCAGGGTTTTTATTCCATAGACAGATACTTTGTTTTATCATCTTGTTTATCAATCAATATGATCGTTACTCATCTCCAGTTAACATCAAGAAACTGATTACGATATAAAAGCGATATCGGCTATAATAAAGTGTAATAGATCCACAAAAGAGTTAAACTTAATCCGGAAATTATGGCTTCTTTCAGTTATGAAATATGCTCGATTTGCACCCTCACCCTCTCATGCTTTTTAAATAGGTAATCTTTTTTTTTAAATAAAATTATGTCTAGCAAGACAGAAGAAAGCGAGATTGACAACTTTTAAGTAGTAACACAAGAAATGTAGCAATAAATTAATATTTTGAAAAAGTAGACCCTTTGATCACTTTCTAATTTAAAAATGGCTGCCAAACTTATGCTTTCGGTTCATAGAGGCGTCACTATCGCGCTCTCTCTATTAAATTGATATGTTAGTACAAATTTTTGACAGCTCGTGATTAAGTTGGTTTTTTGGTTGTGGGTGAAGTGGTAGGTTTTTTATAAGCAGATAAACCGGAAATAACCTTTCCTTTTAGTGAGATATTCTTACGACGGTTACTTATTGGGGCTGTGCTAAGGGTCATTAGAAAATGTCATTCAAGAGAAAAACTACGATATCGTTTTTACCGTCGGGAATAGATTCGCTGGTGACCCACTAGCTCATGTGTATCCATTTTTCCATAAAAAAACGACTTAAGGAAGGTCCTTTGCCCCGTATCTATGAATGCTTGTATCTTCGCGATTATCTCAAAAACTAACGCATTGATTTGAAGTGACGTTCAAAGATGGTGTGCAAAAGATTTATTTTTAATTTTTCTTGTCGTGTACTATTTAGTTTTTTAATCTTTTTTTCTTATTTCAGCATTTGATGTCCGGATGGTGGGGAGACTACAGCCTGGCATGCCAACCTGTGGACTACAGTGAAAGCGAGCAGGCGAGAAGGGTATGTCACCTTTGTCACCTCTTTCTGTCACCTCTTTCTCCTCATGTAAACCTTGCGACAAAGACTACAAAAAATGTATTGCTATATTATTATCAAAACTGCTATTGCCATAAGTACCGATGAAACATTTCAAGTCAATCAGACAACCGAGCTTTATTACCTAGTAGAATACACAATCAAATTCGTCTTCCTAGATGTGTTTACATGTTAAAAATAAGTTAAGCCCAGTGATGTGCCTTGCCCGGGAATATTGCCTAGCGTGGGAATTTTGCCGTAAAATTTGCCGGCAATATTGACGTAGTGGGAATATTTAAAAAGGCCTTGGCAATATTGCCGAAAACTTGCCTATGTTGCCGGCAATATTGCCGGTGGCAGTATTCCGGGAATTTGGGAAATTGACAACGGCACGTCACTAGTAAAGCCAATAACCAACGTATTAAAAAACAAAATCTGAAACGCCGTTACATAGTCTAAATTATTTAGAATGTCTGAAAACTCACTGCATCCGAAACTAAGTTATAATCCGCGTTTTGCGTAACGGAACTGACACTTTTTACTCTAATGTCCGTCTGCCTCAAAATGATCGTTACACCTCGTTTGCTGGTGGTTCTATTAAATTATTATTTTTATGATTTTTTAATATATGTTGTAGATATTATAAAAAAACTAGTTCTGTATGTTCTGTACTTATGTCCTTTCCAAAAAATATTTCCTACATTCTTACATACATACCTTGATGCCTGTAATCCTAGAATGGGGTAGGCAGAGCTACAGAATTACCTACAACTTTAAAAACTTGTTTATTTATTTGTTGATAATTCATTCATAAAAATAAAAAAACACCAATTCGTTTATGCACAAATAGGCTAAGATGTTTACCAGCGTATTAGTGACATGTCCATGGTTTCAAGTCCATCGCCTAACAGCTACAAGCATAATATTCCCTTAGTCACCTCATACGACATCCACGGGAAAACAAGGAGTGGCACTATTCTAACCCGCAACCACAAACAAATAAATAAAAACAAAAAAACTGAAACTTACGAACCTAGTTATTTATAAAAACAATACAACAACATAATTAAAAAATCGTGCAAGTTGAACTTGATTTAGGAGGTGAAAAACGTTATTGCCCAGAGCTAAATTTGTATAGTTTTTTCGACAGCTACACGTTTTAAGTTCAGCAATCCTCTTAAGATTGAATGTTTATTAAACACTAGTAAAAACTAAATAACACCAACGCTGCGAAGTAATATGCTCAAGCGAACTGAGCGAAAGTTCCTAGAATTATAAGTAATGACGATAATGACGGGACGTCAAAGCCGGATAAATTTAGAAAATTTGTAGCACGTAGAAACTTCGAGCATCTTACGTCTGTAGGAAGGTACATCTTAGGTCTAATGGGCCAGTACACATCCCGAGCTCGCCTGGTATACGGACCGCGTCGATACCGTATCAAGTAATCTGCGGGCCTAATATGGTTGCGTTTATCACGTGATAAAATGTGGATAAAGCATCCGTCACTCTTGTACTTATACACGTGTCGAATAGTGACGGATGTTTTATCTACATTTTGTCACACTCCAAGAACCGCTACTTCCCATATATCTTTAGCATCCATCGTTGTTCATGCCTTGACAATACAATGACTTTATCTTGTCTGCGGATTTTCTTCAAAGTCGAGTTGAGGGCTTTATAGAAATCCTCTTTATTCTTTTCCGAAACCATGTTCATGGGTGCGTAGCATTGAACGATGGTGATTTTTCGGGCTTTGCTGTTAAAGCGGGCTGTTATGATTCACTCAGAGAAGGGATTCCAGTCAAAAAGACTATTCTTCGCCGCATCAGTAAAGAGGAATCTCACTACATTTTCACGGGCGGTCTCTTCATCTTCCTGCGAACCTCTCTGAGACCGAGTATCTGTAGCTTGTACCTTAGCATTTTTGCTTCTACCTGGGCCAGCTGGCTATTCTTACTTAGTGTTCGCATATGGTAAATATGTTTTATTGTTTTAATAAGACACAATAATAAAATAAGACACTTTTTTCCAAAGCCGCTAACGTTAACGTTATGCATCTTGACCAAGCCTGCTGTATTTATGTCGATGATAAAACCCCGTTTAGAATCTGTTTTATTTATAAATCGGTTAATATAAGCATTTTTGTTAAAACTCACAAAATAACAAAAGATTTGATAAATTTAACAGTAAAAAACAAGGCAGTTTTAGTTACAAAATAATAATTAGAATGCTTTAGTTATTGTTAAGTTTATTTGCACAACATTAATTACCTTACAAAATCTTGGAAAAGTAAGTTACTGTTTAGAATTATCGTATATTTCTACCTAAAGAAACATGCAAGAGCTTAGTACCCATCAAGGTAATAGTCTTGATTTTACGCAAAAACTAACGTTACTTTGCATTACATTTAAAGAAGACGCTCCTTATAACACGAAAAAACGTGTAAACGTTTAAAACACAAAGTATCTGCGCTTACCTTCACTAGAATAAAAAAATAATATGCTTTTTCTCAATTTTCTCAAAAACTAGCTTTCATACTTAACTTATTAAAATGTTAATAGAAAGATTATTTTTTTACCTATCTTTTGTATATACATCGTATATACCTATGTTGTCACAGTTGTTTGTAATTACAGTTCTAACGTATTTATTTTTTCCTGTAATATCATATTTTTTCACATACACGTTTATTCGGTGGGACCATCGGTATTATCGTATTATCAACGTTATCATTGGGTCTAATTAACTTGACAGTAATGGCGACTCAGTTAAAACAGTACGATAATGCCAAAGGCAATATGGTTTTTCCCAGTAGAATAAAGGGTCTGATGTGGTGTTTTGTCGAGAAAGGTAGTATTCGTCTTTTTTTTTCAATAACACTTATCGATGAATACTGAAACTGACTAAGAAAACATGCTAATTACGAACTTTTCCGGTAAAATACGATGCGCATGATTATTCATACATATATAGGTACATATATTAAATCACGCCTGTTTATGAGAGGGGTAGGCAGAGACCACTTCTTTCCACCTGCTACGATCTTGACAAATCTCTTTTGCTTCTTCCACATTCATACATCGAGTCATGCACGCACGTCATGATTATTCTCTAAGTCAATGACTAAACACGTCCTAACACCTTCTGCAATAGAGTCAAGTTTATATATTTTTGAGCAGCTTTTACGTTCCGATATATTTGACGACGACTGTAAATGGATATATGCGCAAACAAACATTCAAAGCGATATGTATAATGTTTAGCTAAACGCTAAACACAACGCTCTTCTAACAATCGGTCAAGTTTACAAATGGCACTTGCCTCACACTTTCTTCGGCGATACATTCGAAAGCTCCACGTTGGGTTTTGACTAAGAGTTTCTTTTTTAACCAATAAAGGAATGTCGTGACTAACTTTTAAGAAGAAGGTTGTATGTTACACTTATGGAGATATTATAGTTACTTTGTATTTTATGGCCCATGACCTATCTACCTCTATAAGGCTAAGTTGAAGTGACAGTTGTATTTTTACACGATTGTATTTAACATACACATGTTACATTCTGAGAATGTTACAGACTAAAGAAATCTAAAAATATGTAAAGGGTTAACCGTAAATTGTCATGTTTTCGACTATTCCATTCAATTTGCCAAATTAGTTTAGTCGATAGCTTTCATATGAAGTAACTTGGGTAAAGTACTCTTACAGAGTCAATATTAAATGTAAACCTAGCCATGCTTTAGTGCAGGGGTTCCCAAAGTGGTCCAGGTGGACCCCCAGGGGTCCACAGGAGACTCGACGGGGGTCTACGTAATCTACACATTTTTTGCCGAGTTTTGGGAACATGGTAGAAATGTGGTGTAGGGGGTCTACCAGAACTAGTTAACTTTTGAAAGTGGTCTATGAGAAAAAAAAGTTTGGGATCCCCATCTTTAGTGCCTATGTAAGAGTGGATATATTTCAAAAGTACTACTGTTTTGGAACTTTTGTTAATTTAATAAATTGCTACTTTGGGCAAGATAAGATATCAAGTTTTGGAATGACAAAATAAAGCTATTTGCAATATAGGTGTACAGCAAGATGATGTTTTTAACGAGTGATAATAAAACTTTATACCTAATAACCTTAACGTAATAAAAGGGGCTTTTTAATGATGTTATATTGATGTTAAATCCTAGGACACCTTATTTATACTAATAACTCTTGTATATTTATAGTGTTGGGTTATCTTAAGTCTGAAAAACGTTTGCCCGTTTCGTCCGTCCGAATTTTTATAAGTTAGGTTTTCTTTTTCTGAAACCTTTTACCTTTCCTGGATTGTTATAAAACAGACCTAAACTAACATACAGGTTCTGAATATATATCTCTTAAATAATTTTGAAATGTTATTGGGTTCATAAAAAAAGAATTTAAACTTACGAAACGACGGACAAACAAGACAAGGAGCAAACGTTTTTCGGTGTTGTATGATGTAAACAACCTATAGGTGTACAATAGTAGATAAATATTCAACTTTTAACATTTGTAAGAAACAAAATGAAGCAAAATCATCAATGCAAATAACGGCGACTTTTGTAACATAGCGATGTAACTCGATTCCATAATCGTGAAACAAAAGAATACAACATTAATACAACGATAAAACGAGGAAAATAATTATCAACGCAATTCAACGTTAAAAAATAACGTAATAGTAAAAAAAATAGTCAATCGACCGACTGGCCTTGTAGTTAAAGAAAAAGAAAGTATAAGTCGCATTCCATCGAAAGAGCTAGTTTAACCATGGGTGATTTGACGACAGTTCTCGGTCCAGTTATGCTGTCGGTTCTCGCTTCTATAATCGAAGACATATCAAAGACAAGTCCTTACGATAACCTAAAGTCTACGTTATAAGTGATCACTTGATCGGAGCCTCTATTCTAGGTGGTCTTAGCCATGTTGTCTTTGTTGTGTTTTGGTATTGTTTCTAACTCGGACGCTATTACTGTCAAGTAAATAAGAGCTATCAAAACGTTGACAATATGTAAACAGTTGAAGGCAAGTTAAAGTAGTCCCGTATGAGCGTTAAAATTTAAGGCCTTGCTCTCAGCTTATCCGTTTTAACCGTCGAGTGAGCGAGCTCGGATGACCTTTCGACAGAGAATCGCCTTAACTATTCGAAAGCGTTTACAATTTTATCGATATTTGTCCGTAGCAGGAAACCCTTAAACAGATACATGTTTTCGAACATTATTTTACGCATACTTCACCTTGACTGCTCAATAACAATCCATACGAAAATCAATGTGTACTACGAGTATATATCGATAACGGGACGCTATATTCCAATCGCCATACAAATTTTACGTTGACGATAGGATGAAAAATGTGAAATGTTCGTGATCGAGGAAAAGTTATCGAACCTTGACGCTATAACGTCATGATTGAACTACCATTCGAAATTGCGAACCGAGTGAATGCGACGAAGCTCAAAAGTGATAATCTACCTATAGATAATGTTTACTATTTGGTCTTGCAATAACCAATTTATGACCGTATGACCTTTGAATTTGGAATTTTGAAGTGTCCATTATTTATAAGGCATACATATTAAATGTTGGGTTATACCGATCTGACCCCCTGGAAATTTAAAACGAAAAATAACCAGCTGATCTGACAAAAAAAAATCGTTTTTAGTACCTACTTAGTACGCAAAAAATTCCACTATGCCCCCATTCTATCGCGTAAGACATTTAATATTGGAAAAAAATATTTTTTGTTATCCATTTTCCTGTGCTTTTTTTCAAAAATTACGCGTTACAGCTTTTATTAAAGTATCACGTTGATAGATATTAATCCCCCAAAACAGTAAACAATGTAACTGAGTGTCCCATACTATTTAATTTTATATACCTACGGTCGGTACTGTAAAACCGGTCACGTTTTTCCTGACAATAATTTCGCATAATTACTATGTCAAGTTCACGCGGAGAAAGCTTTTCTTGGAAGGAAGATAGTTACGTTCAACGCTGGATGCTGGCTGCCACACAAATGAAAAGAAAAAATAATAATCAAGAAAATTTAATTGTACAATATCGAAGAAAAAAATCATACTTATGACATAACTAGCTTCTGCCCGCGACTTCGTCCGCTTAGAATTAGTAATTTTGCCATCCCACGGGAACACTGTAGCCTATGTATTATAAGCAAATTCCAAATTATATCCAACCAAATTCGTCCATCCGTTTTAGCGAAGAAGTAACAAACTCACGCACGCATAACCTTTCGCATTGATATTATATGTAGGATAGGATGTAAATAGGTACATCCAGCGCACACAATCGCTCCGGCCGAAATCATAGTCGATAAAAATACCCTCTGTGCGTGAGTCCGACTCGCTCTTGACCGGTTTTCAGTATTTGACGCTTGTGTATTTTACCGTTATATTGTTAAAAACTGCGAAGCATTTTTTTTGTTGTATTGTTACAACAACAAAAAAATGCTTCGCAGTTTTTTAATCTTAATTTTGTATAGAATAATACAAACTGACAATATCCCAAACAAAGCAAGTAGGACGAAGTTCTTCGATCCATGAGCGCGAGCGGGCTCTGCCGCTCCTATTTACACTCCTGGCATCCGCGACACGCTGCGTAGAACTTTGTCGCTGTATATTATACTTTCATGTATAAACTAAAGTCGCACACTTTCAGAATGAACGAATTTTACGATTTAGATGTTAATGCGTAATGTATATTTTAGTAGATGTAAGTGCCCAATTAGTTTTTACTTCTAAAGTTGAATAGGTAATAAAGAAAAGTTAGTGTATTTAATTTTCTACATGATTAATTTTCGGTACTTGTTGGTCAAAAAATAACTTAACCTAACTAAGCCTATTCGGATTATGGATGGTCAAAAAAAAACTTTACCCTAACCCAACCATAGCTATTAGTTTATTTAACTTCGATACATACCTCTATCCCCCATTTCAACTCCTTAGGAATACCTATTGTTTTCAAAATCGCCAAAAGTAAGATTTTTTAGTAACACCAATTTTAACGTTTCTAACTACAAACATGACGAACTCTCATATAAAATTCTACATCCCCCTTTTATTCCTTAGTAAGCTATACATTTTATTTGTGTTTGTATATGCCAATTTTCAGAAATAAATGCGTTTTTGAAGGTGGATTTTCGTTTTTTAAAACATTTGTTTTATTTTGTACTTTTTACAGATCATAATACGCTTATGTACCTACCTAGTCCCACTTCTTAATTGATATGAAACTTTAAGACATTTCACGATCGCCGCCAGCAACGCCGCGGGAAAGTCATAGTCATATTTAAACAATTAACTCGCTACTATCTTAATCGAGATATTTTATCGCCACCCTTGAAAAAGGTATCGTTGAGGAGTTCCGGTGGCCATTCGGTGGTCTTCATCATCAGTTCCATTTCACCAAATGATACTTTCTGAATGCAAATGCTAGACTTGTTACTAAATATACTAAAATCGCTATATATTTGCCTACAATATTTGAAGAGTTCCTTCAATTCGAAACTGATCCCCTGATTGAATTTAGATCTGGTGACAATGGGACCACCTCAAAAGTACACTCTATCAACCCAAAAAAGATTTTTTTAAATCGTTCCACAATTGATGGAGAAATCAGTGAAAATACATAAAAAATAATGAAATACATACAGTGGAAAGTATAACCTCCTCCTTTTTTGAAGTCGGTTAAAAATGACGAAACTCATACAAAATTCTATACCCTCCTTTTACCCCTTAGGGTTTATAATATGAGTAGGATTAGATTTCTTAGATTTCGATTATAGTTAGTTATTCCCTCGGGAACTTTTAAATTTTCCGGGATAAAAAGTAGCCTATGTGTTAATCCAGGGTATAGGCTATCTCCATTCCAAATTTCATCCAAATCCGTCCAGCCGTTGCAGCGTGAAGCGGTAACAAACACACACACACACACACACACACACACACAAACTTTCGCATTTATAATATTAGTAGGATTATCGCTATTAAAAATAAATACTAACCACCAAAAGACAACCCCACACAAATTTATCTGGTCCCATACCAAAAAATTTTTTTATAAAAAACAGAAAATTATTGGACTTAGTAACAAATATTTATGCTTTTAACACTTTGTTTTCCTTACATAAAGCCGAAGTGGTATATTACTCATACTTCGATTCCATTACGACATTAACGTGTCAATGAAAGAACGTTTCTGCGATGGATTAAGTTTTATGAGTTAAGTCTAAGTGCATTCATAATTTTCCTTGTTCATTTGAAGTCTATCATTAAGTCATCGTTATTACATCATCCAAAAGTTGAATTATTTACATCAATTGTAAATTTAACAATCCGTTGGTTTTATTAGCCATTATTTCTGGTGTTCTAGTGAAAAAGAGTAAAACTCGACTTAACTAACAATAGAAAAACGGTATAAACAGCATCGTATAATACACTTAAACCCTTTTTCACTTGCTCTTTAGGAGACTTATACCCTTTTTCAATAGGACCCCAGATTTCTCGTTTGTATGAGCAAGCGAGTTTGGCGTCGTCAGCTCATCGCGGACGGCACAGAACCTGTCCTAGAACTTACAATACCACTTGATGTACGGCGAAAGTGAAGCCAAAGTTATTCGCAAAAACGTAACATAGAAAGTGTTCGGTTAAAGATATTGCGTATTTATGAATTTTAATGGTTTTAGCTAATCATATGCGAACATATTAGATAACGATGAATGCTTTTAGAGAAACTTATTATGAATAAATAAATATCAGAGGACAGTGTCACACAAATTGACCTAGTCCCAAACTAAACTAGGCTTGGCTAGGACTAGACTATGACTAATAGATAACAATAAACATTGATAAAGAAAGACAAAGACTCAGAAACAAATACTCGCGCTCATCACACAAAATAAATATCTGCCCTTGACGGGATTTGAACCCGGGACCGCTAGATTTGTAGGCAGGGTCACTAGCAACTAGGCTAACGTGTCGTCAACTACTAGTATTAATTATACTGGTGATGTTTTCCTAAAACATGTGAATTAGAAGCAATTTAATATGAACCATAAATTCTGAAATACTAAAGCTACATTGTATTAAACCAATTCTGCGACTTAGTGCTCGCTGCTTAAAAATAAACAAACTCAACTGAGCATAACTAAAAAATAACGATTATGGTTATGAAAGTAATGATAATGATGAATTTAACATATTAAGACAATTACCAAGATAAGAAGCGAAAAAGGATACATATTAACACGACCATAACACGACAGTAACACGTACAATGTTAAAGTGAAGACATTTCAAAGTCAACAAACTAAATCTCGACCTAATATGAATGCTATGATTGAAAAGCTAGAATCATAGAAAGTAATTTCGCTATTTTCTCCCCAGATGTTGCATCTGTGCTGGGTGTACTACTTCTCCAAGTTATCAGAGTTTGCGGACACGATATTCTTCGTTCTGAGGAAAAAGAAGAGTCAGATCACGTGGCTCCATCTCTACCACCACTCCCTGACGCCTTTTGAGGCGTGGGTGCTCGTCAAGTTCATTGCTGGTAAGGGATGCTTTTTTCTAGTGTGGCTATATCTATAGATTCTTAATTAATTATTTTAAGTTTATCTGCCTCAATAAGTGAAAGCGTTCTATTGTATACTTCAGTTAAGAAGGTACATTATTTAACATGTTTCAAATTTAACAGCTTCGAAAAATGTTCTCTGTCAAAATATTTTTCATTAGTAATATCGTTTATATAAGCAAAACTTTGAACACTTCAACAATGCTCATCTTGCTCATTTCTCAATAAAAATAAACTTTACTGCTTTTACAATCGTCTTTAGAAAAGGAATCTTTGAAAAGGTAACCAACAAAATTATATCATGCTTAATGCAAAGCGTAACAATTGCATTTGATAAACTTTCTCAATCACTTCACATCGTCTAGATTCTTGTTTGCGTCTTTGTGTACATTGAACGTGAACTGGTTTCAATGAACTGAATGAACGTAATTTGGCACGTGGTAAAAAAAGTTGTCGAAATTTGCTATGTTCGCAGTGGTTGCAATTTGGAATCTCTTAAATGTCCGTTCATTCAACGGTCGTCAGTTGTTTTGCTCTTTTACCTCATATCATCGATAGTCATTTATTTTTTATTTTAACCTGAACATGTATCTAGATCTACTTCAATCTAGTTTTCATCACAATCACTGATAACTATACCTATTATTTCTAGGTGGCCACGGTACTTTCTCCAACATTGTGAACAACCTGGTTCATGTGATCATGTACGCGTACTACATGGCATCAGCCATGGGACCGCATATGCAGAAATACTTGTGGTGGAAGAAGCACCTCACCACTCTTCAACTAGTAAGTACATTAACAATAACTTTTATAGTAGCTACTACTCGTACTCTACCTGCAAGATTAAAGGAAGAGTGTAAGGTAGGTAGGTGAGCAGAAGTTTACGCATTATTATGTCGGTCTGGGGATGAGACAACCGGTAATTTTAGTGTAGAGGCATTCAATTCTATCTTAGTCTTCAGCGTCGACAACGAAATTTATTCTTATTAGTATAAGATGCAAATTTCGTAAACTCTCAGATCCTACTTACCATCAGCTCCCTATTTTACCATCCTGACAATGACAGGTGACAGGTGAAATTATACATTGCTAAGTTAACACGCCGATACTCATGATCACTGGGTTCCATATAATCTGCGCAATTTACACTGAACCTGGCTTGTGTCCAATTGTAAAAGTTTTTTTTTATTAATATCTTGAGGAAAACACCTTGAAAATTTGTAACGGGTGACAAACTATAGTACTTTGAAACTTGTGAACTTAATGATAATGAAGCCGGAACTGCTCAGATTCAAGGCTATGTAGATGACTTAACTAAAACTTAGTATTACTAAACGATCTTTTCTAATTTATCTCAAAATTTGTTTAGTGTTGCCAACCCTACTGACTCAAAAAGAATACTTATAGGTTTTGGATTTTACAGACTGTCTTTGAATTTAGCTTAAATGAAACAACAGTGCAAACACTAGCGCTTGCAGATTGACGTTTAAGATGGTGGTAAAGTTCTTACCACTCGCAAACATAATGACCCGCTTACACAAAAAACACATTAAATACTGTACCTTTTCCTTTTGGACAGCTCAATAACTCTACCCCTTAATTAAATACGCGAATGAATTTGTCGTGACACTTCGTAAGTGGATGTTTATCTTGTTTACTTTAGTAATTACAAGTTCGAAGTCAGATGGTAATCTGTTTACACTTTCCCTTATATATATATTTCCCGTATTGAAGGTTAAGGTATTGTACCGAGATTGGTAACTGGGGGACAGCGTAATGTTCAATGCTATGCATCACTTCTTTAATTGGTCCACCAAGCGCAAATATTTCTTTATATTCTTATCCTACCTACCGTCAAGCAGCGTTAGTATTTTTTGCCCACTGCAGGCTGATGTAAACATAATGAGGGCATATAGACCTTCCCTATTGTATACCAAGCTGTCCACGCCTGCGCTTACGCATCCAGTTCTTCCCTAAAAATCCATAGAACTAGTAATTGTACTCATTTTACAGCTGTTTTTGTTTAGCGAGATTCAGACACGAAAAAAACAAATTTTAGCTTAGAATAATGTTCTGAATTTATCCAGTCTTAACTCTCGACACAACAAGTTTAACATGTGTATTTGTGTATCAGTATGTCTGTCTTAGCCATCGTAGCTTCCAAACGCATGGACCTATTCGGACACGGTTTTTAAAGAAAGCTAGTTAAATATGCCCTTATTAATAAACGTGGAGTACCTAAAGCTTGCTTTGTCCTTATCTGTCATTGTGATATTTGAATTCGACAGATAAAGACAAAGCATGGCTTAACTACTCGACGGTTCCACGTGTATTAGGGTGCGTTTCCACCAGAGATCCTCAGACCTCGCGACACCTCGCTCTGATTGTCAAATGTATGAAAACACATTAATGCGCACCTCTGGTGGAAACGCAACCTTAATTAGGGCAATAGTGATTAGGGGTGGTTCTTAGTATTTTTTTATGAAAATCGTTTTGGGCGTTTTAAGGATAGCTGTGAGTTTAGGAGTCACCACTCGTAGGTTTTTGTCTATTTAAAAGTTTTAGGTAAACTGTCTCTTACACCCAGTTTTGATTGTATGTAAGACAGGTTAGTCTTCATTAGCCAAACGAGCAAATATTCTAATGGGCAACATTTGCTCTAACTAGGGCACGGTCTAGTAACTCAGACAAATTACTAGTTAGTATCGTTACTTAAATATTTCACAATCGATTGCGATCACATGTTACTGCAATATGTTTACTTTTAAAAGTCAAATTCATGACAACCAGTTATATTTATTATTGTTGATAATGTGGCATCCTGTAGAAGTTTTGAAACTTTTATCCATGTTAAAATGTAACTTAGAACGATACCTTTAATAAGTTACTTACCTCCATACTCAGACACACTTAAGAGACAATTAACCCGTTCCCTTTTCAAACGTTTGTCTGACAAATTGTCACTAATGAACGACCTTATCGTCACTACTTGACTCAAACTGCCGCACTCAGAGACATCAATTAAATTTAATACTTGATTAAAGTAGCTGCTGTCACTTTCTTTACTAACTATAGAAATAAAAAAGGACAACACGTCACTAAACAAACATTATAATTAATTGACGCCGAATTAATTGACGAAAGCCGCTTTCAACATCGGTTAGGTTAGACTTGTGACTAGATTCAAGTGCTACTATCGAGTCCTATTATTTATTACTGAAGGTCATCTCCATGGTTTGCCTCGATGGCACCAACATTTGTTTCCATTCACGTCAATCATCGTCATCATCATTATTAGTCCACTGATGGACGATGATGGAAGGCCTCTCCCAATGTACGCCACTGCTCCTGCTCTTCGGCTTCTCTCATCCAACCTACACCGGCCAAACCGCGCATATCATCGCCCCATGTTTCAACCTTTCTCAATGCTGTGGCAATAGAGAATCCTGTCAGCTTCGTGACCTGGTCAGTCCACCTAGATGATCAGCAAGGAGAACGTTTCCCGTCCACTTTGCCAACTTCAACTAGCTTCTCTCTGGTTCTCTTTGAATTATATGTCCAAATCCAAGCACCCTGTGAAAAGATAGGGTGCATGAAGTTAAAGTAAAGAATATGGCAGTGAAGAAGTAACCAAAATGGAACTGAGGAGCACCCGATGAAACCCTGTAGGGTAAACGAATACCCGCTGTTTTCCTGGTAGCATAGCAAACTTAACATGAATGAAATGGGTGTCATTCGCAATCCATAATGAAGTTTGTCCTAACGCATCGCGAGTCTTAATTTTCACTTGTCTTAAACTGGATTTCAGCTGAGTTAGACCACTTTTAAAATTATCCAAACTCGGACTCGGAAATTCGGACTAACGATGCATTATTAGGTCAAAAAACGATTATGGATTGCAATATAGACCAGGCTGAAACACCTGTAGGTCTTAATTTGATATATGCAGGATGACTGTCGTACGCAATGATTTGACCCCTCTCATAACAACCCTCTAAGGGCCGTCGCATATACAACAAAGCGCAGTGCAGAGAATTATTCTTCGTGTTTCCTCGTATTAGTGGTGTTAATTCATTTCGATCGTTTTTTAACACGTTCAAAAACTATGATGCTTTGCCATTGAAAAGTTATCTGCGCTTCGGTGTGAGCCCAGGATTTATAAAATAATTTCAATGCAATATCCTCTAATTACAATTTTTCACCAAAGCTCATTTTAATACGTACCCAATAAATTTCCCAAGCGGTTGCCTCAACCCGCCAATAAGGATCGACCGCGCCTCGCATTCCGCTACGGGATCTGCTCTTGCGCAAGTAGGATATTAGGAGCCGGAGAGCACGGCGCAGGAGTACCGCGGTAAAATAATAACAGCTTATTTAGTATGGTCGCGTTTATGTACTTGTCAGAAAGTACCAAAAGTTATCCACAGCGAGCAGCGACAAAGTAAACGAGTTCATAATGGCTTAAGGAAGTCGATTCCAATCTCAGTTTTTTTTACATTTCCATGCAGACATCTTACTACTTTAAGTGTTCAATACCTGAACCAATCGATTTATCGGAAGACTATCAGGGGCCCGTTTATCAAACGCTTGTAAGTTGTATTACAAGCCGAAATCTCTTTCCAACAATATGTATTAAAAAGAGACTCCCACTTATATTACAAGTTACAAGCTTTTGATAAACAGGCCCCTGTAAGATACATTTTTCCGCTAGGGAAAGCGATAAATGAACAACTTCTAAACGGACGAATCGATACCAAGTTAATTAGCAAGATACTTGTGCCTGTGCGGCCTACTTACTGAATAAATGTCTTTTATCTTTATCTTTTATCTTTTAAGAGCGTATGAGAGCGAGTGAGAAAGAAGTACAAAACCAAAACTTGTTGTGTACACTGTATGTTTCTTCATCATCATCATGTAATATCTGTATATCTGTGTGTCTGCATGTGACAACGTAGCTCCAAAACGGATGGACATATTCAGACGCACAGTTTCTAAAAAAACTAGTTTAATCGGGTTGTCTAGGTTCCATGAAAATGGTAGGAGTTGCCATTTGGTTTATTTAATAGCTATTCCATTTATAAGATATTCCCGCAGTATAACTACACCGTGTTTGTTTCGACATCGGTTTCCAGCGGAACGCCGTCCTTTCCCCGGCTCGTCGAGTGCACGCGAACATTCGAGACTGTGTCCTTTCCATGCTCGCATTAGTTTAGCAACCGTTCTCTATGTTCACATACTTACTAGGAAATATAAAACAAATTGGCGACGTGATCAGTTTGATAGGAAGTAACCCTGCCTATGAAAAGCGCCGGTGGCCTAGTGGCTTAGGGGTCGACTCGTGATCGTAAGGTACCGAGTTCAAACCCCCGCGGTCACCCGTACATTACCCTATGAAGGAAAAACATCGTGTGGAAACCTGCAAATTTAAACAGCTGTGTGTGTAAGAAAAAAATTTAGTTCTTATCTTGGAAATCGTCGGTGAAACTGCAAAACCGCGTAAGTAACATTTTTAATAAGGAGCAAAATGCACCTTTTAATAAGACAGTAAGGCTTATTTTGCTCTATCATAAATTTGTTAGTTACGCGGAATTGCCGTATCACCGACGAAATGTAAACCAGTTGTCAATATTGGATAACCATGCAATATAATATTCATAAAATTCCTTCAAAAGAAAGATGCTAGGACACGTTTTACGACACCACGAATACATTAAGACCATAGTAGAAGGGAAAGTTGAAGGGAAGCGGAAGAGAGAAAGGCCAAGGAGAACTTGAATGGATTAGATAAAAGAAAAAGTAGACGTCGAGTCGTATCAGGGCCTAAAAGAAAAGGCTCTAGAAAATGACATGGAAATTGCTCCACCGACAAGAACCTAGCTCTTGAATGTGTCTAAGTTCTCTAAACAAGATGCAAGATGCTAGTCTCAACGAACTTCAGCGTTTAGGTAACATTTGTAGTTATGTTGCTAATAAACTCCAAATAGCATCCACTTTCTTTTAAGTTATACCCACAGAACAGAAAAAACAGTAGAAGAAACAGTAGGCGTGTAACGTGTGGCACGGTTATGCGGAGTTCCACATAACCTACCATACTTTTGCCGCGATCGCTTACTTCGATATTTCTAAAATAGGAAATAAATCCAGAAGCATGCCTTATTGTGCTATTTTGAAATGTAAAAACGATAGCCGCACCAAAAACATTTTCCGTGGTGGCGTGTTGTTTTTATGATAGTTTGAGTATTGGCGACAACAGGTCTGATACTAAGCGTAGCTCATTCCACTTCCACTGTTTTTTCTATTCCGTGGTTATACCGTATACCTCACTTGCTTTTCGTCACTGTAGAGCGTCACCATCCAACGGTTACTAATTGTATACGCAACCAAAATTCCAGTTATTTTTATTTCCAAATAATATTCACCCTTACGCCAAAACCACAAGAGCTAACTCACCATAACGCCACTTCCAAAACAAAATTAGTGAAACCACTTTCTTCTTTAAACATGTGTTTGAAATCAATCTTATATCCAAAACAAATCTCAAACTTGTTTTTGACGCGGAAGTAAGTTTTTTTAATGAGAAATTTTAAGATATTTTGTGCCAGTGTTATAGATTGTAACCGGTTCTACAGGTTAAGGTCTGCGTCCTTAGTTACTGTATATTTGCCGGTAATAATATAGTATCCAACATTGGGTTCGAAATTATGTGACAAGTTTAGTGTCCGTTACTAGAAGACGAGATAATTTTGAGCCTAGTATTAGGAAGGAAAAAAATACGCAGTTGTGTTAGGTTAGAGGAATTTGCGGAGCGGGAACGTGAAGACGATGTCGACGCGCACCCGCTCCGGCGCAGACGGAGAGGGCGAAGGCACATGCAGTTCGCTGCTAGCCTGAACCCCTTGTAGGACCAGTGGGTTAGGGGCCCACATTGCACGGTCCTACACACGTCTGGGGGAGAGGTCGCAGCGTTTACCGACTTCTCCCTCCTTCGGAGATAAGGCTGGGGGGCGCCCAATGGTTGCATCCTAGGCAGCCCATTGTGCCCCCGAAAACAGCAGCGGAGGTAAACGCCGGAGTGGTTTTAGACGGTAGGCTGGTCCGTCATACCCCCCCTATAGCATGGCCAGCATTTCCACTCCGTAAAAAAATAATATTAGGTTAGGAACGCATGATCGCTCTCTTATAGGATAACATTTTAAAGCCGGTAGTCTTGAGAATTCAAATGTCTTTGGGTCTCGGATCCCTCTTACCGAACCCTGTGAGACCATTTACCAGAAAATAATAATTATTACGAATGACTGTAGATGTTAGGTCAGTCATAAATCTACTACAGTGCTAAAATACAGTAAACCATCTTTTTTGACTGCCATAGAAAAGTAAATAGGCAGACAGCCCACTAGTTGGAAAGTGGTTACAGCGGTTCGACAGATTATTTATTACAATAATGTTTAATACCTAGCTGAAACTTCATCGATATCAAGGAAGGGTATCGACGAACAAAACTTGATAACATCAGCGACATAAACAAATATTCTGATGCAACCCCAGCGCCGTGTGCTGAATGAACGGTTTTTAAAATGGTTGATAGGAATAATAGGTATCGCCACAAAATTCTGTGATTCCAGAGATTATGCTCGACCCGATGTTATGTTATTTTACCATATAATTAAACTAGTATTTTTCTTATTCTAGGTCCAATTCTACATCGTACTGTTCCACTCGATCAGTGCCCTTGTCTGTGACTGCGGATATCCAAAGTAAGTTAAACGATTCCCTTTCTTCATTCTTCAGTTTATTGTATTCCTCTTAATTATCATGATTTTAACCTTCAATTATAAAACATACCTAGATAATATATATAACCTACAAGTGAGCATGATAAAATCCATTGTACCTAATACCGTAAGAAATAAGTATCGGAATGATGTAGACAAGCTATTTAAATACTGTAAAATTATAAATGTGTACGATAAGTTCAAAATGGTACTAGTCTATGATGAAATGTCAAATTTGCCGAGCCTTAGAAATAGATCTAGATCGCAAAATTTAAGGAGTGCATGTCGGCTATTCAAGTATGTACTACCTCACTACAACAATACATATGGAAAACGAATGTGGGAATATATGTTACCCTATATATTTAATGATTTGCCTAGTCACGTGTGTCAGAGCATATTTAATGATGCACGTAAGTGCAAAAGCATCCTAAAAAACATGTTCTTATCATCTTAAATTTCTAAATAATATACTTAGCAATAATAAGTGAGACCTACTACACAAATACGGTGTGAACGAGCGCCGAACGGCGACAGATAAACCGTACGCGGTTTTCGCTCGCTGTTATACTCCATGTACTATATTTAAGTTAGTTTGGATAAATATATGAAAAAAAAAAAACTCTATCTGTGGCTGTTTAACCACTATTTTAGTAGTTCTTATTTCATTTTCCATACTAGTCAATATTGATTTAATTACAAAACTTCTTGTAATTCATTTTTGATTCGAAATCTTTCTTAATGATTTCACAAAAATGTCGAAAGGAACCAAATAGTTACAGTTGCATTGAAGCATTCGAGTATGCGAATGCAATGCGCGATCAAGGAGAACGGTCACTGCTACAGTTGAACCAATGTCATGATACTGTTGACTGATTTTAAACTTAATAACGATTACATTACAGTCTTTTAAGGCATTATTGTTTCTGGCTCTTAGCACATTAAGTGAATCTATGTTTACTTTTTGTAACATTAGTTCAATACAATCGTCTCTACTTTTGACATCAGTAATAAATGTTCCCACAAATCTGCAGTCCCACATCTGTCAGACTGAATGAAAATCCAAATTCTACCAAGAAATGTAATAAACCTCGAAACTAATAGTTTTGTGCTCTACGACGATGAACCTGACAGTTCAATATCGGGCAACGGACTGTTAGTCGGTTGTGCTTTTTATACATGTTTCAATTACCGGAATTAAGTGTTTACTCTTAAAATATTTTTAAGATTTTAACCTTGTTTTGTCGTTTACAATAATGACCTATCATGATTTTAAAATTGAGGTTTAAAAAACATTACAAACTTAGTGTTCTGCTTACTTGTATTCAAAATTATTATTTTTAATTTCAGGATCATTGCTGTCGGTCTCATCCTCCATTCGAGCATCTTCATCGTTCTCTTCACCAACTTCTACATCCAAGCGTACAAACGGGAACGATCCAGAAACAAGCCCATTGCCGAACCCACGAACAACAACGATATCGCCAAAGCCAATGGTTATGCCAAAACTAATGGCCAAGTCCCCAATGGCCAAACGACTAACGGACAAATACCTAATGGCCAAGAACCCAATGGACATGCCAATGGATTAAGTAACCATACTAATAACATCAGAGAAAAAGAAAAAGTGCAATAGGTACAGGTACTTTAATTTGCTCCTAAAAGGAGTGCCCTTGGTATCAGAATGTCACTGCAGTCATGACATTTTGAAGTTTTAACTTAATTGTATATTAAATTAACAAGGTCGGTTTTATGTCAAACATTCCGATAGAGAAAGGCGGTGCCAAATGTCAAAATGTACTTTAGTTTGTAATTTACTTGAGGGCGTTATTTTCTTCAAACTGGTACCGGTATTTAAATGTTTCTTAATTAATAAAGACATAAATTAATATGGTAACTGGCTAGTAGTTTAATGGAATACCAGAAAATATTAGAAAAGTTATAGAGGATTATTATTTTGTATAAATATTATTATTAACATTAGAAGTGCTTATGTATGATAAGCAATGATTTCACACGTCGCTAGTTTGGACAAAATAATGCTCTTACTAGTTTCTTTGCAGATAAAGAAATCACTCGGCATTACATAGGTTTGTGACATAACATGGTTATCTAGGTAGAATTATTATTATAATTTGAAAGCAGTATTTACTTGTTGTGAATACTTTTATTTTTCAATGCTACTTACATCCTGGTTTGCAATTACTTAAGTTAAAAACTACATTGGCGATAACTTGTTTTTAAATTAGCAATTCTGTGTCAGAATTTGAATTGTACAACTTGTTTTATTTCATTGTCTTTTCGTAATGAAGAAAAGTTTTGTTTCAAAACAACATAGGCTTTTTTAATTGGCTTTTAAATTTATTGAAAACATTGCCGAATTTGTTTAGGTTGTTTTAAAATCACACTTATAACTTTTAATGTAAGTACCATACTTAAAAGATACCACTGTGAGCAGCTTCAACTAAAAAAATACTTTAATTATAATATTGTAAATAAGTACCTGGGGATAATACATAAATTATTTCTATCGCAGAGTATTTAGTGTCAAACATTTTAACTGAAAATATTCAAACTCATGCATATGGGTAAAGTATTTGCCTGGTGTTATACAGTATCCTCACCATGAGTTAGAATTACCGTAATCGCTAGCGAGTCGAATGCTCTGTCCCTCGCACTCTACAAGAATACTGCGAGGTCTGCGAGGGACAGAGCATTCGACTCGATAGCGGGTACGGTAATTGTAACTCAAGGTAAAGGTACTGGGCGTTGTTTCCTTCAAGCTGACAAGAAACGAAATAACAGTATGATTGGAAACATTTCTTAACAAATGTGATTTCTAAATTATTTAATGTTTTTTTGCTTAAATCAAAATGGATAATTAAATTAGAAGAACACCATAATTTTAAAGCCTTTAATACCGATCAAAATAATCACCAAAACCGCTGAAACTGTATTTTTTGGGTTTGTTAAAAAAAATCAAAATTAATTTATAATTGTTAAGAAATTCTTTTAATCTGACAGTTATTCCAAGTTCCACTTAGCTTAGAGGAAACAGTGCACTATACAGAGCATACGTAATGTTTTTTTGTATTAAACTACCTCAATCGCTCCGTCCAGTACTGATATTATAAAAATAAGTTCCGTCCACATTATGCTCAATTATTAATTTTAAGTGTAAATATATTTAGGGGTATTGTGTAAAAAATATACATAAATAGAATTCCGGACAATCAGCTATTATTATGACGTAGAGAAAAAAAATAAGTCGTGAACAAAACTAACCAAATACCGATCAAAATAAAAAAACAGTATCTAGGTTACGACTACATTAAATTACGAAAAACTGAAGTTCCCAATAAACCTGTAATTTTTAAACATATTTTATACTGAACTTTTTACAATTTTATTTAAATCACTTTCTTATTTTCGTCTCAAATGATCAATCAATAAGGTACGTATAGCTAACTGATATTTTTGTGCGTTTCCTAAAATAGTTAAGTACCTATTCGTTTTATCTTTTTTTTACCTTTTAACCTTGCCATATGACAGCGTCAACTGACGAGATAGAAATCACATAGAAATTAATCGTTGGTTTTATGCGACAAGGTTCTATAGTGGTTCCTCAATTTAAGTCCGTAACCGTTTGGGAATTCATACAAGTACATAGTATTACTGACTAAACTTCGAACATTCGATATAATTACCTAGAGTTAGTGTCAAGACGTTGTACCTTTATACATTTAATTGTTTGTATATTGTTGTACATTTTTAGCGCCCAGTGGATCGGGTTTTACCCAATTTTGGTACTTTTGAATACCAATGTTTATACCAGTCAGTTTAGAGAATTTTATATTAAGATTTATAAATATATAAAATAGGTGTTGTATGTGTACATGTAAGTACAATTTAAGTCGTTCTAAGGATACTGTAAAATAAACTGTATATCTTTTTTACCGTATTTTGGAAATAAAATTATTGACGTAAAATATTTTTCTTATTTGATTTGTGGTCCTTATTTCAATTAAAACGTATTGTAAAAGAAAACTCAAGGTAATTACTACTTAAAACAGTTAGAACCATCTGTAGTTATCCATATAGGACACATTAAAAATATTTTAACTAAATATAATATTTTATTTATTGTATTTTTAAAAACTTACATAGAAATAAATGGAAAATTTACTTACTTAATTTCAACAAAAATAAATAAATAACAATCAACACAAATTGACCTAGTCCCAAACTAAGCTCTAGGCTTGTACTATGGGTACTGGACAACAAAAAAAATACGTACCTTTATAGAGAAATTAATACTTAAATACAAAGAAAACATAAATGACTCAGAAATAAATGCACTCATCACACAAATATTTCCCCATAGCAGAGCCTCGTTAAATTTAATTAACATTATTAATCAACTTAATTCGTGTTAACCAGAGGTCATTAAAGTTTCAGCCTCCATATAGTACCTACTGATAACTAGAAAGCAGGTTACAGCAGATACGCAGCGTGTGACGGACAGAGTGGATCAGTACTTAAGTAAAACAGGCGAGAGAAAGCTTGCCTAGTGTACCATCCAACATCCGTCATCAGCCCATCTAAGAGCGTTAATCTTTGACATGATCTGCCATAGCTATATGGTTAATACTTATTAGCGCTGTTAGGTAAGTATAGCGTCGATTTATTTTTTGACCCTCTTCTTATCTTTATCAAATTTTAAAGTTAGAAATAGACAGAAAAATTGTGCTTCTTGCGCTATAACTTAAGTTAAACTAATACTCAACTTCTGTATTTTTTATTGCTACTGTATTTCGCCCTTGAGTCAAAGGTTGGCAAGATAAGCTGCAAGTAATGCTACGAATTCTACTTGTAACGACAAAATTTTAGTTTAGCATATTAGTTGTACCTACTTACATCTAAACGTTCTCATTAATGCAAAAAAGCTAAAGATTCAAAGTAAATGCTCTAAATTAAAAATATTGGTAGGTACCTATGAACTAGATAATCTTTTCTAACGAAACTTTTACAACGTAGGTAGATAGGTATCAAATATTTGAAACTTGACAGACTATACCTACTAGTACACTAAAGTAAAATAAAAATAACCTAGTAGCGCCTTCTACGCACTAACTTGAAAACTAAAAACAACTCGCCAGTTTGCGTTGAGTAGTAAAGTTTACCGAGATGACTGAAGTGAAAGGCATTGAGTTCTCATTAATACGCACAGATGGCGCTAACTGTCCATGTGCTAACGCGGCAAAAAATATTTGGCGCATTTGTTTTCATTGTTTAAGGATTACGCATTTTTCCAGTGGTGGAGAAGTGGAATGGAAAAAAGTACACATACGACTTTGGTCTCTTTTTTAACTTTACCAATGGGTTTTAATTTCATCATCATCATCTCTTTTATAGCTTACCAATCATCTAAATTTAACTTACGAAAATATATTCATCTTACATTTGAATGTGATCCATTGTTGCCTATAGTCTATAAATAAAATTTTATGACCCGTCTTACCAATTGTGATAACTTTTTCATTTTGTCCATTACTATAATTAAGAGTAGTAAATTTTAGTTACTCGATTTAAACGTCGCCTCACAATCCTAAGAGTAAATAATTAATTATAAATTTATCAAAAGTAGCAATACAGGGTGTTTCATTTTCGTTAGGATGCTTTGCCTTGTACAGTCAACCAATTTGATTTCTAGGCCACTTTGGACTATGTTAAAGTGACGTTGACAACCAAACGTTACAGACTTCTTATGATTTGGTTTACAACGTCACGTCAATAGTGGCCTAGGAATCAAATTGGTTGACTGTACAGTCAAAGTACAAAGAGATGTTTTCACTTCTTCACCTTATTGGCATTGTAATAAGGTCCAAATGTGGATACTTATCTTTGTGAAAATGTTGACCACTTAAATGCCTTGTCACAATAAACTTCATACTGAACATCAAACGGCAAGCATGACAATAACAAGACAATCACAATGACAAGGTTCTAAGTATGTTCAACATTTCTATTGGTATTGTACGTCAGAAAACAAAATATTCACGTCCTTAGGTAGGATAGGAGGATAGGAGGACATTCGTTGTGAAATAAAAATTTGCAATTGCTCATAGGTTAATTGAAGCAGATCCATTGTAGGTACGTCGTTGACCTATTAGCGGCCTGCACACGTAAAGTTCGGACCGCGGGAAACGCTACGCGCCGTTCCAATCTTCGCTTCGAACCATACGTGTAAATGCAACTGTAATGGTAAAATAGTAAAAAATGAACGGTTCGGAACGAAGATTGGACGGCGCGTGGCGTTTCACGCCGCGGTCCGAACTTAACGTGTAAAGGCCGCTACAATCATAATTGTCAACGTTTTGATAGCTCTTATTTATTTGACAATAATGGCGGCCGAGTAAACAATACCGTAAATGATCGAAGACAATAGATGCCCTGATAGAGAATGCCATTTGGCATTCATCATCATCATCCTTTCCACCGAAACACATCCACTGCTGGACATTGGCTCGGTCCGGTCCATTTGGCATTATGTCCGCCGTTTGTACTTTCTTGGGTATAGTGCAATTAAATCAATAAATAAATAATAAAAACATGATGAATCACATCCAAATTACAAAAATACTTAGTAATACAAATACTTTTTTTAGTTTTTATTTTGTACTGTTCTTACTGGAAAAAGATAGATTAAAAACCCTGCAAGAGCATACAATGTCAGACCTTGTTTACTGTAGAGTCCCGACGCCGTTACTACCTACAAACACAAAAAACTATTATTGAAAAACAACAAGTATGAACAATTTTTGATGATGACTTTTAGTAGTTATAAATACTTTAGTCACCTGTCAAAGATTTGATTGGTTCTTGAGAACCAATCAAATATTTCAAATCTACTTAGTCGTAATAGTTTTTCTTTTAATATTATATGCTTTCATTTAAGATATTTTCCAGGTATTATATTTCGAATATGTAGTTTCGGCTCCAGAGGGTAGACACGTAATTCTAGCGAAAATCGCACTTTTAGAGCTCAGTGTATCCCTAACTTACCCCAAAACTAAAAATGTTTAATGACATACACAATGGTAGTGGTTTTCAACAGGTATGCAACAATACAATGACATAACTAGTGTGAGAAATTTAAAAACCCCTGGCTTTAAATGTACAGGAGATACTTACCCTGATTTTTTTTAATGATCATAATGCGCGGTATAAATATCTATTTGTGTACAAAATTTCGTTTTTGTAACTTGGATAGTTTGTAAGAAAATTTAAGAGTTACATACAGACAGAATGACAGTTGTCCATCGGTCTGTCTTTCTGTATGTCACACTGTTTTTTATCAAATCTATAAGGTAAAGTTTGACTTCAAAACCCTAAAAAAAGACCCTACTCGATTACCTATCCGAAAGCAGTTCCAACAATCAATTAAAACGAAGGCAGATTTTATACTTCATGAAGATAGCTTTGAGGGGCCCTAAGGCTTAATGATCGCTAACAAATGTCAATAAACCTGATGTTAAAGCATTTTTTTCTCCCCTTTCTAATTTGTGAATCGCAGCCCTATTTACAATCCAGCCTAACAAGACCCCGCCATTTGTAGTAACAAAAGGAACAATGCACGCGTCTAGGGATCAGCTTCGCTGGTTATAAAATAACCCTGCATTGAGGAGGGTACGGGGTTGGGACACGCATTTCGCTGTCACCTTTCGTCTGTAACTGGGAGAAAGGGAGCGGCATAGAGCCGTTCATTCTTTTTGACGTTCCGTTTCATGCAAAGTTCGGTTTGAAATAAATTTAATTTTGTATTTTTTTTCGTTTGTCGTTTTTGTTGTTTAGCAAAAAAATTAGTAATTGAAGTCAAAATATAAAGTAGATGTTTGATAAATCGTATTAAATGCAAACCTATTTTTTTTTATCAACATTTTAACTACATAGGTATAGTAAACTATGTAAAAAGCAATAGATTACATTAATTACCAGTCAAAAAGGCCTTACTCGTATAAAAAAAATGTTATTTATTTAGACTTTATTGCACGATAAAAAGTGCTACTGTATGTTTTATGTCCCTATTAAATAAATTAAAAATGAAAACATATAAATGACGGACTTATTACCTAAAGACATTCTCTTCAAGTGAACCAACAGCTCAAACAAAAAAGTCAAGGTTGTAATGCAATAATAATGCAACAGCATTATCGTTAATAACTTAAGTCTAAAATTATATAATAATCAATCATACAACATTCGTACCATTCTAAATCTACTATCACCATGTATATAAACAATTTAAAAGTAACGCTTCTGTCATCTCAACAAAGTTAACGGCCGACAATCAATACAACTGCGTGCAACGGATCGCAGCTTGAGTCTCCGCCGGCCGGGCCGAAACCCTCCTCCAGGGTTGGCTGCCAGTCAACTACGCGACGCCGCGCCGCGTCCACGCCGCGCCCCAACCACAACAAAATAACCCAGAAACACCACACACACACAAAAAACAACAAATATATCAGTGATAGTGCCCACAAAAAGTGTCCGTCTCAAGCTATCTGTGACCAAAATGGAAAACAATGCGTTACATCAAGAACGGAATCAGCGTCTAGTGTCGTGAATAATGACATGAAACATTTTGTTCCTCGATAAATCTGCTGTAACATCGTGTTTTAATCGGTAACGTGCCATTAATGTTACGGCCGAGATAGTGTTTTTATGGGCTCCCGTTTTGCCGCAACACTGCTGGTTCTGCCATGGCATATGCTAATAAGGAGTTTCTTTTAACCCGTACACAAAAACTCTGCACTAGACACTGCAGTGCGTTTTGTGCTGCAAATTTTCGTAGTGAACTAGATTTTCCTTTATTTTTCTCAGTCGTCATTTGCTTGTTTTGTTTGACGAAGCTGACTCTGCATTATTTCGTTTTATTGTCTGGATCATCTGTAGTCTTCGTAAATAATATTTTGAAATGATTCCAATCAACGCAAGTTTTTCACTCGATGATAAACGTCTCCCTTGACAATGTTTATAGTCCTCAAATTATTTCTAAAGTAACCAAAATAATCATTTCAAAATATACGTTACGCAATCACTTTTAATTCATTAAATTACTTTTCAATTCGTCACCATTTTCCAGTGTAGTTCGACGATAATTCTGCAGTAACCGTATTAAGAGTGACTCTATAATGGACTGAGGGACTAGGTGCCAATTTCCTTTGTGCAGATGAGTCTGTTTGCTCTAATTTCCTGCTCTATTCCAGATATTAGCTTGTCTGACTTTGCATTTTGCACTGTTTTATCATTTGCCGTTGCTTCCTTTGTTTTTATTTCTGTATTGATGGATGAATCAAGATTTTACGATGTTATTTAGGTTATATTGGATGGTTCTAATAGTGTTTGTGTTTTTTTATCGCGTGTTATGTGTTTATAACAAAAATGATAAATAGAATTTGCGAGTAATCATACTTAAGCTGTACATTTATTGGATTGATTAAAAAATCCTCATATTAAAAGAACCCAAAAAGATTTAGAAAATCTTATCTAGATTTCAAAATCCTACGTAATAGAAAACCCAATCCATTCCAATGAAACCTAATCCTTTGAGATAAAGACGTTTAAATCAATAGCATTGAGAATAAAAGGCTTAATAAAACAATCTTGTAAGAAAAACCAATACGCCAAGCCAAGAATAAAGGCTGCATGTGAACTCAACAAAAAAGAACAAGACCAGAACAAAACTATCTTGTCTACGACTTATTTCTCGCGCGGAAGTTATCAACATTTCGACCGGTTTGGACCCGCTGCAACGTTCGTTGCCTCTTGAAGAATTAAAACTATTGGAATCTCTTTTGAATACAAGTGCTTGTTGATTGATGCGATCTCAAGAATGCTTTGAACTTAATGTTTAAAAGGCAATATTAAAAATACTTTAGATAGGTACTTCGAGATAGGCGTCATTACAGATGGATGACTATGCTTGATCATCAGAACGTAGGACTATACACGTATTTCGAGCATTGATAGAGTATAACAACTTTTCTGGCGCTCTATTCTCTTTGGTCTAACCGTATTGCTTTTGAAATCTATCTCTGTTTCATCCTAATTAGTTTTGTTTATAAGTGAATACGTATCCTGTAATTGTAAGTGCTTTTGCACACCTGTTATGGATAAACAGGCCGGTTAAGTATCCAGTTAAGGTAATAAATTTACCTCCTTACTAATAATGGTTGTACAATGGTGGTATAGCTATACAATGTTTTGTCCTTATCTGTCAAGTTCAAATGTCACAATGACAGATAAGGACAAAACATTGTGTAGCTATACCACCACTATACAACCATTATTAGTAAGGGGGTAAGTGTATAAGCCTTGTGTATTGTTGGTGTGTCTACAAAACAAAATACCTTTATTATCGTATTGTCAACTTTACGATAGTTCTTATTTATTTAAAAGTAAGTACGCGACCGAGTTAAAAACAATAGTAGAAAATGTCAAAAGCAATATCGTTTTAACGAGCAGAATGAAACTCCTGCCGTGTTTTTATTTAATCAACGTAATGGAGGTTTAATTCTCGTGTAATGCAGAAAAGGGAAAACAAAAATTTAGTTTTAATAAGCAAATAGTTTCCCTTCGCAGCGTACTTCGGGGGTTATCAAACTGCATCAAAACTTTCCCCACATCGCATACGTCTCAATGAGACATTTCTGTTATTAACTTATTACCGTCTTCAATTATTATAATTTATACATCTCCCAACATGTCTCCTTAAGTTATAATACCAGCCTTATGCGTTCAAATCTCCCCGCAATTTGGGATAATGAGCTCGAAGATTTCTTCTTTTATTAAATTATACGTCTTTGTATCAATTTTAGTGGTTTTAAAAGCAGCTGGCACCACTTGTTACATTTTCATGTCACTTATACAATAATTTACACTTGAGTTGGTTTATGATACTAACAATGGTTCCTTATAAAGATGAGGAGTTTTAACTTATTACCGAACCTGACCCAACCGTTGTCTGAATGAGATTATGGAGAAAATAATACCGTTATTAATTAAATAAAATGATCATAAATAAATTCATTTGTAAACACAAATGAAAAGGTTTCTTGTAGTCTACGCACTAGGCTATTATAGGCCTGCCTCGCTAACACCACATTCACAAATTGCCAAATAAGAAAATTAACATGCCATTATTCCTCATTGTCTACCAGAACCTTTACCTAAAATAATCCTCAATCTAATTAATATACCAGAAAGGAGTTTCCATGCAATCCAGCGCAACAAAGTAAATATTTACTTGATCTATTGATTTTGCTGACGTGATATTTTGCCAACAAAAATTCAATTCCTTATCCACGCCTGAATGAACTTGTATTCAATTTCCAACATTGGACTATCCCTAGCCTTTTCATTAAATTCAATCCCAAAGCAAACTATTAAAAAAACCCAAGCACCCCAAACAGGTGTGCATTCAAGCACAAAAGTGGCCCACGCGTGGTTTGTGACTGCACTGACTGGTAGTTAACCAACGTTACAAACCCATCTATCCTAAACATGTCTTCTTCCCCAATAATAGGGTGGTTGGAACGGCAGATATAACTTTGCCTGCGTTTAACGACGCACGTGTCAAGCAAAGACGGCCCACAGTAAAAGTAAAGCTGTCAGGGAAACGATGCGTGTAAACTTGTCACATTCGTTGATTTGTGACGTTTTCTGTGACGTATTGGTTCGCCCCTGATACTTGGAATAAGTCAACTGAGGTTTTCCGATTGGCTTACTTTTTTATTGTGGACGAAAACTATATTTTGGTGAATGCTTTCACTCGTACTTAGGTACTATGAGAAGTCTGAGAGTACCTATATTAAATTTGTGATTCATATACTTAACGTTTAATAGCGTGATTACGATATCGAACCAAGAGAAGAATGACCTTGGCTGAGATGCATGTATTACAGTTTTCTATAGCTTTTAATTTTAAGCAAGATACTTAAAATTAAAAGCTATAGAAAACTGTAATTTCCGACGTGTTTTGAGACGTGCATTTCAATAGAAATCAGTTTATTAACAAAGCCCTGAGAGCGCTAATAAGTAAGACGTTTTGGGACCGTATTATGATCAGGCAGCAAAAAAACTGTCTGGAAATTGGCAGGATTAAACTCACAATACGGCCGCAGTTGAAAAAGTTACTAGATTTAAATGCCGTGATTGGCAAACATCAAAATTTGCATGCACAATACGAATTGCCGACAGAAATCCATTGTTCATTCTGAACAGGCAACTGTTAAGAAAAACAAACCCGATATAATTGTATGTCAAACAAACGATAAAATACAAGGCAATGGAAAATATTAAAGGTTTGCTAGTAATAACAATAAAACAGACGAGGTTGTCCATTTAGAAAAGGTCGCAGCTAAGCAAACACAAACAAACGGACCAACTAAACAACCATATATTGCGGTCGCATATACAATGGGTATGTTAACAATGGCTTAGAGAGTACGAGGATGGGAAGGGAAGGGTTAGATATTGATATTATGGCTACTACAATGATTCGGAATGTATTATGCCAAGTTATAATCTCAGTTACATTCATGGGATATGGATTTTGCCCGTTTTTGTGAAGATTCTGGGTTATTTGATGCTGATAAGCAACTTTGCGACATATTTATTCAACGTATCAAAGAAGTGTAATTTAGAAATTTTGAATATAAAATGTATGATATGATGGTTGATCAAAAATAGGAATGCTTTAGGATATAAAACTCGGTTTAGATGCTACAAAATGACAACAATGAAGTGTTTTACAATATAACCACTTTGTTGGAGAGACAAAGCAAGTAGTTTAGCCTCCGGTATACGGGTTCATTCTTTCATACCATAATTTTAAATTGAAAAATGGTCTGCTATTATAAACTTGTAACAAGTTGGGGCATTTTAACGGAGCGGTCCATGACGAATATAAATGCATTTTAAACCGACTTCGTTTAAAGGGTTTTTTATTTTTTAAGTTTAAAAAAAAAGACTAAGGTACTGCTGAGTTTCTTGCGGCGTTTCTTCTCAGCAGTGGTCTCCTCTTGGGAAGCGCTGGTAGATTCTTGACGTGTAAACTGCTCTTGCGGCCTACTTACTACTGGATAAAATGTCTTATCTTTTTTATCTTTTAATACATTTTAGTGGTAGGACCTTGTGCAGGGTCCGTCTGGATCGCTACCACCATCCTATCCATTAACCCACCACCAAGCAGTAGTGTTCATATTCTTGTATTCTGTTGTGAGGATAAGATAACCGGTGTAATTATTAGCATAGGCATTACATCTTAGTCCATAAGGTTGGCAACGCATTTGAAGTCTTAGGATTGCAGTCTTCAGATTGTAGTCTTGAGAATTCAAATGTCAATGGGCTTCAGATCCCACTTAGCCAGAAAAAAATGCTAGGTAGAAACGGAGTAGAATCATCATCAATTTGTATAGGTACCTACTCCTCTTTACAATTGTATTTGTGACCCTACTGCCGTAATACCAAAGAAGGCAGGTAACTACAATGTAGTACAGTCACCAGTAATAATATATTATCCAACATTGGGCGCAAAAATATCTGACACTCTTATACCTCTAGTAATAAAGACGTGTCAGATATTCGCGCCCGATGTTGGATAATATATTATTGCTAGTGACTGTACCTAGTCGAAGCATTCTATACTCTATTAACTAGTAACACATTAAATTTATACATAAACATGCTCACATAAATAAACACATACACACAATAAACTTATAAACACCCATAAAGAGTTGTTAATAAGGCAACGTCATGTACAGAGTACAGTACTCCAACGAAAATGTTAAGCACTTTAGTACGTTGTCATAGTAAACTTCAAACAGAACAACAAATGACACACATGAAAATGAGAATGACATTCACAATGACAAGGTTCTAAGTATGCTCAACATTTTTATTGAGTGACCGTACATAAGACTTATACGGTTTTTTACTTGAACCACGGAATACTTGTATCCTTTTTCATTAAGGCCACAATCTGAGTAGGTATGACAAACATACTACTCTTAAGAAGTACGGCTTTCAGAGTAAATTGTTCAAATCTCATACACTACAGCGTGTTCCTTAAACAAAACGTACGACTATTTGTACAGGGTGTTGTGCGGTAGCGTCATAAAAGGCGGCTAAGCCTTGCCGGACCCGGTCGGACAAACAACCTCCAATTCTAAGTCGGTTGAGCTCCTTGCAATATACGAAGCGGTATACCACACTACAGTATTATGTAAGAAACGGTTTCGACATTATGAAGTAGGTACAAATATTTTGCTGTAGGAATTAGGAATGTTAAAGATTTCACTTATCTTTTATTTCTATCGTAGTAATCGATAACTAGACTAATCCAAGACTAAACCTAAAAAAAGACACGTCTTTGAAAAAGAAAATAGACTTGCATTGCAAAAAAGATAGCCTTACATTTATATAAATCCTGCGATAAATAGAGCCTCAGGCAGATTACAATACAATACAATACACAACACTGTATTGTACACAAAACAACAATAATATATAAAAACGATACAATTAAAAATAACACAGATAAAAAACAGGCGGTCTTATTTTAGTAGGGTGACAAATGAAAAAAATATGTAGACTTTTAAAAAACATCTTCATTACGCTTGCCTTAAACTCTCCAAGTATTTATATATTCCTGGTATGTTTATATTGTAAATGTAGAGTCTAGTTAGTTGCCTGTCACGGCCGGTGATTGATCAAGCGACCAATTTCGCCCCACGAATGAGCTTTTCCAAACTTATTTCTGAATTACCTACTTGCGTGCAAAAGAAGTTGATTATCTATATATATAAAAGGCTAAACTGACTGACTGACATATCAACGCACAGCCGAAACTACTGTACCTAGAAACTTGAAATTTGGTACATGGGTTCCTTTCATGATGTAAGTGAGCACTAAGAAAGGATTTTCCGAAAATCGACCCCCAACGGGAAGAAATGGGGGGAGTAGCGGGAAACTAATTCTACGCGTACGAAGTCGCGGGCGTCCTCTAGTTTTTCATAAAACATAATTATGTTTTCGCTAACACTATTGTATATGAAACTTTGACAAAATTGTCGTGGAACTTTTCTCTGCAGAGTTTTCGTACCTCTTGTAGAAGCTAACTTTTGAGGTTATCAACAATAGGTACATATCTATATATTATATAAAAGGCAAACCTAACTGACTTATATATCAACGCACAGCCGAAACTACTGTACCTAGAAACTTGAAATTTGGTACAGGGGCTCCGTTCATGATGTAAGTGAGCACTAAGTAAGGATTTTCCGAAAATCGACCCCTGACGGGAAGAAACGGGGGGAGTAGCGGGATAATTCTACGCGCACGAAGTCGCTGGCGTCCTCTAGTAATAAATTTCGTCAGCATAAAACTAGTTTCGATTAATTGAAATTAGGGGTATCATTGGTAATATGTATATACTTTTTGACATACATACATACAATCACGCCTCTTTCCCGTAGGGGTAGGCAGAGACCACTTCCTTCCACTTGCTACGATCCAGAACAACTTCCCTCGCTTCCTCCATACTCATAAGTCTCTTCATACACGTGCGTCGGTTTAGGGAGCTCTTTTAAATGGGTTATAAACAGAAAATTTGCTGTAGTATTTTAAATATGAATAAATGTGATATAATATTTCATACTGGATAACACAGAGTTCATTATCAATATTATTATTACATTGTATCCTTTGCGGAATTTGAACTTGCCTACTATTTACATAACAACGAATGAAAAAACCTAAGTATTTTTAGCATTGAAACTGTAAGAAAAGTAGTCAGAAAATTCTGAAATAAAACGGTAAGGTTGTGGTAATTTCCAACCGTAGCATCATTAAGCAGATAAGGGTTAATTATTTATTCTGCTTCAACCCGAGAATGCCATCGTTTGTAGAGGTTTATCGCTCGACAAATATTATTTGTACATGCGATCGTTAGCTTGAAATGAATATTTTTCAAGGCTCTATGGTAAAGTCAAGGGTAATGGGAGTAGAATCTTTTATTCATGTGTAAATACCATTATAAACTAACTTCATACAATGATTTTAAACTAATTTAATATGTAAATATTCGAACTTTCGACGGAATCTTCTAAAACACAAAAACCGATGCTTCAAAATTAGAACACCCTTTTTCAATTCATCTCAAACGCATAACCTCAAAAATCACTAATCAGCGTAAGCATTTAAAACAAAATCACGCCATGAACAGAAGTACCAACACAACAACATTCTATTTTCAACGCACGCGTCCCAATGGAGTGATAGATGGGAACCGGTGTCTCCGCGTTCAGATGAATTAAAAAGGGCAGATATGCTCCTTGCAATTAACTTGTCATGGAAACAAGCGTCTGTCCACAAGCGTAATTTATTATTTTAACGTTTTGGAGGTTTGGCATATTGTACAGGGTGTTTAGTTTTTTCAGCCAGGGGTTTGTGTCAGCTGTAATGTTTAATCAGAAATCATTACGTACCCAGTTATCATAAGTATTTTCCAAAAATAAATAAGTTGATGTCTGTTATTTGCGATATGTTTGCGGCAAACGCGGAAAAAAACAAAAAAACATATTACATAACACAAAAAAAACATTATAAAGATTACAGTGGTTAATTTGACAGCTTTTAGATTATACAGCGCTTCGAATAGCAAGTTAACTAACAAGCTTATATCAAAAAACTACTATCATAGTTTTACTAGATGTCTTTCAGCAGCAGAAATTTAGCAATTGTATTTTATTTATTTAATTAATTATTCAAAATTATTGCAAAAAAAACAACGATTATTTTTAATTAAATCAGATCTGGATATAGTATAGCATTTAGTATAGTATTAGTAACAGTCCTAAGCAGATATGTTGCGAAGTATAAGTATTTCTAATCAGGTTGCATGCTCATTGATATTTTGCAATATTATTCTACAATATTGTACAGTCGCGAACTTTAATTTGGTACCCACCTTAAGTCCAAAGTCAATCTGACATTCTACAACAATAAGGTTGAGTTTCCTAAAAGTTACAAATGACTTGACATCTCTAATGACATTGACGACTTCAAGCATATTTTTCTTGAAATGGGTCACAAATTAACGTTCGTGATAGTACAACCGACCTTTGTGTACGATACTATAGTCATTAAATATATAATTATGTTGCGTATCTGCCTGTGACAGTCCGTGTGATCTCATATATCGGGGAATGATTTCCGACCGAATGCGCTGCGCAATGGAATGAGCGTCGATCGCAGTGGACGGACTTTACAACTATTTATAATTCATACCGATACATACTTACTACCCAGATAAGTACATATAGCATAGGTATAAATCTATATATATAAAAGGCAAACCTGACTGACTTATATATCAACGCACAGCCGAAACTATTGTACCTAGAAACTTGTCATTTGGTACGGAGTTCTTTTCATGATGTAAGTGAGCACTAAGAAAGGATTTTCCGAAAATCGACCACCAATGGGATGAAATGGGGGGAGTAGCGGGAAACTAATTCTACGCGTACGAAGTCGCGGGGGTCCTCTAGTATTGTATATACATATTTGTATTTTTATATTTTTACTTAATTATTTATTTGTTTGTTTGGTAAGCGTTTCTTTGTTACTATTTCTAGTTTTTTATATTCATGTTTAATTACTAAAAGAGTTTGTTAATGCTCGCGTGATGTCTGCGCCACCTACTGTGTAAAATATTTTGATTTGACACCATGTCTCTACTAAGGTTGTCTGGAAGAGATCGCTAATTAACGATAAGACCGCCTGTTGTCCTATATTATTTTTAATTGTGCTGTTTCTCTGTTATGTTTTTATTGGTGTACAATAAAGAGTTTTATATTGTACTAGAGGACGCCCGCGACTTCGTACGCCTAGAATTAGTTTCCTGCTACTCCCTCCATTTCTTCCCGTTGGGGGTCGATTTTCGGAAATCCTTTTAGTAGGGAATGCAATTTAACCGGTTATTAATCGTTTTTGTATGAAAATAACCGGTTAAAACAGCTTATAACCGGTTATTTGCATTCCCTAATAACAAGTGGCCTGTGAACTCTTTGGCCTTCACTGTGCCATAAAAAATGGCCGAAAGGATTTTTTCATCCAAATTTAAAAAGGCGTCTACGAGCGATAAAAATAACTTGGAATTTAAAATCGCTTCCAATCTTTAACGATCAGCTTTGCTACTCATACGCAGTATCGGTATAATGCTTATTCAATTCACACAAAAAAACTGGATCAAAAAACCACAAGTAACATCTGCTTAATTGAACACGTCCAGTGCCCATGAAATACATTTACATACACTTTTGAGGCAAAGTTTGCGCCATGAGCCGCGAATTCGTAAACACGTTTAGAGCCAAACTCCTTTACACCAATACAAATTTGACTCAGTATTAAGTTTTTGGCACTGAACATGGTAACACTGGTTAACAATAGAACCTAAAAACATTCTTGCTATTCTACAGTAACTAATGTTGCCAGAACAATCCGGTGGCACAGTAAAAAAATACAAAAGATACAAAAGTAGAGATTTATTATTTCGGTTTCTGCTAGCGTGCTTTGTGATTTGCGAGGTGCCGTTACAAAAAAGAATAAATTAAATACGTTTTGATTTTGATAATGACACCTAAGTACTTCATTTGACAGTAATCGCAGTGTTGTTTTTAATTTGGAGGTTGTATTATTACACTTTGTTGACAGCTGTCAAATCTAACTTGTATTTTACTTCTCTATTACTTACATTTTGCTAGCGAGCCACTTTTTCTCACTCTCACTTCACTCCTGTTAAAACAAAATAATAAATAGCCTGTTTTGTCTCGGATAATGCAGGTTCTTATTAGTAAAATATATTTTTAAATCGATTAATAAGTTCCAGAGATAACTCCCAACATACTTACAAATAAACATACTAACAATTTTACCTCTGTGTAACATTAGTGTAGATATCACGTTTACTAAATAATATCTCTGGAATTGTATAATAAGAACCCTAAAATTCATAATCAAACACAAACCACAAACTGCACCAAGCTTAAAACCCAACTTTGATCCGCAGAAAACTACCGAACGCGAAATGATCACACGGTTCCGAATAATGTCCACTCCCGTTCGTTTTGACAGGGCATGAATGGGCATGAGCAGGCATGAAAACCGGCATGAAACCGGCATGAAGTGGCTTGAATGTGCCCGTTTCTTTGTGCGCTCGACCCGCTTACCTGGCCATTTGAAAGGTTTTTTATACCCTTATTGGGGTCGCAGTGATTCTAAATCTAATTATGATGTAAAGGTGTTTTTGAATGTTGGTTTAAATATGTTTTTTGTGTTTGGGTGCACCTGTGTTTTTTGTGCATTGGTTGGTATTGTCAGTTTCCTTTACTGGGTTAGTTAAGCGTGGGTGTAGCGGACCCTTATCCACGGCCTTGCATTCAAAGGAGCCTTGCAAGAGGCCCCCTTGTGGATGACTTAAGACCGAACGGCATGAACACTTGGACATCGGTTACAAGTTAATTCTGACGTCAAATAAGTCCATCATTGTCTGAATGATCAAAATAGTGGATGTAATTAAAGTATATATTACGTAGACGATAATATCAAAAAATACTGACGTGTTTTTAAAGCTTGCATTTTATTAGACTTGTTAATATATTAGTAAGCAAACGAGCCACCTGGGGCCTGTTTTATAAAACTACAAATTACAATTTACAGGCTACAAGTTTCCATTTGACACAACCTCGACCAATGATGACCAGCCATTTGAGCAGTGTTGCCAGTTTACAACTGTAAAGGGGCTTCTAAACGGGCCATATTTTCACTGCAATATGTGGCCGGCAACTATTGGTGTCTTTCTCTAACATACGAGTAAGAGAGGGACACCAATAGTTGCCGGCCACATATTACAGTGAAAATATGGCTCGTTTAGAAGCCTCTTAAAATTGTAACTTGTAGCTTTATAAAACGTGCCCTAGTATTATCCGTTTAATTTTAGGGACCCGTACCATAGGATGCCTGGGACCCGTTACTGAGCCTCCACTGTCCGTCTGCCCATCCCTCTATCTGTCAATGAGCTGTACCTTATGAGCTATATACACAGTTGAAATCATTTGTATTACCGCTTTTACAGTAACTAATAAAAACAAGTCAAAAACGAATGGAGGAATACCCTGATGATGATGATGATGATGATGATGATGATGATGAGTGGGGACGCGGCCGAGGCAGACGGGCGGTCGAGTGGCTCTCCATTCATTCCGCCCTGTTCCCCTTGATCGAGCCTCAGGTTACCGGCTCGGCGGCGCTCCCATCCAGCACTGATCCCATCTTCTTGTTTTCCTACAGAACACCAGTGCGTCCTGTAAGTTAATGCTTTTAAGTGATTCTACTGATAGCGCATCCTGCCCAAATGTGCGGTATCTCAGTGACGAGTACATTACACACTCGGCCAGGACGACACGTGCTGACTAGTTTCCTCTTTGCCACAGTGTGGGAGGAATACCCTAGACAAAAATAGTTCGACTCACACTTGGCCAATTTTTTAAGAATCTAACCCCTGACATTTTTATTAAAATTACTTCACATATTCCTAGACAGCATTGCCCGTCACTAAACCGAACGAGATCCATTCAATGCCACGAGCTACATATCGCATCGAATTGGTCTCGTATGTGTGTCGTTGGCACTGGAACTATTAACTCCGATCCGATAACTCATAGTTACACAACTTTCCCGATAAATTCTCACCCCATCTTCCCCGACAAGCCAATAACGACTTTACCAGCACGCCATAAAGGTCACGTGAGCTGAACCGAGATTTTTCCCGCAGTCACGCAAGCAGATTATTGGGAAAATAAAAATAGCTATATTAGCCGTGGTTACGGTGAATTCAGCCATGAAATTTTGGGATGGATTTGTCAGCGTAATTTCAACGTTATGGTTGAACAGGTCTTGAACTCTTAAATAGGTAACTATTAGGGCCGATACAGACGATCAGTCGAACTGACAGGCAGAGAGGGACGCGTCTATTTGATAGGATGAGAAAGTTATATACAGGCATAAAAGCTATTGTGGCACGAATAAAATGGTCCTAGGGACTTACGGACGATATCAATTTATCGATAAATTGTACTATCTTATGACAGTTATGACTATGTGATAACGTACATAATGTTATGCGAGTCGGCCGAATTTCCATACACCGTAACTCAAAACTTAAAAGTTACACAAGCGTGACGATAAAATAAAAGTAAATTATTTATTAGATTTTTCCAAAGAAGTTTTTTAGTAAGGAACACGTTAATAATACCATTTTATTTATTAAAATTGATGTTTAGTTATTTGAATTTAAAAATCCCTAAAAAGAATTCCTATGAATTACTTAAATTAAATATTACCTGTCATTATATAACACCGATTGGAATTGATCAGCATTTTGATTAATTTCTATTTTATCCTGTGAACCTAATACCTATCTACAATGAAATGTCACTTTGAAAAAAGTATATAACAGTTATCGATAAATTTAATATCGGAAGGAAGTCCCTAGTTAATTGCCGTTTTTGCCACATAACTTCTATGTCTGGTAATATACGACTCTCAATCTTACAAATAACTGCGTCCCTCTCGGCCTGTCAGTCCGACTGATCGTCTGTGACAGACCTTAAATAGATAAAAATCGATGTAATGGTTTTAGAGCTGATATCTCTTAAACGGCCCTACCGATTTTTATGAAAATAGCTGAGAAACATCCTGACTGAACTAGTTTTCTTTAAAAAAAAATAGAGTCCAAATCGGTCCATCTGTTTGGGATTTACGATGCCACGGACAGACACACAGATACACAGACACGCAGACACTAATAACAATAAAACGCTTGAACAGACGAGTATCAGCATCAGGGTTAAGTTGGAGCTTGACATTTAGCGAAAAAGTATTTGCATGATAACTTCAACAAGAAATCAATAAAAATCAATCTAGCACCTAGCACATTTCTAATTAAACGACACTTCGTACTTCAAAATCCATCAAGACGTATATAGCCCACAAACAAACAGACATAATGATATATTAGGTCCTTACCTATGAAATTGGCGTTTTATATGGAGAATTTTATGAAAACTGTGGTTTTCATACATTTAATTTTGCGGATTATTTAGTAACGTCAAAAAGCAAACCAAACAAAATTCTGTCAGAAATATTAGACACTTCTAAGCTATATTATACATATCTTAATTACTTGAAAATAGTTAGCTTCATAAAACTCTGCGTAATTGAAACACTTGAACTCACAGCACATGAAAAGAGTTGAGTTCACACTTTAATTTTAAACACTATGTAAACAAATTGAACCATATTATTTGTGTCTAAAACCTTTGTAACATACTGTATAAATGAAATTTAAAAATAATTTTGAAGTTAAAATTGAAATGAATAAATTCCGTACGAAATAAAACACGTAAAAATAACGCCAATTTCATAGGTGAGGACCCAATACATACATTCATATTGGTCAAGCACTTTTTTATTTGTCGGATGACATTTGCATTTAATTCGCATACATTTCACCGTCGTAAAATATAATTTTCCACCACCAAAAATTTTGCAAAAATCAACTCTTCGTCTAATTGGCACCTCAAACTAGGTTGTCAATATCTTACTAATAAACCTGGTAGACTACTTAGAGCCACATGACACAAGCATGTTGATCTAGCCCTACCTTATATAGAAGACTAGAACAAATAAGATGGAATACAAGTATGAATACCTACCTATATTGAGATATTGCTATCAATATATAGATAGAGGTCATTCATACTCGTATTATCTGGTCTCATTCGTTCTATATTGAAAAAGAGCAAGACCAACGTTAGACTGAGTCCGATATTAAAACCTCATCTCAGAAACTTTTAAAAATAAACGTAATAAAGCTAGATCGCACACGTCGCCATTACCCGAAAGCTTTCAGGTAGAAAAGAAAAAGCTGAAAAATCGAAAGCACTTTCGGTGACGACTAAAAGCTGGCTTATCGCGCGATCTGTTTTAAGGTTCTTATTTATAAAGGTCACCGGCGACCGATAGGGCACGCTACAGTAATGACCAATTTAACGTCCCCAGATTATAATAACTGTTTACCGGCGGGTCTGCCCAGCGTTTTTTAAGGTCTATTTTCGATTCGGTGTAATAGGGTGTCGTAGTGCGAGATAATATTTGACCTTGCCCTTCAATGTGTAATTTAAGGTCAATTGCGTTAAATTATAGTCGAAGGCCAAGGTAATTTTTTTACGATCCCGTGTTGATCCTGTGGTCCTTTTCAATTACCCAATCTGTGGAACATGTTGTATGTTTGTTCTAAGATTATTATTGGCAGAATTGGCACTGGCATATTTAAATTGTATCTTCCATTATGTGTTAGTGTAATTAACAATCACAATTTTAATTTAATTGCATTAGAAATAACCGTCTAGTATCTGTTCCAACCTTAATTCTACCATAATGAAAGCATTATCTCGGCCCGTCAGTATTTATTAAAACAAATCAAACTCCTCAGCTAACAAAATAATTAAAAACTTTAATCAAAGTATTCAACCCCAATAACCTTTAATCAAACAAAGCATTTACAATGGCACAAAATTAATTGTATCCACAGTGATTTAAACTTCCAAATTCGAATTGAAACAGTTTTCGAATCAACGTTCGTTATTTTGAAAAGTGATCGACGTTCATTTGTTTCCGATGTGACTGTGAGAGCCAATGAGAGAGCGGTGTTTAGTGATTTCAAGATGGCGGGTTCAGCAAGGCATAAGCCTACTGTCAGGCATTTCCACAACCAGCCGGAGCTTCGGAGGGGGGGCAGCTTGTGTCTGATGCTGAGGTGGATCCTGCTCGTCTGTCTAGCCAGCTGTGGACCCCTTGGGAACACTGTGAAGCAAGACGGTAAGTTAAATAACTTTTTATAGAGTTTTAATTTAATTTATTTCTTGTTTGTGTATCCAGGTAGTGTTCAAGATTTATTGCCCGGGAATTATGAGTAATTTCGGAAGTTGCAGTTGGATGCTGATTTGCATTTCTTTTGTTTAGTTATAACAACACGGGTAGAATTGCAATTTTAACTTTATGCTCTAGAATTCTAGATTAATCCATGAGAATGATAAAAACTCACAATACACGTCAATCGACAAACACTGGATGCTTTATGTGTAATAATTGTAATTTTTAAAATCTCAGTTCTATTATGTTACGGTGCAGTTACACGAACCACTTTTCTCAATAGCTGGCAACAATAGCTGTCTTACTCTAATCCCGTATGAGAGAACAAAACGAGACACCCGTATGTTATCAAGTAAAAATCACGATTGAAGAATCAGCTAGTCGATTTTGGAGAAACTCTAAAATTTCACTCGAACGTGAACGTTAAACGGGAGCCCGCTGTTTCCCTTTTTTTTTGATCATAATGTCTTTGTTGACAGTCATAATTTTTATGTTACTGGAACCGTATTTTTTTACAGTTTTTTAAATACTCTTATATCTTGTAGGTAAGGTTAGGAAGGTTCAGTTTGATTTTCAAAAAACCTCAAAAGTTTTTTTTTTAATACGTTAATAATATGTAATAATTATGACTTAAAACACATTTTGACTAAAATAATTATGGTAGACACTCTGGACCCAAGTGAAACAGTTAAATCATAATTTTTAAAGTTCCGATCCGGTTGTGACAATCTTTTTCATGTGATACCTATATAGGATGATGGGCGGATAGGGTGCAAAGCTTTAAGGTATAGCTAGTATAGACCATTTAGAACCATTTGAGCCATGGTTGTCTTAGACGAAGTCTCACTTTTTTATCGATAATTATGTGATTTGGGGAAAACATTAAAAAAAAAGCTAATGATGGCCAATTTGAACATAGAAAAAAATATTTTTTAAATTGGCCATTATTAACAATTAATTGTAAATATTTGGGATATTTTCTCCAAAGCACATAATTATCGGTAAAAAATATTTAGTGAGACTTCGTCTCAAATGGTTCTAAATGGTCTATACTATAGACCATTTCATCTTAAAGCTTTGCACCTATCTGCCCATCACCCTGTATTTTCTACTTTCAAGCACATACACGGTCTTAGATAGGGCTTGCAAACCCTATACGATTATAGGACATAATCGTATAGGGACATAGGATGACATAAGATGGATTATAGGACAGAATCGGGCATTTCGGGACATTTAGCTAGCCTAGCTAATACGAAATCAAAAAATCCCGGGATTTCAAGTCCTGTTACTTACGTAAGTATAAGTATAAGTCAAAAATCCCCATTCCTTCTTTTACCTAATCATCTACTTCGCCAAAGCATAAGTATCGAACCAACGATACGACCGTCTTGCTCGCAAATGAACCTTTAGAGCGAGACAGCAAGCATAAAAACCGTTTTATCCCCAGGGGCTGACAGAAAGGGATTTATGATTCCGGCCGCGTTTTGATATATAATTTTAATAGTCATCTTTGACCGGCGGCATATCGGGCACGCCGTTTCAGTTTGAAGTTCTGAACGTAAGGGTAGAATTATGGATGACGACAAAAAAGAGGGGTTGAATTTCTTTAGAATACAACTGCTGCAAAACCCAAAGTTTAGGATATCCATGTCAATGTATGTATGTATTAACTCTTTATTGCACTTATACATATTACAAGGGTGACGGCACCAATGATGGACACTTTTAGCTAACTGGTACCAGTAATGGAATCTTCACAAATCTCTTAATTCAAATTTCATACGGTCCTAAATTGATTGTTGCTAAACAATGAATAACCCTTATCTTCTGTAAAATAAGAATCACGTGTCCATTATTGGTCCTTGTTCATTACTGGTTCCATCAACTAACATTGATATTAAACTAATGTAAAAAGTCGAACTTATCTCTAAATGGGATTTCTTCTAGCTAACCATGAAATGGATGAATAAGGACAACAAGGCATGGGGTTGAACACATCATACAAGTTTTGCATATATTATAACTGCGAAAGAGTCTGTCTTGTCTGTGATTTCACGGCTAAACTGCTGAACCGATTTCGATGAAATTTGGTATGTGGTAGCTTAAGCCCCGAGGAAGGATATAGGATATTTTTTCCGAGCTAAATGACTTCTATGCGGACGGGGTCGCGGATAACCACAAGTATTAAACAAAAAAATGAAAAAGCATAAAAAATTTCATTGTCTTATGGGCATAGCAGAGCAGAACGTGTGGAAAAATGGCTGATACCCGACCTTTTTCAAAGTAAGTAGGTACAGTCACCAGTAATAATATATTACTCAACATTGTGCTCAAAAAATATCTGACGCTCTTATACCTCTAGCAAAAAAGACGTGTCAGATATTTTTGAGCCCAATGTTGGATAATATATTATTGCTGGTGACTTAACCCTAATTCATGCCGATTTACCGCGCTTCTATTTCTACTCGATAAAACAATATTGCCTTTGTCGTAATATCATATCGCTTTTAATTTTGCTGCCATTACCTGTCAAGTAAATAAGAGCTATCATAACGTTGACAATATGATTACATGTCAAAAGCAATTAAGCTTAGCCCGAGTACGAATAGAACCGTGTAAGAACTTCGAACTAAAAAAAAACCTTACTCCTCGTAAAGAAACAATCAAACATTGCCGAAGCGGTTTCGATGTCTCCACAATACCAAAAATAACCCCCGATTGCTCCAAAAATACACTTTTGAATAGCAGAATACAATATGTCTCGCGGTATAGCGCTTATTCTATTGATATAGAGTCTATTATTGCTTAATCCGAGCGCTAGATTTTTTGTTTGCGCCACGTCGTTAGTTGACGGATGAAATAGGCATGTGTGGGTGTCTGTATTAAAAGGATATCCTTTCAAATGTAAAACCGGTTAAGTGCGAGTCGGCTTGCGAACCGAGAGTTCCGTATGTACAGTCAACCGCATAAATAAGTGATCATTTTTGAACCTTGTCGCTTTCAATCGTTTCACAATTTTGTATAACATTTCAAACACGACGTTAAAGTGACAAGGTACATAAATGATCACTTTGTTTTATTGTCTAGTTCAAAAAAAACTAGTACTAGTATTAATAAAGACTTAGGTACTCGTTTTAAAAGAGCGTAAGTAAGTGTTATTTTTTATATATTATTGTGTCCGACACTTAGCATAAATATCAATTTTGCACAGATTTTTAAACCACCATGTCAACTTCGGTTTTAACTATTTCGTTCTTTTTTGTACGACGATTTAGGGTAAATGCACAATATTAAAAGCCGGCTAGGTACCAAAGTAGACGAAGATGAAAATATTCGACGTCGACTGGCAGTCAAACGGTTAGAAAAAACAAAGCTAACCAATCTATCGCCGGCGTCCATAATCCAATAATACTGACAATCGACATGGAAACTCAATTCGTCCCTTCCACAAACACGCATGCACCAAGGGCCCTTAAAACATACAAGCTTAACTCAAATCTGACAGTGGCGCTGTCATCTATGCCATGAAGCGGATTTTGTATGTGAAAATTTTAGTTCTCAAATTCGCCACCGGCTTAAATAACTGTGCGGCGCGAAAGTTACACATCATTGCCTAAGCGCTGTCAGTGGCGCTAGGTGTCTATGGATTAACGTGGATTTTGTACGCGGCGGTTTTAGTTCCAGATTTGACCACCGGAACATTTTAAGTTGGATTGAAACGTCCTATTTGATCCATTTCAGTTGACCGTGCGGGTTTTTGCTCCAGTTTTAGATTCGCCTTTTCGTTTTCGTTGACAGACTTGAGAGGAAAATTTCACAAGCATGGATCCGCAAATATTTTCCAACTATCCTACTTACTATAACATTATAAATGCGAAAGTTTGTGTGTTTCTTTGTAATACCTTCACGCTGCAACGGCTGGACAGATTTGAAATTTGGACTGGAGATAGCTTATACCCTTGATTGACACATAGGCTACTTTTCGAGGGAATAACAATACCTAATCGAAATCTACGCGGACGAAGTCGCTGGCAGAAGCTAATAAATAACAATTATAAATCATGTAATTAATTAAAATAAAACTATAACCAATAAAAAACGTAGTAAACGTAACATTGTTGTTATAGGTGAGGGACAATAATATTATAAATTTTAAATTTTTAGACCTATCTGTTATTTTCAATACTAATTAAGAATGTCCCTTATTTTTTTTTGGTGTCTTAAATATATTTTTGTGTTTTTTTTGCAACACATTGAATTTTTCATGATTTTATGATTTACCGCGTAGAAGCGAAATAATCACAAACTCCCTACGAGACTCACCAATATTATGTAATCCACGACCATTGTAATGTGCTTTTAATAATAATACCTTTATAGGGTCCAGAGGAGCTATTGTCTAACGCAATCGCAATCGGCCTCAAAGTGGAGCAATTGTTTTCATTTTGTATGCAGAAAAGCCTTCGACTTTCAAAATAAAAACGATCGTGATTGCGAGAGCGTTAGACAATAAGCCCTCAGTGTAGCCAAAGGGTGCCAATACGAGACCTTATGTTTGAGCTAACGCAGTCCGTCCGTCCGTCCACTATTAAAACTCAACAATAAAATCTTAAAGTACCAAGGTATCAGAACACGATTAGCGATATTTTAAAAACACGCAACACAAATGTCTCTTGTTTGTGAATCGCGTCGTAAAGCGTTTAACTACGGACGCGCCGTAAACGTTTAAGCGCCATCTGACATTTATGGGCGCCTGGTAAGTGCCGCAGCTAAACAGATCAAGAACACGGTATTTATGCTTCATTTTGTTTGATCGGTAGCACAAATAAACCACAATGTTTAATAATTTTAGGGTTCCGTACCAAATACTAAAAAACGTTTCTCCATCTGTCCGTCTGTCGGTCAAGGCCCTTCTTCTCTGACACCCGTATTCACAAAGAATACTTAAGGGATCCTTCACTGAGTAAACGCACTGCGCTTTGTGATGGTCCTTTTAGACCGACCTTTTGTTTATAAGACGATTTGAACCACCCTATGGTTTCGTGAGCACTGTGAGACCTCATAGTAACGTTTGTGAATACGGGTGTGAGATGGCTTAAGTAATGGGGCTGAAATTTGGAACAGGGGTGTTATTCTCTTAAAAACGGCGGTCGGTCGAACGAATCAGCGAAAACGCAATGGCGAGTTTAAGTAGTCTTGTCCGAGCGAACAAAACACATTTTGGCGCGTGCATTCTCAATTAGGCAGCCTTATACGTTCGAGAAGCTATGCTGCCAAATTGAATACACGCGCTAAAATGTGTTTTGTTCGCTCAGACGGTACTACTTAAACTCGCCGCTTGGACATTCACTCGTTCGTCCGTCCGTTCGTCGTTGTTGAGAGAATCATACTCCAGGTAGTATTCACTGGTCTGCACAAAGCCTCATCATAAGAATTTTTAATATAGAAATTATTTATAGCAGCGAAAAAATTACACAGAGCATACTTTGTATTGCGAATGGTAAAATAGACAGCCGGCAAAAAAACGGCGGAAACGTACAAACATTGAAGTTACGGCTTAGAACTGCTTATTTTATAAAGTGCGGTAGGTCGAGACGAATATTTCAATCATACGTCACGTTTTGCCTTTACTATCCATAGTACCCTAACACTTCACCTTTACTGCTCGAAGTCGATACAAAAATCAACGTCAATGTCAACTTACTATCAAATTTAAGTACATAATACAAACTAGAGGGCGCTGATATCAATCACATACATAATTCCATCAGCAGCCAACCGCCATCAATTCGTTAAAATCACCTGAGCACGTCAGAACAACTCCATTAAAGTGAGCCAGTTGCACAAAGGTGAAATGAAACATTAATTGCCGTCAGGGGTGGAAACAAAGGTTTTTTTCTCCCTCCGTCACGGTGCTGGCCGCTGATGGAATGGAGACGTGAAATGGTTTTATATCCGCGATGCCTATTTGTTAGAGCTGGTTTTAGAGGAATAAAATGTAGTTTTTGGGAGAGGGCAGTAAATTTTTAGTTTTAAATTCATATTTGAGTTCTACGTTAGTAACTTTTTCCATGAAATATTTGTAGGAAATGTTATCAGTTTTAAAGGTATTGAATATGACTTGTATCGTTGGCTTAATGCAAGAAGTCGCTAAGCAACAAAAATAGAACTCTTACTTTTGAATGTAGGTACGTATGATATGAAAAATATGATAGTTTTGAAAAAAGTAAACAACTTTAAGTAACTATTATTGTATTTATCATCGATATCAATATGAAATATTTGAGCATGCCATGAATCATATTTATTAGAGGGCGTTGTCTATTAGTGAGTCAGTAGGTATGACATTCTTATGTATAAATAGATACTCGTAGATATTATATCCCTGTGATAATATACTCGTACTGTGACTAGACAAGTTACTTAACGCTAACGTAAACGATTCTCGAAAACTGACAAAATGTATGGGATATGAAAACAACAATATGAAACTACATTCTACAAGTATTCATGCTCATTACCATCGACGATTTGCCAATGTCATTACGCAAAGATAGATCCTACAATACCGGGTTTAAAAGACTCTAGGCCAAGAGTTCACCACTGAACCTTTCTCTAAATCAACGAAATCAATATTGTTTACGATCTCTTAAGAAACCTAAACCGCTTACAAACTATAAAATTTATAAACTGCCCATCAAACATAAACCAATAGCAATCAAACTAAAACATCAATAAAACCGTAGAACTATACTAAAAAGCGTTAATTCAACCCAAGATGAAGTTGGGAACGAGTGCGGAAAAACAATGAATGCTCAAGAGCAATGGGAAAATCACTTTTTCCAGGAACTTAAGGAATTAGCCAACCAGCCGCTTAGGAACTTCGCAGACGGCTTGTACCTTTTTAAAATAAGTCTGCGAAAAAATCACTTTTTAGACAAGCTTTGTCGATTTTGTTTCATTATTGATCTGCCGTCGAACAAAGGTGATAGTAGGACCTTGTGAAGGGTCTGTCCGTTATGCATCGACTAACACCCGTATTCACAAACGTCACTATGAGGTCTCACAGTGCTCACGAACGCACAGGGTGGTTCAAACGTCTCATAAACAAAAGGTCGGCCAAAAATGACCAATCACAAAGCTGTATTGAACGCAGTGCGTTTACTCAATGAAGGATCCCTTAAGTATTGTTTGTGAATACGGGTGTAAGTCCTCTAGGTTATGACTGTGATCTAAGTCAAAGATAATAATTATAGCTTGAACGTATGATGAAAGCAAAATCAATGAAGTTCTTCAGCAAACACCGAAAAATAACTCAAGATGTTCATGATAAATCGGTTTGGTTCTCAACATTTTCCTCTTATAATCCCTGCAGTGGATGGGATGATTATTGAAGGAGCTACACCAGACAATGCATTTACCTAGTTGGCAAATATTAACAACAAGTTTTAGGCACTGGTCCCACCGCCGGCGAGTAAGCTATGAACTATCGGCTATTTTCTTGTCCAAGAAACGAACAAAAGATAATCGCTCCCGTGTAAATAAAAGAGAGAGATATATATTTATAGTTCATAGTTCAGCGAGTATAGCTCACTCGCCCAGCGAATAGCCGATAGTTCATAGCTTACTCGCCGGCGGTAGGACCAGTGCCTTAAGAGTTGTTGGTAATTCTGCCTACCCCACTCTGCCTGCCTAGAGCTTAGTTCAGGACGAGGTCAATCCGTGTGACATTCTCCCCTGATATTTATTTATTTTTTAAATAAAGCCTTAAAAATAAGACTGAAAAAAGCACAAACCAAACAATTATTTGAGGTAGAATATTAGCCACGTGTCGCAATGATTTATTTCCTCAAGCGACAATAACCCTTTGACACCCGAAAGGTCCTCCTTAAACAGATAGGGCACGTCAACAGAACACACAAAACTTGGTGACCTACGCATCCACTGGGTACGGAGGTCGCTTGGTTGAACCGGGTTTGTAACCCCCGAAGCAAAAAGAGGGAAGTTATAAGTTTAGAGTGTGTCTGCGTGTCTGTTTTCGGCATTGTAGCTCTCAAAGAAATAGAAAAATTCGAATGCAAGTGGGATAGACAAAAAAAAAATACTTACGGTTTTTACATTATAATTCGAAAGAATAGGTCATTTTAAGAGACCAATTTTATTAATTTGATATTTGACCAAATAGTTTTGTTTTAATATCTTTATTTATTTATCAGACATTTTATGGATGACATGATTATTTTAAATTTGGGATGGGATTTTCTAATAAATTACAACAATTAAATGATATCAAATAATAAAGATTGATTGTAATAGTGTATTAAAACATACTGATTCAAGCATTTTCGCCTAACCCGTAAGATACACCTAGGTGGGCTTCAAGCCGAAAACGAAAGTCAAACAAAGGTTAAATAAACTTTTGTCAAAATATCCGAAATAGATAAATATTTAAAAAACTTATTAATGCAGAACGGCTTTAAAACCCTATTCCTCGAAATGGTTTTCGAATGAGAATAATTTTAAAAATATGAACAATCCCATTGTATTCAAAAGGAAGCTGGTTTAATTGGGATGGTTTTTAGCTGTTTCATGAAAATCGGTTGGGCAGTTCAAAAGATATCTTTAAAAGTAGGAGACACCATTTTATCTGGATAAATGTGGACAAAACGTCAGTCACTTTCTGACCAGTATGTAAGTGCGAGAGTGACGGATGCTTTATCCATCGCAATAAAGGTGACCGTAATACGGGCCCTGGCATAACTATTGCAAGGTTCTTTGATTAACGACAAACATTCCACAACGAACAGTTTTTGTCAACTTGCCTACTGCATACATACTTACCATTCAATTAATTTCCTCGCCAACCTACCTTTGAGAATCACGAATGAGGATTGAATTCGAAAACTAAGTTCGACTTCCTTCCAATCGATAGCACTTAGCACCTACTAAAGCAGCAATGTACGGAGTCTGTGGACGGAGTATCGATTTTGAATAAATTGTGTTGCATTAGGAGTAAGAAGTTTGGGACAATTCTGCATTTGCTATTCTGACAGAATATTGTGTGTGCTTTATAGTATCTCTGTAGGAACTTTATAAGGAAACGATATGCGCAGTTGGTGTGTGAAATGTGTGATCGTCACTTTACCATACATAGTGGTGATTTTGTGATTTTTATGAGCTTGTTCTCTTACAGTCATTCAGAAATCGTTACCTAGTAGTTTGTTTTTAACCCTCTTACTAATAAACGTTGAGTAACGGTGGTGTAGCTAAACTATGCTTTGTCCTTATCTATCAAATTCAAATGTAACAATGACAGATAAGGACAAAGCATGGTTTAACTACACCACGGTTACTCAACGTTTATTAGTAAGGGGGTAAAAATTAAACAAATGAATATCTGATTTAAATATGATCGAATGAAAAGCTTCAGTTTCACTTTACGATATAATATTAACGAGTATTTAATATAATTTAACGGGATTGTGTTAATTAATTTGCATTTACGAGTACACTATTAATTGTCAACTATTTACATTATACAGTGTGTAAATGGTATACGGGCGTTTATTAAAAATGGACATAGATTAAGACTCCAATAATCATAAACAGAAATAATTATTTTGATTAAGCTAACGTATACACCGTTATTAATTTTTGAACATACTATCGACCCGCAATGTACATCTAATTCCATCTGTCATAACTTTGAAACATCATTAATTAATTGTATTTTTTGTTATACATTGCGTGTTAAATTATTTTGTTTGGTTAATTTTTATTTATTTAATTTTAACAAAAGCTGCCTAAATGTGCTCATTAGGGGCTATACTAACCACAGTTAAAAGGAACGCCCGTATATCATTTACACACTGTATTTTAATCAGGGTTTACTTGTTTGTTTAATACTTTAGTGTAATCGTCGATAAACACTTTTATACTCATGCAACATGTAAGCGCTTTGCATCAAAAAAACCTCATATAGTCGTATGCGATTTTTTATTTCTATTTAAAAGTTTTTTATTTTGACGACGCGGTAAGCCTTATTGGTAGTAACCCTACCCACAAAGCTGGCGGTCTGCGGTTAGATTCCAAGTAAGTTCAAAAATTTGCGGAGCCTTATTTCTAAATGATCTTGCCAAAATGTCTATCTCAAGATACATCTAAGTAAACGTCAAATCATAGACAACTGTCGTTAATGACGAGTCTTGAGACGTAAATCTCAGCCAAAGTGAATTTAATATATAAGTATTTGTGTCTTGTATGTATGTACAGTACCCCAACGAAAATTTTAAGCAGTTTAGTGGGTTGTCATAGTAAACTTCACACAGAACATCAAATGACACACATGACAGTGACAAACACATTCACAATGACAAGGTTCTAAGTATGCTCAACATTTTTATTGAATGACAGTACCTATGTTTATCTAGTACACATAGAACAAGCCTAGAGCTTAGTTTAGGACTAGGTCACTTTGTGTTAAGTAATTAGGTTTTTCTGTAAAAATAATAATAATGTATATAAATCAAAATTATATTACTAACTTTTTGTGACAAAACTCAATCGTTTATCTTGTCCGTGATTATCGAATCCAAATTCAACTTACTATAAACAATACATGGTCTACAATACATTCTCAATAACATTTGTATCATAGCACGTTAACTTGACGCGGTACAATCTCGAAGTAGCAGCCCTGGCCTTGTCCCCCGGGGGCCGTCCGTTGGTGTTAGCCATCCGAACTTGTCATAATGCCAAGTTTATGAGCCATGCTAGGGTTGCCACTTTGAGGATTTTCGTATGTTTAGGTAACTTGATCTCGCATTTGCATGTGTTATTGACACTTCGCTCTAACTAGGCTCTATCATAGTATTTTAATGGGAAAAAGTTGCTCTTGCATTGAAAATCTGATACCAACAGCTTCTAAATTTAAAATGCAACACTGACTGATTTTGGAATGTGTCTGTTTTGTATTCAATGAACGAAATATGGACAAGCACATAAATTGACCTAATCTTAAACTATAGGTACACTAAGTATTACTAAACAACTATGTAAACATACCTATCTACTTTTTGCGTAGATTCAATTAAAAACTACATACTTACACAACATTCCATAATCGAAGAGATCGCTGTTAGGACATTAAACGTTTAATGTTATTTATTATTAACTAAAGATTATTGCTGGAGACTGTACATCAACTTAGGGAGGGCTTTAGGCCTCCGCCATCTTGGAAAAAGTTCACCTGACACTGGTTAATTGATATATAACGCCATTCTTCAGCTACAAGTTAATATACGCTAACACGACTTGCCAACTTGAACTTTACTTGCTTATTGATTTCTTAAAAGAGCGCCGGTAACCTCCACGGGATCTTAATGAAATTAATAGAGAAGGCTTGACATAAAGGAAAGGACATACAGTATTTATATTTCGGAAGGAACAGGTGTATTCGAAGTTAGTTATCGTTATCAACCACAGAGGCCCTTGCCAAGATGCACTACGTTACCTAGCGTTTCTATTCGTTTCGTTTTTAAACCAATCGCGTCACTGGTAGATGACGTGATACGACAAGTCACTTGATCTAACAGTGACGCGATTGGTTTAAAAACTAATCGAATAGAAACGCTAGTTAGCGTAATGCATCTTGGCAAGGGCCTCAGAACTAGTTCTGTGTTATCTATCAACGTTGTATCGGATTGACGTAAGCTGTCAGATGGTCGTGTCGAGCGCCTACGTCAAATCCATACATTTTGTCCGTTTTCGAAAATCGTTTTCGTTAACGTTTATTTTTCTAGCCTCACTGTTTCGGAAAGAAAAACGATAGACTTCGTGAACAGAGTCAGGGTAATATTTAGTGTAATAGTATAATTTAAACATCGTAGTGTGGAATGTATTCCGAATTATATTTTACTCAGAAAATATCTAAAAACGTGTCGCAGTTTTCTTTTAGATTTCCGCGTATTTTTCTAGGGCACGCTTGACTCATCGAAATCGTTTTGGTATATTTTTCTTCCGCGGTAATATGGCTGACTAAGCCTACATTTGCGTCAACAAATCTTGGAGAATGCGGGCAATCTAGTAAATTGAGGTTTATTTTAGGCAGTAGTACAATGTTTATTGAAAATTGTTGGAAACGCAATTAAATTTGAAAATAAAGTTCTTAAAGTTCTGTTTTTGTGATTAATATCGTAATTACAGTACCCTTACCATGAGTTACAATTACCGTACTCGCTGGCGAGTCGAATGCTCTGTCCCTCGCACTCCTCGACTCGGGTACTGCTCATACAGGGTTGTGTTTTTTTAACCTTCACATACAGTGTGTATTGTTATAGCTCTATAACAACAAATAATACAAAAAGAGGACCCCTTACAACAAACGTGTTCGGAATCCTTAGTGAACCGACTCGCACTTGGATGATTTGTTAAATTTATTATTTTTACAACCATGTACAGGGTGACGTTAAGAGCTCTGATGATCATCTGCAAACTGGCAACGACAAACATACGTAGAACCACTTACAACTACCATTCGTTTAGTCAGGTCTATTTTTTTTACAAGTCTAGAAAAATAATAAATACCTTGTATCAAAATATAAATAAAGTTAAATCTTAATGTAACGTTGCTAATGTCGTGGTTGTGTGACTTGTAATGGCTGGCGACATGCACAACACCATGCGACGCTTGCACACATTATTATAATTATTATAATTGGTGCCACATCGTACAGCGCAGAGGCCCTTAAAGCTAATTTATTTGATTAAGAGCTTTGTGGTTTATTATAGTATTTAAATTAATAGCAGAAGACTAAGATTTACCTTTTAAACGCATCCTAGTAAAAGATATGCAGTTCTCTAAGTCTAGAAATGATTTTTTTTACGAGTAGGCATACTCGCAGGTATAGTCTGTTCATTCTTACTTGTCTTATATAGTAAACAACTTTCTAACCTCAAAATTAACCTTTTATGGCTAAAACAGCTATTTTAAACAAAATAAAGCAATCACAAACCAAGTGCCAGGCCAAGTGATGTCCAAAATGTTTACTCAGTTTACTTTATTTACGATAAAAGAGCTGTTTTAGCCAAAAAAGGTTCATTTCGAGGTTAGAAAGTTGTTTACTATATATTCAAGTAAGAATGAACAGACCTTAGGTACTTCCAGTTCGTCTTACTTAGTATCTGTCATCGGCATTCTTCGTGTTTTTAAGAAACACGAATGACAAATGAACTGTCAGGTGCATAAGCGACTGTGATTTTCACTAACAGCCGATGGCTATTTATAAATAGAGTAGGTATGTATTTTTCAATTTAAACAGAAACGTCTGTTACGAAATACTAAACTATATTAAAGCGAAAAAAATCGTCGGTCTTAGGCAGGATTCGAACCCACATCTCCTCTGGCTATCCGGGCCAATGCAGGCGCATTACCACTGAATGCCACCAAGACCCTACTTAAGATCCACGAAATTGCGAGATTTTTTTCGCTTTAATATAGTTTAGAGCAAATATGTGTAATTATCAATTTTATCTACCTGTATAGTGTATTAGTCTCATGATGAAAGTCAGAGGTTTTTTTTAATTTATATATTTATTTTAACTTTTTTGGACAAAATACAATAAAGTACAAATGTCTCTACCAGTCAACCAGTAGGCGGAACAGAAAAAAAACTAAAGTCGGTGCGAAGTAGGTATTTTTTTTTTAAAGAATGTGAAATAATTAACGGGTTCCCCTTAGAAGAAACGGGAGAAATGGCGCTTACGCCGCACTGCGTCACGCGACGTTGTATTTATATCGGAGCATTGTTAATAATGGCGGAAGCGCCATCGACAATAAGGTCCCTTTTCATAGATAACGCCACATTTTTGTTGTATCGTAAAAACGTTAAAACATACAAGCGTCAAATTTGGTATGAATATAGTACAAACCCTGAAGAAAAACAACAAATACTAAAAAATTGTCAAGTGTGAGTTGGACTTGCGCTGATTCAAATTTAATTCAAATCGGAATATAACAATACCTAGGTACTCTGCGGCGTTACGGAACTCTCGGTGTGCGAGTCCGATTCGCACTTGATGGTTTTTAGGGTTCCGTACCCAAAGGGTAAAATCGGGACCCTATTACTAAGACTCTGCTGTCCGTCTGTCCATCTGTCGGTCACCAGTCTGTATCTCATGAACCGTGATAGCTAGACAGTTGAAATTTTCACATGAGACGTAGTTTTGTTGCCGCTATAACAACAAATACTAAAAACAGCTCCCCCCATACAACAAACGTGACTTTTTTGCCGTTTTTTGCTAATGTTGTATAGATACGGAACCCTTCGTGCGCGAGTCCGACTCGCACTTGGCCGCTTTTTTTTATTTCTATGAGAATTCCGTCACCAAGCCAAGTGACGCTAAAGTATTTCCATCTTAGCATGGAAATTACTCGACGCAACCAGGAAGAAGCCCAACGACCCCCACGGGGAAAGCGATCCATCTCAATATTAATGCACTTGTTTAGCGAGATGAATAGGGACACCGCATAGCACTCTATTCAGTTTATTGTTAATTTCGAGGTTAAATATAAACTAAGGAATGCAGTTCGTAAATCAAAGTTAATTTCGGGAGTTAAATATGGAATACAGGGGATTTTACTTAATTGTGAGGTAGCTGTTAAAAGTCAGTCAAGACATAAAGCTATTTTTTGAGTTATAGCGTGTGGAATAATTTATATTAATAGCTGACGTTTGAAGTTGTTTTTCTATACTTATAATTTAAATTTAATTTATTTTGGCCTTTGGCCAGCAGTGGGACACAAAAACAGGCTATCAAAAAAAAATGCAAAAGCAACTCTGTGTCTTTATTCTACTGGATAATCATATTTCCGTTGACTTGTAATCGTATTGTCAACATTACGATAGTTCTTTATTAACTACTTACTTATTCATAAACGCACAATAAACCTATTTTAAATAAACTATTATTTGTCGCTTTTTGTCAAATTTAAATGTCATAAAGACAAATAAGAACAGAGCATATTTCAAGCACACTGTTAGCTATTGCGCGAGGGTTAGTCTTTAAAAACTCAATGGACCTTCCATTAAACATTTTGTAGCAGCTAAAAACAACTTTATCGCCCTGTCATAAATAATTAAAAGCCGTAAAGTTTAACACCGAAATCCGCTAAAAAGTCCAGTTAATAGTTAAAACAAGGTAAACTCGTTAAACTGACATTACGCGTTTCACAAAAAAAAACATAATTGCGTTTTCATTGCAATTAAATATTTATGCCAAAATGGCTTGTTTTAATGTATGCATCACATAAGGTTATTGTTTCTTTTAAAATATCCACCCTGTAGATTTATTGGACATGACATTTTACAAGGATTTTTTTTTAATAACGGCCCTACACTTTTTCTTGTATTTTAGTTTCTTTAGTTTGAGTTTAAAAGCAATTACTTTACACCGCCTGCCATTTATCTGTGTCTACTACTTCTCTGTCCAAGGTTGTCTGGAAGAGATCGCTATTTAGCGGTAAGACCTGTTGTATACCAAAAATTTAAATGTACTGGTTGTATTTTTTTGTGTTCAATAAATATTTGTATTGTATTGTATTGTACACACGTACAGACTCACTCGGTCACGCACACAAACGAATTAAAATTAAGGGCTGCCACTTAAAACAATTCCAATTTAACGGCCATAATTCATAGGCCAGTTTGAATGGGGTCCAAATTTAAATTCACCCAAGTCACAGTCCCCAGGGGTGGCGCTGCGTGCGTCCGATAGCTTAATCCCGGGATAAAAATTGTGATACGAGCCAACCCTACTGAAATGGAATTACACGTCATGTCACTTGGTATGTTTTTCTTTGATTTTATTTGTGTATTTTAGATGTCTATCTGTTTTTTCTGTCAGTTTTTGGTGTTATATTTAATATCTAAACTGTAACCCACTTACTAATAAACGTTGAGTAACGATGGTATAGCTATACAATGTTTTGTCCTTATCTGTCAAATCCAAATGTCACAATGACAGATAAGGACAAAACATTGTATAGCTATACCACCGTTACTCAACGTTTATTAGTAAGGGGGTAAGGCCCGATTCCCACTATGCCGGACCGGCAATTTTGCCGGATGCCGGTAAGACTAGTGGCTTATGACGCTGTTCACACGGCATAATGTGAACAGCTTCATATAAATTGTACAGCCACTACCCTTACCGGCATCCGGCAAAATTGCCGGTCCGGCATAGTGGGAACCGGGCCTAAGTGGTTAGCTTATTTAGTATATTGTCCCTGTCCACGGAGCCAGTGGTCTAGGGTTCGATTCCTAGTACGGGCAAATATTTCGCTCATTGAATACAAAACGGACACATTCCAAAATAATTTGCTCTCGCATTGAAAGTCTTATACGAACAGCTTCTAATTTTAAAATGTAATACTGACTGATTTTGGAATGTGTCCGTTTTGTATTCAATGAACGATTTGTGTAATGAGCGCGAGTATTGGTTTTTTGGGTCTTGGATGTTTTGATTATAAATAAGTATTATGTTTTCTGCGTAAGTATGTTTATCGTTCTCTAGCGCCCATAGTATAAACTTATAAAGGAGTGTTATAAAGGGTTTGCCAAAGAGAAACTTATATTCCAATTCAGGTGTATTTCAGTAATATTAATCAGGGGCAAATAATTTCATGATCAAGTCAGAAGATCGACGTGTGCAGCGCGCGAGACGCGCGTTTCGGTGTGCCGGGGTTCCATTTGTTTTGTTGTTTTACAACTCCCTGACGCCACGCGACGCTACGCGCTGCTGCTGCCACGCGTTTGGTGTGCCGGAGCCTTAAAAAGTTTATATTCAGCTGGTTTGATTTTGTTTGATTGGTTTTTTTTGACTACCGGCTGTCCTAAGAAAATAGTATTTATTATGCCTATCATAATGTATGTTTGTAAATTTGTGATATTAATCTAAATAGGTACACGAAAATATCATAACTTTGGGTTTTCTAAGCTTATTTTATGTTAGGGTTGGTAATTAATGTCTTTTATGGTGACTCGCAAACCAGACTTTAACAATTAATCCTAATAAAAATGAAAGTGACATCCCTATAAGAAACAAACCATTTCACAGTCACTTTCACTGCAATGCAATATCGCAAAATTGAATCCAAACTCATACCTAACCCTTCCATCGATTTTTAATAAACCAACTCGCATATTCCACAAATTGTTATACAAAATGTAAGCGACCGGGGATAAGTCAGTTTCCATTATTACACATCATAGGGGATGAAGACAATACAAGTATAAAACCAAAAATAAATAAAACAAACGAATACAAACTTTAATCTTGGGAACATAAAGCATATGTTCATTTTAGGACACCCTGTAACAATTCTCCTTCAATAACCCAAAAGGTCGTATCTGTGATTTTTTTCGAAACTGATTCGACTTTCCTAAATCATGAATAAGGTCGTTATTTCAAAAGCATTGTTATAACAAACGCACTCTTTCTTCCGACAAGGGTGGTTCGCGTTGTTTTTTAGTGCGGTTAGGAAAGTTGTTGCCGTTGTAATTTGGGATTTATTTGTATTAGGGTAAGATATGGGGGTGAGTTTTGGGGCTGTTGAGCGACTACTCGAAACCGTAGAGGAGACGTCGAAAAAGTGCGGCACGCTAACGAGGAGGGGACGCAACGCTGTACTCCTCTTAGCGCCTTTCACTTCGTACTAACCAGTTTTTTTTTTATTTGAATTAAGTACCCTATGTGCTTCTGTTTAGTCCACTTGAGTAAGTAAATACTCTTTAACCGTACAATTGATATTTATTTATTTTTCATTGTAAAGTCATGTACATTTCATTTGCAGGTGCAATGTGTTACATTTATTAGGTCAGACCATGACGCCCTGAAAGGGCACACAATATAAACTAAAATAAAATCATAATAAAATAATAATATCAAATAAAATAATAAATTTAGCTAATAGTACATGCACATATCAAAGTTTGATTATTTGATTATTTTATTTGGCCATCTTTCAAAAAGTCTTCAACTGTATAATAATTTTCTCAATTTATATTTTCTTAAGCCTATTTTTAAACAAATTGTCACACGGTTCTTGTTTTACTGAATCGGAAACTTTATTAGTTATAATTATACATTTATAATGAGGACTATTCTATGCCCTCACTCACATGTGATAACCATGGATTGTATTGTATAAAGGAGTATAAAGAAGGGATTTTTGAAACTCTCCAACAGGAAGACCGGAGGTATAGCGGAAAACGACTGTCGTATTTTGATATCCTATCTATTTATTATCTTTCTATTTTTTTATATAATTTATTCCAGTAGAACATTTAACGGTATAAAACAACACGATTGTCAATAAACAATAAATAACATGTATAAAAAACATTATTTTTATCGGAGCCGTTAGCACCAATAATAATTACTGTTTACAAAATATACTTTTAACTGATAAAACTATTTACTACCCTTTTTTATTACTTTTTACCCAACCGACCCAGAAAGAGGTTAATGTTTTTCACGCGTATGTATCGATGTATGTAGGTATGTCTGTTTCATTGTGACCTCCTGTAGCCTAAACGGCTCGAACGATTTTAAAGAATGTGGGGTCGTTAGTTGTGGGAGTGACATAGGCTATAATATTTTAATCAAAGAAGTAATGAGGCTAAAAAGAATGAACTCATTAAAAAATAACATTACGTAGACGACAATATCAAAAATTCAGTCGGATTTTTTTAAAGCTCGCTTTCTATTAAGTAGTTATTAATACCATGTCGCAAGAGGAACACGCCAGACTGTAACAATTGCGATGCGACGCACAAACGTCACTCGATGACTCATCTCCGGCAGACGATCATTTGCATACACTCGAGGTCCAAACGAACTGAGCCCAAGTGGAAGTGACCTTCTTTGACCAAATTAGGACTTAGATGTATTCTTCTCCTTTGATTATGTTGTGGCAAAAATATGGTGTTATTTTTGGTCATACATCATTTTATCGAATGTCACTTCATCGATTGTACAATTTTTCATCGAACGCTATTCTTCGATGTAAGTACACAAACCTTTAAACAACTGGCCTCAGTTCTGCCTACGTAGGTAACTTCATAATGCATTCTCCTCGAGAAGATTCTGCTGTAACTGAATCAGTCTGCATCTGTAAACCTCGTCGCCCAGCAGTACTGGTTGGGTTCCCATAATAGTAGACCCTATCATCACGGAACATAAGAGCCGTATATTACGAGTAATAGACTCATCTTGGCTGAGATGCCCGTCTCGAGATACGTCAAAGTAAACTTCAAGCCATAGAAGGCATCTCAAGATCGGTTTATTAATACTGTTCTTGGTTCATTATCATCATTAATATCATAATCATTTCCGAAGTCGTTCACTGTTGAACATAGGCCTCCCCCTTTGATTTCCAGCGAGAACGATCGAATGCGACCTGCATCCAGAGGCTCTACTTTGAAATCCGTAATTCGAACTTCGTATCGCCCCGTCACTTTCTTGCGAATTAGTGACGCGTCGAGATCAAAAGGGATAGCAATAGACGAAGTTCGAATTACGGAATTCAAAGTAGAGCCTCTGCCTGCCTGCCGGCCTGGGGGGTGATTACATAGCAATGCTGTTCATTTTACGATGAGCGTAAAGGACGGAGCTATAGCAGTTATATAGCTCTGTCCTTTTTTCTCAGCGTAAACTGAACTGCATTGCGATGTCATAATAACCCCCCTGTTCTTAGTTACCTAATTATAATTATGGGGGCAGATGAAGGGTGTTAAGTTTTTCAGTATATGTTTTACAAATTTAAATACCTCTTTTATTGTTTTAGTAAGTTCCAGAAAGTACTGACCTCTAATCTTCAATAATCTCAAGCAGGTAATAAAACTGGTCAAGTGCGAGTTGGACTTGCGCGGGGTGTTTTAAGCTAGACAATTAGAATCAAGTTAATATTTTTTTGGCAGTAAATTTTATTTCTCTTTTATTTACAACCCCGTAAGATCCCTTTTTCAATCTCTATAAACAAAAAAACATGTTTTTCTTATCAAAAATAGTTGTGGGCATACATCAAATAGTTTAGCTTCTGTAGTTGCTAAAAAATATTTCTGTGTCAAACAGACGGACAGAGAGACACCTGTGACCTTTTGTACCTATTTGGTACGCACCCTAATAAAGGGTTAATTTTAATTTCTCATAAACACTTCGTATATTACAAATAATCACAAGAAAGTTCAGCCCCGAAACTTTTTAAATTAAAATGTTGTATATTAATTTACATTTGTCGAACAAATTATTTCTTTGTCACCTCCTATAAAATTGTTACAAAGTTACTCGTGCGGTTACATCGAGGGATAAAGTTATATCTTACACGCGGAAACTCGTTTGCTCAGCAGCAGAGATAGCTTGGGAATTGTTAAGTACACAATAACATAAACAGCCATGTGGGAAAATATTTGACGATACGGCTCTTCCGTGTGTTTCCATTGTTTAAAACGGCAAGATATTTTTTCTTTTTCAATTTTAAACTGTCGATGCTCGGCCGAAAAGGTTCATGAAATCTTTTTGCCAGGTATATTAACACGCTTCGAATGAGGGACCTCTAATAAACGAGCCTATTCTCTTCCTAAAGGTTGGCAACCTCTGTGTAATTCCTCTAATCGTGTTGCATGCCCACCCCCAACGGACGGGGCCTTCACTTATACAGGTCAATTTGCATAGGACACTGCTCATCCTTTGAAATGATACTTAAGATGAAGATGATGTGGATTGTCAGATTTAGGTGCGGTACCATAGATGGTTGTCTTACACTTAGGGCCGTATTAATAAACTCATCTTGGTTGAGATGTCAGTCACAAGACACGTCAAAAATGACAGCTTTCTATGGGTTGACGTTTACTTTGACACCTCCCGAGATGGGCATCTCAGTCAAGACGAGTTTATTAATACGGCCATTAGTTGTTAGATGTCACTAGATATCTTGTGACATCTTTTTCATCTTGGCTTTTGACGTAGAGACCTCGTCATGTTGTTGTCATAGTCCTTATTTTTAGTTTAAGGTTTATTGACCTTACATTTTTACTAGTTTTATTTTTACTAGTTTTAAGAATTTATTATATATTATTTACTTTTGAGTATTATTATGTTTTTATGATTGAAAATTACCTTCTGCTGGAGTTTCTTGCGGCGCTTCTCCGCAATGATGATCTTGTCCGAAGCGCTGGTAGATTTACTCTATGTTACCGACGTGTACAAGAGCCCTGATGTGGCCTATTTACGGAATAAATATTTTGAATTTTGTGTAGAAACTGGTAAAAAATATCGTATCGTCCGCTACAACGCGCACGCGCAATAATTCGGCGTAGGAGTCCAAAAGGGTCCCTAGACCGGTTTACATTGATATCACCGATCTCGGGTTACAGAGCGGTGATCGGGCTCACGACTTTTTGTCAAGTTTACGTTTGAGTAACGCTTGTAATGAGTTATGGGTTGAAGAAAACTGATAGTGACATCCGTCTTAGTTCTTACACAGACTGTACCATAAACAAGTCTTATAAATAAAAAATAATATAAATATCTCGAGGAAAGAAAGAACCATACAGGTCAAAAACGTTACTCCAATTCTTGGGCAGTCAATTAAAAAACTTAGCGACGTCTTAGATCAGTTTCCAATATTTAACCACTAGATTAATTTCAAGTTTGACACATTTATGTGGCAAGTGTCAAAAACCGGAAGTAACCATATCTGATTTACTGAGTACGTGTTCAACGATTGTGTAAGTTTTGTTTGTATGTCGCAGGCATTTTTTTGTAGAAAGTTTTTGACACAATGAAGCCGAGACTTTAGAGGAAGATGTGTATAGTAACCACTTAACAATTTACTGTAAAAGAATACAAATTGAAGGTCGTCACGTCCTACTTCACGTGTAATATCATATAGGGTAATCTTAGGAAAGCTCTGTCAAAAAACAATGAGGTCTTTTTGATGTTTAGAGCCCATCATGTCCGATGTCCGGTATGGCAAGCGAGAGTGAGTGGAGATGTCGGTAGGGGACGCCCTATACGCACATACAGTGATCGAATTCGAGATGTACTAAATAAGGGTCATATCAAAAGCACCCGAAACCGACTTACGTGGATGAAGAAGTTGATGAATGTAGAGGAAGCGAAAGTTGTATGTTTAGACCGGTGCCCCTTCCATAGGTCTCTGCCTATCCCATTGGGAGACAGGCGTGAAGGCATATACGTTCCAACGGTAAGTTTAAAAAGAATCCAAATTCTACCTAAAATCAGACATTTCAAACAACTGTTCCGATCAATTCTCGTTAGTGAACAAGGGCAAATTAATGAAGAAATTAATTGTATCACCGCTCCATCCATCTGTTACTTAGGTCTCGGGAGCATTCAAAGAACTAACTTCTGAAACTCCATGTTTCGTTGGCTTGGCGCATGTTAAAAGCTATAGCGGGCAATGTTTACACCATGCTCAGCTCACAAGTATATTCGATAATTTTGACTATACTGGAAATTTTGTAAAGGTTGCATAGGGATGGCTTCGATTTCAATGCAAAGAATAAGCGATTTGTATTTTTTTTTTGATTAAGTTTGCCAGAGACCGGTGGCCCGTTTCACGAAGCAACAAGTTACAAATTACAAGCGGAACTCACTTTCTAGCAAAAGGAGTTAGAAAGAGACTTCCGCTTGTAATTTGTAACTTGTTGCTTCGTGAAACGGGCCACGGTTAATGCAAGCGGCGCAGGACTGGTTTTTATTTTGGGGCAAAGCTTGGGGGAGGCATATGTCCAGCAGTGGACGTCTATCGGCCGAAGTTACGATGATGATGATGTTGATATGGAATAAAATTTGCAAGCACGACAACGAAACCGAAAAGATAACTTTTTTGTATTCATGCAAACGCAAGTAATGAAGGGATGAAAAAACTTTTATTGGGACAAAGAGATGTCGAGATGTATAGATGTCGAACGAGTGAAAGTATAATGAAATAAACTTTAAGTAAAAGCCGGACATTTTTTGGTTGGCCATTTTCCTCCCTGGCAGTTTTCGAATCTCGTTGTCAAATTTCGATGCTGGCTGAAATTATATTAAAAAATCGCCAAAAAAACCAATGATTTCTGAAATGTTGGCGATAAGAATATGCTATGTGGTCATTACGTCATTACTAGTGTCAAACATGCAAACAGATCTGCGCTCAGGGTTATTTTACCGAGTTAGCAATATCGTTTTATCGTGTTGAATAGTCCCAGGATCTGTTCCCGGTTCTACGTTTTTTTCTCTTGGCTTGCACCACACGTGTCACAGCATGGCATTTGAACCCGGATCGATTCCGTCCGGGCCGGCTTTTATTCCTATCCTTTGTACTTTTTCATCTCCAGAGGATTAACCGAACTTCTGCGGTCCGCCAGCTCGATACGACTTATCTTCTATTTATTAGTTTTCTTTGTTTATACGGTTGAATTTGTTTACTTACGAATTTTGGGTAACGTTGGAGGCTTTACGGCAATTTGGATACACGCTGTATATTCAGTTTTTGTTTTATACATCGTGTATTATTTTATGTCGTTTATCAATTTAATATAATACTTTAATAATTATTGAAAAGCAAAAAACTTCGAGCTGAGCTGAAACCTAGCTGAGAACCATCCGGATTAAATAAGCTTTCTTTTAAAAACCGCATCCACATGCAGTAATACAGACCCTACGCACTTGAAATTAGGCGAAAGTATTGCTTACGTGCCCTGGGGGTGCACTAAGAAAGAATTTCCCGAAAATCGACCCCCAACGGGAAAAAGTAGGGGCAGTAGGGTCATTATTTGGGCGTTTGTTCCGAATCACTTTCGTGGTCACATTTTTGTAGAAGTGGCTGCAGATTTCGATTTCGTTTCTGGTTAGGTATCTAAGTTTACCGGACATCTAACAAATATCCAAAAACGGCATCAAAATATAAGCCCGATTCTCCAAAAATATGTCCAAAAAGTGAGGCGGTTGAAACGCTCGAATAATGACCCAGTAGCGGGAAATTAATTCTGAGCATATACGAAGTCGCAGTCGTCCTCTAGTTAGGAATAAAGCGAACAGGCAATTTCTAAGGGAGTATTAACATCCGATTGGTTTTTAACCCCTGTCACAAAAAGAGGGTGTTACAAGGTCAACATGTGTATCGATTTGTCTGTGGCCTCGTAGCTCTCAAACAGATTCAGATTCTGATATTTATTACACACCTGAGGGCCTTGCCAAGATGCATTACGCTAACTAGCGGCTCTATTCGTTTCGTTTTTAAACCAATCGCATCACTAGTAGATCACGTGACTCCTCGTATCACGTCGTCTACCAGTGACGCGATTGGTTTAAAAACGAAACGAATAGAAACGCTAGTTAGCGTAATGCATGTTGGTAAAGGCCTCAGGTCAGTCAAGTGCATATTAAGTTGGCTTGCAAACCGTCTGTCGTTATGCGGTTTGTACAGGAATGTACTTGTTAATCTCTAGATTTTATGAAAATCGACTAGAATACTCTTGAGAGTTTTCAGCTCTGAAAGTAGGAGTCGCTATTACATCAAGTGGTTTTACCTATTTAACTTCATTGCTTTTTACTTTGCTGTCGCGACTTTTAATCTACAGGGTGTCCCAGAAACCGACGTCAATCCGCCTATAGCTTATAGAGCAGCTAAAAAGCTGTCGATTTAACTCCTATGTATGTTCAGCGATTTTAACTAGTTTCGGAGATATTGATCATTTTTATCTGATTTTTTGTAATTTTCCCTTATGTCACGAAAAGTCATTAATTTCATGTTTTATTTCATAATATTTCAGGGGTATCTTACAAGTGAAAAGTGGGAGAAACAAATTTTATGTCATTACTTTAAAAAAAAACTAAAAAAAAAACGGGAAAATAGGTTTAAAAACTTTGCTGATTCGTAATGATACTAATTATTTAAGATACCACTGAAAAACTTGTGAAATAAAACATGTTTCTGGGACACCCTGTACATGAAAACCTAAATCAACTCCCATATCTCTTCACCCTGTATACATTAGATATATCTAATCTAGAGGTTTCCTAAATGTGCGAGCGTGCTCCGGTTCCGGTACACAGGTGTAACGCGATGCGCATCTCTACATTGTCCTGCTCTGACACTTGACTAATTCTGTCTGACATGCGAGTACAAGCGCTGCGTTATCTGTGGACGATATGATCTAGGATTACAATCGATAGCTTGTAACCTAAAGGTTAGATGGTCTGTGGTGAGCGTGTTAGTAGATGCGTCACTATTTATGTTAAATCTAATGTATTTGTGATTGAATTGGTACTTATTTATGAATTAATTTTAGAGTATTAAACCCAAATTCCTAAACAATGATGATTAAAAAAGGCAACTTAACTTTGCAGATAATATATTATCTTTAATTCATGCTGTAGTGTTTAGATAAAGTGATACTCATGTCCGAAACTTTTTTGTTGGCGCTATTGCTGCTTATAACTATACTATTACCTCGTGCCTACATCGTTCCTTTGGAAAGGACATAAGAAACTAAGCAAACTAACCCTTTAGCAATATAATCATGAAGTTTCAAAAATGTATTCCAAAAAAAGTACCCCTGGTAGGCACGAGGCTATAAGGATTGTTCTGTTTGTAAATAAATAAACTTGTACTTGAGTTAAATTTTACAGAATTATCTCAATACAAATAATAGTAAAACAGTCACAGCGATACCTCGTAACCAATACAAGACACTGGCACATACATGATGTTTTTTTATGACATGAAATACAAATGTAGAACCTATAGTAGTATCACAGGATGTCCTTTATTTCGACTATTTTTACCCAAATTGTGCGGCAGTCTCCCGAACCGATTAGTCAGTCTCTCTCGAACTCGGGAACTCATTTTAATTAGTCCCTAATTGATAGGTGCTACTTACCTTTAATTATTAAGCTGAAACTTACCCAGGTGGGGCAATTTGGAGAATAGTTGGCGGGAAATTAAAGGAGCGCGTAGGAGGGAATTGGTCCGAATTACTGGGGAAATCTTTAGGTGTGAATTTGATGGGGGACTAATAGAGAATATCTTTGCTGACTGAGCACCCTGTCAAATTTATTTATTTCATATTAACACTCATGCTATACAAGGTGTTACGGTACAAAAGATTCTAGTAGAGTTTTGCAAAAAAATTACATATTATTAAGTACTATAATAAGCATTTGTTTTTATATTTTCATGAAGTCACTTAGCGTTTTATAGATAAATATTTAAACTAAGTTAGTTTTGCTCCATGGCATTTAACTAAGAATGTCACTGTTTTTTAAATAATATATTGTCCGTGAAATTGTTATGTATTTCCATAAGTTTCAGAGGAGGTCTTCACTTGTCTGTGTTTAGTATTAGGGCTATTATGAAATTTATAAATTACCATTTATTTCAAATCTGTACTCAATATAACGACGGGTAATAAAAGTTGTTTATATCGCTTTCAAACAAATGTTTTTTTTTCAATTATTTCTTGGTAAATGCTTATACATGGATATTTATAAAATAAACCAAATATAATGAATGGTAATCCATCATTTTATCGAATTTCACTTCGTCGACTGTATCATTTCACCAAATTTCATTTCATCGAATTTCTATTTTTTGCTGAAACCATGATGTGTTCAGGATATCTTAAACATTAATTATATAGGTTAGGTTAAACGTGTGTCTATCAAAAAAAAAACTCATGCGGCGAAAAATGTTTTGATCAAATAATAAGTACCGGTAATTAATACATAAAATCGAAAAAGCACCTTCCCGAGAATATTTGTTTGCAGTCACCCTAAAAAAATAATGCCCATGACCGTAAAAAATAAAAAATATACTTAATTCAATTGCGCAAAAAAAAAAAATACTTTACCCTGTAATAAAGGCAACAACCCTGTATTAAGGGATGACTGTAAATTTGGAAATTTCAGGATAATACCGAAACGATCCGCGGGAAGGACGCTGTGACAACGACTGAATAGATTTTGAGAGAGGCCGCTTGTTACACCGTATTGATAATTTAGGTCATTAAATTATAATATAGTTTTTTTTACAATAAAAAAAAGTTCATCTAGATCTGAAAATTATAATGACATATTGAACGATAAATTTAGTATTTAGTAGCTATGTTAACTAAAAATCTTTTTCTAACGTAGATGGGTGATTTAACTCTTAAATAGATTTAAAAAAAAACCCGATGCAATGGCGTCCTCTACTTTCAGAGCTCCATGGAGGCCTAAGCAATTTTATTGAACCTAGCTTATTGTTACAAACCAATTAAACAAGCTATGTTAAAAAAAACTGCACCCCAATCGGCTCATCTATTTGAGAGTAACGATGCCTCAAACAAACACACAGATACACACGTTAAACGTATAACTTTCTATCTACGTCGAGAGTTAAAAACAATTTAATAAGGAGGCAAACAAGCACGCGGGAACTACACAAAAATTTATTAAAAGTAACCGAAAGGTCGAGAAAACAATAGGGAATATGCATGGATTTTTTAAATGGCATTTCTCAACAAAATATGAAAATACCGTAAAAGAGATCACCAAAACTGAAATTAAAATTATAATCGGCCAATAAATACGGATGATACAAGCATTTTAAACTGCTAATTAGGCAGCGATTAGACAGAGATCCGATATGCACTGTGACGTCATGTAACAGGCCGGCCATATAAACTCTATGTTAAATTTTGTTTTGCTGAAAAGAGATAGGAACAATTTTTTGTTGGCTTATTTTTATAGCTATTCAAAAAATGATTTCTCTCAACTGTTTGTTACATGAATGAGCTTTTATCGAAGCTGTCAAAAAAAGTCACGAATATTTCCTATAGACGTATACTTCAGTTTATTTAGAATTAGAAACCACAACAACATTATATTGCGGCTCGTGAACTGTAATCTCTTTACAATTTGTACTAGAGTAACAATTGAAGACACACAAATAAAGTGACAATTGCGGCTCCCAGACTATTGTACTGTACTTATTTGCGAAGTAATAAACAGTTGACCAGACGCAATATAATGTTATTGTGGTTTCTATTTCTAAATAAATTGAAGTATAGAAGATACAAAAATACCTCTAACCATCTTGCGCACCCGATATATCCTCTTAGGCATAAAACTACCTATTCCACGCCATAAAACTGAATTATGCATGTATCCCGTAACACGACCTCATGCAATTTTCCCAACAATTAAACACTATTCAAAATCATTTTCTGAAGACGAGATATGGCGTAGAAGGCCATTGATAATTGATGTACGATTATTACTACAATAAATATAGTATCTCATAGTTAAGACTGTTTTGCCCTGGTTACCACCTTCTTTAGAAAATAGAGCGTATCTTTGATTCAAATTCTATTGCAATTGCGACTTTATAATGAACGGAGAAAGGTTTAATTTTCTTTAGGTGCTAGGTGGCAGATTGGCTCGTTTTTTTTTGGTTTTAAACAGTCACGGCAAATTTTATTCTAGTTAACCAAAGTTGTGCTCGCAATTATAGCCGTCGTTAGTTAGTTTTAATTATGATATATTGTTATGAATGTGGAAATATGGGTTTTTGTTGTTTTTGAATTTGGTAGGTAGAATAGTTGTTATATTAAATTGGGGTTTTGACCCTTTCCGGTAGGTACAAATACAAAAGAAACTTTTTACCGGTTGTTTGATGCGTTTATTTGTGGTTAATATATTACAACGTAATTAATACCACTTTTGAATTGTGTAAATTAAATAAAAGTATGTTTTTTCTTTTGTTTGACTTATCTTACGAGTACGTATCCAAATGGGTCACCTCAGATGCATTTAACTTTCAAGTCTGCAGTGACTTTTGGGTGCTATTTTTATTTATCCTTCTTAAACATTCAGTTGGTAAAATGTGCAAGTGAGAATGTTTCTTCCGAGTACAGTCGGCAGCAAAAGGTTGCTACAAAAATTGATTTTTTGACGGAAACTTATTAAGACTTTAAGACCCTGTCGTAACTTTAATGTTTTAAGTCTTTATTTTTCACCACAGGGAGTTACAATTTGAAACAAGTAATATTAATTTTATGTAACATAGCAAACAACAGGGGGTCTTATCGCTACATTCATACAATATACATTTTTGTTGTAAACGCAAAAGTTTCAAAATATCAATATTGTTTTTATCATCTAAACGATTATAAAACAAGAGATAAATAGTGTACTAAACAACAACTTTTTTCTGAACTTTTGTGCCTTAAACTACAAACAACCTAATAATGGAGCTATTACGAAACACTACAAACAACACTTCAGCGTCATGCACTTCCTCACCCCGTGTGATAATATATCATTTAGCAACCGTAAAGATATAATGACGCGTTAGTAGAAGGGTAACTAAGGGTAGCGTAACTATTAGGGGTGAAAAGACAAATTGAAAACCATTTTACAAAATGGCTGCCATTTTGAGAACGAAAGTGCTTATGCAACTGTTAGTTTTCTTTGTTAAGATAACCTCAATGTTGATTGTTACTTACCTTTTATTAAATAGAGGATCTTAAACAATTATCGGTAAAGTTTTTAAAATATAAATAATAAAATGACCTTTGCTTGTGTTTTATGGTTTAAATTAATTGGTTATTCATAGCATAGTTTGAGGCACTTACATGGAAAGTTAATATTATTTTTACTATTTTTTTACTAAATTTTTATTGTAATAAAAGGTTTGAAACGTAACAATTTTATTAATAATGTCTTCGAATTTTACACTTTCATGACCTTAATAATGATAAAAGTGTAATAAACAAATTTTAGGTAAGGCGCCACAAGAACTTGTATAAAGTCACGAAAGTAAAAAATGGACTAGTCAGACAATTTCTAAAGTTCTTAATCTCTTGCTTAATGCCAAACAAACAGATCGCAAGAAATGACACGATAAAAAAATAGGTACCTACTTAAGTAAATTATGCTTTATATTTCTTATAAATTTTAAAACGGAAACTCCACTGACACTAAGCGCGTCACTCGCTTTTTTTAACTAATTGCTATCAAGTCATAATTAACGAGCAACTGACGGATGCAATTTACGTCACATTAATACCGAACGATATTCGTAATATGTATATGACTAGAGATACCTTTAAAAAAACGAAATAGCAAAAAAACTTTATTGATGTAGAAAATTATCAATACAATACAATACAGAAGAGTACAATTTGATTACACGTACACAACAAGTGGTCTTACCGCTAAAGAGCGATCTCTTCCAGACAATTTTGGAAAGAGAAATAGCTAAGAACACAACAACATGGCAGGCGGTGTAAACTAAATTCTTTGTAATTTAAAGCAAACTAAATTGCAAGAAACATTTAGAATACTATATTGAAATAAAATCTATAAATAAACTAAATATAAAGACACAAACACAAAAGTAAATTATTTAAATAAATGCATACCCACTTTTGGATCTTATTACAATGCCATAAGGTGAAATAGTGGGTACATCTCTTTGTAGTCGACTGTACGTATGTGTAAAGTGACAGCTCTATCAGTATTACACTACTTTCCTTTAAATTCATAATCGGGATTTTTTCATATTACTGCAATGACTCTGAAGATGTCAACCTTTTACTTAGTCTGTTGTAAAATAACTGAAATGCTAAAATAATAAATACCAAGACAACAAAATACTGCTTACATTTATGATACAAAAATGGCACTCGAAATTTAATCAAAGTCGTGTCCACTCTATGCTTCGTCACCAAATGGTATCTGTCGGTCGCGCATTGCTCATAAAATATAAAGTTAGGAAACGAGACATATTTAAAGAAGATTGACAACATTCGCTTCGATTTTAATAGAATTGCAGTTGTTCTTTGCCAGCGAATAGCATGCTGTGCTGTTGCCCTTTAAAAAATAATCGACTCTCATCGCCAGCTCAATCGCGACACGGTGTAACGGCGGACGCCTTAAATAGATTTTAAAAAGTTGCCGCACTCCCTGGCCGTGCCATCTGCGGATCCGAAGTTATTTAATAAAAATATATTTCCCGGGACTCGTTCCCCGGGATTTCGTTCCATCCCGGGAAGGATTTAAGCGACGCCTTTTACCACGAGCAGTTTTTTTACGCCAATTCAAAAGTCCACTTTGTGGTTTGAGCTGGGTTTTAATTTTGAGAACATCCTGTGGCTGGATGGTCTGGGCTTACATTGATCCGATACTATAACATAGTTACGGGGATACATAATAAGAATAAGTAATAAGACACTAAAATGTTTTTTTTAATAAAATATAAAATCTATGGAGCTGAATAGTTTTTTATTTTCTATTTTAACCGCCTGTAAAAAGATGGCTTCTGGGTTAAAGGTAATTTATTTTATGTTAAAGAAGTGTGCTTAAACTGACTTATGATATTATTTAATATTAATACGTTTGCTTGTACGTTAATGACATAAAGACGGCACAAAAAATATTTGCCTCATCAACGTGATTTTGTACGAAACCAAATTAAAACCCACTATTAAAATGTCAAACTCGCGCTAATCTACATTTATTCTAATTTTAATCAAAAATAAATTACCATCGTAAATGCCTAAATTACTTCACACAGTAAAATTTCGTCCGAACGCATTTTAATTGCATTAACAAAATTAAATATCAACAAGCAAATTTTAACTCAAATCCCTTCAGCTAAAGTTTATAACCAAAACCTTTAAACTCATCAAACATGCATATAAAACTTGTAAAAACAAGCTATTTTAAAATCTATCAGCTTGTAATAGGGTTTTGAAATAACTACATATTTGAACCCCATGCTATTCGACTCATTAGCCCTATTTCTTTGAGATCGTATCATATGATATAGAATAGGCCCCCATGCCGTAAACCGTTTATGATACACGATTTTAAAGTCGTCGGATCGTTACGTCTTTCTACTCTTAACAGATGATAGGGTAAATTTAAAGTTAAATAGTTATCGAATATTCACATAGCGTCACCATCTTAGTGGATTGAAATTATAGTTCGTCGCTGAAGTTTTCTTGACGTCGTCTTTCCATCGCATCTGTGGTCTTCCTCTAGGCCTCTTTTCAATAAGTTTAACTTCTTTAAAATGAACCGTTTTGCGTAGGAAAAACTGACTGTTTCAGAACCTAGCGATTTTTCTTTAACCACCGTCGATAATTTGAAAAAGTAGAAATTAAATTAATAATGCCGTCAAAAATCAAACTAAGTCGTAAAGTGTAAATGCTCCAAAACAAATTAGATTCAACTACAATTTTAACATAATTAAACTGATCATCAGTAACAGATAAAATAACTATTAAAATGTTTTTTACAACGTTTCCTTTCACCGATCGGCGCTTGCGCCGCATAGCTATGGAACATGTGTTCCGTTGTTTATTTATACATCATTAATCTTCATTTCCTCAACTAATTAGCTTTAACATTAACGTTTGAATTATTTCGGGGAAAAATGGACATCTCTATCATTTTGGTCGTCACCTGTTTGTTTTTTATTAGACTACATTCTAATATGTTTAAGGGATAATATAATATTCATGACTTTTTTTAGCAAAAGCTTCAATAAAAGCTGCTTCATGTAACAAACAGGTGAGAAAAATCATTTTTTGAGTAAGTATAAAAATAACCAAGATATAAGACGGATAAGAAGTCAATCCTTTGTCATTGAGTAGTCATTGACAAGTTAAGGTGACTAAACAAATCATCATGATTGATTTGTCAATGACTATCATTTCATCTTAATAGGTACTCAGGGATGGCAATTAATTTTTCAGTCTTAAGATTGCAGTCCTAAGATTGCAAATGTCAAAAGATCTCAAAAGCAATCCCATTAGTTTGCCCATGTGCTCATTTCCCTTCTCTAGAGGTATGCCATCGTTTTTGGCATAGAAAAGAGAAACGAGCACATGGACTTCTTTCTGCTACTTCTTCTTCTTTTTCATTAATGGCGGATAATACTTCTTTCTATCTCTCTCCCTTCTCCATGACGCACACGTGCGGTCCGCGCGATTTTCACCCGGCTGATCCGAGAGGTGAGAAAAAGGTTGCCTTATAAATTTACAACCCATTAAAATGAATTTTCATTACGCCTGTTTTAATAGGCGGCGTAATCTTTATTGTCTGCGATAAAAATCAGCGCTTTTAGGATTTAGGCAACACAAAAATCATATTGTCAGATTTAGGCCAAAGAATCTTATTATCTACAAGCCTGTAGGCCTGCCAAGATGCATTGCGCTAACTAGCGTTTCTATTCGATTCGTTTTTAAACCAATCGCGTCACTGGTAGATGAGACGTGATACCGTGATACGAAGAGTCACGTGATCTACCAGTGACGCGATTGGTTTAAAATCGAAACGAATAGAAATGGTAATTAGAGTAGTGCATCTTGGTTAGGGCCTCTGTTTTCTATCGACTCGAAATGTATGCAGTTGAAATATATATATATATATATATATATATATATATATATATATATATATATATATATATATATATATATATTATAAGCTGTTAGAGTTATCTGTCTTTTTTTTTTCAAACTTATAAAGAGACATGTAATAAGTGTCCATTTTAGCCACAATTGAAAACCCAGTTGGTTTTTGTAATAGTTGGCGAGCTCGCGCGGTAGCCCGCGGTAATTATTATATTTTTTTTTACATAAGAGGTTACTCCTCTTACCACAGATATCAGCTTATACATTTTGTCAAAATGGAAAATCGCTAACTTAGTGTTATGCATCTTGACTACGCTCCCTGACGTTATAGTCATGTCATACCTGTGGCTCGACACAAAATACACTCGGCTAACGCTATCTTTATCGAAAATGTATAGGATTGACGTAACACACACAGGCTAGCTATAAGTTTCGGATTCCATTTACCATCAGCGGACCTATTAAGGGCGTTATCGATGTGGATAAAACAGCTATCACTTTCTAACCAATATGTAAGCGCGAGAGTGAGGGATGCATTATCGACCGCGATAAAGGCCACCATCAGCCACCATGATACGGGCCCTGGGGCCCTAATATGGCTGCGTTCTTCGCGTGACAAAGTTTGGCTAAGGCATCCGTCACCTTCTGACACGTAAATAAGTACGAGAGTGACGGATGCTTTATCCACATTTGACTCGCGATATAGACGCAGCCATACTAGGCCCGCTGGTGGTCTGCGTGCTTTTTGATTTTTTAATGCCATACTAAAGCAGTTTCTTTCTAACCAGAAAGAAACGCTAAGCTGATAAGTTTGAATTTAATTCTAGCAAAACACTCGAACGCATTAGAAATTAAATTTATCACCAATAAAAAGCTAAATTTCACGAAAAATACTAAACTAATTGCCTTCCAGTCTATTCTGGGTGTTTATATCCTCGCTAATGACGTTGGAAGGGCCGTTCCATCACGCTCTGGGCATTAGGGGTGCTCACAAACAATAATAGTGTTTAAATTGCACCCACAAATTTATTGTAATTACCCAAATACGCCCCTTGCGTGTCCTGTACTGTCGACTTTAATGATTCGAAAGTTATACGCCGCTACGCATTAGGCTTTGTTGAAAGCCTAAGATCATTTACATGTTTTCAATAGATAATTTTCTAAAAACTTCCCGTCATTTTTGTTACATTATACATAATTGTTTTTCCTATATTAGTTTTTATTGTGATGGTTTTTAAAGGTATGTCGCTGACTTCTTTCTATAGGTAGTATTATGGTGTCTTTTTTTAAAATGAAGAGGAATGTATTTACTAGCATCGTTCACATTAAACCCCTTATAATTCTTTGTATTGCAAAATCATGATTGCTTCTTTTTCGAAAAACGTTCTCATCAAAAAACATTCCAAAAACAATATATTTTTTTAAATTTCGGCTAAATACCACGCCGTGTCCTCCGTTAGATGCATCGGAAAACTCAAAATGACCGGCTAATTAAACAAAATGTAAAGGCTCGGCTCAAAGAGGCACTTGATTATAATAGACGGAGGATTTACCAGTAATTAGTAGACTGCTCGTTAGCTGCGCAAACTTCAACGGACGGCTACCAAAGTACCAAGCAATGCAATGCGAAGCTGGGATAAAATTTATAGTGAAGTTGATTGCAAGGGTTTGGTGTTTGGTACTTGGTATTGATTAGGTGTCGTTCCAATGAGCAGTTAAAATTACTAATAACTGCTTGTGGGAATTGGAATTGACTTCAGTAAAAATTGTTACTTTGATTTACTGTTTTTAGGGTTCCGTACCCAAAGGGTAAAAACGGGACCCTATTACTAAGACTCCGCTGTCCGTCTGTCTGTCTGTCACCAGGCTGTATCTCATGAACTGTGATAGCTAGACACTTGAAATTTTTACAGTAGATGTATTTCTGTTGCCGCTATAATAACAAATACTAAAAACAGAATAAAATAAATATTTAAGGGGGGCTCCCAAATAACAAACGTGTTTTTTTGCCGTTCTTTGCTAACGTTGTATAAATAATGGTACGGAACCCTTCGTGCGCGAGTCCGACTCGCACTTGGCCGGTTTTTTCAACCCAAAGAACTCGAACCGTAGTTTCGTGTTTAAAATTATCGTACAGAAAGAAAGAAAAAATGAATATTCAGACATCTAACAAGAGGATCCTTACTTTCCTCGATTGATAATCTACAACTCAGTAAATAATTATGTTTTGTATTTTCTAGTTGTTATTGTACGCTCACTTACAATATTTTCATCGTCATCATCATCATCATGTCAGCCGAAAGACGTCCACTGCTGGACATAGGCCTCCCCTAAGGCTCTCCACTCAGACCGGTCTTGTGCTTTTCGCATGCACCGCAATCCCGCGATTTTTACAAGGTCGTCACTCCATCTTGTTGGAGGCCTACCTACACCTTCCTAAAATACAACACCCGCAATATACCTACAATTTAAGGAGATCTACAGTTGGCCAGGATTGACATGTTTTTATTTAATGTCATTGTTTACTTTTTCGCCGTATCATTTAGTACAAAAAATTCACGCCGTTCGTACTCTTTTAGTAGGAAAAATTCTGAAATCTTCATACGCAAACAGTTTCACAGCAGATTTCAATCATCATTCCTTTACTCGATCCTGTCCCACTTAATATGCGATACCATGCAATACCGGATTAACTGAAATACAATATTTATGAACACATTCTGATATTCATTCCCTCGCGTTTCAGAATGGAGTCAATTTGACACTTCATTACCATACTCGGTGACAAGTATATTGCCTTCACGAGTTCCCGTCATTTCTTTGTCACGTGTAAGGTAAAAACGGAGTAGAGCGTTTTGTTTTTCCAAATCGAATTTGTCTTTTGTTTTTGTCTAGCGTTTTTTGTCTTTGGTGGTATTGATTTGATAACGTTTCGTTTTTGCTTGGATTTGGTTGCGTAGAGAATAAAAGCTTGGTAAAATGAATTGTAAGCGTTAAGTATTTTCCATAATAACATTGATAACCTAAAGTGAAAGGAAGATAAGTCAAACTTGACACTTCACACTTGTCGTGGCAGTATACAATTTATAACCTGAGGGTTTATTGTCTAACGCACTCGCAATCACGATCGTTTTCATTTTGAAAATCGAAGGCTTGTCTGCATACAAAATGAAAACAATTGCTCCAATTTGAAGCCGGTTGCGATTGCGAGTGCGTTAGACAATAAGCCCTCAGTTCTTGGGTTTGACGTTATATTTTTTACTGAAATGGGATAATTCAGGATTGATTTCTGATTTTCCTTTTACCATAGACTAGGGTGCATTATAAAGAAAAAGTTGGATATTACCATCGATAATTACAACGACATGGGCTAGCTGGAAGAAATCTCATAAAGAGATAAGTTGGCCTTTCTACTAGTTTTATTTTTATTTTGCCCGTGTTTTGTATTTCTTGTTTATTCTTGTACAATAAAGGGTATACATACATACAAACATAATTCAATGTTATTGTGCTGCTAAGGTCTACATATCTATCTAACGTTAAAAGAGCGATTAATTGCACCTTTAACGAAATAATTTTGCATAACATTTTCATCGAATCGTTGTCAAACTAATATCAATAGAAATCATCATTATTTTAGGATTAAACATACTGCCAATCACAAAAAAAAATGAGTATGAGAATCACATACGACCACTGACTTTACGATAGGAATACTTTTCGTTCAAATCTAAAACCTAAGTAAAACAGAATTCGATGACTTAACACACCTTTATGAAGACATTGAAGAAATCTTTCATTCGATTTATTTCTCTTTTGAGTTAGAACGCTAACCCATCCGCTGGCGCCCTACCCAGGCGTCAGCCGTAAAAGCCAAACAACGCTGGTAAAAGCTGCCATATCAACCTGAGACGCTTCGCACGTGGGTTAAGTTAAGGAGTATAGCGGAAATGTCGCGGTGAAACGTTAAAAAAAGGCTCTTAGTCTTTTGATATTTCTTTTCTATTTATTTCCTAGTTCAAACATGAAAGAAGAGGGGCTGATGGTAACGATTCTTAAAACAACCGGTAAACATTCTTTAAATGTATGTACTGTCAACCTTTCTAGGCCCCTAAGAACTTTGTCAACGTGACGTTGTAAACCAAATTATAGGAAGTCTCTTACGTTTTGGTTGTCAATGTCACTTTAACATAGTCCAAAGTGGCCTAGAAATCAAATTGGGTGACTTATTAAGAAAAAACCAGGGACAATCTTGCACAAATTGACTTCGTCTAGGTTTGTACTATGTGTACTAGACAACAATAAACTTAATTATATAGATAAATACATACCTAAATACACAAAAAGTAACCAAGACTACGAGTAGGACTACGTATAAATTAGCAATATGCTTTGAAAACCTTTTCCAGAAATAACTGAGAACTAATTGAAAATGTTCTCTTACCAAACAAAATTTAAGAATATTCAATGAAGTTACTGAGATTTTCTCACAAAAAACTTCTACAAGTTGTGAAGTTTCTCGTTTGTGCAATTACTACTTATAATCGATGGTGAAATGATAAGAAAATTCTTTGTAAAACCAGACATAAAACTGAAAGTTAATGATTCCTATAACAGATAAACTTCAACGATGATAAAATTGTTTAAACAGGGTTAGTTTCGACTTCGTTACCCAGTTGATGAAACGTTTATGAAATTGGAGGATTAAAAAGTGACAGATATCCTAATGGGACATAATTCTGTGGATCTAATGAAATGGGATAAAAGTCTTCTGAGGTTTAAGTGAAAAAGGATGTAAGTCTATTAGTCTCTGTATATGAATAATACCCTTTTTTATAACAAGCTAAGTCGACTTATATCCATTTTCACTAGGGCCACAGAGTTACTAATGAACGCTGGAGCAACTTTAAACTAAATTACCACCTTAGTAAGTAAAGAAAATAAACTTATTTGAATTGTGCTCCTTACGCCAGAATGTTCTGTTTTAAGCCACCCCCGTTGCTTTGTATAAGTAAAATTCGATTGACATGTCATCGAGCCGCTTTCCCTGCCTTTTTATATTTTTGCAAATGTCATCTTTATGGGCACGAGGGGGCTTTTGTGGGCAAATAAAAGAGTTTATATAAGTGGGTGGGAACTGAATTAATTTGGAATTTGATGTGTTTCTGAAGGACGATTTGAATTTCATTGTGTATTTTCATGATATAATTATTCATGTTTCTAAAATAAGCCACTGTTACAATTCTTTGTGTTTTTCACGCCATTTTGTTTCTTGAAATTCATAAAGAAGTTTTCTAATGAACAAATAAAGACGAATTATTTTTAATTATCCCCGTGTGGTTGCCGGGTTAGAATAGTGCCACTCCATGTCTTCCCGTGGATGTCGTAAGAGGCGACTGAGGGAATAAAGGCTTGTAAGTAGTATTGTTAGGCAATGGGTTTGCAACCTGTCACTAATACGCTGGTTAACATCTTAGCCTTATTTGTGCAAAATGTGGTTACAGAATTATCAACAAGTTTTAAGAGTTGTAGGTAATTCTGTAGCTCTGCCTACACCACTCTGAGATTACAGGCGTAAAGGTATGTATGGATGTATTTTTAAGTATTCTATCCAACTGAATCAATTAATAGGTTTTATGCACTACAATGATTAATACCTATACTTATTTATTTATAGTTGCAGAAATTATGACAATCCGATCCAATCCGACAGCTAGACAATATTCAACTGTTTAGTTATAACAGTTAAAATGCCTAAATTAACAGATGTATTACTATTTCGTCCAGCTTTCAATACTGCAATTACAAATGTGCAATCTGTGGAATTGACAGCATTTCGCTGTCTCCTGTCAATATGTCACCAGCATTTACGCATGATCTCAATTAATCCTGTAGCTCTCACCGATCCAATATTCGTCTCTGTCCAAGCCAATATCGTGTGGTAACATTGTGATTTCAGAATTCAATTCTTGCTCTCTATTTACTAGGACCTTATTATATACTAGTTTATGCTTTCGTAGAATTTGTTCAAAGGTCTTTCGGGAAGATTTTTTTGGTGCAAAGTAGCTTCTATTGCATTTTGGTACTTACCTCTAAATATGTATACAAATAGGTACCCATGTAGGGTATGACTAAAAATGGAGAAGGCTTATGATATGAACAGCAGTGGAATAATAACACAGGCTAAAAATCAAAACTTGGTGGAATAAATTGTGTGTAATGCATAATTCCTAACTCCTGTATTTTTACTGATTAGAAAAAAAACTATGGAGCTGCAAAAAAACTATTTCTACTCCTTTTCATAGGCAAAGATAACATGTCAAAAGCAAAGATTTTCCAGGTAGAAAAGAGCCCTTGTTTCCTTGCTTTATACTTTCAGAAATTCTTATTCTAACTACTTTATTTCTCGCTACATCATCCAAATTATCTCACCTTTCTTTCTAAAATGCAGACTTGATTTTTTCTGTCTTCTTAATTGCACCGTTAGCAAAAATGCTATATCCAAGAATTTCACACAGTAACAATGCAAATCCACCTTCTTAATCCAAAAGATCACATCTAGTGCTTACTGTTGAGGAACAAGCAAGCTCATTCCCGAAAGTACAAGGTTCAACTTGCTTTGGCTGTTAAATGACAAATGTGCCATTTTGAGGAATTGTGTTTCTGGACAGAATCGTTGCGTCATCACTAGCAGCCTGCAGATTTCCGTCTTTGAAATCGTCCAATTAAAACGTTCCTAACGTGTTCAATGCCAAAAACTAGATTGAAAAGGAAAACTTACAGACCTGGTTTTTCATAATGTCTGCAACGTTATTCCAAAATCGAAAAAAATCCGACTTAATTTAGGGGATGAAAGAAGGCATACCTAGAATTTCGTATGGAAATATCCAGTTTTACAATGAATGAATTTGAATGAGAATTGGTTTAATTATTTACTTAGAAACTGTCTCAGTTTTTGACTCCGATCATCGATATAAGTAGGTAGATGAATGGTGTGGTCAATATTTGTTTTATGCTTGTAAACTCTATATTGCCAAACAAAAGAGATAACAATTATAATACATACATACATTAAATCACGCCTGTTTCCCAGAGGGGTAGGCAGAGACCACTTCTTTCCACCTGCTACGATCTTGACAAATCTCTTTCGCAACAACAACACAATAACAACAACACAACAATAACAATAACAAAATACAATTATAAAATATATATAAATATAGCAAGAATGTAATTGCGAACTTGCTTGCTTTTTAGCATTGCCATTCAACGTAGCAATGCCATCAACATTTTGGAAACGATGCCCACTGGTAGCGGTTTGTTAGATTAGAGTAGTTTTCAGTAAGTTCGTTCGTTTGTTTTAATTGCTTCATAGAAATTGATACGCATTACGTTAGGAAAAAACTCGTCTCTGATATCTCAAGATTGGTTTAATTCTCTTCACGTTTGAGTTTAAAATCGTACGTCACGGAATATGAGAAACGAGGTTTTTTCAAACCAATGAAGATTAGCTCCTTAAGCTTCTTTAATAATGGAAGCTGAAGATGTAAAACATAAAGGACTGTCTATTAAATCAACCTAAAAAAATACCCAATGGAAGACATGGAGTGGCAACAGTGAGTTTATGTATGTATGTATGTATGTAAAAAAATACCCTCCTCGAATAATATGTTAAATCGATAACTAATAACTTTATATCGTCTTCTAGATAGTAAGTCACATTGGCCGACTATAAACAGTCCCGCAAGAATATTTAGGCCGACCCAGTTCTCCAAGTAGCGCTTAGCTTTAATATATTCCGCAGTATTTATACTGGGCACTAGGAGATAAAATCTAGTCACCTTTACCTTGAGACGGTTTAAAGTAAGTAATTACAGTATGTACAGTAATTTGTCGTCAAACAAGGGTATAACGCGCGGCCTGTTCATATGTGAATATCACATTCGCAAAACTAGCATAAGTCGTGCACAGAAAGAGAAAGACAGAGAACACAGCAAAGAACATATTAACAAATAATAATAGTAACACGCAAAAAGTACCTACAAAAGGTAGGTAGGTTCATGATATACACAAACATATATGTTTTTTATGTACCTTTGTTTCAGAAAACTCACATTAACCAAAATGAAGCACTAGTTATAATATTTCTTTGCAACAGAATAAAACCACTGGAGTTTTATAAAACTTCTATCATTCTAATTGGTAGGTAACTTAATTAATTAGGGGTTTGCCCTTGAGAGGGAAATGGATAACGCTTAATTAGAAAGCCGTTTCCCGAGTTTTAAAAGTGGTATTTGTTTTTCTACTTTCCACGAATTTGGGCATTTACTGTAGAAGTGACCATTGCGTCCCTAGAGGCATTAAGGAAAGTTAGATTTTTAATAGAAATTCAGCTAATTTCTAGAAGGTTTTTACTCGGCGGTATTACCAGCAATAAAAAAGATGAACGATTTTTATTAAGTAAATAGGTCGCACTGGCACTTTTACACGTAAAAAATATACCAACGCTTCCCAAGAGGAGACCACTGCTGAGAAGAAACGCCGGCGCCGTAAGAAACGTATATCACAAGTTATAAATCATATAATTTATTGCAAATAATTATGTAAGTGTTAGCTCTTAAACTAATAATTACAGTTTAACATGGACAATAATTCTTGTTAGACTAAAATTGACCTTGACATTTATAAATTTAAGTTTTACAGATTTTTAGATTAGACATCACATCACTCGTACAAAACTAAGCATTATGATTAATCTTTGTGCCAAGTAAAGGGCAGCATTTTGGTCACGAGTTGCGTCGACCAGGCGCTATGAAAGATCTCTCGAAAGAAGGAGTTGTTAAGTTAAATACAATCTTAATTATACCTATTTTATATAAACAATATCTTTGTTTCACAGTTCAAAGTGTTAAAAAAGAACTCCCACGATAAGATTTTGGAAACGCGTGTTGCTGAATTTTTTACTGAAAATATGATTAACATTTAAAACTGGAGCAACATATTCGAGTGGAGTTATCGATTGTACTCTTTAATACTATTTTATTTCATAGTTTATGTATCTGCCACGGTATTTAAACGATTTTAAAATAAAACACATACAAGGAAAATAAAAAATGGACCGTAAAAAAATGAAAATGTCCTTATAAAATTTTCAAAATGCAAAGCGCATTTCTATAAAGCTCAAACGCACGTCAAGGGTCTGCAGTCCAGACGTTCGTTTTATTGCTCCAAGCGTTTGAATTCTAAGAATTCTGAGTCCACTTCGCACCTGCCCGACTTTAGGCAGTAAACTGTGATTTATATCGAATTGACGACAGTCAGGAGAGCTCGTAAAGCAATAAATAGACAAGTCACAAATCACCATGCCCTTGACTAGATACATAATGCTAACGTTAGCATACATACAGTGGTGGTCACATAATTAGGAACGCTTGCGTTTGTCCCATACAATCGCCTACAAATATGACCTTTCAATTTTGACAACCATCAACCAAGGTATAATTTATCGCTGTTAAAAACGAATGTTTCATTTTATAGGAATTTAAAAACTGGTACGAACGGCTTCAGAACGGGCACCTATTATTTAATCGAAACACCTACAACGAACGTATCAATAAGCAGAATTATTTCACCCGAGAAATTGATGTGTCGATTAATATCCTCCATAGTGACCGTTCTTGTACTAAAATTGAGATTTTAATATTTTTGTTTTTTTTTCAGGTAAGAAGCAGGAAAACTAGTAAACGGTAACTCGGGGTAAGCTTTCACCGCTGCGCACTAACCTAGCAATACCAAAAGATTCGCAGGTTGCTGGGCAGTTGAAAATATGACAACCCACCCGTGGAATTACTTGTATAGAGGATTCCATCTTAGTATTCCTATTGGATATAGAATAAAGTCACTTTATACCAGTAGTCGACTTTATATGAGTGCGAAGAATGGGAAATGGGTCATTATTCGAGCGTTTCAACCGCCTCACTTTTGTGGACATATTTTATTAGGCGTATATTTTGATGCCGTTTTTGGATATTTGTTAGATGTCCGCTAAACTTAGATACCAAATCAGAAACAAAATCGAAACCTGCAGTCACTTCTACAAAAATGTGACCACGAAAGTGATTCGGAAAAAACGCCCAAATAATGACCCAAATAAATCTTTTGTACTCTTGCCACTCATACCGGCCGACTTCAGGTTTCTGGCTGATCACGGCTGACTTTACCTTACGTCTAACACGTATGATTTACTTAGTCTCTCACGATATTTATTCTTCCCCAAGAGCATCTATAATCACAACACTTTAGCACAGTGTAAACAGTAGTTCGTCTTCAAACAAAGGCATATCGCGCGGCTTGCATGTGTGCGTGCCTCAACCGTACGCGCCGCGAGCCACCACAAGCAAACTTAACAGGACGGACCGAGCCGGTCTAATCAAGGCCGCGCCGTCGCCGCGTTTGGTTGCGTGCGTATTAAGTAGCGAGCGACGCGCATCGACGCAACGCAACCCTAGCGCCCGAGCGACAAAATAGATAAGACAAGCTTTTAAAGGCCGGCGACAGTTAATTGAATTTATTATTTTATTATGTTTTTTTTTTTCCTTAATTAATGGCTTTCACTCCTTGTTTTAACAAGGTGTATTTCGCCAGTATCGAGTTTTAGACAATCGCCATGAACTTATTAGAGAAACAAGTCCATGGATATCACACGCGATGACAATTGTTCGGTTAAAGAGATTAACTCTGGTGGACTAAACAGAAGCACATGGGGCTTGCTCCACGCGCTTCTGTCAAGTCCATTATGATTTATTAGTTATTATTCTAAGTTAGCGATTTTCGAAAATCTACAATATTGTATAAGATTGACGTAAGCTGATGCCCTAGACAAGATGCATTCGGCGTTCGTTCTCGTTATCCAAAATGTATAGGATTGACGTCAGCTGTCAGACGGTCGCGTCGAACGCCTACATCAATTCCATACATTTTGTTAAATTTCGAAAATCGTTTACTTTAGAGTTAAGCAACTTGTCTAGCCTCACTGATGACAGATCGCTCGACCGCTTATGTCAACTCACTCCATACATTTCGAGTCGATAGAAAACATCGCTAGCAGCGTTTGTATCTTAGCTACCGTCTGGTATACCTACACTTTAGTACCTTGTCTATTTAATGTCATGTTTAAACTGCCACAACGATTAAAGTGACAAGGTACTAAAGTGTATAAATATTTATGAACTCGACTGTACTTCCCGATCACGAGTCGACATTCTTAGCCTCACGGGTCCAGTTTCATCGATAACCTCAACATTGTTCCTCAATAAGCGTAGATTATCTTCTCCGCCATGGACACGCTTATGTATTTATTCACGCTTATAATGCCTTACTCATTAAACCAGCGACAAAGTTGAGTGTTCTGGACCGCGTAATTGCAAAATGCGAAGTTTGCCCAAACACCCCGCCAAGTTAAGGCCACCTGACACTGGACATTAATAATTTAAAGCCCACATTCGCTTCGTCTAACCTAAAATAGCATAACGCTACCTAAATTCTGGTTCATTTCTAGAACAAAGTGACGTTGCAAGCCAGAGTCATCATCAAAATCACAAACTAGGTTTTGCTGCTGAAGTTGTTTATCGTTTTTCTGACGGGAACTGCCTAGAAAATTTTGGACTCTAACTTCATGTTAAAAAAGTCAAAAAGTGGTAAAGGACATTCTTGGTGGAATATAAAATTGGCAAAATGGAACGCTGGCCCGCCATAGAACTGTGTCGCCGTGACATTTTATTCGATAACTCTTACGATTTGGTTTTAAAGTCACTGTGACACAGTTCTATGGTCAGGGTTCAGGGTCTAAAGCCTAAGCGCATACGAGCGCTCTGAGCAATATAAACCGCTTAATAATTCGTCCACGAATTAATAGACGAGTTGCTTACGAAAGAAGCAAGCTTTAAAACTCGACTGCATTCTTTGATAAAATTACCCCCTCCTCCATTTCTGTGATATCATAGACAATCATCAATGGTAGGTACTACTATACTGCATAACTAACAAATTTTATATGGATCAAAATGCACCCTACGTATAATTTAGTAAGGTGAATTTTGCTCCTTATTAAATTTGTTAGTTACGCAGTTTAGCAGAATCACCGACGCTATTTCACTCCTACAACCAAAAATAATCTAAATCTGATTAAATCTATCAAGCAGATTAAACTGCAGAGCATGCCAAAGACATAGACATACATACACACGAAAAACATAACCCTCCTTCTGAAAAAGTCGGACAAAAACCCCTGGATGCGGCTAAGTTGAATCTGTTCCCAAATTAAAATTAAAACTGGCATTAAGGCCTTGAATCGTTAGTCTTAATTTGAGTTGCCCGATGAGTTAGGCCCGGGTTCAGTGGAAGCGAAGCTATTTATCATAATATGGGACGTAGTTCTGCAAACGGGAACCAAACTACAAAGATCTGGCAATAAAATGTCAACTGTCATGCTGAGTACTGTGGGTTGATTCCCGTTTGCAAAATCTTTGTGGGTTGGTTCCCATTTGCAGAACTACCTCCGTTTTATCCGCTGCAAGAGTGTTCTGTGGACCTAGTCAAGATGCATAACGCTGAGTTAAATGTAAAGGATTGACATAAGCTGATGACAGATCGCGTCGACCGCTTACGGCAACTTCATATATTTTGATAGATAACAAAAACGGACTTGACAGAAGCGCGTGAAGCTAACCCCATGTTTTAGTCCACCAGAGTAAATGCTATTTAACCGAACAATTATTGTCCTCGCGTGTGATATCCATGGACTTGTTACTCTAATAAGTCCATGGTGATCGTCTAAAACTCGATACTGGCGAAATACACCTTGTTAAAACAAGGAGTGAAAGCCATTAATTGAGAAAAAAAATAAAGGTAACAGAAACGTTTTCAACGTTTGCTTCTTGGCTCGCTTTATTTGGCTTGCTGGGTTTGCGAGCTTTATTTCGTAGTTTGCACGAAATCATTTATCAACACACATCTCTATTTAACGAAGCTATTAATCCGCTCGCTTTTGGTGTGGCGGGGCCGTTAAATTGAAATGCACAGTCAGCCTCGCAGCGTGATTGACGAGCGCCAGCGGTGAGCAAATACGATACGCGCACCGGCCTTTACAGGCGACATGGGTACGACACGGGGGCGACACGACAACGATCAGAGACTATTTCACTTAGTTTTTACTGCTTAGGAAAATAATATTAATTATTAACTTAATTTTTATCGTCTAGGGAATAAGAGCTGCCATAGCGTTAATTTAACTTTCCTTCACTCATATTTCTATGTTTAAAACTTTATTTTCTAACTGTTATTGATCTAGAAAGATATATATGAACAAAGATAGAACGATAGATATTCACGCGATAAACGCAACCATACTAGATAGGCCCGCAAGTCTTTATTATTACCATACAACGGATTGACTGGGGCAAAAATGTACCAGTGCTAGTGATTCATTAAATATCGACAAAGTCTATCGACAACTTTTTTCGTGACATATGGATCTTACATGTCTTGCAAAAGTAAGTCGTACCTTTATCTTCTATATGTGAATGATGAGCATTCCATGAAATAAACGATATTTTTTCTTTCGAGGCATTTTTAACCGACTAAAAAACCGGACTTGCTTTAGTGGGTGAGAATCGTTACTGTACTGTAGGTATCTGTACTCAACTACTTCTAAGTTCGACCGTACCTATACATAAGTCTAGAAATGTCTCAAATCTAGGTCATAAGTTACCTCGAGCTGGTCTAATGGACGGTAGACGCTTCCGAAAGGGAAATCGAATAAGTCTTTAGCGCTCGTCTTTGGAATTTGGAAGTAAACGTTACTCGTAGGTTTTGGTTAAGAAATAAAATAGTAGTTTTAAATCCTCAAAAGATTAGGTAAAAATAAACGTCGAAAACCTACAAGCGTAAACGAATTTACAGAGGCTCTATTCAATACGGTAAAACCATATTGTCTTTGACATGCTATCGTATTGTTTCTAACTCGGCCGCCATTACGGTTAAGTAATAGGAGTTATAGTAACGTTGACATTACGATAACTATATCTAAAATATAAAATACCTATATCTAAGCCCGTGTTAAACAAAAACGGCAATCTAACCAACCAATCTTCGATGTAGGTACTGACAAAACAATTGACATCCTTCTCCTTTTTCTTGAAATTGTAATTAATGCACTATTTTGTAAAAAGTTTTCTCGAACGACTTGATACATGACTAACTACTTAATAAAAGTTCCGTTTAAAGTCGAAAATTTATGTAACTATTCTATTTTTAACGTGATTCAGGGAAGTTTAAAAAACAAAAACGATTTTAAGCTGTTTCTGTGTTTATTGTGACGGAATGTTAAAATCCTTTTAACATTTTTTTCACTAACCCAATAAAACACACTCATCAAACTCCACTATTTCCCAAAAAGGCTCAATTAAAAACTACGGCGACCACAATTCTTAAATTCCCAGGACAGTCCCGTTACGTCTAAAGGCCGCCACACACGAGTTATTAAATTTGCAAGCGCGTCACTAATTATCGGGCCGACTCAGACAAGTATTTATCAGAAAACGGAGCGGGCAACAAAGCGAGCAGTTAATCATTATCTCTAATAAAAGGTACCGATCGCGATGACTTGTGTGTTTGCCTTTGTTTTGGTTTTGTTTAGTTAATTTAGGTTAGATGCCATTGCCGATACGTATAAATAATAATGTATTTTTGAAACGTGTTAAGTGGCCGGAGTAGCTTTAATTTTCGGGTATTGTATATTTGTTGTAGAGAACTACGGTAAATTTATATTTAATTTATAACAAAATGCTATTGGACAATTTCTAAACATTTTCACGTATCAAGATGTGTAATTGCGCAAAAGATGTCACAAAGTATTGTATCTAACTTTAAACAAGCGGGATTTAATGAAATTCACAATGTCTTTCAAATCAAACTTCCCAGCCAGTGAGCACAAAATACAGCTAAAAAGAATTTGTAAGCTTTCTAAATTTTGTAGATTAGTTTAGTTTCCAAACCTAACTTTGTTAATATATTTCCAGTAAACCACACGAATTTTATTCCCCCGGCTCAAAATAGCGGACCAAATAAAACTATCAAGGGTAGGTATTTATTCTATGACCTAAGTCCCGATTTCCATATGCATGAGTGCCAGACGGTTGAACTGGCTGGCCGATTAAATTCTCCACTTAATCCCTCGGCGTAAGGTTCTTTATCGCTTGACTGAATTCTCAAGAGTCCATTTGACTAGTACATATTAGTAAAAGTTCCCAACTTCCCGATGTAGGGTGGCTATAGGTTGGGGTTTAGGGGCAGTTTGGCGTTATTGGCTGATTAAAACTGATTTAAGTTAGGTTTTCTGTCGCATGCTCGCTTGTGTTAGTTGTGCTTTAATCGGGAGAAATTAAACCAGAAATAAGTTCTAGTCTGACGCAAGAATTTAAATACATCGAATACTTTTAGTACTAGTTTTAGTGACATTATGAAGGCGCTATTAATTTTATCTTTGTACGAAAGATATAATAAAGGTTAACTACAATGTATACGCTACTTTAAGGTAAGTTGGAGAAGCATAAATTTTATCAAGTATTTATCTGGTATCAGTCTGCGGCGCTAGTTCCTTGTCTTAAAAAATACGTTCAACTTGCACTCTGTCTTGAAACTAGAACATTGACTTTTAAGTCCCACTTCAACGTAATTTAGCACACTCCCAGCTCCAAGCTTCTTTCCCATCTCAACTTGTAAAGTGAAAAGTCATGAAGGTCCCATTCCACACAACTTCTTGGTCACCCTACTTCTCACTATCCGAAATAAAATATTTATACGAACGGAGAGCACTTTTTCTCTTTGATTCAGTGGTTATATTGGCCGCCTGTTTGGCGGTTATAAATGTGTTTGGGGTTGCCAGCAATAAATAAAATTAGTCACAATGGATGCTTCTTTTAAGTTGATTTTATTAAAACGCTGATAAGCTGAGTGCATTTGATGTACCTAGTAGTTATGATAATAAATCTCTAAGGCTGCATTTCGCCGAATTTGGAATAAGACTTAAGTATATGAGACTAGAGGACGCGCCCGCGACATCGTACGCGTAGAATTAGTTTCCCGCTACTTCCCCCATTTCTTCCCGTTGGGGGTCGATTTTCGGAAAATCCTTTCTTAGTGCTCACTTACATCATAAAAGGAACCTCTGTACCAAATTTCAAGTTTCTAGGTACAGTAGTTTCGGCTGTGCGTTGATATATAAGTCAGTAAGTCAGGTTTGCGTACATTTTGATTTTCATTATTCTCTAACTTTAAAATTATCCGGGATGTGAAGTAGGTAGCCTATATGTTAGTCTAGGGTAGAAGCTAGCTCCAATCCAAATTTCATTCAAATCCGTCCAGCCGTTGCATTGTGAAGGAGTAACACACACAAACTTTAGCATTGATAATATTAGTGGGATTATCATACAGATTTTATAAAATAAAAAATAAAAAACAAGCAATGTTATTTGTTTATCTTTTGCCATAAACAGAACAACAAAAGACAAGATTATTTAGAAATACGTTTATTCTCATGACATGAGTGGTATAGGAAGTGCATAAATTAAGTAATTGCATGAAATTGTTTCCGTGTTAGTAAACCTGTTTTTGTTCTTTAAAGTCCAATTTAAAAATATTAACATAAACACGCGCCATTGCGGTAGAGAATTTGAATAATGCAGCGTTGTAAGGGCACAGTGGGAACTGTATAAGGTTATGGGTCGCGGGTTCGAATCCTTTTACTGAGTTTAAGTGCTTTTGTACGATCTTCTACTTCAGTATTATTACAGTAATACTTCTCTTTCACTAGCTCTCATTCACTCTTATGCTAGTCTACTAAATTTACCCGTGTTTAGGGTTCCGTAAAAAAGGAACCCTTTTTAGACTTCGGTGTCTGTCTGTCTGTATGTCAGACCAGTTTTTCTGTAAAACTATAGAAGCTATGAACTTGAAATTTGGCATAGTTGTATAACTGGCTTGCCTGCATCTGTTTTTAGCAAAAACAATTTGAAATTATTTTTCTAAATCAATGAAAAGGGGTCTAGAATGGGGGGTTGAAAAATGAAAGTGATTTATTTGCCATTTGCGTTGCTTACCCTGAGAACTATAAATAGCTGCTTCTATGCTAGTAATTTTATCTTCTATCTTACTCACACATTAGAACACAATGCGAACATTTCTGCTTGCCAGCTTTTTAACCACAGAACAGAAAAAACAGTAGAAGTGTCAAGTGGGCGTGTAACGTGTGGCATAGTTATGCAGAGTTCCGCATAACCTACCATACATTTGCCGCGACCGCTTATTTCGATATTTTGATATTTCGATATTTCTAAAATAGGAAATAAATCCTGAAGCATGCCTAAATGTAATATTTTGGGGTGTAAAAACGATAGCCGCACCAAAATCATTTTCCATGGTGGCGTGTTGTTTTTATGATAGTTTGAGTATTGGCGACAACAGGTCTGATACTAAGCGAAGCTCATGCCACTTCCACTGTTTTTTCTATTCCGTGTTTTTAACCGCAATCCCACGCCACAAACAGAAACTAAAACAACACAAAAATATAATTTCTTAGTACGGATTAACACTAAGATAAATAATCTGGTTTTATCTCTATTAATAATGCCACAAATATAAGCATACAATAGTCAACCTTAGCGGGTTTCACATAAAGGTCATATTATTCAGGTTTTAAAGGATTATTGGTAATGGGACGTTTCGTACACATGTTGCGGGAGTTGAGCGATTTAAGGAAGTACTTATTTTTAGGGAGAAAAAGTTCGAGAAGATATCCGTTGAGGGTTCCGTAGTAAAAATATTAAAATAAAGTCGCCTCGCTCTGGTTTTGGACGAAAATTTAAATATTAGTTCTAATAGTTTTTAGAAATATGTAAAGAATGGAGTGATTTTTTATGCCGTTTAACCATGATTAATATAATCTGACCAGCGAGTCGCGACACAAGCAACTTTTTTCAAATTCTTCACATGGCATCAATTTTACCTATGAAACAAGCTGTCACATTACGCGTACCCATCCAGTCGTGTTGTGCATTTCGAGTTAGATACTAGGCTAGTAATATTTCAAATTTGCCCCCATTTTTTTTTCACCCTCTACTCACTCAATTACCTATTTATAGCGATGCATAAGCCAAAATATACACATGAGTAAAATTAACCATGATTTATACAAACAACACCCAAATTTGACCCTAGCGGGATTCAAACTCACCACCACAAGCAACAGCCAGTAGCTAGACGGTCAGGGATTCCACGAGCAGTTTGATAAGATAAACAAAAGTGAGCGAGACAGGCTGTGTACATAGACAGAGACAGCCACCCCCCGAATAGAGAGGATTAAGTTCATTCTATATGTATATTTACGAAGACGTTCAAATAAGGGCTAGTAATTTAATATGAATCTTTAGCACCCCTATAAGAATTGAAACTTTAATAAAGATACGCTGCTTCGCTACGGTTAGTATGGACGCATTTTTTCACGCGACGATGGTAGTGATACGGTGTGCCCAAAGTGAGCGTCCATACTTAGGATACGCGAGCTCGATACGATACGCGTGATCGTGATCGGCAAAATGATACAAATGTGGACCCAGCCTTATAGAGAAAGTGTATATTCATACGCTCGACCGACGTCAGTGACCGATGTCAGCGTAGGAGGAAATTAAGCCTAAGGATCCCTAAACAATAAATAGAATGTTGAACAAATAAAGGACTTCGCCTCACGCTGGTTCCGTTACAGGAATGTTCAAGTTAAATTACTACTGACAGCTTCATTTGTGTTAAATTTAGGCAAATAATATGTTTGAAAGGTTTTGATTAAAATTGGAGCCATTTGTTGTACAAATTGAGATAAAATTTTGGGTTTTTTTTTTGTTTAATCTCGAAATAGAGGACCTAAGTCACTACTAATGTCGCTAATCATAAAAAGCTATCGACGCAATGCACGATTATTTTAAATCTGTATGAAAAATATTATTACATAGTGTAAAATAGAGTTGCTATCCGCGGCTTTTTGTCTTTCTGTCTGTCTGTATAGCAGCTAACTCCTCCTTAACTACGCATTGGATTTCGATGATGTTTTCACCATTAGTAATTTTTCACGAATAGATTTTATGTATAATATTTTTTTAGGTTTATGTAAGAGTGACGAAGAAAACTCACAAAAACCGAAGCGAAGCGAAGCGGTTGCTAGTTCATAATAAAATAAATGAACTACTGATGTTCTGTGCTCTAATACGATAAACTGAAAGACCAATATCGAACGGTAGACTGATTCTGTGTTGACTGTCAGTCTAGTCCAACTCTATTTTCTCAAACACAGTCAATTAAAATTGAAAATTTGTCCCAAATTTTCTGCTTAACATCCCGATAATTACTAGGACTCCAGTTAAACTTCAACGAAAAAACAACCTTAAACTCAACACAATACAGTCCAAAAACAATCCAAAGCCTTTAATAAACATATCCATGAATCGATTCAAAACTCTCACGTCTAACAAGAATCAAATTAACAATTTATCAATATGTCACATGTATGTATGTGTCCGATGTGATTTAAACTTTATGTAGTTAGTATAAGGTGTGTTTTGCGGGGTTGGGCTGTGGTAGTGTTGGTTGCGGTAGCCGTGCGGGTAGCAGAAGGGTTAAAATGTTTTCCGTGTTGACTGTCCGGACATCACCTGCCCGCAAACATAACAGATACAGTTACAGTGGGACCAATTTAATACGTTCAGGGGTGTTATTTTCTGAAAAGCAAAGGTGAGCGAACGCAGGAGCGAACAAAACACATATTAGCGAGTGCATTCTCAATTAGGCAGCCTTATACGTTCGAGACGACATGCTGCCAAATTGGAAATGCACGCCCTAAAATGTGTTTTGTTCACTTTGACGGGACTACTTAATCTCGCCGCTTGGACTTCACTCGTTCATTCGCTCACCTTTGCTTCTTGAGGGAATCACACCCCAGGGAAAAAATTCTATTAGAATTTTTAATTCTTTGTCGAAGTGTAAAACGGCGAACTAAAATCTCCGCGCGAACTCATAGGTGGGTCCAGTGGGTACACTAGATAATTCCGAAGAGTTAATTATCCGAATTGATCAAAATTCCGAATTTTCATAATTCCGAACGCAATTTTTTTATAGAAGACATACCTTTTTGCTATCGCTTATAAATCAAACCTAACCTAACCTACGTATGACAATTAAATTATGCATTTACATAGCTTTCGGAAAAATGAAAATTCGGACAAATGAATATTCGGCAAAAAGTAATTCGGAATTTAAAGGTGTTCCCGGGTCCAGTAACCTTACCATGAGTTACAATTTAACGTACTCGCTAGCGAGTCGATTGCTCTGTCCCTCGCAGACCTCGTAGTATTCTTATAGAGTGCGAGAGACAGAGCATTTGACTCGTTAGCGAGTACGGTAATTGTAGCTCTTGGTAAGTCTAGTCTAGTCTGTAAGACGTGTGCGCCGCGCTGGTTTCACGCCGTTCAAGTCGATTTTATGCCGACGCGGCATAGAAAAAATGTCAACGGCGACGTAGCGATCCTGATAGACCTTAAATGCCATAGCTCTGTCCCTTTCACTCACAGCACTGTAAAAACTGTAGAACATGTTGCCTGCTGTTATTTTCACCGGTAAAGTTTTAGACATTCGATATATTTTACCTGCCCACCAGTTTAGAATTATTTCGCTACCTCCCGACCCGCAACATATTTAGGACATTTACTTGAAGTTAGATACATACATAATATCGATACGTTTATATTCAGTCGTCCATGTAGAGATTCAGATTGTAGCTAGAATTATCTCAATTTTTAGTTTATTATTAAGTTACTTGTTTTACAATTCCCAGATAACACTATCTGAGAGAAAAATTGTAGCTCTGTCCTTTTATTTTGTATCAAAGAAAAGGAATGCGATAACTGTAACTGACATTTTAGTATTTATCTGAAGATCGTGGAACGTAAGTAATATTTAAAATTACGTTAGACCAAAAGTGCGATATTCCGAGTTTTTTAATAAAATGTTTCAACTTTTGATGGCTATTTTCTAGTATTTATTGACTAAAATATTTTTTAACGCTCTGTTCTCAAAATCGCATAGTTATGTAGGTAGTCAATCTTAACAATATTTACTACATTATTCTAAAGGACTTAAATTAGTAGTTTTATAAAAGCAAATGATATGAAAACTATTACAACTATCCTCTTGTTTTCCCTTTTATAAAGACAAGTATTAACGCATTTCGACGACATGGCTTATACCTAGTGACCCTGCGTCCGAAGCTAGCGGTCCCAAGTTTGATTACGATTACCAAAAAGGGCAAATATTCGTGTGCTGCGCGCAGGTATTTTTTCTTGAGTCTTTCATAATGCCTTAAATGGCAATCGAGCTGATGTACCACCTGATGGTAAGCAGTCACCGTCGTCCATAAACATCAACAATGCCAGGGGCACAGCCAAGTTGTTGCCTTTCACTGAATAATCTTTTTAAGCCACCTTTAAAGGAGGACATGTATGTTTCTCAGGTTCTCACTATTTCCATGGAAATAAAAAAAAGAAAAAGTGGGGAAAGCGTTTTTTCCAACTTATATCCCATTATTTCTATTGCGGCAAAAAAACCTCTAGTACCCGAAAGAAACAGTGTGTTTGCAAGGTTCGGTCATAAGGGGTGATGCAGCATTTTTTGTCGCCGCTACCAGCAGCAATAGTGGGAGAATCTGTCCCAGTATTTCTATGAGTAGAAATTCCTAATAGAAATAGTGGGATACACCCGTTTCTCAGTGTCTATTATTAGCTGTAGACAATCCTAGAGCTTATTTAGGGACAAGGTAAATTTGTATGACATTGTACCTTGGTATTTATTTTATTTATTTATTTACTAACACATGTAAAGTATTCCAAGTAAACCTTCTTAACACATTCCTACAACGTAGCAACACTTCTTGCATTTTATATAAAGTCGTAGCGAGCGCTTCGAATGCTACGAGCGCTACGAGGCCAACTTGGCTACGAAGAACGAATTTGTTGAAGGTGTAGGTCAAGGTCGAATGATGCAATAACTAAAGTGTAGGCAAATCGCTTCTGCCAAAAAATGACTTTGAAGACTAAAGAGTAAATCTATACATCTATATATATATATAAAAGGCAAAACTGACTGACTGACATATCAACGCACAGCCGAAACTACTGTACCTAGAAACTTGAAATTTGGTACAGGGGTTCCTTTCATGATTTAAGTGAGCACTAAGAAAGGATTTGCCGAATCGACCCCCAACGGGAAGAAATGGGGGGAGTAGTGGGAAACTAATTCTACGCGTACGAAGTCGCGGGCGTCCTCTAGTATATATATAAAAGACAAAACTGACTGACTTATATCGCACAGCCGAAACTACTGTAGGTACCTAGAAACTTGAAATTTGGTACAGGGGTTCCTTTCATGATTTAAGTGAGCACTAAGAAAGGATTTTCCGAAAATCGACTCCCAACGCGAAGAAATGGGGGGGAGTAGCGGGAAACTAATTCTACGCGTACGAAGTCGCGGGCGTCCTCTAGTTATTTTATAAAATGAGGTAGTAGGTACAATGTCCTACCTAAAATGTCGTGAGTACTTTGCCCTGCTGAGCCAAATAGTAGCATCTCAAATAAAACTCTTTAAGCAATTACAACCTCGTTACTAAGAGGATAAGATTGAATCTACTTTAGCAATTGAATCTGAGATACTGTTTATTAGCTTAGGAGGGCAGTACTGGATACAAATAAACTTACTAATTTTCATTTTGTCTAATACAAATTACATAAATTTGATTTATGTGATGATTAAAGTGTATAATAATAAAATGCAAGAAAAGAATCACACGCATTTCGAGCGAAAATTACATTTGAGTTCAATTTTTTCCTAAACGGTCCCCCCTGTTCTATGATACCTTACTCGATGTTATAATGTAAAACATGGAGCCCGCCGTTTCGGAAAAATATGTTTGCCAAATGTACCGTTTCCCAACTTTTCCATTTGCCAACCCAATTTTTAGGTACATTGGCACACATACAAAACATAATACAAACAAAGGTAATCCGTAAAAAAGATCTCTTTAAGTAATTTAACTACTTATTTTTGAATTCACTTACAGCTTTTGGACAGTATACTCGTAGTTTAAAATAAATCACTAATGCTTGTGAAAGCAATCCATCTTCTGAGTCTCCATTTTTTTTTAAAACCTCAAAATTTTATCGTAAATAACACTTTCAATAAACAACACCATCAAAATATACTTTTGATGACTTCAAAAATTGATAGAAACTACCCTACAATTATTTAATTAAAGCTCTGTTGTTTTCAAATAAATACCGTAATTGAAGGTAATTCATAGCCTTCTGTTGTGAAGGATTTATTGACAAATAAAATATTTCTTTTAGGGTCCCGTGGTTAACATTTTTTTTAAATATAGTCACTGACGTGCATGTTGCTTAACTTATTTATTATGATGATCTCTTCAATCAATTTGGGCGTCTTGCTGGATTTGATATATGCCGCTGCGCGAAACCACCCCAATGAGGCTAGACAAGTTACTTAACGCTAACGTAAACTATTTTCGAAAACTGACAAAAATCGTATGGAATTGACGTAGGCGCTCGACGCGACCGTTTGACAGCTTACGTCAATCCTATACATTTTTGATAACTATAAGGAACGCCCAATGCGTCTTGTCAACTGATTACTGTTACTCTGCCAAACGATGTTTATTATCAAATCCCTTATCTCCCTCTTCCTGCAATCATAACAGAACCGATCGAAAGAGCAAAAACATGAAATGCCAAAATTTCACCATTTTTAGAAATACAGCAGTTAAAATTAATAACGGAACCCTTTCCCAATACCCATATATTGCGCGTTTAACCGGTTATTTTTATAACGACAATCAAAACGCTGTGCCACCTACGACGCTGCGTATAAATTTCACCTAACCCATACTTAACCCGGTAATAGCGGCGTAAATACATCGGAGCCGAGAGCTATTGGCATTCGCAGGGTTGGCTCTTGGCAATGTTGTTTTAATGTTGAGAAAGTAGGAAATGTTGAATAGGAATTTTAAAAAGTGGTTTGTCGTCCAGCAATTAACAGAATTATTATATAATTATTAACAGGTTATATGACTGTTCGTTATCTATTTAAAAAAAAGTCTTTTTAATGTTGTTTATGGATACCCAATGAGTTCCAAGAATAGTTGTTTTAAAAAATCACGATTAGGAGTTTCTGTTACTTACTGAATATGTAAGATAAGTGCAAGTTTTTTTAGTTTTTTTAATTTTTCAAGAATTTGATAATTATCAGTTCTCTTATAAACATCGTGACTATAAGATAACTTATTAATTAATTATATTGTTTAGTTCTATTTTATTTTTGTCAATTTAATTGTCCGTAAGTGCTTATATTCATCGATTGGTTTAATCTAACAACAAAGCGACAAAAATGTGTTCTTTTTTCTAACGTAATTATATTATAAATATTAAAGTAACCAGGTCCGTCTCTTTGTTACGGTTTCATGGTTAAACCGCTGAAATAGACATAGGATACTTTTGATCCCGGAAAGTTTAATAATTTTCAAGGGAATAGCGATAACCGACTTCTACACGGACTGAGTTGCGGGCGTATCTAGTATTCTATAAAAAAACATTAACCCTTGAAGAAAAAACAAACTTACTTTTTCTAAAAAAGCTGGCAACCCTATTTCAGCATCGAATATTAATATTTTTCGGCTCGACTGCACCGAGACGTGACTTAGGGCTGTGAATGCGGAATAGCTGCCCGGTACAGGTCAGCAGCAAAAGGTGGTTAACAATTTACACACGCTCTTATACTCTTGAGAATAGAGTCGAATTCTTCGACCACCTTGCCCGATACTTTTTCTGCTAACTGTACATCTGGATTGGCGATCACTTATTTATCTATAGACGCTATTGGAGTGAAATACATTTTAGAGCAAAAGAAACAAGTGGCGTTTAGAAAGCCAGTAAGCGAATTTTCTTAAGTAAGTTTTCAGATAAATTTTAGCTTAAGTTATTTAGTACGTATTATACGTGTTATTTAGTACAAAGTTTATTTAGTTAAAATGTTTACATTTTGTGGACCTAGAAACTAATATGGACCCTTGTGGCACACCATATTAAGTTTTAAACTATTATTACCTTTTTTCGTGATTTTGGTTCCAAATTTGACGTAATTGCTTTCTGTGATAAATACATTATTTGTAGTTGTTGGAAATTGCCAAAAACACGAGACTTAATAAAAAAAAGTGTAATTGATGGAATCAAAGGTAGAATTCAGATCAAAACAAAACGCTACTGACTTGCTGACACCATTGCCTTTCTCTTAATTGCCCGACTGTTGAAGAAAAAGAGTATGTTTTGGACCTGTATGTATGTTTGCATGGCTTTGTTCTCTCGTAGATGCTTAAGGGATGGCTCGATCTTGAAACACAAGCTGTCGTAAGACTTAGCGTCGTTAAGTACGTTCGGCCAAGAAAGTGGTCCACCAGTTTTGACAAAAGTTTCTGTGAGATTTAATTATCGCTAAGGTAAGGACACTTGTCACTGTCATAATATTATTGCATGGGAAAATCGAACTTGATGTATCGTGCAAATGAACTGCCACCGTAGGGTGGTAGACCATATTTATGGCTGACTGTAGTTAAACTAAAAAAAACACAGGTTTTTAACATCCATAGACGACAATAACAAAATTAGAAGTCAGGTTTTTAAAGCTTGCTTTTTGTTAGACTTTTACATACAAAATGTATCATTACTAGTTACTACTACATGATCTTGAATAAAAAGTAATAAATTTCTGCAACTTCTTTACAAGTTCAGCACTCGTATCCGCCAATTCTGCAGTATTCTTCCGTCTGTATCCGCTTGTAATATCCTTTGGAACTTAAGCACTTACCATTTAGCTAACCTAGTTATAACCTAACACAGTGGGCCAACAAACTGGGTCCCCGCGGGACGTAGCCGCGTGCTATCTCAACAATTTATTACAGCATTAACTCACCTTAAGTCGAGCAACAACAGTGAATTCTGCTTGACAGGAAACGAGAGAGTTCTCGTTATTCATTGAAAGATGTTAAAGTCTAATGGTGTAAACATTCACTTATCACACTAAGGTCGCATTTCACCAACCTTGGAATTAGACTTACTCCGAGATTAGTCTATACAAATTCGGCGTTTAATCTAGGTATAAGACCTTATTCCAGTTTGGTGAAATGCGGCCTAAATGATCAATGCGACAGTTTGTTTATTCTTCACGACGATACAGCTAGCTGGATTTGAAATTTGGAATAATGATAGCTTTATACGACTTCTTCCCTACCGACTAAATAGCATATTAAAATGAAGTTTAACAGAGTCGACGGAGCTCCGCTATCGTGGAGCTCCTTATTCTGAGTATTTTGGCCCTTCGAGCCAGCTGAAGATCTAACATAACCCTAAATCATATGAATTAAATCCATTTTAGCCCGAAGGCCGTTCCTCCTTTGGAGCAAATACCCTCGCAGGTTCTGAACTATTAGTTTTAGAGTCATTTCATACTCTCGTCTGAATGATTGCCAAATAAGACCAGCTTAACTAACTGGTTTTTTTCAAGGAGACTTGACTCGAAATTGGTTTGAATTACATACACTTTTATCCCGAAGAGAGAATCTAAATCTGAATCCGAAACTGTTCTTTTTGGATGGTCAACGCTGACGAAGTCGCAGTTAGAAGCTAGTTTAACATCCATACTAACCTCCTTACTAATAAACGTTGAGTAACGGTGGTATAGCTAGGTATATAATGTTTTGTCCTTATCTGTCAAATCCAAATGTCACAATAACAGATAAGGACAAAACATTGTATAGCTATACCACCGTTACTCAACGTTTATTAGTAAGGGGGTAAGAGCATTTCTCTTTCTTTTGCCACTATGAGTGACATCTACAGAATTTAAAAAAAATGGCAGGTGGGTAGAGAACATCAAACTATGCAATAATTAAATAATATTCTAATGTGTCCCAAAATATTTGTATGGAAAGTTCCTTTTGTTTAACCGATATTCATACGTTTTTGGTGGAAAAAAAAAAGAGAAATGCTCGTCATATCATAGATGGGAAAGTAACTTAGTCTGTTTGTTACGCTCACAGCTAGATCACTGAACAGATCTCGATGAAATTTGGTAAGGAGATACTCGTAGGTCGTAGCTTGAACCCGACGATGAACTTAAATAGAGTACTTTTTAACGCAAGTAGGGATAAAATAATTATACACGAACGGAGTCGCGAGCAACAGCTTGTATTATAAACAGTCAAGTCTTAATTAATTAGCCACGATCATTTTTAAATTTGATTGAATTCCAAGTGATCTAATACACGATTTTTCAAAAACCATTTTGAGAAATACACATAAAACGTTTCAACAACGCTATCTGCCGACTTTATCCAGCATTGTTCATATGCATTATTTATTATGCTAGATAATTTAAAATTAAGCATAAACAACCCGGACAAAACCCACAGCACTAGGCTAACTTTGTGACCTGAATCCGCATAATCCGGCCAACAAACAGACAACACTTGAACATTAACATTGGTAGCGTTCAGAATCGTCTATAAATTACCGCTGTACAAACGCTGGTAATTTCAGCAGAAACGAGGGTATTCTCTATATTCGTAATTAGAAATTTTCAGAGGAGGATGTTCATTTTAGTTCTCTACGATCATGACTTATTTCATTTATGTGCCTTTTTACCCGACTGCCGAATAGGAGGGTAATGTGTTATCAGCCTTTATATGTTTGTATGTATGTTTGTTCCTTTTTGGCACTTTAGAAATAAAAGGCGTGGTGGACCGATTTTGATGATTCTTTTGTCAATCGATTATCTTAAACATTAATTACGTAGGTTAGGTTAGGTTAGACATTTTGACTAACAAAATAAATTAACTCATGCGGCAAGAAATGCGTTTCGATGAAATCAAAATTCTGCGCAATGATCTAATGATACGTTCGTTGAAAGGTGTTTCGATAAAATAATAGGTACCCTTGAAAAAGATGGCGTTTCTTGACCCTGAACTGCCCTAAACTACGTGAGAGTCTTAACAAGCGTGTCTACAAACTTAATAATTGCTGCTCCATGGAGAACTCCAAGGTAATTTCGAACAAGTGCGTTGGTAGATAAACTCTTTCGCATTTCAGATGGTTGTGTTTATTAAAGAGGGAACGATCTCACACGTATTTACATAGTCCCAAATTAAACTATAAACAACAGATGGTCTTATCGCTGATTAGCACTCTCTTCCAGACAACCTTAGTAGGGATATGGAAGCATTCATTCCTTTAAAAGGGTGTTAAAACCCTTTCAAATTTCCTGTCACACAAATCATCTAGCACCACTGTTACACTGTTACCCCAAACGCATCTTTACTTGGATGAAATGGATGCGATTTTTTGTACAGAGTGGTGAATATATCAGTTGGAGTCGGGGGAGGGTTGAGACAGCGGTTAAGGTGTTAAACATAACTGTGTGAGGAACAGTTGTATGTTTTGTTCTGTTTAAGGTTGTAAGTACATTTTTTTAAGTATAGGTGGGACTAAAATTCTTCCCGGTAAATCAATGTTTGTTGTTTTCAACTCGGCCGCTATTACGCCTTATGTCAAGTAAATATGAGCTCTTGTAACGTTGACGATATACGATAACAAGTCAAAAGCGATATTGCTTTACCGTCATGAATAGAGCCAGGTATCTTACTGTGATATTAAAGCACTTACAGAATGTCACACTTATCAAAAATCTCCATGGATCATTTTTTAAATATATTTTGAATATATACAAATACATAGCGATACAATGTTCTACAATGAAAAATATTTTGATTTTATCTTAAACTTCTTGCGTGCCAAATACTCTAGATAATTTAAATAATAACACTTATATAAATGCAAAGGTTTGTGAGTGTTTTTTTGTTACTCCTTCACGCTGAAACAGCTGGACGGAATAGAATAAAATTATATATCCTGGAATAACACATAGGCTACCTTTTATCCCGAAAAATTACAAAATTCCCGTGGCCTAGCTCCAAGCTCTAGGCTTGTACGGTCGGCCAAGAATTTTGACAAAAGTTTCTGTGAAATCTAATTATCGCTAAGGTTGACACTTGTCACTGTCATAATATTATTGCAAGGGAAAATCAAACTTGTTGAATCATGACGTGCAAATGAACTTTAACCGTAGGGCGGTAGACCACATTTTTGGCCGACTGTACTACGGGTACTGGACAACGAGAAACATACTTAAAAAGAGAAATTAATACCTATTAGTTAAATAGTTAAACTTAAATTATCTACGACAGAGCTATATTAAACATAAATAAAACAGCTGCATATTTAATGGCTTCAAAATAAATTTAAAATGCTTTAAATACTTTGATGCTCATTCATAATATCAAACGTAGCAATAAAACTTATGAAAAGACATTAACATGAATAATTTTTTATCAAACTTACAGAAAGATTTCATTCTTGCACGTAAAGAGCCACAAGCATACAGCAAACATGCACATGTAATATTAGTACAGTCACAGAACAGAAAAAACTGTAGAAGTGTCAAGTGGGCGTGTAACGTGTGACATAGTTATGCGGAGTTCCGCAAAACCTACCATACTTTTGCCGCGATAGCTTATTTCGATATTTCGATATTTCTAAAATAGGAAATAAATCCAGAAGCCTGCCTTATTGTGCTACGAGTACTTTGGAGTATAAAAACGATAGCCGCACCAAAAACAGTATCCATGGTGGCGTGTTGTTTTTATGATAGTTTGAGTATTGGCGACAACGTCTGATACTAAGCGAAGCTCATGCCACTTCCACTGTTTTTTCTATTCCGTGAATACAGTTCAATAACCACGAGTGCTTTCAAATTATCAGATCCCTGACCCCGTGTCAATAAGGAATGTAACTCTTCATTGATGGAAATGAACCCACGACCTCATGCTCTTTGACTACTGCTGTGACTCCATTGTGGAATGATTGCTTCTTTGTATGGTTATTGAACAGACAAATTCAATAATGATCACTTTTGAAGACGCCATCTCAAGTTGGTATATACTCTGCCTTCGAAGTTAGCGGTCTCGGGTTCTATTCGCAATAGCAAATATTTGTACCTATCCTACCTAAGGTCTGACTTTTAATTCACTGCAGTGAAATGACAGAGCCAAATGTCATTCTGCGAAATAATGATACCACATTTATTATAATAGTGCTTCACACATTCACCTAATGAATGATTTGATCAAAGAACGAACTAAATATTTTATGAATATTACGTAATTAGCTAAGTATATTATTTTATTATATTTAGCTGATCACTTTGCTCGCAACAGAATGTTAAAAATGTTAATATGAGACACGGATAAGCCACAGGCTCCTAAATATTAATATTATTAAAGTAGTGAATCACTCAAATGAACTACATTACATTGTTCATTCATTCAGTAAGGAACATCACTGTTTTTAATACACCAAAAACGGACAACACTGAAGCTGTCATCCTACTGCAGTGAATTAAAAGTCGAACCTTAAGTCTTGGGTGTTTTCTAACATATAAAAAAATCAAGGATGCTTACTCGTACCTACTGATTTTAACTAACAAGATTATGTTACTATTATTTTTGTTGGTGCTTCGTTTTTAACAAAAAAAAACCTTTTCTGTACTTAAGACATCAACACGTCCGAATATTGTATAGAATATTTACTTAAAAAGGAACTCCCCATCCCAATTTTAACATTGATTTTTAACCCCCGAAGCAAAAAGAGGGGTTTTATAAGTTTGACCGTGGTGCGTGTGGGTTTTTCTGTGGCACCGTAGCTCTTAAACGAGTGAACCGATTTGGATGTGGTTTTTTATTTGAAAACAAATTTACTAGAGGTGGTTTAGCTTGCAATCAAAATCGGTGAGATATCAACTCTGAAAGATGGGGTCACGATTATATCGGGGGTTTTTATTTACCTAATAGTTAAAGATGCTGAATACATATAGGGTTACCATCCGTCCGGATTAGTCCGGACATGTCCGGAATTTTAGACTCTAGTCCGGACTTTGTCCGGCTCTTTAGATTGTCCGGTTTTTACCATACCACTGTAACTAAGTGAGTAGTGTTTCCATTTGGTGTCTAACAATTCTTTACTTTTAACGAAATGTCGAGTTTTTTGTCAGGACTTTTCAAATTCCTAAATGGTAACCCTAAATACACATAATCCAGTTTCAACAAGGATTCCCTGAACTATCAATTCCCGACCAAGGAGCTACGCCATCCTTGCTCCGCCAAAGTATCATCGCAAGACCCTTTGGCCAGCCCAGGAGCTCTTGGACTCATTAATCTCCATTCCGCTTCGAACGTTCCGAATACGTTTGGGAACACACACACATACATTGCTGAAGACACATTGCTGAAGACTACCATACATACACATACGTACAAACACATTCAAACAGTTTGGTTTTACCTATGACTAAAAATAGTAAGAACTGGCCTCTTATTTTTTTAAACATTAGATACTGTAACAAATTTTAAAAAATATACCTGTGCTGTTATCGCATTTAAATATCAATACAGAAATAAATAATTTTTCGTCATATTCTTGTTTCGGCACGTTCTTGTTTAGACACATTTTGTTTTTCTCATGAATGTATTATAATCCTAAAGTAACTCATACAAAAATGGTTTATTTTTTTACTTAAGCACTACTAATTGTTAACTGTAAATTAGTGAATCCGATCAAAATAAAATATATCCAAACAAGAATGTGCCTAGACAAGAATATGACGAAAAAGGAATCAATCACAAATATCCGAAAAAAATATCTAAACTTTAGAACGAAGTTTTGTCAGATACCGTTTAGTAAACGGCGTTTACCTACCTATTTAGAGGTATAATATTGTTGTTTATTTGGCCTTCTCCACTTTAACCTAATATATAATGATAGATATACAATCAGGTTTTTTGTATTTTTTTCTCTAATGCCCTGCGAATACAAGATGTTATTGCAATTAAGGTTATCACATGCAATCAAACTTCTAAATAAAAACTATTGTCAATTCAGCTTTCGTACATTATTGATAATGGTTGCAAAACATGTAGCGAAATTGGGGTACACCAAAAAAAATAACTGCTTGATTTTACATTTTTATTCGAAAGAATAGCCTTTTATTAGAAACTAATTTGAAGCATTTCATGATTAAATGTATTATTGATATTTAAAATAATTTATTAAATTAAATTAACCTTACCTACTTGTAACGACAAGATGACGTAGATGTTTATAAAAAACGGGTATACTTCGTCTAAGAGTTAGAAAGACGATGTTTTATTATCTGTGATCTGTTTTCAAAGTCATAATAGACGAACGTCATTCAAACATAATGTAAACAAACAATCGCAATATGGTATAATTTATTATTTAGGAGTATATAAGCATTCAACCATTGCTTATTACCTAGACCTCAGTTAATACAACACTTCCTACATGGCCTTGTTTCTAGACTAGATTTACTTAACACAATCACATTAAATTTGTTGAAAAGGCGGATTGCATACTTCCAATCATGAGTTTCTACAATAAATGTTGATGCCGTCTTTTTGAAACTCTTGTAAAACCTTACGACACAAATTATAAACATTTATCACACATAACTCAAAAGAGAAATGGTCTCATTAATATATTAATTAAATCATAAGAATTACACTCAATTTGTAAACAAATAAATTTGACATGACAACAGCTGTCTTCAAACGTAGGTGTCAGCTAGATATCTAAATTGTACTTATAAAATAAAATATTGGAGAGGTTTTATATGTTTTATGTAAAACCACAAAAGTGCTTGATACAGCGCAATTGGGACGGGCATTTAGGGGTCAAATGAAGGTCATTTCTTAATTTTAATATAATTAATTCATTGTAACATATTTTTTAAATCTAACTACTGGGATCAATTCGAAAAGCCTATTCCTCGAAATGGTTTTGAAATTTTCATACATTGTTAAAAATGGGTGTATCCCAATTGAGTCTTTAATTTATGCCCACGTCCTGTTTGTTATCATTAATTTCTTAGTATTGACGTGGTATTAATATAACATTAGTCTTACTTAATATTAGTCAATTAATTTAATAAATGAATAAGAAATAAAAAAACGGGAAATAAGTATTCGGAAGGACAAATACTTACTTACTACTACTACTTACACTACTACTACTACTACTACTTAGTTCCCGAAAGATTAGCGATAAACAAGTTCTATGTGGACGAAGTCGCGGGCAAAATGTGTGAGTTACAATTGCTTAATTCCAGTTAAAAGGTAGTTTGCAGTGATTTATTAACATAATTCACTCGTTACGACGCGCGGCGCTGCCCATAGATTCGGACAGCCGTGCGTGGAATGTGCCCGTTAACATATTTTTTTAATGACGCTGAGCTTATTATAAAAAAGATTTAATGCTGCAATAGAGGTCGCACCCTTGTTTTGACATTAAGTAATTTTGATGTGTCATTTTGGATATCCTGGTCACGGCACCAGATATCATCTAGAGAAATTAAAACGGGTCACGTCGATCCTAAATGTCTACGCACAGTGACCTATTTGCATGTTTTTCAGCTGAACAATATCACACAAGAAAACATTTAGTAAGTAAGTAGAAATAATAATATACATCAAAGGAAACTAAAAACTCGCTAATTCAGGTGACAACTCCGTCCGCATAGGGTACGACTGCTTTTGCTGGAGCTAGCTTTTCTAGATACAAATTAAGTAAATTGGTTACGTCAGGGCTCTTTCTTAATAAAAAATACTCTAATACTGGCTTTGACTAATTAGGTTCTATCCGTCAATATCCAAAATATTACTAGAATGAATTGCTTTGTTATTACTTAAAAAAACAAACACAAAAGGCTTCTAATTAAAACATTTACGTTCGTGATAATTTTTAAGAGTTTGAATATTGCCTAAACAAATTAGTAAAACATAGATAATCTAATCAAAAGAGTATGTCCTAGATTCAGGCATTTATACTTTTCATCTCGTAAAATTTAATAGTTCCTTATCGAATAGTAATCGGAGTGAATTGCGCGTAATATCCTATACTATTAAACGAGCATATATATATATATATATATATATATATATATATATATATATATATATATATATTTGCATTATAAATTTAAATTTGTAATCACGTTCGCGAAAACACCCCTACGACTTCGATGAAATTTGCGATAAGTATAGGGGTTCTTTTGTTTTCAACACGAGTGACGCTCGGTCTTCCAGGTACTTTATTATAAACGTTTTTTATTTCATGTTTTTTTGCAAGTTTGTTTGTAAAGCGAATATCTGGTCAGCTGCAAAAAATACTTTTTCTCAAAATATGCTTGGAAATTCATATTCCTCTCCGCTCCCTCTCGTTTACGCTATACATACTCGTCCAAAGCATTCTATCTTAGTCTTCAGAGTTGGCAACGCATTCGCAGTCTTAGGATTGCAGTCTTAGGATTGGAATTATAAATAAAGCTTATACCATAATAATAAACTATTCCCAAATGACATAGACTACATTTAATCTCAGGCGTCGCCATAATAAACTAGCTTGTAATAAATTTAGGGTCCATGACTGGCAAGTTTTTGAGCATCAAAACTAAACCTATCAACCGGTCGGCTCACGGTTAAATCCACCTGCCTACCATATAACGACCAATAAAAGGTTAATATTCATAAAGCGCAGCCCCCAAACGAGGGCCCTTTGTGGGGCTATTACTATAATATCTGGAGCCATCTCAGATTACAATACAATGGACAATTGACTGATCAACTGGTAAATAAATATGAGGATGACGCTCGAGTTCGACTTGGTGTTGTGGGTTCCGCTATTTTGAAATTTATCGGCCCAATTCAGGCTAATTTTTGATTTTGCTCATGTCGAATCAAAATTCGTGTAATTTAGGGTTGGTGTTTCATAGGTTATAAATATATCTGATAGTTCTTCTTATATAGCATTAATATAAGCTAAATAAAATCCTTAGTTCCAAAAGATTGTAATAATATTAGCTATAGAGTATTTATTTAAATAAAATTGAAAGTATTTTAAAAACTTAGCTTTTGTATCACAGTAAATATCTATGGTTGTTTTTCAATAACCTCTGTCATCTCTGCACTTGAAACTCCTTGAACGCCAACACCAAACAAACTTTACAAATTAAGTAGGTATCTATATTTAAGAATGACTAATAAATTTCTTGTGGTACTTCTTTTTAACAGTATTCTTCTCTTGAGAAGCACTGGCAGACTTGGACATGCGTATGAGTAGAAGTTACTTGCAGAATTAATATTTACTTTACCTGATAAAAGTTAAATTTAAGGTTAAGTTCGGCGATCCAGTTTTCAAATAAAAATGACGTCAGCCACTCAGTTCGGTTTCGGTTGTCCAATGTTCGGTAATTGGGCAAATGAACCGAATAATTCGGTTGAAAACGAATGTTTAATTATATGCTGGACACAGAAATATCATTATACTATTATAATAATGTTTCGATATCCAGCCTATATGGATGTGGATTGACAGATCAAATCAACTGTCAAAACGTTAGGTTGTATAATCTATAATGAAGTCTTAACCTATTACGTCACAAGTTTATATTTTCAAATGCCACATTCTTAATGGTTTTCGACAATTTAAAATCATGCTATGAATACAGTCGGGACTTAAATTTGTGTCCCACCTTAGTTTCAAAGTCAATCTGCCCTTCTACAGCAATAAGGTTGAGTCCCTATTAGGGTCCGTTCACACAGACCGGCTCGGAAAGGAGGAGTCATTAAGAATTGACAAAAGAAGTGATAAAAATCTGCTCTCCTCTCCGAGCCGGTCTGTGTGAACGGACCCTTAGTTACAACTGACTTGGTATGTCTAATGACATTGACGACTTCAAGCACACTTTTTTTAAATGGGTCCTAAATTAATATTCGTGAGCGTACCTAATTCTTTACATAGCGCACTGCTAGATCAAAACAGTAGTAACTCTAAATATACAACTGTATTTTAAAATCAACTTTATTACAACTTCTATGAACTTGAAACAAAACCAGCAAGGATTTTGAGTTGATACTGTTTTTCTAGCAGTGCGTAGGTTACCAATAGTTCCAAAATAATTCCATTTTGAAAAGACACGTAAGGAACCCTAAAACTAAATAAACCGTAGGAAGGGCGCTGCATTAAATATGTTATAAGTACAAAAACGCCGCATTGTGTTCTCAAAGTCGTTAGAAATGACGTCACGCCACCTGTCTTTCAAATATAACTGCATTCAGTGCCGAGAACGCCAAAACGAGCCCATTTTGTACATAAATAAAAAACCTAAGTACGGAAACGTAAAACAAAGAAACACCGCGAAAGGGGTGAACATGATTTTACAATGGAATACGAAATCTTTTGTTTCAATTTCTATTTCGCTTGGAACTTTGTCGACAAAGTTCCTTGTTTTGGTATTTTGAACCAGAAAACCAATTAAATAAGCTCTAATATTTAACACGGTCTGATCTGACACACAGTTGAAGAGACATAACAATATGTTTTTCACAACACTGCTCGGAAATATGGCCATAGATGGTCTTGTTTGGGGTCACAAAACGTCACTTATAAGGACACACCGAGAATGTTTTTGTCGGTATGTTTGCTGATTGGTCGAGAACATTGTTGTCCAACTTTAAGAACCAATAAAAATCAATCAATCAATTTTTGTGTCATAGCTCCTTAAAATGAAAAATTGACATCGACCAATCAGAACACACCATTTTGTGTCGTAAAATATTAGGTGTATTTTTGCTAAAAGATACACAAACTTTAAACTATGTCACTGCTTTTTATTAAATATAATTCAAACTTGGCTCCTAATATCGAACCACTAGAGATGAGATTACATGAGAGATATGGCGAAACAAATACAATTTTATATGGAGTTGACATCTTCATCTCGAATGTTAGTTTATTAATCTCTAGTGCCACGAGAATAGGGGTCCAGATTAAAAAAAAGTTATCTATGGTAAAATTGGCGGTGATACAGCTTCTTTACTACCTTTGAAAAACCGACGCCAATTGACTAACACTATAGTTTGTCACATCACTAACAACCTTCTGCCATCAATTTGCTACGTAGATTACAGGATCTGGTAATAAGTACTGGCCAACATTATTTTTTTAATATTCAAGGTTAAATAACGTTCTTTTGTTTCCAGCCAGCTTTTTCTTCATAAGTACTACTAATACATTACCAATACTTAAGTGATATACTTAGTACATTAAAAGCACTTAATTTATTATACATTATGTGGCGTGTATCTAATAATCTGTTACGTCACTTACGTAAGACAAAGTGGAAAATGTTATTCCAAACACAATCGACTCGTCCTGAGGGCTGATTCTTGAGACAAAACGTTACTGCATTTCATGGAGTTTTACACGGAGTAAACCCTATAATAGGCTATTTGTCTAATTTTAGAAAACCTTTTTAAATGATTATTTATTACATAAGAAGCACACTACATTGATATTTCCGTGACATTCAGCTGTATTATCAATAAAAATCTATGTTAAAGTTTAAATTTTCAAAACCGCGCTTAAAACGCTGTTTCTATCATGGCGCTGGCCATATGACAAGTGTGACGTCACACGCAAGTAAACAATAAAAAATCATTTGAAAAGATATGCCCTTATGATCTGTGGTTACTTGCGTTTGACGTCACCAGCGAGTAACCACAGCTACAAAGCAATCACATAGCGTTTCTGCCACAGATAAAATTTAAAAAAATATTAATTTTTTTTTGTGTAATTTCCAAAAAAATATACATAATTTAGTTTAAAATAAAGTGAAATATGTTGTTTTACGCTATTATCTAATAGGATGACCACAATTTGTAGTGTATTTTCAATGTTGTCAAATAGCCTATTGAAGACAGTAACTACTTAAGTGGCAGTGGGCGGGGCACAATGCTCGCAGGACTGATGGCCGATGGGGTCTGAAGGTTCTTGAGTGGCGTCCGCGGATCAGGAGACGAGGCTGTAGGTAGGCGTCCAACAAGATGGAGTGACGACCTTGTAAAAATCGCGGGAACGCGGTGGATGCGAAAAGCACAAGACCGATCTGAGTGGAGAGCCTTGGGGGAGGCCTATGTCCAACAGTGGACGTCTTTCGGCTGACATGATGAACTTATAAGATACAATCCCCCAATCAATCCCTTGTTTGAGTGCTGATATTTCTTAAGTATCTGGGGTGTGATTCTCTCAAAAACGGCGGTCGGACGGACGAACGAGCGAAATCGCAGCGCAGCGGCGAGTTTAAGTAGTCCCGTCCGAGCGAACAAAACACATTTTAGCGCATGCATTTTCAATTTGGCAGCATTCTGTCGATAAGATCGAACATATAAGGCTGCCTTATTGAGAATGCACGCGCTAAAATGTGTTTTGTTCGCTCTGACGGGACTACTTAAACTCGCCGCTGCCATTTCGCTCGTTCGTCCGACCGACCGCCATTTTTGAGAGAATAACACCCCTGGGTACGGATAGACCGTTCAATTGGGGTGGTTCTTAGTTAGGTTTGGTTTAAGAGTTATTCAAGCACTGTCCCTTTCCCTCAACCTAAACTAAACTGCTTAGATATGTCATAGTAACCCTCCTACTCTGAAAAGTGGAGGTCGCCATGACATCAAAGGTTATATTTTTAGACGACTGCGCAAAAAATAGTGTAATGTTTTCAGGGTTCATGTATATATGTATGTACGATTATTTATTCCACCGTATCTTCTAAACGCCTAACTACCGCACTCAGAGACGTCAATATAATTTAATGCTTGATTAAAGATGCTGCTGTTACTTTCTTTGCTACAGCAATGAATAAGACACCACCACACGTCAATAAACAAGCATTAAATTTAATGGACGTCTCTGAGTGCGGCAGTAAGCCAATTTAGATGAGTGTGGTAGCGTTAGAATCCTTTCGAAATCCCGGGTGACATAGGACACCTAGACTGTTAAAATTGAAATAACAACAATGGCAAAATGACAATTATTAACATAGGTTATGATGGTGATATCAAAGACAATATAAAAAAACCGGACAAGGCGAGTCGGACTCGCCCACCGAGGGTTCCGCACATGACACCGTCAACTCAATTCAAAATTTGCACCGCCGCCGTTCCTTGCATAAAGACCCTGTTTTATTGTGATTTAACTAAAAATGTACAGATTTCAGATATTTCCTATACTTGTAGTAAAAGACGGTGTTACTTGCCAAATGACATAGTTCTAGGTCAATGGGATACATTTTGATTCCCTCGGGAGTGTCGAAATACACGTTTTTTGCGACATAAACGGCCGTATCTTTTTTTTACGTACATAAATGTAGAAGTTTGATTTTTTCACAGCTTCAAGGGTACTGTAGTTGTTGTTGTATATGGTTTAAATTTCAACCCGATACCTCCACGCGTTCCCGAGATAAAGGGTCTTGACACACAGACGGACGGACAGACGGACAACAAAGTGATCCTATAAGGGTTCCGTTTTCTTCCTTTTGAGGTACGGAACATTAAAATGCAGTCGGGTTTTTAAAGATTTAGTTATTAATAGGTAGTTATTAACATCAAAGTCTCCCTCTCGACTTAGATAAAGTTTTACTGAATACCAAACAGAATAGAAAGCAGAAATAATCGCTATTGATCTAGCACATCAGTGTGAGCTGGAAACGGGTGAATTATTGATGACGGTGTAGCGATGACGGTACATCATTTAAATGGGTTTTCCATCACATTAGCTGGTGAAAGATTGATGTTCCGACGTACTAGCAATTAAGTTTTTAATTAGTTGATGGAGACATAAGCGTCATAATTTAGGGGAAAGTGATTATTTAAAGTGTTAAAGGGTTTTTCCACGTTAACGAAAAGCGAGGTTTTTTCGTGCGTCTTGTTTTGAAAAGAAATGGAATATTTCATAACTACTGAACCTTTTCATATTTAACATTTGCCGACTTAGGGTCGCAGTCTTGAAATTGTAGTCTTGAGCAGGGCTTGGGAAACGGTTCGGTTAATATATGGTTCTTAACCCTTAATAAGGCAGATCTATATTGACAAATTACAATAAGCTGAAATTGAACTTTACTACCTACATTTTATGATACTATGTATTTTAATTGTATTATCCTGAAATATAACATCATCTATTGTTACTCTTTAGAGACTTGTGATTCCATGACTATTTAATTTTGGTCTAGTATTTTTACGTTAACGGGGCCTTATTAAGGGTTAACCAGGTTTTTCGTAAACGCTCGCTCGGAGCGGAATCAATTCGCGAGCGTTATGATCGCTATTAACCTGGTATTTTTAGTTTTTGATTCATCCTGTAGTTGGATGGCGTGGTGACTTAAAGTAATAAGGCTGGCTTGACTTCAAGCTGAGCAAGTGTAAATGCGGCTAGAGAGTTAGCTAAATAGGATAGGAAAGACGTGAAAACGGAAGAGGTGCGAACAAATTAGCGATATTATATATATTCTGTTCGAGAGACATTGAAATGAAAATGCGCTATTTGAAATGCATGGCGTTTCTGACGAGCTGTTTAAAAAAAACCGGTCAAGTGCGGGTCGGACTCGCGCACCGAGGGTTCCGTATTTAAAATAATATGTATGAAAAACGTATAATACTCCTTTTGTTATGAAGTTCGGAGACGCAGAACAGAAGAGCAGACGCGGGCGCAGCACGACGAACACAGTGTCGTGTCTGCTCATGAATAGGGACTCCGGACGAGCCCGAAATATGTCGAGCGTTTTTCGACAAATTTTACGTGAGTAACCCGGTGTGATATCCCTAATATACCATCATTTGTGTTGGTTTTCCTTCTCATGCCATAAAAATGATAACAGACGACGTGTATTTAATATTTCGCAGTTTATAATACATGTGGGGTTGTGGGGTTATCGCTGATACAAGCAATATGCGTATGAGTTACAGTAAACTATTATGTTATCATACAACACCGAAAATAGCCAATTACAACATTATAATAACACAAACAACAACCCTTAAGTGTACCTTTATTTTTTGTTGAATCTTTATTGCGCAGAAATAAGTACAAATGGCGGAACTAATTCCTAATGGCATTCTCTACCAGTCGACCAAATAATCAAACAGAAATTTACATAGGGGGTTCACAGGCAGAGATAAAACTAAAAACATAACCCTACCTGTACCTAACCTTTCGATTCGTTCTAATTGAAACAGAATTACAGTTATATTTTCAACGAAAATTCTATGACTAAAAGATGAGTTACTTATGGAAAAACGAATTTACATAAGTATTCCAGGGAAGGTTAAGCTAATAGCTTACCGACTTTCCTTTTAGCAAGTTTTTCGAGACCTAACAGCTGCTCGAAAAGGCGTCTAACAAGCCAACTGGAGTTTCTCCAACAATAAACTTGCAAGTAGTACCTAACTGGCTTGTAATACGACTTCAGTGGTGTAAAGGAAATAGTTCTGCGTAGTAACTATTTAAAGTACAACACCGACATGCTGCCGTCCGACGGCAGAACGCTGCAACTCGAGTTACAGCGTTCGTGAGTGCTTCTATCATACCTACAAAAGAAGTTTTAAAAATATGTTCTAGTTTAGGCGGTAGAAAACTGTCAAAACGCGGTAACTCTGCATAAGACTAGCCAAAACATCATGACTGCAAATGGGATGTTTTATACCAAAACCGTTAATGCCGTCTGATCACACAAAAACGCTGTAAGTACTAAATAGCCACTGCCTTTGAACGAGGAACGGAGCACTTGCAGCATTTTGCCTACTCTGCATCACCATCAATTCAACACGCGGCAACAGAGTGAAAAATAATAGGTAATTTCCAGCGTGAATGTTAAAAACCTTTACACGCGCTTATCTAAACTAGGGTTTTTGACTTGCTGCATGTTGCACCGACCTCAAATAAGCAGGGATAAGGGCAGGAGAATGGTGATGATGATAAAATACAAAACCCCCGATGTAATAGCATTTTTTTCGAAAGCTGATATCTCTTAAACACCCTAACCGATTTTTATGAAATTTAGCTAAGAACCATCCTGTTTAAACTAGTTTTCTTTGAAACAAAAACCGCGTCCAAATCGGTCCATCTTCCGTCAAAATAGTGGTCACCGCTAGCACAAGTTGCCCGCGACTTGTTTGTCGCGCGGATAAAAATTTGACCTTTTTTAGGGTGCCGGAACAACGATTTACTAAATGTACGACGAAAAGTTTTGTATGGGCTGCACCTTATCCGGTATACCGTACTTCCGGTTCAAATTTCGGAATGGTGGCAGATCCGTATTCTACAGTCAAAACCCTCTGATAACGTTGTCACCCGACATGATTTGCCACTTGCATTCTACTTCTTCAAAAATGGTCCTAGACTAATTCTTACTTACCTAGATTAAAGATATTTTTGAAAAAATACTTCAGTGGAATTAAAAAGTCAACCACAAAACACTTAGTTTGGGACTATAGCTAAAGTGTAAGATTCTCTTTCGATATTATAATTTATTTTACGAAATAATTATAATTGCATAACGCATTGAATACTGGCGCATTAAACATTGAAGAAACACTCAGTCCTTTTCAAAACGAAACTCAATAACTCGCAACCTGCCAATTTAAACATACGCATATCATTCACAGACCTCATTTAATTTCCTGAAACGTAACAGGGTCTCATAAAACAAGCCGAAAACCCCACCTTTCGCAGTCGGGCAATTAATATCCGGCAGTCAAAGAATGGAGTGTTCTTCCAATGGGCCCCATTTCCTAACCATTGCGGGGCCATCAATCTGAAACACGGACCATTAGCGTATTGGGTCCGAACCTCGAACTTAAGTACAAGTTAACCAGGGCTACACCTTAACCTAGTTAGAATGAAGTACATGCAAAATATCTATTAGCAATAGCATTACTATAGGTACAGTCAAGGACTTTAATTGTTATGCCACTATGGAACCCTGTTGCATAACGTTAATCATAAATTTTGGCGTAATTTCTTTCATGTGGTTTGACGCTGTCATTATGACAGGGTTCCATAGTGGCATAACAATTAATGTCCTTGTACATTAGTTGTACAGTAAGGCCGCTTCCTGACTTAGCGGTATACTTGCAGTAAAACTTACTGTCGGCATAAACGCTGCGCGTTGATTGGTAGATGCCGCTAGTTACCTAGCAACCCTTACTGATTCCGTGTTTTACTGCAAGCATACCGACAAGTCAGGAAGCGGCCTAAGACTCACGTTGGGTTTAGACCAAGCATACGAACAAGAATTCTATGGCATTATCTCTTACGTTTTCTTTGTAAAAATAAAGACAACACGTGTTCTAGAGCATTCGCTCGTTTGGTCTAAACCCACCGTCACACATAGGTACACTCGCGCCCACTCACTAGAATATGTATGTTTAGTGCTTGGTTATAGTTTAGTATGTAAAAAGTCTACAATATTATTATGAGCTATATACCGCCCCGCTAAGAAAAATGGCAGGATCTCAGACAAAACTTCTGTAGCAAATACAACCTCATTACTGATAAGAGAGGATTGAATCTACGTTGGCTGTTTACTTTGAGATATTGCTGAATGGCTTATGAGGGCAGTATACTTTAAAATTATATTAAACATTTATTAATATTATAAATAAGATACAAAAACATCACAAACTCAGCGGCTAGGCCGCACCATCTTCGACTCAAAACTGAATTTGTGTCGTGTACCACGAATGCACATGCGCTAGTGGCACGGATTTTTGATATAATAATGCGTGATCTTAGCCATCCCATTACTACGCTTAAAGATCTGTCCCAACGATCAGCAATAGCTTCACTAAGGTGTTTAACTAATGCACATTTGTGATGCTAAAAGTTGCATATGTAACTTTAAAATTGTTAACAACTGAGTCCTGTAACACATGGCTTCAGGATTCAAGACTAAGCATGGTGTAATAAAACAAGATCTTCTCTTCCGAAAGGGACACTTTCTACGTCATTACAAACTTGCGCCTTGATTTACCACTACCCAAAAATATGGATAAATTTGATTTTAGATTGGTGTATATAGTGTTTCAAAAATCTTATATATCACGAATAATATAAGTGACGAGCATAATTTACATATTTACTTTAATTAAATGTTTTATTTTAATATTGTAAATGTTACGGAGAAAAATGTGTTTTATGAAACAGTTTCGGAGAAAAATTTAGTTACCGAAATTAAAATTCATCCAACGGTCATCAGTTCTTCGACATAATATGTGACCAGCCTACTCCCACTACTATCCTTAGTAATATCTAAATGTGAAAGTAAATTTTATTTGTTTCGCTTTTACGGCTACTGCGGCACCAATCTGAGTATGAATGTGAAGGGTTTAAAAGCATGAGGAAGACCTAATGAAAATGAAGAGTTGAGATAACATCTAATAGGAATATGTGGATATAAAAGTCGATGAAATGCTGACGATGAAAATCGAAATGCTGTGCCAACTCTAGATGTTTGGGAGAATGGAGAAGGAGATGATGATGTCGATTATTTTCGGAAGTAAACTAAAACTTAACTCTGTTTGTCGACAGGATGCGCGTTCCCAACACGTTGGCACGGTCGCTGGTTCCAGTCAGGTGTCATCCAGCCGATACTCATCGAAGGAGACCGGCTCTCGAACAAGGGACGCTGCCTGTCGTCCGAGGGGGACAAGTTCCTTATCGTTGATGAGTAAGTTATCAACTACACATAACTGACTATTTAAAAAAAAAACACCGATGTAATGGTGAACCCATCTTTCCTTTCATAGTATGGCCCTAGACAAGATAAATTGCGTGAACGTTGAGCGCTTACGTCAATTCTATATATTTTGACAGTTTTCGAAAAACGTTCAACCGATTTTTCAAATCTTGCTAAGAACCATTCCGATTAAATTAGCTTTTCTTTGCAAAAACGGTATCTAAATCAGATATTTATTTATTTACTTTTTTGGGTAAAATAAATTTTAATTAATTAATCTATCATTTACTCTTGAGCCCTAACTGCGTAGCGCCTTTTAGTGACCCTGCCCCCCAATTAGGTATACCTCCTGTTTTGAAGCGCTGGGTATACTCATGCCCGTTTCACTCAACCTTAAGGGACTCCTTAAAACAATTAAGAGGACGTTTTAATGGCACTTATATGACTTCAAAACTGTTAAGGAGTCCCTTAAGAGTTGATAAAAACTAAATAAGGGTATATAAGACCACGGTAAGCCTCGTTGGTAGTGACCCTGCCTACGAAGCTAGGCCGGGTTCGACTTCCGGTGAGGGCTATTTGTGTAATGTTGAATAGTATAGAACATGTTCTAGGAAACTTAAAGTTTGAGACTAGATCAATTAGTATGAAATAAAAACTCGAAAATATCTTTAATGAAAGCACATCTCACGAACTTAGGTTCCTTAGAAACAGAGGCCCTTGCCAAGATGCATTACGCTAACTAGCGTTTCTATTCGTTTCGTTTTGAAACCAATCGCGTCACTGGTAGATCACGTGACTTTTCGTATCACGTCATCTATCTGTGACGCGATTGGTTTAAAAACGAAACTAATAGAAACGCTAGTTAGCGTAGTGCATCTTGGCAAGGGCCTCAGTCGGTTGAAGTGTTTATACCTACTAAAATTCATCTAAGATAGCAAGATGTCAGCACCAAAAACTTTAATTGAAAAATATTGTTCCATGTTGTTTTTCGAGATAGTTATTTGTTTTTGTTGTAAGTTTCGGAATTCTACACAGAGCATGGTCCGACATACTCTTGCCCGATTTTTAATATTAATATGAATATATACCTACTGTCGAGCAAAATAACGTGTCACTTCGTAAAAAGTTTTGCTCGTTGTTACTTTTACTCGTGAACGGAAACTTCCAAGTATTAGCACACAACTCAAACCGCTGAAGCTAGAAAGATGAAATTTGGGAAGTGACGTAACGAGCTAACGAGGCCTTTTAAATCAATCCCAAACTCTTTTAAAATTAAAGCGGGTACACGCTTGTTAAATAATGTGTAGTTATTCCTAAGAAGAACAGTGAGGCTAGACAAGTTGCTTAACTAAACTTAAAAGTATTTTTATTTCCAGGAAGGGATGTTACCGCTGCGTCGTGATGCATGAAAAACATACGAACGTTCTGCAGTATAAGGAAAGTAAGTAAACCAGCAAACACGCCACTCGTATCAACCATAACTATGCATAATTATAGCCCAGGGGTTTTATTATGACTTAGCTATACAGCTCAGTTTACGCTGAGAGAAAAAGACAGAGCTATATAACTACTATATAGCTCTGTCCCTTTCTCTCAACCTAAACTGAACTGCTTTCATATGTCATGGTTACCCCCCCAGTGGGGTTATTATGACATAACTATGCAGTTCAGTTTACGCTGAGAGAAAAGGACAGAGCTATATAATTGATATAGCTCCGTCCTTCATGCTCGCCGTAAAATAAACTGCATAGCCATATCATAACCCCCCCAGGGCCTCGATACCTCATGATACCACCTCTGTGAGGCTAGACAAGTTACAAGTTGCAGCTTTCATCAATTCTATATATTTTCGATAACGAAAGTGTTCTCGCAGCTCTTGTCTAGAGCCACAGGTAACGAAAGTACAACCTTAACTTATCGAATTAGGTATAAACATAAATTATTCTTCCAGCATTCTGCCACCGCCGAGACGCCCTGCCCCATCTCTGCTCGCTCATCACGGGTGACGCTCTCCTCTACTCCATGTTCAAGGAAAACGCGGATCCCGTCGACTGCCCGCTGAAAGGGCCATTCTCGTTTACTTATAACAGGTTTGTCATCGTTGTTAGAACTTTATTGTTTAATAATTTGAAACTCTTAGGAAGCTTGCGTTCGTATTCAAAACTGCGAAAACTACTCGATGAAAGAGGAAAGCAGCAGTTCCAAGTTTGATTTTTTCGGTTAGTTTCATTTACTGGACCTTCTATAAAATTATGTCAAGTTAGCATTCGCACATCTGCAAATTTTTGTAACCATATTTTCATGCCTATTTTGTTCGCATTATACATTTTAAACGCGATATTGTACGTTAGTCGTCTAACCAATAGAGCTTAAAATGCCATGTGATTCACATGCGATGTATTTATTGACTGTCATCTCAAAACAACTAAATTAACACCCGTATTCACAAACAATCCTTAAGGGATCCTTCACTGAGTAAACGCACTGCGTTCAATACTGCTTTTTGATTGGTCCTTTTTACCGACCTTTTGTTTATGAGACGATTTGAACCACCCTGTGCGTTCGTGAGCACTTTGAGACCTCATAGTGACGTTTATTAATACGGGTGTCAATCTCTCTTTCGTAATTCAACAAGAAAAATAAAATTATGCTAGCATTTATCCGTACTTTTAAACCTCAAACAGAAAAAACACAATTAAAACCATTAAACAAGCAACATATGTTGACGACATAACCGTTCGTACGCTACGGCTCTCTGAATTCAACGGAAACGACGCTATTAATTCCACTATTGACCAAACCTTCAGTCTTTCTGCGTCAAATTAGCTTGATAATCATCAATGATTAATAGTCCCACCAGATGTTAAACGGCGCGTTAATGAAGATCACTGACGCGTCACTGTCCTCCCTCAATCAAACACTTAATGACTTTTGTAATTAAAATCCGCGCGAAATCATGACATGACAATCACACATTCTGTTAATTATGCGTCTTAATTGGCTGCGGTAAATATTGATTGAATTTACGGTATGATTTTCTGTGTAGTTTTTGGTTTTCGGCGTGGCCAGATTAAGAGGATAATTTTTTGCACTCTGTTCATATGAAGAGATATCTTCTATAAACGTCCAGAATTTTCTGATTTTATTCTTTTACAAGCATGACGTGACAATGGATTATATAATAAGATACATAAGCATAAGATAACATCGCACTAAAAATAATTAATTTCAAGAAAGATCCAACAATACATACATTCTACTTTGTTCTAATTAAGCTGTTATCTTATTGTTTACGAGTCGGCAGCCTTTGCTGTCATATTAGTAAGAGTAACCATGACGTCAACAATACAATACGATTGAAACAATAAACAATATCTCTATTGTTCTATATTTTTTTCTCCTTATGCAATACCTTTTTTATTACGAAAAAGAAGGGGTTGACAAATTTTAAAGTGCGGGGTATCGTTGGATTTGTAATCACCCAAGGAGAATCATAAGCTTTATCAGAACCTCTTCAGTTCTGCCATTTAAGGGGAAGTCGGGTTTTCAAAGCTTGCTTAATGCTGGACTTGTTTCCAAAACGTATTTACAATTCTTACGAATAAGATGAAGCGTGCAGAAGAAACTTTAATAAATCATATTCATTGCCTCATGTAACGTTTTCAATACAATTTCAGAGGCCACGGTGACTGCAAGATTCCGGTGTCCTCAATCGAGAGCTGCACTGAAGACTCCAGACTTCTCCTCAATTACCAGGCTTGCCCTGACATCTCCGCTTCTGAAAGTACTGGTATGTCCAATTATATAAGTAGAAGCAGCATACTCAGTGCTTTGTCTCTTAAACGTCATGTTCGAACTGCTGAACTCATCTATCAAAGGCGTTAAAACGACAAAGTACAATAGTGTTTAACTTAAAGAGCCGACTGTAACTTCTACTTTTACCAGATACTTCGTCATTTCGTCTGTCCTTTGTCATGCTTATTTTTCTTTTAGAGTGTTTTGTTTATCATACGGTGCAATTATGTTTTTGTCGCCTTCAGTATTTTCACCAAGTTTTTCACGTCGTGTATGAATGTTTTCTTTGTTTGCGGCATTTGAACTTCGTCGTTGAAAATTAAGCAAAACATGGTGTATTTTTTATTGAGTATACAATTATTTTCATCTTCATTTTTGTTCATTCTCATTTTCGGTTCAGCAGAACAATTATTAATATTTTACGCTCGATTCATGAGTAAATTGATCAATCTAGCGGATATTTAAAACTCTTAAACAAAAGTACTGAGATACTCGACAAATTACCTTAAAAAATATCCAAAATAACCTTACCCCGGGGATAAAGGAATCAATGAACTAAGTAGGTACCTCTTAAGTTTACAAATGCCTACGCACTCAGTAAATATTGAAAGGGTTAGAGGAATTTTCCACTGGGAAAGTCCCTTAGAATCAAACCGTTTATTGGCACAAGAACTCCGAACTTGTCAAGAGTGCTTGATCATTTCACATTTGCCCCTCGAACAGCCCTTTATCATTATGATTTTATTTGGATAAAGGGATCACAGGTTATGTTACTTGTGCTGGGTACCGCTTTTGGGACCGCGGCATCGTTTGCTATTTTTCGAAATTATTCAAAACTATAAAATGCCCTTCAACTGTCTCATTTCGGATTTACGTTAACCACGCATACCAATATGAGATCAAATTAAAATCAACTTTTTGTTTACTTATTTCTACTTTTCAAAAGTTAAAAGTAAAGTTTCAGTAAGTTAAACACCAGGGTTCAACTGAAAACCAGCGCTGTGGCTCTGGCTGCAGCACATGCTGAGCCGAGTCCTTTTTGACCTCACAATAAATCGCAACGTCTCTAAGTTCGCTAGTTCTATAAATATCTAATTCTATCATTTTACTTTATCGTTCTTTCTCTCAAAATGTTTGATTATGTTTGTTGTGTTGCAGTGTGTTTTTGTTAAATAAATGTTGTGACTTTGAGGTTAAGTTTAAGTTAATAATCAAAGAATTTGTGAAAGATTTAAGTAAGCTGTATTGCGACTCGTGCGCTGGTCTATGTCAATTTCATACAAATTTACAGATTTCTAGATTTCTAGTCATTTTCCTTTGGTTTATGCACTTTGAGAACGGCATAAAGCATTAGCAAAAAGCCACTAAAAAGACTAAGAGTATTGCAATAATCCAAGAAGTCTTGAATAGCTATAAATGCGCAAAAGGTGTGAATGAACTCTACAAATCAGTATGCATTTTAACCGTTGCAATATTAATAAAAAGGAAATTGTCTGCCAGCGGAGATCTGGCCCGCGGATTGCCTTATCCGGGCAATCTTCCAGAGGTGTTTGCCATCGTAGACGTTATTTGGATTTAGCTCAGATTAAAATATAGATATTTTAAGGAGTTGTAGCTTTTAAAGTGGCTTCTTGGCATAGCTATTTAGTGTAATGGAAAGAGCCACGCTTCGAGTTTCTGTGCGAGATCGAATAATAGAATCAAATAAGATTAGAAGCTCTAGCCAAGATCAAACGCCAATAACGTTTTTCTTTTCTATCGCTTAAAATGTATGTGACATTCTTGTGCGTTACGATAAACCACGTGGTCAGCTGTCATCCCATGCATTTTGAGTGGACAATACGATAACGGTCAAATACGATGTGGTTTTTACCGGCTAGGCCCTGAGGCTCTACTTTGAAATCCATAATTCGAACTTCGTCTATTGCTATCCCTTTTGCTCTCGACACGTCACTAATTCGTAAGAAAGTGACGGGGCGATCCGAAGTTCGAATTGCTGATTTCAAAGTAGAGCCCCTGGTAAGCACAATGTTGCCAGACCTCCCGCAAGGAACCCCCCACCCCACGCAAAAAGAGGGGTGTTATAAGTTTGATTGCTGTGTGTGTGTGTGTGTCTGTGGCACCATAGCTCTTAAACAGGTGAACTGACTTGGATGCGGTTTTTTTTTTTAATTTTAACGCATTTTTTAGCGGTGGTTCTTAGCCAGATTTCATGAAAATCGGTTAAGCCGTTTAAGAGATATTAGCTCTAAAAGAAGGGAAGGGAATTTAATGCTTGGTTAAAATAGCTGCTGTCATTTTCTTTGCTATAGCAATAGAATAAGACAACACGTCACTAAACAAGCATTAAATTTAATTGACGTTTCTGAGTGCGCCAGTAACATGTGCACCCGCGATAATGGATTCGCCCAAGAGCTAAAACAAAACACATTGCACAAATTGAACCAGCTAAATAAAACCTCCACCATAAGATGCTCCGCTTATAAAACTTGTGTGGCCGTCTGTCGCAATTGTCCTTTGTCTATTCCGGTGACCACCATCCCTCTCTAACCAGCTCTTCACCCTCTAGAGTAATAGAGACACCAAGTTACGCTAGGCGTATAATCTATCTCTAGAACAATTCCTAACCGTGACAGTTGTATTTTTAGCTGGATGCTAATTTATGCATTTGGGCTTTGTCGTTATACGTTGGTAGCGTTTATTTAGAGTTGGGATATTTATGAGACATTTATCCCGCATTTGTAAGGGTCTTTTTACTATCCGTGTTTTAAGTCAGATATTTTAATGCCTTGTTTATTTTATAGCTCAATTAAATTATGTTCCGTAACAAATTCAAATAGTATGTGCCTTAAAAAAACCTTATAAAATAAAATGTTAATATAAATTAAAGGGGGGAGGGGAAAATTCAGCTATTCTCAAAATGTAGTCCACGGAACCCTGTAGGGCCTGTAGGGCCTCTGCAAGGGCTCCGTCGTAATGTTTTTTTTTACAAAGAAAACAGGTTTTGCTTAATTTGGGGCTCCCTTAAAAATTTAGTGGTTAAAAAGGGTTCCGTCGCTAAAAAAGTTAGAACTGCTGTTATAAATATGTAATACATTGTAAATAGTCTGTTAAAATAGCAATTAACGGCGAAGAACATGATTCACTACAAGAAAGTAAACGAACATAAAATTAACTAGGTACTTATATCCCGCAATATAACAAGCAAAATAAAAACGTATAAACTAACCCTGTCTCTATTTGGTCTATATTCAAAATTCAAATTCAAATTTCATTTATTTCAAGCAATTAAACGCATAAGCCTATATTAGGTACATTATTTGCAGAAAAACATTAATAAAAATAAAATTAAAAACAATTATTTGTAACGATGTTGCAATGAAAATGGTCTAAATAAGCGTACATTTAGGTACAGTCAACAGCATAAATAAGTGATCATTTATGTACCTTGTCACTTTAACGTCGTGTTTGAAATGTTATACAAAATTGTGAAACGATTGAAAGCGACAAGGTACATAAATGATCACTTATTTATGCTGTTGACTGTACATTATATGCTATGCTTGCACCAAAACACGTATTCAGTATGAAGTATGAATACCGCATTTCGATTGGTGACTTTTCTAGCGAATATTACCTCAAAATACCTCTCTTGCTCAACTGCAGCAAAGTCTAATATTAAGGAAGGTTGTTTTGAGTTCTATGTCGATAGGTACTTGGTCAGTCGGCGCTAAGACTAATCTAAAGACATCTCGTGAGAAGACACACAACATAGAATCAGCCCATTAGAACCCTCACCCACCATAGAACGGTGTCACAGTGACATTATAAAACAATTTGTTTGGCACTTCTTACGACTTGAATCATAACGTGACTGTGACACAGTTTTATTGTGGGTCAGGTTCCATTGGGCTGATAGTACATGTCAAAAATCTTCTTGGGCCGTCGTGTATTTTTTATCTATCTTCTAACCAAAAAAAAATACTTTTGAAAGCAGCTCAAACTTCACGATGCTTGAACTAATTTTGTATAGGTATCCAGTTTTTCCCCTGACTTCGTCCACGCTTACCACCTATGTTTACTGTTACCTCGGAAATTTATTGTACCTTCTCCGTTTAGTTGTTGCTGGCTTTAATTTAAAGTATTGACTGGTTTTTTCCGTACTTCCAGTGGAGGAGCTGGAATGCCTGGCAACATGGAAGGAGGGCAGTCTCCGTTTCCTCGTGGGGAAGCTGCATCACAACCACGCCACCAGCAACGAGGACCGGTACCGCTGCTTCGTCTACGAGAGGACTAATGGTATCGGTAAGACTTGCACTTAGGATCCAAAGACCAGAGAAACCTTGGAATTGGGGAACTTGGTTGATAGTTCGAGGATAACTCGAAAATTTATTAATCTCAAAGTTTTTAAGGTAGGGGGACCTTAAAATCCAAGCTGTATGTCTTGCTGAGAAATTTTCTTTCAATTCTTTTTATTAAGTCGGACAAAGCCAAGGTGTCTCTAGTCTGAGGACTTTAAAATATACATGTACCAACTGAGAGTTATTACTCTACTTTGCCTATAAATCTAATTTAAAAAAAACTCATGAAGATCTAATTAATTAGCCTTCCTAATATAGTAAACTTATAACGAACACCGGATGCATCTTGTTTAGGGCATCTGTAGAGGTTGAATAATGGAAAATATCTTCAAAACCCTTTCTTCCATTCCAGCGTCTTCCGGGATGAAGGATGGGCCCAGTTCCTCCGGCGACGTGGAGTACCGAGTGGCTCAGTCCGGAGACGCGACCTGCAATGGACTCTTCAGCGCTACTGAAGGCTCCAGAACCATGGCACTGAAACGATGTATGGCTTGTATTTGTACATTACTATATACTATACTATTGGATAGATAAAAACCAAAAATACTGAAATTGTTACATTTTTTTTAAATTAAATTTCACAAATTAAGAATGAATCTCTTGTTGCAAGAAAATGTCAAGATTTTTTGATTGACATAGGACTTTTTAAGGAGTTTTAATTTCCACATATGGCAGCCCTAGCCGCAAGGCAATCTTAATTTAGGCAGAAGCTCAAGAACATACCTACTTCATAGTTTTCCTCCAAAACTATTGCTAACTTACTCCGTCTTAAGGTGCCATCTCCTACGGGAGGTTGCCGATCATCATGGCTATTTAGACTTTATCTACAGCCGCTGTAAATAGCGACCGGCACACACTCTCTTGGGTTTTTGAATTCTACTGCTAACTTTACCTTCCACCAATTCCAGTGTCAGTTCGCTTCAACTGCCAGTTCCCTTCGTGGATGACGTTCTCGCACACGTGGCACACGCTGGACTTCAGCAGTAACTACACGTTCTATCAGCGTAATGCAACGCTGAGGATCACGGATCAAACCGGTGCCGACATCAAGGTGTATTGCGTCAGTGTGAAAGCCAGCTCGCCTAGTGGGAAGTCTGTGGCTTTAGTGGCGCATTGGCAGCATCATTGGTAAGACCTATTTATTTATTTATTAGATGTGTCGTATTTTGTTAAAAATGCAAAAATAGCTTTAACGAGGTTCTCAAAAGGCAACCACATCAAGCAGTATTTCCAAGTATGCACTATCATCATCAGCCCGGTGCAATCAGCTGGATTAGGGCCTCCTCTTGCATGCAATATCGCATACAAGTATATATAATATAAAGCTAGTCATTAATTATGCAACGTAAAGTGGCGACCATCGCCTTTAACTTGTAGATCAGTAGAATTGTAGCAAAATTTACCTTAATTTGGCCGCTTTTTGTTACTGGCAGAAAAAATCCCACATAATTCACAATGTTCTACGTTATGTTTGTATGAGAACAACTGTAAAACTCTCATAACCTTGATATCAAACGACTTGGGGATCTTTATGAGACGAGCACACTCTTTTCTCCTCTAGCATAAAAAAAATCTCAGCCTATTATGTTGATTTGTCGATTAAAGAAAGATTATTTCATGTTTTAGCCAAGTCACAACCTTATTCTTGAAATGTTCTCCTCTCCAGTGCGTCCCGCTACGTGTGCGTGGTGCTTTACCGGCGAGACACGTACATCGCGGAGCTGCAGCGCGGCACGCCGACGTCGCGGCCTGACGAGGCGTGCTCCAACCATCACTTCAACGCCGTCACGGCGCCTTATGTCACGCTAGTTGGTGAGTAGACGAACGTCCCGGCACGTGTGTGTGGTGCTATACAATACAACCAACTGGGTCAATATTCGAGCGTTCCAACCGCCTCACTTTTGTGGACATATTTTTGGAGAATTGGACGTATATTTTGATGCCGTTTTTGGGTATTTGTTGTTATTAGATGTCCGGTAAAATTAGAAACCTAAACAGAAACGAAATCGAATTCTGCAGCCACTTCTACAAAAATTTGACCACGAAAGTGATTCGGAACAAACGCCCAAATAATGACCCAACTCACTAACAGCAAAGTAATGTTTGAGAAACGATAGCAGCTATTCCAGCATTAATGTAATCTAATATGTTCCGTTACCGAAACTTTTAGTAGATACAGGTAAGAGACGGTTATAAAAGAAGTAAATTTGTAGCTTAAATAATCCTTAAAACTAACTAGCGACCAAAGCCTAACCTAACCATTTCCTCTTTCCAGCGAGCAATCCAGAATCAAAAGAATGCCCGTATTCCGGAAAATACGAGATACAAAACAACAGGCACGAAAGAAGCGTTAGATCGGTAGAGAAAGTGGAAATTAGAAATGGTACTAGGTTGTTCAATTTTAGCATAAACAATATGTCGAGTGCGCCGATGCTGAGAAGCCGGAGGCAGGCGGAGCCGAGCTGCGTGCTTGGGTTCAAGAGGCTAGAGGTTGGCTGTAACAACGTGAAGAACATGGAGTTCTCATCGAGCTGTGAGAATAAGGACTTTATAACAGGTGAGGATGCTTCTTGTGTACTTCTTTTCCAATGTATATATTGCGAAGAAGGGTTAGTTCTTTCTCTTAACGCATTCACTGCCACCGACGCATATATGCGTTCACTGTCATACAAGTTTGTTCCTAGGCCACGCCCCCTGGCAGTGAATGCCTTAAACGTCCATTAAATGATTGAATCCTATTAAACTATGGATTTGTCAGTTTTTTATAGTAGGTAATAGTGCCCCACTTTAGATTTCTTCGTCGATTTTTATTCAATAAGGGAGACAAGAACTTTATGATCATCATCGTCATAATTGAAGAAATAGATTTGCTGGTGAAGTGCCCGTCATTCGTCTCAGAGGCCCTAGACCAGACGCTGAGCGCTTAACGATTTACGAACTGTCAAAGTGTATGGAATTGATATAAGCGCTCGACGCGACCGTCCGGTAGCTTACGTCAATCCTATACATTTTCGATAACGATAACGATCTCGCAATGCATCTTGTCTGGGGCCACTGATCTAGCAAGATTTTATCTCACGTATGCAAGCAATAAAACGCAAACAAACGCACGCGAGCGCCTTTTTTTAACCTTTTGAACGCCTTACGTCGAAAACAAAATGCGTCGCTCACTCGCCAAACATGTTTGCTATGTTATACAAATTACAACTTAATTGATATGAAACAAAGTCTCTTTTTAATCTTGAACTTGTGACGGCTGTAGCCATCGTGGCGTCAGTGGCACGCACGACTTCCAGTAGACGGCCAGAGCCAGAGGCGTTCAAAAGATTTAGGATTAAAGTGCAACACAAATATTTTAAATTTCAGCTTACACCTGCCACGGCGGCTGGTACGACAACGGCGCGTCGTTCGTCGTGACGACACCGGTGACGCGCGACAGCACGGCGGCACGACGCTACTGCTTCGTGTCGCGCGACTCGCGCGGCTCGGCGTTGCTCGTGACGCGGAGCGCGACGAATTGCGAGCGCGCTGTCGGCACTGGCGGCGACCAGCTCGTATTCGATGCGAGAGCTACGGGTAAGCAAAATTTTTATAGCTGTTGCTTGCGATTTAATCCGCGAAGCAGTCGTTTATCGCTGTTCCTTGGAAAACCGACAATATTTATAAATAAAGTACCCTATGGAATTATGAGAGATGCTATCAAATGCTTTGGAATAGTCTACGAATGCCAGATAAAGTGGAAGGTTGTGTTCAGGACTCTTTTCTATGTTGTGGTTAAGTGTGTGCAGATGGTCGGTGGTAGAGAAGCCGGGGCGGAATCCTGCCTGTTCAGGGTGTTGTTGACAGTCAAGTTGTCCTGAAATGCGGCTTTCAATGATTGTGATGAAAATTTTATGAAGATGGGAAACAAGGCTAATAGGGCGATAATTCTCGATATAAGATCTGTCGCCCTTCTTATGTAGTAATATTATATCTGAAATCTGAATGGCACATTTGTTGAGGAAAAGTGTGGGTTACTAACATATTATTGAATAGTTTGGATGCATTGGGGTTCAAATTAGGCTCTCCAGCTCTTATAGCTTCAGTAGTTATGCCATCAGCACCAGGGCTCCTGCTAAACTTCATCTTACGAAGTGCTAGACCTCCTGGTCTGTTATTAATGTCATTTAATAATTACTACCTTGAGAGTTCTTAACGTTTCTTTTGGACCATTTAAACTGCGGGTCTCACTCAGCTTTGAGATGGGAAATAAAATCGCTATGGGATACGAAATGGGAATCAAAACTAGTTCTAAAAGCATATGCTTAAGTAAATAGCTTAGGTCGAGTAAGTTGGGTAATTCTTATGCCCAAAGGGCAAACCAGCCCAAAACGGAGCTCCGCATTCGACTACATGTATATTATTAGGTATATTAATGGTTAACCATGGCCACAACCAACAAAAGTATCAGCACCGTATGACCGCCAGCAATATTAACATCTTTATCTCCCACAGGTGAATGTCAAGATCAAAGCAACTCCCAGCCTCTGCTGAGGATACCCTCGCCCCTCATCATCTTCTTGACTGCTGTCATCCTTCACTACATCATCCCAAGATGATTCTAAACCACACAGACCTTGTAACTATAGCGTATTATAAGCAGGCTTAGTAAAAACTAGATGAAATTTAATAAGCTCTTTACCCTTACACTGCGCTGTCAATTTTGTTTTGTGCCTGCTAGTTTTGATGTGATTATTGGTATTATTTGACCTTTTGTTCGATGATTGACGGAACCCATGCAATTTTAAGGTAACCTGCAGGACTAGACGAAAGGAGGATGAGCAAATCAGCCTATAGTGACCAATAAAAAAGCCATGTCACCGGGTAGGGTTATTTAAAGTTTTTGAACTTTTATGGCGGTTAGAATATTATTTGTGTTGAAAAAGTTACCGCCATATAAAACCAATCGGAGAGTTCAAACACATTCACATGTTTTTGTGACATATAATTTCAGCCATTTAAATTCCTAAGAGCGACTTGACATTTCCGCACTTTAAAAAAAGTGTAGTTGATTAAAATATACCTCTCCAATAGGATATCGCTTGGTTCCTAGGCTGGGATCCATACATTTCTGCCCATCTTCTTTAACAACTGTAGAAGAAATCTGAGAAATATGGAATGGACATAGGCTGGTGAGTGAACGTGTGACAGTTGGCGTCATTGCTATTTATTTTGATAATTTCTACAGATGGTTATTATTGGCTGCTTAAAATAAGCCACCTAACTAGTGCCAGTTTTACGGAATTAGCGGTCAAAAGGTTAAATATCGTTTTATTCTAGGAATTTATTATAATTCTCAGTTAACTATTCGTTGCAAACAAAGTTTAATTTAGAGGAGTTAAAAAAAAACACAAATAAATGCAATTTAATTTCTTGTAACTGATAGTTAGTGGAAATGGTAACGGTTAGCACTGATTATGTTTTTTTAAATATGTTTAATATTGTGTTGTTGTAGGTACCAGTATTCATTTCCGGTGCCTACTTAAAGAATATCACTTTACTTAGAACGATGTTAAGTACTCCAAAATAATTTTACCACCAATTTTCATGTTTTTGTAGGCATTGGAAACTCAGCTACATTATTGAGACCCTTAACATAATTATAGTGCAAGAAGAGATATAAAGACATTTTTGTAAGCAAGACAGCTTTTGAGCATTTTACCTGTAACTATTGACCATTACACGAAACTGTGTTGTTTTAATTCCTAGATAGACGATCGTTATTATATTAGGTTAAAAAATATCAATACATATAAAAGGTACACATATATCATAGATAGTCCCAAATCGCCTAACTTTTCATGCAATTCTAGTTGTCAAGAGCAATTTAGCAGAATTTTTAATAAATCGAGCCAAGTATAAAGTATGATATATTTCAATAGCCTGTACACTCTGTACAATCCTTAAAGGTATTTAAGATATTAAATTAGACATTTAGTTTTTCACGTTGGTACTTAGATTTTAAAATGCAAAATCTAAGACATAATTTAGTACCTTATGTAAAAATTGGGTCGAAACGCGTTCACTTAATTCCAACTAAAGCAAGCACGTTTAGATATTATTTTAGAATCCTTTATAGTATGACTAGCGACCTGCCCTCGCTTTGCTTCGGTTTATGTTACTATTTTATACATACAAACCTTTTTCTCAAATCACTCTATCTACTGATAAAAACCGCGTAAAAATCCATTGCCTAGTTTGAAGGATCTAAGCGTACATACAGAGGGAAAGACGGCGGGAAGCGACTTTTTTTTATACTATGTAAAGATAATGATGATCGTACTCATTCTATACTTGTTGTTACTGCCACAGTTTTAATAATAGGTTAAATATTTAACCACTAAAACTATGTTGGTAACAAAGGTTAAAAAAATTATCAGTTCATCATGTTAATAGCCGTACCCAAGAAAATGCCTCCGAATAGCAGCCAGTGAGCATCGTTTTTTAGTCGAACGGTTTTCTTGATAATAATTAATAATATCTTTTTAAATAATATTACTTCACGGATTTTACAGTAAAAATATTTTTTAAATATAAATTATACTTAAGTTTTGCTACCACAAGTTACCTTCCTAATATTCTTTCCGTGTCCCTGGTATATCGTACCGATGTCAATAGCATACCGAAAAAAAGATCGGTATCTATTTCTCACGGTAATTCGGTAACTTATTTGCACAAAATCAATAGTGCTGACAATTAGCAGTGTTTTAAATGTTTGTTTTCAAACGAAGTGTTTATAATAGATTGACATGTATTTAGTGTGTTTACAAAGCGGTATGTCTGCCAGTTTGTCTACAATTGATGTGAATGGTTGTGAATAATATATTTCTTGTTGCGACATTTAATAATGTTTTACAAGCAATTTTATAAGGATACTTGAATAATTGGAAATTTTGTTAAAATCAAACGTAGATTGAGCACAATTTTTTTTTTATATAATGGAAATAAAAAGAAAACATCGATGTAAGAAGTAAGTTCAAAGGTTGAATAGTTTGTAGAAAAAAACACAAAAACAACTAATTTCCTCGAACGCACTAAATAAAACCTTTTTTATAGAAACCATACCTTTGGCTCTGCTCTACTTGGTAAACCCAAATTGCTTTCGACATGTAATATTGTCAACGATATGACAGCCCCTATTTGCTTAACAGTAATGGCGGTCTAGTTTAAAACAATACGAGACCATGTCAAAAGCAATTATGGCTTTACATAGTAGAATGAATAGAGCCTCAAATTGCAAAATATCATAAGAACAAGCTAGCTTTAACACGTATGGCGTTGGAGACTGTATATTCATTAGTTATGTTCTATACATTTGTTGAACTAGTGCCGAGCCCCTAGACAAGACGCATAACGCTAACTAGCGTTTCTATTCGTTTCGTCTTTAAACCAATCGCGTCACTGCTAGATCACGTGACTTTTCGTATTACGTCATCTACAAGTGACGCGATTGGTTTAAAAACGAAACTAATAGAAACGCTAGTTAGCGTAATGCATCTTGTCTAGGGCCTCAGTTTAGCAATTTTCTATTCCATAAAAATATCATAGCGTCTAAATACTCTACTTTTTTAGTTAGCGGCTCTACTACGAAAGTTTCAAAAATATTTTATTAGAAAAACAGAAAAAAAAAAAGTACATAAATATGAAATAAATAAATATAATTTTTTAACTCATTATCCAGTGCGAGTTTACTATTAATATTAACCACAATTTTTTTCAATTTAAGTAACAATCAATAGCAATGGCTTGCACAAATCCTTTTAATTTTTGGAACTTTCGTAGTACTGTTATTCTCATAAAAAATCACTTCGAAGCTTAGAAATATGTACAAAATTGTTACACATGTTATGCGTAGTAAAAAATTATTTAGCAATACCTTTAAGATTTTTTTGATGAATATATGTACTTGCATTTTATTTTACAATTTTTTTTTAATTCATGTAAACTTCATATTATACGCATTTATAATGAGCTTTAATTCAGTTGTTACGCCGTAAAATGTTATAAATTACAGCTTGTAATATGTATAATGTCAATTTTGTTTATTTTTATTTAATTTCTTTAGAATAAGTAATAACCATGTGGGTGCATTTTAAAACTAAGTATGTTTGCAAGCCCATTTGATGGTTGCTTGGGTAATATCGATATTATAGTCTAAGAGCTATTATCATTAGATGTTCTGACATTTTAATAACCGTATCCAAAGAAGTTTAAAGACACTTAAATAAATTACCAACCAACATATTTCATTGTTAAAAACCTATTTATAGGTAGATTGACAGTTGATAAAAATATCAAGAAGCATTCTAAAAAGTCATTTGAATCGTGGTATTCAGCTGTGATGCTGGCCCAAGATATAGTTCAAACATTTAAACACAGGGTTTGAATACGAAGTGTAAGGGATACAAGTTGTATTTCAGTTTGAGCATTTCTTCAATCTTTGAGCAAACATTTGGACTGCCATCCGGTGTCGGTTTTCGTACGCAAATTTTCAGTTAAATACCCTACTACTATTTAAACAAGCAGCACACATATTTGCAAAGCATGACGGACGGGTAGTGGTAACATTTTATTCCATTGTCTGTTGAAAGGTCTTCAAACATGTGTTTGAATCTTATACTTTATCTGGCGCCGCCATAATGCCGGCACAAACACCCTGACCAAGATTTTCTACATCAAAATAATAAATTTTACATTCTAACGTTACTAGCTCTTAGCGTAATAATTATGTAAAAGTGCTTCAACGGAAAATGGTGAGAATTCAAACCAGCTTCCATTGTCTCACTCTTTGTTACGGTTTTTCTAAGGAAAACTTTCCTTGATCAAGCAATACTAATTTTAAATATAGAATAGATTAGATAACTGAAAAAACGAATACTCATCTAAGATCAATGTATATGTAGTTAAGTTAATATAGTTAAGCGCGACAGCAATAATTATATTTGTATGTATAGCTATTGAGGCGTTAAATTTTTAATAGTTGTGTTTTTCAATATTGAGGAATCATGTGGAATGTTTTAATTGCTTAATTCCTTAAACTGAAGTGTAATCTTTAATCAGATAATAGGTATTACACAATAAAAGTTTTAGTACATTTGGTATTAAATAGATACACGGAATAAAACATATTTTTAGTTTAAAAAGTAGGTAGATCGTGGTGAAGGCCATCTCGTTGGTTTTATATACAGTTTTTATATATTTTATTACCTGTATTAATGGATGCATAGTTTTCATTTTGCTTTTTGAAGGATGCTCAATGGAAATATCTTAAACAAATCTGACAAACTAGACTATTAATCGTTTACCAACGATGGCCCCACTAGTGTTCGTTTAAAAAAAAAGGCGCTCTCGAGTACTTTTTTAAAGCTGCTAGGTAAAAAAACAACTATAGTTGCATGAATTACGCATTTTGCAAATGTGCTTGTTAGTTACTTTCCTGCAAAACTGACGTGCAAAGTAGGTATACCGAGTTATTTTCGTTCAAAATTGACGTGTTAAGTATACCTACCGAGTTGTTTTCGTGCAAAAAAGACGAGTTAAGTATACCGAGTTATTTTCGTGCAAAGTATATCAAGTTATTTTCGTGTTAAAAAAGGTTAAAACTTGTTTATTTTTTAATAATTCGACTTGATTCCTTAATAACGAACAAGCACAGTAGACAGTTGTGAATAAGGAGCTAGATTGTTATCATAATGTGACAGAGAAATATTTTTTGGAAGCGGGACAAATACAGGAATCTTCTAAAAATGTTTACTTATAAAAACATTTTGAGAATTTTCCTCAGGAGTAAGGTCGTCGGTGTTTCCAGTGTGTGATATAGGTACATTTGAATTAATTAAGTATAATAGTCAGCATGGATTATTAAATAATAAACAGCGAAATTAATAAAGTGTATTTCACTTCTAAATTAGAATAATACCCATACCCCCTTTTTATTTTTAGTGCAATATTATTTTATGAGCCTTGTAAGCAGAACCTTTCACTTTTCTTTACATTTGATAATATAATTTTTTTGGCACATGTTTTGGACACGTTTTTGCCTTAAAAAAAGTCAAATTCAGAAATTGAGTAATTACAATTATATCTTCTATCAGTAATTAATAACATTCTTTTATGGCATAGAGAGGGCAATCGAGCACACAGGCCACCTGAGGCCCCTGCCAAGATGCATTGCGCTAACTAACGTTTCTATTCGTTTCATTTTTAAACCAATTGCGTCACTGATAGATCACGTGACTTTTCGTATCACGTCATCTACCAGTGACGCGATTGGTTTAAAAACGAATCGAATAGAAACGCTAGTTAGCGCAATGCATCTTGGCAGGGGCCTCTGATGGTAAGTGGGATCTGTGACCCATAGACAATTGCATTCTTAAGATCTTAGGCCCCAAATGTGTTTCCAAGCCTGAGAACTAAGATGGAATGCCTCTATGCTACTAATTGGGATAGACCAAAAAAAATAACTCATGGTTTTTACTTTATAATTCGAAAGAATAGGTAATTTTAAGAGACTTATTTCTTTAATTTTGTATTTGACCCAATAGTTTTGTTTTAATACCTATCTTTATTTATTTAGCAGACATTTTATGGATTACATGATTATTTAAAATTTGGGATGGCATTTTCTAATAAATTACAACATTCAAATGATATCTAATGATAAAAAGTGATTGTAATAGTGTATTAAAACATACTACTTCAAGCGATTTTCACCTAACCCGTAAGATACACCTAGGAGGGCTTCAAGCCGAAAACGAAAGTCAAACAAAGGTTAAATAATACTTTTCTCGAAATATCAGAAATAGATAAATATTTCAAAAATGTAATAATGCAGAACGGCTTTAAAACCCCATTCCTGGAAATGGTTTCCGAATTAGAGTAATTGTAAAAATATGAACAATCCCAATCCCGGTTCTCTTGTCGCCACACCTGAACACAACCATCCTAACACTACTGTTTAGCGGTGGGTCAAAGGATAAGATAGTGGTAGAATATGTGGATAATGTAATACGTTATCAAAGGAAAATTGTGCATTTTTACCGTTATTATTGTAATGAGAAAAAACGAAATAAGCGTTATTCTCTCTTTATACGCGTACCTATAGATGGCTCTCTCGGAGACACTCTGATCCTATCTTTTGTGAAATGTGACTGGCTTACACACACACACACACACGCACGTACACACTCTCACACACACAACTAATTTCACATTTAACATTAAGTTTAGCTCAATGCTACCTAGCGTTGGTCATATTATTTTATGTGCAAAATCTGTAATCAGGCGCACTTGTTGATATTTCTACTTTTGTTTGAAACACCGCGTAATACCTGTTGATTCCCCAATAAACCTAAAATAAAACAAAAAATACCCCCCTTACACTCAGCTGTTCGAACCTACCGACTAAGGTTATGTTATGTCGTCAACACAGCTAGGTAGGGGACACTATAGACAACTATTAATTTTAATAATTGAATACGCAGTCGTTAAGAAGTAGAAATTGGTGGTCGGTAAAATAATTAATGACGACAAGGTACCTAAGTATTTAAGGTATGTACCCATTGGGTAAATACTTGCGATATGTCCAGTCCAACTAATCCAGTATTGGGTATTAACCTTCTCATTTTAATAGCGCCGATCAATGCTCAATTTTCAAACTACCGTAATACCTAAACAAAGCTAAATATAAAGATTTTGTTCGCGGTTTGAGTCTCGGTTTGGTTTAGTTGCGGTTTGGTTTGGTGGTCTTGGTAAGCTGTAATTTGGCACAGATAAGATTTACATTACGCCGTCAAGTTGTAAAATAAATCTTGTTGTAAAATTGTTTTTTGGTATCTTCCATGACCCTCATATAAGTCAGGTGTCATTTGATAGGTCTTAACAAAACATGACTTATCTACATGTTTGTATCAATTTTTAGATTTGGGGAACTGTTTAAGAAATATTGAACTTGAAATGAAAAAGTGTCATTTCCGCTAACGGTGGTGCTTGTAATCTTGTAATGTGGTCAATTTACTGCCGCACTCAGAGACGTCAATTAAATTTAACGCTGGTTTTGTGACGTGTTGTCTTATTCTATTGCTATAGGCTATCGCAAAGAAAGTGACAGCAGCTAGGTACTTTAATCAAGCATTAAAATTAATTGACGTCTCTGAGTGCGGCAGATGGAGCGTCTGCCTTATTAAGGGTTAATACCTACTTACTACACCTTCAACCAGAAAAAAGGGTCTTGAAAGAAAGAACAACATAGTCATCTAATAAGGGTAAACATTTTCAGTACTTGATGCGCAACCAAATTAGGAAAAACACAAATGAAACAATTTTCTAATAAATTTGATTTATGTTCGCAACTAATAAATATTATGTAAAAGCGTTATCCATTCATTACACATCAATGTATATTCCAAGTATTAAAACTAACTGTAAGATTACTGTTATTATTTTAAGATATAGAATTAGAATCGGCGTATCTATATTGCGCGACAAATTTAAATTAAATAAAGTTCAAAATGGCATTAAGTTAATTAATATCATACTTATTCAATATTCTATTAAAAAAGTACCTAGATATAATATAAAAATGTAATTTGACTACTTTCTTGGGGCCTGCTTCACAATTTCCAAATAAATACTATCTGCCTGTTAAAGTTTTCGCTTTCCTTTTCTTTGTCACTTGAAAGAAAAAGAGAGCTACCATTTATCTGTTAGATAGTGTTATGCGGAGATTGTGAAACAATCCCTTACTGTATTTGTTTAGGTACCTAATAGGCACTAAATGTTAACAAACTGAACCAGGTGACTCTGTCAAACTGATAATCGATACCTCGGCCTATATTCCGATGCAGTTTAAATTGCATAAAAACTAATGGAACTAAGTTCGAAAAGCATAATAAAAATTTAGCATAAAACTTATCGAATAATTTTATCAGGCATACGGTCAAATATCATAACACTAATTTATCAAAATACATTAAAAAATATTTTCTTGTCGCTATGCATGTTAAGTCAATTTCTTCTTATTACGTTAGTTTAGGTTAGAACTGTGATAAAATTTGTAGTACTAAGACGTTAGAATCGTCTACTTTTAACCTTAATACCATATGTTTCACGAAATTATGCATTTCGTTGAGCATTATAATCTATATACAAAAGAAAAAACTGACCGACATATCAATGCACAGCCAAAACCTCTGGGATTCCAAATTTGGCACGTATACGTTATGAGGTCTAGGTGTGCACTAGCACTTTAATTAGATGGCCTACCATACCACTGTTACTAAGTGAGTAATGTTTAAATTTTGTGACTATAAAGTCCGGAATTTTATCGAAATGTCAAGCTTCTTGTAAGGGCTTTTCAAATTCCTAAATGGTAATCCTACTTGCGGCCTAGCCGAATTGCCATTTAGACGATCGATTTTCGGTGGAAATCAACCCCCTTAAAGAAGACATAATATCCAGATTGGTACAGAAATACAAGCCCATAAGGCACAAAAGCACATTATGTTTCTAACTTATTACCTCTTAGGCCCACCATATAACGAAATTTGTCAATGGAATATGAACCTATTGAGAATATCATACAGTAAAATTTCTAATTCGATTGTCAGTTATAAAAAACGAAAATATATTTTATTACATTTACAATTAATCTTTTTTCAAATGGCTGAGTATGTACAATTATTTGCACGTGAGGCCTTACGTGGAGTCATGACTCTGATCACAATTTTAAAATTTTATGGTTCTAATTCTTTTTATGGCATAAAATGTGCCAACGAGACATTTGCATTCTCAAGACAACGATTTTAATACTGCAATCTTAAAACAGAAAATCCTTTCACGAGGAAAGTTTAAATTTTTACCGAATTAACATATTTATCTAATATACAGCATATACACAGACCCTTTGTGATAATACGAGATCCCGCAGGTTTTATTCGATTATTTTTAAGAATAGTAACAATATCGCTATAATGATCAGTTTGATCTGAATTCATTTACACTTAAAATGTCTTAATATACTATCTTAACAAAGTAATATTTTTTACAGTTAGCCTAGCACAACTTTTATCCATTATTTCGCCAACGGCTAAGTAAAATAAAACTTGAATTGTGCTAGACCCTCAGTATACTACTGGTGCAAAAATTTAACCAACTTCTTAGTCAAATTAACATCGTCAACCTTCCTCCAACCATCAGTTTCAAACACTTTCGGATTACTTTTAACAAACTTGAAAACCGTTGTTTGAAGGGCCTCTAGCTTATATTTTTCAGAAATAATCGCTATCTCCATACAGTTAGGCACGTCTATTTGTTCAGCAATAGCATATTGGACGAGACGAAATAGGTTATCTAATTCAAATTTACTAGCGATGTCTAATATGTTCAGGCAGTCCTGTTTCATAATATCTTTTATAGTACCGGTGTATAAAAACTGCAATAGCAGGTCCATATCATTATCAGAGATGTCCAAAAACAGAGACGTCACAGTATCACTTTTCACCATGTTTCTAAGAACGGGACTGTGAGCAGCAAGGACAATCTTGTGAACTTGGTATTGCTTCCCACTCCCCGACTGCACTGCAAAGTTTGTTTTCTCCTGCTTAGATAGCAAATCACCGAAGTCATGATTCAGCTTTACTTGTTTCACGAGATCCGGGTTCAGTGGATGGCCTGGAGATTTTATTGAAATCGGTATGCACAGAGTGAGGTTGGTTAAATTATCTCCTGGAATACAATAAGTCTTTACGTAGAACCTCTCACCTTTCTGACTTGATCTGAACACTTGCCATTTCAGTTCACTTGATAGACAAGCACGTTGATCTTGGTTGTCATCTGTATGGCGTTCTATGTCATTTAGTTTGCTAACACCGATGTCAAAGCTGCCTTCCCTTCTTAAGCAGACAAAAAGGCTGAGTAGAAACTTGTTCCCAGGACAGAAGGAGGTTGAAAAATAGAACCAGAGGTCCGGCCCATTATCTGTGTACGTGCCTCCTATGTCAAATTCTCCTAGCGCCTTTAGTTTGTAGCCAGTGTCAAAAATACACAAGTATTGTGCACATGAAGTTTCACATTTGTGCATGGCCGACACAACATTTCTGGCCTGAAACACCAACAAATAGTTACATAAAACACCATGTACAGTTGAGTTCATAAATATGTATACACTTTCGTAACTTGTCACTATAAGTACTGAGACAGTTGTTTAAACATGATATTAAATCGACAAGGTACTAAAGTGCACATATTCTGAACTCGACTGTACAGTGCGACACTTGGGTTTGAGTTATCTCTCACTGATACTTGTATGCTCTATCTGATATACTCTGATATTTTTAGGGTTCCATACCAAAATGGTAAAAAAGGAGCCCTTATGGTGAGACTTCGGTGTCTGTCTGTCTGTCTGTATTTCACAGCAGAAAAAGGAAATTATTTTTGTAAATATTTTAAAAGGGGTTAGAAAATGAAAGTTTCTTGATTATCAAATGGGGTGTCAATTGTCATATGAAAGGGCAAAGGGCAATCTGCCTTAACTATTTTATTTTTATTTTTCCGCAACATTCTTTTTGTTTATAGCCAAAACTGTACAGTCACCAGCAATAATGCTTGAGGTATAAGCGCGTGTCAGATATTTATGCGCCCAATATTGCATAATAGAGGCCAAAACTACAGTCCATAAATACATTGCTGTATTTATGGACCAAAAAATCTGAAAAATTCCTGACTTAAAGATAATTATTTATAATTTATGCGAAAAATAAAGTGAAGTTGTGAAAGTTTTGGTAAAAATATCAAAAAACTAAAAATCTGTATTGAAATTTAGGCTAGTCAAAATGGATCTTATTGCAAAAAAATTAAAGTTCATAACAAAATGCGTATGTATTTTCTTTCGCGTTTTCAAACCATATGATATCGTATATCATAAATACGGAACCTTCGGTGCGCGAGTCCGACTCGCACTTGATCGGTTTTTTTAAGTACTCTTGCACAACGTCTGTCAAATCCAAATGTCACAATGACAAATAAGGACACTCGCTTATATTGAATCTCATAAAATTCCCAAGACCATAATTTTTTCCGACTGTAAAAGCTGTCTACAGGCAGTTACCGCCAATCAATTTAAAACTAAAATTAAACTGCCTCTCATCCTCAAAATTAAGAATATTTTACTCAAGTGCGAACTTAAAGGTTTGGAAGTGGTTCTTGCTTGGATCCCTGGACATAGCGGAATCGCGGGTAATGAATGGGCAGACTCATGGGCTAAAGACGCAGTCGTTTCTGCTCCTAATGAGCAACTAACCGTACAGTCTTCTGACCTTCTCATGATGGCTCGATCAGATGTCAGAGACTCGTGGCAAAAAATATGGGATAGTTCTAGATTAATTAAGGGCCGATACTACGGGGACATACAGCCAAGGATCCCTCATAAACCGTGGTTCTTCCGTTACCAAAAATTTAACAAGCGCTCAACATCCACCATATGCCGACTCCGTCTCGGTCACGCCTGCACTCCGGTCTTTTTAGCCAAAATTAGAATCCGAAATCTCTCTCTTTGCGAATGTGGCTTGGATGTCGGTTCACCAGAACACATATTTTTCAGCTGCTCTAAATATTCCCAGTCCCTTTATGACATACTCCCAAAAGATATCCCTAGACCTCTTAATTTTCAGTCCCTTCTTTCTTTTGTAGGATCTCCTTTTACCAAATTCCTTGTAAAATATGTTCAGGTACATAATATAAAATTATAACTATTTTATTACTCTTCTTATTGTTGATTTATGTTTAACTTTCTTCCCCACCTGTAACTTTCACTTATTTGTTATTGTCCTGTTTTGTCTGTGCCGTTTATGTTATTTTACCATTACTTGTTTTAGGTTCCCGTCCGACCCTCCCACATAGCGTCAATATTATCTATTGAACCCAACTCTCTGGACGTGACCGAAGTCTACTCAGACATTGGCAAAATACATCTACCACTAAAGATGAGAAAGCCAGAATTTAAAAAAAAAAATAAAAAAAATAAGGACAAAACATTACATTAGTTAGTTTATTGATAGTATTTATACAAATTCAAGCTTTGAGTATAAAAACCGGCCAAGTGCGAGTTGAACTTGCGTGGAGAGGGTTCCGTAGGTTTTTTTTTTTAGAATTCTTGTAAGTAGGTTTTCCTGTAATCTACAAGCAATGACGTATATTTTGTTATTTTTTCTAAATTTTAGGCTCAGTAGTTTCGGAGATCAGGGGGGGAATGGCCAATTTTCGTCTTCTTTCAAAGCTAATATACATACATACATACATACATTAAATCACGCCTGTTTCCCAATAACAAAAATATATTTGAGATTCTCATAACGAGCCCTTTCATTTGATATACGACACAGTAAGGTTTGAAAGACTTTTTTTTTTATTTCCTAATTTGTCCCCAGAAAAAGACGCTTATGGGTCATGTTTTTTGCAATTTTTGTACGGAACTCTAAAAACTAGAAACCTATCCTATTTTTCATACCAGTGTTAAGCAGTTGAATATATATTTTCAATAATTGCATTTAATTTTACATTAAAATAAAAACCGTTTTACCTCGGACTTAGGTTGCTCCTGCCAACCTCGATGATTAGGCATTTTTATCTACACAGTGATGTTTTCTGAAAATAAATTAAGAACATGATTGCACATGTAAAAGATATCTTATTACATGAAACGGTAGAAGTTAGAAATAGCTGTACATTTTAGTACCTTACCACAGTTTTTTTTTTTTAAATTAAACTACTCTAACTTTTATATGTTATTGCGACAAGGTACTAAAATGAACAGCTACTTCTGGAGTTCCACTATAGAACCCCAATTTCCTTTATAACCATAATGTATGTGCCCATAGTAGAAAAAAAAATGTATACATAACATAATCACAGACAGACAGACAGACAGCGTAGGCATATTAATAGGATCCTATTGGAACCCAAAAAGGCCTATTCAGTTACTTTGCTTTGCTGGTTCTTGTACCAAAGTTTATGGATAAGTGCTCATAGCCTTTTGGAAAGGAAAAAGTTTGCCATAAATATTTTCTAAAATACGATACAGTTCATTACAGAAACTCGGTATTGAACACCATACACACATGCACGCACACACTGAGCAGTACAATTCAAGTATAGGCATACGACAGAAGGTCTTATGTAAGGCGAACCTTCCACTGTGAGAGGAGCCGGACCTGACATAATCAATTTGGCTTACAACGGTGACTTTAAGAGGTTTGTTTGCGATGGAAACACTTGAAACAATGTTGTAAGCCAAACCGAGTACATACGGGGCCAGCTGCGCTCGCAGAGGAAGACCGGCATAGTTTAATTTTTAAATCTTAAAGCATTATCAATACTTAAAAACTAGTCAATACAAAAATAAACAAACAAAAATAAAAAAGTAGGTGAACAGTATTGTCTTGGAATTACATAGTAAGTATAATTATGATTAACTTTTAAATTTAAACTGATAATAACAGTTATAGCAGGGATTTAAAATTGAATATAGGCATGAGTCATTATGTACATTGCGCCATTTTACCATTTAATAGGTCTGCTATTGTAACATTATAAATATAGAAAGTCTACAAACTTCTCTTGTTAAAGGTAGTCTTAAAAGACTAAAAGAGAAAGAGGGGACTTCCAAACAAAAAAGCCGGATAACAAGTTAGAAAATATGAATATTTAGTTACCTGTTTATATTTATAATGTTTCGCAAACTGTGTATAACTCAAACACCGATTCAGATTGCTGGAACAGAAGTCTTGTTTTCAATAGCTTACTTTTCCCGAGAACTACCTGTTTTGTTTTGGGTTTAATGAACACCCTTAATCTCCTCATCAATTCAATTAAATTTTCTATCTTGCGGTTTTAACTCCGCAAAACGCAACAAAATGTCAAATTAACTTGACAATCTTGACATTTGACATTTTTTTTTTTTTTCTGTTGTTTTTATCCCAGAGGGAAAGGCAAAGGACATTGATCCATACAGCCTAGTCTTAGTTTTGACATTTGACATGTTTGGAATGACAGTCCGAGGACACGATCTCCACAGACATTCTTAAGCTGCGTTTACAATTTATTGTAATAAATTACTATAAAGCCAACCTTTTTCTCGAGAGAGCTTCTCGAATTATAGTTTGCTCAATATAGGATGATGCCTGTGACAGCTCTTATACGCACGTATTACAATTGTTTCTTTAACTTTACACATTTACTACATTAGTACAAACCTAGCGACGCCGTTCAGGAATTTAAATAATTAATCACCTATTTTTAATTGCTTCGCTTGCGAGTGTAGTAAGTGATTGAAATTACAAAATGCGGCTGTCACAGGCATCATCCTATATTGAGCAATGCCACTCGTATTAACCCCAATAAGGGGTGATAGATAGCGAGATATGGAGCTGGCCAAAAGAAAGAAAATACATCAACCCCAAAAACACTAATTTCACAACTAGAATAGGAATTGCGCGCGATAAAATAGAAATAGCTATTACCATCTCAACCAATCAGATACAGTGATAAGATACCTAAGGTACCGCGAGATTTATAGTAGGTAACTAGAATGATCACTCATAAAAATCCATCGTGAGTCCACCTCTACAGTAATTTGGCTTAGGCGTAAATAATATGTATGCAGTGAAATGACTTCACATTTTGCGTTCGCTGTCGCACCCTCTACGCCTAATACGCCCATTCATGCCAAGTTTTTTTTTTAAGTATGTAACACAACCAGAGGCCCGTTTCACGAAGCTACAAGTTACAAATTACAAGCGGAAGTCTCTTTCTAATTCGTACTGCTAGAAAGAGGGTTCCTTTCCGCTTGTAATTTGTAACTTGTAGCTTCGTGAAACGGGCCACAGGGGCACGTTTTATAAAGCTGTAAGTTACAATTTTACACTGCTCAAATGGCTGTGGCCCGATTCACGAAGCTACAAGTTACAAATTACAAGCGGAGTTCTCTTTCTAGCAAAAGAGACTTCCGTTTGTAATTTGTAACTTGTAGCTTCGTGAAACGGGCCATTGGTCGATGTTGTGTCAAATGGAAACTTGTAACCTGTAAATTGTAATTTGTAGCTTTATAAAACAGGCCCCTGTAGTAGTGTTTTCTGTTAATATTATCAATGCGATTTTTCATAACAAAAAATAGTGTCAACTGCATACATTTTTTCGACATATCTCGCATGAAAAATCATCTCGAAGTCACGAGAATTGAGTCCCAGTAGTTTTGTTTTCAAATGTGAGTTTGTGAATGCATCTTATAAGCACAGCAGTTCTACCAACATAAGTATATTTCTGAGAGCTGCCAACACTGATATCAGTCATGTGTAGTTGTTGTAGATTGTAGTAGGTATCGTTGCTTGCTTGCTTTCTTTACTTTGCACCGCGCGTCGTCGGTCAAATTGGACTGTTAAATTGAAAGAATAATAACCGCATAACATACTAATAATAAAAATAAACCAAACAAAGAATCGTTAATCGTAAAATACATACAATCGTGCCAATAAGACGAGAATGTGTAGAAATATGTGAAAGTGACAGTCTCGTACAATCGACTCAGTTTTTGTGATTATAATGTTATTTCGCATAGTTTCAAGTACCGCCAGTTTATAGGTGCACCGAAATGTTACATTTAGGAGTTCTCTGGTGCATCGTTGAGGACACTTGACCGCACTATGTTCGAGGCGGGATAAGCGAGCGCTTGCGTTGATCAACATTTATAATGCAACAAGATTGTTTTGCGGAGGATTGCAAGAGCAAAAGTGTTCGGCGGAGGCCTACGAAGGTCCTGAAAATAGCTGAGAGCTTCACGAACTTGGATGAGATAGCGAAAGCAGGTCGGTTCGTGAGGGGGCCCAACTGGCGCGCGGGGAAGAGGCGCGATGGGCTGGAGAGGACTAAGAGGTGCTGTGATGATGATTTTTGTGCTAAGGAGTCAAGTGTGAGTGATGACAGTGAGAAGGTGGGTGACCGGAGGGTGACAGGCTCTTCGTGCACCGCCCTCCGGACCGCTGTGGCAGCCCTCTACCCGTTTGATGACTTTATCCTGGAGAAGATTGGTTCTGGTTTCTTCTCTGAAGTTTTCAAAGTAAGTACTCGTCCTATTGTACTGCACTGGTTTATACATTCTTAGAGCTCTTTTTCTGCCAACATTCAGTTATAGGATGTTTACGAAACTCAAATGTATAGTGTTTATTTATACCGATTTTTGTTTGTGTTGCACTCCTTATATTTGTATGAGTGCAATAAAATACAAGTTTCTAAGCAAAGGCTTATAAAAATTATGTGATCTAATTATGCTGGTAGGTATGTGATATTTTAGTTATAAAAATGAAACCACTATATTTTTAACTGAAATGTATTTTCTACCAATTAAATGATCATTTATTCTTAATCTATTAAATTTACATTAACATAGTAGCTATGTGTATATTTTTTCTGTTTATCTGATAATGTAGGTAGATGAATTTATTGCAAAAAAAATAACATATAGTATGTTTTACAGCATATTCATTTTTATTCAATGCTATTTGCTTTATACAGCTGTAATGTTAAAAAAAAAACCTATTTGATGTGAATATTGACATTCAAAATAGCTTTTCATCTATACCTGCAACAAAATAGTGTTTACTGTTTACATGTACAAAATTAATTGAAACTTAACCAGGCTTTAAATACTGCACTACTAATCCAAATGGTGGCATCTCAATTAAAATTATTGTAGCAATTGCAACCTCATTATTAACAGGACAGGGTTCTGCTTTGGCTACCAAATTTGAGATACCGCTTTTTTGTTTATGGGTCAGAATAACAGACAGTAGTAAAAAATATCTATACATATCTTATTTTAGTTATAAATTTATCGCTTATAAAAGGGACGGTATTGCAATTTGACTTCTTTTAAGGCGGAAGAAAAGTTCAATAATAATTTTAAATGTTAAAAAGTTTTTTTATTAATACACAAACAATAATTCATAAAAGTGCTTTTTTTGTAAAGCAATTTCGTTGTTGTGCATTAAATAGTTTACTTTCAATGTTTCAATCTAAAAAAAGAAGAAACTGACAGCCCAAACCACTAGACCTAGGGATTGGAAATTCGGAGGGAGTATTCCTTGGGTACTCCGGGAGCACTAAAAAAAGTCTTTCAAAAATCATCTCCCAAGAGGAAGAAATAGGGGAGTAGCAGGGTTACTCTACACATATGAAATCGAAGGCATCCTCTAGCAGATAAATGTGAGGTAAACTACAAAGTAATTCACTAATATATCAACAATGTATTAGTCATTAGTTCTATGTTTTAGTCCTACTCTGGATGTACCGCAAAAACCTGAATGACTATTGGCCCATTCATAAAGTTTATGCGTAAACAGTATAATAAATAATGAATTACACTATGATAATGACCATGACATAATTTGTTTAAACTATGAATCACTTTAAAACTTATAAGGATAGTTATAATTTAAACCTTACTTTAAAATTATTGTACACCTTTGTAATAAGAATATCGTCATCTAAATTGACAATAGATCTAGGTAGTATTCTATTTTTGTTCTCATAGGCCTACAGTAACCTTTCTTTCTGACATTAATCGGATAAATCTTGAAGTTTCTGCTTAAAATCATCGCTAAAAAATTGTTTTTACTACTTACCGTTTTTACTGATGCCCCTTTATTGTGCTTTCATTTAATAAAACCTTTTTAATTTTAAGCCTGAGGGGCCCTTTTTAACATGATGTACTTACCTAGTTTTGTTTTTGTCTGTTTTGAACTTGTTTTTTTTGGGCCTAAAGTTTTTTTCTACGTGAACTGTACTAAAGCTAAATAAATGTATCTTTCTTTTCTCTAAATTGATTATCTTACATGTCCCCGATGTTATAAACTCTTTTCAGCGTTTGATGATGAAAAAAGTTTCAATAGTTGCTTATTTAATTATTATAAGTATTATTTTATTTAGATAAATTAACCGCATCAGAGTAATCCATACTAATAATATGATTTTATCAAATTATTATGGTCATTTTATGTGCCAGAAATCATTTGACGACACGTTAGCCTAGTGGGTCTGAGCCTGCCTACGAAGCTAGCAGTCCCTGGTTCCAATCCCGGTAAGGGCAGATATTTCTGTGATGAGCGCGAGTAGGTATTTGATAAATATCAGCATCTTATTCGCTTACTCTGCAACAAAATGAGCAGATTGTTCCAGATAAAAAACAATCAAGAGCCAAAGGAAAACGCAGGTATTTTTCAATACATAAATATAAACAATTTCATTATGTTTATCCATGAAATTCCACATTGAAACACGCTAGCGTTGACCTCATCTTCAGTCATTTTTCATTATGGAATATAGTTACCTCCGCGACAAAAGAATTTGTCATACGTTGTCTGCTAATGTTAACACAAGTGGCGAGAGGTGCGAAGAAAGGAATGCCTGTACACTGACATCATTAGTATATGGTGTCATATTCCTATTAGACTTAAAAACATAGTTTGTAAATATTTAATATGAGTAACACAACATCATCATTCTTCTGCCCTTATCCCGACTTATTTGGGGTCGGCGCAACATGTATTTTTCATCCATACTTCGCTATTAGTCGTCATCTCGGTAGTCTCTCCCTAGCCTCCCTTTCTAGCCATAATATGAGTATCCACATGATTATAATTTTGCGATTTGAAGAGGTCATTATCTATCATAGTCGGAATATGCTCACCGTAGAGTAGCGAGAATCCTGTGGTAGATACTGTACCATCCTCATCCAACACGTCCTTAAGTATTTCCTGCGGACTTCACTAGATCGTAGGGTGCACCCTCTGGTCGCTTTCTGTGAATTGCGCTTTAGGCCGTGTCTTTGGATTCGCTAGAATGACTCGATTGCAAATTTACCAACTCGCAAAATGACCACATCTTAAAATGTCTGAGTAGCAAAATGCTATTTTCAGTTTATGTCTGTCTTAGCAAACGCAACCGAAGTGGTCATTTTGCGATTTTGCGAGTTGGTAGGTTTATACGATCGAGTCATTTTACTTGTACCCCTCATCACGCAAATCAGCTACCGACCATACACGTACCTAGGTATTCTGATTCTTGAAGTTGGAATATATTTTAATACTGAGCTCATTATCATAAAGTCGGAAGATCATCCTGCTCATGTCGTAAACATGTGTTTGTATTGTTTTTGAAATTATATTAGTGCCGCGCACATGCTATTCAATGCAAATTAAATGAAGACATACAGATACGTCCGCCATTATGTTTTGTTGCTATGGAAGATTCTTCGTTGTATTTTTGCTTTAAATTCGTCAAATATTGTTTTGACTTGCGTCACGCTTTTTACAGCATGCAAAGCGTCAGCATTCAGTTCAGTCAGGTCAGGTGTCATGTGTGGCTTTTGTTTATTTCTACCTAAGGTTTCAAGTCTAACACGTGCAAATCGACCTCGAATGCCCCACTGCAGGTCAAAGGCTTCTTTTTATGGCGTGGAGGAGACAAAATGAGAATTAAACGTTAAGTGAGCTCATTTTCAATGATACATTTTAAACACACTTCTGATTGCAAATGTGGGGCCTAATGGCCTATGCAACAAAACTGAAATGTCCGACAGTGGATAGTAATACTACCCTCTTACAGAAAAAAGGCACATCTACTATATGAATTGTATTGCACTTCCAACCTTATTATAACCTTTGAGAGTTTAATATGCTTCTATGAATTAATTGCACTTGTGCCATTTCTCCTTAGAAGGGCAGAATAGTCTACACTCGCTTTAGATGATCTAGGCCAGAAATTAATAGTTTTCGCTTTTAATCACTAATTAAACTTTCCAAATATTGCAAACGGTTATTTTGTGAAACCCAAAATAGTTTGACCTATCAAAGTTGTCGGCGTCCCGATCGTCCCGTCTTCTAAAGCTACCTATTGCCTAAGGGCAGACAAAGTCATATTTACAAAAGACCTATATCGCCTCCTTCACGATACTTGACATTGACTAATATTTCGGTTACCCAAATGCATATTCTTACTATGAAGCATGCCTTTAACGTGTGAAGACGGAAATGGCTTGAGGAAATTGCCGTATTACATGACACGTCTTGTAAGCAGACGTCAAACGGAATAGGTTTCTTGTAGAGGTAAATAACTAAGCATAGGTACCTAATTGATGCTTGGGTTTCTTCAAGTTGAGGTTACAACTGATATTATCTTAATTGTTAGAAGTACCTATCAAGGTTTGGTTGAATCATCTGAAGGGGATATTATTTTCTTTACTAAAGAACTGCTTAAAGTTACAGAATATATCCATAAATTCAGAAACAAATATGTCGCAAAGATCTACCTGCATTTAACTAAAAGACTCCACATTTGAAAAACAACCATACTTCGTAACAAGGTCGCAAATTAACCTCGTCTTTGTGCTTGGAAGATAATTCTTACAAGTTAAAAAACCGTGTGTTTCTAAACATGCAATTAAAAAAATAATGTTTATGTCACACATGCGGGTTCGGATCGGCTTTAAAGATTTATCATTGTGTTAGGAACGTAATCTAATGATCATAATGTTACTATTATCTTGAAAATGTATATTAGGTAGGCACTTAGCTCTACGTAATGTTGCGTTTCTAAATACTAATACATACATACATTAAATCACGCCTGTTTCCCTGAGGGGTAGGCAGAGACCACTTCTTTCCACCTGCTACGATCTCGACAAATCTCTTGTTTCTAAAATAAGAACATCAAAAATTGTGTATTAATTATTACGACATTACGAGAGATAGAATAGAAAAGAACCTACGATATAATTACCCTTACAGAGCAACCCATATTTCACCAATTAGATGATGACACGTGACAGGTGACAATTCGGTATACATTGTAAAGTTAACACGCTGATACATCACTGGCATTCATATTGGCTGCGCCATGTACACTGAAACGTCACCTGTCATATGTTATTGTCAAGATGGTGAAATTTTCGCAAATTTTCCGAAAAAATAGTTTTAAAAAAAAACCGCGTCTGAATCCGTTCATGTTGGAAGTTACGATGCCAAAGACAGATACACAGATACACACAGTAATCTTAAAATACCCCTCTTTTTGCGACGGGGGTTAAAAAATCTCCAAGAAAATCTCTAAGCTGATAGAACTACTATAAGGTATATAATGTTTATATCATAACGTAACCTAGGCAAGGACGTACGCCACTTCAAGGCAATGAAGGCCAACTTGCTCAAAGCTTGTTTACATGTAACCACTAACTTCCCAGACTTTGGAATTGGATTAACTCCCCTCTGGTTTTTAATATCCTAAAGACCCTGAGGGTAGTGGAAATTAACTTCTGAACGCGTTACTTTGTTCCCTTAGGGCATATCTAACGGTGTGAAGGAAATATGTAGGTTTTAGCTGAGGATGTTATTATGTAGCATAGAAATTATTACCGCTGACAAGCAAGGAGGGATAATAAATCCATTGTCTTGGCTGTTATGAAAGTATCTTTATCCCGAATCCCGAGGCACTTCTGTTACCGTGTTTTGGGGTCTTAAGATGTTGAAAATAAAATGTATTAGCCGACAAAATCAAATCCTCCCAATCTTAACTTTATTCTTGTCAAATACTGTGGGTGCTAGACAATGATAAACATATTTAAATAGAGAAACTTGAATATATAAAAAACATCCAAGAGTCAGAAACAAATGTCCGCACTCATCACACAAATATTGGCCCATACCGGGAATCAAACCCAGGACCGCTAGCTTCGCAGGCAGGGTCACTTCACTATCATCTCTGCTAAGCGCGTGCACATCGTCAAACAACTGTTAAATAGACAACCTCTGATAAAAAGTGACGTCTACTTTCAAAGAATATGTCACGGTATTTGTAAAACCTAGCTATGTATGAGCCATACGTATCTCTGACAAAACGGCGTCCGAATCGGTATTTCTGTTTAGGAGTTCCGTACCCACAGACAGTCACACAGAAACACACATTAAACTTATAACAATAACTTTTGCGTCAGGTGTTAGAAAATTAGAAAATGATCGCAATTAACTGACGGTCGGAAAATAACAAATACGTGACTCAGGTAAGGGTATATCCCTATTGTCTTGCGGCCTTCTTCAATAGTGGCATATAAAATACGTCATCATCATTCCCCCCACGTTCAGTATTTTTCAAGGCATTTTCCAGAAACACGACCGCCGTTAGGGAAATATGTAAGAATCACTTCCCTCGCCTTTAGGAAGTGAATCATACGGCAGGACATAACCTTGCCAGCCAACGAAGGTTTGCGAGTATGTGAGCGGTTTATAAATCGCTTAATTAAGCTAGCTTGAGTTAGCTTGGTGATGCGGTTTAATTCGTGATGAGCTGGGAGTTGGCGTTCAGAAAGTTAGGTGAATTGAGCAGTGAATATTTCATGCGAGCGAACGAAACTGTCAAATGATCGCAGATTAAACTGGCTCTGTCTGAATTTTGTACATAATTCTAGGTAACTTCATTAGTTGTCATTAAACATTTCTATGGGCTGCGTTTTTACATGCGTTTGTAGCGCTGTAAAAGGTCTAATTGTCAATCTTGCGATATGAAAAGAGAAGACGAGGATCCTCTTGCTATTATGTTCTTATGGCTTTTTTCAGAAACTTAGTACTTACCTAGTTAATTGACAGTACCTATATAATTGAATATTGTACCAAGTACCATACTACGTCGATCAGTTCCTTAGAAAAGTCATTGTATAACAGCTGAACATAGATCTTTTATCTCTCCGGAAATTTAGATATTATGGCATTTATGGCTAATAAGCTATTCCGAACCACCAAAAACACAGAATCGTGTCTATTTTCTTCGGAAATCCAGAAAACTGGCGCTAAATGCCTTAGCAAGGTTAATTCTGTTTTCTGCCTTACCTCCCGCCGCAGTGGCCTCTGGGATCACCCACGGCAAACTGGTTTGGAGCCATGAGCAATCATAACCAGCGAAGACTTAATTAATACCGCTGACATTTCTGACGCATGCTCCCCTGTCTTATTCAGGTTTTTGGGTTAATGCTGCTGATATTGGACGACCTTGCAGCAAAGGCTCGTTATCGTTTGTTTTTATGACGCCAAACATAGCTAGTCTATAGTTTATGCTCTTGTTTCGAATGTAACAATGTTATCAACGTTTTTAGATGCATTTTTAATGGATTTTTTTGCCTATGGTATGAGGTATAAGATGACCTTTCTGTCACAATTGTTTTATGGAAATGGTTGCCTATAGTATGAGGTATAAGATGAGTACACAATTATCCTAAATATACTGTCAAAATTGTTTATTTTAGACAAGTGTTTGTGTCTGGCCGTGACGTCATCTGCTTATCGAGTCCAAAATTAACGAATCCCATTTCGGTGGGATTATTAAGTGCTTACCTCCTGACAACATCATCAGGACAACTCCTAAATACCTACAATACAATTGTATTGTTATCTGGTTTACATATGTTTAAACATTCAGCCATTACTATGACGGGAAGTGGTTCAAATTTGACTTGCAAGAATTGCGCTAATCACGTAAACATGAAAATATTAAATAAAAGCTTGTAATAAAATTATAGCCAGCTTGTAAATATCTGAAAAAGTAGGAAGAATTCCGTAGATGCCTAACTCCTAATTAGTGTGAGTAACTTCTGATACTAGACTACTTTTTAGGATGTAACATATGAGAAATGCAGGATTTGATTTATGCCATAACACAACATGATTTGCAATCCTGGCCGTGTTCCACTTGGCTTACGTGGATGTTTCACGCTTCATAAAACGTTTCAACCCGAGCATTACGTCTAGATAGCGCAAACGCAACAACTCTAGAGAGACATTTACCTGCGCCCGCGTTCCTTTGCCGGTGCCAAGTTTGGAACTCTAAATTAAGACGAGAAACTAGCTAGACGGTATGTTCCATTCCAAAAATAATTCATGTTTAATAACAATATGACACAAGATAATGGTGATATGAACAAATTTTACCTATGACTCAGTTCGCGTAGAACTCTTTTATCGCTATTCCCCGGGAAAACTTTCCAATTTTCCAGAATAAAAAAATATTTATGTCGCTCTCCGGGCATATTTATCTAATGTACCAATTTCACTTTGATCGGTTAAGTCAGTAAAGAAGAAAAAATAAAAAAACAAATATATTTGTAATAGTAATAAGGATAGTATGGATTGTGGATACCACAACCAGCAGATGCTAATCATTTAGCATTTATTTTGATTGATTGAGACAATCATTTTTTCATCGGTAACTACCAATGACTGGCGAATTAAAGGCATTTCTTAGAATATTCTGAAGAGAAATGAAACCCAGAGGAAAAAGGATGAGTAAAGCTGGGCATTCACGACCGCTCCAACAAGCCAAAAGTAAATGGCGTGGCGCGCCCGTGAATGTGGTCAAAATATTACGCCCAGTTGTATACACTCCATCTGTCGCCAAGACAGACGTGAATGCCCAGCTTTAAAGAATCCTATGGATACAAACTAATACAAAGTCGCAGGCATAAGCTTCCAAAAGTTCAATCTAAGTCTTTGCTAAGCGTTCTCGAAAGAAGATTGGAGAGCAATCACTTTGTCTAAGGATTAGTCTTGTTATTAGTTGACCAACTTGTAGCACTTTGCAGTTTAAATTGTTGCCGAAGAAGTTTAGGGCGATCCTAAAGCGTTAACGAGTTGCATAATTAATTAGCTTCACCATTTCAAGATCGTATAAAACTAAAATTAAATTAAACAACCAAAGCGTCGTTACATAAGTATCGTGACGTCGTACCATTTTGTTATTTGTCAGTACCATATTTATTTTAATTACTCTTGAACATTTGTTCGTCATTTCATTCCTCAGTTCGAAGAGGAAGGACATACCAAAGATTACCATCTCTTCGTAATGGAAATTCTGTGTTAGAATATTTAATTGCCACTCCGTGACAACAATGTCTCACGAAATTATAATCACTTGCGAGAATAAGAAAAATTCCAGTTCATCTTCATGTAAATAGGATTCTTTCATGTACATCACGTACGTTAATGCCCTTATTTACATCAGAATGCGTATTACTTTGACTGGAAGGTAGTTATTTTGTATGCTACCAACATAATCATTATAATTTACCGGCCGTTCCTAGTAATTTGCCAATAAGCGTTATCTGCTTCAATCAACTAGCTAAGTTTGAGGAAAATTACCTTTATGAGAACTATGAGAAGTCTAAAGTTTATATAATTACTGTGCATTTTTGATTCCTGCCCAAAAATTCCTTAGACAACTGCTGCCAACTTTCAAAAATAGACGTCAAAGCACCTGCAGAATACAGTGTTAACGGCAAGTCAAAATCAAAAGGAGAACGAGCCCCCTTTTATTTCCTAATGATCTCTATAACAAGACATAAATTGTGCCGTTTAAATTTTCATCCAGTAATATTGAAACAGCGTTCTCATGATATTGAATGAGAGATGACTTGGGAGAAATGTACTTATGTAATGTAAGTAAATATACAGACAGTTTCTCTCAATAGGAATTCTCTCGGCTATTTTCTCGGGCGTCAAAATTGCATACACAGTTATGTAGACTTTTCTAAACCCAAAAGAATAACGGTGCGACTTTATCAACCTATTGGAAAGCAGCACCGATGATGGAAATCTCGAATCGGGTGAAAGTATGCTATGTTTTTCACATACCATTCATAATGTATAGGTACTTGAATTTTCCCCATTTCTCCGGCGCGATCAAAACGCGGAAACTATTACGGCAATCGTTTATGTATGTAGATGATTTCTTATCTTCTCTAGATTTGTATTCAGGTAGTGCAATGGAATTATTTAACTTTACTTATGCAGCTGTTACAAGTTTGTATCCGCTTGCGTTAGTTTATTATTTCGATATGATACGGTCAGTTTGATGTAGGTTTAGCAAAATCCTCGGCTAAAGTTTCCTAGTTTATTTCAACTTGTCGAGAAAAGGTTGCGTCCCTTGTAATCCCTACCCCTTTTACTGTGGCTTTCGCTCCATTTAGAAGTCAGGATACGTCCAATATAATGTTACTCATGCCAATTTGCTCTTCAAAATCTTTGTCTGTTTGCCTCTTTATGTCGGGCGGTGATGCTGGTGCTTTCAATTACTTAAATTGATGTGTGCGCAGCATATAGATCCCGTCAAACGACCGAGGGGCCCTTTGGAGCTTTAATTTAATCAACTCGTGTGCATGTGCATACTTCTATACCACGGTTCACGAGCAAGGTTACGTGTATGCAACCTTTTCAAATATGTTTTGAACCAGCTTGGTGCAAATGTTTCTCCTGAATGTTTATACGTTTCTTTTGCTATTATAAATAGTACCAGTCTTCCAGTCTAAACAACCTTGTTGTTGAAAACGTACGTGGCTTTTAAAGGCAATGCTTTTAAAAGGCTTATAACTTCTCAGAATTCGGTGCAGAAGTTATTACATTGTAAAGAAACCTTTTAAATGGCACTGTGTTCGCTTATTTTTAATGTTGGTCTCACTTTCAAGTTTTTCATGGTTTCTTTGTAAAAATCTTCCTTCTCAGTAACTTCGTGAGAAGGTTTAACAATGGCTCATCATTAGCGCCATTAATTACCAATTGCACCGCCATTGTGGAGCGAGATGACATCTAAATTAACTGCTTTTGATTCCATTTCGAGACAAAGTTGGAGTGCTGCTAACTTTCTTGGCGAGTTTATAAAAGGTGGTATTAGCACAGAATAAGTAATAGTACAAGTATTAGTAGAGCTTATCCAAATATGAATTGGTCTTAAACTTGGGTGGGTAGTTTTGAACTTTATGGTTGTTTTTGTATCAAATCCGATTCCGATCCAGGAAAATAGTATCGATGATTTTCGTATGGTGCTGACGGTTCTAAATAATTATAACGAGTAACCAGTAAGATCTTGGACACTCAGCATCATACACAGCCATTCGCAGGCAGCACACAATACTCACATGGATGTCGTGGTCATCTCCTTAACCTAAAAATCCTTTCATTATCCTATTTTCTAAATTCGCATCCCTTATAAGAGATTAGCACTCAGCCAGTTTTAATCTCTTTCTAAAAACGACCAAGGTTTTTTTATGATCTTTACGTACCTATCTATTATAAAGCCTAAAGTATTTTATAAGAATTTTCAATAAGCCGATTATCTCAGTCTATAGGTGTAATATAGATTGAACAGAAATTGTAATCTATTTCCATGTTGCCTTTCGTGTAAAGTAATGAGAGCGTTGAAAGACCGGCAATCTTTACACTTACATAATTTACAGTGTACAAAAGTAATTTAATTCCAACTCAGTTTAGTAATATTTCAAGCAATGCTGTGGCGTGCGTTGTATCTGAACAAACATTGTATTATATAAGATGTTATAAAAGTTATTCAATACTTGCATCATTTTATAATGTTTTACCAATACGATTACAAGATTATCTGAGAATAAATAATGGCTTTTAATCGTGATTGTATTCGAGCTGCAATTTTATGACCGCAAACAAAAACTGTAATGTCCCTTCGATTTGTTGCGTTGGTTTCAAAGCCACAACTCGATGATTTCAAGAATTTATAAGCCTTTGAGCAATTCTTTTTGTGATATAAAACCTAATTTACATTGATAACATATCAATAAAGTATCTGGTAACGCTTATCAGACGTATATTTTGATACGTTGATAAATAAGCATTTATAATGATTTACGGCATTTCGTGTTCAATTAATTTGTAAAGCTATGCAACACATTAGCAGACGTTTCCTATACGTTTCCTCACTGGAATGTCTTTAAAATTGGCGATAACCTTAACTTAAGCGAAAGGAACTACCTAATTAGTACAATGTATCTTCTAATAAAGCCGAAATCCGCTTCGTTAAAGTCTTTAGGGTTGCCGGTGTCGTATCCATAAACATGGCGACCCAATTAACTCGTCTTACCCTACAACATTATTAACAAAACTGTTACTTTGTAACTCATAAGCAAACTTTCTTGTAACGTCATCCTTTTACATTAAAACGACGTTTCCTTGTCAAGTAATTGATTAGCCTTCCATATTTTATCCACGTTACGTAAATTCTGTTTGATATGCTTGCTTTGAACCTGTCTAACGTTATTTATAAATCAAATTGTAGCATAAATTTTCATCCGCAAGTTTATTTTGTTATGAATCTTATTTTTGTCATCTAGTCATTTAATTAATGATCATTTGATTTTCTTGTTTGTTGTGTGTGCATTATTGCTTTCCAATTTGCTTCTTATTATCAATGTAGGTGTCTGCGTTCACTGCTGTACATAGTCCTCTTGCCAAATCTTCTGTTTAGTTTCTTGCGGCGCTTCTCAGCTGTGATCTTCTCTTGGAAAGCGCTAGAAGGTTTTGACGTTTTGATCTTTATCTAATTCTATTATCAATCTTATTGTTTTGTGTTTCACATTCTCGTATGTTATTACCCTCTCAATGTCCTTGTCACCTGCTAAAAACCATTACAATGCACCTGGGACGTTAACGCGCGTACTTTCTCGCGGCACTCTCATTACACTTTCGCCACTAATTAAAGCTGCCGATAGAACAATAGCAAGAAGCAAGAACATCTCGAACGTATGCTATTAATTGCCGATCGGATCGTACACGCTTTCTATGAGGGAGTACTATTATAACTCGCGCAGTTGTCGTTCTGAGTGACATCACGTTAAGATTATTTACAATATCTAAAGTATCATGTTTATCGCCATGGGGTGCTGTCTTCAATGTGGAATTAGCCAGTTAATTGACGGAATTCAGTGCTGTATCATAATTTGGTATGTTTGTTATGAAAGGTATTTTGTTTATTTTCTGGTATCGATGTCTGTAAATGTAAATTAAGCTGGGTCACGATTTTGCCCAAGATACATTATCATATATGCACTTTAATTATGTCGTCGAAACGGTGAATTAAATCTTTAAGTGGTTATTTAGTAGCAATGCTTGTTTACTAAAAAAACACAGCAATAAACCATGATACTGGCGATAGCAAGTACCCACTAACAATAGATGTGACATTTTTTTTCTGAAGGTCGATAGAAAGTGTTTAACAACTAAACTCCGCAAATAAGTTTAGTGACGTGTGAAGATTGTCGCTAACATGATAATGTATGTTAAGTTAATGTCAAGATAAATAAAAAAATACGGGGACATTCTACTGCAATCTGCAATGCGCTGGATTTGGCAAAGCGCCTTGAATGCAGTTATTTATGTGATGAAATACTTTAGGGATTCTTAGTATAAACTAGTAGATGTATTCCCAATATTACCTGTAACACATTGCTTTAATGCACCGTAGTCCACAGCAATTATATAAGAGGATGCTGAATTTACAAATAACGTTTATAGTCCATGCATCTCACTAGCGTATGTTTTCTAATTAAGTCTTAAGTCGTTTTCTTTTCCCACAATTACTAAATAAACAGAGTAATTTGTATAGTCATTCTGTTTGTTGCGATGCTCTTCTTATCTGATGTACGCGGCTATTTGAATTTTGTGGCTTCTCCAGTGGATGGAACTGAAGCTTTTGACATCCCGTGGGAATTCTCATTACATTTTTATTATTTTTACGTCCCAGTCTTTTTTTTATTCTTGTCGTTTAAGTTAAATTCTTTTAGTTCTGTTATTCGTCCTTGGTTTTTAAGGTTTCATACCAAATACTGAAAAGCGACACACTTATAAGATGACTTTGTATGTCAGTCTGTCCGTCCGTCTATCAAATTTTCTCTGAAATGACTTAAGTTATGTTTAGTTTAGCTGTAATTTGAAATAAGCTTTTGTAGTGCTAGAAACTGGAGAATATTTCATTACTGCTAAAAGAAAATGAATGCTTTTACACTTCTATTTTTTGGAAAAAGATTAAAACTGTTACAAGGAAAATTTTGTAACAAGGTTGGTAACGTTGGCTTTTGTTTACTTTAAAGAGCTTCCCACATCTCAGCAGCAGGACTTCATTGGGTCTCTAATATTTCATACAATTAAGATATAGGTTATATAGGTATACTCGGTTCTCGAGTCGGACTCGATTTTTTTTTTGCTAGAGCATCGCTAATTATTTATTATTTTGTATCGTTAATGTCGCAGTTTAGCAAACATACGTCCACGATTTCAATTTTAAATCGACATGCGTTATTAATTCTCGTATTATTAGAAACACTACATATTAATCGAAGAGCGTGAACGGCGTTTAGCTACCAATAATAATCATAATAGAGTCCATTAATCACTATGAGATTCGCAAATCACGCCACATCACCGAAACTTTCTCACAACCGAAGCAGATTTCTTCATGTCTTGTTGGCGATATTTTCTAATTTCACCGAGTTGTATAACTTCGCCAGTCATCTTGGACCTGAAAACGTCACGTCCCGTAGTAATTAGCTACGATTTGTGTTTGCGACAAGTTCTTCAACTTGTTCAGAGTAACTTTAGTAGAAGTTTCATCCATGTTGTATCGTGTTTTATTGTCGTTGGTGTAAAGCTTTTGTTTACTTTGTTTATAGTTAAAAGTAACTGTTTCGGCATCTTTATACAATTCTTAATTTTAAGAATTTATTACGTTATGTATGACATCATCATGTAATAGTTTTATGATGCCTATTTTATGTTTTTGCATTTTGACATTTTATTTCGGTGGTATCTTTAATATCAAGACTCTATGCTTATCACTATAGATATTTATATCTCTCCTTATCACTACAATCTAGCGATCTGTTCTGTTTGCTAATTGGTCCATTGATCTTCCTATCACTTGAGTCCATATTCTATAAAAAGCTTAAAACTAGGCGCTGAATATTATTATTAATACTATTTCTTTGTCATGTAACTTGAGCACTAATGACTAACGCCAGCTCCTACAAAGATTATAAAAAGAAGCATTGCCACTATTGCTAGCGTACGTGACCGCATTTAATGCGCATGACATTGTTAATAGCTTATCGGAAATCACGATTTTTCTTTCTAAATATAGATCTCGTGTATTAATAGATGGTGTGTGTTATGTTAAAGTTGTTTTGTTTTGTGTAAAATGTCTCGTTATTGAAAGTATGTTTCAGTTTAGTGGTGATACGAAAGTGATCGCAAAAATCCTGTTCATTATTTCATCAATATTTTAAGACAAGTTTGTAATAATCAACTTTTAACGTGTCCGAAATTTGAGCTGTTGAAACGTTCGTAGAATAAATTATGAAAGTTTACTCCCCACACCTAGATTCCTCATTTATTTGTTTGTTATTTGATTTTGCATCAACTTAAAGATTGACAATGGACAAACAAAATACGTGGACTGTCAAAAACTTAATGTTAATTCTTTCTTAAATCTCTAACAATCAACATAACTTGTACAGAAAAAGCATGTACCAGTGTATAACATAGAAGCACGACTGAAACCATACCATAGACAATAAAGGCTGCGCTGGCGCCGGGTCGTTGACCGCCGGGTTAACTCACGGATTTCTTAAAGCAATCCGCTTATTAGGTATTCTATATCGTGTGCGCGTGCACATGCTTCGTAGGCGTGTTTTGTAAGCGCTCTGTAAAAGGAGTATGTTTTTTTTGTTAAACATTGAAGGGTGTTTCGCTTTTTGACTTTTACGCAAGAATTTGATCGTGGTTATGCATTTGTTGCATAAATGGTAGGTTTGCAGATGTAGAAGTTATGTAGAAGAAGATGTTTTTTTAGTCATTTTATTTACACATTTTGGACACTGAACATTTAAAATGTATTCATATGTGACCAAGCTTTTAATATTAATATAAAATCTTTATTAAACCTCAGGTTTAACCAAAACTAATCCTGTGTGTTTTAATTTATTTTATGGATGGTTTTACTATATGGTCAGTATAATCTCCCTATTGCTTTGTACATAAACATTCAAAAGAGCTCACGGTTCTTTATTATATCAACCAGTGACCGACCTATTTGCCAAAACGAATGAATTTCCCCCGCAAATAATCCGCAACATAGCCAACGGAATTACGTTCAGCGAGCAATTTACTTCTGAAAAGAATTCCTAATTACTTCTGTTTAATTCTCTCTTGCGATGGCTAACAAAGTTTAACAGGCCCTAAATCAATGCCACGCTTTTTCTACGCTTCCTTATACAAATTGAAGATTCCCCTCGACGTTTGTCCCTTGAACATTCGGTCAGTGACCTGATAGTTGCTGGGACGGTCAGAGATTTCCAACACCTTGTTGTGATAATTTATTACTTGGCTGTAAAGCATAGTTAGCACTAAGGTACGGTGGAAATATGCAAGCTTGAATATTCATGCAGTCGACAAATTCAAGAGAAATACTTCACTTGGTACCGTAAGCCGTGCATATTTACTCGTACACAGTTGAAAATAAAGTGACGGGCTATTTTTGAAGTTTGCGTAACTCAATTTTGGCAGTCTGAGTGGATTATACGTGAATTGGTCCCTTTGGGGACTAAGTAATCCATTTATTGTCAACGAAGCCGTTTCTGGATGGAAATATCGTTTAAATAGATTCAGCAACGGAATTATCTAACGAAAATAACGTAATCGAGCGTTTAAATGTTCGGATAAAACATATTAGCGATCTAAAACTAGGTAATAGAATAAAAATTAATTACCTATTAACTTGAAACGATATAGCTGTTTGGAACTTTTTTTTTTACTTAATAAATTGAGAAAAGTTGCACGGAGCAGAGGTCAAGAACATTGAAGTCTAGACGAATAAACGTTTTGCTACGGATCTTTAACATTATAACGATTGCAAGAATCTCTAGTATATTTTCTAGTGATGATAATGATGATCTATTAAAAACGTAGGATTTTATTGGCGTATCAAAGATTATTTTGGTTGTTAACGGTGTGTAAATAGAAAAGAGTATTATAATTGCATATTGTCTAGCAGTAAATGTCTTTCAGTTGATTGATTCATCTGGCCACCAAAAAGCTACTAGTAAAAGTGTCAATCTTATCTGATCTGACATAAAGATGTCTCGACTAATTCTAGGCATTCGGAGAACATGCAAAATCTAAATAAATGCTTTTTCTTTCATTGTTATTGTCTCCTAGTACCTATTTCTTCCAAAAAGAATTGAATTCCCTTCACGAAACATTGTAAAAATATTTTAGTTGCTTACACATTTGTTCTGAATACACGTCCTAATTACTTTATCTGCATTTGAAATTTCCTGTTGTTACCTACCTACTACTTATTTATTTTTACTGATATACCTTACGATTACCAATTTATTAGGATCTCTCTTAGTTGCAATTATTTTCTGCGTGTATATTCCTCCTTTCTGTTTTACGCCACATTCACTAGTCAATCTTTAAATATAGAAACATAGTTCCAGGTATCTAGACCATAGACCAGTATTTTATATTAAGTACTAGTCGTTGGCTATTTTGCGATGTTGCTGAGTATTTTTAGCCCAGGTTACTGGGCAATCAAGCTTCTAAGTGAGGCGAGGAATTATTCGAACCGTTCCGATCTGAAATTATCTCGAAGGGAATCTAGCGTATTAACTTGGCAGCTTGTATCCTTTTTTTCGTTCTGGTCTAAATTTAGTAATAACAGGGAGATATTAAAACCAAAGGTCTCTTGACAGGTACGTTTAAAAAAAAACAACTATTGGTCATATTGGCCAACATAATGAACCACGATTGCTCAAATGTGCATACATATCAAATGCATTTCTACCGCATATATAGGTACTGCTTCGTGATCACAATATAAGCACAATGGCTGCTGGTACAACAAAACAAAACAAAACCACCCCGCATATTGTTAACCATGCATTAACCTCCTTAGCTCGGCGACCTCTTACTTGCGACACGTAACACACGTAACCGGCGCAAACGCAACCGGTACACAATCCAAAACGTGAACCCCGTCTCTCTCACTCTCCAGCTGCGTTACAACACCGCGAAAGAGACGATAATATTCGACTTCGAATTACGCGTTTAAGAATGCCACAGGTCGACCGGCGACATTCCGACAGAAAAGCGAGAGTCGATCCAGCCTGATTCAAGGTCTGGATGATAAGTTGTTATTAATGCACAATACTATGTTGTGGCTTAAAATAGAATGGTGATAGTGCATAAGCGAGTGCATGTATGTAAATTGTTTGATTAGGACCGAACAAAGATGAACACTGCATTGAGAATCTGAGGAACGTTGTGAAGATAAGGAGTCAAGGAGTGGTATGGAAGTTCGTTAGAATGCTGAAATGAAATTATGAGTTCTAAAACGTGTACCCTAATTTAGCAAGTCTCAACCTGGGTACAACAAGGGTAAGATGGGGCATGAGAATGACGTCGCAGAAATCTTAGTTCAAGAAACCAACGGTGATTTGATATAAAACTATTAAAATACAGTTTTGAACACCTTACGATTCAGTTCCGCTTAATTGCGACTATCGCTGTATCAAATCGTTTGGCTCCGCGTCGTTACTAAGCAATGAGCTTTTTCTTGTAAGTGTTTTTAAAATTTTGAAAATGTGTTCTGTTCTGGGACTACTTTGTACAATATTTTACCTGATAATTCACTGGAGAAGGTGATCTTACCTCCAAATTAGTAAAACTTAATTTCGCATCCATCAGATGTTCCGGGATAGCGATCATCCGCTAAACAATTTCGCCACTTTGACCTCCTTGCTTATATAACCTGCACGATGCGTTAATGTGCCTTGTTTAATTACCCGCTCTCATTTACAATGTAATGTTATCAAAAATCTCAAAACTATAATGACGCATTCAATTAAGCCGACGGGCGTAATTTGAATGCGGCTTACGTAAAAGTTCACAACAGCGGCATTGAATGAACTGTTTAACACCAACCAAAATTGAGTCAACTCTAAATTCTTCAAAAAGCTTCCGTATGCATTAAGTGATGCACGGTTCTCGCGGCCCCAAAGTATCATGTAACGCGTAATGAATGAATAGGAATCTTTAAAATCTCGTGTCGAAAATCTCATGTCGAAATAAAGTTTGGTAATGAGGACGGATAATCAGTACTTTCGAAGCTATGCGCGTCAGTTCTAAATGATGCCAGGAGTCGATTACAAGCCGATAAGTGAAACAAGCATTGGGAGTAGCATGAGGTACCCTCCAGAAGAATGTGCTTACCGAAGAAATCAGCAAATTTCATTGCAAAGTACTCTACGATAAAGTAGAATTGGTTCGTGTTGTTTTCTTTGATCACTTTATCTTCTATTCTAAAAACTGTAATTGGCGCTGTAATAAAACAATGCTCAAATTTGATCTAGATAGTATGTGGACTAATAGAAACACAGAGGAGTCAATGCACTCCCAACCAAAACGGAGTTCGATTTTCACAACGATGCTCTCTCCAACGTAACTCGCTCTTAGCACACTACGATTATTATTCCGTGATAAAAATCTCAAGACGATGGGTTACGTACAATTACTTTCGGCTGGGCCAACTTTATGGGTGTTAGATGCATGCTCTCTTCATGACGTAACCTATGTAAGAAATGTCGGAAATTCTCCTTCCGAGCTGTTAATGTCTTCACTTTTCCCTCAAGGGCTACCGTTAATATTACATCAAAACCTTCAATTAAATTACGTAACAACTATTTATGAACATGAACACTATCATTATTATCAACCAAAACGAAATCGTTTACCATAGAGAGAAATTTATGGGCCTGTTTTATAGTAGGGTTATTTAAAATAGTTTGGTGTTAATCCTATTAAGTTGAAAGTTGGTGCGTAATTTAATTTTGCTATTTACCTTCATTTATTGGCTTCGTCGGTAAGTAATCTCATTACCTTGCATGTGCTAAGTGGTGAAATTTTACTACCGACGTTTCATATTTATAATGAATTATGTTATTTTTGTACTACTAAGTTGCTAATTAATAACATACTTGCTACTCGTACAGGAAAACCGCAGCTAGGTGCAAAAATAATGACCATTCAGTAATTGTATTTAATAAACAAATCATACAAAACTACTCATTGTACTTTTTTCATAGTATGAACTACACGACCGTAGGTAACTTCAGCTGAACTTTTGTCGTAATGACTCACAGTCACAGTCTATATTTATTCAAACAACGTGTCAAATTCTATGAATCAGACTATTACGATGCCGGCCACACGAAAAGGACCACCGGAATAATATTACAACATCTCCACCTCGCAACAAGGTCGCCCGCAGACTCATCGGAATTGTAAATCCACGAAAGCGGCTCCAAAGTCGCGTGCCCGAAACATGTAGAAAGTGTAAGTTGCCATAAAATTAACAGCCCGTTGCTCTACCATAACAGAAAATGCTAATTGAAATCACCAATTACTTGGGTGACTTTCTACAATTGAAGAAACCCCATATGTTATTGTTAATAACCGCGGCACACGATAGAACGAGATTATTCGATTAGCGTGACAAATGGGTTGTGGATGGAGGAAAACGGACGCTGAACTTAATTGCTGTTTCTAATGCGCTTTCGCTGAAAGAAAAACTAATATTTATGGTGTGTCGTTTTAATGCACTCCAGTATAAACGAGATGTTACTGCTGAAAGGATAGAACTCGACGATACTGCCAAATCAATCCTGCATTTGTACGATTTAATTAACAGTGTTAAGATTGATACTTTAATTTCATTGGGCTAATGGTCAAATACCAGTTATTCTGCTAACTACATGTTGTAGCCTTAAACACAATGCGCTCTGTTCATTTACTGTAAGCAATGTGGTTAACTTTCTTTCCGCGGCTAGTTAATAACATCGCAGCATAGTTAAATGCGATGCTCCACCGACTTCACTGGTGCGTCAAAATTTAAATAAAAAGTAGGTATAACTTGCTGATAACGAAACTGTTCCGTTTTATAAAAACAAAATTATATATCTTGCAATGAAATTACAGTTCAACTTTATGTGTAAAATTACCCGTTTTACTTCATTGGTTCGAAAACTGTATAGGAATTATTCAATAATATCAGTGTCGCAAGCTCAAAATATTGGTATACACGTTAACTGGGGTACAAGTGTAAAAAACGTAACGCGCGTTCGAGTTGGCTGCCTGCGACGCCCCACTTCATGTCTAAGTGAGGAACTACTAAGGACCAGATAAGAAGAGGAATGTAATTTTAGATACTCAATAAAATGATGCCGCAGAAAAACTCAATTCTCAACAATTTCGTGGCTATTGTCGGCGAATGTCAATATCAATTTGCCACTAAAAACTCAAGCATCCAAGCCATAATTACGTCGCCGAGAAAAAATCCGACAATTCCAAACAAATTGTTGCCGATGATCTCCGGCTGTCAAGTTGTCACATTAAACGTTCCACATTTTTGCTGACAAAAACCCGGCTAGCCCAACACGAAAAAAAACGTGGCATCGTGGCTTCGTGACATCTTCGAATTTAACGGCAACACCGGTTCATAAAAAAACCCGTCGTTTCCGGTGCGTCGCGTGCGCATCGTAGAGGTGGGACGCGCTTGCGCGTTGCGCAACAGCGGTCGGAAATGCGCTGCAAGACGGGAACTCGCCATGCAATGCTGCACCGTTTTCGTCAATACGGCGTGTCATCTATGAACATGCAAACTATGAAACGGTTATTACCGATTATGGCCCATTAATTACCACTTATTAAAATGTATCTAGTCCGATTTTCATTTCAATAGCCCTGTATGTATAAGGCTTGATGTGATTGCAGCGATCGCTTAAACAGCATGAAAAAAAACACAATTTCATAAGCTGATCGTGAAAGATACGTTCTTTTGTAAGGTCGTTATGCAATTTTGTGTGTTGTAAATGATCCGGTTGGGATAACCATTTTTACAGGTTCTGTTATAACTTCTGTTCAGTTGTAAATGGTCGTAATTTTAACGCAGAAATCAATTTTGTAATATCTACGTCGTCGGCATTGAGATTTGCCTTTTAATATGCGGAAATGTTTAGAATGCCATTTTTGATCGCAAAATTCAATGCAAATGAGGTTACAGCAATTATACATTCGTAATAGCGTCTCGATGTTCGTGTTGTATTGCTAAATGCTTAAAAACTATGTCCGACTTTTATCTTTTAGTTTGGCATAGCGCCTGGCGTCTGTACTGGTTGAAATTGTTTAACGAATAATCAGCGGCTGGGTAAAGTAAGCTAATTTGTAGCATTGGATGTGTGAATATGGGTTAACACCGTCCCGAAATAGATCGTCGCCGGTCCTCCAGTCTACGAAGTTTAGTTACTGTTGCCAGTTGATGCGCTAAGCTTGTCAGCGTTTCAAATCGGCTTAATGGAAGGATTCAATGTTGGTTTTTGGACCTTTATATAGATGATTTGATTAGTTCTCGAGGTAAAATACGGAATAAATTGCTGAATTTTAAGTATCAACCGAAAAGTTTTTATATTCCGCTTAGTTTATCAATTATCGATAAGGTTTTCAAGATTTCTTCTTGCGTATTTGAAGACGTCCTCCTTTTCTGCACCACCGTCTTCAACAGTATCATTGATCTTTAATTTATAGGCTCTACAATTATAACGTCGATATTTGCCACTAGAATCATTATCTGTTGTACGATGTCCGCTATATCCCACACAATAAGCAAACAAGCGATATTGGTGTAGGTCAACGCTTTATAGTTTTGTGTCGAAACGTCCGTAGTTTGATGAACTTGCTTCCGTTGACATATATTACGTGCACATGGCTTGCAGTTGCACTCAGCTTCGGAACCAGGAAATTGCTTGATAACTACTGTGTAGCGCTTTTAGTCTGATAGCCGCTTCCTGTTTCGCACCCTTAATTGAAAATAGTTTATAGGTCGCAGTAAAATTTTAGCTGTGATGGCGATTTTTGGTTGATGTGTCTTGTGTTGCGGCTCCCGCCATCCCAAATATGATGTCTATGATATCCGCGATATAGTTCTTCTTTAAGCTCAATAAGATCGGAAAGTGATGAGACCTAGGGACGTATTAATGGACTGATCTTGACGGAGTTATCAGTCTCAAAACACGTCAGAAATTACTATTTTCTGTATTTTGACGTTTATTTTACGAGTTAATGTTGCGAGTCCTCAGTCAGAATTTAAATTATTTACGAACCCCAAAGCTTCCTCCAGATTTCTAGAGTAATTAAGTGCATCCCAGCAAACATTTTTGGTAAAAATAACGATAAAACCACCTATTATAGGTCGCAAATCTGACAGTGACCAAAATGAGTTACCTCGAATCGACGTGGAATCCACGTGGAATCCACCAAAGTGGGGAAAAAAAGCACGTGCCGGCTACGTCGATTCCACGTAAATTTAGTAATTGCGACCTAATGGTTACTACATAGGTAATGTTTGCGACGTGGATTCAACGTCGCCACGACGTGTCATGTGGTTGCAATGTACAAAATTGGTAAAACTTACCATTTTTCAACATGATTTCAACGTGTTTTTTACCATTTATTTACCCAGAAAGGTTATTTTTTATGAGATATCATGCAGAGAAAGAGACAAATATATTACGAGAGTATTATCTTTTCGCTTACAAACAAAATGTCTAACTAAAAATCAATCTTAAGTTTTGCAACGAGAATGGCGGCCATTACTTGGCGTAATATAATTATTTAGGTCGATTACGCAGGAATTATACGATAAAATCTTGTGCGCTGAAAATTTTCTCGTGCAGTATGTTAGGTTTTTATTCAAAACTACTGATGGGCTTTCGAAATACTTAAGTATTACTTTTTTTTAAGCTCATAAGTAGTATATATTGCTTGTAATTGGGGTTCGTAAATTTGTGTTCGGTGTTTGTAAATATATTAAATTGACTTTATATATTTTTTCATGTAAATGACAATAAAAGTACCATTAGATTTTATTGTTATAGGTATTACAATATACCTAAATTTTGCAATTTGCAATAACACGTCCTAATTATAACAAAACAAAATGTCGGCTCGACCAAGAAGTTGAAATTTACCTAAAAATACGACGTAATGGTATTTAAGTAAATTTTACGTAATATTATATTTAATTTGACTATTAGGTTATGTAAATGAAACCTTATGGTATTTTTAGTACCTTACAAGTTTTTATAACTTGTTAGTCTCAAGTTGGTATCTATGGAAGGTAATATTTACTACGAAATTGGTAGCAAAAGCTACTTAAATCGTTGACCTAAAGGTCCCCAGTGTAAGAAAAAAATACGTCGCATATACACCTATTATGCACCTAGAAGTATATATTAACTATTGGTCGAGTTTCGAAGTTAATTTTACCTTATATTTTGCTCATTCGCAACCTTTAAGTTTCTGACTGTATGGTGTATTGGTTAAGGGAAATTTACGTTTTAAAGGCTCTATATTTTTACCCGGAAGTATAAATGTACGATATGTGAATTTATTTGGTGCATATGATGTAATTTTTACCTAAATTAGTAATATATTCTAGAGCCTGGGAAAAAGCACTTAGAATGTTTGCTGGGATGCTTCATCTAAGAACCGATCATCACTTATCAAGTCAAATGTAATTAGAAATACAACAGTATTTCTAATACAAGTTACTATCATATTGCTGTTAAAATCATCTTGCAGATACAAAAGAGAAAATTAAAGAGCGTGAATATCATAAAACTTAACACGCAAAGCTACTTGCGGATATAGATTATTAGATTATAGTGCCTCTTCAATATCGCGTTTGGATACCCGGAGCGCTTTGCTGAACTTTCGACCTCCTTTAGTCTATTAGTGACACCTCAAGGCACCCATAAGTTGATTTTAAGTACCCCTGATATCATTATCACATTTATCCGCACATGTGGGTTACGTAACCTGATATAGTTCGTGGTGGTAATATTATGCGCTCTACTCCCCTACATTGGCTGTGATGCAATGCGTTTAATAATGTTCATTTCCTAAAATTTCGTATGTATGTCATTTTAATTTGTAGCTTCGGATGCTATGCTAGGCGTGTTATTATCAAACGCTTTCGCTATAGCTGTGATGATATTTTCAGAATTTTTCATCACACTTGCACGTAAACAGTATCTAAACATACAGGTTAACTTGGCCGCAATGCCCCATATAAAACCCTCGGGCTTTCTTTTTGTCATGAAACCCAAGGTCGGTAAGTAATTTTTTTTTAATTTATTGCACATCACACTGCTCATGCAAGTTCAAGCAAGGAGTTTACACGCAATTGAAAAATTGAATTAAAATGTTATCTAAACAGGAATTTCATTGCAATCTCGCTACATGTTACTTAAATACTCAACTAATGTTCTTAATAATCAATTTTAATAGTTTTTTGTATCAAAACTTCGAAATTATTTCTTTTTTTTTACAATCCGTTATGGCTGTATACCTACGTAAGTATTTGCCCTTAACGTTTCCGAACGAAACATTTGTATAATCTGTGGTGCGGGCAAAAAGTCCGCCACCCGCTTAAAAAAAAGTTCACGTATTTCGTAATAATTGTTGTGCTGACTTGTGTATTAAAGCTATAATTCATAATTATTTACATTTTGTATTTGAAGACAAGTAAAAAAAGGTATAAAAAATTTCATCGTCGTCGTCGTCGATGAGTGTGATTTAAATGCAACACCGCCCGCAGCAAAAACAATTAATGAAAATCTTTTACCGGAGAAGTCTAAGGAGCGGTATATAGCTGCATACGACCAATTTATAAAATGGAGAAACGAAAAGAAAACAAGTTAGTGTTCTGAATATTTATTTACTCGCAAATGTGATGAAAAACATTGTATGTTTCACGGGCGGTACGGGAATTACGAACCTCGACTCAGAAAGCCCTCAGTCTTCGACTTCGGGCTTCTACTAGAGCCTCGATCGTAATTCCTTACATACCGCCCTTAATACACAATGTACTATAAATGCCTTACACTTCTAACTGTCGCTATAATGAAATATCTTAATAACGGAATTTATTGTTAAAAAGTAATTAGAAATTTAAACTGTTCATCCAAAGCAGACCGAAATACTCTTCAAGGGATCTCATTATTTCATTTATTTTCCCAAAAATATCCTACTTCAGTTTCTCGGATTTGATTATAATTTGTCTTTCAGGCGAGTCAGATAACGTTTATGTCTTCGAATAAACCTGCCGTTTTATTTATAGCAACACTGAAATGTTATAATTCAAGCAGAAATTGCTTTAGCATGTACGACAATTCGGACTAACTTCAATTAATTATTTAAATACCTGTCCAGTGTTAAAAAAGCATCGCGAACGCAAACACCTGTTCCACAACAGAACTTGTTTCATATGCGCTATCAGTTCGAGGTCGTGTGCCATTAATGTTGTTTTTTTTTTTAGTTGTTTCCTCATGAACACCCCTCTGTCTGTTAGACCAGGTGGCTGGGGGAGTGTTCGGAAATAGAGGGCCATTGTTTTGTTACAAGGAGCGGTTAGTTTAAAATTAACATCTTTAGATTTGTTGCTTCAAGGTCTTCAAACTGACGTTTGTATATATTTTTCATTGAATTTTCTGGAAAAAATAAATCAGCTTTCATTGATGAACCACTTAAAATCCTCGTGCAGAAAGCTATAATGATATTTTTTTTTGTATTTTTTTCTTGCTACTTGGTTCTGTCACTATCACATGGTTCTATGGTGGTTTAACAATGAAAGTTGTTGATGGTACTGGTAATTGAAATGACAAATTCTATAATATTGCTGTTTGAATTTATTATCATACCTCTTTAACGCGTTTCGCAGGGGCGGGAATAAGCCTTCAATTCCAGCCTCTCTTATATCAATATTAAGTTGAGGTATTTTTTATTTATTATCAAAGTTACATTTTCACACTACCTTAGAATATTTATTCTGTATAACATTCTTGAGGTTATAATGAAACCAAACGGTCCTATAAATCGCGTGGCAACCGATCATAATTTCCACAGCAAAAGTCGTTAGGAAGTCGAAAATGCTCGCCTAATTGCATATGTCATCTCCTAATGATCACGCGAGTTACCTTAACAAGGCTCGTTTACAACGAAGGGTGTGGTAGGTTCATTACCGCTATAACAATTTATGTAATCTAATGACTCTAATGAGCCGTTTAGTTCGGCTTCATCAGTTGTATGGTTGCGCTTGCGACCACATTTTTCTCAATGTCGCCGTGTACAGATCTGGTTAGAGCCAGTTCCCAAGTTGGTAGAAAGTATTCAAGTGTTCAATAAATCGTTTTAAGGACTGTTTACGGAGGGGAAACAAAGTCTCATATAAGTATAACTACGGATAATAAAACAGAGATACATCGTCAGCGCTTTGCAAAAACATCTGTTTGTCATCTTAAGAGATATTGTTGTAAGTTTCTTTCATTGGTCTGAAATGCTCCTAATTGTACTTCGTAACATATCAAATTAGGAAATTGTTGGTGCATGTGATTGTTTAATGCAATTGCTTGTATTAGATTTAATATCGGTTACGTCAATTAATCAGTTCACTTATTTCAATAAGAATGAAAAGGGGGAGCAGGACGGATGAAGGAAGACAATGGACTTTAATTTTGTAGGGTATACATCCAACAGAGATTGCCAACCATGTTGTAAAGAGGCAGCTAGATAATATTAAAAGATAGGTAGATGATAATAAATCCCTCATTACGCGGACCAATAGAATAGAAGTGTTTTGTCGATGATCCTGCAAAACCAACAAATACCATAAGTTTCAAAATGTACCTTACTGACCTTATTTGCTTAAGTGTATTTTGCACCTTGTTTAATTTGTTAGTTACCCAGAACGCAGGCTAATAGATACATAGTAATATAAAAGTTATGTTCCGAACCGTGACCCTGTGTTTGTTTATTTACCATCTAAATCTTAATGTACATAAATATGGATTACCTATAAGCACCACACTCTCGTGGCGTCGTCGGAGCAATGTTACCAATTTCAATTTCCTGCGCTAAAGCTGGGGTGTGATTCTCTCAACAACGACGAACGGACGGACGAATGAGTGAATTTCCAAGCGGCTAGTTTAAGTAGTCCCGTCAGAGCGAATAAAACATATTTAGTGCGTCTATTCAATTTGGGAGCATGGCTTCTCGAACGGATAAGGCTGCCTAATTGAGAATGCACGCGCTAAAATGTGTTTTGTTCGCTCGTACGGGACTACTTAAACTCGCCGCTGCGCTGCCGCTCGTTCGTTCGACCGACCGCCGTTTTTGAGAGAATAACACCCCTGGTTACGATACTTGCGATAGCTTACGTTTTTTTTTTACTGACTTACTTTAAGGTTAAATAATAACCATATTCATAAAAGTGCAATAGCTAAAGTGGGCTTAAAGTATGCTTTACGCTTATCTGTCATTATTTGAATTTGCCCGAAAGGGACACAGATACTTTAACAAAAATTGGGTTTAAGTTTATGAATCAGGGAGTAAGTTTAGAATTTAGTAACAACCTTAAAACTTCGTTCGTATTAATCTATTCATCCCCCAATTGCAATTTCATGAACCTGACGAGGGACGGACTGCACTCTGTGTCCTATAATTAAACATTAATGGCGGTTTCACTGTTGACAAAATTCCGGACGTTGACGTAAAGGGTCCTGGATAGGGGATCGTAATGAGATCACACCGGGTGCCATCTGTCATTGATGTGATTGGGGAGACGTACAAGCGCCAGGCTCATCCAGTTCCATATAAAACTGACTTGATAGCGGTTTCTTGGGCATAGAATATTTAAATGGTGCAAAAATTGTACACGCAAAGCCATAAGAGAAAACTTTCGTTGAAAAGAAAAAGGTAGTATAATAGTATGGTCCATGTGCTCATACTGCCTTTTTACCTTGGAAGGCAGAAAAGATTCCGAAGGAATTTTGTTTTTTTCTTCTCATCAGTTATATTGTATGTTTTCACGGTTTTCATTAGTAGTTTTCACATCTTTGTTCCAATTTTATTATACTCAATCATGCTAATCTAGTTGTATTCCCATGCGAGACTTAATAATTCACACAGTTGACATTCTATTCCCCTTTCTTTCGCTCATCATCTAGGTCTTGGCGCTCCAATCCAATTGAAAGTAACGAAGCTAGCGGTACAATTGATTGGCTATAAGTAATTCGATGATATTCGGCAGTCCCATGGTTATTAGGCTAGAACCGCCGGCAGGTAAGCGGTTTCTCAACGGTGTCGCGACAGATGGCATGGTCGCCCACACGGCGCCAGACGATGCGAGTGTGCGTGTGCGGGGTACTAGTTGGAGCGATTTGTCAGTTTTATAAGGGCTCGTTATTCAAACGACTAGCAGTTTGCACTAGCTGACCTGACAGACATTGTTATTCCATTTTTCTCCGGCATTTTGTTTATATTGGGTAAATTGACCTATTATTGGCCGCCTACCAATTATTGGCCCCATGAACTTTAAGATAAGGTAATAGAGACGATTATTCAACAATCACTAGGTGCCAATAACTCGTATTTTGGAGGCCAGTTACTAGGTGTTGTTTACCCTTTCTTTTCCTAAAAATCTTATTTTGAATTCTTACAAAGTTGCAAGTGGCCAAGTGATGCTTAGCTTACCAACGAACAGCATTTTTTTTTACAGGTGCCCGATTCTCCTTCCGGGTAGAACTCGTTTATCGCTATTCCTGCAGGAATATTTCCGGGATAAAAAGTATCCTATGTCTTCCCCGAAGTTCTAGCTATCTCCATGCCTTTCATTAAAATAGTATAAAGAGTCGAATAGAATAAATAGTCGTGAAAGCGAAACAAACAGTATGCATTCGATTTTAAGATCTCGATTTCAATGCGAAAATGAGATAGAAACTAGAAATTAATGTATGACATACATTGAGTGTTTGTAATCAAGTCCCTAGTATTCGTGAATATATTTTTAAATCTCCGCTTTCAGTCGGATCTACATTAATAGTACTATCGAGGTCGGCGTTTTTACAACGGTGTCGATTTAACGCGCGTAGGTTGTTTTACGTGCATTCTTATATGACACTTATTGGAAGAAATGTTTCATATTTCAAACCGTTAATTGACGTAAAGTAAAATACAGGTGTTTCTGTAGCTTCTTCGTTTTGTTCTTTATTTTGCCGGCCAAGTTCGTTGGCCGCTTTAATCTCTGTAATGGTGTTGACAGGCCGTCACCAATCACCGTTCGGTTTGCGGCTTTTCGAAACATTTTACTGATTAGAACATTAGGCTTATTTGAAATTCCATTTCCTAAGAGGTTTTAGTCTTCTCGGCCATTGCCCGCCTTTTCCTGTCTAAGATTTCTGTTTTTGATTATTCTTAAAGAATTCATCTATTAGAATTGCCTGGCTATAACTGTGCTGAATATCCAGATAACTATGAAAGTACTCATCAAAACGTCCTTTGTATACGGGTTTGCCGTTTTATTATCTAGTGCAATATCTATGATTGATTGAACCTAATATCATCCAATATTCCTGTCAACATTACACATATAAATTACTGCTTCATTTTTATTAACTTATTAGCTTTCGACGTCATCCGTGTTGAATTATTTTATCGATGTGTTTTTGGGGAATCCGCAAAGGAATTTATTGCCCCTGCCTCTATAGTTATCTTGTCCAAAATTTCACATGCTGATACAGTTTCAAAGTTACCAGTTAAACTATCTAAAAATAAAGCTAGGTAATCTCGTAAATTAATAGCGTGACATCAACTAAATTCTTCGTGGATAGATACCTTATCAAGGATCAACATGATAAGCAAGCTAACACTGGGAACTCCTTTCGTAACGTCCGTAGCTTCAAACAAAAGCCGATCTGATTCAGCTCCACTGTAATCTGCCACCGTCTGGCATACACCATTAAGCCCAGAACGTTTCGCCCCGCTGACTTTATGACTGAAATTATAAGATCCAAATACTGTAAAGTACTTTATTGCGAATGGCATGAGATCATTTGTAAAGGAAATCGGAAGTCGTTGTCGTTACCCAAACAGCCAGACCACTCCTTTGTACTTAACATTGACGTCTCATCCCTTCTGTGTTAAGCGAATGATCTGGAAGGATAAAAATCAATTTGATTCTGGTTATATTTCTTTCTTTTTACTTCGTATGTTCGAGAAGACTTTAGTCAGTTCAAAGCTTTAATTAAAAGGAGATATTCACGCAGCAGTGTCGTTTATACAAGCTATATAAAATCGAATAACGTTGAGTTATGAATTGCTAATGCATCTCTAGTATATTATTCCTTAACCATTATTGTGCCAAATAGTTGACGTTCCTCATTGTTATTCCGTTCCATGTCAACCCTTCAAAGAACCCCGTCATTCTCATCATGACACAACATTAACTAGAACTCGTCAAGGGACTGACATGCAAACTATTACTGACGCGGACACCAAATTAATCATGGGAATCAATGTGGCATGCGAAACAATGGGTTTCAATGCTGCCCCGGTGACCTTAGCAGCGCTTGAATGAAACTCATGGTTTGTCATTTACTTTTGCACGTTCCGTTTATTGAGGACGCATCTGCTATGTCCAAGGCTGTCCTCAAGTGTTATAATTGAGTTTCAAGTTAATACAGCCTTCTTATCTTGTCACACTTCAATTGATATTGATATCAACTTTATCAGCTCAACTCACTCTATTTTCATCTTCGAATCTCAGATAGATAAAGTGAATCATTGTTATTCTCTTTTAACCTTAGCTTCTTCGTCAAAGAGTAGGTATAACAAAGTTGTTATTCTATTCATTCGAAAAAGTGACTTTGACCCACTCGTTGTGCATGTACGGCTTCATATTGAACTGTTGTAATCCGATTGGAAGAGATTTACCAGTATCGTTTTCATGGGGCGGGCGTTTGGCTTACATAAACTGACCCTGTGTAGATACTGAGCCGCTCCGATCACGTTTTTCAACATCCTCACCTTGTCCTCACCATAGTTTGGAACTGTTTTGGCGCAGTGCGAATTCTTTATGTACGCCGTAGTCATTTGTATTCAAATCAGTTCCGTTGAGGAAGTCAGTCCAAATTATTTCAATCAATATTTTGTGAACACAATACAATTCGTCCACGATGTTATTGGAAGACCTTCTACAATATTTATAAAGTTTCTTATTCAAATATCGAATTCATTAATGCAAAATAACAATACAATAGGAAAGTTGGCAGTATTTTAAGCCTCACGTTCCTCGAAGTCCGTTGTAAAGTGCCATCAAAACAGGCTCTTGCATTGAAGATGCTTTTATCTCACCTTTCTTCAAAAGATTAGAGATAAAGCGATACTTTCTTTGTTTATATCAAGATAACAAGCCAGCGGCATGACGGATGGGCGAGCCCAGAGGCGCGTGATTACATAAAACGTGAAAGTATTATGTCGAGCAATTGAAAAGATCATGTCTTAAATACGTTTCTCATGGAATTACCGCTGGTTTAAATCTAACCGTGTTGCGAAGATAAAGCACGACAAAGAAAATGTATTGTGTACGTGCATGATGGTGCAAAACTGAAAATAAACGGTGAATTGCGATTTACTTGTGACTAGCAAAACACTCCGGTTTCGCTCTCTAAATTACAACATTTATGGGACTGGTCTCTTAGCTAACCTCTTACGAACGGTCAACCTTTGACATAAGTTGTCAGACAGAAATATAGACTTGTAATTTAAATCTAAAGTTATCTGAATATCTAGGAGCAAAATCAGACATCTGTCTTAACTATTAATTAATCTTTGCGACATGAAGGAATATTGAATGAGACAACCATGAGTTGTGATTATTCAAATAAATAATTTGTCATGCTAGAAAAAAATCGAGGTTCACGTTTAGATTCACGTTCACTTTTTTATATAGTACTTTTTTGCGAACTTATTGATGAGACTGTTTCTTACGAAATTTTAAATAATCGAAAACTGATTTAAACATTCTAGAAATTACTATCTACCCTTAATATAGTTATGTAACCAGTTCAGTACTTTATTAGAAGAAATAAATTAATGTTAGGGTCAAAACTGAAAAAAAAACTGTGATTTTTTGATATTTGTATCAAAAATAAACATTTCAAATTTCCACTACTACGCTATTGTCATAAAATGAAATGTCATAACACCTCTATTACACAAATGACGTCACCTTCAAGGACTTCAAATTAATGGTAAAGTTATAAGACTTATAACTAACATTAATTATCTCCGGTTAATTGCAAAAAACGTCGTAATCACTGAATGGCTTAATTATAACTGTTTTATTGTTCTCATTGCGTGTGGTGATAATTGTTTATTTGAAATGGATTAATTGACTACTTCACAATCACATGCACATTTAATGAAACCTGTTTTACGTTAATCATATATAACTTCAGGTGTATTTAGTTATGTAAGTCCGTCGTCTTAATGTGATTAGGTCTTTGATCTGCCAGTATGAATTTCGACTTATAAAGTTCTTATATTAAGCTGACTTGACTCTTTAAGTCTAAAGCTTTGCCACGGCTAATCTTGGTCTTGTCTCAGGTCTCTTCCTCGCAGTATATAATGATGTTCATTTAATCTCCATGTAAAAAGATTAAACCGCTGGCGCTGGCATGTTATATTGAGGAACTCACTATTCAAGTCGACGGACGAATTACTCACCGGCGAGTTTTAGTTTTCCCGTCAGAGCGTACAAACCACATTTAAGGGCGTGCATTTTTAATTAGATACGTAGCTTTGCCTTCGATGGTGTAGGTCGTTTTTGAGATTCACTAGATCTCGCTATAGCAGAAAAGACGACATCGTTCAATCCTCTTCGAACCGCTCTAACTTGAACCCTGCTGCGTCAATACGCTCATCGGCAAGCCTTACTTGACCCGTCATGTTGGATCAACTACATGATTGTGTGTCTTCGATCTTGGTCAAAGCAACTCAGCCAAGGTCGTATATAATTCCTACTAACGCACGGGTTACTTATAATTGCTGTTTAAAATGACCCCTGCAGCAAAGCCTCGACAGACCAGTCTCATAGACACTAATCTCCCTTAGATCGTTTGAGTCCAAGCGCCTAGTAAAGCCAGTTTGTTCGCGCAAACTTACCTTTGCTTTTTCGAGAATATCTCCACTGTGGAACTAATCGTTAAGTCGCCACGATCCTACCGAGATTACGATGTATTGTCTGTTTGCTTTCCTCCCTCAGGCATGTGAAAGACTTGTTCAAGATTGTTAGTATCCTATCCTCACGAGTATATTTCCATAAGATAGTTGTACTTGGCTTGTTAAACTGTCTAGCGATTTAATATCGTCAATTTTGCTATTAGCTATAAATTATTATTCCTGTTGACGTTTTCTCTTTCACCTTTCCATGTAAAAGAACCTTTACTAATACTGGCGGGAAGAGACCTGAGCTGAGAGAAGCCTTATTTGAATTTAATTTCACGTTTTTCCAATACACTAATGAAGTCATTTTACCGCTTAACATCAGGTTGACAAGAAACCACATTTTTCCAATAAAAAAGAGGATAACTGTTTGAATTCAAAACGAAAAACATTAAGCCAAGAGGACAATTCCTTTAAATTTATTCACATACTTATAGCTTCTGTCAAATAAACTACTATAATATGGTCGCCTTCTAAGCCGTCGTCCACGTTTATTGCATCCTTACCTTAAAATATTCAGTACCATTCTGCCTCATTTCCATACAAATTAGACCCAACATGGAGTGGTTGCTCCAAATGTGTTAAGCCGAATGGACCGAGAGACGTTAGTGCGTGCGTGACAATTCTCGTGTAGCTTGCCAGCATTTCTGGCTGTACAGTTTTTGTTGCTTAAATGTCAGATGTTCTGCGGTTGCAATGTTGCGGGGAACACTGTTTGGAAATCGGTAGTTTTTTGTTGATTAGAATTGTGAAAAGTGTTAACGTTTGGGTAATCCAAGTCTTAGGAATCGATATTTTGAATAAACTAATAAAATACGAAGGTAATATGAGTCCGTGGAACTCGTGGACCATAGTAGGATAATTCAAAACTATGAATAGTTAAATTATGTTCTGCAAGTAGGCTTTGAAAGTACTTTTTAATGCCCGAGACTACGAATGTCTGTGTTTAAGTTGTATCCGTAGCAGAAAATTAACGATAATTAGTTCACGCATCTTATATCTAGATGGCCACTGTGCCTTTCTGGGTTAAAACTGTTCTTGTTTCCCTTCCGTGCTAGAATCTAGTATAACAGAATCGTGATCACACGAATATCTGCTTGAATCTGGCCAGTGTCGAACATTTCTACTATTTGTTTACATTTAGAATCGCAAATACCGTGTAGGATAGGTTAGTTAGTCCTGCTACGTTCTCTCACGTCGGGTTTCTGTGCAACGTAAACAAATCGGTAACACATACATCGCGTATCTATGAATGATTTGATTATAAATAAACTTGAATTTTACTTCCTGTTTTTAGTTCTCGAATGTGTTCATCTAATAGCTACCTACTTATGAGTTCTGTATCTAAGACAATTTATCAATTTTCCTTGTAAGGTCAGAATTGCACTGAAATTCTACTAAGCTTGATTTTATTACTTTCGTTTAAAATACAGATAAAAATACCAATATGATGAATTGTTATATCAGCTTCAATCCATTTTGAATTGTTGACAGTAATTGGGAAAGTCAACGGTTGGCTTCAATAACTTTGCGAACTTCGAATTCGAACACTTTACACTTACGTAACGGTGTTACGAAGTAAACGGTCGTTTACATATTTTACCATATCTCAATGCATACATGTTCTCGCTCCAAAATTTGCAGAACGCAAAGTTCTTGTAAAACCGGAGTGATGACTTCAAGTTCAAACTACTTGAAGTTACAGAATGCGAAGCGCTGCCAATCATTCCGAAATATTAGTAATGATTTAGTTTGACAGTTGAACGCGTAGCTAGAATTTTATCGGCTAATTATAACGGCAAACTGCTAATTAAGAAATTATCGAACAATGCGGATTCACGCAATTATACTGTCTACATGTTGCTATGAGTGGAATTGACCATCGTAGCGTAGTTCCGACCAAGTCATTTCTTTAGATATGCAAGTTTGATTACTGATACTTAACGTCCTTTCACTCAGCCGTGTACAAATTCATTATGACATTCATTGATTTTAAATGACTTGAACATTTATGTAGTTATGGCACCAGTCCAAACAAAACACTTTCCCCGAGAGCGAAATCAATCTTCTATATTAATTGTATTATTTTAATTAACAATATCGTGACCCATTGTAGATTCAACGCAATGGTTGAAAAAATATAAACAAACGATCCATTACCTCATAATGGCTTTATGCCCGTTATTATCAAATAGCCAATGACCTTGTCTCGGTTTGGCCCAACACCAAGTGCCGATGACTCCTCTGGCACTTTCTACTAGTTTTTGTTGACTCTACTTTATAAATCAAGTTTTGAATACGATATACATTGATCTTTTGGGCTGTGTTGAATGTAATGAATTACAAGCTCCAGCGTTAATGTATTCAACGACGTGTTATTAATCATTTAAATAATTACTGTCACTATCACTTCTATTTATTTATTTTATTTTTGGAAAGCAGCTGTTGTCCTGTTTGTATGATTTATTCCGATTACGTAAGAAAGTATGACTTTTAATCAACATGTTTATTCATTTCTTGTAGTAGGCACATTTTCAAATGACTTTGAATAGTTGAAACGCTTTCTTAATTGTTGGAATCTTATATGATTAATTACTTACTAAAATCATTCATTCATCTCTCAACTTTCTTCCTAACTTTTAAAGCATTCAAACTTCCGTCATCTCAGAATGACAACATTCCGGAATCCACATTAAAATTCCAACATCCAGCTTTCCAGCACTCAGATTCCAGGTGGAAAGTCCTCGGCAATAATAATAAGTGTCAGCCCGTCTGTCCAAGTTAGGTGTTAACTAAAATGAATGCTCGCACCTGCCATTGCTCGTTTGGACTAACTCTGAACGCGTGTAATACATCTTTGCCACGGATAGTTCTAAATACGTCTGTGTTCATTTCTATAGGATTAATTGTCGGTTCCATTGCGAAATTCCTTCATGCTTGTAATTTGTCAATATGAAGCTGTTGAATATGGTAATTTGTTTGTTTTATTGTCTGTTGTAATCGTAAAATTAATTTTGTGTACGTCTTTGGCAACTTTTGAATCTATAGTTGACTAATCTTGCGTTTTGATGATTTGCCAGTAATTGCCTTTTGGTATGTCAGATCGTAAAATGTAATTTTATGCGTTAACGCGACCTTTTCGAGTCTCGTCTCTTTATAAAGCGATAAATGAATTTGAATTGGCATGCCATTCAATGTCCATTACAATTGTAATACCCTCGTTCACGGCAAGTGCCCCAACCCGCCGCCCGTTACCTGTGATTCAGGTGCGTGGGAGTCGACACCTTGGCCAATTGTTTGTTATGATGGTGATAAAAGTGAACTGTTAACATTTTATTCAGCATTTCGAAACTGGCCGCATTATCTACATGTATTTATGGCTTTCAAATATTCAATCTATTATTTTGTTTATCGCGAACAATGTTAATTAGGTAGCCATAATCATAATTATCAAGTGACAAAAATATTTATCGTAATAACTTGTCGTGTGAACATGATAAATAGTAAGATGTCATAACGAAAAAAATATTGCCGAAGCATGTTAGTGATACCGACACGGCTGTAATCGAATCAATGCGATTCCTTTTAAAGCGGTTGCAACGTGTAAAGATGCTATTTACTTCATAACACAACACATGTAAGCTAACGTAACAAGTCAAGACTCTAGACGTCTTGAATTTCATGCGTTTCATATCACTACTGCGCTTGGCTGAGCGTGTATTATGTTAGATGCACTGATCACGGTCAGTCTTGAATGGATGTGTACGTGGATGATATGTTTACTTTCTTTGACAATACTCCAGTGTCTATTATAATACAAAACACAATGAATGACCTTCGCTCAAAATTACGTTTGGCTTTTGTTTTTCTCAACGTTCAAATGTTTTTCTATTGAATTTGTATTGTTTCTTTTAGAATTAGAACAGATTCCTTTGTTTACTTCACGTTCGACACGTAATGCGTTATTTTAAACCATTATAATATGACAAAGGTGTTTTGTGTTGTCCACAATACATCAAATTCTTTCGACAAAGTTGTGGGTGAAGGAAGTTGCATCAGAAGCACCTTACCGCCTTACCCACGTTCGTCCCACATCGCTTGGCCCTGATTGGCCCTTTGTTCATGAATAAAATTGTATGCTGATATGGTTTTTTGAAATCATTAAGAGATTCATCAATGGAATGGGTAGTATCAGATCGGACACAACACAACTCTATTTGTGTTATGATAAAATCATTCAGTTCAAAATCGAAAAAAAATATTGAATCAACTTTTGACTGTTCTCAGGACGGAATTGAATAATCTCGAAACCATTCTTAGAAAATCCCTTTAGTCTGTGTTATAGGCTTCCTAAATTTTGTCGTAGTTATATTACAAAGAGGACATTAATCGCTTGGTTGAACTGTGGTTTATATGCTTCCACATTAACATTGCGTTACGCTCTGAAATGCTGAGTAGGCCTGCGTTTAATCGGTGCTTGACTCAATAGAAGTTCCCTTGGATCCTTGGTGGTGAAAAGGATCATGTTTCAAGAAAACCCTCTTTTATATGTTCTGTTAATAAATCATGGTTTAAATATGCGTTTATTTCATAAACCTTTCATTGATTTCTGTATATTTATCATACAGTTTAACCTCTATGTTCAATCCACGTGTTCTCATTACTTTGGTATTTATCTTAATAATCTAATGAGTGTTTATCTTTGTTTCAGGTAAGTCACGCGAGGACGTCACGTTTCAGCCATATCGCCACAAAGTCGCACTTCAGAAACATGTTAACTGCATTTTCTACTGTATGTTTAAGTAGTTGCCTTATTCTCTCACGACATCATGTGACCATCGAAGAGATGAAATTGAAAGATTATTTTCAGGTTTGTGTATTTGACAATTTTGTTGCGGTAGCCAGTGTTGACTTGCACTACAAAAATCGTACTTAGTTGTAGTATAACTTATTTTCCAGAGCCAGAATTCGACTACTCCTTTCCACATTTCCACCTTCCTACGCAATTCGTTATAGCTCTCAGAAATTCTCTTATTTCAATGCGTAATTACGTGTGTCATTGGAGAAGTCATGTGTTCGTATGCCTGTGCCTTACATTATAAACTTTCTACTGCTATCTTGAGTTATGATATTTTCAATGCCTGGGAAACTACTTATACTGTCCGGGAAGTATAAGCACTTAGTAACAAATATATCTCTCATCCGTGTTTATAAATTAAACATTTCTTCGAATCTTCATTCAGCCGGGTCTTACGAGCTGGAAGAATGCAGTGACGAAATGTTTCTAATTATACATCGGCCATTAACAAGTGGCGAAGGACAAGTGGGTAGGAAAACGCAGGATGCATCCTATGACGCACGATGCACTCACTGAACAGTCCCGATACGCATACATTTATTATATTAAATCTATGATTAAAGTGGTTCGATCGTTTCCATTTGAATGTGAACTTGAGTTGGCGAGGTCAACGAAAACAGTAAAGAGACAAGCTTTTGTTGCCTACTCCTTTTTTTGAACTGGCATCATCATCTGTTTTTCGGTTCATGTGACGAGTTCAGACGCCATAACAGTGGTTTACATTTGTATTCAAAATTTCCGCCCATTTCAATAACTCGAACAGATTCAAAATACTTTTTTTGCTTGTCGTTCGTTTTTAGCGCGTTAAGACGCTTTTAACTTTAATGTTTTTGCAAGATTTTAACTAAACATACTTACTTCCAATAAAATAAACAAACATGTTAAATTAAATAACAGCTTGATAAATTTGCATTCAATTACGATTTCAAAAATATTTGTCTTGATTTAGTTAGTTTCTTCATGTTCGACCAATTTTATCCCAAAACATCTAACCTTATTGTAGTTTCACTCTCTTTGCCGTATTTATTTGTTTAGTTAAGTCATATTTGTCTATACAGAAGAGTAGGTAATTTATTTTAGTATTGCAACCTCGTCGTGTTTTTGGTAACCACAAGATGTGAGAAGTGTGTCGTGCATTGTTACATAGCTTTTGTTTCGTCTGCAGGATGCAGTTGAAACTTGAGAAGACCCGCGTTGAAGCTAGACACAGTTTATAAAGTTTAAGAAGAGATTTTTTTATAAAAAGTTACGTAATACTTTAGTTAAAACTGCTTTAGTTTGCAAAAATACTCTCGTAACAATGGGGGACACCTTTTTTTAAAATTACTGTAATCCTGTTTGGAGAAATGAACCCTCATTAATGGACCTTCTTCATCGAAAAGAAAATGTTATTACTATCAAAATTTAAATAGAGTTGCCATAAACAATGTGCATGTCGCAAATAAATTGATTAAAACTTTGTTCGGGGAACATTTTAAAAACCTTTTTGTTTCACAAATTCTAATTGAACAGATACAATATTACTTTTGCTCGCGGCATCGGACAATTTGTTTGCTATTTTTCCTTAGGGTCTGAATTATGAATTTACGTTATTCCCTATCTCTTTGTTTGAATTTCGTCACCCCTTCAGGCACCTTTCATGTGTATAGTAAATTTCGTACAATTTAATCATGCTCTACCGAAACATAAAAAATCACGTCTATTTTCTTTGTTGTGGTAACGTCTAAGTTAAATACTTGATCACCATAAAATATTTAAACCTAAATCGCGTCCATTTCTTTTGTGATTATCAAAAGCTATGGCGTTTTTGTTCAAAGATAAATATTGGAGTCACCCTTAATGCTTTTCGGGGCCGATCCCTTCTGTTATAACAACGTTAATGTTCAAAGTAAACAGCACTCTTATAACAAAATACCCATTTAACAATCGAATCGATGTTTTATATCCCACATATGGCTCAAAGTATTAACGTCCTACGTAAAGTTTAAAATTTCGACGCTTTGAAACAGTTTGGATGAGTTTTGCGACGACAAATAAAATCCTCCAGTCTGCCCGTGATGGTAATCCCTTTAGTTCATTATGTTTTTCGCATTCGTTTTGACTTTAAAAGTTTGCAGCTCGTTTGTCAGTTTTAACGTTGCGCAATTCACGAAGTTTCTTTAGTATTTTATGGGTTTTTAAGAAATGATAGAATTATGCTACCTTAGAAAAGTAAAGAGTGTTGAGGGTCAACGTATAGAAGTTTGAATGACAGTGGTTCCACTGGTTCCATATCTTCGCCGAGCTCTTATGCAAGTGGATTTATCTTGCTAATTTTACCGTAATATGATATAACGTCCTTTACTTTATTTGCAGCTCATCAAACTTGTATCAATAGATACCTATAAATCCTTAATTGCTTGAAACCTTTATAGAAAACAACAATCCTCTTTCTTGAATCCATTATAACAACAAACAATTAGTTTTATGTCTCATACAGTTCTACTAGATCTAATGACGCTGGGGTTGTAAAATCTATCAGAGCAGGTATTGTTTGCGAGAGATGTTTACAATCCGTTGGTTTGTAAACAAACAGAGAGACATTATTTTAAATAAAGGCATCCCTGTCCAAACAAAATGTCTTGTTTGGAGTACAATTAAGAGATTTCTAGGTTTATGTGCTAGATAGGTAATTGAGGCTTAACGCTTTATATATTGAAGAATAGATAGATTAACGGAAATACAACAATGATTCAGAAATCGTCGTCGTGTGTCGTTTGTTTATAAAAACAACGATAGATGGCGTCAGCCAGCATACCCTCCGAGTATGATAAAGTAAGCGATCGCTAATTTTGTGGATCTTGAGTAGGGTCTTGGTGGCATAATTGGTAATGCGCCTGCATTGGCCCGGATTGCCAGAGGAGATGTAGGTTCGAATCCTGCCTAAGACCGACGAAATTTTTTCGCTTTAATATAATTTGAATTACGTACAGACGTTTCTGTTAAAATTAAAAAAAAAAATTCAGAAATTAAGCTCGTTGGTAACGCATAACGATGCTCTTGTTAGGTTGTATGTTAGTTCAGAATGTCATTTCTATATAAAGGCAAGATAAAAAAAAACATAACCCTCCTTCTGACGCAGTCGGGTAAAAATTACGTAAATTGCTACTAAACATGTTCTAAATACCAAAACAAAAGAATCCAAGACAAATATCTGTCATTTTGTGTCGTGACGAACTTTTTGCAGGCGTCCGAAAAATTCGACGGTCCTGTCGTACATTTGTCACTAGTGACCCAGATTTGCTAAACGTACTTTTAAATTTCGTACCCAACCCATCTGACACGCTTAATGATTTATAATGGTGCCGCGTTCGTGACTTACTGTTGCCAAAATTTTGTTTAGATCATTAGAAAGAAATAATCGTTCACTTTCTATTTGTCTTGTTATGATTCTCCCACGGCACTCGCCGGCTTTTTGAAACAGTTTAGTAAACATAAATTTAAAAATCCTTGAAGAAGTTATCAATTATAGAAGTTGACAATTATCTTGCAAATAAAATTAATCTTTCAAATGTTTTATTTGAGACTTAGTACTTTGCTTTGATAGAGTACAGAAATCTAAGCACAATAGTGCCTTCGGTACTGAAATAGCACTTTCACACCTACCGAATGTTTTGCTTCGTCCTGCATCTTACTGAATATTTCACGCTTTCACTCCAATTCGATACATTAGTTTTTTCTGTAAATTGTAAAACACAAATAAAAATAACAAAAACAACTCTGCTCGCTCAAAGAATGCTCTTGGATTAACATTTAGTTTTTTTTTAATCCAAACGACCACATGCTGTGATTAAACTCGCATCTGTTTGCAACGTTTATCCATTGAAGTCGTTAAAAATCAACAATTGGCAAACGAACTCCAATTCCCAACAATTCCCATTTTGCCCGAAACGTCTGCAACTTTGAAATTGCCTTGGTATTTTCGTCTGGTCTCGTAAACATGTCACGCGGTATCTTGTAACGTATCTAACTTTTTGAAAAACAACATTATTCGCTTCCATAACGAATTCTGTTTCCCCATGATTGGTGATATTGACACCTTCGACAGCGATTGGTGATGCCTCGACATCTGGATCGTCATCGGATGTTGCAATGATTTGCGGATTCACGTCAACTCGCGTCTCCGCCGGCCTTGGTTTGAATTCCTGGACAGTTAGTGTAACCGCTCGATCTGTTTTAAACTGTCGCGGTACCGTTCCTTTGAAATTAGTCTCCTCAGATATATCGGCGTTTGATGTCACTAACGGACTGGCCTCTACAGTCCATTACAATTATTGTGAAAATATTATCTTTCTAAAAACCGATGCCTTCAGTCAGACGAATAGATTGCGTGCCTTTGGCGCGAATTGATAACCAACTGTCAATTAATAAGCAAGCAACTGAAGCATAGCAGACGTGTAAATGTTGGAAAAATGACTTTTTACGTCAGAATTTAGCATTGTTTGCACTTATTTATTGACTATTTGCGTATTTGCCTCGTTCCGCATAGACGTAACAACGGCAAGACCAATGCATTTTGCACGCCTTGGATTCCCTGTTCACGCATTCAGGGCCGGGTTTTAAAATTTCTACACAAATTAGGCTCGATATGGAGTTGTTAGAATTGTGTGTAAGGAATGCGAGATTCGCGATAGGTCGTGCACTGGTGGAATTCAGAATGGACAACGGGAATATATTGGAAGGCTAGAAAGGTGTTGAAGTAATAGCATATTTTGACATAACTGACATTAGTTTTACAGATGATTCAGATAATATTATTATGATATTGTGAACACGATATCTGCATTGCATTTGATTAATGTGGACTATATGGGGCCCGATATACTATAAATTATTATGCGATACATGCACATCGCGATACGTATCACAGAAATATTGATGTGTATTTTGAAATTCCCGAAAATATTGATGCGTTGGAATAAGCAGAAATCAATCAATTGGTGCCCTCCATCTGGCTTGTTTCAATTAATCTTACCCTTACGTTATCAGCATCATCATCATCAAGATATTAGCCATCTTGAATTCGATTAAATTTGTTAAAAGTTGAGTTTAAATTCTATCGTTTAGGCTTATGTCTTGTCTTTCATTCGAAGTCCTTTAGATTTGACTTTTATTTAATTGGTTTTCACACGCTAATAACGAATTATCGTAAAATATAATATTAGTATCGTCATATTTAAACAATAGTAAATTATTAATTAGGTGCAATCAAACAATGGCTCATACAATTAACTGGAGTATATTATAATCATTTTTGCTTTAAGGCCTACGATTACGATAAGATTATTAGGACGATATAGCTCTTAAAGTTTTCTGTTTATAATTGAAAATGATTAAAATTTCAATCATTTTGAAATATTAACTAAATTACCTCTTATTAGACTAATTTTATACAGAGGTTAAATTGTGTGTTTCTTAGTATGTTAAGAATCTCTGCAATTACTAAACCAATTATACAAAATCTTTCACTAGTAAGGTGACCAGTATAGGCTTTTTTTTTATTTAAAGCTAGTGCTGGCCGCGACTGATGTATACAGTATAATATATATGTATATATAAGATTCGCAGAATAAAAAACATTAACAAGCTTAAATTTATTTACATTCGAAGCTCGAAACGAATCAAAAACATTATATGGAACGTGAGGTGATTTAATAACACTCTAAGATTACTTACTAACCAGACACGCTTTATTGCTCTGCAGTCGGTACCATATTTTGGTTTTTATCATTGATTTCTGTTTTTTTATGGCTGCAGGTGGATATTGTTATGCTTTAAGCAATGTTTTAATTGGCTATTACACTTTCATAAGCATTAATGGTTTCATTATGCTCGTTAATTTATTTTCTTCTTCATTTCTAGTTGAATTATTAGGATTAATGACATGGGGTGCATAAAGATACGCACATTACGCACAATTATGGTATAATAGTTTTTAATCCTCGACAAAATAGGAAGTATAATAAGTTTAACGTGTGTATCTGCATAGTGTATCTGTGTATCTGCATAGTGTATCTGTGTATCTATGTATGTGTGCATCTGTGTATCATACGCAGATTTTAAAAATTTTGTTCTGTCGGGATCGTTCTTAGCTCATGAAAATTGGTTGGGCTGTTCAAGTGATATCACCAGTGAAATTACTAGCCATCAATTCCATCTTAGTCCTTAAGGGTTGGCAACGCATTTGAAGTCTTAAGATTGTAGTCTTGAGAAATCAAGTGTCTATGGGTCTCAGTGCTCGTGTGCCTTCTCCTTGCCATAAAGAAAATATAAACTCTCAAAGATGGGACATCATTATATCAGGAGTTTTTATCTATTTATTACTTATAATTAACAGAAATACATAATAACTTACTTTAACAACCAACCATTCAATTGGTAACCTAAATCGTAATCTAAGGCATGACGTTTATTACAATTCTCGTGTGTGGTCCCATAAATATCATTTAACTCCCAATCAAATTCGCATACTGCCGTCTGCAAATCCAGTTAAACCAATAAATTATAGACGATCGAGGCGCCACTCTCGCATGTGCATGGAAATGTATCTCCGTACCGAATGCAGGATTTTTAGGTCAAACTTCGTTCGCATCGAGAATTCCAATCGGCACCTGCATTCTACCTACTTCAGCTAGTTCTACACGTAATTGTTAATGAAGTTTCTTAGCTTAATGGTTTTTAGAATCCATTTGTTTTTGTAGTCCCTACGCCATGGAATTTGTAGCGGCACTGAGGTAAAAGAGAAACGTTTCAAATCAAGTTTAAACGACAAGTTTTGTGCGTTTCTTTTGACTTCTGTAATGGAAATTCAACAATATAAAAACCTAGTGTATAAATGATGAAAATGGACGATAGAGTAGTGTTATATAGGACCCTGTGCAGGGCCGTCAATGTCGCCTCCACCATCTTATCATTTAATTTACCGGAAATTTCTAGCAAAGAGGCATTCCATCTTAGTCCGTACGGTCGGCAGACTCGGCAGCGCATTGGCTGTCCTACGATTGAAGTTTTGAGATTATATTCAGAATGCAAATGTCTATGTGTCTCAGATCTAATACATCTTACAATTAGGTGACCTGCGTGCTCGTTTGCCTTCTCCTTGATATAAAAAATTTATGCGCTAATAATTAGCATGATTAGCATGTCAAATGACTAAATTGAATTCTTTTAATTTTACGACGATGACAACCTTCGATTAGCATTATTAGAATCGAAATCGAATCAACACGCTCAAAATTTGTACGCAGTTAATGCCATTGATAACAAATTCTTAAAAATTGTGTAAATTGAAGCAAGCTAAGAAAGGTGGAACTTGGGATTCAATTTGTATGTATGAAGCCTGCCTGGCATAGAACGTGTTGATGTAAACGTAATAAATGAAATTGTATCCATTCATATAAGGGTGAAGGTAATCCTAATCATTAACGATGCAGCAGTTAAGGCATCAATGATAATAAATTGATTTATTTAACAACAGCACTCGGTAAATAAAGTGAAGAATAAAAGTCAATTAAACGATTTATGGAAGTGGATGATAAAGATGTAACTGTAAGGGGGAATGAATAAAGAATAATATTAGATCCAATTCCGTCTCAAAATAATTTAAACCATAACACGACCGTGGACCGGTGGACCGTGTACCGTGTAGCACGATATTATTAACTGGCTAAAAGCTTTCGTAACGTCGAATTCAATAAAATATTTATCCCTTGTTGCAGGTGATAGGTTAACGTACCTATGATGTTTAATTGCATGCCCAAGCTAGGTCACCCAAATCTTTAAATGATATATTATGACCAACCAAATGATATTGTGTATATAGCAAGTCCTAAAATTCCTCCTAATTTTATGAATTTAGAAAATAAAAACAAGCCCACGCTACACAATGCGTTTTTCATTCAGACGGCGACATATGATCCGCTCCGAATTTCGTGGAACGAATCATGATTAAACCTCAAAGTCGCCGCTATTAAACAAGTGCATACAATCGCATATTTAGCGGACAAAAAACTGCATCGGCCGGCGCGCGTTGTACGCCGCAGTATTTTTAGCCAGCCACAAATAGCATGTGTGTCGTTGTCGATGCATTTCTATTATACGTTTTTGGGTCCCCATGGACTGTGATGAGTGGAGAATTTTGACCAAATGCAGTCTGATTTATCGCTGCGTCAACTTGATTTGTTTTACGTGGGTTTTTACTTTTATGGTATGGTTTATATCAGATGGCGATAGCGTTTGTTTTGAGTATTGTCTTTTATTTATTTTGCTTATTGGCCTCGGCTCTTTTCCAATACAGTGGCATTCATCATGAGAGGTTAAAACGTTTGTGATTTCGTGCTTCCGTGTTAGTAAGTTTTTGTCCTAGAAATATTAAAATATCTTGAAGGATTTTTGAAATACGCAGACTGAAACATGACGTAAAGAAGTTTCCTTTACAGAGGTAAAGGAATCCTGAATGTGGCTTGAATTAAATTTCTGTGCCTATTGGCGTTCATCTTCATTTGCGTAAGTCACAGGTGGCTGCATTAGTGTAAAACCCAAAATCCTTATACATATTAGGATAAAACCCGGGAATAGAACCATCTAAGTTTGTGATAAGCCTCGAGTTTCCCTTTTCCCCGGGGGATTTGCACCATCCGTCTTTCTCATGCATAAACGGATTGTTTTTTGTCGAACATACTATTTATCATTCCTGATTTCTTTAGGCACGGCTTTGTTTATGTCGCTACCCAAAAGAGACTACAATAAAGTTTGAAAGTATCGCAATCGATAAATATTTTAGGAATTTTTCAACTCGGCACGTATTTACAGATTTTTTTAACCAAATTTATTTATTTAAGAGGAAAAAAGCCGTCGGCATTCTTGCGGCGTTTCTCGAACGGGACCCCTGTGATTTATACAGGCGAGAAAGGTTGGTATTTTGAATAACGCCTGCCCCGACCGCACTTTGTCGTCGTCGACAGTTAGGCAACCACAATTATTGGTCCCGATTCGTTAGCGGTTAGCTAGTTCTCGGGTTTTGTAAAGGACGATTACGAAGAACTAGATTTTTTAGTGTATGAAACATTGCTTCGTGGGATATATTGAGCTGCTTACAAGTATTGGTTTGAGAGCGCTTTTTATTAATTATAATTATCAGATTTATATGTTATAATTACTGATTACGATTTATGACATGTTTTTATTAAAATGGTGATATGACGACATATTTATAAACATGTACACTAATCAAGATCGTACTTGTAAGTTTTGTTGTTTTAAACTCTCTGGCAACGGGCTTCCTTGCCGCAAGTTTATACAAAACTAGAGGACGTCAGTCTGCAACTTCGTACTCGTATGATTAGTTTTCTTCTACTTCCGTTCCCTATTTCTTACGGTTGGAGGTCGATTTTCGAAAAATCCTTTTCTAGTGCACCCAAGAAATATTCCCTCCAAATTTTTGGTCTCTTAGTTCATCGGATTAGGGTTGTGCTTTGTCTTTAAGTCACCCATGGAACAGTTTTATTTATTTAAAATAACCAACGCTTTACGTATTAATCAGTGAGTATTATTGGACATACAAAAGCAATGGGACAGAGTTTTCGGTTACAATTTTTCAAAATCATTACGGTTTACGCCTTAGTTGAATGTTTAAAATCCCGCTTAAAGTAGGTACTTATTCTGCTTATCCATTTGACATTTCATTTTATATCTTTAACTGCCTCTCGAGACGCGATAAAATAATATCTCCGGAAATGGGTTTGAATAAAATTCCTTTCAACTTCTTTCACCTTTTTAAAATTGCTTAAACTTATTCGTGTTAACTTTTAATTACCGAACACTTAGAAGAATTTACGGAGTATTTAACAATGGACTCTGAAACGGGACTCGGGGATTTTATTTTTAATTCCCACTGTAAGTAGCGCAAGTATGTAGTTCACGTAAACAACTTCTTACATAAAATTGTCTTCTCTTTGCATGATTTCTCTGTCAGATTTAAATTCTGCGTCTGTTCTATTTAAGGTTTTAATTTTATAGGTACTTATAACTTTAAATTTAGAATGATCTATTTTTTTTATATCTTCATCATAATCATCCTCATTACTATCATCAACGTGTCTTACATCTGGAGCCCCTTCATGTAAAGTTTAAAACATGCCCTAACTGAGAGTCCCTTGTGTCCTTTTACCATACTTTGTTTTTAAATAAATATTTGGTTTGAATTGAATGTTGTTGGTATTAGTAGTTTTAAATTTCTTCTACTACTAAGTACTAAAAATTTCGTAGTCCTTCAAAATATAAGGGACCTTAGTTCACCTTAGTGGAAACTAGCGTGAGGATCATGTATGGATCCAAATGCAATTTATGCACTTAAGGTAGTTAAAGACGTGTGAATGCACTACCGAATACTTTTGCGAAAACTGGAACCATAGTTGGTTACTCCTGCATTCCTGCTTAACTAAAAATACGGGTTTCCCGTAAACCACAATATAAAGTAATTTAATTACATTTATTTAAAAAATGTACGTCGTTATCAAAGTCTAGATAAAAATAAAGGTTAACCGCGTTCACATCGCTATAAATAAACTTCGTAATTAACAGTTAAAATCATGGAATTTTGCCAAGCGATAAAAATTTGCATCGGAGTTTAATAAAATCCGTATCCAAATTATTAACGAACAATTAATACCTGCTAATATACTTTATATGTCAGTAAATGGTGTCAACTGTTATAATTGACATTGAAATCAGTCTTTTGACTCAAATTAAAATGACTTATGTTACTATTACCCTATCCCAAGAAACGCTATGCTAGACACATACCAGTTCCTGGTTCTTTAAACTTAAAATCCGTTATAACCATGCAAAAAATCCGCTATTAAAAAAAACACGAGATTTTAACATTCGTCGAGGAACGGTAATCGTAGATCGGAGTTGGCCGACCGTGCGAAAGGCTAGATAGCATCGGAGGCGGCCATATTCGGCCTGGGCATTACAAACTTCGACTAGCTTAGGGTCAAAGCGGACCCTTGGCACAGTACGGGTGTGTTTAACAGTAAGACTTGACCTTGGCTGAATAAAATTTGGGATGTTATAATGCTGATTGATTTTAGAGGTCTTTTAGATTTTAGATTTGTGATAAAACTAGAGAACGAATGAAATGAACTGCACTGCTTGCAAACGAATATTCCCGAAGAGTAGCATCACGGTAAAATCGAAAATTTCTAATGATTTCTGTTAACAAAGATTTCCTTAGTAGGGCTGTCGGTTGCCTCATTGCTAAATATTCTAATACACACTGGGTGTGTAGTGTGAGCTGTAGACACTTCTAAGATTGTTGCTCGAAAAGCTATGTTTAAAGCAAGCAAAACTCTCAAAGTAGTATACAGATTTTTTGCTAACCCATACCGTATGATCAAGAATTCGTCAGTACCGTTGTAGTTGTAAAAGTGGCTTGTATTGCTCGCTTTTAACAATAGTGACTATATATTTTGCAAACCATTATCATGCGACCAAGCATGTGTCACTAAGACTGACTATAAATTTATTGCAATCACATGACAATGCGTATAAAAGAAACATAAATCAAAACAACTTGTGAGTGGTGTCAGTTAAACTAGGTTAAATGGAAGCTATCGGGTCACCGAACAGACAGACTCATCCTGTAACATTAGCTATATCGGTCATCCTGTTACTGACAGTGAACGGATTATACCATTTTCAATACGAAAACGGGTCTCTCTTCTTAATTTTTACATTGACATAATCGTGCCATGTCATAAAGAAGTGGATTTTTTCTTCTTGAATCGAAAACATTCTTATGCAGCCAAGATCGTTAGGTCAAACCCGTCTGGCTTGATACCTACTCACAATAGTAACGAAAAGCGATTCGTGTCTGCTATACGCTGGTCTGCGGTCTGCCTCGAATTGAAGACAGATATCCAGTAGGATGAGGACTCATCGGACTCTTCTTATCTTAGGAAAATAATTACAACACAGGAATTGGTTCTTTTGTAACCTTTAAACCATGATAAATCCTTGTCGCAGAAAGTTGAGCACATTTTTGCGATAATCTTTCATTCTGTTTTGACCTTACGTCATCACGACAGGGTTCCTAAGGATTTAAAGGCCATGATGATACTGCTGTAGAAGTGTCTACTGTAGCCTTATTATGTGGGACGGGCGCGCTTGAAGCGCTTAAGGAAGGCGCAATTATGTTAATTCTCACCCCGTACGTGGTTGGATTCTGAGGGGACGCGGGATTCAGTAAACGATCTCCTAACAGATTTCTGATCTTCAAGTCAATCGGGTAACTGACTTAAGTGGAACGGTGTTAGGATCCCATACAAAATGAAATTGATGAAGTTACCTGTTCATGTTTTTTTAAAGGAAGCTTGAACTCGGTTATCATTTTGAGATTTAGACTGCCTTGTATTAACCTTTATTGCTATCGTATTGTTAATGTTATGACAGCTCTTATTATCTTGACAGTAAAGACGCCCAAGCCATAAACAATACATTGCAATAGGAGTAAAAACAAAGAAGAATAGAGCCCCGAGCGTAGTCAGTAGACAAAAATTGCCTAACATTTCGTTTTCAAAATCGTGGATATTAATCGCAATTCCTCTCAAGTATACTCTTAAGTAAATATTTAAATTGTAAAAAATAGGTTTCAGAGTCATACATAATGTTGAGATTTGAGGTTTAGTAGGTATCGCATCTTTGAATACCTTTTTATTAAGCGTATTTTCTGTATATGACAACTGTCTACTTTTCTATCTAATCATTCTAATTCCTTATTTACACCAATATATACAATACCCTCAATGAGGAAATCAAATTGGAGCCATCGCAACGGCCTTCGGAAATGCATCGAAATGTTCCGTGATAAGATGCACTGGCGCCCGCCGGCGTCGGCCCGGTTGGCGACCGGCCAAATCATACGGGATGAGTGCCGACCGTTCTACCTTTGTTTCTTTAGGATCTTATCTATTACTTATTTTACTTGTTGGTTCTTTTAAATTCCCGTTTATCTTAATTTATATAGTTTGGTGTGTGTGTGGTGTGCCCGTGTGGTGCCGGGTTTAGAATGTTGCCACTCCATGTCTTCCCGTGGATGTCGTAAGAGACGACTAAGGGACTAAAGGCTGTGTAGTGCTGTTAGGCGATGGGTTTGCAACCTGTACTAATACACTGGATAACATGTTAGCCTGGTTGTGCAAAATGTGGTCACAGAATTATCAACAAGTTTTTGGAGTTGTTGGTGAGTCTGTGGCTCTGCCTACCCCACTCTGGGAATGAAGGCGTGAGTTTATGTTATGTTATGTTTATATAGTTCCTGACATTTATACCCGTAAGTACAAAGACTATTGTTTTTCGAAATAAAGGTTTTAAACGATAGACGTTAGACATACAACACGAAAGTATCAAAATATATGAAGTCGGGTTTTTTAACTATCTAAAACTTTTTTACTTGTTAATAAAAAGTGATAACCTCTGCCCAAGGACACCATGGGGTACCTTTTTTTATAGAAACACCTTTCAACGAACGTATCATTGCGCAGAATTTTTATTTCATCGAACGGTATTTCTCGCCGCATGAGTTATTTTTTTTTGTGTAGTCACAAGTCTAACCTAACCTACGTTATTAATGTTTAAGATATCCTCAAAATATCATGGTTTCAGTAGAAAATAGCGTTCAATGAAATGATACAATCGAATCGATCGAGCGATAAAATCGAAAATATGAATGAAATTCGATAAAATTATGGGTTTTTACAAGCTTTTATTTAACTTGCACTATATGTATGTATGTATGTATGGAGCTGAAAATTTGCATACATGTGTAAATTGGATGACAATACAATAATACGGCACTATCGAGCTGGTCTGATGATGGCGTTAGAAGGTAGCGTCAGCATTAACGTAGATCCAACGTGTTGGGAACCATTCGATTGGTCTTGTAACCCGATAATGATTTTGCAAAAAAAAACTACAGTCAGTAACAAAAGCTTGTCCCAAAAATGATTTTTTTGACAAAATCTTCTAACATTTACTTTAAATTATGAGTTATGACGTTACAAGACTAAGTACTTTGTATACTGAATAATCTTTTGTTTCATACAACAAAGTACCTAATCAAATAAAGCAATGAGATAGTTGGCCAAGAGTTATTCAGCCAACTGAAATGTACGTAAAGTTGTCGAGGCTTCCTGTTTACAACCAAATGTATTTATAGCAGTTGCATGTAATAGCAATTTTCATCAATTAGAGAGTCACACTTCACAGAAGTACTAATTTGAGCTAACCATAGCAAAATTCTTCGGAAATTAAGACTCAGTCACGAAAAAGTCCTTGAAGCCATTATATTCCAGTCTGTCATCGTCTAGGACATAAAAAGTTTAGCCAAGTTAATTAATTGTGGTTTTGTGGCCATTTGCACACAAACCATTAAATACCCTGAGGGATTAGAAAGTCACGGGTGTCCTTATGGGGTGTTGTTAGTGCTTAGTCACTTTTGTGCAAAGTGGTGTTTAACCCAGTTCAGAGGTTCTTAGCTAAGTTTCATGTAATTGACCAATCAAATGTTATTACCTCTGAAACGAGTTCGTATGGGTATTAGTTCTAAATTGGTGTTTTTATTATTTTATTCAGATACTAGCGACCTACCCGCGATTTTACGGATAAAAAATATTATGAGTTAATCCAGAATATGGACTATCATCCAAACATTCAGCTACTTATGCGTCATTAAGGAACAAACATCTAAACTTTTGTCGTTACCTCATTTAAATCAAAGTTCATAATATCCTCATAAAGGCTCAGTTTTATTGACTGTTCGTATTACATTGCGTCGCTGCAATAGCTCTCGGCTCAAAAATGTTAAACCACCCCGTCAATGGATTGCTACAAGCATGCGGGCTGTCGACCAATGAAACTAAGCCTTAAGGGTTAAGAAGCTCTGCACTCTTGATACGAGCTTAAAGCACTAACGCCACTAACACACGATCGGATAGTAGGAGTGGCCGCGTCATCGGTTCGTTAGCCGGGTCGCCTCGAGTGGTCAGCGTTTCGTTCCTCTTGACACCTTGAGTTTATCGACGTGGATAAGCGTGGATAAAACATCTGTCACTTTCTGACTGTGTGTAAGTGCGAGAGTGACGGAAACTTTATCCACCGCGACAAAGGCGGCCGTAATACAGGCCCAGATTGCAGTTTACAAATCTAATGCCCTTATTAAAAGATGTGGAGTAACCGTGGAGTATCTAAGCCATGCTTTGTCCTTATCTGTCGGATTTAAATGTCACAATGACAGATAACATCAAAGCATGGTTTAAATGCTTTACCCCACGTAACTGATATTGGCACAATCCCTGTGGCTGCCATTAAAGAGAAGAAGAAGTAACTACTCCACGGCTACTCCACGTTTATTAATAAGAGCATAAAGTAGCTAGGTATACTCGTACTTTAGACTTGTAAACTGTGACATCGATCTCTGTTACGTTAAATTTCTATGGCAAAGTTACTATAAGTTTAACTCAGGCGACTGTCTTTATTAACAATACTATGCAACTTAAATCTATGTAATAAATAATGCGTTAACACTGATTTATGATTATTTTTCAATAATTATAGCAATAAACCTATTGAAACCATCATCATCATCAGCCTCATCATCTTGCCCTTATCCCAATAATTTATGGTCTGCGCAGCACTTCTTTTTCTTCCAAACATCCCTATCAGCCGTCATCTCTGTATTCACTCCCTTGTATTTCTTTCATATCGCTCTTCACACATTCCATCTCTCCTTCCATCTATCGTTACACATAAATACATTAAAAAAAAAAAAAGTACGAATGTAGTCGTCGGGAGTTCGGGACCAATCGGAACAAAGCTCGTGGTTCAACGGGTCAATTTCGCTAACGACGGCGATACCGAAGCGAGTACGTTAGCTGGCGTGAACAGCAGTAACGGGTTTCACGGTCATTGTCAATCACTTCTCTTGCTGAAATGAGTTTAATCTTTTGAAAGATTAACTTGCTTACGGTTTAGCTTTTGCTGTATAGTTCTCGACAGCATTGTTAGAGAAAGGTTTTTGGCAAGATGAAACCGTGCTTGATAAGTTTTTGGCAGCAACCATTCTCTATTTAATATTAGCTATAGGGCCCTCCATTCCCAGGTCTCCGGAAGGGATTTTCATCTATGGCCCTTTTAAATGTAATTTTCAATATCCTGCTAACAAAAGCAAGGACTTAAGTCTTTGGCCGTTAAGGCGACAAACCAAAAAAAAAAAAGCCATATGCAGAACACCGAATCAGCATCATGATACATGTCAATAAGCTCAATAATCGTCTTTCTTATGATGATTTTAAGAATTCCCTGTAATAAATTTCAACGATAAAGAACAAGTTACAACACAGCTCAAAATAGCATTTGCTAAATATTACTCAAAAATGTTGTAACAGTACACGCATAAGCCGATTCGAATGGTCTCCTACCATATCGTATTGGAGCCAAACAGCATCATCACACAATGGACCTAATACTGACAAGGTCGCGTATTTGTGATCGCATCTGACTGTCCAATCAGTAGCCTAGCTAGTAAATAGTCACACAATAGTACGGTAATGTAACGCTTCAATGAAACTTAGCTCCTTTAACAGGGTGACAAAAGAGGCAATCCTTAAAAACCTAAGTGCTGAAATTCTTTCAAAACATCTACTGGTTCGAAATAATTTATTTCACAATTTCATTGTTTGTAAATATTGATTTAAGTTGCTGAAATAAAAAAGGTTAATTAAAACAGCCGTTCGAATTAAGAAGCAATTAGAGAAAACTCTGAACTGAACTATCACATTTGAAGAAATATTAAAACATATATTTGGATAAAATATTAATACAGCAGAGACATTTGAAAATCATAATTAATTAACTTGCAAATGTGCCAAAGTAAAAACTGCTTGTATACATTCTGCTCGTCCGAATCAAACTTATATTTTTAACATCCTGACCATTTCATTAAGTGCTATTACGTGCCAAAGTATAAACTTTCAGCTTAAATTCTGCTGGTCCGTGAGTTTACTACTAGATGTACTTTATGCTGCCATTAACCTTAATAATGAGTTTGGGATTAAACAACCTGCGGAGTTAAGTAGCCTTATTTAAATTTACACCGCAACTTTGTTCAATTAGAAATTCTAATCTCGTTACTTGTTTACTAAAAGCTATACTTATAAGTATCTTATTTTGAAAACGTAACGCGAGCTTCATGTTCATAATAAAAACCTGGCGTAAAGTAATATGAGAAACTCGTGAGCTTAATAATTACTCTGTGAAAAATCAAATGCTCTTACTTCCCCTGTCTAACTTTTAAAACGTGATAAAGCGTTTTTCCTGATCTTGCTAATTGTAATAAGAAATTAATTAATCATTCCAAGATTTCCAAGTCTTTTTACTTGAAAAAAAATTAAGATGGAACGTCCCGTCAGTTTCTCTCGTCGTGTACGTCTTTGTTGCCGGAAAATATTTTCTTAGTTCTGAATAATGATAAGCATCTGGTGTGGATCACCTTTCTTATTTTCTTTCTAACATTTTATGGATTAGACGCATATTAGACTTAACATGAGCTATGGCCTTTTGCTTAGGAGTTATTGCTTGTTTGCGTTATAGTTAATAATTGTTTTATTTTTTACTTTTCGGACTGTCCCGTTACTGCTCCATTTCTTATCATATTCTCACACCGTCAAACATTATCTTGATTCTTATCTTCAAAGTACTATCCCTTTATACCATTTGTTAATTGAAGAGCATTTAGAAACATCATATAACCCTTTCAGGGCTAGGAACCCGCTAGGCAGATCTATTCTGTATTGAAAGTTGGACGTGTTAACAGAGGTATGCATTACATATTTAAGATGTAATTCAAATTTGTACAAACATACCGTGCTTCAAATTCGACGGTCAATTCAGCTGTCTACATTAGAGCTGGCACAATGTTTTTTCGTTTCCCGCTCAATCCCATTCTAACTATTCTGATCTCAACTCGTATGGGACACATCCCAAGGTGAATCATTATATCGACACAAACCAGCGTAGGCGTCGAGTACTGTTACACTAGAGATGTTTGCTTTTGGAGTTACGCCGTATTTGCTGTGAGAAGCTCACTGTTTGCAGATGATTATGGCTACGGGTTTGGAGGTAGTAAATTGTGCACACACAACGAATAAACATGGATATTTTCTCGATATCTGGTGAGTTTACCAGAGGTTGTGTGTGCAAATACAACATTTTAGCATGATGGCTTCAGGGTGGCCAATGGTTTGCCATTATCATTGCGAATAGTTAACATGATTTGTAAATATATCAGACATTATTTAGCTGTTAGTGTAAACTGTAGAGGTCCGCTTCTACAGATCCACTAATAGATCAACAGATCAGACAGAAAAAAATCTCGTGACTCTGACTGAACTGTGTACAATTCGTTTATACCACGGGAACTGTAATTTTCTGGCATTTAAAATAGCTTAATACTCGAAAAAATAGTGTAGCTTTGAATCAGCTAAATATTCGGATAAGTTAAGATTACACATAAACAAATACCTCTTCGTATATCTCTGATGTCACTTGCTGTTTCAGTAACTTCTACAAATTCTATCCCAACGAACTCTTCTCTAAAACCTATGTTACCTAATACTACATCTACCTGATTCTTATTATCGCTCATTCTTATTCTGTTACGGCAACAATTGCGTTATATTGATCGACTGTTTCATTCCCTTCATAATCTTTCTGCCCGACTGCACTAACCGTCGGCTTGACACCTACAATACAAATGGCAATTTAATGCCCCCCCTACGCAACCCTAAACCCCGATATTTTGGGGGAAACTAAATTGATGATTGTCCATTGAGAGTAGTGGCTTTGAGAAATGTCAGAGACACTTAACTGTGATGTATTGTTTGTGTTAAAATGTCTTTATTTCTGAATAAATGTGAAACTTTTAAAAATAATATTGACTTTAAAGTTGTATTTATTACTAACTCTTTCAAAGCCATTTTACTTCTCTTTGCACGTAAGTCAATTAAGTGTGCCAATTTCAATTGCCTTGAAGTGTTTTATTGTAAGCTTTGGGTTAATATGTGTGCTCAGCTTTCGTAAATATGGTATTCGTAAATGATGTTTTAAATACATAAGAAGCTTCCTCGTTTTTAGAAAATAAGCTGTTATTTGATACTTGTTTTTTGACTCACGCCTTCGGGTATTTGCCTGACTAACTAAGAAGGACGTCAACGTTTATTAGTATTATGTATTAAAATGTATTTGGGCATGGACAATTTTTTTTTCTCATTTTATTATTTATGTTTTGTGTTCAAATAATGATGTGTTTGTAACCTTCCGTATTTTCACCTGATGGTTCCAACGGAAGACCAGCGCTGACTTTAATGCCAGCATCACGTTGAGTCGGGACCATTTCGTGGCTCCCTTCTTCTTGTACGTTTTTATCTGTTGTTAATTATGTTTGTCACGAATAAATAATTTTATTTTTTTCTTTCTTTACGTATAAAATGTATCTTTTTCTATTGCCTTGTAGTATAATGCATGCCTCGGAAATACGATTCAATGTACTAGAATTTATTACGCAGCACAGAGACGATAAAACGATATATCTTGCAAACAATTGGCAAAATCTCAATTATCTTTGGATTGCTGTTCATTGTAGCATTAAAAGCGACACGACATTGTAGCGACACCGTCTTTAAAGAGTAAAGACCTTTCCTTACGTAAATCACTTGAGAGATGCTGTCTAACCGCCATACTCTTTGGCGCTTTGAAAATGGAAGTTCGAAATTACCTTATCTACATTCTATTCTCACGATTTAGTCTCGAATGACGAGTGACAGAGATATGGCGTCCGAATTTTCGAATTTAGTACTTACTTCATAGTAACCATCCAGAGACATTTTAAATACAATTATCTCGTTCCTTTTTTCAAACTTGTGTATGAAAAATCGTCACTAATCAACTTGAAATTATTAAATAACTCTGAGTGCGGTGTTATAGAGGCCTAGATATGTTGTAGCCTAATAACAATGTAAATACAAACTTTTGCAAGGCTGTTTGTTATCACATTCTCGAGATATCGCTTTTATAATGATATCACTTAATAATATTGACTTGGACTATTGTTTGCAGTTATCTGATAAGGCAAATAGGGCAATACTTGCGGAAACTGAAAAGAAAGCAAACTTGCCTTGTGTATGGTTATTAGCATTCATTGTTTTATTTTTGTTTCTGTTGCGGATGTAATATATTTGACTACACTTGGGAGCAAAGAAATCGAGCCACTTTCTATGAAAATTCAGTACTAAGTGGCTCGATTTCTTTGCTTTCTAGTGTAGATTGAAATAAATTATTAATCATTGCTGCGTCTCTATTCTACTTAGTAAAACTATATAGCTTTTGACATGTATTGTCAACGTTATGATAGCTCTTATTTACTTGACAGTAATGGCGGTAACAATACGATAACATGTCAAAAGCAATGTGGTTTTACGGAGCAGAATACATCCCCTGAATACATACATACACACAACACAACCACAATAGGCATTGTTTTTAGCCTAGTACTTTCATTGGTTACAGTTTACTAGTTTTCTATTCGAAATAATTGTTTAATAAACAAGTTATATTTACAAACTCTTATTATAATTAATTGACTACGTCCAGTTATTGTTTTATGCAAGCAAATGCATTTTTTTACATTAGGTTTTTTTCAAAAGGTTAGTGATTTTAATCACATTGTATTTAAACAAAACACGGTGCCCTAGGGAAATTATTATAGTGCAAGAGGTTTAAAAAGTCGTTCGGATTTGTGTTAACTCGCATAAGTGCGTATGATAACGAAAGAGAGAGAGATACAAACCCGAAGGCCTTTGTAATAGCTGTATGTAGATTGAGCCGATATTTAAAAAAAATAGTTCACGCAGTTTCTGTAAATTTTGTTGTGTAACTGTGTGCCTGTCTGTTGTTTTGTAGCTCCGAAACGTATAGACCGATTTGGACGCGTTTATTCTTTAAAGTAAGCTGCGATAATTGGGATGGTTCTTAGCTAAATTTCAATTCATGAAAGAAGAGAGCAGATTTTTATCACGTTGGAAACAGAGTTTTGAGTCATTGTAATAAGGTTTATTTTTGCATGTGCACGTCTTTTCTCATTAAGAATTGACTGTGTGAACGGACCCTTAGGAGATATGAGCTCTCAAAAAAGGGGTCAACAGTATAACGGGGCTTTTTATCAGTTTTGAAGTATAACCGGCGACGAAACCGACTGTGCATGTCCCGACATGATAATAGCCGGTTGGACAATATCCCCACTGTATATTCTGTTTGAACAGACCCTTATAAACCACAGCCACGAACCACTAAATCACATACACCTACAAATCTAACCGAGACTGGAAGTGGCGCGTATTTATTTGCTAACTGTACGCCTAATGGCGCAGTTAAGGCTGCCCACTCAATTTCTAAAGAGAGCTCCACTGATACAGCACCATCGGCTGAACGGTGATTTGGAGCGGTATTCTAGAAATCTAGAAATGCGATCTGTAGGTTAAGAGACCACTGCAATGTGTGCTTTTTATTGGGTACTAAAATACGAACAATTTGAAATGGAACAATATGTTTATGTTTGTCTAGTAACAAGTCAACGTTTTGAATTGTTATTATTGACAGTTACTGAGTGGTCCAATTTGAGAATTGTTATGTACTGGTATTTTATGTTTAGGACGCCAGCGGCTTCGTACGCGTAGAATTAGTTTCCCGCTACTCCCCCCATTTCTTCCCCTGGGGGTCGATTTACGGAAAATCCTTTCTTAGTGCTACATAGACTTACATCACGAAAGGAACCCCTATACCAAATTTCAAGTTTTTAGGTACAGTAGTTTCGGCTGTGCGTTGATATATAAGTCAGTCAGGTTTGCCTTTTATAATATAAAGATAGATAAAGGCATCTCGGTGGTGGATATTTGCAATGTCTATTCAAGGAAATTTCATGGAAATGCGTTGCCAACGCTGAGGACATGATCAGAATAAATAGCCATAAATGTCAAAGTTTGGGAGCGTCACTGTTGTGTTAGTCAAACACGCCGCTATTAGTCAAACACGCATCAACTAAGCTAATGATGTTATTTGAAACATGTAATGCATATGACAAGATAGGATACTTTTTATCTCGGAGAGTTGTTGTAGGAGTAGAGATGAATTAAAAAGTTCCCTTACGAAGTTGCAGACAGAATCTGTATAAAAAGCAGTGAGGACTGCATTGTGAATCGTAACCCTGTGTTACTGGAAGGAAAGACGCAATCGTAATTGATCACCAGTGATCGTTATAATATGTAGAGTATAAATGCCTAATACGCTTATTTATTCTGGTGTAAATGAAATAAAAAGATACTTTATTATCACATACGCAAAAATTAACATGGGCAAAGTTTATTTAATTTAGCTTTATAGTTAAAATAGCACGCTACCTTTAATTTTCATAAGTCGGCCTTAACGGTATTACGGTATTATGACTTAATGCGATAAAAGTTACAAACTTTCATTTTTATTATTGTTCTATTATACAATACGCGGATGTGTGTTATTAATTGATGCAAGTGTTTTGAGAGAATGATTGAATAGTGTTTGAGAAATGCTATTCACATATATAATCCACATTGCTTGGAATACTTAGCAAATTATGTTACCCGATGACGTAGAGTTGGTGACGGTCGGCTCTTGGCCTACGAACTATAATGGCCCGACTGAAAGACGAATCGGAATAGATACTAGACATTAGACAACGCAACACGGCATTAATATCGTCTTGTCATGGCATGTGTGATTGTAAAGCTCAAGTATTTATTTAGAAATTCTAGTTAGCCTAGTGTTTTATTTATAAAGTACCTACCCCTTGTCCTTCGGGTTTTAAGCTATTCAAATTTCGTCGAAATCGGTTCAGCGGTTTAACCGTGAAAGCGTAACAAACAGACTGTACCTACTTCTATATTTATAATAGGTACTAGTATGGATATTAGTAGTTCAAGTTCAAGTCAGTAGTTCAATGCATCTGATCACTAGCTATATGTGTATCTAGGGCATCCCCTGCCGAAATCTCCTCTCACTCTCGCTCGCCGATCCTCTTTCTTAACTCTTCTCTCATCCATCCTTTCTAAATGACCAAACCGTCCTAGCATTCCCTTTTCGATCTTTGTAACTACATCTTCTTTTAATCGTTCTCGGATGTCGACAATACACTGAAAAAAAAATTGGTTGCTTCTAACAAATTGTGATTGTTGTCGTTGTGAAGACGTCTTGAATCCATACGAGCCTAACAAGACGTTAGATGCATCAACTAGGATGTTAGTTAATCGCTAAAGAACTTGCTGTTTTTACTATAAGTTTGGTTTGATATAACTAATATCATGAATAGTGTATTCATTTTATGTCAACTAAGAGAAAACCTGTCTTGGTTAGCTCACATTTTTTTGTACTTTAGTTTATTAGAAAACAGAATAGTTGTAATGAGGGGTGCCACCGGACGCTCGGAAGGTACAGTCGCGAACCGGGATTGTTGAGCCACTTACCCAATTTTCTAATTTGGCCGTGTAATGCAAATCGAATAGCTGTCAGCCAGTCGGTGACATAGGTTATTGTATACACGGCTAAAATACGAAAAATGGCAAGTGGCTCAACAATCCCGGTTCGTGACTGTACCTTAAGTCGGAAAATAGTCTTAGGCTATCGAAACAAGACTGGGATAACTGTAGGTGTCAATAAACATGAAAATTAGATAATTACACTGAGCTGACCTATTTGTTTTGTGGTTTGGGTGCGCTCCAACTTGTGGTATCTCAGAATCTAGCACAAAAAGCGTGATTGTTAAAATAGTAAGCTATCAAGGTTATACTTGTTTAATGACTGACACAAACTTCGTCTTGAGTAAACTTCATCTTTACATCCTACACATACACTTGTACCAAAAGTGGCCGAATTCTGATCACTAACCTTCTCTTTTGCAAACCTCGTGTTTTCTATAAAGTGACGGGAGGGATAGTAAGCTAAATTAGATATTGATTCCTGGGAAAAATATCAGCCCTTAGACGAAAAACCAAGGGATGTTTATAGTTTAAATATAAGGTTATATCTAATATACTTCCTGATTAACGATAAAAACTCATATCGACATCAATTGGTCATCCAGAGAAAATGTGAAAAATCCCACAGTAATTTTTTTTTTTTAATTTAATCAGCCTGTTGAGTGTCCCACTGCTGGGCAAAGGCCAAAGGCATTATTTACAACGACAACGACGACAAAAAAGTTAGAATCATTCTAAAATCGTAATCGACATCGTGTTTTGTCGGATAAGTTCGTATGTATCTTTCTAACTCAGTTCTTGATAGGTAGTAAAGCTAAATGAGAAAGCTATATAAGACAAGCTTATCTTACAGAATACGAGTTCGATTGATTATACGCTACTAGTTGCTGCCCGCGACTCCGTCCACTCATAAGTGGTTTGACGCTGTTCTCCTTCGGGAACTGACAAATTTTCCGCGATAACATGTACGCTATGTCCTTCCTCAAAGACTAAGCTATATTAATAGCAAATTTCATCGATTCAGCCTAGCTGTATAATAGTAACAAACAAACAATCAAAGTTACTTTAGTACTTGAATTAGTAGTATGGAATTATGGATATCTATACCCAAAAGTTGGCTTCACTATCCAGCCGAACATCCCTCCACACGTCCAAATCCCATAGAACCAAACAAACCTTCGGAAATGCAGTACCATGAGTTTTACAATTACCGTACTCGCAGGCGAGCCGAATGCCCTATTCCTCACAGTATTCTAATAGAGAGCGAGGGTCAAAGCCTCAAGTGTATTTTTACATACACAAAAACATCTCGATCGCGTTTGCGTTTCTCGTATAAATAACATGGTTACTTACGCGATCGAGACGGTTTACCCCGTGAACAGCAACTTACACTCGAGGCACAGAGCATTCGAATCGCTGGCGAGTACGGTAATTGTAACTTGTGATAAGGGCACTGATCACGTTGAATTTTTCCAGTTGCTTATCGAAGTGTTGTTCGCAGGTGACCCACAAGACGTCGGGTAAGGTGATGGTGCTGAAGATGAACCAGCAACGCGCCAACCGGCCGAACATGCTCCGGGAGGTTCAGCTCATGAACAAACTGAAGCATCCCAACATACTCGGGTAAGCTAGCCATAACACTCAGGCAAGGAGGAGGGTGTTTGTACGGTTTGAAACAAGCCCAAGTTGGTTGGAACTCTTACGCCTAAGCTAAACAGCAAGAATTCGAGCGAATAAAGCGATTTTCAGAATTGGAACTAGGAAATTACACACATTGCTTACAGAATTAAGATACATACACAAAATAAACTAAAACAAGTCGCAACTATAATAAAATATGTTATGGCAAAAGGCTCAGAACTCGGCATATGCTGTGAGGCTAAGGTATTCTAGCCTGCATCTTACTCTCAACGTAAAAATCAGGCTTAAGGAAAAGGTGTTTTTATAATTATTTCACTTTACGAGACATTTTTGATAATAATAAATATCACAGGCTACTTGGGCGTCATCTTCGATTCTGAAAGTTGTTGATAGGGTTAGTGTTAGGAAATGTCCTACTGCCGACAATGACCGGGAAGCGGGTACAACCAGCGATCAACTATTAATATATGTGTCTCTTTAATTGACACGGGAATACGGGATCTATACCTTTTGTTCGTTTTTTTTAAAGAGATAATAGTCGATAGCTAATCGCTTCCTCACCGGCAATGTGACCTTACAGACTCACGATACTCACAACGAAAAACGACGCCTGACGCCTGATCATCGGTGGGGTTTAAACTTTCGATGTCCCGAACAATTCTATGATTTTCGATACTTACTTGCTGTAAATGAAGATATCCTCTCTGGTTTTGCGCATTTGACGAAAAAAAGAACGTGATACTTCAAGTATTAAATCATACAGCAATAACGTTGTACAGCCATATGGCTTGAATGATGAATTGGCAGAGCCCCTGTACGTAGCTCTTATAAAAATATACTGCCAACGGAAACGACGACTGTAAAGCCGCAACCGTCTATTGAGGGGGCCGCCGGCCAATTAATTCTCCAGAAAAATGCTATGTGACATTACGCCTTTTATGCGTTTTGATTTCCGTTGTTGGTTTCTCAAGTGCATGAGTGTAGGCCTCTTCTAATGCACGCCATCTCTTTCGTCCTTGAGCCTTCCTCATCCAAGTGACTGATCTAGTGTTTTTCTTTTTTCATATTTTTTTCGCGTGGTGCTTCTCCGACTAGCACAGATTTGCTATGATAATGATCTCCGAATACTCCTCTGTACATCTCGCAAAGTTAAACAATTAGGCGGCACTCGCTGTTCCTGTTTACTCCCTCCGTACGAAGTTCGTAAATTTGCTGTTTATGAACTTCGCACTTGCACTTCGCAATGTGTAAATCAAGCATAAGAGAATCCTTGGGTATTTTAAGTTCAAAATGGTTTATTCCACATTCCAAGTTTACTTTGTTAATGTGTGTAATACATTTGGAGCGATAAGTTTTACTATAGATTATTATATTATATATTTATAGGCGACTGTCTGTCTCCAGATCAAACTATCTGCCAAATAGGCAGGCGGGTTTTTGACAATAAAATATACAGGGTGTCCCAAAAGTACCACGCCACAGTGACACCGGAGGTAGGTCAGCTCAAGAGGAACCTAACCAGCCTAACATGACCTCAGTAAAATATGACTTTATTTTTTTCAAATTGCTAGACCAATTTAATTTTAATTTGCAATTGGTCTAGCAATTTGAACAAAATAAAGTCATATTTTACTGAGGTCATGTTAGGCTGGTTAGGTTCCTCTTGAGCTGACCTACCTCCGGTGTCACTGTGGCGTGGTACTTTTGGGACACCCTGTATATTGGATAGAATTTATTGATATAAAATTCTTCAGCTTTATTTGTTTATGTACTTAACTAAATTTATACACAGAAACCACGTGGTATAGTTCGTCAGCCAATAGAAGCCGAACACTAATATACAAAACAGTTTTGATTGGCTGTTTAACAGAGCCACGTGGTTCGGTTTGTTTACGTTTAGTAATGTACCCAAACGAATGGACTATAGTAGAATTGAAAGCCTAACAAACGTGAGAGATATTTTATTGCCTCATATCGTATGATTAATTGTATCATCATATGGTCTCACATCTTAAGAGAGTGACGTACGCAATATCATTTTTCTTTGCTGATGTTTTGACGTCAATTCGCTCGTGTCGCTAGGCGTGAGAAAATTTAGATAGTACCTGATAGCATTTTGATTTTCGTATTTCCTCGGGAACTTTTTGTGAAATTTTCCGGGACTAAAAGTAGCCTACCTATGTGTTAATCCAAAATTTCATGCAAGTCTGTCCACCCGTTGCAGCGTGAAGGAGTAACGAACAAGCACACAAACTTTCGCATTTATAATTTCATTGTCATTTAATCTTTATCATGATAAGGGTCTCTATTCTACTGAGTAAAACCTTATTATATTTGACATGTTATCGTATTACTTTTAACTCGGCCGCTAATACTGCCAGAGTGGTCTTATCGAGTACAATAGAGGCTCTGAACAAGATGCATAAAGCGAACGTGAAAAAAAAATGACCTGCTGGAATTTCTTGCGGCGCTTCTTCTCCGCAATGATGGTCTTGTATGAAGCGCTAGTAGATTCACTCTATATTACCGACATGTAAAAGAGCCCGTATGTGGCCAATTTACTGAATAAATATTTGGATTTTGATTTGATTTTCTAAACCATTTTCTAAAACTGACAAAATGTATATTAGAATTGACACAAGCGACGCGACCGTCCGCCAACTTACTTCAATCCTATAAATTTTCGATAACGATAGTAGAAAAGTTCGCAGAATTTTACGGTATGAGACCACTTATTTTTGGCAACTTATCTATACAGTCCTTGTCTTATGACTGAATATTGTTTCAAACGCAATTCACCCAGAGATGCTAGACGTAATGCAGGATTATGCTCGCTAATTTCGTCACTACAATAAAAGTAATAGTGCCTTTGTTGGCTTGCCTAATAATTAGCATTTTATTAGCCACATTATAAAACTCATTTGTTATGTAAATGAAGGTAATGGTTTTATGGTTCTTATCATTGCATCATTACGCTATATTATGTTGCTTACAGATGAATTTAAATGCCAAATGATAAAAATAATGCCTGCTGCAAAACAGTCCTGTAGAATTCACAAATGGGCAAACATGCGACTCAGAAAAAGCTACAATGTTATTAAAGCGTGTGGTTAAAATTTTGAATTGGGAACAAATGCGAATAGAAAAAGAAGAAGAATAAATAAGTGTGGTAAAATGTATACATACATTACATACATAAACTCACGCCTTCATTCCCAAAGTGGGGGTAGGCAGAGCTACAGAATTTGGTAACAACAACTCCAAAAACTTTTTAATAATTCTGTAACCACATTTTGCACAATTAGGCTAAGATGTTTTTAGCCAGCGTATTAGTGACAGGTTGCAAGCCCATCGCCTAACAGTAACAAGCCTTTATTCCCTTATGGCCGAACCCTATATTCAAACCGCGGATAGATAGGCTTACTTCGGATTAAAATTTGACACATTTTGTATGGGCAAATGTCAAATTTTAACCCGAAGTAAGCCTTATTTGTCCGCGGTTTGAATATAGGGTTTGGCCGTTATTAGTCGCCTCTTACGACATCCATCTGGTATTTATGAATGGAGAAAATACGCTTCAGGAAATAATTGATTTTGAGCCACACACATAAAAGGCCTCTTGCCTTGCCTCTGTGATCGTATAATTATGCCTTCTAAATGTCATAAAAATCCTTACATCGCGTTCTTGGCATTAAAATGTGTAAAATCATTAGCAATTTATTCGGAGTAATCAACACTGGACTAAGTGGCTCTAACTGGTTTTTGCTAATTTGAAAAGGAAATTAAATTAGTATCAGAGCTTCTAAGTTAAGCCTTGGAATTATTAATTAGGGTTAATATTAAACTCCATTAAAGTTTTAAGAGCAAACGGCGTAAAAAATACGGTCGAGTTTTTTTATGGCCAATGAGAAGATGTTTTAAACCTCTTTTAACATCAGTCATATTTTAGGCAATTATAATGAGCTAGCTTAGAAGTCGTTTATCGCGGGTAAAAAGTAACCTCGGGACTTAAGCTATCTCCATACCAAATTTCATCGAAGCGGATTTCGATTCAGCGGCTTAGGTGGGCGTGAAATCGTAACAGATAGACAGACAGAGTTACATACACGTTTATAGTATTGTATGGATTACTAGCCCAGAGCCATTTCAACTTAGACCTCAGACCATGCCATGAAAAAGTGTCACATGCCGCAAACGTGTGTTTGTAAAAACTAATTATTATCTGTTCTGTAAGTCATCAATTTTAAATTAATCCAAAACATGAACAAAAGAGTTAATTCAAAAGTAATTTTTGCTCCCATACATAACACATACATACATACACTTTTACATACGCTTTTGAACTCAATACAATTTTGGCTTCGTACAATTGAATAATAAATGTAAATATGTTGTAAAGTGGCCTCACTTGCTGCTACTTAGCCCTATCCTCCTAAGGCCCAACGAAAAACTCGGCATGTAGTCACTACGGCCCGTAGTCCTCCTAGTAGTTATTGTTTTATAGTCATTCAGACTCAAGTACTTAGAACACAAAATGGCGGGTTTTCTATTAAGTCCTACTTGTAGGACCGGGGTACGCTATTGGCGGGTTTTCTCTTAAGTCCTACTGGTAGGACCGTGGTACGCTATGACACACAACTGTCGAAGGAGCTGGGTCTGAATGAAAAAGTTAATAAGTACTATGGGTAGGACCGTGGGCCTTAGGAGGCTATAGCTAAACTTTATGACGCCTTAGGACGAACTTGTGAGATTGATTTACCGTCATTCCTGGAATGTTATTTATGTTTCACTGGAAGTTATATGACCTGAGAAACTAATCTTACAGAAGTCACAAGGTCATAGGGTTTTGCAAGAATTTCTATGTTTACGACTGGCGGTCCGTCCCGACCTATACGGGTGAATATGGAACAATTACCTAGCTATCTTAATAAAACATGGCCTGTGTACAACTGGTATAATGTATCTTTCTAATGGTAAAAGATTTTTTTTAATAGCTTCCTCTATGTACACTCAGACTCACAAAATTCGCACTCTCTCTTTATAATATTGATTAAGATTAAGATAGCACAGGCATAGGTATTTTAATTTCACTTTTGGTATGTTTGCTATTAGCCAAGCTAACTCTACAACTGTCAAATTTTACCTTATACTCATGTAATTACTATAATTCAGCTTCAGTTTTGTGACGAAAATTAGCTATACATTGACGGCCGCAATGTATGTCTAATTTTCGTCACAAAACTAACAAAATTTAGTGAAATCGCCCTCTCCAGTGTCCGTAAAGCTCGTATCACAACGGCTTAGACGACAACGCGACAAATTTGATCAGGTTGGGGCACAAATTCAACTCTTTAGAAGTGAAGAAACGGCTTGGATTGGGATGGCAACTGTCACGACAAATGTCAAACAGGGGATACCATTTAATAACCCACACTCAATTGATCGAATTTATTATTTCATCGCAAGCTAATTTCTGCTGAAATCTTGTTGTTTTTAGGTTATCTTAAGCATGGGTTTACGTAGGTTAGGTTAGGTTAGATCTGGAAAATTGGTCCGACACTCCGAGATTCCGAGATTTTGAGATTCGAGATCTCGGAATTCATGCCCTAAATAAAACCGTATTTTTTCAATTCCAGAATTTCTGATATTGAGTCTGCCTCAATTCCGGAATTGTAATATCGGAAAAAAGTTCCGAAATTCCGGAATTTCAAAATTGCAGAATTCAGTAATTTGAGCGCTGTGACCACCAAAAAATTATAATTCCTGCACGTGCCTGTCGATGCAATGAAAATGAGTGTCGGTGATTCCAGGGTTAACCGTCAAGCAGAGGAGATGGTATTGTATCAAGGGAGAAAAAAACTATGTACTCGTACGTTTAGAGAAACGTTTTACGAGTAGTGTAGTGTTAGTAACGTCTCCCACCAGTCTTATTCATTCTGAGTGAAAGGTTATTTAATATTGCCGAACGTCCATTCATAGCCAATACACAATTGATCGATTGATTCAAAACAAAAAACGAATTGACAAATATCTTTGTCATGGGCGATTTATATAAAAACAAACAAAGAACAGTAACTAAAGTGCACGCAAGTCATCAGACAAATGACAGCGCAAACAAAAACTTTGTTCTATTAAAAGGAAAGGAATTGAACTGAAGAGGCTATTGTTTGGGAATGTTTCGTAAGAGTTACGCTGTAGGAAGATGAAAAGAGTTATGTTATAAAACTTATAAAGCAAACCGCGAGGGACCGACGACAGGAATTAAGTAACAAAAACTAAATAAATTCTGGGTCATGTCGTCATCTGGTCTCGTGTTTTGCGGTTTGGTGGGCATCTGAGGTGGTTCAGGTGGGAATTCAGTTACATTACAAAATTGCATAAGTTTGTGAGGTAATTAAAATACATGAGATTGAGAGGCTATTAATGTTACAAAGTAACCTGAATAATAAAAACACTTGATAGGCCCGCTATATACACGGACTGCTTCAAGCAGTCAGGAACCGACTGCACTTCGTTGCTATTGGTCGATTTGCAGTTTCGATGCTGCCATAGCAACGAAGTGCAGTCGGTTCCCGACTGCTTGAAGCAGTCCATGTATGGCACTGCTTCAAGCAGTCGGGAACCGGTTTCAGGTGGGAATTCAGTTACATTACAAAATTGCATAAGTTTGTGAGGTAATTAAAATACATGAGATTGAGAGGCTATTAATGTTACAAAGTAACCTGAATAATAAAAACACTTGATAGGCCCGCTATATACACGGACTGCTTCAAGCAGTCAGGAACCGACTGCACTTCGTTGCTATTGGTCGATTTGCAGTTTCGATGCTGCCATAGCAACGAAGTGCAGTCGGTTCCCGACTGCTTGAAGCAGTGCCATACATGGACTGCTTCAAGCAGTCGAGAACCATACTCATAATTGGCTTTGGCTTGATAAGATTAATTTTAACCCCCGACAAAAAGAGGGGTGTTGTACTTTTAACGCGTGTATCTGTGTGTGCGTGTGATTGTGAGTTTAGAAAGCTTGTTTAATAGGAATAGTTATTAGCTAGGTTTCATGAAAATCGTTTAGGCTGGATAAAAGATAGAAGCACTGAAAAAAGAGGGGATTTTATCTATAAAATAACTAGTTTAGAATGTTGCCACTCCATGTCTTCCCGTGGATGTCGTAAGAGACGACTAAGGGACTAAAGGCTGTGTAGTGCTATAGGCGATGGGTTTGCAACCTGTCACTAATACACTGGATAAAATCTTAGCCTGGTTGTGCAAAATGTGGTCACAGAATTAACAACAAGTTTTTGGAGTTGTTGGTGAGTCTGTGGCTCTGCCTACCCCACTCTGGGAATGAAAGCGTGAGTTTATGTTATGTTATGTTAAATACCTAGTTAATAGTATTATAAACAAGACACTGTAAACACTATAACCCAAGCTAATTTCCTGATGATTAATACAAAGCTAGGGCTTAACTTTTTCAAACTTTATGGATGTGGAGATAGAATTATGTTAGAAATCCCTCGTACTGAGCAGCGTCGGTTGCAGGAGAAAACCTGATAATATTATTGATTTATTCTCGGCCAGGCGTACAAGCAGTTTTTCCCGACGAATTTCCAATAACGGAATGGAGAGCAACGTTTTTAATCTTTCATATACGGTTAGAGCGAAATTGAAAATTTGTTCACTTACAGACGGAAGTTATTGGATTGATAGAACTTTAGAAAAGTTGCGAATGCTACTAGCTAGGCGAATAGATAAAGCAATTATTTTTTTGTGCTGAACTATTTTTACTATGGAACTTTAAAAAAACTTTAGCAACAAATAAAAACACATTAACAAAAAATAAAATAACAAGTCTAACAAAAAGCGTGTTTTGAAAACCCAACTGGTGTTTGAATAATGTCGTCAACATCAAATGTTAGTTTTCATGCCGCGCAATTTGGCATAATTTCCAATATTTTTTATACATATAGCCTATGACACTCTAGTGGTTAAGACGAATCTAACCACGTATAATTTATTAAAATCGGTTTAGCCGTTACTAAACTAAACTACTACTACTAAGTTACGTGGGAACATAGAGTCGGACATATATACCTACACGTCAAACACATAACCCTCCTTTTGGCATTTGCCGCAGTCGAGTAAAAAATAAATCCATACTAATATTATAAATGCGTAAGTAACTCAGTCCGTCCGTCTGTTACACTTTCATGGCTAAACCACTGAACCAATTTCGATGAAATTTGGTATGGAGATAACTTAAACCCAAGGAGGGACAATCTGATTAATAAAAGCTTAACTATTGCTTGATTTGTGGAAATTTTAAAAAAAAAATCCTCATGATACCGGTAGTGCCATCTAGTACAAATTATAAGCACGAATTATATTTTGTACGTGTTATGCCCCCATGTCATGGGTGAGGGTCTGTTCCTCATCATCGTACACTCCAGCCGGTCGGATAAGACAAGCGTGACGTGAGGAACAGGACCTACCCGCGGGAGCACTCAGTTCCTTGTGTCGCTACTCGCCAACAACTCGCCACAGCTGCCCGGCGGCCGGATGATATTTGTTTATCCTTATATTTACAAAACTACTTGTTAAACTTGTATTAAGAAACTTATCGTACAGTCAGTTGCAAATATATCTACAAGACTGTGTGTAAATACCCACAAATATCTTAGCTGGACTCCATTGTTATAGGAATAGAGCCGATGCCAAGATATTTTGAGTGTGTTCACAAATAAGATATTTTGCAGTTGACTGTATTTTTACTGCGAATAGCGACTACGGATTTAATTACTGACTTCGGATTTACTTACGTAGCTTTACCTATACCACCTCTAACAATGTGGTGTGTCAGTGGCGCTGGTTTAAAAACGGTATCTCTTCAAAAACGACCTAATTTGTTTCTTAATTGTGCGTGAAACCCCAAATCTATCATTAACTGTCATAACTTGCGGCGGACTAGTGATAATATTATGCCAGGGCCTCTATTCAACACGGTTAAAACCATATCGTTTTTGACCTGTTATCGTATTGTCAACGTTTTGATAGCTCTTATTTACTTCTATTCGATTCGTTTTTAAACCAATCGCGTCACTGGTAGATGACGTGATACGAAAAGTCACGTGACCTACCACGAAAAAAATACAAAAAACGAAACGAATAGAAACGCTAGTTAGTATAGTGCATCTTGGCAGGGCCCTCTGGACCGCTAGCTTCGTAGGCAGGGTCACTACCAACTAGGCCAGCGCGTCGTCGAATTAGATAGACTGATGATGATAAGTATATCGATGATGAATTTTACCGCGAAGTAGTGATTACCGTGAGTTACAATCCTTATTAACTTAAAAACGTTAAGTGTGTCACTTTCCGTCTCTTCACCAAGCGGTTCCAGCGCAAGATCAGTGCTGGCTTTACGGCTAGCGAATGCTGAGTTGGGACCGTTTCGCAACAATTTCTCTGTGGCTTGTTCTTTTTGTATCTCTTTATCTTTTTCTTTATCTTAAACCAAGCCAGGTCAAATACTTATTCGATGAGCATCATTCCAAGTGCGATCGGGTGTCCTAAGCAAATAAAAGGAAATCCATATTTGTTCAGAACTCAAGCAGCTAATGAGGGGAAGAATGTTTCGTGAATCATTGTTTGTATTCGAGGCCTCAAAAGCGAATGTATGTTAAATCTGTTTGAGAAAAAATTAGGGGTGTTATGATTATGAAGGAATAACAGAACTGGCAGAGGAAGTTTTACTGCAAAAATTAAGCATTAGCTACATATTTCTTCCCGTTGGGGGTCGACTTTCGGAAAATTCTTTCTTAGTGCACCCCTAGACCTCATAAGGAACCTACGTGCCAAATTTGATCTCTAGACCCAGCGGTTTGGGCTGTGCGTTGATAGATCAGTCAGTTTCTTCTTTTATATATATAAATTGTAATGTAACCGGTAAACTGCGTAAGCACTACTTTTGCTGTGTCCAACAAGGTTCATAATGATTGAACCATTCATATACCTACATATTTCCATCTTTGTACAGTCAGCATCAAAAGTAGCTAAACAGAATAACATGCTCATAATTATCTAGACACGACGTATTCTCTTGACAATAGAATCGAGTGCAGATCATTTTGACCTCTTCGGTTGCGTAGCTATTTCTGCTGCTGACTGTAGATACATTGTGATTGCTATAAAATATTGAGTATTGAGTAAAGTAACTCATGTATTTTTGTTTGTTACGCTTCCATACTAAACAACTGAACTGATTTCGATAAAATTTGGTATATAGATAGCTTGGACCCCGGGAAAGGGCATAGGGTATTTTTTATTCCGGAAATTACGTCTGGTCCCTAGGGAATAGCGACAGATAAAGTCTACGCGGACGGAGTCGTGGGCAACAACTAGTTAACTATATTTAAATCATTTTCTTTAAGAGTCACCTTAAAAATCATGTCTATATTCCTATTTAACTAAATATGTTTAGTCATTTCCTTCTAAATCAATTATTGCGTGCCTGTTAAAAATGGTACAATTCAACGGCATTTTAACTTCTTGACTTTTAAAAGTCCTCTTTTTCTATTTTAGACGTGTTCAGGTAATCAGCATAATCCGCAAGATTCCGGGATTTTCTCATTACATAATAACAATTCTAGCGCCTATTAACCTCTGCACCATAACTGTATTCGGATCTCGTAACTTCCTAGAAAGGATTTCCACTTTCTCGGCGTTTTCTTTATTTTGCTTGTCATTCGGATAGAGAACATAAGGTTTTAATTATTAATTTGCCATTTAGTTCATGTAGAAAGAGACAGAAGGGTAGGGTAGAAGTACCGGTTTTGGCCATCTTTACGCCGTTTTGGCGACTCTAAATTTTAACTAATATTTAAAGCATTATGAAATTACAAACTTTTTTTAAAATTTTATCTTCAAATTAATCTTCAGTCTTAACTATTTATGAATATTATTTTTAATTACAGTATTTTTTATGGTCACAAACGGTATTTCTACCCTATAAGTTTCTACATTCATTAAGTTCCAAGGAAGATGTCGAGAACAGAGCGGAGTGGAGAAGAAAGATAAGGAAAGCTGACGCCACCACCATGTGGGATTAATAATAGCTAGGAAGAGAGAGAGAGAGAAGGGTATAAGTGTAACTTGTGTATCTGTGTGTCTGTCTTTGGCATAGCTTCCAAGGGGATGCATCGATTCGGTCGTGGTTTTTTTAATTTAAAGCTAGTTTAATCGGGATGGTTCTTAGGTAGATTTGATGGAAATCGGTTGGACGGTTTAAGAGTTATCGGCTCTAAAAAAAAGTAGAGGTTGCCATTATAACGGGTATTTTTTATCTATGTTACAAAGAAGGCTGAAAATGTATTAGATTTAGTCAAAAAAAAAGTTAAGATTATTCTGTATTTTTGCTTCTAATTTGTATTTAAAAGTAATTAAATTGGAATTTTCTCCTCCGCCTATTTTGCACAAATCCTGCTCCGACGCCTTACGAAGTCGCATCGCTCATTAGCTTGCATGTCAAGATATTAATTGGCAATTTGCATTGATTGCAACGCTGATCATTCTGAGGGCCTTGACACCGTCGCGTGAGCGTGATGACACCAAGATAATCACTTTGTAATAAGTGTTTATTGTTAATCATTGCCCAATGTATGTTGATAAACATGCAAAAACGAACTTCTTAAATTAACGATGTCTTCATATTAGATAGCCTTATTTTTTAAAGCATCGTCAGTTGTTATATAATGTAAGGCAATTTATTTCATTATTAACATTTACAATGTTGTTAATCAATTTTAACCTTACATACAGATATTTTTATCACTTAACAAGTTCTCTGACTAAATCCTACTAATATTATAAATGCGAAAGTTTGTGTGGTGTGTGTGTGTTTGTTACTTCTTCACGCTGCAACGGGTGGACGGATTTGGATGAAATTTGGAATGGAGATAGCTTATACCCTGGATTAACACATAAGCTACTTTTCATCCCGGAAAATTTAAAAGTTCCCGAGGGAATAACTATAATTGAAATCTACGTGGACGAAGTCGCGGGCAGAAGCTAATAGATTATAAATTAAAAACGATTGATGAAGAACTTCTATTAACGATATTATAATGTTCACGAAATTCGTATGGACACCTTTCATTTCAATCTATTTTTTCGAACTGCGGTGTTTAACAACAGTATTAGTACAGTACCTTTACGTTTCTTACTGTAAGAAAACGAAGTTATCTCACCTAAACTAGTCCTACCTAATTTAAAACTATATCTAGACTCCATAACAGTTTGAAACAGTTTACCAAGTGGAACCTAATGAGATTGCCTACGTACGGCTTTGGATTTGCATTTTAATGCATTCAGGTGTCCGAGCGAAAAAGTATTTCGCACTAACCGTCGCGGATTATTAACCTTATATCACGACATTCAATTACTGTTATTGCTTTTCAATGCCTTGCTCCAGATAGAAGTAGTAACATTTATCAGGTACTCGATGCGATGCTGGTATGCGATGTAGAAGATTGGAAAAATGTATCGCTATTGACAGTGTTATAATGGAAATTCTGTCTTTTGTTGCCTAAATCAATGTTTAATGACTATACTTTAGATGGTTAAGTTCACGGGTATTCCACTATAAAATCAATGACAATTACTGTCACACATATCACGCACAGTCACACAGACTTTATACTCAATCCATGGTGTGTTTAATATCAGCAACTTTATTAATATGCTTTTGTAAGTGTTTTCATTTTAAATGCTTGTTAACTTAGTCAATTTTAAACTTAACTTCACGTCCTTATCGTGTTTATTTTCACTCACTGCAACCCTTGCCAGCTTTTTCTGTTAAGAGTTGCCAGTTTCTTTAATGAGTGTTATAAAAAAACACGGGCAATTTCAAGTTTTCATTTCTAATAATTTTTATTACACACAATTTTAGATATTAACGTTTTCTATTCCAATTACAATTGCAAAGTTTTACTTTATTTGTTTGGATATGCCAGTAGAAATACAGAGAAAGCCAACTGTTTTACCTGGAATTTTCCAAGAGATAATTATATCAAATTATTCAAAAAATAAATAAATGGGTTCCTTGTGTAACTGATAACTTACAACGGTAGGTAATACTTAGTTGGCGTTGGCAATCTTGTAGCATGTGAACTACGTACTATACTTGCGTGTTGATTATTGATTACAGTAGTAATCAATGACGAGACTAAGATCATTGATATGGTATAACGTGACTTACTCGCGTGAAAATATGCTTCATTTACCCAGTCGAGCGGGTAATTACTGTAGCATGGATCAAAATAAGCAGAATTCTTGTGGACAATGTCTTTACAAATAAGCCTGCGAATAAATATTGGTAAACTTTGAACTAAAAAGATATAAGTTATGGGTCAGGGCTGTTTCAAACCATACAAACCTTGACGCGGACGATGACCCTGTTCAGAGTATTGACATATCGTCTGACTGTAGAGATGGTTAGTCAATATTTAGAATATTATTATAGATATTATTGAAGAGGATTGTGAAGAAAATCCATACTAATTTAGCTCCGGGCCTAAACATAGTAAACATTTCTCATCCCCGAAATCATTCAGATTTACAAAAAATAAACGGTTTTTTATGAATAACTAGGTCTGTACGTTGCCGTTTTTATTTCATTGGAAAGGAAAATGAAAATAGTACTTGTTTTTCATAATATCTACAATTTGAAAATCACCAGGTTTAAGGAGGGAGAAACGTGTATGGAAAACTTCATCTTCACCATCCTCTTAATAAAGCCGTTTAGAATTACAACTGGCACTAAGGATCGTTATTCTGGCTCAGTTTCCATATAACTAACGTGACCATACGTCCCGTTTTAAACGGGACCATCCCTTTTTTCGGTTATCTGTCCCGTCGTCCCAAAAAGAAGCTCCGGGACGCACAATTGTCCCGTTTCCCGAAACCTCGCGAAAATCGGTGCGGGGGAGGGAGACCGCGTCTTCGACAGCCGATTCGCGCCGATATAAATATAACTAAGTAGTTCCGTACCTAATATTTTAATTTGTAATAGTATCTAACTTCATATACTTACTTATAGTAAATTAATGGACATTAGAATTTTTTGTTAGTTTTTCATTGATAACCTGCCAATTGACGTAAATAAACCGATGTCCCGTTTTGAGTAAAAAAAAACGTGGTCACGTTACATATAACATAAAAGGTCTTTAACCCTAACGAAAAAACGGGGTGTCATACGTGTGTACCTATCTTTGTTTCTGATGATGGAGTCCATCCGATGGACAGATCCGGAGGTTTTTTTCCAACATATAATATATTTGGGATAGTTCTTATCTAGGTTTCATATAGCTTGGGCCGTTCAAGCTCTGAAAGTAAGGTTCGCCATTATATTAGGGGTTTGTAGCTTTTTTTTGTAGTCTGGAGAGTTCAAATGTCTATGGGTCACAGATCCCACTTACCATCAGGTGATATTTGTGCTCTTGTGCCTTCCCCTTTGATAAAACCTTGGAGTAGGCCCACTTATGTCCAGGATGTCTTTCGGCTGATGATGAATTATTTTTGTGAAGGAAGTATTTATAATTCTTACCCGTTTCTTGTGAGCTTTATGAGTACTTATTGTAATATTAAAATTCTTACCATATTTGTACCAAATGCAATAAAATCGAAGCCGTTTTCTTTGGCCTGCCGCTAACCCCATTGTCCTCGCTTCACTGAGAGTTATGACGCCGTCTATCTTTTTACAATTGCTTCGAGAGCGTCTTTAGATTAGTTCTGTTTTTATGGGAAGTTGATGGAGCTTTCTTTAATGGATCGATCTGTTATTAGACATGCAAAAATGCAATATAGAAATGAGAATTATTACTCGCACTTCTTTTACAAAATATCGATGAAGAAGGTATTTTGCGTTCAATATGCATTAAGAAACATTGGGAATGAAGTTAACCGTCAAAAACGAAAAAAAAACTCAAATTTCCAACCCTGACCATACGCTACCTATTACGCTTGTTGTAACATTTACACAACGGAAACAAAGAGAAAACCATTTTAAGTAATGCAACACTTATTGAGTCACAATTTTAATTCGAAAATGTTGAAGAATTCACCTACGGGGTAGAAACATGAGTTTACTTTGAAATAATTTTATAATTGTAAACAAAATAGTAATCGTGATTGGTTTTTCTTAAAATTAGCTCATCACCCAAAACACCACAATACACCAATAATACAACACGCAATACTTATTTGGAAATACTGAGTTAAAATAATGAACAATACATTACTTTGCATGATAAGTTGTTGAGTATATTGAGAATTGGTTACTTTGAAATTGTGGTATTTACGTAATGAGCGTTGAAATCCGGAGTAACTTTAGCCACAAATTCTAAGGGGAACCCCACATTTATGGGAATATTTTACACTAAGCTCTTCAAAAACATTACACCCTTAGAAGGCTTTACTTACGAGTACACTTTGAGCATCTCATTTCAAAATGAAATATGCGTATATCAGTCTCAAGTTCGTTGACTCTTCCATGTTGCCGCTTCATTATGGAGTAAAAACGAAATTAAAATGAACATTACACATGAAGGCACCTCTAAGAGCTATAATGAGCTTCTTATAATGTTTATCTTTAACACAATACAGCAATAAATTCACCTCACCGTATGGGAATTGATATATTGACAATGAACAGAAGGAGAAATCACATTTTTTCCTACCGTTTTCATTATTTGCTTATGTTCCATTCATAATGATTTATTAAACTTTCTCCAGTGAATAGACAATTAGATTTTAGATAAACAAAAACGCGATGTACAGCGAAAAAAGTTTGCGGAAGAAAACGAAGTTAATATGGCGCTCGGTTTTATGGATGGCGGTTATTACTAATTTATGAACGCCTTTGGAAGGTGCAAATTATACGCGCTTTGTGATCTCGTGGTAGGAGCTAATGTTTGTTCACTGTTTACTATGGTTGGCAAATGAAGACCTTAGCTGTATCGAATTTAACCAAGCGAAGACGGAAGCCGAAATTGGTTAAAAAAAAACGTTGATTCGGCATTTTTGTTTTTTGCAACATTCCTATTAGATTTGAAAACTGGATAATAAAGTGGATTATGTACATAAAAATAAACTGAATTTTCTTATCACTATCACTACGTATTATAAAACAGTCCTGTCTGACGTATGTATGTTCGCGATGATCTCAAAAATAACTGAACGGGTTTTCTTGCTGTTTTTACCATGAGTTACATTTCACGGAAGGTTTCTATGTACGAAAACTTAAAAAAACCGAAGCAAAGCGAGGGCTAGTCAGTAGTTTATTTTATGACAAACGCATTGCCACAGAACTGACATAATACGATGAATACAAGGGCGGCTGATATCACCCGATGACTATTGATAGAGTTCTTAGATTTGTTTTTTCCCTATGCATATGTAATTGCTTATCTGTAGAAATATTGCTATACAATGCGCCCGACTATACAAAACATACATTTATGCAATCGTACGATATCAAAACAATATAAAAACTGAATCACGCATATAAAAGAATGTCCATGATCAGCCCTTGTTATTAGTCCTGACCTAGGCATGTCATTATTATAAGACTTAATGCTGTCATTGTTCTTTGTTTAACTGGTAATAAACGTGGATAGCAAATTATACTCGTCCGTGGCGATCTTCGCGGTATCTTCGAGGGAAAAAATGTTAGACGTAAGAGAAAATGTGGAGATTTGCGTTTTTCCTGATTGCTACTTCTTCTTCCCGTCTTTGTACCATTATCTTTAAGTTCAGGCAAAAAGAGTTACAGAACATATTAATTGTAAGCAGAAGCTAGACAGCCTTTTGAAGGCCTGTATTTCATTTTGAGGTGCGTATTAGAGATCATATTGGGAGTGTTCAATACTCACAATTCTGTCAAGATGGCAAAGTCTAAAATAACTGTAAAATTTAAGTTGAAGTGATAGTGGACTGCATTCATTTTCTTGATATCATCAGCGGTAGAAATAAAAATATGTCTATTGTACTGCCTAAAACCAAAAGGCAGCATGAGCATATTAATTTCGTATTTTTATACTGATTTTTTCTTTTGTAACTCCTCAAGAGCTAAAGCAGTTCTGCGGCCCCAAAGTTAACTCCATCATCGCTCTAACAATAATTGAATGTTGGTGGCAAAACCATAAAGCAGTATGGGCATATGTACTCCGTACTCTTATAATGCCTTTTTCTTTTGGATCTCAGGAACTGAAGAAGTCCTGCACCCACAAAGTTGGCTCCATTATCGCTTTAACAAATGTTTATTTTCCCTTCCAGGTTCATGGGCGTCTGTGTGCACGAGGGGCAGCTCCACGCCCTAACGGAGTACATGGAGGGCGGTTCCCTGGAGCAGGTGATCTTGGGTCTGCCTCCGGAGCCGCTGACGCAGGCGGTGCGCATCTCACTGGCAGCTGACATGGCTGCCGGACTCAAGTACCTGCACTCTCTTGGCGTCTTCCACAGGGACCTCACCTCTAAGGTATCTCTAAATAAATACCTAACTACTAACTAATCTAGAGATTATCAGGCTTTTTTTCTGGCGTTCTTCTGGCTCTCGGTAATTCTATGGGCGTTACAACAATTGTACATACCTATCTTAAAATAGGTATCAGGGGACAATCTCACACCAATTAACCTAGTCCCAAACTAAGCTCTAGGCTTGTAGGTACTATACCTATAGTACCTACTAGACAACGATATAAACATTTATTTAGAGAAATGAATACTTAAATACATAGAAACCATCCAAGACTCAGAAACAAATACTCGCGCTCATCACAAAAACATTTGCCCATACCGGGAATCGAACCCGGGACCGTTAGCTTCGTAGCAACTAGGGTCACTATCAAATAGGCTAACGTGTCGTATACTTAAATTATACATTATTTGTGTATATATTTGTAAACAAAATTTTAGTCTTGTGTCTTTGATAGTTTCTTAGAAAACGTAACTGTTACATAAATATAGACAGACAAACATGGCGAAACTATAAGGGTTCTTAGTTTGACTATAGAATTCCAAAAACCGGCCTAAGCTGGACAGGGGTAAAATAACGTCGATTTTGGGAGCAAAGCCCCTGTTTTCGTACAGAATGGCTTTGCTCTTGACCCCAATGTGGCCCAGGGCAGAGTTGGGGCGCGGCATGGGCCAGATCCGTAACGGCATTAGTGTTAGGGTGCGATACTTTTGTTATCAAATAATGTACGAGTTTGTGAACGGTTCAGTTTAAAGTTCTTTAGAAGATTCTCGATTAAATTATTACACAGGTTGTCCCAGAACTTGACGTAAATATTAAGGTACAACCCTTTTGTTACCGGTACAGAATATAGGTTTAACTTTTCAATCTGTTTATTAAATGAGGAGTTTCAAAAAAATAGCGCACCTTTTGACTTTTTCTTCAGATTTGGGAAAAAATTGTACTTTGGTTGGGATTATCATTCTGAGCAAGAAAAAATAGTTCTCCCGATATGTCCCCAAAAATATGTATGGAATTGTCAGTTTTGTTACCAAGAAACATATTGGATTTAGATAACAAAACGGAACAATTCCATACAAATTTTTGGGGACATATCGAGAGTACAATTTTTTCTTGTTCAGAATAATGATCCCAATCAACACGCAAAATGTATCCCAAATCTGAAGAAAAAGTCAAAGGTGTGCTATTTTGTTGAAACTTCACAGTTTAGGACTTAAGGTTGTAATGATAACTGGCAAAGAATGCTACCTTGAGGTACACCTTTGCCTCCCTTGGCTAAAAATAGCTATAACTCGTAATCCTACAACTTGATATCTAATTCTCAATAACGTAGCAATGTATTGAATAACACTATAAATCCAACATCCATTCAGTCTGAAGAGCCAAAGTTGTTGAATGAAAATTATGAAACGCTTCAGTGGCTTAGAAAGTGTCGATTTATTTTGAATGCGTTAATATTTTGGACCTAAAGTGTAATTCAATTATTAAGGATTGGATGTCAAGTTTTAGAATCACAAAGTTAAGCGGGAAGCGACTTTGTTTTGTACGTAAATATGAAGTATGATTGCACGTTGTGAATAGTAAAAAGTGGTTTATCTATTTAATTAATCGGGACGTTATTTATTTCAGAACGTATTAATTAAGAAAAACGGGGAAGGAGACTACACCGCAGTGGTGGCTGACTTCGGACTCGCCGCCAAAATACCTCATCCTGTGTAAGTATTGAAACATTTTTTTATAGGTTTTAATGGTTCCTCGATGTCAAGACAATGCTTTAGTTTATTAGAAAACAATAATAGTCATGAGGGCGTCCTCTTAAACATATTTACCGCCTGTTTCACAATCGACAAGTAAAGCATATTCTTTATTTCTCTTTGTTACACTCGAAAATAGACAAGGAGAGAGCCAACTTTAAATGGCAGATAAATTTACTTGTCGATTGTGAAACAGGCCCGTACTCTTATAAAGTTTGCAACAACACATTCACATACACCAGACTAACATTATCTTCCTTCTTGGCCAGTCAAGGCGTTTTTTTCTGTGACACACACGAAGACTATTCCTCATACACTTAATATAAAATCGAAATATGACCAATTAGTCCGTCCAGCGCGGTGGGAGTCTCACGCCATCTCGCGTGCGGCTAGAGATACCTTCCAAGTGTTACTACACTGAAAAAACCGGTCAAGTGCGAGTCGGACTCGTGCGGCGGCGGTCCCGTACACATACAAGTCGTGACTTGTTTTACAGAGTAAATGAACATGTTTTACAAACAGCGTTAAAGTTTTTCAATATCTTACTCTTACAGCCATACGATAGACAACACATGAAAGGACTAAATTTATTCTATTGCAAAAATAAGGAAATGCAATTTAGATATGTATTTTGGCCCCTTTCTTGTCCCCTGATTAAACTTTTTCATTAACAGCACATATCTAGATAAATGAAAGTGAATCGCTGAATCGTCTCTGAACGCTGAAGCTGTTCCAAATTTTAGCTTGATAGCTTTAGCCATTTTAGAAAAAAACTTGTCCAGCTGATAAGCAGCCGTTAACAGAAGGCATACCTATCTAAGGGTTACAGAACCCTAAAAGTGCTGTCACGTTTGCTCTGCAGTATTGACATAATTGCGTGACAAGGACAGAGGGATAATTTGAATGTCAATGCGTGTCTTGTATTTTTTCATGCGTGGATGGGTGATGAATGTGATGATAGATATAAATTGTTTTTAAACAAACAACGCATTCAGTGTTAAATAAATACATTAATTTCCATAAAAATAACGTGATTGTTTACGAATTCTACTTTATTTATCGAATTAACATGTAAGGGTGGTGGATGTTAATCCATTAACACATTGGCATACGTTTAGCGCTAGTAAATCTATAAAAATCCTCCTCCCTAACTAAAATTAAAACTAAACATCTAAGATTGCCAAAATTTTACTGTCATTCTTGTAGAAAACAAAATGGAATTCAGTAAGATAAATTACTTGGCATGCAATGACATTGGATCTCCAAGCATTTTTACACTCAGGAGCAGTGAAAACGGGACACGGCACATACAAATTTACTCGTAGTGACTCCGTTTTCATTAGCTTCAAGTGTACCATGTGGTCCCATGCCAAGTGAACGTGGGCGGTCATTCATAACTAGTTCAATGCTATGCCGCTTTATCACGCTACCGAAATAACTACCGCTGATTATACTTTATTTACAAACACGTCGAGCTCGGGTCGACTATGTAGCTAAAAGTTAGGAGAAATTATATGTACGCTTTTGCCATAAGTTGAAGCGATTGCTGTTTTTTTGAGGTTTTGTAGTTATTAGTACATAACTCCCAGCTTCTTATTTTCTTAATAGGTTTCGGTTAGCTATTGCTATCACACCTGTACTCGCATCTGACTATATATTTGTCACTCGTGTTTCATAGAAAAACGAAGATTGCCGATCGTTATTAAGAAACAGTTTGTACTGTACTTTTTGGCATAGTGAAATTGATTATTTAATACACAAAGAAGTACAAATTCCAGTATAACTGACAAGATGTGACTTCTAATTTGGTATGAAAAAGGAGAAAATGCTAACTTGCTCTGTTTTTTCTCTTTCTTTACTACTGGGGTCGAATTATGACACGTAGGATTGTAGCGAAGATGCAAACGCCACTAAAGTTTTTTTTTTTCTTTCACTCAAAATGTATGGGATGATGGTTGAGCACGTGGTTTATCGCTACGCACGAGAATGTCATCCCATACATTTTGAGTGATTGAAAAGAAAAACGTTGGTAGCGTTTGCATCTTGGCTAGGGCATCTGAATAGTTCCATTTCTTTAAATGAACAGAGCTAGGTACACGGTTGCTATACTACTGCTGCTACTCTATCCCTTTAACTCCTTAGAACTTGACAGGTTTCAGTTAAGAATTCTGTCACTGATGTTCATTATCCTGCTGTATTATGCCATGGACTTTTTTTATCAGCAATGGATACCGGCTGCCAAGCGTGGGCTCCCCGTGGTGGATGTCACCTGAGTGCCTCCGCGGCCGCTGGTACGACCACCGCTCCGACATCTTCTCCTACGGGATCATACTGTGCCAGCTGATCGCCAGGGTAAGCTCCAAAAGTTACATTTTAGTAATACTTTTGCAATCACCTTGCTCAATTTTAGTACCGGCTAAATTACCTGGCTCTTTGATTTTTTAACTTCTTAGATAACAATCTTATTAGATGTTAGTTTAACGTTTTTAAATGACTTAAAATACCTCAAGGTTTTTTTTGCGAAGAAAATCACTAGTTACTTAAAAAAGATCATAACTCCGTTTATCCCCAATACCCTTAAGCCAGGTGGGCCTCATTGTATTTAAATATCATTAAAGAAACACAAGCTTCCACGGTGCCTCAAACACCTACTCAAATATGCCTAACAGCTCTTGGACTATGGGATTATAATAGATGTTGATATATTTGTTCTTTTTATTTCGTAGGAATTAACTATTTTTGTTTAATTCCAGGTGGACGCCGATCCGGACGTGCTCCCGCGCACGGACAACTTCGGCCTCAACTACATGGCGTTCGTAGAACTGTGCGACGAACAGACCGTTCCGGACTTCCTAAGGCTCGCCTTCAACTGTTGCATCGTGAGTCTTACATGCGCGTTCGATATCCTTTGTATACTCGTAGCTTAGCTGTCTTTTAGTGTGCCAACTTCGGCCTCAACTACATGCCGTTCGAAGAATAGTGTTTATGTATCGTGATGCGTACGCGGCTCGCGAGCCTGTTCACTAGAACTACGGTTACAGTTCCAGCTCGCCAATGAATACCCGGCTTTAAAGTATTAACAGACGTTCGAATATGGTGCGCTCCGAACCGTGACCTTGGTGTGCTCCGAACCAGATTTGTTCAGCGGTCCGCCGCACATTATTATTATTATTGACGGTGCGGTCGTTCGATGAAATCAGAGAATTTGGTGCGGTCCGCACCAAGTTCGCTCGTGTGGTCGAACCACCGCACCGTTCAGCGCGTTAGTCGCATTCTACCTCCGAGTGAGACACATGTTTTCAATGGCGTCAGACCAAGAAGCCGTGAATATTACGGAAAAAAGATTAATTGTGGAAGTATTAGAATTTTACAAATATTTTTCGTGTTTGTGAGATGCGTCTCACGACCTATACTGAAACAATTTTACAGTCTGTGAGCACTTAGAAGATGCTTCGGATTTGTACTTCTCTCTCACTCGCTCTTAATAAGAGCGTATGAGAGCGAGTGAGAGACAAGTTCAAACCCGAAGCATCTTCTAAGAGCTATCGCACTGTAGCTTGTTTGGATAAAGTTGGAGGCATGTCGACATGATCACTGTCTAGTAGCACGGATAGCACTGGACCCTCTTTGATGCGGTGCGGTGGTGTGGCGTGTCGAGCGCACCGTACCGTCAGTCGGTTAGGAGCGCACCATATTCGAACGTCTGTTAATACTTTTAAACGCATCATAACGGTGTTCAATGTCTGTTGCAGTACGATGCGAAAGCGCGGCCGCTATTCCCCGAGATAGTGATCAACCTCGCCGAGATGAAGGAGGGGCTCGACGACGCCAACTGGGGCTACGTCTCCAACAACAACTACGAGAGGTAGTTTTGTTCTACCTTGGCTGTGCTCCTTTGCCGTCCATGCAATAAAAAACGGTGAAGTGCCAGTCGGACTTGCGAACTGAGAGTTCCGTACCGCCGCGCAGTGGGTGGTCATTATTATATTCCGATTTGAATTAGATTTCGAATCGAATTAGCGCAAGCCCGACTCACACTTGACCACTTTTTAGTTTTTTTTTCTTAAGGGTTTGTCCTATAATCATACCAAATTAGAAGCTTGCACGGTTTACCGTTTTGACGATACAACAAAAATAAAAGTGCTTTGAAAAAAAACGTTTTAATCTATGGCGTTCCCCTTTATTAACTATTTCACTTCCTTGAAAAAGTTGGAATATCCGACGTAAACACATTATGAAAAAAAAAACCCGCTATTTATTACCGTTCAAAAGATACAGTTCTTTAAAGGACAGCCCTAATCTTCCTGTACACAACCTAAAAAACAAATAGGATCTATCGGGTGTACCAGAAAGTATAAGCACAGATTTGCAGTGCTACTATTTTTTTCATACTAATTATTAAAAAAAAGTTTGAATGTAGTTTTATTGTTTCAATGGTTACCAACCAATGTTGTTATTATTTGTTGTTGATTTGTGCAAAATACGCAAAATACGAGACATTTCTCCAGAAAAACGTAAAGTGATCGTGCACAAATGGTGTACGATTCCTAACATAACTCTTAAACAGTTGGCAAAAACGGTAGGTGTCAGCATCGGAACCGTACGTACAGCTACTCGGAAGTAAGGTGAGGAATTTACCTTTTAAGATGCACTGAAAAGAGGCCGTAAAACGGGACCTGTAACCGAAACTTGGACCGGGAAATCGCTCATGCGTTTAGAAGAAAACCAGACTTGTCTGTCAGGGATGTGGCCAAAAAACTACGAACATCGGCAAGTAATGTCCACCGAGCCAATGCACAAATTGGTCTTAAAACATACAAAAAATAGAAGAAACCAAAACGAAGTGATAAGCAGGCCGCATGCGTGAAACCAAGAGCTCGAAAGTTTTACGACAATCTCTTGTACCGAAAATCAGCATGTATTATTATGGACGATGAGACATGCATAAATTTTGATTACAAAATGCTATCGGGTGATTAATTTTATACCGTACGAGAGAGCCAGGATATCAGTGATGCCCACAAATCCATTTACACTAAAAAGTTTAGTAAAAAAGTAATGGTGTGGCAAGCTATTTGTGAGTTCGGCAAGTTATCTAAGCCATTTGTCACTACGCAAACAATGAACGTCGATACTTACATCACCGAGTGCTTAAATCGTCGCCTGCTGCCTATGATCCGCAAGCATGACGGACCTGTTCTATTTTGGCCGGATTTGGCATCCGTGCACTATTCGAAGACCACGTTAGCTTGGTATAAAGACAACAGAGTCGAACACGTGCCTAAGGATATGAATCCTCAGAACTGCTCAGAAGCCAGGCCTATTGAAACTTTTTGGGCATTTACCAAAGCATATCTTCGGAAAAATACCAAGGCAGTGGATTCCATTGAGACCTTTAAAAGATATTGGTTGAAAGCCTCCAAATTCGTGGGGAGCAGTTCTGTGCTGAAACGTATGTCTAGTGTCAGGTCCAAGGTCCGGTATTTGGCATACCATTAAATGTGTTAAAAAAAAAGTACATCATATCATTAGATAATAAGTTGAATGTTTAATTATTTAAAAAAAAAAGTTAAATATCTAAATTGCAACATTTTTATTTTATATAGAACTCGTGCTTATACTTTCTGGTACACCCGATAATTCGTGGAGTAATTGTCTATGGTTTGTGCAGCGACGAGGCTGAGTCGTCGGGCCCACGCTCGTGCCCCGGTCTGTACGCGTGGCGACCGCAGCGCCACCGCTCGCACCACGAAGCACTGCCCAACAAACCGCTCGACACACGTGAGTTAACTGTCACCGGTCAATCATTCACTCGTACTCGAGCATGGATTTTTTAAATCTAATTTTTCAACAAATTATGAAAATACCGTAAAAGAGATTACCAAAAGTGAAATTAAAATTAAAATCGGCCAAGAAAGACGAATGATACAAGCATTTTAAACTGCTAATTAGACAGCCATTAGACGGATAGATCCGATCTGCACTGTGATGTCATGTAACAGGTCGGCCATATAAACTCCATGTTAAATTCTGTTTTTCTAAAGAGAGATAGGAACAAATATTTGCTGATCTTGGTTATTTTTATAGCTATGTATTTAAATAAATATTTTTCCCAATTGTTTGTTACATGAATCAGCTTTGATTGAAGTTGTGAAAAAAGTCATGATTATTCCCTATTGCTCCATCACACATGATCAATTAATTTTATTGTCCTTTTGCACGCCACGTCGGCATTTTTTATGTGAGAACGTCAGGACACCGCTGCACCGTACGAATTACAAATAATATGTATGACTGCGATATTCAAAAGACAATCAATCGCTTAATCTGATAATTTATCAATCACATACTCATTGAAACATTTGATCATTTAATCACTTATGAATCACTTATTCACTCATTAAATCCAAGCACTATTTTAATCAATCTACGTTTACAACAGGATTCTTTTATCACGCACATAGTGCATTTGTCACTTTCTTGTGCGCCAAGACTGCTATACCTTTTTCATACGAAGCTTTTTTTTACCAAAAATGGGTTTACGTTTAACCTAAGTCTCACCTGATGTTAAGCGTCGACTAGGTCAAGGGTGGGACAGTCACCAGTAATAATATATTATGCAATATCGGACGGAAGATCTGACACGTCTTTATTACTAGAGATAGGTCAGATATTTTTGCGCCCAAGTAGGATAATATATTATTGCTGGTAGCTGTTCATACTTACCCAGCCTATTTAGTCTACTTAATCCCAATCTTAAAAACACTATTGCAGTGCAACACCGTCGCTCCCTATCGGAGCTAGAATGGGCGGTGGAACCGGCCACGCGTACCGCTAGGGGAGCCCCGCACCGCTCAGCCTCGGCCCTCGGGGCCCCGCGCGCGCCGCCGCGCCTGGCGCGCCTGCACCGCCTCGCGCACATCATGCTGCTGAAGGACCCGCCGCGCGCGCCCGAGCGGACCCCGCTGCACACCTTCCGCGGCGTCAACAAGATCCTGGAGCCCGGCCACTCGAGGGCTGGCGGGTGAGTGTGCATTTACTAGGTTCTAGGAGCGAAGCGGTTTGCTGCCATTATTTCAGAAATCTTAGTGACGCTCACTCACTTAGCTTAAGCCGCAACAACCTTACGTCAAAGTGACAGCTGTCAATCGTAAGCTCTGCTACAGATTTCTCATCATGTTTGTAACTAAAGCTGAAGATGAAGCTTTAAAAAGGTTACGAGCGAAGAGCGCCGCTTAAAATCGAAGTTTCGGCACTTTTCCTTTTTTTCCATTGACAGTATTTGAACAACCATCTGGGTGAATATTCGGGCGTTTCAACCGCCGTCATTGTTGTCTTCAATAGATTGACGAAAATAATTGTAACTACCAGCAACTTTCGATGTCAAAATCAGCGGGCCCGGGGGTAGTATCCATTCCATTTAAAATAACAAGAAATTTATAAAGTTTATTTTGAATAATATGCGAAGACAACAATGACGGCGGTTAAAACGCCTGAGAAATGAAAAGTAACATTTTAAGAACATGAGAAGTGAAAAAATGATGTTTTGTAGGTTCTCGTCGTGCGTGGAGCTGCCGTCCCCGCTGGTGCGCGCGGCGGACGACGGCGCGGAGCTGCTGGAGGCGCGCTGCGCGTCGCTGCCCTCCTCGCCCGGGCTCAGCCGCCGCGGCAGCCTGGAGCGCGCGCCGCCCGCCGCGCCGCCGCCCCGCCAGGCCAACGGTACGTGTGTCGCAGGGCTCGGCGTGCGTGGAGCTGCCCTCGTCGCTGCCCTCGTCGCCCGGGCTCAGCCGCCGCGGCAGCCTGGAGCGCGCGCCGCCCGCCGCGCCGCCGCCCCGCCAGGCCAACGGTACGTGTGTCGCAGGGCTCGGCGTGCGTGGAGCTGCCCTCGTCGCTGCCCTCGTCGCCCGGGCTCAGCCGCCGCGGCAGCCTGGAGCGCGCGCCGCCCGCCGCGCCGCCGCCCCGCCAGGCCAACGGTACGTGTGTCGCAGGGCTCGGCGTGCGTGGAGCTGCCCTCGTCGCTGCCCTCGTCGCCCGGGCTCAGCCGCCGCGGCAGCCTGGAGCGCGCGCCGCCCGCCGCGCCGCCGCCCCGCCAGGCCAGCGGTACGTGTGTCGCAGGGCTCGGCGTGCGTGGAGCTGCCCTCGTCGCTGGTGCGCGTCGCTGCCCTCGTCGCCCGGGCTCAGCCGCCGCGGCAGCCTGGACCTTGTGCACGATGTCTGGATCGCTATCACCATCCGCCTACCGCCAAGCAACGGTGTTCGCACTGAGTGTTCCGGTGTGGGGATAGGACAACCGGGGAAATTACCAGCAATAGCGACATTCCATCTTAGTGCTCAGGGGTGGCAACGCATTTGCGGTGTTAGGATTGCAGACATTAGATTGTTGTCATGTTAGAGCAGTAGCGTGTCTAGAATTTCATTTTAAAGCTTTAAACAGCAGCTGTTAAACATTATATTGGTTTAAAAAAGAATGCATAGAGTCGCGCTTACTCCTATTCTAAAATACTATTATTATTTGCAGAACTATCAGAAGGCACGCTGCTGGGCGCGACGCGGCGGCGCGGCTCGTGCGAGTCGGGCATCTTCTCCGTGGCCAACGAGGACCTGTGCGCCACGCACGCCGACTGCTACTACAACGCCATGTGCCCCTGCAGCCTCATGGGCTGCCAGCGCTGCTGGTGGTGGCCGCGCCGCGCGCCGCCCGCCCAGGACGACGCCCTGCCCGACCAGGACTCGCTCGACTACCGGGACCCGCCCTTACGTATGTGCTCAGACTGTCTCCTCATATACGATAGGCTCTTCAACGCGCGCACCTATAAGCGAGCTCCCGGCTCCGCCAACTCGAGTCTCTTCGTTCTGGATGATTCCGCCCTCTCCACAACCACCGTCAGCTCCTTGCGGAGCCTCGACGACCTCGAAGAGGTCCCGTCTCGCGACGAACCGCAGACGAGGAGAATTCTAGAACACGACGCGTCTCCTTTCCTCTGTGGCAAGTTAGACTCGAATCGCCCCGATTCCGACGCGTCCGAAACGCCAGAACCGCAAGCGAAGGAGTACCATATTCTAGACAGGTGCTGCTGCGTCAGCCGCGCCAAATGCTTAAGCGGATGCGTCTCGCATAAACCTCTCGATGACGACGAGTTGAGTTACCTCCTCCAGCGCGGTCCGCTGATCACCCATTTACTTAATTCCTCGTGCAAAAGAACGTCGAGCGTGTACACGGATAGTTCCGAGGACGTCGCGTCTCTCGCCGGCTCGGACAGTCTGTACTGCGACGAGAGGATCCCGCGCCACGTCCGCTCGGCGCAAATATCGAAAATAGTCGAATACTTCGAACGGAAAGGCGCCGATTTCAAGTGCGACAGAACGTTCAAAAGCCACTCCCGTTTCAAAATGAGCAATTTTGGCAAGGTGGAGATCTTGCGGGGGAGGGAGGGCGAGCGCAGCGAGAAGGAGTACTTCGTGGACGTGAAGCACCGCGGGCCCGGCGCCGCGCGCCTGGAGCTGCTCGACGACGGCTGCGGCCGCAAGTGCACGCAGCAGCGGCTCATGATCTGCGAGGGCGCCGTCAAGTCCAAACTCCCGCTCTTCGACAAAAAGTCATAACGATAAATGACTTATATCTCTCGTGTCTGAACCCGATTGTGAATTTGCTCGTGTCAAATCGACAGTGACTCGTACTTCCATAGTAGTTACAGATATATTTTTATGCGAGATACGTGATACAAGGCTAGTGCCGACGTCCGGGGTGAGGCCTAGCCCTTACTTAACTCGATTTTATTTGACGACTGATTTATCAATAAGCATTTGTTTTAAAGGACGGTTGTAGATTTAGTTTTAGACGGATTAGATGAGGGGACTTTTCAGTTGAACCTATTATGGCCTATTATTAAATAGTCTATTTTAGTCTAAATATATATGGCAGCGCGTATAATCATTGTTTTATAAAACAAAGTGCATTCTTTATAGTTATATCCACGTTTATTATATATAAACTGAATTTGTAAATACGGTTTAGGTTTAATACGTTCGGTTTAAACTTATTTATACACAGTATTATAATAGTACTTGCCAGTTCAGATAATTGTAGTGTACATAAAAACTTAAGTATTAAGATTTAGCAACTGTCATAATAATATTTTTTGTACTTTTCAAGTGGCAGCAGTTTATTAGATCATTATTAGTAATTTAATATTTTTAACTTTTAATATATATTATAAAATACTTTACGAAAATTTAAATCGACAAAGTCATAGATTGATTTATTTTAAATTTAACTTTTTTCTTATACTTTCTACATTAATTTAAGTTTGACTGTCGCTGAGTGAAAGCCTTCACTACTCATTGGTATGAACAAGACAGCCTATTAGTAATGACCAATAAGCGTCTGACAGATGCAAATTACGTCAAAATAATGTCGAACGATATCCATAATATGGATAGGACTACATTAAATACTACTCGATTTTTTATAAAAGTCTTATCCATTTTATGCTTTCGTCACCATATTGCATCCGTCAACCGCCCTTTTGTTATGACATGCATAACACATAGTTAATCAAAACGTGTTACTCTTATTGTTTTGTATCCATACACGAAGTAAACACTTACACTGCCTTTTTTGCATGGCAGTATTTCCATTAACGTGTTTGCTTTTTACCAGCTGAAGTAAACCATTTTACCAGCTGTAGTGGACCAGTGCTTGGCGACAGTCGAACCTAAAAGCGGGCTAATTCTATTTCTTACTCGTTTGCCTACTATTAACTAGAAAGAGTGGCATTTTCCAATGGGAATAGGTCATTTTTCCCGAATTAAATAAGGGGCGAAATTAATAAAATAGGTAGTGAAAGTGTCGCTATCGCTGTGCCCGTTCGATCTCTCAAATCTTTTATTTAACTTAATAAATTATCATAATAAGTATCTTCATCTCTTTTTGCTACTTTTGTGCATGTGTCCAGCCCCATGCATTGTCCGTACTCATCTACTTCAGGCAGCTGGAGGAGATCCCATTTAGGGATAAGTTCGCCTTTACATTAGTTTAGTAACAATATTGTAATATTTATATTTTTGTGCAATAAATTGTTTACATACATACATACATACATACATACATACATACATACATACATACATACATACATACATACATACATACATACTTAAGTGGCAAACGAGTAGGTTCAAATAGGAATAACCCCACAACGCGACTACTAGTCGTTACTTTGTATACTTTATTAATATAAACTATATCTTTATAGACACTTTCCTAGTCTTCAAAAACGTGTTTTCCCGTCGGTGTTAACAAATATCTATCATGTTATATCCCATCAGCATGGCGCTTTTGGTTTATAAAACACATGAACACATTGTTACAATATTGGTAATAAATGTACAGTGCCTGGAGAGATAAGTCCGAAACTATAAAAAAATCCATAGTTGTAACAGTCTCCATTCATCGGAACAAAAGTGATCTAAAATATCTCACCTAAACTCTATTCTTAAAGACAGTAGAACGTGCTTAGATATTTTTGAGCACCTTGTCTCCTTCCATATATCTGATCGTGACTGTACAACACGTCAAAGATATGTTTACGTTTTTGCACCTTATTTTAATGGAATAACGTAATAAATGTAAATATATCTTTGACGTCGATCGTACCTCTAAGACCTCTTTTTACACCTAACTAAGCCGCGGATAAAGGCTAAGGTACTGTATATTTCTCATATTGTGACAAAAACTTATATGTGGCGTTATATATGAAAAGGGACCTTATTGTTGATTTTGCTTCCGCCATTATTAACGATGCTCCGATATAAATACAACGTCGCGTGACGCAGTGCGCCGTAAGCGCCATCGACAATAAGGTCCCTTTTCATAGATAACGCCACATTTAGATTCTATGACGATAACAAAAACTTCCTCATGTTGTAAAAACGAATAGTGTTGCAGATAGAGCTAAAACTCTATAAAATAAAATCAATGTACAAATGTGTGTCAAAACAGGCCGACAGGTCAAATGTAACGGATCGTTTTAATGAGAACGCAGACTTTTTATTCAAATAAGATTTGATGACGTGTATTAAAAACGTCATCGGTACAACTGTGAACTAAAGAGCACCACATTGACAGTTTACATTCAGTCCCGTCTGTCAGGTTGCCTGACAGTCCAAAATCTGTGAAAAATGTCTGACACCATTAAGAGAAACTGATAGTCTGTGATCTAAACTGATAGGCCAATAACGGCCGACGGAATGGTAGTGTGTGGTGCCCTTAACATATGGACAGTTCTCAACATTTTTCTGATTCTAATATTACCTAGGCAGCTTTGAAAAAGGAAGTATTTTTATAAGTGACGTTTTACTAATCGAGAGAGCATTGTGTGGCTAAAAATTTCAATACTAAATGCGATCATTTCTCCCTACCCAGACCTAGTCAAAGTTGTAGATAATATATAAAACTAGGTCTGTATTTTTTTCTTATAAAATCAAAATGTTTTCTAGAAAAAAAAAACGAAACAAACGGAAACTTACAAAACCTAGTCTTTCATAATAATTACAACATATTCAAAAATGGTGGAAATTGGACTTGATTTAGGGCGTGAGATACTATCGCTCGGAGCTAAATTTATACGAAACCTTTTTGACAGCTACACGATAGCATCGCTTCACAATCCTCTTACACCCGTATTCACAATCAATACTTAAGGGATCCTTCACTGAGTAAAAGCACTGCGTTCAATACAGCTTTGTGATTGGTCCTTTTTGACGGACCTTTTGTTTATGAGACGATTTAAACCACCCTGTGCGTTCGTGAGCACTGTGAGACCTCATAGTGACGTTTGTGAATACGGGTGTTAGTTTGTTATTCATGTTTTTTTTTTTCAATTCAAAAATGCACCTTTTGGTGTGGCTGTGACTCATTGAAATGATCCGGAAATAAATGAAAAAGATCCATATTTTTGTAAATACAGTATTACATAATTATTTAAATATTCATCAGCATCGTATATTCTTTAAATCATGGTTATATATGTCAGGGTATACTTATTCGTTGTAAATATATGAGAGTAGGGAACTCCGTTTGAAATTAAAGTTAATAAAATAAAGGTTCCGTGATGTTGCGGGACGTCTGGGATATGTATAGCAGTGCCAAAACAATTTGTATGATTATTTTGATTTCATTTGGTATGTTTTGAAACCATTGCACTCTGCGTTGAAATGATAACTTCGACTAGATCCACACCAGGTTTTTAAATAATTTGTCACATAATAAATCTTTTATTAAATTACAGAAAAGCTACCATATCATTCTCTTTTTTGCCAAACTATAGTAAATTACCGGTGGTGTTGACTAATTATTTAAATTATTTTATCGAGGTTTATTTTAATAAGACTTCCTGAGACTTGGCGTGGATTCTTAATAAGTTACTTGTATATTCAAAAGCAATTACTTGTCCGTCCAAAAGTGGAAAGTAACCAGTGGAACTTATACTTCACACCAATTAGTTTAGTCGGCGAATTAGACGCAAGACTGATGTAGAGTTATTGGCTTATTTTCAACCTGCGCTTCAAAATAGAAACGTAATTATTCAATGGACTTAAAAACTGATTCTATTAGGCCATCTTCAAACTTGGAATAAATCTATTGATTATAGACAAAGTTAATAAACTAACAATCAAACTTATATACATTAATGATTCTTGTTTTTTTTTATATGTAAAGAGTTGTATTCATGAGACATCTGACTTAATGGACAAGAAGTTCAGCATAATTAGCTAATACAAGTAGTTTACCATACAAACGACGAAGTCGGCAATGTGCCGTTGTGCGTCGAAAACTATTCTTACAATTGTATGGCAATTTATTGCTGGACAACAGATAATTTCTAAAATAAAATATCATGTCAGACGTGAACTCCACCTAAATACGGTCAAAAAACCTTGTCGCACTCACTTACGTTTAAAACAGATAGTTAAATCATTGTTTGCTAACATTAAGTTTATTTTGCACTTGTTAAACTGAATAACTGTCCAATAGTATTAATATTATTCGTTGCAAATGACCTCTATCACGTTGTAGAGTCAAACGTCTTAGCAAATGATCATACAATCCAAGTCATACATTTGCAATAAAACCAGTTACTATAAATATAGATGTGTTGATTCGCTTTGTATCAATAATATATATTTGAAATGTCAATATATTCCAAAGGTGTAAATTTCGATACCTTCTCAACCTTCAATTTTGGTGTCTGTCAATATCATTATAAGATTTCATTTATATTCAATAAAATACGTTCAATATAAAACCTCGAGTTCCCTATCGCAACTGGTAGTATTTTAAACGCAACTACATCCGCCATCTTGTTACTATCTAACCGTTACAAAATGGCCGCCTTGAGAATGTATCGAAAACAGCTGATCTGCCAGGAATAATATGAGGTAGCTGTAATACCTGCTAGTTACGATATTCGTCAAACGTACCTGTTAAACTACCCTATGTATAATAATTGTGCAATATCAAGGTATATTGAAATGGACGCCTATCTTTAATGGTTGCATTTGATATAGCTGGTACCGTCTACCTAAAAGATTTGATTTGGAAATACTAAAATAATATTTCTGATTATACATCGTGCTCTGCTATGAACTAAAAGGATATAGTGTTTCCAATTCTCGTCGGCACGCCCCACCACTCAAATTAACGTAGCGCGGATGCGTTTATGTACGTAACATTGAATAGTGGGGCGGTACTTCGTGATCACTAGTAAGTATATGGGAAAAGCATCGATATTTAAGTTTATCGATATAGGCGATCCCTAGCTGTCTACTAATTATATATTTAGTCCGTCAACGATTTAGTGCATAGCAGAAGACGGTAACTAAAGTTGATTAAAATAATATTCGCAATGTTTAATGAAGATTTAAACATGTTGGGTTTTGGCGTGGGAGGTACTCAGCCGGTAGAACTACTAGCATGGGCCTTGGACCCTATTTACCACTAGGTACCGCCAGAATTTTGCCGTGTCCATGCCATTTGATTAGGAAGTTTCCAGCTCTAATAAACGCCACTTGTATATGACGTCGATATAATCAAATCAGGTATGCTCTACGTAGTTTTATTGATTTTTTCTTCACTCTGAACTCCAGTGCTCAACTGTAAGCCGTGGGCTCCTATTTCTGGGTGGATTGCCCTTCGGGCAGATGGTACCAACGGAATCTAACCTAATAGCTAGGGCGTTGCAACGTAGCAGGTATACCATTGGTTGGTAGCAACGATTCGAATCAATCAATCAATCTTTTTTAGTTTATGGCATCTACGATTCGAAGTTGAGCACGTGAAAAAGTATTGTACTATACTTTGTCCAGCGAAACAAGTTAATACTAAAAAGTGACTTACCACGTTATCGCGTAGCGAAGAGGTATAGGATGGCGGCTGACTTCTTTCGTAGCGAGCGATCGCGTTTGAACAGGTACGTTAATTTTGATCGCTATTTTCAAGTATCTGGCTCGTTTATTGTATTTTTCCCGATTATTTAGTGATCATTCGTGTGCAATAACCTTCTCCCACCAACCAACAACCATCTCTTGTCCCTCTTTTGAGCATAGAGAAGTGCAAAAGAAACAACGTCATGTTAACTTGTTTCACTGGACAGAGTATATAGATACTCTAATATAGTCCCGTTTTTATATCGACGTCGTTACTATATCTTCAATACTATTTTTTTCATGATTATTAACAAACTCACCGAGCGTGTAACTTTTTTATAATAATGTTATTCAAGTGTTTTAACATCCAGTCTTGCCATTGACGAGTTACACCATAACGCATATCAGTTTCAGAATACCTAGTTAAGCTCTAGTTGAGGTTTAGTGTAATCTGTTCCAGGACACGCACGCGGTATGTCTTTGATATGATAAAAGACTCTTGTCTTGTGCTGAAAGGTCAGAATCGTACAGCATCCAAGGAAATTATTGCTAAAGCAATATTTTAAACATATTTTTCCAGTTCTTTGTTGAATAAAATACTTCACTTGTGTTCAACTATTGGCCTAAAACACTTTATTTTGCAGTATATACCATATGCTAGTGAAAAGATGCAACTAGAATTGCCAATTGGTCCGGTTGACCAATTAATATGAGGTAGGTTTAGATTATGTTAGTTGTTCAGCCGGCCCGAAGGGCCAAAACACTCACAAATAGGAGCTCCGCCGTAGCACAGTGGATCGAAATGAATAAAAAGTGGACATTCGCATTTATTTCTAAAAATCCTATTTTAAAAAATGCTTTTCGGTTGGAAATTATGTTAGGAATAAAAAATGTTATATAACATTTTTCAAAATGAGGCTTATTTTAAGCAGAAAAAAATAAAATGTGTTTTTTTTGTATGAAACTAAAAAATAGGTATCTTATTGAAAAAATGTATTTATCCTTAATAAAATGTCATATATATTTTTTTATACTAAATTGTTATGAATATACCGTTTTTTTAATGAAAATAAAAAAATACATAACTAAGAAAAATGTTGTATTTACTGACTTTTGATTGGACTATAAAAAAAAAACGGGCACCTACTGAGATAAGGTTTTAACTATTTTCTACTGTTCTAAAGTAGGACAATGATATTCTAAAGATTTGAAAGCGGGATCGGTTACGGTTTTCTTACAATAAGATACCTATTTTTTAGTTTCATACAAAAAAAACAAATTTTATTTTTTTCTGCTTAAAATAAGCCTCATTTTGAAAAATGTTACATAACATTTTTTATTCCTCACATAATTTCCAACCGAAAAACATTTTTTAAAATAGGATTTTTAGAAAAAAATGCGAATGTCCACTTTTTATTCATTTCGATCCACTGTGCGTAGCGGAGCTCCATCGAATATGTTAAATTTTATTTTGAAAATATACATTTTGGTCAACCGGACATAGCCAACCGTACCACGGATGAAAAGGGGAAACATTCGATGCCTGTATTCATAAATTCCATTCAAAGTGGACCCTAAATGGAGTCCTTAGCACTGAACAGAGTGATCTAACTACCCGCATCCGCGTGCGTGTCCGCCATTGATAAGTTAATTTGTTTTAAGGCACTAACATACTGTTTAACGGTTGTGTCCACGCCCGACTAAACGTAGCGTAAGAGCCGCTGAGGCATGAGGATTATTTGTAAAATGAAGGTGTATTAAATATATTTTGTTTCAATGATGCATTTTATTTAGATACGTACCCCCTTACTAACGTGGAATAAGGAATAACCTTGGAGTAGCTATGCCATGTTTTGTCCTTATCCGTCGAATTCAAAGTCATAACGACAGGTAAGGAACACATTACAATAAGCTGAAATTGAACTTTACTACCTACATTTTATGATACCATTTTAATTGTATTTTAAACTATATTATTTGAATTTTGAATTTGAGGGTATTACCATCCGAGTATGAAAAAGTAAGCGATCACTAATTTCGTGGATCTTAAGTAGGGGTCTTGGTGGCATAATTGGTAATGCGCCTGCATTGGCCCGGATTGCCAGAGGAGATGTAGGTTCGAATCCTACCTAACAACGACGAATTTTTTTCGCTTTAATGTAGTTTGAATTACGTACAGTCGTTTCTGATAAAATTTAAAAAAAAATGTAATTTCCTGAAATATAACATCATCTATTATTACTCTTTAGAGACTTGCAATTCCATGTCTGCATTTCATTTTGGTCTAGTATTTTTACTTTAACGGGGCCTTATTAAGAGTTAAGTAGGTAACGATATTTAAATGATTTTTGACGTTAAATACTATTACTCAAGTAATATAATCATCATAAATAGCTATCACGTCTTTGTAGCGGCGATTACAGATTTCAGGTGTGACCAGTGGAAGAGCGGGGCGTTGTAGTAAGTGAAACCTACTAGTGTGGTGATGCACGCTCCATTGAAACCGGTTTTTTTTTTAAAGGTAGGTATTCTGATAAACATTATGCTTATACTTTCACCATTAAGTATTTTGCTGCGGCTTGGAAGAAAAATGGTGACAATCTTAACGTATCGTCATTGAGATATTGTGTATAGCCATTGATATCAATAAACGGCCTCTACTCTATCCCCCTTGCTAATAAACGTTGAGTAACGGTGGTAAGTATAGCTAAACCATGTTTTTTTTTTGTGGCTTTCTCTCCTTGCTATTTTGGCAAGGTGTATTTTGCAAACCATGATTTGTCCTTATCTATCAAATTCAAATGTCACAATGACAGATAAGGACAAAGCATGGTTTAACTACACCACGGTTACTCAACGTTTATTAAGTAAGGGGGTATGTACATAGTATAAATACTATGGTATGTATTTAGCACTTAAATTTGAACGTTCGTGTCGTCATCAAGTGGTAAAAGTGAAATATACGTAAAACAATGTACCTAAGTAAACGTGAGTTTATTTTAGGGCAGCGGTCGGCAACAGGCGGCCCGCGGGCCGCATGCGGCCCGCAAGCCCCTTACTTGCGGCCCGCAAGCCATCCTGGCTATTTTTTTTGTAAAGGTTGTTGTATTCAGAATTGTAATAGATTCTCACAAAAGTTGAAATCCTTAGCATGCGTAATTGCGGCTGTAGATATCGCCAACCACGAAGATATTCATAGTCGGGCAGGACGAGAGATTTATTTGTAAGTATTTTTTAATAAGGCGCTCTTTGCATAAAAATGTAGGTATATTAGAATTCGTCCTTATTGACTATCGACAATGTGGTACCTTTTGACTGTAAAGTCATAAATTATTAACACGTGCGGCCCGCGTCAATTTCGTTAGCTACTATTTGGCCCTTGGCTGCTAAAAGGTTGCCGACCCCTGTTTTAGGGGTTCGTGCTACGGATAATACGGAAACAGTAAAAACGTTTTTTTAATAAATCCGATCCTATTTAAAAGTTGCTCTAAGTAGCCCAAATAAACAAAATTACGTACAAAATAAAATAAAACTGTCTTTTTTATAGTTATATTTTTATATTTAATGTATTATGTAGAACACAAAATATTATTATTTAATTTTACTGTAACATTTTAGTTTTTTCGAAATAAACCACTGTTTTCACAAGAGTAAAATAAATAAGAACGGAACTTTTAGGGCACGAGTCCGTCACGCAGTTGAGCGGTTTTCTTACTAATCTAATCGGTTAGGGCGCATAACGTCCCACTCGCAGAATGTCCCTTTGTCCCTTTCCTAAATGTCCCTTACGCAAAATGACCCTTACGCAAAATGACCCTTCTGCAAAAGGTCCCGTTCGCAAAACGTCCCTTTACATAAAAAAGTCCCGTTCGCAAAACGTCCCTTTCGCAAAATGACCCGTTCGCAAAACGTCCCTTTCGCAAAATGACCCGTTCGCAAAACGTTCTTTTCCAGTCTCTTCTAAAACAAGCTTTTTCCAGACAGAGAGGGACGTTTTGCGAGTGGGACATTATGCGCTCTAACCATCTAATCGGCTCTATTCTAATCGGTAAAACCAAAAATATTGCTTATGACATACCTACTATCGTTTTTTTTACACGGCCGCCCTTACTGTCAAGTAAATAAGACGCGTCCCCTTGTTTCACCGACACTTATTTCATGGAACACTTCGCAGAATTTTCGTTTCATAGAAAGCTATTTTCTGCTGAACCCGTGTTGATTTCAGTTTATCTTAAACATGATTCACGTAAGTTAGGTTAGGTTAGACTTGTAACCATCATAAGATAACACGGGTTCAGCAGAAAATTGCTGTGTATGAAACGAAAATTCTGCAAAGTGAAAGCTTTTATGAAATGAGTGTCGACGAAACAAGGGTAAGCCACTAACAAATGCTTTTACCGAGAAGGATGAAGTCCCATTTTCATGTAAATAAATTCACATACGGTACGTTTTATTTTTAATGTTGTTACAACTTTTGAAGAGGGCTAAATACACGTATCAAGTAGGTATAGGTGCCAGCTTACTATTCGATTCTGTTCTGTCTGTTTAAGGGCAGCCTTCGACACGCTGCAACAAAAATGTTTCGGTTAGTAAAGAATCAAAACTTGAGAAAACGTAAAAAAATATATTATAGGTATCCAGTTTATATAGCATATTAAAACGGAGTGACGTGGTGACAAATGGAACTACAATATTCTGATATGGCAACATTTACATTAAAACAGAGCAGCTTTTTCTAACAGAGCTCTCATTTTTACCTGACTGCATAAACTTGCTTGATTTTTATTTGAATTGTTTCTAAACTCGTTTTTGTCAAGACATACCTGAGGGCCCTGCCAAGATGCACTACGCTAACTAGCGTTTCTATTCGTTTCGTGTTTAAACCAAGGTGACGTGTCACTGGTAGATGACGTGATACGAAAAGTCACGTGATCTAGCAATGACGCGATTGGTTTAAAAACGAAACGAATAGAAACGCTAGTTGGCGCAATGCATCTTGTCTAGAGGCTGTGAAATTTCTATCCCTGCTGAAACTGCATTTATAGAAAATTAACGGTGCAAGAATTCGAAACAAGAAACTTGCCGTTCTTTTGATGCACGTCGAACTCTTGCACTTTTTCTGCTCGCATCTTTCTGGACGCGAGGGCGGCGGTGGCCGCGGCGGCGGCAGCGGCGGCGGCGGGGGCGGGCCGCATGGCTTTGGCGGGCACTTGCAGCACTTGGCGGGTACCGGGGCGCCCAAGTCCTCGGACGGCTCCGGCAGGCAGATTTTACGCTTCGACAGGCCACTCGGCGGTACTACATCGACCTCGACTTGGCACTCTTGCCTCAACTTCGGCCCCTTCGAAAGCCCCATGAGCCCGCCCTGCCTTTGGTTGCGGTTTGCCGAGTAGGTCACGTAACTCGCAAAGGCTAGCGGTAGCATTGCCAGCATGTAACTGATTACCTGCGGCCCGATCATGCAGATATCTTCAGTTTGCATGCATAAAAAGAGAAAAAATAACATACATACAGGTTGAACATAGAACCTCCGTTTTTTGAAGTCAATAGATAAATAAAACGGGACAGAGGAAACAGACTAGGTAAAATCGGTACGAGTGCATAGAAAATATTTAAGTTTCGGGAATCAATAAGCACCTATTTGTGGTCAAGCATTTGCCCTTAATGGGGATCGAACTCGGTTAAGGCGGATGCTACAAATCAAGGATCGAAAACACGTCCTACGTGTCAAAATAATTATATGTATGTACTTATACTTTGGAATACAACTTGACTTCCTTCCACAACTAATTACAACTAATAGATAGTGCTATCATCTATAGGTACATTACCCAACATACCTATCCGTAGACACGCCAAATTGCCACACTTACGTGACTATGGTTAATATTATTTACCCGTGGTCACAATAGTGTAACTACGGGTAATTTTACCCGATACGTAGTCACACCAACACATAATAAATACGAGGTAGGTTTAGGTTACGTTAATCCTTCAGCTGGCCCGAAGGGCCAAAACATTCAGAAATATGGGCTCCGCGAGAACGGAGCTCCGTTGGCTCTGGTTTTGATTTTGAAAAAGAAATCAATGGTCAATAGAATTACGCAGAAGGATAACGGGCAACAAACCGTGCCGCGGATATTGTTGTGCCGGCGGAAAGCCACTAAGTAAAACGCGAATAGGGTCAAGAGTGTGACTACGGATTGGTTTGGGTAGGTATATTAATCATTTATTGATTTGTCGGACGTTTTTCCAACCTTTTTTTTTTAATAGACAAGGTTATTTGAATACTAGCGAAATAACTGGTCCAGAACCATTATACGGGCCCAGGGGAAGGGAACCATTTGGTAAGCTATGGAACTCTTTTCATCTCAGTTACCTACCGCAGTACGTCAAGAAAGTCTTCGTCATAATAATGTGAAGGCAGTGCTGACATATAAGCATATGACACTAAAACGTGGTCGCTCACAATATGTCTCAACCTTGGAGTTGCCCTGCGGGATCTAATCAGAAATGATCCAGCATGCGCTGGCGGCATCGCTTATCGGACTTTTCATATCACGTCATCTACAAGTTACGCGATTGGTTTAAAAATGAAACTAATAGAAACGCTAGTTAGCGTATTGCATTTTGGCTAGGGTCTCAGGTGCCGTATTTTTAGGGTTCCGTAGTCAAACTAGGAACCCTTAAAGTTTCAGCATGTCCGTCCGACTGTCCGCAGCTTAGCTGAGAGACTCTTAGATCTAGAAAGCTGTGATTTGGCATGAATATTAGTCACGCCGACGAGGTAAAATAAAATCTTAAAAAACCTTTTTTTAGTACGTACCTAACGTGGGGATGGTTTTTTATTCTCGTCTCGTTACTTTTAAAAATGTTGCAGGTTTGTAAAAATAATTTTTTGTAAGGGATCTGTTTGTGTCATATTAAAATTTAAAGAGCTAATTTTAGCTAGAGGCAATTTTCAGCTCACATCTTGATGACGATTAAACATTGGGTGCGAATTTAGTTAGATTACACTCCACACCAAGATCCGCTCCTGCCTGGTTCATTAAAACCTCTCATTTATACAGGGTGTTAGGCAGAAGGTTGGACAAACTTCAGGGACTAACTCTGTAGGTCATACTCATCCACTTTTTTTATGGGACCAACATCCAAATCGCAAAAAAATATATGTGAGCTGTAAATAGGCTACACGACATAAAATAAATGTATATATCTATAAGACATATTGCATTAAATACACAACCCTCAGAGGACATTTAACTGTAACAGAAATGAAAAATAATAACGAAATTTCAATTCAATTCAATTCGCGAAAAAAAAACAGCTGTTCCATACATTGAAACAGCTGTTTTTTATTTCGCGATTTGGATGTCGGTCCCATAATAAAAGTTGATGAGTATGACCTACAGAGTTAGTCCCTGAAGTTTGTCGAACCTTCTGCCGAACACCCTGTATAAACCAAAGCACCCACAATCAACAAACGATATCTCCCCACGGATGAGCATTATGGTGCCGCGCCATATGCCTGCTGGTCGGTAAAGTCCCTTTTTCATTTCATCTTCGCTTGATTGACCGTCAAAGTACGCAGGGATAGGACGGCTGCATTGGAACTCCCTCAATTCTCGCTCGAACACCTGTTTGCTGGAAACGAAATTAAAGAAAGAAAGAAAAAACATTATAACCAAGCCCAGCCTCTCTTAGGGGTTTTAAATTGAAAAAGTGAAAATAGAATAGAAAGTTCTGACCAAAATATGAGCCGCTGGGAGGCATGGTTGGTTTAAAAAAATACAGTAAATAGGCAAAATGAGTACTCTTTTCATATCGGTAAATGGAGTGAATCTACTTTGCGCTTCGGACAAGATAATCACTGCGGAGAAGAGCCGCTAAAAACTTCAAACAAAATGGCTGTTGTAAGTACAGTCACCAGCAATAATATATTATCCAACATTAGCCGCAAAAATATTTGACACGTCTTTATTACTAGAGGTATAAGAGCGTGTCAGATATATTTGCGCCCAATCTTGGATGATATATTATTGCTGGTGACTGTACTAAAAAAGCCTTGTTGCCTTCGGCTTCCGCCTTCAACTCTCGGTTATAATTCCTTTGTAGGGTTCCTTTGAATATGAATTTTTATTTTATTTCCTCTCAGTAGTTGTGAAAATATCTGCCTCGGTAGAAAGTGCAATTTATGGACTCGTACACTAGCGTTTCGGCCCTCTATAAGACTCGTACAAAAATCGCGTACTTTCTATCCTCTGCAACAATGTAATATAGTGCACTCCTAAGACGCCCAAGAAATATTCCCTCCAAAATTCAAATCCCAAGGGCCAGCGGTTTCGGCTGTGCGTTGATCGATAAATCAGCCAGTCAGATTCTTCTTTTATATATACAGACAGTCATAATTTTATTCCCCTATACCTACCAGTCGCACACGTTGATTGATGATGAGCACAAGTGGATTGGCAACGAGCACCTGCTGATTGTTGACGAGAACATGATGGTCGTTAGTTGTTATAACACGTAGATGAAATCACATACTCGATAATCATGTATTAGCCGCTCTTTTAAATGAAATATTACATTTTATGAGATCATTTTATTGTGAAGTAAACGACGGAAAATGAAAATATGCGGTTACATTATTTAGAAAGATTTTTTTGGCAGTGCTTGTCATTCAGGTGGGACATTTCTTGACTTTCTTCTAAATGGCATCTTTGCGGGATCTATGTAGCTTGCACTGAAAGAAGTAATGAGTTTGGATATAAGAATTAATTAGGTTAACTGCCTGTTTCACAATCGACAAGTAAAGCATATTTGACAGATAAATTTAGCCCTTTCTCTGTCTTACACTTGAAAATAGACAAGGAGAAAGCCAACTTTAAATGACAGATACATTTATTTTTCGATTGTGAAACATTGTGTGTGCTACTTCGGCGCCGTCATCTCGTTATCGTTGTTGTGACGTTATCATCGGCGGTGGACAAACGGCCTTAAACAGCTCTATCCCTTTCTCTCGACCTAAACCAAACTGCTTTAGGGCCGAGTTCACCAACCAATTTAACAGACGGTTAAGTCTTAATCAGCCGTTAGTAAATACATTTGACAACCGTCAAACCGCTAACCGTCCGTTTAATGGTTGGTGAACACTGCACTTAGTTTGTCATCGTAACCCGTACTAACTGCCGCACTCAGAGACGTCAATTTAATTTAACGCTTGATTAAAGTTGCTGCTGTCACTTTCTTTGCTACAGCAATAGAATAAGACAACTCGTCACTAAACAAGCATTAAATTTCATTGACGTCTCTGAGTGCGGCAGTTAGTAATAAGTACTTATGTAATGGTAGTTCGAGAGCCGACTGCAAAATTTCGTACCGACTTGATACCGCGATGAAATGCACAATGGTTTCCCATAAAAGTGATACTAAGTCGGAATTTGATAGTCTGCCACGGCGGAACTTCCAGAAAGTAAAAAAAAAGACATTTCCGGAGCGAAAAAGGGGGTGTTACTTTACCCACCCGATACTGAAATAGGTAGGTAATAGCTATATCATAGTTTAAGAAATTATGCATTTCGTTTTATGCATCAAAATTATTATATTGTTGGTTTATTATAGACATCGTTATTCAATTTTTGTTATGTAAAATGAAAATTAGTACAGTCGTTTTTATGCAATTCAATACACACCCCATGTACGAGTATACATGTAACCCAGTAGCTCGGAAAATAATAAAGAAATTAAATATTTTATTACTTTAATATAATCATTGTCTTGCTATTAATCACCTCTTATAGTTTTAAAATGCTAACCTTTATACTTTATGAAATATACAGATAGGCAGATTGCAGATAGGCCTTTGTTCTATTTACCGGTCGTTATTGTGCTCTATACGTAGTAGGATTGGCAGAAATAATCTTACCGTATCACTAGATGCGCAGGTACATCTAAAGGGAACCCCGAATGCCTTGTTCATCCCGCGTTTTTGCTTCGGCAGAAGCATGTATACCACCCCAGCTAGCACCACAACAGCGATAACGCCGACCACCAATGGTTTTTTGTCGCGGTCACTCATTGTAGAAGTGGAGAAGGAGAGCTGGAAACAAGGCTGGCGTGAGGAGTGTGGGCTCCAGTGGAGCGGTATAATGTACAATATGTACATAGTCCATATGTGCCCACACAAATAAAACTATTAGCATCGCACATAGTTATTACTATTGTATATTTGTGGTACCATTTTATACAATTTAACTGTCGGAGCACACTGATCACTACGCCCGCGGCTCGGCCGGTCTTTTCTATTGTCCAATAGGTTAAAGGTCACAGCTCATTAGAACCACCCGGCGCCCGACCCGCACCGCCTCGCTTCGAGTGGTTAGTATTCTTGGCTCAGGCCTGAAATATGCGTTTTCCTAAAATGTATTTTTATCAAAATGTCTGCATTTTCACAATGTTGGCACGTCTTTTGCATAATGTCAGCTTCCCAAAATGTCAGCTTCTTATAATGTCTGTCTCCAAGAATGTCAGTTTTCATATAATGTTCGCTTTTCAGGAAGAGCTTATTCTCAAAATGTCTTCAACCTCAAAATATCTGCCTTCTTACAATTTTTGCATTCCAGAAATGTCTTATTCCCACAATGTCTGCAATCATGAACGCCATATTTACACCTATAGGTATCTTTATTATTTTAAAGCGAAATTTTTATAATTTGCTTCGTTGGCGGGTAAAGGGTTAGGTACAGTCAGCGTCAAAAGTAACTGATCACTTCAAGCTACTTTTGTACTTTATCGCATTAACAATCTTGTTTGACATTGCTTATGTGACAGTAAAGCGACAAGGTAATTAAGTGATCAGTTTCTTTTGACGCTGATTGTACGAAATAACTACGAATATAAAACGATATAATTATAATTGAGTCCTAAGTAGAACAGAATTTTTCAAACATTATATTTTTCGATTGCATTTACCATCTCAACCCAAAATTGACCAAAAGTTTGTATAATTAATTTTCCTGTCAACATTTTACGTAATGCTGATGGTTGCTGCCTTGGAAAGTTTAGAACTTTGATTTGAAATAAAGCAGACATTGTAGGAAAACAAACATAACAAGACGAAAGCCTATATAAAGAAGTGAACATAACGGAAAAGCAAAACTTATGGTAATGCTAATATTATAGGAATGTAAACATTGTGAATAGACGACTTTCTGAGACTGTACACATTTTAAATAGCAGTCATTTTGAGAAAACTGACAAAATAGAAATGCTAACATTGTGAGAACGCAGACGTTTTGAGAATTGTACATTTTAGGAAAACGCATATTTCAGGCCTGAGCCGTATTCTTTATGTGGATTTGTATGGGCATGCGCTCACTACATCCACTACGTAGCGTCACCGGATCGTCTCGCTCGCGAGGTGTCCACGCGCGGACGGCGAGTGGTCCACTCGATGATAGCTCGTTGGTCGCATGCTTGCCTCTCGTGACCCACGATATGACAGCGCGCGGTTTACGATGATAGACTGCTTGGAAATTCATTGACCACGCGAGGTCCACTCGTTGACTACGCGAGGTTCACTGGTGACAACGCGGTGTCAACCCGAGGACCACATGTCGACAACGTGTGAACGACGAGGCGGTGCTGGTCGGGTGCCGGGTGGCTCTAATGAGCTGTGACCTTAAAGGCAGCCCTGCTCGCGCTGCCGTGATACCAATGAAGGTGGCTAGCTGCATGGTAGTGGTACAAGCATTTTAAATTTAATGTTGTTATCAATAGAATGCTTCGACTACTTCACTACTACATTGCAGTTAGCTGCCTTCCTTCGTATTGGCAGCGAGGCTATTGGCAACTATGCAACTAATTGGTATCGTCGCGGGAGCCGCGGTCACTCATTGTATAAGTAGACCAGGAGAGCTGGAAGCAAGGCTAGTGCATGCAGTGGGGGCTCCAGAGAACCTGTGAAGGGGGAGTTTATAACGTATACAATTCCCAAGATATACACTGAAAGGGAAATTATGGAGACGCCACTGCACTGACGACACAGCTATTGTATATTTGTGGCACCATTTTAGCGTCGCAATTTAATTTCGCGGTGTCCAGGGACTCCCATGACCTCGCTCGAGGCTTTTACCCAATTGGAATTGTCTAGGGTTTGGTTTGGGCCCCAGGTACCTTTAGATTTTGGTCCTAAGTTTCATCGATGAAGCAGTTTTGCCAGTGAGAAGACTGGACTTGCGGAGCGAAAGGCTAATACTAAATTCGTCGAAGATTTAAAAGTATCTATTGTTTAGTATAGTTATCTAAGGCTACGTTCGTCCGCGACAGGCGGCTTGCTAGCGCCTAGAGCCTAGCGTGTCACGCGTGTCGAGTGACGGAAGTGAAACAAACTTAGGTACAGGGTAGTGATTCTCTCAAAAGCAAAGGTGAGCGAATGCAGGAGTGAATGTCCAAGCGGCGAGTTTAAGTAGTCCCGTCCCGTCAGAGCGAGCAAAACACATTTTATTTCAATTAGGCCGCCTTATACGTTCGAGAAGCCATGCTGCCAAATTGAATACACGTGCTGAAATGTGTTTTGTTCGCTTTGACGGGACTACTTAAAGTCGCCGCTTGGACATTCACTCCTGCGTTCGCTCAACTTTGCTTTTGAAAGAATCACTACCCTGAAATCTTCGCAACCAGCCGCACCGCGCGCTCGGGGCCTTCGCTAGACTACTCGCAAGGTGAGTGGAGGCATCTTGTATTTTAAAACAACACAAAAATCATTGTACAGATCCTTACCTTGGGGACATCTTTTTTCTACAACTTTCATAATGTTCAATACCTGCATAAAACTACTGTGTTTCGAATATTTTAGAAAAAATCTCACATGTTTGTGAGTCTTTACGGTACAGTGACAGGTGTTTTCTTTGACAATACCTCAAGCTGTCAATTCACTCAATAGAGTGAATTGACAGAATTAGGAATACCTATCATAGAGAACATTTAACATGGAAGCCGGACGATAAGATAAACTTCGCATTAGCTATCTTTTTCTACTTTTTAGATTACGTATTACATAAGAGGAAATGAAACAAAAAGTAAACAGTTTTTTCTTCTTTAGTTGTAATTTTAGACGTCCTAATGGACCTTGATATAGGTATCATACAAAATGCACACGAACCTCCAGGGGCCTGTTTTATAAAGCTACAAATTTCAATTTACAGGTTACAAGTTTCCATTTGACACAACCTCGACCAATGACGACTAGCCATCAGAGCAGTATTGCCAGTTTAGACCAGTAAAATTGTAACTTGCAGCTTTATAAAACGTGCCCCAGTAGGTACCTACTACAAAATCAAAATGTTTGTATTGCGAATAGAGAGTAAATTTGATGTCTGGGTGATTTCTTCATTTAGTAGTGTAGTTGGACGCGATTTTGTGCTCCGGTAAATACATGAAATTCTGAGCAATATATCAATTTAAATTTCTGTGTGGGTTAGGTTAGGTAGTGGTAGTGGCTAAGTAGTGACCCGCTTACGCAGCTAGCGGTCCGTGGTTAAATTCCCGGTCAGGGTAAATATTCGTGTGATGAGTGCGAGTAGGTATTTGTTTCTGAGTCTTGGGTGTTTTATATGTAACTATATAGTAATAATAGTATGTATTTTTCACTACATAAGTATCTTTATCGTTGCCTAGTACCCAGAATACAAGCCTAGAACCTAGTTCGGGACTACTTCTAGGTCGATTTTTGTAAGATTTTCCCGTTATATTATTATTCAGGTATTTATTCAATGTCGTGTAATGCCGCGCAGCGCGAGCTGCCAATAGCGGCCTGCACACGTAAAGTTCGGACCGCGGGAACGCCACGCGCCGTTGAAGTGTAGGGTGAGAGGTATAATGACAACTCAAGAGTCTGGAGAAATACTATTCTTTATTGGTAAATTGTATAGCTTATATACTATGGTTTCTAGTCAGTATCAAGGTCTAGGGTTAATGGTGTGGAACTTATGATTATGCATTGTCAGCGGATTTAAACTATAAAACTTAATAGAGGCTATAAAGTTTTATAGCATCGTTAAACTAATAATTAGAGAAGAGGTAGGTATCAGCTGTATGTATCAGCTGTTACATTAGTGACCTCACTACAGCTTTCCCCTTTTTTTTTGAGACAAAAATTGTAACAAAACAATTTTTGGCTTAGGTTTACTTAATTTACTTATGGGTATGGTATACATTATAAATTCTTAAACTATCTTAATGTTATCTGATTACAGTTTATCTTACGTTTAGGTTACATGTTTCTTATATGGCTATGAAGTACATTGTTGCATTTACTTTTATGCTTGCAAGGAGTATTATGATATTTATTGGTTAAGCATATTTAATCGTCGTTAAATATGAGGATAGCGGTCCCTTATTTGGTGGTGGTGTTTGATTGTCTGTTTTTGTTATGGTTTAGTTTCTATACTTTTATTTCTTATGACAAATGTTGTGTTTTATTTATTCATTAATCTTGTTCTTGCTTTGTGTAGTCGTTTTTCCCTGTATTATTTTTATTATTCTAAACATGTCTTTCTTTTCGTTGGATCCCACACTTGTGTGTGTTTTCGACTTATCTTTAAATTTTAGTGTACGGCATGGTGTACCGTTTTATTTTTCTACCATGCGTACTGTGGCGGGTTCGCCCCAATGGTTAAGTGTGTTCGTTGTTTAATTTATATGCTGTAGGGTTTTGTTCTATTTTTATGCACAATGTATTCTTTACCTAAAACTAATATTTTTACATTCGTACCTTGATCTTCAATTACAGTATATGGTCCCTTATACACTGGGTCCATTTTATTTCTATCTTCTTTTTTAACTAATACTAAATCTCCTATCGTATAGTTTATGGGATTAGTTTTTAAATCATAACTTATTTTTCTATCTATTTTTGACTTAATTAAATTATTTCTAGCATCCTCTTGGGATTTTTGTAATCTATACTTAAATTCTATTGGATATGAATCATAATTATACATTGGATCTACTTGGGTTATAATATTATTTGGTATACGACATAACTTTCCAAACACTAATTCATATGGTGTATATTTAGTTGCTGAATGCATTGTCGTATTATATGAAAAACACCAATATTGCAACCAATCTGACCACTGGTGAGCTTGGTTATTTGTTTGTATCCTTAAAAATGCTCCTAAAGCTTTATGTGAATTTTCTAAAGAACCTAGGCTTTCGTGGTGGTAAGCGGTTGATTGCAATTGTTTTATTCCTAAAATATTACATATTTCGCGCATAGTTGATGAAATGAATTCACTTCCCTTATCTGTTCCAATTTCTTTTGGAATTCCATATCGCAATATGAAATTATCAACTAATGCTCTCGCGACTGTGTCTGTTTCCTTATTTAGAAGTGGATATGCCTCTACGTATTTTGTGAGCTCGCACTGTAACGTAAGTATATAGCAATATCCGTTGGTATCTTTAGTTAGGGGTCCGCATAAATCTAAGAATACCTTATCGAAAGAAGCTGTGGCCGTACTAGTAATACAAAGTGGTTGTTTTACATTTTTATGATATTTTTGTGTTTGGCAAGTATGACATGTTTTTACGAATTTCACAATGTCATTATCCATTCCTGGCCAGTAGTAGTAACGCTTCACGTTATTGGTCATTCTTCGAATCCCCGCGTGACCGCTTGTAGGTAATAAATGAAAATCGTTCAATATGACGCGTCTGTCATCTTTATTATTTATTTTTGTGACACCTTTAATGATACATAATCGGGGTCCGGACCCTGTACCATATTTGTTTATATATTGAGCTAGCTCTGTTATTGTACACGCGGTGTCTTTGTTATATAGTATGCATACTTCCTTTATTTGTTGTGCCTTGCAAAATGCACCTAATGCCCTCGCGAGAAAAGCTCGTTTCGTACGCGATTGAATACTAGGCTTGACACACAATGTCGCCAAGGATGGCGAGTACACGATTTCATTATTTTGACTCGTAACGTAATCTTTTTGTTCGAGTATTTTGCAATAGTCATGCTCATTGAAACTTAATTCTGGTAAATTTTCTGGTTTTTTTAGGAGTTCCACTATTCTTGGTTGATCAGACCCATCACGGTGGTAGTCCTTATTTCTTGAGTCATTGTTTATGTTTTGCTCTTTCATTCGTTTTGTTTGTGCTCTGGTCATCACTGATACCACTTGTTTTGTCATATTTTTGAGTTCTTCGCTAGTTATTTCTATTCTAGATAACGCGTCTGCAGCTACATTATCTTTACCTTTCAAATATTCTACCGTGAAGTCATATTCTTCTAGACATAAACGAAATTTGGTGAGTCGGCTTGATGGATTATTCATTCCAAATAAATAGATTAGTGGGCGGTGGTCTGTGATAATTTTAAACTTTCGCCCGTATATGTATGGTCTAAAATATTTCACTGCCCATACGATGGCTAGTAATTCCTTATCCGTTGTGGGATAATTTTTTTCTGCTTTATTTAAAGGTCTACTTGCATATGCTACTGGTAATCCATTTTGATTGGATAATAAACTTCCAACAGCTGTGCCTGATGCATCTGTGTGTATCGTGAACGTGTTGTTATCTGAGAAATCCGGATATTGTAGTACTGGTGGGGTACTAATGTTTATTTTTAACTTTTTAAATGCATTTTCACATTGTTCTGTCCAATTAAATTCTACGTTTTTCTTTAATAAATTTGTTAAAGGCTGGGTTATTTCGGAGAAATTTTTAATAAACTTTCTGTAATAATTTACAAATGCTACAAAACGTCTGACCTCATCTGCGTTTTTTGGTACTGGATAATTTTGAACTATTGTTATCTTCTTTGGATCAGGTTTTATTCCTTCGGGAGTTACTACATGTCCTAGGTATAAAATTTCTTTTTGCATAAAATTGCATTTTAATGGGTTCAGTTTAAAATTTACTTTTCTTAATCTTTCGAAAACATCAATTAAGTTTTTATTATGTTGTTGTAAATTTCGACCCATGACAATGATGTCATCTAAATAAACTATGCATTGTATGTAGTTTAGTCCAGACATAGCTATGGTCATAGCTCTGCTGAAAGCATTTGGGCTAGTTTTTAGTCCCATTGGTAATCGTTTCATCTGATAGTGTTTATCTGCTATAAACGCGGTATATTTTCTGCTTTTGGGATCTAGTTTGATTTGATAATAACCTTGGTTTAAATCTAAAGTGCTAAAATACATAGCACCGGTTAAAGAATCTAGGATCTCAGTGATGTTGGGCAAGGGGAATTTATCGTTTTCAATTACGTCATTGACTTTTCTATAATCTATTACTAATCTCCATTTCTTTTCTCCACTCGAGTCTGTTTTCTTGGGAACGAGGAGTAATGGACTTGCCCATTCCGACTGGGATTCTTCAATGATGTCATTTTCTAACATTTGTTTTATTTGTGTATTTATCTCTGATTTTTGTGATTGAGGTAAACGATACGGTTTACTATATATTGGTGACACGTTTTCTTTTAATCGTATTTTTTGTTCATATAGGTTTGTAGTATTTAAAGAGTCTCCTGGGAGTTGAAATATGTCGGCGTATTTCGCGCAAATACTAGCAATGGACTTACTTTCCTCCTTATTTAAATTTTCTAATTTTAAAAATGAAAATAATAATTTTTCATCTCACTAGCTCGGAAAGCCCTTTTTGTTTGTTTGATATCTATTGAGAAAATCGCTTTTTATCCACATGTGAAGAAAGAGTTTTGACATTTGAAGGCAGCTTATTTTTTTTTCTTGAGTTTTATTCCAGTGGGAAAGGCAAAGGACATTGATCCATACAGCCTAGTGAAGGCAGCTTAAGTGATATTTGACAGCTAACAAAAATGTAAAACGTTAAGTGCTGAATTTTTAACGTCACAATTAATGAATTGCATCGAGTAAAAAACACAAAAAAAAAATGTATTTACAAAGAGGTAAATAAATAATAATTGATAGTAAAAACCCTTTTTTATATTTTCCTCGCTGTAGTGAGGTGAAAAGTTTTGTGTTATACACGGGTGAAAAGTTATTTTACGTCTCGTGTGTTGAAACACTCACTACGCTCAGGATTCTATTTTTGAACCACTCGCTCCGCTCGTGGTCAATCATAGAATCCTTTCGCTAGCTCGTGTTTCAAATGAACACTCGCAGGTAAAATACAACTTTCCCCCCTTGTATAACAAATAACTATTACTCTATCTGCATTTGTTTTACATTTTTCAAATGAAAAACAATTATAGTCTCGTAATGGTCTTATTTGTGGTGTGAAATTGTTTAAAGTTATGTGTTCCTCGCGCGTGTTTAAAACTTTTACTGTTATTTTTCCTTTTTTGCTACAAGTTATGGAATTCGCTACAAAAATTCCTTCAGCAATTTCACTTGACAATATTACGCAATCCTCTGCACAGTTTGTTGAAACTTGTATTATTGATTCACTTCGTGCTGGTATCTGTATTTGATTTGAACTATTTATTTCGTTATTATAATTTTTTAAAGTTAATGGTATTGTAATTATTTTGATGTTATTATTTAACGTGATTATCTCTTTCTCGTAATTTATGACACTTTTATATTTTTTTAAGAAATCTTGTCCAATAATTCCGTCAGCTTGTAATGGTAATTTTGGAAATACATGAAATTTATGTTCAAAAGTTTGGTTTTTTGCCTGTAAGTTTAAAGTAATTATATTGTATGACGTTATATTTCCTCCTACTCCGTTAATGTGAGTCGTCTTGGGTGTCATATGACTACCGGCTGATATCGCTGCGTCATGTGTTATGGCGCTTAGGCTTGCGCCCGTGTCAATAAGCCATATGTGCGTTTTGCCGTTTATTGCAAACTGAACTGAATTCATATGACTATACGTTAGAATGTAGTTTTTTTTTAGGGACGAAAAAATTTTAACTCTTCCGACATATCGCTAGTATTTTGTTCACTTCCTATCACCGTATTAACTTGATGACGTCTGTATGATGGATTTTGACGTCGGCCACGATAACTTGTATGTGTACGCCTGTAAAAGTTATTCGCGGTTCTTAGTGGTCTATAATTATTTGTTTGTGCGTACTTTCCTGTGGGTTTATTTTGCGCACTTGTACCCGGTTGCGTGCGAGTGTATTTACCCATAGGTGTACTATAATGTCCTCGGTAAGGTCTACGGACATTGTATCCTTTTTTCCGTAAGTGGAACATTTGTTCCGGTCCAGGTGTGGGTGTTATAGACACTTCCTGGTCTTTTGCTCCCTGTATAGCGTCTTTGAGCGAGGTGTAATTTCGGGACGCTATAATGGTACTCAACTTATCATTTCGTAATCCCTCTGCGAACTTTGTAATTGCCGTTTTTTCATTTAAGGGTTGTAAAATGGTGTAGGCTTCTGGTTTTCCATTTGCCTGCGTTATTGTGAGGTTTACAAATAAATCCTCCAATTCTTGTCCGAAACGTTCGATGGACCTATTCCCTTGTTTTGCTGTCGTTAGTTTGGCTTGTATCGCGGTTGCTGATTTAATAGGTAAAAGATGGAGCTTCATTTCATCAATTAAATCGCTTATTTTTGTATGGTTACCTGATATTCTAAGTTTGGCATTTTGCGTTAGTCTTGTCTTAATTACAAAATTAATCAATAACTTGTAGTCTGTATCCTTAATCATTGCGGAATATAAGTCTATGGCATCTATAAGTTGCTTTGTGACGGCTTCCGAGCCGTCCATGACTGGTAACAATGATACAGCTGTTTTTAGGTCAAAGCTGTCGTTTGACGTCATTGTGATTAAATTTTTGTTGTCTTGTTCGTATGTTGTTATAATTTTACTATAAACTTCCTCTATTTTTAGAAAGTAAGACTGAATTAATTCACTGTCTTTTACTGATAGTTCTGATTTTTCTAATTTGGAGCTATATTGTTCTATATATATTTCGTACTGCTTATATAGTGTTTTTACTTGTTGAAGTTTATTTTGGCCAATAGCCTCAGTTCGGCGTTTTGGTCCTAACTTTCTAATATCCTCTTGTAGTGATTTTAATTGGTTATATAACTCCTGAATTGAAGTCATTAATAAAGTTTACAAATATATGGGTTATTAGTGCTGACTAATTTCGGGTAAGCGAACAATACAAGGTTTTACATAGTTATAGTTAGGGTTATCTTAAATTGATACCTTCATAACGTTGCTGTGCTGTGCTGTTTGTGGGTAGCTGCTGCTGCTGCTTCGTGGACTTGTTGCTAGACGATCTGCTCTGGCCGGTTCCGCATCGTTGCTGCTACTGCTTGGCGCTCGATCTTTTTAGTTAGACATTCGTGGATCTTCTTCCACAATGCATAGATGAATATGATGCATACGACAATGAGTAGTGTCGTGGTCAAATAAATCGTAACTTCGCCTCTGTAGGTTTGGCTCGTGGTTGCGTCGTTGGACTGGCCGTTCTGAGCGATGATGACCTCTTCTTTTTTATCTTCTTTCGTGCATTGATGTCCCATGTCGTGCTTGGAGCTGCGGCGGATCGGTTTTTTCCGCTGGTCCCTTGGAGCTGGCTTGAGCTGGCTTTTGCTGGCTGAAGCTGGCTTGAGCTGGCTTTTGATGGCTGGAGCTGGCTTTTGCTGGCTGGTGATCGGTTTTCGGCTGGTTACTTGGTTGGTCCGAGCGGCGGCGTGCTGACTGAAGCTGAGGCTGCCTCGAGCAGCCCGACTGGCAGGGTCGCCATGAAGTGTAGGGTGAGAGGTATAATGACAACTCAAGAGTCTGGAGAAATACTATTCTTTATTGGTAAATTGTATAGCTTATATACTATGGTTTCTAGTCAGTATCAAGGTCTAGGGTTAATGGTGTGGAACTTATGATTATGCATTGTCAGCGGATTTAAACTATAAAACTTAATAGAGGCTATAAAGTTTTATAGCATCGTTAAACTAATAATTAGAGAAGAGGTAGGTATCAGCTGTATGTATCAGCTGTTACATTAGTGACCTCACTACACCGTTCCAATCTTCGTTTCGAACCGTACGTGTAAATGCAACTGTAATAGTAAAATAGTAAAAAATGTACGGTTCGGAACGAAGATTGGAACAGCGCGTGGCGTTGTCACGGTTTCTCATTGTAGAAGTGTAGCAGGAGAGCTAGAAACAAGACTGGCGTGTGGAGTTGGGGCTCTAGTAGATGGTGAGGGGAGAGGGGATTACAAGGTACATAGTCGATATGTTACTATTGTACATTTCTGGTACCATTTTATCGCCACAATTTAATTGTCGGGGGACACTAATCACTACGCCCGCGGCCCGGTTGGCCTTTTCTATTGGCCGCTCTGGACAAGTGGCCAGACTCTCCAATGGGTTAAAGGCGGCCCTGCCCGTGCTGCCGTGATACCAATGAAAGCGGCTAGCTGCATGGTAGTGGTATAAACATTTTAAATTTAATTTGGTTATCAATATGGTAAGCTGCTTAGAATAACTACATTGCAGTTAGGTGCTTTCATTGGTATTGGCAGAGCGGCTATTGGCACCTAATTGGTATCTTCTATTGGTGTAGAAGTGGAGGAGGAGAGCTGGAAGCAAGGCTAGTTCATGCAGGGGGAGCTCCAGAGGACAGGTGAAGGGGTAGGTTATAACGTATACAATTCCCAAGATAAGTTAATCCAGGCCCAGACTTAAGTCGTAAGTTTCGTGATAAGACCTGACTTGCCTACGAGCGGGTGAGGTTAATAATTCGTCGAAGATTTAAATGTGTTATATACGTCCTCCACAAATGGCTTGCGCCTAGAGCCTAGCGTGTCACACGTGTCGAGTAGCGAAGTGAAACCAACGTCTGAAATCGCAACCGACCGCGCCGCGCGCTCAGGCCTTCGCTAGACGACTACTCGCAAGGTGACAAGCTTAGCCTCTAAGCGCTTAGCAAGCCGTCTGTCAGTGTGGACGTAGCCCAAGAGAATAAACTACTACGGGTAGTTAACGTATTTTGTATTTTAAAACCACAAACAAATCATTAAATCGATCCGTACCTTCAGTGCATCTTATTTCTACAAGTTTCATGATGTTCAATACCTGCATAGTGTTTTGAATATTTATAAAAAATCTCACATGTTGTGAGTTGCGGTACAGTGACAGCTTTTTTCATCGATAATAAATAACTCTAGTTGTCCAATCACTCTATTTCTATTCTATAGCTAAAGCTTAAGACACATAATACACTACACTATACCTATAGGTGAATATAGGTACTGAAAGCGGTTATTAGGCTAAGTACCAAATACAGAAAAACGGAATGCTTATAACAAGGCGAATTTATTTCAGTATGTTTGTCAAGACACTTTTCCTCTGAAATAGCTGACGCTATTGTATTATTTCGTGGTCCACATGATACTTTTTGAGGAATAAATTGGATCATATTTGTAGGGTTGCGTACCCAAAGGAAAAAAGGGAGCCCTATTGTGATCACTTTTTTGTTAAGGTTCACTTCCTTCACTTCCCTTGCCTACGAGTTACGAGTAAACGTACCTACCCCCTTTTAGTGCTAGTACACGATTTCGTGAGTTTTTGGTACCGCTTACAAAAATTCTGATTATAATATCTCTGAATGTAGTAAAAATCGCTGAACATACATATGTACATAGGGGTCAAATCGATAGCTTTTTAGCTGCTCTATTAGCCCTAGGCGGTTTGACGTCGATTTATGGGACACCCTGTCTAATAGATAGTTATACAATAAATAATACTTATATTTCTATAGTAATAATGCACATAAATCAGTCTTGTTTTTGGTAAATCTTATTATTATTATACGTACATAGTTTTACCTTATTTAAAAAACACCTTAGGATCAATATCGGCAGTACACTTGCCCATCAAGGCACATTACATTTATTTAAAAATAATATCGCAATTATATTACGACTACCAAATAGGCAATTTTTAGCAGTGCTTGTCATCCATTGCGACATATCTTGACTTCCTTCTAACTGCCATCTATGGGAGCTGAAAGAAGCAATAAGTACGTTATAAGAATTAATTAGATATAAACCACGAATTAATTGCGACCGTACTTTCAGAGCGAACCTCAACTTGGGGCTACCATCACATACTAAAGCAGTGCAGTTTATGTTGAGAGAAAGGGACAGAACACAGGACTGTATTAACTGTCATGATAACCAGATAACTCTTAAACGGCCCAAGCAATTTTCATCAAACTTAGCTAAAAACTAAACAAGCAAATTAAATAAACCGCGTCCGATTCAGTCCATTATTTTGCAAGCTAAATTACATACAGATACACAGATACACGTACGTAAAATTTATGTATAATGAGCCTCTGTTGGCGCCGATGCTAAACATATATATGATAACTAAACTTAGAATGTTATCTCACTTTTGGCATCATTTAAACTAACGTAGGACACATTTAATTTGTTGCATAAACGGTACAAAAAATCGATTGTAGTTAGTTCTTTCGGACTCAATCGAGTCCTTCAACAGGGCATGAATTAAATAAGTATGTGATCTTTGATCGAGGAACGAGTGCGTTCACGACGGTGGCGCTCCCCGGCCTCCCCGCGTGCGAGCATCGATTCCTAGTGAGTCCCATGATAAACACGCACGCATACGCACATAAACACACTTTAACATTTTTGAATATTAACGGTCACTTGAAGCGAAAAGATAAATTAAATGCTCTATTCTACTTGGTACTTTAGACATTTTGTTGTAATGTTTTTAACTCAGCCGCCATTACTGTCAAGTATATGAGAGTTAACAGTATGATAACGTCTAAAACGCAATATGGTTTTACCGAATAGAATAGAATCCCATTTTAGGTGTGTCAAAACGCATGGAGATAATCTTAAATCACATTTAAGACAAAAACTAGATTTAATAAAACTTTTTCTTGGCCCTTGGGATTTCAACTAGATTCAATTTTTTTGTGCTCTAATACGAAGTAGGATTGGTAAAAAGGGCCTTACCGCACCACATTCCCTGCGGGTACCTTTACACGGAACCTCTGTTGCCTTGTTCAGCGTGTTGGCTTGTTTTTGTCCCTGCAGATGCATGTATATCATCGCTAGGACCCCAACACCGATCACCAGGCACGCGGATATGGGCCCCGTCGTGTCGTCACTTGGAGGAGAGCTGGAGGCAAGGCTGGCGTATGGAGTGGGGGCTCCAGTAGACGGTTTATTATGTACATAGTCTATATGTGCCCACAAAATTAAACTAACAGCATGGTACATGGGTGAATATCAAAAATATTGTACATAGTTAAGGACTTAAGTAATTGACACAACGATAACTTTCTACCGTTGTGTGACGAAAATTTGTCATACGATCTTATGACTAATTTTCGTCACACAAGGGAAAAAGGGAAAAAATTGGTGTTTTTAATTGAGTCCTTAACTATATGCACAATATTTTTGATATGCACCCACATAGCTTTAATTTTCGGGGGACGCTGATAACTACGCCCGCGGCCCGGCCGGTCTTTTCCATTGGGCGCTCTGGGCAAATGCCCAGACCCCCCAATGGGTTAAAGGCGGCGCTGCCATGATACCAAAGAAGGCGTCTAACTGCGTGGTAGTGGTATAAGCATTTTAAATTTAATGCATTTATCAATAGGGTCGAATGCTTCGAATACTACATTGCAGTTAGGTGCCTTCTTTGGTATTGGCAGCGAGACTATTGGCACCTAATTGCTATCGTCACGGGAACCGCGGCCACTCTGTAGAAGTGGAGGAGGAGAGCTGGAAGCAAGGCTAGTGCATGCAGTGGGGGCTCCAGAGAACCTGTGAAGGGGGAGTTCATAATGTATACAATTCCCAAGATATACACAGAAAGGGAAATTATGGAGTCGCCACTGCACTGACAGCACAGCTATTTTATATTTGTGGCACTATTTTAGCGACACAATTTAATTTCGCGGTTTCTAGGGACTCCCATTACGTCGCTCGAGGCTTGTACCCAATTGAAATTGTCTTGGGGTTTGGTTTAGGCTCCAGGTACCTTTAGACTTTGGTCGTAAGTTTCATCGATGAAGCCGCTTTGCCAGTGATAAGACCGGACTTGCCTACGAGCGGACGAGTTTAATAATTCTTCGAAGATTTAAAAGTATTGTTTGGTATAGTGAGGCTACGTCCGCGATAGGCGCAGGCTAGCGCCTAGACACCTAGAGCCTAGCGTGTCACACGTCAAGCTGACACGCTAGCCTCTAGGCGATTAGTAAGCCGCCTGTCAGTGCGAACGCAGCCCAAGGGTTGAACTACTGCGGGTAGTTGAGGCATTTTGTATTTGAAAACAACGCACAAATCATCAAAACGATCCGTACCTTGAGGGCATCTTTTTTCTACAAGTTTCATGATGTCCATACAATTCCCAGAGAGGGAAATTATGGAGTCGCTACTGCACTGACGCGACGGCACAGCTATTGTATATTTGTGGCACCATTTTAGCGACACAACTTTATTTCGCGGTGTCCAGGGACTCCCATGACCTCAATTCAATTGTATGTCATGATACCTGCATTGTGTTTCGAATATATTTATAAAAAATCTCACATGTTGTGACTTGCGGCACAGTGACAGCTTTTTTCTTTGACAATACCATGACAATACCTCTAGCTCACAGATTTTTCAATATTTCTATTCTGTAGCTAAAGCTTGAGACACACTACATTATATAATATACGTGAATAAAGACTGGAATAAAGGTAATGAAAGCGGTTTTCAGGTTTTCCTTCCAAATACTGAAAAACGGAACGCTTATAAGGCGACTTTATTGCAGTCTGTTTGTCAAGACCCTTTTACTCTGAAATGGCTGACGCTATCGGGCTGCAATCAGGAATAAAAATAGTATTTACTTAGTGGTCCACATGACACCTTTTGGAGATGTTTGATCATGTTGTTAATTTTACTTCGGACAGCGCCTAAAGGGTAAAAGGGAGCCCTATTGTTCTCTCTGTTACTGCAAAAGCTCCAACACTCCCTAGCTGTGACTCCTGCTCTCCGATGACTCGGACAGGAGTGGCAGTTGCTGACATCGGGTGGCAGGCGACGTGTGGTTGTAAGAGAGGGCCTAGGTTGCGTGGAGTGTTAGGTTGAACTGCGACCCTACAGCGCGAGCCGAGCGAGCCAGCCTAACGTTTGCATATTCTATAGGCTTCATACTTTCGATCGGTATGTAATTTATCGATTAAACAAGCAACAGCAATTTTTAAAAAGTTCGTTTTTAGTTTTTTTTTTATTATATAAGTACTGGACTGAAATTTTTCAGTCAACCTATTCGCCATATATTACCTTACCATATTAAATTTCCTACTATCTATAGGATCTCCTACTATAGCAGTCTCAAAAAAAACACATCCAAATCGGTCCATCCGTGGTTAGGTTGCCACAGACAGACACACAGACACATAGACACGCAGACCAGACATGTAGGTACTATCAGCCCGGAACCCTGACTTACCATAGAACTGTGTCACAGTGAACGTTATGGTTCAAGTAGTAAGAAGTGTGAAACCAATCGTTTTATAACGTCACTGTGACACCGTTCTATGATGAGTTAGAGTTCTATTTTGATGATAGTTCACGCACACATACATACCTACGTTTAACAATATTATACCCTTTTCATGGTGGGGTTACTAAAAGAAATGAAAAATATATGTATAAGGATAAAACATTTATTAAAAACTGGTCAAGTACGAGTCGGACTCGCGCACCGAGGGTTTCGTACTGTCGTACAGTAGGTATTATTTGGAGATATAATAATAAGAATTTATTCATATATATGAGGTTATACAAACAATGACGGACAAAGATATTTCTGACAAAAAGGAGTTATAGCGGCAGCTACTAGCGTTGCAGTCTGAGTGGACGACAATTTTCTAATTGGAGGGGGATTGGGTATAACTTTTTATTGAAAAAGGGATAAAGTGAGTTTTAGTTAAATTGAGCGTCAAAAGGTTATGAGATAGCCAACTACTAAATTATGTTCTTATTACTCTCAGCAATTAACTTGACTTCTGCCCAATCAGTTCCATCTATCACGACCGCTGTGTCATCTGTATAATTAAACATTTTGCAATTAGGGAGTTTAATGTCGCACAAGTGATTGATATAAATTAACAATAGAGTAGGCCCGAGAATTGACCCCTGTGGGACGCCGTATACAATGCTAACTTCGTCACTTTGAAATCTGTTAATAGTGACTCTTTGAAAACGATTAGTTAAATAATCACTGAAAATGTCGTGTGCAATGCCTCTCACACCTACATTAATATATAACTTGGATAAGAGAAGAGGGATATGGACAGTGTCGAAGGCCTTTTTAATGTCAAGAAAGATACCCATACATTTTTTACCCTGATCTAGTTTCGTATAAATATGAGTGGTTAGATCAACAACAGCGTCCTCCGTGGAGATACCCAATCGGAAGCCGTACTGATACTTGAATAATATGTTGTTTTTATATAGAAAAGTAATAAGACGCCTGTTTAAATTTGCGAGAATTTTAGAAAGGGTAGTTAGAATCGAAATTGGCCTATAATTAGAAATAATTATGTTTGTCGCCACTTTTGTGTATATTATGAACTAACGCTTTTTAAAGGAATTAAGGGATAAAGCAGCAGCAATTAGCAGAGAGAAATACTGCAGATGTGTTTTATAACAAGATTTAATATATTGCGGTTGGATTTAAGTATAATCGGCGATATATTATCGATGCCAGTGCCTGAGTCCGTGCGCAACCCCATGATAATAGATCTTATTTCTTTCAAGTCAGTATCAAACAAGACACAATGGTCTTGTTTGATACTGACTTGAAAGAAATTAGGGGTATGCATTTCTTTAAGGCATAGAAAAGAACTAGCGAAATAGACGAACAGGGCTTCTATTTCCCGCGTCACCAAAACAGACAAGTCTTAGCGGCCTTTACACGTAAAGTTCGGACCGCGGGAAACACCACGCGCCGGTCCAATCTTCGTTCCGAACAGTAAATTTTTTACTATTTTACTATTACAGTTGCATTTATACGTACGGTTCGGAAGGACGATTGGAACGGCGCGCGTGGCGTTTCCCGCGGCGGTCCGAACTTTACGTGTGCAGGCCGCTAATCTCTTTAACGTCGTAATCTCAGTCATATTATTCAATTTAAAACGATTCTTCGACGAATGACACAAATACTGAATTACGCTGTCGCCAGTGTGACGCTATGTGACTCTACGAGCTCTCAAAATGGTTTCAACGGATTTTTCTTTCGCTATCTCTTTCGCACTCGTACTTATGTTTTACGCGAAAAATAAAATGAAGTCGTCGAATATTTTACATTATTGTAAAAATTTACAAAAATCTTGAAAAAATCTGCATTTAAACTTAGGCTATTCAAAATGGACCTTATTACATAGAAAATAAGGTTCATGACAAAATGAGTACGCGTCGGCTTAAGGTGCAAACCGGCTTAATCCATTTTTAGGATTTTGCAGGTTTGCATTCTACATAAGTACATGAAATAAATTGCAAATCTGCTGATTCTTAGAAATGGATTTAGCAGGTTTGCACCTTAAGCCGACACGTAGGTTCTTTAGCGCTTTCCAACGATTTTATCCGACTCGCGCTTGACCGTTTTACTGGCAGTGTGTGATTAAGTACTCTGTGGGTAGTGTTTGTCATCCAGTGCTGTTTCTTGACTTTCTTCTAACTGTCATCGATCGGGCCTCTATGTCGATGGCACTGAAAGAAGCAATGAGTTAGGTTTTAATAATTAATTCGATAAAAGTCACGAATACGAAGTACTTTCAGAGCTGAGGATTACCATGACATACTAAAACAGCTGGCCTATTACCTAACGCATTCGCAACCGTTTTCATTTTGACAGTCCGAAGGCGTCTACAAAATAAAAATAATTGTTTTCAAAACATTGTATTTATTGTAAATGTGTCGATTGCAATTGCGAGTGCGTTAGGCAACAGGCCCGCTGATCAGTTTAGGTTGAGAGGAAGTTACAAAGCTGTATTAGTGCTATAGATCTCTCCCTTTCACGGTCCTAATAAATAAATAAAAAATAAATAAATATCAGGGGACAATGTCACACCAATTAACCTAGTCCCAAACTAAGCTCTAGGCTTGTACTATGGGTACTAGACAACGATAAACATACTTATATAGATAAATATATACTTAAATACATAGAAAACATCCATGACTCAGAAACAAATATTCGCGCTCATCACACAAAATCTGCCCTTACCGGGATTTGAACCCAGGACCACTAGCTTCGTAGGCAGAGTCACTACCAACTAGGCCAGCGCGTCGTCAAATACGTGTTAAGAACTCAATACGAGTCCTTCAACAGGCCATGAAGTAAATATACTGTGATCTGTGATGTAAACCAGATTCTTCTTTTTTGTTCTCTAAAACGAAATAGGAATGGCAAAAAGGGTCTTACCCCGTCATTTTCCCCGCAGGTACATTTAAACGGAATCCCTATTGCTTGGTTCGGCCTCATGCTCTTAGCTCGGCATGGCTTATCTGGTCGGTTGTGCGTATGCTTGTATATTATCGCTTGGATCCCAACACCGATCATCAGGCTCGCGAATAAGGGCCCTGCTGGAAGCAAGGCTGGCGTCTTAGTAGACGTAGCTATTACTATTGTATATTTCTGGCACCATTTTATCGCCACGATTTAATTTTCGTGGGACACGGATCACTTCGCCCGCGGCCCAGCCGGTCTTTTCCATTGGCCGCTCTGGACAAGTGGCCAGACCCTCCAATGAAGGCGGCTAGCTGCATGGTAGTGCTAAAAGCATTTTAATCTTAATATAGTTATCAATAGGGTAGAATGCTTCGACTACTCTATATGGCAGTTAGGTGCCTTCGTTGGTATTGACAGAGAGGCTATTGGCACCTAATTGGTATCGTCGCGGGAGCCGCTGTCACTCATTGTAGAAATGGAGGAGGAGAGCTGAAAGCAAGGCTAGTGCATGCAGTGGGGGTTCCAGAGGACATCTGAAGGGGGAGTTTATAATGTATACAATTCCCAATACACAGAAAGGGAAATTATGGAGTCGCCACTGCACTGACGGCACAGCTATTGTATATTCGTGGCACCATTTTAGCGCCACAATTTAACTTCCCGGTGTCCATGGACTACCATGACCTCGCTCGAGGCTTGTACCCAATTGGAATCGTCTAGGGATTTGGTTTGGGCTCCGTACCTTCACACTTTGGTCGTACGTTTCATCGATGAAGCTGCTTTGCGATGATAAGACCGGACTTGCCTACGAGCGGGTGAGGTTAATAATTCGTCGAAGATTTAAAAGTATTGTTGAATATAGTTATAAGTACCAATTTCACCAAACGATGTTTAATTTAATCGACTTTTAGTTCATACATTTTGACAGCTGTTAACGCTCTAAGGGTGCGGCTCCATTTAGGCGGAGAAGAGCAGAGCGGAGAGGAGACGTGTAGGGATTGACCAATCATATTAGTTGAAATCCACATCTCGTCCCCGCTCCGCTTCAGTGGAAACAGACAAACGGAGACGAGCGGAGCGGAGAGGAGACGTAACTGCATTACTACATTGTAATCACTCCACTCAGCTCCGCTCGTCTCCGCCTCAGTGGAATCACTTAGCTCTTTTCACAGCTCTGCTCCACTCAGCTCCGCTCGTCTCCGCCTCAGTGGAGCCGCAGCCTTATCGTCTGTTAAGTGGTTAACATCGTTTGGTGAAATTGGTACTAAGGCTATGTCCGCGACAGGCGGCTTGCTAGCGCCTAGAGCCTAGCGTGTCATGCGTGTCGTGTAGTGAAGTGAAATAAACGTCCGGAATTTTCGCAACCTATAGCTATCCGCTTAGCAAGCCGCCGGTCAGTGCGAATGCAGCCCAAGGGAATAAACTACTGCGGGTAGTTAAGGCATTTTGTAGTTTAAAAAACACATAGATCATTAAACTGATCCGTACCTATAGGATATATTTTTACTACAGGTTTCATGATGTTATACCTGCATATACTTCGTTTTTTATATTTTATACAAAAATCTCACATGTTGTGAGTTGCGGTACAGTGACAGGTTTTTTCTTTGACAATAAATAACTCTAGCCACAGAATAAGTAATAGTACAAAATTTGTTCGTATTGTGCAACAAAAAGTCAGCTACATATATTTTTTAAAGGAAATTCTACAATTCACATTTTAACTTTTTTTTTTAAGCGAAAGTGATTTGCCAAGATCGTATCAGATGGAAAGAAGTGGTCTCTACCTACCCCTCTGGGAAACAGGCGTGATTTAATGTATGTATGTATGTATGTACTTCTTTTTTTATCTAAATTGCACCCGTGCGAGGCCGGGGCGGGTCGCTAGTATAAAATAATTGAACTTGAACGTCACTGTGACACAGTTCTATGGTGGTTCAGGGTCACATTGTGCTAATAGTACATACCTACACACATGCATACGTTTAACTAAGGTTAATCGAAAAATTCAAAATATATGTATAAGAAAGAAATATTTATTAAAAATCTCTCAGCAGCAAAATTCGTCACTTGTCACAAAATAAAATAATCAAAAAACATCTCTCTGTTATTTCTAATACTTATATGTAATAGTAATATAATAATGCACATAGATCAGTTTTGTTTTTGCCTAATCTTATTATTATTATATATGAAGGTACGTAGACATTTTTACCTTATTTAAGAAAATCTTAAAATCAACATTATAGCATAGCATTAAACCACATAGGTATCAAGGCACATTATATTTAATTAAAAATAATATTGCAATTATATTACGACTACCAAATAGGCATTTCTATAAAAAAATACTTTTACTTTGTACTTAATTTTAGAAAAAGAACGTGTCGTTATGCATAAAATTACGCATAACTAACTCCCCAAAGTGTTCCCAAATCGCACCAGTCAATTTCCTCGCCAAGTTTTGGTGATACGTTGGGAAATTAGCTATTATTGAAGTTAGGTTGAACTACCTGACCTAACTTTTTTTTCTTAAATTGGTAGTGTAGCCAGATCTCTTTATAGACATGCCCAAATGCGTGCATATTTATCATATAATCAGACTATAATTAATAATGATAGACTCTAAATCACTCAGAGTGCTCTATCTCTTTCAAAAACTCGGAAACATCAGCCGTTAGAATGAGAATACTAACAAGCCACTTGACAGTCTTCCTTCTGTCAAATAGTTGTAAGCTTCAGAAAGAGACAATAATAACTTATAGGATATAGGTAATGCGATAGAGCGTCATATTAGTGTTTTAATAGAGGAAGTTACACCCCGATAGTCAAATTGACTTCACATAGAACCATAAACCTACGTAAAATTAATTAGTCTGGCGACTTTGTGGATTGGAGACGCTAGATAAATCGGTTATTGTTTATTCTTATTCTAATATTGCTTACAATTTTAGTATCTTGTAAAAAAAAAGATAATAAATGCAGACCGCCATTACATTACTGGCACAACACATAAAAAATAATGGTTTTATATCTGAGTATGTCTAATTTAGTTGCCTGAGATGATTTTCTCCTGAGCTGCCAAGCCAAGGCAAGCCCAGCGACACTGACCAGCTAAACTTGGTCCATGCGCGCCTGCAGATCACGCGGCGGTCCGTATCTACGACCTCGGTGCACAGGCTAGCCTGAACTGGACCAACGTTGAGATACATACAGCCTAATACTTCCATCTTTGCGACGTAAGAAAGGTACGTGAAATGTGTAGGTACCTTTTTTGAGTGTGAGTTGACTCGAAGAGAGCACTGAACTTATTCAATCAACGGCATACATAACATAACTGATACTTTTGTATCTTACCAAGTTATCACAATAAAACATTTAAAGTAACTAGTAGGTACACTAGTGACATCTGGACTCCATAGCTTGTATTTTCTATTATACAGTTTTTGGTGGAAAATTACACCAAACGTGAATAGCAAATTTATGGGAAACATTTTCTGACACTGATTTTAAATGGCGTTAACTTAAACTAGTCAAGATATAATGTTGTAAATTACGGGTACCTATTATTTTATCAAAACCCCTATCAACGAATGTATCATTACGTAGAATTTTCATTCCAATTCAATTCAATTCTTTATTAAATAGCTTCTGTCCAGTGGGACAAAATTCCATCGAAAGGTATTTCTAGCCGCATGAGTTCAGTTTTTTTTGGAAGTCACAAGTCTTGTCTAACCTAACCTATGTAATAATTTTTTAAGATATCCTGAAAATAGCAGCAGAAAATAGCGTTCGATGAATTGAAATTCGATAAAATAATGGATAACCGTTACTTACATTGTTTACAACCCTAAGGCACCTTATAAGTCATGTTATACAATTAAATATGCAAGAACTTTCTATTGTACTCCTCAAACTCCGACGGAGTCAGCAAAAACTTCGCAACAGTTTTATACTGCGAAGAGTCTTCCAAAACCTGAATAAATTTATTCAGTTTATTCGCGTACCCGGTCAAAATGCCTCGGTCAATGTGGCCGATCAGATTGTTGTCTCTGTGCCAGAAATATGGGATGTTCCCTTCTACCAGAGCCGAGTGGAACCTTTTCACCATAATCGTGAATAGAACAGCGGGGTTGTTCTGACTCCAGAATCTCGCGTCGCCGATGCGTTCCACTTCCAAAAAGAATAAGGTCTTTATGTAGTAGCTCGCTATCTTGCCCATTTCTTGAGAGTCGCGCAGCTTCTTTATCTGGTGAAGAATTATGGAATTAAGTTTTATCCTGTGCGTTCTAAAATTGATGGACTTACACCCGTATTCATAATACTTAAGGGATCATCCACTGAGTAAACGCACTGCGTTCAATACAGCTTTGTGATTGTTGCTTTTTGACCTTTTGTTTATTAGAAGATTTGAACCACCCTGTGCGTTCGTGAGCACTGTGAGACCTCATAGTGACGTTTGTGGATACGGGTCTTAATCACAAAATGAAGTTATTTATATTCATGATCTGGATATGACAAAACAAAGCATTCACAATGTAATCTTTCATTTCTTAGTATTGTTCTCCTAAATCGTAATGCGATAAGGAACTGTGCCGTTTTAGATACCGCGTTAAAACGAGAATACCTACTCGAGCATCCAGTATGGCTTGATGGGTACAGTAGATCTTATTCCTTTGCCTAATCTAATCTCGAAGAGACAGCGAAACAAAGATACTTGAATGCATTGATTGCTTGTGTGCATTGTATGTCCACGTGCCAAAAATGCTTTGAAATAGAAGTGGCTAACTAGAACCGACATTACTACAAACAAATTAACTTTGCCTTTGGAAACCTGTTATCCCAATACATCGACATAGACAATATATTTTACCACTTTGTTGGCGTGACTAATATGTATTTTCATGCCAAATTACAGCTTTCTAATACTAACAGTCTCTGAGCTAGGCTGCGGATGGACGGACGGACGGACGGACGGACGGACGGACATGGCGAAACTATAAGGGTTCCTATTATGATTGCGGATCCCTAAAAAAATCACGTTTGTTGTATGGGAGCCCCCTTCAATATTTATTTTATTCTGTTTTTAATATTTGTTGTTATAGCGGCAACAAAAAAACATCTGTGAAAATTTCAACTGTCTAGCTATCACGGTTCGTTTTTCCTCGCTACAGATGGATTAAAAAAAGGTTGGAAACCACTGGTGTACATAAGTTAGGTACCAAGAAGTCAAAAACCTCTGTAAAATATTAAACTTACCAGCCGAATAGCCTGCCTCAAGTGGTTGGTGTCATGCAACATCTGTCTCTCCTGAAGATGCAGCGCTAGCCTCCACGAGCGCTCCTGGTCGAACCGGTTCAAACCGGCCTTATTCGGCTTCGGCACCACCATGAAGATCTCCTTCTCGCACCCAACCGGAACCTTCTTATACCCCTTGCATATTGGCCAACGCTTTTCGGGAAACTTCAGCGCTGGGACTAAATCCACATCTAATTTGAACCCGAGTGAAACGTTTTCTATAATCAATGTGATAGCCGGCCCGCTGGCAGACACCCTCAACGTATACGGAATCCCGGCCACGTACGTGAACCGGCGGCCATTAGCGTTCATGTCGAAGCGGTTGAACGCCTGGCTCACCACACTCTGGAACCACTCGATGAACTTCGACCGGAGCAGATAGTTGCGATCATCGAGCCACTTGTAAGCCGTTTTGTTTATCTGCCATGAGACGCCATCTCTGTTGGGCAGGTTCTTGAACTGGTCCCCCATTTTTAACTGGATGAAACCTGGGACCTTAGGTTCAAGGACCACGTCGCTCTTTGAGGGGTTTATGGGGTCCTCGAGAAGGTTGACGGGCAGTCGAATGATGATGTCCATGTCGAATTCATCTGGCTTGTTGATGCGCAGTCTATCATAATGGCTGCCAGCGAATTGGATCTAAAATTATAGAAGAGTAACAAATGAAGAAGTATTTTAAAATGCATTTAAACCTTAATAATCCTAAGACAGCCTCTTAGCGCCGTACTCCGTACACAGAGACATTAAAGCGCAATTCATTTTTTTTACATGTAGTTCAAACAAAGTGAAATACAGGCCCAGACAGGAAAACGATTATGTTTACATACTTATTTGTCCAAAAATGTTTATATTTTATTAATTTCATAATACAAAATCAATATTACAAAACAAATTTTTGATTTTAATCTGTAATCTTATATAATCGGTTATAATATCTAAATATCTGCATGTCCTTCATTTTCATTTTCATTTTTTTATTTCTGTAAGTGTCTTTTATGTACTATCATCCCAATGGAACCCTGACCCACTATATAACGGTGTCAGTGACATTATAAAAAAAAATGTTTGACACTTCTTACAACTTGAATCATAACATCACTGTGACACAGTTCTATGGTGGGTCAAAGTTCCATTGGGCTGATAGCACTTATAACATAATTACAGAAATAAAAACATTGAAAATGAAGGATATACAGATACCTAAGATTGTGCTAAGCGTGATATGGTAGCTTTCGACATCCCTAGCAAACAATGGGAAGAGCTGGTCGAAGATGAGAAGTGCCTAGGGATATTTTTTATCCCTAGACAGTTTTGAACATTTGCAATATAGGCATATTACTACTGAGTCAAAACATCATATTTGTCTAGGAATACTTTGTATCCCAAGACTTTTTTGATGTGTGTAGATGATAGGACCTATTGAATGAATAAAAAGATTATAAAATGTGTTTTTTATTTACCGTGCTGGAATACTGGTTGTAGTACGGATCAGCTTCTTTCATCCGCTTTTGCAAGCGGCTAAATACATCCATGAACACTGCAAAGTATTTCTCGAAGTCATCATCCTTCAGAGCAATGTGGCGGACGTATATGTCGTGAAGCAGACCATTCAAGTTTGTGATCACGGGGTTTTCTGGGATAAACACTTCTGGAGTTACAGGACTCACACTAAAAAAAAAAGTAGGAAGTATGCAACTTCAATGCTATTAGGGAATGCAATTTAACCGGTTATTTAGCGTTTTTGTTGAAAATAACAGGTTAAAACCGGTTAAAACCGATTATTTGCATTCCCTAATGCTATGATACATTTTAACACGGAAACAGAGGTATAAACAGTAGCATTGCTACAGGTAGGTTAAGTTGGGTTAGAATTGTATTAACAAATAAACGACTATTTTATTTATTCATAAAAACTAAAAAGAGTGAAATAAATTAAATTATTTAAAAAAACAAAAAACCCGACTGCAATAAAAAAACAACTGAAAAGCGAAAAACAAGCTCTATAATTTATAGAAAATTGTAAGAGCAATGTACTTATTAATATTTATAACAATTTAAATTTAACTTGAATATTGGAAAAGGTATTGCAGGCGGGGACAAGCAGTTACATTTTTTTAAATTTTTATGAAGAAATAGGATTTGTAATTGTCCCGTGTGGTAGCTGGATTAGAATAGTGTCATTCCATGGTCTTCCCGTGGATCTCGTAAGAGGCGACGGAATAATGGCTTGTAGTACTTTTAGGTGATGGGCTTGCAACCGGTCACATTTGTGGTAAACATTTTAGCCTAATTGTGCAAAATGTGGTAACAGAATTATTACATATTTTTTAGATTAAAACTTCAATATAGGGCAAACTTATTTAAAATCAGTGCAATCCGAAACATTAAAAAAATTCAGTAATATGTGGGTTAAACACTTACCGAGTGCCCACAAGCCGCAGCATATCAGTGAAATACCCAGACAGTGCGGAATCGGTTGTATCACTTTCAGCTTCTCTCTCCATTCTCTGTCTAGCCTGTTGGCTGGTATTAGGTTCTTCTTTTTTCTCCTTGGATGACAGAAACCAATAAAGTCCACCAGCAGCGGCAGCCCCTACTGCTGCAGCTGTAGCCCAATATCCAACGTTGTTCCCGTTGTTGTTGTTACCGTTACGATTACGGTTCTGGTCCATCACTGCATAAGGGTTAAGAAAAAGCAATAAGAATACGGCGAATATTTTTGTTACAAGCGAAAGTATTTATCGCTAAGTTCAAGATTTTATATGTTTTTAAATACCTATTGGTGCCAGGCTGTCCTCTTATATATTATGTATGTATTATGGATGTTAAAACTTTATTGTGCTAAAACAATTACATTACACAAATATTAAAATTCCCAAAAAATTATAAGAGCTATTATATAGACAAAAACCCCTGATATAATGGTGACCCCTTATGTCAGAGCTGATATCTTTTAAAAGGCCCATGCGATTTTCATGAAACCTAGATAACAACCACCACTAGGAAAACCGGATTTTATTTTTAAAACCCCCCATCCAAAAAGCTATGGTGTCAAAGACAGGTTCTCACACACACAGCGGTAAAACTGATAAGAACACCTTTTTTGCATCAAGCCAAGGGTAAATAAAAGCAATACAAAGGACAATTTATTCATAAAAGGGATCGCTTCTAGTTAGCTTTGGGGCGTTAGTGAGTAAAATATAAATGTAGCTAACAACAGACAAATACTAAAGTACAAAAGGAAACAATAGAAACCAATAACTTTCTCTAACTAAAGCAACATGAAAATATATCAATGTAAGAACTCAAATATATAATTACTAATATCTAAATACAAAAAACATACTGTTATACACATATATGTAAATAAATATACTCATACATATACATATAAATAAAATACTTAGATATAAATAAGTAGTGAAAATCAGATGAAGAATGTTTACAAACAAATGGGCAACAACAAAATCTCAGGGCAAAGGTTTTATTTTTCGAACTGTGGCCCGTTTCACGAAGCAACAAGTTACAAATTACAAGCGGAACTCCCTTTCTTGCAAAAGGAGTCAGAAAGAGACTTCCGCTTGTAATTTGTAACTTGTAGCTTCGTGAAACGAGCCTCTGGTGGTAATGCTTTTTTACATTCATAGATGCATTATATTATGCCTCAATTGAAGAATAAAGAACTTTGACTTTGAATGAGGAGATAAATTAATTTAGATTTAAAATAAGTTACCGATTGTGATTGCATAATGTCAATCTGTTACTATACTACTCTGTTATAAGGTACTTATCAAACATAAAGGATTCAACAACACAACACCCAGAAAGTTAATAAGAAAACAACAACAGTTTGGTTTTAGTTCTAATTATGAAAATAGTTCAAAATGGTTCAGTTTATGCACTTCAAATTATAAGTACCTAATGTTAAAAAAAACTGCAGCAGGTTACATTACTTTGACATTTCTTTCTTGTATGGTTAACTTGTGTAGTTAGAACTACCAAAATTTTAAGGTTAATTTAATAGTGTTAGAGAGAAACTTCCAATAGGTAAACTTAAATTCGTTTAAGTAATTTGGAAACAGCATCAGATAAAGACAACAGCTAATAATATAGGTATTGCATTCAATTATCCATATTATTAAAACGTAAAATTATACCGGAACCAAAATAAATAAAACGACTCCAAAATAAGTTTCATACGATCTCCTGCATCGTGTAACAAACACATTGATAAAATTAAAATCAAAATAAAATAACAAGAAACAACTGCGTAACCATAATCCAAAAGATAGATAAAAATAGAATAACAAGTTCACCGACGATAACATGGAAAGAAAAACGAATACTTAAGTATGGCTATAATAATAAATAATTTACTTTTATTACCTTATCACAGAAGATGTCGGGAATAAAAGAATTGCACGGCACCGGCTTTTACTTGTATCAGTAGAAATTCGCAGTACGCACAAGCGCTGGCCACGAAAAAAACTTTGAAACTTTCATGTAACACGAAATGTCTCCCCTTTTATATCCGTCAGGTGAATTGATACCATCGGGGAAAAACCAAAACATATAATTTGGATAGTATGTTCGAAGATTAACATAACAATAGACAATTTATTTCGTGTTTGAAACAGTCCTAGTAGTTTGTATATTTAAAAAAGAGAAAATCCAATTTATTTTGTTGCTTAGGTTGTTAAAACTGCGGTTAAAACAGTAAAATCGTTTGTTCAGATGTGTATAAAGAACTTCAACATAGCAACATTGGCATATTTGTGGGGAAATCCGCAAGGGATTTTTCGTCACTTTTGCTGCGTTCACTGCGAACAATCTGTTTCGATTTCAAATTAGTTGGCCAGATTACATTTTTCACACAGAATTTGAATGAAATGTTGTATAGACATTTTTAATGTTACGTTTTATGGCAAATGTAAGTGTTGTTATTCCTCAGACCAGCCTCTATTTGTGATAATTTAGGACTAAAAAATATATTTTATGAACGCATCCGTTGTTTTAGTAGAAATTGACATCGGCAACCCTAAAATACTTGTCGGTCGAGACGGGACGGGGTCGAAATGAGAGTGTAAAAAAACCGACTATCAGATGAAAAAAAAGGAACCTAGTGCAATTGCAGTTTGTACCGGCCAATGGTAAGCAGGCCACGTCAACGGCTATTGAGCTCCCGCTTCCCGGAATAGATCACAGCAGTAGTAAAGGAAAGGAGAACTGTAGCCTCAAAGCTTTGCAACAATACCGGTGTAGGTAAATATTCTTAGTTTGTTTTTGTTCTTCTGTAGGTATTTATTTAAAGATAATTTAATATCTTATCAGTGAAGTACCTAATTGTTGTTTCGCGATTTTACAGATAATTTGTATTTAAATAATGGTATTTATTTAGTCTATAATCAGTCTTTGAAAATCGAAGTTCGAAGTTACGTTATTTCCGTATATTTCTCCAATGATATTTTCATATCATTGTCTTTCTCCTGATTTACGACCTACTATCGAATAACGAATATCAATTTGTGTGTTTCGTTCGTCGCAATCGTTCAAATCGTGTGCTCATCGGAGCTACCTATGTAAGTTTCACAAAGTACCTAACTAATACAAGTAAATACATAATGTGATGTGGTGTCAGTCCAGCAGAAAACAACATATTCTTCATTTATTATTATTTATTAGGTGCTATGAAATTTGCATAAGGAATACAACTACTCAGTCAGCGTGTTCGCGTTTCTACGAATCAAAAGATAATGTTAAATATTGTTGTAGAAAATAAAATGAAGTGATGATGTTTCAGTGAAGATGTCGGTCAACAAGAAATATATAGATTTGTACCTCACTGAGGTTTACAAGAAGTTCATAGCAATCAAGGATGACGACTACAAGAAAGCCCAAGAGGTGTTCAAGTCTGTGTTTGACCAGGTCAGGCAGAAAATGGGGGAGAACTGTAATTATTTTAACAAGTATGGTAACCAGGTATGTGCATTGTTAAATGTTAGAGAGAATTCCACTTTGTCTTAAACAATATTCCTTGTTAAATAAATCTTTGTGCCTGCTGTCAACATTAATTTATAAATGTGTTTTTTTTATGTAGTAGTATCTCTGACCTTAGATAATGTATGCGGGCAGTGTATATGATGGAATCAAGGTGTCCAAACTGGATGAGTTTGACATGGACATCGTAATCCGGTTGCCGATCAACTACGAGCATGGAGAAAATGGCATCATCCTGGAGAATGACGAGCCCGGCTACCTTAAAATGAAAATCACCAACCCTTTTGATCTACTGGACAAACAGCAGGTATGTCTTAAAAAAATTACACTGCTATAGTTTCTAGTTAGTGGCAGTAAATATATGTGTTAATCCTTTAAAAGTCACTAAAACATATTATGTATAAGAGTTTTATTAAGATAGTGGGGGTGTATTTCGTACCATACAAGATCTACAGAAAATAAACTTAGTTTTTCAAATTACAATAAACATCACCTTATCACCTTCTTTTAATCCTTGACACAGTAAAAACATTTCTCCATTAGCCAGTTAGTCAAATTATGTTTAAACATTTTTCCTGACAAAATGCTCATATTGTATATATTTCTTTTATACATATCCTTGCTTTGGCCAAAGAGACAATACATGCTCTTGTCTTCCTTTGAATTACTTAACTCTGCTTCTTAAAATGACAAACACATGTTTCAAATGTACAAATAAGGTAGTGGTTTCAAAGTAGAGATTTCTAAAATACATATTCAGCTTATCTTGAGAAAACCCCTAACAATACTATCTAAAGTATTTTCAAATTATGAATGCTTGTTTGTTGAGAAGACAATTTTACCTTGGTTAGGTTGGGTAGTTGTTCCGACCCTGTAGAAGGGATTTTATGGTTGGCATATATCCAGCCTATCCAAATAATGATAATATAATTACTGCATCAGGACTGGGAAAAGTGTCACAAAGTTACCAGGGACTGGAGGGATTCTGAGAAGTACTTTCTCCAGAACAAGTTTCGCGCTTGGATGCACGGTATAGTCCAAAAAGCCATCAACGATATGAAGGGCGAAGTGAAAGTCAACGATGACCTTTACCTGCTGAACTACAAGTCCTCAGGGCCTGCGTTCACTCTGAATGTGAGGAATAGTGAAGGCGGAACTCCGTTTGTGCTGGATGTGGACTTGGTGCCTGTTATTCGGTTCTCGTATCCACGTTGGCCTGAAGGATACAGGTGAGGTTTTTTCCTATTAAAGTTTTGCGTAGTCAAACTTGGATTCCTTATAGTTTCATCATTTGTATGTCACACTCACTGTTTCACAGTAACTTAAAAAGTATCAAATTTTTTACATGTAAATATTTAAAATGCACACTAAAACCAATAATAATCTTTACATAGTATAAAACAAAGTCGCTTCCCGCCGTCTGTCCCTGTGTATGTACACTTAGATCTATTAAAATTTGTTGTTTTAATCTGGTTATTTGGTCTCAGAGCGGTGGAGGGCAACCAGTCGCGAGACTGGCTTATGGTGCCCAAGCCGCACAAGGGCATGCCGGAGCAGCAGCAGAACCGGTGCTGGAGGCTCTCCTTCCAGGAGTTCGAGCGGGACCTCATGAAGGGCTGCCAGCAACTCAAGATCACCATCAGACTGGTCAGTACTCTACTCTAGAGCTATAATTTCAGGGTTAATAATAGTTAGGGTTGGTCATGACTTTTTATTTTTTGAAAATGGATGTTTTTGAATTAAATCAGATTTTTTTTATTTTAATAATTTGGGATACTGTTTAGTACGACAACATCGTCCCCTGAGTTAACAACTGTAATTATTATTTAAAACTGTACTATTTTAAATAACATAACTTGTCTGATTTAATAAAGGTATAAGCCACGTCGTTAGCAAATCTAAAGTTTTTTCTACAAACATATAATTTGTGAAACATTTCGAGCTAGCATTGGGAGTATATCAATTTGTGTTAGACGGTGCCCTGCTCATAGCACTTATACTTTTCCCTATTCCGAACAATCATTACTTTGTGACGAGTTCGGTAGCCCTAATGGCACGACAATAAAGTACAACGAGCCCGTATTGCAAAATGGCTGATTTGAATATTAAATAACTTGACACAATGAAACCCTTCTAAATCAATTCGACCACAACACAATACTATATCGATTACAATATAAAACATCTGTATTGTTTGTATTGTTTTTGGGCACAACTTTAACTTTTCGGACGCCTTATATCAAATACAAAATGTGTCACTCACACGCAAGCGTGACATTTCGAAAAAAGTCTGGACTTTTTAGTGACAAAATGGAAACATCGCTCATATTCCATCTAATTTAAAAAAATCCGGACAAATTAAAGAGCCGGACAAAGTCCGGAGTAGTCTAATAGTCCGGACATGTCCCGACTAAACCGGACGGATGGTAACCCAACTCACATGCTGAACATGTTTTCTATGCTATGCAAATCACAACTTATTTAATTCATACGAAACAAAGTCTCTTTTAATCTTCAACTTACTGCCGCACACAGAGACGTAAATTTAATTTAATGCTTGATTAAAGTTGCTGCTGTCACTTTCTTTGATACAGCAGTAGAATAAGACAGCGCGTCACTAAACACGGATTAAATTTAATTTACGTCTCTGAGTGCGGCAGTTAAACAACGAATTTCAGTTGTCCATTCAGGCTGTGGCGTTCAAAATGTTAAACCCTTATAATTTTCGTTACTTTACTACTTGACTGTATAATTCGGGGATTTTAATAACTAATTAAAAAGGATGCGTATTATGAGGGGAATCCCCGGCAGAGACTCAGCGGACGAGAACTTTTTAGCTTACAGTATGCGGGGTTTCCCCCACAATACGTCGACTGACAACTTCCGTTGATTGGTCGATAAGTCTTATTCAGAATGCGGGATCTTCCCGTGGGTCCTACCTATTAAAACTCTTTTACATTGCGTTTGGTCACGGCCCCTCTTATGAAAACAAGTTGGTCTCAAAAAAGGTCGTGGCTATTTTTTTTGCATCGTCGTGAACTGCTCATCGAAACAGCGAATTTGATGTGATGCCATCATCAGATTAGCTTTGAGGCAACATTGCAATGTCACTGCCATTGGCCATTGTGTTTTTTGGGGCCCATTTCAATATAGGGAAATTTAAAATAAAACTAAACTAACAAGTACCTATTATTAGGTTAAACTTTTTCAGCTGAGCTTATCCACTTAAGAATACAAAGCCATTGTGTAGTTAACCACAAATCAGGAAAACGAGCTAGCAGTAAAAGCAGATTATAACTGCCTCCGAAGGTTAACATGGAGTATCGACTCTTTGACAATAGACTACAAAATACATCATCATCATCATCATAAACTCACGCCTTCATTTCCAGAGTGGGGTAGGCAGAGCCACAGACTCACCAACAACTCCAATAACTTGTTGATAATTCTGTGACCACATTTTGCACAACCAGGCTAAGATGTTATCCAGTGTATTAGTGACAGGTTGCAAACCCATCGCCTAACAGCACTACACAGCCTGTAGTCCCTTAGTCGTCTCTTACGACATCCACGGGAAGACATGGAGTGGCAACATTCTAAACCCGGCACCACACGGTACAAAATGCAGTAATAGATTAATGGCAAGCATTTTTTTTTGCATTTTACAACCGCCCGACATTTGACAAGAACTTACTTTGTAGATAAAGACTAAGTGTTGAATACGCTATTTTATTTTTAGGCCATTTTAAACCTACTCAACTCTACAAGGAATAAGGTTGAAAATTCAACATTCATGCAATGTACTTCTAAACTTTTTCCTAAAGTAACTTGTTGGCGGTTTCGAGAACAAAAGCAGATAGTAGGATTGTATAGACACAATGACCATTGTGTTACAGGTAAGTGGAAGAGCTCAGTTCAAAAAGTTTAAACTATAACAAGAAGCAGCGTCGACATGGCTAGATTAAATATTTAATGTATAGCAACCTGCACCTGGTTGCTACACCTCACTCCTCTGGCGCGGACAATAGGCAAACCTACCTAAACCTCTTATGCCATACCGTACCATTAACATTATGATTTAAAAAAAATACAATAAATTTACTCCGGATCCACCTATAGGCATACGAAACATTAACTGCCTACTAGGCAGATAAGAATTCAATCCTGACACATTGCACGACCATGAAGTTTCTGACTATTAACATTGTTGACAGCAGTAAAACAATGCCAAACTTATTTGCTGCGTTTGAAGGAATAGTAGGTTTTTTCTTTGGGTTTTTGACAAAATGGCGTCGCTTTCTTAATTGTTTTTATTTTTTTGCATATTTTGTTGTTTAATGGATAGTAATGATGTATTAATATGCAGTAAATTAACATTCAAATGTGCAGTATAATGAAGAATTCAAGTTTGAACACGTATCGCCTTTGGAAGGATTGCTCCAAGAAAATCCCATCTGGTCTTCGTAAAGTTCTACCTACATCGCTTCACGGAGGCTAGAGGATCACCGTACAACGTCGAATTATGTTTTTTTTGATATGTACCTATGTAACTCCTAACCTTGACACTGGCAGAATTGTCCCAATGGACAGAAGCCATTTAATAAAGAATTGAATTGAATTGAAGGTATAGTAATAAATAACAGCATTGTTTTACTGCTATCGTCATTATTCATATTCAGAAACTTTATGGTTGTGCAATGTGTCAAAACTTGCTTGCTATCAGCCGGGCACTATAAATTTATTAACTGTGTTATTTCTCAATTCATAACATTCGCGTAACCAGACACGTTTAACTTACAGGTTAAGAAACTACGCGACGCGTTGGAGATGAAAGCCATCGCCAGTTACTATATAAAGACACTCTTCCTCTGGAAAATCGTCAAGGAAAACGACCGGGTTTACTGGCAGAACAAGATCAGCTTCCTCTTCCAAACGATGGTCGAGGAGCTGTACAATGCTATTGAGAAAAAAGAAATTCCCTACTTCTGGAACGAAGGGAATAATCTCATAGAGACTTTGAAGCCGTCTCTGCAGAAGAAATATGCAAACAGTTTGCTGGAAGTCATCAATTCTTTGAAAGCTGGTGATGTGGAACGAGTTGTTGCGTACCTCTTAAACGCTGATGAGTTATCACAATATAAAGAATCGGAATTCTATGAACAACACATAGCTTTGATCTCTAGGAAGCCCCTATCCCTTCGATCAGTAAGTAGCAACGGCAGTCAGGATTCCACTGACGCGAAGACTCCACAATCTCCTCAAATCTCTGCTCCAAATGACTCTTCCCTGAGCATGTTGAAGGTGGTGATCTCAAAGATGGATAAGTTGTCGGATAAGTTCGACAAAATGGCTATTTTGTTGACTGAAAAAGTTGATGCGTTAACTGATAAAGTGGAGTTGTTGACGGAGAAAGTTGCGTTACATGACAAAAAACTCGAACGATTGGGCAAGGAACCTGATCCGATTAAGAGTGACGAAATGATTTTTAATCTTCTCGATGTGCCTATTCCTGAAGCTTTATTTCATTAGGTTTAATTTTGTCTAATTATTCTTATAGTTCTTGATGTAGCATTTAAAAAGACTCGACTAAGTTAATGTCTATTTTCCAAGAGTCCTTACAATTGACATAATTACCTATGAAACGTAATTTTTTAAACACATGAAAGCCACCAAAGGCAAATTTTTGCCCGTGACAAGTATTCTAGAATTCCATTCATACATACATACAAAAACTCACGCCTTCATTCCTAGAGTGGGGTAGGCAGAGCTACAGAATATTTATATAATTCTGTAAACACATTTGTAGTGTATTCCTTATTTTACAAATATCTGATCTTAGTTTTAGTATTTGACTCTGATATTTGTATTCATTCCGCTATTTTACAAGTCTGTTTAATTTAGGTATTATAATTTAAGCGTTTTTAAGGCTTAATTAGTAATAGGTTTTATACTGTTTCTTTTATTATTCACCAAAATCATATAGACTTGTGGCCTAAAGCTCAAAAACAAAGACTGGGTAAAATAATTATAAATAAATATTCCATCCAAATAATAAAAAATGGCTTGAAATATGCACTTGCAAGATCTAAACTAAATAAACAAACATTATGAAGTTTTATAGCCCGACTAAATAAACATTTATACGTAAAAACTAACCTAACCTAACCTAACCTTACATCGATTTTTACCCCAAATCCGAATATACAATTAATAATAAAATTATCTCAAAAAGAAGTGCATTATGATATGATTATTACAGAGTCCTGACAGCTGCCATCTTTAACTTATGCTTAATGTAAAAAATTCTATTAAGTTCAATCATAACAAAGTGTACATAAAAGAATTGTAATAATTTTCCTTTCAGGGTATTCACCCCTTTGCGTATGTTACTCACCGTAACGCTGTCAGAAGTAAACTATAGGTAAGGATTAAGAGACCGCTATAGAACGTTCTCAATTGACGATCTCCACATTACACGTTCTTAACCAGTTTCACCTTGTAATGTTCATTCGGCTTCCATCTTTCTACCTGTTTTACTTTAATCTTTTTACCTTTAACATTTGGGGACTTTAAAAAAAATAGCCCACCTTTTACTTTTTCTTCAGAATTGGGAAGCGGGATTTTTGTCCTGATGCCTTTAAGTGTGTAATCCTCAGAGAGTTCCTGCCATTGCTAGAAGAGTCTAGCAATCCCTCAGAGGATTATAGCGACGACGTCCTCGCCGGTCTGCAGGGCTATCAGGTCCTCCTGCAATATAATATAGCCAGGGCTATCTTCACCGTCTCTGCTCTGTAGTCTTGAGCGTTAGGTGCCGCTCTCCTGGTGACTCGTCCCTTCGCTCCAGCATCAGGAGGCGACAGGGAATTAGGGTGCGAGGGGAGCGGAGCGTATGGACTACTATAGTCGCTCCGTTATTAGACGCCTGACCTAACAGCTGTCAACTCAGTAAAAAATATAACCTCAAACATGCCTGATGTGTTTATATTTTTCACCTTATTCCATTGAAATAAGATGCAGAATTGATAGCTGTCAGATGGGGCATTTTAGAACAGCACGACTATAGCTGTTCCTCGCGACTCCGCCCGCATATAAAAATGAAATATAGGCCATGCTACTCGAGTGATAATAAGGCATTCTACTGGTCTAAGAATTTTAAATATCGATCAACTAGTTTTTGAGTTTATTCATTTCAAACAAAAATACAAATCCTTTCTCTTTATAATATTAGTTGTTTACTATAAACGTGTGCCTTTCCAATATTTTAATCTATATGTCTATACCTACTAGTACTAGTTATTATTTTTAAGTTACGGCAACTCTGGTGCGGACAACTGGGAATAACCCAAATTATTGATTTCAAGCAGTGGATTTCAATCAACAACCACCGAAAGTAGCTTCTTGTTCCTGGGTCATACACAGATAGATTTAGGTTAGCGTCTTTCCTGTGGACATACCAGAAAACGTTTTTAAGGCCTAATTTCCTGGCTACATAACCTATATGCGCATAAACAGCGTCATGTCTACTTTAGTCCTATCAGATAAAACATAACTTATATGCACACAAGCCTTTAACTATTGACCACAGGAAAGACAACTTTTGTTTTTTCGAGTGTGTATGACCCTCCCGCAGTTTGTATTTAAGAAATATTTTATGATTATTCATTTTAAATTCCCTATAGGCGTAGGGGATTCCTTATACATTTTAAATATTTGACATTTTGATTGGATAACATTGGCAATTGTCATCATATTATTGGCTTTAATAAACGAAAACTTTATGCTAATCCTAAATATATTATACAACGATTTTAATATTGTTTTGGTTCGGGAAATATAAAAATTACCGATGCCTTTTATATTAGGTATATTGATGTTTTTTGAACGATGATAACATTATGTGATGTATAGTGTGACGTAACTATAGTGTAACTTTTGTATATGTGTCTGTATTGTGCCTTGCTTTATGACGAGTTATTGATCTGTGATTAGTGATTATGCAAGTTAATGTCAGTGCTTATTGTAATTTACATCTCAAATTCAAAAAATATTTTTATCGTAAATATATCAGATTTATTTTATAATATGTTTTATTCCAAGTGTTCTAAGATAACAACTTAAATGGTACAACGAATCTATGGTCCGGGATCTATGGTCTTTCCGTTGTCTTACCGACCTCACCGAGGCAGCAGTGAGCTCTGCAGAGTGGCGGCAGGAATTCGTTAATGATATGGTAGCGATCCGGATGGGTCTTGTAAAAAGGCCCAATTGGAGGAACACCTTTAAATTCCTAATTATTTTTTCCCGAATACTCATTTTTCCGAAAGCTATGTTATTTTCGCCTGGAAAGTGACACAAGTGTCCACATAGATCGAGATCTCCTACTATACTACCCATATCCGTTTGGTAAAGTCTGTACGCGAACCATAACATAAAAAAACCGGCCAAGTGCAAGTCGAACTCGCGCACGAAGGGTTCCGTACCATTATCTATACAACAATACCAAAAAACAGCAAAAAAAAAAAACTTGTATGGGAGTCCCCCTTAAATATTTATTTTATTCTGATTTAAGTATTTGTTGTTATAGCGGCAACAGAAATACATCTGTGAAAATTTCAACTGTCTAGCTATCACGGTTCGTGAGATACAGCTTGGTGACAGACAGACAGACGGACAGACGGATAGCGGTCTTAGTAATAGGGTCCCGTGTTTACCGGTTGGGTACAGAACCCTAAATAGTAACTAAACTGGAATTAAAATTAATCCCTACATTTTAGTGATTGGTATTCGATAAAATAACAAACTAGGAGTACCACTTATAATATTTATTCCTTTGTTAAAAACAGAGTACAAACTAGAAGGAGAATTTTAATTTACAACGCATGGAATACAATGCTCTATTCACTTTACAATTGAAGTGAAAATCGGTTGACGACTTGTAACAACTATAACGGGACAACTAATACATATTACTGAAGAATAAAGTTAAAAATGGCGACAAAAGTGGGTCTAATACCTCCTATATTGTCACAGTATAAATAGAAAAGTAGTTCGTCTCCGGCCCTTTACGAGTTTCTGGTACCTATTGCCGCTCGGGCGCTAGGTTGTGTCGATCCACGTCGCTCAATACTTGATACACACGCAACCAAACGAGGCGACGGCGCGGCCCCGACTAAACCGGCTCGGTCCGTCCTGTTAAGTTTGCTTGTGGTGGCTCGCGGCGCGTACGGTCGAGGCACGCACACATGCAAGCCGCGCGGTATCATTTGAAGACGAACTACTGTTTATGCTGTGATACTGTGTTGCCACTTTGAACTTCATTTATCTGTAATAAGCCAGTAAAAATGTGGGTAGTAACAAATGACAATAGCCGCATCGGGAAAAGGATATGGCTACTTTGTCCTTTTATTCATTAGACTAATGATTGATTTGATTAGAGAGACGTTAAGAGTATTATGAATTAAGTATTTCAATTTGTAATACAGAGCTCTAAGTATATGCAACCCATGAAGACTCGTCACGCCCTTTAATTTTACGTTTTTATTCTTGCATTGTTTATTTCTGGGGGGGGCGTCTGCACATTAAAAACAGTAACAGAACTAAAAGCCGTAACAATAATTTCTGGGGTCCTAGTGAAAAAGGGTAAGCTAAGTCTTGTAAAGATCGAGTGGAAAAGAGTAAAAGTCTAGTATGCTCCGTTTATGATCAAGTCCGAAGTCCTGTTTCCCAATTGTTTCATTTGTCTGAAAATTCACAAGTTGTTTTTTTTTTCTGTACTTACCCTTTAAATTTTCAAATTGTTTAAAGATAAATACACTTACAGAACCAGTACGTTAGGTTTTTTTTATAACAATATAAATGGTTCCAGATCAAAAATGAAAATTCGTACAAACAAAACAGTTGGTAACTGAAATTCGACCTTAGATAAGCAACCCTAAAAAATATTGTTATTACAGTGGCCAACCGATTTTAACATCACTACAACAAACTTGTTCCAATACACCCGACTGTCGAACGTAAAATAAGGAGGATACATTGTATAAAGGTTTTTTCTAGACGTGCGCTTTTGAAAGAATCCCAGCTTTGACCTCTACGGGTTAATAGTAGAATTACTCTGTCGCAAAATTACCAAAAAAAAAAACAAAATGTCCTAGTCGCAAAACGACCACATTGGTATTTTCATTTTGTTTGTCTTAGCAAAGTCGACCTAACGCCGCACGGCGGGGCTCCTATTCCTGGGCAATTTGCCCTTCGAGCATTTGAAGTTACCTATCCAACCTAACCTACGTAGTAACGCAAGCGAAGGTCACTTTGCGAGACGGTAATTTTGCAGCAGACTCATTCTAGTATTATCCCTGTAATACCGAACAAATACTTTGAGCCCAGAGTTCAAAGTATAATGGGTTATCTTTAAGATATAAGGCTCAGAGGAAACGCTCTGGGCCTCTATTCTACACGATAAAACCATATTGCCTTTGGCATGTTATTATCGTATAGCCAACGTTACGATACAGACCTCATATTTACTTGGCGGGCAAGTAAAAACCGAATAACATGTCAAAAGCAAAATTTGTTTGACCTAGTAGAATAAAGAACCAAAAAAACTTTGACGTGGCGACGTGAAACTACAATATTTTCAAATGGCAACCCTAATCAGAAATTCGAGGGCAAAATGGATCACGTTGCCATTTCACTCCGAACAGCGCCGTCTTTAATTTAATCAATCTGTATTTTATTTTGCATTCGACAGCCTCAACAAATTATTTACATGAATTCACGAATATTGACACAAAATCACAAACAATATTAGGCTATTTTCATGCTCAGACTCGTTAATAACTTACGAATATATAAGAATTATATAAAAAAATAATACAAAAAGCTTATTTTTATTGCACTTTTGTGGTAAAGTGATGGGCAACTGCGGGGAATAATTCCGAGATAAGAAACGATTCTTTTATTGGAAATATTATCTGAAATTGTCAATCACTATTTGCGAGTTTGCAAAACCTAAATATATTATTTTATAATATAGTACGAGTTTTCTTGATAGAAATAATCAGGGGTAACAATTAAATAAACAGAAAATGTCAAATCGTTAATCTCAAAAGTTGTACTAAGTTACAGATAATTCAACGGGTTGCTGACACAATAAAATAGTACAATTATCAACAGGAACGCCAATTTCGAGGTATTTATAGACACTTTCATGGATTTATTACAGAAATAAGTCAATGGATATCACACGCGAGGACAGTTGTTCGGTTAATACTCTGGCGGACTACACAGAAGCACATGGAGCTGGCTTCATTCGGTTGTCAAGTCGCCTTCTGTAATTAACAATAGGGTTTTTTGAGGTGTTCTGAAAAAATCATGCATAGAGGTTTAGCTCAAAAGCATTTATTTTTTCATTATTTACTGAGAAAATAAATAAACATTTCTGATAATGGCTAAAGAGCTTTAACGCCACACGGTCTTTTATACGTCAGAGCTAGTGCTAGACTTATATTAAAATAAATTAGTATGCTTTTGAAACAAACCTCAATAAGCACGATTTCGCGCATTGGAGCGCTTTGGCGCTTTCACGATTGGCGCTAACCCGTACTTCTGTTTAGTCTACGAGAGAAAATACTCTTTTACCGAACAATTTGTCCTCGCGTGTGATATACATGGACTTATATTTGTAATTAATCCATGGAAGTGTCTATAAATAACTCGACATTGGCGAAATACACAGTAACAGCAGGGCCGGATTAACCATGCCAGGGACCCGTAGGCAATGTAATTCTGGGGGCTCCCTATTACACTTTTTTTTTAAACACATTTTTTTCAGGTGCAGTGCCCTTAGGTAGTTGCCTAAACCGCCTTATGGATCATCCGGCCCTGCGTAACCGGAGTAAAAGCCATAAATTAGAATTAAAAGTACAGAAGGCGATTCCTAACATATGTAACAGCGTTTAAGTTGGTCGCACGTGCCTACTCTATGCTTCCCTTTCTATCAGATAAACGTTCGCACGTTTCTATTCATTCACACACAACCCACATACAGAAGCCACTCTCAGAGATGCAAGTCAACAGTCAACCAATTTGAATCATAGGCCACTATGGAACTATGCCAAAGTTACGTAATGATTTAAAACTCAGGAAACTTCTCAAGAACCGAACTTAAACTTCACTTAGACATAGTTCTATAGTGGCCTATGAATAAAATTTAGAGTGTACTGGAAGGTACGCGCCTTATGTGCAAGTATGCGTTGAACTATTTGTATTGAAATTTATTTGATTTGACACTTAGGTAAAACTATGATAATGATAAACCTAAACGAATAGTGATTTTTTGAAAATTTATTCGTACCTAAACCCGCTAAAATAATATTTAGGTGTGAAAAAAAAACCCGCAATGCAAGAAAACATGTTATTTCAATGTGTATAAAAAGTGGCATACCTTAGTACCTACATATCAGTAACGATGTGTCAAAAAGCTAAGCTACTCAACAATACTATTCTCTGGAGTTACATTACCTTTTATAAACCAAGTATTATCTAGGTTAATCACTATTCTTCACCACATCCTTGCCAATGACCCTATAATGAGCCAATTTTGTATGGAAATGAGTGGTTTGGTTAATGGTTATACTTAGTTTTGCTCAGTTCCTGTTTATACTATAAAGATAAGAAGGAACATTCTATGCGCGTGACTACCCATATTTATACAGTACTAGCAGTTTCTTAATAACGATCGGCAATCTTCGTGTTTCTACAAAAGACGAGTGACAAATATACTGTCATTTGCGAGTGCAGGTGAGATGATTAACCAGCAAAACACTATTAAGAAACTGAGAGCACTTTAAAATAATTTTAAAAACCTTGTTCATTATTTAACTTTAGCGTTCTAACCGTCTGGACAATCCAGACAAGTATTAATTGAATTTCAAATCAACTTCTAACAATTCCATTTAGGCTATATTCGTGAGCAATCGGCTTAGGCTAGGCAAAATGAGACAGAATTTTTTAGCTTCTATATTACAAAAAATTTTGAGACTATACCCTGTTCCTTTAATTGTTTAAAATAATGTAAACAAAACTGGCAAGTGACTCAAGTATTATAATTTTAAATATTTAAAGAAACAGGGGACGTTCTCTTTGCAACGGTCCACATAATTTCCCTATCTCTCACAATTCAATCATCCATCGAAAATTACTTGGTAGTTAGTGTAAATAAACGAACTATACAGGGTGTACAATCCAAATGGGTCAGTATGGAGAAGTCGGAAACTATGAGAGATAGCGAGATCTGTTCTTAGGAACCATGACGTCGATTTTAGATTTAATAATAATTACATTCAAACTGTTTTATTAACTCTCATACATAACCGGGAATCGAACCTGGTCAATATTTTTGTAACCGCGTTAAGTAAAAAGGACCAAATTTGGCTATGAAATCTTGTGTAAACACAACTGACAGTAAATTAGACTAAAATGCCCAAAGTTTTATTACCAAATTTGCAAATAATAATTAAATAATTATCTTATTGGTGGGTTTTTCTTTCAATTATTTAAACAAGATTCCATTAGTGTTGTGCTTCTTGCGACTTGCAGAATTTATACACATTGATTTTAACCAGGTTCGATTCCCGGTTATGTATGAGAGTTAATAAAAAAGTTTGAATGTAATTATTATTAAATCTAAAATCGACGTCATGGTTCCTAAGAACAGATCTCGCTATCTCTCATTGTTTCCGACTTCTCCATACTGACCCATTTGGATTGTACACCCTGTATTTAATCTTTTCTCTTTTATATTTGAGTCGATAAAAAGCAATAGCTACTGAACGCAACAAAGCAAACAATAATAAATTATAACACGATGTAAACGTCAACGTTCCATGTTTACATTTTAATATATACCTTTAAGTGATTAATTACATTATTATATAAAAGTTCCAGATACATAATTATCATCTATATATACTTTATACACGCCATCAGTCATTAGGATCGTGTAAAAACCATGTTCAACTGTCTTCAGCAGGCCAATTATGGTCGCGTATATAGATACGGATAAACTTGAATAAAGCATCTGTCACATTCTGACCAGTATGTAAGTGCGAGGGACACAGATGCTTTATCCACCGCGATAAAGGTTGCCATAATTACGGGCCCTGGGCCGACATTCTAGGTGGTAAAAGCCATATCTTGGACCTGTTATCGTATTGTCAACGTTTTGATAGCTCTTATTTACTTGACAGTAATGGCGGCCGAGTTAAAAACAATACCATGACAGATCAAAGACGATATGGTTTTTACCACGTAGAATAGACGCCCTGGTTTTCTTGAAATTTAATTAAAAATCACAGGTTAGCTATTTCTTTGCGAAATAAATACTTTTCGTTAAATATAGTAAACTATGATTTGTCCTGGACTCCATTCGGGTAGAAGTGGTTTGTCGCTATACACTCATAAACAAATAGTTCGCTCATTCAATACAAAACGGACACATTCCAAAATAATTTGCTCTTGCATTGAAAATCTTATACGAACAGCTTCTAATTTTAAAATGCAACACTGACTGATTTTGGAATGTGTCCGTTTTGTATTCAATGAACGAGTTATTCCGTGATAAAAAAATACCCTATGTCCGTGTGAGTGTTCGTTTGTTCCCTGTTAATGATTTACACTTTTTTCAGAAATTTCATAGCCCAAAGATGGACATATACAATTATCGATATAAGATGTTAATATTAAAATGTTAAGATAATATAAGGATGTTTAAAATGTTGAATGTTACACTTTCAATCACGCATAGGATACTTTTTGTCCCGGAATTCTTTAAAGTGCCTTAGGGATAGAAAATAAGAGCTAGTTTACTATATGCGTAGGCATTTACACAATTCTAACGACGAATGTGTCAACCCGCAAAATATCAACAATACAATGTCAATGTTCAATTTATCAACAGAAAAAATAATTGTCATTATATTGCTAAAATTGTGTGGATTGACGGACCATTGCTTATCGCCAGCCCGGTATAAACCGGTATAATCCGGTCTTGACCGAGTCGAACGAGTAAATAGGCACCGTTAACGTATATACAATGTAATTCCCAAAACTTGTTTCAATCCATAATGAAGATACGGTCACAAGCGTTAATTTGGGACCCATTTCAAGAAAAATATGCTTGAAGTCGTCAATGTCATTAGAGATGTCTAGTCATTTGTAACTTTTAGGAAACTCAACCTTATTGTTGCAGAATCTCAGATTGACTTTGGACCTAAGGTGGGTACCAAATTAAATCTCGTGACTGTACCTTAAATCAGTACAGAACATAAAACTATTACAATATGGTTTCATTAAACCACTGTATGTACAAGTTAATGCAAGTACTATTTACGATATTTCATATGAATTTAATTTGATTTTGCTAAAGTAATGTACACTCCAAGCTATTTCTGATACTAATGACTCCATAACCATTGCAATAGTCATGCGAAATAAGACTGACACTCGCTTATAATACAGTTCTATTTGGTGCGGCTAAGCCTGAGCAAAAAGTAGGTATTTAACCTAATTCTTGCTGGGAGTGTCCGTCCTATGCCACATTATTAATAATATTTTTATGCCATAAATTCACTGTGAGCCTAATTTTGCTAAATAACATAAAACAAATAAATTTCCCTTTAAAATAAATATTTTGACTACGTATACTGAATATAAAATTATGAAGCAAAATTAGTCCCTCATTCGAATACCTAAATCTAACTAACGGTATGAGATAAGTATTTTTATAATATATATAATGCGTATGCTATAGAAATCTAAATATTCTAACAATATAACCTCGCTACTGAAACTCGGTCAATCAATAAGTAACTAACTGAACTTCACAATACGATTTGCTGGATCGAGCAATCGTCTATATATCTAGCTCGAAACCGTAACAACTCAAAAAACTTACTGGTCTTGTTTCAAGTTCATGGAACTTGTATTAAAGTTCATTTTAAAATACAGTTGTATTCCGTTGATACTGTTTTGATCTAACATTACGATGTATACTATAAAGTTGAGTTATATAACGATGAATTATACCGAAATGATTATCTGCACTGCTCTCTTAGCTTGGGACAATGCATGGATTTGCGCCGGCTACAGAATATTCCAAGATTGAGTTTATGGACCATAAGGGTACAAAAGAAAAAGCTAGGGATAGTAGTGATATGTTCTATTACATTTTAAATAATGCAGGCCTTTATGAACTCGAATTAAACACATTTTTAACACCAAGGGACAAACTATAAGAACAATGTAATGCGAAGCGAACGTCTGCACTGCAGAATCTGCAGCATTTTTTTTTCAATTAGTAGATTTAACTATACTTGGCGTTACGATAAAATGAAGCGATGTTAATTTATTAATTTCTTATGGAATGAGAATTTGGAAATGAATCAAAAGCTGTCTTTTGATGCTATAGCATGTCTACCGCTCAGCTGGTTAATGGTCCTTTCACCAATTACCTAAAAAGGAGAGTATTTTAGACGTTAAATATGCACTATATGCATATGACGAAAGAGATATACAGAGCGAAAGTGAGTGGAAGGGTCGGAAGGGGCCGGAATCGGAGAAATACTGGAAAAGGGCCGAATCTTAAGTACCCGAAACCGACGTGCTTGCATGACTCGATGTATGGTTGTGGAAGAAGCGAAAGAGATTTGTCAGGATCGTAGCAGGTGGAAAGAAGTGGTCTCTGCGTACCCCTCTGAGAAACAGGCGTGATTTGATGTATGTATGTAATTATGCATTTAGTGATGTAATTTAGAGTATCTTCAGATTACTTACGCACCGTTCACACATAAAGCACTGAAGTGCAACAATATTGAATTTTTACTTTCCGCGAACTCTTAATAGGCTAATGCTTCCAATGTCACTTTATGTACTCTCAGCCCAATGGAACCTGACCCACAATAAAACTGTGTCACAGTGACGTTATGATTCAAGTCGTAAGAAGAGCAAACAAATTGTTTTATATCGTCACTGTGACACCGTTCTATGGTAGGTCAGGGCTCCATTGGGCTAATAGTACCTATATGAAAGGCCGTTATCCGACAGAGAACCAAAGTAACCGACATAGCGCAGAGAATTAGCAAGTTGAAGTGACAGTGGGCTGGGGCCTATTGCATATAAAATAATAGCTTATATTATAAGCAGAACTCCAACAGTACGTATTAAAAAGAGGCTTCCACATGTATTACAAGTTACAAGCTTTTATTAAAGAAGTAGAAGAACCGATAACCGTTGGGGTAGACGTGGAGAACGCGACTCGGCAAACGTAGTATAGGACGCCCTCCGGCGAGATCGAGTGATGATTTGCGAAACGCTGCTGGCAGATGTTGGATGCGACAGGCCGGGGACAAGGTAAAATGGCGCACATTAGGGGAGGCCTACGTCCAGGGGCCCGTTTCTCAAAGCGTATTAGTCTAATAATATTAGTGTTTTGTCTCGTAAATAAGACTAAAAAATGAGACAAAACACTAATATTATTAGACTAATAGTTTTCGAGAAACGGGCCCCAGTAGTGGACTAATATATGCCGATGATGATGGTGATAAAAAGCCAGCGCGTTTGGCTCGATCCGATAAGCGTAAATTGTCCCTTAGGCTATTTGATTTAAAAAATGTTCCTTATACAGTAAATTTCGATAAAGCGTCATTTCTTGTTTGATTTAACTTTTTTATAAGCCATAAAGGCACTATATTATTATGATATTAATAATATACAAGAGGCCATTGGTACAGCCTCGCAAATAATCTGGCCGAAAACAAATCAAATTGCATGGATTTTGAGTGGAGATGCGTATTGAAAAAGTTGACACAAGTTTCCAATGACAAAAAATCGTCCTATGCTGTCTTACATAGAGTTGAAAAAGTCCGGAAAAAACCCGTGTTATTCCAAAGAACTCGTTTTTTTCGATTTTTTATAGAAAAAAAAAACCAAATAAATTTTCGGCTGTTATTTTAATCTATATTCGGTCTTATTTGCACCTACAAAAGGGCGACATCGACGACATAAAGGCAGAAGCAATTGAAATAGGCGGCGAGAGTGACAGTGACTATGAATAAATTGTCATTATTCATTTGCTATTTCTCCTAAAAAAACGGAAAAAACGGAATTTCAAAATCAAGGTAAAAACGTTCGTTATTTTCCGGAATTTTCAACGTTAGTCTTACATACAGAAACCTTTTGCTCTGGGCTTCTATTCTCTTGGGTAAAACCATATCGCCAGCGATACGATAGCTCTTAATTACTTGACAGTAATGGCGGCCGAGTAAACCAGTAACCAGTTCCCTTACCATGAGTTACAATTACCGTACGCTTTGTCTAGTCGAATGCTTTGTCCCTCACACTCTATAACAACACTGTAAGGGACAGAACCTTCGACTCGCTAGCGAGTACAGTAATTGCAACTCATGGTAAGTACAGTAGAATAGAGGACCCCAGATAATTAGTTTGTCTTTATGTTTTGAGACAACACAATAAGCCTACCCTTTTCTACCTTAGAATAAAATTGGCAGAAAGCCAAAGCAGGGTCCCAACTGAGTAATGTGGCCTTGATTATTTATTTTAATGGAAATCAGAGAGCCCTACACCTATATGTAACCGGTTTATTTTATACCAGACGAAGCAAATCACGGCAAGTGTAGGAATGCAGATGTCATTTTGCGCAAAGCTAGGGCCTATTGCGAAATTCACAATATATTAGTGATTTTGTACTAAAGTTCACTAATTTTGTAGTTGCATTAGACCCCTGATAGCATCGTGAACTAAATGAAACAAGCTAGCTTTAGTAGCTGGATTGACAATAGCTTCGTTAAGATACAAGTTACAGTGGCAAAGTTTTAAAAATCGCCTTAACAATTTTGTATATAATCTTTTTTATACATTGCAAAGTTTTGTTACTTTCTTTCCTTCTTGTTTTAGGCACAGTAAGAGTAGTGCCAATGATAGGCAAAACTATTAGAAACAATACTGATCAAGCTATTCTGAATATATAACCTCTGGCAACAGATGCTACAGATATCAACACAGTGTTGCCAAATTAAAATTGTAGAACCGTAACTTTGTGAATCTCAAAAACATTGTACCTAGTTAACAAATCAATAGTCCAATCATGTGTTAAGCGTTTAATTACATACAATATTTCTGAAATTCACTCTGGTACTTACTCTTTGCCTTCTCAGTCCGCCGCTAATGCTAAAGGAATCTTGTTTCATTCTGTTTACCGATGCTTGTTCGCTAGGTTTAGGAGAGGAGTTGCAACAATATCACGTGTACTAAGGGCTTAGCGCGCGGCGCCCGACTTGCTGTGCTGGATGAGCCATTGCAGCGTGATGTCGATGTTGTCCTTCTCCTTGCACGAGATCGAGTAGCAGCAGATCTCGCGGTCTTGGATTGCTGACAAGTTCCTGGAATAACAATTGTATTTTTTGAATGAGGCGGACGACGCGAAAACTAGTACTAGGTTATGATTAGGGATCGGAAATTCGGATAGATATTTACCTAAAGTTGGGAAAATCCCGGAAAAAGGTAAGCAAATATGGCGGATTTCGGGAGAAAACGTTACGAGGCAGTAATACCTCACAAATATGTTTAGGTTATGGTAGTTTTTGACTGTTGTTGTTGTGAGCATATTATAAGATGTTACGATGCATGTGCTTAATGTATAAAGTAATCGCAGTATGAATGTATTGAGTCATTAATTATTCTATCTATCTATATATATAAAAGGCAAAACTGACTGACTGACATATCAACGCACAGCCGAAACTACTGTACCTAGAAACTTGAAATTTGGTACATGGAGTGAATCTACCAGCGCTTCGGACAAGACCATCATTGCGGAGAAGAAGCACCGCAAGAAACTCCTATGTTGTACAGTAAACTACTGTTAAAATCGGACTTTTTATTTTATAGGGATTTAAAAACTTAGTGCTGACGCGTCCGTACAAAGTTTTACGACTACGTATGAACGCCAATTTTTTTTATTTTTTAATCCTTATAAAATGAAAGATTCATTTTTAACAGCGATAAATTGTACATACATTTACACCTTTGTTTATTAGTTAACGATAAGTGTAACTTAAAATAAAATTGGTTAAAATCTTTTTGATTGGTTGTCAAAATTGAAAAGTCATATTTGTAAGCAATTCTATGGGAAAAATGCAAGCTTTTCTAATTATCTGGCCACCACTGTATATACCTATTGCGCAGAGGTAACCTTAATAAGAACAGTATTATTCATACTGAGGTCAAGATCGGCCTTTTGTTGGCAGAGGTTACGAACCTCAAAAAATGAACTACTGTCGCTGATATCTGAGGATTCCAGTGACGTATTTAAAAAGTATTGGCTCAAGCTGCACCGGTCGGAGAACGGACAATTGTACATTTTTATTCTTGAATTTTGAATGATTTGTCCCATTTTACTAAACTGTGTTGATTGTTATTGTAAATGTTGTAACGTAATAGTTATTTATGTGTCTGGTGCATAATGAGAGGCATTATACACCAGTGTGGTTTTATGAAACGAGCCGTATGGCGAGTTTCATAATAAGATCACACGAGTGTTTTAATGCCTAATTATGCGTACAGTCGCATACATAACTTTATCTACATACATATCATAAGTTTTCTACAATATGTGAGAAACCTGTATCCGTCGTTACCCTGCATCTTAATGTACCTGCATCTTAATGTTCACATTAAAGTGCAGGTCACTTATACTGTAAAGTGAACATTAAGATTCAACTACAGTGATAACCGATACTTTATTGACATGTTATACTTTAATTTTAACATTACAGTGCAACCACAGATACAGGTAACATAATGTAGGGCATTTGCTTATCGCTTCTGAACATATTATATTGAAATTATGATATGGATGTAGATAAATATATATTTTGAATGTTTTTTTTTATTTAGTTTGATTTAATGTAATTTATTTCAATATTGTAACATTATATGGGTTTTTTTTGCCTTTAAATAAACAATTTATTATTTACTAATGTAGTACTCACATGCGCTCGATGAGTCCGTGCTCGTCGAGGGCGTGCGGCAGGTCGCGCTTATTACCCAGCACCAGCACGGGTATTCCAGTCAACTGTTGCTTCTCCAGCAGGCTGTGGAGCTCGTTGCGGGAGGCTTCGATTTTCTCACCGTCCGCCGCGTCCACCATGTACCTGCACCAATATAATAAGACTCATTAGTAGGGTTGGGAATTTTGGTGGCATAACGTGGTTCTAGAATCCATGGAGTCGCTATTTTCCTAATAATTATATACATACAACCTTGATTTTGACGTTCAGATTTGTCCCTATTTGTAAATTGACTATTTCGATCGAATTACGATTGGAAATAAATGAGATTGGGGTAAATTTTGTTAGAAATATGAGAAATGTTGCAAAAATTTGCTGATCAGAAGATTTCGTGAAAATTATTTAACAAGTCCTTTGTAGGACTAAATTACAATAAAAGTTACATCAATAGCGAAGGTTTCTAGTAAAATGAGTATTTACAACTAATTATATAAATAAAAAAACTATATGTTGTACAGTCACCCAATAAAAATGTTGAGCATACTTAGAACCTTGTCATTGTGACTGTCATTGTTATTGTCAACTTTTCATTTGATTTTCAGTTTAACGTTCATTATGACAGTGCACTGTGCTTAACATTTATGTTGGGGTACTTACTGTACCTATGTAAATATTTAAATCTTTCGAAATAACAAGTACATCTGTAAGTACGCTTAGATCTTCGAAACTACGCAAAGGATTTTAATGCGGTTTTCATCAATAGATATATTGATTCAAGAGGAATGTTTTTTTATGTATAACAAATTCTGATTTATGTACTGGTGTGGTGTTACAGAAAATCCACATACTTAAACCGAAGCGAGGACAGGTCGCTACTATTATTAATCTAGACTAACTAAATAGTGGTGGTATGCATATAGCGCACGACTCATTTAGATTGTTTAAGAGATGCCCATATCGTCATTACTTAAAAAAAAACTCGTATCTCATATCTCGTGACGTACGATTTTAAACTTAAACGTGAAGAGAATTAAGTTCAAACTCAAACGTCTCAAAATATCAGATACGAGTTGTTTCTAAAGTAGTAACTATATGTACCTTAGTAGTCATAGTTAAGTTGGTGAGTAATGCTGGATGACACACAAAGCATTATGGGTGAATCACCAACACGTTCAGAATACTAGACAAAGCAAGCAGGTATATAAAACAAGTGTGCCTCGGAGTTTATTCGTACTTATTATATATAGCGAATTTTTCTAGGTAATAGGGAATATTTAGGATTTTTTAAATCTCACGTCTCAACAAAATATGAAAATACCGTAAAAAAAATCACCAAAAGTGAAATCAAAATTAAAATCGGCCAAGAAATACGGATGATAAAAGCATTTTAAACTGCTAATTAGACAGCGATTAGACAGAGAGATCCGATATGCACTGTGACTTCATGTAACAGGTCGGCCATATAAACTTCATTCTGTTTTGCTAGAAAGAGATGAGAACAAATCTTTGTTGGCTTATATCTTGGTTTTATTATAGCTATTCAAAAATTGATTTTTCTCAACAGTTTGTTACATGAATGCTTTTATTGAAGCTGTCAAATAAAGACATGAATATTCCCTATTGCATTTCTTACGAGAAAGTGTACGGTCGGCCTTATAAGAAGCTGCACACTTTAGTATTTTGTCACTTTAACGTCATGTTTGAACTGCTGCACTAATCTGTCAAAGGCGTTAAAGCGATAAGGTACAAAAGTGTGCAGCTTCTTATAAGGCCGACTGTACCTACAAAGAATTAGTACTTAGGTATCCATACCATACTAATATTATAAACGGGTGGTTTTTAAAAAAAGTGTACCTACTTAAGGACTAAAATTAAGAAACGGTAACTTTAGTACTTGTCGGAGGACTCATCTTCAGTTGTAAATCTCGTGTGCGTTTTGTTCAAAGCGGCCGCGGCCAGTCTAAATTACACATGTTGACGACAGCGATGCCGACGCCCGACTGAAGTCTCGCATCATTCAGGGTTACCAACTCCAATTTTTTTTTACACCTACGGCTTAAGTTAAATACCCCTAAAACTAAACTATTTTTTTGAAAAATCCCCTTAAGATCGTTCAACCGCGTTACAAATCACAGTAGCGTAAATCGGAACGTTCGGTCGAGTATTTCTTTCTCAGTTTGAGTTCGAGCAATAGAGAGTTGGATACACTGCGGTATCGAGAAAGTTCCATTTCCAGTAATAATTTAGTTTCTCATATCGTAAACACGTTTTCCTATATCAACAAACACGGTTTGGAAAAATACTTAAATATACCCCTAAAAATATTATGCCCCTAAAAAATCCCATGCTACATGTACAACCCCTAAGTTGGCAACCCTGGCATCATTTGAGGTAACGAAAACCCTCCTCCCGCACCGCTCCACTACCGCAGGAACCTACTCAGTCATGCGCTATGGCAACCTTCGTGGGAAAAAACAGTGTAGGTACTTGAAACTCACACGATAGCGTTGACTCCCCGGCAGTACCTCTCCCACATGGAGCGGAACCGGGGCTGGCCGCCGATGTCCCATACCTGCATACAGACACATACTTTATACTGGAAATCGAGGGTAGTGTTCGGATATTATGAAGCTAATTTACCGAGGTCACATAATCTATATAATAATATATATATACTGTTCTTCCAGTGAACCTTCAACATACAAACAAACACATAATTCTACCTCATTATTTTTTCGTGACTGACTTACTGAAAGATAGACAAGGCACAGCGACGGAATATTTGAAGGTACCCTAGGGGTGCACTAAGTTTTTTTTAATCAGCCCCCATGGGAGAAAAAGGGGTAATAATAAGAAAAGAATTCACAACATCGCGTGCGCCCTCTAGTATTACCTACACACAAAAAAATGAAACTTATGCGATTAGATTACCTTGATAGTGACATTTCCTTTGGTGATTTTGCGCATGTTGAAGCCGACTGTGGGGATCATGTCTTCACTAAACTGGCCAGACTGGAAACAAACCACAGGATAATGTTATTTTTTAAATAAAACTGATAAGATATTTTTTTTCAATAAATAAAAAGGAAAAGAATTATGATTTTGAAACAACCTATAAGCATGATTTTTATTAAAAAAAAACCTTTAAAAAAGCCTGTTGTCAATTGACGCCCAGTTACTAGAACTATCAACATTTCGACGCAACTTCCTATCAAATAGGTAAAATGCCATTAAGGTCGACCCTTCGAATTGTCTAACATACATCTTATCGACCTTCTTAAGAAGAATTTAGTTTGTTTGGTTAACCAAACAAACTAAATTCAACCTTGGGGACAAAAAGGGTGATAGGATAGATATTTACGCAAATACAATTAATGAACAACATCAGAGCTAGTGCTAGACTTTCACAGCTTCAATAAAAGCTGATTCATGTAACAAACAGTTGAAAAAAATATTTTTTTGTATAACTATAAAAATAACCAAGACATAAGCCAACAAAGATTTGTACCTATCTCTTTCTAGCGAAACAGAATTTAACATGGAGTTCATAGGGCCATGTATTTATTACATGATGTCACACGGGGTATCGGATCTCTCCGTCTAATTAGTAGTTTAAAATGCTTGTATCATCCATATTTCTTGGCCCATTTTATTTTAATTTCATATTTTGTTGAGAAGTGCTATTTAAAAAATCTATGCATATTCCCTAATTAGACCATAGTACCTACTTTAAAGGATATTTTATGTGACAGTTGATATTGACTTACTGTGAAACCAAACTGTAATTTGAGTCCAATATCTTAGCACCGTACAACGCCAGTGTTACCCAACATTTGGTTAGAATACCAAAATATTAGGCTATAATTATAAAATTGGGCATATCTACTAACTATATTGTAACTCGTTACATAATACAGCTTAGACAAATTATACTACATAATCCACGAAAACGTAGGCTAGGGTGTATCTCTGCGTGTTTTTGACTCGGCAATTTCAAAATAATTTGCTCGAATTCTAGGACTACTTGCGGACGTTCAAAAAAAGAGCACCCAATATATTTTTTCTCCAGATTTTGGAAAAATCATTCTCGTTTGTTGGAGTCATCATTCTGAACAAGAAAAGACAGTATTTCCGATATGTTCCCAAACATTTGTTCCTTGTTGCCAGTCTTGTTACTAAAATCTAATACATTTCTTGGTAACAAAACGGTCAATTACATAATATGTGTAGGGACAACCAGGAATTCTATTTTTCTTGTTCAGATCGATGGTCCCAAAGGTTTTTTTTTTCCAAAATCTGGGTAAAAAATAAATCAGATGCAATTTTTTTGAAACTCCCCATTTATCTGCAAGACCAGTATTTACAAGCAAGCACATAAATTTTGTGTGGCCTTTTCATACTTTTGTGAGTGTGGCAGCATAGGTGGCCTCTTAATACCCAGTGAGTTACTTGTCACTCTTATCAGTGAAAAGATACTGTCGGTAACAATAAAGCCTGTTTTAAAAATGTTTTAGTTAGATAAAACTTATTTCAATATTAACCCACCCAAACTCATAATTCTGGGATCCTTTTAAAAGAGGTTAAAAGTCACCTGAAGATCAAGTGAAAAAGGGTATAAGTCTAGTACACTCCGTTTATGTATATACACTTTTTTATTACGAGTTAAGTTGACTTATACCCTTTTTCACTAGGTCCCCAGAATTGCACTCATAGTCATAACCAATTAGCGGCTGACGGATGCAAATTACGTCAAAATAATGTCGAACGATATCCATAATATGGATATGACTGCATTAAAAGTTACTATTTTTTAAATTACTATTAAAAGTTACTACTCAAAGTTATATAAAAGTCTTATCCATTTTATGCTTTCGTCACCATATTGCATCCGCCATCCACCCTTTAGTCATAACATAGAAACAGTCATAACATTAAACCCCGTCTACACGGTCGGAACAACGCGAACGACCAAGGTCAAGATTGACCTTGATCGAGTTGAACTAAGAATTGATCTTGTAGACGTCTGTAGGACAACCAAATTCAATAAAATCAAGTTGCGAAGACAATTTTACCTTGGTTGAACTGCGTGGTTGTTTCGATCGTGTAGAATAGGCATAAGATAAAACGCCCATGTTTCAATAAAAAATAAAAACATAATACCCATATCTACGGATAAAAGTGCCAATGAACTTCCCAACTGGACCAATCAAGGTCACATGTATTTGGCATTCTTGTAGTGAGGTGCTTGAACACTCCGCTTATCGTGTTTCTAAGGTCACATTTCATGCGATAATTCTACATAATGAATACTGTATTATGGGTTATTACATTATTTTCTAAAAGTATTTATGTTTGACGCGATTGTATACGCATTTTTTCCCGACCCTAATTTTTTCCAATCAAATCCTCTAAAATTTTCCAACTTATCTTTAGGTCGAAATAACTATTTAGGTTTAAGTTATGATAGTTTTGCAGAAGGCGCGTAGGGCGTAACCACCCAGAAATACCGCAGAGCTATGTCGACACTATACTATCAGTTTGATTTCTGAAATGAAAAAATGCGAAAGGAAAAAACGCGTCAGTGGTATAAACCGTCTATGAAATGTTAATTCCGGAAAAAAAACCTGCTAAGTAGGAAATAAAAATAACGATTTTGGGAACTTCAATCTAACAAAAATCTAAAATCTGTCGAGTTGAACAAGATATTGATCGTGTAGATGTCAGTTGGATAACAAAAATAGACTGATTTGAAGTTAAGAAGAAAACTTAAGGTTGAGTTGCATGTTTATTCCGTGTAGAATATTATAAATTAAGAATGTCGCCTTGTAAAACCCAATACCCATGTCATTCATAAACTATTTTGAATAATACTATAATTAATTAAATTAATAAGGTAATTAAATTTGTACTTCATAATAATACTCATATGCATTGCATAACGCAGGGGTGATGTTAGGAAATTACTATTATGTTGATTTGTTTAGCCCCTAATAAAAATTGGGATCTCTAAAAGATAAATTACATCAACAGATTCACTGTGCACACTACAAATATGGAGCTCTTTGACGTAAATGACTTCATAAGTCTTCCACATAAAGAAAGAGAGAAAATAAGTTTCTACACTCACACCCACTCCACAATCGGCTGATTATGCGGCGTTTTAACCGCAGTTATTATTGTCTTCATATATTTTTCCAGATAAAATTGATAACTTTCTTGTTCTTTTAATTGGAAGGGATACTACCACCGGGTCTGCTATTTTTGAGGCCAAAAGTTACTAATAGTTATCATTATTTTCGTCAATATATTCAACAACAACAACAATGATGATGGTTGAAACGCCCGAATATTCACCCAATTACTTTTATCTGGCAACACTTCCTCTAAAATTAGGAATTAAATTATGGTACGTTGTTTGGTGAGCACACAGACACAGTGATCTTGTACATCATCATCATGTGAATATGGGCACCCTGTATACTTAATGAGTCATAAACAATAAATACTATAAGCACAATATTCCGTGATACAGGTTAGTGCAGACTTAGTACAGTAAAGGGAGATTTAAGCTGTTAAGCCTGTATCATGGAATATTGTGCTTATACTATTTATTGTTTATGACTCATTAAGTATACAGGGTGCCCATATTCACATGATGATGTTGATGTACAAGATCACTGTGTCTGTGTGCTCACCAAACAACATACCATAATTTAATTCCTAATTTTAGAGGAAGTGTTGCCAGATAAAAGTAATTGGGTGAATATTCAGCATTTCAACCATTTACGCGCCATTTAAGTGCGACGGGAAGGGTTAACTTATGTAGGTACCTATTTTTTTATTGAAACACCTTTCAACATCGTATCATTACGCAGAATTTACATTTCATCAAGAAGTGGCATTTCTCACAAGTTTTTTTTTGTAGTCACAAGTCTAACCTAACCTAACCTACGCAATTAATGTTTAAGATATCCTGAAAACATCATGGTTTTAGCAAAAAATAGCATAAGATGACATGAAATTCAATGAAATGATACAATCAAGTAAAATTCGGTAAAATTGCAGGTTACTACTATAATATTATGCATGTAATTGCAGTGTAAATTATGTTATTTTCAAAGAGAAATTACTTTACTGGTAATTTACAATGAAATCCACATAAAAGTTACTAAACTTTGATATCTCATTTATTTTATTGCATCCATAGTTTCTCCAGCACTTGGTGGTAATGTTTAATTAACATTAATGTTGTAATATTTAATTAACATTTGTTAAAGTTGAATATAACTAATTAACTAATGTGATTATTACAATGTTACCATGTTTACAGTTTATCAGTAAAGAGTTGGTAGGTACATTACATTAAATTGAAATGGTAACTGTATCAACTGAGCCAATTTCAATTATAACTAGGATCATTTATCTTTAATTTTATTTCTATTGTTTTAATACTCATCTTCAATATCACCTAGGCCCATAAATGCAAATGAGTAAGCAAACTATGAGTGCCAATTCTAATCAAATAATAAGACTTGGGTGCAATAAACAAGCCAAAGTAAACTTATATGAATTCTTTACCTAATATAGTAGTTACTTCGAACAAAGCGCATTATATAAAGGCAATACGCAAGCCGAAATATCTCTGTCATTATTCATAATTTACGACACACCAGGGCGATAGATTCCACGTCTGAAATTCGATACTGTAGCAATTAACCAATGCCGACTCACAGCAGATACATTGTTTATCGCAAAAAACGCATACAATGACTACGTTTAACATTTATTTACTGTTTTCCGATGATATACTTACAGCTATGACGTTCACGAATGTTGTTTTCCCGGAGTACTGCAAGCCAACCAGCGTTAGCTCCATCTCCTCTTTCCAAAACAAGCTTTTGAACCAATCCAGGATACGATTTATCAAAGCTAACATTTTGAATTATATTCACAATACTTTGGCCTTAAAACGTAAAATTATAACGCCTCTTCCGAAAACTGCTGTCGACATCGACTGTCACCAGTTGCGTTTAGTTCGTCAAGTCATGAGATGTTATCAATCAATTATTAATTTAATAATTTATTACATTTATATTTACTTACGAACGAAACAAACTACTTATAACTTTCACTCTTTGATTTATCTCATTATTCTATTTTTACGGAAAAAACAAGTAATGTAAAAATAAAGTTAACTTTTGTAAATGACTTACGATAAATTTGCTTTTGGAAAAACGAAACGTTAATAATTGTTAATATTGCCAGGTTATAAATTTCAATCTCCCGGTCCCGAAATAATGTAGAAAAAGGGGAATTCCGAAACCATATGCAATACAGGGAAACTGTCCGAGAAACCATTAGGTCCTTTTTGTGCAAACCATTCCAGCATATTTTTTTTTTGGTCAAATGTAAAAAATAATAAAAAAAACATGTAGATCAACTCAGTTTCATGAAATGATTACTTATTACATAACATGAAATTAAAAAAATCGAGACAGCGGAAGTGGGCCACATTCACAAAAAAAAAATTTTCCTACATTTCAAAAATTACTTGTTTATTAAGTACATTAGATTCAATTTCATGTAAACATTTCATTAAATGTACTCAAAGAAAAAATCTATACAACCGAAATTGGTTAATTTTACTAAATGGTTATTTTATACGTGCCTATTATTTGTTACAAATAAAAAAAAACATAAAGACCCTTTGCCAAAATTGTTTTAAAAAAAACATGGTTTTGAATTTATTCATACTATACTGTCCTAGGTAGTTAACAGAAAAACACAGTATGGTTGCAGGGGGGGGGGGACAATCTCACACAAATTGACCTAATCCCAAAATAAGCTCTAAGGCTAGTGCTTTGGGTACTAGACAATGATACACATAGGTACATATATATAGAAATAAAATTAATTTAAAATAAAAAATATAATGCGTAGTTGAGCAGGAAAACGGGTCAAATCAAAACTCAGAATTTTTACAACAGCTAATGAAAGTAATGTATAATTCTATTTTTTTTAAAGTTACCTATGACGGTGCAAAACAACCACATTAAAAATTAAACGTTGAATTCGATACGTTCTCCTACAGAAACCGTGTGCCCTGGACTAGATACAATGTTTACATATTTTTATGACTAATGTATAACCTAATAAAAGTTAGTTATATAAGACCCATTTACATCAATAAGTGAAATAACTCTATTGCTGTTTAATTTAAAAGTTTTGATTTAACTTCACAAGTTTATTGTTTTGCTGGAACTTTATTCATCTTTCAAGTAAAATTTGAAAGTTTGATACCAGTTCCTTATATTGGAATCGGTTGCAATTTGGTTAGCACATGTAAACTTAAAAAAAACGTTATATTATTATTAAGATATTATTATCTAAAAGTGCTGATCTGATGATTTAACTCGATGGTGGTTAAAGGATCTTTGCTATTCTAATCGTAGATGTAACGAGTTTTATCTCAATAAATTAGTTTCGATAAGCAGCTAACGATTATGCACGAAAAAAGTACAGCTCGTCATAAAAACTTGGAAGATACGTTTTGACCAAAAAAATAGTTCAAAAAACGAGCCAGTTGCTTTTTTGGTGGGGGGAGGGGTTGGTTCTTTGATTTTGTATGCTATTGCCTATTGGCAGTTTATTTTAAACTTTACACGCAGCGGTTAAAAATTGATTTTCGTACGTCCTTTCCCTTTCCCACCTAGGCCCACATAGCGCTTTTCAAAATTTTCTACGAAATCGGACAATGATTGTAATAGGTTAATTTAACTTCATACATAATTATCAGGGGTGGAACGTTCTGGTGCCGATGAAGCCATAATGACGAAATTTTGCACACAGAATGCTCTTATTTAGCTAGTGTTTGGGTATTAACTAGGACAAATAAACAAATAATATAAAATAAAAAGCGGAAAAATTATCAGAGTTAAATACAGCTTAATCGCAATCGAAATGCGGATCACAGTAGCAGCATATTTTACTCAACATTTTATTACGAAAACTGACAAATAAAGTCAATATATTTTATATTATATATCAATTTGGCGATTATCATTAAAAAGAAAAGTGCTATAATAGCATAATAATAATTTAATCATGCAAATCGTTATTACAACATAAGAACATTTTTTTGTAATGAGAAATTTACTCGATTATTTTTCTACTGTCCATCTCAATGTCAGTATCCATTAACTCATAAAGCTTAATAAGGATTTATGTAGAACTGGTTCCGGACCTAATTTCAGCCTTTCATTGTACCTACTAGTCTTTTAATTTTAATTATCCTGTAAGCAAATTGACGTCATCGGCCCCAAAGTTCACCCAACAATTATTAAAAGAACAAACGGTTTAAATATAAGCTCACGAGGCTTTGACGGCCTCGAAAGTTTGTTGAAAATTTTCAAAAGGAAAAGCCAAATCGGTCCCTGAAAACGCGTTGCTTACGTATTTCAACTGAAAATACGTCAGCAACCCGTTTTCGTAGACCGACTTTGCTTTTTCTTCGGTTTTCCTTGCAATTAAGCTAACGTAGATGAACTTTTTTACATATTTTCCAAGATTTCTGACGGAGCAAATTGTTCAACACAGATTTTGTCGGTACGTGAATACTTGTTGGTGTAGGAATGTGTGTCACACTTCTCCCTTTAATGTCTTAATCAAATGAAGCAGGGCGCTATTCTCCTAAAAAAAACACGTTGTCAAACGGTCCATCAGCTGAGCAAAGTCATAGCCACTTGTCTCACTGCCGCCGGCGAGGAAGCTATTAGCTAGGTAGGTATCGTCTATTTTCTCGCTCAAGAAACGTACATATCTAGCGTATATTGTGCAAAATTGTGTGTACTAATTGGTCTCATTCTGGCACTATTATACAAAAATTGATTTATTGATTTTCATTAGTCTTCAGGGTTGTAACCCCAACAAAGTAAGCTTGTAGATTTTTGGTGTGTAAAAGCTTACTGAACATTTGAATATCTTTTAAGGGTTCCAAGGTCAAAAGGAACCCTTATAGTAACGCCATGTCCATCTGTCCGACTGTCTGTCCGTCTGTCCGAGGTTTATCTCTCTTGGTGCTACAAAGTTGTAAAATAAAAACTTGAAAAAAAACCCGTGTACTTGTAAAGCAAAAGTATTTTTTCTTGATTAGATTCAGGTACTTATCATTGGAAATCAATTAAAAAATCAGTAGTCTATAAATTTTTAGATTTGGGAAGTGTCATTTTCGCTAGAGTAGATTGCAGCCTCCCCCCCTCGCCAAAACGACTAGTAATATAAATCTGTAAAATATCTTGAATAAAAGCACATCATTTAATGACTTTGAGAGGAATTATGCAATTTGATACAATTTCTAATTTTAAATTTGTTATAACGGCTATTTATTCTCATACACCATACAGACAAAGCGTTAAACTTTTATATGACACCCTTTTTTTATTTCCGGAGGTTAATTAAAAACTTCCCAAAATAAAACACGTGAACTGTGACGCAGGCTGTAGCTAAATACGTGGGCACCACCACCCGTGCCGATTTTCGATCCTTTCCTAAGAGTTTATATATAACACCTCCACCAGGGAGTTATACCGCAACCTTTAAGGACACGTGCCCTGTTGTGTGCACGATCATTGCGTGCCTCAAACAAACGCTTACGTAGGCCTAACTCGTGGCAGTTTTAATACAATGACGTCGGTCCTTCAAATAATATGACACAAAGGAAAAATACAGGGGGATCAAATATTGTTGTGCATCTTTGGATGTTTTTTGAATTATTTTTTTGTTCAGTTTACCGCCGAAACTTTACACTTTTCGATACCTAGGTACTGTAGTTTTGGTTTCGTTACTTTTTAGATGTCAATAAACAAAAAAAATATACTTACTTTTAATAAGCAAGCAACAACTCGATAACATTTTTTTACTCACATTTTATTAAGAAATCAGTCAAGTGCAAGTTGGACTCGCGCATCGAGGGTTCCATCGAGTCGAATCAGGGACCCAATTCTCGTGAATTCGAGATGATTTTTCATGCGAGATATATCGAAAAAATGTATGCAGTTGACAGTTGATCTCGCATGAAAAATCATCTCGAAGTCACGAGAATTGGGTCCCAGACTCTCACTCAGACTTTTACTATTTACTTTGACTTTTAGTATCTGTTGTTTTTGTACAGGGTTTGTACTAATACGTATGTATATTGTATGTTTTACCATTTTTACGATACCTACATCAAAAATAAAAGACAGTGAAGAAAAACGTTTCTTGTATGGTGACGCCCTTTATCATTCCACTTTCTTTAAAATAAATGTTAGTAAATCTGCGGTAATACCACATGTTCTGAATAAAAAATCAACCCGCTATCTTAAACGGTTCAAAAGATACAGCTCTTTAAAGTACGGACAGACAGATAGATAGGAAGGACGGACGGACAGCGTGGGTTTAGTACCTAATATGGCCACGTTGGCCGCCCTTCGGATACAGAACCCTAAAAAGAAACTCACAACCAGCCTCCCGCAAATACCCACTTTATTGCTCGTGCAAATTCGATCGACTGTCACTGGTAGGGTAACCATTTAGGAATTTGAAAAGTCCTGACCAAAAGCCTGACATTTCGATAAAAGTTCGGACTTTTTAGTCACAAAATGGAAACATTACTCACGTTGTTAGTCACAATTATATGGTAGCATTTGATATTACTTAATCTGTTGTTTTATTCCTCATATTCCATCTTATTAAAAAAAATGCGGACAAATTAAAGAGCCGGAAGTCCAGACTAGACTAAAAGTCCGGACATGTCCGGAGTCCGAACTAATCCGGACGCATGGTAACCCTAGTCACTGGTAACTTTGGTTACACAAAACACGTGCACGCTACTTATCATAGGTACATACATACACATATCATAACAAAAACTTACTTAATTGACGTTCCTAATACTTACTTAAAAATCGTTACCTAAAGTTAGGTATTTAATATCATCCTCTTCATTATGTAGTAGTTTCCTAATAGACCTACTGTGACTATCTCCAATACGAATCTAATTAGAACCCGTAAATTCGCAACAAAACCTCTAAATGTATCCTCATAGGGCTAATCTAATCGAAAACGGGACACGTTTATCCTGGATCCGTTAGTAGCTAAATATCGCGTCATTCAACGAAGTTTGTAACGTGAATCTAATAACAATGCAGTGTCGGACGAGGCAGGGGGTGCGGCGGGTAGGCGGGCGGCGCGGGTCACGTGCAGACGAGCGTGGTTGGCCGCAGGCGCCTCACATTCCGCCGCTCGTGCCCGTGCCATATTTTGACGCCGCTGTCACATGACTCCCGGCCGGCAATGCCGGCATTCAGTTCAGATCCACAGCGCACACCGTGCGCTCGTCTGTGCCAACCTACAGCGACCGATCACACTCGTTCATGCAGGTCAACGGGAAAACAACAATTGTCTACAGCGTGTTTCCAACAAAAATGGATTGCAAGGACCTCACTTAAATTCAAATTGTGATCAGTGTGAATTTTATTTAAATAAACGTGATTGTGTTTGTGTTAAGTGATCTTATTGCGAAGTAAATATGGAATCAAGGAACTACTGGGAGGAGAACGGGCATGGCGTCAAATACGAGAAGTAAGTACAGTTTTATCTTTAGCTCTGGCTCTAGTAATCTTCGCAACAATAAAGAATAAAGAAAGCCGGACCAGATGGTAAGGTAGCAGCATCACAAAGTCGCAAGTTCTGTGGATCCTGTTCTTGTGTTCGAAGCAGATGTTTACGTTTTTAACACTTCAAAATAGAAGTAATTAAAAGGAGATACCTATCATTAAAGCTAGACCTCGAAAATTATGCAACACAACCATGATCATGACATGAGCGAAGACGCTACAAAAGCAATACAGAAGGCAGAAGAGATAGGTAAGGAGATATTCTTATAGGTACTATGAGAAAAACTTGGGTCTATGTTATTATGAGGTCTTTCTTATTTGTAGGTCTGTAATTTTTGATGATAAAATTTCAAATTTTGAATTAGTGTTGGATTTTATGGGGAACTATCCTTAAGATTATTTATTTAAGGAAATTGCTAAATAAAATACTACCTACTCTTCTTAACCCCCCAAGACACATTGAAAATATTACGTATGACAACCCTACTGTACTATCTGATGAAAACATTACATTAGGCATATCGGCAAGAGCAGATATCGATAACCATGAATAAAACGCCGCAGTCATCGAACTTTAAGTCAGTCAATATGGTTCGTTAGTACAAAACAAATGAAGAACAATGCAGAAAATGGACATAATATTTTGAAAAATTCTGACTTAAACTTGGAGGCCTATAAATAACAGCAAGATAATAAACATTCCTCAAAGACTAGTGGCTTAGCGCACGTTTCGCGTGTCAAGAAAACATGTGACTGGATCATATCAGTGAAAGTATTGCACTGACGATTGATTGATGTATTTAATCCATTAAGTGGTCGTGAAATGAACCTTTCCTTTAAAGATGATTTATTTGCTACTTGTATTCACTGATAAGTACAAGGACAAAGGCATATATAAGTAGGTACATTACAATTCGAAGATATATTTGAGAAGAGCTCAACAGGTGAAACCATCGTTTATCCTTCATGTGAGCACGTAAACTTTGATAACTCAAACTCAGACCCACGATGTGTTGTCACCTCGATAGTTTTAAACTTATTAATCTGTAGCAATTTTAGCCCTTGTAAATGTAAACATAGATCTCGTTGCCTAAAAGAAGAGAAAGAAGGAGTCTTTGAATTGAAATTTAAATCAGAAATTCGGAGCTAAACTATCGATCCAAGAACGCTCCTTGAAATCCAGAGCCATAATGATACAAGTCATGGAAATAAATAGGGACGTATGGAATGATAAACCTTCACCTTCCTTCACATAACGTTGTGATAAAGAGGCGTGTGCGCAAATCACACAGACATTTCTGAGCACAATCCAACCATTGTTTCAGTACTACTTACTTGAATTTGTCTTATTATTAAATCCAAAGTTTTCTTATTCAAGTCAAGATTTTAACCCAGACGAATAATCCACGGAAACATGAACAAGAATATCTTAAAACAATTAAAAATCTAATGGCGATATGAAGAGCTTAAAATCCAAAGATTTATCCCATAACACAACACCTAAATGAAATCTAAAATCAACGATAATTTGCCCAGAATGTTAACTCATAAGTTATGTTATGAGTCATGGTCATAACCTAAATAAATGGAACCTAAAATAGTTAATGCATTACTGCATTCGTGGCATTACCTTCAGGGATACGTCACTTGCAGAGTTCAATGCTGTTCATGCCCCGTTTAGTCCAGCGATATATGAATCATGTGATGTGATGCCACGCGACCGTAGCCACGTAGCTTACGATAAGATAACCTTAAACCTTACCGTGCCTTAGTAGTACAGGACCTATAGTAGTAAAGAGCAGATCTTTGAAGAAAGCCTATGTCTGGTAGAAATTAAATTTTTCCCAGAAATACTGATGAGTGTCATCGAGAAAGTCAATTATCAGGAAATTCAAAACTACTTTTAAGCGAGAAATTACTTGACGTAACAAGGTCTTATTTTAGGTTTAAGCCCAAAATAAGACCTCATTTAATGGTTACCGACCGACCGAAGCTCTTATTTAATGTATAGACAGGAAATGATTGAGTCACGGAAAATAAATGAGCTTGATACGTTGATAATTTAGTCGCAATTCATGCTCGAAATTTTGAGCTACAGGAATACAATTGTAATAGTATTAGATGTAAGATTAATCACTTTTGAGTATGCCAAATGGGGTAAGCATTTCGAAAAATCATGTTTGAAGTGACGTGAGTAGTGAGTAAGCACATATTGCTAGAGTTTTGCTATACTCAAAATGATTTGCTTAGAAAAATAATGTCTGGAAAGTAGGTAATTATTAAATTTTCACAGGTCATGAAATAAGATTTTTCTGGATAAAAAATTAAGAAAATATCAATACAAAGGCAAGAAACGGCCGCCGTTTCGGAATTGTTACTATTTAGTATTGAAGTAAACAACTGTATTACGAAATCGGGGAAAAACGTAAGCGTGACAACCTAAACTACATCCATCACTTTCCTGTTCGGTAAAGTTAAAAGAAGATAGCATTATGCGTGTAATGGTTTGTGGTTACGTGTATACTAACACTAACGTCATCATACGATTCTGGGTTCGCTGCTGTTACTGGCTATAGCTGTGTAGTGAAAATGTCGGAAGTCGGTAGCGAAAGCGAGGATGGCTCGAAAATAGTAAGCACTTCGTTGACTTTGCCTCCACTAAGTCACGTCCATATTTGCGGCACTGTTATTCTATTCCTAGTCCTAGTGTGTTTATGTACCAACATTTACTGTAACACCTCTCTGTCTCAGGCAATCTCTGGCCAAAGATAGTAAGCACTAATACTGCCGATTCTCCGCAATATCGTTTATCAACCTTGTGAGAGTTGTGAGATTAGAGACTGAAATAGAAATACAAGGTGCAATGCAAACCTGTTGCCATAATCTTTTATAGCTGAATCGTACAAGGAAGATTCCTGACCTGAGTCACGCGGCAGGCAAAGCAGAATGATAACGAGGGCATTATATTAAATTGTTACTCTCCCGTCTGCGAAGAGGCATTTTACAATTCAGGATCATTGATAATTTTAATAACCAAGTTTTAAGTAGTTTTTGTTATGTAATTTTTGCCTTCTAAGATTAGCACAGACCTATCTGAATAGTAGATGTAAGGTTTCTGGATGCTACTGAATTCTTTTCAAGATTTTTGAGGGCAAGAAAGTTTGGTTTGCCATCAGGGGCCTGTTTTATAAATCTACAAATTACAATTTTACAGGTTACAAGTTTTCATTTGACACAACCTCGACCAATGACGACCAGCCATTGGAGCAGTGTTGCCAGTTTAGACCTGTAAAATTGTAACTTGTAGCTTTATAAAACGTGCCCCAGATGTAACACTATGATTTTACGATCACTTTTCAAAACAATATTTAACCTGACTGACTTAATATTATGCATGGCGACTTTATATCCCAAAAAATACGCGAAGGACTTTTTCGTGCAAAAACGGTAAAAAGGGCGCACTTTCTCGCGCCCTACGACAAAAAGCGGAGCTGAAAATGTTTCACTCGAAAACCATAGGTAATAACAATTTTAAAACACGATTTTTCAAAGTCACTTTCGTTATCTGATAATTTTGTGTTCGTAAAATACATCGCTAAGTGTGAACGAGCGTTAACACGAGACTTGTGATGCAGGGGGGGACGGCCTTGCACGTTCGGCACGCCGCACGCCGCGCAAAACGTGACTACACGCACACAAACAAACCACACTACAGTTCACTACACTCACACATCGGCTCCGGCTACCGGTACGGTATATGTAACGTCGAATATTTTTACATGTTTTTTGACGGAGAGCGTTTATGGGCGCGTTAGCTAGGTTATTTTTATTAGAAATGTATTACTTTTGTTTTATGTTAACGATGTTTGAATTTGAACAATAGACAGTTAAATCAAAACATCGTTCTGTATCGCTCTTAATGAATAGAAAAATATTTGTTTGAGTACCCGTCAGAAATTATTGTTTTTATAAATATTTTATAAGTACCTCGGCAATTATACGTACAGATAAGTGCCGTATTATAAGTTGATATTTGTTTATAATGGTGGAAATAAACAGTGTAAATGCCAATTTTAATAAAAACAATTATGTACCAAACACACGATTTGTTTACCTCTAGTACCTATTAAAAAAAATAAGAGAAAAAAATGTGGGGTCCGAATGGTCCAATACACCGGCCCGAACCCCAAAAATATACATGTGTGCGTACCTATTGCGCAATTTAATAACGATTAACGGTTAAAAAAAACATTAATACAAATGACTTTTTTTTTATGCAGTAACGTCATCACGTCATCAGGTCATGACTGTCATCAGCAATATCAGCATCATAAACGTAGTACCTATTAATAAATCAGCTTCAGTATTCTCTACGGCGGCGGTTAAGCATTTAAATGAGAACGAAATTATTCTTTCACTTTCTATAGAATATTCCAATTAATAAAAATAACAAAACATTATTCGATTGTGACAAGTGAACACAAAATTTTCGTTATTTAAAATACCCAGAAATCGAGTAAATGTAAATAACGTGGAACACTGGCAACTTGCAACTCTACGCATCGGTTGGTGTCAACTGTCAATTAGCTTGCAACTTGCAACTCCGATACGTTGGATCAATATCCCAAAATCGTTTTTTCTTAGTTCCAGAATTTTTACGATCTTTTTTCCAAATATATTACGTACAATTTTTCTTTTGAAGTATTTTTTTCCAAGAAAAATAAGTATTCTATCAATTATGCGACCAATACTTATGCGACTAAACTAATGAACTGAACACTCGTGTGTAGTTTAATTACTCATATTCCATCTAATAAAAACAAATCCGGACAAATTAAAGAGCCGGACAAAGTCCGGACTAGAGTCTAAAACTCTGGACATGTCCAACACTACCTAACTAAGCCCTAAAAGAATCTGCGCCGCGCCCCACGGTTAGGCGTGCCGATGCGGTGCGTTTCCGTACTATTTAAAAACGCCTCCACGCTCTCTAAATACGTGTGTGGCTTTAAGGCCAAGAGCAGCTGATTCGCAAAATTCAAGGTCAGTCAAGCAACCCTAAAGGAAATGAAAAAAAAAACGGGCAAGTGCGAGTCGGACTGGCGCACGAAGGGTTCCGTACCACTATCTATAAAAAATCACGTCTGTTGTATGGTAGTTGAGAGTATTTGTTGTTATAGCGTCAACAGAAATACATCATCTGTGAAAATTTCAACTGTCTAGCTATCACGGTTCATGAGATACAGTCTGGTGACAGACAGACTGACAGACGACGCACAGTGGAGGCTTAGTAATAGGGTCTCGTTTTTACCCTTTGGGTACGGAATCCTAATAAAAATTGACAAAAAGATCGTTAATAGCTTGGCAAATAACGGTCGCACTCAGAATCTACATAATTAATAAAATAACGATTAATTCGTGTTCTGTGTGACGATTTTTTACACAAAAGTTTGAAATAGGAACGAATTAATTTAATTGTTTTTAAAATGTCTTTGGGGGTATGGTTCAGGAAAAAATATTTGGTCGTCTGTTATTATATTACCTAGGTACTTTGCGATATTGTTTTTTGCGTTAAGACTTACCGGACCTAACCATTAACCTTAACCTTGACCTTTTAACCCACAGTGCTGTTTGAAGAACGAGGGCAGTTATACGATTACCTTTTGTTTGATATTAATAAAAAGATCTCAGTGAAGATTACTGACGGCAAATTCATATTTCCTGAACTATACGCCGGTTAGAGTTTATCGTGGTAGTGAAAGACACACAAATAGACAAATAAGTACACATTTTAGCATCACGGGTTAAACATTCGCTCACGTTGCCAATTTCACTTTAAACAGCACCCCTATGGTTTCCAAAACCATTTCTACCTAGAAATAGCTACCTAACCTGTGTATAAACTACCAACAATACTGTACCCAATTAAATTGCCAATCAAATTGCCTCGTGTTTCTTATAGAACAGGTTCCCTCACACATTATCGATGTATAAATCCGATATTCGCAAAACTAAACAAACTAATTACTTATATTAATAGAACGAACAAGTCACGTTCCTCAATTAGGTCCAAATCGGTAGGTATTTATAGGCGCGCGCAGACACGTGGAGCGTTGCGCAATGAAGTGCGTTGGGGCAGAACTACGATCCATCTATACATCCCTTTCTCTTGTACTATAACTAGTAAATTGAGACTTTGAATCTGTATTCGGGGTCTACTAATAAAAGCAAAAGTTTAGAGTTTATTACGCGCGAGCACAGTCAAGAGACATTATACTGCCCTCCTAAGCACAGCTATATCTCAGATAAACCCCTGTAGCAATATCAACCTTATTATTAATAATGTAAAAATAAAAGTGCTTTGGCTATTGAATTTGGGATACTGCTGATTTGCTTAAGCTGGCCATACACGCTAGGGTACGAAATATATCCGGAAGATTACCGAAACCATCTTAGAATGGATATAAAGAGCCATGTTTTTCGAGCAGATGCAATCTACCCCCTTCCGCGATCACTGGACAACTGAGACCTGCGTAGGCGAACGCCACACACGCTCAGTTTTGCCTGCACAGTTCAATTGCCCACAGGTAAAAAATATATATTTTCATATTTGCGCATATGTGGCATTCGACTGTGCAGGTTACTGCACAGTCGAATGCCACATACGCTCAGTTTTACCTGTGCAGTCGAACTGTGTATGGCCAGCTTAAGGAAGGTAGTATAGGACCCGTAAGCGCGTAAAGCTAGACACTCACGGTTAATTTGACGGCTAATGGACGTTGGCCAAGCCAAGATTCACACATTGATAACGTTTCAATTTTCTATCGACACGAAATGTATAGGGTTAATATAAGCGGTCGACGTGATATTTTGTCAATTTTCGAAAATCGCTGACTTATCGTTTTGCATCTTGACTGGCCCTGGTCCAATCGTAGTTAATCAAATGGAATGATGCCATGATAGGCCACTCACGGCTTCCATCTCCCAACGGCGCGGCGTGATGACAAATGGCAGGTAGGTCAGCAATGCATTTTTAGTTTTGGGTTTTCTAATGTTTACGAGGCCTAGATTCTACTCACTATCAGCTAGTATATGTGCTAGTTAGCCTTCATCAAGAAAAAGTGGCCTCATAAAAAAACACTATTGTTTGGTATTTAGACGATTCTGTAACCCTTTCAAATAAAGAAACCCTTGAAAACAATCCGTTTTCGATTGTATTGACTAACTTCAACATTTATCGAAAAGGATTTGTAATGATCGATCGCTTTAACAATACCACTGACACGTCATCATCGTGTGTCCTAACACGTGTTGAGTGATTATATTAGCCACTTCGTTTATTTATAAACCTTATCAGTCTTCGTGGAATTTAATTTAGGATTATACGAGTTCAGGGCATTGGACGATTCTGCGAGTTTAATACCAGCTTAATGGCACAGGAAAACATTATTGTTTTATCTGATTAATCGATTTCCGTGCCATAAACACTGAAGGGGTTGATTGAAATAGTATCTACACTAGCGCCATCCTGTGTCGAGTAGAAGAAAATCATCTACGACAGCGCCTCCAGTGTCAGTTTCCACAGTTGCTTTGCTAAGGATACAACTTTCAACCACTTCTAAAAGACTGCAGACCGTAGACAGAGCATTACCTAGACGCGACACGAAAAAATAGAGAAGCATTTATACGGGAAGACTATACCTAAATAAAGAAGACGGCATCTTTACTATCTATCTCACTTCGCGTATTTCCATGGCCGGTTTTATTTGGCACCAGTTTCTTGTGAATTATTGCTTTTAACTAGGTATTTTATTGTTTGTTGTTTGTGTGTTTTCGTAGGTTTTGTATAAATCTGTGATCTGAATTGTTGTATTTTAGGCTCCAAAATCCACAGTGCTCGAAAAGATGGAAACATATGTACCTAACCTTTCACCGATAATAATCTCTCATCATAATACCTATGCCTTAATAAGGCACTCAATGGCAGAAGCTTTGTCTGCTAAAGGTGATATGTGATTTAGTCGGGTTATATCGTATTGCTATCCCAAAGGGTAGCAAGCACACTTGTCAAGATAATATTTTCTACGCTGCACACTTCGGTCCCCAGCCCAGCCTCCCAATTATGGACCCTAGCCCCCGAATTATGGACGCCTTTATCGCGTGGAGAAAAGCATCCGTCACTCTCGCACTTGCGCATTGATCAGAAAGTTACAGATGTTTTATCTACGTAAATTCACATCGATAATCACGACCATAAAATACCCGCAGCCGTAACTCACGCCTATAGTGCGAAGTCTCGACGAGTAATTGACTGGTCATCCTACATTGGTGTAAAATTACCGCTCTATTTAAAACAGTAAAAACTACATAACGAATTTGGATGCAACAGCATCACTTTCTCGGTCCTATCTTCAGCTGTTCTCCTCGATATAATAAATAGAGTTCGATCCCCAGTACGGCTAGAACAAGTTTGTATTTTCTCGCTTGTCGCTCAGTGCATCTCTTTCGTTACAGACTAGATATAAAGGGACGACTTGGCTAGCCCTCCAGGGGGCCTAATGTGGCTGCGTTTATCGCGTGACAAAATGTGGATTAAACATCCGTCACTTTTTGACATGTATATAAGTACGAGAGTGACGGATGCTTTATCCTCATTTTGTCACGTGATAAACGCAACCATACTAGAAACGCAGATCAGTGTAGGTACTTTTTGTGCTATATGCTTAAACGACGAAGAAAAAACATCTCGAGGAATCTTGCTCAATCTACTTTTGCTAACTGAATGTGAAATAGAGGTTATCCTACAAGCTCGATTCGAAATGTATCCGAGAGGATCTGGATTAATAAGATAAAATAAGACGGCAACAGTCGGTCTTCCTGAAAAAGGCGGCGTCGGCCGGCGTTCACACTTTGGATCTTATGACTAAACATTAGCTAGAAGTCGAGTCCCCGGTTGCGAGTCGCACTTAACTGGTTTAAAAAAAGAATCGCTAGTGTGTACACACTACACATGTTCTGCGACGTGACCTAAGCCTAAAAATAACTTGTTGTTTTCAATGCCAGCTCTAAAACAAGGGTGGCCATTGTTTCAAAATTGTTCTGCGTTGTTGACAGAGCCTATACCAGGCTTTTGTATCCGTCGCTATATGGCTTGAAAATGTTTAATTAAACTAAAAATAACGAGTTATTTTCAATGCCAGTTCAATAACAGAGCTGGTGAATAAGTGAGCCTGTGTCAGGTTTCACGCCGTTTCCCCGTTCAGTTCTTATTTAACTGGACATGATTGTTTTGTCGTTGTTTTATTTCATTTAATGTGCGTACCGTGACTTTGGCAAATATCCCAAAAGACAACGCATCTAGAACTAAATGAACAAGGTCAGTCGAGCCCCGTGAGTTAATTCCAAACAATTAATTAAAAGCTAAACTTCGGAAGCTCTATCCCAGGGGTTCCCAAAGTGGTCCAGGTGGACCCCCAGGGGTCCACAGGAGATTCGACGGGGGTCTACGTAATCTTCTCATTTTTTGCCGAGTTTTGGGAATATGGTAGAAATGTGGTGTAGGGGGTCTACCAGAACTTAGTTAACTTTTGAAAGTGGTCTATGAGAAAAAAAGTTTGGGATCCCCTGCTCTATCCATTTCACATAACACTTATCAATAAACCGATTGATCGACAAGGACACCTATAAGTAACGTATACCTACTTTGAACTTCGGTTTTGGGACAGGAGCTCTTGTTTTATAATTATTTATGTTTTATCATTAAAAAACACTTTCTTTAGGTACACTCCACCAATTTGATTCCTAGGCCACTATGGACTTTGTCAACGTGACGTTGTAAACCAAATCATGAGAAATCTCTTACGTTTTGGTTGTCATTTAGTCATCACTTTAACATAGTCCCAAGTGGCCTAGAAATCAAATTGGTTGACTATTACCTATCTATCTATTCTATTTAAAAGACAAACCTGACTCACTGACTTATCTATCAACGCACAGCCCAAACCGCTGGGTCTAGAGATTCCAAATTTGGCTCGTAGGTTTCTTATGAGGTCTAGGGGTGCACTAAGAAAGGATTTTCCCGAAGTCTACCCCCGACCGGATAAAAAACGGGTAGAAGCGGGAAACTAATTCTACGCGTACGAAGTCGCCAGCGTCCCCTATAGACATCGGTTACACGCTCAGTATTTCATCAGTCTGGCGTCAGTTCAACCATGATCGAGGGGGACGCAGCTATTATGTTAATATAGCTGCGTCCCTTTCGAGCACGGACTGAACTGACGCCAAACTGATCGTGTAACCCTTGTCATAGTGTTACGATAATCTCAATCCACGTGCCTCGTCGCCGAATGACATACTTATGGGTATGAGACACATTGAATTGCAAAACAACCGGCCATGCTTACTTCGAAGCAAATCTATTGCTTCTATTAGCTTCACCAAACACATTCAGTGACAAGCAGCGTGATTTACTAGCAAAAACCGGCCAAGTGCGAGTCGGACTCGCGCACGAAGGGTTCCGTACCATTTTCTATACACATTAGGAAAAAACCGGCAAAAAATCACGTTTGTTGTATGGGAGCCCCCATTAAATATTCATTTTATTCTGTTTTTAGTATTTGTTGTTATAGCGGCAACAGAAATACATCTTCTGTGAAAATTTCAACTGTCTAGCTGTGACGGTTCGTGAGATACAGCCTGGTGATAGACAGATAGACAGACAGACGGACAGCGGAGTCTTATCTTATCTTATCTTGTTGGTGGGGTCCTTACGGATATACTTCGACCCTATGGGATCTTTTGTGTAATTACCCCTCTTTTAGCGCTTAATCCAATGCGGCCTCCACCTCTTCCAAAAAGCGGATAGTGGAGTGCAATGGCAGTGCCTTGAAATGCCTTGAAACAGCGGAGTCTTAGTAATAGGGTCCCGTTTTTACCCTTTGGGTACGGAACCCTAAATAAGGAGCCGTTTTAGTGTCCATTATACTTAACTATGACACCACATGATCAAGTTTGACTCGGCAATTTCGGATTTTTTCCCAGTTGTCCGCATAGTGGACAAAGGGGTGCGGAGAACTGGGAAATCTGGGAAAAGCCGGTTTGACTTGGCCAAAACCAAATCCTTGTCAATAAATGTCTTGATACACTTTTCGCGCTGTTGTTGTAGTTCTAGTTAGGTAATGTACATAATCTATTTTATATTTAGATTCCCCAACTGATGAATCAGCATCTGTTATTGGAAATACATTTCACCGATCACGTGTAACTTCCAACCTTGACACTGGCAGAATTGTCCCACTGGACTGTAACCATATATCAAAGAATTGGACTTGAACTAGCAACAATATAATGAGCACCAAAATTAGTAAACAATCACCAAATTAGGTTAGGTTAGGTTAGGTTACTTTTGGTGATCATTTACTATTTTCGGCAGTAAAAAGTGTTTTTTTGTTGTTATATTTTACTATATCTGGTGATCCGTTAAACATAAGCCGTTTCTTTATATCCGTAAATTTATAACACTCCTCTTATTGCGGTGGGGGGAAGGGGGGGGGGGATATAGACACAATGTACAGTCTTCACGCGTTTTTCTCTTCACTCGGCAGTCGATATAAAACAGGCATTTTGCCGCGATCGGAATATTTTCAACTGGGTTCACGTGACTGCGCCCGCGCACGTGAGCCGTGACGTCATGCCGTCGGCTCGCAGGTGGCGGTGCAACCTTAATGTGAATGACAGTATTCTAAAATAGCTAACGCTTCTTTAATTAACACGAATTGTGCGTTGGAATACTTGGAATTAAGTAGAGGCCATTTTTTAATGAAACATATGAGGTAAGACTGACTCACCTAGTGAGGATCGACCTACTTACTGCATGTAGAAGGCATCAGCATGGGAAGCACAAGTTGTATTTTCTCGCTTTTCGCTCAGTGGGTCCCCTTCGTTACCGACTAGATAGAAAGGGAGATCCGAGCGACAAACAAGTCGCGGACAACTTGTGCTAGCCGTGCTGGCAGGCTCTATTCTGCTCGGTAAAGCCACATTGCTTTTGACATGTTATCATATGGTCAGCGTTACGATAGCTCTTATTTACATGACAGTAACGCCAGCTGAGTTATGTTATAAAACTTACACACACCGAAGCGAAGCGAGGGCACGTTGCTAGTGATTTTATAGGTATAACAGTTTCTGACAAAAAAAAACATTTTAGAGACAAGCCCCTCTTCTGGTGACTCTTCTTTATTACATCACACGTGGATTAATTCAGACCAATCTAACGGGTCCAAACTAACCCCCTTACTAATAAACGTTGAGTGACCGTGGTGTAGTTAAACCATGCTTTGTCGTTATCTGTCATTGTGGCATTTGAATTTGACAGATAAGGACAAATGGTTTAGCTACACCACCATTACTCAACGTTTATTAGTAAGGGGGTTAAACTCGAACTTCTACTTTCAGAGATTATCCTTATTATGGAAAACCCATTATACCTTCTTATAATATTAGCATTGTATAGATATACCCATAATCCAAACCTAGAGCTTGGTCCGGGTAATTTTAATACTCAAGGCCGACCAAAAAGTTAATTCCAGAAGTATCCACAACACACTTTGAATCATTTTGTGCAGTTGGCCCAAGTGCCAGTGCATTGGAACTATGCCACACGAGTTTTATTTTTACCCCATTGCGAAACAGGGGGAGTGTGGAGACACATTAAATTTGTTCGTTGATTGAATACAATTGTGTTATTTTGTTATTGGGATGGGTACAACCAACAGGGTGATTAAGAACACACGTGATACACACGCCACAGAGAGCCACAAGGGCCACGCTTTCGTAAAATATTTACGAAAATTTGCAGAATGTATGGAATTGACATTAGCGCTCGACGCAGCCCCGGCCGCTTACGTCAATTCTATTTTCGATAGCGATAACGATCGCAGATTGCAAGATAAATGCCTAGGGCCAGCGTGTGAGATTGAATATCAGTTGGATAAAAAATAATAATCGGGGGACACAAATTGAGCCAGTCCCAAACTAAGCTCTAGGCTTGTACTATGGGTACTAGGTAACGATAAACATACTTATATAGAGAAATACATAGAAAAATACATAGAAAACATCCAAGACACAGGAACAAATACTCGCGCTCATCACATTAATGTTTGCCCATACCGGGAATTGAACCCAGGACCGCTAGTTTCGTAGACGACTACCAAACCAACTAGGCTAAACGCGTCATCGATGTTCTCATGGAATCTTATCTTAAGACTTAAGACCGTAAAGCGCAGAGTAGGTACTTAATGCAAGTGCTCTACTGGTTTAGTATTTTACACGTTACGAATCACGATATTCAGTTTCTAAAGGTGTTATTGTCCGAAAAACGGCATGTCGATGTAACCTAATTAAAATTGCATGGCCTAAAATATTGTTTGTATCCTCTGACGCGACTACTTAAACTCGCCGGTTAATCGTTCGTCGAGTTAAAAAAAGATCGAGTCCTTAAGAGAAAATCATGGCCGTAATGCAAGGTTTACACGGGTTGATTTCCACCGCACGGCTAATAGGCCGCACGACGAAAATCGATCGCTAAATGGCTATTCGACTATGGCGCAAGTGAACTAAAGTCGCAAGCCCCAAAGTAGAGAGTAGCATCAGACTTTTGCCTCGCGGCGAATGGCCGCATGAGGCTGGTGACTAAAATCGATCGTGCAAATGTTCAGTCGCAAGCTACATAGCTTGCTGCAATATGAACCAAGTCATCCGCGATTTTATCACATACACATACATACATAAACTCACGCCTTCATTCCCAGCGTAGGGTAGGCAGAGGTACAGAATTACCTACCAACAACTCTAAAAATTGGTTGATAATTCTGTAACCACATTTTGCAAAATTTGTCTAAGATGTTTACCAGTGTATTAGTGACAGGTTGCGAGCCCATCGCCTAACAGCCTCTTACGACATCCACGGGAACACATGGAATGGTACTATTCTAACCCGGCAACCACATTACCACACACACACCTGCGTAAATGAGGTGGCTATGATTTTTTACAAGCGATGCTCCTAGTGACTAGCCGCACGGCGATAGTCACCCGTATAAACCCCGCATAAGTTGTTTCGCCTCGTCACTCGCGCGTCAGTGCTCACGTGTGGCGACAAAAGGCGAACGGCAGCGTCGGCAGCCGGTAACGGCTGGCTTCCACGATGCGAGCTACTGGCCCGAACAGTTACTGTCACTAGTGTCACGGTGTACTTGGGTGATTATTCGGCGTTTTAACCGCCGTCATTATTGTCTTCGCATATTATTCAAGATAAACTTTATAAATTTCTTGTTCTTTTAAATGGAATGGATACTGCCCCCAGGCCCGCTGATTTTGACATCAAAAGTTGCTGGTAGTTATCACTATATTCGTCAATATATTGAAGACAACAATGACGACGGTGGAAACGCCTGAATATTTAACCACTTGACTTGCTTTGTTCGGATTAAGGCTAACGCTAGGTAGATTAACTACTACACCCGTCTGTTCAAAGGTTTTTGGTTCTTATTATAAACATAATTATAGGCCTTTTAGAACTAGGGAGTCCAGCGTATAGTTTTCTACAGTAAAAACTTTTTAAATTAACCTTACAGTGTTGCTTCTATTATTTGTTACGAGAGAATTTAATTTAATTTACATAATGTTGTGTGTTCAGAATTATTAGTTGATTTTCCTTACACGTGCGCCACGTGTTGGGGCATGGTTTACATACAAATGGGTACCTATTCCATTCCGAAGGAATATTCGAGGGGTCATCATCGCCACAGATTAAATAGTTACTTACGGATATTTTATACACAATTTTGAAAAAGGAACGAGTTAACGACTATATAGTCACTTGTATAGAACGAGTTAACGAATATAGCCACCGGGCTTAAGCCGCAAACGCACTGACACCGGGACCTTTTTTATTTTATTTTAATAAAAAAATAGGGGATCCCGTTATACAGATTAATCTAATCCCAGAGGGCCCTGCCAAGATGCACTACGCTAACTAGTGTTTCTATTCATTTCGTTTTTAAACCAATCGCGTCACTGGTAGATGACGTGATACGAAAAGTCAGTGATCTACCAGTGACGCGATTGGTTTAAAAACAAAACGAATAGAAACGCTAGTTAGCGTAGTGCACCTTAGCAGGGCTCTCAAAGGCGCTACACACGATGCATTACGCTAACCAGCGTTTCTATTCGTTTCGTTTTTAAACCAATCGCGTCACTGGTAGATCACGAGATTTTTCGTATCACGTCATCTACCGGTGACGCGATTGGTTTAAAAACGAAACGAATAGAAACGCTCTAGTAAGCGTAATGCATCTTGGCAAGGGCCTCAGATCCCGCAAGGGTGCCCGGGATTGGAAGCCCTAGATTTGATTATTCTTTGGAACTTTTCTGGAACGAAAGAATATTCCGTTCTTTTCCGCTAGCAAACATAAACAGACGTCCCATTCATACGTGCGTACAACACTTTTGTGATAATTAAGTAGATTATTTATTTAATTCCAACATAGTGCTTACGTGACATTATAGGTACAAACATACTACTCGTATACTATATTATGTGATTTAAAATGTATCGTGTGTAAAAACGTGAGATGTGATGATTAAAACCTGTATGTTATGTTATGTATATATGTGTATATGCGGACTGTCGTTTTTTCAACATGATGTGTTGCAATCAGTCATTGTTACTGTTAGATATGCTCTTTTATCTCTGTTTTGATATTGTTATCTTAAAGACTTTCTCGTATAATATTGCTCAATTCATAATACTCATATAACTTGTACCTATACGTGTAAGATTTATAGTTTTTTGCGTCGTACTAGTTAAAATGTATGCGGGAGATGTATCAATATATTCAATCGATATTTTTTTGTGTAAGTTATTTCTGAAAAGTTCTTCAATATTTTTTGCTATAGAGTTTCAAATGCACTTCAAGAAAAATCCCCAGTGCATAGAACTACCATATTATAATATCTGTCAATACACGAAATGGACAATTTTGTATATTTACTAGTATTTATTTAAGGAAAATCAACAGCTTATTCCTTTAAGGGGCAAATTCCCGATGCAGGATGTCAAAAAATTTCCTTTTCTAGCGCCGCCACTTTCCACAAATATGCTCCTCCTGCCAACAAGCAGTTTCATAAATAACAGTCTATCCCTGTTTCACGTTCTCACATTAGTATGAGTTAGAGCAGCGTCAAATTAGTATTAGGTACCTACATGCCTAAATTCACGTCTAAACACAAACGCAATGATATGTCAGCTTGCCAAATGGCCGGTATTTTTTGTCGTCCCGAGCTGGAATTTACTGAATTAACTGGTTAGTGAAACTGCGCAAAACAGCGATGCCAAATTGGAAACTTAGCAAGTTCAGAAAATCAATATAAACATAAACAAACCAATTTACCTTCGTAATTAGGTACTTTTGAAGATCGAGCATGTTCCTACCCACGGAATAGAAATAACAGTGGAAGTGGCATTGAGCTTCGCTTAGTATCAGACCTGTTGTCCCCAATACTCAAACTATCATAAAAACAACACGCCACCATGGAAACTGTTTTTGGTGCGGTTATCGTTTTTACATTCCAAAATAGCACAATAAGGCATGCTACTGGATTTATTTCCTATTTTAGATATATCGAAATAAGCGATCGCGGCAAAAGTATGGTAGGTTATGCGGAACTCCGCATAACCGTGCCAGTCGTGCCACACGTTACACGCCCACTTGACATTTCTACTGTTTTTTTCTGTTCCGTGTTCCTACCAATCTAACCTTCTTTTCATATTAATTTCCAGTGTAAATAAATATTAATAATTATGTTATTCAATAAAGATACGTCTGGTGACAATGTGGGTATGTACTAGTTTGTTATTATCTTGGCCCATTTCCATAGATTCCTTGTTTACGATGTACCAAACGACTTTGTATTAAATTATGATACGAAACGGCATCATGGCGGAGATATTTGAGACAAAGTAATATCGCATCACGTGGCACTGACACGAGCGTTTAGCGTATTATAATCATTCGAGGGGTGAGGTGGCAATGGCATTGACAAAACCAACAAATTAATTTACAAAAAACTGACTCTTACAGGACTTCTATTCCAATAGAAATGGGAACCTGTAGAATCAGAAATCGCTAAACATGGGATTCTGTTGAATCGAAAATCTGCAGACATGGGAATCTGTACTGTAGTCATGGGATTCTGTTGAATCGAAAATCTGCAGACATGGGAATCTGTACTGTAGGCATGGCATTCTGGTTGAATCGAAAATCTGTGGAAATGGGAATCTGTACTGTAGACATGGGATTCTGTTGACTCGAAAATCTGTAGAAATGGGAATCTGTACTGTAGACATTGGGGTTCTGTTGACTCGAAAATCTGTAGACATGGGAATCTGTAGACATGGTAACATTCCGGACGTAGGTACCTTGCGCAGGGTCCGGCAGGAGCGCTACCAACTTATCCTTTAACCTACCGCCAAGCAGCGGTTAAATTATAGTGTTCCAGTGTGCTTAAGACAACTGAGGCTCTACGTTGAAATCCGTAATTCGAACTTCGTCTATTGCTATCCCTTTTGCTCCCGACGCGTCACTAATTCGCAAGAAAGTGATGGGGCGATCCGAAGTTCGAATTACTGATTTCAAAGTAGAGCCCCTGTACCCTTATCATGAGTTACAATAATTAACTTACTCGCTGGCGACTCGAATGCTCTGTCCCTCGCAACCTCGCAGTATTCTTATAGAGTGCGAGGGACAAAGCATTCGACTCGCTACGCTAGCAAGTACGGCAATTGTAACTAATGCTAAAAACATTCCATCTTAGTACTCAGGGTTGGCATTAGTTTCGCAGTATTGAGATCGGAAATGTCTATGAGTGTAAGATTCCACTCACTGTCACGTGACCTGTGTGCACGTTTGCCTTCATGACTCATGACATAAAAAAAACTTTACCATTCGTTAACATTCGAAGAACCTAACTTATGCTCGAGCACGAAGCACGACATTACAATAACTAATAAGTTCTTTTTTGTACTCGTCGATTATAATCTGTGTATTAAGATTTCATAGAGAATACTGCAACGTCACTCTTTTCATCGTTGTATAGTCTATGTTACTTCCGAAACAACCGAAATAACCATTTCGATACGCTCTAGACAACCGAAAAAAATTTGAAAATAGAACTTCGCATTTCAATAATATGTGTCCTTGTTTAAGGAGACTCGATCCGATACAAAATTGCCAATCTATGGCGTTTCGGAACGTAGTAGCTTCGCGTCATCTGTCAAAAATCTATTTGAACTTGCTGCTGTATCCAGAGCATTAAAAAAAAAACTACGCTTTGTGATTGGCTGGTATTTAGTTAGCCAATCACAGCACAGTACTGTAACATTACGGACGCCAGTGGTGTGATAGTACTTACGATATTTCGTTTTCTTATATACTCGTATTAATGACTTAAATTATTAATTTTAATGAACTCGTACAAAAAGTATTGTTCACAATAGTATCATAATCAAGCTTTTTAATCTCGTACCTTACTTAGGCCACTCAGCAAGCTTCGTGGCCTAAACACGGTACTCGACTAAAAAGCTCTCTATTATAACACGATTGTGAAAAATACTATTGCGGTTGCGGATCTATCCGTGGCACGAACACCTAAAGCAGACATTTTTCAAACTCTATTTTATACATTACTAGCGGCCCGCCCTCGCTTCGCTTCGGTTTATACTAGTTTTCTGTGACATAATTCAAAATTATGCATAGAAATCTTCCTCTTGAATCACTCTATCTATTGCTGAAAACTGCATTAATGCGTAGTTTAAAAGATCCAAGCGTACAGACAGACAGCGGGAGAGCGACTTTGTTTTATGATAAAGAAGAAATGAAGAAGATGTAAAGATGTTATCTTCAAAGTTCGTGCTAGGAAATTTTAGTTCTAAATACGAACTTATGAGCGTGTTCCAATTGTCATACCAATTTTTCAGACCGATATGTTAATGTAACTTAAGTACAGTCGAACTCAGAAATAGCTGTACACTTTAGTACTTTGTCGCAGTAGTGCATTAAAGTAAAAGTGGTTTGAATTTAGTATTATAATAGCTGCAACAAGGTACTAATGAAGAATGAAGGTGCTTATGAGTTCGACCGTACCTACTCGATAAAGGTACTTAAAAGCACGTACAAGTTTGTACTCGTATGTACCCTTACCTTAGTTACAATTACCGTACTCACTAGCGAGTCAAATGCTCTGTCCCTTACAGTATTTAGAGTCACCTTATAGAGTGCGAGGGATAGAGCATTCGACTTGCTAGCGAGTACGGTAATTGTAACTCATGGTACTGTACTGATATTATAAGTTACTAGTTATTTTGTTACCCAGTTACTTCCTTAGTTACGATTGTCTATCACGATTACATGTGTACCTAAATCGTGTAAAGAACGCAAGGCTGAAACTAAATACCTAGCTATTAAACTCGTAACAAAGTCGTGTAGGTTTCAGCGTTTTTGCATTACGGCTTTTGTATACAGGTTGACTGGGGGTCGTGTAGCAACAAAGTAAACTTAAACTCACTTCGCCATTAGGAACATGACGAAATAGATTTAAAAGCGTTAAGACCATGACTTTGCTTTTTATTATTATTTTTTTTTTTTTTCAGGATCATGGCCACCCTACGTTGAGTATTTCTTACTCGTCTTATCGGTTGACTTTTAAATAGGTTCTAACATGAAAATGTTAGGTGACCATAATTTTAGTAGGTATTAATTACGGAAACGTACCTAATATTATTTTAGTAAAATGCGAACCTTTAATTGTTTCAAAAACACTACTCTAATAGAATCTACGTCATTTACTGAGTTGGAAAAAATTATTTAGGATCACGACCCCGCAGTCACCCTGTATAATTATCCTGTATAATTATTTATGGAGGCGTTTAAAGGTGAAGTTATTTAGAAGCAAAGAGATTTAATATTATTGGTAATAGAGAGGGAATCGGAGACATTTTCATAGAAAAAATTTGATCATAAGCATCATGAATGCCATCTATGACGAGCGTGTCAAAGTAGACTAAACGACGTACGACTTGTTACCTCGAGGTAACAAGTTTTGCATCACTTGTTGTTCGCTATGCCCGTCTATTACTACTATACATTTAATGTCTTTGTTTAGAAGTGACTTTTATTTATGCCAGCACAAGGTAGACTTGCTATACCGGTCTTTTATACTTTCTGAGTTTATTTGTCATGTGACTCGTCGATTTTCGATTTCAGACTAGTCACGCGTAACCATTTTAGATACAGTCACCTCTAGTTATAAAGATGTGTCAGATAATTTTGCGCCGAATGTTGATTAATATATTATTTATTATTATTGCAGGTGACTGTACTACTGTAGGTAGGTAGGTACTAGGTACATACAGTGCAAAGAAGATGCTTCGGGTTTGTACTTGTCTCTCACTCGCTCTCATACGCTCTTATTAAGAGCGAGTGAGAGAGAAGTACAAACCCGAAGCATCTTCTAAGTGCTCACAGGCTAACGGAGATATTTGGACTGAAAAAGTGGATGATGACTGCGCAATAAAAATATACTTATGGTCAAACCCTATATTCAAACCGCGGATAGATAAGGCTTATCTCGGGTTAAAATATGACATTTGCCCATACAAAATGTGTCAAATTTTAATCCGAAGTGTCGACACAATTTCAAGTTAATAGCTTTTGTAATTGCTTAGAAAAATTCCGTGACATACAGTACAGAGGGCCCTGCCAAGATGCATTGCGCTAACTAGCGTTTCTATTCGTTTCGTGTTTAAACCAATCGCGTCACTGGTAGATGACGTGATACGAAAAGTCACGTGATCTATCAGTGACGCGATTGGTTTAAAAATGAAACGAATAGAAACGTTAGTTAGCGCAATGCATCTTGGCAGGGCCCTCAGAGCGGCAGACACAATGAAGTCTCATACATAAGGCTTCCTTGAAAATCGATGTTCGAAGTTACGTTATTTAAATCCCTTTCTCTCGATTTAGTCTAGATTGACGAGTGACAGGGACTCTGGGGCTCTACTTTGAAATCAGTAATTCGAACTTCGGAGCGCCCCGTCACTTTCTTGCGAATTAGTGACGCGTCGAGAGCAAAAGGGATAGCAATAGACGAAGTTCGAAGTACGGATTTCAAATTAGAGCCTCTGCACCCGAAGTTTCGATCCTAGTGGCTTGCGGTTACCATCCTCTTACAGTGTAATAAATCGTCAAGAAGTAAGCGAAGCTCGGCGTGTCAGTCTAGAAATAACCTGCGAAACGTGACCGTTATGAATGAACCGCACGTGCGTCGTTCTGCTATTGTTGAAGGAATGACTTTTTTATTAATTGGCTGGCGCAAACGAGAAACCTGTTAACATCTCAACATCTGCCGACAAACAATCATTTCAGAATGTTTCCACTCGGCAACTGTTTGTAGATGATTGTGAACTTGTTTTTTTTTCATACGAAACGCGATGTTTCTCTTCGTTGGTTTCGTTTAAACATAATAGTCCGAGTACCTATATTCGTTAAACATATTTGCATCGAAAAACCGCCTTCAAAAAACGCAAATAAACTAAACTAACTTTACCTAACCTCTTTTAAAATGATAGGACAGTCCAACTGAAGTCGGATTTGGAAAAAAATATTCCGGGATGCCGACTTCAGTTTGGCTGACCTTTTTTACGTTTTTGAAAGCGCTATTTCGTTTTTTTTTTTAAATTATTTTATACTTTTAAGTGATCATAATAAGCTGTTATATAGTCCCATTTCTCAATTAATAAGAACCTATAGGACATTTCAAGCTAGCCGCAAGCAACGTCGCGGCAAATTCATAGTCATACATTTAAATGGGCTTCGTCATAGTCGCTCAACTATCTTGATCAAGATCTTATCGCCACCCTTAAAATAGATACCATTGAGAAGTTCCGGTGGCCATCTGTGTTCTTCATCATCAGTTCCACTTCACCAAATGATACTAATTTTTAATGCAATTTTAAATTATTAAACTCTCTGCTTGTAAACAACAATTTCCAACCCCGCTGAAACACGTGATTTGCAAAATTATGATCAAACATAATTTTACAAGAGTCACGTGCTTATTTTTAAACAAATATGCCGCGTGACGGTCATTTTATTTATTTTGTACATATGAAATCGATGAATATATTCATAAGACATGCGTGGATATGTTTCTAGATCATTATTCAAGGTAAGGTACCTACTTTACGACGTGGAAAGCTCTGGATGCTTGAAGAGACAACATAGAGAATACAAACAAATAAGTACAATAAGAAAGAAGTCCTCCTAAAACAGTTTCTGATAAAGAAAAATTACCAAATCGTTTAAGGTCTGCTGGACTTCCTATCTGATTTAATCTTCCAGATTCTTCATGTGTAATTAAGTACTTAGTACTTATAGCATACCCAAGGGTGCAAAGCTGTGCCCTAAACTTTTCTCTTCCGTCTTAAAGATAATGCTTAAGCAATGCCCTCTGTCTGATTCGCAGAAGACCATTTAAGAATAACCCACTTGTGTGTAATAAGACTAATAGAACCCGAGAAAACAGCATTAAATAGCAATCCTATCCAATCTTAAGGACCTTAAGGTAGGTACTATTTAACGAGCAATATTTGTACTTTCGAGTTCTCGAAAACGGCTCTTACGATTTTGATGAAATTTGCAATCTGTTTGGGGGATCTGTCAAGTTAATTTCGGGAAAAATCGTTTTTTACCCGAGCGACGCTAGGTCTTCCAGATTTAATATCAAATAAGAGTATTATAAATACAGTACATTATTTATACTTACCTGAAAAAATAACAATTGAATATCAAAACTTACCTGAAAAGTAAAACGCTAGAGTCTGACCAGCGAGTCGTGACACAAGCATCCTTTTCGAATTCTTCACATGGCAACAATTTTACCTATGAAACCAGCTGTCACATTACGCGTATATTATACCTATTCAGTCATTATGCATTTCGTGTTACCAGCTAGTGATATTTTAATTTTGCCGCCATTTTTTTGTGTCACCACTCACTGGTCAGACTCTAACCCCCTTACTAATAATGGTTGTATAGTTGTGGTATAGCTATACAATGTTTTGTCCTTATCTGTCAAATTCAAATGTCACAATGACAGATAAGGACAAAACATTGTATAGCTATAAGGTGCGTTGGGGTAAGATTGAACGGATTTTACACGAGATGAGAGGTGTTGTTTTAAAAGTGATATTATACCAAGAATATGAGGACTAGTTACAGGAAGCTACGCTTTTGGTAAAGAGCACATATGAACCTTTATATTAAAACTTAAAAAAGGAAGTTACTAATACTTTTACTATTTAAAAAGTTGAAATAAAGTTACACTCATTACTAAAAAATCCATGGGGTAAGATGGAATGGTGACGGGGTAAGATTGATATAGTTTTTAAAATCGTTAATATGCGCCGTAGGTGAATGTGATGCATAAATTCCAACGGTATAGCACCGTAGCAGTTTAAAACATTATTTCATATTTAAAAAAAACCGTTATTTACAGCTAAAATTCGGCTTTCTATAAAATGATATTTCAGTCTTACCCCACTTTGAGGATAGGTAGACAAGGGTTCTCAAACTGTTCTTTATAGAATACGACTTAGCTTGAATCAAATCCCAAGACCCCCCTATACAAGAAATATGAAGAAAAACCTTTTTTTTGTGCATTTTTATACGGATTGTATTTTTATAATGGCTTCTGATTTTGATGCTATGTTAAGCTTAAATCGTAGTCTAACTTTCAAAGTTTACGACTAAATAGCAATCTCAAGTAAAACTGCTACAAATAAATGTGACAAAATTGATTTTGTCAACATGATGTTTTAAGCGGTCATTAGTCCTGTAAACTTACTCAATCATATAATCGCTGTGCAGCGATGTCATCATCATCCGTGAGCGCTAGCCGTCGGCTTTCGAGCGCCGCATACGAAGTTTAAAGTTCAATATCTCAGAAACGATTTGACGTACCTATCAAATGTTTATTTCACAGGTATTTTTTGTTTTAATTAAAAATACGGTAAATAAGCTGAAGATCTAAACTGGCTGACATTCTCTATTCAATTTTATTAACGCAACGCATACAAACACAGAAATAAATAATTAAACGTAAGTTCACGATAAAGTCCCGTCTAATTAAAATAATATAGGTACTGTATAGGTTGTATAACAAACCTCTATAAACTACCTACCTACCTAAGTATATTTAATGAAAGTAGTTATTCCTCCACACTTTGAGAACCAGTGACTGTTACTATGGGTTTTGAAACCGGGGTAACATGAAAACAAAAATATTACCGTCTTACCCCTTTAAAAGTAGGCGGTGCAAGATTGAAATATATAAAAACTCGGAAACTAAGAAAGATAATTAAAATTCACATTGACAGGTAATTAAAATAACAATTACAAGCAAACGTATCAATACAACATCCCTCTAGCGTCACTGCAAAAGGAGTTACAAAACATGGGGTAAGATTAAAAAACATGATTTGAACGTAAAAAATTCACCTTGTCGAAAATTGACGATAACACACGACCACAATAACTGAACGAACGGCACTGACTGAGGGGCGAGGAGCAACAAAATGGCGTTCTCAATTAAGTGCCCAGGAACCAAAAATGTGCACGGAATAGGGAGTTACGAACGGTTTTTCATCTTACACCGTTTTCCAACTTACCCCAACGCACCTTACCACCACTATACAACCATTATTAGTAAGGGGGTAAAACTATAAACTTCCAGCTCTTCGATAAGTATAAAGAGTCAAATATTGTTATTTTAATTCTCGAACTTTACTCCGGGGCACAGCCGGTCAAAAATATTAAGTCCGTCCAAGCGAGGTGTTGGGTGTTGTACGGATGCCCGCCTACGTCACAGGAAAAGTTCGCGCACGTGCTCCAAAGGTTAAGAATTCTCCCTCTACTCACGTTTTTCTTCCATAATGTTTTCTTTAAAGAAACACGTGAACGATTCCAGAATTCAGGCGGCACGTGATGGCAACAGTCGCGTTAAAAACGTATGATCGTGACATACTTAATTATTGATCCCATATTAAACATCTATCTATATATATAAAAGGCAAAACTGACTGACTTATATATCAACGTACAGCCGAAACTACTGTACCTAGAAACTTTAAATTTGGTACAAGGGTTCCTTTCATGATGTAAGTGAGCACTAAGAAAGGATTTTCCGAAAATCGACCCCTAACTGGAAGAAATGGGGGGAGTAACGGGAAACTAATTCCACGCGTACGAAGTCGCGGGCGTCCTCTAGTATGATATAATTATGGAAGGGTATCGAAACGAAAACTGTTAGTTAGGGCGTAAAGTTTTGATACATTCGGCCTTATAAATAAACTGCACACTTTTGTAGCTTGTCGTTTTAATGACTTTGACAAATGAGTGCAGCAGTTCTAACATGACGTTAAAGTGACAAAGCACTAAGACCATGTGGCGTTTAAGCTCTTTCGCCATTTAGCAGAAATTTATTTATGTATTTTCTCAGTAAATAATGGATAATGAACAAATGTTTTAAAACAAACCTCTATAATAAGCATGTTTTTTTTCAGACCACATTTTAAAAAGGTTCTCTTGTCAATTCCATAAGCTACGTCAGTAAACATTTGCCTACGTCACTTAAATACAGATGCTTACCAAAAAACAATTACGAAGAAGTGTTTGTACGGTTGCTTACGCCTCGGGCGAATTTCCTCGCACGTGCCCCCCAAAGGTTTGCTTTGTTTAGTATATACAGAAGGTTTTTTCTGTTCACGTTTTTAATTTGAATAAAAGAAAAACGTGCAATATTTCCGAGACAATAAAACAGTGGCTTTACTTTTAAAAAAACCTGTCAAGTGTGAGTTGGACTCGCGCACCGAATATGTTGTTTTTCTTCAGGGTTTTTAATATATAATCAATCATACCTGTCTCTTGTGTTACTAATACTAGAGGACGCCCGTGACTTCGGACGCGTAGAATTAGTTTCCCGCTACTCCCCCCCATTTCTTCCAGTTGGGGGTCGATTTTCGGAAAATCCTTTCTTGGTGCTCACTTACATCATGAACCCCTGTACCAAATTTCAAGTTTCTAGGTACAGTAGTTTCGGCTGTGCGTTGATATATAAGTCAGTCAGGTTTGCCTTTTATATATATAGATAGATTATAGTACAGTCAGCAGCAGAAGTAGCTACGCAACCGAAGAGGTCAAAATGATCTGCACTCGACTCTATTGTCAAGAGAATACATCGTGTCTAGATCATTTTGAGCATGTTATTCTGCTTAGCTACTTTTGATGCTGACTGTACAAACTCTTAAAAAAAAAACAACAAAAAAATGGTCAAGTGTGAGTTGCGCTTGCGCTGATTCGATTCGAAATCGAATTCAAATCGGAACATAAGTATTAATACCTGCGGCGGTACGGAACCCTCGGTGTGCGAGTCGGACTCGCGCTTTACCGGCTATTGTTCTGTTGTATATAATTTGACGCTGCGACATCATATCCAGCGGGCCTAGTATGGTTGCATTTATCGCGTGATAAAATGTGGATAAAGCATCCGTCACTCTCGTACTTTACATAAATGTACGCGTCAAAAAGTGACGGATGTTTTTTATCCACATTTTGTCACGCGATAAACGCAGCTATATTAGGCCATTCATATCACAATATGTAGTTACTGCGAAAATTTGTGTGAGTGCGTGTGAGTTAGTAGTTTGTTATTCTACGCCGAAATAGATGGATTGGAATTTAGAATGCATCTTTTATCCCGAAAACTGTTCCCGTGTGATAGCCAATTAATTACGAATTCTACGCGGCCCAAGTCACGGGCAGAAGCCGATTGAATATGATTCACGTTTGATGCGTGACGTCAGAGGTGTATAATATAACTTTTCCAGACACGTGCGCGTGACGACTTTCATTACTTTTGACTTTGAGAAGGAAACCTTTCTTTAGAAATGGGGTGTTTTAGTCAGTTATATATAAATCACGTTTGCTGTTTCGATGTCCTCTGACGTAATTTTTTTAGGCACGTGCCACGTGCGGCCTGCTTCCCGTGCGCAGTGACGCCAGGGGGCCTAATACATCCGTCACTTTTGGAAACGTAAGTACGAGAGTGACGCATGCTTTATACACATTTTGTCACGCAATAACTGAGCCATATTAGGCCCCCAGTGACGAATTTGATGACTTTTAACTTTGAAACAGAAACCTTGCTTTAGAAAAGGCGAGAGCTTGGTCCGATGTTCTGCTATTGGATTTTTCCATGTTTAATATACGAACGCGTTAAATAGGTCTTAAACATTGTAGGAACATTGATTTCAGGAGCTCTTTAAAAGTCTATAGAGGTTCGAGAAAAGTGCCTACGAGAGCGAGTGAAAGAAGTTCAAACCAGAAGGTAGTTTTTAGAGCTATTGCACTGTACACACATTAAAATTTGAATGTACACAGTGCAATATTATAACAGAACATGACGCCAGAAAACGACCTACCAAAACATAAATTAGTACTTTACCTTCCGAATATCTCAATAATGCGGATATGTTCGAGCGATCTACATATGTTTAACATTTGCTTACATGTGGCATGCTTAAACGACATTTAATTAAATTGAATGCTTTTCGTATGCGTCATTTCAAAACGTCTTATTATTTATATGTGTATTGCTTTTAGTTGACAAGTTTATACTTTTTAAACCGAAATAAAATATTGGTTCGATAGTGTTCATAATAGCGGCCTTTACACGTAAAGTTCGGACCGCGGGAAACGCCACGCGCCGTTCCAATCTTCGTTCCGAACCGTACATTTATAGGTACTATTTTACTATTACAGATGCATTTACACGTACGGTTCGGAACGAAGATTGGAACGGCGCGTGGCGTTTCCCGCGGTCCGAACTTTACGTGTGCAGGCCGCTAATGTGTCATTTTAAACTGCGCTTAATTTGTAAACTTGTAAGTTTGATTTTATTAGAACTTGTGTGGTGAAATGATTTTTTGCCATCTATTAGGCTATTAATATAGTATAAGCGTTGATGAAGACAGGTACTTAATTGTATACATATGTATTTTTAATATACTTTAATAAAGCATATATTTTTAACGATGACATCTAATCCAGAAAATACAGGGAGAAATTAAGGTGTATTCTTCTTAATTACCAGTAAAGCTTGGAGTACCCCAGGGTTTATAACTAGGCCCAGTGTTGTTTTATTGTTTCTCAAAAAGATATTTTGTTTCAGTTATAATAACACCGAGGAATATCGTAACGCTGAGCATCTGGGGTTCGCGGCACCTTCCGAGGACGAGGACTACCAGGCCGGCTTTCTGAAGAAGGGGAAGGTCTCGAGGGCAAGTTATACATGCCCGCTTTTTTAACTCATATTATATTAGATTCACTTGTAAGTAACTGAAATGCTAACAATGTAATGCAAACCAATCTAGAAAGTCGAATTTAACTTTTTAACCCACTTATGTTCGATTTTGACGACGCGGCTAGCGTGGTTCACTAATTTCCAAAATATCTTAAAGGTACCTTATAAGTATTCATAAGGTTACCTAACACCTGTATTGCGTACACATTATGAAAGCAAAAAATACGTAATTTAGAATTGAGAGATTTATATTGACACCAAAGAGGTTTAACATTATAGGTAATAGAGTGGGCATCGGAGACATTTTCATAGAAAAACTTTGATCATAAGCATCATGAATGCCATCTATGACGGGCGTGTCAAAGTAGACTAAACGACGTACGACTTGTTACCTCGAGGTAACAAGTTTTGCATCACTTTTTTGTTCGCTATGCCCCGTCTATTACTACTATACATTTAATGTCTTTAATTGATACCGAGTTCACATGCGTCTACGCACGCATGCAAACAAACGCTAATAAGCTTTAAACTCCACCAGGCACGTGAGTGACCGACGCAAAAACCCGATTGCAACTGTCAAATATCTCGCCACATCCAAACCAAACCAGAACTTCTAACTAACAAACACGAATCATTCCAATTTGGGGCTTAGCATGACGGAATGCAATCTAAATTTGATACTGTTGCGTGGTGACTTAAGACAGTATTTAGTCAGTAGACTCGAACGCAAGTCACACTGCATTAACGAGAAAAAACCGCCGTTGTAATTTAGAGCTTAGGTCCAACGTATTAATTTTAGGTTTGTATGGTTTGCGTTGAGACTTAAGTTTTTTCGGATTGCAGCTGTCTCGAAAGCACGTGGCTCGACACGCTACACGTCTGAGATAGTTATAGCTGAAGCATGATAAGAAAAACCATCGTTCATGTTGTAGTAAAGGTCTATCTAAATTGGGCAGACGTATTGAACCGTCGGCAGTCGACCATTATAATAATAGCCCTCCGCAACACACAGAGCTACACTATCATAGAATAGTACCGACAAGTAATTACTATACACCAGTACATAGGCAAGGTTTCTCTTATTTCACAGTGTTCTACCGATAATGTGCGTATCGTCACGTTCGTTCGATTCGTAACGTTTTCGTTACGTTTCGTTTTAAAATATGCGAGTGCGATAACATTTAAACTTGACATTGAGATTTATCGGCTTATTGTCAATGAATCGTTTCGTTATAACTTTCTATTTATTGATATCGGTTCAGTAGTTTTCAAGATATGGAAGCCATGTTGCTCTTCTCAACACGTTATGATAGCATTGATAGCTCCAATTATTTCAAAAGGAATGGTAATATAAGTCAATGGATAGCTTTTATTTACTTGACAGTACCTAATACGATAATATGACAAAAGCACAATACGATACAATACAAAATACTTTATTAAACACCGCATTCATCAAGGAAAGTTTATAGCAATATGGTCTTATCGTGTGGAATAAAGATCCTGACCTACCCTAATCGTGAGCGTGACGTCGCCGTGACTATAAACGTGGCCATGTCTAATTGGACTTATGCCGGCTTACTGCGTAGTTAAGTAGGTAGGTACTCGTACCTAGTTGGTTTGCACGGTATCGGTAAAACGTGAGCTCAACACGTGCGCTTTGCTTCGTTGAATATATTTAAAGCACGCGTTGTAGATTAGCTAGTACTTGCCAATGGTTTGTAAATTATAAACAGTTAACTAGTACCTACTGCTTAATGGCGTCTGTAAAATTAAACACTAGATAATTGCAAACAGTTGATAAAAGGAATCCTAAGGTTAAGTTCAAGTTTTTATAAGAATTATACGTTTTCTAACAATGTATGATCACTTCAATGGTCTGGTCACCTGCGTTACCCATGCGTTACCGGACGAAATCGTGTGGGTCGAAAATTTGATGTACCCAAATATCAAATTTGAATGAAAGGGACACCTGACAGAGCAAAAGAGATCTTAATACGAATGGATTTAGTTAGTGAAGATACTTAATTAGAGTTTTTAAAATAATTTTGTCTAAATCGTAAGAAATTGTAGAAGACAAAAAACATAAGTAAGTAAAAAAGCCAGGATTTCTGTTCCATTTGTTGTTTTAATTTAGTGGTTTAAAATCACCCTGCTTAGCTGGCGTGGCAAGAACAATAATTATAAAGATACTGGCCAAACACAATTTTGACAAAGTAGAGTAGAGGATTACGACATAGTTGTAGCTGCTAATCCACAAAATGCACAATAACACTTAACAAAAATAACAATGAAAGGTATAAACATGTATTTCGCAAAATGAAATAAAATAATAACGATGCGCAATGCTACCAGCACTTTGGAAACAATGCCCACTGGTAGCAGTTTGTTAGATTACTGTAGTTTTAAGTAAGTTTGTAAGGGTTAACCTTTGCCCTCGTACTTTTTCACCCTTCGATCACAAAACAACCAGCTTACAATCAATTTCCTACACAGCAAGACCCGATGTCCCACCGGATCATCGAGAAGAGGCGGCGGGACCGCATGAACAATTGTCTCGCAGACCTCTCCCGGCTCATTCCTCCAGAATACCTCAAAAAAGGCCGCGGCCGCGTCGAGAAGACGGAGATCATCGAAATGGCCATTCGACACCTGAAGTTCCTCCAAGAACGCGCCAATGGTTTGTACCATGGCTTTGCCCTTGTTGGGCCACCGGCTATGGTAACGTCTTTTACTTATGTCGTGGAGTTGTTAGTCGCACGTATTGCCAGGTAATTTTAAAGGTCATGAGGTAAGGCAAAGTGGTCTGGTATTCCGGAATTCCAGAGGGTTGAGGAGAATTGTTTTAAAGCTTTGGGCAGTACGGAATGTTTCCATCCACGGAACGATTTCCAATGTTTTGAATTGTTAAATTAACTGTTTGAAACTGTTGAATTATGATGATTTGATAAAAAACAGCATATTTTATTTTAAATTTTGAACAGTTTTAATAGCCTATGGATGAACCTTTTGTTGCCTAGAGGACAACCTACCCTGAGTTTAAAGCAACCCTCCTCTCTTCCCTCAGCTACACACTTACAAATTATCTTTTGCTGGCAATTCAGATTTACTTTTTATGTTTCACCGCGGATGACAGCTCCTTGCCCATTTTATTTTATTTTAAGTAAGTATCCCTTAAATCGTAATTTTGCTAGCTTTTATTTTGTTAAAGCGATCCTTTTATCAATAATGAATTATGACTCGAGCTTTCCACGTTCAGTTTTGGAAATAAAAAAAAATTACAGTTCATAAACGTCGATGGTTATGGAATGAAAGTTTAATAACAAGCACGATTGATGGCAAAAATAATATGAAATAAAGCAAATTTCAATCTATTAAATTGCAAGCTTTGCATTTGGTTGAGCCAAATACACCATACACACGCAGAAAGTTAGGGGTTCCGTCCTAAACAGACTACCGACTCATCACGAGCCTGACAAACGTCTGAGCTTGAGGCAGGGAAATCTTTGTGGATGTCGTGAGAATTGGCCTTATAGCTTAGCTATAGGCTTGTCCCTGACGTAAGTAGCCAAGCGTATCGGTCGTCATTTTGGCCCGGATTCTCTTTTAGCTGCTGAGCGGGTCGCTGGCGACGAGTTCCGGGCTGGGTTCCAAGAGGCCTTGGCCGAGGCGGCCAGGTTTCTGGAGCTCCAAGGGTATGGTCCAGCTGATGGTCTCTGCTCACAACTTGCTGCGCACTTACAGCGGCATGTGGATCTTGTCACCAAGGGTGAGTTTTAGCTTCTAACTAGGCTAGTTATTGTTGTATAATCAACTTTATCTGGTGCTTGATTAGGTAAAGCAAATTTATCAAATTTCTTGTAGGTACCAATCGTGAGTTAGAGGGTTTACATCAGGCTTTTTCAAGCAATAGAGGTACCCAGTAGTCCGTTTTTACCTGGAATTATAACTGATTCAAAATCATTATGTATGTTGATTGGTGTATGATTTCAAAACTGGAATATTATATTAGTAGTTATTATAAGAAATATGAGTACATCTACTATTTTGTACTACATTTGCTATCCGTAAAACTTGTTTAACTAGGGGCTGATTTTCCAATCCCCAGATAAAACTATCCGTCAGTTAAATGTATTACTATCCTTTTCTGCCAAAATTTACCTTCCGGATAGCTTTATCTGGGGATTGAAAAATCAGCCCTAAGTAAACTTAAGGAAATAATCTGTTAGATAAAACATAAAAAATTCCATCCATTCTTGACAGTCGTACTTCCTGACCAAAGAGCTCTTTTTATAAATTACTTACGCGTCTCTCCACCGAAATCTCCATATTCATTCTCGGTTCCTTATTAAAATGGGTCACGATACAAACAACTATTGGTGGTTTCTTAGTTAACTATAGAGGTCTGCAACTTCTCTTCTTCCGTGCCATCTTCGGCCCTTCGATAGACGTCTGCACCAAATCGAAAACTTTTATGCGTATAAATTGCGAAGAAGAAGCGCGTCATTTAAACTTAAGTCTACCACTAATAAATCCTGACCTTTCTGTTCATTTTCTAGGTGAAACCCCTAGGGAGAAGAGTCGTATGCACCTAGGTTCCTCGTCAGAGACGACCAGCTCCTCCAGCAGTTCCCATGGGTACCCCGTGAAGAGCGTGATCGCGCGCCGCCCCGACCCGCCGCCGGCGCCCGAGCCCTACGAGCCCGCGCCGGAGCCCTACCCCATGGAATGCGACAGAGGTAATTGTGCACTGCTTGAAGAATTTACAATCGAATAAAAGTTGATTTAGGCGTTAAAGCCGCCCGTGCGAGCTTCGACGGATATGCTCGACGCACTACAGTAGCGGTTGCAGCCGTAATCCAAAAATGTTGCGTTATATAAAGTATTAGAGTATTCCACAGAATTAATCTCGATGGCAGTGCGAGCATTGCGAGACGGCCTGAAGGTGCCTAGGCCTACATTACCGGAGAATGCCGGTAAATACAACGAGATTTGAAAAAAGCAACAAATTTCAATTTTGAAAAACTTTCAGAAGAGTCCAAGTGCAGCGGAGATCCTGTAACCTTCTGACTTCATTATCAGATCAACTCTTAGGGATTATAATATTAAATTGTCACCAGATCACATGAGTACTTATGTATGTACTGGCCTTGCCTTGCCCATACTTATTCCAACATATACTGCCCATTCGATTACCGGGAACGGGTTCAAAATTGACTTGCGAGATTTGAAATGAATATATTGACAAACAGACAGATATAATGTAAAGTGTCGAGAATCTTGCTAAGAAACTTTTTGTACTGAAAAGGTGAACAGACATCTTAGCCCTATTCCCCATTTTGTAACCCGTTCATTAGGGATCAATAACCCATCACCTACTAGCTTCTCTCCTTTATGGTACTTAATCAGAGCAAATAAGTCACATTAGAATCAGTCATGAAACTTCGCTACCAACATAGAGGTGGCTTGGCAAAAGCGTTTGATATGGTGACAGTGAGAAAAAAAACTGGCGACCATAACATTGTGAGCAAGAGGCGATTGGAAAAAAGTGGTAATTTTGCTATTATTGCTAATTCTCCTGACGGCGTCCTCATTTTTTCAATCGCTCCTATTTTTGCCAAGCAATACCGTTTATTCTCTTTTTCCAGTGCCCAATGACCAGCTAGCAGCTCCAGAGGACCCTGCCTCCGAGGGCGAGCCCCTTCCACTGGACGGTCGGCGCAAGCGGGAGCCGACGCTGCGCACGATTCGCAAGCCCGAGCACGGTGACGACTTTCTGCACTCGTACAAGTTCAAGAACTCCATCGAGAGGAGGTTTTCGAGGTCGCAGGATACCGAGGTGTGTACAATTTACAACCATTATCAAACATTACCAGCCGCGAAAGACATCCACTGTTGGATCTTCCAATCGCGATAAACCGGTCTTGTGCAGCTCGTGTCAACTCTACAAAGGACAAACAATCTTCATCAGATCATTGGTCCGACTTGTAGAGCGCTTATTCACATATCTCCCGGAACGTCACAGTCACATTATAACATCGTCATAAGCTAAAAGTAGCCTTTAAATAGGCTTGCCCACGCTTCGACTCGGTGCGGATACCAGTCGAGATCTCTTCAATATATTTAAGTACCTAAACTACACCTGCCCCAAAATCTAAATCCCACAAAAATTACAAGTGTACAGTTTTACAAAATTAAGTGGTGTTTTCCATGGAAAAAGTTGTCAATTTGGTCTACTAAGTACACTTGTAAGTTGTAGAGTTTTGTGTTTTTTTGTGTTGTTGCGTGCACCTACCACAAGTTACTCATGATCGATGTGCCGCTCGGTTATCCTCGATAGAGAAGATAACGAAAGATACACTGGGCGACAAGCAACGAAGTACAGGAGGGCTAGCACATGTTATCCGCGACTTGTTTATCGCTCGGATCTCCCTTTCTGTCTAGTCTGTAACGATAGAGACGCACGAGACAAGCGAGAAAATACAATTTGTGCTACCCGTGCATATAGGTATAGGTCCTAGCCAAGATGCAAACGCTACTAACGTTTTTCTCTTCTATCACTCAAGATGTATGGGATGACATTCTCGTGCGTAGAGATAAACCACGTGGTCAACTGTCATCCCATACATTTAACGGGATCCCCTTGGATCGCATAATTTGTTTTAGACTATTATTGTTTCGCATAATTGTTTTGGCATAATTTGTATTGGCATAATAGTACTGTCGCATAATAATACTTTAGCATACTACTTTTTTGGCATATTACGCTATTAGAATAATTTCAGTTGACCTAATTTGTATTAGACTAATACACATTACGCATATTATTGTTTGGGCTAATAATTATTTGTTATATCTGTCATTAACCATATTTTTTCTAAACAGTTTCGTTGTTACATATTAGGTAAGGTTAAATTAGGTCACGTTAGGTACATTAGGTTGGGTTAGGTTAGTATGATATCCAGGCGCGAAGCGCCCAAGCAACCCAGAATAGGAGGTCCGCGAAGCGGACCTCCGTCGACCTCGCCTTAGTTCCTAAATATATATATACACTAAACTAACCTTTTCACGTAGTATATCTACGACTTTCGCTATAGCAATTTTATTGCTATGTGCCATTTTTGTATATGACTTTTTTTAGGACAATATTGTTATGCATTTTATAATGATGCCAATTTATTATTATGACTTTTTGTATTTATGCTATTTGATGTTAGGCTTCATGACGATTATGCTTTCTGTATTTATGCTTTTTAGATTTATGCGTAAAAATATATGCGTAAAGATGATTATGCACATCGCTATTTCGGCTAAAAGCAATTATGCGTAACAATATTATTACAAATAATTTTATGCCATCCAATAGAGAACCACATTTAACTCGCATGACGCTCGTGACGATTCGCTAATTACTAACTACCTAGGTAGCGAAAATTACACTTTTCGAATTCTATATTTCCTAAACAAATCTAGGATGGATGGATGTAACGATGTTTTAAATCCACTCAAATTGACATTTCTCGGTTTGCGTCCTGTGGCCTCTTTAGACTGCATCGAGCATATGCTGGATGTGCAGTGCACAGTAGTGGCGCCCTTATTACTATTATTGGACGGTGCTATAGGACATAAAATATCACATAGTATACGAGTTATCAACTTAACGGAAAAAAGTCTCCACCTTTTCCCGTTAAGCTGAGTACTCAAAGGTTATTAAAGTTTGTGACCATAAGTTGTGTTTTTGCTTGCACTACAAAAAAGCACAGCCGATTCCAATTAAATTCTTTAGTTAATTAGAAAACACAATAATAGTAATGAGGGCGCCACTGGGCGGTCGTCGTTGCTCGGTGCAGTTTTAAGGCTCGGTCGATAGCTTGCTTGTAGCCATCCATTGAAGAGGTGTTTTAGCATTATTAAACCGGGAGCTATTGCAGCGACGTAATGTATCACGAACAGAGTCTTTAAGTAGGCGGTGAAACGACACTTCAATATTACATCATGGATTGAAAACAGAGTAATTATTTAACAGCACTTTTTTTTTTTAATAGGCAGCCGACATGTCACGCTGCGTGAAGGGCCACGGGCACAAGCGACGCCGCCCCGCCAAGCCCTCGCCTTCAACCACCTCCACCGAGAACTCGGCCTCCACTGAAGACCCAAGGGATACCTCGCCACAGGTAGGCTACTTTACAGATCCGCTAGGCTACATTACAGACGCACTAGGCTTCTTTACAGACACCTAACTATACAGGGTGTTCCAGAAACCGACGTCAACCCGCCTAGGGCTGATAGAGCAGCTAAAAAGCTATCGATTTAACCCGTATGTATGTTCAGCGATTTTTACTAGTTTCGGAGATATTGATCACTTTAATCTGAATTTTGGTAATTTTCCCTTATACACGATACGATAAATATTAATTTCATGTTTTATTTCATAAGTTTTTCAGTACTATCTTACATAACAGAGTTACATAATTAGAGTTTTTAAACCTATGTGCCCGTTTTTTTTAAATCCTTAAGTGTAAAGCAATCACTGGGACCTGGGACACCTAGTATGGAGAAACGGGTTGACGTTGGTTGGTTTCTAGGACGCCCTGTTTACATATACCTACTATTAGCCTCTGCCCGCGACTTCACCCGCGTAGATTTCGATTATCTTTATTAAAGGGAACTGTTAAATTTTCCGTGTTGAACAGTAGCCAATGTGTCAATCCTGGATATAAGTCATCTCCATTCTAAATTTCATTCAAATCTGTCCAGCCGTTGCAGCTTGAAGGAGTAACAAACTAACACACACAAACTTTCGCACAAGCATCATTCCTGCCTTATAGGCTTATACAGATGTGTGATGTTTCTTCCATTGTTGCAGGACACATCGAGTGAGTCCCCTCACCATCACTACGAGAAGCCGCTGGCGCCGCCCGCGCAGTACGTGCCGATCTTCGCGCTCAACTCGCTCGGTGAGTGAAGCATAGTGCACCTGAATCTAACCTAACCTAAAATACCTTGACTATGCGGTTAGCTTCGTGGTCCTTACAGGTGCTAATACTGCTAATTGCTTAGTGACCTGTTATGGTTAAATACATTAAATTAATTTCAGGGGACAATGTCACACAAATTGACCTAGTCCCAAATGCTCTATTACTATGGGTAACTGGGTAATGAACTTACTTACTTACTTGTATAGATAGAAAAAATTAAAGAAAAATCCAAATATTCGCGCTCATCACACAGATATCTGCCCTTACCGGGATTTGAATCCAGGACCGCTAGCTTCGTAGGCTTCACTACTAACTAGGCCAACGCTTCATTAAAATGACTATTATTAATATAAATGATTATTCTCCAGGTAAATACTACGTCCCGCTCAGCGTCGACTACGCGTGCCTGACGCGGCACCTGGGCTCCTACGAAGCGCTGGACGCGCACGCGGCGCACCTCCCCGCGCCGCTCCACCCAGTCACCATCCACGTTAACTTCCAGCCCTGTCTCAACTACCACGTGAAGAGGGAACCTAATGAGCGCGAGTGGCGCCCCGTCTGAACAAACTACGGGACTAAGATGTGCTAAGTAAGACGTTTAAAACGATAATTCGAACGTTATTGTTGAGTTAGTGGTTAAATAAGTGACAGTGACAATGTAGTTTAGTTACGCAAGTTGTATTGTGGATTTTTATTGGTTGCAAGATTCGTCCTGCGTCTTAGAAACGTAGCTACGTTTGATTTTTCAAGGTTTGTCGGATTGAGGAATTTATTAAACACTTAAATAAATTAACACAATCTCGGTTGGAAATTGGATCTCACGCAGATAAAACTAGGTATTTATCTACAACAAAAATACTTTTTAAGCGAGATTTAAATTCAATCTACGTATTTTTGTCAGTTATTTATTGTTCCAAATTGTACAAATATTTTGTTCGTTCTCGATTATCATTCCATTGTAACTGCAATTTTTTTACCTTAACCCGACATGTCGCGAAAAATGAAAGCGAAACTATGTTTTGTACGGGAGCGCAAGTTGACGCAAGCCCGTAGCTTTTAATATCAAAACTTTATTCTTATGTGTTGATTATTTATAGAATCAAACCCGGAAAATACCGTCTGTAGCTTCTCGGTGGGCGAGGCCAAAAGGCTTAGGTATAACTTATATATAACCTATGGAGAGTGCCAAGCCAACAAACAATGAAGCTAGAAAAAATACACCTTGAATTACGTCTTACAACTGCATCACTTTCTTCAGAAAGGTAGAAAAAAAACTTGCAAATTTTTGCGTCATTACAAAAGACATGCAAAACATACCTGACGTAATGCAAGGTAGTTTTCTAGCTTCTACTTTAGTGTTTTTGTCACTAGATTTGGTGAATTTTGAGCTACGATTGCGATATTTGGATGTATGTTGTAGCTAAAATTGAATCTATGATATATCTAAGGAATCTAGGGACGTTCCAGACCAAACTTAGTGACTTAATTATTCGCAAGATGGCAACACTGCCTAAATTCTCCATAGTATCGGTATGAGCTTGGGCGATGCCCATCAGAACGACACCCAGTACCAGACATCTCATGTTGGTCAGCCATTAAATTTTATAGTCAGATTTATTTTATATACTTTTCTTGTTAGATTTACATTGTTTTAAGAAGTGGTGACACGGGTTTATGTGATAAATTATGCTACCAGATTGGTTAAGATTTCCGATACCTTCAAAATAAATTATACTAAATAATTGTCCTCGTCTTAAGTTAAATCGGTTCAGTTCTATGATTGATACTACAGGTACCTAAATAAACTATTATGAATGGTAATGGTGTTCTGCCTATTGTTATGACCACTGTGCGGTTAAATATAATTAATAGTCATTAATTGTAATAACTCCTCATTCTTTCCTAAATTAATTTCGCGTTTTGCTAAAGTCGCCGTCAATAGAACTCGCAAAAGATGTAAACAAAACCAAACGAATCAATTCACCATGATAACTCGATAATCACGTAAGTACTTTTAAAGATCAAGTGAGGTCTTTGCAACGATTTATACACTAAAACATTATTTTCATATTAAGTTTAAGATGAAATAACTATTCATTATACGTTATTTTTAATAAAAACACGCTTGGTAAATATTTTAGGTTATGTGTCAAACGGTACTAATTTGTTTACATAGTTAGCAAGTTCTATGGACGGCGACCTTAGTACTATTTATTATCAAAAGATGAAATAATGAAGTACAACGCCTAAATTTGTTGAATAGCAAATATGCCTTTAGCAAACAATTTGCGCATAATTCTTGAATGGAAGGATTGTTTACAAAGGGATTGTTCAAAATGGTTCAATTCTTTTGCAATGGCTGTGAGAACGGTGGACTTAGTCATTTTATATTAAAGAAATGGTAAATGCTTTGTTGCAGCTGTAACGTAACGTATTTAGCTCTTTCTGTCGCCAGGTCAATGAATGGGATGGATATATATATATATATATATTTCATATCTTAGTATTGGTCCTTTGCCATAATACAATATATTCCAGTAAGTTTATTAATATACATCGTAGCTCAGTTTGTGACGGGCTTTAGTCCAGTCAAATCTAATAAGCTTGTTTTTTTCGTTAATTTATGCGAACTTCTAGAACTCTATATATTTATACTTACATTTTTCTTAATCATCGATGCAACAAAGCATTTTTTTAATCTATATTTTATGAATAGTTTACTAGAGGTGTAAATGTAACGATGAGTTTAGGCCTGTTTTTCTGCAGCGTGTACAGTCGGGGAAAATATAAGACACTTTATGCCATTAAAATAACGGCCAACTGTATATATATATTTGTCCTCGACTGTACGTAACAAGACTGAGGCGTTATATACATGTAGAGTATATGTTGTAGTTCGCGACTTTGTCAAAAATGTATTTTAAATGTTAAATAAGTCTAATTTTACCTATTTTTCTAAATCGAGTTAAGAAATATAATGTTAAATATTTTACGGATAAATTGCTGTTTTTTATTTGTTACACCTCAATAAAAAAAAACAACTCTAAAAAAACAACAGGAAAATTGACGATGAAAATCAACTATTGAACAGGAAAATTGACTAATATCTCCGAAACTACACACACATTTTCTTTAAAAATGTTTCATCAATAAAAAAAATCCTTAGTCATAGACTAGAGAGTTGGACGATAGATCGATCATCTTAATTGTGTTAGTCTGTTAGTCAACATATTTTGCCTTTCGGGGCAGTGGTCCCTGTTCTTCCACTCCGATCAACTAAACTGACAACTAAAACAGGTCAACTATTTTTCTTTCCCAACGGCTCAACTATATTAATTTGAACAGAGTCAACGGAGCTCCTATTTCTGGGTGTTTTGGCTCTTCGGGCCAGCTGAAGAACTAACATAACCTAAACCTCATATTTATGATACTTATTTTTTTGGTCAGTTGAACAGAGCCCTTGGACCACTGCCCCGAAACTATATTTTGTTAGCCGTCAAACCTCTAGTCGTCAGTTATTTTTCAAACAGTGCACTTCCAATCCTGAAATGAAAGTAAAAAAGGAAAGGCGCCAGATTCAAACGAAGATTTTATGTAATTAATTATCATAACATCTTTTATTCTATATTATTATTTTAAATTTTACATGCTTAGTTCAAACATTAAGAAAGAAATAATAATATTTAACATCTGGATAATATACAGCTCTATTTTATGATCCACTTAGTGAATAAAATTATATTAATATATTGCAAAATATTCCATTGTTACATCGCAACGCCTTATACAATCTAGCGGGCGGGGAGGGTGCTGAGGGTCACGACATGGCAAATGATACAGACAGACAGTGCGCTTTTTGTTTACAATAACAAAATATAGCTTTTCACTTACTTAATACTCGTTACTATGTACACAGACGTTCTCCAAACGATCATAATAAATGTGAAGTGATTATCACAAACATTGTCTCTAAAAGCCTACAGGAAAGCGTCAAAGAGTTTGTATTATGCACCGAACGCGCCCGCAGCGGCGACCGCCCATATTACCATATTCCAGCGGCGCTGCTGCCGCACAATACTGATAGAGCCACGTAAGTGACGGATTCGACGCTCGGCAAAACGCACTTTGACAGCCTGACAATAAGCTATCATTTTGTATCCTAATAAACAACCAGATCGAAATATTTACAAGCCCATTCCATACGGACAACTTATCACTTGCTTATTTAGACTTCACTACTGATCTAAAATTGATTGGATCACAAAAATATAAAAAAAAGCTATAATTCGTTATACAAAACAAAATATAATACAATAAAATCGAAGGTTAATAATTAATCCATTAAGAGCTGCTAAAATATCATTGCATTACAATCGTGCCCTTTAGGCAAAATATTGCAACAAATCGACTTAAATAATAAAATTATGCACGAATTGCAAATAGTAAGTAGATAGAAGGCGCTAGGCGAGTTGTGAAGGTAGCGTCTCAAAATATCACCAAGTGAGCGTAAAAATAATTATAAAACACCCTTACCATGATTCATAATTACCGTACTCGCTAGAGAGTCGAATGCTCTGTCCCTCGCACTCTATAAGAATACTGCGAGGTTGCGAGGGACAGAGCATTCGATTCGTTAGCGAGTACGTTTATTGTAACTCATGGTAAGGGTACTGGGCCTCTATTCTCGGCAGCCATTACAGTCAAGTAAATAGCTATCAAAACGTTGACAATATGGTTTTTATCCAGTAGAATAGAGGCCCTGAACACGTTTCTATTGCTTGGCCCTATTGTTAAACAGAATCAGTCAGTCAGGTTGATCGTCACGACACGCCACGTCCCAGCCACAGGACGTCTACTGGGTTTATTTCATCTGTTCCATGGATACCGTTTTTTTTTAAAGTGGCACGATTTACTTGACTTAGTTTCGAACGAAGCAATTGACTCTTGTACTGTAAAATGAAGGCAAGTATAGCACAAAATAACTAATTGGAATAAGGACTTAAAGTTAACTTTCTAATCTAGACAATAGTCGTTATTCCGATGAGCTATGTTGTCTTACACATGCATTAATTTAGACTAGGAATTTTGTGGTTAAGAAATATAATAGGAAACAATGTAGAGGTCGAAAATCAGGACCAAGTAGGTCGCGCCACTTCAAAAAATCATACTATAATTATATTTTTTGTATTAAACAATACGTACAAAATGCGTAGTTCTATGGATTATTATTATAACCCAATCTACTTAAGATGGCGTTATATCTCGACTTAAAAATAAAAGGCAAATTTTGCACGCCAGCGTTACTTAATTTCCTACGCGCCGTCGGGGTTACTAAACCACCCTAAAATCGATTGTGACTTTTTGCCACTGGATCGCATCCAGCGTCATATAGCTACTCTAATACGAATCAAGTGATATTGCCAAATATGAAATCTAGAATATTCAAAAAGCACACAATCCGTGAAAATTGAGCAACCTCGAGGAAGGGAGCGCACACTGGGCATTTTCTATTCTGCCGTAACACCAAAAATGGCGCTAACTTCATAGTAATAGAATGTATTGTAAATTTAGAATAGTGACATTAGTGACCTAATTCAACATTTCAGCTTTCGACTTCAAGTCACAAGTTTATTATTTTAGAGACCTAAATCGAAATCCCAAATTTGTGAATTAAGTCATTATAAATCTAAAGCTGCGCTATATGCATTTTAAACTTAATGTGGTAGCCTATAGAATGCTTCGACTACTACAATGTTAGCTGCATTCTTTGGTATTACAAGGCAGTATACATTTACGAAATCACTTATATTTTTTGCATTAGACAGCAAAACACGTCGTTTTACTAAAAATCACGATGCAAAGATACTGACAACAATAATTTAAGAACTATCCATTTATATCATTACTTTACAAGTTTACATATTAAGATTATAGTTGTTTGACTACATGAGAAAGTTGAAATTGTGTACTTTGTATTGACCCGCCTCAGACGCACACTGAAGAAATAATCAACTCGAATGAATTTTCCTCGCGAATAAGAGTGATAATCACATCAAAATGTATCATTTATAATAAGTATGTAGTATTAAAAAGAAAGTAGATCATAAGTGATTCTAAAATTAACTAATTTTTATAACGCCTGGATAATTTCTATATGGCTAAATAAAAAGTCAATCATAAACGATCAAGTATTAAATCACTATTTCTGTCTCCTGGACAGATAATGTTGCTATTTTTTTTATGGCAAGCCTTATGGACACCTGCAATACCAGGAGAAGAATTGCAGCTGCATTGCCGGCCTTTGAGAAAAGAGTATGCTCGTCTGTTCCACTTAATTTGAAACTAGTTTTTGCCCACGACTCCGCCCGCGTAAAAAATAAAATATGGCCTGTATCAGTGATAGATAATATTTTATAGCATTCTACTGGTAAAATAATTTTCAAAATCGGTCCAGTAGTTTTGAGTTTATTCATTGCAAATAAAAATACAGATCTTTCTCATTAATTATAGTGTAGCTAAATTGTAAGTACAAAGGTAGAACAATAGTTAGTCAAAGAAAATTTGAACGCCCGGTTGGACATGAATTTTCTATTTGACTACATGGTGGTGGTCTTAGAGTAATTTAGTAAATAAATAAATAAAAAACTATGTTTTTCTAAGCTAAATCACGGACCAAATGGCCATTGTAAATGAGTTATATTAATAGTATTCATCACTAACTTTCGACTCTCGAACGTCTTTGTGGGTAAACCATTGCGTAAATCCGCTCAAATTACAATCAACCTAAGGTTATATTTCACATAGTTTCTACCCCTGTTTACTATCTTATTGTTAATGTTGCTTTGGTTTGTCACTTTCTGCCTTAATAATTATTGCCAAAGCTAGAAAGTGACGGAACAAAGCCATGTAAACGATCAGAAACAATATAGTTTAAGACACAAATGGAACAGCGGCGCTATATTTTCACACATTCAATCCATTTGCGCTAGTTCTTGTGAAACTTAAAACATCCTTCTCTAAGTAGTTATTAATGGAAGAGATCTCACCGACAAGCGAGAGAACAAGTTGTGCTATACATAACTCTGATTTGCGCATACAATGTACCGTTTTGTTTGTGTGGCAGTATAAAGCGCGCGAGTTCATGTCCACCCTGAGGAATGCGGTAGTCACGTCAAGGACGTAGCTTCAGCTGAGCCCCCAATGGACATGAAGTCGCGCGTACTGTAGTTGCCTGAGCAACATACCAATTAATACTGTAAATACAGTGAACGCACAACGGCGGTTTTGAAAAAAGTGTTCATAGTTTAAGACTAAATAAGAAACGGTAACTTTAGTCAGTTCCGTCACGAAACATACATATTAGTCATACATTTATATACTGCCCTCATAAGAAATTAGGCGATATTTCAAATTTTATAAACGAAGCAGATTCAATCCTCATCCGATAATATGGTTGCACTTGCTACAAGAGTTTAGTCCAAGAAACTACTGTCTTATAGTATAGTTAAGTTTCGTGGAGCAACGGGTTAATGTTAGTTTTTTAATTTTAGTCCTTAACGTGTACACTTTTTTTGAAAACCGCCTACACAACGTCGGGCTTACTTAAAGAGTTATAGTGTAGTCGTTCTATAATCATTGTTGTTCGTATCTTCACAGAGCCACTAAGTAACCTAACTAAATTCAACCTCATCGCTCGATGGCTCGTTTATCTTAACATTACTTTAGGCCACAATTAATATTCTAACTCCGAATACTATAATTAGTGAGATGAAATAAAATCAGGACTTTATCCATGGATTCTAAATAAATCTATAATCCACGCTTATTCTATTGCCACCAACTTAAAACATCAAAAACCCTAAAACGCACTGCGTAAATAAAATAAACTTGACCATTTTTACCAATTCACAGATAATTCGGTGGCTGTCATCTTATAATTTACTTGTCATTGGGAAATCGTCGAATAGATTGCTATAAAAACTTACATGACTATAACAAACAGAATATTTTGCAAGTGCCTGAGTGCAGGTAGGGTAAATCACTGGTCCGACGAGGCGTCTCACAACATTCCGATTCGTTGTCACCGCAGTTGATTGTCTAGATATACAACATGAATTTTTTATCGACCTATCTTGGGAATAAATAAAGAGCAATTCGAAAAAAAAAACAAATTTATTCACCTATCCGATGGAAAATAATAGTACGGTAAACAGGGTGCAAGAAACTACGCAATAATAAACTAATTTTTAAACGTGTTTGATAATATTTGTTTGGAAACTTTTTTATACAAAAACGTTTTGATAGAAAAAAAAGTTTCCATACAAATATGTTATGACAGGTTTAAAAATGTGTCCATTTTGTTATCTTAATATCCTTACGTAACAAAAAAGGAAGATTCCATACTTTGCGTAGCTTTTTATACCAACTACTATTATTTTTAAAAGCTAGAGGTAAATAAGCTTGTAATTTTTTGAGAACTGCATATAACAGGAACATTAAACAATAACAGATTCCTCCGTGAACATTATATCTATAGGCGTTAACTATTACATTCTCAACTCCCTCGTCCAGAAACTTTAAGACAATAAAAACTTCATGTTGTATTGTATGGAGATAACTGTCACAGTCAAATGTATTGAACTTCATTTAGTTTTGTCATCAGCACCTGTCTCTAGTAACATCAATATATCCTCTTTAACAAGGGGCATAAGTGAAAATTACGAAATGCAAAACTTGTATGAAATGCGGCGTCTGATAGTACCGAAATTAGACGTTAGAAATATCATTGGCAAAAGGTTCACGAATATAGATATGCTAATATTGCTAATACATACATAAAATACAAGCTTTGCTTCTCTATAAATTTCTTCTACCATTTCAATACAACGCTATTCGGTTGTCGGATTGTCTAAAACGCTTTGTCGCGTCGCAACACTTGTCTACATAAAGCTATGGTTAAAATCTATTTACTGCGGTATCACACCTCGTTCTGTGTTTATCTACAAATTGCTCCACACTTGACTCAGCAAGGCGAGCTGCTCATGAGAGCGTGCCATTATCAGGGTAGATTTCATGGCACGACGGCGTACCAGCCGTGTAAATGCGGCCGTAGTGTTCCGATATATGTTTGGGGCCGTCGTGCCATGACGTCCACGTGACGCCGCGACGCCAAGTGCTGGCCCGGATCTGTCAGCTGCCTAACTCCTTGTGATGAAGATAGCTCTTTGCATTAACAACGTGCGCTCACTTAAATTATAACACAGATTTAACCTCTAATAATGGCTAATGCGAATCGGTATCGAAACATCTCTAACCGTTACTGAACGCTACGCTAACGACACTAGACACCTAAGGCGGGCTGCGGGCCCCTATACACGCTAAAAAAGTAAAACAAATAATAAAAACAACTATAATTTACTTAAACATTATGCGTACAAAAATCCTAGCCATCGTTCTCTAACCGCGTCGTCGAAAACGACGTTAAATAAATATATCGATGACATACATAAACATTATACATACATAAAAAAAATATACCATTATACATACATATGTACCGAGTAGGTTCCCTACTTCCTATCTTAATTCATCTCCTATGTACAATATTTACAGAGGGAAATAAAAACAATTTGTACTTGCAGAAAAACCGTGAAAATAAACACAGAAGGGAAACGGAAATATACAATTAGCGCTCGGGCGCTGCGCGCGAGATATAAAATTTATATTACTTAGTATGTACAGCGGCGGCCGGCGCCGCCGTGAGATAGCGCCTACCGGTCGCAGCGCTTGCTGCCGCTCGCGCCCTCTGCAACAACACACGCACTTTACACACTTGGTCTCGGACATACAGTAAGCAGGACTAGAAAATGTTAAGTACCAATATCACCAAACGATGTTAAATTTAATCGATGTTAATCGACTGTTAGTTCACACATTTTGACAGCTGTTAACGCTCTAATCGTCTGTTAAGTGGTTAACATCGTTTGGTGAAATTGGTACTAATTATAAATTCTTATTATAATAAAATGTCAACTATGTAACTTTAGTCATGTGAGTAGCGAAAATTGATCATAAATTTATGTAGTGCCCTCATACGCGAATAGCCGGTATCCCTAATTCCATAAACGAAGCAGATTCAATCCGGTGAGGATCCGAGGAGGAGTTAATAATAAATAGGGTCTCACTTGCTACTGAGATTTTATCTGAGATACCACCATTAAAATTTGTTTTATAGTTAATTTTCGTTACACACATGATCCTTCTGCAGGGTCCCATCTGTCTTTTTTCTTTGGTTATCACTCTTCAGATTTTGAATGATCAAGTGTTTATGAAACAAATACGAGGTAAAACATAGGAGAGAATTTTAGTAGAAGTCAAGATCTCTCTATCTTGACCTTTACTAACCTAACGTCTTCAGCTAATCACGGGTCTCTACTTAAAGGACCAAGTCACATAAAAAGCGCGATCTTGTGTGTGAAGACCAGGTCCATTTTGAATATAAACCAGGGTGCTAAGCACTGATTGTCTTAACCAATTAAGGCTAATTAGTTAACGACAATAATTAACTAATAGAACAACATGATTACATTATTGCTTTCATACTTTTTCCAACTACCGTAGTGAACGCATCTCTTAAACACAACAAAAACTTACTATTTTTCATTTTAAATTTGTATTACTTACATAGAGATAAATAGTACAAGATGTAGTGAATAAACGTACGATATTGTACTTTGTCGCATGGGTTCGTATTCATCAAGTGGACATTATATAAGGTGATTGAGACAGCAAAATAAATACGACGGCATCCGACAAAACACGATGTTTTATGATTCACTATAGCCTGTATCAATTGAAATTGCCAAAGATGTAAACAAATTAGTACTGTTTGACACATAATCTCAAACATTCATTAAACGAGTTTTTATTAAAAATAATGTATAATTAATAGTTATTCAATCCTAAACCTAATGTAAAAGTAACGATCAAGTGTATTAATCATTGCTAAAACCTCACTTGATCTTTAAAACCATGTGATTATAGAGTAATAATGGTAAATTAGTTCGTTTGTTTGTGTTTACATCTTTGCCAATTTCAATTGGCACAGACTATACATCTGTATGTACTTAGAAGACATCCAAGACTTAATTACTTTATTATCACGTCATGGTGTCCATCTAATATACGTATATAAGATAACTAGAGGACGCCCGCGATTTCGTACGCGTAGAATTAGTTTCCCGCTACTCCCCCCATTTCTTCCCGTTTGGGATCGTTTTTCGGAAAATCCTTTCTTAGTGCTCACTTACATCATGAAAGGAACGCCTGTACCAAATTTCAAGTTTCTAGGTACAGTAGTTTCGGCTGTGCGTTGATATATAAGTCAGTCAGTTTTGCCTTGTATATATAGATTTTGGGACTAAATCCAGGGTTAAAGCGGCTTATCTCTGTCACTCGGAGCTGGCTGAAAATCAGCGCTGCGGGTGTTTAACACCTCAGCATTATGCTGAGCCAGTGTCCGATTCACTGCCGCGAAGACACCAACTACTTGTTTATTGTTGTTTTCTGGTTTTACTTTTTTCTGTGTGTCTTGTGTGTGTAGTGAATAAATGTTTTTTACTTTTTTTTTATTGATGTGTTTGGTGAGTTGTGTTGGGTGAATACTGACCAGTAGCGGGCAGAGCGGGCAGAGGCAACGCGGGCAGCGCGGGCCCGTCGGAGGCAGCCTCGTCGGGCAGCGCTAGGCCGAACTCCCGCCGCAGCCGCGAGCTAAGGTTCTCTCGCTGCCGCTCCGAGGCCGTCGGCTGCGCGTCGAAAACGCCTGAGGGAAAGGTACTGTTCGAATCATGGACGTTTAGGGCGAGACGGTATGTGCATGAAGAGAAGTGGAGATCTTATTTGTACTTTTGCAGTTTTGTTGAATATTTTTTGTATTAGTACCGTGGGGCTGTGTGCTTCCAACGGTTAGGGTTGTGCTACCCTTGTAACTTTTTTATACTTTCTGAGTATCATTTTATTCAAAAGAGGCTGATTTTACAATAGTAAATAAGAAGCCTCGACCTTGTATTAGTCAAAATCTTCAACCGATCTAAAAAGCATTATCTAGAAGCAAATTTTAATTAAAAAATTGACGACCGATATAAACAAAACATCAGATTAACATATCGACAGTTTTTACTTATCGAAAGCCAGATCGAATGAGTCTTAATATCAATTAAACATGTAATGTTTGGTCTTATATTGAACAAGAATTGAATAATGCTAACATGAATAGCATCCACATCCTGTGTTTGTCATGACATCGCGCGCCTGGCCGTGCGGCAACGTTGTCTCGCAAAACTTAACAATAACATCTCCACTCCTCAATATAATGTTAACTACCTGTTAGTGCTCCGCTGTCCGAGGGTGCGACTAGTGGAAAGAAATCAGATTTAATAATAGGAAACACTTTGAACTACATGCATATGTTAATGTTACACAAGTTGGCAAATTGACATATTCCCTTTGACAAAGAAAACTCTATGGGTAATGTGGGAAGTTTCCAAAATTACACCCATATTCACAAACGTCACTATGAGGTCTAACAGTGCTCACGAACGCGCAAGGTGGTTCAAATCGTCTCATAAACAAAAGGACGGTCAAAAAGGACCAATCACAAAGCTGTATTGAACGCATTGTGTTTACTCAGTGAAGGATCCCTTAAGTATTGTTTGTGAATACGGGTGTTAGACTCGTAGTTCTAGATTTAAAATATGCGAAAATGTCCGTTTTGTTACCAAAATATGTATTTATTGAATTTTGGTAAAAAAATAACCTGTCTTTTTTAACTTTCCTTTTGCAGCAATAGAGGTCGTCAATGACATGTGTAGATTTTTTGGAAAAATTGTTTTACCGATTTTATTTACTACACCATCATTCGCAATATCTTCGACGTTTTCCATGTTTTTATACGTACGGCAGTTATTTAAACAACATGCTGTACACAAAGCGATTTAAAAAAAATAAGTTTTTAACACGACCTGTTTCACGACCTTAAAGGAATAAATCGATTTACCAATTCACCCTATAGGTATCAGTCGAATTGTTTCACCCTATAGAAAAATAAAGGACAAGGGCTCTTCAAACTCGGTATCAAATACTGTAATTAACGCAACATAATGAATGTGTATAGAAACTGAACGTGTCCGTTTCTACGTAGTTATCGATGATCTCACTTCACAGACGCGCGGATCACACTTGCGAAGCATATTACGTGCCTAGAACTTGCAGTTTGCATTAAGAACCTAATACCATGAGTGACAATTAACGAACCCGCTAGCGAATCGAATGTTCTGTCCCTCGCAGACCTCGCAGTATTCTTATAGAGTGCGAGGAACAAAGCATTCGACTCGCTAGCGAGTACGGTAAGGGTATGTAAATTGCAGGGCAATACGACGGCGATTTAAGTACCAGTCGATACGGCGCCCTAGCTGTTAAGAATTCATGTTGAGTCGACGACCTGCAATACTACAAGGCTAGGTACTGGCAAAAATGTATTATACTACGCTTGTGATCGCAGCGATTTTTACTAGAATATTATTAAATCGATGAGCGTAAAAACTTGTCTGAATCGATTCTGAATACAGACGATTGTTCTTCAAGTTTCATTAGTCGATATAAAGGGTGGAAAGTTGAGATGAGTATGAGTAAGGGCAGCTACTAGATCCCTTACTGCTACGCGTAAATGCTCTTAGGAGACCTTTACTAACTTTTTAAGTGATGAAAATCGACATTCACAGATTTTTGATAAAATGTAGTCAGCGAGAAAATCGTCAGATTTGAGTTTTTTTTTTTAATGCCAGTCGATCCCATTTCTATCAAGGATTAAAACACTCTTTGGGACCAACTAAGGTTAGAGTACTAGAAAACCCACAAATCAAAAAAACTTTTTACCCTGTATTCCCTGTAATTCTTCCCGGTTAGGGTCGATTTTCCAAAAATACTTGTAGTAAAAGTAACACTAAGTCAGCACTTTATCAGGATCAACAAAGAGCAGGCTGAAGTATTCTATCCAACACTAGTCACGAGGAAACGACCAAGAAAAGTCCCTAGGTTCGTCGCCAGTCAGTTAGACACGGAATTATCTGGCACCGATTCCGAATTTATCAAAATTCCGAATCGAATGCTTTAATATTTAATTTTTTGATGTAATTTACAAACTTTACCTAACCTAACCTACATTTAATGTATTTAATCTAAAATAGCTCCAGCATAGCTTTTGAAAAAATGAATATTCAGGGAAAATACGTAATTTTAAAGTGTTTCCAGATTTATCTTATAAAGCTAGACGATTTATAAAAGCTGAAAGGAAGGTAACCTCTTTCAAAAGCATACAGTGTTTATTAATAATAATAACTCACAAGTCATAACGAAGATGTTGCGTCTACTTCGGTAAATTGAAACGTTTCGTATTGAGCTCGAATTGGGTCAGACCACACCGTTCACGCCGTTCGTTGACATTTACATGTCTTGTTAAAATCAATATTTCCAGCACTATCTTCGCTAAACTGAGGACGTTAGTAATGAAATCGGTTCATGTATAGCAAATTACCGCTTATTGCGGAAATACTGGAATCCCAAAACTAAACATTCAAATTAGGGTTTTGTCTATTATCTTTACCCAATATTTCGGAATCTGGCGTATTGCGAAATTTGCAAAAAAAAGTATATTGATATTTTGACATTCTGGTATTTTGGGAATGTGCGGTTCACTACTGAAGTTATTTTGCAGTACCTTAAGGAGAACGTTTTGTTATTATTTAAATAAAAACGTGTTATATGGGAAAGTGTGTATTTGTCAAATAAATAAATATTATACACAGGTATAATTAATGTAGTAAAGATCCAAAAGGTTAAGTAAGCAATTACATGTCTGTAATTTGTTTACAAAACTAGTCGCATATAACTCTTGCGAGTAACAAAGCTCAAACTACGCAGCAGCGTTGTTTTTAAATCACTATTTCAAGGTCCTTGGAGGCACGGTATCTTGTAAGCGTTCGAGCATAGAACACTTCATTCCGTGCCTGGCTACTTATTTCTGAAACAAAATCGACCCCAGATCGTGCTTATGGTATTTAACGTTTCAAGTAGCGAGTTTGTCTTGAATTTATTGGCTTGTGTTGTTGAGAAGCATTAGATTTAATTTTATAATGTAAGTTACTGGATTTTTAGGAATAATATTTTTTTATGTTAATAATAATACCATTAAAATGCTGGTTTTTACGGTTTTGTTTTACGCTCATGGCTTGTTTAAGGAAAACCTTGTTTACTAGTCGATAATGTTTTTTGCGTTGCGAATAGATTTGTGACGACCTCACAGAAATAAGTAAAACATGTCACTCGAGTTTTGAGAGGGTTTAATATCCTAATTTCAACATATTTAGCGTTCCGAGAAATGTGAAAAAATACAGGAACGATCCCTGACATGACCATTTTTAAATTCTCTGCGTACAACAACTTAAGACAGACAGACAACCAGAAGCCATCTGTCTACAACACCTTAAAAAAGCGGACAAGTGCGAGTCAGACTCGCCCACCGAGGGTTACGCACATGACACGGTTAACTCAATTCAAAATTTGCACCGCCGCCGTTCCTTGCATAAAGACCCTGTTTTTTTGTGATTTAATTAAAAATATTGGGTTTTCAGTTTTTCACCTATACTTGTAGTCTAAGACGGTATTACTTGCCAAATTTCATAGTTCTAGGTCAACGGTAAGTACCCTATAAATTTTGATTCCTTTCAGAGTGTCGAAATATCAGTATTTTGCATCATAAACGGCCGTATCTTTTGTTTAGGTTAACTTAGAAGTTTTTTTTTCACAGCTTCAAGGGACTGTAGACTTGAGTATATGGTTTAAATTTCAACTCGATACCTCTACGCGTTCCCAAGATAAAGGGTCTTGCCAGACAGACGGACAGACGAATAACAAAGTGATCCTACAAGTTTTTCCATTTTGAGGTACGGAACCCTAAAAAGCAATTTTATTACAATTTAACATTATATAACATATTTTCAGATTTATTCGGAAACACGCCATATCTGTCGACCGGTGCCCGAGCCGGGCACAATTCACGCAGCTAACGTGTTTGTTCCGGTAGATAAGGGGTCACGCTTGCCCAACGCCGTTGCACAATCGCGATGCAGTTATTACTGCTTGAATGCCAGTTTCCATGCCATGCACTGTACGGGTAAAAGGCGTACGTGGATATGCTAGCCAGAGTAGCCAGTGTACCCACTTTCATTCTAGGTAAATGCTGTAGGACAGTGAAGATGCGAAGTTTGTTTTATAAAATTCTCCTGTCACAGTATTTGTAACAAAACTCCGAAACGGCTTGACCGATTTTTATGAAATTTTGTGTGTATATTCAGTAGGTCGATAATATGACGTAAAGGATATTTCACAAGGTTTGTATGAAAAAAAAAATACACCCTGACGGCGCCGGGCGCGGACAGCTATTAATATATTTGTAATTGTTTATGTGCAATAAAGAGTTTACATACATACATATTATAAAAAGTAAAACTTTGCAAGGTTTGGATAGACATCGGTTATCAAATTTGATAGTTCCCATAGGAATAACTTTAAACGAGTACTACGCGGACAAAGTATCAGGCAAACACTAGTGTATACGTATAGTGTATACATATATGTATAAAGCTTATGAACTTCAATGGCAAAATTATATCACACGCCGTTTTCCGTAAGTAGGTAACGAAGCGTAAAACTTACGTAAACAAGTTCCACGTGACAAATATAAATGCTCTATTATGTCAACAGAAAAGGTGACTCAGTCATTCATTGCCGAATCCATTCATTGCTTGACACCGCAGCACTTTTCGTCGCGGCTGTATTCTTTTCGAAAGTGCATTTACAAAGGAAGCCGTTCGATAAAGCGCATCAACTGGCCTACAAAACGTAACAAGTACTGATATGTATATTTAGTAAGCCTTAAACGATGGTGATAGATTGTAAATTGGTTTGGAGGGGACGTGCGTTTATCTAATTGAGGGAATTAGTGCCGGAGCGTGAACGCGGTGAACTGAATTACTGTTTGTTTACTGTCAACATGTACGCGGCTAAAAACATGTGTATATTAAGTATAATTGTTGACGTGAAAACAAGTTATGCCGCGGCGATAGCGTTCGCCGATCTTGAATGCTCTGAAACAATTGAACAAGCTGGTTTTCTTGCAAGGTCGCGCGGCGGCTTTTATTGTTTTCAATTGCGACATCCAACTGTATGTTTTTCAATGAAGGAAGGTAATGGTTCGGTTTTATGAAATTTAATTATTTTATTTATAGGGAGAAAAAACACCAGGAACTACTTTCGATGTCCAAAAAATCTGCAGTTTGCAGGAAGCGAAAGTTGTATGTTTAGATCGGTGCACCTGCCGTTCCAGTCTCTACCTAGCCCATTGGGAGACAGGCGTGATGTATACATGTTTTTTTTTAATAGCTTTCTATAGTTAAATACAATTGCAACATTACAAAAGTATTTTTCTCGTTTTTGTGGGTACTATTAGACCTTAACTTCTGCATAATAACCATGACGTTACGTAGAATGTCATTTTTGACATCACTTGCTACTCGTTAACTTCACCCTGAATCCGTTAAAGTTTTAGCAGTTAACTAGCCAGCATAGGGAAGCTATCTTTCACACCTTCACACCACGTAAAATAATCTAAATGAAATTATATTAGCAACTAATTCACATAGGAACAAATCCGTATCAAACCAAACAAAATAAAGTAGGGTTGGATGAGTAACCTTTAGGCATATGCGTGGCAGTGAGATCCCGATGCAGCCGCTGCTCCAGGTCGTCGGCGGCGGCGGCGGCGGCGGCGTCGAGCCGCTGCGGGGACAGCTCGGGCCCGCCGCTGGCCGACGACTCGGACGACCACTCGGGGCCCGGCTCCGCGCCGCCCGACGCCGGCGACGCGTCCGCCGACAGCGGCCCGCGGTGCCGCTTGCGGTACTCCGTGATAGAGAGCTGGAAAACGTGCCTCTGTTCGTGTACCTCTTCATGTCAGCCATAACCCTTCCCTAAGGAATCACCGTGATCGATTCTATGCTACTCGCACTGTGTAAGACTGGCAAAATCAGATTCGCGATAAAGTTGCAAGTGTGTCCTAGTGTTTTGATATGAAACTTCTGAAATTCTCGACAACAGCCGTAAATTTAACCTTCGATAAGCCGACCAACTATCTAGTCAAGTTTATGATTTTAAGGATAAGCGGGTCATATATTTACGCGTGCCGGGAATTTAAGAATTCGATAGAAGACTGCCCAACGCATTGAGCATGCGACAATAGAAAACATAACTCTACAAAGTTTTTTGATCCAATCTAACAATTGCACAGAACAAAACATAAGCCTTAAAAATACTTCTGCAGTAAAATTTGGATAAAGTTGCATTGTGATTGCGCTCGAAATTACATCCCACACCTGCTACCATTAAGGCATGAATTATTAATCTTTATTAAATTGAGGACCCTGCTTATTAATAACATAATCGTTAATCGTTAAGACGTTTACATTAGTAAATATATACGGATGCAAAATTAAATAGATGCATCACGTCAACCCATGTCCAAAAATAGGCAACGAAGATAACATACAGATGGGTTGACCTTAAATTGTTGATACACTTTCTTATATCTTATCAGCAACCTTGGATCTGCATTACACAGATATTTATGTGAGAGTGCATTAAAAGATATGCCAATTAGCCATTATATTATACAATAAACCTTATGATCACCGTAATGTGTAAGACAAAGATTATTTGCGTGTTTCACACAATACAGCTCGCGTCGGCACGTTGTGATATTATTATGTAAATGTTTTTAACTGTCCGACGGTCAAAGGGTTAATAATACAATACATAAACTGATTTATGCTATTTTACTAGGGCAACACAGCCTTAATCGAGTCAAGTAATATTGTGTAGTGGGGAGGTGATATGATAAGGATAGTAGTAGATGAGATGACTCACCTTCCTCCGGACGGGCTTGGGCTTGTCCTGCGGCGGCGGGTTGAGCCTCGGGTCGTTGACGCGCGCGCCGAAGGGCTTGGCCGGCTTGGGCTCGGGCGTCGCGCGCGGGCTGCCCGAGCCAGACCCTTGCAGCACCCCGGACAACAACACACTATTATTCGAGTCCATATTGTTCACACGAGTCAATATCTCCTGGACGCTTTTCAAATCGTCCACACCAGTAATACTATCCTTGTCGAATATACTATTGTCTAAACTTGTAGTCCTATCTATTGCACTTTTAATAATCGAGGGCACGGGGTCCGCGGCGGCGTCCAGCTTGAGCTGCTGCGAAAAGTTCGTGAAGATGCCCGAGAACAGCCCCGTCGAGCTGAACCGCGAGGAGAACGGGAGGGTTTCTAGCACCGACGGCTTCGCAGTCTGTTTGTCCTCGGACTTGCCCGGCGCGACCGGGGACGGCGTCCGCCGTAACGCCGCTTGCATCGGCTCCTCCGGCAGCGGAATAGCCTCCAACGAAGGAATATCTTCAGGCAGAGGAATAGACTCCACGTGCGGAATCTTGCCAAAATCTCCACCAGAATTACTCGCATCAGAATGTGCATCCCCGTTCACCTCTGACAATTTTGAATCAGTGTCATTCACCAACTCTTTCTCTTCACATTTTTCAAGCAACTGTTTTACTCTGGCCTTTAGTGGCCTCCTGGGTTCTTCTGGCAGTGGTATAGTTTCCAAAGGCGGTATGACCGTCAGGCTCTGATCTTCTGGCAACGGTATGTTTTCGGGTGCCGGGAGAGCTATCGTTTCCGTTATTGTGTACGAGTCATGTACTACTCCATTGATTACCACCGATTTAGAGTTTTTCATGTTCCCTGTGAACTGTTTCTTGATCGGTCTCATCGGCTCCTCCGGAAGAGGTATAGTTTCTAACGCGGGTATGGGGGCGGGATCGTCCGGCAACGGTATGTTTTCCGGCGCGAGTAACGCCGAATTACTCATATCGTCGTGGATGTCTCCGTTGATTTCCGGCGACTTAGAATTCTCGTTTTCCGTGCGCAATTGAATACTGATCTGGTCATCCACCATGTTAAGATCAAAATTAAGATTGACCTTCTTCCGTTTTTCTTTCGGCGGCTTCTTATTTCTACTCTTTAGAAAGAGAATGTTTTCAGTATGGAAGGAGTGTATCTTCTTTTGTATGTCGTCCATTTCGTCGCGTTGGGGCGAGGAGTTCCCGCTGGTGTCGGCGGAGCGGGAGCTGTTCTGCTTGTCGTGAAGCAACTCCATCGCCTTCATGTCACAGGCAGTGTCGTTGGCCTCCAGCTTTGGTTGTGGCGTGACGGTCGTGTCTATTTCCATAGGCACGACCTTATTGTAATTATTTTCATCTAGATCAACATTATTGTTGTTGGTGGTGAAATCTGACTTGACGCCAGAAGGCGGCACCTCATCTTCAGGGGTGGGGATACCAATGATCCGGCGGATGTGCTCGCTGTCATGCGCGTGGGACATGTTGACGTTGAGCACGTCGTGCTCCAAGTGGCACTGGTCGTCGGAGCCCTGCCCGCTGTCGGAGCGCGTCCGGTCCCGCCCGTAAATACTGTCCATGATTCCTCGCACGGTGTACTGCCGCACGAGACCGCCGTCGTCTTTAACCGGCGAGTCTTCCGATGTTAAATTAGGAGAAGTCTCATCATTGCACTGGGTAAAAAAAAAAACATAATAAATACAAGACAAAATTAAATCTCAGCCGCTGATTGGTAGATTGTGACTTGTAATACTCACAGTTACAATGGTACTGGGTTCACAAGATAGCGATTCTCTCGCTAACCTTCGCTTCTTTAGTGGCGTCACTATTTCGTTAGGAGGAGATTCTGCAACAAACGCGTCTACTTTTAAACATTAGCATACTATTCTTAAAAATAAATAAACGGGGCTACCTTGAAAATAACACGCTGAACAAAATTACTAGTAATTTTCAAGGTAGCCCTGCTGTATCTCCTACATGTACTCACCAGCATTAGGAGAGTCGCTTTCCTCACTGATGGCTTGTCTTAGCCACCGTTTCTTAGCACTATGCTGGGGTATCACAGTAGGCGTCGTTTCCACGACTTCGGTAGGCGGTGTACTCCGCGTAATCCGTCTAGCTTTTTTAGGGGGCCTGCTTCGATCGCGGCCGGGCGTTCTAGGAGGCGATCCATGCCGCTCCTCTTCGGTAAAGTCTTGCCCACCGCTCAGATCGCCGATCATCGTAGATGCTACTCTAACTAAGCTCTCTAATGACGTCGCCGACATAAGAGGCGGTCTGTAGGGCGACCTGTAAGGCGAAGGCGTCCGTTCCGGCGAACGCCCTATCCATTCCGTGGCCATAGTTTTCTTTGTTTTTGGTAGCTTAAAGGCGGATTCTACAGAGCCGACGGCAGCTTCCACTAACAAGCAAGCTGAGCTGAGCCCAAGGTCCTGAAACATCACAAATAAGTTAGAGTCGGAACAATAGCACTGATGACGCTAGAAAACGTTTGCAAGTGCATCTTACTTCATTCATGCCATCGTTGTTTCTGTCAGCCTCGTTGTTGTGCGGAGCGCTGTCCCGGCGCAGCGGCACGCGCGGGGGCGTGTGGTGCGGCGCCTCGTCCCCCGACGTCACCATGTCGCTATCCGCCGAGTTGAGACGGCGGCGGTTAGACTGAGAAGTTGTTCGAGCACGACCTTTTCGTCTGAAAAATAAAGTCAAACTTGATCATTTGATCGAAAAATCGAGACTAAGATTTTACCGCTTGTTTAGTTTGCATATGTACTGCTTACTCGCTTGACATCAACTTACTTTTTCCTCTTCTTGGAGCTAGAACTGCAATGGAAATCATCGTCATCGTCTTTATCAGGCGCATTAGGATGTGGATCGGATTCTCTCCTTTTTTGTCGCTCCTTAACTTCCTGTTTCCTTTGCTCCGCTTTCTCCATTCGTTCAAAGGCTTTCATTATTGCTTCCATCTTGCGCTCCTCGCGAGTCTGTAATAAAAATTAACATAAGCATTTTTTTTACTAACTCTGTTTACAATACTAAGCATATGAAAATTACAATCTTACCATCTTCTTTTTATCTTTCTCCTTGTTAGTAGGTAGTTTATCCTGAGAATCATCCGTCTTGTCATCTAATGAGTCTTGGTTTGTGCAAGATGTGTTTCTGCTAGACCGCGAGGAACGGTCGTGGCATGCCGACTTAGCCGTATATTCACGCGTCGCAGGCCTGTCATCGTCTGTTCTATACCTTCGCTCTCTTTCTTCCACTTTCGGAATTTCCTTCTTAGGAGTCTCTATTCTCACAAGTTCTAATCTAGGCATCTCTTCTTTTATATCTATTATTTCTTCTTTTATTTCTTCCAGTTTTGGTTCTTCTTGCTTCTGTAATTGTGGTTTTTCTTCATCAGAGAATATCTCAGGTTCAGGTTTCACTTCTTGTTCAACCTTTAGTGATTCCACTTCATCTTCTACTTGGGTTTCCGGCTCTAATGTCGGTACGTATTCTGGTTCAATCTTAACGGCCTCTGGTTCCGGTTCCGTTTCTTGTATTGGTTCTGGTTCTGGAATGACTGGCTCTTCTGGTGGCAGTTCTACATCTTCTATTTCTGTTTTCACATAATCCGGCTCGTCCAATTCAGGTTTCATTTCTTCTTTAGCTGTTAAATCAATTTCAGGCTTTACATCCTCTGGGATATCTTCGGTTTTTATGGGGTGGTCAAAATTGAGAGCCATAACTGCGGCGTTTTTGACGGGCGACAATTGGGAGTACTCATATTTAATAGGAGATTTCTTTTCTACTTTGATGGGAGTGATCGGGCAAGGATATTCTTTAACTGGCGACGCTAAAATCGGGGCCAGCGGTGGAGACACTGGAGATGACGAGCTAGAGCACCGATTTCTGCTCCTCTTTTCTCTAGGAAGGTACTCAATACTTTTTCTCGAAACCAGTGAAGACAGTCCATTAACTTTGCAGTGTTTAGGGTTCCCACAGGCGCAAGGCTGCTTGCTGCCATTAGCGTCATGGCCGACTGTAATTTCGGTGTTGGACGGGATAATCCCAATAGTATACAGATAGACATGCAATGCGCCTTTGATAATGCAATGCTGCAGCTCCGCGTTGGGCTTGCACGATCTCCTGACGAACCTCGCCTCGTTCCCATAAGTTCTGGTGTCAATGCAGATCTGCGTATTATCTTTTGGTAGCCTGTAGAAAAAGACGAAGGGCCCCGGTTTCTGGCTGCCAGCCCTCGCAGAATTCTGCAACTGCGGCCTGTGTTGATTGGACAGCATGTATTTGCCCCTCAGTTCTATGACGGCCGTATTCTCTTTCAAGTCCTTCGTGGCGATGAGTATTTTCCCACCGGCGTGCGGAACCGTCGTGCACAAATGCGCCGTGATCGCGGACGACATGCTCGACGTGTTGCAGAGCTTGTTGCTGTATTTCATGATCTTCGCCCTGAGCTCCGGGCTGTAGTGATTAGTGACCGCCTGCTCGAAGGAGTCGCCCCAATGAGGCTGGGTCGACACGCTCGAGTTGTACTTGTTTCTGTTCATCATCATCTCCTTCTTGCGCTTGACCCTCTTCTCGGTGAGTTTTCTCTTGGTGGCCTTCCTCGCGACTTCGGTCTTCTTGGGTCGCTTGGGGCCGCGCTTGGGCAGCGCGAGCGCGGGCTGCGGCGCGGGCGGCGGCGGCGCGGGCGGCGCGGGCGCGGGCGTGTAGGTGGTGACGCAGGCGCCGCTCGTGTCCGTGTACGTGGTCACCGTCAGCAGGCGGCGGCGGCGCGGCGCCGTGGGCGCGTCGCCCGAGTCCGTGTCCTCGCCCAGCGCGATCAGCTCCTCGCGCTTGCGCAGCTGGATGGCGCGCGCGTGCCGCGAGTCCACGGCGCGCGGCTGGCACAGCTCGCACTGGTACGCGTCCGGGATGTTGCCGCGGTCGATGCCCATGCAGTCGACGTGCTGCCACTCGCCGCAGCGGTCGCAGCAGATCATGTACCCGTCGTCGTGCGTGAAGTCGCAGATGCAGCGCGTCTTGCCCTCCTCCTCGCCCTCGGGCGCGGTCTCCGTGTCGCTGCCGCCGGGCGCGCGCGAGCCGGACACGGACGAGATCACCGACGCGGCGTCGTCGTCCTGCGGGGGCGCCGGCTGCGGCTTGTACGCCAGCGAGCTCATACTCATGGTCATAGGGATCGCTTGCGCCGGTACCGAAGGTCCCGTCGGAACGGCCTGAGGCAGCTCGTACGCAGCCGTAGACATGATGACGGGCGAGATCCTCTTGAGCGGACTCATGGGCGGCGGCGCGGGCGGCGGGGACACGATCACGGGCGGCGGCGGCGGCGCGGGCGGCGCGGGCTGCTTCTGCGCGGGCAGCGAGTACGTGTGGTCCAGCATCACGAGCGCTAGCTCCTGGAAAGAGTATCGCCGCAGCTCCTCTGATAGATTGGGACGTTCCTCCATGCCAATTATATCGTCCGCCGTTAGTAACGTCGACTTATCGCCGCTGAAAAGAAAAGAAACATTAAGAAATTTGTAGTTTTTGAATAAGTATTTTAGTCAGTATTATTTTAATTCAAATACTTACAACACTATTCTCTTTTGATTAATAGGTTTCTCTATCGGTTCATCCGCGCTGAGCACAGGAGTCGAGCAGGTAGTCGAGCAATGCTGCGGAGTATTAGTAGGCGGGTGCAGCATGATCTTCGGTTGCGCTAGCGACTGTAGAATTTGAGCGGTCAATTGTTGGTTGGCCGACACTTGTGACACCGTAGAGAGCTGATTGTCTGTAGGCGCGTAGGTTTGGACGTAGCGCAAATTAGGTGTGGCACCAGATTGCACATAATGCGGTCCGCGAGGCATACTGGTGCTGATAGGTGCCGTAGATATGAGCACGGGCCCGCAAGGAGACTGTAGCACAAGCCTTTCTCCTTTAGCAGGAAGCTTCTGAATTTGTTGGTGGCTCTTATGTGTCGGGCTGCCCACTTTCTGTATAATCTTAGAAGTATTTGAGTCCACAACACCATATATTGGCTGCTGACTTTTATAAGTAGCCACGCTGGCTACAGGCCAAGCCTTACCCTCGGATTTATGGGTCGCGCCTGCCTGCTGTATTATCTTAATAGCTCTTGATTGATTCTTCTGCCCAGCCAGCTGGTTAGAACTTTTAGATTGCTTGAGTGTATTTACAGATTTTCTGCCTGAATGGACAGACATCTTATTTGGGCCAGAGACAACCCGGGACAGTATATGGCACTGCGTGTTGCCAGAGGATGCAGCAACTACCGCATTCAAGTTAGCACCATTATTTACTTTGTTTAGAGATTTCATATTAGTACTCTTTGTAAATGTGTGACTGTAGGACACATTCTTGATGGGGCTGCTTATACCAGCAGGTGTTAGAGAGGAGCACCCAATCAGCGACTGGCTTTTAGGCGGTTTACTGCACAGCACTGAATTGTTTAAATGTTTTTGTGACATCACATTGGCACTCAACTTATACACATGGTTCTGTGTACCATACACTGGTGTTGCAATATCTTTACCTTGGGCAATATATTGCTGCGAATAATTTGTGTTCTTAGGGAGAGATATATTGCTCAAAATCTGAACCTTAGATGATTTGGGCCGACTAATATAGCTAGTCTCTGTGACTATATTAGCTCTTCTTCCTGCTTGATTTGTATCATTAACGTAACTTTCACTGGTTATGATGATCTGTGACACACCAGATTGTGATCTGTCGTCATCATTTTTGTTATCTGAGGTGGCAGCACTGGTTGCAAGGATTGTGGGCAGCCATAGAGTTTGGTTGCCGACTTCTTGTGATACATTTTGTATTGTTGTTATATTGCTAACAGTAGCATCTACATTTATAGTAAAGTTTTGTGGCAACTTCGTGACATTCTGAACTATGGCTGCATTAAGTGGAGCTTGGATGAGAGTTGCAGTTGCGTTCTCATAGTTGCCATCACCAGAGTCATCTGCTTCTTGTATAATGGGGTAGGCAATGCGTCCAACATTGTCCAGACCCTCATCAATTCTAACGATTCCAGAAAGGGTCTCTACAGACATCTCAGTATCACGTCTCTTCTCAGTAATGTGATACTCTACTTCATTATCTATTTTACTGCGCGCAGACTGGATAATGCTCTCAGGATTAGTTGAATCAGGTTCAGGATCACCATCAGTCGGGGAAAGGGGCACAGCCCTCAAAACAGGAGTTCTAATGCTTGAAACATTCATATTATCTGCTAATTTATGTTCCAATACATGTTCATACACATTTTCACTGGAGGTGGCCGGCCCGTAATCCTGTAACAAGTACACCAAAAATTAGTTATATTCAGTGTCTCAGCACAATATGAATACCACAATGTTCACTTGTCCTAATTACGCTTTTAGCACATTGCTATTTATGTGATAAAAAATATGTTTTGTACACACAATATTCCATCCGACATGACATACTCTGATATTGATAACTGCTCATACTAGCAAATAAAAAAAGTCTATGAATAACTTCAGTGTAAATTAGGATGACATTCACATGCCCTAATTCAACAAAACAATTTGATAAAACTGTGGACCTGTATACAACGTCAAACATCCTTACACTACACTTACCAAATATTAATACAACAAATGATATCACTAATCAGAATAAGAGGATATTAAAAATGCACCTTACTTTGAAAATCTTTATTGATCACAACTAAAACATAAAACCAACTGGGCACAGCAAACTATCTACATTTTTTCACTGACAATGACCACTACTTCTGGCAAACAAGTTAGATATCTACACATCTTATGTAATTACAGTTTTTGTATTTCAGTATAAATGGTCCACATTGAGAGGAGAACACTGAGATAATAGACAGCAGCTTGCTAGACTAATAAACTTATAAACATGAAGGAACATGCCAATAAGAATTTCGTGGTTAGGTTATGAGTTAGGTAAAGAGCACTTGTAGGGCAGTGGTGTGGTGCGGCAAGGCCAAGGGTGTGGAGACTTACTTGCCGGGCAGCAGGATCATAGTCTGGAGAAGCTGACATGCTGTAAATATTATCATCTTGGGTCAAGCCCGAGATGACGCCGAGGAGACCACTGCGGCCTCCGACCTTATTTCATGTGACTGCAATCGAAAATTGACTCTTTACCCACAAATCTTCACAGTTCACACGACAACACACGATGCACATCGTTATATTCTTGCTCAAATATTTTTAGTCTACAAATAGGATAATGTGACAGTCGAGGTCATTGTTCCAAAAATTGATCAAAGTTGGTTTATTTCTTGTCCTACGAGAAAATATAAAGAATGAATACAAAATAAAGCAAAGAAAATGCAAGAGTACAAGTAAAAATGGTTAAAATAGTTAGATAGGTTAATCCACTGCCGCCATTATTGTGGCACGAAAACTGAAATGTCTCACTGATAAACATCAAAAGACGTAAACACTAACCTAATATCGATAAAAGTAAGAGTAATAAACGATTATAACGTTTGATTGGGTGGAAATAAAGCATTACTGTAACTTCTAAACCTGAATAGAAACAAAGGGCCTACAAATATAAGTACATACGTAAATGAGGTTCGTATATTTATATCAACTCTTTACGACACAATAATAACTCAAACAAGTAAAAATCCCAAACATATCCCATTAAATAAGGTAATAACATATAATTTACAACATCACTGCAAGTATTCCAAAGATATGAACTTAGAAATCCAGATGTAAACACTTATATAGAAAATACTCAATATAATTGGTACAAACCTGTGCGGTAACGTAACAATAACTTCTATAACGTAGCGAAACAATTTCCGTCAAATAACTGCATAGCACTAGGGAAAATGGCCTCAAAGTCCGAAACTACGACCAAAACATTCACGAGAGTCGAAGATGGCGGCCATTGCATTTTCTTGATGCAAAACAACGGGGTTTCACGAAACATGTCGAGCTTCTTGGTACTTCCGGTTCATCAAGATCTTTTTTTTTCCAAACTTAATTTAATGGTTCAATGAATTAAACTGATATGCAAAATGTAAGTAATAAACAAAAACTTTAGTATTCAGTTAAATTTTGTCACAAAATAATGAAAATATACTGGAAACTATTAAAAAGGGATCTTGTTTATGACAATATTATTCTGGAAGAAGTCCATAGCAGTGCTACTTTATGGTTTCAGTCTATGGTAACTAGTATAGGCATAGACTACGGTATATTTCTTTTTTTTCTAAGTAGATGAATGCATTCTGTAATAAACATGATTAGGCTGCGTTCACTATCAGAGGCCCGTTTCACGAAGCTACAAGTTACAAATTACAAGCGGAAGTCTCTTTCTAACTCCTCCTGCCAGAAAAAGAGTTCCGCTTGTAATTTGTAACTTGTAGCTTCGTGAAACGGGCCTCAGCTTAAAGCATACGAGCCGTTAGTTCCATCCCTTTCTCTCGATTTAGTTTCAAAGTAGGGCCTCAGAGGCCCACATTAATATGCGCGGTTTTTTAACGCACAGAAAAAAAATAGATTATAAGACAAAAGTCCCAGATAGACGAGCAAGTACTTTTAAGTATCTTTACCTCGACGACTTTTTTGCCCGCGTTTACCTTTATGCCCGATAGTAGAGGCCCTACTTTGAAAATCGAAGTTCGAAGTTACGTCAACTCATAGAGTAACTTTTGCATCAACTCCATCCCTTTTTCTCAATTTGGTCTCCAATGACGAGTGACAGAGATGGAGGTAACGTAACTTCGAACTTCGATTTTCAAAGTAGGGCCTCAGACTCTCACGCGAGTCAACGCGAGGCCGAGATACACCGCCGTCTTTAAATACGAAACGGACTGTAAAACTTTTATAATAACATCAATGTATCTCGGCCTCGCGTCGACTCGCGTGAGAGTCTGGGGCTCTACTTTGAAATCAGTAATTCGAACTTCGGATCACCCCGTCATTTTCATGCGAATTAGTGACGCGTCGAGAGCAAAAGGGATAGCAATAGACGAAGTTCGAATTACGGATTTCAAAGTAAGGGCCTCTGGATCGGGCATTAGAAGTTCGCGTACTTAGGGTGACACACGGGCGAGTAAGGTCGCCGAGCTATAAGTACAGCGTACTTACTCGCCCGTCTATCTGGGACTAAATAATTTTCTATGCATACATTAGCATGTCAGCGATTTCTTAGCGCGATATCTCTTCATCGATTTTTTAATTCTGGGGCTCTACTTTGAAATCCCATCACTTTCTTGCGAATAAGTGACGCGTCGAGAGCAAAAGTAATAGCAATAGACGAAGTTCGAATCACGGATTTCAAAGTAGAGCCTCTGGGGCCAACATTTACGGGCTTCGGTGAAGATTCATTATTGGCTCTTACTTTAACATATTGAAAGAAAGAGACTTCAACACGAATTGGCTGAGTACCACATTTGTGGCTGCAGAACCTTCCCTACTCGTAACTTTTTCTAAACTTTATTTCATTATTTATTTCATTTATGAGAGTTTAAAAAAACGCCTTTGCTAATGGGACCTAGGGCTCTACTTTAAAATCAGTAATTCGAATTTCGGATCGCCCCTTCATTTTCTTGCGAATTAGTGACGCGTCGAAAGCAACAGGGATAGCAATAGAAGAAGTTCGAATTACGGATTTCAAAGTAGAGCCTCTGTCACTCATGACTCGAGACTAAATCAAAAGAAAGGCGCATGGAGCTAGAACGTAACTTCGAACTTCAAGTTTCAAAGTAGGGCTCAAATCATGGCAAAAAAATGTAAAAAATGAGACACGGAATGACCGGGCGCTTTTTTTTAAATTGTCGCCTTAATCATGATTTAAACAGACTATTCAATGACCGATTTTCAGGGAACTTGGAAAAGAAAGTGTGTGAGTGCGCGATTTGCGATTTGCTAATAAAACACTAGGGCCGGGCCTCATCTTCGGGCTTCAGCGAGATTATGTTCGTCTCACATTTTAACATAAAGATAAAAGAGAATAACACGAATATTCATATAATCTCGCAGATGTGGGCGCAACGTTATCTCCATATCTCGTAAAGCCCGCGGATCCAGAGGCCCTACTTTGAAAATCGAAGTTCGAAGTTACTTTAGCTGTATTTCACCCATCATTCGAGACTATATCGAAAGAAAGGGATGGAGCTAACGTAACTTCGAACTTCGATTTTCAAAGTAGGGCCTCTGACGTACATCAGAGGCTCTACTTTGAAATCCGTAATTCGAACTTCGTCTATTGCTATCCCTTTTGCTCTCGACGCGTCACTAATTTGCAAGAAAGTGACGGGGCGATCCGAAGTTCGAATTACTGATTTCAAAGTAGAGCCCCAGTTCAATCGTCCATCGTGCGTGCGTGCATGGTAATGCGTAGACTTGACGCCCGTCGTTTATTTTTAACTGCTGTCCTTCCAAGAACTTAAGCTTCGATGTAAAGAGTTGGAGTTTGAGAGTTGGATAAAGGCCTCATTATCCTTCCGTGGCGTACGTCCGGGCACGATGCACGACGCAAAACGATAGTGCGTAGGCTTGCTGGGCATCAATAATTATTATTATTACCGTGATGGACTTGCACGATCGAATTTTCGTCCATCGAGCCCCCCACTAATTCTTGCATGACGTGCGGCTGGATGGTGCGTAGGCCTGACGTACGTCAGTTGAATCGTGCATCGTGCGTGCTTGGTAATGCGTAGACTTGACGTCCGTCAATATATATTTTTAATATTTTTTCTTGACCGGGGATGCTAGGTCCTTCAGTCGACGTTCGTCAAATCTTCGCAGTGTTGCCAGATCTGCTGCTTTTACAGGGGAGTCACTGGTTTTGGGGTGTATCTACTGCTCTACTGATTTTCCAAAAAATCTACTGAGGCTGTACTTTGAAGTCTGTGACAGCATGATGGATACTTTGCACGATAATGCGTACAGGGGCTCTACTTTGAAATCCGTAATTCGAACTTCGGATCGCCCTGTCACTTTCTTGCGCATTATTTACGGGTCGAGAGCAAAAGGGATAGCAATAGACGAAGTTCTAATTACGGATTTCAAAGTAGAGCACCAGCACAGTCGGCTCTGACGGTCGTGTGCGGCTGTACGTCGCGGGCTTAATCGTGTAGTGGAGGTCTTGTTTAAAGATCACGAAGGGGTGAAAATCGCTAAAGCTACTATCCATCTTGAAGGACAGCAGCGCCCGACCGTCAGGCCCGATGGTGCTGTACGCACTATCGTGCAAAGTATCCATCATGCTAGACGTTACTGACGTTGGGGCTCGTTTTGCGTCGTGCATTGCATCATGCACGGAATAATAGTGTGCAGAGTGCTTAAGTTTGCCGCGGTTTGAAGTTGGAATGTTAGGCGATGTGCGATGCACCTTGAAATCGCGCTCTGAGGCCCTACTTTGAAAATCGAAGTTTTTAGTTACGTTAGCTTCTTCCCCTTCTCTCGATTTAGTCTCGAACGACGAATGACAGGGATGGAGCTAACGTAACTTCGAACTTCGATTTTCAAAGTAGGGCCTATGGATCCGCGGGCTTTACGAAATAGGGAGATAACGTTGCGGCCACATCTGCGAGATTATGCGTATATGTTCGTGTTAGTCTCTTTATATCTTTATGTTATAAAATGAGAGACGAAACGAATCTCACTGAAGCCCGTAGATGCGGCCCAGCCGTAGTGTTTCACTGGCAAATCGCAAATCGCGTACCTATATAAATTACCATCCGGACTGCTCTTAGGCTGGCCACATACATACGTTTTCCGTAAATGATTTCCTAATGCGGAATTCCGTGAGACTAGCGCACACGTTCGTTTTTCTTCATTCGAAATTTATACAGTCACTACGGATAGTGATACCGTGGTGAATGCACGACGAAGGAGGATGACGAAATATTGGCATTCAAATAAATAAAAATGCATTTATTTCAGACCATGGAATCCATTTATTGTTAGTATTACACACGGAACTTAAATAACTATGTTAGTACCTAAAATTGCATATACAAAAATACCTCCGGTGCGTGCGGCGCCGGCGCCCATAGCGGGCGCGCGCGATACTAAATAGAAATTTCCGAATGTATGCATCAGAGGCTCTACTTTGAAATCCGTAATTCGAACTTCGTCTATTGCTATCCCTTTTGCTCTTGACTCGTCACTAATTCGCAAGAAAGTGACGGGGGAATCCGAAGTTCGAATTATTGATTTCAAAGTAGAGCCCTAGCACCAACAAAATGTATGGAAGCGCTGCGTTCCGTATGACGTCATTAGGTTTTTTAAGCATGACGTCATTAAGTTTCTCCGAACGCACCGGCTTGCATTCGGAACGTACGTACGGAATAAGATCCGTTCGGAAAAAAAGCGAACGTGTGCGGCAGTATTTTATATTGATTCCATGTCTTCGGATGTCCGAATGCGGAAAACGTATTCGGAAATCATATACAGAAAACGTATGTATGCGGCTAGCCTTAAAAATACCCTATAATCTGTGCTGGCCTAAAGGTTTGAAACCAAGCCATCAAATCCAAAAAAAAAAACTGCTCTTGTCTGTCTGTCATTGTCAAGTACACGTTTTGAGGAGGTTATGTTTATGCGGTGCTTTCGAAGTGCTTTCTTTCCCTTATTACAAAGACTTAGTTAAGCACAATGGGTGACTTTGTTTTAAATAATAGTGAATCAGAAGTCGACTCAGACGATGAGGTCAGTCTTTGATTTACCTTTTACCATTTCAGATTTTTTTCCACGCTTTACAAACGTTTGCATTTTATGTTTTTATTTTAGTTACAAGAAGCGTTCGCCAAAGGCTTACTTAAGCCTGGGCTTAATGAAGTTGTAGAAAGGGAACAGAAGAAGCATGTTAATAACATAGCGGATTTAAAGCTGAAATTAAAAGAGTTTCAGCTGAAGTTGCCATGGGTAGAAACATTAGACTTGATCACTACAGTCGCTCCTATGGCTCCCGACGTCGCTATGCAAATGCAAGAAACCGCACAGAGAAGAAAGTATGTATTATTATTATTAACTGTCTCTGACATTCATTGATTTTATAAGAGTAAAATTAGCCTATACATATCAACATAGCTCGGGCAGGTCATCGCAAAAACAGATACGGAAATAGAACAAGATTCAATAAGTCGTAATACGTAAGATTATGATTATCTAAAGCGGATATTATCGTAATTTAACATTTGACCTTTTTTAGTAGCATATCTGACATATTTTTGTCAAATTGGCATTCCTGAAACAGTTTTGTAACTATTGAAATTAGTATAAATTATTTTCTTATGGTTATTTCTAAATATTTTGAATATGGAGAAATTAAAAACGGTTAAAAAGTGGATTAAGAATTATCTGGAGCTCTCTTATGCTGAAAATGTCTGTAAAATATTGTGTACAGCATGTGACATCCGTATTAAACAGATAAAGAAAGAAAATATTAAAAAAAATACATACATGGTCAATTTTGGGTTACCGTTATAAATGTAATTGAAAAATATAATTAAATAATACTATACATAATACGACTATTAATCTGTTCTATTACCGGGTTGCGTTTGTTTGGCGATGACCTGTCCGAGCTATGTATATCACTCCCACAATCATGTTATCCTGTTCCAAACGCATTCATCTCTAGGTCTATTTTAATGTGGACATTTAATAAGTTTTCCATTGTCAGTAAACTTTTTCATATACTTATAGTTTCTTGAACAGTTTCAAGTTAAAGCTTGTTATGGGTGGTTCCTGAGTCTTGGATGTTTTTTGCACAATGATAATTCTTGTCCGAAGCGCTAGTAAATTCACTTCATATTATTATTACCAACATGTAAAAGAGCCCTCATGTGGCAAATTTAACAATTTAATGTTTTGAGCTTTGTTCTTTTTGATTTTTCGATGTATTTCTTTGTATAAGTAAGTTTGTTGTTAGTATCACATAGTTCAATCATAGAGCTTAGTTTGGGACTAGGTCAATTTGTATGAAATTGTCTCCTGATATTTATTTATTTATTACCTATGGTTCTAACACTTGTTTTATGTTGCAGAAATATAAAGGAAAACAACAAAGGTGTGAAAGTGTACGATCCCACGCAGGACCCAGTATTGAACGAGTTCAAGAGAGAGAACCTGATTCATCGGCAGGCCCAGGCAGCGGTGGTTGAAGGCATCAAGAAGCTGAAAGAGTTAGGGATGCCCACCAGGAGGTTAGTCGGATTAATTGACCAACACATTTTGAATGGCTCTTTGACACATTTACAACAAATTTACTTCACATAGTGTTTTGTTTTTCCAATTAATGGCTTTCACTGCTTGTTTTAACTAGGTGTATTTTTCCAATGTTGAGTTTTACACCCGTATTCACAAACGTCACTATGAGGTCTCACAGTGCTCACGAACGCACAGGGTGGTTCTAATTGTCTCATAACCAAAAGGTCGGTCAAAAAGGACCAATCACAAAGCTGTATTGAACGCAGTGCGTTTATTCATTGAAGGATCCCTTAAGTATTGTTTGTGAATACGGGTGTTAGTCAATCATCATGAACTTATTAAAGAAATAGATACACATGTGAGGGCAATAGTTCACTTAAAGAGAATTTACTCAGGTGGACTTAACAGAAGCACATGGTATTAGTTCTGTTCCACACTCTCACTCCATTATGGGTAAGGTCATGAGATCAAGAGATCAAATATTTGATGCATATTAACTTAACTTTGGCAGTGTTGTTCATCAGTGATATGGAAGTTGACTAACATACATACATACATAAACTCACGACTATTCTTTTTTAATTCATTTATTAGATAACACAATAATAGTATTGAGGGCACCACTGGATGCTCGACGTTTGCTCGGCGCAGTCTTAAAATTTTAGCCTTTGAAGCACCCTCTATTTACTCTATCAGACATTCACCTATTCCGATCTTGTGTTGCCTGTAGACACGCCGCACACATATATAGATGAATTACCGAGAGCGTGGAATTGCATATGTAGTGGTAACATGTCTTGACAGGCATTCTATATTTAAATTTCTTCTACTTCTTAACCATCAGCATAAAAAGCGTTTTGTGATATATTAAATAAGTAAGTACAAAAAGAAAATGTCAGTGTCAAATTCTAAATACTTTTTACAATGCACTAAAATATACGTCTTATTTTATTGTACATACATACATACCTTATCGCCTATAATCCCAGAGTGGGGTAGGCAGAGCTATAGAATTACCCACTACTTTAAAAACTATTTTATTGTATACTCGTAATTTTCAGAATTATTTTGACTGGGCACGTGCGACTGTAAGTTACACAGTTTGCAAAAAATATGGCAGAAAGTAACAGTAATTTTGGTCCGATTGAGAGTCAAAGTAAACAAATAATTTTAACTGTCATAAATATTTTGAACTTGAACTAATGAAAAATTTAAATTCACCTTACACCGCTGCCCAATTCGTTGAAAAAGCTACAGGTGTTTCTCTCTCGACAATTTATAAAATTATGACTAATAGTAAGAGTGACAAATTCAAAGCAACGAAAAAATTCCCCTCTCCGAGTAAGAAAAAGTTACGTACGGTCCGTCGGCAGTAGATGATTTTGATCAGGAAGTCATCAGGAGAACTGTATGTATATAATTTTCATCTGTCCCATAAGCAATTTCCAACCTTAAAGATGAAAATTTAAATAAATGACAGCAACTAAAAGCAAAAAAAGGACATACTTATTCCACTTGTTCAGGGTAATAAATTAAGAAGAAAATTTAAATGGTTTTCCTTTTCATGCGAACGGTACAACCACTACATATGCAATTCCACGCTCTCGGTAATTCATCTATACCTGCCTTTTGACTTTGGCATGCGTGACACATTCGCACATGCATCTCTTTTCATCTTATTTGTGTCAATAATGATACAGTATCTATGCTACTTTTTTCTGTGGATTATCTGGAATTAAATTTGATAGAAAACAAAGATTTTTGATTTTACTCCTAATTAAAACAAAAACTGTTTCACAGCATTTGTGAGAAGTAGTATTACGAGGGTGTTCATTCTGTGACCATAGGCTGGGGATATGTTGTATATTTAGCAAAACCTCTTTACAGGCCAGAAGACTATTTTGCAGAAATGGCAAAGACAGATGAGCACATGCAGAAAGTCCGCAAGAACCTGCTTGCTAAGCAAGCCGCTCAAGCGCGCACTGAGAAGGTCCGGCAGCTGAGAGATCAGAAGAAAATCTCCAAACGAGTACAGGTGGGTGGATCAACTTTTTGTTGTTGTTGACCATACAGATCGGGATCTCCTACTATTGAATACAGCATTGTTAAATGTGATCACGTTTATAAACTAAAATCGTACTGTTTCAGATCGACGCAAGATTAAAACAAGCATCAGAAAAGAGAGAGATGCTTGAACAGCTCAAACGGGTGCGTAAGGGCAAATCTACCGACTTAGACTTCTTAGACGATAACAAAGGAAAGAAGGGCAAAGGACCTAATAACAATAAACTATCCAAGAAGCGCGCTATGAAAGATCAGAAATTCGGTTTTGGGGGTAAAAAGAAGGGGTCAAAACAGAATACAAGGGAATCTTCAAGTAATATGGACGGTTTTAACAGTTCTGCTAAGAAGAAGCCGTTTGATTATAAGAAAGATTTTAAGAGCAAATCGTTTAAAGCCAAGGGCAAGGGAAAAGGTAACCAAAGGCCTGGTAAATCCAAGAGGAAGAACGCTAAGAGGTAATGACATGGATTTTGTTTGTAAGGTTATTAAATATTTTTGGATAGTGTTTCATTGTTTTATTTATTGCTGACATAGTACTCCCAGATTCTTAATAGGGTAACCCATCATCGAAATTCACTTCATTGATTGTAAAATTTCATCGAATGCTATTTTCAACTGAAACCATGTTTTAAGGATATCTTAAAAATTACCAAAAAAAAACCGAACTCATGCGGCGAGAAATGCGTTTCGATGAAATGAAAATTCTGCGTAAATGATACGTTTGTTGAAAGGTGTTTCGATTATCGATCTGCACTCGAAATTGTGAGCGATTTTCAAAAAAGTGTACCGACTTTTTAGGCAGTTCAGTCCATCAGTTTCGCCAGAAAGACCGCAGAATGATCGTATAACTAAAGGATCATACATTAAAATAAAACTCTTGGAACGAATAAATCTGCATATATTAAATATGTTATCACCACTTGCGGCCCTTGCCCTTCTTCTTGTGCTGCTGCTTGCGCTGCCAGGCGCTGTCGGGCTGCTTGTCGACGCGCGGGCTCTTCGCCGCCGCGGCAGACGACGCCGCCGGCGCCTGCTTGCTCATGTCACTGGAAAACGTGACGATACGATTATGGTTGGTGATTGATAATCCACTTTTAAACTGTCAGAATCGTTTAAATCAGCTACGCCTCGTATCCTTCACTTACCATTCGCATCTCAAGAGGGTTCGTTATGTGACAGTTGCATAATACCTATTTTAGCGCACCATATCTTGTCATATAATAGTGATGAAAAAAATAACCAGATAAATTAATTTCTTTTTAAATTAATAATCTTTTTAATACCTACTTTAAATAGAATCATCACAATACTTATATTTATCTTATCAACAAAGGCCTCGACTTGTCGGCACCTCTCAATTACTCAAACTTAATTAATATTATTTATATGACAATATAAAAAAAATGCGGCTTTAAGGAGGTCGTTGAAAAAACCTTTGAATTCGACTGACACAAAGATGACAACCTATGTTAGATAGGGTTACCCTTTCAGTCGGGTTGAAAGGGTTACCGTTAAGGTTTAACTTACTATTGATCGGTAGCGGTAGTAGACATGCCCTGTGAGCCCTTGATGACGTCACGGCGCACGCCGCGCCGCTTCCGGAACGCAGTGCGCTCGTATTTTGGCAGCCATCTGGACAAGACGAGAAACATTTAGTAAAATAAACACGATTCTTCACTCCACTACTGGAGGTTGGCAGTCAGCCTCGTAAACAACTGCTCCTATTTCGCTATACGGATCAGCTCATCTTTATGGCAAGCAGAATGCAAAAGAGCAAACAAGAAAACAGCTCACATTTCCCTAATTGGCCGGCAACTCTTCTTGAGTTGCTGGTGTTATGTTATGGGCGGTGATGATTACTTTCCATCAGGTAACCCGCATGCTCGTTGGCCTCCCTCTCTTATAAATAAAAAAATACAGGCCACGGCAGCAAGTGAGATCTGAGACCCATACACATTTTCTATACTACAATCACAAGAATGCAAACCTAAGATTGCTAATGTGGTACCTGAGGACTAGAGTGATGTTTCTATCTATACTTTTTTTGTCGGTTGTCGTATCCATAGTAGTCATAGCTAAAAGGATAAGATGCTGTTAGTGATCTGGAAGAACTCTGCACAAGATCCTACCATCACTAAACCGTGGAGACGTCTGTCTGTCCAGATCTTTATGGTCCCGAGCCACTCTCAACATTACCTTTCTGGGTCCGGTGGGCGGGAGAGGTCGGCGTTGGGCGGCAGCTTGGTCTTGCGCTTGCGCTTCTGTTTCTTTTTTGCTCCCAACTCAGATCCGGGGGTTCTGTATTGATTGATTAAAATCTATAAAATCGATGTATTTATAATTTAACGTTTTTTATTAGAAACCATGAAAGTAAGTTTAGTACCAATATTTGTACGCTTGCTTGCGTGATGTCATTACAAAATAATTATTTAAGGAAGATCATGTATTAAACTTCTGACAAAACAATGAATAAGGGTTATTCCGTGTTGTTCCAGTTTTAATTTCTATAAGTTTTAACTTACTGTTATGCATTTAAAACGGGAATTGATTGTGATACCATATTATAATTACCTATACGTTCCTACACAAGGTATTTAGTTCTAATTTATATTTGTTAATATTGATTCAATGTTCGCTGCAAACGTAAAACTTTGCCAAATTACACTTACAGCCATAATTAATCAAAATTTTCCCCAAGTTGCATTGACTTCGGTTTTCAAAAGGTAGAAAATGAACAGTAATTTACCCGGGCGATTGTTCCTGCTTGCTTTGTACTGTCTTCTTGACGATCTTGGCACCCATCATCCATTTGGACGATTCTAGCGCTTCGATGTCGATTTTACCCTGAAGAAAAAAAATCGACAATCAGTGAAAACTGTTCGTCGTGTTACCGAGGAATGTCTTTTTTCGTGTTTTTTTTACCAGCTATTGACCTTTATTTCACCTGATGGTAAGAGATGATGAAGTCGAGAGTGGAGTTCGCCGGTTTACTTACTTAATCTCGTTTTAAATATACCCAAGTTATATCATATCATAACGTTTAGGAAATACAGATTATGGTTACAAAACCGACATCAAAAAACATTTTTATTGAAACACTTTCGGGTTTTTTTCATGTTCAGAACGATGAGGCCGACAAGGCAAAACACTGCTTACATTTTATTTCTTTACACCTCGTTAAGATACTGTAAAAGTGAGTAGGTTACCTCGGTCCACTTGGGCTGCGGCAGGCTCTCGGCCAGCTGGCGCGCGCGCGCAGGCTCGGGCGCCGCGAGCGCCTTGACCAGCCGCGCCAGCGAGCGCTTGTCGCCCGGCGCGGCGCGCGCCACGCACTCGTGCGCGCCCGCGGCGGCGCGCGCGTCCCCGGCGCGCAGGTGCACCGCGGCCGCCGCCTGCCACACCGCGCGGAGAGACGCGAAGCGCTGAGGGTAGGGTTACCGTATCAACAAACCCCTCGGCTACTAGTTCGACGATACCATGCCCAGTTCGTCCCATCACAATATTGACGTAAAGTATATGATAGCTATAGCAATAACGTGACTCGACGTTAAAAGAGCAGACCAAAACAATTTATTCACATTAAAAAAGGAAAGGAGAGGGCTAACTTTAACCTGTCATGTGTATGTAAAGGCCCTGCCCATTTTTAAAACGGCTTTCTATATTTTTTGTACAAAATCACAATTTTACTAATGATGAGTAAATTGACAGGTATAGTCACGGTAAGAAAAAGTTCGTCACTTTTCGACTCTATTTTAACGCTATTAATGTCCAAAAGTGATGAACCTTTTATTACCGTGACTATACTTTTATCTGAAGATCGAAATAGCAGGGTTTCATGTATTACTGCGATACACAGAGACGTCAATTAAATTTAATGCTTGATTAAAGTAGCTGCTGTCACTTTCTTTGCTATAGCAATAAAATAAGACAACACGTCACTAAACAAGCATTAAATTTAATTGACGTCTCTGAGTGCGGCAGTTAGTGACGTATATTATGTAGAGAATAAACAACAGAGGTCCTAAATGAGATCCTTGCGGTACTCCTTGATAAACCCTTTCATATTCAGATGCATGCCCTCTCAGAACAATACTGCGATTGATTTTCGACATGATATTTAATAATTTATTAACATTGAATAGAATATTATGTAACTCGAATATGGGAGAGGACACTGATTTCTGTAACACAGGTTAACCTAGCTCAGAAATCAGGGACTTCAATTCAATTTGTACGTATTTTATGTCAATAAAACATTATCTTATCTTATTATCTTATAATCCACCTATCACCACCATCACCATGTTCACCATTAACAGCAAGATTCCAGAGTTATAGTAAAAATGTATTGAAGGAAATGTTGTCAAACGCTTTGGCAAAGTCTGTATACAAGACATGGCGTCCATTTAAATGTTTTCATCAATTGCCTTGAGGTTGGTTCACAAAATATAATGCATGTTGATTAGGATTATTGTGACGCGCACGCCTTGTGATAATTAAAATTAAATACTTCGTTTGTCAGATTTTTTTTATGTTACAGTTTTTAACATAAGTACATAAGGTAGTAGTTTCCTTCGCGAATTTCGCGATTACGAAAATATAGAATAGAATAGAAAGTCTTTCACAATCGATTTTCCATAAGATAGACGACAAGGTTTTTTTCTTCTTTGTGTAGACTTGTTTCCACTGCTTAAATAAATAATTTCAATGTTCTAATTTCTAATAATGACACTTAAATTTACACGGACCACTAAACAAAACCCAGGATATTTCCTGCAAAATATACCAGTAATTATTATACTATTACCATTTTTAGTGAACAAGTTTTATCTACAATGAAATATACAAAATATTTATTTAATTATTAATTAATTTTCATTAAAAAAAAATATGATTTCAAAAGGTGAACTTAATGCCTAATGGCACTCTCTATCAGTTGATTACGTACCTCATCATTCTTGTAGTGCTCATAGACGCCCTTGAACAGTTGCGAAGCCTTCTCCAATTCATTGTCAGCGCAGAGGAGTGTAGCGAGGGCACCGATGACACCAGGCCGGTACTTGTACTCGCTCTCTTCTAGAAGTTTCACGGCTGCTTTTCGGTCGCCCTGGGAAACAAAAATAGTTATAATATAAATCAGAAAAGTGCGTCACTTTGTTTAAAATTTTAATTAGAAATTGACAGTTAAAAAAGAAACTTACGTCAGCCAACAGCACGTGGGCAGCGGCTAGCTTCAGCGTGCCACCCTGCGCTAGCAGCAAGCTCACCGCTTGCGCCTTCTTGCCATCCTTGACTAACGAACAAGCCTCCACTAGCGCCGCGCGTTGCTCTTGGTGATACGTCTTGGATAGCTTCACGCAGCATTGCTTGCAGAAGTCAGGCTGGAATAAATGTAGTTAAGTTATTCACCCTATAACCTAAGTAGGTATTTTAGCTTTGCAAAAAAGGAAAAAAAATAAGCATTGTTTAGAGTATGGGGTATTATTAAAACCAAGCTTTTGATAAACGTTAACAAGCTTTTACATCACTGGGATTTATAAACTACACCATGTACTCTGAAATGTCATTCATCACCTGTCATTGTCAGGATCGTGTAGTACGGAAGTAATGAATGTTTAGGAGACTTGACATAAGCGCGTGGATCTAACCCCATGTGCTTCTGTTTAGTCCATTAGAGAAAATACTCTTTTACCGAACAATTTTATTGTCTTCGCGTGTGATATCCATGGACTTATTTATAGACACTCCCATGGACTTATTTCTCGAATAAGTCCATGGGAGTGTCTATAAATAACTCGACATTGGCGAGATACACCTTAACAGGAGTGGAAGCCATTAATAAAAATTAGAATTAGAATGTATAGCTGTTGGCAGGGATATTGTCTGCCACTCTTGTAATCAGGTTTTTAACAAAAAAGTTTACGGATCCAACAATATAAAAATTATGACTCCTAATAATGATGTAAACAAATACCATACGGGAAACAACGTCAGTTGGCAGGCCTCACCTGGTTGGAGTAGATGGCGAGCACGGCCTGGTTGTAGGTGACGGCGGCTCTCTGGCGCGAGGTCAGCTTGTGCTCCAGTCCGTCCGCCGTGGCGGCCTTCATGCGCTTGCGCGAGTCGAACACGTTCGTGTCCCTAAACAAAACAAAAACAGGTCACCTCATACAAAGGGTAATAGGAATATGTATGAAACATGGTACCCGCCCCAATGGACATAATTTACACAAAAATGGAAAATTATTGTTAAGTAGTTCAAAGTTTGGAACATAGATGTATTCGCTTGTCTATAGGTTTTTCACGAGTACTGTATTATGGTTAGCCCAGGAATTACAAGACCTCATCGCATCCTCCACTTTCTACCATCAGACGTCCAGATGCTGCTGAGGGCTTCCATCTGTATCGCATTTTGCTATACAACTTAAATTGCACATACACCATTTTTCTTAGGACGGCAACTTAAATAAGATGCTATTATAACTCCTCACCTGTTAATGACGACGAGATTGTTGCTCGCAATGGCGACCAGCGCTTGGTCGCTGGGCTTGTCCTTCAACACGTTCTGGTAGATGGCTGCGGCTTCTTTCTCCTTGCCTACTTGCTGCAGGCAGTACGCTTGTTGTACCCTGCATAAAAAATAAGGATAGTATAAGAAAAAGCAAGTATTTATCATCATAACTGCAGAAGAAAGGTGATTACCGCTGAACAGTAAACAGGCCTCCTCTAAGGATCACTACAATAATCGGTGGGTGCCCCTTGAATCACCAAACTCATTTCATTGAATGCGTCGTTTCATCGAATTTTCATTTCATCGAAAGCTAATTTCTGCTGAAACCTTATTGTTTTTAGGTTATCTTAAGCATGGGTTACGTAGGCTAGGTTAGGTTAGACCTGTGACCGCCAAAAAATTGTAACTCCTGCACATGGAAATGCCTGTTCGATGAAATGAAAATTCGGTGAAATGAGTGTCGGTGATTCAAGGGTACACCATAATCGGTTTTTTTCATTAGCTTTCTCAATGGGCACTGAAGCTGACTAAAAAGCAAGAAAAATGTGAACTTATCCATGATTACTCAGTACATCTAAATAAATACCAAATTACTACGTAGTTCTAACTTGACTCAACTCACCGAATAATACCCGCTTCTTCCTTTGCCTCTTCCTCAGTCCCTCCATCCTCAATAACACTCTCAGAGCAAGCCTGCTCTGCCCTCTTTAGGGTCGGAAGTGCCTCATTGTATTTACCGCGCATGGCCAGTGCACTACCAGCGTTGTACGCCAGCTCATAAGTGTTTTCATCAAATTGGGGAAGATCTGCAGACTAGAGAGTGAAATTTTAAGTATATTTACACTTTTTGTACGAAAGGAAAAAAAAACAACTACAAATACAAGTAAACAGAAAATAGAACAAAGACAAACTTATCCCTGGCATTTCTTCAAATAAGTATAGACAATTCTGCAAAATGCATAGAAAATAATAAAAATAATAGTAATGGACATAATTTTTAATAGATAGTCAACAAAACTGCTTCTCTCTTAGCCATCTTTACCTTTCTCACAAAAGACATTAAATTACTTACTGGGTTCAGAGTGCCTAAGTTTGCGACAACAGCTGCCATGTTAGTTTTCCTTTCGTCCTCATATTCATCCGTGGTGTTTTTAACAATATCACGGTACAAGTTGTAGCAGTCTTGGTACTGCTCCAGGCGGTATAAAATTTGAGCCCTAGAAAAAAAAATGTATTTCACATAATATAAAAGAATCTCATTAAACATCTTAAATGAGTAATTGAATTGATATGTACTTTTACGATGTTTTTTGATTTTTTAACTAATTTAACTTTGGATTTTAAAATCAAAGTCAATTCTACTATTTTTTTAACAAGTTCTTTAGAAAATCAAATGACCAGTTTTCAATTTATATCACATATTTTAAAATAGTATAAAATAAAAGTCAACCAAAAACCAAAACCATGCATTTCCATAATGTACTTGTCCTCTTCCTTGAACTTTAACAGTTTTTTTTTAATGTATGATGGTGGTAAAACAGAGTAGTATTATTAGGATATGAGGGTAGGGAGGGGTGACAAATGGGTGAATCAACTTTTAAGGTACTCCCCATTTTTCGACATGTTTCACAAGTTATATGTTTTTTAGAAAAACTATATATTTGTTAATGACGGGGCTTACACGCTTATTAAATCAGACAAAGAGACTAACATTTGAAATGATTTGATTTACAATAGTACAGAGTTAAATAATAATACAGTAGGTAACGCAGCAGACAATGTTGTCCCTAGGTTTTGTATGGAAAATGTGCATTTTCCCCTGAGTTACCAGGTTTTTTCGAGGATTTAAAAATATTTGAGGTGTTTAACATGTAAGGTCTGTAAATTTGGTGGTCTGATTTTATTTTTCATATATTATTATTAACCATAAGTCACCAAGAAAGTTTTACCGCAAGTAATACCGCAAAAGAAAAGGAGCACCTTAAAAGTTAATTCACCCAAATATTTTTCAATGGGTGAGAACTGTTTACCTTAACTCCTTCAAAGCCAGTGTCATTTCAGGAGCATTATCCACGGTCTGCAGTGCATCATTGGGACAGTTGAGCCTGTATTGCACATATGCCTTCTCAAAGTGCAAGTCAGCTGCCAGCGGAGCATTTTTTGCGTTGGTGAGCACTGCCAGAGCCTCCTTAAAGTTATGCAGCTGGATAAAGCATATCACTTTACAGTGGAACGCCTTTTGCTCATTTGGAGCAATCTGCAGGACTAAATAAAATAAAAACAATTATAATAAGGATCGGGGATCGCAACAGCAATGTTCACGGATTTTTTTCAAGCCACATTTTAATTTAGCAACCTCATTACGTTGAGAAAGTGTCTTATTAGCATATTGTCAATAGTTTGATAAATATTGCTATTTTTATGATAATACAGATAAATCGTGTGGCAAGTTTGTAGTGCTAGCTATTAACATCATTGTTACATAAACGTAATAAAACTATCGTTAGTAAATAAGAACAAAACTGCGAATTTTGGCAAAGTGAAATCGAAAAATCTCAAGATGGTTTTTCTATGATAAAAAAGCATGGGAAGTGTTAATGGTATATGAAACTAGGGTACTTACTTTTCCCTGCGGCTTTTAACGCTCGATCATAGTCACTACCTTGGCAAAATTTATTTAATTCTACATAGGCCTGAACAAGGTTATTTTCCTTGTTGGCCGACATTTTTTGACAAGTTGACAGAATCTGGGGACAACTTGGCAGCCAAACGTCACTTAGCCAGACGACAATTGCGTTTCGTTATACGCAAAATCCAGAGAACCGTGACTGATCGTTTATGGAAAAATTATAAAATGGCGTGAAATTTACCGCATACCATAATCCATTTTTAAACCACGACGCAAAAAGAGGGGTGTTATAAGTTTAACCGCTATGTATGTGTGTCTGTGCGTGCGCGCTCGTGTGTGTGTGTGTGTGTGTGTGTGTGTGTGTGTGTGTGTGTGTGTGTGTGTGTGTGTGTGTGTGTGTGTGTGCGTGTGCGTGTGCGTGTGTGTGTACGCGCGATAATTTTTTGAAGCTTAGGCTAAGTATACCCTAGACCTGAAAAGTGCGTGCTACCGTTAAGGGATGGAGATAGAGTACACATTGGGTTACCAGTGGCCCGTTTCACGAAGCTACAAGTTACAAATTACAGGCGGAACTCACTTTCTAGCAACAGGAGTTAGAAAGGGACTTCCGCTTGTAATTTGTAACTTGTAGCTTCGTGAAACGGGCCTCTGTAAACTTCTGTGAAAGTAATGATCAGACAAAAGGTAGAGAGCATATACGATAGTGCATGTTAGACCCACCATACCCCTAATACCCTTGGGGGCAGGGTGGGACTGAACCATACCACCGTAGTGCTGTGCACTAAATGCTTCATTGTATTTAGTAGGCTCCTAATTCTGTCACTCAGTAGATCTCAGATGTCATGGACACTGCACCCCAAAATGTAATATCAGCCCAATGGAACCCGGGTTCCATTGTCTGTTTTGTAATGTTTTAATGTACTATCAGCCCAATGGAACCCTGACCCACCATAGAACTGTGTCCCAGTGATGTTATGATGCAAGTCGTAAGAAGTGTCAAACAAATTGTTTTATAATGTCACTGTGACACCGTTCTATGGTGGGTCAGGGTTCCATTGGGCTGATAGTACACACAATATGTGCAGAATTGGTACAGTGGCTGATAGTACATTTTGAGAAAAATCTTCTGACCCACCGTAGAACGGTGTCACAATGACAATATAAAACAATTTATCTACATCCATATCATAATTTCAATATAATATGTTCAGAAGCGATAAGCAAATGCCCTACATTATGTTACCTGAGGCACTACTTTGAAATCCGTAATTCGAACTTCAGATCGCCCCGTCACTTTCTTGAGAATTAGTGACGCGTCGAGAGCAAAAGGGATAGCAATAGACGAAGTTCGAATTACGGATTTCAAAGTAGAGCCTCTGTATCTGCGGTTGTACTGTAATGTTAACATTAAAGTATTACATGTCATTAAAGTATAGGTTATCGCTGTACTTGCATCTTAATGTCACTTTACAGTATAAGTGACCTGCACTTTAATGTGAACATTAAGATGCAGGGTAACGACGGATACAGGTTTCTCACATATTGTAGAAAACTCATGATATGTATGTAGATAAAGTTATGTATGCGACTGTACGCATAATTAGGCATTAAAACACTCGTGTGATCTTATTATGAAACTCGCCTTACGGCTCGTTTCATAAAACCACACTCGTGTATAATGCCTCTCATTATGCACCAGTCACATAAATAACTACTATAATTTCGTAAACAGACGTTTCTGTTAAATTTAATAGTTATTTATGTAACTGGTACATAATGAAGGTTCTTAAGGTACGAGCGCCGAGGTTAGAGCGCGAGCTTGCGAGCGCTCTAATTATAGGCACGAGTACCTTAAGAGCTAATTATGTACCGTTGCATACATAACTTTTTCTACAAGCTTAGAATGATAATGACAAAAATAAACAATCGCTAACTTTTCTCGTATACTTCACTCGATTTTTCTGCTAACAAATTATTTGTTAGCAAAGTCATTTTCATTATTCCGATTGGCGTTAATAGTTTGTAAATTTTATTGCTAAATGTTTACAAATTTCATGCAATTTTTAATATTTTTACTAAAACAGTTCTGAAAATTTATCATAGAAGTTGGAATGCCAAACAAAACGCCATTTTGTTGATATCCATATTGAACGTAACCATGGTAACCAAATAACAAATCGATGGATATTACTCATCTATTTTTAGTAACTTAATAAAAATGTAATTCTAAACACATATTTAGTCTCAAAATTAATTTTACTTTTAATATAGGTAATTTTAATTGGTGTTAAATGTTTTAACGGTTTATTATACAAATTATTAGGATGTCAAGTGTTAACTAAACGCCAAGACTGATATCCGGAATGACCGTTACCATGGTAATAACAATGCTATAATAAATTATAGAACTGTTATTACCATGGCAACGCTAATTATAGAATTGTTTTAACTCTTCGGTTACGCTATAGGTGGTATTCTGACACCATAAACGATATCAATATTAGCGGTTTATAGTACGCGAGTAGAAAAAAATCTTTATAAAACAATTTGTTTGACACTTCTTACGACTTGAATCATAATGTCGCTGTGACACAGTTCTATTCTAGGTTCCATTGGGCAGATGGTACCACTACCCAATGACACTCGCTTTGCTAAGGGCCCGTTGTTTGATCAGTAGTTGAACTAACTAATAGTTAGGAAATGTGTCAAATTTTCGATTCCTTTGTCGAACTTTAACAATTAGTTGAGTGAACTACTGATCAAACAACGGGCCCTAAGCCCAATCTAAAACAACTGGTTTTCGTAACGTTAATAATAAGATAACACGTCAAAGGCCATATGGTTTTACCTAGTAGAATACAGGTCAGAATATATGTCAGATTTTTTAAATGTGTTGTTTCCTTAGTACCTGTTCGTACTATGTCGCCTTTATCGCGGTGGATAAAGCATCCGTCACTCTCGCACTTACATAATGGTCAGAAAGTGACAGTTGCTTTATCCACGTTTATCCACATCGAACAGGACCATAATAGGCCCGCTGCTGGTTTATTACCGCTTGTGTCCCGATGGTAGCTGTAGCTGCCACCCAAAAAAAACAGTCACCGACGGCAGCCCTGGCTGCCACTACGTCATGATTCGATTTGCTGTCTTCAGTCTTTTACATTAATGCATAAATTTCTATGAATCATATGTCAATCGAATCAGTACGAAATTAGCTACAAAATTAAATTAAACCAAAGACATCAACCGGCACAACGTTGCAAAATAAATGTCACAAAGGAAAATAATAAAATACATTGCAATTTTTATAATTAAGTGTAAGGCAAGTGACAACACGATAAAATAAAAAATATTTTTTTTTAAGTTCTAGTTAGGTACTTGTAGAAAAATAATCCAGTTGCAAACTTAAAAAGAATAGACATAAATCAAAAGACTTCCACAAATCCCGGACAAACAAGCGGAATAAAACGACAAAGTAAATTCTTGCAGACTTTTATTCAAAGCCGTGGCCATTGTGAAAGTTGACAGCGCTTGTGTCGGCCTGTGTGTCGAACTCATCAAACTTGGACTGCCGGAAGTTTGAACGGCGAAATATTGCATTTTTTTACGCGGGAAACGGTGTTGCCAGACGTTGGACATGAATCCGCCATTTTGTAGCGCATGGAACATTGGAGACGTTAAATGTTCGTTGTATGAAATTCGAAACTCTAACAATAGTTTTGTTTTGTTCAACCCTCAGTTTAAAGCTTATTTGCGACTTACGAGGCATTGCCTGCGACTTTGTTTACTTATTGATTTTCGCTCGGAAAATATACAATTGCCATTTTATTTATTATTTTCCTCAGTCACCCAAAGGTTAGCAGGAAGATCCCTTGAAGGGATAAGTTCGCTTTTGTACATTCCTATTCTGTAAATATTGTATTTGAATTTCTGTGTTTTGTACAATAAATTGTTTACATAAGTAGGTACATACATACATGACTTGACCAATTGAGTTGAAATTTGGTAAAGATATGAATTTCTGTAAACTAAACGCGAACAATTGTAATGAAATTAATGCATTTCATCACATATTATATGATTAGCATCGACTATTTAGTTTTTCTTGTACTTATTAGATTTGAGATACCAGGTGCTCTAAATATTCCGCGAGTCAATGCATATTCTTAGAAACACCTTCCCGTGTCGTCATTTTTACATTAAAACCGTTTAAAAAATGTAAAAAACCAAAAGTCATAAACAAAAAAGATTTAAAAAAAGAAAAGTAACACTGGCAGTTTCCAAACGCGTTAGAAACATGACAGAAGACAAACGACGTTAAAGTAAAAGTAACATCCATTGTCGCTGGTTTAATCGCATTATATTCGAGTCGACGCAGAGTTCGGAACTTCGGCTGCCAGTTACTTTATTTATACATGGAACTTTAGCTACGGACTTATAAGTCTTATGGTATTATAGTGCGTTAATTTATGGGGTTGAATATGCTTTAAAACGTTCCTTTTCTTAATTTATGTTCTTTAGGGTGGAAAATGCCTTTAAAAACAACCTCAAACATATAATTGTAATCAATAATTAAATGAATTACGACTAGTACAGTCGAGTTCATAAATATGTATACACTTTAGTACCTACCTTGTCTATTTAATGTCTTGTTTAAACTGCCATACATGAAATTGTCACAGCGATTAAAGTGACAAGGTACTAAAGTGTAGGTATACATATTTATGAACTCGACTGTACATTGTTATACCTACGTGTTAAGATCCGTTAAACTGTATATAATAAAATAAAGAAAGAAAGAAAATCATTTATTCGTGACATACTCGTGCATAACAAAGAACAGCATTAATACGCATAAGAATTATGGTCCCAAGCCCAACTTAGCGCAATGCTGGCATTAAAGTCTTTCGTTTAATAAGTTATACTAGTAGGTATATGGATAGGGACACTGACACGAGTGAAACGCACCGTAGCTAGTTGCACACTGTTTTAATAAACTAGGGAAATAGAGGGCGCGCGGGCGCAACCGCTGCCACAGATACACACTATCTCCTCCACCCTTAACTAACAAACATCTTTAAAAGTATTTCTTAAAATCTACATTAAGCCTAGCTCGCCGTGGCGGCAAAGTTTTAGTTCGTGGTTCACTCGCGGTATCTTGAGGTACTGAGTTTTCAGGTAGCTGCAGACCTTGAACCTCTGCAGAGACGCCCACACTTCCTTCCCCCTCTGCTGGGTAAAAAACCTGTTCAGCGTCTGCTGGTACCTCCGCTATCGTTAGCGAACCAGGCAACAAGGATGGTTGCCTTTCGCTCGTGGATGGGCCCGGCTCCGGGGCGGGCACTGGCAGGAACACTGTTGACTCCCTTGTAGGCAGCGCTCGTGTTAAAATAGGCATCTTAGATTCCGAGGTACTTAACTGTGTTTGTTCTCCTCTATACAGTACAATTTGGTTAATATGTTTTTTTATTACGTTGTGCGTTTCCAGATCCTCTATTAAATATAACAATTTTCCCAGTTTTTGTATTATTTTTCCTTTACTCCAATGGAACTTATTTTTATTAACATATTTTTTATATAATATTTGATCATCGGTCTTGAAATCGGTTCTATCTGATCCGCCGTGATAACTACTCTGCAAGGACTGTTTATCTTTGACTAACGAGGCGAAGTCGGTGAGCGACGGCGGCGGTGAACTTGTAGTGGTCAACAAATCTAACCGAGACTTTAACTTTTTGCCAAAAACAAGCTGAGCTGGGGACGTACCAGTGGTCGAATGAATGGAATTTCTGTAGTCGAATAAATACTTCATTAGTTTGCAATTTAATTTAGAACTACTGACATCTGACATAAGTACGGTTTTTATACCTTTTTTTATCACTTTTACGTAGGTTTCGGCCTGGCCGTTGCTAGCCGGATGGTAAGGCGCGCTGGTTAAATGTTTTATTTTGTTAAGCGCACAGAATTGTTTAAACTCGTCCGACGTGAAGGACGTGCCATTGTCACTCACTATACACTGAGGAGTACCGAAACGAGACATGACCTCACAAAGTTTTTCTATTACATGGTGTGAGGATATATTTGATTTCATGTCGAAACACTCCACCCATTTGCTAAAAGCGTCTACTACCACTAAATATGAGTGATTGTGAATTGGCCCCAGAAAATCAATATGAAGTCTTTGGAATGCGTGTTCTGGGTACGGCCATGGTACTACTGGCACACGAGGTGGCGATGGACGTAACTGAACACAAATATTACAAGCGCCAACCATCCTCTCAATGGCCGCGTCCACCCCCGGAAACCAGAACTTGGAACGAACTTCCGCTTTGCATTTGACCATTCCTAGATGAGAACTATGCACTTCTGCTAATACTTGTTCCCTAAGAGCTGCCGGTATTACTACTTTGTGCCCTCTCATCACACACCCATTCTCGACAGATAACTCATTTCGGCATAGATGAAATGCTTTGAACCTATCATCGCCTATTTTTCGCGGCCAGCCTTTACTAACAAAATCACATACTTTACGTAACTCGTTATCTTGTAACGTTTCGCGACGCAAATCCTCCCTGGTTACCGGCAAGCACCCGTCTACTACAAAGTTAATGTAGGCGGCGCGCTCGTCCAAGAGACATGCTTCGGTGACGTCACGGGCCCCCGGCGCCCCTCCACTTGGCGCGAGCGGCGCGCGTGACAAGTAATCCGCGCTGTTATCACTGCTCCGGACGTATTCGATGATATAATTGTACGCCGACAAAAATATCGCGTATCTTTGCAGCCGGTTTGCCGTAACTTCCGGAATACCTTTTTGTGGCCCAAAAATGGAAAGTAGCGGTTTATGGTCTGTGCGAAGTACAAAAGGTTGCGACCTGCCATACAGGTACTGGTGGAACCTTCGTATTCCAAAAATTATGGCAGTGGCTTCCTTTTGTATCTGTGCATAATTTTTCTCCGAATCCCGTAACACTCGCGACGCGAAGGAAACTGGACGTTCTACTCCGTCAGGACCTACTTGCGATAACAAAGCACCAAGGCCAACTGGGGAAGCGTCGACCGTGACTATTATTTTCGCGGAGGGGTCGAAATGCGCTAACACCTGTTCGGAGGCTAACTGCTGTTTAATTTTATCGAACGCGTTTTGATGTGCCGACGTCCATGACCATTTAACATTTTTCCTAACTAGGTCGTATAAAGGACTTAAAATGGTAGATGCGTCTGGTACGAAATTCCGATAATAATTAACTAAACCTAAAAATGACTGTAGTTGGTTTACATTATCGGGTCGCGGTGCCTTCGTAATGGCTACTACCTTTTGTTGTGATTTGGCGATGCCATTTTTATTAATTACATGGCCTAAATACGATATGTCATCTTTGAAGAATTCGCATTTATCTCTTTGCAACGTCAAGCCGGCGTCCTTGAACCGCGCCAATACGGCGTTCAACCTTTGTAGATGTTCCGTTTTATCGCGTCCTGTAACAAGAACGTCATCCAAAAAACATAGAACCCCGTCCAGCCCTGCTAACAGCGTATTTAAAGCGCGCTGAAAAATAGCCGGCGAACTAGTTAGTCCAAAAATAAGCCTTTTGTATTTAAATAACCCGCGGCTAGTATTTATACAGGTAATGTTATTTGGGTCATTAATCGGAAACTGGTTATATGCCATGGACATGTCTAACTTCGAGAATTGAACTCCTCCGTGTAGTTTAGCAAATAACTCGTCTACTGTAGGTAGGGGGTACGACTCGGCGATCAGCTGTTTGTTGATGGTGCGCGAATAGTCTGCGCAGATACGCACCGAGCCGTCCCGCTTCAACACCGGAACAATAGGCGACGCGAACTCTGAGTATTCTACTGGCTCCAATATACCTAAACCCACTAACCTATCAATTTCATTTTCCACTTTTTCTTTAAGTGCAAATGCAATTGGACGTGCTTTAAAAAATACTGGCTTTGCATCATCTTTTAATGATAAATTTATCTTGTATTTGTTAAAGCAGCCCAGGTGGGAAATGAAAATCTCTTTATAGTCATTTAGTAATTTTTCTACAGTATTCACGTCTTTACAAAAATTTATCGGTGCAAATTCAAGTCCGAATTTTGATATAAAATCTCGACCTAGGAGCGGGGGCCCGCCATTCTGGATTACGTAAACATCCATTGCATTTTCACGGCCCTCGTAGCACAACGGTAAATTAACTACGCCCGAACTTTTAATTAAACTTCCCGTGTAACCGATTAATTTTTTCTTTGGAGGTAACAATGGCACGTCACTAAAGTATTTCCGGTACATTTCCTCCGAGATCGCCGTTACTGATGATCCACTATCGATTTCAAACTTAATAGAAATGTTGTTTACTTTTATAGTTTCGACCATTGGTGCCCCATCTTTCGAACGAATATTAAAAAACTCACCATCGTCATTTTCGCTCACCTCTCCCGTCTCGATAAACTTAACCTCTTTGCACATGTTACTTAAATGCCCTTTAGTATGGCACTTCTTGCACTTATAATTTCTAAAACGACACTTTGCAGCACTATGCTTGTATCTACCGCACACCGAACACTGTACACTAGACGAAGACGAAGACGAGAACGAGCGCGCAGGTGCCTTTTCAATCTGGAACAGTCCGCCGGCTTCCGAAACCGTAGGTGCTCCAGCGGGGCCGGCGGCGACGCCGCCGGCGCGGGCGACCTTGATGCTCTCCGCTCGATCTATGGCCTTCGACAACGTGAGCTCGCCGACACTTTGCGCAAACAGCTTTTCGCGCTCTGGACCGGGAAGCATACCCATCAGAAATTTGTCCAGAATAGTGTCCTCCATGTTTTTAAACTCACAGTGCGCAGCGAGGCCCTTTAGACGCGCAGCCCATTGGGTGTGGCCTTCGCCCGCTTGCTGGGTGGCCGAATAAAAATGGAATCGCTCCACGTAACCACAACGTTTCGGTGTAAAATGGTCATCTAAAATTTTCACCACGTCCGAGAATCCTTTTTCTTCTAACGTGTTAGGCAACGCCAAGTTACTTGCTAGCCGGTAGGTAGACTCGGCGAGTGCGCTTAGCAAGATAGCTCGACGTTTCACTCCAGCTTTGTCCGACGCGTCATCTATGTCATTGGCTATAAACCACTGTGTTATCCTATTTTTATAGGTAATCCAGTCCTGGGTTTCATGGTTGAACGTTGATATTAAACCGAAAGTCCCAGCACTCCCAGCCATCGCCGTCAAATAGTAGGTATATGGATAGGGACACTGACACGAGTGAAACGCACCGTAGCTAGTTGCACACTGTTTTAATAAACTAGGGAAATAGAGGGCGCGCGGGCGCAACCGCTGCCACAGATACACACTATATACTTATACCCTCGGAATAGAAAAAACAATGGAAGTGGCATGAGCTTCGCTTAGGTATCAGACCTGTTGTCGCCAATACTCAGACTATCATAAAAACAACACGCCACCATGGAAAATGTTTTTGGTGTGGCTATCGTTTTTACAATCCAAAATAGCACAATAAGGCATGCTTTTGGATTTATTTCCTATTTTGGAAATATCGAAATATCCAAATAAGCGATCGCGGCAAAAGTATGGTAGGGCGCGCGGAACTCCGCCATAACTATGCCCACACGTTACACGTCCACTTGACACTTCTACTGTTTTTTCTGTTCCGAGGCCCTAATTTGAAAATCGAAGATCGAAGTTACGTTAGCTCCATCACCTTTCCTCAATCTAGTCTCGAATGACGAGTGACAGGGATGGAGCTAACGTAAGGTGCCTCTGTGCCTATACCTATACCGAAATTCGCTGTCAGATTCAACTAAAACATTAGTACCCTACCTATTACAGAATAACCTCAATCGTTCCAGCGTTACACAAGCAAGCAATCCACGTGCAGTGAATCCAACAAACTTAATAGGTAGTTTCACGATATTAACTAAACTCAATAATGTAATGTTGGCGCGTAAGCACGCCCGCGGGCGATCACGTTCTGGGTGAACCAAGAAACACTAAATTCGAAACTTCGGGTGCCGAATCCCTTTCACTCGTCATTAGAAGCTAAATCGAGAGATAGAGATGGTGCTAACGTAACTTCAAACTTCAATTTTCGAAGTAGGCCCTCTGTTCTTAATTCGTCTAAGGTACTATTTAGGCCCGGTTTTATAAAGGTCCGTTAGTAAATTATAACACTGTACCACTCATTAAGCAAAAACTTACAAAATCATAAACAAATATGGTTGTGAGGGGGCCCCGCATTCGAAAAGCCTGTTCGGAAAGGGGGCTATATTTTATCAGGGCTTGCTGATAAATTGCCCCAAATTCAATTTAAAAGGGTAATGTTTGTGCCCCTATTACGATGTCACTCGACGCTAGCCTATAAACTCTGTCGGTCCACTGAACAATTGAAATATCGCTATACCTTCGCTGTATAAAAATGGACGGTGGGTTTACTACAGGTTTTCGAGGTTAGGTTTTTAGATTAATTGGAATTCACCTTGTTTTATGATGTAGGTTTAAAAAACCAGCCTGGGTCTCTATTCTACGTTGTTAAACAATATTGCTTTTGATGTGTTATCATTATCATATCATCGTAGTGTTTTTGGCTCGGCCGCCATTACTGTTAAATTAATCAGGGGCTCTACTTTGAAATCAGTAATTCGAACTTCGGATCGCTCCGTCACTTTCTTGCGAATTAGTGACGCGTCGAGAGCAAAAGGGATAGCAATAGACGAAGTTCGAATTACGGATTTCAAAGTGGAGCCTCAGAGCTATCAAAACGTTCACAATACGTTAACAGCAATAGATATTTGATTGATTTATTGATCGAGTGATTGATTGATTGACAGGTCAAAAGCAATACTGTTTTACGTTGTAGAAAAAAAACCGGACAAGTGCGAGACGGACTCGCGCACGCAGGGTTCCGTACCATTATCTATACAACATTAGCCAAAAGCGGCAAAATAACACGATAGTTGTATGGGAGCCACCCTTAAATATGAGGGACGGCAACAGAAATACATCATCTGTGAAAATTTCAACTGTCTAGTTATCGCGGTTCATGAGATACAGCCTGGTGACAGACAGACAGACGGACAGCGGAGTCTTAGTAATAGGGTCCCGTTTTTACCCTTTGGGTACGGAACCCTAAAAAGGACCATCGCCCTGTTATATGGTTTTTAACTCGGCCGCCATTACTGTCAAACGACCACGACAACAGGATGGATTATTTCAAACTCAAGCATATTTCCTTGAGACAGTTAAAAGTGAAAATACGATCAGAAACAAAATCCCCGAGGGTTTGGTTTTTAAATATGACTCCTTTTTCTCACGTTTTTGGTTAAATCTTCGAAACCACACGATCTTAAACGATGATTTTTATTCAATAGTTAAGTATTTATAACTTCTTAATCCTGGTAAACCAGTTTTTTTTATAAATGTGGTTTTAAAGTAAACAACAATTATTTGAATTTGACGCTGCCATCAAGGCGCGTGCAAATTATCTCCATCTCACGTTCTTCACGCGAAAGCACGTAAAGCCATCCCTTTCCATTCTTGGCTGTATATGTGTTTTTTTTTTAATATTTATTTTATTTATTCTATCCGTAAAGCGATGACAGTTCGAGTTTCACTCGTACCTTATAAAAACCTTATATCAACGTAAAATAGTCGATTAGCGATTTCATCGGCGATACGTTTATGCGCTAGTAGACCCCCTCACTTTTTATCGCCACGGTGTTGGTGCGGTGAGATTTTATGAGAGATATTAGGGTTGCTATTATAAAGTTGCGGAGAAGGACATTTAAAAAAATATTTGCGCGGTCACGTTTTTTTTTTCGAATTTGCAAAGTAAAATCTTAAAACAGAGAGTTTAAAAAAGTCACTAAGGGCGGATTCGACCAAACAGGAATCTCAGGGGCTAGACAAGATGCACTATGCTACCTATCGTTTCTAATCGCTTCGTTTTTAAACCAATCACGTCACTGGTAGATCACGTGACTTTTCGTATCACGTCATCTACAAGTGATGCGATTGGTTTAAAAACGTAACGAATAGAAACGCTGGTTAGCGTAATGCATCTTGTCTAGCCCCTAAGGTCTTATACCTAGATAAAACGATGAATTTGTATGGACTAATCTCGGATTAAGTCTTATTCCAGCTTGGTTGAATCGGCCCTAAGTATGATAAGATCATAAATAAATATCTCACACAGCTTGTGTTATAAGTAGATGACAACAATAAAGAAACATTACTTATATCTACGTATAGAGCAATACCGACCCGCCCTCGCTTCGCTTCGGTTTTTATGAGTTTTCTGTAACACCCGTATATAATCCAGAATGAATTATAAATAAAATCCTTTCTCTTGAATCACTCTATCTGTTGATGAAAATCACATTCAAATCTGTTGCGTAGTTTGAAAGGTCTAAGCGAACATACACAGGGACAGACAGCGGGAAGCGACTTTGTTTTAAGCTGCGACCACACCGCTGCTTAAAATACGGCGAGACGGTACGGAATCGCAGTGACGCGTCGTATCAGCACCGTTTTTGACGCACGCTCCCCACACCGCTGCTTAAAAAACGGTGTCGTTGCGTAAACAAAAGACGGGGTCATAGTAACAACATGGCGCCGACACACCGTAATATACGCACCGTTAAGCAGCGGTGTGGAGGGCATGCGTCAAAAACGGTACGGATACGACGCGTCACTGCGTTTCCGTACCGTCACCGTTTTTTAAGCATTGGTGTGGGCGTAACTTTATACTATTTAAAGAAGAATAAGTAGGTACTTCCTCTGTGGCCCTACCATGAAAATCGAAATTCGAAGGTACATTAGCTCCATCCCTTTGCCCTCGATTTACTCTGGAATGAAGAGTGACAGGAATGGAGCTAACGTAACTTCGAATTTTGATTTTCAAAGTAGGACCACAGACACACAGAGAAACAAATGAGTCAAACTCATTCTCCCCTTTGACCTCATTTTGCTCGGAAATTAAAAAATAACTAGAAACAGCGTCCCTGTCCTCTACACATAAACTGGATGTGCTAGTATACTAACCCCTTGAGGCTATGGCGGGCAGTTTACTTACCTTTCAAGGATAATGGAAACTGCCCAGTATGTGCTTCCGAGGAACTACACTGTAAAGTTACTGGATATTACTACGCTACGAAGCACTAAATCGAATGAAAGAATGATTAGTTCCGTTTATCGCGTGATAAAATGTGGATAAAACATCCGTCACATTTTGACACACAAGAGCGACAGATGCTTTATCCACGACACGCAATAAACGCAACCGTACTAAGCCCGTAGGTCTAAAAGTAGAAAATGCAAATACGGTCACGAGCGTTAATTTGGGACCCATTTCAAGAAAAATATGCTTGAAGTCGTCAATGTCATTAGAGATGTCAAGTCATTTGTAACTTATAGGAAACTCAACCTTATTGTTGTAGAATGTCAGATTGACTTTGGACCTAAGGTAGGTACCAAATTAAATCTCGTGACTGTACATACGAAGTTTCGTATTTCCAATAAGTATTAAATTTCTTTTAGGACTGTAACGGCCACACTTAATCACACACACTTAGTCAGTGGGCCTAGTATGACTGCGTCTATACGTGTTAGAAGGTGACGGATGCGTTATCCACACTAAACTTTGTCACGCGATAAACGCAGCCATATTAAGCCTCCATTGTGCTCCAGGGCCCGAATTATGGTCGCCTTTATCGCGGTGGATAAAGCTTCCGTCACTCTCGCACTTACATACTGGTCAGAAAGTGACAGATGTTTTTTCTGCGCTTATCTACGTCGATAAACACGACCATAATCGGCCCGCAGATAATGACAATTAATGCCCGGTTCCTATATTCAAGAAACGGATCGTTTTCCTTACATCTCGTTAAAATTTGACACATTTTGTACGTAGCAAATGTCAAATTTTAACGAGACGTAAGGAAAACGATTCGTTTTTTGAATATAGGAACCGGGCATAAGTCGTTCCTTAGTGACGATTTTTCATTCACAAGTTTGAAAAAGGAACGAGTTAACTGTCTTTTAAAAAGTAGGTACTTGAGTACGGCGGTTTTTTTTTTATTAGAGTGGCACAGGACGGTCTCAAATCGTTTGTTTTTTTACGTTGATGATCTTAGACAACGTCCCTACTCTATCACCAAATGTAAAATTGTACTGCAACCTACTTTCAGATCATTTTGAAGCCAGCTCCCCTTTGACTATTCTGAAAGGCTCTGAAAGTAAAAAAAAACCTTGTTATCGAACCTCCCCATCGTCGATTCCATTAGTCTAGTACAAAGAAACCTAAGTTTTTCCCAACGAGAGCCCGAACAGAACAAAAGATCAATTTGCATGGTCATTTGTTAGAAACTACAAAGAGAGGTCTGAAACTTAGACAGTGTTTCCATTTATCAAACTCCACGCAAAATCGACAGCCGAACTAAGATATATACGGAAACAATAGAATTTCCGACCCAAAAAAAGGTTGACCCATTCGTTTTCGCAGGACAGTTTTTTTCCTGACAAATTGCCTGAAAGTAATTTTAAGCCCAAGGCCAGTTATTTATATGTATTACTTTGGTTTTATGGCCAGCCCATAGACATCTAATTGGAGCTCGTAAGTTTTAACGGTTTTTATGCACACATTTAAAAAAGCGCGGGGAAATCTGAGCATTTTGTGACACTGGCCACTAATAAAAGGTTTAAAATTTCCGTAACCGTAATGGGGCTTTTTTGTTTTCTTTATCAGGCTTAAATCAAGTAAATAAGTAATAACCGAAGCCCCGAAGCCGCGAAGCCAATCAATAATTTAAGTTTTGGTTACATAAATAACTATATAAGTATATTTTTTAATACATAATTAGCATTGGTGCCTTTGATATATTTTTAGATTTTATTATTTTTAACCGGATACTACGCCTATTTTTCGGTTAATTGACTGTACGTAACTCTTACTTCCATCTACGCAATTAATTATATCAATTTTATTTTTATTCATTCTTATCCAAACATCAAACCCATTAGTGGAATGAAATGACTCGAGATTTTTTCACCTGTGACATGCAATAGTGCATGACGCAAATTGGACAGGTGTCGATGTCACCGCGGATCTTTAGAATCGACGCGTCGTTATATACAGCTACTAGAGTTAACGAGATTTCGGCGCTCAACTTGTTTAGGGTTGCCACAGAAACCATAGACTTTATGTTAGACACGAAATTAAAAAAACAATCTGAAAAATATCTTAAAAGAAAGCACATATAACGAACTTAAAAGGAAATCTATGACGGCTATGTAGACTTTATTGGTTCCTGAGATCCAGGCAGCTAAAGTATTTAATTTATAGGTACCAAAAATCATCTAAGACACCACCGAATAACTTTTAATAGAAAATTAGTTCATACTTGTTTTTTTGAGATATTTTTTGTGTTTTTAGGCTTCGGCTTCGGAACCCTACACTGAGCATGGTCGGACATGCTCTTGCCCGATTTTTCCATTTTGGTTCGAACCTAAAAAGGCTTGTTTCCAATGTTTACAAGAAGAAAGAACGAGGTAATCTTTTAAAGTTTTGATTACGCGCGGAATCAGCTCGTTCCGGGCAATTTATTCATGAAAGATTGAAGATTGCATTGAGGTCAACACTTAAATAGTTAAATGCCAATTTTGATGAGTTTGATTCTACTTTGTCAGTATGCTTCTTGTTATCGTATTGTTTTAACTCGACTGCCAATGTTTTCAAGTAAATATGAGCTGTCATACATAACGTTGACGATACGATAACATGTCTACAGCAATTAGGTTTCGCCGGAGTGGAATAATAGAGCCCCTGGTCTTGTATATTCTAAAGTCTAGTCTACACCATAGGTTAGGTATAGGTAGGTAGGCCAATTTGGCATGGCAATAGGTAGGTAATTTGCATGGATTTGTTAAATCGCTTTTCTCAACAAAATATGAAAATACCGTAATAGAGATCACCAAAAGTGAAATTAAAATTGAAATCGGCCAAGAAAAACGAATGATACAAACATTTAAAACTGCTAATTCGACAGCAGCGCTTAGACAGAGAGATACGATATGCACTGTCGGCCATATAAACTCCATGTTAAATTTTGATTTGTTAGAAAGTGATGGATCTTTGTTGGCTTATATCTTGGTTCTCAACTGTTTCTTACATGCTTTCATTGAAGCTGTGAAAAAAGTCATGAACGATCTCTATTCGTTGCTTACAGCCAGCCTACCATCATGGGTGAAACCGCTTTAGATAAAACTAGGCGGAAATAACCTTCAAGATGCTGATTTTGTAGGCAAGTTACATCCAAAAACATGTTGAGAATTATTGTTAATGTTTTAGAATAGGTTTACGTTTGTGTTTTTGCCTGAGGAAATGAAAGGGGAAGTAACGAGACGAAATTAGTGGCGCGGTGAAATTTTGCACTATTTAATATGATATACATATAGTAAGCAGTTCTCACACGCACACAATATTAAGGAAACCGTCAACAATTAGACTTTTTAATATTTCCACAACACGGGTGGCAACCCTACGCCACATGCGACAAGCCTCAACTCAAGTCGACAGGATCGCTCGCGATTGCCTAATAAAGGCCTGCAGCGTGCGAGATTTCAATTTGGGCTACACGATAGGCCCCCGACTCGAGTCTGGTAATGGAACTATGCTAGCCTGATTCCGTCCAATTGTGCAGGTGAGGTTGCATTTTGATCTTGCGTTTGGGAGGCGATTGCCTGGATTTGTGGTAGGGAACCGACGGAGGAGAAATTTGAAAATCTTTGATCCATCCCTGTCACTCATCATTCGAGACTAAATTGAGAGAAAGGGATGAGCTAACTTCGAAGTAGTGTACAGTCGGCCTTATAAGACGCTGAACACTTTTGTACCTTGTCGCTTTAACGCCTTTGACAGATTAGTGCAGAAGTTCAAACATGGCGTTAAAGTGACAAAACACTAAAGTGTGCAGCTTCTTATAAGGCTGACCGTACTCGTCCGTCAGTTTCTTCTTTTATATATTTAGATATCTATATGTATAGACCCCTTGTACGACCCAATTGACTTTCATCAAATGTAGCTATGAACAATCCCTATCAAATAAAAAAAACCGCTTTGGAATCGGCCCGTCCTTTTGGGAGCTATAGAGCCACAAATAGACAGACATAGGCGTCGAATACTGTTCTTTTTTTGATCTTACTCGACAGTTACAACTAACTTTTATTAATTAAATAAATAAATAAGTATCAAGGGGACGATCTCACACAAATTGACCTAGTCCCAAACTAAGCTCTAGGCTTGTACTATGGGTACTAGATAACGACATAAATACTTATATAGAGAAATAAATACTTAAATACATATAAAACATCCAAGACTCGGAAACAAATACTCGTGCTCATCACACAAATATCGGCCCTTACCGGGATTTGAACCCAGGACCGCTAGCTTCGAAGGCAGGGTCACTACCAACTAGGCTAGCGCGTCGTCAGGGTAGTGATTCTTTCATAAGCAAAGGTGAGCGAACGCAGGAGTGATGTGCAAGCAGCGAGTTTAAGTAGTCCCGTCAAAGCGAACAAAACACATTTCAGCGCGTGTATTCAGTTTGGCAGCATGGCTTCTCGAACGTATAAGGCTGCCTAATTGAGAATGCACGCGCTAATATGTGTTTTGCTCGCTCTGACGGGACTACTTAAACTCGCCGCTTGGACTTCACTCCTGCTTTCGCTCACCTTTGCTTTTGAGAGAATCAATACCCTGGCCCGTTTTTCTTCCTTTCTTAATGATCACTGTATTTTTACAGATATCTATCTACCTACTTACCGATTAGCTCTCTAACCGCATTATCCATGTAATAACTAATAGCCCGCCGCATTGCCTGCAGCCCTGCGAGCCGGGTTCGATTCCGGCTCGGCCCTGCATCTAGATCCGACTCGTTCGACATCGCGCTCGTTCACCGCATGCGACTATTGAATACCGCGCCACAGTGGTCGCTAGAGGATGCGATTAAAAAAAAACCTATACGTTTCTTGCGAATTAGTGACGCGTCAAGAGCAAAAAGACTAGCAATAGATGAAGTTCGAATTACGGATTTCAAAGTAGAGCCTCTGCTACCTAATTGAGAATGCACGCGTTTAAATATGTTTTGTACGCTCTGACGGGACTACTTAAACTCGCCGGTTTATATAAGCTACGCCGCGTTCACTCGCCGTTTTTAAGAGAATAACACCCAAGGTCTCAAATTAATATCGTAAAACACCGCTTTGGAATTTGTCGGAAATTAATGCTGATAATTGGTGTCTTGGAACAATTGCTTATACATTTTCATGGTATTTATTTATTTACTTTATTTGTATTTATTGATGTTGAGAATAAATATTTTTTGTTCTCTTTCTTTCACATACCGTTTCTGATCACATAAATACATTAACTGTGTAACTCTTAACCCTTTTTTCGGCTTCGCACAGCTATAAAACCAACCTTAAGTAGTTTGACTGACCTCGAATCTTTTAAAAAACACACTTTTTAACACAGTTGTTTTTTAAAAAGTGGTACTTGAACTAGTGCTTTTTACTTCTTGTAGCGGCATATCGTGCGGAAAGTAGGATCTTCCGCACTAGTGTTTTTTACTTCTCCATTTTTTTCCCTTATTTATTCAAATATACTATTTACTGTTTTAAATTTATTTAATTGTATTTTTTTGGCAAATGTATTAGTAAACGTCGTTTGACGCACGTGCGGTACTGTCATTTTATGTAAAATGATATATTTTCCGCGCTTGCATCAAAATGTACTATTTTAATTATTTAATCATTTTTCTTAATAACGTCTTGCACCACTGTGGCAGCGCCAGGCCGGATCGAGTTAATTTGGCAGCTATCGCACCGGGCGCGATCACACGGAAAATTGCCCCTCTTCCCCATTTCATTACGGACCATTATGCCGTGCTAAGATCAAGGATTCTTCAGCAGACAATTTGTTTGATCTTACGTAGAAATTAAACTTTAAGTAAGGGGTAAGAAATTATAGAGAAGAAATATGTAAATGATTAAAAGTGCTCTTCCACTTAATTAGAGCTGTGTGTGTTGTAACTATCCTTATAGAAAACTTCGCCGATTACATAATATAGTTGTTTCTGGCAAGCCTAACTTGACCCGTTGGTACGTATGAACTACATGCTCAATAAAGACCTCTTAACTAGGTAAGATCATAATATTGTCTTTGACCAGTAACGAGGAGTAACGTTTTTACCGCCTAGAATATAGGCCCAGTACCCTTACCATGAGTTAGAACAGGGGTTTCCAAACTTTTTTTTTCTTATAGACTACTTTTAAAAGTTAACTAGTTCTGCTAGACCCCCTACACGACATTTCTACCATATTCCCAAAACTCGGCAAAACATGTGAAGATTACGTAGACCCCCATCGAGACTCCTGTGGACCCCTGGGGGTTCACCTGGACCACTTTGGGAACCCCTGAGTTAGAATTACCGTACTCAACGCGTCGAAACTAGTGTTGCCAGATGTCCCGATTTCTGCGGTACGTCCCGAATTTCAAGTTTCTACTCTACGGACATGTCCCCCATTTACCCGGTCCGCCAACTGTCTCGATTTTCAGGGTATTGATTCTCTCAAAAGCAAAGGTGAGCGAATGCAGGAGTGAAGTCCAAGCGGCGAGTTTAAGGAGTCCCGTCAGAGCGAGCAAAACACATATTAGCGCGTGTATTCTCAATTAGGCAGCCTTATACGTTCGAGAAGCCATGCTGCCAAACTGAATACACGCGCTGAAGTGTGTTTTGTTCGTTTTGACGGGACTACTTAAACTCGCCGCTTGGACATTCACTCCTGCGTTCGCTCAGCTTTGCTTTTGAAAGAATCACTACACTGGCTTCAGCATATCACCAGATTGTTCATAGCACTGATCATAACACTAACTAATGTCTTGTAAGAATTCCAATGAGCTTTAGATAATCCCTGCTCGACTTACAACTTGGTTCATAACAAGCGTTAATTACTTAGAACCGGGAGCTTTTTCCGAAAGTGTCATTAAGTCGTCACGTGCGAGCTTTCGACACGAATTTAATTACTTTAATGAAAAGCTTTTTGCGGACGATAAAGCTTGGAACAAATTAAAAGTTTTGTCAGCTCATGTTAGTAATAAAAGTGCGAGTTACGACTTGGAAGAATGTTAATTGTTTTAAATTTTTTGAATGATCGGTTTTGATGTGAAATAATTACTGACTCTCTGCCGCACTCAGAGACGTCAATTAAATTTAATGCTTGATTAAAGTTGCTGCTGTCACTTTCTTTGCTACAGCAATAGAATAAGACAACACGTCACCTAAACAAGCGTTAAATTTAATTGACGTCTCTGAGTGCGGCAGTAAACAAGCTTTATATTTAATTGACGTCTCTGAGTGCGGCAGTCTGGGTCTCTATTCTACTGGGTAAAACCATATTGCCATGTTATCGTATTGTCAATGTTACGATATCTCTTATTTACTTGACAGTAATGGTGGCCAGGTTAAAAACAATTGGTACAGTAACCAGCTATAATATATTATCCAACAATGGGCTCAAAAATATCTGACGCGCTCTGATGCTTCTGATAATAGAGACGTGTCAGATAATTTTGAGCCCATTGTTGGATAATATATTATTCCTGGTGACTGTACCATGGTTTTGCCTTGTAGAATAGAGGCCCTGACTAGATATAGTACAAATATGAAAAATATTTTGAATATTTTTTTTAATTCGTCTTGTTACTACTTACGGAAGAATTAATTTATGATTTATTATAAAAGTGAACTATACCACGAAAATATTCGTTAGACAGACTCTAGTTTCATTACCATCAACGTTTATTCAACAGTATAAACATAAGTAGATACATATTTAATATAATACAATTAAAAGTTAAAACTAAACTTATTTAAATTAAAATAAAAACTAAGCTACTCAAATATTAAAGACGTAAATAATAATCACCACTATAAAAAGAACACCCCTTCTAGCAATATTGTATTTTATCGTTCGTTTCTCCTTTTACGATAAAATATTTAGAGCAACAGATTAAAGTAATTCTTTGCTTGAAAATAGTTAGATTTCACTCGATAAATTTGGTAGTACACCACTGCCGCGAGTATAGCGACCGCTTCCCTCTAGTCCGAGTCGCTTTTAAAAGTTTAACATAAAGTAGGCTAAGTTTTTTTATTGTATTTTTTAAGATTTTCTTGTTTTTTTTTAGTTGATTCGTAGCGAGTGAGTGCGTAGCCTCGTCGTCTACGCTCTACGCGTCGTAGATGTTAATGGCCTACGCTGTAGTGGGCTTCATATTATAAAATAATCATAATCTAAAAGTAAAGCAATATTGTTTAACGTCTTATAATAGAGGCCCTGCTTTTTTATTTTACAGAAATGGCGGCTAAGTTTAAAACAATAAAAAAATGTCATAGTATAAGTGACTAAACTAAGGAAGCGTTTTTACTCAGTTGAGGATATCTGCGACTCTATAACTAATTAATTAATGTATTAATTTACTATTATTTTTTGTGATACAATGTTACAACTAACTGCATAAATGGTTTTGTTAAATTGTATGTTTAAGTGCTGATTTTTGAATCCCCAGATAAAACTATCCGTCAGTTAAATGTATTACTATCCTTTTCTGAAGTCATATGAAAGCAAAGGACAGCTAAAATTTACCTTCCGGATAGCTTTGGGGATTGAAAAATCTGCCTTTAATATTGATTATTTTTAATTTTTAATTTTTTAATTATCTATTAAGTATGTATCTTAAATTAACTTGTGATGTATATAATGATAAGATACTAATGCCAAATGCAATATATATTGTTAGTATTGTTACTGAATAAATGACTATGACTATGACTATGACTATGACTATGTTAAATAAAATGCGATGCACCGTGACTGTGTTTTATTTTCCACTTTTTGTACGATTCTTACAAAGATCTAGTATAACCATCCTGGCCAAGCTTTTCAGTAATAAAAATCACTACAATAGTGTTACTTAGCTTTCTGTTCGTCTTCCACCATAAGCAATATGGTTTTATCGAGTAGAATACAGACTTTGATTAATTTAATACCTTCCTTTTGGCTCAGCGCAGTCGGATAAAAAGCTTAAAACACAACTATATTTCTAAATTTTTAAAAACAATTACCAGAACCCCAGGAAGTTGAAGGATTAATATGTCTCTCAAGTTCTTGACAGCCGTTGAGGCACCGCGACTCCGAGTTTCGGCAAAGACAATGCATTTTAATGTTATGCGAGTCGCGGTGCTACCAAATATTCTCGAAAGAAAAAAATAAATGAAACCTCTCAGTCGTGTGTCGGTCCGATTTTTAATCGGTCGTTCCAGTGGCAGAAAGTTTTATATGAAGCTATTCACACTCGTCCGACAACGATTTTGTGTCGGATCCGACCAAAAATATCGTGTGTTTTGTAGCCCCTTCGGAAAAAAATCGTGTCGGATCAACGCTCGCATATGGCGCTGTTCACATTTGCCGGATGTCGGGCCGACCCCGCCCGCGCCGCACCCCCTGTGCCGCCCACGCATCGCTGCCGCTGATCGCACCGCGAAGATTACGTCATCGGAAAAATCGGAATCCGACATCCGACATAGTGGGAACAGAGGCGCCGACACCCGATTAAAATCGGAATCCGACACGACATAGTGGGAACGAGCTCTAAAATAAATATCAGGAGACAATTTCTAGTGTCAAATAAGCTCTAGGCTTGGCCTCTGCTTACTAGACAACGCTAAACATATATACTTATATAGAGAAGTACATACTTAAATACATAGGCACAAATATTTGCCCTTACCGGGATTCGAAGGTCGCTAGTTTCGGTGGCAGGGTTACTACCAACTAGGATAAACATAGATATATTACAGTTTTACCATTTCTTGAGCTACCATAGCTCTAGCACGTTTCGAATCGCCTCTTCTATTAAAAAATGTGTAGGACTTTTAGGCCCGGTTCCCACTATGCCGGACCGGCAATTTTGCCGGATGCCGGGATCCAGGGTGGCTTATGAAGCTGTTCACACGGCATAATGTGAACAGTTTCATATAAATTGTACAGCCACTACCCTTACCCTAGGCCTAGGCCTAGGCCTTACGGAGTCTTGCACTTGTCTGCCGCCGACGATGAGCAGGAAGCGAGTAGAGCCACTTCTATTGACACAGGATCTTTTGTTTCGACAAACTAGAGGAGATAGTTCTCACCTGCAGTGTGAACAGCCGACGATCAACTATTAATATACGTGTCTCTTTCATTGACACGGGATCGATATCTTAATCGCTTCCTCGCCGGCAATCGGAAAAGTACCCAACTACACAACTGTGGTCCTAGCCTGGAACAATAGTCCAATTTTCCTCATTACATTATTCTAAAATATGATACCTTACTGCTAATATTGCTGGTTATATGTACTGTTTGGCCCAAAATCGATAGCTCTAAACTCTAGCTATAGCTATAACTACCATATTTTTAGAATAATGTGATAAGTAAAATTGGACTTTTGTTGTAGGCCTGGACCATAGTTGTGTAGTTTTACGGTAACTAAAAGATAAAGTTTGTGCCCGAGCCACTGTACAACGACTTTGACTGACTCATAGTACCACCGCAACGAGTTAGCTCGACGGAACTCGGGACAATGGAACTCCGGAACTACACGAGCCGGTTATTACGAGTTCCTCAAACATCCCTTAAGGAACTAATGCGTGACGACTGACGACCTCCAGGATTACTGATACTTTTGTAGTATAGTGTGGTGCAAAAATGGTGGATATAATGGAGTAAACAATTATGTTTTTATGGTTCCAGGCCACTATGGACTATGTTAAAGTGACGCTGACGGCCAAAACGTATGAGACTTCCTATGATTTGGTTTACAACGTCTAGTTGACAAAGTCCATAGTGGCCTTGGAATCAAATTGGTTGACTGTACGTCCGAATGAAAAACTAAACCTTTTTAGGGTGTTACCGATCGATCGCCGATTGACGGCATCGATTGACGTCGATCGTAGTCGGTCTATTGGTCTGGTAGGAACTATCGATCGACGGATATCGTTCGACTAACCAATCGATGAATTGCCGGTCGACGTTGATCGACTGGTCTGATAGCTTTAATTGATCAAGGAACTATCGATCGACTAATCCATTCTGCCATCGATCGACGATCGATCGATTGGTCTGGTGGGAACTATCGATCGACGTCGACTAATCAATTCTACCATCGATCGATGCCGTCGAAATGAATGAATTTTAAATATGGGGGTATTTTTGAGGAGTTAATTAGAAAATGAAAAACAAAGTTTTGAAAAATTATACCGTGTGACACATCAAATCATTTTAAATAGTCAACTTAAGGTATACAAACCTGTCAACAGTTTTGAATGGCATCAAGACCTTATTTTGTATGCATGTATGTATGTAAAAACTTTTTGTACAAAAGAAAAACAAAAACAAAAGGTACAAAAAGATTAAAAAAATATATACTTAAAGGCAAAATTATCTCTTTCTTTCTAATATATGCTATTTATTTCTAATGTTTTGTAAACACGGAAGTTTAAAAATCTAATAATATGGTATGTTTTTGGTCGGATCTAGCTACGCTTCGCCCTCAAAGACCCAAAAATCTCAATGTTTATCCAACTCTCCAAAAATGTTCGAGAGTCCATTTAATGCTTAATATTTAGTTTCCCATCCCAGGTAAGTAAAAGACAAGGTAGAAGCCGGTTTATTTTTAAATTCTCGCTACCTTCGTCATCTGTCTCTCTCTACGTTCCTAATTTAATTTGCTATCTCGAGTGTTGGAAAGACGTGTGATTTAATAAAGGTCTAACGGATTTCGGAGCGACGTTTATATTGGTTAGAAAGAGATGAATTCTTACTCGCTTTTTTAATGAGGGTATTATGAAAAACAGGTCAAGTGCGAAACTGGGAATTCAATTGACAACACAAACTTTTTTAAAAGGTGTTTTGAAAAAAAAATCATGCTTAGGTATTGAGGTTTGTCTCAAAAGCCATTTTTTTGTTGTTTTTAATTATTTACTGAGAAAAAAAATAAACAAAGGGTCTAGCAGGTTAATGGTGCGTTCCTAATGTTCCTATATTCAAAACCGTGGATAGAGTTGTGAACTTGTGACGTCTCGTTAAAATTTGACACATTTTCTACGTAGCAACATTATATTTATGACTTTGACTGTAAGGTGCGTTGGGGTAAGATTGAACGGATTTTACACGAGATGAGAGGTGTTTTTTTAAAAGTGATATTATACCAAGAATATGAGGACTAGTTACAGGAAGCTACGCTTTTGGTAAAGAGCACATATGAACCTTTATATTAAAACTTAAAAAAGGAAGTTACTAATACTTTTACTATTGAAAAAGTTGAAATAAAGTTACACTCATTACTAAAAAATCCATGGGGTAAGATGGAATGGTGACGGGGTAAGATTGATATAGTTTTTAAAATCGTTAATATGCGCCGTAGGTGAATGTGATGCATAAATTCCAACGGTATAGCACCGTAGCAGTTTAAAACATTATTTCATATTTAAAAAAAACCGTTATTTACAGCTAAAATTCGGCTTTCTATAAAATGATATTTCAGTCTTACCCCACTTTGAGGATAGGTAGACAAGGGTTCTCAAACTGTTCTTTATAGAATACGACTTAGCTTGAATCAAATCCCAAGACCCCCCTATACCAGAAATATAAAGAAAAACCTTTTTTTTGTGCATTTTTATACGGATTGTATTTTTATAATGGCTTCTGATTTTGATGCTATGTTAAGCTTAAATCGTAGTCTAACTTTCAAAGTTTACGACTAAATAGCAATCTCAAGTAAAACTGCTACAAATATGTGACAAAATTGATTTTGTCAACATGATGTTTTAAGCGGTCATTAGCCCTGTAAACTTACTCAATCATATAATCGCTGTGCAGCGATGTCATCATCATCCGTACGAATCATACGAAGTTTAAAGTTCAATATCTCAGAAACGATTTGACGTACCTATCGAATGTTTATTTCACAGGTAATTTTTGTTTTAATTACAAATACGGTAAATAAGCTGAAGATCTAAACTGGCTGACATTCTCTATTCAATTTTATTAACGCAACGCACACAAACACAGAAATAAATAATTAAATGCAAGTTCACGATAAAGTCCCGTCTAATTAAAATAATGTAGGTACTGTATAGGTTGTATAACAAACCTCTATAAACTACCTACCTACCTAAGTATATTTAATGAAAGTAGTTATTCCTCCACACTTTGAGAACCAGTGACTGTTACTATGGGGTTTGAAACCGGGGTAACATGAAAACAAAAATATTACCGTCTTACCCCTTTAAAAGTAGGCGGTGCAAGATTGAAATATATAAAAACTCGGAAACTAAGAAAGATAATTAAAATTCACATTGACAGGTAATTAAAATAACAATTACAAGCAAACGTACCAATACAACATCTCTCTAGCGTCACTGCAAAAGGAGTTACAAAACATGGGGTAAGATTAAAAAACATGATTTGAACGTAAAAAAATCACCTTGTCGAAAATTGACGATAACACACGACCACAATAACTGAGCGAACGGCACTGACTGAGGGGCGAGGAGCAACAAAATGGCGTTCTCAATTAAGTGCCCAGGAACCAAAAATGTGCACGGAATAGGGAGTTACGAACGGTTTTTCATCTTACACCGTTTTCCAACTTACCCCAACGCACCTTACTTCAAAAGAAAATGCCTAAACGGTGCATTTAAAAGGTCGCTGTCGATTGTAGATGGATTTCTATCTAATTAACATTAAATAGAATAGACGAGAATATTAAAATATGCAGTCAGTTTCAAACTTGCTTTTTGTCAGACTTGTTACTTTAATTATTAAAATAAGTCGGTTAATTACTTTCATGGCGGATTTCACCAAGCGAGAGTAAGGTGTTATACCCCGAATTTGTATGGACTAATCTCGGAGTAAGTCTTATTCCAGCTTGGTGAAATACGGCCTTAGTCGAGTAATTAAACTTGCAATTAACGAAAGTTAACTCATCTTAAAAACTAAAGTGGAACCAGAGCGTGCCCCAAGTTCTAACTCACTCGGTTCGACCACACCTACCGGATTAACATATAAATTGTTTGGCGAATCCGACAACACGGCGTTAAATTATTTCACGAAGTTCTCAAATTTACATGGTAATTACTAAAACTCAAGATTTGTTGTCGCTGTCGGTCTGATTGTGGATATCTTTAGGTTGGGATTTGGTAGTCAGATTATGTGGCACCGCGCAAGGCGTGAATAGGCTTGTACTATCATTAAACCTGAGGGCCCTGCCAAAATGCATTGCGCTAACTAACGTTTCTATTCGTTTCATTTTTAAACCAATTGCGTCACTGATAGATCACGTGACTTTTCGTATCACGTCATCTACCAGTGACGCGATTGGTTAAAAAACGAATCGAATAGAAACGCTAGTTAGCGCAATGCATCTTGGCAGGGCCCTCTGGGGCTCTATCATCCTTCTCGGTAAAACCATAATGCTTTTGAGATGTTTTCGTATTGTACGGTCACGAATGTTAATTTGACCCATTTAAAAAAATAGGCTTGAAGTCGTCAATATCATTGGAGATGCCAAATCGTAACTTATAGGAAACTCAACCTTATTGTTGTAGAATGTCAGATTGACTCTGAGCTCAAGGTGGGTTCTAAAAAGTTCTTGACTGTATGTACTCAGCTGCCATTATAGTTGAGAGCTATTAGGAAAAAGCGACTCCATGGATTCTAAAACCACGATATGCCACTAACTGCCGTACTCAGAGACGTCAATTAAAGTTAATGCTTGTTTAGTGACGTGTTGTCTTATTCTATTGCTGTAGCAAAGAAAGTGACAGCAGCAACTTTAATCAAGCATTAAATTAAATTGACGTCTCTGAGTGCGGCAGTAAGTCCTAACCCTAATCATATCGTTGACAATATAGAGCACTCGCCTGTGGTTACGTTCGCGTAGAACTCTTCAAAACGTTTGGCAATGTTTAAAAAACAGTTTAAGTGTGAGTCGGACTCGCGCACCGAGGGCTTCGTATTTAAGATAATGTAGTTGGAAAACTAAAAAGAAAATACTCATTTTAATAGAGAATAATAATAGAAATATAACCTTGTTTGAATACGAACTCCTGTTTATACTGAGACTCTACCGTCTAATTTTCCTTTTTTCCTTCTTCGGCAGTACCTACCTACTTGAAATACCTATCCAGGCGAAGTCGTACGCAAAATGTAGTTAAAAATAATTCAATCAAATCATCATTACACAATTATTTCATTATAATTATCCCGATTTATTCCAGAAGATTCCCCCATAGGTCCAACCTTAATTACATAAAATGTTTTGAATTTTAAATTCCCCGTAAGACCTTTCAGAGGTAAATTTTATTATTCTTTCATTATCAACTTTGCCCATTAGGTTTCTCGAGGGAATTCGGTTCAAAAACTGGGAACTAAAGGGATGGTAACAAAACAGTAGGGTATTAATTTGCATTACACGTGGACGTTTTGAAATTGGAATCACATTTAAATTCAAACACATGTCATTCGAATCTCTTTATTTTTAAGTTGTTTTTTTTATTTAATACCTACAGCTAGTCTGGATGGGTGTCCTTTAGCATTTTGACGCTAAAATTAATTTACGTGCTGTCGATGGGCTTGTGTTTTCATAAAGAGTGGTGACCTTGTGGTGGTTGAAAATAGAACTAACTTCCTCTACAACTGTGACAAGTAGATGGTAGCGCCACATGTGTATTCCTTTCAATCGTGTACTACGAGTTCCTACGCAACTATTTCAATATTTCCATTTTACTTGGATCCATTAAGTAAGGTGTAAAAGCTGTAACTTAACTTCAGGACCTGAAACAAAATTAGAATTAAAATAAAGTGAGATTTAATAATTATTTATGCAACTGCCATATAATGAAGCCTCTTAAGATACAAAAGTGCTTACGTTAGAATAATAGACGAAGCCGAGGCCGGCATGAGTATTTTAGGAGCTACTTTGATTATTAATTTAATATGTTAACAAGTTACCCACCAGCAAAGTCATTTTGTGGCGTAATTTGTTTGTATATTTCACTGCTAAATGCACAAATATTTTTAAGTTTGAAGAAAAACTAAAATAGCCTGGTCCTTATTAGTTCTGTCACTTCTGCCACATACGGCGCCTAATTGGCTGGGTTTATCGCGTAATAAAATGACGATAAAACATCCGTTACTTTCTAACACGTATATAAGTAAGAGAGTGACAAATGCTTTATCCACATTTTGCCACGCGATAAACGCCACCATACCAGTCCCGCAGTTTTTCTTTTGCATTGATAGCGTCAGACGAGACCGCTTCAGCTGTTCTATAATGATTATTACAAAACTGTTAGCGTCAGAGGAAAGTATCTAGTTATCTACATATGGTATTTACATAAAGGTGTATTAAAATATCGTCAACATCGGTGCATTAGGTTTTGTATTTGTATGGAGTTTCTTGCGGCGCTTCTTCTCCGCAATGATGGTCTTGTCCGAAGCGCTGGTAGATCCACTCAATGTTACCGGCGGGCGTGTAAAAAAACCCTCATGTGGCCTATTTACTGAATAAATATTTTGAATTGAATTTTTGACTCTTGTATACTTGGGTTCGAATCCTAAATAGCAAGGAAAAATAGCAGTTTATAGCACGCTAGTGAAAACATAATTTATTAAGGGCCTGTTTCACAATCGATGAGTAAATTTATCTGCTATTTAAAGTTGGCTCTCTCCTTGTCTATTTTTAAGTGTAAGAATGAGAAAGGGCTAAATTTATCTGTCAAATATGCTTTACTTGTCGATTGTGAAACAGGCGGTAATACTTACAGCAACAAAAGTAGTAAGAGACATCTCGTTAAAGGGCCCAGCTCTAAAAAACAGTCGTTTCGACGTAGAAATTTGTAATAATGCAACTTCTCGTAGCACTTTTGCGTTCATGTTCTCCCAATTGCTTTCGAATATGCCGTAACTCACTAACTCACTCTGTAGAATATAAACAAGGAGGTATCTTGTTAAATGATGTTGAAAATGAATATATTAAATGTGGGATTTCAAGGGTTTGTTCATTTAAATTACATATTAGCGGCCTGCACACGTAAAGTTCGGACCGCGAAACGCTACGCGCCGTTCCAATCTTCGTGCCGAACCGTACGTGTAAATGCAACTGTAATAGTAAAATAGTAAACAATGTACGGTTCGAAACGAAGATTGGAACGGCGCGTGGCGTTTCCCGCGGTCCGAACTTAACGTGTAAAGGCCGCTAATAAACACAAGCAAAAACTTCGATTTAATTTCAGGTTACAACTGCTCTCATGTTTTCAAAGGTTGCTTTAAGCGCGACGTCACTTTTATATAAGAGATCAGACCAATATACTTACTAACCTCTTTAATAAGTTCATTTCCATACCAATAGAACAATAATAGTTGACTTAAACATCCGATGATATAAACAACGCTGGCCATTAAAACTCCTAGATCACCTTTCATCTGAAATAAGAGTTACATTAGTTAACTTAGTTAAGGATTCGACCCCCACATACTTATTACCTAGACGGGTAATACGCAAATTTAGGTTACCGTCTTTCCTGTGAACATACCCAAAGTTAGGGTGCGGCTCCACTGAGGCGGAGATGAGCGGAGTGGAGCGGAGTGGAGCGGAGTGGAGCGGAGTGGAGCGGAGCTGTGCCAATATTTACCAATAGAATCTAAACTAACGTGCACAAGGCGCGCTCGACGTGACCACATGCGCCTTCTATTGGTTAATATTGGCACAGCTCCGCTCGTCTCCGCCTCAGTGGAGCCGCACCCTTAATGTGTTAAAGGCCTAATTTTGTGGTTGAACCCACATCCGCATAAACGGTGTCAGGTCTACTTTTGTCCTATCAAATAAAAATAACACTTATATGCACACAAGCCTTTAACTATTGACCATAGGAGAGACAACTTTTGTTTTTTCGAATGTGTATGACCCAGACTTGAAATACGTAGGCTGCGCAAGCGCAGCGACGCGTCTACTGCGTCATGATTTAAAAGGATTTTGAGGCTGAACATTTCCTTACAAAATGCGATAACGTTTCTCTCCCCTGAAACCTAGGTAGTCCGATTTTTCCGAATTTTTAATGTGTGGTAGATATTATGAAAAACTGTACGTTTTCTATTTCAAAAAAACGATTACAAAGAAACACAAACGTACAGTCGCGAACCGGGATTGTTGAGCCATATTTTTATGTCATGTAACGTAATGGTACCAGTTATCGACAAGGACCAATGATCGACACTGATTCTTAATTCACAGAAAATAAGGGTTATTCATTTAATTCATTTGTTTTGTATCTAATACTTAATTTATGACAGTATGATCTTTGATTAAGAGTTAAGTGTCGATCATTGGTGCATGTCAGCTTAAAGTGTCGAACACTGGTGCCATTAGCCCATTACGTTAGGTGGTAAACGATCACACAGGCCACCTGGTGGTAAGTGTGATCTGGGGCTATAGACCTGTCTTATTCCCACACCGGAACACAACAATGCAAACAAGGCAAGCACAAGCAAGCAGGCAAAAAAGTTTTTTTTAGCAGAAGCTTATTTTCAAACTCATTTGCCAAGCGTTATTTGGGTATATTGTATTTACCTTTGAAATCTGTATAATACAAACGCCTAAGTTCACGGAGACCACACCTAGATATACAAACATCACGGGTGATATGAGAGAGTTGAAGAACTTCTGATGCCTGCAAAGTAGAAATTCAGAGTTAAAGGTTTTAGTTCATTATTTCCTATAAGAGTATTGTGCACGTACATTGACTTCTAAACTCTATACTTACTTTCTGTATTAGGGTCAAACTAGGAACCCTTATAGCAGTGGCGTACCGTGTTTTCGCCGCCCGGGGCCGACCAGAAATTCGCCGCCCCCTATTTTTAACCGACTTCAAAAAACCAGGAGGATCTCAATTCGTCGGGTTCTTTTTTATGTATATTCCCCGATAGTATAATAAATTAATAATATAATAATTTCCCGTAAGGCGCCCCCTTTTGTCTGCCGCCCGGGGCCATGGCCCCCCCAGCCCGCCCCCCACGCTACGCCACTGCCTTATAGTTATATGCCATGTCCGTCGTGTCTGTCTGTATATCTCATTCGGGAAGCTAAAACTTCGGCCAAAAATGTGGTCTACCCTACGGTTTAAATTCATTTGCACGTTATGGTACAACAAGTTCGAGTTTCCCTTGCAATAATATTGTGACAGTGACAAGTGTCAACCTTAGCGATAATTAGATCTCACAGAAACTTTTGTCAAAACTGGTAGACCACTTTCTTGGCCGACCGTACCTAGGTACACATTTCAATGTTTATCCCACGCACAAGGAACAGTAAAAAAACATTGTACCTATAGGTACTTCCCATTCATGATACACAAGGTTTTTTATTATCTTATAACATTAAATTAGGTTACGTTAAAGTGCTTTAAAAAACATAACTTTAACGTATTTAAAAGATCTTAGAAAACATTAAGTTTTAAAACTTTAAAAGTGCAGTGCGGCCGCGCCGCTTGGAGAAAATGGCGTCAATCTTACTTAATCAGGGACATGTGAAAACGATGACACTTCACTATGTTCCGGTGACTCTGCTCCACGTCGTGTTCCTTTATTATCTGCTTGCAATATATTCGAGAAATCTTAAGCTGCCCACAGAAGAACATCATGGTGGCCTGCACCAAAACATCCCAAGCCACGACATAAGCGCTCAATATGAATCCTAAAACCGTTTGCATGGCCATAGACACGTAATATCCTGGAGGGACTTCTTGGTTGAAGGGGGTGTAAATGTTAAAAATCTTTACGTAAATATCGGTGCCATTTTCCACTTTCTGATTCTTTTGGTAGGGTTCCGAGAAGATCAAGAAATTTGAGATAAACGCCAGTACACAGAAGAAAAGGTTAGGTAATCTGCTATGTTTTACATATTTGGCCATAGTGTCCAAAACTTCGGGGTCGTTTTCGGCCTTTTGCTTGCACTCAGTAGAGGAGACATAATTGATCAGTTCTGCCCACTTGTCGTAGTATTTTTCGAAAAAGCTGATCTTAACAATTCCCATGTGGAAAGGTGCATATTGCAAGATAAGGAGGATAGAGCTGAGTTTGCCGCTGACACAGCACTTGAAGTACTGGGTGAAGTAGAAGCAGATGGTTACATAAATGATGGCTCGTTTGAAACGAGTGAGTTTTAGTTCACGATTGGGATGATACTGGCCAGTAAACGCTAGGAAACGACGGTGTGGACCAAGCAAAGGATGTTCAGGGTTTTCTAAGAACTCGAAAAGTCTTCCAACGTGAGGTGTCACTTTGAATTTAATTCCTTTAAATTCCCCCATTTTAAAGTTGGATGAGCTCCAATGGCAAGTCTGACATTGTTTGATTTCCGCAAGTAAATGAAATGTCGCACTGAATACTTTGGAAATTGGCGTGAGAGCCCCACTTGCGAAAGCGGATGCTATGAATGTTTGATCGCTAATTATACTCGTACCGTGTAGCGTATTATACGTGTAATTATAACGTATGGTTTCTCCGATTGAATTTTTGATTGAATAATAATTGTTACATCCTAGGAAAATTAAAAGCATAATATTCTGTCCGATCACGGAGTCCAAAGGTAGGTACTGTTATTTGATCGGTGAATATTAAGCAATTAAACTAATAATATGATAATTAAGTAATATAATTAATGGTATAATGTTTAGAAGTTAACAGAGACTCAAAGCGACGTTACAAGGGCCTCTAATCTACTGGGTAAAAACCTGCATTTGACGTGTTATCGTGTTGTTAGCGTTACGATAGCTTGAGGATAGCTCTTATTTATTTGACAGTAGGTAATGGCAGCCGAGTTAAAAACAATACTAAAACATGTCAAAGGCAATATGTTTTGACCCAGTAGAACAGAGGTCCAGTACGAATGCAGAACACTAAGTGTATCGACTTGACACAAGCGCTTGACGCTACAGTCCGGCAGCTTACGATAATTCTATACATTTTCGATAACGATAGCGATCTCGCAATGCATCTTGTCTAGTCTAGGGTATCTAGCTAGGGTCACACTTGTTTAAGCTAAAACAAACAGTGACAACACCGACTTAGAGTTCCGCAATTTTGATAATGTAGGTAATGTAAGTATATATTGCGTGCGTGTGTGCGTGAGTGCATGCGTACTTGTAAAGTAGTGCGATGCATGCGCCGGAGCACTTTTTAAGTTCAATAAACGCCTACAATGAAACAGTATGCAATATTACGTAAACGATGTACTTTGCATTAAAATGTACTTGTTTCTTATCCTTTTATTTTAAGATATTTAACTACATGTTACAGTAATTATGCCAATTTAGCGGTAATGACAAGTATGATTTATTTCCTCGCAAGTGTATCAAAAAATGTCGTCGTATGCAACGCGTATGTAATGTAATAAAACTCTCGGCTCCAAACCCAACTCGACTACTTAATCGTAATCACACCTTAATATTGGCATTTTGACAAAAAGGTAAACTTAGAATATCATAAAACGCTCACAAAATGTTAACTAGCATTTTGGATGTAGATGACTTTCTACGGAAGCGCGTAATCTATGCGCTAGAATTTCCAAATGCGCGTTTACTGACTTTATAACCCGCCCGACGCCCGACTTGTCTCCAGTCGTTAACTATAGTATAAAGCTCAATGAAATTCCGCCAAAACTTGAGAGGAAGTGCCGCTGAATGCTAAGACTCTCGTTACGTCCAGATAGGATCAGAGGCGGAAATTAAGAGGAAATTGTATTTGTTTCTTGTACAGTGGCGTCCTTACAATAAGGTTTTGAAAACAAAATTAATTTTCCCTGAGGATTATCACTGCAATTGTTTTGATACCCCTTTGTTTTGTGTTTATGTCTGCATTCTGAGATAAAATATGTAATACCCTTTTATTTTATTATTAGATAACTACAACCAATGGTAAGTATAAAAAAAAAATATTTAAAAAAAAACCGACTGCAATAAAAATATCAACTGATAAGTGAAAAGCAAGCTCTTTAATCTACATAAAATTGTAAGAGCATATTAGGTACTTACATAACTTGAATTGTGGAAAAGGTGTTCCAAGCGGGGAGAAGCTAACAGTGCTAATGTTACATTTTTTCATGAAATATGTTTGGAATTCATTGCTTATCCCCGCCCTGCAATACCTTTTTCAAAATTCAAGTTAGGTATAAGTACCTACATTGTTCGATGGTACATTGCTCTTACAATTTTCTGTAGATTATTAGTGGAGCTTGTTTTTTCGCTTTTCAGTCGATAGTTTTAATACAGTCGCGTTTTTAGTTTCTTTTTAATTTTAATTAAGTGTTTCTTTTATTTTCATACTTTTCAGTTTTAATTTAATCTTAACATTTAGATAAGTACTTACATAATATTTTTATATACGCTAATACATGTCATACATAAAAACGCTCGAAAACATAACCCTCCTTCGGGCAGTTGGGTAAAAACATGATAAAAATAGCAACGTATCGTAAAAGGAGAATCGAATTGACAGGTGAAATGTAATTAATCTTTGTTTTGTGGTTTTGTGGCTTCTATAATTAGTGTTGGCACTATGTTTTCTCCAATGTTAAGGTGAAATGAATAAAAAGATATATTTCGAACAATCTCTATTTTGTACAACTAATATTGTGCATGGTTTTATTATTGTGTGTATAACACGGTATAACGGAACGTTTTTATATAAAGACGAGTGCAAAGTTATAACCTCCTTATAACGGAACGCAAAATGGCAAAGCGCGTCAGCGACTCAGCGTTCGCTGGCTGTCAGTTCAAAATTCGAATTTTGACGGTTACACTGACTGTGGACGCTGTTGTCATAGTGGTTGGATGTTTATAAAACATTTTATAATCATTTTCAATTGAAGTGGTGTTATTATTTAATTAATTATCATATGACTAGACACTCAAGTGACTAACCGTTACTAAGGAATTGGAAAACCGTGCGGAGTTCTTAGTGATTTCGATGGTAAAAGTACGGACATAAACATGGCTAATCCCCTCAACATTGCGAAGACGAAGACTCGGTCTCGGTCTGCTCCTGTGCCGTCCAAGTGTGGATCGACGCTGAATATGGCAGCTAACATTAAAGTGGTGGTGCGAGTGCGGCCGTTGAATGAAAAAGAACGAGCTGCCAACAATCGCGTTGTGGTTGATGTGGTGGACGAAACAATGTTAGTTTTCGATCCTAAAGAGGAGACGCGTCCGTTTTTTTATCAAGGAGTTCAGCAGCCTACAAAGAATGTTCTACGGCGAGCTAATAAGGAGTTAAAGTTTGTTTTTGACAATGTTTGTGGCCAGGAAGCTTCAAATATGGATATATTTGAGATGACCACTAAAGATATCTTGGTTTCTTTGATGGAGGGCTACAACTGCTCTGTGTTTGTTTACGGGGCTACGGGCGCAGGCAAGACTTTCACAATGATTGGCAGTAAGGAGAACCCAGGAATAACCTATCTGACTATGGAACATCTCTTCGATACAATAAATTCATTTGAAAAGGAAAGGGATTTTGACATTGGTGTGTCTTATATTGAAGTGAGTATTGGCTTTAGTTTATAAGGTAAACTGAGAAACAAAGAAAAATGATTTATTACCACTTTAAACACTGGTTTTCAGTCCTATCCTGTTGTCTCATGCTAGCGAAAAAAGGTGCCGTATCTGGCGAGTTTGCTACTGTTATGTTAGTAATTAAAATTCTATTTTAATGGTATTTAATCAGGATTTCTAGATTGAATGTTTTTAATGCCCTGGCATTACACTGGCATGCTTGATGGTTTAGTTTTAATGGTTTACAGTTTAAACCTTGGTGAAATGGTATAAATGACAATAAAAACTAGATTGTTTTCTAAAGTAATTTCCATTTAACATCCTGAAAATAGGGGATTAAAATCATTTTTATTTTTGGTTTTCTATAAAGCCTAATTTTGTTAAGGCCTTTTTAAACTACATGTAACAAAGAATACAAAGTAATTTTGTTTTTTTTTGTATAATAGCTGTGGGAAATTGGGAAAATTAAATTGAAAGCTAAAAACAGTGTTCTTTTCTGTAAGAAGTAATTTAAACCATGGCATGTTCTGGAGACTGAAGGTGGTCCATAAGAATATTTGAATTTGGAACATGACAACTTGCATGGTTAAATATATGACGGTTTAATCAAAATTCATAATTAAATATATATACACAATCAAAGGATAAGTGGGTATATTGTTGCATAAACTAGTTCATTTTCTTTCTTTCATCTTATTTATATTTTTAATATTGTGACATGATCCCTATTGGTTTCTACCTTATGAGACTCCATGTAGAATTAATAAAATCAAGGCACTGTAATTTAAGCTATGAGAATAAACTTCCTTTTCCTTTGTTTCAAAATTGAAAATAATACAAAATTGCACTTAGAAATATAGAAAGTGAACTTTATTGCAGGGGCTTATACGCTATAGGCTAGGGCCTAAGAGGTGGATTATTACCACAAACAATGATTGAATCATTTAGCAGTCCAGGGTTCGCACATTACTTACTTACATAATTATACTTACTTACATCCTCTCATTCATTCATCTTGTTTACTTGACCAATGTACAGTCGAGTAAATTGATTCATAGACCACTTTGGACTATGTCAAAGTGACGTAATCAATCAAAATGTAAGAGACTTCTTAGGATTTTATTTAAAGTGTCACTTTGACAAAGTCCACAGTGGTCTACGAATCAATTTCCTCGACTGTACAGCCAATCTCGTATTTGCACAGTAGAATAAGACCTCGTAATGGGTTAGTAAGGTTTCGGATTAGGCCAGTTATGCTTGCCTCAGAGTACATGAATGCGAGAGAGAAAGTAATAAAAACCTAAAGTTTATTTTAAGAACTATTGCACAGTTACTGCACATTTAAATTTCACATTACATACAATTGTGTCACTTAGTAATTGACACAGTACGTTTTCAAAGTGCAAAACTTACTGATCTATTAAATTTAATTACTTTTCAGGTGTACAACGAGAACGTATTTGACCTCCTAAAGCCCTCCAAAACTCCGCTGCAACTCCGGGAAGATGCAAAATACGGTGTGATGGTAGCCGGTCTGACCCTGAACAACATCAACACTGCTAGGGAACTGCTTAATATGCTGGAGAACGGGAACAAGAACAGGACTCAGCATCCCACGGACGCCAACGCAGAGAGTTCTAGGAGTCATGCTGTTTTTCAGGTTAGGGTTGTGTAAAAAATTGTATCCCCAACTTATTATTAGCGTTCATCTGGCTATCACTGTTCCACTTGCACTCGTAACTGACAGTATATTGTTCACTCATGTTTTATAGAAAAACAAAGATTGCCAATCGCTGTTAAGAAACCGGTCATTATAAGTAAAAACTTTCTGAATCATTTAAAATATATTTTAAGCAAATCTACACTATTTTATAATATTTATATAAACAAAAAACTAAATTCTTACGTAACATAACTATAGTGTTTCCTGTCCATGAACCTCCCACTTAATTTAATGTTGCTCCAATGACTACAGGATTTTTTTGTTGTTGTTGTTGTTGTAATTAAAATCATGCATAAAGAGGTTATACTTTTTTTTATTGTTATTTACTGAGAAAAGAAATATTGAATATTATCAGTGTTAGTAGTTGCAATGACGTAATTTTGTTTGTAACTACATTTTGTTTTTTTAAGTCTAGCACTAGCTATGACGTAAAAAAGACCATGTTTCGTTTAAAAGCTCTATAGCCATTAGCAGAAATTTGTTTGTTTTCTCAGTAAATAACGAACAAAAATAATAATTGAGAGAACATTTCTGGGAACACATATTTTCTATTTAAATCTAAATGTACAAACCTAGTTTCTCATAACAACTACAACATATACAAAATTTCTGGAAATAAGACTTGATTTAGGGCGTGAGTAACGTTAACGCCCCGAGCTAAACTCATATGGTATTTTTTTTGACAGCATCACAGTCCTCTTAAGTCAACACCCCAAATATATTTTTTACCAGGTGTACATAAAGATGCGTGCTAAGACCAGTAGCCAGGCCCGCGTGGTGAAGCTATCCATGATAGACTTGGCGGGCAGTGAGCGAGCCGCGGCTACGGGCTGCGTTGGGCAGCGGTTCAAGGAGGGAGCCAACATTAACCGCAGTCTGCTGTCATTGGGGAACTGCATCAATAAACTAGCTGATGGCGGCAGCTATATACCTTATAGGTAAGATCTGATTTTTTTGTACCGCGATGGTGGCAAACATTATTTTACTATATTATATTACTAGCTTCTGCTCGGACATCGTCCGTGTAGATTTCGTTTAAGAAAAGTAGTATGTTACACCGACAGAGCGTTTTGCGCGCGTGAGCACTCGCGCGTAGACACTCGCGCGTTCCCGAGGTACTAGAGCTACGTACATTGCGTACAGATGCTGGTCTTTGTTTGGAAACGCGCGAGTGTCAACGCGCGTGTGCTCACGCGCGCAAAACGCTCCGTTTAAACCAGGTCTTCATCCAGACTATAAGTTATCTTAATTTCAAATTTTACGCAAATCCGTCCTGCCGTTGTTGTAGCGTGAAGGAGTAACAGTACCACACAAACTTTTGCATTTATAATATTAGTAGGACTAACGGCCCGCATGCGGTTTCGCCGTGCTACAAGTTTTCGACTTTCCCCGTGGATTTTTTAATCATACCTACAGTCATACAAACCTTGTCTTGACAATAACTAACACAAGAAAAAAAGATTTATTTGGTGGTCAATAGCACCCAGAAATAGGAGCTCCGCGCTAACGCAGCTCCGTCGATTCAGTAAAATTGATTCTGAATTGAAAAACATGCAAGTGGGGCAAATCTAAAATGGAAAAAATACATTTGGTAAAAAAAAACAATGGGAAGACCTGCGATTGGGGAAAAAATAAAATGGGGAATATGCGAATGGAAAGTTTGCTAGGGTAATCGATCTATGTAATACCTGAAAACCGACTTTCACGCAGGTTCATGTTACGTCGTCAGTGAACGGAAATAAAACATGGAAGCATTCTGACCGCTCTATTATAGCGCAACGAAAACTATACCGCGGTGGGCAGTCCTTACAAACTCTACCGCATACGACTTCAGTTCGATCGGGATGACAGTGAGTGACGGACGGCTTATCAAAACAAGATTTTTTAACATTAAAAATGTATTTATGTGTTGTGAAGGGGTGCAAAAATCATTCAGATCATTCCAAGGACAGTGGGATCACTTCCCACATGTAAATTAACCGATAACTTCGGCGAAACCTACAAAAAAAATATCACATTTTCTCTATAGGGATGACATTATGCCAAATGAAGTAGATTAATTTATGAATTTATTTTATTTTAATATTATCTATATTATTGTTATAAACTCCTACTAACAGATTCGGTTTCTACTTTTCTTTTTCACGGGATGGTGCTATGCAAAACGAGTTATTTTAAAATTGGTATATAATTTCGCTCATATTAATTTATTTCGTTATGCCTATCGCAGTAAATTTTTTCAGGGCCTCTATTCAACACGGTAAAAACAATATCGTTTTTGATCTGTTATCGTATTGTCACCGTTTTGATAGCTCTTATTTACTTGACAGTAATGGCGTCTGACGTCATAACAATACCATAACAGGTCAACTACGATATCGTTTTTACCGTCGGGAATAGAGGCGCAGGTCTCTTGTCCAAACTGTGGGCTTCGCTTTGGTGTTCCAGGTCATGTGGAAGATTCAAGTGAGATGCTTTTTCATCGACGACAACCATCGCCGCTATGGCCATAAAATACGGACAGAAAACTATGTGTTACGCCTTTAAACATAATTAAAATCTGATATTGATTCAGCTTTTAATACACCGAAAACTTAAGAAATCTAAACCTAAAATTGTACATTTGGACTAGCTTGTCCCCGCCTGCAATACCTTTTCCAATATTCAAGTTAAATTTAAATTGTTATAAATATCAATAAGTACATTGCTCTTACAATTTTTTGTAAATTAAAGAGCTTGTTTTTCGCTTTTCAGTTGTTTTTTTTATTGCAGTCGGTTTTTTTGTTAATATATATCAAACTCGATATTGCAAAAAAATCGTTTCAAACAAATAGCCTTTCACCCTATGAACTTATTTTTGAATGATCATTATTGTATTAAACCATCCATGTGACAGCCGTATTCAAGTAGACAGCTTTTTAATAAAAGAAACTGTTGGCAAATCAAATCTCATGTCAAAGTGATTGTGACCAATGAAAGCATCACAAACTTTTTTCATTGGTGAAGAGGTATAAAGCCTTTGCAAAACCGCTGTCTACTCAAACACGTCACCAATATATGTGATAAACTACTTTTGACCTAAACTTAATGTTTATTAAGTTGATTATTAAAACAACTCGATACATAAGTCGTTTTAGCTATAAACATTGTGGGAGACGGGACATATTTCAACGTCATTTTTGTATGGCGTTATGCTTCCATGTTTTATTTCCGTTCACTGTACGTCGTCCGCAGTATAATAAATGTTTGTTCCAGAGACTCGAAGCTGACGCGCCTGCTGAAGGACAGCCTGGGCGGCAACTGCAAGACCGTCATGATCGCGAACATCTCCCCGTCCAGCGTCAGCTACGAGGACACGTACAACACGCTCAAGTACGCCGCGCGCGCAAATAAGATCCAGGTAATCTCAAATTTAACATTTAAAATTTCATTTGGTACATGCCTATCTTATATTGTATTTTTTTAAGTTTTGGTATCAAGTAGATAAATAAAAAATTGATGTGCCTCAGAACCCCTAACAACGTTTGTCCGAATTTTCATTTGCCCATAACTGGTTTTCAGATGAGTCAACTTTTTAAGTTTTCCAATTATATCTGGTTCAGTTAGGTTAGGGTTGTATTATAACAATACCAAAAAGTTTTAAAATTTAAGCGGAAATGGCTTTAGTATAAACGAAAATTCGGACAAACGATGCATTAGGACAAATGACGATTAGGGGTTCCATACAACCATAAAAAATAAGTACATGGATACAGAATAAGGTACGCCAGGTGCACCGTTCTCAACATACAACTTTCGCTTCCTCAATATTCACCAACCTCTTCATGCACATAATATATTATGTCGGTTTCTGGTTCTTTTGATTTCGCCCTTATCCGGCACATCGCGAATTTGATCACTGTATATCTAATTTCAGGAAAAAAACAAATGTTTTATAGGTCTACACCTTTAAAAAGTTGTCTTAATTTAATAGCATTAAATTCTATCCAGTACTACCATTTTACTGACGTGTAAAAGAGCCCTCGTATGGCCAGTTTACTCAGCAAATATTTTAAATTTCGAATTTAGTTAACTAATTACCTGTTCCTTAGCTGACTGTGAAGAAGAACCTCGTGGACGGAGACGTAAGGGTGTCCCAGTACGTGAGGGTCATCGAGGAGCTCAACAAGAAGGTGCGCGAGCTGGAGGTTAAACTGTCGCTGTCGGCGCCGCCGCCGCAGAAGGAGCAGCCCAACTTGCTCAAGGAGAAAGGTAAATAATTAATAAAATAAATAAATATCAGGGGACAATGTCACACCAATTGACCTAGTCCCAAACTAAGCTAGGCTTGAACTATGGGTACTAGACAACGATAAACGTACTTATATAGATAAATATATACTTAAATACATAGAAAACATCCATGACTCAGAAACAAATACTCGTGCTCATCACACAAATATCTGCCCTTACCGGGATTTGAACCCAGGACCGCTAGCTTCGTAGGCAGGGTAACTAGGCCAGCGCGTCGTCAAAAAACAAAGGTATCTAAGTACTAAAGTTATTAGAACGAGAGTTGATCGCGTTATTTTTATGTTGAAAACTAGGCGGCTCAAAGGCTAGAACTAAGCGGGATTTGGTAAAAAAAATTCATTAGCTATGTGGTAAAACATATATACTGTCATTTCATTTACAAGTTATAACTTCTATCTGTTTTAAATTTAGCAATACTAATTTAATTATTATTATCATGAATGGAATAAATAAAGTTCATGATGACAATAATCTGTAAAACATTTTTTTTTCCGATTACAATTTTTTCCGAAAGCCATGTTAAGCTGGACCTATTTAGATTAAATGCATAATTCGATTGCTACACGTAGGTTAGGTTAGGTTTCATGTATAATCGATATCAAAAAATAAAGTCTTGTTTCGAATCATTGCATACGGAATTACGAAAATTCGGGATTTCGATCTATTCAGATTTATGACTCGGAATTATGTAGTGTATAATCCGCACCACGTAACATGATGCGGTCGCTATGGTAACGCGCGCTCCCCTCACACCGCGCCACTTACCGCCTACCTGTGGCACCTAAAATCGACTTTCGCGCAGGTTCATGTAACAGTCTGTGAGTATTTAGAAGGTGCTTCGGCTTTGTACTTCTCTCTCACTCGTTCTTAATAAGAGCGTATGAGAGCGAGCGAGAGACAAGAACGAACACGAAGCACCTAAGAGCTATCGCACTGTACGTGGGGCGTATTATACCCATATATTTCTCCGTAGCGTGCGCAGAATGGCGGCGCCGTGTCGTGTTGGAAGAAGAGCGGTACGTCGGCGTGGAGTCCGCGCTGCTGGGCCTGCGCGCGCGCGGCGCGGTGCTGGCGCTGCGCGCGCGGCTGCAGGCGCGCGCCTTCACGCACGTGGCGCACCTCGCGCACCGCTCCTCCAACGAGGCCATGGAACTGGTGAGACATCAAACATATTTTTTTTTAACACGTTCCCTGTCCGGCTGGTCCCAATGTGCATGAAGCTTTTTTTCAGGAGTCCGTGTTTCCACTATGGGGTCGCATCCCCATACTGAATGCACAGTTGGACTTTTGACATTGTCAGATGGTTTCGTATGGGGACAGTGAACGTGTTAAATCATCAGCGATTCCCGAAGTAGGTTCCGTGGAAAAATCACCCGGTTTCGGCGAAATGGACCAAAATACTATAGAGGCCCTACTTTGAAAATCGAAGTTTGAAGTTAAGTTAGCTCGTTTGAGATTTAGTCTCGACACTCGGCATCCGAAATTTTCAAATAAATAAAAATACTCACAATATGTAGCCAAAATGTAATTCGTAACAAAAATCTTATGCTAGAAATGACTACTTACAGCTGACACTTTTTGTAATTTTATTAAAAGAATTTTGTGTGAATAGGTGAAATTAAATGAGACTAAGATTCAGTTTTTTTTTAGTTTTACCTTATAAAGGTTATTTAAACGTGAAATCAAGAATGAAAGACATTCACTTTTAAAAAATTGTAATAGAAGATTTTATTAATATTTAAATTCAAACAATAAATTTGTTATAAAGTTGACGGTAGACGTTAAAATAAGACTCGTAATACTGATACTGATTCAAGTATCAAATTGTTTATTCAATTAACGATATACAGGCTACAAGCCGAAAGGGGGAAATATGAATAGCGGTGATAGAAATGAGTTTTTTTTTGGGATTTAACCCTTTATAAGTCTTTTGTAAATTACAGTTGAAAATTAAACTAATACTACCTCAATTTTAAATGCATTATTACTTTTTATCCCAACCATGTACTAAAAAATAATTTATCTCCCAAATTGAAGTGAAAGTGACTGTGCTGAAAAAAATATTAGTACGTTCTTTCGGAAAGTAGCTTTAAAGAAGGCGTATTTAGTGCGGATTTCAAAATGGTGGGGCACTTGCTAGATTGTCTAATGATTGAGAAAAAAAAATGCTCGCCCTATACGAGCGTTCCTCGATCGTGAATACCCCAACAGGTAGATAGGGCGCGGTGGTACTATTTCGTGGCCAACCCGTTCTCCCGACTTAAATCCACTCGATTTTTTTTACTGGGGAGCGCTAAAAGTACTTCAAACCATTAGAAATAAACAGTAGATAAAGGGGTTAAATTTTAAATTGTTTTGAAGTACACTTTTTCTTTGTTAGTTCAAGATGAAATAACTATTTATTATATTATATTGTTACATAGATGCTTACTGAAGACATACCTCGTCAAGAGCGAGCAGCTGAAAGCTACGAGAAGAAGGCGCGAGAACTCGAATCAAAGATCCTTCTAGCACAATCCAAATGCGACGAGAGCTGGAAGAGGCTACAAATAACACTACAACAAGCTAGCACAAACTGCCCCGAGCTACAAGACTTCGTAGACAAGATAATAGTGCAGCGACAACTCAGGCATATACAAGCCAGCGACAACTTAAGAAGCAAGCTACTATCGATCCAAAACAAAGAAATTAACATGTTCACAGAATACATGAGCGAAATGCCGAGCATGCTTCGAAAACTGTATTTAACTCTCAAAGGGTACGATAAAGTACCGCCAGCGTTAGCTACGGAATACATAGATTTGATGAAGAAAGCCAAGTCCATGAAATCAATCTCGTGGGACACGGAAGAAGACTGTAATGATTCCTATTTAAAATCCGTTAGTTTGAATTCGGATTTCGATTTCAACGTTCCGACGAAACATGTGACAGTCGATATAGTGACGGATAGCGACGATTTGACTGACGTTGAGAATCGAGAAATCACCCCGAAGAAACGCAAAGGCACGCCTATAAAACTGCCTAATAACCAAACTATAGTGATCGACGATTCCTTTGAAAATTTGGATGCGACGAGAACGCTTAACTCCGCGAAGAAAGTCAAGAGAGAAGTTGATGTTGGTTCCGACGTTGAGAATTGTGGCGCGGGAGTTATTGATCCGAGCGATTTGAATTCTACGTTTGTGCTCGCTGGCAAGATGGCGGCGTTAAAGAAGCCTAAAATGGAACACAATTTCAAACCGGCTGTACCCATTCCGGTGAAGCGCGGTTTGACTGACACGACCAATACAGTCCAGAGGACTATAAATTTTAATGACAGAGGTAAGAATACTCTAACGTAATGTTGATTAAAAAAAAACTAATAATTAAAGTTCAAAAGTGTGGTTACTCTACATTTATCTAATTTAAATATAGTGGTAGGGTAACCGTATTAAGCTAAAATAATGGGGATGAATTAAAAGTTTTTTATTTTTTTATTATATTAGCAGCATGAACCAATTTGAAGTCTACCCTTACTAACTGGTGTACCCTTTCGTGTGTGAGTTGTTAGAATACAGAGCGGAGATTTTAGGCGGTAAAATCCATATCTTCTTTGACCTGTTATTGTATTTTAAACGTTTTGATAGCTTTTATTTACTTGACGGTAGTGGCGGCCGAGTCAAAAACAAGATTTATTTGCATTTTATACACTTTCGCAGAAAGTCGAGCTCTTATTTCTGGGTGGTTTGGCCTTCCGGGCCAGCTGAAGAACTGACATAACATAACATAACGGTCTGTTCCCACTAGTTCTATTGTCAGTACCATATACCTCAAGTTAACGGTTAGTGTAATAAAACTAGGGGGAACAGACCGATATAACCTAAACTTACCTCATATTTATGATACTATCTCTACATCTATCTACTTCTCTGTCAAAAAAGTACCGGGAAAAGGTCAATAATACAAAAAATGTAAGTTATTCTTCCAAATTTATTTTATCGCCTTCAAAGTATGCTCCTTCAGAAATGATACACTCACGCTCACGAATAATCCGATCATGGAATTTTTTTTTAAACGCTTTTTCCGGAATTGCGTTTAGTTCTCGGCACGAATTCTCTTTTATTTCTTCTACCGAATGAAAACGGGTGCCACGAAGTGGTAATTTGAGTTTAGGAAAAATAATTAAGTCGGCTGGAGCCATATCTGGTGAATGAGGTAGTTGCTCGATGGTATTTGTTGAGTTTTTGATCAAAATTTCGTTTATAATGATGGCTTTGGCGCAGGCGCATTATCGTGGTGCAAAATCCAAGAATTTTCTTTCCACCAATCTGGCCTTTTTCGTCGAATTGGCTCTCTTAAACGCCGCATAAAACTCAAATAATATTCTTTATTTATCGTTTGACCTTTCGGAAAGCACTCCAAGTGCGCAACACCGTAATAGTTAAAGAAAACAGTCAACAGACTTCTGTTGACGACGTTGAGGGCCTACCAGAGCGAGGCAAATCTTCCATCACATCTCGACCGCTTTTGAACGCATTGTGCCACTCATAAGCACGTGTTTTTGATAACATCGAGTCACCGTAAGCCTTCTGTTCCATTTTCAGCGACTCCGAACACGAAATTCCATTTGCGATGCAAAATTTGAGACAAACTCTTTGTTCGATGTTTTTGTCCATTATTAAATCACGCAGAAATTCGTATCACACACTAGAGATGATCGAACAAAAAACAGCACTGTATTTAATCTATTTGACAGATGAAACTCAAACTCCGCGCCAGAATGGAAAACAGCTGTGCCAAACCAGCAAAAAAATAAAATAATAAAAATTGAATTCGGAACCATAAAAAAATTATCAATTCCCGATACTTTTTTGACAGAATGTATACCTAATATAAAAATGAATTGCTGAATGTGTTGCTAAGCGCAAATCTCGAGAGTTTCTTTTTTTAGAATATTTCTTAAAGTACGAGGATGGTTCCAACGGAGAGAAAAATTTAAAAAATCCACCGGGAAAGTCAGACATTTGCAGCGGGGCGAAGCCGCTGGCGGGCCGCTAGAATTAGTATAAAAACTGCGAAAATCAATATCATAATAGGTCAAAACAATATGGTTTTTACCGCCTAAAATGTCGGGCCAGGTGTTCAGGTAGTTGTTTAATGGCAGGCAAGTTCGCCCGGCCGGTGGTGGGCAAGGCGCTGCCGCAGCGGCGCGCGCCCGCGGCGCCCGCGCCTCGCGCTCCGGGGTTCGGCTCGTCGCTGGGCCGCGACGGCGCGCCGCTCGCCGCTCGCGCACAAGCAGGTATATACCACGCCACACATCTCATCTTGACTTCAAACCCTGACATTCCATCTAAGGGTGGTATTCCACCTATCCAAATCTTTGTCCAATTTCTTTTCTTCTTTGATGGGAGCCCTTCCACTTATCCAATATCTTGGTCCAAGTTTTTATACTATTTACGTAGCCGTTTTGAATTAAATGTCATTCGTAATATTTGATAAAATCTAGGCGTTTCTAGAAAATTTGATGAAGTCATCCAATTTCTTTGATCAAATGCACTTGGACAAAGAATTGGATAGGTGGAATACCACCCTAAAATGAGAATACGCAACTAATCGTACATACTAAGTTGTTTTCATGACGCATCTCGAAAAGGACATGTCACTCGAGACTAGTTTATTAATACCTCTATTACCTCTAGGCAGTTTTGACTTGAATGTTACCGGAAAAGCGAAACCTCCTCGACAAGTGTCGCTCTTCTTACTGGAAGGACCCAACCTTTGTATCGTATTAAATTTTGAGATAACTTATGATGACGTGATCTACCAGTGACGCAATTGGTTTCAAAACGAAACGAATAGAAACGTTAGTTAACGTAATGCATCTTGGCAAGGGCATCTGGTGTGATAAATGAGGTTCAAAATATCATTTTACAGTACGATACAAAGTACAGTACAATAGCTCTTAAAACGATATTTAATTCAGTAGTTCTCTTTCAATAGCTCTAAAGGTACTTTTCTTCTTCCAGTATTGAAACATTCTAGTATCAAATCACATACATAAAAGTACATGAAAATTAACATTGACTCTTTGCAAAATATACTAAATTTGGCTAAACAATGCAACGTACAACTAAGTGATCTTTCAATTAACACATAACTTACTATCTAGCAAAATTGTCGCTAAGGTCGACAATTTATAACAACAGACTCGCCCTATCGACTTCATTTTAATAAATCATACAAACTAATTTTAATTTTAGGGTGGCGGACCTCCTTTTTCTCAAACCTCGCAAGGCCCATATCAAATTACGTTGTATTTTAGTAAAAGATTGATAAAAAGTCCTGACACCTGTCGCAGTACGATTTATGACTATCTTCTGTTGGTGACTTTGCCCGCGTAGAATTCAGTCCCATGCATGAGACATGTCAAGTTCCTTTTGAACGAATTCAAAATGTTATCTTCCGCAAGTAAGGCCGCATTTACACTTTCAAGCTATTGCTGTAAGTTTTGAAATAAACCTATATGCAAGACAGAGATGCAGATATTTGTTACTCACTCTTACCCATAGTTGCGTCTCAATACTTACAGCAATAACTTGCAAGTGTAAATGCGGCCCTAAGCCAAATACAGTTAGCATACTGTTATTTATTTATTTTTAATCACTGACAAAATTTGGGCGTTACGAGGTGGGCCATTCTACTTTTCGATGCCTAAAATAGAAATTAAAATTTAAAATCCAATTTGAAAAATTCGTAGATATCTTGAGATAATTTTACAGCACCCCCTCATTAATTCTCAACTAGATATTGTAAATGTATCCACTGTCTTTGTTCTTTTTGTATACAAAACACGAATTTGCTGCTCAAATTACCATTTCGTTACCAGTCTCCGCGTCCCTTTGCTAATAACGACCACTGCGTTACTATTATACCTTTTTTACCTAGCCCCACAATTTGGAATCAAACATTATTCACGTATGTCGACCAGGGGCCCTAATATGGCTATGGATAAACTTTGGATTTCTTTGGAAGGCATCCGTCACCTTCTGACACGTAAATAAGTACGAGAGTGACGGATGTTTTATCCTTATTCTGACGCGCGCAGAATCTGAAAATTGTGCGCATTTCTAAGATTATCCATTTGAAAATCACGACTCTAAATTTACGTTCACATTAGGTGACGTTTTATTAGGCATCGAAAAGTAGAGCCCAGGTATAGAGAATGCAATTTAACCGGTTATTAACCGCTTTTGTATCACATAACCGGTTATAACCGGTTAGGGTGCGGCTCCACTAAGGCGGAGACGAGCGGAGCGGAGCTGTGCCAATATTAACCAATAGAAGGCGCATGCGGTCACATCGACCGGGGCCCTTCCGCACGTTAGTTTAGATTCTATTGGTTAATATTGGCACAGCTCCGCTCCACTCCGCTCATCTCCGCCTCAGTGGAGCCTCAGCCTTATGACCGGTTATTAGCATCCCCTACCCAGGCAACACATGAACTAACCACTAACCCGTTTGGTTCCATGTTGTGCCGTCCCTAACACTAACAGCCGGCAGAGCCACTGACAAGGTGATCGGTTATAAAGCAGTGCGCGCGCGCGAGCGCCCCGCGCCGCACCCCTACACGCGGCCCGCGCGCCGGTGACGCCGGGACTGACTACAGGACACGAGCCTGTAACGAGCAAGCTTCGAGAACATTACGGCTGCAATCGAAGAATCGAAGAAGCTTAGCGTTTGTTGTAAGTATTCTTGCCTATTGTCTTATGAGTTATAAGGGTGGATCAACTTTTTGTCGTTGTTATTCTGTCCCGTAAGCCAGGAGACAACAGTGATAGAGTTTCTTAGATTTTTTTTTATAATATATATTTCTAGCACTCAGGAGGAAGGGCATAAAAGAATAGGTTTGTAATTGCCAATAAAAGTGATTTTTAGATCCTTTGAAATCATAGTTTTAAAGAGTGACCCAGGAAACCATGGCAACGAGCTACAAAGAAAAGTTGATTCACCCATAAAGTGATGATTTATTATATACCCTTAACCAGGCAAGGGATCCATGTGTCCCACATAAAATCTACTCAATAGTACCTTGTATGTTAGTACCTAAGGCTAAATCTCTACTGTGACGCGTGATCTGTCAGCCTGGATAAGGGTTAATTAGGTACAAGATGTGTTTAAAACATTACGATTTAATGGTAATGTAAGTAGTTACTTGTAGAATGTATTTTTATATTAAAGTTTTACGTGACTGACTGACAACGCACGGCCGACCGCTGGAGCTAGGGATATGAAATTTGGAGGTAATATTCTTTGGGTCCATAAGGGTCCACTAAGATAGGATTTTTTGAAAATCTTTTGTTCATAAATATTTCGGAAGAAAATTATAAATAGTGGTCAAAACCCCATCTAAATGTATTGTGTAGTTTAAAAGAATCACACTACAGACAGACGAAAATAACGACTTTGTGTTATACTATTTTAAAACGTAAAAGTTTGAAGCGTAAAATTGAAAAAATGCAAGTGTTGTGTGTAAAAAATGTTGATATTCATATTTGTCACAAATATAAAATAAAATAAGTAAACATAATGTTTTGTATAATTTAGAAATAGTTTTAGTTAAGTCCGAATGTAATCACAATTGATGTAAGTATTTTTAATTTGATCTGTTATTTGGTCTAACCAAGCATTATAGGCTGGGGTTCTATAAAGATCCGTAAGATCAAATTTCGGTCAGAAATGTCAAAGATTATATGAAGTTACTCAAATTTGATCTAACATATTTACTAACGGGCTTTTATAAAACCGGGCCTTAATTGACAACATGGATTATTTTAATAGGTGTTCGATAAGAATCATGCTTTTAAAGGTTTATCTAAAACGCATACATTTTTTTTCCTATTTTTGGTAATTATTTACTGAGCAAAAGACAATGTGGCGTGTAGGCTTTTTAGCCATTAGCAGAAATTTATTTTCTCTGTAAATAATGAACAACAAAATAGTATGTTTCTGAGATAAACCTCTATAAGAATAATTCCATTCAGAACACTTTTAAAAAAACTTCTGTTATTTTGCATCACTGTATGTTTTAGCTTAATAATCTCTCTACAAATCGTCTTTAATTATAATATAATATTATAGATGCCGGTTGTTTTAAAAGCTTAACTTTCGATAAACATGAGTTTTCCGAATCGCTTTAGCAGTTTTCGGATTAACACTTTAAAACTAACAAACTACGCAAACCGCGCGCCGGTGGCGGTGCCGCGTACTAATATTATTATAACCTCCACTTTAAAATGCGTCCTGTAAAAGCTTTCAGTTCTTGTTTGACCTACATTCTGATTTGTTAGGATTTCTGCAGAATTAAACGGTAATGAAATGTACCATTTATTTTTATTAATTATTACGTATTATGTGTTATCATAGTTAATTTTCCCGACTCTTGAGGATAATATTTAAATTTAAAAAGCTAGATTTTTTGCTAATTAGCGGAAAAATGCTGCTACAAGCTACAGCGCGTAGCACTCGTAGCGGTGGCTGGCGGTGGACGTGTTAACAGACCAAAGTAACGCTACAGCGTTTCCAAAAACGTTCCCATAAATTAAATCTTATGAGAAACGTGTTTTGGCAACCGCCGTCGCATTCGATTCCCCGCTCGTATCGCCCCTGATCGACGCCAATTCTTACAAATTGGTTCAGTGATTCTCACAGACACGTGGTTACGATGAATACTGATTATATACTTAACTGTCAAGTGGTTCCATTTCAATTTCCCTTTGATTTTCAACATGGCGTAGTAGAATTTCTGGAAACGTGCACGCTGATACGTTTCATGCTGTCAAAGGAGATGTACTGTCGGAAATACGTGTCTAACGCTACCCAATAGGGATCGAGTCGTGCGTGAAATAATGGCCAAAAGACCTAGACTTTAGCCCAGTCAATTGTTAAGTTACAAGCTTGGGTTATTTTGAGGATACAACGATTTTGATACTTTTAAGTTAAAACAGCGACCGTAATAACACTATTTTTAATGATTTACTTTATAAGATTTAGTAATTAATTTTATAACGTAGTGTTACTGTTAATAAGAGCGTTTTTTTATAATTTTTAAGTATTTAGATAATGTACCGGGAGTGATCCATAGCTTTAATATATCTTTAACTTGCTTAATTGTATTTTTCTTAATTTAAGAAATTTTCTATGCCCATTGTATTTTTTTAAACGTAACTATGTTTTATAATAATTGTACCTTAGTAATGTTAAGACGCTTTGTTTAATGTATATGTATTTTTTTAATCTTAATGTCACGATTTAACATATATTTATTAAAATAGGTAATTTTTAACACGATCAAGATTACTCGGTCTTGATGCTAAGCTATTAATATTGTTTTATAATTAGTGGACACAAAAAGGTAAACATACCTAAAGAAAATTTAATTATATATTCATAAATATGTTCGGTGTCTTAAGAAGTGGTCGGCAATTTCCTTTATTTTTTACAAATTTCGAGCTAACTATGTTCGTTTGTATGTAAACAGAACTACGTTATGTTTTCGAAGTCTGTAAACAACTAAGGGGTCTTTCATCAAATTGCGCATACAGTCTTCAGAATTTTTGCGCCGCGCCAAAATCGATCCGTGAACGTCAAAACTGTTGCGTTTGAAAGTACTTGGCGCGGTCCGTTGGATTTCCAAATGGACGGAAAGCCAGTGCGATGCGCCAACGCGCAATCCGAATGGAACTATGCGCCACGCCACCGCGCCAAGCCAAAGGCGTCGTGAATGCGTTCTCTGGCTGCCATTTTCTAATCAGCCTGCTCCGTGATGTCGCACCGTTGAGAACGTAAAGAAGCGGAAACTAAATGGCGTGGTATATTAGCCATAAATTCTAAACTCATTATTATAAGTACAGTCAGATAAATATATACAAGCTTCCAAGCCGTCAAAAATTATTGTTTGGTTGGTTAAAAAAACTAATTTTCCAGGCGTGAAAACATAACAGATTTGAATTTCTTTACTCAAAAACTTATTCCGCAATTTTCATCTAAATCGTCAGAGCCGTTTTTGAGAACTCTATTGCAAACAAACGTACATATAAGTATTTCTCGTTTCATGGTAAAGAATATTCGATAACAGTAGTTCTTTTCTGAGAATATAATAATGATAAAGTTACCGCGGAAATGAATCTAAATTAGAATACCTTTAATTTTCATCATCTATAAGTTTGATGGGCGTAATAGACTCTAATTTATATTAACTGCATGGCAGTATCAGGCTGCAAAACTAATAATTAATGCACAAAATTTTCATTTCACATTAAAACGAGATTCAACTAATGTTAAAGCTATTATCAATGCGTATTTGCTAATAGCTTTAGGATAATATAATTTGTAACCATATTACCTAATATGATGTAGGTGTCTCGCTGATATGCCTAACAATCTATTTTATAGCATTATGTATTTTTATGTTGTGTTGTGTGATTATTTTAGGTATAAATAAGTGTTTTAAATACATTAAAATACATATTTTGGGTTGACTGACATTTTGTTTTTTATTGAAAAAATATACGAATTGTATTGCTTAATTTTCCCAGCCTTGCTCAGCCCAGTGTAGCTCTCCTATTGGTTGATTTTTTCCTCGCCCACCGCTCGTCTACCTCGCATAGCTCTGGTGGATGAACCCTAAATATCCCTAGTATTGGGTTTTAAATGTTGATTTCCGTATCACATCAATAATTACCAGGAATGAAAAATATCCTATATTCCCTTCATATTTCAAAATAATGTAAGGATATTGTATGTCCTATAATTCAGGAATTAAAGTGGAATATACGATTTTTGTTAAGTGGAACAAACATTATCCGGGTGGAAGGACCTAGCCAAAATGCAAACCTATTTGCCCGTTTTTTTTCAGGTTTTTTTATAGTAATCACATAAAGTTTGTTTCTCCATACTAGGTGTCCGAGTGTTTGCTTTTCACTTTGTATGGAAAAAACAACTTTAGGTGATTACTTAAAAAAAATACTGAAAAAAAAACGGCCAAATAGGTTTAAAAACTTCGCTGATTCGTAATGATTCTAATTGTGTAAGATACCACTGAAAAACTTATGAAATAAAACATGAAATTAATGATTTTTCGAGACATGGACATAAGGGAAAATTAAAAAAAAACCGACTAAAATGATCAATATCTTCGAAATTATCAAAAATCGCTGAACATACATGGGGTATTATTGGAAACGACTTGGTGTGAGGAATCTAAAAAAAAAATTTGGACGTCACTATTTGGACCACCCTGTATAACCTATTATTTTATATGCAATAGGCCCCTGTGCTCAAAATACGCTGATGCACCGTAATTCAGTGACGTGACTTGGTTGGTGTGTACAGTCGCCCAATAAAAATGTTGAGCATACTTAGAACCTTGTCATTGTGACTGCCATTGTTATTGTCATACTTGTCATTTGATGTTCAGTTTGAAGTTTATTATGACTGCACTAAAGTGCTTAACATTTTCGTTGGGGTACTGTACGTGTACGTGTGTTTGTGTTTTTGTTACCAATTGTTTTTTCACGTTTAACAGTTCCAAGGAAAAAATATTAAGTTTAAAATATCCAAAGAACAGACATAGGCGTTATCGTTATTGAGATCCAGATCTTGGACCACTACTGACTTAGGCTTGGTCCATGGGCCTCGGAGCTTACCACGTACTCGATTCGAAACTTCGTGTGTCCATTTCCCCCTCACTCTCTTTCACTCTTCAATCAAGACTACTTAAATCAAGAAGCTAAAGTAACACTTCGATTTTCAATGTAGGTGTTGCCATGTTTGCCTTCCTCAAACTGCACAATCGAATATGCCGTAGATTTTTCTATAACTCATCCCGGAAACTTTTTGATCTCTAAATATTCAGATTATTCCTTCAACAACCTAAATATCTCAGCTGCACGGCATCAAATTCCACGTTGAATTATATTCGTAAGCCCAGAGCAAACGGCTGCAGTGCCATTGTCCGTAACTAGTGCGCTCGTGACGGCTCCAAACTGAATTTTTAATGCCCCTCGACAGCGGAATCGGTTAGCTCAAGAAAATGTAATACGCAATTAAATGGACGGGTGCTTTAATTTCTAGAACGTTCCACGCCGAGCGACTTCAGTGTTACTAATTACGACCGGTACAAATTGAAAGCTTTGTAATACGGGCTCTATGTCGGCGCGAGCTGCATGGATGACAACATACCTGCGTTTCATTACGGGTCTCGGGCGGAAATATGCTACGTATTTCATTTGGAGCAGCTTGGATCTACACGCTCGACACAGGTAGGTATGGCTTGGTAAACAAGTCTGGGAAAATTAGTGCGATGTAAGGAGTGTAATTGGCAACCCTGATCCGAGTTTTCCTCCTACGGCCCACCATACAACGAAATTTGGCAGTGGAATATGAATCTGTTAAGAATGAAATAAAGTCAATTTTCAGATTTGTTCTTTAATCATAAAAATAAAAGAAATTCAATGGTCGTATTATGTACTACTATTAGTACAAGGAACCTCAGGAGGTTAAAAATATTACTGTGTTATGTCATATGTGGTTGTCACTTGAGAGTATTGTAGTTGCACCTAAATCGAATTCTCTTTATTTGTCAAGCTTTAAGCCGGAATGACACAGCCAGTGGCAAGGCAAGACATCAATTTAGGTACTTTTCATTCATATCATCAGATCAGCTCGATGGTGCCATATTATTGTATTGTCGTCAAAGTTACGTAGGTTTACCAAATTTCAGCTCAATCGGTCCCCGGGAAGTGGTTCAGATCTTTCTTGCAAGATTTAACCCGAACATACATACATAGCAAGTTAATAAAAAGCTTATGAAAACAGTCGCGTTCACGGTTTTTGAGTAATGCATAAACCTTCGAGACGCGAGGCCCCTCGGACCGCGCGGCCGTAGGCGGTGGCCCACGTCGCCCACGTCTTTCAGCCTCTGTCCACACCCGCACACGCTACGCACGAAATCGCAGTTATAAATTCGCTCCGTATCATAACCTCGTAAGGCTCAACGGCCTATACGTAGGACATTATGTCAAAATTACTTCAAACTTAACTTGACTGACATAAGATTAAATTATTGAACTATCGAGATTTGACGTGTGCCTTACGAGGTTAATGAACACATTTAGGGATTTTCTTTGTTGCTTTCTTAATTGTTTTTAATTTTTTGCATATTTTGTTGTTTAATGGATAGTAATGATGTATTAATATGCAGTAAATTAACATTCAAAATGTGCAGTATAACGAAGAATTCAAGTTTGAACACGTATCGCCTTTGGAAGGATTGCTCCAAGAAAATCCCATCTGGTCTTCGTAAAGTTCTACCTACATCGCTTCACGGAGGCTAGAGGATCACCGTACAACGTCGAATTATGTTTTTTTTGATATGTATTTGTAACTCCTAACCTTGACACTGGCAGAATTGTCCCAATGGACAGAAGCCATTTAATAAAGAATTGAATTGAATTGAACACATTTAGCGCCATCGACCCGATAGTTGGGTTCACTGTTCGTAGCAGATTTTCGCTACATAGCGAAAAAATGCTGCTACATGCTACAGCGTAGCACTCGTAGCAGTGGCTGGCGGGGACTGTGAATGTATGTAGGGGCCTCTATTCAACTCGGTAAAAACAATATCGTTTTTGATCTGTTATCGTATTGTCACCGTTTTGATAGCTCTTATTTACTTGACAGTAATGGCGTCTGACGTCATAACAATACCATAACAGGTCAACTACGATATCGCTTTTACCGTCGGGAACGGACACACGCCCGAAAATTTACCTCAGTGACACACAATAGGAAATATACATGACTTTTTTTCACACCTTCAATTAAAGCTGATTCATGTAACAAACAGTTGAGAAAAATCATTGTTTGAATAGCTATAAAAATGTATGTATGTATGTATGAAGCTCTTTATTGGACAAAAATATAAAATATAAATATAAATATAATATAAAAATAACCATGATATAAGACAACAATGATTAGTTCCTATCTCTTTCTAGCAAAACAGAATTTAACATCGAGTCTGTATGGTCGACCTGTTATATGACGTCACAGTGCATATCGTATCTCTTTCTAATCGCTGTCTAATTAATTAGCAGTTTAAAATGCTTATATCATCCGTATTCATTCTTGACCGATTTTAATTTTGGTGATCTCTTTTACTGTATTTTCATATAATCTATATATATATATATATATATATATATATATAAAAGGCAAAACTGACTGACTGACATATCAACGCACAGCCGAAACTACTGGACCTAGAAACTTGAAATTTGGTACAGGGGTTCCTTTCATGATGTAAGTGAGCACTAAGAAAGGATTTTCCGAAAATCGACCCCCAACGGGAAGAAATGGGGGGGAGTAGCGGGAAACTAATTCTACGCGTACGAAGTCGCGGGCGTCCTCTAGTATATGATATTATGGTTGCGAAATGCGATTTTAAAAATTCATTCGTATTCCCTATTGAAACCATGTCGCTCGCGCGTGTAGCGTAGGCGTTGTTCGTAGCGCGTGTAGCGTGGGTGTGCGTAGCGCGTGTAGTTTGGGCATGCGTAGCCTGCGCTGCGCCGCTGTGAAATTCAGTTTATTTTTTTTGGTTGGTTTTCTGGTTAACTGTGGAATGGTTAACTATTTAGGCCAGTGGCGTATTCAACTCCCAGTGCCGTGGAGTAGCTAAGCCATGCTTTGTCCTTATCTCGTCTCTTCGTTTATTAATAAGGGCATAATGTCATATCTCTATCTTAATGTCATATTGGCCCGGACTTAATTTTGGTTGACGGTACCTTGACGCTAAACGTACAAAAATGAAGTTTGCGTCCAAAAATATATGCAAATAATGCACTTTTAAAATGGTACTTTATGTTTGATAAACTCTCGACATATAAAATTGGGTCAGGTCTGGGGAAGCTCTTATAAAACGCTAAGTTTCATAATTAAAAATTTCTTAGCAGAGGGTGCATTAAAGAAAGAAAAAAATACCTTCCTTTATAAACGTTTGCTTTAAGTGAAACAATATTATTTTCTCGTTTATCTACGCAGATAATTACTTTTTCTATTTTAATAAACGCAGACGTTCATTGCCTTTGCTTGGCAAAAAGTGTCGGATAGAAGGTTAATTAATACGGTGACCCGACACCGGCTTACGGAAGACGGATCGGGTAGGAAACAAAAAATTACGGCCCGAGGTGTCAACAAAAAATCCGCGTCACAAATGAATTGATTCGTGTAATCAATTTTTTACCTTCCCGAGTTCTGGACTCACGGAACCGCTCATTCACTCAGTTCTGATTAAACCGGTCAATCATTCGGTCTCACCGTTCACTAAACTGGAAAATTAGTTGGCTTCAATTAGATGGTGTAAGGTGATAAACTATTTGCCGAATTTTCGTTGGGTTTTTTGTTGGGCCTGAATCGGGATGATTGTTGCGAGACCATGGCTGTTTTTAAAATCAAATTCATCAAGATTAGCGTAATTCGGTCAGTCGTTTATTTTACCATTGGGCCAGTTGGGCAGTCGTGTATAAACCTGAGCGAACTACCTAATTCAAGAGTGGATAGTTGAGTCAAGCCGTAGTTACTATGAACTGCTTAAGCCTGCCAAGTTCCAGTCAGTAAAAGGTAGGTACAGATGTAGTGAATAATGTTTTGTCTCAGTCAACTTTAGTACCCACCGATAAGCTAATTGAGAAAGCAAGATCAATACGAACTTCTCCGACAAAAAACGATGGTAAAACATTATTCACCATCTGTTAAGGGCTATAGAAGGTTATCCTACTTAATATATGTATATAAATGCGAAAGTTGGTGTGTGTGTGTGTGTGTTTTACTTTGTCACTCCTTCACGCTGCAACGGCTGGAAGAAGTTTAAAATGGAGATAGCTTATACCCTGGATTAACACATAGGCTACACTTCATCCCGGAAAATGCGGACGAATTCGCCGGCAGAAGCTGATATTACAATTTACAATACAATAACGATCGTTTAAGACAAGTGGAATAGAAGCGGATGTCCCCTGATATATACATGAATCTTCTTTACATTTACATAGTATAAAACAGCTTTCCGCAGAATGTCTCGCTGTAAGTAGGTAGGCTTAGATCTTTTAAACTACCCAACGGATTTTAATACGGTTTCATCTAAGGGTTTCATTGATGGATAGCGAGTGATTCAAGAAGGGTTTTTACGTATAATAAATCTTGGTTTACCTATATACCTATACGGGTTTTACAGAAAATTCACATAAATCGAAGCGAAGCGAGGGCAGGTCGCTAGTACACATAAATAAGAATACACAATTGAATTTGTATAAAAATATTATTGTTTTCAAATTAGTTACAAGTTCTGTTTTTATTAAGAAACTATTAAGACAATATCAAAAACGTTTTTCTTTCTACAATGAGTTCTGTTTGTTCCTTATAAATGCTTCTGTTAGAAAAATATGTTCGTTCCTTGCCGGATACAGGAAGCGTTGCGACGAAAGTCGCAAATACTTAGTACCTACTTACTTACCTGTGTCTATACCTATTTACTCTAACCGGCGAGTCTTTGCCACTAATTTCTTGACTTGAGCAAAGTTTCCTCTTTTACCGTTGTCTTGGTTATCCTTGGTAGTGCTATAAGCTACAAAGCTAGTGGTTCGAGCTGCGATTCCTGCCTATTATTTCAGCATTTTGACAATGATAGGTGACAGGTGACAATTCGCTATAGATTGTAAACTTAACAAGCTTTCACATCCCTGGGATTCATTTCAGCTGCGACAAGTCCACTAAAATGTCAACTGTCACCTGTCATTGTCAGGGTGGTGAAATAGGGGGCTGGTATGGGCAAATATTTACGTGAGTATTTGTTTCGGAGTCTTGATGTTTTTCTGTATATGTATGATTAGGGCGTTTTCACTAAAAAGTGTACCCAATTAAGGAATGAAATTAAGGAACTTTAACTTTGTCAGTTTGGTGACGAAAATTAGCTATATATTGACGGCCGCAATGTATGGCTAATTTTCGTCACAAAACTGACAAAGTTAAAGTTCTTTAATTTCAGCCTTAATTGGGTACAATTTTTATTGAATACGCCCATTATCGTTGTTTAGTACTCATAGTATAGTACAAATCTAGAGCTTAATTTGGAACTAGGTCAGTTTGTGTTTATTTGTATTTAACATTGTAATAATACGGTTTATGTACACGTACCTATGTAAACACTTTATTGTACAAACAAAAGAACATATGGAAGGGATGTACAAAGCCGAATAAGGGATCTCTTCAAGTTAAAAATCCCCAATAGTGCCCCTGGACTTGCGTGTTCAAAAAATAAACGGTGTATTTCCGCCCGACTTGAAACACATGCCGATTGGAGCGTGTGAAGAGCTTCACGGCCCGTAAGTTGGTACGTGTGGGTGCCGCTTAAGTGACTTCTTCCTGCATGTTGGGACCTACACTACACTTCCGATGAACGTAACACTTGTCTTACGTTCTGAGAACAGATTCTACATGTAGGTAAATATAAAGCCAGATCCAAATGCTTGGTGTTTGCCAGAAACACTGCGGGACGCAACTATATGTTAGAGTGAGCACGATGTATTTCCATCTCACTCTAACGTATAGTTACGTCCCGCAGCATTTTGGGGTATTCGATCTTAGTTCTCAGGGTTGGCATTATTGCAACACCGTTTGCCACACCACCATAGAAAAGTGGGTGAAGGAATAGGGCCTTAAATTAAAGCTCGTTCCTCCATACTTAAAAAAAAATAACTTAAAACACTTAAATCGAAATAAAAAAATCTCAATTACTACTAACTACACTCAAGATCTTTAGTTACATTTTTATCTCGAAAATTAGACTAACAGACACACAGGGATGTCACCATCGTAATAATAAGACAACGTAACCAAAACATCTTTCTCACTTAGTATGAATGTACTAGATTGTTTTGTATTTTATTTTTCAATAAAGAGTATACTTTATTGAAAAATAAAATACAAAACAATCTTTATAACAATATCAAGTACTTCACTCACAGCACTTTTCCCTTTTAGTAAAGTTGTAGTTGTTTTCAGTAAAAATCGGGCCCATAACCTGTTTACACAATCTGATAAAAGCTGCCTTTGTCCCGACCGAAACTCTTCTAGTTATTGACGTGGACATTAAGGCCATCGTTACGTAATACCCCTTATTCCCAACAGGGCGGTTAGCGGTAACTCGTGAGTTGCACAACTTCTTTGTTTTTTTACGTTTCGACTTTGTTTCTAACGGCTGTTGAGATTTAGTGGATAGCTTGACCCCACCTTGCTATATACAAGTACCAATATATACTTTAGGTTACAAGGAACAAAAGATGAGTACTTAAATTACTTTAGGTTTGCGCTGTTTATGTGCAGTGGTAAAGCAGATCATGACTTAATTCCTAGACCACTGACAAAGATGTAAACACAACCAAACGAACCAATTTACCTTTACTCGATAATCACGTGCTTTTAAAGGTACAATTTGATCTCTTTCACTATAAGTTCAAGATTAAATAGTATTAACTACTAACTATTAATTATACGTTGTTTTAAATAAAAACACGCTTGATGAATATTTGAGGTTATGTGTCAAACAGTACTAATTTGTTTACATCTGTGGCAATTTCAATTGACACAGACTATACATGTGTGCTACAGTGTTGTAATCTGGTTGTATGGATAAGACAACCGGTGAAAACCTATTTCATTTTAGGCCTAGGCTCGGCAACTTGCAGATTAGTGATTGCAGTCTTGAGCTTCCAGACTTGAGATTCCAAATGTCTGGGTCACAGGTACCACTTACCATTAGGTGGCTTGTGGGCTCGTTTGCCTTCTCCACGAGATTATTATATTATCAAAGTGACGTAATAAAAATGCGTGTAGGTAGGTAGGTAGGTAGGTAGGTAGGTAGGTACTTAAGCGGGGTTTAGACTTGCAATAAAAATTGTAGAAGTTGATTTCTGTCTTACTTTAACGTCAGTTCTAGAGCAAGAAACACAATTTGCTGTCTTTTTCTAACTTGATAGTTAGAGTAACATAGCAATCAACTTCTGATTTTTTTATTGCCAGTCAAAACCTCGCTTTACTTTAAAGTTGCGACCACACCGGTGCTTAAAATACGGTGACGGTACGGAATCGCAGTGACGCGTCGTATTAGCACCGTTTTTGACGCAAGCTCCACACACCAATGCTTAAAAAACGGTGACGGTACGGAATCGCAGTGACGCGTCGTATCAGCACCGTTTTTGACGCACGCTCCCCACACCGCTGCTTAAAAAACGGTTTCGTTGCTTAAACAAAAGACGGGGTTATAGTAACAACATGGCGCCGTTTTTGACGTACCGTAATATACGCACCGTTAAGCAGCGGTGTGGGGAGCGTGCGTCAAAAACGGTGCTGATACGACGCGTCACTGCGATTCCGTACCGTCACAGTATTTTAAGCACCGGTGTGGGCGTAACTTAACTCCTATTCTAGCTTAAAAGTTAAAGTAAGACAGCAGTCCACTTTTGCAATTTTTATTGCTAGTCTAAACCTCGCTTTACGCTGTAGTAAAGGTTGACATAGCTAGCTATATCATGGACTTTTATGGTGGTCAAGGAATCCAAGTATTTGACCGTATTAATGTAATTGTCTTCTATGTGTACTTATGCACCGATAGTGTTTTAAGAAGGAAAAGGTTCTAGTATTATTATAATTTCAACCGAAATGTTAACTGGGAATAACAACATAATTTAACAAGAATGCACAACCGGCGAATCGCCAATCTATTTACGCCAACATTTTTGTAACCTAATTAAGTAGCAAACATGCTGAACGAATTATGATGAAATTTGGCATGGAGGTAGAAAGTTTAAGCTGGATCACTAGAGGATACTTTTAATTTATTTCTATTTTTTTTAACTTCTTCAGGGAAAATTAAACGAGTCCTATGCAAAGAAAGTCGCGGGACAAACCTAGTATTAAACGAATGACTCGTTCGTTTGCAATAGGGGTTAGCAACCCCTTCTACTCATATAGAAAGGTAGGTCAAGTAATTCTATCGCTAATGCGTTCTATAAAGCGGAGCGGTGTGAGTCTCCATTAGGCTGCGTTTATAACAAAGTAAGGCATCTAAGTGGTGCGCGAGGATAAATCCTCCAATAGAATTATTTTAATTTTCTAGTCTAGCTTAGCGGAGCTTACCTATTGGTAGTTTTTTCCTTGCGCTTTACTTAGCTGCTGTAAATAAATGATCAGTTTTGCCTTCACTTCTAACGGACCGTATGAAAAATCGGTGCGCCAAAGTTCATCTAAAATTGCAACTCCGATTATCTCCTAAAATAAAAAAAATATACCGCTGGCCGTAAACTTTTCAGAAGATCTGAAATATTCAATGTGTAGATAAGACTGGGTTAGGTTAGGTTTGATTTATAAAAATCCTGAAAAAGTAACAGTTGCTGAAAAAAATACGTTATGAATTGCGATGATTCTGACTTACAATACGTTATGAGTAAAAATAATTATATGAGCCAATATGGACCCGATTCCAACTATAAAGCCCCCCATACATGTTCAGGCCGATCATTCACGGCAACTTACGCTCAGTTCAGGTACCTTTGCCAAGACTGACTGAAGACTGACTTTAGAACTGAAGGCAAAACTGATCATGTATTGTTGCCTTTATGCGAAGCAGCTAAGTACAGCGCAAGGAAAAAGCTACCAATAGATAGGGGGTCCATATCAGTCTTCAGTCAGTCTTGGCAAAGGTACCTGAACTGAGCGTAAGTTGCCGTGAATGATCGGCCTGAACATGTATGGGGGGCTTTATAGTTGGAATCATAGTTGCTGACAGAATTCACTTAAGAGCTTACTTGGTAAGGAAAGCCACTGTCATCTATTGTAAATTAAATATGGCCGCAAAAATAGGGTTGGAAATAGAAAGTAAAGCAAACATACTTTGACACAAAAGTGTTTTAAAGTTTTAAACGAAGTGGTTCAAATTAAAACGAAGGGTATAACAATATTGATCACTAGGGATCATTAGAAATGACACTAAACTATACGTAGCCGGCGAGCCTAACTTGATCCGTCACTGCGCATATATATAAGTGACATGGTGTCTTTAACCTTAGTTCTTTTCGCCGCGACTCTCCTAGACGTTGGGACCTTAAGCCGCATAATACCTACGAGCGCAGAGGTTAAATTAGGATCGTTGGTCAAAAAAAGGACGAACGAAGTTGCTTAAAAAAGTTACAGCACTATAAATACTACAATCAGAAATAGTTCTAGATACTGTTTACAGCAACAATATAAAATCACTCTTTCCCGTATTGATAGGCAGAGACCACTTCCTTCCACTTGCTACGATCCAGACAAACTTCCCTCGCTTCCTCCACATTCATGTCTCTTCATACACGTGCGACGGTTTTGGGTACTCCTGACCTGGGGCTCTACTTTAAAATCAGTAATTCGAACTTCGGATCGCCCCGTCACTTTCTTGCGAATTAGTAACGCGTCGAGTGCAAAAGGGATAGCAATAGACGAAGTTCGAATTACGGATTTCAAAGTAGAGCCTCAGGCGCTTTCTTACGTCCCCGATCTGATCGTGGAACGTTCGCCTTACAGAGGGCCCTACCAAGATGCACTACGCTAACTAGCGTTTCTATTCGTTTCGTGTTTAAACCAATCGCGTCACTGGTAGATGAAGTGATACGAAAAGTCACGTGATCTACCAGTGACGCGATTGGTTTAAAAACGAAACGAATAGAAACGCTAGTTAGCGAAGTACATCTTGGCAGGGCAGATACTGTTTAATAGCCGAATAAATGATTCTATTCTATTCTATTAAGTTGAAATAATTCGTGATAAGGTATTAGTGATAAAATAAGAATAAACAGCCATCATCCCCTTGATCCCTTCCATTCCCTTAAACGGCGTCCGAATCGGTCCATCCGTTTGTCAGCAACGATGCCACACAGATTACAGATGCACGCGTTAAGGTGAAAACACTCCTCTTTTTGTTCGGGTGTTAAAAAAAGGTTAATAATTCTCGGTTTCACGGTATGCATTGTCGGAATAGTGCAATGAGCACACGCCCCCACGGAGCGACTTTGGACTAATTTCAATTAAAATACTCGATAGTACATTCTTACCGAAGCTTTGGACGGAGTTGGTTCCTCTCTAGCCTTGCTTGCCTGTTCACTTATTTGAAGGTCTTTTACTTTAAGGTTGGTAGAGAAGATTTGGAATGCTTGGAATAATCGATGAATTAAACAATAGTTTGGTCGATAGTTATTAGTTTTATTCGGCCCTGATTTTGCATACACAATACTTATTTGCTATAACAGGGTTCACTAATGTTTTATCAAATCATCATTTGGCAAACAATGTCATTTTACAAACTTTCATTTCGCAAAGATGTAGGTATTTCCCACCACATTATTTTATATTTTTTGTGGTCAAAAGTCTAACCTAACCTAACTTATTTAACAAGCCCATGTATCCTATGTAATATGTAATGGTTTAAGCACAATTACTTTTTTGCGAAATGAAAGTTTGTAAAATGATACGTTTGTCAAATTAACTTTTGACAAAAAGTCAAGATACCATAGACACCACTGCCGAATAAATGGCAGCGTCAGGACCGCCCCCGAATGCATTTTCGATTCACGACAGCCTAATCAAAGGGTAAGATTGTTCCCTAACGAACGAAAGATGTCCGTTTCTTTTTCTTTAATCTCTAGCAAGTTGCTCGCAACGTTAACTCCTCTTTAATTGGTGTTTAACTTCAAGTTAGACTATGATTAAGTCCTGTGCATTAGCTTAATTGTGCTAGGCGAAAATTGGAGGGTTCCTTCATTGATTTTATCTCATTAGGAGGATTACTGTCTCTCTGGAGCATCTTTGCTTAATTGGGGGGTAATGGGATGAGTTAGATCATTGTTGTCTTTGTTTAAGGAGATTTACTCTGTTTATTATACATCCCCCTTACTAATAAACGTTGAGTAACCGTGGTGTAGTTAAACCATGCTTTGTCCTTATCTGTCATTATGACATTTGAATTTGACAGATAAGGATTAAGCATGGTTTAGCTACACCACCGTTACTCAACGTTTATTAGTAAGGGGGTAAATGTATACAGTGGTGGTCACATAATTAGAGACGCTTGCGTTTCTCCTATATGATTGCCTACAAATATGACTTTTCAATTTTGACAACCAAGTAAAAAGTTCCTAATCAATTTTATTGTTAGTTGCACTTATCGTTAACTAATAAACTAAGGCTTAAATGTACGTAGAATTTTTCTTTGTTGAAAACTAATCTCTAATTTTATAAGGATTTGAAACAAAAAATGTTTGACGTTCATACAAAGTTTATAAATGTTATATGGACGCGTCAGCACTGTTACTAGTACACTGTACATCAATTTAGACCTTAAAGGTAAAAAGATAAGATAAAAGACATTTATTCAATAAGTAGGCCGCACGGGCACTTTGACACGTCAAAAATCTACCACTGCTGAGAAGAAACGCCGCAAGAAACTCAGTAGCTTGTTGTGTGTGCTTGTAAAAAAAACATCTACATTTATTTCAATCATACAAGTGTAACTTTGGATATCTTGGCCCTTTTTACAAGTCGGTAGTGTCAAATAGTGCGTAACTTTATATATTTTTTTATCCTTAGTCACACTTAAATCTAAATATAGGTCGAAATAGGCAGACAGGTTATGCTATTTTCGCCCCAGGCTCGAAGGGCTAAAGTACCCTGACATTATTAAATTGATTCCTGGAATAGGGAAAACGCGACAGGAAAAAAAAGACGCCAGGGGAGAAACACGACTGCGAAAACTTAATTCGGCAAAAACCCAGAATGGAAATTTTAACACAGCACCTAAAAGAGAAGAGAGTTGTTAATAAAAACACATAACAGATTTTTTAAATATTTGAACCTTCTACATGTCTAGATATTTATGACTCAATCAACCATAAACAACTTTTTTATAAATCTAAAATGAGTTTGCGCTTGACCTGAGGGCTTATTGTCTAACGCACTCGCAATCACGATCGTTTTCATTTTGAAAATCGAAGGCTTGTCGCGACGTACGGGTCGCGAAACACCTAGCACCTGAATGTCTGTGGAGTCTGTGGTAAGTTGTCTTTGACAGATGTCACTTTCAGTTCGAATAGTTAAAGCGCAGGTATGGCGGCAAAGGTCTCGTCTTGTAAACTCAGTGTTTGTGCCAGCGGTCACATCATTATGAGCTAAGTATTATATGTATTTGAGCATCATAGTATTCTCAGTATGTTTGAACATTCTTTGTGTCTTAGAAATTCTATATATATATGTATATCAAGTATCTGAAGTAAAGAGCACTATCAGTTCTAACTCTCATCAGGTAGGGAGCTACGTGAGTTCTTATCAGCATAAGCTACCTTTAGATCACGAGGCTACCCTACATGGTAACTGAAGGAAGTAAGCCTTATTGTAAGGTGTTTGTATAGTATGGAAACAGTATCAAGTATAGAGAGGTTTTATTATGAGTACTCATAGTGTTAGGCCTATCGATGGATAGGTCATTGTAACCTGTATGTGTTCCGTGGTCACCCAGGGTTGTGGATATTGCAGGCCGTCCGATCATAACGGACATGTGTGTGCTGGGTGGTCTTGGGGTCATCCAGGGTTGTGCATATCGCAGGCCGTCCGATCATAACGGACATGGTGGAGATGTCTGTGGATGTGAATCCAGGAAGGAAATAAAGAAAGAAATCCTCATCATGAAGCAATCAATGAATATCAACAAAGATAATTAATTGAAGTTCAAGCTTGTTTGAGACCCTTAGCGCCATCTGTGGATGAGTAGCAGGACTAATACCGAATGAATTAGAAGAATTTTAGAAAAAATAGATTTTTAGGTGTGTCGCATCGTCGGATGTAAAAGAAAATCATTGTATTTAATTTAACAAGATTAATCTAAATTAGTAGAAACAAGAAAACATTTTCGTGATTAAAAAAGTTTCTCTAACGAGATATGTAAATATGGCGTCCCATAAGACATCGAAAAGGGAAAGCTAATAAAAATACTTCTGTAATATGTTTTATTTTCATTATATGTTTAAAAATAAAAAATGTAATAATTTATTGTCAATGACAAGGAAATGTATATTTTTGGTATGTAAATAATAATTTAAGCACGGATTTGTACACAGAAATAGTTTTAAGTTCTATGGTTAAGATGGTCAACCTGGATGTTCCGGAAGTACGTGTCGGCGTGGAAAGGAAATACATAGTATTTTATTTGGACAAGTGTTACCACTAGCAAATTTGTCAGCAGATCATCGAATTTTAAGCTATGATTATGATTTCAGATATACGTATTCGCGATAGTTTAAGATAAGTATAAGACCATAAGTTTTAGTTTAGAATAAGATAAGATCGGAAGAACGTGAAGAATTACGAAAATAAATTATACCGGTAGTTTAGTTGGGAACTTTCGGCATCAGATTTAGTAAATTATTATTCTTGAAGTGGCAACACTGGTAACACTAGGTACCCAACAACAAATGGCGAACCCACGCCGTCTAAAACTTCTACTAGTGAAAAGTTATAGTGAAAGTGAAAACTTATAGTGAAATTGTATTGGATTACCAATAATACCAGGTGAGAGTTATTTTATATTTATTAAGTGCATTCGAGAAATTCCTTTACGAAAGGGCTACACTACGTTAGTTTAGTTTATACTATAGTTTGAAACAAAGTTTCCCAGCAAGGCACTTAGGCGAAAAACTTTTAACTACTGCTGTTTTTGTGATAAAACACAATTGTACTAGCTTCATCGACTTGACGGACATCCTACTGCGAATTTCACATGATATTTCGTGTATAAAAGTTCAATTGTTTCTCTCATATCTCAGATATATACGACAAACGTGAACCGGCGGCCGGCGCTCATCGGGTACATAACGCAATAGGAATTTTACGAAGGCTGGAGGCCTGAGGCTTACCTAGGACGTACACACATGTGATCAAGGTATATTTTCTCTTTATACGATTAAATTTCATATTTGCGTTTCATGTTGTAATACTTTATTAAGTTACCGGCATACAAGAGGTAAAATGGCGGTTTCAAAATGAATTAGCAACTAATATTAACAAATTTAACTCGTTAATTGTGAACTGAAATTAAGTATTGGTGCTCATACGAGCTAAATGGTTTTTGTTTTTTGGAATTATGTTAGGTCATACGTGCAATCATATTAGAATGCTTTAGCTCAAACGTGCGTAGTTTTATAACCCTTCAAGTCTGCAGCGCGCGGTGCCTTATATATGATGCACTCACTTGTTATATCACGGAATATATCATATATGGGACACGCACAGGGAACGTACTCTATATCGTATTATTGGGCAATGATCCCAACCTCATTTTTGAGCGGCGGACGTGATAATTGGGGTGTAAAGTACATGTATTGGAAAACTATTTATGTTCTAGATAATGTTACACAAAGTATGTACCATCTTGAGCCAAAGTTAAAATTATTATTAACGTATCATATTTATCGTAAAAAAAAATATTTTCTATCCAAAATCAATTTTGGTGTCGTGTCCTGTACTTGTTGCATATACTAATATACAGTGGTACAACGTTATTAAGCCTCAACTAGGTTTATATTTTAGTTATCTATATTCCTTATTAGTTAAGGTATTTTAAAATATTACAATTATTGCATTTGCAAATAAAAGGAAACTGGGAGCAGTGTAAATAAAACTGTCCTAGCGAAATAGTAAATTTTGGTGGTATGAAATACATTTTTTTTAATTGTGATAACTTAGATAAGTTATTATTTTGGAAAAACTTTTATTGGGTGATAGTCATTTCAAGTATGTTTATGGTTTCTTTTTAACTGTATTTAGTTAAATTTGTGTTAAACTAAAATATTCGATTAAAATAAAAAAAAATAGTTCAATTTCTAATTTTGTGGTACAATTTGACGCTTGTTGAAATTAACCTTATTAGTATAATTCTAACTCACGTAATATATTTTTTTTCCATATTATATTGAGATATTAAGACATATGCTCCGACCAGCAAGAAAGCCTTGAGGAGCAAAGTAGACTACCATAGTAACACCTGGGTTTTTAAGGTCTTCTTCGTCTAGTAAAAATACCAACCTTATATCATATCATATAGGTATATATACAATTGAAAACAGGAACGTTTTTAAAACGTTTACAAACAAAATGGCGTCATTCTGAACACTAGTCCAAACCGGGCATTGCAAACACTGATGATATTCATTATTTTCTTTTGCTCAATAAATAATAAGTTTAAAAAAAAAAACTATGCTTTTGAGAAAGCATGATTTATATCAGAACCCCTTTTCAAAAAATTAAAGTTGTCTATTAGTAAATTTATAGGTGATTTTTATAACCCAGCCTGAAGCGTTTCTATGCTAATACTTCTAAACTGTAAATAGTTTGACTGTGAACACTGATCAGTTTGTACAGTGTTGGTAAGCATTTTAAATGTCATAGAGCTAGAGAGTTACTGAAATATCAACAAGGCCTTAGATGTGTAAACACTTCACTGCCAAGAGCTCTGATTTTCATTCAAAATGGACTCGCCTAGCGGGTTGGTGGCAGATAAAGTGTTAACTACTGTTACTTTTTACTGTATGCGTTGCAAGTTTATCACTGTTGAATAGGATATTGCCATGATTAGCATCTAATATAAGAGTTATTCAAATAATGTGATCAAATAATATTGGTTAAGTTTCATATTTTATTATTAATGTAGAATATTAAATAGGCTATGTAAATATTTAACAAAATACCAAAATAAAATAAATAATTTAGTAATTTAATTAAATTTAATATTGACATCCTGACGTAATAAATAAATTTTAAGTCATAGTTTGTGACTATTTTTATGATTAACTTACAGATTACAAAACTAAACTATCATAATGGAAGAAAGTTTAATGAAAATTTTAAATATAAATGTCAACCGAGTTAAAGAGCTCAGTACAATTGTTAAGAACTTAAACGAGAACCTCACACTTGACTCCCAAGGCAATGTATTACTTGAGGCTGAAATCAATTGTTCAAAATTAGAAACTTGCTTGAATAGGCTTAAGAATGACCTCCTTAATTATTTTAGAATGGTCAATAATCCAGCAGCTGATGAGATATCAGAGATAGCGACTCTTCAACTTGAAGCTGAAGAACTACTGTGCGAAATACGGGTAAAATTAAATGTGCTAAAACATCTGAAAAGACAGAACATCTTTCTATTACTGGAAGTCTCCCGAAGCTTAGTTTACCGGAATTTGATGGAAATGTTTTAGAGTGGTACCAATTTTGGGACCAATTCACATCGAAGGTGGATAATCGTAAGCTGAGTGATGTAGATAAATTTCTATACCTGAACTCGACCCTAAAGGGGGAAGCTAGGAAGATTGTTGAGGGCCTAGGTATTACTAATAAAAATTACAACATAGCAGTTGCTACATTAAAGGAGAGATATGGAAGGATTGAACAAGTAAAAGATGCTCACTACTCTGCTCTGAATAAAATAATACCGGCAGAGAATTCCATACCTGAATGCAGAAGAGTTCTAGATGATATAGAGAGACACCTAAGAATATTAAGCTCCTTAGGTGAAGACACCAGCCATACTTATCTTCGTTTTTTAATAATGGAAAAGTTTCCTGAAGATCTTATTTATGAAGTAAAGAAGAAGATTAATGGGAATTCCATAAATGAAATTAGGGCAGAACTACAAAGTATTATATCGGCTAGAGAAGATTCAAACAGATTATCTAAAGGAAACACCGGTAACATGGAGAACTATACTACGGGAACATTTAACATCCTAAATAAATCTCAAAGACAAATGCCTAAGGAGTGGTATTCCAGACAAAAATTTAATAATGAAGGTCGACCTCGAGACTTCAGGAGTCCTAAAAGAAGATATGAAGAAACAGAAAATATTAATGCAAGGAGGAAGGATACAGACACAGGACATCCAGACAAGAGAAGAACTAGGAGAATATGTGTTTTCTGCCAAGAAGATCATTATGATGATACATGCAGCAAGTTTAAGACTGTACAGGAAAGGAAGACTCAGCTAAAGAACAGATGTTATGGTTGCTTTGGTTCAGGTCACCAAATAGATAAATGTTATAAGAAGAGCAGATGTTATCACTGTCAAAGGTACGGTGTACATAACAGGGCGTTATGCACAGCTGTTCCTACAGGAATTATGGAAAGATAAAGTGAAATGGGATACACCTTCACGACTTGTGCCTATTAAAAATCAGGATGACTTGTCGATCCCTCGTTTGGAATTATTAGGAGTATTAATAGGATGTAGACTCATTGCATATGTAATTAAATCGTTGAAATTAAAAATTAAACAACAAATATTGTGGACAGACAGTCGAATAGTGATTGACTGGTGCAAGTCAGATAAACTTCTGCCTCCGTTCGTAACCAGAAGAGTTTACGAAATAAAGAAAAATAAAGAACTTATCATAAGGTATGTTCCTTCGGAGATTAACCCTGCAGATGTGGCAACGAGACCAAACAGCCTGAAAGTAGAAAGAGGAAGGTGGTAAAGTGGTCCCGAAGTTCTTCTACAGGACCCTAGTACTTGGCCATCTAAACCGGTTATTACCACTTCTCTGTTGTCTGGGGAGGGTCTGCCGAGCGAATATCTAAATAAAGAAGACCTTAATAAGGATATCACAGAAAAAGAGTATAATTTTCGGAACGTGATAATAGAAGACAACTTAGATAAAAAACCCATGACCTTAGACATAGGAAACAGAAATAATGAAGAAATATTACATACCACAGTTGAAGAAATAAAGAAAATTCAGGCAGAACACTTTACAGAGGAGCTGAATGGAAAACAAACCAGTTTAAAAATAAATTTAGGATTGTTTACTGATGTAGATGGTATACTGAGATGTAAGGGACGTCTTAAGAATACAGACTGGTCCTACGATAAACGTTATCCTATTCTCATTCCAATGGATTGCGACTACACAAATAATATTATAATGAAAACTCACCGACGACATATTCTGACACCAGCAGATTTTCTGACCATGGGAAGAATTATAAACATAAGAGAAGAAAATGAGGGATTCGTACCTCAAGGTTCGCATATTAAAACTGATCTTGTCAATAGTTGGGAAAGAAGACTTAACATTTTAAAGGAATTTAAGGAAATCTTCACAAATCGCTATCTGTTAAGCTTAAGGGAAAGGTATTCTCATTCTTACAAACAATTTAGATCCACTTCAAAATTAGAACCCGCTCAAGGTCAGATAGTTCAAATAAAAGGAGACAGCAAGAACAAGGAAGACTGGAAGGTCGGAAAAATTATCGCACTGATAAAAGGTGCTGATAATTTATGTAGAGTCGCGAAGGTTAATGTTGACGGTTAGGAATATACCAGATCCATAGCACACTTATACCCACTCGAAATAGAAGAAAATACAGTAGATAATAGATTCATGGAGATACCCGATGATCAAAACAACAAAGAGATAAGGATTGATATCCTACCAGAAATTAGAAATGGTCTTACCAACATGGACATAACAGAAACATCAGTAAATACACAGCCTGGAGAAACAGAAGTCATAGAGATGATTGATGAGGAGATTACTGAGCCTAATTACCAGAATTTTGAGGATACGGGTGACAAAACATCAGATGTAACTGAGGAGCCCAGACACAGACGAGCTGCAGCCACAAAGGCCTTAGAGAAGATAAGGCAGTGGACTCGCAACCTATTTACACTTCTTTGGCCCGTCGGGAGTGTCGCGACGTACGGGTCGCGAAACACCTAGCACCTGAATGTCTGTGGAGTCTGTGGTAAGTTGTCTTTGACAGATGTCACTTTCAGTTCGAATAGTTAAAGCGCAGGTATGGCGGCAAAGGTCTCGTCTTGTAAACTCAGTGTTTGTGCCAGCGGTCACATCATTATGAGCTAAGTATTATATGTATTTGAGCATCATAGTATTCTCAGTATGTTTGAACATTCTTTGTGTCTTAGAAATTCTATATATATATGTATATCAAGTATCTGAAGTAAAGAGCACTATCAGTTCTAACTCTCATCAGGTAGGGAGCTACGTGAGTTCTTATCAGCATAAGCTACCTTTAGATCACGAGGCTACCCTACATGGTAACTGAAGGAAGTAAGCCTTATTGTAAGGTGTTTGTATAGTATGGAAACAGTATCAAGTATAGAGAGGTTTTATTATGAGTACTCATAGTGTTAGGCCTATCGATGGATAGGTCATTGTAACCTGTATGTGTTCCGTGGTCACCCAGGGTTGTGGATATTGCAGGCCGTCCGATCATAACGGACATGTGTGTGCTGGGTGGTCTTGGGGTCATCCAGGGTTGTGCATATCGCAGGCCGTCCGATCATAACGGACATGTGTGTGCTGGGTGGTCTTGGGGTCATCCAGGGTTGTGCATATCGCAGACCGTCTGATCATAACAGACATGTGTGTGCTGGGTGATCTTGGGGTCATCCAGGGTTGTGCATATCGTAGACCGTCTGATCATAACAGACATGTGTGTGCTGGGTGACCTTAGAGAGTCCGGTGGGGGTTGGAGCTGTTAGATGTTGTGTAAGAGTTAACTGTTAAATACTTTCTAGGACACAAGAAACTCCTTGGAATTGGTGCTATATTCGTGGCGCTGATTTCCTGGGCATGTGATACCAGTATCAGTTGGTATCATATGCCTTTACAATCTACAGATGGCGCATGACAAGGTGTCCGTGATAAAGAATATACAATAAGGCGAAGCAGATCAAGTTGGAACCTGGACAGTCAGGTATGATTGTTTTCTATTGTACTATCGATAAGGACTATGAAACTCGCCCCACTTCATAGGGCCTTAACGACAAGGCTTGTCTGCATACAAAATGAAAACAATTGCTCCAGTTTGAAGCCGGTTGCGATTGTGTGTGCGTTAGACAATTAGCCCTCAGCACACGAATAGTTTGTCTAAGCTCAATATAGAATTGGTGGTTCTAATTTAATTGGTATTGGTAATTTGAATCACCCAGGGAAGCGTGTAGGTACTAGGTATATCACGGCAGCGACCGGCAACCACCCTTTTGGTAGTTACTAATAGTATGTAAACATGTTTACCCATTTCACAAAACCTTCGTGAAATCGTGCTGCTGTTTTTTTCTTTTTGCCATGTTATTTTTCGCCGGTTTAACGTCAATTAACCTCAGTTTACCGTCCGTGCCACCGGCGGTATCTGCAGGCCGGTCACGTCCTGCTCGCTCTGTTGATCTAAACGTGTGCTTGATTAGTGATTACCTACCGCCTTCTGCGGCCTTGGTAAATATACGGCAGCTAGCTTTAAACTAAGCTAGCAAATAAATGGTCAAATTATTTGAAAATTGCGGTAAAGCGATTACAAAAAATGGTTTAAGTACAACAAAAAAAGTTTGTATATCCACTTAATAATACAATACGAAACATTTTATTGTACACCTAACAAAAACACAGATAAACAGTAACAATTAAAAATAACACAGGTAAACAACTGGCGGTCTTATCGGTCATTAGCGATCTCTTCCAGACTACCTTTGCAGGAACATGGTGTCAAATTAAATCATTTTACACAGTAGGTAGTGCAGACTTCACGCGAGCAATAACAAGAAACTATGTTAGTCATAAGACGTGAGTACTAAAAACTAGAAAAGTGATAAACACATATACGCTTACCAAAGAAATAAATAGATAAGTAAATATATACAAATACAAATACTTACACACAAGATATATACGACTTACCACTTAAATGCCTGGAGACTTTCTGTAAGGTACCGTTGGCCTTATTATAAGTAGCTGCAGACTTTATGCTTTGTCACTTTAACGTCACGTTTGAACTGCTGCACTAACCTGTCAAAGGCGTTAAAGCAAAAAGGTACTAGAATTTTCTACCGCTCAGTCCAGTTTAGGTATAAGGTTCTTGGTCGAATGCAGTCCCCTCCCGCGTTCCGCAGACCATAGGAGTGCCGAGCTTAAAGCGGTCGAGCTTGAGTTATATCGAGGCCTCGATTGAGACCTCGTTTAGAATTTTACCAAGTAGCATGGTGGTCGCGCTGCGGACGTAATTGGTTTTATGTAAATATAGCCACGCCAAGGAGCGCTGGGGCTACGAAAAGAGCGGGTTTGCTACTAAGGCGTAATACGTAGTGTTTTTAATTGACGAAATTGCTCCCCAGTGCTTAATTTTCTGTTACAGACTTTGTGTTATCTCAATTTTAATGGTGAAGCGCTTATTAATAACTCATTATCGCATGACGTTAAACGCCGCATCGTTAAAGAACAGCTCAAAAAGGGGCGAGTGCTTTAGTCCTAGTTACGATCATCACAACTGTATTGTTATGATGATGCTTAGTTATAATTAGATAATTTAATACAGAACAGGTATCTTTCAAAATCTAGACTGTAGTTCCGAAAAAAACCAAAGAAAATGTCATTTTAGCAAATCACTTGATGCTAGAATGCCAGTCTGTGGAGAAGCCCGCGGGGCCTTCCCTAGTCGTGCGTTAGCGGCCATATTTTGCCTCCACAGCTGAGGGGATAACTCTTATTGACTTGACAGTAATGGCAACCGAGTTAATTACAATACGATAACATATCAAAAGCAATGTGGTTTTACCGAGTAGAATACTGCCCTTCTAAGGTTATCGCGATATCTCAGACACAACACCTGTAGAAATTGCAACCTAGTTATAAACAGAACAGAGTTGAATCTGTTTTGGCTGTTGAATTTAGATATTCCATTTTCGCTTAGGAGGACAGGGTGTTATTGTCTTAAAAACGGCGGTGGGTCGAACGAACGAGCGAAACCGCAGCGAAGAGTATAAGTAGTCCCATCCGAGCAAACAAAACACATTTTAGGGCGTGCATTCTCAATTAAGTAGCCTTATATGTTCGAGAAGCCATGCTGCCAAATTGAATACACGCGCTAAAATGTGTTTTGTTCGCACTGAAGGGACTACTCAAACTCGCCGCTTGGACATTCACTCGTTTGTCCGTCCGTTCATCGTTGTTGAGAGAATCACACCCCAGAATAAATAGAGACCCAGATAAATACTCCCCCGCTACAAAACCACCCTTCCTAGCCCGCCTCTTCCTTCAATTCCACAAGTAATATTTGAATTAAACCGTCGGGCGGCCTCCAAACAGGACGTCCCAGCCCAACACGGCCTGTTAATTGATTTATGTTCCATTCTAGGCCCCTTTTAATAGATTTGTAGCTCCAATAATAATCCGGATTGATTTACGCGTTTGTTGGTCCACTGAGCGGGATTAAGACTAATAAGTTTGAAGGTCACGGGATAAATAATAGGTTTAGGTACGTTAAGGAGGCAGCGGCAAATCTATATATATAAGTAAAAGGCAAAACTGACTGACTTATATATCAACGCACAGCCGAAACTACTGTACCTAGAAACTTGAAATTTGGTACAGGAGTTCCTATCATGATGTAAGTGAGCACTAAGAAAGGATTTTCCGAAAATCGACCCCCAACGGGAAGAAGTAGGGGGAGTAGCGGGAAACTAATTCTACGCGTACGAAGTCGCGGGCGTCCTCTAGTCTATATATATAAAAGGCAAACCTGACTGACTTTATACCCCGTTATCGGAGGTGCAATTTGGTAGCTTGACGGTTCTAGGGATGGGTAAAAATATTTTAAAATAATAACTAAATGTCGATAATCTTCTGTACCGCAATGAGAGTCTAATATTTTAATTAAACGTGTTTATTTTGTAAAACAGGACTAATTACAAAATTAATATGAATTTTCATTTTTAAGTTTTATAAATAAAAATAACTGTAATATTAACTATCTTCCATTTCATTCCATTCATTTTTAGAAATATATGTCTCGTAATATATTACTAAAATTTGTTCTAAGTTACAGGGCGTTAGACTTCGTCTTGTGTTGCTGAAAATCCATATTAAGAAGGAAAATGACTTTTTTACTTCGACAGAAGTAACGGACATAAATGGATCACAAAAAACAATCTGTTCAGTTTTAGTTTAAAAAATAGTAAATAAAACTAATTGTAAAAAAAGTAACCTATCGATATCGACATTATAAATAATTTTACCCATCCCTAGAACCGTCAAGCTACCAAATTGCACCTCCGATAACGGGGTCTACTATATATCAACGCACAGCCGAAACTACTGAACCTAGAAACTTCTAAACGTTGACAATACGATAACAGATCATAGACTATATAGTTTTTACCGCCTAGAAGCCCCTAGACAGCGTCCCAAAACTCAAACATAAATAAAGTTGCAGAAAACAAGACCAAAACACAACACCTTTCGTTTTTCCATTTACACCCCAAAACAGCTCTATCTTTCTTTCCTAACAATAGGTACAAGTTTGCCAAAAGAACCCTCTGAAAAAAAATGATCACGTACCGTTTCTAACGAAGATTTAGTTAATTACATCTGTAAATTACGTAATGAAAGAGCAAAGAGCCCGTGATACGACTGTGAAATAACTTTAATCTTAGATGAATTTAAAGTTTAGACGCGGGCTGAATTAAAGAGGCTTACAGCTGCTACTGTTGACTTTATTGGTATGTAGTGGTGCGACTGAAACGTTTTTAAACTTATGTTTTCATAATCTGACCTATCCGAACCGCTTGAGGATATCTTATAGGGCGACCATGTTTATAAAACGAGCTAAAAATATATATTTCTACCTCAAAATAATAAAGAAGGGTAAAACGTGTTTGACGTCGGTGTGCCTGTGACTTTAAAAACAATGGTAGGCCTCGTAGGGAGTATCTATTTAACAATTTTAAATATATAGAAGACTTCTACACATAAAAAGTAAACTTTATGTATTTTTGTCTAGAAAACCAAAAATATCGTTAAGAAATTTAAATTCCTTACTCCTAGGTCTATCCGAATCACCACCATGTACACAAAGGGAAATTGAAAGACGTACCTTTTTATATGTTTTATTCACATTGTGAAAAAGGTACGTCTTTCAGTTTTCCTTACTGTATAATACAGCTACGTTCACCGATTATCGTTCGTTTTAAACTCATTGGATTTGAGTCTCTTCCCGCCATACTTAGATACATTTTAAGTGACAATTAACTTGTTTCTTTTTCAAACTTGTGTATAAAATTCGTCATAAAGGAACGACTTAACCGTCATTAACTGAGAGTGCGGCCGTTAATTTCCTATTACTCGAGGGCGATCTATCTAAAACTTCGGAGGACGGAACTACGGACGTATCTATAAGATTATAATTCTAGTTGATCTAAGCTTTTAATGTAAGTAGACGTCCGTCACAGTCTAAGATTTACCGTAGAATGACAGGTTGAGTAAAACTTATAAATAAATTAACCTGGATAATCCGGACGGTTTACTTTACTAACCCGGCTTAATAAGTCAGAAAATTCACGATAAGTTTTTTTTTATTAATTTAGTTTTTTTGATCATTAATTAAAGTTTCTTTTGATAAATATAACCTTATTTTATTGTTTCGTTCGCATTGCCACTACCAACAAAACAAGCTTAGGGTAGGTTACAAAAAAGTAAGAATAAATTGTGCTTGAACATGGGTTCAACAAATTATTTAAAACTATTTTGGTTTCCTTTTCTGAACCCGCGCGAATGCTTTGCCAAGTCCTAGTTTACTGTCATTTAAAAAAAAAGCATAGTTACGTTTTTTTTTACTAACAGTAAAGGGGAATGATAAGGACTAATGGATCGGTATAATAGTTCGTTATACACACGTAACAGAATAATAGATTGTATTGACATGTATTGATATAGGAAAGACAAGACATTAAATATTATATTTCAATGTCGTTGTAAGTAGTTTATACCAATAATAATTTGACGCGATAACAGGTGTTTAACTAAATTATTCTCAAGTGGCAACCACGACAGCAGTTTTTTTTGATAAAAATTGGATCATGTTGCCAATTTCTCTCCGAACAGCGTCCTCTATTTTATTTACAAATTCCTATTTGCCGTGCTGTAAAAACTTAAGGTTATCTACAAGTATATACTAGTAAACAGGATTGTCACTGTACTAATAAATAAATTTCATATTAATTTTAATATGATTGTCGGGATTCTCTTTGGGTTTTTGACAAGATGGCGTCGCTTTCTTAATTGTTTTGAATTTTTTGCATATTTTGTTGTTTAATGGATAGTTATGATGTATTAATATGCAGTTAATTAACATTCAAATGTGCAGTATAATGAAGAATTCAAGTTTGAACATGTATCGCCTTTGGAAGGATTGCTCCAAGAAAATCCCAGGTGTTCGTAAAGTTCTACCTACATCGCTTCACGGAGGCTAGGCTAGAGCATTACCGTACAAAGTCGTTTTTTTTTTAAATATGTAAATGTAACTCCCAACTAGTCCCAACCTTGACACTGGCAGAATTGTCCCACTGGACAGAGCCCATTTAATAAAGAATTGAATTTGAATATGATTGTCACCCGATAAAAAAGTAAAAGGCAAGTCAAGTTACCCGGATATTCGGTGGTTTTAATAATGTTTTATAATCCCCGGGTAAGTTGAGCACATTATCCCGGTAATTAGGAGCCGGTGATCCGGATCAATCCGGATTAATTATTGGGAGTGGGGATGTCAGGATGACAAATAGAATTTCTTTGGATATTTTATTCGACATTGGATATTGGAGTCCCGTTGTTTTCTTCGTTCGTAACTACTTTGAGGATATTACAGTGTCTTATTTTGAGACTACTGAAAAGAATGACAGCTTTTTAATGTTAAAATATAATTGTAAATGATTGAATATATTTATTTATTTTTTCGCAACAAGCTTCGTTTGATAAGTATAAAACAGTATAATAAAAATAAATTAATCCGCAACATGCTTCGTTAGGCCGGCCACATACATTCGTTTTACGTCCGAATACGGTTCCCGCATTCTTAAAACGTATACGGAAAACGTATATTATGCGGCCGGCCGCGGATTTCCGAATGCGGAAAACGTATTCGGAAACCGTATACGGAAAACGAATGTATGCGGCCGGCCTTATAAAAGCATAAAAAAATCAACTTTGTTTTTATTGTACTTCCACAAAAAGTTTTTATACTAAATGTACTTCTTGTCCCTGTAATGTAAAAGAAATTGAAATGGTTATGAGTGTTATGACCGTCACAAATGTCATTGCATGCTATGCAAACAACAAATAATCAACAACCAACATGAGAATTAGGTAATTATCCCTCGTCGCCTTCGTTAAATTAAAGAAGACGAAGAATTATTAGTCGGCGAGCGCAATGTAATGGAAACATTCAAATTTCAACGTGACATTTGCTTTGAAATCATGAGGCATTTAACTTTAAAAAAACATTTTGAGTGCAATTTTATCATGTAACATCTGACGAATTCGGACTCTGAATTTTTCATAGGTTCATTCACCTAATCGGGTGGTGGCGGGTACTGTTATTGTATCCTCGGGACGGTGTCAAATGGGGACCGTGGATCTTAGTGTTGAGGATAATCATTTTCTTGGAGCCCATGTACGATGGAAAGAAACCACCAGACTGAACCAATTCGAATTCGGAATGATCTTACGTGTAAAGCTGTGCCATATAAACACATTACTTTGGTAATACTATGTTACGTCAATGTCGTAAACTACATGGACAGAATAATCATAGCTGCAGTGCTGGATGGTATCAAACAGGAATATGCTATGGGTGATGACAAAATCAGCTTGCTAGAGGTGACATTCGTGTTGGCCTATATGGCATTCGCACCAATTTTCGGGTACCTCGGAGACCGATATTCAAGAAGAACCCTCATGATTTTCGGAATCACCCTTTGGTCTGTCATGACACTCTGTGGGTCTTACATAACTAACTTTGCGCTGTTCGCGTTTTTTCGCGGGTTGGTCGGTATCGGGGAGTCTGCTTTCTCCGTTACCGCTCCGAGTATCATTAGTGATCTGTACGCTGGCAGCGTGCGGACCAAGATGTTTGCTATATTTCACCTCTCCATTCCAATCGGCTCTGGTCTCGGCTACATAGCCGGGTCGCTGGCAGGAAGAGCGGGCGGTCACTGGCGGTGGGCTCTTCGGTTGACGCCAGTTTTGGGGCTAGCGGGTGTGGCTCTCGTGATGACGGTCATGCAGGACCCAGTCCGGGGTCACGCGGAGGGAGGCAACATGAAACATACGCATTACCTACAAGACTTACACTCGCTTGCTATGAACCCTTCGTTCATGCTAAGTACGCTTGCGTACACTTGTATGTTGTTCACGGTTAGTGGGTTAATGTGGTGGGGGCCTGAGTTGATTCACCGCGGTGTAATTATCGAGACGGGCGCTAGCGTCGCTCAGGATAACGTGGAGCTGAACTTTGGCCTGATCACGATAGGGGCGGGGCTGATCGGCATCCCGGCGGGCGCGTGGCTGGGCACCGCGCTCATCCAGCGCTTCCCGAGCTCGCACCCTATCATGTGCGGCGTCGGCCTCCTCGCCTCCGCCCCAGCCTTGTTCCTTGCAATCGATCTCTGTGACCGCTCTTCCTGCGGAACCTACATCACCTTGCTGATCGGCGAGGCCTTGTTCAATATCAACTGGCCAATAATTTCCGTCATAACGATGTACGTGGTGATCCCGCCGAGGCGGGCTACTGCCGAGGCTGTGAAAATTGTCATAGCACACTCATTTGGGGATGCTTTTAGTCCTTATATAGTTGGAATACTGTCTGAATTATTCAAAAAGAGATTATCTAATGGGTCCGAACGGCCGAGCAATTTTGTAAAGTTCCAAGCCTTACATCACGGCATGATTCTTCCCTGCATCTTGGACGCTATTGGAGGGGTATTCTACTTATTAACGGCTTTTTTCATCGTCCGAGACAAAATAAAAGCTGAAAAAGCTGTCACTGAATGGCAGAGAGGAGTTATAAGTGAAGCAGTGACCAAAATTCGTGAAACGCGATGAGCCTTTCGAATTTAAATTTCAGAACGTGGAAATTAGTTTAGTCCTTTGCGCATGATCCTTACAGAACCATTTTTTTGTAAGTGCACGGAGGAAACACTTGTTTGATTTGGTTCGGTCTTTGTTTAACTTCCCCCAAAGCTTGATCGGGTGAACCGATTTCAATGCGTTCTTTTTTATTTCAAAGCTTGCATATTAGAATATTGTAATTTATTATAATTACTACTATTAGAATCTTTGTAATTTTTATTTTTTAATTTCGTGTAAGAAATGACGTCAAATGATCTACAGTTTTCTTCAAATAAGATGAGTAATGTTGTGACTGTGTACGGGTGGTGGTGAAATACCAAATGTAATTCTTGCTGAAAAACAAAAAATGGCTTATATTTTGTAAGTACATAAATGAAAAGTAAACCACATTTATGTAAATACTTGGATTTTTAGTGTTTTCTTTGCTCTTTACCTTATTTGTTTGTTTAATGCTTAATATCAACTATTCTGGTAGGTCAATAAAAAACACACTGTGCTCTGACAAAATGCTCACAAATCAAATCTATGCATGAAAGTTACCTTCGGTTAGTTAATTCCCCGTTATCCTAATGCTCGCGCTAATGGGGCAAGTTTCTCGGCAGTTTATCAACGGCCAGTCAACTGCGAGGTTCATTTGGATTGTGCCAATTTATACAGACTAGACCAGGTTTTCCCTCCCAAGGGGGTGTAGAAAGATGGTTACGGGGGCGCGTTATGTTTAGAATTTTCGAAAAAAAATATGGTTTAACGCTTTAATACAAGATAATAAATAACTGTTAGATAAAGCTACCTTAAAGCTACGGTGCCATACGCATTCACACACGCACACGCACGCGCACACGCTCACGTACACGCACACGCACACGCACACGCACACGCACACACACACACACACACACACAAAACTTCACCCCTCATCAATTTCGATTTTTACGGTTTTAGAAAATCTCGTAGTCTCTACGTTTCCGTTATTTTAATTTTTTCATTTGTTTCTTAGACATAGTTTGCTATAATACCTATAAGATATGCAAAAACAGTAACCAAGAAAAATATTATCGCATTTTGTATGGAAATTATTAGCTGCACAATTACCTTAATATTTTTATGCAGTAGCGTTTAGAAAGGCTGCTCTTCGTTAGACTTGTTACATTTAATCAGCTGCGCCTGCTCATCCGGAGCAACGCGATGCGTCACGACAGCTAATACATCTCGCGTATAATCACTAGCTCGAGTCACAGCGCGGAACAGCCAGGCCACTAAACAAAACAAACCTAGTGCAAATCAACCAGCGGGCCTATACTCTGATTATTTTAAGGTAATGCCTGTGACAGCTCATATAAACACTTATTCCTTTAACTTTAAATAAATACAACATCGGTACAAACCTAGCGACGCTGTTCAGGAATTTAAATAATTAATCGCCTATTTTTAAACACATCACTTGTTAGTAAAGTAAGTGATTGAAATTACGAAATACGGCTGTCACAAGCATCCCTTAGAATAATCGGAGTATACGCGGTATGGTTGCTTTTATCGCGTGACAAAATGTGGATAAAGCATCTGTCACTCTCGTACTTATATACGTGTCAGAAAGTGACGTATGTTTTATCGAAATTTTGTCACGCGATAAACGCAGCCATATTAGGCCCCCCAGGCCGAGATTCTAGGCGGTAAAAACCATATCGTCTTTGACCCGTTATCGTATTGTCAGCGTTTTGATAGCTCTTATTTACTTGACAGTAATGTTGGCCGAGTTAAAAACAATACCATAACCAGGTCAAAGACGATATGGTTTTTACCGCCGAGAATAGAGGCCCAGGCCACTGTAGCCAATACTCTGTAACATGGTTCCCAAAGTTTCAAGGTAGCCAAATCACCAAATCCCTTTTATGGAACGCCAGATCAAATGATTAGAAATGAATTACACTGCAATTTAAATCAGAACAAAAAGTTTTATTAAAAGTATTTTTAATCTTAACTTTTGAATTACTATAATACTTCACAGTATGAAATTTCGTCTACATGTGAGAGTATTTTTATCTTAGCTGTAGTTTTTGTTGTCAATTTCGACCCTGGTAACTTTTCTACGGAACCCTTACGTTTCTCGGAACTCACTTTATAAATGGCTGCTCTAGACGCCCGATTTTCGCCAGGTTAGGTGCAATAAAACATAAGTTTTCACTAAAAAGTGCATCCAATTAAGGACTGAAATTAACGGACTTTAAATTTATCAGTATTGTGTGAAAATTATCCATACATTGCGGCCGTCAATGTATAGCAAATTTTCGTCACCATACTTACAAAGTTAAAGTTCCTTTTGGGTACACTTTTTAGTGAAAACGCCCAACAACATCATCAACTGACCTTTAGTGAGCCTCATTCTTTTAATTAATGAGTAATCTGTACCACAGTATTCTGTGTAATACAGCGGCGAGATGAGCTTCAGTTTAAATTATGATTAGTTGCAAGCAGGTAAATAAAGTTTCGCGATCAACAAAACATGTACAAGACGTAAATTGTTCATTTTGTTATTTTTTTCTTTATTTATCGTAAGGACAGATGGCCACCGGTGCAGCAGACTAAAAAGGAGATGGCGGGATGACTTGGAAGCGTCTTAAAGAGGGTGGTGGGAGCATATACTTAGAAGGGACGAATGGCAAAAAATATGTTATTTTTTTCATTTGTGGAACGAAAGTTAACGTTGTCTCAATTAAGGCCTCATCTATGTGCTATAAGCCCAATGGAACGACGACCCACCATAGAACGTTGTCACAGTGACATTATAAAATAATTTGTTTGTCACTTCTTACGAATTAAACATGACGTCACTGTGACACAGTTCTGTGGTGGGTTGGGTTCCATTTGGCTGATACTCGTAATTCAAGATTTTTGAAATTCACCCGAATAAGAGCTTTCAAATAACGTTAACAGTGTAATTTAATTTATGATTTCGACCACCCACGAGATTTAAGCAAGATGTATTGAACCAAAGTAGAGTAAAAGCCATAGATAGCTGTAAATATACAGGGTGTTTGGCAGTCGGGTTTAAAGGGACGATAGTTATTATCATTTACACTTTTAACCACATTAACTAACTATTTATTATCCAAAGTTGCACGGTTTTGTAGATTTTTAACAATTTTTGAAAAAATGCTATGATTTAAATTAGATTTAGAATTAGATTTAGATTTTATTTATTTCATAATATAAGTTATAGTTATATTGCACACATGTCAATTATACAGAATTAATATTATGATCGTCAAAGAAGTAAAACAAAATGTATGTTCGCAAGAAAAACAATTAATAATCAGTCGAGCATTAGCAGGCGTTAGTTTGAATTTATTTTGAAGAATGAAGGTATTGCAAAGGTAAAACACTAAAAAAATATTATATATGGGCTGTATAGGGTGTTTAATAATTGTTTTCTGGTAAAAATTGCGTTTTTTTTTAAGAATGAAAAAAAAATACCATATCTCAAAAACCGTGCAACTTTGCATAACAATAAATGGTGTCAAAAATGTTCAGAATGACCCTAACTATCATAAAACCCCTACACCCGACTTCCAAACACCCTGTATATAAGGTCCGTGTATGTATAAGTACATACATATTAATAACTTCGACTGTAAATATATCGAATACTCTCACATAAACACTAGGTACCTACTCAGCCAAAACAAATGAAAACAGCCAATTACCAATCTTCTATTTATACCGGCTCAGCGTTAATTAACAAGTTACCGTCATCGTTACAAAGGGAGAGATCAACAATGAAAACGGTTACAATACAATACGACATGTTGAAGGTGGTATTTTCTTGGTAACGTATCGTCAACGAGGCCGCCGACTAGTCTAACATGACCCGTCGCTGCGTATGGACTATAAATTCGTGCGTGTCTTGAACTTTTGTCATTGTACCTTGTGAAGGGTCTTTCTGGATCGATATTACTGTTTTACTAACCGCTAAGGTAAAAATAAGGATAAAAACGGGTACTTTTTATAAGGTCCCAAATTTACTAGCGCACAGGTACCTACTGATTTTTAACAGTAATCTTCTCGATTCCTAAGAGGAGGAAACAAGAAACTCAACGATCAGTCATTCTCAATACTCAATACATTTATTGCATTCCACATCAATTTTATAGATGTTGTTGTAATCATAGGTATACATGTACATGATATGTGGACCCTGTTGGGCACAGCAACAGTATAGTACTAAACAGAGAAGAGGGCTTCTTTAGGCATGTTACTTAATGCAATAATAACATTTAATCTAGCATAATACGAAACTAATCGAATTAGCAGCTTGAAGTAGCAGTGAGCGGCCACATGTGCCGCAGAACGGGTAACCGCGCTGGAGTTATCGTGTTCTTGAGTGGAGACTGCGGATCGGCAAACGCAGTGTAGGACGCCCTCGGCCTAGATGGAGCGACGATCTTGACGATGATGATGATGATTATGATGATGATGATGATGATGATGATGATGATGATGATGATGATGATGATGATGATGAAGACGACGACGACGACGACGACGACGACGACGACGACGACGACGACGACGACGACGACGATGACGATGACGATGACGATGACGATGACGATGACGATGACGATGACGATGACGATGACGATGATGATGATGATGATGATGATGATGATGGGGATGAATACGAAACCATAAATGTAAAACGACTGTGCAGTTAGCCTAGTTGGTCATTACCGATGAAAGCATTATGGTTTCAGCAGAAAATATCGTTCGACGAAATTAATTTCTATGAAATGACATTCGATAAAATTATGGTTATCTTGGCAAACTGGTTAAGAGTTGCGGTAACGCGTTGGCAGCACTGGCGCATAAATTTGAGGGTTGAAAGGTGACCAAAATATACCTCTTGTATATCACCCAAGTTAAGTAGACATTCGCTCATGCAGAGGCTCTCTCACATACCCTTGCTTTTTAATGAAGTCGATCTTTTTATAAGAGAGGTACCAACGAGCTGACGGGTTATTGAAATTGCCGATCGAGTTCATTTTAGAAGGCGCCATTGAGTGAATATTACCCTCGGTTACTCCAAAGTTCCCTTAATTATCTAAAGTTACAAACAATACGAGGAAATATAAACCGATAATCAATGATTCTCTAAACAATGAATGTATATAATATAGAGCCTTCAAAAGTTACGTTACTTGAAATCATGATGATTATATTTCAAATCAAAACGCCCTTGGAGTAAAGGCTCCGCGGAGATGCGAGCGACAAACAAGTCGCGAAAAACAAGTGCTAGCCGTTATACTTGTAATGTTTTTTTATGGCAAGCATAAGGTAAGGGAGCTCACAAACCACCTAAAGGTTAGCGGGACCCATAGAAATTTGAATTTCTAACACTACAATTTCAAGACTGCTTTACTAATGTCGAATTTCATCAACAACTTAACAGACGATTAGAGTGTTAACAGCTGTCAAAATGTGACTTGGTGAGTACCAAGTCACATTATTTGGTAGTACCTATTATCTCTTATTCATTAACGCCAAATAGTGTGCTTAAAAATGCTTTGTCCTTATCTGTGATTATGTCATTTGAATTTGGCAGGAAGTGACAAAGAATACTTTAACTAAAATAGGTTTATTGTGCGTTTATGAATAAGGAGTAATGATTCCAAACGCGTTGCCAACCCTGAGGACTAAGATGGAATGCCTCCATGCTAGTAAACTTACCGGTTGACATATCCCCACACCGGAACAAAACGCAAACACTGTTGCACACGGTTCCCCTATGGAATTCCTAATCGTCATTTGTCCTAATGCATCGTTTGTCCGAGTTTTCGTTTATCCTAAAGCCATTTCCGCTTAAAATTTAAAACTTTTTAGTGGTGTTATAATACAATCCTAGCCTAACCGCACCGCAGATATAATTGGAAAACCAATCATAAAAATGTGAGCCAACCATTTCTCTTAGTTGACATAAAATGAATACAATAGTATGATATTAGTTATATCAACCAAAGCTTATAGTAACAGCAGCAGGTTCTTTAGTGATTAAACTTACATCTTACTTGATGTATCAAACGTCTTGTTAGGCTCGAATGGAATCAGAACGCCTATGCACAGTAATCACAATCTTGTTAGAAACGACTATTTTTTTTATTCAGTGTATCTTAAAAAGTTGCCTGACTCATCTGAAAACAAATTTAGGGCAAATGAAAATTCGGACAAACATTTTTAGGGATTCTGAGGGACGCCCCTTGCACACACTAGTAAAATATAATCAGCTGAAATCTGTCAAATTCGGATCATCGATTGATTAATCCCCTCTCAAATTACGTTCAGGGGGGAAGTAATCAGGAATTGGGGGCTTATAGGATTACCCGGTTGAAAGAAAGAGACACGATTACTATCCGGGTTTAGCAATAATGGAAGTGGCCGAGTGGCCGTATAAAATGGAATCACCTCCGTAAATGCACTTGGCGGTGCTAGCACGGTACACCCTGGCTGAAACAATTGACGAAAGAAACTTTTTTAAAAGTGTTCTGAAAATAAAATCATGCCCTAAAAGGTTTGTGTCGAAAGATTACCAAATAAAAAAAAATACAGATGTATATAGATATAGACCCTGTTATCTTGTCGCACTGACGTCACTTTTTTTTGGGATTGAATGTTTATTTTATCGAAGTTTATCTTTTGTTTCGCGTTGGCATTAAATAAGCGATTGATTAAAGTTTACCTTGTTAATAATCACAACTATACATATAGATAGTTTTGGTTGAAATTTCACTATGGTCTAAACAACATTGGTAACAACTAACTAACAATAATATACATTTAGAACCATAGAAACAAAATTGGTTTCTCGAAAGTTACGGACTTTGAGACCAATTTAGGGTGCGGCTCCACTGAGGCGGAGATGAGCGGAGTGGAGCGGAGCTGTGCCAATATTAACCAATAGAATCTAAACTAACGTGCACAAGGCGCGCTCGACGTCACCGCATGCGCCTTCTATTGGTTAATATTGGCACAGCTCCTCTCCGCTCCGCTCGTCTCCGCCTCAGTGGAGCCGCACTCTTATGGCGCGTGTTGAAAGACAAGTATAGTTTTGATCTGAATTAGGTTATATGAATTTAAATTAAATTAAAATTATTTATTTCAGAAATTCCATTTCCATATTGTACACAAATTTAAATAAACATTAAAATTAAAATTAAAATCGAAGTTTAAATCAAAATTAAAATTAGGTACACAAAACTTTCACAACTATAAAAACTAAAAACACAATTAATAAGTACGATTGCTCCCTATATGGAGCTGCATACAGTGAACCATGTAAGGGCAATCAAACCTACCCGCTATCATGTCCAGTATCATGAAGTAGATAAAGTTAGATCTGCTTCATAAGAAGTCCATTTCTCGTCGTTTATTGTAAAGGACGGTAATGTTTCTATTCTCTAAATGTTTACAAAATAAAATAATTTCGGTCTCATTCGTTCCCGCACGTCTTAAATATGAGGTCCTTAGTGAAAAAGGTCGAGTCTTGTGAAAATCAAGTGAACAAGTTAAGTCGACTAGGTCCCCAGAAATTAGGTGTAAGTATACGTTTAAGTTCATCATTTTTATAGTTTACTGGCTGTCCGCGCCCGGCGTCGCCCGGGTGTAATTTTTTTTTCATACAAACCTTATGAAAAATAGTTTACGACCTATTCTCAGACCTATTGAATATACACACAAAATTTATAAGAATCGGTCGAGCCGTTTCGGAGGAGTTTGGTTACAAACAATGTGACACGAGAATTTTATATATTAGAAGGTAGCTTCTGCCCGCGACTTCGTCCACGTAGATTTCGATTAGCGTTATTCATTCCGGAACTTTTAAATTTTCCGGGATGAAAAGTAGCCTGTTCCAGGGAATAAGGGTTCAGCTGTTGCGGCGTGAAGTAGTAACAAACTAACACGCAAACTTTCGCATTTATTATTTTAGTGGGATAAATATTATTTTAAATGAAAAACTACAAACTAAGTTTTTTTATCCTACTACTTTTTAAATTACTACTCAATATAATGAAGATTCCTACTTTTAACCGCATAGCCTTAAGCAGCCCAACCGCCGGTTTTATCAAACCTAGCTAAGAATAACACTAGCTTTCTAAATCGGGGTTACGTTTCAGAACGCCTAAAATTAATGAGCCTAATGTATCATAATCCCTAAAAATTCATAATACCTAATGGTCTTTTTTCTGAAACCATAAACATTTCAGAATTGTTATAAAACGAACCTAACCTAACCTAAATAATGAGTTCTATACAATGCCCTTTTTAAAAATCCTGAAAATAACTCATTAGGTACGAGTATTATGGACATTTAGGGATTATGATACATAAGGCTTAATAATTTCAGGCGTTCTAATACGCAACCGTCGGTGTAGGCAGTTAAAAATCGTGAAAATCGTACTGGTGCGTCACTCCTAATTAGGGTTGCCAACTTTTTCTTGGGAAAATATAGTATTTTCTAGCCCAAGGTATAAAAAATATAGTACATAGAAAAACTTTTAAAAAGTGTGTAAATTTATTCATTAAATCTAATGCACAATATTTACTACTTACTAACATTCTGCCTGCTATTGGGGCAACTACCTGAGCTGAAAAAAGCCTATTTCGCCAACCCAAACCGCATAATTATGTTTAAGGACTGACCGAAATATAGTATTTTTGCGTACTATATATTTCTTCAACAGTATATAGGACACAGAGTCAAAATATAGTACAATACTATATATTATAGTACGGTTGGCAACCCTACTCCTAATATAATAAGATTAGCCTTCTGTCACCCATAAACTTTTTGTTTTTTAATATTTTAGATTCGATTATAGGTAATAACAAAGAAATAAAATACGTGGGTTTTTTCATACTTTGTGAAAAACAGCACTGAGTTATAAGATCAAAAAGTATGAAACCAAATTGGGGTCTGCAGGGCTGTCGTCATCGTAATCTAGGCCATCTTCACTATCTGTACCATCATGTAGTGCATAAACGATATCAAATTCACTGAGAGGATATGTTGCTTACATTCTACACTGTGATACAGAGGTTTAGAGTAACTGACATTGTAAAAATAGAATTTAGAATCGAGAGAGATTCTTCTCTTTTCATTGTTTTACTGGCAGCCAGTAATATAAGAACCTGATAAAGTTAGCATGCTAGCACTTTTAAACCACAGTCGAAGTTTAACAGTAATATTGCTATTGATTTGAAAAAACCGGGCAGGAGCATGTCGGACCATTTCAGTGTAGATTTCCGATGCCATTAGGTAGTAAAAGCTTAAATATTATCTCGAAAAACAACAAGTATGAACGAATTTTATATTAAAAGTTATTTGGTGCTGTCTTCTAGATGATTTTTAGTAGTTATAAACACTACTCGCCTGTATCTCAAGAGCCAATCAAGTCTACTAAACGGTGCGGTCCTATATTCAAAAGCGTGGATAGAGTTGTGTCGTCTCGTTAAAATTTAACACATGTTATACAGTCAGCATCAAAACTAGCTAAGCAGAATAACATGTTCAAAATGATCTAGACACAACCTTTTTTCTTGACAATAGAGTCGAGTGCAGATCATTTTGACCTCTTCGGTTGCGTAGCTACTTCTTCTGCTGACTGTACGTAGCAAACGTCAAATTTTAACGAGACGTCACAACTCTGAACGAACGCACCATTAGTCGTGATAGTCTTCCTTTTAAATTCGTTATTATGTGCTTCAATGTAAGATATTTTTTACATTATAATTACTTGTAGTTTTGGCTGTATTTACTTAATGGTCCTCTAAATATAAAAAAAATATAATAACATTGTACATAATGATTTACTCGATGTTAGGATTAAGTTAAAAAAAATACCTTTTCTTTGCATTTATACCCGAAAAAAATATGTTTGTAACACTGTGTGTTGGGCTGACAATGCCATAAACAAGTACGAAACGTAGCGCTAACGTGCTTACTGTTCGTAGTTTCCTGCGAGCTTGCTTCTTTAGTACTTCACAAAAGTTTAACGATTACTCGGAAACTGCTGCATTAAAAACTTCCGACACCTCTTACTGTCTAATCGGTTAAATACGAAAACAGAATAAAAATATTTAACATCGGATCCTTAAACTTTCAGTACTGCCGTGAATATATTTTCGCTTTTTTTGATACTAAGATACTTTTGAGATTTTTTTGCTAAAGAAATAAAGATTTTTTTTATGGCAAACGAGCACAAAGTCCACCCAATGGTATTTGTTATCTGTGGATCCATAGACACATGCATTCTTAAGACTACAATCTTACGACTGCCACCTTAAGATCGCAACCCTGAGGATAAAGATGGAATGCCTCTATGCTTATTATTGCCACTACACAGTCGGATTATGCAGACTTGTGTAGTTTCAATTATTTTATATACATTTATATATTTTTTAATAAATAAGGCTGATTATGAAAAGGTTGAGATTTATTTAATTGATTAAAACTACTATAATTAATTATCGAAAATATCACACATATTTTTTCATACTTATTCTTACTCCTCTGTCGTCAATTTCTTATTCCTCTGGCTGGACACAAAAATTAAACAGTTAATTATTTAAATTTAAATATCTAAATAAATCTTATTTCATGGGAGCATATGTTTATTAGTGAAATAAGCAAAAAAATATATAATATCACAGAGGAATAAGACAAAAATTGCGACCTCGAAGAATCACCCTTATCCAGTTTAGGTAAAAACCTATAGGTACATATTAAAGGTAGATGGTAAAATATATCAAATAGTCGACCAAGAAAATCCCTTTCCACTTTTTAACTTTGTGTAAGCTATTAAAGTTGGAAAGTGGTAAAGAAGTTCAACTCTTGGTTGACTGTACTTTGGAAGTCGCGAGAATTTCATAAGCACTGTGTTGAGCTACTCTAGGAGTTCTCGATAGAGTATTCAAGATTATTTCGCGTCTATTTTACAATATTTATATTATATGAAACTAAGGAGCAGATGTAGACCAAAAAGAAGATAACGGAACGATTTGGATAAAAAGATAAAACATAAAAGATATTTAAATAAAAAATAAATAAATAAATATCAGGGGATAATGTCACCAATTGACCAAGTCCCAAACTAAGCTCTAGGCTTGTACATATGGGTACTAGACAACGATATAAATACTTATATAGAGAAATATAAATGCTTAAATACATAGAAAACATCCGAGACTCAGGAACAAAATAAGGATTCAGTAAGTAAGTATGCTGCACGGGCACTTTTACACGACAAAAATCTACCAGCACTTCCCAAGAGGAGACCATTGCTGAGAAGAAACGCCGCAAGAAACTATGACGTGGATCGGTTGAAGCGATATATCGTGAAGGCGGAACAAGCAAACAAACAAAATTTCGCTTATATAATAAAATTATACAAGTAAGGAACAATAACAATACAATGACACCGATATGGAAATCAAAATCAGTTAAGCGATTAAGCCACACAGGAGTTACAAACAGACAGAGAGACCTCATTTCCGTATAACAATATTATTACGGCTTGATACACAGTATTTAACAACAGTATTAGGGTGAATCAACTTTAAGGTAAGTACTCCTATTCTTTTGCGGTATTAAAACTTTCCTGATGACTTATGATTAATAATAATGTATGAATATTAAAATCAGACCACCAAATTTACAGACCTAACACGTTAAACACTTCAATTATTTTTTAATCTTCGAAAAAACCTGGTAACTGGTAGGAAAATGCACATTTTCCATACAAAACCTAGGGATAACTTCGTCCCCTGCATTACCAAATTATTATTTAAAACTGTTCTATTTTAAATTAAATCATTTCAAATGTTTGCCTAATTGAATGATTTAATAAGCGTGTAAGTCACGTTGGTAACGAAAACATATAATTTGTGAAACATGTCGAAAAATGGGGAGTACCTTAAAAGTTGATTCACCCACCCATTAACTCTCTCTATTCATCCTAAAGTATTAACTTAAGAAATAACGAAGCGATTCTATCACCCTTAATTTCCTTGTTTAATGGCATTACGCGCTTCATAGCGCCTGCGCAAGTCCAACTCAAACTTTATTATAGACTTAGGAAGTATCTCGTTACGTGGACGCGATTCCGATCTTTCTTCTACACTTAGTTTCTTCTTAGGATCTGCTTTGTTCCGGCTTCCACACAAAGCCAAGTTAAAAAAAAGGTTTAGTCAAGTTAGGTAGGTACTTAATTACAAGATATCGGAACATGACGAGAAAAACATGAGACACGATTCTCGGTGTTAGTGTCACTGGCATCACTAAAAAATCATATAGGTATAAAAAATCATATTGCCAAATAACATAAACATAACAGGCAATACATAACAGTTTTAAACACAAAAAAAACTCAATTACACCATACAGGCATTTCGCATCCACCAATCTCACAATCAGATACTCGTAGTCCAAACCTTAAAAACAAAGCAAAACAGGAACACAATACAAAACAGAACCACAATACTAGTTAAATACAGAGACACAAAACATTGTGGTGGCAAAATGCTCAGGATGTGCCACGGTTTTATAATCGCTGCACTGATTTTGAGCTTGGCTCACTGCGCAATTTAAGAAAGAAAGTGGTAGGGCTAACTAATGTTAAGCACAATTCATTTCAATCATTACTAATACCACCTAATACTGTACCTAGTTGATAGTGTCCTGCCTACGAAGCAAGCCCAGAGGCCCTTGCCAAGATGCATTACGCTAACTAGCGTTTCTATTCGTTTCGTTTTTTAACCAATCGCGTCACTGCGCACTGGTAGATGACGTTATACGAAGAGTCACGTGATCTACCAGTGACGCGATTGGTTTCAAAACGAAACGAATAGAAACGCTAGTTAGCGTAATGCATCTTGGCAAGGGCCTCTGGGCTTGCTTCGTAGGCAGGACACTATCAACTAGGTACGCTAACCACGTCTTCATTACTAACTATAATTATAATTATTAATCTATTATTTTACAAATTAGTCCAAGGTTATTTAATTTCTCGTTCCTATGGCGTTCGGACGATGCCAAAAAGTAATCTTTTTAGCAACGCCCCGTAGAAACGTTATTTAATCAAAATATTCGCTAAAGTTAGTTAATTAGCTACGATATTGGCTGCGAGCGGATTGGGCACGGCGGGGCGTGACGCACGGCGTTCTTAATTAACTATTTTAACTAACAATTTTAATTTTAAACTACACGAGTATGTTACAAGTGCGCGGCTGTTGCGGGGATCATATTATTTGAGGGGAAATACTATGCTGCATTTAATTAACTTATTTTAAGGTTTCTATTGATGATTAAGTAATACAATATTATTGTAGATGCCGAAGCAACCGCCCTTCCCGGCTGAGGAATATTATAGTTAGTTACCCAACCGTTGTAGGCGCATCATGTAAGTAGCTTTCTTGTGCTGAAGGGTGCACATGCTAAGGCATGTATATCAGCAAAGGGAATTGTTGTTTTTGTTTATGTATTATTTGAGTATGTTTTATAGCATTAGTATATCATAAGTGAACACAGTGCCAGATAAACTTACACGCAGTTATGTCTGCTGTTGAAGTTATTTTTCTATATGTAAATAAATAAAAAAGAGCTTGTCTCAAACAAGCACATTTAAGGCAGATAAAAAGCGGACAGTAATGGGATTCAATTCTTTCCGGCCAAGGTTCTGCCTATAAAAAATAACAATTTAATTTCGTCAAACACGATTAATGATTACGAATATTAATCTATTTAAATATATTAAGGATAATTTTGTTTTATTTTATTAGGCATGGTCAAAATAGTTTTCAAGTTTGTATCTGTTGGTTAAATATGCAAGCATTTGTGTCCCTTTGTAAGGTATCACTTTACAAAAAACTAACAAGTCTAACAACCGCGAAACAAATTTTTTGACAGAAAACTTTGTTACATGTTTGCTGAATATTGTAATTTTGTATAGAACGTCGTTTTTTTCCTCGCATTCAAAGTGAAAAGTAGAGTGTTTAACGCGAGACTAAACAACCATAATGACACTCTGCTGGCTCGCTCGCGTGGCTTAACATCTCGTGTCATTAAGGCTTGTTTTAGTCTTTTGTTGAACAATCTACTATTTTGCTTTACACTATTTTATTCGTTTAGCATACCGTCCGTCTGTCACAAACGGAGCTGGCTGAAGATCAGCGCTGCAGGTGTTTAACACCTCAGCATTATGCTGAGCCAGTGTCCGATTCATTGCCGCGAAGACACACTCACTAGGTACTACTAGGTACTACTAGGTACTATCTTTTTACCCGACTGCCGAAACCTAACTAAACGCGCTCTAGAAATTAAACGCGTGGACCGATATTGATTCTTATCGCAATTGATTTGTCTTAATCTAGTGAGTGTTACTAAAGATTGACAGTAATTAAAATTCAATATGGTGGCAAATACACGCCATATTGTAAAAAAAAACCGGTCAAGTGCGAGTCGAACTCGCGCACCGAGGGTTCCGTATTGAAGATAATATGCTTGGTAATCGCAAAAGAAAATACTCAATTTTTTATGAGCTTTATTTTCTAGGCAATAAGGTCCATCTTGACTAGCTAAAATTTTAATACAGATTTTCTTAGTTTTTTTGTTATTTCTCAAAAACTGTAAATAATGAACACTTCATTTTATTTTTCCCATAAAATATAAGTAATTATCTATACGTTAGGATTTTTTTCATATTTTTTGATTCGGAGATAAGGGGGGGAACGGTCATTTTTTGTACATTTTTGGCTATAAATCAAAAAGTATACCACAGAAAATTAAAAAAAAAAAATAGTTTTGAAATGTGCAGATTAAGACCTTTCATATACCATGCTATAATCGAACCACTTTCATTTTTCAACCCCCCATTCTAGATCCCTTTTAAATTATTTATAAAATTAATTTCATTTTTTTATTACTATAAACAGATGGTTGTACAACTATGCCAAATTTCAAGTTGATAGCATTTGTAGTTGCTGAGAAAACCTGCTGTGACATACAGACAGACAGACAGACAGACAACGAAGTCTCACCATAAGGGTTCCTTTTGTACCATTTTGGTACGGAACACTAAAAAAGAAAAACTATACTCTACAAACTATGACAAATGGGGTAGGTATCGTTGAATAAATAGGTAAATATTTAAAAATCATGTATAGGTTTCTTTCATCATTTTTCATTTTGAACGATCATTTTAGAATTTATCAAGATAGTTGCTTAGCAACAACAGTCGGGTTTTTTAAAGCTTGCTTTTTGTTGTTATTACTGTTGTTTTCTGTTTTTACTTTTTTTCTGTGTATCTTATGTGTGTACTGACTAAATGTATTTTTCTTTTCTTTCTTCTTTTAAGTTTAGGTAACCCATCATTTTCTGCTGAACGCTATTTTCTGCTGAAACCATGTTGTTTTCAGGATACCTTAAACATTTATTACGTAGGTTAGGTTAGACTTGTGAATACCATAAAAACATGCGGCGATAAATGCTTTTCGATGAAATAAAAATTCTGAGTGATGATACGTTGGTTGAAAGGTTTTTCGATATAATAATAGATACCCATAAGTTTAGCCCAAGTAGAATAAAGCATCCGTCACTCTCGTACTTATGTAAGTGTTAGAAAGTGACGTGACGGATGTTTCATCCACATTTAGTCGCGCGATAAACGCAGCCACATTAGACCCCTAGAACTACTGAAACTAGAGGCTAAAATATGTCAATCAATTTCATAACTATACTTATATTATTATAATCAATTTCTAACAAATTAAAACTCTCTACAAAGAATTTAACTATAGTAAAAGATTTAATGCGAATGCCGAGAGCGAATAGTTTGTGAACTAGAATCGCTGGAGTCCTTGCAACTTGCATAATTTCATAAGTACTCGTAACTCTTTGACGGCTCTGATTATTAGAGTACCGTACCTTAAGGGTGTTAAACAGGACACTAAGAGCCGTATCTTTTGAGCCATAATAGATAGTTGGTTTTTTACAGAATAGTGTGTTATATTAAATACAAAAATATACCGAGGTGATCTAGAATTATAAATACACACTTACACTTAATTTCAAAAGTTGCAGCCATTATATCGTAACAAACAAGCGAATGTTAATCTTACCCCTTCTACCTAGAGACTAAGGAATGCAAACTACTGGTTATAACCGGTTTTGACCGGTTATTTTCATACAAAAACGGTTAATAACCGGTTAACTTGCATTCCCTACTAGAGACACCTTTTTCCTGAGTTTATGAATTGCATAGTGCTGGGCCGTGGAAATTTACCAGTTAAATACCATTACATTTAATTTTCGAGCTAGTGGGCGACGACGTACACATATATATGTAATTTTATATTTTTGTAATCACATTCTCGAAAACGGCTCTAACGATTTCGATGAATTTGCACTACAGGGGTTTACGGGGGCGAAGAATCAATCTGTCGAGCTGTCATCTTCGGGGAAAATCGTTTTCAACCCGAGCGGCTCGGTCTTCCAGGTACCTACTTGGTAATTATGATACCCGGTAACGTGAGATAATATTCCAAGTAACATTGGTAATTTACGTTCACAGATTTTTTTTATTGTTATTTTAAGTAAATATACTTAATTATGCTTGTTTAATGAAATTTTGAACACTATCGTATATTAGTTTATTGGAAATGTTACCGGTTACTGGTATAACTATTTAATAGATCGATTTTCATGAAACCTATTGGTTGGGCCACATGAACCTTGTTGGTTGGACAACGGTTAGATTTAACCATCTTTTTGAGGTAGGGCCTACAACCATGGGCCATTGTAGAATTTCCAACTTTAATATTTTACGGTAATGGGTCACTGTTAGTTGATGTCTAACAGGTTCAACGTTAAGCCGGCCATACACGTTACGGTTACCGGAGAGGTCTACCTGTGCAGGCGACCGGAGCAAAACCAAAAATCAATTCTTTCGAGTGACACCGTACGGTGAACCTGTGCGTGTGTGCCGTGTCCGTAGAAATGCCAATAGTTTTTATTCAACGGTAGGTGTAGTTGCATTGGCTCAGAGTTGAAAAATGGTTGGGAGTAGTGATAATAATTTATTGTATTGGGCCAAAGTTTTATGCGGCACTAAATAACTATAAGGTAAGGCGTGCAGTACGTCTAGGAGGCAAGTCCGTCTAAACAACGATATCTCCAAAAAATAATATGGTTCGTCGCACTTACCCCGCGTTGATGCTTGTGCGGACTCGCACCTATGGGGATTGGTTACGATAAAAAACAACTGAAGACTGGTAAAACTCAAATTGGGATCGTGAGTACAGAGGTGGAGGGGGGCGGTAGTCGTTGCCGGAGCGCTGTCGAGTTGTGAATGCGTGCGGCGCGCTGTGCGCCGCCATATTTATAGTCTCCCGGCGCGAACTATCGCCCTCTCGCTCTGTGCCCCATCTCCCTCACTCATTATTTGTAAACAGAATCTATTTTCTATATAATTCTAGTTAATTCTAATTAGGATCCAATAGGTCTGTTTTGACTGGTCTTGTCAGACTATTTTACCACAATACTAATATAAGACCTATTGGGTCCTATCCAATAAAATGCTCTCATTAAATATCTTTATTAAAAACGATGACTAAGTTAATTATTACAACAACAAAATATCAACATTACAAATATTATAACAACTATTTACGGCACTTTAGTTCTATTTGTCCCGTGCTGCACAGTGCTCATACCCCATATGCGAACGGAAAATGCTATAAGGGTAAAAGAATAAGAAATATCCCGGTAAAATTGCTATTAAAAAAAACTGCGATGGTACAGACAGACACAGATACACAATAACACAAATACACTGAGGCATACACTCAAAAAAATGAGAGCCAACGAAGAGAGATTTTTTCTTAGTTGACAAAAAATGAATACAATAGTTAAGATATTAGTTATATCAACCAAAGCTGATAGTAACAACAGCAATTTCTTTAGTGATTCAACTAACATCTCAGTTGATGTATCTAACGTCTTAGTTGATGTATCTAACGTCTTGTCAGGCTCGTATGGAATCAAGACGCTTATGCACAATAATCACAATCTTGTTAGAATCGACCAATATTTTTTTTAGTGTAGATACACAAATACACTCGTTATACTAGATAAAAAGATAAAAGACATTTATTGAGTAAGTAGGCCGCACGGGCACTTTTACTTATAACAACACCCTCTATTTTCTTTGGGGGTTAAAACACCCGCTTTGATTAAGTTCCTGGTAACGGCACCTCACTAAGACTAGAAGTGCATAATTAAAGCCTAGTGTTTGTCTTTCATCTACTCAAGACAGTTTGAAACTTCAAGTTTGTTTTTAAATTCTCGTTTGGATTGTAAAGGAATTTCAGAGCTAACTTTTTAAATGAAATAGGAAAATGTTTGGAGTATGAATGTTCGACTTGAATGAACCTACCAAGCAGCAGGGTTTGCATCGTGGTGTTCTGGTGTGGTGATAAGATAACCGGTAAAATTATTAGCGAAGAGGAAACGAATTTCCCCCAACCCATTCAGCCGTATTAATAAGTTAATTTTGGCAGAGATTAGACTCAAGATACGTCAAAATAAACGTCACGTCAAAGAAAACTGTCATTTCTGACGTATCTTGACATGGACATCTCAGCCAAGATCAGTTTATTCATTTGCCCTTGGTATTGCAGCCTTGAGATTTACTTACCACCATGAACCCTCTCTGTGAGCTCAGAGACTCTTAGTTCTAGAAAGCTGTTATTTTGTATAAATATACCCATATATTAGTACCGACGACAAAATGGTAGAATAAAAGGTTGATTTTTTTTTTTTTTACCGTCATATGCCCCTACACCCATAAAAACAAATACTAAAAATCAGAAAAGACTTAAATGAAAGCACATAATAACGAATTTAGAAGGAAAACTATCACTATAAAGTAGATTTGATTGGTTCCTGACAAACAGGTGACTAAAATGTTTATACTTACTAAAACCATCTAAGACAGCAGAAGATTTTGTGTAGTAGGTAGCGGACGGAGCCTGGACTGACAGACGGACCCGGTTTTTTTTGTATTTATAGTAACGACTACGGAACCCTAAACGGCATATTGTTCTTGACAGACTTTTCTTTAAATAGATTCATTGCTCATAGTTTTAAATATAATTTAATATACCTAATCTTAGATTCAAATTTTTTTATTTTTTTTTATGGACAAAAAATATTCAAGGTAATACAATATTAATAATGAAATACAAAACTAAAATTAAAATTATAAACTTAACTATATTTTAAAATTAAAAACCTATATCTAAAAAAGGGCCCTGCGGCATCGTCCCGAAGATGCTGGCAGCATTTCCTCGCTGGATAGTTAAGCTTATGCGTTGAGCGAGGAAACTGCCAGCTCTTCGGTCACCAGTGACGTCAATGAGCCTCTTCGAAATTTCATTGAAGAGGCTTTGAGCGCTAGGACCCCACGGACCAAGGGTCTCGACGCCGAATGGAACAAACATATATTCTGGGCCGAGACCACTATATTTGCCTACCTTTATGCTTTCGGCCGCTTCAGCTGCCGCACCAGCCCTATTAGAGGTCCGGTGGAGATGTGATGGGGCTAGCGTGTCTACGCAGGTTGCATCCCACACTAACACCCGTCCCATATTCCACGGGACCAAGGACATTCCGTCAGGTCTCTTGCCATCTTAGATTCTAGTTTAGGACTAGATTAATATATCTTCGGTTAACAACACCTTTCCAAAGTATAAAACAAAGTCGCTTCCCGCCATTTGTCCCTCTGTATATACCCTTAGATCTTTCAAACTATGCAACTGATTTAATTGCGGTTTTCACCAATAGATAGAGTGATTCAAGAGGAAGGTATCATCTAGAACTATGTCACAGTGACATCATAAAACAATTTATTTGACACTTCTTACAACTTGAATCATAACATCACTGTGACACAGTTCTATGGTGGGTCAGGGTTTCATTGGGCTGATAGTATATAAAAGTACACGGAGCCAAGCGAGGGCGGGTCGATAGTATTAATATAAATTGAGGTGTAAGAGAAACATACTCACGGATATTTTATCCTCGTACATCCGTATCCCTCTAGGCCTGCTAAGTTTAAATAACCCCAGGGAAGATAAATCAGCCACATTTTTCTGCGCATTCCGGCCCGACCGTGTCTTGGGGAGGCACCCGGCTAATCGACCGGATTCCGGAATCCGGAATGCCGATACCCACGTAATTAAAACTACCTGCTGATTTTACGGAGAAATGTTTAGTAAGTAGATAAAAATAGCATTTAATCATATCTTATATTTTATTTATCTGTGCTTCTATACTAATATATACCTACTAATACTAATAATGACCAATGCGGTATGGTTGCCGGCTTAGAATAGTGTGTCACTCCATGTCTTCCCGTGGAAGTCGTAAGAGGTGACTAAGGGAATGAAGGCTTGTAGTATTGATAGGCGATGGGCTTGCACCCTGTCACTAATTATACATTGGTAAACCTCTTAGCCAGATTGTGCAAAATGTGTTTACAGAATTAACAACTCTTTAGACTTGTTGGTAATTCTGTAGCTCTGCCTACTCTACTCTGGCAATGAAGGTGATGGTGTGTATGTATGTATGTAAGTATACTATTAATGATCTATATGTATACTTATTTTTCTAACATACAGGGTGCCCAGTATATAAGGGATAAAGTTCTATCCATCGACACGGCACCTTAGGCTGGTCCCTAAAAAGGACTTACAGGAGATAATCGAACTTTTCTATTTTCTTAATAATTGGCACCTTACTTCACTTTAATGACCGCCTAGGTCACAAATAAAGAGATTTTCTCGTTCTGATTGTTGCTAAATATTCTCTAATAGTGACGATAACGGATGTGTATTAGAGCGTTATGGTGGCCAGACTGATTTCTTGTTAATTGGGTCTTAATTAATAACAACACATTTTTCTTTAAAATTTGCAACGAGTTTGATTGCTTGTGGTGAATAAAAAATGTATGAAGACCAGAGTGACCAACATTCTAAAAAATAGTGTATCTAATACTGATTCCAAAATGATATCACAATTGAGATTATTGATAGCAGCAAAGTTATTATTAAGTTATTCCACGTTTATAAGTAAGGGCATTAGTATAGAGTATAGATATAGATATATATTAGTATAGACTTAGTATAAAGTATAGATAGAAGATAGATAGATTAAAATTTAAATCTAGAATAAGATACTTACAACCGTTTAATTTGCGAAATCTCGCGCCGTCCTTTGTCCGGGAGTAATCCGGACGGAATCTCGCCGGAATAATTCGCGCCAACTTGCACGGATTAAAATTAGGGTTCCGTGCCAATGACGTTTGTTGGACCTGCTTAATTAATATTCTTTTGTGATCTGATCGAGAGCTATGTTTTGCGAGCGGGTTATTTGACGTTGTTTTGAAGAATTTAGAGATAAAATGAGAAAGGCTTCTGTTCTATGTGGTAAAAACTATATTGTCTTTGACGTGGTTCTAATTCGATCGTTTAAAAGGCCAATATCGACAGGCACACTGTGAATTTGTGTTTTTTTTTAAACCATAAATCGCAAAATAGACTGGCAATTAAAATTGCAGAAGTTGATTCCTGTCTAACTTTAACTTCTGTTCTGGAGCAAGAAGCACAATTTTGCTGTCTTTTTCTAATGTATAAGTTAGAGTAAGACAGCAGTCAAGTTCTATAATTTTGATTGCTGGTCTAAACCTCGCTTAAGGTCGAGTTGCTTCTGTCAACTTGGGGGTTCGACTTTAGTTAGAAACATTTTGATTTTATACAAAATAGTGTTAAAATTATAACACCGTTTAATTGACCAACTGTACATTATGGTTTTATAAAAAGGAAATGTGAAGTTTGTATTTCCTTAAAATACATGTTCTATTATTCATATACTTACAATTTCTGAATCCTTAATTAGGGAAGTATTTTAAATGGCTGTAGAGAAAAAAAATCACCTCTGCATAATATAAATTCTCCGAATAGTATTCTACCACACACTGTATTATCAGTCTTCTTCAACTGTTTTTAAAGTTAAAAACGTACACATGTGGAATATTAAATTTTCGCATATATACGTGGTTGCCAGCTCAAAATAAACGTAATTTACGTCTCTCTATTTGTTTATTTCTAACTGGAGTAAAAATAAAGTCTGTTTCTGGCGTTATCACTGTAGAAATAAACTTTCAACGTGTATCCTTCCTCCGAAGTTCCGAACCTCATCCCCACAGATTCGCTCGTGTTATAAACATGCATACGTTTTCAAGATGGCGATAACCTTCATTCAAGCCATTTTATGGTTACAGAAAGATGTTACCGCGGGAGCTAGTGGTAAAAAATAACGAAATTTTTGTACAATTTGTACAATACAAAACATTGCATGGTTCATGCCTTTTGACTACTTAATAATAAAAAAAAAACTATAGCAAAAAAGGAAAACTGTATACAACCAACAATATAATTATATATCACCGAAATAACCGTATTAATATTCCCCATGCTATTTACATTAGCTGGCAGTTGCAGTTTGGGTTATTGTGCAGCTAGAATATATATAATGCAGGGCTTGTAATCGTAGATACTATCTTAAAACTTAGAACCTAAATAATATCATACAGACAAACAGACAGACAAAGAAAGAAGTCTCACCAAAAGGGTCATGCACTTAAACACCACGAGCATTTACCAGTCAAAATAGGTAAGTAGTTAGTTTCTTTATTTGTTTACCTAATTTGAGCTTTTGTTGTGAATAAATATATTTTCTTTCTTTCTTTCTTTCTTCTAAATACTCATCAAAAAGCATGTATGAATGTAACATTCGCCACAACAGCCCCCAATCTCTTTAAAAAGAAAAACTACCGTACACTCCACGGTTGCTTTCAACGCAGCAAAATTTGCCCCCTTTTTTCCCGCACCAGCTCCCGGCCTGCCCGTTACCGCCTATAACTGTCGTGTCTAATAACAGTACAGTGGGGTTGTATTATTTTATTACGAATCGCGATTGAAAAAGAGGGAAACGCGCGAAACGCGCCGCGTCGAATTTGCCCAATTGACAGCTGACAGCCCCAATACCCCTTTTGTTTAACAGCTGCGTATAAAGGGTTATTTCATTATGGGTTACAAATGGAAAGTCTGCGGGATTTTTTATAGGGTTTGTATTGGGTTGATCGGGGTGTGTATTTGTTGGGGTATGTGTGAGACATAAAGAGGTGTCACGAAGGTGGCATTAAGAGGTGTGTTGAAAGTTAAGGTATGTTTTAAGTTAAAGAAGTGATTTACTTTACGTTCAGATTAATTAAGTAGATGAAATTGAAAAAGAAGAAACTTGCCAAGACAGGAACTGTGATCTAAGGAGCTTTGAAAGAACTTGATTTCCAATTAGATCTCACTTCTTTTATTAGCGAAACCGTTTACGAATGAGGCATTTTTTCACATTTATGTTTTTGATGGGATATTGCTATTGCTATTGCTATTTTCCTTTTATGGTTCTTTAGGTCTTTTTGTGCTCATACCTATCTATTCTATAATTGTGATGTGACTGTTTGTAACCTGAATAAATAAATAAATAAATAAATCATTATTTTTGTCAAATAACTAGGAATTTGTTTCTCTTTTAAAATAAATATTCATGTTAGTCGAGTTAAGGGCAATTTGGGATTGTTCATATTTTTACAATTACTCTAATTCGAAAACCATTTCGAGGAATGAGGTTTTAAAGCCGTTCTGCATTATTAAGTTTTTGAAATATTTATCTGTTTCGGATATTTTGACAAAAGTATATTTAACCTTTGTTTGACTTTCGTATTCGGCTTGAAGCCCTCCTAGGTGTAACTTACGGGTTAGCCGAAAACCGCTTGAAAAAGTATGTTTTAAAACATTATTACAATCACTTTTTATCATTAGATATCATTTAATTGTTGTAATCTATTAGAAAATGCCAACCCAAATTTAAATAATCATGTCATCCATAAAATGTCCGTTAAATAAATAAAGTTATTAAAACAAAACTATTCGGTCAAATACAAAATTAATCAAATTGGTCTCTTAAAATTACCTTTTCTTTCGAATTAGAATGTAAAAACCGTGAGTATTTTTTTTTGGTCTATCCCAATTGTGCATGATCAAACAAAAGTTTCAAACCTCTAAAGAGTAAAAATAACTGTTTTTCATAATAAGTTAGTACTCAGAATACTTTATAAATATTAGACTTTACTTTAACGGTGCCGAGGAGTAAATACTATACAATTAATTCAGAGTTCTTGAAAGCGTAAATACAAATATTTAGTTATGTCAATTAATTAAACTGAGTTGTTTGCTTTGAGTGCACTTTGCAGTCGCATCCTTAGCACAGTAATAGAGCAGTACTTAAGTTTGCATAGTGGTATTTCTTAAGAAGAACTTTTTTATAGGTTTTCTGAATTCTCATAATTTTTAGATATATAAAAATCCCGATTTAATGGTAACCAGGGAATGCAAATAACCGGTTATAACCGGTTTTAACCGGTTAAATTGCATTTCCTAATGGTAACCCCTCCTTGCAGAGCTCATATGTCGTGCTACGACTACGTCAATTCGTGTAAGATTGTCCCTTGGTATTTATTTATTTAATTACTTTTTTTTTTATAAATATTTCCACACCGCTACGATTTAGGGATCTCTAAAAGATCAGCATACTTTTTTCTCAGAGGACGGCAACGCTTCTGCGTTTCTCTCCTGGGGGTCTAATATGGCTGCGTTTATGGCGTGACAAAATGTGGATAAAACAATCCGTCAGTTTCTGACACGTACATAAGTACAAGAGTGACGGATGCTTTATCAACATTTTGTCATGCTAAAACGCAACCATACTAGGCCCGCTGGTGTTTCAGTTGCCAGTGATGCTCTTACTATCAGATGACCAACTGGCTCGTTTGCCATCTGTATAAAAAAACGCCTATTCCCAGTTGTCCGCACCCCTTTGTCCACACTGCGGACATCTGGGATTTTTTCTAAGCTCTCCGCAGTGTGGACAACTGGGAATAAAAATTCCCAGCTGTCCGCACCTAATAGGGAATTTTTATTTCCTGTTGCCCACACCTAAATTGGTTTTTATTCCCAGTTGTCCATACCTAAATTGGTTTTTATTCCCAGTTGTCCACAACGCGGACAACTAGGAAAAAAAATCCCAGTTGTCCGCAGTGTGGACAAAGGGGTGCGGACAACTAGAAATAGCCCAAAAAAAAACTTTATGACCCGATAAAATTTTTTACTAGGCCAACATAAAAAGGCAATACCTCTGCGTCATACCTACGCTTTTAAACTCGGGTATAGATAGATAAATACGGTCCCGGCGGTGTCGTCGACTGATAAATTGTCGACGAAGGTTCCAGATTATTTCCGAGGTGCAATCCATCAATCGGGCCCATTGATAAATGTTGGGGAAAAACATATATTGGGAAAGTTATCCATCTTGATTGTCGTTCGAATGTGGACTGTTAAAGGGTCTTTAGTTAATGAGGTAACGGGATTAGAAGGTCGTTTCCCATGTGTTTGAGGTTATTGATTTGTGTTCGAAATATAAATTATATTTTTTTAGATTATGGAAAAGGCAAAGGCACAGGCTACCTGATGGTAAGTGGGATTTGCGACCCATAGATATTTGCTTTCTCAAGACTACGATATTAAGACTGCAACTCTGAGACCGCAAATGCATTGCCTCTATATCACCGGTAGCTGAAATAGCTGAATTAATTGAAATGCAGATTAGATGTAGGTACAAGTATACAAGTAACTCTTGTTTGGTTGGAAATATCCATCAGATTTTATGTTATAATAGAGGACGCCCGCGACTTCGTACGCGTAGAATTAGTTTCCCGCTACTCCCCCCCTTTCTTCCCGTTGGGGGTAGATTTTCGGAAAATCCATTCTTAGTGCTCACTTACATCATGAAAAGAACCTCTGTACCAAATTTCAAGTTTCTAGGTACAGTAGTTTCGGCTGTGCGTTGATATAATAATATAAGTTTTGCCTTTTATATATATATAGATTTTTTCAATTTATTTTTTCTTTGAACCAATTAAATCACCATGTACCCTATGGTTTTTAAACCAAAAAGCACCAGTTAAGTGTAACTTACACAGGGAGGGTTTCAGACTAATACCAAAGATTATCAATATGAATATAATTAATAAAGAATGACAGTACCTTTTTCTGTCTGTTTGTTAACGCTGTAACGGCTAAATCGCTGAACCAATTTCGATGAAATTTGCTACAGAATTAGCTTTAGTCCCAGAAAAGAGCATGGGATCCTTTTTATCCCGGAACATTGGACAAACCCGAAGAAATAGCGATGTAAACGATTTCTACGCGGACGAAGTCGCGGGCAACAGCTTATTCTATAATTTGTTTCGTGTAGATAAGGCTCAGGTATTTAATTTTTTGAGTTTTATTCCGCATGATGTAAAGGAACCTTTATGAGTGTGATGGGCATAGGGTATTTTTCAATTGTTTAAACCGGAGCGAAGCGATTGCAGTACGATATTAGTTTATAAAAATACTAGCTGTCCGCGCCCGGCGCAGCCCCCGGGTGTAATTTCTTTTTCATTCAAACCTTATGAAATATACTTTACGACTATTCTCAGACCTACTGAATATACACACAAAATTTCATGAGTTTTGTTACAAACACTGTAACACGAGAATTTTATATACCTACTAGCTGTCCGGTCCCGGCGCTGCCCGGGTGTATTTTTTTCTTCACACAAACTTCTTGAAATATAGTTTACGTCCTGTTCTCAGACCTATTGAATATACACACTAAATTTCATAAGAATCGGTCAAGCGGTTTCGGAGGAGTTTTGTTACAAACACTGTGACACGAGAATTTTATATATTAGAGATTAGATACGAGTATAGAAGATATGATGCAATTTTCTACTGACCGACGCTTTGACGACGATGACAATGGCTCGGCTTAATACATTTTTGCTTGTCCGGCTGCCGCCGAGTCAATGCCGAATGGAAAACCGCTCATTTTCATTCGTTCATACGAGGGCCGATTCGAAAGTTTTTAGCTGTGTCGACATTTATTTAAATATAATAATATTGTTGATATAATATTTCAGACAAATTGTAATATAAACATTGTGACCTACAATCACTATTATGTATGTCTACAGTAGGTACTTGGTTTTTTTTTAATGATTTTTTTATCGCCAGACGTGTTAACGCTATGAAAAATCTGCAAGCGATGTATTTAATCGCAAATTTATTGCATTAATGTATACGGTCTAAAAAGTAGTAACTTTTTATTTTTTCCAGTATAAATATTTAAATAAAACGTGTGGTTTATCAGTCTTATTTGAAACCATTCGTTTATAAAACATTCGGTTTTAAAATATGGAGTAAACAAGCCTTGAAGACATGTCTAAATTAGAGACGCAGGAAAATTCAGTGACTTTCAATGAAACGATTTTGTTGCTGCTCGCTCGCAAGAAGCTGCTCAAATATACTAAAAATACTGACGATTCCATCACGGGCAATATCATCAGAATTAGACGACCCCTTTAAATTTGAGACATCTTTTTAATACCAAAAAGCCGATTTTTAGACCAAAAATTAAAATTTCATAGAAAAGTACTCTCTGTGAAAAAAAAAAAAGTAAACTTTTTTACAAAGCTGCTCGTAATAAAATTTGCTTTATGTATCAACAAACAATTCAAATTACGATTAATATTGGCACAGCTAAAAACTTTCGGATCAGCTCTCTTATATAGAGCTGAGACTAAAGGCTGCGCATAATTATCGTTCCTGACGTAGAGACCTCGTCATGTTGTTCTCCTAGTCATTATTTATAATTTTATTTTATTGACCTTACATTTGTAATGAGTTTATTTGTGATAGGTTTAAAAATAATTATTTATTACTTTATTTATACTTTTAAGTATTATTGTATTTTATGATTGGAAAAAATGGCCTTCTGCTGGAGTGTCTTGCGGCGCTTCTCCGCAATGATGGTCTTGTCCGAAGCGCTAGTATATTTACCCCATATTACCGACGTGTAAAAGAGCCCTCATGTGGCCAATTGACTGAATATATATTTTGAATTTTGTGGCAATCGCAATCGGCTTCAAAGTGGAACAATTTTATTGTTTTCATTTTGTATGCAGACTCGCCTTCGGACTGTCAAAATGAAAACGATTGCGATTGCGAGTGCGTTAGGCAATAAGCCCTCGGTATATATTAGTGAGTATATATTTAATTTACCGCATGCCAGGCGCCACGAAAGCTACAAAACGCCAGGCGTTATTTAAAAATCCCAAATAAATTCGCGGAGCGCGCACCGCTTTATCAAAAATAACGCGCCAACATTCAATAAAAGCTTCATAAAACACGGCATAATGAAAAATATTAAATTCCGGAGACAAAAATATAAATATATATTCCGTCCGGCGCGCAAACACATAAATAATTTAATTTGAGTGAGTTCGAAGACTCCCGGCAGGTTTTGCCTAGTGGTGGGCCGCTGGTGAAAGTTTCGCTTAAATTTCTGCAATATTCTGAAAGATTCAAAAGTGAAACATTCACTTAAATTTTCGTCTAATATAGCATGAAGTTTTAGGTGAAAGTTTCACTATTGAAACATTCGCAATATTGCAGAAATTTGGGATCCTCTTGAAATATCGAAACTCATTCATAGAACATTTCACTTCGCCGAATTTTCATTTCATCGACAGGCATTTCCACGTGCAGGAGCTTTATTTTTTTGGTGGTCACAAGTCTAACCTAACCTACGTAACGAATGCTTTAGATAACCTGAAAACTATAAGGTTTCAGCAGAAATTAGTTTTCGATGAAATGAAATTCGGTGAAATGGCACATTTCATTGTTTGTCGATATTTCAAGGGGATCCCAAATTTCTGCAATATTGTGTAAGTTTCAAAAGTTAAACCTTAATTACATTAAACCTATATTCTGAAAGTAACCAAAGTGAAATAGTTTAATTTCTGAAAATAACTATAGTTTCGATACGTAACGTAAGTGACTGAAACGTTTCATGAAATTTAAACGAAATTTACTTGTGTTTGAATTATTTCCATCTAATTATGTAACTTTCGAACCTGTTACTTTCGCAGTTAAGGATTTTTTTTGCAATGTCTCAGAAATCGCCCATCACTGGTTTTGCCGTGATGTGTGTACTTATTACATTTTTCACTCGCTCCGTCTTGCATTATTAAAGGTAGGATATTCCGGACGAACGCACTAAGTAAATATATTACAAGGTTATTACCGCGGTTTTCTCCGTGAAGTCTCGCGGAATAAGTTCACGACTTCACTTTGATTTGAAAGGTTGTGTTACATTTGATTGCATTTTTTTCATCGTGTGAAATGTAACAAGGACTCCGTAAATTATTATTATTATTATTTATTTAGGTCTAGGTCCTTGTGTAAGATCGCTACCACCTCAGGGTTGGGAACGCATTTGCGGTCTTAGGATTGTCGTCTAAAGAATGCAAATGTCACTGATCCCACTTCCGATACCTTGACTGATCGATTTAAAGGGATAAGTTCGCCTTTGAACTTGTTTTTTGTTATATTGTCCGTGTTTTTATTTCTTTTGTTATTCTTGTATGATGAAGATAGACAGACATACATACATACGATCAGGTGGCGTTCGTTTGCCTTCACCATGCCATAAAATAATAATTACAATTGAATATCTAATAAATAGTTAAGAAACCCTGTATAATGGTGACGCCTAGTTCCAGAACTGACAACTATTAATTGGCCAAACTGATTTTTATTAGCCAGGAACCACCCTGTATAAACTATTTATCTATTGTATTTTTTTCTCTGTAAGTGAACTTATTGACGCTGAATTTTGACTTTATATAATACCTATACTTTTGAGATTGTTTATTCTACTACAATTTGTAAATTTAGCTTTGTCATTTGTTGCATTACTATTTATTTATGTGTTATAATATAACACATAATTATATAATCCATTAATTTATAACATTGACTTTTTCAAAAAAAATATTGTTTCTTTGACGATATTATGAATTCTGTAAAATTGAAATGTGTGCAATATTACTGTAACTTATATTATGGAATAAATAAATCTAAATCTATTTAAAAAACCGCGTCCGAATCAATTCATCCGTTTAGGAGCTACCATGCCACACACACACATATACACACGTAAACTATACTGCCCTCATAATGCAAAAAGACACATCTACTCTATGAATTGTATTGCACTTCCAACCTTATTATAAACCCTTGAGAGTTTAATATGCTTCTATGAATAAATTGCACTTGTGCCTTTTCTCCGTACGAGGGCAGCATAACACTCCTCTTTTTCGAGAAGGTTCAAAAGTTACAGTAGATACTTATCGTTTGCACCTCTATGAAAATATTTGATGGTAGTCCGGAACCAAAACGTATCATAACACAACAACACGCTGTAAACATGTGGTTTTATTCTTTTGGCACTTAAAACGCGGAACGGTGGGCTACAGCTTAAAATTAAATTATTTATGTTGCGCTGAAAATGTTTAGTGAAACACGATTGCGTAATACGAAAGAAGAAGCTAACTGCAATGTAATAGTCAAAGAATTATATACTCTATTGGTAACGACATTACATTTAAAATGCTTTTACTATCACTGTGCAGTTAGGTTCCTTTTTTGGTATATCGGCAGATTTATGTTTCAATCGAAACTTCGAATACAGGGTCAATGTGGATTTATAGGGTTCCGTACTCAAATCAGGATCCTTTATATTTTCACTTCATAGTGAGCCTGTTTGTCTGTCTGTATGTATATTACAGTCATCTTTTCTCAGATACGATCAAAGTTAGAAAGCTAAAAATTTGTACACGTAGGTATCGAAAATTAGATTATAGCTGGAAGAGATCCCTTAATGGGATAAGTTCGCGTTTGTATATTTCTATTTTGTAAATATTATATTTGGGTATTGTGTTTTATAAACTTAGGTAATAATGAAAATTATTTGTCACTAAACATTTCAATTTTTATAATTAGTTAATTACTTTACAGAAGATACAATTTTATTATTATAAATAGATTTCTTATCAAAGTAGCTAAGAGAATTGGCCACACAAATTTAATTATACTTCTTTTTTTTAGCATAGAATTAATTACCGTTATTTGGCACTCATTTTCTCATTCAACAAATTCAAAATTAGAAATAAAATAAAATTGTATTTTCTGTAAAGTAATTAACTAATTATAAAAATTGAAATGTTTAGTGACAAATAATTTTCATTATTACCTAAGTTTATAAAACACAATTTCTCAAAACGCCATGATAGGTAGCTATTCTCAGAAAAAAAAAACACACAGAGGATTTGCTACTCAGAGTTAATTACTACTTCATAATTTTAAATTGCCGTGTGGTGCCAGGTTTAGAATGTTGCCACTCCATGTCTTCCCGTGGATGTTGTAAGAGACGACTAAGGGACTAAAGGCTGTGTAGTGCTGTTAGGCGATGGGTTTGCAACCTGTCACTAATACACTGGATAACATCTTAGCCTGGTTGTGCAAAATGTGGTCACAGAATTATCAACAAGTTTTTGGAGTTGTTGGTGAGTCTGTGGCTCTGCCTACCCCACTCTGGGAATGAAGGCGTGAGTTTATGATGAATTTTAAATATCATTAACTTTTTAAGTACCATGTTTTGAAACCAAGAAAGTTTATAACAGTATAATTTCTGTTAAAAATACTTAGGCCTGGTTCCCACTATGCCGGATCCGGCAATTTTGCCAGATCCGGTAAGGGTGGTGGCTGTACAATTTATATAAAGCTGTTCACATTATGCCGTGTGAACAGCGTCATAAGCCACTAGCCTTGCCGGCATGCGGCAAATTCCCTGGTCCGGCATAGTGGGAACGGGGCCTTACTGATAATTAAAAAAATCTAGTTAGATTTATAAAAATTGAAAATGTACAAAAATTAACATGTTCAATAATTTATGGTAACCAATAACTTTCATCCAAAGAACTGTCGGACATTTTTTGCTGCAAATTAGAACAACGCTTCCCTAAAAGGAATATGTTGGAAAACCAATCATCATGTATAAGCACAGGGCCTCTACACTACAGCGTAAACCCATATTGCTTTTGACGTGTTATGGTATTGTTTTTAACTCGGCCGCCATTACTGTCAAGTAAATAAGAGCTATCAACACGTTGACAATTCGATAACCCCTCAAAAGAAATAAATTTACCTCAGTAAAAAAAAAAACCTTTATAAGCATGTTTTTTTTCAGAGCACCTTTTATAAAAGTTCCTATTGACAATTGGTTTACTGTACCAATATAAGGTAACATATTATCTTTCTTCAAAGTCAACCCACACTTGATACCAAAAAGGATATAATTTGTCCCGCCAGTCCGCATCGTGGCGAAGATTAGGCGTACGTATGGACACCGTTATTGTATATTTCGTCGGGTCTTATTGTATATTTTTTGCCGCGACAGCTGGCCGGCGGTCGGCGCATTTTAAACAATTACACAGGATGTTGCTGGATGATACTTTGTGATTTTTGTTTCTAAAATAATATACGTTATTTTGGCTGATATTTTTAGGGTTTCGTACCTAAAGGGTAAAAACGGGATCCTATTACCAAGACTTCGCTGTCCGTCTGTCCGTCTATCTGACACCAGGCTGTATCTCATGAACCGTGATAGCAAGACAGTTGAAATTTTCACAGATGATGTACCTATTTCTGTTGCCGCTATAAGAACAAATACTACAAACAGAATAAAATAAATATGTACTCGTATATCCCATACAACAAACGTGTTTTTTTTTTGCCATTTTTGGCTAATGTTGTATAGATAATGGTACGGAACCCTTCGTGCGCGAGACCGACTCGCACTTGCCGGTTTTTTATTTTACTTATTTGTTAGGTGAAGATGGGTATGATGGGTGACAACCCCGACGACGAATTTAGTTTAGGTATTTACCTAGATTTGGATTGCCTATCTCCAGTTATATTCATTGACATGGATGAGATGAGTGATAGTTATCTAAGGACTACCTGCTGCCCGCGACTCTGCGTAGAAGTCATGTATCACCACTCGCGGTATAAAGCCGTGAAGGTTAAACAAACAAAAAAAGGTTACTTTCACATTCTTCTCCTTCTCGTGTCGATAGTTTTGATTCTTCGCGCCCCGGTGCTGATCGCCCTATCAGTTGCATCTCGGAGGTCTTCTTCAGCACAGGGATGTGGGCAGGCCGGGCAGGACAATAGGGGGGCCATTGTCTGGGACGCTGATCCACAATGGCACTGGACCAGCAAAACCCCATCGCACTAGGTTTTCCTTGCATCGGCCGACTTACGTACGGAGTCTGTTCAGCGCTTTTCAAGTAAGTAGGGCATGGTTGTGTGTACACGTTTGAGGAGAGTGTCCATAGGCTGTCACACACACCACACAAACACACATACATGACTTTCACATTTATAATATTAGTATGGATATTGTGAGTGTTGTTATTAGATAAATCCTGCCTAAATTGATCTATTTTAATATATTTTGAGCAACCTTGTCATCGCATACATTTCAAATGTATAGAAACAAGAAACTTTGTCCGCGCGTTTGAATTTTGCATTAGACATTACATGTAGGTGCGCAATCAACGTTGAAATAAACAAACTGTACCTCTTCAACATTATATTAGCCCTCAATTTTTCCTAAAACGTCTGAAGACGTCACTTCCAGCGTTACTAGCGGCCGGGCGTGTTTTTTCTGAATCCCCCCTTATTTCGCATTCGGTCGGAAATTGCCTACGAAATGTACAAATTGTTCGGGCCTTTATCGACACTCATAATTGTTTGTATATTACCGGCGGACTCAATAAATTTCTGAGCGAATTCGAGCCAATATAATTCGAGGAAAACACGATTTGTATCTTTTTGGGACGTTCGCTTGTGACGGCGTAGTTCGTAAATACATTTTGCAAATCCGGAAACAAAAGAGTCGTCGAGTGAATATACAGGATGTTTTAATTTGGGACAAGATCAATTACCTAGTGTTGCAGATATTATTGTTAGGTTTGTAAATGTTTTTGTTCTTGTCATTTTTAAAAGTCTTGAGCAACAGAACCTTGTGGCCTTGTTTCTAAAATAACCCCGTGGTGTTATCAAAAACCAAAGGAAAGAGTTTTTCGTTGAATCATACGTCTTCTTAACCTAAAATGTGCTTGAGGACACGTTTCATGCCACGAGGCCGCCTATTTTATGCGCTGCTATATTGGTCATCCAATTGTGATGAAATTTGGTATGGAGATAGCTTAAGTCCCGAGGAATAATATAAAATAAAATACTTCTACGCGGACGGAGTCACGGGCAACAGCTAGTATTCTGTATAAATAATCATTACAGACATTCTTCCCTGACTTGAAGAGGATCTTCAAAAAACAAATGTAACAAATTGGGGCTTCTTGCCACGCACCTTAACCATGTGGAATCAGCTCTCGGCGTCTGTATTTCCGAACCAATACGACTTGGGGGCCTTCTAAAAGCGAGCCTACTCTTAACTCAAAGGCCGGCAGCGCACCTGCGATTCCTCTGGTATTGCGGGTGTTGATGGGTCGCGATGATCACTTACCATCAGGGGCACGTTTTATAAAGCTACAAGTTTTACAGGTCTAAACTGACAACACTGCTCAAATGGCTGGTCCGCGTCTTCACCCGTGGTATGGTTGGCTATGTCCGGTTATTCAAAACACTCAGTAAAATATGAGGTAGGTTTAGGTCATGTTAGTTCTTCAACCGGCCCGAAGGGCCAAAACACTCAGAAATAGGTGCTCCACGATAGTGGAGCTCCGTCGACTCTGTTAAATTTGATTTTGGGGTATAATTTTTGGTCAACCGGACATAGCCAACCGTACCATGGGTAAAGAGGGGCTGGGCGTCCTCATTGGTCGAGGTTGCGTCAAATGGAAACTTATAACCTGTAAATTGTAATTTCTAGCTTTATAAAACAGGCCACTGGTGGCTCGCTTGCTCGTCTGCCTCCTTTTTCTCATAAAATAAAAATAATATTGTAACAGTCCTCCGCCCTACGACATCCACTAACCGAATCCCAAATGCGCAAAAGAAATATGATACAAGAACTTATCTGTCAAATGTGGTATTAGATTGATGTTCGCCGAAACACTCTCCAGGGACACGGGTATGCCGAGTTTCGTACCCACCGGGGACCGAAAAAGTTCAATAATAAATGTATAAGAAAATGTTTACTTTTTGTTCGTAACGCATCGGTGAGCCAAGAGGTTGGTTTATTTGGAATGTTACTGATATTTTTTGTTAGGAAGTAGGAGTGTTTGAGTTAAAGTATGATTTAAAATTATCTTGCTGTTTACATAATAATTGCAGTAAGCAAGCGGTTCTAGGTTCGATTTCCGGTAAGGGCAAATATTTGTGTGTTAAGAGCGTATTTGTTCCTGAATCGTGGCTGTTTTCTATTTATTTCTCTATATTATAACATTTTCTTTATCTTTATCTACTACCCATAGTACAAGCCTAGAACTGAGTTTGTACCAGGTCCATGTTATTTATTTATCATTTATTAAAAGCATTTTGGATTTGCCTTAACTACTTATACATCATGAGGAGACAATTGACTCTAAAAAAAATGTGCACTTTAAATTTTAATATTTCACAAACGGATCCTTTAATCGAAAAATTGTTTTGACAAACCTGCAATATTTTTAAAATACCTATCTAACGATACCCCACACCATGGAGTAGACGAGAAAAATAACCATCCCCACGTTACGTGCACGTTGGATATGACGAATCTACTTAAATATTAAGGGTTGCTACGACTACGGAACCCTAAAAACCGGTCAAGTGCAAGTGTCATTCGCACACGAAGGGTTCCGTGTCATTCTTGTATGGGGCCCGTTTAATTTTTAATTAAATCCATCATAATTAAATACTAGGTATTTGTTGATTATAGCTACAATAGAAATATACACTGTGAAAAATTCAACTGTCTACTATTACGATTCATGAGTTCTGACAGACAGTCAGACAGACGGACACAATGTGGTTACAATGTGCTTATGAACCCTAAAAAACAACTATAATGGTTGATTTAGCCATATAACCTTAGCATATAACCTATCAATGTAGTTTATACAACAATTGCTAAATATTTAAACATCACGAGCGTTCGTAAAACTAAAAAAAATGCAATATCTGCGTGTTACCTGGATGGTAATAAGTCTGCCAACCCTCAGGAGACGAAGGTGTGGTCTAATTTATTTACCTAGACTGCCTGGGTAAACTTGGAAATTCTTAGAACTTTTCACGTGGCTACAGGAATTTGCTTTGAAACCAGTGGGAATAGTAGCGATGTTTTTTTTAATCAAGAAAAATATTGCTTTCATTTCTTAATACTTACTTATACCTTTATTTTTACGTTACTTGTACATTTTACTAGGATAAAATACTTGTTTAAGCGACTGCAGAAACCATAGACTTAATGAAAAGTAACAAAATTCTAACGAATCTCATTTCGGTGGGTCTACGGTAAGAACAACGGAGATGCTGTTGCCACCTTACGACTGCATCATCAAACCAGCTCCTTGAAACCATAATATTGCATTGCTTTCGGGTGCACTCATGTCATACAATTTTCAGCTCATTTATGCATATTGGAAAGTGGATAAAAATTACACAAAAACATCAAAATTTCCTTAGTTCTGTATTGTATTTGTAATTTTATAAAAAAATAAAAACTTGTACTTTACATTACTTTGAAAAATAAATATTTATCATTCAAGATTTGTACTGTAATAACATAAATAACAGACGGATTAATTAACGAAGCAAGTTAAATAATAGCTGTGAGGATTTGTGTAGACCCGTTGGGAATCATAAAAGCAAATTTCAGCCCATGTCCACTATATCAAAATGTCTACACTTAATGTAATGTCCACCGTTAAGTAACGTCCACCGCATAACAATGACCGATTATAATGTTACAGTAGTTGGCTGTATTGCAGTGTAGCTCTACCACAATGAAAGTGTAAAAAATCGTAGAGTTCATTTCAAAACAACAGCGATCAAAAGTGCTTCATTATACGCTGCTCCATACAAATTACGCAACTGGAGGAATATTCGAGCGTTTCAACTGCCGTTATTTTTCTCTTATATCGACGAAAATAATGAACTATCAGCAACTTTTGGAGTACAAAACAGAAGACCTGGGGGTAGGTTGGGGTTAGGGGTTAGTTTCCATTCTTATTAAAAGAACTAGATGGTTGTGACATGGACTTGAAAGAAGCGCGAATTATTTCTCTAAAAAGTCCATGTGAGTGATAAATAACTCGACATTGGCGAAATACACCTTAACAGGAGTGAAAGTCGTAAATTAAAATTAGGAGTAGAAGTTGTTACATTTATCTGGAATTATGCGAAGACAATACTGACAGCGGTTAAAACGCATCACCCAACTACATATATTTGCATGGAGCAATTTACGTTGATAGAATTTGCGACTCTATAAATAGATTTATAAAGAACGTGATTGGTTAAAGAGGCACAATTCCTGATAGAATCCAAACAGGAGTGTAATTCAGGATTTACTGTCATTAGGTACAAATGGAAAATCGTCCACGTGAAATAACCATTCTGAAGTTGGATCAAAAGTAATAGTATCCAAAGTGAATTTAGTCAAAATGTAATTGTGCTGAAAAGTATTTATAACCAAATTTATTTTCATTGTAAATTAATTAAATCCCAATGGAATTTTGTCCATTATAAATTATGAGCAAAATTTAATACGCACAAGTGAATGTTGTCTAATATGAATTAAGACCTTATAAATATAATATAAATTGAACATATTTCAGTAGGACGTATTTATAATTGGTCATATTTCTGAGTGTACGTAAATACAAATAGACATATTTTTTTCGACCAATATCATATTGGACAATTTTACCATGGGACATGATTCCATTTTAGATATTATTCAGGATGGTCCATTTTCCATTTTTGTTGTATTTCAAATGGTAATTTTTCTGGCCTGACGTATAATTTCAAGTGGACGATTTTCCATTTGTACCTAATGACAGTAAATCTAATTCAGATATATACAGGATGTTCATTGCAGTAGAAACCAAATTGGAATCCTTTCGGTATTTTAGAGAGCTTTTCGTGCGCCGTGAGTACCTAATCTGCTCATTTCAGAGCGGTTCATGTGAACTGTACAGTTTTGCGTAAGAGGTTAAAAAAACATTTTAATTTAATTTTAAAAATAGGATCAGCAATGTGGCCACCGAAATTACAGTCGTTAAACAACCCTGAAGCTAGGACATCTAGTTAGCAACACAGTAACGTAGACTTACGTGTTTATACGTCGCAATTGAATGCCGGAACGGCGTGCTCCGAACTGACAATTCTAGCAACTGTGTTGCAAAGTTTCTAGTTTGCATTTTGAGTCCTCGCTTAATGTGGAAAAACTTTGAGGACCGTTGACATGGAAATTGTTCAGTGGAAAAATATGGCCACGTTTTGTAATAAAAACGAAAGGAGAGTTAGCGAATTTCGCTGTAGATCGTGACCAAAGTATGATACGGGTTTTTATAGTTAAGTTAGCGACAAGCGATTGTAAAAGGTTTTCTTTATTACGGTTTTCTTTGTTGTATACACGGTATTATTAGTGGGAAACTATAGCTAAGCATTTTAGCCTGTATTGGCATGTGTAAGGGTGCGGCTTCACTGAGGCGGAGACGAGCGGAGCTGTGCCAATATTAACCAATAGAAGGCGCATGCGGTCATGTCGAGCGCGCCATGGGCACGTTAGTTTAGATTCTATTGGTTAATATTGGCACAGCTCCGCTCCAATCCGCTCATCTCCGCCTCAGTGGAGCCGCACCCTTATGCATGGTCAAATACACCCAAAGATTTTACCAAAAAACTCTACTGCACTTATTGTACAATAAGTGCAGTAGAGTTTTTTGGTAAAATCTCATAAGTGCAAAATACCCAAAAAAAATGCCAACCCTAATATGCTGACATCTCAGTCATAGCATTAAAAAAACAATAGTACAGTCAAAGACTTAAATTGTTATGCCACTATGGAACCCTGTCATAATGACAACGTCAAACTACATGAAAGAAATTACGCCAAAATTAATGATTAACGTTATGCGACAGGGTTCCATTGTGGCATAACAATTAAAGCCCTTGACTGTACCTAGTAAATACCGGCGGCAAGAAATACGCCAAGAGTACAAATATTGAGATAAGAATAAAATAATCACACAGTAGATCCAAACTAGAACACCAGCGGCAGCGCCAAGTGTAAATATCGCAGTTATTTAATCGGCGGAGCATGTGAACGAGTCAATTAGTGTCCGGGCCCGAGTCGTGTTTAAGGGCGGCATTAACTGTGTTACAGACTGGAGACGCGACCCGCGAAGTCAGCGGTAGATCGGTCGTTATTGTTTAGATGATATTTCCATAGATGGCGTTGAAATAAATTGTGACAACATAATTATGGACGTTGACTTTGAAATGAAACTGAAATGAAAAGAAAATAAGATATGTTCAGGAGAATAAGGTATAGAGTAATTAAATTTAACTGCTGTTTTAAATGATGTTTGGAGTTGTATTTGGGAGGAGAAGTATTTGTTTTCATTTATGGTCATGTCGAAAAAACTGTACTTCTTCCATGCCATATTTATTTTGCTGATTTTTTTTGTGACAAAAAATTTCGCTACTAAGGATTTTTATATTTTTGCTTAAATTACTTATTTACCTTTAACTATATGAGATAAGGTCTAAAATAGGCAGATACAGCAGCGTTCTCGCACATACATCACATGTGACATCCAAAAAGACACCGTACGTAATAACTTGAGTTGAGTTCTTATAAAACAGGTGCAAAAGCAAGGGTTTCGTTTTCTGGCTGTAGTGTGTAGTGTTAATCCACCGGCGTTGTATTTCTGGCTGATGGTCGTTTCTTTCATGTATATTTATATTCATATATTATACATAAAAATCACATGTTGCTTACAGACTACTTACATACGATCTAAGCCATTCAAGGTCAATTTAAAACATCGTGCGTATTCTCAAGCATTCCGCTTGTCTCGTGGCCCAACCCCGACTCTCTACGTGTCGACCTTGATTAATTTAGCCCCATCTATCCGCTAGCATTCTCGACTATGCGAAAGGGACCGGCCTGGACGGTTACTATAAAGCGATTCATTGAAACCCTCAGATTCCCTGTCCCTTTCATTCTTCATTCGTGACTAAGTCGAGAGAAAGTGATGAAGTTAATGTAGTTTCGAACTTCGATTTTTAAAGTTACACTAATTTGTACTTGGAAACTTTAATTTATTGCTTGTAGAAGGATTTTAGTTTTGGGTATTGGAAGACTTTGGTGGTCTTTGAGTCTTGAGTGGAAGCGAGACGTGTATACTTGAGGAAGAGTTAGTAGTTTAGAATTTAGTCTCAAGTTTGGCGACAAAGTTAGCCTAGTTGCTAGTGCCTAGGAAGCTAGCGTTCTAATGTTTGATTCCTAAAGGGTTAATAAGATAAATAAAGAGATATCAGAGGACAAACAGTTACAAAATGGCTCCAGAAAAAACGTTTTATTTTGTAAAGGAATACTTAGGATTAAAAACTTCATATTATAAGTAACCCGCCCTCGCTTCGCTTCGGTTTGTGCGAGTTTTCTGTAATACCTGTACATAATCCAAAATGTTTTATACATAAAAACCTTCCTCTTAAATTACTCTATCTATTAAAAAAAACCGCAGCAAAGTCCGTTGCGTATTTTTAAAGATCTAAGCATACTTAGAGACAGACAGACAGCGGGAAGCGGCTTTATTTTATACTATTTTAGTGAAGTTTTAACCATTTGGTAATTGTTATAAAATTGAAATTTAATCTTTAACCATTGTAAATGTAGTCATTATCATGAATTGTTATTATTAAGGATAATATCTAAAATTGTTGTTATGCAATAAATTATAAATTGTTGTTATGTAGGGAAATTAATAATAAAAATAAACGCGGCAGAACATGGAAAGATGTTTTTGTGTTTGTGTATTGTTTGTGATGCTTGTGTCACCAACTGTACGACTGCTCAGTAAATAAATATTTAGATTTCAGATTTTGATTTAGAGAATCACTACATAGTATAAAACAAAGTCGCTTCCCGCTGTCTGTCTGTCTGTCTGTCCCTATGTACGCTTAGATCTTTAAAACTACCCAACGAATTTTGATGCGGTTTTTTTTAATAGATAGAGGGATTCAAGAGGAAGGTTTTTGTGTATAATAAATGCTGGTTTATTGTACGGGTGTTACAGAAAACTCAAATGAACCGAAGCAAAGCGAGGGCGGGTCGCTAGTACTGTATAAATGGTGAATCTGACCACTGTTGCCGGCCGCGTTACATTTGTTTGTCGGAGTGATCAAAGCTAGCAAACACAGCAGGTATATTCCCCGCGGCCCGCGATATGAAGGATCGTGTATACACGCCCGCGGAGGTACTAAGAATCCATATTACATCTTAGATAAGATAACTAATGTGATATCATTATTATGCAGCAACCTGTAGTGGTGGTACATACATACAACATAAAATCTTCTGTAGGTACGTTTTTTGGGGTTAGTTTTTAGCCTACTGTAGTTTTTACGCGACTGCGGCGAAGCCCAAATGGGTTATATTTTTGACTTGTATGATATTTGTAACTACAACATACTTTCGATTAGTATGTAATTGGTCTATTAAACAAGCAACAGCAATTTAAAAAAAGTTCATATTTCGTTTTTTTTTATTATGGACTCTACTGGACTGAAATTTTTCAGTCAACCTATTCGCCATATATTACTTACATCTATCTATCTATATATATATATATAAAAGGCAATGTCCCGGGTGACATATCAACGCCCAGCCCAAACCGATAAAGATAAAAAGTTGGAATTTTGAGGGGAAGTTGGTTTTGTAATGGAGGCGTCGTTTAAGAAGGGATTTTTCGAAATTCAACCCCTAAAGGTATTAAAGGGGGTTGCAAAGTTTGTATGGGAAAAAACATTTTTATGGTCCAATTTACTTGAAACGTGGTAGAAATGCTCTTCAATGCAAATAATGAGACACGTATTTCAGCGATTATTAAAATTCAACCCATAGAGGGATGAAAGGGGGTTGCAAAGTTTGTATGGGAAAAAATACTTTTATGGTCAAATTTACTTGAAACTTGGTAGAAAAGCTCTTCAATGCAAAAAGTGAGACACGTATTTCAGCGATTACTAAAATTCAACCCCTTGGGGGATGAACGGGGGTGGCAAAGTTTGTATAGATCAAATATTTTTATGATCAAATTTACTTGAAACTTGGTAGGAATACTCTTCAATGCAAATAATGAGACACTCAGCGATTACTAAAATTCAACCCCTAGAGCGATGAAAGGGGGTTGCAAAGAGTGTATAGATAAAATATTTTTATGATCAGATTTACTTAAAACTTGGTAGGAATACTCTTAAATGCAAATAATGAGACACGTATTTCACCGATTACTAAAATTCAACCCCTGGAGGGATAAAAGGCGGTTGCAAAGTTTGTTTAGGAAAAAATATTTGGTATGCTCAAATTTACTTTAAACTTGGTAGAAATACTCTTCAATGCAAATAATGAGACAGGTATTTCAGCGATTACTAAAAGTCACCCCCCAGAGAGATGAAAGGGTTGCAAAGTTTGTATGAGAAAAAATACTTTTAAGGTCAAATTTACTTGAAACTTAGTAGAAACGCTCTTCAATGCAAACAATGAGACACGTATTCCAGCGATCACTAAAATTCAACCCCTAGATGGATGAAAGGGGGTTGCATAATGTGTATCGATAAAATATTTTTATGATCAAATTAACTTAAAACTTGGTAGGAATGCTCTTCAATGCAAATAATGAGACAAGTATTTCAGCGATTACTAAAATTCAACCCCTAGAGGGATAAAACGGGGTTGCAAAGTTTGTTTAGGAAAAAAAAATTGGTATGCTTAATTTTACTTGAAACTTGGTAGAAATGCTTGCTTTGCAATGAAATAATGAGTCACGTGATAACTAAAATTGTACCCCTTAGGGGATGAAAGGGGTTGCAAAGTTTCTATAGGAACGAATACTTTCATGTTCTGATTTACTTGAAACTTGGTAGAAATGCTCGATTCAGGAAAAACTACCTCTGAGCAGGTAAAACGGGGGGTAGAAAATTGTATGGTATATTTTTGAAGTGAGAAACGTGGAAAATGTTGTAACGGCTACTGTAGTTATAAATTAAAAATATTGCTTTCGGCGATCTACAAACTCGGTATCAACACCAATATAAATTAAATAATAACCATTTTTTAAAACAATCCCTGAACAGTGTGAAAAGCGGGTGACAGTTTGAATAGGAGTTTTTTTTTAGCCAGGTACATGAATGATAGCATCTAAAACATTGCAATCTTCAGTGTTTTTTAAACATTTGCACCTTAAAAGAATAGTTAGTTAAGAGCAAATCCATTATAAATAAAAAATAACTAAAGGGAAAAACTTGGGATCTAAGACTACTTACTGTAAAGACATACAGAAAATATTCAGCTTCGGTGTTTTTCGAAAATCTTCTGCTAAGTGGGTTAATTGTTCGTATAGAAATATGGCAAATTTATCTAGAATCGTATTAAAAAAATATCACGTAATGGTGAAAGAGAGGCAGTGAATTTATTTTGTATGTCAATTTTGTTGTATTAAAGGTTAGAGCCATGAAATTAAAGTTGTTTATGTGGACCGCTTACTTATAGACTTTTTTTAAAAAGCCTTTGAACGTGATGTAAACTATAACTGTACTTTTAACAGAAGTTCTGACTCTCCGCAGACGAAGTCGCGGGCGGAAAGCTAGTTTGATATAAAATACTTTTTATCGAATAAACAGCTGGGTGAAGGTTGTCTCCTATTCGGATCTAAGACCAAAAGGTAATACGGCAACGTGAATTGTAGAGGTGCCGCACGGACGTTGCCAGTGCGCTGCGTCGTCGCTGCTGCGTTGTTCAATTTATAAATTAGAACAACATGCCAATCGATGCGTTGAAATACGTGCGTCATTGTATGTTAAAATCACAGCGTTGCGATATGCAACGCACGGCAATGCTCGTGGGGCATCGCTGTTAGTTTCAGGGATTCTTGCTACGGAGAGGTTCAGAACACATTTTCGAATAATAAATTAATAAATATCAAGGGACGATCTCACACAAATTGAACTAGTCCTAAACTAAGCTCTAGGCTTGTACAATGGGTACTAGACAACGATATAAATACTTATACATATAGAGAAATGAATACTTAAATACATAGAAAACATCCAAGACTTAGAAACAAATACTCATGCTCATCACACAAATATCTGCCCTTACCGGACTTTGAACCCAAGACCGCTAGCTTCGTAGGCAGGGTCACTATTAATTAGGCAAGCGCGTCGTCAGGCCTTCCATTTTCGATATCTACTTAGAAAAAAAGAAAAAAAAAAAACATACATCCGTGTCCCTTCGTAGCTCCTAGCGATAGTTGGTGGGTTTGATCCATCGCTTCTCCCGTAGGCTCAATCTGTCGGACGAGGGTACGGACGGGGATCTCGGTCTTAACGTTACAAATTGGACAACTTATACCACCAGAAAAACTGGCCCATATGGAAATTTGTTTGAAGCCCCGGCGGTGTGCTTATAGTTGCCTACTTAATTATATGTATAACATCCACAAGCTAAAACGAATGGGTAATAAGTGGGTATAGTTGGTATGTGTGCAATAAAAGTTACGAGAAGGTTAATAACTAAATTATTTTTGATTTGTCTGTATAATTTGTACAGTCCGTTTGTTTCTTTGACGATTCATGAAATGACCATTTGAATTCATTAAAAGGCGCGTTCCCACTTTGTCGTACCGGTTAATTTATCGTTGGACGACTGTCGTCACTATAGTGCCCGGCCGTTAAGAAGTCAATCCTGACAGCTGTCATCGCAGTACAATTTATAACCTATTCTTGGGTTTGAGGTTATAATTTGTACTGAAATGACAGGTGTCAGGATTTACTTCTTATCGGCCGGGCACTATAGCGTTACAATTACTTATATGTGGCCAACAAATTAATCATACCGTCCTATGTGTGAACACCATAGAAATATACAGTCTGTGAGCACTTAGAAGATGCTAGAAGATGCTTCGGTTTTGTACTTCTCTCTCACTCGCTCTTAATAAGATCGTATGAGAGCGAGTGAGAGATAAGTACAAACCCGAAGCACCTTCTAAGAGCTATCGCACTGTACTCGTACCAGTGGCGATGCACGACTATCTGTCGTTACGACATATTGGGAACGCGCCCTAATTTAACATGAACTTATTCAATATAACTGTAACTTGCAATCTAAATCCAGTACCTTGAAACAGCTAATGATATAGGTACTTGAATGCGAGATTTTAAAATTCCACTGAGTTCAAAACAATCCTTTTTTATAATTGTTTTCTTAATTTCGCCAATTCAATAAAGTACCTGATTTATTGAACCCGCCAAATCATCTAATAATTTGACAACTTGTAACACTTGAAACGTTTAGAATCCGCAGATACAACACGAACGAGTAAGTTGGGCCGATAAGTTGCGAAGTGACAAGCCAACTTACTGGGCAGTTGCCGACGTGCATGCCAACTGTCGGCAAAACTGTTGGTTGGAAAATTGAGTTTATAGATATACTAGCTGTCCGCGGCCGGCGCCGCCCGGGTGTAATTTTTTTTTCATACAAATGTTATGAAATATTCTTTACGACCTATTCTGAGATTAACTGAATATACACACAAAAATTCTTAAGAATCGGTCAAGCCGTTTCTGAGGAGTTTTGTTACAAACCCTGTGACATGATAATTTTATATATTAGATGATTATAGGCATTTCGGTACTAGTTATATATTAGTATGTACTAATATTCCGTAACATAGGTAGGTTTATTTTGTTGAAGGCTAACGTAACACATCATTTTATTTCTTCCCGATCTTTTTCAATTTCTGTGTCAAACAAGTCTGTATTTTTAAAAAATTTAACGACCAGTATTTGGCACTCGACACGTTGTACGATCTCCCAGACAATACAAAATAAAGCCTTTGTTAAAAACCACAACACCAACAGTGTTTTTTTGACAGCCCTATGTGTTGCCTAAAAAAGTAACCGATGCGTCGCCTCGCATTTTTTCCTGCGCTGTTGTATTTTCAACGATATAAAAAAGTTACGAGATGTTAAAAGACCGAGCGATCCAAATTGGGGCTACATTTTAATCGCCCAACAACTTGAGAGATCGATTTGCACAAGATTTATTGTTCGGATCGCCCATTGTCAAACTTGTTGTCGACGCCCCGGACCCTTTTATGAAATTCACAAACCATTGTTTTGAGCCGGATTTAAAAAAAAGTTTAAAAAAGTTCCCCTACGCTGACCACACTTAACAAGCCCGCTACCAAAACCGCTTCAAATACCACTTTATCCCATACAAAATACAGTTGAAAATTTGCATTTTCAAGTTTTAAAGACGCAAAAGCAAAATTGGCGCTTCTAAATAACGAGGTCACGAGTTTTTTTGCCTTTTGTCGGTCATTTAAAACTTTCATTAGTGAATTCGCGCGCTAAAATTCTCACTTTATTTTTCTTTAGGTTGTTTAATTAAATCGCTTGTGATTGCGCGGCACTGACTGACGCGGCAGGGCGGTGAACTACCGGTTTTAGTGTTTGTGTGCTGCACATGTTGAGATTCCAGGGAAAAAAACCATTACAAGTGCTCTACGTGACTTTACCATGACTCTACTGCACAAGCAAGAGAAAATGGAAATACTTATATTGTTGGATTATGCTTAAATGGTAAACGCAGAAATAAAAGCAGGAATGGTAAATGCAAAGCAGCACACGATTATAATTTAATGTAATTTTTTTAGTCAATGTCTAAAACTAGTGTTTTGATTCTTTTTAATTTACAAATGTCCTTAAAGAAATGCGATGGTCACAGTTCTTCTTAAAGATAGAAAATCTAACGTTAACGATACCATAACATGTGAAAGTTAATATGGTTTTACCCTTTAGAAAAGAGAACTGTAATATTTGCAACAATAATTAATACCTACTGCATAAACAATATTGTTAGCGTTCGAGTGGAATAAATACATAACTAAAGTGGAGTGCATAACTATTAGCTTTGACAATTGTGGTGGTCAATGCCGTACACTGCCAATGCGTTGTTGAAGACATTCCAAGACTATCATTGACTTTTATAAACATCTGTGGATTAGACCAGAGGCACTACTTTGAAAATGGAAGTTCGAAGTTACGTTAAGTAGCTACATCTCTTTTTCTTGTGGTAGTCTCGAATGACGAGTGACAGGAATGGAGCTAACGTAATTTCGAACATCGATTTTCAAAGTAGGGTCTCAGTAAGTCAAGTCTCCAAAAAAACCATTAGTCTCACCGCCCTACTTCCAGACATTTTAGGCACAATTAACTTGTTTTTCAAACTTGTGTGTCAAAATTCATTACTAAGGAAAAACTTAATCGTCGCTATCCGACAACTTTCAAAGTACGACAAAAGGGTGTTATGATCAATTATGTAGCCACAGACCCTATGAGTGGCAGCATGATATGGACCCCTTAGTCTATAAACCACGGTTAAAAAAACCCTACCTCTATGTACTCTTACAAATACCTGGACATTTTGTTCCATTTTCCCGCCAACTGCCGCCCTTGGAGCCACAGATTAAACATTCCGCGGCGACTGCTGTCCGCGGGGGCCAATTACTGCAAGCGTTTGATTTCTTGGGCGTTGAACGGGTTAAATAAATACCATGTAACTTCAACGTTTATTTTTAATTGAGTACGTGTTACATTCCACTTGGTTAACTTCCTGATGTTTTTTAGACACAGCTTTAATACCTATAGGTGCATAATTAGTAGTTTATGTGACTGGTGCATAATGAGAGGTATTACAAGAGTGTGGTTTTATGAAACGAGCTGAAAGGAGAATATCATAATAAGATCACACGAGTGTTTTAATACCTAATTATGTGTACGGTCGCATACATAACTTTATCTACATGCATATCATTAGTTATTTACTATATGTGAGATACCTGTATCTACGGTTGTCCTGTATCTTGACCACATCGATAACCGATACTTTAATCAGAAACTTCATGGGCTTGCAATGTGTCAGGATTGATCTGCGCAGGGCAGTGATTCTTTCAAAAGCAAAGGTGAGCGAACGCAGGAGTGAATGTCCAAGCGGCGAGTTCAAGTAGTCTCGTCAAAGCGAACAAAACACATTTCAGCGTGTGTATTCAATTTGGCAGCATGGCTTCTCGAGCGTATAAGGCTGCCTAATTGAGAACACACGCGCTAAAATGTGTTTTGCTCGCTGTAACGGGACTACTTAAACTCGCCGCTTGGACATTCACATTCACTCCTGCATTAGCTCACCTTTGCTTTTGAGACAATCACTACCCAGTACTGTAACTGACTCTGAGTGCGGACGTTAAAGTATGGTTTAGTTGTAAAATTCATGGAACTGTCAAATTTAAATCAAGTTTGACTGCTTTTACATTTTGAAGCAAGTAGTCCTTAAAGTATTATTTATGGGTCAGCGTCGTCTTTTCTAAACTAACCGGGAATCGAACCCGGGACCGCTAGCTTCGTAAGCAGGGTCACTATCAACTAGACTGCGTCGTCCTAAGATGCCTTGTTATATATTAGTTTAATATGTAACACTAGAGGATGCCCGCGACTTCGCACGCGTAGAATTAGTTTCCCGCTACTCCCCCCATTTTTTCCCGTTGGGGGTCGATTTTCGGAAAATCCTTTCTTAGTGCTCACTTACATCATGAAAGGAACCCCTGTACCAAATTTCAAGTTTCTAGCTACAGTAGTTTCGGCTGTGCGTTGATATATAAGTCAGTCAGGTTTGCCTTTTATATATACAGATTACACCTAAGTCTAGAGTTAGTCGTGAGACCATATTCTCGACATTAACACGTCTTTAGTCATAAAACCTCTATTCTCACAGCTTACGTATTCCATTTTCCTTACAAATTCCACCGCTCTGCCCTTTGATTATGGAGTTAGATGTTCAATCTAGCGAATCGATCGGCGCGAGTGTTACACCTGCTTTTACCTTAATCACTGAATATTTCACCGCAACACAGCTTTAAGTGGTTAAAGGGGTTGTGAGGAAAAACGCAGAGGAATCTGTAGAAAGACGTATCAGAGGGCCCTGCCAAGGTGCACTACGCTAACTATCGTTTCTAATCGCTTCGTTTTTAAACCAATCACGTCACTGGTAGATCACGTGACTTTTCGTATCACGTCATCTACCAGTTACGTGATTGGTTTAAAAACGAAACGAATAGAAACGCTTGTAAGCGTAATGCATCTTGTCTGGGCCCTCAGGTTACGGCCCCACTCAATGTCGGTTAATAAAGATTATGTCATTATGTCGTTCCTTGCTGACGTCTTTTCATACCCAATTGAAAAAGCAAGCTTTGAAAAACCCGACTGTTGCTAACTAACTTTAAATCGTTGTAAATCCCAAATGATCATTAAAAATGAAAAATGATGTAAGATACCAAAATAATATTATCGAATACCTATTCAATGATACCCCACTTGTCATACTTAGTCTACCTTTTTCTTTTTCTTTTTTTTCAATATGGCGTCTGGTTGCCGCCATATTGAATTTTGATTACCGTCATACCTTTAGTGACAATAGATTAAGGCAAATCGATTGACATAAGAATCATCGAAATCGGTCCATGCGTTTAGTTTCTAGAGTGCCACAAAGGGACAAACATACATACATACATACATATATAGGCTGATAAACACATTACTCTCCTCCTTCGGCAGACGGGTAAAAAGGAGCGAGTTAACTAACCAAAAAAATGTTTCTAAGTACGGCGGTAATTCTTGAGGGCTGGGCGTGACGAGTAATATTTTCACAGCATTGCCTTGGTCACTATCGTGGCCTTGCTCTAATAATATGAAGTAATAGTCAGACAGCAAATTGTTTTGAGCCGTAAATTGCAGTAAAAATTTGTTTAAAATTATGCTGCACTTGCAGTGGAAACTCTTGTGCCGTGGTCGTCCGACTGTAAAAAGTTAGTAAAATAATAAGTGTCAGTCATCGGGGTGGTTCATTTATTGGTCACAAATTATGTAATGAAGAATCTATAGATAACGTTAAAGATAAAAACAAACAAGTAAGTACAGTCGCGAACTTTAATTTGGTACCCACCTTAGGTCCAAAGTCAATCTGACATTCTACAACAATAAGGTTGAGTTTCCTAAATGTTACAAATGACTTGACATCTCTAATGACATTGACGACTTCAAGCATATTTTTCTTGAAATGGGTCACAAATTAACGTTCGTGATAATACTACTTAACGTACATATTAACATGATTGAAATCAGCTTTAATGATTTGTACATAATTTATTTTTTGTCAAAGGTTCTCTCTGAGGCAGTATTGTGCCTCGGCGCTGATTTAAAAACAAAGATAATAAATTATCATTAACACAAAATAGACATATTTGTTCAGTAAGTAGGCCGGACGGGCACTTTTACACGTCAAAAATGATGAAGAAGCGCCGCATCAAACTCCACAATGGGACACTCCACTAACGTTAGAGAATACATTTATACCGTACGCGTTTTCGACCTCAAGTGTACTTTCTGCATTTTTCTTCTCTACGCCAGCATCCTTAGCTCTGGAATTGGGCGATATTCACGTCTCAGCTCATAATTAATGACCCGCAGACAGCACTACACAAAGTCGGATTATAATTTATCTGAGTACCTGGTTTAGCAGAATCACGTGAGGATATTATCGCCACCATAGCTCTCAATCCCTCCTTTTCTTCAATACCAGTTAGACAGAAACGCACTGAGTAACTGAGTAAGTCTCATCGCTTTTGGTAGTCTATTGTAGGATTATTCACGCCCACGTCGTTTGGAAATATGCGCGGCTGTGTACATTATCATTTTAATCGTTATGAGCTTGAAATTATGTCGTAGCTGAATTTAAGGGCTTTTCTACTAAGTGGCGTGATAGAAACCTCAGGAAAAGCAACCACATAGTCGCCTTATTAGTGAACCATATTACATGTACAGGGTAGTGATTCTCTCAAAAGCAAAGGTGATCGAATGCAGGAGTGAAGTCCAAGCGGCGAGTTTAAGTAGTCCCGTCAGAGCGAGCCAAACACATATTAGCGCGTGAATTCTCAATTAGGCAGCCTTTTAACGTTCGAGTAGCCATGCTGCCAAATTGAACACACGCGCTGAAATGTGTTTTGTTTGCTTTGACGGGACTACTTAAACTCGCCGCTTGGACATTCTCTCCTGCGTTCGCACACCTTTGCTTTTGAAAGAATCACTACCCAGCAGAAACAAGTTTTACGACGACCTTTGTTTTTTTGGGCTCGACATTTTTTGCGCTGACTTGGCGCTCTAGCGGACCAGAGGCCCTAAACAAGATGCATTCGACCTCACTGTGAGGCTAGACAATATGCTTACCACTAACGTAAACAATTCATGATTCTGAACGCGGTACGGTCACGGACTTTAATTGATAAACTACTATAGAACCTTTACGCATTAAACCAACGATTAATTAATGTATATCTCGTCACTTGACGCTGTCATTATGATAAGGTTCTATAGTGGATCAACATTTAAAGTCCTCGATGGCACAAATTCAAATTCAAAATTCAACTCTTTATTGCGTTTTACGTTGTAGGTACATAAGGTCTTTATGTCACGGTACAGTTGCTTTATGTCACGAAAGCGGGTGTGCATACGCGTGTGTGTAAATGCACGTGCACGTTGTCTCTGAGTGCGTAGCTGTCGTTGCTAAGCTAAAGTGTCTATACTCATTACAACTACAAATATGGCCCACCCGCTTTTGTGATATATAACAACTGCGCTCACGCCCTTGTCTTCTCTTGGCAGATACTCTGCTTGACCAAATGAGTATGGAACCGGAGAATACTGGATCAAAGGGGGTCACTGACCAAGGAGGCAGGAATTAGGCGGATCACTTGCAGATAGAGTAGGACGTGTGGCCGTGGGTTCTTTCACAGAAAAAGGTAAGAGACGTGGCTCATGTTTTATTACTCTGATGGTTCACTATTTTGGCATTACAGGGAACTATGGTTTTAGAACAGACTGATGAAAGGATTTTAGTTAAAAGGATGACTCCTATTAGTTTAGTCTTTTTCACTGGAACTTTGCAGGTTTTTAGAGTTCATAATACGGTGTCAATTTATTGAATATGGTCCTTACTAAGTGTACAATGTTGGCCAACCCAATGGGTTTTAGTCCTATAATGCCGACTTAAACAAATATTATGTTAAAAAACTTTTGTATTCCCCGCAATGTAGCGGGGACCCTTCTCTCGCTTGCTGACCCAAATCCATGGCCAGTATCGCGTTCTACGTGAATAACCAAGTTATCCCCAACTTTTGATGTATCCCTCAAGTTTATCATGAGAATTCCCCCACTTTCACAATTTGACGTCGGTAGGGTATTCACAGATATTATTTTGCGGCCTACCAATAGTTTTTATCAACAAACTTTTAGGCGGCAACCCCTTTCGATTACTCTAGCAATGTCGAAACGTTGACCGATTTTGATCTTTCCTGCTTTTATAAAAACGTTGTTTACGCGCATTGCTTTGTTGTTTACGAAATTTAATAAAAGCGTTATTACCAAGTACTTGAAGGCTGTCGTACTGTTAACGTAAAGCGAAAAACAAGTTATTTTCCGATAGATTTGGTCAAGTTTTCGAAATTGGGGCGGCAATTTGGCTCGCCTGACGTGTTGACAAGTAATAAACGTTTACGTTGGTAGAAATCAACACGGCGGCTGGGTTGTTTTTCTTTTCATGCATTTGTTTTCTAATTAGACGCTGTATTTATTGCTGTGGTTTTAGCCTGGCGTGAACAATTATATGAAATGATTTTGGTCGCGCTCAATTCCGCAAAGCTCTGGTTCCGTTTTGTTTATAATATTGAGAGGTTACAAGTTTTACATTTAGTGCTTAGTTCAACAACTTTAAACAGATTGATAATAATGTATTTAAAAAAGTATTTAATCAAACATCCCAAAAAAGTTTTCAAAATCAAAATCAAAATATTTTATTATTTTATGGTATGAGAGATAATAATAAATAAAATTATATTTTGAGTTAATTCCGCTACAGTCGTACAATGGTGTACAAGGGTAAAACACCTCTAACTGGCCTGAAAAATACCAGTTAGTGGCACCTAGTGATTGTTGAATAATCGTCTCTATTACCTTATGTTAAAGTTCATGGGGCATATAATTGGTAGGTGGCCAATAATAGGTCAGTTTACCCAATATTTGCCTTAAATATTAAAAAAAGCAAAATTACTTATACCCTATCTAATTAAAAATAACCGATTTTTTTTAAAAATACTACTAAACATACTTTTCCAAATTTATGTTAAGTATTACATTTTTCTTTTTTAAATTAATAGCCAGCTATGAATCACAGATTTAAATTTATCACAATTATACAATTTATTCGCGTCTGGGATTCTATCATAAAATTACAGCCATCCAGAACATACTTTTTGCTAATGTTGTAGACTAATAATTTATGTTTATTTCTAAGATTAAAATTATATTTCGCTGTTTCAAACTAGTGGTGCTGTTTTTTTCGAAGATGGAAATTTTATATACAAGGAAGACGGAGTATTCTATAATCTTTAAACAGCTTTAGACAAGAATCTCTTTGAGAAATTCCTCAAAGTGTCCTTAAGCAACGCTTCTGCATTCTAAATAATTTAATAAAGTCGATATTGAAATTACATTAAGGGCCTGTTTCACAATCGACAAGTAAATTTATCTGTCATTTAAAGTTGGCTCTCTCCTTGTCTATTTTCAAGTGTAGACAGTAGTAAAAGGGCTAAAGTTATCTGTCAAATATGCTTTACTTGTCGATTGTGAAATAGGCGGTTAGAGTAGTAATTTCTGAACTTTAAATTAAAGCTTAATGCCATTAATCTGTAGCAGCCAGATAGTTAAATATCAGCTAAATGGTTTTAGTAAAGGACCAACCGTCCCTTGGTCAGGACGGACAAGTTCTCTAATTAACAGAATCCAATTGAACCCACATAATATACAGGGTGGCACATTTAAATCGGTCAGTATGGGCAAGTCTGTAACTGTAAGGCCCGATTTACATTGGTCATGGACAGTGGCAAGTACAGTGCGATTCTATTTGAATCCACTGGCAAAGCGACTTGACTCGCTACTGTCCAATAGGTTTACACTGCTATACTGTCCACTGTCCCTGGTCACTGTCCACTGTCCTTGACCATGTAAATCTTGCTTAAGGTATACTAGGATCTGTTCTTAGGAACCATGTCATCGATTTTAAACTAAACTAAACTAAACTAAACTGCATACAAAGATTTTAAAAAAATTACTCAGTTCGGGAATCGAACCCAGTCGTATTGATAAATAAAACTTACATTATTTCTATTTGGATATCGATTGTGTAGGTGATAAGCAGTAAATGTTACTATGAAATATGATAGGTATCTAAAATGAATTGTATTTAATATCTTCTAATTTAATTAGGTAGATAGTAGTAGATAGTAGAAGTAGAGCTGGAACTCTAAAAAATACAGTCGGCAACAAACACTTGTTCAGAAAATTAAATAATTCTGAGAGTTTCATTTTCTTATACTCGTCAAATGAAAAGCATGAATGAAGACTATGGATAATTCCATAACAAAGGCAACAAAAAGGAACAGATAGAGAACACTTCTCTTTGTAATACTTCCAGCTCAGTAAAACTGCAGGGACCGACGTGCATTTTTGCTTCATTGTATTTCGGAAACCGGTCGTTGTTCGGAGTAAAGCCGATCGGAATATGGCACAATGGTGCCAAAAGCCTCGTGTTAAAGGCTTTTGAGCTATTTCTGAACGATGTTTCAGTTTTAATAATAAGTCACATGCACTCAAGGGAAATTGAAGCATTCTAGTAGAAAATTACTCCATTATTGACCACTATTTTTATAGTTAAAGTGTTTTAGATCTTTAATTATTCGAGTCCTAATACTGCTTTTTGAGAAGTGACTCTGCCACCATACATTTATGTAACCGAGGTGATTTTTTATTTATTAAAAAACGCCATGAAATAACAAATTATATGAATATTACTGAATGAACATATTTTTTTATAAAGAGGTTATTTTATTAGACGTAAATTTCACTCTGAAGCCAATTAGCAACCTTATAAACACCTTAGCCTGTTAGTTCCTTCATTATAGTACCAATGTTGGTAAGCACTCTCCATTACCTCGTGTTTGTAATGCATTCAATGGCATAATTGCAATTCTGCCTAATCTCGATTTATTTTTTGATTCGCTTAACAAATTGAAAACTAAAATCTTGGCCTTTGTGTTGCGTACTGATGTTTAGAGTAACCTACTGTTTATATTTAGTCCGCTAAGTTATCTGGAAATGCTGTGTACACTTGTAATTGGCTTGTACACTAGACATAATACCCTGACCTGTTACTATGATATAAATGCTTTCTGTACTTGCTGTAAGTGTACCTTTCAATAAGTAAAAAATAAAAAACACCGTTACAGAATACAATACTACGCACGCTGTTGCTTGGCGGCAGGTCAGGGTTACCAACTCCAATTTTTTTTACCACTATAGCTTAAGTTATAACCCCCTAAAACGATTATATTTTTGGAAATAAAATAAAACTAATCAAATTAGCGTAAATCGGAACGTTCGGTCGCGTATTTCATTCTCAGTCGCACTTACGAATTCGACCAATAGAGAGTGAGATACACTGCGGTATCGAGAACGTTCCGTTTCCAGTAATAATTTAGTTTCTCACATCGTAAACATGTTTCCTATATCACACAAACATGCAATAGAAAAATCCCTAAATATACCCCTAAAAATAATAAACCCCAAAAAAATCCCATGCTCCTCATTCCCCCCTAAACTTAGGGGTAAAACCCCTAAGTTGGCACCTCTGCGGCAGGTTACAGGTTAAATTATTACATCGATCTAAACTAGAGATGTCACGAATGTTCGGTTACTATTCGGTATTCGACCTTCTGCTTTTTATGAAATTCGGTACCTATTCGACCGAATTAGGCTTGATTGCAAATACCAAATTATAAAGAAAAAAAAGCACACATTAATAAAACCGACTCTGCATAAGGTTCTATCTCCCGCAAACTCTTTATTATAGCAACAATATATCTACAGTGCAATAGCTCTTCGAAGGTACTTCAGGTTTGTACTTGTCTCTCAGTAATTTTCATATGCTCTTATTAAGAGCGAGTAAGAGAGAAGTACCTACAAACTCAAAGCATCTTCTAAGTGCTCACAGAATGTACTGATGCTTCTTGTTAATGCAGAAGAAAGAGAAACAAAGCCATTCGTTCTATAGCTCGTCTAAGTTAAAGTGGCCCCTCCACTGCAATTTACATATAAGAATAAGTATAAAGTTTTCGGTGGAGTTTCGCGCCATTTCAACTTAGCCGAGCTCTACAAAATTAGATTGCGGTCTATGCATTATTTTCTCTGAATTATTTCTACATCGTATCCCTTTTTCGACTATTCGTAAATAAGCAATCGTAACGAGTACGTAATTTTAACGTACTCGTTACGATTGCTTCATTGCGTCATCAAGAAATCCATACTAATATTATAAATGTAAAGTGTGTCTGTCTGTCTGTCTGTTACCTCTTCACGCTTAAACCGCTGAACCGATTTAGATGAAATTTGGTATGGAGATAGCTTGAGTCCCGGGGAAGGACATAGGCTACTTTTTACCCCGGAAAATTAGACAGATCCCGAGGGAGCAGCGATAAACGACTTCTACGCGGACGGAGTCGCGGGCAAAAGCTAGTATAATATAAAAGTGTTCGCATTGTAGTGTTCCGGTGTGGGGATAAGACAAACGGTGAAACTTTTTTTTATGGCAAGGGGAAAGCGAACGAGCACAGAGACCACCTGATGGTAAGTGGGATCTGGGAATCTTGAGACTGCAATCCTAAGACCGCTAATGCGTTGCTAACCCTGAGGACTAAGATGGAATGCCTCTATGCTAGTCATTTCACCGGCTATCTTATCTCCACACCGGAACAACAATGCGAACACTGATGCTTGGTGGTAGGTAACAGGATAAGGTGGTAGAGATCCGGACTGACTTTGCTCTAGAACTCTAGGTCCTACAATCACTATGTATCATGAATATTCTGGTTTTAAAATCTTTTCCAAGTCGCTTCCTGCCGTCTGTCCCTCCTCGCGTATGTACGCTAAAACAACGCATTTTTTGTGCATTTTTGCAACGGATTTTAATGTGGTTTTCGTCAATAGACAAAGTTATTCACGAGAAAGGCTTTTTTGTATAATGACTGACTTATATATCAACGCACAGCCGAAACTACTGTACCTAGAAACTTAAAATTTGGTATAGGAGTTCCTTTCATGATGTAAGTGAGCACTAAGAAAGGATTTTCCGAAAATCGACCCCCAACGGGAAGAAATGGGGGGAGTAGCGGGAAACTAATTCTACGCGTACGAAGTCGCGGGCGTCCTCTAGTGTATAATAAATTCTGGATTATGTACGAGTGTTAAAGAAAACTCACATAAACCGACGCGAATCCAGGGCGGGTCGCTAGTTGCTTGTAACACTTGATTATGTATTAAAGCTTTGTACAACGAAATCGGGCTAGTCGCTGCCCGTGCGCAGATTAACCGCGTTAGCCTGCGCCGACGTTTTAATTCAATGATGGCGATTCTCTTTCTTACGTTTGGGACACACGGTTGTTTTAGAAGTCGGATCTGCAATAATAATTAAAATGGCTCTCAGTGAAGATACGTTTGCAAAAATTGCGGACCGCATTCTGACTTCTAATATTATAACATTGTATAGATCCCAGAAATCCAATCAACAGATGTTGCCAACCAGTTTTGTGGTCCCCCTCGCTCCCCCCTCCTCCCAAATATTGTAGTAAGTTACAAAAGATTTTTGGTTTAAATTATGGAATTTCATTAGAAAATTAGTACTTATACCCAGTATAGCCATGGAAAACTTTAATTTTGATTAAAAATTAGGAAAATTTCTTAAACATGCAAGAAACAGTGTTTTATAATTTTAACAGAAACGTCTGTACAACGTAATTAAAATTATATTAAAGCGAAAAAATTTCGTCGGTCTTAGGCAGGATTCGAACCTACATCTCCTCTAAGAACGAGAGAGTTTGACGCGCGATATAGACGCAGTTATACTAGGCCCGCTGGTCAAAAACGATTATGGTTTTTAACGTGACGAATAGAGGCTCTGAAAGGGTTTCGAAATATGTCAAAATGTATGGAATAGACATCACTATATCCTCAATCCACGCTACGGATTTTGATGCAGTTCTCACCATTAGTTAGTTAGATAATTTTTCACGGAAGCTTTACATATGTATTGATGTTACAGAAAAGTCACATAAACCGAAGCAAAGCGAGGGCAGGTCGCAAGCGGGATCTCTTCGTTTCCCGAATTTCATTTGCCATAATTGTATCACTTGACATAAAATTAATTTGCCATAAAGACATTTTTTCTGAAACCGTAAACCTTTATATGCCATCGTATAGAGCCTTATAGGTTAGGTTAGGTTTGTTTTATAACAATTCTAAATAGTTTACGTTTCCAGAAAAAACCCTTTATGGCAAATGAATATTATAGCAAGTGGTACAATTATGGCAATTGAAATTCGGGCAAACGATAGAGAACCGTCGCTAGCATTTAATATATGTGAAAAGTTGTTTGAGGCTCGCCATCTGCTACAGCCGTATGTTCCTCGGGTCATACCTTACAATGTCTCTAGTCTAATAGAACATTTATTTTATTGGGGTCTCGGCTTGTGGGTAAATTACCTACAGTTTTTTGTTTGTCTGACTTAATGGCGATTTGATAAGACGAATTACGGTAATTTCCTTTATGTCCTTTACTTGATTGCCAGAAGATTGTGAAGTGAAATACAGACGGATTTGGGATTTGGGTTAGGTACTATTAATTCAAGGTTTTGTCTAAGATTTTAAGGAAAAGATTTGGAAAAATTATAAGTTTTTAGACCTCATAAATTGTAATAACTGTTACATAGATGTAAGAAGATTGATATATCGAGCGAAATTCAGTGGAAGGGTCGGAAGGGGCCGCCTTATGCGCACTTTCTCGAATCTAATCGGAGAAATAGTGTTAAGTAAATACGCTTATCGTAACTTTGACAATACGATGACAATAGGTGTATTAAATTCAATGAAGACTAAGGTCCCATTTTAATTTCGCCACCACCATCACTATCCCACCTTACCTCAATTATAAACGTAATTACTTTTATATGAATAGAAAAATCAATATATCTAATTAATCACGTCACAGACGGTATAAAAAGCACGTAGAAAACTTCTGCCGTGACACGTAGGGGCCTAATCACTTTTTGTTATGCTATAAACTATAACGACTGTACTGCGAGTTGAGTTACCAACTTTCCTATCTTGTTTTCTTTGATACGGGAAACTTTTTTGATACAATAATCCAGTAGTTTCTGCGCTGCCCGTAATTATTTTAATATTATTGTGGGTGGCACATTAATTAAATATTAATAATGAACCTTATTTATTGGTGGTTAATAAATATCGAGGTACAATCGCACACAAATTGGCCTAGTCCCGAATAAAGATCTAGGCTATTTCTAAATATGGGAACTAGACAATGTTAAACACGCTTAGGTGAACACACAAGTTATGCGTAGAATCTTATTGCAACAGCAAGCAGGTTCAGAAAACTGTTTAAATGGCGGTATTTTCGAGTTTGGTGGAATCCTTATATTTGGTTTTCTTTTTCTCTACAGTCGGCAGCCCAAAATTATGGTCAGTGGTGATATTCTTCAAAAAATAGGTGTCAATGTCTGGCACCCAAAAACATATTTTGGGTGTCAATTAAAGAGTGTTTTACCCTACCTATTCTTAGAAATCTAAATCTGAGTCCGTAGCTTTTCTGGCCAATTGATGATTTTATAAGTAAGTGTTCATTCTTTAAAAAGAATTATCAATGTGTACTTTAATATCATGAAAAATTCATCTACGCGTTTTAGAACACTTATTGCTAAACACAGCGACATCTACCGAATATTTTGTGCATCAGCTCCTGACTTTGGGAAATTGTACGGTCAGCCTTATAAGAAACTGCACACTTTAGTGTTTTGTCACTTTAACGTCATGTTTGAACTGCTGCACTAATCTGTCAAAGGCGTTAAATCGACAAGGTACAAAAGTGTCCAGCTTCTTATAAGGCCGACTGTACATAACTACGGCTTCCTAAAAGACCCCCGGTCCCAGGGCTCGGTCAATATGTCCATAGATAGCCCTAGCGATTCTTCTGTAGAATCTTCGCAAATATTGCTGCGCTTTGATGAGGACGCTCATTCGAGACGATTTTCTATTGATCGAAGGCTCTAGTGTCTTCAGCTTTTTAGATCTTCGGTGCAGCTCGATCTCGATGCCGAGAGTTATAGCTGGAAACAAAATTAATCTTTGAGAATATTTAGGAGCCAAGATCTCGATTAGTCAATTTTTTGGGAAAAGAAAATTATTTGGTCACAAACGTTTTGAAACAGTGATAGTGTGGCGATAAATATTAAAAATAAAAAAATACCCGACTGAGGATTAGAATGACGCAAAACTATTTGGGTGAATTGCAAAAATATTGTACATAGTTAAGGAGTTAATTGAGATACCGTTAACTTTCTTCAATTGTTTTTCCTTTGTGTAACGAAAATTATCCATATGATTATATGACTAATCTTCGTTACACACAGGAAAAAGTTAAGGGCTTAACAACCCTTTTTTAATTGAGCCCTTAACTATGTACAATATTTTTGCAATTCACCCATTTTCTATAGTGATCTGCAGCCCAAAAAAACCCTTTAGGAGTTTCACCCCTGCCATTGAACACTTAACAATACTTTTAAACTGACAGTTGCAGTAAAAACGCTTAAAGGTCTCTGCCCACTACACCGTATCATACATACCATGCCCGTACTATGACCGTAATAGGAACGGAAAATATTCTTTGTATTGAAAAGTATAACCCATGCCCACTACACTCGAAAATCTAATTCAAGACCAAAATCTGACAGTTCCCATCTTGATTATTTCGTTATTTTACATTATTTCATAAAAATATGAATGAGAACTCGAGTATCCAGTAATATTAGGGTAAGTTTTGTTGATAAAAATACCTACACTTAAACCAAAATGCAGTAATCACGGTGAATGTGCGCCTGTTGAGTTTAGGATTTTGGTCTTGAATTAGATTTTCGAGTATAGACCGTCCCGTCACCGACTGACATTTGAATACTATGTAATTACCTTCCGGGCCTGATGCGTTCATAGTACGGTCATGGTATGGTACGGTGTAGTGGGCAGAGACCTTAAATATTTAATAAACGTACTTTATAAATGTTCTAGGAATAGTCAAGGACTTTAATTGTTATGCCACTATGGCACCCTGTCATAATGACAGCGTCAAACCACATGAAAGAAATTACGCAAAAATTAATGATTAACGTTATGCGACAGGGTTCCATGGTGGCATAACAATTAAATTCCTTGACTGTACTTTGGAAAATATAGGCTACGTGAAATTCGCTCTTACGGTCGGTTCCGCCTCCATTATGAATAGCGCCTTCAATAATAATTGATTTCCGCACCGATTCAATTAAATTTGTACAAACGTTTATGACGTTACGGAAAAGCAATCGAATAAGGCAATACTTTGTAAGACCAATCAGAATGGTGTTTGATAGATTGGATTTTCATAATCATAAGTTTTGTGGTTGTAAGTCTATTTGCGGTGGTACCTTTTGTACTAAATTAAAATCTGTCAAATTAAATTTGCCAAATGAAATTTGATGAAATTTTAGTGGACCACAATCACTGAAACGGGAAATTCGAGCAGTCGCCAATCGTATTACTCTTTCTATCCTAAGTTAATGTCCTTTGGAATTCCTAATAACGTTTGTCCTAAGGCATCGTTTGTCCGAATTATTGTTTGACATAAACTGGTTTTAAGCTGATTCAGACAATTTAAGTTTTATAAAACCTGTGGTTAAGTTAGGTTAGGGTTGTATTGGGTACACTACATAATTCCGAATCTAATGTTTTGATTGAAGACTTTATGTTAAACCTAACCTAATCTACGTAAAGCAATGAAATTATGCATTTAATCTAAAATGGCTCCACCATAACATAGAATTCGGAAAAATTCGGATATTTTTGGTATTCCCGGGTTGTATAAAAATAACGTCAAAAAAATCACAATTCAGGTGCAAATGGGTTTAGGATAAACAAAAATTCGGACAATCGACGCATTAGGACAAATGACGATTAGGGATTCCAATACCCATCCTAAGTATTGATTCCTTACCAGCCAGCAAGTGTCCAATCCCCAACAGGCAGAAGGCTCCCTGAAGCATGCTAAGAGATACCGGAGTGAGGCCCTTCGTAGACTCGACCTGTTGCGCCTGAAACGTGAATTACCGCCCCGCCGTTAAGGGGCGCTCCCGTCGCTATTGATTTAGAGTAATTTAGACGTTTATTTACGTAGACTTAGGTTGTAAACTTGCTCTTTTAGTTGAAGTCTGTAGTAATTAGATGATGTTGACAATATATGTATATAATATTTTGTGTTGTTTAAAATTACGGATAGTCGAGTGTAGGACTTTCTTACGTTCCTGATAAAAAAAATATCTTTATTTAACAATTAATATTTTGTAAAAATGTCTAAAATAGTGTCTAAAAATGGTCTACGTCACGAGTTCGACTCGCATTTGATCAGCGTCGCTAACGCACTCGCAATCGCAATCGGATTCAAAGTGAAATAATTGTTTTCATTTTGTATGCAGACTGTCAAAATGAAAACGATTGCGATTGAGAGTGCGTTAGGCAATAAGCTCTCGGGTTTTAATAGTCATTACGTAAGGGCGTATGATTTTAAGACGTGAAGGTGGCAAAATAACTGCAGGTACCACAGAACAGAAAAAACAGTAAGTAGAAGAGCTAAGTGGGTTTGTAATGTGTGGCATAGTTATGCGGAGTTCCGCTTAACCTACCATACTTTAGCCGCGATCGCTTATTTCGATATTTTGATATTTTTATATTTCTATAATAGGAAATAAATCCAAAAGCATGACTTATTGTGCCGCACCAAAAACATTTTCCATGGTGGCATGTAGTTTTTAAGATAGTTTGAGTATTGGCGACAACAGGTCGGATACCTACTAAGCGAAGCTCATGCCACTTCCACTGTTTTTTCTATTCCGTGGTAGGTACGTACTTTATTGTAATTGGTTTTACGTACAATAAAGAATCTACATACATAAAAACAAATATTGCTGGTGAATTTAGGCAATGCAAATAACCGGTTATAACCTGTTTTACCCGGTTATTTTCATACAAAAACGGTTAATAACCGGTTAAATTGCATTCCCTGCTGGTGATTGTACCTGAGATGTAGTCCCCGTGGATTCCTTCAGCTCGGAGCTTTCCTGGTCACTCTCGCTAACCGGGTCCGACCTTCTAGAATGTTCTGGAAGGTTCTTGTATTCGTCCATCGTCATCTTGGCGATGATGCCCGCTTCGAATAGAGACATTATACTGGAAGCAATCGCACAAAAAAATACAAATCGTCGGGGATAGGTACTGCTTAACCAACGAATTTAATAAGGAGCAAAATGTACCAAACTCAATTAATCAAAAAGTGCATTTTGCTCCTTATTAAATTTGTTAGTTACGCAATTTAGCAGTATTACCGACAAAATTTAATGAATTAACTATTCGCTGCCGCAAAACTAACATAACCTAAACCTACCAATTTTTTTCGGCCTAATTACAATGGTGAAATTTGCGACTGGAAAGAATCCAGGATGGTAAATATGCGACCAGGAAAATTTAAGAGTAGGAAAAAAAGAAATTCGGTAAAATCAAGAATCGGAACAAATTGCTATCGGAAAAAAAAGATTTTTGGAAAAATATCGCCACACTCGTACAAGATAGTTTGTAAATCTTTTTTGAAAATTGAAGTTTTTTAATTGGTTAATTTTTTTCCAAGCATATTATAAGAAAAAAAAAAAATCGGGTAGGCAAATAAAGTACACCAAAAATTTTGCTCTCATATTTATATTACTAAATTAATTATACACAACCGAAAATCAACAGTTTTTATTTACTTAATGTTTTAATTTAGCTCTAATTGCCGCCTTCAGCTAATTTCCTTTTCTAATACCTACCAACTAAGTGATTAGTCACTACCTGCACTTCACTTCACTTCACTTCACTTCATCTTGGTTTATCATTACTTCCTTGGCACTATGGACACCCTGAGTCAACTCAAGAAGAGCATGGAGGAAATGAAGGAGTTCTTCACAGCTAGGATGACTTCATTCGAAGGCACCGCCTCGAACATCAACACTGACCAAGCCTCGCTTGAGGAATTCAAGGTATTTAAGTCACTCATCTGGAAGGCAGTATCAAGCCTGCAGGCTCAGATGGAAATGGTGGCTCAATCTTTAGAGGATTTAGAGATGAGGTCCCGGGTCAAAGTACTGCTACTGCATGGCATTCCTGAAGTAGCAAATGAAACAGCAAAAGAGACTGCAGTTACTATATGCAACCAAAATCTGCAGGTTCACAGTGTCTCAGCGCAGTCACTTCAGGTATGTCATCGCCTCGGAAGGCTAAAAGATCATGCAAAACCTAGACCCCTCCTTTTGCGGTTTGCTTCCCTCGAGGTGCGGAACCTTGTGTGGTCCTCGAAGACCAAGCTTAAGGGCTCTGGTCTAACCATGTCGGAGTTCCTGACCGGTACTAGGCACTCTGTGTTTATGGAGGCGCGGCGGATACACGGAGTCAAGAACAGCTGGACGAGCGATGGGCGGATTGTCGTACTATGCGGCGACGGCTCCCGTCGACGAGTCACGACCCTGGCTGAGCTGCGAGTGCTGCCGGCTCCGGTGCCTTCGTCGGGATCGTCCGCTCCGTCATCATCATCAACTCCAGTGCAGGAGCCCGCCAAGCCACCTTCGCAGCGTGTCAGGCCCCCCAAACGGACAGTGACTGTAACCAAGCCTAAGTAGTATTTTGTTGTTGCCCTCTTTCGCTTTCTCATTATATTAAGGCACATCTACGGTTTTCTGGTTAGGTTTCTTTATCTATTCTTGTTACATGTTGGTAGGTATTTGTGCAGTGTCTACGTAACTTCCCGTCCGCCATTCTGTATTACTGTGTATCCCTACCTTCACTTTCACTTACTTTTTACTTTAATTTAACTCCTATTATTTTTAATTTTTTTACTCGCACAGTATGACGTTTGACGTTGACAGTTGGGTGACAGGGCCGATCGCGGTTTGTGGTTTTGCGTTTTGTTTGCTGTCTTGGTCGATGTTTGAGGATCAGCGGAGAAAATTATATTTTTATGAAATATATTTAAAATTCATAAATACTTTTTCTTGAAATCGTATGCTGTAATTAAAACTTTAATGTGTAATTGTATCTTGATATGTTCTACCGACTAACAGCCAAACTTGTTTTGTATCCATAACAGCTGATGGCGAGCGATTGAGTTTAAAGTTTGTTCGTTGCTGTTATTTTATTTTTAATCTTAAAATTGTAAAATTTTGATAGTATTATACATATAATTATATTTATATTATTTATTTAAATTGTTATATATTTATTTATGCTTACATGTCTGACGTTTTCGGCGCTAGTCATGATAGCGAATTCTTTTCTTTGTCTTCGTCAAGCCTTTACGACTCGCTAAGTGATTCATCTGATATGCCAGATCTCGGTGACCGATTGCATACCATTTTTACCACTTCTTCAAAACACTTTAGCGTTGTCCACATCAATGCACAGAGTATACCAGCTCACTTTCCTGACCTACTTTCAACCTTTTCTGATAAGAACATTCACGCCATACTCATTTCTGAGACATGGCTTAAGCCGTCCCTCTCATCTACCCTCTATCCTTTACCCGGTTACCAATTAATTCGCAACGACAGGACTGGGTTCAAAGATGGCGGCTTGAGTACCGTTCGCGGGGGTGGTGTTGCCATTTATTTAAAAAATGATATCGTTTGCGAAATTGTGGCTGAGTCCCCATCCGTGTACTCAAAGTCACCGGAATACTTATTTCTCAGCGTTTCCTTAAACCACACTAAACTACTTCTCGGGGTTTATTACAGTCCATCATCCAACATAAGCTATTTCGATGCATTTGAGAATGCGTTATCTGATCTCTGTCCCCAGTTCGAACATAGCGTAATCATGGGCGATTTTAATACATGCCTCATTAAAAACGACCTTCGCTCTTCTAAACTTCAGTCTCTAGTAAGTTCACTGAATCTTAGTATTCTCCCTCTCGGTCCCACTCATTTCCCTCATAATGGGCCCCCTTCTCTTTTAGATCTTATTATAACCTCATCCCCTGATTTTGTCTCATTTCACGGCCAGTTTAATGCTGCTGCCTTTTCAAACCACGACCTTATTTACGCCTCTTTCAAAATTCGCCCCCCGAAACGTAGACACAAATTCGTCCTTCGCCGTAATCTTGGCGACATCAATCTGCAGGCTCTGCTCTCCGATCTTCACAACGCTGATTGGCAGTCTATCGAAACTTGCACTGACATCGACCTTAAACTTGAGATTTTCAACAGCACATTGCTTGCGATTTACGACCGACACGCCCCTCTGAAGCCGATGCGCGTCAAGCATTACCCTGCGCCGTGGCTGACCGAGGATATCAAAGCCCTGATGGCGAGGAGGAACCGCGCCCGCGTGAGGTTGCGCCACGATCCGTCTGAGAACAATCGTCATAAGTACGTCATGCTGCGAAATCGTTGCAACAAGAAGTGCCGGGAAGCAAGACGTTGTTATATCCATGAGTCTATTCAGAATTGTCCCCCCCATAAATTATGGAAATTTTTGAAGTCACTAGGGGTAGGCAAATCTCAAACTCACTCTTCTAATCATAAAATGAATCTCAACGCCCTGAATAAGCATTTTAGCTCTTCTCCGGTCACTTTAGACCCTTCCGTAAAGAATAATACATTATCTCTTCTTGCTACTGCCCCGAACCCCGACTTTCCCCCTTTTGATCTAGGATTAATTACTCCGAAGGAGACTATAGACCTTCTGAAGTCAATAAAAACCAAGGCCGTCGGTGAAGATGGCCTGAGCTTAGACATGCTCATGCTGGTGGCGGATTCCATTGCTCCTATCCTTTCCGACATTATCAACTTTTCCTTCTCTTCGGGCTGTTTCCCTACATTGTGGAAACTTGCTCATGTACTCCCTCTTCCAAAAGTGTCAAAACCTGCGTCCTTGTCCGATTATCGTCCTATTTCTATTCTCCCTGTACTTTCCAAAATAATAGAGCACTTTGTTAATCAAAGACTGTCTCGTTTCCTAAATATGCACAATCTTTTTAACCCCTTTCAATCTGGTTTCCGCCCCGGGCATAGCACTGTCACTGCTTTGGTCAAGGTCACCGACGACATTCGTTTAAACATAGAAAATAAACATCTGACTGTCCTGGTTTTGTTAGATTTCAGTAGTGCCTTCAATACAGTTGATTTCAATATTCTTCTCGGCATCCTCAAGACCCTGAATTTCTCTTTTTCGGCCCTTACGTGGTTTGAATCATACCTCCTTGGAAGGCGCCAGTGTGTTAAGATGGATGAAACTCATTCTGATTGGAATACTCTCACTGCTGGTGTCCCTCAGGGGGCTGTGCTCTCTCCTCTTCTTTTTTCAATTTTCATAAATGGTATAACAACCTCCCTTCTTTCTTCTTACCACTTATACGCTGACGATTTGCAGATTTATGCGGGGGCTAGTTTTGATGACTTCCCTTCCCTGATTGACCTTATCAATGACGATCTTGCGACGATCCAGAAATGGACCTCTAATTTTGGACTAAAGGTCAATGCAAAGAAGTCGCAGGCCATTGTTGTTGGAAGTCCCCACTTCATCTCGAAGCTGTCTGACGTTGTGATACCCAATTTGGTGTTTGACGGTACCATAATTCCCTTTTCCTCTACAGTTAAAAATTTGGGTATCACAATAGATCAGACACTTTCCTGGTCGACTCAGGTTACCGAAGTCAGTCGCAAGCTCTTCGCTTCACTTCATTCTCTCAGGCGACTGCAGAATTTTCTTCCTCAACATACCAAGATAACTTTAGCCCAATCTCTTCTTCTCCCTCTCTTAGACTACGCTGACGTTGCTTATATGGACCTCTCAGAACAACTCCTTGATAAACTTGAGCGACTCCAAAACGTGTGCATTCGATACATTTTCGGCCTACGTAAATACGATCATGTCTCCCACTTCCGTGCTCAGCTAAACTGGTTACCTATTCGGTTTCGCCGAAACGTTCACATCCTGTCGCTGCTTTTTAATACTATTTTTAATCCTCGTTCTCCCACCTACCTTTCTGAGCGATTTAGCTTCATGGCCACCGGCTCCCAAAACCGGTTGCGCTCTAAGGCCAATCTCACCCTCGCTTTCCCGTCCCACAAATCCAAATCCTATTCCAAATCCTTCTCGGTGCATTCTGTCAGGTTGTGGAATCGGCTACCAACTGGCATTAGGCAATCACAAACGGTAGATTCTCTAAAAGGCAAATTAAAGAAGTTCTGGCTTGACTCTATCTCCTAAATATCAACTATCCTCTAGGTACATAAAATGTAGTTTATGTATGTATATTTAAGTATTAATATATATTACTGTATCTATTTATGTAGGTATTTGAATGTATTTTTATTTTATTTATTATTGTTTATATTTATATATTTTTATTTTATTTGTTCTTCTAAATTAATTTGTACACTTGCTTACTCGATGCACAACCTTAACTTTTCTCAATCTCTCAAGGGTTAGCTGGAAGAGATCCCTTAAAGGGATAAGTTCGCCTTTGTACTTATTTTTATATTAATTGTATTGTTCTGTTTTTTTCTTTTGTACAATAAAGTGTTTACATACATACATACATAAGTTTAAATTTACGTGAGTTCAATAACTTGTGCTTTAACAGTAAAAATTCTTTAACATGACGCCAAGCCGTAGTCAACTATCTTAGTATTAAGGGTTGGCAACGTATTTACAGTGTTAAGAACTCAGTAGGTACCCTTACCATGAGTTACAATTACTGTACTCGCTAGCGAGTCGAATGCTCTGTCCCTCGCAGGCCTCGCAGTATTCTTATAGAGTGCGAGGGACAGACAGAGCAGTCGACTCGGTAGCGAGTACGGTAATTGGAACTCTTGGTCCTTGGGTACGGTACGACTTACCAGATGGCTTGTTGATAAAATAAACTTGGGTACCTATTATGACTTACTGCCGTATATGGAGACATTGCAGAGACAAGTAATTTGTTCCATTTGAATCAAAAATCGTCACTAACGACTTAAGTTACGCCCCCACCGGTGCTTAAAATACGGTGACGGTACGGAATCGCAGTGACGCGTCGTATCAGCACCGTTTTTGACGCAAGCTCCACACACCAATGCTTAAAAAACGGTGACGGTACGGAATCGCAGTGACGCGTCGTATCAGCGCCGTTTTTGACGCACGCTTCCCACACCGCTGCTTAAAAAACGGTGTCGTTGCTTAAACAAACGACGGGGTCATAGTAACAACATGGCGCCGTTTTTGACGTACCGTAATATACGCACCGTTAAGCATTGGTGTGGAGGGCATGCGTCAAAAACGGTACGGATACGACGCGTCACTGCGATTCCGTACCGTCACCGTTTTTTAAGCATTGGTGTGTGGAGCTTGCGTCAAAAACGGTGCTGATACGACGCGTCACTGCGATTCCGTACCGTCGTCGTATTTTAAGCACCGGTGTAGTCGCAGCTTTAATCGTCATTAACGGCGGTGTGATTCTCTCAATAACGACAAACGGACGGACGAACGTGTGAATGTCCAAGCGGCGAGTTTAAGTAGTCCCGTCTGAGCAAGCAAAACATATTTAAGCGCGTGTATTCAATTTGGCAGCATGGCTTCTCGATCGTATAAGGCTGCCTAATTGAGAATGCACGCGCTCAAATATGTTTTTTGTTAGCTCGGACAGGACTACTTAAACTCGCCGCTAAGCTTTCGCTCGTTCCTTCGACCGACCGCCATTTTAAAGAGAATAACACCCCTGACTCTAATGGCCGAACTCTATATTAAAACCGCGGATAGATAGGCTTACTTCGGATTAACATTTGACACATTTTGTATGGGTAAGTGTCAAATTTTAACCCAAAGTAAGCCTTATCTATCCGCGGATTGAATATAGGGTTTGGCCTTAAGGCACTTGTCCCACCACCGGCAAGTAAGCGATTAGCTATCGACTATTTTCTCGCTCAAGAAACGAATTAAAGATATAGATCCCGTGTTAATATAAAAGTGACGCATATATCCAAAGTTGATCGCTGGCTTTTTACACTGCCGGTGAGAATTCTCTCTCGGAGGATATAGATCCCATGTCAATAAAAGAGACGCATATATTAATAGTTTATCGCTGACTCTACTCGCTTAAGTACCTTTACTATGCCAACTTCTCAGATCCTTATTTTGTCCATTGGAAACTAGATAGTTTTCTAATATTATCGATTAAAAGCTCAGAAGCAAGCGAACAAGTTTTAAGTAGATAAGTAAAACTAATTCCCAGTACCCTTACCGTGAGTTACAATTAACGTACTCGCTAGCGAGTCGAATGCTCTGTCCCTCGCAGACCTCGCAGTATTCTTATAGGGTGCGAGGGACAGAGCATTCGACTCGCTAGCGAGTACGGTAATTGTAACTCATGGTAAGGGTAGAAGAAACTTACACGTGGTTGAACGTCTCGAGATACGGGCAGCCGATCTGCAGGGCGATCGCCGAGTAGCGCGTGTAAAGTTTCTCGCTCAGGTGGAAGTTCTGCGCCCCTGGAACAAACAATTGACACACCTACATCAGAACAGTGGTAACCCACCATTTCATCGAATTGTATTTTATTAAACGCTATTTTATGCTGAAATCATGTTTTCAGGATAATCTTAAACATTGATTACGTAGGTTAGGTTTAGTTAAACATGTGAGTAACAAAAAAAATAACTCTACGGTGTGAAATGCCTTTCGATGAAATGAAAATTCGATGAAATGATACGTTCGTTGGAAGGTGTTTCGATAAAATAATAGGTAGGTACTTATTCCAACACTGGTAGCACAAGTTGTATTTACTCGCTTGTCGTTCAGTGCGTCTCTATCGTTACTGACTAGATAGAAAAGGAGATCAGCGAGACAACCAAGTCGCGGGCAACTTGTGCTAGCAGCACAGAACAGTATTAACTCAAAGTTTGTGCCATTAGCTATGTTCGTATAATTTGTTTATATTCTGTGTCAAAAATATCCCGATAGATGTCGCTGTACGATTTTTATTGACACGGCAACACCTTGTCCTCCCGCCAAAACGTTACTATTGACAGTTGAGGCCACGCAAAGTGCCGCATGTAAATTATTTCAAAACCGTTATAATATTTTGAGATGCAACGGTGTTTGTTGTTCAATATCAAAGAGGTTTTATGACTAAATTAGAGTTCATACCGTTGAATCGACGAGACCGTTGAAACTGATTTTTTTAATACGTTTTAGTATTATTAATATCTACACGACTACAAGATTTTATTTACTGATCTGCGAATGCCATGTAATGTTCAATCAACGAAACTCATTGTTTCTGTCGTATGAAATTAAGTGTAAATTAGTTTTACGTTGTTTCCGAAAAAAGTGATTTTTGACTTGATACGGTTTTTGTGCATATTGTTGGGGAATTGTGGCGAGTAAACGGGAGTCCCCCAGGCAGTATCTTGGGTACTGTGTTACATTTTGTTGTCATGAAAGGTATACAATGAATGAGTAGAGTTCCTCGCGGCGCATTTGTTTACAGCGGTCTCGTATCAGAAAGTGCAGGTAATCTCTGACTTGTAAAAGTGCCCGTGCAGCCTACTTATGGAATAACCACCTTTATTCTAATTGAATAAATATCAAAGGACAATCTAACCACAATTTACCTAATCCAAAACTAAGCTCTAGGCTTGTAATGTGGGTACTAAACTAGCTGTCCGCGCCCGGCGCTGCCCGGGTGTACTTTTTTTTTCATACAAACATTATAAAATATATTTTACGCCCTATTCTCAGACCTACTCAATAAACACACAAAATTTTATAAGAATCGGTTAAGCCGTTTCGGAGGAGTTTTGTTACCTTTGTACCACGGTATATCAGTATATGCGACAAGTACACCAAAATTGATTTTGGATAGAAAATATTTTTTTACGATAAATATGGTAAGTTAATAATAATTTTAACTTTGGCTCAAGATGGTACTTTATGTAAGATTATCTAGAAAATAAATAGTTTTCCAATACATGTACTTACTTTACACCCCAATTATCACGTCCGCCGCTCAAAAATGAGGTTGGGATAATTACCCATTTATGTTTTATACCAAATTGTGTGGGGCTGGGTAAAAAAGGCTAATATAGTAACGCAGTGGTAGTTATTTGCAAGGGGACGTGGAGACTGGTAACGCAGTGGTAATTTGAGCAACAAATTCTTGTTTTATATAGAAAAAGAACAAGAATAGCGGGTAAATTTACAGTAAAAAGTGAGACCTGGTTAAGACTTAACGTGGGGCTCCTGTGAGATAATCTCAAGATATCTACGAATTTTTTAAATGGATCTTGAATTTTCATTTCTATTGTAGGCATGAAAAAGCCCATTTGGATTATATTGTATGAATTATGAAAATTAGTTTCAGAGTAATAACAACTTCTGCGTGGTAATTAAGTCAGTACCGAAGCGCTCTGTGTCGTAGTAGAGCGTCTCCCTCCCTCCGAGCACGGCGACGCGGCGGCGAGTGAGCACGAGCCGCACGCCCACCTCCACGCTGCGCACACGCTGCACGCGCTGGCGCCGCATCAGCTTCGCCAGCCGCCCGTACACGCCTGTGCCATTCTGCAAGTATTATCATTTTGATGGACCTTACTTATAAGAGCTAGGCTCTTGTCGGTGGAGTATTTTTATTTACTTTTCTCTGTTCTCTGCCAGTTTTATCACCTCCTGATACTATATGTCATTGGCCTTCTGTTTTATTTGGATGAAGTAAGTAAGCCTAGGTCTTCCAATACACATTTACACCATATAAAAGCTCAAAATTATTAATTAAACACCACACGGATCATCGCATACAAATTTATTGAAATAACTAGGTAATAAGTTTAAAGAATAACAGATTGGTGAGTTTTTTGTGCTGGATGGTAGATTTTGACGTCTCAAAGTGCAACTGAGGCCTACCTTTTATTATTATTATTTATTTATTTTTATCAGGCGGTAGTTGCGACAACTGATAAATGCCTGTATCCATAAATATAACTTTATGTTGACGATTTAATCCCAGAAAGGTTTTGTTAGCGCTACCGGTCTGGTCAGTAAGTTTGCAAGTATTTCTGCAAACTTTGCTAATGAAACCATAATTTACCTGCAAAATAGCCAAAGAGGCACTGTGCCTTTCTACCACCAGCTCGTAGCCTCTGTCTCTCATAGCGTCCTCCAAAGCCTGCAGGGTTCCTATAGCAGGCTCCCTGGCTGGCCTGGCCAGCAGACTCGTCAGGTTGGCGGAGTACATATCCAAGATAACGTAGGTAGCTCCTAGAGAAATCAGCACTACAACCAATCTGGCTTTATGGGTGCTTGAAGGCTCTTTGCTTGAAGCTAGAAAAAATATTGAACATAAAGAAAAAAACATGAAATTCAAAGTGGTATTATGTTTGCAAAGTCAGAGGTCAGTCAATGGTGACGTCCTAATATAGTTCAATAATTAAGGTAATAGAAACATAGAGATCCAATCTCCAGCTACGGTACCATCGGAAAATAAGTGGTAGTAACTCTAGTTCTCCTACTCCCACGTCATAATGCAGTTCATGTAGTATTAGACTACATTTGGAAAACGGTGTATAAACAAATCATATTCTAAGCCAAAAAAAATATTGAGCATAGTTGAACCTTGTTATTATAAACATTATTGATTGTATCGTATTTGTAGATCAATCTTTAGTTTGATTATTATGACAAGCCACTTAATTGCTCAATATTTTGTTCGGGTACATACATTGCCTCAGGAACAGAGAGGTGGTAAACCAGCAGCAGTTGCTGAACAGTGCAGGTTGGTTCTTCCGCTTCTTCTGCCACAGCGAGGGTGCTGCGATCACCACCCAGAGTGCTGGTCCAGTCACCAGCAATGTGGCGCACACCCATGGCCAGACCTAGCAAAATAATATGGTATGAAACGGGAATCGAGACATCCTTTACTTTAGAAAGAGGAAGAGAGAGGAGAGCAAATTTACTAGAGAACAAAATAAAGCTATACCTACATATATACTGATACACACATACTGATACTACATATATATTGGATTTGTTGGCCAAAGACTATCTCAAATACTAGACTGTGGGAGCTAACAAACCAGAAACCGTTGACTGACGAGATCTTGCTGAAGAAATGGCGCTGGATTGGTCATGTAGTACTGCGGCGGCCCGTTAACCACATCTCCAAACAGAGCTTGACTTGGCATACACAGGGGAAAAGAAGACCAGGGCGCCCCCGTAACACCTGGAGGCGATCAGTCGAAAAGGAAGCCATTTCCTTTGGAAAGAGCTGGAGTGAATTAGAAGTAGTTGCTCAGGATCGAGCGAAATGGAATTCCCTTCTACGAGCCCTATGTCCCTGCTGAGGGATGAATGGATTTCATCATCATCACCACATATATACTTTACTAGATTATCGTTATATCGTCGGGAAATTTTAGATTTTCCGGAATAAAAAGTAGCCTATGTTTTAATCCAGCGTATAAGCCATCTCCTTTCCCAATTTCATCCAATTCCGTGCAGCCGTTGCAGCGTGAAAGAGTAACAAACATCTATACATCCATACATATTTATAAACTTTATCGTCTATAATAAAAGTAAGCCCTAAATCCGTTAAGTAGATAACTATAAAAAATTTGGTTCTCGGCCAATTTAATTATAATGTGCCGTGTACTCTTATATTAATACTAGAGGACGCCCGCGACTTTGTACGCGTAGAATTAGTTTCCCGCTACTCCCCCCATTTCTTCCCGTTGGGGGTAGTTTTTCGGAAAATCCTTTCTTAGTGCTCACTTACCAAGGAAAATTTACATAGGAATTAATCGTTGATTTTATGCGACAAGGTTCTATAGCGGTTCATCAACTACAAGTATGGCAAAACCGCTTTTGTCTGATTAAACAACTGTAACAGTGTGTTAAACATAACACAGCAACTCATACCGAAGCATGCAAAGTAAAATAAAGACATGCACAAAACTCTCGTCGCAAACAATGCCATATTCGATATGACTACACCAAATACAAAAAATCGTATTTTGATATGCTACGTTATGACACATCTAACTTTATGCATTTCAAATCTATAGTTTCAAGTAATTTTCGATTCTTTGTACGTGCATAGCGACCCAGACAATTAAAGTTTATCACCCTTTAACCTAGAACGAAAAAAACAATGCATTACATATACAGCTTGTTGCTTAGCGTGTCTCGTTCATAATACACTAGTTAGAAAGGGATATACTCGTATATAAAGCAAGGGAGGAGAAATTGCAAGTAGAGTTTCCCTCAGGTAGCAAGCTCCAATTTCCAATTCGATAACCGAATGAATATGAATAACTTTGAACCTGTCCGTGGAACTGGTAATCTTGACTCCCGATTGTAATATAAGTTCCGAACTATACGAGAGAAATTTCGAGAATTTCTGGAGGTGTTTAAACCCGAACAGTATAGTTTTACGGCGGGCGGGGGATTTGGCGTTGTTACCAAGCGGACATAAAACTGTTATGACTGACTAACGAAGAGCTTGATCAAGTTTTTTTTAGTTATTGTTTAGCTCTGACGGTAACAAAGGGTGTTTTTAGTTTTTACGAGTGTATCTGTGTATTTGTGTCTGTTTGTGGTAAAGTAGCTTCCAAACGGACGTACTGATTTGAACACGTCTGTTAAGGGTTCCGTACCCAAAAGATGCCAACGGGATACTATTATTTAGCCTGCGCGTTCCGTCTGTACGTCCGTCTATCTGTCCCAACTTCGTATTAATGCTCGGCGTTCAAAATGTCAATTAGCTGTATCTTTTGAAAAGTAAATGATAGCGGATTGTCTTTTTTCAGAATATGTGGGAGATGAATAAAAAAATAAAAAATAAAGAAGGTGTACAACTAAAGGTGTCCATATAAGAAACGTTTTTTATCGTACCTATTCTTATTGTTCTTTTATCGTAAAAACAGTAAAGCATGGTATGATTATAGTCCGTACCCTAAAGAAAAATAACAAATACTGAAAATTGGAAAGTGTGAGTTGGACTCTAAGCTAAATATAATAATAGGTACCTACTGTGCCGCGCCGCGGTACGCGAGTCCGACCCGCAATTGACCTGAGGGCTTATTGTCTAACGCACTCGCAATCACGATCGTTTTCATTTTGAAAATCGAACTTGTCTGCATACAAAATGAAAACAATTGCTCCACTTTGAAGCCGGTTGCGATTGCGACTGCGTTAGACAATAAGCCCTCGGTTTTTAATAAATTGATAGTTTAATCAGAGTAGTTCGTAGCTAGCTTTGAAAAAAATCGGTTAGCTTAGGTGAGGTTAGTTTTAGAGTAATCAGTTCTAAAATTAAGGATCGTCATTCTTCTTCTTCATCAGCATGTACTCGCCCACCGTTGGGCATACGCCTCTCCAATTTTCCTCCATCCAGAACGGTATTCCGTTTCCCTTGTCCAGATTGGAGCTGCCGTCTCCTTAATGTCATCGGACCAACGGGCAGGTGGTCTGCCCACACGTCGTCATTATCGGGTTTTATCTATTTGATAGTTATTAAGTTAGAGTTCTCAACTGCAAGCGAGGAACTAGAAACCAAGCTCTGTAGCGCACCTATTGAAAGTTGGTGATGTTGTTTTCCAACGAAACAGGGCACAAGTTCCGTATCACATGCCAAACTATTTTGATCTCTGAACTTAGTAACTGCAAATAGAAAATCGGGTTCAAAATGAACAAACGAAATCCTCAAATAATTTATCTTTTATTTTTAGTTCTGATTTGTTATATTGATAGTTATTGTTTGTTAAGTTATGATAGGCACTGCTAGATCAAAACAGTAGTATTTAACTCAACATACAATTGTATTTTAAAATCAAAGAACACGATTATAACATCGTGGAAGTTATAGACTACCTATTTTCATGGAGTTGACACCTACAGCACATGCGCAGGACATTTGTAAATGGTAACCGTGGTTTCTGGCCCCACGAGACAGGCGTCGCCTAGTCTGGTGGTCATAAGCTCAAAAGCAATGTATTTCGAAATGTACAATAATGTTTGGTAAATAATAAATTTTTACTTTATTAATTTTACTGATAGTAGAAAAATACACACATAACCTTGCTATAGTTGCTTTTAAACTTCATAAGGTGTGCCAATAATGACAGCTTCCTATGGCTTAACGTTTAATCGACGTATCTTGTGACGGGCATCTCAGTCAAAATGAGTTTATTAATATGGTCCGAAATATTTTTAAACTGTTATAGGCTGTTCTTTTTATTATTGAAGCTTATTTTTCTACTCGCGTACTATAAACCGCTAATATTGATATCGTTAATGGTATCAGAATACCACCTATAGCGTAACCGAAGCGTGAAAACAATTCTATAATGAGCGTTGCCATGGTAATAACAGTTCTATAATAATTATTATTGTATCAAACAATAAAGCATAAATTCTCACCACAACATTACTAAGTTTAGATTACTGAGTAGGTTGCCAAAATAATCAAAGACGTACATCCCACTGGAAAGGTCGGATAATCGCCATGGTCTCGCTGAGCTTGGCTGGCGCGTGTGTGAGGAAGGCTCCGGAGTCAGCCAGCGTCAGGAACGAGAACTCCACAGCCTGCAGACCCTCCCAGGTCACTGACACGTCTCCCAGGAAGAAATCCGCAGTCTAAAAACAAAATGACGACTTCTAATTTGTAATACAAAACACTTCATTGTGGCTCTGTTAATGTCGAACAGTGTAATACAATCACTGATTTAATTAAAATAGCCTTCGTTAATCATCATTAATTTCCTAATAAAACTAATAATTAAATTCTCTATAGTGTGGTTACCCTACATTTAATACCTTACTGTCATACATGTGTCACACAATGTTATTAAAAAAATTCGTCAATTTTCGCCTATTTTCTTCAACAACTTCAAAACTGTTTATCCTAAAATTATAAAAAAATATATATTTGAAATTCTCACAATCCCCTTTCATTTCACCTTTGGGTCTCCGACTTTCATACGTTTTGTCCACGACTCCGTCCACGTAGCAATAGTTTATCGCTAACACTGTAATTTTCCGGGATGAAAAGTACTCTATTTCCGTTTCCGGGCTAAAAACTATCTCTGTACCAAATTCCACGACGATTGGTTTAGACGTTTAACCGTAAAAACAGAACAAACAAATTCATTCATGCATTTATGATATTACGAGGTGAAGATGACAGATTTTTTATTTATATGAAACCGCAACTGATTCAACTTTTGTTAAAACAGAAAAGTTATTTTCTTTGAAATTAATATCGCAAAGTCAATTTATTGAAAATGTAATAAAATGCAAAATTAATGCGAGATGAAGTTAAAACAATTCTCAAGTTACTGAATTCAATATTAAAATCGCAGTTTAATGACTTGAAGGTTTACTGGGGTTCAGATCACGTGTTTATACACTTAAATTTCACCGAAGAACTTTTTAGTAATTAATTATTAAATCAAACGCTCGAGGTCATTGTACTTGGCTTGGAGTCCAAATAGTCATACATTTTAAGGAGCGGTTTAGTAACGTATGGTTGTAATCGTGCAAGTAACGTTGTATTTTCCCGCGGCTTTGTCCGTGTTTACAGGGCTGCGCAAAATACATGCTATGCTTTAATTAAAGTACAAATTAAAAAAAAATCTGTCCCTTATGTATTTAAAATACGAAACACAAAACATTTTTAAGACGTGTAGTTACAAAAATACAAAATTCATTTAGACCCTTTCATTGCAATACATTTTCGTAAGTTATTTCGACGTGTTGCATTATTTTATTTTTATAACTGACCGGATCGTCTGTTTAATTATAGGTGAATCTGACACTTAATTATACTTACTCGTTTCCAAATAAGACCAAGAGTGCCTTTAAGGGTTCCGTTGCTAGATATCCCGGAACCCTGGTTTCTCTCAGGCGGGTCGTAGTATTCATATCTGATAAATAAGATTATTAGTGAATATTGTTCTTATTACTAATCATTATTCTGTAACATTAGGAATCATCATAATCATAATCAATAACACCTCTATCACAACCTCAATCATTATTACCATCATCATCATCATCATCATCACCACCATCTACCCCACTGTCTTACGAATTGTGAAGTAGAGAGTACTCACCATCACTATCATCAGCACCGCATTATCATCAACATAATAAAAATCATAATAATCGACACCACTGCCATCACGATCATCACTGTTATCAGTACCATCATTACCATCAACATCATAGCCATAAACGCAACCTTCACCACAACAATATCACTATCACCGCATCATCATCATTATAATAAAAATCATAATAATCGCCACCACCGCCATCACAATCATCACCATCTTTACCATAAACATCACCACTATTATCGGTACCATAATCATCAACACAACCTTCATCACTATCTTTACCACCATTACCACCATAATCATCACTATCACCACCACCACAATCATCATAATTAGTTACACCACGAGCATCACCACGATTATTATCAATACCACCTTCATCATCATCATTCTCAGTACCACAATGCCTCTAACCCAACCACCTCCAACACCACCGCCTCCAACACCACCTTCATTATAATTATCATCATCACAATCATCACCATTATTATCAAACCCACCTTCATCACTATTTTGAAGTATTCAAAATAAAATACTATATACTTACTTAAAGTTGAGTTTGTTGGCAAGTAATGACAGAAGTTTCTCGTCTCGCCCACCCGTCACGTTGATACTGGAGTCGTTGTTGTACTTGACGAAGTGCCACGGTGGTGCCTAAACACACAACATAATAGTTATTTATGTGACTGGTGCATAATGAGAGGCATTAAACACGAGTGTTTTAATGCCTAATTATGCGTACAGTCGCATAAATAACTTTATCTACATACATATCATAAGTTTTCTACAATATGTGAGAAACCTGTATCCGTCGTTACCCTGCATCTTAATGTACCTGCATCTTAATGTTCACATTAAAGTGCAGGTCACTTGTACTGTAAAGTGAACATTATGATTCAACTACAGCGATAACCGATAGTTTATTGACATGTTATACTTTAATGTTAACATTACAGTGCAACCACAGATACAGGTAACATAATGTAGGGCATTTGCTTATCGCTTCTGAACATATTATATCGAAATTATGATATGGATGTAGATAAATTAATAAATATTATTATAGCTGTTAAAGGTCTATAACCGTACTTAGAGACAATTAAGATACAATTAACTCGTTCCTTATTCAAACTTGTACATGGAAAATCGTAACCAAGGAACGACTTAGGGAGCGACCACACCAGAGCTTAACGGTGCGTAAATGACGGTCCGTCAAAATTGATGCCATGTACAGGTCGACAAACGTAAAAAGAGCTCCGAGCGGCTAGTGGAGGGGCTATGTTTGCGCATGTTGTCTACTGACAAACCAATAGCGTGGCAGCAAAGCGGAATGGTTTACACTCCCCCCGTCGCCCCCAACAATTTGGTCCGTAATTTGCTCACCATGCACACAGCACGTCTTGGGTAGACAGTTGGTGGAATAATTAGCATACAGGCAAGCCTATTCCTCAGGACAACGCACTTTCAGTCTTGATATAGACTTTATCTATGAAAAGGGACCTTATTGTCGTTGGCGCTTCCGCCATTATTAACGATGCTCCGATATAAATACAACGTCGCGTGACGCGAATCGACAATAAGGTCCCTTTTCATAGAAAAAACGCGACATATTGCAGTCTTGAGATTGCTGGCTTGAGATTTCAATCTTAAGATTGCAGTCTGCATTGATAATCCGATCTTAACTGCGATGTCCGTTTCAAGACACGTCAAATCAAGATCATGTATCTCAGTCAAGAATATAATTATTAATAATGTAGTCTTCAGACCTCGAGTCATGGGCCGCAATACTTACTAGCAGCCGGTGTGCTCATTCGCCTTCTCAATACCATAATAAGTTTTTGAAAGCGAACTCACGTGTAGTACAGGAACCCTGAACACTCGTCCCTTGAAGTCCAGATAGACCTTGCCCGCTGGTGGTAGCACTGGTGACTTGTACAGCCGACCTGACCACCAGTTCACAAGGGAGAGGTGGTGGAGCTGGTGAGGTGTGGCTTGGTTGTAGTATATGCGGAATCTGGAGTTAAGGTGAGTTTTTATAGTCATTAACAAATAAGAAGATGCCACATGTTAAAAAGCGGTCACCGTCATGTATAGACATCAGCCAGGCTAGGGTTTTTATCCTCTGTATCACACTGTAGACTGTAAGCAATATATCGTCTCATAATGATACACAAAATGTGGTTACAGAATTATCAACAAGTTTTTAAGGTAATTCTGTAGCTCGGCCTACCCCACTCAGGAAAAGAAGGCGTGTGTTTATGTATGTTGTATGATCGTACACATATTGAAAATGGCCTAGATTACAATGGCGACAATCCTTCAGACAATGATTTTGTATCATATTTTTTGATCTCATAACCCAGTGTTGCCTTAAGGCCTGTTTTAAAAAAAATGCGAAAAGAAGGAATACCCACGTATTTTATTTCCCTGTTATTAACTCGAATCTAAAATACTATTTAAAAAAACCGAGATCATTAATTGCAATGAGATACAATAAGTCACGTTTGAAAGAAGACATAATGTTGTGCTGATGAAATATCGTACTTCCATACTTTTAAAATACGAGGTAGGAAATACCTCTGCAAACGAACAGTATGTGTGCCGACAGGATGCAGTAAATTACATCTGACGTTGACAAGTTTCAGACGTAACAAGCTTTAAAAAGTAGAATTTCGTATATTGATGATACCCGTATTGAACTCTTTCACCCTGTACGGCTGGCGCAGGTTGTGTTTTCTCGCTTTTCGCTCAGTATATCTCTATCGTTATAGGACTAATAGAAATAGATCAACAAGTCGCGGGCAACAATGGCAGGCAAATGAGTAAGGCTATGCGCTCACTCACGAGCAACTTAGTTGCCTAGCGACAGTACATCTGTCTCTTTTGCGTGTTTTTGCACTTCGAACTTGAAAAAGAGACAGATGTACTGTCGCTAGGCAACTAAGTTGCTCGTGCGCGCATAGCCTAAAGCCGCGTATCCACCAAGCGCACGCGCTCGCGCGGCAGCCTCGCGAGCCAAATGCTCGGTCCGTGTGGGCGTGCCTCAGGCAACGTTGCCTCGGCAACGTGCGCCCGAACAGTCCTGGGGCACGTCCACACGGACCGAGCATTTGGCTCGCGAGGCTGCCGCGCGAGCGCGTGCGCTTGGTGGATACGCGGCTTAAGCAGAACAAATGCATAGAAATCAACTCACCGCATTACTCCATCAAAAAAATTTGTAGTTCAAAGTAGAGTCGCTATAGACGTGAAAACTAAATCCAATAAGTTCGTGACGTCATCAAAAGTGAAAAAACTTCCCTCCAATAAGTCGTGTTTTCTTTGGCACTCATAAAACATGTTTCGGCCAACTACTAACCGGCGTTCGGCCAATCAAATTACTAAGTACGTGGCTGCCATCTTTGTATTCTATACCTACAACTCTGTCGAGGACGAGAAACGATCAAGATGGTTCACTTTAATAATTAAAATTTTTTACTTCATTTATATCATAAAATAAATAAATAATTTCAAAGTAATTTAGACCGCTTGACAAGTATTTAAGTCCTTAGTTATTTCTCTGTCCAAGGTAGTCTGGAAATGTTTAAAGAGTAATGTATTGTATTGTACATTCATTTACTAACAAAAACATTACAGGTAAGTAGTGTAAGTAGATATACAGTGAAAAAAAAAACCCCATACGTCTGGTAGATTACGGTCGATTTTCTAACTGCAAATGTGAGTTGTTAGTCCTTACTTTTTTGTAATATGGCTACAAATAAACATTTTTTCATTACGTGTTGTGAAACCTTGCATTGTGCTGTATTTCATGATTCTAAGTTTTTGGGAAATACTTTTGCTTTTGGTGAGTGACTCCATTTAGGGTACAGTTGTAGTGAATAATGTTTTGCCATCTTTTTTTGTCGGAAAAGATCGTTTTTATCTTGCTGTCTCAGTCAACTTTAGTACCCACCGGTAAGCTTATTCCGAAAGCAAGATCAATACCAACTTATCCGATAAAAAACGATGGCAAAACATTACTCACTACATCTGTAATTACCTTGAAAAAGGTAGGGTATCCGCCATTTTTGGATATATTCTACATAAAATGTACAAATTTACTCAATAAATGATATGTACAGAATTTACTAATACCTACTAATATCACCTAAGATAATGATGATTACAATGGTCCCACTCCAGCGGAATAATGCCACAAATATTAGGTTACTTTACAAAAGTGATTTTGAAATCGAATCATACATACGTTTTTTGGTCAACGATTAAATGAAAAGTTACCTAAGTGATAAACGTTTTTATATAGAGAAATAGATATAAAACATCCAAGACTCAGAAACAAGTAACTACTCGCGCTCGTGACACAAATATCTGCCCTTACCGGGATTTGAACTCGAGAGCGCTAGCTTCGTAGGCATGGTCACTATTAACTAGGCTAACGTTTCGTGTAATAAAAAAAGTATAAAATAGAGAAGAATAGAATTATCTATTTCTTTAATTAACGATCCATAGTTTAGGATTAAATATACCTCGTATAGAAACAGTTTTATAAACTGCAACATCTTCGCGAGTTTCCATCTGCGCCTTTATTGAACTACAGGGAGGCGAAATGTAATTTTTAGAAATACCCCCGGCTAGTGCGGCAATCAGGCGCCCGGGGAAACGAGGAATCAAAAAATCTCTGAATTATTGAGCAGTAAATACAATATCTGTTTCATAATTGATGAATCGGGAGAGGGAGGGAAATAATTGGATTCTGATGAGGTCCCAATAGGCTGACGTCAATAGTGGCGCTTACATTTTGGTGGAGTTTAGTTATTAAAGTATTATTAGAACGGTGATGAAACTATTAAAAAGAAAATAAACCTGCTCTTTGGGTATTTAATAAGATTTACGCACAATAAATCTTTAATACCTTTAAAAATAAGTTCTTGCTTAGTTTATTTTAACTACGTAATTTGTTTAATATATTTATTTGGTCATTTACACTCGGGGCAAAAAATTCGCTTCTCGCATTTATGCGATATTTGTAAAAACTCTGAAACTGGTTGAAAAAAAATATCTTTGAACTATAGTGGTTGTTATTCATGACACTAACCGCCTGTTTAACAATCGACAAGTAAAGCATATTTGACACATAAATTTAGCCCCTTCTCTTTCTTACACCTGAAAATAGGCGGGGAGAGAGCCAACTTTAAAAGGCAGATAAATTTACCCGTCGATTGAGAAACAGGCCCTAACACTAATAAAACCGGTTCTCACCGCAGCTAGAATATTTTTACAGTTCCTGATATTGAAAAATCTTCGATAAATGGGAAACTAGAAAGCAAAATTGTTCCGTTGTAAATTATCGAAGGATACTTGGTAATGTTTTTGCACTTTTTAGAGGCTTTATGCCACGTTATTCTAACCGTTCCTGATAACTAAACGACTGCTTTTACTGCCAATTAAACATCAGGGCCTCTATTTTACGCGGTAAAACAATATTGCTTTTAACATGTTATCGTATCTTCAACGTTATGATAACTCTTATTTACCTACTTGACTTTACCTAATGGCGGCCGAGTTAAGACGATTTGACTTGAATTGATTTGATTTGTTTTACTGCGCAGAACAGTTATGGCTGATTTACATTGATCCAGCAAATGTATGCCAGTAGAAGTACATTGACGAGTTGGTTTTCACGTTTGAGGCGAAAACTACTGTAACGACGCAATGTACTTCTACTGGCATGCATTTGCTGGACCAATGTAAATCAGCGCTTAGGACAGCTTCTTTAGCGTTAACAATATGTGAACGATAAATAGTCTAAGAAAAAGTGGAATATGTAGACTAAATACGGATAGGTAGCTCAAGGATACGCGAAGAGTATCGACTTACTTACTTTATTTAAAAGAACGTAACTGGAAAAAGATTTTAAATTGATTTTAAAATCTAACTAAAGAACATAATATAACTTCGTTCCATTCGGCGTCGAGACCCTTGGTCCGTGGGGACCCGGTGCTATCAGCCTTTTTAAGGACATTTCAAAAAGGCTGATAGAAACAACCGGAGACCACAGAGCTGGCAGCTTCCTCGAGCAACGAATCAGTATTGCTATACAACGAGGAAATTCTGCCAGCATTTGTGGTACTTTGCCACGGGGGCCCTCTCTTTTTTAGTTTTTATTTAGTTTTAATTTCATTGTACTTTTTAGCTTAGTTATAATTTTTGGTTTAATTTATCTTTTAATTTGCCATAGTTTTAATTTTTAATTTTTACTAAAGAACAAGATATTTCCAGCCACCGGAATTAAGTCCAGTGGTCTAAAAACGCCAGCAAAGAACTTTGTCGTAGAAAGGCAATTATTATATAATTTTGGCGTAATTAATTTATTAGGAACTTGATTTTTTGTGTGACGTTATTTTGAAAAGGTTGCTTGACCGTTTAATACAAATTATATAGTTCGTTTATTTTCTACTAGTGACATTAGTAACAATGTATATAGGTACAACGATTGAATAAACTTGATGCGTGATGTAGATGCGTGATGCATGAAAACAAACAAAGTTGCTATAATTTAGCAAACCCAATATAACATTAATGGAATACACAAATTACCGATAACCTAGTAACTCCATTAATATATTATTTACCAATTAGTGTTAATTGGGACAGCTCCTATTATTCCGTAGGGACGGATGAAATATTAGCCCTCCTAATAACACCTTCATACATAAAATATATTTCGGAGACATGGGATATTAATTATATTTTAGTATTTTTTCTGTGATTTTTAATGCTAATTTGTAATAATGAAATAAGGTGAAAGGTAAGATTATTTAAAGATTTACTAAATATCTACAGAGGGGATTATATTCTAGGTAAGAAAGCAAACCGACTGCTTGAAGGAAATAAAAGATTCAGCAAATCGTTACTATAAAAAAAGCTCGTATCTGAAAATCATCAAGTTTCTAGGAGGAACAATTATAAACATTCTGTAAATTATTTTGATCGATCAAATATTTTCAAGAAATATTTTGATAATAAATCAATTTTACAAATATTTTAATAACTTACGCAAACACTTTTAATTACTGTTATTCATAAGATACAAGATTTTGTGTACTAGTATTGACCAAAAGTTGTTGAGTTACGATAATTGGGTACAAAATGGAACCAAATGTAATTTTTTCTTTTAATTTTAATTCAATGAATGGCACTCTCTTAGTGTTTCTTTACCGATGGAGTATCGGGTAATATACTTACTTTAGTTAGATAAACTCATTGGTACATGATTACCATTCAGGTTGTATTCCAGTTACCTAGTTATTTTAGGTATCGTCCCTGACGTAGGGACCTCGTCATGCTGCTCTCCTAGTTTTTATTTTTAACATTATGTTATTGATTTTACAATTTTAAAGATTTTGTTTGTGCTAGTTTTATTAATAATTATTTATTACTTAGTTATCTTGTAACGTAACTTACTTTTAAGTATTAGTTACTATAAACTATCATTGAAAAAATGACTTTCTGCTGGACTTTCTTGCGGCGTTTATTCTCCGCAAAGATGGTCTTGTCCGAAGCCCTAGTAGATTCACTCCATATTACCGACGTGTAAAAGAGCCTTCATGTGGCCATTTTACTGAATAAATATTTTGAATTTTGAATTTTGTGGACACCTACCCCTGATATAATGAATATGATGATGATAATAGGTCTTTTCAACTTCATATCACAGGATTACTTTGTGTTAATCATGTTTACCATTGTGATAATGATACTTACACACTAGGCCGTGGGTTGGTGATGACAGCAAGTCTCATGGCTTCACTGATGGTGTCCAGGAACCGCTCGCTGACGACGCCATAAGACCAGAAGAAGAGGTAGAGAATCGTACGATGTATCAGGTTGAGTTCTGTCAACTGGAAATATTATGAACAAATTATATCCTGGAAAAATACGCATTGAAATAATCATATTTTGCATGCGTTTTTTGAGGTGCTTCTTATAAGTAATGAAGGTTTGTGCTAAGCGCTAGGAGATTCTGCTCCATATTACCGATGCGAAGACGAACCTATGTAGATTTGGCCAATAAACTAAATTGAATAATTTTACTGTACTGTACTTCACCTTTACTACCTATTCGATTTACAAACGGTACCCAACGTTAATATCTTGCTCTCACATTTGAGTACTTAATACATAGTAGATGACGCTCCATCGCCATATATTTCTCGATACTTAACTTACACAATAAGGCCAATGTCGTATCGTATCTGTGAGCCTATTATGGTCGTGTAAGGATATGGGGGGACAATTCACTAGGCTCCACTGACTCGTTCCACTAGTGTTAGTGGAGTTCACTGTGATCCACTGGAGGTCTGGGTGGATCATATGTCACTTGCAACTCTTTTAGGATCCACTGACTGCTCCACCAGTGGATCCAACAGTACGGAAGTTTGGGAAGATCCACAAAGTTGTGGATTTCGTGGATCTTCCCAAACTCCCTGAGAGTTGCAAGTGACATTGCATGTAGTGGATTGAGGGGTTTATCTATATGGATAAACGTGGACAAGACATCTGTCACTTTCCAACCAATTTGTAAGTACGAGGGTGGCGAATGCTGTATCCACCGTGATATAAGCGATCTTTTTTTTTAGGTGCATAGCAATTTATGTGAAACATGAGCGCGGTCTCGCCAACAAACTGCACTTTCAGTTTGGCGAGGTAGTAGTTCAATAATAAATGTTAGGTATGTAAATTATTTGAAAAAAAAAGCGGGTGATAATAGGTGAAAATGCTGGCAGAAAATAGTGAAACTTACTAGCACTTACTCCACTGACAGCGTAGCTATTAAATTAAATGATGAATGTTAAAACTAACCTCTGACAGTATTACTTCACACTCGTACGGTTCGCAAAGGATCAAACTATTCCTTTCGTCAGAAACATCCAATGCCTCTTTCACGAAATCATAATACTGGAAAAAATACGAAAATATTGAAAATAGCTACAGCCAGCCAGCACACAATAGCTTGTAGCCCTGGGGCACGTTTTATTAAGCTACAAGTTACAATTTTACAGGTCTAAACTGGCAACACTGCTCGAATGGCTGGTTGTCATTGGTCGAGGTTGTGTCAAATGGAAACTTGTAACCCGTAAATTGTAATTTGTAGCTTTATAAAACGGGCCACTAATGATAAGCGGGATCTATGTAAAATGAAATACTGGTGGCGTCACCTTGCCTTTGCCTCCCTTGGCTTAAAATAGTGCAGCTATATTTTCTGATTCCAAAACTTGATATCTAATCCTTAAATACATATTGAATTACACGCATCTACACGATAATGCAAAAGTATACGCGTGTAACGCATTACAGGTAAACCCATTTTCTAAGCCACTAAAGTATAACCTATACATAACCTAACCTATGTCGCTTTTCACACATATATTTTCCACAAGAATGTCAAATATCAGGCGGCAATCTTACACAAATTCACTTAGTCCTAGACTCAAATCTTGGTTTGTATTATGGAGAAATACATAGGTACATTTCTTACAAAACACCCGTAAGATACACCTAGGAGGGCTTGAAGCCGAAAACGAAAGTCAAACAAAGGTTAAATATACTTTTGTCGAAATATTCGAAATAGATAAATATTTCAAAAACTTAATTATGCAGAACGGCTTTAAAACCCTATTCCTCGAAATGGTTTTCGAATTCGAGTAGTTGTAAAAATATGAACAAACCCAATTGCTTTTGATAATTGACAAAACTGGCCTCCTAAGCCAATATACAGTATCTCAGATTAAATTGCCAAAGTATATTCAGTCTCCTCTTAGTAATATGGTTGTGATTGCTACAGGAGTATTATTTGAGATACTGTTATAAATCTAAAACGGAACTTATTTGCGTACAAACCTTACTATGTACCTCGACGTTTCAATCGTCAAATCCGCGGACACTGTGACCCGTTCACACGACGTCCGGTTTTGTAGGATCTTCTAACTATCGGATCCTGCAAAACCGGAATCTGTGTGAACACACTAGCCCGCGCTCGCCCGCGCCCGCCCGCTTCCGATTTATCGGATCTGATTTTTTTACGGGATTCTTGTTCCGAGCTTGAGTCAATGCAAGTATAGAAATACTGTTGCCACTAAATCGGATCCTACAAATCCTGCAAAGAATCGGATGTATCCGTGTGAACGGGGCAACGGGCTCTATTGTCGTTCGGTGGGTATTCCGATAAAACAAAGACAAGTACAATTGCGGGTAGTTCGAAAAATTTGTACCCAACATAAATAAGCACCAGCCCTCTTCAGTCAGCTCATGACCACGATCATTGCAACACGATCGAAACGTCGATATAATGTTTTTAGTATACCTATAAAGTCCCGTTTTGGATTTATAACAGTTTACATATGTCAACGTCACGTTTAGAACAAAAAAATATATTTGAGATGATGTTATTTGGCTTAGCAGGGTAGAAAAGGAGTTTTTTATCACGGAAATTTGGAAAGTTCTGGGAATAGAAACGACTATAACCCCCTTACTAATAAACGTTGAGTAACGGTGGTACAGCTATACAATGTTTTGTCCTTATCTATCAAATCCAAATGTCACAATGAGAGATAAGGACAAAACATTGTATAGCTATACCACCGTTACTCAACGTTTATTAGTAAGGGGGTAAGTAAATAAATACGTTTACCCTCTCCTTATTCTCCTTAGTGGTGATGTCCAGGTTGATGACCTGAACTCCATGCTCGCTCAGCAAACAGAACAGTCTGAATGTATCCTCTGAGCTGAAACATAATTAAAAAAAAAACGAAATATACAGTAAGTTGGCCAAATGAGGGCTCTTTTACACGACGGTAATATGGATAGAATCTACTAGCGCTTCGGACAAGACCATCATTGCGAAGAAGAAGCGCCGCAAGAAACTCCAGCAGAAGGTCATTTTTTCCAATAATAAATTATAAATAATGACTAGGAAAGAACATGACGAGGTCTCTACGTCAGGAACGATAATTCAGACAACTAAATTGGAAAACAGGTAATCTGTCCAAAATGTCCTGTATGGCACAAGCTTTTGCTTAAATAATATATACATACATAAATTTCGCAGGTAGTCATAGAAACTATTACCAATCGGTTAGCGCAAGTGACAGTGAAAACAGTATGGTGTGTCGGTAGTGCCGACCGATTTACCACGTGACTATCTCGGTAGCTTACGACAATCCCATACAGTTTTTTAACGTGACATAATCGATAACGAGCATCGAATACGACTTGTCAGGAGCCTATATGATTTAATTTGTCCTTTCCCGCGCAAATGTCAGTTTTATAATTTTCTCGACGATAATTTGTTCCTAACTTTCAGACAATAACAGAAAGTTAACTAATAAATCTACTCACATATCGTTATCCCCCCACCGATTACTTACCTTATATTCGTGGAGTTTCCCCTCACCACGGTCATAGTTTTTGCCGGCAAGCCCTCAGCGATGTCCTTAATGGCCATCGAGAAGTCCTCAGGGAGTCGGTTCATAGTTCCCGACATTATGTCTTGTATGTCGAAAAAACAGTGGGATATTGGCGTCAATATTGTAAGGATTATTATGAGGTTCATGATTTAAGTATTTTTTGTATATTATTATGTCTAAAAAATCTTAAAATTATGGTGAGATTAATAACAGAGATTTAAATTTACAACGTTAAATAATTTTGTAAATTATTGTGAAAACTATATGACAATGGAATACATATTAAAGTCAGTTTTCTTCTTTCTAGCCATAAAGGTAAACAGACAGACAAACCAACTGGGTAACCCCATTTATTTATTAATTTATGTTATGAGTCACATGTTTGCTATCCCAAGACTGCAAATGGGTTGCCAGCTGAGAAATAAGTTGGAATGCCTCTGCTACACTGAAACGCAACAGTTGTTTTATACTGTCATTCAAGCATTTTCTAATTTAAAATATAACCCGCTACTCGGAAAATGCACTTTATTTTCTTAATTAATCCAAACAACACAAGTATTGTTAATTTTGTTCGTTATGCGCTAAGCATAAACTTGTTATTTTAATTTAAAGAAATGTCTGATGTTACGATTTCATAATACTTCATTATGAAACTGTTAGGTAACGAAACTAGGATAAATGATGTTGTCGAGATAACGAGGAGAAGTTTCTTCGCAACTAAGAGGTTGAACTTGTTATGAGTAACTTTGTAGTCAATCGTTCCTTTTATATCGCGGCGCTAAAGTTTACTACTACTGGTTGTACAAAGACTAAAAAAAGAGCAGAAAGTATAATTATTTCTTAAATGACATTTAAAAAAAAAATTGTTTGCAGAAGAGATTTATGTTGATGTTTTCTTAATTTGTTTATTATAATTTCCAAAAAATTACGAGATACCACTTAGTAGCTAGTCAGTTTGATGAAACTTCATAAAATGTTGCAAAAATCTTAGATATTTTTAATTATTAAGCACTTAACCTTCCTAAATTAATTAATTATGCCATAGACCGACACACAGATACTTACACAGATCGTTGCATAACTACAAAAGCGACTCAAACCATGTTTGTGTTTCATTTAAAATCGGATTGCTATTTACTTTAAGTTTTAAATCAAACTATATTATTTGTTCTTGATTTGTGGCGCATTTGTATTTAAGAAATCCTAATTTGTCCTAACGCATCGTTTTTCTGAATTATCATATGACCTAAACTGGTTTTCAGCTGAAACGGACCACTTTTTTAGTTTTCCAAAAATACTTGCGGTTAGCTTAGGTTACGGGTATGTTATAACAACACTAAAAAGTTGTAAAATTCAGGTGAAAATGGCTTTAGGATAAACGAAAATTCGGACAAACGATGCTTTAAGACAAATAACGATTACAGTATTGGCCATTTAATCAAACAACGCCCGTCTTTTTGCGTCTCATCTGCTTCCACGCCACAAATAATAACTTCCAAGTCTACGTTACTATTCTAGATGTCATGCAGCGAATGCCCTTCCATCACTTCAAGAGTGACAGGGTAATAGGCAGGTTTGAAAGGGCGCGCATGACTGACTGAAAGCTTTGCCGTGTTGCCGTACCTTGACGAATGGACTGCCAAGGGTCGAATAGGCCCTTTTCAATACTACCCGAATATAGAATTTGAGTCATTTCTTAAGAGGTCAAGGTTTACCTGATACTTTTTCGAAAAATAATTTTATTCATTTTTGGAATTTCTGGTTGAAAGTAAGGGTGTTTTTAAGGTTGACAAGGAATCCTTATAGTTTCACCATGTCCGTCAGTCCATCTCAGAGGCAATTAGCACTACAAAGCAATTTAGTATGGTTATACTCGTACAGTACATATTAATCACGCTGACAAAGTTTTGAAATAAAATCAACATAAAATTTGGGTGACTATTTTTTACATGTCTATTTCGTTGGACAGATTCTTAAAAATAGTAGCGGTATGTAAACAACATATTTTAGATTTGGGAGACTAAAAGGGTCATATTTGCGGCGACGGTGTCTTATTTGATTAATATTTTTTACTCAGGAGTCTAGAGGCGTCTATAAAAGGACGAGGTGACATTGCTTTACCGAATTATGAAGAAATATACTTAAATAGTTTTATCAGACACTTCATTTAATTTTAATTTTAAATTAGAGATATTGTACCGTACATTGCTTTACCTAATTATAAAGTTATATGTGGCGTTATCTATGAAAAGGGACCTTATTGTCGATGGCCCTTACGCCGCACTGCGTCACGCGATGTTGTATTTATATCGGAGCATCGTTAATAATGGCGGAAGCGCCATCGACAATAAGGTCTCTTTTCATAGATAACGCCACATATACCTAATTAGTTTCATCGGACACTTAGTTTAATTTTAATTGTAAATTAGAGATATTGTACCGTACACCTTTGTTACTCCTGAGTACAAAGAGACAGTGTTAAGAATAGGATCTTGTTTACTCCATTATTAGGTTTATGTTTTAATATTTTTACAGTTACAATATATATTTTCCTGTTAATTGCGTAAATACTATTAGCGTAAGCAAATTTAAATTACTGCAACACTTCACCTTTAAATCGTGAAGTCAAAGTTTTAGCTGAAAAAGTATATTAAATTAAATACAGATTCGTTATTCAAATAAATACAGCCCGCCATATACTTTTTTAACACTTCTCTCATCCTTTCCTAAGGCTCAATATACTATACCTTTTTTTTAAACCTTATCTCTGTTTTTGGCGGATCTAAGATCCAAAGTCAGCTCAGAAAATGTTACAGACAGACAGGGTTTCTTTATTATTTATAAGTTGAAATATGTACGCTACTTGAATAACCTTTTTTTCTTTTTATTATTAAATAAAATAAAATGTAGTAACTGCGGGAACACAGCCCTAAAAACATAACTCGTTAACTTGAGACCTGTTATCGGCTTTAAGCCTGATAGAATTATTTATTATGTAGATATCGTCGATATAGAACAAAATATAAAGAAACCTGACATTTATAAATGTTAAATTCAAAGCAGAAAAAGGCAACGATCTAGTATTTGTAAGTAAGGATTTAAAATAACAAAGGCAAGTATAAATGTAGATCAATATTGTTTCAGTTACGTATTTTTACAACATTGTTCCTACATAAGGTTATGAAACTACCAGTTCTGAGTACCTATACTGGTATGGGCAAATATTCGTGTGATGAACGCCAGTCCAGAGTCTTGGATATTTTCTATAATATTATTTGTATGTATTTCTGTATATAAGTAGGTACATTTATCGTTGTCTAGTACCCATGAGTACAAGCCTAGAGCTTCGTTTAAGACTAGGTCAATTTGGGTGTAATTGTCCCCTGATATTAATTTATTTATGGGTCCATATCGGAATCCATAATGGTTTTTTCGCATAATGTTTCTTTTGACCTAAAACGGTTTTTACAATAGAAAGGGTTTTATTTTAATTATTTTAATAATCTAAACTAACGTAACTTAACCTAATGTACACAATAGACGTTTATAAAATTCTGCAATGTCAGTCTAAAAGGGTGTTATGCGAAAAAAAATTATGCGATACAATCGTTAGAACAAACAACCATTATGCTATACGAATGAGTCCCTTTATTTATATTATTGAATCTTTCATGTATCGCCATGCTAGTTCTCGCAAATATTCGATTGTCTAATTAACAAATACTTGCCGGTAATATTTCATGCCCCCTGATTTATGGTAGCTGCGTAAATCATCCGTTGTCATGGCAACACGTAGATTCAAGTATCGCCTGAACAAATTCCAAATATATTCGGCAATTGGCGCTACACTTGAGTTTCTCGGCTTAAAATGAGTCTAGTGGAAGTTAATTAATAAGCCGGAAAATTTATTTTTAATGTAGCTGTCCTTATCTGTAGATCAGAAATATTACCTGCTAGAGCGAGAACATGACATCGATCGCTTTGGAACGTGTCGTCAAATTGCAATTTTTGTGACAACATTGAAGACTCGAAATTTAAAATGTGTTACAGGCTTTTGTACAATTTACATTTACTGAATTATCTTCATAAACAAATAAACATACAAACGATTAGGTACAGTCAACCAATTTGATTTCTAGGCCACTTTGGACTATGTTAAAGTGACGTTGACAACCAAACGTTACAGACTTCTTATGATTTGGTTTACAACGTCACATTGACAAAGTCAATAGTGGCCTAGGAATCAAATTGGTTGACTGTACCTACATACTACATAATAGTCGTATTTATAACAAGGTAATTGAATATTAATTCATGAAATGGATATATGGATAATAATATTCATTCATTTTCTTCTGCAACTTCACAGAAAATCATTAATGCTATTCACATTTTGTTAAATGTTTTAAAAAAACTAACGATTATTAATTTATAGAATGAGGTCAATTCAAAACTATTGTCTCTGTCTTGTCAAGCTCAATTTAAAAAAAAATAGTGTGACCCCATGTGCTTTTGTTTAGTTCAAAGAGTAAATACTTTTTAATCCTTGCGTGTTATATTCATGGCCTTATTTATTTATCTAATTAGGCCATGGAAGTGTCTATACACACCTTGATATTGACAAAATACACCTTAAAAAATAAATAAAATAGAAATAAAGTCATTAATGAAGTCAATGTTCATTCAAAATTTGATATACACACTAAATTTTACAAAACCTTTTAGAATAATGTGCTTCGCCAAAAATATGAAAATTTTATACCTTTGAAAGGTATTAAGACTACGCCGAGCATAGGCCGGATGTACAGTGGCGCCCTCATCACTATTATTGTGTTTTCTAATAAAATAAAGTATTTTCTTGAAATCGGACGGTGCATTTTTGTACTACAAATGAAAACACAACTTATAGGACATAATAATATCACCTAGTTTAATAACAATTGACCTTCGAGTTATCAACTTAACGGAAAAAAATCCCGTTAAGCTGACTACTCATACGGTAATTGTTATCAAAGTTTGTTACGTATCCCATAAATTGTGTTTTTACTTGCTCTACAAAAAAGCATCGTCCGATTGCAAGGAAATTCTTTAGTTAATTAGAAAACACAATAATAGTGATGAGGGCGCCACTGGACGGTCGACGTTTGCTCGGCGCAGTCTTAATGTCGTTTGTGATTGAGTAAAAACTTCGAAATGTATTATGCAAGGGCCTCTTATTCTAGGCGGTAAAAATGATATCGTATTTGACCTGAGAGCTTATTGTCTAACGTACTCGCAATCACGATCGTTTTCATTTTGAAAATCGAAGGCTTATCTGCATACAAAATGAAAACAATTGCTCCACTTTGAAGCCGGTTGCGATTGCGAGTGCGTTAGACAATAAGCTCTCTGTTATAGAATTGTTTTTAACTCGGTCGCGATTACTGTCAAGTAAATAGGAGATACGATAACAGGTCAAAGACGATACGGTTTTTATACCTCGAATATTGGCCCAGGGTTCCTAGGCAAGATCCATTCGTCCCTAGACAAGATTAGAATAACAAAAAGCAAGCTTTAAAAAACCCGACTGTTGCTAACCAACTTTACATCGTTATAAATTGTAAATGATCATTTAAAATGAAAAATAATGCAAGAAACCTTAGGATGAGTTTTAAATACCTATACAATGATACCCCACTTCGTAGTCTCATTTTTTTTTACCATTTGGCGTATCTTTTATTTTGATTACTGGCATATCTTTGTGTCAATTTTTTTATTTATTTATTATTTCATTAACAAGATTAAGAAAAATCGATTGCCATAAGTAATAATCATCAAAATCGGTCCACGCGTTTAGTTTCTAGAGCGCCACAAAGGAACAAACATACATTCCTCCTCCTTCTCCTCCTTTGGCGTTCAGGTAAAAAAGGACGCATGTCTCATAGCACCGCGTATTTATAAGTGAACTTATTTCTTAAGATAAAGGATTAAATTTGCTTTGACTATCAAATTGCGCTTGCATCCTTTTTATTTAGAAGTGCAGCATAATACGGAGCCTGATGTTTCAAACATCATATACACTGCTCCGAGTCCTCAGATAACTGGAATCGTTCGATAAGGTCGATAATGGCGGCTATTGTTTCTAATGCTACAATTAACGCTATGTATCTACGTTACCTACCCTTGATGGAGACGCCCAGGATATTATCTAAACTTAAGAGGACGTGCAGGCGTACTGTTGTGTGTATTTTTTTACTTTCACATACAAAAATGGGCCATTTTCAAAAAAATATTACATAGCCTCAATTAAAATCCTTAATTTTTATCCATTTCGTAATATGTGAACCTAAAATGCCAATAGGCGTAAAGGACAACTAAATTGTATTGTAAAAATTGTCCTATACGCCAATTGCCAGTTTAACCATCGAATGATTTAAGTATAGTAATTTTCGTTACGAAATGGAAAAAAAATAAGGATTTTAATTGAGGCCTTAACTGTCCTTAACTATGTACAATGTTTTAGAAAATGGCCCAAATACATACATTTTTTCCTTTTTTCTAGCAGTGTAATAATAAGTGTAGCAGTAAAATAATTATGACAGCAGACTTAAGTTTATACGTTTTCAAAGTAACAAAATCCAGTGATCGGATTTTCCGGTGCAACACGGGGTGAATGACCTTAAACATTATGCTAATATGGATATGTCCCGGGATTCCGAGACTTATGTTGTTGAAGGAGGATAATGTTTTTGATTTTATTACATCAAATCAATTTCCACAAAATTTTAAAGTTTAAATTATCATTGTATCCAGAGAGGTAACGCAGCCAGTGTCATAGGGACCATGCCGCGAGCGGACCTGCTAGAGGGGGTGTTCTTTTTATAGTGGTGATTATTATTTACGTCTTTAATATTTGAGTAGCTTAGTTTTTATTTTAATTTAAATAAGTTTAGTTTTAACTTTTAATTGTATTATATTAAATATGTATCTACTTATGTTAATAAATTTGTAAAGATCCATCTTAATAGTAGTGACAATATGGTTTTTCCGAGCTGAATACTCCCCTGATGGTAAATGAGATCAAAAATCCCACGTTTGTTTTCTCAAGACTGCAGTTCTAGGACTGTAAATGCGTTGCCTACCCTGAGGGCTAAGGTGAAATGCCTCTAACTTGTTGGTAATTTTACCGGTTGTCTTATCCCCCAGGTAATAAGGCAATCCTGACACATTGCACGACCATGAAGTTTCTGACTATTGACATTGTTGACAGCTGTAAAACAATACTAAACTTATTTGTTGCGTGTGAAGGAATAGCAATAACAGCATTGTTTGACTGCTGTCAACATTATCCACATTTAGAAACTTCATGGTTGTGCAATGTGTCAGCATTGACTTCTTAATGGCGCACACTGGAACCCGCCCATACATGCAGTGCTCAAAACTCAACTTTGAAATTGTGGGTATTTTGTACTTAAATTAAATCATATGCAAACAAGGAAATAGTGGACCTCATTGCAGAGAAATACCTTCATTATCAGTAGTCATTACGTAGTTGCATTTAAAGTTCTAGGAATTTATATGTCACGTCAATAGTAAATTGTATTGTAATTGAATAAAAATGATCTTATTTCCGATAATGGACAACATCTTTTGATTATTTTTAGTGCATGTAGCTACTAAAGTAGTCGTTATTATGATTGTTTATTATATAGTAAAAGATGTTGAGCTTTATTTAGAAAACGGAAAAAAGATACCTATACAATAAAATAAAATAAAAAATAGGCATGTTTTATTTGTTATTGTTTAAATAATGTAAAAAAATATAATTATATGCACTTCTTCACAATAAGAATGTAGCATAGTACTGTTTTTGCTTAATTTTACTTAGTAAGTTTTGAGCACTGCAATGTATGGGAGGGTTCCAGGTTGCGCTGGGGCAATATAGTTATTGTCTTATGTCAACATAGTTCCCGAGTCTCCCCTTAAGTCGCGCTACCTTGCGCGCTGTAACACATCGAGCTGCGTTCCATTAGGGCGGTATCAGCCGCGCGGGGCAGGAAATCCAATCGCGCTCCCCGAGGTGTCACTCGGGCCTCATATCTTGAGTAGGCGTGCGCGTGCAAGGCAAGGGGTTAAAGCGGTTTTAACATTGTTGGGGCTGTTATAATCGCGTCATTCTAAGAGGCTCAGTTTGACAGCTGGCAAAGCAATACAAAAAACAACCTAAAATGTGCTTCAAACATTTTTGTACCAAGTTGACAGCTGTCAAACCGACTGTTTAGAAAGAAGCGACTATAGTCTTTAAATTGTATTGTGTCCGACATATAAATATAAATAAAACCGGTCAAGTATGAGTCGGACTCACGCACCGAGGATTCCGTATCGCCGCATAGTTGGTATTATTATATTCCCATTTGAATTTGATTTTGAATCGAATCAGCGCAATCCCAACTCGCTCTTGACCATTTTTTTAGGGTTTGTACTATAATCATACTCAATCCAATAAAAACACGTAGAAAAAAGCTGTTCTTGTATGGAGACCCACTTTATTGTGTCTCATTCTTAAAAAAAAGGTCTGTGATTCCGACGTAATATAACATATATTCTGAAAAAAAAAAAACACCCGCTATCTATTACTGTTTTAAAGATGTAGTTCTTTAAAGTTAGGACAGACGGACGGACGGACAGCCTAGGCATATTACTAGGGCCCCGTTGGGCTCCCTTCAGGTACGTAACCCTAAAAAGGAGGTTCTCAATTCACCGCGTTTGTATTATTTATTTCTGTTTATTGACAAAGCCTGATGTCAAACAATAATGCTATGGAATCAAAAAATCTATTTTAAATTTGTGTGATGAGCACGAGCATGAATATTTGTTTCTGAGTCTTGGATGTTTTCTATGTATTTAAGTATGAATTTCCCTATATAAGTAAGTTTATACTTATCTAGTACTTATAAGAACATGTCTAGAGCTTAGTTTGAGACTGGGTCAACTTGTGTGAGATTCTCCCCTGATATATTTTAATCGTTTACAATGTTCCAATGTTCAGAAAAAAATATGTATATTGCTAAACAATTAGAAATATTGTCTAGGCGATGTTAAACAATCCCCTTTCAAAAATAACGCTTTATGCGCTACGCCGTAGCACATAGCAACGTTTTTCCGTAGACTGCTACAAACAGTGAGTATAAAGTCAGTCGCTTGTGACACGCGGCAGCGGTCTTAAACTGTCACCTTCCATCCTCGAAGTACGTTAGGCGCTTTCAAAACTATCGAGCAGGTTAGGCGCACGGTAATTTGATACTATCTCCTGAGCTTTGAATTATTCTAAGAGAAAATGGTAAGGTTTTACTAGTGTAGAAAGGGTGTAATGTTACGACTTGCAATTGTGGGTGTATGAATTTGGGTGTCATGGCGGTATTACACTTGGGAGTAGTAGGCATTTTTTTTTTAAGTAAGTAAGTAAAATATTTAGTCACAATAATAACAGACATACAAAAAAATAACAAAAAATAAAAGCAAAAGAGACGAAATGTAGTATCACTAAGTTTCTTCGAGACTGGTAACGCATTGGTGACGCCTCCGGCGTTGCAAATGTCCAGTGTTGAAAGGGTGTAATGTTAGACTTGGAATTGTGGGTGTATGAATTTGGGTGTCATGGCGGCGTTACACTTGGGAGTGCTAGGCAAATATTTTTTAAGTAAGTAAGTAAAATATTTAGTCACAATAATAAAAGACAAAAAAAAAACAAAAAAAAGGAAAAGAGACGACATTTAGTAAAATTAAATTTCTTCGAGTAGTATCTTGAAATACCTACGTAACAATCTCAATTAATTACATCATCACCATCTTCATCATCATCATCATCATCAGCCCACTTCCGTCCACTGCTGGACATAGGCCTCTCCCACGGCATGCCACTGAGCTCTAACTTCAGTGTGAAAATCGTGTTAATTTGAAGCAAGGCATTATACTTATGACCGTCATATCAACTAAAAACATAATTTTGTAAATATTTACTAACGTTTTCGGTATTATCTCATACAGATTATCTCTATGAGCGCTGGGCAGCGAGGCTGGGCGCAACGCCGGGGGCGGACAGTTGTTATTGTAATACCCCAGCAGTTCCCGTAATGATAAAATTCTTCCCCATTGCGCGGTACACGAATAGACGCACAGTATCATAGAAAATATTTTATCGTTTGGATGATATTTCGTTCATTGAATACAAAATGGACACATTCCAAAATCAAAGTGTTGCATTTTAAATTTAGAAGCTGTTGGTATAAGATTTTCAATGCAAGAGCAAATTATTTTGGAATGTGTCCGTTTTGTATTCAATGAGCAATTTATAAGCGACTCCAGCTTAAAGTAGTTTATCAAATAAAGTATACTTAATAAGAGGGATGTCTTTTCAAAAACGTTTTTATTAAGTTTCTTTTTGTTTGTTTTATCGTAAAAACGATGCAACCGTCAAATTCGCTGTGATTATAGAGATATTCCATCTTAGTGCTCATGGTTGGCAATGCATTGGTAGTTCTAGGATTACAGTCTTAAGATTGACGTCTTGAGTTGACTTACCAACAGGTGGCCGGTGTGCTTGTTCGTTTGTCTATGCCACAATTTATTTTTAAAGAAAACAAAAAAACAGCTGAAAGTTAGTCAAGGTACGGAACCCTCGGTGCGCGAGTACGACTCGCTCTTGACCGGTTTTATGGTTCCGTAGTCAAACTGGGAACACTTAATGGTTCCGCTATGTCGGTCCGTTTGTACAGTCGGCCTTATAAGAAGCTGCACACTTTTGTACCTTGTCGCTTTAACGCCTTTGACAGATTAGTGCAGCAGTTCAAACATGACGTTAAAGTGACAAAAAACTAAAGTGTGCAGTTTCTTATAAGGCCGACCGTACCTATGTTTTTTCTCAGAAACTATAAAACTCCACGCGTCGTGTGCCGCGTGGCCTGCGGTCACCCGCAGATGTGGCCTCTGGCATTTGCGCGGATTCTTCCGTCCTGTATCAAGGACGTTCATTAATACCGAGCAAACGTGCTTTATTTAGACAATATAAAAAAACATCGCCTACTCCTTATAGTTTTTGAAAATGTACCTAAACATTATTTATAATTCAATGTTTTGAAAAACAATTATTCAATGTTCTGAAAAACAATAAACCGTCTCCAAATCCGAAGATATTGAGATATATATATATATATACGAAATGTCACACCTCTTTTGTCATTCTTCGAGGTTGCGTTCTTTCATATAGGTTTTTAAAGGACCACTCTTGATATGTACCCCCATGAAAAAAAGAGTTAATCCTACTTATATTATAAATGTGATAGTTTGTGTGTGTGTTAGTTGGTTACTCCTTCACTGCATGGCTGGACAGATTTGGATAAAATTTGAAATGGAGATAGCTCATACCCTGGATTAACAAAGGCTATTTTTCATTATGGAAAATATAAAAGTTCCCAAGGAAATAGCGATAATCTACGACGACGCAGCGACGACGAAGTCGCGTGCCGAAGCTAGTTAAATGTATTATTGACGATTTTGTGCTGACCCTGCCTACGAAGCTAGCAGTCCCGGTTTGATTGATAAACGCAAGTATTTCTTCTGTTTTGGATGTTTTTTGGTCGAGAACATTGTTGTCCAACCAATGAAAATCAATCAATCAATTTTTGTGTCATAACTCCTTAAAATGAAAAATTGAAATCGACCAATCAAAACACACCATTTTGTGTCGTAAAATATTAGGTTTATTTTTGCTAAAAGGTATACAGACTAAAAACTATGTCACTGCTTTTTTTTTTAAATGTAATTCAAACTTGGCCCCTAATCTCGTACTACTAGAGATAAATTTAAAAATTTGGGGAAATTGCACAGATCGAGAAAAAGTGTTTAAAAGCCAAAAGAGGTGCGTTAGGGCAATGTTCGGTCTTAAACCAGCAGATAGTACTAAGCCATATTTTGTGAAACATAAATTATTAACGTTCCCTTCACTTTACATCTATCAAGTGGCAATATTCGTTAAATGTAACCCCGAACTGTTTAAACGAAATGAAAATGTGAATATTGGACATTTAAGACCCCGTGATGCCGATAAAGTAAATATTCAACGAACAAAAACAGCACTATTGAGGAAAAGCATATTTGGTAAAGCACCTGTAATATACAATAAAATCCCTCAAGAAATAAGGTCTAGTGATAACAACATTTTTAAAAGGGAACTAATTAAATTGTTATTAACAAAATGTTATTACAGTGTTAGCGAATTTGTAAATGACATATTTCTGTAGATACCTATGTAGTATAAGATAACTAATTAGCATATTAATTTATACCAACTCTCATTTGTACGCCGAAAGGTAAAACATGACGATCTGAAATTAATTCTGACATCTTTATAAAATTGTAACTCATGTTTAACAAATAAATTTATCTTTATCTTTATCTTTATCTTTAAAAATTACATGGGAGATATGGCGAAACAAATACAATTTTAAATGGAGTTGACATTTTCATCTCGAATGTTAGTTTATTAATCTCGAGTGCCAAGAGAACAGGGGTCCAGATTAAAAAAAAGTTACCTATGGTAAAATTGGCGGTGATACAGCTTCTTTACTACCTTTGAAAAACCGACGCAAATTGACTAACACTATTGAGTCTTGAATATGATTTTTTATTTTATTTCCTCTCAGTAGTTGTGAAAAGCACTATGTCTGCCTCGGTAGACTCGTACACTAGAGGGCCTCAACTACGTTTCGGCCCTCTATATGACTCGTCCAAAAATCGCGTACTTTCTATCCTCTGCAACAATGTACTATTGGCATAAGATTGTGTGTTTACATAATTTAACAAAAAATCACGAGGCGAATCAAACGGCGCACGTGGAAGTCGCTCAACAGACTGCATCGAGAGGGCCCTGCCAAGATGCATTGCGCTAACTAGCGTTTCTATTCGTTACGTTTTTAAACCAATCGCGTCACTTGTAGATGTCGTGATACGAAAAGTCACGTGATCTACCAGTGACGCGATTGGTTTACAAACGAAACGAATAGAAACGCTGGTTAGCGTAATGCATCTTGTCTAGCCCCTCTGGTCGATAGATGCCGAAAAAACTTCACCACTTACAGATAAAAAAAATCGATTAACGCAAACAGGTTATTTTTTGCCACAAGGCCGAGGTTAGAAACACACTGATTCACATACACAGATACCCTTTATAACACCCCTCTTATTTTCAAAATAAACAAACTTACACAACATTTATTTGACAAACATTCATTTAGCCACGGGTAAAAGACTAAACACCGATACTACAACTCCAAGATTAAACAGTGTCAGCCTTAACAAGTCAATCAAGCCATGATCACTGTCAAAAATCCCAATTAAAGTCAAGCCCATTTTAATCGTCTCTCGTGGTTGCTTAATAGCCCAATCGTTCAGTTAATGCCTGCTAATTCGACGGGATAATAGGAACATCGTCGTTCCGGGGATAATTAAAGATGAATTTATTATTACGTCTGTATTAAGAGTTTGGTCTTTTGTCCCTCGTAATACGGCTTAATAATTTGTTCAGCACTTTTATGAATAATTTTGTCGTTGCCAGTTAACGAGTTGTTGAGGTTATAGGCGAGCAATTTGATTTTATTTACACTAAAGTGACTGGTGAATGATTAACTTTTACTTTGCTCAGGTCGGTAGATGCCAAGAAAACATGGTAAAGGGGGTTTATACCAGGGATCCGACCACCCATTGCCCGATAAAAGCCTTTAAAAGAATTACCTCTCGAAGTATAACCCACTAAAAGAATAACCCTTTCGGAAATATAATATGACTTTGTTATTTGTTAAACTAACCATTCACATAAGGGAAACCTAAAGAGCTAAAGCTCAGATCGTCAGCATTAAATTGATAACCAAATATAAGGGTAACCCTTATAAATAGCGCTTAAAAAGCCAATCGAACGGCTTTTTATAAGGGTAACCCTTATAAATTGCGCTTAAAAAGCCAATCGAACGGATTTTTCAAGTTAAAGGGATATTGGTATCACTCAAAATATAGCGCTTTAAAAGGAAAATCGAACAAGACTTATACGAAATGGATTGGTAAGGGTAACCCTTATAAATAGCGCGTTAAAAAGCAAATCGAACGGCTTTCAAGCGATACGGCTTTTCTAAACAAAACCTTATAAAAACCCATTCGAAACCCTCTAAATGGGATAGCGGGCCGGTCCCTGGTTTATACAGCCGAGGGCCACTACAGCTGCGGCGCTTCGTCACAGTCCATGGCGCATCTCCTGCTCTGCCCTGCGTGCCGCGACACCAGCACGTGGCAGGACCTATATGACGCCACTAACAATGCTGCTCGCGTGGTAGAATATTAGTCAGCTCATATATATAGCCCGCCGTCGTCACGCTAAGAAGAAAACTTCGTACGTTACAACAACTTGCGTATTGCCGTGACATTGTTGCTTGTTCAGAAGCTCATTTGTAATTGTAATCCATACAAACATTAACCCTTAATAAGGCCCCGTTAAAGTAAAAATACTAGACCAAAATTAAATACAGTCATGGAATCGCAAGTCTCTAAAGAGTAATAATGTAGGTTATTTATTGATTAAAACAATTACATTATAAATTACATTAAAAATTAAAAATTAAAACTATGGCAAATTAAAAGATAAAACAAAAATTATAACTAAACTAAAAAGTACAATGAAATTAATTAAGAGTAATAATAGATGATGTTAAATTTCAGGAAAATACAATCAAAATAGTATCATAAAATGTAGGTAGTAAAGTTCAATTATAGCTTATTGTAATGTGGTCAATATAGAGTCTCTGCCTTATAAAGGTGGATAATCCATCATTTTATAGAATTACATTTCATCGAACGCTATCTTCTGCTGAAATCATGAGATTTTCAGGATATCTTAAATATTAATTACGTAGGTTAGGTTAGACTTGTGACTCCCAGAAAAAAATAAAACATGCGGCGGGAAATTCCTTTCGATGAAATCAAAATTCTGCGCAATGTTACGTACGTTGAATGGTGTTTCGATAAAATAATAGGTAGGTACCCATTAAGGTGACACATGACTAATACTTATTTATTTACTATATCTTGTGTAAATAAGAGAATTTATAATACATTCTACAATATGAGTCTGGTCTAGACGCCCCGATTTCATACTACCTAAACCTATTTTGCAGTTACTAAGCAATTTTGATTCTGTTTTATTGTATAAGTAAGTAAATTGTGGTGCCGGGTGTGGTTCCATGTCTTCCCGTGGATGTCGTAAGAGACGACTAAGGGACACACTGGATAACATCTTAGCCTGGCTGTGCAAAATGTGGTCACAGAATTATCAACAAGTTTTTGGAGTTGATGGTGAGTCTGTGGCTCTGCCTACCCCGCTCTGGGAATGAAGGCGTGAGTTTATGTATGTATGTATGGTAACGGTGTAATTATGAAAACGTGTATATACTCATTACTAGGGTTCCATGAGCAAAGTGTATCTTTTACTAAATCTCCGCTAGCCGTCCAGCGGTATCAGGGCTCTGTTCTTTAAACAGATAGCTAGACATTTGAAATTTTCTCAGAGTGTGTATTCAAATGACCGCTATAACAATAAAATAAGGTTAATAATTAAAGAATGCATACTAGACACGTTTTTCAGCGTTTATTTCTCGATCTTAAAATTGTATGATGACACGAAACCCTTCGTGTGTGAGCCCGAATCGAACTTGGTAGGTTTATAAGATGACCAAAACATGGTAAAAAAATAATTAATAAAAAGTTCCTCAAAAAACCTTCATAATTTATAAAAGCGCTTCAAAAAACTAACTTCATGACGTTTTTGTAAATAAAACAGTGAAGTCTAATTGTGAACAAGTGTTTCTAACGTTTCGTTCTTTTTGTGGAACAAAACTTGCATTGGAATTGTTAACTTAATTTCACGGCTTTCAGTGGCAGTGCAGATATTTTTTTGCAAAAAAACTGAATGCAGCAGAATATAATTCGTTGTAACTCAAAAAACGAGGAGTGGTCGATTGGCCGTTTGATGGCGTTAAAAATGCAATTGACAGAGCGCATGGTCATGGGAAATATTCAATTGTTAAACGTAGCAATGTATTTTTCACTGTCTATCGAAGGAGGGTAATATTTTTGTCGAGAAGCCCGAGACAAGATTCATTCGGCGTTCGCTATCGTTATCCATAATATATAGGACTAGAGGACGCCCACGACTTCGTACGCGTAGAATTAGTTTCCCGCTACTCCCCCTTAGGGGTTGAATTTCTAAAAATCCTTTCTTAGTGCTCACTTACATCATGAAAGGAACCCCTGTACCAAATTTCAAGTTTCTAGGTACAGTAGTTTGGGCTGTGCGTTGATATGTCAGTCAGTCAGTTTTGCCTTTTATACGAGTAATAATATATAGATTGACGTAAACTGTCGAACGGTCGCGTCGAGCGCTTACTAGGGAATGCAATTTAACCGGTTATTAACCGTTTTTGTATGAAAATAACCGGTTAAAACCGGTTATAACCGGTTATTTGCATTCCCTAGCGCTTACGTCAATTCCATACATTTTGACAAATTTCGAAAATCGTTTACGTTAGCGCTAAGCAACTTGTAGCCTCACAGGACTTCTATTCTACTCGGTAAAGCCGAATTACTGTTGAGATAATTATCGTATGTTCTTATTTAATTGACAGTAATGGCCGCCGAATAAAAACAATAAAATAGAGCCTCTGTACTAAACGTATTTTTATGTATGTCAATTCTTCAATCAATCAATCATCAATCATAAACTCACGCCTTCATTCCCAGAGTGGGGTAGGCAGAGCCACAGACTCACCAACAACTCCAAAAACTTGTTGATAATTCTGTGACCACATTTTGCACATCTAGGCTAAGATGTTATCCAGTGTATTAGTGACAGGTTGCAAACCCATCGCCTAACAGCACTACACAGCCTTTAGTCCCTTAGTCGTCTCTTACGACATCCACGGGAAGACATGGAGTGGCAACATTCTAAACCCTGCACCACACGGCAATTCTTTATTGCACAAAAACGTGAAAAATGAAATGTTGTCAGTATTTTCTGCAACAGGGTTCTATAATAGCTCAATAATAAAATAAATAAATATCAGGGGATCATCTTAAACAAATTAACCTAGATCCAAAATAAGCTACTAGCTGTTTTGTTCTGTGGGAACTGGACAACTATAAACATACTTCAGATGCATACCTACTTAAAAGAACAGCTAAGACTCAGATACAAATACTCGCGCTCATCTCAAATATATTGGCCCTGACTGGGAATCGAACCCAGGACCGTTAGCTTCGTAGGCAGGGTCACTACCAACTATTTAAAGTTATTGACTAATATATTCTGATCGAGCAACATTAAGTATTAATACTTTTTTTCCGTGCCCCAAAACTACACCTTTTCTCAATCTCTCAAAACATTTTTTTTAATAATATTGTGTTTACATACATACATAATATTCAGGTCAGTCAATAAATTTTGGCACAATACAATTTATGCCCCCGGCTGCGCCTGCCCAGCGGCGCGTAACGGGACAATAAATTGAGAGCTTATCTCTTAAAAGCTTTCGGCGTGCTCTCTGTCGAAGGGTGTTGTCAACTTTTAGGGTTAAAGGTATTTGTCTTTGCGTTTATTGAGCTTTTGGGGGATATTGGGGAAAAAGGTTGTTTGATAATAACTTGGAGATAATTGTGCAAATTTAAACTTAAACATTTTAGTATTTTTAATTAACTGTTTTAAATTTTATCTTACCTGGAGAGATACCTATATTTTTTAAATGAGAGGGTTGCATGTAATTACATTAGTATTTCTAAAAAAAGGCTGACAGCAAGAGTTGCAAAATTGAAGATTATTATATCTCTTTTCGTTAAATAAAATGGTAGATAAAACAATGACAGAGTTTTATGATGCTTACATACCGCCAAAAAACTTACTATTAAAAAAAAACACATCGGTCTTTATACATTGCATAACCTCATATAGAGTTTGGTTTTGGGACATATGTATAATGAAAAAAAATATGTTTATTTTTGTTAAAAATTCAGGTTACTAAAATTGTATATAGGTTGAGACCTCCTAGTAAGTATAGCAATACCTGTGACAGGAGGCCTCGCTCTTCTATAACAAGTGATTGGTTATTTAACAAAAACAATAATAATCATATTAAAAGTTCTACAAACTAAAGCTTTTACACGTGAAATGGATACAATTCACATTCTTATATACTAATGAGTTTATATTGTGTGTGTGTGCGTGTGTGTGATAATCATCAACACATAATAGTGTTTTAAATCCACCACCGCATGCCTTATCTAAAGACCAGTGGGGCTATTGTCTAACGCACTCGCAATCGCAACCGGCTTCAAAGAGGAGCAATTGTTTTCATTTTGTATGCCCACAAGCCTTCGATTTTCAAAATGAAAACGATCGTGATTGCGAGTGCGTTAGACAATAAGCCCTCTGGTACAGTTGTATAAATGAAAAAAAAAGGTAGTGGGACCGTAACTTTTACTTCCAGCGTTCAACGGAATTCCATACACATTTTATAAAATGACGCACGTATTATTAAAAATAAATCAAAGTACTCCCAATAACAATGGATAAACCTCGCCATTTCATAACAAAACCGTGTAAAAACAAACAAAACCTCCTAACGCAGGCAATTAAGAGAAATCAATCGATATGACAAACGCCGACGGGGGTGTCACGACGTGTAAACAAAAACCATTAAATCATTGAAATAAATAAAAACTTATTAAATCTGTGCCTTTATTCTACAAGGTAAAACCTTATTGCCTTTGAAGTGTTATGGTATTGTTTTTAACTCGGCCGCCATTGCTGTTAAGTAAATAAGAGCTATTCAAACGTTGACAATACGGAAATACGTTATAAACTATATTAAAGCGAAAAAAAATCGTCGGTCTTAAGCAGGATTCGAACCTACATCTCCTCTGGCTCTCCGGGCCGATGCAGGCGCATTACCAATTATGCCACCAAGACCCTACTTAAGATCCACGTATTTAGTAGTCGCTACAACAACGATACGATAAAAAAAAAACAACGATAGATGGCGTCACCATACCTTCCGAGTATGAAAAGCAAGCGATTATTAAATTCGTGGATCTTAAGTAGGGTCTTGGTGGCATAACTGGTAATGCGCCTGCATCGGCCCGGAGAGCCAGAGGAGATGTAGGTTCAAATCCTGCCTAAGACCGACGAAATTATTTCGCTTTAATATAGTTTAGAATTTCGTAAACAGACGTTTCTGGTAAATTTAAAAATCTTTAAAATACGTTATAATATAAAAATGAACCCCTATTTCTCCTGGTCACGCTTTAACTTGAAAACGGCTGAACCGATTTGGCTGATTTCTGTTTTGTTGTGTTCGTTATTGTCAGAATAAGGTTTAAATGTAAAAAAAAAGAAATAGGAAATTTGCAGCGGGGCGAGCAACAAGTTTCCTTGCAAAGGGGGTTAAATTTCTCTGCAGCTGACTGTACGTTATAAATAATGAGGTTTGAGGTTAACGCTGGGCTTCTATTCTAATAGTTAAACCATAGCCTTTGACGCAGGTGCAGAAAGGTTCCAATTTCAAAAACCAATTTTAATTTCGTATTGAACGCTTTCATAGAAATAAAACGCAACTTATCTATAGGTGTCTTATTTCTAATTAGATAATAAGACTGAGCCTTTTTCACAAATTATAAGTATTTGCCCGTCTTGCTTGTATATTTTAATCATATATATTGTTCATTATATGATAGTCGTCCTGTCAACTCTCATTTATAACAAATACGATGTAAAGTACAAGGTCTGTTCTACTCGTTCAAACCTTATTACTTTTGAAATTTTATTATAATTATTATTATTTTTAACCCGGCCGCCATTACTGCTATAATAACGTTAACAATTTGATTACATGTCAAAAGGAATATGGTTTTAGCGAGTAGAAAGGAGCCCTCGACCTTGATTATTTTATGTATGTCGTACATAAAACTCAGGAACAAATGTCAAATTTAATTGAATACTCGTAAACATCTCCAACTCCACGGAAAATCTCAAGTCTCCTCGGGCCGAAAGACCTGGCTCCATTATGGGCAGTTCGCGTCCGGAGCGAGGCGCCACCAGAGATAAAGTGTCCGGCGACCGCGCGAGGGCGAACTATGGTTGCTGTATTGAGGGAGGATTTGTTAACTGGCTCTGTATTCTACTCGGTAATGCCATATTGTATTGGGCTGCCTTTTCTAGCTCTGTATTCTATTCTGTAAACAGTATTGCTTTTGATGTGTCATCTTATTGTATTAAAATTGGTACCTAGCCATTACTGTCAAGTTAATAACAGTGATCCTAACGTTGATAATACGATAGCATGTCAAAAGTAATATCGTTTTAGCCAGTAGAATAAACGCTCTGTTTACTGGAAAAACGAAAAAAACGGAGATTACCTGAAATTTAACTGTCAACACAGGATAGGTAACTTAAAAACATTGATTTTTTTTAAATATTTGACTGCTTCATTTTTTATACTTGACACCACCGTAACATGTCAAAATTAAAATGTAAAAATATCTTAATTAAAGTGTTAAAATAGTACCATGCTAGATCATAAGTACTTGATTAGGTAATAATAAAAATTAATGTCAGCATGAAACATTAAAAACATTTAGTTTAAAGCCAAAACTATACGAGACATAAATAATTTTAAACGAAACTGAAACAGTGTTCAGAAATACGCGGCCGGTAGTGCAGCGTCGTCTCACCTCGCCGGTATTCGTACACTTAAGATACCCGAGCGGCGTACATTTAGCTACCGGGACTTGTATTTTATACTTGAGACACACAGCAAGCTTGGGTCGCGAGCAGAACGCGATGCCGGCTCGATGCGATGACTGCTCGAGGCGATGACGGCTCGACGCGATGACGGTACGACGCGATGCCGGCTCGACGCGATAACGGCTCGACGCGATGACGGTACGTCGCGATGCCGGCTCGACGCGATAACGGCTCGACGCGATGACGGTACGTCGCGATGCCGGCTCGACGCGATAACGGCTCGACGCGATGCGGGCTCGACGCGATAACGGCTCGACGCGATGACGGTACGACGCGATGCCGGCTCGACGCGATGACGATACGACGCGATACCGGTTTCAGAAAAGCAGGACTTTAAGGCCGTATTAATAAAGAGTTTAACTTATCGGGTCTTATATTTTATACTCCTATTCCTATTCTTTTTATATTAATTTTGACATGTTATAAAATTGGCCATATCGCATAAGATCATCTTGTTAATACACAAACACATTTTAGTTTCCTCACGATGTTTTTCCTTCACCGTAAGAGCATCGGGTAATGCACTTAAATCAGAAAAACTCATTGGTAGGTACTTGGTAACCGCAGGGGTTCAAACTCTCCCCCCCCCCCCCTAAACCACTAGGCCACCGACGCTCTAACTTGTAGTCATAGAATTAAAGTCTATTTTTGACATTGCATGTTTACGTCGAGCAGGTGTCAAGTTCGCTGTGTGTCTCAAGTCTTAGGTATCAAGGCGGTATTCAGGTCGTCTTAGAGCCGAACGAGATTTCCTCTTACACGCTGTTATGTGAAACGGGTTCACTGTTGTTTTTTTCGTAGAGTTAATTTGTCTTGAATTTTATTATTAAAACTTGTCTTGTCTCGATAGTTCTTTTTTATTCGCTTAAATATTCTAGACAAATATTAACTCTCTAACTGCCGCACTCAGAGACGTCAATTTAATTTAATGCTTGATTAAAGTTGCTGCTGTCACTTTCTTTGCTACAGCAATAGAATAAGACAACACGTCACTAAACAAGCAATTTACGTCTCTGAGTGCGGCAGTTATTCATAAACACGCCGCTAATTTATGCCTTAAATATGCTTTGGCCTTATCTTTGATTGTGACATTTGAATTTGACAGATACCTACTGGCAGAGCATTCTGTAACTAATTATAGGTTTATTGTACGTTTATGAATATAGGAAAAACAATTTAAAAAAAAGGAGACGATCTCACACGAGTTTATCTAGTCCCAGACTAAACTGTTGGCTTGAGTACTGAAGAATGATAAACAGATATACACATAACTTAAGTACAGTCGAGTTCATAAATATGCGTACACTTTAGTACCTTGTCTATTTAATGTCATATTTAAAGTGCCATACATGAATTGTCACAGCGATTAACGTGACAAGGTACTAAATTGTATACATATTTATGAACTCGACTGTACAATAAATTATTCAAGTCTCGAAAACTAAATAATAATTAATATACTCGCGCTATATTTATTAGCCGCTACCGGGAATCAAATCCGGGACCGCAAGCTTCATAAGCAGTGACTACCAACCAACATATATGAGGTTAATTTTGTGTGTATTTTGTTAGGTAATTTTTTTGTTACTTATTACATGGGTAATTCTTTTATCTTAATATGTTATCTTAAAGTTAGAGATTCATTGAGTTAATAAAAGAAATGTCTTGTTTAGTTTATTCCATTACAGTTATTTAATTACCAGCCTTGGTTAATTAAGTGTAAATTAATTACAGCGGCGACATCGCTATTATCTTACTTTCAAATCGAATTGTTTTAGGACATGATAATTGCTACAAGCATCAGCCACAGATCAATATTAACAGACATGCCACTTACAGTTAAATTGCAGTGTTTGGGGATCCAACGTGACATTAAATCTACCTATAAAAAAGTACCTGGCCGATAAGAAGTTAACCCTGAATCTGTTATTCCAGTAGGTACAAATTATAACCTTGAGAAGAGAATAAGTTATAAATTATCCTGCGATAATAGGTGTCCGGATTGACTTCTTATTGAACGATACTATAGTTTCTGAATATTGATAATAGTGACAGAATTAAACAATGCTGTTGCGTGGGAAAATTTAGTAATAACAGCGTTGTGAAGAAAGTCAGAATCTGCCTTATATTTTTTGTAAAGGTTTTTGATGTGTATTATTTTATTATAAGGTATAAAAAAACATACCAATAGAGGTTAATACCAAACAGTAAACATTTAAAAATGTGCGGACTTTTTTTTTTGTTTTTTTTGCTATAATAATGTCTTTTATTAGGACTCATACAAAGTTGTTTAAAGTGAATTATTTACAGATTTAGTTGGTAGATGAGTCTCTTAGCATTAAAACATAATAAATGTAAAAATTGTGTTGCGTTTTTTATGTGTAGGTATATGGCCAATGTCAAGTTATAGACAATCACCATGGAGTCATTAGAGAAATATGTCCATGGATATAACTCTCGAGAACTATTGTTCGGTTAAATAATATTTTCTTTTATAGTCTTGACAAAGCACATGGTTTTAGTTTCACGCGGTTATATCAAGACCCAAAACGTACGTTACAATAATAATGTCTAAAAAGTGGAAGTGAACCATCTGTACCATGAAGCCTGTGGCGCCGGGGAGTGAAACAGGCCGCAATTATAAATGTCGTGTCCCTGATCCCCGTCTAATTAAGGCGACACGTTCGTTGAATCTGTTTGCCGGCGATACTGTCTGCGCTGAGACTATTGTCTACAGTGATGTGGCTGTGGTTTTTTAATCTGTAACAAAAGGGTCATTTATCACTCTTGCAGGGCCTCTATTCTACTGGGTAAAGTAACATTGCCTTTGACATTGTTATCGTATTGTTTATAACTCGGCCGCCATTACTGTCAAGTAAATACGAGCTATCGTAACGTTAACAATACATGTAAAAGGCGATAATGGTTTTACCCATTTTAGAGGCCTGTTTATTCGAAAAACTAAGAATTCGGAGATTACATAAAATGTACCTGGCAACGCAGGATAGATTATCTTTAAAAAAAAAAAACGATTGCTTACTTATTTTTAATTCATACATTCACGAAATCTTGCTAAGTCCATTTAGGCGCTATAATAGCAATAACTATGAACTTTGGCACTCCTATAGGATAAATGCCATCAAGCCATTTAGCCTACAGGAATACATAAATAAACAAACATACAAAACCCTTCACCCCATCTTACCCTTTAATTTACCACCAAACAGCGGTGTTTGTATTGTTGTGTTCCGTTGCGGGGGTAAGACAAACGGTAAATTTACTCACGAGTATAGAGGCATTCCATCGAAGTACAGTCAAGTTCATAAATATGTATACACTTTAGTACCTTGTCACTATAACCGCTGTGACAATTCATGTATGGCAGTTTAAACATGTCATTTAATAGACAAGGTACTAAAGTGTATACATATTTATGAACTCGACTGCACTCAGGGTTGGCAAAGTATTTGCAGTCTTGAGATTGCCATTGTAAGATTGCAATCCTGAGATTAAAAATGTCTATGGGCTTCAAAGAAAGAATCAGCTTTTTATGCTCGTTTACCTAAAAAACATTACTCTCCTTTTACTAACGAATAAAATTATGTGACATTCTTAATTCGATTGAATAGCTACTGTCGATTGTTTTCTACAAGGTGTCCAGACAGGGTATGAGGTATTTGTTTTTGTTCTAAATTTGAAATTTAGTGACAAATGAAGGCGGGGCTGGTGTCATGAAGTCCGCCATTTTGTGGAGTTTTTGACACCATGGAGCAGTATCCTGGGACGCATCGTGCTTTTTGCATACGAGCATTTTATCAAAATGATCACTCAATAGTGTCTGTTCAACGTTTGTATCGTGCGGAATATCGCACACGCAGTGCACCAAGTGACGGTAGCATTAGAAAATGGATTCGGATGTTCGAAAATACAGGTGCAACGGTCAAAATTCAAAACTCTGGGCGACCTCGTCCAGTCCGCGACCAGCAAACAATCGAAGCAGTGGCAGCATCAGTTCGTCAAAATCCGAGGTTATCCATACGAATTGGTGAAGAACCAATCTTCGGTCCAGATTGGAAGAGTGCCAGCAGCGTAACGGTCATCATTTGGATAACATTATCTTTTGTAAATAATTTTCCATTTTGTATTCCAATTATTGATAATTAAAAAACAACTTAAATGCTAATAGTTTTTTTAAATTAAAATAACAAATACCTCATACCCTGTCTGGACACCCTGTATTATTGTATTAACTAATTCCATCATAACAAAAATTCACTTCCAAGCCTAAAAAAACAGCAAACGAACTCCATTAAAAACAGTGTAAATAGTTGCTCTCATTGGTGCACTAATTAAATCAATTAATAAAGCGCAAACAGCGCTGTCTGTTTGTCCATGCAAATGGGTTTCACTCGATGGAAGCGCTGGAATTACACTTTACAAGGCTCGCGTTCCGGTACCCTTACCATGAGTTACAATTAACGTAATCGCCAGCGAATCGAATGCTCTGTCCCTCGCACTCTATAAGAATACTGCGAGGTCTGCGAGGGACAGAGCATTCGACTCGCTAGCGAGTACGGTAATTGTAACTCATGGTAAGGGGCCGGGAGATTGAAAAAGGAATGTCGAGCAAAGTTTGGGTGTTGGGAAGTTTTTTAGGCTTGTATTATTATAAATTAGGGTTACCTGCCTTTTTACCCGACTGCGGCAAATCCCAAAAGGAGGGTTATGTGTTTGTTACCCGACTGCGGCAAAGCCCAAAAGGAGGGTTATGTGTTTGTTACCCGACTGCGGCAAAGCCCAAAAGGAGGGTTATGTGTTTGTTACCCGACTGCGGCAAAGCCCTAAAGGAGGGTTATGTGTTTGTTTCCCGACTGAGGCAAAGCCCTAAAGGAGGGCTATGTGTTTGTTACCCGACTGCGGCAAAGCCCTAAAGGAGGGTTATGTGTTTGTTACCCGACTGCGGCAAAGCCCAAAAGGAGGGTTATGTGTTTGACTTGTATATTATGTCCGACTCAATGTCCGCTCGTAACTACTAAACGGCTAAACCGATTTTAATAAATTATACGTGGTTAGATTCGTGTTAATCACTAGAGTGTCATAAGCTATATTAAAATTATTTAAATGTGAAATTGGCGAAATAAATAATAAATACATGATGAGTACTACATTACTTTGACGACAATATCCAAACAGCAGTTGGGTTTTTTAAAGGTTGCTTTTCGTTAGACTTGTTAGAGTGTGACCACAGTAAAAATGTGACAGAGTAAAAACTATTTAAATATATAACAACTATTAGAACGAGTACGAATGATATGCGACGATATTAAAGCGAAAAAAATTCGCCTGTCCTAGAGATGTAGGTTCGAATCGTGCCTAAGACCGACGGAATTTTACGCTTTAATATAGTTAGTTACTCATAATAGTTATTAAAGGCATTTGAAAGAAATAGCAAAGCTTAAACTTTATTTTATGGTATTGTTATACGAATACCGTTTGGAGAAATAAATAGTTCCTAAGTTAGCATCATAAAAACTCTAAAATACGAGTAGTATTGCATTCTTTTAACATATAAAAATATTCGCGCCTAGTAGGGTACTTTTTATGGAAAATATTTTTGAAACTTTAGGTTATATTGCTTAGAGCTTCGTTTGCTTAGTTTCCTGTCCTTTCCAAAGGAAGTATGTAGGCACGAGGTGAATTTAATTAATTGCCTTTTCTTTTTATTTATTTTTCCTAGCCTATGTGAGTGTCCCACTGCTGGGCAAAGGCCCCTTGATCTCTATGAGCCCCTGTATGGTGCCTCTTCCAGCCAGTTGCTGAGGAATGCGCCCAAGTCGTCCCGCACTGAAAAAAAATATTGGTCTGTTCTAACAAGATTGTGATTGTTGTGCATAAGCGTCTTGATTCCATACGAGCCTGACAAAACGTTAGATACATCAATTAAGATGTTAGTAGAATCACTAAAGAATGCTATTTCTACTATCAGCTTTGGTGACAACTAAGAGAAAATCTCTCTTTGCTGGCTCTCATTTTTTTGAGTGCGCCATCTCCGTCCAGGCCTGCTCCGTCTACGTCGCCCATTTTGCGGCACCCACTTGGGAGCCACGCTAGCGTCCGGGTGCATGAGGCAGATTGGTTCTCATTCCACAAAAAAAAAAATGCAAAAAAAATGCAATTTAGTCGTTTTCATATTCAACCTGTCAATCGAGGCTATGTTTTTGGGTTAAAATTGTCCTACCTCTTACCTCTCTTACCTAAGGTACTCGCATTAATAGAATTATGGCATCAAGTGTGCGTATGTATTTTACTTACATTACAACACATTCAGACAGAACAACAGAATGATTTTTAACGTGGAGAAAAACTAATCGCAAATAAGCAAACACCAAAACAATAATTATACATCTCGAAATTAATACTCGGAAAAGGAAGAAACGAATAAGGAAGTAGTTAACGACTTACATGTATATATACAAAATACAGCGCATACGGTCTGCAGCAAAAGTAAGACAGTCGAAGAGCCCAAAACTATATACAGGGTTTAACGAAACTGGACGTAAATATTAACGGATAAAGTTTTTGTCAAAAATTCAATTTTTGGGACAAGCTTTTATTGCCGACTATACTTTTTCCCGCTCAGACATCATCTGCTTATCATGACGAAACTAACGAGCGCCAACTAGGGAATGCAATTTAACCGGTTATTAACAGTCTTTGTATAAAAATAACCGGTTTAAACCGGTTATAACCGGTTATTTACATTCCCTAGCCCCAACTCCGCGGGTACCTACATATTAAGTACAGCAGAGATCCCGTCGCGTTTCCGACTCCATCATCAGATCAGCTCGATGATGGTACCATAATATTGCATTGTCATCGGGTTTACATAATATGTATTCCAAATGGGAGCTGATTCAAAACGGCAACAAATATAATGAGCACCAAAATTATCTTCGAGACTCAAAAATAGTAAACGATCACCAAATTAGGTTAGGCTAGGTTAGGTTAGGTTAGGTTAGGTTTTGGTAATCATTTACTATTTTCAGCAGTTAAGTGTTTTTTTGGCGTTATATTTTACAATATCTGGTGATCCGTTAAACATAAGGCATTCAAAATCAAATTGTAAAATTCCAGGATATAAGAAGAAGAAGAAATACATTTATTCACTATACAGAAAACACACAAATTGAATAAAAGGACAATGTAACAGGTAGTACTTCTGCTGCCAACTGTACAAGATAAACATATGTATGTATACTGACTGACCTTTGAACTTCGGAAGAAAACAAGTTTCAATTACAAATGACCTTCGTCAGTGATATTGCAATACCACGTAACTAACAAATGAAATAAGGTACAAAATACACCTTAGCACATAAGTCAGTAAGGTACATTTTGCAACTTATTGAATTTGTTAGTTACGAGGTATTGCAGGATGACCGACGCCTTGTCCGTTGATTCTCTTTGTCGTATGACGAAGCCATTTTCCGTCATGGTCATCGGGTGTGGAATTGTATCGTTATAATTATTATCGCCTTTGTCCCGGTGTATAAAGCATCCGTCACTCTTGCACTTATAGTCTTATATACTGGTCAGAAAGTGACAGATGCGCGATAACCATTCTTAATAAGACATTATTTGACTTGTGAGATCTTCCCCGATTTTGCATATCGTTTTTCAATAACAAAAAGCAAGCTTTAAAAACTTGAATGCTGTTGCTAACTTTAAATCGTTATAAATCCTAAATGATCGTTCAAAATGAAAAATGATTAAAAAACCTACAGATGATTTTTAAATACCTATTCAATGGTATCCCACTTGTCATAGATGTCTCGTTGCCTTTAATTACTGTCATATGTTTAGTGACACTCACAAGATTAAGACAAATCGATTGACATAAGAATCATTCAGATTCAGATTCAGATATTTATTCATAAAATTTAGTATTTTACATGTCATTTCAATTTGTTAACAGCCTTAAAATAGGTAAGTACATTAGTTAATTAATGATAATATTTATTTACAATGTCAATTTAAATGTAATATAATAATAGACGGTAAGTATATCAAAGAAAATTATCTGATACAATATTAACATAATTATGTGTTTTTTTTACTGTTTGGTCAATGATCACCATCGAAAAATTCGTCAACTCTATAGTACGCAAGGTCAGTCAAGCGCATTTTAAGTTTGGTTGCAAACAGTCTGTCGTTATGCACCTTTAAAATCTCCAAGGGAAGGAGTGACTTTCGCGATTTAGCAAGTCTACGCCGAGGATTAAAATCGGTAAACGCGTTTAGTTTCTAGAGCGACACAAGGGCACAAACAAACATACATATGGCCCATATCTCTATCCACCACCGACCTCTTTCCTTATTTTTGCTTAGCGACCTGACATTTAAATAATAACCAGTCAGTTTTCGTTGAACGCGAAAACTTCCGCCATGTTTTTATATCATTAACCTGCCAAAGTTTCGCGACTAGTTTTTCGTAGTTGGTATCCACGTGTACCGACAATGGTCAAAGTTTCTCAAGCTGCGAGTACAAGGGCTTAGTTGGGACAAATTGGAGTTTTTGGGGCGTGTGTACACTTTTATAAATGTATAAATATTAGGGGATAATCTACACTAATGTTATAAAGAGGAAATATTTATATTTTTGTACGTTTGTCTGCACTAATACTATAAAGAGGAAACGCTAAAAAAAATATTGATCGATTCTAACAAGATTGTGATTGTTGTGCATAAGCGTCTTGATTCCATACGAGCCTGACAAGACGTTAGATACATCAACTAAGATGTTAGTTGAATCACCAAAGAAATTGCTGTTGTTACTATCAGCTTTGGTTGATATAACTAATATCTTAACTATTGTATTCATTTTTGTCAACTAAGAGAAAATCTCTCTTTGTTGGGTCTCATTTTTTGAATGAAGATTTGATTGTTCGTTTATTTTTTTTGCATTGAATAGGCTCCGAAACTACTGAACCGATTTGAAAAATTCTTTTACCATTAGAATTCTACATTACCCTTGATGAACATAAGCTATGTTTTATTTTTCTGCGCGCACGGAGTCACTGGCAACGGCTAGTCTTACTGATATTATAAATGAGAATGTTTGGATGTTTGTTACTCAACTACCCTTCAACCACTAAACGTCACTTTTACACGTCAAGAATCTACCCTCGCTGCGCAAGAGAAGACCACTGCTGCTGTGAAGAAACGCCGCAAGAAACACATATATACCTACTTATACCTACATACGTATTTTAAACGTTTAAACGTAATTTTGTATGTAAAAATAATGAGTTTTTCATCAGCATTTATCCTTTTTTGCCATTTTATAAAGGAAAAAATGTAAGAAAATTGCTTATGTTATGTACCTATTTGGTTTTTACGCTATGCGCCTTCTTAAAAGCGATTTGATTCAACGAAATGAAAATAAATTTAAGATCAAAATTACTTATTAAAAACTTTGTTAAATAACTGCCAGGAAGATCTATTAAATTTTGAAATAACATTTCTAATCAACGCGGATTGGACTTAACAAGACAAAGTTCTAAGTAATCTCGGCGTTATTGGCCGCTTGTCAACGCAGCCTCAATGCCACGCTGAAGTTATTATGAAATCCATTGAGCGACTCCACCGGCTCACTAATATCATTATTTAGTCCAATTTGCAGAATTACCCAGATAAATGTGTTTGAATTACCGTTTTCGTGAACCGATGCGCGCGCCGTAGCGGCGTAGCGGCGTAGCGCTCAGTCGAGTCGCGCCGTCCGCTTGAGCGCTACGAACGCTCGCTTAGTGCCGCGCGCGTAGCGAGCGAAACCGGTGACAGCTTATTCAGTGCGTATTTTTAGTGAAGTGCTGTGTTTTGTGTTGCAAGTGATAAGAACGAGGTAAGATGATTTATATTTTTTTTTTAGGTATCGTCTTGAAATTATTATGTAAACAAGTTCGGAAGAAATATGTAAGTTTTTTAAAACTGTTTTTGCATTGCAAAAAATAATTGAAATTAAATATACTAGTACCTTAACTAAGTTATTGGGTTTTAAGAAACAAACAATAAGATAATAATAAAGAGTACTGTCGAAATAATAACAACAGCGCCTAACTTCTACTCAAAATACAATATAAAGCAAAGCTACGTACTTACTGCTTTTGAGTTCCCATAAATAAATTAATATCCTGGAACTATTTCATACAAATTAACCAAGTTCCATGCTTGTCCGTAGGTTTATTTTACCTATACGTGATGGGTATTTAAACATTCTTATAAAAATATATTTCGCTAAATAAAAAATATCATAGATTTAGCTACAACTTTTTGCGCTTATCACGCAATTATATCCAATTATTGAATCCGGAACCGCTAGCGCGTTGAGATTGTAGTCTTGAGATTGCATGCGTATAGGTTTCAGATTCATCTAAACATCAGGAAGCTTATGTACTCCATTTCATTAAAAAAGTGGGGTCATTACATTAATAACTACACAAGGTATTAGGGTGCTTGATTTTATTATGTATTCTATTATATTATATTTATACATCATTATTTATATATAAATATTAAAAACAAACAAAAAAAATATGAACAAAAAACTAACAAGTACTAATATTCATTTAACTACAGCTAAGACATTTATTTAATTAAAAAATACTGTATTTTAAAGTGAAATTAATTACTAAAGTTAAGTTATTATGTACAATATTCCTTTTACGAGTTAATAAAGTCCGCATAGTAGTAATGACATTTTGATGATACTTACCTACTTTATATTTAATAAAACATTTATTACATGCAGTTAATAATTAATAATTTATTAATTATTATTTTGATACTCTAATAAATATAACCAGTTTTCTTTGATTCCTGATTTTGTAATGCCTTGTTTAGTTGTCAAGGCTTAAAAATATACTAACACAAAAAACTGGCCGTTTTTCGCAGATGGTACCAATATGCACGTATTGGAAACATGTTACTGCTTGCATTTTGTTTTCAACACATAATTCAGTACCGAGCATGTGCCTTATTGCTGAAATGATACTTTGAGACAGAAGAATACGTGGAGAATCCTCTAAATATTTATATTTTTATTAAATTATGAAAGTAAGTATTTTTTGATTAAATTTTCATTACTTGCATAGTTTTACATTTAAAAAGAGATTATAATGATGATGATGATGAGATCTCTATTACAAGCTAACTTTGGCCCTCGACTCCGTCCGCACGTTTATCACTTTTTCCTATCAAACTTTTTTTCGTGATGTCAAGTATTTTGTGTCAATCCATGATAAGGAGTATATGACTGTGTGTACAATTTTATCTATATTCGTTTAGCCGTTAAGATGCCATTGGAACACGTAGTTTATGTAACTGATACATAATGAGAGGTCTTAAAACACGAGTGTGATTTTATGAAACGAGCCGAATGCATTAATAGAGGACTTATGATACGTGTGTAGATAAACATTTAAACATCCTCTAAACTTTCACGTTTATAATATGAATAGCTAAAAATGTTATACATTAGATTTACTTGTGCAACTGAAAATGTGTATACATATAATCTTTACATAGTTTAAAACACGGTCGCTTCCCGCCGTCTGTCCCTCTGTATGTACGCTTAGATCTTCCAAACTACGCAACGGATTTTAATGCGGTTTTCATTAATAGATAGAGTGATTCAAGAGAAAGGTTTTTATGTAAAATAAATTCCGGATTATTTACTGGCGTTACAGAAAACTCACATAAGCCGAAGCGAAGCAAGGGCAGTGGCCAGTTAAGTTACAAATTACAAGCGGAGCTCTCTTTCACGCAAAAGGAGTTAGAAAGAAACTTCCGATTGTAATTTGTAACTTGTAGCTTCGTGAAACGGGCCCCAGGTCGCTAGTAGGTATATAATAGAAGCAACAACCGCCTCAGTCTTCAAACGTCACTTAATACCAGCGTCACGAAATAACCATTGGCATATTTCGTGACACTAAGGCCGCTTCCTGACTTGGCGGTATGCTTGCAGTAAAACATACTGTCGGCATAAATACTGCGCGTTGATTGGTGGATGCCACTAAGTTGCCTAGCAACGCTTACCGATTCCGTGTTTTACTGCAAGTATACCGCCAAGTCAGGAAGCGGCCTAAGCTGAGTGGCGACCTTTACTAGCAAGTTGTTAATTAATTGTTATTCTTAAGATTTGTCTGTTCATTAAACATAGTAAATAACCTTATTTAATTTCATAGTAGGATAATTTTAATAATAATTGATTGCTATAACTTACCGCATAATTTGCTCCTACAATCAGTTCCGTTAATTAATTACATTAAATTACAACTGTAGATGTTTTATTACATTTTGTAATGATGACGCATTGTTATGTATTTTAAAACCATACGGGGATCAAATTTTAAAGACTATCCCTTCATAAACGTACAATAGCTAAAAGCACGCTTAAAATATGCTTTGTCCTTATCTGTCACTGACATTTGCATTTGACAGGAAGTGACAGAGCATACTTCAACTAAAGAAGGGTTATAGTGTGGATAAGGGGGTAGGATTTCATAATTGAGATACAATTACATTGACGACGTGGTTGGCCTAGTTTGTTGTAGCCCCGCCTACGAAGCGGTCCGGGGTTCGATTGCCGGCAAACGAGTCTCTATCGAGAGAGGCCTGTATCGAGTGGCATAATTATTGTTTCTCCTAATGTATTGTTCTGTTTTAAATCTTTTAAATCGCATTTCTCAACAAAACATGAAAATACCGTAAACGCTACACTAAAAGTAAAATTAAAATTAAAATCGGCCAAGAAATACGAATGATACAAGCATTTCAAACTGTTACAAACTGAATTAGACATCGATTAGACGGAAAGATCTGATATGCACTGTCATGTCATGTAACAGGTCGGCCATATAATATTTTATTCCAAAAGATAAAAGAACTTTTCAATTTAATAATTTACCAACAACAAAAATGCAAAATACATAAATAAAAGTTGGAGTGATTTTTTCTACAACAGATTCACCTTTGGATGCATTCCCAGAGGATAATAAAAGGCAATAAAACACTAATTAAAACGAAAAAAATATGAATAATAAGCCAAAACCTTCGTTAATTACATCCGCCAAAAATCGTGATCAAATTATAAAACAAAAACAAAGCGGGAAGATCAACAAAACATTTATAAAACAAAGATTGATGGGGTTTGTTCTCGAATCCAGGTAGACTCAGAATTCCGTAGATTTACACAATTAATCATCTACGTGTCGGCCTAAGTAAGCAAAAAACAAAGTATTTATGTACCCTGGAGGTAAAAGGGAGTTGGAATGTATAATGTGTTGATGACGGTCATTTTAGAGTGCTGAGGTCGAATTATGTCAATATTTGGTTTTCTTTAGCTCTTTCTCTTTCACTGAATGGATCTTGGCAGGTTTTAACAGCTTATAATCATGGCTTTTAGGCTTAAGATAATTCAGTGAAGGTAAAATCGACAGATTTTTAGAGCTATGTCATGTCAAAAAGGTGCGAATTCAGATATCAAAAAAAAAACAAAATACTTTTATTTCGGACAACGAGATCCATACTGGGTAGTTAAAAATTACATTTACAAAGACGATTTTAGGTCAAATACTAAACAATAAAACAATAAAAGTAATTTAAAAATTGTTCTACTTAAAAGTTAAAATCTAAATTTGATTTTACTAGTCTGATTAGGCCCACCACTAAGGGACAATCAAACCTGTCCGCAATCATCTTCAGGATGCTGTTACTGCTACACCTCATTCTACCTAGGAGGGATGCTACTATGCTATCAAGCTTTAAATTCAGTTTATTTTCAAAGTATTCAGTAAGAAAAAACATCACGATTCAACATAGATAATACGATATGTTAGCGATTTTCGAAAATTGGCAAATAGGATTGACGTAAGCTAATGACAAATCGCGTCGACCGCTTATGTCATCCCCATATTTTGATATAAATGATATGATAAAAAATGACTTATCTCAGCCTACAGGTTTTAATGAATATTATAAAATTTAACTATTGTTTAGTATTTGTTTTCAATTGTTTATTACTTGAAAATTTTAAAATGTCAATTTGGTAAGGAATTATTGTGAATTTTGAGGCTTTGCACATGACTGTCATTGTGTCTGTAACCGTTTAGAACACCACAGCTTTTCAATGTAATTATTTTCAATAAATACTTACATTTATTTAATTTAAATCTCAATAAAAAAAGTTTACTCGGTCGAGAAACTTGCAAAATATCAAATTTTATAACATTTTCATCAATACTCTAATGCATTTTTATTTTAACTACCGGTGAAAATATAAATCCGGTAACGCATCGTCATTCAGTTCAATGTTTTTTGTTTTTTCCGACGCTACAGGTAAATTGGCAATTTTGAAATTTTCCTTGCATTCTGTAGTAAAATTGCGCTATATAAACTTTAGTAATAAATAAATTCAAATGTTCCACAGGGACGCATCATAGGCCCATCATGGTACATAAAAATAACACTATGCAAAAAACTCAACCAGAAATAATAAAAAAAGCTTTTACAGATACTACGAATGTGGTCCGTAAAAAAATTACACCTATTCTTTATATACCTGCGCTCGTTATCGCATACCCAAACAGCCCTGTAAAGCAATTTTTGTCATTACACTCGGCAAATGTTATCCCAACCCGCGCTGAAACAATATTTTAATTACGACCTGCCTCCGGGGAAGTGCGGCGCGTTTTAAGACTTGTTACTCTTGTTAGGGAGTAAAGTGGTTGCTTAGTAAGAGTATGCGGTTGTCAATTAACTGTGCTTATGGACTGAGTTAATGGGTTTTTGTAAAATACTTGGTTATATTATAAACTCTAAATTCTCGGGTACTTGTACAAATTAAATGATAGTAGTTCAGGCCTGGAAACTTAACTCACTGTGGTGTATATTATGTTATATTTATAATTTAGTTTTAATGAGGTGTTTTAGACGCTAAACATTATGAAAAAAATACAAATAAATATGTACTTGGTCACCTTGCGAAGATCGTCGCTCCACCTAGTGTGAGGGCGTCCTACACTGCGTTTGCCGATCCCCGGTCTCCACTTAAGTATAAGATAACTCCAGCGTTTATCCGTTCTGCGGCATATGTGGCCGGCCCCCTGCCACTTCAATGTGGCTGGCAAGAGCTGGATGAGAGTGGCCGCAGATCTTGCTAGGTGGCGTACAATGGGAGAGGCCTACGTTCAGCAGTGGACTAGTATAGGCTGATGATGATAATGATGATGATGATGATGATGATGATGATGATGATGATGATGATGATGATGATGATGATGATGATGATGATGATGATGATGATGATGATGATGATGATGATGATGATGATGATGATGATGATGATGATGATGTACTTGGTAGGTATAGTTTATTCGATTGTTAGGACTACCGTTGTTGATAAAACACAGGACTTACGAGGATAAAATACCAGAATTTAGTTCCTTCATTGTTTCTTCTGATAAAATTGGAAGATTAGAAGATCGATTCGAGGACAGGGCCTCTATTCAACTCGGGTAACCTATATTGCCTTTGACATGTTATCGTATTATCAACGTTATGATAGCTCTTATTTACTTGACATTAGGAGGCCCATTTAGAAACAATACGTTAACACGAAAAAGGCAATATAATTTTACATTTTTAACTACTTATGTATACCCCACTTATATTATGAATGCGAAGGTTTGTGTGTGTGTGTGTGTGTTAGTTTGTTACTCCTTCGTGCTGCTACGGCTGAAGGGATTTCGATGAAATTTGGAATGAAAATAGCTTATACCCTGGATTAACACATTGTTGTATAGATATTTTTGAGGTCTTGGAAACGTGCCTATATAATTTATGTCTTTGACTGTACAACACATATAACTTATATTCAATTTATTCATATTTTTAACCACCAAATATTTGCATTCATTTCTATTTAAATAAACAAAAAATGAAACCCCGTTCGCTTGAGTAAAACTTAACGTGAAAACAAAAACTCGCCGAAACGAACAAAACGCGTAAAAACCCAGTGAAAAGCGAATATGACAGCTCGCATCATATATTGTTCTTTGCGTCCATCTAGTACCATGCGGGGTGTGTGTCCCTTACACGCTGTGTATTCTCCGGATGTCAGTGTACAATGAAGCGCCAAAACTAATTATAGTTTTGTATTTCAAGTGGTGTCACAGCAAAGGATATGGACATGGTAGAGCTAACAAATTGGTTGCTGAGAATTGTAATAATTATGAGTTATGAGAATAAAAACAAGTCAAGAAATAAATAAATAAAAATACGTTGAAAATCTACACTTTCATTAAAAGTTAGTTAATCCGCGGTTTTAACAGTTATTCTGAAAAAAAATCCACTATCTATTACGGTTCAAAAGACTTTAAAGTTAGGACGAACAGACGGACGGAAGCGTAGGAATATTAATAGGGTTCCCTTGGACTTCCTTCGGATACAAACCCCTAAAAAAAGTAACAAAATACTTTCAAAATATCTGAAAAAACCAAAATATAATAGCAAAATAAGCAACTTTTATCTTCTTGTTTTATTTCATAATCGGTTAATGTTTCTATCTTAACCGGATAATCTCGCCTTTGTACATCCCTATTTAGAAAATATTGTATAATCATTTGGTTTTTTTGTAGAATAAGGCGTTAACATACGTACAGTGTAGTGGTTTATTGGATGCGGTTGACAAGCATATCAAATTCTAATGACCGTCCTTTGTTTGATAGATATAATATGTCTTTCCATTGACATGATGATGATAGCGATAAAACTGGTTATTTCTGGTGTTTACATAATATCATCATCATCATCATAATAATCACATAATTATATTTAGTCGTATTTATTTTCCCCCTATTGTTATTAAAAATAAATAATTTGTTCGATATCCTTTTTCATTAACTGTTAAATTTTTCAGGATTGTTAAAACAAACGTTGCCTTACCTATAGGTTCCATAGGTAAACTTTATAAAATCTTGAAAAAAGTTAACGGATATTAGAAAAAAGCATTAAAAAAACTGTGTGTACTTCACTCGCGGTAGAAGGGAAACCGTTTCAAGGGGATTGTTAATACGTCGCTCAGAGTAACTGCATAGTGTTTCTTTTTCATTTCATCGAGTTTCAAATCACAACGGTGGTATAGTAGATTGTTAACCAAGAGATGAAAGTGATCAATTTTATTGCATCCCGAGATATTTAGGCTGCGCCTATAGATTGAGGGTGCAATTAATTTAGACTGGGAGAAAAGTGAATAAAAATGTTAACATGTTGTTGTCACAAACTTTATTTATTGTCATATTATATTAAATTATGAGTGTTTTGACACAATTTCAAAACAAGTTTCAATATGTTATCCGTGTTATTTCGTAATGACGTTCTTCCATGGTCTATAAAAGAGTCTGACCAATTCATTTTTGGAAACCACTTTCTACCCTAGGGATAGAAATGTCATTTTCAGCTCGCTAATGAGATATGACGATTTACTTTCCGAACAGGAGAGATGAACAAGAAGTTTTCACTACAAATTTTTGGCAAATAAAACAGTCGTGAAACGAAACTTTACAGTTTGGGTAGGTTACCGCTCCTGTTAAACGCTTTATGTACAAAAAAAACCATTAATCCTTGGCTCTTTTCTGTTAGACTCAGTCCGATTGTACTCATGTGTAATTGAGTTAGGAGCACAAAGGCTCGATTGGATAATGTTCTTGCGATATCATTTCGCAGCGGATTGCTATCCCAACCATTTGTCATTCATTTTGTTCCGTGCGTGATTTATGTCACTTACGTTCGGTTTATTGGTGACATTTGTGATGTATGGCAGTCGTAATCAACGTGGTTTAGCCCGCCGTTTCATGAAAGGGTAAAATTAATTGTTAATTAATAATAAACAAGAATTTCTTGTTTTGCACGTACACTTAAGTACCACGTCGCTTTAACGGAATGTTTGAACTCCTAGGCACCAATGATGGACACTTTTAGCTGACATGCACCAGTAATGGACACCACTCTTAATTCAAATTGCATACGGTCCTAAATAATTGATTGTTGTAAAACAAATGAATAACGCTTATCTTCTGCAAAATAAGAATAAAGTGTCCATTATTGGTGCCTTTTCACTTGTTCCACCACCCTATACGGTTTTTTAAGCAATTATTGTTTTTATGATAATCTATGTAAGTAAATTCGATATTGTTGGTTTCAAGATTTTAACATCAAATTGGAGACATGGAAAGTTTTTTTTATGGGATGTTGAAGGCGAACGATCACCCAGGCCTCGTGATGGTAAGTGGGACCTGTGACCCATAGACAATTGCATTCTCAAGACTACAATCTTAAGACTGCAATCCTAAAATCGCAAATGCGTTGCCGACCCTGAAGACTAAGGAATCTATGCTAGTAAATTGGTTTTTTATTTCCACACCTGAACACTGCTGCTTGACGGCAGGTTAAATGATAAGAAATGTTGGTAGCGATCAAGACCGGATTAAAATTCAGATATTATTTATTCGGAAAAAAACTTATCGGAATTTTGAAGTGTTCCATACTTTTACATTTAAAAACAACCCTTCTGACGCTGACGGGTAAAAAAGGTGAGATGTATTATTTTTATGCGTTCTCCCTGTGTATTGTATAACTATTAATTATTTGATATAAATACGTATTAATTTTTATCTTAATAATACTATGAAACAATTAAAACAAATTCAAATCAAAGATATTTTTACGTTAAAAATAATTGAATAACGTCTGACATCTAAGACTCAAGAAAATCTGCTTAAGATTGGTATGGGATTGGTTTTACTTTTTTACGTAAGTAAATAAAAAATCACTGCATTTTTAATAAAAATGAAGGTTTTAGGTAATCGTCTTCTCATTGCAATGTTAGGCTACTGCGCTCCCTCTTTTTTATCTAGGTGACTTGAGGATAGTTTTCTAGGTCATCCTAATGAGCTACTTTAAAAAATCCTTGCGGCCTAGATTTATTTTTACAAATTGGGTACTTTTAAAATGGAACATTTTATAAAATGAACTTAATTCCAAAATAATAAAAACCTGGTAATGTAAGAAAAATTATATACAACTAGAGGACGCCCGCGACTTCGTACACGTAGAATTAGTTTCCCGCTACTCCCCCCATTTCTTTCCGTTGGGGGTCGATTTTCGGAAAATCCTTTCTTAGTGCTCACTTACATCATGAAAGGAACCCCTGTACCAAATTTCAAGTTTCTAGGTACAGTAGTTTCGGCTGTGCGTTGATATATAAGTCAGTCAGGTTTGCCTTTTATATATATAGAGATGTTGCGTTTTCCCATATTCTTTCGCTTGACTGTTCACGTTAGGTTTTTTTTCTGAACGCCAATTTTGTGACTGCTTTTTAGTGTTCCGTAGTCAACAAGAAATCCTTTTAGTTTCACCATGTCCGTCTGCGTCCGACTGTTTTATAAATTTAGATGATGATAGTTATAAGCAGAGCCCGGAATTTTCGTAGCAATTTTGAGCTGTCATAGGGACTTCTCGTCTATCGAATTCCGATATACATATGCATATCGATAAATACAGAATACTTTTTATAAATATGATTACGAGTAGAAGTAAACAACATGCAGTCTTATCGCGAATGAGCGATCTCTTCGAGATAACCTTTGCATACCAACTTTTAGGAAATATTACAACTATTAGGCAACTAAAAACAAAATGGAAAACGTTTTAGATAGAAACCCTGATTATACCACGATACGTGAATATTCTGAGACGTTGGAAGAAGTCTGTATGGACGATGAAAATCTAATAAACTACTATAAATATGCACCTCTCACTTCCTCCGACGTAGAGCGGTCTTTTTCCACGTACAAATGGATATTTGACTGTAAAAGAAGTAGTTTAAAACCAGAGAATTTGGAAAAAAATATGACTATCTATTTCTTTTTATAGAGAATCTAAATATGAAACACTTGTTAGCACTAAAACTGACTTTGAACATGTAATTGATAAATGTTAAAACACTGAACTGAACTAATTAAATGTAAAATTGTTAACTATTAACTTTTCATTGCAAATCTCTATTTAACATTTTTAGCCACTCAAAAGTTATCTAAAAGAGATCGTTCTTTAGCAATGAGACCGCCTGTTGATTACCTTTACTTTTAATCTTCATTGATATGTTGTGTTGTTTTCTATAATGTATCGATAAAATATGTTCATCGGAAGTCGATGAACGAGAAGTCCCTATGACAGCTTAAAATTGCAACGAAAATTTTGGACTCTAGTTATAAGGGTAAATTTTATTCGAAGTTGTTTAAAAAAATATTTGCATCTTTGTTTTTATTTTAATAATTTAAGTAAGAAGGAAATACCCAAACCGGATGTGTGACGCGATCCGGAAACAGCTTGTGGTCAACAAAAGCTGTTGCCAAACCTTTTGCGGGGTAACTTTAGTAAGTTCGTTACTTTGGTATTTCAATTTTTACATTTTATACATGTTTATTTGTTATTTAGCTAAAAAAACAGATGTGTGTATCAGATGAAAGACATGAAATTTACTGTTAGAAGGCATTCTCTAAGGATTGCTAATCCAATCCTTTCAAATTTTCAAGTAAAATTTAACCCTCTTATTCATAAATGCGCAATACCTAAAGTGTGCTTGAAATATGCACTGTTCTTATCTGTCATTGTAACATTTGAATTTGACAGAAAGGGATAATGAATAAATGGGTACGTATCAGAACGCCTTAACTTAATAAGCCTAATGTATCATAATCCCTAAAAGTTCATAATACCTAATGGCTTTTTTTTCTGAAACTGTAAACATTTCAGGATTTTTTAAACGCCATTGTATAGAACTCATTAGGTTAGGTTAGGTTTGTTTTGTAACAATCCTGAAAAGTTAACGGTTTCAGAAAAAACAACCATTAGGTATTATGAACTTTTAGGGATTATGATACATTAGGCTTATTAAGTTTAGGCGTTCTGATACGTACCCGAATAAATATATAACTATTAGATAGATAAAAACCCCCGATATATTGGTGACCCCTTCTTTCAGAGCTGATATCTTTTAAACGGCTCAACCGATTTTCTTGAAACCTAGCTAAGAACCACCGCTAAAAAACCTGCTTTCAAATAAAAAACCATTTTCAAATACATTCAAATCGGTTCACCCGTTTAAGAGCTACGGTACCACAGACAGATACACAGATATACAAATGAAACTTATAACACCCCTCTTTTTGCGTCGGGGGTTAAAAATAGGTTTATAGTGTGTTTATGAATAAGAGGGTAAATATCTATTACAGTCGAGTTCATACATATGTACACTTAAGTACCTTGTCACTTTAATCACTGTGGCGATTCATGTATGGCAGATTAAACATGACATTAAATAGACAAGGTACGAAAGTGTACACATATTTATGAACTACACCGTAAATAAGAAGTGAAAGTAGGGATCGTAATTATCTAGGTATAATTCACCTATTAAATAGTTAAAGTACAGTCAACCAATTTGATTTCTAGGCCACTTTGGACTATGTTAAAGTGACGTTGACAACCAAACGTTACAGACTTCTTATGATTTGGTTTACAACGTCACATTGACAAAGTCAATAGTGGCCTAGGAATCAAATTGTTGACTGTACATACATGAAACTAATTCTCTATTTTATCGGAAAACTATGAGCGTATTGCCTTACCCAAGGCTTTTAACATAAAATACTCTTAATGATGTCTAGACTGGCCGCCAGATGCCCTCAAACCTGTCGTGTCATCTGAAATAATTACGCTACTAAAGTATGTCTGAAACGAGCCACAGCCTTAGTAAAATACTTAGGTCATCGCAGACTACAACGCCCCGCTACCAATCAGCACCGCTACAGCTTAAATTGAAACAGTAAAAGTGAGTTTTAATTTGTGTTATTACGATACATTTTTCAGTGGACACCGCGAGGCCCGCGCCCCAGCTATTTTTAGGGTTCCGTACCAAAATGGTAAAAAAGGAACCCTTATGGTGAGACTTCGTTGTCTGTCTATCTGTCTGTATGTCACAGCAGGTTATTGGCATAGTTGTACAACATGCTTGCCCGCATCTGTTTTTGGTAAAAAAAATATGAAATTAATTTTATAAATAATTTAAAAGGGGTCTAGAATGGGGGGTTGAAAAATGAAAGTGGTTCGATTATTGAAAAAGGGGTGTCATATGAAAGGTCTTAATTTGCACAATTCAAAACTATTTTTTTTTAATTTTCTGTGATATGCTTTTTAATTTATAGCCAATAATGTACAAAAAATGACCGTCCCCCCCCCTTATCTCCGAAGTTTATTAATCAAAAAATCTGAAAAAATTCTTACCTATAGATAATTACTTATATTTTATGGAAAAAATCAAATGAAGTGTTAATTATTTACAGTTTTTGAGAAATAACAAAAAAACTAAGAAAATCTGTATTAAAATTTAGGCTAGTCAAAATGGACCTTATTGTCTGGAAAATAAAGCTCATATCAAAATGAATATTTTCTTTTGCGGTTACCAAACATATTATCTTCAATACGGAACCCTCGGTGCGCGAGTCCGACTCGCACTTGACCGATTTTTTTTACTTTAACTTGAAAAATGTATCGTACTAACACAGATCAAAGCTCAGTTTTCAATGTTTCATTTCGAGCTAAGGCTGTGCTGATTTGGTACCGGGGCGTTGTAATGTGCGATGACCTTTAGTTTTTTATTAAAAAATATGGTGTGCTTTGTTAGTCATGATTTTATAAAATTATCTGGTACTTATTTGTTGATATTATAAATATTTCGACTGGTATTTATAGGAAATCAATCATTGAAATCATTGATATTCGTAGCTGTATAGGTATTTCTGCTTCACAGTAGACTTCTGCTATTCATTAATTTCCTATCGTGGATAAAAACAGACTCCGGCATAGCGCTCGTAGTGTAACTTGACAATACCTACTTTGCTTATCACACAAATATTTGCCCTGACCGGGAATTGAACCCAGGAACGCTAGCGTCGTAGGCAGAGTCACCATAGTGTGTTGTAGCCTTTAAGGCGTTATAAATACCTCAAATTGTAATAAATGTCTCTCTGTAAAGGCCAACTTCTGCTGATTAGATAGGTAAAACTTTACTTAATTATATTTAATAAAAGTAAACAAACAACTTACAATTAAATGATTTATGACTATACATATTATTGCATTCCACATAAAGCATATTTATTCAAATGACACAAACATAAAACAGAAAAATAATAAAAACATAACTAAAACTAAATACTAAAATAAATTAAGTTATTAAGTAACTATAATATGTACAAATGTCCCCTAGGGGCCCTAGGCCACTGCCACTGGGAATGGTGCCCATAATGCTGGCTGCATTTCCTCGTTATTGCTAGCCGTTGGCCGAGGAAAGAGCAAGTTGTGTAAGTTTAGAAGTATGCTTCAAACAGTCTTTATTACAGTTCGACGGAACCATGCCCCTCATCGGCCGTTTCCATTCATATTCCAAAAATAATACACTCTTTTTCAAATACGTGCGAATCACTCCAGGCACGCGACTATTCACGCTATTGAGTTGAACCCACACCGCATTCATCGCTGCACTCAAAAACTGCACGCATTCAGTTCAATCGCACTCAAAACCTGTCGACTGACGTTCATTTGTCGACAACTCGACACCATCGAGCACAGACGGCTCAAAGACAGCGAGTTCTTTTGTGACTCAGCGCGGCTTTGTTGTCTGCTTTTGTGTGCAGTCACTCCGCTGTGGACAGCGTATCTGTGGATTACTGGACTTTCTGAAAGGCGACAGTATTTTGGCGGTGAAATGTCTTGGTTAATACAGTGATAGTTGTCTGTGGTCGGTTCTTCGCTGTATTGCGCTGCGTCTCTGTTCCACAATGTATTAACCCATCTTAATTTTGATTTGTACATTTAATAAGTTTAAGCAAGGAAAGAAAAACATTTATTCGTGAGAAACAACAAAAAATAACAGGGAACTATGCACATGAAGAGAAGAGTTTTTATTTTTATTTGTGTTTCTTTAGGGTTTGCACAGTCACGAGATTTAATTTGGTCCAAACTCAATCTGATACTCTACAACAATAAGGTTGAGTTTCCTAAAAGTTACAAATGACTTGACGATCTTGACATCTCTAATGACATTGACGACTTCAAGCATATTTTTCTTGAAATGTGTCCCAAATTAACGCTCGTGACCGTACTACCTATATATTTATACCAAAAACGCTTGTATCTTTATTGTTTTACAATACAACAAAAATATAAAACATATGGAGTCTTCGTTTTTTAAGTTTCTGTATTTAATTTTATTTTTCAGGAAATACGCCGTAATAACACATATTCTAAAAAAAAACGACCCGCAATCTATTACGGTTCAAAAGATTTAGCTCTTAAAAGTAAGGACGGACGGACGGACAACGTTAGCATATTAATAGGGTCCCTTCGGGTGCGAGACCCTAAAAAGTTTAAATATATATACTGCTGGATCAAAACAGTATCAACTCAAAATCCTTGCTAGTTTTGTGTCAAGTTCATAGAAGTTGTATTAAAGTTGATTTTAAAATACAGTTGTATTTTGAGTTACTACTGTTTTGATCTAGCAGTGATTCTGTGATCCTAGTTCCAATTCCCCGGGTTCGTCGGTATATTCGACGAGTCCAAAGCTATCTCGGTCAAGAATAAAGCTGGGCATTCACGGACGCGATGGTTGTCTCGGCGACAGATGGAGTGTATACAACTGGATGGGCGTAGGTAATATATATTGACCACATTCACGGGCGCGCCGCGCCACGCATTAACAGTGCGAGAACACGGAGCTGACTGATTAGAAAATGGCAGCCAAAGAACGCATTCAAAATGACGCCATTTGGCTTGGCGCGGAGGCTTGGCGTGTTGCAACATATAAATTCGACATTCACGATAGTTCCATTCGGATTGCGCGTAGGCGCGTCTCGCAGGCTTTCCGTCCATTTGGAAATCCAACTGACCGCTCCAAGTACTTTTAAACTCTACAGTTTTGACGGAATGATTTTGGCGCGGCGCTGCTCTATTCGGCTTGTTGGAGCGGTCGTGAATGCCCAGCTTAACATTGTGGGTCACTGGTGCCGGCGCAATGGAGTTGGTCCCGTTGTCTCACATGTACGCTCATAGTTTCGTTTTATTTAATTGTTTAAGTTTCTAATGAAGTGCAGTTGCTAGAGAATTTTGATTAAACAACGCATTCAGCCCTGAACGTCTCTTTTGGGTAGTAGAAGAAGGACGTACGGACAGACAAGTTGAGGTAGTAAAAGTTGTGCCTGCTCTTGTGAATTGTGTGGGAGTGTGTGATAAAATAGTTTTCTGCAACATGCGCGTAAAAAACAGCCTGTGAAGTTCTGCGTTTCAGCCCAAGGCATAAAAAAACAATAGTTATTATTTACCAATGTCAGTGGCTGCGACAAATGTATGGAATTTTATTAGATCCCGCGTTTTTTTACATTTTATAATTGTAGCGTTCATAAAAACAATTGCCGAATTAACTTCAACGCGTATTAAAATCCCACTATGTAAATTTCTGATTAGTTATTTAGTCGACTGGTAGAGAATGCCATTAGGTATTAGGTCCGCCATTTGTACTATTTTTTGTGCATTAAAAATTAAATAAATAAGTAAATAATTAATAAATAAAATGGTTTAATTTAACTCAAATTTATACAAATTACATTGATTACATTTCAATTTGTTATTTTATTATATGATTATTTTTAATATAAATGGGATTATGAGTAATGACGATGATGATGATTGTCGTCGCCAAATGTATTTTTTTTCATGGCAATTTTGGGATTTTCTTTAATATTATTAATCAGTCCAACTCACACTTGAGCATTTTTTACTAATTGTTGTTTTTGTAAGGGTTTGTAATAATCATACCAAATTTGAAGCTTGTAGCCTTTACCGTTTTTACAATTAAAAAAAAAACCTGCTATCTGTTACGGTTCAGAAGAGTTCTTTAAAGTTTGGACAGACAGACAGACGGAGGAACAGCGTAGTAATAGGGTCCCGTGGGGCGCCCTTCGGGTACGGAACTCTAAAAATGAAAAAGTGTTTTTGTTTGTTGATTCTATATTTACCACTCAACGCCTTAACCGATCGACGTTAAATTGATACCTACAAAGATAGTTTAATACAAAGACGGACGAGTCATTTTTACGGTGGATAGTTTGGCAGTTTCCAAGGGAATAGCGATAAACGACTTCTACGTGAAAAAAGTAGCTTTAAAAACCTAGTATCACACATAAAAAACTATCCACAATAATCATAATTTCCTCACAACTCTATCACGCATAAAACTAAACTAAATACCTCCAACAGAACTAAACAACAATTAAACCACCTCTGCGGCAGGGCTACCTAAAACCAAAACCAGTGAGCATCACCCTTGTAGTAATTAACGGCACAACCCTAACCACACCCTCCAACCCTAGAACCGATTACCCACATCATTACGCCCTCTGGTCTATTATTTAATACCAAACACCCTATCTGCTAGGAGTCGACTCGTTTGCATGCATTTTTAACGCTGGGCGGTCGGCTGCTGATACAAAGATTTTTTTAAATAAACAGTTTAAGAAAATCTGGGCATTTTTTGCGGCTAAATGAAATGCAGTAGAAGTAATTCACGCTTGAGTAATTCATTGCATACTCTGCGGCATGCAATTTATTTATAACCAAAGATAACAAGTAAGAATAGAGTAGAGCGTTTCTATTCGTTTCGTTACAAAACAAAACCAATAGAAACGCTAGTTAGCGTAATGCATCTTGGCTAGGGCCTGTGGGGGCCTCAAGACGCACAACGCTAAGTTTATGATTTTTGAAAATCAACAAAATATATAGGATAGACGTAAGTTGATGACATATTGCGTCGACCGCTATGTCAACTCTATATATCTCGACTCGATAGAAATCAAAAATGTTAGCAGCGATTGAATCTCGGCTACGCCTACTGAGGAAATAGATACTTGTACCACTTATTCATAAATAATATTAGTTCCGGTATTAAAAAAACATGTACATAACAATGTTACCAATACATTATTCATTTTAAAAAAAGATGCATTTCCTCGTAATACTCAGGAAGAGTAGGAAGTAAAAATAAAATTCATAAAGAACTTTAACCAAATAAACCTAGACATCAAAAAAAGAACTATTTTCGACTAACCCTTTTATTAAAGTGTTTACTTTATAAGTATTTTTAAAATTAATGCACACGTTCCCATAAAATATGTTACCTAAAATCGAATGCTGTCTTTGTGTACCTTGGTAAAAAAGAAAGTGACAGGTGTCAAAGGCATTTAATGTTTGTTCAACTGGGTAAAAGCTTTGTACGGCGGCCGATTCCGGCCCGTTCGACATAAGAGCCATCCGCGGCGCGGTCGTTACGGCAAACTGAGTCAAGTATCGCCGCGTATCGTCTCACACGTTGTTACGTAACGCTACCACACTGCGGCTTTTTACAACTTACTTACTTTTTAACTTCAACAACAAACTGGGGCCTTAGAGAAAAAGCATAATGGTGATATAAACGATTTTTAAAAACTGACAAAAAAAATTGGAACGGACAAAAGTGCTTGACGCAACCGTCTGGTGCCCTAAAACTAATCAAATACATATTTGATAGCCATAATGATATCAGTGCATCTTGTCTAGGTCGACTGGCATTATTAGACTTTGAGTGGTAGCGCTAATCCTGGTCACGGCACCATTGGTGATGCGGTTAGTAATTTACAATTTATAAACAAAGTCCATTCACTACAGGCCATTTTACGAGCGTTAATAACCTTGTGTCATCAAACTTTTAATCAATGGTTAATAATTAAATATTTAACCAAAATGGTAATTATGACAACACGGTTTTTGTCCCTATCGCCAATAATTAGGCAAAACGGTAATTAGAAGTATGATAGTCAGTTAAAATGCTCGTAGGATAGCCGACCTACGGAGCAGGCGGTCTCGGGTTCAAACCCCGGTAAAAGTAAATATTTTTATCATGAGAAAGAATATTTTATAAGTTGTCGTTGGTTCCTGTATATTAAGGTACGTATTAATAATTATATTTTAATATAGGAATATCTCACATCGTCTAGGACTTATAGTTAGTAAAAGTACAAGCTACGTGAATTTGTGCGACTGTTATTTTTTATTTTCTCGGAATTGTAACATAGATTTTTGTTTTCATAATTATGAGAGAAAGTTTATCATACTAAACAGTAAATTTTAATAACGATTCTTATCTTTCGGACTTGCCATATTGTTTATTTAGGGAAAAAACCTCCGTTAAAAACCTTGAATAAAATATTATATGAACGAGGCCAACATAGAAAAGCTTTTCTAACTAATTACAATGAACAGATAGGAGGCCTTGTGCTTTAAGACGACAATTAACAAAGAAAAATAAATGTTAATTAACAAATAGTGAGTTAATTGCTGAGGAACGTAATTGCGTTTGTTATAATGAGGGTAAAGGGAAATTTTACTCTCTCAAAATGGAAATTGCCTCTCAGAGACGTTTCTTTTCTGCTGCCTTCGCTTTGAGTACAGATTGTGATGGCTGCTTCACGTTATTACGTAAATAAATGAGCAACATTTAATGGGGGTTAATTTGAGCTTGGGAGTTGACGATATGCGGCCAGACCACCGCAATGCTGACAAGGGTTACAACAGTGAAAGTACCACGTTTTAGGTACATATAAGAAACACGGCGAAAGATAAAAAGGTGACGAAATGGTAAGGAATTGAGAAACCCTCTATTTTTACAAAGTACTCAGGTTATTTATACATTGTACATACATACACACCTTGACGCCACTAATCCCAGAGAGGGATAGGCAGAGCTACAGAATTACCTACAACTCTAAAAAAAATGTTGATAATTCTGTAACCACATTTTGCACAATTAGGGTAAGATGTTTAACAGCGTATTAGTGACAGGTTGCAAGCCCATTACCTAAGAGTACTAAGAGCCTTTATTCCTTTCATTCTATAGTTTCTAAAATATGTCTTCTCATGCTTATCATCTTCAAAACCTCTTCATTGGTTTTCTTTTCCGTTCAGCTAATTAAGTATTTCCATTCTTCGCCAGCACTACATCTCAAACACTACTAATCTTTCCATTGACATAGATGGCAGTGTCCAGTCTCACTACGTACAACGCAATTGGGATACACCAAAAAAATAACTGCTTGATTTTACATTTTTATTCGAAAGAATAGCCTTTTATAAGAAACTAATTTGAAGCATTTCATGATTAAATGTATTATTGATATTCAAAATAATTTATTATATTAAGGTAACCTTACCTACTTGTAACGACGAGATGACTTAGATATTTATAAAGAACGGGTATACTTCGTCTAAGATTTAGAAAGACGATTTTTTATTATCTGTGATCTGTTTTCAAAGTCATAAGTCATAATAGACGAACGTCATTCAAACATAATGTAAACAAACAATCGCAATATGATATCATTTATAATTTAAGAGTATATAAGCATTCAACCATTGCTTATTACCTAGACCTCAGTTAATACAACACTTCCTACATGACCTTGTTTCTAGACTAGATTTACTTAACACAATCACATTAAATTTGTTGAAAAGGCGGTTTCCATACTTCCAATCATGAGTTTCGACAATTAATGTCGATGTCGTCTTTTTGAACCTCTTGTAAAACCTTACAACACAAATTATTAACATTTATCACACATAACTCAAAGGAGCAATGGAGACCATTAATATTTTAATTTCATCATAAGAATTACAGTCAATTTGTAAACAAATAAATTTGACATGACAACAGCTGTCTTCAAACGTAGGTGTCAGGTAGATATCTAAATTGTACTTATAAAATAAAAATTTGGAGAGGTTTTATATGTTTTGTGTAAAACCACAAAACTGCTTGATATAGCGCAATTGGGACGGGCATTTAGGGGTCAAATGAAGGTCATTTCTTAATTTTAATATAATTAATTCATTGTAACAATTTTTTTTATCTAACTACTGGGATCGATTCGAAAAGCCTATTGCTCGAAATGGTTTTGAAATTTTCATACATTGTTAAAAATGGGTGTATCCCAATTCTCTAGATGTGGACTTTAACTATCCAAGTAAAAGAGGAAAGATGATGAGACACCTGATACTGCACGACAGTTTCTTATTGAACATTTTGCAGAACAACGTTGAGGGAAAAAAGGAAGAGGGAGACCTAGGCTTTCTTACTTCAGCCAAATAAGACAGAAGGCCAATGTAGTGTCGTGTAGAGCTGGTGGAAAACAGAGAAAAGTGACAACTACTCAACCAATAGGATCCTATGAACTAGGTACTCGTATTTTGTAAGCCAGAAGAAGCATCATACAGAAACTCGTGGATATTTAGGCGAGAGGCCTTTGCCCAGCCGTGGGACTGACTGTCCTGCTGCATAGGAGAAAAAATACTAGTGTACGTATACATTTAACAACTATTTCGAGTCAGTTAGTACCCACATTCACTTGTCAGTTATTTGTAATTTTTCACAATATATCTATATTTTTGATTTTCACACTTATTGGACCTTTTAGTGACGCTTCAATTATTCTCGTAAGTGTACCGAATGCCCCAGTTAATAATATTAACATTATAAAATAGCAGATTTAAAATAAAATAATTAAAGCTCTTACGAAAAAATTCGTTGACCCCTAGCGTGTAAAGTATCAAAGCAAAGGGTTTTAATTACAATGCCAAAATATACATTTTTTATCTTAAAAAAAAAACAAAAAAATGGTACAAGTGTTGTACCAAAAAAGTTGGTACAATTTATTCATCGTTCCAATTAGACTAGAGCAATTATTAGAGATAGACACGCAAAATTCGTGAAAAGAGATATGCGTGGTTGGCAAAGGAAATGCGAAAAAAAAGGTAGAAGGCTACGCGACTTAAGGTGAAATTAGATTTAATAAACGTTTCTGAAACTGCAAACCCTTTTCCTCGAAATGTTTTATGAATGAACATGCATTATGAAACTATTCTTATTGAGAGGGCAAGATTCAGGTTATAGAAGTAAACTAATTATAGCATTGCTTTGATGTTTTTAATAAATTCAGGTGATGGAGCTGTTCTTTTGCAGTGGTTGTGCGTTGTTATACGGAGCTTACGCATAACTGGCATCATTTGTAGCACTTTAAGAGGTGAACACAATTATTGTCGGTTATACTTGTGTTCGTTCGTTTTTATTTGAAGCTGCAATTATTAAATGCATTATTATTAAATAATGGCACAGAGACTCTATCGTGTGTTTTGGTATTGTTTTAACTCGGCCGCCATTACTGTCAAGTAAATAAGAGCTATCGAAACGTTGACAATACGATAACAGGTCAAAGACAATTATGGATTCTACCGCATATATTAAAGGTCCAGATTAGCATGTAGTATAGTATAATAGGGCCGCCGCTCTGCTCATTCCCAAAATACCAGAATTTTGAAATACCAGGTTTCTCTCTTTACCAGATTCCCAAAACCCTACATTTGAAAAACTGGGTACAAATATTAATCCATGCCTTTATTTGAATGTTTAGTTTTGGAATTCCAGTATAATGAAAATCTGGTAATTTAAAATTCTGGTATTTCGGGAATGAGCGCCCTATTTTACTGGGTAATTTAGTATAATTGGTATATATCCGAATAATTGTTGTAATACTATTGATGAGACCAAATTTCATAACAAATAATTTCGTTAATATAATGGTCATATTGCATAATGATGTGTAGCATAATGAGAGCGAGCGAGGCGAGCGAGCAACAGGGTCGGGGTAGAAGCGACTCGGGTAGGTTCGGTTGTTAGGTTTTTTTATAAACCGTCAACATCTTGCCGCTTTGCTTCCAAAGTTTGAACGTTCAAAACGTTTATGCTGAAACATTATTCTGCTTAATAAGATTTAGTGGTTCATTATTTTTTCCTTACGGACATTCAACTCATCAACATTATGCAAGAAGATTATTCTACCACCTAAATTTATGCGTAATGATTACTGCGAAACAGTACTATGCCCTATGTCTTTTTGCATATTTTGCTTATGCTAAAAGTATTATGCCTTTAACAATTATTCCAAAAAAAACTACCAAATAAAGGGGACCCGTCCGAAGCACTAGTAGTTTACTCCTACTGTGGCAAATTTATTGTGGCGAATAAATAACTTAAATTTAAGTTTATACAAAATGAGGCGTTATATAAATAGTGACACGAAAAACCAATGCAAAATGCAAATTAAAGCGATAAAATGTGGTAAAATTGAAATTGTGAAAAATGTTAAGTTAATAAAGACGTATTTAGACATGTCAAATTTTTTTATTTTAATTTTAATTGATAATTAAAGCGATCACACTTTTCATTCCTATAAAAAAGTTATTCCACACTCTGTTCCCGACATTGACCGACATAACTCCCATTTCCAGCCAAACAAAGACCTCAACATTGACATAAAGACTCACAATTCAGAAACTCTCGAAATGCAATTACATGAAAAATTGTCCCGGGAGCGAACAATGGCATAAAATATCGTGCCCGGACTACATTGTTTTCTTTCCCGGGAACTTGTCAATAGGGCTGCTTTAGTCTCATTTGGGTAATGATGTTTGCAAGGTTCTTTAGGTTAAGAAAGTGGATTTTGTTGGAGCGGTTTAGACTTTAGGCGGTGAAAATGATTAGTGTCTAAATTTAATTCGTTTGAATTATTCGTGAATTACACACGCATCAAAAATGTTCAGGAATAAAAAATATCTTTAGATTATTCATAGAATAGAATATAAATATTTATTTAAAAACCGTACCATGTTTGTCCTGAGATCTTATTGTCTAGCACTCGCAATCGCAACCGGTTTCAAAGTGGAGCAAAAGTTTTCATTTTGTATGCAGACAAGTCTTCGATTTCAAAATGAAAACGATCGTGATTGCGTGTGCGTTATGCTCGGGACACACGACGACACTGACACTCAACACAAATGTCGACACTAGTGTCCATTGCTTACCATCTACATCTGCAACTAAGTGTCGTGGCAGTGGACACACACAGACAGTCGATGTATACACTGAGTGTCTAGTGTCAGGTGTCGTCGTGTGTCTGGAGCATTAGACAATAAGCCCTCTGTTCTGGTATTGTTTTTAACTCGGCCGCCATTACTATAAAATAAATATTGTACTTACGTAATAACAAAATGACGGGTCTAGTTCGTTAGTTAAAGCCTCAGTTTACTCCAAATCCCCACCAAGACAAGACTACTCCAACTCCCAGGTACTGTAAGCCCCAGGCGGCTAGACTTAGCTCAGATTCAGCTGAGTTCAGGCTAACTTAAGAAACTCGCCTTAGGCTGTACCCTAACTCAACTGGGGTAGAATAACTGACGTGGGTGTTTGTTTGCAGATAGATTAAGAGGTTAGTGAACCGGGGCTTAAATCGCGTCGCTGTCAAAAAAATCATTAAAATTTAGCTCCGGGTGATAATGTTTCTCGCTGTGAATCAAGTCCGATTTCCACGATTTTTAACCCCCGACGCAAAAAAGAGGGGTGTTATAAGTTTGACGTGTAAGTGTGTGTATGTGTGTGTGTGTGTGTGTGTGTGTGTGTGTGTGTGTGTGTGTGTGTGTGTCTGTCTGTGGCACCGTAGCTCTTAAACGGATGAACCGATTTGGATGCGGTTTTTTTTATTTGAAAGCAGGTTTTCTAGCGGTGGTTCTTAGACATTTTATATCGAAATCGGTTCAGCCGTTTTTGAAGTATTGAACTTTGAAACGTCAGTGTCGGGGGTTTTCCAACTTTTTGTTGGTTAGGTTATTGAATACGTTGTAGTTATTGATCCTTTCCAAAAATTATTTTCTTCGAAAGTAAAACGTACAAACCTAGTTTTTCATGATATCTACAACATATTCAAATATATTACATATTCGTAGTGGAAATTGGACTTAATTTAGGATAATAAGAAACGTTACCGCATTTTGTATGAAATTTTTTGGCTTGACAATGCTCTTTAATAGGCCAACGTAGTACCTAGATACAGGACGTTCACTTTAGCTAATTTAAATATGATCGTAAAATAATATTTCTTAATCTTTAAATTCTCGGAAAACATGAAACGGCCTTATTTTTGGTTTAAAGGTCAAAGATATTAAGTAAGTTTTAATAAAAATATTTTGCGATAGCAATTTTTAAAACAGCTTTAAGGTACCGAGATTTTGAAGTTACAGGGCGTTCAACATGAAAACGGAAATTAGAAATAAATGTGTGGTAATTTTATTTAAAGAACACAGCCATGTTTTTTTTTGTAATTAACTTAATAATAAAAGCTATATTTGAATAAATATGCAAGGTAACAGCTAAAATTAATTGAAGACTTAATAAACCATCCGTTTTTTAACACAACATATTACCTACTTAAGTTTTCAAAGAACAAAGTCCTTGGGGGCCCTAGCCAAGATGCAAACACTACTAACGTTTTCTTTTCGCTCAAAATGTATGGGTTGACAGTTGGACACGTGGTTTATCGTAACGCACGAGAATGTCATCCCATACATTTTGAGCGATGGAAAAGAAAAAAGTTAGTACCGTTCGCATCTTGGGTAGGGTCCCGTGCTCGTAACTATTCTTCCGTTTTTGATTCTACAAGTTATAAAAGATAGTTATTAAGAACATAACCCTATAACATGTTTTTCTAAATAATTTTTACTTTTAAATATTGTTACGACTTTCCGGCAAACTTATATTACTGCCGGATATAAAAAATACGACTTCTTGTAGGTATATCAACAACTCAAACTGATAGCTAAGGTAAAGAAAAAAGTAAAGTTGTGAAGTTTAGAAAAAAGGATATTATTTTTAAAAATAGCAGCTTCAGCACAATGATATAAGTAATTCGAAACCTTGACTCCACTCCTTCACCTGTTCCAATTATCGGTACCTTGATAGAAACTTGCTTTCTTACAAAAATATATCAACTTAAACGTGTCATCTATCTTTGTAAATTATAAGTAGTTCAATTAATTCTTGATGAAGCTCATCATCAGAGTAATAAATATGGGTGTACCTTTGGAGTAAACAGTTCAAAGAACAATGAAAATGGTCCAAGTTGACAAAGAACCGGAAAAGATATCGCGTAACGCATTCACGAAAAAGTAAAATCAAATTAAGAAATTCCACCTCTTGTTTTTGAATTCAGTTTAAAATAAGAAAATACAACAAACATGATCCGTCCAAAATAAATTAAATTTGTAATAACACGTGAGACATGATTGTTTAAAAACTAGTTACTGAGTTTTGAGGATAGTTCAATATCAAATGTGGTCGAAATGGCGCAACCAAGAGAGAAAAAGAACGTTTACTTTTGCTATTATTTATGCAGGAAATCGATTTCCGTACATACAGAAGGCAAAAGTTTCACGTTACCATGACAATGAACAAATCGGGCAAATACATTCATTCTTTGTAAAAACTTTAATAATAAAAAAGACATGGAAATTGTCAGCGTAACGAATATCATCTTCTGTAGTGCAAGACTAACTTAGTAATTATCTTTGAAACATACTGCATAAAATAATGAAGCTTCAAAGTGTATAAAGATTAGGAACTATTAATTTATTAAGACATTTAATCAGGACACCCTGTAGTTAACGAAAAAAATTATGCCTATCAGACGGCACAAAAACCGAGTACATAAAAAGCTATATGCAAAATTTATTCAACTATTTTTAAGGACAAACACAATCCAAAAAACAAAGAACCTTTTTATTTAGGTTACTTGCAGTACTAAAGCAAATCATCCGTGCAAAGGTGAAATTTCATTAGCCATCAAGATCTTATCATGCCATCCCATTTTCCTTCAAATCTTACCGACGGTTCAGTCACTAACTTAGCCGAAATGTCGCTCATCCCTTAGACATAGCGTCGGAGTAAGGAACAAGAGGCTACCCCGATCGCATCTGCGATATCGAACGAAACCTACTCAATGAAACTGCCGTATAACTACACTATTTACAAACGCCATCAACTTAAATTGAATCCTATCTATACAGGGTGTAGTTTCGTTTCCTTCGCGGTCCCTCGCCTTTACATCCGAGATAAGTTTGGATAGAGAGTTTTAGGTCAAAGGCACACTATATATTTTGGTATATTTCGTCCGTAAGTAGCGCCCTTGTCTAAGTCTGTTGCGAGATTATTGAGGCGATCGGAATTCTTAATAGGTAAGCTTCTAGTTAACAAATGCCAGTTGTTTTAACAGGGTGTTACTGAGCAATAGTTAGTAAGTTACAGTGTTATAAGCATAGCTCGGACAGGTCATAGCAAAAACAGATATGGTAATAGGACTAGATTCAATAGAGTCGTACTTAATACTCGTACCTAAGATTATGATTATCTAAAGCGGATATTATCGTAATTTAACTTCGTTTTAGTTGCTCTGTTGCAATTTTGTCAAAATCTGAAATAGTTGGCAATTGAAATTAGTAAAATTATTTACTTATGGTTGTTTTTAAATATTTTAAATATGGTGAAATTAGAAACGGTTAATATTTAAGTGGATTAAGATTTAAGAACTAACCCGAGCTCTCTTATGATAAAAATGACCGCGAAATATTGTGTAAAGCATTTATGCCATTCATATTAAACAGTGAAAGAAAGATAAATAAAAAAAATGTTAGTGAAAATACCTTCACAAACATAATTATGGAGATTTTTTGGGTTACCGTTATAATAAATGTAATTGAAAAATATAATTAAATAATATAACGACTCTAATAACTCTTGTTCTATTACCATTTTGCGATGACCTCTCCTAGCTATGGTTATAAGTGAACAATTATTATAGCATTTTGTATCTTAACAGGAAATCTCGTGATGTTATTTTTGAATAGCTATAGGGTGTTTACAAGAAGTGAGGCAAGGGCAAGCTTTTGTAAACTAAGATGTTTTTTTTGTAAATAAACTGTGCCCATTAGCGAGCTTACCGGGCTTCCAATGAAAAGCAGAGTTGAATTATAATTCAGATCATTTAAAAAGCGTTTTCACTGGCTTAATGAAAGAGGTCTTTTATGCGAAATTTACTGGTTAAAATTGAAAATAAACTTGTTTCTATTTAGGTTAAAGCAATAGATAGATAGCGAAGATCATTTGTAAAAAAATACCCTTAACTACTATAACCGCCTGTTTCATAATCGACGTGTCAAGCCTATTTGACAGATAAATTAAGCCCTTTCTCTTTCTTACACTTGAAAATAGTCAAGGAGAGAGCCAACTTTGAATGGCAGATAAATTTACTCGTCGATTGTAATACAGGCCCTTAGGGTTCCGTTTCCGAAGGGTGCTCAATGGGACCCTATTACTAAGCCTACGCTGTCCATCCGTCTGTCTGTCCGTCCGTCCGTCTGTCCTAAATGTAAAGAGCAGTATCTTTGGAACCGTAATAGATACTTCGCGGGTTGATTTTCGGAATATTGTGTTTTAACGGTGTTTTTTTTTAAAGAATGTGAAATAAAAAACATATCTAAGTTTGGTATCGTAAAAACCACAAATACTAAATACCTAAATGGTAAAGTGTGACTTGGGCACTCTCTGATTCGATTCGAAATCGAATTCAAATCGGAAATAATAAGGCGGTACGGAACCCTCGATGCGCGAGTCCGACTCGCACTTGACCGATTTTTGTACAACGTTATATAGTTAATAAAACGCTCTCTATAAATTTAATTTCCCGTGAGAGTTTAAATATACACTTAACGGTCTTTTAGTTTAAAGTTCAAGTACGATGCAGAATGCAAGCACTGTTCTAGCGTCTTTGGTGCATACTGAGGAGTTAAGGAGTTACAGGTTCCATCGGAGCAAATAGTCAGGTTAAAATGTTGCAAACTAGCAAAGTTAGATGAGCTGATGTAAGCTTGTCTGAAATTTATACAAGTTTATGCTTTTAAGAGTAAAATATTGAGAGAATGTTAGAAGAAACTTTAGTTTAAACCCTACTTAATTTTAAACGTATCATTAAGTCAGAATAATGTTTATTGGACATACATTAAAAAAAAATTACTTGAAAAAAAAAAACAGAACGTTAATTGCTATTAATTATAATATAAAGAACACTAGAAGGGCCGTTTTCAAAAAATGTACTTACATAGTTAAGAACAGTTAAGGCCTTAATTAAAATCCTTAACTTTTTTCCATTTCGCAACGAAAGTTAACCATAATCGAAGCTAAAATGCCAGTTGGCGTAAAGGACAACTAAATTGTACTGTAAAATTGTCCTATACGCCAATGGCCATTTTAACCATCGAATGATTTAAGTATAGTAATTTTCGTTACGAAACGGAAAAAGTTACATACATACATACATTAAATCACGCCTGTTTCCCAGAGGGGTAGGCAGAAGTTAAGGATTTTAATTGAGGCTTTAACTGTCCTTAACTATGTACAATGTTTCTGATAAAGGCCCAGTTAACGACGCGGTAAGCTTAAATTGATAGTTATCTTACTTACGGATTTAGCCGCCCCGGGATTGATCCTTGATAGAGACTAATATTATTAAGTGATGAACGAAATTAGGTATTTGTTTGAGTTTTGGATTTACTTATTGCTCCTGCTCAATAACACGTGATATTTTTATTTTATATTCATTGTTTTATACAACGTGAAACCAGAAAACTATTAATTCTCTAGGTCATACTGATCAACTTTCATCATGGGACCAACATTCAAATCGCGAAAAAAAAGCTGTTCTATACATTTTGGCTGTTTAACTCTCGAAGTTTGTACGGAACAGCTGTTTTTTTCGCGATTTGGGTGTTGATCCCATGATAAAAGTTGATCAGTATGACCTACACAGTTAGTAGTTTCAGGTTTTGCGTTATTTTTGTTACACCTTGTATAATGTTAAGATAGGAATTATCATTGCCATAAGCAATATTTAAACAAATGACTGACTGTTGAGTTTCTTGCGGCGTTTCTTCTTAGGAATCTCCTCTTGGGAAGCACTGGAAAAGTTTTGACGAGTAAATTATAAACGTGCCCGTGCAGCCTATTACTTGACTGAATAAACAACCTTGATATTTTTTTTCTCGATACATACAGCATGTATAATTAAAACTGAAAAACGAACAATTAGCGACATTTACGTTTCGGCAGATTTCAACATGAAACACTCAGTTTTAATCCTCTCGGCAGTCGGATAAATATAAAAGCCGTCAGAAATCGCCCATCGGAATCTTGATGGGTGTAATCAGATTACACGTGACTAATGGAGCGCGGATGGCATGCGCTGGAAAATTAAGTCATCGGAAAAAAGCTTTTTAAATGCAAACGTGTGCATTAACGGTCTTTTTGCTTTTGTTTTTAGGGTTCCGTACCAAAATGGTAAAAAAGGAACCCTTATGGTGAGCTTCGTTGTCAGTCTGTCCGTCTGTGTCTGTCTATATGTCACAGCAAGTTTTCTCAGCAACTACAAATGCTATCAACTTGAAATTTGGCAAAGTTGTACAACTCGCTTGCCTGCATCTGTTTTTAGTAAAAAATATAAAATTAATTTTGTAAATAATTTAAAAGGGGTCTAGAATGGGGGGTTGAAAAAGGAAAGTGGTTCGATATGGCAAATGGGGTGTTATATGAAGCGTCTTATCTGCACATTTCAAAACTTTTTTTTTTTTAATTTTCTAGCCAAAAATGTAAAATAATGACCATTACAAAAAATGTGAAAAAATCTTGACGTATAGATAATTACTTATATTTTATGGGAAAAATAAAATGAAGTGTTAATTATTTACAGTTTTTGAGAAATAAAAAAACTAAGAAAATCTGTATTAAAATTTCGGCTAGTCTAAATGGACCTTATTGCGTATAAAATAAAGTAAGTAAGTAAGTAAGTAAGTAGTTTATTTTGTGAAAGCTCATAAAAAAATAAGTATTTTCTTTTGCGGTTACCAAGCATATTATCTTCAATACGGAACCCTCGGTGAGCGAGTCCGACTCGCACTTGACCGGTTTTTTTTGAGTATGCAGGAAAATTACTATACATAAGATTGTTTGCTTAAGTTGTTGTTGCCAGTATGTTAATTTTTTCTACGGCCATGTTGCTAACGCTCAATTTTTTTACTTTTAATGAAGTAACTACATTTATGGTTAATTAAACAGAGGTAATTAATAAACGGTCCGCTCGTGTAGCTTCACGTTTGATTTATTGGAAGGTAATTAATCGGCGTAATAGCAATCAAATGTAGGCTTCTATTGCGTCAAGGTTACGTAGGCTAGATCAAAGAAGTCACGATGAGGGATATAAATAAATAAATCCTTTCAACCGCTAAGTAAGTAATATATTTTCTAATGAATCACACACAATGTGACACAAATTGACTTAGTCCGAAACTAAGCTCTAGGCTTGTACTATAGGCACTTAATAACAATAAACCTTACTCGTATATAAAAAATACAAACATAAAACATCCAAGATGCAGGAAAATTCACGCTCAGATCACACGAATACCGAGATTTGAACTCAGGACACCGCTAGCTTCGTAGGAAGGGTCACTACCTACTAGACCAAGAGTCGTAATTAAAATAAAATTAGAACTATCGCTTTTAATAGTCAATCAATTAAACATATTAAATCGTATTAGTTTTAGTCATTTTTGGAGGAAATCAAAAAAAAAACGGACTTAGGAACACAATTTTGCTTAAAGTAATGTCATCTAAAAACAAAACTGAAACTAAGCGTCTTCCTCAAAACATTCATTGCCAAGAACTCAAAATCAACACCACCCTGTATAGAAATCAGGGGAACCGGCCTCGAACGTATCAACCGAGTTGTTTTCGACGCAACCCCAAATGTTTTCGCGGCAATAAAACGAATGTGCCCCGAATCAATTCATTAAGACTTAGAAATTTGGTAAAACGCTCCTCGAAGCTATATATAAGGCCCGGGCTAATTGTGCCAAGCGCGATAATTAGAAATTATGGGCGCCGAGCGGCGACAAACGACGCTTTTAGCAAATTCATTAGGAAATTTCGACAATTGTTTTGCTACTTTCGATATTGGATTTAAAGTTTGTTTGTAGTTGTTGATTGTTAAGGATTAGATAGTCTTTTAAGGATCCTTCTCACTGGAGGCTAAAATACGCTGCGAAAATTAAGCTATGTCAATATACGCACAGGGTCGGACGGGTCACATTTTTAAGACACCATGTATTTTCTTTTTGTCGATTTTGACGCAGCTCAATTTATGCGTCGTCAGCGTATTTTAAGCTCCAGTGAAAGGGCGAAAAAACAGAATCGTTTTGGTAAGGAAAATTTGGTAGTTCAAATGGTAGCCAATACCGGCTATCATTTTTAGGGTTTTGTGCCCGAAGGGCGACTTACCCTATTAATATGCCTCCGCTGTCCGTCCGTCCGTCCTAACTTTAAACAGCTGTATTTTTGAACCATAATAAATAGCTGGTTTATTTTTTTAGCAGAATGTGTGTTATTATGACCGATTTACTAACAAATTAAAAAATAAGTGCAATAATAAAGGCGGTCCCCATACAAGAAACGTTTTTATTAGACATATTTTTATTTTTGTTGTATCGTAAAAATGGTAAAACATACAAGCGTCGGTATGATTATTATAGTACAAACCCTGAAGAAAAACAAAAAATACAAAAAATGGTCAAGTGTGAGTTGGGCTCGCACTGATTTGATTCAAAATCGGAACAAATCGGAATAAAATAATACCTACTGTGCAGTGGTACGGAACCCTCGGTGCACGAGTACGACTCGCACTTGTCAGATTTTTTTTCAACATTCTTTGGTATGACCACTGCTGAACACCAAGCCTTTAAATATAAAGTTATAAATATAAAATACACTTAAATGGTAACAAGAAAATAATGATTGTACAGTTGGCCTTATATAACCTACCGCTAAGCAGCAGTGTTCGCATTGTTTAGTTTAAGCCCTTCCCATCTTAGTCCTCATGATTGGCAATAAGTCTTACGCTTACAGTCTTGAGATTTTGGTCTTGCTCCCACTTACCATCAAGTGGCCCTTGTGCTCGTTGGTTTTCTCTACGACACAAAAAAAAACCCTCTGTATGGAGTTAAAAAAACAATTAAGAAGCAGCAAGAAGAGCTTATTCTAGATACATATTTACCTAAATTCCACAAATCATCGAGTTATTGCATTTGTTATGAGGGCAAAAAACTGCACAATAGCATTCATTCGGCCATCATTCATTCGGCATCGGCCGGAGCCGGCCGGCGCAGCCTTAAATGCCCACGGCTCCAGACACGCTAAGTGCCCCACGCTATAAAAAAAATCCTCTGTATGGAGTTAAAAAACAATGTAGAAGCAGCAAGACGAGCTTATTCTAGATTCATATTTACCTAAATTCCACAAATCATCGAGTTATTGCATTTGTTATGAGGGCAAAAAACTGCACAATAGCATTCAGTCGGCCATCATTCATTCGGCATCGGCCGGAGCCGGCCGGCGCCGTCTTAAGTGCCCACGGCTCCAGCCACGCTAAGTGCCCCACTTTATAATAACTTTAATGTTCCGTGCTTCTCTTGTTTTCGTGTGTTTTCCCATTGTAAGTACGGTTGTCATTTGTTTGTTCGAGATTTGTTCCTGAGAAGTGGCTTTTGTTTATTTTTTGATGCGGGTTTGGTTGCTTTGATTTATTTACGGGTATTTTGTTATGTTGCTTGTTTTTTTCAATAATAACGAGGTTTTCTGAGACAGTAACCTTAAAAACTTATGTGATGGCTTGATATTATAAGATGTCACTGAAAATTTTATAAAAAGTAAATACAATTTAAGACTTTATTAAAAAGTAATTTTTTAAAAGGCCAATTTTAATCCTCATTCATTAAGCTTCTAAATCATTCGCAGATAAAATCAAGTAAACAATTAATGACGCAATTATTTTTTAATAAAGCACAAAACATCTAAAACAAGGCATACTCAGACAAAGAATCTAATTAACTACTTTCCCTGTTATCTTTTTTAATAAATGCGCAAAATTTTCACACAGCAAATAACCTATTCCGTTTGATTCTGGTCTTAAATAACCACAGAAATAGCCCGTCAACAGGCAAGATAAGTCTTACCTCACGAGATCAAATCTCGAAATAGCTGGCAACATTTATCATTCTGTCGTTGTAAAATAAAAAGCCTTCTTACAACGCGACAAGGCACAAATTCGGTCGGGAGTCGCGTTGTACGCAGTGCCAACACGTACCGTTACACAATTTGTCAAATTTCGCGTAAGCCACTTTAAAATTTTAAGAAATGCAATACTGTTATGGCTTTGCTGTGACTCTTGACAAACGATTCGGGAGATAGTTTTTGACATTGCTTTATTAAGTTTATGGTCGCTTTCTGGGTGACTCCGTGTATGGAATCCATATGTGGATGAGCCTGATAGTTCATTCTTTTGAACAACTCGTTTTTCAATTATACGCCGAGTTATGAACCAAACCCGAATTTACATAACCTTATAGAGGTTAATCTTATAAGGAGGACAATCGATATATATAAAAGGCAAAACTGACTGACTTATATATCAAAGCACAGCCGAAACTACTGTACTTAGAAACTTGAAATTTGGTACAGTGGTTCCTTTCATGATGTAAGTGAACATTAAGAAAGGATTTTCTGAAAATCGACCCCTAACGGGAAGAAATGGGGAGAGTAGCGGGAAACTAATTCTACGCGTACGAAGTCGCGGGCGTCCTCTAGTCTTACATATATTGACTTAAGCCTAAAATATTACTTAAATACATAGAATACCATGATAAAAACGAAATTAAATAAAATATTTTTGTTAGTAAATCGGCCTCATCAGGGCTCTTTTACACGTCGGTACAAACAAGTAGTAGATATCTACGGTCATGACACAAATATTTCCATCAAACCCGGGACTGCTAGCTTTGCAGGCAGGGTCACTTTTATCAAGAGTAACCATATCTTAGTTTTATTCATATACCACTCGCTTGCTTGCGACTTCAAAAAAGGTAGTCTAAATCGCTTTGACATTTCGTAAACAAATAACGTTGGTAGCTTGTTACCAAAAGCCAGCGAGTGGATATGAACGAAATAAAAAGCTTTGTTCTTTCAAATATTAACATAACAAGTTGCAAAAACAGTAGAACGTCAAAAAATCATTTTAAATTGTCATCACTCCTCGTTTATACCTTCACTGATACACGAGTAAAACACGGCTCTTTTACGCCACAATTTCCAAAATGTAACTCAATTTATATTCTTTTCACAAACAGCAACAACTTTCCTAACAAAAACTGTATTTACGATAACAACAAAAGTAGACGTTGAATTTAAACAAAACACAATGATAACGTCACGTTATTCGGAAAAAGCAGTTGGAAAAAGTATCAAGAATAATTCGTTGCATTTTAACCTGCATCTGATATGTCAGGTGCAAGCCCGAGGCGCTGCACTCGAAATTAAACGGCACAAATGAATAAACTGGTGTGGATTAAGCTGGAATTCCCGTGGCGATTAGTGGATGCCTATGATAACCGAATATGTTGGGTTGATACCTACGTTGTTTTAAAGACAAAAGTACCTACTTATTGGTTTTAGGGTTCCGTACCTCAAAAGGAAAAAACGGAACCCTTATATTATATAGGATCACTTTGTTGTCCCTCTGTCCGTCTGTCTGTCAAGACCCCTTTATCTCAGGAACGCGTTAAGTTATAGAGTTGAAATTTAAACCATTGTCCTTTGAAGCTGTGAAAAAATCAAACTTCTAAGTTAACGTAAAAAAAAGATGCGGCCGTTTATGCCGCTAAAAACGTATATTTCGACACTCTCAAGTGAATCAAAATTTATAGGGTATTTTTCGTTGATCTAGAACCATAAAATTTGGCAAGTAATACAGTCTTTCATACTAAAAATATAGGGAAAAAATCTGAAAACCTATAATTTTTAACTAAATCACGAAAAATCTGGGTCTTTATGCAAGGAAAAGCGGTACAAATTTCGAGTTGAGTAAACCGTGTCATGTGTGGAACCCTCGGTGGACGAGTCCGACTCGCCTTGTCCGGTTTTTTTTTACTCGACTGTGTAGAACCAAAAGAAAGGTAATGTCTAATAAGTTTAACAGTATTATCTTTGTCCGAGTAAGGCACTTGTCTCACTGCTGACGATGAACGGGAAGCGAGTAGAGCCAGCGATCAATTATGTGTCTCTTTTATTGACACGGGATCTATATCTTTTGTTTCAACAAACTAGCGGAGAGAGTTCTCGCCGGCAATGTGAACAGCCAGTGATCAACTATTAATATATGTGTCTCTTTTTATTGACACGGGATCTATATCTTTTGTTTCAACAAACTAGTGGAGAGAGTTCTCGCCGGCAGTGTGAACAGCCAGTAATCAACTATTAATATATGTGTCTCTTTTTATTGACACGGGATCTATATCTTTTGTTCCTTTCTTGAGCGGGAAATGGTCGTTAGATGAGGTCAGTATGCCGAATTAGGAAACTAAAAGAGGTAAGGTAAAAATGTTCTTAGGAACCAAGGCCTCGATTTTGGAATAGGAAAAACTTGCATTTAATAATAAAAATAGCTTAGCGAATTTACTTTTTTCCTTGTTATTTAGTCGCTATGCAAATTCCAAACCACTACCTTCAATTACAATGACATCGTTATAACCATGTGTGTTTTGCAGTTTTACAGTAGTCAGTATAAATTTCTCTTTCCCCATACGGAAATACGTGACCGAAAATCGGATGGTTTTACTTTTAGCTAAACTATTTTATAGATTTTTATTACTAAGGTGTCAAATTTCGTCAATAATCTGATAGCTATTAGGGTTATATATATAAAAATTACGACCTGAGATACGACCTGTCATTGAACTGTATCGACGTATAATAAAAATACACACTAACGAAATAATTATGGAAGCTTTAAAAGGCTATGTGGATATACTTCAGTTCAATTTATCAATCATACTCAGAACCACAATAGACCGGGAGTCGGTTCCAAAAATGGCAGAGAATCCCCATCGAATTAAAGCGAGCTAGCAATCCATTAAAAGACAAGATATGAAGTGATTCAGCCGATTTCCTTTTGAAATATTAGACCGATAATGTTTTTTATCCGGAATCATCTTCAACTTTTATTGGACAGATTAAAAGCTTCCGAGAGCTTTGAGTCGTTCGACCGGGGTTGCAGAATGTTCTGTTGTAGAGCGGGAGTTCAATGGGTTTTGTTGAAGATTGTGCTTATTGTTGTTTATTTTTATTTTAGTGTCTTAGAGTGGGATATTTTTACTTTGAAAAAGATTTTTCAAATATATTTGCGTTTTCCCACCTCGTTCACGTAGAGATCGTTTGTAACAATTGCCGCAAGAATTGTGTTAGAATTATCTTGAAAGATTTCGTCGCCTAATTTTTTGCAAGCGTAGCATAATCTGCTTTGCCACAGTTTAATAATCGATATTCTTTGGCTTTGCTGTGATCCTGCCTGATCGCGCTTGTTAATTTACAAGTATTATTATCAAATGAGTATACATATTCGGTTGGCCGTTCTTACCCCCTTACTAATAAACGTTGACTAACGGTGGTATAGCTATACAATGTTTTGTCCTTATCTGTCATTGTGACATTTGAATTTGACAGATAAGGACAAAACATATTATAGCTATACCACCGTTACTCAACGTTTATTAGTAAGGGGGTTCATATTTAAATCCGGATAGAAGTTTAAATTCTATCGTCTCCTAAGGCCCACCATTAAAGATAAGATAAGATATTTGTCAATGGAATATTAATTATATTGTGAATGAAATAAAGTCAATTTTCTAATTTGATCATTAACCAAAAAAACAAAAAAAAAACGATTTATTTCCTTTGCACTAGATCTTTATATACTATGTTTAGTACGAGGTGCCTCAGTAGGCTAAAGTATCAAATATACCTACGGTTTGAATATTAAGATTAAATCACAAGTTAAATTATAGTTTATACATACATAAATGCATACCTTCACGGCTGTAATCTCAGAGTGGGTTAGGCAGAGCTAAAGAATTACTTACAACTTTAAACACTTGTTGATAATTCAGTAACCACATTTTGCACATTTCTATAGTTTTACAAACAAAACCTTAGAATTAACTGTAGCTTGTCAATTTTTACAAGCTACAGACTGTAGTAGATTCTAAAGCTTGCTTTATGGATTTAAACTCAACGTGATTGTATCACAGGCGTGACAAATTCAATAGACATTGTTCAGAAACGTGTGGGAAGCCTTGACGTCGTTGTCCATGATAATCTAGGCCATATAAATCACCGCCCACGGTGTTAATCAGTTCACTGCACTAATATAAACCTAACGTCAAACAAGCCCTTAATCCTACTATAATAATATAAATGCGAAAGTTTGTGTATTTGTTCGTTACTCCTTCACCCTGCAAAGGCTAGACGGATTTGGATGAAATATTAAATGGAAATAGCTTATACTCTGGATCAATACATAGGCTACTTTTCATCTTGCAGATTTTAAAAGTTCCCAAGGGAATAACCATAATCGAAATCTACGCTGATGAAGTCACGGGCAGAAGCTAGTTTATTTATAATCTACTAGAGGACGCCCGCGACTTTGTATGTGTAGAATTAGTTTTCCGCTACTCCCTCTATTTCTACCCTATGAGGGTCTATTTTCCTTTTCTAGTGCTCCTCTAGTCAACATTCACTCCAAATTTAAAATTCTAGGCTTCGCGAATCTACACATGGTATTGGAATAAATCCTGAAATATTTACAGAAAAAAAAGCGGGTTGGCAAATGAAACGGTAGAGAAACGATATATTTTGCCAAATTATTTTCGGCCAAAAGGCATGATGGGTACCTTTAGTGCAAGCTTAGTAGGTCAATTTATGTGAGATTGCCCCCGATATCTTTTTATTTTATTGTGTTATTATGATAAATTCCTAAATCCCGCAGTTCACTACGTATCAGAGGTTATATTTAAATTGGTTAGTAATTCAAACTTTTTAATTTCCCAACAAACCTGCCCATAAGAAGTGGACTCTTGCAAAAGTGTTATTGAATTATGGGCGGCGAGCTAACGTTACTTACCTTGCGCGCACTTAGGCGTAGGCACATATAGCAGAGTTAGCGTAGGTACACTTTAGTACCTTGTCGATTTAACGTCTTTGACATATTAATGCAGTGGTTCAAACATGACGTTAAAGTGACAAAGCGTTAAAGTTACTTCGACGAAACTTGCGACCAAATTCAAAATACATGTCATGCTATATAATGTTTTTAATAGTTACGCCCTCTGATCACTTAGTGCTTGTCTGTTTATAATTTGTTAACAAATTAGGAGGCGGCTTTAAAAAAACCTTTCGGTACACTTTGAAGTTGTTTGTAGTATGGTGGTTGACAGGAGTGTTGTTATATTCTTATCTTTGCATCTTTAGGTATGAAATGTCCAAAACATAAAATGTAAAATTGGCATCAGTAGCACTGCTCATTATTTTAACTGAAATAACAATGATGTTATTAGTGTGTATTAAAATTAAACCAATTTGAAGTAAAATTCAATAAGCACATGTACAAAAATCGTGATAAAACCACTTGTTTATCACCAATAATTAATTGTAAAACCTTAAAAGGGTTAAGCTCCCGGTCTATAAAAGTATGACCATTTCTTTTAAATACACGGGATGGTAAAATGAACGATTAAAGACATAATAGTTCAATGTACTTTATGAAGGACTGACATAGATTGATAAAGGTCTCAGAAAGATCGGCTTACACGGGCTTCTCAAATCTCAAGGTACTTTGTCTTTGTAAGGGCTCGACGTACAAAGCAAATATGACTTTGTTCTATTCGAAGAACAAAGCGATACATTTTGTGAAAAAATATTCAATTACAGGAAAAAGGGATTAACGGGAGTAAAGTTGATACTTGAGTTTTAAGATTCTTTTGTCAGTCTTTTGTTTTAGGTTTAATTTAGACTTAATTTTTCACAAAGCTCTCATCGTTAGAGTTCATTGTAAATTCTATTTGAATTTTTTATTGGTAGTTAAGGCAATCTTTAAGTAGGTAAGTGTCTTAAAATGGCCTATTTTTAGTAAAAGGCAGGGCTTGTTAAATATCCTGGGACTTTGTAAAGTTTGGGAATAAATTGGCAATTACCTTATTTTAGAGCACCTCTAAAATAAGTCGTTTCACAATCACAGGAATGTTTTAATGTTATTTATTATCTGAAATAAATATACCCCAACCCAGTGACTTTAAAAAAGATGCATTTGCGAACAGTATTGTTATCGAAAATGTATGACGTAATCCGGACGGTCGCGTCGAGCTCTTACGTCAATTCCATACACTGTCAGTTTTCGAAAATCGTTAACGTTATCGATCAGCATCTCGTCTAAGGCCCATGGTGGTACAGACCACGGAATAGAAAAAACAGTGGAAGTGGCATGAGCTTCGCTTAGTATCAGACCTGTTGTCGCCAATACTCAAACTATCATAAAAACAACACGCCACCATGGAAAATGTTTTTGGTGCGGCTATCGTTTTTACATTCCAAAATAGCACAATAAGGCATGCTTCTGGATTTATTTCCTATTTTACAAATATCGAAATAAGCGATCGCGGCAAAAGTATGGTCGGTTGCGCGGAACTTCGCATAACCATGCCACACGTTACACGCCCACTTGACACTTCTACTGCTTATTCTGTTCCGGGGTACAGACTATATTGTGAAGAGTTGGCATATTTGTCACGACTGGGAGTGTTGGCGATCGCAGTGTTGCTGTATGGGGGTCCATAGGGGATTGATTATATCCAGTAGTGGACGTCTTTATGCTGACATGATGATGATGACATTGATGACTTAGGGTTAGGATTTTAGTGGCATAACGTGGTTCTAGAAATCATGGAGTCGCTATTCCATTTTTTTATTTTGTCCTTTAGATACCACCTTGATTTTGACCTTCAGTATTGTCATATTTCAAAATAAACTAAATAATACCTATTTTTAGTTCGGTTTATGTATACCTACTAATATTTATTTTTTTGTTACCCTTACATAGCGGAGATTTTTGCATGCCAAAATTTATTTAAATAGGTTTAGCGGTATGAATGAAATAATTTTGAAATGTGAAGAAACTAAAGGTGGTATGTGTATATAATTAAGAATTAGCGACTCCATGTATTGTAGAGCCTCAGTATGATACCATAAGTCTGATATATTAAATGTGAGATTATAGCTGCGTCTGTCTGTGACGCACTTAACCCAGATATAGTAAATATACTGAGAGATCTTTGTCTCAGAAACTTATTCATTTACTTAATTTAGTTGACTTTAAAAGTTAAAATCACCGGTTACCATTCCAACTCTCGCGAGTTTCCAACTTTAGGCAATTCGCTTCAGAGATTTTAACGCAAATTTTGTTTATTCGGCAAATTTAATAATAACATAGCTATTTCTGTTTTAATTAGTGTAAATAAATTTGGTTTTACACTGCGTAGTGACTGTTGATGGGGAAACGCGGTGTTTTAAATACATTAACATATTACTTGATGATGTTTAGTCGAGTGAATGTTGAATGTGTGATTTAATTATTTGGGAAACCTGGTTTTTTTAATAGTTTGGAGAATGAAAATGGGCACACAGGCCAGCTTCCCTCTATTCACCATCCTGAAAGTGACAGGTGACACTTCAGTGTACATGGTGCAGATAAAAGAAAAAAATCAGTCAAGTGCGAGCCGGACTCGCGCACGGAGGGTTCCGTATTTAAGATAATACGCTTGGTGGTCCATTTTTTTATGAACTTTATTTTCTATGCAATAAGGTCCATTTTGACTAGCCTTAATTTTAAAACAGATTTTCAAAGTTTTTTAGTTATTTCTCAAAAACTGTAGACTATTAACACTTATTTTTCCCATAAAATATTACAAGTAATTATCTATACGGCAAGTTTTTTTTAGATTTTTTGGTCCATAAACTTTTGAGATAAGGGGGGGACGGGGGACGGTCATTTTTTGTATATTTTTGGCTTTAAATAAAAAAGTACAACACAAAAAGTTTATAAATGTGCAGATTAAGCCCTTTCATATGACACCCCATTTGCTATAATCAAACCACTTTTATTTTTCAACCAATTAATTATTAATTCATTTCATATTTTTTTAACTAAGTAAAAACTTATGCGGGCAAGCAAGTTGTACAACTATACCAAATTTCAAGTTGTTAGCATTTATAGTTGCTGAGAAAACCTGCTGTGACATATAGACAGACAGACAACGAAGTCTCGCCATAAGGGTTCCTTTATTACCATTTTGGTACGGAACCCTAAAAACGTTACACTAAGTTCTACGCATATAAAATCGAAACAACCGCTAACACATAGCAATAACAGGTAACACAATATTATAACAAATTAACCAACCCTATTTCACCTTTTTAAAATCACTCTCGCTGTCAGCAAAGAGCCTAACATTCCAAATGTACATCCCAACACCACAATCCCCGTCCCCTCCTATCTAACTTCCCATAGGTCCTTTTGAACCATTTCTATCAGTCAGACAAATCAATTGAAAAATGTGGCAAGTTGTAAAGCTACCCCTCTAATTAACCTCGGGGGGCATTACGGCCAGTTTATACCCGGTTTTAATGCTCGAGCGGCATTGTGCTCACTCAATATCGGTGCCGTATTGTCAGATCGGGCCTTATAACCCTCAATAGAAAAACGGCACATCTACAATTTAGTTGCTCAATTTTAATCTACCTTCTCTAGTTGTTAATAAAGATATGTTTGTAATAAGAGCTCAATACGAAATGCGACCTTTTTTTAGGGAAAGGGTGGTATTGTCAGGACGACGGGTCGCTTTGTCGTCGACGGAATCACTCGATATTATGCGGTGGATTGGAAATTGAGACGGTTTGATATTATATTAATCATGTGCACCTGTGGGTTTGAGGCACTGAATGGTTATACGAGTATTTTTAGTCATATTATAAGGACAAAAAAACTTATATACTTTCAATGGTAACCTATCGATGTCTCGAAAATCTGTTGTCGGCTGTTTCGTTTGTCCGAAATTTTCATTTGTCCGAATATAACTTTTGTCTAAACCCATTAACTTTCAAAAATATTTAAAGAGATATACCAACAGAACCAGAGGGCTTATTGTCTAACGCACTCGCAATCACGATCGTTTTCATTTTGAAAATCGAAGGCTTGTCTGCGTACAAAATGAAAACAATTGCTCCACTTTGAAGCTGGTTTGGATTGCGAGTGCGTTAGACAATAAGCCTTCAGGTCAGGAGTACCTTAAACCGATGCACGTATATGAAGAGAGTTATGAGTGTGAAGGAAGCGAATGAAGTTTGTCTGGATCGTAGCAAGTGGAAGGAACTAATTGTAGATACGACCTTCTTATAAGTAAAAATAAACTGTTAAAGACGCGAGCCTTTTTAAGTTCGTATGTTGCTTGAATGCCCTTGAATTAATTACCGAGATTTTCAAGACCATAAAAACCAATTATATCACGTGACTGGCAGAAAATATCAGAGAAGTGACTAGGCGCTCTTTACTCGTCACGAATTTTACACAAAGTTGCCATAGACGTAACATTTGCCTTTATATTTAAAATGAACTCTTCAGGAAAAAATATAACAATAGGCTCAATTTGAAACATAGTTCTGTCAAATTACTTAAATTAAAAAAACTATAAAAATGTTTCTGCACATCGCATAATAATATGGGCTTTATACTCTTATACTGCATATTTCTTTTGGTCCGAAGAATAAGTAAACATGTACTTTCTTCATACTTAAAACATCGAAAACTCGATTGCTGAATTCTTCGTTCTCATTATTGCTATGCAAAGTTGTAGACATAATACTTAAAATAAAATCGCCAAAATTCTCAGAGAACTATTATGATAATGTCATTTGTTTTGTTTTTGCCATACGTGAATTAAACTACCCACCTGCCAGCATAAAAGATTTGTCAGACATTAGTTTCAAAAAGATATTATGTCTTTAAATAACATTCTCAAAATTTATTCAAATTTAATAACCAAACGATTTTATATTTTTATATTTATACCAAAATTTAAATTCAGCAAAGGTTTCAGAGACACGATCAGATTAAAATTCAAGAACCATCTTTATAACGCCTTTTACTAAATATACGAGTACAATAGCCCCTACAACTCAAAGCTTAAAGGGCTTATTCGACGTTAGATCCGTTTTCGTTTACGCCGTTTTTCTCCGGAATCAAGCGAATTTTATCACCTACTTCCGTAATTCGTCATGGCCATCCATCATTCACGGGGCAACGCCCGCACACATTCACTTACGAAAGCCGGGCAAGCGTGAACCGGACCGTCGTCCGGTTAAAAACCCGCCCCGGGTAAAAAAGTGGCAGTGTCGAACGGTGAAACTCTGGAGTTTAATTCTTGTTAACATAGCGCTATGGGAATAAACTCGAACTGAAAAAAAAAACCGGACAAGGCGAGTCGGACTCGCCCACCAAGGGTTCCACACATGACCCGGTCAACTCAATTCAAGATTTGCACCGCCGCCGTTCCTTGCATAAAGACCCTGTTATTTTTGTGATTTAACTAAAAATGTACAGATTTCAGATTTTTTCCTATACTTGTAGTAAAAGACCGTGTTACTTGCCGAATTTCATAGTTCTAGGTCAATGGGAAATACCCTATACATTTTGATTCCCTCGAGAGTGTCGATATACACGTTTTTTGCGACATAAACGGCCGTATCTTTTTTTACGTTAGTGTAGAAGTTTGATTTTTTGACAGCTTCAAGGGACTGTAGATTTGAGTATATGGTTTAAATTTCAACTCGATACCTCCACGCGTTCCTGAGATAAAGGGTCTTGACACATAGACAGACGGACAGACGGACAGACGGACAGACGGACAACAAAGTGATCTTATAAGGGTTCCGTTTTTTTCCTTTTGAGGTACGGAACCCTAAAAAGGGTAATTTGTCAGTAATTATCGGTGTTATTACAAGCATTTATTTAACAAATCCTTTTGTTTATCAGTACGAGAATGTTTAGTTTAAATCCTAATTGAATCGGTTGCTGTTACTGGAAATGGCTGAAATGTGATTTAAAATGGACGTCAGTGCAAATTTATGGTCAGTGCAAAGTGCTGATCTGATAATGGAGTTGGAAGGTAGCAATAGAAACCCATAAAATTTTGTTAAATAACTGTACTGATTAATGCTAAAAAAGTACTTTCCCCTAAACTGTTTTTTTTTAATGAAAACAAAATCGCTGAAATATTATTTGGATATTCTTTCTAGTTGTGTCTGATTATTAAGTGGATGTAGCACTTATTTATTATAATATATATTTGAATGTTACAAAGATATAAAGCATAAACAAAGGTTTTTTTGCGTCAACATGGTCGTAATTCTTTGTATATTTGAATACTCTTAAATATTTGTCTTTAAATCTTGAATAGACGCTCTTAACCACAACCACATATTTCCACATAACCACACCACATATTTCTTTCTGAAGTTTGCTTAACAATAATAAAATTATACTTGTATTTTATTGTATATCTTAACAACACGTAAACCACATATTTCTTTCAGAAGTCTTTATATTTTTTATTCTAAAATCTTTTATACGAACATGTTCTATAGTGTTTAACATATTTTTTATTTGTTTCAGGTTCCGTCATTACGAGTATAATGTGATATTATAAAGTGCAATAGGAGACAATCTATGAAAAAACTTAACTTAACTCAATAAATCGTACAAATGTGAGTGGTGAAAAATATCATTATGTTTTTGAAAAGTGTGAAAAGCGTTCGTGAATTTAAATATAAATAAATATAATAAAAAAACAAACAATGGGAACGAGCGAGTTGGCGGTCGCGGTGTTGCTTCTCGGATGGATTTCTGGTAAGAAATATCAATGTAAATTTTGTTGATGGATTTGTTGAACTAAAAAAACCAATAACCAATTGTCATTGAAATAAAAAAGTTATGTGGTCAACAAACAGATTACAATCCGTTTATATATAGCTGGTTACCAAATTGATTGCTGCTGCTGGTAAACCTTTATAATTAATGGTCGATCAAAAACCATTTAAAGGAATAGTCTCATAGATAAAAATAAAATGTTTTACGTCCTCACACATTTCTAATACTTGAGTTTTTCTTTAAGGTTTATTTGAACCTATTTGAACTCTTTGAACCAGTTTGACCTTTTACAAATCATAGCTAAAAAATAACTTTCTTTAAATGCTTTAATTTTTCAATATTTTTCTGACCCACCTTTATTTTTCAAGTGACTTTTTCTAATCTTAGGTCTTGACCTTTTAATACGTCACTGACCTTGACATTAAACTTTGTGGTGTTACTCTCCATAATCCACCCAGGTAAATTGCCATATACATCAGTAAAGTTCTCGTGCGTTGTTTACACATAAATAAATAACTTTCTTTAAATGCTTCGTTTTTAATATCTTTCTTACCTAGCTTTATTCTTAAGTGACCTTTTCTAAGACCTTTTAATACGTCACTGACCTTGACCTTGAACTTTGCGGTGTTGCTCTCCATAATCCACCCAGGTAAATTGCCATATCCATTAGTTCTCGTGCGTTGTTTGAGTGCACTTTACCACTAATCACATTATATTGGTTACATTACATTACGGGTTGCAGACGAGCACGAATGAAGACTGATAGGTTTAAACATAATGATGCCGAAACGTTCATCGTTGAGGTACAATTACAAAGGTTTTCGTATAAAATGAAATAAAATATGAAATATGAAATATGTTTAATTGGTACAGTGGCTTAAGTGGCTAGTTTTAACTAAAATAAGTGCTTAATACATCTAAATTGTTATCTATACTCCTAGTTACCTGCATTAGGCTAAGCCTGTCTCGCAGAATAATGACAAATTTTTGTTAACTGTTTTTAATTAAGATTTAGCGTTAAAGAACTATACAATTTAAAAAAATATATTATGTGGTCTAGTCATCTATAGGATTAGAACTTTTAGAATACGTGGCTAAATTATACGACAGCAGTGATCGAACTATTTAATTGGCTGTATTAAGAAAAAAGTTATGAATCCGTTATAGTCTTGTAACCGTACCTAATTAAAAAGACAGTTATAAGTATCCCAATTTTTACTGACATTCATTCCATCTAATGTATCATTTTACTGGATTTTACTTCATTGAAACCTATTTTTTAACCTCTTAAAGAGGGGTGGTAGTTAACATTTAGCGACTATATAACATTCTACAACCTCAATTACCCGCCAGAAATCCTAGCCTTTTCTTATAAAACATTAAACTTATGTTTCTATGTATCAACTTCCGTATTACTATTCCGGTGAGGAGTTTATACGTTAAACAAATTGATGTTAATGTACAAGCATGATGTGATGCATGTTAAACATGTAACATATTTGAATGCCTTAGGGCGGAACGTAGTGGTACATCATGTTAAAATGTTACATTCTAACTACCCATGTTAAACCAAAATTATTCGAGTAAGAGTTTTAACGCAAAATACAATTGAAGTAAAGAAGTAATGGGAGCTCGCTTAACATTTTTGATTTGTTTTTACCCCCGATGCAAAAAGAGGGGTTTTATTTTTGAACCCTATGTGTTTGTGTGTGTGTGTTCAAATTTAAGATACCTACTGCTAATTGGCGTTGAGAGTAGTATATAAATGTACGACTAATTTTCGTAACTCAGCGAAAAAATTCATTTCAGTCCTTAACTAGGATCGACTTTCTAAGAAACGCCTACAAACCAAAACGTAAATTGTTAAAAGAATAAACGTTTAAAATATTATGTTCTTTAATATTATAAAGGTAATAAAGTACTTGTCACACAAGTAAAAACAAAATTTTGTATCGTATATCGTGTACAAAGCTTATGGTATTGTTCTATAAATTTATTTAAATTGTAACTAGACTCAAATCAAACAGTGGCAGAACAAAGCCTCATTAGCTATATTTCAATCGTATTATGACGAACGTGTCACTTAAATTCATCCTTTCATTACTTTGATTGGGTTGAAGATATATTCACGTATGAATGTATTTAGTCCCCTTTCGTTATAATTAATGTTTGATGGAGACGAGGTCTTCGACCTCTTAACGTAAATGGAAAATAGAGTTCTGCTCAGAAAATTACCAATGTATTTTTATGAGCTTTATCGTCAATTTAAGAGACAATTAACGCGTTCCTTTTTCAAACCATTTTGTTTTTGTTTTTTTTTATGTTGCCAGTTATAACTGGTTGCAAATTTAATGATAATTTAATGATAGTCTTTCTTTTTACGTTGTTTTGTGTTGAGTCACTTTCCGTCTCTTCACCAAGCGGTCCCGACGGAAGACCAGCGCTGGCTTTACGGCTAGCGAATGCTGAGTTGAGACCGTTTCGCAAAAAAATCTCTGTCTTGCTCTTTTTGTATGTATCTAATGTAATTTTGTATTGTTGCGAATAAATGTCTATTTTTCTTTATCTTTTAACTTTTTAAAAGGTCACAAAGGAACTACTTAATCATCATTAATTAACTCTGAGTGCGGCCGTGATTGTGAGAGAAAGACGACAATATATCGCACTGCTAGATCAATACAGTATCAACTCAAAATCCTTGTTCAAGTTCATAGAAGTTGTATTAAAGTTGATTTTGAAATACAATCGTATTTTGAGTTACTACTGTTATGATCTAGCAATGCGATGTGTGTATGTGTATCCTTGTTTCATGCCAAATAATTAGTGGTTGTAGCTTGTGCAGGGTCCGTCCAGATAGCTACAACCTTCCCTTCAACCTACCACCAAGCAGTAGTGTTCATAGTGGCGTGTTTCGGTGTGGAGATAACACAACCAGTGAAATTACTAGCACTATCTCAGTCTTCATTTTGGTTGGCAACGCATTTGCGTGAAGTTCTGCACGACATTACGCCGCTAAATAGATAACATTTTACGTAATGAAATACGGCCTTGTCAATAATTCTATTCATAATTGACATTTGTCAAAAAGTTATATAGGTATCGAACACTCGAAATTATACCAAATAGATGGCTCTCTTTAACTTAAAAATAGACGGTAACCATCGACAAAGAACTACTAAAAATGACATCTAAATCACAAAAAAGCGGCATCACTATTAAACAGCTTCAAAAATACAAACAAACGCATTATTAAACAGTCCCCGTCCCACACTGTTTGCATGGCAACACAAACACACAGACGGAAGACACGACGCTGCTTAAACAAAGATTAACTTAAATTGTTTTATTCTGGATTTATGCCTTGGACTGAATCCAGGGGCGGAAAAATTAATCAGCTAAAAGCCTTTTTACTTGGCGGATTAAGAAACGAGTTAATTTATAGCGAATTGAAGGTTTAAAACGGCTTTTTAATTGGGTTGCGTAACAATGAAGAGTTTTAGTGGATAATCTTAAAGAATGCTCTCTACAGCCGGAACCCCTCACTTACAGTCAAGGACTTTAATTGTTATGCCACTATGGAACCACGCACAAGACCCTACTACATTCGAGTCCATAAATAGGTGTACACTTTAGTACCTTGTCTATTTAATGTCATGTTTAAACTGCCACATATGAAACGTCACAGCGATTTAAAGTGACAAGGTACTAAAGTGTACACAGATTTATGATCTTGACTGTACCACTAAAAATAGAGAGTTAAGTGTAAGAGTCCTCTTACAAAATAACATCTGTTATTCTTACTCTTTGAATGGGTTTACAGTATTCCTTCTGAATAGCTTTCGGCTGGCTATCGCTATCACGCTTGCACTCAATTGACAGTATATTTGTCTCTCGAGTGTCATAGAATAACGAAGATTGCCGAACGCTATTAACACGTTCCCTGTCCGGTTGCCCCCAATGTGGGGTCATGATCATTTCATTCACAACTTCCAATGACCCCACAATTGGGTCACGACGTCAGGTATCACAAGTCCTTGTCTCCCCATTAGGATCACGTTGAGTGATGTATCCATTGATACATAATAATCAATAGATCCAGTGTTGCCAACTGTCAAGCGTAAGTACCACTTTGTCTTCTGTGTACAGCACTAAAATTAAATTTGAGGTGACGAAAGTTTACGTTGCTAAGTCCGTGTCCCCAAAGTGGAAGAACTCTTGGACGTGTGACATCGTCACATCATTTTGTATGGGGACAAGGAACGTGTTATAGTATTTAATGTAACAGATACATAAAGAGGGTCCTTAAAATACGAGTGTGGTTTTATGAAACGAGCTGAAGGCGAGTTTCATAATAAGATCACACGAGTGTTTTAAGGCCTAATTATGTACAGTTACATACATTACTTTATCTACACACATATTATAAGTACTCTAAGATGCGTTCAGTAGGCGGCAGAACAAACATGGCGGCAAAGCTAACCTGTGTCACGAATATGAATGTTTTTTTTTAAATCATAGACAAACTAACAAGGTCCCTATTCTAACGTCATTCGAAATCAAAATGGCGTACGACACTTTACTTCAAATATACCGAGTCGACGTTCAATTGATACTAGAATTGGCCCCCTGTTTGAATTTTGTTGGTTTTGGAAGATGTTCCAAATTTGAACAACATTACTTCATCAAAAGTTGTATCGTAATTTTAACTTTTCATTACAGCTACAGATAAGAAAACATATCATAGTAAAATTGTATCAAGTAATGCTGGTCATTGTCTACGGATTCTGAACGCATTATAGAGAACTTATGATATGAGTGTAGATAAAGAAAATGGTAGCACTGTATTAAGGACTTTAATTTTCAATTAAAAATATTTCATTTTCTGTAGTTTCGTGCATACAATTCATTTTTATCTCGACAGAGCAGTTATAACTTTACACGGAGTCATCTTTTATTAAATTGTACCGAACTACTACAAACGTACGTCAGGTCAATTGCAAAATGGGACATTTAGCCCGCGGCGATCGGCGCGCTGACCGACCGCGATTGTATCTGGCTTTCGATTGAGAGATCGTACCTGCAGTGCACAAATTTACTTCTGTTCGATATTGTACTCGTAGTTTACACAGGTTCGCAGTATTCGATCAGGTACTCTGTTTATTATGTTGGCAATGGTATTGGCGCAAACGGTTTGCGTAAATTTCCAGAGCGTTAATAGTTATAAGTTATTGCTTTTATATACATTCGTGTAGAGAAAGAACAGGGGGTTATTATTACGTGGCTATGCAGTTCATTTTACGAAGAGCTTATAAAGGACAGTGCTATAGCAGTAATATAGCTCTAAACTGCATATCTATATCATACATAATAACCCCCTGAACAGACAATGTACAGCCTAAACCGTAGAACCTATATTCCTTGGATACCCTTGGGGATTAATCCAAAATCGACCCCCAACAGGAAGAAAAAGGGAAGAGTAGCGGGAAGCTAATTCTACGCGTGCAAAGTCGCAAGCATCCCCTTGTTTGATATACCTACTCGTATATTATGTAGGTAGTTAGAAATTAGTTAAAGCAAATAATGATGACATGTTGTTTCGTTTTTGCCGAACCTAGAATGATATTCTGTATTATTTTTGTGTGTATATTTATTGGCTTTAATGAGGTTAAGAACTTTGTAGTATTTTAAGTTTTTTTTAATGGTGCTTTTAGTGTATAAGTTCTTTTATTGTATTAATGTGTCATTTAAAGTTCATTATAAAGTTTAATAATACGAGATATATTAAATTTTAAAACGATAAAAACCATTAAGCTCGTAGGTACTTGTGTCAATAAAAAGATGGAACGGAAAACACAGTAGATTACATCTATTTCTTTATTTTTGAAAATAAGCTTCCTTCCTTGCATTTATCTTGTTAAAAAACTGCATAACTTGTTTTAAAAAAACATCAAAGAATTCGCTAAAGAACTTTATCGGAAAACGAAGGCAACCTTCGCGACGTAACTTGGCAGAAAGGTACCTCAACTTTTTGTTTCTCGTTTATAAATCAAAAGTTACATGTCAAGGTCTAAAAAACTAAAATAGTACTAAAGCCACCCTACACTTTTGCCACTTTCTGCTTTTCTTATTTTCTCAATCGCCCAAAGGTCAAAAGGAATATGTATCTCGTTTATTAAAATGTACGAATATTATTACTGTGACGTAACAATACGTGAGTATAAGTACAGACATGTATAACTATGTGTTATAGGGGACAATGGCGGCATGTAAGGTTTCTTGCATGCGATGTCCTGACCTATTTAGATATTGCGTGCGCGAGAGAATGCTGATAATATACGTTGAATGTACATAATAATAACTATGTAGTCTTGGTTACACTTGGTCGGATTTAAATAATAATTATGGGCTCCGTTCATTTGAGCAGAGGTACGTTTGACAAACGTATCATTTTACAAACTTTCATTTCGCTAAAACGTATTTGTGCTCAAACCATTACATCTATCTATCTATAACTATATATAAAAGGCAAACTTGACTGACTTATAATATATCGACGCACAGCCGAAACTGCTGTACCTAGAAACTTGAAATTTGATACAGGGGTACTTTTCATGATGTAAGTGAGCACTAAGAAAGGATTTTCCGAAAATCGACCCCCAACGGGAAGAAATGGGGGGAGTAGCGGGAAACTAATTCTACGCGTACGAAGTCGCGAGCGTCCTCTAGTTTTAACATATACATGTTAAATTTTCCGTTTGGGGTCGATTTTCGGAAAATTCTTTCTTAGTAATTTTCCGAAAATCGGCCCCAAACGGGAAGAAATGGGAGGAGTAGCGGGAAACGAATCCTACGCGTACGAAGTCGCGGGCGTCCTCTAGTATTACATAGGTTACATGGGCTTATTAAATAAGTTAGGTTAAGTTAGACTTATGAATACATTTTTTAATGTCGCCTCCACTGTTTATCTAGGGACAAAAAAATATCCTTCTTCTTCGGCAGTTAGATAAAAAATCATTTTTTCACCAACCTAATATAAAAAGGTACCTGTAATTTTACAGTGAACATAAAACCGACTATCGGTGTCTTGACGGACTCAGTTTCGCGAAAACTTTAATTCAGTGATGAAATTTCAAGTAATGGCGGACCGTAAAAACGTCTTCATAATAAAGTTAATATATTCCTCGTTGCTCAAGACAACAAACAAAATTTGTAGAAAAAATCCCGAGTATCAAATATTCGTGGCCGCCTTGAAATCCAATAATTCGTTATAAGAAAGTTTGTTGGCTACGGAGTTAGGGACGACTTTCTTTGACCCGGCGTTATTAGTTATATTCGGAACACGATTTGAAACTGACATCTTTCAATTTGTCTTATCTTTTTTTGATTTTATTTCTAAGTGAATCTTTATACTTAGTGTAGTTAAAGTTTCAAGTCAACAAACTTGAAAACAATCTTGAATCCATCAAATCAATCTTAAGTAATTGATTTTAATAGAAATAAAATTGTATTTTAATAAAATTGAATAATAATAAAATTGTATTTATAACTCTCTCTCTACGTATGTAACTATTTGTAACTTGACAATATAAGAAAGCTAGTATTGTAAGGTAATTAGGCAATTTGGTTAAGCAGAGTAATTGCAGTGCCCTTACAGGGTTTATGTTGATCCAATAGTATTTAAGATCTTTGTAACTACAACATAAGGCAATAAAATATATGACTATGACTATGACTATTTAACTTTTTTATTTCAAAATATTTATGCTTTAAGTGATCGATAACACCGTCATATTCTTTAATCTACAGTCAAGCAGCAGTGTTCGCATTATTGTGTTTCTTTGTGCGGATAAGACAACCAGTAAAATAACTAACATAGCGGCATTGAATCTTAGACTTCAGGGTTAGGAATGAATTAGCAGCAGTGATCGCAATAGGTACAGTATATTTACCTATAGTTCGCAAACGGACATAATATAGAGTGGTTGCAACCGGGTGAAATATTAATTTATTTTATTGAATTCCGGATTTCCGGTATTTTTCTGGTACTAGTCGTAATGCTAAATATCGGCACGGCACGGCATCCACTTATAATTCTGGGATCCTAGTAAAAAAGGGTACAAGTCGACTTAACTCGTAATAAAAAAGGGTATATACATGAACGGAGTATACTAGACTTTAAACCTTTTTCACTTGATCTTCAGATGACTTATACCCTTTTTTACTAGGATCCCAGAATTATAAGTGGAGGCCGTGTAGTGCCGGGTTTAGAATGTTGCCAATCCATGTCTTCCCATGGATGTCGTAAGAGACGACTAAGGGACTAAAGGCTGTGTAGTGCTGTTAGGCGATGGGTTTGCAACCTGTCACTAATACACTGGATAACATCTTAGCCTGGTTGTGCAAAATGTGGTCACAGAATTATCAACAAGTTTTTGGAGTTGTTGGTAAGTCTGTGGCTCTGCCTACCCCACTCTGGGAATGAAGGCGTGAGTTTATGATTGATTGATTGACTTAGGACATCAATCCAAAACATTTTCGATATCAATAACGATCGCAGAAAGCATCTTCTCTCAGCCAACTGTATATAATATGCACAGGGTTCATTGCATACAGCACTAAATTTGATATGCAAAAAAATAATCATAACAAAATTCTGAATAACAATAAAATCTGCTCAAAAAATTAGCATCAAAAACTAACCTAACCTGAACTACAAAAAACTAAGTGGGCAAATAAATTAATAACTCAGCGACTATTCCCTGGGCGGCCAGTCGCTGGGTTAGTGTTTTTGTCAATCGGTTTATTATTTTCAATTTTAAAATTTACATTATTTATAAAAAATACCGTGATCAAAAGGTCAATTCCTAAAAGTACAGTTGCAGAATAAAAACTTTCGTCACTTTTCGACTCTACTGGGTCGAAAAAAAATATGGGTCCTTACATCCTCAAGTTAGATCATTTTATTTAAAGAATTTTTTTTTTCTATTTTTAAACAGAAACAAAACTGTATTTAAATATTTTCTAAAATTAACTTGTCTCACACGGGAATGAAACCAGAGGGGCTATCAAGCCCTCAGGTGAAAATTGAAAAATAAACACTCGCTATAATTAATGTTAGATTTCACGATCTTTTTTATATTTCTAAGACCAAATGTTTATTAGAGAGATTTTATCCTGAACAATAATCCTATCGATTAGTCGAATAAAATATGGAGTGTTTATTTTTTAAATTTTTAGCTGGTTCGATTCCCGGGTGAGACTAGCGAATTTTACAAAATCTTTGAATGTAGTGTTGTTTCTTTTTAAAAATAAAATAAGGTTTCCAATGATCTTACTTATGGATTTAAGGCAGTATATCAATGTTGTGAAGGTCAAAAAGTGACGAACCTTTTCATACCGCGACTAAATAGTCATGATCCAATTTGACTACGTCACGACAAAATGGCCGTCGAACAAAGTACATTGGTTTAAACCAACTCCTGCCCCTAGTTTCATGATACTCTTATTCAATAGCAGTTCCTTTGAGCCGACGGGAATAAATTTTTACTTCAAAGCTTTCGGCAATAAAGAGGTTAGCCGATAACAGGGGTTTTGTTATGTAGATCTTCGTTACCGCTCTTTTGGCCTTTTCAGAGTTATTATTGGCCTCCTTTTAGTAAAAAAAACGTGAAGGTAAACAAAATTAATCTGTTTTTTACGGCTCGCAACTTTGAACGTTGTTTTGCAAGGTTGAAAGGAAGTTTACTGTCCTAAAGATTTTATTGTTGTGCTGGGGATTAAAACTTTACTTGAATAGCTTAAGTTTGGAGTTCGATAAATTTTGCCATTCGAGCGAGTTACAAATTGACACGGAAATACCCTCGTCGTGTCACATAATTCCGTTTTTAATGTGTAAAGAATTATCGTAAATTAAATCTACATTTTTATTGATAAACTTCGTCATGTTTGAAGTTTGTCAGGTTTTTCAATTGTTGCCAATTTAGAAGGAGCTTCATTTCAATATTAATATACAGATAAAATATGAAAATATGTTTGTAACTATCGAAGGTTAATAAGAACTATCATAATGTTTAAAACTTCGGTTTCAATATAGAAGCGAGCTAAAAAAGTGTAGTAAAGGCCCAGGACAATTTCATATTTGTAGAACCAAGCTCAAATTCTTGAATTAAGGGACCGACAAACAATCCGATATATCAGCCTGTACAAACACGCCGATTGAACGACATAGATGTAATAAATCTGCAGAATTGCTTCCGGGTCCAGTGCCGCTGAAATACTGCCAGCTGATCCACATATATGTCTATATATAACAGTTGATTGCTTGGTTAAGACATCACTAAAGCCTCGTTCACATGAGGTACATATAGAAACCCAGTTTCTACTATCGGACTCAAAATGGCGACTAATTGGCGCGTTTAAGCCAAATTTATATTTTATTTAGCAGCACGCAGGTATATAATGTTAGTGTTAAGTGAATAGTCTTATCTGTCTGTCAAAGTGTTTATTTGTAAACATAGGTAAAACTAAAACCGTTCTGAAAAAGATTTGTTGGAACACTATGTTTTGCCATTTAGGTAATAAAAACCTGATGAGAATTACAGTTTCTCGAAAGTACTTTACTACTTTGCTACGCTAGGACAATTTTAAATTATGGAAGATTTTTTTAATTTTTAAATCAAATTTTTCCAGCAGGAAATTCGAGACTGTAAGTATTTAAGCATTATCACAATATTGTACGAAAAATTTAGTTTTCATTCTAGTTGCTGTTTGTCTGTATCTCTGTCAGCGGGCTGTATCTTACGACTTATAACCCGTAATTACTAGTCGGTCGAAATTTTCACAGGTCGTGTACTGTAGCCGCTATAACAAAAAAAAAGGGGGAAATCTCCCAATCTTAATTGTAAGGTTCGGAACCCTACGGTTATCTTGATACACTTTGTTCCAACGACAGTTTAACCAAGGGTAGTCAAGTCGACAATATTTAGACACTACGTTTTAAAACATGAAATTTCAAAAAAATCCAATTTCTCGGAGGTCCTTGTCTATAATAGCTTCCCCGTTTAAGCCGTTAGCAAAACTGTATTAAAAATAATTCACCAAACGAATACAACAGTGTGTTGGCGAGTTTGCGGCCAAACTGACATGTTAACACGACCTCGGTAGTCACACACAGTCAACACAAAACGTGGATTGTGTGAAAACTTCCATGCGTGGGTGGGTATATACAAGGTGGTGATTTATATGTGCGGTAGTTGCTCGCAGATTCTGAAGTATATAATCATTTTAAAAAAGTTATCCGAGGTACAACTTCTTCACCAGAATGGGCACTGGCTCTCTATTCTTCTCAGCAAAATCATACTGTTCGTATTGTTCCTAACTGGGCCACTGTCAAGTAAATAAGCTATCGTAACGTTGACAGGACGATAAAACATCAAATGCAATATGGTTTTACCGAGTCAAATAGAATCCCAGCAAAATTACGTTAACAAATAATTCACCAAACTAATACAACAGTTTGTTGGCGAATTTGCGGCCAAACTAATAATGTTCACACGACCTAGGCTCACACAGTCATCACAAAACGTGGATTGTGTGAACATATCCATGCGTGAGTACAAAGCGGTGTCTAACTATTTTTGTGCGGTCAAAGTTTGACTGTAGTGTGAACATGCGTTAATATTACAGTCATTTGGTAGAAAAAAAGTACCTGAAATATTTTCGGAGACTTTGCGGGGCTTGTACTTTGAAACTAGTAATGGCGCAAAGTGAAAATTCGGAACAAGCACATTAAAATCTATAAAATCACCAAATTTTAAAACTCTTGGAAAACTTTTCAGGCTTGCTTTTGAGCACCAAATTTTTTGAGTTTCCTATATTCAAACCACGGATAAAAAAATATTCATGCACCTTACTACTAACTGACGCGCAATACGCAAACGTGGCAAGTACAAGCCAGGCCTTAGTACTTATTTAAGCTCGTAGCTTGTAACAAGATTTATCACATAAACTGAAATATCCTGGCGCGAATATTTTCAAATCATAAATTACTCAAAGAGCCCAGATAAGAAGTGGAACTGCCGTTTTGCCAGACGAGCGCTCTGCCAACTGTTTTGCACAAACTGCGACGCAGAATATTAAGGTGCTATATAGCTATGCATGTACAAGTCGCGTTAAAGTGACAATTTGTGACGATGTTAAAATGATGTTTTTAGATGTTTGCTTTCTTATCACGCGAGATTTAGGTGGGAAGGGTATCCCCTTGAATCAATTACACTCGATCGAATGTAACATTTTATCAAATTTTATTTCATCGAAAGCTAATTTCTTCTGAAACCTTATTACTTTTAGGTTATCTTAAGCATGGGTTACATAAGTTAGTTTAGGTTAGACCAGTGACCAACAAAAAATTATAACTGCACGTGTAAATGCCTGTCGATGAAATAAAAATCCGGCGAAGACAACGTTCTATGAAATAAATGTTCGTGATTTGAGTCAGAAATTAGCTTTCAATGAAATTTGTAAGTGATTCAAGGGATACCCTACTCAAGTTATCGTAAAAAAATAATCAAACTGTGTCACTCTACGATTTTCTTCCTGAAGTCATTCCCCGTTTTGCTGATACATATTTTATCTTGACTCGTTCCCCTTTCGTCGACCTTTTCACCAAATTGATTAGCAACTTGTTATATTGTCTGTCTTTGTTTTGATCGCATTGTGTTTTTTTTTACTTCTGATGATGTTTCTCGTAATATTTTTTTATTTAATACGCAATACCTGTAGTAGTAAGTGACAGAACAAATTATAGAACGGTACTTACCTAAGGGATGGCAAAAGAAGCTTTGGTAGGCAACACAAGGTGGATAGAAGAAATAAAGACTACAGCGGGGACAAACTGGAGATGAGTTGCCAAAGACAGCAAAAAATGGAAGTCGTTGGAAGAGGCCTTTGCCAAGACGCATACAGAGTTGAGAGACATTTATTAAAACATTATCTTAAAATGTACTTGAACTATGCTATCTCAATTTTAGAATAAAGGGCTTTTTATGGTTATAGTCGCAGTTGTAATACTACCAGCAACTTTGTTTGTTTTTATTAACTGAGCGGTGCAATTTTTTATCTGTACGGGGAATTAAGCACCGATCATCCTGTATTCTTTCAAAACATGAATTGAATTTAAAAATTATCATACCTACAAACTTACGAATGCCATCTCAGATGACTGTTAGACCCTTTTTTCATTCGGTTGATAAAAAACAACGCGCATCAAACCATAGGCATAGACTAGTATTTTTAAAATGTATAGCATAAAACAAAAAAGAAAGAAAGAAAGAACGAAAGTATTTATTGCTACACAGAAAAATAGTACATAAAAAACATGGAGCTCTTAACTTTACTAGCTAGACATAATAAGTATAATAATATGGCATGAAACTTACAAAACAAAAGTGTTTCAAAACGCTGGTTTTCAGTCAGTCCCTCATACTATTCAAATTTACTATCTAGTGGGTGTTTAATGCTAAAAACTTAATAAGTATATTAAAATTCTATAAAAAAGGGGATTATAAAAAAGTAGCTAGTTCGTATTCGTTATGAAGAACTTATATATTCAAGAGAAATATTTCAAGATACGTCCAAGACATCTTAAAAAGGTCATACTTAATTAAAACCAGCAGACCTTGGATTGTTTCGACTCTTATCATTTACTCGGCAAATATAATAGTATTTCGAATATCCCAAGAGAGCTTAGCAGAGATCAAAGCATTTTTTTGGTCTCCAAGACAAGTAGCGGTCGACATTTCATTTTATATAATAAAACCTGTTTAGGTATTTATTGTCAAGTACGCCGCCCACTCAAGTCTACGTTAAGATCTGTCAAAGACATGAGGCCCTAGCCAAGATGCATTACGCTAACTAGCGTTTCTATTCGATTCGTTTTTAATCCAATCGCGTCACTGGTAGATCACGTGACTTTTCGTATCACGTCATCTACCAGTGACGCGATTGGTTTAAAAACGAAACAAATAGAAACGCTAGGTAGCGTCATGCATCTTGGCTAGGGCCTATGATAATGCCTCGAGGTTTTTTTAAATCCACCCCGTATGTTAAATTATTTGGCTAGTGGTATCAGTATCAGGTTAATTTAATTTTTAAGTATACGTTTAAAAACCTTTTCCTGATAATTATTTCTCTTCTATCAGACTTCACAAATAGAGGATGCTCTCGTTTCGTCGCTTTTTTATTTATTGATGGAGTTATTAGTTCGATAAAATGATTACGTCGATTTACCTACATAGAAGCAAAAATGCTTATTATTGATTTGTATGTAACATTTAGTTACAAGGTTTTTTTCGTAAACATAAAATTACAGATACAACTTAGAGATTGACGGTTTTATTTTTGAGAGATTTCTGAATCTCAATATTTAAACGTTTTCACCAAAGTAAAAGTATTTATTTATTAACAACTAAGATTTTATTTAACTAATACATTTTTTTTCGCAAGACATTGAATGATATCCGGGCCGAGATTCTAGGCAGTAAAAACTATTATCGTCTTTGACCTGATAACGTATTCTCAACATTTTGGTAGCTCGTATTTACTTGGCAGTAATGGCGACCGAGTTAAAAACAATACCATTTTATTGCCTAGAATATAGGCTCAGTATTTGTATGGTAAGAACTTTTTAAACTGGCTCGTTCTGTTAAACATATCTCTTTGGTATTCGGAGGGCTTATTGTCTAACGCACTCGCAATCACGATCGTTTTCATTTTGAAAATCGAAGTCTTGTCTGCATACAAAATGAAAACAATTGCTCCGCTTTGAAGCCAGTTGCGATTGCGAGTGCGTTAGACAATAGCCTTTCGGGTCACTTCATAAAATTCCTACTATATTTTTTATCATGTTTACAGCAAGCAAACAAACAAAATATTTGAAACCGCATGAATATACAACGAAAAACCACCCAAAACCTAATTTTGTAAAACCCACTGTTACAAAACATAATTTTCAACTCACAAGCTTATCATATACCAGCCATAATTTCAGCTCATTTGTTACTCTATCCCATTGCCTTGTCCTTTTATCATTATATTATAACCGAATATTGCAAATTTAGCCGACCAAAGGCAAAAGCTGACTGAAACAGAAAATGATACATGTAAATAGGCTAGCGTCCCATTTAATGTGGTACTATTCTTATACAAAGCAAACGCGAGCTAGCTCTAACCAACTGGTGTAACTTAAACTCTACACGCATTTGAATCTCATAGGGATTTAGTCTTTTTTACATTGGTTTGGTAGGCTCGGGATAACCAATGTCGAAGATACGAATGTTTACCCTATTCTAGCGTGAGCAGAGGTCATGTTAGACAAGTTCTATCGAGCGTAGTCGATTTCTAAGTGACGGAGAATAACTCCAGTGCTGTGTTGTGGGCTCGTAAATAAGGTAGCCAATTGTTTCCTACGGGAACCTATTGTCCCTTCATGTGTTATAGGAGGGGGTTACTAGGATTTGATGTGGTTTAGTTTGGATTTAGTGATACAGGGTGTTTTTTAATGAGCTTGAGTTTGGATTTGGTGTTACAGGGTGTTTATTTAATGTGATTGAGTTTGGATTAGTGTTACAGGATGCTTTTTTAATGAGCGTGTTTTGGATTTGGAGTTAAAGGGTGTGTTTTTAGGGTTCCGTAGTGAACAAGGAAGCCTTATCGTTACGCCATGTTTATCTGACCGTTTGTCCATGGTTTTACTCAGAGAATTTTGGTTTCTAGTGCCAAAAAAACTTAACAGCCAGTCATTATGTAACATTATTACTCATGACAATGATAATATTTAACCGAGCATTATGTGTAAAAGATATGAGCTAAGTCGAGTGATTTCCTCCACTCTTTTCCTGTGATCTTCATATAACCCATTTAGATTTAGGATAACAGTTTTTTTTATTGCAACGAGAAGGCACACGAGCACTCAGGTTACGTGATGCTAAGTGGGATCTGAGATCCATAGACATTCGAATTCTCAAGACTACAATCTCTGGACTGCAATCCTAAGACTCCAAAAGCGTTGCTAACCCTGAGGACTAAAATGGAATGCCTCTGTGCTAGTAATTTCACAGGTATACCCACAGAACAGAAAACGTGTGGCATAGTTATGCGGAGTTCAGCATAACCTACCATATTTTTGCCGCGATCGCTTATTTCGATATTTTGATATTTCTAAAATAGGAAATAAACCCAGGAGCATGCCTTATTGTGCTATTTTGGAGTGTAAAAACGATAACCGCATCAAAAACATTTTCCATGGTGGCGTGTTTTTATGATAGTTTGAGTATTGGTGACAACAGGTCTGATTCTAAGCGAAGCTCATGCCACTTCCACTGTTTTTTCTATTCCGTGGGTATACCGGATCACAATAATGCGAACACTGCTGATTGGAAACAGGTTCAAGGATAAGATGGAATTAATAATCTGGATGGGCCCTGCATAACGTCCTACCACTTTAAAAATTCTATTGTAATAATTAAGTTAACCAGCCATCAACCTAAAAAAAACAAATGCCATCTAATAGAATTTTACCATTTTATACATGTTAGAAGATATTTATATGTAAAGTGAGTTATTTGTCGTGGGGGCCGTATCTCGACGCGGACGGACGGAGTTCCGTTGTTTCCGCTTACTGCCCAGAGAAAGAGATAAACATACTGGAAGAACCTTTTACCCCCTATATAACAAGTCTAACGAAAAGCAAAAAAAACCCAATTGCGGTTTGGATAATGTCGTCAAAGTAATGTTACTTATCATGTATTTACTTTTTATTTCGCCAATTTTACATTTAAATAATTTTAGTATAGCCTATGACACTCTAGTGGTTAAGACGAATCTAACTACGTATAATTTATAAAAATCGGTTTAGCCGTTTAGTAGTTACGAGTGGACATTGAGTCGGACATATATACGAGTCAAACACATAACCCTCCTTTTGGGCTTTGCCGCAGTCGGGTAAAAAGAGGAGTGTAATACATTTTATAATGTTTAACTGTGTCTTTGTGTCATCGTATCACCCAATCGGATGGACCGATTTGGACGCGGTTTAGTTTAACTAGAATGGTTGTTTCATAAAAATCTGTTTAGCCGCTAAAAAGATATCAGCTCTAAATGACGGGCTCAGATTGATATTGAGATTTATTCATCTATTTAAAAGTTATATCTTTTAAGTACATTTTATATTCTTTGTACACGTCGAGCACACGATTGAGGCTAGCGTCCTAAAAAAATCCAATTTGTCCGTCATTTACATTATCAGAAAACATTGAACACATATTTTTTCTTTTGTCATTTGAACAAAAAATGACGAAGATAAAGTGCGTTGAATTTTCGCGTGACGTCACGCCGTGGCAGACTTTATACCACGTTGTGACGTCACGAGCCTCACTCCCGAAATTTTATGCGCTATATTTGACAATTTTGATTGATTTGATAAAACAACAAAATACGTGTTCAATATTTTTTGATAATCTTACTAACGGACTAATTAGAATTATTATTATTTTACCTAGGACTCGCCCCTCTTCTATACAAAAACAGCGGAGAATAATTAAATATGTTGACCTGTCAACTGCAATCCAATTTATCTGACAAATCAATTTCGAGTGTAATTAATATGGAAATTATCTGGCGGTCGAGAATGGTTTGTGCTGATCGAATTATAGATGATTAGTTCATGATAAGTCATTAGTTATTAACGTTTCATTTTAGAATTTCGAAAAGCTATGCTTGTCCACGTAGATTTCGACTATCATTATTATACATTTTCTGTGATGAAAAGTAGCATAATATGTTAAAACAGGGTATAAGTTATCTCCATTTTAAATTTATCCAAATACGTCCAGCCGTTGCAGCGTGAAAGAGTAACAAACCAACACAAACTTTCACATTTATAATATTTAGTAGGATAGAATTGCAGTAAATGCAACAGGCAACCTTTTTTCTTGTTTCTTTGCGTTGTATTCGAGTTAGTAGAAATACTGAAAATGCTTAAAAAGGCTGCTGCTGCTACATTAAAAGCTAAAGAGTTTTTCAATCTACGAGTAATAGGATCTGAAAATAGCAAGTAACATACTCTTGGGCAAAATGTAAAACGTTATAAAGTTTGGAAACGTGAAGAAGTTTGTTGAAATAATCTGTTACAATTTTGAGTAACTCTTGACAGCATAAAATGTGTTTTAGTGGTTTAAATGTATGAAGACGCGCCCCGTCACTCAATTTGATTTTGAACGGTTGTTGTAACATATCAAGGTTGTGACAATGTTTGTGAAATCCACAAGTATTTACCAATAAAATGTCAACCTTCAGTATCAGATATCCCGCGGAATCTCTAATAACGTTTGTCCTAACGCATCGTTTATCCTAATTATAGTTTGTCCTATACAGGTTTCCAAACGAGTCAGACAACTTTTTAATTCTACAAAAATATCTGCGGTTATTACTATAGGATAAATGTAAATTCGGACAAACGATGCATTAGGACAAAATAAATGACAATTAGGGATTCTAATATAGAGTTCCCTTCAGAATCATCATTGTGGGTTTCCATTTTATTGCTAAATAATAACATGGATGGCACATTTTTGCGTAATTGTTGCTTTGTAAAATGAATATGCCGTAGCCAATTAAGCTGACAGCTTTATACACCCGTCGACATTGACATATCACGACAACTTTCTTCATGGTCTTGAGAGCAATGAAACCCTCGTTCCAGCCGCCTCTATCAATTTTATATCCCCGTACTTATTATCCTGTTGACGTGTCTACCACCAATATGATCTATGGCAATAGCTTCTCCATTGTGTGCGTATTTTTGTTTTGCTTCGTATTATACTGTCAACAGAAGATAGTTGTGTCCTTTTTGCACAAAAGAATTCCTCCTCTGTATTAGCATAGGGACTGCTAACTCGGTCGGAAATCCTCTCTAAGTTTGGAGGCATGATAAAAATGTCCTTTTTATTTGCTGGGATGCTTTTTGATTCGGTCAGTGTTTAGTAGTTGCAGTGTAGTGTTGTGTTTGAGTATAAGTATCGTGTAACGTGTTATTTTATTATTAGTGTCGGGATTTATCTTGTCCTTATTAGACACGACGCGATAGATAGATAGTCGGTAGTGACCCTGCCTACGAAGCTACTGGTCCCGGGTTCGATTCCCGGTATGGGCAAATATTTGTGTGTTGAGCACGAGTATTTTTTCTGAAACTTGGATGTTTTCTATGTATTTAGATATTTATATCTTTATAAAAGTATTTATATCGTTGTCTAGTATCCATAGTACAAGCCTAGAGCTTAGTTTGGGACTAGGGTCAATTTGTGTGAGATCGTTCCTTGATATTTATTTATTTATTTATTATTTATCCTGTGTTATTACGACGGATTTACTAACAAATATAAAAAAACGTACTTATTAAACTTATTTTTTTCTGTTGTGTCGTGAAAACGGTAAAACATACAAGTTTAAAATTTGGTATGATTATAGTAAACACCCTGAAGAAAAAAAACAAATACATGGTTAAGTTTGAGTTGAGCTCGCGCTGATTCGATTTAAATTGGAGTATAATAATACTCTAATAGTAATATTTAACAAATTTTGTCTCTGTTTATATTAATGAATAATGACTGAATTAAATAATCGAGTTTGCATATTTTAATTAAACAGTGAAAAACAATCACCGCACTGCAACACCAATTTATTTCCTATTATTTCATTTACAAAAAATTACACACAACAGTCTTTTGTCGCCTTATGTATTAGAACGTATTTAATCGTTATCGAAAATATTTAGAATTGCCGTAAGCTGCCGGACGGTCGCGTCGAGCGCTTATATATATTCCATTCATTTGTCAGTTTTCGAAAATCGTTTACGTTAACGTTTAGCATCTTATTTAGGGCCACTGAACGCCTCTACAAGAGTCATTTAACGCTTATGTTAGCGATTTTCGAAACTAATAACATGTATTGACGTAAGCTGACGATCTTTTACGTCGGCCGTTCATGTCAATTCTATACATTTGGTCACTTTTCGAAAATCATTAACGTTAATGCTATCCTATACCTACTGATAAAGGCAATCCGTTCCTGTGGCCACGTGTTTCAGCATTTCCAAACCTAGAACACTTCACACTTTAGCCCACAGTATTGTATTCGTCAGCGTTCTCCAAAAATATTTCGCACACATGAAGTCCTGTTTAGTATTCAGCCACTGGCGCGATAGTTTGAGAAACAATTTGCAACTGACGTTTCGATCCTCGCCGTACGTTACGTGCTGGCGTTACGCAAGTTAGGAGCTGGAGGTAGTATTAGCCTAGGATGTGGTCGAGGCTAAAATATGTGGTTTTTTCTGGAGGTAGGACCAGCAGACTTATTGCCTAACGCAATCGCAATCGATTCGCCTTCGGACTGTCAAAACAATGAAAGTCCGAAGGCGAGTCTGCTTTCAAAATGAAAACAACTGTTCCGCTTTGAAGTTGACTGCGATTGCGAGTGCGTTGCAGGGTAATAAGCCTGCTGGTCTCATACGCAATTCCTAATAATATTTATCCTAACGCATCGTTTGTCCGAATTGTCGTTTGTACTAAACATTAATATCTGTGGTTCGATCAGGTTAGGGATCTCATAGTCACAACTGTCATAAGAAAGTACAATTTATCGATAAATCAATATCGTTCGGAAGTCCCTAGGACAATTTTATTCGTGCCACAAAAACTTCTATGTCTGATTAGGACAAATGACGATTAGGGATCCCAATCTAGACAACATTTACCAAGATTTCGAGGGATGTCACACGAGCGTTGCCTGCACGTTGCGTGGTCGCCACTGCGATGTTCTACTAAAAACACTTGCGTCGCTCTGTCGAAATCACAGCGTCGCGACGACGTAACGTACCGGCAACGTTAGTGTGGCATCGCTCTTACAAGTAGAGTTCTTTTAGTTTTTCTTGATCATTGAAACTGAAATTAAGTCCGTTTGACTCTGATGCAACATTTTTATTTTAAATCATAACTATGGATACCTTAAAAGTCTAATAGCAGATAACGATATACAGCTCAGTACTATTAATAGTTTTATCTACATCTATATCATGTTTTTAAAAAACTTCCCTATAATATGTTCGGAAACGATAAGCAATTGGCCTATATTAAGAAACCTGTATCTGTGGTTGTATTTTAATGTTAACATTAAAGTATCTTATGTCATTAAAGTATCGGTTATAGATGTGGTATCATCTTAATGTTCGCATTTAAGTATCGGGGATGTATCGTTTATCGTGTATTAATGCCTCTTATTATGCGCCAGTCACATAAACTACTAAAGTTTTAGACAAGGGTTACACGATCAGTTTGGCGTCAGTTCAGTCCGTGCTCGAAAGGGACGCAGCTATATTAACATAATAGCTGCGTCCCCCTCGATCATGATTGAACTGACGCCAGACTGATGAAATACTGAGCGTGTAACCGATGTCTTACTGTACAAGCCTAGAGGCTAGTTTAAAACTAGATCATGTGAAATATTCCTTAATATCTATATATCGCTCACCTAATAATAAACCGGCTTAACTCAAAAAGCGTAAATTGTGGCAAATTGAGTTCAAAGTTTACAAAGTCATAATTCCGTACTTGCCACGTATATCTTGGAGCCGATAATGGTTAAAACGTAGTTTTTTTGGATTACCTACATACTTTACACTATTTACTCAAACTTCTAGTTAAAAACAAGGGTACATGTTTGTATTTAAGATTTATTATAAAGTAAACAAAAAAAGTTACGAAGATATGTCTCTTTATTGTAAAAATAATCACAAAGTTTTTATAACTAAAAAGACTCAACTCTAAATGAAGCAGTTTATGTGGAATAATAAAGACAAACAGAGACGTACATTTTGCGTTAGATCATTTTAATAATAAAGATATGTTGGTTTCCTTGTATGAATGTCGAATATCGCGTTTTATTTTTAATTTGGGGTTGATAAAACGTGGTGTAACTCATGAATACCTGAGATTTATCATTAGTAACTTATCATTAAACTATAGTTTGTCCAGTAAAAAACGTAGTAAATCACCTGCCGGGTGCTCACTAGCGAGCAGTAACTGTTACTGTTGCAATCGTGATGTGTACGCGGCTCGCGAGCCTGTTCTCTACTAGAAGCTCGTTACTGTAACTGTTACGGTTACAGTTACAGCTCTCTAGTGAGTACCCGGCTTAACCCATTTAAAAACCTAGAAGTACTTGATACCTGTTAGCTTTTAACTGTTAAATAGAGCGCGCAGGGTGGCGTATGGTAAGGAGTTTTGGTCACTTGCGTTCGGCCGAGGATCCGTCAACCATTCGCAGTTTCACCGATCAAAACAAATGTAAGACGCAATTATTAATAAAAAGGATGAAGTATAGACGATTACAAATTCATGACTGCAATTGCATTGTTAATCCTGAAGACTTGATGGTATAATTCTACGCTTGTTACTTCACCAATTAGTTGTGTAATCCTAAACTGAACCACAACATAGCAAACACTTTTGCTTAGCTCTAGGTTTATAAGCACGATGATGGTAGTAATGTGGTTGGATCCCGCACAAGGCCCTACCACCGCTTAAGCAGCTATACTATTTACGTAATTTCAAAAAATAAGAATGATTTGGTATCCTTCATAGCCTGTCGATTGATGATTACTTACAAATCAAAACGGACAAGATTAACTCCATCCGGATATTGTCATGTCAGTCAGGCTGCGCCAGCGTCTTGGATTAGTTTATACCGACACTACAAGATACTATGCTTTGTTGTTACAGCGTAAAGGTACAGGGGCTCTAAACAAAATGCAAAACGCTAACGTAAACGATAAAAAAAACAGTCAAAATGTATGTAAATACCAAAAAAAAACTTTAAAAACAGCGAAAGTCCGGCAGCATACGTCAATCCTATACATTTTCAATAACGCAAAATGCAAACGCTCTTCTTGTCTAGCGTCCAAAAACGGTCACTGTACTAACACTAACCCCCTCATTTATAATTATCTTCACAGCAGAATATTTACGGTCAAATTTTACAAGTTTCCTCTAATTTTATCTTATTATATTTTTATTCTTCAGATGTTTATTTATTTTACAATAAATTTAGTCATGTCACTTTAAAAAAATACGTTATAATTCAATGCTAAAAGGACATTAATTGATAATCTTAAAACTAGACTGCCTTATGCCAAATGATTCTGGCCATTGTTGGACATTAGTTTCATTTAACAGGAACGATATGCAAAGTTTTGATTTAAATTTTCCTAAAGATTGTAGGTACCGTTATTTATTATTATTTAACATCCTTTAATGTCCCACTGCTGGGCAAAGGCCTCCCTTCCTTCCACGTAGCCCTATCTTGGCATGAAGGCATCAAGCGCATCTCGTCAACGTCATCTTGGTCTGCCGCAAAGGTGAATTTTATCGCGTGGGACCCATTTGGTAGGTACACACTTTAGCCCACAATTCCTCTGGCATGCGACAAACATGCCCAACCCATTCCCGTTTGAGCTTGACGGCTGCTTGGGCTACATCAGCTATTTTAGTTTTGGAGCGTAGTATTTTGTATTCCAGATGCGGTCTGTTAATTTGACTCCCAAAATGCTACGCTTCATGGCTCTCTGACAATCTTTGATGTCAGATTCCTGACTATTTGTCAAAGACCAAGTCTGCGCTCCTTAGGTGAGGATCGGAAGAATGCACATGTCCATTAGTTTACGCTTAAGTGACGTTGGAAGGTTTACCTTCATCGACAAATAACTCCTCCAGGCGTTATCGGTGCGTTTTGCGACCTCCTGGTATTGTAATATATACCATTCTCTTCCTCCACCCGTCGACTGGACGAGCGTGGTGGGTTAATCGCCCAAGCCCCTCCAAACATGGCTCATGACCAATAGTGGAGAAAGTAGGTACAGTTACCAAGTTAAACACCTAGCAGGTACCTACTTTCTTCTCTCTTTCTCTCTTAAACTATGTTTTGAAACAAGATTTTACTTGGAGTAACTTAGGCGTATTATATAATATTATCCCTGTAGAACAACATGATAACCGCAAAAACCTAATTGTACGGGGAAAAAAACATGATTTTGTTGATAATCTTTTGAATATTACGCATAGACAAAATGATTTGATGAAACATACGTAACATATGCCAGAATGGAGGTATTTCAAAATTAAGAATGTAGTAAATATCAATTATATTTATGTCAAGACCAAAAAAATAATTTTTTCTCTATCAAAGCAAATATTTTAAATTTTATTTAACTGATTAGATATTAAGATACAATTAGGTAAATATATTATGAATAAGCTGATATAAGTTTATTCTCGTAAGTATCTCAAATCTTCGTTTTGGTATTGTAAATGCGTGTACCATTATCTCGTGATTTACCTGCGTAAGATTTTCTAACGCATTTATCTGTTTTGTGGAATCTTGAATACCTAGCACCTGCTTGCCGCATGATACCTTACCCATGTTTAAATTAAATAACGCTTTATTTTGTGTAGTTGCGTTATTAGTGAAACGAAATAAACACAAATATGTCACGAAGAATACGATAAATTTCATTTAATAAAAGCTGATGTTACAATGAAACTATAGAATATGACATAATGTAACTAATAAATTGACATATTACAAAATAGCCACAACAAAATGTCTCATTACATAAAAATAAACTGTCGTTTGTCAAGATGATACAACGAACGTAAAATAGATTTTAAAAATGTAACGCGCTAAGTATGATTGCTTCGCAAAGTCTGGAAAATTTTGTACAGTAAAACGAATTAACTCAAAATGTGCGCATACTTCACAAAAGATATTCGAAAATCTTACATTATCTTTATTGAAATATCGATATAACTCCGATTGCCACTCGCAAGCGCCTTCCCCCTTCCACGGCGACTGGCTCATGTCTGAAGTAAGCCGCTTTAGCACAAAACAAACTTAGCGAATATGTTAAAAATGAAACGCGTTAACTAAGGCTATCTCTTTTTCTCGCCCAATTTTGGCCGTTCTAAGAAAGAGACATGAGAGTCCTATTGGATTAATGGCGTTTTATGACTAAAACTCATTTTTTCAAAATTTTGAGTTAAGCCGGTTTATTATTAAGTGAGCGATATATAAAAAGGCAAACCTGACTGACTTATATATCAACGCACAGCCGAAACTATTGTACCAAGAAACTTGAAATTTGGTACAGGGGTTCCTTTCATGATGTAAGTGAGCACTAAGAAAGGATTTTCCGAAAATCGACCCCCAACGGGAAGAAATGGGGGGGGTAGCGGGAAACTAATTCTACGCGTACGAAGTCGCGGGCGTCCTCTAGTTTTAACATATACATGTTAAATTTTCAAGTGAATTTCTTGTTGATGCTGAAATTCTGAAACACACTGGAGGGAATATAATCTGAACGGACAAAGGAACGCCTAGTGTATGAAAAGGACACGCTGCGAGCGGACATTTTGCTTACTGCACCGCTCATTATATTTAATTATTTAATTAAATTAAACACTTTGCGTTATCTAGCTCGCTATTGTCCCGTGTTTAAATAACGTAGGCAAACTGGAGATGGAATTTTTGATAATAAATGAACGGTGTTGTTGCTGACAATTCAGACTACTATGATATACATTCATAGATACACAGATATAAATAAAATAAATAAATATCAAGGGACGATCTCACACAAATTGACCTAGTCCCAAACTAAGCTCTAGGCTTGTACTATGGGTACTAGACATCGATATGAATACTTATATAGAGAAATAAATACTTAAATACATAGAAAATATCCAATACTCAGAAACAAATACTCGCGCTCATCACACAAATATTTGCCTATACTGGGAATCGAACCCGGGACTGCTAGCTTCGTAGGCAGGGTTACTACCAACTAGGTTATAGCGTCGTCTATATACATAGATATATAAAGATGTACCTAAAATATTACTATTTTTATACTGTTTATTATTGGATTTGCAATTATTTATGTAAGGTAAAGTAGATAGACTTACCTTTGCCCAACCTCAACCTCAGGAACCTGGCAGGTTTAGGTTTTAACAGCTCGTAATATAACACAAAGTGACTAGATATACTGCTGCAGCTGCTTGCATAGTGTTTTTTCAAGTTAAAATGAGATCAGCAAACACTTCACTTTGTTTTCATACATTTTGTTGTCAAAACCAGTTTTTTATTACAAAAACAATGTCAAATGAATGAGCTACCAAAACGTTTTAAATAATTTATTAGTTTCTTTATGCAGTAAGGATTATAATTAAAAATAAATCATAAAAATTATAATGTCAATAATACTTCTACTTCAGAAATTCAACTTTATCTAAAACTAAGTAGAAATTTTATTCTACTTCTACTTACGTCAGATATAATTCTATGCTTCTGCTATAGCTCCCACTTTTTATGCTTAAAAAGATTGAGCAAACGATAGACTGAAAATTTAATTTCACCTTCACTTTTGACGAACCCCGATCCGTGGGCACAATCGCGCCATTGATTCGGCGCTTCATGTGTTTCTTTTTGTTCCTGTCGTATATGCATGTCCAGCAGTTATATTTAAAAAACCGGACAAGTCCTATCCAACGACACCCTGGGGTAGACGAGAAAAAAAAACATCCCCACGTTACGTGTAGGGGAGGTACAATAAAAAAAATTTTTTCAAGATTTTATTTTACCACCAACCAATTTTGTTGGCGTGATTCATATGTATATTCATGCCAAATTACAGCTTTCTAGTACTAAGAGTCTCTGAGCTAGACTGCGGACGGACGGACGGACGGACATGGCGAAACTATAAGGCTTCCTCGTTTGACTACGGAACCCTAAAAATGCCCCTACCACACAAGGTTTACGTTTCAACATCGAAGGTACACAAGCTTTTGATGTCCAATTAATAATTCCGTCATCCCTAATTCAAGCAGATATGAAACTCTTCTCAACCCACTTACGAAAAGGGGATTATTCCCGAACTTCCCGCAATCGAAAACATTCAATTAGTTCATACATGCATATTTATTATAAGATAGAGCGTTTCAAACTGTGGCACACTGAGAACTGTGTCGCACACTGTGCGGTTACAAGCCTCTGTTCCTTTATTAGAGTGGCCGGCGTTCCCTAGCTGGAAAGCGGTAAGTCAAGAGAAACAAACAAAGTTGGGAGCTGGGGGGGAAGGTCGTAGGTCGGCTAACCGCGGGGTAATGTATGAGAATAGACGGCCAACTTATTTACTGCCTTGTTCATAGCTTTATTTTTCATACTAAGCACAATGAGAGGGTTATATGACTATAATCACGGATTTAGTTTCTCTTTTTGCGGTTTCTCGCTGTGTTCTTGGTGTTTTGTGGCTAGAAAGAATTTGTTTCGTGATACAGATCGTTGTATTTGTCATATTATTATTTAGCTTAGGTTTGCGGGTTTAGTTTATAAGTTTGGTTTACGTTATTATTAAATAATCGTATCAGAACTTGTTTTGCGGAATCCGTTATTAAAAGAAAAGAGTTTGTTAAATATTTTTTGTTCTTTCCTCGGTATTTATCACAAAAATATAATAATAATAATAATAATATCAAGGGTCGATCTCACACCAATTGACCTAGTCCCAAACTAAGCTCTAGGCTTGTATTATGGGTACTAGACAACGATATAAATACTTATATAGAGAAATAAATACTTAAATACATAGAAAACATTCAAGACTCAGAAACAAATACTCGTGCTCATCACACAAATATCTGCCCTTACCGGGATTTGAACCCAGGACCGCTAGTTTCGTAGGCAGGGTCACTACGAACTAGGCTAGCGCGTCGTCTCAATATTAAATTGGGTTTGAATTGCTTTTGAGATTTATTGCATAACAATAATTGATGATTCCAAAACTGATTCATCTGCCTATTAATCATTTTCATACTTTTAAAACATCATACCTTACATCATCTCTCCGCATACAGTTTCACCGCTACTAATGTACGGGGTGCTCTGAATTCCGCGCGTAAAGGCAGCCATTGATCGGGCCTGTTATAAATCACCCGGCACGTTTACACGTCGCGCCGCCGGTTTGGTGCATTTCATGAGTGTATGTATGTAAAGCACGTTCAATTTTAATAAATATTAATGTTAATTGTATCAAATTAAGATAATATAAATCTTTAAAAGATTTTAAGAGACACACGTAACTTAATAGCTCTCTAATGGTTGACATAACTTATGTACCTAATCCTAATTTCGTTTGCTGTTATCTACCTATTTTCTGTTGACATAATATGTCTGTGTGACCCGATAATCGTTTCTCTGAATGACAATAATGGTCCAGCATGATTAACTATGATTAACTATGATTAACTATGGTTAACTATTAACTATTAACTATTAACTATTAACTATTAACTATTAACTATTAACTATTTTTAACTATTTTTATTTTTTTATTTTTGTTATTATTTTTATTAACTATTTTTATTAACTATTTTTATTTTTAATTCACACAATACAAAAACGTAACATAAATAATAAAATCCGGAAATTGTTATTATGATTCAAAAATTTGTCAGTAGGTACTATGAGCGTTCCCGGTTAGTACTCATGATTTTTAGGGTGTCTTAGTCATCAAGGAATCCTTATAGTATCCGTCTGTCCGTCTGTCCGCGGTTTAATTTAGACATTCTTGCCTACAAAACTGTTATTTGGCATACTGCTGGCTGGCTGTTACTTAAATTAAAGCTGCAAAATAAAATCTATATACTTTTGCCCAGTTTTTTCTTGAAATTCAGTTTTCCAAAATTGAGAATTTCGATGATTACTAATCGTTACTCATTTGGATTGACACCCTGTATATTGGTGTATGTCGTCACATCACTAGCGGCCAAACCCTATATTCAATCCGCGGATAGATAAGGCTTACTTCGGGTTAAAATTTGACACTTGCCCATACAAAATGTGTCAAATTTTAATCCGAAGTAAGCCTATCTGTCCGCGGTTTGAATATAGAGTTCGGCCATAGATATACCGGTATAAGTGGCTATTACTACCAAATTCATGCAAATGTTATGTTAAACCGCTTATTCCTTGGACCAGTACTGGAATAGTAACTGGTCGATTGACAGAGATATATGAGGAGATATTAAACTGAAAAATTACATAACCCCCTTTTCTAAGGCTTCGTCTTAAGCGAGGTGGGAATTTCTTATCCGGCATTATATTACTAGGTTGTTCAAGTTTAAGAAAATACTGTTACTTAGTATTTACAGTATATAAGTACAGTCTGCAGCACAAGTAGGTGGACAGTCGAAGAGCTCAAAATCTTTACATAACGAATATGAAGAAGAGTATGAAGTCTTTTTGTATGTAGTTATGTACGGTTCGATCGAGTTTACGATATTGCAAAAAAAACCTAAATACAAATATTAATATAATCGCTCTTTCGCCATGTAGGTATACCGCGATAGTTGAAAATGTATGTGTAAATTATTTTGTATATCTTTTGTATTGTAATTAGTTTACCTAAGAATTTTTTCGGTGGTTTTTATGGACTAAAACTAGTAAAATAAAATTAAGTTGCTTGTAAAGTGCTAAACAGAACCTCTAGGGCTTAATAGGTCTTCCAAAGGTGTTGTTACGTCAAGAATTAAGCGCTTCGTTATTTTGTTACTACTTTGTTTTATGACAGGGTATTTTACCTACAAGACTAAAGGGTTAACGATTTTTTTTAATGTAACTTAGTTTAAAATACCTATTTTCAAAAAATCTTTCAAATTTTACATAAGTTTGCCTAAAAAACTATTAAATAAATAAATAAATTAAAACAATCCGACTGCTTTTTTAGGGTTCCGTACCTCAAAAGGAAAAAACGGAACCCTTATAAGATCACTTTGTTGTCCGTCTGTCCGTCTGTCTGTATGTCAAGACCCTTTATCTCGGGAACGTGTGAAGGTATCAAGTTAAAATTAAAACCATATACTCCGGTCTACAGTCCCTTGAAGCTGTGAAAAAATCAAACTTCTACATTTACGTAAAAAAAAGATACGGACCTTTATGTCGCAAAAAACTAATTTGGGCTGGCATTTTCTAATATATTACAACAATTAAATGATATCTAATGATAAAAAGTGATTGTAATAATGTATTAAAACATACTATTTCAAGCGGTTTTCGCCTAACCCGTAAGATACACCTAGGAGGGCTTCAAGCCAAAAACGAAAGTCAAACAAAGGTTAAATATACTTTTTTCGAAATATCCGAAATGGATAAATATTTCAAAAACTTAGTAATGCAGAACGGCTTTAAACCCCATTCCTCGAAATGGTTTTCGAATTAGAGTAATTTTAAAAATATGAACAATCCCAATTGTAATGTTACAGCAACAATGCAATATTAATCATGTTAACCAAAAATATATACCGAGAACACGTAGAATATCGTAACATATTGATTCCGTGTCGATTTCACACCAAAATCAGAAAACAGTCCAACGATATCGCAAACACGATCTACCATTTGCGAGTTCAATTGGAATAGACACGTCGCAAATGAAATGACACGGACTTCGGTTTCCTTTGAAGTGTCTCTCGTTGGACACAGTAGCAAGGCTAGATCTTCGTCGAGGCACAAACTGACTCCACGCATTGTAGTATCCCTTTATTGGCAATATTGAGGGTAGTTGGACGTTGTCTGTGGACAGGATATTTTTGGTCAATTTCAACGTGCTAGCCAATTTTAGCACGGTCAAACTCAGCAGTACCTTGTAGCTGCTATATTACATACCGCAAAACGGGGTAAATAGGAACTAAGGGGTAAATAGAAACACAACCTATAATGATGCATAACTTTTTACAAATAAGAACAAGTATTAAATAAAAATAACGTTATGTTCTATTGGAAATTATTTGTCCCTATTTACCCCTTAGTTCCTATTTACCCCGTTTTACGGTACCTACTCTATAATTATTATTACCGACGTGTAAAAGAGCCCGTAAGTAGCCAATTTACTGAATAAATATTTTGATTTTGATTTGAGTTTGCTATTGGTGTACTAAATTCAAACCAATTTTATTTTAATACGTCACTGCGACACTGTACTCACATGTGTAGCTAGGTTCTGATTTAAACTGTACCAAATTCTAACCGTCGTCATAAAATCTCGGTGCAAATACGGTCGGCTTTGTAAGTCCCTGCACACTTAAGTGCTTTGTCACTTTAACGTCATGTTTGAGCTGCTTTACTAATCTGTCAAAGGCGTTAAAGCGACAAGGTACAAAAGCGTGCAGCTACTTATATGGCCGACTGTACGAGTACTTACGTTAACTTTGCTTACTTAAAAGGAGAAAATAGTTCTTGGACAAGAACTGCTTGCTTGCTATAGATTGCTTGGTAGCTATTAGGAGCCTAGAGACCTAGACAAGATGAATAATTCTTACCTACAAAAAACAAATTCGAAAACTGTCAAAAAAAATTGGATTGAGTTTACGTCAGCTTACATCAATCCTTTGCATTTTCGATAGCGACTAACGTTCGTAGAATATCGAATTCTCCATTTAGTAAAACTTACTTGATGATCATTACTTTTTCATTCATTTAAAAACTTACATATTGATAAGTTACTATTTACAGTGAAATTAATTAAAAATAAGTTACACAATCAATCATAACTGCCGTTCTCTATTTAGTACATCTTTGTTTACCAAGGATGTAATCACTCAGACCGTGCGGCGTAATTTGCACTTAATATTGTATTTCTACTCAGAGGGCCGGCCCTCGTTTGTCGATAGCTGACTACAAATACTTCCGGCATGAACTCCTCTTACTGAAATAGTCTTCTTATCTTTATAATTTTGCGTAACGTATCTACCATGATAAAACTTGATCAAAGCCCGTAATTGTGTAAGATTGTAAATACAGATTTATACATTATAAAATCCTTTCGAGGCTCATTGAGTGACGGAAACCCACCTATGCAACCCACAGGTTAAGTAGCTGGACCTAAGGACTTGAAATACGGAAAGAATATTCCTTGGATAGCCTAGGCACTAACAAAGGATTTTTCGAAAATCAGCCCTTAATGGAAAGAAAATGAGAACGGTAGCGATCCGGAGAAACCCTGTACAAGGTCCTACCACTTGTGACCTAGTCCTAAACTAAGCTCTAGATTTGTACTATATGGGTATAATGGAAAACGATCGATAAACTTACTTATATAGAGAAATACATACTTAAATACATAGAAAACATCTAAGACTCAGGAACAAATGGCGCCCATCATAATTCTCACACCAATATAATTCAATAACATAAATTATTTATGGAACGATAATAAAATACAATCGTTAACAATTAATTCGGCCGATGTAGATATAAAACGGGGTAATGTGGGCATTTTGGTAAATAAAGGCAATAATTTATGGGTCGACAGACGCCGCATACAAATTGCTAATATTAACGATTTATTGAACTATCTCCACAGATAAATTAACACATTGGAGGTTGTATTTTGGGCAGCGGTACATTTTGCCGAGTAATAATATAATGCTGCTTTCGTATTGAGGTTGCGTTTTTTCTGGCGTGAAATCGTGCTTGTTAATCCAGAATGTGTCAAATTGTATTTGAATTCAGAACGCAGAACACAGTTGATTTCTTAAATGAACATGAATCACGAATGCCTTCAAAAGTTCGGTCCAAACGGCACTGGTAGTTCGATGCAAATGCTTAGACAATGTCTTTTGTCGCGGCAAGGGCTATTGTCATGGTAAACTGGGAGATTGCTTCGGACCGCCAGTCTCTCGAGAGTATGTACCAACGTACACGATAACTACGTTATGTTTTGATAATACGGTAAAATCAGGTTAAAATGCATCGAGATTTTATTTGAAATGAACTTAGCGTTTTATTGGAGCGTAAAATCAAGATTCAAAATCGAAGTTTTTGTACAACCTTTATATTGTATCAGGCTGTCCAGATTAAAGTAGACAGGGGACCTAAGCAAAATGCTTGACACTAACGTAAACGATTTTCGTAAAAGATTTATGGAATTGACATTAAGTGCAGTCGCAACCATGCGGATGACGTTCACGTATTTATATAAACTAGCGTATACAACAATTGAGCGATTAATACCTTATACTAGTGCGTTAGAATGTAGACCCGAAGCGAACTTTCGGTAGCCCTACCTGATCAAGTATCAGCTAGATCAGTCTTACTGTAGGAAGAAGGATTAAAAAGATGAGTCGCCTAGGCGGTACCAGGCAGGCTGTGAAGGTTTTAACAGCTCCTTTTTACTTTACAGTAATAGCCTGTTACAACGTCAAAGCTGCTGCTACAATAGGTGCAAGCTGATACAATACCAAAGCAAGATGGGCCAAGCCAAAAGTAGAATAAATCATAAAGTAATCTTGAAATCGAAGAGTGAATTTTTGTTGTGCAAATTAATAGGTACACAATACATAGCATGTACTCGTACAAATAAATATAAAAAGGTTAATAACTTTTAACCTTGGTGTATACAACTTAACGGAAAAAGTTTTCATCTTTTTCTGTCATGTTAATCACTCACAGGTCAATTGTTACTTATATACTTATATTATACCTTATAAAATGTATTTTCATTTGTACAACAAAAAAATCACTCTTCAATTTCACACAATACTTTAGTTTATTAGAAAATACAATAATAGTAATGAGGGCGCCACTGGACGCTCGGTGCAGTCTTAACTATCTGGGGGGTTATCATGACAAAGCTATGCAGTTCAGTTTACACTGACAGAAAAAGACAGAGCTATACAACTGCTATAGCTATGTCCTTGACGCTCGCCGTAAAATGAACTGCATAGCCATGGCATAATAACCTTCCAGATATTTTTTCTGGAGATAACCATCTATCTATTCAACAATTGACTTTCTCAATTCCTAGTATTTTTAATGCATAAACTCTTTACAAAACAAAACACGTTGTTATATAAATTTATAAATGTTTACTGACATGTTAATTTTTGCCACATTTTTCACTTTTAGTGGAAGCTTCGGCAAAACAAGCGTCGTGTATTACGGAATTTTAGATTAACAGTTTTAAACTTGTGATATAAGTTTGGCTTTATGATTCTAGGCTTAAAACAGTATAGAAGCTTTTTATTATGCTATAATCCAGCTTAAGAACATTTTCCCGACTTACTACTTATACATAAAAAAACGTTTTAACGGCTACAAAAAAGCCAACGATGTTATAAACCAATTTTGTCAACAATTTACGTATAATCTGAACCACAGTTCCAACAGTTTAAATAAGTTATGAATGTTACCAAACTATAACTATGTTAAACTAAGTTAATAAGGTAAGGTAGGGAGATAAACCGAAGTCGTCTCTTATCAGACAAAGTAATTGTACCAAAAATACTTTGCTTAAGGAAAAGCAAGTAATATCACATTTTGGCAAAACGTCCCGCAAAATGATAAGAAACTTCGATGTCCAATTTTCTCTTCTATTAGATTCCGACAAGTCGCGATTATTATCTCCATTTTCTGACCGTACCGTGCCAACTTAGCTGTGCCGTTGGGCAAATTCAAAACTAACGGTTTCTCTAACTAATATTGCTTTTCGTGGCTGTGTTGGAGTGAAAGGATAAGTTTGCGGGATTGTACTTTTATTTTAGTCACGCGTGCAAGTTGGTATTGGAGTTGTGGTGACTTTTGCTGCAGTTAGGTTCCCCGTTTGAAATAAGTTCGTTCGTTAGCTGAAGGGAAGATGAACTGGCGTTTTGTTTGACTTGGCGAATCAGATATCGATAGGCTCAGAGGTAAATGTCAAAAGTCGAATGGTCTAAGATCCGAATAGGAGACGATTTGCACCGGGCTGCTTATTCGATCAAAAGTATTTTATATCAAATTTGATACGCTAAATAATATGTGGCGAATAGGTTGCCTGAAAAATTTCAATCCAGTCCACATATCATTAAAAAAATTATTAAAAAGGAACTTTTTTTAAAATTGCAAATGCTTGTTTAATAGACAAATTACATATTAATCGAAAGTATGAAGCCTATAGAATATGCAAATGTTCGGTTTGGTGCAAATGATTAGTACCGACTTACCTGTTTATACCTGCCTATCCAATAGTTTGACGGGAAAAAAAATAGTCAACCTAACGTTTGCAAGTTCTATAGGCTTCATACTTTCGATTGGTATGTAATTTGTCTATTAAACAAGCATTTACATTTTTTTAAGCCAAAGTTAATTTTGAATTTTTTAATTAATTATATACTGGACTGAAATTTTTCAGGCAACCTATTCGCCACATATTATTTAGCGTATCAAATTTGATATAAAATACTTTTGATCGAATAAGCAGCCCAGTGCAAATCGTCTCCTATTCGGATCTCCTACTAGAAGGTTTAATAGAAACTACGAAAACTGAATTTGGGAATAAAGGTGTTTTCTGATTATAATAAACTACAGGACACCCATAACGTCATGGAATTAGTTTCCCACTACTCTAACTATATCTTCCCATCGGAGATCGAATTTCGGAAAATCCTTTCTCAGTGCACTCCCAGGGTACCCAAGGAATACCCCTCCATATTTCATGTACCTAGGTATACAGCGATTTGGGCTGTGCGTTGATATATCAACAATCAGTTCAGAATTTTATATACACGGTGGGATATAATTATCTGCACCAAAACTTCAACAGCAACGACGTAAACACCCGACCGTAACCTTTGGTAGTACTAAATTTACCTTCGTACTGACGCCGTGAATAAACATATACCATCGTTTTTGTTCGGAAAAGTTCGTATTTATTTGGCGTTTTTCAGTCAGCTTTAGTATCCATTGACGAGTTAATTGGGATTGTTCATATTTTTACAATTACTCTAATTCGAAAACCATTTCGAGGAATGGGGTTTTAAAGCCGTTCTGCATTATTAAGTTTTTGAAATATTTATCCATTTCGGATATTTCGACAAAAGTATATTTAACCTTTGTTTGACTTTCGTTTTCGGCTTGAAGCCCTCCTAGGTGTATCTTACGGGTTAGGCGAAAACCGCTTGAAATAGTATGTTTTAATACATTATTACAATTACTTTTTATCATTAGATATCATTTAATAATTGTAATTTATTAGAAAATGCCAGCCCAAATTTAAAATAATCATGTCATCGATAAAATGTCTGCTAAATAAATAAAGATATTCAAACAAAACTATTGGGTCAAATACAAAATTAATGAAATTGGTCTCTTAAAATTACCCATTCTTTCGAATTAGAATGTAAAAACCGTGAGTTCTTTTTTTGGTCTATCCCAATTCAGAATGACGAGCAACCCGTTCCGATCAAATACGATGCTTATGATGCCTGTAAAATTGAAAATTGTGCTGGTTTTCAGCTGTCATTGGCATGTGTTGCATGTCAAGGTTGAGTTTTGGATTTGACATAGCGTTTAAAACGTTACTCTATGTCTAACTCACCATTTTGTGATGAAACTTCATTTAGATTAATCTTCAGTTTCGTTACGGTCCTTAAAATCTACTTTAACTTGATATTTTTTTAAGGATTTTTTCCAAGTTAATTCATCAAACATAATACTGGCTTTAAATGTAAACGTTAAATAGAACTTGATATAATATAACTCATGGTGAGACATTACAGTAAAGTGGCCAAGTTAAACATTTAACGTTCAAAGTCATATCACAAAGCTTACATGTTTTACTCCGACATAATCTTGAGATTAAAGCAAAGTGCTTATGTGTGAAACGAGAATTAACACATACATGAAGGTTAATGTGGTCGTAAATATGAGCGTCATAATCTCCCGCTTACGTGGTGTTATTCTCAACTGTCTCTCGACCTATAATCTAACCACACCATTATACCGTGACTCTAAGAATGAAACAACGTGTTCTTCAGGGAAGTTTAATATATGATGGTTAGGGTTTAGTGGGCTACACAGCCAGAATATTTTGATATCTCATTTTAAGCAGATGTCTCATGTTCGATAGTCAACTTAAATTGGTTTTGTAAATTCAGTATTAGTTCTTATCTTATCTTATCTTACAGATGGTCCTTTCGGATACACTTCGACCCTTTAGGATCTTTTGTATACAATACCCTCTTGCACACTCAAATGTTCGAATGTGCAGGTTTCCTCACGATGTTTTTCCTTCACCGTAAGAGCGTCGGGTAATGCACTTAAGTTAGAAAAACTCATTGGTACATGGTGACCGCAGGGGTTCGAACTCGGGACCTTACGATCACGATTCGACTCCCTAAGCCACTAGGCCACCGACGCTCTCCAGTATTAGTTCAGTACCACGTTACTTGTTTTTTTATTAGAATTTGACACTCTTTTGAGTCTTGATATTAAATGTATGGTCTCTTCTGATTTGTTAGAGAATAAGTACTAAATTAGCTGTCGACTGGAATTACAACACTTGCGTCTTGTATGGCTCTTGACTTAACATTTTTATTTTATTTTTACTACATTTGTTGATACAAACCCTTTTTGCCCAAGTGCGGGTAAAATAATTTAATAAATTTCAACACTTAAAAACAAAAAACAACAACTAATAATGTTTAAAGGCAAATTTATTATTTTTGTACACGGATACCAAAACGTGATACAGATACGTGTAAAAAACTTTACAAATTAATTTTAATAATAATTTATAATTTTAAATGCAATGTTTTGAGTTTTAATATCAAATAACCATTGTTTCCCTCTTCCGTACATTTTCACGTGAATATGCTTGTTTTCTGCTTTATTTCCCAACGAGCGTGTATTTTAAAATAATGTAAAGTTGGGTTTTGTCTAATTAACACTAGTTAGGGATGTAAGAGGATATTAAAAAAAGAATCGTCTAAAACTTTAGCAAGCGGATATTAAAAAATATACATATAAACAATACGGGTTTCCTTTGTTTCGGCGAAATATGTTTGTCAAATGTATCGTTTCCCAACCATTTGCCAACCCGCTTAGTTTTCTGTATTTTAGGATATTATAAAAACTAACCTCACCTAATCTATACGGTTCTACACGATGGCACAAAATAAATACTGAAAAATTTAAATAACATTGGGTTGGCAAATGAACAAGTTGGGAAATGATACATTTGGCAAACATATTTTTGCCAAACGGCAGGCTCCCGAACAATACATTTATTTGTGTTTTGTATGATGAAATATTATATATTTAGCCTGTCTCTCTGTTCTGTGGCAGATTTGTCTCGTTACCCTTTGAGGTTTAAATCCCGATAAGGGCAAATATTTGTGTGTATTTGTTACTGAGTCTTGGATGTTTTCCATATCTGCATTTTAATAGATATAAAGAGATGTAATACAATTAAAAGTTAAAACTAAACTTATTTAAATTAAAATAAAAACTAATATTAAAGACGTAAATAGTAATTACCACTATAAAAAGAACACCCCCTCTAGCAGGTCCGCTCGCGGCATGGTCCCTATGACACTGGCTGCGTTACCTCTCTGATTTATTTATTTCTCTTTCTGTTTTCCATGTCTTTGTATATATATTTCTCTATATGAGTGAGTTTAACGTTACCTAGTACATATAGCACAAGCGTAGAGCTTAAATTGAGACTAGGGGCCCGTTTCTCGAACGCTTGAAGCTTGTATTAATTACAAGCGGAAATCTCTTTTCAGCAATATGCATTAAAAGGAGACTTCCACTTGTAATACAAGTTACAAGCGTTTGTGAAATGGGCCCTAGGTCAAAATTGTGTACCTAACTGTGGCTGTTTTTTTTAAATTATATTATTTAAGCATATTTTTATGAAGTTACAACTTGTCAATCAATTTACACAAAATATATAATAACCTACAACAAAACTGTAAGCATAAAACGACCCATATAGGGAGGGATATAAGTACCATTTAGAGCTTTTTTGACGTAATTAAATAACGTAACATAAACAATATTAATTTATAATGACTGCTTCCCAAACCTGATATTTCTTTCTTTAAAAAAACCTGAAACCCAGTAACTATCAATTTCCCTATTTCCAACTACAGCGCCACAGTCGATTGGGGTGACATTCGCTTGAAAATGTCAGAGCGAGAGCGAGCATTGTTTATAGTTATAGTGACAGAGACAGTGCCGCGGCTGAATACAAAACAGTTGACTGTGAAGCTCAGAAATTTCTGGAAGGGACTAGTTTGCAGGAAACCCTGTGGGGAGAATGATTGTTAAATAATTCGTTTCACTTTTAAATTAATTCTCGCATCGCGTTATTAAAAAAATACGTGTGATATTACCAATTTTTCGATAAAAAAGACAAGTACAATCAGATCGTTTATAAATCAGCAAAGTCAGGTTTAATTTACAGTTCATGATTTACTTATCTTAATTATTTACCACCCTATAAAACAATTAGTGTAACTGTTATGTGATTTACGTTATTGTTAAAGGTGAAAATAAATTAAAATTAAATTAAATGATAGGCGATTGTCCTCACGCCATATCTGCCCTGGGCCTAAACTAAATTTTAGGCTAACACTATGGGTAGTAGACAACAATTAAATTAGGTACTTATACCATACAGAAATACATACATTACTGAATCTGGAAACATGTTTCATTTCATTTTAACAAACATCTATAACTTAACGATCCATTACCAGAAATCAAACCTAGAAGTTAGAACCGCTAAATTCGTAGGCAGGATCACTACCAACTGGCTAACTGCGTCTTCACAACTCCCTTTCCAGTACCCCTTCCTCTTTGTATGGAACTTTTCTCCTATTATTTTCATTAACACGCAAGCGTGCCCGAAATAAAGCCACCCTTTCAGCGACTGCGACCAATGCAAAAAGGAACCAGCCAAGCGCACCCTGATAAAACTTTCTCTAATTAAATGTCCTACTGATAGTCGAGTTGATAAAATTTATAATTTAGCTGGTAGTTGGCAGGTGATTTTAATTTGGGAATTCTTAGCGTGGCCTGAGTCGGAGGGGAAACACGAAGCGGAGTAATAGAAATGGTATTATATTATCCTTTGAGCAAATGCTTGACGTTTTTGGGGAAAGTTATACGAAATGGCCTAGTTTGAACTATAAACACAATCTAGATGACTATATAGATAGTATAGGTACAAAATAATTACGTTATTTATTTGATCAAAGTTTGTTTTTGTTTTTAATTAATGGCCTTCAATCCTTGTTTTAACTAGGTGTATTTCGCCAATGTCGAGTTTTAGGCAATTACCATGAACTTATTAAAGAAACTATAGGACGCCCGCGACTTCGTACGCGTAGAATCCCTTCTTACTGCACCCCTAGACCTCATAAGGAACCTACGAGCCAAATTTGGAATCTCTAAACCCAGCGGTGTGGGATGTGCGTTGATATTCGTTGCTTAAATGCAAAAGAGACACAAATCAAAATGTGTTTGTGTTGCATTTAAATTAGGAATGCTATTTAATTTAAGTTTAAAATCAAACTGTAGGTATTTGTTTTTGGTTTGTGGCGCTTTTGTATTTAAGCAGCGAATTATGTCAGTCAGTTTCTTCTTTTATGTATTTAAGAAGAAGATAAGTCCATGGGTATCACACGCGAGGATAATTATTCGGTTAAAAACTCTGGTGGACTAAAGAAAAGCACATGAGGTTAGCTCCACGCGCTTCTGTTAGATCAACTACTACTTTGATAGCTCATTCATTGACGTTGACATTTGTCATGAAGTAATAAAGTTAATGCAACATAATGTCTAGAGGCTTAATATGGATAAAACATCCGTCACTTTCTAACACGTATATAAGTACGAGAGTGACGGATGCTGTATCCACATTTTGTGCATAGGCCAACTGCGTCATTAGTTCATACATGTCGTCTTATGACATAGTTTTTAATGTTTTTAGTAACGGCTTCGGAACCCCCCTACACTGAGTATGGTCCGACATGCTCTTGCCCGGTTTTTTATTGCATAAATAAGGCAAACAAGTGCAGCGAAGAATCTGACTCCCATTGATACTTACATTCTCAAGAGACTGCACACTTGTTGCCAACAGTGAGGACTTAAATAAAATATCTCTTTGCTAGTCTTGATATGACACTAATTGTTTTGTTACATACAGTTTTTACAAATGTACTATCAGCCCAATGAAACTCTGCCCCACGAAAGAACTGTGTCACAGCGACGTCATGATTCAAGTTGTAAGAAGTGTCAAATAAATTGTTTTATGATGTCACTGTGACACCGTGCTATGGTCAGGCTGATAGTTTGTATGTAGATATACAGGGTGACTGGTAACTCGACCTATTCCATAAATGAGGTTATACTAGAGCTAATTTGCTATAATTTTGTCCTAGTCAACTAAGGGTCTAATGCCACTGGTTTTGGAGTTATTTAATTTTTAAGTTTATTTTAAGATATTCCGTCCTTTGGTGTTAAACTATCAATTGTGAAAAAAGTACCTGGCTTTGGGGACTAAAATGACGTTTTTCGAATAGCTGATGAATTAGGGAATCCTTTAAACAAAAATACTTTGCGAAAACTGCAAGAACCTCAGAAATAAAAGGTCCTTAAATCGCAATTCCGTTATTTCTTTTAAAAATGTTTACTTTCGGGGGGGGATTACTCCAAAAAAATGTAAGACACTTGGCGTACAAATTACGTAAATAACTTCCTAAATTCATAAGCTTTCCGAAAAGGTGCAAATGTTGTCAACTTTATTACAGGTTTGAAAAATTAAGCTTATTAAAAGAGCAGAGGGTGCGATGTAAATTTAACTCGGAAAGTTGATATCAAAAACTAGGTAACATTCGTCGGACTATGGTCGCAGCTAATGTGCCTCATGAGTTGGAGCCACGGGGTCTTAATCGCTCGGACCGCTGGTTATGTGGGCTAGGGCAGTCTCATGTGCGAGGCCACGTGCCTCAGCATTTTTCCTTCCTCGCACCTCACAGCCATACAATACGGAGCTCAGGTCGCTGCTGAAAATGGTGCAAGCACCAGCACACCAGATACTCAGAGCTCAAGCGGGCGTATGAGTTTGTTCCAGAGCTGTAGAGCGCAGTTGTTCTTGGTGCGTAGAGGCAAAACCTCTTTTTTAAGGCTTTGGGACAGCGATTGAGGGATAGGGCCTGTGACCTCCGGTCCGGTTTGTAATCTGTTCCATCACATTTCGTTGGCAACACAGCATAGCAATGTTGCCAGCATTGGATACCTTTGAACCAGGCGCTACCCGAGCCGCGGAATAATTTTGCGGAAGATTTATTGACGAAAAATGATACCGATTTAATTTATGTACACTGTTGACGAAGCATGTTGCTAATTAACTAATCGTAAACTCTTGACGAAACTTGTTGCCGATATTTTTTTGTAATTGGCATAAATAAAGTTTTAGAAAACATTACAAATCTTGTTCAAATTAGGAACTTGAAGTCGCGCGATGTTAAATGTCATTTTGGTACAAAGCCATTTGAAAAGGAAGCGGTATTAGCACAGAAATGTTAGGTAACAAGGGAAATTGCGATCTCTAAGATGGTTGAAACTAACTGATTTCTTTTTGTTTTAAATTGAACCTGGATTCGTTGAGCGGCTCAATCCCATGACCAATAAGGAGTCTGCATTTAACATCGCGCGACTTCAAGTTCCTAATTTGAACAAGATTTGTAATGTTTTCTAAAACTTTATTTATGCCAATTACAAAAAAATATCGGCAACAAGTTTCGTCAAGAGTTTACGATTAGTTAATTAGCAACATGCTTCGTCAACAGTGTACATAAATTAAATCGGTATCATTTTTCGTCAATAAATCTTCCGCAAAATTATTCCGCGACTCGGGTAGCGCCTGGTTCAAAGGTATCCAATGCTGGCAACATTGCTATGCTGTGTTGCCAACGAAATGTGATGGAACAGATTACAAACCGGACCGGAGGTCACAGGCCCTATCCCTCAATCGCTGTCCCAAAGCCTTAAAAAAGAGGTTTTGCCTCTACGCACCAAGAACAACTGCGCTCTACAGCTCTGGAACAAACTCATACGCCCGCTTGAGCTCTGAGTATCTGGTGTGCTGGTGCTTGCACCATTTTCAGCAGCGACCTGAGCTCCGTATTGTATGGCTGTGAGGTGCGAGGAAGGAAAAATGCTGAGGCACGTGGCCTCGCACATGAGACTGCCCTAGCCCACATAACCAGCGGTCCGAGCGATTAAGACCCCGTGGCTCCAACTCATGAGGCACATTAGCTGCGACCATAGTCCGACGAATGTTACCTAGTTTTTGATATCAACTTTCCGAGTTAAATTTACATCGCACCCTCTGCTCTTTTAATAAGCTTAATTTTTCAAACCTGTAATAAAGTTGACAACATTTGCACCTTTTCGGAAAGCTTATGAATTTAGGAAGTTATTTACGTAATTTGTACGCCAAGTGTCTTACATTTTTTTGGAGTAATCCCCCCCCGAAAGTAAACATTTTTAAAAGAAATAACGGAATTGCGATTTAAGGACCTTTTATTTCTGAGGTTCTTGCAGTTTTCGCAAAGTATTTTTGTTTAAAGGATTCCCTAATTCATCAGCTATTCGAAAAACGTCATTTTAGTCCCCAAAGCCAGGTACTTTTTTCACAATTGATAGTTTAACACCAAAGGACGGAATTTCTTAAAATAAACTTAAAAATTAAATAACTCCAAAACCAGTGGCATTAGACCCTTAGTTGACTAGGACAAAATTATAGCAAATTAGCTCTAGTATAACCTCATTTATGGAATAGGTCGAGTTACCAGTCACCCTGTATTAAACAATATTCATTGACTGTTCACGACTCGATGGCTCATTATTCCATCCAGTGACGCCGTGCGGTCAACCAGGCAGCCGGTAGAGCATCTAGTGAATCGAAAATTGGAAGTAACAAAAACTAACATTGATACGTGAAAGATCAGTTGATGTAGTGTGAACCTCAACAACAGTGTTTTTATAAAGGTTCCGTGCCTAAAAGCTGCCATACGGGACACTATTACTAAGCGAACGGTGTTCGTCCATCTGTCTACCTGTAAAGAACTGTATCTTTTTAACAGTAATAGCTATGTATATTTTACAGAACATTGTTAGGAAACCCGTCGTTAAATCATATAAAAAACAACCAGCTATCTGTTAAAGTTCAAAAGACACAGTTCTTTGAAATAAACACATACAGACGGAGGGATAGACAAAGTATTAGGGTCCCGTTTGGCTCCCCATGGGTACGCAACGCAGCCCTAAAAACTACTTATATCCGCTAACAAAATTACGTGGTTATTTCTTCGTTGCCCCTTGAACGAACGAGCTCGCATTAGAAAATAAAAACACGGATATCAGCAATCCACAACCGAAAATCCTTAGCAAACACCAACCAACAATGCAAAATCCGGACACACATAAGCAGACCGCATATTTTTCTACAACCCTTTTTGTCCAAATCCAAAGAGCAAACCTGCCGAGCAAAAACGCGGTATACGCATTAGCACTTCATACAATTATACAGCCTTTTTCTTCTGAAGGGCGGAAGCCCTCAGTATCCGAATGATGAACCCTTGGTAGGGCGTGGGGGTAAACATGAATTGCCCCCTCATTTACTGCTGAGTTCGGCTGAATAATTTTGTATAGAAATTTCACGGCGTGTTATTGTGGTATAAAAATATCGTTTGGGTTTCTTTGGTTTGTTTGTCAAAAAATAAATAAATGTGAGGGTACAATGTTAATCAAACTTACCTAAACTCAAAGTAAGCTTTAGGCTTTTATATTACAGTTACCTTTATAGCCGCACAATTTTGTACCTAGTCGCTTTAACGCCTTTGAAACATTAGTGCAGCAGTTCAAACATTGCGTTGAAGTGACAAAGCACTAAAGTGGGCAGGCAGTAAGGCCGAATTTACAGTATACAAGACAACGATAAACATATTGTGAACTAAATACATAAATATACATGTAAGACTCAGGAACAAATGCGTTCATCAAACAAATACTTGCCCTTACCGAGAATAAAATTCGTACCTGGTTGGAATTCCGCCTCTTTGAACGAAGCGCTTTGCATCATCATTTATAATGCGTACTGCAAAAGAGTGGAATGCGTTTCCGGCGTCTGTATTTCCGAGTGCATACAATCCAAACCAATTTAAAGCTAGGGTGAAAAGGCATATTCTGGGTGAACTCGCTTCATCGTCGACAAAATCTTCGCCATCCAGGGGCAAGAGTTAGTTAAGAACAAAACCCATTTTCTATTTCTTTTAAACGTGTCATGGGCCTAGAGGTTCGTGGGTAGGGTTACTAGCAACTAGGCTATAATGCGTCCTCAAGATGGTATTTTGTTTGGTATAATATCCTTTAGCCCGTGTGGTGCCAGGTTTAGAATGTTGCCACTCCATGTCTTCCATTGGATGTCGTAAGAGACGACTAAGGGACTTAAGGCTGTGTAGTGCTGTTAGGCGATGGATTTGCAACCTGTCACTAATACACTGGATAACATCTTAGCCTGGTTGTGCAAAATGTGGTCACAGAATTATCAACAAGTTTTTGGAGTTGTTGGTGAGTCTGTGGCTCTGCCTACCCCACTCTGGGAATGAAGGCGTGAGTTTATGTTATGTTGCGTGTAATATCCTTTTACAGGATCTATATTCAACACCGTAAAACCATAATACTTTTGACGTGTTGATGATCGTATTGTCAACGTTACGATAGCTCTTATTTACTTGCAAGTAATGGCGGAAAGTTAAAAACAATACCGTAACACGTCAACGTAGCGTATTTTATTTTTGTGGTGTACATTAAAGTTTTTACAGACATTTATACATACATACGTCAAAGAAAATGGTCTTACCCTGCAATGCAGTAGTCAAACAATTCTATATTCTAATGGTAACGACATTAAATTTAAAATGCTTATACTATTTCTATGCAGATAACCGACTTTTATGGTAGGAAGGCAGCGCAGTGGAATTTTAATTCACAGAAACACCGTGACGTAAGATTTTTTAATCGCCATTTTTACATTGTCGAAATATTTATGATATTCTAAAGGACCCCCGCGACTTCGTACGCGTACATTTACTTTCCCGCTACTTCCCCTATTTTAACCCCTTATGATGATGAATTTAAAAAAAATCCCTTCTTAGTGCACCTCTAGGACATCCAAGGAATATTCTCTCCAAATTTCAAGTCCTTAGGCCCAGCGGTTTTGGATGTGCGTTGATCCATCAGTCAGCCAGTCAGTTTCTTCTTTCTTTCATACATACCTATACAATCACGCCTGTTTCCCGTAGGGGTAGGCAGAGACCACTTTTTTCCACTTGCTATGATCCAGACAAACTTCCCTCGCTTCCTCCACACTCATAAGTCTCTTCATACACGTGCGTCGGTTTAGAGTCTCCTGACCTGGCTCTTTCTTAATCCTTCCTCGATCTGATCGTGGAACGTTCGCCTTGGCCGCCCTCTTCCAAAATTCCCATTTACTCTTACCTCATATGTCTGTTTCGTCTCTTTTCATCCATTCTCTCCATAGGAACAAACCACTTCAGCATTCTTTTATTAATCCTTGTCACTACATTTTTTTTAACCCACAACATCTTCAACTTCTTTTATAGATATAAATTTATCCCGATTCGCAATGGTTGTTTGCGAACAACTATTAAAAAGGTCTTGAGTAACCTTCTATGCTCAACTTCGTATAAAGTCAAACTTGTAATTTTAGCTCCAACACTTTCGGGTCAAAACGGCCGAAGCTAAAGTTGCCCTCAATTATCAAAGGTCAAGCGACAGGGGACTGTGGACGTCAACAATATTTGAACTTGTTTAAACTTGTTAACGCTTTCTTTAGCGGTTTAAATTAATGACTAGATTTTTTTAAACCTCTACCCAAGGAGTGTTTGTTTTTACCGTTTATTAATCGAAAATTAATAGGTTTTTATTAGTTTATCATTGCGTACCGTCTCAATATTTACAGCCTTGTCTGCTGCCTAACTTAAAATCATATTAGTAATATCTATTAATCTGTATTGTCTATCGAACTGTCAATAGGATCAACGTCTGGCTTCATGTCAAAGGGCCGCATGCGGACGCGCTATTGTATTCTCTCACTAGTATAGTTGTAAAGACTAAATCTATGTGATAATCTCAAGTCAGTGTTCACATTTCATCATACTTCAACAACCTTAGAAGCCTCTAACCGACACTTCGAACCCGCCGTCGAGTGGCAAATTGGGATACACCAAAAAAAAAACTGCTTGATTTTACATTTTTATTCGAAAGAATAGCCTTTTATAAGAAACTAATTTGAGGAATTTCATGATTAAATGATTATATAATTAAAGTAACCTTACCTACTTGTAACGGCAAGATGACGTAGATCTTTATAAAAAATGGGTATACTTCGTCTAAGATTTAGAAAGACGATTTTTTATTATCTGTGATCGGTTTCCAAAGTCATAATAGACGAACGTCATTCAAACATAATGTAAACAAACAATCGCAATATGATATAATTTATTATTTCAGAGTGTATAAGCATTCAACCATTGCTTATTACCCAGACCTCAATTAATACAACACTTCCTACATGACCCTTGTTTCTAGACTAGATTTATTTACCACAATCACGTCAAATTTGCTGAAAAGGCGGATTCTACAATAAATGTAGATGCCGTCGTTTTAAATCTCTTGGAAAACCTCACCACACAAATTATTAACATTCAACACTCATAACTCAAAAGAGAAATCGTCTCATTAATATATTAATTTCATCATAAGAATTACAGTTAATTTGTAAACAAATAAATTTGACATGACAACAGCTGTCTTCAAACGTAGGTGTCAGCTAGATATCTAATTTTTACTTATAAAATAAAATATTGGAGAGGTTTTATACTCGTATTATGTTTTATGTAAAACCACAAAAGAGCATGATATAGCGCAATTCGGACCAGCATTTAGGGGTCAAATTAAGGTCATTTCCTAATTTTTATATAATTAATTCATTGTAACGTATTTTTTAAATCTAACTACTGGGGTCGATTCCTCGAAATGGTTTTGAAATTTATCATACATTATTAAAAATGGGTGTATCCCAATTGGAGAAGGTCAAAAGGTCACAATTCGTCATCCACCGAGTGCAGCAGTAATACAGCCCGTCGGGATCACGAATAGCGATTATGAAGCATACCTCATCAATAAAATGGACGTGAATGAATCCATAGCCCGGTAACGAAGATAGATTGTTTTTATCCCAAAAAAATATCTACTAATTGCGACTGCTAGCGAAAAGAGTTGCAGGCAAAAGCCAACTGTATATACAATTATAAGTCGAACAATAATATCCACGCCAGCTGCTTAACTTCCATAAATCAGCTCAAGATCAGGCATTCCCGCCGATACAAGAGCCGTTCGCAAAAACTATCGGCAATAAGCGAAAACCCCTTCGCGCCCATTACGCGAATAGAACTATCATTAATACCGGCCTTGACCGAAACAAAACCAATTACGTGCCTTATAAATCACCAAAAATACGCGGTGGGCAGTTTTATAGAAAAATTCTAACACGAACCAAACAGAAACTAAATGTTCGATGGTAAAGTCGAAAACGGATTGTACACGCCGAACGGTCAGTATTGTTTCAATGTATCGAACGTTCTAGTTTGTGTCGTAAAGTCTACCGAGCTCGGTTTGTATTGAGTTGGTTTGTTTTGGGGACTTTTTGGAAGCTATTATTGTATTTTGGTACCGCTTAGACGTCTGCTGTGTAAATAGGGGCGAAATCAATTGGATTTAGTTTGAGATAAAACATTTTACGCGCTGGATTTAGGCTTTTTGATTTGGTTGAATGTAATTATATATTGTTTCATTGATGGATATGATGACGATTAGGTATAAAACGAAGTTCTTAGGGATGGCTTAGTTAGTCCGTAGACGGACGGACGGACGGACGGACATGACAAAAATATAAATGTTTCTTGTTGAATAAGGAACCCCTTGGTACGAAAGTTCTTTACATTGGCATGGTTATCCATTATTAATTACGCCGTTGTAAAATAAGATCTTACAAATTCACGGAAAACGGCGATGTTTTTTATACGTCTATTTGATTGTATGGGATGTCATTGGATAGCTTGTTCAAATATAGTGGGGTCGTGACAGGAATATTTTTCGATTCAGGGATCACTTTGCGAAATGTAAATCTTTAATGTGGTCATTTTTATTACACTCATGTGTCCCACTCCTTACTAGCTAAACCGTTGCTTTTGGGTATGTCAAAAATTCACGGTAGTAGTAACGTAATGGAACCACTAATTGACAAGGACTAATGATCGACACTGATTCTTATTTCACAGAAGATAAGGGTTATTCATTTCATTAATTTGTTTTGTAACATTCAATTTATGACCGTATGATCTTTGAATTAAGAGTTAAGTGTCGATCATTGGTGCATGTCAGCTTAAAGTGTCGAACACTGGTGCTATTACTTTACGTACTTATACATATAAGATTTTATTACATAACAAAGTTAAAAAGGAAACCTATCACAGCTAAGTAGGATATACTAGTTAATCAAGTGGACAAGTTATAAAACGGAACTCTGTACTGCGCGTGGCTCGACGCGCTCTTGCCCGGTTTTTTTAATATTTGAGGAGCAAAACAAGCCAGTCACGTGATGGAAATCAGAATTGCCGATGCATTGCCGGCCAGAGAAATAGTATGTTCGTCTCTTGAAGGTCCCCTAGTTATAGCCGTAGCTTGAATATATGCATCATCATTTTCACTACAGAGTTTTGCTCTTGGATGAGGGAGTATATTTCATTTACACTCTGATACGGGAAAACGACCTTGTCTTTTACATGGTTCAGATGTTATGTTCTCTTTGACCTTCCACTTTTCCTTATATTTTTCTTCTATAATCATTTATATGTACTCGGCGTACCGAAACACCAAACATCTTCCCTCATCTTCCCAATTAATGAAATACTCATTATTAATAACTAATCTACTAATCCACATCTATCTAGACATATAATTGCCTAATTGTGCCATTGATATGGATTAAATGCCGCACTCAGAGACGTCAGTTTAATTTAATGCTAGATTATAGTTGCTTCTGTCACTTTCTTTCCTACAGCAATAGAATAAGACAACACGTCACTAAACAAGCATTAAATTTAATTGACGTCTCTGAGTGCGGCAGTAAGACAACTTATCAATTATTTGTGATCACTCCGATTTATTTGTATCCAACATTGTTCTTTGCTAAATATAATAAGAAAACGGTTAAAACTCACAATTAAAAGCCGATACAGTCCGACATGTTCTCTATTTGATCATGTCTCATCTTTGTTCCTTGCAAATAAAAGCGTACCCCTGTACAAAGTACATGTACAACTTGTACAAGCAACTCTGTACATGTTACTGGTACAAACACAGAACTACACAGCATTGTTGGTTGCTCGTAAATCGAATGATGTCTTATCCGAACACAATCAGGACCGTCTGAAGGATCAAATGCTGTGAGGCGGCCAGAATAAATCGACCCCTGAAACTTAACAGGGTGGGACACGTCAGAGGTACAGTTAGACTGGGGATTGCGATCTTGAGATAAAGGTATTCAGGTAATTTAGAAACAAATGCGTTGCCTTTGTATGTTATTAAGATTTTGATTCTATGAGGTTGAATATTTGATATGGTTTAGATCTGGTATGTGGAGAGCGGTGTGCTGTTTGGACGACATATTTTTGGTCTGATAAATCGTTTTCTTGTAATGGTCTAATGTCCGAATAGGAGACGACCTTCACCCAGCTGTTTATTCGATAAAAAGTAGAAAGTTTTTTTTTATTATGGACTGTACTGGACTCAAATTTTTCAGTCAACCTATTCGCCATTTAAATTTGATATAAAATACTTTTTATCGAATAAACAGCTGGGTTAAGGTCGTCTTCTATCCGGATCTCCTACTATAATTTTCATATCTCAAGAAGCTTTTTTGGCTATATTTTTGTTTAATTTTCAAGATACCAACACTGTTATTTACATCGGTTAGCTTTGTTTAGACTTGTGACGATAGCAAAATGCAACAGTTAGTTAAATAACATAAACAAATTTTAAGTTAGCTAAGTAGGTATATAGGTATACTCCAGTTATATACTTACATACATACATACATTAAATCACGCCTCTTTCCCGGAAGAATAGGCAGAGACCACTTTTTTCCACCTGCTACGATCTTGACAAATCTCTTTCGCTTCTTCCACATTCATACATCGAGTCATGCACGCACGTCGGTTTCGAAAGTAATATTCGGTATATTCGAAAGTTATATTAAGTCCAGTTATTTAATTTAACACATATAATTTTGTTGCTACTCAGTAACAGTTTTTTCAATTTTGATATTTTTGGTTTTTATTAGTAGTGGTTTTAATTTTTTGTATTTATATTGGCGATATTAACAAAATTCAAGATCTATTCATAAATATAAATAACTATAACTATTAACTAACTAATAACTAATAATAATAAATAGCACTATTAAAATTTATAACAAGTTAGTAATGTTATTATTACTACTCATTTTATGAGTGCCAACGACAAACACAAATAATTATCCTTGTCGAGTTTGTTCTAAATTAAATAACCAGCTAGTGAGTGCAAGTCCTTTCATAATATTTTGCTTATGTGTCTGAAAACATTGACATTGTTTTCATTGTAAGAGAAAATATGGATGGCATTTCCTCCATATAAACGCTCTCGCGCTTATTTTATAATACAATAAACATTATAAATATCTATAGTTATTTTTTAATATACTCGTAATTCTGGTTGGTTTAGTTTTTACTTAGAATTATTCAGTCGGAGCTTGTTCTCTGTTCTAATTTGTTACAGCTGGAGTCTTACTTTTTTACCAATTTTAATCATAATAATATTGTTGACATTAGAATTCTTTGTCCTACTTATTTAAAAGACCATTATTCAAAATAATGATACGATTAGTTGGTATATAGGGGTTGCACACTTTGACATCTTTTTGAATCTATTTTCAAGATTATGCAATTCTCTAAAGCCGCAACAAGCGGGAAAAATGGTGATGATGGTCAATATCATTTGTGTTTGTAAGATGACAGGAAAGTTGGTTATTATTTGTTGTTTTTGGAAAAAAAACCTTGAAATTTCACACTTTCACATTTCCTTTTTTTGACATTTTCATTTTTTACACTAGAAAGAGTTAGGGCGTAAGCGAAGTCTGCAAAAAAGGTTTTTTTTTTCTTTCATACAAATTTGAAACACCCTAATCCTCAAGCTCAACTTACGACATAATACATTTCGTTAGCAAACTGGCCATTCTACTTTTCGTTATACAAAAGTTTTTAGCCACTTTCTCACTAAACTATTTTTATTTCAAAAAACGGTAAAGTGCAGCGTTTTCTAACTTGAAACTCGAAAAGAGACGTAAATAAGGTTATATTTAGAATTATCCTAATTTATAAAAAGTTATTTGATATAACTATAAAGTGAGTAACGCAGTGGATGTTGATTTCCCCGCCTTTTCTATGGAAATGGTGCAATTTACCACTGAGTTACCTTAATTCTTCAACGATAATTGAGTAATTTGGGAGGTTTTTTTTTGGAATCCATTAAACTTAAACATTCTAAGTTTATGTTATTTATTTAGAAGCGGATTCATAATTTGGTTTACTTTTTATCGGACGATAACAACATATTATGTACCTACATTGAAAAGTAGAATGGCCCAAACGCCTTCATATAGTCTACAACATAGTCTGATTCTGTTACTATCAATTAGCTACAAGGCAATCAACTCGCCTGTTGCTTGATCAATCTTCCTCTCCATGACTGTACAAGGGTGGTTAATTTATAACGCCTATGCAAGCCATGCTCCAGTAACTTTGCGATGCCTAAGATTGATACATACTACAGGTTTACCGCCAATAAATGGAGGATTTGCAGACCCTACCAAAAAATTAATAACGTATTTGATACTTTATTATTCTGGATTTAAAAAAAGGACATTTTGTTGGAAACATAAAGTTGAAAAGTTGTAATTTTGGAAATATTTTTCGCCGCGCTATCTATTATGTATTTTACCGCTCGAAGACCGCACGACACGAGGCTCGCGCCTTCTATGCCGCGCGGATTTAAGGTACATTGCTTGTATCTAGTAAAGCGCATATATTATAAATCAAACTTAATATAATAAGCTTGTTTTTACAAAACGAGAAATAAACGTGAACGTGTGACGTGTCGCTTTTTCATGTTTATATTTAAGTTTAAAAAAAACATATATTTTGTTGTATTAAAAAAAACTCTAAAGTATAAACAAGCACAATTGTATTTTCACATAACAGTTTATTCGCTAAAAATAAAACAGCTTAAATTAATACTTGGTATCAACGGCAGCAACACCTTTGTTACCTATCCATAGTATTAAATCCTCGTTGAATTTAGTATCCATCGAATATAACCTTAAGATATCAGATAACAATTTCACCCAATAATCCTCCATGAACCTGCCTATATACCTTTATAACTAGGGGGTATATAATATCCCTCGGATTACTAGATATTGTATAAGCTGGCGGCTTTCCGAGTCCTAAATACAATCAAGTTACAATCCCAAAGAGATTACTACTGAAAATGGTTCCAGCGGTACGTCAGAATATGTTTTTTATAAAAAACTTTTTTGTGTTGAAATAACCCACTCACCGTTAGTAAAATTAGGAAAAACTGACGTGATGTAATGAAATGTTAAACGTGACAATTGTAGAAAAGTTGATTTTATAAAATAGGTTACAGAAATCGCAATTTACATAATTAATTGTGTAGGTACAATTTCACACTGTAAATTAAGAATGTAATCATTACATTTTGAATGATCAGCCCGTGAAAAGACACTCTTGCAAGACGAATCCAATGAAAACTCATTGTCAAAATGAGGCCACCCATACAGCCTCTACGAGAAAAAAAACCACATACATAATCATTTACATACACAAATACTTAAATAGGAACACATAAAAACACACAGACAAGAGTATTTCGATTTCGTCGATTGTTATTGTTTAGTTAAAAATAGAAAAGGTAGCTGTATTTAAAAATATAATTGTAGTTTATATCTTAGATAGATAAATCGAGTATAACCGCTTACTAAACGTTTCCCTGACTTCAATAGACCTGCTTCAATTTTGAAAGCCTTGTTTCACGCTTCGTTTCAATGACCAGTCATCGAGCCAATCGCTAGCTGAATGTTGAACAGCTGACGTTATCTTCGACAGGCTGGTCGACGTTTAGCCGGACAATGAGCCTGTCGAGACTGATGTAGTGGACAGTGCGCCGCGATCTACAATTTTCAGTTGAAGAATCAGCTGGTGTTTAGTAGGAGGATTCGTTTTTTAACCAGCGGTAGAGTTTTTGTTGGAGACTGCTTTTTGCATAGTGAACACATGCTTATAGAGTTCAATACAGCACCTATATTACAATTTGTATTCTGAGTTTGTATTTAGTATATTCAAATCAATGTTTATCCAAATATTGTTTGCAACAAGAACGTAACAAGAAGGGTGCTAACACAAACATCTAGGTATACTCGAAGTGCCTAACTACCATTAGTTTGCTATTTTATGTCTAACATTAATCCCAGCTTTTGTATAGTTTAGTATCGCGACATGTAAGATAGTTATTAGGGTGAACTGCCCTATTGGTTGGCCACCTACCAATTATTGACCCCATGAACTTTAAAATAAGGTAGGTAATAGAGACGATAAATTCAAAAATCACTAGGTGCCAGTAACTAGTATTTTAGAGGCCAGTATTGTTTTATATAATGCTAGGTTAAGTATTATAATTGTATAATATCACAAGCAATATTTAAAAAACGACTGACTGTTGAGTTTCTTGCGGCGTTTCTTCTCAGCGGTGGTCTCTTGCGAAGGGCTGGTAGATTTTTGATGTGTAAAAGTGCCCGTACTACCAACATACTCAATAAAAATCTTTTATCTTTTAATGCTATAAAAAAAACATAAAATACCTCAATAATCCGACGATTTCAAAACTCTCTGTGTACCCCAGCATCAGAGCTCGAAACTGGGTTACGTCACCTCTACATCTATCTCAAACGCTTCGCCTCGCGATCTGAAACACTCACTCGTTCACGTTCAAATTCGCCATTACCATGATTGGATCTCGCCAAGTGGTTTAACGAATTCAATGTTTTATTTTAAACTTTGATGTTTGTATTTCGGAATTTGAATTGAGATCGATTTTAATTCTCTCTTTACTTTTTTGAGCGCAAAATGAAATAGGAACTTTGACATTGATATTACGTCGTCATTTTTTTGTCGTTGTTGACAGCAATTGCAATTTTAGTGTGGGTAATGGGTTAAATTGATGAACCACTATAGAATCTTCTCGGTTAAAACCAACGATTAATTCCTATGTAATTTCTATCTCGTCACTTGACGCTGTCGTCATGACAAGGTTCTATGATGGATAAACATTTAAAGTCCTTGATGGTACAAACGTATTTGTGCTTAACCTCGTGCCTACATCCATCCTTTGGAAAGGACATACGAAACAAAGCAAACTAATCCAGCAATGTCATCTTAAAGTTTCTAAAATATATTCCTTAAAAAGTACCCCATGAAGGCACGAGGTTATTGCACTATATAAACTAGGTTATAAAGGCTTATTAAAACAGGTTAGGGTAAGTTATACCTGTGATTACAAAAAAAAATGGCAGCCTACCAACTTACCCTTTCTTTGGAAAATGAACATTTGTAAAAAAATTCCGTTTGCCTAACGATGACTAGAGTCGGAATCAATAGAAATGGCAAAAAATGTTTACAAAACCAAACGGACCAATTTACCGTTATTACCTCATAATCACATACTTTCCCTTTATACTTTACCTTTAATAATTTCATAAGCTTAAATAAGTATTAAATACAGGCTTTTTGAAATAGAATCTCATATGCTGAAAATTTGAGGTTATATCGCACCTTCAGAACAATAGTGACCTAATTCAAAAATTTCCAATTTCGAGTTAGGTCTCTATACTAATAAATTTATGACTTGAAGTTTGAAAGCTGAAATTTTTGAATTAGGTCACTATTGTCATTTAGGTGCGATGTGTCAAACAATAACTAATTTGTTAACCTTTTTTTGCCATTTCGATTGACGCTGACTATAGGTGAAACGTTACTGAATCCACAAAAACATTAAAAACGTGACTTATAAAAAAAGTCAAATAAAAAGGACAAAAAAGAAGTACGGCCTCAGGACATAAGCAGAAGCACTCCTCAATAACAACTCAACAAAAGACTGACCTAATCTACGACGTAAGCCAGAAGAATGCGACGCCAATAACGAAACCGTGAAAATAAATGTTCTAAACATACATAAACCTAACACCTCCCGTCCTGAGGAGGCTCTTACTAAAATATTAACACTATAACTATAAAAAAAAGTAATACGCCTTATCGGCGGCAAGCAGCTGTGAAGGGTCACCGAATAAATATGGATTAACCAGGGAAAATACGACCTGAACACCACAGGGCCTTTCTCTGGTAAAGAACAAGCCAATTGATTCTGGACCCAAACTCTAAACACATAAGGAAATCTTTATATGCTTTTGTTTTAACAAAAAGACGATATAAGTTGTAATACTTTTAATAAATGTTTACAGACAACGTTGTATGTATATGGATGATTTTTGTGTTCTAACTTGGGTTGTAACACTTTACCATCAAGGTTATGTATTTGTTTTAAAAGTGTAGTAACACTTGGTAAAGTTTATAGTTTCACACCTACGAGTGAAGCTAAAGTATTATATTAAGTTTGTTTATCACATAACAAGCAATTCGCAATCAAGACACTTAAAACTTTAGTACAAAGATTAACTGCTTCTTCAGAAAGTTTAGCAAACATCTTTATTGTTCGTGAAAGGAGTTGTTTCTAAACTACAAACTACTAAAAACTTCAAAAATATAAGACATTACGATGAGGGATTTGAATATCATATATATGTATACTGATACACAGTTAAAACGCGTTTCTTATTCCGAACAAAAAATCATACAATTGGGATAGACCAAAAAAAAACTGACGGTTTTTACATTCTAATTCGAAACAATAGATAATTTTAAGAGACCAATTTCATTCATTTTGTATTTGACTAATAGTTTTGTTTTAATATCTTTATTTATCAAGCAGACATTTTATGGATGACATGATTATCTTAAATTTGGGTTGTCATTTTCAAATAAATTACAACAATTCATTGATATCTAATGATAAAAAGTGATTGTAATAGTGTATTAAAACATACTATTTTAAGCGGTTTTCGCCTAACCCGCGATACACATAGGAGGGCTTTAAGCCGAAAACGAAAGTCAAACAAAGGTTAAATATACTTTTGTCGAAATATCCGAAACAGATAAATATTTCAAAAACTTGATAATGCAGAACGGCTTTAAAACCCTATTCCTCGAAATAATTTTCTAGTAAGAGTAATTGTAAAAATATGAACAATCCCAATTGGGGGATTTTATTCTCACGCATGCTGACTTCAAAACCGGGATTCAATTTACATTTTAATGTCAAAGTCGAACGATAGACTGGTGACATCATTGGACTGGCAGCCGTGAATCCTGGCAACTTTATACTGACCCTTACCTCCTATACCAGTTTAAACGTAAACTCAGAGAAGAGAGGCCAGCAAACAGTGGAAGGCAAAATTGAAGTTTTTCACAACTATTTTCTAGAAATTCCGAATATGTATGAGAGCTCAAGTTGAGCCTTTGTTAGGCGCCTGTTTTTCAACACAATGAAAGGTTTGAAATGTGCAGAGCTTCTGATGCTAAGAGGCGTGGAGTTGCAAGTAATTTAAAACGTGCGCTTGAGTGTAAGGACTCTGACTTCATGTCTTAGGTAACAGACTAGGGAGAGGTTAATGGTCAAGTTAAAAAGAGCTATCATAGCCATAATAAATATCATTTGTATCATAATGATTAAGATACGTTTGGTCTAAAAAGTGGAACAGGGATGCTTCATCATTATCATTTCAATCGAAAGACGTCCACTGCGTTCTTGCGTCGATAATGTTAACATTTAAAAAAACGACCACTTAATGGTCATCCTTTTGAAAGAAAGAAAAGAAAAAACATTTATTCGAGACAAACAGACAAACAAAACAAAACGAAATATTGACATAGACAAAATACCTGCTGTCACGAAACAGGTTGACAACCATTGCTTCAAAAAAAACTCATTTTTAACCACTTGTAATTATATAATAATAAAATTGTCTCTTTAATATTGAATCTGTTTGAATATCCAGAAAAAACGTTTGACAGACACATTATAATTACAAGTAACAATTTATTATAACATAACATAATTTTCCAGTCGAATTTGGTTTGTGGAAAATCAGGATTCTATTCAATGGACTAATATGAAATTATCAGACCGCAACAAATTTGTTTCACCAAATTACGGACGTTGAGGGGAAAAGTTGTAGCCAGAACTCGAATTAAAGTGAAAATATTGTTTATGATACACTGTTCAGTTCTTGTTCAGATTACTAGGAAATCAGTTTAAACGACGCAAATTATGAAAAATAACGAGCTACGTTTTCATTCAAATAGGTCAACAAGCAATTTTGCTACAAATACGTAGCATGAACCATTGAGATATTTTTTTTATTCTTCTCAAGTTTTGTTTTTATTAGCCAGTGATATTTTATGTGAAGTTAGCTAATTATCGTGTTTCAGATATAATTAATCTTAAAGCTCTTTATGTTCCTCGCGTTTTTATTCGGCGAGTCACATTTCTTTTTCATTTTGGTCATTTCAAATTTGTTTTTTAATTAAACGACGTAAACTAAAGTTCGGTTATCAAGTTTTAAAGGAAAATAAATAATATTTATTTTAACTTAGAATTAGTTAATTTATTTTAAGTATTTAGTTTTAGTTATGTTTTTATTATTTTCTGTGTATAGTAAAATAAAGTTTACCGTAGGTACCTAGGGAAATAAAAGTCAATTTGTTATTTTCAGACCAACACGATTAAACCATTTTCAAATAAACCAACATTAATATTTTTTCCATTACGTCACGATAATTAACTAACCTGCTATACTTAAGACAAAATAGTGGTATCTCAAACAAAACGCCCGTAGCAAATGCAAACATTTTACTAACGAGTTAGGATTGAAACTGCTTCGGTAATTGAATGTGAGATACCGCCTGTTGGCGTATGAGGGCAGTATATAAATGTATGAAAAATTATCTTGACGAAATGGAAAAGTTACCGTTTGTTAGCTTTCGTCCTAAAATAAGTGCAGTTTTTATGAAAAATGGCCCTTTACTATACGGATTATATTTATATCTAAAACAGCGTGGCAACAATCAATAAAAAATAAACGTTCTATTTCTAAACGTTTTACGGTAACCATGACCACCTACCACTAATTGGTGGGCTACCTAATAAGACATATTTGAAATTCGTTAACCATTTCATTAGAGTGTAATTTAAATGTTATCTAAATTTACGTTTTATTATTTTATAAATCTGATAGATTATTGACGTGTAAAACTATGTTACAATAAAAAATGCCATTGCATTTTAATAAAGTATGTGCTATAATGTGATAAAATTAATTAATTGGATTGAAAAAATACGGAATTACACGAAATCGTTAATTTAAATACTAATAATCAAGTGATGTAAAAGATAACACTCAAATAATTAAAGATACATTACTAATTGTCTCATGTCTTGGATATTTTATGTATGTATCTATCTATATAAGCGTGTCTATCGTTTTCTTAGTACCTATTATACGAATTTTGATCTTACTTAGAGACAAGGTAAATAAGTTTGTCTAAGACATAAATTTACTATAAAGCCGCGTACTCTCTCTCCCAATTAGTTCTGTTGATAGCTGTGTTTATCAACATGGATAAAACATCTGTCACTTTCTCACCAGTATGTAAGTGCGAGAGTGACAAAATGCTGTATCCACATTTATCCACCATGATAAAGGCGGCCATGATACGGGGACCGGCGCAAGTTTGCGTAGGCCGTCCTTCGTGACTATTTGTCTTAGCGTCTTGCCAAATCAATCCAATTTGCAAGGAAATGTCTATTTAGACAAATCGTTGTCCATCAAAGACGTCGGAGTCGAGCCGTGGCCTGTTTATTCAAATGTCTGGAATAATCCAGAGGACGGAACTATCGCTTAGGCAAAAATTGTTCCCGTTAATTTGGTAAATGGTAATCTATTTTGCATTAAACCTTGCGCCCACAGATAAGAATAAATGATAATATGATTCAAACATTTAACGAACTGACAGATTTAACCAATGGAATCTCAATAGAATCATTTTTACTTACGTTTCGTGGTGGTAGGGATGTTGTGCGAGATCACTACAATGATAGCTTATTCTTTTAACGTACCGCCAAGCCGTGTTATCATTAGATACCGGAGTTATCGTGGCATTTTTGAGATGTCAAAGTGACTTCTCATACATCAAATCTAGGTATATATCGCTACCGCTCTAACGTCTGTGGTAAAGGGCCCCACTGAAAATAGGCGACGTGGCTTGCCTGGGGATAGTATTGAGTGGGTCCCTTATTGACGCAACGAACGGCACAGATGAATATAATGTTATCTGCTATAAAACAAATTATAGGTAACTGAAAAATCAATAATGGTTTAAGTATTGTGTTACTTGTTAACCGTATTTGGGAACTGATTAATTTTGGAAAATATTGTATTTGAGTTAACTATATATTGATTGAGACCACCGGTAGTTTACCTCTAGTTTTAACCTTATTTGATTTTTGTGTTCAGTATTGTATTGCATCGATTTTATATCGATACTTGAGAATGGCTGGACTGATTTCAATATTTTCATTGTTGTGTTCCTAATAACTAGGGCGGGTGGCGCCGGGCATTAACAGCTAGTATATGAGCCGATGAGAAACTTCCTGAATTGTAAAAGTTGCTTATGAGAAATTATCTCTAGCTCCTAAGGATATTTTTATTATTGTACGGAAGTAGAACAATCTGAATTCCCTTAGATGTTTTCGATGTGTAGATTAGTAATGAAATAGATCATTATTATCACGTTATGATATAATAATCTTATCAGTTGATATGACATTAAAAAAAAGTCTTAAATTGTGTATATGTCTGAAAAGACACGTTTTGGTGAAACTTTGTTCAGCAATTGTAAATGCCTTTTAAAACCTAAATTCCATTAAAAAAAATATGTTATAAGATGAATTAACATCCGATAGTAATTTATATAAGGAAAACAATCCCGATACCGCAGCACCGATAGTTATCCAAATGTCCGAACCTTAGAACTACTGGCACCCTACTTTATCTGTTCTCATTAACCCAATAAGACACTAATTACATAAATCCTACGTTTGTCCGTCCGTAATCTCGTTAAACTTCTAACTAAATTTCACGGAGAGCCCACTTACCGTGGCTTTCATTAGGATATTCTCTTTCAGTTTTCTTCGAAATCTTTTAAAAAGCTCGTCTTCAATCAGAAAATGTAAAATTTGAATAAACTTATTTTTTTTAAGTTGGAAGCGAGACGACGGTTGTATTATGTAGATTTTTTTTACCTAGTTTTACAAAATCGAGAATTTTAATCCTATAAACCCGACTGTCTGTGATTGGATATTTTTGTGATTTTTTTTGTTGAAATAATATAATAATATATAGCCTATTATGTCTCTCGTGGGATAAAGACCAATCTAACGATACCTCACGTTTCATAATCCGTAAAGCCGTTTAGACTACAGGAGGTCATAAGAAACAGACATACATCCGAACAACATATTATATCCCAAATTGAACCAACAAACGAGTTAAACAACGTTTTAAATTCAATTTTCACACGAGAAAACCGCGGTTGTTGAAACGTCGGGGTAAATGATATTACCCGATTAAGTTCCGTTACTCCCGACTTTAAAAGAAAGCTAAGTCAATCAGGATGGTTCTAGCTATATGTTTCATGAAAATAGGTCGTTTATGAGATGTCAGCTCTCAAAGAACGGATCGCCATTATATCAGGGTTTTTTTAAAATATTTTTATAAAATGAAAATATTTATTCTTATAAATATTGTTAAGCTTTAAATATTGCTTATGATTCCAACACTTAGGGTCTGTTCTGTGGAATCTAGGGCACATGTTGACAGGTCGAAATGTTATTTAGGTATAAGTACCTAAGTACAGATACTTATATAGCATTAGTAGACTATTATAAGTTTACGAAAATCTATTAATGGTTTGGAAATTGTGGTAACTTGAAACATCGTTAATTTGTTTATCAGATTGAAATATGAACAAACACAAGCAAGCAAAGAAAATCAGAAGACGAGTAAGGTTTCCTTTTAGACTGTTACTTGAAAGATATTGGTAAACTGTTATAAATTTTAAGTAGGCAACATACAATTATTAAAAACAAATTCTATTCTAGAAAATTATCTCGAGTGTCCGGAAGATTTGGCATCATAAATGGAACTACATGATCGCATCCAAACCTCCACTTTCTCCCATCATCAGTCGTCCAGACGCCGGGAGGGCTTCCATCCGCATGTAGTAGAATTTTAAATGGTTCGGACGCAACGGTTTGCTGCGTCATTTCTTATTCGCTCTTCCAAGGAATACTCTTCTTGGCCCGTATTATGGTCGCCTTTATCGCGGTGGATAAAGCTTCCCTCACTCTCGCACTCACATACTGGTCAGAAAGTGACAGATGCTTTATCAACGCTTATCTACGTCGATAAACACGACCATAATCGGCCCGCTTGCGTCTGTATTCTCGGAATCGTATAACCTTGGTGTTTTCAAGGCAAGAGTAGGCTTTTTCTTGGTATGCATGCACCATGAGATCAAACGCAAACCCAATTTTGATGAAGTACTTAAACTTAAATTAAAATATTAACGATAATAGTATTTATTTTACCCCTTACAATTATGGAAGATACTACGACGCTCGAACTTCTCGGACGAGAAAGAAATTATCTAAAGAGGTACTTGAAATATATCCTCTCATCGCAAATACAGCAGGCAGTGTCTCAAGACAAAAATCCTTGACCGTGTGTGTTGCCAGTGATGGCAAATAGCACTGAGATATACGTGTGAAAAATCTCCATAATAAAACCTCCATACGCATCATTTTTTTACCATCTTTCCTGTTGTCAATTACGTATTAACATGGACGCAAGTTCGAAATGGATCACCTGTTGCCTGTACAAAATTACACCTGTCTAAAATATTACTAATCCGTTTCCATATTAGGCGTTTAAGCTGAAACACAGATATTACGTATCCACATGCAGTGTGCAGTATACCTGGCGACCGCAACAATCACATTAACCGCCTGCTCAAACGCAATTACCGCGGGACAGCTCGTGGCGCCGCGGTGGCGTCACGGCGGCGGCTATTAAGACGTGATCACAGAATAATTGATCAACATGTTGAAGGTGGTTTGGTATAAAAATGTTAAATGGTTTGAATGCTTTTTGTGTGGGGGTATACTATTTGTGTGGAAAAGATTGCGCAATAATAAATGTGATAGGTAATTTATTCGTTATTAGCCGCGGAATCAATAAAAACCTCTGGCTGATTAATTTTGGATTAAGAAAATCTAGGATTTGACAAAGACCCTGTAAAGTCTAGAGAAGGATTCTGATTTCACAGTGATCATTCTGACTAAATGATGCCCGTAAGTCTGTTCGGACCCTCTGTAATAACAAACCAAGGCAAGGGTAGGTTACTTATTTTGGTAGGATGTTAAAATTTTGGAAACTTTATAAATATCACTAGCCCGTTACCATATTATTAAAACGTTTCAGCAGAAACACGTATATACATGCAGTGTGCAGTGAACCTGGTGACCGCAACAATCACATTAACCGCCTGCTCAAATGCAATTACCGCGGGACTGCTCGTGGCGCCGCGGTGGCGTCACGGCGGCGGCTGTTAAGACATGATCACGGAATAATTGATCAACATGTTGAGGTTAAGTGCAATAATAGGAGATGTTTGTATTTTGGGTGGCTGGTTGAGTGTTAGAAAAGGTTTTTTGAGAACTGCGGAAGATCGGTTTTGGCCTTAAAACCATTATTAACATGCTGAGCAGGAACCATTTTTCTTCGTCTGGCACTAGTTCAGTAATTTTTGTTTGTTAATTTGTTCTTCTGCACGTTTATAGACGTTAGTAAACGTTATTTCTGTCTTTCTTTCTTTTTATAACTAAGAAAAAGAAGAAGTAAGATTAGTTATAATCGATCATGTAAAAATCTATCAAAAATACCTTTTGAGACCCTAGATAAAAAACTACAATCGTGGCGGTGATCACAGAATAATAAATCAATGATGATGAGAATGGTTAATATAAAAAAAATACGTGGTCTCAGTGATCATCAAGAAAGATGATCGGTGAAGTTCCATATCCATACTTCCGAATACAAATGTGAAACTGTGTAATAGTTTGTATCCAACTACTTGTCCCATAAAACACTTTAGCATATCCTATTGAATATCTTAGCTTTTGTGCGTTTATGAATATGTCTATCTCCTTGTTACAGATATAAGAGCCCTGAAAGACGTTCAGCTAATAGCGCCATCTGCTGTCCAGTTGGGCGATACAGTCCAGCTGGGCTGCAAGTGGACGTTGGAAGGCAATGAGACGCTCTACAGCGTCAAGTGGTACCGCGGGAGACAAGAGTTCTTCAGCTATCTGCCGAAGGAGTACCCTTTCACCAGGATCTTCGCTCAGCCGGGGATTGATGTTGATGTAAGTTTTAACATTCATCATCATCATCATCTCCTTGCTCTTATCCCAATCATTTGGGTTCGGCGCGGCATGTTTTATTCTTCCATACATCCCTATTAGCCGTCATCTTAGCGTTCACTCCCTATTAGTACCTCATCATTCTCCTGCTCTTTTCCTACTTATTTGGGGTCGGCGCAGTACGTCTTTTTCTTTCATACTTCTCTATTAGTCTTCATCTCGGTAGGCATTCCCTTTCTAGCCATATCATCTTTCACACAGTCCATCCATCGTTTCTTTGGTCTTCCCCTACTCGGATAGCCATCAACATTCATACTCAAAACATCTTAATATTAGTACCTATTGGAATGATATGATTATTAGCAAAGAGCCATAATCCGTCTTGGTCGTCAAGGTTAGCAATGCAATAGTATTAAGATTGCAAATGTTTTCTATAAAATAATACGTCCCACCCGTTATTGTATTGAAACACCTTTCAACGACCGTATCATTACGTAGAATTTCAACTTCATTGAAAGGAATTTCTCGCCGCATGAGTAATTTTTTTTTATACTCACAAGTCTAACCTAACCTAACCTATGCAAGTAATGTTAAAGATATCCTAGAAACATCATGATTTCAGTAGAAAATAGCGTTCGATGAAATGACACAATCAATGAAATTAAATTCGATAAAATATGGCTTACCGTCTATGGGCCTAACAGCCAACTTACCATCAGGTGGTCTGTAAGCTCGTTTGCATTCCCTATGCCACAAAAAGTATAGCATTAGGTAGGTATGTAAATAGCACACAGGCCACCCTGGCCATGAGTTTTTTTATCTCCTCAGTTTCAAGGCCAACTTGACAGTAATTTGAGCTTCTGGCATTGAAAAATATAGGTAACTCATTCAGTCAGAATAGGAATAAAAGGAAGGAGGAAGTGTCTAATAAATCAAAGATAGGTATTATAGATATCGCAGTTAATCGAACACCAGTTGTCGCAGCACACAACACACTACTGTAGCGATCATGCCGGTCTATTGGTTTGTATAGCCACCAAAGGAAGTGTCTTACCAATCACGGATATTGCAATTAATCATGACATAGATCGATGTTTATGTTTAAGTCGATGATTATGTTAGAGATAGAATACCCTGGTTGTAGCTCAATTGGGCTCAGCTCGAAGGTGAAAACTAGTTCACTAATATTTTTCCAAATCATCATTTTGGCAAACTGTCTCATTTTCCAAAAATAATTTCACAAAATGGTATTTCCTGGCGCATTGTATATTCTAACATTTTGTAACAGTTTTGCACAAATATGGTTTTGTTACCAGGGTATTTATACAAGCTGCGACCATTTGCAATTTTATTTTTTATAAACAGCATCCAAACGTTAATTTAATAACTACGCAAAATCCTCGCAGCATGTGAAATATTAAAAAATATTTTCACCCGACAAAATTTATCCAAGCATAACTTATAAAGCTTAATGGAAATTGAACACAAATTAACCCCAAGCTTAACATTTTACGGTTTCCCCCGAAACCTTTTATAAGGAATCAAATAACTGTGAGCATCGGATTTTTCCCCCGAAATATTTCCTTAAAAAACCCTAAGCTTGTTAAGAGCCCTTGAAGACTTAATTATTCATTAACACGAATGGCTTTAGTTGTCTTTGTGCTTTTGGGGCAAGGCTAAACAGGTTACTGGGGGAAGTTGTTTTTCTCAGCGGAGTTTCAGGTCGATAATGGATGGTAAATAGTTTTTTACCCGATTACCGACGGAGGGTAAGGTTTTTGACCTGTATGTAAGTATGTTTTTAGATACGTGTGCTTCTTTGTTTTCTCGTAGAGGGTGAACAAATAGCTAGATTTTGACAATTAATGAGGTATCGTTAGATACATTTTAGCGTGGCAAGAATCTTTAGGTCGTTACTCTAAAAAAAAAAATCGTTAATATTGTTAAAACTATATTGTCTTTACCATTTTGTTTTGTTTTTAACTCGGTCGCCATTACTGTCAAGTAAATATGAGCTATCAAAACTTTGATACCTATTACGAAAACAGATCAAAGACAGGTTTAAACCGTGTAAAATCTTAGCCTAGTGTTCTAGACTCTATACATTATTATTAGTATGAGCACATTGCTGATAAATTGGTTTCTTCTCAGCGAAGAACAACTCCCGTAAATAAATGTACAGCTGTCAGCCCAATGGAAGGTTCACTAATGTATAACCAAATCATCATTTGGCAAACAATGACATTTTACAAACTTTCATTTCGCGAATATGTATTTCCCACCACATAATTATATATTTTTTGTGGTCAAAAGTCTCTAACCTAACTTTTTTAACAAGCCCATGTAACCTGTGTAATATTTAATGGTTTAAGCACAATTACATTTTTGCGAAATGAAAGTATGAAAAATGACATTGTTTGCCAAATGATGATTTGGTAAAAAGTCAGGATAACCCAATGGAACCCTGACCCACCGTAGAACGGTGTCACAGTGACATTATAAGACCATTTGTTTGACACTTCTTACGACTTGAATAATAACTTCACTCTGACACAATTTCTATAGTGGGTCATAGTACAACATTCCATTGGGCTGATAGTGCAACTAGCTCCAGGAAACAGAAGTAAACGCACCCATTCATCTCATAAATAGACAGACATGATATCCCGACGAGCAACTTGCCAATTTAATATGAAAAATCTTGTATAAATTTGTACACTCAGCTAAAACTTTTAACTGGAGTGAACTATAAAACTTTGACTTGAACTCATTAATAAGAAAAAACGGTCTGAATAACGCTGGTTGGTTGGAAATTGATTATCTTCGTAGTTCGTAATTTATGACGGATAATGTTAGTTTGTAGGGGAAAGTTTAGAGTACTAGGACTACTGTTTTTCCGCGGTTTTGTCCGGGTATAGATCGTTTCGTCCTGTTTTTACCCGACTGCGGCAAAGCCCAAAAGGAGGGTTATGTGTATGTCCGACTCTATGTGCCATCGTAACTACTAAACGGCTAAACCGATTTTAATAAATTATATGAGGTTAGATTCGTCATAACATTAAGCTAGGATTAATTGATTTTCCTATAGAGTTGCGAAAGTGTTGTGACAAGTCTTGTAGTATTCCAGACCATAAGTATATAATTGATAATATGTATAGTGACATCATATCGGCCCTGACAAGCTCCTCGACCGTAAAAGTGCAACTAAAACCTAGCAGAAAAAAATGTGTCATGGGGTGGAATAGACATGTCGCCGCCGCTCACAGGGAGGCTAGGTTAAAATTTCAATGTTGGATGCTGCACGGGAAGCCATCATCAGGTGCTCTATACAAGGAAATGTATGAAAGTAGAAAGGTGTTCAAGTCACGATTAAACTGGTGTCAAAAGCACCAAGAACAAATAAAAATGGACATCCTTGCAACTTATCATGCAAAAAATGATTTTAGCGCCTTTTGGAAGGGTACCAGGAAACTAAGTAGCAAGCCGGGCCTTCCTGTGAGTGTGGGTAGTATTTCGGACCCTAAGGGCATTGCGGATTTGTTTAGGGACGGATTTCATGTTGGTTCCACTCTCGGTCCATCGCTGGCGGTGCCCAGTGCTGAGAAGCCGAGATCGACCTTGGAGATTCGATTTACTGCCAAAGACGTTACCCGGGCTATTAATGGTACAACAAGAGGCAAGTCTCCAGGTCACGACGGCCTTAGCATTGAGCACCTTCAGCACGCTGGTCCTCATTTGGCAAGAGTGCTAGCAATGTTTTACTCTTTTTGTATGGGACACTCCTATTTTCCTGCAGAGCTAATGAAAACTGTCGTGGTGCCTATAGTTAAAAATAAAACGGGTGATGCATCCGACAAAACTAACTATAGACCCATCTCATTAGCCACAATCATTGCTAAAGTATTTGATGGTATGCTTAACTCCCATTTAAATAAGTTTGTGGAACTGCACGACAATCAGTTTGGGTTTCGTTCCGGTTTGTCGACAGAGAGTGCAATTTTAAGCTTAAAGCATACCGTCAGATATTATACCGACCGAAAGACACCAGTATATGCCTGTTTTCTCGACCTATCGAAAGCGTTTGACCTGGTTTCTTATAACATCCTTTGGACGAAACTTAAGGAGCAGAATGTCCCTCTAGAAATAATAAACATGCTTAAGTATTGGTATGGAAATCAGGTCAACGTGGTTAGGTGGTCGGGATCATACTCGGAACCATACAGGTTGGAGTGCGGGGTGAGGCAAGGGGGGCTCACCTCTCCCACGCTCTTTAACCTGTATGTAAATGAACTCATCGTCGCGCTCAGCAGGCAGCATGTCGGCTGTCACGTGGACGACGTTTGCGTCAATAACATCAGTTACGCAGACGACATGGTGCTGTTGAGCGCGTCGCCGTGTGGGCTCAAGAAACTGCTGCAGACGTGTGAGGAGTTTGCCGTCAGCTGTGGCTTGAAATATAATGTAGCAAAAAGTGAAGTCATGGTTTTTGAGGCCCTTGGTAAGTGCCCATCTAGCGTGCCTCCGCTTAAGCTAAATGGTGTCCCCTTAAAAAGGGTATACCGATTTAAATATCTGGGGCACTGGCTTACTAAGGACCTCAAAGACGATGACGACATGGAAAGGGAGCGAAGGGCGCTATCGGTGAGAGCTAATATGATTGCCCGCAGGTTCACTCGTTGCTCTGCAGCGGTGAAGATCACCCTGTTTAGAGCGTACTGCACGTCTCTGTACACGAGTAGCCTGTGGGTAAAATACACCCAAAAAGCATTCAGCGCTCTTCGCGTCCAATTCAATAATGCGTTCAGGGTGCTGTTGGGTCTGCCTCGCTTCTGTAGTGCGTCGGGAATGTTCGCGGAGGCAAGGGTCGACTGTTTTTACGCAACACTCCGCAAGCGTTGTACTTCCCTGGTGCGCAGGGTGCGGGCCAGCCCCAACAGTATCCTCGCAATGATCGCGGACAGGTTTGACTGTCCCTACATGAACTATTGTTGTAGTTTGCATGCCCCTTACCACAAATAATTTTTAATGTTTGTTCTAACAACTAGATTATAAGAATGTATATTACTAACAAATATGAATCTAAGACATTCGAAATAAATTAATTTGAATTGAATAACCACTAGAGTGTCAAAGGCTTTATTAAAATTATAGGAAATCAAAATGGCGGATTTTTGGCGCCTAATTGCGCGGCATGAAAACTAACATTATGTTGACGACATTATTCAAACAGCAGTTGGGTTTTCAACTCATGCTTTTTGTTAGACTTGGGGGGTTATTATGACATAGCTATGCAGTTCAGTTTACGCTGAGAGAAAAGGACAGAGCTATATAACCGCTATAGCTCTGTCCTTTACGCGCACCGTAAACTGAACTGCATAGCTATGTCATAATAACCCCCTTGTTATTAGAAGCATATCCATTGCAAAGGATTCTAAAAAGGCTTTCGGGTTTAGGTAAAGTCAGTTACAATTGTTTTATCTCACAAAAACAGGTGATCTATACTTGTAGTGTAAATATGTATAAACACGCACACTACACGACGCTTAGCGACGTAAGTTACGCATTCAGAAACAACATGTACGTATTTCACAATCTACACACACACACACACACACAAGAATGGCTCACCTCACTTTCGGGAAATTAAACGACTGTAAACTGACTTAAAAGCATATGAGAGTAAGTGAGACAGAAATACAAACCTGAAGGCCGTCTTAATAGCTATTGCACTGTAATTATTATGTAGGCGGACGGGCAAGACAGAGAGCTCGGGCAAGAAGAATATTAGTTTTAGTTTGATACTTGATCGATAGAAAGAGAGAATTACTGTCGCTCGACTCGTTACATACATGCACTTGCTGTTAATTCTTATCCGGTAGCATAGATTAGTAACCACACGTTCTACGTAAGCAAATTGATTTTTTGTTAAAAATTTACGATAAAACCACCGTAAGTACATTGAGTTACTTTTATTCTATTCAGGGCTAGCCATATTTTGATATTTTAAGTAGCGTTTGTTGTAAACAGACGTGTAACAAACATTCATCCTGAGTTTTTGCTTTAACTTTTTTGTTTGAAGTTAGCTTACGTAAATAAAGTACGAAACGGGCAAATAGAAACTTACCGTAACTTGGACAGTGTAGCCCAGTGGCATATAATAGGTGAACTGAAATGTATTTCATATCGTGTCGGATAGTTAAAAATGAGAAAAATAGAGCACTCGTGGCGATACCGATGAGGTATGGGTTCGACTCCCAGTTCGGGCTATAGTTTTTTTTCGGTTCATCTAGACTCTCATTGGAGAGGTTTCCAATTAAACTCTTTCCTCTTTCCGAATTTTTCAAATTAACTGTGTATAAACTTGTTCAGTGTATCCAGGCCGAGGCTTGGTTAGGCCACTGACTGAAGCGCTAGTAGATTCACTCTTTATAACCAGACGTGTGCTAACCCGGGGCACGTTTTAGGGATTTAATATCGATAAAAAAGATGTCGATATATATTAATACATATATCTTATATCATGAGATATCATGTCTAATATCGAGCACTTAAGATAATATAAATATATGCCTAGATGTCATTTCGAACAAAACAAGACAATTTACTGTCAGTGTCAGTTAACACTAGAGTCAATAATAATCTATGTAATATTCCACTACGAGTCCATAATAATTGAGATAATATTCCACTACGAGTCCATAATAATTGAGGTAATATTCCGCTACGAGTCCATAATAATTTAAATGGAATATTTTCATCTATAAGTATGACAATCTTCAAAACCGACAAATATGGAAAAAATATTGACTGTTCATAAAAACCATTTAATAATATAAAAATAATCATTTGTTTATTGTTTTTACTTAAAAATTAAGAGATTAAATTATATTTATGAATGTTAAATAACATCTTGATCTTGACAGTAACATCGATATAATTTTTTGTCGCATAAATACTTTGTAACATTACTTTAGTATTCGTGCCCAGAGGCAGCATACGTCTGTTTATAACCGCCAGTTTACTATAAGCAACATAACTCCCGCTATTTCATAGATTTCATAGCATACACAAAGCGTCATGTACCCATCAAATTATTTATAACAGCAATCTAGCAGCAACCTGGCCAATTCTCCGGACCGTTTGACGGCACAGTAAACACATTTTATAGGTCGTTAACGCACTTTTCATGTTTTATTGTTAGCCGTCGTTAGAAGAAACTCTTTACGACGAATACTAAAAACGTACGGAATTAATGAGTGACGCGAACCGGTGCTTGACCACTAGGAGTTCTAAAAAGTTTTATGCTTTTGTTCATATGATATTGGTACAAGTTTTCCATTGGATCTGGGGTTTTATGCTGCTTGGTAAAACCATATTGTTATGCATATGTTATTGTATTGTTTTTGAGTCGGCCTCCTTTGTTGTTAAGTAAATAAGAGTTATCATAACGTTGGCAATACGATAGTGTCAAAAGCAATATTATCTAGTCATAGTTGTTAAGGCAAATTTAAAGGCAAAACAAGATATGGAACTGGATTCTGAAATAAATTTGAAAATAAAAAAAAACAAAAAAAAAGCTGCATTTTGTAATGGAAGCAGTAGGGACAAAAAAACAAAATTACCCGCAGCAGCAAAATTTCACCCATTAGAAACACAGATGGCGTCACGTCATTTTTTTATTTTTCAAAATATCTACAAGCTAAACGGCTGCACCGATTTTAATAATTAGAGTGTCATATACAGACAGACATAGAAGCGGAAAGGGATTTTGTTTTATTCTATAACAGTTAAGTATATCTAGTTACCAGAAATCTAGCAAGATATTTTTGTCAGCATTACAAACGTTACAAATTAACTTATTGACTTTTTGAACCAATATTTACTGTTCCTAATGAAAATCAATGCTCTCTCCTTTCAAAGAGTCTAAAAATACTTTATTCTTTTTACGAGTGAATTTTTCACCGAGTTATTCCGTACGTGAGACTCACGATTTTACCCGAGGAAATTCTGTTAATATTCAAACCTTGTTTTATCTTGATTATTAAACTGTTGATAAAAGGTACAGTTTCCTTAGCCGTTAATAAAGTGGGACTGTGTTGTAATGCTCAGTTGCACAAACGTTCATTAAATTTAATGTTTTTTTCACTTCTCATACTCTTAAAATGTTACTTTAGTCTCTGCATATCGGGACTAAAGTTCCTTATTAATCTCTAGGGATTGAAGTTTTTTTTTTAATTTACTTTGGAAACCCCTAAATTTTTAGGGCATGGAAATAACCTCAAAATGACAACTGTGCAAAAATATAAAAGAAACGATTTAATTTCGTGAAACACGATTAATGATTACGAATATGAATCTCTTTAATTAAATTAATGATGAATTCATTTTATTAAGCATGGGCCTTTGCATTTGTAAGAACGATGAAGAAATAAATTAAATTAATGATTATTTAGATTATTTTTAACAGTTAGTCAAGTACTGTCTTATTTAAAAAATGTTTTTTTACTTTTATATCGCTGTTTGTGCACATCGGTCTGTATTGTCGAAAAAAAAAGCAATTATTATTAATTGCCACGTAATATATAGGTAGCAAATATTTAATATCGGTTTTGTACATGCCTATAAATTCACATCAAAACTATGGTCTCCTTTATAATAAAGCGGTGTATCCTTAGACATAATGATAATTACTAGGACAGTTCTGTACGCTGACTAAAATAGGTAGGTACACGATGAAACCAAGAAATAATTTATAATACTAGCGGCACTATACCAAATACCAAATTTAAAGACACTTTATTTATCAATATAAAAAAACTGCAAACTGTAGTCAGGTTAAAATACTTTCGACAGTAACTTCTTAAGATAACATAGAAGAAAGTAGTAGATAAGTTTAAGGTAGTAGTAACTTCCCTAAAGGAACATAATAATTTATCGCCAAATAAATCTTAAATAAAACTAGCTCCTGATCCATCCATTTCTGAAATTTCCTTGAAACTTGATCACTAATTTAGTACTTCGACTTAGTGGGCCGGGAGCAAAGACAGCAAATGTTACGCAATTAACACGAACAAAAACAATCAAGAGTAAATAGGTCATTCATTTACGTAAACGAGATTAAATTATTAAATTAATAACTCAATTTGGTAGACAGCCACTGGGGGCAGTTAAGATTATTCTTCCCAGATGCCCGGGGGTATTTCTGGATCGTTATTATTGGGGTTTTCCCGAAATGAGTTTTAATTTAAATAAACTAGGTAGCTGAGCATTAGGTTAATGGAGTTTTTTAAACGTCACCTGAGGCCGTATTATTAAATGTCAAACTGACAAGTTCCGTACAGTGAAAGAGACAGAGTTATAGTACAAGGAGAAGGCAAAAAAGCACACAGGCCACCAGCCCCTTATTTCACTATCTTGACAATGACAGGTGACAGGTGACATTTTAGTGCACATGGAGCAGCTTATATGAAACCCAGCGACGTACCAGCGTGTTAACTTTGCAATTTATACCGAATTGTCACCTGTCGCGTGTCATTGTCAGGGTGGTGAAATAGGGGGCTGGTGGTAAGTGGGACCTGAAGCTCATAGGCATTCGCATTGTCAAGACTACAATCCTGAGACTGTTATCGAGTTGCGGACCCTGAGGTCCAAGATGGAATGCCTCCATGATATTAATTTCACCGGTTGTCTTATCCCGATACCGGAACACAACAATGCGAATCAGCGAATGATGCTTGGCGGTAGGTTATAGAGATGGTGGTAGATATCCAAACGGACCCTGCATAAGGTCCTACCATCACTAAACTTCTATAGCTTTATCAGTTGCTAACTGCAACTTGGCATGTTTTAGAAGCTCATAATTAACATTCTCCTGCGTTAGTTATAAAGAATTTAGGAGCACAAATTATTTTATTAACTTACGCGAAACAGTAAAAGGATATGGATTTATAAAATGGTACGTAATCGTCACAATACCTTTCTATTCTCTGGTTTCTCTACATACATACCTTCATACACAAATTTCTACAGCTTTAAAAACTTGTTGATAATTTATGAACCACATTTTGCAAAAATAGGCTAAGATGTTTACCAGCGTATAAGTGACGGTTACAAGCCCATCGCTTAACAGTACTACAAGCCTTTATTCCCTTAGTCGCCCTTACGACATCCACGGGAACATATGGAGTGGCACTATTCTAACCCGGCAACCACACGGGGCTTTTCTACACTTTTCTTTAAGAAGTGCGAATTACCTGAACGTTGCTATAGTAATTTAAATCCACAACACGACGCGCTCAGGTTGCTTAAGTTCTAATTTTGAAGTTTTGAAATCAATTAATATTAAGGAATTCTACGTGAAATCAACGGTAAGATGACTGAATTCGAATTCCCAGCACTAAATTACGAAAACGAAAAAAAACATAAATCATAAGTCCTTACATTTCCGTATAAAAGCAAACCTGGAACTTGCACATCTGAAAAACATGAACATTTAAAATTTCCGTCTCGGGGCAAATCGAGTTATCTCCGGAAACTCTAACTTCAAGTTTATTTTAACTGTCGAGTTGTAGTTAAGGGAAGTAACTTGGTGCCGTTTAGATTCAGTTAAAATGGGCTATCCTTTGACCTTGGTGTCCTTTTCAAATATTTGGGTTTACAAAGCACTCATCCACGTATAAGGAATGCAATTTAACCAGTTGTTAGATGTTTTTGTATGAAAATAACCGGTTAAAACCGGTTATAACCGGTTATTTGCATTTCCTGTACACGTCGCTTATAAACAGGGGTTGCACTTTTGGTGCCGATGACGTCAATTTGCATATAGGTTGATTAAAAATTAAAGACTAAAGACTCTATAAAGATTGAAATTTGATCGGGGTAAAGCGGAAACGGTTCTGTAAAATCCTTATTAAACTTTCCGAGTTTATCGATACTGGCATTCAGATGGACACTAGCAAAATGGATATGTCCCATTTGTTACATGGAAATAACTACGAATTTTGTATTGAACATTACGTCATGTTATTTAGTTATACCTCTTGCCCTCGGAGGACGAAAATTTTGTCGACGATGAACCAAAGCGAATATTGTCGTAATTACACTAAACTCCATTGGATTTATTTCAGTACTAGCTTCAGCCCGCGACTTTGTCCGCGTAGATTTCGAATATCGTTATTAGTAGAAACTTTTAATAATTTCAAGAAAGAAAAGTTAGTCCAGGGTATAAGCTATCTCCAGTCGAAATTTCATTTAAATCCATCCAGATCTTGCAGTATGAACACACAAAAAAAAATGCGCATTTATAATATGAGTAGGATTCAATCAAATCTGCCAACAGATATTATTATTCCTTGGATTGTCTTAAAATAAATCATTTAACATTTCTATATATTGACGACACGTCAGACTAGTTGGTAGTGACCCTGCCTGCGAAGTTAGCGGTCCTGGGTTCAAATCCCAGTAAGGGCAAATATTTGCGTGATGAGCGCGAGTATTTGTTTCTGAGTCTGGGATGTTTTTTATGTATTTAAGTATGTATATCTCTATATTAGTATGTTGTTTAATGTTGTCAAGTATCCATAGTACAAACCGAGAGTTTAGTCGAGGTTTAAATTTAGTCTGAATTCTAATACGTCAACTCTTAGACTCAAATGAATGTAACCAGAAATCTTTAATCGATAATCCATTCAGCCTCATGATCACATCCATTACATTACCCTACAAAGGTCTCCATCGGACAGATTCGACGGCTATCTAAAACTGTTACGCAACGAATTCAAGTCACTTTGCATGTATATCCGTATGAACAGCAACCCGTTATCATTGCTTTTGAGCGTATTCCATGTTCCGATTGAGAATCGATACCGAACCGATAGGAATCGGATTGAATCGATTACGGTAACACCTTCATTGGCGCTCAACGTTATTGCGTGTTTATTAGATTCCCCGTTTGGGGCTAGTAATTTGCAATACGATATATTTAATGGAAAAACGTTGCTGTATTGGGAATTGTCTGGTAAATAAAGCAATTTCGTGGATTTATTCTAACGTGGTGTGTACTTAGCATAACTGTTTTCATGATTTTATCATTTTATCCCGGACGGACCTTGTTTACGCGGTCGCTACCACTCTCCTTTGATCTACCGCCAAGCAGCAGTGTTTGCATTGTTGTGTTCTAGGGTTGGGATAAAACAACCAGAAATTACTAGCATTGAGGCATTCCATCTTAGTCCTCAGGCTTGGTAACGCATTTGGAGTCTTACGATTGCAGTCTTGAGATGTCAAATGTCTATGGATCTCAGATACCACTTACATTGAAGTTGCTGTGTGAGCCGTCTCAGTGCAGTAAAAAAAAAAAACTAGAGACTAGAACACTATGTTCGGTGCTTTTGTTCATAGTCACTCAAATGGAAAGGGCTATGCTCGGAGATTCCCTGCGGAATTGAATCAGGGAGATATGCAGTAAAACCGGGGTCAGTGACATTGACCAAATAATTAAAAGACTTAGCTGGCCTGTGAGAGAGACCACTTCTTTCCCCCTGCTATGCTGACAAATGTCTTTCGCTTCTTCCGCATTCATACATCGAGTCATGCATGCACGTCGGTTTCGGGTACTTAAGATTCGCCCCTTCCAGTATAGCCAACTGATCTTACATTAGTTTAAATGTTTCTACTTACTGATCGTCGTGACGATGTGATGCTAACAGAAAATAATTCAACAAGAAGAGAATACAAAAAAACTAAATACACGCATACAGATAACCCTTAGTTCTATTAATTCACTTACCACCGTACTCAAAGACATTTTATAGGCAATAAACGAAGAATCGTCATTAAGGAACCACTTAATCGTCATTAGCTGACTACAAGTTAAATTACTTATCGAAAATAGACCTGTGAGGCTAGACAAGTTGCTTAACGCTTACGTAAACGATTTTCGAAAACTGACTATACCTATGGATGGAATCGACGTAGGCGTTCGACGCGACCATCTGACAGCTAACGTCAATTATACACATTTTTGATAATGACATCGATATTGTCCTCGCGTGTGATATCCATGGACTTGTTACTCTAATAAGTCCATGGTGATTGTCTAAAACTCGATACTGGCGAAATACACCTTCTTAAAACAAGGAGTAAAAGACATTAATTCAGAAAAAAAAAATTATATCGAACGCCGAATGCATTCCGAGTCCTACTGGGTAAAACCATTTGACGTGTCTTCTTCTGTGATGATATTATTTTTAATTAGGCCGCCATTACTTTCAAGTAAATAAGAACTATCGTAACGTTGTCGATACGATAACATTTCAAAAGCAATATAGTTTTACCGCCTAGAATAAAGGCCTTGTAGTATTTCTATAAACTATTATTGCACAAATTCAATACAAAATTCAAATTTGGCACCGCGGATAATATTGTGCGGCGCCCAATCAAATATTGAGCTTTTTAATTTTGCTATTTGTAGTAAAAAAAAGAATAGAGTACCGTTCGTTTTAAACGAAACCGTTTCGCACGCTTTTATTTGCGTTCTGAAATGTTTTCCAGAAATTGGTGGTTATCAAACTCAACTTACTCGTTAAAAATACTGGTCTGATTTTACAAATAGTACAAGTAAGGCTGCTAGATTAAAGTAGTAATACTTTTCTTCTAGATAAAATTGACATTGAAAAATGACAGCGTAGACATATTTTGATCAGTCAGATAACAACGCAACTCATCTAATCTAGAGTTGCGGATTTTTACGGTGGCTGTTTGGGCACGTTGCGCGTCATTAAGAACAAAGATTGCCGAACAGATGATGATAGAGATACCAGACCCACGAGGGAAACGCAAACAGGAGAGACCGTACGCTAGACGGAAAGACGAGATTACAAAGACAGATGGGCCCTAACTGATTTCAACTAGCCTAAGAGCCTACGCGCTCAGTTCCATTGCCTGCATGCTTTTCGTGATACATTGCGTCGCTGCAATAGCTCACGGCTCAAAAATGTTAAAACCACCCGTCGTTGGAATTCTACAAGCGTGCGGGTTGTCGACCACTGAAAGTGAGTCTTAAGGGTGAGCATCCACCAGAGCTTTGCAAGGTAGCAGAGCGGTGCGCGAGGAAAAAACCACCAATAGGATTACTTCTTTTTCCTAGCCTCGCTCAGCGTAGCTCTCCTATTGGTGATTTTTTTTCTCACACACTTGTCTGCTACCTCACTCAACTCTGGTGGTTACTCATCCTAATCGAGCAAAACTAGTTATTTTTGGAAAATGCCTTTTCCTGATTTGTCTCAGAACTTAACTCAAGATGTAAAAGGCTTTTTTGTAGCAGTTTACTGAAATGCAATTGATCTTTTATATTTAACACTTCCTATAGTCTAGCTTGCCCTTTTCAGGGTATAATGTCTTCACATCTATCAACGCGGAATCGGCTAAGCTGGTCAGAAAAAGTTTTATATCAAAGCAATAAGAGCGAAAAAGACGTCGTTCTCGACTCGGCGCCTCATTCTGCGTAGATGTAGAGAGACGTTAAGTCCCCCTCCTCCTGGTTGGTTACCAACAATATTACACTACAGTGTTAATAGAGCTAATTAAACCAATCATCTCAGCTCATTGGGCATTAAGAGCGATTTCTCACGCGGCTATAAGCCAGAAGCAGCCAATCAGACGAGAGAATTCTGAGGCAACTGTATATACTATAGACAAATTACCGGGTCAATTTCAGGCGATTCAACTGCATTATTAAACTAGCATATTGACGGTGAAAACGCAAATCCTCTGGATGGATATTTAAGGTTTAATGGACATCTAGATGTAAATATATCGACCACCGGCGCGATGGTCCGACGATATTAAAGAAAATGCTGGGCCACGATGAACCAGACTAATATTCTTCTTCTCCTTATATGTATATTATGTATATAATAATAGTAGTTTATCTAACTAGGTCCTGGAATAGGATATAGGTTACCCGACACTTTTGATCCCGAGGGAATAATATTGGGCAGAAGCTAGAAGTGTATATTTGAAATCAGTGCTAGAGTTGGGTTTTATAACCCTTAGATTGGCAAAAATAAAAAAAAGTCGTGAATTCAATCCCTATTTTGATTTGAAATCACCATAAAAAGTAGCAAAAATAATAATATAAAAAGTGAACATTATAGTAGGTATGTGTATTATTAGATACTCTGTCCATTAAAGGAACGATCTCTCGACTTTTATGTCAATTAAGGTATTCAAAAAAAAGTATATTTCTTTATCTGGCCATCTCCCTATGCAAAAATACGCCAATCCGTTTGGTCTGTCGACGTAAAAATAGCACAAACAAACACTCTCGTTTTTGCAACACATGTTCATGCTATGTTTCAGAAGAAACGCCAGCGTGTTTTGTTGGCAAATTCGTTTAACAGCGCTAACATGCGTTCGACAGATCCTCTCAAATGTCAAAAGGAATTTTACTAAAATGTAATAATATAAATATTTTCGGTTAGATTTTTGACAGTTCGTCTACATTATTGACAGCCTTTTTGTGTAATAGACCGATTAATTGAATCAATCAATCAAGTCTAAAACCAGTCAAAAGCGAGTCGGACTCGCGCACCCTTTTTCTCCTAGATGCTTACCATCAAAAAGTGCCAAGATCGTACAGAATGTAGGACAGTTCGTCACAAATTAGGCCGGTTTCACATAAGCCGCCCCTTTACTGTTTATGGAGTGAATGACGCAATTCCATGGCCTAATGATAGCATGGTTTCTATAAAGTCTAGATAACTTTTGTAACATAACTTTTTCTCCCAGATGCTTACCATCAAAAAGTGCCAAGATCGTACAGAATGTAGGACAGTTCGTCACAAATTAGGCCGGATTCACATAAGCCGCCCCTTTACTGTTTATGGAGTGAATGACGCAATTCCATGGCCTAATAATGGCATGGTTTCTATAAAGTCTAGATAACTTTTGTAACATAACTTTTTCTCCCAGATGCTTACCATCAAAAAGTGCCAAGATCGTACAGAATGTAGGACAGTTCGTCACAAATTAGGCCGGTTTCACATAAGCCGCCCCTTTACTGTTTATGGAGTGAATGAAGCAATTCCATTTCCTAATGATGGCATGGTTTCTATAAAGGGGTCCATATTGGCTCATATAAAATTGGTCTTTAGATTTTTTATACAAATAACGATTTGTGTCTATACTCATCATTTCTTCGAAAAAATTTCCTCATACTTCATTTCTTCGAAAAATTTTGCTCATACTTATCGCAACTTATAATGTTTTTTTTTAAGAAACTGTTTCTTTTTGAGGATTGTTATAAATCTAACCTAACCTAACCTAATTTTATCTACACGTAAGATATTTAAGAAAATCTGAAACGTGTACGGTTTCATGAATATTGGCGTTATAAGTTCAGATGATTATGAGTTCCGATCATTAGTATAAACATTTTTTATGAAGATTATAAGGAGTGATCATTATGATGTAAAATGGTATGAGAAAAATTTTCGGAGTTCCAATAATCGGAGTTGCAATTTTATATGAACTTTGGCGCACCCCTATAAAGTCTAGACAATTTTTTGTTACGTACCTTTTTCTCCCAAATGCTTACCATCAAAAAGTGCCAAGATCGTACAGAATGTAGGACAGTTCGTCACAAATAAGGCCGGTTTCACATAAGCCGTCCCTTTACAGTTTATGGGGCGGATGAAGCCATTCCATGGCCTAATGGTCGCACAGCGGCGAATACACCTGACTACCGGAATTAGCCAGATTAACTATGTATGCGCTGTTTAAACTGTTAGGGCGGCGATTAAAACAGTACGTACACGCTCTTGATGGGTGAAGGGTTTGTTTTGGGAAGAAAAGGACACATGTCACGTTTTTACAAAGCAAAACATGTCATGAGTTGTGGTAAATTGTTTAGTCGACTATCAAAGGGATATATCCACTTTTAGACTTAATTACAATAATGCAATTAGCTAAAGAAGTGGTTACAAAATGTCTTTGTAGTCAACTGTACTATAGAACAACAAATTTAATGCTTCAACGGTAAACTATTTTATAATTTATTTAATTAAAAGCCAATTTGCAACATTTATGCCTTTTGCCAGCCTAAAATTTAGGCTATGAAAAATATGATAACCGTTTTGTTGCATATACTGCAAACAGCAGAATGAAACAGTCAAAAGAACTTCCGATGTCCCATCGCTTTTAAACGTCATTCAAGAGCAAATAGCTTGACGTAACTTCGCACTTTGATTTTAAAAAAGGGCCCTGAAATGAAAAGCCAATCGTTCAGCCCCCTATACATCATCCGGCATTCTGAAATTTTTATGAATTCCATTGAAGTAGGGTTTTTTCCTTAATTAATGGCTTTCACTCCATGTTTTAACAAGGTGTATTTTGCCAATGTCGAGTTTCAGACAATCACCATTTCTTGAATTTTGTGGTGAATTTGTGCAATAATAGTTTATAGAAATACTACCGGGCCAGATTTTCTACGCGGTAAAACTATATTGCTTTTGAAATGTTATCGTATCGACAACGTTACGATAGGTTCTTATTTAATTGACTGTAATGGTGGCCTAGTTAAAAATTATATCGACGGTGGAAAGGAGAAACCCTTTAAGCGACATGATGGGCGAAATTGAGTAACCCGGCTCAAAAGACGCAGAACAAAAAGCCGAAATTTCAAGATTTTATTTTACCAATTTGTTGGCGTGACTAAATATGTATATTCATGCCGAATTACAGCTTTCTAGTAGTAAGAGTCTCTGAGCAGGACTGCGGACAGACGGACGGACGGACATGGCGAAACTATAAGGGTTCCTAGTTTGACTACGGAACCCTAAAAAGAAGAAGAAGACATGTTCTTATCAAAACCAAAGAAGGTTTTTAAAAATATTTGTAAAAACAACAGTTCTTTTTGCTATCGCGTAAAAAAAACGCTGGAACGGAATCGCCAACAAATATCTCCATACATCCGCATACTTGGCAGCATTATTATACGACTACGACTCTATACAACTACAGATTACTTGCCGTTTCGGCCCCAACGACTCAGTAGATTTGGTTTGAATGAGCCACACTGGTTCAGACCTTGCCAAATCACCTACCATCACATTCGCAATAGTTTATTTTAGTTTGCGAGAATAAAAATGGCTTCTTAGCACGTACTTGTAAAAGTAAGTAAAAAACGGGGGTTGCCTTTAAAAAAACAACAAAAAATAAAATTATTAAGAGATTTTTTCGTGATCAAAATTTTAATGCTTCAAATACTTTGAGAATCATTGTCCTTACCTTCAAAGTCCATTATAACAAAATAGCGAATCTCGAGTTTTAGGTAATAATATGCTTTCGATATCGTTTGTTTAAGAATGAAACAAAAGACTAAATCGGCTTTAAACAATAAATAAAAAAAGAACCAGTATTCCCTCAACAAAATTCACCAATCACTTCTATTATATTAACCAAATAACTCGACCGCTCCGGACCCTTCATATCGGAAATCGAAGCTCAAAATATACGGGAAGCCAAGTCAGACTAAAGACGATTATTTGATACAATAAGAAATTTCCTCGAGGCAAATTTCTATCGGCCCTATAAAAATGAGCGCTTCATAAACGGGGGGGGCAATAACCCTTTACGGACTCTTTTTGTCGTCACAGATAATAAAGAGGGGAATTAAAATGAGAGCGGTCACTGTAAACAAGGAAAGCTGCCAGCGTTATTTTCCAATGGCGGATCAATACGGAGAAACGGGACACAGGATATTGCTAGACGCTTGAATGGGAAAAAGTGTGTTTTTTTAATTACGCTTCGCCGCTTTGGAGCGCTCAAGTGTTGGGATTTGCGTTGCGGTCGGGCGAAAGCGAATCTGGAATCTGTTGTGATTCGAATTGAATTAAACCGTTTCTTTGCTTAGTGTTTTTTGTTCGTTCGTCTGTAAAACGCTTTAGGACGTTTCATCGTAAGATAGCTCTGTGATTGTGTCAGTAATGCGAGTCACTATTGGTTATATGAGGGTGGTATTTGTCATGTTACCTACAACGTACTGTAGCGATATGACTGTCCGCATTAAGCGTGACAAGTCCTGTAGATTTTTCACATCGGGATCCGATAGTATGGCCTAATTTTAGACGTTAGTACGTTACGCTACGATCGATAACTATGATTTTTGATTTAATAGTTGAATACTTATAACTTTTTAACTATAGGTTTTAAAGTAACCAGCAATTTCCAGCTAACGTTCTTCGCGTAAAAGCACATAAAGCCATCCCTTTTGATTCTTCTATGGGCGTGGAAGCATATTGTGGCCTCTAAATAAACTATCTTTGCCTCGATGATTTTATTGACAATTTCTTTTGTTCCAGGTGTCTCGCTCGACCTCCCAACAGGTGGCGCTGCGGGAAGCGACGCGTGCGCTCGCCGGCCGGTACCGGTGCGAGGTGTCAGCTGATGCCCCCTCCTTTCATACGCAAGTGCGATCGGCCTTTATACACGTCGTTGGTGAGTTACCACATAATAATTATGATAATAGTCCTAGTAGAGTATGCTGTTACTTACAAAACAGCCTAACACTCGTATTCACAAACGTCACTATGAGGTCTCACAGTGCTCACGAACGCACAGGGTGGTTCAAATCTTCTCATAAACAAAAGGTCGGTCAAAAAGGACCAATCACAAAACTGTATTGAACGCAGTGCGTTTACTCACTGAAGGATCCCTAAAGTATTGTTTGTGAATACGGGTGTAAAAGTGTAAAGAAAAGAAATTTAACCCCGGCTTTTAAGGAGGCGGCGTAGTGCACATAATTCCGAAGAGTCATAATTCCGAATTGATCAAAATTCCGAATATTCATAATTCCAAATGCAAGGTTTTGATAGAAGACTTTATTATTTGATATCATTTAAACCTTATCCTAATGTTACATAACTATACAAATTAAATTATGCATTTAATCTACAATAGCTCCAGCATAACATAGATTTTGGAAAAATGAAAATTCAGAAAAAGAAAACGGAATTTTAAGACGATCTTGGTGGCGCAACCCCAACTGATTCATCGTTAATCTACGTTATCAGCGTTATGTCATGCCCCACGACTGACTTAAAGCGCAAACGTGTACGGCGTGTATTCATACAAGCCGCTCGATGTACCCTTCTCCGAAGACGTGTTGGTTTAATAGAATGTGCCTACACAGTGCTTTCCTTTGTGTTGTACAATTATTATTTATTTTTGCTGCCATATAAAAAACCCAACATGTAGGTTCCACCGATATACTTGTAACTTTGAGCCCAAAATGCGAAGTACCTAGGTACCTATAAGGTTTAACTAAGTCATAGTTGCGCATTTAAAAAGGTTAAAGTTGAAGGCGTTTCGAAAATCAAACATTTTTAGCTAAACATGTAAAATTAATACTTTAGGTTCAAAGTTTTTCTATTAAAAAAACATGCTAGAAAGGATGCTGATATAACAATAATGTGAGTGGTTTTTTTTTAATAAATAAATGGAACATCATTATTAAAATAATATTTTGCTAAATAGCCCGGCATCATCATCAGTTTCATCAAGTAGGTATAACAAAACAACCTTATTTAGTTTTGTCTTCGTTTTTTTCAGCGTCAAAATGATCTATCCCTCAATCCTCGTCTCTAGCCGCAGGCTACATGAATGAATATTTATCCAAAGAACGGTTGGGAAGTTGACCCTTGGAAGCAAAACAATCTCTTATAATAGTAATACAGATATATCTTCGTTTTACTTAGGTAAAACACATAAAAGCGAACCCAATTTCCATATATATTTCAAAACAAACTTTGCAATTCGACGCAATCTAGATAAACGGTACTATGAACGATACTAAAAGACAAGGCGCAATGAACATTGTGGTAAAGTTTTGCTGATTTAGTTTAAATTATAATATTGACAAATCGAGGATAAAACAATCAGTAACTGCTAGCTATACAACAAGATGCTTGACAGTTCATCAAAATAATTTCAGTCTGAATGTATTTTAATCCACGTAAGATTAAATAGGGTAAATCGTCTATTATTGGTCACCTTCAGTAACTGGCCACTATGCAATAATATATGTGAAGCAAAAGATATGCTGATATTTGTGCGATTAAACTATACCTAGATCCAGAGTTGTTATCCGGACTACTGTCAAAGTATCTTAACGAACGGCGTCTGTATATAAAATGGGTGCCTAGTAACTAAATGACACTTTCTCAAGTGGCCAGTTATTATGATAGTCATAAGCAATATTTAAAAAAACTGACTGTTTCTTGCAGCGTTTCTTTTAAGCAGTTGTCTCCTTTTGGGAAGCTTTGCTAGATTTTTGACGTGTAATAGCGCCAGTGCAGCGTACTTACTGAAAAACATATTTTATCTTTTTGATCTTATATTTAAGCCACCCAATATTTTTAAGAGCGTACTCCAAAATACTCTTCTACAACTTACTACCTACATTGGAGTGCAAATTTTCATCGGTTTCCCCGTAGTAATGTATCCCGGATACATGGCAAACGATTTGCATCCCCATTTCTCCGGAAACCGCCGGGTCATCACTGGATTCCTCCATATCCTGCATAACGGAACACGCTGGATATCTAGGTTAATTTAATGGAAACGTGCAATTTGCAAGATGATTTCATGTTTTACTTGTAAATTTGAAGCTGATACGACAAGTCTGCTGGGGCTGACGTGTTTTGCATGACTTGAGTAATCGGAGATGCATATAACTTTATCGGCCTGTCAGTGCAACTTCTGGCCTGTGAGACTTGTGAGAGCCGTATCAGGCACGTATTAACTAGATCTAGACCAAGTTAGTTCGTTTATTAATTTAACTAGTTGACCAGAGTGGTCTCGTTTCGATTTCCGATACAGACAGTTATTTATATCCAGAGTGTAAGCGACGGTCTACGGACACAGCTGTTTCAGACAAAACATCGTGAACTGAAATGCAGTATATTTTGTGATAGTCTGAAACTACGGTTTCAGTTTTTTTATTGAACGTCCTTGACGAGTACAGCCTGTGTGTAGTGTACATTATGTTAAAAATAAATAAACATACAAATAATTAAACCAGTGTATAAATTTTCGTATTTTAGTATCCAGTCTATGACATAATATATATTGTAATATTTACTTTACAATAAAATAAATAAATAAATAAATAAATATCAGGGGACAATGTCACACCGATTGACCTAGTCCCAAACTAAGCTCTAGGCTTGTAATATGGGTACTAGACAACGATAAACATACTTATATAGATAAATATATACTTAAATACATAGAAAACATCCATGACTCAGAAACAAATATTCGCGCTCATCACACAAATATCTGCCCTTACCGGGATTTGAACTCAGGACCGCTAGCTTCGTAGGCAGGGTCACTACCAACTAGGCCAGCGCGTCGTCACTCTCATCATGAATCTTCACTGTGATTAATATGATAAAGACATTCCTATATGATAATGAAACGGAATTAAAAAGCACAACCTGAATCGAGTAGGTACCTAACACTTCCATTGGATCAGTATTTCATATAGTTGTCTGTTTCAAGAAGACTTAATATGTTATTACACTCTTCTAAAAATCGTGTCATGTACAAAGCTTCCCCACTAAAAATAGCCACATTATTTTAGTTCTTTTGCCCTCCGTTAAAAAACGGAAACATAGCAATAACATCGGAAATATATGCGTCAAATAAAACACCGAAACCAAGCTACGCTTTACATCACCCTGAATGTAATGAGCAAATTTATTTTTTCCGTCAGCCAGGCAATTTCTCGGTCAGCCTTTTTGTATGCCCGAATTTTCATGGGCAAACTTACTGCGGATCGCGAATTGAAACATCCCATTTCTTTGAATATAGCTAATTTAGTGGCCTCCCTTGCCAGCCAGTATTTTTTTACAAGGCAAAACTTTTTCTGATACTCTTTTGCAGCTTCTCTAATGAAATTCAGTAGCCGCTCTGACGAATTAACAAAGTTTCCGTTTGTTATGATAATTAATAACAACGTACGCAGTAAACCGCGAAATTTGGAATGGAATTTTTCATTTAGAAATTTATGCGAACTTTACAGCTGTAAATAAAAGGAATGCCATAAATTCTGTAGTACTACCAGAAGACATTAAAAGCCAAAGCACTCTAACATTTTATATTCCCGTTTGAACTGGAAAGATTCTACTGAAATTTATTCCGCCTACGAAATCTAATGAAAATAAATTTTAAGGGATGATTTTTATGCTTTATGTTTAATTACTGGTTAGATTTTTATGTCTAAGGGCAGTAAGTTTGTCTGCCGTATATTTTGAATAAATATTTATCTTGGCAATACGTTAACTAAACTTTGTTAAACAATGGCTCTTGAGTTCACAAACTAATTACGTGCACGGGGTTTTAGATTTGATTTACGATTAGTTTTATATAGGGATTCAACTTTTTCTTTCTTTAAGTCTGGATATTTTGGCTTTCTTTATTTCGTTCTAAGTGATTTGATCTTGCAGAAAATGTGAAATCATTTTTATTATTTGTTTTATTTGACATCTGATTTTAAAATGTATTAGAAAACAATTCTTTTAAAATTCTGCTTCTGTTGACAGCATATAATTATGTATAAGATAAATTCCATCAATGGTTTAAAAAAAATTGACTAATATACAGTCAACAAAATGAAGTCATGTACAACCCTTTCGCAATGACCAACCACAGTACGGAAACTTAAGTAAAGTGGCGTTTAACATGTCACCTTATTACGACAGGGTTCTTTGATGACATTGACATATTTTCCCTTTTGTAGTTAATACTAATATAGTGTTTTAATTCACGAGGGTACGCATGAAAAATTAAGTAGTTGGGTAGGACGTCGTGGATTGAAATAAGTATAAAATTATAATTAGGTATCTACTTTACGATAGATTTTGGTAAAATAAATCTCAAATCAAAATATCTCAACCGTTTATTTTCCTACCACCTGATAAAACTCTCCTTAACAATACTTTGTTACCTCGTGTTTTTTTTATTACTTTGTTTCTTAGAGGTTGGACTTCAGAAATGAAGTTTGCGGCTTCAATTCTCGGGGGGGCAAATAGTTCTGATTAGTCCGTACTCTGGGCGGGGAAAGTTTGAGCTGTATTAAAAATTATTATCCCCCTAGACTGGAAACGTTAGAAGCTATTTCCTGTTGTTAGGGGAGTTTTGAAAAACAATAGAACAAACTGTGAACAGTTCCAGTGTGAACCAAATTTTCACTTTTGGTCTTATTAATTATTCAATCAATCTAGGATTAAAAAGAATCACACCTTGTTCTTTGACTGTTTAAATAAATATACTATATTACTTAATAAAAATCTTGCAAAGACGACGTAAAGATGATAATGACTAATAAATTCTTGCTTGCGAGTAAACGTAAGCGATTAAAATTACGAAATAAAGCAACAATAGTAAAATAAGGTTTTTTTGCATTAATCCCATTAAGTTTACATTTAAAGCAAAATTATTATTACTATGCAGGCAGAAAGTTAAAGGAAATCACAAAGTTAAAATAATTCTGTTAATAGTTGACTTGACACAAACATGAAAAAAAACCGGACAAGTGCGAGTCAGACTCGCCCACCGAGGGTTCCGCACATGACACGGTCAACTCAAATCAAAATTGGCACCGCCGCCGTTTCTTGCGTAAAGATCCTGTTTTTTTTGTGATTTGACTAAAAATGTACAGATTTCAGATTTTTTAAGACGGTGTTACTTGCCAAATTTCATAGTTCTAGTTCAATTGGAAATAACCTATACATTTTGATTCCCTCGAGAGTGTCGACATACACGTTTTTTGCGACATAAACGGCCGTATCTTTTTTTTACGTAAATGTAGAAGTTTGATTTTTTCACCGCTTCAAGGGACTGTAGATTTGAGTATATGGTTTATATTTCAACTCGATACCTCCACGTGTTTCTGAGATAAAGGGTCTTGACACACAGACAGACGGACAGACGGACAACAAAGTGATCTTATAAGGGTTCCGTTTTTTCCTTTTGAGGTACGGAACCCTAAAAAGACAAAAAATAATAGGTACATGGGAGGGCGTTAAAAAAACATTTAATTACTTACGTCAATAACTTATTCTGCGTCATTGAATAGTCAATATTGAGATTAGGAATTGAGACTAATAGGGATCGTTACCATCATGATATTCCTACGTTGACCGAATTAAAGGTACTTTTGGCATGTTCGTTTTATTTTATTCTTGTTTAAGGCATAATAAATGTATTTTGCAGTCCCTTTGTATTTTCTGCAAATAATGAGTTTGAGTTTGTATTTGTCAGAATCATTAATTCATTGCTTGCAAACTTCAGTATTGTTTTACATTTCCGTTTTGCTTCTCTAACTATTTTATTTAGTAATCGCTTTCTTTTTTAATCTTGATTGTTATTAGTGTATTATTTTAGTCTTAATTCAGCAACTTGCTTTTGTTACAAACCTTAGATAAGGTAGGAAAATTTATACACTAAACTGACTCCACTAATTATTCATAAAACGTTACTCGAAGTTTAGTGATAAATAAAATAGGTAAGTATTGAGATAATTACTCAGTTAAGGGCAGAATTTTTGCGTGATAAATGTAAGGTATGATTCCTGTGTCTTGATTGTTTTCTATGTATTTAAATACATATATATTTTATATTATCTTTATAAGTACATTAAAAAAAACAACCTAGATAAAATTTTCTTTAAGTAGACAAAAATAATAATAAAATATGTAGTTAAAGTTCTTTCATGATTTAACGAATATGTTAGTTCATATATTTAACGTCTTGTTAGGCTCGTAAAAATTCAATACGCTTATGCATAACAATCACAATCTTCTTAGAAGCAACTGAGCTTTTTTACAGTGTATCTTTCTCACTGTACAGTCACCAGCAATAATATAGTATCCAAAACGTCTTTATTACTAGAGGTCTAAGAGCGTGTCAGATATTTTTGCGCCCAATGTTGGATAATATATTATTGCTGGTGACTGTACCCATAGTACAAGCTTAGTTTGAGACTAGTTCAATTTATGTGAGATGGTCCCCAATCATAGATGCAAGTTATCATCAATATATTCATCTAAAAATATCATATCAACTACATAATGAAGTTAATAATAATACAACGTTTAAACATAAAAAAAGAAAGGTCAATAGCAATAGCTATTTTCTTATTTTTCCGCGCGTATCACCAGTATAATACTGCACTTCTAAATAAAAAGGACGCATGCGCAATTTGATAGTCTAAGCAAATTTGCCTCCCCATTTTAGGAAATAAGGTCACTAATACTATAAGAGGCTCTATGAGACATACGCCCTTTTTTCTAAAGAGGACAGTATAAAGAATAAAACGGTACGGCCGCTACATAATATTTTACTAGATCATTCGCTCGGTAGTGCTGTAAAAAATTTAACGAATATCTTTTATGCCAAAAGACTTGGAGTTTACGGGGTTTATATGGACGGTTTCATCGCCAGATAAGACAGCAATAGTGGTATAAACTATGAACAAGTGTTTTGTTTAAAAGAGCAATTGATATAACAGTTTTTATTGCGTTGAACTGTGAAAGCGACTTCTATGAGCCATTGTTTGTGCAACAATACAGACGTTTTATTTTGTTACGAGCAAGACAGTGGGAAACTGGGAAAGGATTGCACTGTTTTGTTTCTTGAAGGACGTATAATGTTGTTATAACGGTTTTATAAGCATCTGGTTTGAGTTGTTGTTCTATAATATTTATAATAATATGGTGTTTATAAGACAGGGTGAAAGTAAATTTAAACTAACTTCGCCATTAGGAACATGACGAAATAGTTTTAAAAGCGTTAAGACCATTACTTTGCTTTTTATTTAAATAAACATTAAATGAAATAATTTTGTTCAGTATCATGGCCACCCTACATTGAGTATTTTTTACTTGTCTGATCAGTTGACTTTGAAATAGGTTTAAACATAAAAATGTTAGGTGACCATAATTTTGTTATTAATTACGGAAACATAATATTATTTTAGTAAAATGCGAACCTTTAATTGTTTCAAAAACACTACTCTAATAGAATCTACATCATTTACTGAGTTGGAAAAAATAATTTAGGATCACGACCCCGCAGTCACCCTGTATAATGAGAACAGATATATAATCTACTTATATTAGGGACATTGTCAAACTATTACGGTTTCTCTATGTTTATCCATGCTATCCATACTTCCATACTAATATTATAAATGTGAAAGTGTGTCTGACTGTATGTTACCTCTTCACGCTTAAACCGCTGAACCGATTTAGATGAAATTTGGTATGGAGATAACTTGAGTCCCGGGAAGGACATAGGCTACTTTTTATCCCGGAAAATTAGGCAGATCCTGAGGGAGCAGCGATAAACGACTTCTACGCGGACGGAGTCGCGGGCAAAAGCTAGTAGGTTTATATGTTACAGTCACTTTTTTTCAACAACTATTGAAGTTGTAACGTTGAAATTTTGTAGACTTGTAGAAGTTTATATTATAAGTCAATCTCATAATGGCAACAGAAGCCTACACGTGGTTTGACCCGGGTTTTCCTTTCCTTTCCACTAACGCTCACTTAAAATATTAGATAACTTGACATGATGCTAATAATTTTCAACGTAAAATACAGCAATTTTCTCCCATCAAAGTGTAGTGTAACTTGTTTATTTTGGAATTTAGCACAGCGTTTAATGGGTATAATTTTGAGCAAATTGATTAATGTTATTTTGCTTTGTAAAGGCTTGAGTCTTAAAGGGATTGTAAATTATGCCTTGCCGAGATTTATAGACAAGAAATACGAGAAAGATAGATCGACGTCTCGAATATTGCTTTATTTAACCTACTGTGCGAAGCCAAAAGGGTTTTAGTTTATCAGTCAATTAAATATGTATGTGGTTAGAAATCGAATATTCCATTCAGGCTCCTGACCACCTTTATATTAATTCTACTATTATTATTGTGAAATTAACTGTTTGTTTGTTACGCTTTAAGGTTAAACTGCTGAACCGATTTCGATGGAATTTGGTATGGAGTTAGCTTAATAGCCGAGAAAAACATAGGATTCTTTTTACCGCGAGTTGTGATAAACGACTTAATTATAATATGAAATACTATGTAAATAAAAATCAATTGCCACATGTACAGGCGCCCATACACTTAACTGACCATTAAAGACGGAGCTGAGAATAAGTGTCAATGCTTGAAAGGGATGTAAATATATTTAATATGAAAAAAATATCTACATCCCTGTCAAGCATTGATATTTTCTCTCTGCTCTGCCTCCAATGGTTAGTTAGGTATGTTGCTGTGTGTACGACGTCATCCCGTTCGAACGGCTCGACCGATTTGGCTGTTTAGTTTTGTTGTGTTCATACTAAACTTGTCAGGACAAGTTTTGCATGAAAGAAAAAATCACCCGGTTGACACCGGGAACGAACAGAGTTTTAAATAAATGTGAGTGTAATTTCTTCATCTTCTTCATCAGCGTGTATTCGCTCTCCAATTTTCCTCCATTCAGAACGGTTTTCCTTTTGCCTTGTCCAGACTGGGCCTTCTGTCTCCTTAATGTAAGTTACATAGGCCATATACAAATTTTAGGGGTTCTTCTTCTGGTACCTTCCAATCACTGATGGTTAGCCATGAACTCTTTTTTATCCTTTTCCTTTGCGAGACAGAATATGTCTGCAGCAATTGCGACTTCGGTCTATACGCGAATGATCTTTAATCAGGATTTAAATGGTGTCATACTAAATACTTACTTAGCTAGATATAAAATTGTTTCCGAAAATGCATTAGTTATTTTTTGTTGTATTCTACTAACCTTTAATAGGACAGTTTGTAAGAATGCTTCGATGTTTTTCTGAGCGGATTTATTTAGTTCGTATCCTGAATTAAGACAAATATTTTTTTTATCCCAGAAAATTTTACAGATCTCGTAGTATTAATAGTTAAACGAGTTTAAGCGCTAAAACTTTATGGTTTTTAAAAGCTCTGATTGTAATAAATCATTTGTTATTGAAATATCAAAGTAAATCCGTGACTTAATTCACCATTGCAATTAAAAATTGACAAATTAACAAGAAGTAAGCGAAATAAATAAGTTAAAATTGAGCGAAAGAATGCAAAAGTGAGGGAAATAAGCCGCCTCCGTGAACTGTGCAATCGAGCTCTGTTGCCCAGTTCCGGTTGGGATGTGGTATTTTATAGTCTAATAATTATATAAATACTGATATAATAATATTTTAAAAAAAACTATCTAACGGCCGCACTAGGAGTGACGTAAACATCATTAACTCACTGTCATTCCTTAGTGTCGATTTTTTGATACACAAGTTTAAAAAAAGAAACGAGCTAATAAAATGTCTCAAATGTAAATGAGTGACTAGTGTAAGGATTAGCTTGAAGAAATCCCTTAAAGGGATAAGTTCGCCTTTGTACTTTTGTTTTTTGTATTACCCGTTTCTTTTTCTTGTATAATAAGAAGTTAGACATGTTTCTGAGTACGTCGATTACTCATTCAAATCAAAAGTGAAGATTTACTAGCGTTTGCTTTGACGTGGTAGAACACGTTCGACGTGATTCCCGTAAAAACCGTCAAATAAAAAATGTATGTTTTTGTTTTTCTCTAGGACACGGTCCACAAATCTCTGAAATTTTCAGTTTTTTCTATAAGGCTGGTTTAAAAGACAAACAGCCAAAAAAAGTCTACATTTTTACCTATTAGATGGGATGTCAACATGTTTTTCTATGAATATTTCGTTTTTTTTCCGTTTTTTTCGGCTTTTTTAGGAAAAAGTAACAAATGAATAATGACAATTTATTCATAGTCAATCACTGTCACTCTCGCCACCTATTTCAATTGCTTCTGCCTTCATATCGTAGATGTAACCCTTTTGTATGTGCAAATAAGACCGAATATAGATTAAAATAACAGCAGAAAATTTCTTTGGTTTTTTTTCTATAAAAATCCGAAAAAGACGAGATGTTTGGAACAAAACGGGATATATTCCGGACTTTTTCAACGCTAAGCTTAACTAACCAGTACACACAACAGGTACGTACAAACATCACAGCATATCCTCAGAGCTAAAATTCAAAATGGCGTCGTATCAACACGTTTATTGTCGCCCTTTATGAGTCTTAGAACCCCGGCGATCCCGCGCTATCTACGTCACTAAATCCCGGGAAAGTTAAAAAGGTTCATGAATTAAATATGTCGCATCACAGCTACTGACCACAGCGCCGCTCGACCATCTTTTCATTTTGTTCTCTTTTTATTTTGCATTCTTTGCTAGCGGTCTGGAATCCGATTTGTGCCTTGAGATCAGTTGTGCATTTGAAAAGGGGTGCAGCTTTGGAATAACAGATTTTTTTGTTATGTCTCGTGTTTTTTTTGTTTACAGCTTTGGAGATGTTTTAATGTTTTATTTACCTTAGCTATTCTCGTATTTGTTGTTCGAAATGGATTCTTAAGTGAATAAAATCTTAACATATTTGGGGCCTGTTGCATAATCGACAAGTAAATTTATGTGCCAGTTAAAAGTTAGCCCTCTCCTTGTCTATGTTCAAGGGTAAGAAAGGGAAAGGGCTAAATTTATGTGTCAGATATGCTTTACTTGACGATTGTGAAACAGGCCCTTATTGTATTTAAAATTAAATTTTCTTGTTTTTAGGCTGTAACTTTCTACGCTAGTTTTCTAGACTAATATTTTTAAGGAATAAATAATTGTGTAAACCTTTGTACATTATTCATAAAAGAAATATTGGTAATGTAATAATTTAAATGCTTTCGCGTGAAATGGCCTCAGTAGGTATAAAAACTGAATATTTATCAAAAGTTTTTCCAAATAAGGCAAAAAGTACCTACTTTTATTTACGTTTTAGCATTCAATGTCGCCTAAAAGGTATCTTCCTCCTTTATCAGTCACGAAAATGTAAGTGCCATATACCTTACATACGTAATCATTATAATGTCCAATAATATAATGTTTGCAGAGTTCCACATAAGCATACAACCACAGAACAGAAAAAACAGTAGAAGTGTCAAGTGGGCGTGTAAAGTGTGGCATAGTTATGCGGAGTTCCGCATAACCTACCATACTTTTTGCCGCGATCGATTATTTCGATATTTCGATATTTCTAAAATAGGAAATAGTCTAGAAGCATGTCTTATTGTGCTATTTTGGAGTGTAAATACGATAGCCGCACCAAAAAAATTTTCCATGGTGGCGTGTTGTTTTTATGATACTTTGAGTATTGGCGACAACAGAGGGCCCTGCCAAGATGCATTGCGCTAACTAACGTTTCTATTCGTTTCATTTTTAAACCAATCGCGTCACTGATAGATCACGTGACTTTTCGTATCACGTCATCTACCAGTGACGCGATTGGTTAAAAAACGAATCGAATAGAAACGCTAGTTAGCGCAATGTATCTTGGCAGGGCCCTCAGGTCTGATACTAAGCGAAGCTCACGCCACTTCCACTGTTTTTTCTATTCCGTGCATACAACAATACTGAATTTAATGCAGCATTCTCTCCACAGGGCCTTTCCCCTCCGGGCTTATCATTTGACATCGAATTATCAGTGGACTATCCCGCATTGCCAATTTATTACTCCACAATATTTCTGATTGCCTCCAATTTTCATGTTTAACGTCAATTTTCGATGTAAAGTACCTGAACCATTGAAATGTTGGCATGAATGCTGGCTGGTTTTATATTTCGAATGAATTTTAATAATGGAACGTGTGTGTTGCCAGTAGTTGGAGAAGTCTGAAATATTGAACATTTTTTTGTATTATTTTGATAAACTGTAGTATGAGCTATGAATGAAATGTTAATGAAATAAATAGAGTAAGGCAAGCTGAGTCATGAGAATGAAAATGTCCACGAGTTTTAAATTATATTTACCATCAGGTGGCTTTTGTGCTTTTGCCTTTTTCTTGCCATAAAAAATCAGTTTTAAACAATTTGTCATATACTTTGGAAATAAAATAGGAATGCGGGTAAACTGTTATAGACTTATAGTACAGTCGGCTTTATAATTAACGGCACACTTTGGTACATTGTCGCTTTGACGCCTTTGACAGATTATTGCAGCAGTTCAAATATAACGTTAAAATGACAAAGTACTAAAGTGTGCAGCTACTAATAAGGGTAAGAAGACACAAAGCGTTAGAATTGACTTCCTGCCTATTACTAGGTAATGTATGTATGTGTGTGTGTTCGTTTGTTACTCCTTCACGCTGCAATGGATGGACGGATTTGGATAAAATTTAAAACAGAGATAGCTTATACCCTGGATAAACACATAGGCTACTTTTCATCCCGGAAAATTTAAAAGTTCCCGAGGAAATAACCATAATCGAAATCTAAGCAGACGAAGACGCGTTCAGAAGCTGTTACCCACTAATCCTACTAATATGAGTATCATACTAATCCCACTAATATTATAAATGCGCAAGTTTGTGAGTTAGTTTGTTACTCCTTTACGCTGCAACGGCTGGACGGATGTGGATGAAGTTTGAAATGGAGATAGCTGATACGCCGGATAAATACATAGGTATAATTCCCGGAAAATTAAAAAGTTTTCGAGGGAATAACCATGATGGAAATCTACGCGGACGAAGTCGCGGGCAGAAACTATTTACGTATAAGTTACTGTATTATACGGTCGGGTACTAATGACGATTTTTAAACTCTAAATCAAGTACCGATGAGATCGCATCGTTATAAACACGGAACAGAAAAAACCGTGGAACTGGCATGAGCTTCGCTTAGTATCAGACCTGTTGTCGCCAATACTCAAACTATCATAAAAACAACACGCCACCATGGAAAATGTTTTTGGTGCAGCTATCGTGTTTACACTCCAAAATAGCACATTAAGGCATGCTTCTGGATTTATTTCCTATTTAAGAAATATCGAAATAAGCGATCGCGGCAAAAATATGGTAGGTTATACGGAACTCCTCATAACTATGCCACACTTTATACGCCGACTTGACATTTCTACTGTTTTTTTTGTTCTGTGGTTATAAACTACAACTTATGAACTAGTAAATAAACAAAAACGTCACAAATTTGTCATAGTCTCATACCTCATTACAGCTGGGGATGTTTGTACAAAATATTACTTCTAGCTCGAATCCGAATGATTTAGAGAGGGCATTGTGATCGGGACAAAGAGGGAGATATATCACAAAGGAATCAAATAAATCCTTGTAGGTGCGATAGGGATAGATTTTACACTTGATTCGTTGTAAATATTTTATCTTAATCTTCTGTTGCTCTTGCACAGGTTTCCTTTGAACCAGTAAGCTTGTGGATGCTTTTAAAATATATTTTCAGGTGTATTTAGTTACCTACTTAAATGTGTCTAGGATAAAATGTTTAAATGGAAGACGACAACTTAACGATAGTTGGCCTAGTCGGTAGTGACCCTGCCTACGAAGCTAGCGGTCCTGGGTTCAAATCCCGGTAAGGGCAGATATTTGTGTGATAATCGCGAATATTTGTCTGTGAGTCTTGGATGTTTTCTATGTATTTAAGTATTTCTCTATATGTGGTGTTATCTATGAAAAGGGACCTTATGGTCGATGGCGCTTACGCCGCACTGCGTCACGCGACGTTGTATTTATATCGGAGCATCGTTAATAATGATTGAAGCGCCATCGACCACAAGGACCCTTTTCATAGATAACGCCACATATAAGTAAGTTTATAGTTGTCTAGTACCCATAGAGAGTATGGGACTTGGTCTATTTGTGAGAGATTGTCCTTTGATATTTATTTATATTTATATGACTGGTAAAAATAAGTCAAGAAAAAATGATTAACAACCTTTTTTTTGCGTAATATTTGGGCGTAACCTAATCTTGGATTAAGAACTAAGCTAAGAACAAAAATACATGGCTGGTAGTTAAAACTAAAACCTTATATGACAACGATAAAAATACCCTTCTTAATTAAATAAGTATGTAGGTATACGGAGTTTAATCTAAAGGTGGCATGCAACAATTTGGTTGACTCTAGGTATAAGTATCCCTTTCTAAATGAATTCTAAATCTACTTAAAGTATCTTAAGAATTGATTAAATTAATTCCCCAACCATTATAAATAAACCAATTCTATTTTCATAAAGAACATACGGTAGATCAAAAAACGGGTGAAGGTTTTTAACCGTTTGGTACAGTCAGCCTTATAAGACGCTGAACACTTTTGTACCTTGTTTGTAACGCCTTTGACAGATTAGTGCAGAAGTTCAAACATGGCGTTAAAGTGACAAAACACTAAAGTGCAGCTTCTTATAAGGCTCACCGTACAAAATCAATTACCGAAACTGACCCACATAATGTACAGACAAACCCATAGGGCATTCCGAGCTACCTCGAATTTAGGGATTAGAAGGGCTTACGGGGGTATAGAACCAGTATAATTGAAAAAGCCGAAAGAGGTCGCCCCGAGGGACTGATATAGAGCAATCAACTCTTGACAAAACCGATGGAATCGTACTTTTTCTACTTTCGAAAATATAAAAGTATCTGACGTAGATTATAAGTCAATGTATATGATGAAGTTGGAAAGAGTCGGCTATATCGTACCGCCATTTTAGTCTCGTCCTTTTTAGATTTCTAACAAAACTTTTTAACACTGGCAATATTTAACACTAGAGGACGCCCGCGACTTCGTACGCGTAGAATTAGTTTCCCGCTACTCCCCCCATTTCTTCCCGTTGGGGGTCGATTTTCGAAAAATTCTTTCTTAGTGCTCACTTACATCATAAAAGGAACCCCTGTACCAAATTTCAAGTTTCTAGGTACAGTAGTTTCGGCTGTGCGTTGATATATAAGTCAGTCAGGTTTGCCTTTTATACATATATGGATAGCTCCAGTAGCGCCACCTATACTGAATTTCTACTTAGAAATAATTGGCTTATGTTAAACGGATCACCAGATATAGTAAAATATAACGCCAAAAAACACTTTTTACTGCCGAAAATAGTAGGTACATGATCACCAAAAACTAACCTAACCTAATTTGGTGATAGTTTACTAATTTTGGTGCTTATTATATTTGTTGCGAAATAATTTAGAAAAAATGTGATAGTGTGATGCTGTAAGTTGTCGAATTGTTTTGTATAGTCATAATAACTCATGATAATGGTAAATTCACAATACGCAATAATTGCTATTTTACTACAATACTGCTCAATTTATTTGCTTTTGTTAAAAAACAACTGCGTTATTAAATCGAACCTAAGTCATATTGTTACTGTAAGCTTAGAAAATAGAATATAGAAGTCAGTAACATTTCCCCAAGCAAGCTATCACGACATCATAATTAATATGTCGCAAAGCATACATCGGCAAACTTTTTCGTATCTTGTGAGCAAATAAATGATAATGTTACGGGTTGATCCACGGGCTTATTGTCTTTCATATTTTGACATCACGACAATATTGCTTATTTATTATTCAATCACATATATAAATGTTGATTATGTACCGTTGCGTTATCCCATAGCAATACCGCCGTATTGGTCGAGAGGTTCTTGTTTGTGTTTGTACAAATATTACGTTGTTAATTTGAAATGAACGTACTTATATCAGAAATTCTGAGCAAAATAAATACGAAAAATATAAGTAATCAGTAAATTATGTCAATTGTGTATTTAAGATAATTTTTTCCTTGTTATAGCCTGATAATAAGAGATGAATTAAAAAAAACCGGCTAAGTGCGAGTCGGACTCGCGCACGAAGGGTTCCGTACCATCTATAAAAAATCACATTTGTTGTATGGGAGCCCCCGTTAAATATTTTTTTTATTATGTTTTTAGTATTTGTTGTTATAGCAGCAACAGAAATACATCATCTGTGAAAATTTCAACTGTCTAGCTATCACGTTTCATGAGATACAGCCTGGTGACAAACAGACGGACAGACAAACAGACGAACAGCGGAGTCTTAATAATAGGGTCCCGTTTTTACCCTTTGGGTACGAAACCCTAAAAATGACAACACGTTTATTATAAATTACGACTCGCATTTGGCCGGTGATTGTGTTTCTCTTAGAAACCCTTCTTCTTTTGAAATAAAAGGGGACAATTGCCTTTATTTTCAAAAAGTAGAACACTGTAATTCAGTGGGTCAATTTTGTCAATATCTAGTGAAGGTCAACAAAAATCTAAAAGCCGGCCGCTATCCAATCACCCATCGCCTTGTCAAATGACATACAAGTATCTATTTAATTTTAATTCGTGTTAAGTTTGTAAGAAGCGAACGACTAAAGGCTAATTTACAAGTTAAGTGACGCCACGTTCATATGTATGTCGCGGGTTGCCAGTTTAAAATATAAAGCGGCACCACGTGTAGCCGCGTTACGTAAACATATGTATGTAATCGTTTTATTACTCACGAAGCGAGCGTAAAATGGAACAAGACGCGATTTAGTTTATTATAGTACTGAGATGGTCGCGTGACTTTACTAAACAGTTCAGTGGTAGGGGGGGGGACTGTTTTGTAAAGTCACAGTTAAAATCTGAATCTGCGAAGTTCTACGCAGTGAAGGGATAGAACTTTATTTTTGCAGATTCGATCTTTATTTTTTTCGGATTCATGCATTTATTTTAATCTTTATTGCACAAAAAAGCACCAATGGCGGAAATAATGCCCAATTGCATTCTCTACCAACAACAGAAATTAACAAAAGTAGTGCGCGGAAAATTAAACAAAAAAAACACGTATTGTTTACAACATAATACTTTATACTTTACGCAATAAGTACAAATAAATCAATGAAAGTAGGTAATGATAATACATAGGTACTTATCTAAATAACTACTATAGTAAAAATGCCTATCAAAATAACACGACTAACGGAAAAGTGTTTTTTAAATCATGTCATCGATAATTAAGAAAACTACATTTCAATATTTTCTCTCATACACTATAAAACATTCTAGCTAGTTTTCTTCGAAACTAAAAAATATTCTGAGTACATGCTTACAGCGTCAGTACTTTTGCTCAATTAACTGATATATTTTTTTATATACCTACCCTTTACATACGGTTCAAATAAGGTCAATAATATTTTAACGACTCGCGCGCCATTTTCGTATTCCCTTCATTTAGTATTAGGGAGTGTGAAACGTTGGCGCGAATCGGCGGTTTAAACGGATGTGGACGGCGGGCAGTTTCCGGCGCGTTTAGGGCGTTAAAAAAGCAACTTTGTTACAAACTAACCCGGCAGGCGAGAGGACTAACAATTTAAAAGTTCTGCTAACTGTAAATAATTAGTAAATCTGGCGATTTGTTGGTCTACTTTTGTGTAGTTAATTGATGTTTTAAAGGTTAAAGTAATTCCTATTCAACGTAATGCCTTCTTTATACATTTTTCTATTATCTTTCTTCTGTGTGCGTTGAACAAAATATTTTCTCTTCTATTCTATTCTATACCAGTGTTATTTAACGGAGTGGTTAATGTTAATCATCGTTTTCATAGGTACTTACTTAAGAGTTTGTTATCTACTTGACAGTCCGGCTCGCAAAATAGCGCAAGAGTACAATTAGAAATCTTAGTGGAAACTTGAAATGGACCTCTATTATTCTCGGTAAAACCATGTTGCTTTAAAAATGTTATCGTATTGTCAACATCACGACAGTAATGGCAACCGATTTTAAAAAAATACGATAATGTTATGTCAAAAGCAATAATAGGATTTCGAAGATTCAACCAAAAACATGCAAAAAAAGATGTCTTGTTTGGAAAATAAAACTATCGAAGATTTTATTGTTTCTTATCGCGTTTTCACATTAAGCAGTATCAATGAAATATGACCTAGTTTAATATATCCAAGGAACAGACTGACACAGGCTTTAAGTTTGAAAACATGTTCAAAAAAATAATTTGTGAGTATTTCGTGTCCCTGGGTTCAGGGCAAGAGTGAAGTCCGTCGTGTTGTTGTTTCATTCATTATCTCATTATTGTTTTGTCCTTATGCACATTGAATTATTATTTGTAAAATAGATTTGTTATAATAATTTAGCGTGTACGTTTATCTAAGTTGTTAATACTATTACTAATTAACTGTAATCTTCAATACGCTTGAACTAGCTGTGGTTACCTATAATTAGATAATCATCCTATAATATTATCACTAGGCTAAGATCCCATTTATTATGATGTATTATCTTTTGGTAATCCTTAAATAAATAAAATAAATAAGTTTATTGAGATCCAGATCGCGAAACAATCCGGCTTTATCATATTATTATGTGGCCTCCTAATAGCACGCCGGCTGCTTTATACTAATTTATTTATAACTAGCTGTTGCCCGCGACTCCGTCCGCGTAGAAGTCGTTTATCGCTGCTCCCTCGGGATCTGTCTAATTTTCCGGGATAAAAAGTAGCTTATACCCTTCCCCGGGACTAAAGCTATCTCTATACCAAATTTCATCTAAATCGGTTCAGCAGTTTAAGCGAGAAGAGGTAACAGACAGACAGACAGACAAACTTTCACATTTATAATATTAGTATGGATTTTAGATTTATTTCTCCGTTAGTCGCATTAGCCTTTTCTAAATAAGCTGTGACCAACTTGGCTTTATGTGGTAAGTAATAATTATTTAAATTTTATTGTTTCTAATAAGTAGTGTTTTCACGTTAAACAGTATCAATGAAATATGACCTAGTTTAATATATCCAAGAAATAGACAGACACAGGCTTTAAGTTCATTGAGATCCGGATCGCGAAGACTTTATAATATTGTGTCCTTCTGACAGGACGTCGATCATATTATTATGTGGCCTCCAAATAGCACGCCGTCTGCTTTATACCTACTATTTTATAATTTTAGATTTATTTCTCCATGAATCGTATTAGCCTTTTCTAAATAAGCTGTAACCAACTTGGTTGTATGTGGTAAGTAATAATTATTTAAATTTGATTGTTTCTAATCGTGTTTTCACGTTAAACAGTATCAATGAAATATGACCTAGTTTAATATATCCAAGAAACAGACGGACACAGGCTTTAAGTTCATTGAGATCCAGATCGCGAAGACTTTATAATATTGTGCCCTTCTGATAGGACGTCGATCATATTATTATGTGGCCTCCAAATAGCACGCCTTCTGCTTTATACCTACTAATTTATAATTTTAGATTTATTTCTCCGTGAATCGTATTAGCCTTTTCTAAATAAGCTGTGACCAACTTGGCTTTATGTGGTAAGTAATAATTATTTAAATTTTATTGTTTCTAATCGTGTTTTCACGTTAAACAGTATCAATGAAATATGACCTAGTTTAATATATCCAAGAAACAGACAAACACAGGCTTTAAGTTCATTGAGATCCAGGGGGGTTATTATGACATACCTTTGCAGTTTAGATTGAGCTGCGAGAAAGGGACAGAGCTATATAACTGCTATAGCTCTGTCCTTTTCCCTCGCCGTAAAATGAACTGCATTGCCATGTCGTAATAACCCGCCAGATCGCGAAACACTACCGACTTTATCATAATTTTGTCCTTCTGATAGGACGTCGAATCGTCTGCTTTGTACAAATTTATAATTTTGGGTTGTTTCTCCACCAATCGCATTAGCCTTTTATAAATAAGCTGTGACCAACTTGGCTTTATGTGGTAAGTAATAATTCTTTTCCACAGTATTTATGTTACGTTCGTAATAAACGGATTACGGGCCTTATTAGAATTCATTTACGTACGTTCCCCTGTTTATTGCACTGATTTATTACTAAACAAGTCGTTGGTTTTCAATAACAACGCCATAACTTACAATGAAATACTTGCATTTTGAACTTTAAGGAAACAGGTTATGATTTTATTCAGAATAGCCTCACATGAGTGTAGGGGCGTTTTTGATAAGCAGCAAGTGTAGATAAGGTTAGAAATGTTGTGGAAGGAAATGTATGAATTATTTTAAGTATTTTTGGAGGCAATGAAATGTTGGAAATTACATACTCATACATACATACATATATTAAATCACGCCTGTTTCCCAGAGGGGTAGGCAGAGACCACTTCTTTCCACCTGCTACGATCTTGACAAATCACTTTCGCTTCTTCCACATTCATACATCGAGTCTTGCACGCACGTCGGTTTCGGGTAGGTACTTAAAATTCGGCCCTTTTCCAGTATTTCTCCGATTTGATTCGAAAAAGTAAATTACGATAAGAAATACTTTGCTTAAACACTTCATCATAGCTTACAGTAAGTTGAAAATTGAGGTTCGATATAAACATGCCATTAGGGGGAATTTCTAATAGCTGTCCGAGGTAGAAGAGGAAAAATTCCACCAATAGGATTACTTAATTTTCTCAGCCTAGCTCAGCGCAGCTCTCCTATTGGTGGGTTTTTTCCAGCTCTGCTTAAGCTAAAGCCTGTCAATTAAGGTGTTTTCAAACGTATTTTTAGGGTTCCGTAGACGTATTCATATGTTGGTATCAATTAGTTCCTAAATTATTGTGTGATCGAGACGCATTTGGTTCGTTTTCCGTTTGTTAATATTGGTTTGGGCCATTTTACGACACAAATCAAACAATTTAACGTTAATGTTAAAAGTTATAAACACATAGTCAAATTATATTTGAATAATTTATAACTAATAATCTATAATTTTAAAGAGACAAGAAAATTAAAACTGTCTAATCGTCTTAAAAAACCAGACTGCAGTTATTGCCGTCGACATAAAGTTAAAAAAATAATCTTTGATAAAAATATTAAAGCCTATGTCACTCCTACAACCAAAATGATTCTAACGACAACTATGTAAAAATCTCTCATGACGTTTAGGCTGCAGAGCGTGCCAAAGAAACAAACATACATACATACAAAGTCGGATAAGAACAGCCATTTTCGTTATGTAATAAACATAATTTAATGAAGTAAGTGTTTAACACTAAAGAATATCTAACAAATATTGACAGGTTGCTCAAAAATTTACATTATTGAACTTTGATATGTATCACATGTAATGATAATTAACCTGGATAATACTGCAAAATGAAGCCGCTCGTTAACAACCAACCCTATTAACGGAATTTAGTGGCATTAAATCATTGTTAATGATGTAAGTTGCAGATTGGTTTGATTTTATCATTGTGGTAACTACAGATCCAGAGTAGGTTTAAATTAACACCACAACCGTTAAAACTACTAGCATAGACGAATTATTAACAGCATTAAAATTCGATAACTCTTGTATTTAAATTTTTGCATTAATTAATAATTATTTTGCGTAAACATAATGTTACGTTACATATTGCAAAAAGCGAAATCGAAGCTTATTTAGTAAGAAAAAATATCCAAACTATAATAAAAATTAACAGCAAAACCCGAACCACTTAAGAAAATTGCCAAGAAAACTCCCAACACAATAATTACAATTTAACGTTCAAAACTCCCATGGGATAATATTACGAACCCCAAAAAGCATAACCGTTTGCGTTATTTGCTACACTACACCAATACCCTTACCATGAGTTACAATTACCGTACTCGCTAGCGATTCGAATGCTCTGTCCCTCGCAGACCTCGCAGTATTCTTATAGAGTGCGAGGGACAGAACATTCGATTCGATAGCGAGTACGTTAATTGTAACTCATGGTGAGGGTACAGTACTAGAGCTCCTCGGAACTGGCTCGCAAACGTAACAAATTAAATTGGAGACTTAGATTACCAGGGTAAATGGACCAATTAGTGTTTCGGTAGGTCGCAGTTCCGAGTTAAGACAAACGGGATTGCCTGGGCACCTGATTCGCTAGTGTTGTGCCAGCCGGGATTTGTAAGAGGATAAAGCATTTTTCAAGACTAGAGGATTTTGCCTTAAGTGCGTTTATTGTTCACTTTAGTACTACGTGTTTCTTTTTTAACTACCTGAGCCAAAAAAGGTATGTTTTATGCTAGTTTTCATAATTATTATTTATTTATTCATTACCTTGTAGTTTAGTATTGCAGTCCTTACTCAAAATAATGTTTCTTATAAGGAAATAATAATTGGTTTATGCTTTTAATTTCTTTGGTAACAAATGAAGTTAATTTCGCAACGTTAGTAATCATTTATTATTCAAAAACTGTTTTTATAAATTAAGCTAAAAATCAAATGTTACAATGTAATTCATGATAAATGTTTTGATTACCAAAATCTCAGAATAATATTCAGGACTGTTTTCTTAAAGTACGAAGAAAAATAACAACCTACGCACAACTTATATTACAATTGTGTAACATTCAACTTTCATGTAGACAGGAATCCAAATAAAAAATATAAAAAACTTTAAGGCTTGTTGATATTTGTGTAGTTATATACAAAATCATGTAAAAACATTAAATTATATTTATATTTCTATACTCACTTCAACACTTAAAATGTGAGTTTATTATTAATACAACTCATTCCAAAAGCACATCCCTATTGTTTACTGAATGTGATTTCCTTCTTGATTGTGGCTTGCTGTTTAACACATTCAGTTCCAGCCTCACTAATTCCCGTTTAAACTGGGCTCTATATTGATGTTTTCGGCACCAAACGCATTAAAGTTGCGAGTGCTCGGCGACCGGCGCACTTACCCTAGCCGTCCGTCATTAGTTATTGGGTAAACTATAACTGCTTCTCGAAAGTTCCAACTTTATGAGCCGAATCCACCTGAAAGTGTTTACGGAACTTTATTGTATTTATTAAAGTGTGTGTTGGTAAGCTATTAGTTGGCGAGTTTTTGGTGATATTCTCGCTTTTGTCTTTAGTTCTTTGTACCGGATAAAATAAATAGGAGACATTTTGAAAAGTTTTTTTAGCCGGCTGTAGTTATTACCTAGAGTTAATTTTTTGTGTTCTTAAAAGGAAGAACTAGAATAATTTATTATTATGTAAGTTCTGAAAATAATAAACCTGAATATGATGTTGTTGAAGATATTTCGTATATTGCTACAATGTTAACCAACAGGTCGCAAGAAACAGTACGTGAAAGGCGTAATATTTGTAGAAATAATATTTTTATGAAGTCGTTATTGGCGAGCTTAAAATAAAACATTTTCTTTTTCCGAAAACTATGTTATGCTGCGCTATTTTAGATTTAATACATAGTTCAATTGCTATACGTAGGTTTGGTTAGATTTCATTTCTAAGCGTTATATATACAAAATGAAGTCTTCTTTCAAAACATTGCATTCGGAGTTGACAAATCGCGATTTTGATCAATTCGGAAACTATAACTGTTTGGAATTAGGTAGTGAACCCTAATGAAACACCCTTATGTTACAAAAAAAACGTTTTCAACTACACTTATCTCAATACTTTTTCGTATATAGCTTTTGGTAAATTAGATAGATCGTTAGCTATTTAGGTGAACTCCAATAAACTCAATTTTGGCGACGCCAACGTATCCGTCCACTCCGCTCGCAACACAGGTTGATTTAATTAAAACAGTATCCTATTAAAATGTAACCAAAACTAAATTACTAGCATTTAACCACGGTGTACGCGTAAAAGTTGATCATCACTATCCTTGGAAAACTGTAATAAAAAGTAGCTTATGTTCGTCTTTGTGCTATAAACTATCTATTATTCATAAACTTACTATAAACCTATTTTAGTCAAAATATGCTTTGTCACTTCCAGTTAGTTGCAAATGTAACTTGGACAGATAAGGACAAAGCATATTTTAAGCACAATTAAGCTATTTTGCCTTTAAGAATAAGAGTTATGGTTGACAAAATAAAAACTGCACCGATTCGTCTTAGAAACGTGACTACTCACCATTTACATAGCATACTTACTAATCTACTAGCTTTTGCCCGCGACTCCGTCCGCGTTGAAGTCGTTTATCGCTGCTCCCTCGGGATCTGTCTAATTTTCCGGGATAAAAAGTAGCCTATGTCCTTCCCCGGGACTCAAGCTATCTCCATACCAAATTTCATCTAAATCGGTTCAGCAAACCGCTGAAGCGTGAAGAGGTAACAGACAGATAGACAGACAGACAGACAGACACACTTTCACATTTATAATATTAGTATGGAAGTATGGATTATAATAATACGGCAAAATTATTACCTATGTCTTTTATAATATTATTAAAAGTCTACATCCATGCAATGACAGTTTCTTTTTTGTAATTTTCAAACTATTTTCTGCTATCTACATCTATGCAAACGTGGCTTGTACTGGTTTATGTGCAATAAAGAAATTAAATTCATACATAAATTCTTCCTTAGTGTCGATTTTTCAGACACTTGTTTAAAAAAAAATAGTCTCTAAAAAAATACTGAGTACCGCGGTAAGTCAGTCAAGCAGCATACTGTTCACAGTCTGTGTGCCACGTAATAGCTTTCTGTAACCAACGTTTTTTCACTCAACCGTGCGAAGGAGACAAAAAGTAGCCCATTTAGGTTAATATCCTTCCCGGAGAATGTATTGTCTAATTACTGAAAATGCTCTGCTTTTTGCCGCCTCTTCCCAAAATGCTATTTTTCTGGCGTTTTCTTCAACCGCTGTCTTGCTCACTTAACTTGAGTAGGAACGAGACCGGAATAACATCGCCGCATCTGTTGTTATGCCTCTTCGTCACTTCTTATGATTAGTATTAATAGTGACATATTTCTATCGCAATGTTGGTACAAGGAAAGTAACTCTACGAGGCTTCTTGTTTATATTAGGGACTCACTTCAAACAAGGTTTTTTTTGTAATTTTGCTAGGGTTAAAAAACAAACAACAATATTTCTTTTTTAGGGTTTCGTACCCAAAGGGTAAAAACGGGGCCCTATTACTAAGACTCCACTGTCCGTCCGTCCGTCTGTCCGTCTGTCTGTCACTAGGCTGTATCTCATAAACCGTGATAGCTAAACAGTTGTCATTTTTACAGATGATGTATTTCTGTTGCCGCTATACCAACAAATACTAAAAACAGAATAAAATAAATATTTAAGGGGCTCCCATGTACAACAGAAGAGATTTTTTTCGCATACACTTCGACCCTTTAGGATCTTTTGTGCATTTACCCTCTTACACATTCATCTGTTCGAATGTGCAGGTTTCCTCACGATGTTTTTCCTTCACGGTAAGAGCATCGGGTAATGCACTTAAGTTAGAAAAACATATATTAGGGCGAACATCAAAGTATGTTTTTCACCAAAAACTCTTCATATCTCGCAAAATATTAATCCTATAAGTATGGGTCTGTTCACATTCAATTCAGCGCAAAAAATACAAAGAAAATGACATTTCACTCGCCTCGTTAAAATATCCCCCCTGCCCGATGGGGCTTGGACCCCTAAATTTTGACAGGACTCGGCAGATCCTCATGTCTAGTGCCAAGATAAAGTTAAAAACAAAATTTCATTGATGTTCATAATTTGCCGCCAAACTGCCATATTTAGTCTTTTTTACCTGTATTTTTTGATACATACAGACACATAAATTAAATCACGCCCAGAGGGGAAAGCCGAGACCACTCATTTCCACTTGCGCTGCGATCCTGAAAGATCTCTTTGGCTTCTTCCACATTCATACATGGAGTCATGCACGCACGTCGGTTTCGGGTACTTAAGATTCGGCCCTTTATTATTTTTTATATTGTCGTCAATATAATGTTAAAGACATTACAGCGCATTAAATCCACCATTTTGATTATTTTTTAGTATCCAGTGACACTCGGACAAAACTAATGGTGTATCATTTATCAACATCGGTTGAGCCGTTGAGTAGTTACTAGGGAATGCAAATAACCGGTTATAGCCGGTTTTAACCGGTTATTTTCATACAAAAACGGTTAATAACTGGTTAGATTGCATTCCCTAGTAGTTACGAGCGGACAGAGTCACGGATACGCATACATACATTAGGTCAGACACAACTCTTTTCGCCGAAGTTGGGTAAAAAAACTACTCACTAACAAAACAAAATTATTTCGAACTCAACTTTAAAATAAACTTCTTCCATAATACGCCGAAATTAACTGTTAAATTTCAAAACCAGTTGCCCGGCAAAATGGCAAATCAAGTTCTTGAGGTTCATAAGTTAAATTGAGTAAGCTAGTTGCGAAATTGGCGAGGCTTGGCGACTCTTGGGGACTCTTGGCCAGTCTTGGCAGGTCTTGGCGGGTCTTGGCTTGTTAGACGGTCGCCTGGCGACATGCCAGGTGACAGTTAACCTGCCGATCGGCGTTATGACCGCGTGCTTGGATGTAGTGCGGTTTTACTTTGATATATTTACTTGTGTGGTTTTGGAAGGGTTATTCGAGCATACGCGGGCTTTATTCTATTCGGTAAAACCATATTGCTTTTTACTTATTATCGTATTGTTAATATATTGATAGCTCGTAATACAGTTATTATCTTATAGCGAAAGTGTTAAAACCAATTTGATAACATGTTAAAAGCAACCTGGTTTTAACGAGTAGAATAGAGGCCTAGAGCACTAGTAAACGCTAGTTTTAAACTATCCCTAATAGCTTAATAAATGGTCGTGACTCAGTCCGTGTAGAAGTCCCTTATCGTGACTCCCTCGGGAACTGTTCAAATTTCCAGGATAACGAGTACCCTTTGTCCTTCCCCTGGATTCCAGCTATCTTCATGCAAATTTTTATTAAAATCGGGTACGAAACCAGCAAAAGAAACAAAAAGAGTAACTTTCGCATTTTTAATAACAGAATGGATTCTACCTACAAAGGATTTATTATTTATTTTAAAATCCAGTTTTACATAGCCTTTGTAAATAGCCTGAAAATCCTCTATTCTACGAGTATAATATATATTGTGTAAGTTGCGAACATTGCTTACACAATATTGTTTCCGATCCATCAAATTTAGCTTGATAGTGTTTTTTAATATTTTCATTACACAATCACCATTCTCCGGCTTGCTGCGGCACAAAACTGAGGCCCTTTTCAACACCATTTTAAATGTGTTGTTTTGCTTGTAATTTGTTTCAAACTAGTTTACGTTAAATAAATTATTTTTTAATACAGTTAATCAAAAAGTGGTACTTTTCGTAGCTCGCCTCGCTTGCAGCTCGGGCCAAGACACCTCGGGACTCGTGCAAAATGGCATACTTTCCGCACTTGTATCAAAATGTACTATATATTCTATTCTATTTTATTCCATCCTAGTCCTCAGGGTTGGCAACGCATTTGGAGTCTTAGAAATGCAGTTAAAAAAAAAACTTGTGTATCTCAGATCCCACTTACTATCAGGTGGCCTGTTTTCTCAAGTGCCTTTTTCCTCCCCATATGAATCGATCAGATACCTACATACATACATACATTAAATCACGCCTGTTTCCCAGAGGGGTAGGCAGTGACCACTTCTTTCCACCTGCTATGATCTTGACAAATCTCTTTCGCTTCTTCCACATTCATACATCGAGCACGTCGGTTTCGGGTACTTAAAATTCGGCCCTTTTCCAGTATTTCTCCGATTTGATTCCAAAAGGTACGCCTAGGGCGGCCCCTTCCGACCCGTCCACTCACTTTCGCTCTGTTTATCTCTTTCGTCAATCTTCTTTCATCCATCCTTTCCAAATGACCGAACCATCGAAGCATGCCCCTTTCAATCTTAGTCACTACATCCTCTTTCATAATGCGTTCAGAATCCGTAGACAATGACCAGCATTACACGATACAATTTTACTATGATGTTTTCTTATCTGTAGCTGTAATGAAAAGTTAAAATTACGATACAACTTTTCACCCTTTTTTTTTTCGTGACACAGGTTAGCTTTGCCACCATTTGTTTGTTTTGCCGCCTACTGAACACATCTTAGAGTACTTATAATATGTGTGTAGATAAAGTAATGTATGCAACTGTACATAATTAGGCCTTAAAACACTCGTGTGATCTTATTATGAAACTCGCCTTCAGCTCGTTTCATAAAACCACACTCGTATTTTAAGGACCCTCTTTATGTATCAGTTACATAAAATACTATTAGTCCACATTTCTCTCCACCTGCAAAGTAAAAGTTCTATTTCAAGTTAAAACGTGTAATTATCTACGAACCAAGCTGAAGTCAATCCTTGTTTGAGTAGGGTCAGGGCATGCGGGCGGTCGCAGATCAATCGTAAGTCCACTTCGCGGTCCGACGAGTAAATTAGGTACCTTGTTTTATTGATTACCGACAACTAATGCTGATTTAAGACATTAAGTGCCAATGACCTGTCGGGTTCATTGTTCGTAGCAGATTTTCGCTACGTGTCGGAATAATGCTCCTACAGGGTACAGCGTAGCACTTGTAGCATAGGCTGGCTGGGATACTTTAATGTGAACATTAAGATGCAACCACATCGATCACCAATACTTTAATGACGTGCAATACTTTAATGTTAACATTAAAATACAGCAACAGATACAGGTTACTTATTATAGGCTATTTGCTTATCGTTAAGCATCTTGTCTAGGGCCACTGATATGAGGGCCGCTAAATGTGGATAAAGCATCCGTCACTCTCGTACTTACGTGTTAGAAAGTGACGGATGTTTTATCCACATTTTGTCACGTAAACGCAGCCATATTAGGCCACCTGGTGGTAAGAGATTGGCAAACAGCAAATAAACGCATTGAAATCTATTTACTTGTGTACTCTAATCGTTGACAGACAGCAGACCTACACACAGATATAAAATACTCAGCACTAATCTCTCTTAACGTTTTAAAAATGATTCAAATAAATAAATTTCATCGATAAAAGACCTAATAAATTTCCACTAGAGCCGTTACATTATATTTCTCTAAAGAACGAAGTGACAATCGCGCCTGATTCCGTTGAGCACATTACTCACCGTGGTCCCGCGATAAATTTTGGCTCGATTCCGAGCTGTCAAACAGCTCGAGCGAACATCGAGTGGCAGTTGTCGTAGTTTTGGGTTTCTTTGGCGTTCGGCGAACAATATTAATGTGTTATTGGATTGCTTTGTCATCAGTTAAAACTGGTGTTAAAAAGTAGTAATTTTTGAGTGCGGAAGTTATTTAGTATCGACAGCTTACATTTCAATACACGTGCAATGCTTAGGCGAATTGTAACTTTGGGTATCAACCTGAAATGTCAGGTATCGATTCACGACGCGTTTAGTCGGGTTCGATTTCCAATATGGGTAAATGTTTGTGTGATGAGCGCGTGAGATTTGTTTGTGAGTCTAGTATGTTTTCTATGTATTTATGTATGTATTTCTCTAAATAATTATGATTATCGTTGCCCTTAGTTTGAGACTAACAATAAGTCAATTAATTTATGTGAGATTGTCGCCTAATATTTATTTATGTATTTAACCTTTTTAATTCATATTCCGCCTTTACATCAATAAATTTAAAATACATTTGTGAAAATTGAAATGTTGACATTACAGATACCTATACTATACCTTATTCCCAAGCCCCCGCTTAAATTGCTTAATTTACGTTTAATAAGATGAAATTTTGATCAGTTTCTAGTAGAAAAAAGTGTGATGATGATTGTGACAGTTAAATACCTACTAATAGTGACCGAATAGGCGTAGGCAAATTATAAAAAAAAAACCGTTGCACAAAACCGAACTAACTTCAACTAAATCCCAAACCAACTTGAAAACTGTACAACTCATACCAAAACTAACGCAAGTCGTGCACCAAATGTGCACTCTCCCATTCTAAATCGGGTCTAATTCAGCAATTAGGGTTTGGCGGGAATTATGCAGAAGTCAGCCCCAAAGCCCGTTATGCGATATTAATGCCAGGCCGATAATTGGCGACGACCTGCCCTCTTGCGGTCGGACTCGGGATGAAACGCAAACGCTGAACGAATTCTGCTATACGGAATACGGACGTTTCGCGACAAATAGAATTACGTTTGACGGGTTATTATCTCGTTAGTTTAAATGGACATCGGTCTTTATAATCAAGTTTTAAAGGTTCTCTAGGTGATACAAATTTAGGATGGATTTGAAACTATTTTCTGTGAAAGAATGTTGGTTTGATGGGTGAATATCAAAAATATTGTACCTTAATTTTTTCCCTTGTGTGACAAAAATTTGCCATAAGATCGTATGACAAATTTTTGTCACACAATGGAAGAAAGTTATCGTTGTGTCAATTAAGTCCTTATGTAAAATATTTTTGATATTCACCCTGATAGACTGATAGGGCTCGTTTAGATTTCAGTTTAATCTTACTAATATTATAAATGCGTTCATTAACACTAAAATCTCCCGTTAGGGTACCAATTGGCCTAGTGTAAGTTGGCCTCGCGCACGAAGGGTTCCGTACAATATTTAGATCCATTAAAAAACGCTTAATATCTTGTGTATGTGACTCCTTTAATTTTTAAGATTTAGAATTCTGGACTACGGAATAGGGACGTGTCGCGACTAATAGAATTACGTTTGACGGGTTATTATCTCGTTAGTTTAAATGGACATCGGTCTTTATATTCAAGTTTTAAAGGTTCTTTAGGATATAAAAATCTAGAATAGATTTGAAATTATTTAAAGTGAAAGAATATTAGTTTGATAGACTGATAAACGCGGAAACGCAAGACAAGTCTGAGTGGAGAGCCTTGGGGGAGGCCTATGTCCAGCAGTGGACGTCTTTCGGCTGACATGATGATGATGTGATGATGAGACTGATAAAATGTCTGTTAAGGTTTTAGTTGAATTATAAAATCAATCCTCAATCATAGTCGGGTTAACTGAAAGAGATCCCTTGAAAGGATAAGTTCGCCAATGTGTACCTGGATCTTAAGTTTATGTACGTTACTTGTAATTGGTTTTATGTGCAATAACGAGTTTACGTACATACAATGTTTTCTAAAACGTTTATTAGCACTAAAATGTCCCATTAGGATACCATACGTCGGACTCGCGCACGAAGGGTTCCGTACCACTGTACAATATTAAGATCAAGCAAAAAAACGCCTAGAGGGTTGCGTGGTCAAACCCGATAAATCGAAATAATTGTTTCTTCAAATTTGAATTGTCTTTATGAATTCATTAATGTTCTTTTTGACACAACAAGTTATACCGACTTATCGGGTTTGACCACGCAACCCTCGTAAAAGAAAGTAACTGCTTTAGTATGTCATGGTAACGGGTAGGGGTCTACTCGCATACATATTTTTACGCATAAAAATCGATTGTCATAAAACGGTTTTTACAATAGAAAGGGTTTTATTTTAATTATTATTACATACATACATACATACATTAAATCACGCCTGTTTCCCAGAGGGGTAGGCAGAGACCACTTCTTTCCACCTGCTACGATCTTGACAAATCTCTTTCGCTTCTTCCACATTCATACATAAAGCACGTCGGTTTCGGGTACTTAAAATTCGGCCCTTTTCCAGTATTTCTCCGATTTGATTCGAAAAAGTACGCCTAGGGCGGCCCCTTCCGACCCTTCCACTCACTTTAGCTCTGTATATCTCTTTCGTCAATCTTCTTTCATCCATCCTTTCCAAATGACCGAACCATCGAAGCATGCCCTATTAATTATTATTAAACTAACCTAACCTAACCTAAAATCTACACGTTTATTAAATTTTACAATTTCAGCCTAAAAGGGTGTTATGACAATAGATTTTTATGCATAATGATTATTACGCGTAAAAAAAATATGCGAGTAGGTATATAGGCCCCCCATGGTAACTCCCCTGATGTGGTAATTTACTTTAAATACCTATATTTAGAAAAAAAAGTCGACATTTACAGCACCTTCCAGATTTCATTGTCAAAGGAACATATTTCTCACAAATCTCATTTAGGAACATCAGTTCAACAATACTATTATTATTCTTTCAACAATAATACGAGTAATATCATCAATATACAAAGATACTAGGAACACACTATTATGTTTCCTTTTCTACTTAAGCAGTTCGTAAAATTTCTTCTCATTCTTTTTACATTTCGTTATACGTTCTAGTTCCCAAAACGTCCCTTTGTTATAGTTACGTGAAAGGGTAAAATGTATTAAAACCCGTGAATTCAAAGCTGTTCCCCGTTATCTGCGAGTAAACAACGTAAGTTTGCCCCTTCCCTCGTTTGCGGCTGTAACTGAGAAAATAAAGACTTCCCGGAACCAACCTTTTTAGAAACTATAGTGATTCGCTAGAATTTTATTCTCATCGTTTAAAGATAAGGTTTCAATAGGTAGAATAAATCTATTTTCTTTAATTAATAAAACTAAGTAAGCATCTCTTCAAATTTTCCTTTCCAATTTTAACAAGTCTAACAAAATACGAGTTAAAAACCTAACTGTTGCTAATCAACTTTAAATCGTTAAAAATCCTTAATGATCATTAAAAATTAAAAATGATGAAAGTAACCTAAAGATGATTAATAAACAACTATTCAATGATTCACTTGGCATAGTTCGTACACTTTTTTTTTCTTTTTCATAATATTTCGTCTGGTGGCCGTCATATTGAATTTTGAGTAATGTATAATTATCTTTAAGGGGCTTCTAAACGGGCCATATTTTCACTGCAATATGTGGCCGGCAACTATTGGTGTCCCTCTCTTACTCGTATGTTAGAGATAGACACCAATAGTTGCCGGCCACATATTGCAGTGAAAATATGGCCCGTTTAGAAGCCCCTAGTGACATTCTCAAGGTTAAGACAGATCGATTGACATAGAAATAATCTAAATCTGCGCATGCGTTGATTTTCTAGAGCGCCACAAAGGAACAAACAAACATACATATACTAGAGGACGCCGGTGACTGCGTAGGTACGCGTAGAATTAGTTTCCCGCTATTCCCTCCGTTTGTTCCCGTTGTGGGTGGATTTTCGGAAAATCCTTTCTTAGTGCTCACTTACATCATGAAAGGAACCCCTGTACCAAATTTCAAGTTTCTAGGTACCGTAGTTTCGGCTGTGCGTTGATATATAAGTCAGTCAAGTTTGCCTTTTATATTATATAGATATAGGCTGATAAACACATTCATTACCATTCTCATTCGGAAGTCGGGTAAAAAAAAAAAATTATTTTCTTAATCTATATTCAAATTCCGTCGGTTTTTTAGAAATATACCTAGTTAAAATAGATACTTTCAAAAGGATTACCCGTAATGATGATAATTTCTTCTTTGACATATCGGTCAAAGGCGAACCATGTTAGATCCACAGGGATTAAAACGGTCGGCAAATTCAAATTAAGTCTCTAACGTCCGCACTCAAAGTCAGTTAATAACGATTAAGTCGTTCCTTAGAGACAATTTTTCATACATAAATTTGAAAAAGGAACGAGAGAATTGTCTCTATAATCGATGATCGAATTCGAGATCAAAATGCTTAACCTCAACGGGCGCACATTCGCTGTGATTACTGCGTTTTGGTTTAAGTAAGGTGAAGTCTTGTAATTGCAACTATCTGGTTATTGCAACTAACTTAAATAACTCCTTCTAGGATAACTGTTTAGAAGAACGACAGGCGTGATATTGTATTTCTTAGTAAGGAAGAACGATATCACGCCTGTCGTTGTTCAAAACAGTGATCCTAGAAGGAGTTATTTAAGTTAGTTGCAATAACCAGATAGTTGCAATTACAAGACTTCACCTTATAGTATTTTTATCGATAAAACTTACCCTAATATTACTGGTTACACGCGTTCTCATTCATGTTTTTATGAACTCATGTTAAAATAACTAAATGATCAAGATGGGAACTGTCAGATTTTGATCTCGAATTCTATCACCAACTACAAAAAAAATCTGAGTACAGCGGTAAGCTAACGTTTCGCAATAACTTGTTACATTAGTAAATAACACTTCAGGGGGGTTATTATGACGTAGCACTGCCGTTCATTTTACGGCGAGCGTAAAGGACAGAGCTATATCAGTTATATAGCTCTGTCCTTTTCTCGCAGCGTAAACTGAACTGCATTGCTATGTCGTAATAACCCCCCTGATGTTAAATAATTTAATAAAATAAAAAAGTCCTTTAATTCAGACTCCAAAGTCCATAGATAAAAGATACAAATTTTATTATTAATGTCTTAAAAAATCTATGTTAGGGAAATATGTCAGTTCTACAAACAAACTCCTTTTTATTGCGGTGTAACGGGGTTTAAAAATAAGCGGGCCTGGATTTATTTCACGATAGGGTCAATCATACTGTTATTGCCCGTGACTAGTGATTACCCACTAGATTTTTTAGAGACAGCAATTACTAAAAAAATATTTGCTACACATACGTGTAACAAGCCGTAACAAAGCTATGTTTCTATGTAACCAATTATTTTTTTCTGTGATTGCAGTCTCTATAAAATGCAGTACCCTTGTCATTTTCAAAAATTCTTTATTAAATGGCTTCGTGCATTGTTACAATTCTGCCAGTGTCAAGGTTACATATACATATTAAAAAAAACATAATTCGACGTTGTACGGTGATCCTCTAGCCTCCGTGAAGCGATGTAGGTAGAACTTTACGAAGACCAGATGGTATTTTCTTGGAGCAATCCTTCCAAAGGCGATACGTGTTCAAACTTGAATTCTTCGTTATACTGCACATTTGAATGTTAATTTACTGCATATTAATACATCATTACTATCCATTAAACAACAAAATATGCAAAAAAAAAACAGAATTAAGAAAGCGACGCCATTTTGTCAAAAACCCAAAGAAAAACCTGTCATAATATATATAATTTTATATGTGGTTGTCACAATCACCAGACGCAACTGTACGGCAGGTGACGTCAATCATAATACATTTTCTATGATTACGGTGCGTAATTAAAGTTCACTGAATGCATTTTATCTAGACCCATTGACTACTACTTAAATAAAAATGACCAGAATTACACGGCTGTGTTTTAATCCATTGAGCCTAAAATTAATTTTTAAGGTTTAATCTTCTTAACAATGTTGTTTAGAATCTTCAAAATACAGATCAAACTTCCCAAGCCAGCATAATTCACCCACAGAAGTCATGCTCAAGGCATCAAGGCATTCCCGCCACAATGTACGCGGCATTAACACTTTAATACCCAAGATGTCACCAGCAGTGCGGTCGACATTTTCATAATCGGCGCCCGATATGCAAGGCACGGCCCCGCAAACGTTAAACTCGAAATAAATTAAAATTCCTTATACATACAAGCTGGGAAATCGTGAGGAAGCGGGAATGGCGGAACTTTTGTTTTAATTGTTTCAACTGCCCGTTTTTTGAGGCGTCATGTCAGAAATGTTGAGATGTTTGTGTGTTTTTAGTTGAAATTGAGTTTATTTTAATTTTAAATGTGGATATGGAGGGTTGTAGTCGAAGTGGAAGAGATGGATGAAATGTGTGAAGAGCTATATGAAACACAAGGGAGTGAATACGAAGATGACGGCTGATAGGGATATTTGAAAGAAAATGGATAAAGGCAAGATGATAATGATGATGGTGATGGAGTTCATTTTGGGAAAATTTATAACATTTAAGAAATAGAAAGCAACCTAATATTTAAATTCATATTTTCCTTAGGTAGGTATTTTCCAAGGATTGCGTGTATACTGTTGCACAACGTCATAAGGTTCCATTCAACACGATTAAAATTATAAGTATGGCCCAATATTATTCGCCTTTGTGTAATAAGTGCACCTCTGTACATTAGTTTAATAACAATAATTGTAATATTTATTTTGTGCAATAAAGAGTTTATATATAAGTACATACATACATTTTTTCTTCGGCTAAATCTTATCCGCTCACAAACAAAAACAACAAAATTTTAGCGTGAATGAAAAAAATATAAATTAAAATAACTTTTACTCCTTTGAAATGAAAATAAATAAATTATTATATAGACTTTAACAATGAGCTAATAACACATGTCAGCATAAGTTATCCATAATCGAATGCGAATGGGAATAATAGCGTTATCTATGCTGTAGCAAATTAAACCGACATAGTAGCACCGCCGCTCGTTTATGGGAATTAACTTGATTGCGTTAATTGACCGCATTAATCCGGTTTCAACTGGCTATAACGGGTTATAACCGGTTATTACCGTGATGCGTGTGTTGGTATTTTTAGAGGAAATACTTAATTTACTCAATAGAAACAAGAAATTGTTTTTGTGCACACATTTTTTTTTATTAATGTATCCGTTATTACAATCTTAAAGTATCCATGAAAACTTACCCTTTAAAAATATTATAATGTTTATATAACAAGCTCTTCAAATACAAACATAATTTTCGCCGTCAAAATTACCTAACGTTGTGTGAAATTAAAAAAAATCACTACCGAGTCAAGCAATATTACACGTACAATAGCAAAATAATAAAAAATAAGCTTGATTTCTACGCGTGGAAGCGTTCGGAAGGGCCGGAACTGGCACCGTCACGATGCAATAATTTACGTGCCGATGGAAACGGGATGTTTTTGACATCGCCTCTAATAGCTTTTTAGGTCTACGGCCGATGTTACACGTAAAATCAATAGGCATGTATTTTCTTTTTTAAATTGATACCTTATTGTACTGATGAAGTGAAGTATTAATTTTTTGGACAGGAGTCATCTTCTTGGCTCATATTATTAATTGGCTTTTAAGGGCTGATTTTCCCAGTCCCCGGATAGAAATATATATAATACTAGAGGACGCCCGCGACTTCGTTTGCGTAGAATTAGTTTCCCGCTACTCCCCCCATTTCTTCCCGTTGGGGGTTGACTTTCGGAAAATCCTTTCTTAGTGCGCACTAACATCATGAAAGCAACCCCTGTACCAAATTTCAAGTTTCTAGGTACAGTAGTTTCGGCTGTGCGTTGATATATAAGTCAGTCAGTTTTGCCTTTTATATAAGTAGATATTTATGTGTTTAATAAGCATTTCCAAAAGTAACATATTTCTTAAAATTTTCAAGGTTTCAAAGAATTTATTAATTTATAGTAGAATCAGAAAACTATAATAGGGTTAAGTAGAAATTATAACCCACGCTATAGTTATTTAAAAAAATTGAGTCATGCAATACAACCCCGAAGAATAATGACGCGGTTCGACGAACGTACTTCGAATCCATACAGAGGATTACGAGTTAATGCCTGAAAATTGAAAATGTTTCATCGAAAAAAAAACTTGTTTGCGAACGTTGAAAGGTTTCTCTCGGATTCTTGGTATTGGGTCTTTGTAGTAAATAGACATATGAGATTATAAAAATACTTGAATATAATGATATCACATTCAATTGTTTTTTTTTGTTGAAACCTCTTTGACACAATGTTCATTTTTACTTTCTGTTAGATATGTAGGGTGATGGAACCAGTAATGGACAAGGCGCCAATAATGGAGACTTGATTCTTATTTTACAGAAGATAAGGGTTATTTATTTGTTTTGCTACAATCAATTTAGGACCATATGAAATTTGAATCAAGAGTGAAGTGTCCATTACCGGTGCCTGTCAGCTAAAAGTGTCCATAATATGCCATCACCCTACTTGATTTTGACACTGATCATCAAAATAGTGACTTTCAGGGTCCCCCTAAAAATGGCGTCCAGTTTTGTTGTTGTTTTGAAATGTTTTGTATTTTCCGTTATAACTGGGACTCTATTCACTCAGTAAACCATAATTGCTTTTGATAGGGTTTTGAACTGTCATCGTTACGATAGGTTTTTTTTTGATTGACAGTAACGATGGTCGAGTTAAAAATAAAACGATAAAAAGTCAAAAGCAATATGGTTTTACTGAGTAGAATAAAACCTACTGGCGTTGCATAAATGTACTTTTCTCTTTCTCGTTTCAATGTTCACTTTTTGTTTTTTAATATAAAAAATATAAAGTGCTTCTTCAACTTTGCAATCGAGTGTACGTCAAATTGAAATCTTTACTGCTGAAAATTACGGAAGGCGAGAGGGTCATGACTCATAAGGCGTTTCAAATAATATTTCTCACAACCGGAACATTTCCACGACACCGAAGTAGTGAGAATAAAAAGGCAAATACTGAATTTATGGGCTCGATCAAGCGTGAACGCAGCGCGGGCGGGCGCGGGCGGGCGCGGGGCATGCATATTTGATTCCATCATAAACTCAATTTACAGCTAATCTCATCTCAGATTGTCGAAGAAATAAAATTTCACACGCCGTTGGCTCTGTCGTGAATGTAAATAGGGGGTAGTGTGGGGGGGGGGGACACGTCACAGGGGGAGGCTAATAAAATATACGCGGCAGCGTTCACGGCTCATTTGGCATAAGACGGCCCCGCCGGCAAGCTTGCCGTCAATTTAATATTTCGCGTCTAATTCCAAGTACTAAATTAAAACGGCCCAGGCCTAATCTCACGCTCGACGTTGAATTTTTGTCCTCCTCTCACTTGATCGGTATCGGATTGATCGATTTTACGGGCCTACCGGTTCCGTTTCGTACGGTTGTAACTTTTTAGTGCTGCTTTTATTACGACAAACGATTTTAATCAAGCGAGTTTTTGTTCGCAGCGGACGCCATTAGTGACTTGAGTTGGAATAAAATTCGGAGTTAAGTCGCGTTCGACTTGAGAATTTGCTCTTAATTTTGTTTGATAGGTCGCGACCGTTTGCTGACCCTTTGGCGAGTTGAGTGGATTTTACATTCATTCTTAAAATTTAATACTTAAGTACTTTGGATTTGCAAGCTTCGAAGGCCTTGTAATTATCAAAATCATTATTAATTAATAAAATTTTCCCCTCAATAATGAATAGTTAATGCCCAGACAAAAAGTCTTCAAGCATTTCATAAATCTAATGACTGCTTACTTGAAGGTGCCTATTCTAGCCATTGCCATAAAAACTCTATTCTAATATTTATAGTTGACACTGAACTCAACACTCCAACAAGCAAGTTCAAAAAGGGGGCTATTATACTGACAAATGCAACTCTTTCGAGGTGGCGTGAATTTCTCATTGGAGGAAAACCGCTTGAAAGCGGCGAGCAAAGTTCGTTGGACGCCGCGGGCCCTTGTAAATTCAAACACATACGGAACTTTGAAGGCCGAATTTGAGATGCAGATTTTTTGGTCAATGGTTTTTTTCCAGTCCTGAACTTTTGAAACTCAAAAAACGCCGAGAATAATCGCAACTTTTGTATCATGCAGTGAATCAACAGACAACAGATTTTTGGTGCCAGAATAGGTGCTATTTGTTTTTTTTTATAGTATAACAGGAAATAAAAAAACGTATTATTGGCTAATAAAAATCGTTTTAAACTTATGAAATTAAGTAATAACCCAATTTTAATAGGTATATTCACTTTAAGTCACTTAATATTTTATTTTATTAATATTTGATGACGGTATTCCATCATAGATTTAAGTATGCTCCACGTATATATTATGGAGTTTCCATATAAAAAGCGCGTGCAAAATATGCAATTATATTTAATCCGATTACTACATAAGTAATAAAATGCCAGGTCATAATTAAATACACTAAAATCGTGATTCATAAAAACATGCTTGTGCTTAGCATTTTTAATTTATTTTAATTTATTAAAAAAATAATTTACGGTAAGGTATTATTATAAGACAATAACGAAAATTTATCGCGCTGTAGCGTTTTTATTACATTTTTTAACATCATCACAAAGACCTAATTTTGCAGAGACCGCTAGAAAACTCAAGTAAACTTTATTGATTGAATCCATCGATTCTCAAAAAGAACACTGGCAACTCACAACTTTATCTTCGTGAGAGCGTACTTTTCTTAAAAATTTCCAAAGGATGCTTGGAAATTTTCTGAAAATCACTTTACAACTACGATTCTTTTCCGAACACTGCGAGTTTTCATGAGGAAAGTTTGTGTTGCTCGCATGCGGCCAAGTTTGGCAGATTGTAAATTATAATCTTGTTAAACACCCACTGGGGCTCAGGTTTTGAATACCTCATGAGATACAGGATGAGGTTTATTCATGTATAAAGAATAGATTAAATAGATTAAGTTTATAATTTTTCCAATCTCAGCAGCTTCTGTAACAAAATAACGCCGTTTTCTTTCTTGTTTGCATTAAAACAAAACTACAATCCAGTCAATACAATTGTCTTCTTTTAGCACTTTTAAATAGAATGTTAAATTAAACAAGTAATTTTTAAAGCTCATGATTTCACGCAAATGAATCTTTAAACATGCTTTTAAAAATAATTAATTAAACTCACGGTCCTAGACCGGAACCTTGCGGAATTCCATACTGGTTGACTAAGCCATACCTTCAAACACAACCTGTCTTGCCTAAGCGTAACTTAATGCATAAGTAATTCTTCGCATCTCAAGCTGCTATCATCCCCGGTATGCCTGCAACACGACACAGCATGCACTGCGCATGCATCTCTGGCTTAGCACCAAAGCCGAGTATCCCAACAATTTACCTGGCGCTGCATTTGATGTTACTGTGTTTGTATGGGATTAGAATTTCTGGACGAGCTTGAGGAACAATTTGCTGATCGTACTAAATTAAATGGAAATTTCCTAGAACTTTGCCCAAGATTTGGGAAAATTGTTTCACCTCGCCGCTACTGTGAAAACAAAACTGTATATTTTGAAAACAGTATTTAAAAGTTTCAAGTTTCAAATTAAATGTAATCTTAGCAATGAATTTTAGATTAAGGAAGCTTGATTTAAGTAATTTAATTAAATTGGTAATAGAAAGAAATGAAAAAAAAGTCCGAGTAAAGATACATCACTGTCTAATATTATAATGCTAACTGCACCTTCCTGAGCTTTTTAGTTACTTTCTATTAATTCGTTACTCTTTCCGAAAAAAACTGGAAAATAAGAAACCACAAAAAGTATTCCACCAAAAAGTACTTTATAAACATTGATTAATATTTTGACTACCTTTAATACTAAAACTAACATTAAAGTAAACAGAAAACTGAATGTAATAGTGACATATCCAGTTCAAAATTATCTATCCTCAAACAGTAAGTAAGCCTTAAATTAAATAGGAGCAGATAGGTTTGCAAGAAGTGATCTCGAATTAGTTGCAGCAGAGTTTGTTGAATTAGAATTCTTACATGAATGTCAGGGATGTAATCGAGTCTAATTCTAATTGATTTTCTCTGAACTCTACTTAGTCCTTTTATTGTTTGTTGTTTTTATTTAACTTTTGAAGAAAGAGGGTAATGTTTTTAACCTGCAAGTAAAGGCTGCTTTATTGCCTAATAAAGGCCTTAAAACGGATAGCCTGATTTCGATCAACGAGGTATCATTCGATTTGTCATAGCAACCCGAGTGTCATATGGTTCTTACCTCAAACTAAATAATAGCGGATTTAAAAATATTTTAATGAGATTTTTACATACACGAGGAGTCGGGATTTGAAAGTTTGCTTTATGCTATGTAAATATTTTTTTTGTAGTTAGTACTCCTTAGAATGTAATATCTATGGGTCTCAGATTGCTTTGTCCTGTGTGATCATTTGCATTCTCTATACCATAAAAAAATGTTTTTGGAAATTCATCAATTAATTTTGCCATACACATCGTTTCAAAGAGCTCTTAAGTACAGTCAGGGGCATTCGCGGTCGTCCATTTAAGAAAAAATTGGCTTGTTCGTTGCAGCTAGCTAATCCTACAGCGTTCAGGTCGTTACGCGTCGAACGCGCACACGAATATCACCCTAGAGGTGGTCGACCAGGCATGCCCCTGACTGTACCTACTCATAAAAACAACATACGTCATAACAGCGATAGGATTTAGAACATGTTAAATAAGTATTTACATTTTAACTGCGTTAACTTCAGAACTTAGGCGGTGGAATTGTCAGTTTGAATTTACTACTGGTACGCGCGAAAATTGCAAACAGGTTTAAGTCTGGGTTTGTCGAACTAAGTAACCTACTCGCTTTTGCTATGTTTAAATGCTTTGATTTTTACTAAATATTATTACCTATTCGTACTATTCAATATGGAGTCGATTATGGATTGGAGTGTGGGTGGAAGAACCATTAACCTACCGACAAACAGCTTTGTTCGCATTGTTGTGTTCCGGTTTGGGGATATGATAGCCGGTGAAATGACTAGCATAGAGGCATTCCATCTTAGTCCTCAGGGTTGGCAGTGCATTTGCAGTCTTAGGATTGCAGTCTTGTGAATGCGAATATTAATGGATCACAGTTTCCACTTACCATCAGGCAGGTTTGCCATAAAAAAAAAATGATTTTTGAATCTCACTATTATAGTAACACGAACTTAAAAATCTACATTTTGTATCGCATTGTGTTTAAATAACAGGGTACGTTGCTACATGCTAAACTAGATAGCTATGAACAATATAGAAGTTAATCCACGTCGAAAGGTAAATGCTAATCCATCCCCACGGGCTGATCGGAACATTCACGCATCAAATTGTCCGCGATCCCTCGGCTCCGCGTGTTGGCAAACTAAACTACCGATGGAAATGAACGTTTTGAAGCGATATAGGAACGATATAGTCGCGATCAATACCTCGCGACTGAAAGGTTTATTTTTAAATCTGACGCCAAAAGAGGGATGGTATAAGTTTAGTATTAGTATCTGTGTGTCTGTTTATGACATTGTAGATCATAAACGAATGGATTTATGTAGACGCGGTCTTTTAAAAAAATAACTAGTTTAATTTGAATAGTTTTAAGCTGGGTTTCTTCAAAATCGGTTGGGCCGTTTAAGAGATATCAGCTCTGAAAGAAGATTCCATGTATTGAATAGTTATTAATTGAGAATAAAATGCAACACAAACTTTACGAAGAAGTAGTTTAATTTTGCGACCGTTATTTCATAAGCTCTATATCTACTTATTCACAGATATGTAGGCTTTGAAGTGTCACAACAAAACTTGTCTACTTGTCCATTCCGTGACAGGTTGCGAATTCATTCCCTACGGATGGTATTTCGTGGGATGAATTTACAATTCCAGGTTTCACAGGCTTCCCTCAAAATAGAACACGTGAGCAGCAATGTGCATGCACTGCGAATCCTGACTCTGATTTCTCGATTGTGCTGTTTTATAAGGCCGACTAATTACCGCGACTCGTGCTTTGCCAGTGACAACGCGAAACGTGAAATAGATACGGCGGTTGTAGTGTGATGCATCATGCGCTGCGCTAGGGGGTGGCGTAATTCTATAATGAATGTGTCACTTTGTTAGCAGTATGTAGCATAGCGCTATGGACGTCGCAGCATAACGCTACACTAGATACGTTTTTATACTATAGACGTTTTTTGTTACGTGCTAACCAATCGATAGGTATTTTATTTAACAGCGTATTTTCATGCATAATGCATTGGATAAATAACGCATTTTTTTTTTTCCTTACATGACGAAATTCGTGACATTATTAAAACATCACCTAACCCCTCTGGGAAGCTTTACTCAGTAATTCTCGCAGATCAGCCCCTTCTATTGAGTTTTATTGAAATTTCGTATATCGTCGCCCCATAATAGGCAATGCCGTACAAAATGCTCCGACGCGTCACTACAAGGAACGAGGCATACACGTTCTGGGGGTTAAAAAACCATTCCATTCTGCAATCATTTTGTGATTTCCTTGCTTATATTACTGTAACCCTAAAAGGCAATGTTCTTGGATCGAATTTCGTTGTTCATTGCTTGTGTTGCGTTTTATAGCTGTTGGTAATGTCTTGAATAAGACCTCATCCGCCAAACGAGATATGGGTAGAAAGAAGGAGCCAAGTAACCTAAGTTCGTTTGTATGTATATTTTGAAAATTCTGCTTTGAAACTTTGATTTAAACTTTATAGTTAAGGTGTTGAGTAATTTATTTTCATACATCTTAAGCTAATTAACAAAAACCATCAATAGTTTCCAATACCACGCTATCAATATTTATGATGACGTATTAGGGCTATTCCTTCGTTTCAATCAGCATCCCGTCTATTCCCTTTAAAGAGCACTTTTCAAAGATTCCCCAATCCCACACTTAATCTCTGGGTCGTCGCCCCAAGCCCCATTTTCCCCACTTTTTAGGGGAGTTAAAGTTATTGCGAATAACCGAGCGAGATGTGCCCAATCAAAAGTTAGTCTACTGGAAAACTGGGGAGGTATAGTTATATTTGATGTTACTGATGAGATTTTTGCTTCATAAACCTAAGATTTTGGCTTATTGAGGTGAGATGGATTGCTTATTAAGTTCGAAGACCTAAGATTTTTTATATTTAAGCAAGTTTCGTTAGATTTTGTTGATATAACAAAGATGGGATTGACGAAACGTGGTTTAAATAGTTAGTAGAGCCTTCGGGTTGATATGTTTGCAATTGTATAAGCGGTCTTACCAATTGATCTTATATAGTAACATGATTTTCAATTAAAGAATCACTAGGTACTTGTATTATAAAACCTAATTATAATATACTTTTTAAAACTTCAAACGTACGTTTACTTCAAACATTTGATTAAAAAATTCGATTAAGTTATAAAATGGTGTACGTAATTTTACCTAGTTCTAAATTGATATTGAAATAATTTTCTCTCGGCCTATCTAAGAAACGAAATTACTTTCTATATAAACTAAAATTTCAAATCAATACAAAATCAATTTCCGTTTTTCTAATAGCTTCAAATCAAATTCTATTGATAAGACCCAGCCTTTACCAAAACCATTTTGCTTTCCAAACTAACTCGCAAAATATCGCCGAGCGAAAAAATATGGCCGTATATTTTACCAGATAATTCAATACCCCTTGACCATAACTCAGCATAACACCACTGCAAAAAGAACCAATAATATTGCTGAATATTCTTTATGCAGCAATATTTTAAATGTTTCTGAATTCGCTTGATTTTTCGCTTTTGATTCGCTTACTGGAATTAATCCCATCAATATATTCATCATGTTGTTTAATTGATGATACATTTTTGTATTTTGTATTTAATTTGCATGAAATAATGACTTTCTTTAATAATTTGCCAAGTAGGCAAAGCAGTTAATTTATTCGACGCGAGATCTCAATCAGAGTGACATAGTTTCAGTTAAAACGGTTTTTCAAGTGAAGGAAACCTTTGAAATGTAACTTGGGTGCATATAGATTTTTATGTTTTCGAAGAACTTAATAGCGAGCTTCTATCTACTACGGATCGGGGAAATATTTGATCTAAAAGCATTCTTGCTTTATTTGTTCCGGAGTCTAAGATATTTATTAGATGTTTTAGTTCCTATTTATACCCAGAAAATGGCATCGTTATTTGAGACAAATATCTATTGGAGCAGTTCGTTTATTTGTAAAATTGTCGTCCGTTATTTATTTATTTCTAATTAAATCTGTTATTAAATTCAGGGTAGATCCAATCGCGAAACCTTACCCATCAATACATTTACAAAATGCAAACAAAATATTTTTTCCATGTCCGTCGCCCAAGCCAGTCCGCTTTTATTTATATATACTTCATAATTTGTGCAACCTTACCAACCGTATATCCGGGATAAGCTCTATTTACAAAAGGACAGAAGGATTTGTAAAGGAGTATAAATCATTTCGGTCGCAGGTCGCACAGAGATATGCGGTGGCCGAATTTATTTATAACTACAAATCGGCAAAAGAAACGAAATAAAACATTTGACAAACGTATTCAGTGCAGCGCAGTAGATGGAAGAATGGATAGCGGAATGTTTTATGACCCCTACCGCTAAAAAAGGGGTATTGTAAGTTTAACGTCTGTATCTTTGTGGCTGTGTGTATATTTATCTTTGTGTCTGTCTGCGACTTCATAGCTCCCAAATAGATGAACCGATTCTATTCCGTTTTTTTTTACGTAGACGGCTAATGAACCCACTGGCCACCTGATGGTAAGTGGGATCTGTGAACCATAGACATTTGAATTCTCAATATGCATCTTTAGACTGCAATCCTAAGACCGCAAATTCGTTGCCAACCCCGAGGACTAAGATAACCCTGGAATATCTCTAGTTATTTCACCGGTTCTTTTTTCCCCCGCAATACTAATAGGCCCGCTGCTCTGAATACGTTAATATATCGGGGGTTTTTATCTACTTATGGTGCATTTATATATTCAAAACCGGGGATAGAGTTGTGACGTCTCGTTAAAATTTGACATTTGCTACGTACAAAATGAGTAAAATTTTAACGAGACGTCACAAATCTATCCACGGTTTTGAATATAGAAATGCACCATAAGTAGATAAAATCCCCGATAAAAGTGCGTCACAACGGTTTTGAATATATCCACGGTTTTGAATATAGGAACTCACCATTAGTAGTTATATTGTAAAGTTTGTTACCCACGGAATGGTTTGTTAACTAAACTGTGCTCTGAGTTACGTTGGGGAGCCATTCGTTTTAGCAATTAGTGTGTGAAATTTAATAAACAGACATGATTGATTGTTTTCCTTAAACAATAACTGCTGCTGCCTTTGTTGAGAGCTGCGCCACATCTGACACGAGTACGTTCCGACTAAAGTAAACATGTTTTTTTTTATACTAACGTATTGTCAAGTTTGTAATAAGAAATTAAAAATATAATCGTGGAACGGTAAAATTTACACCATTGTTTAAAATCACCTTTGGAAAAACCTGTCAACTTTATTTTAACGTTTATTATTTTTTCAGCTTCATACTCCGATGATGTAATATTACACTAAAACACGAAAAGAAGTAGTCAAAATTCAGGGTTGTACTTACGATTTGAGTTGACCATACTGCCGAATTATTTATTAAACGTTAACATAACGTTGCCACGTTTTTCCAAAAGTAATTTTAAATAATGTTGATAATTTTAACGTGCCTCTAATTTAATTTTTACACACAGACACACACATTGTGTTGTGTTGTTAACATCAGATGAGACTAAGGCCACGCAAACCAATTTAAAAAAAACTTTGTTGTCCTATATTTTGAAACCAAATGCAAATTACAAATTATAATTATGGGCTAGTTTATCTAAAGTACGAGTTAAAACATAAAGACGGGTACCTATTATTTTATCGAAACACTTTTCAACGAACGTATCATTACGCAGAATTTTCATTTCATCGAAAGGCATTTCTCACCGCATGCGTTGCTTTTTTTTTGTAAAGACAATTGTAACCCAACCTAACCTACGTAATTAATGTTTAAGATATCCTGAAAACATTTTGGTTTGAGCAGAAAGTAGCGTTCGACAAAATGAAATTCGATGAAATGATAAAATCGATGAAGTGAAATTCGATAAAATGATGGGTGACCCATAAAGAGATTACATTACATCTTTAAAGTTTTGACTACCTACTTATTTGGCCGCTTCTATAATATCATCTACTGCAACTCAAACGAAAGCCCCGCCAATATGGCGTGACTCGGTCTCAACCTCGGTACCGCTGAATTACAATGCAATGTTTTTATGTGACGTCTCCGTGGCACGGTACAGTTAACTTGGTATTTTATTAGCGGTATTATCAAAGTGAGCCAGAAGGGAAACGTCAAAATACCTACTGATTTTGGTGCTCAGAGTAAGTGCCTAGTGCAGTTTGTACACGCTAAGTTTTAATATACAGGGTGACTGGTAACTCGACCTATTCCCTAAAAAGGGTTACAATAGAGCTAAATTTGCAATTATTTCGTACCAGTTAACTGGGGCTCCATAGTGGCATAACAATTAAAGCCCTTGACTGTACCTGGGTATTATTATATTCCGATTTAAATTTGATTTCCGATTAATAGAGATTAAATTGTGAAATTGTATAATCTTCAGTATAACATAAACTTTCGGTTTATCTACCATGGTCCCTAGATAACTGCCGCACTCAGAGACGTCAATTTAATTTAATGCTTGATTAAAGTTGCTACTGTCACTTTTTGTAGTACAGCAATAGAATAAGACAACACATAACTAAACAAGCATTAAATTTTATTGTCGTCTTTCAGTGGGGCAGTTAGATTCTTAAGGCTAACGTAAACTATTTTCGAAAACTAAAAATGTACACTACTCACATCAGCGCTCTACGCGACCAATCCTATACATTTTCTATAGCGATAACGTTAGTCGAATGCATCTTGTCTAGGGCTAAACCGGTTTAAAATATCAACATGGTAGCCCATCCTTATTGTAGTCAAATGCAGGCTATAACAAAACGACACTGGACGGTAAATAAGTTTCAACGCTCGTAAATCCGTATCGGTGCTCGTTTTTGCCGGCGTCGCTTGCTTTTTGTCTAATTTCCGATGCACTGTACCGGCCTGGGAAGATTTATTTAGAAATGCTAGTATTTTGATTTAAAAAGTTAAGTCTACCGTTTGGAAAATGTATTTCACTTTGTTTATTCTACTCGTATTTAAACTTGATATTATATGAGACGTCGTTTTTTTTTGATTTTTGATGTGCCACGTCTTTTTGCTGTCTTTTTTTTAGTATGGAGAAGGCAAACAAGCGCACAGGCCACATGGTTTTCAGAAGGATTTGTGATCCATATACATTTGCATTCTCAACAGTAACTGCACCCCTAAGACCGCAATTGCGTTTCCAACCCAAGGGAATAAGATGGAATGCCTCTATGATATTTCTTTCTACCCTATGGCTAAAAGAAAAACCTTTAAAAACTATTAAATAAATCCGTTCATAAAAAAACATCTTAAAAATGTTTGTTTGTTATTTATATTTTTATAAATGACCGTAAATAATGTACTTACATAATTAAAAAATAAAAAAAATAAAAAAAATCTAGATAATAAGTTACATTCACACACACATAAACTCACGCCTTCATTCCCAGAGTGGGGTAGGCAGAGCCACAGAATTACAAACAACTCTAAAAAGTTGTTGTTAGTTAAGTTACATTCAATGCAGTGTTTTTTTATATTTTTTGTTTATATGATAGTTTTTTACTTTTAAATATAACTATTACAAAATCAATTCAAAAGCTAAAACTCTTGACAAGACGTCATATTGGAGTTAAAATCATCACTTTACACCCAACAGAATAACAGTCACATGCGTTTAGTAATGATATTTTTCACCTCTATTTTAAAATTGGCGCCCGGTGCATAATTGCTTTTCAGTCCCTGCAGCCACAAAGGGGCCAGCAAAAACAATTAAAACATGTGTGTCATAAATATAGCGTTGTGAATAGTTTGATTATCAAAGTGTTACTTTGTTTCCACGATATATACCATAATTACTTGAATAGGGAATATTCGTCACTCTTTTTCACAGCTTCAATAAAAGCTGATTCAATTCATTTTACTTCAATTTTTTTTTTAATTATTTGTTCCTACTATTAAGTGTCTTTTGACTCTGCACTTAGATTTCTTGTGTTAGATGGTAAAAATGAATTCTATTACAGTATATGTTAATTACATGCAGTAATATATGTATAAGGCTACAAATATTACTTAAGCAGCTAATAAACAATTTGGCAGATCTATTTTTATTTGGCGCTGCAGTATTAGTTTAAAATCTAAAGGTAAATATTTACTTTCTTACAAAACTCAATAAAACTGTTTACATATTCCACTAAGCAATTAACAAGAATTATCTCTTAATCTCAGAACTAACATCATAATAAGAAAACCGCAAACAAACCCCGGGTCCGAGACCCGAGAACTTCGTAACTATCTGTATAGTTAGTTGTGTAAACATGTTTGTTATACCCTTTATCGGATGATAATACTGGCTTTGAGCATCCGTCTGAGAAAATTTTGTTATAGTCGTTCCCTAATCATCAGTCAGCCGAAAGACGTCCACTGCTGGACATAGGCCTTCCCCAAGGCTCTCCACTCAGACCGGTCTTGTGCTTTTCGCATCCACCGCGTTCCCGCGATTTTTACAAGGTCGTCACTCCAACTTGTTGGAGGCCTACCTACAGCTCGTCTCCCGATCCCTTAAGAACTACATAATTTTAAGGAACAAAAGTATAAATCAATAAGTTAATATAAAAATAAAACTCGAGAAGGGCTCGATTGGAATATTTTTAGGGTTCCGTACAAAAAATGAAAAACGGAACCCTTATAGGATCACTCATGCGTCTGTCCGTACGTCTGTCACAGCCAATTTGCTCCGAAACTACTGGACCGATTGAGTTGAAACCGACGTGTGTGCATGACTCGATGTATGAATGTGGAAGAAGCGAAAGAGATTTGTCAAGATCGTAGCAGGTGGAAAGAAGTGGTCTCTGCCTACCCCTCTGGGAAACGGGCGTGATTTAATGTATGTATGTATGTATGTACTTACGGCAAATTATACGGCGCTGAGTAATATCTCTTAATAAGGACCTAATCAATTTCCACAAAACCTATAGCTAAGTAACATATCGATTGAACTAGCTTTCTTTAAACAAACGTGTTTGTCCATTCTTTTGGAAGCTATGAAGCTTAAAACAGACAAACATGTACAGTCACCAGGAATAATATATTATCCAGCATTGGGTGCAAAAATATCTGACACGTCTTTATTACTAGACGTATAAGAGCGTGTCAGATATTTTTGCGCCCAATATTTCGAGGGTATTTTTTTTTTGTACAAACTTGCCCAATTGCATTATAATTATACAGTTCGTGTCGCGTAAAATGTCTCAAAAACACGACCCTATCAAAACACTTTCTGTTTCCCCAACACTAATACTTTACATCCCTTGGGCGTCAGCTGAAATATGACAATAAATGGGCACTAAAACACTTAGTGGGCGAATTTCGTTTGTAATTTATTCACCAACCGCGGTGGGGGATAATGGAAAAATTCCCGCATACATATTCATGGGGTACAATGACTTCTTTGACTCCCTCGGGCAGCGTAAATACGATTATACAACTACTGATTAAAAAAACATGTTTCTCTAAATGAGTTTTATAAAATGGATAATTTTATTACGCAACAAACTAGGCAATAATGTTAGGATAAAATTAATATTATGATATACAGGGTGTTCGGCAGAAGGTTGGACAAACTTCAGGGACTAACTCTGTAGGTCATACTCATCAACTTTTAATATGGGACAAACAACCAAATTACGAAAAAAAAAACAGCTGTCCCATACAAACTTTGAGAGCTAAACAGGCGAAATGTAGTTAGACAAATAACTCAGTTTACAGAAGTGAATAAAACGAAACCTATTCAAAATTGAATATACAAGCAGTTGATCGTGTTGAAATAATTATATTATATTAAAATGAAATAATTCCTACAAAGTATTCAGAATCCAGAAGCACATTAAATATGATTAATTCGCGGACCTGAATTATTAAATGAGTGAATAATTTCAGTGCAGCCGTATTACATGTTGAAATAATTTTATTGAGGCCAATTTTCACTTTGTTATAATCAGACACCGGAATTATCGTGTCACTTTTCAATAACGCTGCTAGTAGGGAATGCAATTCAACCGGTTATTAACCGTTTTTGTATGAAAATAACCGGTTAAAACCGGTTATTTGCATTCCCTAGCTGCTAGTGACATCTCATTTATCGACTTCCTATCGACACAATATCGATACAATACAATACAGAACACAAAAATCAAAGGATTAAAAGTAGAGGTAAACAACAGGTGGTTTTATCGCTAAAAAGCGATCTCTTCTAGATAATTGAAATATGCAATAATTGAGTATAAAAGTTTTAAAACCATAATTATATTTCATAATTAATCAGTTCCCAAATACGGCAAAGATATAGATAAAAGTCAAAATTAAAACAATTTGAGGTTTATAATTAATGTATCTTTGAAATGAAAAAATTGTATACTCCGTGCATTGATGTTAATGGTTTTTGGCATAGATAATGTCCATTTTTATTTACTGAGAATTATCTTTTACCCACCAAGTAATAACTGTGTATCTCAATAACTTGTTTACAAAAAGAAACTTCAAAAAACCTCTTCTCAATTTTTAACAGAACATATTTCTTGTATCTTCCCTTTTCTTTTTAAAATTCAATTCACTACAGCTTTTTTAAAATTCCCAAGCGCAAAAATGTCGACGTGGCCGTCTTAATTTTCCCTTTTTAAAAATCTTTTTATATCTAAATAAATTATCTTACCCCGGGGGGATTTCCGTCAAAACGCTTTAAGTCATTCCGGCCGTAATCAAATAAAATCACCGGCCGGATTAGACGCGATCGAGACTGCCGTTTTAACATTATTGGATCAGTCTGCTTTCTACCCTGAGTTCGATTATTATTAAGACTTCAATGTAAAAAACGGAAGAAATTATGACTTCGTGAGTAGAGACGTTAAAATCTTAGGCGTTTCTATTCTTTTACGGTAAACATTTCTAAGATTATTTGCTAGCCAGGGCCTCTATTCCCGGAGGTTACAACGGTATCGTAGTTGACCTGTTATGGTATTGTTATGACGTCAGACGCCATTACTGTCAAGCAAATAAGAGCTATCAAAACGGTGACAATACGATAGCAGATCAAAAACGATATTGTTTTTAACGTGTTGAATAGAGGCCCAGTTTAATTACAGGAGCATCATTTGCAGTATCATTGACTTTTATAAGTGTTTATGCCCCATTTGACAGCTGATTTTAACATATTTTTTATATATATCATTCATCTATTTTTATGAAATTTAAGTTCATTTAAGGGATACATGCGAGATAAGTTCAATGAAACTAGCTAGGGTATTAATACCTTGTACTCGGCTGTTTATTGTTTAACAATTATAATGACAGACTGATGCCACAATGAGTGTGACAGCGATTATTTTTGATAATTTTGTCAACATTCTTCTGCAAACGAAAAAAAATACTTTTTATTGTGCACAACATAAAAATATGAATCAATTTAATTGACTTACTTTATTTCATTACAATAAATGCATGACATAACCTATGAATCTGTTTATGACCGTCTTATGGCTAACTTACCTACGTTTTCGGATGCACTATATTATAAAAATCAGGTTAATAATCAATCCGTCGAATTGAGAGAGACCCAGATTAAGTCTCTCGCCTTAACATAATTTCTGTAAAAAGACATTTTTCACATCGCTCGCAATCTGAAAGGGCATTCTTGAACGCATCGACCTTTGTGGAGTTACGTCTTTACCCGCGATTGAATTTGGAATTAAGATGGATCATTGATAAATGAGGTGTCGGCGGTTTCAGAGATTCAAATGATTGATCTGAAATTCGATTTTTGATCTTTTTGATGAGAGATTCAAGTGAGTCATGTGAATTTTGCTACTGACTTGGTGAAATGGGAATCGCAAGCGATGGAATTTAATCTGGTTTGATTTCTGATGACGTTGCTATTGACAAGATGGTTTAGCGGTAAAATGTTGTTAGGCAAATTGTTTCGTGAGGAAATAAACAAATAAAATATAAATTTATTTGGTGTCTTTCGGAGATTTGTCGGAATTAAGATTGTTGAGACAATATTATTATTATTATTCTAATCTACTTTATGTTTTTCTTGCCTTTTTAACATAAAAAGTTTTTGTGAAATAGAAACTAATATAACACGACTTACAATATAGGCTCATGTTTGCCTTAGGAATTTATAACAAATATTTCTCTTGCAAATAAAACAAACCAAACCGTAATAAAACTTTAAACAAAGAGCTTTTAATCCTTCTTTAAAACATCTTTACTTTACTCTGACCCTATAAATATACGGTTGTAAAGTGTTTACAAAGTGAAATGTACGACGCCCCGCACATTACGGTTGACCACGAAAGATGGCGGTACTGTCGCCTTAACCGACATTCTTAATTTAATTTAAATTCTGTTCTACTCTGAAACACCCTGTATTATAAAGGAGAGGATTCTTCATTTCTTTTGTTCTCGTTTTTACTTTTGTGAGTATGATTCTCGTTTGTTTCTTTTTAATTACATACTCGGGGCCTAGTCAAGATGCATAAGCTGATGACAGATCGAGTGATTTACGAATATCGAAAAAATGTATAGGATTGACGTCAGCTTATGATAGATGGCGTTGACCGCTATGCCCACTCTATCCTCGTGGATCCCGATACCTATATTATTGGTAAGGTTATAAAAGCAACCTAGTCAAATAAACTATGGGGTATCTTTTGTCTTCGGTAATTTGCACTTTATAAAGTACGTGGGGATCCACGAGGCTATACATTATAAGCCGATAGAAAACAGAAACGTTAGTTGCGTCTGCATCGCGCTATCGGAATTTTCCCTCAGTTGCGCACAAATATACTTATTGCCATAGTAATAAGGTCTGTGTACATATTTTTGAGACATTGGGATATAAACATATTTGTGCCCTTGACTGCACAACTCTCAACTTCATTCCAATGGACTTCGATTCTCTGGTATAACACCCTGGAAGATAGATCTCTCTTATTATCCTCTCTTTCTATACCTCCATGCTAGTTATTTCACCAGTATGTATATCTAAATGCATTAACTAAAAGTGCTCACTATTAATAATTATAAAAAAGATCGTATCGTATAAAGTAAGGCAAGCTGTATAACGGTGTTCGGTGGAGCGATATATCACTGTGGTGGAATAAAAGAGCGATACGCGGCATAATGACCCGCTCAGTCCGCGTCGCGTTGCAAGTGGCTATCGCTTAATGTGTAACAGCAAAGTCACTTTATGTTTCCTTCACTCTCGCAAATTTGACTTTCATTGTCATAGAATATGATGATAAATTCAAATTAATTGCTTAAAAGTGAACCACCCAACAACAAAAAACCAAGCAAAAAAACCAATGACGAGGTTTTGAAGATGGTAAACGAGATATCTTTTGTTGAACAATCTTTTATACGTGATTGAGGACCCTTGTATTATTACCGATGTTCAACTTGTATGGCTATAGAGATGAGTTAAAATTGCATTTCTTAATGAACTATAACTAGCTTTAAAATACTTGTTCATATCTTTATACGACCTCTATAGAACCTGTTTAGATATTCGTATTTATCGCTGCAGATAAACAATGATAAAACATCCGTCACTTTCTGGCAATGTTAGTACGAGGGTGACAAATGCTTTATCTTAATTTATCCACAGTGATAAATGCGATTTTAATAGGCCTGCTGAAGCCAAAATCTGCCTGTCGCAATTTGACGAATTTTTGTGTCGCAAATTAATTACTTATAGGTAGTTTTATGACTACGCCAGTAAAAAAGTTAAAAGTGCTCTTTCTCCATATTATTTTATCTTTATACAGATGAAAAAATTTGGGTACCCTTCGACTATAGGACCTTTAATGCAATTACCTCTCACTCAGCTGTTCGAATGTGCAAGTTTCCTCACGACGTCTTTCATTCACCGATAAGAGCATTGGGAGATGCACTTAAGTTAAAAAAACTCATTTGTACATACGGTCATAGTTATAAGTAACTGCTCACTTTAGTACTTTGTCACTTTAACAGCATGTTTGAACTGCTGCATTAATCTTTCAAAGGCGATAAAGCGACAAGGTACAAATGTGTGCAACTACTTATAGGGCAGACTGTTCATGGAAGACACTAGGCTACCAACGTTCCGCTCTTCCACCACACTAAAGTACTTAATGTTTGTAACATTCCAACTATTAAAACCTATTACAAAACTAAGAAGTTAATTGTTATTACACGTTTGTACAAAGAAGCTATATAGCGGTGGTTGGCACCGCTATATCTCTGCGTGGAACAAAGGCGGAGGTGTAATGAGCCGCTCAGTCTGCCTTGTGGAAGTGGCTACCACTTAGTTAATAGCAGCGATGTCGTTTCAACTGATTACTGCACTCTTATACGGCCAAAGCGACTTGTACGAAAATGCTTACAATAAAATGCTCGAATTTTTAAACATTCTGATTATAAGCGTTAACGTTGTTTCATTTAATAAAAATAGTATATTTGGTTCTGCAATATAATATATATAAACGACGCCAAAAAAACAGAAACATTTGAAAAAAGAAGAGTAATACAAACTTCCATTTCATACACATATCTACGTGGTGGGTACCTACTGCGCCTTTATTCCCGACGGTAAAAACGATATCGTAATTGACCTGTTATGGCATTGTTATGACGTCAGACGCCATTACTGTCAAGTAAATAAGAGCTATCAAAACGGTGACAATACGAAACCAGATCAAAATCGATATTGTTTTTACCGTGTTGAATAGAGGCCCTTAGGTTTAGCTCAAGTAGAATAAAGCCCCAGACGGAGAGATTTGAATTAGCGTTTTAAATCAAACCAAACCCGCTGTAACCATAGCAACGCTGTAAATGCTTGCACTTGGCAAAATTATTAGGGTAAACGTACACTGGCGTGTATTGCGATGCTGAGCGATTGCCCGTTGTCGGCAGACGCTGGAATTAATGGGGAAGATAAATTTATCTCGCGGTTCAGCTTCAGCAAGCGAATTTTCTAGTAGCTGTCGTGTAAGAAATTGTGGTTGCAGGGGTTTTTATTAATGTCTTGGAAAAACATATAAGATTGGTCTTATTCTAAAACAGGATTCCTGTTACGATGAATTAATAAAAAAAAATAACTACGTTTTTTATGATATATCAGTAGAATTAAAAGTACACGCGGGATACTCACATGCAGTTTGTTACATTATATATAGGTATATATAGGTATGTATGTATATAAACACTTGCTTGTACTAAAAATTACATTACACAAATATTAAAAGTACAGAAGTAGTACAAAGGCGAACTTAATCCTTTAAGGGATCTCTTCCAGTTAACCTTACCTTACCTTATACTCTACTACACCTCCTTACTTAGGATTTAATTAATTTAATTGTTTTTTTTTTCATTGTTAAACTGGATTAATTGTCTTGGCTAAACTATTTTTTACGTAAGTCAAAAATACTTTTCAAAATATTACTTACGGCCAGAGTCATATTGTGCAATCACCAGCAATAATACCATAATACCAACACCACCACTACTAATAATACCAGCAATCCAACAATGCGCGCAAAAATATCTGACACGTCTTTATTACTAGAGGTATAAGACCGCGTCAGATTTTTCGCCCAATGTCAGATAATATATTATTGCAGGTGACTGTACAAATAAAGACCGATAACCCTTTCAGTAAGTTTTCCCTACCAATCTTCATGTTGTGACAGCTCACTGCCTAGATTCAAAGCCCTTTAAGATAGTTAAAAAAAAAACTCAACCCATCCTAAACTATAAATAAACATGTCACAATAATCCCCAGGTCCCTCTCACCGATCATTCAATCGGAATAACTCAACTAATAAAATAACCCACTCGCACGTGTTTGCCGATATTCCCCGCTCCCCCCCAGTGTTCCATCTCGCCCGGGCTCCCCACAAAGGGTAACTGCGCCGATTCGCGAACAATATTTTTCCTAGCTCTGTCAACGCTTCGTTCGCTTTTTTGATCGGGAGTTTTATTCAGGGTTTCGGTGTAATGAGAATGATTTATTTTAAGGTTCGATTGTGTTTTATTTGTTGGTGAAGTTTTAGTATTCAAGGAACTAAAGATTTACATTATTTACTATTTACATGTTGAAACCTAAGTGCATACTATTTTAATTTTGTTTGCTAACGCATAATTATATTTAATCTATTTAGTACAATTTCATATTGAAGTTATAATATAATATAATATTTTTTTGACTATTTTTTAAAGATGGCCATTTTGTTTCTATTAGTTATAAAGAATGTTTACGTTTGTTAATATTGGTCTTTATTACATTGTTTTACACCCTGGCTATATACAAGGTGTTTTATTATTTTAATAGATGGTTGCATAAAAAGTTGAAAGAAAATTGAAATGTACCTACACGCTGTATAATTATTTGTACAAATCGTCTGCAGAACCAACTTTGAATTCATATTTCTCTCTTAACGGCCATGTCATGTATTTCGCAGCATTTTGTATTGGATTTGTTTCGACAAAGGCAAGTAACGCCGACTTTGGCGGGAAAAGGGAGGTTTATTCTGTTAAGACCCGGTTTTCTTGTATTTCGGATTTATTTCCAATCGTAGCTAGTTATGACTTCTGTTGTGGCTTTACGTGTTTCCTTTTCAGCTAAAGGTAGTTTTTAATACTAAGTTTTTAACTTAGTTCCTTTGACTCAACGACAATTCATTAAACTAAATTTAAACCTTCAAAACTCATTTTCTTAATGGAAATCTCTCTTTTTTTTTACGTGAACCAGTTGGTGCCTCGGCCAGGCATGAATTTTATCATGTACAGTCAACAGCATAAATAAGTGATCATTTATGTACCTTGTCACTTTAACATCGTGTTTGAAATATTATACAAAATTGTGAAACGATTGAAAGACATGGTACATAAATGATCACTTATTTATGCTGTTGACTGAACTCTTCATGGTTAATTATGTATTTAAGATTTTTTGGCTTTGTCTCTCGATATTATTTGAACTACTAACTACAAACTTTTCCTCTTCTGCCTATTACTTAAGAAGATTTATACTTACATTATTAATCTGTTGCTCTATTAAAATAAACACCAAAGCATGCTGAAACAATTTGAATTTATTTATTGCAAAAGTTATAAATGTTACAATAATAACATCTCAAAAACCTCAGAGTAAATCAAACATGTTTTAACACGATTAACTCCACCAATACCCAAACGGATCTATTCAAGGATTTGGGGCCGAAGTCACGCAACCGTCGGCAGAAAGCCACTGTCACCTCCGCTTACCTTTCTGGATTGTGCTATTTCTCACACGCCGCGGAAATAGTTGGTGACACGCATTACTCATGAGCCTTACCACGGGTGTCTATTTACAGATGAGAATTTATTTTTCGCAACACGCTGTATAAAATATACCTATAAAGTTAAGCAATATTGGAAATGTATCTTAGTGCAGACAGATGTATGAAAATATTTAAATGTCCTAGGTACTTGAAATATATCAGCGTAATCTACAGTACACCAGCATTTAAATGTTGGTGAAAGGTGTTTTACGAGGTATTTATTTATTTATTAGTATGTTTTTTATTAGTATAACATGAACTAAAACATTCGTAATATTTTTAAAATGGTTGGCTTGTTGCTTAAGTGTAAAAATCATAGTGTTAAACAACAACACATCCTAGTATTTATCACAAACATAATATACATCTGCAGCCGAAAGACATCACCCCCTAGGCATGCTTCCCAAAGTACTCAAGTATGATTCGTCCTGTGTTACCAAGTATTTCACGATCACGAAGCGTCTTCCCTCGTCACTGGCGACTTAATATCGTAAACCAGCGGTAGCCGAAAGGGCCCGATGAGTTACAGTCCACTTACCGAGCGAATTCGCGAAAGAGCAAAGTTCCTAAGTTGCTCTATGGTAATATCATGAAGATTTATAATAATTTTCCCCCTCAACTTGTGGGGGAGTTTTTTCGTGGGCTAATGCGGGTTTTTTACGGTTAAATTAGCTGATGAAGCCAAGAAAGTGTTAAATTTAGAAATTTAGAATATACGATGAGTTTGTGAATGACGCGTTATTTTTTAAAAAATTCTGTTCTTGTTACTACTTGCCATTACTACTTAATATTAAATTTCACGTTTATAATTAAAAAAAACCGGCCTTGTGCGAGTCGGACTCGCGCACGAAGGGTTCCGTACTATCTATACAACATTCATTAGCAAAAAAAACGGCAAAACAATCACGTTTGTTGTATAGGAGCCCCCCTCAAACATTTATTTTATTCTGTTTTTAGTATTTGCTGTTATAGCGGCAACAGAAATACATCTTCTGTGAAAATTTCCACTGTCTAGCTATCACGGTTCGTGAGATACAGCCTGGTGACAGACAGAAAGATGGACAGCGGAGTCTTAGTAATAGGGTTCCGTTTTTACCCTTTGGGTACGGAACCCTAAAAAAGAGAATACTGACCCAAATTCTCCTATATATATTATTTTGTCAATTTTATCATTTATTTAATTTCAAGAACTAATAACAAATAATTAAGTTCATTATTATTCTGTTCTGATTTATATGGCTCGTGATTGTAAATATCGGGGAACGTCAGTGCTCACTTGTCATCAGGGCCTCTATTCTAAGCAGAAAAACCATATCGTCTTTGACCTCTTATGGAATTGTTTTTAACTCGGCCGCCATTACTGTTAAGGAAAAAGGAGCTATCAAAACGTTGATAAAACGATAACAGGTCAAAGACGATATAAGTTTTACTGCCTAGAATGGAGGCCCAGATGGTCTGAGTGCTCCCCGAACCATAAAAAAAGATTATCATAATAATATACCAAACAATTGAATACCCAAGTACTTGAAAAAGTAAATCGGTTGATCAAATAATTGAATCAATGAAATTATGAACGGTTTCAGTTAAGCTATGAATATTTCAGTAAAAAAATTTTTAACGGAATAAAATTTTACAGTCCGATTTTCCGTTAAAATATTAACGTATCAGTGATTCACTTTAAAATTTAAACGTTTACCCGAAGCTCGTTCAATAACAGGTCAAAGCATACTTTAGCCAATATCCAATCACTAGGCAATGTTAATATTTATAAAATCCGGTCAATTATGAGTCAGATTCGCGTATCAAGGGTTCCGTACCATCATGCATACAATTATGCGCCTCTTGAATTCAAACAGCAAAACTAAGCAACACAATGTGGCCGTCTAAAACATTAAGTTAATTTGTTTTTTTTTTAAACTACAACATTCTTATGCCTAATTGAGATGTATCTATTTTTGCGACTTAAATTGTAGCTTGACTTATTTTGTATTTAAATAAGCCGCCATTGATAAAAACACCCTGTACAAAAATTGAAATTTCAAGGTTATTCTTGGTGCATTTTGTTTGGCCAAAAGCCAAAATACGTCTCCCTCTCACTGTTTTTCTAAATTTTCATCTCATCTTTTAAACACCGGCAACTTTAGTGAATAAAAAGCGCAAGATTTAAACGGCAACGAGGTGCAATGCTCTACTAAAAGCCAAAAACCGATATCTCAAATACTATATCTAAAATAGACTCAAGTTTCATCCATTAATCCGCTCTGGAACTTAATAGCATAAAACCCGAAATTTTCTTAAAATAAAATAAAATAGCAAGCGAATTTTGGTGTGGCACACTCTAAAGTTCAGGCTTTAATTTTACTAAAGCTGTATGCAATAGTAAAAGCTCGGTGCTCTTATTAATTACCTCTATAGTAAAAACAGCAATAAACAGTTGTAGGCACAACAGTCTCTTCATCTATACTTCTGGGGTCCTAGTGAAGAAGGGTATAACACTACTAAAGATCAATAAATGAAAAAGGGTTTAACTCTAGTAATACTCCGTCTATATAATATTATACCCTTTTTAGTACGAGCTAATAGACTTAGGCCAGGGTCGTTTTCACCCGCCGCCCGCGGCGTCTGAATGGTATGATCGGAAATGCTCGGGAGTGGTGGTTTTCGCCCGCCCGCGTGGGGGACGCCGCACGCGGCGGGCGAAAACGACCACTCCCGAGCATTCCCGATCATACCATTCAGACGCCGCGGGCGGCGGGTGAAAACGACCCTGGCCTTACAGATAAAGCAACGCAAACTAGTTAGTTTGCGAGCGTTTGCACGGGCCCAACATGTATGGTCCACCAAGAATGTCCTTTACCGCACTTCAACATGACTTCAACTCTATTTTAGACGATATTAAGGTCGAAATGTGACAAAATGACAAAGGACAAAATCTTTAATACACTTAAAAAATTACATGGTGACATACAATAGCGACTTAAATAATAGGTTACAGAATAATAGAGAAGACAGTGTTACATACAGAATAACAGCCTCCCACAGTACTGTGATGCCAAACAACGTGGCTGGACTAAGCATTTTGCTGCAGAGCGTACTCGCTGCAGCGCTGGTTTTTAGCCAGACCCTTACGAAATGGTTATGAAATATAAAAAAAAAACTAGTCGGCATGGAACAGGCGTGACAATGTTCATTACATTATTGGAACATAATTAACTACAGTGACTTACTGTGACTTACTACTATTGATTTAGAGCTTACCTACGTATTTACCTATATAACTAATCAGTTTTCAAGCGTTTGCACTGGCCCAACGTATGGTCGACCAAGAATGTCCTTTACCACATTTCCACTCTTATTTTTTACGACATTAAAAGATAAAGATACTTAAAGATAAAGACATAGGTAAACAGATATTTATTCGTAACAATACAAAATTACATAACGTAAATACAAAAATAACAAGACAGAGAAATTGTTGCGAAACGGTCCTAACTCAGCATTCGCTAGCCGTAAAGCCAGCACCGGTCTTCCGTAGGAACCGCTTGGTGAAGAGACGGAAAGTGACACACTTAACACAAAACAACGTTAAAAGAAAAACAACATGGATTAAATAACATTAAGGCCAAAATTGGTAAAATATGGTTAACTAAACATATACCATTACGTAATAAAAAACCCCAAAATAATAACCGCGTACCCTGCATATTGTTCAAGAATGATTTAGAAAGGAAATATTCGTAGAACAGTTGATTATATCCTCTCAGCTATAAAACACAGTTATCACGAGGCATGTGACACCGCAAAACACCACGGAACCCTCCGCCATTAGCAATGCAAATTTGGGGACACATGCGGGAAAGAATTCTCTTTTATGTTAGGTACTAGGTTATGGCGTTGGTGTAAGTTTAATATGAATTATGACGTCAACAGGAATGTTTGTTTTGAAGTGACAGCAGTCCAATATTCCACCACCCTGACAATGACAGGTGATAGGTGACATTTCGGTGTACATGGCGCAGCTTATATAAAACCCAGTGATGTATGAGCGTGTTAACTTTACAATGTATATCGAATTGTTACCTGTCACATTTCATTGTCAAGATGGTGAAATGGGGGACAGTATGATCGGCTAAAGATTGTTTAGGACTGCGCCAAGCTTACGCTGGATATACGGTGGCGCCCTCATTATGTTTTGTCATAAACTAAATTATCATTTTGAAATTGAAGTGTGGTTTTTTGGGGTCCGTAGCATAATATCGAAAATCAAATTTCATATTCAAAATCGCTACGTACAAAAAGCTTAGTGACAATTCTTCGAAAATCAATACATTTTATGCTAAAAACTCCGCCCCAAATGAACGAAGCATAAACTTGAAAATTACATGTCGTTAGTATTTTCGTGCACGAGTGGTATTGTACTTTAGACAAACAGTCTAATTAAACATAGGACATGCATCTTTAGGAATTTCGTACATTATACATTTTGATATTCGAAGTTTTGTTTTTAGGAATTTGTTTTGCTACGGTCCCGTTTTTTGTTGTGGAAATAAGAACACAATTTATATACATGACATTATATAATAACCTTTAATCTTCGTGTAGTACCTAGTCAACTTTAGGGAAAAAATTAACCACTTATTTTCGTTAAGTGGCTTACTCATAGGTCAAACCGTTATTAAGTTATGTATATATATTCACTTGTATAAAAAATAGCCACTCTTCGATTAGAAGAAAATACTTTGATTTATTGTAAAAAACAATTTACTTATAGTACGGTCGTCGTTTGGTCCGTACAGTCTTACCTAGAATTACTTAATTTTCGCTTTTTTCTCTCAAATTAACAACGAAATAAAAATGCATTTTTTTTTTAGATTTTGATGAATTTTGTGGAGAGAAAAAAAATGTGTATAACATTCTAAAAATATTGCTCTGGTGGTACTATTTATTCATTTAATTGCCAAATTTCTATATCGCTGTGTTTTTTTACCTTTTCGTTTGCTAGAAACTAAAAAAATAAAGAGTCTTTCTCGTCACAGCTCCTGTTGTAGTTTGATCGTCACTTAGCTACTAACTAAACTGATTTTAGTGTCGTTTAGCCAAATTTTATTTCCCCTGAAACAATCACTCTGGCTAGAAACGACGTTTACACGACATTAATTGCAAATCTTTAAAAGATTTTCCAAAGTAAATCCAACCCTAGCAGACAGACTTTAGATTTATTTCCGGAAAACCATTTTTTTGCTTAAAAAACATTTGTCCGGAAGGCAATCTGTCCGTCTGTCACTGTGTGACTCACGCGAGACGCAAAGTCGGTGATTTTTCTTTGTAATACTGATTGACGTGCTCTGATAAGCTAAATTCGACGTTGATCCTAGCGGCTTATGGTGCAGAGTCGGGTGATTGATGTGACAAACGAAGTAGATACACGATAACGTTATGTATTAGTAATTGAAATAGATTTTAATTTGATAATGGAATTGAACTAAAATGGGGGAATTAACATGTAAAGAATTTAGTTTTTTTTTTTAAATTGAAACATTGAGATGGAATCAGTTCAAAGAGATTTGTGGTGATTACGAGTAGAATGATAGTTGTTAAATAAAATCTGGAGTCCTAGTGAAGAAGGGTGTAAGTTTCCTGAAGATCAAGTGAAAAAGGGTTTAAGTCTTATATACTCCGTTAATGTGTACACCGTTTTTATTATGAGAGTGAGTCTACTTACGCCCTTTTTCACTAGATCCCCAGAAATAATGTTCTTAAAATGTGTCTAGAGTTTATTTTTAACACATCACATACCTAATAGTTTTTTTAGTCCTGGTTTAGGTCATTATAATCTGTTTCATCTAGGATGAGTCCTGTGACAGCCGTGTTTCGTAATTTAAATCACAATATATTTACATGCGAGGTATTTAAAAATAGGCGATTAATTATTTAAGTTCCTGAACGGCGTCGCTAGGTGTGTACCAATTTAGTTTTTATGTAAAGTTAAAGAAACAAGTGTAATATGTGTTTATATGAGCTGTCACAGAACTCATCGTAGGTGAAAAAGAGTGTGGGTGATAATAATTCAAATAAAACGAGGATTAATTTTCATTAAAAATGACACCTACACAATACAAAAAAAACATGTGTTTAGCAAAAAAAGCTTTATTAGTAACGAAGATAAAGTAAAAAAAATATTGTTTTTCATTTTGAAAAGGTTTAGCAAGTCACTTTTCAATTGTTTTTATTTTAATAAAATTAAAATATTGTCCCTTTTTTTAAATCAATTATCTTCAAATCAATTGAAATGTCTACAGAAGCACTATAGGTACATAAATACCACAGAGTTATTAATATTTAATAATTTTCCACAACCCAACGACAACCACGGGCTATTTCCCGGCGGCAATGCACCGCGCAGCAAACCATGCATTTCGAATTATCGTAGGAGTTTAACAAGAAAAACGGTTTTATTTAAACGTTTCGTCTGTTTATAGATATATACATTGCAGTAATAAGATTGCTTGCTTAATAAAGGGATACAAGCCCCTTCTTTATATTCTGATTTCAGAGCTGATAAAGTCATAAACAGCCCAACATTATTTTTAACAAACCTAGTCACAAACTACCCTAGATACTCTACTGCCCTCATAAGCCAAAAGGCGTTATCTCAAATTTAATAGACACAGTAAATTCAATCTTTCTCCAATAGTAAAGAGGTTACTTTTGATACAGGACTTTTGTCTGAGATACTGCCATTTGTCTTAGCAGGGCAGTCTATCTTTTTATCTTTACAAGTTGGACTAACTGGTATCAGATATTTTAAAGTAGAGGTACTAACTTGAACTGAATACTTCTAAAACAAAAAATATAAAGTGTAAAAAAACACGATTTTAATTCACGATTGTAATTTAGTGGGTTAGCTATAGCCGCCGGCTATTCCCCGACGTTGAGGCGGAAAGAGCAAGGGAGACTTTCTATTTTTTTTCTATTCGCGTACTATAAACTGCTAAATATTGATATTGTAACCGAAACGTGGAAACAGTGCTATAATGAGCTTTACCATGGTAATAACAGTTCTTTTATAATTATTATAGCATTGTTATTACATATATGAACAGTGTCAATGATGGTGTTTGGTGATAAACTGACATCTCAATGTTTATATTATAATTGTCAAAAACTGTTTTTACAACATTTTAAATGAATAAAAATACGAAAAATATTCTATTAATTACCATAACAGGAGCTTTAAAAGAAATAATAACTAAAAAATATCCTTAAAAATAATTGGTTTCGGCTGTTTTGCAATATGCCAATATGGCGGCACTTGGCGTTTAGTGAATAAAATTGACTTTCCAATTCTTATACTTTATATCTTCGAATCTTTAATCAAACCAAAGTGTTTATAGAAAGCAATACATACATACCATGAAGTTAATATGAGGACTGAGTAACAGCCATCGGCTATTTCCACGGAATAGAAAAAACAGTGGAAGTGGCATGAGCTTCGCTTAGTATCAGACCTGGTTGTCGCCAATACTCAAACTATCATAAAAACAACACGCCACCATGGAAAATGTTTTTGGTGCAGCTATAGTTTTTACATTCCAACACTGAAAAAAAAATGGTCGCTTCTAACAAGATTGTGATTGTTGTGCATAGGCGTCTTGAATCCATACGAGCCTGACAAGACGTTAGACGCATCAACTAAGATGTTAGTTGAATCGCTAAAGAACTTGCTGTTTTTACTATAAGTTTTGCTTGATATAACTAATATCATGAATAGTGTATTCATTTTATGTCAACTAAGAGAAAACCTCTCTTGGTTAGCTCACATTTTTTTGAGTGAAAATGGCGCAATAAGGCATGCTTCTGGATTTAATATCCTATTTTAGAAATATCGAAATATTGAAATAAGCGATCGCGGCAAAAGTATGCCACACATTACACGTCCACTTGACACTTCTACTGTTTTTTCTGTTCTGTCGCTATTTCCAACGCCCAGCCAATAAACTCTGCAATTCGAATTATCGCCACACGGACGGACAAACACTATGTGCAGAACACTGCAGTAATACTCAAGTAGGAGGCTAAGTGCATAGTAATAGTAGAAGCATTTTAAACTTAATGTGGTTACAAATAGAGTGTAGTATGCTTCGACTAGACAGCAGCAGTTAGAATACTTTGGTGCGAACAGCGAAGGATGCATAGTTAAGTACGTGTTTGTTAAAGGCGTGTCTGTATTATAGGATATAGGACTATGACCAACTAGATGCCAAACTGCGTTAGACTTAGCGTCTTTATAGGGAAAAGCTGTTGCCCGCGATTCCGTCCGCAAAAACAATATAGCCTATGTTTATCAGGGATAATGTAGGATTCTAATAGTGAAAGAAATTTTCAAATCGGCCCAGTAGTTTCGGAGCATATTCAATGCAAAAAACAATCAAATCTTTCCTCTTTATAGTCTAATATCTTTCTTACTTCTAATATATAAAATTCTCGTGTCACAGTGTTTGTAACCAAACTCCTCCGAAACGGCTCGACCAATTCTTATGAAATTTTTTATGTATGTTCAGTAGGTCTGAGAATAGGTCGTAAACTATTTTTCATAAGGTTTGTATGAAAAAAAAAAACACCCGGGCGACGCCGGGCGCGGACAGCTAGTAATATATAAAATTCTCATGTCACAGTGTTTGTAACAAAACTCCTCCGAAATGGCTTGACCGATTGTTATGAAATTAACGGCAACTGTTTCAAAATTAAAGCGCAAATTTTGAAGAAGATAACTTCTGTACTCTTACATACAGTTCAATATTAATAAAAACTTGGAAAAATATAATTATAATAATATTTGTCGGTTTAAGGTTATAAGAATATCTTTAAAAGTATTTTTCTAGGTTACTTTGAAATTAAGTATGCATAATAATTGAAAATTGATTTCTCTACTCAACAAAGCAAAGTATCAACTAAATTTAATGCAATTTCAAATACTATTAATACATTTTTATTATTCTCCAAAAGTAATATTATTATGTACATAAATTTTCGCTAAAACTAATCTTCAATATTTTCTTTGGCTTCCATCTTTACTGTCTGGATAATATAAGATTAATATTAGGGTATAAACTGTAAGTAGAAGAAACCATACACTTTTCAATTTATTAATAATCTTAATCCTTTAAGTCTGTTTAAACTAAAACTTTTTATTTTAAAAGAGCTTTTCGGATACTTTCAATAAAAACTTTACCGCAAGTAAAGAGGACCGAAATTAAAATGGGAACTTGTCAGATATTCATATCACGCCAAGTTGCAGCGACGGCAATAGTCACGAGCCTAGGGCTGCCACATCCGGTTACAACCGGATTTCACCCGGTTACCGGGTAACCGCAGATACCCGGCGAGAGCAACGGTGGCTTGCTCACACCGGCGTGTAGGATATTTCCAGTAAATTGATTCTACATAAACAAGCAAATTCAAGAACACATACAATTTCATACAATACTTTATCAAGCATCATATAAAAATAATATTAGGTAGGTACATTATCACATACACTCCGTAAAAGAAGGAAAATTTAAGTACCTGAATAAAAAAATTAAGCGAAATATAAAATACCATGTAAGATAAAACGCGTCATATAACTTAAGAGCACTGCAATCCCGTTAATATTTTGATTTATAAATAATAATAATAATTAATAAATAATCCAGTCCAAGTTTGACTACTAAACTCTGTTAAGGCATAATATTAGTGATTACTTTTATTTTTATATGCTATTATTATTAATTGAAAAGTCAGATATATCCCACTGTTGGACAAAGCCCTTACTTTCTTGCTACATGTTCATCTGGGTCTAAATATATTGTCTGTTATATTTTTTAAGCCATAATGTGGTTTTGGTTATAAATCACAAGTCATAACATATTTTTCAAAGAAACCGTTCCTTTTTGGAATGTTTGTAAATCAGACCTAACTATGTACATCTTAGATATACAAGATATTCAGAAACGTGTACAATATAAAAATTTGACTATCAATAATTATGACCAAAAAAAAAGTGAAACAAAGGGCTCCCGTCCGACTTAAGAAGTCTTATGATCTTGTAAGTACTTGTTTTAACCCGACAACGTAGCTATACAGCCCTGGTCACGCTCAGCAAGCAGTAATAAAGGTGCAGCTGGTATCGATTACCCGGCCCACCCGGGCGGGACGATCGCGATCGCCGGATAAATCATACGGATCATATAAAACCGGGTGACGGGCCCGGATAAACGGTGCATCTTAGCAGAAATTCAAATATCAAAACGGTCCAGGCGTTCTATCCATTTTAAATATCAGGGGATAAACTTACACAAATTAACCTCGTTTTAAACTAGGCTCTAGGCTTGTATAGTCAAGGACTCTAATTGTTGAGCCACTATGGAACCCTGTCGCATAACGTAAATCATTAATTTTGGACTAATTTCTTTCGTGTGGCTTGATACTGTCATTATGACAGGGTTCCATAGTGGCTCAACAATTAAAGTCCTTGACTGTACTTAGCTTAGACCCAGGGCTGGTATTCTACGCGGTAAAAACCACATCGTTTTTGACTTGTTATCGTATTGTCAACGTTTTGATAGCTCTTATTTACTTGACAGTAATGGCTGCCGAGTTAAAAACAATTCCATGACAGGTCAAAACGATATCGTTATTGGGCGTTTAAAAAAAAAGCGTACAACCAATCACGTTCCTTATTTATACACTGCTACCAACAACACAGATTCCATATTCAATTAATACAGTACCGAATTCAATAACTTACCAAATCACGCCATCAAACTCGATCGTAAAACGGCACGCGGCCTGCCCATCGGAAACTTTCGCCCACAAATGTGTTTTTCTTGTTACCCCCACTTTGATATTTCACCTATTTTACATTCGAGAAAGGATGGCTGTAAACCCCAAGTTAAGGGTTGCAAGATCACGGCTCTGATTTTTTTTATGTTCACGTGCGTTGGTGGAATAGTTGAACGTTTGTTTTAGTTGAGTGCAAAGGATTTTTTTGGCGTGATTTTATGTAGATAAAGTTGAATCAGACTGAAAAAAACGTTGCTTATGTGTTATGCGTGAGTATCTAAGGTGTTATACAAACGAGCTACGTAACTGAGAGTGCATGCATTAAAATGTTGTTTGTACGCTCTGACAGGACAAACTAAACTCGCTGGTTTATAATTTATTCGTGGAGTTAAAAAACGAGTTGCTGAAGAAAATTACCTACATGTTTAATTGCTGGGCCTCTATTCAACACGGTAAAAACCATATCGTTTTTGACCTGTCATTATTTTGTCAACGTTTTGATAGCTCTTATTTACTTAACAGTAATGGCGGCCGAGTTAATAACGATACCATAACAGGTCAAAGACGATATGCTTTTTGCCGCCAAGAATAGACGCCCAACGTTTTAAAGTATCAAGAACATTTGACAGATTGACAGAAGTGTAAATGAGTGGAGTTTGCTACAGTGTGATGTTTTATCTTGTAGGTTTAAAATTTAAATAAATACTCGATTTCCTTACAAAGCCTAGTAACATTTTAAGCTCAACTATATTTATAAATAAATAATAACTTGCTATAATAGGTAGGTACGTATAAGTTCAAGTTACTTAGTATCATGAATAATGATTTGTTTATGCTTAAAAATAAGCGAATAAATATTTCAGCTTTTGCTATAACGAACACTTGAAACAGTAAGTAAATTTTCCCAGAATTTGATTTCTATAAAACGTTGAAAGTTCATATTCGTTTCCAAGAAAACCAATTTTGTATCTACGGAAAATTTCTAGATAAATCAACAGTTAAAATAATTTCGTGGAAAGTCTCAAAGTGGTTAAAGTAAACGTGAAAATTGTTTATAAATTATTTCTTTGCTTCGTTTTTCTATGCCTGTGTCTGTAGATATGGTAAGAACTTTTTAAACTGGCCTTCTGGTTACTTCTTAAAATTCGTACTATACTCGACATCGCTTAAAAATAATTGTTTTGGATCTTCTACTTTAATTTTGCCACAAAAAAAAGAGACAAAATAGCAATGTAGAAAAAACCAATCGAAAATAATTTTAATTTAGTCCTTATTCTGATACTGATCTTGAAAGATACTAGCTAGTTTATCTGAAATAAAGACATCTCAAAATCAATTTATCTTTTTTTAAAGTCTAATAAACAAAACCGAAATATTATTTAATTTTACGTCACAATATACTTATCAGTTGTCAAAATAGATTGAGGTGGTAGCTAACATAAAAACCCTAAAAACGTAAACGCGATAATAAATACTTAATAACAGTAATGACTATATTTTTTTTATGTCTCTACCTACATAAATCAAACCGAATGCAGGCCTCAAAAAATCTAACTTTGTCATTATAATTCTTGTATCTGACACTTGACGTAAAAAAAACATCATGTAAATCATCTTCCTGTAACTTGATCGCCATTTAGTTGTCCCTTTCTATGGTGCGCTAGAAAAAGAAGAGGGAACACACTAACTCGTAAAAAAAAGACAAGCAAATGTCTACGGATCTCAGATCCCACTTACCATCAGGGGTGTTATTTTCTTAGAAAGTACGGTTGGTTTAAGTTCGGTTGGTCGACCGAGTGAACCAGTGAACGCGGTTAACCGGCGAGTTTAAGTAGTCCCGTCAGAGGGTACAAATAAAATTTTGCGCGTGCATTCTCAATTAGGTAGCAGGGCTTCTGCCGAACAATCGAACGTGAAAAGGCTGCCTAATTGAGAATGCACACGCTAAAATGTGTTTTGTACGCACTGACGGGACTAGGTACTTAAACTTGCCCAACCCGACTGTCATTAACCAACTTTAAATCGTTATAAATCCTAAATGATAATTCAAAATGAAAAATGATGAAAGAAACCTACAAATTATTTTTAAATACCTATTCAATGATACCCCACTTGTTACAGTTCGTCGACTTTCCTTTTTTCTTTTATACAATATGGCGTCTGTTTGCCACCATATTGAATTTTGATCACTGTCATATTTTAGTGACACTCACAAGATTAAAACAAATCGATTGACATAAGAATCATCAAAATCGGCCCACGCATTTAATTTCTATAGCGTTGCAAAGGAACCAACATACATACATACGCTGCCTATCAATGATAGAGGCATAACTCAAAAAAGCATTTTTTTCAGGAGAGCCATTAAAAAAAAAAACAAAAACATTTTGAAATAACTTTTGACCTTCATAAGATAAAAAGATACTTGTTTTTGTCGTAATATTATCACCTCCCAGTTAATTTATGAAACCAAAAATCAAATACAAGAGACGCAAGTCTAATTTAATATCTTTACAAATTGTAGATCTATTCGACATGCTTCTCAAAACCTTCGCCGTGATTATGTGCAATAAGGACTCAAGTAGTGAAACTACAAAATTATACGTGTAATCTTTTGGACAACAACGATGCTTTCGTGTTAAGCCCTAGTATTTTTTTCTTTTTTGATGGCTAATGATGCATATCGTTTTATACCTAAAAAAATATCAATAAATCATGGACAAAACCGAATAAATACGAATTATGTCTATAAAAATATGAATTCTTTGTCATAAATAAGGGCATATTTTGTGATCGCACACCTCTTTTATTACATTACAAAGTTATGATTTACCGTATTTGACGTGTGAGACCTTAGAAAACGCATTGGTCGAGCATAATAAACCCTGAATTGTTTTGCTAACATAATATCTAAGACAAACTGGCGATCATAGGTTCAACGATGCGGTTAGCCTAGTTGGTAGTGACCCTGCCTACGAGGCTAGCGGTCCAGGGCTCGATTCCCGGTAAGGGAAAATATTTGTGAGCTGAGCGCAAGTATTTTTTCCTAGTCTTTGAAGTTTCCTATGTATTTAAGCATTTATTTCTCTATTTAAGTATGTTTATCGTAGTCCAGTACCCATTGTACCAAGCCTACACTCAAAAAAATGTGAGCTAACCAAGAGAGGTTTTCTCTTAGTTGACATAAAATGAATATACTATTCATGATATTAGTTATATCAAACAAAACTTATAGTAAATACAGCAAGTTCTTTAGCGATTCAACTAACATCTTAGTTGATGCGTCTAACGTCTTGTTAGGCTCGTATGGATTCAAGACGCCTATGCACAACAATCACAATCTTGTCAGAAGCGACCAATTTTTTTTTCAGTGTAGGACATAGTTTGGGACAAGGTCAATTTGTGTGAGATTGTCCCATCGATCGATCCTGACCGATTTCGGCCACAGCGACTGGGATCCGACTATTTAGAGCGTCGCTCGTGAGCTCTATGATGACATAGCTGATTCTTGCATCAAAAGTTCGACCACATTCGATGCAAGTCATCCCTCCAATAGGTATAATGGGTATTTTCTTAATGTTTTATTAATATTTAAATTGAAGCTTTTTTACCTTCCGAATAGCCTAATTTAAATAGTTTTTAATATCTTTAAAAATACAAATATTTGTTGTATGTTGATATATTATCCAAATTAATATATGAAATGTAATATCAGGCAAATAAATACCCTATTGTAGTGAATAACCGCAGGTGTACGGGCCTTGAGCTCTTCTCGCTTAACATCGAGCACCTCACGTCTCTTCCTTTCGAACTCGGACACCTTAGTGCTCACTGTATGTCTCCAAGACGGCCGGTCTGCTGCCATTGCCTCCCATGGTGACGGGTCCACGTCATACCGCTTCATATATCGCTCAAGCACATGTTTGTACCGCAGGAATTGGCCGCCATGTTTCCGCTTGCCATCCTGTAGTTCTGAGTAGAAGATGCGCTTTGCCTCTCTGTCATCTGACATGCGGGAAACATGGCCGCCCCACCGCAGCTGTCGTCGCATTAGATAGGCCTCTATTCCATCGACATTAACTCTTCGTAGGACTTCCGTGTTACGAGCACCAGTGCCGGATTAGCCACGTAGCAAGAGTAGCAAATGCTGGGCCCCGCGCATTGAGAAGCCCCGCGCACTCACATCTCCCTGACACGGATTTCTACCAGTTCTGTTTTATTTAGCACCCTAGATTTAAGAAATAACCTAAAACAAACCAAGGGTCTCTTTATATATAGAATTTACTACGGGCCCCGCGCTGGCTTAATCCGGCACTGACGAACACGGTCAGACCAACGAATGTTCATAATGTCGCGTAGGCATTCTAGGTGGAATCTATCTTATGTTCGAATATGCTTGCGGTAGAACTATCGCCATGTAAACGGCTATTTTCTTAGAGCTTTTATGTAGTGTGAGCGAAACACCTTGGAACGAAGTTTGCCGAAGGCTGCGGCAGCTGCTCCAATTCTGCCGTTGACTTCGTTCTCAAGGAGGCACCGCGATATTATGGTGCTACCCAGATATTTGAACTTGTCTATCTGCTTAAGCGAGTTATCACCGAGTTTGATGTCAACCTGGGCCCCATTTAGCGTGTCAAGAACCAATACTTCGGTCTTTTTCACACTGATTTTCAGGCCAAATTTGCGACATCACTCATCGAGACTCGTCATAAGCCTTTGTAGATCCTCTGGGGATTCCGCCACAAAACCTCATAAATAGCATAGATCAACTCCGTAATAGTTCCGTGAGACACTTTGGTGCCAGCTTTTAGTATTGCAAGGTTGAAGACTCCGCCACCAGCGGTACGGAAAGGAATACGAATGCCCCCTAGTTATTCTACCTAGATAGGATACTGATATATTTTTTAACTTTTATTTTATTTTTTGAACGTTCTAAATTGAAATGACATTTTTGCCACAAATATCGAATTGCTGAATATGCAATGGCAAGATGTGACACAAAACGCAATATAAGCCTCACAAGTACACACTGTATCCACATGCAAAAAATAAGCGACTTTAGAGTTTTTGTAACTTATGACCTCAAAACATGCCAGCAGCGCCCCGCCGGACTAATTCGCTACCTATATTATAAACTAGCTTTTGCCCGACTCCACCCGCGTAGAAGTCGTCTATCGCTGCTCCCGCAATAAACAGTATCCTATGTCATTTCTCGAGACTCAAGCAATCTCCATACCAAATTTCATCGAAATCGGCTTAGCGGTTTGGCCGTAACGTAAGCGGTTTTGAAAGCGTATCAAACAGACACACTTTCGCATTTATAATATTAGTAGGTATAGATAATTCATCAGCATAATTGACGGTAATTTGTATTTCATCCCATTTTAATAACGGAAACTGGTTATAAATGCCTAGCAATGTTGCTAGGCATTTTATAATAATATACTTCAATACTAATATACAAGTTAACTAAATAAAGGGCCTTTATAAATTAGTTTCATGCGCAAATAATCTTTTTGAAATACTTTTAATCTACTTCTTATTTAGATTTTTTCACTAACAAGGTAACATTTGGTTTTCGATCAAATTATTTTTCATCAAATGTATCGAAATGTATCGTGCATAAAGAATTTTTAAGTTATAGGTCGTAATTTTATTTACATATAAATATTGAATATAGGCATATACCGAAAACATTATGTACCTTAACAACTATTTTTTCATGACTAAGAGCTTATTTTGACATGTTACAAAAAAAAATTACTTACTTTCTGGATGATAAAGTTGCAACTAAAAATTAATCACTATTGCACAAACTATTTTGTGATGTATCAATGTTACAAATATAATCAGCATTTTTTTCTGAATTATTTTGGGGTGTGCCTGTAGTCATGATAAAAATTTAGCTTCTTTGTTGGTAGTTGCGGCTCAACTGGCTTACCTACGCTGTTGCCCACAATATGGCGTCACAATTGGACCAATGGCATAAGGGCACAGTGCTGCCACGTGGCTGTTTTTGGAGATAATGCAATGGGTGTCTTAGTCATCATAAACTTTTCAATATTTCACGCGTCGTGTTATACTTATCTCAAAAACGTAGTATTTCGTGTTATGACACTATCATCGATAAGCAGCGAATTATATAGGCTGTCAAACACATTAGCCTCCTCCTACGGCAGTTGGGTAAAAAAGCGAGCTATACAAACAATAGCGAATGTCAAAACAAGAATTAAAAAACTATACCCCAGTCGCAATCATAATGTAACATAATGTAACACGACCCAGCTCCAAATTGAAGCCTTTGTTAACCTCACCGCATTCAGAACGCTGAAATATTAAAGCTTTATATTTCCCCCAATCTAATAACCTAAATTTAAATATCGCATCGCCTTAACGCGGTGGCGCTGTACGGATTTGAATTACAAAGTCAGCCCGCCTTTTCGTGGCGCCACCTTTGACGTGCCGGTACCTGCGAAATGCGAAATATGAGTTTACTACGCTAAAGTGGTTACCGCCTACTGGGGCTCTATATTCCATTCTGTAAAAGCATATTGGTTTTACATGTTTGCGTATTGTTTTTAACTCGGAAGTTATTACGGTAAAGTAAATAGGAACTATCTAATTCTTTTTGTTAATGGCTTTCACTCCTGTTACGGTGTATTTAACCACATTGTTGAGTTATTTATAGAGAATTGCCATGGACTTATAGAAGTACAGTTACAGAAGTAAGTCCATGGATATCACACGCGAGAACAATATTATAGGGATCAAGCATGGATTTTTTTTAAATCCCATTTCTTAACAAAATATGAAAATACCGAAAAAGAGATCACCAAAAGTGAAATATAAATAAAAATCGTCCAATAAATACGAATGATACAAGAATTTTAAACTGCTAATTAGACAGCGATTAGACAGAGAGATCCGGTCGTATAAATTCCATGTTACATATTTAGGTTTTGCTAGAAAGAGATAGGAACAAATCTTTGTTGGCTTATATCTTGTATATTTTTATAGCTATTCAAAAAAATATTTTTCTCAACTGTTACTATTATTGTTCGGTTAAAGAGAATTTTCTCTTGTGTAGTTAATAGAAGCACATGGGGTTAGCTCTACGCGCTTCTGTCAAGTTCATAAGAACTTTCATAACATGTCAAAAGCTATATAGTTTTACTGAGTAGAATAAATCCCCCGAGCTTTGTGAGTCCGGCCCTGTGCGGGTATATTGTGACTAGTACGTGCTTCGTTAAATACAGGCTGTTTTTATTTCGCATTGCAATATCAAATTTCACCTGAACGCGTGATTTTTGGTAGCGTTTGTATTTTTTAGCGTTGGAGCGTTATTGTTTTTGCTTTAAGTGTTGACTACGAGTGTATTGGTTGTTGGTAAATGTTTATTTCGAGCCAATAAAATAAACGGTATGTTTTTTTAATTGCTTGTAAAATGTTTATTGACGAGTTGACCTGAATAAGGTTATTTGTATAATATAACATTAATGTGCTTTCAAACATAAGTAGAGCTCTTGCTTTGCAACTTTGGCTCCATTGATACGAGAATTAGTTTAAATTATAGAATAATACAAATAAAAAACCTCTTTACCGAACCAAACAATTACCTAGTTAAAATATTTGTCCATTGTCGTATCAAAAATGTACTCTTATACACCAGTCTTTGGAATCTCACTATACCTCTCACTAAACTTTATCTAGCTTCCCTTAGGTCACTCATGCATTTCTTCCATCTTCACTCTCCTCATGCATTTTTATTTCCCAACTTTGAAATTCCAGCTCATTTTCAAGATTGAATTTTATATTAATATTTCCACTCCACCGAAAAGAGTCCACTTTCAGTTTCACTAACAACTCCAAAATCTTTTCCACACCCCCGTCGACTATTATGTAAATAAACTTAACTATCAACAGATTCGAGAAGTTTAAATTTGCATTTTTAAACTGAAACTTTCCAAAATATTCGTTTATGCTGAAGTTGAGCGATAATTTTGTCAATTCATCTGAGCATTCCATTTAGTAGATTGAAAAGAGGTCATCACACCGTCCAATGTGATTGGAAGGGAGGGAAGGAAATATAGGATAGAATTGAGGAGTAGGACAGTTTGCATACTTTAAGATAATTTGATTTTTGTTTGTAAGCTGTATCTAACCAGAATAAAGCAATAGCATTAGTAAATATATGAGTAAATATCAGAAAAAAGTGTTACAAGAGTGTGTTTATCTGTGGACAGTATACATAATTATTACAACGTGAGAAGCGAAGTTTTTAGGCAATAACTGAAAAACGGTATGTCCAATCATGTTGAAAATATTTTTCATTGAAAATAAATTATATCAAGCGGTACCATTGTTAAAGGCATAGAAACCCCAAATTGTTTTTAAAAAATCTGTCAAATATGAGCCATACGTTCATGTTTGTTGAAAAAAAAAACATTGTCTGTTACATATAATGTATGGAGTGCCGCCCCTAGATATAATATATATTTTTGTAATATGAATACCAAACTAAGAAGCGGCTTGTACAAGACACCTATACTCTAAATTTCATCAATATCCATCTTGTAGTTTTTGAGTAAAATGCCAGTGACGTATGGACGGACATGACGAAACTATAAGGGTTCCATTTTTTGCCATTTTTGCGGCGAAACCTAAAAAGTGCTATTTACAAATGTTATGTTAATATTAAAAACCATTTTAATTAATACTCAGAATCCATTTGCCAATTTTGTCAGCGACTATCCAAAAGAATCCTTTTCGCTTTGCTGAAAAAACTGGCTCTCAAAAAACTCAAACTCAAACAACTCAACTAGCGGCATGCAAATTTATTTGAACTTTGCGACCGCATTTTTTGCAAAAACGGCATAAATATACGAGTTATATTCATCGCTAATTCGAAAGCAGCCTCGTACCACTTAAAATTGCCCGTCGTGCATATCAAAGCCAAATTGAGGACGGGGCCGGCGGACGGACACGATATTTGAATTCTGGCCCCGAGACGTTTTTGAGGCAAAAGTTATCAGCGGTCACACAATTTCCTTTTCTTGCTACAAGTTTATGAAAAAGCAATTGGGATGCAAAAATGATTGAGTTCCATTGAGTCACTCAAAGACTTTTTTTAGGTGTTGGAATGCTTGTGTTTCATAAAATCTTTTTTTTTAATTTGTTTATTATCTTATTGAACCTATAAGGTAAAATATGTGATGAAGAAGTTAAAACATACTGCGGTGCAAAATATTAACTAGGATTAAAAGTCACTTTAAATATTTAATCGACCCATAAAATAAATGAAAATAGTTTTTAAGTTGGTATGTTTTTAATATTCTCGTTTATGGGTGATTCTTTGAGCGTTTCAACCGCCGGTAAACTTAGATACCTAACCAGAAACGAAATCGGAGTCTGCAGCCACTTCTACAAAAATGTGTCCCGAAAAATGAGGCGGATGAAACGCTCGAAGAAGCACCCTATAAATCTAGTTATTTATTAACTGATTTAAAGGATTTCGTTAGGATAAAGGTCCATTTTGAAGGTAGAGGTTTTTAAAATCAATCTATCAGGATCATGAGAAAATTGGTTCTTATTCCGAGCGAAGTCTAAATCCGTGTAACAACAATGTGTATCCACCTGTATATACAGTCACTCTTCAACTACCAGAGTGATTGAGGCCTGTGAATTATAAATGTGAAAAATAAGCATTATTTATCATTTTGGGTTTGAAATATATAAATTTAAAAACATGGTACTAAAAATATACTAGGACCATTTTACACAAATGTGAATAAAACATGACTATTTTGTTCCAAATTGTGAGCAAAATGAGACAAACTTTATTTGACTTTGATTTAATAGGTACTTTTGAGATAAATTAAATTAAAAAAGTCTAAATAAGCTGAATATGAAACCTTTAACGTTTGTATAATTTATATGTTTAAATAAAGGCATTAACCTAGACAGATTTAAATGAAATTTAGGAAACAGGTAGTCAAAAAAGCTGACATAAATTGACCTTATTCCAAACCAAGCTCTGATCTTACTATGTGTACCAAACATAAATTATTTACTCTTTCCGAGAATCAAAACTGTAACCTCTAGCTTCGCAGGCAGGACAACCAACTAAGCTCACCATGTATACACATACAAAGTCACAGGATGTTGTTATTTATAATTCAACCACCCTTTTCCCGCGTCAACCCGCAGCTCGCGCCATCTCCCAGCCACTCCTTATTCCAACAACGGCTAACCGGTTACAGATCTCCTACATATATTCATCGTAAGTCCTCTTATCCGGCTGAATTTGTTTCGAAAGTCTCTCACAGAACCTTACGGGTTTTACTGCCCTAATACCCTGCTTTATTTTTGAATTGTTTTCTTACCGTAAGCGATTTCAGTTATCGCATGGAACACGCATTTCTCATTTTTTTGCGTACGTTACCTTTCATATTTAGGTTTGGTAGGGTTCCGTTGAAATAAACAATTGATGGATGTGGCGGTCAATTTGCGAAACATCGTTTCTGATACCATATATTACTTAACAGGGTTTTATTTATATACTTTGCTTGCTCAAGATAAGCTTCGAATAAAAAGAACACCCCTTATTTCGGTATTTAGGGCTGCCTGTGCTTTGCCTGTTGATCACTTGGTCAGAAAGTTATATTTTTCAGTCATTTAAAAATACGAGATTATTATAAAGATTTTCATAGTTTTAAAATTGATCCCAAAAAAAAACATAAAAATGGTGACCTTTTAAACAAAAGGCAAATGTTGTGATTATACGTCTAAATAGTTCTTTGTCAAGCCAGAAATCTTTTTAACACACCAGTATTTGGGCTCAAAAATATTCAAAATATCAGAACTGAACCCACAGTGCACAAGTTATATCACCCAAGACCTGTTTTTATGAGTTGTGTTTAGAGCAAAAAGGGTAAGAATGAATGTAAGCCGAACGGTGCGCGTGTTGCGATAAAATTGTTTAGGTAAATGTTTTGCGTACACATCCACCTTTTTTATTCTATTATAAGAGAACAAACGGTATGATTTCAATGCTTGCTACTTTTGTACACCCTGGTACATGGTTGGCATATGTTTTGTTAGAAAGCTGTGTCACTATTTGAAAACTTGTACATAGATACTTATTCAGAAGCTTTCCTTAGAACGAACCCCTAAAAGATACTCACGTTTAACTTGTGCTTTTTAGAAACAGAAATACATCTTCTGTGAAAATTTAAACTCTCTAGCTATCACGGTTCGTGAGATACAGCCTGGTGACAGACAGACAGACGGACAGCGGAGTCATAGGGATTTAGATTATAGGGAGGGTTGAAATTTTCACAGAAGATGTATTTCTGTTGCTGCTATAACAACAAATACTAAAAACAGAATAAAATAAATATAAGGGGGGCTCCCGTACAACAAACGTGATTTTTTTGTTTTTTGCTAATGTTGTATAGATTATGGTACGGAACCCTTCGTGCGCGAGTCCGACTCGCACTTGGCCGGTTTTTTTACTTAGAGACAAACTCACAAATTGACCTAGTTCCAAACTAAGCTCTAAGCTTGAACTATGGATACTAAAGAACGATATAAAAACTTATATTGGTAAATAAATACTTAAATGCCTAGAAAACATCCAAGACTCAGGAACGAATACTCGCGCTCGTCGCAAATATTTGCCCAAACCAGGAATCGAACCCGGGACCGCTAGCTTCGTAGGCAGGGTCACTACCAACTAGACTTAACCTGTCGTCTTTTCTATGTATATATTTATTTTTTAACAATTAATGAATAAATTCAATAAGTCAATTTAAATAAAGTAAAGATTTCGTTGACTTAAGTTTAATGTAATATTGAATTGACTTATTATTTCATTTGTAAACTCATCAAAACTTGCATTTCAAACTGAGTTTCAAATTACAATACTAAGAGGTTAACGTCATGGCGACATAATAAATGACCTTTAGTCTGATAGAATTCAACTTATACTAGTACAATTCAAAGGCGAATGAACATTAATATATGAAGACTAGTTTTAATAATAACTGACTTTATCTTTGTCTAATCCAGTGGTTCTCAAACTTTTTTAGCAACGGTATTTTTCGGAACTTCTAAAAAAGCAAAATCTTTTTTAGATTCGTTTATACGATACGACTAAAAAATATGTTTATTTATATATATATACTCACGCCTTCATTCCCAGACTGGGGTAGGCAGAGCTACAGGATTACCAACAAGACTAAAAACTTATTTTTAATTATGTAACCACATTTTGCACAAACAGGCTAAGATGTTTACCAGTGTACATTAGTGACAGGTTGCAAGCCCATCGCCTAAGAATACTACAAGCCTTTATTCCCTTAGTCGCCTCTTACGAGTTCCACGTATCCCTGTTAATACACATAATCACACTTTAAAAACAAAAGCAAGTAAATTCATTTTTAAACCCCCCTCTCTAGAGCCCTTTTCTATTATTTATATATTTTTTTTAACTAAAAACAGCACAGTAATTATTTCTGAAAAAAAAAAACCCGCTATCAAAAGATACAGCTCTTTAAATTTAGGACGGACGGACGGACAGCGTAGGCGTAGTATATGGCGTAGTAGTATGGATTGCGGTTGGGCTCCCTTTTGATACGAAACTCTAAAAAAACCATTATGTTAAATTAAGCATTGTTTTTTTTCAAGTTCTATAATGAGAATTATACTTCACGTTCCATTGTTTACAGCCAATAAATCAACCTAAATGTTTTTTTTTCAACGGAGCACTTGCAAAGTCCTTACGTAGCCCCAGGGCTGCGCAGAACGCATTTTGAGAATGTCTGGCCTAATCCCTATCCTAACTTAATCCAATTTACCGCCCGCAAAATTAACATCAAATTCTGTGCGTGAGTTATAAAAACATTTTGCGAACATTATTATTCGTGGGGAGGCGTAATGTATCTGTTTTCGTGCATATTATGACGACATAAATAACTCCATAACGTCACATGATATGAAATCTAAATTCCCTGTTTATGAGTTACGGTGACATTTCTTAGCTCTAATAAATCTGTCCACGTGATGAAGAATATGCGTGTTTTTTATTAAGAGGCCACATATGATAAAGTCGGTAGAGTCCGCGATCCGCGGGCTTATTGTCTAACGCACTCGCAATTGCAACTGGCTTCAAAGTGGAGCAATTGTTTTCATTTTGTATGCAGACAAGCCTTCGATTTTCAAAATGAAAAAGATAGTGATTGCGAGTGATTTAGACAATAAGCCCTCTGGATCTCAATAACCAATAACGCCAATGTGTCTGTTCTTTGAATATATTAAACTTGTTCATATTTTCTTGAGATTGTTAAACGTGAAAACGCGATTAAAAACCAAATCCTTGATAGTTTTTGTTCCTTACAGGAACAAGGAGAGTTAATTGAAAACTTCGATATATCGGAATTTGATTTATTTGCCGTGTGGTGCCGGGTTTAGAATGTTGCCACTCCATGTCTTGCCGTGGATGTCGTAAGAGACGACTAAGGGACTAAAGGCTGTGTAGTGCTATTAGGCGATGGGTTTGCAACCTGTCACTAATACACTGGATAACATCTTAGCCTGGTTGTGCAAACTGTGGTCACAGAATTATCAACAAGTTTTTGGAGTTGTTGGTGAGTCTGTGGCTCTGCCTACCCCACTCTGGGAATGAAGGCGTGAAATTATGATGATGATGATTTATTACAATAAAAATTGTACAAAATTGGGTTGCTTGGTTAGATTATTGAATATTGATTATTGAGTATGACGAGTGTATGACGTATGTATGTAAGGGTCTGTGATTGGGTGAGTAAATATATCGCGTGATGTGCGAGTGTTTCAATTGGTGAGAAAGACATTACAACTATGACTCTAGTTTATATAAAGTTAAAGGCCATTTGACTGTAAACGTAGCGACAGCGGCGTGGACAGTTTTATTATTAAAACATTACAAAAAAAACTCGCTAACACTTAAATATATACCTTGTAACGAATCAATTCGTTATCCGAAACAGCTTTGAAAGCTTCCGTTGATTTTCCCTATAATTATCTCATTTCCCTCATTCTCAGTGCGAACCTTCAAAGCCTTACAAAATAAATTAAGGTTAACATAATCTCAGGGTAAGTACTTGAACAGCTTTAATACGTTTTAACACCGTTTTTCCTCATTTTTTAGGGTTCCGTACCTTAAAAGGAAAAAACGGAACCCTTATAGGATCACTCGTGCGTCTGTCTGTCACAGCCAATTTGCTCCGAAACTCCTGGACCGATTGAGATGAAATTTAGTACACATATGTAAATTGATGATCCAAACACAGAAGTGCAAAGTATTTTTTTTTTTAATAATTACAATTGGGGGACAAATTAGGCAATTGTAAAAAAAAATTGCAAACCTTACTGTGTCATATATCAAATGAAAGGGTTTGTTATGAGGATCTCAAATATATTTTTGTTATTATCGCAAAATAAATAGTTTTTTTGTATTCTGTATTCTGTATATATTTTTTGTATTCTGGTAAAGGGCTAAAACTAGGTAATATGCATAGATTTTTTAAAACGCATTTCTCAACAAAATATAAAAATACCGTAAAAGAGATCACCAAAAGTAAAATTAAAATTAAAATCGGCCAAGAACTACGGATGATACAAGCATTTTAAACTACTAATTAGGGAGCGATTAGACAGGCAGATTCGATGATAATAATATGCACTGTGACGTCATATCGCTTGCCGAATGCAATAAGGGGACAAATCAAAAAAGCAACATTTGGAGAAATTGGGTGTCAAAGTTTTCATGAATGGGTGCGTGTCCGAAAAATTACTGTATTTTCTCTAAATTTGCAGTTATTCATATTGTATTTGGTATTATAGGTTCTGTAGAATATATTCCTTCGTATCAAAATCATTTTTTTAATAATAGTCAAATAATTTTGATATTATATGCATTTAAATATGGACTCTTAGAGTTAAGTCCTTGTAGCACAAAGAATTTGTGCAAATTTTGTTTACTGTGAGAAAATTGTATTAAAAAACAATAATGTTAACTTAATATCTTTTAATGTTTAAGTTAATTAAGGGGGAAGTTTAATATGTATTATCATCCATGGCCCAATGTATATTAACCAAACTAATATAATTATAATTATAACATGTAAGTACGTCTTTATTCCAGTAGTTTTACATAACACTTTATTTATAACCTTTGTTTATAAAATACTTCACAAATAAGTCAAATATAAAAAAAAAACCGGGCAAGTGCGAGTCGGACTCGCCCACCGAGGGTTCCGCAAATGACACGGTTAACTCAATTCAAAATTTGGACCGCCTCCGTTCCTTGCATAAAGACCCTGCTTTTTGTGATTAAATTAAAAATGTAGTTTTCAGTTTTTTTCCTATATTTGTAATTTAAGACGGTATTAATTGCCAAATTTCATAGATCTAGCTCATCGGAAAATAACCGTATAAATTTTGATTTCCTTGATAGTGTCGAAATTTACGTTTTTTGCGGCAAAAACGGCCGTATCTTTTTTTCACGTTAAGTTAGAAGTTTAATTTTTCACAACTTCAAGGGACTGTAGACCTGAGTATAATGGTTTTAATTTCAACTCGATACCTCCACGCGTTCCCGAGATAAAGGGTCTTGACAGCCAGACAGACAGACGGACTACAAAGTGATCCTATAAGGGTTTAGTTTTTTCCTTTTGAGGTACGGAGCCCTATAAAGGAATCTCTTATCAAGTTACCACAAGTTTAAGTGTCACGGTAAATCGTATTTTTTTAAGATAAACAAAATTGCTTGCCCCTAGGCTATCGTTTGGGAACATCTCGTTTACAGTTTAAAGTAAACTTCCCAAAGGGGGTCCTCTGGGAGGACAGGGTGTCGGTCATGATGACGGGGCAAGGGCTTGTGGAACACCTGGGAAGATCCGGATCGATCAACCCAGCCACACTACTGCAGCTCCCGATGTCGCGAATTGATACCCAACCCAACATGTCTATATCTCTCGAGTACTCCTAGTGATACTTTTAATAAGACATGCAAAGGTGCGGGCTCCGTGGAGGGCGAGAAACTCGAGACATGAAGGAAAAACCAGGACCAACGTGGAACATGTACCTTCCGAAACCCCAAGAGTGCCGGAGGGGAAACCCGAAGGTGCTCAACAAGAGAGTGGTGCTCCTCTGGATGTGCCGTTCTCTCCCAACACACTAGGTGTGGGTACTAGCAACGCAATACCAACCTCAAAACAAACACACACAAAGGTGGCGGTAGAGCGAAAACCCAGCCCGCTACCTTCCTTCAGACGTAGCTTCAAGGCAACGCCTTCGACCTCGAAGTCCACAAATAACTACTCACCTACACGGGGGCCGTGCTAAGGGACCGCCACACACAAACAAAAAGTCTGCGAGGGGTGGAAGGTCTGCAGGGAAACCAGCAGGACCGAAACCCCAAGCGTGGACCTCACACTCACACACACACTCACATACACACACACACACACACACACGACGGCACACAATAACAAACAACCCGGAGATCGTCCCGTTTGCGGAGAAATCTGCAAGCACGGAGCCCGCACCGGCGTTACTACCCACACCAACAATATCCTCCCAGCTAGATTCTAGCTGGACTCTTCCAGTACTGACCACGTGGGGAAAAGGAGCAACCCGCCAAACGGGATACACCTGGTCCCAGCGCAATCGACCTCGGGAAAAGGAGGCATAGGAACCAAAAATAGAGGCGCAAGTGCCGCAAAATGCTAGCAGAACCAGCAGCCTCTATTGCTTCGGTGCCTGCACATCTATCAGGTGCTCCTAATACGGTGGAGATGCAGGGAGCTGCCGATCGCCCTAGCCAACCGACAGCAAACCGTGTCCCACCGAGAAGGAAACGAGCCAGCAACAACAACCCGGTGGCTCGGGCTCCTGTGAAAAGGGTACGCCTTGTCGAGACTCTTTCTCTGAGATAATCCAAGAAGCAGAGGATCGAGTCCACCGCTGGGACCCCTCGAGCAGCATATGCGGACGTAGTAAAAGCTGACTTGATGGTTGCGGTAACGTCTGCAAGCACGGGCCACCTCTCCTTAACTCGCCGATGAGGCCCTCAACCTGGTTCAGGGCTGCGTCATGGTTGAGTCGATGCGGAACCCCCAGAGTGTGGCCGGAACACAATTTCAGGGTAAACCCCTACACGCTAGAGGAACCCTGAGAATGTGGTGCGGAGACCAGGCAGCGGTGGCTTGGCTCAAGCGGTGCGTGGCCACCATCGCCCTCTCATCAGGGGACAAGTTGGTGATCAAGCGCCAAAATGATGTGCCGCGCAGAGTGCGGCATTCTGTTCCCAGGTGTCTGGGATGATTTCGGGGTGGTAGCAAATTGCCTTCGTTACCAGAACACCTGGGTCCAGATTGGCCGGTGGCTGCTCAGCTCATCAGCGCTGATAGGCAAGGCTCAGAAATCTTCGCCATCGTCAGCATCCCGGAGAAAAAGGTGCAGGCCCCCCTGGACTGGACCGGGGCTGCCGACTCACATTCTTGTGTGGGTCGGTGTACCTGAAGTTCCAATATATGACTTTGCGGCAATATGTGACAGGTACTTCAAAACATGCCACTGATCAGCCGAACGAATTAAGACTTCAGCAGAATTATTTGCTTGTATAAGAATATTAATTAAAGTCATAATTATATAGGTACATAGTTTTGTTCTATAATTAACTCTAATTTAATATCATTTAACTCAATATATTATCTTGTATGTAAAATACAAGTGCGGCCGGACATAACGGATTTAATTTACAATATGTATAAAATATTAAGGCAGGTACTTACCGTTGAGGTGTGATCAAATGACGGTTAGTTCTTTTATATTTTCTTCGATTTATTGTGAAAGCAAATGAAAAAGTAGCGGGCACAACTTAAAAATGAATTTCAAAAATTCTGCAATACGGGCACAACTAAGAAATGCCTTTGTAGCACAAACTATCGCGTGCGATTGCGGCGAGTGCAAGCGGCCGACTGGTGATGGGCCCATATAGCAGGAAAGGGATAGATCATTTCTCTTAGTGCAGAAAAGACATAAATGCCCTCTTTGGTCTGTTATAGTATACTTTTGACTAAAGTCTTTAATGCATACGGTAAAACGACCACTTTAGATCACGATTCCGTAATAATCTCAAATCTCGAAAATTTTGAATTGTGCCCTTATTGCATTCGGCAGGCGATATAACCGGTTGGCCATTATAAACTCCATGTTAAATTCTGTTGTGCTAGAAAGAGACGGCCACAAATCTTTGTTGGCTAATATCTTGGTTATTTTTATAGCTATTCAAAACATTTTATTCTCAACTGTTTGTAACATGAATCAGCTTTTATGAAAGCTGTGAAAACGTCATGAATATCCCTATTGTTAAAATAATTAGCATTCAATATAGGTTCACAGAGTTGACAAGGCATTTACAGTCTTGAGAATATAAGATCTCAGTTCCCACTTACCATCAAGTGGCCTATACGCTCTTCTGCCTTCTGTATTCATGCGCTTGGGTCTGACAAGAAAATCTTTATCGTTTTGTTTGTCCCTTTTAGTTACATATATTAAGTGTTTAAAAGCTCTTGAATACGAGTTGAGCTCTCTTAGGGTTCTAATATGCATAATGATAACGTAAACTATAAAAAATGATACCTATACCGTCCGGGGTGGGAAGGAGTACCTATACCGACAGATTGAAACCAATGATTCTAGTGCCTATTTGGACAAAAAAGTTATACAAATATGGCTCGGTAAAGCCTAATTTTCGAAATATTAAATTATTCAAGTAATTCATAAGTTGAAAAATCTCACGCCTTTATCGTATTTTGTTTTGTCAGAGTCGTTCGTGAAGTGTGAAGTTTTCTTTTTCACTCTTGACTAAGGCTTCGTTCACAAGGAAGTTCAATCGTGTTTTTTTTCAAGGCAGTTTTGGACCAATGTTGATATAACATTATTCAATCGTAAGGAATCCATGGTTAAAATCTGTCAGTATACTCCTTTCCCACCCTGTATATTATAATAATAATTGTGTAATCGGCATGACCTGCTATTCCAAACTATAATCTATATTACAGTACGGCTAGCACATGTTGTCCGCGACTTGTTTGTCGCTCGGGTCTCCCTTTCTACCTAGTCTCTAACGATAGAGACGCTCTGAGCGACAAGCGAGAAAAGACAACTTGTGCTACCCGTGCTGTTCGATATAGCCTGCTAACAGAAGTGCGAGTCGAATTTGTGCATCGATGGTTCCGTACTGCCACATAGTGGGTATTATTACATTCCGATTTTAATTTCATTTCGTTTTTTTTTGTATACAATAAAAAAGACGTTGAAATACAACGTTTCTTACATGGAGACCCCCTTTATTTTTTCATTGTCACCTTAAACTATTTTTGTTGTTATTACACACGGAATAGAAAAAACAGTAGAAGTAGCATGAGCTTCGCTTAGTATCAGACCTGTTGTCGCCAATACTCAAACTATCATAAAAACAACACGCCACCATGGAAAATGTTTTTGGTGCGGCTATCGTTTTTACACTCCAAAATAGCAAAATAAGGCATGCTTCTGGATTTATTTCCTATTTTAGAAATAAGTATCGAAATATCGAAATAAGCGATCGCGGCAAAAGTATGGTAGCTTATGCGGAACTCCTCATAACTTGCCACACGTTACACGCCCTTTACACTTCTACTGTTTTTTCTGTTCTGTGTTATTACATCTGCCTTAATAACACAATCTGAAAAAATAACCCGCTATCTGTAACGGTTCAAAAGATACAGCTCTTTAAACTTAGGATGAACAGTAGGACAGCGTAGGTAGGTATATTAATTAAGGTTCCTTTGGGCTCCCTTTGCGTACGGAACCATAAGAAGAAGCTAACTTGATCTGACAGCGAATGACTTTATTGCATAAAGTGTCCACACACGCAAAAAGCAAAATAATTTTCCAAACCAAACATGGCGCCGACTTGACATCACAGAGGTGTTTTTTCAAGGCAACAAACACGTCCTCGCAATAAGTTCATCCATCGTTAGCTACTGAAAAAACATCCCTGTCGGCTTCAACGAACTGGCAACGTAAACACACAACTGCAGAGAGTAACGAGCCAATCACAGAGCGGGGAGTCATGGCAAATATTAAACATCTCAAGGGAATTTGCGAGGAAGCTGGGGCGAGTTGGGCGGAATTGTTCTTGTGTTAAGTCAACTGTTATTGTTTTTTTTTAATGTTTGTAGGTTCAGGTGGTTGTTGGTTTTGCAGGATATTTGATTATTTTTTTAACGGTATTAACTACAATAAAGTTAATAAAATTCCACTGCACACAGGACACTATTCACAAACTTTAATATGATGTGAATATCGAATTTCAGCCGCCAACTAAGTATTTCGTTTTTTCGAATATTTGTTAGTTTTTTTTTTAAACCGTTTAACTTTCCTAGATTGTAATAGAACCTACCCTATAGGTTCTGTAAACATTTTGAAAATTTTATGGGTTCAGAAAAACATATTTTATAAATATTTTATGATATATGAAAAGATTTTGTAACTTATGATTTTTCGGACAAATTAAACCGTTGGAAAGCTAAACTTCGTTCTTGCGATAAGATATCATTAACAAATACCTAGCTTAAATTTGAAGGGAATTCACGGAAATAACATTTGTAAGGATTTTAATATCAAAATGGAGTAGGCCTTGATGCAATGAACTATTTCTTATCACTCAGTGCATCGGAGCCAAGATATTAAAATATTGATACTTACACGTACTTTTATTACAGTCGAGCTCTTAATTATGTGTACTTCAGTACTTTGTCACGCTAATCGCTGAGAGAATTCATATATGTTCATATATTATAATAATAATGTATATTTAGAGGTCCTCTAAACCTTTACAAGAAAATTATTCGTCACCGTTGAAAAAACTATGACCATAATCTCCACACAATACCCAATGCCTTTTTATCTAAACAGCAAGTAATATACACACTGACACACAAAAATAAATAGCAACAGGTTTGTCATAAAATATAATTCCTTTTTTATTTGCATACAACGGCAGTACGAAATTAAAAAAATCTCCCCTAAATTAAACACATTTCAATCCGAAGAATTTAATATCACTCAAAGTCGCCAAAACATTGTTCCAATTTCAAACTTTAATATTGCCAAATTCATGACGTCACCTATTATGATATTTAGGGCCTGTTTCACAATCGACAAGTAAATTAATGTGCCAGTTAAAGATTGCTCTCTCTTTGTTTATGTTCAAGTGTAAGAAAAGGAAAGGGCTAAATTTATGTGTCAGATATGCTTTACTTGACGTTTGTGAAACAGGCCCTTAATAGACAACAAAACAAAGCGTTTACAAGCGAGCATTCAATAAACAAGTTATGATAACTCAAATTGGAAACTTCTGGAAATCTTGCAAATTAAATTGCCAGTTAAAAACTGATGCCGGGGAAAACACAATGCTTAATAAACTTTTGTTTGCAACAAGCTCTTTAAAAGGCGTATTTCTCTTTATCTCTAGGGTTGCCAAGTTATTAAAGTTGCAACATCAAATAATTTAATTTAAAAATTATTTAAATTACAGGGAAAGAACGTATCACTTAAAAAAAATGGTCAAGTGCGAGTCGGACTCGCGCACCGAGAGTTCCGTATCGCCGTACAGTAGGTATTATTATATTCTTATTTGATTTCGATATTATATTCTAATCGAATCGAATCAGCGCGAGTCCAACTCACACTTGACCATTTTTTTATTTGTTATTTGTCTTCACCCAAAAAAATCTATTATCGTTCAAAAGATACTCTAAAGTTAAGACGCGGGCGACACTCAAGAACTCTTCGACTCTATCGGCCATCTGCATCTGTTATATTAAGGGCATCATAAGAAGGGTCAAAGCACCATAACGTCAATGGAATATGCTCGGAAATTCTTTCAAAGTTTTTTACTCATTCAGTCTTGTAACTATAAAAACATATTTTAGAAACATGACAACCCTAAACATTCCGCATCATTTTCCCGATGCCTGCTGGTTACGTGTTCAAACAGTTTCTTCGATTTACCTTTGTTTTTGATAAACATCACGAATCGGGGCCGCTTCTGTGTTTGAGAGGCTCGATTACTTTGTTATACGTAAGCAAACGGTTTTGTATCTGTTGTTTTACCGCGCGAATACAACTTCAAAGTATATGAGTTTCTATAAAGAATAAAATAAATAAATATCAGGAGACAATCTACATACACACACACATACATACATACCTTCACACCTGTCTCCCAATGGGGTATGCAGAGACTATGGAACGCCAGGTGCACCGGTCCAAACATACAACTTTCGCTTCCTCTACATTCATCAATCTCTTCATGCGCGTGCGTCAGTTTCGGGTGCTTTTGATTAGGTCCTTATTCAGTTCATCGCGAATCTCTGCGACACTCTGCGTATTAATCGCTAGTCGTGATCCTGACAGGCTCAGTGATATTTTATATTTAGATACGTTATGCTCATACTAAGCGCATTCAAAACCCGTCACCAATTACTGACAGTTGCTACGTTACCATTGTTACCATATTCCTACAGACAAAAACGGCAATCCGTAGCGAACGCTATTGTTAGAAAGAGATAAATAGTTGTTTCAAATTGCTCGCCATTCCCGCCAAGACAAGTGCTCGCCCTCTCACGGCCGTCCTTATTGCACTCCTGCGATATCTATCTAACTTTACTGTTTTTGATGCGTGCGTGTCAACGGCCGCGGCGCAACTGAACAGTAGTCAAACGGTTGTAAGGCAATTGCCTTCCTTTTTGAGGAACGCTTTTGAGCGCAGATGACGTATCTTAATATAAACTATCATTGGACAGACTGTATTACTGCTGCACTAGGTGGATGATGATTTCACCTTTTGACCTACTCTATGATTCGTTTGGCAGCGGGTCCGAAGCGTCGTTTAGAGGCTCCTGAGGTTGTTGAAGTATGATGGAATGTGAACACTGACTTGAGATTATTACATTCTTTATAACTCTAGAAATATAGTACTAGTGAGAGAATACAAAAACGCGTCCGCACGCAGCCCTTTGATATGAAGCAAGTCATGATATAATTGACTGTTCGATAGACAATACAAATCAATAGACATTACTAATTCATCATTTATATTACACTCTAAAATCTAATTCAAGACCTAAATCCTAACCTCAACGGGCGCGCATTCGCTGTGATTGCTGCATTTTGGTTTAAGTGTAGGTATTTTTATCAATAAAAGTTACGGTTTACCCTTGAATCGCCGACACTCATTTCACCGAATTTTAATTTCATCGCATTTTCATTTCATCGAACAGCCATTTCCACAGGAGTTTTAATTTTTTGTTGGTCACAGTTCTAACGTATGCTTAGGATAACCTAGAAGCAATAAGGTTTCAGCAGAAATTAGCTTTCGATGAATTGAAAATTCGATGAAACAACGCATTCGTGAAATGAGTGTCGGTGATTCAAGGAGCACCCAAAAGTTACCCTAATATTACTGGTTACACGAGTTCTCATTCATGTTTCTATGAAATAATGTTAAAATAACGAAATGAATCAAGATGAGAACTGTCAAATTTTGGTATTTAATTAGTATTCGAGTATAGTTCAGCAGCAGACAAGGCCGTAAATATTGAGACGGTACGCAATGACCAAATAAATAAAACATGTTAATCTTCGATTAACAGTCTCACACAAATTGACCTTCTCTCAAAATAAGCTCTAGTTAGGCTTGTATTACGGGTACTAGTCAACGACAAACATACTTATATTGTCTAGAGAAATACATAGGTCTTGTACAGAGTTTTTTTTGAGATGAACTTCCTTGCTGAATTTACTTCGCCAAGGGTCAATGGGTTCAAAAAGTAATGGTGTTTTGAATGAAAGAGCTTCAAATGCATATTACGAAACTGTTTGTATCATTTGTAATGTTCAAATAATTCGTAATAGTTCAAATTGAAAAAATATTATTTTTAACTTACAAGAGAAGTTACATGAAGTATTCAAACTTCATATTTTTCGAGAAATTAAACAAAATCTTTTGAAAACTCTTTAAAAAAAAACATGGTTCTATTCTACTAGGTAAAACCATATTGCTTTTGGCATGTTATCGTATGGTTTTTAAATCGACCTCCATTATTTTCAAGTAAAGAGCTAACATAACGTTGATACTACCATAACGTTTCAAAAGCAATATTGTTTTACAGACTAGAATAGAGCCCTAACGGCTGTGTTCGAAGTTCGAATGTAAACTCGCTAATGCACTTACACAATGTAACACAATACAATGTAGTTAGCGGTGATCGATTCCACTAACAAATGGAGCAACACATTTGCACTTTCAATTGGTCAGCCAGAATTTAACCGTTTCACTTTCATTGCAATGTGTTAGCGGCGATTCGAAACTGCCGTGAATTCAGTTTGCTGTTAAACAATGTTTCATATAGGTACGTTTTGTTTTGAAACCGCAAGACACTTAAAGCATTTTTTTTGCAATGTATTCTAATTTAACGCATTAAAAAGGAGTGCAAATAAAAAAAAAAATTTTGTTAATCGTTGTTGGCAACTGTACTTTTTGTACCATCATCAGACTGTTGCTTTCTTCTGACTCCGTCATCAAAACAGTTCTTAAACGAAATAATTATAATACAGGGTGTTAGGCAGAAGGTTCGACAAACTTCAGGGACTAACTCTGTAGGTCATACTCATCAACTTTTGCTATGGGACCAACATCCAAATCGCGAAAAAGAAACAGCTGTTCCATACATTTCGGCTGTTTAGCTCTTAAAGTTTGTATGGAACAGCTGTTTTTTTTTCGCGAACCTTCTGCCTAACCCCCTGTATATCAAATTTCACTTAAATCCAACAACATATACGGTATTCCTAGCTTTTTAATAGCTTTCGTCTGGCTATCGCTATCACGCTTGCACTCGCAACTGACAGTATATTTGTCACTCGTGTGTCATATAAAAACGAAGATTGCCGATCGATATTAAGAACATGGTAGCACTGTACTGGTTTATCACAGGCATTATAAACAAAAGTTTGTAAAAAAAAAAAATTGAAAAAACCTGACATATAGATAATTACTTATATTTTATGGGAAAAATAAAATGAAGTGTTCATTATTTACAGTTTTTGAGAAATAACAAAAAAAACTTAGAAAATGTGTATAAAAAATTAAGTTAGTCATAATGGACCATATAGCATAGAAAATAAAGTTCATAACAAAATGAATATTTTCTTTTGCATTTACTAATAAAAATAGCTTAAATACGAAACCCTCGGTGCGCGAGTCCGACTCGCTCTTGACCGTTTTTTATATATTAACCCCCTTATTTGTAAACTCACTAAGTATAACACTATTTTAGTTAAATAATTCTTTGTCCCTTTTTGTCAAACTTAAATGTCATAGTAACAAATAAAACAAAGCATATTTCAAGAACACGTTAGTTATTGCGCGTTTACGACACTGGTGTAAATAAAAGTTATATCGTTCCGTGAAAAACCTTGCCAAGTTTTTTTAATGAAACCCGACGCGAAGCGAAAATCCTGAAAAGGCCCGCGGCGTCAAACCCGACTGTAAGACCTCGCTGAACACCTGAGGCGGTGCGAGGTCGGTTAACGTTTTTATTATTATGCTGTGTTTTAAACCTATATAAATAAAAAAGAATCGTCGAAATGTATGTACAGTACCCCAACGAAAATGTTAAGCACTTTAGTGCGTTGTCATAGTAAACTTCAAACAGAACATCTAATGACGCACATGACAATGACAATGATATTCACAATGACAAGGTTCTAAGTATGCTCAAAATTTTGATTGGGTGATTGTACGCGAATAACTTGCGAACGACTGCACCAAATTGGCTAATTCTTTTTTTATTATGTTTGTTAATATCAGGACAAGGTTTGTATGACAGAAAAAAACCACCTGGAAAGTCAGAAGTTTGCAGTTGGGGCGAAGCCGCGGGCGGGCAATAAGTGAATAATAAATATCTGGAGACAATCTCGCATAAATTGATCAAGTCTCAAACAAAGCTCGGGGTTTGAACGATCTATGTATCTCTCTATATACTTAAGTATGTTTATCGTTGCATAGTACAAGCCTAGAGCTTAGTTTGGAACTAGGTCAATTTGTGTGAGATTGTACCCTGATATTTATTTATTAGTTCTGCCAGCGTCTACGTCCGCGTACATTTTGTAATTGTGTGATCCCAGGGCAACCGTACATTTTCTTGGATAAAAAGTAAGCTAGGGGCTATTCCAGACTCTGATCCAAAATTCATTCCAATCCTTTCAGCCGTTCTGGCGTGATTGAGTAACAAACATCCAAACTCACGCATTTATAATATACTAGCTGTCCGTGCCCGGCGCTGCCCGGGTGTAATTTTTTTAACCTTATGAAATATACTATTCTAAGATCTACACACTACACACACAAAATTTCATAAGAATCGGTCAGGCCATTTCGGAGGAGTTTTGTTACAAACACTGTGACACGAGAATTTTATATATTAACTAGATTAGTAAGAATTATTTATTTATTTATCTTAGCAATTTCTTCGTTACTCTATTGTTTTAGTATTCCTTTCTTTACTAATTAGAATTACAGATATTACGAGGTGTTCTATAAACGTTAAAGTAAGTACGGTAAATCGTTCACTGGCCATCAATTTTATAATACTGACACTATTAGTAACGGTACTTTAACAGTACTCTGGATAATATCTCGGGATCTGGTTTATCCTTGAATCACTCATTTTAGTGAATGCTGTACTTCGCAGAATTTTCATTTTATTCACAGGCATTCATTATTTACACGTGCAGAGGGTATATTGTCTAACGCACTCGGAATTACGATAGTTTTCATTTTGAAAATCGAAGGCTTGTCTGTATACAAAATGAAAACAATTGCTCCACTTTGAAGCTAGTTGCGATTGCGAGGGCGTTAGACAATAAGCCCTCAAGTCACAGGTATTACTTAACCTTACCTACGTAACCCATGCTTAGAATAACCTAAAAACAGTAAAAACAATAAGGTTTCAGTAGAAATTAGTATTCGAGGAAAACAAGAGGATGCTTGCTTATTTATACTCAATACAGGTCATCATCATCATGTCAGCCTAAAGACGTCCACTGCTGGACATAGGCCTCAAGGTTTGCCACAAGGACCGGTCCTGCTCCGCTTGAATCCAACGGTTTTCCGCAACCTTAACCACGTCACCGGTCCACCTTTTAGGAGGCCTACCCACGCTACGTCTTACGGTACGCGGCACTTCGAGAATCGGCCCATCGGCCATCTGTTCTGCGGGCGATGTGTCCCGCCCACTGCCACTTAAGTCTTACAATTCTTAGGGCTATGTTGGTTACTTTGGTTCCCGCGCGGATCTCCTTATTTCTGGTTCCGTCGTGCAAAGAAATTCCAAGCATATCCCTCTCCATTGCCCTTTGAGTGACCTTGAGCTTTCTTATGAAGCCCATCATTACAGGTAGCTCACGTTTATCTGTTGTTAATACTTTAGTGTAGTGAAGGAAGTCCAAACACACGCCTACACGCGCCTATCCATTTTTGTCCTCCGCTTACTTTCGTCATCCCGCTGTGTAACTTTCAGCTTATCCCCAGCGATTTCAGTAATTAACGCAAATTCATCGGGATTCTACTCGAGCACGTAATGTTTACAGATTTCGCTAAGCCCATTCGTTGCGTCACATGCGACAGTTTGGGCCAATGTTTGGGCAAACAGTCGATTTAGGACAAACATTTGAACCCGGGTAGGTATGACGTTAGAGCATTAGTTATTAAGGTTTAAGCTAGTAGATTAAGACGCTGTAATGTACGGTGGAATGGGGTCGCTACCTTTTGGATTCGCAACCGCTTTACCATTTGGATTTCTGATTGTTTGGTTATTTTTAGCAAATTGGTTATTTTAATTATTTAAAAAATAATGTCGAGTAAAATGGTTTAATTCTACTTAGTTTATTTAGACTTAGAAGTTCGCCCCAAAACTTGCGATTACACACCTAACTCCATAAATCCTTCTAAATAAATATTCAAACATAGAAATTTTATTTGCTTAAACCACTCTTAAGTAAGTCAGTAAATAAGTAAGTAAATCATTTATTTACAACAATAACACACGGACAAAAAAATTACAATAAAATAAAGGGAAAGAGACGGATCAACATCAACATATTCTACTGCGAATTAACATTACCTACGAGTACATGCAAAATTACAAATTCCACGGTTCGGTTAACTCATAAACCTCTTTTAGATCGGTCGTTCCGTAGATCGATAGTCCAAGGGCCGTATTTATGAACCATCTAGAGTCACCTGTCTCGAAATCTCTAACCTGTATTAAGACGGAAATCTCAAGAGTTTAATATGGATCTGGAACAGCTGTTTTAGTTTTCGGTAGATCCCCTACACCCTGTATAGTAGTCTGAAATATTCGTAACATCAAAGGTTATTTTTATTTGTCAACAGAACTACCCCCAGAGAAGCCGACGATAAAGGCCGAGAAAGGGTGGTACGCCTCGGGGGACTCATTGCGGGCGCAATGCTCGTCGCCGCCGGCGGACCCTCCTGCCAACCTTACCTGGCTGCTCAATGGACGAGATGTAAGTTCTTTTTTGTTTTACTACGTTAAGCTATGATCAGTGATAATGTTTTTTAATCCAGGACTCAAAGTCCTGGATTAAAAAACCATATCACTTAATTTAATGTTGCATAGTTGCATCAATATAGAGAGACGCCACACAAGCGTTTTCTGTGCGTTGCGTCGTCGCTGCGTTGTCCTACATATAAATTAGAACGACATGCCACACGACGCGTTGAAACGCTTGCGTCGCTCTGTTGAAATCACAGCTTTGCGACAACACAACGCTCTAGCAACGCTCGTGGGGCATTGTTTTTACCCACGCGTCTTTCAAAGCAGGGCATTCTGCTTGTAGTGCATAAGTAATCATAATTCACATGAATATTATATTTATGTAATATATCAAAGTTAACAAGCACGCGTAACCACTGATCCACGATTTCTAGATACAATTTTATACTCGTTAAAACGTCTGTTTTTATTTTCAAGACAAGTAATCGATCTGGATCAGATATCCATTTTCTATCGGCACGGCAACGGTTCGTTCGCAGAATATTGTGGCTTGGTTGTTTGCGAAGATAAAGCAGATTAGCAGGAACGTGACGAAACGGGAGAGTAAGCTCGCTCAATGATGTCCTTGCGTATTGGATTCGTGTTAAAGTGTCGTCACTTTGTGCTGTTCGATGTGGGGGGAAAAGGGCAACCTGTAATTTCTGCCGTGATATATCTATAATGCCGTTATCTATCAAATACTTGTTTTTTAATTCGCTAATATAGATCGAAAGAGATTTTTATTCTCATTTATTTAGCATCAGAAGTAAAAAATGAAACTGATGTCGGATAACGGCATTATAGATATATCACGGCAGATTTGCAATCATTAATTGTTCCAATTTAATTGGGTATGATAATTTATTTGTTTATCGCTAGAACAGTAGAATATTAACATAGGTATGTTTAGAGTTGTATTAAATTGCGCATGTTTCCTTGTATTATATAAATATGCGCCCGACCGACTAGGAGTCGAAGTGGTCGCCATGGTCGAAAAAGGTCGGAAACATCATCGTCATCATCATCATAATCAAAAATATGAAAAGATCTGAACCCCCATTCTACGCGGCAATAAGTATTGCTGTGGTCATGACGTTATCGTATTGTCAACGTTACGTTAGCTCTTATTTACCTACTTAACCTTAAAATGGCAGCCGAGTTAAAAACAATACGGTAACATGTCAAAAGGAATATGGTTTTACCCAGTAGACCGGCTGGGACGCTAAGTAGCACAAGTTGTATTTTCTCGCTTGTCGCTCAGTACGTATCTATCGTTACTGACTAGAAAGGGAGATCCGAACGACAACCAAGTCGCGGGCAACTTGTGCTAGCAGTGTAGAAAATTGAATTCTGCGTCGTATAACATTTAAAATAGTCTTATACTTTACAGTTTACGTACTTTAATAATTATTAATAAACCTAACGTGGCTCTGGTAAACAGTCAATCAAAGCTGGTTTCTTGAAATTTGACGTATGAATGTTCTGCTTCTATTGGCCAACAAACTGAATCACGTGTTTGTTTATTAACAGTATAGGTAGGTAAGTTACGCGTTCCAAATTCGAACCCATTGAAGAATATCTGACCCGTAAATAAATCGTAAATAAAATAGTTAAAATACTTTAAAGTCTCAATGGGGCCGAAATCGACCCTCGGGGTCGACTTGCATTCAATATAATACAATTTTTGCCGGAAAAAGATTCAATGCACTGAGCATTTGTTCTGTTCAGTTCAATCCAATTTGTTCAAACATGAACGAGGGTATTGTGTGGAAACGCTGAAAAACCTGGTCCATTTTATAAAATTCACTTTATTCTGTAAAAGTACTGAATAAAACTGGCGAATCCGATTGAGGAAATTTTGTCGAAAGCGAACAACGGTGTAATTGCTCTGAGATGTGTTTATAGTATTATTTAAATTGGTTGCCGGATTTACACGGCTCCAGCAGATAAAAAAGCATTGATTTTAAAGGCGGAGTGCAGTATACAGGATGTATTCAACGACGACTTTCCGCTGCAGGGGGCGCGTTTGAGGTTACTGCGCCACCATCAGTTCTAGTCACCCTTGGTGTTAATAAGCAAAATGCTTTCCCAAATGTTGTCATTTTTGTTCAAATTATTCAAAATAATACAAATTAAAAGTCTTAAATAAATTATATTTATTGTGTGGTTCGACAATGTTGTTGTTGAAAATCAGAAAATAGACCGGCCCTAGGTTTGAGCCTTGGGGCACACCCGTTTTAATGTGTCACAAATTAAGACATGAGAATTAAAAAATGTTGAGTAGGTATACAATTCTAATTCAAATGTATTTTTAATTAAGTGTCAGGCGATGGAAGTTACAAACAAGGACTGGTGGCGAAATTATAAAAAAAAGCGTGCATTGCATGTGTACCGATAGTATCTTTAAAATAAATGTGTTTTGTAATAACTCGACCCAAACCGTCGCTAAACAACGGCCTACGTCAAAACAAAACCTGCTAAGTTCCACTCAGTGAAAGGAGCTATAGGAGTTGTATAACTCTGTCTCTTGGAACTTGATAGTTTTTGACAGCTTCTAATGTGACCATTAAATATTTACATCTCTAAAATGTTCCTGTTGTCCATAACCAAAAGCAATTCGAAGTGAGAACTCGCGGACGACTAGTTTATGACGTTGATACGTCACCATTTGTTTAAAACTTCCCAAAACGTAAGGTACAACTGTTATTTGCGAAAAACGTTCGCGATTTATCACAAACTCAATCGTGAGCTACGCTTGTTTTCGCCGAGTTCAGTACCAAGTTCTGGAGAGTAACGACAGGTTCTCGAACGGTCCATCCGGCCATAGATCTGTGAGTGGGAAGTTAATGTAGGTACTCGTAGGTTAGGGAACGTGGCCATTATGTTCATGTCATGAGTGATATTATAGGCTATGTGCGTCTTATTATAAAATTGTCCTAAATTGTGCATATACCAAAGCTTATTAAAAAAAAAAACTGCAAATTTATTATAAGCATGAAATATGACTCAAGACATTATTATTGTATCACTTATGAAAAATATCATATTTTTATTTTTATTATTTTGAAAGAGTTACTATGGTAACACTTAGCGGCGGTCACTTAAGCCTTTTTTCGCGTTCAGTTTAAAAGTTCTGGAAGTTATGAAACTTACAAATTGTTCGGATATTTTTAACTCTTAGCTGACCTTTGTAATATATTTCACAAGTTTTAAAGGCGGATGGTTTTTAAGTTAGCCGTGAGATGCAAGCAACTAAATTGCACTTTAGTTGTTTAATGCATAAATTAGAAAATATAATCGTGTAGAAAAGAGCAGCCATGTTGTTTTCTTTAGAAACTCTCTTTACAACTTGACGGATGAATTATTAACCGACATATTTACGTTGTCTCGCTTGACTCAAGCTGAACAAGGGAAATGCAACTAGCTAGTTACGTATCTGGTTTAAAATAACAACAAATATAATGAGCACCAAAACTATCTTTGTGACCTAAATTTAGAAAATCGCCACCAAATTAAGTTGCTTCTGTAGACCAAATTTAATAAACGACTACCAAATTTTAGAAACATTTCAAGCAGGAACAGTCTCGCTCTTTGATCAAAACCAAAATAATATCGATTCTGTTAAAGCGATTTTTTTTTTGTACGACTCTTCTAAAGAGCTGGTTAATAAAAAACAGGTTTCCGACCCCTGAATCTGAAATGAATACGAAATAATATGTGATAGAAAGGGAAGCACAGAGTAGGCACGTTCGAACTGCCTAAACGCTGTTTTTTTAGGTTTTTTAAGCACCTTTTCTCCTTGTACTTTTGTATATTGATGACAAGGGCATATCAGGTGGCACAGTGTAGGGTTCCGTAACCATAACTATAAACATAGAGAAGTATTTTTACGCGTTTTCGATCTTTGCCGCATAAATGCTAGTACTTGATTGAAATAGGGAAGAAAGTGGCTTCAATCTGAAGTTACAAGGTCCCGATGCCAGTTAATAACACTACTCATGTCCTCGTAAGATCCGGCATATGTATAGGACTTTGTCAAAACGACTTTAAACTTAACTTAGCTGATAAGATTAGTTTCTGAACTATTGAAATTTGTCGTAGGCCTAACGAGAAAACATTCCCGCCCTGCTACAAAATTTGACGTTCAATGACGCAATGCGATGTCAATGCGATATTAATGAAACGGCAAGGTAACGTAACACTTATTCTGTAAATCAATATCCAAAATAATTTTATCAATGCTTTTTATGTATGAAAACCCTTCATATATTGAAGAAAAAAGAAAGGCCTTTGCTCGGTAATAGACCTTTAGAAAAAATACCTTGTCTTTGGGAAAAATATCATCTAAGTATTTTATTAAGTTCTAGCGATCTGCCCTCGCTTTTCTTCGGATTATGTGAGTTTTCTGTAACACCAGCACTGCAATATATTAAGTATACATACACACAAAAACCTTTCATGAAAAAATATCTAACTGATCGTGAAAATAGCATCAAAATCCGATGCGTAGACTGAAAGACAGACGAGGAAAGCTACTTTGTTTTATACTTGATAATGAAGATGTGTATTTAATATTGGTTGTAGAATTTGTCGAAGACGGAAATATAATACTATTATAACTATACTCGTAGTTTGAAAGCGGAACCCTCCAAAAGTGAAATTTTGGAGTAAGAATTATAATCAGCTTCTTCCTTAAATCCCCAAAAAACTTAAATCAATCATGGAATTTAACAGAAGTCCCTTTAAAAACAAATAAAAACAATTAAAAAAGAATCTTCACAATATTTTTCATTCCAAACGGAAAAATAATGAACTGGCCCATGTTTTTGTAAAACCTTTCACAAGGTTAACTGGATGATGGGAAAACAAGGGGATTTGCGGGAAAATAACCCCTTTTGTCCTAATGCCCAACGGTTGACGAATTAATCCGAATTCGTCGGTTATTTTTCGGATCGTAGGAAAATGAAATATTTCTGTCGACAACGACCAAGAAGTTTTAGAATGTTTATTTTTAGTTTGAGACCGTGTCTAGGCAGTAAATAAGACGAAAATTATGTATGGCGCAGCCTGGAAGTTTATTTATTATTTATTCAAACTTATTTGCACAAAATACAATAAAGTACAAAAGGCGGACTTAATGCCTAATTGAAGTTGACAGGGTTTAGTGGTTTAATGGATAGGTAGCGTTAAATATCAGCCCCAAATTTTACCCTGTTTGGTACATATCGATAGATGTAGCTTCTGTTATAAAAAACTAGCAGCTCGCCAGGGGCTTCGCCCCGCTGCAAATTTCTGACTTTCCCGGTGCATTTTTCAATTATTTTGTTTCATACAAACCTTGTCCTGATAATGACGAACAGAACAAAAAAGAAATCAGCCAAATCGATTCAGCCGTTCTCAAGTTATAGCGTGACCAGGAGAAATAGGGGTTATTTTTTATGTATATAAATTTTAAGTATATTTATCATAATATATCAGTAGCTATTTATCTGAATACACTTTTTTGAATACCTTCATACCTACCTACTTTATAGTAAATAATAAATGAAATCATTTACAAACACAAACATTTCTTTTTTTTTTGGATCGTTATTATAGCGATAAGACCGCCTCCATAATATGTACATTTTTTTTCAAAGTCACATGTCTATGTGATTTGTACAATTAAGAGTATTGTATTGTATGATGATGATTGTAATGTATTGTACAGTCGAGTTCATAAATATGTATACACTTTAGTACCAGTACTATTTAATGTCATGTTTATACTGCCATATATGAAAATATGAACTGGACTGTACCACAGTTTAGATCTTTATAATGAACTGACACCCGCGTATTCACAAACATCACTATGAGGTCTCACAGTGCTCACGAACGCACAGGGTGGTTCAAATCGTCTTATAAACAAAAGGTCGGTCAAAAAGGACCAATCACAAAGCTGTATTGAACGCAGTGCGTTTACTCAGTAAAGGATCCCTTAAGTGTTAAACTATATTAATGCGAAAAAAAATCGTCGGTCTTAGGCAGGATTTGAACCTCTGGCCTCTGGCTCTCCGGGCCGATGCAGGCGCATTACCAATTATGCCACCAAGACCCTACTTAAGATCCACGAAATTAGTAATCGCTTGCTTTTCATACTCGGAGGGTATGGTGACGCCATCTATCGTTGTTTATTAACAAACGACACTCATGTTTCAAGTTACATTGAAATTAGCATGGGTACAACGGGCCACTTCATTCTTGCATCGGCCCGGAGAGCCAGAGGAGATGTAGGTTCAAATCCTGCCTAAGACCGACGATTCTTTTCGCATTAATATAGTTTATAATTTCGTAAACAGACGTTTAGCTGTTAAATTTAAAAATCCCTTTATTGTTGTTTGTGAATATGGGTGTGAGTCTCTCTCCTGCTATAAATAGTAAACATGGCCTGTTACAGTCGTATGATCAACATACTCTTTGTATTGCTAATTCTATTCCTTCCAATAGTCATTGGCCTCCCGAACCGTCGTACCGTATAATGTTCAGGGGCTCTACTTTGAAATCAGTAATTCGAACTTCGGATCGCCCCGTCACTTTCTTGGGAATTAGTGGCGCGTCGAGAGCAAAAGGGATAGCAATAGACGAAGTTCGAATTACGGATTTCAAAGTAGAGCCTCAGGGAGGTCGTCGTTAGAATCGTAAAAGTCGTCGCCGGTGGGTTTATGGCACGTTCGAGAACCATAGACGGGCTTATGATGGAAAAAAATATACCTTCTTTATTGTGAATCCAGTAATGGTGAGCTAGGTGATGTGGTTTTCGGTTTGCCGATTTATAAAGTGGCTTTTGTAAACTGTGTTTCATAAAGCAGTTCGCTTTTTGCAGAAACCTACTTACTACTGATTCACTTCAGATTTAGAGAGAATATTTGGTATAAATACATTAGTTTTTCATATTATATGTACAGTCAAGGAATTTAATTGTTGAGCCACTATGGAACCCTGTCATAATCAAGTCAAGCCACAAGAAGAAATTACGCCAAAATTAATGATAAACGTCATGCGACAGAGTTCCATAGTGGCTCATCAATTAGAGTCCTTGACTGTATATTCACGTTATAGTCATAAATTGGCCAAAAGTGTAGGTTCAAATTAAAAATTCAAACATACTTGAGGAACCACGGCTGTTTGCTGGCTGTTTCATTTCATTTCCTAAACTAAAACTTAGTACGAGCCAAATTTTCGAAATGCGTTTTTTTACATCATTGTTCCTTCAATTTTGAGCTGCGTTTATTGCTAAAACACCCAGAGTTCTATTGCGATTGTGAATGAAAGTTATAGGAAATTAAAACCTATCTACACTTGCTACTTGTCGATGCCAAAATGCAGCATAAATTTTAATCCAATAACTCTGAAAGCAATTCCTATTTTTTTTTTGTGTTAGTGAAATTCTGAAGGTGTACTTGTAAAATTGATATTTCTCGTATACGTGGGCTTGGATAATCTAAAAAAGTCATTCTGAAAATTCATGCAGCTTTGTCAAAAATATATTTGGATAATATTTATCAACTAACTAATGAGACGTAATGATTATTAATGAATACAATTATTTTTATTTTTTATTTTATTTTATTTCATAGGTACAAAAGCATGATGTAGATCAAGACATTCATGACAAACTTAACTTAGTAAAATCATTTAAGAGATCACAACACAATTATATTCGTACACGACATACTACTTATATTTATAACATACCATAATGCTCATGCATTTCATAACTTAATACTTTTTATTAGTTTTTTTAGCCCGCGACTTCATACGCGTAGAATTAGTTCCCCGCTACTTCCCCTATTTATTCCGTTGAGGGTCGATTTTCGGAAAATCCTTTCTTAGTGCTCATTTACATCATGAAGGGAACCCCTGTACCAAATTTCAAGTTTCTAGGTACAGTAGTTTCGGCTGTGCGTTGATATATAAGTGAGTCAGGTTTGCCTTTTATATATATAGATTTGTTGGTTTGTCTCAGCATCGTCATCGATTTCATGAAATTACCTTAATCACAGAATTAACTGCATTTAAGTCTACTTTAGCAAACAAAAAGTACTTACGTGAAACATTGTTCTAGATTAATCACACAATATAAAACACACATAGTATAAAACAAAGTCGCTTCCCGCTGTCTGTCTGTCCCTATGTATGCTTAGATCTTTAAAACTACGCAACGGATTTTGATGCGGTTTTTATAATAGATAGAGTGATTCAAGAGGAAGGTTTTTATGTATAATAAATGCTGGTTTATTGTACGGGTGTTCCAGAAAACTCAAATAAACCGAAGCGAAGCGAGGGCGGGTCGCTAGTGTAAAGGGGCTTCTAAACGGGCCATATTTTCACTGCAATATGTGGCCGGCAACTATTGGTGTCCCGCTCTTACTCGTATGTCAGAGAAAGACACCAATAGTTGCCGGCCACATATTGCAGTGAAAATATGGCCCGTTTAGAAGCCCCTTTATATACACCCCACTTTGCCTGTTTCCATTCAGTCCTTAAAATGTCGTTTTATCACAAGAAAATGAAACAGCTCACTCTCAGTCAAGTAGCTCTTTGTAACGATCCAAATTCTTCATACACCGATTGTGCCATTGTTCGACAAAATGTCATTTGGGCGAAAAGAGCCGTAAGATCGAATACTTGCGTCACAATAATTATTTTGGGACAAGGGCGTCCGATGACTTCCGTATAACAATGAATGTGTTATGTAAGATTTGGGAACATTCGGATATGTATTGTTTTGAAATGTACCTAAAGTTTAGGGTATACAGGGTGTCCCAGAAACCGACGTCAACCCGCCTAGGGCTGATAGAGCAGCGAAAAAGCTATCGATTTAACCCCTATGTATGTTAAGCGATTTTTGCTAGTTTCGGAGATATTGATCATTTTAATCTGAATTTTTGTAATTTTCCCTTATGCCCATTTCATGTTTTATTTTATAAGTTTTTCAGGGGTATCTTACATAATTAGAATCATTATGAATCAGCGAAGTTTTTAAAACTATTTGCCCGTTTTTTTTCAGTGCTTTTTTTGAGTTATCACGTAAAGTTGTTTTTTCTGAACAAAGTGAAAAGCAAACACTGGGATACCTAGTATGGAGAAACAAACTTTACGTAATTACTTAAAAAAAACCTGAAAAAAAACGGGGAAATAAGTTTAAAAATTGGATAGGTACCCTGTATATACACTTCAAGTGAGTTTAAAAAAACCAAGATTTATTATTACCGTAAAACTACACAACTATGATCCTAGGCTGCAACAATATTTAGTCCAATTTTCGTCATTACATTATTAATGCGCCTAAAATAGATTGCTCTAAACTTTAGCTATAATTAAAGCTGTCATATTTTTAGAATAATGTGATAAGTAAAATTGGATTATTGTTGTAGGCCAGGACATAGTTGTGTAGTTTAACGGTATTTCTAAATAATTATTTTCAACCAGCAAATCAAATAAGTAAATAAGTTTGACAGAATATTCACAAAGAAGAATCGGCCAAGTACGAGTCGAATACGCACATAAAAGGTTCCGTGCCACTTTAAAGATGTGTCGCGGTTTTTTTAAGCCTAGCTAGGAAGCTAAGTTTTATAAAAATCGGTTGGATTGTTTAAAGGATATCAGTTCTTATTGCAATTATAATGGTGGTTTTTATCTTTTATATAGTAATTTATATTATTAATAATATCAACCTAATAACCATATTTCCATCGATACACGAAATAATTAACAGTGTTACGTCGACAATGACAAGTGGCCGGTTGGATTCCCCGGTTAGTTGCCGATAGAGTCGCCCATGATTCAGTGCAGTGATCGGTCTTACCGGTACACTAGTGACGGTACCTATGTTGATATATCGATAGTTATAATTTAGATGAACAGTAGCCAGTAATATCGTATTCTACATTGCACTGAAAACGATGGAAATTGACTTTTAATGCCTTTATCAATTGAGACGTGTTATTATTGAGCAAAATGTGAATGTTAAAATTATTAATTAATGGTTGTTGAGCTTAAGTAAATAAAAAGAAAACAAAAGTGATTTATTGATTTGAAATATTCTGGTAGACTGTTTTATAGGTTCCATTGTCAATATCGAAAACCAAACATTTTATTAGGTATATCTTTAAAGACCCTGTTATCAACTAGAGACTATTTTTCACTATTTTTGGATTAAGTAGGCATTTTGGAAATAAGGGGAAAATGGTGTTCTTTAGTTTTGCAAATTATAATTATTTACAACTAAGTATGCTAAAATAAGAAAAACAAAGTTTTGACAAGCTTCTTCAATCGAAAAGTACTTGTTTTTATTTCTCATAAAAATATCAACCACAAAAAAAATTTACACACTTACATTATAGTAATATCAATCTTATTCGATATAATGTTCCGTTGTAAGACTACGTTCTGCAATAACGTCACAGTTTCGTACCTCGCGAGGTACAAAATAATGAACTGGACATGAGTGATCGCCGTCATCGGTCTTGCCGATAAACCGATCACTAGTGATGGGATACGGGCGTTTTAGATATCGATGTTATTGACAACATTTCGTTGAAAAATTATCGTAATTCAGCAAATTATATGACAAGTTATTTACCAAAATTCGTTGTTTTATTCATTTATCTGGACGTTTTAGCTGTGTTTAAACACATATAACTGTGTGACGTATGTAATAATTATTTTAATATTGAAATTCGCGTTAGTGCAAAACATTATTAGGTATATATTGATATTATATATGTATTGTATATATAATAATATATAGGTAATGTATAATATTATATTATACCTATATAATAATTATAATAGCGGAAAATGTATAATATATATTAACCACTTGTTTTAAATTCAACTGACTTAGTTTATACATCAAAGCGTGTAGAAAAAAAGAGTACCTACAGCCTTGTCATGATTATTTAAAAACAGCAGTTGTAAAATAACCTATATTTTTTAAATGCATGATTAAAATCCTTGGTTAAGTACCAATATAACCAAACGATGTTAAATTTAATCAATTTTAATCAACTGTTAAGTGGTTAACATCGTTTGATGAAATTGGTAGGTACTTACTCTCACAAGTTTTATATAATGTAAACATTTTTAAATAATTTCATTTTAATCACGCTAAACAGCTGTAGAGATTTAAATAAAAAACGGCACAAAAATAGGTACTCTAAGTCCATGTCTTGGATTTAAAACATATTGTAATTTTATGAATGAGCAAAGGCGTATATGAAAACAAATTAAGAATGAACCATTAACAAACATATCACTAATAGTATTCGAATTAAAACCACCCAGAAACTTGTTTTTTCGATCGCAAACACCAACGAAAATTTCCGCCCGCACAAATTCTATTTATCCAACAATGAAACACATCAAAAACCAACAGCACGGATAAACACGGTGGGTTTCCACTTACAACCTTCGGTTCGGACTCGAGCCACTCGAGTTATTTTCTTCCTAAGTGGTTCTGACAGCGGCAGGCGACGTGTTGAGTCACGTTTTGACATGTTAATTTGAACGGTTAGAATAGAATAGAATAGAATCATTCATTCGGCTATTAAAATATTGTAAAAAACAAATAATTATTATAATAGAGGTAAATAAAAACCCCCGATATAATGGTATTGCCTTCTTCCAAAGCTGATATCTCTTAAACGACCCCACCGATTTTCATGAAACCTGGCTCAAAACTACCGCTAGCAAACGTGCTTTCAAATAAAAAACACCGCATCCAAATCGGTTTACCCGTTTAAGAGCTACGGTGCCAAAGACAGACACACACGCACATAGCAGTCAAATTTATAACACCCCTTTTTTGCGTCGGGGGTTAGAAATAACCGAAATGGTGTTGGAAGACCATCACCACCACCACTATTTCGGCTGGCGCTCTGCGTGATACTGTGGCCCGGAGCCACAGCGCTGATTTTCAGCTGGACCCAAAAAACAACAAAAGAACTACAAAAATAACAAATCACTGCATACATTTTTATTCTGCAAATATTTTAAAAACACAACCCAGATTAACAATACAAGTAAAAATTTAAATCATCACAACAAAGTGAGAGCTAGCGTTCGAACCGGATCTCCTATTCCGTCAAGCGAGTGGTTACCACAAACATTCAGCTACTTTATTAAAATGGCAACACTATTATCTGTCAACCGAAGGATAAATTGTACGTCGGTGTTTTACATACAAGCTACAGGCCTAACCGAAAAAAAAACAATATTTAATTTTATAACTCTCGAGGTAATTTAAATGAAGAACAGATTACTAAGTGCAGTGTTCACCAACATTTAAACGGACGGTTAGCGGTTTGACGGTTGTCAAATGTATTGACTAACATCTGATTAAGACTTAACCGTCTGTTAAATTCTCGTCAGTAAATAAATATGCCAAATTACAGAAAAACCGTGGGTAGACAAACATGGCGAAACTATTAGCACACATATTTATAAACACCTATGAATATACAGTCAGGTAATATTACCCTAGCCTACCTAATACTGTGGCTTTCCCTCTCCGTTGCCCCACGATTTATATTGTTCTATTTTATTCGGTTTACTAACGCGTTCACGTTTAATCGTAACTGGTGCTGACGGCGGCGTGACGTCACGCGGCGTGTTGACGTGACGCGGGACGGTGGCGTGACAGGGCTGGCACGCCTGAATAACAAGGAATCAAATTGGGGTGTTAGGGCTTTTTTCTGAGAGGATTTTTCCGCGCGTGCGAAATTAGCCCGCAATACAGATACAATAAATTGTGATGTATTCAATATTGTGAAGAATACATATAATTATAAAGATTTTTAAATTTAAAAGAAACGTCTGTTAACGAAATTCTAAACTATGTTAAAGCGAAAAAATTTCGTCGGTCTTAGGCAGGATTCGAACCTACATCTCCTCTGGCTCTCCGGGCCGATGCAGGCGCATTACCAATTACGCCACGAAGACCCTACTTAAGATCCACGAAATTAGTAATCGCTTGCTTTTTGCGGAGAGCCAGAGGAGATGTAGGTTCGAATCCTGCCTAAGACCGACGAATTTTTTTCGCTTTAATATAGTTTGCATATAATTATGTCACAAATTGACTTAGTCTCTAAAGTAAGGGTACGAATCTAAGATCAACATACTTATATGGGAAAATAAATACTAACCCCCATACTAATAGACGTTGAGTAACGGTGGTGTAGCTAAATCATGCGTTGTCCTTATCTGTCAAATTCAAATGTCACAATGAGAGATAAGAACAATGCATGGTTTAACTACACCACGGTTACTTAACGTTTATTAGTAAGGGGGTAAATGTATAGAAATCATCCAAGGTGGAAGAAAATACTAGTCGAAATGTGAAAATGAGTCAATCTATCCATCTGTTTCTAATATTTTTACTTACAGCTGAATGGACTTTAAGTAAATTAAGTAGGTACCTAAGAAAATAGCTTGAGCCCCGAGCAAAGACAAATAATACTTTTTATACCAGATTTTTCAATAGTTCATTAAAGAATAAACATATTAAACGAATTAGACAAGGGTGACGTCACGAGTAACCGGGTACAGTCAAATACAAAAATATGTACATTGTACAAAAATATATATTTGTACAAAATTGACACTAAAACATTAACTTTAAAATTCTGCGTGTTAAATCCATTTTTTCTAGCAAGCTTTCGACAGCCCGGTCGAGAGATCGTGAAAAAGATTTTGAAACGGTATTTCGTTAGTTTTAGTTGGAATATTCACAAATTCAATCACGTGTGGGAAGTCCCCAACTGTCAATGGTGTCGCATAAATCTTGTTGCCTTTTTTAATGGCATAGAAAGGCAACAGCCGGTAGGAAATGAAGAAGAGAGACTTGATTTAGGAATGAATGGAGGAAATTTGGGGAGGCATATGTTCATGTTCATTATGGACAAATAGGATGACAACACTAATTTTGGACACTTTTAGCTGAAGGCACCACTAATGGACACTTAACTCTTAATTCAAAGATTATAAGGTTATAAATTAATAGATTGTCTCAAAATAAACGAATAACCCTTATCTTCTGAACCATAAGAATCAAGCGTCCATTATTAGTCGTTGTTCATCTTCGTACGCGTAGAATTAGTTTCCCGCTACTCCCCCCTTTCTTCCCGTTGGGGGTCGATTTTCGGAAAATCCTTTCTTAGTGCTCACTTAAATCATGAAAGGAACCCCTGTACCAAATTTCAAATTTCTAGGTACAGTAGTTTTGGCTGTGCGTTGATATATAAGTCAGTCAGTTTTGCCTTTTATATATATAGAAGATGAAGGTTTAATTGGGTTAGACTTATGACTGTCACAAAAGACGTGACCAGCGTGTCTGGATTCTAGTCCCTACTTAAGAATATTTTAATTGGAAACACAGTATATAATGTAAATGAATTTGTAAGTAGCACTATTAAATAATCCTCCTCCTTTTTTGAAGTCGGTTAATAATAAATAATATCTGTAAGTTGACATGTATTCTAGTGTACTTTATGTTTATGTAAATCTTAAATGTAATTAAGCATTGACGAATAATCTATTCTATTCTATTCTATTCTAAACTCCACACCTAGAAAAGCCGGTCGAAATGAAAATTCTGCAAAGTGATACGTTTTATGGACAAGCATCGTCTTTCCATCGTGCAAGTTTTTCTTTTTTATTAGTACAAAATCAATATTACCTTCACGGATCTATTTATTATCTGTTTTATCAGTGCATCTACCTGATTTTTTGATTTTAATATGTTAATTAGATTTTTTTTCCATATTATTTAAAACAATATACCTATAATTAGATTGACGCACTTATTCAGCCAAAAACAAAAATATGTTATTGTACCGCAAACAAAAGAACGCTGCCCAAATTTAGTTTGGGAAGGCGTGTTGCTCTACCCGTCGTCTTGAACGTTATTTAAAAAAATACCCCGCGTCCACGTGTTTTTGATTACGTTATTATAAGGAAACCGTTTATTCCTGTTCCACTTTTCTAAGGGTAAACCAAAATTGCTACCTAATTTTCTTGTTCATGAAACTGGCAGAATGATTGATGGCACCCAATTTCATTCCCTGCGAGTTTGACATGTGTGTCAAATAAATTCCTTATACGAACGATAAGATTCAAATGCTGGAAAAAGTGCTTTTATTTTTGTATCGGAGGCGTTGAGGAATGTTATTGTAATCCAGATTGTTTTCACGGTTGAACGATGATGATTTTGTGCTGAGTTTTTCTTGGAATACCGTTTTCTGGCTGTCCCTGACTTGCTTGACGCATATTGTCTCGTTTAATGATGCTCTGATGATGAAAGTCATACAGGGTGCCATCGGAGACGTAATCAGAAACCACTTTTTCAGACCTGGTAATTGATGGTCATAACAACGTAATAGGAGTTACTTGAAATAAACGTTCTTTTTTTTTGTTAATTTTATTCTTCAATTATGTCACTAATTCACTAAATCATGGTTACCCTAATTATTTCATGAAAACCTCTTTGGTTTTTATTCAGAAAAGTTTATTATTATGATACTTTTAAAAATAAAATGACAATGTCACTGTAAGTCACTCTTAGTAAACAATTACGCATGTGGAACAAGTGTATCTTTGCATCTCTTTCTTGATTGTAGGGTGACCACGCTGTTTGAAGGTCATAATTTAATTTTAAAGATTACATTATTAAAATTAAATAATGCAACTATCGACCTGCATTCCTGTGTTACTGTAATCTCAATTTAATGCTTAATTAAGTATTGTCACTTCTGATTACGTCTCCGATGGCACCCTGTATAAATATGCCAATTTTAACTGCAGTTAGTTGGTTTTATATTAGAGTGTCACACTTTTGGGAAGATCATTTCAAATCAGCATAGGTGCTATATAAGCTAAAGTATTAGGCAATCGTAAAGGTGCGAACGCACCGCTGCTTAACGGTGCGTATATTACGGTGCGTCAATAACAGCCCCATATTGTTACTGACCCCATCTTTTGTTTACGCAACGACACCGTATTTTACGCAGCGGTGGGGTCGCATCTTTACCCCGCGACAGGGACGAAGGGTGGGGGTCAAAGAATCCAATCCAGTGGTCAGCTTGAGACCAGTAGTCGACCTTATATGAGTGCGAAGAATGGGAAATAATATTTCTTTGGTACTCTTCCCACTCATACAAAGTATATAGGCAGAGGCCCACTACAGGGGGCGTCCCTTACCAACATCTAGATGAGATTAAAAGCACCCGAAACTGACGTAAGTGCATGAAGAGGTTGATGTATTTAGAGAAAGTGAAAGTTGTATGTTTAGATCGGTGCACCTGGCGTTCCATAGTATGTATGTAATGTGACTTACTTGTAAGTATTTCCGTGATTTGTGATTGAGAAAACTAACTTCTACTGGAGTTTGTTGCGGCACTTCTTCTCCGCAATGAAGGTCTTGTCCAAAGCGCTAGAAGATTCACTCCATATAACCGACGTTGAAAAGAGCGCTCTCATGGCAAATTTACTGAATAAATGTTTTGAATGTTGAAATTTGATCTCGTTTCCAGATCCAGGGCAAGCCAATCATCCAGCAGCGTATCCTGCCCAGCCCGGCGGTGTCCATCGACGCCCCGTACCGCAGCACCGCGCCACCTGGTGATGAGAACAGCAACATCATCTTCAGCCCGTGGAAGGCCTTTGGGCCCTTTGTGGACACTATACAGGTGAATGGAGCTGTGGTGAATCTATATCGATGACAGTAGTTGTTTTCCAATGGACCTTACAATTTCCTTCTTAATTCCATAACCCCCTGACTGTTAATCGATGTTAATCGACTGTTAGTTCATACATTTTGTCAGCTGTTAACACTCTAATCGTCTGTTAAGTGGTTGGTGAAATTCAACATTAAATTAATGACCAGATGATGATGATTAAATTGATGTCTATAGGAACCTTAAAATTCTCATTAACTAAACAAAGGCCAAAAATCTGCCTGCATTAAGTCAATCAACCCAGTATTTTATTCACTTAGCACAGAACCAAGCTCTGTCAAGTTTCAATACCAAATTTACGGGCACTTAGTTAAATTAAAATCGTTAACTTGCTTCTTTTGACGACCTGTTTTAACCCATTGGTTAGCAGCTAACGGCTACCTGCACTCAAACGTTTTCTAATTTGTTTGAGTTCAAAGTTTTGCTTTAGCTCAAAGTTTCGTTTGAAAATTGGATTTTATAATGTGTTTATGGTTTTGCTTTAGCTCAATTGCACATTGTGTTAAGGCTGTTTAAATGTGTTTTAGCATTAAGCATTTCTGATGAAAGTTTGGTCCTGTTTTTGTTGGCCGTATGTCTTAATCAGAAATAAGTGTATTGATTATTGATTATGGTTTAAGAGTTAACTTTCCTTTTAGAGTAACAGTCATTATTTTGGTCTTCCTTGCCTTCCTCTTTAAATTGCTAATCCTTGGTTTTGTTTAAGGATGGTGAACTATTACCGAGCCAAGATTCGGTGGTCCTGCCCACGCCGCGGCACTCGGATCTGTCCCTGGACGAGGATGTCACGGATCCTTTACCCACCACAGAAACCTCTAATAAGGCAAGTTATAAGAGAATTAGTCGACGCAATGACTATAGTCGCGCCGTTCTGTGAGGGCTAATTTGACAGCTGTCAACGCGAAACAATATATAACCTCTTCTACTTCTAATTTTTATTCGGCTTTCACTCCAGTATAGGTGTATTTCACGAATCTCAAGTTATTTATAGACAATCGCCAAGGACTTAATTAGGGAAATAAGTCAATGGATATCACATCCGAGGACAATGAATTGTTCGGTAAAAGATAATAATATCTTGTGGACTAGACAGAAATACTAGGAGCTAGCTCCACGCTCGACTGTCAAGTCTCGAAATACAACCTCAAACATGCGTCAAACACATAATTTCGTACTGAGTTGATAGCTGTCAAATCTCAGAAGGCCGCGACCATAGCATCTTTGTTATCAGGGTTGGCAATTCATGCTCACTAACTATCTCGGGCTTTGGTGTACTTGTGTCGAAAGAAACTGCGACGTTCAAAGTAAAAACAGGTTTTAATAATGCTCTGGTGGGAACGGGTATTCGCATTGTTATGTTATGGTGTGGGGATAAAACAACCGCTGAAATGACTTGCATAGAGGCATTTCATCTTGGTCCTCAGGGTTGGCAACGCATTTGAAGGCTCATGATAGCAGTTTTGAGGTTATAGTCTTGAGAAAATAAATATGTACGGGTCTCTGATCTTTTTGCCAAAAAAGAAAAACTTACGCTTGCTTAGGCAATAATTCGTTGACGAATTGAAAATCGAGTTGTTTAAGAGAATCACATAGCAGCATAAATTCATAAAACTATACTCATCTACAGCAAAGACAAGGTTTTATAGGTTTTATTTTGCCGAAGTATTTAATTTATTGTTCAAAATTAAATAAACAAGTAACAGAATTACGATGAGCATAACAAGGGTGTTAATTTAATTTTTAACAATAAATTTGTTCAGCTTAAAACGGTTCGCTTCCGGAAAACTGCAGAGTTAATAGACCGTAAAATATGCTTCACATTCTGTTTAAAATGGCAATTTGGTTTATTAACAATTTTAAAGTTACTACACGGAATCGAAAAATAAGGTTTGTTCTTCAATAATAATTTTATATCAATCAGTCAGAAAAAAAGCTGGTCTCGCTTCAAAATGGAGAGCATACACGTATATTTACTTGTTTACACGTATGTTTACTCTTAACCTACTTCTTTTCAGATTACTTGAAATTTTGCATACGTAACTTTAACGATAATATAATATTAGGAAAGCTGGTATGATGATAGAGATGAAAGTTGGCCGTAGCAACTCTTCAATGAGAAAGCGTAGGTCCGTCGAGTTTGGACACTTTTGGCTCGTCATTTCACAAGCAGTGTCTTTTTGTATAATACAAGCCTAGAGATTAGTTTGGGACTAAGTCAATCTATGTAAGAGTGTCTCCTGTTTTTATTATTGAGTTAATTATCAGTGACTCAAGTACAAGTAGTTTTTACCTATCTTGTTTATGTCTCTTTGTCTAGGTGGCTTCAATAAGCCAGCTGTCCTTCATGGTGCGTCCGGACAGTTTCGAGCGTGGCCAGCTGCGGTTGACCTGCATTTCTTCAGTCCATGCAGTCTACAGCGAACGGGCTGAGCTGGTCATCAATGAGGAGCGTCCGCAGATCGCCTCGGTGCTGGGCACTAGAGACCATGCAGGTATGATTAACGAGTAACTTCCTTATTCATAAATAACAATAAACCTATTTTTTACGATATTCAAATGTCATAATGACAAATAAGGACGGAGCTATCAAGCATACTTTAGCTTTTACGCGTTTAGGAAAAAGAGGGTAAATCTATTCTAATATAAGTGAATTTTATAAGTATGTTTAAACGCCTTTGCACTTACTACAAAAAAACTTTACGTAAAAAAAAACGTAGATAACTTTAAGCTCTTAGATACCATTCGTTTGCATTTATTTTTAATAAGAATAAAATCTAATTTATCGTCTTAACCACCATAGTTATCTGCTTAAAGACGTCCAGCGCATAGGAATAGGCCTTCTTCAAGAATCTCCACAACGATCGGTTCTGAGCTACACGCACCCATCGGTTTTTCGCAGTCTTCACCAGATAGTCGATATCTTGTGGGAGAACTGCCAACACTTTGCTTTCCGGTCCGCGGTCGCCAATCTAGAACCTTCCTGCCTCAACTTCTATCAGTTCTTCAAGCAATGTGCTCCTACCACTGCCACTTGAGGTTCACAATTTCGTGAGCTGTGTTGGTAACAATTATTTTTCTGCGGATCTCCTCATTTATAATTCGATCCGAGCGTAGCCCTTGGCAAATATCCACTTAAACCATTTATTCAACATTGCAATTTATAAATTTAGCACAATATTAGTAACAGAGTTCAAATATTCCAAAACATTAATAATTTCCGTTTGCTGCGGTAGCAAAATGTTGATACATTTAAATCATCGTAGTAATAGGAACTTGGTTTCTGGTTTGTTGCATTGCCGCAAATATTTACCATTTAAATTTACGTGCTTTCGCATCAGTTAGATTCATAATTACGTTTAAAAATATTGAAGGTTTAATCAAATTTTGGGTTTTAGACGCTAGTTATTATATTATGAAAAAGAAAACTGTGAAATTAGCGTATATAATACCAAGCAGTAAAATATACCCTCTAACGTTTATATTAAATCAGTAACTTGCCGAATATTTTGCCAAAGTTGGCCCAAACGTTGGTTCGGTCTAATATCAGTTTCATTCGTGATTGCAATCTAAACCGCTCGCACTTTATTAGTGCGCTGCAGTGTTAATCCGAACTTAATTTCAAGTTATTGCACAAACTCAAAACTTGTAATTTTGTAACAAATATGCTTAGAATTCTAGAGATGGAAACATATTATTTTAGCATGTTACTAGTTACAGTAGGTACGGTCGGCCAAGACAGTGGTCCACCAGTTTTGACAAAAGTTTCTGTGAGATCTAATTATCGCCAAGGTTGACACTTGTCACTGTCATAATATTATTGCATGGGAAAATCGAACTTATTGTATCATGACGTGCAAATGAACTTCAACCGTAGGGTAGTAGACTACATTTTTGGCCAACTGTACCTATCATAATCTCACACAAATTGACCTAGTTCCAAGCTTAGTTATTGGCTTGTATTTGTAAGGGTACTAGAAAACGATAGACATACTTATACAGGGTGTCCGAGCCCTGAAAGGTTGACCACATTATTTGCCTAAGGTAAGGTGGGGCAAGTGCGTCTACGGGGCAAGTCCGACTAAACAACAATATCTACTAAAAAATATAGGGTTTTTCGCACTTACCCTGTTGACGCTCTTACCCCACCTCACGGGGCAAGTGCGTCTACGGAGTAAGTCCGTCTAACCAACAATATCTCCTAAAAATACATGGTTTATCGCACCTACCCCGTTGACGCTCTTACCCCACCTAACCTTATATGCTTGAAATCGATCCGGAACCGCATCAAAATACATTACTCCCTTTCAGAATATTAGCGTAGAGAAGCAGTATTGTACTTAAAAAATATTTCTTAGTGAATCTCTGCACTATGAAGAAACATGTATCTAAAGATTACCGCGAACTAACACAGAATAATCAGTTATTTTGAAGGTTTCATGGGATCTCTTTGTCACCCTAAACTTATGGCATCGAAATTTCAAATTCTGACTTAGGGTTGACTGTCAGGCCGGTCAGGTGGCCTGACAAACTTGGGATTGCAAGTTAACTGTTTTGGTCTGACGTTGATCGTTTCTATGTTAAGTTTTATAAGTAGGTATATACAGAATATAAAAGTGAACGGAGTGAATAGGTGACCGATGATTGAACAAAAGAATTAGAGAGACTAAGGTGTGTGAGTGGGAGAGACGATTGACGACTACGAGTGTAAAGGCCGCCATATACGGAACGATTCATCGTTACGATCGATCTGAAACGATATCGTGACGATTCATATTTGTATTGAAATTTAGATGCGATATTGCCACACACGTACAATCCATCGCTCGATTTCAGTCTGAACCGACGGATCGTAACAACGGATCGTACCGTATATGGGGCTCCTAAGAAGACGTTCGAAAAGAATTATGAAAAACTAGTGTAACGTTTTATTATTTAAAAACTTCAGTGCTTGAAGACTTGGTTTCTTTTTACACAAAGCAGGAGCTAGAGAATTCTTTTATCGCTTACCGTTCTGCATTCTCGCCCAGTTCTGGTAAAAAACAATCCTAAATGGATTGTAAATAAAGCACAGAAATTTATGTATACAGCCAACCGTTTCAAATATTATCTCTTATTTGAAATCGTTGGCAGTAAGATTGATGTTCACGTTTGAACACTTAGCTTTGATGTTTTTTTGACAGCCTGAAATATTAAGTGAACAAAAGAATTCGGTAACTATACTTGGGAGCAAAGAAATCGAGCCACTTTCTATGGAAATTCAGTACTAAGTGGCTTGATTTCTTTGCTCTCAAGTGTATATAAATATTTTCGTAAAATAAAGGACGATCTTAAAATTGAAATAATTAACGTTGGCAATATTTTATGCTTCAGATGATGTCTGATGTAATAACGGGTGCGGAAATTACTTTTTACGATATTAAAAAATCTTTATTTCATTGTTCAGTTACAGTTTTGGTAAGTGCCTAACGTGCTGTGTTTTTATGGTTCCGTACCCAAAGGGTATCCTAACGGGACCCCAGTAATATTACCTACGCTGCGCTGTCCGTACGTCCTAACTTTAAAGAGCTGTATCTTTTAAACCGTAATATATGTATAGCGGGTTTCTTTTTTCAGAATACCTATGTGTTATTACGGCGGATTTATTAACATTTTTTTTAAAGAAAAATGTTGAAATGGTAAAATTAACAAGCATCGAATTTGGTATGATTATAGGACAAACCCTGAAATTTTTTTTACTAAAAAATGGTCAAGTGTGAGTTGGGTTCGTACTGATTCGATTCGAGAACGAATTCAAATCGGAATATAATAATACCTACTGTGTGGCTATACGGAACCCTCAGTGCGCGAGTCCGACTCGCATTTGACCGGTTTTTTCTCTATTCGTAGTTTTACTGGCCCTTATACATTAATAGCAGATTTCATCGCCAAAGCAGCTCGACTATGATCGTAGGTGTAACTAGCTCGTAGAGGGTGATGCAGTTCAAGCTCGCTGATGAGATGATAAAGAAAACAACACCCTGTGGGTCTACGTTTACTACATACAGCGTTTAATATTTTTTTATTTTGTCTTAGAAACATGTAAACGTTGTATTATGTCTAGGGGACACGGTTAATATAAGATAACGTATCGAAACTCGTCTTTATTATAAGGTTGTCTTGCACCGTCATATTTATATAGGTAAGTATGTCGGTTTTTATTTTATATTTATTTGCTTTTATCATAATTTTTGCACATATACCGTACCCTTCTTTTTTAGCTAAATAAGTGCGTTAACGTAATTTTATGTTTTTTCTAAAGCGTTTTCGCATGTGGATTGTATGGTCTGTTTATTTTACAAGCCAATTGGCAGTTTCCGCCTCTATAATCAGATCTGGGGTCATAGACAACACTAATGTAAACGATCTTTGATAGCGATAACGTTCGCAGAATGCATGACATGTTTTAAAATTGTTTTGTGAAAATAATAAAATTGAAAATGCGAACAGAAAAAGTTAAATAAAAACTTTTTAACAACTTTCAACCTTCAACTGACACCCTGTAGATAGTTGAACAACATTCATCCAACTTTAAAAATGGCGTCCATTCGAAACTATTTCTTAAACATAGCTCCGTCGTATTTTTATTCCCACTTCGGATTCAAATATCTCACTGCGATGTTTAGAACCCAGGCTTCATGAAGCAAAAGAATTTTTATTTCTCGATGTAAACACTCCCTCTGAATACGTAGAAAGCAAACCAATTCCACTCTACAATTCAAATATTTGCTGCAACCGACTTGCACTGCAATTTGCCTCTAGAGAACTTTCTAGCTGAAACGCGACTCGGTAACTAAGTAAATAATTTCGAAATAAAGTTTTCGGTAAACGCGTGAATGCTACCATCAATCATGATGAAAACAAACATCCTGTAAATGGATTTCTATAAGCCGTTAACTACACCCAATGTTAAGAAGAATATAAGTGACTCATACCGTGAATGGAATTCTATAACCCGTTAACTACACTCAATGTTAGGAATGACGGAAGTGACTCATACCGTGAATGGAATTCTATAACACGTTACCTACACTCAATATTACGAATGACGTAAGTGAGTCACCCGTGAAAAGAATTCTATAACCCGTTCACTACGCTGAATGTTAGGGATGACGTAATTGACTCATCCCGTGAATGGAATTCTATAGCCCGTTAACTACACTCAATGTTACGAATGACGAAAGTGAGTTACCCGTGAATAGAATTATATAACCCGTTAAAAACAGTCAATGTTACAATTAACGTAAGTGACTCACCCGTTAATAGAATTCTATAACCCGTTAACAACACTCAATGTTACGAATAACGTAAGTGAGTCACCCGTGAATGGAATTCTGTAACCCGTTAACTACACTCAATGTTACGAATGACGTAAGTCATTCTTTCGGGGGTCTTAAACAATTATAGCGTTTTCTATCCACGAAATAGTTAAGTAGTGGTAAGACCTTATGCAGGGTCCGTCCGGATCGCTTACCACCCACCTTACCATTTAACCTGCCGCCAAACAGCAGTGGTGGCGTTGTTGTATTCCGGGGGTAAGACAACCGGTGATATGACTATCTTGTTCCTCAAGTTCTCAACCACAGTTTTCAACACAGATATAAATGCACATAGATACCGTTAACAGCTCAATCTGTAAGAAAACTGGGACGTCACAAGAGAAGAGAATTTCCCGTTTTACGCGCAAAATCGGTTCAAAGTCGTCGCTCTTTTGTTGCAGTTTATTATCACGCAACGAGGCATATTCTTGATTTTTAAGGCCGACCAGCAGCAACAACCGACGCGCGGAACGTCAGTAGAGACGGGCAACCCCGACGGTTGGTCGGGGTTTTGGTCTGGGTTCTGACAGGCAAAGTAGATGCATTTGCGTTATCTATGTGTATTTATATCTTTGTTCTTAACGCATTAGCAGTCTTGAGTTTGTCATTCAAAATGTCCTTCAATGTCCAGTGACCATCAGCTGGCCTGTGTGCTCGTATCTCTACTCCATGTCATAAAAAAAATTGAACATTGAATTCACGTCCAAGTTATTGCATGGCGTAAGGTCGCACATTGCAAAAGCAAGCCGGTTTCACATTGCTATTAAAAACGAAGCATTTATATTTAAAAAAAAATATGTTGTCAAGGGATATTTTAGTTCATTGCAATATTTTGCTACGCGGCCTTCGACATCGCGTAAACGATACGAGTATAACAGATTAATTTCTTACGATATCATCGCCGCTATTTCTCTCAAGTTATTATTAGAGCTACAATATCGTAGGATAATAAGTTATTATCAGTAGACCCCGTTATCTTGTCGCACTGACTTCTCTTTTTTATAGGGATGAAATGTTTATTTAATCGACTAATTAAATGTCGATGGTATTGTACTTAGAGGTATATGTCATGTCACTGACAATGAGTCAAAGACAATTACTACTAAAAATATAATAAAAAAGAATGGGATCAATAATAAATAAATAATAGATAAATAGTTGCAAATAGGTAAATTATTTCGCATCTTTTTAGAATAATGAGGTTATCTTTTAATTTTTAATCAAGAAGTTTTAATACTGAGATTTAGCAGAGATGTAAAAGGCAAAAAATCAAAATCATTGTTGCATTATAATATAAACTACAAACATCGATATAGAGAGGGTCGATAATATAAACATTCAATCCCTACAACAGAGCGACGTCAATGCGACAAGATAACGGGGTCTAATTATCAGCTTGTACAAGATAAATAGTAAACAATTTAAAGCATTTTCAGGATATCTACAGGATGATATTTAATTTTTACTCATAAAGCTGACGAATAAATTTACAGGACGTATCAAAACATGTGTAAGCAGCAATATCGTAAACAAATTTCACTATTTATTTTAGTATTTAAAGACCTCAATGCTGCTGTAAATCAAAACAATAAATAAAAAGATACCTACTATTTTCGCAATTATAGAGGTACAAAAACGATTCCGGCAAAAATGCAGCGCGCTGCATATTCCCAGATCGGAAGTGCGGTCCCCGCTGCAAGCCGCTAAATTCGCAGCATCCCGAGTCAATATCATAGATTGCCTCCGACTGAAGTGGCGTTCACGCCGGGCATTTGTGATAAAACACTGATACTCCAATATTCCCATATCGCGGATAAACCTAGGCCCCAGCAAACTGCTCTATGCAGGCAATCACTCAAATATTTGCCAGCGGAGGCTTCTAGTAGTGTTTGTCTACTCTGAATATTCCAGTCGAATAGGCAAAGGTAATGTTTAGTATATGCCAGCGATGTTGTTGCACCGACTCGTCTATTTGCTCGGCATTTCTGTGGGCAAATACGGCTGGAATGTTGCGTGTTGTGACCCCTATGGAAGTGACAATACGGGCTGATGGAGAGTGGGAGCCAATGACGTGTGCGACGAAATACGACCTGTTTTTGTTTACGTAGCATGCTAGATTCTGACCTAGAGGGTGTTTTCAATTAGCAAACATGTTTTGAGTTGCAGAAGTAATAATAATGCTCCTGCAGATGTAATAATTTTATTCCAATATTTAAGTGTACTTAAATATTGAAATAATCACATCAAAAGTGCCTAGGGATTTTTTTTTATCCCTATGCAGTTTTTAACATTTCAATATAGGCATATTACTACGGAGTCAAAACATCAAATTTGTCTAGGGATACTGAGTATCCCAAGACTTTTTTGATGTGTGTACTTAAACATTTTAATCAGTTTCATGCTTAAGAAATATTGTTGTAAAGGACCCCGCATCGACAATATGGAAAAAATCATAACCAATATCGATAATTATTTTTTACGAAGTTTTTTTCTCTCAAATAATAGTCATAGAATTTTAATGCCCTTAGACCACCCTTCCCGTACAGAACCTTAAAAAAGGGCATTGTCAAAATAATCTTTTACATCTAACCATCAAAATAAAAAATCTCCAGATATTGCACATTTCTTAATCACGATTTTACAAAGCCTTGTGAAATGTGCCTATTAGTTTAGGTATGTTCGATATTTATTTTTTCTTTAGGCAGATTATTATAAATTAAACCATTAAAGCGTTCTGACGTCTGTGTACGTAATACCTTAGATTTAATGGAAGAGTTTCTCAATACGAAATAACTTGGCAATTTAATCAATACTCACCTAGTTTGTGACTTTGGCGGAGGTGCTCAACAAGGTGATTTAAATCGCAAATCCGATCGTTCCAAGTTTCGCCTGGCAACTTTCCTCGACGCTTTATTTGTATATATAGCCTTGCTGCTTAATAAAGTGGCAAAGAGATGCCTTTTAAAGGAAACTAGGTTTAACCCGCGGTTTCGTTCATGCGGTATTAGCGATTAAAAATGTCGAAATTCTGGAAACTTGTGAAAAAGGGTATAAGTCGACTTAACTCGTAATAAAAAAGAGTATAACATAAACAAAGTATACTAGACTTGAAACCTTTTTCACTTGATCTTCAGATGACTAATACCTTTTTTCATTACGACTTTATGACATGCAAAAGAAAAACTTTAGCACGTTACCGATTTGAACAGCGACATCTGTCGGATAATAGGGCATAAGAAAGCGCCATCTATCGTCGAATAGGATCTAGTTCAGTATGTATCATATTTTTAAAATCCATAAAGTATTTTAGGATAGGAAAAGTACAAGTAACAGGTATTCACATAAAAGCAAATTCTAACTATAAAAAGATAAAAAACCTACATGTAAAAAACAATTATCAACAACATACACACACGTGCTTACGTAAGTGTTAATAGACGTGCTTATTTTTATAAAATTCTGTTTAGCCGCTTGACCGTGGAAACGGAACAAACAAACTATCGCATTAAATATAATATTTAAATTATGGATGAATGTAATGATAATACTTATGACAGCGCGGTTAGCCTAGTTGGTAGTGTAGATACTATTGCTTATTCTGTGGTAGTGTCCCTTCTCTGCCTACGACGCTACGTCCACGACGACGACGACGACGTCCCAGATTCGATTCTCGGTATAGCAAATGTTTGTGTGATGAGCGCTAGTATTTGTTCCTGAGTCTTGGATATTTTCTAAATATTTAGTAGGTATTTCTCGATTAAAAAAAAAAACAAAATGATTGTGCATTTTGACCTCAGTACCTAGTAAGTACCCATAGTACAGCTCTGAGCTTAGTTTGGGACAAGGTCGATTTGAGTGAGATTGTCCCCTGATATTTATATTTATTTATTTACTTAACACATTTTATTTTTCGATTTTAAACGAGATATTTCCTGTCCATAAAATATGCTTGAATTACTTTAGTAGGTAGGCACTTCTGGCCTGTATATAAATATAAACTTTAATATCGTTCCGGATTTTAAGGATTTCCTAGGAAATCTAATACATTATACAACATTTTAGTCTGATAACTAAATTCACTACGTACGCAAGATACTCGGAGCGCCTAGAGATACATCAGAAATGTAATAAACCTGTCGCCCATACCTCGAAATACGCAAATCAATATCACTGTTACGTATCCGCCGTGACATTTAATATTGTCCTGGTTCCTGATATTGATATTACTTGGTCACAACGTATATACTTGATCAAGGCCTTTACTCGACATTGTCAAAACGGTATTCTTATTAATAATTATTTTTGCTCTGTTCGAATCAACTTTTGGGTTAGGAAATGACAAACCACAGCAATAACCGATTTAAGGTACTAAGATTATGATAGCAAATTAAAAGTAAAGTAAGTTGTAATAGTACATTGTTGCAGAGGATAGAAAGTACGCGATTTTTGGACGAGTCATATAGAAGGCCGAAACGTAGTTGAGGCCCTCTAGTGTACGAGTCCATAAATTTCACTTTCTACCGAGGCAGACATAGTGTTTTTCACAACTACCGAGAGGAAATAAAATAAAAATTCATATTCAAAACTCAATAGTGTTAGTCAATTGGGTCGGTTTTTCAAAGGTAAGATAGAAGCTGTATCACCGCCAATTTTACCATAGATAACTTTTTTTTAATCTGGACCCCTATTCTCGTGGCACTCGAGATTAATAAACTAACATTCGAGATGAAGATGTCAACTCCATATAAAATTAGTAATTTCATCTCTAGTGGTTCGAGATTAGGAGCCAAGTTTGAATCACATTACAAAAAAGCAGTGACATAGTTTTTAGTCTGTGTATCTTTTAGCAAAAATACACCTAAGTAATATTTTACGACACAAAACGGTGTGCTCTGATTGGTCGATTTCAATTTTTCATTTTACTTATACGGAGCTATGAAACAAAAATTGATTGATTGATTTTCATTGGTTCTAAAAGTTGGACAACAATGTTCTCGACCAATCAGTAAACATGCCGACAAAAACATTCTTGGTCTGTCCTTAAAAGTGACGTTTTGTGACCCCAAACAAGACCATCTATGGCCATATTTCCGAGCAGTGTTTTGAAAAGTTTATTTTAGCTCTAAAAAACACATTTTTTTGGGATAATGTCACTACTGTCGTGTCCCTGTTGTACAGTTACAGTACAGCTACCCCCTCCCTATTTATTTAAGACAAATATTGTATTCTCAGTTACTTTAAGTGATTTCGTAAATCTTTTGAGAAATAAAAACATCTGAAACCATATAGTACAGCCACGAACCGGGATTGTTGAGCCACTTACCCAATTTTCTAATTTGATCGAAAATCATCGTTAAAAATTATAGGGCTTTGAAGTTTCAACCAAAAACATGCAAAAAAGGTGTCAGTTTGAAAAATAAAACTATCGAGGATTTTATTTCTAATCGTGTTTTCACGTTTGCCAGTCTCAAGTAAATATGATCAACTTTAATATATCCAAAGAACAGATACAAAGGCGTTATGGTTATTGAGATCCAGATCACGGAACACTACATACTTTATTATAGGTGGCCTCTTTTAATAAACACGCAACCAAACGCGGCGATGGCGCGGCCCCGACTAAGCCGGCTTGGTCCGTCCTGTTGAGTTTGCTTGTGGTGGCTCGCGGTGCGTACGGTCGAGGCACGCACACATGCAAGCTGCGCGATATACCTTTGTTTGAAGATTAACTACTGTGCATACTGTTGTCATGGGCTATATTGTTAGAACCTTCTCAGTAGGTACTGATATTGCAGGGGTAAGCGGGTTTTCAAAAGTTGCTTATTGTGAAACGACTTTGTTGCTTTAATATCTCTTTAAAAGATTAGAATTCAATGATAAAACTAATGTTGGCCACGCAATTAATTATATAAGCTGCAATCCATAACTAAGGATTAAATTTTGTAACTTTACAATTAGTGGGACCTACTGAATGAACTTAACTTGAAAGTGACATTGACGATGTCACAGTCTGCAAAGTTTCGACAAAAGCAAGCTACATAATACAAAGTGCCACTGCCTCTGGGATTTCAGGCTTTTGAATTATCATGATATAACTAGGTGCAATCCGTGCATAAATTGTTTACTTATTTTTATTTAGTTTTATTTTTTGCTGGCAGTTTCCTCGGTCAAAAAATTCTAGTTTAGCCATTCAACGAGGTAATGCTGCCAGCATCTTTATTATAATGCCGCAGAGGCTACTCTCAGATGTTTAAGTTCGTTTTTATATCTTAGATTTAGGGATTTTTTCTAGTTATTGTTTTTACATCATGTAATATTTTAAGTTTGACAAAAATCAAGATATTTATTAATAGAAATAACACTCTTTCCTCAATTTTGACCTCATCTCGAACTAAGATCTGCTTTCAATTCGTTCCATACAATTTTACATGTCAGATTTCCTCACTTTAGTAACAAAATATTCATAATCAACGCAACCAAAGATGTATCAAAAAAGATAGATATGAGAATTACGAAAGATGTTTATACTATAACTAGCTCATTGTTCCACACAAGGGCATAAAGAATGCAATTTTATCCTAGACATTTTATCCCAAACCAAATATCAGGTTTCTTTATTTATTGATTTATATATTCATTCATTGTTTCATGTACAATACAGTATTACAAGATGTTGAGGTTGCAATGTGTAGGCAGGTACATTCAATTGCCAGAAAAAACTATTAAATATTTTCAAAACAATTTTTTTTGCACTACTGTATTTGTTAAGCCGTTTTTGTCCACTTATGAGTATACTTACCAGTAGAGGACGCCCGTAAAAACAGAGACACCCTATACAGAGAGTTAAAAAATATCATAATCTAAATCACGTATCTAACATTTTATACCATCTATGAACAAAAAAGCATCACATAACTTGCGCGTATTAAATTGAAACAAAGTTGCCTCTGAATGCATCCCAAGTTCCCAACTAGGGGGTAGGGGGAGATTAATTAAATTGTTTTCACCAGTTGGCGATAGTTCGTAGTTACGGCGTGGTTAGAGCGGCTAGTAACTTGTTACTGTTTGAAAATCGGATCGTGTGGGATCTTCGAATTAGTTGGGTTTTGATAGAGCGATGTATTGATTTTGAGCTGTATTCAAATATATACAGGAAAGTAATTCAATTACGGCACTTTAAGAGCTAGAGTCGGGTACAATCAGCCTAATTCGTTACGCACTTTAGAGCTTTGTCACTTTAACATCATGTTTGAGATGCTGCACTAATATGTCAAAGGTGTGGAGGCGATAAGGTACTAAAGTGTGCAGCTACTTATAAGGCCAACTATGCAACGCACATAAGGGCACATAAAGGCGGCACAGCCCTAATGGCTGATTTACATTGATCCAGCAAAAGCATGCTAGTAGAAGTACATTGCGTCGTTACTATAGCTCTTGCCTCTAATGTGAAAACCAACTCGTCAATGTACTACTGGCATGCTTTTGCCGGACCAATGCAAATATGAGCGCAATATGTCATTAACTCACTATGTCATAATTTAAATATAAAAATATCAGGAGATAATCTCACACAAAGTGAGCTAGTCTCAAACTAAGCTCTAGGCTTGTACCTACTATGGCCATTAGACATCGATGAACATACTTATATAGAGAAATACATACTTAAATAGATAGATAACATCCAAGACTCAGGAATAAACACTCGTGCTCAGCGCACAAATATTTTACCATACCGGGAATCAAACCCAGGATCGCTAACTTCGTAGGCAGGGTCACTACCAACTAAGCCAACTGCGTCGCGAATCTAAATAAAACATTTCTCCATTGATTAAACAAGCTAATTGCCGTTCTCCCTCTCATCCCCCAAAGAACAAACGAGACAAGAATACTTATTCGATATCAATATAAGCCAACAGCTTTTTATCCATTAACGCTATTACACTAATGATTCCAACGAAAACACTTCTAATTACAAAACAAAGCATTTAATAAAGATTTCTTTCGCCCTCACTTTCGCTCATTGTTTTTTACCTTCCGATTGTTTTCGGCGCTGTGATTGGTTAATTGGAACAGTTTTTTCCAGTAGGGAACGTTTTTTCGAGTTGTTTTCTTCTTTTATTTTAAAGTATTCCCGGAAACTTCGTTGGAGATTTATTTTATGTTCAGGAATTGACATTTATTTGGAACAAGAAGTATCTTACATTTTCAGAACGTATTTAATCTTAGTACCCAATTTGTAACATGCCTTTTAGGCTGCCTATCCACTGGAGCGGAGTGAGGCAGCACAGCGGTGACCGAGAAAAATGAAAAGATACACCAATAGGAATAATTTATTTTCCTAGCCTCGCTCAGCGCAGCTCTCATTGGTGGATTTTTTACTTGCTCACAGCTCCGCTGCCTTGCATCGCTCCAGTGGACAGGCAGCTCAAAGACATTAACACATGCTGAAGTGCTTTAAGGGCATTACAAACTTACTTGTAGTCTGAAGTCTGTCAGATCAGAAATCATTCCATTCTAAATAATGCAAATTCGGAATTTGATCAATTCGGACTTATGACTCTCAGATTTACACGGACCTAAAAAAGTACGGACGTAACCTCGTCAAATCATGATTGAAGCATGCAAAATGGCTGTCTGTGTGCGAGCACACGCACACACGTAAACTGTCACTCGTGCTGTGGCTCGGCGCGTTGTCTTACCTAGTGTATCTGTGTGCGTGCGATAAGTCGTGTATGAACGAAAGTGCCGACTTTGCTGGCTTCACATCTTTTTAGTGCAACTTTACGTACTTTTTTAGGTCCGTGACCCCAGCCAAAATCATAGCCACTGTGGGACGAAAGATCTCTAAGCAACTATTCATAGACGTCGTACACAGCTGTTCTCCGCGACTCGTAACAGATCGATGGTTGACCTTTGAGATATATCTGTACACTACAGGACACCCACGTAATCGAAAAGTCAGTTTCCCGCTAGTCCCCCTATTTCTTCCCGTTGGGGCACGATATTCCAAGAATTCTTTCTCAGTACGCCCCTAGGGTACCAAAAGAAAGTACCTAATGACCAAATTTCAGGTCTCTAATTTCGGCGGTGAGTTTACCGCGTTCTAATGTAATGTTGATTAGATCGATGATCTTGATACTTATTATAATTTTCTTTCTAGGTTTTTCACAGGGTTAGTTCTACTCGCTTCTATCAAGCCTATGACCATTCTTATTTCTTTTAAAAGTACTGTGAGAACTGTCATAACGTCAACAGTTTGTGGAAACCACACCAAAATTATTTATAAAATATTTATTTGCATTTTACTGTAACACTGATGTAATTAATGTGGGCTATATTGGGTAAAACTATACTTCTTTAGACATGTTACTTAATTTTTATAAATTCATTTATTTCAACATAACATATAAGAAAATAACACAATAATTATCAGCAACAGGCTTCGTCAAGACGTTTTAGATAGGAATGATCATCGGAAACTCGCTTCGTCATATTCCCTTAACGCTAACAAAACGGATTTGACAACACAGACTCATACTAATTGCCCCCAACCCTGCACCGTGGCTGGCTCAAACGTTCCTATTACACCGGCTGCATTGCCCCGCTTGATTGCAATGGAACCTGCACCTGTGTTGTATTGTTTTTAACTCTGCCGTAAAGTAAGACAATACGATAAAATGACAAAAGTAATACGGGTTTACTAAGTAGAATAGAACTTCTGTGCATTAGAATCAGAATTTCTTTATTTGTATAACAAGAGTAAAAGGATGTTACAAGTTTATATTGGGAGCCTGCAGTTTGGCCAAAATATTTTTGGTCAAATGTATCATATCCCAAATTTCTCATTTGCCAAACCAATGCTTTATAAATTATTCAGAATTTATTTTAGTAGTATCGTGTAGAACCCTATAGGTTAGGTTAGGTTAGTTTTTATAAAATCCTGAAATATTTACGGTTACAGAAAACAAAGCGGGTTGGCAAATGAAAATTTGGGAAATGAAACATTTGACCAAAAATATTTTGGCCTAACATGTCATTAAATTAAATCACAATTAAAAATATTCGTATATTAATCAATAAATAGTGTTACTGCATTGTACTTATTTGTTACAGTTATGTTCTTATTTATATACTCTCATTATTTATAAACTCACTAATGTAACATTTGTTGACTAAATAATAGGAACATTTTTATTGTTATATTGTATTCTAGTTATATTGTATTGTTTCAAAAGCAATTACTTATTGAACAGTAAAATTTCGTTTCCGTAAATATTTATCAGGTTTGAAAACTCTCCTGACTTGACTTTTCCGCTCAAACGAGTTTTTTCTTTTCTTTGCCATTGATATGTTTCTGAAATTTTGCTTTATGTATTTAACTTTCAGGGTAACAATCTATAACGTAGGTAACACGATCGCTGCGAACAATTTATTTTCCTCCTTCAGTAACAAAACATTATTATTTCGCAATCGGAAATACGTATTTTTTAAACAATTATATATTTCTTTTGAGCGTCTAAAGTGTACTGATAAACATTTCGTTATTTTATAACGTTTTCCAAGAGTAAGAAATGAACAAAACATTTTAATTGTTCGACGGTGACAAGGATAAGTGAAACAACATCAATCTTAACTAGAGCTTTATTTAGCTTAAAATAATTTGTTGTTAAGTAAATTTAACGGTAATATAAACAATTTGTCAGAAGGGCTAAAATCCATTCAGCCGTTAAATATCCTCTGTTAGAAATAATTTAACGTTTCAAAATATTAACGTAATAATTTGCCTAAATAATATTTCACACTACGATTGGCTCTTGATTAATATTGTCAACGCGAAAGTGTATTAGTGTTCTATTTTAACCCCTTGACACAAAAGAGGGGTGTTGTGAATTCAACGTGTGTATCTGTCTGTTTGTCTTTGGCATCGTAGCTGACAAACAGATGGACGGATTCGGACGCGGTGTCTATTAGGGTTCCGGACCGGAAGGATAGCCCAACGGGACCCTGTTAATATGTCTACGCTGTCCGTCCGTCCGTCCGTCCGTCCATCCGTCCGTCCGTCCGTCCGTCCGTCTTAACTTTAAAGAGCTGTATCTTTTGAACGTTAATAGATAGCGGGTTGATTGATTTTTCAGGATATGTGTTATTACGGCGGATTTACTGAGAATGTCTTGTTTTAAGTAAAATATTAAAGGTTCGGTTGTGGTATGGGCATGTGATGCGGAGGAATGAGGAAAATATCGTCTGGAAAGTTTTGAGTATGAATGTGGATGGCTATACGAGTAGGGGAAGGCCAAAGAAACGATGGATGGACTGTTTAATAGATGATATGGCTAGAAAGGGAGTGACTACCGAGTTGACGACTAATAGAGAAGTATGGAAGAAAAATACATGTTGCGCCGAACCCAAATAAGTTGGGATAAGGGCAGGAGAATGATGATGATGAATAAAGGCCCATATACGATATACCCATTACTATATATCCCATGACGGTCAAACATACAAGCGTCAAATTTGGAAGATTATAGTACGAACCCTAAAAAAAAACAAATACTAAAAATTGCCAAGTGTGAGTTGCGCTCGCGCTGATTCGATTCGGAATCGAATTCAAATCGGAATATTATAATACCTAGGGACGAAACCCTCGGTGCGCGAGTGCGAATTTCACTTTACCGGTTTTTTTAAGGACTCATCCCGACTCAACTAGAATCGGGATTGTTCTTAACGGGATGGTGCAATCGTGGATGTTCACGGAGACAAAGGTTGACTGTTTTATGCATTACTCCGCTAGCAATGTACAGTCACGAACCGGGATTGTTGAGCCACTTGCCATTGTTCGTAATTTAGCCGTGTATTCAATATCCGATGTTACCGACTGGCTGACAGCTATTCGATTTGCATTACACGGCCATATTAGAAAATTGGGTAAGTGGCTCAACAATCCCGGTTCGCGACTGTACTTCTCTGGTGCATAGAGTGCGGTCAGTTCCAACAGTATCCTCGCAATGAACGTTAACAGGTTTGACTGTACAAACATAGACCGCTGTTGTAATTAATGAAATGATGTAATTTTGTGAATAATGTAATCCCCGAGTGGTTGCCGCGTTAGAATAATAGTGCCATTCCGTGTCTTACCGTGGATATCGTAATGGCGGATTAACACTTTGTTTAGTGCAAATGTGAAGTTCATACATTTGCATGTGACTGTATGTGTTCTAAATAAATTAAAATTTGCTGTCAAGTGGCAAGTAGCAAATGTATGTACTTCACACTTGCACTAAACAAAGTGTGAATCGGGCATAAGAGGCGACTAAGGGAATAAAGGCTGATAGTACTGTTAGGCGATGGGCTTGCAATTTGTCACTAATACACTGGTAAACATCTTAGCCTAATTATAAAAAAGTGGTTACAAAATTATCAACAAATTTTTAGAGTTGTTGGTAAGTACCTAATTCTGAAGCACTGCCTACCCCACTCTGGGAGTAAAGGCGTGAGTTGTATGTATGTATGTAAAGTAAATGTATGTACTAAAAAAATGGTCAAGTTTGAATCTGATTACCTACTCTAACCCTAAAAACACAAGGTTTATTACTTGGTTTTTAAACTAATAAAAAAACGCCCTGTTAATTTGCTAAAGTTCACTAGACTGAGGCTCAGTTGCGAAACTGCGAAGGTTGTAAAACATGAAAAAACTCCACGGAGTTAACGAATTGCCCCGAGCCGAGTCTCAATTCGCGCGCACTTTATGTAATTAATACTTATTATTATACCTAGAGATTTTCCTAGCACGAAAGAAGTGTTGATAGTGTTTGACATGATAAAAACATCGATAATCCTGTTATCGATAAGTAGGTATCATTTTAACGTCATAGAGTGATTTTCACCGAAGTATAATATATAAAATATTGATAAATTGATAGTTTTTTAATTTTAACAGAAACGTCTGTACGTAATTCAAATTCGCTTTAATTTAATTTAAATTGATAGTTATTTTTTTTATACAATACACCACATTGTTATATAAATCATAAGACATTATATGATTGTAATGAAATGATTTCGCTATTTTCTTATTTGGTACTTCAATGAGTTCCAGGACATCGTGAATATTTTCTTAACAACTATATATTGATGTACGAGTATTTCTTCTATGACGTTGAAGTGGTTGAGTGAATCGATATCAGGTTTGTCGATATTATAATTATGTCAAGTCCTAACCACATGTTGTTCCTGCTAAAAAAATATCTAGGTATACTTATTATATTTGCGTCGGTGTGTTCTCGCATAGTAGAATAAGTTGAGTCCGCTTATTCTTGTTAAAGTTCAACTATTTTTGCAAGTTTTTGTTTAATTTGATTACTATTTTTTACCACAAGCGCATTATAAATAATGTAGCTGCGTCTTTATTTTCCAACATATTTTGTAAAAAACCGGGCAAGGCGAGTCGGACTCGCCCACCGAGGGTTCCGCACATGACACGGTTAACTCAATTCAAAATTTGCATCGCCACCGTTCCTTGCATAAAGACCCTGTTTTTTGTGATTTAATTAAAAATGTACAGATTTCATATTTTTTCCTATACTTGTAGTAAAAGACGGTGCTACTTGCCAAATTTCATAGTTCTAGGTCAGTGGGAAATACCCTATACATTTTGATTCCCTCGAGAATGTCGAAGTATACGTTTTTGGCGACACAAACGGCCGTATCTTTTTTTTACGTAAATGTAGAAGTTTCGTTTTTTCACAGCTTCAAGAGACTATAGACCGGAGTATATGATTGTAATTTCAACTCGATACCTTCACGCGTTCCCGAGATATAGGGTCTTGACATACAGACAGACGGACAGACGGACAACAAAGTGACCCTATAAGGGTTCCGTTTTTTCCCTTTTGTTGAGATACGGAACCCTAAAAACGAAGTGGCAAAAACTTATTAGCATATAACTTGTTCGGCAAAATATTGTACCTTTTGGTACAATTATTTTTTTGAGTCATAGTAGCTTCTATTGTATTTAAGTATTTATGTAAGTCGTACCCATAGTACCATCAAGGACTTTAAACGTTGATCCACCATAGAACCTTGTCATCATCACAGCGTCAAATAACGAGATATAAATTACATACGAATTAATCGTTGGTTTTATGTGACAAAGTTCTATAGTGGTTCATCAATTTAAGTCCGTGACCGTACTACATGGAGCATAATTCAAGACTTGTTTAATTTTGTCATATTAGGTATTTCATATTAATTATTTTATTATACTTACTGCCGCACTCAGAGACGTCAATTAAATTTAATGCATGATTAAAGTAGCTTCTGTCACTTTATTTTCTATAGCAATAGAATAAGACAACACGTCACTAAATAAGCGTTCAATTTTATTGATATCTCTGAGGTTAGAATGTTATCAAACATTAATTAGAGCTCATTTTAACAAAGGTTGAAAACGCATTAACTAAACGCAGTTTAAAATCCCTAGTGTAAAAAAGTAACAGCGGAACTTATCGCCACACACTCAAACGGCAATAACGAACCAAACGCACTCGACATGCGCAATAACCCGGTGTTGCCACATCCCGCGGGAATTAATTTCCGATGCCACAAAATACGGAACACAGTAGCTCAAGCATGAACATGGCTCTGTTCTGCTCCGTTAAACCATATTGCCTTTGATGTTGATTTTGTATGTACCTATAGTATCCCCAGCGCGCTAAGGACAAGTCGTACTGAATTTTTACACTTTTTTATCCTTAGCGCGCTGCGGATACTATAAGCACTTTATTGTACAAAAGAGAAATCAAAATAATACAATTAATATAAAAAGAGGATGTACAAAGGCGAACTTATCCCTTTCAGGGACTTCTCCCAGCTAACCCCTAGTAGATGCGCTGGCCTAGTTGGTAGTGACCCTGCCTACGAAGCTAGCGGTCCTGGGTTCAAATCCCGGTAAGGGCAGATATTTGTGTGATGAGCGCGAATATTTGTTTCTGAGTCATGGATGCTTTCTATGTATTTAAGTATATATTTATCTATAAAAGTATGTTTATCGTTGTCTAGTACCCATAGTACAAGCCTAGAGCTTAGTTTGGGACTAGGTCAATTGGTGTGACATTGTCCCCTGATATTATATAACCCTTGAGAAATTGAGAAAAGTGATATTGTGAATCGAGTAAGCAAGAGTACTTTATTTAGGACAATATAAAAATTGTAAGTAAATTTAAACCAGAGTATTAATGGTACTCACTTGTCTATCGCTGTCTTTCTCTCTCTCTCTCTGGCATCTGTCAGTGAATTTGCTACTCCAGATAGTGTGAAAGCGATAGACAACCAAGTCCTTTTAAATATGTATTTATTGCCATCATGCGCATTTACAAAGTTCTTAATTATATTATAAGTTGGTATGAAAACTCTGCTAGGGCACTAGATTATAATATTATACTTATCAACTATCTTATAATAATACATTTTGAGCATCCAAATAATTTAGATTTAAAAGGTTCAGTAGAGTTTACAAACACAACTACACTTGGAAGCAAAGAAATAGAGCCACTTAGTACTGAATTTCCATAGAAAGTGGTTCGATTTCTTCGCTCCGAAGTATATTAAAATTACATTAACTATTAAAAGTAACAACCACAACTATTAAACTTAAATTAACTATTAAACCATCTCAGCATTATGCTGAGCCAGTGTCCGATTCACTGCCGCTAAGACACACCCGCTACTTGTTTATTGCTGTTTTCTGTTTTCACTATTTTTCTGTGTGTCTTGTGTGTGTAGTGAATAAATGTTTTTTTTTTTTCTTTTTAAATACAATCCCTTCTGCCCTTCTCTGCCCTGCGGGTCTGTTGACGTAATGAACTGGCGTCGGATCATTTGCATCGATATCCCGTTCCCGTTTAGCGACCGTTGCAAATTTGTCGACGCATCGACCAATTCGAATTTGGAACTTTTCGATTATTAGACCAATAAAATATTTATGCAAATGCTCCCGGCGCCATTTTAAATTTCATCGCGGTTTGCGCTATTTAAATTTTACCAATTGTGGTGCAGGTACGTTGTGATTGGATATTGGAAACTAAGTATATTTTATTGGTTTGTCGATTTGTCCTTTTTTGACTGTGCGAGTACTCTAGAATGCCAAACACAAATAAAACCTTAGAAAGTATACGAGAAATGACCACTCAGTTGGTACGATCACGGACTTTAAATGATGAACCACTATAGGACCTTGTCGCATAAAACCAACGATTAATTCCTATTAAATTTCTACCTTATGACTTGACGCTTTCATTGTGACAAGGTTCTATCGTGGATCAACATTAAAAGGCATTCATGGAACAACAACCCAATGTGAGTATTGGCATTCGACACAGGATTCTGCCACTTCTCCCGGTTCGTAAAAACATTGCGTCGCTGCAATACCTTCGAGCGCAATAATCTTAAAACAACTCAACATTTCTACAAGCATATGGGCCTGGGCCTTAAGTTCAATAACGAACTTACGTTAAAAGCCGCGCGATAAAACAAACAAAGAATATCGCGTCAAAATCGCAGACGCGCCCGCACCTTTCCGCGCGATCGCACGAAAAGAGAATTAACGCCGCGAAATACATTTAATATTTTTTATTTCCGGCAATGTAAACACTTGGGCATTATTGCCGCTTCGTATGAAAAACACGGCGTGAACGCGTCCGGACTGTTACGTTATTGCTTCCTTTTTTTCGCGTCGACGTCCGCGAACACGAAATAAAAATGTATAAAAATGTCTGCCATGTATTGTTAATACGGCTCATATATTTCCTTGCAACTATTGTCTGCGTTATATATCGTCGCAGACGCCGGCGATTGTTGAAAATTTGGAAGGAAAGGAATTTTGATTGCGCGGTTTGCGTTTTGTTTAAGAATTTATATGATGAACTGGTATGCGGTGGGATAGTGTTTTTGAGGTCGTTTTTTTAACGCTGATGTATCGTTCGTGACATTAAAAACACGACACAAACAGTCTTGATAGTATGTATGACTTTAAAATGTAAAGTGCTTCAAATATTTGAGCGAAAATTACACCTTTCAAGTTCAATATTTCCTAAATTGAGACTGTTTTTTAAGAGCTATTCAATGATACCTCACTGGTTGGTTGTTATAATGTAAAAAAAAACACATTTTCTTTACATGTATTATGGAAAAAAAATATGTTTTCAAAATTTTGTTTCACAACTTTTTCGGCGTAATAAAATATATCAATATGCAAAATTATAGCTTTGTGGTAACAATAGTCTCTGGGTTAAACAGCGGACATACAGACAGATGGACATGAAAACTATTAGGGTTCCATATGTTTACTTATGGAACCCTAAAAACGAAACCTAAAAAGGTCTCGAGCTCTCTTTGCTATTTTCTAACATAATTTCCACCTTTACCCACATTTTACACTCTCGAAAACACTAAACAGGTTTCGTTGTACCACTCGAGACCATTGACTGCGGCTTTTTTACATTTAGATAGAGAATTTAGGTTGGTCCTGATTCGCACCTATTTGGTTCAAAGTCGGGGCCATAAAGCTCGGACAGACTGGAATAGTAAACAGCCTACCTTGGACCTGTGATTTCGTTTGATTGGGAGATCGGAATTGGCTTTAGGTTTTTTATACGTGGATGTTTGGTTTTGTATCGTTTTTATAAAGGTACATTTTTTGGGAAGTTTAGATCTTTATAAAAAACACCTATCTACTTTTTTTTTGATATTAAAATATGGTGATCATAGTGATAATTGAATAGGTATTATTATACTGAAATCTTTGAATTTGTTTTGATATGTTTAACACAGAAATGCAGGGGACAGTATACGATTTTCCTTTTTTTTATTATTTGCATCATTTTCTGTTTAAAGTTACGCCCACACCGGTGCTTAAAATACTGCATGACGGTACGGAATCGCAGTGACGCGTCGTATTAGCACCGTTTTTGACGCACGCTCCCCACACCGCTGCTTAAAAAACGGTGTCGTTGCTTAAACAAAAGTCGGGGTCATAGTAACAACATGGCGCCGCTTTTGACGTACCGTAATATACGCACCGTTAAGCATTGGTGTGTGGAGCTTGCGTCAAAAACGGTGCTAATACGACGCGTCACTGCGATTCCGTACCGTCACCGTATTTTAAGCACCGGTGTGGTCGCAACTTAAGTTGATGTACAGATCGTAGTGGGGCTCTATTCGGCGATTCCGTGGCCGCCGGCTAGCTGACTCTGCGAAAGTGTATTAGTCATGTTATTTTTAAGTTATATATTGTTATTTATGTCTGTAAGGTATTTGTAAATATGGGTCTTGTTGCCTGAAATAAAGTTATTCTATTCTAATCTATTCTACTAGGCAAAACTAGGCTATCGCTTTGACATATTGTTAAAATATTGTTTTTTAACTCCACCACCATTACTGTGAATTAAATAAAAACTATCAAAACGTTGATAATGCGATAACAAGAGGTCAAAATAAATATGATTTTACAGAGTAAAATAGAGGCCCTGATTTCGTTATTGTTTTATGTTTTATTAATAAACTGAGTTTCTTACTCACGCTTAATTTAGGAAACCTCGATGCCTTTGATAATGGCTGAGCTGAGGTTTAAAAGCAATCTCCGCAACCTACTGCGTTTATTAACCAGTTTAATTAACGGCACTTAATCAACGAACTTATCTATACTCCTTTAATAAAGTAAGATGTCGTGTTTGTCTTGAAGACAATTAAATATCTACTTTTATGAATAATAGTTTACCTTGATTATTTATTTACTTATTTAAACTTATTTGCTCAAAATACAATAATGTACCTACAAAAGGCGGAATTAATGCCCAATGGCATTTTCTACCCGTAAATCAGTAGGCGAAACAGAAAATAAAAACTAAGGTCGGTGCGAATAAAACGCGTTGAAAAAAACCACGTCAATAATGTCTAGGCATCAGAAATATCTTTAAGTATTTTATAATATAATAAGCAATGTACTCGTATTGTGTTCTGATAAATTTTAAAGTATCAAAAAATTATAAGGGTACTTTTTATCTCTGGACATTTTTTATATGACCTTAAAGTCCGCGGAGAAGTTGTTTATCGCCTTTTCCTCGGGAACTCTCCAATTTAAATGAAATGAAATGAAATAAAACTTATTTGGCACTTAAAGCACTTAAGATAAAAAAAATACAATTTTCTTAACTAAATCGACTTATCTTACTTATTTGCGGGGTAAAAAGGAGCCTACGCGCTGTGTATGATGCAAGTCTTAGTTAATAGGAAAACACCGAACATAAATTTACTTAAGTACTCTATTTCCAAAATTCCTAGTCTGGTACAAAAATGTGTGCTATAATGATGACGATTAACATACAACTAGTTCCATACATTCAAAGTTTACCCAATTATTTATGTGCTTATTGAAACATGCGTGTACGGTATCGTTCATGCTTTTCCAGAATCCAATCCATATCTGTGCCAAATTGTATCTACGAGCGTTCAGCCGTTCTGGCGGGATTGAGTAACACACATTCAAACTTTCGCATTTATAATCTATAATCTATCTATATATATAAAAGGCTAAACTGACTGACTGACATATCAACGCACAGCCGAAACTACTGTACCTAGAAACTTGAAAATTGGTACATGGGTTCCTTTCATGATGTAAGTGAGCACTAAGAAAGGATTTTCCGAAAATCGACCCCCAACTGGAAGAAATGGGGGGAGTAGCGGGAGACTAATTCTACGCGTACGAAGTCGCGGGCGTCCTCTATTATATATAAAAGGCAAACCTGACTGACTTATATATCAACCCACAGCCGAAACTACTGTACTTAGAATCTTGAAATTTGGTACAGGGGTTCCTTTCATAATGTAAGTGAGCACTAAGAAAGGATTTTCCGAAAATCGACCCCAACGGGAAGAAATGAGGGAGTAGCGGGAAACTAATTCTACGCGTACGAAGTCGCGGGCGTCCTCTAGTAATATTATAAATGCGAATGACGTTTCTTCAGAGGAATCCTACTAATCTTACTTCTTACTAATAATATTTATCATAAGTCATTATTACTAAGGTAATAAAGCTAGTAAAAATGATATTTTGAAAAGTATTATTATTGCCATTATTGTAAAATAAGTAAGCTAAATTTTATAGTGGATTATCTCGAGTTTTATAACTGACAAAATAATTGCTTTATAACTGAAACAAGAAAATCTCTTGTTATTTTTGTAAACATGGGGTTGCATTCGGCAGGGAACATCCTACGAAGTGAAAACTCAATTACGTTTTCATCTTCCCAAGTGCCACTGTGTACACAATTGAGCAAAGAGTATCCGACCCATTATTCATGTGTCTTGCTTTCATAAAACAATCCGTTGGAATTATAAGTGAAATTTCACGGTCATTATCAAATTCCGACAAAATCAGACCCTCTCTAACACGCAAATTACCCTGAATTATTCTTCATTAAATTCATTTGCGTATTCCGAAGTTCGAATTCGTAATTAGGGGTCGAGTTCTGAGTAAAAAGTTTTCGAAAAAACCTGCATTTCGGAGGGCGGCGGCGGAATAAAAATGGCTACGTTTGACAAGACGCGAGATTCGGAATTAGACAAATTCGGCTGTTAAATTAAGGTCGTTTCGGTAGGGCCGGAATTCGATTTGGGGTAAATCTCCCGGCGGCGGGGAAATTTCCTTAACGTTTCTAAACTTAAGCGTCTTGCACGTGATTGGTTAAAAATAGAAAGTGTATTTACTTCTAATTTGATTTTAAATTGGATACAAATGGTGGCGATTTTTTTAACGTAATCTGCTCAAGAAGGGAGTCTGCTCGTGGGGTAAATTATTCAGCTTAGCGGGCGAAGCGAAAATGGAATCAATTGATTGAAACAATATTAAAATTTCAGGAGGTTGTGTCGGGTTAGGGACCGGCTCGGGCTTTCTCCCGGGATTATTGATAATTTTCCCTAATTCTTGTTTTGGGGATCCAACTACGGCATTGCTTGGTCCCTTTATTTTGACGTTATTAGTTTTAAGTTAATTCAGTTTGTTAAAAGGTGTACGTTATTTTACCTTCACTTGTTTTGCTTTCATGTAAAGGTTCTATAATATTTAAAAACATACTGGTTTCTATGAAATAGTATTTAATTTACCCTTTTAACAGAAAATAATATTAATTACCATCGATTTATAAATTACATCAACGAAATCAACGGTTTTTTTAACTTTTCTGTGCTGGTACGCGCTACTATAGGGCTTGATTTAATCCTTAAAAAAAAATACGGAACGAAACAGGATGTATTTGTGCTGGGTCCGTCCGGATCGCTACCATCATCTTATCCTTTAATCTACCGCAGTGTTCGTATTGTCTTGTTCCTGTGTAGAGATAAGACAGTTAAGCCAGTTCGAAGTTATTCCATCTTCGACCTCGGGGTTGGCAACGCATTTACAGTGTTACGATTGCAGTCTTGAGATTGTAATCTTCAGTGATTCTCTCAACAACGACGAACGCACGAACGAACGAGTGAATGTCCAAGCGGCGAGTTTAAGTAGTCCCGTCAGAGCGAACAAAACACATTTTAGAGCGTGTATTCAAATTGGCAGCATGGCTTCTTGAACGTATAAGGCTGCCTAATTTAGAATGCACGCGCTAAAATGTGTTTTTAAGAGAATAACACCCCTGGTTTCGAATCCCAGATATTTGTGTGATGAGCACGAATATTTGTTCCTGAGTCATGGATGTTTTCTATGTATTTAAGTAAATATTTCTCTACATAAGTATTTATGTCGTTGTCTAGTACCCATAGTACAAGCCTAGAGCTTAGTTTGGGACTAGGTCAATTGGTATGACATTGTACCCCTGATATTCATTTAAGTGAGCATAAAAAAATGGTCACGTACATCCGCCACGTTAACAATGACAGAATTAAAATAATTTGATGCACAAAAACAAAACGTCACACACAGTTTCAAATCCATTCCAACCAACCAAATAACTAACAAACCTATTTCAACCCCCGTTAGATATCCGCCACGGCTCAAATAACTTTGGGTGGGCATACAAAATCAACATAGTCCGTACCAAGTTATAATTAAATTATTTGTTAAATTGTACATTTCTGTAACTCCTAGTACCAACCAATTAGCAAAGTTGTGACGCCGTTAATTTGGTTGTTCATACAAAATGTTCATAATTTGGATTTGTATGATGATTATAAACAGTTTTGTGTTCGCGCAAGTCAATTAAGCTGACCCGGTAAGATTTCAATGATGCGGATAATTTGTATCATCTGTGTATTGTTTAGAATTATTAAAGTTGCTGAATAATCGTTAATTTACTAAATACATGGCAACACCTTAAAATTCCGAATTACTTTTTCCGAATAGTATTCATTTGTCCAAATTTTCAATTTTCCGAAAGTTATGTTACGCTGGAGCTCGTTTAGATTAAATGCATAATTTCGTTGTCATACGTAGGTTAGGTTAGGTTTGATTTATAAGCGATAGCAAAAAGTTAAGTCTTCTATCATTATTTTTTTTAGTAATTACACTGGTATTATTAATATTTAAAACTTTTACCTATATGACCGTTAAGGCACTTTGATACACAAAGGCACGGGGAACATTTACTACCAATATTTCCTATGTATTTTTTTACTGTGTTATTTAAGATTTTAAAAGTACTTTTTAGGGTTTTTTATGCCAATTTTTTTTAAAATATTTAATTTTATTTAAATCAATAATGAAATTTTCATTTTAAGTTGGTTGTAATGTAGAAGATTTTTTTTTTAAATTGCCATTTTAAATCTTTCTGAAACATTATAGGTTGCGTATCTCCTTAAGAGAAATAAAACAACATTTTGTTGAATGCTGACTGTTTTTTTTACAGAATTAAACATGTGTATCAAGGTGCCAGGTGACGATATCGTCAAAGACCATAATGATTTTACCCAATACAGAAAAGCCGGCTAACTGCAATGTATATATCTTAGTCAAAGCATACTATACTCAATTTGTAACCACATTCGATTTAAAATGCTTATACTATATAATGAGCCGCCTTATTTGGTATAGCAGAATAGAATAGAGGCTCAAACAAACATTTTCTTGCACAAAAATACTAAGTTTAATTTCCCCTAGCCAGTCTAAAATGGTCGAACGCCGTCAACTGCACCAAACGAAACACGTCCAAAACGAAATTCGCAAGCATATTCAGTAAACACTAAATCCCGGGATATTATAAAAGTTTTTCAACGGCGGCATGTTTATGAAACTGTTTAATTCATGCCCCCTCGACGGCTAGTCGGGTAGTACGGTGATACGTTGGAAAATATCCAAGACCTTCCATACGACGGATCTGATAGTGATGCGGAGAAGCTAAGATACCAGATACATGTAGAGATACCAAATATTGCAAGGCTTACAAACCAGGGCCTCTATTCAACACGGTAAAAACCATGTCGTTTTTGACCTGTTATCATATTGCCAACGTTTTGATAGCTCTTATTTACTTGTCAGTAATGGCGGCCCAGTAGACCCAGCTGAGATGCAAAAGCTGTTAAAGTGTCTGTTTTCTATCGACTTGAAATGTAGGTATGAGTTTGTTATAAGCGTTCGACGCGATCTTTCGTCAACTTACGTCAATCCTACATCAATATAAATTACGTCGATATTCGAAAATCGCTAACTTAACGTTTGCATCAATTAGGCGCCCAGTGTTACGATTGCAATATTAATTCAAACTGCAATTTTCCATCATTGCCTTGTATAATTTATTTTAAACATTGACATTTAATGTTAATATTGTTTTAATAGATGTCATATAAAACTCTACAATATAATGTTAATTTTACAAAATAGACCTAGGTACGCGTAGTACATTCAAAATTGTATTTAAAAATAAGTTTGATTCTACTTAAAACGATTAAAGTATAGAAAAAGACATGAAAAAGGGCTAGCTGATGATGATAATGAAATGAAATTACAAACATTGCAACATTCTACCCTTATCTAAATACAAATAGTTAAATACAACCTAGTCGACAAGTACATTATTATACCTGCACTGAAATTTAAAAATAAAAATACCAATAATTCGGTATCACTTGCTGGTTTCTCATAGATTCCCATCACTAAAGCAAAATAGAGTGCCAGCAATGGTTGGAAACAACATTATAACGAGTGTCGTGTGTCGTGCGGCGCGGAAACGTCGTTAAAAAGGGTTCTCCTTCATTTTGATAAGGGTTATCACGGGTTAGGTCACTCCGAGGTGTTCTTTCAGCGGAGCGAATGTTTGGTGACAGTTGCTTTTGTCCAACTGTACTAGGATGCTTGAGATATGGACGCATTTTTGATATTGTGTTACATCATTATGAGGGTTAAGGTTCTGGGGGGTTATTATGACATAGCTATACAGTTCAGTTTTTTCTGAGAGAAAAGGACTAGGACTAGGACGCTATATAACTGCTATAGCTATGTCCTTTACGCTCGCCGTAAAATTAACGCATAGCCATGTCATAAATAACCCCCCTGTTATGTCATAATGATATTATTATCTATGTGAATGGTAGTTTAGGTTGAAAATTGAGCTAAGATGGCGAATTTGCACTTTTTAACATCGTATTTTTGAGATATTTTTTTGTGTTTGTACTGAACGCTTCGGAACCCTACACTGAGCATGTTTCGACATGCTCCTGTCAGTTTTTTTAAATTAAAACACGCTCGATGAATTTTCGAGGTTATGTTGTGCCAAACTATTCAATATTTTTGATCCCGGAACATTCATTAGTTAGGTACTTTACTGTCAAGTAAATAAGAGCTATCATAACGTTGACAATATGATAACAAGTAAGGTTTTACCGAGCAGAACAGAGCCCCAGCATATTTAACTTTCAGCTTGCGTTTGTGTACACAAATACACACAGAAAAACACTTCAAATTCAGAGCAAAGCTGAGCATTTAAATAATAATAAGTACCTACTTATCTTGCGCTGGATTCAAACCCATTTGTGGCATCTCTGGGCTAGATCTTGCTCAGCAAGTTCATTTTACGGTTAGCGATATGGAATACCTATGTAGAACACAGATGTGAGCTTCTATAACAAGTATATACTCGTAGATTTCTCATTTTAATTTATTTAAAAAATATGAATATAAGGCCGCATTTACACTTGCAAGTTATTGTTGTAAGTTTTGAAACAAAGCTATATGCAAGAACGAGATGCAGATATTTGCCACTCACTCTTACCCATAATTGCGTTTCAAAACAGCAAACTAATAAAAGAACCAATTTATCCGTTCACAGGGTAAAAAAATATCAATGAACCTACATAAAGAAAAGATTCAAACGAGATCAGTTTAATTTTAAAGTAGAGTAAACAAGAAATAAAATGTACGAAAATAAGAAAACAGCTCCATCAAATTCAGATTGTAGTCCATTACAAACGCACAACATTATATGTAGGTAGGTACATCTCCCAAAAAAAATGTACTAAGTAAAATAGTTCATCTACGTCTACGTCCTTCTTTCTCATTTAATATGGCAAAATTTAAGAAAAAATACGAAGTGTACCTTATTGTTTATTTACTTGTTTGCATTACGACGCTTGAAAATACCAAGAAAAATACGACATTTCACAACTCCCAAAAAATACGCCAAAAAATAAATATCGTGCAAAAATAGTCCATCTACGTCCACTACTCTAATATATATGGCAAAATCTCAGAACAATCGCGATGTGACAGTGGGGATCGCGCTAATACCTTATAAAATATCGCAGCCGGGAATAAGGCGCTATCTGGCAGTAGTCCGTCAATCTTATTGTCATTCAATTTGAATTCTCGCTCTGGGTCGGTTTTTGCGATGATGCCTCGGCTTTCGGCCACGAAGACAGCGATTTGATAAAGTTATTATTGGTTTTTGGTAACAGTTTTCCTTGTACAGTCAAGGGCACAAATATGTATATACACCAAATTCTCAAAAATATGTAGGTACACAGACCTTATTTCTATGACAATAAGGGTTATGTGAACATATTTTTGCACCTTTGTGCGGATATTTATTTTTACACTTGACTGTACATTGAGCATGAAGTGTTACTTTGTATCTAGTAAGTAACGTTTATTGCAACGTCATGAATATTTGCATGGTGATTGGAATCAGAACCCCTGTGTCCGTATTTAGTACTAAAATTTCCTAGTATATTGACTTTGACTTTGACTTTCATATCACCATCAACTGTTAGAGATTTAGGGTGGCCAGAACTATGCGAGGTAGTGGAGCGGAGTGCGATTAAAAAATATTTATTCAAAGTCTTACATTGACTATGAGAGTTGTGTTATTAGTTTATTCCCGCTTTAACCTGCATTTCCGGTACCAGCCTTTACCCGCCAATGAAATCCCGGTACTGCAATCCTACAGTGAAATAGATTTTCCTTTTGACGACACATTAGCCTAGTTGGTATTGACCCTGCTTACGAAACTAGAGTAGTCCCGGGTTCAAATTTAATCCCTGTAAAGGCAGATATTTGTGTTACGAGCACGAGTATTTGCCCAGTGTTGCGATTGCTTATGTCCGCTTCCCGCTCCTCTTTAGCGTCCGCTCTCTCCCTGGCCTCATCCCTGACACCGCCGGTCGAGAGAAACGTAACATTTGTCACTGCATTGGAATCTGTTGAATTAGACGCTCCAAGGGTTCTTCGGGCGGGAATTCGAACGATTTTTGTTTCTTCCGAAGCTTTTTCTGCGAACGTGCCTTGATTTCGTTTTGGGGGGTGGCAATTTGGTTTTAAATTGTTAATTAACTGATTGAAAAGGTAGTGGGATTGGTTTTCGTTTTGGTAATTTTTTCGTGATGACGTTTAAGGCTATTATCAATTAATTATTTGCATCTGAAACGCTGGGATAATTATGTAGTTTTATTTAAACTCAATGGTGTCGTGTAAAACTGCTTATCTTTTTAACCCCCTGACGTAAAAAGAGGGGGTGTTGAAAGTTTAATTTGTATGTCTATCTGTGTATCTATGTATCTGTGTCTGTGTGTTTGCGTATTGTCTGTGGAATTATAGCTCCCATGGTTCGATTCTGATGTGTATTAAAAAAAATAGTTTTATTGGGATAGTTTTTAGCTAGATAACATGAAAATGGGTTTAGCCGTCAAAGCTTGCATTAGACCAAACTGGAATAAGGTCTTATACCTAGATTAAACGTCGAATTCGTATAGACTAATCTCGGAGTAGGTCTGATTCCAATTTTGGTGAAATGCGGCCTAAGAGAATCTGATATTTAAGTAGTAAGTCTAGATTGTTTCCTTATAAGGTATAGACTTATCTTACTAATATTATAAATGAGAAAGTTTGGATGTTTAGATGTTTGTTATACAATAACGCTTCAACTACTGAACGGATCAAGATGAAATTTGGCACACAAATAGATTTGATCCTTGCATAGAACATTGGATAGTTTTTATTCCGGAAAATTGGACAGTTCCCGAGAAAGCAGCGAAACACACAACAACTCTCACTTGTACAGTCAGGTTCATAAATATGTGTACACTTTAGTACCTTGTCTATTTAATGTCATGTTTAAACTGCCATATTTGAATTGTCACATCGATTAAAGTGACAAGGTGCAAAAGTGTACACATATTAATGAACTGGACTGTACTATGGCTACTAGACAAGGAAAGTAAACCGAGAATCGATGGAAAATCCTAGAAAATTAAAAAGTATTCTTATTGAGGGACGGACCGATGCCTGAGAAGCTACCCGCATCGTCATTAAAAAAAGGTTTTTGTAATATAAAAAGAAAAAAACAACATTATTCAGAAAGGAGTTCTAAATATTTATTGACGCTCTTATTAAAAAAAAAAGTGTCTACACGGGGCATTAGTATCTTTCTCAAAACGAAACAAAATTAATCTCAATTCTCAGGTAACTTTTTCCTGCTCCAAAAGTAATAAACGTTATAAATTAGAGGACGGAATTGAGTTAATTAAAATCGAACAATCTTTTAAGGTGGAAACGATTCTTAAGGTAGCTGCAGACTGTCATTTAAAACTGACTTAGGCTGCGGCTCCACTGAGGCGGGGACGAGCGGAGCTGAGTGGAGCAGAGCTGTGAAAAGAGCTAAGTGATTCCACTGAGGCGGAGATGAACGGAGCTGAGTGGGGTGATTACAATGTAGTAATGCAGTTACGTCCCTTCTCCGCTCCGCTCGTCTCCGCTTGACTGTTTCCACTGAAGCGGAGTGGAGACGAGATGTGGATTTCAACTAATATGATTGATCAAACCCTACACGTCTCCTCTCCGCTCCGCTCGTCTCCGCCTCAGTGGAGCCGCACCCTTATTGAACACCCGTCGGTGTTTCATGAATCTCTCGAATTACGCCCAAATTATTTTATTTTATTTTAGTTGTAGGTTATTCTGTAGCTCTGCCTACCCCACTCTGGGATTACAAGCGTGAAGATATGTATTTATGTATGTATGTATTTTAATTTAATACTAATTTCCTAACTGCTGCGGGTCTCTTATGGCCGTTTTTAGACGAGTGCCGAAGGAAGAGGGATATTAATATTATTTATCAATGTCGAAAAACGTGGTTAAAGTATATATATAATATGTGGTAGAAGCGGGACTGCATCGAGTAGCATAGCCAGAAACGTTTTTACGACTAGAGTCGAGTTCATAAATAATAATAATAATATGTGTAAGTACACTTTAGTTCGTCACTTTAATCGCTGTGACAATTCATAGTTTAAACATGATATTAAATAGACAGGATACTAAAGTGTACACATATTTATAAACTTTACTGTAATTTTTTTTTTTCATTTTAATAAAAAGCTAAACTACTCTATCTACACAATAGCTATTTTTTTCAATTCTGTCATTTCAGCCAAAAAGGATGTTATTATTTAACAACAATCAAAATATTAGGACAAACAATTTTATGCGTTTAAATGGGATACCGGACAAAACATCTGTCATGGTTGCCTTTATCGCGGTGGACAAATGTGAATACAGCATACGTCACTCTCTCACTTACAAGCTGGTTAGAAAGTGACACATAATTTATTCAGTATCCCTTTGAAACTCATAAAAATCGTATGTTTTGTGTAAATAAACAGAGTAAATATTCAAATAAAATGATTATTTGGACATTTCATCCCTTTACTTCGGATCCCAAAGGATTGTTACCTCCTACTAAGCCCAGGGTTTCGTGTAAGTAATCCGATCCGCTTTTCCGTGAGTAATATTATAATATTTTCAATTCAGGACGAAATCCTGTACCTACTTAAGGGCAATACAGACTGACAGTCCACAGGCTGGTGTTGGCTTGTCAATTCATCGTATTACAACTCTAACTACTTTTTTAAAATCATGTTACTACAGAGAGGCTGTATAGGTTTCTGCTACTGCACAGAGGGCTTATTGTCTAACGCACTCGCAATCGCAACCGACTTCAAAGTGGAGCAATTGTTTTCATTTTGTAGGCAGACAAGCCTTCGATTTTCAAAATGAAAACGATCGTGATTGCGAGTACGTTAAGGGCCCCATACACGGAATGATCCGTCGTTACAATCAACCTGAAACGATATCGTGACGATTCGTATTTCTATTGAAATTTAAGTGTGATATTGCCACTCACGTACAAATCATCGCTCAATTTCAGTCTGAAATCCGTCCGTCGGTGGATCGTACCGAATATGGCGCCCCTTAGACAATAAGCCCTCTGGTCCAACAACATAGTTCTTTTTTCAAATAATTTTTCTTCCTTTAGGTTGACATGCATCACTTTCAACCCACTTTCTAAGACAAAATAATAGCCATCTTACAGAGTATGAGTCAAGAAAATTATATTTACTAACGTTAAAGCAAAATTTAGAGAGCCGTATTTATAACTAGCTGTGACTCGCTTAATATGATATTCAGCAGCAAAATATCACAACGCGAGCGCAAGTTTTGATACGAAGTGCTAATTACATTAGCAATAAGAGTTCTCGCGAATTCATCAAAGTTCAGGCACATTCGCGAACACGTTAGCGCTGACTTGAAGTTTTGTTGACGCAGTAATTAGAAAGATTGATGGCGACAGTATGAACAAATTCGCGTGTAAGCTTTGAAATATGACATTGAGTCGAATTTAAAGGCGTTTTTTTTAGCTAGGTAGTTGGTTTTAAGTACCATTAAATTACACAACTATGGTCCTAGCCTGCAACAAAAGTCCAATTTTCCTCATTACATTATTCTAAAATATAGGTACCTTACTGCTATTATTGCTGGGTATAGTACTGTTTGGCCTAAAATCGATTGTTCTAAACTCTGGCTATAGCTAAAAGCTATCATATTTTTTGAATAATGTGGCAAGTAAAATTGGACTATTGTTGTAGGCCAGGACCATAGTTGTGTAGTTTTACGGTAGGTAGAGATTTTAAAGTTTATCTAAAGGTCGAATTTTCGTTCCTGCTTCATTTGTCCGAAAATTCATATGTTGGAAATCGTCATACCTACCAAGGAACGAACAAATTAAATTAAGTGTAAAATACACCATAGCAAGTTATTCAGTCAGGTAAATTTTGCAACTTATTGAATTTGTTACTTACGCGGTAGGTATTGCAGTATCACCGACGAAATGCGTTTTTTTCTGAATTAAAATTTCTAAACTTTTTAAATGTTTTAAGAGATACACCTAAAGAATATATAAGACGATATGGGTAAGGTTAAGTTTGCCTTATAACAATTCTGCGAGGTCAGAAAAGATGCATAACGCTAACGTAAACGATATTCGAAAACCGTTCCAATGTATGGAATTGACATAAGCGTTTGACGCGACCGTCCGGCGGCTTACGTCAATCCATTTTCGATAACGATAGCGTTCTCGCAATGAATCTTGGCCACTGGAAACTTACACAGTTTTAGAAATACAGGTTTGGAATGAAAATTCCCACTTAAAATGAAAGAATCTTGTGGGGAACCACATTTTACGTGTGTTTCAAGACCGTTACGGTGGCAAATTTGTGTCCCGATGCTATTTACCTAATATTAGCCGTCGTGTTGAGTGATTTAATAATTTATTAAACTACATAATCATGTACATTAAGAACTGGGGTCATTAATTAATATTTTGAATTTTTGAATTATTATTTTTTGGTTCTAGTGAAAAAGGGTATAAGTCGATTTAACTCGTAAAAAAGGGTATACATCATAAACGGAGTACCTATATCTAGACTTAAACCCTTTTTACTTGATCTTTGGGAGTGTTATACCCTTTTCTCTAGGACCCCCAAAGAAGAGAGTATGTACCATGTATAAAGAGTATAATGTTCGTACTTTATTATGTGAAGTAATGCGAAAACATTATTAAAATAAAAAGCGGAATTGCTTTCTTCTAAGTTATATTTGCACGTTAAGTTTATACAAAGATGAACAACGCTGTCTCTAATTTCATTTATAAAATTGTTAGAGCAAGACTTGCCGGCTAACTGATTGCCGCTATAAAATGCAACAGCGCTGGGAAACTTAAAACCGACAGATTACGGCGTCAAAATAACAATTAATCTGCAAGAAGATTATTGCCACTCTGCAAACTTGGCTGGACTTACGGCTGTTTGAGGTCTGGGTTGATTATTGACACGCTCCCGCTGACGCTATGAGCGAGCGGGCAATAAAACTATTAAATATTGTTACTGAAAACTAACCTAGTCAAAGTTGTGTATAATAAATAATGCTAATAGTATATCTTTAGTACTTACAGTTTTTCAGGACCGCAGTTTATTTTTCTTATGTGCTACTATTAGTACTGGGTACTTAAAAACATGGTTACTAAATATTTTATTTTATTTTTTCTTAATTAATGATTTTCACTCCTTATTTTTTAAGGTGTATTTCGCCAGTGTCGACGTTTGAACAATCACCATAGGCTTATTAGAGAAACAAGTCCGTGGATATCAGACGTGAGGACAGTTATTCGGTTAAAGACTCTTGTGGGTTAAACAGAAGCACATGGGGGTAGCTCCACACGCTTCTGTCAAGTCCCACATGGTTACTATCTCAAAAAGTTACACTAAAAACTACTTAAAATTTCATCCTCTAACGCTTTATTTAATATAATAAGTAAAGTAATGTGTTTGGGTTAATATTATATTTACAACTAGTTGAAAAAATTAAAACGCAAGCACAATAATTTATTATCATTGCGAATTTCATAACAGATCGTAACATAGTAATGCAAGAACAAAACAAAATCAACTCAACCTGAAGCAGCGCCATCTATCGGTTGTTTACAAAAACTACCATCAATAACATGGCACGACCCTAACCAAAAAAAAGAAAGCAATATTTCAACGAGGTCGCGCTGCGGGGTCAGGTGCCGAGAACTGCCTCCCTGATTTACTTGCCAACTTGCTAATGGTCAAATTTACTTTTTACGTTATTAGCTGGGACGTCTCCCAGTTTTGTGGGGCTGGCAACACTTGCGATCATCGAAAACGCGTTTTGCTTTTGTTTTTTTTAAAGTTGGTTTGACATTTCTGTGTTACTGGCAGGCGTGCCAAGTTTGAAAATCGAATGCCGTTATCTGGGTTACTCTAGCTTTTTAACATTGCCTACTTTTATGATTTTTAGACCCCTCATCGTTTTGAGTATCTATGTATTAAAATATGCTTTTTCACGAGTGTATAAAATTATTCATAAGAGTAAAAGTACCCGGCTTAAAACAGTTTTCTCAGGTTTCAGAACTTAACTCACTATATTTTAGAGAAAGTGATAATTGTGTGTGTGCGTGTGTGTGTGTTAGTTTGTTACTCCTTTACGCTGCAACTACTGGACGGGTTTGGAGGAAAATTGGAATTTAGATAGCATACTACTGGTTGCTGTTTTGTCTTCAAACGGTTAGTTAAATGGAAGAGATTCCTTAAAAGTTTATGCTTCTTATTTATTTATGGTTTATTGGAAAATCAACAGCGATTACATGGTGTTTCATACAATAGTACAATATCAACAAGTAAAGCCAATTACAGATTTTCACATCTTTTTTTACAAAGAATGTTACGTGCCGAGGTTAGGTTGAGTAACTAAAGAGTGTGTGTTGTGTGTGTGTGTGTGTGTGTGTGTGTGTGTGTGTGTGTGTGTGTGTGTGTGTGTGTGTGTGTGTGTGTGTGTGTGTGTGTGTGTGTGTGTGTGTGTGAGTTTGTGTGTGCGCGCGCATGTGTGTGTATGTATGTATGTGTGTGAGGGAGTAAGCCAGTAATTGTTATGGGTCCAGCAAACGCACTCTCACTCTTGATTTAAAGATAACCTTCTTCATGCCATCTCCATCTTGAAAAAAAATGCATTTAGATTTTGAGGTTTGTACAATAATAGTTATTTATGTATATGTAGTGGATTTTTATTTTGAAGTATCCAAAAATAAAAATAGTAAATTTATTTAGAACTGTGGGCCTATCCGTGTTTATCGCTTGACAAAACGGTAATAAAACATTCGACACTTTCTGACAAGTACATACATATAAGTGTGAGAGTGACGGATGTTTGATCCACGTTTAGTCACCCAAGAAACACGGCAATAATAAGCCCTCTAAAATAAAGACAAACCTACAGATAGGTTTTAATTTTAAGTAACATAAAATTGTACGTAATTTTAAGACAGAAAATACGGAGACATTTGAAATGTCATCTTCGCGACAAGATAGAGTTAGGTACATCAATTTCGTAGAAGATGCAACCAAGAAGGTCGCTAGTGTCGCTACTACATGTAGTATGACTAAGTAGTTCGCATATCACATCAAGAACATAAATAAGTAGTTTGTTGTTTTATAATATTTAAGGTCAAGCGGGGCTATTCCGACAAAGGGGTAGACCCGTCACTTAATTTTGTTAAGGGAATTCAATTCAACGTTATAAAGTAAACTCAGTAAAACAAAACAAAAAAAGAATTTTTGAAATCGGACCATAATTGATGGAGAAATCAAATCGGTCAAACTGAGAACCTCCTTTTTTGAAGTCGTTTTAAAATACTTAATTGCATTATTTCTTATCATTATTTGCTAGAGGGTTTGCGACAGTATAATAAGTATAATGTGTCCAATACTTCTCTTTATTTTTTATGCTCACCATACCCGCTCTCGCTGTCACGCACACTTTGACACGTATACAGATATGTGTTTACCACAAGTAAAGCCCACTCGCCATCATAAATTGCATGAGCTATACGCGAGTAGAAAAAGTGTTTAATTATACATACTATATACATTAAGAGTAGGTACGTTTATGGGATATGTCATTCATGGTTCAAAGCTGTTTACTGTTAAACGTGTCAATCATTGATAAGAGCTCCTTTAATTAAATCTTGATTGATGGAGGCCTGGAACAACTTTGAGGGTTCAATAATCACTATATGAACTTTAGAGCAAAGGCAGACATTAGGTTAGTCACTTCCCGAATAAAGACCAACATTTTAATGCTTATTTTGACAACCACTGGCGACTTAGGGCCACTTGCACCAAAAATTTAACACTGGGTTAAGACAATAACACCCGTATTCACAAACGTCACTATGAGGTCTCACAGTTATCACGAACGCACAGGGTGGTTCAAATCGTCTCATAAACAAAAGGTCGGTCAAAAAGGACCAATCACAAAGCTGTATTGAACGCAGTGCGTTTACTCAGTGAAGGATCCCTTAAGTATTGTTTGTGAATACGGGTGTTACTCAATTTTCGTATAAAATTTTCACGTTTACTAAGTCGAGTTAGTGTCTTAACCCAGTGTTAAATTTTTGGTGCAAGTGGCCCTCAAAAGTACTTTATACAGGGTGTTTTTGGATTTATTTTTAGTCCTTGCCTTTAATATTGTTATTACTGTTATGTCATATTTTTTCTTAATTCACCTGATTCCAATTCACAAATCCTCGAGCAGTTATTAAGAAAAAAACTCTCCGAATTTTTCATTAACAAGTTGTAGCACTTGGAGTCTTGTTTCTGTTTGTGATTTAATAGATCGCGATATTGGTGAAGTTTTCAAGTTATTGCCGACTGTAAACGTTTGGAACGTTTGACATTTACTGTTCTGTTATTTTTGTTCGACTTTGAAACAATAAACTGTAAATTGGACTTAGTTGAGTTTTTTTTTGTTAAACGCTTTGTTAACTTTTTTTTATTTTGAGACATTTATTACTCCATGATGTTTTTCTTTAATTTGACAAAATAACTGCTTTGTATGTCTTTTAACTGTTGCATTGTGCTAATATGAATTTTGTCTTTTTATTTTATGAATAGGTACGCAATCCACTTCCTAATCCGACTTTAAACGCTTTTGTAAAATCTAAATAAATTACGCGTTGCATTAAAAACAGTAAACGAATCAAAATTAAACTTAACAAGCAGTCAAAATTTTCTCAAATCGCTGTCATATTGGAAAACTATATCGAGCAAATATAAAAAGCCATAAGAAATAAACCATGTATTGGGCAAATTGAGGAAGACCGTGACTAGCGTACGGAGCGCGGGTTCGAATCCAATCGAGTCATAATTCTAATTACGTCTCCTGGCTTGTACGTGAGAATGTATATCGATACGACAATGACGATATAAAATCGGTTGTTATGTTAATAACGTACGTTTTCCAGATAATAGACAATATAACCGAAAAGCAACTTATTTTTAGTAAGACAAAATAGTAGATAAATAATAATAGATACATACTAGGTTCTGGTAACATTAAAATTCATCAGTATTTTAAAGTTGTTCTTACAGTAAATTATTACCACCATACAATACCATACAATATTATTGCTTTGCTCGGCAACAGAATTCACTTGGCAATATTACATACAGGATGGTCAAAGTTCCTATTACTGTAGCATAATATTTTCAGCAATATACGTACCTACATTATACAGGCTGTATTTTGGTCTAAGTTAATCAATTCTGACGCTAACTTTAAAGATAACATTAAATCTCGTTATATTTTTACGAAACCAGCAATAATGCTGACTTAATAATAGCACATTGTGTTTGAACAAAACGATGCCAAAACCGCACGAAATTATTTATTAATATTACCTCACGCCAGATACACCGCCAGACTCAGTAAGAACATTTTAAAGCTGCAAAATATCGCTGTGGCATTTTTGCCATGGGATGTTGAATTTGCCAACCTAATAAACACAGGGTTGAATTTTAAAATATATTTCTAGGATCCATGAAGTTTCTGTCTCTTTATGAATTTAAGTATAAAGACTTTTATTTATTTGTGTCTGTGTGGTTAAGTGGCTTATGGGTCGTATTTAGACTCGTGACCGTAAAATGCAGACAGAGTTCGAAGCTCAGCGCTCGCCATTAAGCGGTGAGCGATAATAATATGCGAGTGCTGAGGTAACTGTCACACATTCAAATAGCTGTGTGTGTAAAAGTGTTAATTTTAATTGCATTAAAGATCCTACAATATCGAAGTGTATCTGAAAGGACTAATTTGCGCAAGAAAATATTTATATACTCAAATACTCAAACGTTTATTGCATTCCACAATGTGTTGGCAGGTGACAGGCTAACTTAAGTTATTACAGTAATTAATATTTAACTTAATTATGAACCCTATAATATTACAATATATATGGTCAATAATATTACATTGTACTTACTTAATAATTATATTGCACATACGGTATATAAGTAGTTTAAATTAGGTCAAATTTAATAAAGGTCGCGGTAGGCCTCTGTCCAGCAGTGGTGAAAAATGAATGAAATAAAGTTTATTATTCAAACAAACCAATACATTAATAGTAACTCTGGGCCCGGAGCTAGGAGCCTGTGTTCCAAATTCCAGAACAGTATCAAGCGCAATAATCTTAACATTCGAAATATTGGCTTGTATTTTTTATTTCTTAAAGGTTGTTGAATGTTAAATTACCAGGGCTTTTAAAAATGTTACAAATATTTCTACGATTAAGGGTGTGTCAAAATGCTCAGTAAAAAAAAATTGAATATTCGTACAACCTTACCAAATCACCCTGTAATTTTCCTATCACCAAACCGTGTATTCCAATTTCCCAAGGTACCAACTTCGGTGTAACTCAGCGCGTCATACGTTAGTGTCGGTCCGCACAAAAAACACCACCACAATTTGGCAACAGTGAACGTGCGTAAAAAACAACTCGGCCCACGGTTGCTACACTCTGTAGCTGGCTTCCTTCCATTTCCATTAGTGAATGTTTAGCCAAAGTGTTTCTCGAACTTAGCCCATTAGGCTTGCTTGTTTCCTTTTTGTCTTGGCCCCTTTTTTAGCCTCGTTTGGACGCTAAATGTTTTTTTATGAGTTCGTGTGATCTGATAGCTCTTGTTTGGATTCGTTATTATCTTATTAAGACTAATAATGAGGTAATATTCTTTTACTTACGTGTCGTCGCTTTTAAAAATATATACTAAGATTTAATTAAATATTCTCAAACATTATAATTAACCTTCTTTATTTCTTTTTTTATGTTTATATTACGTAATTAAACGAAATTGTTTGAAGTAAAATAGGTCTTAGGTAGGTACTTGAAACTTGACACATTACGGACTAGAAAATTTGTGTCAAAAAAAGGCAACAATTCAGTATGTTATTTCGTCTTACACTATGATTATAATTAATAACAAGTGCAACTTTAATTCGAAATCAAATATGCATAGGTACTAGATATTTGTACAATTTATTTGCCGACAAGTTAATAATAGCTAATTTATTGTCACAAAGATAACCTACATGAACTATTTGCGTAGACAACGTCACATAGATAATTATAGTAGGTGTGCAATAACAAATAGTTTACAATCGCATATGACATTATATCTTGCTCAATCGCCAAGAGGTGTTCATACATAGGTATTTGTATAAATTTTTGCTTACACAGAGCTGCAAAACTATTTTTTTTTATTACCGCTAATAATCATAGAGAAAACAATCTTAAGACTGCAATCCTGAGACTGCATATGCGTTGCCAACCCCGGGGACTAAGATGAAACGACTCTATGCTAGTAATTTCACCTGTTTATTATTAATAATAAAACAATATAATAAATAATGTCCCGTATATATTATAATGTCCCGTGTGGTTGCCAGGTTAGAATAGTAACACGTGGTACCGCTCCATGTCTTCCCGTGGATGTCGTAAGAGGCGACTAAGGTAATAAAGGCTTATACTGTTAGGCGATGGGCTTGCAACCTGTCACTAATACACTGTTAAACATCTTAGCCTAACTGTGCAAAGTGTAGTTACAGAATTATCAACAAATTTCATAATTCTGTAGCTCTACCTACCCCACTCTGGGAATGAAGGCGTGAGTTTATGTATGACGTATGTAATATAATAAAGGGTGATCTTAAACTAATTGACTTACTCCCAAACTAAGCTCTTAGCTTGTACTATGGGTACTAGACATCGATACACATACTTATACATATAAAGAAAAAACTTAAACACATGGATTTTTTTCAAAACTCATGAACAAATACCGTTCATCACATAAAATATACCCTGAAATCAAACTCGGGATCGCTAGCTTCGAAGACAAAGTCACTTCCATTAGGCTAATCGCGTCGCCAGTTCCAATTGCCATCTATTTTTCAAGTAAACACATAGGCAAACAAAAAGTAATTCAGCTAGTATTCAGTAGCAATTTAACAAAGCCTCACCCTGACGTGAAGGCTTAATTAACTTCACAGCTAATATTTGCCAGCTGGCCTAAATTGTCTCATATCACCGCCTCCTAAATCACAGTTCATCGACCCCCACATAAATAATACAGTGCAATAACAACTCGGCTGCTAGCTGCGGCGTGCCACTGTTATTGCTCCCATCCCCGCAACTTAGATCAGCCCGAGCTTAGTGCAGCGTTTGAAGATAATTACATCCTGAGATATTCTACAGTTCCTTCTGTGAACAGCCTGTATAAAGTAAAAATAAGTAAGACGTGAAACTGTTATTGGATAAAGACGTCCTGAAATATTCTACTGTTTTTCTTACTGAGAACAGCCTGTATTTAGTAAAATAATAAGTTATTTTGTTAGATTGTTATTTTCAGCGGTTACGAATCAAATTATTTGTGAAGGAATAAATGCCAAGTGTCTCGGGCTGGTCGACTGAACCGATTGTCGTGAAATTTGGTACAGAGATAGTTTGTACAATGGACAGCTAGCGAGGTAAAAGCAATAATCAAGTTATACACGGATATAGTCGCGGGAATTGGATAAAATCAAATTAAAAGTAAATAAATAAAAGACAATCTTATGCAAATTGACCTTTACTCCCAAACTTGAGTATAGACTTATCCATCCCCTTAACTAGTACAATATACACACTAATCTATCTCTACATAAGGTAAAAGCACCTATTATGGACAATGCTTAGTGAGTGTGATATATTTTTAATGAAAGCATTGCAATATCGAATATTTCATTCTAATAATGGTAATCCCGAATAATTTAAATATAGTCTTATTGTTCCGCTAAATGCATATCAATCTCGGAAGCTTATATTTATGGTATAATAGGAGCTTTTACCTTACTATAAAGCAAAGTCGCTTCCCGCCGTCTATCCCTCTGTTTATACGCGTAGATCTTTCAAACTACCCAACGAATTTTAATGCGGTTTTCATCAACAAACAGAGTTATTCAAGATAAAGGTTTTTATGTATAATAAATTCTTATAAATCAGAACGTCAAAATGTATATTTAGTCTGTAACAATGCATGCTGCATGGTAATTATACATCTAGTTATTTGTATGCCTAACGGCAAAACATAGTGATCCTAATTAAGCCGATGTTAAATCTATGTTTACACGTACCTATGTTTTACAAATAAATTATTTGAATTTGAATTTGTTGCAGAAAATTCAGACAAACCGAAGCAAAGCGAGGATAGGTCGCTTGTGTATAAATTAGTTAATATTTAGTGCATTATATTATCTTAAGTCAGGCCCACCGATAAATTAACATACGATTTATTTTAAAAGCACCCTGTATTGACTGTAATGTTTACACTGACCGCAATGTTCGACTCAAATACGATCGAAAAATTGTACGTTTTGTTTCATCGTATTGCGTTTCTAAATGTCTTCTTTCTTCTTTCCTTCTTTCTTTATAATGTTAATGAGGATTCTCTACAAAACGAGCTAGCTTTCTCTACTTGAGCTCTGTCCTAATGCCACGTTCTTACGTGACAGCGATTTATCCGGCGTGTATTGTGCAGGCTTAATTTATCGTCCGGTTTAAACCTGCCCGGACATTATTTTATATTTGGTTAAATTTTAATGACCTGCGTTTTAGTTGTGGGTTCCGTGGGTGAAGAAAAAATACTTTTATGTAAATTAATTTCTATTTTTGATAAAGTGGCTGCCCAGTTAGATAATTTGGCGAATTTCTAATTAGTCTAGTTGGATCATTATCGACCATTTGAGCAACGAACGCCGCAAAATCCATTTTGGATTAATTGGGTTTTTATTGCACGTTTGTTCAGTTTGTCGCGCTCTATGGATTTGTATATTTAGAATGTTAAAATTCGCAAATAAGTGTCTTTTACGACGCACTTTGATTCACGTTTAAATCTAGATTAAGTGGTTTATAATACCTATTTTTAAAGATAGTGCAAAAAATACACTAACCATTTTTTGTTTTTTGCTCACCCTGTAAAAATGGCCTTTTGACGTTTACGAAATTTATTAATCAAAAGGTCGATATACTCGCAGTGAGAGTCGCTTACAGCACAAATAGCCGATGGGTTCGAAGACTTTTAGAATGGTGTCCGCGTGCGGAAGACGCAGCGTAATTAGACCAGCTAAGGTTGATGGAAACTGATGGAAGTAAGTGGCGCAGGACCAGTCCTGAGACCCGTTTCACGAAGCTACAAGTTACAATTTACAAGCGGAAGTCTCTTTCTAATTCGTACTGCTAGAAAGAGGGTTCCGCTTGTAATTTGTAACTTGTAGCTTCGTGAAACGAGCCACTGGTGGCAATCCATGGGGGAGGCCTACGTCCAGCAGTGGACGTCTTTCGGCTGAAATGATCAATATAAAACTTAACAGATAAAACTAAAATCAGGCCATCTTTAGACCAACCGTCAAACCTAAACGAGAATCGTTTTAAGTTTTTAAACCATTTTAACTAGTCTATAAAAGATAAATAAAAAAAAAAACAACGAGACAAAAACCATTTTCATGAAAGAAAAAAGGAAATAAATACACAAAGTTTAATTGTGTATTTATCTTTGCTGAAATTATAAAGCACGGGTAGGAGAGTCGAAAATTTAACAAACTTTCTTCGCAAGGCTAGTTAAATTGTTAGATAAATTCGTAATACTTTATTTTAAAATTAAACTTAAATTCTAGACGCTGCTGTTTGCAAATTTATGTTACATGACTTTGCAGAACTCTTACTACGTTTTATTTATCTTCACTAGGTACTCTCAAGAAAGTCTTTCTAAGGTGAATTCGTAAAAATACTTAGTTCTCTCAATTTGTTTCAAGCATTTGTTTGCAAAATAGAAATGATTTTAATAATTACAATTGATGACGTCTGTGTAAGTTGTTTCTTAACTAGTACATAAAAAAAATGCACTTATAATTATCAAAGTAACGTAACATAATTATGAACCTTCTAGTCCCTTTCACTGTTATTTTCAAACATTTCGCTATTGCTCAAAGGTTAACTGGAAGAGATCCCTTAAAGGGATAAGGTAGTCTTTGTACATACATATTGTGTTTCTGTCTATTTTGTTCTTTGTTATTTTCCTGTTTGTACAATAAAGTATTTTACATACATACATACATACAAAGTGTCGGTAAGTCAGTCTGTAATGCCGCGATTGCTGAAGCGATTTCATTTAACAAAGTTCCATGAAAATAACTAACATATTGGCTCTTCAACAAACTCGCTATAGGGGTTCTTTAATCACGCTATTAATAAACACTTGCCGCCGCACTAAGATACATTTTAGAGAGAATTAACTCGTTCCTTTTTCAAACATGTCTATAAAAAAATCGTCACTATACTCTGATTATTCTAAGATGATGCCTGCGACAGCTCACAAACCCTTATTATACTATATTCTTTAACTTTACATAAATGCTACATCGGTATAATCTAGCGACGCTGTTCAGGAATATAAATAATTAATCGCATATTTTTATATACGTCGCCAGTGCGTATAGTAATTAAGTGATTTAAATTACGAAATAAGGCTGTCACAGGCATCCTCTTAGAAAAATCATAGTATAAAGAACGACTAAGGACCTGTTGTTTGATCAGTAGTTAACTCAACCAATTGTTAAAATTCGAAAAAGGAATAGAAAATTTGACACATTTCCTTGAGATTTAACCATTAGTTACGATTTTTAACGATTAGTTAGTTTAACTACTGATCAAACAACAGGCCCTTAATCGTCATTAACTGACTCTAAGTACAGCCGTTAATAAAAAAATAAAAAATAAACATTCCCTTCAGTAAGGAACCCTAAAAACCTCCCTAGTCGTTTGAAAAGTAAACGCGAGGTTTATTTCCTACTGAATATTTTGCGGAAGCCGAGTGCAAACAGGAATGATCGCGGTATCATTTTCAAAGGGAAAATAAAACGGTACAGTTGCCGGTGGAAAAATGCTTTTTTAAATGTTTTTTTTGCAATTGAGAATGCAGTACTATTTTTATTTAATTATAAACGCGGTTAGCCCGGTTGGTAGTGGTGCCTATGGCAAATATTCGTGTGATAAGTTTGAGTATTTATTTCTTAGTCCTGGATATTCAATATTCAAAATTCAAAATATTTATTCAGTAAATTAGCCACACAAGTTCTCTTTTACACGTCAGTAATATGATGTGAATCTACTAGCGCTTCGGACAAGACCATCATTGCGGAGAAGAAACGCCGCAAGAAATTCCAGCAGGTCATTTTTTTCAATCATAAAAACATAATAATGCTTAAAAGTAAGTTACATTAGAAGATAATAAAGGAATACATAATGATTGTAAAAACCAGCAAAATAAAATAATTACAAATTAGACCTTAGTTAATAAACATTTCACAAAAAAAAAAGACTGAGAACAACACGACGAGGTCTCTACGTCAAAAGCGGATATGTATGTATTGTCGATGTATATTTGTATTTATATCTTTATTTTTACTTACTTATATAATAAATACGGAAGTAACTTTGTTTGTCTGTCTGTCTGTGACGCTTTTACGACTGAACCGACTTCGATGAAATTTGGCATGAAGATAGCTTAAACCCCGAGGACATAGGGTACTTTTACTTACGATAAACTACTTCTACGCGGACGGATTCGCGGGAAACAGTTAGTATTGTAATCGTTGTGTAGCCCAGAGAGCTTAGTCTGGGACTAAATCAATTTGTGTGAGATTGTCTCTGATTTTAGTTTTCTATAATGATTTTCACGTATGTTTTTTTTTATCGTAACGATGAGTTCGCTTGGTTTTTTGCTTTCTTTGGTAGGCCAAGGAATAAGACGCCTTAATAAGAAGACCAAACGAACCAATTTACCATTAACTTTTACTCGATAATCACGTGCTTTAAAAGATCAAGTGAGGTCTTAGCAATGATTTATACACTTGATCTTTACATTAAGTTTCAGATTTAATAACTGTTAATTAGACGTTATTTTAAATAAAAACACGCTTGATGAATATTTAAGGTTATGTGTCAAACAGTACTAATTTGTTTACAACTTTGGCCATTTCAATTGACACAGGCTATAAGTAGTTAGTTAATATTTATACATTTATCAAAAATCTATGTGCAAAACTAATATATCACTGAACATTGTTATTTTTGTAACCTGTTTAGAAAAATATTCTTACCTGCTTATAATCCTGTACTTAAGGCTGGTTAAAATAAGGTAAAATAACGTTTCTTTTTCATGATATTGGGTAAGAAACCCTAATAAGAAAATAAGGAGCTCTGCAGTTTCTTCGCGGTCGCCCTCGGATATAATTAATATGTCGGGGCCGTCCCTTTGTCACAGATACGATAAGAGCGAGGCCACTGTGTATTTTAAACGCTCAGAGACTCTCTTCAAGACGGTACAAACCATATAGTTTTTGACCAGAGGCCCTTGCCAAGATGCATTACGGTAACTAGCGTTTCTATTCGTTTCGCTTTGAAACCAATCGTGTCACTGGTAGATCACGTGACTTTTCGTATCGTGTCATCTACCAGTGACGCGATTGGTTTAAAAACGAAACGAATAGAAACGCTAGTTAGCGTAGTGCATCTTGGCAAGGGCCTCTGTATCGTCAATATTTTGATAGCTCTTATAACAGATCAAATAAGATTTGGGTTTTACCGCCTAGAATAGAGGTTCTGAAAGCCCGTATTTACTTTATTTATTTTATGAAGATGTTTTTGATTTGATTGCAGGTAAGAGTAATTTGACATTTTGTTATTAATTTGGTATAAAACGTTTGAATAAGAAATATAATGAAAAATAACGTAAGAACAAGTTCTTTTAAGATAGATTAAATTAAACATGAAGTTTTAAATTATAGCTAAGAATCGTGTAAATAAACGTCTTCTTTTACAATTATATTTAAATACATTTATTTATACGTTTTTCTAATTAACTTTTAGCAGTTCGTTAGTTTTAAATACATCATTTGGTATGCAATAAAATATTATTACAAAAACAAGTTAAAACGCTTATAATTACATTCATAACTATCAAAAAAGAAACAAATTTTAATGGCAAATGAATAAGAGTTTAACTAACTAGGTACCTAATGAGTAAACAAATACTTTAACAAAGAAACTTTAAAAGAAAGCGGTTACAAGACCAACTAGCCACTTTGCTATATTCTGCCCCCCATCCCAGCTCTCCGCCCCTCCTTTAAGTTCCTGCTATTCTCTTACTCGGCTACACGCAATTTTATGGTAATTACCTTTTTATCACCATATCTTTATTCAATTCAAGCCAAAAGAATTACTAGCGGACTTATTAAATTTGTTTAATAACATTTTTTCCTGAATTATGGCTCCAATTTTGCGCGAAGGGCGATTAACACAAAAAAGTGTCCTAATAACATAAGTATTGGGCGATGGTGGAATTTGATGGGGGTTTTAATGGCTTCGCAAGTGGGGGGCGTTACGAAGATTTATTTTGATGGTAATGTGTCTCGGTTATTGAGTTTTCGCTACGGGAGAATGTAAAAGTTGGAAAATATGGTATAACTAACTTTTGCCCGCGACGCCGACCGCGCAGATGTTGCTTACGCTTTTCCCTCGGGAACTGTAAAATAGCGGGAAGGCGCTAAACATAACAAACAAACAAACGCTTTTACATTTAATAATTATTACTAGCTCCTGCCAGCGACATCGTTCACGTAAAATTCGTAATTTTGTCATCTCACGGGAACCATATTTTTTTCCGGAATGTAAAGTTTCAAGATAATAATAATATAATCTATCTCTGTGGCAAATTTCAATTAGATCTGTTTAGTCGTTCGGGCGTGATTAAGTAACAAACATCCATCCATCCAAACTTTCGCATTTAATAATATTAGTAACTTTTACTATGTGCTTTACTATTGTTGACTGGTAGACAATGCTTGTAGCATTATTTAAATAAATGATAAAATTAGTACGTAATTAAGGACAAGCAACTATATTCCAGCCGGGGCTGTATTCTACTCGGTAAAATCATAATGCTTTTGACATGTTATCGTATTGTTTACTGTCACGTAAATAAGAACTATCGTAACGTTGAAAATACAAAAGCAATATGGTTTTACCTGGTAGAATAGAGCCAGTGATGACATTAATCGCTATTCCCTCCAAGACCCTTAAGTACCTAGTTGTCATACATAGTACAGTCGAGTTTATACATTATATACCTATACACATTAGTACCTTGTCACTTTAATCGCTGTGATAATTCGTATATGGTAGTTTGAACATGACATTAAATAGACAAGGTACTAAAGTGTATACATATTTATGAACTCGACAGTACAAGTCTAGAGCTTACTTTAAGACTAGATAAATCTGTGTCAGATTGTCACTTTGTATTTATTTATCTTCCCGTTGTTCTCCTTTTATTGTCTGTTGTTTTATCCCGCTGTTTAAAATTCAACCGTTGCGGGTTTAAATTAAGAAGACGTGTAACAGTCACATTTGATTAGCGTAAATTAGCAGCTAATTATGCGCCTGCACAGAATCATTACGTAGCCTTTTGGAGGGTTCCACTTGGCGCCAATTGAATAAAAAAAAATCTTAAACTTTATTTATTTATGTAAACTTTATTGCACATTACACAAATTAGGTACTAATGGTGGACTTAATGCCTTAAGGCATTATCTTCAAGTCAATCTTTATGCCTGTATTAAAAGGATACAGTGAAATTAGAAATTCAGTCGCAGTTAACACCATACCTAATAAATCTAAAATAAAAATTACTTTAAATCATATTTTTGCCCTAAATCATTATTTACCAGTAAAATAACAGCGTAATCAATAACCCTCCTTCTGACACAGTCGGGTAAAAATAAGTTAAAGTTGGTGATAATTTCGAATTGTTTTTGCTTTTGATTAGAATATTCAGTATTTTATAGAACGAAGGCAAAATTTGTACGTAACGCTGTAATTATTTCAAACTTTACTTACAATACAGTTCAAGAATTTTAGATGTTTAGAGTTTTGTGTCTCAAGCACGCCACGAATTTGGATTAAATTTGGACATTTAGGTAATTCATGTTCCGGAAGTCCTGAAATAGAAAAATAACAATTATTTTTTGTCCTAAAAAAACGTAGTTCCTCAGGATACACCGTTAATTAATTAACTTAACTAACCAGTAAAAGTTCTCTCTCTTGTTAAAACTTAGAAACACTTGCAAATTTTGCGACGATTTCTTTCAAGCATTTTTACCACCAAAATCAAAAGAACCACAGTACGGTAACCCCATCCTACTTTGCAATACGTATGATATTGTTTGTCTTTTTTGTTGACTTACGTCATTCTTATCTCCAGGACCCTTACCATGAGCTACAATTACCTTACTCGCTAGCGAGTCGAATGCTCTATCCCTCGCAGACCTCGCAGTATTCTTAAAGAGTGCGAGGGACAGAGCATTCGACTTGCTGGCGAGTACGGTAATTGTAACTCATGGTACGGGTACAGCAGCAGCGCCGGTTCCAAGCGGAGCGCACCTCGTCTAAACCAACATTAACCATCGTTTAACGTGACACGTGTATCGCAATCTTAATTTGCGTTGCAACGAGTTAGGCTTTAGACTAAACAAATGTTTATGTGCTTCCAATTATTCATTTGCTCTTAAATAAAACACGGTTACAATAAAAAAAATGGCATTTAAGTACACCGGTATTTTTTAAAGTGTAAAGCCAAAACTTTCCGCAAGGATAACTTCATTGTTTATCTTGACATTTAAATAAACATTTAGTTTAAAATAACAAAGGAAAGTGCAAGTAAATAATATAATTGTATTACACTTAATAAGATAGGCCAATATAACGTCCATTGGAAATAAGATTCAATAAACTAACCACACAGTATTGACTACGTTCCGATTCTGTAATAATTCTATTGACAGTACAAAGTATCTCAATCTTATACATATATGCTTGAGGACAAAATAACTGACAGTCAGAAAAAAAAACTTATGATAAAAAATCTAATATTTATTTTGTAATATGGAAAGAAAGATAAACGTATTTTTTCTGGGAAAAGATTTTTGTTATATTACCTTTATAAACTCCTAGTGTCTTGTATAAAAACAACATACATTATAAAATACTGTGATAACGATTCTACCAATAAAGAAAGTAAGTACTTATCGATTTTGCATTTTACTAACCCTATTGCTAAAGACCCTGGTACCTACTATTTAAAATTTCATAACTTTATTTAAAACTAATTGACTTGTCCTGTCCTTTTCTTCGGACTCATTCATTTTGTTGCTTACGAACCTTAATCAAACTAACCATGACTTTAAAATAAAATTTTCTAAATCAGTCCAGCCGTTCTCAAGTGACGCGTTTACCAACAAAAACCATTTCATTTTTATATATTTACATTATTACAAATTCTACAATAACTTGACCTAAAGTATGCTAAATAAATTCCACATGTAAAGTAAAAGTTTTATATACAAAAATAAAACATCGCATCCATTTTTCGCTGGTCCGCAGTTCACGTATGTAACCGCGATCGTCTCGTTTGTTGATCTTCTCTTGTCTATCGGATAAGAGGGAGATAAAGAGTATTTATTGCGTATTCTTCCCTCTCGTATTTGCTCTTATCATAACCGGGAACGATTGCTGTTTGTTCGGGATGCTCCTCGTTAGATCGATTAAATACTTCAGTGAAGTTTTGTGTTCTATTTTATTGTTGAGCGTTTTTGTTCAAAAACAGGTTAAGAAGGATTATTAGTGTTTTTTTATTTTTTATTTATTCAACTTCAACATAGGTATTTAATATCTTGAATGAAATCGACTTTAAAGGAAATTCAGTAACTTATTTGACTTAGCTACTTTTAAAAGTAATAAAAAAATAATCAGTCACATGTGGAACAAACTTGACTTTAAAATTATATTAAAGCAAAAAAAAATCATTTTTTCGCTTTAATTTAATTTGAATTACGTACAGACGTTTGTGTTAAAATTAAAAAAACTTGACTTTATTTACCAGGATTATGCCCTTAATTTAGTAATTTCTTGCTATTTGGGTTGACGACTTCGTCCGTAAAAAAAGTAGTGTTTTTCTGGCTCAAGCTATATGTATACTTATAAAAAAAAGAATAGTAAGGCTGGATTTTTTGCCAATACTGGGCACAATTGCACAAAGTTGTATAGAATGAAAAGCAACTCAGAATCATAAAAGCTTATTTTTTTGCTTCCCTTTGATATCCTGCTACGGCCATGATTTCACATATCGTATGATATGTGAAACGCTCAAACGAACATAATAATTATAATATAATAATAAGCTTTATTTGGCGAAATGGGAACAACGAGGGGAAAGATTGTTTGTTTGATGAACGTTTCATCAAACAAACAACCATACATAATAGAGTACTAAAATCATAATCCTTTTTTAGGGATCCGTAACCAAAAAGTGTCAGTGGGACATTACCTTAGCCTCCGCTGTCCGTCTGTCTCTCTGTCAGCGGGCTGTATCTCATGAACTGCGGTTTCAACTGACAACCTATGGCGATAGGTTGTCAGTTGAAATCCACAAAGTAAGCCGATATAACAAAAACATGACACGGTTAACTCAATTCAATTTTTTCACAGCCGTACCTTGCATATATACCCTGTTTTTTGGTGATTTAATTAAAAATGTGTTCAATTTTTTCCGTATACTTGTAGTGTAAGACGATATTACTTGCCACAATTCATAGTTCTAGGTCATCGGAAAATACCCTATAAATTTGAGTGTCGAAATGTACGTCAGTCGTTTGTTCTTTTTACGTCAATTTATAAGTTCATTTTTTTCTGAGCTTCTAGGGACTGTGGACCTGAGTATATGGTTTTAATTATAACTCGATACTTTCACGCGTTCCCGAGATAAGGGGTCTTGACAGACAGATGGACGGACAACAAAGTGATCCTATAAGGGTTCCGTTTTTTCCCTTTGAGGTACGGAACCCTAAAAATAATATAATTTTATTAAATTAAAATCTTAAATAAGGGTCTACAACAAATCCATAAAAACCGTGATTTTTTCGTTGTTTTTTACTCGACTACAAAATCGCTGTATCTCTTGAAACTTTAGATTGACACTTACTACAGTCTACTACAAATACATGTATTCACTTTTTCACCTTATTGCATTGTAATAAGGTCCAAAAATGGATACATCTCTGTGTAGAGTACCACCAGTTTCTTAATAGCGATCGGCAATCTTCGTCCGTTGAAACACGAGTGACAAATATACCGTCAGTTGTGAGTGCAAGTAGGATAGCAATAGTTAACCGAAAGCTATTAAGAACCTGAGGGCCTAATAGGGTTGCGTTTATGCGAGAACATCCGTCACTTTCTGACATGTATAAGTACGAGAGTGATGGATGCTTTATCCACATTTTGTCGCGCGATAAACGCAACTATACTAGGCCCGCTGGAAGTACTATAGTCGACTGTAAGTAGGTTCAACAATTAATAAAATTAAAATACCATAAAACGGGGTGAGTAGGGACACAACCTAAAATGAAGCATATGTTATTAATTATAAGACTGAAATTATTTCCAATAGACGTAACGTTAGTCCATTTAATACTTGTCCTTATTTGTAACAAGTAATGACTTATTTTAGGTTGTATCCCTACTCACCCTTTAATCCCTACTCACCCCGTTTTACGGTACCTCTAGAGTTAAAATAAAAGGGGGAAATACCCCGTACAGAAAAAGTCTTTTTTGCTGGATTTTAATTGTAAGGTGGTACGGAACCCTTTGTGAGTGAGTAGGCGGATAAAATAATACCTCCTGTATAATAATCAAATATCAAATGAAAATCTTAAAAGTTCTTTTTCTGTATTTGCACAACTGTTTAAACACAACGCCTCCCTTTGTTACAATTTCCCAGAAATAACATTGCCTATTGAATTTATATCTTGAGCCTAAAACGAAATTTCTCCGAATCGGCGGCGTACTTGTTTTGCTTTATCGAAACGGAATAAAACTTTATTTTTTGCTCAATACTTTCTTGTTTGACATCCATTATGTTTCCAAGTTTTGAACAAATATTTCAAAGCATCAAGTATTTTCCTTTTACAGGCTGTTGTTTGTTAGGGTTCTGTAGTCAAACTAGGTACCCTTGTAGTTTCGCCATGTCCGTCCGTACACCCGTCCGTCCGTTCTTGCTCAGCTTTGCTCAGAGATTCTTAGTTCTAGAAAGCTGTAATTTGGCATGAATTTACATATTGGTCAACATAGACATGTACATTATCCTCGTAAGGCCCATCATACTACAAATAGGGTGTATTTTGTGTGTGGGACTTTGAATCTACTACGTTCAATTACGTTTGCTCTATAATGTCATTTTTAGTTTTTGAAAATAGGAAAATAAACATTATCTTCATTGCAACACTATACATCCTATTGCCCACTGGGCCTTACGAGGTAATGCCTCTACATAGTAATTTTACCGGTTATCTTATCTCGACACTGGAAAACACCAACGCGAACACTGCTGCCAATCACTAAAACAAAGCATGAAAAACTAAAAAAAAAACTTGAAAATAATCAAAGTATTCGTATCTCGCATAACTTTAATATCACGGCGCGGACTCTAATATCTTTCTTTCCACAGCCGAATGTTTTGTTCATGCGATCGACTTTATTAAATAAGGATATGGCAGCATGTGGCCAACCTCCAGCATTCATACACAATATATTTATCTTTAGCCCTGATCCCTCACTGGAAATATTATATTTTTTCTACGTATTTCTCCAACGTTGGTTAGTTTTCGTTTCATTATATTACAGTCCAGTAATGTAAGATATTTTGCTCTGTTATGTTTAACATGTGGTACGGTTTTTATTTCTGTTATTGTTGGAAGCTTCAGTGTATTAAAATGTAAGACTATTTTACTATAGTTTATTTTTGTACGAGGGTAATTCTTTTTGTAGATTTTATCCGGTTTTATTTTTTCTAACGAGATAAAAATATCTGTGGTTGATTAATCAAAATAGTTATAATACTCGTATTACTAAATAACTATAGACATCACTAGACTTGGCCTTCTCGTTTTTGGACTTTGGTGACTATTTAATACGACTTGTTCTTCTATTCTTTAGATTCTCATGAACATAACGTTTTAGCTGTATTTTGGCAACGAAATAACGTCACACTTCCGGTTAACACCTTACCCAACTGCTGCGAAGCCCAAAAGGAGGGTTTTGTGTTTGACCTATATGTACGTATGTATTGTTTACCCTTGTTTTATAGACAAACATTTCATAGACACTAACACTTCACAGAATTTTAATTTCATAGAAAATTATTTTCTGCTGAACCCGTGTCGATTTCAGGTTATCTATAATATATATCCCATGTAGTATGTATTTCCGTCCCTATGTCCCCTCGAAACTACTCAACGGATTAACCGATTTTGATAAATGATACGTCATTAGAATTGTCTTGATCAATACCTTTTAATCACTGGAGTTTCGGCAATTGTACACTTTCATACATTTAGGTATGGAATGTGCGGCAATGACGTCGTTGCCACCGACGTCCGATGAGTTAATATCTGAGGGGCTAGAAAAGATGCATTACGCTAACCAGCGTTTCTATTCGTTTCTTTTGTAAACCAATCGCGTCACTGGTAGATCACGTGACTTTTCGTATCACGTCATCTACAAGTGACGCGATTGGTTTAAAAATGTAACGAATAGAAACGCTAGCTAGCGTAATGCACCTTGTCTAGCCCCTCTGGTCTTTATCGTCGACAGTATCAAAAAATATAGCCGGGTTTTTTAAGCTTTTTATTTATTAAGTTATTGACGATTTTCTTCAAAACGAATGCAAATTCAAAAATGTTTAAAAGGTCTACTTTTCTAATTTCAAATTTACCCAAACGTCAATTTAGCTAATGCTCCCATACATCAAAACAGCGCACTTTTAATCGATCATTAGATACAAAATCGATAGCAGATCTTAACAGATGTTAACTAAACACCGATGGAGTGCTTTAACGGTTGAATAGGCGCGATATCCCAGCACAATAGGCCTGTATTACTGCTATTTAAGCGATAATCCATAGCTGAAATTAACGTACAATTGTTATGAATCGGAGCGTAACACGGAATTAACTAGCCTGTAAACTCTCTAGTTATATTCAATGCTAAGTTCTGTTTATTGTCGGATCAAAAATCAATGGAACATTGTAAAGTTACTATCACATGTTTCGAATTTGTCTTGTAAATATCAAAGTGTTTATTTTTAATTAGTTTCCGGCTACTCCCCTTTTTATTCCCATTCGGGGGAAAAATAGGCATTCCTTAATTCTATTAGGGCCTATTTCGCAAGCGTCAAGTAAAGCATATCTGACACATAAATTTAGCCCTTTCCTTTTCGTACACCCGAACATAGACAAGGAGAGAGCTAACTTTAACTGGCACATAAATTTACTTGTCGATTGCGAAACAGGCCCTAAAGTGTTTGTTAGTTTTTTTGACGACCAAAATTATGAATTTTTGAAATTTACATGCATGAAATATTCTGTCTACTATCTGTACTGCGTACTGGAATTTGTATTACGATTTATAAATCTGTAGTGTATTTATACATACACAAAAACGTCTCGATCGCGTTTGCGTTTCTCGTATAAATCACATGAGGGCCCTGCCAAGATGCACTACGCTAACTAGCGTTTCTATTCGTTTCGTTTTTACCCAATCGCGTCACTGGTAGATCACGTGACTTTTCGTATCACGTCATCTACCAGTGACGCGATTGGTTTAAACACGAAACGAATAGAAACGCTGGTCACCTTCGTGTTTGAGACGGTTTGCCCCGTGAACAGCAACTTACACTCGAGGCACAGCGTATATTGGTCTTATATTGATTTGTATAGCTACCAAAGGAAGTGATTATGATGATGATGATGATGGTGATGGTGGTGATGATGATGATGATGATGATGATGATGATGATGATGATGATGATGATGATGATGATGATGATGATGATGATGATGATGATGATGATGATGAAGATGAAGATGATAAAACACCTCATTTTGTCCACAGGAGCGGTTGCGTCATCCCCTGCGCTTACGCTGCTTTGTTCGACGATATCAATATATGAGATAATAATCAGGTATGTACATTATTAATTTATTACTCGACGTTATTAGTCATTAATACACAATTAAACAAGAGAAATATAAATAGTACCCATACGATGAGTAACAATTACCGTACTCGCTAGCGAGTCGAATGCTCTGTCCCTCGCACTCTATAAAATGACTCTAAATAGGTATTCTAAATACAGTAAGTATGGTAATTTTAACTCATGGTAAGGGTATAGAAATAAATATTCATAAATATTCATAATATTTGCTTCTCCTTAGGTTAGTCAGCGTTAAAAATAGATATGAACTTTTGTACCTTTTGTACCTTTTTGTTTCCCATAATTGGTTTCGGTCATGTATTTGTTACCACAATTATTGATAGTAATTACTTTTATATCGCTGGAACCGTAAAATTTTCAGAGTTTTTTAGACATCTAAAGTGTAGATAAGGCTAGGTAGGGCAAGGTTAGTTCTATTAAAAGCACGGTTTAACGGTTTATCAAAAAATACTATGACTAAAAGTAACTACGGTAGACAATGATATAAAGACCCTAAAAATGTACTGTGCCAAATGCATCATTTCCTCATTTCCTCCTTTCCAAAAAGCTATTAAAATTATTTTTGTTTTATATCTGGCATACTGAAACCGTTTGTTACAACTATTAGGTTAGGCATGTGACTATATAAACAATAAATCAACTGCGACGGGAAACAACTCTTTGGACAATAAAAATTGGGAAATGATGCATTTGGGCAAAAATGATTCGCCCAAAAGAAATCACCTGAATATATCAACTTAACGAAGATTATATAGGGGTCCAGTCTGTCCAAACCCTTTGTCCATATTCCCCGTGATTCATTCTCTTTTCTTTTAATATTTCAGAGTCGTGCGATGATGTCAAGCCTCGGGCCCACCGATTCTGCAGGCACTGTACATAAAAGAATTTTAATAAGAGCCGAAGCTATTGTTACTAAGGAGGTTGTATTATAATTAAAGCGGTAGTTATTTTTCTTTTAATTGTACTATTAACAATTTGAAGTTTATTAAAATTGAAATTGAAAGTTCTTGAATTATTGTCATAAAATTGTTGTGACTTCATCGTTTCAAATGGTGAGTGAAAAATGTAATGATTATTCTGTTAATGCTTCATTTAAATGTAATTAAAAAATTCAATGCTCATCTTCAACCTCCAATACCATTTTTTCGGCCTATCTTAGAACTCAAATATCAATTATTTGACCGATTAAAATAATTCCTAACAGTCAACTAAGAATGTAATGTTTGTTTAATAATAACTTGAATAGTGTCAATCCGATTTTCATGAAATTTCTTGGAAGTGTAATTGAGTCAAACATAATTTTTGAATTCGAACATGAGTTGGATCAGTTACGTGGTTATGGAGCAAAGGGGTGAATTTGCAAGGTCTCTGTTAAGGGCGAACTACTAATTATAAGCAGATTAATTGGGCGTGGAGAAGCTTTATGAAAATTAACAGATATTTGATTTAAGATTCAGGTAACGAACAGGACTTTCGCTATATTATTATTGGAATATTCACTAGGTATCTATTATCTATGAATATATTTAATGATACTTATAAACGTTATGCTTTGAAAATTATCTGAGGCATTTCATGAGCTCATTCATTTGCAACAGATCAGCGGAGCAGAAAATAAAATGTCTTATTGCTCATAAACAGATAATTTGTAAATTTTGCGTTCCAATTGGAATTTTGTGAATTCTTAAAAGTGTAAGAGTGTAAATGTTTTTATTGTATTATACATAGGTGAACAGGGAAATGTTTTCTTATTTATTTATTGATTCAGGTTGCAAACAGTCGCATTGCCATGTTTATTTAAAAAAATATTATGTACTTTATTTAAGACATGACTGTTATTAAAATTACCGCATTTTATGTAATTGTCTGTCTTGTTAAACTTATAAAGTATGAATTTACACACAACGAAATTTAGTTTACATAAACATTTTTTTATAAAATTGTAATTTGTAATATCGTTTTAATTATACCTACCGCAAAAAGACGAAGTAGTGTAAATAAAGTAATATAAATTTAGTTTTAAGTAATTTAATCTAAATAAATAATAAAACATTGTTATGATTATTATTAGTGAAAGTATTTAATAAAGAAATGTAAATTAATATAAATGTTCTTGTGGATAATGTGTGATCTGTAGATTTTAATTGGTAGAAGGAAAATAGAAAATATAAATAAAACGAATTAACCGAAGTACTGTAATATGTCTTCTTTATGAATAAATAATGGATTATTCATGTAAACCTTAATTTGTATGAGATTAATGACCACATTCGTTTTTTTATCAGTCGTGTATGAAAGCAATTAAAATGTATTTTAAATTATGATGTATGCATAATCCAAATATAAAATTTAAAGTATTTGTGTATCAAGAAATGCGTACATAGTATTCAAAATATGACATTGATAGCTCGGTTATAGCTTTCGAAAAAACTTGATTGGCTCCTTTTCACTCTACCGTTATTAAACGATCGTAAGAAAAGGAAGATAATACATTTTAATGCAGAAGTAAATCTCCCAAATTACTCAGACTATGTAATAGGTATGCGGCGCTACGACATCTTTGAAGAGTTTAAAAAAATCCATGCTGTGATTGGAAGATAAAAAAAAAATCTTGTTGCGGCAAGGCATGGTTCGGAACCGATGGCGTCATGCTTAAGGCCTTATTCTCTTAAATAACTCACTTCATAATTCGTTGACAAAGTATAAACCGGAAAGCTACCGTTGTCGCATGTACTCGTTGGTTAGTTCATTTGACTGTGCTGCTCCGGCGACGCAATACTGCAACAGAATGAAAATATACGCAATGAATAAATAGACCATAAAAATAAACCGCGGTTTTTTAATTCTAATTCGAAAGAATAGGTAATTTTAAGAGACCATTTTCAATAATTTTATATTTAACCCAATTGTTTTGTTTTAGTATTATCTTTATTTTTTTAGCAGACATTTTATGGATCTCATTATTATTTTAAATTTGGGCTGGCATTTTCTAATACATTACAACAATTAAATGATATCTAATGATAAAAAGTGATTGTAATAGTTTAATACACTATTACAATCACTTTTTATCATTAGATGCGGAACTCCGCATAACCGTGCCACACGTACGAGTTAGTTTAAAATGCATTTAATCTTGCCAACATAATATATGAATGTGACAGTTAAACCAAGATGGCGGTGTCATGTGTCTAAAATTCAGTCGCGTATAACTTCGTAAGTACTAACGTCACTTACACCTCTTTTCTTGTACGTTCGTAGCAAATCTGGGTGTTATTTTTTGTAAAAAAATCAACCCATTATTTGGATTGTAAAAATAAATATAAGAAATGGTATTAAATACATTACAACTTTGTTAACATATAACTAAATTGAGTAACTAAATGGTTAATAAATCGACTTGTAGATACATTATTTCATTTGTATGTAATTAGAAAAAAGGATGTAGACAATATTTCTATAAGGAATTCTTCAGAAATTAACGAATAATGTTGTTAGAGGAAAGTCTCTATTATTACAAAGTTTTTTTAATGTCGTTTATTTTAATAAACTATTAGAATAGTATTTTTTGTTGTACGAATACATTTTATACGATGATATTTCATGTTCGAAATTTATTTGCTCAATGATGTGGCAACTTTTTTTAAGAAGTCTGTTAAATAAATTATTTAAATGATGAAAACCGTTATTTTATTCCAAAAATGGAGGTTACATTTTCATTTAATTTTCCCGTGTCAGGTTTCGGGAAACTCAAGTCAAATACTCCTTCAATTTATCAAGAGGAATTTAAAGCTATTAATATCACGTACCTATCTTATGATAAATTTCATGAAATTGGAAACATTTTCCTGTGTTACATTATTTTTCCATGATTCTAGCCTTATTTTCCGGTATTTATACGCTGTAATTTTAAACAAGCAAATAATAAAAGTTATTATTTTGTTCTTTGTCCTAGAAAAATAATTTGGCATTTTAATACCTACCATACCAGAGAACCTGCACCTACACCTTAGTCTCAAAAAACATACGGACCTTATTTATTTTGGAATATTACCCCAAGGTTGCAGTAATTATAGAAATTTCTTACAAACACCCACGTGAATCTGGTGCCATAAAAAAACAAAATGAATAATAATGTCATGCACGAAACGTCGTGATCCCTCACGCCTCACCTGTATCTTCCACTTAAAGTGTAAGAAAGGGTTTACACTTGTTTTGTCAACGCTTATTTCATAGAACGTGTGTCTTGGCAGATTGGCAGAATTTTATTTCATCGACAGGCTTCTCTTGGCACAGGGATTTTGTGTTGATGTCAAGTCTAACCTAACTTAACCTCTTGAAAATAACACTGCTTCAGCAGAAAATAGCTTTCGATAAAGTGAAATTCGGTGAAATGATCCACTCGATGAAAAAGTCTTCGGTGAAACCAGGGGACACCGTAAGAAAGGTAATTTACAAAGTATTCTTTACGGTCAAAGTTAATTCGATAGGACACCCATCTGGAATATGATCTTAATCATGGGTACACTATGTACATAACTCCGAAGAGTCATAATTTCGAATTGATCAAAATTCCGAATTTTATAATTTCGAACGCAATATTTTATTAGAAGACTTATGTTTTTGAAATCGTTTATAAATTAAACCTAACCAATTGAATTATGCGTTTAATCTTAAAAAGCTCCGGCATAACAAAGCATTTGGGAAAATTACAATTCGGACAAATAAATATTCGGGCTAAAATATTTTGAAGTATTTGGGTGTTTCCCCACTGCTAGACGTAGGCCTCTCCCATGTACCGCCACCGAGCAGGATCCACGGACATTCTCATCCTGCTCTTACAAACGACCGCCGCTCTACCTAGTCTGAGGGCGTGCTTCACTGCGTTTGCTGACCTGTGGTAAGATAAGATAAGTACAGCAATTGTGTCAAAAGTGTTGTCTTACTTATAACTTAATCCACTTATTCATAAACGCCCAATAGCTAAAGTATGCTTAAAATATGCTTTGTCTTTATCTGTCATAATGACATTTGAGTTTGACAGAAATTGACAAAGAATACTTTGAATAAAATAGGTTTATTGTGCGTTTACGAATAAACATTAATATCTCGGCTTTTTTATAGGCGTTTAGCCTTAAATCTACACTAATATTATAAAGAGGATATGTATTTTTGTATGTTTGTAACGAATAAACTCAAAAACTAAGGGACTGATTTCAAAAAATCTTTCACCATTAAAATGCCACATTATTCCTAAATAACATAAGCTATACTTTTTGTTCCGGAAAAAAAACGTGGTTTGACAAAAATACTGTACGCGGACGAAGTCGCTGGCAGAAGCTAGTTACATATAATTTATGAGTATTTAGATGTCTTCTAAACCTAAAGGAAAAGCATCCATGGCAGCTTAAAAAAAGAAGATCATTATTAAATCATAAAACTATTAGGCATCCTAAACGTATTAAACTGTTTTTTAACATCAATACAAACAGCACTATCCATTTGTTAATTTTAAGTTTGTAAATGTGATTCGTCTACCTACATAAAAATCTAGTTTAAGAGCTATGCAGTACATTCCATTCCAAAATGGCTCTCTTGAAAAACCGTAATTCAGAGGCCTAAACAGATTACGATTCCGCTTTTATGCCCGCAGATAGCGAGTGTTTAAAATCTTACTCTCTCTTAGCTACCGCTTACAAATATTGCGCGGCAAAATTACAGGTATTACACAAAATTACAGGTATTACACCGGAATTACAGGTATTACACCGGAATTACGGGTATTACGAGGGATAACTGGGTGCTGCGGATATCCCGCCCCAGTAGCACTGATACGGACAAATCTCTAACAAGAAAATGAAATGAATTTTACACAATGTTTAGACGGTGGCGTAGCAAAGTTTAGGAAACGAGATTGTTACTAAAATTAAAGTTTAATATTATGAAAATAGTTTGTAAATAATTTAAATAATAATAAAAAATATAATAATAATATCAGAGGCAATGCCACACCAATTGAACTATAACTACTAGTCCCAAACAAAGCTCTAGGCTTGTACTATGGGTAACGATATAAATACTTAAATATTAAATACTTTAATTCAAAGAAAACATCCATGACTCAGGAACACATACTAGCGCTCATCACACAAATATCTGCCCTTACCGGGATTTGAACCCAGAACCGCTAGCTTAGTAGGCAGGGTCACTGCCGACTAGGCCAACGCGTCGTCAAAGTTAATTGCAACTTTAGTAACATATGAAACATAATTTATTTCAGACTGTTTCCATAGATGCTGTATTATTTTCTTTACCCCGCAAGATACTAACTATACGATAATTCTATCAACGAGGTAGTTGCAACATGTCACAAAGGGGCTTCCATTACAGTACATTATTATGTTTGTGCGGTTAGCAACACTTTCGCAGTCTTAGGATTTGCGATGTGCTCGTTTACCTTTCCTATGCGATAAAAATATTGTTTTGCATAATTTTCTTCACCTACGCATCATTAATCAGGTTTTCTCGTGAACCAATTCTGTTTTGGGACTAACCTTATCTTACCTGACTATACAATGGACATCAAATAATAATAAAATTGTCATAGGTTCAGCAAAGTAAGTATTATCTATGCGTAAAAGTTGTCTACAATAATATCTATGGAAATCAAGGTGCACCCGTTGCACGTTGGTGTATGTTAATCTTCTAAGTAACTCTTCAATAATCTTTTGTTTTTTTCCGTGGTTTTGCGTATACTATCAGCATCGTTAAACCTTTTCTATCTTTTAAATACTGTCGTGTTATTTTTATCGCTCTTTAGCACTATTAATTTCAATATGACAAACAAAATTGCTGTCGAAATCATATCGCGTCAAGTTAATAATCGGTGAAAAATAATTGGCTATAATATTTATTCAATATACCCTGAGTTCTCAACACGTGTTCTCTCTGTCACATTATCTGTATTCCAAAATAAATTACGATGTATATTTATTCAATCGAGGTGTATCTATAAATACAAATCAGGGATAACCATCAAGCATCTACTGTTTACACCTTTTGTACCACTCTCAACCCTATTTCACGACACGTAGCAGCCAATGAACAGCAAAATTGTTCTAGCCAACGCCTTATAAGCTCCTTTGAGTGGCGTTAGTCACGTAACAAATGAAAGAATGAGGAAATATGCGAACATTTTCTCGTTCGACGTGTCTGTGTGACACCTCTGAGAGGTGCTCACTGCTCGGTAACTGGAAACATGAGAGATGATTTAGATTCTAGTAGTGTGAGGACGAAATTGAACCTAGTCTCTTCAGAATACTATAGGAGTATTGTTGAAATTGCTGTAGTTTAAATTAGGTAAGAGATAGAAACTGTGAAAATGTTTTAGGGAAGTAAGTCTTGATTTATACTCACACGTGCTTTTACTAAAAGTAGAGGAGAGAGATGTCGGTGAGTTATGAAATCTTAGTAGTTATATTTGACCTTTTGGTGTTGAGTTGATTATGTATGTCAATTGAAAATGCAATATTATGGTGTTTAAGAACTGACACGAGGGCTTATTGTCTAACGCACTCGCAATCACGATTGTTTTCATTTTGAAAATCGAAGGCTTGTGTGCATACAAAACGAAAACAATAGCTCCACTATGAAGCCGGTAGCGACTGCGAGTGCGTTAGACAACAAGCCCTCTTGTTACTGATGTTAGAATCAAAGGGTTTTTAAAGTGTTAAATTGTTTACAAACACACATACAAATATATAAGAGCAACATTCCATAAGCTACTTAAGATACAAAATACATTATTCAAGCACTTAATTTAGTAGGACTGAGAGGAAATGGTGAAGGTAAATAAGCGGACAGCGGATATTATATCAAGCTTGCCACGATTTAATCGAAATTTTGGTTCCCCTATACGGAACCCCTAATCGTCATTTGTCCTAATGCATCGTTTGTCCGAATTTTCGTTTATCCTAAAGCCATTTCTGCTTAAATTTTAAAACTTTTGTTGTTATAATACAACCCTAACCTAACCGAACCGCAGATATAATTGGAAAACTTAATAAGTTGCCTAACTCATCTGAAAACCAGTTTAGGGCAAATGAAAATTCGGACAAACGATGTGTTAGGACAAACGTTGTTAGGGATTCCGAGGGACACCCCGAAATGGTACATCGATAATCATTTTACACTTCGAAGAACTTAAAATCAATCAAAATAAATCACTAAATCTAAATCTAAATCTAACTGAATCAGACCTGTCAGGATTTACTGTCATTAGGTAGAAAAGGAAAATTGACCACTTGAAATTATACGTAGAAAAATTTCCATTTTGAAATAAAACAAAAAGGAAAATTGTCCATCCTGAATAACGTCTAAAATGGAATTATGTCCTATGGTAAAATTGTCCAATATGATATTGGTCGAAAAAAATATGTCTATTTGTATTTACGGACACTCAGAAATATGACCAATTGTACCTAAATACGTCCTACCTGAAATATGTACAATTTATGTTTTATTTATATGGTCATAATTCATATAAGACTACATCCACTTGTACGTATTTAATTTTGTTCATAATTTATAATGGACAAAATTCCATTGGGACTTAATTAATTTACAACGAAAATGGTAAGTAATGAATTCTTTTCAGCACCATTACATTTTGACTAAATTCACTTTGGATAATATTACATTTGACCTAACTTCAGAATGGTTATTTCACGTGGACGATTTTCCATTTGTACTTAATGACAGTAAATCATTCAATGATTAGGATACCCCGAACACAAAACTGCAGAAGAAAAAACTTGAAACGAAATAATACCGCTTTACGGAACAATATCTATAGTTTCAGCGTTGTTTACACCTTGAGGCAACCTTGTTACTGGAGTTATTGCACTATTACCACACTGCATTGCAGTTCTATTTTTATTCTTATTTCTTAGGGTTCCGTAGCCAAAAAGTATCAAACGTACCGACCGTCCGGCTGTCCGTCCATCAGTCTGTCCTACTTTTAAAGAGCTGTATGTTTTAATACCCGTGTCCCGTACCCGTTTTGTTTGTTTTAGAAAGCCGGTTGATTTTTTATAATGGTAGTATTCCTCATATAAAAAAGTTTATTTAAAAAATGGTTTCTGTTCTATTGTAAAACCGTCTATACCTACAAGCGTCTTTGGTGTGATTATAGTGCAAACCATAAAGAAATACAATAAAAACCGATAGTGTCATCGGGTGGTGGGAAACCCTCGGTGCACTTGTCCGACTCGCACTTGACTGGTATTTTATTTCGTCAGCAGCAGCGGTTGCGTGCTTATCATTTCATAACTACATATCAATATTTACTCTCTTCATTTTAAGTAATATGCTGTTATTTGTATTCTATCCAAGGTAATTAGCAAGGACGACTGATAGATAACGAATGTAAAGGACATAGTTCATTGGCACAAAATAGATAGGTACAGAAGTCAATCACATGTGTGTACTTCACTTTTTAACCGACGAAAAAAAACGGAGGAGGTTCTCAAGTCGACGCGTATATTTTTTTTTTTTTATGTATGATCACGCATAACTTTTCACAGCGCGGTCCGATTTTAAAAATTTTTTTTTTGTTTGATATAGTATACTTCCGAGGTGGTCCCATTGTCACCAATTCTGAATCTGATGAAGGGATCCGTGAGGAATTGAGGGATCTCTTCGAATATTAAATGCATACATATAGTGATTTTAGTATTTTTAGTAACAAATCCAGCATTTTCATTCAGAAAGTATCATTTGGTGAAGTGGAACTGATGATGAAGACCACAAATGGCTACTATGGCTATACTATGTATGATCACGCATAACTTTTAACTGAGTTGTCTGATTTCAATAATTATTTTATTATTGGATAGAGTATACTTTGAAATTGCTCCCATTTGATTTGGAACTCCCCCCCCCCCCCCCCCTCCGTCAATGGTAGAAATATAGGGATTGATAGTTGAACCCATGAATTTTTATCTGTGAACCGATTATGTTCAAACTTAGCACACATATGTAATTTTAATGACACTACAACATGACGGAGACTTGATGTTGACCTGATAACTGAGACGGAAGACAGATGAGGGAAATCTTCAACGGATTACAGCAGCTACCTCGAGATTTCTCTTATTCATGCATCTCAATGAGAACTTTATACCTAACTTATGTATGATGCACGGATTATGACTACCATCGAGGGTCTGATGATGGGGTTTGATGATGGAGCTGGAAGGCTGTCGAGGGAAGCCCTTATTTGTTCGGAAACTAAGGTTTAAGGGTATACTTTGAAGTTGCTCCCATTTAATTTGGAACTCCCCCCCCCTCCGTCAATGGTAGAAATAGGTATAGGGATTGTTAGTTGACCCCATGAATTTTTATCTGTGAAACGATTATGTTCAAACTTAGCACACATATGTAATTCTATTGACACTACAATATGACGGAGATTTGATGTTGATCTGATAACTGAGACGGAAGATAAATGAGAGAACTCTTCAACGGATTACAGCAGCTACCTCGTGATTTCTCTTATTCATGCATCTTAATGAGAACTCTTAACCTAACTTTGTAATTCTGGTTGTGATTGGGTATACCTATATTATGCATAATAGATATTAGTTGCTTTGTTTGAACACTCTTATGTACCTTTTTATTTGTTTGTAGCTGTCGTGGAATGGTGCATCGAGACAAACCAAACTGTGGTTTACCGGTGCATTTTTAATTATTTGTAAATGTTTGTTTGATTTATCTTAATAATAAATAAATAAATAAACTTAAGTATGATGCACGGATTATGACTACCATCGAGGGTCTGATGATGGGGTTTGATGATGGAGTTGGAAGGCTGTCAAGGGAAGCCCTTATTTGTTCGGAAACTAAGGTATAAGGGTATACTTTGAAGTTGCTCCCATTTAATTTGGAACTCCTCCCCCCCCCTTCTGTGAACCGATTATGTTCAAACTTAGAACACATATGTAATTCTATTGACACTACAACATGACGGAGACTTGATGTTGATCTGATAACTGAGGCGGAAGACAGATGAGAGAACTCTTCAACGGATTACAGCAGCTACCTCGTGATTTCTATTATTCATGCATCTTAATGAGAACTTTATACCTAACTTAAGTATGATGCACGGATTATGACTACCATCGAGGGTCTGATGATGGGGTTTGATGATGGAGTTGGAAGGCTGTCGAGGGAAGCCCTTATTTGTTTGGAAACTAAGGTTTTTAAATTATTAATCAGAGTGTAACAATACATTGCGACGTAATTGTGTGTAGTGTGTAAACCTCTCAGTTTCTGCATTTCTGCTAAAGCTCATTCATCGTGTGGCTTCTCTACTTCAAGTAGTTTAACTATACTAAGTGCAACATAAACCTGCCCCTTGGCAAAAAGTTAGTTTCTTTCCGAGGTCGATTACAGCTTTATCAAGTGTTGTTCCCATGTTGTTGTTGTAGCTTACCCCATGTGTTTCTGTTTAGTCCACCAGAGTAAATCTCTTTAACCGAACAATTGTCCTCGCGTGTGATATCCATGGACTTGTTTCTCTAATAAGTTCATGGCGATTGTCTAAAACTCGATACTGGCGAAATACACCTTGTTAAAACAAGGAGTGAACGCCACTAATTAAGAAAAAAAAACACCATTGACGAGGCCCCCAGGTATATGTTATAGGTGATATGTTACCTCTAAGCATGACACGGGATTCGGTAGCAAATTTTAGCTCAGACAAAAGACCGCCACAGTTGTTCACATCTTTTGGAACAACATTATAGGGAGGTTTCTTCCCATAGGTAGCAACTTCACGAGACTCGTCTATGGAACGAATTATATAGACACGGTTGTGTTTTGTAGCGAAACAATGAAAAGTTAAATTAAGTAATCAAAGAATAAGTATCTATTAACAGAGAAAGAAACTGAAAAGTGAAAAATAAAAACATTTTAACAAAAAAATTAAACCGTCGAAAAAAGAAAACTGAAAAGCAAAAAATAAAACTTTTTAACAAAAAAATTAAACCGCCGAAAAAAGAAAACTGAAAAGCAAAAAATAAAACAGAGCCTTTTAAGTCTAACTAAGCTCCTACACTAATGTTAATACCTTAATAAATAATTTTGAGTCGGCGCCAAACAAACAAACAAGCATGGCAGGCACCGACTTCAAACCACTCAGGAGGTAGCACATACCATCACACACATACAACATCATTTTACTTTACGAAATAGTTAATTTGCTTGTTTGTTTGTTTGGCGCCGACTCAAAATTATTTATTAAGGTATTAACATTAGTGTAGGAGCTTAGTTAGACTTAAAAGGCTCTGTTTTATTTTTTGCTTTTCAGTTTTCTTTTTTCGGCGGTTTAATTTTTTTGTTAAAAAGTTTTATTTTTCATACCTACGCTCAGCGGTCGCTCTAAAAAACTATCGTGGTAGTGGCACTCGTAGGTATCTAGTTGTTTGATTTATCGTTGAGAATTAAACGGGAAGAATGTAAATATAAATTAGTAATAACTAAAATATTTTAATTTTAATGTCATTGTTATGTTATTACAAATTTGATTATCGAAAATCCCTAATAACTTCTAAACGGATTACCCTAGTTACACAATTTCCATTGCCCTATCCGGTTTAGACCTTAACCTGTCAAATGACACTAAAAACAATACAATATCTACACAAACAAAAAAACATGTTTTCAACTTACGTAAGGTGGCGTGAATTTACTAACCTTACAAAAATTTAGTTACTTCATTTATACTCATTTTATACGGATTCAAAATAGGAAACTGTTATATAAATCGATCTTACACCGTTTAATATTGAATTTAAACAACCATCCAATGAACAGTTATAATAAATAAAAAAAATGTTGCTCCATTATTGCACAAAAAAGTTCACAGACGCGTGTCTCAAGCGGACATGATGGCACTCGCGCTCGCACTGTTCCCAACCGGTCCGAGATATCGTGTCCGTGAGCAGTGTCTATGTGTGCGTTGCTCGAGCGCACTTTGTATGTGGATTGATTTCTGTACCTATCTATTTTGTGTCATTGGTCCCTGATCAAAAAGTGCTAATTAGAAGATGAAATTGTTTACAATATCGTGTAACTAACAAATTGAATAAGATGCAAATTACACCTTAGCGTGCAAGTCAATAAGGTATATATTGCAACTTATAGAATTTGATACTTACGCGTTATTACAGTATCACTGACGATATTGGTTAAACTTCGCGGTAAGAATGGTGAGAATATTAACACGCCTAAAACGCCTGGTTGGTGTTATAAGTAGGTGCATACTTTAGTGCTTTGTCACTTTAACGTCATGTTAGAACTGCTGCACTAATCTGTCAAAGACATTAAACCGACAAGGTACACAGTTATTAAGTATAAGGCCAACTGTACCAGCCTAACGCGGCCTATCGGCTCGTTAGTTTTGCATATGGACTCGTGTCTTCTTGCTGGTTTTCCCCAGTAGGTATAAGGACAAGGCCCATTGCCTTAACTGTATCGTTTGTGATTAATTTCTGACCCTTTCAGCATTTTTATGTTCTGTTCTACTCTTGTTTTGTTTGCCAGAAAAGAGATAGGAAGAAAACAAAACATATCAATAGGTACAGAAACGGTCAGAAACTATATGTTTTAACTATATTGAAAAACGCCATGATCAGCAGCGTAGGTACTTTTAAACAACTATTATGTGTAATATTGGAATAGTGTCAATCTCTCTTTTACTTTCTTCATTTTGTTCTTGGAAACAACAGGACTTTGCCTTTAATAAAAAACCAAAATTGTCATCCCACTATAAATCTAATAATTAAAAAAAGATGTGGTTAATACATAAATTCTCAAGTTTTTCTTGCACATAATTATATAAAAATGCCCAAAGACGTGAAATCACCAATTTTTTTTACAGAAATGCTAAACGTTCTAAAAACTAAAATCTACAGTACTTTGTAATAAAACATTTCTTTTCTTGCGTGTAAATCTTTTTGCGAAATACACGGCAGTTATAATTTTCAGGGAACATCGCCCGCGGAAGTTTTAGAGACAAGCGCTTCAAGTTTCTCTTTGTATTCAGACAATCTTATTCACGAAATTATTTTTAAGTGTAGTCGCGTTCATTCTACGTTTAGAATAACTTCACGTTATGTTGTTTTTTGATAGAACTTCCTTGAGGAATGTTTTACAAAGAACAATTCACAGAACTTCTTACGCGTAAAATCGTTTACGACTTAATCAATTATTTATCAAACATTATTCACTTGTGGCAATTTCACAAGATGAGGGATTTTCCAATTATTTTTATTACCCTCCAAAGTGTTTTGTCCGCCTTTGAAGTAAAAAACTACAAAGTAACTAACTACTAGTAAACTTAGTTATTTATTAGTTAATATTTAATTTTCCAAAAATTAGGACCATCATCGAGATGAATGATATAAGTAGAGCTATTTTAGATGCAGTTGCTAGATTAACACCCGTATTCACAAACAATACTTAAAGGATCCTTCACTGAGTATAACGCACTGCGTTCAACACAGGTTTGTGATGGGTCCTTTTTGACCGACCTTTTTTTTATGAGACGATTTGAACCAACCTGAGCGTTCGTGAGCACTGTGAGACCTTATAGTGACGTTTGTGAATACGGGTGTAAACTAGTACTCATTGCTATAAACAATAATGTCATTCACTCGACGCAATATTTACTAATAGGGAACACTTATCAGCTCTGAACTAATATTTGAACACGAATGCAATAAGCTACTTGAGAGACTATAATTTAATTCAGTTTAGAATTGTCTTTAGATGTTAATGCTATGGTTTCGCTCGAGGCAAGCCCTTTGAAGCCAGATTCCGTTCCTAAGAAGAAAACTTTAAGAGAAAAAATTAAGCATGTGAAAGATAACATAACAGTAGAGCCAGTATTGGCCTGCTATGTTATTCCAGGAGTTCTAGCCAGACTTGCTTCGCAGAATCTCAATCTCGATAAAGCATGTAGAGTCAATTTGAAATATGGCGATACAGTTTGTGATTCCCTGATAGCTAGAGAAGACAATAAGTACCTGAAAGAAGAATTAGCAGTGCAAGAGCTCATTGCTTCAATGGAAATATGGAAGAATATTCTGCTAACAGCGGTTCCTAGCGTGCTAATATTGTTTTTGGGAGCGTGGAGTGACAGAACGGGGAAAAGGAAGATATGCATTTTGATGCCGATTTTTGGAGATTTATTAATGTGCCTGAGTAACATTTTTAGTGTGTATTTTTTCTATGAGCTACCAATGCAGGTCACTATGTTTTTAGATGCAATTTTTCCTGCGGTCACTGGAGCTTGGATAACTACTTATATGGGAGTATTTAGTTATATTAGTGACATATCTAGTGAAGAATCTAGGACGTTTAGGATTGGAGTGGCGAATTTGTGTCTGACAGCCGGAGGGCCTATAGGTTCAGCTCTCAGTGGCATATTGTTAAATAAACTCGGGTATTACGGCGTTTTCTCTTTGAGCGCTTTACTGAAGTTGTTTAGTATATGCTATGGGTGTATATATATCAAGGATCCGGAGAGACCTGCCCCTGAAAAAAAAGCTAAGGTACGTTATGAATGACTTGATTTAATTTATGTGTTAATAGAATGACTCCCCACACAGAGCGTTTAGTAGCAAAAACTTTTTTAACCATGTTATTATTTGAAAGCAAAATATTTATTCTACATAAAATATGATATTCTTCTAGTAACGAAAATTCATGTAAAATCTCATCTTCTTCTATCAAGGACCAATAATTGATTTACCACTATCAAAAATTGACATTTACTGGTTATCCAGTGGTAATATTTCATTTTATAATGCTGACGCATCCATACAAAGTTTTACAACTTTGTATAAACGCCAAAAAATATAGTCAAATCCTTATAAAAGGAAATGTTCATTTTTAAAAGGGATTAATTGTTTGTTAACGATAAGTGTAACTAAAAATAAAATTGGTTAAGAACTTTTTGATTGGTTGCTGAAATTGAAAAGTCATATTTGTAGGCAATTGTATGGGAAATTCAAGCGTTCCTAATTATGTTTCCACCACCTGAGGCTTACCACATGAGAGCACTTTCGGAAATCACTGCTATTGACATACAAGATCATACCTACAGCTTTGTATGGTACCGTAAAACTACACAACTATGGTCCTAGCCTGCAACAATAGTCCAATTTTCCTCGTTACATTATTCTAAAATATAATACCTTACTGCTATTATTGCTGGGTATATGTATTGTTTGACCTAAAATCGATTGCTCTAAACTCTAGCTATAGCTAAAGCTATCACATTTTTAAAATAATGTGATAAGTAAAATTGGACTATTGTTGTAAGCCAGAGGGCTTATTGTCTAACGCACTCGCAATCACGATCGTTTTCATTTTGAAAATCGAAGGCTTGTCTGCATACAAAATGAAAACAATTGCTCCACTTTGAAGCCGTTGCGATTGCGAGTGCGTTAGACAATAAGCCCTCAGGACCACAGTTGTGTAGTTTTACGGTACGTTATTACATACAAAACAAAAGACTCCCCTAAGCGCATCAAGTAGAAGTCCAATTAATCCAAGACACAATTACAGGGTGAGTCGTCCCACATTTGTGGTTTCCTCAAATCCTTTTTCGACGTGAAACATGTGAAGGACACAATGATCGTCGCGTTTAAGAAAGGACCCAATAACAGGCAGATAAAGTCTATTCTGATACTGGTATGCATCATTTTTATTCATGGACCAGCTCATGGTGAGTATTGTGTATTTATGTTTTTTTTATTTGTGAGTTTGTATGGAACTTGAAGAACAGACTTGGCAGACAAAAATATGTCAAGGTTTTTTTTGCCAACTTCGCCATATTAAAATATATAGGTACCTAATACGAGTACATTGTCTAATTGAAAACTGAAAGCCCCCTTCACCAATCGACCTACTCGTATGAAAGATGCATCCACATAGTACCGTAAAAACATTTTTCTACTCGCGTACTATAAACCGCTAATATTGATATCGTTAATGGTGTCAGAATCCCACCTATAGCGTAACCGAAGAGTAAAAACAATTCTCTAATGAGCATTGCCATGGTAATAACAGTTCTATAATTTATTATAGCATTGTTATTACCATGGTAACGGTCATTCCGGATATCAGTCTTGGCGTTTAGTTAACACTTGACATCCTAATAATTTGTATAAAAACATTTTAACACCAATTAAAATTACGTATATTAAAAATAAAATTAATTTTGAGACTAAATGTGTGTTTAGAATTACATTTTTATTAAATTAAGTTTCTAAAAATAGATGAGTAATATCCATCGATTTGTTATTTGGTTACCATGGTTACGTTCTGTATGGATATCAACAAAATAGCGTTTTGTTTGGCATTCCAACTTTTATGATAAATTGTCAGAACTGTTTTAGTACCTAACTATTAAAAGTTGCATGAAATTTGTAAACATTAAAATTTACAAGCTATTAACGCCAATCGGAATAATGAAAATGACTTTGCTAACAAGTAATTTGTTAGCAGAAAAATCGAGTAAAGTATACGAGAAAAGTTAGCGATTGTTTATTTTTGTCATTATCATTCTAAGCTTGTAGAAAAAGTTATGTATGCAACGGTACATAATTAGCTCTTAAGGTACTCGTGCCTATAATTAGAGCGCTAGCAAGCTCGCGCTCTAACCTCGGCTCTTGTACCTTAAGAGGCTTCATTATGTACCAGTTACATAAATAACTATTAAAGGCCGTTCAGTTTAAAATTAGAAGATCTATAATTCGGTCAATCTCATATGATCCCTGTGACATCCAAAAAAAAACCTAATTTAAAACACTAATCCTCTCATTCATAAACGCACTACAACTAAAGTATGCTTCAAAGATGGTTTATCCTTATCTTTTACTGTGACATTTGAATTTAGCAGAAAGATACAAAGAATACTTTAAAACATACTACTAAACTGGTTTATAGTGTATTAATGAATAAGGATTAAGGAGTAAAAAATATTACCTAAATTAAATTGACAAATTTTTAAAGAAGGATGGGCAATGTATGTGCATCAGCGATATCTTATCGCAACCGAACGGTAGGTAGGCAGGATACATGGCGGGAAATGTCAAATCGCTGTGAGAAATTTCAATGGCCGAACCAAAATGTCACAAAAGCATGTTTTTATGTGGTGATATTTATCTTTAGAACCTAATAACATAACCTAATAACCTTAAGATCTTTTCTTGTTAGCGTATTCTGGCAAATAAAGATTTTTTTATTTTGATTTAATTTACCAGGTTCAGTAATGGCAGGACCTTGTGCAGGATTCGCTACCCGCTACCACCATCTTATACATTAACACACCGTCAAGCAGCAGTGTTTGCATAATTGTATCGCTTGTCGTTATTGGTCACATAGGCTTATTTGCCAATCCTTCTTATGTCCAATTTCCTCAAGTGATTTACTTGTTTGCTAGCCTATTGCCTTTTCCCAACATTGCAACAGCAGATTTATTTGATTACTTCAGATTAAAATTTGAGATATTTTGTACGTAGAAAACGTCAAATTTTACTTCAAAGTAAACAAATCTATCTGCAGTTTGAATATTGAGAAAGAAAACTAAACTTGCAAGTGTTACACGCATATTTCCGACATTTTATGGGACTGTTGCAGGGGAGTATACTATCCGCTACCTGTTCACGAGATATCGCTTCAACTGGGACGCTCTCAAATACAGTTTCTACAATACATTTCAGATCTGCATTCACGCTCTCGGTAAGCACTTTATCTTTTGTCCCAATTTGATGTTAAATTATATCTAAAATAGGTTTAGCTTCTTCACTATAACATTCCGGTGAAACGTAAACATATTTCTTGAACTAGCTCTTTCTTAAAATTGTGATGTAAGGTGGCAACAGGGTTAACAAGGTTCCAACATGACTGTGCATAACGTAGTCCTATCACGTTTTAACTCATACGTTTCAGTAGCAAAAAACCATTCTCAAACATTTTTTTGTTCCGCTTCTTAGGCGCACTGATCTCAATAAGTCTATTCAGCCGCTTCTTCAAATGGCACGATTCTGTCTTGGGGTTGATCTCCAGCTGCAGTAAGATCGCTGGAGCAGTCGCCATTAGCCGAGCTGTAACGTCATTAGACATGTATATTGGTGAGTTAATTGTTTACTTGTTTTATAGAGAGGGTAAACGAGCAAATAATGATATGCCAGCTGATGGAAAGTTGGCACTAGGAGTCGTATCGATAAACTTATTTTGACTGAGATACCCATCTCAAAATACGTCAAATATGACAGTTTTCTATAACTCGATGTTTATATTAACATAATCTTGAGACGATCATCCAAGCTCAGATTGCACATTACGTTGCCGTCGCCGGTTTCTTATGTTAAAGACCTATAGCTATTGCAATTGCAACTGACGTGTTGGCTGAATTGATAAATTACTTGACAATATACTTATATAAATGAGAACGATAAACTACTTAACTCGATAAAAATATAACATGGTAAGTATTCTTTTTTATTTTCAGCTGTGGCGATAGAGACTTTCAACGCCACATCGTTTACCGCTCTGAGATCGCTTTCCTCAAAACTGTGTTCAAGCGCTGAATTGGGTAACTATAAAACAAAATATGCTGCAAATATTGTATATCACTGCTAGATATGTTTATCTGAAGCTCTAATATAAGATACTTAACGCTAACGTAAACGATTTACGAAAACTGTCAATATGAATGGAATTGACATAAGCGCTCGACGCGACCGTCTGGAAGCTTACGTCAATCCTATACAGTTCGCCAAATGCATCTTGTCTAGGTCTACTGTATTATGCTACATAATCCAAAAATCTATCAATGAATGGTTTTTTAATCAGTCTCTTCTATAATTTTAATTTTAACCCTTAGCCAGGCAGTGCTCACATAGAGACCACTTGGTAAAACCATTTAAAAACAAAAATCTACATTTTTATAACCCTTTGATCAACCATCCATATTCAAAAGAACATAAATCGCTAGGCCTGGCTAAGGGTTAAAATCTACAAAATAAGTTTGGACAAAAATAGTAGAACGACATGGCATTTTTTTTTAAGCGGCCACATAATTTAGTAAAGTCGGTATTGTTCTGCGATCTGAATCTCAATAACCATATTACTTATGTAGGTACCTGTTGTTAAAAGATATTAAAAAATTGGTTATGTTTTCTTGAGACTATTAAAGGTGAATACACGATTAGAAACAAAACCCTATAGTTTTATATTTCAAATATAAAACTATCGAGCATTTACCGCATGTTTTTGGTTGAATCTTTAAAACCCTGCGATTTTTAACGATGATTTTTGATTCAATAGTTGAGTACTTATACCTTCTTAACCCTGGTATTTTTTTAAAATAAATGTGGTTTTAAAGTAAACAGCAATTATTTGAATTTGACGCTGCTGCAATCAAGGCGCATAAAGTCATCCCTTTTGATTCTTGTGTGAGTGTGGCAGCATTTATTTGTGGCCTCTTAAAATAATGTTATTGTTATTATGTTTGTATTCATTTATCTATTTTATTCAAGGTAAAATGACATCATTCTTTAATATGATGGAAATGCTTTCGTCCATGGTTTTTGGCCCGCTGTATTCCTGGATATACAAAGAAACTCTAGCAGTGGACGCTGGCACAGTATACTACATCAGCACAGCACTGACTGTGCCACCTATTGTCATATTTGCGTGAGTATACATGGCATCATTGGTTGCAGTCAATTCATCAACTTAAGGTGGCACCCTTTCATTCGGAATGTCAAATGTGAGAGACGTTTGCTGTATAGCGATATTTTTCAGACATCATTGATAATAGAAGAGACATCGATAAAAATTAGGGAATGCAAATAACCGGTTATAACCGCTTTTAACCGGTTATTTTCATACAAAAACGGTTAATAACCGGTTACATTGCATTCCCTAATAAAAATATAGTTTAAGGCAGTTGTTTGTGTTTTCATTTTGTCCATTGAAACCATTTCTTTACTATTCCTTTTTAATTACAGGTGGTTTTTTGCTGCTCACAAAAAAAGAAAAACTGTACCTGAAGAAGATGACGTTACCAAAAAAGAGAAGTTATTTAAAGTTGATGACGCAGATGTGAGTGCTGGAAAGGATTCTCTATTAAGCGCTGTAGATATGGCAGACATAAAAATATACACTGAATAAATTACATTCTAAATTATTAATACACTAGTCTTTGCAAATAAGCTGCTCACGTAAAAGAACCCTCAATTCTACCTCAATTTCTCTATTTCGGCACAACAAATACTTTTTTTCTCTTATTCTGGATTTGGACTGTCTGCATGCCATATTAATTAATTTAAATCCGTTCTGTTGTACGGTCAACAAGTTTAATTGATTCACAAGCGCCTCTCTTTTACGGGGTAACACAGTCAAGTAAATAAGAGCTTTCGTAACGTTGACAATACGATCACGTCACGTCAAAGGCCATAATTGGTATTTAACCCGTAAGTAAGTAGTGCCAGGTCCTGAGAACTGTTATAAAGACAGCGTTAAGTCATGAGACAGAAATAATGTCAACTATTAAAGTGGTTGAATGTACATGAGTGATTAAAAGACGATAATTCTTAGACATCTTTATATAAATGGAACGACAAGTGTTTGTTCTCGATGTTAATAACACTTTCATTAATGTTAAACCTGATAAACGCAACTGTAAAACAAATATCAGTAATATATTTTCCCGTTTAGTGTTGAAATATTTGCTAATAATGTTATATCTTTAGACCTAATTAAGACCTCATTAAAAGGAGGTGGATCCAATTGGTCGGAATCTTTTCATCGTCATCATTGATGCCAACGCAACTTTTAATCACACATTTTTGATATGTTTTGTAGCAGCAGAAACTCTTGCCAAAAACGAGCGTATGAAAATCTTCACTAACCTTTCGGCACCAGTACTAGTTGAGCTAATGTGTCAAATTACCACGTTATGAAAAAAAATGAATAATCAGCATTTCCAGCCTAACCTGCCCACTGCAGGACATAAGCTTCCTCTAATGCACTTTAATCTCGCCGATTTGGTGCAGTCCGTCTCCACATCAGACCTGCCACTTTGAAAATGCCGTCGCTCCAACGAGTTGCCGGTCTACCCCGGTTCCTGCCACCTAACTACAGCACCACTCCAATAAGTAGCTCTTTGCCCCACCTTTCGTCATCTGTTCACCTTATGTGATTGGCCGAAATTTCTGAAGCATTTTACAACGTGAAAATTTATGTTTAAAGATATACTTGGATTTGTCCGCACGTTTTGCTTCACGAGCGAAACATATTTCGAAGGATTTAACTAATATTTGAGCACGAATTGCACGAACATTCAAGCAATGTATTTTGTGGAAAACAAACCCCTAAAGCAAAAAAATATGTGCAAAAGAACATTGTTTCTGTTGGATCATGCAATCGCTTGTATTGGCCAAGCGTTATGGTTTTAGAGCAACTTTGCGAGCAAAGTGTCTTTATATATATTGGTAAAAGCGTAGGTATTTATAGAAGCTGGGCACAATATCTTTGCCAGAGAAGGTAAAGACTATAACCGACTTTCCTCGCCCTACCAAAATTAAAGAGATTCGTCTTTTCTTGGATATGCTAATCTTTTATAGGTGAGCCCTTCTGCGCGTGGCCGAAAAACAAGGTACAGCAAATGATTGCCTTATGTTGCCTGGTCATCATTCTAAGAGCTAAGTGAAGATAGATTGGAACAAACGATCAAGATGGTGTTTTTATAGACTATAAGGTGAACCTAGTAAAGCCACACTCGTCGCCCGTCCGAATATCGATGCTGCGCAGTTGATAGACGCGTCGGTTACAGCGTTTGGTGCAGTAGCTCAGCAACGAGTGGATAATACATTATGGGGTTCTTACATATTACGTCGGTTAAATTCGCAACCCTCGTAAGTCCATTTGACTCAAGTTTACAGGAGACACAAAAAACAAAATTACAGCATGTAGTTGCAGGGAAGCTTATTAATCTTATGTATTCATATAGGTAAAAAATAGTGAAGTTATCATATTTTTAACTCAAAATACCTAAAATGTTTCGAAAACTATGAAATATCCCTGCTTCAATGCAGAAAACCACGTATCTCCGTCATGACATGTGAAGCCAAACTCATAAGTCCATGCTGTCAAAACACATCAACAGTAAAATACTACGTAACTCCATACCTGGAGGGGAGTTACGAGTCGCCGCTGTAACAAAATGGCGGCTTTTAAGACTTAAAAAGATACGAGGTTTTCTATTTCTAGATTATTTAAATAACGGTTTGTTTAACGTTTGAATGCAATATATAGATCGATGCGTTTGGTGATTGGCTACACGATTCAATAAAAAAAACATTTTCGCAAAAAATGGACTTACGAGGTTTGCGAATTTAACCGACGTAAGCTGAATCCAACCCAGCGTAATTCAAGCCCTTATAATTGGGAACTGTTGGCGATCATCAAGGGTGACAAGGGTACTTCTAGTATATGTTGGAAGCCATTCCTATCTACCGAATACAAGCTTGTCTATGCATTTAGCTAGTCCTTGGACAAAAGCTTGCTCTATCAGTTCCGTTACTCGAATTCTCTGAGCTAGTTTCGCACCGATAACCGACCAATTCTTGTAGGGATCATGTTAAAGAGGTTGATAAATCTCTAGCATAATAATAATATTATGTTTTTGGAGATTTGACAGCCTCCCGATCAGCCTATGGCAACGACACGACTGCAATTTAACACAACGCTTTTGGCACGCTTTAAGGGTCTTCAAGGGGGTTGATTTAGCGAAATATTTTAGTAAAATTTAAATAATATGAGTACTTTGTATAAGTTTGTGTGCTGTTTTTATCGCTCGGGCGCTTTCGTGTGCTCTCGGTTTTATAGCGCTGCAGTTAGTTGATTTAGCGATACGACGCCGATAGGCTGCGCGCGCGCCACCCGGACGTACCTTTACGAAAACGCAGTTCAGTGGTTTTCACTTCGTTTTATTCCTTCGTACTGCGTTAATTCCTTCGTTTTGAAAATCGCTTCTATTCTTCAGTGAACTGTGTCTGAACTTAAATGAAATGTTTTTATTTGTTAAACAGTATAATTAATTTAAACAGTTGAAAGAATATTGACGGTGTGGTCAGCAGGAACATATATTTGGTGTTTAGCTAAAATATAATAACTTGATCAGAAATAACATATTGAGCTGCTGTAAAATCGATTGGTTAGCCAATAAAATTATTTTAATATTATAAAATCGCGGATACCTAAAAATATTATTTGGTCAGCGAACAAACTTTTATTTCTTACGCATATAAGTAGTGAGTGAAACCTTCTTGCTTCAGAAATTGATCTCAACTTGATTAAAAAAAGAAAAGAGTGCAATTATTTAGTTTTCTTACAGTAATAACTAGGTACATTTATTTAACTGCACCCGTTAAACCTTCCAAGTGAAATTTGCACATCCAATAGAGCTTAATCATGTTACAGTTATTTATCTCACGAAACCGGATCGGCGATACTTGTAGGTGTAATACGTACTGACAGTAAGGGTCCGTTCACACAGACCGGCTCGGAGAGGAGAGCAGAGTCATTAAGAATTGACAAAAGAAGTGCATATGCAAGAATAAAACCTTATTACAATGAGTCAAAACTCTGTTTCCAGCGTGATAAAAATCTGCTTTCCTCTCCGAGCCGGTCTGTGTGAACGGACCCTTAGTCACTGACAAGAGGGACGCCGCCATACGTTAGATACGTATGGAGATAATTATCGCCATTTCATTCCAACATAGCGTCCCTCTGGTTAGTAACTATATCAGAAGGTGTTATATACTACATAGCGATAACAGCTTACGCGCTTAGAGACAAAGTGCACGTATAGTCGTGGTATGAAAGGGTTTGTCACTTTTCGACTCTATTTTAATACTGTTAAGGTCCAAAAGTGACCAACATTTTCATACCGTGACTAAGATACATCTACACACAAGTATGACCCACACGATTTCATGAAATAAAACAACTATAATTATGTAGATATGCGATCTGGATTTGGAAACAGATAGTTCGACAAGTCAACGAATACTTAGCGACATTGAATCAACTATTGATAACTCAGTACCGACCGGGATGTTGACACAACACACTAAACATTTTAAAAACTGTGAGAGCATAACTACCTTTCATAAATTAACATATTTGTAGATTTAATAATTAGGTACCTAACTATTATAAAGCGTAGCAAACTGATTTTGTTTTAAATTGACTAGTAAAATAACATAAACATAAACTCACGCCTTCATTCCCAGAGTGGGGTAGGCAGAGACACAGACTCACCAACAACTCCAAAAACTTGTTGATAATTCTGTGACCACATTTTGCACAACCAGGCTAAGATGTTATCCAGTGTATTAGTGCCAGGTTGCAAACCCATTGCCTAACAGAACTACACAGCCTTTAGTCCCTCAGTGTCGTCTCTTACGACATCCACGGGAAGACATGGAGTGGCAACATTCTAAACCCGGCACCACACGGGCAACTACAACTAGTAAAATGTTATCGTATATTTAGGTACCAATAAATTCTGTATTCTGAATAAAAAGGTAAGCCCCCGCCCTGACAGAGCTCTCAACCATCGCTCTTTGAAGACCAAGATAGAATGCCTCTTTGCTAGTTGTTTTGCACATAGGTCATCTGATGGTAAAGTGGCATCTGTGACCCATAGGCATTTGCATACCTCGATCGAGGTATCGTAAGTGGGATCAGTTACATTTGCATTTTTTAGACGACAATCCTAAGACCGCAAATGCGTTGCCAACCCCGAGGACTAAGATGGAATGCCTCTATGCTAGTAATTTCACCGGTTGTCTTATCCCCACCTGAAGAAAACTGCTTTGCAGTAGGTTTAAGGGTAACATTATGGTAACAATTCGGACGACTCTGAACAAGGATCTTTCAACGCTAAAATTGACTAGTTTGTTTCTTGGTTAGCCACACGAGATTGCTTGGCTACAGTACGAAAGTGTTTTGTTACACGTGAGCTACGTACGCCCGTCATTTGTTTTATGGGTACATTCTTGCGTAAGTGAAATAGTAGCGCCTGGCGAGTACACTACATAATTCTCAAGAGTAATAATTCCGAATTGATCGAAATTCCAAATTATCTTAACTCCGAATGTAATCTTTTGATTGTAGACTTTTTATCGCTTATAAATCAAACCTAACCTAAGCTCACCCTCAGTCTAAGAACAAGCCGTTGTCGGTGGAGTGAGACCTTCTAACATAACGTTTTAAAAAGACATTTAATTCAAAAATCTCCAGCATAAAATTGCGTTTACAAAATTAAATATAAAAATAAATTGCTTAAGGTGTTCCTAGCGCCTGGCACAAAATTATGCGCAAATGGCTTCATCTATATCTTTTATCGAAACCTTGCAGCAATAATTAAAAAGAAATATGAGCTGTAGTGAATGTAGTGATTATTAAGATGAACTTTCAAATTGATTGCACGGATATTATGTTACGACTACATACAAATAATTACCCATAGTTTCTGAAAATCATAAAAATCGGTGGACTGTTTAAGAGATATATCTGCTCTGAACGTAACATCGCCATTTTGGGAGTTTGATCTTCTTAATAGTTACCTTTTATTTCAAACCTTTTATATATTGTTGTTTTCTGTTCATTTTTAATAACCGCTGTACATAAAAGATCTCCGAGACGTTCGTGGTTGGAGTAATCAGGATAAGTCTGTGTTGTCTTTTTTTTTAATTAGTGTTAAGGGAATTTGACGAAGCGTGTAGCCGATGATCGTTCCAAAATAAATATAAAAGGTCAACACGTCAACCATTTGCGAAACAATTAAGTATAAAGTACGGTAGTGTATTAAGTATAAAGTTATTCTTATATTTATGTTAGATTACAAATACAAAGTCAATTAATGAGTTTAGATAACGGCTGTACACTAGAAGATAGTAATGTTTACAAAGACCTAAAGCATATTAAGGGAGATTATAAAATTGTAACCTAAAAGGGAAATGAGTTTAAATGCGATGTAGGAAAACAAAGCGTTTTTCTCATTTTAGCAGAAAATGTGACAATGAATAGAAAGAAAAAAATAAAAATGTTTATTTAGATATCTATCAAAGGAACTAAAACTAACTTAGTAAAAGAAACAGACATCAAGTGGCTGACCTAATGATGATGATGATGATGATGTTGTTAGATGATGTGAAATGATTCTAGCTCAGAATGTTATTGGTTGTGAAAGCAGACCTGGTGTTCTGCTGAAACAATTTGGTGACCTCACGGCAGGCCACACCATGACAACAAAAACTTTAAAAAACAATAATTTAAACTACTTAAGTTGTCAAAAAAGATAATACACAACAAAATAATTATATAGGTCATGTTGTCAATACCTATTTTTTTAAATAATATGCATGGATTTTTGAAGTCAAATTTCTCAACAAAACATGAAAATACCGTAAAAGAGATACGAATGATACAAGCATTTTAAAATGCTAATTTAGACAGCGATAGATCCGATATGCACTGTGACGTCATGTAACAGGTCAGCCATATAAACTCCATATTAAATTCTGTTTTGCTAGAAAGAGAGGAACAAAAAAATGTTTGTTGGCTACTATGTTTGTTACATATTTATATCATTTTTTATTGATGCTGTGAAAAAAATATTGAATATTCCCAATTACCACAAAAGTATAAAAACAAAAAAAACATACATATTTTTTATAGGGATATGGCAAAATTTGGTCATTTCAATAGTGCAAATTAGGTATGTTAGGTAGGACTTCTTAAGAAAATATTGCGCAATGAACTTAAGCTATCTTAAGTCAATACCATTATTAATTGAGTAAGCATACGTGGTGTTCGTAACAGAAGCAGTAGTTTTAAAATATTAACAAATGGAAGGATATTTGATTATAAAAATGTGGTGCAATAATTCAGGACATGGAATGTCATGTTAGTCATTTCTGAATGTCCTTCTCTCCATTTTGTTGCTTGGTTAAAGAAGATGGTGGTTAGATGAGCTTCAATCCGGAATAAAAGACAGTGATCGACGACTCATTTGTCTTTACTCATTCTGATAGGACCAGAGCTCGGCAGGGATGAGCCATTTTTACGTCATTAATGTCAAGTGTAGACATCAATATAGATACACCTTTAAAAGAAATATTAAAAGAAAATAAAACTTTATTAAGTATAATTTTAATACTATATATTTTTAACGCATTTCTTCTTGATTGTTTTGATGGCGACGTAAATATAGTAGCAGAAAGGCAGCCTAAATAAAATAATTTCATACGTTATTAAATTACACTACATCTACCATTGAATGACAAGGTATGTCCATGTTATGCAAACTCTGATAACATCTCATCCCTGCCGAGCTCTGGATAGGACCTTTTTGCGGTGGTAGGACCTTGTGCACTATTGTGCAGGGTCCGTCCGGATTGCTACCACCATCACCTTCCGGCAAGCAGCAGTAAGTACCTACACACATTGCTGTTTCGGCATAGGGATAAGACATCCTGTGAAATGACTGGCACAAAAGCGGTCACTTATGGTTGCGAACGCTTTTGGAAACTTATGATTGCAAAGCAAATGTCTATGGGTCTTAGACCCCACTTTACATGGCCTTTGGCTCGTTTGCCTACTTCTTACTATAAAAAAAGGTAAATTTAGCAAACCTGACGCATTCTGCCCAAGTTTGGTTCGTTCAGTAAAATTGTTGACATGCAATAAACTATTTGAATTTGAATTTGGTAACGGAAACTTTGGTAAAAATAATGATAATCATTTTAAAACTTGCCCTTGGGTAAGCACTACTGTTTTTTTCTCAATTCCACTACGTAAATATAGTTGATGACGAAGAAAGTGCATTCTTCCGAATTAATGGCGTCGTGTAAATTTTTGAAATGAATTATGAAAAATATTGCCAATAAACCAAGTTATTGGTTTTCGTTTGTTTCTGTAGCAAAACAACCATGATCCTTCTTTAAGATAAGTTGAAACGTAATAAGCTTCCAAAGCCTACATAATATAATGTTTGACATGCTCAATGTACCAAGGACCTTATTAGATACAGTTCTAAATACCATATATCTGGAAGCTACACAAATGCTCTTAGCAAACACGATTATTTGTCTGGTATCACGTATGATAACAAGTCACTTACAGCATGTGTCAATTACAGTCACGCAAATAACGAGCAACTGTGCAGCGCGGCAAATTACACACTTTGAGTATGTTTGTAATCATTTATTGTGTATTCATCGCAAGAGATATGACAGTTACAAGCTACAGATCAGTTTGAAGTTAAAGCCAATAAAGTTACAAGTGAATGTAGTACTGCTAAGTCGATATCATACGTACCAGGAACATGAATAGTTTTCAATTACAAACGACGGTCTATTGTGCTAAAATAATAATATTTTCAACGAGTTTTGAATCATTCTGTATACAAAACAAGTAGAACTTATAAATGATTAAATTTAACTTGAATTTCTAAAAATTAGTATTCATCAAGTGACAGAGGACGTAGCCACGGAACTACGTCACATAAAATGAGTGATTTAAAAACAACGGTGGAGGAAAACCCTTTAAAGGATAAAAAAGATGAATATAAATCAAAATCATTCTTCGAAAAGCTAAGTTTTATCAAAGATAATGTCACAGTAGAACCTATATTCGCTGGGTTAGTCATAGGTTCAATGCTTTCTAGAATAGCAATACAGAATTTAAATTTGGACAAAGCCTGTAGAGTGAAACAAGACTTCGGGGACCTAATTTGCGACGCATTGATTGAAAAGAAGGGTAACTACAGCAATTATGAAGCACATACACAGAAAGTCATATCCAAGATTGAGACGTGGACTAGCGTTATACAGACTTCTATACCAACTTTGCTAGTCATGTTTATGGGTGCATGGAGTGACAGAACCGGGAACAGAAAGATTTGCATCCTGCTGCCAGTTATGGGCGAATTTTTGGTGTGTGTCAGCAATATTATGAGCACACATTTCTTCTATGAGATTCCTGTTGAGGTCACCATGCTGCTTGAAACACTGCTGCCCGCTATCACAGGAGGCTGGGTTATGATGTATCTAGGAGTTTTCAGCTACATAAGCGACATAACCGATACTAAAACTAGAACATTCAGGGTTGGTCTAGCCAATTTGTGTATGACGGCCGGAATTCCAATTGGGACTGCGTTAAGTGGAATTTTGTTGAAATTTGGAGGATACTATGGAGTGTTTTTAACGTCGGGGCTTATCTATTTCTCATCGTTTGTATATGGGTGCAAATATTTGAAAAGCAATACAAAACCTGGAAATGACAAAAATGAAAAGGTAAGTAAATATTTACTACGACGTAATATTTTCAAAGTGCCATTAGTAAATAATTAATTATTGTATGGTCTTAATTTCAGACTGACCCTTTAACCATGAGAGACTTGATCACTATGCAAAAAGAGACAGTGCAGGTGGTTACTAAGAAAAGAGAGGGCAATTTTAGATTGAAGATTATTTTGACGCTGTTGGTAGTAGCTCTAGCGTATGGTCCCAATCAAGGTAAGTAACCCAAATGCAATGACCCAATTATTATTTTTGATCATGTCGTGTTCTAACTCAGTGAGAACGATAAAATAGAAGACGTAAGTCCTATTTCTAAAATGATTGTTTTAGTTGTTCAAGAAATAAGGGATGGCAATGTAAGACTATAAGAAATAGATAAATCCCAACCTCTTACTGAAAATACACACACACAAGTGATGTAAAGCGAGTAACAGTTAATGTGGCCTAATGTGAACAGCTATTTGATCCCATTAAATCCCATACACAAGGTCGTCTATATAAGTAGCGCATCACGCAGCACTTTACGTTTTTATTTACAATTAAGTATTTAAAACCTTGTTTAGTGGATAACACTGTAAATATCATCAAGTTAACAACATAACAAACCATCTTATTTACAGGAGAGCATAAGGTGTTATATTTATTCCTAAGATATCGGCTCAACTGGGATGGAGTAAAATACAGCATATACTCTACCGAAAGTATCATCATACATTCATTAGGTAAGTCAAAATAATCGTATCTGTTCATGATCATAGCGTCTATTATAGACGACTATAAGACGGTGGAACTTTAAACGCTCACAATGTGTGCACATGTCATATATTTTTCATTTGTTTTCCTTTGTACAGTCAGCAGCAGAGAAAAATAACCCCCTTCGTACGGGGTTTTTCTCTGCACGCCATGATACATTAAAAGCTGATCACATTTTTGAAGAATATTTCATACACGTTGATTTTAAAAAAAAAAATTGGTTTGTTATTATTTGTTAGGTTTTTCAGTTGTCCTCATGAGTAGCTGCACACTGTTATACCATGTCGCTTTAACGCCTCTGACAGATTACTGCAGCAGTTCAAACTCGACGGTTAAGTAACACAGCACTAAAGTGTGCAGCTACTTATACTTTTCGGCCGGCAGTACTATCTTAATAAGTTCTTTTTTTTCAATAGTTTTCTAGACATTTCCATTACTTATAAGGTTGTTTTAATGTTACGTTTTAGGCGCATTGTTTTCCATCAGCGTGTTCAGCAAGCGTTGGGGCTGGGACGACTCTGTTTTGTGCTTCATCTCTATCTTCAGCAAACTCATCGGATCCATCTATATCACTTTTGTTCGGACCGATTTCCAAATGTTTATGGGTAAGTTGTAGATAATTGAATTTTGGTTTCCATGTATCTACTTAATTTGTCATTAGTTTTTTTTTACAATAAAATATTATGTTTCACATAAGCATACAAAACTATCGATTGCAACATCTTTTGTATTTAAGTAAGATTATCAAAGATATTCTGAATCGAACTGAAAAGACCCAAAATGGTTCTTCCTTCTAATTTTGTCATGTTAACACACATACCATTTCGATTTTTCGTAGCCGGCGATAATTTATTATCATTACCCTTTTAAGTACTTTATTTTTACTTTGCCTTTAAGTCCATTTCAAGAATACGTCATTTTTTTATTAAATTATTGAAGTGACTTACTCTTTCCAGGCCCCGTATTATGGTCGTCTTTATCGCGATAGATAAAGCTTCCGTCACTCTCGCACTTTCATACTGGTCAGAAAGTGACAGATGTTTCACCTACGCTTATCTACGTCGATAAATACGACCATAATCGGCCCGCAGTGTCGACATTACTAAATTGCTTTCAATTTACCTACCTACCTATAGGTCCCGGACAAATGTCTAGTACCGTCCATGACCTCAAATTATTCAATTAACTTTCTCTTTTCTTGAGTCGACAAAGAAGATTTTGTTTGACGTTACCAAATTGATTTTAATTTAAGTACCTATAGTTCTCTGACAAATGTCTAGTACAAACCGTGGCTTCAAATACAAGAATAGGTTAAGTATAATGATAGGTCACGGTATAAACTCTACTACGTTGACAGATGTCAGAATTGATTTCTTAACTTGTGGAGACAGATATAGTATTTTATTCTATTCACCTTGAAATATTATCTTTTACAGTTCCTGTCGTAGAAATACTGAATGCAACAACATTTACTTCCCTGAGATCGATGGCTTCCAAATTGGTGCCCAGTGAGGAAATGGGTAATACATTTCTTTCTATCTCTACAACCTTACACTGTTTTATTACAAACAAATACGATTTGTATCAAAATTCACTGTTGGTTTTTGCATAGCAGTGAGAAAGTAGCTTGCCTAATCCTTAACGCATTCAGTGCCAGCAGTGCTACGAGTGCTATTCTGAAGCCTATAGCAGAAAATCTACTATGTACAGCGGAACCCGACTATCGGGTCGTTAGAACTGAGTGTGTAAAGGGTTGCATTAGTAAGTCAATGACCACATGCCGCCTCTTCTGCATTTACTTGCTTCTTATACACATACATGGTCGTTTTTCAGGTAAAATGAACTCACTGTTCAGTCTGGTCGAGACGCTGGCCGCTATGATGTTCGGCCCCACCTACACCGCGCTGTATGCCTACACTATGGACAAGTTCACTGGCGCTGTGTTTGTCTACAGTGCGATCACTACTATTCCTGCTATTTGGATATTAATGTAAGTTTTCTCAAAAATCTTCCGAAATGATTTTATCACTTTCAAAAATTTCTGCTATTTGGATATTAATGTCAATGTCAACAACCGGGGGCTTCTCAAAAATCTGGATCCATTGGCCCTGCAGAGGGATGTTGCTTCCCTCTATCTTTTACCGTATTTATCAAGAGGAATGCTCCGAGGAATTATTCGGATTGATACCAGCTGCTGGATTCCACCAGCGTAAAACTCGTACCAAACTATCATTCCATCAACACCATCTTAATAGTTAAAAATCCACTAGCTTGCGTTTTTCGAGGACCTTCTTGCCACGCACCTTATCCATGTGGAATCAGCTCTCGGCGTCTCTATTTCCGAACCAATACGACTTGGGGGATTTCAAAAAACGAGCATACTTTTTTCTCAAAGGCCGGCAGTACACCTGCAATTCCTCTGCTGTTGCGGGTGTTTATGGGTCCCGATGATCACTTACCATCAGGTGGCTCGCTTGCTCGTAAGCCTTATTTTTCGCAAAAAATAAGAATGTCGAGTTAATGATATTTATTTTCCTATTATTATGTTGGTCGTTTAACTTCACCCTTTTCTTTGTCAGCTTAAGCCTCTCCTTCAGCTCGAACTTCTTACTCATACTCGTTCAGCAAGTATGCGTAATAATGGGTATTTATTTTTTCACTTATTATTATGTATTTTTTTACAGCTGGTGCTTCAAACAGCATCGCAGAGAACTTAAAGAGAAGAGAGCCGAAGCAAGAATTGATAAAGTTGACGTCATTTGCGACGCTGCTTTAGAAAAAACTGTGCCCACAACGATTTCAACAAAAACAGTGACTTACAATCAAAATTAAATGAATATTATGGTATTATTAGAAAGGAGTGGTTAAATAATAAAATAAAAAGTCTGGTGGTATGCTTTCTTGGTCCAACCGATTTTAAGATATTTATTATGGTAACAAGCGAAGAGACATAACGAACTCAGTTCAACTCGCAAAGTAATGCAGGCGAGTAATTAAAAATTATTAACTTTGTACCTTATGGATATTAACAATAAAACACTCGTTACTTAATAAACTGCATTGCTTTGCATACTATCATCATTATACACCGCAATCGAGCGTGCATTTTTTGTATTAATTTAAGAGTACGCGTACTCAGTATTTGTACCTACCTGGTATTTTTACCTGCCTGATACTTATAGGGTAAACCCTCCAGTGAATGAACCCCCCCCAGTGAATGAACAAAATCACGTTTTTTGCCTAAAATAAGAAATATAGCCATTTCTACCAATTGTCGTATTTTTTTTCTCATTAGCAACTCGTTTTCCTATACAATGGCAACACTTGTTAAATTTATTTTCGACCAATTTCAACAAGGCCGGCGTTTGAAATTCACGTGTTTCTGATTTTGTAGTTTTGTATGGAGAAATTAAATCCCAGGTAAGAACAGTGCATGTTTGGAGTAACATTAGAAGTGTTTATTTAATGTATAACAGTAGAAAGTTTAGTTATTTGGTAAGAATAAGATTTAAACCTTCTATCAACGTACACTTTGGTGGCTGTTTTTGCGATAAAGTCGTCATTTTTAGGTGTTCCATTACCGGCTTTTCAAATGTTCTAAAACCGATAAATGAACAGTGTGTTCATTTACTGGTGTTGGCTCAGTCATGTTTTTCTTTTAAATTTAACTGTTTACGTAATCGTATGAAGGTTATTTTTTGAGATTCTGCATAGAAAACGATTCTGATTCTTTGAGCCAGTATTGGAACACTTGTGTTCATTCTTTGGCATGAAAAATCTAGTAAATGGACTATAGAAATTTGCCTTGTTCATTTACTAGATACCTACTAAACCTAAGTATGAACAACGTAACGACCGAGGTATTTTTGTCCATTTTATATGTGTTAGTTCATAATTGTTTTTTTTGTCCCAAATGATGATACTTTTGAATAATTAGAGACTGATTAGAAGTATCAACAGAGTTCAATGATTGTAATTAAGATTTATAATGGCACACCCATTATAAACCGAGCTATTGGATAACAAGAAGATTATTATATTGTCTTAATTAATAACTATATTCAGTGCTTAATTTATACCTACTTAAATATAAATATAAGACAAAATTTGAATATTAGGTAGATACTGTCACTACCTTCATTTTGATATAATAATTACTGACGAAAAAGAGTATGTTAAAAATGTTTTTTATGTTGATTAAAAAGATCTAAATAATGTTTATTCACTGGGTTATACTATGTTCATTCATTGGTTTTTTTGTTCATTTACTGGGTTTCACTATGTTCATTCATTGGGTTTTTTTGTTCATTTACTGGGTTTTTTGGTACTTTTTTATAAATTCTTCTATAACTCAAAAACTATAAACGTAATAAAAAATCGCAGAAATTACTTTCTTGTTTATTAAATGACGATTGATTAAATTACTTGAAACCATGATCATTATTGATAAATACAGAGTAATGATTTTTCAAAGTTGAAAAAATGCTTAAGTGTTCATTCACTGGAGGGTTTACCCTACCATACTTATAACATCAAAATAAAATCAATTTTAAATGCCTAGGTACGGTCGGCCTTTTAAGTAGCTGCACACTTTAGTGCTTTGTCACTTTAACGTCATGTTTGAACTGATGCATTAATCTCTCGACGGCGTTAATACGACAAGGTACAAAAGTGTGCAGCTACTTATAAGGCTGACTGTACGCCATAATAAGTGTTACCTGCACGGCTAGCACAAGTTGCCCGCGACTTGGTTGTCGCTCGGTCCCTTACTTTCTAGTCATTAACGATATAGACGCACTGAGCGACAAGCGAGAAAATACAACTTGCGCTACCCGTGCTGAGGCCCTTGCCAAGATGCACTACGCTAACTAGCTTGTCTATTCGTTTCGGTTTTAAACCAATCGCGTCACTGATAGATGACGTGATGTCACGTGATCTACCAGTGACGCGATTTGCTTAAAAACGAAACGAATAGAAACGCTAGTTAGCGTAATGCATCTTGGCAAATAAATACCTCGCTCCGACAATTCGAGAATCAATTGTTTTTTGTCCGCTCGATTGCGATACAGGATCATCATCATCATCATTTCAGCCAAAACGTCTACTGCTGGTTATATTCTTCTCCCAAGGTTTGCCGCAAGGACTGATCCTGCGCTGCTTGCATCCATCAGTTTCCCGTAACTTTAGCCACGTTGTTGATCCACCATGTTAAAGGTCTACCCACGTGGCGCTGGGTCTCCTTGATAAAAAAAATGATAAAAGATGTTTATTCAGTAAGTAGGCCGCACGGGCACTTTTACACGTCAATAATCTACCAGCGCTTCGCAAGAGACCACTGCTGAGAAGAAACGCCGCAAGAAACTCAACAGTCAGTCGTTTTTTAAACATTTCTTATGATATGATATTATACAACGAAAATAAACTTAACCTAGTATTATATAAAACGATGAATGTAACAAAAATATGTCTATATATGTCATGCGTAGTTGAGCAGGAAAATGTGTACTTGGATACTATAGTATCCGTGGGCTGTCTAGTAGTCAACTAAAATAGGCCTCTCCACAACGTAATTCATGGTACCTATAATATGCGTTTCATAAAATAATTCTGTTATATTCCTGTTGTTTGTCGTTGAAACGTACTATGTGTCAATAAGGAATATCAATGCGAAAGTCTTTTTTATGGCGTGGAAAAAATATAAATAAATAACAAATATAATAATATCAGGACAATGTCACACCAATTGTACTAGTCCCAAACTAAGCTCTAGGCTTGTACTATGGGTACTAGACAACGATATATACATATACTTATATAGAAAAACTAGATGTCCGCGCCCGGCGTCGCCCGGGTGTAATTTTTTTTTTATACAAACCTTATGAAAAATAGTTTACAACCTATTCTCAGACCTACTGAATATACACACACAATTTCATAAGAATCGGTCGAGCCGTTTCGGAGGAGTTTGGTTACAAACACTGTGACACGAGAATTTTATATATTAGAGAATATATAGGTAATAGAAGACATCCATGACTCAGGAACAAATTTTCGCGCTCGTCACACAAATGTCTGCCCTTACCGGGATACACACAAGCCTCTTGCTGGCAAGTGGACTCCGCCCATAGGCATTTTCAATTTCGAGATTGCAATCTTACGATAGTAATCTTAAGACTGCAAATGCGTTGCCAACTCTAAATACTTATATATGGACATAAAGAATTCCCAGAAGTTTGGGAATCTTTTCAAGACAATTGAGAGAATTCTCAAAAATAGTTCTCTTTCTATAAGTTTATTGAATTTCATTGTATTTATAAAAACATAGGTACCTACTAGAAAAGCCTAACAGATGATAAATTTCGATGTCAGAATATTCGAAGAAAGATGGCCACTGAAACATGTATAATACCATGTGGAATAAAGAGTAATTAGTAATTTTGCATAAAAAAGAAATGAGTTAGGTACTGTAGAAACGTTTTAAATTAAACCTATTTCGGCGACACTTGTAAATAAAAATCACGTGCATGAATTTTATAAACTCTCTCGCTTAAAAGCCATATTTGCATCTAAAAGCCGTTCGCGAATTATTTTCTAGTAACGTATTCTAACAAAATTGGACTGGCAGCGTGCATAGCCCAGGGGATATGGCAACCATAATTTATTTTTGTATATTTCAAAGGGTTAATAAAAGCTTGTATACGCAAAGGTGAAGGATATATCATTTAGACGGTATGTCTGGTATATAATATTCGATTAGAATATTATAATGATTAAAGTCACATATGATATTCTTAAGTTATATTATAATCATCTACTTATACACATTGTTGTTAGAAAAGGAAGGGCAAGGAAGGGAAGTAATATTGCGAGAATCTTACGTTAAATAATGACAATTTGTTTTCGAATTTCGAAACTCTAATTGTGAAAACTTCGAAAAATCGTTATTGCAAATTTGAGTTTTAAGAATTATCACAATAACGATTGTTTAATTTTCAAATTATCTTAATATCCGGCTTATTTAAATCTCGGATGATCTCTCCCGATTATCATCGACAAAATGGGAAGCCGTTTTTAGGAGAAAAATACTTAAGCGTTCATAATATGGGTAATGCATAATTGAACTTTACGGAATCGGGTGCCCAAAATACTCGAAAATATAAAATTCAAATTCTTCAATACGGAATAAAATTATTTGAAATTTGAAGGTGTTCTCAATCTTACCATGATATTATAGGGTAAAATCAGATCAATTCTTGTAAAAAAAGAATCTTTGATATGTGAAAGTGGCGACGGCTAGAAATGAATGGCAAAGTTATTGTTTGCGATAATTCAAGGAACATTTCAATAGAAAACCTAAATGTGAAAAAATGCCATGTTCGCAAACGGTTTCGCAATAAAAGAAGTGAGATCTAACAGGAAAACAAGTTCTTTCAAAGCTGCTTAGTCACTGTTCCTGTCATGCATAACGTTAGAAAGTTAAAATGATTTGTTATATTGTTTGCTACTTAATAGCGCGACGGCAAATTTTTACCCACCAACTAAATCTTAGAGTCTGAGTAGGTATAATGTAGTCTAGTTTGCATTGGCAAAGATCTAGCCAAACATTCGAATAAGTATGTCGAAGTTAAGGAATGGATAAGTTTAGAAAGTGATTCATTTTACATTCAGATTAATAAAGTAGAGGAATTTGAAGAGAAAACTTGCTAAGTCGCACTATTTAGTAGTAAACAATTTAAATATTATTTTTCTCTTTATTACCTTTTTGAAATTGCTTTTAAAGGTTGCATATAAAGGTTTGTTTTATAAGAATTACTTGATAAGGGTTGTAGAACAAAATATTTTTGACATAAAAATTGGGCAAACGAAACAGTTGGGAAACTAAAGTTTGGGCCTAAAATGGCCCATTTAATTAAATTTTCTGTACATAAAAACCCAAGATAAAAACGGCCCATAAAAGGTTATGACACAGCAAACATTTTTACCCACGAAAGGACATGAGCAGGACTGCTGCTGGCAACTGGATCAAGGTTGAAAAACGTAATTATGTGGACGACATTGGAGTAGATCAGCAGCAAACTACTGGTAGTAATGCATGTTGTGTGTTAGTATAAAAAAAGAACAGTTAAGCAATTCTTTTAAATCAATAGTAAAGTTTACATGAATTATTATGCAAAACGCGCGGTTAAGAACCTACACAATTACAATAATTACACAAAAAACTAATTCTTTGACATTTAAAATAAGACGTTAATAATAGATTGTTTATTAAGGGACAAATCGGGAAAGACTATCATATTTTACATAAAATAAGAAAAATTAAATTTACGTTACGACATAGGCCTCCCCCAAGGATCGGCACAACGACCGGTCTCGTGCTACCTGCATCCACCGGATTCCCAGAACCTTCACGAAACTCGCGTTAGAACCTTTAGGAAAATAAACATTATAGCCATTATATAACAGACTTAAACCATCATCGGTAACCCTATGGGTACTTTATTACTAATTTTAATTTTGATTTCGTGTTTTCGTGATTTGCCTTTAACTCTAACTTTGACTCTAAACCTGAAAAAACCAGAAGAAGAGGGAGAGAAAGAATTGTAATAAAAAATGGTCCGCAATGACGGAACCTGGCAGGCTGTGTACGTGAAAAGCAACAAAACATTAAAATCATCATAAATATTGTACAGTCAAGGGCTCTAATTGATGAGCCATTATGGAACCTCGTCGCATAACGTTAATAATTAATTTTGGCATAATATAAGCTGTCGTTATGACGAGGTTCCATGGTCAACAATTAAAGTCCTTGACTGTACATACGATGAAACTCGATAAGCATAATGGCCTAAAAAACTAAAACATTGTCTACCGCGCTCCGGCCAAAAAATAATATTTCCGTCTGGTAGTGTCAATGTCGTTTTATTTGATCAAATACCAGCAATTCCAGTAAAACCCACGTCCTTACTTGAACCACTTTCGACCAACCTATTATGTAATATCGTATTTTTCCACTCCTTAGCCTGTCAGTTATGTCCGACTGATTTTATGTTGGAAAATAACAAACGCCAACATACATCTACAGTACAATATTTAATTTCATAATAAATATGCCAATCACACAAATCTGACATATTTAAGGAATGGTTTATAAAAATTAATATAACACATATCTTTATAAAGTAAATATATAATAAATCCATTTATTATCTTATTAATAATTCTACATTTTCTCATAATTATCTCAAGGGAACTATTGATTAACGTGAATGTTAATGAGACTGTTGCGTCCATTTTCTATAAAAAAATGCTTGAGACAAGCATGAATGTCATCATAATGTTTATACCATACCGAGAACAATGGCGTCATTGTCCACCTAGAAGATAATCATAACTATCGCGATCAATTCTTTAAAAATACTTCAATTCTTTCAGTATGTGTCTGGCAGTGACAGCGACCCCTGAGTAAGTTATTTAAATATAAATTACGTGTCCAATTTAAATGTACATACATACATAAACTCACGCCTTCATTCCCAGAGTGGGGTAGGCAGAGCCACAAACTCACCAACAACTCCAAAAACTTGTTGATAATTCTGTGACCACATTTTGCACAACCAGGCTAAGATGTTATCCAGTGTATTAGTGACAGGTTGCAAACCCATCGCCTAACAGCACTACACAGCCTTAAGTCCCTTAGTCGTCTCTTACGACATCCAATGGAAGACATGGAGTGGCAACATTCTAAACCCGGCACCACACGGGCAATTTAAATGTCTTATGTTCTATTTAATATTTTAATACTTACCTATGTCAATTTCTAGTCTAAAGAAGTGACGTTTCTAAACGTAGGTAACCTTTTGACAGATGACCCTTGACCAGCTATACTGTAAATACTACCTTATTTTGACGTCATTAGATTAGTAGATGACGTATTTAGATACGAGATTTAGGGTCTGCACTAGAATCACACCAAATTGGACGTGCATTTGTATTTTTAACGATAGGACAAAAAAAAACAAAAAAAAAACATCGCTACTATGGAAACCTTTTTTTTTTGGGAAATCCCTCGATGCACATATTCTGTAAAATCTACTATCTATCTTTTACTGTTTGTATGGACGCCGAAGGTTTAGTAATATCGTAATAAAATCTTGTTTGGCACCCTCTGGGTAAGGAACCCTAAAAAGAATAAACTCACACAGGCTCTATCTCACTATGTTTTCAAAACCATATTGCTTTTTTACGATACAGTCGCCTTTGTATAGTCAATAAGATCTATCATAGCGTAAACAATATGATAACGATATCGTTGAAGACAATGTGGACTAGAGTCCGAGTTCTAAAAAAGTACGGGGACATTTTAAATATTTTTTATGTGGAGGTGGAATAATAAAATTCACAAGTAAGAATCGTCACTTGTCTATACATCACACATAGTACACAATAGCATATTATATACAATAGCATAATAATATTATTTATATAAAATAGATGAAACACTTCATCAGAACGATAAAGCCGAGACAATCAAGATAATTGTTAACATAGTTACGAAGATTCTGCGTCGAAGAAGGAAATAAAAGATGTACAGTACCCCAACGAAAATGTTAAGCAATTTAGTGCATTGTCACACATGACAATGACAATGACATTCACAATGACAAGGTTCTAAGTATGCTCAAAATTTTTATTGGGTGATTGTACAGTCACCAGCATAAATAAGTGATCATTTATGTACCTTGTAGCTTTCAACCGTTTCACAATTTTGTATAACATTTCAAACACGACGTTAAAGTGACAAGGTACATAAATGATCACTTATTTATGCTGTTGACTGTACATACTTAATATTTGAATTTTTCTTAGCCTCCTTTTTCACACATAAAAAAAACGCTTTATCTCAAAGTAGCCGACCCGGCGAACTTAGAACCGCCTCAAAATCTTATTCCCGTTTTTTGTTTTCTATGTTTTAACATGCTATTTGGGGCATAGACAAATCCAACAAATCAAAGATCATAGAAATCGGTCCAGCCATTCTTGAGTTATAAATGGTGTAACTAACCCGAGTGACGGAGTTTGTTTTATGTATATAAGATTCTCTATGGTTCCCATGATAATTATATACAAATTCCTCATCAGCTGGCCTATTACGACCGTGTTTATCGAAGTGGATAAACGTTGATAAAACATCTGTCACTTTCTGACCAGTGGGCCTAGCATGGTTGTGTCTATATCGTGTGTCAAATGTGGATAAAGCATCCGTCACTGTCGCACTTATTTACGTGTCAAAAGGTGACGGATGCCTTATCTAAACTATATCACGCGATAAACACAGCCATGTTAGGGCCCCAGTGTGTAAGAGTGAGAGTGACGGCTGTTTTATCCACCGCGATAAAGAATCCATGTAAAATACCATCAACAAATCCGGAATCACTCGTGCGTATTTTTACGCAATAGCTCGCTGCACCGGTGTATGGAACTTGTTTTGAAACCGCTATTATCTCTAGCATAACATTCAGTCGATGGTCATACGGCGAGTGGTGCATTTGTATACCTTTGAAACGTTGCCGTGATTTGATTCTGTTCGTTATTTGCGTGTTTTTCTAAGAGTTTTTCATGGTAAGTAAATCCCTGTATTATAGAATGTTTTCTAAGTATAATTTGTTCAAATAATAATTTGTTTACACTTAATAACAAATTCTTTTCAAACACATTTTTTTGATCACCCTGTTTTTACGATGTAATGTTTTATTATGCGCTGTTTAGTGTTCATAATTGTACCTTTAAAAAAGATAACCTAACATTGTCAAAGACAAACACACAGATACACAGACATACAGACAAACAGTTACACACACACAGATACCTACACATATACACACGTTAAAATTATAACACTTTTTAATGACAGGGGTTAAATAATTATGGTACCCATGGGCCATGATACAGGCTGCGCCAGTGTGTCATAGGTTTTTATAATTTATTTAATTTATTTAGTTTTGCCACATAAACTTTTACGGATATTCTCTTTTAAGACTCTTTTAGGAGTCAAAGTTATTTATCCCTATATTCTTGGAAACTGCCCGATATCTCTGTAGTAGAGACCCGTAACTTAGCCTATGCTACCCAACTTCGCCTAATTTCATATAGGATGACATTCCTAGAATATTTAAAGGACAAGCGCAAAAACCAGAGTATTTTCCCAAAATATTCTACTCGGTATTTAGTAGTTTTATGCGCAGCTTGTCCTTCAGATATCCTGGGAATTTTAACTTATAAAATTAGGCAAAGTTGGGTAGCATAGGCGAAGTTACGGGTCTCTACTACAGAGACATCGGGCAATTTCCAAAAAATAGGTCGGTACTAAAAAATAAGTCGATCGATTAAGTACGCATAGACCATCCCACGCAAGGTAACAGTGGCTTAATGGTATCTTGTGTTAATAGGGTATAAGCTGTCCCCATTCCAATTTTATTTTATCCATATCCATCCAGCTGTTTTAGCGTAAAGAAAACAAAAATATAAACTCTCCCACTTACAAACATTATCATTTAAAATATTAGTATGGTTATATACCTAATATTAATATTAAAGCAATTTGTCGGATCAATAAATCTTTCGGACTTACGAGACGGATATATGGCTATAATTAGTATGTAGGAGTTTTTTCTTCTATGATTTTAAGTGAAAGTCTAGACAGTGCTTTAAGGTTAAATGTCAAGCGTTTAGATATTTTTAGATATACTTATAAATATATTTTCATAATTAATTGAAGGTTAATGACAGTTGAAAAACCCATAAAATATATTAACGTAAATAAATAAAAAAGCAAAATAAAGTTAAAAATACGTATTAATATCTATGTTGCTCTTAACTTCCAACAGGCGTACGTAATACATACAATGAAAATAAATAATATTTAATAAAAAATTGCCAATAAGATGTGTATTTTTTACATGGCTTATACATGGATTTATCCTGTGTACAAGTGAGTAAATGCTCAGATATCCAACAAATAGTACCTAGTTTCCATCGTTTAACTCTATATCTGGTCATTTACAAACTAACATTTTACTAGATGCCGCAGTACAAACGTGTATGTGGATAGTTACCTACTTATTATTTGGAAATCAACTTAGAGCATAAAACAATACTTACCGTACTTACGACAATTGAGAGATAATGCTAAGTAGCTCATTGTGTTTGTTATTTTATTGCCTCTCTGTCTACGCTCAGTTTGGAATAAATTAAATATTATTGACTCAACCATATTTCCGTTTCTTTTATTCTAGCATAACGTGTTCGCATAACGTGTTCGCATAACGTGTCGTGTCCCCAGTAAAAGTTCCGAACTGCTATTAGCACTTTACAGACGGTTTTCTATGGTTTGACGTTTACTGTGACATATCTTGTGACGGACATCTCAGCACGTGTTGAAAAGTGTTATCTTTGCATCTTCGTTTGTTTAGTAGTGAAGTCCGTACATTTAGAGGTGGTCACTGGACTTTCAGTTCAAGCCTTCGTAACATTCGTTAAGACGCGGAATTCTTTCTCATGTTTGTGCATTTGCTCTTGGGAAATTATAAAGCTTGGTGAGGCTATACTATTTTCATCTTGAATTTTATTTTCGTCCGATACTGTTTAAAAAAAACAAATATCTACCTTAGCAAACACCTAATATGGCACAAACTTATTAGTAGAGGAGTTGTATGAAAATTTGTAGGTGATAGGTCAAAATAATTCCCACAAAGACAGAGTTTGTTTTTTTTAGTTCCTTGTTTGTATCTTTTTGACATACTAAAAATATAGAAAAATATAACTGTGCAAAACACGTTTTTTTGAACGCCAAAATATTTTTCTTCAAAAAATTTTAAAAATATTAAATGTCGTGTGTGGTATCAAATTACAGGAAATCACACACTAAAAAAGGTTATGAGATTGATTTTATAAACCAAAAATAAATAACAAAGTGGTGGCTGAAAAACTGAAAGATTTTTCAATGTAGAAAATTATTTTGTACATTGAAATCTCAACTAAACTATTATATAGTTTTACACATCACAATTCGTTTCATAAAAGAAAAGCATATTTAATTGATGAATATTTTTATTTATATTAATATAATATAAAAAATAGAGGCTGTATATTAATTTCAAAAGTTTTATCAATGATAAACTCATTCCGGGACTGAGTCGTCAACGTGACAAAATGTCCAGTGGACGAATTGTTTAATGGTCTTAAGTAAGAGTGTCAAAACGTACGTACGTAACGTAAAATGTATAAAACGTTTATGCGTAAACGTTTTGGTGACAAATTGCTAAAATGTATGCTAGTTAGAATGTGTACATGACAAAATGTCCAAAGCATTAAATGTATCATGGTCAAAAAGTAAAAATGTCAAAATGTCCAAACGTCGTAATTATTCAGTAAGAATTTGAATAAGTACCAAAATGTATATATTGTCGTGTAGTAGGTGTTGAATAAAGTCGAGTGCTGAGATATGGTACAACTTACTAGGTACTTAGGAATAGGACTACATGAAATTTTATGAAACCGGTGGCTTTTATACATAAAAATTAATATTAAAAAAAAAATAGTAGCGAAAGCAAATGTTTTAACAAAAACTAGACTCTTAAACAAACAAATAATTAAAAAGGTTCAAACTTAAACATTATCACGATACCTACACAATAGCAAACATAAACATGAGCATTCCCCTGATCATTGTATGTTGGCTTGTACGTTTTAACATTTACACATGCTGTTACTTTTTCATTTTGGCACTTGGGTTATTTTAACACTTACGTATTTAAACGTCTGTACATTTTGACCCCTATTCATTTCGACACTCACTTTATGGGCACTTAACAATATATCCCCTGGACATTTTGTCACGTTGACGACTCAGTCCCAGAATGAGTGTAACTTATAATATGGAAAAACACAAATATCATCAGTTTTTGGCGATTTCTTTCAGCGATGTCTTTTAAAAATACAAAATGCCAGTCATGAACTGTATCTTGTGCTCTGAAAGTGAAAACGAAAGTTCAAAGTGTGTAAAATTGACTACCAAAGGTATACAAGGTATCATCAGTGCAAGTAAAAATCGAAAAGACAGTATCCATGAGTTATTTAAACCATTGCCTGATCATCCCGTGAGTGTCCATGTCGAATGCCGCCGTTTGTACCTAAATCCCAATAATATCAAGAGTGAACTGAAATCAAAGTTGCATATTCAGGATGAAGCAAGCACCAGTAGAGTATTACGGTCGGACATATCTAAATTTTCATTTAAAGAACACTGTTTGCTTTGTGGTCATTTTATTACTGACAGTGAGAAACGTTTCAAATCTAGCGTTAGTGAAGTCCGAACAAAAATGTTTCAAAATTCGGTAATGAAGGCGTGTAACTCCAGAAATGATTTATGGTCAGCCAATGTTCAATCACGATTGCAATCAGTAAATGATTTACCAGCAGCACAAGCCATTTATCACCAGGCATGCAGCGTAAATTTTCGAAAAGGTGACCTAGCAAGTCTCTTGGATGACCTGCAGACAAAAAAACATGACGCTTTTTTGGGATAATTACGACAATTGCGATATTTTTGTAATTCAGGGTCTTCTTACTAAGTTTCTGGTAATCTAAAACAATATTAGATACTGTTTGACCTTAAGTTATCACATTAGTTATTTCATCATCTTTGGAAACGATAATGGTACCAGAAAAATGTTTTAGCTTCTGCAGCATCCTCGCATTAGTATATGGTTCATTATCAACTGGCAGGAAGTCTTTCATTTGAGTCACCAGCTGCTGGACAGAAACAGTCTCATCATTTTCTTGAAACCAACTACATACGCCCAAAAAAGCGTGATGTTTTTTTTTGTCTGCAGGTCATCCAAGAGACTTGCTAGGTAATGTATCTTGGGAACCAACGTACTTCTTTGGGACTGGGTCATCATTTCGTAAATTTCAAAAAAGCATGCAGTGCTTGATGATAAATGATATTTGTGCTTTTCCATATTACAAATTACACTATTGACAATACAAAAAAAAACGCAAAACTTTTTCCCACCATTCGAGTACATACATCCTTACTGCACTCTGCACCGATGTCTATGGTACAATGGTTTTTTTTTATATTCTGCGAAGCAAGTTTCCTTTGAGGTGCGTTGAGTTTATTGATAAAATATATATATATACAGCCTTTATTTTTTATATTATATTAATATAATTAATATAATTAAAAGTACTCATGAACTAAATATGCTTTTCTTTTATTAAAATTAATTTTGAAGTGTAGAACTATATACTAATAGTTTAGTTGAGATTTCAATGTAAGTACAAAACATTTTTCTACATTGAAAAATCTTTCAGGTTTTCAGCCACCACTTTGTTATTTATTTTTATTTTATAAAATCAATCTCATGACCTTTTTTAGTGTGTAATTTCCTGTAATTTGATACCACACACGATTTTTAATATTTTTACAAATTTTTCAAATTTCAAATTTTTGGCGGTTTAAAAAACACATTTTGCACACTTATATTTTTCTATATTTTTAGTATGTCAAAAAGATACACACAAAGAACTAAAAACATCAAACCCCATCTTTGTGGGAATTATTTTGACCCCAAAGGCTATATCTCCTCTACTATATGCATTCGATTCGGCAAACAGTTCGGAAACTATATGCCAAAAATAATCAACTTTAATATTTTTGGAACCTCAAAACCCCGCTGGACTAGTTATACTTAATTATGAAGTTAAACTCGCTAGTGACATTACCAATTAATTCAGGTGTAAACAGCTGTAATTCAATACCAATAAGGCTACGGCCTTGACTTTAAATCCATACAAATATTTATACATTCGAATGTAACTGAGGCGCTATTTTTTCTTACTGTTTTTTTTTCATACAGCGTTATTATTTTTTCCTAATTTTTAATCAGAAAAATAATTAAATGGAAACCATTTACGTACGGAACCCTCTGTGCGCGATTCCAACTCACACTTGGCCGGTTTTTTGATATTGTTCAAATTTGTGATGTAACCTAAGAAGAGACACATAGCAAATAAATCATGAATTTAATATAAAATAGCTCTAGCAAAATATATGGAACCATCGGAAACATGAAATTTTTGACGAAAAATACGGAAAAAACCATATCAAAATTTTGGGGTGTTCCCGTTCGTGAATCTATCCTCTCTGATAAACAGTTGATTCATCTTTTAAAGGTTCCGTAACCAAAGAGTGCAAAACGGGACCTTATAACTAAGCCTTCATGAGCTAGGCTGCGGACGGACGGACGGACGGACTGACGGACATGGCGAAACTATAAGGGTTCCTAGTTTGACTACGGAACCCTAAAAATCGGCCACGTGTAACTTGGGCGGTAAAAAACCCGTAATAAAAAAAAATTGATATAACTCGCACTTGACCGGTTATTCAAACTTGAGTCACCAGACTATACCTGTTATTTTTTATTGCAAAATGACTTCGCATTGAGAATATTCAGGGTTAAATGAATAAACAAGTGATGTAGGTGGAATCTAAGATTAGCCAGCGACCTACCAGTTCCCCAGACCTGTACCTACTGTCACGTTGATGACTACTGTCAGCTGTGCGACCACATTGACTATGCTTAAAAAAAAAAAAACTTGTTATTATTTCAAATTCTCGAATGTACTATCAGCCTAATGGAACCATAGAGCGGTGTCACAGTGACATTATAAAAACCATATGTTTGACACTTCTTATGACTTGAATTATATAGTCACTGTGGCACAGTTCCATGGTGGGACAGGGTTCCATTGTTCTGATAGTAGGTACCTAAGACCTCTGGCCACATGGTATATTTAAATGTGTAATGCAACATTTTGTGGGAGTTTTCTTTGAATAATTTGAAGCTTTAAAATATTTGTATAAAACTTCGTGAATATACAAATACCTACAGGCTGTTATCACACAGACAAAATGTTTCATCATACAAATAGGAGTTGAAAATAGTATAAATACACCGAATAGACGGTTATTAGATTTAAGATAATATCTCCAGGCTTGTACTATGGTAATAGACAACGATATAAATAGTTATATAAAGAAATAAATATTTAAAGCACAGACACTAAATACTCATGCTCATCACACAAATATTTGCCTATACCGGGAATCGAACACGGGACCGTTAACTTCGTAGGCAGGGTTACAACCAACCAGGCTAATGCGTCGTTGGATATAATATAGTAAAGGTACAGTGTACGTACATGAACCCTTTTTTTAGCGCTAAGTCGACAGTATGCGTTTTTATTATGGCCACAACATATTTGCTAAAAAAATGGGATTAAATCTTTTTTTCTTGAGAAATAATTGGATTATTCGAACGTTTCAACCGCCTCACTATTGTGAAACATATTTTTGAAGAATTGGGCGTACCAACTACTTAATTTTTTTTAAAAGTAAAAGTTTGTAAAGTTGTTTGTAATTCAGTAGCTCTCTGGGGTCACTCTGGGACTCAAAGCGTGAGTTTATGTATGTATGTATGTATGTATGTTTTGACGTGTAAAAGTGCCCGTGCGGCCTACTTACTGAATAAACATCTTTTATCTTTTTTTTTTTTATGTATGTATGTAATTGGGCGTATATTTTGATGCGTTTTTTGGATATTTGTTAGATGTCCGGTAAACTTAGATACCTAACAAGAACCGAAATCAAAATCTGCAGCCACTACTACAGTAATGTGACCACAAAAATGATTCGGAACAAACGCCCAAAATCAACCCAGTTACATAAATTGTGCGTACGTTCTAAGCATCAGTGGTCGTAGAACTAGACTCAGTTGAGATAGGAAATTGCTCAAGTGCGCGGTCAAGTAGGTAATCGATTCACATTGTCGATTCGGACACTGCGCCCATTGAACGAATACAAGTGGCGCGACACATTGGACACATATAGTGAACGTAACATAGCAAGGCAGATCATGTTGATCAAACAGCTAAGACGCAATTGCGAATTGGTAGAATAATGAAGTATTTTCATGAAGATTGCTCGAACTGGTACGTTTTTAAATATCCATTATCCTAGGTCCTTACCTATGAAATTGGCGTTTTATATGGAGAATTTTATGAAAACGGTGGTTTTCATACATTCAACTTTGCGGATTCTTTAGTAACGTCAAATGCAAACCAAACAAAATTCTGTCAGGAATATTGAATACTTCTAAGCTATATTATACATATCTTAATTACTTAAAAATAGTTAGCTTCATAAAACTCTGCGTAATTGAAACACTTGAACTCACAGCACATGAAAAGAGTTGAGTTCACACTTTAATTTTAAACACTAAGTAAGAAATTGAACCATATTATTTGTATCTACACCCTTTGTAGCATACTGTATTAATGAAATTTAAAAATAATTTGGAAGTTAAAATTGAAATGAATAAATTCCGTACGAAATAAAACACGTAAAAATAACGCCAATTTCATAGGTAAGGACAAAAATATATTATAAATGCAAAAGTTTGTGTGTGTGTGTGTGTGTGTGTGTGTTAGTTTGTTATTTCTTCACGCTGCAATGGCTGGACGGATTTGGATTAAATTTGAAATGCAGATAGCTTATAGTTAACCTGGATTAACACATAGGCTAGTTTCATCCAGGTAATTTTAAAATTTTCCAAGGTAATAACCATACTCGAAATCCTACTAATATTATAAATGAAAAACTTTGTGTGTTAGTTTGTTACTCCTTCACGCTGCAACAGCCGGTCGGATTTGGATGAAGTTTAAAATGGAGATAGCTTACCCCGGATAAACGCAGACTTGAGATTGTCATCCTAAGATTGCTATCTTGAGATTGCAATTATCTATGGGCTTCAGAGTCCACTTAGCATCATGGTAAGATGGCCGTTTGCCTTTTCCATGCCAAAAAAAAACCGGTCAAGTGTGAGTCGGACTCGCGCACCGAGGGTTCCGTATTTAAGATAATATGCTTGGTCACCGCAAAAGAAAATACTGATTTTATTATGAACTTTTCTATGCAATAAGGTCCATTTTGGCTAGCCTAAATTTTAATACAGATTTTTCTACCCCCATTCTAGACCCCTTTCAATTATTTATAAAATTAGTTTACAGACCTATGCCAAATTTCAAGTAAATAGCATTTGTAGTTGCTGAGAAAACCTGCTGTGACAGACAGACAGACAGACAGACAGACAGACAAAAAAAGTCTCACCATGATGTTTGACTAAGCTAGTTACATCGAAATTAGGGTAGACCCTCAAATTTGGCCCGTGTAACCCATAAAAATGAGAAATAACAGTTTCTACAAGCAATTATTTCCTGTTCTTTATTTTAGGCATGTAGAAGGTAAACTGCTTTACAGCCAACCAGCTAGCTCTCTGTGGCCGTTGACCCCAGTACAAGATTGCTAATGCTGACCGCAGTATTCCGAGAACTTTAGAAATAATAATTAACGTTTCATCGGGAGATTCCAACTAATCTCTGCTGCCCTGGGTAATGATTCTTTCAAAAGCAAAAGTGAGCGAACGCAGGAGTGAGTGTCCAAGCGGCGAGTTTAAGTAGTCCCGTCAGAGCGAGCAAAACATTTCTTCACACACAACCGACGTGTCAGTATACAAGTCAATAATATTATATAGGTATATGTCCTAAATTATAAACAAAGCTTCCCCTTCCCGGGAGCAACAGAGGGTGCTTCGCGCTGTACGGAAGATCATAGTGATGAAGACGACCACCGACTCTGACTATTTAGTTGGTGTACTGCCGTTTGGTCAAAGTATTTTTCGCCAAATTTCACTTCCCAAAAAACTTATCGCAGTAGTTTCATTTCCCAAACGAATCTTTAGCACATTTACATTGCGCATTTTATTCATTTGGTCAAATTATCATTTGGCATCATTTTAATTTGTCAAATTTTATTAAGACAAACGTTTATTAAGCAAATGTTTTCTTTTGGCAAATATTATATTCCAAAAAAATGTTGGTTCAAATTGTTATTTCCCAAACTCAATTTATAACGTGTCCAGTTAGGTTAGTTTAGGTTAAAATTAGGTAAGTAGGTTTAGGTTAGGTTAGATTTCATCAGGCCCGGAGGGCCAATCTACGCAGAATAGAAGCCCCGCGCAGCGGGGCTTCGTCGACTGTATCACGGAAATAACTCCATCGTATGTACTTTCAGTAAAAACAAATACCAAGTTTGCACAAATACGATGTTTATACGCCAGCACGCAGTAAGAAAACTACCCACTTAACGAAAGCTAATCATACCCTAAATTGTATCCTATGCAGTTACTCAATCGTATGCCATACAATATTTTGGGAAGAGTATGTTATGCCAAACGATACATTTGACTACATGAAATTTGGTAAAATGAAACTTGACCAAGTAATTATTTGTTAAACAATAATTTGCCAAAACAAAATTTGCTAACTGTTAAATTGCGAAAAGTTGTTTTGCCTTATGATTTTTTGCCAAATGATAATTTGAGTAAAATAGTTTGGGAAGTGATACTTTGGGAAAAGTCTTTTGACCAAACATTAGTAAACCTATTTAGTTATCATCCAGGAATAAGTTTCTTTAAATGAGTGTTTACTTTAGATTTTGACTTTATTTCGGGTTTAAATGAGTCTTTTTGAATAAACCAAGTTTTTGAAGCCCGTTCCTACGCTCGTTCACTAAAAGATGCTTGCACGAGATTCGTGAACTGGGGTTACGTGTATTTTGAACAAAGCGGAGGATATAGCCTGGGTATTGATTCTCTCAAAAGCAAAAGTGAGCGAATGCAGCAGTGAATGTCAGCCATGTCAGCCATGCTGCCAAATTGAATACACGCGCTGAAATGTGTTTTGTTCGCTTTGACGGGACTACTTAAACTCGCCGCTTGGACTTCACTCCTGCATTCGCTCACCTTTGCTTTTGAGATAATCACTACCCTGGTAACTTGCCCCATCAGCTTAAATTCCAAGTATGAACAGAAAAGTAGTTCGTTTTCGGCCTTTTAGGAGTTTCTGTAACCTATTGCTGCGCCGGCGCTAGGGTTGCGTCTACGCGCTTCGCTTGATACTAAATACATACTCAATCAAAGAACAAAAAAAACAGTAGAAGTGTCAAGTGGGCGTGTAACGTGTGGCATAGTTATGCGGAGTTCCGCTTAACCTACCATACTTTTGGCACGATCGCTTATTTAGATATTTCGATATTGAGATATTTCTAAAAGTAGCACAATAAGGCATTTATTGTGCTACTTTGGAATGTAAAAACGATAGCCGCACCAAAAACATTTTCCATGGTGGCGTGTTGTTTTTATGATAGTTCGAGTATTGGCGACAACAGGTCTGATACTAAGCGAAGCTCATGCCACTTCCACTGTTGTTTCTATTCCCTGTACTCAACCAAACACGGCGACGGCCGGCGCAGCCCCTAATAAACCGGCTCGGTCCGCCCTGTTGAGTTTACCACCACAAGCGCGTACGGGCGAGACACGCACACATGCAGTCAAGGACTTTAATTGTTATGCCACTATGGAACCCTGTCGCATAACGTTAATCATTAATTTTGGCGTAATTTCTTTCATGTGGTTTGACGCCGTCATTATGACAGGGTTCCATAGTGGCTCAACAATTAAAGTCCTTGACTGTACACGTAGCGTGATATACCTACCATTATTTGAAGACGAACATCTGTTTATACTGTGTTAAAGATTTTATAATATTGTATTATAGAGCAAATATCTTTTTTATTTAAGCTATTTTGTTTAGAACTATATTGTTAAAACCTTAAGAAATATAAAAATTACAATTGTTATTACAATAATTATATTATGTAGCGATTGAAGTGTGAGGTTACATTGCAACAGGAAAAAGTATAATTTAATGTGTAATTTTCTAGTCATCCTTTCGATAAAAGTGAACTTGACACACATATCATCGAAGCAAATAAAAGATACATAGTTATATGGTAATTAGAAGATAATTACGTAAATAGGTATACGCTGGCGTTAAGTAAATGTCAAAGTCCAATAACAAGTTACATCCTAACGAGCAATATTTTTATAAATTAGTAATCACGTTCTCGAAAACGGCTCTTCGAAGAAATTTTCAATAAAAGAGCGAGACAGTTTACGATACCGAAAAAGCTATTCGGCGCAACGCAAACGCAAACGTATTCGCAGGCTAAAGAAGGCGTCCAAGCTCACCCAAGCCATGGGCCCCGCAGTATACAACAAGCTGCCGGATAGCATAACCACGGCCCAGAGCTTATACGGTTTTAAAAATCGCCTGAAACGCTAGTATTTCAAACTTGTTAATTTTAATTTTAACTAATTTAATTATATTGTTCAATCAATTTTATTTAATCAAATAAATGGGGCACTGTACTCATTTGTGAGCAGAAGGGACATTTCACAAAAAGCCAGACTGGCTGTTCACAATGGAGTGCTGGCCCCTACTCTGATGTATGGTAGTGAATGTTGGGTGTGGCAGGATAAGTATGAAAGTCGTATAAATGCAGTTGAAATGCGCTCTTCGTATTATGTGTGGTGTGAAACTGACTGATAGAGTTAGTAAGGAATGAAAAAGTCAGAGAGAAATGTGGACTAAAAGAAGATGTAGTGACTAAGATTGAAAAGGGCATGCTTCGATGGTTCGGTCATTTGGAAAGGATGGATGAAAGAAGATTGACGAAAGAGATATACAGAGCGAAAGTGAGAGGAAGGGTCGGAAGGGGCCGCCCTAGGCGTACTTTTTCGAATCAAATCGGAGAAATACTGGAAAAGGGTCGATTTTTAAGTACGCGAAACCGACGTGCGTGCATGACTCGATGTATGAATGTGGAAGAAGCGAAAGAGATTTGTCAAGATCATAGCAGGTGGAAAGAAGTGGTGATATTATAATGATCTATGCAACATTTGTATGATAGCATATTGGAATTATCCATGTAACTATATCTTTTTAACTTGTAAATTGGCTTTACTAATAAATTACTTATGACTTATGAGCTAAAAACCACATCGTCTTTGATCTGTTATCGTATTGTTAACGTTTTGATAGCTCTTATTTACTTGACAGTAATGGCGGCTGACGTCAAAACAATACCGTAACAGGTCAAATACGATATGGTTTTTACCGCCGGGAATAGAGGCCCTGTCAAGTGAATAATTTTATATTGAATTTGAGTACGACATTATTTGTTCACTTGTGTGCGTGTCATACGAGAAAATTACGCCTACATGTTTCCATTTGTGGCTTCAAGTTAGACACGTCATCATCATCATCATATCAGCCGAAAGGCGTCCACTGCTGGACATAGGCCTTTCCCAAAGACGTCCACGACCGCCGGTTTTATGCTACGCGCATCCATCGGCTTCCGATCTTCACCAGATCGTCGGTCCACCTCGTGGAAGGTCTGCCAACACTTCGTTTTCCGGTCCGCGGCAGCCACTCTAGAACTTTTCCACCGCTACGGCCGTGAGTTCTACGAGCAATGTACAGTACCAATGTTTGACACGTCGGTTGTATGAAACTATCATTCAATGTGTAATCATTCGAAGCGACATTGCTTCTTTTGTTTTGCTCTTTTGTATCTTACAACCTCATACTACTTCCATTACATTCTGCATTAAATTTATATTCATTTAAATAGTAATCGTAAATTGACCTCAAAGCATTCAAATTACCAGGAATTTTCCAGTCAACTGATTTAGTTAATTAACCAAATCTCCGGATAAGACCCTTTCTATCACTGAAATGTTAGTAAGTTAAATGGAATTTGTTTGATGAAGTCGCATCCTTTTGGGAATATGACCGATTATCTACCACTTCTTGTGGTAAGTTAATATGTAAGGCGATTCTACTTTTCGATCCCTAAAATAGACATAAAAAACCGGACAAGAGCATGTTGGACATGCTCATCGTGTGTATGGTTTCGAAGCCTACAAACAAAAAAATTATGTCAAAAACAACAAGTATGAACAAATTTTCGAGGTTGTTTTTGTGCTCTTTGATGTTTTTTTGTTGTTTGTTGTTTGTTGTGATTTGTTGTACATTAGCCGCCTGTATCTCAGGCATGAACCAATTAAGTTTACTGAATTGTTATAGCTTCCCTTTTAAATTCAATATATTATATGCTTTCATTTAAGATTGTTATGGCTTTACTTGTAGTTTCGGCTGTAAGGAGGGGGAATACAACTTTAGCGAAAATGTAAAGTTGCGATTAATATGTACTTATTGATCTTTTAAGAGCTATCCAGTGATAAAAAAAATTAGCTTGCCTCAATCGGATCTCACTTTTAATATTTTTTTGGTTTCAAAATACGAATTTGCTGTTCAAATTACCATTTCAATGACAGTCCTCACGTCTCCAAGCAAATAACGACCACTGTGTTAAATAATAGCCTTTTTTTTACCCAGGCCCACACAATTTGGTATCAAACGTGGTTCAGGTATGTTGATCAGAATTTGAATATTGTGTGCATTTCTAAGATTATCCAGTTTTGTTGAAAAATAACTTTAAATATGTTTTGTCATTAAGGGACCAATTTGGCTAGACAGATGTCATAGGTACTCTCGTTCATAGTCCCGTTCACCTAACCATAATAATTTCATTACGCTTTTTAACGGCAAAAACTTCACATTGCCCATACGAAAAAAAATACAAAAAATGCTCTCCAATTTTACCATATTCGATATTTATCCTGCAAATATAAACGTTTCAAAATTGGTCAGTTTGTCAGCGGCTAAACTATTTGCTCGAAGGCTAAAATTATGCAAATATTAAAATTGCTAGCGCAATTCACTTTGAATGTGCCGGGTTTTTTGCGAATGTGTAATCGGTGTGAATTGGATGTATATATAAAAGGTTAAAAATAACCAGATTTGTCATGTAAACACAATTTTCACGTCGATTATCACACGCTTTCCACTATGAATTGAAATAATAATGTCAAAAAAACATAATGTGTTAGTTTCCTCGTCACAAAAAGTCATGACCTCAGCTGGAAAACAGGAAAACCTCAGTTTGACCAAATAATACAAACGACGAATGGGTTTTGATTGACACTGATTGTACACGTTGATTGATAATATTATACATCCCTTTTAAGAGGTGTAATAGAGCTCATTATCAGTAGGTAAAAAACGTTTATATTGTGATCCTATCCGAAAATGCCTTCTTATTCTAACTGCTTCCGCGGTACTTAAGTGAAAGCGTAACAAACAGACAGATATTTGTCATTTGTAGTATAAGTATGGATTTAAATCAGGCAGAAGTTATTATATAAACTAAGAACTTTATTTCAATAAAATACCTGAAAATACGTACAAACGCTAAGTACCTAATTCTATTTTTAAATTGGGAAACTGTCCATAGACGACACGTTATTTGCTTTTTACACTATGAAACTAAAAAGTTAGAAGCATTTTTGTTTATCATTCTTAGATAATGAGGTTAAACAGGACATGAAATGGCAAAAACAGCTGAATTAGGTACATTCCTTGATTGCATGTCCAATCAAGAGGTAGCTGGTCACGATAACGACTTTTCAATTTTGTAGCACAGCAAGTTCCAAGGAGCACCGATTAAATGAAGTGGTCACCCTGACATAAAATTAAATAGTCGTAATAACGACTTTTTGATTTTGTAGGAAGATGCAATGAAGTCCCTCTTGTGACAATGATAGTTGAAGAAGAAAAAACAGCGTAATGTTTGTTTCAATTCCTCTTAAGAAATACCTAATCTAAGAACTAGAGAGACAATGACGGTGTCAAGTTCATCTCATAGTCCGGCTTCTATGCCATGTGCTTAATCTATGGGTAGCACAGGATATGAAACGGCAAATACAGCTGAATTACGTACATTTGTTGATTGCATGTCCAAGCGGATGTGCATTCTCACCATAGCATTAATTTAACTGTGCAGTCGAACCAAAACACGTGATCATGATGTTGCAGGAAACGTGATTTGAACTGGCTGGTTAGTTTTCAGTTGTCACCTGTCGTGCTCTATGATCTAAGTAAGTTCAAATTACTTTTTTTTTTCTATTCAATTGCAGACAATTGTTGGGTTTGATTACCATGTAGTACCATTTTTTTTTATTCAAATGCAACAGCCTTATATATTTTATAGGCTACATACTATCGATTAGTATGTAATTGGTCTATTAAACAAGCAATAGCAATTTTGAAATAAGTTCATTTTTTGTTATTTTTTTATTATGGACTGTACTGGACTGAAGTTTTTCAGTCAACCTATTCGCCATATATTACTTACCATATTAAATTTGATATAAAAAACTTTTTATCGAATAATCAGCTTTGTGAAGGTCGTCTCCTATTCGGATCTCATACTAATAAGATCGTAACTTAAAGATAGACGGGTTTAATAGTAGATTGTTCAACAAGAGACTAAAACAAGCCATAATGACACGAGATGTTTAACCACGCGAGCGAGCCAGCGAGCAAGAGTGGCTATAGTTCGAGTGTCATTATGGTTGTTTAGTCTCGCGTTAAACACTCTAATTTCACTTTGAATGCGAGGAAAAAAACGGCGTTCTACACAAAATTACAATATTGAGCAAATATGTAACAAAGTTTCTGACAAAAAAAATGTTTCGCGGCTATTAGACTTGTTAAAGTAAATTAAAAAAAAATACTTTAATCCGTAGAGATTAATAAAGAGTTTTAGTCCCTATGTGCAGAGACTAAAGAATCATTTTAAGAAGTTTTTCAGCGTTAATGCAGCTTGTTGTACAGCTGTTAATGTTTTCACAGTGTCAATGTCATCATCACCGGATGTACTTTAATAGCGCTTGATAGCATCTAGCTGCACTGTTCAATAAAACGACATCAAGTGCATAGAGATACAGCGCTTAAGACTTTAAGCGCATCGAAGTCATAAATTAATCTAAGAAGACTAGTACGAGGTAAACACAAGGACATTTCCTTAAGTATTCCTTATTACATTAATAGTAATTGTATTACTGATAGAAGATAACGTTTAAAATGGTAATTGCATCATTTGTAGTGACGTGTTTTATAGTACTGTCTAGACTTGAGTTTCTCACACTATTAATGCAGAAGTTATAAATATCAATATGAAATACTGTAATAAGCATGTTGTAGAAAATGATGCAAAGGTGTAGAAAACTGCGGTCACCAACAGAATCGCAAAAGCGATAATACTATTTGAATAGAATAGAGTAAGAAAGTAAAGTTTATTACCAAAAAAACACTTTCTCAAGAAAAGTAAAGTGGTGGTCAAAATCGACTATTTATTGCAAAACAAATCAGCAGCAGTCATATTATATGACGAGAAGGTGGGTACAGTGTTAACTGCCCATTCTGGTAAAATGAGACGCTGGTTTTCATTATTCTAACAGCATTCATAACATAACAGTATGTCACACTAATATGGCAAAGAAAAATCTTAACAAAATTGGTAGAACAAAAGTAAACTTTTCAAAATGGGATTAAAAAATGTGGTTTTATGTATTTTTACAGTTATTGTAGTTATGTATGTTGCCACAACAAAAATAACATACATAACTATGTCCTGCTTTTATATAAGTACAGCATTGCATAACATGTTTGCTAATCGTCTTCAAGCGTTTGGTGCTGAAATATTTTATGTTTTATTGGTCCTTAAAACTAATGTATTTTCAAACATATTACTATAAAAAGTTGGAGGAAAATTCTTGTAGTTTATGGCTGCTGCGAATCAGAAAACATTTCTTAACTCATCTATATTTTTATCGGGACAAGAATATTTAGTGCGCTTCACTGGATCACTCTTTGATCTACGTTATTTATTCAAAGGTAATCTGGTATTTTCTTATGTCTTCCATGATCATACTTATAATTATCTTGAGCATCTATCCGTCCAGTATTGGACGTTATGCCTCCCTTAATCTTCCCCCGTTATTTCTAAATGAAGACTCGTATCGTCATACCTACCTACTTAATATAGAGGTACGTGTTTCTTTCTTATATTAAGGTGGATTTGTGTAACCGACTGCAAAAAAGGTGGAGGTTCTCAATTCGGTTGTATTTTTATTTGGTGCGCTCAGCCAGCACCGTTTCAAAAAATTGCGTCGGAGTTTAATGAAAGCTTCCTGATTTTGCCGCATCGTCAATTGGACCTGTAAAAGTTACGATCAACAAATCTAGTACTCGTAGATGGATGACTGTGTACTTCGTGTACATCATCCACATTGTCTGGGTCTAATAAGGACGCTCATTCAGGTTGATAAGTACCCGGGAAGCGACCGTCTAGAAAAGTATTATGGACACGAATAAATACACGATAGTCCGGACAAATAGCACATGGTTGTCCTTCTCTTCTATGTAATAAGAGGCATAGGCAGAAGGCAAAATCAGTAGAGGTTGATGTAATATTTGTATAAAAAGAGCATATTAATGTAAATAGTTTGTATGGAGGTGGGGGGTACAATAAACTATTAATATGTCCCCATTAGTCGACAGTCTTCATCTGTTAGACTAAGAAGATCAAACTTATTGACTCTACGTTAAGCGCCCTTATTTTTGAGACCTCATGTACAACATAAAGCAATAAATGAATATAACTATGACTACAACAGCAATCCTATGACCATCTTTAGATTCCATTATTAGATCAGTTCTTAAAAAGTGTCTACTTAGGTAGGTAACTAATTTCAACTCATTGTAATAACAGAAATTAAATTAAGAAGTAGGTATTACAAGATTTAAACTTTACAAACAAATAAATAGTACTATACGTGTAGTTCAGTAAAACCTTTAAATTACGACTTAAATTAACAGAGATTACAGTTGCTCATGTTATTTTGACTAATTAACACACTTTGATTTAGTTCTAATCATAAGGTTTCATTTAAGGGGGTTCGTTAATTTCTTTCTCGTGATAGTTGATTTAGTTTTTTGGGTACTTCTTCTTTTTTTGCGACAATAGCCTGTCTCTCATTATTGAGCGACTCATTAGAGTATTGATAATTATCGTATTAAGCGCCTCATTAGATTATTGATAATTACCTTATTAAGCGCCTCATTAGAGAATTGATAATTATGTTTTTAGTGTTTAATACGTCCATATTTTTATTTATCTATTATTACTAAATAGTCGTGCTCTTTAACCCAGTATTTTTTTATAATATTGTTTTTCATAGAATGCCGTGACAGTGGTCATCTAAAAATTGGTCTCGTCTGAAAACGGCTACTCTGTCACAATGTTTCTCATTAAAAATAATAAAATATAAATGCAGGACAGGAAGCATTAATTAGTGTTAAGTACTAAAATATTAATGAAACCTTATTTAATCGAACACTGAAACCATAAGAAAGACCCTTTTACATTTTCCTTTAAAACAAATGCAGTAAATTTTGTACAGGACCACTACCATTAATTAGCGCAGTTATGACAATAGTTTCTGGAAAAAAATAAGGTGAATTTTATTCACTAACAAGCCTTGGAAGTTCGAGTTAAAGTTAGGTTTACGGAAAAATCTACACACAAGTACAATTTTCTAAAAATTATAATTATTTGATCGCGTTTTTATATAGGTACACACTAGCACTATATAATTAACACATGTATTTTATTGAATACGAATTTATCTACCTCTTTTCTAAGGTTGCGATGCCAGACAAGGTACATAATGTATTAAATTTGTGTTGTGCACTTGACATAGGTACCTATGTAATGAATAAATAAATAAATAAATAAATATACATCCACAATATGTATGTCAAAAACAATACTTTCCTTCTTGGGCGGCTTCTTGGTTGTTTAGGCAATTAACTAAATACTATTCTGTATTAGTTAATTGCCTGAATCTGTTTGCTGTCTATAAAAAAATGGATCATTAAACAATGTTTATTACACAAATAACAAATGATTCATTGACTTTTAATAAACGGAACTTATATTTCATTATATATGACTTGAGGAACGAAAATCATATGAAATGAAAAAAAAGAAAACCAAACATAATTTATTTGGAACATAAAAAAAAAAGAGTTTACAAGCCTAAACATTTCTTAACATTATATCATGATGTCAAATCTAAAAAGAAAAAAATATCAAAGATCCTTTTCATTGCAGATGACAGTGTGCCTCGCCTTCAACAACGTGACAATGAAATGATCAAGATTTTATGATTATCCCAAGACTAACAGAAAAATAATATAATCTGCAATATTTGCCAAGTAAAAACAAACTCGCAATAACCGGAGTGCACGTGGTTGAGTAATATGATATAATTCAACAAATAAAACTATTGATTAACAAGTACCAGTACAAAAGAGTCGCAAACAAAGAGAGCCCAAGAACGTAGTTCCTTATACAAACACGGTATTAAGTGGTATCACTTGTAAGTAACGTGTTAATTGCAGTAGCATCGAACATAAACTTGCAATCGACTGCAGACAAGCATCATTATCTGCGGTAATTGATATCGAACAAGCTTATGAATGAGAGAGTTCAGTCAACAGTGAGAAGGCAAACAATGCGATACTCGACACATTTGTACTAATTGTGACTAAATAGCCGGTCGTTGATCTAAACACAATCATGTCGGAAGAAAAAAGTAAACCTAAAGAAAAAATAGAAGAGGACCCACTTAACAAGCCGGATAAGAAAAAGCAGCAAAGAAATTTCAAAGAGAAATTAAAACACATTAAAGACAACATCACTGTTGAACCTTTGCTAGCCGGGCTTATTATACCAAGTGTGATCTCCCGTTTTGCAATGGGAAATTTGAACTTAGACAAAGCTTGCAGAGTAAATAAAGGATTCAGCGATGAAATCTGCGACGCTTTGATCAGCAAAAACACAAATAATTACACTTTTTACGAGCAGGAAGTGCAGAAACTAATATCCTCCATTGATATTTGGAAAGGAGTTATTCAAACTGCGATGCCGTGTATCATTATTGTTTTTCTCGGCGCTTGGAGCGACAGAACAGGAAAACGAAAACTATGCATCTTATTACCTATATTCGGAGAATTTTTAACTTCAATTAGTAATTTGATTAATGTTTACTTCTTTTACGAGATCCCTGTTCAAGTGACAGTGTTAATGGAAACTTTATTCCCTGCTTTTACGGGAGGATGGGTGACAATGTTCCTGGGTGTGTTCAGTTATATCAGTGACATCACGTCGGAGGAATCCAGAACTTTCAGGGTTGGGCTGGTTAACTTTTGCATGACCGCCGGTCTTCCCATTGGAATCGGCGCCAGTGGCTATTTGCTGAAGAACATGGGCTACTACGGCATATTTAGTATGACCATGGTACTATTCGTAGTAGTTTTATTGTATGGATGTTTCTGTTTGAACGAGCCTGAACAGTTTCAAAAAGACAAAGGCCTTCCTGTGGTAAGTGTTATTCATTAAACCACTTAAGGTTCACCTCGTTGTAATGAGGGCATCATTTAACTTTAATGCACATTACCCGTTTTCAACATCTGCTACCTATCTTATCACTATTTTATTTATGGATTGCAAATGTGTTTGTTATTTGTGTTTTACACGTGTAACAATTTTGTAAGGATCAAAATAAGTAAATATATCGCATTAAATATCCAATTTTAAAAATGCAAATATGGAAATACTAAAAACAGTTCTTCCTAGCATCTTTTTACACTTTACTATAAATAAACCGAAGTTTCATAATCTCAAACTTTTCAGAGGTGACAGTTTTAAATAACTTGCCATTTAATTTCACATGTCTTACTGCCGCACTCAGAGACGTCAATTAAATTTAATGCTTGTTTAGTGACGTGTTGTCTTACTATATTGCTGTAGCAAAGAAAGTGACAGCAGCAACTTTAATCAAGCATTAAATTAAACATCTCTGAGTGCGGCAGTTAGAGCCGTAATTAATAAACTGATCTCGACTGTAATGCCTGTAATGTCTCAAATGCGACAAAAAATACACTTTTCAATGCCTTGACGTTTAATTTGACGTATTTTGTGATGAGCATCTCAGCCAAGATAAGTTTATTAATACGGTCCTTCAAATTTACATCAAACTTAAGATCAGTTTATGGTTTCAGTTTAAAGTTGTGGATAATTCTGTAGCTCTGCCTACCCCACTCTGGGAATGAAAGCGTAAGTGTATATATGTACACAGGGTTATGTTTGGACCTCTCGCCAAATTTAATATGATTTAAGGGAAGTAATAAGAGATTATTAAGTGAAAGAATCAGTTCTTTTCCTTTTGAAATGTACATTTTATAGGCACTTTTACTGGTCTCAAATTTCTAGGCGCGTTTGGTCAACGTAAGCACGACACGTTTTTTGACGTTCGTCGCATTTCTTTAATAATAAAAAGGCGGCGGCAGTGAGGACGGTAAACAAGAAGAGTGACCATATTTTTTAATATATTTGGAAAAGTAGATTTTTTTTGCCAAAATAGATGTATTTTAAATTCATAAATTTATTGTACTGCTGTTCTGGGATGATGTGCCAAAATTTGGCGGGGGGTCCAAAAGTAACCCTGTATAATAGGTTATAAATAAGACCTTTAATTGCCTACAGGTTGAGCGGTCAAAAGACACAGTGGTGTCCTTTTTTGACGTATCACATGTACGCGAAACGGTTTCTGTGGCCTACCGTCCCCGAATAGCTGATCGAAGAATCAAAGTCATTCTAACCCTGTTCTGTGTCTTCATTCTTTATGGACCTAGCATGTGTAAGTATATTTATTTTAAGCTGGATTAGGTTCATTTTAAGGCTATATTAAGAATTCGTGATCGAAAATTAAAATGATAAAAATCTATGCAGCAGATTCAACAGATCTGTTTCCAGTAGCATGTATTAAAAAGAGACTTCCACTTGTATTACAAGTTACTAGCTTTTATGATTCGGGCAATACATTATATTTTTCATTTCATCGTCATATTAAATGCGACGTGTCTTTAGCTCTACATTTATGCTTAAAAGTTTTCTTTATGATATTTTTCTTTTTTAACTGGAAGACCATTGGATCGTAAATATTGAAAGAGCAAAGTTTTAAGTTCCTCTGGTTTCAGTGGCATTTCATATAAACCTGATGCCGGTGAGTTATTACCACTTTCTGAAGTATTCAACGAGGTTACGTCATTGATTTTGTATAAATAGCCTTTTATCATGTACAGTCGGCATTGCAAGTAGCTGCACACTTTAGTACCTTGTCGCTTTAACGCCTTTAACAAATTAGTGAAGTACCTAGCTCAAGCATGACCTTAAAGTGACAAAGCACTAAAGTATCCAGCTACTTATAAGGCCGACCGTACGTTAAGTATATTGTTTACGTTTCCAGCAGAGCACTCGATATTCTACTTGTTCGTGCGAAACCAACTGAACTGGGATATGGTGAAATTTGGTCTATTCACTAGCTATTCCATCGTCTTGCATTCTTTTGGTAAGCCTTCATATGTCTTTAGTAGAAGTTGTTTTAAAGCTTGACAGTTTTAAGTTTCTCAGGTCTCAGGATTTGAGACCCATAGATATTAAATTTTAATTCTCAAGACTACAATCTCAAGATGGCAATCCTAAGACCTCAAATGCGTTTGCGAGCCATAAGGACTAAGATGGAATGCCTCTATGCTACTAATTTCACCGGTTGTCGTATGCCCACACCGGGTCACAACAATGCGAACACTGTTGCTTGGCGGTGGGTTAATGGATGAGATAGTGGTAGCGAGGACAAGGTCCCACCACCATTAAATCTGGCAGTTACTTTATGTTTTGTTTTTAGTTGATCTTCTTTTTGTTGCATGTACGTAAATAAACATTTTTCTTTCTTTCCGAAAGGACTTAACTTATTATTTTCACCTTAAGTGCAATCATAAAACTTTACAAATGTCTTTTGCAGGAGCCATGCTGTCCATAACAGTTCTCAGCCGAAAGATGCAAATGGACGACGCTTTGCTCTGCACCATTTCAATCTTCAGCAAGTTAGTCGGGTCCGTGTGGGTCGCTTTTGTCACGAGTGACATTGAGATGTACCTAGGTTAGTACGCAAATATGTGGATGATGGGTACCTATTATTTTATCGAAACACTTTTCAACGAACGTATCATTACACAGAATTTTCATTTCATCGAGAGGCATTTCTCGCCGCATGAGTTTTTTATTTTTTATTTTGACAATTCTAACCAAACCTAACCTACTTAATTAATATTTAAGACTAGAGGACGCCCGCGACTTCGTACGCGTAGAATTAGTTTCCCGCTACTCCCCCCCATTTCTTCCCGTTGGGGGTCGATTTTCGGAAAATCCTTTCTTAGTGCTCACTTACATCATGAAAGGAACCCATGTACTAAATTTCAAGTTTCTAGGTACAGTAGTTTCGGCTGTGCGTTGATATGTCAGTCAGACAGTTTTGCCTTTTATATATATAGATATTCTGAAAAAATCATGGATTCAGCAGAAAATGATACAATCGATGAAGTGAAATTCGATAAAATGATGGGTTACCGTGGATGATGTGTGTCTAGTTCTCTACCCGCATGACATGTGGTTTGCGTGTGGACAATGTCCTAGACATTTTTATAGCAGTAATATACGAGCGCGTTTACTCTAGTTGGTAGTAAGTAGTAACCCTGCGTACGATGCTAGCGGTCCTGGGTTCGATTCCCGGTACATGAGTCTTGGAGGTTTTCTATGTACTCAAATATACACAGTTGAAAGGGTGATTGGGCGTATTCTACACATTTTCTTCTAGGCATTGTAGAGTCCGAAAAATATATTTTAAGGAAACTAATTTTAAAGTGTTTCTTGATAAAAAAAGCACACCGTACACCAATTAAAATTACTATTAATTTTTTTATTTTCTTTTTCTTTTACTATCTTTTTATACTTTCTTCAAAAGCTTGTAAAAAATATTTTAAAAAAGTTCAAATAAGTAGAAAATTAATTTTATGTAAAATCCAAAAAAATATAATGTTTGTGTCTTTTGAATAAATTATAAAAATAATAATAATAATAAAAATATATATATATATATATATATATATATACTGTTAAATTTTCAAGAAGATTTTCTTTGCCTGAAAAATTATACAAGCCAAAATGTTGACATTTTTAAAGATCTGGTACATTATTACTTGTTAGCTACTGTACCATTGTAACGCAATGCCGAGTTACGTCACCAAAAATATTCGTGGTTGATTTACTTAATAAGGTACAAACACCAACTCATCATGTTTTGATGTAATTAACAAACAATTGACAGTCAATATTGACATAAGTCTCGTATCAATCATGCATGTTATTCACAATCATAATAATAATATTATAGGGACGCCTAGTTGTGTGGAGTAAATAATATTTCCTGAAAGGATGGAAATATTTTTACCATTTTGTCTTGTTTGGACTTTTAAGTGTTTAAAAAAGAACACTCTTAATTTGGTTGTACTTTATTTATTTTCATTATCTCGGATTTTTGACATTGTGAACTGATTTGAATTATTTTTGATCTTTATAGGTAGTGTTTAATCCACGGTCCCGCCCCTCTACTCCATTTTTCATCCATTGACGCAACATTGCAACGTCACTTTGACTGGCGGGTGTTGGCGTGCCGTGGATTGCAAACACCATAACCGTTAAACATGTAAAATGACAATTCATATTTCATTTAAAGCGTGTTTAAAGTTAATTGTATGTAGTAAATTGTCTAAGTTCTAAGTTCTAAGAACAATAGATGGAAGGTGGAGTGAAATAGGGTGTACACTGGCACCCCAGAGATGGAAAGAGACGAAGAAGGCCATTACAAAAATCGCGGGGCGTCAGCCGAATCAGGTAAAACCTGGACTAGGGCTGGGCAAGACGGAGAAAGAAGGCAACAGATGGAGGAAACCTTCATGCAGAAATAGAAGACCCTTAAACGCCTGCTAGACATTCGCTAACAAGCCTATCCGACGGCGCGACCATGGTCGGAGCCTCGTTGCCAAGGCCGTTGGCAAAGCCGTCGGAGTTTTCTGGCTAGCTAAACCGACGGCTGACTACGCCACCAATTTAGTGTGTTCAGAACTCGCGGACGGATAAAACGTATTGCAAGCGCCGGCTCGACCAAGGAAACACTGTCGGAAAGACTTGTTGTCGACCGTCTAACAGGCGCTTAAATTAAAATAGTACAGTCAACCAATTTGATTTCTAGGCCACTTTGGACTATGTTAAAGTGACGTTGACAACCAAATGTTACAGACTTCTTATGATTTGGTTTACAACTTCACATTGACTGGAATCAGAATCCGAATCAGAATCAGAATCAGAATCAGAATCAGAATCAGAATCAGAATCAGAATCAGAATCAGAATTATTTATTTGTAAAACATGGAATCAAATTGGTTGTCTGTACATAGTACCTATAAATTATTATTTACCTTAATTTAAATTAACTCATAAGCAAATAACGACCGTTTCAGTCTATTTTATGTTTATTAATGGAGTCTAATTCCTTTACAGTACCAGTTGTGGAGTTTTTCAACGCTACTACCTTCACATCACTGCGTTCAATCATATCCAAATTGGTGGAGAAAGACGAGATAGGTATATTAAGCCTAGCTTTAAGAGGAATTAATGAAATATAAAAAATATGAGAGCCTCTATTTCACATTGTATAAGTTCATCTGGTTTGGATACTGGAAAAAGATGGGCTAATCAATGTAGAATAAAAGACCAATTTAGTTTTACAAGAAAACCTTTCAATCACAACCCTTTTTGGTATTGGGGGTAAAAAAAAAATATAAATTTTTGCAGCCTGTATTTTTCCTATATTTTTTGGATTTTCCCTAATGTATTTTGTTCACAGCATTATCAAAAGTCATATTTTTTATATCGCTACATAGAATTTCTTAAATATCTAACGTTTAACGTAAATAAGGCGTGTTAATTAATATATATCCAAAAAAATAAAATAGCTTAGGTTAATTAATATATATCCAAAAAAATGGCTTGTGATAATCATAACTTGAAAAATATCACACCCAAAAAAAAACAGGCAATATAGACTCAAACCAATGAGATACCGTAAAATGGGGTGAATAGGGTTCGCGGGGTGAATAGAGTTGCAGCCTAAAACCAATCATATTCTACTAATTAAAAGACTGAGATTTTAACGTAATTTTCCAAAAGACTTGTCAATGTAATACTAGTTCTTATTAGTAACAAGTTATGCTTTGTTTTAGGTTGTAACTCTATTCACCCCGCGAACCCTATTCACCCCATTTTACGGTACCGAAAATTTCCTGTCATGTAAAACAAAAAAAAACTTTTTCCAGCTAAAGTGAACTCGCTGTTCTCCTTAACGGAGACGGTGGCGGCGCTGGTGTTCCACCCGCTGTACTCCTGGACGTACATGAGGACCCTGAACGTGTTCCCAGGAACAGTCTTCATCATCAGCGCTGTGCTTATAGTGCCTGCTATTGGAGTGCTCATGTAAGTCTCCTTTATTAAGTTCTCAAACAATGTTTCAATTCACGAAGTCATGCCCTGGCATGCTACTGAGCTCGATATTGCTCAATTTATGTATAATGAAGTGGTGGGATAAAAGTGAGGTTAGCTGTAGTTCTAGTGCTCCACATAAAGCCTCATACAGTGCAAAAGGCCTTAGAAAGTCTTTCGCGATCGGGTAAAGTCAGACAAGTCGCATTAGAGCAGGATTTCTCATCCTGTGGGGCGCGCCTCCCGAAGGGAGCATAGATAAATGATGGGCATAATACTTTGAATCTTTGAAAAAAAACAACGCATAAACATTAATATAATAATAAATTGATTGTGACACATTTGGTCTCTGTTTGTTTTTTGTTTGGTCTTTGTTAAGTAAATGTGCGTTTTGTTTTTTGTCAGGAACAAAATCAAAGGGGGCATGAAATTTTGTATTGTTTGAGGACTCGACGTGGAAAATGTTAGGAAATTCTGCATTAGAGCATTATATGAGGGAGTGAGAGAGGTACAGCTTTTGCTATTAACTTCGTACACAGGATAAGCCAAATCCATCACAAGTGTCGTAAATAAGTCAATTGCAACAAACTTAGAACCCGATAAGAATTGAGAGCGCCTAGATACTGAACGTTACGTAAATTCAATACAAATTATAGATTACTCATTGCTAATCGGTCAAACCTATTGCGAAATTAATCACTTACTATGATAATTATCATCCGCCTTGTTTTTTCCTCCCGGCTAACCTCGAACTGCATCTAGAGAGACTTTGGGAAAAGACCAGATGGTACTTTGCTACCTTGGATAATGGGTCGGGTACTAACTGTATGCCCATAATTGTACACAATAAGTTACCTGAGACACTAAAAAAACTGCCTCTAAATAAATTCAAACGAGACCTCAAAATCTGGCTTATACAAAAATGCTTTTACTCGGTGGATGAGTACCTAAACGACGGAGACAAAAACTAGACTATGTAGGTAGGTAAACTTTGGATATTAAAATGTAGTGGACATAGATATGTCTTCGAAGCTACCCTCTATTTATAATTAGACTTAGATTGACATGCTGTTAAATCCTTTTATTTTTATTTTTAAATCTGTAAACTTTATTTGAAATTGAATTAGAAAAGTTTTGTTTGACATGACATGAATTATTGATTTTAACACAAATTTTAAATTCTTTTGTAAAAAATTACTTACTGCCCTGGCGGCAAAACATGTGATACTTAATTATTAACCTAAGACCTGTATGTATATACCATGTTTTATGTAAAACTAGCTTTCCGCCCGCGACTTCGTCTGCGGAGAGTCAGAACTTCTGTTAAAAGTACAGTTATAGTTTACATCACCTACAAAGGCTTTTAAAAAAAAGTCTAGAACGTGAATTTTAAGTAAGCACATAAACAAATTTAATTTCATGGCTCTAAACTTTAAAACAACAAAAGTGACATACAAAATAAATTCACTGCCTCTCTTTCACCATTACGTTATTTTAATACGATTCTAGATAAATTTGCCATATTTCTATACAAACAATTAACCCACTTAGCAGAAGATATTCGAAAAACACCGAAGCTGAATATTTTCTGTATGTAATAGTAATTTGAATATTACATAATTTCGATACAAACTTTACAGTCAGTAGTCTTAGCTCCAAAGTTTTTCCCTTTAGTTATTTTTTATTGCTTTGCTCTTAACTAACTAACTATTCCTTTAAGGTGCAAATGTTTAAAAAACACTGAAGATTGCAATGTTTTAGATGCTATAATTCATGTACCTACCTGGCTAAAAAAAATACTCCTATTCAAACTTTCACCCGCTTTTCACACTGTGCAGGGATTATTTAAAAAAATGGTTATTATTTAATTTATATTGGTGTTGATACCCAGTTTCATGTATCTAACTTCAGTCATAGTTTTAATTTGTAGGTAGGTAGGTTTTTATAGGAAGGTAAACATTAGGTTATCTAAATACCAATTTCCACATTTCTCACTTCAAAAATGACCAAATTTCTACCAAACTTCTACCCCCCATTTAACCACCTTTGGGATAGTTTTTTCTTAATCGCCGAAACTTTTAACTTTTTTTGTTTATAAAAACAGTAGCGTAAATATACATTTCCACATTTTTTCCTTCAAAAATTATCATAATCCCTTCCAAACTTCTACCGCCAATTTACCCCTAAGTGTTTCCAAAATCGCCGAAAGCAATATTTTTAATTTATAACTACAGGTAGCCGTTACAACATTTTCCACGTTTCTCACTTCAAAAATATACCATACAATTTTCTACCCCCCGTTTTACCTCCTCAGAGGTAGTTTTTCTTGAATCGAGCATTTCTATCAAGTTTCAAGTAAATTAGAACATAAAAGTATTGGTTCCTATAGAAACTTTGCAACCCTCTTTCATCCCCCAAGGGGTTTAATTTTAGTTATCACGTGACTCATTATTTTCATTGCAGAGCAATTATTTCTACTAAGTTTAAAGTAAATTTAAGCATACAATATTTTTTTTCCTAAACTATCCCTCTAGGGGTTGAATTTTAGTAATCGCTGAAATTCGTGTCTCATTATTTGCATTGAGGAGCATTTCTACTAAGTTTCAAGATAATTTATCATAAAAATATTTTATCTATACATATTATTCAACCCCCTTTCATCCATCTAGGGGTTGAATTTTAGTGATCGCTGGAATACGTGTCTCATTATTTGCTTTGAAGAGCGTTTCTACCAAGTTTCAAGTAAATTTGACCATAAAAGTATTTTTTCCATTCAAACTTTGCAACCCCCTTTCATCCCTATGGGGGGTAACTTTTAGTAATCGCTGAAATACGTGTCTCATTATTTGCATTGAAGAGTATTTCTACCAAGTTTCAAGTAAATTTGAGCATACCAATTAATATTTTTTCCTCAACAAACTTTGAAACTCCCTTTTATCCCTCTAGGGGTTGAATTTTAGTAATCAGTGAAATACGTGTCTCATTATTTGCATTGAAGAGCATTTCTACCAAGTTTGAAGTAAATTTGACCATAAAAGTATTTTTTCCCATACAAACTTTGCAACTCCCTTTCATCCCTCTAGGGGTTGAATTTTAGTAATCGCTGAAATACGGGTCTCGTTATTTGTATTTAAGAGTATCCCTACCAAGTTTCAAGTAAATTTGATCATAAAAATATTTGATCTATACAAACTTTGCCACCCCCTTTCTTCCCCCAAGGGGTTGAATTTTAATAATCGCTGAAATATGTGTCTCATTTTTTGCATTGAAGAGCTTTTCTACCAAGTTTCAAGTAAATTTGACCATAAAAGTATTTTTTCCCATACAAACTTTGCAACCCCCTTTAATCCCTCTAGGGGTTGAATTTTAGTAATCGCTGAAATACGTGTTTCATTATTTGCATTGAAAAGCATTTTTACTAAGTTTCAAGTAAATTGGACCACAAAAACTTTTTTTCCCATACAAACTTTGCAACCCCCTTTCATACCTTTAGGGGTTGAATTTCGAAAAATCCCTTCTTAAACGACGCCTCCATTACAAAACCAACTTCCCCTCAAAATTCCAACTTTTTATCTTTATCGGTTTGGGCTGGGCGTTGATATGTCACCCGGGACATTGCCTTTTATATATATAGAAGATAAATGATTGATTGATTGATTGACTAGTGTGGGACGCTACATGCGTCGACTTTGGCAAAAAAAAATGAGAATATCAGGGTCTCGATTCCGAATACAACTACGTTGCTTTTGTGTACAGATTCTCAGTCTGAGGGCTCCAGGTACACGCTGCACATGGTTTAGCAAACGCAATGAGCTAGTTGATGTCACGGTTACCGAAGAGCTGGCAACTTCCTCTCTCAGTAAATAACCATTTCCTTTTCAAAGAGCAACTGGTGCCAGAACCTTGGGCACAATGCCACGATGGTCTTTTGTGATATATTTAGTTAATCCTCTTTAATACTTGTTTTAAATTGATTTTTAAGGCTCAGTTTAGTCATTTAGAAAAAGTTTTAAGTTATTATTTATGTTAAGTATTTTTTTACAGAGATTATTTAAAGATACTAAGTACAGTCGAGTTCATAAATATGTATACACTTTACTCGATGTGACAATAAAATTCATATAATGGCAGTTTAAACATGACATTAGATAGATAAAATACTAAAGTGTACACATATTTTTAACTCGACTGTACTACTTTTAAGCGTACTAAGCAAACACGTTCCTAAAAGAAGACGATAATACTAAAAACAAAATACCTGGGTATAGTACCTACTCGACTTGTCTTGACTATTCATCGATAGTTCATGTCTATAAGTATAACAAGTTGAACAATGGTTTAAGTCGATTTAATAAAAATATTTAGTTCAATGCATGTTTCACTTGTTTCAGGATGTTTTACGTGAGGGTAAAAATCTCAACGAGAGACGCAAGAAAGACAGCGCTCGAAGCTGAGGAAAAGAAAGATGCCGAAACTAAACCAGAACCGCTAGACTTTTACAAGCCCGTAGAACATAAAGATCAAATAGACACCGTGATTTGAGAAATAAAACACGAAAGCCAAAAGCATACTGTGGCGCACGCAACGCATGCACGCGCCTCGGACTTGTGTCACGTGGCTCCACTAATATCTGCGTTTTCACAGCAACCGATGCCTGCGCATGTTAAGCACATGGCTTGGATCAGTTGTGTGTGCGTGGGGCAACAATGCGCACGCTGTGCACAAAAGCAACGTAAGCCGCAGTAGGCAAAAGGCATATATCTACGTGCGTTATCCGTGCGCTGCAGTGGGTTGGAAATGCGGTGGCGTGTGCGTGGGAGGACACATCTGCAAACTCTCCTGATTTTTCAGGAGATTACATTATTTTTAGCATTGTCTCTTGGTCTACAGATTTTTTTTAGATATCAAAACAAGCAAATGGTTTTTGCGGTATGAAACATTTTGTGAGTTCCAATATTATTTTGTCAAAGTTGCAATTGTCATATCCGTGAAGTAGTTATCCAAGAATTGTAAATATAGTGGGCGATAAGGAATTAGACTAAGGGTATTTCCTAAGCATACGGCTTTAAGTGACCCGAAAAAACAAGTAAATCGATTCTTCAGTAACTTATTAAAAACATATTATTAAAATAATCATCACTCCGTGATTTTTCGTTTGTTTGTGAATTTATTAATGTATATGGTCAGATATTTATTTTTATTCCATTTTCTAGAATTTGACATTTGTAAAATTTACGGGTCATCTACATAGATATTACTTACGAATATCTATATCTCCATTATTAACCGGTTATTTATTCCTTAGCAATACAAGAACAGAGCCCCTAGATAAGATGCATAATGCCAACTAGCGTTTGTATTCGTTTCGTTTTTAAACCAATCGCGTCACTGCTAGATCACGTGACTTTTCGTATCACGTCATCTACAAGTGACGCGATAGGTTTAAAAACGAAACGAATAGAAACGCTAGTTGGCGTAATGCATCTTGTCTAGGGCCTCTGAGCCTCTATTCTACTGGGCAAAGCCATATTGCCATATCATTATCGTATTAAGAGCTATCGTAACTGACAATACGATAGCATATCAAAGGCGTATGGTTTTAGCCAATAGAATAGAGGCCCTAATGTATCAAAAAAGCTGAAAATAGCGAGTTTTATATTTATTGATTCGAATAAGATACATTGTATTTCACCTGTTATTTTTTTTACTGTATAAAGAAAATGAAACAGTCTGGGTTTTAAAAATAATAAGCACATAGTAATTGTAAGGGAATAAGCTGTAAGATCTATTTTAAGGGTATATAAGGGCATTTTCGCACATCATCCTATTACGAAATTAGAAAGTAGAGTTCTGCGATGACATACATGCTTATTTGAATTAGCTGTAGGTGACATTATTGAGTATGAACCTAGCACATGGCATAGCTATATTAGACAAGACAAGACAAGGATCAATGTGTGTTTCAAGTTCCCATTTAATTATTGTTAGAGCTTGTCCTCTAATCAACTTAAGCAACTTTTTAAACAAAAGATAGGTGTTTAAAAAGGCTTCCATTGAACTGACATAAGTTAATTTTGACTATTTCCTTGAAGCGACAATTTCTTCCAAATTCCAAGTGTCGCAGGAATAAATACAAATGATTTGCGCTTATATAACCCACAACAAATATTAACTAGAACCTGTAAATAACCAAAACACCTCACCATGTGAAAAACAAGTGTTTGCATAATTACTAAAAGCGGATAATGTTGGTGATAAAGTGACACCGATAATACTTTATGCAAATGTCGTGTCGCATAAGGTTAACTTTTTAAAACTGATGCCAAATTTTAGGATACCTACTTTAAACGACAATCAATGACATCATATTAAATTAGCATGAAACGTATCTCAATTTTATCTATATACTCGTATATAAAAGGCAAACCTGACTGACTTACATATCAACGCACAGCCGAAACTACTGTACCTAGAAACTTGAAATTTGGTACAGGGGTTTCTTTCATGATGTAAGTGAGCACTGAGAAAGGATTTTCCGAAAATCGACCCCCAACGGGAAGAAATGGCGGGAGGAGCGGGGAACTAATTCTACGCGTACAAAGACGCGGGCATCCTCTAGTCGATATATATAAATTTTACTCAACATGTCGCTCAAGTGATTTTTCCTTTCCACCGTCGAATTATATTCACACTCATAAACGCACAATAAACTAATGTTACTTTAAGCATTCTTTGTAATTTTCTTTGAAATTTAAATGTCAAAATGACACATGACAAAACATATTTAGAGTCCTCTTTAGCTATTGCGCCTTTATGAATAAGATGGTAAGGCTACATGAGGATGGTAAGCGCCCTTGCGCTTACTTCACCTGCATTTATGAATTGCCGAAATAAATAAATCTCAGGCCTTATTTTTTTTAATTTAATTCCGATGCTGTGAGAAAATGTCCTTATGATGGAAGCAGGGCGTAAAATTATTGGGCGTTACCTAAATAATATTGGTATTGTTTATTTTCTCAAGCACTATTCTATAATCTATCCTACTCTTGGTTTTCTAAGAAAGAAGGAAGCAAAAAGTATCATCCTCTGAAAACCTGTATCTATCCTTTGAAAATAATATTACCAATTATTCAGGCAATGTTCAAAAAAGAGAGTCCTGTCAGATTTAGGAAGACTGATAATTAGATAATTTAATTTGTAAATAAAAGTGTTGGATTTGAATTAAGTGTAGATGTAATTCAAAATGCATAAATGACTATATATTGTTAACGTTTTGTTTTATTAGACATCGAGAGAGATTTGATAAATAAAAACTTCCAACATAAAGCGACCCCTTCCTTCAGATTCAGAGGTACACACACACACACACATACACTCACGCCTTCGTTCCCAGAGTGTAAAAATTCTGTAACCACATTTTGCACAATTAGGCTAAGATTACCAGCGTATTAGTGACAGGTTGCAAGCCCATCGCCTAACAGTATTACAAGCCTTTATTCCCTTAGTCGCCTCTTACGACATCCACGGGAAGACATGGAGTGGCACTATTCTAAGCCGGCAACCACACGGGATCATAGGTGATATCTCGAAAACGGCTAAACTTTTCATAAAACTTAGCTAGTACCATTCCAGTTAAAGTAACTTTTTTTAAATTAACTGCATCTAAATTGGTTCATCCATTTTGGAGCTACGACACCACACGTACACAGATGACGGATCAGATAGATACAGACGTTAAAGTTATAAATTCTCTTTTTTTTAGGCATGGAAGGGTTTACGGGTAAAGATGACGGAAAGAGAAAGAAAGAATGACGTAAAAGGAAGAGAAAGAGAGTTCCCGGCAGTGGGACAGCACAAGCTAATGAAAAATAAATGAGAACATTTTAAAAAACTTGACTGTTAGTCAAGTAGTTTAAGGGCGGATAAACAATACAAAATTCTCTTTATTTAAAATCAAATTCTGTTGGAGTCTCAAAAATGTACTCACAGCTTTTAGCTATTTTTAAAACTATATGTTTTGCATAATATGGACACAAACACGGTGACAATTTATTTTTATATTTTGTGCAACTTAAATATAAGTTTAATCCCCAATGAACTAAATGCAAACAAGGAAATGGTGATGTTCGTAGATATTATCAAGTGGGACTTAATACATACTTGACAGAAAATCCCACTATCAGCAGACAAAGGCTTATCAAGTAATAGTATTTGATATCAGACAAGCTAATTTGTAAAACAGTCAATAATGAGAAGTCAACCAGTGAGTTTTAAAGTACAAACATTGTTATCATGGCGGAAGAAAAGAAACCAATGGAAGACCAAGAGGAAGATCCTTTAAACAGACCAGAAGATGAAAACCCACTTGAAAAGAGATCTTTCAAAAATACACTAGTAAATTTTAGAGATAACATCACAGTTGAACCGTTGCTAGCAGGACTCATAATACCTAGTGTCATTTCGATGTTCGCGATGGGAAATATGAACTTAGACAAAGCATGCAGAGTCAACTTGGAGTTCAGTGACGAAATCTGCGACGCATTAGTAAAGAAAACAAGTAAAAATTTCACATATTACGAAAGAGAAGTACAGAAGCTCATCTCGTCTATTGACATTTGGAAAGGAGTGATTCAAACGGCGATGCCGTGTGTCATCATTGTATTTCTAGGCGCCTGGAGTGACAGGACAGGGAAGCGAAAACTTTGCATCTTGTTACCAATTTTTGGGGAGTTTTTGAATTCGATCAGCAACTTAATTAATGTCTACTTTTTCTACGAGATACCAGTGGAAGTGACAGTTTTAATGGAGACTGTAATTCCTTCGTTTACTGGTGGTTATGCGACAATGTTTCTAGGGGTATTTAGTTATATCAGTGATATCACCACGGAGGAATCTAGAACCTTCAGGGTTGGTCTGGCTAACTTTTGCATGACAGCCGGTCTGCCTATTGGAATTGGCTTAAGTGGCTATTTGGTCAAAAATATGGGGTACTATGGCATATTCAGCATGACCATGGTGATATTTTTCGTAATTCTTATGTATGGGTGCTTCGTTTTAAAAGAACCTGACCAATGGTTGAGAGACAAAGGCCTTCCTGTGGTAAGTCAAACGCTGTTTTCTGTTCAATTTGTAATCTTAGCTCCCGTTGTTTGTGATGAATTCCATCAACTCACGTTGGTTTGTATAAGTACAATAGTCTTATCTTCACTGATTGATAAACGTGAACGATTATACGTATCTCTGATAGAGCAAGACTTGTACAATGGCCTGATTAACGTTATTGGAATTTCAAATAAATTTAAAATAAATGCTTTGTATTAAAGCATTTCAGTTCACCACAACATTCCAAATTGTGAGATCACCTCCGCGTTTGACCAACTATTTAAAACTCAGTACCGACCGTAAATTAAAGACTCCAAAACTGATAGTATTTTTAAAAACAAGGTTAATTCGCTTTTGACCGGGCATGTTACAGCATGGATGAGTTTATTAAGAAGGATCATTGACCCAACAAACTAAACATGTAGTAATAGCGCTGATAACACAGTGATACGACAATTCCGCGTAACTAGCAAATAAAATAATGTGCAAAATACACCTTAGCATTCAATCAGTAAGGTACATTTTGCAGCTAATTGAAGTTGTTAGTTATGTGGTATCGCAGTATCACCGACGATAACTACCTTTCATCAATTACTGCACTTATTTGTAAATCTAATATTTTAATATTTTAAATTGTAATTAACTGACTATATGCCTATTTTAAATATTTAAATTGACTTGTAAAATGTTATCGTAATTTTACCTCTGCTCTTGCTCTGTCCCAATCTCTCAGCGTAAACTGAACTGCATAGCTTTGTCATAACTTCGCCGTAATACCAAAAGTGGCAGTTAACTGCAATATAGTAGTCAAAGCATTCTAATCTCTATTGGTAACCACGTTAAAATACTTATTATTTTATTGTGCTGCCGCCTTTTTGGTATTACAGCAGAATAAACCTCCAGAGGGGCTATTGTCTAACGCACTCGCAATCCCAACCGGCTTCAAAGTGGAGCAATTGTTTTCATTTTGTATGCAGAAAAGCCTTCAATTTTCCAAATGAAAACGATCGTGGCGCGTTAGACAATAAGCCCTTTAGTCTTATATTCCAACAGATTGAACGCTCCAAAGAAAAGGTAGCGTTCTTCAACGTGTCCCACGTCCAGGAGACAGTGTCAGTGGCGTACCGGCCCCGCGATGGAGATCGCAGAGCAAGAGTCATACTCACCTTGGTCTGCGTGTTTGTGCTCTTTGGACCTAGCATGTGTAGGTAAAAGTTTATTTTTATTTTAAGGAGCACACAGGCCTGAGGGTTGTGGGATATGAGATCCATAGACATTTGCATTATAAAATAATAAATAATAATAATAAATATCAGGGGACAATGTCACACCAATTGACCTAGACCCAAACTAAGCTCTAGGCTTTTTTTTTGTCGCCTGATGGGCCAAAGACTTAAGTCCTTGCTTTTGTTAGCAGGATATTGAAATTTACATTTAAAAGGGGCAGAGATGAAAATTCCTTCCGGAGACCTGGGAATGGAGGGCCCAGGTACTGCCGGGCTCGCACCGGCTAAAACCACCAATGCCCCTTATTGTGAATGAAGTTATAAACTCCCGCGGATACTACCCCAGCCAGTGCTGAAAGACCGGAGGAGAAGTTCATTCCTCCGTTTATTTATCCGCGGGGTTAGAAAAAAGGGGGTGGGAATGGGGAATGGGGAATGGGAAGGGGGTTGCTTAACTTAGGTGAGTCGCGGAGTGGTACGCATGCATGCTTACAGACTACGGGCTTCCTTTCTTTTGCCCGACCATGGAAGGGTTGGGAAGCTCTAGGCTTGTACTATGGGTACTAGACAACGATATAAATACTCGTATAGAGAAATATATTCTTAAATACATAGAAAACATCCATGACTCAGGAATAAATATTCGCGCTCATCACACTAATATCTGCCCTTACCGGGATTTGAACCCAGGACCGCTAGCTTCGTAGGCAGGTTCACTACCAACTAGGCCAGCGCGTCGTCCATTATCATGACTACATTACACGATAATGCGAACACTACACTGCTTGGCGCTAGGATAAAGGTAGCTATCTAGACGGACTCTGGGTCTTATTCTGGGTATATTTATATAGAGAAGTACATAGAAAACATCCAAGACTGAGAAAGAAACGAAAAAGATCTCACTCTTATCACACTAATATCGGGAAAAAGTAGGCTAGCGGCGTTCTGAATTTTTAGGGTTTACTGGGACCCTATTACCTAGCCTCCGCCACCGTACCTATTATTTTATCGAAACACCTTTCAACGAGCGTATCATTACGCAGAATTTTCATTTTATCGAAAGGCATTTCACGACGCATGAGTTCTTTTTTTTGATAGTCACAAGTCTAACCTAATCTATCCTACGTAATGTTTAAAATATCCTGAAAATATAATAATTTCAGCAGAAAATAGCATTCGATAAAATGAAATTCGATGAAATGATACAATCGATACAATGATACGCGTTTCTGTCCTCAGTATATAGTACTCAAAATTTAATTGTGTAATGTACTTTAATAATTATGTAAAGTTAATTAATTAATCGATGAAGTGAAATTCGACAAAATGACGGGTCACCGTCAGCGGCCAGTAACTGTGTATTTTTTCTTATTTTTATTCTTATCTCATGAACCGCAATAGCCAGACACTTAAAATTCTCGCAGAGCACATAATAACTATGGCCGCTATAACAACAAATAATAAAAATTTAATTAATATAAAAATTGAATGGGTTATTCCCTAATCAAAAAAAGTGTTTATTTTTTCTTCACGTACGGCGGGAACGTAACTCTAATCTAATCCAATTATTTGGCATCGTTCATACATGGAGTTCGATTTAAAATTTCCTTTTTATGCGTTTTCAGCAGAACATCACGTACTTTATTTGTTCGTTCGTAACCGGCTCAACTGGGATATGGTGCAGTTTGGTCTCTACGCGAGTTATTCTATCGTCTTACATTCTTTTGGTAAGCTTTTTTTTACGTATTATAATTGGTATACATTTATCGCCTTATTCATAAACGCACTTTGTCTTGTCAAAGACCCTACTTAGTTTGGTAAATTTATAACAAAAATAAATATTTCTACTGGAGGTAATCCATACATGTAACAGAAGATGATGTCTTGCCTATGATGTCTTATGGCTGAAAATATGGCGATGATGATGATATCCAAAAATGCTCACTTTAGAATTTCAATGTCTTTTCCAGCGGCCATGTTTTCCATAACGGTGTTAAGCCGGAAGCTTCAGATGGACGACGCGCTACTGTGTTCCATTTCCATCTTCAGCAAGTTCATCGGGTCCATCTGGACAGCATTCCTTACGACTGACATCGAGATGTATTTAGGTACGTACAATCACGTTTTGAAATAAGACATTTTAATTTCGAGAAATTACAAATACCTTCTAGACAAAAAAAATATAAAAAAATATGAAATAATTTTGTAAATAAGTAATACACAACAGCATGGTCCTGTTGTGCTGGTAGAATACATATTCTAGAAAGCTTACGATGTGCGTGTAGATAAAGTTATGTATGCAACTGTACACATAGAGGCATTAATACACGAGTGTGGTTTTATGAAATTATGTACCAGTCACATAACATAAACTACTATTCATTAATGTTGTGTAATTAATTTGATTTTAGTGCCCGTGGTCGAATTCTTCAATGCAACGACTTTCACGTCACTAAGATCGATCGTGTCCAAGCTTGTAGAGAAAGATGAAACAGGTAAATATTACATAAATAGAAAAGAAGATCATCTCCAACTCTTAAGGAGTTTTTGTTACCTATTGCCGCTCGGCGCTAGGGTTGTGTCGATGCTTAGTAGTTACAAACGCGGCGACAGCTCGGCCGCGTCTAAACCGGCTTGGTCCGTCCTGTTGAGTTTGCTAGTGGTGGATCGCGGCGCGTACGCTCGAGGCACGCACACATGAAAGCCGCGCGATATACCTTTGTTTGAAGACGAACTACTGTTTATACGGTGTAAATGTTCTTCGTTTGACGACACGGTAAGGCTAGTTGGTAGTGACCCTGCCTACAAAGCAGTTCTGGGGTCGATTCCAGGGACAAAATGTTTGTGTGAATAGCGCGAGTATTTTGTTCTTAACTTTTAGATGTTATTTAAGTATGTATTTCTGTATATAAGTATGTTTATCGTTGTTACCCTTAGTACCAGCCTAAAGCTAAGTTTCGGACAAAGACAGTTTATGTGAGATTGTCCCTTGACATTCATTTAATATTGTTATTTTCAAAAAATACGAAAGGAGGGAGTGAATACTGTGATGACGACTGATAGGGATGTTTGGAAGAAAGAGACGTGCTGCGCGGACCTCGCGGAATGATTGGGATAAGGACAAGATGATGATGATTTCGAAAAATCACGATTTCTGAACACGTTATAGTATGCATAGCCAGCATGCAAAATTATTTAATACTTTCAAGTAGGTACCTATGTCAAATGTACAGTCAGCTGCAGAGAAAAGTAACCCCCCCTGCATACAAGTTTTCTTGCAAAGGTGATTACATTTCTCTGCAGCTGACTGTACAATCGTCATTTTCTTTTCTTTCTTTTGTTTTTCAAAATAAATGGATGCAAGGACTTAATTTGGTAACGAAATATATGTTGACTACTTTTTCTGAGTGATTTAAAGGTAAGTTAATTTAGACGCCGTAATGAGAGAGAAGTAAATACTCAGGTTTATCCTGTAACATTATTTCTTATACAATTGCAAATTGCTGTGAATAAGCGTCTTGATTCTATACTAGCCTAACAAGACGTTAGAGACATCAAATAAGATGTTAGTTGAATAAATAAACCGGTCAAGAGCAAGTTGACTCGCGCACCGAGGGTCCCGTATAGTAGGTATTATTACTAATAAATATAATAGGACTAAATATTGATCAGAGCTACTTCCCTCATGTCTTCCAGCCAAAGTGAACTCCTTATTCTCCCTGACGGAGACCATGGCGGCCCTGATGTTCCAACCGCTGTACTCCTGGACGTACATGAAGACCCTCAACGTGTTTCCGGGGACAGTATTCATGCTTAGTGCCGCCTTCATAGTACCTGCTTTCATAGTCTTGATGTAAGTATGCATTTAGACAAGCATTTAGAAATTAAAAAATGCCTAATATAGGCACTTGTCCTTGACGACGCGCTGGCCTAGTTGGTAGTGACCCTGCCTACGAAGCTAGCGGTCCTGGGTTCAAATCCCGGTAAGGGCAGATATTTGTGTGATGAGCGCGAATATTTGTTTCTGAGTCATGGATGTTTTCTATGTATTTAAGTATATATTTATCTATATAAGTATTTATATCGTTGTCTAGTACCCATAGTATAAGCCTAGAGCTTAGTTTGGGACTAGGTCAATTGGTGTGACATTGTCCCCTGATATTTATTTATTTATTTATTTACCATATATTAATAGTTGATCGCTGGCTGTTCACACTGCCGGCTAGAACTCGCTCCACTAGTTTGTTGAAACAAACGACATAGACCCCGTGTCAAGAAAAGAGACACATACCTATATTGATAATTAATCGCTGGCTCAAAAAAATTCCCGTTCATGATTAGTCGGTGAGACAAGTGCCTTATTGTAGATCGTATTACTAGAATAATACATTAAAATTAGTTATAGAGGCAATACGAGTCTTCCAGCTGCTAGACTTTGGTATCCATAGCTTAGAAATTATCTGGAGCATTTAAACTAGCGTGAGTCAATATACGAAAACAATAAATTCTGTCACAGCTTACTCACGTAATTATGTTAGGACACTGCCCGACCTGTTTCGGACTCGTTAGGGTCCTTTATAAAGAGTGTTATTGCTTGCGCAGACCCTCTTATAGTTGAGTGTCGAAACATGTTAGCCAGTTTCCTGACATTCATACGTGAGTAAGCCGTGGCAGTGTTCACTTTATTCGTACAGTAATATAAGATTATATCCTAAGAAGAGTTATAAAGCAATATGCGTGCGTCAATTTTATTCTGAATAATGTTTTAAAGATTACTTCCATCTCTTTCTGTTACAGGAATTTCTACGTTAGAAATAAGCTTGTGATCAGGAAAATAAGAAAAAGAACGCGGGCGATGATAGTTGAAGAAAAGCAAGATGAAACCAAACTGGAAACATTACACATGTACAAATAAAACTTAGATAAGGATAATATTTAGATACTAATAAGTAGAAAATTAAGACATATTAATAAATAAAATACGCTCGTTACCACATTTATTTTAATTTTTCGTCTAGTGTGTAGTATTTTTTCGTCCATAATTTTAAAAAAACCTTACGGATCTTAGGTTTCAATTCAATTATAAATGTAGGTAAGAACGGAACGATACAGACCAGATTAGCATGGCCTTCTGCTAGAACAAAACACAAAATACCTAAATTTTAAAAATAATAATTCCGTTGGGTTACTGATCCTACTTCATCTTCATTATTTAACTTAAGAGCTAGGCTCTTGTCGGTGGAGCAATTACCACATTCAAACTCAAATCCCACATACAGTCACAACACGAGAATGTTAAGCTACCTGCTACTTCAATAAGCCAATACAATAATAAATTATGTCACCACTTTGGTGTTAAGTTTTTTTTTGTCTATGTCAAAGAGAAGGCAAACCAACACACAGGCCACCTAAGTATTAGTGGGGTATCAAAAGCTCTGCCAACTTTGAGAACTCAAACAGAATGCTTAAGCAAGGATGCATTCTATTTCATAAACACAAACATTAATTATTTGTTGTTATGTTAAGCGTAGCGTAAGAGTTTAAAACTAACCACCTCAAGGTAAGGTGGGTTAAGTGGGTCTACGGGGCAAATGCGTCAAACCCACGAAATTTCCTAAAAAAATATATGGTTTGTCGCACTTAACCACTTGACGCTCTTGCCCCAAATAGGGGTAAGTGCGTCTACGAGGCATGTGTGACATAAACCATATATTTTTATGAGATTTTGTTGTTGGTTTGACGCACTTGCCCCGTAAACGCATTTACCCCACCTTACCTAGTATTTGTAATTTAGTGAGAATTTTCAATGGGGTTCATAGTGCATGTTTAGAATTAGTAAATAGTATATGTGACTAGTGCATAATGAGAGGCATTAATACACGAGTGTTGGTTTTATGAAACGAGCCGAAAGGCTCTTACACGTCGGTTATATGGAGTGAATCAACCAGCAGCGCTTCGGACAAGACCATCGCAGAGAAGAAACGCGCAAGAAACTCCAGCAGAAGGTATTTTTTTACAAGGTATTTACAACATCACACGGTAATAAAGTAGGTAGGAATTAGAATAATTATACACACCATAAAACAACGGGGGGGGGGGGGGGTATTATGACATGCCTAGGCAGTTCAGTTTACGGTGAGCGTACCGGACAGAGAAATAACAATTACATCGCTCCGTCCTTTTCTCTCAGCGTAAACTGAATTGCAGAGCTATGTCATAATAACCCCCCAGCGGGCTTAGCATGCGAGGTGAGGATTATACGTCAAAATTCGTCAAACGAGATTTAGTGTCAAATATGTCTATTCCATATTCTAACGTAAGAGTAAACGTTTAAGGTTTTAAATAAAAGTGTAATTTGTGTGACTTGAGTCCTTTTATTACTAAGCATCTTGAAGTGGGATTTAATGTCATGTGTCATTTTCGATATTGCTAATTGACACTAATTCATGGGAAACGTCAAATCTGACAGTAAATCTCGCCTCGCGTGCTAAGCCCGCAGGACAAATAAACGGTCTGCTGAAACTTCAACAAAGAGCCTGTCAAGATACATATCGCTAAGTTAGCGATTTTCCGAAATCGACGAAATGTATAAGATTGACGTAAGCTGATGACAGAGCGTCGAGCGCTTATGTCAACTCCATTACATTTCAACTAAGCCCATCCTACTCCTCACACTTGGGGCCTAAATTTAATTAGGTAAAACCATATTATCTTTGATATGTTATCGTAATTATCAACGTAAGCTCTTATTACTTGACAGTTATGTCGGCCGATATGAAAACAATACGATACAATATCGAAGCAATATGGTTTTGCTCAGTAGAATAGACGCCTAGTGGATTTACCATTTAAAATGTTATTGATGCAAATGAGTTGATAAATATCAAACTCCAGTATGTCCTTGAAATTTGATATACGAATTTGATATACGGCGACAGATAAACCGTTCGCGGTTTTCGCTCGCTGTTATACTCCATGTACTTACTATATTTAAGTTATTTTGGATAAATAAATGAAAAAAAATAACTTAATTTGATATTATTTTGACATTGTGCTTTTTTAAACTTAAAATTTCGACATTTGTAGGGCTTATAAAAAAAGTGATCTTCTATTTAAGTTTCCGAACAGCCTGAATAGGGCTTAAATCATTTGCATACATTTTCGTGATTTCGTGAGCCTGCTGAAACGCTAAACACAATAAGTACACTCTATTTCAGAATTGAATCATAATTAATTTCTAAACGCTTAAGTATAGCTACATAATATGAAGCAATAAACACCCGTCATTAGATTTAACTCTAGGCAAATATTCATAATCATTAATAAATAATGGTACAGTCGGATACAAAGAGATATATCCACTTTTGGACCTGATTACAATGCAACATGGTGAAGAAGTGGATACATCTGGTGCCCCTTGTTTTATAGACACTCATTTCAAAGACATACCACTTCGCAGAATTTCCTTTTCATTCATGCTATTTTCTGCTGAACCCGTGTTGATTTCAGGTTATCTTAAATATGATTCACGTAGGTTAGGTTAGGTTAGGTTGTTACCATTCCCCAGGGAAAAAAAAAAAGGTTGTTACCATCACAGGATAACTGAAATCAACAGAAGAAAATAGTTTTCTATGAAATGAAAGTTCTGCGAAGTGATACGTTCTATGAATGAGTGTCTATAAAACAAGGGTAATACATTTCTTTGTAGTCGACAGTACATAATGATAGAAAATTATGTAAATTGCATCAGATTAGACAGTAAGAAGAAAGGCAAAAGTAATTATTATCAAGGATATCTTCCAGCCATTGTTAATGGACTGCTAGATTAACATTTTAATCTTTCGATAAACGTGAACGGAACAAATCGTGGTAGTATGTGGGCCGTTCAGATTAACAGACGACGCTCAATTGATATCACAAATTTTTATTAATGATTCTATTGTGAAATAAAATAACGCAATGACCGTCGCGAGTGAAGCGGAGACAGAGCCATTGAGGACCCAAGAAGCATCAAAGTTGAGTTTTAAGGAGCGCTTCAGTCATGGCCTGAGACATATAACAGTTGAGCCAGGCGGTATACTATTTATTACCGCCAGTATATTCGCAGGAGTATGTTCCCAAACACTTCAATTAGAAAAAGCCTGTCGTGTCAATCTGGATCTTGGAGATGAAATCTGCACGTCGCTTAGAAATCAAGACTCGGCCAACAATAGCATATATGAGAAACAAGTGCAGCAATATGTTGCAACCATGCTGGCGTGGAGAAGCGCCATTCAATCCATCATACCGTGCACGATTCTTATTTTCGTTGGAGCCTGGAGTGACTTGACCGGCAGAAGAGTTATAGTGATGATATTACCTTTAATCGGAGAGGTCTTACAGTGCATCAGTAATATAATCAACGTTGTGTTCTTTTATGAATTACCTGTGGAAGTTTTAATATTCTTCGACGCATTCTTCCCTGCTATTATGGGTGGTTGGTCTACGCTATTCCTCGGAATGTTCAGCTTCATTGGGGATATTACTTCGCTGGAGAACAGAACTCACCGATTGGGGTTTGTCCAGTTCTTCACGTTGGTTGGATTACCAATAGGCATGGGGCTCTCCGGTGTGGCTTTGAAAAATTTTGGCTATTACGCAGTTTACGGATCGTCTTTGGTTGTTCATCTGCTTAACCTTTCATACTTAACGCTCAGAATCAAAGATCCACCACGAACAAAAGAACAACAATCGGTAAGTTAATTTAATGAAAGTAAGTAAGTATGTAACTTTATCCAGAAATGAAATTACTTCACCATTAAACTTACTCACCATTTAGTTAGAATAACATTCAACCTCAAAGTGTTCAACCCTTTTCAGTTTTGTACCAAATACCTTCTAAAAACCGAAGCCCTTAGGTATTAATTGACTTGATAGTCCATCTATTCATATATTCAAGTTATTTCTGTACTTGCGAGCATTTCGACATGAAATTATATTTCACCGCAAACGTATTCTCTTGCATCACTTGCTAGCAAGTTTAAAAAATAAATAGTCTCATTTAGAGCAATAATATGTTCTTGATTAAGTTTAGCTTTAGCAACACTTCCAAAATAAAATATCAAAGCTGGCATAGTTATTTATTGATTTAGTAAAACCAAACAGTCATTTACATTTCACACTGATTAATAAAAAAAACCTACATTAAAATTAGTGTTCGACGAAGACATTACAAATGTAATAAAATTCTACTAAATCTTTGAAAACAATTGAACAGGTACATTTCTACTAAAATGAAACTAGGTATAATTTAGTAACATTATAAATATTTAAAAAAACTTTTTTATCGTCTAACTCGGAATTTAGGTGCTTAAATTTTAGCCATTTTTTTCATAAACGCAAGGTAAACCTATTTTCATAAAGTATTCTTTGTCTCTTTCTGTCAAAATCAAATGTAACAATGATGAATAAGGACAAAGCATATTCTAAGCAGACTAGTTATTGTGGGTAGTAGCAAAAGGGTTAGCGATTTAGTAATAATAATAATAATCATTTATTTCAGACAAACATTAGCCCATACATTTATATCTAATTGACATATTAATAAAATAGAATTAAATATTGTTAGTAGCTTAGATCTAAGTGTTAGCTTTTAATTGACCGGAGCATGTAGCCCACAACAATGACGGATATAGGGGCAGTCGTACCTGTCCCCTATAATTCTCAGGATGTTATTGGGACTGCCGCGCACCCGGTGCACCAGGGATGCGGCTCTTTTGCGCGTAGTCGCATAAAAGCAGTCTGTTCTCGCTTCTGCAAACATCCCTGATGCGCTACAAAAACGGGGCAGCCCCACCAACACCCGGAACGCGTTATTAAATTGGACCCGGAGAACCCCATAGGCCCGTTGCGTGTACCGTTGCCATAAGCTGCACGTATAGAGAGAGGTGCAGTGAGCTCTAAACAAGTTATCTTAACCTCCCTCGAACATCGTGCAAACTTGCGCGCAAACATGTTAGTCCTGACCGACAGAGCCCTCCGTTCCCGCTCAACATCGGTATCGTCTTTGAGGTCCCACGTAACCAAATGACCTAAATATTTAAATGTATCAACCCTGTTAAGGGGTACACCGTTAAGACAAATAAGTGGAACATCGACAGTCCGGCTCCGTCCGACCTCAAATACCATGTACTGTCTTTTTAATACATTATATTTCAGCCCATGACTAGGAACATATGCCTCACACACCTGCAACAATTTCCTCACACCACACACCGACGCACTCAGCAGAACCATGTCGTCGGCATAGCTAATACACATATATCGTCCACGTGGCAGCCAACAGATTTAACAGATGCGCAAACATTTCAGAGTACAGTGACATCAAAACTATTATGTTATTATGCACTAGTGTATTATTATGCAAATTAATAACAAACCTTGACTAATACCAATTGCTTCTATTGTAAGCGCATTCTTCAAGAAACAACTAAAGTAATTTTAATTAGTGTAATTTGTTATCTGTCAAGTGAAGCACGGCTTAAAAAAATAAAAAAATAAGTTCATAAAAAAAAGAGAGGATTTAACTCAAACAGCACAAAGCAAAATGGATTATAGCGCAAATCTGAAGAGATTTTTCAGAAATGTCACTTACGAACCGGTGATGATATTATACCAAACAAGCTTCATGGTGAGATTAGCGACCTCCCAAAATGTTATGCTAGAAAAAGCATGCCGTGTAGATTTGAATCTGGGAGATGAAATTTGCACAGCCCTCAAGCAACAGAACGAATCCCAAAAATACCACCACTACGAGGAAGTTCTCCAGAAGTACGCAGCTCCTAGTTTGAACTTGAAATATATGACAACGCTAATCTCAAGCATATTGCTTCCTATAGTTGGCGTCTTTTCTGACAGGACAGGGTACACGAAAATCATACCAATGATACAAATCATGGCACAGATACTTACGTGTATAAACAATTTGATTCATGTTTATTTCCTAAATGAAACTGGATTATATTTTTTCGTAGCTACGGAAGCATTACTAGAAGCATTGGGTGGAGGTTACGCTTGCATGTTTGTGGCAATATTCTCCTATATTTCAACTGTGACAAATGCTGAGGAGAGAACTTTTCGTATCGGTTTGATATATTTTTCTCATTCAGTTGCTATCCCAATAGGCCTAGCGATTGGAGGCCCACTGCTAAAGTTCTATGGATATTACTGGTGCTACAACCTTTGTTTCTGCATGAATCTCATAAATTTAGTGTATAACGTATACTACATTAAAGATGCTACCAGAAGTAATGAACAGAAGAGGGTTAGCTATGTTTTTTTTATTAAAACAATGATTCTATAGTGTTTTTTATAGTAAATCGTACGAGATTAAAATGTTCGTACCTATTTATATTGTTTATCGTCTATAAACTTAATATTGAGTATGATTTTTTCGATTTATTCCTGATTCGTCATATTCCTAACTCGTTATATTCCTGATTCGTCATATTCCTAAGTCGTCACTGTACAGTCAAATAAAATCGCGAACACGTGCTTACAGGATTAAAAAGTATTAGGACAGATCGTACTAAGTAGCATAATGACACGATAAATCGAAGAAATAATGAAGTGACAATTTCATGATAGACAATCTATTAATTAAGTATCTAAGGAGGACTCTGTAAGAAGTTTGCGCAGGCAAATGTACATAGACGACTTAGGAATATGACGAATCAGGAATATATCATTTTTTGATTTATCCAGATCATTTCATTACTAAACATACTACTGTGAATCAAATATACCGACAATACGGTCTCCCCAACACGTATATTAAACTAATTAGTACAGCAGAAATAAGCGACACTTTGTTAGCTCGTTTACGCTCAAAATATTCCATGATTTATTATAATACACTCTTGCGTAAAAAAAAAAGGAAAAAAGAATAAGACGCAATTCAATATTTCATTTATATTGTATGGGCGACCAGTAATGCAAAACAGAGACTAAAGTACAATCTCCGATCATGGCGTGCTCGTTGTTATTACAATAATAAGAGCAATGTTTTCAATGATAAAGTTATTAATTACTTGTGATCTACTTTTTCTATTCATCAGATTCCTTCCGACAAGTAAGTAATTGGAGTGTAATTAGTCATTAGTAAGTAATTAGTATTGGTTTACTAAAAGATAAACATAAAAAATGATTATTCAGTCAGTCCGCAAGGGCACTTTTACACGTCACGCAATAGTCTTTGACTTACGACGACTGTTTTATATTATTTAAATTATAGTTTTACCTCCTTATTCATAAGCGCGCAAAACCTATTTAAGTTAAAGTATTTGATGTCACTTTCTGTCAAATTCAAATGTCATTAATGACGGATAAGGACAAAGCATATTTTATTTAGCTATTGTGTGTTTATGAATGATAAGGTAAGTTTTTGCCTGACTTTTCCAGGTCTACCATCAGCTGGATCCTTTGCTAATCGTCAATTTACATGCTTTTGACTTAATCATCGCTACACCGATACAAACCATTTACTATTCTGTTCTTGAGATTAGCTTTTTGCAGCGTGGTCGGCGTCTAACAACGTTAAAATTATCCAAAACGCTAGTCATCTACATTATTATAAAATTATTTAATAAAATTGTATCCTTTGCGTTCCGGGTAATAGTGGGGCTGCCTGGCTTCTGTAGCGCGTCAGGGATGTTCGCAGCCGCCGGGGTCGACTGCTTTCACACCACCATGCGCAAGCGGGCCGCGTCCCTGGCGCGCCGCGTGTGGGCCAGCCCCAACATCATCCTCAGCATGATAGGGAGCAGGGTAGACTGCCCTTACATGCGTCAGTGTTGTGAGCTACATGCCCCTTACAATTAAGTGTAATTAGTTACTAACAATTAGGATTAAGGAACTACTAACAATATATGAGTGTAAATTAACTCGAAATAAATAATTATATTCTATTCTATATTCTATTAACAGAAAGAGGTCTAAAACAGGCCAAAACCCTAGATAGACTTACAACAACACAACACAAAAACACCTTTATTGCACACAGATAACAGCCAGTGTTATCGCTACATAACGATCTCTTTCAGACAATAAAGACTTCGAGCTAGATATTCCGATGACATTGTAGCAATAGCCGTAAGTAAGTTAAAAACAAAAACTCCGTTTAAAAATGAATGCAAAAATTAGGGGAGGTTTAAGATGACAATGATGTTTAACCTTTTTACAATTAAAACAATAACTTTCTTTTCAGCACGACGGCAAAGGACTACTTTATTTTGTACGCACGTTCTTTAACCTGTCTAACGTCAAAGAGACCATTCGGGTGGTTTTTAAGAAGGGGCCTAACAAGAGGAGACTGCGCATGTGTGTGCTCTTGTCAATTGTGAGCATCCTGTTTGGTCCAATGTTTGGTGAGTTTAACCCTCAGCACAAAAAAGTCTTATTGGTTCAGTTTCATTAGCAATCCATTGACCAGTTGTTTTAGCATTATTGGGCCGGGAGCTACTGCAGCAATGCAATGTATCACGTAAATACATTCGAACTATCGACCTATGAAACTGAGCCTTATTTTTTTTGTGTTTTTTCGATGATTTTTTTTTAAAGGACGTAGATTTTAACAAATGCCTGATGATGGTACTCACAAGGAATCAACGAAACTAATCGAAAATTGAGCGGTGTTGCAGTTTAATTTTAACTATGTATGATCTCTAAAATATCTTTTCCAAATCATGCACATGTTTTCGGTGACATTCTTAAACAGAAAAAACAGGGGATTGTCTCACAGAATAAAATGCATTTAGCTTTAAAAAACATAGTAACGGAAAACGAACCCGGAAATTGTATTTTTTTTTGCTGAAACTCTGGTTTTTATTTATTTTGGGTACAGAACTTCAATGCATATCGTCCCTAACTAATGCTGTAGCAGCAATAAAACTACTTATATTTTTCGAGGAATAATACTTTTTTATCTGTAAATGAAGTTATTTTTCTACAGGATTATCCTGTATGCCTTCTAATATACAGGGTGTTCGGCAGAAGGGCCGACAAACTTCAGGGACTAACTCTGTAGGTCATACTCATCAACTTTTATTATGGGACCAACATCCAAATCGCGAAAAAAAAACAGCTGTTCCATACATTTCGGCTGTTTAGCTCTCAAAGTTTGTATGGAACAGCTGTTTTTTTTTTTCGCGATTTGGATGTTGGTCCCATAATAAAAAGTCTAAGTCTAGTCTAAATCTACAGAGGTAGTCCCTGAAGTTTGTCAACCCTTCTGCCGAACACCTTGTAGATCACCCTGAATGCCTTGCAATATGTATGGAAATGAAAAAGGGTAATGATAGCGTGTTGTGTGCACACCTGTGTAGGTTAAGAATCGTATGATTATTATCTAAAGCTATTAATGTGGTTCGTGACAATAGAAAAGATAAATGTACAGTAATCTATATTGATGATATGGTTCTTCTATGCTGTATTCGTTCTTTTACGGTGAAGGATATTCGTATCAAGTGAATACTTTATTTGTATACATTTTTAGCTTAACTGAGGTTTAGATTGAGATGGGGGTACTAAAAAACTAGCTTAATTGTTTGACGTTTTAGGTACCTACCTTAGTCAAATTTATTATTTTAAAATTTAACCACGTCAAGTTTTTTTACTTTTTCACTATCTCTGATCTTTCTCGTACAATGAAAACTGACAGTAACCTAAACCTTCCTTGAAATATTTGCGAAAAGCTAGATTTTAAGTACGCGTTGGCAAAACTAAAATAAATAAATTCAAGAAAATGTGAACAAAATAAACAAAGTGCCACGGTTTACTCACGTATTTATGTCAGGCACGGCCCGACATGTTTCGGACTCGTTAGCCTGCGCGGTCTCCTCGTTCTGGACGAGACGTCTTAACGAGTCCGAAACATGTCCAGCCGTTTCCTAACTTTAATACGTGAGTAAGCCAAGCCATAGCAGTATTTGTTTTGTTTGAAGTTAAATTTATTTATTTATTTGTTTTAAAATACAATGAAACTTAAAAACTGAATACTAAATCTCGTTCGGAAATAAATACGTCAGTAAGCCGTAGCAGTATTTATTTTGTTTATTCTCTCACTCACGCTAGTTTAAATTGCATAAGTTCAACTTCTAATGTTTGATTTCAGGTGAACTTGCTATATTGTATATGTCGACTCGGTACCGGTTCGGGTGGGACGAGCTACAGTTCAGCATGTTCCAGACGTATAACTTTGTGACGCATACCATAGGTAAGTTAATTTTTACCAGTTTATTTTGTATCCCATAAATCATTCTCTCTCTCTGCTCCTCTACTTGTTAAAGTCTAGAGCTCGGTCCTTTGAATCTTCAAAGAGAACAATTCTATTGACTTAACTTAGGTAGGTATCTGGAGCGCGCTCCTACCAATCCTCATAGAGAACAATATTTTTGATTCAACTAAGGTGTATCTGGATCGCGCTCCTGCCAATCCTCAAGAACAATCCTTTTTACTTAACTTAGGAAGGTATCTAGAGTGCGCTCCTGCCAATTCTCATAGGGAACAATCCTTTTGGCCTAACTTGGGTAGGTATCTAAGCGCGCTCCAGCCAATCATAAAGAACAATCCTTTTGACTTAACTTAGGAAGGTATATAGAGTGCGCTCCTGCCAATCCTTATAGAGAACAATCCTTTTAACTTATCTTAGGAAGGTATCTAGAGTGCGCTCCTGCCAATTCTCATAGAGAACAATCCTTTTGGCCTAACTTGGGTAGGTATCTGAAGCGCGCTCCAACCAATCATAAAGAACAATCCTTTTTACTTAACTTAGGAAGGTATCTAGAGTGCGCTCCTGCCAATCCTCATAGAGAACAATCCTTTTGACTTAACTTAGGAAGGTATCTAGAGTGCGCTCCTGCCAATCCTCATCAAGTACAATCCTTTTTACTTAACTTAGGAAGGTATCAAGAGTGCGCTCCTGCCAATTCTCATCAAGAACAATCCTTTTTACTTAACTTAGGAAGGTATCTAGAGTGCGCTCCCGCCAATCCTCATAGAGAACAATCCTTTTGACTTAACTTAGGCCCGCTTGCACGTAAATGTTAACCCTAGGTTAACCCCAGGTTAACAGGCTAATTTGTTAAAATTGACAGTTCTTATATTTTATAAATCTAACATTCTTTAATAATTTAGCATTAACCTAGGATTAAATTTATGTGCAAGCTGGCCTTAGGTAAGTATCTGAAGTGCGCTCCTGCCAATCCTCATATAGAACAATTCTTTTGACTTAACTTAGGTAGGTTTTTGAAGTGCGCCCCTGCCAATCCTTATAAAGAACAATCCTTTTAAAATAAGTATTAAAAAAAAAAATTAAAAGTTTAGTTCATTTTATTTATTTATCAATATTATATTATAGTGTAAATTGCATTGCATGTCAAAAAATACGAAATGACAATGAGATCGTCAAACATAAATACTAATAACCAATGAAAACAAAAATCATTAATAATTAAAACAACAATAATTAAACATCTAATAAATGGTCACTCGTCCGATGTCAATATAATATGTACAAGGATTAATAAATGTCAACACAATAATAAATTTACATTTCCAGCTCCATATATTCATCCACTAAGTATAATGGATATATTGCATATATTGATCCAAATACTCTGAAAAATTTTGGTTAATTGAGGCCATAATAATGTTATTGTCAAAATATTATATTTATGGATTTATGACAAGTCACCATTACTTTTTTTTTTATCCTGAAACTTAATCATCCTACGTATACAAAAAAATAATATCAAGTATTATTATTTCGGTGCATACACGTTATCACTTATCACCATAAGTACTTAAAAAATATTTTTATTGCTTTGACAGCTTACCGTTTCATTGTGCCACTTAATTGCATACAATATTTTATATAGCTATTTATAGAACGATATTTTTCATAACGTTATATGATGGGGTTTGCAACCTGTCACTAATACACTGGATAACATCTTAGCCTGGTTGTGCAAAATGTGGCCACAGAATTATCAACAAGTTTTTGGAGTTGTTGGTGAGTCTGTGGCTCTGCCTACCCCACTCTGGGAATGAAGGCGTGAGTTTATATTATGTCTATATGATGGTCTCCACAAGCTGCGGGAATCTAATGGCCATGTTTTGTCGCTCGCGTTGCGCGCACGCGTAGCACATGTTATCCGCGACTAGTTTGTCGCTCGGATCTCTCTTTTTTATCTAGTCTGTAACGATAGAGACGCACTGAGAGCGAGAAAATACAACTTGTGCTACCCGTGCAGTGCATGCAGTGGCCGCGGTTGCTGGCTTAGCTGAACCACTAGTGGGTGCGTTTAGACGGAGGTTACACGCTCAGTATTTCATCAGTTTAGTCCGTCAGTCTGGTAAAACTTTTCCTGATGCCAGAATGAGGAATGGTTCGAACGGTTACACGATCAATCCAAGACTGATAAAACGTACGCCAGTCACCGTTAAGAGGGAGGTTACACGCTCAGTATTTCATCAGTTGAAGCCATCCGCTTGGTCAAAATGAACGGGAATGATCGTCTAACCCATGAACTGACGAACTGATTGTTAGGACGGATGAAAAGTAAATATTTGGTGTCGTGTGACACGTCTAGCTCTATTTCGTCGTGGACGTGGACTGACGCGAGGATAATATGGTACGAGTGGGTAACACGATGAGTTTCCCATGTGCGTGGGTTAGACGATCATTCTCCGGTCATTCTGACCTAACTGATGGAGTGAACTGATGAAATACTGAGCGTGTAACATCCCACTTAGTGGCGGAGACTAGTACCCATAATGTGCGGGCGCCCTAATGCATGATTTCGATGTTAGCGACCGCAACCGATGACCGCGCGTTGAGTAAATTTATGTGACGTCGCGGTTGCTGGGGTTTGTCAGCGCTTCATATAAATACCGTAAAAGGTCGCCAACAACGGAATCATGGGATGAAAAGCTTCAATGTCAGTCACAGGCTGATAGGCACATCTGAACACAATTATGTGAATAAGTACTGTTAGCTTGGCGGCAGGTGAACAAAAAGGTTATCAATTTACGGTCCTTCAACCACATAAAATACCTATGTTTCCTTCACTATGTCGCAATGTTATTTATATCCTGCCTGCATTACCATGGAAGACAACTTTAAAATTCAGGCGGAAATGGCTTTAGGATGAACGAAAATTTGGACGAATTATAGACAGACAGACAGATAGCACAAAATTACAAGGGTTCCATTTTTGCCATTTCACTTACGAAACCCTAAAACAATTATACTTCCGTATAACATACTTGTATTTCCTCGTTACGGTGCCATTTCATTAGTTTGGCGATAATCCTACAATCTACCAAATAAACTTTTCCTTATCAACAATGATTATGTTTACCCTACTCTACTTATGATTGACTAATTTCAATTGTGCCAGTTTTTAGGCTTTTTACGATTCTAAAACAAAAAAAAACATCCTCGACTAAACATGTACCCCCTTACTAATAAACGTTGAGTAACGGTGGTATAGCTATACAATGTTTTGTCCTTATCTGTCAAATCCAAATGCCACAATGACAGATAAGGACAAAGCATTGTATAGCTATACCACCGTTCCTCAACGTTTATTAGTAAGGGGGCTAATGTATTATGTCGCCTGCCGAATGCAATAAGGGCACAATTCAAAATTTTCGAGATTTGAGATTATTACGGAATCGTGATCTAAAGTGCTCGTTTTACTGTATGCTTTAAAGACTTTAGTCAAAAGTATACTGTAACAGACCAAAGAGGGCATTTATGTCTTTTCTGCACTAAGAGAAATGATCTATCCCTTTCCTGCTATATGGGCCCATCACCAGTCGGCCGCTTGCACTCGCCGCAATCGCACGCGATAGTTTGTGCTACAAAGGCATTTCTCAGTTGTGCCCGTATTGCATAATGTTTGAAATTAATTTTTAAGTTGTCCCCGCTACTTTTTCATTTGTTTTCACAATGAATCGAAGAAAATATAAAAGAACTAACCGTCATTTGATCACACCTCAACGGTAACTACCTGCCTTAATATTTTATACATATTGTTAATTAAATCCGTTATGTCCGGCCGCACTTTTATTTTACATACAAGATAATATGTTGAGTTAAATGATATTAAATTAGAGTTAATTATAGAACGAAAGTATGTACCTATATAATTATGACGTTAATTAATATCCTTATACAAGCAAATAATTCTGCTGAAGTCTTAATTCGTTCGACTGATCAGTGGCATGTTTTTTAATAGAATTTAATGAAGTACCTGTCACATATTGCTGCAAAGTCATATATTGGAACTTCAGGTACACCGAGCCACACAAGAATGTGTGTCGGCAGTCCCGGTCCAGTCCAGGAGGGCCTGCACCTTTTTCTCCGGGATGCTGACTATGGCGAAGGTTTCTGAGCCTTGCCTATCAGTGCTGATAAGCTGAGCAGCCACCGGTCAATCTGGACCCAGGTGTTCTGGTAATGAAGGCAATTTGCTACCACCCCGAAATCGCCCCAGACACCTGGGAGCAGAATGCCGCACTCTGGGCGCACATCATTTTGGCGCTTGATCACCAACTTGTCCCCTGATGAGAGGGCGATGGGGGCCACGCACCGCTTGAGCCAAGCCACCGCTGCCTGGTCTCCGCACCACATTCTCAGGGTTCCTCTAGCGTTTAGGGGTTTACCCTGAAATGGTGTTCCGGCCACACTTTGGGGGTTCAGCTAGAATCTAGTGTGAGGTCCACGCTTGGGGTTTCGGTCCTGCTGGTTTCCCTGCAGACCTTCCACCCCTCGCAGCCTTTTTGTTTGTGTGTGGCGGTCCCTTAGCACGGCCCCCGTGTAGGTGAGTAGTTATTTTTGGACTTCGAGGTCGAAGGCGTTGCCTTGAAGCTACGTCTGAAAGAAGGTAGCGGCACTTTCGTGTCACGTACCTTCAACTGTGTTGGGTTTGTTGGGGTAGCTGGCTGGGTTTTCGCTCTACCGCCACCTTTGTGTGGTGTTTGTTTGAGGTTGGTATTGCGTTGCTAGTACCCACATCTAGTGTGCTGGGAGAGAACGGCACATCCAGAGGAGCACCACTCTCTTGTTGGGCACCTTCGGGTTTCCCCTCCGGCACTCTTGGGGTTTCGGAAGGTACATGTTCCAAGTTGGTCCTGGTTTTTCCTTCATGTCTCGAGTTTCCCGCCCTCCACGGAGCCCGCACCTTTGCATGTCTTATTAAATAGACATGTTGGGTTGGGTATCAATTCGCGACATCGGGAGCTGCAGTGGTGTGGCTGGGTTGATCAATCCGGATCTTCCCAGGTGTTCCACAAGCCCTTGCATTCTACCTAGTTATGGCTTTTGACGTAGAGACCTCGTCGTGTTGTTCTCATAGTCTTTATTATTAGTTTAAGGTTTATTGACCTTACATTTGTAATAATTTTATTTTTGATAGTTTTAAGAATTTATTGTTTATTACTTTATTACCTTATTATTACTTAATGTAACTTACTTTTAAGTATTATTTTGTTATTATTATTGAAAAAATGACCTTCTGCTGGAGTTTCTTGCGGCGCTTCTTCTCCGCAATGATGGTCTTGTCCGAAGCGCTGGTAGATTCACTCATGTTACCGACGTGTAAAAGAGCCCTCATGTGGCCTATTTACTGAATAAATATTTTGAATTTTGAATTTTTTGAATCTTGCCCCGTCATCATGACCGAACCCCCTGTCCTCCCAGAGGACCCCCTTTGGGAAGTTTACTTTAAACTGTAAACGAGATGTTCCCAAAGGATAGACTAGGGGCAAGCCATTTTGTTTTTCTTAAAAAATTACGATTTACCATGACACTTAAACTTGTGGTAACTTGATAAGAAATTCCTTTATAAAGCTCCGTACCTCAAAAGGAAAAAACTGAACCCTTATAGGATCACTTTGTTGTCCGTCTGTCTGTCTGTCTGTCTGTCCGTCTGTCTGGCTGTCAAGACCCTTTATCTCGGGAACACGTGGGGGTATCGAGTTGAAATTAAAACCATACACTCAGGGCCTCTATTCAACACGGTAAAAACAATATCGCTTTTGATCTGTTATCGTGTTGTCACCGTTCTGATAGCTCTTATTTACTTGACGGTAATGGCGTCTGACTTCATAACAATAACATAACAGGTCAACTACGATATTGTTTTTACCGTCGGGAATGGAGGCGCAGGTCTACAGTCCTTTGAAGTTGTGAAAAATCAAACTTCTAAGTTCACGTGAAAAAAAGATACGGCCGTTTTTGCCGCAAAAAACGTAAATTTCGACACTATCAAGGGAATCAAAATTTATACGGTTATTTTCCGATGAGCTAGATCTATGAAATTTGGCAATTAATACCGTCTTATATTACAAATATAGGAAAAACTGAAAACTATAAATTTTTATTTTACTTAATCACAAAAAACAGGGTCTTTATGCAAGGAACGGAGGCGGTCCAAATTTTGAATTGAGTTAACCGTGTCATTTGCGGAACCCTCGGTGGGCGAGTCCGACTCGCACTTGCCCGGTTTTTTTTATATTTGACTTATTTGTGAAGTATTTTATAAACAAAAGTTATAAATAAAGTGTTATGTAAAACTACTGAAATACAGACGTACTTACATGTTATAATTATATATTAGTTTTGTTAATATACATTGGGCCATGGATGATAATATTGATAATACATATTAAACTTCCCCCTTAATTAACTTAAGCATTAAAAGATGTTAAGTTAACATTATTGTTTTTGAATACAATTTTCTCACAGTAAACAAAATTTGCACAAATTCTTTGTGCTACAAGGACTTAACTCTAAGAGTCCATATTTAAATGTCTATAATATCAAAATTATTTGACTTTTATTGAAAAAAATGTTTTGATACGAAGGAATATATTCTACAGAACCTATAATACCAAATACAATATGAATAACTGCAAATTTAAAGAAAATACATTTGTTTTGCGGACACACACCCATTCATGAAATCTTTGACACCCAATTTTTCAAGATGTTGCTTTTTTGGTTTGTCCCCTTATTGCATTCGGCAAGCGATGTATCCTCATTACTACGAGTAAGTAGCTGGAGAAAAATGTGTCTGCTTCAAATAATCAAAAAAAAACAAATCATTTTATTGTGTGGAATTAAGGTTGTGTGAGCTTTAGATATTGTACATTACATTATAAGTATTATAACACCGGGTACTTATATTTTTTTTCATACAAACCTTGTTCTAATAATACATACACATACATAAACTCAACCCTTATCCCTTAATGGTATTTTTTTTTGTAAATTTTTGTCTATACATCAAAAAGCAGGTCACAGAAAATAAGTTTTTTTTTTAATTTGCATACCTAGCCCTTTCATATGTTACCCCGTTTGTTATAATCAAATAACTTTCATTTTCAACCCCCCATTCTAGACCCCTTTTCAAATATTTAGAAAAATAGTTTCATATTTTTTTGCTAAAGACAGATGCGGGCAAGCTAGTTATACAACTATGCCAAATTTCAAGTGGATAGCTTCTATGGTTTCTGAGAAAAACTGCTGTGACAAACAGACAGACGGACAGACAGACACCGAAGTCTCACCATAAGGGTTCCTTTTTTACCATTTTATTACAGGACCCTAAAAAACTTCAAGTAGCAAGCTAAGCCTAATTCTGTGATAAGTTTGCCGCGCGTAATTGGTTTATGCTGCTTACAATTAGATAAATATTTATCTTTCACGTGGTCGATACGTTATAAAGGTATTTGGGTGTGGCATTAGGTGACCTTGACCTAAATATTTCAGGGTATAATATTTATGTCACACAAAGATTAATAAATATAGGTACTAAAAATAATAAATGTCAGGCTACACAGGGCTCTAATTATGTACTTTGTTTACTAGACAGCGATAAAAACATACTCGCACTTATATACTACTAAACTACTTACTACTACTACTACTACTACTACTACTACTACTATTACTACTACAACTACTACTACTAGTAAGCAACTACTAGCAATCGTAACAGAGTATAGCAACCAGTTAACTCATTTAAACAAAAAGCAAATGCCGGAGAACCTGCGGGAACTATCATATATACTTATAACAACAAATTGCCCAGCATCTTAAATAGACAACTAATAAGAAAACTTAAAAATGGAACATGTAGACAGGTAAAGAACATACTAAATTGATATATTTTTTTAATAATGTAATAAATAAAACACATATATATTAAAATAATTGTAGAACTTACTTACCTACTTAAATTCTTAAGTAATAGGTAAAACCTTTGGTAAATCAAAGATCAGTATTTAAGAAAATGAATAATGTATTTGTTTTTTGCGTAGGAAATAAACATATAAAAGTAAATTTAACTTAGGTTTTTTATAGCAAAATACATAAATAATACCCAAGACTCAGGAACAAACATTAGCGCTCACTCCTCACAATTAGAAATTTGAATGGAGACTTTTCTATAAGTTATTGATTACAAGAATTAGAACATTTTCACAAATATTTCAATATCAACGTTATCAAAGAAAACGTTTTCAAATTTGACCAATATAAAAACGAAGTATACATTTAACCAAGTCTTTCCAGCCTGAATTGAATTTGTCTCAATACTCAATACTCAAACGTTTATTGCATTCCACAATGTGTTGGCAGTTGACAGGATAAATTAAGCTATTACAGTAATAAAAGATACACAGACTAAAAACTATGTCACTGCTTTTTTTAAAATATAATTCAAACTTGGCCCCTAGTCTCGAACCACTAGATATGAAGTTACATGGGAGATATGGCGAAACAAATCTCTTAAAGGGATAAGTTCGCCTTTGTACATTCCTTTTGTGTTTCTGTTTCTTTTTGATTTGTTATTTTCTGTTTGTACAATAAAGAGTTTACATACATATGACCTCTATATGACTCGTCCAAAAATCGCGTACTTTCTATCCTCTGCAACGATGCACTATATCCTTCTTCTTATTTTATTTACAGGAACCGTCTTCTCGCTGATTGTGTTCAGCAAGATCATGAAGGTGCATGACTCAGTCCTGGGAATCATATCCACGCTCAGTAAAATTGCCGGTTCCTTTGTCTACTGCTTCGCGCCTACCGCGTTGATCTTCTATTTTGGTAAGTCTTACTTGGTTACTTTTTGGGTAGGACTGCTTGTTGAACCAGACTATCATAATCTGGTTATTTATTTAACCTTTATTGCATAAAAAAAGTACAAATGGCGGACTTAATGCCTAATGGCATTCTCCACCAGTCAACCAAATTATCATCCAGAAAATAACAAAAGTAGTGCACAGAAAAAGAAAGACAGAAAACAAAACAAAGAACATAATCCCCAGTATTAACCGCCAGTATCTTTATTCTACACGGTAAAACCATATTGTTATTGTCATGTTATAGTATTGTCAACGTTACCATAGCTTTTATTTACTTGACAGTAATGGCGGCCGAATAAAAAATAATACCATAACGTCCATAACATATAAAAATCAATATGGTTTTTTCGAGTAGAAAAATGTATGTAAATATAATGATACTATATTGTAGAATAATAAAATCAAATAATAGTTCAACATTTCTCAAGCTTTAGTTAAATGGAAAAGGTTTATATTTTATTGCACCTACCCCCGTTTTGATTTCTTTTTACCTTAAAGTTGACTGGTAGAGAATGCTTGTAGCATTAAGTTCGCCTTTTGTAAACCATTTAAATTTTGTGCAATAAAGTACTTAAATAAATAAATAACTAGAGCTCCTGTTCAATTAATAAACCTTATAATACGCTTATCGGTTCTAATTTCCTTGTAAGATATTTTTACTTGTTCTTCTTCAAAATTATCTACAAATAACGTGTCCAATCTATATTTTCAGCTCCTCTGGTAGAAATATTGAACGGCACGGCCTTACTAGCGATGAGATCCATCGTGTCAAAACTTGTCTCTACAGACGAATTGGGTGAGCAAAATTGTTTTGTTTAGTTACTTTATGTCATATTGTTGTGTCATATTTTTTGAAATTCAAACTACTTGTAGTAACTCTTTTTATGATTCTTATTTCACGTTAAATTACCTGTTTTTTCTATAGACATGGCTCATTTTAAAGTATCGCATTAATTGCTGCAGTTAACTTATTTTTTATTATTATAATACGTCTTGGGCAACAGAATCTTGTGAGACATTGTCTTAATTACTTTATCTACATCCATATCATAACTTCCCTACATTATGTACGGAAACGATAAACAAATAGCCTTTATTAAGATACCCGTATCTGTCTGTGGTTGTATTTTAATGTTAACATTAAAGTATTGCGTGTCATTAAAGTATCGGTTATCGATGTGGGTGCATCTTAATGTTCACATTAAAGTATCGATGACCGATACTTTAAAGTAAACATTAAGATACAGGTACCGGAACCGGGATTGTTGAGCCACTTACCCAATTTTCTAATTTGGCCGTGTAGTTAATGCAAATCGAATAGCTGTCAGCCAGTCGGTGACATCGGTTATTGAATACACGGCTAAATTACGGACAATGGCAAGTGGCTCAACAATCCCTGTTCGTGACTGTACATTAAGATACAGGGGCAACCACAGATACAGGTTTCTCACATAATTGTAGAGAACTTATGGTATGCATGTAGATAAAGTCATGTTTGCGACTGTACACACAATTAGGCATTAAAACACTCGTGTGTTAATGCCTCTCATTATGCACCAGTCAGATAAACTACTATTTTTAAATATGAATACTGTGGCCATAGACAACACGCATTGTGAGAACATTATTGCTATAGAAAATGTATAGGATCGACGTAAGCTCCAAGGAAATCAACCACTGTGCGTTTTTCGAGAGCCATTTTGCCATAGGCACCTTATCTTCGTGAAATCTACTCTTTACGTCTATATTTCCAAACCAATACGACTTGCGACCCTTGAAAATTTGAGCCTTGTCCTCACTCAGTATAGCAATCTTCGTTCCGAACCGTACGTATAAATGCAACTGTTATAGTAAAATAATAAAAAATTACGGTTCAGAACGAAGATTGGAACGGCGCGTGGCATTTGCCGCGGTCCGAACTTTACGTGTAAAGGCCGCTGTTATATCTATCTATATATATAAAAGGCTAAACTGACTGACTGACATATCAACGCACAGACGAAACTACTGTACCTAGAAACTTGAAATTTGGTACATGGGTTCCTATCGTGATGTAAGTGAGCACTAAGAAAGGATTTTCCGAGAATCGACCCCCACGGGAAGAAATGGGGGGGAGTAGCGGGAAACTAATTCTACGCGGACGAAGTCGCGGGCGTCCTCTAGTCTATATATAAAAGACAAAACTGACAGACTTATATATCAACGCACAGACAAAACTACTGTAACTAGAAACTTGAAATTTGGTACAGGGGTTCGTTTCATGATGTAAGTGAGCACTAAGAAAGGATTTTCCGAAAATCAACCCCAACGGGAAGAAATGGGGGGAGTAGCGGGAAACTAATTGTACGCGTACGAAGTCGCGGGCGTCCTCTAGTCCATTATATACACTTGAAAAATTTCTAAAATCGTTAACTTTAAGGTTAAGCATCTTGTCTAACGGCCGAACCCTATATTCAAATTTGCCCATACAAAATGTGTCAAATTTTAATCCGAAGTAAGCCTATCTATCCGCGGTTTGAATATAGGGTTCGGCTATAAGGCCACCAGGGGCGTCATAGTCTAAAGCCTTGAAAAAAAACCCAGGCAAATAACTCGCACCTAAACAATAATTGTGCCAAAATTACATTTGTACGAGTATGTTAAAATAACGTGAGTTGTAAAGAAAGATAAGATGTTACTTATCGGAGTTATCAAAATGTATATAGGATGATTTCCTGGTTATAAAAAATAGTGTTGTACCTGCGCTGTTTTACCTTGATATTCTCTTTTCCATATTTAAACTTTATTTTGTAAATATTTGAAAAGCAAGTTTTACTAGATTTGTCTTGTTATTATAAATACTAACTCCCCAGTGATTTTTACTTTGAAAACATTGTATTAAGCCGCCTGAGATGGTTTCAATCTACTATATTTATGTTAGATTTAAAAAAAACCGGCCTCGCACACGAAGGGTTCCGTACCATTTTTGTGTGAGGCCCCCCTTCAATATTTATTTATTGTTATAGAGGCAATAGAATTAATATACTCTGTAAAAATGCCCACTGTCTGTCTATTACGGTTCTCTTTCTCCGCAATGATGATCTTGTCCAAAACGCTAGTGGATTCACTCCATATTACTGACGTGTAAAAGGGGCCTGAGACGGGCAGACAGCGGAAGCTTAGTAATAAAGATGCCTTCCTTAAAAATGCCATATTCCCAAGGCATCTTTTGATAAAAAGCAATTCTGTTCACAGGTAAAGTGAACTCCATATTCGGCCTCACGGAAAACCTCATGCCCCTGGTATACGTCCCTCTGTACACCACCGTCTACACTGCCACCATAGACGTACTGCCAGGAGCTGTGTTCCTGATGGGAGCTACCATGACTTTACCAGCTGTTGTAGTCTTCTTGTAAGTGCTTTTAATGGTTACCCATAATTTTATCGAATTTCACTTCATCGATTGTAGCATTTTATCGAATTTCATTTTATCAAACACTATTTTCTGCTGGTAGCATAATGTTTTCAGGGGTGTTCTCTTGTTTCACTGACACTCATTTCATAGAACGTATAACTTCACCGAATCTCACTTCATCGAAAGCTATTTTCTGCTGAAGTCCTAATGTTTTAATTCCTTCCTTCTTTCCTTCTTTCTTTCATTCCTTCTTGGCACATTATTGAAATAAAATGAGTTAGATTTAATTATTTAAATTTATTTCGTTTTGTTACAGCTGGTTGTTATTCGAGCATAGAAAAGGACTTAGCCGATTAAAAAAAGAAACCTCGAATGAAGCTGCAGTGCCATTGAATGGCACAGTTGAGATCGCACTCAATTAATTTAATTTAATTGTAATTTTACTTTTATTTAACTATTTAAGTTGATTTTTGCGTCGTTATGTTTGACCTACCTATTCAATTTATCAAAGTGTGTAATTGAAACAAAGAAACGCTAAACATCACTAGTTTTATCTGAGTTGTAAATACAGTGGAGTTTAAAGCATTACTTCTTCTTTAATTAGGTTATATACAAGTAAACATTGTAAAAAACCGCCGGTTATACTATGTTTAAAAATATAATATTTAGTACTTGTACAAATAAAGAAGATGAAGATTATTTTTGTAGTTTTATTTTTTCTGAAACACTATTAGTTGATACGGACGTGTTTATTAAACTAACTGGTGATAACACAATTTATTAGAAACCGAAGTCAAAGATGGATGACAAGTTTAAGGAATTAGATGAAAACAATATAGAAGTTGGACAGAAGTCTGAATCAAATGAACTTAAACCCCTTAAAAGTAATGCTACTAATGACAGAGAACCGACAGAAATACTTACTATAACAGAAAGGTTAAAACGAATAAAGGAGAATATAACCATAGAACCTATAATGGCCTGCTATGTAATGCCAAGTGTATTAGCATCGTTTGCAGTACAGAATTTGAATCTCGAAAAAGCTTGCCGTGTTAATCTGAACTATAGCGCCGAAGTTTGTCACGCGTTGTATCTACGGCAAACACAAAATTACACTCATTTTGAAGATGAAGTGCAGAAACTAACGGCAAGTGTGCAAGCATGGAGGAACGTTATTCAAACAGCTATACCCGTAGTTTTTATTTTGTTCGTCGGTGCTTGGAGCGACAAGACTGGAAGGAGAAAACCATGCATACTTTTACCTATAGTTGGAGAACTGATGGCTAGCCTGGGGTTCATAGTAAACACTTATTATTTTTATCAATTGCCTGTTGAAGTAGCAGCACTGACTGAAGGTATCATTCCTGCCATAACAGGTGGTTGGTTTGTCAACTTCATTGGTTGCTATAGCTACATCGGTGACATAACTTCTGAACAAGATAGAACTTATAGAGTAGGGATAGTGACGCTTTGCATGTCAGTGGGATTGCCATTGGGGACTGCACTCGGTGGAGTCTTGCTGCCTTTGGTGGGATACTACGGAGTCTTTACCATAACGTCGTGCCTCTATTTATTCAGTTTGATTTACGGATTCTTCTTTTTGAAAGACTCTAAAAAGGAGACCTTGGAGAAAGAGGTGAGTGTAAGAGCAGAGTTGTTTTATTTAATGTAGGGGCTAAACGAGGTGCATAACGCTAAAATTAACGATTTTCGAAAACTGCCAAAATGTACGTAAGTAGTTGACGTAAGCGCTCGATGCGTCCGTCCTGCGCCTAAAGTAAAGCCTATACATTTTTTATAACGATAATATGGCTGCGTTTATGGCGTGGCAAAGTTTGGATAAGGCATCCGTCATCTTCTGACACGTAAATAAGTACGAGAGTGACGGGTGTTTTATCAACATTTTATCACGCGATAAACGCAACTATACTAGACCCGCATATTTTAGTTCCTAATCTTACATAGGGTAATCCAAAAAAAAAACAAAAATAGAAAGAGTGAAAGCTAGTTAAAGTGCAAAAAAATCTGGTCCACCCTATTATATTTCCTTTGGTTACATCTACCCACGACTAACCTAAAGCATTAAAATTTACTTTAGAAACCAAAAAGCTGCACCGCCCACTTGTTTGAGTTCTTTGACGTGAGATTGGTAGCGGACACGTTCAAGGTGGTCTTCGGAAAAGGAGCTGCGAACAAGAGACATCGAGTTTGCCTTCTTCTTCTCGTGGTTTTTATTTTATATGGACCACTTCAAGGTAAGTTTTTGTTTATTATTGGTTAAACGAGACGAATATTAAACAATTAGGAGTTACACATATGAAATTATTTTACAGGCGTAAAATAAAATGTACCAGTAAACAGTGAATTCGCTGCCACTGAACTGCCATGAATTTTCTACATATTATTTTTATACTGAATTTATAGTTTGATAGAATGCAACAGGTCTAAGATCACTCATATATTCATTAAATAATATTATCACTTTCGAAAATGAATCGATCACTGGTTCCAGCGGAAGATCAGCACTGGCCTCAAAACCAGTAACATGCTGGCTGAAACCATTTTGCATCATCTAGCAGTTATTGTGATTTGTTTGTTAGTTGGCTTGTGTAATTATGTGATAAACGTTTTGCTTTATTTATTTCATACTTTAATTGGTATAAGTTCTTACACTTCAAATTTAATGAATTGAAACGGTTTTATACCTACTCTACTCTACTCGCATACATATTTTTATGCATAATAATCATTAGCTTAAAAATCGATTGTCGTAAAACGGTTTTTACAATAGAAATGGTTTTATTTTTATTATTATTAAAAACTAACCTAACCTAACCTAGCCTAATCTACACAATAGATGTTTATTAAATTTTGCAATGTAAGCCTAAAAGGGTGTTATGACAATCGATTTTTATGCGTAATGATTATTATGCGTAAAAAAATTATGCGATAGATAGGCCCCCTTTTATACCACTTCTTACTTCAACGGCATATACTACAAATTGGTTCTAATTTATACATTTCAGGAGAGTATACAGTATTATACTTATTTACAAGGTATAGATTCAACTGGGATGAGGTTCAATATAGTATTTGGGAGACCTATGCCATGGTTACCAGTTTATTAGGTAAGATAGAACATTTCAATTATACCTCTAATTCTAACCATTGTGAAGATAAAAAGACTTTCTACGCTTGTTATCTTCACAATGGTCTCCTATTTGGAACCGCTGGGAGACCTACGGCCACATTTAGAGTCGATTAAGTTGTTCTTTGGTGAAGATTTTTCATACAGAATTTTAAATAAGGATCGAGTTTTATTGTCTCTATAATAGCATTGTACCGAAAAGTAACTTCTCAAATGTTGAAAATTTCTTATGAGAAATTCTCGGAAATTTCAACGAATATTCTAAAATTTTGTATGGAAAGAGAACATTCTCAATACTCTCAAATGTTTTCAATAATATTCTCAGTAACTTGAGAAGATTTCTTAACTTCTAAGAATGTTCTGCAACTTGTACAATGCTACTCTATAATGTGTTTGAGTACGGCGGTTATGCGTGTAAAAATGTCTACAGGGCAAAAATTGTTAGGTTCATTTTCACTAAAGACATATATTTTATATCTGTTTTGGTTTGATTTTTCAGGTTCAGTTTTCTCAATAAGCCTGTTTACTAATTATCTTAAGACGGACGACAAAATTCTATGCATTATTGCGAGCACAAGTAAGGTTGCGGCCAATTTTTTGTACGGATTTGCGAGAAACAACTTGGAAATATACTTAGGTAAATACAGTGGGCTCATAATTTTCTTGTGTTTGTTCTAATCTTGATGAACCATCAACCAACAATCATTAATCTTGAACCATGTATAATGCATAAAGAGGGGTGCTATAAGTTAAAGCTGTGCAAAATCTGGGCCTGTGTATCTGTTTGTCTGTATCTTTGTGTGTGTGTGTGTGTGTGTGTGTTTAATGAAGGTAGGACCTTGTGCAGGGTCATTCCGTCCCGATCACTACCACCATTTTATCCTTTAACCTACCACCAAGCAGCCGTGTTCGCATTGTTATATTCCGGTGTGAGGATAAGACTACCAGTGAAATTACTATCATAGAGAGGCATCTTAGTCCTCAGGGTTAGCAGCGCATTTGAAGTCTGTTGAATAAAAAAAAGTATAAGATAGCGACGGACCCTGCACAAGGACCCTCAACCACTTAAAAAAGCACTAAGGTTAAAGAAGATGTGATTAAATGAACAAGATGAGTCGTGAGTGTTGTTCCTTTGCTCTGTTGTAGGTTTTAATTGCTGTTTACGTATGTGGTAGTATATATTAGTATATTTTACTTCTACGTATTTTATTAAAGCAGATATTATTACTTTTTAAAGTCTGTTTTCGGATGTATGTAGGTACATTTTTCTGTTATTTTGTAAATTTGCCTATCCTCTTGCACTGTCCTTGCTTATTCTACTCCAAGGTTAACTGAAAGAGATCCCATATTGGATAAGTTCACCTATGTATATTATCTATAGTAATGCGTTTTGTAATTCTTGTGCAATTAAGAGTTTACATAATATACATACACTAAAACTTATATGAGATTGTCCCCTTAGGCCCGCCATACACGGACTGCTTCAAGCAGTCAGGAACCGACTGCACTTCGTTGCTATTGGTCGATTTGCAGTTTTAATGCTCTAGAAAGTGCAAACCGACCAATAGCAACGAAGTGCAGTCGGTTCCTGACTGCTTGAAGCAGTCCGTGTATGGCGGGCCTAATATTAATTTATTGATTTGTTTGCGGTTTCAGCACCACTTCTTGAAATATTGACTGCGTCGCTTTCCATAGCATTACGCTCTATAGCAAGCAAACTGGTGAGTGGGGAAGAAATAGGTAAGTGTTGCCATCTTCTTATTTATAGGATTACAGTCTTAAGATTGCAGTCTTGAGAATGCCACTCACATCCCACTTACCATCAGGTGACCGCTGTGTACTCGTTTGCCTTCCTTTTGCCATTAAAAAGAAACTGATTGATATTAATATGACAAAATGTCAGCGGATTGTTAGTCTGCGTTATTGCGTTAAGGCAAAACTGCCTGACTTATATAGGTATCAACGCACAGCCGAAACTACTCTACCTAGAAACTTGAAATTTGGTACAGGGGTTTCTTTCATGATGTAAATGAGCACTAAGAAAAGATTTCCCGAAAATCGACCCCCAATGGGAAGAAATGGGGGGAGTAGCGGGAAACTAATTCTACGCGTACGAAGCGGGTGTCGTCTAGTTCTTAATAATCCTAATACACTAATCACCAAAAAACACTTGGTAATTCTGGTTTCATGTAATGCCATCGACGTCATTAGTCGACATTAATTTTTGACGTTGCGTTATCCTAGTTGGTAGTGACCCTGCCTACGAAGCTAGGTCCCGGGTTCGATTCCCAGTATGGGCAAATATTTGTGTGATGAGCGCGAGTATTTGTTACTGAGTCTTGGATGTTTTCTCTGTATTAAGGTTTTTATATCGTTGTTAAGTACCCAGCCTAGAGCTTAGTTTGGGGCTAGGTCAATTGATGTGAAATTGTCCCCTGATATTTATTTATTTACTAGAGGACGCCCACGACTTCGTACGCGTAGAATTAGTTTCCCGCTACTCCCTCCTATTTCACCCCCTTAGGGGTTGAATTTCTAAAAATCCTTTCTTAGTGCTCACTTACATCATGAAAGGAACCCCTGTACCAAATTTCAAGTTGCTAGGTACAGTAGTTTCGGCTGTGTGTTGATATATAAGTCAGTCAGTTTTGCCTTTTATATATATAGACTAGAGGACGCCCGCGACTTCGTACGCGTAGAATTAGTTTCCCGCTACTCCCCCCCATATCTTCACGTTGGGGGTCGATTTTCGGAAAATCCTTTCTTAGTGCTCACTTACATCATGAAAGGAACCCATGTACCAAATTTCAAGTTTCTAGGTACAGTAGTTTCGGCTGTGCGTTGATATGTCAGTCAGTGAGTTTAGCCTTTTATATATTATATAGATTAATATAGCATGCATACTCGTAAACTATTTTTGAAACATCATTAAACCATTCTGTGCCCGGTATCTCGAATTAATTACAAACATGACTCCATATCGCGTTCTTGGCCGTGAAGTGTTAAGCCCAGGCAATAAAACGTAGAACTGCGTGTATCCGTATCTTTGTCCTTTACTCGGTAGAACTACTAAACCTTTGTTGTTGACTTTAAAACTGCGTGGCTGCTCCCATTCAAAAGATAAAGGCAGTATGTGAGTATGAAGTTCGTATGCATATAGTCTTTTTGTTTTGGACAATAGAACAGATGTAGTGATAAACGTTGTTAGGTTTACACTGTTACAGACATGTGCAATCTATAGTAGTCTATTAATAACTTGCTTTGTGGGTACAGTAAAACACAACTGATATGGCTTACCGATGTACCTGCGCAGAAGACGAATTTTCGAAGCGCGGGGACCAATCAGCATGATCAACGCGTTGCGCGTCTGTATTCTGTGCTATTATTGGTTTACTAGTGACGCCATGTTGACGCGCGCCCGCGTGTAATTCAGTCGGCGGCCCTGAGGGAGATGGAAAAAATAGATGCAATTAAATTTGCACCTTATAATTATTACGTACAAGTCTGATCGTGGGTTTTAATCGTGCTTTCGGAAATCATCGGATCGTTATTCGTGTCTGCGCGAACGAAGATTCACGACACGCCATATAAATTGTGTTGTAATGTAATCGGTTCACTTCATCTATATCTATATATATAAAAGGCAAAACTGACTGACTGACATATCAACGCACAGCCGAAACTACTGTACCTAGAAACTTGAAATTTGGTACATGGGTTCCTTTCATGATGTAAGTGAGCACTAAGAAAGGATTTTCCGAAAATCGACCCCCAACTGGAAGAAATGGGGGGGAGTAGCAGGAAACTAATTCTACGCGTACGAAGTCGCGGGCGTCCTCTAGTACCTATATAAAAGTCAAACCTGACTGACTTATATATCAACGCACAGCCGAAACTACTGTACCTAGAAACTTGAAATTTGGTACAGGGGTTTCTTTTATGATGTAAGTGAGCACTAAGAAAGGATTTTCCGAAAATCGACCCCTAACGGGAAGAAATGGGGGGAGTAGCGGGAAACTAATTCTACGCGTACGAAGTCGCGGGCGTCCTCTAGTCGGTTTATAAATTGATCCAATGTAATGTAAGGAACCGCTCCGTTGTTGAAGCCAAACCGATAGTTACTACTGGGGTCGAATTAACTCGAAATAAAAAAGGGTATATACATGGACGGAGTATCATCGAAATATAATAAGTATGGAAGAGTAATCGACGCTCAAAATCTGCCCCACTGACTTAGTGCCGGCGGGGGTGGAGCTATTAATGAGTGCCGAACTGTCTATCAGTCGACTTTCTGACGTAGTGTCAAACAGTTGTTTACAATCACAAAAGAAAAAATCGATATTAATGATTACCGGATTTAAATGACCCTGCAACCATGCCAAGTTGCATTGTAAATTGGTGCAGTACCCACACAGATGCAAAACAAAGCGATATTTATTTTCATTAGTAAGTTATTTAATTTTTAATATTCCATACCAAAATGTCATGGCCGATGTTATGCAATATATCTTTGAAAAATGTGAATTACAAGCAACTACTTCGAATGAATAGGAAATTAAATTTTATGTCATCTTTACTATCGTTAGTTTATGTACATAATAAAAAAAACGAAATATGACCTTTTCCTTTCGAAGTGCGGAACCCTAAAAAGCAATAGGCTTAATATTAATTGATACTTGTACAATAACTGAGTTGGTAAAGCTAAGATTGTAAGGGCCTGTTTCACAATCGACTAGTAAATTTATCTGCCATTTAAAGTTGGCTCTCTCCTTGTCTATTTTCAAGTGTAAGAAAGAGAAAGGGCTAAATTTATCTGTCAAATACGCTTTACTTGTCGATTGTGAAACAGGCGGTTAATATAAATTATACTCTATTGTATATGATCTAACTTAAGAGTTGGCTTCACATCTCTAACTGTAGAATAGAAACAGTGCCAAATGGATTATTTGTGATGTTTTCGTCTTACTACTCGTATAAAGTTAATTTTTGTCATGTTTTTTCGGCAGCATCAAATAGGCGATACCATCCAAAGCGACTATATACCTATATATAGGTATTATACTGTCACGTATCTTTATGCCTATAAGAATAAAAAAGGGGTTGCAATATATTTGGCACTTTAGATGCTGAAGACTATTTGACGCTGACTACTCTTACAACATAATATCTTCTGATATACTATTTTACAACTTTATAATAGTGTAACATAAGTAAGTATGTTAAATGATTCAAGGGGAACAATCATTCAATAATATAAAAAAATATTACTAAAATTCGTTATTCAATTACTGTGTTGTTTTTGTATTAAACCATCCACGTCAAATGTTGAAAGACATGGCCGCGTTCAAGTAACCCTTATGAAAAAAAATATTGACCAATGGAAATCTTGTGTCAGAGAGCTTGTAACCAATTGCAGATTTTTGTCTTTCAAACGGTATAAAACCTTACTGAAATTACTGTCTACTCAAACGTTATACCAGCATCTGACATAAATGACTTCATACCTTAACTCAATTAATATTTAGTTGATTATTGAAACCACTCGATACATAAGATCTTTTCATTTCAAAAAGTGGGCGTTTTGGAGCGGATTTGTCAGTCGTTTTTGTTAGACGTTACTCTTCCATACTTATTATATTTCGATGCGGAGTATACTACACTTAAACCCTTTTCGATCTTCAGAAGACTATACCCTTTTTTACTAAGACACTTAGCTAATCAAAAGTCTTTGACAGAGAATTTCTTTCATATCATGGTATAAGGGTAAGAGATTTTTGTTGCTTTATAATCATCCACAAAAAATCTCTTATAACTTAACTAATTAATAGATATGTTATTTTGTCATGAACAAAGAGAATACTAGAAAATATATTTAAACTACCATCAAGCAGCAGTGTTCCATTGCTGCGTTCCGGTGTAGGGATAAAACAACCGGTGAATTGACTAACATAGAGGCATTCCATCTTAGTCCTCAGGGTTGGCAACGCCTTTGCGGTCTTAGGATTGCAATCTTAAGATTCAAGAAAATCTAACCACCCGTTGGTCCTACATTCCTATTGTATTGTCAACGTATTTGCGGTTTTGTAATTATAGTCTAAGCTGTAGTGGCATTGGGCTGGTCACATAATGTCAAAGAACTCATGATCTTAGACCAGATTGGTTTTGGAGTGGAGACCACGCACGGGCAAGCGTAGTGTGGGTAGGCCGCCAGCTAGATGGACGGACGACGTGAGGAGGTTTGCTGGGAGCGGTTAGATGAGGGAGGCCCAGGATCGAGCCCATTGGCGAGCTATGTTAGAGGCCTATATCTAACAGTGGACTGCTATAGGTTGATGATGATGATGACTTAAGTGGCAGTGGGCGGGGCACATTGCTCGCAGGACTGATGGCCGATGGGGTCAGAAGGTTCTTGAGTGGCGTCCGCGGATCGGGAGACGAGCTGTAGGTAGGCCTCCAACAAGATGGAGAGACGACCTTGTAAAAATCGCGGGACCGCGGGTGATGCGAAAAGCACAAGACCGGTCTGAGTGAAGAGCCTTGGGGGAGGCCTATGTCCAGCAGTGATGATGATGATGATGATGATGATGATGATGATGATGATGATGAATTGTAGCCTTAAAAATGCAAATGTGTGGCCTGTGTGCTCGTTTGTCTACTCATTGCCATGAAAAAAACCAATCATAGTAAACTTTTCACAGGTAAAGTCAACTCTCTCTTCGGACTAGCAGAAGCCATGACGCCGTTGGTGTACGGTCCTTTATACTCCCGGGTGTACATGGCTACTCTGAACATCCTGCCTGGTGCGTTCTTCCTGCTAGGAAATATGCTCTCAGTGCCCGCTATAGCTATACTCGGGTATTTATCCTTATTTCTTACTAATACACACATACATACAATCACGCCTCTTTCGCGTAGGGGGGGGGGAGGGTTGCTACGATCCAGACAAAATTCGGCTGTCTTAACCACGAATCGAACTGGTCGAATGAATATGACAAAACTATAAGTGTTTTATAATACCTACAGATCGAACGTTAATATAGACGATTAATAGTGATCATTTATATCTACAACATGTAAGCCTTTAAACTAAATAAAGACGGTAATAAAAACACGATTTTACTGTTTTGTCATATTCGACGAGTTCGATGCTCAGTTAAGGCAGACAAATTTTCAAAAATTCATAAATGCCGTAATAATTGTTTCCAAAAGTAAAAGTGAGTCTCCTTTGTGTAGAATTGGCTATTTTCAATATTTAAAGTTACTTACTTTAAGTTGTAATATGTAATACCTTTGTTTGAAGATGAACTACTGTTTATACTGTGCTATCGCTACGTCACTTGCACTAGCAACTGACAGTTTATTTGCCACACGTGTTTCATAGAAAAACAAAGATAGCCGATCGTTATTAAGAAACTGGTGGTACTGTTCTAATATTTATATAACATAATAAGAAGTCCTACGACAAAATTATTAAATCATTTATTTATTAGGCAAACCAACTAAATATGTACATTACATTTTAAATAATACATACATATTATGTCGTTGGGTATAATGTTTTTTTGGGGAGCCTGCGTTTGGCCGAAATATGTTTGCCAAAATGTGTCGATTCCCAAACGTTTCATTTGCCAACCCATTTTTTTTTCTGTAACTGTAAATGCTTCAGGATTTATTTCAGCATCATGTAGAACCCTATAGGTTAGGTTGGTTTTTATAAAATCCTGAAATATTTACGGTTACGGAAAACTAAGCGGGTTGGAAAACGATACAATTTGGCAAACATATTTCGCCTAAACAAAGCTAACCCGTTTATTTGTTATTGTTTATTAACATTTATTATTGGTTCTGTGAAACGTATCAACGTGCGTTTACGTTTCAGGTGGCTCTTTTATGAAGAGAGAAAAGAAAGAAAGAAATGCAATGACGTCAGAGATAAAGATACTGAAAACTAATAAGCACTGTAGGTCTGATTTTAATGGTAATAAATGAAATGTTTCAAAAGTATGGTTTTAATTAAATCAATAGCAACTCTAAATAATCAACATGAAAAGATAAGCCAGATGAATGCATTTAAAATAAAAATCGTAATACCAACTAAACAACAGTTTGTTTTCTTGCTTGCTGGATCATTGTTAAATACTGAAATTGTGTCCACACCAATGACGTCTTTTAGTTATGCCAAGGGTGTTAAAAACTACTCAGTTCTTTATAAAAGACGTAAAATTTGTAGCTTACAATATTACTACACTAAGTTTGACCCCAAGAGTATCATTATGTAGCATCAATGCTTTGAAACGCTACTGAGGAACAATATCAACTCATTGTTGTTTGTTTCGCGTCTTGTTGACTTCATTGCTGCGTCACAAAGACGTCGAAGCCTTATGTACTATTATCAACCGCAAGGGAAAACCAAACATACTAATTTAATCTCTAAGTGCACACACAAGAGAATTATAGGGACTCAAGCCCAAGCAATCTGTGTTATCGAGTTCACTATGTATATTTTAAAGCAAATATTGTTATAGACTGACAATTGTATATTGCACATATCAGATAAATTAAGAGTTAAACAAATAACTGCAATCAAGGAAAATAATATTGTTTAAGTCAGTCTCGACTGTTCTTACCAGTGGTTAATACAAACATATTAGGCAGACTGTTAATTAACTAGTGTTTAATGTTAATTAGCAAGTAAATTTTAAACAAGTATTAACAAATCCATAAAATATGGATCCAAAACTAAAAGAAATCGAAGAAAATAATAAAGAAATTGGTCAGAAAAATGAATCTAATGAGTTATCACCTTTAAAACTTGAAGACGCAACTAAGACCAAGAAAACAAAAGCGAAACTCACAATTAGACAACGGTTAAAGTTAATAAAGGATAATACAACAGTGGAACCAATAATGGCCTGTTACGTAATGCCGAGTGTATTAGCGTCGTTAGCCGTACAGAATTTGAATTTGGAAAAAGCATGCCGTGTCAACCTCAACTATAGTGCTGAAATATGCGACGCATTGTATCTGCGACAGACAGAAAACTACACATACTATGAACAAGAGGTGCAGAAATTAACGGCAAGTGTGCAAGCTTGGAAGAATGTTTTACAGACAGCTCTACCTGTACTATTGATTTTATTCGTTGGTGCTTGGAGTGACAAAACCGGTAGAAGGAAGCCATGCATACTCTTACCTATAGTAGGAGAATTTCTTACCTGCATCGGGTTCATAGTAAACACTTATTTTTTTTATGAATTGCCCGTAGAAGTTGCAGCATTGACTGAGTCTATATTTCCTGCGTTAACAGGTGGTTGGTTCACCAATTTTATTGGTGTTTTTAGCTACATTGGGGATATAACAACTGTAGAAGAAAGAACGTATCGAGTAGGCATTGTGAACCTTTGTATGTCACTAGGATATCCAATAGGCAGTGCGCTAAGTGGCGTCTTGTTGACCTGGGTGGGCTACTACGGCGTGTTCTCCATATCGTCATCACTGTACTTCTTTAGTTTAATTTATGGCTACTACTACTTACACGATCCGAAGAGAGATACTAAAGACAAAAATGTAAGTGTCATCTTTTTCTTTTATTCGATTTCTATGATCTTATTCAGTGTAAGTTATGTTGATACTCGTATTTAAGTAAGTCCCTACAAACATTTTAAAAATCAAATTAACTCTTCGTTGAATGCTTTTATGCTTCCGTTTCGTTACATGTATATCTTTCAAAAACGCATTTGTTTTATAGACGCAATTTTCGACGATAGCTATATATTCTATGTACCTACTAAAAATTAAAAATAGGTATTAGAATTATAAAGATCTCCCTCACCAGTTCGTTTAATATTCACTATCTCTATTCTATTCTATTCTATTTTATTCTAATTTATTCTATTCTATTTTATTCTAATAAAACTGAGCAAATAGAAGTAAACCGCTAATTACGTTGATGATAATCTAAAAGTTAAATTAATTACAGAGGACCAAGGGCTGCATGGGGCACTTGACCGAGTTCTTTGACGTGAACCTGGTCGCAGAGACCTTCAGGGTGGTCTTCAGAAAAGGGGCTGGAAATAGAAGAAAGCGCGTTTGCCTACTACTCATTGTGGTCTGCGTAATTTTTGGACCAATGCATGGTAACTTCTTCGTACCAACTTGACTAGCATAAATGAATCTTGCCCCCTTGTAAATCCGTTCGTCTCTTTTGTTTTACACTAGGTAGAAATAATGTTACCAAGCAACAAAAGTTGGGGGCCTATTATGGTTGCGATCAAATATTAGACTTGCCTTTAGAACAATAAGTCTGGTGTAATGTAAGAACTATAGCTGTGACTCCACGACGTCACAGTGACGTCCTCGGAAACCAATCAATAATTTTAAATGCAAAACGCCGAATTGTGTTGTTTTGGAATCACAGTCTGTGTATATGTTGCTTGGCCAAAAATATTTGTCATTTTGTTCGCAAGACCTTATCTAGTTCTAAATCAATCAATAACGCAGTAGATAAATTTGTACAAAACATCTCTCACTTTCTAACTAGCGGGTAAGTGCAAGAGTGACGGACGCCACATTTATCGACCGCAATAAGCGCGATCATAATAATTTACGGAGTCAGAATGTGCGCACGAGTTGTACCTAGTTATTGTTTACGTAGTCTACAATGAATGAGACGCAATAACAAAATTAAGATCTCTTAGTTATGCTAAAGGGCTAGCAAGAATAATACAAAGGAAAATGGTTCCTCATATTTTTTTCAAAAGTTTACTCTTCTATCTTACTGGTTGAATATAATCGTTAATATTTTCATTAATTACAGGTGAATTCACAGTTATGTATTTATTCGCGAGATACAGATTCAACTGGGACGAAGTCCAGTTCAGTATTTGGTCGACTTACAGTATCGTCACGAACTTAATAGGTAAGTGGCTTCTGGATATTATAAAGATTAGTTATCTCACCCAGGCAGAGATAAACAAGTTACTGTATGCGAGTTAGTAAACAAGTAATGAAGTAAAAAGATTAAGGGCACGTAAAAGTAATGATGTTTTTTGTTTATGCTTGACAGCACTTTTCCTTATAATAGCACCTTAATGTAGGTACCTAAAGTCGGTGTCAATTTAAATGAACAAAAACCAATTTACCACTATTACTTAATAGAGAGTATTTTTCTACTCGCGTACTATAAACCGCTAATATTGATAATAGTTAACGGTATCATAACACAACCTAAAGCGTAACCGAAGCGTGAAAACAATTCTACAATGAGCGTTGCCATGGTAATAACAGTTCTCTTATAACTATTCAAAAGATCAAGTGAGGTCTACACTTGGTAATTACTTTGATATTCAGTTTAAGATTACATTAGGTATTTAATAGGATTTGTTTAAATAAAATGTCATTCGATGAAAATTTGAGGTTATGTTATGTGTCAAATAGTACTATTTTGTTTACATCTTTGCCCACTTCAATTCACACCGATTTCAAATAATCAATGGTCGTCAAATTATCAAAAGGAACTGAACCCGAGGGCTTATTGTCTAACGCACTCGCAATCGCAACCGGCTTAAAAGTGGAGCAATTGTTTTCATATTGTATGCATCGATTTTCAAAATGAAAACGATCATGATTGCGGGAGCGTTAGACAATAAGCCCTCAGTTTCCTTCGATCAAATGTTTTAATACTGGCGGAAATTGCCAGTTTTACAGTCGCAAATTCTAGACGAGTACGAGTCGGACTCGTTCTGTTCCGTACCATTATTGAATTGTATTAATGCATAATTTTTAATGTTATTTTATTTTTATTATTTGTTGTTATAGTGGAAAAATTTCAACGGTTCATAACATACAGCCCGCTGACAGACAGACAGACGGTCAGAAGGACAACGGAGACTTACTAATAGGGTTTCTTTACTACCTAAAACGTTCTTTTTTTCAGGTACTCTTTTCTCCATAAGCCTATTCACAAATTATCTTAAGCTTGACGACACTATTTTGGGCATCGTATCGTGCACAAGCAAAATTGTGGCGTCTTTCGCTTATGCATTTGCAAGGAATAATTTGGAAATTTACTTAGGTAAGTCCATTTGGTAGTTTTTATTATCCTACTAATATTATAAATGCGAAAGTTTGCGCGTGTGTGTGTTTGTTTGTTACTCCTTCACGCTGCAACGGCTGGACGGATTTGGATGAAATTTGGAATGGAGATAGCTTTATACACTAAACACACAGGCTACTTTTGATCCCGGAAAATTTAAAAGTTCCCGAGGGAATACCGAAATCTTCGCGGAAGATGTCGAAGTCAAAGAGGCGGGCAGAAGACGGGTATTTATATATTGAGGATTTCCAACAGACAACATATGACAGGAAATCACATCTTACGCCAGTAAATATAATTATAAAAACTACGTTATGAAGTATGGCACCAAGAACTCGCTAACAAAGTTAAAATTTAATATGAACAGATCGATTTCAATGCGGTTATTTTAATTGGCAGCTAGTAAAATTGGAGTGGTGCTTAGGTTTTATGAAACTCGGCTGGGCTATTCAAGAGTTGTTAGCTCTCAAAGCAGAGGTTTGGGCGGTCGGTGCATTTACATAGCTACGGAACCCTAAAAAGTGAATTGAAATATGACGACATGCTCTTATCCCACCAGCGGGCTTAGTATGGTTGCATTTATCGCGTGACAAAATGTGGATAAAAAACGAAATAAATAAATGTATAATAACCTCCTTACTAATAAATGTTGAGTAACGGTGGTGTAGCTATACAATGTTTTGTCCTTATCTGTCAAATCCAAATGTCATAATGACACATAAGGACAAAACAAGGATTGTCGGGTATTACCGGGGGACGGGCTTAAACCGTTAGTTATTTCTCCCAGGGCCACAATCCAATGAATAGAGCTAGCTATACTTTTACCCCCTTACTGCCATTATTAAATTGACTTTAAAAATACTTATAGGATATTAGCATAGAAAGTATCCGACGTCCTTGACCCTTGTCCATGTAATAAACTACATTTTTGACAATTTTAATGAAAATGTTAATCCATGAAAACGGGACAAAAAAACACTGCACAACCATACAACTGTGGTCCTAACCGACAGCAATACTCTAATTTTCCTAATAACATTTTTCTAAAATATGATACTACTTACTGCTATTTTTTCTGGGTATATAATATTGTATGCCCTAAAATCGCTTGCTCTAAACTCAAGCTATAGCTAAAGCTATCATATTTTTAGAATAATTTCTGCCACAGTTCTATGGTTTTAGGGCACTTAAAGTATAGAAATGGATGAGTATTTTGCAAGCGTAGTGGACAGTCACCTTTTAACTGGAACTGCTCAAGCTCAGTTCCCGAAAACAGTAAGTCCGAGCTGGGAACTTCGCTTCCGCAGATGCACTCAAGTTATATATGTAACGGTTTAATTTCGAACAAGAATTAAAGTGGAATCAGGGGGTTAGCATGACGTACTAAGGTAGTTCAATTTAGGTTGAGAGAAAGGGACAGAGCTGTATAACTGCTATAGCTCTGTCCCTTTCTCTTGACCTAAACTGAACTGCTTCTGATCGCTGGTCGGAACTAGCTGGCATAGATCAGAAAACTGTCGTAATACCAAAAAAGGCGACTAACTCCAATGTAGTGGTCGAAGCATTCTACACTCTATTTGTAACCAAATTAAATTTAAAATGCTTCTATTACTATGGACTTAGACACCTTCTTGAGTATCACGGCGGAAAGCTACTTGGGTACTGTACGAGTATTTTCAGAGAATACTGAAGTGAAGGATAAGTTTTTAATTGCGATTATTATGATTTTTTTAAATTATACTGTTTGTTACAACAGATTCATTATTAGTCTTCTTTTCGCTGCTTATTTCGGATTTATTTTTTGTTTCCGCGTAGATTTCGGGAACTGTCTAATTTCGTACCATGTCCAATAATTAAGTTAAAATGGGTTCAGCGGATTAGCTGTGAAAGTGTAACAAAAAAACAAACAAAGAAATAAAAAACAAAATAATGTTAGTAATTATGGATGGATTAAGTTATCTGTTTCCCCAGAAAAAAGATTCATTTATAAGTAACAATAAACTTATATTTAAATTATATAAACCAATAAATTTTATGAAGATCAGTAAATACAAATCAAATTCAAAATACACTTATAACGACGTAGGTACAGTCAAGAGCACTAATGTCTATAGGCCAAATACAAGTACCTCTATATACACAGACATGAAATTAAAACATGCCTGTATGGGTAAAACTAAGTTTGTCTAAACAAGAATAGGACTAAAACGGAATCCGTCCAAAAACGAATCAGTGGAAAAAGAATGTGTACAATCAGGAATATGTCCAAAAAGGAATCAATCCCTCGATCCAGAGGCTCTACTTTGAAATCCGTAATTCGAACTTCGTCTATTGCTATCCCTTTTGCTCTCGATGCGTCACTAATTCGCAAGAAAGTGATGGGGAGATCCGAAGTTCGAATTACTGATTTCAAAGTAGAGCCTCAGTTTAGCAACCAGTGTTCAACCTAGTGGGTCTATGTTTAGTGATTAATATGAATATTATTTTTTCAGCGCCGTTACTTGAAATCCTGAACGGGACGTCATTTATAGCAATGCGATCTATAGCTACCAAACTAGTAAGCGGAGAAGAATTTGGTAAGTTACTTTTGTACTATTAAAGTTTTTTAAAACCCCTTTCAAAGTCACTACCTACTACAACAGTTTTTTGTTTTAACCATTTTCTTTTAATAATGTCTTATCGTATGGTCACGAGCGTTCATTTGGGACCCATTTCAAGAAAAATATGCTTGAAGTCGTCCATGTCATTAGAGATGTCAAGTTTGGCATTCGCGGCAGTGTGCTACAGGTGTTAGGTTGTGCGCAACCGCTAGTACTTAGTACGTCCGGACTTTAATTAAGCTACTAACTAAACAAAAAACAGTAAATTATATCAAACTACCTGTATCATCTGTTAGGCTTAAAACGATAAGTTTTTGCATTACATTTTAACAAACTGTTACTCGACAACCGTAACACATTAAAAAAGATTTTTGAAAAAAAAAAATGTGCCGTCATCTACAAAGACATGAATCAACTTCTTAACCTTATTGCATTGTAACATTTGTAACTTATATAACTACAACGTATAATGCAATAAATAATTGGAATTTAAATTTATAATAAGTTCAAAAAATGGATACATATTTTTGTAGTCAACTGTATTGAACATCTCCCATTTTCGGGTTGGGTCATCGTCCCTTTTCATACTATAATAATTTCGCCTTTGCGCTTCTTTTATTTCTGTTATTTAAAGATTTGTATAATGTAATTGTTTTAGTATAATAAAGTGTTAACAAAATTCGTACTTAATACCCGCTTGCAGTACTTTATATCTAATATTTCATCGCAGGCAAAGTGAACTCCCTTTTCGGCCTGGCCGAAGCCACCATGCCCTTGGTGTACGGTCCCCTGTACTCCCGCGTCTACATGGCCACTCTGAACGTCCTGCCGGGAGCCGTGTTCCTGCTCGGAGCTGGGATGACGTTGCCTGCTATTGCTATATTTGGGTATGGCTATATTCATTTATATCCTGAGTGGTTTTTGGGAAAGAAGAACTGGTGCATCGCAGGCTAAACTTTTATCAGTGTACAAACAATAGGTAACTAATATGCATGGATTTTTTATCGCATTTCTTAACAAAATATGAAAATACTGTTAAAGAGTGTTAGTGTTTTGCTTGAAAATATATCTTATATCTTGGTTATTTATACAGCTATTTAAACAAAAAAAAATCTCAACTGGTTGTTACATGAATCAGCTTTTATTGAAGCTGTGAAAAATAGTCACGAATATTCACTATTGAATATAAAAATTTAAGTTACAGTCTGTGAGCATTTAGAAGGTGATTCGCGTTTGTACTTCTCTCTCACTCGCTTTTCATAAGAGCGTATGTACAAGGACAAGTACAAACCTGAAGGACCTTTTAAAACTAAAACTTTAGTACAGTAAATCCAGATTGTTAGTAGTACTCGGCAGTCCATCGCTTTTAAAGTTACAAACATAACCGCTTTGCACCGGATCGGCTCAAAATGAGACATTGAAAAGTGAGCTTTGTTATTAGTACGATACATTTTATAAAGTTAAAGTGAAAACAGACTCGGACTTCGCGTCGTCCACTGCAAAATGTATCCTATAAACACAAATCAAAGCTGACTTTTCAATGTCTCACTTTTAGTTGATCTGGTACCGAGCGATGTCTGCGCCAACTTTTACACTCTCTCAGGCATAACAAATATTCTGTCTGATAGATGCCAAAGAGAGGTGTGGCAATGGACAACCGAGTACTTATTAATATTCGGTTTTACTGTACTTAGGCACCTAATAAAAACTTTTTCAACAAGTAAATAACATTGTACATTCCTGACTTTATCCTAAATAACCGCCATCCATCCAATTATGTCCCGAGATATTAGAGTATATCTTGTTAACATTATTCAGATGACTGATTTTAATACCGCTAGATTTCCGCAGTACTTACGTATTTCAAGCCTCGTTCGAGGGATTTTTTATTAAATATGTAATTACACGCGAAATTTACACAGCTACGTTTATGAACCTTATTTAACTTAAATTTTCAGATGGCTCTATTTTGAACATCAAAAAGAAAAATTGGAAACCAAAAAGGACGTCGAGAAATAATTATAAAGCATGACTGTACTATTTTTTTAATAAATTTGCTTACAGAAAACAGCGTTGCATTTTCCTTACAAAAAACTGAAGCTCCATTTTACATGGTAAACCATATTGCTTTTCGCATGATATGTTATTGTCATTGTTCTGATAGCCCTTATTTCCTTGACAATACTACAACATTGTAAAAACAATACTACAACATGTAAAATCAATATTGTTTTACCAAGTAGGGCCTCATTTTTGGACTATCACATGATTTAGTTGAAGGCGTTAAAATGATAAAGTGTATAGTACAGTCATCTGCAATAATATATTATCCAACATCGGGCGCAAAAATATCTGGACACATCTCTATACCACTCTGCGCAAGCGATGCGCGTCCCTGCTGAGCAGGGTATTGATTCTCTCAAAAGCAAAGGTGAGCGAACGCAGGAGTGATGTCCAAGCGGCGAGTTTAAGTAGTCCCGTCAAAGCGAACAAAACACATTTCAGCGCGTGTATTCAATTTGGCAGCATGGCTTCTCGAACGTATAAGGCTGCCTAATTGAGAATGCACGCACTAATATGTGTTTTGCTCGCTCTGACGGGACTACTTAAACTCGCCGCTTTGACTTCACTCCTGCATTCGCTCACCTTTGCTTTTAAGAGAATCAATACCCTGAGCAGAGTGCGCGCCAGCCGCAACAGCGTCCTGGCCATGATCGCCAACCGCCTGGATTGTCCGTACATGAATCACTGCATCAGTCTTCATGTACGGACCCAGGTGTAAACATTACATATATTATTCAATGTATCACTAACATAGATGTAAGCATAATCTCTTTTTTGTCACTAACCAAATGAATCATAGTTATTTGAAATACATTATTTGAATATTTGAATTTGAATTTATTATTAGAGGTTTAAGAGCGTGTCAGATGTGTTTGTGCACAATGTTGGATAATATTGGCGACTGTACTCGTATATATCTTATACCTATAAAACGAGTTGTATTTGTATTTAAATATTAGTAATCACGTTCTCGGAAACAGCTCTATCGATTTTGATGAAAAGGGGGAAATTAGGGGTTTACGAGGGCGAAAAGTCGATCTGTCAAGTGGCCATCTTCGGGAAAATTTTAAATCCGAGCGAAAATCGGTTTTTCAGGTGCTGATATATTAAGAGGATTGTGAAGTTAAAAAAATCATACAAAATGCGATAACGTTTCTCTCTCCTTAAACCTAGTCCGATTTTTACGATTTTTTGAATGTTGCAGATATCATGAAAAACTATGTCTGTACGTTTACTATCCAATAAAATATTTCTTAGAATGAATCAAATTTAAAAAAACAAAATTAGAAAAGTACAGACCTAGTTCTTTATAATAACTACAACATATTCAAAAATCGTGGAAATCGGGCTTGATTTAGGGGGTGAGAAACGTTATCGCCCGGAGCTAAATTTGTATGGTTTTTTTTTAAGACAGCTACATAGTTTTAGCGGCGCTTCACAACCCTCTTAAGGAGATAACAACAAACTACTGAAGTAAATAGTGTTGAATAGGAATCGCTCGACATGTTTCGGGCTCGTCCGGAGCTCCTATTCATGAGCAGACGCGGCCGCAGCACGACGAACACTGCGGGCCAGGTGCGAGTGGCGTGGCTGGCGAGAAACTACCCTCGTTTTCTTCATGATTTCTCTTTTCAAATGTAGGGTTGCACACAACACTAATTATATTACATTACATTAAAAGAAGAAGAAGAGAAGAAAAAGAAGAAGAAGACATTGGCTGAGAAAGCTGAATGTTGACTTATAAATCTTATAATAGATTATTATTATTATATGTATTCGCCTATTCCACAGATCACCATACCTACCATTAAATAAATAAATTACATTAAAAACTTCTATGTATACTACTACTAGACTATGGGCCGAGTTCACCAACAATTAAACGGACACAGTTAGCTGTTTAACGGTTGTCAAATGTATTGACTAACAGCTGATTAAGACTTAACCGTCTGTTAAATTGGTTGGTGAACTTGGCCCTAAATTGCGAATGCGCACCTAGTAACGGTTTATACATAGATCTTCGTTTAGTCGCCTACGGACAATGGAGAGAGCAAGTCTTCTGTTATTAAACTCGCCTCTCGCAATTCCCTACTTAACGGGCCTAGGTAAAATGTACTATTTATTACAGCATTCATCTTACAATGATTAAAGTAAACTTTTACTTGATGTCTTACTATACTTATCCAACTTCCCAGTCAATAAGTTGTACAGATAGCATTACTATATCTACAGTCTACACAGCCATCGCGTCAAATATATGTATACATAAACCTTGTTGTTAGTAGCATAGGGGCGTGTAGATATTTTTGGCGCCTTCGGAACGTGTATATATTAATATATTTGACTGTACAGTTAAAAGCATTAATATCTACTCAACCATCGCATCAAATATATGTATACATAAACCTTGTTGTTAGTAGCATAGGGGCATGTAGATATTTTAGGCGTGTTAGGAACGTGTATATATATTTATGACTTTGACTGTACAATGAGTAGAGATGTATTTATAGATGTGTTGTAAAATACGCAAAAACTGGCTAAATAATTCAATAATAACATACTCTCGTCTCGACTAGAGTTCGTCATCGTCAAAAATTCCCCTTGTTCCGTCTAGGTAACCGGGATTAGGTAACCAGTGATCTGTGAAGAATTTTTTTCCTCCCAGGCCACTGGTTACCTGCAAGGATTAAATTTTCCTTGTAGTAAACTGCTATTTTCGATAGTTGTCTGTAAAGAAAAAAAGTTCCTCCCAGGCCACTGGTTACCTGCAAGGATTTAGTTTTCCTTGTAGTAAACTGCTATTTTCGATAGTTGTCTGTAAAGAAAAACAGTTCCTCCCAGGCCACTGGTTACCTGCAAGGATTTAGTTTTCCTTGTAGTAAACTGCTATTTTCGATAGTTGTCTGTAAAGAAAAAAGTTCCTCCCAGGCCACTGGTTACCTGCAAGGATTTAGTTTTCCTTGTAGTAAACTGCTATTTTCGATAGTTGTCTGTAAAGAAAAACAATTCCTCCCAGGCCACTGGTTACCTGCAAGGATTTAGTTTTCCTTGTAGTAAACTGCTATTTTCGATAGTTGTCTGTAAAGAAAAACAGTTCCTCCCAGGCCACTGGTTACCTGCAAGGATTTAGTTTTCCTAAAATGATACTGTCAAATATCGCCTAGTGGCTGCTATACGGCCTCATCTCAAAAAACCAGTATTAAGAGAAATCGCCGATCAAAGTTTTGCGAGTTGAGTGTGCGGCAGAAAAACGGGTCTAATTCCTTAAGTTTTGGGTCAATAACTCTGTGGTTTAGGTTATTGTGTTATTCATTATATAGAGCTTCAAATCAATGTAATTATTTTTCAAGTATGCAAAGTTTTTAAAGTACTGGACTTCAAATATAGTCACTTCGTGTTGTGGCCATATCGCAGAAAGTATTTTACGAAATTTCGAGATGTGTCCAAAATCGCAGAAGAATTAAATGACGATAATAAGCATACTATCATACAAAAACACATTTTAAAATAATAAAATAAATGTAAAACACGAAAAATACTTATCAGATACATCATAATCATCTTAGGCAGAGTAACAACATTATTAAATGAGATAATCAATGTCTCGAAGTAAGTAGAGTCTGATACAGGAGCAGCATTCGTTCACGGTACGCAGTGAGGTTAGTTCCTCCCTCTGTAGCCCCGTAATATGGTCGCATGCAATTTTCATTATTTGATGTTGACCATCGCTTGCGGCGCACTAAACCACTGGTGGCGGGAGCCGTGCGCGGAGCAGGAAACCCCGCAGGCCCCAATTGGTCGCTCGACTCGCTGGTGTCGGGTGCAGTGGCGAACTCATCACCCGACGACGATGGCGAGGAGCTGAACGAAGCGGGCTGGGGTGGAGGGTGTGCGTTCGCAGAATCTGCTTCTGTTCTATACGTTCTTGATCTTGTTGTTAACCCTGTTCCTTATAAGACAGGTTTACCTAGTTTAGGGAACAGGAACCCAACTCCAAGCCTAGCCATATTCTTGTCTAGTACTAGATAATTTCTGTCTAGTACTGTATAATTATACTACAAAAATGTATTTACTTATGTACTATTCTGCCTATGCTTATACTTATATCTTAGTGATACAGTAATGTAAACTAGGCTACTCATGTAAATTGCTGAAATAAACGATTGATTGACTGATTGATTGATTGTTATCATGTTTTTTTCATGTCATGGTATTAAAGACGGCGATCTCAAGCAGTCAGTGAAGGAGCTCTTCTTCTGCCGCTTGACAAAAGTTCTTAACAGTCTTTTGTCGGAGGGTAATAAGGTGCACGCCTTCAATAGTTGGGTGATGCCACTGCTCACATACTCCTTTGGCATACTAAGGTGGACTCTATTGCTTAAATCACATCGCATGTTGCACCCACGCTCTTCTGTCATGAGATTGTACATCCCGAGGAAACGTGGAGGTCGAGGCATTTTAAATGCTTAGAATCTCCACAACCGCGAGGTGTGCAATCTCAGGGATTATTTCCTTGGCAATGAGTGTGGGATGCATCGTCATGTGGTTGCAGTAGACAGGAGCCTCACGTCTCTCTCCTTGGTAAACAAAAACTGGCGCAGACCAATGTTGTTGAGCACTGAAGACCACAAGAACGTATGGAAGAGCAAGGAGCTACACAGAAGCTTCTACCGGGCCCTAACAAGGCCCGACGTAGACTTTTTAGCGTCCGTGAACTGACTACGACTTGGTGATGCGCAATTGCTGATGAGGTCATAATGACGAACAATTCCCGGAAATATATTCTGAGGGGAGGGTCGACACTTCTCGAGCGTGCCGGTGCCCCGGTAAGTCCCTCAGACACATAATTTCCGGTTGTTCGCATTTGGCCAACGGCGAGTACTTGCACAGACATTAACCTCGTGGCCAGAATCATCCATCAGCAACTTGCTCTTCAACATGGTCTTTTTGAGTCTGAAGTGCCGTACTATAAGTACACACCGGCGCCAGTTCTCGAAAATGGTCGTACTACGCTCTATTGCGATCGATCTGTCATTACGTACAGGACTATTGTCACCAATAAGCCTGATATATCGTATTGACAGATCGATGTGACTTTTATTTCGTTTATATTTTGACGCATTCATTGTAATCACGGTCCCATTTAAGCACTATTTCCACTAAACGGCCCGCAAAGGATCGGAACGGAAAGAATTTTATGGTCTTTAAACGATATTAAATCATGTTCACAGTATTTTAAAGTCTATAACCAAGCCGCGCACAGCAACTTGACCGCGGGCGTCTTCCGCGACACGCGATCGTAGCCGAAAGTATGCTGCGACGCGCGATCGGCTTCGTCATAAATAGACAATAATAATTTTAATAGACGCGATCGGCTGTCGCCGCATCCGTCCGTATCCTTTCCGATCCGATGCGATGCGAGCCGTTTGGTGGAAATCATCCTTTACTGTTGTGCGATGTGGACGTAACTCAAAACTTTGTTCCGAACGTTTATGCTACACGGCCGCAACCCCGAAGTGGCCGTATTGCAGGTAAGGTATAGTCGATTTTTGGAAATTTGCATAAGGCCACAAGTGCATTAAGAGGCTTTAGAGGATAGTTTTCCTTATTTTTTTGAGTTAAAGTGGTAAATTAAACCCTTCTGACCACGAATCTGCAATAATATCAAAAATGAAAAAATTTGAGATGAGGCCGTATAGCAGCCACTAGGCGATATTTGACAGTATCATTTTAGGAAAACTAAATCCTTGCAGGTAACCAGTGGCCTGGGAGGAACTGTTTTTCTTTACAGACAACTATCGAAAATAGCAGTTTACTACAAGGAAAACTAAATCCTTGCAGGTAACCAGTGGCCTGGGAGGAACTTTTTTTCTTTACAGACAACTATCGAAAATAGCAGTTTACTACAAGGAAAACTAAATCCTTGCAGGTAACCAGTGGCCTGGGAGGAATTGTTTTTCTTTACAGACAACTATCGAAAATAGCAGTTTACTACAAGGAAAACTAAATCCTTGCAGGTAACCAGTGGCCTGGGAGGAACTGTTTTTCTTTACAGACAACTATCGAAAATAGCAGTTTACTACAAGGAAAACTAAATCCTTGCAGGTAACCAGTGGCCTGGGAGGAACTTTTTTTCTTTACAGACAACTATCGAAAATAGCAGTTTACTACAAGGAAAATTTAATCCTTGCAGGTAACAAGTGGCCTGGTAGGAAAAAAATTCTTCACAGATCACTGGTTACCTAATCCCGGTTACCTAGACGGAACAAGGGAAAAATTCTTAACAACTTTTATAGCATTAATACGACGACTACCTTTTCAACATTCACTGCGATGCTACTAAAACTTCTTCGCAAATTAGGCTTTATTACGTTGGTAAAGAGAACATAATAAAATGAATAAAAGGGCTAACATAGACTGGCTAGATCTTGAGTAAAGTGAATACCGCAGACTCCTCATTAACTTGTCTACGCCGGGTTTTAGTGCGGTAACCACGCTTTCACAAACCTCGTGCCGCCCAAGAAAAAAAACGCGAGATCAGGGTAGTGATTCTCTCAAAAGCAAAGGTGAGGGAATGCAGGAGTGAATGTCCAAGCGGCGAGTTTAAGTAGTTTAAGCAAAACTTATTTTAGCGCGTGCATTCTCTATTAGGCAGCCTTATACGTTCGAGAAGCCATGCTGCCAAATTGAATACACGCTCTGAAATGTGTTTTGTTCGCTTTGACGGGACTACTTAAACTCGCCGCTTGGACATTCACTCCTGCGTTCGCTCACCTTTGCTTTTGAAAGAATCACTACCCAGCTAAACGTCCAGTGTGCAATGTATAAGCCAAAACATGTTTATGTTCAAACTGTCCTGTACACTGTACAGTGTAATATACACTGTGCGTTTAGTTCATTTTTTATTTTTTAAGTCTGGGCGGTTATGCTAAGTGTCACTTTGTACAATGTGATGTACATTGGGCGGCACGAGGTTAACGGGACAGAACAGAAAAAACGTTTTCAACACAGGTTTTCAATATTGTTGACATTTTACGTCAAAAAAACCTGCGCCATAACTCTTATTTAATCTGTGCCTACGCCTAAAATCAAAATACGATCTATAATATTTTAAATATTGACAGGGTAACTAAAGCGCGCTAATTAATAATTTAGAAGAGAATTGTTAATAAAAACACCTACTTAACAGATTTTTTAAAATATTTGAACCTTCTAGATGTCTAGATATTTATGACTCAATCAACCATAAACAACTTTTTTATAAATCTAAAATGAGTTTGCGCTTGACCATAGGGCTTATTGTCTAACGCACTCGCAATCACGATCATTTTCATTTTGAAAATCGAAGGCTTGTCTGCATACAAAATGAAAACAATTGCTCCACTTTGAAGCCAGTTGCGATTGCGAGTACGTTAGACAATAAGCCCTCTGAGGGCTTATTGTTTATGTCTAACGCACTCGCAATCACGATCGTTTTCATTTTGAAAATCGAAGGCTTGTCTGCATACAAAATGAAAACAATTGCTCCACTTTGAAGCCAGTTGCGATTGCGAGTGCGTTAGACAATAAGCCCTCTGGACTGATTTAGTTTATATTTGTCACATGGGCTAATTCATATCTCGAATCTGCGAGGAATGTTTTGTACGTTAATCTTAAAAAATGTGATAGCTACCGAGGGATAAATAAGGTCAAAGTTCCGAGCAAAATCTAATTTGCATACAATAAATTCAAGAACATGCGACGTAAACAACCCAGCGGTTTTTATTACAAATACTTTCCGTATTATAATAATATTCATCTTTAGAGGGTCGTCATGGTAACCCTACCTTAAGGGCTCGTTCCGAAACTCGAGTCATTTTAATTTGACGCTCGGGCATTGAAGGCGTTTGCGACAAACTCCCTCAAGAATTGTGAGTTCCAATTAAATAGTGAGTAGGAAACTACACTTGGATTTTCTTGATACTTGTTCTAGGATGAACAGTTACCTAAATCTTAACTAGTAATACTTAGGTGTTTATTTTCTTAGTCGTTGGCGAATTCATCAGTTCATGGTCTTAAAATCTCTCGGAATATAAAACGGATTCATGTTGCAAACAGTTACAATTAAAGGATTTATAATGTAAGTTGTAAACTTTCCTTTTATTCTTAAAATTTGAAGTTTTACACTAATCTAGTTATTTTACATCCAGTTTTTAAAAGATAGTTAGTGTACTTAAGGTGACTACAACCAATATATTATAGTTGTGTAGGGAAAAGACAGAATAAAAAAGACTAGCTTTCTAAAGAATTTTTAACGGTTTATTAAATATAGATGAAACTTGCTAGGAAATGAAAGATCACAAATGGATGAACGTAAGCATTTTTTCTCTTCAAAGTAATGCTTAACCAAGCGACAGTTTCACAACCATGTACCCTTTCAAGCTAACAACATAAAACGTTAATATAAGCGGTTGCTTTCAACTCGCAGACTCTTAAAACAGATCCCGGAGTTGAAAAGTGCACTCGGCTCCCGGTTCGTTAATTTGAGAATAACCACCGCGGTCGAGGATGCGTCACGCCTTTTTGTTTCATTTCCTGCTACGAGTTTACTGAAGTACAGATGTAGTAAATAATTTCCCATCGTTTTTTGTCGGATAAGTTCGTATCTATATTGCTTTCTCTGTTGGCTTATTGATGAGTTTTGAAGCTAATGAGAAAGCAACATAAATACGAACTTATCCGACAAAAAACGATGGAAAGGAATATTAAAAGGATTATTCACATCTGTACGCCAGTTCTAAGGCAATGGGTACAAGGTTCAATGTGCTGTAGTTTTTTTATTAGATCTTTTTTATTGCATGGAGAAAACAAATGAACACACAGGCCACCTTAGCAATGGAATCTGAGACCCATGGTTACCAGAGTTGGCAATTTGCTATCTTTAGATTGTACCTCTATGTTCTCAGACCAGACCCACCTATCCTCAGATTATCTTAGTGCTTGATTAACTCCTTCAAGCCCTAAATAAAAAGGATGAGTCATGATGAAGAAGTCATTGTTTTTTTTATGGTTTATGGTCATTAAAGTACTATTGTCTGTGTCTGCCATCATTATTTTTAGTTAGAATATTATATTTTAGGTCAAAATTATCGCAAGACATAACGTATTTTTTAAGACACTTACTTTTTCTGGATTTTTTTATATCAAACACAATCTACCCTAGACTTTTAGGACACTACACTAACCCCGTGAGGCCCAACGTCCTAAATTTAGGACATTTGTCAAAGTGACTTTTGACTTTAGTTGATTGACACAAGATTCTTTTTCGAACTAACGAAATTTGACGTGGGCCTCACGAGGCTAAGTGCGGTAGGCACAACATGTTTTTTTCTCTCTCTGTTGCTGTCCACACACGTTCCATTTGGTTCTCTGTCGTTTATTCTAAATATTTCTGGTCGAATTCCCTTCCCAAATTTAAATTTAAATTGTAAAGTCATTTCTCGCAGTATGAGTTTGCATTTTACTTTCAAAAGTCTAACCTTACCTATTCGAGGTAATAGCAATTTTAGTATTCAAAAAATAAAACCATAAAAATACGGCAAAGACATTGGGAAATCAAAATTCGTGCATAACCTAAAATATTTCGGACAAACAGCAGACACCGGTTTTAAACACCATTTATAATTATCATTCTAATTTACGCAATCCACCTTTAGTCTACCATTTTATCTATTTACATTCATAGTCACTTACTCTTTCACTTGTGTTCAATCGATGGCAGTTCTAGCAAATTAAATTCCACACCAAATGCAAGACACCGACGCCCGGTAACCAGCTCCAAACAAAGATTGAATGTATCAGGATAAATAGCTGCTCCAACGAGTAAATATCGCCGAATAAATCCGTAGAACGGCTTAAACAATAGTGCTTGAGAATCGACGAGGTAAATCACGGTTACGGCGAGTATTGGGAGAATGTAGGATTAAATTTTAAAAGAATACCTGCCGAAGAAAATAATTGAAGGTAAAAAATGTGCGACATTCTTATAAAATGGGAGACATTCTATAAATTCAAGATAAGTATTTCTTGATGAAGATAGATACTCTCCATTAATATTTACCTTTCCAATGACAGATAACCAGGTCACTAAAAACCTTTCCATGTCTTGCTTTTGGATTTTGGATTTATTTTGAATAAAAAGTAACTAAAATAATATTTCCTGACAATAACGCCACAGATGTAATATGTATGAAAAAATACAATTCAAAAAGTAATTCTAACAGATTCACAACAACCTTTCCTTCAATCTGTTTTACATGACTTACAATGAAAAAGATCGTTAAATCTTTTCCACAGTTTTAACGTTTCTTTTAAAACTAAGTAAAAAATAGTGTTTTCATCCACGACGCACTGCGAGAATAATGGCCGTTGGGGCAAGATGGTTCTAGAGTGGCTTATAGAGACTGGATATTTCCAGCATTGGATGTCTTTCGGCTGATAATGATCACAATGTTGACACTTACGCAATCCTACAACGTAACATTAAGTTATATATTTTGGGTCAAAAGATTATATATTAAGTGTGGGCAAATAACATAAAAAAACGATAACATGTCAAAGGCAATATGGTTTTATCCAGGAGAATAGAGGCTCTGGTTGGCCAAGTTTATACCCGACCGGGCAAAGCCAACACGTTAGCATTTGGACCGATTTTAGTAAATGGGATGTCATAGGTTTGATTTGCCAAAAACTTGTGCGTGTTAGATTGTTTTCTTTATTATTATTACATATGAAACATTCTAATTATGACTTAGGGCTCAATTAATTAATCTAAGTATGTCTTTTGAGATAGAGACATTGTCGTGTGGTTCTTATTATTACGTTTTATGATTGAGAAATGACCTTCTGCTGGAGTTTCTTGCGGCGCTTGTTCTCCTCACTGATGGTGTTGTCCGAAGCGCTAGTAGATTCACTCCATTCCCCCCCCCCCCCCCGCGTGTGGTCAATTTACTGAATAAATATTTTATTTTTTTGTAACAAAGTCGCTTTCCCCGTCCGTCTGTCTTTATATCTTTCTGTCTATCTGTATATCCATTAACCCCTTCTTAACCACGCAACGGATTTTGGTCCGGTTTTCACTATCTATTAGATCATTTTTCACGAAAGGTTTTTATGCATATATTCTGGGTGGTACAGAAAAGTCCCGTAAAGCAAACCAAAGCAAAGGCGCTAGGCCGCTAGGTATATTATAAAAAATATACGGATGTGTCATCGCCAGTTGGGTTCCAATTATTAAACTTCTCAATTATTAAAATCGATATCCCCAATAACACCAAGTTCGGGCTCCCCAATCTTAAACGAAGGTGTTAAACTCGCGTTCTATTAATAAAACTCTCGATTACGAACCAGAGTTATCATCCTATTAATTTTGTGGAGCTTTCATCATTACCGTTCCCCCTTTTAATTACGTTAATGAATAAGCGAAAATTACCTTTTGTATTATTCCAAAACCCCTTTATGTGGCCCCGTTCGCCATCTTAATGAGGTTTTCAAATTTCAAAGGCTGTTTTGAAAATAATTAACGATCTTGGGTGAATAATACCCGGCGTGGTGTCAGTTCATGTCATTGATCCTTTACACCCACACACTCTTTAATGCTGTTTCAGCAAAATGATCCCATCCTTTTCCTTTTTGTCACGTTGGACAGAGATGACGTTACCAATTTTGGTGAAGAGATTAATGGAAGCTCAAATTACCGATGTATCGGGTCGATTGAAGAAATCTTAGTTTATTTAAGAAGCTTTTATTTAGCTTACTTATGGCCGGTTCTATAAAGGTCCGTTAATAAATATGTCAGATCAAATTTTAGTAACTTCATACAACTTTTGACATTCCTGACCGAAATTTGATCTAACGGATCTTTATAAAACCCATCCTTAGTCATTTGGATTCGAATTTTGCATCTATTTTTGAACCATTTCTTGTTATTGTAATGGACCCAGTACCCCAACGAAAATGTTAAGCACTTTGGTGCACTGTCATACTAAACCTCAAACTGAACATCAAATGCCAAGTATGACAATAACAATGGCAGTCACAATGACAAGGTTCTAAGTACGCTCAACAATTTTATTGGGTGACTGTACATTTGAAAAGGTGGCAACAGGATCTCCGCTATAATACTAAACGTAGACCCATCAAACTGGGATTCTCTACTAATTCAGAAGTGGGACTACATAACAGAATATTTTACCATCACTAAAAATTACAAAATAAAATAAATGTTTGAGGGCGGCCACATACGGAATTACGATTCAGAATTCCAAAGGCAGCTAAGTGCGGTCACATACATTCGTTTAGTATGGATTAGCTGCATTAGGAACTCCGAATCGAAATTTCGAAACGGAATTCCGCAACGGAATTCCGTATGTATGAGGCCGCCCTAAAAAAACAAAAAGCTGCCTTAAAAATGCAAAAAACTTACTATGCCTGGCCAGTGACATTATTTTTCATTGAATTCCTAATTTAGGTCATACGCATTCGAAAAAACAAAAGTTATCTCTCCTGTGGTCAATAGTTAAAGGCTTGTGTGCATATAAAGTTATGTTTTTATCTGATAGGACTAAAGCAGACCTGACCCCGTTTATGTGGATATGGGTAAAGCCAGAAAATTAGGCATTCAAAACGTTAACTTTGGGTATGTCCACAGGAAAGACGTTAACCTAAATCTGCGTTTGACCCATTTGCGCTACGGTGAAAAGTATAGAAAGGTTCAAAATGTGCCTTCTTCAAACCGACTCAGAAACAATTTTATCTCTTAGGTAAACTTATTAAATATTTCATGCCCCTGAATCTGCCTTCTTTTTTTCGTATTAGCCTCCATAAAACGCAAAGAACCAATCTCCTAAGCTACGATTCAACAAGTTTTTCTTTAGTGTCTCCTGTTTTGCATTTCAAAAGGCACTTGAGTGGTTCTCTGTTGTTAAAACGTTTTAGTTTGTTTAACAAATAGCAGTTAAAACTCACTTAGGGGTAATTTTGTACAGAATATTTCTGGGGAATGGTTTTATTTCTTTTTTTGCTATTGGTAGGTGTTAAATGTAACTTTCCTACCGCCCTATGTATTAATAGTATAACTGCCGCACTCAGAGACGTCAATTAAATTTAATGCTTGATTAAAGTTGCTACTGTCACTTTCTCTGATATAGCAATAGAATAAGACAACACGTCACTAAACAAGCATTAAATTTAATTGACGTCTCTGAATGCGGCAGTAAGATACAAATAGGAAACGACCTTCACCGGGCCGTTTAATTGATTAAAAATATTTTATGTCAAATGTAATTATGTTAAGTAATATATAGCGAACACGTAGGCTGAAAAGAATCAGTCCAGTATTTAATTATTTTAAAATATGAAAATGCATTTTTTTTAAATTGCAATTGCTTGTTTATTTGACAAATTACATAATAATCGAAAGTATGAAGCCTAATAGAATATGCAAACGTTAGGTTGACTATTATATCCCAGGTAGGCAGGTATAAACAGGTAAGTCGGTAATAAAATTTATACCAAAATGAAGATCATTTCATTGCAAATACGGTTATATAGAGTAGTTTGCGAAAAATCTGTCTAAATTCCGATTGTCGACTTTAAAAAAACGAAATATTGCTGCATCCAGTGCGATAGAAGAGGACGCAGCTTTGCAGCTTCAGCATCATTATTTCGTTATGAAAAATGTAGATATATTTACTAAGAAATTCAGAAGATTCATTTATTATGTAATTAATGTATTCTCAGCACTAAAATTATTAAATTCTTCATTATATTTTTATTTAAAGCAGTCATTTCGCTTCGTAGGCAGGGTCACACTATTAACTAGGCTACTCGAGTCAAAAATATGCGAACGAAAAGAACCGATTCTTTCATCATAAATAATTAGTGTCAGTCATAAATGGATAATGTCGTAAATCATAATATTAGGAGATATTATTATTTGTATGTACTGTTTCCGGTGGTTATTTATGACAAAAATCATACAAAATAGATCCATACATTTTAATGCCATAATGTATTATTTTCAACATGCCATTAAACGTTATAAATATAAAATGTATGACTTTTGATAACTATATTCTCTAACGTTATAGATCAATAATGTTACAATTATTGAGCAGTGTTATTAAACAAATTTCTGACTTTCGATAATTATGAGTAAATCAATACAATAAGTATGTGGGTGACAAAGACTTCCAATTGATTGATGTTACAGTTATTATTATATTGCACACTTTTTTTATAAAACAGTCAAAGGTAACATAAATTGGTAAAAGCATTAATCTTCCCAAAGGGACCTTCCTTTTTCTATCATTTGTTACAATAATAATGCTGTCACGAGACAGGAAATACGTAAATCATGCTGTTCCATAATTAGAGAGAATGTTTCCTGCGAGATTAATAAGAGGTTTCATCTCTTTATTATATGGTATATATTAATACTTTACTTCTGGTTAAATTCACTTGTAGTTAAAATCAAAATATCACACGTTAAATCCAACAATGACCACTATGCAAAAACATACATACATACATACCTTCACGCCTGTAATCCCAGAGTGGGGTAGGCTGAGCTACAGAGTTACCAACAACTCTAAAAAGTTATTGATAATTCTGTAACCACATTTTGCACAATTAGGCTAGATGTTTACCAACGTATTAGTGACAGGTTGCAAGCCCATCGCCTAACAATACTGCAAGCCTTTATTCCCTTGGTCGCCTCTTACGATATCCACGGAAAGAAATGGAGTGGCACTATGCAAAATAGAATGTAATAATTATTTTTAACTGCATTAATGTCATTATTCAAATAGTTTTTTTCGTAATTTAGTGTCACTGTTGAATGTAACGTGCGATCTTGTAGTTAGAAGATATATAATATGAAATGAAATATTATTACCTTATACGGCAGTTTATCCGGCTAAGATCGAAGAAAAAGCCGAGCGGTAGATACTACAGTGTGTATATTCTTTGTTTAAGGAAACCAGTGCAATATTTCTTGAAATCTAAGAACGTTTAAAAAATCTTAAACTGTTCTCCTTGAACAAAATAAGGCAGAAACATTTATTGTTACAAGGCTTTATTTAACTTTACATGTTTGACTGTCTGTATGTTTAGTTCCAATCATACAAATAAATTTTCAACCAGTTTATAATTGGAAATATTGGAATAAGCTATAATTTGTAATAAAATTAGCAATTTATTATGGTTGGGCAAAGCAATACATACACAAATGAAATTAAACATTTTGACTTTGAATTAAAATAAGGATTCTTTTGTTTGATTTCAATAAACTGACGATGACAATATAAAAAAGTACAGTAACAAAAACTTGTCAACATGAACATTTTGACAATCAATCTCGCCATCTCATTTCCCCATCAATATTCCTGCACCAACTCGATATTCGTTCCTATAACTGACCACAAATCGTTCAAACGTGCAACGTGTTCGTAGAGCACCAATTACCGATATCCAGGTGACCGCTTCACTCATTTACCCCTTAATTACACAATAACAACAATCAAAGGCATTGCAGACATGAACAAATAACGGTGGAAACGAGGAAATATCGCAGGTTGATTGCTTTCAGTGCCAGGTTTCTTGTTTTCAGCGCAAATTGGACACGATGTTGAGGTGTTGGGGCTAAATGTTTTATGTGACGCGTCAGCGGCAGGATGCGGTGCAGTGTTGTAGCAAAGATATGGGTACTGTGTAGGTGAACGGTGAGGAAGCGGTCTTTGTATGATGTGTGGAAAAACTAAAAAAACAATGATTCTGAACAAAATTGACGCAGATATGTCAAGATGCTTGGGTGTCCTTGTCATTTACTGTGTACAGAGCATCTTTTTGACGACGCGCTGGCCTAGTTGGTAGTGACCCTGCCTACGAAGCTAGCGGTCCTGGGTTCAAATCCCGGTAAGGACAGATATTTGTGTGATGAGCGCGAATATTTGTTTCTGAGTCATGGATGTTTTCTATGTATTTAAGTATATATTTATCTATATAAGTATGTTTATCGTTGTCTAGTACCCATAGTACAAGCCTAGAGCTTAGTTTGGGACTAGGTCAATTGGTGTGACATTGTCCCCTGATATTTATTTATTTATTTATTATCTGTGTGTGTATTGTGAATACGCAGGTCCGAAGTTCGGAGGACGCCGTTTGTATGAAGTACTAGAGGACGCTCGCGACTTCGTACGCGTAGAATTAGTTTCCCGCTACTCCCCCCATTTCTTCCCGTAGGGGGTCGATTTTCGGAAAATCCTTTCTTAGTGCTCACTTATATCATGAAAGGAACCCATGTACCAAATTTCAAGTTTCTAGGTACAGTAGTTTCGGCTGTGCGTTGATATGTCAGTCAGTCAGTTTTGCCTTTTATATATATAGATTTTTAGTTAAAATTACGAGTCCCGAAATTTGTTATTATATTATTTTTGGTTTGATTCTGGATACTCATACCGCAAATCACGTTTATTAGGCTAGGTTAGGCAAGACTACTTCCAAATTTAAACTGGTACGGCGATGTATTTTTCGGCAAATGTAAAGTTGGGAAATGATTCGACTAAGTATATTTCGCTCAAAACGGCAAAGACTCTTACGTCGAGCACGATTATTTTCTTTTCTCATGGAGTAAATCACGTTAACGTTATGTCATGTAGAAATTGTAACTATATGGCGATTGGAACAGTATTTAGCACGTTGGCGTTGACTTTCATAATCATAGTAGTAAAGGTGACGTATACTTAAAATAATAATGTAATCTTGAGTCTGTTTTAGGAAATCGTGCTGCAGATAGATTCCGTAGAAGGCAAATTGAAAATGTAAAGATTATTTGAAATGTTCGTGCAAGGATAGATAGATAGAGGTACCGTTTGTTCACTTCAATTTAGAGATATTTGAAAACAAGTACAAAAATAAAAAAATAAACATTCCTGTATTAATTTAGGTTTTTTTTCTTCTAGAATATGTATCTATTTGTAACACTTGATCACGATTGTTATAACTTCCAGGATTGAATAGTTCAACCAGGATTCAGGTGGATTTCAGGATTGAGTAAAAAGTGACACGGAATTAAAAATCATCAGCAGCTTTCATACACGACTGACTTTGATACGCGTGGCAGTTCTGTCACATCACTCACGACTAGGCGTAACATAGAGTGACAAGTGACATTTTGCTGTAACACGGCACATTTGCTCTTATGACATGGAGGGGAAAACGTAAATAAATGCAATAGTAGTTACATTTGTAAAAGTTACTCCGGTTCTTCATAATTTTTCTCCTACTACAGTTATCAATTAAAGTTTTTTTAATGGCTTGGAGAAGAAGGCTAGCAACTTCTTGGTAAATGGTAAGTATCTAAGTATGTGGTAAGTAGGATCTGTGACCCATAGAGACACCCATTCTCAAGACTTCAATCTTAAGATCACAAATGTGTTGCCACCTTGAGGACTAAGGAGGAAAGCTTCTATGCCAGTCATTTCATCGGTTGTATTTTTTATTTTCTTATAATGTTTATTTTCACCTTTTTGTACGTAAAACAAGTACTTTTATGCCCTTACTGACGTGACCTTAGACGTGGAGTAACCATGGAGTAGCTAAGCCATGCTTTGTCCTTATCCGTCGAATTCAAATGTCACAACGACAGGTAAGGATTATTTATTTATTTTTTATTTATTTATTTAAATAATAGTTACACAGCATAACAGTATAACACTACAGCACTGTGAACTACATACACAATGTAAATAAAAATTAAAAAAGACAATAAAAATAATAATAAAAACATAATAAATGACATGACATTATAGACGTATAGATTATTTACACCAAAGAAATGCAGGCATCCATCTTCTCGCATAACTTCAAACATTCAGTACACACAATCTTCCATCCACTGGCAAATACATCACAATCAGGGGCAGACTCGACAAGCGTGTTCACCAAATGTAAGGCGTGAACCAGTGGTGACTTAGTGCGAGCAAGAGTGCGCGCCGCAGGCGCCGCCAGCAGGTGGCGGCAACGTGGACGGAAGTCAAATTTTGTCATTGAGGGGACGAAAAGACGTACCACCTGCATCACCAGTTCCAGACAGTCCGAATCTCCTCGCAATATACCGCTAGCTAAAGTCAGTAGTCCGTAATTTCGCCTCACCTCAAGAGAGTTAAAACCTAAGACGCCTAGCAAAAATTTCGTAGGGTACAAAAAAGGGTAGTACCCATACGTTTTTTTATACAAAAACCGCAAGAACGCCTTCTGTACTTTCTCCAAAAGCAAGACATAAGTTACCTCGTGAGGGTTCCAGACCACAGAAGCTGCCTCAAGTTTGCTTCTGACTAGAGCAGTGTAAAGAGTTTTTATAGCCCTGGTATCTGAAAAATCCCTAGCGTTTCGAATAATGAATCCCAACCTTCGATAGCAATTTTTAGCAAGCGCTTTCATGTGTTCGTGAAAGTTGAGGTGCGTATCGAATATGACGCCCAAATCACGAATAGAGGTGACACGGGCTATAGCTTCCGCACCCAACAAGTACTCCGCGTGCATGGGATGACGGGCACGACTAAAAGAGACCACGGCACACTTGGCTGCATTAAAAAGAAGCCTGTTGTCGAGACTCCACTGATGTACCCGGTCTAAATCCTTCTGCAACGAAACACAGTCTGACAGTTCCTGCACGCCGTAGATCAGTTTTAAGTCATCGGCATAAAGTAGGCATCTAGAGTGCTGAGGAACCGAAGCAAGATCATTAACCATTATGCCAAAAAGTAATGGGCCTAAAATTGAACCCTGGCTGACCCCAGACCGAGTACTGTAGGTCTCGGAGACAAAGCATCCGTGTTGCACGTACTGCTGTCTGTCGCGCAGATAGCTGGCGAAGAAACGAAGCAGCTTTGGCGAAAAATCGATGTCGCATAACTTCACCAAAAGCACGTCGTTATCCACGCGATCAAAGGCTTTTTTAAAATCAAAATACAACACATCAACTTGTATCCCCTTATCCAAGTGATCTGAAATGGAATCAACCAGGGTTATGAGGTTCGTTTCGACTGATCGCCGGGACCTGAACCCGTGCTGTGAGTCACTAAGGTAAGGCTTTATTTGAGGAACTAGAAGTCTATTTACGATAGTTTCAAACAGCTTAGCAATCGAAGAAAGAATGGCTATGGGTCGGTGATCATCCACGCAGTCGGTATTATTAGCCTTCGGGATAGGCCTCACTCGTGTGATCTTCCACAGATCAGGGTATTCCCCAGTACACAGAGCTAGGTTGAAAATGTGAAGAAGCGGGGGTATTAGCCACTCTTTGCATCCTTTAAGGATAAACGCTGGAAAGCTGTCCGGGCCTGGCGAACTTTGCGGCTTAAGTCGGGCCAGGCCAGTAACCACATCATAAAAGGTGATTTTATGGATGTGGACATAATTCGCCGTACAAGTTCGGTCCTCAAGAATAACCTTTTCGTGGTTTAGAAAAGGTTCACGGGGTAGAAATATACTCGAAAAGAAATCAGCGAACACCTGAGCCACCTCTCTGCCCTCGTATACCTTCCCCTCATAGGTAAACTGGGATTCGAAGCCACCCTTGGACTTAAGACTACCAATATGTTGCCAGAAGGCGCGAGGATCGCAATTAATCTTGGCTTGAATGTGGTGAATATAGTTGTCATAAGCCAGAGATATTCGAGATTTAATGTCCGCCCTGAGGTTAGAAAAAATAACATAAACGGCGCGATCTCCAGAGCGTTTCCACTGTCGATGGAGACACGCTTTCTTCTTAATGTCTTTTATTAAGTCTGCTGAGAACCAGACTGGATAAGACCTGCATGGTTTGCTAGACCTATTCTTCTTGGGTATACATAAGTCAAATATACCATAGACTGAACGGTAAAAGAGCCCTACAGCAACATTGACATCCCAAGACTCCAGCACGTCACACCAAGATACTTCATAAAAAAGGCGGTAGAGAAGCTCATAATCACCTTTGGCAAAGTTCCAGTCACGTCTAGAGTCCACATTACTAGGCTCAACAAATACGGGGTTACGCACAACTTCCGCAAGCAAAGTTATATCAAGAGGAGGATGATAAGCGTCACGATGAGGAACTAATCCACCTCCGTTCACCTCACCGACCCTTACGCCACGGGTTCCCTCTCGCACGAGCACCACATCTAACACTCCTCCAAACGCATTTAAAACACCATTCGTCTCTCGCAGATTACAAACTGTACTAAAATAGCAATAATAACTTAAAATACTAAAGGATGTATACTTAGGGTTTAAATTTAAATCGCCGACAATTAACACCACACCATTAAGAGAGTCAATAAACGATTCTACTTTATGAAAAAAGCGCATATAGACATCATCCGCACAATTAGGTGGAATGTATACGACGCACATATGACAGACACTTTGATCAACCAAGAAGGATACCCAAAGGTCTTCGCCATCCGCCGTCTCCAACTCAGATCTGCGTCGCAAGACGATGCCTGGCCGCGCGGCCATAAATATAGCATAGCTACTCCAAGTTTATTCCACGTTTATAAGTAAGGTCATTTGTATTTTCTCGGCTGAATGGCTATCTAATCTTCTCTTACAGGTGAGCCCTTTCGCATACGCTTCGAGACTTTAAGATCTTTTGTGACCCTCTTACATGTTCAGATGTTCGAATTTGCAGGTTTCCTTACGATGTTAATCCATCCCCGTAAAAGCGTAGTGTAGTTAAGTTAGAAAAACTCATTGGCTCATGGTGACCTAAGCAACTAGGCCACAAACGCTCTAGACCAACCCGGGTGCTACAATGGTAAATTCGCCTTTCATTCAGTACTCTAACTGGAAAAGACTTATTTGTACCGGAATTTAACCCGAACGCGGCAAAAAATGTTAAACATATAGTAATAATCAGAGGGACAATCACACACCAATTAATCTAGTCCCAAACTAAGCTCTAGGCTTGTACTATGGATACAAGACAACGATATAACTACTTATGTAGAGAAATAAACACTTAAATAGATAAGTAGAAAACGTCCAAGACTCAGAAACTAATACTTGCGATCATTTTGTATTTGCCCATACCGGGAATCGAACCTGGGACCGCTAGCTTCGTAGGCCGGTTAACTACCAACTAGGCCAAGGGGTCGTCCGCGACAAATGGGACTTGGTAACAGGATGAACTACTATAAACACGTACCGTAAAATGTGCCTAATTTGTTCCACGGGTAATTACGCTCCATGATTATATTGAGGTAATCTGTATTGTAAACCATTATATTGCTTTCATTCACTGCGTGGCTGGATGTATGCATCGATTATTTTTAGAAAATTGGTCATCAACCTTAACTTATAAGTAACAAACGAAATAGTTACCATGGAGCATAGTTACCCATGGGGGAGCAAAGTAGGCACATTTTACGGTAGCAACACTTAGCAGCAGTATTCCTGGTTTAAAAAGTACCTACACATACTGTCTCCCGATGGGGTAGGCAGATTATGGAACGCCAGGTGCACCGGTCGAAACCACGGTCGGAACATACAACTTTCGCCTCCTCTTAATTCATCAACCTCTTCATCATACGTCGGTATCGGGTGCTTTTGAATTGGCCACTAAAAAATCAAAATTCAAGATTCAAAATATTTATTCAGTAGGTACATTGGCCACATGAGGGCTCTTTTACACGTCGGTAATGTGGAGTGAATCTAATAGCGCTTCGGATCAGTACAGTCGCCAGCAATAATATATGATCGAATTAGAATCAAAAACATCTGACACGTCCTTATTACTAGAAGCATGAGAGCGTGTCAGATATTTTTGAGTCCAATGTTGGATTATATATTATTGCTGGTGACTGTACATCGGGCCTCTATTCTTGGTGGTAAAAACCATTACCGTCTTTGACCTGTTATCGTATTGTCAACGATTTGATAGCTCTTATTTACTTGACAATAATGGCGACCGAGTTAAAAACAATAACCAAAAATCTTAACAAAGTACAATGTTGTCAATTTCACTCCAAACACTGGCATTTTACCAAACTATTGCCAAATGGACATAGTACGGCCATATTCACTCACATCATGCGCAAAATGTCCCCGACCGCAGTAAAGGCCTGGAAAGCTTTCAATTACCTCCAAAACGCAGGCATCGCATCACTCCCCTTCATCAATGTCCAAACGTACACGGAATAATGAACACCAAAGGACAAAATTTCAACAACCAATATGGCGTGGTGTATATAGGTTGCGCTGAGCTTGAAGAGATATCAACGGTAAACGTCATTGTTCAATTACTATTGACGACACTTTAGCCTAATTGGTAGTGATCTCGCCTACGAAGCTATACTCGAAAATCTAATTCAAGACCAAAATCCTAACCCCAACGGGAGCACATTCGCAATATAGTAAAAAATAAAATTACCTTTTGGCCTTCTTGGTTGTTGTAAATTAGTATCTTATATGAACACTGTCAGTCGGTGAGCTGAAAATCGGGACAATTGGCGTCCCGGTCAAGGGTAAATCGAGATGTATCCATAGACCCCTGAAAATCGGGACGTTCGGTCCCGCATAAATCGGGACGTCTGGCAACACTAGTAGACACACACGTAAGCAAGTAAAATGTCGCATTTGAGGCTTCCGGTAACCTTCGGGAAGGGAAGATGGCCTGATTTTGGCTATGCAAATCAAAAATTACGTCAAGGAAAATTTAAAAAAAATAGTTTTGAAATGTGCAGAGAGTGCCCTTTCATACGACACCCCATTTGCTATAATCAAATCACTTTCATTATTTAACTTCCCAATCTAGACCACTTTTCAATTTTTTATAAAATTAATTTCATATTTTTTAATAAAAACAAATGCGGGCATGCAAGTTGTACAACTATGCCAAATTTCAAGTTGATGGCTTCTATAGTTCTGAGAAAAACTGCTGTGACATACAGACAGACATACAACGAAGTCTCACCATAACGGTTTATTTTTTACCATTTTGGCTCGGAACCCTAAACAGAAGAAGACAAAATATCGCATTGATTCAGGTATAGTATTTGCGACTCACGCGCAGCCTTGGTACCCGCAGTGCCGTCGCCGACGCACGCCCAGACGCCCACCCTGCTTCCTGTCTGTAAGTGATGCGTACATTACCGTCTTGACGTGCTAAAAAAAGGTCTAAACTAGAATATCCTGTATCGTGTAACGTAAGGGACGTCGGTTTTTATTGGCTCTAACTGCGTCGTTTACCTGACTGTTATTTTTGTCTTTAATGGTTTCTGGGTTTGTGACGCTGTCTGGCTTTAATGATACTGTTATGTTATGTGTGAGTGTTTTTTTTTTGCTAAGATGTGTATTTAATCCTACTCATAAGTATTATAAATGCGAAAGTTAGTATGTTAGTTTGTTGCTCTTTCACGCTGCAACGGAAAACGATTATCGAAATCTACGCGGACGAAGTCGTGGGCAGAAGCTAGTCTTACTCGTATATAAATATCAAGGGACAAAGTCCCAAATTAATAAGATCTAGGCTTGTTCAATGGGCAATGAGAAACATACTTTTATAGAGAAATACATACTTAATCACAGACTTAGGAACATTATATCTACTCGCGCTCATCACACAAATATTTGCCCATACCGGGAATCGAACCCGAGCCCGCTAGCTTCGTAGGCAAGATCACAACGAAGTATGCTAAATACGTCATTCAACATTTCATCCATACATACATACGTACCTTCACGCCGGTAATCCCGCAGTGTGCTAGGCAGAGCTACAGAATTACCTACAACTCTAAAAACTTTTTTCAACATTCCACTTAATTCCAAGAAGATCACAAACTCGATTTCAAATAAATACATGAGTGAAAAGGCAACAAGAGATATTTCTCGAGACGGATAATTATGGTGACGTCATATTATATAATATGAAGTCGTCGGAAACCCCAGCAACATTACATCTCACAGAATAGCTCGATGCTATACATCATCCGTACAGATTAATGTCAGTAATGAACACCTCAGCCGCGTCCGTGTTATACCCACTCGCATTCGCACGTGCTTTGTGATCTAGAAAATGTCATTACTCTGTACCGTTCGCAAAAAAAAGATTTGCCATATTTTAGGGAGCCAGCGAGGTTTTAGTTTAGCTTTTGCCAATGTTTTGAGCTCCCCCACGGGTAATTATGCTCCATGGTTATATTGAGCTAATCTATATTGTTAATCATTCTATTGCTTTCATTCACTGCGTGGCTGGATGTGTACCTACATCGATTCTTTTTAGAAAATTTGTCATCAACCTTAACTTATAAGTAACAAACGAAGTAGTTACTATGGAGCATAGTTACCCATGGGGCAGCAAAGTAGGCACATTTTACGGTAAGTTAGGACCGCATAATTTGGCTTTCTTTTAACAATAAATTATTCAATATTATATCAACGTTAGTTTCTCTATTCACGGCCAAGCGACGAACTATTTCAAATCACAAAGACCTATTTTTATGTTCAAACCTAAATTTAATTAGTAAATATAAATTTTGGAAACATGGGAAATTATAATATATTTGAGAGAAATGTTTCGCACGTCTCAGAGACCGCATGTACCTACCACATCGGTTTGTTTCCTAAAGTCGTAGTTAGTTTTCAGCTTTTCAAAGGGTTCGTTTCGCCATCACGAGAAGTACTCGTAATTTCCGGTAAAAATCTTTTGATCTTCTTCATTCTGCTCTCCCAATGTACATTTTCCAATCGAATTTGTTTATTTCCAGATGGATGAGATTGTTTTGTTTAATCTTTATATTTTCTCTTTGTTTACCTTTCTTGTGAGCTCTGAAATAAACGATCCATACAAATCTATGTGTATTCTTAATATTGAGTTTTGCATCTCTTTAATTTCTTTAAAACAAAATAATATGCTTAGTATAAGTAAAACTATTTATCGAGCCAGTGTAAATAATTGTGTACCTTTGATTAGATACACGTAGGGTGTTTTTTTCAATTATACATATTTTACTAGCGACCCGCCCTAGCTTCGCTTCAGTTTAGGTGAGTTTTCTATAACAACTGTACATCATTCAGAAAGTATTATACATAAAAACCTTCCTCTTGAATTACTCCATCTATTGATGAAAACCGCATTAAACTCCGTTGCATGGTTCGAAAGATCTAAGCGTACATACATTGTATATACTATGTAAAGACGTCAAGATAAAAGCTATAGGCTCTGACATTATCAAGACCACAATCACAAGACTGCAAGTATGTTGCCAACTCTAAAGACTAAGGGCCGAAATAGATGGACTGCTTAGAGCAGGAAGGACCGACAGCTCCGTGGTCGCTATTGGTCAATCTGCAATTTTAATGCTGAAGGTTCGTATTGAAACTGCAGATTGACCAATAGCGACCACGGAGCTGTCGGTACTGACTGCTATAAGCAGTCCGTCTATGGCGGCTCTAAGATGAAATGCTTTTATACTCGAAAATCTAATTCAAGACCAAAATCGCACATTCGCTGTGATTATTTTGGTTTAAGTGTAGTATTTTTATCAATAAAACTTACCCTAATATTGCTGGTTACACGAGTTTTCATTCATGTTTTTATGAAATAATGTTAAAATAACGATATAATCAAGATGCGAACTGTCAAATTTTGGTCTTGAATTAGATTTTCGAGTTCCAATCATTAACTTTTTCTTTCGACGCTATGTCACTTTCCGTCTCTTCACCAAGCGGTTCCAACGGAAGACCAGTGCTGGCTTTACGGCTAGCGAATGCTGAGTTGGGACCGTTTCGGAACAATGTCTCTGTGTCTTGTTCTTTTTGTATCTATTGAATGTAATCTTGTATTGTTATGAATAAATGTCTCTTTATCTTTATCTTATCTTTATCTATTATTATTATTATTATAATTATGAGCCCATAATGTCCCACTGCTGGGCAAAGGCCTCTCTCCCCCTCTTCCACTCTATCCGATCTTGAGTGGTTTCCCTCCAGTTCCTGTCCCATCTTTATCTATATGAAAAAAAAACAAGTTCTTGTGACCTGTTTTTCTTTGCTATCGGTACAGCCTGAAGGGTAATGGCACACGACAGTCAGTGCGTCGTAAAGGCGACATTGCGCAGACGTACCTAATCAACAGCACTCGGAACTATACCATCCCATCCCATACCTACGGGCTGATGAGTTTTTATGACATTTTTTACTACTTCGCTAAGGATCTTTTGGGGAAATAGGTTTAGGGTTTCGATGCGAAAATAAAGCCGTTAAAATTATTGCTCGTTTTCTTGGAAAGTTTTTTTCGGTGGTTTTGATATAAAATGGTATTTCTACTAACTGATCATAACCTATGATTAACACAGCCTAAATTAATCTATCTATCTATATCTTTAAGGGCTGATTTTTCAATCCCCAGATAAAACTATCCGTCAGTTAAATGTATTTCTATGCTTTTCTGAAGTCATATGAAAGAAAAGGACAGAGCTAAAATTTACTTTCTGGATAGCTTTATCGGGGATTGAAAAATCAGCCCTAAATAAATAAAAATGAATCGCTATTATGTGTTGCTAAGCGCAAAACTCGACAACGTGTGAACCGATTTGGCTGTTTTTTTGTGTTCGTCGCTGTCAGGGCAAGTTTCGTATGAAAGAAAATAATTGAAAAATCCACCGGTAAAGTCAGAAATTTCAAGCGGGGCGAACCCGCAGGCGGGCCGCAAGTAAAAAAAAATCTAACTTATTAAACTTGTAAAAGGGTTTAAATGAGACAAATAATATAAAACGAGTTTGACGAAAACGCTGTCGCAGGCAAAATCTAAGTATATCAATGAAAGGAAACTTAAATTAAATTATAAAAACTATTAAAAATTTCAAAATCCTCAATACAATAGCAACGTCTGCTTTCAGAGCTGTTATCTCTTAAACGGACTAACCGATTTTCATGAAATCTAGCTAAGATCCATCTCGATTAATTTAGCTTTATTTAATAATAAGCCTAGGAAGCTACAATGTCATAGAAAGACATACAGAAACACCTATTAAACTCATAAAAACCCCTTGTTTTGCGTCAGAGGTTGAAATGGTCATCTTGGCGTAGTTCTAATTCTGGCAGCATTATCTATATCAATGCAAATGTCTTATAATTGTTAATGTGCAATAATCTACACTATAATATTATTGAGAGGAAAGATTTTTATTTTTGTATGTTTGTAACGAATAAACTCAAAAACTAAGGAACTGATTTCTACAATTATCTTACCATTAGAATTATACATTATACCTGAGTAAAATAGAATTATGTTTTATTTTTCTACGCGGACGAATTCGCGGGCAACAGCTATTACATATTCATGCTGAAAAGCCACAAGTGAGTAAACGTTGAGCAAACCACCAGCACTTTGGTTACCCATGGCTTTAAACAAGATACATAAAGATAACGTTAACGATTATCGAAAACTGCCAAAATGTATGGAATTGACATACTTAAGCGCTAAGACTGTCCGGCAGCTTACGTCATTCCTATACATTTTCGATAACGATAACGTTTGTCGAATGCATCTTGTCTATGGCCACCGTTTCGCCAACGAAATACTATTAAAACGTGTTAGCAGTAGGACCAGAGGGCTTATTGTCTAACGCACTCGCAATCACGATCGTTTTCATTTTGAAAATCGAAGGCTTGTCTGCATACAAACTGAAAACAATTGCTTCACTTTGAAGCTGGTTCCGATTGCGAGTGCGTTAGACAATAAGCCCGCAGATTAATCGAAATCACTTTCTTTATCGCTGCCACACAATAGCTAGCGCCTCGAGTTACCAAAAAATCATTTCCCCAAAGCAAATTAAACAATCCTAATTCCCCGCTGAAAGGGCAATTGCCACTTTTCCGGCACAAACCTGTCCGAGTGCTACAGACAGGAGAAAACCGTTTAAGAAAAAAGTATTACACGGACTATAGAATTTTAACGAGTTCCTATAAAAACAATGGCCTTTGAACTCCGCCGACTCGCGGCGCCACTCGAAGTAATTATGCCGTGCGGCAAAAACTCGGCGTAATCCAGCCACAGTCCGCTTCAATTAACAACCAGAAATGCCTCATAAACAGCTTCCATCCACAGGAAATTAAACCCTTCTTCTTAGCACTTAACAGTCTCTAAGAACCATATTTCTTTGCGCTCGCCGCTTCTGGATTTCGCAGCGCTTACCTTGATATTTTTTTTGATGTGAATTTGCTTTTAAGCGGTTAGGCTAAAGTTGCTTTTGCTTTGGGGTGATTGTGGGAGTTTTACATTACTCCAGTGTTTCGAGAAAGTGCAGTGCATCGTCGTCGAGATACGAGCTACACTTGAGCACGTGAAATATTTTTAGGGCTGCCACAATATCTTGAGTTCGTCTTAGTCTGCTGTTTTGTAAAATCCAGTCGTCTTCAGGTTAAAATATAGAGTGAATATTATGTTGAGTTGTGAGCTTGCAACCTGTCACTTATATACACTGGTAAAACCATCATAGCCTGATTGTGCAAAATGTGGTTACAGAATTTACAACATTTTTTTTTACTTGTTTGTAATTTAATAGCTCTGCTTCATGAAGGCGTGAGTATATATATATGGGAGTGAGTATCGTCTTTAATAAAACAAAATGTTTTTGAAAAGAAAAAACTGCCTTCTGCAACAGAAAATGAGCTGAGGATATAATATTTGAGTCTCACGGATCCCGTCATCAGTTACCAATTTGGTGACAATGGGACTACTTCGGACATGTTACCCTTGTATACCCTTTACCTCACTTCACACACATTATCCTATGAATCAAAACAAAAAAATCAAAGTCGGTTACACTGAGTGGTAACCCTATACGCGAGCTACGCTGGCAGCGTTAAGTGACAGCCCTCGTTGCTCTGTCCTCTGCGCAGTACTTGTAGGTATGACAGATAGTTCTTCCAGCTTAAGTTATTTGATTGACCCGTTTTTCTATGATCCTAGGTACTTCTTACCAATAAATAACCGAGAAAACAACAAAAGAAAACACATTATTTGTAGTGAAAAGTGCATCCGAATTCTTAGGATATTAAATGCATTTTCTTAAAAAGAAATTTAGCGTCAACAACCAATTAATTATAACTAGAAGTCTATTTACAAGACGTATCGCATACGTTTTAAAACCTGGCGAGTTTCATGGCAATAAATAAGATAAATAAATAAAAATACAAAAGATTTATTCAATAAATTGGCCACAAGAAGGCTCCTTTGCACTTCGGTAATATAGAGTAAAGCTATTAGCGCTTCGGACAAGAGCACTATTGCGGAGAAGAAACGCCGCAAGAAACTCAAGCAAATGGTCAGTTTTTCAGACAGAGTTGTAGCTTTTGTTAATATAATTAACCCTGATCTTTGCACTACCTATGCCTGTGTTTTGACGCCTTAATTACAAACACAAAAGAAACATATACAATCAAGGACTTTAATTGTTATGCCACTATAAAACCCTGTCGCATAACGTTAATCATTAATTTTGGCGTAATTTATTTCATGTGGTTTGACGCTGTCATTATAACAGGGTGCCATAGTGGCATAACAATTAAAGTCCTTGACTGTATTGTATATACTTACATACAAAAACATTAAACTCCTTCTTCGGCATTAGGGTAAAAACTATCCTAATTCTTCGGCAGTCGAGTAAAAAGATCATATAAAGCCAATATATCAAATTAAGGGCCTCTTTCACAAACGTCAAGTAAAGCATACCTGACACAAATTTAGCCCTTTCCTTTTCTTACACTTGAACATAGATAAGGAGAGAGCTAACTTTAATTGGCACTTAAATTTACTTGTCGATTGTGAAACAGGCCCTAAGTGATGGAAGTCATTAGACATACCTACTTGTATTTTTCATTCTGCAGACATCTAGACAGCAGTCGGGTGAATCGTGTTAGACTTATTAGTTGAGACTTTTAGTTTTTTAGGGTTCCTTAGAACGAAAAACAGAACCCTTAGGAGGATTGAGAAGGGACGCTTAATTCGCGTAGTTGTATTTTTTCCATATAAGCTGAAGGAGCTAAATAGCTCCGGGCGATAACGTTTCTCCACACTAAACGAAGTTCGGAATCCACGATTTTTGAATACTCGTATTTTGTATTTATTATGAAAACTTGGTTTGTACGTAACTGTTTTTTTTTTAATAGGAAAACCTCTAGACTTATCCCTAAAATGTATATAACATAACTATTATCTACTACTAAATCGGACTTTGTTTATGGGTAGAGAAACGATATCGAATTTAGTATGGAAATTGTTGGCTGTCTATCTGTCTGTTGAGTTTTTTTTATCAGGAAAAGATATAGATATTAAATTGAAATGTACTTAGGTCTCATGTCGCTTAAAGCTGTGACAAATTCAAGCATCTAAGACAACACAATCAAAAGATGCAACACTGATACATACTCTGATACTCGCAAAACCTAAATCAAAAACCAAAGAGAAAGGCAAGAAACAAGGCTCTTACCGCTCAAGTAAAAGAAAATATACGAGAATAGTAGAAACACAAAATATTTATTGGGATCGCCAACTTAGATTTGCAGTTGAAGCATTACTCTGACTTCACTCTGATGCATACGAATGTATAATCTCCATAATCAGAAATTTTTTAAAGCTAATAAGCTTGTTCCTTTTTCAAACCTGTGTATAAAATAAAATACTGTAAGGAATAATGGTAATTAACTTACCTACTCTTGAAAACCGTTAGAAATAATTTTCTTACACTGCAAAATTAAGTTTGTATTTTAATTCCAATTTCTTTTATTAAGAACTATGTTCTGGTACATATTGAGTATAAATAGTCAATACTTAAATAAATTAAAAATTAAAAAAAACACTTGCTTTAAATGGATGAAATAATAATATCTACATACACTATTAAGTTTATACAGAACCCTGAGAGTGCAGGTTTTAGTCGCACTTTTATAGTTACTTTAATTAGAATCCGTTTCGCTTTTTATTGTTTTTATCTTGGTAATTGTAACAAGTCACGAGATCCTTCTTAGTATGATTTAGCGTCATAATTATCTTTATCGCCTTCTGCTAGATGAAGCCCAAAGTTAAGCTCAGGACTAGTTTAATTTTTGGTAAACTGTATAAAACTATCCCATTATTTAATTATTTCATTCACTTGCTCAAAGTAAACTAGTCACAAAAGGTACAAGCTCTTTGATAAAAACGAAACAGATATATTTAAGTCTATTAAACTTTATTAACAACCCGCTCACAACAAAACACATTTCAAACACACGCTCACAAAAAGCCAGCCAAGTTAAAACCAATCCGCTCGAAAACCAAGCTCCATTCCACCTCCCGTTTGTAATGTTTATTATTAAAGTCGGTTTATCTTCCACGGGCGGTAACCGTCCATTTCCTACACTCCAATATTGAAGCATCAATATCTATATGATTCCTGTAATATAGGAAGGTAAGAGTAAATTGTGGGGATGCGGGACTTGGCCATTGCCCGCACTCGCTACGCGGTAGCTTAGTGTAGATTGGGTTTGACATTAAACTTTGATTGGTTTAGTTTGGGGGAAGAAAGTTATTGACAATGGCCGGAAAAGCTGGCTGTGCTTCAAGTAACCATTAATTTTCTTCATGGTTAAACTTTATAATTTGTTTGGTTTATAAAGCTAAATTTTACCCGTGTCGTCACCCGTTAAGAAATCTGTCGAGAAATTGATAAAAAAACCGGTAAAGTGCGAGTCGGACGGACTCACACACTAAGGGTTCCGAACATGTTTCTTGTATATGCCCCCTTTAACTTTTATTATAGCGGCCGTCACACACACACACTCTACGACAAATTAAAGTATCTAACTATTAGAATGAAAGAAAGAAAGAAAGAAAGAAAGACAAACAACAACATAAAACAGAGAAATACGCACAAGAAGAATGTCGTACTCTAATATTACGGTTTAAAAGATACAGCCCTGTAACAGACGGATGGATAGAGAGACAGACAGCGAAGCCTTAGTAACAGGGTCCCATAAGCACCCTTTGCTTCGCTAACGCAATTTTTTCCGAAATAAAGATTTCTACACTATGTATTACTGAAAATCCGCTTCGCAGTGGAAAAATCAAGTAAATCTATTGCTCCGTTGACAGATGAAGAGAAAAAATCTTATCTTATCTTACTAATATTATGAATGCGAAAGTTTGAATGTTTGTTACCTAATCACACCAGTACAGCTCAACGGATCTGAATGAAATTTGGCACAAAAATATAGTCTGGAATAGCACATACGACACTTTTATCCCAGAAAATTGCAAAGTTCTCAAGGGAATAGCGATAAACGACTTCTACGCGGATGGAGTCACGCGCAAAATTAAAATAATTATATCTCCAAACTTAACAAAATAAACAAGTATAACGTCGCATTATCTATGAGGACTGACATAGTTGTAACTGACATTCCTTGCACTTCCACACTTTACTTTGGTACCAATAAGATGAAACCACTTAGCTCCAAACACCCTATGTTGATTAAAGTTTCAAGGCTCTCAGCACACACCTATACCCGTAGCAAATATGACAAAGCCGTGTCCACACTCCACAGCGGCGACCGCGCCGCCCGACCCGACGCGGACCGTCGCATTATTTATATGCCAGCACCCTAACGTGACATATTTTAAAGCTGCCATTTTAATAAGTCGCCTTGTAACCCACCGGTGCTGGATGTAGAATCGAGTGGAAGGAACATAATTTATTACATTTTGAATATTGGTATCTTTTGCTAAGAGTACAATACGATGCGGTGATCCTAGTTTTATTTTATTTTATTGAAACAATAAATCCACAGCATAAATTACATGATTGTAGATTCGAGCTATATTTATTTTGTTTCATTATTTTTATTAGGTACTTTTTTACACATTGTCATTACTTATTTCATTTTTGCTTTTTGGTTTTTACACTGACGATCTTATAATGAATTCATTATAACTTCGCGCCATGTAGTAATGTAATTTACCATACGCAATAAATGACTACTACTACTACATAAACTAGAATTTAATATACATAAAAAAACTTCCGTAAATTATCTGATAGTAAAAATCGCATCAAAATCCATTGCGTGGTTTCAGAGAAGTTAGTGGAAATACAGCCCGACAAAAGCGGAAAGCGACTTTATTTTGTTTTTATGTAGAGAAGATGACAAATAAATAATAAAGGGTGCTTCCAGCACTCCTAGGCCTTCGGTCCTGGCATGGGCCTGTAAGTTGTGCGGATTACCCCGGGCTCCTTCCAAAGCTACCATGTGCTACTAATTGATGCCGCCCAGGGAATAAAAACTGCCCGATTAGAACATTACGCGCAAACTTTCACTAATGAGCCGGTTATTAAGCTAAACTTTAAGGTGTATTTAGTGTTGTAATGTATATTTATTTATTTATTGAGTTTTCTACATGGTGTTTATTTATTTAAAGATTTTTTGGCTGGGAATACCCAGTTGTCCGCACCCCTTTGTTCACACTGCGGACAATTTTTTTCCCAGTTGTCCACGATGAATGTAGGTGTGAACAACTGGGAATAAAAATTACCTACTTGGTGCGGACAACTGGGAAAAAAAATTCCTTGTTGTCCGCAGTGTGAACAAAGTGGTACGGACAACTGGGAATAAGCCGTTTTTTTGATCTTTTTTTTAGTAGGATTTTAAGTTGATCCGTGGGGTCTAGCGCTATAAGCCTATTTCAGGAAATGTCAAAGAGACTCATTGACGTCACTGGAGACCGAAGAGCTGGCAGTTTCCTAGCTCAAAAAATTAGTATAGCCATTCAACGAGAAAATGCTATCAGCATCGATGTTACAATGCCGTCATCCTTAGATTTACCTCATGTTTTACTTATTGTACATCTGCAATGAAACAATAAATGATTTGACTTTGTCTTTGACTTGACAATGCTGAGGAGGGTCCATATCGGGTTGCATAAAGTTTTTACGCATAATAAACATTACCTACGCATAAAAATCGATTGTCATAAAACGGTTTTTACAATAGAAAGGGTTTTATTTTAATTTTTATTAAAAACTAACCTCACCTAATCAAACCTAATCTACACAATAGAAGTTTATTAAATTTTGCAATGTCAGCCTAAAAGGGTGTTATGACAATCGATTTTTATGCGTAATGATTATTATGCATAAAAAAATTATGCGAGTAGATAGGCTTTATGCCTTTATGCTTACTTCTTTGTAAGGTTGTCTGGAAGACCGCCTGTTGACTTACTATGTAATCTTTATTTTATTTTCTTGTATATCCGGTCCTTCGTGAATGGGGTGTTCAATAAGTAGTGTTTTTGTATTGTATGCTAGTAATTTCACCGTCCGTCCAACCCCTGCACCAGATAAAACTAGCTAACTAAGCTTTCGAGACTGAATAGCGCCACAGTGCACTACGAGAAAAAAAAATTGCTCTATATAAACTATGTAGCAGGTATTACACGAAAACTGAACAGAAGGCTTATTGTCTAACGCACTCGCAATCACGATCGTTTTCATTTTGAAAATCGAAGGCTTGTCTGCATAGTAAATGAAAACAATAATTGCTCACCTCTGAAGCCGGTTGCGATTGCGAGTGCGTTAGACAATAAGCCCTCAGGCCTTTACTACATTTTCAGGTAGGTACTTAAGCATCGTACGAATAGCAACCAAACGTGCCTCAAAACTTATTATCCTTCCAATCCACTTTCAAAATCGATCAAAAACTAAGAACCATTCGCGCCTCAACGCCGTTTAAAAACTGCGCGAACTATTTCATTGTCACAGAACTTTAACAATTTAAAACGGCAACTTTTTTCACTAAATCTCGTCCGCGCCCGTTCCGGTGATTTACAGGCCAATACAGTTTTTAATTTCGCGCTACATTCAGTTATCACGTAATTTTTAATAAGCGCTGAGGTGTTCGAGGCAATTTGGTGATGGAATTGAAAAAGTTTGACGACTCCTCACCTCGATCAGGACGTATTATGAACTGTTAAAGATTGCCAAGTTCCAGGGAGTAAAAGGGACAGAGCTATATGATTGCTATAGCTCTGTCCTTTTCTCTGCGTGAAATTTTAGAAGTATTAAAAGCCATAATATAGCCTCCGGGGTCTTATACCCTGAAATAGTATATCGTCCATGAACTCACTGTGGAAGCTATCTTAAGGTGTGCATACATGGGTAGTTTTTCGAAACGGACGTCTCATTTTATTACACGAAATTAGAGTAAGACAGCTATTGTTGCCGTATTAAAAGTTGTCAAGCACGAACACACGTTAAACATCACCTCATTTTGGATAAATATCTTAACTAATTTTTTGTCACACCAATAGAAAACTAGTGAAAAAGATGACAGAATAGCGTGCAGAATAGCATATAGCATAACTACGGGTATGAAAAAGACAAACATTCAACCAGGTCATAGGCACCTAAACTCACATAATATCTCTCAATGTAAGGGTCAAACTATAATTGTCTGTCATTCAAAATAAAAAGCAAAACGAGCGAAGTTTTCTAACAGAAGAACATCGCAATATTGTAGCGTTGATTTGGGAAATTGATGTGACGAATTGGATCGGATTTTAAGGCTTTTTGGATTGGTTTAAGGTGTATATTTGAATGTGCATCCGTCTTCATGGTTTTTGATTGCATGCTGAAGTTACAGTTTGAATTTTGGCGTGTTTGACGAGACTTTTCTGGTGTGATGCGATTGAAGAAAAAAAAGATTACGAGTTTCTAATTACGTAGTGCCGCAGTGCGGACCAAGGGATATCGCATATAGGGTAGGGCTTCCAATCCCTGTATACCGGGTTCCCTATTTGCCCGTTTTTTTTTTTAGTAATTTTTTCAAGTAATCACATGAAGTTTTTTCTCCATACTAGGTGTCCCAGTGTTTGCTTTTCACTTTGTATGGAAAAAACAATTTTAGGTGATTACTTAAAAAAAATACTGAAAAAAAAACGGGCAAATAGGTTTTAAAAACTTCGCTGATTCGTAATGATTCTAATTGTGTAAGATCCCACTGAAAAACTTATGAAATAAAACATGAAATTAATGATTTTTCGAGACATGGACATAAGGGAAAATTACAAAAATTCCGATTAAAATGATCAATATCTCCGAAACTATCAAAAATCGCTGAACATAAATGGGGTATTTTTGGGTACACCTTGGTGTGAGGAATCTATAAAACAAATTTGGACGTCACTATTTGGACCACCCTGTATAGACACAACTCTACATAAATATTTTCCGTAGTGCGGTATAAATAGTCTAACCCCAATTCAAACGTCATCCGTCGCCTGAAAATTGAATTCACAAATAATCCAGCGGAAAGCTTTATATCGAATCAAATCAACCGAAGTGCCATCCGTGAATAACGTATAACAGTTGAAGATCCTATTGCCTCAAGTGCTAAAGATTATGTTACACCGAGAGTGTGGCAAGTCGTGTGGCATCAAATGGCAATGACAAAATATCGTTTCTGAAAGTTGATTAGGAATCTAAGAAGAAATACCACTATTGTTTTCTTTAATGTGTGTTGTGTTCTGGCTTTATAGAAAGAAATAACTTTATTAACATGAGTTAAAGAGGAAAAACACAGTAAAATACAGTATCCAGATCACAATGAAATGGATGAAAAAATAACAATGGAGTTTTGCTGTTATTAAACTTTTATTAATCGCAATTTTAATTTAAATTTATAAAAACTAGTTCGTCCACTGATGAACTGAAACGTCGCAGCCGATTTAGAGAGAACGAATATGAAAGTAAATAAGTAGTGAGGATAAGGGAACAATCATCAATATACTTGAGGATTAAGTACCTAAGTAATTTTGTTTCAAATTAAAAAAAAAACATACACAACTTTTTAGTTCAATCAATTCAACAAATCGGTCAAGTGCGAGTCGGACTTGCGCACCGAGGGTTCCGTATTGAAGATAATATGCTTGGTTATCGCAAAAGAAAATACTCATTATGTTATGTATTTTATGTTTTATGCAATAAGGTCCATTTTGACTAGCCTAACTTTTAATACAGTTTTTAGAAGTTTTTGTATTTTCTCAAAAACTGTAAATAATGAACACTTAAGTTTATTTTTCCCATAAAATATAAGTAACTAATATACGTAAGTTTTTTCAGATTTTTTGAATAATAAACTTCGGAGATAATGGGGGAAACGGTAAATTTTTGTAAATTTTTGGCTGTAAATCAAAAAGTACAAAACAAAAAAAAAAGTGTTGGAATGTGCAGATTCATTCCTTTTAGATGACACCCCATTTGCTATAATCAAACCACTTTAATTTTTCAAACCCCCATTCTAGACCCCTATTCAATTATTTTGAAAATTAATTTCTTATTTTTTTACTAAAAACAGATGCGGGCAAGTAAGTTGTACAACTATGCCAAAACATTTCAAGTTGATAGCATTTGTAGTTGCTGAGAAAACCTGCTGGGACATACAGACAGACAGACAGACAGACAGACAGACAGACGGACGGACAGACAACGAAGTCACACCACAAGGGTTCCTTTTTTACCATTTTGGTACGGAACCCTAAAAACGAATCTAATTTCTTTCTGATTTGCCCAAAGGTCAACCCATACAGGATGCCAGTAGGCATTGAGTTCGTCTTTTGTACTCAAATTTGTATTTTTGTGCAATAAAGATTAAATAAATCTACTGCAACTTAAATTCAATGTTAAAACGTGGTACACTGCAAGGCAGGTGGAGCGTGGCGTGGCGTGGCACCAATATTTCAACGTGGCATGCGCGCAGTGTGCCTAAACCTTTACGGAGCGTCAGGTCAACGTCATAGCGGTTGAAATGCAACAAGTTTCGTTTGACCGCGACCAATACGGTTGTGCATAGGGCATGTGAAGGATTTATAAATAATAATTAATATAAATTTTTGATGATTTGTATGACAAATTTCTTTAGTTATGAGCATTAATATGTAAAATAGCTGTGTGCTAGTGTATCTTATCCGTGCCATTAAAAATGGACGCTCTTTAATACCTCAGAATCCGGAAAAACGTCGTGTCGTTTTGTAAGATCCGACCGTTTCCGTTTGTACTGCGTAGAAAACCAAATAAGATAACTACTAGATTTTAAGGCATATACAACATGTCAAAGGCGATATGATGTAGTAGGTATGAGTAGAATATAGAGGCCCAAGACTTAAACAACACTTTAAGGATAAACCGATTTGGATACGGTTTTGTCTATTTGAAAGCAGGTTTTCTAGCAGATGGTTCTTAGGTAGTTACATGAATTTCAGTTGGGCCGTATAAGAGATATCAGCTTTGACTGAATGCGTCACCATTACATCAAGTTTTTTTATCTATCTAAGTAATAAGAATTTATTCAATAAAATATAATCATATTTCAAAAAAAAGAACTTAACCAATACTAACCAGTAAACATCCTTCCTCCGAAGCGTCCAAGATTTCTCTAAAAGGTCACTTCTCAATACTTTAATATAGACGGAAGCTTCCGTTGAGTCAAGTCCAGCCAAAGCTCCGGCCGGATTATCCGTAAATCAGATCCGAAATAACCGGCCGGATGTCACCCGGATCGACTGCCTCAGGTCAAAAGTCGATTATAGATGTATTGAGCTGGTTTTGTAGCGATTACGGATGAGGTAAACGTAATCTAAATTGCTTCGGTATTGCCCTTCGGCTTGTATTTCGAATATGTAATCAGTGTAATCACAGAGAAGACTGAAATGAACGGGTTTCTCATTCAAACGTTAATTACGTAGGTTAGGTTAGACTAGTGACTACCAAAAAAGTTAACTTACGCGGTGAGAAATGCCTTTCGAAGAAATTTAAATTCTGCATGACACGTTCCTTGGAAGGAGTTTCCACGAAGTAATAGGCACCCGGTTTGAGCAAGTAGAATAGACCCTGAACTACATCGCCCAAAATGTCCACGAGTCCAATTTGTTTTTTCAAAATACGTACATACATAAACTCAAACCTTATTTCCCAGGGTGGGGTAGGCAGAACTACAGAATTACCTACAACTCTAAAAACTTGTTGACAATTCCGCAACCACATTTTGCACAAAAAAGAAGAAGTAAAAAACATACATTTTTGCTTTCAATACCTACTCATTTAATCAGAAATACTTGGTTGACTGATAGAGAATGCCTTTTAAGACAAGACCGATATCTACAGACAGACACTTGCTTACACAATAAAGGTTAAATAAATAACCAATTTTGTTTCCCTTCACAACCACTAATCCTGTCCCAATCATTTCAGCTCCAATACGATAACGCGCGCGTCCACGTTACCGAGTCCCTAACCGTTACGCGAACGTAAACGTACTTCCCTTACCATAAGTTTACAATTACCGTACTCGCTAGCGAGTCGAATGCTCGCACTCTAAATAGTACATTACTTAACAAGGGCTGTAAAAGAAAGAAAGCCCGAGACCCGAGCCGTAGGCGAGGGTCGTAAATATGCGATAGAGGGCTTTCTTTTTTACTGCCCGTGATGAGTACACAATTTTACGTCTTCACCTGGCCACAATGCGAGTTTTACCGTGCGCGCAGCGTGCGATAAAACTCACATTATCGCCAGGTGTGACGTAATAGTACATTACTTAACAAGGGCTGTAAAAGAAAGAAAGCCCGAAATCGCAGGTATTTGAGACCCGAGCCGTAGGCGAGGGTTGTAAATATGCGATAGAGGGCTTTCTTTTTTACTGCCCGTGATGAGTACACAATTTTACGTCTTCACCTGGCCACAATGCGAGTTTTACCGTGCGCGCAGCGTGCGATAAAACTCACATTATGGCCAGGTGTTGCGTAAAGAATATTGTGAGGGCAGCATTCGACTCGCTAGCGAGCAGCGCTCAGAAACCTGGTTATTTTTTTAACCTGCTCGTTAGAAACGCCGTACATTTCAAACAGAGCATTTTCATTTCGATTCCGCTCGAAAAGAACCGATATTATTTCGGTTCTGATCGAAGAGCAAAATAAAACTGTTCCTGCTCGAAATAACGGTTAATTTCGATCGCTAATTTGTTCGCACCGCCATCGTTTTCTCGTCTTTTTTACCCTATTAGCTCATTAGTTACATTTTCACTTGCACAGCTTGAAGTCAAGCCGGACTTATCATTATTGTCGCCACGCCATCCAATTGCAGGCAAAATCAAAAATCAAAAATATCTGGTTCATCGCAGTGGTCAATCTGAGACGCTCGCGAATTGATTTCGCTGTAAGCGAGCGTTTACGAAAAACCTGAGGGCTTATTGTCTAACGCACTCGCGATCACGACCGTTTTCATTTTGAAAATCGAAGGCTTATCTGCATACAAAATGAAAACAATTGCACCACTTTGCGATTGCGAGTGCATTAGACAATAAGCCCTCTGGTTAAGAACCATAATTACCCCGTATTTTTAGAACCACTCATGCCCTGCTAGCGAGTACGGTAATTGTAAACTCATGGTAAGGGTACAGTGGTCCATCAACACTGGCCGTTCATAAAGTATGTTTATTATTGTTTATACCCTCGCAAATGGGAGGGGCTTCCCTTCAAACTGCGCCGTTATATCCGAGCACCAATTGTGTTTGACGACTGGATTTAGGAGGCTCGCTATTACTTGTTCGGATTAATTTGTGTAAACTATTAGGTATGTTTTAATGGGTCGATGGGTCCAATATTATTATAGCTATGCAATGAACTCTCAATGCTAGGTTTTGTTTAGATTCACATGCATGTCGTCCGGTTTGAGAACTAGTTACAAACTTTAAACAAAACCCATTCATCATTATGACTCAATTATCGTTTACTTTTAAACATCTACTCAGGAATTTCGAATGATTTATCCACTTGCTGTATTTAAATATTAGAGAAACCCCACACTAGCATCTTTTGAGCGTCGGCGTCCTGCAATGTTGGTACAACGTGGGCGCAACGTCGGCGCAACGGCGACGCGACGTAGACGAGCGTCAGTCAGCGTCTCACTAGCGCTTACGCAACGTCGATAACGTCTTTCAAACGTCGGCGTCTTGCCACCCACCGCCCACCAAGACACAGACAAGACGTTGGCAAGACGCTGGCAAGATGCAGACGTTCGAAAGACGTTTTTGATATTACGGCGCCGCTGCGCGGGCACTGGCGGCCTTAAGAGGCTTTTATAATAAAATCACGCTTGATGGAAATTAGAGTGTAAGTGTGAGAGGTGGTATTTGTCAACATCTTCGGCCATTTCTATTGACGCCGACTTCATGTCACTTAGTTTTCATGAATAGAATTTAACCCCCTTACTAATAAACGTGGAGTTTACGTGGTGTAGTTAAGGGTGTAGTTAAACCATGCTTTGTCCTTATCTGTCATTGTGACATTTGAGTTTGACAGATAAGGACAAAGCATGGTTTAGCTACACCACCGTTACTCAACGTTTATTAGTAAGGGTGTTAAACATGTACAGTCAACAGCATAAATAAGTGATCATTTATGTACCTTGTCACTTTAACGTCGTGTTTGAAATCTTATACAAAATTGTGAAACGATTGAAAGCGACAAGGTACATTAAATGATCACTTATTTATGCTGTTGACTGTACTCCTAATCGTCACCTATCTCCTGTCCTTGTCAAGTAGACGAAACAGGGCAAGAGAAAATAGAGAAGGTAAATGAGTACTAATTAGGCCACCTGATGATTATTAGAACCTGTGACCTATAGACATTTGCATTCTCAAGACTACAATCTTAAGACTGCAATCCTAAGACTGGAAATTCGCTGCCAACCCTAAGGAGTAAGATGAAATGCTTCTATATTAGTAATGTCACCGGTTTTTATCCCTTCACCGAAACGCAACAATGCATATAGTGCTGCTTGGCGGTAGGCTCTTCTGCATCCCATGTAGAAATACAAAATATTTTGACCGATTTTACAAATTTAAAGTGATCCACTCAATGACCGAACACAACTTTCCTCGGTGAGCCACTAAAAATATGCTGAAGCTCATTTTGAAGAGTTCGCCAGAAAGTTCCGTGTTATTTTTCGTTCCTCGAGCACGGCAACGCAAAGTCCGCAAACTTCGTAGATACTGGGCCATAATAATAAATAACGCTATTATCTTATACAGCCTGCGCCGAAAAAATATATATTATTAAATTTTAATATAATAATTTAAAAAAACATAATACGTTTCATTTATATTATAACACTTTTTAATTGAAAAGTATTTATCAAGGTGTTTTGACTTTTAATTCGCGATATAACTACACACATATAAGGCCGTTTGGTATTTCTAATACCTATATAAACCAAAGATAAAAAAAGATATTTTTTATGTTAATAAATCAAAGGTCAAGATTATAAATGTAATATATATAATGTATACGTTTTCAAAACGTCAAAAATATCTATACACCAAAGGCCACGCATGAAAGGTTAATTCAAACTTCAATAGTTATTTTTCATTCTTGCTAAGGTGTAATTCGCCAATGTCGAGTTATTTATAGAGACTTCCGTAGTCTTATTAGAGAAACAAGTCCATGGATATCACATGTGAGGACAATTGTTCGGTAAAATAGTACCTATTTTCTTTTGTGGTCTAAACAGAAACATATGGGATTAGCTCCATGCGCTTTTGTTGCGTCACAAAAAGTCTATGTACCTATACAAAATCTTAAGTAACTACATTGACATTACTCTCATTTTCATCCGAATATCACACTTTATAATTTTATCCACACGTCTTTATCAACCAATCAAGTAAGTTTTCTCTCGCCCTGTATATGCCGAAACTGACTCAACTTAGTTGGGAAGAAACTCCATGAGTCAATTTCAATCTAAGCCCAGTTTCGAGTTTTCAATATCGGGATTGAAACTGGAACCTGCATGGAGCACTTCGCCTAATAGTTTACGTGTTATGGACTGTTTACGTGCATGAACATACATTGCCGATGCTCATGTTATATTGGAGTTTGGGTTGGTTTGAGTAACAGGGTGATTATTTTAGACTGATGAATAGAGCAAATCTTTGGTAATTAACAGCGGTTCAAATTGTAAATGAACATTGATAAATAATAACACACGTAGCTAATTTGTTTTGGGTTTAGGTTCGTGTGGATCTTTACGTAAGTATGCGTATCATTGACGTCAATCGATCAAATAAATGACAAATAGATCCCTAATTATAAAACATATAAAACTTAGTTAAAAACCGCCCTGATCAAAATAGCTTTCTTGAAAAATAACCGCGTCTGAATCGGTTGATCCGAAACAGAGCTTCAAACAGAGCACAGACATAAAGACACACAGATACACAAACCCATACACAGACACATAGGCACAAAGATACGCAAACACACAGATGCACACACACATAGATACACAAATGTTACAACACTCCTCTTTTTCCATCAGGATTTAAATTTCGTCCATAAGTACCATGCCGTGTATCCGTCAGTTTGCTCAGAATCCTTGTTGGGTTGGCTTCACCACTACTTAAAAACACCGAAGCTTTCCAGTGACAGATCTATAGTAATAATAGTATAAAGATGTCATTAAAACTGTATTCACCGAAGCAAAACATTTGGGTGCCATCTTGTTCTCGGTTTATGCAACTAACGAGCGGTTTTTACTTCTTGTAAGTTGATCTAGTTAACAAATGTAACTTTGCAAAATTCTGTTCTCTTAGATGTTTTAGTAAGTATACGATTTAGTCGCGCATAACTCAAGAATTATAGCGTTCTAAATTTCATGCAATATTTTTTATCCCCCTGTACCTATAGCTTTCATAATTCATCCATTCCATAATAATTCATCCTATAATTTTATTAAAAAATTGGTACCTATAGTAACTAAGTCAATTTGTGTGAGAAGCCCTGATATTTATTTATTTATGGGCATAATCATTTTAAACGTTAAATTCAGTGATTAAAAACTTTATGTTCTATATTAATCGGGCCCAACTGGCCGTTTTGTCGACGTCCTGTTTACGATCCAACTTGCCCGATTGACGCCCTAATACCGTCCTAGGGGCACACTGGGGAATGGTTTCAACTTGCCCCATAATTATAAGTCCCTGAACGCTATAAATTTAACAAATCTGTAACATGCTTGTACCTTTACAAGAGAGATTTATTTTTGTACTGGGGAAAAGAATAGTCACAGGTAAAAAAAAACCGGTCAAGTGCGAGACGGACTCGCGCACGCAGGGTTCCGTAGGTACCATTATCTATACAACATTAGCCAAAAACGGCAAAATAACACGATAATTGTATGGGAGCCCCCCTTAAATATTTATTTTATCCTGTTTTTAGTATTTGTTGTTATAGCGGCAACAGAAATACATCATCTGTGAAAATTTCAACTGTCTAGCTATCGCGGTTCATGAGATACAGCCTGGTGACAGACAGACAGACGGACAGCGGAGTCTTAGTTGTAGGGTCCCGTTTTTATCCTTTGGGCACGGAACCCTAAAAACATCTGCACAAAGCTATACATGTACCTTAATATCGTCCATCTTATCCTTTGCCAAGCACCAGTGTTCGCATTGTTATGTTCTGGCGTGGTGATAGGACAACCGGTGAAATTACTAGCATAGAGGCATTCTATTTAAGTCCTTAGGGTTGGCAACAAATTTGCAATCTTAGGATTGCAGTCTTGAGAGTGCAAATGTCTATGGGTCTCAGATCACACTTACCATCAGGTCTGTGTGCTCGTTTGTCTTCTCTATGCCAAACTAAAAAAGTTTGTCAAAAATTTCATTTTTGGAACAATCTTTTGTTGCCAACTGTACTTTTTTTGCACAGTCGTCATCTACTCGTCAAGACGATTCTAACGAGCCCTAACACGACGGGTTTATCATGTGTAATTTAGGAGTTCCTATGGCCACCCTGAGTCTCCATCATCAGACTCGATGGTACTATATTATTGTATAGTCATCAAAACTAAAGGTGTATGCAAATTTTTAGCTTCATCGCAAAACCAGGAAGTGGTAAATTTTAACTTGCAAGATTCGACCCGTACATACATATTACATACTTACATACACACACTGCAAGTTAAATAAAAGCTTGTAGAAAAAGGTTTTAGCTGCTCAAAACTCGGCTCGGCTTTCCAACTATTCTCCTTCATTCCCCACACACAAACATAGCTATATGAACACACAGCTACGCCTACATGCTCATACGTCATGTCAGTTTCCACTGCACAATTCTCAATTCGAAATTTCAATGCAACTAGCAGGTTGAAGCGTCTAAAACAAGCATCGGCAAATTGAAACGGGGGTAGGATTACCTTGGAATGACGTCGTAATTCGTTGGCTAGATTTTGTGAATGCATTTCGGACTAAAGCGCGGACAGACATATTCTAAGAGCCCACGACACTGATAACACTACGAGGGGCTTGTTTTATAAAACTACAAATAACAAATTACAGGTTACAAGTTTCCATTTGACACAACCTCGACCAATGCCGACCAGCCATTTGAGCAGTGTTGCCAGTTTAGACCTGTAAAATTGTAACTTGTAGCTTTATAAAACAGGCCACATATGATATTATTATTTAGTCACGTCATTAATGGGGGAACCCGAAATAGCAATGCTTTTATTGCATTTATGTGTTACAATGGTATTACAATTATTAAATTTTCTATTAAAATGTTTTCTTCCGACGCTCTTAACTTTTTACAAAAAAAAAACATATACTTACAAACTGCAAATTTTATCAGATATATACTTTTCATAGTTCTTTTTGTCGTAAAGTTAATTGTTAAGGAATTATTAAAAAATTAACTCATTTTGGCACCTTTCATTGAAGATGGCGACTCACGCCAAGAAAGGTCGAAAAACTTGCATTTCCATTGAGACTACGCCGAGCGTCCAGTGGCGCCCTCATTAGGTATAATTATTATGTTTTCTAAGAAACGAAATTCTTGTCTCGACATCGAAGAATGTTTTTTGTTGTACAGTATACAGTGTATTCTTGTAGCATATATATAAAACAGGTGGGCAATTTTTTCTGGTGACTCACTCATAGTTCAATTGTTAATAAGTTTTGTCATATACCCAATAAATTGTATTCATTAGTACAGCAAAAAACCATCCTTCGATACCTGTCCTCTCCCACCGGCTCAAAATTGTGACCCCCCCTGTTTTCACTCATTTAAAACAAACTGAAGAAATCTATGATTTTTATATTCCCCGAAAATTTAATTAAATTTAAGGATAAATTATGTCAAACTTAATCTGTGGGAAAACAAAATATTTTTTATTTTTCAAAAAATAAACTAAACTCCGTGGGTGAGGACAGGTGATAATACTTTAGTTTATCAGAAAGCACAATAATATTAATGAGGGCGCCACTGGACGCTCAGTCGGCGTACTCTTAATAAGCAGCCTTACATCCGTATTCAAAAACGTCACTATGAGGCCTCACAGTGCTCACGAACGCACAGGGTGGTTCGAATCGTCTCATAAACAAAAGATCGGTCAAAAAGGACCAATCACAAAGCTGTATTGAATGCAGTGCGTTTACTCAGTGAAGGATCCCTTAAGTATTGTTTGTGAATACGGGTGTTAAACTAGGGAATCGAACCCGGGCTTGCTAGCTTCGTACGGGGTTCACTACCGAACCACAAACTAGGCTAACCTTTACCACGAGGTCACCTGTTATAATCAAAATTTTTTTAAAAAGCTTCTGTTGCCCATCATTTTAAAAAGCCAAATTCATTGCCAAACGCGCATGAATGAAACAGGTGAGCAATTAATTAAACTCCGAAGCCCGTGTAATCCTGAAATGTGTTATGTTGGCCGGCAGCGCAGTATATCTTGATTTTCAGAACTTGGCCCATTATCCAAGACCTGCTGATATTTGGGGCAGGATTTATGTGTACGCTTCTAATGTGTTTCGATAGAACGCTTTTCAACGGTCGATACTCGTAATTCGATGTTCGAGAGTTTTTGATTTGAATTTAGAATTGGAATACTGTTTAAGTATATTTTTTATCTACATACATAGCATAAGTCCTCTATTATGCGTTCAAAACCCGTAGGCAATGACCAGCATTACCTGTGGTAGTAGGTGACAGCGATGACAGCTGTTAATTTTAGAAGATGTTCCAAATTTGGATCTCATTACCTTACAATATTCGCTAACGTAATTTCATTACGTTACAGCTGTCATCGCTGTCACCTACTACCACAGGTAATGCTGGTCATTTGCCTTTCGGCTTCTAAACCCATCTTAGAGTACTTATAACATGTGTGTAGATAAAGGATTGTACGCGACTCTGCGTAATTGGCATTACGCAACCGTCACGTAAACTACTATACGAGGTTCATTTTGGAACCATTTTGCTTTGACCAACTTCCGCTTTTGTTATTAACATTGATTTTGAGTTTCTAAACACCATCAACTAGATACTATGCCACGAGTCAAGCAAACTCATCAAGAAGCACCAAGCCGGTTTAGTTGGGGTCGCGCTGTTGCCACATTTGTTTACGTACTTTACGTGCATATTAAAGAATCGAGCAACGCGCATCGATGCAACCCTAGCGCCCGAGTGGCAACAGGTAACAGAAACTAATCATTGGCCGGAGACGAACTACTTTTTTATTTATAGTATAATAACGCCGTGGCATGGCAAACCACGACCGACGACGATTTTATTCACCGAACACTATTTAAAATTAAAAAAAAGGTACTTCTCGATCAAACGTGATGCAAAAATTAAGATTTAAGACGCCCTTATCCAAAACAATACTCAAATCCAGAATAAAAAAAATAACACAAGAAGTAAGTAACTTAGAACAATAATTTACACTACAAAGAATAATTATCTACCCTATTTTATGGCAACACCTTCGTTACATCAAAACCCACTAACAACTTGGGTTCATACCATAGCAGATGGCGAGCGAATAAAAGAACGCGATGTTTAAAAATGCGGAACTAACTTCCGATACAACTGTGACACTCTTACGTAGACGGTGGCGCCGCTGTGATGTTATATTTCAGTCGCTTATTTTACTTTATTTCTACTAAATATGATTATCCATTCCGAATAATGCATAAATTGTACCTATTATGGGTTATTATACATTATCATCAGTTTTATTACATGCAATTTTCAGACCCGGAATGTGTTAACCAAGTGGGAAATTGCAGACAAATTGATAATAAGCCGCCAAGTTAACACGCCATTATTGTCATAATGGACGCCGTTATACGATCTCTGCGAACACTTAATGATAAAACGGTATTTCCGTGTGTCAACGTTCAACGGAATTTCATTTCGTTTTACTAAAACTATAAAAGATAAAAAGATAAAAAAGATAATAGATGTTTATCAGTAAGTAGGCCGCATGGGCACTTTTACACGTCAAATAAATTGGGACTTAATCGCGTATAAAAATAATCATTTACCTCGATATTTCGACTGTTTTACAACAGCCGTGGTTACTAAGAAGACTGAGAGCAGTTGCGCACTACGTCTGATTCGAATCCGATCCGAACCCGTGAAAATACGGACCGGTGTAGTCGTAGAACTATTTCTATGGTAGTTTACGCATTAGATCCGGCTTCCGTCATACGATTTTATTATGTATCCGGTCTAGATCCGAATTTTCACGGGTTCGGATCGGATTCGGATCGGCATAGTGCGCAACCGCTCTGAGGTGGATGTTCGTCTGCTTGTCGTGCATGTTTTTCGACCTACCCGCACTTGAGGCTCTACTTTGAAATCCGTAATTCGAACTTCGTCTATTGCTATCCCTTTTGCTCTCGACGCGTCACTAATTCGCAAGAAAGTGACGGGGCGATCCGAAGTTCGAATTATTGATTTCAAAGTAGAGCCCTTGGTCTTGTTGTTCTTTATTCGGAATGTCATCATACCGATACACAACACTCACAACATCCAACAATTTATCCGAAGACACACTTCCTCGCTTACATGTAAGGATGACTGGATTCCACGTATTCTATAGCCTATACCCATCTTTTCTGTTGAAATTTCGATGCTTTCTGATTTCAACGGGTTTACGTACCATTCTCGCATAAAAATGGCGTTCAGTTGAAAGTAGGTACAGTCAGCCTTATAAGAAGCTGCACACTTTTGTACCTTATCACTTTAACGCCTTTGACAGATTGGTGCAGCAGTTCAAACATGACGTTAAAGTGACAAGGTACAAAAGTGTGCAGCTTCTTATAAGGCCGACCGTACTCGTACTTTAGGACTATGCAATTCGATCCAGTGGTTTGGCCCTGACTCCAGTAAATGGTCGGCAATGGCGGATTTATTCAACTGGCGGGTTTCATTTCCTTTTATTCGAAACTGTAATCACAACTCGTATTTTATTAAAATCGTTATAAAATTCAAAAAATCAACAGCAGTCATTATTCGTATACATTTCATTCGTACGCCCGAATAAAGACAATAAAGCGTTACAAAAATGCAAATCTATGATTTTTATTCATTTTTTATGGTGTTATAAATCAGTGAGATAAAAAGGTATCCGATGTCCTACTTTTTGGGGCGAGTGCGTGACATATGGCCCTTTGATTGCGTTCCGTTATTTAATCTTTTCGGCCCTCGGGAGAATTTAATTCATTACAATAATTTACTGCGTCGGAAAATTCATTTCTGTCAACCGTGTTTTGTTTTTAATTGATCTGCTGAATTTGGTCCGTTTGTTATTTTGTTACGTTGAGATTTTTTTGTATAAGGTTTTTTTCTTTTTTTGTTTAAACCTTGTCATTGCAAGCGATTGCCATTATTGTTTTTGATTTAAGTAATGACTTTTTTGATTGAGCTTGCGCAAAAGAACACAAATAAGAATAAAATAGTAAATGCAAGTGCAATTGAATAATGAAAAAAATAAGCAAAATAAATGTTTTCTATTCTATTCTAAATCGAATACCACTCACAACTCATTCATCTTATTTTCCTATCAAAGAACAATGAAGTAAATAGGCAGTCAGAATACTAGAAATGTATTAAATCTGAATTTTGATAAAGTAAAACCTTTAGATGCGGCATGTGCTAGTTTCACATTTAACTAATATTAAACACAAATTAAAAAGGCAAGTATTAAAATAATTTAAAAAAGTAACAATTTATTGCAATTTTATTCCCACCATAATGTCGGGCACAACACCGCGATCTCTTCCAAAATAAACTTATTTTAAATTATTTTTCTTTCGAATATAACACTAATTATATGATACCTACCGACAGCAATAAAAGTTGTCAAAGGTAAAGTTCATACAAGTCATTCAATTGACACCTAACCTTTCATTCATCAACCGGCACCTTTACCCTGAGACGCTGAAATATTACAACCTCCAGACGTATCCCTCACGTCTAATGACGGTTCCTCATTTGGTCTCAAAATTCGACGCGGGAAAATAGTTGGCCCAATAGTTGGGCCGTAAGTGGAAACAATTCGTATTGAGTAATGTGCTCTTCGTTTGTTATTACGCACCTCTCACGAGGAATTTGTTGCTTAAGGCTCAGTGGAAAATAAGTTTTGGAAGATAATTATTACTTTTCATGTTTCCAGTTTTGAAAGCATGGAAGCGGGAACAAAATGGAATTTCCATCCCTAGGGAGAAAAGTGATTTTGAAAAAAGAATTGGTCAAACACGCAGCCATTTTTGACTCTTTATTAGATCTTAGTAAATCTTATACAACCGTTGCGAAATAACTCTCGCCTTTTTTAGGGTTTCGTACTCAGTAAGGGACCCTTATAGTTTCGCCATGTCCAACTGTCCATCTATCCTTGTAGGTACTTCGACACGAATACTTTTCCGTAACAGGTAACAATTCGTATTGAGTAATGTGCTCTTCGTTTGTTGTTACGCACCTCTCACAAGGCATTTGTTGCTTAAGGCTGAGTGGAAAATGAAAGTTTCGAACGTATGGGGGGTTCTAATAGTAAATAATGATGTTACAAATTATTTTGTATTCGCTATATTCGACATTGTTTAAGTATGTGAGTAACCCGATTTTATCTCTTTAATACACTTTGTAGTCCTTGGTCGTAAAGCGTAATATAATGTAACAAAGTTTATAGGAAAACTGTCAGGACCATATTAAAGTAGACTTTATTGGTTCTTGGGATATAGGCGACTAAGATGATTACACGTACTAAAAAAACTTGTAAAATAATAAAAATTGCTAATACCTATGATTATTTGGAGATACAGATTTGAGTTTGAAGTTAAGTCTACTACAAACTTCAGAATTTTGAATCCTACTAATATTATAAATGCGAAAAAATAAAATCCCAGTATAGCTTGGGTTTAAGGGACACTTATAAGGTCCTAACGATTTCAAGGCACTGTCATTGCACTCCACTATGCGCTTTCTGGAAGGGGTGGAGGCTGCATTGGATTAAGCGCTAAATATAAAGAGTTATATTACACAAAAGATCCCATAGGGTCGAATTATATCCGTAAGGACCTCATCAACAAGATAAGATACGATATTAGGTGCTGGGGGCGAGATGAGGCAGACAAAATTAATAACGTAAACGTTAGCGATTTAAAAAACTGACAAAATGTAAAGGGATGACGTTAGTTGAAGATCTATCGCGTCGACCGCATATGTCAACACCGTACATAAAGTCAGCTATTCAAAATCGCTAACGTCAGCATTTTGCATCTTGCCAAGCCCCTCTGTCACCGGTGGATAACAATGTTTTAAAATATCAGCTATTACAATAAAACCAGCAAGCTTATTTGCCAAGCTACAATCAAAACCTTTTATAAAACAATAGTTTTTAAAACAATTCTAGTTGAGCATGGCCTTAAGCCGCGCTCCTCTGCCGCAAAACGAATTATCCCGGAGCGCAGTCCGCTGCTAGTTTTGTTGTAACTCTACTTCCATGGAATATTTTAAGTCCAGACTCGACTAAGAACGGTCTTTGAAGATTTTGTTATAATCCAATTGTTTTATATCGATTGCTTAGTGCTTTGAAAGTCCTGAGGAAATTGCAATTCACTTTTGTGCACAGAATGCAATTTAATCATTGAAGAAATTTCCCTCAATGACAATCCAGTAAGTGGAATGGAAGAAATAAATCGCGTCCCACCTCGTGTCTGCTATTGCTTTACTTTTTAAACAAAATCAATTTACAGTGAGAAAAAAACGGATTACAACCGTTGATTTCACAGTGTTATATTTTTTTAAGCAAAAATATACTTTCCACATTGCCATAACCAATAACCTGCAAAGTTTTCTATAGTCTACTTACAGAAAATACAAAACGGAAAAGCCAAAAGACCTTAATTGTAAGTAGGTACTAAGTACTTGAGCAACAAACAGGAATGTCATTGATATAAAGCGTACCTTGACCGTGCTAATCGCACACCGTGCCCGCAGTTTCACACAGGGCAGACATTGGGCTAATGGGATAATCGGATGCTTAGAGCAAGGCTGCCGTGACGCGGCGCGCGCGCACAGCCGCGAGGACCGCTCTCCGTGCGCGCGCCTAGCCGCCCAATTGCCCCTAATCGCTCCACTCGGGCCCGTATCCGTCCAATCATCTAAGACAAGAGTGCTCCAGTCCACTCGCTAGCTCCTCGACGATCTGGCGTGGAACCGGCCGCGGCCTGACCCGCACTGCCGCGGATGTAGCTCGTAAACCCGCCATGTTGAAACTCCTCTCGAGTTACGCAATGGAATGACTCTTACGACGCAGTCAATCCACAGCCATGAGGGTAAACAGAAGAGCTACGATGAACACGCGAATGACAAACCCATTCACGGTGTATCTAGATGATTGATTAAACTAAAGAAAATTAGATACAATTGGTCAAAATGAATGGAATAAGTACAGCTGCGAAGCCGGTCGTGGAAGAGGAAACTCCGACTGATGAACCTAAAGTGATAAAAACAGGTGTTCGGCAAAAATTAATGCAGATTAGGTCGAATATAACAGTAGAACCAATCATAGCGTGCTATATTATGTCAAATGTTTTCTCGGGTCTCGCAGTTCAGAATTTAAACTTGGAGAAAGCGTGTCGTGTGAACTTAGGGTACAGTGATGAAGTGTGTTCGGCGCTGAACAAGAGACAAACTGACAACTATACGTTGGAAGAGGCGGAAGTGCAGAAGTTGACGGCTTCTGTACAAGCGTGGAAAAACATAGTGCAGACTGCGTTTCCTTGTATACTAGTGTTGTTTGTGGGTTCCTGGAGTGACAAGACCGGCAAGAGGAAAGCGTGTATTCTGTTGCCTATAGTGGGGGAGGTGCTGTGCTGTACGAGCTTCATTCTGAACACGTATTTCTTCTACGAACTGCCACTGGAGATCACCGCGCTGTCGGACTTGTTCCCGTCGTTGACAGGAGGATGGATCACAGTGTGCGTGGGCGTCTTCAGCTACATTGGAGACGTCACCACCAAGGAGATGAGAACATTCAGGGTGGGCGTAGCCAACCTGTGCATGTCGCTCGGCATACCCATAGGCATGTCCCTCAGCGGCATTCTCCTGCAGCAAATAGGATACTACGGCATCTTCTGCATATCAAACTGCTTGTATTTCGCCAGTTTGATCTACGGCTACATTCGACTAAAGGACCCCATCATGTCGGATGAAAGGCAAAAAGTAAGTGACGCAAACAATGCAGCGTTCATGTTTATTAAATTCACGAAATATCTGTTTCAGTGTCGATCCTGCTGTGTATTCTCTCCTTTTATAATGTTACTCGTTCAAAAGGCGTTTGAAGATGGCTTTCTTTTACCTTTGCTTTTAAAGTATTTCCGTTAGAAGAAATTGCATGCATTCACTGTTTACAAAAGGTTACTAAATCAGGTCGGGAAATAAAGCGAATCGGGCGGACTCTTTGTTCTCATGTAGGCTTTGTGTCCGGGATAAAACTTAGAATTCCAAGTTGTTAGTCTTCTTCATTATATATTATTCCACTGCTAAGTATTCTGATTATATCCTCATAAAATTTTGCAAATCTCGCCTTTATTTTGTATGTGTAGACAAGAGACATTTCGTTTGTTTATCTATTTAGGATTTAGGTGATTTATCTCCTGAAATTGCTACATTAACGGCATAATTTTGGACTACGCAAAATACGAATACTTAAGTAAGTCGTTGACTTGCGGAAAAGAGTTTGCTTGCGTTGACGCTATAAACTATGTAACCTATAATAATACCATATTTTATTTTATTACGGAGTGCAAGCAAATCAAAACAAGTTTCATCAATTTTGTAAATATTTTCCGCCGCTAGTAACTTTTAACTAAGAAGATTAACAAAATAAACATGTAAAATTTTTTGTCTTGTTCAACCATCTTATACGAGTACATATTTTTGTGTTATTAAAAAAATAACAAACTGTTATTTTAACACCTTCAATTCAAGATTGCATCTCGAGCCTGCCTCCCCAAAGATCAAAAACTTGGATTCTTATTAAAACCCGATAACTTAAAAACATAACATCAATACCGTTCATTCCCCTTTTTGCAAAGCATAGCCTTGTACAGTCGAGTTCCTTTAATCACAAAAATATGTATCATGTTCATTCAAATATATTTAAACATGACGTTAAATAGACAAGACACTAAAGTGTACACATATTTATGAACTCGACTGTACTTATAATGTGCCTCGAGACTGAAATAAGCTTAATATTTTATATTCATGTAGGGGGTTTATATCGATAATCCTAATTTTATCCTAAAGTACCTACGTATACTTGAACAATTTCTGCCTGGATCATTTAAGTACCTGTTCAGTGTTGCATACAACTTGTTTTTCTAACGCTGCGGAAGTGCATTTACGCATACCGATCAGGGGGGACCCGGAATGGTGAAGTGGGACTCGCCCACTGAGAGCGGCCGGAACACGAGCCGGGATCATGAGAAAGCGCATTCGGTTGTCACCTCGACGCTTATAATACAAGCCTATCCTAACTTAAAAAGCGGTCAAGTGCGAGTTGGACTCGCGCACCGAGGGTTGTGTACCGCCGCACAGTACGTATTATTATGTTACGATTGGAATTCGATTTCGAATCGAATCAGCGCGACAACAAACAAAAAAAATATACTTTGATTAAAAAAGTTTCTTGTATGAAGACCCTTATATTATTTCACTTTCTTATTTTTTTATTTGTTAGTAAATCCGCCGTAATAACACATATTTTGAAAGAAAAATCAACCCGCTATCTATTACGGTTCAAAAGATACAGCTGTTTAAAGTTAGGACGGACAGACGGACGGATGGACAGCGAAAGCATATTAATAGGTTGGGCTCCCTTCGAGTATGGAACCCTACAAACGAATATTTTTGGACCTAAATAGTCGTTTGACTTGGCCCAAACCTCTTTAGAAAAGAAAAGAAGTCCGAAAGGTGAAAAATAATAAGAACCAAATAACGAGCTTCCTCCCAGTGTCCAACACTGAACAGCGTCGATGGCCTATCGAACTTTCGAACCCCAGCGGATCCTATATAAGGTGCTAACAAATTAGCCACGGATATTTTAATCATCGATTCTAGAGCCTATTTGGAGTAAATAATGTGGTATAACATGTAGTCCGATGACGCATAATTTCCGAGATTTTCATTATTTAAAAAACAATTCAATAGTTAATTTAATTTGAACTTTGCTACCTATACCTAAAGCATTATTTACTAAGCAATTGATTGAATTTATTTATGTTGTACGTTGATGATTTTGCTACTTACAACATGAATCTTCCTTAGTTAATAATGCTTTAGGTTAAGGTGACAGTTCAAATTAAATTAACTATTGAATTGTTTTTTAAATAATGAAAATCTCGGTAATTATGCGTTATTGGACTACATGTTATACTACATTATTTACTCCAAATAGGCTCTAGAATCGATGATTAAAATATCCGTGACTAATTTGTTAGCACCTTATATGTACCAATAAGTTTATCTAACTTAAGTATATTATTTCAATTAATAATTACTTGATAATTGCTCGAGACATCTTCTCATCCACTGACTCAATGCTTCAACATGCCTTCCTCAAACTAAAAAATCCTCAATAGGTACCAACAATAAAAGACAAATATTTAATTGAACCCCACATCAACACAAAATAATTGTTACAAAGTGAGTCAACAGGCAGTCTTATCGTTGAATAGCCATCTCTTCCAGACAAATGTATATGGGTCTCAAAACCCACTTACAGTGCGATAGCTCTTAGAAGATGCTTCGGGTTTGTACTTGTCTCTCACTCGCTCTCATACGCTCTTATTAAGAGCGAGCTAGAGAGAACTACAAATCCGAAGCATCTTCTAAGTGCTCACAGACTGTACCACGCTTGAAATCACTCCCTTTCCTTTCCTTTGAGATAAAAACAATCTCACAAAGAAGACTACTTAAAATCTAAACAAAATGTATACTATTTCTTCAAGAGTGGATGCAGTACTGCGATAATTGCATTTCCCTGACCCAAGACGCATGGTGCATGAACAGACACCGGACGCCTGCGGCACGACTAACTCGATAACGCTGCCGCATGCAAGCGATACACAGTAGGCGCAAAATGAGATAAGCTACTTAGTATTCAAGGTCTTCTCTTATCGGTTTCGTCCATAATGGTGTCAACAGGACCTACAAAACCTATGGTGTCCGTCCGTCCATCCTAACTTTAAAGACCGGACCGAAGAATAGGTAACCGGTTGGATTATCCATAAAATGTTTTTACACAAAGGCTAAAAACGGGACCCTATTACTAAGACTCCGTTGTCTGTCCGTCCGTCCGTTTGTCTGTTACCAGGCTGTATCTCATGAACCGTGATAGCTAGAAAGTTGAAATTTTCACAGATGATGTATTTCTATTGCCGATAGCGGCAATAACGACGAATACTAAAAATTGGAAAGATATTTAAGGGGGGCTCCAATACAAGAAACGTGATTTTTTATAGATAATGGTACGGAACCATTCGTGCGCGAGTCTGACTCCCACTTGGCCGCTTTTATTTATTATTTCTTATTGTAAATTTAATAACAAATATCAATAAAAACAAAAAAAAATGAAAGAGCCCCTTCAAGAAACCTTAATATTATTGCATTTTTGTTCATTTTGTATTTCCACGGCGGCTTAATTAGGTGCCAATTAGGTTATGCCGAATAACAGCCGCACTTGGAGTCAGTTAAAAACGTCGACGAAATGTCGTTCCTTGGTGAATTTTTTTCGCACATAAGTCACTGAGTCCGCCAGTTATACATCAAACACAAATAACCTTTAAAGCTGTTCGAACATCAAAAAAAATTGTTTCTTAGCAAACCATCACTATTTTAACTCCAACCCCTAAATCAAGTCCGATTTTCACGGTATTTGAATATGTTGTTTTTTTGTGTCTTCTTTTGTCTTGGAAAGGAACCTAGTTTTCATAACAACAAGATATTCAAAAATCGTAAAAATCAAACTAGGTTTAAGGAGAGACAAACGTTATCGCATTTTGTATGGTAGTTTTTAGCTTTACAATCCTCTTAACTTTGCTGTGAGGCTAGACAAGTTGCTTAACGTTAACGTAAATGATTTTCGAAAACTGACAAAATGTATGGAATTGTCATAGGCGCTTGACGCGACCGTCTGAGAGCTTACGACAATCCTATACGTTTTTGATAACGATAACGAACGCTTAATACATCTTGTCTAGCCCCTATAGTTAGACATTTTCGACGAGTCCCGAAACTCCTTTTGTTCTCGGGTGCTCCTTGAATCACCAACATTCATTTCAAGAATGCGTTGTTTCATCGACCGCTAATTTCTGCTGAAACCTTATTGTTTTTAGGTTATCTTAAGCATGGGTTACGTAGGTTAGATTGGGATAGACCTGTGATCACCAAAAAATTATAACTCCTGCACGTGGAAATGCCTGTTCGATGAAATGAAAATTCGATGAAATGAACATTCGGTGAAATGAGTGTCGGCGATTCTAGGGTAAACCTTTGTTCTCGAATGTCAAACGTAGTTTTTTTTTCATTCAATAAACGTTTGTACTGAGTGATAGTCCGAACGATGTGCGAGTCCCTCACAGAATCGGTTTTTTCTTAACTTTTGCCTATACCTAACCAATTACTAACAAACTATACTTTTTATTCACCCGTATATCCACCGAAGAGTCTCTTATCGAAGAAACCAATATGAACAAACAGACGTCTCGTATTGTTCGGTTTAAAATAAAGTATCCTCTTTCCACGGCAACAAGTTCTCTTTATTTACCCTTTGTACTATGTTTGTAGAATCAGGAACAAAACGAAACGGGAAAAATCAAGAGCGACCGTGTATTTACACTTATGACAAAATGTTAATACGTTTATGTCTACACGTACATATGAATGGCATGTTTTAATAGATTTGTGACATTAATAATCAATGATTTCCTTTCATGAGTTACTTTCATGTAACCAACATATTTTAAACGCAATTGTACCTGCAATACAGTTAATTTATCATATAAAAGGCGACAACAAGCTTTTATTGGACTTATTTGCGAACAAAAGTTCCCATAAAAACATACATACTCGTACATAGATATATTCCCACATACTGAGGTAGAATCATACATCCGAAAAACAATTACAATTTCAGCCCACCATATTTCTTTTGTCTTGACGTGACGTGTATGTTTTTAACTCGGCCGCCATTTTTGTCAAATAAAAAAGAGCTGACAATACTATAACCTATAACATACATACATACATACCTCCATGCCTGTCTCCCACTGGGGTAGGTGGAGACTATGGAATCCCAGGTGCACCGGTCTTTATTTACCTTTTCCGCTTCCTCATTCACCTACCTCTTCATGCACGTACGTCGGCAGGGTGCTTTTAATTTGGTCCTATTATTATTATTCGGGGGTTAAGATGGGCCTTGTGTGCCACTTCGACCATTGCTGATCTTTTGTGGCAGCCCTTTGTTTAGAGCTCACCGCAAAGGCCCGTTGCGTCCAGGAATTTCCAGATGCTTTGGACAGTGAGGAGTTGTATCTCTGTGAGTCCATCAGATAGATACTTCTGTTGCGCATTAGTGGTCCGTACAAACAAAGGATGTGCATTGCTGTCTCCTCTGTCTCCTGACAGAACCTGCATGTCGCGTCTTGTTTCATACCCATTAAAAACAGATCTGATATCTGTTCAGTTTGCAGTGGCCAGTTAGTATTCTAGTCACTGCGCAACTCTTGTCTCTTGTAGAATATCTTTGGAGAGCTTGCTTTTGAACCCTTTAATTAGTGATTTCGAGTGATTTTGTCGTTCTATGAACTTCCACAGCTCGATCGCCCTAGACTTATATAGGTCGTTTAGCGTTAGGCAATAGCGACGCTGGATAAATCTTGCATTTATTTCGATTGGTTTCGGTATTTGTTATGGAGTCCTCGAAACACCTACTACAACTTTCTCCACTGTCTATTTCGGTCGACAAGTGTTTCAATCAGCGTACATCATAGCCGGCCGCTAGTCCTACACCTAAGTGATAAATTGGCCACGCGATTCGAAGGGGAACCAACACTAAGCCGAGGCTCCTGTAGGTGGCTGGGTTATACCCTGGAAATACTAGTTTGGACAACAGCTTACTTGTTGCGTGATCATTATAAGTATTATAACTCCTAGCAATGTGAGTTAAAACACCTCATTATTGCTGCCGCTTAGAACAAAAAATCATGAGGTATACAAATGGATTTTGAACTCTTATATTGCCTTTTTATTTAAACAATACATCTATCACTTCATAACATAGACATCATTTTCAAAATCATGCAGCATGCACCTAACATCTGTATTTCATGCATTTTACATCGCTACGCACACTTTTAGACATTACCAAACTTCATTAAAATATTTTGTGAACTAATGCGAAAAACTAAGCAACAGACAACTAAAATGAACTTTTTTATTTAGACCTAGCGACCCGCCCTCGCTTCGCTTTTGTTTATGTTTCTGTAACACCCATACAGTACACAAACCAAAATTTTAACCTTCCTCTTGAATCACTCTATATATTGATGACCGCATTAAAATCCGTTGCTTAGTTTGAAAGATCTTAGCGAACATACAGAGAGACAGACGGCAGGAAGCGACTTTGCTACACAATTTGTACACTATGTACCTAAAGAATAAAGATAAGGCCCGACTACAAATATAATTTTGACTTTTCTTCAGAGATTTTTTTATCATAACATTGTATTTTCTGGTGCCTCTCTAATGTCGTGTCGACTTCGGTTGTTTTTTTTTATTGAATTATTATTAAATGTTTACCATTAGGGCCTAATGTGAAATTTATCTAAAAAAAACTATTCAATAAACGAATAAATTAAGCGCCTTGCTGACTTGTCCTGTTGACACTCCCTGGAAATGCTGTGCTGGCTCCTTCTACTTGTAAACTTTTTATTTTATTATTTAGTATTGTTTTAATGCATTTTTGTGGTTATACAATTCTATTCCATTCCTTATACTTTATTATATTCTATCCTAAGAAAAGCCACACTCAATTTTACGTTTAAAGTTTTAATACACTCCTAGACCCCTTTCAAGATTAATACGTGCTCTTGTGGTTGGTACATAAATTGGGGATCATTGTCAGCTTGTCTCCCAAACGCGACATAGCACTTATCCCCCGAGTAAACTATCCCCCCCACCGCTGCGGAGTACAGTAAACAATTTTACAAGGGCCATCATTTTATGCCGATGCATTAGGAGTGTTAGGTACCTACTTTGTTTTTTCGTCTCGAAAAGGTTTTATTTCGTGCTTAAAATCTGCGTTAAAATTGACACTTTATCTACCTAGTGTTAAAAAGTAACACATAATTCAACATTAACATGTTACAACAAACAACGAGACATTTCATAATTTGCTTCATTCTTAGTCTTAATAATGCTATTTTATTTTTATAGATAATATCAAAATAATACACCGATTGAGCATTTTCATAAAAACTGGAACTTAAAAAACCATTAATTCACTTTTCCTGTGTTCTGATTTAAACAAAAAAACATTTTTTTCAAGTCATTTATTACTGTAATTATTAGACTCTTGTAGAAAAATGTATAGTTTGCGGAATTATTTCCGTCTCGTGCCTTTGAATCCTAATTTTGAATCGCAGGGTCCTTCGCGAGGTATGTGTCACCTATCATTGTCAGGATAGTAACATAGGGGGCTGATTTTATGTCTAATTAGCATTGTTATGAATACGGTAATGCTAATCCTACTAATGTTATAAATGTGTGTGTGTGTGTGTATGTGTGTGTGTGTGTGTGTGTGTGTGTGTGTGTGTGTGAGTGAGTGTGTGTGTGTGTATGTGTGTGTGTTAGTTTGGCACTCCTTCACGCTGCAACGGCTGGGCGGATTTCGATGAACTCTTCTTCCACATTCATACATCGAGTCATGCATGCACGTCGGTTTCGGGTACTTAAGATTCGGCCCTTTTCCAGTATTTCTCCGATTTGATTCTTTTTCTCTATAAATAAATAAAAAAAGAAATTTTTAGACGTATCCGACTCTAAAAAAATACATTGTCTCCGAGCTTGTCACTCGAGAAGTCATAGACATCGTAGTTTTTACTTTTTATTGACATACTCGTAGTTAGATTAGACTAGGCTTTACCCCGAAAATTCAAAAACGAGTAAAAACGCGGGACTATAGGTTCTATTTAAATATCCAACGATCCATTAACATGATTTTTTCAGCTTAGACAAGCTACACTTTCATATGTCGCCGTTCTAGTGTTAGTTTATGTAGCTACGCGTACCTATGTATAATTTACGAGAGGTATTAGACAGCGATTTTTACCATGTCTACAGAATCCCGTTTCTACTATACATGATCCATAATGTTACGTGTGTAGACGTTTGTTGATTTTCGAAAGCTTACAAAATCTATAGGATGGACGTTATAAGCTACCAATCTATCGCATCGGCTGCTTAAGTGAATTCCATTCACTGTTTCACTTTTCGAAAATCGCTAACGTTAGCGTTATGCATCTTCTTCCCAGGAGTAAAAAACCATCACAACAGCAAATCATCATACATAGTGAGAACGATAAGCGGATTAAAAAAGTATTAGTTGCACTTTAGTAGTCTGGGGTTAAAGCAGAAAAGAAGTATCTATCTTTGCTAAATTGATATTTCCAGGTGACACCAGTAGGGTGCTGCGGCTGGATCAGCTCATTTTTTGACGCGCGTCACGTGCGAGAGACGCTCACGGTGGCGTTCCGGAGCGGCTCGCGGCGGCGGCGTCTGCGGGTGTCGCTACTCATCGTCGTCGTCTGCGTCATATTTGGCCCGCTGCATGGTAAGCCTTTATGTTTAATTACGCTCTAACTACAAGAGGTCCGAGTAGGATGTTGTGGTCTATTATTTCCTAATTCATCATCCAGATAACGACTTGACAGGTATCGATTTGAAATACATTGCAAAGTCGACAAGTTTGCAATCCTCAAGATTTCACCGTAAATTGTCACCTGTTACATGTTATCATTACGTCGATCAAAAGGGGGCCGCTCGTGGTTCGATGCGAGGCACGTGTAAAAGACGCTCACCGTGGCCTTTCAGGGTAATTCGTCGCAGCATAATCTATATGTGTCTAAGCCAGTATCGGTCTTGCTCCATAAGACATCATTAATGTATAGTAGCTGGATCAGCTCGTTTAAGATGCGCGTCACAATGGAGAGACGCTTATCGATGTCATCTGCGTCATATTCAGCCACTGCACGGTAAACTCCTAAGTATATGACGCTCTTACCACAATAGGCTCTGATATTATGGCTGGATCAAGCCAGACAATGAAGTGCCAATTTGGTATGCATTGCAAAAGTAAACAAGTTTTTTCATCACTGAGATTTATACAAGTCTCGCTAGCTGAAATGTCACTTGTTGCCTGTGATCGTAAGGGTGGTGAAATTTGAACATTATTTGAAGCGCGTCACGTCCGAGAGACCATGGCGTCTGGGGGTGTCAATGCTTATCGTCGTGCATTCACGTCACAGTCACATTTGGTCCACTGCAACGTCAGTGCTCTTAAGTTGCTGATGGTTCTATCCCAAGAGACGAGATTTCAGGGAAAAAAATAATGGATATTTAAGTACTTCCCATGAGAAATTAATATACATAGTTTAAAAAAAAGGAAAAATCTATTTTATTTTCGTCGGCAGGTGAAATGAACGTGTTGTACCTTTTCATGCGGTACCGATTCAACTGGGACGAGGTGCAGTTCAGCATGTTCTGTACCTACAGCATCATCACCAACTTAGTAGGTGAGTCATCATAATCTATTAATGTATATCTTGAAAAGTGTTTGTTGAGAATTCGGGATATTGGTGCTCCTCTATTTCTTGGAAACTCTTCAGGACAGCATACTATGCATAGTACATCATAATTAAGGGAAAAGTAGAGTTCTGGAGTAATAGTATTTTTTTAGTATAGGTTTTGCACAAAGTATCAAATTTACTCCACCATCGAAATTGTCATTCTGTAGTGGCTCTGCCTACAAAGCTAACGATCCTGGGTTAACATTATTAATGTTATGCCCTCCATTACTTTCTATCCATTCTAATCAGAGTCGTGTGACACTGAAACATGAGGCTGGTGTCCGTCTAACTGCGCGTCCTTTTCTGCTGTTGTATTTGTGTCTTCTGTGTAATGAAAATTATATTTCTTCGTCTTCTTCTTTTCCTTTATCCTACTTAGGATATTTTATTGAAGTATTCTTCTATTTTCCAGGAACGCTGTTCTCAATCAGCATCTTCAGCGACTTCATGAAGCTAGACGATACGGTGGTGGGCATCATCTCCTGCGCCAGCAAGATCCTCGCCTCCTTCATCTTTGCCTTCGCTACCACCACCACAGAGATATACTTGGGTACGTTGGTAGACTGAACACACGTTCTTAAGGTTATGAGCACACAGGCCACCTGATGGTAGATGGATCTGAGGTAAATTTGTATTTCTATGACTACAATCACAAGCCCTTAATACTAAAACTGCAAATGCATTATCAACAACATTATGCATTACTAACAAGGTAAGGTACCCAACTGTCCGGCTCCAATTTGCTTTATTTTGATATATGTTAGAGAGTAGTCTAAAAAACAAGTACCTATGTATTTTTTTTAGCTGCCCAATCTCAACCTGTTGGGAGAAATCATCCTCCAAAGTACTGAAAAGTGACTTAAATATTTATTTTATTTTAATTTAATTATTTATTTTAAAGTGAATATACAACTAAATATTCTGTGAATATTTCAAGCGTCTATCTGTTGCCGTTATTAATATTCAGCAAAAAAACGGCTAAACCGACTAAAAGGAGCCCCACTTAAAAATATTTATTATGTTTTTAGTATTTGTTGTTATAGCGGCAACAGAAATACATCATCTGTGAAAATTTCAACTATCTAGCTATCACGGTTCATGAGATACAGCCTGGTGACAGACAGACAGACAGACGGACAGTGGAGTCCTTGTAATAGGGTCTCGTTTTTAGGGTTCCGTAGTCAAACTAGGAACCCTTATAGTTTCGCCATGTCCGTCCGTCCGTCCGTCCGTCTGTCCGCAGTAGCTCAGAGACTCTTAGTACTAGAAAGCTGTAAATTGGCATGAATATACATATTAGTCATGCCAACAAAGTGGAAAAATAAAATCTTGAAATATTTTTTTTTTGTGTTTATACATACCGAAAACTTATTTGCGGTGTGTTGGTAAACTGACCGCGACCTATGTCGATGTATGGTGATAACAGTTTACCAACGGCAAAGTTAAGTTTGTCGCGAGGTCTGCTTCGGAACCCTACACTGAGCATAGTCCGACATGCTCTTGCCCGGTTTTACCCTTTGGCTACGGAACCCTGACAAGAGGACGCCCGCACGCGAAGAATTAGTTTCCGGCTACTCTCCCTATTTCTTCCCGTCGGGGGTCGATTTTCGGAAAATCCTTTATTAGTGCACCCCTAGGGTACCCAAGGAATACTCTCTCCAAATTTCAAATCCCTAGGTCCATCGGTTTAGGCTGTGCGTTTTGTGTCAGTCAGTCACTCAGTCACGGTATTGTTTTATATATTTAGATTGTTATAATCACGATTTGTTGACAAACACTCGCAGAGGTAAATAATTACACAGATAAACGAACCTAGTAAGCAATGCGTCATTAAATGTAAACTGCATTGTGTAAAAAAACAATGCAGGTACATTCAGGATTCAAGTGGCTTAAGACTGACTTGTGGCAAACCTTGGGGGAGGCCTATGTCCAACAATGGACGTGTTTCGGCACAATATAGCTAATGTTACAGTATAAATCTTTATTTGACCAACCTATACTATACAACATACATAGAAAATAATAATTCGAATAACTAATACATTGACACATATTTGTCTGATGAGCGCGAATATTTTTTCCTGAGTCATGAATGTTTTCTATGTATTTAAGTATATATTTCTCTATATAAGCATTTATATCGTTGTCTAGTACCCATAGTACAAGCTTAGAGCTTAGTTTGGGACTAGGTCAATTGGTGTGACTGTGACATTGTCCCTTGGGGCAGGTTTTATAAAGCTACAAGTTACAATTTTACAGGTCTAAGCTGGCAACACTGTTCAAATGGCTGGTCGGCATTGGTCGAGATTATGTCAAATGGAAACTTGTAATGTAACCTGTAAATTGTAATTTGTAGCTTTATAAAACAGACCACGATAGTCCCCCTGATTGAGGTCCTCAGAAACAAAAATAAAAATAAATCAAAAGTCAACAAACATGATTATATAAACAATAAAATTGTTTGTCCATTCAGAATCGTCATAATTTTATTTATAAAACATACATGAGTACAAATACTTTGCTTTCGAGTATTGAGTTTTAATAACGTATCATTCTATTCACGCTATCATACTCAAGTACAACGAAGATCTAATATTGATTCTTGTTTAATCTGTGCCTCTTAGATATAACTTGAAGATACTTTATTCCAAGTAAAATTACTTAGACATTCAACCAGGACTCTCGTCCCCTGACACTAGATCTTTCACATTTCTATCCAATAAAACGTGAACATTATTTCATATCAAATAACTTCAAATATCTGGGGCATTACCATCTCTCCTAGCGTCGGCCTATTCTAATATCTGAATTACAAATAAGTGTCTAGAGTCTAGACAATGCATAACTAGGTTTATATTGAAGCATATCTTATTACTTTATTCTCTGAGGATTTCTAACAATTGAAAAGTAACTTGTTGATCTACGCGTCGAGTTTATTAATTTTATTATACAGGGTGAAAAGTAATAACGCAACGAAGAGAGTAAGCACCTCGAGATAGCCAATTATATTCATTGTACGACGATGTTTCAATTTGGAAAATGATAAATATAGCATTTCTGTATTAAGTATTCATTACTTTTTCACAGTTTCAATAAAAGCTGATTCATGTAACAAACGGTTGAGAAAAATATTTTTTTAATAGCTATAATAATAACCAAGATATAAGCCAACAAAGATTTGTTCCTATCTCTTTATAGCAGAACAGAATTTAACATGGTGTTTATTATGGCCGACCCGTTACATGAAGTCACAGTGCATATCGGTGCGTATCTCTATCTAATTAGCAGTTTAAAATGCTTGTATCAACCGTATTTCTTGGCCGATTTTAATATTAATTTCACTTTTGCAAGACCTATCCAATGAAACAAATAAACAGAACAGAAATAAATAAAAAATCCCCACGTTACGTGAAGGGGAGGCACCCTAAATTGTTTTTGTTTTTTTATATTACCTCTTTCTCGGCGTGGCTAATATGTATACCTATTCATGCCAAATTATAGCTTTCTAGAACTAAGAGTCTCTGAGCTAGGCTGCGGACGGACGAACGGACGGACGGACATGGCGAAACTATAAGGGTAACTAGTTTGACTACGGAAACCTAAAAAAACAACCCGCTATCAATTGCGGTTCAAAAAATTCAGGTCTTTAAAGTCAGGATGGACGGACGGACATCGTAGGCAAATTAATAGGATCCCGTTGGGCTACATTCGGTTACGGGACCCTAAAAAGTAGTGGACTGAAAACACTACAGATGTCATAAATCATGGCCTCTAATTTTTCCAGCGCCACTGGTGGAGATCTTCAACGGCACGTCTTTTATCGCCATGCGCTCCATCGCCTCCAAACTTGTCACCAGCGAAGAGTTGGGTGAGTACCATCGTCATAATACCAAACGCAAACGCTGGTATAACGTTTCTATTTTCTATCGACTCGAGTTGTATGGAGCTGACGCGTTCGCGTGAATATTCGAGTGATGTGGACGTTGAGCCGAGCGTTACAAAGCTTACACACTACTCGATGTTCGCACTGAATGCTCATTACGACGCTCCTTAAGAGGTTGTCACGATCTGTCTTCTGTACTGCCGTAATATCAAAGAGGGCGGCTAAACTGCTTAGTAATAGTATAAGCATTTTAAATTCAATGCGGTTACCAATAGAGTATAGACGCTTCGATTACTACATTGCAGTCAGCCGCCTTCTTTGGTACGGCAGTAGGACTAGCTAAGGTTCAAACGCTGCTAACGTTTCCGTTTTCTATTGACTCGAAATGTATGTAGCTGACATAAGCGGTTGACGCGATTTGACATTAGCTTACGTCCATTCTATACATTTTCGGTAACAATAACGTTCGCATCTTGCCTAGGGTCACTTATTTGGGGGCCTAGTCAAGACGCACTACGCTAAGTTAGCGATTTTCGAAAATCGACGAAGGCCCCCATATAAGTGACTCAGACAAGATGCATTCTGAGATCGTTATCGTTATGGAAAATGTATTGGATTGACGTAAGCTGCCGGACGGAGCGCAAATGTCAATTCCATACATTTTGTCAGTTCTCGACAATCATTCACGTCAATGTTATGTAGGCGTTATGCATCTTGTAGAGGCCCTACCTTAGGATTTTTAAAACTTGACTCAATAAAAAACGTTTAAGCATATTGAAATATTTCTGAGCACTTTGTCTGCTCCAATATACTTGCAAGCGAGAGCATCTTTTTCTTTATCACGCTAATATCGAATCAGAATTATTATTACATGTTGACTACGCGATGGGCCTAGTTGGTAGTGACTCTGCCTACGAAGTTAACTGTCCCGGGTTCGAATCTCAGTAAGGGCAAATATTCGTGTGATGTGCCTTGGGTGTTTTCTCATACCCATACAAGCCTAGAGTTTAGTTTGGGACCAGAGGGGCTATTGTCTAACGCACTCGCAATCGCAACCAGCCTCAAAGTGGAGCAATTGTTTTCATTTTGTATGCAGAAAAGCCTTCGATTTTCAAAATGAAAACGATCGTGATTCCGAGTGCGTTAGACAATAAGCCCTCAGGACAACATGCGTGTGTCCTGAACTTTATTTATGTTACTACTAATAATTTACAGGTAAAGTGAACTCTCTGTTCGGGCTGGCCGAAGCTATGATGCCGCTGGTCTACGGTCCTCTCTACTCCCGGGTCTACATGGCAACCCTGAGTTTTCTTCCTGGGGCAGTGTTCCTGCTGGGCGCCGCCATGACAGTCCCCGCTGTTGCTATATTTGGGCAAGTCTATGTTTTTTTTAGCAAGGAGTAGGCATGCCATGCCATGCCAACCTTGAAGAACAAGATGGAATACCTCTATGCTTGTTATTTCATCGAAGCTATGATGCCGCTGGTCTATGGTCCTGTCTACTCCCTGGTCTACATGGCGACCCTGAGTTTTCTTCCCGGGGCAGTATTCCTGCTGGACGCTGCCATGATAGTTCCCGCTGTGGCTTTATTTGGGCAAGTCTAGTTTTTTAGCAAGAAGGCAAACGCGCACACAGGGGCCTCTATTCTTCTAGGTAAAACCATATTGCTTCTGTCATATTATCGTGTTGTCAACGTTACGATAGTCCTTACGTATTTGACAGTAATGGCGGCTGAGTTAGAAACAATACGATAACATATCAAAGGCAATTGGGATACACCAAAAAAAATAACTGCTTGATTTTACATTTTTATTCGAAAGAATGGCCTTTTATAAGAAACTAATTTGAAGCATTTCATGATTAAATGTATTATCCATATTTAAAACAATTTATTTAATTAAAGTAACCTTACCTACTTGTAACGACAAGATGACGTAGATATTTATAAAAGGCGGGTATACTTCGTCTAAGATTTAGAAATACGATTTTTTATTATCTGTGATCTGTTTTCAAAGTCATAATAGACAAACGTCATTCAAACATAATGTAAACAAACAATCGCAATATGATATAATTTATTATTTAAGAATATATAAGCATTCAACCATTGCTTATTACCTAGACCTCAGTTAATACAACACTTCCTACATGATCTTGTTTCTAGACTAGATTCACTTAACACAATCACATTAAATTTGTTGAAAAGGCGGATTCACTACTTCCAATCATGAGTTTCTACAATAAATGTTGATGCCGTCTTTTTGAACCTCTTGTAAAACCTTACCACACAAATTATTAACATTTATCACACATAACTCAAAAGAGAAATGGTCTCATTAATATATTAATTTCATCATAAGAATTACAGTCAATTCGTAAACAAATAAATTTGACATGACAACAGCTGTCTTCAAACGTAGGTGTCAGCTAGATATCTAAATTGTACTTATAAAGTGAAATATTGGAGAGGTTTTATATGTTTTATGTAAAACCACAAAAGTGCTTGATACAGCGCAATTGGGTCGGGCATTTAGGGGTCAAATGAAGGTCATTTCTCAATTTTAATATAATTAATTCATTGTAACGTATTTTTTTAATCTAACTACTGGGATCGATTCGAAAAGCCTATTCCTCGAAATGGTTTTGAAAATTTCATACATTGTTAAAAATGGGTGTTGTATCCCAATTGACAGATTTGTAAAATGTCTCTCTCTTCTTTGCCTTTTTACACTTTCCATAGTGACTGCCAGAAAATGCCAAGATTTTGTTTATCCACTATTCAAACATAATAAAATTAGATCTATTGTAATAAATTGATTGTAAAAAACCCACAGACCACGTAATGCGGTTACAACACTGTTACAAGAGAGGGAAAATAATAACTCTCGTCACGTGTTTTATAGACATTTACTTACTAATTTATTTTCCATAAGGCGGCCTATAGATGTCTAAAATATTATTGTACAGTAAAGCAAGACTAGCAGATCAATATCGAAGTTATTAATTATCATTATAACCTACAGTCGATGTCGATTTGAATGAGTAAAGATAAAGGTAAACAAATTTGTAATGTTTGACGCATAACCTCAAAGTTTCACCAAGCGTGTATTTTGAGTCGGACTCGCGCACGAAGGGTTCCGTACCATCTATAAAAAATCACGTTTGTTGTATGGGGGGCCCGTTAAATATTCACTAACTAGAGGACGCCCGCGACTTCCTACGCGTAGAATTAGTTTCCCGCTACTCCCCTCATTTTTTCCCGATGGGGGTCGATTTTCGGAAAATCCTTTCTTATTGCTCACTTACATCATGAAAGGAACCCCTGTACCAAATTTCAAGTTTCTAGGTACAGTAGTTTCGGCTGTGCGTTGATACATCAGTCAGTCAGTTTAGCCTTGTATATATATAGAAGATAAGTAATAATATATACACTTATCATTCTATTTTTAGTTTTTTTTGTTATAGCGGTAACAGAAATACATCATCTGTGAAAATTTCAACTGTCTAGCTGTCATGGTTCATGAGATACAGCCTGGTGACAGACAGACGGACAGACGTACAGACGAACGGACGGACAATGAAGTCTTAGTAATAGGATCCCATTTTACCCTTTGGGTACGGAACCCTAAAAACCATGGCGAACCTGGCTCAGTGTAGGGTTCCGACGCTGATACTATAAAACAAACAAAAAAATCTCCCGAAAAACCACTAGTATGTTCTTACGAATTTACTATTTAAAGATATTTGGTGCTGTCTTGGATGATTTTAGTGGGTATAAACACCTGAGTCGCCTGTTTCTCAAGAACTAATAAAATCTACGTAGTCGTGTTTTTTTCTTTAAAATTTGGTATTTTCGCTTTAATTTAAGATATTTTACTACTAACCTAACCTAAACTAAGTGAATCGTATTATTATTTAAGAAACCTGAAATCAACACGGTCTCAGCAGAAAATAGCTTTCAATGTAACGAAAATTCTGCGAAGTGGTACGTTCTATGTAATGGGTGTCGGTGAAGGGGAAACAACCAAAATAAAGAACGTACTTATTATTCACGGAGAAATAATATTTATTTCTGTACTTGGAGATCATTCTATCCCACCGGTCCGGGTGCTTGCGGCCGACGTGACCGACACAGTCCCACTAGAGTCTAGCGGTGTAATTATACATATCATAACTAAATTAATAATTAATACAGCCTAATTGTTTTGTAGAAACCTTGACTAACGTAAACGATTAACGAAAATAAAACTGTTCATTTGGAGGCCGCCTTATACAAACGAATGTTGACATAAGGACAATCGTGGAATTTCAATCGGTCATTGTTCTGGATATTCCCATCTATTTAGTGTACTCTACAATGTGATGTTTTTATTCTGACGACATTACTCAAACGAATGAGAGCATTTAATTTATCGGGGAGCTCGTCGTATGGCATAATAATTGTTCGTCATAACGATTGTTTGGTCGAAAATCGTTTGGTCTAACAACACCATTTTAGACTGATATTGCAGAATTTAATAAACATCTATTGTGTTATTTATTAAAGTTAGGTTAGTTTTTTATAACAATTAAAAAAAACGGTTTTAGTTGTAAAAACCGTTTTCGACTAAATGTTTTTCGACCAAACAATCGTTAGGACTAACAATCATTATGACATTCGATATATAGACCCAAGTTATTCGCAATAATTGGACATAGTTAAACGAAAAGGACTCAATCCACGAAACAATCGGAAGTGGAGTTAAGTATGCCACGACGGGCCTTAGGATCTAGACTATCAATCAGCAAAAAGGATCCCGAAAATTATTGCGGCAAGTTATTTTAAAATTACACTGGAACAAACCCACATCTATGGCAGGGATATTATTTTAAAACGGAGAAAAGACACTGTATAATTGGATCGTTACTGCTGAAACAAGCTAGAACCAGTGTCATACAAAACCTTTTTTTTTCAAAACGGATCCAATCCACTTAAGTCCCAATATCTCGAAAAGTAATTAAAAACTGCGAATTATTTTTATAAATACATAAAGAAAAACATTGTTCGCTTATTTTTTCCATGGTATAATTTTGTGTAAAATCAATCTATCATTGTTTAAGTGTTGTTTAAATACTCCGTGAACTTTAAATCGCAAATTACTCGAGAGCAAGTCATGGTGGATTGACGCCTTTTCGTTTAACTACGTCCAATTTTACAAATGCAAAAGTCTGTTTGTTTGCTGGTTACGTATCACTGCTAAGCCGATTTAAATGAAATTTAGTACTCAGATAGCTTGAAACCCGGGGAAGGCGATAGGGTTATTTTACTCCCCAGAGTTCAGCTGAAAACCAGCGCTGTGGCTCCGGCTACACTGCACATGCTGACCTGAGTCCTATTTGACTTCACACTACAGTGCAAAGATTCAATTTCTGCTTTAACCTTGTTTCTTTTTTTTTACCATGTGTGTTGTGTTGTAGTGTGTTTTAAGTCAAATAAATGTTTTTAATTTGAATTTTTGATTTTGGAATAGCGATAAATAGGGTAGGTACCTATTATTTTATCAAACCGAACGAATCGTTACGCAGAATTTTCATTACATCGAAACGCATTTCTCGCTTCATGAGTTAATTTTTTGGTAGTCATAAGTGAAAACATCATGGTTTCAGCAGAAAATAGCGTTCGATGAAATGAAATTCGATGAAATGATACAATCGATGAAGTGAAATTTGATGAAGCTGACATTGCAAAATTTTATAAACGTCTATTGTGTAGATTAGGTTAGGTTAAGTAAGTTTAGTTTTTAATAATAATTAAAATAAAACCCTTTCTATTATAAAAATCTTTTATGACAATCGATTTTTATGCGTAATGATTATTATGCGTAAAAATATGTATGCGAGTAGACCCCTACCAAGCGACGACATAATGTAATTATGACTTTGACTGTACTGTCACCCAACAAAAATGTTGAACATACTTAGAACCTTGTCATTGTAAATGTCATTGTCATTGTCATTTGTGTCATTTGATGTCCTGTTTGAAGTTTACTATGACAACGCACTAAACTTAACATTTTCGTTAGGGTACTGTACATGTGCCGAACCAAAATAGTTTAATGGAATTCCAACTGCTACATTCCGCCATTGTAATTTTACGACTAATCGCTCATTCGCGTAACACGTATTGACCGACCACTTAAAATTTACTGACTTTATCAAACTAACCATACATAAAACCTGTTGTGTGATATTCTAGGTACTTCTGTGTTTGACTATGCACTTCGATGACCAGCGCAACTAGACCCATCAACGCATAAGAACCGCATGCCAGTGCGTGTCCCAATAGGTGGTTCTCTTAAATAAATCGATTTTTAATTCGTTGATAAATAAACCAGCGAGTCTAAGTTGTCACGTTAAAGCATCACAACATAGTAGGTATAAAACAAAGTCTCTTCCCCCTGTCTGTCCCTATGTATGCTTGGATCTTTAAAACTACGCTACGGATTTTGATGCGTTTTTTTTTTAGATATAGTGATTCAAGAGGAAGGTTTTTATGTATTATGTATGTATTTTGGATTATGTACGGGTGTTACAGTGAACTCATATATACCGGAGCGAAGCGAGGGCGGGTCGCTAGTTATTAATTCTAGTGTGAGTATTTTTCGTCGACGAAACAGCTCGGCCATAGTGGTAGGTACCTAACTTTGCCTTACATCCTTAAGCGGGATAACTACAATTAATATTTTCTCGACGAATTAAACCTTCCTCTGACTTATTTTAGTTGGCGTTGTTTGGCGTTCGCCTGTGTTAAAGTCATACTCCTTCAAAAACTTTACGCAATCACAGATCGAATGAAGATATGTACGCACTGTGTAACAGGATATCCCACCTGTAACTGTAACCTAACCCTCTGTTCCAGGTGGATGTACTTCGAGCAGCGAGAGGACAACCGGCTCGCCGAAGCAGAAAACGCCAACAAAGAAGTATAAAACAATGTCCTAGCGAAGTGTCTATTATATCTAAGTTATAATAAAAAATAATCACGCCGAACATGTTTTAATAAGCCCTCGATCGGATATTAAGTATAAATATTATCACAGCATTTGCTTGTTTGATTTGGTTACACGAGTACTGTCGATTCCAGCGCGTTGTTTGTGAACGCGTTTAAGACCGATATGGCAACATAAGAGTGTTTACTGACGAGCTGAACAATAGTGCTCAGAGCGGCCACAACATTCAATATTAGACGGGCTGTTTATCTAGCGCCGAGCGGATGTGTCCTGCCTGTGTAATAAATCTTTAAAATAATAACTCATTTTAACAAAAATCAACATGGATAAACAAGAAGTAATTGAAGCTAAAACTCCAGATGAAACGACAGAAGAATCTCCGCTTAAAAAGGACATCAATGAACTAAAACAAATGACTGTGGCTGAGAAATTTAAATTTGTGAAATCGAATATAACGGTGGAACCTGTGTTAGCTCTTTTTGTGATGCCAAGTGTATTGGCGATACTGGCCACTCAGAATTTAAATTTGGATAAAGCTTGTCGAGTGAATCTTGGGTTTGATGATGCAGTGTGTACCGCTTTGAGACTGAGAAAGCGCGCAAACCATACTTACGAGGAAGATGAAATACAGAAGTTGATAGCGTCAGTGCAAGCGTGGAAAAGCGTGATCCACACGGCAGTGCCCACGATTTTGATGCTGTTTATAGGCGCTTGGAGCGACAAGACCGGGAAGCGGAAGATATGCATGTTGATGCCAATTGTCGGAGAATTCCTCACGTGTATACTCAATATGATAAACACGTATTTCTTTTACGAAGTCTCAGTGGAATGGACTGTGTTTATGGAAGTCGTGTTCCCAGCGATAACTGGTGGCTGGTACACGATGTTTCTCGGTACTTTTAGTTATTTAGGTGACATCACGTCGAAAGAAACTAGGACTTTTAGAATGGGGCTACTAAATTTGTGCATGACAGTTGGTTTTCCTATAGGAATGGGTTTAAGCGGGGTTTTGCTGAGATCTATAGGATACTATGGAGTGTTCACTATATCAGCTAGTCTGCAGTTTATTAATTTCTGCTATGTTGTCTTCCGGATAAAGGATCATACGTGGCTCGATAACAGAGAGAAGGTATGTACTATGCTTTTTTTTTACACATAGTTTAATTTCACATAGCTAGCGGCCCAGGGTTCGATTCTCGATAAGGGTAAATAACGATTCTGACCTACAAAGCCAGCGGTTTCGGTAAGGGTAGATATTTGTGTGATGAGCTCGGGTATCAATTCTGTGGGTGGTAGTTCTTGAATCTTGGATATTTTCTATGTATTTAAGTATGCATTTCTAAATATGTTTATCGTTATCTAGTACAGTCAAGGACTTTAATTGTTATGCCACTATAGAACCCTAACGCATAACGTTAATCAATTCAATTCAATTTTTCGTTTGTAGCTCCTTCGATACTATTGATGATTCCGCCATTGTCAGGGTAACGTTAATCATTAATTTTGGCGTTATTTCTTTCATGTCGTTTGACGCTGTCATTATGACAGGGTTCCATAGTGGCATAACAAGTAAAGTCCTTGACTTTACCCATAGTCTACAAGCCTGGAGCTAAGCTGAGGACTACGTCAATGTGTATGAGGTTGTCCTAAAGACATTTGTCCTCAGATTTATTTATCCTATTTGAATGTTACAAAACTTACAAATAGCTTTAAATAGAGAGGTTTTCCTACGGAATTCTTAAAGTTATTTGTAACATTAAAATAGTATATATTTTGCCCCTGTAAAATATAATTTAAGTTATTATAGCTTCACCAACAAAAAAATATCATTATGAGACACTGATGAGACGGTTAAAAGAAACACATGTATGTTGTAAATATTTGCCAAAAAAAAAACTCTAAATGATTTAAAAGAGACTTTTGTATCAAGCTGGACCACATCTTAAGTACCTAAAGAATATTTTTAATTAACCCACGAAAACATTATTCCAGAATTTATAACAAAAATAAAATGGGTACATATGCGTTATTCTACGTGAAATTCAATTAGAAATTTAAAAAAATGCAAAACGCTTAAACTTGATGGCATAATATTTTTCAGCAATAATTTGTAGGTATATTTATTTATTGACAGTAAATTATTGATTTTATAAATAGATCCACGTATATAACCCTCACCTTAAGTCAATACATTGAGCATTCATTCGCGAAATGACGTAATGACTCTTATCATTGGGTATTCCCTTGTTTTGATAAAACAACTACGAGAAACTGAAATTTTTCAGCCTACCTATTCGCCATATATTACTTAAAATAGGTAGGTATATTTTTTTTTAATACTTTTTATGTTGATGATAAAAGATCATGAACTAGTTTTTGTAGATTCTAATTAATTATAGGTACCCTAGTATTAACTCACAGTTTTTTAACGGTTTTAAATTTAACTTTAACTTTTACATGGAATCTTTAATTGCCGACCTGACGTCAAAATGACAAAATTTTGCACACAGGGTGCTCTCATTTGGCAGGTGTTTAGTTATTAACGGGTACAAATAAACAAGTAATAACAAGTCTAACGAAAAGCAAGCTTTAAAAAAACCCAACGGCTGTTTGGATAATGTCGTCAAAGTAATGATACTGATCATGTTTTTATTTTTTATTTCGCCAAGTTCACATTTAAATAATTTTTATGACACTCTAGGGTTAAGACGAATCTAACCACGTATAATTTATTAAACTCGGTTTAGCCGTTTAGTAGTTACGAGCGGACATTGAGTCGGACACATATACAAGTCAAACACATAACCCTCCTTTTGGGCCGCAGTCGGGTAGAAAGCGGTAAAGTTATCATAGTTAATACAGTTTAATCGCAATCAATATACGAATCACAGCAGCATTTATTTTTTTACTATTCTTATTAAAGGGGAAAATTGAGTCAAAAGTATTTAATCATACAAATTGTAATTACAACATAAAAACAGCACCTATTTTTAATGATAATGTTACTCGATGATTTTTACTACTGATCTCAATGTCATGATCGATGAACTGAGAAAGTCTAATAAGGGTTTATGCAGAACCGGTTCCGGGGTACCAGGAATACCAGGACCAGGGTATTCAAAGTCCCACTAACAAAAAACTGGCTGTTTGTAGTACGGTGCCTTACGAGGTTATATACGCAAATTGACGTCATAAGTACCATAAGTTCGAGTCCTCTTCATAACCCTGGATGCCTTACACCTAGGGAAAGCAATTACCGGCCAAATTATAAAACCGGTAAATTACCGTCCTCGTACTGGCAAAACCGGTTAACCGGTAAATTACCGGTAATTTTCAAATGTAAATTAAAACATGAAAATACTGTAAATCTCGTGTATTTAGCTTACACCTGAGTATATTTAAGGTGAACAAGAGCGGCTGCACTGGTCTGCTCTCCGACTTCTTCGATGTGGCCAGTCTCAAAGAAACCATGGAGATAGTCTTCAGGAAGGGGACCAACAACCGAAGGCTCCGGATCTGCCTCATCCTGGCCGTGGTCTGCCTCACCTTTGGACCCATGTGGGGTAAGTTGAAAAAACCATAATTTAAATAGTTATTTGTGCAACAAGAGAGCAAAGTTGGTTTTTGCTGCGAGTGTTGTTTTTGAATCCCGAGGAAGCGAAGGATTCTAGGTTAGAATCCTGAGCGTAGCGAGGGATTCAAAGACACGAGATGTAAATAACTTTGGTCTCGTGTGACACATACAACTTTTCACCTCAGCAGCGAGAACAACACAGCGTGAAGCTGGTAGGGCCAACGCAGGTCTTCCGTTGTGACCATTTGGTGAATACACGACTAAATAACGACACGATCGCATATGCATCAATAACAAGCATTTTTGCAAAATACTAATAAAATAAAAAGTGGAAAAAATAAACATGAAACAGATAAAACCTGTCACTCAACTTGATAATGCCGTAGTGCAAACACAACTTTATACAGCTTTATGTAGTCTGTGGCTGTAAAAAAAACCTAACTAGGCCTTGTCTATGGCTATTGGCTATGGCGGACAAATTAACAAAAATTACATCGTCATTTACATTACATTACATTTTTTTTGGGCCTACTATGTGTGGAATTTGAAAATCGAACTTCGAATCAAGTTGTTTCTATCTCTCGCTTTTTTCCTATCGAAGTGAAAGTGACAGAACAAAGTGAAGTTCAATTTTTTCGAATGTTGTGAGTAGCCCCAGCACTGCTCACGGCATTTAAAAATAATAATTAAAAAGCTACTTTGCCTCTCACTCGCAGCAAAATTGAATTTTGCTCACTGTTTTTAAGCAGCAAAACCTGCTTGTTTGAGCTGCTGAGGTGAAAATACATTTTGTGTTTTTAGTAAAAGATGCATCTGAGTTCTCTAAGTATTTACGAGGGATTAATTTAAATGAGAGTATTCCAATTATACTCTACATACACTTAAAAATACAGTGATCGTAAACTTGTACAGTCAACGTCAAGAATGTTTACAATTTTGCACCTTATTTCAATGGAATAAGGTAAAAATGTAAACGTAACTTTGAAATCGACTGATCTTACATACGGTGCCTCTTTTCTAATGCTCGAGAGTGTAAACAAATTATACTTATAATTAAATAACAATGGCTTTCGATACCAGAATAAACACGTAATTGTAGATTAGTAAATGATGTCATTAGAAATTGTTTTGTTTTTGTGGTATTACAATCATAAATACCTCATTGTTTTTATTCTAATTACGAAACCATTTGCAAATACAGCAAATATTTATAAGAAAAAAAAGGCAATTACTCAAACCGGAGGGTAATATATCTTAAAATGAATTTGTTTGTTTTTAATTCGGCCGCCATTATTGTCATGTAAATAAGAGTTGTCAGAACGTTGACAATATAACAGGTAGAGTTGCCATGATATCGAGGGATAGTTATTTTACTGGTTTGCCACTCGGAATAGTTTAAAATTGTAAACACTCAATAGCGGCCTGCACACGTAAAGTTCGGACCGCAAGAAACGCCACGCGCCTTTCCAATCTTCCTTCCGAACCGTACGTGTAAATGCAAATTCAAATTCAAAATTCAATTCAAAATTCAAAATTCAAAATGTAATAGTAAAACAGTAAAAAATGTACGGTTCGGAACGAAGACTGGAACGGCGCGTGGCGTTTCCCGCGGTCCGAACTATACGTGTAAAAGCCGCTAACATGTTTAACAAAATGTTATCTTATTAAGACAATAACAAGTAATGGAATTTAAAACATTCATTCAATATGACGATTATTTTACTTAAATAACCATTCATTAATGTATTTTTAATTGTTTTTAGAATAGAACGTCAGCATAGGGCATGTAATCGTTATTTTATCTTATTAATTTGACGTTACAGTTATTAAAATCTACGGCATTCTTTAAGAATATATTTACTATAGACCTAGAACTATGAAATTTGGCAAGTAGCACCGTCTTTTACTACAAGTATAGGAAAAAATCTGAAATCTGTACATTTTTAATAAAATAACAAAAAAACAGGGTCTTTATACAAGGAACGGCGGTCGGCGGTTAACCGTGTCATGTGCGGAACCCTCGGTGGCTGAGTCCGACTCGCCTTGTCCGGTTTTTTATACATTATTTTACTTTTACCTTTGCTATCAAATTAAGCATAATTGTCATACCTACACACTTCTCGATGACAATACATTCACGTGACTCACTCGAAGAGGTAAATATAGTGGTAGAGGTACAAAAAACTGAAATAAAATAACCCAAGAGCTAACAATGAAAGTTATGATTAGTTTAGCTGCAATTTTATCCTGTTACTCATTAGTCGCACGTTCAATCAGTGAACAAACAAAACATAAAATGCTTTTACAATGAATCAACATGTATACAGGGTGGAAAAAACGAGCAGATGGACGGCAACTACCTTAAATATTGGAAATAGCAAGTTCTACGCAAAGAAGACTTACTCTTATTTTTTTACACAAAAAAATACTGCATTATTGGATTTTGGAAAAAAATCCTCCTCCTTAACTGGGAATCGAACTGGTCGAATATGACAAAACAATAAAGTCGTGTTTTATGATAAAGATCGAAAGGGTCATTGATAGTGATCATTTATGTCTATGAAACATACACCTTTAAAGTCCTTAAAAAACCCTTCTTTATTACTTTGTCATATTCGACCAGTTCGATTCCCGGTTAAGGATTTTTCCGAAAATCGACCCCCAACGGGAAGAAATGGCAGGAATAGCGGGAAACTAATTCAACGCGTACGAAGTCGCGGGCGTCCTCTAGTCAAAAACAAAAGTAAAGTCTTCTTTGCCTAGAACTTGCTATTTCCAATGTTTAACGTATTTGCGATCCATGTAGCGATCGTTTCTTCCACCCTGTATAGGTAAACACTGCACGGATTATCCCAAGTCATTTTACACTTTGATCGTAAACCATTGTTTACTATGAGTTAAGTAATAAAATAACATGTGAATTACTTCTCTCAATACCAGCCAGCAAATTACTCGCAAACGTATGCGATATTGTGGTAATAAGTCAAGGTAAAGAATTGATGAAAGGATAAAGGAACTAGTTGTTTAATATTTCACGACTTGTTAGCCTAGTTGGACCCTTCCTGCGAAGCTAAGCGGTCCCGGGTTCAAATCCCGGTAAGGTATTTGTTCCTGTGAGTCTTGGATGTTTTCTATGTATTTAACGATGTATTTCTCCATATAAATAAAATAATTAATAAATAAATATCAGGGGACAATCTCACACCAATTAACCTAGTCACAAACTAAGCTTTAGGCTTGTACTATAATGGGTACTAGACAACGACATAAATACTAATATAGAGAAAATATACTTAAATACATAGAAAACATTAATGACTCAGGAACAAATATTCGCGCTCATCACACAAATATCTGCCCTTACCGGGATTTGAACCCGGGACCGCTAGCTTCGTAGGCAGGGTCACTACCAACTAGGCCAGCGCGTCGAATCTAAGTATGGTTTTCTCTGTCTAGTACCCATAGTACATGCCTAGAGCTTAGATTGGGACTAGGTCGGTTTGTGTGACATTGTCATTGTTTTATTATCTAATAAATACAGGGTGATTTAACACTATTCATGTATCCCCTTTTATCACTAAATTGTAATATTTAGAACTGTGAAACAGAAAGAAAACCTTCAAAAAACATTTTGGCTACATTACTCGTTATATCACGTCGTACCTCCGAGAGCGTTAAGGTTATTGAGCTCGTGCCACCCTGTATATATGCTTAAAGGATTGGGACCATCCGTTTGGAACAAGGCTTTCAAAGACAAATCTTTATTGCAGTTTTAGGTCGCAAAGCACCTTTAAATTCACTACCTTTTCTCAGTATTCAGAATGAAGTTTATTTTTTATAAATGATTTTACAAATATTTACCTAGGTAGTTTACATCATCCATCAAGTAAAGGGTTTTGTAAGGAAAATACAATTTTTAGGGTTCCGTACCCAAAGGGTAAAAACGGGACCCTATTACTAAGACTCCGCTGTCCGTCTGTCTGTCTGTCACCAGGCTGTATCTCATGAACCGTGATAGCTAGATAGTTGAAATTTTCACAGAAGATGTATTTCTGTTGCCGGTATAACAACAAATACTAAAAACAGAATAAAATTAATATTTAAGGGTGGCCCCCATACAACCAACGTGATTTTTTTGCCGTTTTTTGCTAATGTTGTATAGATAATGGTACGGAACCCTTCTTCCGCGACACCGACTCGCACTTGGCCGGTTTTTATCATTAGGTAAGTACGTAAAAAAAGTCACGTAGGTTCGGCCCATCTTTGGGGACAATAAAAAAGAATCCCCTAAGACCCCAAAAACTTGTTTCTGGTGGTCCGTTTTATAACCAAAGTCCAATACATTTTTTGGTAGCGAAAAGGACAATTTTAGAAATTTGTTCAGAATAATGACCCTTACCAATTTAAAAAAAACCCAAATCTATAGACAAAAACGTCGATCTATTCTTTTAAAACTTCCCCGCGTAATAAAACTGCAGGTACAGATGTAGTGAATAATCCTTTCTCATCGTTTTTTGTCGTGTAAGTTTGTATACATCTTGCTTTCTCAATTAGCTCCAGTACCCATAATAAGCTAACTGAGAAAGCAAGATATATACAAACTTACCCGACAAAAAACGATGGGAAAGGATTACCCACTACATCTGTATAGTATTTCCCTGTCACACAACTCCCCGCCAATTCGACTCAATGAAATAATTGCGTTCCACTGAACTGTTCCACACTGAACGTATTTGAATTTTGATGAATGAAAATTGACATGTGCGCATCCGGTACAGTACAAATAATATATTGGAACATTCCAACTCTATTTATACCACCACCACCACCTTCAGCTCCCCGAGGCCAAGTAAAAGCATTTCGTCAGTGAAAAAAATTTGGTCCGTTGAATTTGGACTTGTTTGACCTCTTCTCATAGTCACTTACAAGCTACTTATCTATCAGAGATAAACAAATGTGGGGAAAACCACACTCTTGACCACATCTTTATTTATAAACATACTTAACAAAACGTCACGATTCTATGAACTAAAGGTTAAGGCAAACAAAGATGGATCTGTTAGCTGTATCTTAGGACAAGGAAACATGACATGTTATCTCAAAACCATAAACTTGCAAAAACGAGCGTCATCATTCGCGGCAACGACGCACGCCACGGCTAGGTTAGTTTATTTATTTATTTTATTTACAAATTTACAATCTTTAAGGTTAGTCCCGTGTGGTTGCCGGCTTAGAATAGTGCAACTCAATGTGTACAATTGTTATTTCATGTCAAAATCAAAATATTAATAGTTTCAACAGTGGTCCATGTCTTCCCGTGGATGCCGTAAGCGGCGACTAAGGGAATAAAGGCTTGTAGTACTGTTAGGCGATGGGCTTGCAACCTGTCACTAATACACTAAACTGAAACATCTTAGCTTAATTGTGCAAAATGTGGTAACAGAATTATCAATAAATTTTAAGGGTTGCTAGTAATTCTTTAGGTCTGCCTGCCCCCACTTTGGGGTATGAGGCAAATATTTGTTTAATGAATACAAATATTTCCCGAGTTTTGGATGATTTTTATTTAAGTAGTTGTGTAAATCGTTATTTAGTACCCGTTGTTTGTCGCTTTCCATAATTATACGTAAAGTAATGTCAAATAAGAATACTTACCAAATGTGTTACTTATTTATTAACAATCTTAAAATATGGGGCTTTGATCAAGCTTGGACAAAACATACAAATAAGATTCAGAAAAAAAGGAAAGGGGGGAAGGACTAAGTACTGGTTTAAAAACCTAGAAACTAATTTTGCAATACCGAATATGTTAATGCGATAAAGTACAACAGTAAGTGTCTACTTCTGACGTTGACTTTATAAAACTAGATTAGCCTAGATTGTGACAGGGGCAGTTTGTCCGAGATTGACCGATTTTTTAACCGACTTCAATAAAGGACGGAGGAGGAAGAAGGAGGTACTCAATTCGACTGTGGTTTTTTGTATCTACGTAATAGCTTTGCTAATTGTAGACATAGGTCATATAGATTACTGATATTTTTTAAAGGATAGGTTAGATCTCAAAGGTGTCCTTATTTAAAATTTTGCTAAGATCTAAGAGCTTACTGCCTAACGCATTCGCAATCGCAATGGCAATCATTTTGACAATTTGAAGGTGAGTCTAAAGTCGATTGCGATTGCGTGTGCGTTCGGCAATAGCGACGCTGGTCATGGGACCGTGAAAAGTAAACGGAACTCCTTAGTAATTTGGATTCGGTTTATAGTTTTAAACATTTAACTATTATATTTAATTTCCTTAATTTATTGTGTTGCAGGCGAGCTGAGCGTGATGTATATATTCATGCGGTACCGCTTCAACTGGGATGAAGTGAGATACAGCATTTACTCTACGTATAACTTCGTGGCTCATTCCCTGGGTATGAAATCCATTTGGTTCCTATGTCTGTACATTCGAGTTCATAAATATGTGTAAACTTTAGAACCTTGTCACTTTAATCGCTGTGACAATTCAAATATGGCAGTTTAAATTTGACATTAAATAGACAAGGTACTTAAGTGTATACATATTTATGAACTCGACTGTACAGTACTACCAGTTTCTTTATAGTTATTACTGTTATTAGCATTATTTTCCTTTTTCTATGAGACACGAGTGTCAAATATACTGTCAGTTACGAGTGCAAGTGGGATGGCGATAGCTAGCCGAAAGCTATTAATAAGCTAGAAGTAATAAATTGTATATTAAAGACTTTTGAAGTAACTTAAAATATACCTATTCAAGCCTATAATTAAGTGTCATCAATCGAGAATAAATTAAATTCTTGTGAAATTATTTGTAATAAGTAGGTATATATTTTAGGCAACGTCATCTCCCGGTTTTCCAAGTTTCATACCCGTATTTGAAAATAAAAGGCCAGCTGCTCAAATTTTGAAAATCGAGCTTTCGAATGTTCTTTGAAAACGAAAATGAAACGATGCTGTTTGAGATAGGAGCGGCGCGAGACGGTTTTTGTACAAAATTTACTTCAAAAAAAATACACTCCTGACAATTCAAAAATCGACCGACAGAAAGAATTTAAAGTAATTACTTGTATTTGATAGAAACCACCTGATATCTTCGTCCTTACTTAGTTCTTTATCAGGAACACTGGAGTAGTGTGGCGTCCAGAATTTCACAAAAAATACTTAAATCCGATGGATTTTCTCTGATATTTCTCATTGATCTGGCAACCCTAATCCTAGAACAAGGACTCTTTGTGCGCAGGCACCCTGTTCTCAATCAGTGTGCTCAGCCGCAAGCTGCACGCAGACGACGCTGTGCTCGGCATGGTGTCCACCGCCAGCAAGTTCAGCGGCTCCCTCGTCATGGCGTTCGCGAGGACCGACTACGAGGTCTACCTATGTAAGCACTTTAAGTTCCTCAACACTGCCCGGAAATATGAACATTTTTGGTCTGGTTTGGGGTCAGAAAAATCACTTTTATGACAGGCCATTTTCATTAAAAATATATATATTCTTGACCTATTTCATACTGATACTTTATCTCTTCACAGTAGTTAAGTAAAGCACTATGAGTGCCTCGGCAGAAAGTGCAATTTATGGACTCGTACACAATATGACTTGTCCATAAATCACGTACTTTCTACCCTCGGCAACAATGTACTATTCCACTATAGTTACTTTAATAAAAAAATAGTTTTTATATAACAAAAGATTCCAATGCTATCTCTGCACACCACAAAGTATTTCTAAGTGTCGACTCCATTCCAAGACAAACTTTTAACAGTCCACGAGCTTAACAATTTGTTTTATCTAACTTCTCGTTCCTGTACGAACTCCGAGAAACCACCGGAATATTCCAATGTATTTATAGAACAAACGACACGTTAAAATGTTATTGCGTGTCAATTCAACGTTTACCTATTTTACTTACTGCCTAGGTAATATTGTAATGTATAACCCATTAAGGCAACCCGTCAATTTATCGAATTTCACTTTGTCATTTGTATCATTTCATCGAATTTCATTTCTTCGAACGCTATTTTTTTGGCTTTCGATGAAATGAAAATTCTGCGTAATGATACGTTCGTTGAAAGGTGTTTGGATAAAATAATAGATACCCAACAATGATGTACTTATTTTGAACTTTATATATTTGGTACGATCCCGTTTGCTCGTGACAAGCAGGGTAGTGATTCTTTCAAAAGCAAAGGTGAGCGAACGCAGGAGTGAATGTCCAAGCGGCGAGTTTAAGTAGTCCCGTCAAAGCGAACAAAACACATTTCAGCGCGTGTATTCAATTTGACAGCATGGCTTCTCGAACGTATAAGCCTAATTGAGAATGCACGCGCTAAAATGTGTTTTGCTTGCTCTGACGGGACTACTTAAACTCGACGCTTGGACATCACTCCTGCATTCGCTCACCTTTGCTTTTAAGAGTATCACTAGTCACTACCCTCATCGCAGACAAGCAGTCTGCAACAACCGCTTGTCTCTTGACGGAAACTTGTTATATTAAGCAATTTCAATATGCTTTCAGGTCCTCTGGTAGAGATACTCAATGGAACATCCGCCATTGCCTTAAAGTCCATCGCATCAAAACTAGTGTCACATAAGGAATTAGGTTGGTAAAAAAAGTTATATCTATTTTAAGTTACAAAAAACAAGAACTAAACGATCCCAGGAATGTGGCATATGGTATAAGGGCGGTTTTCAAAAAAAGTGTACATAGTTAAGGACTAACTGCCGCACTCAGAGACGTCAATTAAATTAAATGCTTGTTTAGTGACGTGTTGTCTTATTCTATGCCTATAGCAAAGAATGTGACAGCAGCTACTTTAATCAAGCATTAAATTTAATTGACGTCTCTGAGTATGGCAGTAAAATTAAGAAACGGTTACTTTAGTCAGTTGAGTTACGATAATTAACTATACCGTTATAAAACGAATGGTGGTATCTCAGACAAAACTCCTGTAGAATAAATGCGACCATATTACTAACGGATGAGGATTGAATCTGCTTCGTTTATTGTATTTGAGATACCACCTGTTGGCTTCTGAGGAAAGTATAATAAATGAATAATTAATTTTCGTGACTGACCTGACTAAAATTACGGTTTCTTAATTTGAGTCCTTAACTCCAACCTGAACCCTTGCAGTCTGGATTAGCGATAGCTCTCTAACACGGCAAGATCTTGTGGTAGCGATGAGACTTCGGTCTCGTCTTATCCCCGGAAATAAATTTAAATTCGTAGTGAGCAAATCTCATACCCTTAATTGTACTGATTGTGGAGTTGTAGAAGACGTGTACCATGTCCTGTGGCCTGTTTTATAAAGATACAAATTACAATTTACAAGTTACAAGTTCCCATTTGACACAACCTCGACCAATGACGACCAGGGGCACGTTTTATAAAGCTACAAGTTACAACTTAAAGGGGCTTCTAAACGGGCCATATTTTCACTGCAATATGTGGCCGGCAACTATTGGTGTCCCTCTCTTACTCGTATGTTAGAGAAAGACACCAATTGTTGCCGGCCATATATTGCAGTGAAAATATGGCCCGTTTAGAAGCCCCTTTACAGGTCTAAACTGGCAACGGTTTAGCCTAGTGGTGACCCAACCTACGAAGCGACCTAGGGTTCGATTCCCGGTATGGGTAAATATTTGTGTGAAGAACGCGAGTATTTGTTCCTGAGTCTTGGATGTTTTCTACGTATTAAGGTATGACTACATAGCATTAAACAAACTCGCTTCCCGCTGTGTGTCTGTCCCTATGTATGCTTATATCTTTAAAACTACGCAACGGATTTTGATGCGGTTATTTTTAAGAGTCTCAGATACCACACGAAGATGTCTGTCTATAAGATACACCCTGCCATCGCAGGGTAGTGACACTGCCTACGAAGCTAGAGGTCCCGGATTCAAATTCCGTTAACGGCAGATATTTGTGATGAGCACTTTGTTCCTTAGTTTTGAATGTTTTTCTATGTATTTCTCTATAAGTATGAGTAAGTTTTTCGTTTTCTAATATTACCCATTGTACTTACAAGCCTACAGCTTAGTTTGGGGTCTAGGTCCCCTGATATTAATTTACTAGTGATTGTTTGCCTCTATTCTAGGCGGTTAAAACCATATCGTCTTTAACCTGTTATGGACAAAATAAATAAGAACTATCAAAACGTTAGCAACACGATAACAGATCAAAGACATTTATGGTCTTTACCGCCTACCCCGCACGAAGATGTCCGTCTATAATAGTAACAATTTTCTTTATCCAGGCAAAGTGTTCTCTCTATTTGGCGTGGCGGAGACTCTGATGCCTCTCCTCTTCGCTCCGCTCTACTCCCGCGTGTACATCGCCACGCTGCACGCGCTGCCCGGTACCTTCATGCTGCTCAGTGCGGCAGCCGCAGTTCCTGCTCTAGGAATATTTGGGTATTAACACGATACATTGCCGCGATTGCAAAGGCGGCAAACTGTAATAGTAGCATTTTAAACTTAATGTGGTTACCGATAGAGTATACATTGTAGAGATGCAACGAATATTTGGCAACTATTCAGTATTCGGCCTATTCGGCCAGTTTTTACATTATTCGGTATTCGGCCGAATACTTTCTACTATTCGGCCGAATACCGAATATCTGAAGAAAAAAACGCAATTTTATCAAAAAAATATTTATTCATTTAAGAATCAATCAACATTTCCAAATAGGAGACTTTTTATTCGTAACTCAAGCCATACTAGACAAGATAATAAATATTATAATAAGACTTAATTTTAATCTGCGATAACATAGAATAAAACACAGCACGTCTCCCCGTCACCCCCGCACACACCACACCGAGTCTTGTCGTAACCCGTTCATGTGTAATGCACTGGATCGCCCGCCGAATATTCGGTATTCGGCTGAGAGCGCCGCCGAATATTCGGTATTCGGCCAAATCACTATTCGTTGCATCTCTAATACATTGCTTCGACTACTACATTGCAGTTAGCCGCCTTCTTTGGTACTACGGCGGTACATAGCTACTGAACTACTCAGTTATCTCCTACTCTGTTACTCTGTCTTAAACTGCTAGAGTGAAGGAGCCAATGGACAAGGACCAATAATGGCCAGTTGATTATTATTTTACAAAAGACAAGGGTTATTCATTTGTTTAGCATCAATCAATTTTGGACCGTAGGATCTTTGAATAAGAGGTAAGTGTCCATTAATGGTGCCTGTCAGCTTAAAGTGTCCAACACTAGTGCCATCACCCTACATATCTGAAGAAAATGTGACAGGCGGCAATTTTGTATACATCGCAAAGTTAACAAGTTCAGCTACATCAATGGGATTCATACAAGCTGCACCATGTACTGTACACCTCGTGTGTCAAAGTAAGGCCATCTTTTCTGCCTCTAAAAACGTTACCCTTCTTTTTTGAAAGTCGGCTAAAAATATACTAAGCATCTCAATTACCTGCCTTCCTGTATTTCTGCAACTAAACTGAAATTTAACTTGAGTCCATTGTACCTGTTGCTAAGGCAACGGAACAAAGCCGCAATTAATTAATTCTTGAAGAGGCGTCAACAACCCACGTACTTACTGCGTGCCTCTTGTATCCTTTCCCACTCCGTCTACAATAGCTTCAATCCTTCCCGTCTTAAATGTTAAAAACGATTTTAACCTGAAATAAGTTTCTGTCAAAAGTATATTTTTTTAACGTGGTAATCATGCACTACTCTACTTTTCTTAGCGCAGTAATCATATCCTTATCGAAACCAAATAACGAGTTTCGACTCGATGCGCAAACGTTTACACGAAAGGCCCTTGCCAAGATGCACTACGCCAAGTAGTGTTTCTATTCGTTTCATTTTTAAACCAATCGCGTCACTGATAGATGATGTGATACGAAAAGTCACGTGATCTACCAGTGACGCGATTGGTTTAAAAATGAAACGAATAGAAACGAAGTTGGCGTAGTGCATCTTGACAAGGGCCACTGAGATCTTGATTCCATATCTCGACTCCATCATCAGATCAACTCTCAGACCCTATAATATTGCATTGTCTTCGAATCTACATATGTACCTACCTATTCCAAATTTCAGCTCGTTCCTACATACTGAAAAACCAAAAAATGACTAGCCTAAAAAAACGGTTTACCACGTAAGACAAGTAAGAAGATAAGAAAACACGAATCCCACTTAAAATAGGCACCATTTTTATATTACAGGTGGTTCTATCATCAACATAAAAAGGACCTTAAAATCAAACGACAAGAGGTGCCAATGACTCAACCTGTGGTAGGAGAACCCGGCGCCCCCATGGCGCCAGCTTAAAAAACAAAACACTGTAAAGACCAAAAACGCAGTGGAAACGCAACTCAAGGAATCCCATACTCTCGTCAGACCAAGCAGCACCATGGACGGGAAACAGTTTGACAAAGGGATGGAAATGGATGGAGTGGATCTGGGAAGAAAAGAGTTGGAAATCCAAGTCTACCATCGTTCCTGCTTAAAATACACACACACGCACAAAATATACAGACACTTAAATAGAAAAAATATAACCTAATGTGGCTTCAAACATCCAGTGGCGCCTCCGTTAAACTTTCATTTAGTTTTCTAATAAACTAAATTATTCTTCACATCTGTCTTATAAACATAGATAGTTTCGATTAGCAATGGGATACAATAATAAGGTAATATAATTTAATAATAAAACCCGTGTGGTTGCCGGGTTAAAATAGTGCCACTCGATGTCTTGCCGTGGATGTCGTAAGTAAGAGACGACTAAGGGAATAAAGTCTTGTAATAGGTACTGTTAGACGATGGGCTTGCAACCTGTCACTACTACGCTGGTAAACATCTTAGCCGATTGTGCAAAATGTGGTCGCGGAATCGTCAACAAGTTTTTAGAGTTTTAGGTAATCCTGTAGCTCTGCCTACTTCTGGGAACGAAGGCGTGAGTTTATGTAGGTATGTATGTAATTTAATAATAAAGTACTGTGCAGCTCTTAAAACAGCCTTTGGCCTTGTACTTCTCTCTTACTCTTTATGTTTTATCTCATGAAAGCAGGTGGGCCATATTTATTTGTGTACATCCTCGTGCACGTTGTCTCTGAGTGCGAAAACTCTAATGGCTAATGGCGGTATCTCAGATAAAACTCGTGTAGTAAGTAAGACTCCAAGGATTCTAGAACCACGTTTTGCCCCCAAAATCCTAACCCTAATTATAATAATACTCGTATTGTAAAAAAACGAAGTATAACCAGACCAGATTTATTCGCATTTTATACACTTTCGCAGAAAGTCGACGTAGCTCCGCTGCCGCGGAGCTCCTATTTCTGGGTGGTTTAGCCCTCCGGGGCAGCTGAAAAACTAACATAACCTAAACCTACCTCATATTTATGATACTAATGGGTGCCTTGGATCCGGAATTGAAATTTTTCATGCGTATAAAAACTGCGAAAGTGTTGAAAATGCGAATAAACCACCATCACAAGAATATGAAGTTACCAGAAAGTATACGTAATAATTACTGACTGTTTTGTTAAATATATTTTTTAAACTACTTGGTTTTTACTGCGCCATTTAAAATACCCCCGATATATTGGTGACCCCTTCTTTCAGAACTGATATCTCTTAAACGGCCAAGCAGATTTTCATAAAACCTAGCTAAGAACCACCGCTAGAAAGCCTGCTTTCAAATTAATAAAACCGCATCTAAATCGGTTCACCCGTTAAAGAGCTACGGTGCCACAGACAGACACATACACAAAGCGCTCAAACTTATAACCATAGCTCGTTACAGGTCATCGCAAAACAATCGCAACACGGCAATAGAACAATATTAATAGAGTCGCATTATGTACAGTATTATTTAATTATATTTTCTACCACATCTTATAGCTTTAAAGACACTGCACGCAACCCTACCACATAAATTAGCAACTTGCCCCCAAAAACTGGATGACAAATGACGCGCGTGTTAGAGAAGCGCCGCCGATTCGCCTGAATCTAAATTACTGCCGCGTTATGTCGCATTAGGATTCTGTTTGTTTTGCCGACTCGGAATTATATTAACGAGACAACTTTACAGTAACGGTCGATGCGAGTATTAAAACGTCGTGTATTAGGAGCATAAGGACAATTTAAAAAACCTTCTTATAGTGCCTCTCCAACTAGTGAAGGTTGGCAGTCAGCTCCGCATATTTCTCTCGGTCTTTAGCGAGGTTGAAAAGCTCTCATCTACGTTGTAATTTTTTTTATCGTTGATTGATTTGTGTTTTTATTTAATATGCTCTTTGCTAAACTCATTAGTTTAATATTTTAAATCGAAATTAATGTGAAACGGAAAAATCGTATATATTTCAGGTTGGCAACGCATTTAGTCTTAGGATTGCAGTCTTGAGATTGTATTCCTAAGAACTTACCTAAATGTCCATGAATCTCATATCCCACTTACCGTCAGCCCCCATTTCCCTTTATTCCCAATAGTTCAGTTGTCCAGTTCAGTTGACTGAACTAGTGGGATTCTTTTTCTCGTTTGTTCAGTTAAATAAATAAATATCAGGGGACAATGTCACACCAATTGACCTAGTCCCAAACTAAGCTCTAGGCTTGTACTATGGGTACTAGACAACGATAAACATACCTACTTATATAGATAAATATATACTTAAATACATAGAAAACATCCATGACTCAGAAACAAATATTCGCGCTCATCACACAAATATCTGCCCTTACCGGGATTTGAACCCAGGACCGCTAGCTTCGTAGGCAGGGTCACTACCAACTAGGCCAGCGCGTCGTCAAAGTTGACTGAACCTGGCCGAAATGTGTATCATAAAAGAGTGTGTTAGATGTTCAGCAGGCCCGAAATAGGAGCACCGCTTAAGCGGAGCTCCGTCGACACTATAAAGATATACCCCTTTCGTCCACTTTCGTAATTAACATTTCACAACTGAACAAACGAGAAAAAGAATCCCACTAGTTCAGTCAACTGAACTGGGCAACTGAACTAGTGGGAATAGAGGCCTATTTCACCATCTTGACAACACACTCATACATAACTGGAGTTCATATTAGCTGCGCAACAATGAAATGTCACCTGTCACCTGTCATTGTCAGGATGGTGAAATACCCATACAGGTGGCATGCGTGCTCAGCTTCATGGACCATGGTGCTCAGTGCCTTCTCCTTGGCATAAAAAAAGTCATTTACTTACTTTTGAATTTTGAACACTCGCTTCTCGAAAATGGACCCGCTGACCTGCTAGTCACGCTCGAACGTTTATCATAATGATGCTTATGATTATGATGTTCACTGTACAAGCTACCAAAACGGCCGTTATTTCTCATCCGTCCGGACGTAACTGTCACCAGTCAGACAGTAAACGTATCCGAGTGTAGTTTACGGCAACAGAATCGTAAACCGCCGTAATTAACGCTCCTCGTTAGCGTTTATGGACAACTTTTTTTTTTTTGCAACGCCTGACGTACCCCCGCAACTTGTACTTTCGTGTAAAACTTTATGTGTTGCCAGTTCACGCATGTATAACGTATTTGTTTTCCATATTACAAATGTATGTAAGGAACCCATATTTTGTGACTCCGTTCGTCGGTCGCCATCGGTTTGAAATTTGGATTAATTTTAATTTTTAATAATGACACATAATTTATAAGTCGAGTACATAACCTTTGCACATGAATATAGTGCAAAATCAGTCCATTAGTTTTATAGTCGCGTTCTAAGAGGCCCGATTAGACAGCTGAGCGCGAAAAATCGAGACTGAAAAAAATTTCTACGCGAAATAATCGAGTTTGGGAAACAGGGCCCGTATTATGGTCGCCTTTATCGCGGTGGATAAAGCTTCCGTCACTCTCGCACTTACTACTGGTCAGAAAGTGACAGATGTTTTATCTACGCTTATCTACGTCGATAAACACGACCATAATCGGCCCGCAGATTGATACCCCCGTATTTGTACATTTTAAGCTGTCATTCATTAGCTAGATTGGTTGCAAAAGGGTTAAAAAATCTTGGATGCAGTCGCCTACAAATTAGACTATATAAACGCATTTGCGGCTTGTTATGACGAAAATAAACCGAACAACAATTTCTTATAAGTAACTTTATCAATCACAATAAAAAGTTAAAAATAATAACAATGGACCATATTATACAAAAGTAACAGTATGATCTAAATAAATCTATCTATCATATAATATTCTAATCAATCGAAAACTCACACGTATAACATTTCCTAAAGTAAAATCATTAATAATGTCTCAAGAAGAATTAATAGAAATAAGCATAGTACAACATTAAAATTAACATAACAAACAAATATTATATGAAATACTTCTTAGCAGACATAGACATATAAAACATTGTTATAATGAACAGCACGTATGTCATTAGTGTGTGTGTACTAATGTAAGTATTCAATTTATTTTTTCTTTTTGCCCTTGTCACCCTTACCCTTTTTGGGGGGTGGCAATTCGGGTTCCGGTTCCGGTTCGGGAGTGGGGGGAAGTCGCTTCTCTGGCCACAATCTGTTTATGTACTCCACAGCCACTGTAATTAAATAAAAAATTGGTCTAATATAATACCAGAAGCAGGTGCGAAGTTTGTTTTTAATGGGGTGTCCCTCGGAATCTCTAACAAAGTTTGTCCTAACACATCTTATATGATGAATAACTGATCATTCATATAAAGAAGATGAAGGTACAACTTGCTTTACAGTGGCACGTCATGTTCATCGACATCAACAGAGGCCGGAATTCTCGTAGCACTTTTGAGCTGTCATAGGGACTTCTCGTCTATCGACTTTCGATATACATTATATATATCGATAAAAATACAGAATACTATTTTTTTAATATGACTACGAGTAGAAGTAAACAACAGGCAGTCTTATCGCAGCGGTCTCTTCGAGATAACCTTTGGATACCAACTTTTTGGAAATTTTAAATAGCTATTAAATTAATATTATTTTCTTATTTCTTATAAATAGTTTGTGGGTTTCTTATGCCTTTTAAACATATTTCGAAAGTAATTGCAACGAGAATTGCTATCAATTGTTTTCATTACAAATTTCTATTTCACATTTTCAAAAGTTATTTGAAAGAGATCGCTCTTTAGCTATACGACCGCCTGTTGTTTACCTTTACTTTTAGTCTTCGTTAATATGTTGTGCTCTATAACTTATCGATAAAATATGTATCGATAAACGAGAAGTCCCTATGACAGCTCGAAAGTGCTACGAGAATTCCTGCCTCTGGACATCAACTAATAAAATTACTCTAAGTGGTCCTTGCACTATCATTAGAAGTGCTCCCGTCTATCCGAGGTTTGTAAATGAATGAACATACTTCCAAGACTGATAGTTTTGCCTCCCTTCTCGAGAGTGGGTCCAGGGAACAGCTTGCCGAGTTCCTCCATCAGACCGTCGTCGACGCTACCTCCAGCGACCTTGATGGCCCGCGTAAGCTCTGCTCCAGTTATAAAATCCGCCTTCCCTCTATTTTTCTGCTCTTGCATTAATAACAAGCTGTGGACAAAGAGAGAGAGTTATCATACAATGCAACACAAATGCGCAATTTTTATTGAATTCATACAAGCATAGCAAGGAGAGAAACGAAAGGAATATCACGTTGTGAGCAAACAGTACGATCTCCAGACGACGATTTAAAGAAGAGAAGTTATAAAAAAACTATAAATTGGAATCCAGTGTTAACTAAATATACAGTAAGTAGAGTATAGTCAAGGAATTTAATTGTTATGCCACTATGGAACCCTATCGCATAACGTTAATCATTAATTTTGGCGTAAATTTTTTTCATGTGGTTTGACGCTGTCTTTATGACAGGGTTCCATAGTGGCAAAACAATTAAAGTCCTTGACTGTACCTAATCATACTATAGTGCATAGAGCGTCGGTGGCCTAGTGACTTAGGGGGTCGACTCGTGATCGTAAGGTACCGAGTTCTAACCCCGCGGTCACCATGTACCGATGAGTTTTTCTAACTTAAGTGCATTACCCGACGCTCTTACGGTGAAGGAAAAACATCGTGAGGAAATCTGCACAATCGAACAGCTGAGTGTGTAAGAGGGTAATTGCACAAAAGATCCTAAAGGGTCGAAGTGTATCCGAAAGGGCCCATCTGTAAGATGAGATAAGATAAGAAGATAGGGCAGAGAATAATAAAATTGTAGTTTTTTTTTTAAATTAATATTCCATCTTTCTGGGCTTCATCATCGTTTACAGTAAATATCAAAATTCCTTTGACTCGTCATGGTTTCCATTATCAGATCACGCCATTTTTTTTAAAACCCTAATGGAAAAAGATTCGTCGAAATCGGTTCACAAAGTAAAAAGTTTTCACACATAAAAAATAGATTCTGACAAATTGAAAACCTCCCCCTTCTTTTTAAGTCGCTATTTGGTTTGTTAGTTTATTTGATTCCCGGCTCATATAAGTTTTTTAACTGGAAAAGCCGTTATAGGTGCTTATTTTATTTCAACATTAAAAAAGAAAGTCTTCTTGAGTTAAATTAGCTTCATAGATTATCAAACTGCGATTAGAATACGATTCGAGAGTACCGTTCACACATCAGAGGGCCCTGCCAAGATGCATTACGCTAACTAGCGTTTCTATTCGATTCGTTTTTAAACCAATCGCGTCACTGGTAGATGACGTGATACGAAAAGTCACGTGATCTACCAGTGACGCGATTGGTTTAGGAACGAAACGAATAGAAACGCTAGTTAGCGCAATGCACCTTGGCAGGGCCCTCTGTACTTATCAATGTCAATCTATAATTTATTCATACTTATTAAGTGCAGACACTTATAGATATTACATTTACAAAGTATGCTTTACCATAAACTGTCACTACATATTTCAACTCTATTCTTGGTAAATGTTGTGTAGGTACCTAATTTGTTATACCTTCAAAAAATATTAAAGTAAACTAAAAATTATCATCTGAACCATGCGTAATCACTATCAAACTTTTCGATTCATTCTTATTAAATTGTATATAATGTAAAAATATTTTTATAAATAAATAGCCATACTTAAGATAATAATCTTAAGTATTGTTAGCGTGATGACATTTTTAATTTTGTTTTTGTTTACTTTTTTAACTTTTATCTGAATGCTAGCTAGGATCATGCATGACGAGATAATTGTTTGCGTCTTAGTAGGTATTTTAGATTATAACCCCCTTACTAATAAACGTTGAGTAACGGTGGTATAACTATACAATGTTTTGTCCTTATCTGTCAAATCCAAATGTCACAATGACAGTTAAGGACAAAATATTGTATAGCTATACCACCGTTACTCAACGTTTATTAGTAAGGGGGTAAGTATATATTGTGGTGCTTGCAGGGATGTCCATGTGCAGCTAACTAGTTTAAGACAACACCACCTGTCAGAAATGGTTGTGCCATAAATGTGACAACAATAAATAAATAAAATAAATATAATAATAAAAAATGTACGTTTAAGAGTTAATAGTGATGCTACCATAGATCGACGCGGTGCTTTTTGGCGCCCTTGCTACCGACGTAGTCGAGGCGCTTCATCACAATCTCGCGCATGTCGACGAAGCTCAGGGTGTAGTCGCGGACCACGCAGCCGTGGGTGATCACAAAGTTCTGGCGAAACGGCAGCTCCTTCACTATCTGTAACAACTAAGGGGAAATAAGCAACGGGTGAATTTCAATAATGTTGCACAGCCTTATTATTACAGTCATAGCCAAGCCACGGGGACAAAAATTTAATAGTGCTAGTGATTCATTAAATGTCGACTAAGTTTATCGACATCGGTAAAAAGCAATTTTTAATCATAATTATCATAAGTAATGGCCAAGTTTGAATACCTTTTAATTATGTGCAAACCTCTTTTATTTATAATTATCGCAACTATAAATAACCGGTATCTGACATTGAATCTGGACTCGGGTCACTTTTGACAACCATTGAAATTACATTGAATGCTCAGTAGAATTGGGGTCTGATTTTCTTGCCATATAATATTCGTACACTTTATAAACAACTTGTTTAGTTTGAGCCCTTATCGGAGGATTCATCTTCGGTTGTAAATCTCGTGTCCATTTTGTTCAAAGCGGCCAGGCTAAATTACACATGTTGACGACAGCGATGCCGACACCCGACTGAAGCCTAGCATCATTTGACGTAACGTAAAAACACACTCCTCCCGCACGCACCGCTCCACTACCCCAGGGACCTACTCAGTTATACTATACTATACTAGGTATAGTTATAATCAGAGGGCGGAATTTTCATGGCAAAAATCAAACGTCAATAGAGTTGGAATGTTACATTTTATCGACTTTTCCAGCTATCGATAAGTTTATCTTCTTCTATATTACTGACTTTTAACCTGACTGTCTAACTGACTTTTAGCATGATGTAGGATGCATCCTACAAAACAAAAAAAAACAAAACAACTAGTTCACGTACGTGAAAAATGGTTAATTCAAAACAAGAAACAATAAACAAATGTTTTTTTTTTGCGAATATTGTTTTCTTATTGGTACATATTTTTTTGCTTAAATCTGGATTTGAAGTCTATTTTTGTTAATAAATAAATAAAGATACGCTTCCTAAATATAACTTATCGATAGTCGATAAAATACAACGTTCCGACTCTATTCACGTTTGATTTTTACCATGAAAATTCCGCCCCCTGGTTATAATAATTGTTATTCTCACGTGTGCAAACTTCTTATTGACTAATACTTCTGTCAGAAATAGATTCTCCAATTTAACATTCTTATCCATCATCTTCTCCAAAATCTTGATAGCGTCCTCGGGTTCGAAGGGGTTGAACGACAAGTCAAGGGTGTGCAGTTTCTTGGCTTTACCCAAATTCTTAGCTAGAATCCTCATCGATCTTTTTTCCAACCTGCCAACACACACTGCGTTCAAAACTATTGCCAACATCAGGGTAGTGATTCTTTCAAAAGCAAAGGTGAGCGAACGCATGAGTGAATGTCCAAGCGGCGAGTTTAAGTAGTCCCGTCAAAGCGAACAAAACACATTTCAGCGCGTGTATTCAATTTGGCAGCATGGCTTCTCGAACGTATAAGGCTGCCTAATTGAGAATGCACGCGCTAAAATGTGTTTTGCTCGCTTTGACGGGACTGCTTAAACTCGCCGCTTGGACATTCACTCGTGCATTCGCTCACCTTTGCTTTTGAGAGAATCACTACCCTGGGGTCGTAGTAAAAACGGGTACAAGTCGACTTAACTCGTAATAAAAAGGGTATATACATGAACGGAGTACACTAGACTTACACCCTTTTTCACTTGATCTTCAGAAGATTTATACCCTTTTTCACTAGGAAATCAGAATTTTAGTATGAGAATAAAATGGTGAAAACCGGCGAAATACGAGTCGGACTCGCGCACCGAGGGTACCATACCCCCGCACAGTAGGTATTATTATAATCCGATTTGAATTCAATTTCAAATCAAATAAGCGCGAGCCCAACTTTCACTTGACCATTTTTTTGTATTTTTTTCAGATTTCTTATTTTTACTAATTATAATAGAAACAAAACTTATTTGTATTAACAAATTTGATGTGTATATTTTATCTTTTTACAATACAACAATAATAAAATTACGTTGAAAAAAAACGTTTATTTTATGGAGACCCCCTTTACTATATCACTTTAAACAGATATTTTGAAGAAAAAAAAAACCCGCTTATTACAATTAAAAAGATACAGCTCTTTAAAGTTCGGAGGGACCCCTCTTATTAGTGACTATTCAGGAAGGTATAATAATCTCTGTATATATAAGATATCTAAGCAATACATTTCAGATATGTACATTGCTATTATTGAATAAGTTTCGGTCAAAAAAATCATTTTTTAGACAAGCTTTTGTTGCCGACTGCACAATTTTTTGCACAGTCGTCATCTACTCGTCAAGACGATTCTAACGAGCCCTAACACGACGGGTTTATCATGTGTAATTTAGGAGTTCCTATGGCCACCCTGAGTCTCCATCATCAGACCAGCTCGATGGTACAGTCAAGGACTTTAATTATTATGCCACGATGGAACCCTGTCGCATAACGTTAATCATTCATTTTGGCGTAATTTCTTTCATGTGGCACGCTGTCATTATGACAGTGTTTCATAGTGGCATAACAGTTAAAGTCCTTGACTGTACTATATTATTGTACTAGAGGACGCCCGCGACTTCGTACGCGTAGAATTAGTTTCCCGCTACTCCCCCCATTTCTTTCCGTTGGACGTCGATTTTCGGAAAATCCTTTCTTAGTGCTCACTTACATCATAAAAGGAAACCCTGTACCAAATTTCAAGTTTCTAGGTACAGTAGTTTCGGCTGTGCGTTGATATATAAGTCAGTCAGGTTTGCCTTTTATATATATTATAGATTGTCATCTCATGAGACCTAAGGTGTATGCAAATTTTCAACTTCATCGGAAACCGGGAAATGAGTCAAAAACATGCAAGATTTGACCCGTACATACATACATTCCAAGTTAAATAAAAGCTTTTAAAATGAAACGATAGTGAACAACTAACCGATTATTACTGAGATCGAGTATACGAAGATTTTTGCAGCTCAATATTTTATTTAAAGGCAACGTGGTGGTAAGGCTGTTCCAGGAGAAGTTGAGCTCAGTCAACACCCTGTTGTGGCTGAGCGTGTTGAAGATGCGGTTAGAACCTGAAAATAACATATCAGCAGTAACATCCTCTGCTCCCCGTGGTCTACTATTCCACCATCCTGACAATGACAGGTGACAGGTGATATTTCAGTGTACATGGCGCAGGCTTATATGAAACCCAGTGATGTATCAGCGTGTTAACTTCGCAATGTATACCGAGTTGTCACCTGAACGAAGATGTGGTGGTGACCGGAGGGACGAAGCCAGCAGTGGTCGTGGTCGTCGGTGCTGACGAGCGGAGGGACCGTCGCCAGCAGAGGTGGTGGACGTCGGAGGCTCTTGGTGTGTCGTGCGTGCTTCTGGTTTGTCGAGTGCTCGTGGTGTATCGCGTGTGATATTTATTGTTTTGCTACTGTCTGAATGCTCATCGGTTATATGCCTGGTGTCTCGAGAGGTGTTTTACTGCATGCTTTGCATCCCTAGAGTCCCTTGCCTGTGGGAAAGAACCTTACAGTATAGTATCATTTTCCTCGATACAACATACAACATATCACACATATCATACCGCTAGGTTGGAAAAGTTTGTTCCACGACAGGTCCAAGTGGGTGATGGTGTTATTGTCCTCGATGGCTTCCACGAACGCAATTCCAGACGGCGCTGACAGCTCGTTGTGACTCAAGTTCAGTCTGAAACAAAGGCAGGAGCAGGTTTAAGGGGGGGGGGGGGGGGGGGGCACCCAGTATCGAGGAGATCATCACCCTATTTTTTTTCTACTCGCGTGCTATAAACAGCAGACATCAACAAAACAACATCTGAATACCACCTATAGTATAGCGTAACCGAAGCGTGAAAACAATTCGATAATGAGCGTTGCCATGTAAATAATAGTTCTATAATAATAATTACTTTATTGTTATTATACAACAGAGAGTAAGAGCGATGGATACCTCGATGTCGGGAGATAAGATATCCTAAAAACTTCGTCCTCCAAGGGCAAGAATTAGTAAAAAGCAAACCCAATATAAAGTTAAAAAAAACTTCTACCTTTTTATAACGCCTCCTTTAAGGATAGCAGCGGCAAGATGCTCAAATCCCTCTTCTTTCAGCTCGTTCCTGGATACGTCTAGTAATTCCATATTACGGAGGTGCAAGTAGACCGCGATCCTTTTCATGCCGCTGGGGCCAATCCTGGGCAACAACGCTCATGTATAGTTCGTTCCTTCAAATAGTTTGCATGCTTTGATGCGCTCAGGTTCACTTTGTCCATATTCCCGTCTCGTCCACATTCTCATCTCAGCCACATTCCTATCTCGTCCACATTCCCATCTCGTCCATATACCCATTTCGTCAACATTCCCATTTTGTTCATATTCCCATCTCGTCCACATTCCCATCTCATCCACATTCCCATTTCGTTCACATTCCCAAAAACTAGTGAACAATTAAGTGATAAAATTGATATAGAACAACCCTATAGTCCTAAATTCGGTTGCAGACGAGTTGGGAATGAGGACGAGTTGGGAATGTGGACTAATCGGGAATGCGGACGAGTTGGGAATGAGAACGAGTTGGGAATATGGACGAGATAGGAAGTGGACAATTTGGGATTGGTATGTGGACGACTTGGGAATGTAAGTAAGATGAGAATGTGGACGAAATGGGAATATGGACAAGGTGCCGCAGCGGCCCGTACAAAGCGGTGTCGGCGACTTCCAAAGGTTGCAATGAACGAACGAACTGTAAGTTATTGTGCAGTCAACATCTAAAAAAAAGGCCAGGAGACCATCGCACACCAAATGACCTAGTCCCAAACTAAGCTCATACATAACCCAGTAAAATAAGGAGAAAAACCCGGCCAAGTGCGAGTCGTACTCGCGCACTAAGGGTTCCGTATCATTATCTATAAAAAATCACGGTTACGCATTAGTATACGATTTTAAAACTTAATATCTTTGAAAAAAGACGCATATTCCGTTGTCTTTTAGCATGGACTTAACCGATTTTGAAGCGAAGCGACTCAGTTATTCAAGTTCAATTGTCACAAAAATCGGTTTTTCACGATTATCTAGGTTTCTATAGCTCCAATGATGTTAAAATTTGTTATAAAATTGTAGAACATTTAATTTGCAAAGAAATTTGGTCAAAACCGTTTTTTTTCATTGCTAGTCTAATCCGCCCTTAACCCAAGACATTTCTGCTACAAAACGCTTATAGACATGATTACCCTACGGGGCACCTGACGGGATAAAAATTGTGATCCCTTCCTAAGCCAATAAGCAGTATCCCAAATACAATAACTAAAGCAAATTTATTTTTCTGTTTTTAGTAATAAGGTTGATATTGCTGTAGAAGTTTTATCTGATACCGTAAAACGGGGTAAATAGGAACTAAGGGGTAAATAGGAACCCAACCTAAAATGAAGCATAACATGTTACAAATAAGAACAAGTATTAAATGAAAATAACGTTACGTTCTATTAGAAATTATTTTTGTCTTATAATTTGTAACATATGCTTCATTTTAGGTTGTGTCCGTGTTTACCCCATTTTACGGTATATTTACTGCTCAGGCTTAGAAGGGCAGTATGGGTCGTACTTGCACTGAGCCAAGATTAGCTGGTTGAGACACGTGTTGTGCTTGAGGAGCTGTCCGAGGTGGTAGCAGGCGTCGTTGTTCAAGAAGTTGGAGGTCAGGTCCAGCCGGGTCACGAAACGGTTCAGCGCCAGCGCCTTGCTCATCGCTCGCATGCCCGCTGGGTTAACTCCGTTATACTATTGATAATAATAATCGCATTCAATTCAATTCAATTCAATATAATATTTATTTCAGACTCTGGGTCCATAAGAGTGTTAGTAATACAGTAATCTTACAATCTAGGTTTTAGTATAATGAATATAAAGGCAAAACAATGTCAACAATAAATTAAAAATTACAAAGAAATAATTATCACAAAAAAAACAGAAATATTAAAAATTTAAATAAATATAAAAGATTTATAATGTCAAATGATTTTAGCATTTGCCCAACGGTGAGTACTTGCACAGATATAACCTCGTGGCCAGGATCATCCATCAGCAACTTGCTCTTGAATATGGTCATGCTGAGTCTAAAGTGGCGTATACTATAATATAAGTACACACCGGCGCCAGTTCTCGAAAATAGTCGTGCTACGCTCAATTGGGATCGATCTGTCATCACGGACCGGATTATTTTCGCCAATAAGCCTAATATCGTGTTGACAGATCAATCTGAACGCTAGGCAGTGCTAATCGACGTCACCATCCCGCATGACGAGAACCTCGTGAAGGCCGAGAAGGACAAGCTCAGCAAGTACCTTGACTTGGCTCACGAGGTGACCGTCATGTAGGATGTTGACTCAACGATCATTGTCCCGATAGTTGTTTCGGCAAACGGTCTTAGAGCGAAGAGTCTCGACCAAGATCTCAAGAGACTCTCGCTAGATGGCTGGATCAAGGGCCAGATACAGAAAGCAGTACTCCTCAACACGGCACGCATTATGAGGAGGTTCCTCTCTCTGCAGCCTTAATCACCGGTAGCTTGAGCCCTGCCCCGCTGCCGGCGGCACTCGTAGGTTAGGTTTTTTATAATGTTTATTTTTTGTAAGTGTTGTTATTTTACTTTTATTTATGAATATTTATTATAAAAAACCTAATTTTAAGAAAATTAAATAAATATCTGAATAATAATGATAACTTTGATAATTATTTTGGACTTCATCGTTCTTAAATAAGTATTTTCATTTATATGCACACTCTACCAGACAATGTCATTTCATGTATTAATACAAAAACGACATTATTATGTGCTCAATGCTATTATAATCGCGGTTTGATAATATACCTTTAAATCGATCACCGCCTCCGTGAGACCCCGGTGGAATATTTTGATCGGGGCGACTCCAATCTCCTTGCACACATGCAGATACAGCTCTTGCCCGCAACTGTCGTAAGTATACTTCGGCTCTGCACACAGAAAATACCGGTCAAGTGCGAGTTGGACTCTCGTACTGAGGGTTCCGTACCGCCGCACTCTTGAATTTGAATTCGATGTCAAATCGAATCAGCGCGAGCCAAACGTACACGTGACCATTTTTTATTATTTGTTGTTTTTCTTCAGGGTTTTCAATTATAATCATATCAAATTTGACGCTTGTATGTTTTACCGTTTTTACAATGCAGCAAAAATAAGTTTTTGACAAAAAAATCATTTTTGGGACCAGCTTTTGTTGCCGACTGTACTTTTTTGCACCGCCGTCATGTACTCGTCAAGACGATTCTAACGACGCCTAACACAACAGGTATATCATGTCGAATTTAGGGTAACCTAACCTAACCCTGAGTCTCCATCATCAGACCAGCTCGATGGTACTAAGTATATGTATATTGTATTGTCATCAAAACTAAAGGTAATCGATCGTTCGATCTTATCGGGAGAAGCCATGCTACCAAATTGAAAATGCACGCGCTAAAATGTGTTTTGTTCGCTCTGACGGGACTACTTAAACTCGCCGCTGCGACATTCACTCGTTCGTTCGTCCGACCGCGTTTTTGAGAGAATCACACCCCTGTTTGTGGGATCCGGTCTGTTCACGTTTGCAATGACTTGTTGCTCAATTAATTTTTCTAGTTATGGCTTTTGACGTAGAGACCTCTTCGTGTTGTTTTCATAGTCATTATTTTTAGTTTAATGTTTATTGGCCTTAGGTATATTTGTAATAATTTTATTTTGCTAGTCTTCAGAATTATTATTTATTGCGTTATAATGTAACTTACTTTTAAGTATTATTGTGTTTTTATTATTGAAAAATGACCTACTAGAGTTTCTTGCGGCGCTTCTTCTCCGCAATGATGGTCTTGTCCGAAGCGCTAGTGGATTCACTCCATATAACCGACGTGTAAAATTAGGCCGCATGTGGCCAACTTACTAAATTAAAATTAGGATTTTTAATTTTTAGGGCTGAAACTATTTTTATAATGTTTTTAATGTTGTTTTTTTGGGTATTTTTGTACACGGGGCCGAAAATCGATCTGTCAATTTGTCATCTTCGGGAAAACTCGTTTCTTCCAGGTACTTTTTATTTATTTATGGTACGGAACCCGACACAGAACCACATTCAAATACTAACCGGCTGATATCAGAGCTTGCACGATGCCAGGGTCCTTAATGCCCGGGTAATTGTAGTACACGTGTCTCAGGACGCTGCTGTCCGACTGAGTGATGTACTTTGAGCATATTTCTCCACTCCCTGGGTTATACAACCCCAGCTGATAATCCTCCAGCTGTGGACATGGGAACAGGTCAACTTGCTGGTTTATGTCTTGCTTATTGTGTGGAATTGACGAGTTGAAGACGTGTTGGCCTAGTTGGTAGTGACTCTGCCTCCGAAGCTAGCGGTCCTGGGTTCAAATCCCGGTAAGGGCAGATATTTGTGTGATCAGCGCGAATATTTGTTCCTGAGTCATGGATGTTTTCTATGTATTTAAGTATATATTTCTCTATATAAGTATTTATATCGTTGTCTAGTACCCATAGTACAAGCCTAGAGCTTGGGACTAGGTCAATTGGTGTGACGTTGTACCCTGATATTTATTATTAAAGTATTTGATTTAAGTATGTGTCTAGATCATTTTGAGCATGTTATTTTGCTTAGTTGCTTTTGATGCTGTACCCTTGACATTTGACTTACTTTTTGACACACAATTGACTCGGCACTCCCGAGAAGGGATGACCATTCATCCATGGGAGGCTCCACGCTGGAATCGGATTTAAGTTCTTGCTTCTCCAGTATCACCTCAACTTCCTCTACTACACTGCTACACGACATCTTGGTATGGCTTACGAAACTGTCTTAAAAAAAATGTAGTTCAGTAATAACTGTTATACTTTCTGTTGACTATTCAAGGCAATCTTTAACTAAATGTCTACTGATAGAGTATAAAAGTAGTTCACAGTGAACCATCTTCAAAAATATTAGCCGGTCATGCTCTCCTTGAACAATGTAAAGTCTTTTTGAGCGTCATTTTGACATTTCAATGGCTTTTTTTTTTCTTTTATGATAAACTTTGGTAACAGTCTAGACAAAAAACTTGAAAAAAGGCTTCCGTTAAGAGTCCAGAAGCAAAATCGTATTACTTTTTGGTAAATCTTACTAATTCGACTCCGCTGAAGCAAAAAATACCGGTTGCCTTCCGGTTGTCAAGCGCTCCCCTCCCCCCTTTCACTCCTCCTAAGTGACACTTGCCGTGGTTTTTTTGTTTGGCACTTGTTACGGGTGTCATTGTCAAGAGGATGAAATAGGGGGAGATGTGACTAGCAGTAACCTTCGGGGAAGGAAAATGGCGGATACTTTTGATACTTATTTACTGATTTACTCTGCGAAATCACTGCGAAATACCGCGGTGGACCGCCATTATCAAAAAAGAAGAAGAAGAAGAGACTAGCAGTTCCAACATCACAGCTAATCTATCTATAAGAACCATCCGTGAGATCTATTACTACTCAGTACAACCACATGGCAAAAGCAATATGGTTTTACTTTGTAGAATAGAGCACCAGGGGCCAATCTTTGTATCTCTCTATGTATTTAAGTATGTATTTCTCTATGTAAGTCTGTTTATCGTTGTCTAGTACCCATAGTACAAAGGATAAAGGGTAGGTCACTGTGTGAGATTGCCCTTGATATTATTATTATTTGATGTTATATGGCCCCGTGTGGTTGCCGGGTTAAAATAGCGCCACTCCATGTCTTCCTGTGGATGTCGTAAGAGCCGACTAAGGCCCGTATTAATAAACTGATCTTGACTTAAATGCCCGTCTCGAGATGCGTCGAAAATGACAGTTTTCTATGGCTTGACGTTGACTTTGACGTATCTTGTGACCCGCATCATGCCCGCATCTCAGCCAAGATGAGTTTATTAATACGGCGCTAAGACCTGTTACTAGACCAATCGATACATCGTCGATTGACGGCATCGATCGATGGTAGAATTGATTAGTCGACGTCGATCGATAGTTCCTACCAGACCAATCGATCGATCGTCGATCGATGGCAGAATGGATTAGACGATCGATAGTTCCTTCATCAATTAAAGCTATCAGACCAGTCGATCAACGTCGACCGGCAATCGATCGATTGGTTAGTCGAACGATATCCGTCGATCGACAGTTCCAACCAGACCAATCGATCGACTTCGATCGACGTCAATCGATGCCGTCAATCGGCGATCGATCGATTGGTCTGGTAACACCCTAAGGCGGTGTCCTAGGTGGGCGAATTCTCGATTCCTGGGCGATTTGCCCTTCGGGCATCTAAAGATACCTAACGAACCTAACCTACCTACTATTGCGGAATAAAAAATACTTCTGACGAATTTCCGATGAAAGCGAATAGCAGTGGGTTGACAACCTGGTGTGACCACGAGTCAGCCCCTCCGCTGTCATGTTTTTTTGTCAAGTGGGACATATGTTAGCAAAATGAGAAAGTTGGCAACCATGTAACAGATCAGTGGGTCTACGGGGAAAGAAATGACCTGAGGAATTACCCGTGATCTAACGGGCACTGCCAGATAGAGGATAAGTTAAGACAGAGACCTGTTTTTCGCATTAGTTCCTTTGCAAGACAGTTCCTTTTGGTAGTCTCGGTTGTTCCTTCAGCTCATCTTTAGCTCTTGTAAAGAAATAAAAGCGAAGGTAAAGTCGCTGTGGTACCTTTTTTGCAAAAGAACAAAGGGAGCATTCCATGAAAAACGGTAACTTAATTTTATTTTTAATTCACATTTGTCTCGTGTTTCGCTAACATTTTCGAAAATATCAACTGTTTCAGACTAGGTTGATTTGGTGTCGCTTACGTGACGTTTGGTTTACACCTAGTTTCTTTACGAACTTAGACATAAAGTCAAAAGTAGTTCATCGTTTTTTTTAAGTACACATTTAGCTTTGATATTTTATTATTAACAAATGACGGAACCTCAAATGAAAGGAGTACCAGAGCTGTAAAGTGTTAAAATCGAGTACGAATGTCGCTTACATAACCATGGAATGCTCCAAAGGCGAAAAAAAGTCGCATTACGTCCATCTTTTGTGAAGGAACTAGTGCGAAAAAAAAATGCAATAGGGTAAATCTTCAATAACTGGCCACTTGAGAAAATGTCGTTTAGTTACTAGCCACCCATTATATATACAGACGCCGTTCGTAAAGATACTTTGGCAGTAGTCCGGATAACAACTCTGGATCTAGGTATTTTAGTTTAATCGCACAAATATCAGCATATCTTTTGCTTCAAACAGATTATTGCAAAGTGGCCAGTTACTGACGGTTGCCAATTATTGACGATTTACCCTAGTTCCTTCGAAGGAACATCCAAATGAACTACCGCAAATAATCCGCAACTTACTTTTCACTCCCAAACTAAGGTCTAGACTATGGGCATAGTATCCGCAGAGCGCTAAGGAAGTCGTAGTGAATTTTTACACTACGACTTGTCCTTAGCGTGCTGCGGATACTATACTAGAAAACTATAATGCAGTGAAACAACTGTCAAACTTAACGTTTTATTGCGTAATTAAGTACATTGACTCATTTAAAAATATCTAGTTTAAAACATAATTTACTAACCCTTTAAAAAGAAATAAATAAATCATTATGAATTACATAGGTACTAGATACGATTTGCTACGCAAACCGGATACTTATAAAAAAGAAATGCTAATGTCCTAATTGAACTTTATTTCCACTCTGTACAAATACATAGGTACTCTACTCTGTTATAGTGGAGATAGATGAAGTAAGTCCAACTATCCCTACTAGTATAAATAATGGAAAATAAATCCACCTGTTCGTACCAGTGGGGATAGGTGGGAAAAAACTCCATATATCCCTACCGTGAAGGGATCCCTACCCTACCTGGTAGGGATAGGTGCAACAGAGGAAAAATCCTATTATAGTTACTAGAACTAGAACCTTTGATGGCGAACCGGGGTTCTAGAATCCATAGAGTCGCTATTTCCTATTTAAGTAATTATTATATACAACATACCACCTTGATTTCAGTATTGTCAAATGTCGAAATTAGTTAATTGGTGAAACCGCAGATCCTAGGTGGTATGTAAGTACAAAATAATTAGGAAATAGCGACTCCATGCCAGAGTTGGGCAAAATTTATCTTTTTACGATTACCCGGGAAGATAACTAAATCATTCGTTATTTGAAATAACCAAATAATCAGTCATTTGTTATTTTGAATTTATCTAGATGAGCTTTATTCTTATCTAGATAAATTTGTTGGGCTTTTAAATAAAAGATGAATGTTAGTAGTACAGTGATGTAGAGCTAAAAGTTGTCGGGCACAATGAAAATAATCTACAACAAAAGTAATGAATGTTTTGGAAATAAATAGGAGAATTATAAATATATGTGACCTTTTTAGGGTTCCGTAGTCTAACTACCTATCTTAACCTTATATTTTCGCCATGTCCATCTGTCCATCCGCAGCATAGCTCAAAGACTCTTAGTACTAGAAAGCCGTTTTTTAGAAATAGTACGATTTTACGAGCAATGTCAGTGTGACGGTTTGACTCAATGGGAAATTCTATATAAATTTATTTATCTAAGCTTGACAACACATTATTTGACATGGACGTTATCTTCGAATAAATTATTTTCAAATGATTTGATTTAAGATAATTATCTAGATAACAAATTTAAATAACGCCTAACTCTGCTCCATGGATTCTAGAACCACGGCATGCCACCAAAGTCCTAACCCTAATAACTACATAATATTTAAATGTTTATCCACCTGTATTGAAAGAAAGTAACAGGAGATGTAGTCGACCACAAAGATATGTATCCACTTTTACACCTTATTCCATTAAAATAAGGTTCAAAAGTGGATACATGTCTGTAGGCGACTACCGCAGCAGAGAAAGGTTGGTTACCTCTGCATACAAATTACCTAGCAGGGGGGGGTGGTTAAATTTATCTACAGCTGATTATACATGTCATGCCGTAGAAGTGTCGAAGACTCTCTTACCACTACATTTCCTTAAACAATAATCTTAAATCACAGACCCCGTTGCTCCAAAAGCGCTCCTTATTCCAGTGTAATAAGAACTTCATAACTATTTATGAGAGGATTCTTTCAATATTTTTTGTACTTGACTGTACAATGGCTCTATTCTACTCGTTAAAATCAGTTTCCTTTTGACATGTTATCCCATTGTTTTAAACTCTGCCGCTTTTACTGTCTAGTTAAAAAGTGTTATTGTGACGTTGACAATACGAAAACAAGTCAAAAACAATATGGTTTTACAGAGTTGTAGTTGTAGCCCCAAGGCCCGTTTTAATGTCGCCTTTAATGCGGTGGATAAAGCATCCGTCACTCTCGCACTTGCAAAGTGGTCAGAAAGTGACAGGCGTTTTATCGACATCGATAAACACGACCTAGGCCCGAAGATTTGAATAGTCAGATCGGTTCTCCAAACTTATTATACCCATTAGCATTTTTCGCCATTTTAATTCTTCTCCAATCGTATTTTTCCCCATTTTCATTATTTACCAATTACATATTTGCCATTTTGAATTTTCCCCACTGGCAACATTTCTTATTGTAGGTAATTAATCAGTTTAGGGAACCGATCTATGTTCTCGCAGATTTTATTTGTATGTATCTTGTCGGATAAGTTCGTATAAATACAAAAATATCTGACTGAATACTGACTGACTGATGTGTTGCCATGTGCAATACGACTAAGTATTTGTATTTATTTAATTATTTTTTCGGCGGCCCTTTTTTCCGCTCCTTTGGCATCTTCGGCGGCGGCGGCGGCGGCGGCGGGGGGGTGGGGGGTAGTTTCTTTTCCGGCCAGAGTCTATGTATATATTCTATGATAGCTGTAATCAAAGATAAATTATTTACTAGCTGTTATCGTTATTTTTCTGACTCTGCAATTATTAGAAATTAATGTTGCTTGTGGCACTAATTTACAAATACGTTATTTATATTATGTTACTACTCTTAATGTTAATTTTTAACCTGTGTTAAATACTTGCTACACTATCGCATTGGGCTGTCCTGTAACGATAGATGTATATGTGAAATAAAAAAATAAAAAATAAAAAATAATAAATAAATACATTATTAGAATCATTACAAATCAGTGAAGTTTTTAAACGCATTTGCCCGTTTTTTTATAATCACGTTTTTAAGTACCTAATCATATAAAGTTTGCTTCTCCATACTAGGTGATCCCGTGTTTTTTTTTATCACTTAATACGGTCGTCTTTTATTATTTATATAAATAATTGAATTGTCGAATGCAATAAATAATGAACCATTTTAATTAACTACCACATAATAAAGCATTATTTTAAATTTCAAGTAAGTTTCGAAAATATGTACACAGACCTTATTACTATGGCAATATGGTCCATGTGTAAATTTTTTTGCAACTTTTTTGCGGATATTTATTTTTAACCTTGACTATCGTCGTACGTACGACTATCTTAGTGCCAATATCCTAGCTACAAGAATGATGTCTTTCATCTCATTATATTGAAGCATACCAAGCAATGTATAATATACCTAAGTAATTATTTTCCTTATTAATAATATATATCAATTGTGGAATGTCATAAATGATTGAAGATGAGTATGAGTATAACGCGAGTTTTAATATGAATGTCGACTCCATTTCTCACTTTAGTCTTACCGTGCTATGTGAACTAACTGTCGCACTCAGAGACGTCAATTAAATTTAACGCTTGTTTAGTGACGTGTTGTCTTATTCTATTGCCATAGCAAAGAAACTGACAGCAGCAATTTTAATCAAGTATTAAATTAAATTGACGTTTCTGAGTGCGGCAGTTAGAGCCCTGCTAGTAATGAATGACTACTAATGATACTGTTTTACTGCATATCATTATAATTACTGCTGAGTTTCATGGATCTCCCAGCCTTGTCGAACGAGGGTCCCGGGAACAGGGTGAGCAGTGATTCGATGATTTCATTATCAACTTTGAGATCGCTATCCTTCATGAACTTAACAAACGTATTTTCCATCAAGAAGTCATCTTCTGGGTGCTCCTTGTATTCACTCATGAAGTACAAGCTGCAAGAACGAATATCATTTATAAAGGCAAAAATTAAGTTGCTGATGATGACATGAGGTGCCGTTTAAATTGCATAAAATCATTTAGCATAATTTCATTCAAATATGTTCGTAAAGCATAATAAACGTTTAGCATAAAAACAAATTGCATATATCAGGCATACGATCAAATAACGCAACACTGATCTATCATAACGATCATTTGCTTGTAATTATGCATTTTATGTAAATTTCTTCTTACTTGGTTAGGGTTGGTTAAAAATGTGACCACGTTATTTTATTAGTCAAAAAAGTTAGGAAAGTCTAGTAATCTATAAATGTAATGATTTAAGAAATTATGCAACTATTTGAATTTGGCGCTGCTATCGAGGCGCGTGCAAACTATCTCCATCTCACGTTCTTTAATTTGTATTCCCTCTTAGTCCCCTGCCCCACCGGGACGCCATGGCGACGTCGCTGGCCATGTATCCCATACAAATTAACGTAGCCAAACCGTCGCCAAGTGAGTGAGGCCGTCTACTTTTCAATATGAATTGTTTGGCTACAGTGGCCGGCGACGTCGCCATGGCGTCCCGGTGAGGCAGGGGACTTAAGAGTGGCATATGTCAACGATTCTCGGAAACAGAGAAAATTGTATGAAATTGACATAAGTGTCCGACGCGATATATCTTCAGGGGCTCTATTCTACTGATTAAAACCGTATTACTTTTGATATGGTATCGTAGTTTCAACGTTGCGATAGTTTGTTTACTTGACAGCTGCTTTTTATCGATGTCGATAAACTTAGTCAACATTTAATGAAGCACTGGTATATTTGTACCCCCGTCAATCCGGTGTTTGGTAATGTGTCAGGATTGATCTTCTCACGACAAACAAACGCACCGAACACGACTTAACGACAAATAAGAGAGCGACGACTAAACTAACTAATTCCTTATTAATAGGAAATATTCACGGGACAACTCTTTGCCGTGCTCAAGAAAAGAAGGGCCTCTTTTATGGAGCGCTTCAGACGAACTGACAATGGAATAGGGCTGTATATGAAAGCTGTAAGTTCTCCATATATGCGGCCTTTAATATTTCAGCTATAGAATAAAACAAATTAATTAATTAAATTATTGTGTTTGGGTATCCTGCCTTTTGGCCGAAAATTGTTTGGCAAAAATGTATTGTTTCGCAACCGTTTCATTTTCCAACCCGCTTTTTTTCTGTCACTAAGTATTTCAGGATTAATTTGAGTACAGTCGGCCATAGGCTACCGTACCATCGTGTATAACCTTATAGGTTAGGTTAGGTTAGTTTTTATAAAAATCCTGAAACATTTAGAGTTACAGAAAAAAAAGCGGGTTGGCAAATGAAACGGGATACATTTTGCCAAACATATTTTTGCCAAAAGGAAGAGAACCGGGCGTTTGAAATACCTGCGGGCCTAATATGGCTGCGTCTATGTCGCGTGTCAAATGTGGATAAAGCATCCGTCACTCTCGTACTTATATTACGTGTCAGAAGGTGACGGATGACTTATCCACACTTTGTCACGCGATAAACGCAGCCATATTAGGCCCCCTGCACGGGTAGCACAAGTTGCATTTTCTCGCTTGTCGCTCACTGCGTCTCTATCGTTACTGACTACATAGAAAGGGAGATCTGAGCGACAACCAATTCGCGGGCAACTTGTGCTAGCCGTGCTGATGGCCAAACATGGCTGCGTTTATCGCGTGACAAAATGTAGATAAAAAATCCGTCACTTTCAGACACGTATATGGTGACGGATGCTTTATCCACATTTTGTCACGCGATAAACTCAACCATACCAGCAGGCCAATTATGGTCGCGTATATCGATACGGATAAACCTGGATAAAGCATTTGTCACTTTCGGGCCAGTATATAAGTGCGAGGGTGACGGATGCTTTATCCACCGCGATAAAGGTTGCTATAATACGGGCCCAGGCCGGCTGTTTTTTTTCTTAGTTTATAAAATGAACGCATCACACCTTATGTCAATTTGGCACTTCTTTGAGCTCCGATCGAAGAGGTAATCGAGCCTCTTCAACACGATGGGTCGCAATTTGGGCAATTCGAGTACGTAGTCGTATTCCACTCTATCATAAGTGACGGTCAATCCCTTGCGAAAGGGCAGTCTCTTGATTTCTTCTAATTTCTACGAAATAGGCATCATCGTTACATCACCGTCGATTACAATATAGAAGCAAAGTAAGCTAAACCTAAATAGAATAAAGGCCTAGCTCTTTTAATTGCGTACAGTTTGGTTTAAGCGTTTTCCTGACTTTCACTTAATGCATAGAGTCGTACACCACTTTTGATAGTTTTACGCATGTTTAGTCCGTAAATTTCCAAAAGAAATCTTTAATTTGACAGACTCGCACCAACAACGACTATTCATTAGACAGACTCTAACTCTGTATTCGAAACAAACGCGTGTAAAACCGCTTCTTCGTAAACGCTATGATACAACACCATTATATTCGAATTTAGTGAAGACCGCGCCGCTCACGCTCAACTATGGAACTTTATTTTTATTATGAACATCTTAAATAAACTTTGCACGGTGCGGTTTTGTACAGTCAGCGTCATATCTAAGGTAACATTCGAAGTGCTCAAATAGTTCGGTACACCATATTAATTGTATGGTGTACCAAGCTATTTGAGCACTTCGAATGTTACCTTAGATATGACGCTGACTGTACGTTAAATTAAGAAGTGTGGCGCTATTGTGGATTTAAAACACATGACAAGACATGTATAGTCGACATCAAAGATGTGTTCACACTTTTGCAACTTATTCCAACGGAATCTTTGACGCCGACTGAACAAAAAGTCCAATACTTACCTACTTATCTTTTTTTTATACTCTAACTTTATATATGTCGAAATATGTGCCTAAAAAAGAATTTAACTTAAATTTCAATACATAATGTTTTTATGTTTGTCTAAAAATATTTGTATACTTGCTTACTCGATGCGTAAACTTTCACTTTTCTGGAAGCTTAGCTTATCTTAGGTTAGGTTAGGTCAGGTTAGGTTAGGTTAGTATTGTTTTGGTTTTTCTATAATAAAGTGTACATGTCTACGTTCAATCTAGTTTGATAAATCAAAAATACAGACCTCCCGAAACTCTCTATTAACGACAACACCAGCCATGACAAGGTTCACCAAGCTTGTGCTTTCGTTCAGTAATGTATCTAGGAGAAGCAAAGCGTCTTTGGGCGAAAGCGGGTTGCATGAGAGATCCAAGGTTTTCAGTTTTTTGCTGTTTATTAGCCCCTTGGACAACGATCTAGCTGATTCTCTACCCAAACTGAAAAAATATATAAGCAGACCTAGGAATATACGGGGCAAAATTAAATGACAGCTAGGGATTGCCTATATCGATAAACTCAATTAGCGATGCTTTTCCCAAATACTAGTGATCGCTCCAAGTTTTGTTTGTAATAATATTTTTTTATTGAAAGTATGCAAATGAAACAAAATAGCTAAGTACTTTTTTGTTTTAAAGGATTTTTAACCTTCACTCATCATCATCATATTTTATTTACTTCTATCAAAAATTCTGATCGTTTATTTTAACAATAGTAAATAGGACAGTCATTCCAAAATACACAATAAGGAAAAAAATATAATGATGATGAGTGAAGGTTAAAAAAACCCTTTTAAAATAAAGAATAACCCGAATTATGTTTATTTTTTTTTCATTTACGTACTTTCCATACAATTTTATTTTTAGAATCAAAACTTGGAGCGATCACTAGTATATGGGAAAAGCATCGATAATTGAGTTTATCGATAAAGGCAATCCCTAGCTGTCATTTAATTTTGCCCCGTATATTCCTAGGTCTGTATATAAGTATTTAAAGATGCTGATAGAGTAATGGCTGCACTCAGAGCCAGTTACTGACGATTACGTCGCTCCTTTGTGACGATTAAACATACACTAGCTTGAAAAGGGAACAAGTTAATTGTCTCAAAACTTTGCTGATAGAATTGAGCATTTACTCGAGTATTCTAGCGAATATGCTCAAGTCTATCAGGGGTGTGATTCTCTTAAAAACGGCGGTCAGTCGAACGAGTGAATGTCGCAGCGGCGAGTTTAAGTAGTCCCGTCAGAGCGAACAAAACACATTTTAGCGCGTGCATTCTCAATTAGGCAGCTTTAGGAATACGTTCGATCTTCTCGACAGAAGCCATGCTGCCAAATTAAAAATGCACGCGCTAAAATGCGTTTTGTTCGCTGTGACGGGACTACTCAAACTCGCCGCTACGACATTCACTCGTTCGTTCGTCCGTTTTTGAGAGAATCACACCCACAGAACAGAAAAAACAGTAGAAGTGTCAAGTGGGCGGGTAACGTGTGGCACGGTTATGCGGAGTTCCGCATAACCTACCATACTTTTGCCGCGATCGCTTATTTCGATATTTCAATATTTCGATATTTCTAAAATAGGAAATAAATCCAGAAGCATGCCTTATTGTGCTATTTTGGAATGTAAAAACAATAGCCGCACCAAAAACATTTTCCATGGTGGCGTGTTGTTTTTATGATAGTTTGAGTATTGGCGACAACAGGTCTGATACTAAGCGAAGCTCATGTCACTTCCACTGTTTTTTCTATTCCGTGGTGAGACCTCATAGTCACGTTTGTGAATACGGGTGTAAAGCTCGTAAGTTAACCCTAGGTTTTACTTTACGGATATGAATGTGCACTGACCGGTTATTACTGAGGTTTAGTATTTGCAAGTTTTTATTCTTCACAAATTTTTGTAAATTGATTCCAGAGATAGTTAGGCTATTCCACGACAAGTCAAGCTCGACGAGCTGCTTGTTTTGAAACAGCATTCCCAGAAGGGCATTGCAACCTAAATAATGGAAAATTAATGAAATGTAAAGACAACTTAGAGCCGAGTTCACCAACAATTAAACGGACGGTTAGCGGTTTGACCTGTGCATTGATATATAAGTCAGAGTCAGGTTTGCCTTTTATATATACAAGGTGTCACAAAAATACCCGTAAAGCCGAAAGGGGGTTAAATGGTGCCTTATAACAAGTCCATTTACAATATTTGATAACCGTACTATCACCGTATGACTTACCGGCAAAAAAAAAAACATTATTTTTTTCATTGATGTGCCAACCCTATTTCAGTAAATTTAAAGAGTAAACTATGCAGAATGTTTATGTACATTTTTACCTAATTCGTGAAACGATCAAGAGACATACTAACAAAATGTACAGAATTCGATTAGATAGATATTACAAGTCGAGTTTTGGAGTCGTAATATTCTGAGTTAGAAAACATCGTCATTTTGGAAAAAACACGAAACAATTGTAGAGTATCGATAAGAAGATTTGAAATTGACAACATATTTTTTTTTCCGTCTTGACGTTTTTTGAAGCCAGTACTTAAGCATAATGACATCATAGTATTGAACCTTTGTGGATGAAAACCAGAAAAACCATTAAAGTTGACAATTATTAAATTGGTAGGTTGGCCTCTCTGTTAAACTCCGGTTCCCTGACATGACAGCTTACTAGGGTTGACAATATTTTTGGCTTTCATAATTTATTATATTTTTTACGGGGTATTTTGTAACACGTTGTATATAGATGATAGTACTGTCCATTAGTGATGAAAATGGCGAAAGATACACTATGTTTTTTTCGAAACTTTGTATCTTTCCTATAAAATACATGTAACTTTCGAAAAAAACAAATTAGGGGTTCGTCTGAAAAATACAATCATACACGTATAATACTTGTTTCATACTGTATTTTTCATGTTCACAATCAAAGGGTAATTAATCTTGCATATTAATATGAATTGAACAATAATGTACTTAATGTAATCGAATCAATGTCTCGGTATAAATAATAATGCGAAAAATACATCGTAAAATACACGTAAAAAACTTAAACTTGCGAAAGATTCAATCGAAGATCCGCAAGGAATGATTCTGTATTTTATTGAAAAATACAGGGGCGTTTGAAAGATACATGTATTTTACAAGTCATTTTCAACGCTACTGTCCATCAACGTGTTAAGGACTGTCCAGCGGTCATTGTCATGTTGTGAGTATGCATAGGCTATGATTAAAATGAATACATACTTCTTTCATCGCGCAGTTTGTTCCAGGAGAGATTTAGGTGAGTCATTTTATTGTTGCCTTCAAGTACCTCAGTCAGCAACTTAGTGGAATTCGTACCCAAGTCGTTATGGCTCACATTTAGCCTATCAAACAAACGGAAATGTTAGATCAATCAGAATACATGCTCGGCCGATAAGAAATCAATCCTGAAACATACTAAAACCATGAAGTTTCCGAATACGTATATAAAATATATAAATAAAAATCATTACTGACGCCTTCGGACTGTCAAAATAAAAACGATTGCGATTGCGAGTGCGTTAGGCAATAGGCCCTCTGGGTCAAATACGATTTGGATTTTACCGCCTAGAATAGAAGCGCTGCACGGCTAGCACATGTTGTCCGCAACTTGTTTGTCGCTCGGGTCTATCTAGTCAGTAACTATAGAGACGCACTTAGCGACAAGCGAGAAAATACAACTTGTGCTACCCGTGCTGCAGGCATATTATAGTCGTGTTTATCGGTGTGGATAACACTTTCCGTCCAAGTCAATATATTTTTTTTAAAGTTCTCTCTATTGCGTATAAAATCGAAAGGACCGCGAAAAAAATCCCGTAGGCCCAACTTGAGGGTGGGGGCAGTGTGATGCGGTGGCGGGATTGAGCGTGGAACTATCTTAACTCATACTCGTAGTTTTCAAACAAACATTCTCTCCGAATTTGTCAAAGGTTTTTAAAAAAACTTATAATTATGTATTTGTATCATTTCCTCGCATTGTTTGAGAAAAGCATTATAACATATGCCTCGGCGGAAACGAGGATTTCCTGACTCGTATTTTAGCCACCTCGTCAGGAAATCCCTTACTTTCCGCGCCAGGCAATAATGTACTATAGCTCTGTTGCACTTCAACATTAACGTGCAAGACTCGAAACGTCGAATCTTCTTAAAACGGACTTGCCTAATATAATTTAAACTAGTTAGCGTGAGACATTATACAAATAATGAAACAACTACAGCTTACCTACTCTCGTATCATTGTCAGGAAACTGCCCATAATATTTAAGACTCGTAGGAGACTTTAATTGGGGGAGTGTTGTCGCGGGTGTGGAGTAAGTACCACAGTATAAAACGTTCATCTTCAAATTAATATCGCGCGGGTTCCGTGTGTTCCTCGACCGTACGCACCGCGAGGGAAGATTTTTTCCAAAATCGGAAGAAGAAGAAGAGTAGCGGAAAACTACATTTAGTTAGGGTCTCCCCAAACCTTTCGACGTGGAATCGACTTGAGGCGGTGAGAAAAAGTTTTATGTCCGTGCAGTAAGATTGAAAAAGGCGTCGCTCGGCTCGGCTCAGCTCGAATCGGCGTTGCGAACGGAACGACGTCGTTTTCGCTCTTATTGCATGGACATAAAACTTTTTCTTACCGGCTCAAGTCGATTCCGCGTCGGTAGGTCTGAGGAGACCCTTACACGTACTGAAATTGCGAGCATCTTCTAGAAGTCCATAGGTAAGAAAGCTGTAGCTGTTTTAAATAACTTGCCTCTTTATAACAGCGCCGGTTCTGATTACATTGGCCAGGTGTTCAAAGCCCTCATCTCCTATCGCATTAGAGGATACATCTAGGACCGCCATGGTGCGTAGACGCAGGTGCGCTACAAGTCTTAGAATGCCCGTGGGTCCGATCCTGAGATTTTCATGACATTAACTGCTTTAGCAAATTTAAACTATAATGTAATTAAATCAATTCAAAACCATGGTATGAGTTTATAGAGCCAGTCTTTATTTGAATTAACTACTATCTAGCTGGAAAACTTCTGCAATATAATAATGAGTTTAGGTTCACTTTGTCCACATTCCCATTTCGTTCACATTCCTGATTCATCCACAATCCCACTTCGTCAACATTCCCATTTCATCCATATTCCCATTTCGTCCTTTTCCCACTTCGTCCACATTCCCATTTCGTTCACATTCCTACTTCATTCACATTCCCACCTAGTCAACATTTCCATTACAATACAAATACAAATTTCAATAGAATTCATGACTTTTTTCACAGCTGCAATATGGACGAAATGGGAATGTTGACAAAATACGTAGTGGACGAAGTGGGAATGTGGACGAAATAGGAATATGGACGAAATGGTAATGTTGACAAGATAGGAAGTGGACGAATTGGGAATTGATTATGGACGAAATGGGATTGCTGCGAAATAGGAATGGGAACGAAATGGGAATGTGGACGAAGTGAACCTAAACGTAATAACGTTTGCAAAATAGAGATTTAGTAGTTTTAGGGCTGATTTTTCAATCCCTAGATAAAACTATCCGTCAGTTAAATATATTCCTATCCTTTTTTGAAGTCATATGAAAGAAAAGGACAGAGCTAAAATTTACCTTCCGGATAGCTTTATCTGGGGATTGAAAAATCAGCCCTAAGTTAAGACTACGCCGAGCGCACAGTGGCGCCCTCATCACTATTATTGTGTTTTCTAATAAAATAAAGTATTTTCTTGAAATCGGACGGTGCATTTTTGTACTACAAATGAAAACACAACTTATAGGACATATCACATAGTTTAATAACAATTGACCTTTGAGTTATCAACTTAACGGAAAAAAGTGGCCACCTTTTCCCGTTAAGCTGACTACTCATACGGTAATTGTTATCAAAGTTTGTTACGTATCCCATAAATTGTGTTTTTACTTGCTCTACAAAAAAGCATCGTCCAATTTCAAGAAAATACTTTATTTTATTAGAAAACACAATAATAGTGATGAGGGCGCCACTGTGCGCTCGGCGTAGTCTTAACTTCCTATAGTTTCTTACCCACATTGAAAATAACTAAACAATTCCATCGAAAATGTTTTTAAACCGCAATTTTGCAAGTAAAATTGCTGAAAGGTTGCATAGACCGTAAAGATGTACTTCCACGGTCAACAGTTACAACAATTTACAGCCGGCAATAGTACCTAACTGTCTTACTCTAATTTCGTGTAATAGATAGACATCCGTACGGTAAACGGGAAATCATTGGTTTAATGGTTTGCATGGCAGCTAAGCGAAGCGTGAGGCAAAACCCACCAATGGGATTACTTCATTATTCCTAGCCTCGCGTATCACACAACCGATTGGTGGATTTTGCTCAACAGCCTTACAATTTTTAAAGGTCGACATTCGACTTTAGTACCTTGTCACTTTAATCGCTATGAAAAATTTGTATATGGCAGTTTAAACATGCCATTAAAGGTCACCGCTCATTAGGCCACCCGGCACCCGACCAGCACCGCCTCGTCGCTCGGCGTCCACTCGTTGTCGACAAGTGGTCCTCGGGTGGACAACGCGTTATCACCAGTGAACCTCGCGTGGTCAACGAGTGGGCCTTGCGTGGTCCACGAGGGGACCACGCGTGGTCAACGAATTTCCGAGCAGTCTACCAGCGTAGACCGCGCGCTGTCATCGCGCGGTTCACGTGAGGCTAGCATGCGAGCAACGAGCTATCATCGAGTGGAGCACGCTACGTAGTTGATGTAGACTATACATCATTTAGTCAGCGCATGCCCATACGAATCCATATAAAGATTACTAACAGCTCGAGGCGAGGCGGTGCTGGTCGGGTGTTGTGACCTTAAATCTGCACCATCCTCAAGCTTACCTGCACTGAGCCAAAACGAGTTCGTCCAACATACGGTTGACCTCCAGCAACTGTCCGAGGTGATAGCAAGCGTCGTCGGTGAGGAAGTTAGAGGTCAAGTCCAGTCGCTTGACGACTGTGTTGTAGACCATAGACAGGCACATCGCTCGTATGCCCACTGGGTTTACTCCGTAATACTGAAATGGTAAGATTCCTTAGCCTCCTACGGCCCACCATACAACGAAATCAGTCGTTGGTCGTGGTGCACCTATGTTGTCCACCTGGGCATTTTAGCAAACCTTAGCAGGTCGACGGAGCTCCGCTGTACTTCTACATTATTTTGGCCCTTCGGGCACGTGATCTACCGGTGACGCGATTGGTTTAAAAACAAAACGAATAGAAACGCCAGTTAGTAATGCATCTTGGCTGGGGCCTCTCGACCTACCCTCGGGAGCACTCAGGTCCGTGGTGTCGCCACTCACGAACGGCTCGCCACTAGCTGCCCTGCGGCCTAGTTATTATTATTATTAAGGTTTTGGATTAATATACAGGTTTATTAAAAACTCCTTTTTTTTTATAATGTAATTAATCTTACAGAATTTATGATCCGACTAAATAGAGGTGTCGTGAGGTTATTAGCAGAGCTCGGCAGGGGTGAGCGATTTTTACGTCATTAATGTCAAGTGCAGATATTAATATAGATACACCTTAAAAAGAAATATTAAAATAAAACTTTATTAAATATAATTAAACTAAAATGACAATGCATTATTAGTAGGTACTAAGTTTTTTATTTATTCTAAATTTTCTTTATTTTAATAAAGAACTACTTATAAGTTTTTTATATTTTAAATTTTCAACGCATGTCTTCTTGAGTTTAATATCCACTTAATAGAAAAAGATCTTTCTACATCCACTGAAATGAGAATGACTGCCATTGAAGGACAAGGTATGTCCATGTTATGCAAACTCTGAAAACAGCTCACTCCTGCCGAGCTCTGGTTATTAGTTAGGTAGGTATATTTTGTATCGTACCTTTAAATTTATTTCCTTTTCAAGAAGCGATCGGTGGAACTTCTTGACTGGTATAATATTCATCTCCTCGCATAAATCCAGGTATAAGTCTTGCCCATCAGGTTTGTAGCCAAACTTCGGCTCTGCACACCGACAAAAAACCAAGTACGTATTATATATTACAGACGACGCAGTTGGACTAGTTGGTAGTGACCCTGCCTTCGAAGCTAGCGGTCCCGAGTTCGATTCCCGTCAAGGGCAATTTCATGTATGATAAGCACGAGTATTTGTTTATGAGTCTTGTGTGTTTTCTATGTATATAAATATAAGTATGTTTATCGTTGCCTAGTACCATAGTATAGACATGGTGAGAAAAGGTTCGTCACTTTTCTTACCGTGACTATATACCTAAGCCTAGACTAAGGGAAAAGACGAGCAGAGCGGAGAGGAGACGTGTAAGGATTGACCAATCATATTAGTTGAAATCCACATCTCGTCTCCACTCCGCTTCAATGGAAACAGTCAAACGGAGATGAGCGTAGCGGAGAGGAGACGTGTAGGAATCGACCAATCATATTAGTTGAAATCCACATCTCGTCCCCGCTCCGTTTCAGTGGAAACAGTCAAGCGGAGACGAGCGGAACGGAGAGGAGACGTAACTGCATTACTACATTGTAATCACTAAACTCAGCTCCGCTCGTCTCCGCCTCAGCGGAATCACTTAGCTCCTTTCACAGCTCTGCTCCACTCAGCTCCGCTTGTCTCCGCCTCAGTGGAGCCGCAGCCTAACACCCGTATTCACAAACATCACTATGAGGTCTCACAGTCACGAACGCACAGGGTGGTTCAAATCGTCTCATAAACAAAAGGTCGGTTAAAAAGAACCAATCAGAAAGCTGTACGTTTACTCAGTGAAGGATCCCTTAAGTATTGTTTGTGAATACGGGTGTAAGCTCTATAGGCTTGTATAGTTCGTTAAATTCGTTCAAGAGTATTCGTGACACTCCCATGGTCCGCGGGCGACGGGGGACGAAAGACAGCGGGGGCGGTATGAAGTGTGCGGGGGATGTCTGACAGGACCGTCAGTCGGCCGCCGTCGCTGTTAGCGGTAACTTGTGTGCATAAGCGCCGCCGCATATAACAAAACGCACACGGGATTGCTACGCGAAGATGAGTCCGCCGACAGGCTGTTATTGGACGTCAAGCTAAACAAATTGTATAATGTACCTATACAACTATTTCAAGAAACGTAAGGAAGATCCAACTTTAGCAGCTCATCAAAATTATGTTAATTCCGATAGCTTTGATTACGACAGTGAAGAAAGTTCACAAAAAGGGGGGTGTTTTAAATGTGACCGCTATGTGTGTGTGTTTAACTGCTTGTGTGTCTGCGGCACCGTCTTTTAAACAAGTAAACCGATTTGGATGCTTTTTTTATTTGAAAGCAGGTTTCCTATAGCGACCTGCACACGTAAAGTTCGGACCGCGGGAAACGCCACGCGCCGTTCCAATCTTCGTTCCGAACCGTACCTGTAAATGCATATGTAATAGTAAAATAGTAAAAAATCTACGGTTCGGAACGAAGATTGGAAAGGCGCGTGGCGTTTCCCGCGGTCCGAACTTTACGTGTAAAAGCCGCTTATCGGTGGTTTTTAGCTTGGTTTTATGAAAATCGGTTGGGCTATTTAAGGGGTCACCATTATATCGGGGGTTTTAATCTATCTAAATAGTTATCTCCAGACCTCGGAATATACGGGGCAAAATTAAATGACAGCTAGGGATCGCCTATATCGATAAACTCAATTATCGATGCTTTTCCCATATACTAGTGATCGCCCCCAGCATTGTAAGTGTGTATATTTTTGTATGTATTTTTTTCCACAGATATTGAGTCTTTTAGCCACCTGAAATGGACTCATCAGTCGCGACGGAGACGTTTAACGCCCAAAAATTGGAACAAATTCTGATCGTTTATTTTAACAATAGTAAATGGGACAGTAGTTCTGAAATACACAATGAGGAAAAAAATATAATGATGATGAGTGTCAAAAATCTTTTTAAAATAAAGAATAACCAGAATATGTTGCTAGGTATTTTGTTTCATTTGCATACTTTCAATAAAAAAATATTTTTACAAACCAAACTTGGAGCGACATATTCCCATAGGAAAAGCATCGATAATTGAGTTTATCGATAAAGGCGATCCCTAGCTGTCATTTAATTTTGCCGCGTATATTCCGAGGTCTGGTTATCTCAAAAATCATTTTACCTGGTAACGTTAGCGCTTGTATGATGCCAGGGTCCTTAACACTACTATAATGGTAATACACGTGTCTACGGACTGAGCTGTCTGAAGCTAAAACGTAATCGGCACAAATCTCACCGGACCCTGGGTCATATTCACCCCGTTTGTAAGCAGCGACCTGTGACATAACAATTAGATTAAAGCCTCGTATTCGCATTAGAAATGATGTGATCCGAGAGAGAACTAAATAACCGACCAACCCGCCGAATAGGGAATATGCATTGATTTTTTTAAATCACATTTCTCAGCAAATATGAAATTACCGTAAAAGAGATAAGAGATTAGGGTGATTATACAGGCGTTCCAACCGCCATCAGTCCGCTGTCCTAAATATTGAAAGAATGAGCTACACCAAGCAGCTAACATTCACACAGAGCTATACTGTTACCTATCGTAATACTTACCACAATTGATCGAATTTTAAATATATTATCGCCTATTTCTTAAATATTTAGGACTGACGGCAGTTGAAACGCCTGTATAATCACCCATTACCAAAAGTGAAATTAAAATTAAAATCGGCCAAGAAATACGGACGATACAAGCATTTTAAACTGCTAATTAAACATAGATCCGATATGCACTATGACGTCATGTCGGCCATTATAATCTCCATGATAAAATTTGTTTTGCTAGAATAGAGACAGGAACAAATCTTTGTAAACTGCTAATTAAACAGAGAGATCCGATATGCACTGTGACGTCATGTCGGCCATTATAATCTCCATGATAAAATTTGTTTTGCTAGAATAGAGACAGGAACAAATCTTTGTAAACTGCTAATTAAACAGAGAGATCCGATATGCACTGTGACGTCATGTCGGCCATTATAATCTCCATGATAAAATTTGTTTTGCTAGAATAGAGACAGGAACAAATCTTTGTAAACTGCTAATTAAACAGAGAGATCCGATATGCACTGTGCCGTCATGTCGGCCATTATAATCTCTATGATAAAATTTGTTTTGCTAGAAAGAGACAGGAACAAATCTTTTCACTGTTTTTTTAATGTATGTTCACCGATTGCTCCGTCAAATAATGGACCGATTTTAAAATGTGTTTTTTGGTTTGACAGATTATGCTTCCGAGATGGTCCCATTGTCACCAAATCCGAATCTGACGAGGGGATCCGTGAGTAATTGAGGGAACTTCTCATATATTATATACTTACAGCAATTTGAGTATTTTTAGTAACAAATCCAGCATTTGCATTCTAAGTATCATTTTGTGTAGTGCAACTGATGATGAAAACCACAGATGGCCAACGGAACTCCTCAACGGTATCTTTTTCAAGGGTAGCGATATGATATCTCGATTAAGCTAGTTGAATGCTATAACGAAAATCATTTAATTTTTAAATATGACTGACTTTCCCGCGGCGTTGCTTGCGTCTAGCTTGAAATGTCTTAATGTTTCATATCAACTAAGAAGTGGGTCTAAATATCAGCTTATTATGATCACTAAAAAGCAAAGACATTAAATGTATATTAGTAAAGACGGGGCATAGCGAACAAAAAAGTGATGCAAAACTTGTTACCTCGAGGTAACAAGTCGTACGTCGTTTAGTCTACTTTGACACGCCCGTCATAGATGGCATTCATGATGCTTATGATCAAAGTTTTTCTATGAAAATGTCTCCGATGCCCACTCTATTACCTATAATATTAAATCTCTTTGCTAAAAAGTATAAAATGAAATAAATGTTAAAAAAAACATTTTTTTATTCTACATACCTTTGGGTTGTCACTTATTGATTCATGTGAAGGAAGCGATGACCATTCGTCCATGGGAGGGTCTTCACTGGACTCTATTTCCAAGTTCACAAATAATTCCTCCACCTCCGCTTCCTCCTTACTTTCACTACTGCTAAACGACATATTTCTAATCTTTTATTAACTCTAGTTCAACTTATTACGGTTATCCTATAATAGTTTTCTCTTAGCTAATTTTTTTTTCTCTGAATTTCTTCTATCTTTCTCTTCTCTTAGTTTATTCTAGTAGTAATTTGCTAAGCGTCAGATTGACAATGATTAAACAATCAAGGTTTATTTTATTTCGGTAATAAACGCTGCCAGTAAAACTTCTATGTTGTAAAAAGGCTGTAGTTTTAACCTCTTTACTTCGTGTTTTATCTTATCACACTAGCACTTCGAGCAACACTACAGTGCCATAGCTCTTAGAAGGTGCTTAGGCTTTGTACTTTTCTCTCACTCGCTGTCATACTCTCTTATTAAGAGCGAGTGAGAGAGAAGTACTAACCCGAACCACTTTCCAAGTGCTCACAGACTGTACCTTCCTAGCGGAAGGGAGTCGCCTTAGCCAAGCCTTAGCTATGAATGTTATAGTCAAATAGTTATTGTCATTTCTTGCGGGGGGAAAATTGCACACTGTTTTTTTTGTGATTTAATTAAAAATGTTGGGTTTTCAGATTTTATCCTATATTTGTAGTATGAGACCCTATAAATTTTTATTTCCTCCTCCTCTTTCAATTGGCACTAATTGTTTGACTCAGTCTCTAACAAACATTATGAAATCAACATAAATAATCAAAGTACCTAATAAATCATTATATTCAACTGTAAAGCTCATTAGAAAACTATTACTTATACAATAATCTGAAAGCAAATTTCCGAAATGGCAACAACTTCAAGTTAAGCAATAACTCGTATTTCAACTTTAAACTTTTAAGTAGGTACCTACGCAATGACCCTTACCAAATGTTACCTATATGTGCAGTAATGCATTATGCACTTAATAGTTAAACCGGTACTCCACGTAACCGCTCTTGACTAATGCCATAGTATAAATAGAAAAGTAGTTCGCCTACAGCCCTTTAGGGGTTTCTGTTATCTATTGCCGCTCGGTGCAGACGCACCAACTCGGTAAACCGGCTTGGTGCGTCTTGTTGAGTTTGCTTGCACACATGCAAGCCGCGCGATTTATCTTTGTGATAGTATTTATTTATTTATTTTAATGGAAGCAAAATACAAACTGACAATTTTTTACAATTTATCACACAATTATACAAGATAATGTTTGCAATTTAATAACAACTGTCCACAGCATTAACAAATTACAGCATGTTTGCTTTAAAAATAATGATTAAAAACAAATATATTATTATTAACCTACTTAATCCTTTGCATTAAGCGCAAGTGCTGCAGCGGTTTTTAATGCGTTCAGTGGCATGGACAGCATGTCACATTTAGTACAGATAGTATCAAATGTGCTACACATGCGGATGATAGGACTATTTCTTTTAGTATAAATAGAAAAGTCGTTTGTCTATATTATTTTAGGGGTTTCTTTTACCTATTGCCGCAACCAAACGCGGCGACGGCGTGGACCCGACTAAAGCAGCTCGGTCCGTCTTGTTGATTTGGCTTGTGGTGACTCGCGGCGCGTACGCTCGAGTCACGCACACATGCAACCCGCGGGAATACCTTTGTTCGAAGATGAACTACTGTTTATACTGTGCCACTAGAGGTTAATGCATTCCCTCTGAACTGCACTCGTGTTTAGTTATTCTTGCCTTTTAAATGCCAAGAAAGTGTTTTTAAGGTAAGATCTTTTCGCAATTTAGCTCGTGGGTAATGGGATATTCTAGATACACTTATAATGTATCCTGTAATGGTGATGCAGCATGCTAATAGTTCTTATAAGAGTACTTTTTTTGTGGCATATAGAAGGCAAACGAGCACACAAGCCACCTGACAGTAATTGCAATTAACGACCCATAGACATTGACGTTCTCAAGTTTGCAGATGCGTTGCCAACCCTGAGGACTAAGATAGAATGCCTGTATGCTAGTATTTACACCGGTTGTCTTATGGCAGCTGGAACACAATAATGCAAACCTGCTGTTTGGCGATCGGTTAAAGGAGGTGGCTGTAGCTCATATTCCCCTAGCTAAAAGCTATGTTAAAAAATATTCGACAGGATTGCTACTTTCGCCCCAAGGTTCTTTTTTAAGCCAAACCAATTTCAAGTCTAGATTCAGGTATCCTGCTTTTTGGCCGGAAATTGTTTGGCACAATATCGTTTTCCAACCGTTTCAGTTGCGAACCCGCTTTTTTTTTCTGTAACTGTATTTTTTTTGGATTTATTTTAGTCTCATCGTGTAGAACTCTATAGGTTAGGTTAGTTTTTAGAAAAATTGTCAAATATTTACAGTTACAGAAAAAAAAAGCTGGTTGGCAAATGAAACGGTTGGGACGATACATTTTGCCAAACATATTTCTTCCAAAAGGCAGACTCTAGATTTATTTAATTTTAAGAAGTGAGTTTGCTGGCTACTTCTTAAACACAAAATTATGTATGCAGACATATCTAAGGACAAAAATAACTTTATGTACACTTTTAGTTCACTTTATAATATAAAATAAGTCAGTTCAGTTCACAGGGTAGCAGTACCGGTTTTGGCCATATTTTCATCGTTTTTAGCCACTATAAATTTTAACGAATATCTAAAGCATTATGAAATTACAAGCATGTTATTATATTTTATCTTAAAAATAATCTTCAGTCTTAACTATTCATGAATAACATTAGAAATTTATAGTATTTTTGACGCTCATTTCAACCTTAAATAGCCAAAAAGGGTACAGTGGCCACAAACGGTACTTCTACCCTACCTATTCATAAATTTAAAAACCTAAACTAGTTAGTTTAGCGCATCTTGTTCTGAACTTCCCGAACATTCCGTAAATGCATCTCCTGCAAATTTAATGGACTACCAATGGGTACCAAGGGGCATTATTAATTCCGATTCCAATTCCAAATCTGATTCCGGAATATACAACCGTGCTGCTATTCTGATTCGCATGAAAACCTGTCTTTGTACGGCGCGGCATGATTCCACATCGCAGTGGGTATAAGGCCGGCGCACATAAAGCTTTTTTCGCTAGCGACCCGCCCTCGCTTCGCTTCGGTTTATGTTAGTTGTCTGTAACATCTGTACATAAACCAGAAATTATTATACATAAAACCTGCTGTAAAAAAATCTATTTGATGGTGAAAACCTCATGAAGATCCCAGTGGCGTAGCGTGGGAGGGGCTGGGGGGGCCATGGCCCCGGGCGGCAGAAAAAAGGGAGCGGCATAAGGAAAATATTATATTCAAAAAAACCCGACGAGTTGAGAACCTCCTGGTTTTTTTGAAGTCGGTGAAAAATAGGGGGCGGCGAATTTCTGGTCGGCCCCGGGCGGCGAAAACCCACGCTACGCCACTGGAAAATCAATAGTTTTGAGATTATGGCGAAAAGATATATGGTCAGACAGACGCGACGGGGGGAATTTGTTTAATAATAAATAACGTATGTAGTGCATTCAATGATGTAGTGGTAGGACCTTGTGCAAGGTGGTAGGTCTGTCCGGAGCGCTACCACCATTTTATCTTTTAACCAACCGCCAAGCAGCGGTGAAATAACTAGCATAGAGGCATTCCATCTTAGTCCTCATAGAGTTGGCTACGCATTTGCGGTTTTTAGATTGTAATCTAAGGGTCACAGAACCCACTTATCATCCGGTGGCCTGTGTGCTCGTTTGCCTTCACTGTATCATAAAAAAATGTACAACTCTAGTGTTTAAAGGCTTGGCAATAGTTTGATGACGCGTTTAGACGCCAACGAAGCGAAAGGCCCGGGTACGATTCATGGTTTCCTGCTTGTCGGTATGCTACAGACTGTACTTCGAGGAGTGTGCACAAGAGCTCCACGAGCTAATTGGGGGTATTAGCTCACTTTCTACCATCGGACTTCCAGACGCACTGGGGGATTCCATCCGTACCTGGTTGAAATTCCGCCTCTTCGAACGAAGCGCTTTGAATCATCATTTATAATGCGTACTGCAAAAGAGTGGAATGCGCTTCCGGCGTCTGTATTTCCGAGTGCATACAATCCGAACCTATTTAAAGCTAGGGCAAATAGGCATCTTCTTGGACTCGCTTCATCGTCGACAAAATCTTCGCCCTCCAGGGGCATGAGTTAGACAAGAGCAAACCCATTTTCTATGTAAAAAAAATCAGCAAAATATAGATCTATATATTAAAAGGCAACGCTCAATAGCTTTCAGTATGCTCAATCCCAGGGGTAAAACCGTCATGCGTCGAGCAATATCCAGCCTCGCAAACATTTGCCCAGGCCAGTTGGCATCCGAATACAAGTGTCAACGATGCCCGCCCTATAAATAGCGGCTATAAATAGCACACGTAAAGTTCGTAATTTTTTTACTATTTTACTATTTACACGTACGGTTCGGAACGAAGATTGGAACGGCGCGTGGCGTTTCCCGCGGTCCAAACTTTACGTGTGCACTTGTGCAGGCCGCTAATAGCTTTCAGTATGCTCAATCCCAGGGGTAAAACCGTCATGCGTCGAGCAATATCCAGCCTCGCAAACATTTGCCCAGGCCAGTTGGCATCCGAATACAAGTTTCAACGATGCCCGCTATAAATGGAGTTGGAAACGGTTGAAAGACGTTTTTAAAGCACGTATGGCGGTTTAAAAGATAAATGGAGGTGTAATTGATCGGTCAACAGATCCGCTGAGCGGTTGAGTGTTCGCGTTCAAGTCTGAAACTTTATTTACACGGCTTTGGTTGCGTCGGGTTAGGATTAGGGTGATGATACCAGTGTTAGACACTTTTAGCTAACATGCACCAGTAATGGCCACTTAACTCTTAATTTAAATTTCATACGGTCTTAAATTGACTGTTGCACAACAAATGAATAACCCTTGCCTTCTGTAAAATAAGAATAGTGTCCATCATTGGTCCTAATAAATGCGAAAGTTAGAATACTATTGCCGAGACCACTATTGTTTATTATGTATAGGTACCTAATAAGCACTTACTTATTCTTTAACTTCATGATAGTTTCTACAAATGCATGAAACCTCTCAGTGTGTTGTATTTCTCAATGTACCGGTTTTCTCTGTTAACTATGTGGATGACTTTTGTTTGTCAAGTTTGTTATAAATACTTACTGAACTTAAAAGTAGTTTTACATTTTAGTACCTTATATCAGTACCGTAGTAGTACTGTATTAAAGTGACAGTGGTTTGAATTTAGTATAATAATAGCTGTGACAAGGTACTTAAATGTACTGCTGTAAACTACGCCTTAAATAAACTGACAAGGTACTTAAATGTACTGCTATAAACTACGCCTTAAATAAATAAAACTTAACTAATCTAACAAATCGTTATGCGGGCATCCTTAAATATATTTTTTCTACTCGCGTACTATAAACCACTAATATTGATATCGTTAATGGTGTCAGAATATCACCTATAGCGTAACCGATGAGTAAAAACAATTCTATAATTAGCGTTGCCATGGTAATAACAGTTCTATAATTTATTATAGCATTGTTATTACCATGGTAACGGTCATTCCGGATATCAGTCTTGGCGTTTAGTTAACACTTGACATCCTAATAATTTGTATAATAAACCGTTAAAAACATTTAACACCAATTAAAATTACCTATATTAAAAGTAAAATTAATTTTGAGAGTAAATATGTGTTTAGAATTACATTTTTATTAAGTTACTAAAAATAGATGAGTAATATCCATCGATTTGTTATTTGGTTACCATGGTTACGTTCAATATGGATATCAACAAAATGGCGTTTTGTTTGGCATTCCAACTTCTATGATAAATTTTAAGAACTGTTTTAGTACCTACCTAACTATTAAAAATTGCATGAAATTTGTAAACATTTAGCAATAAAATTTACAAACTATTAACGCCAATCGGAATAATGAAAATGACTTTGCTAACAAGTAATTTGTTAGCAGAAAAATCGAGTGAAATATATTAGAAAAGTTAGCGATTGTTTATTTTTGTCATTATCATTCTAAGCTTGTAGAAAAAGTTATGTATGCAACGGTACATAATTAGCTCTTAAGGTACTCGTGCCTATAATTAGAGCGCTCGCAAGCTCGCGCTCTAACCTCGGCGCTCGTACCTTAAGAACCTTCATTATGTACCAGTTACATAAATAACTATTATATTAATATACATACATACATACATTAAATCACGCCTGTTTCCCAGAGGGGTACGCAGAGACAGAAATCTCTTTCGTTTCTTCCACATTCATACATCGAATCATGCACGCACGTCGGTTTCGGGTACTTAAATTTCAAGCCTTTTCCAGTATTTCTCCGATTTGATTCGAAAAGTACGCCTAGGGCGGCCCTTAAATTAATATTAACGTCTTAAATTCAAATATAAATCTATATTATTTATTCATACATCATAAAAAGGAAAGGTTACGCATTTCCTAAAAACCCGCGCGTTATTAATTGTAATTCTTACCTATAATAAATGATGATTTGATTCGCTGGCGTCTGTTGAGCGGAAAATATCTTACAAGGCAGTAAAATAAGCAATAAAATATTTCCTTCGGCAAGCATCGTGATAATGTGTTTTTTATACTTTTTACTGCGCATGCCGTCTGCTTCACGGCATTTTATTAAACCCCGTGGCAATAAACTCCATTTTAAGGAAAACACAAATAAGCTTTCCGCCATACTTTCGTGTAATTCACAGATTTATGAGGTACTTAATAAACTTTATTTAATTGCCTGATACGGGTATGAAATTTAATCTTTGAGAGATTTTTTAAGTTCCACGGAATTTTGTGAAGTTTGCTGGTAGGATTATCAGAAATGCCTTTGCTCTTGGAATTACCATTCGTTCGTGCAAAGCGTTTTGCTTCTACGAAATGCTAAAGAGTCAGATATGCTTCTTTTGTTTGTATTTATTGAGAGATATAGCTTGGGCATCTTGTAAACGGCATGATTTTATTAAAAACATTAGTATCGTTAATACTCATATATAGGTACCTATATACAGGGTGTTACGGAGAAGGTGGGACAAACTTCAGGGACTAACTCTGTCATCAACTTTTCAAACTTTGAGAGCTAAACAGCCGAAATGTATGGAACAGCTGTTTTTTTTTCGCGATTTCCATGTTGGTCACATAATAAAAGTTGATGAGTCCTTCAGAGTTAGTCCCTGAAGTTTGTCCAACCTTCTGCCTAACACCCTGTATATACAGGGTGTCCCAAAATTCAACGATAACCTGGTACCGGGCGAGAGGCCAAGTTATACCAGTTCTGGAATAAATAAGATAAAAAATCTACAGGTTGTCCCAAAACTCAACGATAGCCTGGTGCTGGGCGCGAGGCCAAGTAGTACCAGTTCTGGAAAGAATAAGGAAAGTTGTGATGTAGTTTTTTTTTTCTTTTTTCCCAGAACTGGTATAAGTTGACCTCTCGCCCGGTGCCAGGTTATAGTTGAATTTTGGGACAGTATGTATACCTTAAATGTCGTTTCATCGTGATGTCCACACTCGCAATATTTGCCTATTCTAAGTTGACCCGAAGCTAGACTTCGCTAAGGTCGAGGACACGTTTTTTTCCATGTTTCCTTACGCACGCACAGGGGTATTATTCTCTTAAAAACGGCGTTCGGTAGGTCGAACTAGTGAACGAGTGAACGCAGCGCAGCTTATATAAACCGGCGAGTTTAAGTAGTCCCGTCAGAGCATACAAAACACATTTTAGCGCGTGCATTCTCAATTAGGCAGCAGGGCTTCTGTCAAACGATCGAACGTATAAGGCTGCCTGATTGCACTTACGTGTAAACGTAATAATGAACCCGCCATGTAACTACACAAATATGTCAGACAAACTGAATTTCATTCGGGCCAAAACTTATCAAAAACGAACATTTTCATTTATTTAAAAATAACACGTCATTTTAACATGCATATTGACTTTAACAATCGGCTGAACAGAACAAAATTGTATTTAAAAAAAATATTTGCACGTACGCGAACAAATAAGGGACATGGTGGGAAATGAATTACATACATTTACGGATTGGCGCGAATTGCGCGGGGCAAATAGAATGAACAAACATTTGTTTTTGTCCATAAATTAGCGAAGCAAACACATTCTATGATGTTGATGGATAAAATAGCAAAATCATTGAAACAAATTGTCCGCAACGTGGTTCCTCTGCTTCAAATATATGTCTAGTCGACTCAAGCTCGGTCTGTCTGTTTTCTAAAATGTCTGCTTCTCAAAATGGCCTTATTCCAACAAACGCTTGCTTGTATCGCAATCATATTGTTGATATTATAACAACTCTAATTACAGCAGTTCAGAAGTTAAAGTGGAATATCGATTTTAGATCACATACATAGATTGTTATTAGTTATTACTCACTCATAAAAACTCTCGCAGTCGGTTAAAAAACAGAAAATATTGGGTCGCATGTTGTTTACTGCTGGAAGCAAATGCTCAGTAGATATTCAGTATTGGCCCGTGGATCTGTTAACTGTGTTATAATGGTGTTTTTATGATTCTCCCCCTCCGTCAACGGCGCCTTTAGGCAGAGGCCACTAAACCAGCGTTCCAATCGTTGATCTATTCCTTAACCTAAATTGAAAAGTGGGCCAAGTAAATTTACATTCTAAGAATTCCCGTTTTTTTTCTGTCCCAATCTAAGCCATCAACGTGAGGATACGACGCGGTACAGCGCTTAAGCACGGTATTCTGCGGGGTAAAACCATATTGCTTTTGACACGTTATTGTGAAGCAACTTGTCTAGCCTCACAGACCCGCTGGCATTGCCTAACGCACTCGCAATCACAATCGACTTCAAAGTGGAACAATTATATCATTTTCATTTTTTGCAGACACGCCTTCGTACTGTCAAAATGAAAACGATTGCGAGTGCGTTAGGCAATAAGCCTGCCGCTTACTGCGTGGCCCTCCATCTATTATTGTTTTTCTCTGCTGATTTATCTGCTTGGGGGATGCACGGGCATTTACCACCGCTTCACACTTGACTATAATATTCCACATCATATGACTTTTGCCATACCATACCATGCGGTTAACGGATTTACTGCCTGCTTAAAAGCGTTATCCTGCATTTGCAGTCTTTGGATTACATTCTTGAGATTAGTTTTAAGAATTCAAATGTCTATGGGTCCTAGACTCACTTACCATCGGGTGGTTTGCTTTCTCGTTGTCACATTTTTAAGTAACGCCTATAAGCGTTTTCCTTTCACTTAGTGCCTTGAACGCCTATATGCGTTTTGTCAGCATGCGAGCTTATTGTATAGAACAAAAGATCGGCGCCAGGGGAAAGACCTGACGGCGTATTGTCTAACGCACTCGCAATCACGATCGTTTTCATTTTGAAAATCGAAGGCTTGTCTGCATACAAAATGAAAACAATTGCTCCGCTTTGAAGCCGGTTGTGATTGCGAGTGCGTTAGACAATAAGCCCTCAGGGGGGCTATTGTCTAACGCACTCGCAATAGCAACCGGCTTCAAAGTTTGAAGCCAGTTGCGATTGCGAGTGCGTTAGACAATAAGCCCTCAGGGCAAAGGGATGGCAACGAATGCGTTGTGGTCGATTCCCGCAAAGGAGATAACCGTTACAGAAGTCGAAAAACCCTTGAATTAAGGTGGACACTGACGATAAATCTAAAATGTCTAATTGGATTAAATAGCATCGTTGTCAAAAGCTTATCTATAAGTGTACACTTGTCTTCTTACCTTAGACTAATCATCGGACTTGTAGTTTTTTTTAATTGTGTTTTCAGTGATTACTTTTAATAATATGACCCAATTATTCTTAATCCTTTCTTACATAAATAACTGCTAAATATCTGCACCCACACACAAATTACAAGCATCGGTTGTCAAGCGACCTAACATTTCTGTCTATCCGTATTAATTTTTTAGAGAGTTATTTTAGACTACAGCTATTTTAGATTAAATGCAAATTTTATTATAAATAAGCGGTTATTAAAATAAAGTATTCTTCAATCAATTCTTTGATTTTGGGATTGGGTTTTTGATCAATTCGGAATTATGACTTTTCGGAATTCTGCAGCCCCATTTCTAGAGTGTGGTCAGCGAAAACACGTCAAATTAAAAAAGTCTGGCTGATAACAAGGTAAGCATAGCGCGAGGTGTGTAACAGGATAGTTACTACGAAGCACTAAATCCTAAACTTGAAAAGGCTCCAGCCGTTCCCTCGTACTTTTATACTAAATCAGTAGAAAGTGATGGAGATATCAAAAATTCGATTTCCAAAGTAGGGACCCAACCACAGATTCTCTAACGGCTGGATAGGTAAAACAGTTGCCATGTGAACAAACCCAAGCTCCTAAACAAAACTAAGTACAGTGTAGCTCGTTTTTCTCAAACCGTTAGTACGTCTGCGGGAATAATTTACGCCAGTTCTCAGACGATTCAGCGTCTTAACAGCAAACTTTATCAAAGTCGTCTAAAGCACCTCACCATTATTTTCACTTTAGAGAACGCTCCGGTGCAGACGCGTGAACTTTGACCCGACCCTTAGCTCCTATTGATAATGTTGTTAATAAATTTCTCCGTTTCAAGGGATGAAATATTTGTGTGGTGGAATTTTCATGAATTGTTATAGCCAAGGAGAAGGACAACATGCATTCTACCTATAATAAGTAAGCTCGGGGAACCATGGACATTGTATTGCTATTTGCTGGGTCAGAACTAGCGTTGAAAAAGTCCGGAAAAAATCCCGTTTTATTCCAAACAACTAGTTTTTTTCGGATTTTGTAGAAAAAAACCAAAGAAATTTTCTGCTGTTATTTTAATCTATTTTCGGTCTAATTTGCACCTACAAAAGGGCGACATCGACGACATGAAGGCAGAAGCAATTGAAATAGGTAGCGAGAGTGACAGTGATTGACTATGAATAAATTGTCACTATTCATTTGTTATTTTTCCTAAAAATCCCTAAAAAAACGAAATATCATAAATTCCCGAAAAAAACATTTGATTTTTTCAGGCATTTTCAACGCTAGTCAGAACAGTGGCGAAGTGGTTCGCTTACAACGAGATGACTTTTAGGGCTGTATAACGATAGCAGACTTCTACTATCGTCTACATATACAAAGTCTTATCCTTACTCAATATCTTCAATTACCTACGCAGAGTAGATCATCTCATATTCATATAAAAGCATGATTTTAGTGGCAACCCCGAAACTACCCTTAAGGATGATCCCTAATATCGTAAAACTGGGATCCTCAAATAAAGTCAATAGAGCTGACCTACATGTAAATAAACCTCGGTGTAAGCGGGGTGGTGTATTGTTCCCTCCGGCGGGATTTGTTCGCATTCGCACGCAAATGTCCAGGATTTGTCCTGTTTTGGAAATAAGTGACTTGTTGAGAACCGCAGTTGTTTTAGGTGTTAGGACGGGTTTATTGTTAGCGCGGCGTAAGCTGTTATTTTCTGACCCGACCGTTTGAAGTTCGTTGATGTGGTTAGATTAGTAGTTCTGCCTATAAAGCTAGCGAGCCTACGTTCAATTCACTGTAGGGGCAAATATTTGAATGTATGTAAAAAACCTTTATAAGTTCGCTCTGCCAAATAACCCTTAAAGCTATTGCGAAATATAAGAAAACATCAAATAACCAAACATGCAGGCAAGAAGATGGTAAGAATTTGGAGTGAGTATTGTTTCGCGATTGAAGAGGCACTGGAAGAAGAAGAAGAATTCCTTGGGTACCCTAGGGGTGCACTAACAAAGGATTTTTTGAAAATCGATCCCCAACGGGAAGAAATAGGGAGAGTAGCGGGAAATTAATTCTACAATCTAGACGTAGGTACAAAGTCGCGGGCGTCGTCTACTACAAATGTAAAATGACTACTACTTAATACATTTATTTATTTGTGTGAAGAGCGCCAGTATTTGTTCCTCTTAAGTATGTCTATCGTTGTCTATACTCCCGTCGTTTTAAAAGGCGCATTTTGACAGATGTCAATGTCTGTCTGCCTATCTGTGACTTCGTTGCTCCTGAACTGTAGGGCCGATTTAAATACGGTTTTATTTAATTAAGAGCACAAGTCCAGATTCGACATCATGGTCGTTTTCATAGAAATCGAGCGCTGGTCTTTGTAAAAAATAGGGTATGACCTAAACATAATGGTGGACCCAACATTAAAATTATTAAATAGGTACACAGCGCAATGACATTTTTTCCCTAGACTTAATTTTTTAAATGTAAAGGAACTCTGTCTGTCTGTTTGTTGTCGGCTAAACCGCAACTAACCCTGTGAACTACTGCAAACCATTCGTGGGAAAAAAGTAGCCTACCTGGGTCAAATTCTCCGAAACAAGTGATACCAACTGCTTCAAACTATTCTTATGGGCAAGGTTGAGGGGAAGAGAAGCGTTGGCAGACCCAAGATGCCATGACTCGGGAACATAGACCTGGACAGGCGTCGCCATGGTTGAAGAGCTGTTCTGTTTGGCGAGAGGAAGATGAATGCAGAGCTGACTGCCAACCTCCAGTAGTGGAGAGGAATTTGAAGAAGAAAAAGAAACCGCAAAAACGGGTTAGGATAAAATTTAGTTTGGAAATAGCTTGAGTGCCAGGAAAGGACATATGATATTTTTATCCCCGAACATTATATAATGCAGACGAAGTCGCAGACAAGGTATTGTGTGAAAATTAGAATATTTTATGCAACGTACGCATTAAAAAAAACCCCGACTAGACTACTGTATCGTAAGTGTTGGCGCAGAGCCAATTTGGTCGTATCGCCAGTTTTATGTTAAACCACAAGCTCTGGTAACACTTTTTTACGATATTTGTTCTTAACAATGGCTGTAGATAGGTACCTCGATGCTAAGACTATTCCACTAGGTAAAACCATATTGCTTTTGAAACATTGTATTGTCAATGCTACGATAGCGGTGTGGGGAGCGTGCGTCAAAAACGGTGCTAATACGACGCGTCACTGCGATTCCGTACCGTCACCGTTTTTTAAGCATTGGTGTGTGGAGCTTGCGTCAAAAACGGTGCTAATACGACGCGTCACTGCGATTCCGTACCGTCACCGTTTTTTAAGCATTGGTGTGTGGAGCTTGCGTCAAAAACGGTGCTGATACGACGCGTCACTGCGATTCCGTACCGTCATCGTATTTTAAGCACCGTTGTGGTCGCAGCTTTAAGGTGAGACCGCACCGCTGCTTAACGGTGCGTCAAAAACGGCGCCATGTTGTTACTATGACCCCGTCTTTTGTTTACTCAACGACATCGTATTTTACGCAGTGGTGGGATCCCACAGAGGCCACATATGCTGCCACGCCCAATCAAGAATGAAAAGGATAGGTTAGAGGCCCTGTACAGTTGAGTTCATAAATATAATATGTACACTTTGGTACCTTGTCACTTTAATCGCTGTGACAATTCATGTATGGCAGTTTAAACATGACATTAAATAGACAAGGTGCTGAAGTGTACACATATTTATGAACTCGACTGTACTAGGATATTTTCTCTTAACAATGACTGTAGAAACCTCGATGCTGTTGTCTTCGCATCGCCATACCTATACGATGTCCCTGAACACCACTTTGCGATAGTATTTCTCTTCGGCTCCCTACTGGCCAGTTCAATTTAAACTCTACTTGGAAACACGAAGAGTTCTATTGTGATTGCCGTGGAAGTTTTTACTGCCTCGAAACGTTCGAGTAGACGATTTTAATAAGTGTAGTCTGGGCAGTGAATTTGTCACCTTAGTGACCTGGGGCCCCGTATTATGGCTGCCTTCATCGCGGTGGATAAAGCATTTATCACTCTCGCACTTACATACTGGGTATAGTGGTTCTCTCAAAAGCAAAGGTGAGTGAATGCAGGAGTGAATGTCCAAGCGGCGAGTTTTTGTTCGCTTTGACGGGACTACTTAAACTCGCCGCTTGGACATTCACTCCTGCGTTCGCTCACCTTTGCTTTTGAAAGAATCACTCACTACCCTGATCAGAAAGGGACAGACTGATGTTTTATCCACATCGACAAACACGACCATAACAGGCCCGAGAGACACTTCGTATAAGTAAGACATCAAGTCGTAAGACTTCTTATAGGGTTTGGTGTAGTTACAAGTATAGAATATTGTAAACTATATTAAGAGCCTGTTTCACAATCGTCAAGTAAAGCATATATGACACATAAATTACGCCCTTTCCGTTTCTTACACTTGAACATAGACAAGGAGAGGGCTAACTTTAACTAGCACATAAATTTACTTGTCGATTGTGAAACAGGCCCTAAAGTGAAAGACCGAATATAATATAGTTTGAATTTCATAATAACAGACGTTTCTGTTGGAATTTTTTTTTTTAATAGAATATTGTTATGTAAATTTATTAAAATTATCGGCGCAGCAGTTTCAGAGATTTATTATATTATACCTAGCTTAGGAACATCTAACCATATGGTACAAACATACATACACACAAATCATACATTACCCTCATTCCTCGGCAGTCGGGTAAAAATAAGCATGTATTGGTAAATGGATGAACAACTTGTTATGAAACAAGAACGTCGTTGTTTTGAAATAACTTTGAAACAATCCGTGGGTATCCGTGGGTGGCAGTCTTCCCGCGGTCGTAGCAAGAGTAACGCGTGAAAACCGCGACCAAAAGGAAACAAACAGTTTTCGTCGTCAATACCTGTTATTGTAGTAAGATTAGTAAGTAGTGCTGAGTTTCTTGCGGCGTTTCTTCTCGGCAGTGGTCTCCTCTTGGGAAGCGCTGGTAGACTCCTGAGACGTGTAAAAGTGCCCGTGCGACCTACTTACTGAATAAATGTCTTTTATCTTTTTTATCTTTATCTTTAAGTAGTTTAATCTAGAAAACAAATGGAGACCTAAATTAATTTACAATGGTGGACACAGTGGCGTAGCTAGGGGGGGGCGACAGGGGCGGCGGAATATAATAAGTCTAAAGGGCGGACGATGGATGCAAATTGCGTCAAAATAATGTCGAACGATATCCTTAATATAGATATGATTTCAACTTATTTAAAAAAAGAGAACATCTCTGCAAAAAAACTTAAAAAAATATATTGTTGAAATAAATAAACTTTTTTTTTCTTTATTAGGTATTTTCAGTACATTCCTTTTATAGTTCACTATCTACTTATATAGGGAAAATGGCCTCTCCACATCTACAGACGTAAGAGGGTGGTATTCGTAAAGTGATACTTCAGTACCTATCTTAATATACAAAATATGTACTGATTTATAACAAAAACTGCATATATTTTCATACAAATAGTACTCGAAATTTAATAAAAGTCTTATCCATCTTGTGCTTTCGTCACCATATTGCATCCGTCGTCCGCCCCTTAAATTAATAACGGCTGGATGTTCTCGTACACTGAGGCTCTACTTTGAAATCCGTAATTCGAACTTCGTCTATTGCTATCCCTTTTGCTCTCGACGCATCACTAATTCGCAAGAAAGTGACGGGGCGATTCAAAGTTCGAATTACTGATCTCAAAGTAGAGCCCCTGGACCTCTATTCTATCACGTTTTGAAGCGTTATGGTATTGTTTTTAAGTCGGCCGCCATTACTGTCAAGTAAATAAGACCTATTAAAACGTTGATAATACGATAATAGATTAAAAGAAATGTTGTTTTTCGTCATAGAATAGAAGCGGGCATATTATTCGTGTTTACTTATCGGTGTGGATTAAACTTCTGTCACTTTCTGACCAACAGGCTTATTGCCTAACGCACTCGCAATCGCAATCGTTTTCATTTTGACAGTCCGAAAGCGAGTCTGCATACAAAATGAAAACCATTGTTCCACTTTCATGTTGATTGCGATTGTTACTGCGTTAGGTAGGTAATCTTTAATTGCGATGGATAAAACATCCGTCACTTTATGTACACGAGTACCGAGTTCATAAATATGAGTAGGTACACTTTACTCACTTTAGTACCTTGTCTATTTAATGTCATGTTGAAACTGTCATGCGATTAAAGTGAAAAGGTACTAAAGTGTACACCATATTTATGGACTCGACTGTACCTTTTTCGATTGAAAAAGACCTCTGTGTACTCACTACTTACACACGATACAACCGGTTTGTAACCCTAATCATCGTAGCGGAACTGATGGTCAAATCATTACACACTGTTTGATTACTGTAGGTTAGGTACTGACGATTCTTACAAGGTTGCGAACAGTGAAACTAGACACACGCAGGGGCACTTTCGTCTAGTTTCGAGTGTTTAAACTGTTTTTAAAACAGGTATGTTTTTATATTTGTAAGTAGGTAATAGGTATAATTAGTACTTTATGTTTGTAAGTGTACAGTAGGTACACTTAGAGATACTTTAAAGACTGTTGCATAAATGAATTTAAAAAAAAACTTATATGCAAGAACGGAAAATATATAATGGCATTTTTATTTAGGTATTGTAAACCATCATTTATAGTTACTTTTTCTGCGTGAAAAGTTAATATAATGTTAATAGTTTTGCTCCGAGGAAAACTACAAAACTCTCGGACTCGGAACTCAAATTTTTCAATCCATTGTGCCATCTAGCGGTAGCAACCTGAATTACTAAACTATTTGCGCGCATAACGTTGTATGTCATAATTTACTTTAATAATTAACTTTAGAACCATGATCACGTTACACAGAATTATATTTTCTTTCTTAATAATATTCATTTAATAATTTTAAATAACTAAAGAAGCTAATCTAATGCAAGCGAAAAAAAAACAAAACGCCATACCATACGTCAAATTGACAAGTAATGTCACCTTCGAATCTAGACTTTCTCTCTATACAATTTTAAATTATTGATTTTCCAGTACACAGTGCGTCGTCATTTTAATTCAGAAGCACTCTAAACTCCCATTACATGCTCTAAAATCATCGTCTGAAGCCTGGATACGTAAATGAACTCTGACCTCGAAAATATAGGTTAGTATGACAACTTTAATGTGATGGACAATTGGCATGGTTACTTCCCGCACGTTATTTCGCGTATTTTATCGAAAAATGTCTGAGTTTGAGTCTGTAGTTTTGGGGCCAGTTGGCGTCCGCGGTATGGAAGTGTTAGATCGTGCGAGGTTTTCACGTGACATCGAGATCCCCGTGCTAAGAGTTGCAGAAGAAACTCTGTTCAAAATTACACATATTTGCAAGCGCTACTTCTTGAAATTGGAAAATTTCAAACCCATGCAAGCTGAAAGCGGCGAGAAGCAAAAATGCATTTTCCTGAATCCAGAAAAAGTCTGTAAATGGAGAGATATTGTTGAGGAACATCGTAACGCACTAAGCGAGCGCGGCGTGGACGAGTCAAACTTTGCACTGAAGAATGTCAAACTGACGTATGAAAACTGGCAATATGGGACAATATTCAAGGCAGTGCTGCCTGAAAATGAGGAGATTGTAAGTGGTTTCACTCAAGTTGGACACATAATACACTTAAATTTGAAAGAACATCTATTACAGTACAGGCAACTAATTGGCCAAGTACTGGTGGACAAAATAAAAACTTGCCGCACTGTTGTAAACAAAAGCAGCATCATAGACAACACTTACCGGAACTTCCGTATGGAAGTAATTGCTGGGGAAGAGGACTTCATTGTGACTGTTAAGGAAAATCAGTGCAATTTTAATTTTGACTTCTCGAAAGTTTATTGGAATTCTCGCCTCGGTAGAGAACATGAACGGATTCTAGACTTCCTGAAACCAGGGGATGTGTTGTTTGACATTTTCTGTGGTGTTGGACCATTTGCGATACCTGCTGCGAAGAAAAAATGCAGAGTTTTTGCTAATGATTTAAACCCGGACTCTTTTAAGTGGTTAAATCACAATGCTAACAAAAATAAAATTGATATGAGTTTATTTAAATCTTTCAATTTGGATGGGAAAGACTTCATCACCACTATTTTTAAAGAGTACATTACCGATTATTGCTTAGGGAAAGAAAAGTTGGAAAAAAGTGCTAAAATACATGTGACAATGAATTTGCCTGCTTTGGCTGTGGAGTTCTTAAAAGACTTTAATGGCTTGATAAAAAATCATGACTTAGCTGAGAAGCTTGATTGTGAAGTCATTGTTTATGTGTATTGCTTTGCCATAGGTGATGATGTACTACCTGTAGCGAAGGCTATGGTCATTTATAATATTGACACAGATATATCTGATGACATAATAGATGTTTTTCATGTAAGAAATGTATCGCCAAAGAAAGAAATGATACGAGTGAGCTTTAAACTGAATAAAGTGATGTTTAATGTGACGGACTGTGCGAAGGAACCTCCGGCAAAAAAATTGTGTCTTGATAAGGAGCAGTGAATGTATTTTTAATAAGCCCTTTCGAGAACAGTGTTTACGTAGTAAACATTGAGTTTACATTTATAATATTATGTAAGGAAACTTTTTTTAGCAAGTGGTTTGAAAATGTATAACATTTAAGATTCATTTTCATTATACAATTTTACTAGTAGTATGGTGTTTAATTTCATTATATCCTTTTTACTCAATATACCAAAAAACCAGATTATTGATTTCTCATGATAAAGATAAACAAAAACTATTTTAAAAAAATCTAGTTTTTACATGAGGGGCTCAAGATGAAGGGTATTTTTTTTAGCAAAAACTATTTGAATTAATTCCGTTTTAACACCCTAGGCATTTTTAAATAACCCAAATAAAGTAACAAAATAATTTGAAAATAATTTATGAACCCAAAGTTTTATACCAAGTAAACTATAAAGGTTGACAAAAGGAATGTTCTTTTTTATCGTGATTTTATATGCTTTTAAATATAGTTTTAAGATACTTAAGTGTTAACTTGACATTTTCTTGCATAAAAAAAATACCTAAGTTTGATTACCATTGTAATCCACACTTACAGCAAATAAAAAAATAATTTATTCATTCATATCATCCATTTATTCATAGTTTCTACTTAGTAGTGAGCTAGTGACCTTGCCCATGTAGCTAGTGGTGGTTATTCCCGGTTAGGGGAAACATTTCTAATATTATATTATATAATCCAATATAACTGCTGGTTTATTATCAGAGCTTGGATATCTCAGAATCAAAATATCATCACTGAGACAGAAAAATCGGCCCCCTGTTGCCACAATCTAGCCTAAAATTGCTCAAACTGAGTAAATTCAAGTGTATTATGTTATGATTAATACAGTAAACCATTATACAATAAAAATGAATTATGTCATTATCGCGGTGGACAAAGCACCTGTCACCCTCTCACTTAGGAGAGTTCCCACTTGTAGGGTGTCGGATCGGATAAAATATAGGGTGTTCAGCAGGGCAAGTATGGCTGCGTTTATATCACGTGTCAAATGTGGATAAAACATACGTCACTCTCATACCTACTTATTTATTTTCGTGTCAGAAGGTGACGGATGCCTTATCCACACTTTGTCAAGCGATAACCTATAGCGATTTCGGTATTTTTCAATGTAACTCGTGTATTTGCACTTGAAAAGCACTATTTGGTGAATTGGAACTGATGATGAAGACCACAGACGGCCACCGGAACTCCTCAACGGTACCTATTTCAAGGGTGGCGATAAGATATCTCGATAAAGATAGTCGAGCGACTATGACGAAGCACATTTAGGTTTAAATATATGACTATTTCTTTCCCGCGGTGTTGCTTGCGGCGAGCTTGACATGTTCTATGGTTTCTTAATGATTAAGATATGGGAATACATAACAGCATAATTATGATCACTAACCTGAACTAAACTATGATCTCTGACGAGCGTTTTAAAAGGAATTATTTTTTGCGTTTTTGAAGGCGGGCTTTTGGTTCTTATAAAAATTGTATTCTGCAATTGGTTCTATCATCATAAAAATGCACTGCTTTATTTACTTAAATTCGTTTGTCTTTAACGCTGAGCAATGTCAAACTAGGCTTCATTTCATTTGTCTATATGTACAGTCGAGTTTATAAATATATGTACACTTTAGTACCTTGTCATGTTCAAACTGCCATATATGATTTTTTTACAGCGATTAAAGTGACAAGGTTTTAAAGTGTACACATATGTATGAACTCGACTGTACTAATCTTAAACGAGTCGTGTGTAATAGTACCTAATAGAAATGTAGATATGAAACTATGTTACTTATAATATTATCATGATTATTGTAATCTACATTTTGTTACAATGCTTAACTTCACTGTAGAGGAGATAAAGTTACATTTTCCTTGTTTTTATGACTTGCAATTAAAAGTGTGTTGTCACAATAGGTTCATATTCCCTTGGCAAATATATATGGAGGTCCTAAGGAGGCTTATAAGTAAATTAATAAATAGGTACTGAGTAGAAAACAGCCCCTTGCTTACAATCGCTAGTCTATGGTCGGCATTACACCTGTAAGTTATTACTGTAAGATTTGAAACAAAGTTATATGCAAGAGAGAGATGCAGATATTTGCCACTCACTCTCACCCATAGTTGCGTCTCAAAAATTAAACCAATACCTTACAGGTGTAATGCCGGCCTATCGCAAAATAACATAACAAGTGTTATTTCAGGGCTAGGTACCTATATTCCAATTGAAGGTGTCCATCTTGCTTCGACATATATCGTAGGTAATTAGTTTCAACAATATGATGATTGGTTTAGCGAATGTCTTAATCGACCTTGAAATAGATATTTACACAATTCTGAATATCATTATTTACACTTGAGCTAACAAACCTAATCAAGCGTATCAACAACAAAACAACGCGTAGGTACAAGTGTTATCGTTTTATTACAAATATTTCTTTAATCGACAGGCAAACATTTTTTAACTTTAAACTCTTTAAACACAGCCTGCGTGCAAGCTGCGTTACAATTTATAATGTGTATACCATTTTCTTCTAACCTAAGTGTACCTACCTACATCTGGAAGTTTCAGACGCAATTTCTTTGACCGATACTCCTTACATTGCGTCACTGCAATACCTTCCGACTAAAGAACGTGCGTACCAAATCGTCAATATATTACTATAACTCTGCAAAAAACAGTTTGAAGTTGCTCAGGTAGTTGCCACTTGTGACTATCGTACTTACAGCTGCCACAACCAACTCTTTTTTGCCAATTTATATTACCATGCCTGTTATCGACCAATGAAAATGCGTCGTCGTTTCGAAAATTATAGTTCGACCGCAATTAATCCAGTTCTGTCATGGTTCATGGTTTTCAGCACGCGGAAGGGTAACTAACGCATTCAACCAATCAGTTAGAGTCACGTCAATCAGTGACTGTCGTTGGCAAGTGTCGGCACACTGAGCACTGGCTTTAGGGTGGTCGAGATATAATATACAGTCGCGGTATGAAAGGGTTCGTCACTTTTGTACCTTAGGAGCAATGAAATAGAGTCGAAAAGTGACCTTTTCATTCCGCGACTGTACTGGGGAAAGCAATCTTGTACTTGGTAGTAAAGTTTAAACAACGGACTTTGTGTGTGACGTGTTGATACTTAATGCTGTGCTGGTTGTTTCCAGACTAGTGTTCGCGATGCCACCGCAAGGCGAAGACGTAACGATGGAGTTGCCAGACTTCACCGACGTTCTGGAGGAGGCTGAACAGGTATTCACTTTCAGTACATTATCATCATTATTATTATACAGTCAATTTAAACAGCGTCTTTATTTTCTTGGCTTTAATATACCTAAGATTGACACAGTTTTTGGCATAAAGTTAAAAGTAGGCTGAGAAGAACTCGAATCGAACCAGCTCTTGTTTCATGTACGCGAGACAGTATGCGGATTTGCAGAACCAAAAGAGAGGGCCTTTAATAACATACGGTTTATTGTTTTGATAAAAACGTTTTCGGCGTTTAAGTTTTCTTGGTTCATCCACCTCCACCATTGGGACCAGAAGTTGGTAATATTCAACATAATACTTTTTCACACAAGAGAAGAATGCAGCGTCAATCACTCTTAAACAAATCATTCAAACATTGTTTTATCTGAAGATTATGTTGACATGCAATAAATAGGACGCAATTCTTTATCAAACAGTTTACAACAAAAAAAGTGGACTAAACAGATGGACGGACTTTTAAATTGCGAATTATCGTTCGATTGGTCTTTTATCCAAGAAGTCATAGCCTATATTTTAAACTTTGATTCTCAAGTTCTTATACTGTAGAGTAAAACTGCTGGGATAAAATGGGTTACCAAGATTTAAACATTTCTGAAAAAAACGCCTTATTTTCAGGTACTAAGAAAATGCTTTAAAAATTATACGCAAGACGAGGTATTCCTGTCGTTCAACGGCGGGAAAGACTGCACTGTTCTCCTAGACATAGTCATCAACGTATTAATAGACATGAGCAAAACAAACTCTGTGATAAAAGATCTCAAGGTACTTTGTTATACTGTATATTTTGTATTATTTTTGTGTTATATGCATTGTGTCAAATTTTCTCAATAAATCTATTTCTATTCTATTTAAGGTCGTCTATATAAGGACTACCAGCCCCTTTAGCGAATTAGAAGAGTTTGTGAAACAAGTAGAGCTTCACTACGGCATTAAGTTGGTCGTTATGGAAGGGGAGATGAAGAGTACGCTGCAGCGGATACTCGACGGAGATGGGAAGTTGAAAGCCTGTTTGATGGGCACCAGGAGGACAGATCCGTATAGCAGTGATTTACAATTTATGCAGGTAAGTTATACTATTTAGGGTCTCCCCAGACCTATCGACGCGGAATCGGCTTGAGCCGGTAAGAAAAAGTTATATGTCCGTGCAGGAAGAGTGAAAAAGGCGTCGCTCGGCTCGGCTCGATTTGGCATTGCGAACGGAACGACGTCATTTTTGCTCTTATTGCATGGACATAAAACTTTTTCTTACCGGCTCATGCCGATTCTGCGTCGATAGGTCTGGGGAGACCCTTACTCTTGAGCCAGCTAGCCAGCTATTTTACAGTCAGCGTACCAAACTCTGAGACTTTACACTTTTTTTTCAAATTAGTTATTATTTATGAGACTTAATTCAAACCGCGGTAAGAACTCCTTTGATATAAAACGTTTTAAAGAATTTGTTTATTTTTATAGAAAACAGATCCAAACTGGCCACAAATAATGCGAGTGTCGCCGCTTCTCAACTGGTCTTACCATCACATATGGAGCTACATACTGCAACGACACGTGCCTTACTGCAGCCTCTACGACAAGGGGTAAGTTACTCTATGTTAAAATTGAGTTGAAAAATGTTCAGTTTTCAAATACTTTAACATACACATCCACTTGGCAGTCCAATCCTATTGCCTAACGCACTCGCAATCGCAATCGTTTTCATTTTGACAGTCCGAAGGCGAGTCTGTATACATAATGAAAACAAGTGTTCCGCTTGAAGTCGATTGCGATTGCGAGTAAGTTAGGCAATAGGCCAGCAGCTTGCAAAGTGTAGGAGTATAATTAAAAATTAACTTTAAATTTGAACCTTATGTGTAATAGTAATAAAACACTGTTGTTCTTTTTTTAACCATATTATTTAAAATACTAACTTGAGTACATAACAACTTGACTTTTCAATAACTTATCAACACTAAAAGGGTAATTCAAAAAAAGATCCTGCTGGGTCGTAGCGTATTTGAGAGGGTCCATCTAGATAAGTTTTTTCTACCCTTGTAACTCCGGACGCATTATACCCACAGATACACATCAATAGGCAGCACGAAGAACACATGGCCAAACCCGGCCTTAGCTGTTAAAAGCTGTTCGGGTAGCCTGAATTACCGCCCTGCGTGGCAACTAGCCGACGGGTCCTTCGAACGCGCCGGCCGTGGCTCCGCGCCATTGATACCACAGTGAAAAGTAGCTTTAATTAAAAAAAATAGCATAATTTTTTAAGGTTAACTCATTTGGGGACTCACGGTTCTTTACCGGACTTTTTACATCGCGGCTTAGTTGACATTTTAGACAAAAGACAATAGTGGGTCTCTAATGTCTTCACGTAGTCTGCTCGACTTTCTTGACGCTTGTAACAAGTTCTAATTATGAGCCAGGAAAGATGAAGCGTAATCCCGACAGAGCGCGGGGCGCGTGGTTAAGAATCGAAAAAACTTAAAATGAGTCCCATTGAAACTCGACGAGATATTCATTTTCTTGCGTACTCCAGGCACAAGTCTAAAGTAACTTAACTTATTATTATTAGTATAATCCTTATTTATTTTTAAAGTTTAACATTATATTTAAAAACTACAGAAAAAAATAGAATAATATTGTAATTGTTTGTAATGAAGCTAAAACTTAGTTGAGCAGCTAAATAGTTATCATAATTTTAGCACAGTCATGATCACTGTACCTTGTGTTATTCACCTCATTTTTCAATTCTTTGAAGAAGTAGAGTATAACTCCCAAGTTGGCTTCCAAAATACCAGTAAATGGCAACTATACTCTGATTTTTCTAAGATGATGCCTGTGACAGCCGTATTTCGTAATTTCAATCACTTACTATACTCACAAGCGATGTGTTTAAAAATAGGCGATTAATTATTTAAATTCCTGAACGGCGTGTCGCTAGGTTTGTACCGACGTAGTATTTATGTAAAGTTAAAGAAATAGATGTAATAAGTGTTTATATGAGCTGTCACAGGCATCACCTTAGAATAATCAGGGTATAGATTGGGGTATAGTAATTATAGAAATGTCACCTTTAATACTTTTCATAGGGTACGTAACTAACCGGCAAACTAAAGGCTTTGGCAAAATAAACGCGTCTCAGGCACAGCGAGCTGCTCGCGATGTGCCGGTAAATGTGGCGGCCATATTAATATAGCCATTGCTTGACAGTTTAGGCTCGCCGGTCAATAATTTGTTGACGAATTGAAAAGTGAGTTCTTTAACCTCGCAGGTCCTATGTTTTATCAATAGTACCTACCGAATGTACGGTCTCGAACGTTAATTTGTGACCCATTTCAAAAAAAATAGGCTTGTAGTCGTCAATGTCATTAGAGATGCCAATTCATTTGTAACTTAAATAGGAAACTCAACGTTATGGTTGTAGAATGTCACATTGACTTTGGACCTAAGGTGGGTCCCAAATTAAAGTTCTTGACTGCACTATACCAATAGTCGCGTAGCCAGAAAAAAAATACTTATGAGAATACTAAAAGTTTTCATTTTTGCTGTGTGGATAGATTGAGAGCTATTTTTTTTTAATTTTAGGACGGTGCTTTAGATATTAAGATTGCGTGTTACGTAATGTATAAAGCATTAAAGTTTAAAATGTTAATAGAATCCTAATCAGAACTATTTTAGCGTCAAAATGTTTTTTATGCGGAAAGATTTTATGCGTTTCAAATGGATCCCTTCCATCACTTATAGTACTTAAATTTATTTTAGGTGGATACTGCCATGTATGTCGTTCACTATTCTTTTCGATTACGAACTGCATTTTTGCCCTCGTTAGCCTCTCTCAGTGCGCAAAATATTGTATGCAAATGTACTTATGTAAAAACACGTGAATTTTAATGTTATATCGAGCAATTTATTGGCATTTTCCGCAAAATTAAGCAACTTTAAAGTTTAACTTTAAAGTTTTATTCGAGATACTATTATTTGGCTTAGCTGGGCAGAGATAGGACCTTATTATAACTTAAAAAACCTTAAGACTTACACTTAGACTTATTTTTATATACTTAGTTGAGAATTTTATGGTATTATTGGTATAAATTACACTATTCTCATATTCTATCTCATAACAACTTGCACAATCTAAAATTGTTACCATATGCGAACGAAAATGAATTAAATTATTACTTAACTAATAATAGCAAACTAAACTATTTGTAAGTTTCAAATAAAGATCGAATTTATTTTACTGCATCAAAAATTTGTTTCTTTTTATGTCTAAAAACCTTGAAGTTATTTGAGTATTTTTGGTAATTAATTTCTTTCTTTATCACATCTGGGGCTCTACTTTGAAATCAGTAATTCGAACTTCGAATCGCCCCGTCACTTTCTTGCGAATTAGTGACGCGTCGGGAGCAAAAGGGATAGCAATAGACGAAGTTCGAATTACGGATTTCAAAGTAGAGCATCTGCCCTCTGAACGGAAATAGTGTATTCAAGGCCAAGAATGTTGCTATATTGTGATAAAAAACCGGACAAGTGCGAGTCGGACTTGCCCACCGAGGCCGCGAGGGTTCCGTACCAATTTGTAGGTACTATCAGCCCATTGGAACCCTGACCTAACCTTTGCCACAGTGACATTATAAAACAATTTGTTTTTCACTTCTTACGAATTAAATCATAACGTCACTGTGACACAGTTCTATGGTGGGTCAGGGTTCCATTGAGCTCATAGTACATATTATAAATAGTTCAGGAATCGAAAACTATACATCATAAAAATAATAAAAATTTGTTTAAGCTTGTGCCAATGAACCCCTTTCATACACGGTCCGGACTGCCTTTCCTTGCATAAAGACCCTTCCCTGTTTTTTTTATTTAATTAAAAATGATGTTTTGTGATTTTTCCGTAAACTTGTAATATAACATGGTATTACTTGCCAAATTCCATAGTTCTAGGTTAACGCAACCCTATAAATTTAGATGAAAAAAAATACGGCCGTTTATAAATTTTGATAAACGGCCGTATCTTTTTTTACTTTTTTTATCGTTTTAGCGGAAATAGTTTAATCCTCTGACACAAATTTTAATTTTTCTACCTATTACGGTTTAAGAAATACAGTGATTGTAAAATCCAAGCAAAATCGCCAAAAATTACGTTTCCCGTACTACCCCTTTGAATTTTCAGTTTCAATTTTATTTTTTGTTGTTTTACCGACCGGCAATAGATAGGATCACGGAATAGAAAAAACAGTGGAAGTGGCATGAGCTTCGCTTAGTATCAGACCTGTGGCCCGTTTCACGAAGCTACAAGTTACAAATTACAAGCGGGACCCTCTTTCTAGCGGTACGAATTAGAAAGAGACTTCCGCTTGTAATTTGTAACTTGTAGCTTCGTGAAACGGGCCTCTGTTGTCGCCAATACTCGAACTATCATAAAAAAAATACGCCACCATGGAAAATGTTTTTGGTGCGGCTATCGTTTTTACACTCCAAAATAGCATAATAAGGCATGCCTCTGGATTTATTTCCTATTTTAGAAATATCGAAATAAGCGATCGCGGCTAAAGTATGGTAGGTTATGCGGATCTCCGCATAACTATGCCATACGTTACACGCCCACTTGACACTTCTACTGTTTTTTCTGTTCTGTGGATAGGATAGTATTACTAAAGGCCTATAAGACATCTAATCTAGAATACTTCCTCTATTATTTTTGTCCGTGACCTCAGAGAAAACTCAATTGGAACGATTTTGTGACTCACCAATCAGGAGTAAAGTGGCCATCTTTTCTTTTGATGGGTGAGTCACATAATCTATCCAATTGCCTCTTCGCCAGTATACACTAACTATTCAAAAGATAAAATCCTCTAATATAATGAAGCCCTTCGTTTCAGACTCTGAAACGGCGTAACAGATTTTCATAAGAACCATCCCAATTACACAAGCTTTCTTTAAAAAAAAAAGAAATCGGTCCATCCGTTTAGGAGCTACGATTCTACGGACAGACAGACAGATTAACATAGATACACACGTTAGACTCATAACACCCCTTATTTTTGTTGGGGGTTAGGAATCAGCAAACCGAGAACAAGACCCGAGGGGCTTTTGCCTAACGTACTCGCAATCGCAATCGACTTCAAGTGGAACAATTGTTTTAATTTCGTATGAAGACAAGCCTTAGATTTTTAAAATGAAAACGTTTGCGATTGCGAGTGCGTTAGGCAATAAGCGTGACGGTCATGGAGGAGGTTACAAGTTCCAAAATACAGTCTGTAATATTTGATTATTAACATACACTCATGCTGCCTGCAATAGGCGTATTTTAAATAAAACTCCTGTAGCAATATCAACCTTATTAGTAACAGAGTAGAATTAAAACTGCTTTGGTTATTGAATTTGAGATCCAGCTTATTGTCTTAGATGGGCAGCATGACGCTCCTGGATCCATTACTGACCAAGATGTAGAAGAATAACTTTAATTACCTACTAAGAAGTTTATAGAAATTAAGGGTTTTTTGATCTATACTAGAATAAGTAAAATACCCGGAATACGGGACATGCGGAACGTACCTACTTACGTACCTTTCTCAGCAGTGGTCTCCTTTTAGAAAGCACTGGTAGATTATTGATCCTGTGCCCTTACTAAGGGCTGGTACATACGAACAGCATTTGAACGGTTTATTCGCATTTTATACACTTTCGCAGTTTTTACTTATGAAAAAATTCAATTCCGGACCCAAGGCATCCCTTAGTACCTATCATAAATATGATGTAGGTTTGGGTTATGTTAGTTCTTCAGCTGGCCCGAAGGGCCAAACCACTCAGAAATAGGAGCTCCGTCGACTTTCTACGAAAGTGTATAAAATGCGAATAAAGCATTTGAACTGCAACCCAGCTGAAAAATGGCAGTTCGAGTGCAGGTGACGTACGTACGTTTTGATAGAGTTACGTCAACTGCATCAGAACTGCCATTTTGCAACTGGGTTGCATTGCAGTCCGTCTGGACCGGCCCTAAATAAGCAAATATCTTTTACTTCACCACTCACCACCTCGATCAAGGGTCACGAGTGCGTATATCTGAATAATGAGAGTAATCAACACCGGGAAAAACCCGCGAGCAATGTTAGGAATATGATGTGATAATGGGAAGACGTATCTTAATTCAGCCGTTGCATTTCAAAACGACGTATCTGAACCAACACAGGGTCGTTTAAGTACGGACCTTAAACTGTGTTAGGTACGTGATATTCTCGAAGCACTCTTGTAAAATTCGCAATGTACGGACAGTATAAATATCGGGTCATAGGCATTGTCAACAGTCAAAATGTTGCGGGAGGCGGTGCTGGTTGGCTTGCTATGCCAACTATCGTCCGGGAGTGAAGTGAGTGACTTGATGTATTTAATTTAATATTATTGAGCTTACTTTTGTAATGATTTTATTTGTGCCAGTTTTAATAATTATTATTTTTTACTTTGTTACCTCGTAATGTAACTTACCTACCTTTAAGTATTATATTTTACATCCATACATACATTAAATCACGTCTGATTCCCAGAAGGGTAGGCAGAGACAACTTCTTGTATTTTATGATTGTAAAAATTACCTGCTGAAGTTTCTTGCGGTGATGCTTTTCCGCAATCGTTGTCTTGTCCGAAGCGCTACTAGCAAATTCACTCCAAATTACCGTCGTGTAAAAGAGCCCTCATGTGGCCAATTTACTGAATAAATATTTGGAATTTTATTTTTTAATGTATGTGGTTTTAAAATAAGTACATATGGTTACAAATATAAATGTGCGTTTGTTTGTCACAGAAAAATGAAATAATTGGTTCTCATACACCCAATACGCTGTAAGGAAATGAGATTTTAAACTACAAAAAATTACCTGCTGAAGTTTCTTGCGGCGATGCTTTTCCGCAATCGTTGTCTTGTCCGAAGCGCTACTAGCAAATTCACTCCAGATTACCGTCGTGTAAAAGAGACCTCATGTGGCCAATTTACTGAATAAATATTTTGAATTTTATTTTTTAATGTATGTGTTTTTAAAATAAGTACATATGGTTGCAAATATAAATGATCATTTGTTTGTCACAGAACAATGAAATAATTGGTTCTCATACACCCAATACGCTGTAAGGAAATGAGATTTTAAACTACAAAATGGGGAAAAATTATTTACTTACAAAGAAAAACATACTTTTAAATTACACTGCTTATGATATTCTAACTAATCGAAATAATCATAAGTGCCCGTTTTTTTGCAAAGTGGTTCATTTATTAGCCATCGCCACTAAATTGCTACCCAGTACCCGGATCAATATTTTAAATACAATATTATACCTACCTATTTAGTGTTCCGTACCTTACAAATAAATACCTTGATCTCCGGCTGCGTGCAGAAACTGAATTAAAGCCGCCTATGGCCTGAGATATTAAGTGCCTGTTTAAAATTAACAATTGTTTTCTTCGTAAACTCTAGGCATTGCATTGTTGAAATAATTTGTAAGATGGGTTCCGCGATCGCATTTTTCCTGTGTAGCGTTTTACCGAGTCGCATTTTTCTGATCAATCATATGGTAGATTAATTTCTGATTAATTTAATTTTTCTGTTATGGCATTTTGTTTTGGTCGCTATTTTTTCGGTACCGGTAAAATTTTCTACCGCATTTTTCCCTCGTAGCTGTTTTCATTGTTTTTAGTATTATCAAAATTTCCTATAACTATATATTTTTTAATTGTCTGTAAAAAAAAATGCTGTAGGTGTCACAACTACTCTTCTTTACCAACAAACATATTTCAATTAAATGTGAGAATTGCTAAAACTCAGTTTTTTTTATCGGGGTAATACTAATTTGTAGTTTAAACATTTAAAATGTTTCGAACCATTCTCAGACAAAAACAATGTAAAGCCAACTCCATTTCATTTTCAGAATCAGATTCCTATACCGGCACCGCAATCACAGGCTCCAGAATGTCTGAATTACAAATTGGGCATCATTAAGACGTATTTTAAAACAAACGCAGTAAATCCTAGCAACAAAACTGAAGTACTATACTGTAAGGACGTCAATAAACCACGAAGATCACGCAGGGAATTGATCCAAAGCATATGCACTTATGACTTAAGCGAAATCATCAATTTCTACAGATCGCTTAGCTACATAACTGTAACCGGTACAAACCCTAACACTCGTACCAGGCGCAACCCAATAACGACCTACGGCGACTTAGTAATCAACGATCGAGAGCGAATACCTATCTTTCGAATCGCGGATATCAGAAGAAATCATTTACCACGATCCAATACATATCCATCTTTTGGAAGGGACGTTGATGCGCAGATGGAGCTCATGGGCCAGTACACAACCGATGACCGCAGCCATATACTGGCTCATTCTTTGGGTGGGACCTCAACTGCCGAAAACTTCGTCCCAATGGCCAGGAATATCAACAGACACCTAGCACTCATTCCGGAAAATGCGGAAGTTGCAATACCCCGTTCGTACTGGAGGTCAAACGAAGATTGGATCCGTAGATTTTTATTGAACTACCCTAACGGCCGAGTGCTCTGGAGATTCGCTGCAGAATACGAAGACCATGTGATCATAAGGCCACAACAATACAGAGTGTTCAGGCCGGTGAGCTTCGCCCTGCAGTATACAGCGTACACCGACGAGTACGACGCAAGAAGCGTGTACTATCGCAGCCCTGACATTACTTTCTTGAACGATAACGACTTTGCTTGTGGGTACGAAGAAACTCATCGAAGACGCCGAAACATTAACTTGCAAGAAACGTGTAGTATCGACGATCCAAAGCAAGCTCAGGGAAAAATGGGACAGACGATGGATTCTGGCTCGGCTTCGAAACATTGGGTTGCATTCCCCTACACTATTCAGAACAGAACATTTTTCTATCGCCATAGCAAATCTGATGAACACACATGGTTTATCCAGGAACTACTGCCAAATGGTCGGATGGGTCATATTACAGATCAGGGATCTTGGACGAGAAGCTATATGGCAGTATTCCCTTATCAAATTAATGGCAGACAGTTCTTTTACGGCTCAAGTAATGAATACCGGAATTGGTTCATACAAGAATTACTACCTGATGGAAAAATGGGCCAGGAGACGAGTCACGGAGACTGGCGCTTTAGGTATCTGGTTTCTTTTCCATACACTATTAATGGAAAGTATTATTTTTACGGTCAAAGCATAATAGATGGACACAATTGGTTTATCCAAGAACTTCTGCCAAATGGTCAGATGGGCCAAGAAACAGATCATGGTAATTGGGCAGAAAGCTATCCTACAGTGTTCCCATATAAGATCAATGGCAGACAATTTTTTTACGGTCAAAGTGATGAAGGCGTGTACAATTGGTTCATTCAAGAATTATTGCCCGGTGGTAAAATGGGGAGGGAAACCAGTCACGGAGATTGGGCCTATAGATATCTCGTTTCTTTTCCGTACAGCATCAATGGCAAAACATTTTTCTACGGTCAAAGCATAATAGATGGGAGCCATTGGTTTATCCAAGAACTACTATCAGATGGCCAAATGGGCCGAGAGATAAGTCATGGCATTTTGGAGGATAAATATTTTGTTTCGTTCCCGTTTTCAATGAACGGTAGGCAGTTCTTTTACGGTTATAGCACTTTAACAAAAGCTTGGATCATTAAAGAGTTATTGTAACTGAGAAAATCGATCGAAACAAAGTCTTCCGTTTTTTTCGTTCCGAATCTGAATTTTACCATCGATCTATTGGATTCAGGGTGAATTATTTTTGGTTGATGTACGCATACTACTCGCATCACTCCGCCAAATTTGCATTTTGCCGTAGCCCGTAAGTTATTCCTGCATATGTTTAGTGAATGTATATTGTGTGAATTGTGTTTTGTGTATCTATGTATTATGTTTTTTGTATTAATAATTATTCAATTTACTTATGATTTTGTTTTATTATTGCTAGGTATTTTACCTTTATTCTGACTATTTTTTTTTATTTGTATTATTATTATTTGTTTGTTAAGTACGAACTTAAATATTTTGGTGATGATGGTCACAATATGAGTTCTTTTAAAATAATATTTATGTTTGTATTTATTTACATAAGTATGTCATAAATATGAAATATGAATATAAAAGAATTCACATTGTGATCATAATCGAAAGATTTCTTTCATACAAATAATAATATATAGGAAACGTGTAAAAATATAGTGGTTGCCACATAATTAGAACCGATTGCGTTATTTCCATGCAATTCCGTACAAATATGACTTATCGAATGAGACCACCAATTAAATTGAAAGAAAGATAAGAACAAAGTTTAATCGAATAAGTTAGTTTTTCACTTGATTCTATTAGAATAACAACGCACGCCAAAAGCCCTTTTCGTTTCTTTCCAAAAAAAACTGAAGTATTTGCAGATTTTTTATTATATTTTCTGAATAGTTTATGTAAAAACAACTTTAGTACTTGGCATGGCGTTCAAAAATATATTTATATCTTTCTTAAACTTTTAAACCGCCTGCCTGTACACTTTTATCATAATACCTAACAAAATAAAATAAGTAAAATGCTTGAAGCTTTATTTTTTATAAATGAATGACTTACACTAATTTATTTACAATCGACGTTACTTAATTATTTTGTGTCGGTATCGTTTGGTTTAACGTGTTTTCTTAAAAACTCTTTGAACATCGCCACATCCTCCGGCTTGTCATCTGAAAAAAAAAAGTAACTAAAACGAAGTATGTATATCGTTGTCTAAGTACCCATACCAAAGTACAAATGTAATGAATTTAAACACGAAAGGGTCTCTATTCCCGGCGGTTACAACGATATCGTCTTTGACCTGTTATGGTATTGTTTTGACGTCAGCCGCCATTACTGTCAAGTAAATAAGAGCTATCAAAACGTTGACAATACGATAACAGATCAAAGACGATATGGTTTTTACCCCCTAGAATACCAGGCCAGATTTATTGCATAATCAATTCATACGACATCGTATTTGGTCGGAAAAGTTCGTATTAATCTTGTATTAATTTTCGATCGTTTATATTGTATACTTAATGGATTGTGTGAAGCATGGCATGTGTATGAAAGGTGTGATTGCAGAGTTAATAGCGGGAGAGGAGAGTGGAAGAAGAAAACATGTTGTGCCGACCCCACCTAGTGTGGGACAAGTGCAAGGAGATGATGATTAGTGAGAAGCAAGACGGCATAATCACTTACACATCCTTACTTTTAGAGAAGGTCCAAAAAGCCCTTCTTAGGTTTTTATATAAAAAAGTACGGGTACTATCCTTTTTTACATCCAACTAAATATCTCCTTGGGATTCTTGGATTTAATGCTCTCGAAGTGAGGCGCATTATTTCCCATTATTCCCCAATTCGGATTTTCGTTTGTCCGCATACTCCTCCCAAACTATTAGAGACTAGAGGACGCCCTCGACTTCGTACGCGTTGAATTAGTTTCCCGCATTTCTTCCCGTTGGGGGTCGATTTTCGGAAAATCCTTTCTTAGTGCTCACTTACATCATGAAAGGAACCCCTGTACCAAATTTCAAGTTTCTACGTACAGTAGTTTCGGCTGTGCGTTGATACATCAGTCAGTCAGTTTACATTAATACGACATCTAGCCATAGATGGTTTAGAAAAAATAACCACCGAGGAATAATCACCGAAAATCTGTTCCCATAGACTTTCAATCGTAAAAATGGGAAAAGTGCCGAAACTTTGATTTTATCATAATACCAGTCAGCTGGAATACAAATAAAGCCTCTACTGATAGTATTCGTACCGGTTTCCGGCACCCGCTCCTCGCCCTCGTCTTCACTGGAGCTCTCATTGCCGGGGTGCTTGAGGTACACGTCGCTGACCTCGCGCCCCATCGCCACCTCGTCGATCAACTTGCTCTTGCTTGTCACAGTGTCGGAAGCAGCTAAAATGCAAATAAAAACGTTTACGTCACACCTGGCCATAATGTGAGTTTTATCGCACGCTGCGCGCACGGTAAAACTCGCATTGTGGCCAGGTGAAGACGTAAAATTGTGTACTCATCACGGGCAGTAAAAAAGAAAGCCCTCTATCGCATATTTAGGACCCTCGCCTACGGCTCGGGTCTCAAATACCTGCGATTTCGGGCTTTCTTTCTTTTACAGCCCTTGTTAAGTAATGTACTATTAAGTTAATCGGGCCTTTCAAAAAACAGTCAGGGGAAGAAGATGGCCAGTAAAAATTGTCCGGCAAAACTTACTGGATAAGTTTTTCTAAACGTATTGCATTTAAAAGTATGGCCGCATGCCTAGTGAGCTTTGGTCTCAAATTTTCACCCAGTGGAAACCAAGCCAAGAGGCAGACGAAGAAAGGGATAAAAGACGAACTGGACCAGTTTTGTAAAGATTGGGCTCAAGAGTCACTGGATAGGGAATTGTGGAATTGCTTGAGGGACGCTTTTGCCCAGCAGCGAGACAGAAATACATAGATAAGATTTAAAAAATTGGCATGTATTTTTCACCTCAGCACCTCAAAAAGGCAGCTTTTGCTACTTAAATACGGTGTGTGAAATTAGATTTTGCTGCGATAGAAAACCTGAGCAAAATTGAATTTTGCTGCGAACGTGAGACGTTGGGTCATTATAAATGGGTGGGCTGCTGAAGTGAAAAGTTGTTTGTGCAACACGAAACCAAAGTTATTTTCGTCTCGTGTCTTTGAATCCAACACTCGCTGCAAAAACCAACTTTGCTATTGTTGCACAAATATCTATTATCTCGCTAGAATGACGGAAGGCGGAGAAATCAGAAGTCCATAATCCACTCGGGCAAAATAAATTGTGTTCTACTGTACGAGTATAATAATAGGATAGGATAGCCACGTAAATACCAAGAAGTTGGTATTTACCTTAGGTATATACCCAAAACATAGCTATTTACATATGAGTGTACAGTTAAGGAAATTGATTCCTAGACCACTTTAGACTATGTCAAAGTGTCTGTTACGTTTTGATTAACTACGTCACTTCGACATAGTCCAAAGTGGTCAAGGAATCATTTTCCTTTGCTGCACTCAGTGAACATCTATTTTTTACTCACCGCTTATCCAAATCAAGGCAGCTAATTGCAATATAGTCGTCGAAGCATTCTATACTCTGTTGGTAACCAAATTAAATTTAAAATGCTTCTACTATGACTATGCAGTTAGCCGCCTTTGGTATTACGACAGATTGGTGTTCTCGCTCTGACAGGTTATGATTATCGGATACAGAAAGGGATAAAGAGAGAAAGAGATTACACGTACTTGGACCCTTCAGCAATGCTTCTTCTTTCTTCTTCTGTTCTTCAAGTTTTTCAGCGCGCATTTTCAGCCAATCCGCTTTGTAGTCACTGTAATAATTAAAATATAGGTTATACATTGTTTGGATGGGTATTGAACTAAATGTAAACAAACAAACCACGTGACATAGTTGGTCAGCCAATAGGAGCAGAGCACTCAAAGCTCGACCAAACAGTTTTGATTGGCTGTTGAACAGAGCCACGTGGTTTGGTTTGTTTACCTTTAGTTAAATACCTATCCGGACAAGGTATAGGTACCATTTATTTTGAATCATCACAAAATAGTATTATTACAAAATAAGTATTCTTACGTCTCATATTCTTCCGCAGCTTGGTCCACTAATTTAAAGAATTCTTCCATACCCTGAAATAAAAAATTAAAAGTTAGTTTCCTTTATTTTAATCGCGTTTATCACACAAACAGTAGTTCAAGAAGTACCAGGCCGTGAACGGAACGGAAATATGAATCTATTTACTATTATTTAGTGGTGTTTATATTACTGCTTCGTCATGATACATTAGTATCAGGAGATAATCTCAAACAAGATGACCTAGTCCCAAACCAAGCTCTGGGCTTGTAATACGTGTATATGTTGTCTAATATCACCCTGGGTACGAACTATAAACATACTTAAAACATATAGGGAATCACATGGTTATAGAAAAAATCCAAGACTAACGAACCACTATTCTCGCTCATCACACAAATATTTATTGTCCTTTACAGAAATCGAACCAGGGACCGCTAGCTTCGTAGGCATGGTCACTAGTCACTACAACTATACTGCATTTGGTTAGGTAGGTACTTAACTAAATGTCAACAAAAAACCACCTGACATAGTTGGTCAGGCAATATGAGCAGAACACTGATTGGCTTTTGAACAGAGCCACGTGGTTTTGGATTGTTTACATTTATTTAAGTACCTAAACAGATGGAGTATACTCACCGCATACAATTTATATAGCCATATCTTTACATAGATGAGAGTCGCTTCCCGCCTTCTGCCCCTCTGTATGTATGTACGCTTAGAGCTTTCATACTATGCAACGGATTTTAATGCAGTTTTCATCAATAGATAGAGTGATTCAAGAGGAAGCTTTTTGTTTTTGATACGTTCTGAATCACGTACGGGTGTTGCAGAAAACTCACATAGAGACAGCGGGGCGCAAGTAACAAATATAACAAACAAGTCAAAGATACTCACAGTCCCAGTATGTGAACTCACGCCGCAGCACTTCAAGTCGCAGTAGAAGTTATCAAGCGCAAGCGCCATGGAGCGCGCCAGGTTCCCCACGTACGTCCCCCCCTCTGTATCCCCCTCGGCATCCAGAGCATCCTGGAAAGTCTCGAAGTCCCGCATCCACTCCACTGCGTAGCCGTGCTTCACCACGTCTGTCTACGGTTATAAAAAGCGTTTGTATGGTTTGGAGATTAACATAAGTTCGCCTTTGTCATACAACCCGGTCACAACATCTGTGCACCTCGTGACGTCATATTGGCGCTCTGGGAGTCTGGGTACTATGTGCTAACCGTACTGACAAGACGGGGTGAGTGCGGGGACACGGGGAGGCAGTGGCGTAGCTAGGGGGGGGCGGCAGGTGGCTCGCACCGGGTGTCACCCGCTTAGGGGTGACACCCGACCCGACCGTGGACATCAGTAGTGAGTGCCATTGCCATCTATAAAATTCATAAAACTGTGGCAGATTGCATAACCGCCACCAATAAAATAATGTAATTGAATTTTAGGGTGACACCTACAATACAATATCCGCACTGGTGGCCACTCATGCTAGCTACGCCACTGCGGGGAGGTGAAAGGGGAAGCGGGAGCGGCGTCGCATTCCAGCAAATTGCACAGATACTGTGACCGCGTTGTACCTTTTGTGTTTCTGTTTCTTCTCACTGTTTTTTTTTGTTTGGGCAATAATGAGTTTTTATACATACATGTACCTGAGATTTATAATTACTTTTCATTTGGGTATTTACCTATTTATATGAATACAAGTCAAGATTCGAAATTGAGTAAATAAAAGAAAAAACAAGTCTAGCATGGTTGTACAGTCCCTATCTATACAAGTTTTTCATCGGAATCAATAACGAAAATTCAGACAATATTTTTGAATACTGCTTGGACAGCTAAGGAAGATCTGATTATAGCTAAATTAGCTGATTGCAGAATATGAATGTTGTTTTGGTTTCATTAAATATAGGTTTTTGTTCATTCTTATTATGCATTTACTTTTCTATAGCATTACTTCAATATAGGAGACTAGTCTGTTTTAAAAAGGTCTAAGCATAAGTTTAATTATAATATTATTTAGTATGACTGTTTGTTCAAAAAAAAACATTATGATTTAGAATTTATGATGGTACCTCATTATAATTAATTACTGTAACTTCGAATTCAATGGTTACAGTAAGAATATTGTATTTTTATTTATCTCTCATGCATGGTTTTTTTATATCCAAGGTATCTATTCAACTTCTTTGCACAGTCCAAAAAGTAGATACACGTATAATGGACTAATTGTCTTAAGGCATTAACTGCCAGTCAACCAATGTAAATGACAACCAAAATAACTTGCTTATTAACCCGTTTGGTAAAATGATTTCAAAGTTTTCTGAAATAGGACAATACAAGCTACACAGGAGCTTGGAATGGTTTTACTGCTGTAAACCGGTATCTGTCAACTTACCTTGTTCATAACCACAATAAACGGCAGCCTAGCTTTGTACAATATGGAGCATGCGTACAGCATATTGGACATAAATGTCACCGGGGAGACACTGCGCACTGTGTCCATTACGTAGACAACTATGGTAGGGCAGGACGCTGCCAGGGTTTCCGTAATTATGGTGCCAGAGGCTGACCATGTGAACACTTCTATTTGACCTAGGATTGGAAAAAAAAGTTAGACATAGCTTGCCTATACTATACTGTTGTAAAGTATATCATAGCATTCGTTTTTGTGAATCGAAAAAAGGACTGACAGTATGCAAGCTTTATATAAACCCTAAAAAAAATATGCAGTAACGTAATGGAACCAGAAATCGACAAGGACCAATGATCGACACTGATTCTTATTTCACAGAAGATAAGGGTTATTAATTTCATTCATTTGTTTTGTAACACTCAATTTATGACCGTACGATCTTTGAATCAAGAGTTAAGTGTCGATCATTGGTGAATGTCAGTTTAAAGTGACGAACACTGGTGCCATTACGTTACCTGGGAATAGCAGATTGTTAATCTAGCCGCAATTAGAAAGGGATTAGAGGTGACAGTTTTACCATATACTTACATCAAAGTGCATATGAATTGACAGCTATTCTAATCCCAAACTAATCGCGGTTTCATTATAATGTAAGTGATCCATTGCTCCACAATTTGAAGGTACAATTAATACTTTCACCAGAGTTAAACACTCTATTTTTCATTTAGAGTAAGAAGAAAGTAAAAAAAATGTTGTATGTTATTGTCAAGAACTTTGTCCTTAGGCATTGTCTAACAAAATTGATGAGTGTTTTGACACAATTACAAAAGTATTATTTCACTTTGCTAAAGCGCAAAAATATCTTGTGTGAAACAGGTTTCTTTCATCCTTAGAAATCTACTATAGCATACAGACGCCAGCAAATGCGATAAGAAAGTATTAAAATAAAATTAGGTACAACAGCTTACCTGGAGTATCGATAACACAATATTTGTGTCTTTCACCTGCATTCTCAATCAACTGCACCACTTGACCAAACTTGGTAGAAAATAGATTTAAGGCAGTCACAATACCACCATTCGGGCCGAGGCCATATTGCTGCATAACTTCTTTGTAGTTTACTGTGTCTCTTATGTCTTAAAAAGTAAGAAAAATGTTGTGCAATATTACACTACCCCGTTTAGAATAATTTCAATATGAATTCGCATAGTAATTTACCAATGTTTGCAGGGTATGGGACCTCTCTACAAGCTGGATCCAAGTTAATAATATAAGGTTTTGAACCCTCCATCATATAATTGGCAACACGCTTTGTAAATGAAGTCTTTCCAGCACCTGCCATGCCTAAAATTTGCCGAAAAGTTGTGTAAATATCACCAATAAGGAAGAAAAACCTAGCATTCCTACTGTATGCAATTCTAACCTAAAATTATCAAACAAATGGGCTTCCTTGTGTTTTTATCCACTGCTTCTGCTTTTGATTGAGCCATTATGAATAATAATCTAAATAAATTTATTGCTAAACTGAATTTTTTATAAGTTTACGTGGACTATAAAATTTGCGCAACAATAACATCCAGTGCAAAACACGGGTACATAATAAACACAAATTTTGACATTGACATTGACATATCAATGTCATACCGATATGAAAGCCGTTCCAGACACGGTTTTGAACGTCAAACTAATTTACACTAGTACTTTCTGAATTTGTTTAAGAATAGTTTTAAAGAAATAAAGAAAAAAAATAAAGCATCATTTGCTTAATATTGCATCTACTTGAGCATTCGCGTTCGCTCAAGTACATGCTCAAGCTTATCAGCACAATTACACATTTACACCATAAGCACTGATAAAGTTAAGTAAACGGGCTCTCTACTTGTAAAATTGATGTTCAGTCTTCTTTTTTACATATTCATCAAGACTATTATGTTTATGATAGAGAATACCATAGCATCCGAAGACTCAAATGAAGTACTTCAGTTACCCACATACCAGTGGCATGCAGATATTGAAAAAAAAACATCACACTGGGGCTCTACTTTGAAATCAGTAATTCGAACTTCGGATCGCTCCGTCACTTTCTTGCGAATTAGTGACGCGTCGAGAGTAAAAGGGATAGCAATAGACGAAGTTCGAATTACGGATTTCAAAGTAGAGCCTCTGGACTGGGCAGAGTCACAGACAAAAACTAGTGCTAAATAAATATTACAAATAGAGGTCTTAATTTAAATAAATAAATCTTTCACGCATTATTTTGCGCAGTCATTTAAAATGTACTCATATCAGTTTATTTTTCCTTAAAATACCATATTTACAGTTTTTAGAATCAATTACACTTGTACTGTAATGACCCATTTTTTCAAAAAGGCGCTGTCGACGACGAAGCTACGGGGGTCGACGACAACGCTACGGATGTCGACGTCGAGGCTACAGGTGTCGACGACGAGGCTACGGTTGTTGACGACGAGGCTACGGTCGTCGACGACGACGATTCGGATGTCGACGTCGAGGCTAAGGGTACCGACGACGATGCTAAGGGTATCGGCTCCGGGGGAGGGTCGCTCTTCATGGGTAGAAACATGATGGGGTACAGTTTCCCGTGCTTGGTGATTCCGCTTTGTATGATGGCTCGTAACGTATCTGTGTAGGTTGGGGCCGGCGTGCACGTCGCCGGGTCCCGCCAGTGTAAACCTGGTTTAATAAAAAATAGTTTCAAGAAAGTGATTGTGGAAGTACTCGTAGTAATTCCAATTACAAGTTTTTTTTTTAAATTAATGATTGCCCATGGTAATAGCATGTAATAGTTTCATACCTGTCGAGTCAGACGTGAACAGGGCAGGTGACGGCACATTGTCCCTGGTGTAATTCCATAGACAATCTCTTAAAACTTGCACAATCTGTAACAAAATGTAATAATAAAGATAGAACCAGCAATCCATTCAAATCAAAAAGGCAGATTTCAAAGACAATATTTCCTCTGTGATGTGCCATACGAAAAATAGACAAGAAATATTAATAAAAAAAAAACTAGCAAGCCATATTTTTTACATCTGATAGCTTCTGCGCGCGACTTTTCCGCATAAATTTCGAACATCGTTATTCTTTCGGGAACTTTTAAATTTTCTGGGATGGAAAGTAGCCTATGAGTTAATCCAGAATATAAGCAATCTCCATTTCAAATTTCATTCAAAAGCGTCCAGCCATTACAGCGTGAAGGAGTAACTAACACACACACACACGCACGCACGCACGCACGCACGCACGCACGCACGCACGCACGCACACACGCACGCACGCACGCACGCACGCACTCACGCACGCACAAACAGGTTTTACAAAATTCCACAAAAAAAAATCTGTTTCATCAAAGAATTTATGGTTTGCGATATTTATGACTAGAAATAATTATCGGAGACTATTATTATGAGAGAGTTCTCACAGATATTGCGATTATAATGATGATTCATATATATTAAACTCACCTCGACAGCGGATAAGTTGGGCAACATTTCCACCATATGGCTCAGTGGATGAGGCAACAGCTGGCCGAGTGTCATCGTCTCCAGAAGTTCCGTCAGGGCCTTCTTCTCTCTGATTAACTCCGGAGATTCAGAATCTGGGGACAATTTAATTTAGTCTAAAATATATTATTATCAGAGATCGGAACTTTTGTGACAAAATACAAGACTGTCGGAATCTTCCTAGTGCTTTTTTTTTGTCGATATGATGATTATTAAATTAAGAAAATTCGTTTCGGTAAAAGTTACGGGATTGTGCTGTTGCATTTCAACCTTAACTAATTTTATTATAATTTACCATATTAGGCAATAAAGAGGTAAAACTTATCTAATTTACGAGATTTATATTAGATCGAGAGGAAGGGATGGAACGTAACTTCGAACTTTGATTTTCAAAGTAGCTGTTATATTTTTATAGTCTGTGATTGAGTCAATAAGAAGAAAAATAAACTCCAAACAATCTTCAAATGAGACTATATATAAATCACGCTTGTTTCCCAGAGGGGTAGGCAGAGACCACTTCTTTCCACCTGCTACGAATAGAAAAAAACAGTGGAAGTGGCATGAGCTTCGCTTAGTATCAGACCTGTTGTCGCCAATACTCAAACTATCATAAAAACAACACGCTACCATGGAAAATGTTTTTGGTGCGGCTATCGTTTTTACATTCCAAAAATAAATGTTTTAAAAAACAAAAAACCGCCTTCAAAAACGCGAAAAATAACTTCTTTAGAATTGTAGATACCTAATAGGTTAGTCCAACTGATGTCGGCTTTTTGTTGAAAATATTGTGGTCGCCGACTTCAGTTGGACTAACCTATTAGGTATCTACAATTCTAAACAAGTTATTTTTCGCGTTTTTGAAGGCGGTTTTTTGTTTTTTAAAACATTTATTTTTATTTTATACTTTTTAGTGATCATAATAGGTACGCTGTTACGTAGTCCCACTTCTTAGTTGATATGAAACTTTAAGTTATTTTGCGCGCGCCGCAAGCAACGCCGCGGGAAAGTCATAGTCATATTTCAACAAGTAAATATTCTTCGTTGTAGTCGCTCAACTATCTTAATCGAGATATCTTATCGCCACCCTTAAAATAGGTACCGTTGAGGAGTTCCGGTGGCCATCTCTGGTCTTCATCATCAGTTCCACTTCACCAAGTGACACTTTCTGAATGCAAATGCTACACTTGTTACTAAAAATACTAAAATCGCTATATGTTTGCATACAATATTTGAGGAGTTCCCTCAATTCCTCACTGATCCCCTCATCAGATTCAGATTTGCTGACAATGGGACCAACTAGAAAGTATACCCATTCGAACACCGAAAAAAAATTTCAAATCGGTCCAGTAGTCTTCGAGTAATCGGGGAACATACATAAAAAAAAAAAAAAAAAATTCCGACGAATTGAGAACCTCCTCCTTTTTTTGAAGTCGGTTAAAAATAGCACAATAAGGCACGCTTCTGGGTTTATTTCATATTTTAGAAATATCGAAATAAGCGATCGCTGCAAAAGTATGGTAGGTTATGCGGAACTCCGCATAACTATGCCACACGTTACACGCCCACGTTACACGCCCACTTGTGTGTGTGTGTGTGTGTGTGTGTGTGTGTGTGTGTGTGTGTGTGTGTGTGCGTGCGTGCGTGCGTGCGTGCGTGCGTGCGTGCGTGCGTGCGTGCGTGCGTGCGTGCGTGCGTGCGTGCGTGCGTGCGTGCGTGCGTGCGTGCGTGCGTGCGTGCGTGCGTGCGTGCGTGCGTGCGTGCGTGCGTGCGTGCGTGCGTGCGTGCGTGCGTGCGTGCGTGCGTGCGTGCGTGCGTGCGTGCGTGCGTGTGTGTGTACCGCCGATCCTTGCATAAAGACCCTATACATTTTGATTCTCTCGAGAGTGTCGAAATACACGTTTTCTGCGACATAAACGGCCGCATCTTTTTTTTACGTAAATGTAGAAGTTTCATTTTTTCCACAGCTTCAAGGGACTCTAGACCGAAGTATATGGTTTTAATTTCAACTCGATACCTTCACGCGTTCCCGAGATAAAGGGTCTCGGCATACAGACAGACTGACAAACGGACAACATAGTGATCCTATAAAAGTTCAGTTTTTTCCTTTTGAGGTACGGAACCCTAAAAACGGTTCTGCATATGTTCGTGGATTGAGTACCTGGTCGTGTGCTGAGCCGGTGCAGCGGCGCGGCCGTGGCGGCGGCGGCGCGCAGCAGCGCCGAGGCCAGGCACAGCGACGGCCGCGCCGCCGCGCAGCGCCGCAGCGCCGCGCGCGCCACCGCGCTGCTCTCCAGCGCCGAGCGCATGTACAGCTCGCGCTCGATACTCACTTGCTGATTACACGAATAACATTCGATCGGTCAGATTAACACGGTCACCGTGCGTGCCCTATATATGACTAGAGGACGCCCGCGACTTCGTATGCGTAGAATCAGTTTCCCGCTACTCCCCCCATTTCTTCCCGTTGGGGGTCGATTTTCGGAAAATCCTTTCTTAGTGCTCACTTACATCATGAAAGGAACACCTCTACCAAATTTTAAGTTTCTAGGTACAGTAGTTTCAGCTGTGCGTTGATATGTCAGTCAGTCAGTTTTGCCTTTTATATTTATATACAGATAAAATAGATACAGGGCGGACGATATGAAGTGTTACCAAATTCAAAAAGCTACGATTTTTTCTGTTGTAACCTATTATTTTTTATTAAGAAAATAATTTGAAAAAATAATTAAAAATTAAAAATTAGTTTATTTTAACTCGATATGACCACCTTTTGCCTTGACTATGGCCTTCAGACGGTAGAAAATTGAAAGCACACTGCACGAATGTGGTCCTGCGGTATGTTATGCCAATTACATACGATCGTTTTCTTCAGTGCATCCATACTGGCATGTTTTCTTCTGCTCATGTTGCTCTTCAAAATGGACCAGATAGAATAGTCCATCGAATTCGCGTCTGGGGAATTCGAAAGCCATTGTGCACGAAATAAAATATGGAACGCGGTTTTTCAGCCATTCTTGGTTCACACGAGCTTTATGAGCCGGAGCCGAGTCTTGTTGAAATGTGCACGGTCTACTATAGAAATGTTTGCGTGCCCAAGGCTCCAATGCAGCTTCCAAAACAATTTCCCAATAGTAAGCATTTACTTTGACACGAGGTTCGATAAAAACAATTTGGTAACACTTCATATCGTTCGCCCTGTACACGTACGATACATTTTGAAGAACACACACACGTGAGTGAGGCACAACCTCTTTCCAAAGTTAAACCTTATCGAAAAATCCTCAGAGGTTTCATATTGTGTGCCTACGAGCTCTGTTTGATCAATAAATTTCATTTGCATAAACAAAAATCTAACATTATATAAGGACTTTTCAAACAGCCCTCGTATACATGATGTTACGAAATTGTGAACATGGACATGTTTCTTTCTACACGTGAAAATATTTTACTCAGCGAAAGGCCGATCGTGTTACACAAAGTAAAGGTCCTTATGCTTAAATTCACACCCTCAATGGAACGAAACAGAAGAAGCGGTAAACTAATTCTATGCGTACGAAGTAGCGAGCGTCGTCTAGTTGGGTCATACGCAGATTTAGGTTAGCGTCTTTCCTGTGAACATACCCAAAGTTAACGTTTTGCAGGCCTAATTTTCTGGCTTTACCCATATCCACATAAACGGCGTCAGGTCTGCTTTAGTCCTATCAGATAAAAACATAACTTATATGCACACCAGCCTTTAACTATTGACCAAACGAGAGACAACTTTTGTTTTTTCGAGTGCGTATGACCCAGTTATTCGTCGTCGTCCTCGTAAAATTGCTATAGGCAGTGATACTGGTGCCAAAATAGCAATATTTTAATATTTGACTTCCACGCACCTTAGTGAAGTCTTCGTCCGGCCACGGGAGTCCATTGTACATGACGTCCGGGGAGACCAGTTCCACCAGCAAGAGAGCCACGGACGTGCAGCCTTCCACGATACCGTTGTTACCATCCTGCATAAACAAAAATAATCTTTCTTCTTTTTAAACTTTTTTAGGGTTTCATAGCCAAAGAGTGCCGAGACCATGCGGGACCAGTGGTAAGGATGGGCAGGATGTGGTTTTTGGCGGCCAGCAGGTTATGCTTGGATATGCCGCGTGGAACACTGACGTGTGAACTAGCCATTAGACTTACCATGCAGGCCATCAGTGCGCCCATGAGCAGCTCGTTGTTGGTGGTGAGAATGGGCGGAATGTGGTTCTTGGCGGCCAGCAGGTTGTGCTTACGCACGCCCCAGCCGATGATGCCCGCGTGGAACACTGACGTGTGGGATTGTGTCAGCTGAGTGATTGGACCCTGGGGGAGGACCATTGTCAGTTGTAATAGCTTACAGAATCATTATTATAACATATACAGGGTGCTTAACAAGTTGGTTACTTATAAAATATGAACCAATGAAGTCAACTTATACCAGATTCCACGCGCCAATAATCAGAAAGTTTACTCTAATCGGATTTCATGTTAATAAACGCATTAAAAAGCATGGGGTCCAGGTGTGATACCTGTGGTACTCCCTAATTAGCTACAAAGGCCGCTAATCCATAACCACTAAGCACTACCTTAAGCTACCTAATACGAACGTGTAACGCAATCCAGTCTTTAACCCGACCATGAAAGCCATCGGAAACAAGTTTGGCGACTAATATCTTATAATTGACGATATCAAACGCATTCGAAAAATCAGATAAAGACCGTTTATGTGAACTCGTTTTAAAAATATTTTTTGTAAAATAGAAGCTTCTGTTTAAAAAAAATGATCACTCAAAATAAGATTGCAGGTTTCACTCCCATTTGCGACCCCGTTTTGAGCTTTCAGCGCGAGCCCAACTCACAAAAATACGTTGAAAAAGAAGGTTTCTTGTATGGGGACTTTATTATGTCACTTTCTACACATACTCTGAAAAATGTCAACCCGCTACATATTACGGTTTAAAAGACACAGCTCTTTAAGATAAGGACTGATGGATGGACAGCTTAGGCATATAAATAGGGGCCGTTGGGCTCCCTTCTGGTACCCTAAAAAGCCACTCACATGTTTCTGGTTCATATGAAGCAACAGATCTTCATGCTGCCAGTCCTTAGCGCTCGCCACCGTGTTGGCGACCACGCTCTTGCTGCCGAACGCCTTCTCCTCGCGAAACATGGCGGTCTCGAGGAGGTCTCGGAGGGCCACAGCACGAGCTAAATTGCTGTGTATACATAGCCTGCGGAGCAGCCGGCATGCGGTTTGGATGCCGCGGAGTTTGCTCATTATATCTAAGAAACAAGTTTTTTTTTAATGGCATATTCAAGGCAAAAGTGGACACATGTCACCTGAGGCCCGTATCACGAAGCTACAAGTTACAAATTACAAGCGGTAGCCTTTTTCTAACTCCTTTTGCTAGAAAGAGAGTTCAGCTTGTAATTTGTAACTTGTAGCTTCGTGAAACGGGCCTCTAATGGTAAGTGAATGCCTCTAAGCCAGTAATAGCAATAAAAGTAGCAAAATAATTTCTAAAAACGTTCCAATTTAGGTAATTTTCTCGTTGAAATATTTCCCAATTTGGATGTATTTTCTGCAATTGCCCATTTGTACACGTACTAATAAAAATGTATTTGGAATGTATCGTATGGACCTTACCTTCTATGTGGATGCATCTAAAGAAGTACACGACTGTTGATTTAACCACTTTCAGTATGGACTCGACGCTCGGTGGGTGGCCTTTGGTTCCAGACATATCCACTTTGTCTAATACCTGGATCAAAGTAATAAGTTGAAATTATATTAAGCTAAAATTGTGGTTTAGCGAATCTTAGCGGTCTTCGATAAATATAATTTTGTACTTGGCATAAAGGTGGTCATATTTAAGTTGATTGTACCTCGGCGAGCGCGTGGCAGGCGGGCATCTCGTCCAGCGAGGACATGGTGCAGTGTAGAGGAACCCTCAGCAGCGAGGCGGCGTCGTGCAGCGCGGACGCGAACCGGAACAGGTTGGCGGACACCGCGCGCTCCATCGGCCGCGCGCGGAGAACGGGCACGCGGTTGGAGTTCTCCCATCTGGTGTAGTCATGCCGTAGTCACAGATTATAATACTAGTTACTTCGTAACTGATACGTCACTCGCCACTTGCCACCGCCTACCGTTATAATTACCGACCGGCCGGTGTATCCCCGGGGATTACATTGCTGGCAATAAATTTTTTGTTAGATAGTTAACAAAGCCTAAAAATTTGTTAATTAATTAAATCAATGTCATAGTTACGTTACAAATATACGTCATTTTAACCTCATACAGACGCACTGAGCCGGTAATGAGGGTCACGTTAGGTTGCGTTAACCCGTAACCAGGCAAGGGATCCATGTGTCCCACATAAAATCTACTCAATAGTACCTTGTATGTTAGTACCTAAGGCTGAATCTCTACTGTGACGTGTGATCTATCAGCCTGTTTAAGGGTTAAATTATAAAGTAATGGTGCAACCGAGCTTTTGATAGAAAACCCAGACCACGGAGAAAGTTGGATTATGGACCCATTTCATGGAATGAGTCCCATTTGTTCCATGGAACATGACGAAATAGAACAATTTGAGAAAATATTATCCCTATTTGTACTATAGAACAGTTTGTACTTTTTGGTCTCAAATTGTTCCATAGAACATAGAACAAACTATGTATGTAAACTGGCCACTCGAGAGTGATTTGCTAGCACTTGTCTTAGTGACATTGATGATTAGATTGTTACTCAACGGCAGAAATTAGAATGCCGAAACGCACCATAATGGATTTCCTATTTTGTTCTATGTCGTCACTAATAAAAAAGTCGGGTGAAATTCTAGTATGTAGTTCCATAGAACATAGTGGTAAAAATAAGTCTCATTTTGTCCGATGACGTCATGTTCTACGGAACAAATGGGACTCACTGATTTCATGTAAATATTTCAGACATGACAGACCTCTCATCTGCCCATGAAAATCAATCAATTGACCAGTGGCGTAACTATACCAACTGAGGCCCGTGGCAAATTCGTCGGATAGGGCCCTTCCTTTCACTTATTGAAAATGATATTAGGTTCCTCCTGTGCTCACGGCCTTTCGGACCGGGGGCCCTGACAGACCGGGAGCCCGTGGCATTTTGCCAGCTCTGCCACCCTATAGTTACGCCACTGAAATTGACATAAGTTGTAATGCAATTCGACTCTAAAACGCACATTCAAATATTGTGGTTATCAAATTTCTGGCTAAATTTAAAATCTGATTTTACGGAGTTATCGGAATTGACACTGAAGCAGTTCTCGCCTTCCCCTCAACATATTTGTGCGGAAAGGGCTTTTTCACTCTTTTATTACCTAAAAATTAAATATCGACATAGACTACAAGTAGAGGAAGATTACAGGATCCAACTGGGCAATATCAGCTCAAACATTACGACGTTTGGTCGCAAAAAGGCAACACCTTCTCATTAAAATAAAAATAAACATAGATACACCTACATAAGTAAGTAGACAGAGAACGATTTATTTTTGATTTATTCATTCAAGGCGACGCTAGAGGTTCGCGCTATAGAAAAGGTTGGAAAAAACTAACCTAAACAAAAGGAAATATACCAACAAATGAAAGGCATAACCACTCACCTTAATAACTTAACAATGTTCAAACAAAAGTGATGCAAATATGTTTTCTGGTCTTCCGGCACTTTTCCTTGGACGAAAATCTTTTTGATCTTATTGTCTGATATCTTACACTGCCTGAGGGCATTGCCTACAGCCAAGTTGAGCAGTTCTTGGTACCTCTCAGGCCCACCGAGCATTCTTTCTGACGTTTCTGTCGGGAAGTGCATGGACATAGTGCCTGACATGATCCTGACGAAGAGAGCGAGCGTCGTGTCGTTACGGGAATATTGGAGCAGATAGCACAAGGTGTTGGTGTATTCGGATGATAGCTTGCAGCCTGAAACAAATTGTTATTTTCTTACAATTAACATTTATTTAATAAGATAAGATAAGTCCGTCATTTGTACTTGCAAAGAAATTTTAATAAATAAATAATAATTGGCCTAAAATATAAGTCATAAAGTTACCAATTTGTTTTGACTGATAAAACGTTGCCAGGGGCCCGTTTCTCAAAGCGTATTAGTCTAATAATATTAGTGTTTTGTCTCGTAAATAAAACTAAAAAATGAGACAAAACACTAATATTATTAGACTAATACTTGTCGAGAAACGGGCCCCAGGATGATTTAGAAACAAATAGGTTTTATTAGAATCCCAGACCGTGTTTTTTTTTTAAAGTGTTTTAGTAATTTTTGATGTATTTCAATACTTTACAGCACAAAATTAAAATAGTGCACAAAAGGCGGAATTAATGTAACAAGCATCAAAATCAAAAAGTAGCTTTGAAAGGTGCAATAAAATGACAATCTTTCAGTGGGTATTCACTGTGTCAAGTATTTAATACCACACAACCCGGCTCCATCCCTTAAGGAGTTCAGAACGTGATATTCCCTTCGAAGCTAAATAAGAATGGCCGCGGATCGTGCTCGGTGGCGTACAATAGCAGATGTCCATGTCCTTCTGTAGACTATTATAGACTGATAATGACGATGATGGTGTTATACAAAACTATCTCACAGGGTTAAAGTGTAAAACTTACAGACAAGTATGAGCAGTCTAGCGATAGTATACTGCTCAAGCGGATCGCTGACTAACAATCGCTCCCTGAGCATTGCTGTCTCCTCCGCGGCACTCTGCAGCAGCGGGAAATCATTCTCCGGCAGCAAACCTTCAAACTCCAACTTTTGGAGGAGGTATTCTAAAAATGAAATTTAATTTAGAATTTTGAAGAGTTTCATTGTTATAAATAAATATGTCGAGATGTATTCACACGAATATTTCAATGTGTCCCTGTCCCACATGAATGTGACTATGTGTCCCTATCCCACAATAACGCATCATTGTGTAACTATTCCATGTAATCGTGTTAATGAGTCTTCATTCTGTCATGTCAATATGTCCATGACTTATATAAATATGTCAATGTGTCCCTATTCCTCTGAATGTAGGTATCAATGTATCCACGTCCCACATGAATGTGTCAATGAGTCCCTGTCTTACAAGAATGTGTAAATGCGTTCCTGTCCAACATAAATGTGTCCTTGTCCCACAAAAATGTGTCAATGTGTCCCTGTCCCACATGAATGCGTCAATGCATCCCTATCCTACATGAATGTCTCAATGTGTCCCTCTCCTACATGAATGTATCAATGCGTCCCTGTCCACATGAATGTGTCAATGTGTCCCTGTCTCACACGAATGTCCCAATGCGTTCCTGTCCCACATGAATGTGTCAATGTGTCCCTATCCCAATTGAATGTGTCAATGTATCCCTGTCTCATACGAATGTGTCAATCCGTCCCTGTTTCACATGAATGAGTGAAAGCGTCCCTATCTCCCATGAATATGTCAATGTGTCTCTGTCCCACACGAATGTATCTGAAACCTAGTCAAACATGAAATTGTCAAAAGAATGCGAGACTCCCAAGTGGAGGTGTTACCCAGCAGCGTGCGGCAGGCGGGGTGCTGCAGGCGCAGCGTGCAGGAGACGTCGGCGCGCACCAGCAGCGCCACCAGCGTGTCGGGCCCCACGCCCTCCCAGGCCGCCGTGTTGCGCTGGCTCGACCACACCACCCACAGGCGCTCCACTGTCGCGTCCGTCACTGCCAAACTATTTATTATTACCAGTGTTTACTCAATTTCCCAAACATACTCGGTAAAATTCGTATCATCTACCATCAAACCTTTCCTGCTCCACTTTCACAAGCTCTTGCCAGCCTAGGTCGCCAAGTTAAGTATGAAGATCTCGCCTTCGAGTCGGCCGCGCTAACCCAAACTCGTCCAGCAACCGCTTGCTTGCCGGCCTCTACACTCCTCAATCTCCTCTACTCCCCCTCCCCCCCCCCCCCCCCATTCTAAAGCTATGGGCGTCGGAGCATGCGAGTTGTTAAGTTATACTTACGCGTCTGGTTAATGTCTTGAGTCATAGCTTTCAGTACAATGTCAGACTTGGACGCCAAATTCAGCAGGTACGGGATGACATCTCGCTGCTTTTCTGTGTTTCCGTCTACCGCAATTGCTTCCTGAAAAAACAACGTTCTTGAAATCGAGGGCTAACTTATACCGCAGTTTAAACAAAGTTAGGATCGAATTCGCACACGTCGTATTCGTGCCGAGCAAGCGCGGCACACTGTGGGGGATGTACACTATACTCACGTTGAACAGATCTAGCAGCGCGCGACGCACGTGCGCGAGCGCAGGCGGGTGGTTGGCCAGGTGCGCGAGCACGGCGTCGGCGCCCAGCGCCAGAGCGCGCGGCGCCACCAATGCCGGCTCCGCGCGCCCTATCCAGCCCACTGCCCAAGAGCATGCTCGGCACCCTATGGGAGACATAATTATTTAACCTAAATCAACGATGACTTTTATATTTAGTTAAAAGTTTAAATTAAATATAGGTACATTTCTAGCATTAAAAAAAAACAAAATTATAACTCACCAAGCATCATATCTATGCACTTTGCTCTTGTCTCTGTGTCCAGTAAAGTTAAATTTTGTGCTGTGATGTCCAGCAGTAGTCTGATAGGCTCAGTCGTCTGAAGAGTTCCACCTGAAGAGAACATCTTGTAAGCATTTGGTGGCCCATAAGGGGAACATGGGCCAGACTTTACAATAACAGTTATAGTGGGTTCAGAATATTGCTGATATACAGGAAAAACAGCATATTGGTATGGAAAGACTTTTACTTCAATTATGCATAAAACTTGCTTAACACGTGAGCTGTAACCAGAATAGGCAGACTCAATTTACCGAAACATACTTTAGTAATGATAATAATGTAGTGAATAAAATAAATAAACCATATTATTATTCCTCTCACTCTTCAATGGTAAAAAATTACCCAAGTTTTAACAAAATAGGCCTCAATAATGTGGCTATGTAGAATATGTAGGTAGATCAGGTTCATGTAATACATATGGTCACCACTTATCTCATTACACCGCTCAAGTCATTTAGACCAACTTTAAAGGAGAGCGAAAAAACCAGAATGAGTAATTCTATCCAATGACATTTAAATGTAAAAACTGCTAATTTTTGACTTGAGTAGTGTTTTTAGATAAGCGACAATATGTAATATCATTACCTTAAATTTCAATTCGAATAAAGCACAAATGATGCTTTACCAGAAATGAAAGTTTGTTTTGAAATGTAAGTTTCAATTCGCATATTTATTAAAATAAGTTACACTATATAAAGACAAGACCTATACATGTGCTTAAATTAAAAAAAAAAAAAATTATTATGACTTACTTGGTAAATTTTCCTTCTGCGTAGCTATGTCCATGATTAAGTTGATACACCAGGGAGCAATAAAGGGTGCCCATGCTTCCCCGATACTGCAGAGCTCTGGGCCAATCATATTAACACTCTCCAGAGCCCCATTCGTATTAGGGTCGCTCTACAAAATAAAATATTGTAAAAAAAAAAGATTAGGGGACAATCTCACACAAATTGAGCTAGACCCAAAATAAACTTTAAGCCTACTTAGCAATGATAAACGTACTTGTACATGGAAATATGTACTTTGATATACACAAATAGGGCTATCACAGGTTATTTGTTTTTTAATTGCTATCATAAGCTTTAGCGTACAGTTAAACCTTAAACCTGAGCTGATACAATTTTATTGTAAGGGTTTTTTCTGATTTAAAATGAAACTTTTAAACAAACATAAAAACAGTTCTTACTTAGCTCTTTGGGTTAGGTTAGGTTAGTTAAAAAGATACTTATTTTTAGTCTCTTTATGTTTGTGTTTTAAACCTACAAAATGAAATATAAAAACAATATGAAGCATTAATAGTTTAATTTTGACCTTCACTTCACACTAGGCTTGTGTATAAACGGTTAAAGTATAAGCTAAATAGCCCTGGATGCTATGAGACAGGATGAGGGCCTAATACTGGGATTACATCGTAATACATCTTGTATCACATAAAACCAAATCCATCGCTAGCATTTTGTAAGTCTCCTATTCTTGTAGTTTACCACACGAACAACATGGTACAGTTAACGTTATTCCAAACTACGCTATGGCCCTAGACAAGATGCATTCAGTGATTGTTATTGTTATCAAAAATGTATAGGATTAACGCAAACTGTCACAGTTGCGGCGAGCGCCTACGTCAATTCCATACATATTGTTAGTTTTCGAAAATAGTTTACGTTAGCGATAAGCTAATTGCCTAGAATCAAAGGAACATAACCTTGCCGGCGTCTTATTTACCTCATAGTCAGTCGGATTGATAGAAACATTAACCGCGCTATGAAACACCATGGCAAAGTACTCCAGGACGGCATCTCTAGCTGCTGGGAAAGTCTTCAGCAGAGTTATACCGATCTTCGTCAGCTCCAAACAATTTTGATAATTCCTTTGCGACACACCATAAATGAAGTTGTTGAGGTCCGCCGACAATGCAGTGGAACTGCTTGTGGGATTCATTTTGCTGTATTTAATTGTTTAAAACCACATTTAAATGCGACTGCACACAATTAAATACAATTTTCTTTCTATATCGCACACAAAACAAACCAAAAACCAACAAACCACTTTGCCACTTTGACATTTGACAGCATGCTTGTCATTCTTGACGTATAACGTTGCCGGCTGGCATTTTGTATTCGGTTGCCGTATTGCAAAAATATCAGCATTAGTATTACTAGTTACACATTTTTTTTACATTTTTACATTTTTAGTTTTCATTTTGTATTTGAATTAAAACCAGGAAATATAAAATAATAGATAAGAAATTACTTTAATCTTTTCAGTCAATTAATTTCACTTGTTATAGCTGATACTACTAGTTTAAAAATCGGAGTTCGAAGTTACGTTAGCTCCATCCCTGTCACTCGTTATTTGAGACTAAATCGAGAGAAAGGAATGGAGCTATCGGAACTTCGAACTTAGATTTTTAAAGTAGGGCCTCTAACCTTGGTCAACCAACTTAATGCCAACCAAAATTGTTTTGATTTTTCCCGGAAGTGACAGTACAAACAAAAAACCGGCATTAGGATATCGGTTTTTAGATTGGTGTTTAGCTTTTTATTTTTGTAGTATAGGGAGCACATCTAAAAATATGTAAGTCATTGAGTATTGGTTTAACAAACTATGTAAATAAATTTATTTTATTTAAACTCCTTTGCCCCATTGGAATTATTTCAAATTTTTCATGCATATGCGACTTCAATGATACTACGTATACAGAGTTCCGTAGACACGGAAAAATAATACAACAAGTAAAGAGAAGCATTTATATGGAAAGATACTTAAACAAAAAAGATGGCATCTTTACTTTCGATCTCGCTCTGCTCCGCCTATACGTTTTTTACAAAGCCGATTTTGGAGTGAGATTGTTGATTTTATAACTATTTTATTATTGTGTTGTTTGTGTTTATGTGTGTTCCAACAGGTTTCCTAGACATCCATCATCTGAATTATATTAGTAAGTGGTGTAAAACTAAGCCAAAACTGTAGCAGCTGAGCAAAGTTAAATGTTGTGCCGACCCCAAAAAAATTTTGGGATCGCAGGAGAATGATGATTTATAAAACAGGTCCCAGTAAGGTAAGGTGGGGTAAGTGGGTCTACGGGGCAAGTGCTCCAAACCGCAAGTGCGCAAGGCGCACTTACCCCACCTTATGTGTATGTCTGAAAAGATAAGGTTTGCTGAAACTTTGTAAGGAAATGCAATAAATAAATAAAACACTGTGACACCCGATATAATGGCGACCCCTTCTTTCGGAGCTAATAACTCCGGATAAACAAGTAAGAAGAAGAAGTTTCGGTTTCGGTTTCGGTTTCGGCCAGAGGCTCTGCTTTGAAATTCGTGATTCGAACTTCGTCTATTGCTATCCCTTTTGCTCTCGCCGCGTCACTAATTCCCAAGAAAGTGACGGGGTTTTCCGAAGTTCGAATTACTGATTTCAAAGCCCCAGTTTCGGCCCAAAAATCATGTTTAGGCCAGAGGTTCGGTTTCGGCCGATAAACAGCCGAACCTTTCGGCCGTGCCGAAACTTGCAACATCGTACTTTCGGGTCGCGTTCGGCTAACGTCGGGTGCGCTCGGCACGGTTGGCAATATGGCGTCGCTCGCCTAACTTCGCCGGCCCCTGAGTCAGTGCTCTTTGCTCGTGTTTATTCCCCGAATAAAGGTTAGTAATTTAATTAAGTATTTTATTTTGTTTTTGCTATGAATTCATCATGTCATTGTTAAGTAATTCTTAACGCTTATTTTCATAATTTACAAACAGATTGACGGATATATTGGTAATTTAGGATATACGTGCAGAAGTTTACTTATATTTCATTAAACGACTTTAGAATTCGTCTTAGTTGCGTGTAAATATGTAATTTAATAAGTAATTAGTTACTAATAACGATTGCAGGTAATTTAATTTAATATAGACGTGTAACCTAATTTCATTTTATTGTTTTGTGTTGGTCAAATTTTGGAAGTCAAATAAAAGAGGTCAGTTTTTTTTTTTTTTTTTGCAGTCAATTTGAGTAGGGATTTTGACCATTTTGTACGCTTATGATTAGGCTTGATATTGATAATTTCAATTAATAGATATTATGATACGGTCAAGCTAGTTTCATGATGAATACGGGAGACAGACACAGACGTACTAGTTGTAAAATTGCACTCTTCTGAAAGAAGAAAGAAGTGCAGTCGAAAATAAGGACATTTTTCTCAAGATATAGTTGAAACTTTAAATTTTAATAATTTTGATCATTTTTACTGTGTTCATGGTATTCAGTAAATACTATTATTGTTTTAGGTCAAAAATGGCACAAAAGGAAAGAAATCCAATTTGGCAATTTTTTGAGAAGACCACAGCTGACATTTCGAAAGCTGTCTGTAAACTGTGTAACAAGCCGTTTTCACTCGGTAGCCATGAACCTAAAAAACAAACCTTGCACGGTCTGAAACAACATTTATCAAAACAGCATGAAGCCGAGCATAGGCAGGTTTTAAAACGACAGTCCGAATTGAACGAAGTCAAAAATGAAGCCAAAATGAAGAATAAGTAAGTATATTAATAAGTATATTTTTTATATTATTATATTATATTATTTATAAGCTAATAAGTATATTTTAACTAGCCTTTCGAGAATAGCTGATTGTGATGCTGATGAAGTGAAACTGAAAGAAAATACATCATAATATGATTATCATATTTTAATAATAAACTTGTTTAATTTTAAATTTTTCACTTTTTAGGGTAGTTACATTTTGACCCAGTGTTACTATAACAATGTTGAAATTTCAATTCGATAAAAGTTGAAGGCATAAACCTGTAATATTAGGCCGGTGAGATGTTTCATTAATCAAATATCTGGAAATAACGGCCCACTGACATTTTCATTCAACGTTTTAATCACACTTATAATGGGTTCGGTTTCGGCTGAAACTATAATCGAACCGAACCTTCGGTTTCGGTTTCGGCAAAAAAACATGTTTCGGTCGGACACTAATTTTCAGAAAACTTAGCTAAGAACCATTTCAATTAAACTACTAGACGAATTCATACACTGTACACACGTTAAACTTATAACACCCCTCTTTTTGTATAAGGAAAAGATTTAATTATTCTACTACTACTCTTCAAAATAACAAAAAGCTACCTAGCGATAGCAGCGTACAAACATTAAACATTTATTGAACTTAATTATAGTTAATCACGCCGCCGGCTCCGCTTGTAGATTGCGCCAAGGCGGTAGCCAGTAGTATTTTTTCCAATCTTTCATTGTGTCGGTTGAAATGCTCATAACTATTGAACCAGTTCTCGGTACCGGGATTTCCTGAAATGTGGCCAATGTTATCGGGCTTGAAAGCCATGGTGTTATTCTTATTTTAGATCGTTCGACCGCGCATCGAACCAACCAGTCTAGCTTGAACCTTGCGTGTACTAGAATACTTAATATTACCTTGGTTCATTCGACACTAGGCTGTGCGAAGGTCGAAAACCCGAATTGCTGCGTAATACATATGCAAGGGTCAAGTTATGCCGGTTGAACTAGCTAGTGATTCACTTACCCGTGAATATCACCCCCGGCATGTTTCACTTGGAAATGCGTCGTCAACGAACGTTGACCCCTATGAACGCGTACGAACTAGTTACTAGTAGTAGGACTAGTAGTTTTTTTATAACAACAACATATTCAATAATCGTGGAAATTGGACATGATTGAGAAACTTGATTGCCCAGGCCTAAATTTGTATGCAAAAAAAATGTCAGCCACGCGGTTTAAGCTTCGTATTAAAATGGTCTGGTTCATCGTCGAACTAGCAGGTAAATAATAACGCCAATGATGTGGTAATGAGGAGTCACAGGGTACTAGGGCGCTATTAACGTGGGCCCACTGAGTTGGAACTCTATTTAGAAAGATCTTAATAAGAAGTCGATGACAAAAAGAAATCAGACATCATTGCAGGCTCACAAAGTATTTTTTTATATATGCAATGTATTTAAATTGTGATACATTGTTAAATAAAAAACAAAACTACTTAAACTAAAATACTAAATTAACATTATGCTCCGAAAAAAAAAACAAAATTCTCACAAAACAGCAATTTGTGAATTTTTTGACGAGTTCTTATGTACTTATAGTATAATATTTTCGAACAGAATATGGGGACAAATTTAAATAATAAAAAGTCAAACTGATGTGTACTAGGTATGTTTGTAAAATCACCCCTATTAAATAATAGATCAAAACGTGTATTTGTTGGTTTGTCTTTATGGTCATAGGTAGTTCTCTACACGCAGCGATAGAGCAACGAATCAACGTGATGATTTACAGAGAAGTGGTCGGAGGGCCGCTAAGAATGACATGATGTCTTTTTATCTCAAAATATTACACAGCTAATAGTGATGATGTCTAAGCGGACCGAGTCACAGGCAAAAGCTAGTAACAATTGTTAGGTAACTTTATAACTGCATGTTTCGTACGGTGCAATAAATTGTCTAACACAAGGTTGTAGAAGGCCATGTGTTTATAGGTATAGGTACCTATGTGCGATGCATTTTAAACGTCAAAAGTATTTTTTATGCGTACAATAGTTCCATTAATAAAATGCATGTAAGTATATTGAAGTAAGTACGTTAAGTATTTATTTTGTATGTTCTTATCACCGCCACAATCTAGATACCTAACCTACGTACTTACTCTTCAAGAAGATCATCAAACAATCATCCCTAGCTGCGTTTAAGGTGCAAAGGTCGTTAAATCGATTGATATAGTACGAAGATATTATTAATAGAAATGTGGCTATATAGGAGGGTTGTTGTGCGTCGTGGGGTCGCCGCGATCAATACGGCTGCGCACGCGATTAACACGGGTTAGTCATGTCGTCGCAGCCGTAGATAGACACAGATATACTGCGGAATACGTTAACCAGGTTATAGAAAACTTTACCACAATTATAGAGGTTTAAGGTGCTATAGAAATACAGCTATACAGCCAAAAGCAAATGTAGGTATTTTCAGGGTTCCACGGTCCTTACTCTTTAGGGAAAAAACTTAAAACTATAATATTTTGAAAGAAAGTATTAAGCGTAATGTCTTTACTATTTTATAACAATATACATTAACATGGGGATTGCCCGTGTACGTCATGGTTTTTTTATTCACAAATTTATTATGCTACCTACTACCACATTTTATCAAGTGCCGACAATGCCGACCCCCAAAGTTAAGCTGGAAACCCACTGAGAGCGGAGGCGACGCGTTCTCATAGGTACTAAAAAGTGTTCCAGAAACGTGGCGGAAGGCGATTTTAGTATGGGAACACGTCGCACCTTGCACCGCACCATTCCCCTCAATGCGTTGCGCGCGAAAAGGTTTATCGAATTAAAAGTGTAAAACGAAAGTGATAATGTTATTCTCTTCAACAACACTTTTCGGGAACAGCTTACTTTCGAATTGTCGAATTGTTTACTCGACCCGTCAGAGCAACGTCACTACACACATCTACACAGGACAACCTTAGGCTCTGGCACTGGTTTATAATTCGAGAACGAATTGAAAACTGAGTTGTTTAAGTTAATCACATGGTAGGATTTGACTCCAACCAGAACGCGTGAACAAACGCCAAAATGATTTTTTTTAGATGTTACCTATATTACCTATAACATAAATATCCGTGACTCGGATTTGCACGCTAAAAGAGTTGTGTAAACATAGTAAACAAGCAATATCCCTAATTAAATTATGTAATGATTTGTTCTAGAATCTGTAGTCGCGGTTAAAATTGTTCATAAATAGTTACCGTATGTTGTGGTATCTTCAGCTAAGTATTCAATAAATCTCTTTCCTGTTAAAAATCCAAATGAAATTTCAAGTGGGGTCTTTTTGACAGCTTGGGTACGGTACCCTAAAATACTTCGATTTACATTTTCAGGAATTAAATTACACGGTAGGCTGGGGTGTAACTGCAATTTTACTGGGTTCATTTGACATATTTTACTGTTATATTATATTATGTTAATAGGTAGAAATTCATTTAGGTTAATTTAGAACATTATCTAGTATGTTTTATGTTTATCAAAATACATAAGAAAGCCAGTTGATAGAAGGCGAGCAATTTGCGCGTGAACAGGGATAACGGGGTGCCGCAAAGGTAGCGGTGGGGCGAGCGCCGCTTGCGAACGCGGCCGACGCACCCCTTGTACACGGCGCAGGCGCGCGGCGCAGACCGACGCTCGTCGGCATGGATCGATGAGATAAACGCGCAACCCCGCTCCTAAAATCAATACACATTCTATCGATTTTTCCTGCCGCCGCCGCCGCACACCAGATTCGAGGGTCGCAAGCGGTGGTTGCGCGCATTGCTTTCGCAACTTAGTTTAGCTCGTAGTTTTCAGACATAATTAATTATATAATTTATAGTCGATTGAAGTGGTAGAAAACCGGTTTTGAAGTCGTTACAAATGTAAAATTAAAGTTATAACGTTATCGATTTTCCTAATTACCGGTTATTACTAGAGGTAATTGTTTGTTTTTAAATTTAATCATGTGAATTACTTATTGATTCTGATATGTAAAGTAAGTTTTTAAGTTTGCACAAAAAGGTTTAAAAACTTAATAAACTTGCAAATGAAAAAATATTATGTTACGTGGTTGTTTCAGAAGTTTAGAAACAGTGTACTTATTAGTTCGTTTTATAATTCATTTCCTCTATTTCCGTAATTTCCGTCAAACCAAAACAAGATGCGCTTCCCGCGCGCCGCCCGGCCCGATGCGATGGATGGCGGCGTTTTTGCATTGGTAAACAAACAAACGTCGTAACCTAGTTAATTTTATTTTTGTCGTAGATGGAGTGGACATGATTTGATAAAAATGACGTCGACGGACACATATCAATTAAAATGGCACTCGCACAGTTCGCATTTGAACGGTTCCGTGGCGGCTTTGCTGCGTTCGGAGCGGTTCACGGATGTGGTGCTGTGCACGATGGATGGGTCTCAAATACCGGCTCACAAGTTTATTCTGAGTTCATGCAGCGTATACCTGAGTGGGCTGTTCGAAGGGCAGCGGCATGTGACGCGGATGGGCGGCATGCTGTACGTAGTGCTGCCTTCAGAGATTTCCACAAAAGCGCTCAAAATTTTGGTCGAGTACATGTATAAAGGTTAGTGTTGTGCTGACTACGTTTTCCAGGTGGTTTTTATGTATTACCTCTAAATTTCTTCAAGTTTTATTCTTTGACGACGCGGTTAGCCTAGCTAGCGGTCCCGGGTTCGATTCCCAGCAATACTTGCAACAATAACAATACAATGATAAGATAAGCATGAGTATTTGTTCCTGAATCTGGGGTACAATGTACAATGTTGTATGTTCTATGTATTTTTCTGTATAAGTGTATTTCAGAGTCTAGTACACAACACAGTTCAAGTTTGGGAATGGGTCAATTTGTGTGAGACTGTCCTCTGGTATTTGTTGTAGAATCAAAATTACGTAGTTGTCTGCATAGTTTCTATACCACACTACATTATATTTTAGGTGAAACAACAGTTTCAAATGAAGTCTTAGACACTGTATTGAAGGCTGGAGAGGTGCTCAAAATACGAGGTCTTTGGAGACAGACAGATGATGGGGATCCTCCTGCGGAGAAGACAACTGCGACCACCCAAGTTGTGGCTACTGTTAATAAGCAGGTTGTTAGTAAAAAGACTGAGGAGGGACCACCCAAAATAATGGTTAAGAAAGATGACAAATTACTTAAGACTTTTACCCCAATGCAGCAACAAGGAGGTACCAGGTAAACGTTTATTTATTAAATTTTAATATTTTTCTAATTCGGATTTCATAGGTGATACTGCTGTCCAAATTAAATAAAGTGCGAAATACACCTTTAAGTAAGACAGTAAGGTATATTTTGCAACTTATTGAATTTGTGAGTTATGCATTATTGCAGTACCAGTGACAATTTATTTTAGTTAACCTCTAAAATTTCATGAGGGACAGACTATATCTAAGCCTGCAAAAGTCCTTGGCTCCCATTGCTACAGTCTATCTGTGATATATTTTATATTAACCAAATCACATTTCTACAGATTTTCTAACAGATTTTAATTTCACTTTAGTTATCCTTTAAGTTTTAAAGGTTTTAAGGCCGGCATTACACCTGTAAGGTATTACTGTAAGTTTTGAAACAAAGCTAGATGCAAAGAGAGATGCAGATATTTGCCACTCACTCTTACCCATAGTTGCGTCTCAAAACTTACAGCAATAACTTACAGGTGTAATGCCGGCCTAACTACGGCCTTAAAACTACTGTCAATTAAATTAAGCCCCTTAGAAACCATCAATTTTAGCTTGAAATAGTTTTTTTCTTCTGAATACCCACACTGAGCATAATTATGCATATATGCCTTGGTGTGCAGAGCAGACTGCCATAAGCTGGGTTTTTAGAAGTTATTAGCTTGATAATAATAGATTTTGACCAAAAATGTCTTTATTGATCCCCTACAAACAAATCTTTTCACCATATGTTATTTTTTATATTCATCAAATAATTAAAATTTGATCAAATTCCAGGCCCATGTTCATTGGTCCCCCGAAGCTGGTATTCATCAAGACCACAGAAGGCGGTACGGCGGCGGCGATCCGTCCCGGCGGGCCCAAGGGCCAGACCATCCTTGTGGCTCCGTCACCAAACCTGGAAACTGCCACGACTACTGCTACCGCTACCACCGCTTCTGTCTCTATATGTAACTAATCTATATATATAAAAGGCTAAACTGACTGACTGACATATCAACGCACATCCGAAACTACTGTACCTAGAAACTTGAAATTTGGTACATGGGTTCCTTTCATGATGTAAGTGAGCACTAAGAAAGGATTTTCCGAAAATCGACCCCCAACGGGAAGAAATGGGGGAGAGTAGCGGGAAACTAATTCTACGCGTACGAAGTCGCGGGCGTCCTCTAGTCTATAATAATAATTATTATGTTGGAGGTTCCTCTCTCTGCAGCCCTAACCACCGGTAGCTTGAGCCCTGCCCCGCTGCCGGCAGCACTCGTAGGTTAGGTTTTTTATAATGTATATTTTTTGTATTAGTACTGTTATTTTACTTTTATACTTGAATATTTATTATAAAAAACCTAATGTACAGAAAATTAAATAAATATCTACATAATAATGTTATTAAGAACTAACTGATTGTTGGTGATGCTTTCAAATTAAACTACTGAACCAAATTGGGGGTCATAGTAATAATTTTTAAATAACAGTAAAATTTATAGTGAGGGAATAGTGATTGACGAGTTCTACATGGACAAAGTCACAGGCTAAAGCTAGTAGAACATACATAGCAATAAAATTTCTCAAGTACATTTTGACTGGTGGTCAAATTTGATAAGTGATATTTGTAACCTATGTATTTGTATAAGTGTGAACTTTGATTTCACTTTGAATACCTTATTATTTTACTAGCCTTTTCCAGTGACTTTATCCGTGTTCAATTTATTTTCTATTTTTACCCTTTAGTGTCAGGAAACTTGTACCCTTTTTAAGGGCCGAGTTCACCAACCAATTTAACAGACTGTTAAGTCTTAATCAGCTGTTAGTCAATACATTTGACAACCGTTAAACCGCTAACCATCCGTTCAATTGTTGTAATTTATGAACAAAAAAAATTTGATTTAGAGAAAAACCTATAAGAAGATTTTTTTCAAAATACCTTTTTTTCAAAGTTCCTCATCGATTATTGTTATTTTTTTTGAGACCCATTTCACTCATCATATCTGCTCATGGTCTTGGATCGATTGCAAATATATATCTCAATATAACAACATGTTCAAGTCAGCGGCTCAGCCGCGCACGGCTCGCAGATTCGTCAGCCGTTAACCACGGAAGCGGTGCCATACGTTTTCATAGTGTTTACTACTGTCGCGAGACGCGCGCTACGATCGCGCACGTCAGCCGCACGCGTCTGTCGCATCAGCCGCTACCCATGGAAGTCAACCTTAAAGCATTGGTCCTGTATTTCAACAGCGACGACCATCGCCGACGACTCACCGGACGAGTCGCCCGCGCCGCGCATCCTGCGACGGCACGCGCCCGAGCGCAAGTACGGCAAGCGGCAGAAGCCCGACGCGGAGCCCGACGACGCCAAAGACAATGACGACAACATTTCTATCATTTCCAGTAAGTTTCACTGTGGGTCAATTTTTGCATAGTTAAAGTAGAAAATAAATCAACAACCTAAAGCATTATTTACTAAGAAAGATTCATGTTGTAAGTAGCAATATCATCAACGTACAACATAAATTAATTTAATCATACATACATACATTTAAATTAAGTACGAAATTGTTTTTTAAATAATAAAAATCTCGGATATTATGCGATATTGGACTAGATGTTATACCATATTATATACTCCAAATAGGGTCTAGAATCAATGGTTAAAATCCTTCGGGTACGTCCCGGGCACGGTGTATAGATTAGCACCAAAAATTGGGGTCTTACATAAGAGCGTCCGTGGGCTATAGTGGCTTGGGGGGTGACTCGTGATCGTAAGGTACGGAGTTCGTATACCGTTCGTGATCGTATGTACCAATGAGTTTTTCTAACTTAAGTACATTACCCGATGCTCTTACGGTGAAGGAAAAACATCGCGAGGAAACCTGCACATTCGAACAGCTGACTGTGTAAGAGGGAAATTGCACAAAATATCCTTCCTTAAGAGGTCGAAGTGTACCCGAAAGGGCCCGTCTGTAAGATAGAGGAGTCGACATTATATCAGGGGTAGGTATTTTTATGGAGTTTGTAACATTATAAAATGTAACATTTACTGTTTGTCACAGAGAAGTCTTCAAGCAGCACCGTGGAAGGCGAAATTATAGTGAAAGAGGAACCTGATTGGGATGCTTCCAGCATTGAAGAGGAGGAGCGCTCTATCGCTGAAATGTTCCAGCATGAGATGAGCGTCAAGCGCGAGCCGGGGGAGCTGGACATAGACGAAGACGGGCTGGTAATTGATACATTTTAAAGTACCTCTTTATCAATAAATATTCTAAAATCAATTAATCGACTCCCCACAATTTCACAGCGTCAATAAAAGCTGATTCATGTAACAAACAGTTGAGAAAAATCAATTTTTGAATAGCTATAAAAATTGCCAAGATATAAGCCTACAAAGATTCGTTCCTATCTTTTTCTAGCAAAACCGAATTTAACATAGATTTTATATGGCCGTCCTGTTACATGACGTCTCAGTGCCTATCGGATCTCTGTCTAATTGCTATCTAATTAGCAGTTTCAAATGCTTGTATCATCCGTAACTCTTGGCCAATTTTAATTTTAATTACTTTTTGGTGATCTCTATTAAGGATTTAAAAAAATCATGCATATTCCCTATTGGTAACCTCCTATTTTTTTTAGGTTTGGTCAAAATAGACGCTGTCTAGTTTTAAAATGGCTTTATCAATTTAATCTCAAGTCATTAACCATTTCCGCACTAGTCCTTTGTGGGAATTGTGGGTAAGATCCAAAAAGTTGGGCATGCTAACTCACGCAATTAAATTGTCAATGAAACTTTTCCGGAACTTTTTAAACTACGCAGCTTTTTTCGCCTCGGTTGTTTCTATGGTTAACTAAGCTTAACTATGGCCCAACTTTTTGGTCCTCACCCTTCTATGTTTCTTCGCCAATTGTTAGCTAATTTTATAATAATCATATTCTAAGTTGATTAATTTATTTTATAAAGTTGAATGAGGTCGTGTTTGGTGCAGGTGTACAGCCCGCTGGCGTGCGAGCTGTGCGCGGAGGTGTTCACGGTGCCGGCGGCGTGGGTGCGGCACGTGCAGCAGCACGCGCGCTCCGACACGCAGCACGCGCGCAAGCGCAAACACCGCTCCGCCGTGAGTGCTGTCCGAACACATACAGTTCGTTCGCTCAAATACTGTGCATTGCAACCCTTTGAAGTCGCCGAAACCGTCTTCTTTGTACCGATTATGGCGGCACATCAAAGCATGCAAACTATTTTAACGAACGAACTATACACACACAGACAATAGGAATAGAACTTTCTTAAACCTCGTTTTTAGGATTCCCGTACTCGAAGGGTAACCCAAAGGGACCCTATTAATATGCGAACGCTGTCCGTCCGTCCTAAGTTTAAAGAGCTGTATCTTTTGAACCGTATTAGATAGCAGGTTGGTTTTTTTCTTCGGAACAGCACCCACAGTACTCCCCATAACATACCCTCACAATACATGCATATCTCGCGAACTACACTCATCGTATCATTCACAGAACAGACAAAACATTACAGTAGAAGTGTCAATTGGGCGTGTAACGTGTGGCGTAGTTATGCGAAGTTCCGCGCAACCCACCATACTTTTGCCGCGAAAGCTTATTTCGATATTACGATATTTCTAAAATAGGAAATAAATCCAGAAGCATGCCTTATTGTGCTATTTTGGAATGTAAAAACGATAGCCGCACCAAAAACATTTTCCATGGTGGCGTGTTGTTTTTATAAAGAGGCTTCTAAACGGGCCATATTTTCACTGCAATATGTCGCGGGCAACTATTGGTGTCTTTCTCTAACATACTAGTAAGAGAGGGACACCAATACTTGCCGGCCACATATTGCAGTGAAAATATGGCCCGTTTAGAAGCCCCTTAATAGTTTGAGTATTGGCGAGTACAGGTCTGATACTAAGCGAAGCTCATGCCACTTCCATTGTTTTTTCTATTCCGTGGTATCATTCATAATATTGTGTGAACAGAGTGACGACACCGAGGAAACCATGGCTCTGCTGCGCTGCGACCTGTGCCAGAAGCACTTCCCCAACCCGGCCGAGTGGGTGCGCCACATCCAGAGCACGCACACCGAGACAGGTGCGTCTGCACTCACCGTAGCTAGCACTAGAATAAACAAGTCAAACTTCATGGATCAAGACCAAAAAGTTGAACCATAGTTAACCATACAAACAACGAAGGCGAAAAATGTATGGCTAATTTTCGTTTCATAACGGAAAAGTTTCATACTCAACTTTTTGGACCTTAGGGCCCAGCCACACCGGATGCGTACGCGTAAACGTGACGTGCGCGTTCGCTTTCCACTGCGTTGTATAGTGGCATGTCGTATGAGAATTCATAATATACACCGCAGTGGAAAGCGAACGTGCACGTCACGTCTACGCGCACGCATCCGGTGTGGCTGGGCCTTTACCCTCATAACTTCATGTTATGACCAGCAATAAGCTGGATTTATTCTTTTTTAAGAGGAACTATCTTAACATATTCGATTGTCATTTCAGAAGTAGGGCATTTAAAACAAAAACCGGACAATTGCCAACTTAACTTTGGCTCGGAGGGTTCCTTACGTAAACATTTTTTTTCCATGTGTTTTAACTAAAAATTAGCAATTATGGGATTTTTTTCCTTTACTTTTGCTGCAAGACCTTGCTTCTTGTATTTTATGATTCTAAGTCAACAAGAACTACTCTATACATTTACTATTATTCGGCGACACGTTATGTTTTCCATTCTCACTATTTTCCTTGTCTTTAAATTGCTATTTTTCTGATATAGTTTTGAGTTGTCAAATTTCCATTTCGACTTGAGGAGAGCCAAGTATGTTTAAAAAGGCATCTAACATACTTAATATACACAACTGGATATACTGATCAATAATTCAAATAATTTATCTTTATAAATTGTATTTGGAATCAACATGTTATATCAAAAAGGTTCGGATAATGTTTTATTGTAACTAATTATTGTTCAATTAAGTTGTGTTTGACATATCAACATAACTGAAAACTGATTGTTATGTATGTGGCTAATTCTCGACAAGCGTTTCATATTAGTGTTTTCAATCCACGAAGTCCCACACCACTATTTTTTTTTACATTGACGCAAACGTGCAACGTCAATTTAAATGGTGGGGCGCGACGTCGTGGATTGAAAACGCACAACAAACTCCTAGGTCAACTGCTGAGTGTTGCCTTTGTAACAGTAAACCACTTCTGCCTGCTACCTTTTCCACACCACTAACCTTGCTACACTCATGATAATCACTTCAGTTATGTTCTAACCTTTGGCTTTGCTTGTGCCTCGCTTTACTGCACTTGTTTGCGACCAGCAAGCAAAGTATTATGAAACCTAATGTACCACTGGCATTTTTAATATTATCTGGACTGACAGTTTCTATACCGTTTCCGTCCCACATGTAGACCGAAGCTGTCAGTCTTTTAATATTCTAGAGGTCAGTGTAATGTACCCTTTTTAAATGTATCGATGTCGGTTGTCTAGAATTGGCCATGTCAAACAACAGTGCCCCACCCAAACGTCACAATCGTTTCACAGAGGGCGCGCAAGACAAGACTTGCTCGCACTGCAAGAAGACATTCCCGTCTCATGCCTCTATGCTCATTCATATGCGGACGCATACAGGTGAGGTTTCAACCAGAGTATTTATTACCATTTCGAACGCCACACTAGGGAAGATAAGTCCATTTCGACGCATGCCACATACATACGTGAGCCGCGTTCTAGGTGTGTATTACTGACGTTCGAAATAAACGTCAGTAACATACGCGTGTGGAGTATCTACATACATTTTGATATGATACAAAGCGAATACCGGTTTAACCCTTCGTCTGTGTCGTCTCGCATAATATTGTACCCCTCGTCTGTGTGGCTATGACGTCATCGAGTTTAAACGCTCCTAGTTCTTAATTGGTTCCATGTTTGGAACTACTGAATGTTATCTATGGAAGATTGAATTTTTAAGATTCTTCTACAAGCAAATTAGAACCCTATCTTTAAAACATACGGCATAGAATTGCGAAAATAGGCAGAAGTAGTAAGATAAGGATCCTAAACTCACTCCGACGACGGTCTCGTCAGGATCCTAAACAAACAGACGAAGGGTTAATTGCGTAAGCGAGTCTCTTTTGATCAGCAATTTTTTTGTTTTGCATTTAAGTAGTCAAAGTGTTGTTATTTGAATATCTGAAGCTCTCTCGTGTCGATCGATTCGTTAAAATTCGCGACCGTTTCAGGCGAGCGGCCGTTCGTATGCGGCATGTGCAACAAAGGGTTCAACGTGAAGTCCAACCTGCTGCGGCACCTGCGCACGCTGCACGACCAGATCATCAGCCCCGCCTGCGTGGAGTCCGAGGACGAGGCTGGTACTGCAGGCCCGGCCAGTCTGGCCGCCGCAGCGGGCTCGTCGCGCGTGAAGCGCGAGTCCTGAGGCCGCGGGGGCGGGAGGGCGCGCGGCCGCCGCGCCGCGCCCGCAGCGGACTCGCTGCCGAGGAAGCAGAACTACTCGCTCTTCCTCAAGCAGCGGGCCGTGCTCTTCTCCGCTAAGAAGTGGAAGCAGTGAGCGGCCGACCTAGCTCCGAGACCGGTTAACTTCGATCGAACCATCCGCCGCCCGACCTAAGGCTCTACTTTGAAATCAGTAATTCGAACTTCGGATCGCCCCGTCACTTTCTTGCGAATTAGTGACGCGCCGAGAGCAAAAGGGATAGCAATAGACGAAGTTCGGATTACGGATTTCAAAGTAGACCCTCTGATTTTAACGTCGCCGAACGAGCGGTGGGCCGGGTCCTGAATTGACACCGGGAACTTTTTCAAAAGCATACTCCTGTTGCTTTGTTCATTATGACTGAGACACTGAGATAATCAGTTTTTTTGAGAATGGCTAGAGCTACATGGTAATTTCTACATGACACGGTTACAAACAAAATGACAGAATGACGTCACTAGTCCAAAGCGGGCGTAGGAAACCTTGATGTACCCCAAATTTTGTAACCCAAATGTACCTTCAATTATTATTTCTCGGTACATAATAATAAAAAAAAATAGTATGCTTCTGAAACACCTCCATAAGCAGTTCCTTTTGTCAATTGGTCTCCGATGCCCAGATGGGATTATTTTGTGTTGATCAGGGCGACTAGCACAAATTGCCCGAGGCTCGTTTGTCGCTTGATAATCCCTCTTTATCTAGTCTCCAACGAAAAAGATGTACCGAGCGACAACCGACAAAATGCAACTTCTGCTAGTCGTAGCTCGACGATAAAATTTTATCGGCCCGCGATGTTGATCGAAGTGGATACAGAATTAATATAATTTCGTGTCGATATACCGGGTCGAGGATGTTTAGTTTTGATTTCTATTAAGTTATCAAAATTAATAGCAATGTCGCGCCTCTTCTGAACTTTCACTCTTCCCCCCCGCCCTCGGTTACTTCAATTTTATTTCTTAAGTATATTTTTAAGAGTGTATTAAGAGATTTTTCTTAACTGTCCTGATTTCACTTTAAAATAATTACGGTCTAGTCGCATAGCCAGAGCTATCTTGTGATTTCATAATGATTCCGCCTTAATTAGTAAGTCACATAATGATAAATACCAGATACAAATAGGAAATGTCAGTCACTAAAATTCCATTAAATTCATACATAAATTGAGATTAAGTTTATTATAAGTTCGGTCAACCTACAATGATTCCTGTGACAGTAGTATATCGTCATTTCAAACTAATCACAAGCAAGACATAAAAAGATAATGATTATTTTTTTGAACGCCCTTACAAGGCTTGTGCATGTAAATTGTATTTGTGTTAAAGTAAAAAAATACGGTTATTTGTGAGCTGTAATGGGGATCATGTTAGATTGATCGAAAACTATACAAGTGTTTTGTCATTTATCATTTTAGAATTACATTCAGATGAGCATGAGACAACCTATGTCACAACGGCAGCGTTGGCTAATTGACATTCATGAAGACCAAAGCCATTTCGTAGATGTAAGACAATTTTTAAATTAAGGGTTTAGAACCTTATAACTTATTATTTATTTAGCTATAAGTTTCACATTCCAAACGATTTTATTTTTACGTTTTATCTGTAATGAGTACAGACGTTTTATTTCTTTTATCTTTGAATACTCATGTGAGACATGGACATGATTTGACGTGTATTATTTTTTGATGAATGTCAAAATAAACTTTGAAAAGCAAGCGTGTTATTTATTTTCTAAAGAATATTTAACCATTGGGACGACTCGTTCCGTATATCCATATAGCGCCTTGTGACGTATTATCAAACCGCGATTAGAATGGGACTCGGAACTACCGTTAGCACAACAGTACTTATATTTAATAAATATAATCATAAGTCAGTCTATGATATCTTTTGTACTTTAGTGCAGACACTTAGTTGTAGATATTAGATTTTAAAAGTATGCCATACCATAAACGGTCACTCCATATTTCAACTCTATTCTTGGAAAATTCATGTTTTACAAAAAATATTAATATCATATTTGACAAATCTGTCATAAATTTTCACGTTATCGAATAGCTGCATCTATTAAAAAAATTTTTTTTATCAAATATAAATCGTGGTAATAAACGGTCGGTGTCGAGAAATTATCTTCAATGTATTAACATATTTTAATAACAAAAACGAAAGTTCTTCTGAAAACTTAACGTACCCGTATTTAAAATATAATTTATTCATTTGTTCCTGCCAGGTGATGATACAGACAGCTCTGATAATGATGGTGTTGCGAATGTGTATGTACGAGCCTCAGGGTTAGAGTCATTAAAACAAAAAGTTATGGAAATAGATATATTGTGCAGTTTACAAAAACTATCATAATTATAACTGGTTGCAACAATGTAAGAGTTAGAGATCCCGCTCCTGATACTACGGAATACGAAAAATTTCGTCCATTGGCTGTCACTCGCGCACAGCAACGTTGACAGCCGGCTAAGGCGCCCTACAGTAAAGGTCAATGTACGAAATTATTCGTCGTCGTCGGCGTCCGCGCTTTAGTTTTGAAAATACATAATTTTCCTCTGAAATTCCACATTTTTCAATTGAAGATTGTTGCATAAACTGGAACGTTTGGAAACTTAACTTAAAATTAACCATATCATTAAGTCTAGCTGTCTTCTTCCTCAATCTTGGGCGCCAGGTAGTAGCGGATGTGCCCGATGTCTTGGATGCGGTACTCCACCACTAGGGGCACGTCAGCTGACATGGATAGCTGCACCTGGAAATCCAGAAGCACGCATGTGTAGTCAATTGATTAAGTTTAAAGTTTGCTGGTATGCTGAAGATCGTGTTTATCTTGCTTGACAAAGAAATGCCAAGCCACAATAATAATGTAAGTATTAGTTGGTCTGTTCTATCTGCAAGGTCTGCAAGCTTACTGATTGATATAAAATAGGTTCAATCGTTTTATGAACTGGGTTATATGTTATAGGCAGAGGTCGGAATAGGTTGTGCTTATTAACCTAAACTTGATGCATCTTCATTCAATAACGTATTCCCATCTCACTCACGCATGAATGAAGAGTTTAGGAGCCCCGTTGGACAAAGCTATACAAAAATAAAATACAAATAGTTATCATTCAGAAAAAAAAGGAAAGGAAGGTGGAAGGACTACTTGTTCAAAAATCTATAAACTGATTTTGCAGATAAAGATAGTTGAACTTACCTGGGGACTGAGGGATGTGGCCTTCGTGAAGTAGTTCAGGTACTGGCACGCAAACGTGAGGGTGACGGGCTCGTCCATCTCAATGACCACGGCTTCTTCCTCCTTGTCCACGGATGCTGTCTGTGCCAGCTTGATGTTAGCCGAGCCGATGTCTCCCGTTGATGAGAACTTCACACCTGAAACAGAGGTTACATTTTTAGGTTTGATTTGTGTAGACTTATGATGGGTAGTTGGATGGCTTATTTATGAGTAGAGCGGGGCCTCAGCGGGGTTTCAAATCTCATATTTTAGACTTTATTCTAATCTATAAAATGCAAGTGTGTTTTTGTTTATTTCTCCTTCATTTTTAGTGTTATCTAAGTTATCTTACATACACTTCGACCATTTAGGACCTTTTGTGCAATTGCCTGCTTACACACTCGGCTGTTCAAATGTGCAGGTTTCCTCACAATTTTTTTCCTCCAAACTCAAGTTAGAAAAACTCATCGGTATATGCCGATCGCGGGGCGGGGGTACGAAATCAATACCTTCAATTCAATTCAATTCAAATGTTTTTATTTGCATAAACAAGGGTACAAAAAGGTGTAACACAATAAGCAGTTCCATTCCTTGTTTTACCATAATATGGCGTACAAATATTTTATGATTAATAAATTAAGTAATGCATAGGTGCAGCTTAAAATATTTACAAAAATTAATTCAATGTCAACTAAAAATAATAATAATTTAAAAAATAGCGATTATATACAGGAATTGTAACGAAGTTAATAAATTAAATAAATAACATGATTTCACAGTACTCATAATTTACAATTTGAGATGAAGTCATCAACGGAGTAGTAACTATTTTCAACCAGGTGATTAAACAATTTTTTTTTAAACATATTAAATGGTAGTTCCTTAAAACTATCGGTTAGCGTGTTGAATATTTGTATTGCCATTCCGTAAACGTTCTTTCTAACAAGAGCTAGGTTCGTTTTGGGCATAAACAATTTATTCCTATATGCCCCTCGCCTTGATTTTTTTGTAACGGTTTTAAAAAGGGATTGATGTTTCCTAACAAAAACACACATTTCAAGAATGTACATTGCTGGCAATGTTAACAACTTTCTATTTTGGAAAAGTGGTTTACAACTTTCTCGGAAGTCTGCCCCTGTTATTGCCCTAATACATTTCTTTTGTATTTTAAAAATTATATCTACATCCACCGAGTTTCCCCACAGAATAATGCCATATCTTAAAAGGGATGCTACGTAGCCATGATATGCTGACATAGCTGCTGCTTCTGAAACTACATTGCGAATACGGTGTAATACATATATAAATCGATCGAGTTTAATGCGTAGGTTATCAATGTGAGGCTTCCAGTTGCAAAAACAATCTATAGTTATACCTAGAAATGAGGTTGACTTTACTTCTTCTACATTTGAACCTTGGTATTTAATATCTAGTGAAACACGTTTACTTTTGTATGTTTGAAATTGCATAATTTTCGTCTTACTTAGATTAATTTCTAAATTATTGTTATCTAGCCAAATAATTATTTCTTCTAAAGCCTTATTAATTTTTGCTTCAAATGAAAAGGTATCATTACATCTTATGAGTAGGGTAGTATCATCAGCAAAAAGGATACAATTGTGATCCGTGGCCTTCGGTAGATCGTTTATGTATAACAAAAACAATAATGGGCCCAGAATACTGCCTTGTGGCACTCCAAATCGGTTGGGCTTGTAGCTTGATGTAAAGGTTATTTTATCATTACCAATCAATTTAGTGATTTCCACGCATTGTTCCCTATTTTTGAGATAGCTGGCAAACCAATCGAATGCTGGACCTCGTACTCCGTATCTATATAATTTGTTCAATAAAATGTCATGGTCCACAAAATCAAATGCTTTACTCATATCGAGTAAAACTGCGACTATTGGAACTTGTTTGTCTAGACTTTCCGTAACCTGCTTCACCAGATGACCACATGCCAAAGTCGTAGAACTATTCTTCCTGAATCCGAATTGGTCATTGCTAAGAATTTCATGTTTTGTCATAAAGTCTAACAACTTGTCATGCATTATTTTCTCAAAGATTTTCGAGATAACTGGTATTAAGGTGATAGGTCGGTAGTTCTTTAAATCTGATATAGAGCCCTTTTTATGTAAAGGCTTGATTATGGAATATTTTAATCGTTTCGGAAAATTACCCTGCAAGAAAGATACATTCATTATATGACTTAAAGGCACTGATAATGCACTAGCGCATAATTTTAAAACTTTAGTACATATACCATCATAACCTGTAGCTTTTGTGTTGTTTAAACTTTTTATTGCCTTAGTAATGTCATGTGCGCTTACTGGAGACAAGAATAAACTATTTCTATTTTGTAGTATGTTACAACAGTACGATTTCATTTGTTGTTGGATTGATTTATTTGTACTTTCAATAAAGAAACTATTAAATTTTTCAGCTATTAATTCAGGATTTATTATTTCCTTAGATTCAATTATAATTTTATTAATTTCATTGTTATTAAATTTAATGTCACAGTTATTTTTTATTATTTGCCATGATGTCCGACATGTGTTTTTCGAATTCTTAATGAGCCGGCTATTTGATATTTGTCTAGCTTTATAAAGACATTTCTTTAAAAGTCTTGTGTATGTTTTATACTTTTTTAGATGTTCTATATTTTCTTTAAATTTACTTGCTATTCTATAAAGATTTCTCTTATTTACACAGCATCGTTTTATCCCTTTGGTAAGCCATTTGTTCATAATGGGTTTAATACATTTTTTTACTTTAATTAAAGGAAAACATAAATTGTAGAATAAGCTAATGAGGTCATGAAACTCATCATACGCCGAATCTGTGTCCATCGCATTAATGACCTGGTTGAATGATAAAGCGGACATACATTCCGAAAATTTTCTTAAATTATCCTGACCGAAATCTCTTAATGTTTCATGCCAAAACCGAGGTTTATTTTCAACGGTTTTTCTTTTTTTATTATTAATTAATTTGTCCATCTGCCAGCAGCCTACAGGCTATAATCAGATCTGTGAAATGTGAATAAATTTGGGGGATGTCACATCCAGTGATGTATCATCCTTGTTTGGGTGTCAAATAGAAGCAAGGCGCTTCCTTCTTAGCCGAAATTTAGATTTTGTAGTATCAGTGAGCTCAGTGGCTAATTTATTGGTGTGGTGTTCCAGTCGTATTTTGTACTTTCTACAAAATGTTTCTATTTCTTCTTTAACTGATGGCATTTCCAGGTGTTCGTGGACTTCTGTATTCTTTATGAACCATGGTGCATTACTTATTACTTTAAGGGCATTATTCTGAAAACGTTGTAATATTTCAATATTTGAGTGACTTGCTGATCCCCACAGCTGGATTCCATAAGTCCAGATCGGTTTAATTATGGATTTGTAGATAAGTAATTTGTTTGTAGTGCTTAGAGACGACTGTCTTCCTATAAGCCAATAAATATCTTTCAGTTTTCTATTTGCTTGGTCTCTCTTAGCTTTGATGTGGTCCCTCCATACAAGTCTTCTATCTAGATGTACTCCAAGATACTTTATGGTAGTTTGGTGCGGCAGGATTGTTTCACCCAATTTTACAGGTGGGCAGTTTCCTTTTCGGAGTGTAAAGGTTATGTGGTTCGACTTCGCAGCACTTACTCTGATCCTCCATTTGTTTAGCCAATTTTGGACTTTGTCAAGGTGTTTTTGTAGCTTTTTAGTGGCTTCTTCTGACCAGACACTAGAAGCAATAAGTGCGGTATCGTCGGCGTATGTGGCGATCAAGATCTCCTCTGACTGCGGGATGTCTGCGGTGAAAATTGTGTAAAGAATAGGGCCAAGGACGGATCCTTGAGGGACTCCAGCATGTATTTCTTTAAAAGGTGAGCGGCAGTCCCTAAATTGTACCTGGAATACCCTTTCACTTATGTAAGATTTGAGCAACATAAATATTGTGTTTGGCAGGTTATTCTTAAGCTTAAATAATAGCCCCTTATGCCAGACTCGGTCAAATGCCTGTTGTACATCCAGGAAAACTGCCGAGGCGTATTCTTTCCTTTCTAGCGACTGCCGCACTTTTTGAGCTACTCTATGTACTTGCTCGATGGTGGAGTGATTTGCGCGGAAGCCGAACTGATGATCTGGAATAATTTTCTCTTCTTTTAGGATCGGAATCATACGTATTAATATTATTTTCTCGAGCAGCTTTGCGAGTACCGGCAACAGGCTAATCGGTCGATAGGATGTGACTTCATTCGCAGGTTTTCCTGGTTTAGCCACCATGTTTATAACGGAGACTTTCCATAGTATCGGGAAGTGCTGTAGTCTCAAAACAGCGTTAAATAGGACTGTTATAAATAAAATTCCTTTCTTAGGCAACTTTTGAAGTATTTCGGCTGTGATAAGATCAAATCCCGGTGCTTTTTTGAGCTTGAGCTGACGAATTTCTTTTTGGATTTCCCCGGGTGAGACTGATTTTATGGGTAAAGATAACTGCTGGGCACTGTTGATTGTGTTTTCCAAGTCTATCGTGGGCAGATTTATGACTGGATCGTTAGGTTGAAATACATCCGAAAGAAATTCTGCAAATATTTCCGCCTTCTCCTTGGAGCTTCTTGCCCACCGACCATCGCTCAGTTTAAGTGGGGGTACTGGTTCTTTAGGCCTTTTCATGGATTTCGTTAATTTCCATAGCGAGTAGTCGTCATTTTTTCCAGCTGACAGGGATTCCAGTCTTGCCTGTAGTGTTTTGTTTTCGATTTCTTTTATAAGGTTCTTTAGATCTTTTTGAGCTTTATTTAGAGCTTTTTTGTCAGTCGGATGTCTACTCTGATGCCATTGCCGCCTTAGCTTTCTTTTCTCCATGATCTTTTGTTTCACTAGTACAGTACAGTCTTTGCTTTTAGGATTAGGTGACAAAACAGGTGTGGATTTCCATGCTGCAACCTGTATAAGGTTCGTTATATATTTGGTAGCATTGTCTAATTCATCCTCTGTTTTGAGTGAGACACGTAGATCCACGTGTCCCTCAATGTAGTCGCTGAAAGCTGTCCAATCAGTTTTATAGTTGTACAGGGCTTCTTTAGGTTCTACGTGGATGATGGTTGAGCTGACAGTGCAAATAACAGGTGTGTGGTCTGAGGCGCCATCCAGACTGGTTTCAGCCTTTGTATACATGTCAGATATACCTTTTGTAACAAAGAAATCTATAAGGTCTGGTTTTTTACATGGATCAGCTGGCCAGTAGGTGGGTTCGCCTGTAGAGATGACATCCAGACCAAGATGGTCTATACATTTTTTTAATTCACGTCCTCTGGTTGTGGTTAGTCGTGAGCCCCAGAAAGTATGTTTGGCGTTCCAGTCACCTCCTGATATGAATCTTCCTCCCAGGGACCGGAAGTGTTCGTTGAATTTGTGTTCATCGATACGATGCTTTGGAGGACAATATACCGCCGCAATGAGTAGTGTTCCCATCCAGTCCTTTACGGATACTATCGCTGATTGTAAATAATCATGATTTTTGCCAGGAATAGAATGATGTTTGATGTTTTCCTTGACAACTATGGCTGCACCTGCATGCGATGTACCGTCAGGATGATTAGAATAATATATTCTATAGCCCTTAATGTTCACTATTTTGCGGTCAATGAGGTGGGTCTCAGATAGTAACAATATATCTATTTTATTGTGGTACAAAAACAGTTCAACATCTTGCTTATTTGAGGACAAGCCATTTATGTTCCAGAGAGCTATCTTCAAAAATTTCATTTTGGAAGTCGAGCTATGAGGGTTGTTATGAGTCCCACTAGGGCCCCTATCTGTTGTATAAGTGTGTTCATTTTTTCTGTTTGATTTCTTAATAATTCTTCCAAATTTTGTGTTGTTTTGTTCTGATCGTGTGATGGCATATCTTTGACTGCTTCAGCATAGTTTAGGCATGGTTTGGTTAGTTGTTTAGTGACATCTTGATTGTTCTGCGAAGGCTGAGTTTGCTTATGACAGATTGTTGGGAACTCTTGTTGAGAAAGTTGAAATTCCTGCGATGGTCGATCTTCTCTTGTGCTCCTTGCTTGCGATCTCCAAGCCATGGATTTTTGATGTGCAGCCTTCTTTCTAGACCAGATCTCTTTGTACACCTCACATCCTTTATAGTTTGCTGGGTGGCTACCAAAGCAAAGCGCACACGTAGCCGGGGTGTTTCTGTCGTTCTTGGGACAGTCTGTCGTTTTATGGCCTTCACCACACTTAACGCATCTTGAAGGGCGCATACAGTAATTTTTGGTATGTCCATATTGCTGGCATTGGGTACATTGGACAATTTCATGTTTCCTCTTTGGATCCTCAATGGTCACTTTTGTGTTAAAAATATATTGTATATTTTTCACTTCTTTGTTATTTGCTCTTGGTTCCATATTAACGAAAAATGTGTTAAGAGGTGTTTTAGTTAATCTCTGCCTCGCACAGATAATTTCTCCTCTCACTTTATTTCCTGTTTTTTCAATTTCTTTTATGATTTCTTCTTTTGGGGTGGTGTGGTGAAGATGTTTGATAACAATTCTGTAGGGCTGGTTATCCTTACTGTTGAAGGTGTGCCCTATTAGCCCATTGCTTCTCATATGTTCCATCATCAGTTTGTAAGCTTCTGTTGTACGTGCTATAACTTTGAGTTGGCTTCTATTAACTACTTTGTAGGAATATGTATCACTCGCTGTAACTTGGTTAAGCAGTTCAGTTAGTTTGAACATATCATCTATTCCATATAGGATTATCGGGGGTGGTTTTGGAACGTTTTGGGTACTTTCTCGGGTAGTTTGGGATTCTCCAGCATCTGCAGGGTCTAATGTTAAGATGGAGAATCTGTTGCTGGTTTGAACTGGATTTGTATTTTTCATGTTATGTTGGGCTCCTACAGAAGTGTTCTTTAGGGTACCCGGATCGGTTTTAGTCTTTTTCTGTTCTCTAGAATTTGGCGAGTTTGATTCTGCTGGTCTATCTCTTTTTCTTATTACGGGTTTTCTTTGCCAAGGTGGGATGTTTTCAGATGTGGCTTTAGTTGGCTTATTTTTGGTGTCATTTTCAGCATTTGTTGCTTGTGATAAAAGGTCACTAGTTGATGCGGATCTGGGTTTGGACACAAAGAGACCCCTGTGGAACACTTGTTGTGTAAGTGTTTTTGTTGTTGCATTGTTCTGGTCATCCATTTGTATAGCACAATTTGGACCATTTATTTTATACCACTGGCAACATTATTGAGAAAAATGCAAGTGGGTAGTTTGAAGTTCTCATCTTATGTGAGTAGTTTTGAGGGTAGGTATTTATTCCCTGAATGCGATAGTTGTCACTTGCGATTTATAATCACTGAATTCTAGTTGTTTCTACTAAATTTTGTTGAAATAACACTATCACAGTCGAGTCAGGTGATAATAAACACTTTTATAATGCTTTTAAACAAAATTTCACAGTATTTTACAAGTTAACAAAATATCTTCAAGAGCACAGTTGAACACTCATGACAGATCTGACAGGTCTCAACGGTTTTTCTAATATTTAAATTACATGTTAGCGTTTGACCCGTCTCGTGATCTGACAGCGCTAGAAAATGAATTCGGGGCATACTGTTTGCTATATTACTTGCGATTAAATCGATGCACGAGTATTTTCGCGTAGGGGAAACAATATGATTCTTAAGGTTATAATTAGACAGGATTGACACTAATTCTTTTTTCAATTTATTCTCCTTCAAAAAATCTATATTCCAGTCCCCACAAATGCAAACGTGCTTAGCTTTATTGGCGGTATTTTTTTTTAGTAATTGGTCGAGTAAATTAAAAAAGACGTTTACATTTGATGCCGGTGTTCTATATACACAGATCACAATTAAATTATAGACCGGAATTTCCAGGCCACACACCTCGAAATCATATTTTTGAGTAAATGAGTTAACCTTATGATCACAAGTCAACCTCCTAGGCCACTAGACCATTGAAACTGTACTTGTAGTGTTAGAAATGAAACATGATGTCATGGGATTATTTACCACATCTGTAATTATATTGTACCAGTGAAATTGACATACCCTCCTTTGTGCACGATATAACCATGGACTCTCCAAATTGTGACAGATCGCGGCAGATTCTTGCGAACTCGCCACTGGGCAGACGAATGGTGCAACTGTACTCAGTCTCAGGAATACCTGTGAAGATTTAATTATTATGTGAATGCTTAGAGTGAATTACTGTTATTTTATTTTACTAAACAAGTGAGTTGGTTTAACCAGTAAGTTTCAGAGTTAATAACTTACCTAAATGTTCTAAATCCAAATTCATGAGTTTCATTTCATAATCAGACACTTTTTCTTGGTTAGGGCTCTCAAACACGAAAGTGACAGTGTCGGCATTGTCCTGCGCTTTCATGGTCACTGTGTCCTTGTCACCCGCACACTTCAGGATTTTTGACATACTGTTGATAAGTAATACATTAAATTTAAAAAATCTGTAGTGATTATCTATTTTAAATTGTCTCGAATGCCCCTCCACTAATCTACCAATGAAATATCCACATAACTATCAGCATAATATGAACAAATAAGAGGGGCATTCTGTTTAAAATTAAACAATCTCTATCAAAGGATAACTTACTAAATCAGATTACTAATACACAGTAAACAACATTAATAACAAAAAAAAATGCATCAAAACTACCAAAACCACTAAAATACCAATTTAATTTAATAAAAAAAAAACCTGTAAGACTAACTGAAAAAATAACAAAAAACCTATAAGACAATAACTGAAAAAATAACAAATTATAATTACAATGATGCTGAATGATTTCAATTGAATAGAATTTAAGAAACAATTCAAATATGATTATGGATGATAAAACTATAATTTCAATGCTCATTATCACTTGATTGACTTACCTGCCCAAATTCATGCCCATAGAGATGTTCCGGTCACATCTGTATTTGTCAAACCCATCAGCCCTGAGTGTGAGTGACACCAATGACACGTGAGAGTTGTCCATAGCCTAGAGATAACATACACAATAATATGCGATTCATATTGTATTAGGTTATAATCCAAGTACTATGCAATAACATGCGTGGACAAGGATATGCATATCAGCTTTGAGGTGCTACAAATATATAAATGAGGGAGGGAACATGGCTGATTGAAAAATGACCAGCTTTTACCATTGATTTATTTTAATTACTGACGATACTTTCACTTACTTAACATCACTACATAGTATAAAACAAAGTCGTTTCCCGCTGTCTGTCTGTCTGTCCCTATGTATGCTTAATTGCTTAGATGTTTAAAACTACGCAACGGATTTTGATGCGGTATTTTTTAATAAATAGAATAATTCAAGAGGAAGGTTTATATGTATAATAAATGCTGGTTTATTGTACGGGTGTTACAGAAAACTCAAATAAACCGAAGCAAAGCGAGGGCGGGTCGCTAGTTGGTCATAAATCAAATCATACATGAACTGGCATTTATTCATTTTATTTTTAATAATAAAAAACTGACTTTAAGCACACATTATTCAGACCAGACTAATGACATTCTAATGTTTACAGAATGCTACATTGAAAAATAATTAGCATAAAATTGGCAAGTGCTAAGTTGACAAAAACATGTCTAAATTAGTTTCGCTGATCTCAGTAATTTTAGGTTATCTATTATTCATGGAGCAAAATGAAAAATTCATACCTGTAATTGGATTCCATTGTCGTCGCAATCAAACGTGGCCTGAGTAAGTAGATCTTTGATGGCTTCCAACACCTTCTTAAGGATCGAGCTCCGGAGTAAACGTGCCTCGAACATTGTTACTTATCTGTTACAATAAAACAACATACGATAAGTAGACGAATCACACAACAATCTATAAGGATATGGAAATGCTCTCAAGATTTACTGACTTAGTAACAAAGGAAACGGCATGAGATATCCTGATATCGAGTAAGTAACGGCTCTTTGCCAAGCTTTACTAATGCAAGAAATTCAATTGCAAATGCATCTAGATTCCAAATAACAATGATAATGCGCAACTCGATACTTACGTTTTTTATAAATTTAACGGCTTCAAGACTAAACACAAATGCCTAAATAAAATAAACGACGCTAGGAAGAAGCTAACCGCACGTAACAGAATGACAGCTGAAGCCGGTGGAGGGAAAAAAAGGCGCGAAACGATAGCGAATCGCTATATCTGTCAAATTTATGTGCGTTTTAAAACGAAACTCGAATGCACTAAGGCCTAGTGTAAAGGATGTAACATTAATTATGCAAAGTTCGTGATTACAACGAAGCAAAACCGCGATTCGCATCCCAAACCGTAACTAAGTTGCTTATAAATTATAATGAATATAAATATTATAGAACCAATAAAATCAATATTAGTGATCGCCGTTTATTAATGCTAGATCATGACTTATTGTTAGGCATACCGCCGCCTGTTTAACAATCGACAAGTAAAGCATATTTGTCAGATAAATTTAGCCCTTTCTCTTTCTTACACTTAAGAATAGACAAGGAGAGAGCCAAATTATGTGGTAGATACATTTACTCGTCGATTGTGAAACAGGCCCTTAGATGTTTAGCTTTTGCCCGCGATTCCGTTCGCGTAAAGTCTTTTATCGCTATTCTCACGCGAACTCTTTTTTTTCAGGATTAAATGAACTCCGTCTTTCACTGGGCAAAATATCTATAGCAAATTTCACGATGATCTATTGATGCGTTGAACCTTAAAACGGAACAAACAAAACAACCTTTCGCATTTATAATATTAGTTAGGATAAGGATAAGGATGTAAGTAAGAATGTTGGTTTAATAGAACCTATTAAAGTAGTAAAATCATTTATAAATAAAAGTCCATTATTTATTTTCCACTTTAAACTTAATAACAACCATGTTTGACACCCCAAGAAACGCATAACAGAATATACACATTTGTACAGTCGAGCTCATAAATATGTAAACACATTAGTACCTTGTCTATTTAATGTCATGTTTAATCTGCCATACATGAATTGTCACAGCGATTAAAGTGACAAGGTACTAAACTGTACCTACACATATTTATGAACTCAACTGTACATCAATGTCTCCATATATTTAAAAAATCAATCTTTAGCTCAGCATGACAACTTAACCACTTGTTCCTGGCCAGGATAAGGTGGTAAATTTAATTTATATTTCTCAATGATCCCAGGAGGCAGAAACCTTCCACCCAAATAATGTTTGGCTCCTTGTATGTGTTGAGGTTTTGCACAGTTCTTAGGTGCAGACAGGGATATCAGCAGGCTTGGCTTCAAAGCACACTCTGAGCCTGGTCCAGATTCTACATCCCATCCACTAGGAATGTCCACACTAAAAAATAGAAATGTATATTTTCAGATTCAACCAGCTTCAGTTTTACAACAATCAGTTACAAAAATGATGGCTAATAAAATACAAAGATATGCATTAGTTGTAAATTATCATTTTGTAAATTATTTATTACCTGCAAACTGGCAACCCTCCTTCAATCAGAGCATTTAAGGCAGGCTTGAGTTGATCTCTCACAGGTGGTTTAAAACTAAACCCAAACAGTGCATCTACAAGCACTTTGTAACTATTCTTTAAATCTTTTGGTGGTGGTATGTCATCTACAATTTGGACACCAAAACTTTTGCACTGAGATAAAAGGTTTTCATACAGAGGTTTGGGAGTGCGTTTTGGGTAGTGGATAGATACGTTGTACCCAAATAGTGTCATATGACGGGCTGCCACCAACCCATCTCCTCCATTGTTGCCAGGACCACAGATTATTAGAGCAGATTTATAACTGTAATAAAACATTAATTGAAATGAAATTAGCTGTCTGATTTTACCACTCTATTTCTTAATATCTACTTAAAAAGAATTAGCAACCCACCCCCACTTCGCTTCAGTTTAAGTAAGTTTACTGTAACACCCATACAGTACACAAACCAGAATATATTATAGTATACATAAAAACCTTCCATGATATTTTATCTAATTAAAAAGGGATGGTGAAAACCACATCAAAATACGCTGCGTGGTTTAGGAGTAAGCAAATAAAGAAGACACACCATATAATGAGAAATTGTTAATGCTATGTAAATAAACAAGTTTAAAAAAATACTGCCTTACTTGTCAGGCGGATAGACCTTAGCCACTGCAGTCGCCACGCTCAGGCCAGCCAGCTCCATGAGCTGATCAACACTATATTTATATTCATTGAATAAATCTTCGTCCAACGCAACAGCTTCTGCCTGTGTCAAGTACTTAAACTGACCGGTGCTACAATTGTTACCCTGCATTATGTTACCCCAAACGTGGGTGGCACGTAACTGAAACTTTCAATGAATCAAAATTGGCAAACAATGTTAACTTTAATGTCAGGTTTTATATAGCTTCAAACATTACAGATTTATCATTAATAAAACTGTCTTTACTTGTTAAGTAGAGTGACTCACCAACAGACCACTTCTAATGAATCGGAGAAATAGCATTTATCTATATTTTCCTGCGGTAAATTTATTTACGAATAATTCGTCGTAAAACTGATAGATAAACAACAATGTTATCATGCCAATTTTGACAGTGCTGAACTATTTGAGGTCACCTGTAAAACACTAAGCAAATTATGATATGAAATTAAAATCAAAATAATTTTAATTCTAATTTCATGAAAGTCAACGAAGTATATTTTGTTATTATAAAATATTTACACAGATATCGAGCGACGGCAATGAATACAAATGTGTTTCCAAACGGAAAACAATTGACAGATTTCTAATGTCAATTTTCCCAATCAACCGTCACAAAAATGGCTGCGCTCAGAGTATTTAGCCGTAATTTGCCATATTTACGACAACAGTTTTCCGCTTTGTTAGGAAACACTTCACCCTCAGTCAAATTTATTTGCGTGGTAGTAGTTATAGGATATGTGTTATCGTTTTCCGAGGACGTCGTGAACGTCTTGAGTGTAACTCCAGGATACTTGTTGCCACCTTCTTTTCAATTGTGGTCTACTTTTACATTTTGGTTTCTCGAGATACATTTATGGGAGGTGGTAATAGATATAGTGACTGTGGGGCTGTGTGGCAAGTTGATAGAGCCGCTATGGGGTCAAATAGAGATGATGAAGTTCTTTTTCCTGACGAACTTTGGAGTGGCTTTTTTGACGACGTTTTACTATTTGGTAATCTTTGCGTGCACGGGGCAGACCTCGTACCTGTTTGACATACATGTGCACGGCCTAGCCGGGTACCTGGCTGCGGTGAGTGTAGCGGTAAAGCAGATATTGCCTGATCATCTGCTCGTTAAAACGCCTTTAGGTATGATATATGTTTATTTTTTAATATTACGTTAGGAGTGATAATAATTTTTATTTAAATGTTTTTTTAGCGCAGATTGTGTGTTGTGGAACAGTAAACTCTCTAACTGTACTGGTGAACTACTTTACATATCTTAACATAAACAGCTTGTTCTATAATCATTCTCAATTTTCAGGCAAGTTAACAAACAGATCTCTGCCTCTGCTGTTGCTGATAGTGGCTATAATCCTGTGGGCGGTGGGGGCCCTGGAAGGCACATACCCGTGCATGTGGGGCAGCGGCACCATTCTGTCATGGATGTACCTTCGTTTCTGGCAGAGGCACAGCAGTGGCACCCGCGGAGACATGGCTGATAATTTCAGTTTTGACAAGTGAGTATGCTCTAAGAGTATGTCTTTCTAAATTCCTATGTGATTGTGTCGGACTGAAATGAAGAATCAATAAGTAAGTATAAGTTATTTCATTTCATTTCAATGAAACAACATGTATATTTGGTTGATTCATCTAGATAAACCAGGCAACCCACATGGATTTCCCTATTTATTTCCTCTAATTACTCGGACATATGTCACATCCATTCAAAATTTGCCAAAATTGCACATTTATTTTTAAATAAGTTAGGTAGTGCTTACATCTGATATTCTTTATTTGAATAAAAATGCAAATTGGTAACCGCCATGGATTTGATAATGTTATAAGTTTGAGTATGGGTCTTCATGATAAAGTGCCTTATTGTATTTTTGCCAGAGTGGTTCTGATTAGGTTGTGTGTTTATTAGTTCATGTCACAACATGCTAAAAAAAAACATTTATACAGTAAATTGACCACATCTGTAATATGGAGTGAATATACTAGTAGAGAAGAAGAAGATACTAGTGCTTCAGAGAGGACCATCATTGCAGAGAGAAAGTGCCGCAAGAAACTCCAGCAGGTCATTTTCACTCCGCGTCCTGGTGCTGCTGAATGCGCTCCTGGCGTCCGTGCTGGGATGTGATGTTTGCATGGCGATGGGCAACATTGCGCTGTGAATGTCTGAGATTTTGTAAGATGATGGATGATAGGCCTTCCAGTATTACATAATGACAATTGTTATTTTTCAATTTTGATTTGTTTTCTTTTTTCTTTTTTGTGTTTTTTGTAATAAGTTAAAGTTTCTTGTGTATTGGTTCCAACCGTAATGCCATATAAAATACATTTATTATTATTTATTTTATCAGGCTGCAGTTGCACCAACTGATAGATGCCTGTATTCAGCTGTTCCTTGATCAAGTGTTCTTTGTACTGCTTATGTGTTGGTCAAATCGGTTTTTAAAAGTGATTGACGTTCAGTGCTGAGACTACTTGTTCCGGCAGTTTGTTCCATGCTTTCACTACTCTGTTACATAAAAAGTGTCTGCGACGATTTTTGTGTAAAGAGTAAATAATATATCTTTTTTCAATTATAAAATACAATAATTCTTAAAAGTAAGTTACATTACAAGGTAATAAAGTATAATAAATAATTAATTTTAAAACTAATATAAATAAAATCATTACAAATGTAAGGTCAATAAAATTAAATTAAAAATAATGAATGAGGAGAACAACATTACAAGGTCTTCAGGAACGATAATTAAACTAAATAATTGGAAAACAGGTCCTTGAAAGCGTGAAGTGTGATTCCATTTGAGTTTTTTCAGTTCCAGTTTCATAAAATACAGTTTGATAAGAATAGGCATTTAGAATCCGCGGTGCATCATATTGGAAACTAAATCATTATACTATGTTTTTGTTGTGAGTAAATGTTTTGTCATTGCTAGAAGTCCCAACAAGAAATAATATTTTACGTAACACCTGGCCGTAATGTGAGTTTTATCGCACGCTGCGCGCACGGTAAAACTCGCATTGTGGCCAAGTGAAGACGTAAAATTGTGTACTCATCACGGGCAGTAAAAAAGAAAGCCCTCTATCGCATATTTACAACCCTCGCCTACGGCTCGGGTCTCAAATACCTGCGATTTCGGGCTTTCTTTCTTTTACAGCCCTTGTTAAGTAATGTACTATTTGTTATGTGCTTTAAATAGTAATTTCATGATTACCACCAATATCTACATGTTACTGCTTTTCATCTGTCAAATGATTGCCCATATGTCATAATTATTAAGCAATACACTTTCTTTGCCAGGAATTCCCTGAACAAGTGCATTTTGTATTGGATTCAGCAAATCTTGTCTAGATGTGTTAAGGCCTTTGTATTTTCCTTGTGCAATTAATCATACAAATACTGTAGTATGCCGTATTCTTAATCATACACACATTATTATAATAATACAGCTAGTATTATTATAATATCCGCGCCCGGCGCCACCCGGTTGTATTTTTTTTTTCGTACAAACCTTAATGAAATATACTTTACATCCTATTCTCAGACCTACTGAATATACACACAAAATTTCATATGCATTTCGTTCGTGGGAGTTTTGTTACAAACACTGTGACAAGAGAATTTTATATATTAGATGTAGACATATCTGATGCTCACGTTTTACTGTAATCATGCAGTCAGTTGTCATGCAATTAATCAATAGTAGGTAGGTAAGTCCTACTGCCTAACTAACATATTATAGACATTTTCTAACTAGAATGTCTCTCTTTGTTAGTCCGTTAGACATAAACTAAACCTTGATACAACCATCATGTCATTTTTAACACATGTACTGTTTTCGTTTGATCTAAATGCTTTGAAACAACATACAGATCTAGGTGTTAAATCAATAGTCTTCTTTATTGTTTGTTTTGTGTCATTCTGTTTGCGTTTTATATTTGTTTGTTTTGGTTTAGTGCAGCTCTGACTAACATTATGTCCACGATATTATCCTTTGTCGCACTCTTATTGTTAGTAGTTTATGGTAATTCTGCTTTAATTTGTGTCAATACATTTGTTTATTGACTGCCATAGTCTTACACCCGTATTCACAAACAATACTTAAGGGATCCTTCACTGAGTAAACGCACTGCGTTCAATACAGCTTTGTGATTGGTCCTTTTTGACCGACCTTTTGTTTATGAGACGATTTGAACCACCCTGTGCGTTCGTGAGCACTGTGAGACCTCATAGTGACGTTTGTGAATACGGGTATTAGAGTCAACTCAGTGGATATTCCTTTGTTTGACGGTAACTTGAGAACCATTGATCCAATGCTCATTAAATGTGGCACAATTCAAACTGAACACAATTGCTAAGTTCAAACAAGAGCTGGATTAGCCGAGGAGTTATTATTATTGCAGAGTTAAGATGGGCTTTTATTGGCAGCCCTTTTTTAAAGCTCACCCGTTGCGGCCAGGAATTTCCAGATGCTTTGAGCAGTGAGGAATTATATCTCTTGTGGCTCTAGGTAGATTCTTATGTTGCGCATTAGTGGTCTGCATGAGCAGAGAATGTGCATTGATCTCTCCTCTGTCTCCTGACAGAATCAGAATATACATGTGGCATCTTGTTTCATACTCTATAGAAACAGGTGTCTTGTCTGTTCAGGGTGATGTATATTTGGCATAACATATTTAGTATAAATATTGTTTTGACGAATGTTGACATTGTAGAAAACATATTTGATATTGATAAATATCCAAATGATTGTTTGGTCGATTTTTGAACAGCTTATTGAATTCGTGTAGTATAATAGTCATATTGCATATTTTTGTTTAGCGTAATGGAAGGGAGGGAGCGCGAGCAACATGAGTCAGGGTAGAAGCAATTCGAATTGGTTTGGATGTTTTTAGGGTTCCATACCAAAATGGTAAAAAAGGAACCCTTATGGTGAATCTTCGTTATCTGTCTGTCTGTCTATGTGTCACAGGAGGTTTTCTTAGCAACTACAAATGCTATCAACTTGAAATTTGGTATGGTTGTACAACTTGCTTGTTTTTAGTAAAAAAAAATATGAAATTAATTTTATAAATAATTGAAAAGGGATCTAGAATGGGGGGTTGAAAAATGAAATTGGTTTGATTATGGTATAATATTATTAATGGGGTGTCATATGAAAGAGCTTAATCTGCACATTTTCAAACTAATTTTTTTTAATTTCCTTTGATGTACTTTTTGATTTATAGCCCAAAATGTACAAAAATCAAACAATCTGAAAAAATCCTGCGGATAGATAATTACTTATATTGTATGGGAAAAATAAACTGAAGTGTTCATTATATGTACAGTTTTTGAAGAATAACAAAAAAACCTTTAAAAAATCTGTATTAAAGTTTAGGCTAATCAAAATGGACCTCTTATTAAATAGAAAATAAAGTTTATGATTTTTTATTTTTATTTTGCGGTTACCAAGCATATTATCATAAATACGGAACCGTCGGTGCGCTCGTCCGACTCGCCCTTGACCGGTGTGTTGCGCATGTTCCAGCTTCTTCCCGACGGTGCTGCAGCCCGTGGTGCGCGGCGTGCTGGGCCCGCCGCACCGCTGCCTGGTGCGCGTGGGGCTGTGCGCGCCGAGCCAGCGCCGCGTGCACCTGGCCATGAGCCCGCGCGGCGTCACCATCTCCATGCCGGGCGTCGAGCCGCAGGACATGGAGCGCCGGCGGTATGTTTCATTTTATACCTAGCTTTTCAGTTTTTCTTAAATGAAGCTATGAAAGATTTGCATAGATTTTGGATTTGGAAAAACTTGAGATTTATGAGTTATTAGCTTCTGCCCGCGACTTCGTCAACGTAGATTTCTACTATCGTTATTCCCTGGAGAACTTCTAAATTTCCGGGATGAAAAGTAGCCTTTGTGTTAATCCAGGGTACAAGATATCTCCATTTCAAAATTTCATCCAAATCCGTCCAGCCGTCACACACAAACTTTATAATATTAGTAGAAAGTAGGATTATGATATGAGTTATTATTACCTATAATGTCTTTATTCTTTTTCTAATTTTAATAAAATTCCATTGAGCCCTTCTGTGTAATTTTTTTATTTAGGTTTGTCAACAGTGTATACATTGTTTAGTGGTAAATAACTATAAATGTACAAGGTTAAAATTTAAATGCTACACTTATACACTTATTACAGACTACCGCAGCATGCAATAGGTTGTGTTGTGTTAGAGAAAGAGTAATACGGTAACATACCAACAAACAGTCATTTTCACATTTATAATTCAATCATGGATGGATGGATGTTATTCTTAAAATTAGCTCACGACGTAGAAGTATTTAATCGCTTTTCCCTCGGAAACTAATAAGTTTTCCTCTGAAAAAAGTATCCTGTGTGTAAATCTAGAACAAGGACTAACTTTGTGCCAAATTTCATCATAATCCGTTCATACGTTTGGCGTGATACACGAGCAACATTACAAATGTCAAACTATTCAGGCTATTACCGGTCGAAACCGTGATTAAAGATAAACAACATAAAACAAAAGTTATTGAAGTTGGATAACATCATTATAGAAACAATAAAAGGTGTAATCGTGAGCTACTAACCAAGTACCGCTTTGACATGGATGGGTGCACTCAGCAGTTTACAAGTTGATTAAACTATGGATGGATGGTTAAGACTTACATATATTATACTTTTAGGTCATATGTGGGCGTAAAATAAATGCAGGTTTTAGATTTGAAATTCTGTAATTTATATAAATAAAAATTTATGTTTGTATGTTTGTCCTCTATGTGTTCCTAAACGATTGATCCGATTGTGATGAAAATTTTGTGGGATTTTCTATGTATGCTCGCGAAGGTTCCTTAAACACGAAATCTATGAAAATTTATACTATTTTACTTTATGTGGCATTGCAATGCATGCCGGGTGCAGCTAGTATTATCTATATGATATAAAAGGCAAACCTGACTGACTTATCAACGCACAGCCGAAACTACTGTACCTAGAAACTTGAAATTTGGTACAGGGGTTCCTTTTATGATGTAAGTGAGCATTAAGAAAGGATTTCCCGAAAATCGATCCCCAACGGGAAGAAATGGGGGGAGTAGCGGGAAACTAATTCTACGCGTACGAAGTCGCGGGCGTTCTCTAGTAATTATATATTTCTGGTGGTAGTTGGGCAGCTTCAACGATGATGGTATTAAGATAAAACAGTTGATGGTAGGAATAATCACATTTAATAACATCTTATATTGGTATATAAATGTTGGGTTGCGCTGAGACAAGCAGTATGCGTTTGTTACAGTAAACTATCGTATTACTGTACAACACTGAAAGTGGCCAATTGCATTACTTCACCTCTCCCGAAAGTTTCTTTCAATTCGAACTACGTTAAGGACAACATGTACACAATTATAGGCGACATTCGTTTTGTTTGTTCCATTTATCGTGCTTTTATCATGAAAGTGAAACCGCTGAAAGTGCTATTGCTCTTTCTCTTGACATTATAACATTTAAAAAATCAGTCTTGATAGGTATTGCTAGAACTTTTTTTTTAGGAAGGCAAACAAGCACATTTGCCACCTGTGGCCTGTTTTATACAGCTACAAATTACAATTTACAGGTTACAAGTTTGCATTTGACACAACCTCGACCAATGACGACCAGCCATTTGAACAGTGTTGCCAGTTTAGACCTGTACATTTGTAACTTGTAGCTTGCGACCCTGATGGTAAGTGGGATCTGAGACTCATAGACATTTGCATTCTCTAGACTACAATCTTAAGATTGCAATACGAAGACGAAAGACGACAAATGCGTTGCCGACCCTGAGGACTAAGATGGAATGCGTCTTTGCAAGTAGTATCCCCACACCGGAGCACAAAATTGCGAACATTGCTGCTTGGCCGTAGTTTAAAGTATAATCATTAACCCATTACTAACCTACCCAAATCCAAAGAATCATTTTTTCGAACCAAAAGCAATTTAACAGTGTCGAAGGAGCTCCTACTTCTGGGTGTTCTTGGCCTTCCGGGCCTGCTGAAGATCCTGAACCTAAACCTACTACCTCCTATTTATGATACTAATATTGACCAGTAGTGCCATTTAGTTGTGCCACGGGGAATACACTGTTAATCTATATATATAAAAGGCAAAATTTACTGACTTATATATCAACGCACAGCCGAAACTACTGTAACTAGAAACTTGAAATTTGGTCCATGGGTTCCTTTCATGATGTAAGTGAGCACTAAGAAAGGATTTTCCGAAAATCGACCCCCAACGGGAAGAAGTAAGGGGAGTAGCGGGAAACTAATGCTACGCGTACGAAGTCGCGGGCGTCCTCTAGTCGCAGTATATTTTGTTGTTTACACATAATTCGTGTTAACTATTGACAATTCTCCTTTCAGACAAATCGCGCTCAAGGCGTTGAGCGAGAGATTATCAAAGACGTCTGAACAGACCCGGCAGAAGAACCTATCGACCAAGGTGAACATGGATACGGTTCGCAAGATGCAGTCCTCCCACGTGATCCCTCAGTTCCCCTCGGCGGAGGCCCCGGAGGGCCAGGTCGCCCCCGCACCAGCCGAAGCTACCCTGGTGGACCTTGGGGAGACACCGACCACCAAACAGTCATGATCAAAGAACACGGGTTTATAAAGGCAGTTGCAGTCGAGAAATGAGAGGAAGGACCTTGGGTAACAAAATTGAAATGGTTAGGTTATTGAGACAAGTGAAGTTGAACGGCCTTCCATTTATTCTCCAACTGTACATGAGTAACTTTTTGTGGCAATTTATAGCTGGCAGTGTTAGCTGTGTTATAGTGTTTTCATTCAAGCAGAGAAGCCGCCAGCAGAAAATGACCAATCAAATTGTAGAGCTTCAAAATCAATTTTAGACACTAGTTGGGCTTTTAAAAAAGAAAATTACAAAAGTTACCAACTTTCCAAGAAAAAAAAAACATGGCAGTGGGAAAACATAATGAAACTATCCTTGGTAATTATTTTTTCCGATTTTGAAAAATGAGGGTTGGAAGGTGTGTCGTAATATCACGATTGTGGGAGTTGAAAGGTACGATCTGATTGATCATTCCGTGCTCATTTCTACTTGACTGCGTTTGAGTTAAAACGCACTATATAATTCGGTCAATGTAGGGTGATCCCTGTGACAGCTGTATTTCGTAATTTTAAACACTTCCTGTACTCGCAAGCAAGTTTTTAAAAAGAGATTATGAATAATAATTTGAATAAGTCTGCGGACACTTCGTCAGCGAGCTGCGGGGCGGCGGCGGTAGAGGCGCGGCGCGTTCTAATGCATAGATTTATATGAAACTGGCCACGAAGGCAGCGGCGCGCAAGCGATGCGCTCCAGTCAAGCAAAGGCAACCCACAGGACGAAGTGTCCGCGACCTTACTGTGCGCTCGCGTCATCGCAATGTTTGTATCAATCTAGTATTTATGAAAAACCAAAGAAATAAGAGTAATACGTGTTTATTTATATGAGCTATAACAGGAATCACCCTAGATTGACCCACCTATAGGGCTTTAGTTAATAAACTGAACTAACTGTCTCAAGGCACTCAAATTAGCATCATAAATTCGCCTTTGTACTTATTTTTATATTAATTGTATTGTTCTGTTTTTTTCTTTTGTACAATAAAGTGTTTACATACATACATACATACATAAATAGGTTTGGTTATGTCAGATCTTCAGCTGGCTAAAACACTCAGAAATAGGAACTCCGCCAAAGCTGAGCTGCGTCGACTCTATTAAATTTGTAATAGAAATGGAAATCATTGGTCAGTTGTGCCATGGGGAAAACTTCGAAAACGGTCCGAATTTCACAATTGATTTATTTTCTTTACTCTTGACATCACCATAATTAAAAAAAAGACGTTCAATTTGACGTGTCGTCTTATGATCCCTATATTAATACGACCCTTAGTACTTTAGAACAAGTTGTCTATGATTGCCGGCTATAAATTGCCGGAAATGTTCCTCGAGTGACTGTACTTTAATATTAAGACTTCGCAGAACCAACGTGGAAATGGTTGTTAGGAACTTGAGCTGATATTCAGTTGGGAGCCTGTTGTTGCAGAGTATTCAAAGTTATTCCGAATTGCGAGTGTTTCTGAGCATTTACTGTCGATATTTATTCAAATATAAAATTTCTGCAATGGCGCTGTTGATCTGCACCAATATTTTTTTTTTGTATTTCTTCTGAATCCGGTACTTGAGTATGGGTTCAATGGAGAGTATGTTTAACAAAAATATATATTTTTTGCATTTGTTGAAATCAAGATATTAGAGGTGAGAATGGAGCGAGAATTTGTAAATATAATTGATATTGACTAGTGTTATATTAATAAATAATACCCAATCAAAGTGCTTTATAATTTTATTAACGTACAGTCTAATAGAGAATATGAGTTTATAAGAATCTCAGGACAATAAGGAAAGGAAAACGTAGAGCTCAAATATACATAAAGTAACCATCTTTAATTATACAGTAGGAAAGTAGAGTATTATGCGTTATATTGCATAATCACTTATCATCGGCGATAGAGCGAAACCGCGTTACCAGTAAATTCAATAAGGTGCGAAAATAAGAGAATTTCTAAGTAAAATAACAGTCTTACTTGATTCGCTAGTTACACATTATTGCAGTATCCCTTAAGGCCCAGCCACACCGGATGCGTGCGCGAAGACATGACGTGCGCGTTCGCTTTCCACTGCGTTGTATAGTGGCATGTCGTATGAGAATTCATAATATACACCGCAGTGGAAAGCGAACGCGCACGCATCCGGTGTGGCTAGGCCTTTAACGTTATTTAGTGTTTAAATTCACGACTGTCCGCCCCATCATTTTATACAGCGTCAATTTGAATTGCGGGTGCCTTTCGTTAGTTGTAAATTGAAAACACTAGAACCAACTGACTGTTGACACGTTTCAAAGAGGCAAGAAAACTAACAAAACGAAATTGTATTATGCATTCATCAATTTATTCACCATACATAGGTAAACTACATACTATAAAAATCGTTCACAAATTCACAACATATATATTGCGACAATTTCTACAAGCTGCACTGCCTGTAGGACACTGACGCGAATGCAAAATAGAAGCGAACCGAATCGAGATATTTTAATCCAAATTGAACTTTATTGCTATGTAGTGTTTCGTTTTTGGTTCGCTTCGTAATTTGCGTTAGTGTGTTACAGGTGTTAGGGCGAGTTCTTGATCCTTACCCAACTAGCAAAAATAAGTTGTATAAATGTTGTACAAACGTTTTTGATACAACTTAATAGTATGCAATTTAAGGCATACAAACGCTTATAAAACGCGATTTTGGCGCAGTTTTCAAGACTAAATAGGCGTACAGTTGTCACTCAATCGTCATAAGCAAACACAATTAGTCACACGGATGTTATAAAATAAACATTACACGACTATTTCGTCAGAAAAGTATCATAAGTTCTTGCTTTATAAGAGCAATTAGTTGTAGAGTTATCATAACGCAGACGTTTGTATGACAAATTAGTCGGTGAGGTGCAACAGCGAAGCAGTTTTGATTATAATTATAACATAACAACCTGTTGTGTGTGGTCGGTATAGTCACTCGTCGATTAATTTATGAAACACAGGAAGAATTACACTTTTGATTATCTTTACTGTTTTAAGTAACAGACTGCAGATCTACAAGTGAAACGAGATTTGGGTATAAGAACTCAGATACGATTATTAATTGCGAACATTTCTTTTTCGACCAATGTTCCTAGGTTTTTGAATAATTTTTAATGCCCCCTTTTAATATTGTTAATTTCATAATATTTTAATAAAATAAATAATTATAATATTTTATCTTTTTAGTTACGACTTGTTAAAAACTTATATATAGCAAAAAGCGCTGCCTTATGTCTTAAAACTCCTAAGCCGACGCCATCACTACTATTTCAGGGTTCATTAAGAAACATGTGCGAACCTTAAATTGGCAATAATAAAGTCGTGAATTCAAACCCCTTTTAATTTCGAATCAGCATAAAAGAAAAATAGCAAAATTAGTAAAAAAGTTAACATTATTTTATGTATCACTATTAACGTCGTTGCCAATACTTCCCCTTTCATGGGAATCGTCGTGAAACCAATTTTCAAATTAAAAAAGAAAACGGAACCATGCCTATCTGGTTCATTTTCTCTTGGCTTGTGGGTCATATAATAGTAGGTGAAACTGAGACTGTGTTGATGTAGCAAGTACAGAAGAATAATTCTGACGAACTTTGCGACTAAATATAGTACCACTTCTTTTGTATTGCTACCAGTTTTTCCAATTTAATTTAAACAATTTAGTCTACAACCATACAGAACAACTGTCAGAACTCAAGATGTTATGAAACAATTTAGTCGTAAGCCCGATCTTTTAATTATAGGATGGTTTTGCATACGACTATTGTATGACATTTTAGCAGTATAATAGTCGTAAGAAGATTAAATTATGATTAGTCGTACAGTAGTCGCTCTAAAAGCTTTTCTACGAGCAAACTGCTGTAAGATGTCATATTGAAGTTGTAAAACCGGGGAAATGTCTCAGCTAAAACTTTTGTACGACACCGATTAAATAGTTTTATTATTATGTCGTACAAACGTGTGTACAACTGCGTTTTAAGAACAATTGGTATTAATACTAAAATGCGGTATAAGTGACATTTGTACAACTTCACGTTTTAAAACTTGCTGATATACGACGTTTCTACGATGAATCAGTCATAAAAGGTTAAGATGTTATGACCATTTTGTTAGTTGGGTAGTCAATACAAAGTAATACTTAGTTACAAATCGAATATGAGATAGATCGTTCTAATTGATCATCGGTTATTTTTTAGTTGAGTTGACCTTTTCAACACCATTAAAGCCGGCCATACACGTTACGGTTACCGGAGAGGTCTACTTGTGCAGGCGACCGGAGCAAAACCAATTCTTTCGAGGGACACCGTACGGTAAACCTGTGCGTGTGTGCCGTGTCCTCCGGTCGCCTGCGCAGGTAACCTCTCCGGTGGACCGTAACGTGGATGGCCGGCTTAACGATGCATATTTCCGTCATGGTTGCCAGCGCAAAATAGACCTGAGTGTCTAAGAAGCAAGGGTGATTATTCACTCTGGTTTGAACTTTTTGAACGCCTCACGTCAAATAAAAAAATCGTGTTACTAACACGCCGAACACGTTTGCTATGCTATGCAAATTACAACTTAATTGACACGAAACAAAGTCTCTTTTAATCTACATTAATAAAGAAAATGTTAGTAGTGAGTGAGTGAAGTAGAGAAAAAAATATCTACTTGTCAATAGATGTAACTTTTCGATACGAACTTTTTAATACGGGAAATAAAGCCATTCGACGTAATTGCCCCATTGACGTAATAGCCCCGCTTGACCTTATGGTTAACTTCGAGCGTTAATTTGGGAACCATTTCAAGAAAAATATGCTTGAAGTCGTCAATGTCATTAAAGATGTCAAGTCATTTGTAACTTTTAGGAAACTCAACCTTATTCTTATAGAATGTCAGATTGACTTTGGACCTAAGGTGGGTACCAAATTAAATCTCGTCACTGTACTGTTAACTACGGATCAAGAAACCCGCCCTTATTGCGCTAAGTATCGATGTTTAGTACATTTGCCTTAATCTAAACCAACCATAAACAACCGTAACGTTACAAACATGGGTATATTATACCCAATTAAAGGCAGCATTATGTAAAGAATATTTCCTTGTGCCAGACGGAACGGGGTGGATTATAATTATAAATATTGTGACGTAATTCAATAGTTTATCTCTCTATCATAATATTAATAATTTCCTTTGAGGCGTAACTCTGGTGATAACAGGGGCTCTACTTTGAAATTCGTAATTCGAACTTCGTCTATTGCTATCCCTTTTGCTCTCGACGCGTCACTAATTTGCAAGAAAGTGACGGAGCGATCCGAAGTTCGAATTACTGATTTCAAAGTAGAGCCCCAGACTATAGTCCCAATCCCGTCCGACATTATTTTTTACATTTTCCTAGTAAAAGCCTAGGTCTTTATCATATTGGGTCACATCTTGGCAAAAAGAGTTTGCCATGCTATATTGATGATACTTAAAAGTAGGTTTTTTAAGTAGGTTGTAACCGTTTTTTAGCAGCAGGTATAGGGGAAAAACTGGATCATGTTGCCAATTTTACTCTAAATTCCATTATTATTACCTAACTCTTTTGCTATGCTTTACCCTATATATTTCGTTTTTTTTTTTCAATATTAGAATGTAAATTCCGCTCAAATTCACACACATGTATAATATTACAATATTGTAAATCTTGTTTTTAATTACTTAAAGAAAATTTCAATTGTATTAGAATTTTGTCGGAAACGTGTGCAAAATTGGGGTAATTATTGTCTAAAAAAAACGAAGTATAAATAAGGGGATCGTATCATAATATAAAGTTCAAAATACATAATGGTCATAACATAATATACACTGGTTTTATTTCTGAAACGGTGAACAATTCAGGTTTTTATAAAAGGCCATTGTATAGAATCCATTAGGTTAGGTTAGGTAAGGTTTGTTTTATAACAATCCTGATTAAAATCAGTTTTAGAAAAAAAACCATTATACAGTGTGTTTACTTTGACTGGGACTTAAAGCGGATATCCGAAACCATAGAAGATACAGATAAACAGTCTAAGTAAACTTTAGTTAATTTTTTTTGGTCAAGTGTGAGTTGTTCGTAAAATGAATAAATAAGACAAAAAAAACACGCAAATCGACTCAGTTTCATGCAAGTTTCTTTTCATTGTCAGATAAGAAAAATGATCCTTACATGAAACTACTCAGTTTTTGGATTTTTTGTTGACAATTTAATTCTGTCTTACGGACAACTTACTCTTGATCAAAAAAATGACTAATTATGCCAAAAATGTTTAAACAAAAAAAGACCTAATGTTTGCTAAGACAGTTTACCTGTATCTCCTATGGTTTCGGATTTCCCCTAGTGTCTCAAATATTAGTAGGTTTGGATAAACTGAACTAAAATCTCTTTAGTTCATTTAGAAATATGACAAAACTAAAGGCCGAAATCAAAGTGATATGTGTAATAATAAATTAGGAAATAGCGACTCCATGCATTCTAGAACCACGTTTTGCCACCAAAATCCTAACCCTAATTGTGACCATTATGTATTATGACCCATTATGTATTTTGAACTTTATATATCACCTCATAAGGCCCAACGAAAAATTCAGCATGTAGTCACTACGGCCCGTAGTCCTACCAGTAGTAGTACCAGTAGTAGTAGTCTTAAACTCATTCAGACCCAAGTACTTAGAAGACAAAATGGCGGTTTTTCTATTAAGTCCTACTGGTAGGACCGTGGTACGCTATTGGCGGGTTTTCTACTAAGTCCTACCGGTAGGACCGTGGGACGCTATGACTACACAACTGTCGAAGGAGCTGGGTCTGAATGACAAAGTGAATAAGTACTATTTATAGGACTTTGGGCCTTAGGAGGATAATGATACGTACGGTCAAGAGCGTTAATTTGGGACCCATTTCAAGAAAAATATGTTTGAAGTCGTCAATGTCATTAGAGATGTCAAGTCATTTGTAACTTTTAGGAAACTCAACCTTATTGTTGTAGAATGTCAGATTGACTTTGGACCTAAGGTGGGTACCAAATTTAATCTCGTGACTGTACCATAGACAAGGTGACCTTTATCCAGTGTAACCATACTTGGCGTGTAGACTAAGTCCACCGTAGGCTCCCCCCCGGCGCTACCGGTAGTAGTGCGGCTGCGGCCAGGGCGGCGCGGGCGCGGCCGCGTAGCCCTCCGGCCAGCGCGCCTCGCCCGCCAGCGGCGCCGCGCTGGACGACATGCTGGAGCCTGCCGAGTTGGAGAGAGGTTAGGCATGCTAGCTGAATAAAGGAAGTATCCCTACCTGCCGCTCCCGGGTTGGGTCCCCGCTCCCCAACGAGAATTCCCAAAGGCATTTTTTCTTTGACGATTATTTTATCGAGTTTTTTCCCAAACCTTATATTACCAGTCGCCCTTGTTCCCGGCAGTTTATTTTCACAGTCACGTTTTTCCCCTTGCGAGTTTTATCCATTCGCTTCTTTTCCTAGCATCATATTTTCAATGTTGTTTTTCCGATTCCAAGAATCAAATTTGAGAGAGTCGATGGAGCTCCTATTTCTGGATTATTTGGCCCTCCGGGCCTGCTGCTAAATTAACATAACCTAATCCTAACTACATAACGATGTAATTACTTTTGGGAAAAACTGATACTGGGATAGAAATCGAGAAAAAATGAAATGACAAAATGTCGAACGAGAACAAAAGCGACGGTAATAAAATCGACCGGGGAAAAATGAACTTGGGTAAAATTAAGAATGAGAAAAAATGCGAAATAAAATATTGCTTCGCAGAAATAATGATTTCTTAAAATCTATCTATCAAGACGCCAACAAAACACTATAACTAATGCTTGATTTACACTTGGCAAAAAATCAAGATTTAATCAAATACATATAGTGGCAAGTACCACTTGACAGCAAATATATGAACGTCGCACTTACACTTCGCAAAGTGTAAATCAGGTCTTAGCCTTTGTTGTATGTCAGCGGATTGTATCTCATGTGTAATAGGTAGAAGAACCCTTCGTGTGAGAGTTCGACTCGCACTGATACGTTTTTAAATCATTACCCCTTTTTTCTACAACCACGCAAAAATAACCGCAGCCAGCAACTTATTTACACACTTCAACTGCTTTATTACTTGAACTATAGTAATGAATTCGGATTTCAATGATATCCATGTCTTTTGTGACCTTTTGAAGAGAAGATGGTTTGAAAGATTTTGGTGTAATTTTGCCTGTTGAAAAATAGTTTCATATGAGACCTAAATTAAGGCAAGTTCACAATGTACTATTAGCTCAAAGGAAATATCACCCCAACAAATAAAATTGTAGAGCTGTCATCGAAGGAGGATCCTGATCTCAGTGACCGTCGCATCTCGCTTGTCTGCACGGAATAGAAAAAACAGTGGAAGTGCCATGAGCTTCGCCTAGTATCAGACCTGTTGTCGCCAATACTCAAACTATCATAAAAACAACACGCCACCATGGAAAATGATTTTGGTGCGGCTATCGTTTTTACATTCCAAAATAGCACATTAAGGCAGCATGGATTTATTTCCTATTTTAGAAATATTATTCGTACAACTTTCACGTACAAGCGATCGCGGCAAACTGAGCTAGGTTTACTTAACTCCGCATAACTATGCCACTCGTTACACGCCCACTTCACACTTCTACTGTTTTTTCTGTTCTGCGCTTGTCTGAGGAAAGTATTGGATGAGTTAAGTTACCGGGTTGGGCGTAGCTGGGCGGCTGCGTGTAGGGCGCGGCGGGCGTGTAGTAGGGCGGCGGCACGCTCAGGTTGTGCGCGCCCACCGCCGGCGGCTGCGGGGACAGATCATTACGATGTACACTCATATTCAACTTTATTTTCCTACTTGCGTATTATACCGCTAATATTGATATCGTTAATGGTATCAGAATACCACCTATAGCGTAACCGAAGCGTGAAAACAGTTCTATAATGAGCGTCGCCATGGTAATTACAGTTCTATAATAATTATTATAGCATTGTTATTTATTACCATGATTATGCGCATAAACAATGTCGGTGATGGTGTTTGGTGAATAACTGACATATCAATTTTTATAATTATACTTGTTAAAAACACTATAAAATACGAAAAAATATTAATTCATTTTCATAATTGCTGTCAATTTAACCGCCAGATAAAACGAATGTAGTTAGTATTTTCCTTTTTAAGCTAATATAAAAAGTTATGTACATAATTAATTCCAGCAATTGATGGATACTCGTGGACATTTAGTATCCATTGATGGATCCCGATATATGAAAAGTTCAATAGAATCCATTAATGGATCTTTGTAGACTTCATAGTATATTTAAATCCATTGATGGATCCCAGCGTCTTAAAAAGTGTAAATGAATCCAAATGGATTTGAGTGAACATTAAAGACATTAATGGATCCTGTCAATGGATCCTAACGGACGGAGGGTGCGAGTGATGTGCTCCGCCCACTCCCAATGAAGTGTAGCAATAGTTAGGGCTAGTGTACTGACGGGGTAGTAGTTGTAGTAGTGGTGGTCGGGCGGGTCCTGCAGCGGCACGGTGATGAGGTTGGTGCGCGCGCGCCGCTCGCCCGGCGCGGCGCCGTGCGCGTGCGCGCGCGGGTCGTTCGCCGCCGGCGCCAGCTGTTGCTGATCACACAAACTAATATGTATAGTCAACTGAAAAATGTGTATGGAGACAATCCTCTCATTAAATATGTTACGAAGTTCTTATTGCTCTGGAATTAGGCGCATTGGGACATATTTTTGAGATGTTGCATTCTCCTATATTTTTACAATTGACTGTACTATATAGGATGGAAATAAACGAACGCCACATCGACGGCAACTTAAATATTGGAAATAGATAAAGGAGAACATTCATCCTTCATACATACTTGGTTTTTTTTTTAAAGTGCCGGTCAAAAAAAAAAGCTGTGACATACATATTTTACTACACTTACTTCGTCCCACCGATACTACCGAACTAGGGTTTTTTTTTTCCACCGAACTCTCCGAATCGGTATATTCGTATAAGCACATTAACAACACAATTGCCAATTAAGTATAAAAGTATACACCCCTAAAACATGTTTAGTCATGACACTACTTTTTTTAAGAGTATACCAATTATCTTATTTTGTACGGACAGTGTACTTACCGAGATGGGTTTGACGATGGCGAGCGCAGGCGCCTCGGGCTCCTGTTTGGGCTCGGCGCCCGCCGACACGTGCCGGTGATTGATGTGTGCTTGGAGATCTCGCTGAAACACATCATAGGACGGTGACTAGTTACTACGACACACACACTTATTTATGTTTCCAGCTGTGTGTCAAATGGACTATGATTTTTTTTACTATTAGAAACTACAGATGCCTCATCCCTTTCACAAATTATTCATGACTAAATTGAGAGAAAACGGTGTAGCTAACGAAACTTTGAACTTCGATTTTTAAAATACCTCTATGGGTTTACCACTTTCAAATGTTCAAGTCCTTCCTTTGCTGTTTTTTAAGTTTATTTGAATGACTTAAATATAGTATAGTCAGCGTCATAAGTATAATACGAACTTTTGTATCTTGTCGCTTTACAGTGACGTAGGCAATGTCAAACAAGAACTTCATAATATGTTAATGCGATGAAGTAAAAAAGTGTTCAGCTTTTAACGTTGACTGTACTTAATGTATAAAAATTAATTGTCATCTTGCTTTCTCATTAGACGATTATTCACTTGTCAACGCAATCACCAACCATATAATTATTATGTAGAAAAATGTTAGTCTGTTTCAGTTTTGTTGTTAGCGATGGGAACTCGTATTTTTATTATCGTAAACTTTGCCCTGGTAATATTTCCTTTAAATCTTAATGTAAGTAAGCTCTCATCTCAGTTATAGAAGTTGTATGACTGAGATGACAGCTTACTAGGGTTGTTATTATTTTTAAGTACCTCATAAGGGGTTACAATAGGGGGAGTAGTAGAGGATAAATCAGTAGTTTACCTGTGAGAGATAGGTTCTCCGGCAGCCAGTGTTGCCATAGCGGGTGCCAGAGTGTGTGCACATGAACACCGTGCCCAGTCCCGTCTGTTCAACCCTTAACACCTGTTACAATAATAATTGTTCTTAGAAACGCTTTTTTCTACTCGCTTACTATAAATTGCTAACATTGATATCATTATTGGTATCAGAATACCACCTATAGCGTAATCGTAGTGAAAACAGTTCTATAATGAGTGTTGTCATGGTAATAACAGTTCTTTTATAATTATTACAGCATTATGAACAATGTCAGTGATTGTATTTGGTGATCAAGTGACATCTCAATTTGTATAATATTATGCTTGGGAAAAACTGTTTTTATATCCATTTAAATACGAAAAATATATAATTAATTACCAAGCTTCACAAAGTGCATAAAATTTAATAATCACAAAGGACTGATAAGTAATATAAATCGCTATGTCCAGTAAGATCACCTGGTAGGATCCCCCACGTACAAAATTAATAGGTAGGGGATCCTACCAGGTGATCTTACTGGACATCGCGATATAAATCAATCATTTAATTTCCTTTATAAAACATTATGGAAAATGTGTAAGTCAAGTCAATTAACACTTTCGGTACCAACAACTCCATAGTCGGGTTCACAGTTTTTGGCAGATTTTCGCTACATAGCGGAATAATGGTTTTACAAGCTACAGTGTAGCACTTGTAGTATTCTTGGCACAGTATGTGTTAAATACACATATTCACACGAAAGTAAATACATTGTAACAAAGTATTGATCAAGGAAACTTGAGCTAAATATGTTGATGTTCGCTGCTTCATATTACTATCCAGTATTCATTTAGCAAGAATGAAAAGTACGGAGGAGGAGGAATTACCTTTTCCCTGCACCTTGGGCAGTGTGTGTGCTCTGCTCTCGCACAGGACAAGCAAAACACATGTTTGCATGGTATCTGGAAACAATTATTAAATTGTCTGTTAGCTGAAAACTGTCATACAAAAACATACATCCTTGTTTTTACAAACTTTTTAACATGCAATGTTTATATTTATGTCAGTTTAGGGTTTATTAAATTTTAAATCAGAGGGGCTACATTCTGTGATAAAAAAAATACCTACCAGTGTTTGTGTAGCAAAAATAGAAGATGTAAACATTTTATTCAAAATTATTACATAGAAGAAGCGAAAGAGATTTGTCAAGATCGTAGCAGGTGGAAAGAAGTGGGCTCTGCCTACCCCTCTGGGAAACAGGTGTGATTTAATGTATGTATGTATGTATGTATTACATAGATAAAAACTTTCACATATCAAGAAGGAAAAAATCACAGCAGTTTTACACTTACTTTTTCAGTTTCAGATGAATTTTGATTTATAAAGACTCTCTAACCCCCCTTATGCTTAGACAAGGATCCATGCTTGAAATATAAATAACTAGCTGTTCCTGTGCCCACTTTGTTGGGCAATAAACATTTTTTTATGGTTGGTTGCCTATGACACTCACAAATAACGTGGCTTTTTATTGGTAAAAGAATTTTCAAAATCGATTCAATAGATCCACACCCCCTACAATGTCACAAACTTTACCTCTTTATAATATTAGTATAGATAAATATGGTTTAAGATAATTCTTGCAGCTGAGTTTTTCCCATGTAGTGTTTAGTAAGGCTTTAAGTGGTTAATTGTCTTTGTTTGTGTACCTGACGAAACCTGTGTTGTGGATGTAATTTGTAATTTTGGATTTTGTTGGAAATAAATGATTTTTAAATAATAAATAAATACAACACAGGTAACTTCAAAGACTCAGATACAAATATGTGTGGTCGCAAATATTTGCTCATATAGCTCATGCAATTCACGATGGCGAGTGGGCTTTATTAGTGGTTGAACGTGTACATGCACATTGCGGTAGTGTGCGTGTCTGACGGAGCGATCAGTCGCGAGCGCGCCGTCGCTCGAGTTACTTGTGCATATTGTTTCCACGACGCTTACTGCCACGAACTACCGTCAGCATGTCCAATATCCGGAAAAAACGCAAAGTTATTCATAGCGAGGTAAAACGGATTTTTATTTTGAAGTATCCTAAAATAAAAACAGTAAATTTATTTAGAACTGTGGGCCTATCCGTGTTTATCGCTTGACAAAACGGTAATAAAACATTCGACACTTTCTGACAAGTACCTACATACATATAAGTGTGAGAGTGACGGATGTTTGATCCACGTTTAGTCACCCAAGAAACACGGCAATAATAAGCCCTCTAAAATAAAGATAAACCTACAGATAGGTTTTAATCTTAAGTAACATAAAATTGTACGTAATTTTAAGACAGAAAATACGGAGACATTTGAAATGTCATCTTCGCGACAAGATAGAGTTAGGTACATCAATTTCGTAGAAGATGCAACCAAGAAGGTCGCTAGTGTCGCTACTACATGTAGTATGACTAAGTAGTTCGCATATCACATCAAGAACATAAATAAGTAGTTTGGTGTTTTATAATATTTAAGGTCAAACAAAAAAAGATTTTTTGAAATCGGACCATAATTGATGGAGAAATCAAATCGGTCAAATTGAGAACCTCCTTTTTTGAAGTCGGTTTAAAATACTTCATTGCATTATTTCTTATCATTATTTGCTAGAGTCCAATACTTCTCTTTATTTTTTATGCTTACCATACCCGCTCTCGCTGTCACGCACACTTTGACACGTATACAGATATGTGTTTACCACAAGTAAAGCCCACTCGCCATCATAAATTGCATGAGCTATACGAGAAATAGAACCAGAAATAGACTGACATAGTATGTATACTAAGCCCTCCATTAAAAATAAGAACATCTGGGCAACTTACCATTCTACCATATATAAGTATAGGCTTTGAGCATATATCACAGCAATATATCATAGGGTTGAGAACTTTCTCTCCGATAAGAGTGGCTCTGTGGCTCCAGTCTAGCCTCAACATGGGCTCTGGTGGGCCTCGCTGCAACGTTGTGAACACTGGGGCTTCTAGTTGAGATATATCTGATGGAACTTCCACTGCAAATGCAAAAAAAAATGTATACACACCTATGACATCCTAACTCGTTTTGCACCTATTTGATATTAAGCATACAATAAACTAACAAATTAACAGTGTATTATTTGGTAATTGTAGCGTTTTAGTTTTTGCGAAATAAATATATCAATACCATAAATTTCATATAAAGCAAAATAGTGCTTATGCAATTATAAATTCTAGGTGGCATCATTGGTGCTTTACACAAATTAAAATAAAGGTATAACTACATTAAAAAAACTATGATAAAATGTGATTGAAACTATTTTCATTGCATACAAATTGTACGGAATACACAGATTTCAAGTGCTTTATTATAATTTAAAGATTTATCTAGAAGACAAACAGCATAATAAATAGGCTCATTCCAACTATCATGGTATGTATGTATGTATTTATATAAACTCTTTACTGCATACAAACAAATTAACAGATTAATATGTGCACAGAAAATAAGAAATTACAAAGGCAAACTTATTCCTATAGTATTCTACGCCATTATGTTTTGAATGTGTTAAAACTCAATATATTAAAAAATCTATAAAGCCATTGTTTTTATAAAGATTAACCGAAGTGCAATGGTTCCTATACCAGATATCTTGTTTACAATGAATGGTTACTTCATGAAATTAGTCTTTAGACTTGGCTCGAAAGTGGAGTGAACCAGTACCTGATAAACAATAGGTACTCACGTTTGGGTGGTTCCACTGGTTGTTGTTCTATTTCTTCCTTCACCTCATCATTCACAGACTCTTCATGATCCTGGGAAGTTTCTTCAACCGAACACTCTTCTTCGTCAGATGACATTACTTTCGGCACCTTCTTGCCTCGACCGCGGCCTCTGCCTCGGCCGCGGCCACGCGCCCTGCCTCGGCCACGACCACGAGCATTTTTTTTCTCACTATTCATTTACAATCCCCTAAAATCTAAGCTATTCAGTCAAAACTGTGACCAGAGTTTTGTTGATACTTAACCTCTTTTTACAACACCTATTTAATCTTATGTCAAACGTCTATAACGTTCCTTTCAAACAATTGAATGTACTTATTTTACATAAAATTGAGGTAATTTGTTATGTTTTGTAAAAAATAAGCGCACTTCACTGCAAAATAGGTACACGAATTAGTTATTTGACATTCGGCGACGCAAACATACCAAAAACATACCTCCACAGACTACTAAGAGATACTAACGTATCAGACTGCCATCTCGCGAACAAAATCTGCTCAGCGTAGGTTTTTGACATAATTCTTTTTTTTTTTTTTTTTTTTTTTTTTTCTTCTGGACTTGCACGAGTGCTTAGCCATTAGTCAAGTGTTTTTTGTTTAAACAAAAATTAGGGAAACTAACGCGGAATACTTTAATACTAACAAACGGGTAGGATAAGGAACTATGGATCAGTACAGTAGTTGGTTATATTTTATAACAAAAGAAATAGATTACATGTATAAAAATATAGGAAAGAAGAAATAATAAAAATTATAATTTAATATTATTACAATTTATAAAACATTCTATAAACAAATAAATAGAAGGGTCTAGAGAAGAAAGTAGGATATTCATATTCGTGGGCAATGGGACATGGTGGGAAATTAGGTTTTTAAAAAAGGGAATATGGTCATACAAGCTGCAGGCGAAAAATATATGATTCAAGTCCCCAAACTCATCCCCACAGTCACAAGCAGGGCTCCTTATTAACTTCATTCTAGCCAGATGGGCAGGAGAACACGTATGGCCTAGTCGCATTCTTATAATTACTGTAGTGGCTCTTTTGCTTAAGCGAATTTTAAAAAACCAAGGTTTTAATGGTATCGTTTTCTGAACATGCTTGTAATATTTCCCCTTGGTGTTAGTTGATTCTTCCCAGGATTTTTCCCAGGATTCGCTGAGATAAATCCTGGGAAGAGAAATCAGATCGTGGCAATAGTTTAGGTAAGGGAAAACGTCACCACACTCCACCGCTTCATTAGCCAATTTATCAGCACGCTCATTGCCAGAAATGTTACAATGACTCGGTATCCATGCCAATTTTACTTCAAATCCAGATTTTGAGCATCGTAGAAGTTTGTCTCTTGCTTCAAAAACCAATGGGTAATGTGTTTTAGAGCGAAAAGGAAATTGAATTAAGGATTCAAGAGAGCTCTTAGAGTCACTGAATATAATGGTATTTTTGAGCTTTGTTAATAAAATATAATCCAATGCCTTAACTATGCCGAAACATTCCCCTGTGAATACCGACGTCTCAGGTGGAAGCTTAATCAATTGAATAATCTTATACTGTTTGTGGAATACCCCCACACCAACATTCCCGTTTGTGCCGTGCTTAGAAGCATCGGTATAAACTTGATGCCAATCATGCCATCGTTCGTTTATAATAAAGTTTAGCTTTATGTTTGCATGTGGATCATCACGATCAATTTTTAAATTGAAATAGATGTTGGGTTCAAACAGAACAGCCTGAAAGGTGCATTCAAAAAGAGGTAATTTTTTTGTCTGAAATGTAGGAGATGAGAAGTCTAAAGATTTATTGTAACTGTTTACCAAACAAGGAGGCGATTTATACTTCCAATAAGAACATGATGAGACAAGATTTGACAGAAGTTTAATTTTTGGATGAAGTTGATGATTGGAAAATTGTAAAGTACGGAAAAAATAACGATTGGCCAAAAAGTGACGTCTTAATTCTAGGGGAGGGTCACCACACTCTACTTGAAGAGCGTTAATGGGGCTAGATTTCATAGCTCCCATAATCACTCGTAAAGCTTTTGCTTGAACGCCATCTAACCGTTTTAAAGCAGCCATATTACAAGGTTCTAAAAGAAAAGTACCATAATCTAACACACTTCTAATCAAAGCATTATAAACTAATTTTAACGTAAAAGGATGTGCTCCCCACCACACACCAGTGAGACATCTGAGTAGGTTTAAATTTTTCTCACATTTTGACACTACATGGTCACAGTGTGGATGACCTGTAAGCTTTGAATCTAACACAACCCCTAGAAATTTGGCATGACTCTTTTCAGGTATAACTTCATTATTGTAATAAATGTTTGCCGGAGGAGCATTACGTTTACGACTAAATGTAACTATTGTACTTTTTGAAGCTGAAAGCTCCAAACCATGTTCATTCAACCAAATCCTAAGATAATTTAATGAGCTAGTTAATTTGAAGGACGCAACTTCCGGACAGCTGTCGACGGAATATATTAATAAGTCGTCAGCGTATTGTAATATTCTACAGTCTTTGATGGAGCATTCTAGGTCAGAAGTGTATATATTATAGAGAAGACATCGAAATATAATAAGTATGGAAGAGTAATCGACGCTCAAAATCTGCCCCACTGACTTAGTGCCGGCGGGGGTGGAGCTATTAATGAGTGCCGAACTGTCTATCAGTCGACTTTCTGACGTAGTGTCAAACAGTTGTTTACAATCACAAAAGAAAAAATCGATATTAATGATTACCGGATTTAAATGACGCTGCAACCATGCCAAGTTGCATTGTAAATTGGTGCAGTACCCACACAGATGCAAAACAAAGCGATATTTATTTTCATTAGTAAGTTATTTAATTTTTAATATTCCATACCAAAATGTCATGGCCGATGTTATGCAATATATCTTTGAAAAATGTGAATTACAAGCAACTACTTCGAATGAATAGGAAATTAAATTTTATGTCATCTTTACTATCGTTAGTTTATGTACATAATAAAAAAAACGAAATATGACCTTTTCCTTTCAAAGTGCGGAACCCTAAAAAGCAATAGGCTTAATATTAATTGATACTTGTACAATAACTGAGTTGGTAAAGCTAAGATTGTAAGGGCCTGTTTCACAATCGACAAGTAAATTTATCTGCCATTTAAAGTTGGCTCTCTCCTTGTCTATTTTCAAGTGTAAGAAAGAGAAAGGGCTAAATTTATCTGTCAAATACGCTTTACTTGTCGATTGTGAAACAGGCGGTTAATATAAATTATACTCTATTGTATATGATCTAACTTAAGAGTTGGCTTCACATCTCTAACTGTAGAATAGAAACAGTGCCAAATGGATTATTTGTGATGTTTTCGTCTTACTACTCGTATAAAGTTAATTTTTGTCATGTTTTTTCGGCAGCATCAAATAGGCTGTACCATCCAAAGCGACTATATACCTATATATAGGTATTATACTGTCACGTATCTTTATGCCTATAAGAATAAAAAAGGGGTTGCAATATATTTGGCACTTTAGATGCTAAAGACTATTTGACGCTGACTACTCTTACAACATAATATCTTCTGATATACTATTTTACAACTTTATAATAGTGTAACATAAGTAAGTATGTTAAATGATTCAAGGGGAACAATCATTCAATAATATAAAAAAATATTAATAAAATTCGTTATTCAATTACTGTGTTGTTTTTGTATTAAACCATCCACGTCAAATGTTGAAAGACATGGCCGCGTTCAAGTAACCCTTATGAAAAAAAATATTGACCAATGGAAATCTTGTGTCAGAGAGCTTGTAACCAATTGCAGATTTTTGTCTTTCAAACGGTATAAAACCTTACTGAAATTACTGTCTACTCAAACGTTATACCAGCATCTGACATAAATGACTTCATACCTTAACTCAATTAATATTTAGTTGATTATTGAAACCACTCGATACATAAGATCTTTTCATTTCAAAAAGTGGGCGTTTTGGAGCGGATTTGTCAGTCGTTTTTGTTAGACGTTACTCTTCCATACTTATTATATTTCGATGAGAGAAGAGGACTTAGTACCGAACCCTGAGGCAACCCTCTCCAAGCGGTTCTTGCGAGATCAGTTGAATTTAAGGTGATTTCACGGCCAGACAACATGTTTAATATAAAATTTGATAGAATGGAAGGAATATTCAATTTTTCCAGTTTATTTATCAAGATCTCTATAATAACATTGTCATATGCCGCTTTAATATCTAAGAATGCTGCAATAACGGATTCGTTTTGAGAAAAAGCAATACGAATATCTGTACAAAAAACACTTACACTATCTATCGTACTCCTTCCCTTTCTAAATCCATATTGGCTATTAGGAATAAGATTTTTACTTTCCACAAACCATTCCAGTCTATTTTTGACTAAATGTTCAACAATTTTTATTATAACTGGCGATAAAGCTATAGGCCGATAAGATGTGGAATCCTTGGAATTTTTACCTGGTTTTAGAATTGGTAACACTATTTGAGTCTTCCAGGTTAAAGGAATGTCACCTGTCATGATGACAAGATTGATAACCTCTAAAAAATACTCTAGCGCCTTATCACCAAGATGAGAATAAAAAGAGTAAGGAATGCCATCTTTGCCAGGTGCTGTATCCTTGGTCTGCGATAAGACACCTTTTAGTTCGTTAAGTGAGAAAAAAGAGTCAAGGCCGAATGGGCATGAAGAAACAGTAGGAGGAATTGTGTTTATAAACATGTTTATATGGGGGACCGTTGCCGGTGCCAAGCGATCTAAAAAACTATTGTATAGAGAAGGCGGCATGACTGTATAGTTTGTTGTACTAGTACCTGATCTAAATCTGCGTATATTCCGCCAAACTTCAGCAGCCTTAGTGTTGGGAGATAAGGATAAGCAAAATTTCCTCCATCCTTCAAATTTTTTATCTTTTAGTGTTTTCTTAGTTTTGGAAATAACTTCCATTAGATTATTAAAATTGTCTTGTGACATATTCGCATTATAAATTCTCTCAACCTTTTTCCTTTCAGTAACAGCAATACTACATTCTTTGTCCCACCATGGTGGGCATGGTAACTTATCAGAAGCTAGTTTTTTAAGAGGGAACGATGCATCTGCAGCTTCTATTAAAATTTGAGTAAACGCTTCTGCAGAAGTCCTTACATTTTGTGCTGTAATAGGCACAAGATTTTGGACTTTATCCTCCATACATTGCTTATAGTCACTCCAATTATCACTAATTAATCTATATTTCATACGAGGAGGAGGCCTAGGAATATTATTAACTTTAAACATGGATAAATTTAAAATTATTGGAAAATGGTCACTGCCATGAGTAGAGTGTAGAGTTTCCCAACAAATAGTGGAAGCTAGACTAGGAGATGTTATGGTTAAATCAATAGCACTATCATTCTCTGTTGGCTCAGTGCGACGTGTGCGAGACCCATTATTAAGTATGCAGAGATTATGTTTATCTATTAAGCTTAAAAGGTCCTCACCATGACAGTTGGATAATGAGCTACCCCAAGCTCTATGTTGAGAATTAAAATCTCCCATAATAATCACTGGTTTTGGGATAGTAGAAAATAAAACATCTAATTCACTAAATACATGGAGAGAAGGTTTAGGTATATAAATGGATACAAAACAGACTCCATTGATTATGCAAGCTACAATATTAAAGTTATCATTACTTTGTACTGGGAATTGCGTAAATGAAAGAGAGTTTTTAATGAGAAGAACAGCTCCTCCATAACCATCAGACCTGTCATCTCTGATGCAGGAGAAGCCACTTAATTTAAATACAGAACTTGGCTTGAGCCAAGTTTCTGCTAATGCTATAACTAATGGCTTAAAACTGTTAACTAAATAAATGAGTTCACTTTTTTTATTAATAATGCTTCTGCAGTTCCACTGAACTGCTTTGGATCTGTGATGATCCATTATGGTTGTTAAGTACTGTGATAGCATCAGATAATTTAGCAGCGTTGGACGGTTCAATTAGTTTTGACTTTATGAGGGAATTTAAAAGAGAAATAATATCTGAAATATTGAGTTTGCTATCTGTGGTAACATCTTTAAAAGCACAACCATTTGTCAGTGATGAAGCTGGTTGTTGAACTAATTCATTATGCTCCTTAATATTATAACCTTTACCTAACTTAGGAGGTAAGCGAGGTTTTGCAAAAATAGTCTTTCTGTATGACATTGGAGTGGTGGATGGCTGTCTGAAGTTATTAGTGTTGTTACTCAATATGATAGGTTGGTCTTTAGGCATTGCTACAATATCTGCGTAAGACTTAGATAAGGGTGGAAGTAATCTAGATGCTTCTGCGTATGATATACACTTGTCCGCCATGGCATACTTTATATTTTGTTGTCTTACAAATTCTGGGCATGACTTGTTAGTTGCAAAATGTATACCTCCGCACAAACAGCAAGACAAGAAATCCTCACTAGCATTACAAGAGTCCCCAGAGTGTTCCCTGCCACACTTGTAACAGCGTGGTTTTGACCGACACTGAATCTTTGTATGCCCAAAGTGGCAGCAGTTGTAACATTGAATGGTTGGGTACGTATACAGTTGCACTTGGAGTGAATTATAACACATAAAAATACGGTTAGGAAGAACCTGACCATCAAATGTTACAACTACTGTCTGGGTAGGCTTCCAAATAGGTGCTCCATCAATCATTTGTTTTGTGTTAATGCGTCTCACTTTCAATATTTTACCACATCCATTTGGCACTGATGAAGATTCAATTATTTCTTCTGGAGAAAGATCAGTAGGGATACCTCGGACAACACCCATCCGAGAGATATTGTATGATGGTATAAATGCTTTAAATTTGTATTCCACAAGGCTTTTATGGCCAATGAGAGCATTTGCATCATCATGTTTGGAAAAAGATATTGAACACCTGTTTCTACCAATTCTCTTAACACTACCATCAATGATGTTGCGAAATGCGTAGCGCTTTAAAAACTTGCCCAATGAGATGGGGTGGAGCGTGGTGCCGTCGTTGGGAGACTCTTGTTGTCGTTGGATATGGACAATATATGGAGCGATATCTGTGGAATCATATAGGGTTCTTGTAACTATGACTGGGGGAGACTTTTGGGGACTTGAATCAACAACAGGTGAGGAATTTATGGGAGTAGGAGGATTTATAATTTCCTGTGATTCGGTCACATCACTATCCTGACCCGTGCAGTTGCAATCTTTAGTATCAGAATTAAAAGTAGTACCATGCTCCTTTTTTCTTTTATGTAACTTGTGTTTACACATTTTGTGTACGCGACTGCGTTTGTGCCCTTTAGACACTGAAGAATTATCTGTCTCCATTCCCGACTCATTCGATATCTCTACAAAACTTACCGGTAATGGGACAGTGCCCCCACCGGGATCATCGGAAATGTCCATTTGTTAAAAATAAATAAAACTTACCAAATTACTGCAATATAAACAGGCTAATCTACTTAATATACAAAATATATACAATACTGATCAATATTTTGATAGGAAAATGTTTTTCCAATTTTAAGAGAAAAAATCGCGGCCGCCCTCTTCGAAGTTTCCCGCCTTTTTCCGACATAATTCTTACCTCGTATGACATATTGCTGTTTTTTTTAATTCTAAATGTAGCCACTGGAGCTTGTAAATAATACATCCTATTTTTTTACAAATAGTGATCGGGTGATTATTTTTCCAGCGAATTTAGACAAAGGAACTTCTAAATAATACAGCCACATTTTTTTTTAAATGGTGGTTGGTTTTTTAAACCATACTTACGACTATAGAACTATAGACAATAATGCCTGAATTTATTTATTGACCTATTCTACTCGGTAAAACCATATTGCTTTTGACATGTATTTTTTTTATCCTCTTCCACCATTACTGTCAAGTATGTAAATGTCAAAAGTAATACGGTTTATCCGAGTAGAATAGAGCCCCTGCTAGAACACTATGTTAACGCCGCCTATACGTGATTCGGCGTATAGACGCCAACACGAATATTCGCCGAATCCCGCAGTGTGGCCCCGGCCTGGGAAAATAAAACCAATCCACATTTGTAAACGTGTATACTTTTTAACAAAATCACAATTAAAATACATATAAGTTTAAAACAATTATGATTTTGTGGAGTTTGCAGTGAAGACTCTGGGACCTGCCTTGACCTGGTTAGCTGCCATTACAGTAGTCTGTTGTTATACACGACTCCGGGATCCCACGCCTGGTGTTTACCTCTTCTAGGATAGATCTAGCTATCCAGATAGATGATGGTGCCAGCGCCATGTATACCATGTGCCTAATAAAGACGGTGAATATTTTAAACTATTGTATTAGGCCAGTTCTAGATGGTCCTTAATATACAATATAACAGAATGTGTGCCATTGCGGCAGTGAAAAAAAAGACATACTTCCTCGTGGTCATACTAATTTGTCCATGATCAGTTCACTTTTTGACTAGTACCAAAAAGTGAACCTAGATTTGATCTCTAAATACTAATTGTGGTTGTAAAAGTAGGTAGGTTAGGTTCGTTAGGTATCTTCAGAGGCTCTATTTTGAAATCCGTAATTCGAACTTCGTCTATTGCTATCCCTTTTGCTCTCGACGCGTCACTAATTCGCAAGAAAGTGACGGGGCGATCCGAAGTTCGAATTACTGATTTCAAAGTAGAGCCCCAGATGCCCGAAGGGCGGGGCTCCGTCGAAAGTCACAAGGACAAAAATAGTAGGACCACGAGGAAACGGCAAAAAAAGATACCTACCTTTCTTACTCTTAAAGAAGTTATAAAAATCAAGACGGGCAAAAGTGATTGTGCAATAATGAAAAAAAAACTATAGGGAGGAACTATCCCCTCAAATTGAATAAATGCAATAGAAAAACTAAATTATAATATCAAATATATCATACGTACGATAAGTACGATTACGTAGATACTTGCTCATTGTATAGCTCGGCAAACAAGTTCAAGTCTTGGTCAAACGAGGCCACTGTTAGGAATGAAATGTTTTGCGGGCGGTAGGACCTTGTGTCCGTCCGGATCGCTACCACCATCTTATCCATTAACCTATCGCCAAACAGCAGTGTTCGCATTGTTATGTACCGGTTTGGGGATAAGACAGCCGGTGTAATGACTAGCATAGGGGCATATGTTCCATCTTGGTCCTCAGGGTTGGCAACGCATTTGCAGTCTTAGGATTGCAGTCTTGTGAATGTGAATGTTTATGGGTCATAGTTTCCACTTACCATCAGTGGCCCGTTTCACGAAGCTACAATCATTACAAGCGTGTAACTTATAGATTCATGAAATGGGCCTGTGTGCTCGTTTGCAAAAGAATCGGCAACATGATCCAATTTTTAAACCAAAAAGCGGTGCTGAACGTTCTGATCGCCGCAAAATAATACTTATTGCATTCCTCGCGACACCATGTCGTCAAAATCTTTTTTGCCATACTAATAATAAAATATTAAAAATTAGCAAAAATTACCCTGCCAAGAAGCATTCGCTACTGAGTACTGTTAGTACCTAGTCTTGTTAAACCTGGGCCACATCTGCAGGATTCGGCTGTATACGTGACGGCGTATCTTTCATTTATTGTGTTAAAGAAAGTGACACTATCATGGACGGATAAGTACTCATGAAATCCTGCAGATGTAGCCTGAGCACTTTTTAGGCTCATTTAGATTATTTTTAGGGACTGATAAGGCTAATTGTGACATCATTGCATAATATGCTGCTGTAAAATAATAAAACTTTGATAATAAATCATAACTGCTGACCCAGGTTTTTAGCTTGATCTGCTTTACATTTGTAAGGACTTATTATATTTTGAATACGTCGCCTTGCACCTTGCACGGCTTGCACCATCTGTCATATACAAAAACTATCTCAAAAAAGTGCACCAGCAAAAGAGCGCATCTTCATGGCACTTGCGTTCTTTTATTGAGAAGCGCAGTTTTTCAGCAATAACTCAAAAACAGTATATCCAATAATGGCGAAAATATTTTTTATATAGATAAAGGGGGGACACAATTTATACAACTTTCGCAGCGATTATTACCGAAAAAATCTCTTAATCAAACAAACTGCATAGGACCCATAGTTTTTTTAAAAGAACTGTCTAAATAGGCTATTGTGAAAAAAAACCCAGTTGTCCGCAGGATGGGCCAAGGGGTACGGACAACTGGGAATAGCCGGTCGAAATACGTGCCACACGATAATTCAGGCTGATTTATTTTCTCCTCTTCTGTTACACGTATTGAGTGCCCCCCTTAGTTATATTAACTACCAAACTAAGTAGGTAGTGGCTTCTACGAGACACCTATACCAACTGCCAATTTCATCAATATAAGGTAAGGTGGGCTGCAAGAGCGTCAAACCAATAATATGTCCTAAAAAAGTATGGTTTGTCACACTTACCCCGTTGACGCACTTGCCGTAAGGTGGGGTAAGAGCGTCAAACCAACAATATCTCCTAAAAACATATGGTTTGTTATTGTTACACTTGCCCCGTTGACGCACTTGCCCCACCTGATCTTCAAATTTTCGAGTAAAATGCCTGTGACATACGGACGGACGGACAGACGAACGGACATGACGAAACTAGTGTTCCGTTTTTGCCATTTTGACTACGGAACGCTAAAAATTATAGCAAAACAAACTAGGTACCTATATATTTTACTTCAATATAATATTATATTAAATACAATAAAGAAATAGTCTAGATTATTTTCCTTCAATATTATCAACTCTTACTTTCATCTGGCTATTTGTCATGCGTAATAAAAAGTAACTCTCAAGTGAGGTGTCTGCAAAACCCTCTAGTTACTAGAGGGTTTTGCAGAAACTACTAGTCTAGTAGATAATAACGGAACCAACTTTATATACTTACCAAGGGCTTTCGCCGATAGTTCTTAGAGTAAAGCCTTTGCTCTACACTACTGTACCTGAAATTATTGTGGAACTATTTACGGTCTAAAGGGGTAATTTTTTAAAACTCTAAGCAGTAGGTATACGTTTCCAGCCCCTACTTCACCCTCTTACGGGGTTGGTATTCTACAAGTACCTATAAAATGGGTTCTTTCATCTTTTAGAAGAGTAGCTAAATTCCGGGTTTCATGTTCATTCTAACCTTAAAAATGACCAAGGTCCCATTCAAACCCACAATTTATCCCTAAAGGGGTAGATTTTTTATAAATGTGACTACACTAGATACACCTTAATTCAGTGTCACAATCCCAAATTTCATAATATTCGGTTTGGTAGTTTTTGCGTGATAGAATTATTATGATTAGTATGGCGTTACTTTCAGACTAATATTTTTCAAAACGTGCGACATTGTTAACATAACTCTTATGACTCATGACGAAGTTCTTTAAAGTTAGAACCGTGTCAAGAGTTTGGTGGAATCCAGCGTTTTAATCGCCTTCTGCAAGAATTCATGATGCCCTGGCGATTGTCTAACAGCGGTCCGCAGTAGGTTACCCCTGCTTGTTTTAGTGGAGCTAGAGGCCTTACTTTGAAAATCGAAGTTCGAAGTTACTTTAGCTCCATCTCTTTGTCTCGATTTAGTCTCGAATGACGAGTGACAGGGATGGAGCTAACGTAACTTCGATTTTCAAAGGAGGGCCTCTTCTGCGCCGTTAAGGCTGTCAAATAAGTCATAAAAAAGGGCATTTCGTGTTTTTTAAACTCTGGCTTACGGGCCTTCTACCGACGTAGTTGCCTGGAACAAAAATGTTAAAATATTATAGAAATTGGTTCACAAGGATCAGAAAATTACCGCCATCAAGTAAAGCCCAATCAAATTTAACTGATTCTTGCTACCAACTTCGATATAGTTAGGTGGGGTTTATCAACAATCCATTTCTCATAATATTAGATAGAGCTATATAGCTAAATAAGATATTCCAAGAAGGCCAGCCATTGTTTCACGCCTTTCAGTAGGTTTTGAAGCGGGTGGTTTTTAATAATTAATTTCAATATTTAGTGATTAAGTATATAGGTAGATAACATTGCGTCGTGCGAGTCAGTACAGGGGCACTACTTTGAAATTCGACGCTCGCAACGAAGCCCGCAACGCAGATCGATCGAACGAAGAAGGTGAAGGCTACTATGAAGTAACTTCGAATTGTTCACTTACGTTTCGGAGCCATAGATCACCTTCGATCCTAGAGGAATTGAGCAACTTGAAGGGAAAGAACGAATGAATAAAAAGTATGGTTTACACTCATAGCGTTTAAAAACCGGTAATCAGATTTTTGTCCTAAATCGCCGATTAACAATTTATATCTTACTTGTACAATAACAAACAAAGTACCAAGGATAGTTTAATAAAATAAAATCTCCAAATAACGCTTGTTTTTTAATATTTAAAAATATTCTGACGTATCATTAAGTGTAAAAAATAATCTATCTGTCATATCCATGTGTCAAGCAACGAAATTTTGTTTTGTAAGTTTTCTTTTTATATTTAAACTTAATTTCCAATAACATCCCAATATTATATTATAAAACAGTTAAACTTGAGTCAAGACTTGGTGGTTTTTAAATTTGTATTGTATCTATTGTTTAGTTAACTGATATATTTGTTGGTTCTCTTGCTTACTTACTTTAGTACTAGTTTACCGAAAGATTTGAATGAAAACATTGTACTTATGGATTGCAGCAACCATCATCTTCTTCCCCTGTTACCCACGAGCGATTTGAAATGCTGATCATGCTCGTGGTTTTGTCAGGAGCGTATAAGGAGGAGTACGCTCCCGCACCCTGTGGGAGCAAATTACTGTTACGTTAAACAGTCTCGGTGGTGCGGTCCAGACGCCAATGCAACGGCAGAAAGTAAAATATCACGACATGGTATTATTTTTTATTTTCCTGTGCCGATGCAGGTGCATTCTCAATAAAATAAAAACAATACAACATTGTCTCATTTCCAGGGTGATGATGTGATCCCAATCGCCAAAAGAGGTCATCGGGTAAAACTTGCCCTATAAGAATGGATGAGAAAGTGTCAGTTTCACTCTTGGACTATGACCAATCATCCATACCCTAGGAACATTACAGCTCCTGTCATTTCAGCACCAATCATGTAAGCATACCTTCTTATGACTTGGCAGAAGTGTATGGGGCTAGCCCTTGTGCTTCTGTTTAGTCCACCAGAATAAATACTCTTTAACCATACAATTGTCCATGTGTTTGATATCCATGGATTTGTTTTTAGGGTTCCGTACCCAAAGAGTAAAAACGGGACCCTATTTCTAACACTCCGCTGTCCATCTATCCGTCTCTCTGTCGGTATCTCATGAACAATTATATTTAGACAGTTGAAATTTTCACAGATGATGTATTTATTTTGCGGCTATTGTTATAAATATTTAAGGGAGGCTCCTGTACAACAAACATGATAAGTTCATGGTAATTGTCTAAAACTTGATGTTGTTGAAACACATCTTGTTAAATTAAAAAATGGCATCTGATTAAAATGTTATGTTAATGAAAGTATTGTTAACAAAGAAAAACAATGATGACAAATATTATTATTCTAATGTGGTAGCATAAAATTTCATTTAGTTACAGTATGTATTAGTATAAACTACTTGTAGAAATCGAAAGTGCCCATTATCTTTGCAAGGGGGTTTATATATAATTTTAGGTATTTCATGGATTAACTGACTGTTATTATGTGCTGTGTTTATTTCTAGGTAAATATATTGATCCCATTACATTTTTTATAATATTGTAATTATCTGTTCACATAAGGCACCAGTCGGTGGTGATCTTGGCTGCTCAAACAGGCCAGGCTGGATATGGAAGATTCCAAAATCACCAAGTTAACCATTTGCGCAGAACCAACAAAATCAAGACAAGCGGTGCTCATTGACTCCAACACGAGGAAAATAAAATTAAAATCGAAAAATAATAAAAGTTATTTTATTACACATAACACAAAATTGAATTACCCTCCTACATGGTACTGCTCATTTTTCAGTACTTACTGAAAATTATTACAACTTCCTATTAGAATAGAATAGAATAGAAAACATTTATTTCGCTTAATTATAAATTATTACAGTGTGTAAAAAGTAGTGCTGCGAAAATGGTATCCACTCAGCTATATGTCGTGCGACCTATCGGAGGTGCGACACGCTGGTTTTCTGTGGACCCACGGACTAAGACTACTGATTAACGGCCAAACCCTATATTCAATCCGCGGACAGATAAGGCTTACTTCGGGTTAAAATTTGACACTTGCCCATACAAAATGTGTCAAATTTTAATCCGAAGTAAGCCTATCTATCCGCGGTTTGAATATAGGTTTCGGCCATAAGTCTAGCATTACCTACTTGCAATCATGAGAGGTGCAGTGGTTACCTTCCACAAAAACAAAATCACAAATCCACCCTCTCTCTCTTGGCAATATAAGTATACATGAATGGTCCTTTAATACAAATATAGAACAAAAAGTACGACATAAAAATATGAAAAAAAACTATAACAAATTGTATGAGGACTATTCCAATATTTTGTCTATAGTTAAGTCTAAAAAAGTACCTCACCGCCTGTTTCACAATCGACAAGTAAAGCATATTTGACAGATAAAATTAGCCCTCTCTTTCTGACACTTGAAAATAGACCAGGAGAGAACCAACTTTAAATGGCAGATAAATTTACTGGTCGATTGTGAAACAGGCCCTTAGTATAACATTATCCATTCCATACTAATATTATAAATGTGAAAGTGTGTCTGTCTGACTGTCTGTCTGTTACCTCTTCACGCTTAAACCGCTGAACCGATTTAGATGAAATTTGGTAAGGAGATAGCTTGAGTCCCGGGGAAGGACATAGGCTAGTTTTTATCCCGGAAAATTAGACAGATCCCGAGGGAGCAGCGATAAATGACTTTTACGCGGACGGAGTCGCGGGCAAAAGCTAGTGTATATATATATTTCATAACTAGCATTGTTTTTTGGGAGCATTATGATGGCCATGATTAGATTTCTCATCAATAAGTCAATAAATAACTGACTATCTCGTGCCTACACTGAACACCAATCAGGAATCAATCAATGAATCAGTGGAGATTGAAACAATTGAAATAATTTCTCTACATCCCTATCCAGGGTTAGGCTTATAAAGACTATATTGCAAAACGACTATGAAAACAAAAGACTTAGTTTCATAAGATCTTGGTTTGAGAAACCATGTCTCTCTTTGTTAAGTTCTTACTCAGCAAATATACCTAGCCACAGTTATAACCTCAGTGATATTTATATAAATTTTGATAGTATATTATCTAAATATCTCGGTATATACTTTGATGATCGACTAACATTAACTACGACCATGTAATATCCAGGTGTACATAGCTTTCTCAATTCTGACACATAGAAGTTTTAATATTAATCCCTAGTGCGAAGTATACTTGAATATGGAGCGTTTATTTGGTCCCACCATTACAAGGTTCATAGTGAACGCATAAAGCGAGTGCAAATAACTTTTATAAATGTTCTGTGCTATCTTCGACTTGGACGCAAATTCAGCTCATATGCTAGCCGACTAGAGCATTTTCAACTGCCGATATTAGCAGCACGTCGTAAATGCAGTGAGCTAATGTACCTGCATATCCTCCACTCACATATAGACTGTTCTTCCTTGCTAGCTTTACTTAACTTTACCACACGCTACAAAGCGTGAAACTTGACGCACAAAGTATTCCACCTACAAATACTTAAAAATAATACATCTTTTTACAATCCTATTATTAGAATGTGCCTAACTTAAAATGAAATCACAGCCAAGCATTTTTCTTTGGATATATTTAACTGTAAGCTTCTCACTTTCAAAAGAATTGTACAAACATTATTTATAAAGAACAATAACCAATTTTTGATTTGTATAACCTGATAGTAATTAAAACTTAAATATGAGTACTAATAAAATTAATGCCTTCTAACATTATTTAACTAACATGAATGTTTGTCTTACTGTGCACACATAGTTTAGAGTAATAGTCTAGACCTTAAAACTCTGTTTTTTTTAGCATTATGTAACAAAGACTGTAACTTGTTTTGTGAGCTTTAAATAAATAAATAAATAAAATAAAACAACCTTGACGCTATGCCTAATTAGGCATTACTTACAACATAGACATTTTGCATCCTAGGGCATTGTACAAAAAAGGTGTTTAGTTGGTTGTTATCCAACTTGCTTACATAGTTGTTTTGCAATCTAGTCCTTACAAGCCTAACCCCCTCATCCAACAAAAGTATGGTTAATAAAAACACCAACAAGTACTCAGAAAATTGAAGTTCATCATTCATGTTGTCTTATAGCCGGTTTTATAAAGGTCCGTTAGTAAATATGTCAGATCAAATTTTAGTAACTTCATACAAGTTTTGACATTCCGGACCGAAATTTGATCTAACGGATCTTTATAAAACCCAGCCTTAGTGAATCATAAGCAGCAGTTTTAAAATAAAGTAAGTATAATTTTTGTCAAAGGATAAACATTTGAAAAATTCGCTTAATATGGTCAGATGTCTCGGACGTCATACTATTAATTATCTATTAATTAAAACTAAGATTTATCTATTTCGCACCCCCCGCGCAACGCCTCTGCGGTGGAGGAGACACAGACGTCGGGGCTGCATGTTGCTCTAGTTCGAGACGTCGTCAGCTACAGCTCGCATGCAGATATTGTACAGCATACTGCATTCAATGGTGATCCTGCAGATCGTGCCAGCCATCTCGGGGGTAGTGCAGAATGCGTTCGGCCAAAAGGCATCTCCACTGCCCTGTGACAAATAAAATATATAATTAATTATAAATTCTGATTATGCTGTGACTTTGGACACATTGGTTTTTTAGTGGTGGTCCCACATACTCTTACGCTGCAACTCAAAACATTATTATGAATAATGAAAAATAATCATTTTGACTTAACTAGGTACAATGTATAGAAAAGTCATACAAACATAATGTCTTTTAGGATGACATTATGATGAGTGCGAATGATAATGAGAAAAATATAATAGCCATAGTATGTACTTACCCAGTTTTAATAATGCTGTGCTTGTTTGGGGGAACCTCACATGGGGCAGAAAAAGGGCCTTGTAACATCACACAGGCAACAAGTCATCACCTCTTCACCCAGCATCATCTCTTCTAACCCTGCCCTGGTAATCTACAATACCATAAAATTTAAGGCAACTCCAATCTGTAATAAATCAAATGAAATAGTTTTATCTCTCTTGATTGATCTGCATATTTGAACAAAAAAAAGGTAGACAAACATGCATACATTACATCACGCCTGTTTCCCAGAGGAGTAGACATTATACCTCATTAATAACAACACCAAAAGTAAACATATTTTCTTAAAAATAAGCATCGCTAAAACACGTTTTAAATACGTACCTAAGGGTTTTTTTGATTGAATAGGTAGGGTTGATGCCTCGGCTATTAAGCTTGGCTAGTAATAGCCTCTAACACCACTCGATTTAATCTGAAAGTGTTGACAAATTCCCCAAAAAGCCTCGAGTGTCACCCGCCGCCAAACTCGTCATGTACGCGCATCACTTTGCGGAGTACTTCGTTGAGCAAAAAACGTGACATCGTTCAATCTAAAATATAAACTTAACTCGATTTAATAAAAAAAGCTTAGGAAATAATATTTTACAGTAATAAAACCAAAAATCACTCACACTCACGCAATGAAAACAATGGATCGAAGGTCAAACGATAACACTTTAGTTAACGTGAGATTTGACGTTTCTCCCCGAAGAACTTTGTGTCAAAATCCGAAACCGCCGCCGAAGTTCGATTTTCATAGTAGGTCAATAGAAGCAACAAACGTCAAACGACGAACTTCGAATCCGAAGACGGGCCCCGAAGGTGTTCATAGTAGCAAACGGTGAAATCGAAGAACGGAACTTCGAACTTCGAATTTCAAAGTAGTGCCCCAGTACGGTACACATTCAGTAGATATATTAAGTAAATAACAATAGCCTACTACCTAATTGCTCATCAACCATTACAAAATTTTGCGTTCCAGTATGCATTGATGTTAATCGTTAAAGGGTTCTACTGAGTTCTCTTTTTTTTGTGCTCGTCGAATAAATGTTTCTATTTCTATTTATATTTCTACTTTACCACCAGTGCCACCTTGGCCACAAGCGCGCCGCAAGCAACGCCGCGGGAAAATCATAGTCATATTTCAACAAGTAAATATTCTTCGTTGTACCTAGTCGCTTTTGAAATAGGTACCGTTAAGGAGTACCGGTGGCCATCTGTGTTCTTCATCATCAGTTCCACTTCACCAAGTGATACTTTCTGTATGCAAATCCTAGACTGGTTACTAAAAATACTAAAATCGCTATATGTTTGCCTACAATATTTGAGGAGTTCCCTCGATTCCTCACTGATCCCCTCATCAGATCTATCAAACCGAAAAAGAATTTTTAATATCGGTCCACAGTTGACGGAGTAATTGGTGAACATACATAAAAAAATACAGTGGAACGTATAACCTCCTCCTTTCTTGAAGTCGGTTAATATCTACAGACAACCGCGGCGGTAAAATTCCTAGCAAGAGGTGTCATAGGCATTCAGCCTTACTCGGGTTGGAAACGCGTTTGCAATCTTAGGATTGTAGTCTTGAAAATACAACAAGTGTATGAGATTCATGTCCCACTTACCATCAGATGGCCTGTGTGCTCGTTTGCCTTCTGCTTGTCATAAAAAAAACATGTACCGTTTTACTGATAGACCGAGGATTATTTCCTTCCTTTCAAGCACTGGACAGCTATTATGCTTATACAGACCTCATAGTTTTCCTGTAATCGATAATAAGACGTTGACTATTGCTCTTCCTTCAAGAACTGTTAAAATTTACGGTATATTTATATCTTCCCTTCCTTAGAGTTTAAGTTATCTTAATATCAAACTAGCTTCTCCCCGCGACTTCGTCCGCATAGATTTCGATTATGGATATTCCCTCTGGAACTACAAAGCGTTAAGGAATAACAAACTAACGCACACACACACACACACACACACACACACAAACTTTCGCATTTATAATATTAGTGGTATTTATCGAAATCGGTTCAGCAAACAAACAGACAATATGGAAAGAGAAAATGGACATAAGAGAAAGTCGCAACCAAGCCCTTTCATTAGATGTCACACGGTACCTATGATTGGAAAAACATTTATTTTTATTTTATGTAGTTAGGTATGTATAAACTTTATTTTACTAACATTAAGTTCTAAGTTTCAACTTAATCGGTCCAGTGGACAGTAGATAGAGAAAGACAGATAGATAGACAGACAGACAGACAGACAGGCAGACAGACATACCGAAAGACTGGCAGACAGACAGATAGACAGACAGACAGACAGACAGACAGACAGACAGACAGACAGACAGACAGACAGACAGACAGACAGACAGACAGACAGACAGACTGTCAGACAGACAGATTTTTTATGCGGTTCCGTACACAACCTTAGAAAACCGGGAATGAGCATGTCGAACGAGTCTCAGTGTTGGGTTCGGTTCTGATGCTGTTACTACAAACACATAAAACAATCTCACAAAACAACAAGTATGAGTTAATTTTCTATTTAAAGTTATTGTTGGTAGTTGCTTTAGTTTTGGCTGGCAGGAGCAAGCAAGTTATACTAGTATACCCAATTTAAAGTTGATTGCTTCTATGGCTGCTGTGACATATAGTCAGAGAGCACCGGAGTCTCATCATAAGGGTTCTTTTTTACCCTTTTTGGTAACCAACCCTAAAAAGGACCCTCTTTCACAAAATGACTTTTTCCGAACTAAGCTTTACCTAAGCTTATAGGTTCAATGGACGCCAGACAAATAAACATACTTAACTACACAGATAAATTGATACGTAGGTACAAATTTTTGGCCTTAACGGGGATCGAACCCGATGATACCTACTACCGATAGTTTCGTAAGTATGCACTTTGATTACAGCAGCAGCTTAACCCTAAATATAAAAACCTGAATGCTTTGATTTACTAATATCCAATTCTGGTATGTCACTGCAGTCACTGGAAACTTCTTCAGTGTTAAAAAAGTTTGGTGGGCTTTGGACACAAGCTGAATAATATCTCTTTTTAACATGTTTTCCACAAACGGGATATTTTTATCTCATGTCCAACCATGGTTTGATCACCATTTTCTTCACGAAGGCATTACAAGGATATTTACAAAATGTAGCATCTTGTCACGTCAAGTTATACCCGAGAACACATGCAGATGAAATAAGACATTGTTTACCCACCTGGAATAAACAGGCCATAATGGCAATTAAATTTGTCTGGCTTGCAAACATGCAGTTTTGAGGCACATTAAACTCTAATGGATATTAAACAGGTGAGAGCATTACATACATTAGCCTGATAACGATCTACAAGGATATATTGACCAGAACAGCTACATTATTTAATTTTTTTACATGGCTGATAATCAATTAATCACGTCTAAAACAAATAGGAACACCTACGATGAAACAAAGAGGATAATTTCTTGTATTTAAACAATACACATACAAATACACTACAAAAACTGTAAACATTGCATGAATGAAAAGTTATTTTTAAGTTAAGTTTAAGTATACATATAGCTAAGGGGGTTTTCACAGGCTCTCCCACAAATTTAGCTTTTTCGTCGCAACGTACGTTCTTAGTCTTAAATATAGGTACCAATAAATATAGCTTCCTTTCACATACAGTGAACCGTCCTATTGCGAGTAGTAAATACTGCCGTACATACCCCATAGGTAGGTTACATTAAAGTACCTAGTATTGAAAATGTTAGGTCACATACAAAACACATACCAAATATACCAATACATGTTTTCCATCTTTACCAAGGTCAGGGTTTCAGGCTTAGGTGATCGGTTCTGTACAGCATCAGAAATGCAGCCTTAATTAAATGTATTATAAAAATACCAGTTCTGTTTTTCATATTTTTTTCTCGAAACAAAAAAATGACATGACAGACAATTTAAAACTGACTTAACAGCTCAACAGCCACTTCGCGCCGATTTATTTATGGCGACCGCGGTAGTCTATGATCTGAGGCTAGCTCGTGACAAAAGGTGGGTTAAACTGCAATATAATTCCGGAATTTGACATCGGTTTGACAGCCCGTAAGGTGAGTTTTTTTTCTATGAAGTTATAAGGCCGTGCATACCTCTTACAATCTGTGGTGTTATGTGACGCAAGTTTTCCATTTGACACAACCTCGACCAATGAGGAACGACCAGCCATTTGACCAGTGTTGCCAGTTTAGACCTGTAAATTTGTTCCCTGTGTTGCCAGTTTAGACCTCTAAAATTACAAGCGGACGTCTCTTTCTAACTCCTTTTGCTAGAAAGAGAGTTCCGCTTGCAATATGTAACTTGTAGCTTCGTGAAACGGGCCTCTGGGGCCTGTTTTATAAAGCTACAAATTACAATTTACAGGTTACAAGTGTCCAAGCTAATACAATATGTACAAAGTTGAATAAAAATGGTCTCTTCTACCCCCGATCGTGTTATTAATCCTTTCTCGATTAGCTATTATGATAGAAACGTTTATATCCTATGTTTTTATTAATATTTTGGTGGGTTTGAATGATTTTAGAACTTTGAGTAACGAAATTGAATAGGGTCTGTGTTTTACAACCAAACCTTAATCAATTTACTTTCTTTCTATAATCAATCTTTCTTTCTAAACAATGTCTACAACTGAGGCTCTACTTTGAAATCAGTAATTCGAACTTCGGATCGCCCCGTCACTTTCTCGCGAATTAGTGACGCGTCGAGAGCAAAAGGGATAGCAATAGACGAAGTTCGAATTACGGATTTCAAAGTAGAGCCTCTGCTTATCTATGGGTGTTCGCATCGCATCTGTCAGTGTCGGGTCAACAAACTGCCAAACGAAATTTGAATTCACCGCTGTATTCGGCACAACTTTTTTGGAGGAAAATCACAGATTTTCTTCTAGTTTATCTCCAGCAAATGAAGGATGATGGGTGAAATAAGGAATCAAGAAATCTTGGTAAGTAGAAATATTGCACTTTGTATGGTAATTGTTAGAAATACGGATCGTTCACAGTTACGTACTTAGGTATATAAATTAATCTTTTATTTATTCAAGTTACCTTTAATATCTTGACTACCATCGTAGTGCTAATGTTGCTTTTTATCAATATTTTCATGTTTCCTTACAATTCACAAGTTAAGAAGTTTGTATTACGTCACGTTTATTTGTAAAATTTGCTTATAACACTACGACGCTTAACTGGAGGTACCTATTGCACTTTTTCATAAAGACCTTTGGCGAAGTTGTATTGGAAACCCAACGGTATATTCGTAAATGTTATTATTATTTACAATCACCTCTCGTTATAAAAATATTTTTCAATAACTTACTTGAAACTACTTGATTCACTATTGGTAACTATGAGCTGTCCTGTCTACCCTTGAATTTCTACAAGTTATTAAATGATAGGTTTAATCGAAATACTATCTGCTTGACTTGAGGTAAAAGGATTGTCTTAGATCTATTTATAATATCTATAAATGTTATAAAATAAATTGAAACTTAAATTTAAAAAAAATTGCCATTCTTTCATTCCTCAAATCAGTAGGTACAAACTTTTACATGTAAGTAGCTATAATAAACCTATATTTTATTACTTCTATACTGTTTTAGTCAAATTTTGAGATGAATTCTCAATACATATGATTTTTAAACAAGACTGATATTTCAATGCAGGTGATCTAGAAAACTGAATTTTAGTAACAGCATCTGTGCAATGCGATTTAAAAATATAACATCCAAACTAATATTTTTGGAAAAGTGTTTTTTCTTTTAAGTGTATGTACCCACTTAATGGTTTAACATTTTTTTTTTAATTCAGTTAGGTTTGTAAACATCTTAAACCTAGAGTCAGACTGCATTCTCTTACCTTGTAAGATTTTATAGTTCCCAATGAAATACTAATACATATTTATAGTAGTTCTATGCAGATTGTGTTGCGGGCAAAGCTAGTGATAAATGCTATAAATGTCATAAACAATTTTTTTCTGCTTATAAATTATTTAACCTTATCATTTCATATTTAACAAAAGATTTTTTTTTTTATAAATCAAGTTTTTCTCAGTGGTAAACTGCTCTTAATTGACATTATGTTAGCCAGAAAGTATAATAATAATAATATCAGGGGATAACCTCACACAAATTGACCTAGTCCAAAACTACGCTCTAGGCTTGTACTATGAGTACTAGACAACGATAGTCATAGTCATAGTCATACCATTTATTGCATTTATGTGTTACAATGCTGCTACAATTATTAGAATAGTCCAACATAAACCCTGTAAGGGCACAGCAATTTACAAGTTTATTAATTTACACAAACTTAAGCTATTTACTTATAACATACATATAGATAAACAAACTTATATAACAAAATAAATACTTAAATACAGAGAAAACATCCGAGACTCAGAAACAAATGCTTGCGCTCACCACACTAATATTTGCCCATACTGGGAATCGAACTAGTGACCTAGGGTCACTAACAAATAGGCCAATGCATTGTCAATTTTTTAATTTCTTATCAGTTTTATCCTTGATATTTGCACAATTAAACCATATTGTAATTATTGTAAGTAAGTAGGTACATGATGATATTTCAAATGCATTTTAAAATAGTATCAAGGTAAAAGTCTCACAAAAATACATCATCATCATCATCATCATCATGTCAGCCAAAAGACGTCCACTGCTGGACATAGGCCTCCCCTAAGGCTCTCCACTCAGACCGGTCTGAAGTATGCATACACAAAAATACATCAGGTGAAATAAATATTTTGACTTTGACTTTGACTTCAGTTCTGTGGAAACGGACTGTATCAAGGGGTTTTAGAACTTGAGTTCAAGGAAAGAAGGTAACATATTATTATAATGTTGTTGTATAATATGGTTGTTTATCTGTAGAATGTTAAAAATTCATGAGGTCAATGTCAATGCCTCCGAAAATCTAGTCAGCTAATTTGAATAAAGGAAACTTGTTTTTCTGATACATGTTTGTTGTGTAGGTATTTACGAAGCATAATGTATCGGAGGCCCTACTTTCAAAATCGAAGTTCTTAGTTACTTTAGCTCCATCCCTGTCACTCGAGATTTATTCGAGAGAAAGGGATAACGTAACTTCGGACTTCGATCTTCGATTTTCGATTTTCAAAGTGCCTCTGGCATCTCTCTACGTTGCTATTGATATGATCAGTACCACATATACAAAAACACTGAATTTTAGTCAACTTTAGGTGCAAATATTAATTTACTAAGTGTTGAATAATAATGTGACTTGGAACTACTAAGGTAACTAAGTTAGTGGTTGTAGAACCTTGAGGGTTCATCCGGATTGCTGCCAACATATACTTTTACCTACCACCAAGCAGCAGTGTTCACATGATTGTGTTCCGATTTGGGGATGAGACAACGGTTGCCACACTAATAAACCGACGGGCGAAAACACAAGTTACTGCCCGTAATTTTTTCCACTGATCAGAAGGCCCCAACTAGACTACATACATAAACAAATAAACAAAACCGCGCAGTGTAGTATGCAGCGTATGCAGCATACAACTTCCATATTTAAAGGTGCTTTTCCACCGGCGACGCGAGACGAGACGAGGCGGCGCGAGAATTTTTATTTGTATTAAGACACCCATTTACACAGCGCGCGCGCGAGGAGGTTGCGCGATTTTTCAATACAAATTTCAATTCTCGTCCCGCCTCGTCTCGCCTCGCGTCGCCGGTGGAAAAGCACCTTAATTGTGACTAGTGCGGTTCGAAGCGGATACCCGCGGCGGGAGAACCGCCCGTGTAGTTGGGACGTAATAACTGCCATAATATATAAAAAAATAGATGTAAAATTAAGCCTTAGAAAAACTCATATTATATGATTGTTGTATGTATGTAATCTCTTTATTGCACAAAAAAACATAAATATTACATCATTATTATTATTATTATTTCTTACTTTTATTATTAATTTATGAATATTATAAATGCAAAAGTTTTAATGTTTGTTACTCCATCACACCAGAACGGCTGAACGGATTTGGATGAAATATAGTACTACAGAGTACAAAGATAGATTATATCCTGGAATAGCAGTTAGGCTACTTTTATCCCAGAAAAATGTACGGTTCCCGACGTAGTCGCTGGCAGAAGCTAGTGTTCAATATTTGAGAAATCATACTAAACCTTATTGTCGATGGCGCTTCCGCCATTTTTAACGATGCTCCGATATAAATACAACGTCGCGTGACGCAGTGCGGCGTAAGCGCCATCGACAATAATGTCCCTTATCATAGATAACGCCACAAATGTTATAATAGTTATAATGAAACAGGCATATACTTACCTATGTATAAGCAGATTAACTTTTGCTCGCAACTCCTTCCGCACAGAAGTTCTCGCTATTCCTTTGGGCACTGTTATATTTTCTGGGGTAAACCCATGTCTGTCTTCTGGCTATTAACGAACTATCTGGGGGGTTGTTATGATATAGCTATGCAGTTCTGTTTACGCTGAGACAAAAGTACAGAGCTGTAACTGCTTTAGCTCTGTCCTTTACACCCGCCGTAAAACGAACTGCCTAGCCATGTCCTGGAGTTTCTTTGCCGCGCTTCTTCTCCGCAATGATGGTCTTGTTTGAAGCACTAGAAGATTTACTCCATATTACCAAAGAGCCCTCATGTGGCCAATTTACTGAATAAATATTTTGAATTTTGAGTTTTGAATGATAAAACCCCCTGATAGCTGTACATAAATGTAACATCGACCGGTTGAGGCAATGAAGACGAAATAAACGAACAAACAGTTTCGCATTAATAATTTTGGGGGTGTGGCGACCCAGCGACATCTAACGGCAAAATCAACCAACTCTCCAGCGCCACCAGCGTCAGACAGCGGAACTAAAGTGTTCTACATCGCGCTAACGAAGTTTCTTCAGTCGGTTGACATATATACGACTTCCAACTTCATCCCAATGGACTTCGGTCCCCAGGCATAACACCCGCCTGGAGAAAGATCTCTCTATTGTCCTCTCTTTCTACATTTTAAGGAACGAAGGACTTTCAATATAGGTATAGATTATGGAATATTGGCAGATGTGAAAAAACGGCCATATTAGCTGGAAAAAAAGGTATCGCAGTCCGCAAGGCGTGTGACAGAGGTGTTTTTAGAACGGAAACGCGCCGCGCCGCACCGTCTTCGCTCTCTAAGCATTTGCGGTTTCAGGATGCGTATGCGCATGAACGAAACACCATTTAATAGTCTTGTTCAAATTCTCGTCATGCTGTATCGGTCGCGGTCAACAAAAGCTCCGTCAAACAATACATTTTAATGATTCCATCGGCGTCACAATAAAACGTGAGCTTTGTCTTAAATAAGTTTTGAATTATGACGTGCTTTAAAAACTTCCTCATGTAGTTTGTGGCTGCGTTGATGCTAGTTTTATGAATAATTAGAATTTTTGGGCATCGGCTTTTTCGGTGAATTTGCCATCAACGGATTTTAATGAGACCACTAGGCACAGCATGGTTGCCAGAAGATGTTCGTTCGTTCGTTCCTACTAGGATCTTAGGTTCTTACCTATTTCGACCTAATTACAAATGGATCTATCATAAAATGAGAAAATTTGCGATTTGTAAGTAAATAGCTACGCGCCGGAAGCAAAAATCCGTTATACCTAGACATACACGCACGACAGCAAACTTCTAAATACTTCAGATCATCATGTGTTCTTGGGTTCCTTTTCGTCTGTTCCATTGCATTGCAAGCAATTTATTGTCTTTGACAAAGCATTGGGTGACTCAATAGCGGCTTTTACACGTAAAGTTCGGACCGCGAGAAACGCCACGCGCCGTTCCAATCTTCGTTCCGAACCGTACATTTTTTACTATTTTACTATTACAGTTGCATTTACACGTACGGTTCGGAACGAAGATTGGAACGGCGCGTGGCGTTTCTCGCGGTCCGAACTTTACGTGTGCAGGCCGCTAATAGGTGTATCCTAAGAATGTACTTATGATTCTTTTTTATCGTAATTAAGAGGATTGTGAAGCTAAATTTTTATGTACTATCAGCCCAATGGAACCCTGACCCACCATAGAACGGTGTCACAGTGACATTATAAAACAATTTGTTTGACACTTCTTATAACTTGAATCATAACGTCTCTGTGACACAGTTCTATGGTGGGTCAAGGTTCCAATGGTCTGATAGTACTACATGCGAAACAAATAAAAAAAACAGAAACGTACCACCCTAGTTTTTTCATACCTATTAATAATTTGATTTAGGGGTTGAGAAACGTTACAACCTGGAACTAAATTAATATGGTTTTTTAGGGTTCCGTGCGAAAATGGTAAACAAGGAACCCTTATGGTGAGACTTCGGTGTCAGTCTTACTGTTTGTCTGTCTGTCTAAAAACAAGGGCAACATAAATACAAAAAGATTGAATGTATTACTTGTTTACTTGAGTATCTTACTCCCAATAGTAGTCGCGAAACATTTAGAAACATTCTCATTGAGAATGTTGCCCTTGTTTAATGCATTGACCAAGCCTACTATTATATCCCCATGTTTTACTCGTGGATAGGTAGATGTGTTGATGGTGGTTCGTCGTTCCCGTATGTTTACTGATAACTTTCCAAGGTGATCTGACACAGTTGTATAGTCGATTCCTTCCTTTTTCAATAAGGCTACAGTCGATTCCGGCGTCCGCGTTTGACTTAGCGTGGTTGGCCTCATTTTCTTCGGTGCTGGTGGGAGTGTTTTCTCCTCCGGTGGCGTCTGCGTCTTCGTTCGAGGCGGTGTCTGTTGTGTCAATACCTCCACTTCCTCCACTTGGTTCTCCGCTAGGGCTGCCGCTTCTAGAATTTAGTCGTCCTCCAGGTATTCCGGTTCTGGTGATTGGGGTGGTTTAATTTCCAATTCTTCGTTGTTGCTTATTCTGCTCATTTTGGAGGATGGGTTCGATTTGCGCGACGTTATTTGATATTATGTGCAGTTCGATGTACCGCTCTGACATGACTGTCCCTTTTGCTAGCCGGCTGCCCTTTTTATACTCGTCGTTCCTTTGTTCATATGGACTCGTTGTCCTTTAGGTTGTCCTTGCTATTTGCGCGCGCTCCTCGATTTCTTTTTCGTAGGGTTCCCTTTGTTCTTTGTCCCAGTTTAAGGGTTGTTTGTATGTAAGGGTTCATAATGTAGGTCATGTTACTAGGTTCACATGACCTATGTGTCGTAGATAGTACTAGAACCTTTTTGTTTGTTGGAAAATGCTTTATGCATTCCCCCACCATGGGAGTGGTGTGGCTCCGAGGCCTCCTTCTGCGAAATGACACACTCGCAGAAGGAGGCCACAGCCCTCCAGGACCTGTCGCTGTACAGCATTGCAGACACAACGCTGTGCAGGGAGAGGTCCCATTGCCCTATTTCCAGCGCCATAGTGCAGCGCTCCGCACTCCACCGGCTGCACACCGCGCGCTGCACGACGCCTTCCGGCAGCCCCAGTTGGTGTCGGGGCTACCCACGCCAATGGAGAGAGGGGCCGAGCACGCGTGGTCCCTCTCCCAGACCGCCCAGTGACTAGCCTATGGCAGGTGGAGGACTCCCATCCCCCACCTGCAGCCACTAAGGGTTAAGGCGGGCGGCAAATTGACGCCGCCTCAACCCCTGCCATCTGCGCCGGAGGGGATGCGCGAGAGGAGACTCTTCGCGCTCCCGCTCCGCGGCCTCCTTTTGCGAGATAACTGACTCACAAAAGGAAGCCACAGCCTCCCAAGACCTGTCGCTGCACAGCATTGCAGAGACAACGCTGTGCAGGGAGACGTCCCTATGGCTAGCGCCATGGTGCTGCGCTTCGAACTCCAACGGCTGCACACCTCGAGGGTGTGCTGAGTCGTGTCGTCCGGATCGCTGCACTCGTGGCACTGCGGGCCAGGCTCCCTCCCAATCTTGTGTAGGTAATGACCGAAACACCCATGTCCGCAAGCCTGCACAAGCCTGTACGACGTAGCGCCAACTGCCCTTTCCAACCATAGTCTATCCCGCAGTCGTTCACCCCTCGCCCGGGCCTGCACCTCTGCGTCCAGTTCCCAAGGCGGGGTGCAGGCGAGGAGGCAGGCCGCTGCGTGGGCCACGGTTAAGTAGGCCCTCACCATCCGGAGGACCACAACTCTCTGGGGCCTCCGCAGTAGGCCCCTGTTCCGGGCCGACAGCTTGTCCGCCCAGATTGGGGCCCCGTAGAGGGCCATGCTCCTTGTCACGCCAGCGTATAAACGCCGTCATAAGGAGCCTGGCCGAAGGAGCAATGTGGGTGACATTGGGCAATAGCCGGCCCAGCGCCGAGACCGGCGCCCACGATTCGGGGAGCAAGTTTGGAGAAATGCTCCCCGAAGTCCCATTTGCGGTCCAATATTAGCCCCGGATATGTTATATGGGGCTTAATTTGGACCACTTCCCCCCCAGGGTGAGCGCCGCGCCCACCGGCAGCCTCCACCCCCACCCCCGCCCACCGAAGACAATCGCCTCAGTCTTTGGGAGGGCCACTTTCAAGGCCCAGCTGCTCGATGCGAGAAATCGCCAGCTCGGCCGCCACCTCTGCCCTCCTCATGGCCTCCCTCAATTCGGTCCCACGCACGGCCACCATTGTGTCATCCGCGTAACAAATGACGCCCGTCCGTGGGATCAATGCTCCCCTGATGGTCCAATCGTACCCCAGGTTCCACAATAGTGGGCCGACTACGGAACCCTGGGGCATGCCACAGACCATCTCCCTGACACATCGCCGACCGTCCCTCTCTTCATAGAGCATTACCCTCCCGGTTAGGTAGTGTCCTATGACCCGCAGGTAGGGAGGCACTTCGTGGTACCGAAGTTCCTCCTCGATGACCTGTGGGGCTTAGCATGCGAGGCGAGGAGAATACGTCAAATCTCATCAAACGCGATTTAGTGTCAAATATGTCTATTCCAAATTCTAACGTAAGGGTACGTTTAAGGTTTTAATTAAAAGTGTATTTTGTGTGACTTGAGTTCTTTTATTACTAAGCATCTTAAACGGTGATTTAATGTCATGATTTTATGTAATTTTTCAGTATTGCTAGAATAATGAAATAAATCAAGCAAAGCAATCGGGTCATTATTCGAGCGTTTCAACCGCCTCACTTTTGTGGACATATTTTTGAAGAATTGGGCGTATATATTGATGCCGTTTTTGGATATTTGTAAGACGTCCGGTAAACTTAGATACCTAACCAGAAACGAAACCGAAATCTGCAGCCACTTCTACAAAAATGTGACCACGAATGTGATTCGGAACAAACGCCCAAAAAAATGACCCTATTCAAGCTTGCATGATCAAGCACGTGACCAACCTATAGAATATGAATGAATATAGCATAGTCTGCCGGACTATAAAATGAACTTTGCACTAGGTGGTAGTGTATTTTTCTACTGTTTTCAGATTGTGCATTATGTAAGAGAAAATAAAACGTAAAATAGGCTGTTTTTTCTTCTTTAACTGACATTTTTACAAGGTTTAAAGACGCCAAATATTAATGGACCTCGATATGGGTACGGTCTTAGCAACCGCACAATCGCCAGCGCGTCAGTTTGTATTTAATATTAATCATGTGCCATTTAAAATAATAAATAAATACTAAAAAGACAAGTTAGGTAGAGCTCCACAAGTTCCACAACGAAGATCGCCGTTATAAATCGTTCAAATCTATCAAGCAGGTCAAGCAACTTGTGGGATTGAAAGTGGATGAATAGAATAGAATAGAATAGAATAGAAATAATTTATTCAACGCATACAAACATAAAAAAACACAGATGACAAATAGAACAAAAACATTGTTTAACATGGCGTTGAAAAGGGCCCCATAGAAACCATAGATAACAAACACATGGCTATTGTAATGTGGTGAGGCCTTAATCCAGAACCAGTACCAAAGACCAGTACATAGTATAAATATTGTAAATAAGGAATTCTGAGGCCCTACTTTGAAAATCGGAGTTCAAAGTTACATTAGCTCCATCCTTCTCTCTCGATTTAGGCTCGAATGACGAGTGACAGAGATGGAGCTAACGCAACTTCGAACTTTGATTTTCAAAGTAAGTAGGGCCTCTGGTTAAGGTAAGCACTGCAAATATTAGGTTAGTGTTTTCTTGCATGATTAGAATTACTATGAACTAAGGAAGTTTTCAAAGCTACATACTAAGTTTTTTTTATAATAACTTTTTGAGCAAACGCACAGAGTTACTTTGTGAGTTTACGCAAAAAGTTGTAATGAAAAAAAAATTGGCATGTAGCTTTAAAAACTTCCTTAGTTTATAGTGATTCTAATCATGCAAGAAAACACTGAAAAAAAATGCATTAATACATGAATTTAGGGGTTTCTCGTAACACGGACATAAGGAAAAATTACAAAAATTCCGATTAAAATGATCAATATCTCGGAAACTAATAACAATTGCTGAACATACATGGGGGTTAAATCGATAGCTTATGAGCTGCTCTATCATCCCTTAAAACCCCTACACCCGACTGCCAAACACCCTGTATATTATTATGAGACACATTGGACCCACTCCGCGTTGTCGTGTCCGAGTGAGTCGCTCGCACGCTTTCGTTCGGCATCTTGAGGGGCGCTCGGGGTTGACCAAAATTTAAAAAAAAACTCTGACATTTGACAGGACTAATGCTGAACACCTGGAAACCTTAAGTAGGGCTCGACTTCTGGGTTGAAACACTATAATGGTAAATGGTTAAACCTCTTAGCAAACACCCGTATAGTGAACCGAGGGGAACGGCCGCGAGTACCGTCGTATTGAAATTCAAGCTGACGTCGGAATTAAGTTGGGTGCTGCATTTAGAATGGGTGCTGCCCAGCCACGAACTCCGTCCGATTTGTCAGCGTCGTCAGATTTTACAAACAAGCGGTTTTTACTCTCACCTCCGTACATTGAACTACGCTCGTTAGCAATGCGATACTTTTTGCTCGCGATATCATGCGGGCTGGTGACGTCAGCATTTCGGCATGATGTCATGAGCGGGAGAAATGGTCTTCTGAAATAAACCGTGTATTGTAAGGCTATGTATAAATAAATACAGCTTTGTCTTTGCAAGTGCAGTCTACTACAAAGAAGTGTTTCTACTTGTCACCTTATTGCATTGTAATAAGGTCCAAAAGTGGATACATATCTTTGTAGTCGACTGTACGAATAAAATGACAATCGCGACTGACGTTTAATCTTACACGAGCACTAGAGACTGTAGCAAAGTGCCAAGAAACTCTCTGTGCAGTTCAGCAAGCAAGTGCATCTTAGACTGAATTGTAGTTTGGAATGATATGTAATTCCTTTTCTTGTTCTTTCGATAACCGCAACCCTACAGTTTTTTCGTTCTAAGAAGGCCTATTTGACAGCTGTCAACGCAATACAAAACATAACCTCAAACACATATTTTGTACTGCGTTGACAGCTGTTGATTCGGCCTTCTTAGAACGACCAAATTAAATCTACTATTATAATGTTTACCTCTAGAGCAGCAACTTCAGCGGCATTAGCAGATTTACCATCACATCGCTATGCAGTTTATTTTACCGTGTGTGATTGGGACAGAGCCTAACTGCTACCGCTCTTTCTTTTTCGATAGCTGTAAACTGTACCATGTGGGGAAGTCGTGTCGTTTAAGTTTCATGTCATATCTTCTACTGAATATATTAATTTATCAACTAGTAGGTGTCTTTATCAACTAGTGTAATCAGAAAATACCCATCAATTTGAATGTCCACACACATCAGATTAACCACTAACAACCATATTTTTATACACTTCTTTTAATAAGCCTATCTGTTATGTAAATATCAATATTTTTGTATCCTTTTACTCTTTAAGTAGTTTATGTCAAAATGTTTTGTGTTGCTGTGTGTTTTGTCAAACCATTATAGTGAATTTCAGTTTGATATGAATACATGATCTTTCTAATGTTTAAGTCAATATCGAAAACTTTATTAATCTTATTACGACTCTTAATTAACGTCCAAACTATAAACATTCACAAATTTTACACTTCTGACAAACTCTCACGCTAACACGCTGAAGTCTCCAGACGCTATCTATTTACCGGTTCAATCCAGTATCGTAGTCGAAAACAAGTAATGTCAACATATTGGAGGCCGTTCCTTTTGTTTTCTATCTGTATCCCTACGCTGGTTACGCAAGTCTTCAGTTGAGTGGCCGTAGGACTCGCAAGGCGGTCACGGCCGGTTGTCGCTCCGGCAATGGAGCGGCGTTGCTAGGTGCTGTGACGTGGGTGGAAAGTACTGGAAAATAATACCTACAAATTGAATGTTTTTCTGGACTGTTGAAAAGTTCGAGCACTGGTTTTTCGAATGATTTATGAGGATTATAGTTTTCGGGACTTTCTGACATTCATTCATGACCCTGCTTTATTGAGCTTACCGCCTGTTTCACAATCGACAAGTAAAGCATATTTGACAGATAAATTTAGCCCTTTCTCTTTCTGACACTTGAAAATAGACAAGGAGAGAAACAACTTTAAATGGCAGATAAATTTACTGGTCGATTATGAAACATGCCCTTAGTATCGTTGATGCTGTCCGGTTCCCGTAAAGTTTATCTTATCTTATCATTGTATAGATGGGTCCATTTGAATAACTACACTTCGCTTCGATCAGCTGTGCGAATGTACAGGTTTTCACGCGATGTTTTTCCATGCGGCTAATGTACTTAGTTCGAAAAACCTCATCAGTACATGGCAACCGATGGGGGTTCGAACTCCGTATCTTATGATCACGACATCGACACCCTAAACCACTGTGCCACCGACGCTCTCCCCGGAAGAGTTTAGCCAGATGTAAATTCTAAACATTTGTCCTACGGAACATCTGTTACGACGAGCCGTGTTCAAATTATATACACCCGCTATTTGATGGCAGTGCTGCAGTGGATATGTTAGAAGGTATCCTCTTAGATACCATCAAACCATCATCGCTTACTTCGTATCTGATTTCGCCTGAGCTCTTAGCATATTATACCATGTTAGGTAGGAGGTTTGTTTGAGATGCGCTAAAATACAACCACGGTCGGGACACTGTAAAAGAAGCACTTAAAAACGTCCTGACCACTTCTTACGCTCAGCAGTGTCTCTTCTCTTGTTATATAAGATATAATAAGAACCGTTAACGCTTAACTATTAGTTAGTATCATGAAAATCATGGAATCAATCATTTTTGAGTTGTGTTTGTCATTGTAAAGTTTCTGACTTTGCCTTATGAAAGTTTTGGTGCAATCACATTGTTGTCCTTCGAATCATTTTAAAAGGCTCGTTGTGTCTTAATGGTTTTACAGTTTTTAATGTCAATGTCGACTGTGTTATGAATTGCATTTTATTAAAATTTAATTTCATAAAACCCTCACTGTACGAAATTATGTCTCACTTATGGCAATAGTTAACCATGAATTTCGTACTTAATTCGAAAAATGTTGTCAAATAGAACGTAAAGATACATAAATATACAAACACCCATTACAATGAACCGAGTGATCTGTTTACCACAAGTACATTTTTTGCAAGGATTTAGTTCGTGCATATCACAAGTGAGATAATTAAAACACATGCCCTAACCTATCATGTACCAACTGCCGTATCTAATATAACAGATTTTGTAATGAACATGAATTGTAGTGAATTAATAAATAAATAAACAGTTACACCCACCTAAGCCTAGGCTAAGCCTTTTCTCATTCAACCGATAATTTAACGGTGTGCTAATTTCACCCCAAACAATTATGTTGTTAGTTGCATTGTTGTCGAATGACTTAACATAATCAAGTCAGTTGATTACTACAAATCACGCACAGCGGTCATGGGCGTACAAACTACAAACTGAGGACGTTGGAAGAACAAACAGTACATGTAAATAGGAGAACAATCTGGTGAAGGGCTTTATGACAGAACCAACATTTCTCAACTGTGAGGGTGATTATGATTACTGACTATCCATTAAAATCGTGCCATGCTGAGGGCAATGATCATGAAACATATTTTTCGTTCATTACTCTCTTCTAGCGTTAGGCTTTGACCATGATCCCTGAGTTTGGTAAACAAAATCAATCGCTCTTTCGCAACCCTTGTTGGTACGGTATCAGGCTGAGGGGATTGTGAAACAAAATTCAAAATTCAAATTCCAAAATTCAAAATATTTATCCAGTAAATAGGCCACATGAGGGCTCTTTTACACGTCGGTAACATGAGTGAATCTACCAGCGCTTCGGACAAGACCATCATTGCGGAGAAGAAGCGCCGCAAAAAACTCCAGCAGAAGGTCATTTTTTCAATCATAATAACAAAATAATACTTAAAAGTAAGTTACATTAAGTAATAATAAGGTAATAAAGTAATAAACAATAAATTCTTAAAACTAGCAAAAATAAAATTATTACAAATGTAAGGTCAATAAACCTTAAACTAATAATAAAGACTATGAGAATGAGAGATGAAACCATTTCCTGATACCTCGTTTCTTTGCCTAAGCATCCAAATACTGTACAGGTACAGAAGTTCAAATTCATTGACTCAGCTCACTCAGCATACTCAATACCAACCGATCATTAGTTGATAGTTCAAACTAATAGGTCGCGATGACGCTCAACTATCTATTAGAAAATGCCTGTTGAGTTTGATTCACATGTATTTGGTGTCAGTGTCAATGGCTCTTTTGTTGTTCGAAATGCAACGTGAATTAAAGCATGAATTACATTATCAATACAAATTGTAGTTAAATATCAATAACTTGTTGTGTTACCTAGAAACTGTTTGCATTGTGGACATTTCTAGAGCTGTTCAGTTCATTACTGCGTTCCATTCCATATGTAGCCCTTATACTGAAACTGTGTAGTAGTTTGACCTGGAAAAGGCCCAACAAAACAATTTCTATGTATAGCTAAGCTACAATCCTTTGTTGCAACATTTGCATGTTGATAGATTTGGTATTATGACTGAAGTTGATTTGGGTACGGAAAATTAGTGAAGGGATTGATTGATTATGCAAATCAATCTTATTCTGTCAATTGTTGCTACCGTGTTTCATGTCATTGATTGTTTGCGATCTAATTAAATTCTATGGTTTCTTAGTCCAATTCACTTTAAAACTGGATGCAGATGTAATGGGAAATCATACGAAATCATATTTGGTCGGAAAAGTCGTTTAATCCTTGCTTCCTTAGTCAGCTTTAGAATTCGTAGATATGTTAATTGAGAAAGCAAGACTAACACGAACTTTTCCGTTGAAATACGATGTCGTATGACTACGCTGTATATCTGTAACCTGTAACTGGTTTCTTAGTGCAATTGGGATTGTTCATATTTTTACAATTACTCTAATTCGGAAACCATTTCCAGGAATGGGGTTTTAAAGACGTTCTGCATCATTAAATTTTTGAAATATTTTTATATTTCTGATATTTCGACAAAAATATATTTAACCTTTGACTTTTGTTTTCGGCTTGAAGCCCTCCTAGGTGTATCTTACGGGTTAGTTGAAAACCGCTTGAAATAGTATGTTTTAATACACTATTACAATCACTTTTTATCATTATATATCATTTAATTGTTGTAATTTATTAGAAAATGCCATCCAAAATTTAAAATAATCATGCCATCCATTAAATGTCTGCTAAATAGATAAAGATATTAAAACAAAACTATTGGGTCAAATACAAAATTAATGAAATTGGTCTCTTAAAATTACCTATTCTTTCGAATTATAATGTAAAAACTATAAGTTATTTTTTTTGGTCTATCCCAATTGTGGGACTTCACTAAGTCTCCGTTTTTGGATTGACCTTTATAGATTATCGTCCCTTCTTAGTGTTGATTCTGGGTCATTGTCCTATATTTGAATTCTCTAATATCGTTAGTCATAATGATTGTTTGTCCTTACGCACATTAGCCCTAATGCTATTGTCGTAACATTGTTTTGTCGAATATGGTTTGCCCTAACGCTGATATACAGGGTGGAAAGTTGAGATGGGGCAGTAAGGGCAGCTACTAGATCCCTTGCTGCTACGCGAAAATGCACTTAGGAGACCTTTAATAACTTTTTAAATGATGACAATCGACATTCACAGATTTTTGATAAAATGTACAGTCAGCGAGAAAATCGACAGTTTTGAGTATTTAACTCTAAATACGAACCTAACCTCTAACTCTAACCTAACCTAACCTAACCTACAGGTTCTTTACAGATTTTGAAAAGTTAATTGGTTCAGATTACGACAATGAAAATTACGTTCAAACGAAACAGCGGAAAACAGTTTTTTGAAACATCGATGGGTTACCTTTATATTAAACGTGCATTATGACCAGTTTATGACTTTCATAATTAGTGCAAATAAGATTAAGTGTTTAGACGCTAAGGCAATGTAAAATTATGGTTAATGATGTTTAGGGCAAAGTAATATTATGGCAAATGTATGGAGCCAAACGTTACTATGGGATATGACTTTAGGACAAACGATATTATGGATCGCGAATTACACCCGTTGATTCTATCTGTACCAATATAAGTAAGACTGTACATAAATCGCCCTGGACTACCTACCATTTTAGACTGGGTCTAATACACCGGCGCCTGTAATGCTTGCATTTATTCGTTAGACGTAAACGTTTGCACTTTATTTACTAAGTACTACTTTGGTATTATGGTTGGCGTAAGTTTAAATTTGTTAAGTTGATTCTTGAATAATAATGCTACGAATTCAAATTAAACAGCATTGATTAGCATGAATAATGTTGTTCGTAAATTGTCGTATTTGCTGAAATTAAAGCTCATTATAATAATGGTCATTATTAATGCATACTTGCGCGTAACACGCCTACCTAAGTCGTGCCCTGTTATGGTAATCGCTTAACGGCTATTTCGCGTTAACCACTTAAATCTTTCAAAACCAGTACTGCGCCCGAAACTGAATTATTAAAATTCATAAATCATTCTTAACCTCTTAATATCTTTCAACACTTGTTTTATACTCTCGGAAATTCAGTCTGTGTCTATTAGCCAAACAGTTGTAAAATTAAACATTGGCAAACATTTCCAGTTTCCAAGAATCATAGCAATTTTCTCACTGACGTCAGTCGTGGTTTCCATTCGCTAATGCAGAAATAGACTCTTTTGTATTTTTTCCTTTTTAATTAGATGTACGTTTCGCTCATGTCTGGATAACTGCCAAAAACTTAATTGCTGGCATTAATATAATAAAAGAAATAAGGTAATTTCTCAAGAAAATACCATTGCTTAAATTTTGCGTCCAAACGAATTATATTAGCGACTAGAGGACGCCCGCCACTTCGTACGCGTAGAATTAGTTTCCCGCTTCTCCCCCCATTTCTTCCCGTTGGGGGTCGATTTTCGGAAAATCCTTTCTTAGTGCTCACTTACATACATCATGAAAGGAACCCCTGTACCAAATTTCAAGTTTCTAAGTACAGTAGTTTCGGCTGTGCGTTGATATATAAGTCAGTCAGGTTTGCCTTTTATATATTTAGATAAACTAGATTCACCTTCCGGTAATAATTACGGATGTGAACTATCTTAATTATCATCATACCCTCGTGATGTTCAAGTGTTGCACTGACTTATTATGGTGTTCAGGTTATCTAGCCTCGGCTAGGCTAGGCACGGGCAGTGCCCTCCTTTCACCTTCAGCGCAGATGGCGCGTCTGCCCGCGGAACCCTGAACTCAATCGCGACCCGAGCCCGAGTGCTGTTCGTTTGCCGAGGTACTTACTCATGCAAATACTCCATCGTTTTACTGCAAATTGATAAGAAAGTAAGGGCACACTAATCCTGTTAGTAATAGGTTTTAGACTGATACTGTGGGTGTGCTAGACTTTTATGCCCAAGTATAAGAGACAGGCTGATTGTATATCAAATTTATTTATTTAGTACAAAACGCCGAATACACTGTTAACAATAAAAAGATTCGCCAAACAGTTTAGCATATTATCGGCAATTTAAACACTATTTTCTTGCTGTTTTACTGTTCGTTCCTACTTAAACCAATAGGTACGTGCTTTGAATCTTGTAAACTAAACTCACTTCGGATACGCTTAAGTAAACTTGTTGTTTCTTACAATAGTTTGAGTTTCACATTATTTTTGTATGTATATCACCCTATTTTAGCTTATTTATAAGTAGTTATTATTATTTACGGCCTGTGTCTTTGAAGGAGCTGTCAATCAGATAGCGCTTTAACCTAGGTTTTGCTAAAAGAGTTATTTTCTATTCTGTCTTTAAAAACTACTATCTAATGAAGTCGTCTGATTCTTTCATTTTATACTATTCGAGTTTAAGCTGTCGCGTCAGAGCGTACAAAACATATTTTAGGATGTGCATTCTCAATTAGGTAGCCTGATGGTTGACTGGAAGAAATCAGTCACCTAATGTAGTGATTCTATTTTATCTTTAAAGTTCTATGATCATCAGGAATTACAGTTTGGATCCGAACTTGTTTTCGTATTTTTGTACTCGTATTAGTGTAAAAATATCCAAACTAAAGTTGTTTGTGATGAAATTCTGTACTAATTATTTCATCTTTGCCGTTAAGAGAACCTGTCAATAAATTTAAATGGTACGGTTATAAACAGAATATTAAGATTTGGGGATACGTCACAAAACATGCATTATTACCATTTCCATTGCACGATTATCTCGCCAATCTTTCACGAACTGGGTTATACAAGATACCGACGAATAGGTCACCCATGTCACGTTGGGCTTGACAAATAAAGTACTTTTATGTCCTTCTGAATGTAGCGTTGTAAATTGTAAGAACTAATTAGTTATTGTTTGTTACCGTTTTTTAATCCAAGGATTAATTAGCCGTATCACATATAATACTTACAGTATACATAATTGTAATGACTTCCTATACCTTTTCTTTTCAGACGGCAGTAACGATAGCTGTGCAGAATAAATATCCATTACTTAATTACAATTTAGTGGCTTGGCCGTGGCTTGACACCTCATTTAATAGCCTGAATTATTTTGCATGTTTGTGTTTATTTACGATTTCCTTAAATTATTCCAGGTAATTTTGTACACGCTTAACGCTAGCTTAAACATTTCAATAGTTGATTCTAATGGCGTAGCTTGTTTGCTTCTAGCTATGATTATATTAGTATTACTTTCGGATTCTCGGTTTTAAATGGAAAAAACAGAAGCAATGATATAAAACTCGTCAATTTCATTCATCGTTGGAACTTGGATTCTCGGAAAATTATCGTGATCTCTGGAGACAAATTTTATAATGACTAACTTGGGAGGATTTAATACGATTGCCGTGCCACTGTTATAAATAAATCATCCAACCTGCAGTGAATCTAATGCTAGTCATCCTGCATCTTCCTAGTTCCAACTGAAGTAAGAAGATGCAGGATGACATCTACTAAGATAACAACACGGGACATCCATAATTCTATTGTGTACAGCTGAGGATGTCAACTGACAGGCTATTTTCATTGTTGTTTTCCTCGATGGAACCGCTTTTATTCGATATTCAATATGCACTGCGGGACTGCATGCGCCAAGGACTTTATAGGCGCTCTGTTCGGTTCCCTATGGCAGAGATGGGCATTTCGTAATCGATTCCTGATTACACGATTACTTGATTTTACTTTGTAATTCACTCCTGGGTGTCAGATTACTTGTAATGTAATCAAGCGAAACGGTGAATTACCATTACAATAATTAAGGAATCAGTATCATCTACACAAATATTATAATTACTTGTAATTGGGAATCAATGTCGATGCTTAATTACTGGAATTGTTGACTTGATTACTTCCAGATTACTTCTGTATATTAAGTATATAAATAAATTTTACGTTCGTTCTTTAGAAAGATGCCACAAAAGTATTCCTTCCAAAATCGAAATCTGGGGATCTGTGTGGTCTCTGACAATGATTTCGTTGGCAGCAGGAGAAAAAGTAGCCGCCATCTTGAACTTTTTAGTTATTCATCCGATTGCTTCCAAAATCGATATCTGGGGATGTTTATGGTCTCCGACAACTAATCTGTTGGCAGAATGAGAAAAAGTAGCCGCCATCTTGAACTTTTTAGTTATTCATCCGATTGCCTCCAAAATCGATATCTGGGGATGTTTATGGTCTCCGACAACTAATCTGTTGGCAGAATGAGAAAAAGTAGCCGCCATCTTGAACTTCTTAGTTATTCATCCGATTGCTTCCAAAATCGATATCTGGGGACGTGTATGGTATCCGACAACTAATCTGTTGGCAGAATGAGAAAAAGTAGCCGCCATCTTGAACTTTTTAGTTATTCATCCGATTGCTTCCAAAATCGATATCTGGGGATGTTTATGGTCTCCGACAACTAATCTGTTGGCAGAATGAGAAAAAGTAGCCGCCATCTTGAACTTCTTAGTTATTCATCCGATTGCTTCCAAAATCGATATCTGGGGACGTGTATGGTATCCGACAACTAATCTGTTGGCAGAATGAGAAAAAGTAGCCGCCATCTTGAACTTTTTAGTTATTCATCCGATTGCTTCCAAAATCGATATCTGGGGATGTTTATGGTCTCCGACAACTAATCTGTTGGCAGAATGAGAAAAAGTAGCCGCCATCTTGAACTTTTTAGTTATTCAACCGATTGCTTCCAAAATCGATATCTGGGGATGTTTATGGTCTCCGACAACTAATCTGTTGGCAGAATGAGAAAAAGTAGCCGCCATCTTTTCATTACACCGATAAATAAAATAATACATTTCTTAGAAGACACGGTTAAAAACTCTACACACACCAATGTGATCAAATGTGACATTCCATATTCCATTAATGACTATTCGGAACACTACAATAATTTTGTTCATAAATTAAATTTTGCCATATGTAAAACTTTTACCCATTTACCACATGTATGGCTGCAACCTAACAGTATTTATTTGGGTAAATCGGATTACCAAAATGATGGCAATAAACTAAACTACAGAGGAAAGTACAAATTAGCGCAATGTGTAAATCTAGTACTAAGAAGTGTAAATGAAGCATTTTATAATAGCTCCTCTTTTTTATAAGTAACAATTGTCAACTGTCAAAGAAACATTTAACCAAAGAATCAGATGTCCATAGTGGTCTAGTAGTTTACAACCACATAATTGTACTTCATCAAAATATTAATGGCTTAATTAACAAAGCTGACATATTTTGTGTTTATCTCCAAGAATTAATAGAGTCTGGAAAACAAGTTGATGTTATATGTGTTACCGAACATAAAATGAAAACGGGTGATGAAATACAACTAGTCATTCCTAACTATAAATTAGCAGCATATTTCACAAGAGATAACAGAAATGGAGGTTCTTGTATCTTGATACGAAATATTCATAAATTCAATGTCTTAAGTGAAGTTACCAATATCTCAATCCCAAACGTTGTAGAATGTACAGGTGTTGAACTGAGTGACCATAACACTATTGTAATATGTATATACAGAGTACCTAAAAATGATTCGGCTACAATTACACTGTTTCTTAATAGTTTAAATAATATTTTAACTAAAACCTGTTTTACCAATAAAAAAATAGTAATTTGTGGTTACTTCAACATTGATATTCTCAAAAATACATCACACTCAGTTGATTTCAAGAATCTCATTTATAGCTACAATCTTCCCTTGGGCGTATCCCAGCCGACTCGGCTGTGCAGTGGTACTTGCATCGATAATATTATTCATAATTTTAGGGGTGGTAAAACTGAAGTTTTAGATCTAGCTCTTTCTGACCACACAGCACAATTAATAAAATGTCCAGTAAAGAAAACATGTCGTATCTCACATTGGTTCATACAAAAATTTGATACGTGTGATATAAATATAACTAAATTCAAGGAATGTCTACAAAAACTCAGCTTTAATAATGTCTTTCTAGCAAATGATCCAAATGAAGCCTTCAATTGTTTTTTCGACACTTTCGATCTGTTTTATAAACTTTGCTTTCCAACTAAAAACGTCCGCATTGCCAATATTATCAAACCAAAATGGATTTCGAAGGGAATAAAAAACTGCTGTAGGCGGAAAAGAGAGCTTTTATGGAAATATAGAATGTCCTCAAATACTGAAAATAAAGATGCGTTTAAATGTTATTCTAGAAAGCTTAAAAACATAATAAACTTAACTCAAAAATCCCAAAATGAACACTATATTAAAAATTCTACAAATAAAACAAAAGCCACTTGGAAAATTATTCAAAATGCTAAAACGAGATATCCCGTAGAAAATACTCAACAAATAAAATCAAATAATATAACTATATCTCATCCTAAACAAATTGCTGAGGAATTTAATAATTATTTTATAGACCAAGTTTGCTCTTTAAATATGACTGATAATCAAAAATCTAATAATAGTTCCAAAAACACAATGGCATACAATGTAAATTCCTTGTTTATGAAACCCATTAACTCAGAGGACATAGAATCAATAATAAAGTCATTAAAAAACACAAACAGTACAGGCTTTGATGGTATTCAAACAAAAATAATAAAAAAAGTTTCTGGTATTATTTCTCCTATTCTCAGCTACATTATTAATATGTGCATCGAGTATGGTGTATTTCCTGAAAAATTAAAAATGACAATTGTTAAACCACTTTTTAAAAAAGGTGACAAAAATAACATTGGTAATTACCGGCCCATTGCTTTGGTCTCTGTCTTCTCTAAAATAATTGAAAAAGTTATACATAACAGTTTATATGATTATTTCGAATATCATAGCCTTTTCGCTCAGGAACAAAAAGGGTTTCGTAAGATGAAATCGATAAATATGGCTATATTTGATTTACTTCAGAAAGTCATAACAAACGTTGACAAAAGGATCCCTGTTTGCGCTTTGTACATGGATATGTCCAAAGCGTTTGACTTTGTAGATCATGATGTTCTTTTTGACAAACTTTTTACATATGGAATACGCGGTAATGTTCTTAGTTTAATTAAATCGTACATGAAAAATCGAAAGCAAATAACACAAATAAAAAGGCTATCTCTAAAATCAAAAGTAGAAGAAATATATTCATCCAGTTCCAGGGAAATTCGTTATGGTGTACCCCAAGGAAGTGTATTAGGCCCGTTATTGTTCTTGATCTATATAAATGACCTACCTAAAGCTGTTGATTATCCGATGGTTCTCTTTGCTGATGAAAGCACTGTTATATTCTCGGGACAAAATATTAACACGTATGAATCTGAGATAAACACCACGTTAGAAAAAATTATACAATGGTTAACCAAAAACAATTTGAAAATAAATCTAGATAAAACGCATATAATGACATTTAAACAAAGAGTTAATTCAATAAATTTAAATATAGCTTATAAAGGACATCAAGTAAATGAAACGGATATAACCAAATTTTTAGGGCTTACCATTGATAATAAATTGACGTGGAAAAACCAAATAGACCTAATATGTAAGAAACTAAGTAAATTCTCATATGCTCTTTACAATTTAAGAAAAAGAGCTAATCAGTCAACTGTCCTTACTGCTTACCACGCGTATGTTACATCAATTTTACGGTATGGTGTTTTCTTCTGGGGTAATTCAACAAACAGAGAAAATGCGTTTAAGGCGCAAAAAAAATGCATTAGATCTCTTAGTGGTATTAAAAAAAGTGATTCATGTAAATCGCATTTTAGACACCTTCAAATTCTAACGCTACCTTGTCTGTACATTTATGAAATATGCACTTTTGTAAACAATAACCAAAACCTCTTTAACAGATTTAGAAGTGTGCGTCTAAAAGACAAATTTAAAGCACCGCCGAGTAATACGGCCCTATTGCGTGAAAGTATACTTGGAATGGCCCACACAATTTATAATAAACTACCAAAAAACATTTTAACAAATAAAAGTAATAATGCGGATTTTAGGAGAAACTTAAAACTGTTTCTTATAGAAAATGCCTATTATTCGATAACAGAATTTTTGAATGAAAATAATAATTAGTTTTTTGACACTGACTTTAAAATATTGTATATGTCCTAAGTATCTTTATCTTTATTTTATAGCAAATTACCTAACCTAAGCATGCTCCATTTGTACAAACTTATAATAAACATTTGTATGCCCATGGGCACCACATAGTGATACAGCAATATAATTAAACATCGTGTAATTAACCTATGTTGGACAAATAAATGATTTTGATTTTGATTTTGATTTTGATCTTGAACTTTTTAGTTATTCAACCGATTGCTTCCAAAATCGATATCTGGGGATGGTTATGGTGTGGCCGACAACGAATTTATTTATTTAATTATTTTTCAATTGACAATAAACAACTGACCAGGGTATGTTAAAGATTTTTGTTATTCTACCTATTCCTTCCAAAATCGAAATCTGGGGATCTGTGTGGTCTCTGACAATGATTTCGTTGGCAGCATGAGAAAAAGTAGCCGATTTTGGAAGCAATCGGATGAATAACTAAGAAGTTCAAGATGGCGGCTACTTTCTCTCATTCTGCCAACAGATTAGTTGTCGGAGACCATACACATCCCCAGATATCGATTTTGGAAGCAATCGGATGAATAACTAAGAAGTTCAAGATGGCGGCTACTTTCTCTCATTCTGCCAACAGATTAGTTGTCGGAGACCATACACATCCCCAGATATCGATTTTGGAAGCAATCGGATGAATAACTAAGAAGTTCAAGATGGCGGCTACTTTTTCTCATTCTGCCAACAGATTAGTTGTCGGATACCATACACGTCCCCAGATATCGATTTTGGAAGCAATCGGATGAATAACTAAAAAGTTCAAGATGGCGGCTACTTTTTCTCAATCTATCAACGGATTTGTTGTTGCAGATCACACGTATTGATTTTGCACTAACTAGCTGAAATATAATAAACGAGAACTTTTTTCAATTTTACAAAATGTTAGTGGACAACCCTTACGCTCAATTGGAGCGTAGGTATTTATCTTGAAAAGTAGGCCTAGTTTCTTTACTGGTTTATTTAATATAATGCTAGAATGACGTAATGATGTAAACCAAAAACAATTTTTTCTACTCGCGTACTATAAACCGCTAATATTGATATCGTTAATGGTGTCAGAATACCACCTATAGCGTAACCGAAGAGTAAAAACAATTCTATAATTAGCGTTGCCATGGTAATAACAGTGCTATAATTTATTATAGCATTGTTATTACCATGGTAACGGTCATTCCGGATATCAGTCTTGGCGTTTAGTTAACACTTGACATCCTAATAATTTGTATATAAACCGTTAAAAACATTTTAACACCAATTAAAATTACGTATATTAAAAATAAAATTAATTATGAGACTAAATATGTGTTTAAAATAACATTTTTATTCAATTACTAAAAATAGATGGTTAATATCCATCGATTTGTTATTTGGTTACCATGGTTACGTTCAATATGGATATCAACAAAATGGCGTTTCGTTTGGCATTCCAACTTGTTTATGATAATTTGATAGAACTGTTTTTAGTATCTATTAAAATTCGCATGAAATTTGTTTACATTTATCAATAAAATTCACAAACTATTATCGCGCATCGGAATAGTGAAAATGTCTTTGATGACAAGTAATTTGTTAGCAGAAAAATCGAGTAAAGTATACGAGAAAAGTTAGCTATTGTTTATTTTTATCATTATCATTTTAAGCTTGTAGAAAAAGTTATGTATGCAACGGTTCATAATTAGCTCTTAAGGTACTCGTGCCTATAATTAGAGCGCTCGCAAGCTCGCGCTCTAACCTCGGCTCTCGTACCTTAAGAGGCCTCATTATGTACCAGTTACATAAATAACTATTATTTGAGTGACATTAACAAAATAATAAAATAAGGTTTGCCAATGAAGTAATCTAGTGTGGAACTGGAGTTAAGTAATTCAGATTACTTAAGTACTTGATTACCGCGGAATCAAGATTACTGTAGTGGTTTACAATACTGATTCCAAAGGAATGGATTACAAAATGTAATCATAGTACAGTATTACAGTAATTTTAATTACCCAAGTAATCGATTACTTAGGAATCACGATTACTGGAATGTAATCGTGTAATTAATTCCAAAAGTAATTGATTACGCCCAACTCTGCCCTATGGACCGTACATACTTCGCCATTATTTAAACGTGTAGACTACGTTAAGTTTTATATTACACTACACTAGGCGTCAAGTGTGTTTCAGATCTAGGAGGCTCTGTTGAGCTTGGCGTGCATCTGTTTTATAACGCGCCTTGCTTATGAATGGAGTCATCGTTGTTTATAAATGAAAAACCAATATTATTTTGTCCTGTCTGCCCTTAACCACCCAAGTAAAACATCGTCCTCAAATATCTATAAACGCGCTCAAACACGGATGGTCAATAGTGATGTCATTTTTGTTCACACTGTATGTTGGAAAATAATCCGTTGTTATGGAAATTGTGATTATTGCTACTGAATGCCGGCAGACCATAAATGCCTTGGTTATTTTGCGACCATTTTTTTTTCAAATATTTTCATTTACCACAAATATGCCAGCCATAGGTTTGATCCATTTAGTAAGGAATACAAGCACCTGTTCAAATTCAAATTGCGAACAATGGTGCTTCCATACAAAACCAGTTTTAGTCGCTTTCAACAAGGACAAATGACTAAACATATGATTATATATATTATTGTAAGCGACATTAATTAAGCTAAGGAAGAAAGTATTGTTAGTATTATTGTATCAGTCATATCTAGCAGCTGACCCAGAAAACGTAGTTTTGCAGCGGAGCGAACCTACGGCCTTAAACTGGGACAGTAACCTATTCCCTTGGTTTACAATTCAAACAGCCTTCGTGTGACACCAACATCTTGATGTAGTAAGAAACGGGATGAGAGTACACTTCGAGGAACGTTAATACATCACTCTAGAGTACTTCTAAGATTAATCTGATAGTTTCGTCTCTTAAAATTTGGCACCGAGTTCAGTCAGAAATTATCGGTGACAAAAATGGGTACATTGAGGAGTGAACCATCTAAATACTTATACAAAAAAGATGCAGTAACTCAAAAGACATTGCTACGTTGTTAGTAAAATTTTCAGTGATAATGGCGATATTTTTCACGTGACTGACAGTCGATGGAAATCTTCAGAAGAATTAATACACAAACCTTAGTGACCTCTGTTGACTCTCGTGCAATTTCTGACGCAATTCCGTCTTAATATTTCAAAGAGACCAATTCATACAAATTTATTTTGTTATTTACTTACGTGGCTGATTATGTATGACTATTATTGAGGTGATACTGGTCACTGATTAAGGTAATGCATACATTAGAGTTGGACAACTCACAATCAATTGTTTAATTTCGCTTTTTTATTGTTTATATTCCTAGGTTAAATTTTCATGAAGCGTTTTTTTAATGCTTTTACAGTAATAGTAATGTTACCGTGACAGTTTTGAGGTAATTTTTTTGAGAAGCGTAATTTACAATAAGATTTATTTCTTCTTCAAGGTATATAGTAAAATACAAAATAGCTTCCGTGAATTCTACGTCCATATCCTATTCAAATGCCCTTCTGGTCAGATATTATTTAACCTCCGATAAACCACCAAGAGGCAGATAGCATTGTTTATTTTATAAGATTAACTATCATATCATAAAATCCTTTTAATGGGTTTATTATTAAGCGATGTATTTCGATATTGTCGATATTATCTATACACACGTAAGTAGTGCAAGTGAATTCAGTGTTTACAATCGCCTTCCGAATTCGATAGTCGATGCGGCATTGACCTACTCCCTCGATTTAATTTGAATAATATTCGCTTGTCTGCAATATCTTACAAGTTTGGGCATTAATTTCGTGGTTATTCTTAAAATTACCTTATTTAATTCATTCCAGAGATTAATATCTATCTGTGTTAAGTAAATTCATTTTATCATCCTTGCACATTTACGGATGTGTTTTGCGGACTAGAGTCGATAGGTCTTTTCTTAATATTTGACTCCATTATGACATGTTAGTGTGAATGTAGCTTAAATATTGAACAGTCTTACATTAAAACCATTTAGTACGCGTACCTGGTTGCCATTCCAGCAGTAGCGTGCCTAATTTGTTTACTTCTTTCCTATTGTTGTCTACTAAAGACCGTTTACAAAGTTTTCCTCATTGTACAAAAAAGCTTTATGCTTTCCGTTGAATTATTTGTTCTGCTTATACATTTTAATGACATCTTTGGATTCAGTGATTCAGGGTTAATACCGTATTTCAATAAGTTTTTGTTGTCCGTCTTCGGAGCGTTTACATTTGGATTTTAATGCCTAAGGTTCAACAAACTGAATACCTATTATTATTGATCATTCGTGTAATGTAAATAGTCTATTTCAATGCAGAAAGTAAATTTGCAAGGGCAATAATGAGTTAATATTTGGCAGTTGTAGAGATATGATGTAAATGGTTGTATTGCAAACGTAGAACGAACGAGCACTCTAACAAAAGAGAACCAACCAAAAGAGATTTTCTCTCAAGTTGACATTAGATTTAAGTTGATCAACCAACGCTGATAATGACAGCAAGTTAATTTTTAATTTAACTTAATGTTTAGTTGCTTTATGTAACGTCTTGATAGTCTCGTATGGAATCTAGACTTTAATTCACAATATTCACAATAACAAGATTCTTATAAGAGGCACACAATATTTCTTTTACTGACGTATTTAAAGAACGAGTTACAATAACTTTCCGACGTACAGTTTAAAATTTAAGCTACATAAAAGAGTACCCATATGGCAAAGGTTTAATCTCTCGTCCTTACTTTCTGAGAATGGTGCCCTAAAATCGAAACGTTTTTTGTGAATATATCGTAAATTTCTTCTAATTCTACAACATCCTTGACCGAAAAACGTCGATGGCCGACATGGCCGTCCACCGTGTTTATTGGCACGTTTACTCGAAGACGAATTAAAATCTTACAGCATTAATCCCGCCGGCGTTCCCGTTACAGAAAAGATACTGAGTCCGGGACCCGCTCTGACCTAGTTTCTAAGATTTCATATCGTGTTGATCCTATTAAGCCTGTCTCCTCAATTTAATCTTCAGTTAATTTTTTTAACAATTCTAAGGCTGGGTTTTATAAAGATTCGTTAGAACAAATTTCGGTCAAAACTTGTATGAAGAGACTAAAATTTGATCTGACATGTTTACTAACGGACCTTTATAAAACCGGCCATAAGTATACCGTGTTGTTTTACGTTAAGAACGTAGAAAAATCTTTTAAAATAACCATTTCCGTAGCACGCACGCAATGTGACGCGTTATTTTCGTTAAAATAAACCGGTTTGGCGTATGCGAATTAAAATAGTATAATTGATATGGCCGCGTTGCTAGAATCATTTCCGGCACGCCTCAGCTCTATATATGTTTTTTTTATTGCGTAACTAGTTTTGGCCACGTGGAAATTACTAGACATTTCGCATAAGTAGAAAATGACAGCATACCTATTTTCTCAGTAAAAAAATTGCAGGAGCTTATACAGAATTAAAACAGACCACCGTAATTCTTAGTAGAAACTAGTGCTTCCTAGGTGCATTGTTGTACCTATCTCGCCTATAGGAATCAGGAACTAATGGAATGGATGACAAAAAATCTCTACTTTGTGCGTAATTCGTTTCTTTTTCACTCCTGTGGTTAATCGCGCTGAAGACGAGAATATTTCGCTCTTCTAGAACTTTCCACGTGTCGCGTAACGCGGAAGGCGAACTTTCGTGCTAAATTTGTGATTTTCTGTTGGATAACCTAGAGATTGGCAGAATTTATCGCTGACATCCCATTATATGTCTGGATTTAACATTCACAAGGTCAAATCGATATTACAACCGTTAACGATCTCACAAATTCGCAGTCTTGGAGGTTAGGAGCGAAAATATAGCATGGACTTTGTTATTTAGCGTCAACCAAAAGTGTTTTAAGTATTTATCACTGATATTTTCGAATAATTTAAGTACGATTAGCTTCTTGGGTGGCTTAGCAAGTTAGTCTGAAGTCATTTTTTTTTTATTGCTGTCATAATGTCACACTCACGCCTCAAGTTTTTTATTAGCCCTCTGTAATATACGCGAAATTAGTAATATGTCAAACGCCTTACAGTCAGTGTCAGTTAATGACAATTAACTTTGATTAAGCCGGTCCTTAATAACGATTTTTCCATACGAAAGTTTGAAATATCTTCGAGTACGATGTTGACATTTAATGAATTCTGATTTATTTACCTACCAAGTCCTAGAGTTAGGTATTTGAATTCGTTTATCGTTGTCAAACGTCCGCAACAGTGGCATTGAGACTACAATTGTTCAGAACTCCGCGGTCTGGTCCTCGTCACGTGAGTGCGTAAGCATTTGAATCGCTCTAAACGAAATAGACACCCACTTACAGTAATAACAAGTGACAATTCGACTATAGAGCACATCCTTTTTAGCACCCGACTTCAAATGTCTATTTTAGAAAGATCATTTAGGTTAGTACTACTGCGAATATCTTCGCGGATATTATTATCTGAGTTACCTACAATGCAAATTTGCAAAATAATGCCGGTTATTTGCTTAATAATTTTCATAGTGGTGTTTTAAATTCTATTTTCATAATAAAATAACAAAGTATTAATGATTGTATGATGGAAGCTAGATTTCATATTGAATAAATCGTCTGACCCTCTCCGTGACCTGTCGTTACGCGAGGCGGAAATATATCGTATCGCCTGAACGCCTCCAGCAATTTACACTGTAGTGTAATGGAACTAATAAACTACATTGAAGGCGTTAATTAGCTCATTTATTCGCTTGTTCTCTTTGGAATGATGCGCTTGCTGTGCATACAATAAGGAAATGAAATTCGCCGGGCAAGGGCAGCAGTTTCCTGGCTGAATACGGAAAGAAAAATGTTCCGCGATCGTTAGTGTAATCAATATTTGTTGCCACTTGGTAGTTCCCATTATCTTTCGATCTTACACCAACATCTCTTACTTTTTTTTCTTGACCAACGACATCGCTGACAGTATTTAGTCTTCCTGACAAATTATTGCTGCTTTTAATAGTGCGAATTGCGGAGGTTATAAATTTGTCAACTAAATAGTCAATGTGAACTACTTTTTCAAATATTGTAATAAAAATTGCTGTAGAATTTGAAGTCGCTACGGGTTATATTATTCAACGTTAGTGACAACCTTTATGAAAACTTCAGTAAAGGCTTTTCAGCCTATACTGAAGTTTCAGTTCAGGTTTCTAAGACATAATTATTTCTCTAATAAATCATATTTTATGTGCCAAGCCGCGGTTGCGGCGGGTATGAGGATTTTTTTGCCATCTGGTCACCTGATGCAGTTATTGGGGTTGCTACCGGTCAGTAGAACCGAAATCTAAGGCGGATTGTTCGCATTTTTGACACTGTAAACAGATTGTCGACCTAGTTTCCAGCATTGTTCGGCGCACGGGCACGCGGCGCCTAGCCAAATCTATTTCGATTTTTATCTACGTGGTCCCGCGCGCGCAGTCTGTCTCTTCTCAATTTTTGCAATGTTTACGGTTTCCCTACGTGCCCCACATAGTGGATCCTACGCGTTCGTTAACTACGTGAACTAAAAATATCGCACGCTGATAAAAAATCATTAAAAACAAGGTTCATTGCTCACATGTTGATAACGCTCGCAGCCATATGAACATCGCTGTTTATAATATTTTGTGATAATAGTCCTGGCAACTACGAACCTCCCATATTTTAATTCAAATTAGCTAACTCATGGTAGTTATTACAAGCCGCATCATCTGTTTTATACGTACCTAACTAGCGTCTGCCCGCGACTTCGTCCGCGTAGATTTCGATAACAAACTAACACAAACTTTCTCATTTATAATACTAGTAGGACTAGTAGGAAAGGATACTTAGACGTTTAACTTTCTGTTTAAAAATCATTAAAACCTTTGAAAAGTTTTGAAAAATTTCGTCTGTTTGATTGTGTTAACCAACGTCTAAAACTAACAAAAATTACATAATGTTATTTTTAAAACAACTTTTTGTGCAAATAATGTTCCGTGTTCCAAGCAATTATTTCCATTTTAAAATGTCATGTTAATTTAAAATTCTGTTAATGATAGACATTTTGGTGGTTTCCGGCGACTTGGACAAGTGCCCAATTCGCTGTTAAATTGCGTCAAATCCATTTCTGTATGCGGTACTTTCGCAAAACCATAAAACTGAAGTCACCATACCAAAAACACTAAACATATTCCTTCTTCTCATTTCAGATGATCAGCGAGGGCCCCATCATTGATCCATTCGTCAGCATCCTTATTCCGTAGATCGGGATTCTGTGGTTGTTGGTGCTCTGCGATATTTCAAGGTACTTCAGTAGTTATTGACCCATTAATCTTCGTTCACCCGAATTCGACGCAGAATTGGATTTAGGCGCGTGTCTCCCGCTGCGGTATACGGTGCCAAAGTTTCATAGAGCGAGTTATTTCCGTGCAAACTGAAAACCGCTGACGCACGCGATCGGTCAAAGCTCCGGGCATGACGTTCGCCTGTCAGGTTTCTATTATTGCTTGCCTAGGTTGATGTTCCTCGGGCATGCTCTTAACTTTATGTTTCCTTTCACTATTAATACTGATTGCTCGAGCACGAAGTCAAGTCCAGGGTTGAATGGGTTTTATTCATATGAATAGTGCGAGCGTAACCGACCACTTACCCTTTTCATTATGCACCCCGGCATTCCCCACAACACGACGCGCTTGTGCAACGAGTAAAGATGTAGGCCGTTGAAAAAAAAAAACTAGGGCAGTTAGGTCGACATGTCTCCCTCATGGTCATGAATATAAAAGTTGCTATAGAAAGCCACTCGTACGTTATCTGAGTAACTTATAATCTATGTTAAGGTAATTAGCGATCGCACGATAGGTAGTACCTATTAGGTACTGTGTTTTCAATTTCAAACAGTTTGACTTTCTTTGTTCTAACACTTCTAACAGTATCTGTCTATTATTATTTTGGTCTCTATTAACATTTCATTCTTATCTGTGGTGTGGGAGGTGGATATGATAGTAATGTAGGCAAGGGTTTTAATTTACATTGAATGTATAGCCAAGGAATTTCCATGTCCGATCGCAGGCAGGCACGAATAACCAGTCGGGACAGGTGTGCCCCCCCACCATGGCGGCGGCCCTCACCCTTTGTGCACTGGATTGTTGCCGTAGATAGGTCACGAATAACGACACTGGATTCAGTTTAATTTACGACATACGTACTAACTGCGCTGACTACAAACTAAACGGTTTTTCTGCATTAGTAATAATTTCAGTGATCGATTAAAACGATTATTTTACTGTTATCGACAAAACGTCTCGATCACTTATCAGCCTAGACTGACCGTTACTATCCCATGTGTCCTGAGCCTTAGCGGAAAACGCCTTTGGCCTTTTGATTGTTGGAAACAGCACGCGTTACCAATTACGTGCATTATTGTGATTGTTACTATGCCTACTTTCCCTTCGCTCTCGTATGGGAACCAAGCATACATGCGCTATTACTGAACCATATATTAAACGCCATTTTGCTTTTTGTCGACACTGATAGATATGCGGTTTCAATAACATGCAAGTTATCTTGTCTCGATTACTATAATTAAAAATGTATTTGCTTTGAATTATATAGTAGGGTCTATTTGCTGATTTTCGTAATTCTCTAGATGGTAGAATTTAGACTCACTGTATTTAAGTCTGATGCAGTATCCATAGCAATAGATAGTAGACAGAGTCAAACGAACCACTTTTTAAGGTTTAACGAGGAGTTACTACTGGTTTAAGTTGGTAAACAATCTAATTGACGCAAATGGAGAGTTTCAATTGCTATTGACGGTCGTAGTGTAAACAAGCCACTTTAAGTACCTATTTCGGCTCCCATTCTATTCTAAATGTTGAACGTGTCCTGTGTATCTACACCGAAATCGTTGCGCTTGGGTGATGGTGTCGTGACTATGCGGCACGTTGCTCTGATTCCATAGATTAGGCGTTGTTATACATTGGTACTGCAGTACTGCTTCCATCTGTTATTCTGTGGCTTAATGTGGTATTTCGTAGTTTGCAATCATCTACGTATTGGTCTCTAGCATTAAAAAATCATTTTTCATATTCTAACAAAGTTTATACTGCCAAGTTTAGACCATTTTAGTTACACTGGCTTGAAAATTTACTGTGAACAACATTGAAGTGAAAGGTGCAAAAAATATTAATTACCTACGCTACGCGTTTTGGTAGCGTGGTAATGTTTTTAGAGGAAATTACGTCAACTATTTGCATACGATTAATATTCCGCGTTGATTTCCATTCTACGAATAACCAAAATACGAATAATGAACGGAAGCGAGTCCGTTTTGCTACTCTGGAACAAAAACATTTACTAAGTGATTTTATGTCGGGAGAGCATTGCATAGTTTTGCTTTTAAGTTAATTATTCACGAGATCAATCTTTTATCTAATATATCTCGTTTGAGTTTTCCTTCAACCGCGATCAGATTACACAAGGCATAGGAAGTAACATTGTATTTCATTTATACTTTATTCGTTGGGCTTCTTATGTAAATCAATCTGGAGCTTGCCGCAGGCTGTGGATTATGCAAATATCTGCCTACAGTGTTATAGTAAACCTGTAGGTACAGCATGCAGAACAAATTGCGGGCTAGATCCGTTTGAAGTCTTCCGACGCCGGTAGCGGTAGTCAGACCCGTCCTGCCTCCGAGATAAATATCTAAGGGCAGTCTAGTACTGGCTAGTTGCAATAAAATGTTTTAACAAATCGCCTTTATTAAATAAAATAAAATAAAATCTTGATAAACACGGTAATTAAATAACAGCTTGGCTGATCTCCAGGGATGATGAAATTGATGAAACATGTCGCAACGCTACCCTTCTTTCCTCCGTAATGTCTAGCCTGCTAATATCGCCTGATCCAAATGATGCAATTATGACTAGTTTCTTGTTACCTGATGCAATTTATTTCATATGAGACGCAAGTGAAATTGGCACTTATCGCTCTGCTAGAATCAGCAGGTCAATAACTCACCAAATAGGTGAAAGACGCGTGAATGAACCTACGGCAGTTGAACCCTCTGGCTTTTATCCAAATTCAAGGCAAGGTGTAATGTTCCTATACTAGTTGAAAAACCACTCTTTGTCATTTACATTTTTTTTTCCGTTGTCTACCTCATTACGCTTAATCATAGGTAATAATCGTTGCAATTGACATTTGAGCTTTTTTGTGCCGTACTGATGAGCTTCTTTGTGCCGTACTGATACATAAATCTGCCAGACAGAATTAAAAGCGCTTGAAAATTCTGGTCGACATGTTGACAAGATGTTTGGAAAGTATTTCTGGACATTTATAGCATTTAAATGAGAGAGTATTTCGAGAGATTAAAGAAATTTATATAACGTCTACTTTAAGATTTCGCAAGCTGTTAGTGGTATTGCTCCTATTTTATACATTATTCCATGTTTTAAATCAACAACTCGTGACTGATAAAATGCTTCCTGTATTGATATTGATCCAACAGCACAAAGCTTAATGAGTCAGTTATAAATGAGTAAAAAAAGCACTAACATAATTAATTATATCATGCCATGACGATCGATAGTTATAATAATAATTGAATTATACCAGTCTTTGATTTTTGGAAGTAGGTACTTACTTGTTTATTTTCTCTTTCACGTTTCTAAAAGGAGGAGGTTCTATGTTCCGCTGTTAGACCTATTTCATGGTGAAGTCACATCTATTAGTACCGATTCGCATTTTGTCTAGTTTTTTTATCAATAATGGGTTTGCGTGAGGTTTAGTTTATAGAAAATGGCTGTTTTGTATGAAGACGTGTACGCTTGCAAAAGGAGAATTGATGCGTACGCATCTTGATACAAAGTAACTATTTTATATAGACAAAATGCGAATCGGTGCTGATAGATGATTCCACCCTCGATTAAAATAGTTGAGCGACTATGACGAAGCACGTTTAAATGGTTTCAATATTATATAATACCTACACTATGAATTTCCTACGGGATTGCTTGTGGCAAACCTGAAATATCCAATAAGTAGTTTTTTATTAATTGAGAAGTTAGACTTACAGCATATTAAGATGACTAAAAAGTTTTTTTTAAACAATGAACCGCCTAAAAATACGCAAAAATTGCTCCTTTTCACACGTCAGTCAAACTGAAGTCGGCGTCCCACAATATTTTAAACCAAAAGCCGACGTTTCTGCGGCATTTCATTTATGAGATAGGTACCCAACATGCATGCATATTCGTACAGCTGTATGAGGGTAATTTCTGTAATTATCACAAACCTTCACTCTTGGTTCCAAGTGTACTTGAAAGGGCACAACCTATTCAAAGATAAGATAAGATACGTACAAAATAATACACCGCATATCTACATACAGGATGGAAAAAACGAACGCCACATGGACGGCAACCGGACGGATTTTTTTATTTCTTTTATTTAAGGTAGCTGCCGTCCATGCGGTGTTCGTTTTTCCAGCCTGTATAGCGAAAAAAATACTATTTTATCGAACATAACGTCCTTGCTAGTGTAAAGTAGTCTACAGTTCGTGATTTGAATCTTTGTCAGTGACTCATATACCTTACATACTGATACAATGTTTATTAAAAGGTATGAATCATTATGGACTACATTACGGCGAGCAATTAAACTTAAGTTCGCACTGTTAGTGCTACGGCAACATGTTTTTGCAATTGGCGATGCCGTTAATTATTTAATGCGTTACAGTCTCACAGTTCCAGCGCTACTTTGTCCGCCATGTTTTCTTCTGATGGTATTATGCGTTTTTATAGCTTAATTATTGTTTTATCATGAAAACGGTCTTTAAATACTCTTATACAAGTCTCTTCGTTATGCTCTTCACATACACAATCATTCAAGTTCATGGCATCAGTATTTTCAAACTGATTTAATTATAAAACGAAGTAGAAATATAATAGGCATAACATAAAAAATGTCGTCGGGCCATGTGGTGCAGTGTTTAGAGATCTTAGTTGCCATATGTCAGCTGTTCCGACCAAAATAACGTACTGCGCAGTTCGCTCTAGTCGCGATGCCCGCGATAACTCCGCTTAAGTCTTTATAGTTTTATCTCAGTTGATGATTTAACTTATCTTAATTCAGTCTTGAAACGCTAGTATTAATTTAACCTGATTAGAAAGATATTAGAAACAATCGCGTTTGTATTCAGAATTTCAGATTAGTAAAAATATTCCATTAAATAAGTCGCTTAACTTCAAACTTGGATAAGTCCATGCAAAAGGACAACGGAATATGCGTCTTTATTCAAACAAATTAAATTTTAAATTCGTATACCAAATTTCAAGGACATATCCGAGTTTGAAGTTAAGCGACTCAAATAGAAGTTAACGGCCATTTATAAATGATAAATAATAATGCTGAAATAATAACTATTAAATCGATAAGAACCCCCTATATGATGCCGACTTCTGCTTTCAAAACTAATAAGTCTTAAAAGGCCCAACCGATTATCATCTAACTAAGAACTAGCCGGATTAAACTAGCTTTCTATTAAAAAAAACAGCGTCTAATTCGGTTCATGCGTTTGGGCGCTAGGATGCCACAGACACTCGGATACGCAGTTAAACTTATAACACCTAGCTTTGTTAACCGAGGCTATTGTTACCATACCGATTTTTATTTTGATTATTTTAGCATGTCCATTATTAAGTGCGAGGCTCGATGATTTTCCGAAGTCTAAATCGAGTTCCTAGCTTTGATTTTGTTGAAGCATGTAAATAACTGACGCCAGCTAGAATTTTACATGTAAATCGAAATATTTCCACGGCCAACGCTAAGTCGCTGTTCGTAGGCAAAACTGGTAAAACTAGTTGCCCGCCTAATTTAAACGTTTGAATAGGGTTACACAATGCGGAGATATAATTTATTCAATCAAGTTTATTGTTCGTGCTATAAACGGTATAGCAGTAAATTAATTGGACACGGTTCGGTAAGACTTGTCATCTCTCTATTTTCTGTATTCGTAATAAATTATACTTGTAAAGGATAAGAGTCTTAAACTTTGCTGTAACGTAATAAACTCATCGAAAAAAACAGATTTGTACGAGGGAGTGGATAGTCTGTTTAGTTTCTTTTATCTGTAGTCTCTATAACAAATACAACTCCACCAGGGCTAGTAGTAAATTAATAAATATAAATAAAATAGATAGCAGTAATCGTACAAAATTTGCCAACAACAAAATCCACGTTATCATTGAGAAAGGTATATGTGACATGAAGTGGGCCTTGGCTTCGGTCTACAGAATATACTTCACTTTCCGTGTCTCAGCTTAATTGCGCCAATCATCAACACTGGAGTCCCTTAGGCCTTTCTAGACTTTATTGCTTCATCAGCGTTACCCAGCCGGACCATTCGGTCATTTCAAGTACATTGTTCTTACGGAACAATCCTGTCATCCTCTCCCATTCTCTCTACGTATTTGAAACCAACGCGGTGTCTTTAACTTTATAAGGGATTATTTTCTCATCAGATCTTCTATCTCCAAGACATTTACCCTCAAGCTCCCATGTTCTTTTTGAGTCGATCCCAGAATGTACCGCAAGATCTTCTTTACTGCCACTAACAATTCTGCCTAACGCCAAGCTTCCTCTAAGGTTGGTCTAGTAACGGTTTCGAAGACACTTATCTTGATTTTCTGCGTATAAAGGTCTTGGTAGAGGAACCTTGCATCTGAAGGCGTTCTGAATACAAATGATGATCTCTTATATCACTGCTTTTATGTTCTTCATTCACGTTAAAGGGATGGATGGTTCTTGAGGTTCATGATGTCTATGAGATTTGAAGTCTATTGGCGCATCTTCTTGAATTGTAAGTCGGATGGACTAGGCTGTGTCTCACTGAATAAGAGCATCATTATTTTTTCCATAAAGTCATTCTACGCGGACGGAGTCGCGGGCAAAAGCTATTTAATTATAATGCAGCAGGATTTAAATATAATTTCCGCTGTAAACCAGTTGAGGCAGTTGATGAAATAGAAAGATTAAAAGTTAAACGATAGTGAACGGATGTGGAACCTGATTTAAAGGTGATACAGAGTGCTCGCCAGTCTCGCCACTGCTCGCGGACTTAATGATGCATTCCCACTAGATACAATTATTAGCGATCGTTATAATTGTATCATAGTTACATAAAGACGCTCTTACATTGTCGGGAGTTTAGTTTGGGATTTGTTAGATGACTTTCCCAAATGCATTTTTTCTTTGAAGCTAATTTTATTTTCGCGTTTTTTCCCGAACGCGATATTACCAGTCGCCTTTTCCCGGCAGTTTTTTTCACAGTCGTGTTTTTCCTCTTGCGAGTTTTATCCAGTCACTTCTTTTCCTAGAATTATATTTCCGCCATCGTGTTTTGCACATTTTAAAATCAAATTTGACAGAGTCGACGGAGCTCCTTTTTCTAGGTTATTTGTTATTTTATATAAAAGTCGACCGAGAACAAAAGCAACGGTAATAAAATCGGCCGGGGAAACATTTAATTGGGTAAAATTAAGAATGAGAAAAAATGCGAAAAGAAATAACGCTTTACAGAAATAATTATTTGGTGAAAATTATCTAACAAGTCCTGCTCTATACTTACTTGTTTTTTCTTCTAATGTTTTTTTGATTTTGGCAATTTCTAATTTTATTATATGTATGTGCATTCTAAAATCCTTAAAATGACACTTAATTAAAAATCCGCTCTCAGAGTGTTCAGAGATCTGTTTTTTTTTAAATTATCGTCAGCTCGCGTCATACCATACCACCGTTGTTTTTTACATTAAGAACATGTGCTAATATAGACCAAATAATATTATCCCCGTTTTTTAGATGGAAACAAAAGAACACGAAATCTCGATTTCGACCGGACGCGCAGTGTAGTTGCTCGTTTCGCTTGACATAGCTGCGCCAGCAATATCCATACTATATCATAAATACGAAAGTACCTACCTCTGTTTGTTTGTTTCACTTTTAAACATGTAGTTTATCCTGACAGCAAAAAGACCCTCCTTTAAAAGTGTGTAATGTTAACTACCCGACGGTTTCAGTCATGTAATGACAAAAGGGATCTTTTCAGACGTTCTTCCATGACTGAAATACGTGTCTAATGAATTTTCTCTCTTGTCTGTATTGTACCAACATGAAACAAAGTGCCGGCCAAGTGTGCGATGATTTAGAATGGTCGTGATTTGAAATGGCTGGAAGCTACAAACGTGCCACTTTTAACGAAGATAGAGATAAAAGCCTATTGTAAATTGTAACAGCAACTACATAATTTTAGTTCTATTTATATTTACACAGCAATAGTAGATTACAGTTCATTAACTGCGCAGTAGCAAACGTCTGACCACTGGTGATTGTGCTACTTTAAAAATACAATATTTAATTAATTATGATAACTAATACCTTACCCAGACAGATTTATTTTAACACATTATCTATGAGTAATTATTTGTTTTTCACGATAACTAGTCGATGTTTTCCGTAAACTTTTCTACTTCACAATAGTATTACAACGTAAAAGACGTTGCTAAGTACTTAAATACAAATTAGTCCATCTCCCGCTTACATCCCATTATATCTTGCCAAACCAGTATTGCGCTGCAGGGAACAAATACGTGAAACTATGCACGGAATTGAGTATTTTTGTGTTCTTGTTTTTTTTACAACACTTACAGGCCTAAAATTTGTGGAATCATCCAATAAATAGGTTGAAATCGAGAGCTTCTTGGTAAGTATCTTTTTAGAATCTACGCAAATCGATTAACCTTGTTCTCTAAAAAACTACACAGTCAGACGAACATTTTGCACATTACATATATCATTGGCTTTAGTCACTGCGTGCGTTCAGGCACATTTTGTGAAATACTGAGTCAAGGATTGTTAAGAGATAATCAGCGGTATTTTTACATGTTCTGTCACTGTCACTGGCTTCGGTTCAAGTTGTAGAGTTCCGAGTATCGGCTCCGCGGTTTGTTACGTACTCTAGACCAGACGTTGAGTCAGTTATTCCAGATTTTTTGTGAGAATGACCCGGCGAAAGGTACTGGCATTTGGCCAAGGTGTGGCTAGCCACTACTTCGCGTCTTGGAACAGGTTGCATTCAGTTACCTGTGTGTCCCAGTTGAGAATTTAAAGAAGTATTTATAATTTTAGGCACTTGCCGTTGTTCGATTTGATAGTAAAGGTTACATCCATTTGTAGCTTCTACATACCTTTGCTCGAGCGTATATTTTTTGGATTCTAAGTGGATGTAAAATTTGCTCGTGCCGTTTTCCGCGATTATATTTTCCTTCGCGCTGAATTACTTCGTTATCATTCAACACGATAAGAAGATAATTTCGCTATATGAACTAGATTTATCGTAATATGCCATCTCTTGAACAAAAAATTATGTCAAATGTTTGATTACCCATATCCGCGTAGAGATAGCAAATCTTTCAATCTGAAAGACTGGTAATTTCGTTACTGTGTATTCATTCATGTGTTTCGAAACATTTCTTGTTTTGTACTAATGACCACACGTTTGAGAAAGTTTTTCCCAGCTATTTTTCATTAAATTAATTGGAAACCCTCCTGATTCTATTTTAGTGCGCGCTGAATGTTCGAGTTCATGCGAGTTTCCTGCTGGACTTCCTTCTTCTCAGTTGACGTCTTCTAGTCTTGCGTAAAACTCGGATGGGAAATATTTCATATTATATCTACTAATAACTCGAGTGGGTGTTTTGGGGCAGTGTAACAGAATGTCGGTTCGTGCGTCGATTCAATCCTTGTTGCTTCGGGATGTAGACTAGGCATTGAGTGCGTAATTGGTGAGGGTCGTAGGTCGTATACCCAAGCAGTGCCTGCGGCCCTCGCCAACGATTGCGTGGAAGGAAAAACGCTGGGTTCTTAGTGGGTATTCCGGCCCACCTTTCCCAACCAAGTGGTATGCGAAAATGCATTTCCCCAGCGTAAAAATGGCATTGAGTGCTTAGCTTCAAATTAGTAAGAAATATCACTTTCTTTCCAAAACGATCATAAAAATGTAGCTTATATTTAAGTGAGGATAAACATTATAAAGTGTAAGTAAGTAAAGTGTAACCTTGACCAAGTAATCCGTGACCGTCATGATCGTGCGTTGTGTCTGACTCTTGATTATCGAGTGCCAGGAGGCATTAATAAAATAACTTTCCAAAAATAAACCAATGTAAACAAGCTCACTATAGCCACAGATCAATAAATAAGTCGAGATGATATGATATGTATGTAAGGTAAATAAATAAAATTTCAGATGGCCGGATGTTTTCCGTCGGATATCAGTTGCAGATGGACATTTCACCGGACGTATTTTTGCATCTCTATAGGTTCATGTACAATTATTTTAGTATCTTCATATCTAATACTCTTGAGTCTGTGGCTAATTTGTTACCGATATATTTTTTACTGCAACTGTTTTAATCTGCACATTGTAAAACTATTTTTTTTTAAGACTTACCATTGCCTAATTATCAATTCAATATTGTTCCAATTTACAAGCGATAGTTTATTTCTCTTTGAATTTACAAAGTAGGTAACGCAAAAATACTTTATTTTTATTTCAATTATTGATATGGTTGCAACCATTGTAGTACCTAACCGCTTTGTCACTCGTTGCGTCGCCCATACAAGCCTTGTGAAATATACTTTACGTCCTATTCTCAGACCTACTGAATATACACAAAAAAATTCATAACAATCAGACGAGCAGAATTTTAAATATTCGATTTTGATACGTAGATGGGTTAATTTTCTGCTGCTTGGTTCCTTGAGCGGCTTGCAACTTACGAATTGACCCTTTGTCAAATGAATTTGGATGGTTTTATTGATTTGAATTTAAGTACAATGTTTATTAATCCAGTCAAAAAGTCATACAGGCTATCAATCCAGCTAACAGTAACAGTTCACCTCTTGTGACTTGTGTATCTTCTTCTTTATAGATAGGAACGGGCGCGCCGGACGACGCGTTGTCGTACGATACCAAACCACGTACGTCAACTGCTCGTATAAACATTAAGCACATAAGTAATACGTATTACTATATATGGGCGTAGGTACAAACAAACAACAATGATATCAATGGCCTGTTTGCAAGATCATCTCCAAGAAACTCTGATAATCTGAGTACTGCATGGAATGATAAACTTCAGCCTCTGGGTGACGTAGGATTTCCTATGACATATTAACCTCCTTCTTTAGTATGTGATTACACACACCTTACATTTTAAGGTATTTGGGGGACGTACTTGGTTCGCCTTTGTTATGTTGCTTGTCCATTTTCTTTACTGATCTTGGGATACCTAACGCTCGGTGTATGCGTGACGTCGACATCTTGCATCTTGCGTCCGATTACAATCTTGTTTTTGGCTCGCGATGCCAAAACGTCCGAGAAAGTGCAAGATATATTTAGAATTTTGTTCTTATACATACAAACAAGAACGTACGATTAATTAGAAATACTCGAGCTTGTGACTTTCAGACTGCTTGAAGTTTTATAGTTGTTATTTCGCTGTCTTGAGAATTTTGTTATTGTTTATGGCATAAGGTAATATTATATATCGTGGCGTAAATAATGAATGCAGTGGTATTGTTAGTAAAAGCAAGTACTTGAAATCAATGTCTAAAAATAAAGGAGGCATTGAACAAGGTTTATAAACAGTTTCTACATAATGGATTGGAACAAACAAACGTCCATTTACGGTGGGAATTAAAATGATTTTTCATGTCTCATTTATTATATACTCTGTTCACACGATCTGTTCCTTTTCTTAACTGTTTGGAAACTTATTGGTGTTTTTTATGGCGAGGTACTATTTAACTTACTAGTTCTTTACATGAATTCAGCCTCTCGAGATACTCACTCGAACCGTATTGTCAGTGACAAAGAATTGTATATCTGTGTGTGCACATATGTGTGGGCTTTCACGGATGCTGGTGAACACAATGTACATCTTCAATTAATTGGATCTAAAGAAAAGAGCTCTTTTAGGCAAAGGTCAGCGTTTTCATAAAATAAAAGAAGTCCTATTAAATAAATTGTAGGCAGACAAACACCTTTTGTTTCATAATGAGCACAGTAGTTACAGGTGCACCCTACATACAAAATATCGTTGTAGTCGTTAAGATCTGAACAAGATTACTTTAAAATGTCTTCAAATTTAATTTAAAGTACGTTAAATACATGACATGATATATTAATGCTTTATTCCATAATAGCATAGTTCAATACTAATATTCTTAGGGCCTGTTTCACAATCGACAAGTAAATTTATGTGCCAGTTAAAGTTAGCTCTCTCTTTGTCTATGTTCAAATGTAAGAAAAGGAAAAGGCTAAATTTTTGTGTCAGATTTGCTTTACTTGATGATTGTGAAACAGGCTCTTAATGTGTTAGTGACTTTGTCTGTTTGTTTGTTACGCTTTTACGGCTGAAACGCTGAACCGACTTCAATGAAATTTGGTATGGAGATAGAAAGAACCCCGAAGGAAGGGTACTTTAACTCGCGAGTAGCGATAACGGCTTCTACGCGGACGGAGTCGCGGGCAACAGCTAGTAGCAAGTACTTATATGTCTAACTGCCGCACTCAGAGACGTCAATTAAATACCCCTTTAGCCTGGTTTCACACGGCATTATACTGCACGTTTTTTCAATGCTAATAATATTAAAAAGCAACCGAATACGGCAAGATTTGTATAGAAAAAACGTGCAGTGTGAACGGGGGATAGACTAGTCATTTGCGTGCGACCTTGTAAAGGTCTATTGATCTAATTCATTCATTGAATCAATATTGATTACCTAAATGTTCCTAGTAACTCGGTTATCATGGCCGCGTCTGGATCGTACCGTCCATTTGTGTCATCTGTCAATATTGACCGGCTAACAAACATCATGCGATCCGTCGGAAAAATATTCTGTTTATCACCTGTCCATTACGCACTTAGCACACACATTTCTATTTATCATGTATTTTGGATGTGTTGTGGTGAAGGCTTTGGTTACGACTACAGACGTTACTAAAAGCCGGTCAGAGAACTTGTTCTTTTTACAATGATTTCTCATACAACACTTTAATGTTGTACCCAATATCCTATCATATACTAATAAACGAGCAACATTTGTTACATACATATATATTAAGTCTCAAGTTTGTAATTCCTTTATCGAAAAGTCTCTAACGATTTTGATGAAAATTGTGGAATCAACGATTTTGAAGAAATCGATCTGTCAATCTTCTAGGAATCGCGGTTCCAATCCGAGCGACGCTCGGTCTCCCAGCGACTATTTACTTTACAATTCCCAATGTTCTCCCTTTACAAGAGCTCATTTAAAAAAATTGCCCGCAAGGCCAGCGGTGTGCGTTGTATTGCGTACGTGCTCGGCTGAACGCAGGTCTGTTTACCGCCGCGTAATCTCTGCCTGATGCGTTGGTACCCACCAGAAGGCCAATTTAAAGTTGCTCGACCCCGACAATTTATCACTACAGCAAAGTAATCATTCTATCCCGCTCGGTAACATCTTAAACGAGCGAGACGCACGTAAAATCTATGGTTATGTTTTAGGTTACGCTCGATACTTGTCCAAAACAGAACTTGGGGGCTCTAATCGCTTTAGTGATTTGTGTTTGTGGGCGTTATTAATAGTGTTCAATAATTCCACTGTTAGACGCAGGTGGCCTGACTGTTTCTTCGTCCTTTAGGAGGTTTTACGTCGTAATAAGAACCTGATCCCATAACGACAAAAAAATTGGACGCGTAGACCCAACAACGTAGTGATTCATTCTCCTATGATTTTTTTCATTTCTTGCTTCTTATTCTGGTAGTTTCTCGAATATTCTGAGAAAAATATTATTTACTCTATGATAATTGATCGTGGAAGCTGCTTGCTCTTGAGACTAGCTAATGTTTAGTAAGTAAGTTACAAAGATAGGATGAGATAAACAATAGTTAGTTACCGATCGTCTAGAAGTTGCAATGTTTTTTAATATGTTTAATAGACATGAACTATGGCTTTGTGGGTTGCTCCCTTAGAATAAAGTCAAGCTCACGTGTGAAGTGTGACAAATTATACATACTAAAGTAACTTGGGGTTGAAACTTGATTTGAATGTAAACTGCGGATCCCGTACTTCATTCACCTTCGCGAATTAAGGGATGTTATGTAAGGGGGTCGTTGGCCTCGTTACTAGGAGGGCAAAGACCTCTGACGGTCGTCAGCTGTTGCACACAGTTACAGAAGTCTGTGTGACCTAGTTTGCACACATTGACAGCCATGTTGTTTATATCAGTGGCGTCAACAAACTAAATTACATAAGCGTTTACCTTGTAACTACCACCGCTCATTAGTGCTCATTCGATTTATTTTTGCATTTGTAAGTTTAAACATAACTGTAGGTAATCTAATGCAACGCTCTGCGCGTGCAGTACAACAACGCGTTTAGGATGCTGATGGGGCTGCCCCGGTACTGTAGTGCATCAGGGATGTTTGCGGAAGCGCGAGTAGACTGCTTTTACGCTACTATGCGCAAGCGCAGCGCCTCCTTGTTGCGCAGGGTGCGGGCCAGCGCCAACAGCCTCCTGAGCGTGTTCGCAGACAGGCTCGACTGTCCGTACGTGAAGCACTGTTGGAAGCTTCACGTGCAGCAAATAAAATAACATGTTCTTGTATGTACCTACTAACATTAGTCCGTAAGTAAATTTATGTGTTTGTATTACTAACACAATGATCCTCGTTGGTCTGAATAAATGATTTATTATTATATTAATGAACTAATTATACCTGTGATTACTTGACAATTATTACGGGTTTTATTACAGTCACTTATGAAGAAAGGAGAAGGTTTAATTTTACGCAAGTTACTTTGGTCATGATCATAAACCTATCATACATAAGAAAAGATTATAAATACACTATCATCAAATCTTCCATAAAAAAAATCGTAAACTTCTAGAACAATTCATTCCAATGACCCTTTATACTACAGTTTAATATCATCGTTTACTTGTTGTCAAAGAACAACATTAACAGCTAGAGATTGTTTATATCTTAAGATTCTTAATCTCTTCTACTGTGATTATTATATTCCTAAAATTTAAGCGATGAAACTCAAGGTTTAGTGAGATTTAACACAGGTTATGAAGACCTAAGAAAGAACGGCTTTGGCTATTATCCCCAGGATACCTACGTCCTTATTTGTCTTCTGTCCCTCTGTGTTAATTGACATTTTACAATTAGTAAGGCTCCACACAGAAAATGTCCGCGAGGGGAGTGTAATTTAGAATTTGAGGGTAGAAGTCTCCTTTGACAAATACTTAATTATACCTTTGTATCTTTAATTCCATGCCTCGCAATTATTAATGTATAGGGATATATTCCTCACGATTTCAGAAACGAACAAATTATAGGTTAACTAAAACAAGATTAGAGTAACGATAAAAGGGTAACCTATACAAAAACTTGGATCGCGTTTTACTCAACATTTTATCGAACTTATGAAAATGAGGTTAAGTAAATAAATGACGAAAAATCCTGGTTTATTGTATACAAGAATGACGGTGTACCTGCGTGCATCAACTAATTTATCTTCTTTTGACGTTTTATATAGAAAAAACGTTAATCTATGATACATTGTTCTCACGTGTTACGTTAGGTGTTTGGTTTAAGGTGAATAACGCGTTCGTAAAATAATGACTCATCAACATCAGTTTTGGCGATTTTAAGTTTGATCCCACTCCTGATTTAAAACATTTGCTAAACAGCATTCTGTGAATAATAAGTGTTGATACCTAGATTGTTTTCAGCAGTAAATAAGCAATAGCTAATTATCCTGCTCCGTGACCGTAGTCAATAGGCGTGGTTTATGCTTTAATTTCAATTAATTATCGTGTCGATGAAGTATAGTCATTGTTTACAAGTTACAACAAAATTACACTGTCACCCTTTGAGTCGACATTTTACATAGATGACCTTATAATATACGCACTGTATTGACGTATTTTTTTGTTTTGTCATGTGAATTGGAAAACGTCGCTCGGCGTAAACATTTTCAATATTTTGTACGTTATGCTATTTTGAAGTAAAAACAACGCGTTGTCGCATCGGGACCGACTCAACATGTGACGGATATATTAAAAGTAGGTTAGAGTACGAGTAGGTGTCGAAGATACTGACCAAGGTACTATTGATATTGGACAGTGCTGAAATGCCGCAAGGCTACAATTTTATTCACCGTCGCTATGAGCCCTCGCACGACTCTCTGTTATCTATTGTTTACATTTCATGAATGTGGAAATGAATTACTGCGCAATAAGCTATCTTATCATTGGCTGTTGGCTGAAATATTGACTCTTGTTTTTCAACGCACTATTTTTATTTTATTTTCTGTTACTCTAATTTTTTGTTTGAATTAGTTACGTAACGGTCTAGGTACAAGTTTATATCTCGAATCTTGTTTGCGAATCGAGTTTTTCAAGGTCGACCATGTTTTTGCCACGGATATGTTGTTTTTGTAATCTCAACTTTATGGAAAACGTGACTAAGTCCGCACTTCTAAATAGTTTCTAGATAGCGTTTCGTTTTTCATTATTTTCAGTTATTTCTCGATGTTATATAAGTATTTATTAAGTCACCTGATTGGTTACATAATATCATCAATTATGTTATGGACTAGTAATATCACTTATCAGTGCTTCATGATAATAGAATGGTATTAGGCTGACTGACACTCACGGAGTTGTGTAATGTGAATGTATTATATACTAATACTAATACTAATACTAGTTCTTATCTTTACATACAGAGTCCCTTTTTATTCAAGAAGTTCAGGAAGAATTTAAACTACTCCAAAAATGTGGCGTAAAAGCTCTACGTACCTACATTAACACAAAGAGGATTTTAAATATAGCGCGACCTTGACTCTTAAATTGTACATCGAAGCCATTAGGCACCTCTGCCCGAGCATGTTTTCCATCAGCGAATGCCATAAACTGTATCTGGTGTTTAATGGTCGTTTGCATTTAGCACCATCCATCCGAGTAACGTTTTATATTTGAAATTATTATACTTACTCCTGAATTTTGTGATTCTGTCATGACTACATGTACATTTTTGTTGTTGTAGGACCGCTTGGGCACGGTCCTTCCGGATTGGTATTGAGAACTGCCCCCCTCCCTACCCTCCGCAATCTGGTGGGACCGCAACGTTGTTTGCGATGTGGCGGGGTAGCAGTGGAATAGTAGTGCCGGTATTCCGGTTCGCCGTTCTCCCTATCCTCTGCGGCCGAAAGTGTGGACCTACGGGTGATTGATCGGAGGGTCTGTCGCCTTCGTAGATCCACTGAGGGCCCTGCCAAGATGCATTGCGCTAACTACCGTTTCTATTCGTTTCATTTTAAAACCAATCGCGTCACTGATTGATCACGTGACTTTTCGTATCAGGTAAAAACGAATCGAATAGAAACGCTAGTTAGCGCAATGCATGTTGGCAGGGCCCTCTGGACTGTGAGTGCCCTGAATTCTCCCGGGGGGCGCTCTTTCAATGTCGGAGCCCACGCTACGCGGGCCGACCGGTTTGGGTTGTCGTCGAATGCGCAACCAAAACCTGCGGCCCTCGCGAATAACGGCGTGGAGTGAGAATCCCTGGGTTTTTAGTGGGTATTCTGGCCACCGGTCCCAGGTGGTATGCCTAAAAGCATTTTCCTAGCAAAAAGGATCTGTCCAGATCGCTTCCCATCTTTTCCTTCAACCTATTGCCAAGCAGCAGTTATTGAGATTGCAGATGTCTTCAGGTCTATGATCCTACTTGCCATCGGGTGGCATGTGTGCTTACTTGTCTTTTCATGCCATGAGAAAAACACCGATGTAAGCGAGTCTTGTCCTTTTTTTTTTGCTTGCTTTGCGTTACCACACCACCTCCTTGTCGATTACAGAGAGAACACGCGTCTAGGTATACAACATTTAAATCCTAATACACTCCAGCAATTAATAAGTGATTTCAATACTAATGCCGTTTAACGTCGATAAATAACTTGATGTACGAACGTGTTCAAGCTGTGATATTGAATTGCTAATGAACTAATAACACGATCACGACCAGAGTTAACCCTATATTAGAATAACATGACATGGATAAGCAGGTCATGGATGGTTAACAGGTAGTAACTAATTATATATTATATGGAATATGTTGCGTACCTGATTACATAGTTGCAATGATATACAGCTGCAGAACTGCATGCATAGGGGATAGGGGAAGGATGGTGAATTGACTTAATGCTAAAAGTTTTGTTTACAAATTAGATGGTGAAAGTAAAGGCATGGAGAATTAATATAAGTATCGGGAATTGCTCCAACTGTGACACTTAGAATTAGGTACATAGGTGCGCATCGCGCAACGAATGTAGTACTTGCGCAGAGCAATGGCGTTGCGGTGGTCATAAATTAGCGGAGAAGCGAGCGGGGCATCCTGCGAACTCAAACTCACTTAGTTTTGTAGTAAACACCATGGGTTGACGCAGACGTGTTCATTTTTAAATATTTTTGATTTTTTCAGTGAATGTTACGAAATTTGTTATAAGTGACGTACCTAATTATAATTATAATGGCGCACACAAATTGATCTGTGTACCTACGGTTGTTGATCGACACCGAAATATAATAAGGATTTTAAATTCCATAGATTTCCACGAGACGCGAGGTAAGTTTTCCTACAAAGGTAATACGTATCTAACGATTTATTTAGTTAACTATTATCATATTAATTTTTAGATTTAACAATGTGTTATTTTATTAAATTCCTTTTGGTGGCAATATGAGGTATAGTGTCAAATAATAGTCATTTGTTTATATTATTGGCCATTTCCAAGAAGTTTACAACCAATGGGGAATACATAGATAGTGATGATCCAACAGATTTTTGCGTTATAATTCTACAGATTACTTATTTATTTTATTAGATATTTATCTTTCCAGGTGCAAATTATGGATAGAAGCTTGTCAAAGACCAGACTTGAGTGACAAACCCGCAAATCAATTATATAACAAGCACGTATGTAGCTTACACTTTGAATCATGGATGTATATGAAAAGACAATTAAAAAGCGCTGCTATTCCCATATTGGACTTCCCAACTGCCTCAATACATCCCACGAGTACCCAACAAACTGGAGCTCCACGGATAAAGGTCGGGGAAGATTTGCATAGCAGAGGTGTTTAAAACCAGACAGACGTTACTGCGGTAGGAGTATTGGTTGCGGTAAACTCTAGTGCCCAAACATCGCAGACTACAGAAACATTGACAGATCATGTCCCAAGAAAGAGAAATCTTCAAGAAGAAATCAGTAGTTGTGTCAAAAAGTTGAGGTTGATGGAGAAGGCTAATGCAAAAGAAATCACCCGTGCACAGTTCTTACAAGGATGTGACAAGTTCTTATCACCGGATCTAAGTAAAATTGCCAGTCTTTGTTAACAAATCAAGTGAGATGGAAAAATATAATAATTATAATTATAATCACTATTGGGATTGTGAAGGAATAAAAATAAAGTCATAGCAATGCAAAAGTAAGCGAAATAAGTTTCTTAAAATGGTAATTATTTCAGTCCCTTGTTTTATTTTCCATTTTGTAACAACCTACCCATGCATATCTGCGTGTGTAGGACAAATAAGTGGACGTCCAATTTTGACACAACTTCAAATGAAATGATAGTGTTAAATCAATTAAGTCGACCTTTTAAATTGTCAGACGCGTCTTATCCCTCGTATTTTTCCTTCGCACGACTATTGTCCAAAACGAAATATGTCCAAAAAGACGAATGTCCAAAGGCATGTCCAATTAGAGGTTTGGCCAATTATAAAATTGCCCAACTATAAAAATGTCCCATTAGACATTTGGCCAATTATAAAGTTGCCCAACTATAAAAATGTCCCATTAGACATTTGGCCAGTGATAAAATTGCCCAACTATAAAAATGTCCAATGACAAAATTGTCCAAACTTAATAATTACCAGTAATCATATTGCCCAACCATAAAAATGTCCAGTGACAAAATTGCCCAAACTTAATAATTACCAGTAATAATATTGCCCAACCATAAAAATGTCCAATGATAAAATTGCCCAAACTTAATAAAATTACCAGTAACATTATGGCATTTATGGCCCAACTGTAGAAATATCCAATCTATACTAATACATATTATAAAGAGGAAAGATTTGTATTTTGTATGTTTGTAACGATAAACTCAAACTACTGAACCGATTTTGGAAATTATTTCACCAATAGAAAGCTATTAGATATTATTCTTGAGTGGCATAGGCTATTTTTAATTACGTTGAACCCGAAGCGAAGCAAAGGCGGCTCGCTAGTGATAAATATGGCTAAAAATACGAAACCAAAAAAAAGTAAAAAGGGCGTAACTTTATTGTTTGCTAATATCTTGTTGTTAACCACCAAAGACTGCAGCGGGTCTATAATGGTCGTGTTTATCGATGTGGATAAACGTGGATAAAACATCAATCACTTTCTAACCAGTGTGCTGGTGCTGCTATTTTCGATCCCCAAAATTAAAGTCGGTTTGAAGTTTAAAATATCGGCGAATATATCTATAATGCAAACAGAGCTTATAGCTATAGTAGAAGCATTGTCATTAATTCAGTCAATGGAACTGGAAAGATTTGTAATATTAGTGGATTCGAAGAGTGCACTCCAGCATGTGGCTCGGTGTACCTCGAATTTTCGAGGCACACCGATAGCCTATTCAATATTGAAAACCATTGGCGTGATTAAATCCCAAGGAAAAACCCTGGTGTTGCAATGGATACCGTCTCACATAGGACTAGATGGCAATGAGAAAGTAGACAGTCTTGCAAAGGAAGCATGTAGCGACGGTATCCCTTTCAGCATCCTGCCGCCGTTCTCGGACTGTGTAGGTATTGTCAGGATGAATTGTTATGAGATGTGGAAAGAATTTTTCGACCTGAGATCTAAAACTAAAGGCATTTGGTATATAACCAAAGTTGATTATAATATTATATAGAATAGTACCTAGTGGCCATCCGGGTTCTACAATTGGACATTTTTATAGGCGGTCATTATTATAGCTGGTCATGTATCTGGTCTGATATTTCTATAGTAGGACATTGTTATGGCTGGACCAATTACTGATTGGACATTGTTATGGCTAGACCAATTACTGATTGGACATTGTTATGGCTAGACCAATTACTGATTGGACATTTTTATCGCTGGACCAATTACTGATTGGACATTTTTATGGCTGGACCAATTACTGATTGGACATATTTATGGCTGGACCAATTACTGATTGGACATATTTATGGCTGGACCAATTACTGATTGGACATATTTATGGCTGGACCAATTACTGACTGGACATTTTTGAAGACTTGGACATATTTCGTTTTGGACAATAGTCGTGCGAAGGGTATTTTTTTATGATTGTACCTGCAGAAACAAATAATTCAAACGGACAAAGAGGGCATTATAATATTAGTAAACATAGCTGTTTTAAAGTAATGAATGTAAAGATTGAAGTGTGGGTACATTATTGCCAGACTCTGCTAAAGAGCTCTTCCTCTCTTGTCTGCCGGTTGTTTTAGTACGCATTCTGTAATAGAAAATTATGATGGTTTTAGGACATTAACTTTTGTTGCTAAGCCACATAATCGATAAGTGACCTAGTTACCAAACATGGCTTGTGCGTGGGAGTCGATAATTAACTTTAGGCGAATAGAAGGTCAACCTTTCAGACTTATTAAGAAATGGGCTTCTGCTGATTTTGATCGTTCAGGCGATGTAAGTCGCTTACGGAATTACGTGTCATGTCATGTAGGCACATTATGTGAGATGTGTTGTGTTGTGTGGTAATTCCTGCCAACTGCTAGGAGGGAAGACGGTCGGTGGACGATATTAGTATATCTGTTTTTGCAGACCATTGCCCGATTGTCAACGACATAGTAAAGTCATGGAGAGGCATGCACACGGCTTGGCATGAGAAAGAAAAGTGTCTTGACCTGTAGTGAGTTAATATAGGATGATTAGATCTAGTCTAGCTATGACACAAAATGACATAACTGCTTGAGATAATGTTTTATATTTTGAAAACTAGATTACGTAAGTATGTATTAAAATAACACGCAACCGAATGTTATATTAGAAAGATTCTCACTGAATTGATAACAAATGCTTGTTTTGTAAGCTCAGTAGTGCGCGTAGCGTCGATAAAACCTTTCTGTCAGACGTGTCCTTACTATCAAATGTTATGGTTCTCGCGATAAGTTGTTATTTCTGTGGTTGGTTGTGTAACAGCTATGTTTTCGTCTGGCCTATAATGTTTACATTTTCACTATCAGACTTGTGCGTAAGCTCCAGGTTATCGTACCGCATCCATCTTATTTATTATTTAACTAGATAACTGGGTGTCAGATTAAATGAATTCCGTAAAGGTATATTAATTTTCCTTTTTGTGCCTTTTGTTTTCTGTTATTGTCCAAACCGAACTGCACTTGTTGGAATTGGAATAGATAAGAATTTCCTAAATTATTAATTTCGAGTCGCAGCAAAAAGTTGGTTTATTATTATTACGTCGGCTATTAGTCATAGTATTAATATTAATGCGATCGCGATCTGTGAATGTCTATTTAGTCTCTCTGTTTGAATTTGATATATTTTCTTCCCAGCGTGTTATAAGTAGTTGTTAAAGAAACAATAATAGGAAAATTGACGCTGTTTCGTCTTTTATGTTATGAGTGTTATGACATCATTTTCTAAAGCAAGTGAACAAAGCAAAACGGTTAAACAAGCACAAACATACAATATCGATGTCGATGAATTCCGAAAATAGCTTGTTCTCAATCTACTTATGTTAATATAATACTAAATTAAATAAATCTTAAAGCTAGCTGCTTTATTTCCTTTTAAGTATCATAGCATTTATAATCTGTATACGATTCAAAGTCAAAGCTAGATTTATGGAAGGTTCTCTAACAATATTCTGTTTAGGAATTCAAAATTAAGAGCAAGCTAATTTTAGATGAGTAATTAATATGGAACTTTCCACACCAAATTTGCTTGCTTGTACTTACCGCATGTACTCTTGTCTGGTGGTATGCATTGATGACATCATGACGTGTAAGGCTCCCACTAATGTGGTTAAACTGGTTATTTGACTCGCTATTAAGACATGAGACACATGAAGCGTCTCAACTGCCGGGTAACTATCTTCCCACACGAGAAAAAGAGACACGTGTAAGTCGCCAAATATGTATACTCGTTTGCGAAAATGTACGTGTAGATTATGTCTGTGTGTAAGTATGTATTCTTTAATGAACAACTTCACTTTTTTCTGATACTGAGAGAGACCATTACTTAGTTCTTCTGCTACTAGTGAATACTGATTGATGGTATGGGGATTTGGGATTGATTTTAGGGTGTTACTATCTATATATTTTTGAAAAACGAGCCATTAAACAGTGTGGACAATTTAATAACAAGGTGGGTGTGTAAACATTCTAAGGTAAGGACTTCCGCCCTTCGAAGTTGCCCGATTCGAAATATATTGATTGGCATTAACCAATTTCAAAGCATTGTTAAGAATTGTAATATATTAATTACAGTTAATGGTTCCCAGGGACCTACACGCCTAGCGCTGAGTTCGATCCTCGACAAGGGCAGTATTTGTGTTATTCTCTATGTATTATTCCTCTACCTGTACGTATTTTGTTATCTACTTGTCTAGTACCCACTGTACCAGTTTATAGAGCTTAGATTCGCAATAAATCAATTTGTGTTCACATTATCCAAAATTCTAAATCGTGAACTTCACGGTAAGGTAAAACTTGTCAAATGTCAATATCCACTCCATATCATTTTTCACTGACAATCGTGACGGAGTACAACGCACCCGGTGTTATTGGCATACAACTGATAAAAATGGTGATGTTTTTGGGAATCTAAATTGCCAATAGCACTGTCCTTGACCACAGATTGGAACGTGGAAGATTGCAGGTGTAATAAACCACTGTCAATCGTAAATAGACAAATTTCTAATGCGATATTACATTAGAGGAGATAAATGTTCTATGTAAATATCGGCTCGACTAGTAGGTTATAGTGATTTCAGTCACGACTAGCGCTGAGTCCAAGTTACGTAGCGTAGTTTTACTTCATTTGTTTAGGTAATTAACTAAGTGTAAACAAAAAACCACGTGTTATACATAGATCGTTTGCCAATAGAAGCAGAACGCAGAAACGACAAAGTTTGAACAACAACTTAGGTTGGTTTCTGTATAAGTAGTTCTTTAGATCGTCATTCTCTCGTCCTTAAGGAGAAACTTAGGGTTCCTACTCTTTCTCCAACAATCATTCCAATTACCAATGCTTTCTTTATCAAAAATATTATTTTTGAAATAATTACTCTTATCTCTAACTTTTCTTGCCTTATCATTTGCAATCGGTCAAACTTGGAAGAGGTTTTATGATTTACTCGTATCATGAAACTCCACTGCAATGTTCTTAGATACATCGTGTTGAACTGTTGGCGACTTGATATTGCCTTTCTGTACAAGAAAACCGATAAGTGCATTTCATTTGCTAGTTCTTGCCTTAGGTTAGTAAGTAACATGCGCGTTAAATGGGTAAATCGTGTTAACCGCATTCAGTAGGTACAGTGGGGGTTTATCTCTCACGCTCTAAGTGTCAGACCACTGTTTTGTTCTGCGGTTACCCGTACGGCGTACACATCATGCATGACGCGACCCAATTTTATTTATTAATTAAATGTAGGTATTGAGCTTTTACAACCGTTTCTGAAAATCACGCATCAGTATTATTTTCAGTTACTAGGTGGTTAAGTACTTGCGTCTCGACTGGCATACCTAAGTGCCTACCAAGTATTTGTTTTTGTTTTATTAACTTGCATACCATTGAATAATAAATTCATAAGCCTTTGTCGAATGAATATGCCTTGATCAGCCATGATTTAAATAATAATAAACCAGCTTTTCTTGTCCAGAAATAAAACAATGTAATAATGTAATACCATGAAATCTTAGAAATGTTAGTCCATTATGTTTCAAGCGAGTGCTACCTGTCTATTGCCTCTTAGGTCGTTTAGTCGAAGGATGTGTTTTGAATGTGTTAATGCGTTAAAATGAACTGATCTCAAAAGTAGGGTTTTTTGTTGAGGTTGTCGACTTTGCGTTCACACCACCGCCCTGGGCCTCATATGTATTAAACATGCGTTAGAGCAGCGCAAAAAGTTCACATCAGCAATGCAAATATGGTTCCCTCAACCTTGGATCGGTTGACCATACCTATAATATAACATTATAAGGGGATATAATAGAATTCCATGGCACCTCATGAAAGGCTTATGCGGAGTTATTTATCACGTAGGTTTTCTAAACAATTGCGCCGTAATTTTAGAATATTCGAGGTGTAGCGAAGTACTAAATCGTATTTGAAATGGTTAACATTGTGTGCGAGTTACAGTTATGTATGGTTGAAATATGTATTAGTAGGAGGAATAAACAATTCAAAAATGAAAATAAAAGATGGAATCAGCTTCCATTAAAGCCAACTCTGTTTTTGAGGAATTTAACTGTCATCTTGTTGACTTCTTATATCATGAACGACGACCTTACAAGGTATGAATTAATAGTTTAAATCCACTGCATTTAAAATGGCCAGCAAGACTAATAATGTCCTTGATTGATACGCTACGTGTAACTACGATTGATAGTTGGTCCTGTTCTCTCGCGTTTATTTTGTGTACATTATTTATCTCAACTCATTGACCTTCCTTTAGTAGGGCAGTTTTGATGAATAACACTTTTTTTGCTTACCTTCAACGTTTTGCGACTGTAAGATTGGAAGTTTTCAGAAAGTGTTTCGTTATGCATATTTTCGTTAATAGGTACCTTTTTTGTGACATTTTAACCATGTCATGATATACGAGATATATGCCGAATATAAGTTCATTCAACTATAATTGGTCATCATCAGCAATTATTATGTATAAGCAAATCATCTACATAAAGCGTTGCCATATTATACCTAGTTAAGTACTTATTGTGGTAAAAGCAATAGATATACGTATCCACTTACAAAACTCAGTTGAAATTTGCGAGACAATCAAAGTACCAACCTAAATAGCTTAGCTTACCAACTAAATCACTAAATGTTTCGTTGGGTAATCGCTTTAGGTAATTTCATTACGAAGATAGTATTATTTAAGTCATTTTAAGCGAAGGTACCTAATATAAGGCTCCATCTCCTTTTAATCAACTGTTACGAATTGAGTTAAGTTACTAAGCGCAAACAGTCATTAATCTGAATTATGTGCACCTGAATTGATTCTCTTATCACATTCTACCAAGTTTTATTGACGTAAAAACAAGTACGACCACGATCTTTTATTTACCTGCAGATTTTAGAGTTTGTCTACTAAATTTCTCAGCAAACATAAAATTACGTAACGTGGTAATCTTTTATTATGGTTGGTAAAATCCTGGTTTATTTATTGTATTGGGTTCTTCATCTGATGTGCTTTGGCAACAACAACTTGAATTTTTACAAGGCCTACACTTACTCATTTAACAAATTTCATGTCGAACTGCAAATCGAAAGATCTTAAAATAAACGAGAGACTCCTAAGATGAGTCGAGACAAATGTGGTTATTTCTGGCCATAATTTTACGTTTTTAGTTTGGTACATGAGAATGATTTTGTCATTCCCGAATTTCCAAGTCCCCAAAATCTCCCTTTGTTCGTCAGGTGCAGGGCCGTTGTGGAATACGTGACGTGGCTCACACAGCAACCGGCCGACGCTACGCACAAAGGGAGCAAAAACTTTGGAGCTTCGGGAATACCCCTGTGCACCCGGGTCCCAAGTACCTATACATTTATATTTAGAATCTCCTATTATAAACTGCTCTCTGCCTAAAAACAGCTTTATTTCTAATATCCAGAGCTTATTTTCGTTTGTTGCTTGGTAAGAAGGGGAGTCTGCTATAAAAATTCTCAATATAACTGATTGTCAATGCTGAGCCTTTGCCTTTTTAATCAATCAAGATCAAATGCGTAACTATAAAATACTTTTTATTTGTTGCAGGGTATCTTCAACATGCACGAGGATGAAGACATTGTCAAAGTCATTCAAAAGTTTTTAAATACAGGTGAGACTTAAACCAATTGACAAACAAAATAATTTAGGAACTCAAAAGGGTGTTAATCTATTTTAAAAGGACACCAAACAAAGAACGGTTACAGGAGCTGAATATAGCTTTTGTTCCTAAATTCGTGACAAAGAAACTCTTTTGGAAACTGTGTTGCGCAACGCCTACCTACCTGCCCTCACCCCAACCGTAATATTTTACGGGGATGCCCATGCGTAACGATGCTCGTAGCCTTGTACTATGCCTACCCCGTTGTAACCGTCGATTCCAGGAAAAGGGAGAGTGACTCGATGAAATTAACGGTCGAAATTAGCACAGTATTGCAACAGATATCTGGCTTCGATGAAGCCCTAACGCAGAAACACGATACCGATTTTCGAAAGTTTGGCATTTGAGCACGAAACCTTCGCGAATTAGTCAAAGTAATGAAATACTAGGTACTTATTTAAAGACTTGTTCAATTATCACAATGAGTGAGTGCAAACTTACCTAATCCTCAAAATGAAAGTCTGATTAGAATACCTATCTTGACATGTTTTTTTTAAGATAATGAGAAAAACTTAGGTCTAGTGTTATCAAATGATTGTAAAAAAGTCATGTAAGTAAGTCTTATTTGTAAGAACGTTTGCTTGTTTATATAAAAATAGTACTTAAAGCAACCAACATATGGCGCCTTTGCTGAATGTTAATATTATTAAATTAAAATGCAGCTATGTTGTGAAGCCTGATTATTACTGCGCCAAAGCAAAAATACACTTATAAGCTTCTTATTTATGTATGTTGGACTGGCTGTTGTAATGGAAAGGGTTATGTTTTTGTTATTATCAGTCACGTAGGCTTGCAAAGGAGAGAAAAGATTGGCCTGGGCTTAGTTTGGAAAGGGATGGAATATAGAACGAGTTAGAAGAGTGCGGTGTTACTTGAGAGAGGGACGGGTGGGTGGCGTGACAACAAACATGGCGGCGTGGCTGCCGGTTGCCGGTTGGACCGGTTGGCCCGCACCACGTGCGTTCTGCGCCGAGCAGCCGCTCCCGTAGCTTGTTTGTCAACAAACGTCCTGCGAAGGTCATTTGTAGGGAAGACAAAGGAACCCTATTGCGTAACACCATAACCCCAACGTCTTGAAAGATTGAACAATACGGCGTTACTGGGACAAAAGCAAGCGATCTAAATAATCGTTTCGAATGTACGCATTAATGGGCGTATTTTATTGTCGACCGACGACCAGTCCAGCCTAGGATGCATGATGCTCGCTTGTAAGTATTGGATTGTATGATCAGTTGGGGTCATATCGGTCATTAATGTCATTATACTCATTATCTAACATATAGCTAACACCATGCTTACAGTAATTTCTCTATTCTTAATAGTTTTATTATTTCTTTCTAATTCTTATTAGTTACTAGAGCAGTCCATACCTACGTTTAGTAAAGACTGCCGCTTTTCACTCTATAGGTATGCTATCTCTAATGATATTCGAAAAAACATGAGGAACTGCAAAACAGTTTCCGCCTTCAGTAAAGTTCAGTAGTTAGTTCTATAGATGTGTTGTCTGTCTGTCAGTCCATCAGTCAGTATTGGAGATGTAGATAGGTAAACTTATTTACCGATATGCCCTTAATCTATAATACAAAAAATATACTTAGTCATAATTAAATTTGTAACGGTTACGTGTCTTTTTCTTTTAGTATGATGCAATATGATTGCGGATATTGTTTTGATGAAAAATTACACGATGAATAATGCAGTCTACGTGTAGCGACAATAATTACCCACGTTACATTGTTGAAATATTTTGAAAAAGGGCTTTAATGATGTTTAGTTTCATCGTCATTTCATCATCAATAGGTATTTACGATAGTAGTAAGTAGAGCTCACCACTTTTCATGATGATGATGATTAACCAGTTGAATCATGAAGTTAGGTACCTACCTAGAAAGACCATATTCCGACATTCCCGACTGAATGCAATTGCTCAAATCACCATATATATGTATATGTATATCCATTACCAATGAATATGTACTTTCAACTTGTGACTATTTTGAATGTACCTACTGTTGTTGTTGTGTAGTGTGTACAGTAAGAATTGGACAAACTCGCAGGGAGTTTCGCAGTTGAATTAATGGTCGCTTCTATAAACAACATCTGGCCTGGTATCCTGGTAATAATAATGTTGAGCAGGAAGACGTAACTATCATACCTTACACTGACGATGCTGAGCATCTTGGTGAAAAAATAAACGATAAAAAATATAAACACGTCAGCGGAGCGGTACGAGCGAGAACGCATGCGCGGATGAAGAGGGCACAACAACGACGCAGCGAGCGGGGCAGGGGCGCGGGGAGCGGGACGCCGCACGCCGAACCGGCTCCGCGGCCCCAACCCACTCAATCAGAATCAGTTGGATTTCAGAACATCGGACGGGCGGGCGTGTATAGAATGGATCGCTAACTACATCAGCAGTTTTTTTTAATTCCGCCTTCTATCAGTGTTTGTTTATACCTTTCGGCACACTATCCGCAAATCCTTCTCGATTGTGGTGCTTTAAATTTATTTCACCTTTGCATTTAATTTTTCTGTCGTTCCGATTTCACATCGAGAAGGCGACCGCACAAGTTTGAAAGCGGCTTTTCAAGAGTAGTACGTCTACTCATAATTTTTCAATATTGCCGTGTCAACGCATCAAGCAGTCATCAGAATGGTGAAGAAAATCTCCGAGGAAAGTGTAGATAGCGGTAAGTGAAAAGTTTAATATTTTATGTTGTTTGTGTTAATTCTCTTCATTGACGAGTGACAGTGACTGCTTACTTAGTAGTGTGTGTGTGTGCGTGTGTTTGTGTGTGTGTTGATATAATCACCTGATTCGCCCGGCCGGCTTTTGTGCCTAACTGCGTAGTTGAGCTGCTGCTGTTGCTACAGGCATCATCGAACAGTCCAATTGATCAAAATTAATTAATTCAGTAAGTACAGTTGTACCTTCAATTCATTGGCTAAGTCATCAAGACTTCATATTATGTTCAAAAGTTTTAGATCCGATATTTAAAACAAACCTAGTTATTTAAACCTGTGAGTTAATATTGATACAAGGTTTGTTTTATTTTCTAAAAATATTGAAAATTCCCTTTTAGATGCGTAATGATTCTAGGTTTTGAAGTGAACGGATTCATTACCCTCATACACTACTCATTATTCCGTTGCTTTGTTTGTAGTTATTGTTGAATGATTAGCAGTATGATATCGTCTCTGTTGTTATTCATATTGTGCAAATTAACTTTCAACAATGGCGTTGTAACTTTTGGAATACGATGTCATTTGAACGAAAACTGTTTTAGGCCTACCCTCATTTTAGCAGCGTACTCTTATTGGCATTTTAAAGTTTTTTGCTCGCCTTAACACTGACCACACTCAAGAATCATGTAACAAACCAATACAAGTCTATCATTCAATGCAACTTTATTGCCTTTGAGTGCGACCGTGTTTATATTGCCCAGACAATTGGTTTTATTCGTTTTTCTGTTGTTGAGTAAGGTTAGTTGGTAGCTGTTAACTAAAGGATTGTTGTATAACTTTTATTCTTTAACAAGAAAAAGATATCCATCTGCATAAATGCATAGGCACAGAAGAACCTTTACTCACAATTTACAGGTAACTGCAGCATGGATCGTTTGTGCTATTCAGTTATTTAGCTGTTGCAAATGTCAAGGTTCAAGATCTTCATGCGAACGTTGACCGTTAGGTGGTTAGTTAAGTAAGTAGATTACTTATTTTGTAATAACGGCCACTTTGAAGCACTTATCAGTTAAGTTCCATCTACCGTCAAATCGCGAAAGAATAAACATCCGTATAAGCCTACCGTTCATGGTCGATATCTTTTTTGTGAAACCGATTAACAGATAGATTTTTTGTTTACCTAAGCGTTTTATGATACGGTCACTGTAGGTATATCCCGCGTAATAATACCACTAGGTACTTGCATCTGAAACTTCCCCTCGGTCTTGCCCCTCTTAGGCTTTTTGGAGGCTCTTTGGATGGTGAAATAATTTTGGTTGAATTAAAATTTCCCAGAAGGCTATTTTTTTTTGTTATGGTTTCAGGATACCGAAATCGTTATTTATATCGGTAAAGTTCGGTGACACTTGATAACGATTCAATTCTTACTGCGGCGGTTGAAAGTTTTGGCAAATTGAAATTTGGGAAATGAAAAAAGCGAGCAAAAAAGTTTCGCCCAAACGGCAGAAACCCGTAAATACCTTGTGTTATCTAATAAGAAAGAAATTAGAATAGTTTTTACATTAATAACTTTTTTTCGAAGTCATTTAAAAACTGTCACTAGTTTTACAAAGAAAAGTTTGTTTTCGAGTCTATTTCCCGTTTCAAATGAGTTTTGTACAGTTATTGTAAGAACTTTTTGCGTGTCAGTATTTTTTCGATGATCATTTGCCAAAATACTTCCATGTAGAAGTCGTTATCTTTACCTTGCCCTTGGAATCGGTTGACAATAAATCCGTAGAAATAGAGGTAATATACTGTGTCCAATTTCAATCAAGATGTTCAATTATTTTCGGTGTTTCCACTTCTGATAACCTTTCATTGTTTTAACTCACAAATCGAATTGGCTAGGAATGCGGTGAAAATTTAACGCAATCTCATTATTTTTTCTCTCTGTAGCGTTTTAACAACAATGTTTACCAAGCGTGACGGCAGCGTTCATTGTCAAGGTCACTCAATAAAACAGCCAACATTTATTGTGTAGAAGTTAACGCGTATTGCAGTCTGCAGTACAAAGTTTGTTTACCATGAGTGAATTTATTAGGGCGAGCAAGATTGCTGTTACGCCTTTTGGTTTTTCGTCCTATATGCTTCCTTAAACTTCCACTATTCCCCTATGACAATTATTAACACAATTTAGGATGAGCCATTAAAGAATTGAAGGGGACGTTTATTCTCTCATAGTAGTATATAAAGAACTTTTTTTAAAATTATTCACAGAGCTCGGAATGCTGTATGCCTATGCGTTTAATTAGCATTTCAGTATTGTTGATTAGAGAGAGTCAGTCATTCGTGTCTATCAGCTGAGTTAAATCGAGTAACCTTGACCGTGACTGTTTCATGTTCCGGCGTAATATCCCCCTCCCCTTCACACTTCTATTGCGCGTTGCTACTGCAAATCGATTTTCGTCCAGAATGAAGTTGCACAGGGTTCGGTTAATATTAGACTCCGCTCTGCACCCGGCTGTATAATCTAAATTTACTCTCCAAGTTTAAAACCGTAAATGGTATTTACAAACGTGGATTTCGTCCGTAACTGCTTTTGGTGTTAGGTCCCCTTAAATACTATGTCGCTTCAATATTTTGTCCTTACTGGGCACGTCTTGCGAGTTTGGTTTAAAATGCGTGTCTCACTGACCAGTCCTGCCTTTTATGGAGTCATGATATCGCCATCCATATACATGGTTAGTATCATTTTAAGCAATATTATCTTTCTACGTATAAGCATGAGGGCTAAATCAGTAAGCAGTGAAAGTAGTTTGGTATGCAGAGTTGTTAGGTAGTTTGAAACGCCCTCACTGAAGTTTCACCAAGATACTACTATCTGATTGAGTTCGGTACCGGCACCAGTTTATCGATGCAATTTATTTTGTAGCTCCATATAATTTGCTCTCTAATTATATTACTAAATATTAAATAACGCTTGTCGTTCATATTTCTTTCGTTTCTGGTGAACTGTAAAACGGTATCGTTTCTCTGTGTTTGCATCTCATTAGAAAGCGATTGTTTCTATCTGCTTAAGGTATACGATAAAAGTATAATGGGACTCCGTTCTGCAACTGAGAGTGCATTCGTGGCCTGCCCAAGTCATATTAGAAAGTATAGAAATCTTTACACTGAGGGCACTAATAAATATATTAATATATGTGACAATATTTAAGTTTACGTTAAATTTAAGTTTTATTTACTTGGAATGTGTATCAGATTAAAATTTCAATGGGAAATCGATTTACTTGGCATGTAGGTATGCTTGAAATCTAGGCTAGCATATCTCACCTTAACGAATTACATTTTTCACGCATGTGACTAAGCATAAACTTGAAGCAGCACAAATTTAGTAATCAGCTTTTTTGCGGCAACTTCAATGAATAATTTTGCATAAACATTACACACATTGATTTGCATAGAGACCAGGTTAGGTTACGTAACCATATTGGTGTACCTTTTGCGGCTTGATTAAGTCAAGAAGTGAATTTGCATTTGTTTATGAATATGGGTACCGGAAAATAATAAAGATATCATCAATTTCAATTATTACAGTTGGATAACGATACTGGCTATTTGTGAATTAGGGCAATGATCCGATAAATTTAATGAGCAAAACAATTTTGACGAACGACCGGAAATAACAATATGTTTCTAGAACTAATATTAGTGTAGTCTTAACAATGTGCGAATCTCGCCTACTAGCTCTGCTGCCTTTGTTGTTTGGTGCTGCCAACAATAGACCGACAGAATTCCCGAAACAGTGGCCAATTAGTACAGATGTGTCGGTGCGTGTGTGAGGATTTACCTACATAACAATCGCCACGTTGCGAGCCGGGTGCGCTGCCACGTGGTGTCGCGTTGTCAGTGTTGTCACGCGACGGACACGCGATACTTGAGACCATCGATCCAATGGACCATACCACAATTACCACAAAGCCTATTTTGCATTCTCGATACGTAAACGCACATTTATATCAAATGTCTTATTTATAACGAGTTTGGACAACTTTTAGTAAGTTAAACCAAATAAGCCTCGTGATAGTCGTGATGATCGTACGATCAGAACATCTCGAGGTAAAATAGAAGAAGCTCAATCGAACAAAATTAAGATTATCTATGAGCCGAATGACGCAATTGAGAGATAAAAATATGATTGCTTTTTTTGCTCAGCCGCTTTCTGCCGATTGGTCTTAGGTAGTTATTTGAGTTCCTCCATAATACTGATTTATTTATTATTTGCTTTGTAAACATTAGCTTTCAATACGGCAATATTATTTAATGTTGCTATTGAGTAGACAGGAAGGCTCCATTAAAACTAGCGATTGTGTTGGTATGTGGGCGTGTCTCGATTGTTACAACTGCTCGCTATTGCGCGCTGGTTTCAGCCTAGTACGTCCTACGGTGACCTCATCGCGTGTAATTGCTTGCTAAGTTTCGCTTTTATCACTAAACCACACGAACACTATTAACTGTATTATTCTACTTTGCTCGTTATTTTATAGTTGCAGGCATTACTATGCTTCTTTAGCATTGTTATCGGCACATGCCTCTTAACTTTGCAGTTGTCTCTCGAAGCGAAGTTATCCCCATGCATATTCAATTTCCATTTAACGTTGTGCTTGTTGAACAATAGTGCAGATAACTCCACTGCAGTCTTATCTGCAGTTCTAAATTAACTTACGATAAATTAGATCACCTGCCGTGTTACGCTTTGTTATCGCGGTCGGCTACCATTTTACCTGTAAATTATTGACACCTCATCGCCTCCCTAAACTTTCTTGGCAAGACTGCATTGACTGGCATCTTAAATATCTTAATGACTCATAGCATCTTGAATTCTAAGATTTCGAAGGTTTTATGTTATTGAGATGCATATGAAAACGTCTGATGACAGATACAAAGTTATATAATGTCTTTGTTCGGTCTGTGAGCAGTTACCATTTATCACAGGTCGATGGTATCAGGAACCTCCGCTCTGTCGGCAGCATTCCCACCACGACCTCGCGACGTAACGTGGGCGCGGCGTACGCGCAGCCCGGGTGCGGCCGCCAGGTCGTTGAACCGCAACTGTTTGCCAACTCAGCTTGCACGACAGATTATCTATGAGTTTATTGATATCGATGACATGCTTGGCACTCCTGACACGTGTCTTGTGTTGAAAGGAATACTTGACAGCTCGAATCAGATTCAGTTTGATTAAGTTGCAATGGTTGATAACGCGCCCTTCGAGTTAACAGAACTGCATTCAGTTACTTGTAAAAAACAAACGTGGAATTGACTTGTTTCAAGTAGAACACTTTCGAAACTAGTTGCTCGTAAGTTTTGTATAATTAATGAAGTTCCTAAATTACACAAAAAACAAAGTAGGTAAATGCAACAATGTGCAACAAAATTCGTTTAACCTAAAAGAGCACACCAGTTTCAGTAAAGTATAGTATAAACCTATGACTTTTTTTAAACTTTAAACAGCAAACGCATTATACCATTGCTGTCAGCGACCTCTTCAGATTACAGATACACTTTGTCAGAACTATTTCAAAAACATACGCAGTGAAAACATTTTAACAATAGCTGGCCTGGCACCAAACACCCGTTGAGTGAGAGCTGTCGATCGTCACCATTGTACTGATGCGGCATGCATAATGCTCTGCGTTATTCATGGGCTACAGCGAAACAAGGGACTTCTCGATTCAGTAATAAATTGTAAAAACACCAGGTCGTCGCCCTTTACAAGTTAACGATTCAGGCTCTCCGTGCTTAAAATGACCTCTGGGCAGCTGCAGAAACTTTAAAATGCAAGGTTATTAAAAGCTCACCTTCCCGACCTCTCTCTACTTGTTTATCTTTTACATCCTCTTTTCTCCTATACGAGTTCTCTTGATTATTTTCTCACGCTATCGTGCAAATATTGAAGCGAGTATTATGTTAGGCTGATGCACATACAGTAATAATGATCGAAACACTGCGTTTTCATGTTGTGGCTCCAATTGTTCGTCTCAAATGTTGTTAGGTCTCCATGTCATGACTTCAAATTTACACCTGCCGCTTCCTTTTGACGATACTATCGTATTTAAGTGTTGGTTGTATATGAAATATCTTTACGTATCCATTCCTTAACAAAGTACTCGTACCACAAAAATCTATAAATCAAAGTATGGTGTTGATGGCCCAATATTAAGCGAACTATTGCCAAGCTGCACTCGAAAATGTGCCCGAAAATTATCTAACCTTTGTAACCCCTGACAGATGTTAATTCGCTAATAACAAAGTATCCACTTCCACACAAGCCATTTTTATAAAAGAGCACACCGGGCACGTCACGACTCAAATATGCTCGGAAGCTTTAGAACCATGTGTTCTTTCTACTTTTGGGTACTCAACCTCCATGACCATTTTAATGAGGTTATTTATCCTTTGTCAACAGGCGTTGGCCGTTGCAGCAGTCAATCGTCGAGCGAGCGGGAGTCTGACGAGAGCCCGCGCGGCTCGGAGCCGTCGGCGCCGGTCCCCATACCTGACAGCGAGGACCTGCAGAGACGCAAGGAGGAGGCACGTAGGAAACGCCGCAGGAAGAAGCGCTCCGGAAGCTCTGTCGTCACGTCGTGTTTCCAAGGTAACCAAACATTTTAACCCGATTTGAATTATGCAGTCATATCAGTCATTTATTAGCTTCGATGTAATGTTTTGGATTGAGTCACAATTGAGTAGTCAAAATACCGTTGATAGTGTTGTGTAACCGCGGTGGTAGACAGGAACAGCGCGGTGACTCAGGCGGCAATTATAATGAAATAGAAGTAGGAAGTTATCGATAGGTAGGTATAAACTATTTCAATATTGACAATAACTTGATTAGTAGGTACTGTTAAAACATGTCAAGGTGACCGAGGATAATAGTGACTAAATTGTTTACTAAATTTCCACGGCTTACTTTACTCGTGGAATAACGGATAAGATTGATATGACTTGTGATTCAGTTTGATAAATGTAGTAATATTGCTCAGTTCAAGGTGGTCTCTAAAAATACCTTAAAATTACCATTTGATATTGATTTCATATGACAAAACATCAGTTTGATAAAGCATTTTACATCAAAACATACTAGTGGCCTTGCTTAAAAAATGTCATAAATTTAAATGGGATATCGTTTGTTTTAGACCTATACAAGCTCACGGGCGAGGTATTGGGCGAGGGCGCGTACGCCTCGGTGCAGACTTGCGTGAATATCTACACGGGGCAAGAGTATGCAGTGAAGATCATCGACAAAGTGCCGGGGCACGCCCGCGCCCGGGTGTTTCGCGAGGTGGAGACCTTCCACTACTGCCAGGGACACCCAAACATAATCCAGCTCATTGAATTCTTTGAGGACACCGACAAGTTCTACCTTGTCTTTGAGAAGGTTAGTGTGAATATAACACTTGAATATCAATACAGAAATCTGTACTGTACATGTAAAAGATGCTTACTTCATAGCTCTGTTTAAAAGCCTTAATTTCTGGAAGGAAGCGTCGCAGTGCATTTTAGCGTCACGGGACCAACGCTAAAACGTGCATGTGTCGAAGTACGGCAAAACGCAAGGGCAAGGTAGCTTTAATGATTTTGCATCGATCCCAAAGCTGCCTGAGAAAAAAAATTGCCTTCCACAGGGTTTTATATGCGTATAATTCCACTTAGGATGTTTATGGAAGCAAAAACAATAGTCAGCATTTCACTAAAAGTGGATGTAACTTGAATCGGTAAACAGGAGTTATCTTACCGGTCGTAATTCGTCCATAAGGCATTTTTTATTTCTTACTCTTATTATTATGCGCCAATGACTAAATGGAAACAAGAAATGAGAGTCCTATTTGTTTTACAATAATGTGTTGTATTGGCATTGTGGTGCTTGATTTGATAAAATGTAGTGATGTATGGAAGACAAGTTAACATTTCATAGACGCTCAATGATAAGGCAACCGACAATATAAGTAATATAACACAACATGCATATCCATTCACTGTACTCAACCCCACTAGTAATTCCAAGTGTCCTTTTGAAATAAATTTGTATTATTATGCATCTTTAGAGAGAGCCTTAGATAAAGGTAAAACTGTCGGCCATTGGTCCTTGTTGTACCCGTGCAAGCCTTTAAGCTTTCTCTTGCAGCTAGTTACATCACGAAACCGTGCACCACCATTTTGAGTGTAGGCTTTGTAGGCGTTAAGATAGGTTTTCATTTACCTAAAGTGCAACAAAGATCCTGTAGGAAATTACTTATAATTAATTGCGTGGCAAAGAGATATTCTGTATGGTTATTACCAAGATTTCTATAATGTGGTAATACAGTTCCGTTTTGTAATTAATCGTTATTTGCCGTTGTGTTAGGCATAATAAAAGATAGTTACACCGGTGACTAATGTAATAATCCGATTATTTGCATTTTGTCTAGGTAACTATATTCCTGACGCAGCTGTTCGGAATTTTTCATTTTCTTCAATATTAATATTAGTCATGCATATGTAAAGAATACTTGAAGACATTCGTTTCATAACTTGTCGCCCTCGAACACGTTTCAGATTCAGGTGTTACTATTTAGGAGATGATGTAATGTTTTCTTTGTCACATCATGGATCATGTTGACGTTTTAAAGAGCAATGGATATGCAGTTATGTTTTTTGCGTTTAAAATATAGCGAACAGATATTTTGGCAATGAGTCAACGTATAACATCTTTGTGATACCATATGGGCAAATATGTGTATCCCACATAGAACAAAGACATTTTAATAAGTTTTGTTGAAACGTTCGAGATGTTTACATTTTATAAGGAATTAATTTAACTCATTGTTGTATTATTTATAGGCAATGTAAAATGAATATATGCATACATTTATATGTAAACAATTACTCATTTGGAACATGGAGCGCAGTATCTTGAAAACGTTGAGGAATTATATGGGATGCCGATACCGCTGACCACAAATCAGGAAACTTTATTTATTTTTAACCGGAACATGGTCATAATTAATTGAAGTTTTATTAGCAAAGTACCTACCTTCACATTTTGCGCGTCACTTTAATACAGAATGGTAACTAAAACAAGAATGTTCCAACTTATAGAAATTCGATATTAACCACACAACTGCAAAACCGCAACGGTTTCAGTTAGTATAGTATATTTAGTATTTTTTAATAGTAACATATTTAGTACCTATTTAGTCTTTTTTAAGTTTTTATTTACATCATAGTTACATCAATTTATTTACCGTGTTAGCCTTAACCTTCAAAAAAGCGTTTTCAATTGTAATAGTTTCTATAGGAAACCCATTAAAATGCTTATCTCGTTGCGAACGGCAAGTTAACTCCGCGCTCAATACAATGTCGTTTAAATCCGGTTAGCTGCAGAATTATGCAGTCGCAAGTCGCGTCGAGGCAACTATTAGTACCATACCTAGTCTTTGCGATAACCCCAACCTCAAAATATCAGTAGATGAGGCTTGTGGCTGGCTACATAACTACCTGAATCCATTTTAATCTGCTCCTTTGTTTGCCAACTTATCTTATACCTCCTCACTCATTATGTGTTCCTCTTACGATAAACCCGTGATCTGAGGTGTTACGCGTATAATGGCTTAGAACGTGACATGTTTGCTTCGTAGTTATTATATTATAGTGGTACAGTTGACTGGAAGTCTAGTTCCCGGTAAAAAAAGTAATTATAATGTAACGCATGTGTTGTAAAAGGAATGCCTTGCGGCGGCTCGTTTCATGACAGCTTAGCCTTTTTGCTTCATGTCATGATAGTCAGTATTTCCTGCAAACTACCTACTTAATGATGTTTAATGCTGTGAGAATCACTGGCGATTTAAGATCATTTGAAATAGTTAAAACAATACCTACATTCTAAATGTTAGAAATTCAAATAATTTTGCATTATAATAGTCACGCGGTCACGTTTTTTCAATGGAATCAGACCGTATTACAGATAAAAACATTCCATAGATTTAATGCTAATACATCATATTTCACCTTATTTGGTAAGCTTAAAGTTTCAATTTCGTTATGGATTTGAATTGAAGTTAATACTTTACGTTTCAAAGTCGCGCGGAGCTGATATTGCCTTCGTATTGTATTAATCAGGGTTTTTAAATTTTAAAATGGGCCAGTACTGGCCAATTGCGACATATCTCGCTACATAAATACCGAAAGAAAACAAAAACTGTTGGGCAATGGACTCGCGTCGTGCACATTATTCCTGTGTCAGCAAGCACAAGTCTACGTACGCCGCTCGTAATGACACAGAATTATGTTTTATGTTGAAAGTTTAAATATGAACATGGAATTGTAATACCTACTTAACTCTATTTAGATTATTTCTGACTGGGCACGTAACGATTACAAGATGACAAGAAAGCAATAAATCGTCGCATTTTAGTCTGATACAAGTCGGTTTGGAGATAACATAGGTCCTGAATTGAAGGTTTCTCGCTCATAAGAAATGCGTTATCATTAGCATGTCGTAATTGATGTTAGTCCATGACCACTTTCAATTTAAGATGGATTGATGGGTGGGAACATTTGCTTGCAACTATAACTAAATAACGTTCCGTGTTCCCCGTCTATGTTTCTCTCCGCCCCTTCTTCCAACAACCAACAGTCCTAATTAATATTTTAATCGTTTTCTTTTTCTGAACAACGCAGTACGCATTTATCTCTGCTAACAGTACGTTTCCATTGTCCCAGATCAACGGTGGTCAGCTCTTGAATCGCATCCAAGAGCACCATTACTTCTCCGAGCCGCAGGCGGCTGAGATCGTCCGCGAGATTGCCAACGCCCTGCATTTCCTTCACGGCAAGGGCGTGGCCCACCGCGACCTCAAGCCGGAGAATATCCTCTGCGTGCACACCGACCGGCTCTGTCCGGTCAAGATATGCGACTTCGATCTCGGCAGCGGCATCAGCTTTACGTCAACCCTTGCCGGGCCGTTGGCGACGCCGCAGCTTATGACACCGGTAAGTTCTGATCTTAAATTATAGTTTTTGTCCTTTTAGCTTCGGATTAGAAACCGACCAGGATTTCATGATGTTACAGTAACAGCGAACAAAATGTAATGCAGAGGTTTGAAATTGGGGTATTACCTATTTGCAGTCACTGGACTATATGGTATTGACATACACAGGTGTCCCCCTTGTGTTATACCTACATATCAGGTTTTGATGCTAAAGGCACCACATGACAGGACATTTTAATTGTATTTTTATCAACCAATGTCACAGTCACTAACAGATAGTAAATGCGTAATAGTTACTGAAATCAACAGACACTGTATTACTAAAACCATAATAGACAGCGTTAAAACTGCCAAGTGTTATTGAACTTATTGAATGTTTTCGAGTTCATTCGCTTAAGAGTTAAGATGTTAATAGCCGTGTTTGCGTCCTTAATTATGTGGTCGTTTAGGCAAAAGATTTAGGTTAAAGGCGGAGATTACTGAAGATAACACGAGGGCTTAGAAACTGTTTTGTACGGTACAAAATTGATTACGGTGGTACGAAATTGTTTTAATAAGTGCAAGCAAGAATGAATAACTCTATAACGATAATTCTTTACACTTACATAAAGATTATTGGATATGAAATTATCCATCATAAAATTTTGGAAAGGTGACGACTGAGAGGACGGACGAGACGGTTTAATACGACCGGTCACGAATCCCGATCATGCAGTGTACTTACATAAATGACGAGTCAGATTCTGAAAGTCGGCATAAAATGAAAAAGTTTCGGTATTTCAATTCTATCCCAACCTAACCTTAACCCTGGATTTCGTTACCTTCAATAATTTTATTATGGTGTTTATGCTGTTGTTTTTGTATGAACTATATTTCTGTTTGACTGCAAAATCGATAAGAGACTATATTCAGACAAAGAGGCACCTATCATTTTAGGGTATGAAAAACCTCGTTATCAATGTGTGCCGTAAATATGTTTATCTTATCAATGTCTTGGTTTAATAAGAATTGTATAAAGTAATAGTAGCAATGAGTTACGTATATTGTTTTGAAACTTTACTGTCTCGGGTTTTTGCAGAGTATTGAAATGGTAATCGTTTTTAAAACAAACACTAAATGTTATTAATAACGTGTTGGATAGGTAGTTCGCGGCTTAATAGATTATCAATATCTGTATAGATTCATTGTATTAAAAGAAAACATGTTTACATATTAGATTTTTAAGTTTCATGTGATAATGAAGGTTAGAGTGCAAGTATTCTAAATACGCAATTTTATTTTCGTATTCATATCTCTGTTTCAAGCATAATATAAACAAGACTTCTATAAAAAAATATGTATACAATATGGTACAAAGATCATGCCCTTATCGCAGAACTATTGATCATCGCGTAGTGTGACTCCACCATTGTAAATTCAAAACGAATCGTTCAACCGAATACAATCGGTTACCTAACATCTGCCAAATACGCCAATGTTTCTACTCGAACGAATGAATAGACAGTCGTTAGCGGTTGAGTGGAAGGGATTAACGCTATCCGATTAGTGAATTCACAAAGCCGTTGAACTGTTTCTATTGAATGAGAACAAGCAGTTTTTTACTAATATGAAACCGAACCGTTGTACTTTCAAGTACTTTAACCTTCTTTTCTTGTTCTCCATGATATAACACCACTTGTTTCGTGGCTTAATTGTCTACTGTTCTCTGCGTGACATCTAGAAACTGTACTAAAAAGCACATCAAAAAGTAAAGTATGTTCATCTGTTTGCCATCGGTTTTTGTTTTAGTTTGATTAGTGATTACAAATAATCTGTTCACGATTGCCTATTAGCGTTTATACCTCACTCGTAACCCGGTTACATCGAGTAATTAAGGATAAAAAATGTAGCAATACATTGAAAAATGGAATAATGAATAAATATAACAGTCGATCACAAAGAGATGTAGGTACTTACTTTTTCAACTTATTGCATTGTAGTAAGGTCTAAAAAAAGGTAAAACTGGACACATCTCTTTGTACTCGACTGTTCGTGTTAATAATCGTAATACCTTAGCAGCACCCATATCTGTACTAAGTACTTTCATTATTCTAATCGTATATAACAAAGTCGCTCCTGTCTGTTTGGCCAACTACTGTAAACACCATGGTTTCTACGAATAAACATATAAATAAGGCTCATCAGCTCATATCAGTCGAAAGGTGTCCACTGCTGGGCATAGGTCTTCCCCTATCGCCACAACGACTGCACTAGTCCCAGCACCCGCATCCAGAGAACTCCCGCAAACTTTTACACTGTGAATATCCTGTTAACATCCAATTCTCGATCGCCAACAGGTGGGAAGCGCAGAATTCATGGCGCCAGAAGTAGTATCGCTGTTCGCGGGCTCGGCGGCGACGCACTACGACAAGCGCTGCGACCTGTGGTCCCTCGGCGTCATCGCGTACATCCTGCTGTGCGGCTACCCGCCGTTCCGCGCCGACTGCGGCGCCGACTGCGGCTGGGAGCGCGGCGAGAACTGCCGCGCCTGTCAGGACCTCCTGTTTACTTCTATACAGGTTCGTTCGCTCTCCTAGATCCTTTCGATAGTTATAGTTTGGCAAGAAGGTTGTCGTCATGACAGGTGGAACTATGTGAGAAAATCACCACATTTACCGAGTAGTTGTCTTTATTCTGATCTTTATTTTACCAGGCGTTTAAAATTCCAGTAGGTACATTGATCACCACTGACACTTCTAGTGTGTTCAATTTGTAATTTCTGTTGGTGTTATAAATGTGTCGAAATTCACTTGGTGATTGTACCATTCGCAATCTTGCTTCTTAGCTAAATTAAAACTGCAAACTTGGTCAACTTGCTCTAAGATGGGAGTAAAATATCAACTTCCATTAAATTTAATTGCAAGTCTTATCTGCGCTTTGGAACTATTAAATAAAAGTAAATCACATATATCTTCCCAGTATATGTCTCAAATGTACAACGTTATATTTTTTTCCTTCAGGAGGGACGCTACACGTTCCCCGAAGAAGAGTGGGCGCATATTTCTGGCGAGGCCAAAGACCTGATTCGTCAGCTGTTAGTGCGCGAGGCTCGGCGCCGGCTCAGCGCCGAGCGGGTGCTGCAGCACCCCTGGCTGCGCCGGGCCGACGGCGCGCGGGACCAGTACCCGCCGCTGCAGACACCCATTAATATCAAGCGGTGAGTTCATAGCCAACTTGAGACGCTTTTGTTCTTTGCCACGGAGAAGAATAATGAGCCACGTCATTGTTTACAATCATTGTGAGCCTTGAGGATATTTGTATTTGAAATATGTAGCCGATCTGATGCTTAACGATTCTTACGACTGTACTTCTAACATCGGGTGATAAATTCGCTATTAAAAGAAGAGTTAAACGAATCCAAAGTCGACGGATCTACTATCAAAGAGTTCATGTGGGCACTTTCCTAATTGATACCATATTAAAAATGTCAAGTCAATAGATAGCTGTGAGTGGATTTAAAATCGACTCGCTAGATTTGATTACATTGTTAGTTAGTCAGTTAGTTACGTGTTCAAAATTACGTTGAATATTTATATCTTAAACATCGATTGCGTGTGGAAGACGTCGAAGCTTATAGCCCCGTTCGGTTGTTACAGCAACATGTCTGCGCGCAACCTGTCCGCGTTCGCGGAGTCGGCGATGGCGGTGAACCGCGTGATCGCGCAGCACTTCTCCATGAACTACTCGTACCTGGAGCCGGCGGCGCCGCTGCGCGCGTCCAAGTCGGTGCAGCCGGCGCGGCCGCTGGCGCCGGGCTCGCCGCTCGGGCTGTCGCCGCCCGCGGACTCGTCGCTGCTGCGCCGGCGCCAGCTCAAGCCGCTGCCGGTGCACTAGCGCCGGCCGGCAGTCTTCCCGAGGTCGAACGAAGCCCCCGCTCCCCCCAGTGACGCGTCCGAACGCTCCCGCGTGAACGGTACTTATAGAGCTGTAAACAGTTTTATTTGAGCCTTTTAAAGATATATTTTTATGAATAAATAAAAACGACTGAATAGTTTTTATCGATAGAGTATTTGTGAGTTTATTTCGAGGCGGCGCCCGCCGCCGCGACCGAGCGCGGTCTCTAAACGACGTATTAATATTGAGATAGTTATCCCGATCTACTTGTAACGACTGCAGATTGAAATTTATTATGGTTTGGATTTATGAAATCCGTTGATTGAAATTGAGCTTACTTATGTAATTTTGTTTGTGGCCTATCCTTTGCAATATTGTAAAAATATTTTCTATTTTCGAAGGAGTTTTTCGGAAAACTAGTCTGTTATGTGATTGTTTTTTTGCATTTTACCAACGATGGAAAAACCACATCTCATTAATTAAGAATGAATCGACCCTTTGTATTGTATAAGATGAAAGTTGAAGGCAATATGTGACATTTAGCTAGAGGTGCAAGAATGCTGGTAGTAGCTCGCGGACACTCCTAACGTTGTGAGAAAGAATCAAATTCGCTTCGTAATACAATAATAATGTTAATAAAATTAATAGCACTTGTGAACTGATTGTTTGAAATGTCATATATTTCTGAAGCTGTGTTGGTACGTTAAGTGTTGCGTGGAGTTCCATGGGGCTGCCATATAAACATTGTGATCAGTTTGAATACTTTTATATTGCTGAGCGAGTGAAATGTTGAAGTAGTGTTAAGTGTAGACATGCTAGACTGCCTGCGTCCTCGTTGATTGGAAAAAGAACCGCAAACATACAAACAAACGAACCACCTTCATCCAAATTACGCATTTTTTTTATTCCAATACAATTTACATTGAATATAACATATTCCACAATACCTTTAAACCATTTCAAATGTACTATTTTACTATTTAGTGGCTTTATCCAATCAATCCTAAACTTACGCAGATCTTTGTTAAAATTTTGTTTTCGACTAAAATCATTGATTTGAACTATCATTGAAATACAGATGTTTGAATTTTGAAATACTGTTTTTGATTTATTTCTTATTGTACCCTGCTTAATACGGCTTATTCGCAGTAGTTCCTTTAGCAGTACCTTTTAGGCCGCATTTCACTAAACTGGAATAAGGTCTTATACCTAGTTTAAACGCCGAATTTGTATTGACTAATCTCGGAGTTAGATTTATTCCAGTTTGGTGAAATGCGGTCTTAGTATGAAAAATAGTAGTAATATTTCTTACTACAGTGACAAATTCTTAAAAGAAAAATCTACATCCAGCCCCCTGCCCCACAAAACTTAACAAGGGTCCAATTTGACAATATTGTCCTTTTGTACCCAACAACATCCACTTTTAAAGTTTTGTGGGATAGGGGCCTGGTGGACCCCGAAATAAGCTACTGGTAAGTTGCGCAAGCAACGGTATATTCCCACTAGTTCCATTGTCAGTTCTATTGAAGAAACTATTGGGATTTACATTCCTAAGGGCTGATTTTTCAATCTCCAGATAACACCATCTGTCAGGTTAATTGTAGCTCTGTCCTTTTTTTGTCATAAGAAAGATGAGGATAGAGCTACAATTTACCAGACAGATAGTGTTATCTGGAGATTGAAAAATCAGCCCTAATAGTTCCATCATTTCAAGGGCTTACTGCCACACTCAAAGACGTCAATTAAATTTAATGCTTGTTTAGTGACGTGTTGTCTGTTTCTATTGCTGTAGCAAAGAAAGTGAAAGCAGCAACTTTAATCAAATATTAAATTAAATTGATGTCTATGAGTGCGGCAATAAATATTCTTAATGCACCTCAAGGGATTCTTTTCCATGTACTTTTATTATTATCAAGCGCCCGCCCGTTGCTCCGCTACAAAATAAAAAATGGCCTATGTTCAACCGGAATAATATACCTACCTTTCAAATGGTGAAACAATTTATCGAAAACGTTCTGTGGTTCCAGAGATTAAATGTGAGTGAAATGCAAATTCTGTGAGTTTGTATCTATCCGAGATGTATTCACGTTTGCGCTCTCTCTTTACAATATTAAAGTATAAGTACCTATATTATAGTAGGTAAAGGTATTGTTATCCAAAAAATAATCACTGTCCTACTCCAATCCAAGACTCTGAACAAATACTCGCGTTCATCACACGAATATTTGCCCACACAGGGAATTGAACCACCTCTACTTTGAAATCAGTAATTCGGACTTCGGATCGCCCCGTCACTTTCTTGCGAATTAGTGACGCTTCGAGAGCAAAAGGGATAGCAATAGACGAAGTTCGAATTATGGATTTCAAAGTACAGCCTCAGGTACTGCCAGTTTCGAAGGAAGGGTCAATACCAAATAGGCAAAGGCGTCGTTAAGCGCCGGTTCAGACAGCATTTGAACTGCAAAATGGCAGTTCGAGGGCAGTTATGATGCAGTTGACGTAACTGCATCGAAACTGCATTACAACCGTCGTCGCGTCCTGTCTACCGCACACCGACTGCAAGCTAGCTGCACGGTAGGTTTGCAGTTTTGATGCAGTTACGTTAAGTGCATAAGAACTGCAATACAATTTTCTTGCCGTCGTATTGCAGTTGCTCCAACTGCAACAGGACTGCATTACAACCGTGCAGCTAGCTTGCAGTCGGTGTGCGGTCGACAGGCCGCACACCAACTCCAAACGGACTGCACGGTTTTAATGCAGTTTTGATTCACTTACGTCAACCGCATGAGAACTGCCCTCGAACTGCCATTTTGCAGCTGGGTTGCTGTTCAAATGCCGTATGTCTCAACCGGCCCTAAGTTGACTACTCGAAGTTTAACTAAAGGCTATTAAACTATGGCATACATGCTATGAATGGTGTACCTAACAACAAAAACCACTCTTCGATTTCAAGACCATATTCTAGAAAACACAATAAGTAAGTAACTAATAGTAAATGGCGTCACAGTATATCCGGCGTGTGCTCGGTAGAGTTGGCAGCATTTTCATTCCGACCCATTACTCTCACGAATGTATTGACAATAATAATGTAATAGATATTTTTAAACGACGAGGATAGATGTACAGTCGAGTACAAAGATATTTATACATTTGAGGACCTTCATTCAATGGAATAAGGTGAAAAAGTGTATACAAATCTTGGTACTCGACTGTAGCTGTCGTGAGTTTTCATCGCGTCAAGACCTGGGACCCAATTCTCGTGACTTCGAGATGATTTTTCATACGAGATGAACTGTCAACTGCATACATTTTTTCGACATATCTCGCATGAAAAATCATCTCGAAGTCACGAGAATTGGGTCCCTGCGTCGCTATTGCCTAAGGGTGGGTATAGACCAAGCGAACGAGAAAAAATCCTCTAGAACATTTTTGACTTTATTTTTACAAACTAAACATAAGAGATAGTGCCATAGAATTCTTGTTCGTTCGCTTGGTCTAAACCCACCCTGACGCACTCGCAATTTCAATCGCATTCAAAGTGGAACAATTGTTTTAATTTTTTACCCTATTCGCCTTCGGACTGTCAAAATGAAAACGATTGCGATTGCGAGTGCGTTAGGCAATAAGCCTGTTGATTTTATGTCTATTTTGATTTTTTTAGACAAGGTTCTTGTTGCAGACTACTTTTTTGCCCAGTCAGGTTTTCAAAGCTTGCTCTTTATCGGATTTGCTCATACATTTATGTAATAGTAATAGATAATAGATACCATACCTCCTAGTTCAAAATGACCTTATAAGATTTGTTTGACCTAAGCTCAAACACATTAACACCGTGATCTTAAAGAGCTTACACATATTTACATGTGTAAATAAGACTAAATCGAGGCGTAAGTATTTTTTGGGGATCGAGTGTGCTCCTTTTTCTTTTATCACTATAAATTAATTTAAACTATACCTAACGAGTCTCTAAAGTTTCAATTCAATTTAATAAATACTCCACAAAATGGCATCAAAATGGATTCAGAGAATTTTATTATCGAAATTGCCGCCATTCTATGCATGTCGCATGCATGTCGGTCATCACAGATAAGATATGGCAGACATTGGGCCTGCCAGGGTGAAAAAAAAACATGTTCGATCCATTCGATTGTTTGCCTAATAAAGCTATGAACTCACTCATTCACTTTCAAAGGAGTCAATCGATGGGAAAACTGCGTATGAATGCGTTGATATGTTGCATTGCATTGTAAGTGCGTTGGCATTTATTTATTCTGCGCACTAACACGAACTGTAAGAAACTCCGTAAACAAAGCGACGTTGACGTGACATGTCAAAAATCAATTTGCAGAGGGCGCTGCAAATTGCACGGCCACGTAAGTCAGGGTCGTATTATTCTGGACTTTATTGCTTTAATTACGTTATTTCACTCTCCATTTTAATATGTGAAGACAGTGCTCAAGTGAAAAAGTGGACATCAAGTTCTCTGTGTTTAAATTCCGTGCCAGCCGCGGTAAGTGATGGTTTCTGTGTAGCAAACGTTTTCGCCCATCCGTCACTTTAGCAGTGAATTAGCATGTTCAATTGGATATTGCGGCTGATATCAGCGTTTTATCACAACACAAACATTATACGGTCTGAAGCAGAGCTCGTGTGACAATTTGCGCAGTTTACTTTGGTGGCTTTGTCATAAATTCGTCTTGATGTTTCCAGATTGAGGAACAATGTCGAATTTACCACCAAACCCATTCAACAATTTGCCTGGGGCTCCGCCGATGAACGCCAACCCCAGCCTGCCGCAATTCAACCAGACCCCGCCGCTCAGTCAGCTACCCCCTGGCTATGGAGGATTAAAACAGGATTCCAACTCTAACAGCCCACTGCATATGCCAACGTCTGTGCCTCAAAACAACTTCCCCCGTCAAGCCCCAAATGCGAACCATTTCAATCAGAGTGGCAGCAACTCGCCTGCACTCAACCATTCAGGAATGGTACCTCCAGTTCAAACTAGCTTAGGCTCATCTCCAGTTAGACCCCCTATAAAACCAGGTTCAGCCCCAACTCACTTTCAAAATTCTCTGGCTCAGAATTCTCCTTTGTCTTCTTCTAGCCCACTGACTGTGACTAATGCAAATCCTTCCCATACTCCCTACCCTGCCAACATTCCACCCCAGCAGCGGCAGATCAATGATAATGCGCCACCGCTCATTCCATCTAGTCAGTTTAACCAGCCACTTGTAAATGGACCTAACATGTCGGGTACTCCACGGCCAACTCCAATGCAACCCAGCCAATACCCAGTTTTTTCTAGTGCGCCACAAACTGTTCCACCACCAAATGTAGCAAGCCTCCCTCCAAGACCTAATCCAACCTTACCTCCTCAAGGCACACAGCCACCAGTGTCCCAAATGTTCAAATCCGGTCCTGCGGGTCCAATGAATAGTCAACCTAATGTACCATTTTCTGGGCCAGCACAACCACCACGAAGTAGCCCGGTAATATCTAGTCCCCAAATGAGTGGTCCCCCAACAGGACCTCCAATCACTAGTGGAACTCTATCAGGACCTACGACAAATGCACCTCTAGGAATTAATGGACCAATGAGTCATCCAGTCAGACAACCAATGGGGCCACCTACATCTGCCCCTAACATGGGGCCACCTAAGGCACCTTTAGGAAGCGGACCACCGTCTTTTGGGGCTCCTATACATCCTGCAGTAAGTGGATCGTATGGACCAGGTTTACCACAAAACCAAATGTATGCTCAAAATAAGAATGGTCCATCAGTGCACCCAATGCCTCCAGGGCCAGTGAGGCCTCCTGGCCCTTACCCTGGAGCTCCTCAACAACCTCCAATGCCTCAGGGACTAACCGGACCGCAAAGCTTACCTCCAATGGGTCCTCAAAGTTTACTTCCAACGGGTTTACATCAACAGCCTGCAGCTCAGCACAATATGCCTCCAAGTATGCAATCAGGACCACCCACCATGCCTCCTGGTCCCTTAAATATGCAATCTGGCCCTGCAAGCATGCCACCTGGACCTCAAAGTATGCAACCTGGTCCTCCAAATATGCCTCCTGGGCCGATTAATATGCAGAGTGGGTTTAGCGCTCCACCAGGTCCACCAAAGGGTAATATGCAAAACAGATATCCACAAATGCCTGCAAGTAATTTTGCAAATAATCAGATGGCTACATTGCCCCCTCAACCTGGTATGGCTCCACAGAATGCGAACAGACAGTATCCCCAGCCTCAATACAATGCTCAAGCATTAACTCAGCAGATGGGCCAGTTGAGTGTAACAAAGCAAGGGTTTGACCAGCTGTGGGGTCATCAGATGATAGATTTGCTGCAGTGTTCAAATATCTTGCCTGAGTACCCGGAGGATCCGCCAGAAATTAAACTTCCACATCCATTTGGTGAATCATCAAATTGCAGTCCTGAGTAAGTCCCTTTTTTTAATTTAAAATCATTACTTGCATAGACTAATTGAACACACATCGAATATGTCCAGGGATAAAACATACTCTTAAATTATTTTGTATGGCATGGATAAGGAAAAGAAGCAAGATTTGGTACAAATTGGTATGTAAATCGGATGACAATGTCCAAACATTGATGATATAGGTAAATAAATAAATATCAGGGGATAATCCCATAAAAATTTACCTATTAATTACACAAATACACTTATCACATAATTATTTGAATCGGTTCTAGGTCTAACAGATCATCAAGACTGAACTTGTTAGATTAGTCTTGATGAGCTGTTGATGACAGCAAAAAAAGTACAGCCAGCACAAAATAGGGCATGTCCCTACATGTGAGAAAATGGAAAAGCTACCTCAGCCCTCTATTAATTTTTATGGCTCAAGCAGTAATAGGTACTTATGATCTAGGCTGTACTCCAAAATCAAACTTCGAAGTTATATTGTGGCATTAATTAAAATGACAAAAAAAAAGAACTTAAAACTAAAGACAGATTACCTATCTCAGAACTGTTTTACTTTTAGTATTTGTGTTAATTGCTTTGTCAATTTTCATCATTTCATAGCTAAGATCATGTTATGTTTCAAATTCTGTCCTACAATTTAACTGTAAAGTAATTTCTTAATTCCCCGCATTTGATTGAACATAATCATTACTATGTAACAGTTTCAATAATTATATTATTTATTACTAAAACATGTACACCTACTTAAAAATGTAAAAATGAGTATTCAAATTCTTTCAAATCATGCTTGTATTGTTATTAATGTCATGTATACATAAGTAACAGATCACTTTAGCACTTTGTCATTGTAACATATAGTTTTCGCTGTCATACGAAATTGTTTAAGGATTTATCGTGACAAAATACTAGTGTTCATTGTGATCATTAACTTATCGTCAATGATGCAATGCTACGTTACAAACAGTAAAATAAGGTGCAATACGGTGTTACTTCACTTGAAAAAAGGCTTTTTTTTTTTAACATGATTAAATATTAGGGAAATAAGTCCATGGATGTCATACGCGTGGAAAATGGTTCGGTTGGAAAGTACCTATTTACTCTGGTGGACTAAACAGAAGCACATGGGGTATGGGACTGTGTTACACTATCCTAAATTAGTCACTAACGAGAGGGACGCCACAATACGTTAGATACGTATGGAGAACCTCCATCTTGTTCCAACGTATTGCTGCGTCCCTCTTGTTAGTGACTAATTTAGGGAGGTGTAATAAGCGCCTTAGCTCCACGCGCTTTTGTCCAGAACTGCAGACCGTTTTTTTTTTGCTTCTCAATTTGTTAGTTATATTATAACTATCACCAACGTTATGACGTTTGCTATAATATAAACTATAACTGTATTTTAACAAAACAAAATATCTTTTGTCTTACGTTTGTTCAGGTGCATACTTGTAATTGTTCACAATTATAATGGCCGGTTTTATTGTACTGTGAACAAAGTAGTAGCTCTGTTATCAGTCGTAAAGATAAACTGTCTGTCACGACCATAATCTTTGATAAAGATAAATCAGAGGAAGGTTAAAGTGCTGTCATCCAAATTTAACTGGTATAAGATTGGTGTAGACCCATTTTTGTTTATCAAGAAATATAAATATGTAGGTAGGCATTTATTTCATTTTGAAAATTAAATTATGTCACATAATCACAATGAATTCACAAGATCGTTTAATGTTAAAAATAATAACAATGAAATAAAAAATTGACTGGAAAGGCAAAATAACATGACAAACTCACATTATCGATTATAAATATTATAATATTAGTAGGTATTATACTTATGTTGTAGGATTTCCTTTTGGCCTATTTTGTTTATCAAGAAATATAATTAATTATGCACACTATTGAACAATGCATTTGGTCATGCCTTTGATCTAATTACAGCTGGTAAATAACTAAAGATACTTAAATCGTTGTGTGAGTCATTCATTACCCAGATGTAAACAATAAATAATAACAAATGTATCTTGACTTGTCTTAAGTGCTGCTGCGGATACTACTTTTTCTGTGCCAGGGGCTCTATTTTACTCGGTGAAATCTAATATGCTTTTGATTTGTTATCGTATTGTTTTTAGCTCGACCGCTATTACTTTCAAGTAAATAAGAGCTATCCATAACGTTCACAACACGATACATGTCAAAAGCAATGAGGTTTTACCTAGTAGTATATAGCCTCAGACCATTTAGTAAGAGGACTGAAAATGTAATTTGTCTTCAAAAGTTCAATCTCCTCGCGAACTTTTGGTGGAAATGGTTTTTTAATACAAAATTTCACTTCTCGTCTCGCCTCGCTCAGCCGGTGGAAAAGCACTTTTAGGCCCATATACATTAAATGTGCAATCGCAAGACTGCCCAAGCCTGCAAATGCGTTGCCAACCCTAGGAACAAAGATATAATAGAAAGCCTGTATACTAGTAATTTCGCCGCTTGTCTTCTCCACAAATAATATTCAGTGCAAACATTGATGCTTAGCGGCAGGTTAAGGGTATTAGCTTCTATCGGACCATGCACAATAAATAATAAAAAATATATATCAGGGTACAATGTCACACCAGTTGACCTAGTCCCAAACTAGCTTAGTACTATGGGTACTAGACAACGATGTACATACGTATATAGAGAAATATATACTTAAATACATAGAAAACAACCATAACTCGTCGTCGTTGTACAACATTCGGACTATAAAGTGATACTATATTTAATACTAGCTATTGCCCGCGACTCCGTTCGCGTAGAAGTCGTTTATCGTTGCTCACTCGGGATCTGTCTAATTTTCCGGGATAAAAAGCCTACGTCCTTCCCCGGGACTCAAGCTATCTACATACCAAATTTCATCTAAATCGGTTCGGCGGTTTAAGCGTGAAGAGGTAACAGACAGACAGACGGACAGACAGACAGACACTTTCACATTTATAATATTAAGTATGGATATTTAATCAAGGGACAATCTCACACAAGGTGCTACAAGTGTGTCCTCCGGGGGCCCTTTTACGGTTGCGTTTATCACGGGGATAAAACACTCGTCACTTTCTGACAAATCTGTAAGTGCGAGACTGACGGATGCTTTATCCACAGGGCCAAGATTCAACTGTGTAAAAACCTTATTGCTTTTGACGGTTTGATAGCTCTTATTTATTTGACAGTTAAAATCAAAATCAAAGGCAATATGGTTTTACCGATTTGAAGACAGGCCTCAGCGATAAACGTGACCGTAATAAGCCCGCAGGCATAAACATGCCTATACAGAGAAATTATAGTATTTGATACTGCAATACCGAGCAATGAACAAGTTAAATATGGTGGAAAAAGCACCGTACGATTAAGTTAGTAAGGTCAATTTTGCAATTTATTGAATTTGTTAGTTACACGCTATTGAAGTATCATCGACGATGATACTTCTACCACAAAGATACTTAGACTTTAACCCTAAAAGCCTCTGAAGAATATAACTCATTAGGCTGCTTATCCACCGGAGCTATGCGAGGTAGCGCAGCGGTCTGCGAGAAACAAATCCACCAATAGTGTTTCCTACATAATAGCGTGCGTAATACATTGCCGTGTTATCATTGTGTATGGTCAACAAAGGAGCAATTTGTAAGCATTTTTCTTCTTCAATGGAATAAATCAAAGACGCTCGGTACACGTATTGTATCTACAGTATATTTAGTACAGTAACCGCATGCGGGCGATTCCATTATCGCGGGGGCAACATTGAGACTTACTTTAGGCTTTTTACCAATAAAATACGACACATTTTAGAAAATATTTCTTTGATGGGTTACATTTTAAGTTGTTTTATTTTGATTCGTTTCTAAGAATTTAAATGGAATGTATGAAAACCGGTGGTTATATCCCTGAAGAATTAGGTTTTGTAATATAATCATAACAAATTTACGCTAGTATGTTTTGTTTCTTACGATACAACAAAAATAAATAGATACAGAAATATACTATATTATACATCTAATCTATCTTATCTATATTACATACTTAAACTTACATAAACTATATATAATAGTAGATTGTTCAACAAGGGACTAAAACAAGCCATAATGACACGAGATGTTTAGCCACGCGAGCGAGCCAGCGAGCGAGAGTGGCTATAGTTCGAGTGTCATTATGGTTGTTTAGGCTCGCGTTAAACACTCTACTTTTCACTTTGAATGCGAGGAAAAAAAACAACGTTCAGTGCCGGATTAGCCACGTACCTAGCAAGAGTAGCAAATGCTACGGGCCCCGCGCATCCACGTCTAAACTCTAAAATGCTAGTACTTACATCAGTATGCGTATGCGTGTACTCATATTATTATGCATCAGGGTTGACGATAAGATGAATAATCCAGTCGATATTCTCCACCAGAATAACCTAAAACAAACACCCACGCAAAATAGGTGCATATCTAAGTCGCTCAGTTGCGGAATAAGCCCGCCACAACCTGTAACCTAAAACAAACCCAGGGGTCTCTTTATAGAATTTGCTACGGACCCTGTGCTTGCTCAATCCAGCACTGACGAAGTTCTATACACATTTATAAAATTGATTATAAGAAAGTTTCTTACAAATTTGTTCCGCGGTTTTTTTCTTTTCTTTTGTATTTTTTTTGTGAAGTGCCGCTTTAAATGCTTGCATATTTAGCCAACAGGTTCAAACTTGAAAACTATTTTAAAACTAATTGGACCAAGCATAATAAAATGAATTCATCCTTAATATAATTAAATATGTTTATATTCGTAATCATTAATCGTGTTTCACGAAATTAAATAATTTTTTTTTAATATTTTTTCACAGTTGTCATATTGAGGTTATTTCCACGAGCTAAAAATTGTCTACACCACAGAATAAAAACTAGAGGCATAGAAACCGTACTAAATAGACAGAAAATACATTATGGTTGACTTCTTTTTACTTATGGTTTTCATAGTGAGTTGGAAAGAGATCGTCACAAGGCGTGATTTGGACCTTTAAGCACCAGTGTGGAAGAAAGTAACGCCAAAGAAGACCGGTCGTTGATTTGACGTTTCTTCACCTTCTGATCATGACTGATTAAAGAAGAAAAGACACCTAGGTTTTGTTTCTTTTCCTCTTATCAAAATGTAATCTATAAAGTAGAGACAAGTAGCTAGTGCAACGTTCATCTTATTGCACGGCTTCTATGCCTTTAGTCTTTATTCTGTGGTCTATACAAAAAGACTGAAATTAGCAATAAATCCTCCATTCACAAACACCGTGATTGGATGTTTAGGGGATTCCAAAGTAAATTAAAACAATTTTAATTTAATCCCTAGAGATTAAAAAAGGAACTTTAGTCCCGATGTGCAGAGACTAAAGTAACATTTTAAGAGCATGAGAAGTGAAAACTACAATTATGTAGAGGACAGTTGGTACAATATTTAGGAGCTAGAGTCAAGCCAGAACTTCTTCAATTTCTCTTTTAAGGAATCAATTGATTGTATGTATGTATGTGAACTTTTTATTGCACATAAACAATTACAAAACATTGTGATTGTCTAATGCCTGCCGGCAGCCGATTCCATAACCTGACAGAGTGCACTGAAAAGGATAACGAATAACAGGAGTATTATAACGTTTCTTCATATTTGAAAAAAAAAACGCAAAAAATCTATCTATTATTATTCCCCATTTAAGCAATTTCGGGCCGCAACATCAGCTCAAATCTAACTTTTGAATTTTTCTAATCGCGTAACTTAGTTATAAAAACAGTTATGCTGTTGTAATTTTGATCTATTGTTTCTCGAATGATGATTAAAAAAAAAATCTTTATCGGAATCGCCCATGCATCGTTCGAATTAATGGCCTATGAGCAATACGGCGCTCCACTACTTGCTTAATTTGACATTGACGCAACCGTGAAACGTTTTTACAAGTTTAAATCACAGTTCACTACATTTTTTTCATAATTTTTATAAATTTCCTTATTGTTAATTAAGGAAATAAATAAGGAAAATGATTAAATTTCTGCTACACATTTCATACAAACGCTAAACGGTTATCACTGTTTTAGCGTATCTACATAACATCAATTACGCATAATTATTATTTTATTTAGTCGATCATGTAATTTGACTATCACAAAATTAATACATAATTATTACTTCCTTTTATATTTTAAAATTTTCATATAAAATGTCTTGTCTGAAATCGTCTTTAAAAATATTTTTACAACAAGCTTTTGTCGCTGACTGTACTTTTTTTAAACAGTCACATTCTGCTTAAGACTAAACTAACGAATCTTATTTCGGTGGGTCTACATTAAGTACCTACAGAGGAAATCCTGCAGCGCATCTGCGCTAAATGTACAAAATTACGTCAAAAAAATGTTCCTGGGCGCTGCTCGGGTTATCAGCAATTTTTAGGTTTAAATTGAATCCTGTTAGACCTATTTCACTGTGACTGAATATCACCCTCATTTTCTCCAAAGTCTATTTTGCTAAGGGTGGTATTCCACCTATCCAATTCTTTGTCCAATATGCATTTGATCAAAGAAATTGGATGACTTCATCAAATTTTCTAGAAACGCCTACATTTGATCAAATATTACGAATGTCATTTAATTCAAAATGGCTACGCAAATAGTATAAAAACTTGGACTAAGATATTGGATAAGTGGAATGGGCCTCCGTCAAAGAAATTTGATCAAATATTGGATATAGAAATTGGACAAAGAATTGGATTGGAATACCACCCTTAGCTTTACCCAGTCTTTTTTTTAAATTTATTTTACTAAGTAATTTGTTTCTTTTTACAGAATCTTCAGATGTACGATCAACCGGATACCAGAAACGAACAGCTTGCTCCAGAAGTCCAGACTACCTTTAGGAATTCTAATCCATCCATTCAAGGATCTTAATGTAAGTTATCTAATAATCCATACTTCCATTTCCTTTCGTTTTTCGACAGAATATTTATTTATGACTAGAAGACGGCCGCTGCTTTGTACGTATGGAATTCGATTCCCGCTACTCTCTCTATTTTAGCCCATTACGGGATGAATTTTCAAAAAACCCTTCTTAGTGCACCCCTAGGATATCCAAGGAATGTTCCCTCCAAATTTCAAGTCCCTAGGTCCAGCGGTTTTAGCTGTGCGTTGATCGAACAGCCAGGCAGTTTCTTTTTATACAAGGTGTCTCGTAAGTACTACGACAAATTAAAATAAATAATAAGGCATCACCAGGGCTACCAAAAACACCTCCATGTATTTTCAGCAATTTTTAGTACTTTCAGAGATATTGATCATTTTAATAGGAATTTTTGTATTTTTTCCTTGTGTCCATCGTACGAAAAACCTTTAAGCTCATGTATTATTTCAATGTTTTTCAGTCTTTTCTTACATTGTTAGAATCAATATGAACTTAGGATGTTTTTAAGATTTACTGTCATTAGGTTCAAATGGAAAATCGTCCACTTGAAATTATACGTCAGTTCAGAAAAATGACCATTTGAAATACAACAAAAAGGAAAATTGTCCATCTTGAAAAACGTCTAAAATGGAATCATGTCCCATGGTAAAATTGTCCAATATGATATTTGTCGAAAAAAATATGTCTATTTGTATTTACGTACACTCAGAAATATGACCAATTGTAAATACGTCCTACCTGAAATTTGTACTATTTGTATTATATTATATGGTCTTAATTCATATTACACTACATTCACTTGTGCGTATTTCATTTCGGTCAAAATTTATAATGGACAAAATTCCTTTGGGACTTAATTAATTTACAACGAAAATAAATTTGGTTGTAAATACTTTTCAGCACAATTACATTTTGACTAAATTCACTTTGGACACTATTACTTTTGACCCATTTTCAGAATGGTTATTTCACGTGGACGATTTTCCATTTGTACCTAATGACAGTAAATCGTTTTTAAAGCTACATTCCAGTGTTTTCTTCATGACAACTTTTTGTGTAATCACACAAATTTGGTTTTTCCATACTAGATGAAAAACAAACATGGGGTTCACATAGTATGGACCAAGTAACTTTGTGTGATTACACAAAAAGTTGTCATGAAGAAAAAACTGGAATGTAGCTTTAAAAACATCCTAAGTTCATATTGATTCTAACAATGTAAGAAAAGACTGATAACATTGAAATAATACATGAGCTTAAAGGTTTTTCGTACGATGGACACAAGGAAAAAATACAAAAAATCCTATTAAAATGATCAATATTTCTGAAAGTACTAAAAATTGCTGAACATACATGGCGGTATTTTTGGTAGCCCTGGTGATGCCCTATTATTTATTTTAATTTGTCGTACTATTTACGGGACACCTGTATATGTATACCTAGAAAAAATGCGTTACCTGATAAAAAAAACTTAATTTACATGAAATCTTTAAGGTATGGTGAGGTAGGTACGTGGTTTTTTAAAACATGTTAAAGGTGAAGCAGGAATAATTTCCGAAGTAAAAGAAGTAATAAATAAAGCATGGTCGAATCAATTCGTTATTAGTATACAGACAATTAGCTAAGCGATTTCTGCGCATTCCACTGCTTTTTACTGCTGTAAGTAATTTGTGTTATAGATTTGCATCTCTATAAAACTTCATTTATTAGCTTTTGATAAACTGACTTGGTTAGATTTTGATGGATACTGTAATACTTGGTTAATTTGAGTAGGTACAAGCGTTTTTCAAGAAGACTACTAAACTCGAAAATCTAATTCTAGATCAAAATCCTAACCTCAACGGGCGCACATTCGCTGTGATTACTTCATTTTGATATAAGTGTAGGTATTTTTATCAATAAAAGTTTACCCTTATATTACTGGTTACACGAGATTTTAAAAATATTTATATACATACATACATACCTTCACGCCTTCATTCCCAGAGTGGGGTAGGTAGAGCTATAGATTTATCCTACAACTCTAAAAACTTGTTGTTAATTCTGTAACCACATTTTGCACAATTAGGCTAAGGATGTAGTGACAGGGTGCAAGCCCATCGACTAACAGTACTACAAGCCTTTATTCCCTTAGTTGCCTCTTAGGATATCCACGGGAAGACATGGATAGACTAAACCGGCATCCACACGGGACCTATTAAATTCTTATAAATATTTATATAAACACTTATTTTTATACTCACTTAAAATCAAGTATTTTCAGAAAAGGAATATCAATACGCATCCTGTCTATTTATCGAACCTCTTGTTTCTCCTAGGCCTAAAATAAAGTCTGTGCGAAATTGTAGCAAAGTCGTCACACTTTCACTATTATAATAGGTATACCGCTCACGTTCTGCGCCCTCAAATGCCACTTTGATGTGTCTCAAAAGACGTTCACTTGTAGCAAAATGATGGTATAGGTTATGGTTTTATTTGTAAACTATAGTTCGGTTAATCTAGGGTGATCCGGTGCCTGCTGTATGGGCGAAATATTTTTGGTCGAATAGACGAATGTGTCATTTCACAAAAAGCTATTTGTATTATTTTTTGTTTTATTTTATTTATTTAATAATCTTTATTGTACAAAAAATACAAATGGCGGATTTAATGCCTGATGGCATTCTCTGCCAGTCAAGAAAAACGAAATTTTCAGAATACCAAAACCGCCATTTAAATTTGTTAGGTTAGGTTAGGTTAGCGACTGCTACGGTGAGAAATTGCTTTCGACCAAAATCTTTCGCTAAAACTGCAAACTGAGGATGATACTTATGACAGCTCATATAAACACGTATTAGACTTGTTTTTTTTTATTTGAAAAAGAAGGCAGACGAGCAAGCAAGCTACCTGATGGTAAGTGATCATCGCGACCCATCAACACCCGCAATACCAGAGGAATCGCAGGCGCTGCCGGCCTTTGAGTCAAGAGTAGGCTCGTTTTTAGTAGGCCCCCAAGTCGTATTGGTTCGGAAATACAGACGCTGAAAGCTGATTCCACATAGATAAGGTGCGTGGCAAGAACGCCCTCGAAAAACGCACGGTAGTGGATTTCCAACTATCAAGATGGTGTTGATGAAATGATAGTTTGGTTTCTTTGACTTCTTATAAATAGAACATTGATACAAACGTTGTGACGACAATCAGTAATTTAAATAATTAATCACTTATTTTTATATGCCTTTCTAGTAAATACCTATGTGTTTAAAATAACAAAATACGGGTGTCACGGGATTATCCTAAATTGATCGAACTATAGCGTGTGACCTAGAAGTCATTTAACAATATTCCCACGGACACTATGCAATTTTCTGGTAACTATAAAAAAAATACAAAAAGTAGTTAAGTGTTAGTTTCATGAAGAGGGACCAGAAGAAGTAATTATAAATTAGTGTTCTAGGTAAAGGAGGGGGGGTAAAAATATGTGGGGTATTTGCCCGCGACATCGGGTTTAGGCGGCACAGCTCGTGTTTATACAAGTATGGAATTCAGTAGTCACTAAGATAACTTATTATTATGATGAGGAACGGAATTACCTACTATCAAAGCTGCATTATATTACTCTCTCAACCTCCGATAAAACTGAGATAGTAGTAGACTGTACTTCCACACTATGTAAATATAAATGTGAAAGTAACTTTGTTTGTCTGTTTAACTAAACCTAATTGGATAAAAATATTATGTGGAGATAGCCGATCCCGGGGAGGGACATAGGATAAAGACTACTATGCGGAAGGTGTCGCGAGCGACAGCCAGTGGATTTTATAAATGACTAGCTTCTGCCCACGTCTCCGTCCGCGTAGAATTCTATGTGCTATTCCAGACAATCTATCTCTGTGCCAAATTTCATCCAGATCCGTTCAGCCGCTCAGTAGCCGAAGGGTCTCCTCAGACCTAACGATGCGGAATCAACTTGAGCCCGTAAGAAAAAGTTTCATGTCCGTGCAGTAACAGTAAAAGAGGCGTCGCTCGGGTCGGCTCGGCTTGATTTGGCGTTGCGAACGGCACGACGTCGTTTTCGCTCTTATGGCATGGACATAAAACTTTTTCTTACCGGCTCAAGCCGAGTCCGCGTCGATAGGTCTGGGGAGACTCGGAATTTTCGTGCCGCAATTGACATCCTGTAGAGTTACACGCAATTTTTTATCGATTTTATGGGGAGCTTTAATTCATTAGGTCTTAGATCCAAATGAAAGAAATACCCAGACATACTCTAATTAATAATTATTAGCATTCTTGTCTTGTTTTAAATACTGTCGCGATCCTTTAGAAAGTTGTTACAAGACGTTATAACCGTAGTAAAATATTTAGAAATATAGCGCTCGTAAGTTAGTGGGCTTAAGACCACAATGCATGACTCGGTCAAGTCGTGTTCAAACATTCGCACGGGCTGTAGTTGTATGTATCTAAACTGTTGTTATATTGTGTACTGCGCAGTAGCAGGATAATATTGAGGTTATAGTGAACCGCGCAGCGTAGGTATACCTACTATTTTATCGTCTAGCATAAATTACTTACGCGGTGCATGTGAAACGCTTGGAGCTTCGGAATAATTAGTCAGATGAAATAATATTTTTAGGCTGGTTTTTATAAAATATCCGTTAGATCAAATTTCGATCAGGAATGTCAAAAATTGTATGAAGTTACAAAAAAATTGATCTGACACATTTAGTAACGGGCCTTTATAAAACCGGTACTTACTAGGCGAAGTAAATTGCCAGTTGAAGAGTCGTTTTTCTGGTGAAAATAAACAGAAAAATTGTGTAAATAACCCTGTTCCGAAATACTAGTTACTAGACCTCGGAATATACGGGGCAAAATTAAATGACAGCTAGGGATCGCCTATATCGATAAACTCAATTGTCGATGCTTTTCCCATATACTAGTGATCGCTCCAAGTTTTGTTTGTAAAAATAAAATTTTATTCAAAGTATGCAAATGAAACAAAATAGCAACATAATTATGGTTATTCTTTATTTTAAAACCATTTTTGAACCTTCACTCATTATTATCATATTTTTTTCCTCATTGTGTATTTACACAATTCAAGATATTTGTTTTTAACATAAACGATTATTATTAAAATATTAGTACATGAATTGTCAGTTAAATCATCTGATAAAAATATGATTTAGATCAATTCTTCACAAACAATAATAATGAAAAGACAATAACAAACGCGATGAGACGAGTACCTTTTTGGTAAACATAAACAAAGGCTACTTTTGTTGGCTAGTCTTTATTTTGTAGTATGACTGACTGGCCGTGAGGGACACAGCTGTCTGTTAGAATGAGAAAGTTAAATAAATCTCTGTTTTAATGCGATGAACTGAAAGGTCAAAATCGACCGGCGGACTTTTTCTTTGTTACCCATAAAGTCCTTGATTTGGAGTTATCTCTTATTAGGGCCTGCTCACATCACCCGGCATCTGCCGGCATCGTGGAACGACACGACGTCGTCTCGAGTTTCATTATAAAGTGCAATATTAAATCGAATAAGTAGCGCGTATAAGTAGTAGAGATTAAAATATCTTGAAGCCGTTGTTACACGGCATCGTGTATCTGCACAACGCGGCAACGTGCCTTTCTACGGCGCGGCGCCGTTTCACGTTACAGACGCGTGCCGTGGTGTTGAGGCCGGGCTCGGTTACTATTTTCTTAAATAGGCACGTACTTATTGATACATATAAACATGGTTGGGGCGCATAACGTCCCACTCGCACAACGTCCCTCCAGCAAAATTACGTCCCATTCGCAAAACGTCTTCTCTGCAAATGGTCCCTTATGTAAAATACCCCATTCGCAAAACGTCCCTTTCTTAAAAGGTCCCATATCTTTCGCAAAACGTCCCTATGGCATAACGCCCCTATCGCAAAACGTCCCGTCTGGGAAATAACCCATTCGCAAAATGTCCCTCCAGCAAAATTACGTCCCATTCGCAAAACGTCTTCTCTGCAAATGGTCCCTTATGTAAAATACCCCATTCGCAAAACGTCCCTTTCTTAAAAGGTCCCATACCTTTCGCAAAACGTCCCTATGGCATAACGCCCCTATCGCAAAACGTCCCGTCTGGGAAATAACCCATTCGCAAAATGTCCAGTCTGGAAAAAGCTTGTTTAAGTAGAGACTAGAAGTCTTCTCATGGAAAGGAAAGTTTTTTGCGAACGGGTAATTTTGCGAAAGGGACGTTTTGCGAACGGGTCATTTTGCGAAAGGGACGTTTTGCGAACGGGACTTTATTTATGTGAAGGGACGTTTTGCGAACGGGACCTTTTGCAGAAGGGTCATTTTGCGTAAGGGACATTTAGGAAAGGGACATTTCGCGAAAGGGACAAAGGGACATTCTGCGAGTGGGACGTTATGCGCCCTAACCACATACATACCTTCACGCCTGTCTCCAAAAGGGGTAGGCAGAGACTATGGAACGCCAGGTACACCGGTCCAAACATACAACTTTCGCTTCCTCTACATTCATCCATCAATCATCTCATCAATCTCTTCATGCACGTACGTACGTCGGTCGGTACGGTACTTATTAATACCTACTTAATTTTAAAACCAAATGTTGTTTCAGCATTTGCCGGTGATCCAGTGTACGACGATAGTGCGCTGCCGCGCTTGCCGCACTTACATCAACCCGTTCGTGTACTTCGTCGACGCGAAGCGATGGAAGTGCAACCTCTGCTACCGGGTCAATGATTGTTAGTACTTTTTTTAAATTATTTATTGCATAAAAACAAGTACAAATGTTGGACTTAAAGCCTCATGACATTGTATACTAGTGGACCAAATAATCAATCAAAAAAATATCTACACAGTGGTCGAAAAACAAAACATAGAACTGTACAATAAATATATATGATATACATTATACTCATAAATGTAATACATAAAATAACATGATGATATCATATTCTTATGAAAACTTTAGAGAAGACTGAAACATGATGGAACGTTTGTATGCATTCCTTCATTATCATTATCGAAATTACACTTTATGTATTATAAGTCTCATACGAGTCAAATTTGGTGATGGTCATGGTCAAACGGAAAAGTTAGTGTAATCGCCTGATCTGGGGCTCTCATTTCAATCTCCATTGATGTTATAGTAGCTCTACTGCCGATAAAATAGTGGCTACCATAACGTCAATAGCATAATTATGATCTAGCAACAGGTTAGGCTAAAACAAAGTGAAATAGAGACCCTAATTATGACATGAAATACTTCTTAATACTAAGGAAAGTAATCGGAGCGGTCACGCATTACATCACGCTCGTGTCAAAAGTACTTTGAAGTGTTCTTTCTCCTTCCAGTGCCCGAAGAGTTCCAATACGACCCGGTGAGCAAGTCGTTCGGCGACCCGACGCGCCGGCCCGAGGTGAAGTCGGCCACGATCGAGTTCATCGCGCCCGGCGAGTACATGCTGCGGCCGCCGCAACCAGCCGTCTACTTGTTCCTCTTCGACGTCTCGCAGATCGCCATGGACTCGGGATACTTGAATGTAAGATGTTTCTACACGTTAATAGGTCTAGTACTTGGGCGTAGTTGGAAAGACGCCAATATTGTCCTTACGACGTGCCGTCGAGGTGAAGTCGGCCACGATCGAGTTCATCGCGCCCGGCGAGTATATGCTGCGGCCGCCGCAACCAGCCGTCTACTTGTTCCTCTTCGACGTCTCGCAGATCGCCATGGACTCGGGATACTTGAATGTAAGCTTTCTACACGTTAATAGGTCTAGTACTTGGGCGTTATAGTTGGAAAGACGTCAATATTGTCCTTACGACGTGCCGTCGAGGTGAAGTCGGCCACGATCGAGTTCATCGCGCCCGGCGAGTACATGCTGCGGCCGCCGCAACCAGCCGTTTACTTGTTCCTCTTCGACGTCTCGCAGATCGCCATGGACTCGGGATACTTGAATGTAAGATGTTTCTACACGTTAATAGGTCTAGTACTTGGGCGTTATAGTTGGAAAGACGTCAATATTGTCCTTACGACGTGCCGTCGAGGTGAAGTCGGCCACGATCGAGTTCATCGCGCCCGGCGAGTATATGCTGCGGCCGCCGCAACCAGCCGTCTACTTGTTCCTCTTCGACGTCTCGCAGATCGCCATGGACTCGGGATACTTGAATGTAAGATGTTTCTACACGTTAATAGGTCTAGTACTTGGGCGTTATAGTTGGAAACACGTCAATATTGTCCTTACGACGTGCGTCGAGGTGAAGTCGGCCACGATCAAATTCATCGCCCACATCTCGCAGATTACTATGCACTCGGGATATTTGAATGAAATATGGTGTTTGCACTGGTTAAAAAACACAAATGCACTGAGAGCGAATTCTCCTAATTGTTTACACACAAAGTTCGGACCAGAGGAAGGCAGATATCACAGATCTGGCCGCTACTCATACCGTGTCCCGTAATTAGCTCAAGACAGTTTGATCCGCAGTTGGATCTGACGGACCGTTTTATTCACCGTTCAGAACGCAGTTTCAGATGCTCAGTTTGACTTTTTTCCGTATGATGGCGCGCTATCATAACGATCTAAGGGCGGACCTCAAAACCCTCGGGTCAGGTCACATATAGCGTTAGCCTAAATTTTAAGGCGATGTCACGTGTCCTCCTCGCGGATCTGCGACTGTATGAATCTAACTTCAAGTCACTGCTGTACTTACTAAAATAAATCGAAATGTTTTTCAGGTGGTCTGCGAAACTCTAAAGAACAATCTAGACCAGCTGCCAGGCGACGGGCGCACGCAGGTGGGCTTCGTGTGCTACGACGCGCACGTGCACTTCTACCTGATGAGCGAGGACCTCACGCGGCCCAAGGAGCTGACGGTGCTGGACATTGAAGGTGACAGCTTGTTGTTAACTAGTCGATGTTGTAGAACAATCTAGACGGGCGATGGGCACACGCAAGTGGGCTTGTTTTTTTTCGAAAACGCTATCTTCTGTTTTCAATTCACATCGTATAAATCCGTTCAGCCGTTGAAGATAGAAAGAGACATCAACATTTTTTTTTTAGATATTTAAAAAACAACTTTTGCTTTGATAATATTGTTAGGATAAAATAAACAATAAAAAAATTGTCTAGAAAGTTTGTATTTATTTCGACTTCTTAATTTATCTAGTACCCATCGATATGCTTCTAACCAGTGAGGCTAGACAAGTTGCTTAACCCTAACGTAAACGATTTTCGAAAACTGTCATAAAGTATGGAATAGACTTAGGCGCTTGATGCGACCGTCTGTTATCTTACGTCAAATTTTCGATAACGATTCCGATTCCGCATACATCTTGTCTAGCGCCTTTGACCTTTTCGCTACACCAGTACCGTGCAAACTCATCACACTGCTATTGTTATTCTTCCAGATGTATTTCTCCCCTCCCCGGAGAGCCTGCTGGTGAACCTCGGCGAGAGGAAAGAGATGGTGAAGGAATTGCTGACGGTTCTTGGCAGGAAGCACAGCGCGGGCGCCGCCGGGCCCTCCGCGCTCGGCGCCGCGCTGCAAGCCGCGTACAAGCTCATGGTTAGTCGATATAACACTTATATAGCTTGAAGGTGCTAGAGATTGCCTTATGGATGCTGTGGCCTACGGAATCCACAATGATCTCATATTTTTCAAGTTAATTTTAGTACCACCTGTATACACATTATAGAATATAATAAATAACTGAGTATTGAGTATTACTTAATCTTAAACTTGTTTATTGTTAACTTCGGAGACATAAAATGTGTCTTACAGCAGACTCTTCAGCTCTTCTTCAGATCTTCTAGCAGACAAAAATGCATGGCCTAAACTCGAAACTTAGTCAATAATAATTTGTTCAAATGTAAAACCTTTATTTTGTCTAGGGGACACTGTTGATGTAGGAAAACATGTCGAAACTTTTATGTGGTCGTCTTGTTGTTTTTTTGTTTTTTGCCTTTTTCTCCCTCTATATCTCTCCTAATATTTTTGTCATGTTTTCCTGCTGAACTACGCATGATATTTGATATTATATTTAAATTAATATTTATAGCTTTATATAATACTAGACTAAGTTGTATCATTGTAATAAGAAATATGGTAAAAAAAATGACTGACTGCTGAGTTTCTTGCGGCGTTTCTTCTCGGCAGTGGTCTCCTCTTGGGAAGCGCTGGTAGACTCCTGACGTGTAAAAGTGCCCGTGCGGCCTACTTACTGAATAAATGTCTTTTATCTTTTATGTTTATCTTTTTATCTTAATCTGTTTATTTTTTTAATTCCAGGCACCCACAGGCGGACGCGTGACAGTTTTCCAGACGTGTCTACCCACCGTTGGACCTGGAGGATTACAACCCAGGTACATAATTTTTTACCGCTACTACATAATAAATACTCATTATTTTACTTGTTATGAAGCAGGAGATCAACTATATATTTTTTACTAATTTTTTCATAACGAAAGGAGTTTTTTTCCACTTTCTAAACCATAGCACAGATTGCGTTTTATACGCTGTTAATTGTCAAGTTAGAGGCAGTGAAATAGACAAAAAATAATTTAACTGGTTTTATCTGGAATCAAACTTCTAATCAATCAACTTTATTTTTATTATATCAGAGAGGACCCCAACGCTCGCTCGTCGAAAGACGTGGCCCATTTGAACCCGGCGACGGACTTCTACAAGCGGATAGCGCTGGACTGCAGCGGCGCGCAGGTGGCCGTCGACCTGTTCCTGCTCAGCTCTCAGTACAGCGACCTCGCTACGCTCAGTGAGTGCACACCTACACTTGGACCAGGGCATTACTGATCTCAACTGTAATACCCATCTCACGATGCGTCTTGAAACTTTGACGTATTTTGGGATGGCCAAATGAGTTTATTAATACCGCTCTAAGACTTGTTTATTATACTTGTATCCGTTAATCTAACGCCATCGTCATAACGCGGCAGTTACTGACGATTTTTACTACACAACGAGATCTCTAAAATGTCTCTGACTACGGCGGTAAAACTATAGTCTGTACTTTTAGGTATTTAAAAAATGTAAACAATCCAAACCACATGGCATTGTTGAACAGCCAATCAAAACCGTTAATCGACCTTTGACGTATCAGTGCTCTACTTCTATTGGCTGACGAACTATATCACGTGGGTTTTTTGTTAACATTTTTTTAAATACCTAAAAGTACAGACTATAGTAGCGGTTTTACAAATATTATATTTTTTGGTTTTTAGGCGGCATGAGCAAATTCAGCGGTGGTACAGTGTACCACATCCCGCTGTTCAAGGCGTCCCGCTCGTGGCAGGCCGCCACGCTGGAGCGGATGCTCACGCGGTACCTCACCAGGAAGATCGGGTTCGAAGCCGTCATGCGCGTCCGGTGTACCAGGTCAGATTATCGCACTAATATTACAATAGGGAATGCAAATAACCGGTTTTAACCGGTTATTTTCATACAAAAACGGTTAATAACCGGTTAAATTGCATTCCCTGTATTACAATTGCAAATGTGATAATTTTCCCGAAGCGAGGTTCAATGGATCGGTGATGTGGTATTTTAGGTGTTTTTTTTAATACGGAACCATAAAAACACTTTTGCGAAAATGATTTGTGCGCTTTCCACCATATTAGTACTCTTCAATTACTTATTCATTATGATATGACAACTCACTTGGTTCAACATGAATGATAACGTTTTACGTTTCATCAGATCTATACCTTGTTAGGATAGGTATTAACTAAATGTAAACAAACAAACCACGTGACATAGTTGGTCAGCCAATAGGAGCAGAGCACTGATACGTCAAAGCTCGACCAAACAGTTTTGATTGGCTGTTGAACAGAGCCACGTGGTTTGGTTTGTTTACCTTTAGTTAAATACCTATCCGGACAAGGTATAGCACCAACTTTACTTATCTCTGTCCTGATGGTTGACTGAAGAATGCCTTCAGTCATTTGTAATTACCAAACGTCGGACTATAGGGGGCAGTTTGAGGGCAAGGTAAGGTTTACAAAAAAATCTTAACTTACGAGTATTATAATGTAGCTAGTATTTGTAACATAGTTAATTAAATTAGTTACCCGTTATCATTTATTCATCTTTAATGTGTAAATACTCTTTGAAGTGATGACTGATAGCAGTGATAGCCCACTGAAGTGGCCACTTAAAAAACAAATAAATATTAATAATATATTCTCATATACCTACAAATGTACCATGAATGTAAATTATATTATAAATAAAAATAAAAATAATAATAAAAAAAAAACATGCCCAGTTAACTCATTTGTGTTTTGTTCCTTTCTCACAGCTGCAATTGTCTGAGTGACGGATAAAGCCAAACGAACTTTTTCGCCATTTTGACTTATGTGTAGTCCAAGTACGTTTATAAATAACGCAGTTAGTTGCTATAATATTTGGAAATTCACATTATAAATACTAGGTACCAAATACTAAGTACAAATACTCGAAAGTGAATTGATTTATATGCGAACCTTACCTATCATTCTGACATGCCACGAAAATGCCCGCTGGAGTCCGACGTATGGTAATTACTTTGTGCATTGTACAATAAAGTTTAAATAAATAAACGTTTGTTACAGAGGCATATCGATCCACACGTTCCACGGCAACTTCTTCGTGCGCTCGACGGACCTGCTGTCTCTGCCCAACGTGTCCCCGGACGCCGGGTTCGGCATGCAGCTGACCATCGACGAGTCTCTCTCGGACCTGCATCAGGTCTGCTTCCAGGCTGCGCTTCTCTACACCAGCAGTAAAGGTAAGCTATCCATATCAGGGTGGTTCACGTTTGTATGGGAAAAATCAAAGTGCTGTTAATATTGCACCCGCTTACATCTAAAAACGAATCAATGTGAACTTTCAGTTCTCTATGTCAAGGATAAAGCGGTGCTCCATGACTTGAAATTGGTCGCATTGCGAATATTCGTAAACAGATGTATCGGGAAATTCCTTGGATATTCTAGGGATGCATTAAGAAGGGATTTTTGGAAATTCATTTGGGGTTACAATAGGGAGAGCAGCGGGAAAGTGATTCTACACGAACGAGGTTGAGGTCGTCCTCTAGTATACAATAAAACTACTACCTGTTGCCCTCGACTCCGTTCGCGTAAAATTCGATCTATATTCCCGAGAACTATCCAATTTTTTGTGATAAAATGTACCCTATGTCCTTCCCCGGGTCTCAAGCTATCTTCATACCAAACTTCATCAAAATTACTTCAGCAGTTTAAGAGCGTAAGCGTCACGAACAGACGCAATGAGTTACTTTCACATTTATGATATTAGTATGGATTCTTATTGACTGACTGTCTGATTGGCAACGCATGCAACGGCTTGCAATTGGTAGGGAATGTTCCTGTAATGATACTATACGCATATTTGCGGGATTATACATTTTCCACGTGTCATTAGTCGTGTCACTTCGGGAAATGTATGACACGGCTAATTTGCTAAGCATTCGAATTCAGTAGCTTGGTCCGACTTTTTGGCTTGAAAAGACTCGTAAATTCACTGGTAATGTTGTTTTAAACAGTATTTCATCATGGTCAGTATCAATTGTCTTTTGTGTCGCAGGTGAACGAAGGATACGCGTGCACACGCTCGCGTTGCCGATCGCCAACAACCTCACCGACGTACTACATTCTGCGGACCAGACGTGTATCATAGGACTGCTTAGTAAAATGGGTGAGTTCCGTTGTAGGTCTTAAGGTGTTGTTAATAAACTAACCTTGAATGAGATGAAGTCAAAGTAAATGTAAAGTCGTAGAACTATAGTCGCGCCGCTCCAAGAGCCCTGATTTGACAGGTGTCAATGCAGTAAAAAATAGACATGTGAGCTGCGCCGTTTTGCTGCCAATTTTACGCCGATAGTAGAAAAATGTCAGAGGCGGCGTAATATCGGCGGCGAATCAGCGCGTCGCACATGTCTAGTAAAAAATATAACCTCAAACATACCTCGAACACATTTTGTACAGAGTTTTCCGCTGTCAATACGAGCCTTTTAGAACGGTACGAGTCTTTTAGAACGGTTCGAGTCTTTTGTGAAGTATTTTTGAGACAGGACATTAGTCCATTAGGACCACGGAATAGAAAAAACAGTGGAAGTGGCATGAGCTTCGCTTAGTATCGGACCTGTTGTCGCCAATACTCAAATTATCATAAAAACAACACGCCACCATGGAAAATGTTTTTGGTGCGGCTATCGTTTTTACACTCCAAAATAGCATAACAAGGCATGCTTCTGGATTTATTTCCTATTTTAGAAATAGCAAAATATCGAAATGTGGAAATAAGCGATCGCGGCAAAAGTATGGTAGGTTATGCGGAACTCCGCATAACTATGCCACACGTTACACGCCCACTGTTTTTTCTGTTCTGTGATTAAGACGTATCAATATTTGAAAGGACAACACATTTTTTTTTATAGCCGCCAAAGACAAACGAGCAGACGGGCCACCTGTTTTCATCGACTTCTGTTTGTAGTCATCTGTTTTTTGTCTTGCACGATTTAGGCCTTCGACGTCTCAAATATGGCATGGGGAAGGCTAACGAGCATACTTTAGTGCAATCTCAAGACTGCTAATGCGTTGCTCACTCTGAGGACCAAGATGGAACACTTATATTATATTTTGTAGTCCCCTCATCGATCAATACTTCTGCTTGGTGACACGTTAAACGGGACCATGCGCAAGGTCTGACCAACGCAAACAATGTAAAATCAAGAGTTTTTTGTTTGCTTATAGCTGTGGACCGCTGCGCGACAGCATCGATGTCAGAAGCCAGAGAAGCCCTCATCAACGTGGCCATCGACGCGCTATCAGCGCACCGGCTGGCTCAGAACCTGCCCGCCGGAGCCGTCAGCTCGGCGCTGCACGCGCCTGCCTCGCTCCGGCTGCTGCCGCTGTACCTGCTGGCTCTGCTGAAGAGGGTCAGTATACCGAGGGGAACACCCTAAAATCTCGAATTATTTAATTCCGATTTAAACTCACACGATTTTTACACATTGTTATTGTTAAACGGGACTGGACTGTTTAGGGATATATTTAATTCTGAATTTGAAAAAACCGAATTTCATAATTCCGAATTTTTACAATACCGAAAAAATATAGGACCGAATATCAAAGTCTAGAATTTTACATTACCGAATATTAAAATCATTTCAAAATCGGAATTCTGAAATTCGTGTTTATCAAATTAGGAAAAAAATATTTCGAGATTATGTAGTGTACCCGTATACCGAGGGTTGTGTGACCTGACTAACGTGGTATCGACGAGCTAAAATTGCAAAGAGTGCGAGTGAGACTTGCGTTGCGTTTTTATTATTTGTCGTTTTTCTATAGGGTTTGCACCAAATTCACAGCATAGTTAACGCTTGCAGGTATTACCGTTTTAACGATAGAAAAAAATAAAAGTTAGTATGGACGGACGGTAAATAGGGTCCCTTTGAGTACGAAATCAAATTACCCTCTGCCATCCCTGAAACTCCTTGTACTCGACTATCAAACACTCTGTATAAATGCTATAAGTTATATTACGTTGTTTACAGAAAGCGTTCCGCACGGGCACGTCAACGCGACTAGACGACCGCGTCGCCGATATGTGCGACATGAAGTCGTTACCGCTATCACAACTGATGCGAGCAGTGTACCCTCCGCTATACAACATCAGTGATCTCAACTCGTACGTCTCGTCGGATAACATGCCCGACCCACCGCAAATGCACTTGTCTGCGCAGAGGTAAGAATTTAAATTTCAAGTTTTAGCTAAGTAAGAGCTAAATATATTGTAAGCTGAAACTAAACCAGTTTTGTAAGTGAAGCTAAGCTAGAGCTTAACAGGTTGTAAGCCGGAACTAATCCAATGTTAAATTGGTTGTAAACTGGCTCTAAAACAGATTTCTATTGATAGAGATTGAGCCGAAGTTATGCCGGAGCTAAATTGATTGTAGGTAAAATATAGCTAAATTTGTTGTTAGCTGGAGTAAAGTTGAAGCTAAATGGATTATAGTAAGTTGTAACTAACCCAGAGTTAAATTCGTAGTGAAATAGAGCCATAGCTCAATTGGTTGTAAACAAAGCAGAACTAATTTTAAGCTGGAACTAAGCCAGAGCTCAATTAGTTGTACCCAAAGCTGAACTAACTGTAAGCTGGAGCTAAGCTAGAGCTAAATTGGTTGTAAACAAAGCTGAACTAATTGTAAGCTGGAGCTAAACCAGAGCTCAATTGGTTGTACCCAAAGCTGAACGAACTGTAAGCTGGAGCTAAGCCAGAGCTAAATTGTTTGTAACCATAGCTGAACTAATTGTAAGGTGGAGCTAAACCAGAACTATATTGATTGTAAACCGGAACTAAGACTGATCTAACATAAAATCCTATTCCATACAAACAAATACGTTTTCTTTTCCAGGATAAACGCAAACGGCGCGTACCTCCTCGACGACAGTGACATGATGATAATCTACGTGTGCCACGCGGTTTCGCCCGCCTGGCTCTCGGAGGTGTTCGGAGTAGCCGCCTTCAGCCAGCTGCCGGACGAGGCGCGCAGCCTGCCGTCGCTGGAGACCGACGGCAACGAGCTCCTGCACGCCTTCATAGAGAAACTGAACGAGGAGCGGCCGCACGAGGCCGGGATATTAGTGCTCAGGTCGGTATACATCATCATCATCACTACGTACTCCTTCAGCCAGCTGCCGGACGAGGCGCGCAGCCTGCCGTCGCTGGAGACGGACGGCAACGAGCTCCTGCACGCCTTCATAGAGAAACTGAACGAGGAGCGGCCGCACGAGGCCGGGATATTAGTGCTCAGGTCGGTATACATCATCATCATCATCACTCTACGTACTCCTTCAGCCAGCTGCCGGACGAGGCGCGCAGCCTGCAATCGCTGGAGACCGACGGCAACGAGCTCCTGCACGCCTTCATAGAGAAACTGAACGAGGAGCGGCCGCACGAGGCCGGGATATTAGTGCTCAGGTCGGTATACATCATCATCATCATCATCACTCTACGTACTCCTTCAGCCAGCTGCCGGACGAGGCGCGCAGCCTGCCGTCGCTGGAGACCGACGGCAACGAGCTCCTGCACGCCTTCATAGAGAAACTGAACGAGGAGCGGCCGCACGAGGCCGGGATATTAGTGCTCAGGTCGGTATACATCATCATCATCATCATCACTCTACGTACTCCTTCAGCCAGCTGCCGGACGAGGCGCGCAGCCTGCCGTCGCTGGAGACCGACGGCAACAAGCTCCTGCACGCCTTCATAGAGAAACAGCCTGGGTCTATATCGTCTGCCATAATATTTTTTAGTCATAATGTGTTTTAGGTCATAATTATAAGTTTTTTTTTTAAGAACTTAACTTTTCTTTTAAGAGTTACATATTTAGGAAATGTTTAAAAGTTAACGGTTCCAGCGATATAAAAATGTATGACTATCAATAATTATGTCAAAAGTTACATTATGACCAAAAATATTATGGGAAACAACGGGCTCCCCAACTGCCTTCTTAGAGACCTTTTTAAGGGGTACACTACATAATCTCGAAATATTTTTTTCCGAATTTGATAAACACGAATTTCAGAATTCCGATTTTGAAATTTCCGAATCATCACTATTCCGAATTTTAGTTTCACGAAGTATCAGAATTACGATTTTTTAAAATTCCGAATGTTCACATTTCCGAATCACATTCGGAAAAACGTTTTCGTGATTTTAATATTCGGTAATGTAAAATTCTAGATTTTGATATTCGGCCTTATATTTTTTCGGTATTGTAAAAATTCGGAATTATGAAATTCGGTTTTTTCAAATTCGGAATTAAATAATTCGAGATTTTTAGGGTGTTCCCCTTTTTAAGATCTCCTATAGTATGGTCACAAGGTTGTTTCATCTCTCTTTACCTGTTATTTCCGTCCACAGAGACAACTCCCCCTCGCGCCAGCTCTTCACCGAGCGCCTGGTCGACGACCGAGTCGAGTCCGCCTTCTCCTACTACGAGTTCTTACAGCACGTGAAGGCCCAAGTGAAATGATGATTTACTATCCCGTAGCGAAACTAGACAGTGCTACGAGTGATACACACAAGGATTGAGTGCTACGACACTGCCCTAGCTTACGGCGGGTTTAGACATGATGGTTATTATTAAAACTGGGTATCGGCAAAGTATGAAAAAGTAGTTTGTCTCTGGCCCTTAGGAGTTTCTGTTACCTATTGCCGCTAGGGCGCTAGGGTTGCTCGATATGTTAATACGCAGGGAACCAAACGCGGCGACGGCTCGGTCTCGACTAAGGCACTGGTTCCACCGCCGACGGTGAGCGGGAAGCGAGTACAGCCAGCGATCAACTATTAATATTCGTATCTCTTTTATTCAAATGCGATTTATATTTTTTTGTTTCGACAAACTAGTGGAATAAGTTCTCGCCGGCAGTGTGAACAGCCAGCGATAATTATTAATATACGGGTCTCTTTTATTGACACGAGATCTATATCTTTTGTTCCACGGAATAGAAAAAACAGTGGAAGTGGCATGAGCTTCGCTTAGTATCAGACCTGTTGTCGCCAATACTCAAACTGTCATAAAAACAACACGCCAATATGGAAAATGTTTTTGGTGCGGCTATCGTTTTTACATTCCAAAATAGCACAATAAGGCATGCTTCTGGATTTATTTCCTATTTTAGAAATATCGAAATATCGAAATAAGCGATCGCGGCAAAAGTATGGTAGGTTATGCGGAACTCCGCATAACTATGCCACACGTTACACGTCCACTTGACACTTCTACTGTTTTTTCTGTTCTGTGGTGGGACCAGTGCCTAAACCGGCTCGGTCCGTCCTGTTGAGTTGGCTTGTGGTGGCTCGCGGTTCGTACGGTTGAGGCACGCACACACGCAACCCACGTGATATACCTTTGAAGACGAACTACTGTTTATACTGTGATATCTGTGCCTATATTCGACATTGCGTACATTCGCTCATTAAATCGTTTCATAAGAGATGCCAGGAATAGCCGAATGAAAGTTTATTTTTTCCGTTTGAAATTCGCATTGTGAAAAACGCGCACAATCATAGGTGACTTTAGTTTCGTTCGCTCTATTTATCGTAGCTTTTATGAAACGACCTAAACGCTATAAGGTCACAGTATTGAAGTATAAAAAATACAACCGAATTGAGAAACTCATTTTTTTTAAGTCGGATATATAGTATTCGCCTCTCATTCGTACACTATGTATGTGAGTGCCAAGTAAACATAATACTGACCTCTAGCGCTACGCCGTAGCCCGTAGCAGTATATCTCAGTTATCAAAAATCTGCTACGAGCAGTGCGCGGAGCTAATCCATAGCAATTTTGTGGAACAATATCGCTATATCGGTCCTACTCTTGCTTTGCCATATAAGAAGTAAGAAAAGGATAAAATATAGCGTAAAGAAAACGAGGCAATGTTGAATATAGGACATGAAATAATTGTTTTATTCTCTTTTCAATAAATACTGTCCGTTGCTGTGTAGTGTCAGTATTTATTGATGAAAACGAACTGTCTTGATAGTTAGGGACTATATGAAATGTAATGGGAGTATTTATCAAAGGGACTCTTGGGTACTGAACATTTCGTAATTATTTATTTGTAGGTTGGGCTTGTTCCTCTTGGCTTGTGTTAGATGTAGATGGTTAACTGTTGACGCTGGATAGTTAATTTAGCTCTTATTATTTAATGAGTAGGGATCAAATTATATTCCAAAAGTTCCTTTCATAAATACTTTTTACTTGTTTTTTTATAACAGCGTTATGTCTGAATGGCTTGAAATATTTAAAAAAACTAGATGTTCGATGATGCCTTGTTTCTGTTAAGGCACTTGTTTTAGCATCTAGTTTTTTTTATATCGAGCGCGTCTAACCCCTGTTGTTAAATTATAACCAAATGTCACATTAACTGCGCCGAATAAAATGTATAGATATATTAAAAGTTGATGAGTAGCTTCAAGATATTACAAAAATAATTTACGGTAATTGTAAATAACTAATTAAATGATTTGTTGAGTAATCAATAGTCGTCAGTATTGTTTCAATTCGACCCAGCAGCGCATTTTTATTAAGTCGCAATTAATTAGTTTATTGGGTAGTGTCATTGAAATGTCAGAGAGGCTGAAGGAGCGCCGTTGTCGAGAAATTTCCAGAAATTTCTACAACATACTACGCTTTTTAACTCTGTTCTTTGGGACTTAGTGGATTTGGTCGCGTTCACATTCTTCGGGATAGAATTTCTTAGCAATTTATAACCTGTGTATGGACGTTTTGTTCCCCATACGTAGTTGAAAATGGACAGCTTTTGTTGCTGCATATGAATTGTAAAGAAATGTATCCCGTTAAGAAGACGCTTTTGGGTCACAGTCGCGTCATACTGTACCAGCAAGCGGTGGGTAGAGTTAGGATAATTCCTGTGACGTCGCATAACATATTTGTTTTCTTGACTTTAGATAAGTACTGTATGGTACAAATCGTTTAGTAGTTTAAATTATCAACTCGTTTTATATGCTTAACTCTTAGGGCTGATTTTTCAATCCCCAGATAAAGCTATCCGGAAGGTAAATTTTAGCTCTGTCCTTTTCTTTCATATGACTTCAGAAAAGGATAGTAATACATTTAACTGACGGATAGTTTTATCTGGGGATTGAAAAATCAGCCCTTAAGAGTATAAATTATACAACTGGCGCAGGAATCGTCTTGAATCTACCCAGGCTACCGTACCACTATTAATACTATCTTTACAAACATTGGGCTAAAAATTACACTTTTGTATGACTAGAAGTATTAGAGCAGTTTCCCAACTTTTTTTTTGCGTCAGCCTCCTAGTAAATAATATTTTCATGCCTTGATTTTTTTCGTGACAAAAAATAAACGTCGCGTTGTGATACGGTTACCGAATGTATCACAATCAATGTTATTTATGCTATATTTACATATTAAATTGCTATCTTTCTAGGCCTCCTTAGGAAAGCCTGTATTAGAGTGTATCAGATATTTCTGAGCCCAAAGTCTGATAAGATATTGCTGGTGACCACGCAGTAGGCTGACTGCCTTCGTTACTGTGTCAATCGTCAGTCGACGCAGAATCGACTGTTATTATGTAGTATGCTGACTATGAGTCAAGTGCGTAATGAACCAAGGTAAAAAGTCAATATGCGTGTATGTCATTCACACTTATACGCCCTTTTTCTTTTGGACGCCAGTGTATCCGATTAAATTCCATTGTTCCTATTACGAATGAGAAGCGGCTTAGACAGAGTAGAAACTCAGGGCCGGATTTACCATGTCGGGGCTCCTAGGCAGTGCCGACCATAGAATAGAAAAAACAGTGGAAGTGGCATGAGCTTCGCTTAGTATCAGACCTGTTGTCGCCAATACTCAAACTATCATAAAAACAACACGACACCATGGAAAATGTTTTTGGTGCGGCTATCGTTTTTACACTCCAAAATAGCACAATAAGGCATGCTTCTGGATTTATTTCCTATTTTAGAAATATCGAAATATGGAAATATGGAAATAAGCGACCGCGGCAAAAGTATGGTAGGTGCCACACATTACATGCCCACTTGACACTTCTACTATTTTTTCTGTTCTGTGGTGCCGACAATTGCATTATCTAGGGGCCCCTTAAGCCTTTTCTAATTTCCTTAAATATATTTTTTCGTGCGCCGCCCTTAGCGGAACGGCCTTATGGATAATAGAATCTTAATCCATGTTTTGTGCTGAATTGAACCTTACATCACAAACTTATAAAGTTTATTAGCCAATGATTTGTATAAATTGCGGGAGCGAAAACGTGATAAATTTATTGTGTACATTAATTCAATGAGGTAGGGCCTTTACAGTGTTAAAACATGTTTAGTTGTACTGGATATTTCAATAAAAGCTAGATTTTAACCGTGTGAAAGGCTGTGGTCAAATTACACTTAAGAGCAATTAAACCTGGTCACTGTAAGTACAAATTTATCTGTCAAGTAACCCATTTTCATTGCTTTCGAGTGTAAATTTAGGTATCACATTTTTATAGGAATGGTTGCTTTTCAAGAATGTTTTCACTCTAGCCTAATAACGTTTAGTTGTTAAATCAAACAACTTTTGTTTAATATAAAAGCGCTAGCACAGACGAGTTACGTTATTTGAACCTTTTTACCGCTATGGTATACTACGGGAGTACAGTGTATTAGCAACCTACACGCATCCGCGCAAGACTCAAATTAGCTTAACAACATAATAGGTTAAAAGGTTCTCAGCGGTCAAAAGGTTCAGATGGCAAAACCGTTTTAAGTTTAGCTTTATGTAACAATTAAATCGATGTTATGTGAGACAAAGCAATAAAGTTATGGATAATAATTACGTGTTTATTGTATTTTGAAACTGCTTGTTTTTGCGTTACATAGACTAAATGGCTGACTGACCTACTTCCAACTTAATTTTTCGTTGATATACCCGTACTTACTCTGAATATAGTGACAATATATGACACGGGAACATTTGGGCCATTGCCCACAAACTGTAACAAATGTACTATCCAGGAATTTGAACGTCTATCAGTTTGACATAATACGTAACTTTGCCGGGTTATACATTTTCCACGTGTCATTAGTCGTGACACGTCGAGAAATGTATAACACGGATAATTTATGTATTATGTCAGCTGCGGAACATTCAAAATCCTTGATGGTACAAGTGGATGTAGATAATATTGTAAAATTTAGTTGAAGCCTATGGGAGCCGCGCGCACTTGCTCAAAATATACTTTATTTACTACACGAAAAGGTACACATTTCATTGTGAGAATTCAACGCTGCGTGGTGCAACGTATTCTAAATTCTCACAATTAAATTTGTCCTTTTCGTGTAGTAAATAAAGTACAGTCTGTGAGCACTTAGAAGATGCTTCGGGTTTGTACTTCTCTCTCACTCACTCTTAATAAGAGCGTATGAGAGCGAGTGAGAGACAAGTACAAACCCGAAGCATCTTCTAAGTGCTATCGCACTGTATATTTTGAGTCGCATGGGCGCGCAGCGTCGCGTCGCGTCTCGGTGTGAGTTGACCCTATGGGTAGAAACTATGACATATTGAAATATATTTTTATAAATGTGACAGTGGACTTGTCAATTCACCGCATTTGCTCGGAAATAACGGTGCAGTCAGGCATTTACTGGACAAGCTAGAGTTTATTATAATTTCGTGTATAGATAATAACTTATTTTTATACCGAAACAGCTCTTTTTGCGGCCTTAGCGACCTTTTAGTATAAACAGATGTTTATTTTTCATTTCGAATCGAGACGTGTATTTTTATTGTATTTCGGTATTAGGTGTATCTGTAATTAAATTAGTTTTAATCCATGTATTTACTTGATATTATTTCTATTGTAAATTAAATTATTTATGAAATTTTAGGTAGACGGTTTTATACTGAGATGGGCTTTGGACGACTGACCCTCTAGTGCACTTTTCGTTTCATTTCTAACGACACCACGAAGAGATACACCTACAATACTACTTAACTATTTACTATAATAGCAGAGGTATCGCTTATACTTCGTTTATTTAGATACATATAATTATGTAAACAAACTAAACCACGTGGCTCTGAACAGCCAATCATAACTGTTTTATCGAACTTTGACGTTTTATTGCTTTGCTTCTATTGGCTGATGAACTATATCACTTGTTTTTGTTTGTTTACATTTATATAAACACCAAAAAAACAAAGTATAGTGGTGTTGTTAAGAATGAGCACACCGCCTTGTGAACGATACTTGTTTATTGACAGTTATCCGACAGACAAACATACAAGATGTAACGTATAGAAAAATCATCATAAGAAAAACTTGGTCTATCAGTGTCTTGTAATTAACGTTTACGGCCTGGACACGACACTTACAACGGGCGGCGAGCGGCAAAATCAAATACATAGATATGTATAGAGCATGCCATCTGTTGCCGCGGTGGCGATGAGGCGATTTTGCAAAGTCGTGCCCAGGCTGTTACTGTTCGTGGCCACTCAAGCGGAGCTCCACTGTTCCTCTCCGCTTAGCTTGAGTACTATAAGCCAGAAGGACATATGCCAAACTCAATACCCAAAGCAGATACAACCCTTCCCCGTTAGTAATAAGACTAATAAGCATAGCTTGGACAGGTCATTGCAAAAACAGATATGGAAATAGAACAAGATGCAATAGAGTCGTAATACCTAAGATTATGATTTGATTACTTATCTAAAGCGGATATTATTGTATTTAACATTTGACGTTTTTAGTTGCATATTTGACATAGATTTGTCAAAGTGGCATTCCTGAAACAGTTCTGTGAATAAGTAAAATTATTTACTTATGGTTATTTCTAAATATTTTAAATCTGGTGAAATTAGAAACGGTTATTAAGTGGATTAAGAACTATCCCGAGCTCTCTTATGATGAAAATGTCTGTGAGATATTGTGTACAGCAAGTGACAATATTAAAAAAAAATGTTAACCTTCACAAACATAATTATGGTCAATTTTGAGTTACCGTTATAAACGTAATTGAAAAATATAATTAAATAATAATCTACATAATACGACTCTATTAATCTTGTTCTATTACCGTGTTGCGATTATTTTGCGATGACGGGTCCGAGCTATTTTAATAAGGTTGCACTTGCTACAGGAGTTTTGTCAGAAATACCTCCATTTGTCTGAGCAGGGCTAAAGGAACAGCGGAGCGAAGAAAGCGAGCAGTCAGTTTGTACAGCTCTCAAGGTTTGGTTCGGTAAAGAGGTTTTTAATCGGTGACATTGCTAGCATAGAAGCATTCCATCTTAGTTCTCAGGGTTGGCAACGCATTTGTAGATTCTAGTCTTGAGGATGCGAATGTCTAAAGGTGTCAAATCCCACTTACCATGAGTGGCCTGTTTTATAAAGCTACAAATTACAATTTACAGGTTACAAGTGTCCATTTGACACAACCTCGACCAATGACGACCAGCCATTTGAGCAGTGTTGCCAGTTTAGACCTGTAAAATTGTAACTTGTCGCTTTATAAAACGTGCCCCAGGTAGCCTGTGTGCTCTTCTCTTTGGCAGATTAAAAAAAAACTAAAAATATGATAGGTCATTTTCTCTGTTTCGTTCTGTTTACTCAGCAGGACAAATCTGTGAAAAATAGTGGCGGCGAATGGGTTAAAAAGATACTCCATCTGGTTTTTCTTATAATGACTTAACTATTCATTCGTCTTAAAGTTGATAAGTAGGAGAAATTTGTCTTAGAGAATAATTTCGTTTAAACCTTTAAACTTGAAGTTAGATATCACCAGGGCATGCCTTAATATAATTTAGTGACGCCATTATTAGAGGGGGTATTGAATCGTCTCCGCATCCTCGCGGGCGCCATTCCTCCCCCGACAGCTGTTTGACTGATGAAATATATTAATTGCCACTGTTAGCCGACTGACCTCGACTCGCCTTGTATCTGGTTTCAATATACGAATCTAAAATCATACGTGTTTCTATTTCCTTTACCTGTCTTTAAATTCGTCGTTCGTCGTCGCGTTCGCAATACGTACAGTAAAACACAATTTATATGGCGTGTCGTGAATCTTCGTTCGCGCAGACACGAACAACGATTCCGATGGTTTCCGAAAGCACGATTAAAACCTACGATCGGACTTGTACGTAATAGTTATAAGGTGCAAATTAAATTGCATCTTTTTCCATCTCAGTCACGGCTGACTCAATGACACGCGGGCGCTCGTCAACATAGTAAGCAATAATAGCACAGAATACAGACACGCAACGTATGGTTCATGCTGATTGGTTCCCGCGCTTCGAAAATATGTCATCTGCGCAGGTACATCGGTAGGCCATATCAGTTGTGTTTTACTGTAGTCTATTTATTACAAGCTTTTATTTAATTTCACTTGTATGTCCTGGAAATTTTGCAAGTCGATTTTGAACCAGTTCCCGTCAATGGAATGGGATGAAATTTGGAATAAATGTGCAAACCTGATGACAATGCAATATTACGGTGCCATCGAGCTGATCTGGTGACGGAGGCGGAAGGTGGCGACGGGACCTTTGCTGTACTGTACTTCATATGTACCCGCCAAGTTGATGCTCGTTAGTTTCGTCTTGAAAAGTAGATGTTTGAGCGGAAAAAAGTATAGTCGGCAACAAAACCTTGTCCGCTTTATTATATTTATAGCATTAAGTACTCTTTTTAGATCGGGAATTAAAAAAAATAGAATATGTAGGTCGAACAATTGAGACTTGGACACAGTATTATAAACATTTATTAAATAAGTAGGGCAATTATAAATCAACGTAAAATTAAATTACAAAATAATGGCAATCTTAGCAGGTTTATATAATAAAATATACGTAAAATAATCTCAAATTGTAGCGAGCACTAGCCTAGAGAGTGCAGCGACTCCCGACAGTGGGCCTCTGTTCTCTGACGACAGTAGAGTGTCTTAGTGAGAGAGTGTTTCCATCCCTCGCCATGTAGCCCATCGAAATAGCCGATTTTTTGCCGGTCAAGCTATAAGTAGAAAAGCCACAAGTGAGGCACTGGTCCCACCGCCGGCGAGTAAGCTATGAACTATCGGCTATTTTCTTGTCCAAGAAACGAACAAAAGATAATCGCTCCCGTGTAAATAAAAGAGATAGATAGTTCATAGTTGAGCGAGTATAGCTCACTCGCTCAGCGATGAACTATAAATTTATATCTCTCTCTTTTATTTACACGGGAGCGATTATCTTTTGTTCGTATCTTGGACAAGAAAATAGCCGATAGTTCATAGATTACTCGCCGGCGGTGGGACCAGTGCCTGAAAAATAGGCGGAGCTTACTAAACCTTCTAGGTTGTACATAATGTCGGATCTTTCCTATGTACAATCTACTCATCAGATGCACTCTTTCTACTAAAAGACCACTAGGACCCACTGTGCTGCCGTTCTTTATATCTAGCTAAAAGGCGGCCAAATTCAGCCAAACTCAACCAGTTTACCGATAGGCTTGGGAATGAGTTAATTTTTTATTTAGCTGCGTTTTAGTTAAAGGACAGCTGCGTGCACCTACAGCAAGATACCCATTATAAAATGCTGCATTATTTTCATTGACAATATATTTAACGTGATGCAGAATTACATATGAAACTGTGGTGTTTTCTCTTACACAGCATAATGCCACTTCTTTAGTGAGGTCATTGTTTATGCTGTTTAGCACTTTAGCTGAATGCTTTAAAACATGTACCTAACGAAAAAAAATTGGCATTATATAGTTACTGATAAAAAAAATACCCGTAACATTCAAGATTTATTAGGGGGCGATTCTTTGGAGCCAAACATTGTAAATTGTAAACACAGGTTTCTGTAGTTTCTAAATCATTATAATTCAAATTTAAATTAAACCCCTATGAAAAAAAAAAATAATAGCTTTGGTAGATTTTTGACGTGTAAAAGTGCCCGTGCGGCCTACTTACTGAATAAACATCTTTTATCTTTTATCTTTTATCTTTAATAAAAACATAAAAATCCTATGAAAAAGACAACGTTTTAGAAAAATTGTAAACCGCGAAAAACGCTTGAGCAAAATCGCATGTCAATCGTAATGACAATCTCTTATGTATTGCGAGCTGTAAACGTTAAAAATTACGAAATAACTATTCAAGTTTAATCTTACGCTCGGATACTGTCAGGACGAGATCCTACAGCCTATTTTACTTCAATTGTGAGTTTGCAAGGATGTTTGAATGTCTGTATGTTTATCTTTTAGTTACGCAAAAGCGGATGAACGGATGTAGATGAAATTCGGCACATTTCCTGGATAAGCGCGTATTATAGTTCGTCATTGGTATTTGTTTTGTCCCGGAATATACGATAAACTAATACTACGCGCTAAATTCCAGCAAAGTCTAGTCTAGATAAGCTTATAGCTTAGTTACTTGGGTCGCGCGGAAGCTATGACATTAAGAAACTCTGTTTCAGTCGTATTGTAATTGAACAGGCGTACCATCTCGATTTCTCGGTGCTGGCTCTTTTCTATTTTCGCTTTGGCGTCCTTATTGTCTTCACCGCAGCACTGGATGCACTCCAAGCAGTCTCCATACCGCTTGATCTTGATTTCGACAGGCCAGTGGTCTTTGGGGGCGTATTTTGTTCTCAGGACGCTGTCTTCTAGCAAACTCCAGAAGAAGAAGTGGTTCCGGGCCCGTTCGAGCTTGAGGCTGGCAAGTAGACAGGCGTCGATGGCTCTCAAGCTGACCGGGTCCAGGTTCGCTTCCGTGTTGAATTGAAGGTTCTGGATGTTGCAGCGGAATACCTGGGTAACTTAGTACAATGAATATACGTAAAGATTATCTACGTAAGATGAGATTTCGTTCAATTGCAATACATTTAATTAAATGGGTGACGGCTGTAAGAATAATCAAGTACCGATTTTGAAAAATAGTCACAAGGGTCGGACGCCGGTAAAGATTTTTAATAAGGTAGATATAATAATCTGACAGTTCATGAATGGTTTATTTCAAAGAAAAACCTTTTAATTGTAAACTTGTGTGTGTTTTAGTTAAATTTTCTGTGAACTTTTAATGGTTTTCACTGCTAACAAAGTGTATTTCGCCAATATAGAGTTTTACACAATCACCATGAAATTTTTAAATAAATAAGTCCATGGATATCACACGCGAGGACAATGGTTCGGTTAAAGAGTATATTTGAACCTTAGTACTATGACGATACAGTTTGTTTTTCAATATGAATGTTGTAGTGGCACGTGCTAACACGGTAGCTAGCGGCTTTGCGATAATAGAGACAATGGCCTTTGTTTGGAAGATTAGGGCTCGAAGCGAAAAGTTCATCTGGGAAGATTCATACTATACTTATTTACTCTGGTGAGTGGTGGACTACACAGAAGCACATGGAGCTAGCTCCACGCGCTTCTGTCAGGTTATGTTAACTTTTACCAAAAGAATAACTTGACAAATGTCAGTATTTAATTTTAATCGTCCGTAACAGTTATAGGGTTAGTTAGGCGTACCTCGTGTCCCATCATTTCGAACACGCAGTAGTTGTAATACTGCACTGGCTTCAAGTCAACTCGGTAGCCCAGCTTCCGAAGGCGGTCTGTTAGAGAGAACAGAATTTTAACAACACTCTGTTCAATAAGAACACGATAAAAGTAACTAAGTTGCGTTATTGTTGAGGATATTGCCGTCTCCAGTTGGCATAGATAAGTGGCATTTTGCGAACACTAAAAGTATAAACAGACGTTCGAATATGGTGCGCTCCGAACCGACTGACGGTAGGGTGTGCTCGACACGCCACACCACCGCACCGCATCAAAGACGGTCCAGTGCTTTCCGTGCTACTAGACAGTGATTACGTCGACATGCCTCCAACTTTATCCAAACAAGCTAAAATTGTTGCAGTATAGGTCGTGAGACGACTTCCACAAACACGAAAAATATTTGTAAAGTTCTAATACTTCCACAATTAATCTTTTTTCCGTAATATTCACGGCTTCTTGGTCTGACGCCATTGAATGTGTCTCACTCGGAGGTAGAATGCGACTAAAGCGCTGAACGGTGCGATGTTCGGCCACACGTGTGAGCGAACTTGGTGCGGACCGCACCAAATCCTCTGATTTCATCGAACGACCGTACCGTCAATAATATTAATAATGTGCGGCGGACTGCTGGATATACCATCGAATATGGTTCGGAGCACACCAATAGGTCACGGTTCGGAGCGCACCATATTCGAACGTCTGTTAATACTTTAACAACTTGCGAATACTTTCGATGAGTGTTAAAATGTATTTGACCTACAGCACCTAGGCGACCAAACGGCAGCGTACAGTTTCATTAGTCGTCAACGTTAACAGATTGCTACCTACATGTCTAGACCGGACAGAACGGCTACCGATACGTCCTGGGAATGACGGTGACAGAAGGCGATGAGCGGCACGTGGTAACGAAGAAATGAATGAAGTTGTATGAAGAATGCCATACGTTTCCGCCGTCCGCTGCTCACTGCTGTGCCGCTAACCGCCGGCCATAGTATACTGTACTGTGTAAGGGGCTTCTAAACGGGCCATATTTTCAATGCAATATGTGGCCGGCGACTATTGGTGTCTTTCTCTAACATACGAGTAAGAGAGGGACACCAATAGTTGTCGGCCACATATTGCAGTGAAAATATGGCCCGTTTAGAATCCCCAATACAGTGCTACGGCTTTCAATTTAAAATTTCCAATCACACCCAGCCGCAGCCATCGCGAGGTCTAGGTAAAGGCTATTTATTGTCTGGTATGTTATGATTTTTGTAATACTGGTTAAAAGTAAGTCGTAAAAGATACTATGCTTATGCTTGTTTTTTTATGTTGTCTGAGATTGTCTCCTTATAATTTATTTAATTGTATAGGAATTTACTGTCCAAGTGTAGGTATTGCTACATTAACAAGTTCTAACACGGCAGTCTTCAAATTATGCAGTGGAAAAAAGGTCCACGACCCCTTGAACACTAACCTCTGACTCCTGTGAGCTTCTGGGGCTTATGCGCAAGAGTGAAAAACGATTCATATGGCCCGTAGTGAATTTGCACGTAGTACGCCATATTTGAGCAACTGAACTTATTTTATTATAGATTATACTAAGATTAACACATTAAATAGATTTATCTCAAAAACTGCGAACTAAACTGATGCCTACCGCACTTTTTCCTTAGTTACGATTATCAAAGGTGACGTGATGGTGACATTATTGTGACAGCGATACTGTCAGTCACCTCAGTTCTTCTTCTTTTTATTTATGGCGATCCCGTAGTGATTTCACCAATGTCAAGTGAGAGTAAGGGCCTGTTTCACAATCGTCAAGTAAAGCATATCTGACACATAAATTTAGCCCTTTCCTTTTCTTACACTTGAACATAGACAAAGTGAGAGCTAACTTTAACTGGCACATAAATTTACTTGTCGATTGTGAAACAGGCCCTAAATCAGTGAACAGAATAAATAAGGTAGCCGGAAACACACCTTCACCTCTGTTACCATGGTTACAAGGTTTAAATTACTTTTTACCGCAACACAAAAATCTATAAACTAGAGACTTCACATTTTAACTTTTTGGTCGACAATGTAGTTTATTTCCTGTATTTTATACATGTTGGAAAATTATAATGGTTTATGTGACTGGTGCATAATGAGAGACATTTTATACAGGACTGTGGTTTTATAACATGATCACACGAGTGTTTTAATGCCTAATTATGTGTACGGTCGAATTCGAATGAAATAAGGTGTAAAATTATAAACATATCTTTGACGTCGACCGTACAGTGGCATACATAACTTTGTCTACATGCATAATCATAAGTTTTCTACAATATGTGAGACACCTGTACGTATTCGTGGTTGCCCTGTATCTTAATGAACCTGTATAGTTTAAAGTATCGGTCACTCGATAGTGTGATATCCATTCTCTAATAAGTCCATGGGACTTAACAGGAGTGATAGCCATTGTTTAAAAATAGAATTAGAATTAGGTACGTGAATTCACTTCGTTCAGTGAGCTAGAAAATATTAATGTATACGAAATATTTTTTGAACATTTTTTTATTAGCTTAGGTAGAGTTTTTGGAACGTTTCACAAAACGTCTTGAAATAACCGCCAGCGCACAGCAATTCGATTTGTTGATGCGTCTCAAGGTGATATTGTGCGAACAGTGCGATATCGTGTGCAAATGACATTAAATGCAGGGTCCAAAATAAAGTCAGAAGCGGGATGCGAGTCTTTGTTGTAAGCACAAAGCAAAATAAAAAAATCCGAGATCGAGTGTAATACCTATTTAATGTACAGTTCACACGCGGTTGAAGTGGAACCTTTTTTTACAAAGTTTTGCAAACCTTACTGTGTTATATATCAAATGAAAGGGCTCGTTATTAGGATCTCAAATATATTTTTGTTATTATTGTTAAATAAATAGTTTAAAATTTTTCATGAAAGAAGACGAAAATTTACCATTCTCCCCTGATTTAATTAAATTTTGAAAAAAATGCAATATATAGTTCATTGATAGAGTAGAAAAACCTATAAAAATTCAATTAAAAAAAAACCTATGTACGGAACCCTCTCCACGCGAGGTCAACTCGCACATAGCCGGTTTTTTTATTGTACTCTAGAACCTACTTCTATTATGCCAAAGTTCAAAACTCTAGGTCACTAGGACATACGAGTTCCCTATAGGTTTTGATGAGTCAGTACCAAATACGCCATTTTTATTTCGCTTAAAACTTGCGCCGTTTAACTAATTTGGCATGTCATTGGAGCCCGGGACACCGAATTTCGCAACTTGCATTCTTATCGTTTTATTAACTTCAATAAAACTGAATTAATACGGCACGAGTCGAACTATTTCGGTAGCGGCATGAGGTGTAGGAATAGCTCGAGAACAAAGAGGTTATTTTAAGAGGGAATGCATCTCGCTACCTTGTCTATGAATCATGGCTGTGCCTGGCGGTGCAGATTATTGGATGTCGTTAATTAGCTTTTGAAACGTTTGATACAGAATAAAGTACCTACCTACAGTACTCGGGTATCTATTGCGTTTACATTCTCTTTGACATAGCAAATTATTGACAGATACTAGAACGAGTGTAACGTAAAGAGAAAAGAAGAAGATAGACAGCGTACTGTTATATTAGCTAGTTTTACTGTAGAAGCCAATTCAGTTTCGTTACAAAGGTCATTTTAATTGTTCCCAAATCCCTAATATAAATAAGTCAGTTTTTTTTTTATTGTATTTTATAAACCACTAATAACGCTCATGCGTTAAATACAGGTCTGATCTGCCAAATACCAAACATTGGACTCTACTTAGAATGATGTGTTGCAGCCGAAGCAACAGCGCTGTTTTACTGCCATCATCTGACTATCATCATCATCATCATCATCATCATCATCATCATAATAATCATCATCATCATCATCATCATCATCATCATCATCATCATCATCATCATCATAATCATCATAATCATCATCATCATCATCATCATCATCATCATCATCATTATCATCATCATCATCATCAGAGGCCGGAATTTTCGTAGCACTTTTGAGCTGTCATAGGGACTTCTCGCCTATCGACTTCCGATATACATAATTTATATCGATAAAACAGGCAGTATTATCAGTAATGAGCGATCTATTCGAGATAACCTTTGGGGTACCAACTTTTTGGAAATTTCAAATAAGAATCAAAATAATAATATTTTATTGTTTCTTATAAATAATCTGTGGATTTTTTATGCCTTTTAAACATCTTTCGAAACAAATTGCAACAAGAATTGCTATCGATTGTTTTTATTGCAAAACTCTATTTTACATTTTCAACTACTCAAAAGTTATCTGAAAGAGATCGCTGTTTAGCGATACGACCGACTGTTGTTTACCTCTACTTTTAATCTTCTTTAATAGGTATGTTGTGTTCTATAATATTTCGATAAAATATGATTTCGGAAGTCGATAAACGAGAAGTCGCTATGACAGCTCAAAATTGCTACGAAAATTCCGGCCTCTGATCATCATCATCATTATTTCAGCTGACTTCTACTGCTGGACATAGGCCTCCCCCAAGGTTTTCCATAAGGACCGGTCCTGCGCCGCTTGAATCCATCGGTTGAAGATCGGTACGAGAATAACCGTATGTGTTTTGTAATGAAATAATAAAAAAATATAAGAGGGTCGAAACGTATCCAAGAGAGGTCATCTATACAACATAAGACGTGGAACGCCGAAGTTTAAACCTGGTACCACTAAAGTTTACCACCTAGTGACATGACATGACATACCCAGTCGGTCTAAAGCTCAGAAAATCACAGTAGAATTAAAATGATCAAAATTTCGTGACTGTCTCTATTTTCGTCACACAAAGAATGTCTAACTGTTGTCATTGAGAGAAAAGAGCTGCCTGACCCTGAGGATGAGCGGGAAATATTAAATCATCCACAGGAAGTACCGACAACAATTGCTTTGACGAGCCAACACTAGTACCTTGGAAAATTCCTTTGTTTCGCTCCGTTTGAAATAAACCAGACTATTGTGAGAGGAAAGTTATTAAATATTAATAGCAGTTACGTGTCTTTTTAAACAATAAAGCCTATTTGCACAGACTGCAAGGTACTTTTAAACATTGGAGAGTAGTGTTTATGAAAATTGTTTCTGTAGGAGTCCCTTAAACGTTTCAGTAAGAAAATCTTCCAACATGATTGTGACCCCTAATAACGGCCCAACCACTTAGGGTGGGTAGATCAAGCGAACGAACAAGAATTCTATGGCATTATCTCTTACATTTACGTTGTAAAAATGAAGACAAAACATGTTCTAGAGCATTCGCTCGTTTGGTCTAAACCCACCCTTAGGATCAAATCTAGCTAAGAACCAGCTTAAGCAAACCAGGTATATAAAAAAAATGGCATAACTTCGTCGAGGTTTTAAAAATGCGTTGGTATTATTGTTTCAACGGAAGCTCACATACATTTTTAAAACAGGAATAGGCTGAAAAATTATGAATATGTAAAGCTACCTAGCTAACTGCAAAGACGGAAAATAAAATTGGTGGGACGCCTTGGAAACGGTTTTTAAAGAGTGGCGAGCAGTTTATTAGTAGGTACTGAATTCTTAGGAGTTAAAATGCGAAACGTAGCATGTAACCTATACTTGTAGTATCACACGTAAAGTTTTGACAATCATAGATTTTGTCTATAGTATCCGTTTTGTAAAAATTGGTGAAAATTGGTGAGCCTGGCGCAAAATGTTACACAATAAAAGGGCCCGATTCACCGCCATAAACAGTATGCAAGCAGATTGTAAACAAAATACTCGTCACAGTTGTACGAAAATACTCGTGGAATGCCGGATATTGCGCCGCAGGATGCGCGTTCAGGTGGCGCACGCGCCGATCGCGCCGCAGTTCAGCTCCGGGCAGCGCGGACGACAGACGCCTTTACCTTGGAGCTCCGTTGCTGAATACGCTATCGATATTAAACACGATACCGAATTTGAACATTGACTTTTTTGTGGTGGGAAGTGGAAATTTGAAGGACGTAATAAGTGGAAATGAAGGTCCTGGTTGGGGATAAAGTGTGTGTTGGGGAGAATGAGCCGACTGTGGAGGCTGATGTGACGAAGAGCAAGGAAGAATTGAACAGGTAGGTCAGGGTACGAGGGCAGATTTCAGAGGTTGGGGAATTTTTATTTTGTTGGGGAATAAGTCATAACAAAGCCTACAACTTAAGGTGACAAACCCCCTGGGTAGTGTTTGTTAAATTGTTTGTTTTTTCTTAAAAATATATTTCACCTGGAAAAAGAAAAGAAAAGAAAAAGAAAAGGAAAAAATTAGTGAGGAGTAGTGAGGACTTTAGGAGTTAATTAATTAAAAGTGCTAAAATCTACAACGACTTTCAAGTGAGTTTATCAATGTACCTAGCTTTGACTTAAAGCTTCCGATCGAACTTCAAAAACTTTTAAGAGAGATTATTTGGTTTCAAAAAATATGATGCGACCTCGCTGAATTCGAATACAATAATCGAATAATACTCGTAACAATGTTTTTTTATTACCCGTTAAACTCAAATAGGTAAGCCGGCATTTAATTTAAATTGCCCTAAAACTACATTAATTTTCTTTGCATTCACTTAGTTATTCTTTTTTTGGTCTAATGCCCTCCTCACGCCAATTTTTTTTTTTAGTTGTCCTTCCTTCGTCTTTTCTAATGGTTTACTGAATAGGTAGAGAATGTCATTGCGCTTTAAGTATGGCACACTGGTACAGAATGCCATGGGGCTATAAGAATACCATTAATTGGTGCAGTTATTCTAAAGCGTAATTTAGTTTAAAAAATAAACAAATCCACTTAACCAGGTGAAATTATCGATTGATTAAAAAAAACAAAACATCGTTTTGGGCAAATCCTGGAGGGCGTTCGCTAGGTCGTTGGCAGTGCGCCAGGGTGACACAACTCTGAGGAATGCGCCGCTGTGTTTACGTCCTGGGATGCCACCGGGATTCAGTTTTTGAGTGGTTACTGGCATTTTAACATTGTAGATTAAAATAAAGCATACTCCATAGGGTTTGAAGTAAGTATAGATGATGTGTTTTAAGTCAGAAGGGCATTCAAATGTTTTGTTTTCGCAGGTCTCATTTCATGGTCTATAATTTTTCCTAAAAATCAAGTTCGTTAAAATTTTATTAAAAGATATTTCTTGGTTTTAACGGCTTTACCAAAAAGGAATTCTATGTCATTTTTTCTCGGCTATTGTTTATATTTTATTACATTGCCGACTTTATAAGCGTTTAAAAATGTGTGCGGGGCTATTATAGAAAATGAAATACTTATCTACAACGATTGCTTAAGAAACAATAACAACTTTTGAAGAATTATGTTTTGTTATGACTGTAAAATCAACCAACTCATTGTAAACAATAGCGATTCAACACACCCGTACTCGTATTGTAAGCAGACGATCCACAGACACAATTGTCTTGTCGAACGGCCCGAGTTACCGACCAGATGCATTTGATCTATTCAGAACTCCTATTCAGTATTCCCTAAGGTTGGTAATGCGTTGTGACACTGCACCATCAAGTGCCTTGAATGCTTTCTTCATGCTATGACTGAGACGTTCACAGACGCTATTCTATTCTACTAATAGATTTCAGAGTTCAACTGTTGCCATGAATTCTGGGTTCTTATGATATTTATTCTGTGATTGTAAATAAAAGGAGAGCCTTTTTGCATTAGCTTTGTCCATCTTGGAGAGTGCAGAAGATAAACTTAGGTGACCGTAAATATTCTATGGGAATCGTGAATAAATTCTCTCTCTAACAGCTTAGAACTTGCTAATTCATCAACTTACTAAACGTTGACTCCTGACCGCATAGCTGAATCCACGTATGATTTCCAGAGGCTGTCCGCTCGGCGTGTCTCGGGTAACATCGCGCGTGTTCGTTTGCGGTGCCCACGCGCTGCCCGGAGCCACGCAGGCGCTCCGGCCGGGGCTGGTGGTGAGTGCGGCGCCCGAGCTGCCCCCACCGCCAGAAGACTGCCCGTGCCACTGTGTGCCGCTTCTGGACACACCGCATTCTGACATGCATCCGTACATGGAGAGGGTTGCTGACCTGATAAATGAGGTAGGTTGCTGCAACCTGGAACAATTTTCTGTAAAATATTTTCACTTAACTTTTTTGCACAGTAATTACTCATATCCGAACAATCTAACGAGATAAAACTCGATGGAGCTGCGTTGAACACAGCGGAAATTTTGTTATAATTATATCTAGTGCTAACTGAAATTCATCAAAAAAGGTTGCGATGTGAAGCAGTGTATATGTAATGATGCAATTTTCGCTTAATGTAATCGGTTTCCTCCAGGTCGTTTCACGGGGAGAAGTGGTGCTGGTCCACTGCGTGGCCGGCGTGTCCAGGTCTGTGACCCTCTGCCTGGCATACCTGGTCAAGTGGGAGAGGATGACCCTGCGCGACGCTTACCATCACATGAAACTAAGACGGTGAGCATCAGACAACCTTGCGAAAAAAGATATAAACTGTATTTTCTATAGCATCTGACGAAACACAGATTAGGGATCAAAATCTAATCTTAATAGCTTTTCTACTATCCCACGGCTGGGCCAAGGCCTTCTTACCCATTTCTCCAGTCATTTTTTGTTTTGCCAGTCTGGATTTAATTTATCCAAATCATCCCGTCATCTTCTTTTGGGTCAGCCTCTACTCTGGCTGCTGTTATTAGTTTTTAGGGATCCAAACGGTCGTAATCTCGCTGTCGTCCGAACACGGCAGGATAAGTGGCGTCGATTTTGTGAAGTGGATTTTTATGTAGATGACAGGGTGCTGTGTTGAAAAGTCTTGATTAGTCCTATGTCGTTAATCTGCAGTGCCGATAAGCAGTAGTTTTATTATGCAGAAATTGTGCCATGCAGTCATAAGTTACTTAAAAAAATTGGTTTGATTATCAGACTGAACCAAGAAAATCAAAATCGCTAAGAAAAGTTTTCGTTTGTTCTTAACTTCTTCTTAACTTGTTTCAGACCCCAAATCCGACCGAACACTGGTTTCTTCAAGCAACTTATCAAGTTTGAAGAGAGGCTCTTCGGCGCCGCATCAGTGAAGATGGTATACTGCGAAGCCATCGATAAGGAGATCCCAGACGTGTATGAACCAGACTACCGTGGCATGACGTGGTTCCGTAAGCGATATGGACCCATAGAGAAGTGCTGAAAGGAGCAGATGAATGAATGGAAGGGTGAAAGAGATTAGTAGCCTTGAAAGAGCCCGAACAACAGATGATAATAATGACATAAGACTGAATGAATAAATGGTTTTGAATGTGTTAGAACTTTGTAAGACTGGCGAAGTCAGCGTGGGATAGCTAATGATGAAATGATAAGTAATCATAATAATAAGATAACTGTGTCAATGATAGTTAAAATGATATAAGTTACGTTTTTAAATATGGAATCGTTTAAGATCCAATATAAAACATGTTCGTGATTAAGCTTCTAGAAGATAGCAACTAAGGCAATGTGATAAAATAACTGTAATGTTATTAAGATAAGGTTATTATTTATTTGTGTTTAAATTATTGGGACCAAAATAAATAAGCAATGAATTTTCTATTGTTTTTAATTCAGCAGTTATTCCAAGTTTCGAGCACCATTATTTAAAAAGATCATCATCTATTCCAAACATGCGTTTACGCAACCACCATACGTGCGTCAATCCACAACGATAATTGCTCCAAATCATCCATTAACACCCATGATTCTCCCGAAGTATTACCTAATTGCGCATAGTGTAGTAATGAGTCACGAGTGGTTGGCCCCGTGGCATTGAGCTGCGCAGAAATAGCTGCGCGCTGAATACCTGCGCGCGCGCTTCCTCGTGCGCTGCCGCCAAATCACCGGGGGGTGGGAGAAATGCACGGATGTCACCTGTGTCACACTCCCACTTTACCAAAATCCAATTGAACAACAGTTGACAGTAGTATTATTTAACTATTTATAAATGAAGGTTTGCGGCCACAGTCAAAGTCAATTAAAACGATTAACGATTTTCCATACAGTCTAAAGAAAGGTTTTTAAGTACAGCAGTTTGTCTCTAGACTCTCAAGTCTACTACCGCTGCTCTGCACATTCGCTCAAGCTAACAGCATATCACAATCGTTACGCTGATATATTTGCATTGTTGTGTCCAGCTGTGGGAGAGAGACAGTTGGGGAAATGACTAGCATAGAGAGATTCCATTTTAGACTTAAGGTTGTTAAGTAATTTCAAATGTTGGAATTGCAAGTATCCATGGACCTTAGGAGCTGAAGTGGCAGTGGGCTGGTCACATATGTCGAAAAACTGATGATCGTAGAGCCAGATTGGTTTTGATGTGGAGACCACGCACGGGCAAGCGTGTGGGTAGGCCGCCAGCTAGATGGACGGATGACGTGAGGTTTGCTGGGAGCGGTTAGATGAGGAAGGCCCAGGATCGACCCAATTGGCGAGCCATGTTAGGGGCCTTTGTCCAGCAGTGGACTGCTATAGGCTGATGATGATGATGATGATGATGATGATGATGATGATGATGATGATGATGATGATGATGAACCTTAGAGAAAACTTACTGGTTGCCTGTCTCCTCGTTTGCTTTCTCCATGCTTTAAAAAAGCTGGTATGATCATAATCCTTAATTGTTGAGACACTATAGGACCAATAATAAATGTCGAGGTACTTCCTTTTTAGTGTCTGACGCTGTCATAATGACAAAGTTTTATGGTGGCTCAACCATTAAAATCCATGATGGTATGTCGAGGAACTCGATGACGAAGTCAAAAAGCATTATAGTGATTCATCAGAGAATACTTGATGGAAATAGAAAGCTATAAATAGTATTTCACGTATACAAAGACATAAAACACTCAGTCTCCAGTTGGTGCCAGTGACCAACAGCGAACGGCTGGTATAATAAAACTTTGAGGTATTTTTTAAACATCTTTCACGTAGGAGTTGTTGTGTAAAAAACAAGAACCTCGAACTGGTGATACGAATATCTGTTGTAAAATTGGTGTAGAGTTAATTAATTATGTTATATTTATGAGCCTAATTTAGGCCACCGAACTCAGAAGTTAATTGGTTTGGCGGTGGGTTCTTTTTTGTTCAGGGTTCAATGTACAATATTTTTAGTACCCGTACAATGTACTTGGTACATGAATACTTTTTTATCAGTGAAAGACACAGGACGATTTTTAGGAGTAGGTAACTAAATTACTCATAACTAAATACTTATAGAGATCTGTTATTTAATTTCAACGAACCTATTTTCATTTCGGCGAAAGACATTTCTCGGTGCATGAGTTTTTTTTTTTGGCAGTCACCAGTCTAATCTAAACTAACCTACGTAATTGTTTAAGTTAACCTGAAAACATCATGGTTTCAGCAGAAAATACCGTTCGATGAAATGAAATTCGATGAAATGATACAATGTATGAAGAGAAATTCGATAAAATGATAGGTTACCCTATGTAATACTTAGAGCCTGTTGTTTGATCAGTAGTTAAACTAATCGTTAAAAAGCGTAACTAATGGTTAAATCTCAAGGAAATGTGTCAAATTCACGTTTCCTTTTTCGAATTTTATTTTAAAAATTAGTTGAGTTAATTACTGATCAAACAACGGCCCCTTAGCTCACCACACCTGAGTCAAAAAGTCAAAACTAAAGGTTATTCATCTAAATTTGAAGTTGGCCGACAGCCAACTCCAATCGCCTTTTACAAGTCTACCTTTTGACGGCTTGTTGCGAATACAGAAATAAAAATTGGCAATAATAACTCGCACACATTACTAAAACAATACTCTCTTATGGCGTTTGTAATAAAGTATAAATTAGCGAGTAATGTTGTGCCGATTGTTTTTGACGGGCGGACTAAGGTTCGCGAAGCGTGACTTGGCATTGGCACAGCATTCAAGTTCAATGTTTTCGCTAATTACTGCCACCTCAGAGACGTAATTGGCTGGCATCAGTGTTTTTACAAACGTTAAATAAGACATTAACTTTTAACATCGCTCGTAGTCAAAGAACAAATGGCCGGAGGGTGGAAAAAGTTGCGTCAGCGTAGTGGATTAGGGGTTCTAGAAAGGATAAAGGTATTCGTACAATAACTCTGTCAAAATATATGGAATTGACATAAACATTAATTAAATGCAAAAATGAATACAACTCTGCATCAAGTCATGATTTACTGTCATTAGGTACAAATGGAAAATCGACAATTTGAAATTATACGTCAGATCAGAAAATGACCATTTGAAATACAACAAAAAGGATTTTTTTCCATCCTGAACAACGTCTAAAATGGGATCATTTCCCATGGTAAAAATATCGAAAAAAATGTGTCTATTTGTATTTACGTACACTCAGAAATATGACCGATTTTAATACGTCCTACCTGAAATATGTACAATTTATAGTATATTTATATGGTCTTAATTCATATTAGACTACATTCACTTCTACGTATTTGGTTATAGATACTTTTCAGCACAATTACATTTTGACTAAATTCACTTTGGATACTATTACTTTTGACCCAACTTCAGAATGGTTATTTCACGTGGACGATTTTCCATTTGTACCTAATGATGACAGTAAATCGAAATCATGAAGGTAAGGATCACCCGGCTCAGATGGCACGAAACCGATGGAAGCGAGCGGCGCAGGACCTGTCCTTGTGGTAAATCTTTAAGAGGCCTATTTCCAGCAGTGATCGTCTGATCGTATATCGGCTAAAATGATGATGAACTCAAATCAAGCCACGACGCTGCTGATCTTCTGGGGATCAATCGATCCCATGCCAGGTGTCCAAATTAATTAATTCATATTTTTTTGTAAGAAAGAAATCCCACTAGTTGTAATGATTTTGAATTACTTTCGATCCCTCTACTAAAATGGCAATGCGTAATAAAATAACGTAACAGCTGGCTGCGCAGCGTCCGCCCACGGGTAAAGTTATCTTTTGTTAATGCGTTATTTGTAATGGATAAAAAACCTGGACGTTCTCAAGACGTGAGATCATCGCAGAACGCTTTCAGTAATTGATTTCTCATCTTATGTATTAATATCACTGATAGAGCGCTCATAACTTTGTTATGTACTCTATAATAATACTAATACGTCTTTATTCAAAGAACTTGTTTAAAACGTATAACTATGTACTTAACAAAAACAAAAGAAACTTAATAACTAACATGCCTGAACTAGGTAAGACTAAAATAAAATAATGAAATGCGAAATATACAACGCAAATTGCAAGGTAAACGTAATCTATACAAATCTAAAACAAAACCTTTCGTTTTGGGCTATATCCTATTCGGATCTCCTACTATATGGAGCAGTCGGGAAAATAGATTTTGAAAATTAATCAAGTATTTTTATCTTCTTTGAGTTTAGCATCTCTTTTAACAAAAAGGTTTAAAACAGTTCGTTGACACAAGAACTTTTCCTTTCTTTATTTTCCAACTTTCATCTCATATGAAACACGTTTGCCATTAAATTTTACAGCCGGGTGATTTTTAAATTACAAAATCTTCTTCCAAATGTATTTTTATTTCCAGAAATAATTAGAGGCCGTTGTTTTGCCAAAGTATTACTTTGTTGGCAATACCACTGTATTCCCAGACGGTGCCCAACCTTGGCTTGGCCGAACACTTCGCCAAATAAACGTTTGCATTAACGTCTTCATTAGGCTTTGGCAACACGTGAAGAGTATTTTTGTTCTAAGGATTCTAGAAACAAAGTTATTTTAAGGATTGTTGATGTATCTCAGGATGTTGGGAGGTATATTTCCTTTCGATTCACAAGTGGGTCGAGGAATTAATTAACAATTAACATGGACAGAATTAGTAATTTTGTAGAACTAGACTTTGCAGCTCTCTGGTTCTTTTTTGTGGTTCTCTAGTCGCAAAGCTAATTTTGTGGACGTTAGTCCGTATTTTAGCGGATTTCTAACATCTAATATACAGAGTGTAAGATAAAATTCTCGTGTCACAGTGTTGTAACAAAACTTTCCGATTCTCCTATGAAATTTTGCGACCGATTCTTATGGAATTTCGTGTGTATATTCAGTAGGTCTGAGAATAGGACGTTAAGTATATATCACAACGAATCTTTGAAAAAAAAAATACTACCTGGCGGCGCCTGGCGCGGACAGCTATATACTTATATACCTAAGCATTAAAACGCCGAATCGCAGAACTCAATAAATCTGTATGAATTGGATATTTGTTCTACCAGTAGCGCCTATATTGATCAAGTTTTCGACTTAGTGGTGCAGCCGTTCTGCCAGTCTGCTACGTACCATGTCAACGGAAATGTTGAGATTTTTTCATGTCATTGTACTACCTAGTAGACTTGATAGCAATATTTTTACTAGCACCGAAACTTATATTTTGTACAAAGGACTGATGCTAGCATAATATTATTATCGTCAAGATCTACAATAACCAGTATAATAGTAACTATCTGTTGGCTTTTACCTTGAATCCAGGTTTAAATTGAGGAAACCGAATTCCATTCCAGTTACATTTCGACATTGAGTTTTATGAGCACCACAAACCTTTTGAATGATGTGTGTATATTTACCCGGCCTTGCGAATACACTCGAAACTTTCGCATAACTTGCAAATTCCTGTTTATTTTCGAACTCGCATTCTTTCCCAGTGACCTTTCAGGCTATGTCATATTTAATTTATAACTGCGAAGCGACGACGACAAGGACATTAGGCGATAAAATTCAAGGGCAAAACACTTTATTCAAATTAAGAGTTCCTTTGTTTGAAGGTTAAATGCCTTTAATTTTTAAAAATAGTTACACTTTTGGCACGTTTTGTATACAATATCGGAGTACCCGCATCGTGATTTGCGATGTGTTGCAACTAATGGCTAGTAAGTACTTGCTATCCTTTTTTTAAACATTCTGAAATGTTAAATTGTTTTTAGTCAAGGACCCACTTAAGGTCATGGCGTTATAATTTATAACCTCAAAATAAGCCTTTTTGGCTAAAACAGCAATTTTAAATGAAAAAAAAAAACAATTACAGACAATACTTTGGACAAGTGATGTTCAAAAATGTTTACTTTTTTACGATAAAAAAGCTGTTTGACTAAAAGTTATTTATTTTGGGGTTAGGAAGTTATTTACAATATAAGACAAGTAAGAATGAACACGGTATAAGAACTCTTGCATCACCGGAGATGACTTTGGTATGCAGTGGGTTGCGAATACGAATTATTCGGTAGAAAAGGAAGTACAGAGTAGGGAAGTACCTGCCTACTTTAAAAGTTGCTGTACTATTCTACTGCTTGAAATGCGTTGACAACCCTGATGACTAAGATGAAGTGCTTTCTGTAGGTGAACAATATTATAATTTATCGTAACCCTTCCTATTTCTCCTTTTTCTTTATATCAGTTACAATTCACAAAAGCGTTCACAAGAGTCTGTAATGGTTCTGCTCGAAGGGTCGCCGTGTCGCGTCTCCCGGCATTCCCGCTCGCATACCGCGCTATTAATACCCCGTCTGCTGGTTGGTGTCAGCATTCCCCAGCACTACATCATGCTCGCATTCCACTACGGAAGAACTGAGACGAGAAAGTGAGAGAAATTTCGATTGGGTGAGTAACAAATGCAACTAATGTTTGATTGATGTAGATGCTTGGCGTTATAAATGTGATTCTTTAACAACTGTTTTGGGTTTTTATGTTGGGGTACAGAGAATTTAAGAATATAGGAAAGTTTTTGCTTAGCAGCAGCGGACCGATTTTTGCGAAATCGAGCGCTCGAAAGTAATATAAGTCGCATGCGAAGCAAAAATTACGAATTTACCATTTGTTGAAATAATCTAGTGTTTGATTCACAGAATCAACTCGCAGCAAGCATTCATTGCTAAATAAATAGATGAGCCTCAACTACATTAATATTACAGTTTGATCAGTATCATGAGGTGTAAATGTAAATGTTTTGGTTGTACACGGAAAAAAGTACCATACAATTACTCCGGAAATAGAAAACAGAAACACAAAAACAACAATAAAATAAAATAGAATGTCTCAATGTATTAAACAATCAAAAACATGTGCAATGACTCATAACATGTTTCCAGTGTCCACACAAAACGATCAGGCATACCTAATTCAGAATTCAAGATCAGTAGTTGCTATCACGCAGCAGAGCCAGCCGCTCGTAAACAGGAGACAGAAATCCGCTGTTCAAATATAAAATGAGTGCGCACCTGCAATCCGTAAGCACCGGGTGCGCAGCTTTACCATAGTATAAATAGAAAAGTAGTTTGCCTTCGACCCTTTAGAAGTTTCTGTTCGCGGCCCCGACTAAACCGGCTTGTTGCGTCTTGTTGTATTAAGTGGCGCGTACGGTCGAGCCGTGCACACACACAAGCCACGCGATATACCTTACCTACTACTAAGACTACTCACTACTGTTTATACTGTGGCTTTATGAAACCGTTTATTGCGGCGGTATTTCCGAAACGCAACGACGGACGTGGGGACCTTTCAAGAGTGGATCGTACTCTTTTTTTGAAGGACTGCAACGCATCTGCGAACCCAGTGTTGCAGGTGTTTATAGGCGGCGGTGACAATTTCCATCAGGTAATCAGGTGGCAAGATTACTATCTTCTAGCATGAAAAAAGAAGAACCAGAGTGAACGTGTAAGCAGTAGCGGTCATTTTCGAGAACATTATCTTTATGTAAATTTTTAGGATGGACGTATGCTGTCGGACGGTCGCGTCGAGCGCTTATGAAAATTCGTTCGTTTTCGAAAATAGTTTACGCTAGCTGTCGTCGTTTACAATAGTAAACGATAATGTGTATGAACTGACGTTATTTTATATATTTTGTATATTTTGTGATACTCTTGCTTTGTCCAAAAATGAGTCATACTGAACAAAGCAAACAATATTGTAAAGGCAATTTTGAATGTCAATCCTCTTATTGCTGATGCTGGCGCTATCGGGGTTGGCGTGGACCTTGCTTATCCTCAAAAAGGAGAGGAAAATTAATTTAAACCATATTTTAACTGAAATAAAATTATTTTTTCTTTGTTTTAAAATTAATTGTAGCATTTTAGATTAAAAGGTAACTGAACTTTATTTTGTTGCTGGTAGATTCCAATTCCCATTCACAAAAATCTCACTGTTTGTGGTATGGTAGACCTCAGGAGGTTATGGAAGCGGCAGCCCTAGCGCTGGCGCGCGTCCAAAATGACACCGTTCCGCGGAATGTGCTGTTTATATCGACTTCGCCCAGATATTCTTATATTGCACGTTGATATGTTAATGGTGATGTCGAAATTAGAGAAAGTGTTGGCGGGCCTTTTTTGGGTTTAAATTGGCTGGTGGTGTCATGAAGTTTTTGAAACAAACTCAAACAAAGACACATTGTTGTTTTGGTCTCTTCTATTGTTTGGAAGGGCAATAGTGAACGTATTTTCAATTTTATATTTTATATCGAGGACAAAAGAAGCAGTCTATAATTGAGTAGAGATGTCTAGTTGGAGGTATTAATTGATAGTAGTTTAAGCAATGTCACATAATCAAGGCTCTTATGAATGATATAAGTGCTGAAGTTAGGACCGAGGGAAACCAAATGAGCTAATAATAGACATGAATATGATAAGAGTAGAGAGAATATCAGATACAAAACACTTTCTTTTCGTGCAATAAAGACACACTTATTATCTTAATAAAATAAAGAGTTTACTTGCTTAATATCAAAAGCTTCGTTCGTTATTGTTTAGTACCAGTACCAACTTTAACTGACCAGCGGTGGACAAATGTTGATAAGGCATTCGTCACTCTCGCACTTACATACTGGTCAGAAAGAGACTGATGTTTTATCCACGTTTATCCACATCGATATAAACACGGCCAAAATGGGCTTGCTGTTTAAAGCACTTGAGGGACGCTTTCCTAATTTATGTTTCAAGATTGTATCATAGGCATTTAGAACTTATCTATCTTCGACCATTGCCAGTTGTTTGTGCAAACCTGATTGATTACCTACGCCGTTGAAACAGCGTTTCCTCCAGAACACGTATCTGTCTGTAGCACTAACATCACTCTAAGCCGTTCACTTTTGAACCTTATGCCGCTATCTTAAGGTTGTTAAGTATGTCGCTGGCTGGTTACTAATTAATGATCAAAATACTGCTAGACTTGAGCTGGCGGTCTGAGTGATCACTCGGTTGTATAAACCGCACATTCTTTACTAATATTGGCGCTAGTCTGCAGAATTTTAGGAATTTTATCATAAACATTTCTCTGTGCTTTTGCTTGTCGAAGCACGATTATGCAGTATTTATAACCGTTCTATTAACCTTGTGGTTGCAATGTTTAATTAAGAAGTTGCAGTTGTAGGTTCACTATCAACGAAATTCTGGGGTCCTAGTGAAAAAGGGTGTAAGTCATGTGCATGCATGCACTGCATTTGTTTTGAGTTCTATTGCATAATATGTCTTGGATTTGTGTTTGCTTACGTACCCTAGTGGTATGTTGTTATGTACTACAAGACGCGTTTCATCTAGTTAGTAGTGATCCTCCCTATGAAGCGAGAGGTCTCGTGTTCGATTTCCAGGAAACGATGCATATGTGAGTAATAAGCGTGTATTTATTCATGCACTAGTATTATTGCTGACTTGTTCCACCGCTACAAAACTATCCCAAAATTAAATATTATCAAGTCTTCATATTAAATAATTATATTTATGCTAAAACAGTTTTCATGCCTCAACATTTAAAGTCACAGGGCAATCTGGGCATACAAACAGTCAAACAGAGAATTCAAATTCAAATAATTTATTTGTTGAAAGTAGGTAAACCAGATGTTACATTTTAATATTATGTACCACTACATCCCGCCCAGAGGCATACAAATATCTTATAAGTTTAACATGCGTCATAAATAGAACATTAATCTAATTTGTCAATTGGTTTCGCGTAAATATTTTTGCACATGTAGTAGGCCTTATCTTATATACTAAAAAATTCAAAAGTAGTTTTCTAAAATCATTTATACATTCAGTCATCAATATTTAAGTTGGAATTTTATAAAATATTTTAGGTGCCATTCCATAAACGCTTTTAGCGAGTAATGCTGTTTTAAACGATCACGTGTTAATCTTGCCGCGTTGGCGTATACTGTTGAAAACACAGAACAGAAAAAACAGTAGAAGTGTCATGTGGGCGTGTAACGTGTGGCATAGTTATGCGGAGTTCCGCATAACCTACCATACTTTTGCCGCGATCGCTTATTTCGATATTTCGATATTTCTAAAATAGGAAATAAATCCAGAAGCATACTTACCTTATTGTGCTATTTTGGAGTGTAAAACCGATAGCTGCACCAAAAACATTATCCATGGTGGCGTGTTGTTTTTATGATAGTTTGAGTATTGGCAACAACAGGTCTGATACTAAGCGAAGCTCATGCCACCTCCACTGTTTTTTCTATTCCGTAGTTGAAAACGGGGAACTGGCTCTTGTTACACTTCACATAGTTTGTAATTTCACAGATGTACAGACATGGTAGGGTTAGTATTCGTAACTAAATAACTAAAATAGAATAGAAATGCGCTCCTAGATAATTTTCCGTATTTTCTCGTCTTTCCCAATCAAGTTTGATTCAGTACCATTATAGAAATCGCCGCTGAAGTAAACAAATGCCCTGTGCCGCATTCCGACCCACTTACAAAGATGTCACAAGAGTCAGCTATGCCCTGAATGCCACATTCCCGAAGGCCACAGAGCGATATGGGACACTTCGAGATCATGGGACAATTCAGTGGAAAATTCCGGATCTTGGTTTGGTTGGGAGGAGCTTGAACTCTCTTGAGCTTGGTAAGTTTTATCATAATCAGGGCCCGTAATTTCCATGCCGATAACATCAATTTGACGTCACGCTCCATATAGGGTGATCCCAAATAGTTTTATTGTAAATTATTAATCATTAGTTGTCAATCATTTTAATCATGTACTAATAATGACTTCAAAAGTACTCTATTTACACGTGGAATAAATAATACCTACTTGATACGTGAAACGTAAATAAAACTATTTGATTTGTTTTTATACATACATTTTATTAAATGGTATTGTTAATAACACATTACAATAATTACGTAGAAAACAGAATTCCTCTCTAACGTAAAGCACGCCATCCTTCTTGCATTAATTCCCGTGCAAAGAAAATCTAAGTCATCTTCGCGTTCATACGTAATGCAATATTCATAAAAATCCTTTTGTTTTGTAATCGTATTTTTGTTTGTTGTGTCACACATTTAGTTAATAATTATTATCTGCAGAGGTTGTTAAATGATTAATTAAAATAGCTTCGAAAGTAAGATGACAAAGTGGAATAGAGACTGGGTTCGGTTTCACGCTATAGTAATGATCTTGAATTGCAAAGCATTCATGGATCTTGCGCAAGCACAATAAAGTGGTTTGAAGGACGCTTTGTAACCACAAGGGCTTTGTGTAACTTGGGTGTCATGTTCAGTACATGACGTGGATCTACGCATATATACCAAACGTATCCACAATCTACCCATGTTCAGTAAAACCAGAAAATTAATTATATCTGGCTAATTTTTTTGCTTGTCACAAGTCTAACCTAACCTACGTAATTAATGTTTAAAATACCCTGCAAACATCATGGTCTCAGCAAAAAATAGCTTTCGATGAAATGAAATTCGATAAAATGATACAATTGATGAAGTTAAATTCGATAAAACCAGAGATTGTGACAGTGATAGACAATAGGTAGATAGAAATAAATAAAAACACGATAATTAAAACCAATTGCACAAAATAAACCTAAATGAGCGACGTTTGAATTAAAATACGATAGCAATTTAATGTGTGTCACGGCTAGGTATTAGGATTCCACTACCCTGGTCAGTATCGCGCTTTGACCTTAATTCGACTTGAGAGTGTAAACAGGACGGAGAAGGTCGGGGGAGTGGGATGGCCACGGCACTACGGCAATGCGGCTGCGATGTCCTCACGACTACGTCACGATTGTGAATAAAAAAACATTGGGCTAATTTATTAATTTCCAGGTCTTATCTGACAGATTTAACTCTGTTCCTTTGTTTCAAATGACTGATTAAACAAGAATAATAATTTTAACAGACCGATATTTTTATCTGGGGATTGAATAAATTTGCCCTTAATGTTTCAGCTATCAGATTCAGTTTTCGGGGATTCTGAGTTGTTATTGTTCTTGTTTTTTGTGGAATTCCAGCAAGAAAATAAGCCTAGAAGTCAAATGATTTACTTTGCCATTGGAACCCCTTGTAGCCGGGATATTGATAGGATTGGATATTAAAATACTAAAATTAAACAAGTAGATATTTATGTATCTAGTAGAAAAAAACTAGGTTTTAAAAATCCGAGCAAACTATAAATACTTACATACGTTTCAATAGGTTATTTGTTTTTGCGGATGATACGGAGAATAAGGTTCTTGAAATTCAAAACAGATAAGCATTATACCACAATTTTATCCTGATAAGTGATTATGAAACCAACGAAGAATTGAGCTTACTTAGACTTAACTTATAAAAGTCCTTAGCGTGGCTAGCACAAGTTGCCCGCGACTTGGTTGTCGCTCGGATCCCCTTTTCTATCTAGTCAGTAACGATAGAGACACACTAAGCAACAAGCGAGAAAATACAACTTGTGCTACGCATGCAGTTTCACTTTGATTTATTTATTTTTTGTTTTGCCGTATCGTAACGGTGTCGTGTCGTCAGTTGTAAGCCGGCCCTTGGCTTCAGCTGGATTTATTACCTGCGCATGAGCCGGCCAATTGCTCTCGTTACTTTCAAACACTTTTCATCACGTGAAAGGAATGTATATAAAAAGTTTATGGTCGCGGTTCTGTATACACGTGTTAGCGGTGAGATGTTTCCGACGCTGCTTGTTAACACTCATTGCCGAAAAACAAGATATTGGCTTCATTTTCTTCAATCTGGCATATAATGTTTTATTTCGTATTTTTATCTATTTAGATTCAATTTAATTTATGGAGACATTATTATCGATTGTTTTAGTGCGTACAAAGATAACTTAATTAAGCATTAGGTACTACTTCATTTTTCACTATTTTTTTAATATTTCACGATTTTATAATTGTACTTTAACCCCTTATTCATTAATTAGTTAGATAAAAATATTTGTCGCTTGGCTTGGCAGAAGAAAGGCAAATCTGGATAACATGTCATAACTTTTAAGTTATTTTAATTATCAAGTGTACTGTTAAGCACGCGCAGGCGTCACCAGTTTTGGCGACACTATTCGTCATTATTAAACACTTATGTATGCAACGGTACACAATAATGCTCTTAAGATACTTGCGCCCGTTACAAGAATGTTCGAGATCTATTGTCTCGCGTTCAAACTTTGGAACTCGAGTCTTAAAAGGCTTCATTATGTGACAGTTGCATAAAGTACCTAACTATGATCAAATTTCAGGTATACTTAATCTTAAAACATTTTGAGAATTAACAATAGTCACATTAGCCAGAACACAATTTCGAAGCAATACCCATCATCAAAGACCCACGTAAACCATGTTTCTCACTCACGTCAAAACGACCGAGTGTAAACAAACCCAGGCGTCGCCGCATTTAGCGCGAATCAAAGGGTAAATTCCTGCAGTTTTGGCGCCACGATGCGTAAACAGTGTATTAATATGAATAATAAAGAACCGTTACGTCGTCCACGTTTGTTTTTGAATTCTGAAGATTGTGAGTTTATGTTTAGGTTGAGGAATGGTGAGTCAACTAGGTGAGCAATGGGTAAAGGGATCTCTTTGGTATTATTTTCTTGAACAACTCTCTTTTTAACTCGTTGACGAGTAACCGGCAAAACACAGTTGCCGCGCCCACTCGTAGGCACGAAACGCAGAGCAAGGCATGTACTGCTTTGGATGAACGAGGACGGAATAACTTAGAGTCAAAGGATAATAATTCCGGTAATTAAGTTACGTTAAATAAGGAATTATTTAAAAAAATATTTTAGTGGTTTAGAGAAAGCAAACGAACTCACAGGCCACTTTACGGTGTGATATGTCCCCTTGAAATACCGATAGTAAACATTTCATCGAATGTGTCATTTCACCGAATTTCATTTCATCAAAAGCTAATTTCTGCTGAAACCTTAAATTTTTCAGGTTATCTTAAGCATTCGTTATGTAGTAGGTTAGGTCAGATTTGTGACCACAAAAAAAATAAAGCACGTGGAAATGCCTGCCAATGAAATGAAAATTCGGCGAAGTGATTAATTATTATGTCCTCCTAAAGATTAAACGAATTTAAGGATTTAAAGGAGGAGGAGGAAGAGGGGATCATAATATGACCTCTCTTTTTCAGATATTTTCTCATGATTTTTTGACTATTTCATGAAGATATCGAAATACAGGATTTAAATACAGCATGCTCTTTGTTAGACCAATTTTCAATTTAGTATCTTGCCCGTTTTAGAGAAGACGCAAAAAGCATTTATTAAAGGCTGTAATTTAATAATCACTTTTAGTCTGCTCTATCATAAAGTTATGGAAACCTAGCGACACCAAATATTAAAATCCGTCACGTCATTTAGGCTGGAGAGCGTGCCACAGAAATAAACATACAGTCAAGGACTTTTATTGTTATGCCACTATGGAACCCTGTCGCATAACGTTAATCATTAATTTTGGCGTAATTTCTCTCATGTGGTTTGACGCTGTCATTATGGCAGGGTTTCATAGTGGCATAACAATTAAAGTCCTTGACTTACTCGATAAACATAACTTTACGTACGCAGTCGGGTAAAAAAACAAGCAAATCACTCCAAAATAACGCAGGAAAAGCTAGTTGTTATTTCAGGCTGTTCAGCCGATTGCGTAAGACCCCGTCAAGCGTACGAGTCGTGTGACACAACAGTTCAGTGAATGCGAAACATTTGTTGTCTGTCATCGGCGCATACGCACGTGCGCTGGAGTTGTATGAATAATGAGTTTATTTTGCTATTAATGTACGCGTAAACGTGAGAAGTCCGAGATGGTTTGGATATTGGATGACTGAAAAATGTCTATGATTGCTCCCACGGTCCATCTACCTGGAACCATTACGCACGCACGCACCTGCACACACACACACACACAAACACATAAAGTACAATACTTAATAGATATATAAGTAACAAAATATGTATATAAATAGATTTTTGTACTGAGTACTAACAAGTTATCCATAAGGATTTTTTTTTATACTTAAAACACACACACACACACACACACACAAACACATAAAGTACAATACTTAATAGATATATAAGTAACAAAATATGTATATAAATAGATTTTTGTACTGAGTACTAACAACTTATCCATAAGGATTTTTTTTATACTTAAAAAGAGGTAGCCAACTACTTTAATTACTATGTCCTTATGAAAATTCAATAAATTATTTGATTGGATTAAACCCTGCGTTGAATGATAACTGTATGGTAAGTACTTATTATTTAATTTAGAAAAATGGGTCTATATCGGAATCCATAATATCGTATGTCCTAATCGTCATTTGTCCTAATTCATCGTTTGTCCTAAAAGCCATTTCCGCATTTCCGGTATTTTTGGAAAGCTTAAAAGTTGTCTGGAGACCAGTTTAGGACAAACGATAAATTAGGACAAACAATATTATGGATCACGAATGACACCCTAAAAAAATGTATGTGAAAATCACCAAACCTAATACCAAGACCTAACATATAACAATGAGTTATTATTATTACGTGTATGTATAAATTCAAAACAAAAAAAATTGCATCGGTAAGCGACGCGAATTGGAATATAGGACGACGATTATGCCACCGTGGCACATTCGACATCAAAACTAGTCCGTGTATTTACTGGGTTCTGTACAAATGTGCAGCTATTCGTAACCAAGGATAACCACGGCGGTAGTTAACCCAGTTTCCCGTGGCTAGTTTTATTAGGGCTTTTGTCATCGTGGAGCGTCGTCTGCGAATTCTAGGTAATTTATATTATAAACTGTATGTCGGCCTAGAAACCAGGCGTAATATATGGCTGACAATATTGTAACGTAATGATTTGGGTTCCGTGTCGTTGGCTGCATTAGTATTAAATTTTGGAGTGAAATCCCGCCTCAAATATACTAAATATTAGAGTTTTGTATGACCTCATTTTGTCGTGTCTTGAGATGGGCATCTACTACGACCATTAGAGTGAAGTTTCAGGTATCCACAAAATTAAGTTCATATTGATAATCTAGGTAGAGGAATATTTTTTGGTGGACTGTATGATTATTATAAAAGCTTTTATAATATGTCATAATCTTAAACCAATGAAACCTTGAAGTGTTCCAAGTGCTCCAAAATAATGCAATTTTGATTCCTTCTAAATTCTTTGACGTCATCTGAATAGCAATGTTATTTCATAATATATGTATTATAATTATATATTAATGTATTAACGTTTCTAAAGTCTAGACACATCGCCTGAAAAGTGAGGTTTATGTTGTGACACAATACTATTTTGACTGAATTGGGATATTTGGGATACACCTGGATAAAATAATATTCAATTGTACACATTCATTTTTCGGATAGAAAGAAGTCGACGGAACCGTGCATATTGAATGATACTCACACTTAACCGTCTTTTTATATCAACATGACGTATCGATTGACCCAATTCTTAACAAACAAGTCGAAAAATAAACAGCCCTGATTCTGTTTTTGCAAAATAAATAACATTTATTAAGAGCTCTTGTATGATATACGCTTGAAATACGTACCGCGATTTTTCGGCTGAAAGTGGTTGGGTTTATTTGTTGAATTTCTCAGAAAGTGATAGTATCAAACGGGCAAAAAAAATAAGGAAAATATGACGCATTAGGTTACGCGTTAGGTCAATTTTTCTCTCAATAAAAGGTAAAAATCCTTGTAAACTCTGGAAATACAGTGTTATTTTTATCTTTTCTGGTGGTAGGATTTTGTGCAGGGTCTGTCCAAAGCGTTACCACCAATCAGCAGTGTTCGCAATGTGGGGTTATAGCTTTCGGAGAAATGACTAGCAAAGAGGCATTCCATCTTAGACCCGCCATACACGGACTGCTGTAAGCAGCGGGAACCGACTGCACTTCGTTGCTATTGGTCGGTTTGCACTTTCTAGAGCATTGAAACTGCAAATCGACCAATAGAAACGAAGTGCAGTCGGTTTCCGACTGCTTAAAGCAGTCCGTGTATGGCGGGTCTAAGGCCTCAGTCTTGGCAACGCTATTGCAGTCTTAGGATTGCATTTTTGCGATTGCAAATTTTTGTGGATCTCAGATCCCACTTAGGTACCATAAGGTGGCTTGTGTGTTCCTTTATTTTCTCCAAGATATAATGAAACATTTTATACAGCGTGTATTCGTGACTTTCTTGGCGTAAAATTTGCATTTAATTTTGGCCATTTGCTTCCAGGTGTTAATATTTGTATTTAACTTATTTTTCATACGACATTCTATTTCTTTGGAAGAGTTAGCTATCTCAGTCAGCTTTATCTATCGTCAAGCAAATTGAGAAAGCAAGATAGGGACGAATTTATACGACGAAATACGATGTGCTTTGATAATTCACTAAATCCTTATTCAAAATAAGAAAACAAGCAAGCGGGTTACCTGAGACATAGTTATCACCGCGCCCTGTGAACACCTCTGCCGTCCTACAAAAGAAGGCGGATAACTTCAATGTAGTAATCGAACCATTCTATACTCTACTAGAGGACGCCCGCGACTTCGTACGCGTAGAATTAGTTTCCCGCTACTTTCCCCATTTCTTCCCGTTGGGGGTCGATTTTCGGAAAATCCTTTCTTAGTGCTCACTTACATCATGAAAGGAACCCATGTACCAAATTTCAAGTTTCTAGGTACAGTAGTTTCGGCTGTGCGTTGATATGTCAGTCAGTCAGTTTAGCCTTTTATATATATAGATTTAATGGTATTCTATTCTCTATTGATTGGTAACCATATTAAATTTAAAATGAACACTAGAGGAATGGCAAGTTCGTTGCCAACCGTTGAACAAAGATTAGGCTCGTTGGAACGCTTAAGTATTGTTTGTGAATACGTGTGTAAGATTCCTAAAGCTGGGTCCACATTTGTATCATTTTGCCGATCACGATCACTACCATCGTCATGTGAAAAAATGCGTCTATAGGTACTAACCGTAGCGTAGCAGCGTATCGTATCATAACGCCGTATCATTAAGTGTCGACTCTATCCGTATCCCCTTTGATGATCGGGGAAAAATCGCCTCGAGAGCGATCACGGCGTATCGCGTATCAAATCATAACTTCGTATCGTGATACAGTATCAAAACACGTCCATACTTACCGATCTTGATACGCGTATCCGATCGCGAGTGTGCGGAGTATATGTATAATAAACGCGTATCAACATCGATCCCGAGCGATCAGATACGGCACGCCGCATGATCGCGCTGTTTTTGCGTCCACACTAGCGATCTTAACGATACGACGAAATGATACAAATGTGGACCCAGCTTAAGTCGTAGCGGTTCGCGAATACCAGGGAATGCAATTTAACCGGTTATTAACCGTTTTTGTATGAAAATAACCGGTTATAACCGGTTATTTGCATTCCCTAGCGAATACCGAGGCTGAGAGTACAAAGCAAGGCCGAAGCGAAAGCTATGCTACTCCAAACGTTACGTAAGAGATCCGCAGGTATGTGAGATCATTGGATCGCTATTAGTGAAGCGGCATTAATCATCAGGGCAACACCTCGGCGACTGGCGAGGCGCCAAATTAGAGTCCAGGCGGCGGATCTTTTGATGACGATGGCATGTCAGAGAGAGGTCTTATTGTTTTTCTAGGGTTGCGTTCTGCATAAACCATTATGTCAATTCATATCATTATATAAATGTAGGTATTTATTGGTTAGTTTAATTTTAATGCTCTTTCCCTAAATAAATTTGATAGGTACACGTATGCCTACTTGATGCACAGCCTTTCGCTTTTCTCAATCGCGCAAGGGTTAGCTGAAAGAGATAAGTTCACCTTAGTAGATGCTTTTTATTTTCATAGTAGTGACATAACCATTAATGGACAAGGACCAATGATGGACACTTGATTCTTATTTTACAGAAGATAAGGGTTATTCATTTGTTTTGCAACAATCAATTTAAGACCGTATGAAATTTGAATTAAGAATGAAGAGTCCATTACTGGTGCCTGTCAGCTAAAAGTGTCCATCATTGGTGCCCTCATCCTACTTACCTATTGTTTTTGTTTTTTTTACAATAAAGTGTTTACATACATGGGAGCCCGTTGTTTCCCATAATTTTTTTGGTCATAATGTAACTTTTGACATAATTATTGATAGCCATACATTTTTATATCGCTGGAAACGTTAACTTATAAACATTTCCTAAATGTGTAACGCGTAGACAAGGCTAGGTTAAGTTAGGTTTGATTAATCCTGAAAAACAAACAGTTCTTAAAAAAATACGTTATGACTTGCGATAATTATGACCTAAAACACATTATGACTCGAAATTATTATGGCAGACGATATAGACCCCATGTCAGAATCACTTTTTTGTTTCTTCGGTACACTCTGATAGAGCTGGTATACGCTGCCATAAGTATTTCCTAGAACATTAAAGCATATACGAGTAGGTGAGGAACAGCTGGACAGGCCTCGGCGAGCTCTGAATTAGAGCGAAGGTGCACCGCTATATCGGTCGCGTTAGTCATACACAGAACCCTGAAGTGCATTCTCGGCCCTGCTGCACGTTACCGTCGTAAAATACTTGCGTCAAAATACTCCGAGAAGCAGAACTGAGCTTTAGTCATTAAATAGGTGTTTGCATGTACCTAGTATTATGGGCACCAATTCCATTGCATTGCAGAAGAAAATTGGGTTACATCGGGTGGTACGAATAAGGTGTATTTTCCATGTACAGACATATTCCCTTATACAACTGGTTTATGCAATAAAATTTAACTTGGCGCTTGTAGTAAGTCCATAATTAAGTACATATATAATTAAACACCTAATTTAATGCCCTAAAACTAATCTCTGTTTATATATTTTTGTACAGATTTCAGTTTGACATGACAACAATATACTTCACTTTATTAGTAATTGTTTAATAACTAATAGGCGCGAAAGCCATTCATAAAACCTTCTTAAAAAGTTATATTGAATGGAATTTCATAACTGCCCTGTTACCAGAGTAGTAATATCGTATGAAATTCCATTACAACACGTTTTGTGTTTTTTTTTTTAAATTCTAGGATGACGTTCAACCCACTTTGCGCACGCAAATTGGACCCTGCAAATCGGGGCGTCTTCACCTTCTGTAACTGCTTTTGGCGCGCTAAAATATACAATAAAAAAAAAACCCGTGGGAATAATGAATGTCGAAATTTACGCAGCCCGAGAGTTTTGGTGAGGGTATTATTTAAATAAATAAATAAATAAATGTCAGGGGACAATCACATAAATATTTGCCCAAACCAGGTATTAACCTGGGACCTCTAGCTTCGTATTACATTCTCAAGTGACAACCGCAACAATTTTGGTTTATCATTTTTCAAAACTCTATTTTCTCAAACAACTATTATCAACAAAATATGCTACTTATAGCTCCATTGATACTAACAGACACGCAACTAACAGATTAAATTTGATGCAAAATACACCTTAGCATGCCAGTCAGTAAGGTAATTTTTTTGAATATGTCAGTATCGCCGACGATAGGTTCCTCAACGCTTTGTGCTAGTCACACAACGGAAATACGCGACAGCGACGCCATTTGAAACCACATTAAATTGGTATGAAGGCTGAAACTGCATCCGTGGCTGACCGGCTCAACACTAAAGCTATTTCCAGAGCTCGGCAGACCACTCGGGACTGAAACGAGTATGAACAGGCAGCATCTGGTCTTTAAAACGGTTATAATTTGTAATTATAATTGTTACGAATCAACTTCTAAATTAATTGTTTGATCTAAATCTTAAGATGTTTACACTAGAACCACGTTAGGTTTTTTTTTTTTTTTTTTTTTAATTTATTTAATTATAGGACAAAGAAATACAGTATTTAACAATTAAAGCCACTATTAGAAACCTCTTAAGGTTTATACAATAGCAGGCGAGATCGTGCGAAGCGGTCCGTAATTATAGTAACTAATTAAACAAAAATAATAATAATACATTTATGAATACTTGCTTTAGTTATGTGCGGAGACATTTTCGATATAATGTTTTTTTAGTAGTTTCTTACATAATTTTGGGTTTAAGATATTTACAATATTTAGATAGTGCAAAGGCTCGTCTGTATACAGGTTGATCCTGGTAATACAAGACATCTAATTACAGGACACCCTGTGATGTAAAGGGCAGCCGCACACGGAAAGAGTGTAATTTTTTAAATGAGATTTTTATTCACTATGAACTATTAGACTATTACCTACAGATATAATTTTGCAATAAAAATCTGTACACGAAAATAACGTATGTACCGAATGACTTAGTTCATAACTTTCAATTCACGATAACTCAAAAAACTAAGGCGACTAGAAATATTATTTCCGCGTACCCTTCATTTATTTTTTACTTTTCACAAAAGTGTTTTATGAAAATTTCCCCGTTTAAAATTGTCCATAAATTGTTCCAAATTACTTTTAGTTTACCATTTTTTTGCTTATTACTCTTTTCGCGCCTGTGTTTAATCACTTCTTTTTTTTATACAAAATCATATACTTATTGTAACCTTGTCCTATAATTTTAAGATACTTTTAGCAATGTACCTTGCAATAAATTGGTCCCCTTGACAGATAAAAACAGTAGCTCTACGAATACGATCATTTCATTCAAAAGTCGCATCTTCCAATCTTCTGAATCTATCCGTAGTACGAACCCTAAAACGTTTCCATACATTATTTTTACTTCACCTTTTACAACTCGATGATGATTTGTTGATACTAAAGTTAACGTCAAATGTCAACGCTATCAAATTATAGTACTAAATAACGACACGGGGCGCTGTATCCAATCGCCATACACATTTTCTCGATGATGATTTATTAACTTGACTTACACTATACCAGGATAAATTTCCTATACCCTTACCATGAGTTACAATTACCGTACTCGCTAGCGAGTCGAATGCTCTGTCCCTCGCACTCTCTAAGAATACTGCGAGGTCTGCGAGGCACAGAGCATTCGACTCACTAGGGAGTACGGTAATTGTAACTCATGGTTAGGGTACTGCTTGAGTTACGGAACTATGGTTGAGATGATATCAAAAACAGGGTGTCCGTTTTTTAGTATTTTACATGGAGCCTCAAATAGTGTTTAAAATAGATTCTAGCATGATTCTAAAATGTGCATAATCTAGGATAATCGAGAACTCATTAAAGCGAATATTTACTAATAACCCATTTCTTTAAAAGCCACGTCCATCAATTAGAAAGACAAAGGAAATCGCGACCTACAAAATTGCTGACAGGTTTCGTTTTAGTTCACCCAATTGTTGGTATTACCGAAGTTTACATCATTAAATATAAATGTCGATATTAAGTGGGAAAAAATATGCATGTGAGTCAACACGGTCTTATCGCTAAGTAGCGATCTCTTCCCGACAAATTTACAAAGAAGAGAAGTTAAAAGATAAACACAAAACTATAAAAAAGGTAAAAATGTCGTCAACAACGTTTCAGCCGTCCTAGGATGACGTCACGCATACCGCGCTTCCGAAGAATACGTTCGGCAAAATAACTCCCGCGCAGGATCATCGATCGATAAAATTTTATTTTACAATAACGTATGCGAGAGTCAAGTTTAGTATTAAAAGAAAACAAAAGCATCTAGTTACACTTAGTAAAAGGTTAACTACAACTACAGGATGTATCCATACTTCCATGCTAATACTCGTACTACAGGATGTCCCATTCATACTTCCATACTAATATTATAAATGTGAAAGTAACATTGTCTGTTTGTTACACTTTCACGGCTAAACCGCTGAACCGATTACGATAAAATGTGGCATGGAGATAGCTTGAAACCCGAGAAAGGATATAGACGACTTCTACTGCTTCAATTTCTCGGGAAACAACTAGTTTTTTTTAATTATGATCACCTGCTTTATAAAAACTCGCTTTCATAATCGATACTCTACATTTCTTTTACTTACTATGCATTTGTTTTGTGTGTTACTTAGATAATATCAAAAATCGAGTCGAGCTCGAGAATAAATGTTTCATCGTTTTTTTATTACTCTAACGCAATTCATTATTAACGTAACATTACACAGAACAAATTGATGTCGCATACCCAATTAGACTAGGAGCCACCTTGTTTGAGACTCGGCGAAAAACACATCGTCGCAGTAGAATGTAATGCACAAACAATAAAAATGTGCACAAGAATTTTTAGTGGCCAGTGTTGTCTAATAAATTCAAAACTTACTGCCTAGTTCTATTTACTTTTTTCACATGAATTTAAATTTTGATAATCTTTGCGGCAACGAATTTTGTTTGTTAACGGTTCAGCAGGTGATTGGCGTGCGGCTCTACTGAGGCGGAGACGAGCGGAGCGGAGCGGAGCTGTGCCAATATTAACCAATAGAAGGCGCATGCGGTGACGTCGAGCGGCCCATCCGCACGTTAGTTTAGATTCTACATACATACATACATTAAATCACGCCTGTTTCCCAGAGGGGTAGGCAGAGACCACTTCTTTCCACCTGCTACGATCTTGACAGATCTCTTTCGCTTCTTCCACATTCATACATCGAGTCATGCACGCACGTCGGTTTCGGGTACTTAAAATTCGGCCCTTTTCCACTATCTCTCCGATTTGATTCGAAAAAGTACGCCTAGTAGTTTAGATTCTATTGGTTAATATTGGTACAGCTCCGCTCCACTCCGCTCATCTCCGCGTCAGTGGAGCCGCAGCCTATAACGTTAAAAATTGCTATAAGGCCGGCCCACTGAAACTTACGACTTACGTAAGTAGGGACGCAGCTATTTGTTAGAATTAGATAGATATATTTTGTCTCATAAGAGTTAAATATCATTCATTTCGCACTGTTTCTATAGATGTAATTAATAGTACTCACACACACACACCCACAAGTGGCAAGACTTTTGAATTAAAGTCGATCATCAAGCTACACAACTAAACCTTTGTAAAAATTTACACTGCGATGGCAGTTGTCAAAACTCACACTTGGTCGCATTTTAACGCTGGCTGGTTGTAATAAACGAAATTAAGACAACAATGGAAGAATAACGCAATTAACTAATAAACTAACGTTCCAAATACTGGCTGAATCATCACAACATGGCATAGCATAAAACAGAAAGAAAAAATAATAGCTTGTTTACGAATGTGGCAACTATAGTTAAAACTGTTTTTGTATGTCTCCAGCCAGCCGCTCTTAGTGATCGGCCTGTTTTTGTCGGCGTTATATTTTCACATTTAAATTGTTACAAAAATAAAATGCTATTTGTAATACTCATTGAATAATATGAAGTGTTTATCTATACGTTCGGGGACAGCACATTGCCATGGAATTTGGCAGGAGTGCAAGGACGCAGTTTTTACGAAGCTACCGGGGAAATGAAATATAAGCGTTTACTGTTATTTCATTATTATACCGCTATAGCGCAGTGTTGGCTGTTTGTCGTAGCAAATATATTAAACGGCTATTTTGTAGGGCTGCATCAGAGTATAATAAAAACATTGTCAAAAGTACCTATGGTAAATGTTTGGCGTTCATACTAAGTTGTAAAATTATTTATCTATATGGATAATATGGACGCGTCAGCACTTCGTTTTTTTACGTTCCTATAAAATGTAAGGTTCATTGTACACCTTACCTAATGAGCTAACACCAAATTTTAACAAGCAATAAAATTGTTGAAGTACTTTTTAATTAGTGGTCAAGTTCAGTTATTATTCGTAGGAAATGGTTGGCAAAACTCAAGTGTTTCTAATTATGTGACCACTTTTGTATACGTCTATTTTGTCCGTCCGTATCTTGACAACGTAGTCACAGCTAGACACATGAAATTTAGAGAGTGTATTACTAACTGCCGCACTGCTGTCACTTTCTTTGCTTTAGCAATAGAATAAGACAACCCGTCACTAAGGGCCTGTTGTTTGATCAGTAGTTAACTTAACTAATTGTTAAAATTTGAAAAAGGAATCAAATATTTGACACATTTCCTTGAGAATTTAACTATTAGTAACGATTTTTAACAATTAGTTAGTTTAACTACTGATCAAACAACAGGCCCTAAGCAAGCGTTAAATTTAATTGACGTCGCTGAGTGCGGCAGTAAGGCCGCTATACTGCTGTGAAACCATAGAAGGTGGCTAATTGCAAAGTAATAGTATAAGCATTTTAATTTTAATGTGGTTACTAATTGAGTCCATAATGCTTCGATGTCGACACACATCTTCTTTGGTATTACGCATTACGGCATCGGGCAGTATAACAACAAATTTATAATAAAATAATATTATAAAGAGGAAAGATTTGTTTGTTTGTTTGTTTGCATTGAATAGGCTCCGAAACTATTTGACCGATTTGAAAAATTCTTTCACCATTAGAATCCTACATTATCCCTGATGAACATAGGGCTATGTTTTATTTTTCTGCGCGGATGGAGTCGCGGGAAACAGCTAGTAATAAAATAAACTGTAAACGAATGTTTATTTTTCAGCGTTATTTGCTCGTTCTCATTGTAAGGTACGAGTCCGACTCGGTTTCTTTTGTATTCAGACTACCATCCAGTCATTTCTTGCCCAACTAACATTCTAATGAATCAATGAGCTCGCTAAAGATCGGCGCCATGAAAACAATAAACGAGGTATAAAACCTGCTTACGTGACCGTGAGCGTGTATTTCTGTCTCTTCCGCGTGTGAACTGACAGGCAAATTTTCTGAAGGATTCGTGTCGGAATCCACGTGTCCGGCAAATCCGCTCGAAACTCAGATGCGAATGTTAATCAGATCTTTGGCGGTTGCTCAAAGATTAATTTGTAAGCTGTGGTTTCTATTATTTTGTGTATGGCGAATATTTTCGGAGTCTAACAAAGATATGTAAGTAACTACGCATGAAATACAGCATGTTTCAGTTAAATTTGGCTGGTTACAGAGCAACCAATAACACAAGAGTGACAAAGTGTAGACTCTGCAGAATTTAGGGACATTTATTCCATTATTTTGCAGGCATGCCAAACCTGGCTATGGGAACTATTACCTTGAGTTCGTCTTTTTAATGTGCATATTCGGCATTATTTTGCTCATATGCAATTGTTATTATTAAGTAAACTCGAACTACGTGTAACATAGAAATATTTCAGGTGAGAGCCCAGTTCTGCGTTTCTTAATATTATGAATCTGCGCACGATTTGATTGGGAAAGTGATGTTTCGCATAACTTGTTGTCTTTTGTAACCATAGTTAAAATTTTAAAATGTAGCATACTGTAGGGTCAATAACGGTCATCATTATTCGACTAAGTATGTTCAATGACACAGTACACGGGGAAATCACAACACTGCGATAGTTGCAAAATGTGTAAATATAGACTATGACTATGTAGCCCCAATGTCATCCAGAGTTCAACGTTTTCTAAACATTCATAAATAGTTGAGAAACATTTAATAAATCGCAAATTAATTTATTACGTGAGATTTTTTATAATTAATCCGTAAACTTATGATAATGCGAGTTGGCCCGGCTCCCGACAAAGGGTGTTGTGGTTTTGCCAACGTTTTGTTGCGCAGTTTCTTAGCAAATATTTTATTTAAACACCCTGTTATTGACATCGTTTTTGGGGTAATTAAAATTTTACTGTTTCACGCCATTGTCTCGTGTTTCTTGAAATAGACTTCAAGATTGGCTTTTGTTTTTAAATTTGTGCTATCCTTGTATTTCCTTAGTATTTCGACTGCTTTATATTTATTTTTATTTTGTACGATATATTTAAAGATATGATTGCAATTCGATTTAATTAATTAGTTAAAACTTAATGCCAATTTCATGTTTACATCTAGGTACTTGGAAAAGGTAGAAAAAGAATACTTATCGTATTTATGCTGATTAGCATGATTACTCAGGATTGCTAGATTTCTTTTGCACTGACTCAACCACCAATTATGTTAAGTGCCCAGTTATTTCGAAGGTGTTAATGTGGCTAATACAATTAACTCAGTAGTAGGTTCTGAATTCACGGAACTGCTCCATATTTGACCAGCATTCACAATACTAGACTAGATTGTATGAAAGACCAAATTTAGCCAGGTGTCATATGTTAAGATAATGCTGGGTTTGATGTGGACGCCCATTTTGGCTTGCAAAATTAATCAAATCACTCTGTTTTTACCCACAACGTTAAATATAGAGTGGGCTAAACAAATTGCAAATAGCAACAAATAAATCTAGTAAAAGCGCAAACATTTCTGGGGCAACCTGTACAATACATATACGAGTTTAAACTGTCAGAATAGCGGCCTGCACACTTAAATTTCGGACCTTGGGAAACGCCACGCCCCGTTCAAATCTTCGTTCCGAATCGTACGTGTAAATGCCACTAATTGGTTTGAATAAACCGTTCGTTGGATAAATATGTTTTTTTAATTGACATTGCACGGTTGCGTAAATTGCATCAATATTACGAAGAACTAAGAAGTGCGACTGGATTTCGTGGCTAAAAACATATACTACCGTATTATTGTGACCATTCAAACCTTGCTAGCTACATTTAACTTGGTGTCATCTTAGACCCAAATTATCCCGTTCAACTGTCAAGACATGTCATGGTGTAAATCTACACGCCAATTAAAAAGTCCACAACGCACCATAACAAACACATGATTTGCCCGTAAAATCTATTTGCGTGATTAACGAGCTGCTCGAGAGTCATTTTCGTCAGTATGTGTGTACGTCAGTTCCGCGCAAACACCTAACGACGCCCCCATCGTCACATGACTGCTGCGTTAAGATTATTATACACTCGTTGGAGGATAATAATGCTGCACTTCTTTACTAAGTTATTTTTCTTATAACAAATAAAATTGCAACAATTAACTAATTATTATTAATTATTATTGTAAGTACGCCGCACGGGCACTTGTACACGTCACTATTTTACCAGCGCTTCCTAGGAGGAGACTACACTGCTGAGAATAAGCATCGCAATGTACAAACATGTTTTAATTAAATCTTTAAGGTTAAGCTTAAACATATCTTTTAAGACCAAGTATTTAGATAATAGCTTTGGGACTTTAGGAATGTTAAAAAAATCATTACCTAAACTATATTATAGTTATTTACATTGACTATAGGTTTTCCTTTTAGAGTTATGACAGCCTAACAGTAAAGGCATCCGAGTTGAAAATAATACGATGACCACAAGAATGAAAACCCGCAACCACAACATACGGTAAAAATAATGTAGAATAAGCCTAAAGTTCCATTTTTAAGAGGTTATACCAGCTCTTTCCACTTGTTAATTAGAGCTGTCATAACGTCAACAGTGTGATTACGATATGGATACAAGATGGGCTAAACAAAGGTGGAACAAACCTGGGGCTCTTTTCTACTTTGTCTCTACCTCTATTATTAAGGTATTGCTAACATAATGATAGCTTTTATCAACTTGACATTGATAAAAACCTATTCGAAAACAATACAATTGCAATAGGTATAAAAACAAAGTAGAATAGAGGACCCGAGTCTATTACGGACGTGTTTATCAATGTAGATAAACGTGCGTAAAACATCTATCACTTTCTAACCAGTATATAAGTGCGAGATTGACGGATGCTGTATCCACCGCAATAAAGGCGACCATCATACGGGGGCTGGGTCGATATAAATAAAGGTTGTATCACACTATGACGCGATGCTCATTCATTCGTGCCTTCAGACCGCGTCAGTGTGTACTCCCGTTAAGTGTGTCGTCACCGGCCGGGGCTCGCCTACGGGAATCTAAAAAGAATTGGCATAACATTCGCCAAACAACGTAAAAATAGTCCTGTTTGCCGCTAAAACAGGTGTTTGCGCGCTGTCTTGTGATACGTCGAGCACGCGTTTCCATTATCACACGGTAATTGGCACCAGCCTTTTAAACATTTTTTTTCTTGCTATCAGTAATAGACTCAGAATCGGTATTCTTGTCCTGTCAATTGCCTGCAGAACTCAGTTATTATAAAGAGAGGCAAAAGTTACTGTTAAAAAAAAACCACCTATATAAAACCGGGCATATTGTGGACAATCAAAAATGAAGTCCTCAAAAGACTTGTTGTTTGTTTTCCACAATAAATGAAAAAGATATGTCAAAAGGTATCTCGTATGACTTCGTTTACTCAATCGACCGTTCGATAGAGAGGTGTTTGTGTTTTGTTGTATTCTTCTCATTTGCACGCAACGTATTATTGTAGCGAACCTATTATGTAATCTAAAGATCTGTCGGTTTTTAGAGTTAATTACAATCGCAGACTGCTTCTTTTTATTTAATTATGTATTTAGGTCCTACTGATCTTCCAAACGATGTCGTATCGGACGAAGTAATGTAAACGGTACACGCACCGCGGTCCATTGAGGCGGGCGGTAAAGTTAACTCGCGTGAATGGATCGCTTTCGGCCCGCGTGACTAATTGTTCCTGAACTAACTGTAACGGCCCTAAGTAATCATTTATGAGGCCATTATATTAATATGAGAGTTATAACGTATAAGTTATAATATCCGCATTATTTTATCTACAGCGGCAACCGTTTAACATACTGAAACACATTTTTTAAATTATTTGCGTCTAATTAATGGGCTTTTTAAATTTCTATCTTTTATTATACATAAAGTTAAGTAGCTTAGTTTCCTTTTTATTTTAATAAGTTTAGTTTTAATATAGGGTAGGTTAGTTTTTTTTTATTCTACTGTAATTAAATGAAGTGTATTAGTTTGAATATTTTGTTTTACCTAAGTTTTACCTATAGTAAATACACTAAAAATATATTTTCTTCACAGATATATAAACAATATTAACGATGTTACAGTCGCAGTAGATTTTAAATGATATGCGCATTGATGATCATTTTGTTAATGTATGTATGTAAACACTTTATTGTACAAAAGAAAAAAAAACAGAACAATACAATTAATATAAAAATAAGTACAAAGGCGAACTTATCCCTTTAAGGGATCTCTTCCAGCTAACCCTTCAAATCATGTATTACATTATAAATATTTAAATTAATAAAATGCGAATCTGAAATGAATTAAACTATTACGTAAAACCGTACATTTTTTAACAATGTAAGTAGGTAAGGTAAGGTCTTATCTTATCTTATAGATACATTTCGACCTTTAGGATCTTTTGTGCAATTACCCTCTTACACACTCAGTTGTTCGAATATGCAGGCTTCCTCACGATGTTTTTCCTCCACCATAACAGCATCAGGTAATGTGCTTAATTAAAAAAACCTATTGGTACATGGTGACCGCGGGGGTTCGAACTCAGTACCTTTATGATCACGGAGTCGACACCCTATGCCAAAGCCCAAAGCCACTAGGCCACCGACGCTCTCGTTCCGAACAAGGGTATGTGACGCCATCTCTGAGAAATTTTGTGAACCTTATACTAATATTATGATTGCAGAAAAGCTGCTTTGACTGAAAATGTGCTTTCACGCTTTACATTAAATCCGACAAATATCGCTAGATGGCACTGTAACCAAGAATTGTAAATGAAGACCAAATGGGCCTTAATAGTAATACAATAAAAATTGTCAAAGTTTTATTTGTGGTTGTAAGGGAGCTTGCTGATAGGTTGGACGCCGGCGGCAATGATTAATACGGTGGTTACAAAAATACTGGTATAATCTGTTAGTTTCTAATATGACTAATTACAAGTCTTTGAAAGAACAAACAAACAGAAATTGAATTGAGTGAGCTAGTTAGTTGGCGGAAAATGGCCGAATGGCCGGCGCCGGCGGACCGACGCTGGATTCAGTGTCCCGGAGCGGGGCACTCCCTCGCTATGGTTGGGTCGCGTAGCCGATGAAGCGCGCCCATTGGTCGCGCGGCCGCGCGCTCGTGATGCAGCTGCGCCCATTGGTTAACCGCAGTGGCAGGAAGCGGCGCCCATTGGACGCCTGCAGTGGCGCGACGTGAGGTCATCGATGGTGGCGCCGCACGCGGCTGAATGCCGTGACAGCGGCGTTAACAGCGTGATGTGAAGCCATCCATGGTGGCGCCGCACCGCGGCAAAGTGCCGCGACAGCGGCGTTAACAGGCTGGCCCCGTTGGACCAGAAGCGTCCTGGTCCAACATTGTTGGAAGTGGACAGAGCCGATTGTAGGCCCGTCTTATGGTTCCCGTAGAGGTGGCGACGTCTGCAACTCGACTGACGCCGTCGCTGCCCGGGTAGACAACCGTGACCCGTCCCAGCAGCCATCGGTTAGGGGGGAGACGATCGTCCTTGACGACTACCATCTCCCCTCTCTGCAGCTGTCCTCCATCTGTGCGCCATTTGTTTCGAGTCTGCAGCTCTGAAACGTACTCATTATAATAACGTTTCCAAAAATGAGTCTTTAGTGCTTCTATTCGTTTGTATCTGGATAGCGTATGCAGTGGAGAGTCTTGAACCTGGGGAGCAGGTAGCATCGTGAGAGAACGTCCAATTAAAAAGTGCGCAGGACTGAGGGCAACTAAATCTGATGGGTCAGATGACATTGGAGTAAGAGGTCTCGAGTTTAGAATTGCCTCGATCTGTATCAAAACAGTACTCATTTCTTCATAGTCTAAATGAGACATGGACAAAACTCTTTTTAAATGAAATTTAACTTGCTTTATTGAACCCTCTGCCAAGCCGTTAAAGTGTGGGCTATACGCTGGGCTAAATTTGAAAGTTACTCCCTTTTCAGCTGCATAAGAAATTATGTTATTTGAATTTTGCTTTAGAAATTTTCCTAACTCATTACATGCCCCCACGTAATTTGATCCGTTGTCGGACTAAATGGTGGCAGGCCTGCCTCTGCGAGCTATAAAACGATTTAATGCGGCCATGAAACCTGCTGATGACAAGTCGGTAACGAGCTCCACGTGTACAGCTCTCACAGCTAAACAAACAAACACCGCTATGTATGCCTTTTTCAGTTGAGAACCACGACCTTTTCTGCTCGCTATGAGTATTGGTCCTCCATAATCGGTGGCAGTGTTTGCAAATGGATACTCTGCCTGTAGTCGTTGTATAGGTAGATTAGCCATAATTGGTTGATAGGTTTTACCGGAAAACCTCAGACAAGTTATGCATTTATGTGTGATTTTTCTACACAGGTTACGACCGTTAATAATCCAATAACATTGACGTAGTGTAGACAGTAGCAGCTGCGGTCCAGCATGCAATGTAATTAAATGGTAGTGTTGTACTAATATTTGTGTCACGTGATGTGATGCATGTAGCAGAATGGGATGTTTGGTGTTGTAGTCATAGTTAGAGTTCGAGAGTCTGCCTCCAACTCGCATGATACCATCACTGTCAACGAAAGGGTTTAAACTTAAAAGTTTATCCTTTGGGGGGAGCGGCCGCTTATTAATTAAATGTGATAACTGTTTACAAAATGCATCGGCCTGCACCTGCTTGCACAATGTTTGCAATGCTGAATTTAGTTCTGGCAAGGTTAAATGTCCCTTTGCTTTATTCTTGGGATTTTTGCAGTTGTGTATAAACCTTTTAATGTAAGCGACAATTCGCTGCAATTTACAAAAATTTGAATATTTGTGCATGAAATTGTTTTCATGTGGCTCGTTGGCCGAGAAGTTACATTGGAATTTCATCTCAGGCAAATTTTCAATCGTTAAGTTTTGAGGTTGAGTGGGGCATTGTATACTAGTGTCATGCAGGAAGGAAGGACCTCCCCACCACAAAAGTGAGACTTTTAATTTTGAGGCACTGAGACCTCTTGAGCCTATGTCGGCTGGGTTCATATTTGTTGGAACATATTGCCATGCTGTAGGATCGGAATTTCTAGTTATTTCATTGATCCTATTGTACACAAATTGTTTTAATTTAAGTTTGCATGTTTTAATCCAGCCCAGCACAATAGTTGAGTCACACCAGAAGTGTTTAGAATCAATTTTTATTCGCAATGAATCTACTGCCTTTATTGCTAATTGGGTGGCCAAAAGTGCACCAAGAAGTTCTAACCTTGGTATTGTCAATTTTTGTTTAAGTGGCGCCACCCTGCTCTTTGCTAGTAACAAGTGTACTTCAACATTGCCAGTGTTTGACACTGACCTTAAATATATACATGCTGAATATGCTTTGATGGAAGCGTCGCTGAAGGCGTGTAATTCTACCCTGACGTGCGAGTTACATAAAACCCGACGCGGTATTTGAATTTGAGTGATTTCTGGCAGGTGTTGCATAAAGGTTTTCCACTGTGACTCAACTTCAGCTGGTAGCTGGCCGTCCCAAGTAATTGTTTTTGCCCACAATGTTTGCAAAATGAGCTTAGCCTGCAATAGGCAAGGATTAATTAAACCTAATGGATCAAATACAGTGGCAATGACAGATAAAATTGTGCGTTTGTTTAGTTTTTTATGATGCGTGTCGTCAGTTAATGAAAATAACAGTGAATCTTTTTTGCAAGCCCAGAGTAAACCTAATGTTTTTGCATACTCATCATTATTTAAATTTAGTAACTCATCACTATCATTATCATTAACTATAGTGTTAAGTAATGACGGATTATTTGACCGCCATTTTCTTAAATGGAAATGAGCGCCATCTAGCGTTTCAATGACGCCCCTGCAAGTTTCAGTCAATGTCGTTTCGTCATCATTTCCTGAAATGTAGTCATCAACGTAAAAGTCATGTAGGATCGTTTCACTTACATTTTTGTTTGTACATTCTTGACCCAACTGTACCAGACATCTAGTGGCTAGGTATGGCGATGACGCCAATCCGTATACTACTGTGTTAAGTTTGTATTGTTTTATTTGTTCAGTAGGATCTGGTCGCCACAGAATTTGCTGCAAGCTGCGCTGTTCATGTTGTACATAAATTTGTCGGTACATTTTTTCTACATCTGCACTAACAACATACTTATGCTGTCTAAATCTTAATAAAATGCTTAATAGATCGTCTTGTACAATGGGACCAATATGTTGTATGTCGTTGAATGATTTGCCAGAAGTTGTGACAGCTGAACCATCAAACACGGTGCGCAATTTTGTTGTAAGACTAGTGTCGCGACACACTGCATGATGTGGGAGAAAATATGATGTTTTATCAGTGTGTATGTTAGTATTTTCTGACATATGACCCAAAGCGATGTATTCATTAATGAAATCTACATACTTTTGCTTTAATTCTGGATTGCGTTCGAATTTGCGTTCCAGTGAATAGAACCTTGTCAAAGCTTGTTGTTGCGAATCGCCCAAACACTCAGGAGATTCTTTTAGAGGTATAGTGACAACAAATTTACCATCTGGGTGGCGTGTTGTTGTATTTTTGAATATTTGTTCACACTCACTCTCACCTTTAGTGTGGATTTGTTGAGCGGTGGGAACTGATTCTAACTCGAAAAATTTGTCTAGTTTTGCTTCGAGCTCAATGTTATTGATTAAATTGCAATGGACTGTATTATAGGATTGCTTTTGACTTGTATTTAATGTTTGTATAGATCCTGAGACAAGCCACCCAAGTTTTGTTTCAACGAGAGTTGGTTTGTTCTTGCCCAGGTTTATTTTGTTGTTTGTAAGAACCTCCCAAAAGAGGTCCGCACCCAACAGCATCTGCACCTCAGACGGCACCGCGAATTTAGGGTCCGCGAGATGGATGTGAGGGGGAATAGTGAAACTATCACATTCAATTTTATTTGTAGGAATCAACTGGGTGATTTGAGGCACAACAAAACAATTGACGTCAGCTGTGTACCTACTATCTGCAAGTGAGGAAATGTTTAGGTCACACCTACTTGTAATTTTTGATTTTTGATTATTCAGCCCTTGAACACATATGGAAGTAGCATAAGAGGGCAATTTTAGTGTTTTTTGTAAAGTTTCTGTAATGAAACTTGAAGTGCTACCATTGTCTAGAAGTACTCTAACTTTGTGTTTGTTTCCATCTCTGTCGTTCACATTAATCATAGCAGTCGACAACAACACTTGACTATGATGAACAGACGACAGTGTGATGTTGCTTGGTTGTGATTGTGTTTGCTCCGGCACAGTTGGTAGTACCACACAGTCCCTTGATGTGGTCGCTGTGGTCGGATGAAATTCTGACTTTGTCATAGTATTGATGTGTAGCATACTGTTATGTCGCTGTGAGCATAACCGACATGAGCTTAGTCGACATTGTGATTCATTATGTCCTGACCGCAAACAATTTTTACAAAGATTAAATTTTTTCACGTTTTCTATTCTAGCTTCAACCGGCATGGATTTGAACTTTATACATTGATAGATGGAATGATAATCTTTGCAGACAGGACATTTGAATTTGTAAGGCTGTTTTGGAGTTTGTAAATTGTTTACTACGAACGATTTAGGTTTATTATATGTTGTGTCGCTAAATCGTCGAGGTTTGTCTTGTTTTTGCGTTTCCTCCATGGTTTCTAGCAAGTCTGCTCGGTTTTTTAGAAATGTATTAAACTCATTTAATGTGGGAATATGTTTTAAATTGTTGCGTTCTGTCTCCCAGTCACGTAGTGTGGCTGCATCCAGCTTGCTAGTTACCATGTGGATAATTAAAATGTCCCAGTGGTCAGTCGGCAGGTTTAAAGTTTTTAGGGCTCTCAAGTGTCTATTGACCGAGTCAATTGTCTGTCGCAGAGCTTTAGAAGACTCTTGATGTACTCGCTCTATGTTGAACAAAGCTTGTATGTGATTATTTACTAGAATTCTATTATTGTTGTAGCGCTCACACAATAAGTCCCATGCAACATCATAATTGTCTGACGAGAACTCCAATGATTTAATGATGACTGACGCACCTTCCTTTAGCGAATTTCGTAAATAATGAAATTTATGAATTTTTGGTATTGTTGCATTATTGTGTATCAACGACTTGTATGTGTCGTGATACTCTAGCCAATCCTGATAGCGCCCAGAAAAGGTAGGTAAGTGAATTGTCGGTAATTTGATTGTTGGCCCACCTGAATTTGCCGTAACATCGATAGAACTCGTTACCGACTTGTCGTCCAACGCCGCAGAGGCAGCACCCGCCGCCGCATGTCTGCTGAGCAGCTCCTGCGCAGCCGCCACGACTTCGAAGTAGCTGGACTCGAAGGTTGCTCGGTATTTGAACTCGTCATCTGGAAAATCCGTTATGGTTTCTATATCAATCTGTATTGTGTCAAAGTCCCCGTACAAGTTTTGAATTTTACTAAAACGGGCATTTAGTTCTGATATTTGTAGGTTACTGTACTCTTTGCTAGGCAAAAGAGTATCTAGATAAGTTTTAAATATGGTTAATTTTGCCTTTAAAGACCCTCTAATCTTTTTTAAATTTGAAATATCCATGTTAGTAAATAAATTTGCAGCTTATCGAGCATGTGAACAAATTATTTTGGTTAGTAAATGAAAGTGCAGTGAAAGGAAGCAAATTTAAAATTATCCCAGCTGTAAAAAATAAGATTAACACACACACACATGAAACATATATTAAAATATTGGAAGAAAGTTAGCTTGTGAAACGATACGTAAATTTTAGAACGTGCGAGGTGAGAAAGATCAGGCGAAACAGGCAGAGGGTTCACTCAAGCATGCCACGTGCCACGCGGTTCCTGCTCGGGTCCCGTAGGCACGCCCCGCGCGAGCGAAGCCACGCCACGCCAATTGCTGGAATGTGCAAATTAAAATAAATTAGCTATTGAAGAAGCTGTGCTGTGATTTGGGACATAGACTACCTAAACCTTTGACCTCTGAAATTTCTAACAATCAGAAAATAGTATGTAAAAACGTGATTTTACACAAAAAAGTAGAAATATTAGGAATAATACCTTTAGTGACTATTATGATCAAGAATGCCAATTAACTGTGGCAAAACATGTGAATTTAATAGAGATGCAGCTCGATTTACCTTTTGTAGTAGGTACCTACTTGGGGGAAAATGACTTTAAATTGGGAAAAAATGAAATTTTAGATTTGGAAATTCAAGTAGGGACTATTTGGACTAAATTAGGTTTTGCGCAATGAATCTAATTGGAACGAACTCACAAGATACCACCGCAAACCCCTTTTCCTGGTTTTTTTTGTGTATTTGGTGCTGAATCTGGCTAGCTCTTTTTGGATGTTTCTTGATTCACGCCGTTGTTGAGGTTCACGCCGTTCGTGTCGTTCGCTCTTGTGTGTGCGCCGCCGCAACCGGAGACCCCTCGATACGTCGTCGCGTCATTTTGTTTCGTGGCGTCGCGCACGTATCCGGCTCGAAAACTTGTAAGGGAGCTTGCTGATAGGTTGGACGCCGGCGGCAATGATTAATACGGTGGTTACAAAAATACTGGTATAATCTGTTAGTTTCTAATATGACTAATTACAAGTCTTTGAAAGAACAAACAAACAGAAATTGAATTGAGTGAGCTAGTTAGTTGGCGGAAAATGGCCGAATGGCCGGCGCCGGCGGACCGACGCTGGATTCAGTGTCCCGGAGCGGGGCACTCCCTCGCTATGGTTGGGTCGCGTAGCCGATGAAGCGCGCCCATTGGTCGCGCGGCCGCGCGCTCGTGATGCAGCTGCGCCCATTGGTTAACCGCAGTGGCAGGAAGCGGCGCCCATTGGACGCCTGCAGTGGCGCGACGTGAGGTCATCGATGGTGGCGCCGCACGCGGCTGAATGCCGTGACAGCGGCGTTAACAGCGTGATGTGAAGCCATCCATGGTGGCGCCGCACCGCGGCAAAGTGCCGCGACAGCGGCGTTAACAGTGGTTTCGTATTCTGTAGATATTTGAATATATTTGATAGTATGTAGTATATTTGAATTTTAAAGGAAAACTTTCTTATTCGATGGGGAGCCATCAATTTTTAGAACGAAAAGGTCCCATGCATAATGATTTCAACCCACGAAGTACCGCTCCACCACTTAATTTTATAAAATACGAAGCAACCGTGCAATGCTAATTGACTGGATGGCGGGGCGTCTTTGTAGATTGAAAGCACTTTATTAATCTGGGATTAGGATCATTTCTAGTTCAAAACATCTAAGCGCCAACATAAACGATTCATTCTAGACCTGTGAAATAAATACTAACCCCTTCGCTTTTCCACCAATTGCTGCTCTTCCTGACACGACTCGACAGTCCCGTCGTCATAATAAACTGTTATACTAACCGCCTGTTTCACAATCGACAAGTAAAGCATATTAGACAGATAAATTTAGCCCTTCCTCTTTCTGACATTTGAAAATAGACAAGGACAGAAACAACTTTAAATAGCAGATATATTTACTGGTCGATTGTAAAACAGGCCCTAAGTATATTTAAATTATACAGGGTGTCTTAAAAACCTTTCAACATATTTGGCGGGGTAATAGTTCGCACGATTCTGATCACGGGGGTATGGTTCATTTTTGTTTCTGTTAAAGTAAAAAAAAAAGAAGGTTTAATTATATTCATCTTGTTACTTGATGTATCGCAGCCGATATCTTGACCTTGACATTTTGGCGTTGATTACTATACTACTCCAAACGCTCGTAGTAACTAACGTCAGAATTCCAAGTTCAAGGTCAATGACCTTACCTACGTTGTTTACATGGTATGTAAACAAACAGTTCGCTCCATGTAAACAAAAATAAGTTAACATTTAAAAAAAAAGATAACTTTTAGTGCAACTTACTGTATTTTTATTTTTGCAATTTGAACACTAGCTGGTTTTAAATGTGAAATCACTAGATCTCTTGCTTCTTGCTTCTTGTTCATGCTTTGCCAAGGCTGATAATATCGTCAGTCTTATATTACTGTCGAGATCTAACCATTTACCATTGTTTCCTGCTCTAAAGTGGCCCATATAACTGGTTTACAGCAAAAATAATTACGACTAAAATATCTGAAAGTAACATAATTTAACAATGACATCTAATGACAGCCATAAATTCATAGACAGACATCTAAAAGTTCGGATAGACATGGATTGAACGATCCGATTTTAGTGCTCTCCGTATTGATCCGTAATGCAAAACATTTAGTCGATGGATATAAAGGCCGTCGCATAATTGATTATAATTATTTATAATGTAACACTTACCATAGAGAAAAAAAATACCAACCTTTCCCAGGCCATGGAATCGATAAACTTACGTAGTACAGCGCGATAGCTCTTAGGTGCTTCGGGTTTGTACTTCTCTCTCACTCGCTCTTAATAAGAGCGTATGGGAGCGAGTGAGAAAAAAGTTCAAATCCAAAGCACCTAAGTGCTCACAGACTGTACATATTTTGCACAATTAGGCTAACCTGTCATTATCTTACTCGTTTTTGCAATAGGAAGCTTCAAGAAAATGCCGTGTTATAGCAATAACCGTGTAAGAGTACAAAAAATCCAATACAAGATTTGCGAATTTGATGTGTTTATGGCATCAAAGATTAATCCTATTGCCAAACCTGCATCCCTGATAGATTTAAATCAAAGTGGTATAGCTCATAGAGTACTAGTACAGAATCTGAACTATATTATGAACTTTGCACCAGCTATTCTTCTCTGTTTTAGATTACGTATTTCTTAAGAAGAAATGAAACAAAAACTAGGCTGTTTTTTCTTCTTCAAATGTCACGATCGCAACGTCAAATTCAACGTCGACTCTGACAATGGACCTCTCTTGGACTTTGAATACAGATCAGAATAAAATTATGTCCATTGTAATAAATTAATATTATTTATATTGTGGCGACCTAGCGACATCTAGCGCACACTTGTATCAACCAACGCGCTAACTCGCTAGCGCCACCAGCGTCAGACAGCGCAACTAAAGGTTCTACATCGCGCTAACGAAGTTTCTCCAGTCAGTTGACATATATACGACTTCCAACTTCATCCCAATGGACTTCGGTCCCCAGGCATAACACCCGCCTGGAGAGAGATCTCTATTGTCCTCTCTTCCTACATTGGTGACCCTCGACAATGGACAATTACGCAACCTGACGACCTTCAAGCACTATGACGCAGTTTCACAGCAAGCCAGACAACCCGCACTGTGCACCACTAGCATTCTGATATATCTCAATGCCTGGTGTCTACAATGTGCACACTACTCTCACTCAACAACGCGACTCACTGCGTCCTACTACGAGTACTTCACGAGCAGATACACGACTCACTGTGTACTCCACTCACTCCTCTTCTCCTGCTACGCTCGCCAACGCGGCTCTGAGCACTATTGGAGACATCAACTGGCACTTGCAAGCGGCAATTCAACGCACAGACTGCACGTCATCACCATCAACCTCCGGTCTCAAAGGGGGGCTGGTGTGGCGACCTAGCGACATCTAGCGCACACTTGTATCAACCAACGCGCTAACTCGCTAGCGCCACCAGCGTCAGACAGCGCAACTAAAGGTTCTACATCGCGCTAACGAAGTTTCTCCAGTCAGTTGACATATATACGACTTCCAACTTCATCCCAATGGACTTCGGTCCCCAGGCATAACACCCGCCTGGAGAGAGATCTCTATATTAACATCTCTTTCTACAATATTAAATAAGTTTAAACATCGATGATCATGTTGCCAATTTCACTCCGAGCAGTAGTAGCGACATAATTTTTACCCTTTTGGCTAAGCTACCATGCCTACGGATAAAAAAATTGGTCCTAATAACGGTTGTTGCCCTTAAGCCGAGTCCGCTGCGCCATGGTATCGTGTTTTTCTAACACCTAACATGTTAGGTTCTCCCTCCGCAGGCGAACGCGGGGGATATCATCCATCCCCCGCGGCAAACATGTAAGGGGCCTTCTAAACGGGCCATATTTTCACTGCAATATGTGGCCGGCAACTATTAGTGTCCCTGTCTTACTCGTATGTTAGAGAAAGACACCAATAGTTGCCGGCCACATATTGCAGTGAAAATATGGCCCGTTTAGAAGCCCCTTTAAGAAAACACGAATAACATTGCGCAGCCCGGCTTCGTGTTCGCTCTATCCTTGTCCTGACTAATTTCCTCTATGAAGGACACTTTTGTATGGATGTTGTACTAAATTTATTTGTTCTTATTAAAAGTCATTGGGCAGGACGAGGCTATGACGACAGACTAACGATGACGGCTAGTTTGCTTATTTATTAGTAGGAGCATGACAACGAATGCAACTGTTTGCCTATGTTGATCGAAATTTATGAACAACTAGCGTTTGACAACGAGCTCTGCGACTCCGTCCGCACACAAGTCAAGTCGTTTGTCGCTCTTCCTCGGCTCTTTATTGTAACATCTGGGTACCAAATTTCACAACGATCGATAGGTGGTAAAACCGTGAAGACGTACTCACGTAATAAATCAACACAACTTCGAGTAAAAAAAAAAAATGAAGTATGCAGATAGCTCGAATCACCGAAATGGCCATAGGATAAGTAGGTACATTACAAACTTTTCATTACTCTAAGAAACTTATCATGTACGAGAAATTATACTGTCAGATGCGATGAGGAGCAACGATAGTAAGTGATAGCGATAGATAGACGTAATGTGGAGAAAAGGATCTCCGTCGACACTACTTGATTTGAAATTAAGAGCTCCTATTTCTGGGTGGTTTGGCCCTTCGGGCCTGAAACCTTCCTACGTATTTACATTTTTAGCAAATGAAAACGATCATTTCACAATTTGTCCTACTAGTAGAACTACGAGGAATAGGTCTCCCTCTTGGTCCTACTAATATGTTAAATCAGTAGGACCATGAGAAAACACGTCATATATTTTCGGCATAATCCTGATTGGACAGAATCAGCTTTGGACAGAATAGTCTTATGGCAGACCATGTATTAGACAAATGAAAAAAAAAGTCATATGAACGATTTTAATATTACATTGTAACTAACCTCGAAAAAGCATTTTTACAAACAACAAATGTGTCACGTGTTACAAATGATAGGTAATAAAATTAGTACCTAGCATTTAGTTATTTTTAATCATACAAATACACACGTTTACTCTTGGTCCTAGGGTGATGGAACCAATAATGAACAAGGACCAATAATGGACACTTGATTCTTATAGTAGGTACAGAAGATAAGGGTTATTCATTTATTTTGAGATAGCATCCATTATTGGTGCCTTCAGCTAAAAGTGTCCAACATTGGTGCCGTCAATTGTATCAAAAGTGCACCTAGATTTGATCACGAAATACTAATTGTGGTTGTAAAAGTAGGTAGGTTAGGTTAGTTAGGGTTCTTCAGATGCCCGAAGGGCAAACCACCAAGAAACAGGAGCCCCGCCGAAAGTCAGTAGGACAAAATATAGTAGGACCACTAGAAAACAGCCGTGAATACTACTTAAAGCCATACAGTATTTCATATTTTGTGGAACTGTACTTCTGCCGTAAAACGATTCTGTCCAAAGCCGAATCTGCCCAATCAAGATTCTGCCGAAAACAGATTCTGCCGTACACCGCCGGAGGGGATTGGTGCTTTGCTAGACCTATTTGAAATAAGGTTGTAAGTACCTTACCAATAATAATTATCAGGCGAAGACCGGCCGCTGCGCAATTTTTAACCGACTTCATTTGCGTGTTAAACGGCGTTATACAAAAAATATGTATACTAGTATACCACCACCACATTCATGGTACATACCACCGTAGATCACAGGTGCCCTTTACGAGGCCTCTTACTACAGCGGTTTTCTTGATCATTAAAGTGAAATTGCACCTAAATGTTACAACTCAGTCGCTACCTTTAGCGATTTAGCTAATTGCCATATCATAGGTAAGTACCTAATAGTGGCATATTTGTTATCAAAAATTAAGTACCGGATAAATAATATCTGTCAGTGTACCTTTATCAATGGAATTTTATTAATTGACGACGTGTTGAATAACAGTATTTTATTTTGTAAAAAGAATAGTCATTGCGATAATTTCAATAGTTTAATGACAATTAATAACTCTAATTGGAACTTAGGTCTACTCATTTTATATCGGTTATAACTTATAATTTGACGGCTCACATACGGTGTGGAATAAAACCGGTTTTACAGTCCCTGCTATAAATAGGTAGGTATGTACCTACTTTGGTTTTACAGTACATTTCCTTGACTGCACAGTCAAAATAAAAAAATATGTTTTAAATTCTCATGCTCTTAAAATGTTACTTTAGTCTCTGCGTATCGGGACTAAAGCTCCTTATTAATCTCTAGGGATTAAAGTATTTTTTAATTTTCTTCGGAATAGTACATTACTTAACAAGGGCTGTAAAAGAAAGAAAGCCCGAAATCGCAGGTATTTGAGACCCGCGCCGTAGGCGAGGGTTGTAAATATGCGATAGAGGGCTTTCTTTTTTACTGCCCGTGATGAGTACACAATTTTACGTCTTCACCTGGCCACAATGCGAGTTTTACCGTACGCGCAGCGTGCGATAAAACTCACATTATGGCCAGGTGTTACGTAAACCCCTAAACATCCTATCACCGTGTTTGTGAATGAAGGATTATCGCCATTTTCAGTGATTTTGCATAGCCAATTTTTAGGGCGTGGAAACAACACCTCAAAATGACAACTGTGAAAAATATTATTAATTAAAAACAAAAAACCGCCATCAAAAACGCAAAAAATTACTTCTTTAAAATTGTAGATACCTAATAGGTTAGTCCAACTGATGTTGAAGAAGTTGTTTTCTATATTCTATATTCTTCGTTGCAGTCGCTCAACTATCTTAATCGAGATATCTTATCGCCACCCTTAAACTAGGTACCGTTGAGGAGTTCCGGTGGCCATTTGTGGTCTTCATCATCAGTTCCACTTCACCCAGTGATACTTTCTGAATGCAAATGCTAGACTTGTTACTAAAAATACTAAAATCGCTATAAATAAATAAATAAATAAAATAAAATCAGTTTATTGCAGACAGTGTCCATATTTTGTTAGTAATTACATTAGGCTTAGAAAGATATAATTAGTAGGTAATTATTTAAAACGAAACCGATATAGCGATAGCTATATGTTTGCCTACAATATTTGAGGAGCTCCCTCAATTCCTCACTGATTCCCTCATCAGATTCAGATTTGGTGACAATGGGACCTCGGAAGTATACTCTAACAAACCAAAAAAGAATTTAAAAAATCGGTCCACAATTGACGGAGTAATCGGCGAACATACATTTAAAAAAATAAACATACAGTGGAACGTATAACCTCCTCCTTTTTTGAAGTCGGTTAAAAAATATTTAATTATATTAAGGATGAATTCATTTTATAATGCATGTCCAATTAGTTTTAAAATAGGTTTCAAGTTTAAACCTGTTGGCTAAATAAGCAAGCATGTAAAGCGGAACTTCATTAAAAAAACGAAAAGAAAAAACCGCTGAACAAATTTTGTAAGAAACTTTCTTATAATCAATATTGTAACTTTGTATAGAACATCGTCAGTGCCGGATTGAGCAAGCACGGGGTCCGTAGCAAATTCTATAAAGATACCAGTTTTGTTTTAGGTTACAGGTTGTGGCGGGCTCTTTTCCGCTACTGGACGGCTTAGATATGCGCCTATTTTGCGTTGGGGTTTGTTTTAGGTTATTCTGCTGGAGAATATCGACTGGATTATTCATCCTATCGTCAACCCTGATAGATATGAGTACACGCATACTGATGTAAGTACCAAAACAGGAGAACGTCTACCATACTAGCATTTTAGAGGTTAGACGTGGGTGCGCGGGGCCCGTAGCATTTTCTACTCTTGCTACGTGGCTAATCCGGCACTGAACGTCGTTTTTTCAAAGGGAAAAGTAGAGTGTTTAACGCGAGACTAAACAACCATAATGACACCCGAACTATAGCCACCAGCGTTTCGCTTGGGTGGCTAAACACCTCGTGTTATTATGGCTTATTTTAGTCCCTTGTTGAACAATCTACTATTGTATTTAGCACCTTATTCAATTTCATTAAGGTAAACAGTGTAGGTATAAACACTTTTTGACAAGTATAATATAAACATCGAGATGTCAGTTGATCACCAAACACTATCACTGTCATTGTTCATGCGTGTAAGCATAGTTATAAGAATGCTATGATTATTATAAAAGAACTGTAATTCCCACAGCATCTGTCATTATGGAACTGTGTTCACGCTTTGGTTAGGTTATAGATGGTAGTCTGAAACTGAGCTATTAAATACCTTGAACATAAAAATTGAATGTATTGAGCGTAAATCCAAAGTTTATATCACATTTACTGACATTAGTGCAAAGTAACATTTGAGCTTTAACCGCAGATGATTGAAGACATTTCGTTGTATTTATGGTTAGCGGTAAAAAAATATCTTGAAACGCTAAGGCTACGCCTTTATGTGACATGATTTCTTTGTTACCCGTATTTAGGGTGACTTGGCAATCACGAGTTTTGATCTTTCTAACCATTTTCTATCAAGTTCATGAAGTAAAAAAGTAAGTTAGTATTTCTATTCCTATAAATACTTACAGTAGCCTACATTAAACTAAGTTTTTGACCCAGAAATAGTTTTCATCTTAAAATTGTTATTATATTGATGAAGAATTACGCCAAACAAGTCTTTATAATACTTTTACAATCATGATTTGAGAAGGATAACACAGCTTGCTCTGAATGTGATTTTTGAATAATTCCAAACTATTAGGTACTAGTTATGGGTCATGGGGCAGGGAAAAAGAAGAAAAATAAAGAAGAAATTGTGTGGGGAAGAAAAACATAATAAAATTGAAGAAAAATAAAAATGAAGAAAAATAAATAAGAAGAAGGAACTATGTGGAGAAGAAGAAGAAGGCTACAAAAATGGCTCTACGTGGCTACCGCTCCTTGCAATGCAACACTCTGCAGCAGAGTACGTGTGTAGACGCACTTTGCGCAGAGTGTTTGCATCGCTGCGAATAGCCTCGAAGGCCGAGATTATGCGGCCTTCTAATTCTTCTCCACTTTCTACTTCAGACTGTTTACTGTACACGAGGTCTTTTACCCTGCCCCACAAAAAAAAATCTAGCGGTGTGAGGTCAGGGGACCGTGCCGGCCATGGCACAGGTCCCCCTCGCCCGATCCACCGCCCACCGAAGCGTGCATCCAAATGCTGCCGCACCACTCGCCAGTAATGGGCGGGAGCGCCATCGTGCTGGTAATAAAGCTCTCGCAGGTCAGCGAGCGGAACCTCTTTCAGCATTTCCTCGAGTCGGCCCGTGAGGAATTCTAAATAGCGCGTCCCGTTAAGCCGGTCTATGAAAACCGGCCCAAGGACGACACCATTCAAAATTCCAGCCCACACGTTCCGACTGAAGCGATGCTGGAAGGAGCACACTTTCACTGCGTGGGGGTTTTGTCGAGCATAACGATGCTCGTTATGCATGTTGAAAAAACCCCCGCGAGTAAAAGTGGACTCATCCGTCCACAGGATGTTCCGCTCCCGGTCCTGCAAAAGCCACTCACTAAAGCGAACCCGCGCTGGCAAATCGGGCGGCAGCATTTGTTGCACCTTTTGTAGGTGGAACGGATATAAATTTGCAGATTTTAGGGTGATGTGGACAAAGTTTCGGTCGAGGTCGAGAATGCGGCTGGCAGCACGGACGCTTTCATTGGGGTTCTGTAAGAAAAACCGGACCACGGCGTCTATTTCATCTGTATGACAAAATAAAAGTAGATTAATATAATTTAAGTTTATCCATAGATATCATAAATTAAATGTTTTAAAAACCCACTTCAGTGTGCCTGACCTATTTATTACCCACCATTTTATAAGAAGTTTTTGATGGCGGTTTTTGTTTTTTTCAAACATTTTATTTCATCCTTTTTACCTTATACTTTTTGCTGTTATGTTGTCCCACATAGCAGTAATATGACTTTTAAAACTCACCGCAAGCAACGCCGCGACGAAATCATAGTCATATATTAAACCATCGAGATATCTTATCACTGCCCTTGAAATAGGTACCATTAAGGAGTTCCGGTGGTCATATGTGATCATCATCTGTTCCACTTTACCAAAAAATGATACTTTCTAAATGCAAATTCTAGACTTGTTACATAAAATACTAAAATCGCTATATGTATGCCTATAATATTTGAGGAGTTCCCTCAATTCTGATGGCAAATACCTGATAAACATTCAGATAGGCTAGCATACAGACAGACAGATAGAAGAAATTGGTTGGTAAAAAATCGGTTATCGCTATTTTCTTGGAAACTATTCAATTTTTCGGGAAAAAAAGCGTATGCTATACAGGGTGGAAAGTTAAGATGGGGCAGCTACTAGATCCCTTGCTGCTACGCGAAAATGCTCTTAGAAGACCTTTACTAACTTTTAAATAATGAAAATCGACATTCACAGTAGTATACGAACTGTATGGAAAAAGTTTTCTTTGTTTTGTGGGTTTTGTAGTACACCTTAGTTGGTCCCAAAGAGTGTTTTAATCCTTGAAAGAAATGGGACCGATTGGCATTAAAAAAAAAATTTACTCAAATTTGACGATTTTCTCGCTGACTGTACATTTCTTCAGCAATCTGTGAATGTCGATTTTTATTACTTAAAAAGTTAGTGAAGGTCTTCTAAGAGCATTTTCGCGTAGCAGCAAGGGATCTAGTAGCTGGGTAGTGATTATTTCAAAAGCAAAGGTGAGCGAACGCAGGAGTGAATGTCCAAGCGGCGAGTTTAAGTAGTCCCGTCAAAGCGAACAAAACATATTTCAGCGCGTGTATTCAATTTGGCACCATGGCTTCTCGAACGTATGGCTGCCTAATTGAGAATGCACGCGGTAAAATGTATTTTGCTCGCTCTGACGGGACTACTTAAACTCGCCGCTTGGACTTCACTCTTGACTTGCTTTTGAGAGAATCACTACCCTGCCCTTACTGTCCCATTTTAACTTTCCATCCTGTATGTCCTTTGCTGACTCAAGCTAGCATACCAAAATTCATTGAAATCGGTCCAGCGGGTGAGCCGTAAAAGCGTCACAGACAGACAGATAGACAGATCAAGTTACTTCCACATTTATAATATTAGTATGAATGGATTAGATTATCCATGTTTGAACATAAGAAGGAAGAAGGAAGGTTTTATAACTACAGTGCGATAGCTCTTAAAATAAGCTTGAGGTTTGTACTTTTCTCTCAATCGCTCTTATACGTTGATCCTCTGTCTAAAGACAATAACAGTCTAGTATTTTTTTTGGCAGTTATGGTAGTCCCGTTCAGCTACCAACACATGATATCTTATAAACAACGACACAACGCATTTGGCGCCGTTTTACAAGACACTTAAAATATCAAATGCACCTTAATAATGACGAGAGTTACGAGGAAAATTGGGCACGAACTGGCACCAGCGCTGTCAGGAGCTGCTGGCTGCTGACGCGCTGCGCGCTTCATGCCAGCGGGCCTAACACTATTTTATTCACTTCCGTCCCTTTAAGAGCTCGATTTAGGTACGTACGGTTGCTTAGGAAACGGTGCAGTCACGACTGATTTAGCATCAATCAGCGCTTTCAGTCTTACGCCACACTTCACCACTGGGTAGTAGCGCGTACGTTCAAAGCGCACATACATACAATGTACCCCTGTTTAAAGATGTCCATTTACCGCACAAATTATAGACAAAGTTTAATCTATTATGTATCGTACATGCGTATGCTTTTTTCACAATCAGACAGGTATTTAAATTAAAAATAAAATGCTAACTCAAACATAACGTTACCTTGGGTGTGGGAACTAGGTCTACCGGCGTCGGTACTCTGGACTCGGTACGACGCCGATTCCCTAACCCTCTGCGCAACGGCCCTGAATGTTTGTCCGCTTGGTGTCCGGTTTTCCTCAACGAACCCCCTGGCAACGTACATTCGACGGGCTGCCGCCGCATTCCCGCCAGCAGCGTCATAACATAATAACATGTTATGGAACTCTCTATCGGAATAGTTTCTATACGGCATGTTAACCTATAAATTGTTTAATATTAAATTCTATTCATTCGTATAATATTGAAAAACTCGTCGTAGCACAAATAAATGATTAAGTACCTACCTGAGACCGACCGAAATAAATTAATATTTTATTATAAATAAAATCCCTGCTCTCTTAGTTTAAGTTCAATTTGACAAGGTTAGGTTAATTCTTCGATTATATGGCTTTTGTCCAGTGAGACAATTTGGCCAGTGTTCAGACGTGTTGAATAATAGAATAAGTACAAACATAGAATTCTTCCGGTAACCTTCATGGAGGGAAGATGGCCGATTGAAAGAAATCGGAGTTTTTACTTTTGATTAGGGCGTATTCGACCAAACTGGAATAAGGTCTTATACCTAGATTAAATGCCGAATTTGTATCGACTAATCTCGGAGTAAGTCTTTGGTCGAATCGGCTCTTATTCTATTTACTGATTTACTCTACTCACTTGGCACTGGCGAAATCACTGCGAAATACCGCGGTGAACCGTCATTCGGTAATAAAAACCAAACTCGCGTTGAGAGGGTTCCGTAAATACTTTTTTTTTTATAGAATTCTTATAGATTTTCTTGTAATTTACAAACAGCAAACTACATTCCGTATTTTTTAAAAAATTTTAGGCTCAGTTGCTTCGGAGATCAGCGGGGAATAGTCTTATAAAATCAAAAATATTTATTTTACAACAATAACAAAACGAGATCCTCATAACGAGCCCTTTCATTTGACATCTGACACAGTAAGGTTTGCAAAACTTTTTTTTTAAATTTCTTAATTTGTCCCCAGTAAATGACCCCTATTTAAAAAATAAACATTTACTTTGCACATCTGTGTTTGGGTCATCAATTTACATATTTGTACCAATTTTCAACTCAATCGGTCCAGTAGTTTCGGAGTAGATTGGCTGTGACAGACGGACAGACAGACAGACAGACACACGCACGAGTGATCCTATAAGGGTTCCGTTTTTTCATTTTTGTACGGAACCCTAAAAAAGAAGAAGAAGAAGTAGGTACAAGCATAGCGACCTATTTGTAGTTAAACTTCAACATTAGGTGTTTGTTTGGCGCCGACTCAAAATTATTTATTAAGGTATTAACATTAGTGTAGGAGCTTAATTAGACTTAAAAGGCCCTGTTTTATTTTTTGCTTTTCAGTTTTCTTTCTTCGGCGGTTTTTTTTTTTCACTTTTCAGTTTCTTTCTCTGTTAATAGATACTTATTCTTTGATTACTTACTTTAACTATTCATTGTTTCGCTACAAAACACAACCGTGTCTAAACAATTCATTCCACAGACGAGTCTCGTGAAGTTGCTACCTATGGGAAGAAACTTCCCGATAATTTTGTTCCAAAAGATGTGAACAACTGCGGTGGTCTTTTGTCTGAGCAAAAATTAGCTACCGAATCCCGTGTCATGCTTAGGGGTAACATATTATCACCTATAACATTTATACCTGTGGGCCTCGTCAATGGTGTTTATTTTTGTTTCTTAATTAGTGGCTTTCACTCCTTGTTTTAACCAGGGACCGGAAAACCCGTTCGTTTGCTTAAGCCGTTCGAATCGATATCCCCTTCATACGATAACCCAAACGTTTCGGTAAGCCTTTCATCGGCTTAGCCGTTCATTACGATAGCCCGTTCAAGCCGGGTAACCCGTTCCGTAACAACCGGTAACCGCTTACTGAATCAGATGTTTTCGAACTAACCGCTTATCGTTCGGGTTACGGTAACCCGTTCCATCCCCTCTTTTCTCGCACTGCACGCGACGTGGTATGTGTAAGAACTAAAATATCTTAACAGGTTCAATCAGCGCAACAAGGGGTAACCCGTTCGCGGCTTATTGATAACGGTAGGAGTTTAAAAAAAAAACCTTTATTTTATTTTATACTTTTTAGCGATCATAATAAGTGTAGTTCGACTTCTTAGTTGATATGAAACTAAGACTTTTCAAGCTCGCCGCAAGCAATGCCGCGGGAAAGTCATAGTCATAATTAAATGTTCTTCGTTACAATTGCTCAATTACCTTAATCGAGATATCTTATCGCCACCCTTGAAATAGGTACCGTTGCGGAGTTCCGGTAGCCATTTGTGGTCTTCATCATCAGTTCCACTTCACCAAATGATACTTTCTGAATGCAAATGCTGGATTTGTTACTAATATGCCTTTAATATTTGAAGAGTTCCCTCATTTCCTCACGGATCCCTTCATCAGATTCAGATTTGGTGACAATGGGACCACCTCGGAAGTATACTCTATCAAACCAAAAAAGATTTTTTTAAATTGGATCGCGCTGTAAAAGGTTATGCATGATCATACATTAAAAACCGGTCAAGTGCGAGTCGGACTCGCGCACCGAGGGTTCCGTATTGAAGATAATATGCTTGGTAACCGCAAAAGAAAATACTCATTTTGTTATAAGCTTTATTTTCCAGGTAATAAGGTCGATTTTGACTAGCCTAAATTTTTATACAGATTTTCTTAGTTTTTTTTTTATTTCTCAAAAACTGTAAATAATGAACACTTTATTTTATTTTTCCCAGAAAAAAATAGTAATTATCTATACGAAAGGATTTTTTTCAGAATTTTTGATTAATAAACTTCGGAGATAAGGGGGGGAACGGTCATTTTTTGTAAATTTTTGGCTATAAATCAAAAAGTACATCACAGAAAATTTTCAAAAAAATAGTTTTGATATGTGCAGATTAATACCTTTCATATGACACCCCATTTGCTATAATCGAACCACTTTCATTTTTGAACCCCTCATTCTAGACCCCTTTTCAATTATTAATAAAATTAATTTCATATTTTTTTTACTACAAATAGATGCGGGCAAGCAAGTTGTACAACTTTGCCAAATTTCAAGTTGATAGCATTTGTAGTTGCTGTGACATACAGACAGACAGACAGACAGACAGACAGACAGACAGACAGACAGACAGACAGACAGACAGACAGACAGACAGACAGACAGACAGACAGACAGACAGACAGACAGACAGACAGACAACGAAGTCTCACCATAAGGGTTCCTTTTGTACCATTTTGGTACGGAACCCTAAAAAAATACGCGTCGACTTGAGAACCTCCTCCGTTTTTTTTTTGTCGGTTAATACGTGCCCAATGCACCCCTACCTCCCCTACATACATACATAAACTGACGCCTTCATTCCCAGAGTGGAGTAGGTAGAGCAAAAAAAATGTTGTTCTGTACTACATTTGTTTTTGTTATTTAACTACCAAACTAAGTAGCGGCTTCTACAACATACCTATACTCCAAATTTCATCAATAAATCTCTTGTAGTTTTAGAGTAAAATGCCTGTAACATACAGACGGACGGACGGACTTGACAAAACAAGACGCTAGTAAGCACTTAACACAAGCATTACTTACTTATTTTAGTTTTCTTAGCTCTATTGCGAGTTTTCTTAGATATAAGTATCTTCCTTGAGCTGGCTACTGCTTGCAATTTCTTAAGAAGTAAGTACCTAGTTACCTACATCACTTCTTCCTTCATCAACGTGATTTATCGATTTGCGTTCGTAGGTTGTTCTATCTAAGTTCCTTGTGTAAAATTAGCTAGATAAGAATAATAGTTATTACAAAAAAAAACATACTGAGGTACTTACTTAAATTCATTTTTGCAATAATATTCGGTGATTTTGTCACATTTTTCAGAGGTGAAAATTCTTTGACACGCTGTCAATATCATAAAAAAGGTTTAGGTTATATAATTTATAGCTGCAGCTTATCGTTTATTCATTTAGGTTGCGTTAGACTAATCTGGAATAAGATCATATTCCTAGATTAAACGCCCAAGTAAGTCTCGGAGTAAGTCTTATACATTCCAAGTTTGGTGAAATGCAGACTTAGAATTAAAAATAAAGGTACCCATTTATTTAGTTAAGATTAATGTATTTTACCCCTTTTACATGCCATTGTGCATTAATAAAATGATAACAAAACCTCTAAAACTAACTCCTAAAATTCCAGCGAAAGGAACAGAGTTATTAGCACTTATAGCAGTCAGTACGAAAGGGACATGACTATAAGTTATGTCCCTTTCGTAGCCTGGTAGGCAGTTGTCAGTTTTGAGTTCGTTATATTGCCTCCATGCAACAAGCGTGCGTGTCTAGTACTTAGGCCGGTAGAGACCGGACCCTGTGGCCAGACCAAAGAATACTTTGTAATCAAGGACTTATTACTCAAACTGGACTACTGATTACTGCATAGAATAAGAACATATAAAGTCGCCGTCAATAGAACTTGTGAACGATGTAAACAAATTAGTAGTTTGACACATAACCTCAAATATTCACCAAGCGTGTTTTTATTAATTCATCCAATTACTTTAATATAGAAATCTAGGCCAAATAGTAACATTTTCCTGGTTGTAAGGTAAGCAATCGAAGTTTGCATAGTGATGTGAAAATTTTTCGATATTTGCAGATTTCCAAAAGATGAAAACCTAATTGGATACATTTTGCGAATACGAGTAAACCGAGAAAATCATAAACCTAAAAGACGTAACAAGGTCTGATCCAAAAAAAAAACATCCCGACTCTTTTTTGCCGAGCGTGCAAAGAAAAGGATAACATGTTAAACCCGATGCCGTACCTAAAGTCAGGGTCAATGGAAATGGCAAAAGATGTAAACAAATCAGTACTGTTTGACAAATTGTCTCAATATTTTCTGCAAACAGTTTTTATTAAAAAAATTCAAATAGTTAATGGTTACCCATTTTATTTTAAACAGAATGTGAAAGTAACGATCCGGATTGGATCCAATTGTCCAAAAGGACGTGATTAATGTGATTATGGAGTAATAATGTTAATTTGGTCCGTTTGGTTTTGTTTACATCTTTTGCCATTTCTATTGGCCCCGACTGTATGTTCATTGTATGTACGCAAACATTTTAGGAGCCACGACTAGGTTTCAATTCCCCTGGACCAGAGAACTTCAACTTGACTTTCACCAAAACGGTTAATGATCTCTTTATAATTTGCAATTGATTGTTAGCTCCAAAATTGCAAATAAAATATTGTTGAAATTATAGAATATATTCTTTATTTAAATTATCTCTCTCCTTTTCTTTCATATAACAAAAAGTTTCTATCAAAATTTTGCTTTCAGGACATGCTTTTATAGCCGACTGTAATTTTTTATGCAATGTCATCATCTGCCTATCAAGGCCAAACTAACGATAACGCAACATTCTTTACGTTTACCCACCAGCAGATGTGGTTGTGGATGTGGTTCGGTGGGTCGAACAGATCCTGTTACCAATTTTCGACTCCATCATCACATCTGCTAGCCAATTGCCTAACTCACTCGCAATCGCAATCGACTTTAAAGCGGAACAATTGTTTTGATTTTGTATGCAGAATTGTAGACAAGCCTTCGATTTTCAAAATGAAAATGATTGCGATTGCGAGTGCGTTAGGCAATATCCCCTCGGGTCTTTTAAATTATAATATTGCATCATCATCGAGTATACATTTAGTACGGCTATTGGGAAAATCGGCCGTAAGACTCTTAGAAAAAAATAAAATGTGAAGTTGAATCGACATCGATAATGATTCTCGACTCAGCAACAACACTGGCGTTGTCAGATCCAATTCAAACCCTGTGACAACATGTAAGATAACGAAAGAATAGGTACCTAAAAGCACATAATTTTCTAACTCCTTATGAATGCCATAAATAGAAAAGGTCTTCTAAAGGTTTCTATGCTACTACTTATTCTATGGATTATTTATTGTGAAGGAGAAGACACGTTACATGTAGTATGACGGCATCCTCGCTTTGCACCCTCGGCTCACACAAATTAACCAAGTCTCAATCTAGTCTTGTACCTAATAATGTATAATAAAATAATTAATGATAAAACATCTTTAAATAGCTTCGAAAACATAAAATAAAATGCTAGCTGTATTTGTTTATGGTTTCTGAAAAACCCGCCGGAATGCAACGCCACCCTAGTGCTTTTGGAACATCTGAGTGAGACACAGTAATCGGGTTTGTCGGTCTCACTTGAACTAAGTTTTCTTGGTTCCCTGTCATCAAAGAATTTGTAACCGCCTTACTGGCTATAACGGTATAATTTTGATTAGCAATTAATAGTTAGTAATCGATCCAGTCTGAATATAAGATCCTTGTGCGTAACTTGTTCTATGGACCAGACTTTCAAGTGGATAGTTTCCCGTTCAAAATGCACACAATGTGTTTGCAGACTTTTTTCCGGTGTCGAATTTTGGCAACATGATCCAATTTTTTATCAAAGTATTGTAGTGTCACCACGAGATGACCTCTTCTCAGCATCTTCTTACTAAGCTACAAGTACTAAGTTTTATCTTTCTTCTAGGATAAGAATTTCATTCAACAACGTGTATGATGCCAGCTTTAAATGGAATTCTGATAAAACGTAACGTGTAAGGACGATTTTATTTTTACAAAAGAAATCTTAAACCTCCTTGCACAAAGAGGTACAAGATTTAAAAAAAAACTTTGTCAAATTGTCAAAGCATACTCAGACTTTAACGATTCGTTTTAATTGTTGTGCATAATTTATTCGCAGTAATCTCTGGTAGACGCAAATAAATAAAATTAATCCATGATTCATATTCTCGTAGAAGAAGTTTAATGTAAAAGTGATAGTGATAGTGTGATAGTGATAGTGTATTTTAGTTGTGTACGAGACTGATGAGTAAAAATCGTAATCGTAAGTTTCATATTTAAATTATTTCAGACATAAGCCCTTAACAGAGACCGTCTTTTCGTTCATATTACACAATAAAGTCTCAGTTTTCTAAACCCCATGGAGCATTTGACCATGAGTAGAAACATTTTCCAGTTTGTTTATTTACAATACGTTGTGACACATGTTATGAATGAATTAGTTAAGATGGGGCACACTGAGAGCATCATCAGGAAGGGCGATGACAAATCAGTCTGTAACTCAGTCAAAAATTAACTTAAAAAAAAAATACCAATGTAGGGATGATCCAAATCATCCACCCTACCTACTGTTAAAAAATGTTGAAAGGTTTTTAAGACACCCTGTATATTTATTTAATTACGAGAATAAACAGGGTTACAAATAAAAGAAAATACATATAAGTTTAGGAAAGTACAATCGTAATGGTGAAAATTTGACCCCATATGAACAATTCTTACAAAAACAAAATGTTACAATAAGACAGCGAGGACTGAGAATGAACTACACGACAAGCTTTTAAATCAGACAACGACTTGCGTATAATATTTGTGAGATTTGACAGAAACCATATTTGTGATTAAAAACCATCAAACCGCATGGCAATCGGTACCATAATATAAGCCATTATATTACCTTTCGTGCCCAATAAAATCACGAACTATAAAAATCCTAAGAGCAACATACCTAATAATTTACTATGAAGCAAGTGAAAGTTGCCAACACAACACACACGAAGTTATTCAAAATTTACCTTTTGATAAATAACCTGACGTTAAAAATAAAACACACTTATAATTTGCCTCTTTAGAGCATTCTTCTATACTTTAACGATCCCAGCGCCTCCACCAGGACTCGGTTAAACATTTCTGTACAAATAAACTTGCCGTTTAGTACAATGGACAATTTATTATTTAGATTTGGTTCCCGGGCGTTTTTTATGCAAATTTCCCGTTCCCGGGGTGATTAATCCTGGAGAATTTTATTGTGGTCAGGAAACGAAGTAAAATTTTATACCCTAGTTGGAAAGAGGTGGTTGGAGTTAAAAAGAAATGAGTCTCACCGTTTGGCTTGACTTTAGACTAGTTAAAAAAGTTAAGATTTAATGTAATGACATAGTCAACATTTATATTTCGAATATTTGAATTATTTTTTGCTCTACTCGAGTAAATTAATAAACTCGTAGTAAGTACATACTTTTATGTTAATATCATGATTATAACTTAACTGAAACTTCATTTACTATCAGGGCTTTTAGAACTTTGTCTTAAACCATATCGTCATCATATTGTTAACAATTTCATGGCAACACTTATTTACGTGACTTTAACGGCGGCCGTATCGTAAAAACTAGTCAAGTGCGAGTTAAACTTGCACACGAAGGGTTCCATTCTATTCTTGAATGAAAGCCCCTTTAATTTTAAATCATATTGTAATGTTTATGATTTTTTATTTCATCGACAATAGAAATATTCACTCAGTAAAAAAAAAACTGTCTACCTATGTATTAGGGTTCCAGAGATACAGCCCGCTGTATGACTGACTGACCGACACACAGACAGACAGATACACAGACACACAGAAGGACGGACATATAGACGGACAGACGGACAGACTGACGGAAAGACGGAAGGACGGACAGACAGACAAACAGACAGATCATGCAAAACTAAGCTCCAAAGACGTTCTATACTAATAACCACACAAACACACACACACACACACACACACACACACACTCACACACACACAAACACACACACACACACACAAACACACACACACACACACACATCACCATACGGCGCGTGCGCTTGTCTTATCATATCACTGTATTATAGTTAAATCCTTAACTTTGAAATTTATATTGTATAATTCCTTATGTTTTTATGTATACTCGTTGTTGTTAAGCAATTTTTTTTTTTTGTATTTTGTATTTGTATTTGTAACCACCATAACTAACCGCACCCTTACACCTGTGTATACATAACTCAGCCACACACGGACCGTCTTCTCCGGTAAAGGATGCCATTAACCACAAGTTACACGACGAGCCCTACGTCAGTAAAGTTGGCACGCGTTTGCCGCGCGCAGGTGCGGGACACACCGGGAACACTTATACTAATCTACCCAGAGACAAATAGCGCCCTATACTGCAGCCATAGAGTTGAGAAGCGTTAGACAGGTGGCGGAACACTTGGTGGAAAAATGACCGCTAAAAGAGGGATAGGTACAGTCGGCGATTCTATAATGCCTGCCATGGAATTAAAGTCCCGTTTTTTACAGTCTGTTACGTTTTGCATCATAATTAGTGTTTCATAATTAAAGTTATAATAATTATTAGGAAGTTGGGTACCTACCTTGTCGCTATAACGCCTTTGAACGATTATTACAGCAGCTTAAATATGACGTTTCTAAAACCTGTTTAAACCTTGGGGCCTTAGCTAGTTGCGAACTGCGAACATTGACAACTGTAAAAAATACTGAATAGCAGGTATACGTATAACATTGAAGCAAGTCGTGTGTTCACAATTATACGTTTTTTTACTGTCACTAGCTTTCATAGAATGCAAATTGGACAGCCCTAATAAGTTTATTCGTTTTTTAGCAGCGTTTTAGTTGCAGCCGTACAATTTATTCAGAGGATTTGATCATTCCTTCAGTAACCACAAGTAGCTATAGCGTCCTTGAGTATCCTCATAGAGTAAGACATTTGTAATCTCAAGACTACAAATCCGTTACTAACCTTAAGGACTAAGATGGAATGCACCTGTGCTAGTCACTACACCGGTTGTCTGCCACACCGGAGCACATAACCTGCAATCGTCGACGAATTTGAAGGATTTTGCCAGTTACAAACAAAATTTGTGGCTTTGACCCTGTCTGCTATCTTTCTAGGTCTGTAGCGCATATCCCGCGCCGGGCCCTTGAGTTAACGAGTTACCGGGAGCGGCCAGGTGCGACCTGTCTTACAGCCACTCACGCGCGTGACGAACAAAGGAGTGCGGAGTTTGGTGCACTCCCGAATTAATCTCGAAGTAAATGTTCTAGCGGTTTTAACATACTTATATAGAGAAATACACACATAGAAAACATCCTCTCAGAAACAAATACTCGTGCTCATAACGAGAATCGAATCCAGAACCGCTAGCTTCGTAGGTAGGGTCACTACCAACTAAACTAAACACGGTAAATAAAAAGAAAATGTTAAGTTTATTAAATTACTTTATTAATAACTACAACCATGCCAGGCTTATAACGGAAACTAAAAGAGCTCCGTTCCCGAGATTAAAAGAGAATCTAATTAAAGCCGACGTGTCGTTAACAGTTTTATTGGCGCCCAACGAGGGCCCTGATTGCTGAACTATTCATTTCCATTATCGCCGGCTCAATCCAATAGCCTTCATTCGGATGAATACAAATTATACGACAAAGAACACAGATTAAAAGTAACAAGGTTATATTACTGGGGACCTAGGGCAAAAGGGCACAAGTCGACTTAACTCGTAATAAAAAAGGGTATATACATAAACGCAATATACCAGACTTAAACCCTTTTTCACTTGATCTTCAGGAGACTTATAACCTTTTTCACAAGGACCCAAGGAGCGGAGTTGCAATCTTCGTATTGTGTCCGAAAAGAAGGGTAATGTTTTTCTCTATGTTTTTATGTGACCTCCTGTAGACTAAACGCCTTGACGGATTGTAAAGTACAGGGTATCGTTGGTATCATATTTATCCAAGGAGTATACATACATAAATACATTAAATCACGCCTGTTTCCCAGAGGGGTAGGCAGAGACCACTTCTTTCCACCTGCTACGATCTTGACAAATCTCTTTCGCTTCTTCCACATTCATACATCGAGTCATGCACGCACGTCGGTTTCGGGTACTTAAAATTCGGCCCTTTTCCAGTATTTCTCCGATTTGATTCGAAAAAGTACGCCTAGGGCGGCCCTTTCCGACCCTTCCACTCACTTTAGCTCTGTATATCTCTTTCGTCAATCTTCTCCAAGGAGTATTATAGGTTATATTAGGATCTTCTAAGTCATACTGGTGATACTCAACTTGCAGGTTCAGGACTTTAGAGGTTCTATGAGTAGGGTTTTCAAGAAGTGCTTTTGGTGGACTAATTCTTTATTTTTATTTCTATATTCTACGGAAAAGGCAAACAAACACACGTGCCACTTGAAGGAAAGTGAGCTTGGAAGCTTATCGACAATATACAATCTCAAAATTGCATGCGTTACCAACGCTAACGTTTAAAGTTTCACTGAAGTCTACTTCAATAGGTTAAAAATAAATAAAAAACCTGACGACTGACATTAAGTCACGCGAAGGACTGGTTTTTTTAACTCTGTTACCAACTTAAATAACAGGCAGGATAAGAAAATAACTCTAGGTAGATGGCGCAAACTGGCCTAAGTAAGTAGTATGTTATTATTCTTATTATAACAGGAACAATAAACGTCCACCTGCTTATTCGAAAAAGTATTTTCCAAGGGCTGTCATCTGTCTGCGTGCATTATCGTGTTCTGTTACCGCGGCATCAGCATCAATCACCCGTGGAGACATCCCTAGAGCATTATGTACCCCTCACATCACACACTACACTACACTAACTAGAAGCTTTGCGGTACAAAATATTTATTTAAAATATAATTAAAAATGCCTAAGATTTGGAATAAAAAACAAACAGGAGAAAATCTTACACAAATTGATAAAGTCCCAAGCTACGCTCTAGGCTTTTACTATCAGTACTAGACAAGAATAAACATACAAATTTAGAAAGATAAGGTCGAAAATTTGCAATGTTTACGACCTAAATTAACTATGTTTTCGCGCAATACAATACAATAGCGATTATGTCTAGTCTAATGTGTATTTGCGTGCCACATCAGAACCATATCGCAATGAAGAAACAAATTAAATACCACCTCACTCAAAATTGAATGATTCTATTGCAACAGGGTTCCTCACGAATAATAATACATTTAAAAGTGTTTCCATTTCTATACACGCTCAGCACATAAACGTTTTAACAAATCTCTCTCAAAACGGGGCGAACAAAAGCTCTCAAAGAGAAGAAAAATGTGAGTCTTTGTAGATCATTAATAAAGAATATCTCGGAAGACGAACAATTATCCACGGGTGAGGGCGCGCCAAACACCGGTAACCCAATTAGGGGTTCGTGTCAACTTTCTTTGGATTCCTTTATTCTGTTTAATTGGCGAATGGGGAACGCTCTGAGTTTATAATGCGCTGGGAGATATTATGAGTCGAGTGTGTCGAGAAGACGACAGATTGTTGGTATAATTATTTACTTAAATTGACAACGGGAATGTTTTAAAAAGTTGTTCTTAAAAACAGGCTTGTTTTTTTAGAAATTTGTCTAAAATGACTACATTTTATTTTTTACTTTTTGTTGATTAGTAAATAATTTACTGAGAAAATATATTATCAGTGTTTGCTACGCCCACTTTGGACTTGTGGTCGGAATGGCATAATTTTGTATGTAACCGTTTTTTGTAGCAATAACTGTGACGCAGGAAAGACCATGTGGCGTTTTAGCTCTTTAGCCATTAGAAGAAATAAAAAAATAACAAAAAAAATGTATGCTGTTGAGACAAACCAGGAGCTTTTTTAAACACCCTTTAAAAGGAGCTCCTGTTTTGTTGTCACGTGAATTCGTAGAGCGGTTATTGAATAATGACTGTGGACTACTAATCATAAACACAGTAAGTTTCTGTTAAATAGGAAATTTTGGAGACAAGTTTTTATACAAAACAAACAAAGAATCATAATAATTATAATATTTATTTCGGGCTATCACAAGGTCGATTTTTCGTTCCTATTTCATTTTTCCGAATTTACACAAGTTGGAAATACATTTTAGGAAAAATGTCTGATATGTGAAAGGAACCGTTTAACATTCTACGAAACCTAACCGAACCTTAAAATTCCGCTCCGTTTTTTTTTAACGAATTTTAATTTGTCCGAATTTTAATTTTTCCGAAAGCTATGTTACCTTGGAGCTATTTTAGATTAAATGCATAATTTAATTGCTATACGTAGGTAAGGTTAGGTTTGATTTATGTGCGATATCAAAACATTGCGCGTTCAATCAAAACATTTCATTCGGAATTATGTGAATTCGTAATTATGATCAATTCGGAATTATGACTCTTCGGAATTATGTAGTGCACCCCTAACCTATAGGTTCTACGGGTATATCTTTAAACGTTTTAAAAAGTTAATAGATTCAGACAAAAAATGCGTTTATAACTTATGATTTATGAATATTTAGGAAAATAAACCAGTTGGGTAAATAACTGCGGTCTGATAGGTTGCCGCGAAAATGTTGCTCGTCTAACCTGCCTTACACAAATTCCTGCATGCAGCAAACTCTCTGATGACCCACTGCTTGTGTGAGTTGCTAATTACGCGGCATTCCTCCCTCAAAGACAGCGGGTCCTTTGTAGCTGCTTCGTTAATTGTGTAATTAATGTGCCCGAGATTATATGGACACGTGCCGTCTGGGGCTTGTGAAGTGCTGGGATTGGCCGACGAGTTTCACGGCGTTTGGGCAAACATGTAGCATTTTTATTTTTATTCGTTAATTAGTTATATTACCCAACTGTCGAAGGAGGATAGTAATGTTTTTGACCTGTATACAGGGTGTCCCAGAAACCGACGGCTGATAGAGCAGCTAAAAAGCTATCGATTTAACCCCTAAGTATATTCAGCGATTTTTGCTAGTTTCGGAGATATTGATCATTTAAATCTGAATTTTTGTAATTTTCCCTTATCTCCATGTCACGAAAAATCATTAATTTCATGTTTTATTTCATTAGTTTTTCAGTGGTATCTTATATAATTAGAATCATTACGAATCAGCGAAGTTTTTAATCAATATCTCCGAAACTAGCAAAAATCGCTGAATATACATAGGGGTTAAATCGATAGCTTTTTAGCTGCTCTATCAGCCCTAGATTGGTTGACGTCGGTTTCTGGGGCACCCTGTATATGTAGTAGCTTCTGCCCGCGACTTCGTCCGCGTAGATTGCCGTTATCATTATACGCTCAAGAACTTTACAATTTTGCGGGATGAAAAGTAACCTTTGTGTTAATCCAGGGTACAAGCTATGTCTATTTCAAATTTTAAATCCGTCCAGCCGTAAAGGAGCAAGCAGCATAAAGGAGTAAAAAAGTGTGTCTTTCTATGATAAATATTTTATTAATTAGTTTTGTGGTTATAATATTTGTAGGATGGCTTTTGGTTTTCTCGTAGAGGCTGAACAGAAGACACAATTTTATTAAATATATTTAAAATGCAGATTTTAAAGTATACATGGGTATTTATTTAACATACGTAGACGACAAAATATCTACGCAGTTGAGGTTTTAAAGCTTTCTTAGTTTTTCGAAATCTTTCGCTTATAAAGAATTAAAATGAATAATAATAATAATAATAATAATAATAAATTTTATTTCGGGCAACGAGGCCCATATTTACAAATACCTTATAGACTAACATACATAACAATATAAAACTTAAAACTAACACCGAGGTGACAGAACAGTGTGGTCCTGTTCTGCCAAAATTGGCATCTTGGTCGCTGCCGGTAGGTTGCCCCGAAACCGCCGGAACACAACACCTTTCGGCCAAAAGTCAGGACACTCGACGGTCCCCAGCATAAACCGCGGCACGCGCACTACAAACGAACTGAAGTGCACGTAGCGAAGCGAGCGTAGCTGGAACACCGTCAGACTGCATCCAACCTTCTGACGGACGTACTCCACCACGTCGTCTACCGTTGCAGAGTGGTGCAGGCGAGACACGTAGAGCGCCGTGTTCGGTATAGCTGCCCGCAGCTCGGAATTCGGGTCCGTTACTGCAGTACCACACCGAGTCTTATGAGGCTTCCTACGTGCTTTGCTGTGCTGCACCAATGTGAATCCCTCCTTATCCACACCGGTACGAGGGAACTCCTTCATAGAAGCTGGAGCTCTCTTTTTCGACGCCTTAACAGGCGCACTAGGCCGCCGAAGTTCGGCGGCCTTGCCGGCTGCGTCAGCGTAGCTGCGGGGAGCCGGCGGGGTGGCGGGGCCGGGGAGCTAGACTCGCGCGGGGGGCGCGCGGGTCGCGGGGCGGCGGCGCGCGGGGCGGCACGCGCCGTAAGAGGCGCTGGCTTTTCAAGCTGCGAAATAACGAAAAGATAATGTTAACACGGTTCACGTTTTTTACCGGTGGACTAGCCTGCCACACACCCAAGTGTTGAGCAAACTACTCAGTTTTTCAAAAGTCAAACTATTTCAATCACACAATATCGTACCACAATAGGTTAATCAGCTTTTCAAAAAAAAAACTGACTAATCCTGACATTATTTGAAGTAAAAACGTAACGAAATTCGCAATTACTACATCAATCTCATTGCGGTTTTGCATATTTTATCAATAAATATTATTTTCATACATATAGGTAGATAAACTCATGCCTGCATTCCCAGAGTGGGGTAGGCAGAGCTACAGAATTACCAACAACTCTAAAAAATTGTTGATAATTCTGTAACCATATTTTGCACATAATAAATTTAAATATTAATTTCATGTGTATTAGAGCGAAGATGCGTAACACTCAGAACATTCACATAACAAATCAGCACAAACTGACCGCGACAAAGCCCTTATAATCCCGTAACTCTATTAACAAGAGTCATTACATATCGGTTTCAGTTATCCAATATGTGGGTAAGGCCCCTCTACCTGCGCCGAGCTATAAATCGGCGCTGTCGCCGCCGCCAATATAAGAGAGTTATAGAGCAGGAAATTAATTCGGTAGCACAAGGGTTAAGGGTGCCCAGGAATGCTGGGGACGGGAGACTTTGTAACACATTCGCTAATAGCCCAGAGGCTTCATTTACATACAGGATGGACACCTTTTCGAGTCCAGGGCGTTGAATTGGTAAATGGCTGCATTGCTTTAGAAAGTGGTTTGCAGTGTTATTTATGGGATAGGAATTGGGTTTATAGGGTTATTTTGAGATTTTCTGGGTTTCTTTAAAGTAAGAGTGAATCTGTCGTAAATCGTCCCATTTTTTTTTTATTTAATTTATAACTAAATTTTGTGTAAATAATTCTATACAACGTTAACAATACGTAATGTACTTACAACGTATTATAGTATGGCTCTAAAATTCAGGGCGTTTCTTCCCTTATAGGAAAAACTTTGGCATAGGGCACAGGACCGCGTTTCCTTTCAATAATACTTGATAAATATCTCTCAACCATTGTACTTTTTTGTTTTGATTTTTCAATTTTCATTTCCGTTTATATTCGGCAAAGTTGTCAACTTGTCAGAGGGTCTCTAATAGGACAAAGCATGGTACCCCTATCTGGCTCGACAACACGAAATTGATTTTTCTCATAAGCTGCTTAGATAGCATAGCGACGTGGTTCACGTGGTGCGGTAAAATAATATCTTTCTACGTTCCTACTTGTTCTGAGTCGTTGCGTTTAGGAGACTTGGCTTACGTCTACCGCTTGAGGAGACTTGGCTTAAGTCTCTTGACTACATACTCTTAAAGTATTATGCTATCGGTATTGCTCCATGTAATGCGGAGATCCACTTATTCAACCAAATATAAGTCTTTATTTCACGTACTACCCATAAAAATTGTTCGTAAATATAATGTAAAAAAGATATGGTGTCAGATATAGTGGAATTAAGGCCCATTCATTACCGGGCTAAATGTGATAAGATTAGACTAACTTTAGCATGCCAATATTTAGTAATATCGCTTTTGAATAGCACCTTTACATAATATGTATGTAGATAAAGCTGTATTGCAGCAAATACATTATATAGATGTAATTGCAATGAAGAGTTTATAAAAATACACATGCTACTTAGGAGTAGACACGTCTTAAACAAATTGGTTTCATTAATCCTGCGTATATTTAATTGTATAAAAAAAGGGGTTTCATTTAATTCTCAAAGGCGCAATTATTTACGATTCAATAATTTAATTTGAATTAGCATTTTAATATGAACAGTCTTTTAGTTACCGATTCTTACCCCCTTACTAATAAACGTTGAGAAACGGTGGTATAGCTATACAATGTTTTGTCCTTATCTGTCATTGCGACATTTGAATTTGACAGATAAGGACAAAACATTGTATAGTTATACCACCGTTACTCAACGTTTATTAGTAAGGGGGTTAATATTTAACAATATCTAATACTAAATGAGACCCTAATTAAAAAAAAAACTGCATGCTTTCAGCGCTTGCAATGAACTAAATAGCGTCGCAGACAGCAAACAGCGCACAAAGCGCTTCACAGTTCACAGCGCTGGAGCGAGTGTAGGGCTCTCACGAGCCGCGGTCATTAGGCACACACTCCACAGATACCTGCGTCTTAAGAATTCTGGAGTTTAGAGGTTTCTTCGTTTAAGTGTCGCGGTTTGTGGGATGAATGCGATAGGGATTGCAAATCCGGATTTATTTTGTAAGGAAATCCGGATTTAATCCGGATTTCCCCATACAAAACGAATCCGGATTGCACTCCCTAGAATGCGAGGCACTTAGCCAGAGGCATGGAGATTGCACTGTCTACTATGTGCATACTTTGAAGAAGGAATGCGTGTGTTTTTTCTCAAGGGCTGTAAAATAGACAGTTTACAAGAAGCATTCGTAATGTTCGTTTGAACGTCGGAGTCAAAACTAGGAAAGTATTTTTTTTGCCAGAAATAGTAGCCGCGTCTCCGTCAGCGTCAAAGTCGTTATCGCTATGTCCTGGAGAAATATTCAATGTTCCGTGATAAAAAGAACACTATGTCTTTTTTTGAGGCTTAAGCTATCTCCATACCCAATTTAATCAAAATCGGGTCAGCGGTTGAGCTTTGAAAGTGTAAGAAACAAACAAACAGAGTTACTTTCGGATTTATAATATTAAATATGTATAAGATGAAACAAAAAATATCAGAATACTTGATATTTAAGCTGGACTATTTTCATATTCTATAGTGTAAACATTGGCCACAAAATAGTTCTTATTAAAACAAGTATTTGACTGTTTTTTCCGTTCTATGTTTAACGAACTAAGCTAAAAAGCACCTACGCACGTACTATAACGGCCATCAAGTCCGAGTGGAAACGCATGTCCTAGGTTGCATGCTGCATCGTAAGTGACATCGTTATTCAACCAGTTTATAAGCTGGTTCCAGCACAGAAAATGTGTTATGTCATTGTACTAGACCATCATATGGTAACTTTTTTTGGCAAATGGTTTTGCCGGGAACCGGGATGGTTGTGTGGGACTCGCCGACTAAAACCCATTCAAAAACCCAGCGGTATACCATCTGCTGCGTCCTTCAGGCAACGCAACCACGAACAAGCGCCTGACACCAATGACTCGAAGGGCTTGGCCTTGGTTTACTAAGGCACCCTCAGGTGAATTATTAGGTTTGCCTTATAGGATTGATGCAAACTTTTCAAATGTTCATGTTTGTTAAAACTCCTTAAAAACAGTAAATGTAAAATACGTGATGAAGTATTGAAAGTAAGATTAAAGAAAGTCAATTGGCACCGATCTTGATTTCAATTTAACTCTTGCTGGTTTAGCGAGTACTGAAAGAACTTGGCCTACACAAATCGTAGTAAATCTAAGTTCGAATTTTCGATAGTTATTCCTTTCTCTCGATTTATTCACGAACGCTGAGTAAAAGGAATAGACCATTCAAAGTTTTGAATTTAGTGCTTTGTAAAAACCATCGAAGGCGTAATGAATTCTTTCCCCGAAGTCAGCAATTAACCGAGAGGGTACCGCGGTTCCGATGTAATGCATGCTTCTGATCCCTGGTCAGATAAGCGACAGAAGGACACTGCGACCTAAGGTTTTTCTGCTTGGACTGTGGAAGAATTTGAATGATTTCTTAGAAATAAGCGCATTTAAGATAGCATTCGAGAATACAGCGGCGGCCGAGAAATAAAAAACTTTTAACTTCAACTTGTCTGCAAGGCGCCGCAAAAAGATATGCTGAGAAAAGTTTATTAATTTATAAGTAAAACTTTTTTTAAATACAATGTACTTGTTTTATTTTTGAGAAAAACACTATACATGCCTCGACCATTATGAGCCACCCCCTGGACTCGCATGTATAAAAGCCCTCGCCTGGCGGCTTGAGCTTTTACCTAATACTCGTCCAGGAAGCCTCACCTTACTGGTCTTTGCTGTACTCACTCACTACATTAAGGAAATATTTGTGCAGTGTGCAGTGTGCGTTACCCTTATAGCCACGCATTAGCCGAAGCGTTTGGTTCTATCGGTTAATCAGCGCAATTGAACGTTTCGCGATACAGCCGTATTTAAAGCGACTGTAATACAGTATACTCAAGATGAGTAGGTTACGGAAATATCTGGTTATATATATTTTTTAAGAGCATCATTATAAATTGAAAAATAAGGGGTTTGCTGGCGTTTTCAGGAGAACAGCCGAAGGTAGGCCTGAGCCATGGACTGACGCTAATGCCGCTGATGTAATAACCTCAAACCGAGGTTGGAAAGTACACTGTTGCAAAATGTTCTAACAACGAAAAAGATCATCAATAATTGTGATAGTAAATTATAGGAGAAAAGTGCACGATTTCACTAGGTAAAAAGAGAATAGATTGTTAACTCTCACATGCCTTAAATGTTTGTCGAAATGAGCATAAGATTCTTAAAAACATCAAAATTATAAATTAGGAAAACTCGTTAATTTTCAATTTTTGTTCTTGAGCAACAACTCCTCGCTTATCATGTTACCTTCAAGTATTTTCAGGAAAAGGGAAAGGTAATATTTTTAAATAAAATTAAAAGCTTAAGCACAATATCAACGACAACACAGTTCCGAGCGAGCGAAGTCTTGGCCAACATTAACGCAGAAACCTGTCATGTCCAAACCAAGCTATGTTTTTAACAATAGATTCTAGATACATCAGCGCCATATGTCCGCTATTGTGCTTCACACAATTAACTGGGACGCGGGTTCTATCCATTGTAAACAACAGTTGTACACATATTCATCGGGAATAATGGGCCCCGTTTCGCTATTAGAACAGCGTTGCAACAAACAAACAAACATTCCAGTATTTTGTATTTACACGCGTTACACGAGTATCGTACTTTCAATGTTTGTTGATCATTGTTCTAAATCCAAATAAGCAACATATTTAATGATAGATAGATAGATAAAACGTTTATTTGCTTACGTGCGAATCACACAAACAATTGTTAAAATAAAAATAAGCACAGTGACACTAAGATTACACACAAATTGCCAAAAGAATGTGTGCGTTGCAGCAGGGCAAAAGGGTAATGGCCCAGCGTATAACATTGCTCATCATAAGCAAAGCTCTTGGTATTCTGCCACAAGCCTTCTTTCCTAGAGTGGGGTAGGCAGAGCTACAGAATTACCTACAACACATTACGCAAAACTTGTTGATAATTCTGTAACCACATTTTGCACACTTAGGCTAAGATGTTTACCAGCGTATTAGTGACAGGTTGCAATCCCATCGCCTAACAGTCCCATTCCCATAGTCGCCCCTTACGACATCCGCGACAACAATGCAAAACATTATAAAACAAATATGGTATCGGTTTGTGAATCTATAGATACTGAGGACTGGTATAATGGCGGTTTTAAAATAAAAATTATAATAATCTTGGCTGTGGTGATGGTAGGATCTTGTGCAGGGTGTTTCTGGATCGCTACCACCATCTTACCTTGTTGTGTTCCGGTGCAGTGTAGAGGTAGAGGTAGAGGTAAGAGAGGAAGTGGTTGGCAACGCATTTGCAGTCATAAGATTGTACTCTTGAAGATGCAAATGTATATGTGTCTCAGATTACATTTTCCAGATGGCCTGTGAGCTCGTATGCCTTCTCTTTCCCATAAAAAAATCTTTGGGGTGGGCCCATGTCCAGCAGTGGATATGCTTCGGCTAATTAATGATGATGTCATATTTCAGGGTTTTGCAACTACTATTACGACGTTGTTGGGTTAAGGCGTATAATTTTCAGTCGTGATTTTTGGTGCTTCCACATTTTCAGCAGGCTGAAATATCGTTTCAGTCCGTTTTAGATGTACCATCACATCTATCACATACTAGAAACATGTTTTCAGTTTGTTTCGGGCCACCCTCTGTCAGCTTACGCCATAACCTGAAGCCCATTTACAACCAAATTTCATTACCTATTCAGTCGGATGTCGCCCAATACCGTTGATACATCTGCAATGCTCGCCACAGTAACTGGATTAGTGTACAGAGAGCCTTTTAGATGGCACCAGGGTTATAGTGCTGCTGGTTTGCTCTCAACCAGTATGAGATAATGAAGTTAGATGGCCATAGCATCTGATTACTTGTCAATCTTAACATCAAAGCAAGGCCTTTGTTCCGCTTTGGTTAGGGCCATCATGCTTTGATACCCTGATCACACTGATAACATTATGGCAGGACAGTGGATAAGAGATGGCATAAAATCAACAATTTGATTAAGATATTGAAACGATTCTTAGGTCGTTTACAAAGAAATCGTTTGGACCGTTTTAGATATCTTACGACCGCATTTAGAGACATTTTGGAGACAATGTACAGTGCTTCTATTTTCTTAATGCTAGGGTCCTAGTGAAAAAGGGTATAAGTCTTCTGAAGATCATGTTAAAAAGGCTTTAAGTCTAGTATACTCGGTTCATATATATACCCTTTTTCACTAGGACCCTAGTGTAGTTCAACAATCTTCGTTTTTGTATGAAACACGAGTCACAGATATACTGTCAGTTGGGAGTGCAAGGGTGGTAGCGATAGCCAGTCGAACTATATTAAGAAGCTGGGAGTACTGTACTCATTCCTTTTTCAAACCTGCGCTGCGTATGAAAAATTGTTACGGTTACGGAATGACTTAATCATTATTAGGCAACTTAATCTGAATGCGGCGGTTTGCTCTAAAAATAAGGTTCGTTTTTGCCATTGGATCACGGTAGTCTAAAAAGGCCGCGAACTTCGTAAGCGAAATATAACTTAATAGAATATAGCTCCAGCGTTTCCTTGACGGAATCAATTCAGCATTACCCACCGTTACGTAACCCCAATAAAGGGAAACAATACCTGAGACACGGCATAGGCGGGCTCCGAACACATCGCACAATCCCGTGGGAAACATCACAAGTCTCAACAGGAACACATTGAAATTTGGACCATGATTATATGGTATACGGTTTAATATAGCAATGGCTTGGTTTAATTATGTGTCTCTTTGGTTTTAAGTTGATGTTGGGATAAATCGTAGCGGTGAATTTGGTCTGTCAATACGCATCCGAAGGGTGAATGTTAGTCATTAGGCTATTAACGTGGTTAAGTTTGCGGGTGCTTTGAGGTGGAGTGAAGGGACTATGACTACGGACTTACAGTGCAGGGTATTGATTCTCTCAAACGCAAAGGTGAGCGAATGCAGGAGTGAAATCCAAGCGGCGAGTTTAAGTAGTCTCGCCGCTTGGACTTCACTCCTGCATTCGCTCACCTTTGCTTATGAGAGAATCACTACCCTGTATTAAAGTCTGGGTGCGTTCTTTAATACGATGAACTGACTGGCTTATGTCGGAAAAAGAAGCCATACTCAAAAGTCTCTCTGTGTTGATTTTGAGAAGGTGTAAATAGCGAATGTGTTTCGCGATTAATTTTAAATAGATGTGTAGGTCAGAGTGTTGAGTAACAAGGTAGGTATACAATATTTTAACTGAAATACAACAGTGTTTAAAAAGCATTTTGAGATAGATTATATATTATATACCTATATTTTTTCTGGATTTTAGTTAAAAATAGTTACCGTTCATGTACCATTTTTTCCACAGCGAATACGAGTTCCATATTAATTTTAATTATAATTATCAAAATTATACTTTAATAATTTTGTGACTTGGCAACAAAATCGGATTATCTAGCGAAGGACACGGTATTTGCATTAACGAGATGAGTTCCTCAAATTTCTTAAGCATTACAAAAGTAATTGACAGAGGGGCAGTGTGGGCAGTCGGAAGTCTAGACAGCGGGGTTAATCTCCATCTTAGAAGCACAAGGTTGTTCAACGAGTTCTACGATGATTTAGTTTAAGTCGGCTATCTTATGCAATATTGTATCCGAAAAAATAAATACACAAAATGTTTTTATTTATATAGTGAGCGATTAGAAATCATGTAGTGTAGTAGGCAATGTAAGAAAGAGGCTGATGAAGGCGTAGTTGAACCAGTATACTTTGATAGGAGAGAGCCACGATGAACTACTGAGTGTTCAGGTCAACATAAACTGGTAATGACGTATTGAAGATTATCTCATCGGTTTGCGGTAAAGAGTAGCAGCGGGCGTACTTTGGGGATTAGATTGAGAGTGCACTCGGACAGTGAGATTGATACAATTCGCGTAATTGAAGGTCTTTTCTGAAGACTGCCTCTTTTTAGTGCTGAGGGAGGGGGGGGGCTTTAAGTAAGGCTGAGATAGCTTCAGACGTAGGTTAAGAATTAGGAAGGTCAATTTTCCAAATAGGTATTTTGCCAAAAATAATAAACATTGTTTTTTTCCACTAATTGGTTTTTGCTTTGATAGGCATAAATTTTGTGGAGATAATAACTCAAATTGTCAATAACCACGTCGTCAGTCGTATTACTTTTAACGTGAAAGCACTTAAACAGATAAACGTACACTTTCGCTTTAGTTCGATCTTAAAGTAAACCAAATCAATAAAAGATTCGAATATGAGAAAAAACAATTGATAAAGGGATGACTAGAGTAGGACTACGACCAGAGCCGGTATTCTAGGAGCTAAAAACCATATCTTCTTTGATCTGTTATGGGCTGACGTTTAAACAATACCGTGGCCCTGTAGAACAGTTGCTAATGTAAATTCCATACATTTTGACAAGTTTCTACAGTGTTTACCAAAATGCATCTCATCTAGCATTGCCGCGAGTGAGCATTTTTCGTCGTCATTCCTCTAGATGTCATGACGTTGCACTAAAAGTATACATAATAATATACTATGATAAACCACCACACTAAAAGCAACGCTTCATCGTTGTCCCCCACTTATCTACAATAGGTAACATTTGAGAAAATGGCGGCGGAGCTTGCGAACCGTGTCGCTCCGTGAATGAACGGAAATATCAATCGTTCAGATTGTCCCTGCGGGGGACCTTGAATGCCAAACTCAAACTTGCCTAATGATGCATTACGTTGGATCGAGGGTCTGGTAGACAGTCACAGGGTAGTATATAACAGTATTTAGTGCATTTCGTCAGAATATTTTACGAGAAAACGTAACGTATAGGTAAGTAAGTAGATGTTCTTTTTATATCTGATATTTTTGGGAGTCCTACAAATTTTATAAATGCGAAAGTTTGTGTGTGTGAGTGTTAGTTTGTTACTCCTTCACGCCGCAACAACTAGATGGATTTGGATGAAATGAATATAGTTTGTACTTACCCTGGATTAACAGACATACTTTTCATCCGGGAATATTTAAAAATTGCCGAGGGAATAACTATAATCGAAATCTACGCGGACGAAATCGCGGGCAGAAGCTAGTGTGGAATATAATATAGTTGTTAGAACTATATTTTAATTCTGGCACTACGAGTAGGTGATATTAAAAATAGAAGGACTCTTTGGATCCTAGTCTAATAGCTGTCTGCCAAAATTGCCACCCATCCTAAGCTCGTATATTATTATAGCATTTTTAATCCACTACGGCACAGCCTACAAGTAAAATTGACGTTTCACGGTGTTGTGAAAATGTATGACAAATGAAGACGTGGGACGGGATGTCATGGATTGAAAAAAAAACACTATTCTTAACTTGTACCGTCGTGTCACTGTCAAAAACTACGCAATGACAGCAATGCTAAACATGAACCCTCTGTCAATAGTATATAGTCTGTGTAACCGCGGCCTTTTTCAAGAACATCTTAAGTCAACATCTTAAATACATACCCTAAGTCGTAGCCTCTGCTATTAGGGTGTAAAATATTGAAACGTGTATTTAACCTTACGATTCACACGTTAAGGGAAATTGGTAAAAGCCAATGGTTCTGTCATTTCGTGATCTACGAATTAAGACCGAAACGTCAAATCCATTGGTGTCAAGAAGCATTTGTTTGGGATTAATTAATGGCTTATCATAAGATAAATTAAATCTTTAGAAATCACAGAGTAACTTGGTGAGTAATGATGCGTGAGTCAGAGACGTGAGAGGTTTCTCGAGGATGTAACTACGATGTCCATTTGTAACGCGTAATATTTTTGAAGAGAGTAGTTAAATTGATACATAAAAGAAATTGAAAGATGTTTTATTTTGAATTGTTAATAGAATTCGTTCTTAAACACTTCAATGACAAATATTAATTTCGAAATCCTTTGGTATGAGACCCTGTGATCTTTCTACTAAACCAATTACTGATACATTTTATTTTAGAAAATGTTATTTTCATTTGTTGATCAATATTGTAAGTAATCCGTGTGTGTTAACGGAGCTTTATGGTAATTAAAAAGAAAATTACACAATATTTATATCAGTCGTTGCCTTAATAGATACTTCACTATACTCTTAGTATTTTAATTGCTACACCAACTTTATGACACGAGCCTGTTTGAAGAATACTTGTACTTATTGAAACGATTTAGGGCCTGTTTCACAATCGTCAAGTAAAGCATATCTGACACATAAATTTAGCCCTTTCCTTTTCTTACACTTGAACATAGACTAAGAGAGAGCTAACTTTAACTGGCACATAAATTTACTTGTCGATTGTGAAACAGGCCCTTAGAAGTGTTCTTTTTACGCTTAGTGGCATTGAATCTAAAATGTTTTCCGTGTCATCTTTGTCCTCAAAATAGTAAAACAGCCTAAGTAAGATTTTCTACGTAAATTAACGACAGCTGCCGATTTTCAGACCCTTGTTTTCAATATTTAAACAGTGGACATTCCTCAGCGATAATCCTGAGTGAGCAAATATCGTCAAAGGGCTGTCTTCTGATTGGACACGATCCCGGGCCACACCTGGGCCCCGCACTAAGTGAGGACCCCAAACAAAGGAGTTAGGTGGGCCGAGAGGTGAGATCTCAGCGATGTGAAATAATTTTAATTTGTCCACTTTTGTAATGGTTTTAAGAGCTGTAAAGTGTAGCTTGAAAGGGCATAATAATCTTATGCTTTGGGGCGGCTTAGGAACCGGTTAAACAAGCAACTATTTTACGGCATTGTGTGGTAACTATGGGAATTTTGCTAACATACAAATTAAGGTAAGGTAGTAATGGTTAAGGTAAGCCACACATTGCCAAAATAAACTTAATTATTTAAAACGCAAAAACCCGACTGCAAAGACATAGATCACAACACAATGGACATTATTTTTCTGTTAGCAGTTTTATTTTTTGACATTAATAATAAATACATGTCTTGCAGTCGGATTTTCTGTTTTTAAAATAATTGAGTTTATTTTAAACTACCTACTTATTTTGTTTTATTAAACTACGAATCCTTTTAAGTCTTGTTACTTTCAAGGTAAAGTAGAATGGTTTAATAAGGGTTTAATTAATAGACTAATTTTGCAATTTGCCTTACCAAATTACCTTTATACATATGAGTTGTGTATATTTTTGTCATAACCTTTTAATATTCTTCATTTTGAAACCGTATTGAATTAATTTGAAAAAATATATTTTCGTGCCACACATTATGACACCTTCAATCCGCCATGTTGTTTTTTTTTCGACGTCTACTATCCTTGGACACTTGAATTGCGAAGACAAACCCAACGATACCTTAGTTTTAGAAATCTGTTCAGGCGTTTGGATGATACGAGGTAATAATGAGGGCCTATTCCGGGATTTTTTTCCCAGTTGTCCACAGTGTGGACAAAGGGGGTGTGGACAACTGGGAATAGGCCATAAAGAGTGGTGGCAGTCGGTTAAAAAAGGATTACCAGCCCCTCTCACTACTTTCGACATAAACACCCTTTTTTAAATCTTTTTTTTACCTCCATCGCTACCTCTCATGCCTCGCGCCGCGCTCTCGAGTGGCAGGTGCGTAGTATTGTCTACGGTGGCACTTGAATCCTTGATGCAGGGGAATTCAGGGGATTGAGTTTTGAGCTTTTAGCGACAGCCAGCGGGGACCCCTGTCGGGGCGTTTGAGCTAGTAACTATGTACCTACCTGTGAGTACACGGCTAAGCCACACTGCCTAGACGTCAAGATAATAGAAATGTAATTTAATTTTATAGGATTTAAAGGGATGTTTGTGGAGTCCCGTTACGTTGGTATAGATTATAGACGGCGGCGTTTCATCTCATCTTATCTTACTCTTGCTAATATTATAAATGCGAAAGTTTGTGAGTTTGTGTTACTCAATCACGCCAGAACGGCTGAACGGATCTGGATGAAATTTGGCACAGAGATAGATTATAGTCTGCAATAGCACATATTCACTTTTTATCCCGGAAAAATTGACAGTTCCCGTGGGAATAGCGGTAAACGACATCTATGCGGACGGAAACGCGCACAAAAGATAGTAATTGGATAAGATTAAATAATAAAAAAATTGGAATCGGCTGTTAGCTGGATTCTTATATAGAAATATATACAATACTGTACTGTACTGGGATTTAAGTAAAGATATATTGAAAATAGTAATTTTCTTTGTTTCAACCAATCTTATTTTGGTTGCGGGTATATTTTGACTTATATTCAGTGTAAAAAAGGACAACACCTGAAAAATAACGCACCATTTTTTTCACGAGGATACATTTCATTAGAACTTATTCATAAGATCTTATCCATCATCATTATAAGTTAAAGCAACAAAGTAAACGACGTAATAAATTTAACTTATAACTTGGACTTAAGTAAATAGCCGCAGCCACTCTCTTAAGCACCAAAGTTATTTAATAAGGAAAAATCAAGAACGTCACAGAACGTCCTGATTTTTGTAACAATTCATCACTTTTCCCCCCAATTTGTTATTCAGGTAATTCCCCGTTATTTGTGGGTATAAATCTCGGTTATTACAGCTGGCTATTCACGGGAGAAAAATGCTGAATGGTATAGAGCGAGCCACAGAGCAAACAAAACCTAATTGGGTGATAATCTCCTTTGTGGCTGCGGCGGGAGTCCGCGAATGGGACGACGACGATTGTGTTCCATTCTTAAAATATGAGTTATCTCGGGGCCAGAAGCGGGTTTCGTTGAATGAATAAATTAAATTTACTTTGGCGGTATTTTATCAAAAGTTAGTGTTAGCTCTATGAATTCTTTAAATTAATTAGATAGATAAAAACCCCAGATATAATGGTGAACCCTTCTTTCAGAGCTAATATCTCTTGATTTTCAAATTAAAAAAACCCCATCCTAATAGCCAACGCACACACACACACACACTCACACTCACACAGACAAAAAAAAACAAAGAATAAAAGGAAAAGAGATGACATGTAGTGCTAGTGTTGCGAAACGGTCCCAACACAGCATGTGCTGGCTGTGAAGCCAACGCTGGTCTTCGGTATGTGGATTGCAATGTCACTTATTAAAAAAGCGCAGCTGCCATTTTGGGAATTGGAAAAAAAAACCTCGAGAAATTACTATTAAAATGTAAACGTTGCGTCCCATTCATTTCTTGATTATAATTACAGGGTGGATAGTAGACGATTTTATTGCTATGTAGCTATATCTCTTGTACAACCCTTTTTACCATATACCTATGCAACTTTACACCCAATAGTTACAGTTAGGGCGCGTTCACATAGAACGTCCGTTTCTACAGGATCCTTTTTAACGGATCTTGTTATCTTATTATCTTCTTTTTTACTGGATCCGGACTACGGTTTTGTGTGTGAACTCGCTCATACAACTACATACGCCATCAAATAACGGACCTGTAAAACGGATCGCTATGTGTACGCGCCCTTACAGTGTGCATGATATTTTCTCGTACCGTCACTCAATCTAAATATTTCCTGTGATGCAAAGCACAAAATGTAATTTCCTTGCTCACAGTGTATTAATACTTGTGCTTTACTACCTTGAGTTAATTAAACTCTGATCAGGTGATCAGATATAACTACCCTCCGAAGGAAAGCTTCTTTGTCGCGTCGTCGGTTTTACTGCCTCGAGCAGAAAAGCAGTAAAAGTCAGTAAGAATCACACGCTCTTAGTACCTTTTTCGTTTGAAAGATGGGGATTTACACCTGTTCTATAGAGTGAATGAGTATAGAAATTGGATACAAGATTACAGTGAATTTGATACCGTGTAATTATGGAATGTTTTGGTATTATCTTGGTTTTATGAGGATATTGATGTAATATGAGTCGAAACTACTTACTGAAGTAAATGTATTAAGGGCTTTATTTTTTATACAGAAGATTTTTTTTTAAGGGTTGTTCTTTTTTTTTTGGCGTAACACTCTTTTTAGAGTGGTCGTGGTCGTCACGTTGATTTTGTCGCCTGCTTCACAATGCGTCGCCATTTTTCGCGAACTGCCGCCCTCCTGGTACATTCGTGCAGAGGACCGTCGAAGGCGATCTTCGATTGTTATTTTTTTTTGAAATAATTTATTATCTCTCCAATCTGATGTGAAGTGAGTAATTACTATCGATACATCGACATTCCATTGACAATTAGGTCAATTAGTCACGGTCATATATCAAATCCTTTATTTAATCAAGTCAGTATCAGAGCTGTATTAACAAATGTCAAAACTTGCAGTTTTATGTACTGAAAAGGACAACGCTATAGTAGTTACATATATCCGTCTCGTTCACTGCGTAGAACTTGGAATGGAGAGCAGAATCAGTTCTTTTCTCTTAAAGAACTCACTTTTCAACTCAATTGATGACTTATTAACCGGCTAGTTTAAATTGTCCCGTCAAAGCGTACAAACATTTTAGGTGTGCTTCATTAGGTAGCTTAACCGCCGCCTGAGCTCGCTCGATCGATCCACCGATCAATAAGGAGCCATTTTTAAGAGAATAACCCAACAGCCTAGCCGAGGGAGGGTAAACGCCGCAGTAGACGAATAAATCAGTTCCCGTCGAACGTTAAATCTTGGCGCACTTAGCGTGGTGCCAACAATGCGCCGCGTTACCCTGCGCCATTCAAAACATCGGAAGTCACTTGCAATATGCATGTTTCCATTACACCGGATTGGTTTTATATTAAGGTTTCTATAATAATGTTTAGAATTGCCAATTTAATTTGCTATACTTTTGACTAATACATACAAATTGTGACAATAGCTGTGACCAATATTTTTTATGCTTTTTTAATTATAGCGGGTTTTTCGTCGGTCTTGGATAGGATTTGAAATTTTTTGCCTTATTGATTTCGAGTCAGGCTTTTCAGTTGAATGGAGAAATTTCTTGATTGGTTTTCGTTAAAAATTACATAGACCGTAAAGTTTTCTTTGAGATTTTATATATTCTTATACGCTCCCGTTCGTGGACTTAATCATAGCCTTATCTACTTGGCATTGTATTTTGAAATAAGTCTCATACTCAAGCTCCTTTAAAGAATATAATAAATTCTCAATAAAATTTTGTGGTCCCCGGAAATTGCCCAAATTGTCTAATTTGTCTATGTGGCTCATACATTATTATATGAAAACAATCACTGTGTGTAATTTTATATAATCAAAAATTACATAAGCAATTTGTGGCTTGTAGATTCTCAACCAGCCTCTTTTCTCTTTTAAGCCTTTGGTACGCAAAATTTGACAGATTGTCTTAAACTTTCGCGCTATTCTTCCATATAAAAAACAAGTAAACCTTGCAATGACGTGACGTTTAATAAAAAGTTTAATTTACCATGTCAATGGAAACAGTAGCACTTCAACGCGGTAATACTTTCAGCAAATATTCTGACGTGTATGAGACAAACCTCGCCGAGGGTGGATTAGACAGGGCCAAGACTCGCTTTTACACCCCTTCAATTACCACCACGTCCTTCTTGCGAAAGTTATAGGGAATAAAATGGCTTGAGATTGTTTTTATGAAGGGTGAAGTTTTGTTGGTTTGTGGTGAAATATGATAATCGCGGCTGATGATGGTATTCATGGTTCGAAGGGAAGTCTTAGGAGTGAGGGGGGGGATTAGTCTGTGTCCGTAATCTGCAGACGAAAGGTAACTAAAGTTCACGATTATTTTGCTTACGTGAGCATAAACATGTAGAAATAAAAGACAAGCGCTACAACTAGGGATCTCCAAGCGGTTATGATTTTTAGGGTTCCGTACCAAAATGGTAAAAAAGGTTACCTTAAGGTGAGACTTCGGTGTCTGTCTGTATGTCACAGCAGTTTTTCTCTGAATCTAGAGAAGCTGTCAACTGAAATTTGGCATAGTTGTATACATTGCTTGCTCGCATCTCTTTTCAGTAAAAAAAATATGAAATTATTTTTCTAAATATTTGAAAGGGATCTATATCTAATAGGGATTAAAAAATTAAAGTTATTTGATTAGGTATAGCAAACGGGGTGTCATATAAAAGGGCTTAATCTGCAAGGTTCAAAACTATATTTTTATAATTTTCCGTGACCAAAAACGCTCAATCGCTAAACACGCTTAAACGCTTTTTCGTTTTGATCTATAGCCAAAAATGACCAAAAAATTTTGGTGACACACGCATTTTACAAAGACGAATCTAATGACTCCTCGCTTGTGGAAAATGTCGAAATCAGCCATCAGTTCAGTTAACAAAGAACCATACATACATACAGGTCAAAAACATTACCTTCCTCTTTCAGCAGTCGGGTAAAAATTTCCCAGGGCCATAGAAAAGATGCTTAACGCTCACGTAAACGATTTTCGAAAACTATAAAAAAGGTATGGATTTGACTAAAGCTCCCAACAACGCCACCGTCAGGCAACTTAAAAATCTTATACAATTTCGATAACGATTAACAGCGACGAATGCATCTTGTGTAGAGCTACAAAATAGAAGAGTTACTATGTACTATCACGAACGTTAATTTGTGACCCATTTCAAGAAAAATATGCTTGAACACGTCAATGTCATTAGAGATGTCAAGTCATTTGTAACTTTTAGGAAACTCAACCTTTTTGTTGCAGAATGTCAGATTGACTTTGGACCTAAGGTGGGTACCAAATTAAAGTTCGCGACTGTACCTACGACGTTTTTACATCAGTTCCAAATCATTATTGTTGGCTTTACCCCTCCTTCAAAAGACGTCCCTCAAGTCTTCCTCAAGTTTACCTATAAATATGAAACCGCAAAGGTGTTACGTCGCTGGCGTCGTCTGCGGTATCAGGTGTTGCGATCTGGTTTCCAACTTAACAAGATCCGTCTATAATGGTAAATCCGAGTAGAATGCACCTGCACTTTGAATAGAGTTTGTTGATTTGAATGTATACATTCTGTTTTGCGCTTTTATTCAGTTGTATCGGCGGTATTACTATATAATAAGATAAACAATAGTATCGTAATCTGTAATCTTAATAAAGACAAACTGAAATCTCTATTAAATTCGTGGTTACAAAAGCTAAACTATGCGGAGACTGAAAATCTTGTGACAGTTAGGTAAACCCTATTATGAGTATTATGACCGAACTTATTCATAAGCAAGTGTTAAAAATTTATTATTTGATTATTTTGTAAGTAATAAAACTCTTAATTAACTTTTTTTTTAAATGTAGATGACTTGAGGGGATGACCACTCCTATGATACAAGTCTGATTTAGTTTAGGAGTTAGTTGGCAATATATTTTTGACTAATGTACAACCTTTGTTAACTTTAAGTGCACTGTTTATTAATAAGCATACTGTACATCTTTTTATGTAATAAATATTCTTATTCTTATTCTTATTTCCAACCAGTTATGACATGGGTGCCTTTAAGAAAAGAATTTTCAATGCAAGCACACAATTGGAGTTGAACGCATTCGCCGTGGCCGAAACCGGTTAGGAGTAAAGGATGACGATGATGATAAGTATCACAAAAAAATACGGTAAACATGCGAGTGCTATGGTAAACAAATTAGGCCCACATATTATTTAGCGTATTTTTGATATAAAATGCTTTTCATCGAATAAACAGCCCGGTGCAAATCGTCTCCTATTCGGATCTTAGACCATAAGTACTTATAAGTATCATAAAAATCCCATTACGTAACATCACATTAAGGTTACACATTAGCAGACTCGTCTTCAGACTATGAAAACGATCGCGATTGCGAGTGCGTTAGACATAGGCCCACAGAGGTCCTAGAAACTAGAGTGCTGGCACCGAAATATACTTATGATTTGAATAATTATGTAGGAATGTTAGGGTCAAAACTAAATTAATTCAAATATATTACGAATCAAAGAGTTTATACATGCCAATTGTTGTATATTGGCTTGTATAACTCTCAGGTTAACAGCTTAAGTAGCTTGTAGCTTTATATAACGCCTCTAAGCGGCTTAATCCAAACCTCCGGCCCTCCGTCATAATAAGTCACGCGTAATCCGGCAAAGAGGCCATTTTACCGCAAATAACCCATAATATTACCAGGTAATATATTAAAAGTCACATTAAAAATAACATTACGATTTCTTATTATATTTTTAACTAGCACGGCAGAGTTCTGCGTGAGGTTTTGACTTTAAACATCGTATAGTCAACCAATTTGATTCCTTTTGACGTTGTCAACCAAATCATAAGAACAACGCATTTGGAGTCTTAGGGCCGTATTAATAAACGCATCTCGGCTGAGATGCCCGTCACAAGATACGTCAAAGTAAACGTCAAACCATAGAACTCTGTCATTTTTGAAGCATCTCGAGACGAGCATTACAGTTGAGATCAGTTTATTAATACGGCCATTAGGATTGCAGCCTTGAGATTGTAATCTTAAGAATGCAAATATTGTAGGTCTCAGATGCCACATAACAACACGGAGGCATGTGTCGTTTGTTTTTTCCTGCGGGCCTAGTTGCGTTTATCGCGTGTCAAAATGTGGATAATACATCTGTCACTTTCTGACACGTGTATAAGTACGAGAGTGACGGATGCTTAGTCCACAGTGGCCTAGGAATCAAATTGGTACATACATACTACTAAATATTCTGGACCCATATAACTAGTTGTTAGTGACCCTGTCTGAAGCTACCGGTTTCGGGTGCGATCTTAGGTGAGGTGAAGTAATTTTCTGATTAAAGCAGGTATTTGTTTCTGGGTGTTATTTAAGTTTATCATTCAGTAGTAACTTTCAACGTTAATTAAAGTCTAAGTTAATTTATGTAAGATTTTCCTTGTTATATTTTTTATTTTGTACTAGAAAATATTCTAGTACGGTTTTTTATGACTACCTTGCCTTATATTATAACTATTTCTGTATAGATCAAGTAATTATATTGAAACAGTCTTCTAACTATTCTACTGAATTTATATATCTACATGATCAGGAGTACAATGTTAGGCAAGTTAATGAAATGGAGGTTGCCTGAATAGTAGCGGCAATTTGAATGCTACCCCGTGCGGGAATGCACAGCGGCACGGATTCCGCTGTCTGCTGAATTATATAAATGTCTGAGATCCTGCAACTACCCGCCTACATTTCTGATCGCCTGGTACTTGTGGAATTAATGTCAAATGGAATTATCTTTGTTCACAGGGTTAGCAACGCATTTGCAAACTAGATTGCATTTTCCATGGGACTTAAATCACACTTACCACATAAAAATAATTATTCAAGTAATTCTACTGTTTAAAAGCGTAAGTAGTTACTGTAATTATTAAAATAAAACTTTTATACAACCTCGACATTATGTTTCAGAGTCACCCACTAATTATTCAAGACTCAAATACGAACCCCCTTACTAATAAACGTTGAGTAACGGTGGTATAGCTATACAATGTTTTGTCCTTATCTGTCAAACCCAAACGTCACAATGACGGATAAGGACAAAACATTGTATAGCTATACCATCGTTACTCAACGTTTATTAGTAAGGGGGGAAGTCAATTAACTATGCTTAGCGCCTTTTTTGTCTACACTCATCCTTCAGTATTTTATGATCTGCGTAAATTACAAGCTCTCATAACATTTCTACTAACCCACCTGTCGTTAACTACCGCATTCCGGACCAAGTACCCAATATCGGCTCCGTTTAGTATGGTATCAATAGCCTGGGCACTGAAACTCCAAACCAAAACCGGGTAAAAGCACCATGACAGCGGCAAACACAACAATCCTTTTAACAATAAAAGCCGCATATTCGTTTGTTTCCGTGTTAAGATAAAAAGGACGTATTAGGAATACAACGATAAATAGAATTGCGAGGGTGAAATTATACGAAGATAATGACATGAATGCTAATTATTAATGTTTGAAGAAAAACGCTACACCGGGCTTTCGACTGTGTTACGGTGAACTAAAAGAAACCATGAAGGAAATATGCATGGATTTTTTAAATCGCATTTGTTAACAAAACATAAAAGTACCGTAAAAGACATCACCAAAAGTGAAATTAAAATTAAAATCGGTCAAGAAGTACGGATGATACAAGCATTTTAAACTGCTAATTAGACAGAGAGATCCGAAGTGCACCTGTGACGTCATTGTGCAGTTCGGCCATATAGACTCCACGTAAAATTATGTTTCGCTAGAAAGAGATAGGAACCAATCTTTGTTGGCTTATATCTTGGTTATTTTTATAGCTATTCAAAAAATGTTTTTTCTCACCTGTTTATTGAAGTCTCAGCGTTTATTGAAGCTGTAAAAAAAACATTTCCTATTGTGTGTCACCTGTTGAAAATACGGCTTTATTGTATTAGACAAGTCAGTTCACTGATTTCAGCTGGAACACTGCTGGATATTATAACTATTTCAAGGACCACTGCTACAAATGGTCCTGCCCAACTACCTTTCGTCTCTTCGGTTCACATAGGAAGGAACATCTTAAAACTCCTTTTGTTTTCAAATAATGTTTTTTTCCGATAACTATGTCAAATTACAATTTATTTGCTTAACGTAAATAAAATGCACTTGGATTTATATAAAAATACAATTTAGTACAATTCGGAATTATAACTCTTCTGCACACTTTTGTACCTTGTCGCTTTAACGCCTTTCGACGGATTAGTGCAGCAGTTCAAACATGACTTTAAAGTTACAAAACACAGTGTGCAGTTTCTTATAACGCCGACCGTAGTTACATGAACATGTTTTAGCTATCGGTAAGCGTCCACTATTTGAGACGTGTTTCGGTTGGCTACATAAGTAAGTTACATGAGTTTGGAAATTTCAAGATCTACATTAGTTCCGGTGATTCTCCTGCAAACATCGACATAAAAAGAGTACCTACTGAAAATAGTACAAAAATCATGCCAGTCATGTTTTCAATATGATCCGGTTATTCCCAGCTACCTCCCTAGGCTCCTGTAAGCCGGTAACTTAATTACTACTCCTTGAAGCACTTGCTACAGGTGCGTTCAAACGTTTTTTTAAGCAGGTCACAATTTATCTGTTAGGACACGCTGCTGCATCTTTGGCACAATGCCGCAGAAGCTATAAATTTCTAGATTTCAGTATATTAATTTTGTGACATAGATTTATTTGCAATTTATTGAAAGACAGAAAGAAAATACATTTATTTTCAACAAAAGCACAAAGACAACTTGGACTGTTGTTGTTAAATGGGCATCAAGTTTAGTCTAGTATAGCAGCTGTATTATGTACTATGTAATATTCAAAATATTAAAATTCTAAACACTTATTCAACCGACTGTAATTCCAGTTCAAAGAAAGCAGCACAAAAAGAAAACTACAAAGGCTTCGTAACTTATCGCCGGGGCTGTATAATCGGCCGCCATCGCACCCAGCTGTATTACAGCGGTTTATAGCGCCTCTACAGCTCCTGTATGCTTTTATTACCCTAGCATCGGTTTTTAATTCATTTCCAATACGCTTCTCTCCTTTATGAACGTTTTAAAATTTAAAACCGCTCTTAACTAGTATATTGGGTTCTTGAAGGGTTTATTCCGGTTTAATGTGTCTTTTATGGGGTAGAATCATCCCAATTCTGAAATAATAAAATCTTTACCACCCCGTATATATCAGGCAGCTGTTTTAACCGTGGTTTGATTGTATAAAGTTAGGCTGGATTTACACTTGTAAGTTATTACTGTAAGTTTTGAAACAAAGTTATATGCAAGACAGAGATGCAGATATTTGCCACTCACTCTTACCCATAGTTGCGTCTCAAAACTTATAGTAATAACTTACAAGTGTAAATCCGGCCTTATAATTTATCTGCACTAACCGTTGCCAACGATTTCTTCCGCGTAGAAAAATAAAACATAGCATTTCAAAATCACTTCTGTAATTTTTGAGTTTATTGATGACAAAAAAATACAACTATTTTCTCTTCGTTTTATCGGGTCTAGATATCAAAAGTTTGAATATTACTTTCCTTTAATGAACACTCTAATATCGTGTTCCATTTTTCATGTATTACCTACTTATTTAAAAAAATAAATTGAGTCTCTATAGAAAACATAGCAAGCACATTATACTCGCTAACAAGACCACGTAACTCGCACACTTAAGTCATTAAGAAATTTTCTAAATAACTTAATAAGCTTATTCATTTGTTCCACTTTGAGCCATAAAGGTTCCATAAACTAGGGGTTCCATAAATACGGACCAACCTGTTGTTCGTGATCGCGTGACGGAACCCGCGGGTTGTTTGTTTCAGTTAATCTTGTTTGGCTTGGTAAACTTAGTAATGAAACTGGTGATATCAGTTTCTTAAATGGTACGAATTGAGCGGTGAGCGCATGTAATGGTTACAGTTTACGTGACGTGTGTAATGGCGATTTTCGGAAAAGCTGTATGTTTGTTGTATCAAAGTCGATAATTACTTTTAAAACGTTTCTGTATTGGAAAAAAAATACTTAATTGTTAAGTACAGTGAACTAATTTGATTTCTAGGCTACTATGAAACTAACTCAAAGCGACGTAATCGTTAAAATCGTAAGATTTAAAGATTCGATTTCTATGTCACTTTGACATAGTTCCGCTGTTTTAGTGAAATTGATTAGATTACACTTGTTTATTACAGTTATAACCCTATTTTAATAATAATAATAATAAATCTTTATTTCAGACACTTCACGTCCATACAGTATTACATAAATGTCAAACACTAAATCAATGTCAAATACAATTAAATTCAAAACTAAATATTGACCCAAATTAAATTAAAATAAACACAATAATACAATAAAATGAAAAAAAAAGAATGAATGATTTTGAATGTGTATTTTTATCATTATGGTGTTTTTTTTAAAGTTCAAATAGGTTTAGGCAATATTTAAATTATGCTCTTTATATCGCATACCTGATATAAAGCAATTATTCTTATTAATTACTCATAATATACATACACATTTATTTCAGATAATTTCGTATACAGACCTTCATTATTATGTAAGAAGTCTAATTTTCTAAAATAGCTCTTTTACTGACCATAAAGCCATACCCCAACATTCAATTCTTACCTTAATTAAAGTGCCGTGATATCTTTACAAAGTACACCTAAACAAAACCTTTGCGGGCAATCGGGACGCAAAAGGAACAATACCTTTCCGGAGGCACGCCACTACATTTTTCATTGAAATTTACAGTTTTACAGCCGAGGTCATTCGGTTACCGTTATAAAGGGGGCAAACATGATTAAGTTACGTCTTAACATTGTATTAAAGTTTGCTTTGCTTGGTCGTAACCGGTTTATGAAAAGACGACATAGTTTGGTCATATTCGAAGTTACATCCGCCATCTTGAAAATGACATTGTTGAAAGTAAAATGTCGGCATGTTCTTTTTTATTGAGACTTCCAACTGAGTGAGTTTATAGTTCTTTTAGAAATGTACTTGAAATTTACATATTCAGTCCATTCAAATCGAAACAGCAACACGCTGAGTTGAAACCATTTCAAATCATCGGGCTTTAGCATTTAGGTATTGTTTTATTTGCTAGTTTGTTTTTATTTTTATTTTTTATGTTCGTTATTGTCAGGACGAGGTTTGAAAAATGAGAAATCCACAGGTAAAGTTGGAAATTAGCAGCGGCAGCATCTTAATTTATAAATTAAATCAAAGGGAAACCCGTTGTCTATTTTTTTGGTCATAATTATTGACAGTCATATTTTTTATATCACTGGAACTGTAAACGTTTCTTATGGCTGATTTACATTGGTCCAGTAAAAGCATGCCAGTAGAAGTACATTGACGAGTTGGTTTTCATGTTTGAGGCGAGAGCTATTGTAACGACGCAATGTACTTCTACTGACCTGCTTTTGCTGGCCCAATGTAAATCAGCCCTTAATTTGTTAAATATCTAACGTGTAGACGAAGCAACGCAAGCTAAGGTGTAGGCAAGGCAAGGCTAGGTTAGGTTTGACTTATTAAAATCCTGAAAAAGGAACAGTATCTTAAAAATACGTTATTACTTGCGATAAATATGACACATTATGACTAAAAATAATTATGGCAGACAATATAGACGAAAATCAATTCAAAATCCATTAAAAAAAATCCGACACAAAATAATCAGACCTTCGACCCCAAATAAAAGTCGCAGATGTTCTAGATCCGAATGATTTTTTTCGCATGTTATCGGGGGTTGGGGTGAGGAAGGGAGGGGTTTGGGAGGGGGTTTCAAAGGATAATTGCGCGGCCGGCAGATGATGACGTCATAATCTCCAGACCAATTTCACGCCATCTATGCGCAAAGCAAATCGGTTTATTTTAATTGTATTTTGTTGAACATCTGGTATAGAGAGCGATGTGGGATTGGTAATAGTATTTTTTGTTTGGATGATATTAAAATTTAAATAAAATAATCTCACATAAATTGAAGTGTTCTCAAACTAAGCTATAGGCTAGTACTTTGGGTATACATTGCGCCGGTTAAATTTAAGTACCTACCGGAAAGTTCATTGCTACCAACTTTTAGAATTACGAATTGCATAGATAAAAAAAACCGGCCAAGTGCGAGGCGGACTCGCGCACGAAGGGTTCCGTCACATTATCTATACAACATTAGCAAGAAACGGCAAATAAATCACGTTGGTGGTATGGGAGGTTCCCTTAAACATTTATTTTATTCTGTTTTTAGTATTTGTTGTTATAGCGGCAACAGAAATACATCTTCTGTGAAAATTTCAACTGTCTAGCTATGACGGTTAATGAGATACAGCCTGGTGACAGACAGACAGACGGACAGCGGAGTTTTAGTAATAGGGTCCCGTTTTTACCCTTTGGGTACGGAACCCTAAAAATGATTGCAATGACCATAAGTGAACTCCCCCGTACCACGATAACCGTGTAAACTTGAGTTAGCGATAATGTTCATACATTTCGGAACAATCTTTTTTAAAATTGAGGTAACGTAATACTAGGGGAGTAACGAACTTTTAGGCAACGTTATACGGCACAATGTATAGGTACTTGACAACGTTAAACATACTTATATAGAGAAATACGCACGGTTGCGTTTATCGCGTGACAAAATGTGGATAAAGCATCCGTCACTCTCGTACTTATACAGGGTGCCATCGGAGACGTAATCAGAAACCACTTTTTCAGACCTGGTAATTGATGGTCATAACAACGTAATAGGAGTTACTTGAAATAAACGTTCTTTTTTTTTGTTAATTTTATTCTTCAATTATGTTACTAATTCACTAAATCATGGTTACCCTAATTATTTCATGAAAACCTCTTTGGTTTTCATTCAGAAAAGTTTATTATTGTGATACTTTTAAAAATAAAATGACAATGTCACTGTAAGTCACTCTTAGTAAACAATTACGCATGTGGAACAAGTGTATCTTTGCATCTCTTTCTTGATTGTAGGGTGACCACGCTGTTTGAAGGTCATAATTTAATTTTAAAGATTACATGATTAAAATTTAATAATGCAACTATCGACCTGCATTCCTTTGTTACTGTAATCTCAATTTAATGCTTAATTTAGTATTGTCACTTCTGATTACGTCTCCGATGGCACCCTGTATACGTGTCAAAAAGTGACGGATGTTGTACATTTTGTCACGCACTTAACGCAGCCATATTAGGCCTCCTGAAACGAAATACATTAGTAGGCATCCAAGACGAAAAAACAAATGCTCGCGCACATCACACAATTTTTTACCAATACCGGAATTTTAAAGTACCGGATTCTCAATATTATATCGGTATCCCAAAACTAAACATTCAAATTAGGGTATTGTTTATTATTTTCATCCAATATTTCGAATCTGGTTTTTTGAGAACCTGCTAAAAAGAGTAATTGGGTATTTTGAAATACTGTTATTTTGGGAATGAGCGTTTTCCGATACATTGGACATGTATCTAAAAGTAGTCTTAAACCCCCTTACTAATAAACGTGGAGTAACGGTGGTGTAGTTAAACCATGCTTTGTCCTTATCTGTCATTGTGACATTTGAATTTGACAGATAAGGACAAAGCATGATTTAGCTACACCACTAGGGAATGCAATTTAACCGGTTATTAACCGTTTTTGTATGAAAATAACCGGTTAAAAGCGGTTATAACCGGTAATTTGCATTCCCTATACACCACCGTTACTCCACGTTTATTTTATTAGTACTTATGGGGGTAAGTATGTACAGTCACGAGATTTAATTTGGTACCCACCTTAGGTCCAAAGTCAATCTGACATTCTACAACAATAAGGTTGAGTTCCCTAAAAGTTACAAATGACTTGACATCTCTAATGACATTGACGACTTCAAGCATATTTTTCTTGAAATGGGTCCCAAATTAACGCTCGTGACCGTACGTACGATGTTACTACTGTACGTTTGTAATAACTTACTGTGTGCACATCACAACCTTTCCCAGGCCTTAAAAACGTCCCTATTCCAAACACCGTAACGACTCCCTCATCACCAAAACGTAAAACGTGAACAAAACGTAATCGACGCTCTCTTGTGAGCAACAGAAAATTTAATCCGCAACTCTCAAACTCGATTCCAAACGATAATCAGTTCTAATTGTACTCTGCCGAAGGGCGGAATTTGCATAATTCCTGCGCCTGACCCGCGGGAACGTTTTATGACATCTGCATAAATAAATATAAATGGCGTCAAACGAAGCCTTTGATAGAGGACCACTATCGAGTTTGGAAGTTATCTCGTACTTTAGAAGAATTTTGTGTATTTCAGGTTTGAAAAGTTGATTCTTCCCTTGGTCGTTTTCTGACGCTTTATGATCTAGTTTACGTAGAACTTGCAGTGAACGGAGGTAACTTGCAGTGAAAAGTTTGGTATGGAAAGAGCAATGCGCGGGACGGTTTTCTTGGAAGTTGTAGGACGCCGTTTAAGTTAACTATTAACTTTAATCTGCGTTATTTTTATTGCTATATAAGTTGCAATAATAACAATAAATTAATGAAAATCAACTGGTATAGGACTGCGTACTTAATGCTAAATGTTGCTTTGTAGCAAAATAAGCAAACATAGGTTTCATTCACATCACGCAGACCTAAACATCAATCACCACGCCCGTTTCATCTCTAGCGCTATTGTGCTGCAAATTCGAGGACCTAATAGCCTGAAGGAAGAATTTTGAATGTGTACAGAATATTACAAATTGAAACACCACGGAGGGCGGAATAATTTTCTTTTAAATATAAATGGCGGCCGGGGGCTCATCTGTCGGCGACAAAGTAAACAGGGTTGCTATTGTGCGAGTATTAAGATGCACAAAAAGTCGGGGTGAAAAGGCTGTATTGCAAATCGCGGGGAACAAAGGAGCCCTCTTATTTGCGGTGTGCGCTATCGCTCCATCGAAGCCACTCGCTGTATAGTGGCTGCGTTAGATACTAATTACGGCGATGTAATAATTTGTCCAGGGGGCCTAATATGGCTGCGTTTCTAATCTAATTCTAATTTTAATTAACGGCTTTCACTCCTGTTAATGTGTATTTTGCCGATGTCAAGTTATTTATAGACACTCCCATGGACTTACTAGAGAAATACGAGTAAGTCCATGGATATCACACGCGACGACAATTGTTCGGTAAAAGAGTATTTTCTCTAATGGACTATACAGAAGAACATGGGGTTAGCTCCACGCGCTTCTGTCAACTCATGGCTGCGTTTATCGCGTGACAAAATTTGGATAAAAGATCCGTCACTTTCTGACACGTACAATAAGTACGAGAGTGACGGATGCTTTATTCACATTTTGTCCGCAAACGCAACCACACTGGGTCCGCTGGACAGGTATTGCCGATGCCGATGTTGGTATGAAGAGCGTGAAGATGAATTGGGACTGGGAAGGACACGTCTGCCGCATGAACGATGAAAGATGGACCAAAAATACTACCGTGGGTTGGTAGACCCAAAAGGAGATATGGAGGGATGGCCTGGACGCGTTTGTGATTGGTGGGAGCATGCTTTCCATAGGGGTGACTGGAGAGACAGAGGAGACAAGAACATGCTAGCAAAAAAAACGAAGTTGTGATAAACGCTTTTGAGTTGTGTGTGTATGTTAACAAAATTATTATTTTCAAGTGAAGCAGTTTTGAAAATAACCCCGCATCCTATTCTACTAGTGATGTTAAAGGTATATCTGAAAGTTTGTTAGGTTGTTTAGATGTTAAACTTTCAATTAAAAATGAACTACGTAAAGATTTACATGAAATTCAATACACAGTTAACCTAAGATATCATTAGCACAGAGAATACTTTTCTTGGGATTTTTGTAGTTCCCTATGGAAAACGATTAATAAATTCTACGCGGGCGAAATCGTGGAAAAAGCTAGTAATACCTTATCTATTTTGAATTTATACCTAATAGTCTGTTAGGTTGTTCAGATGTTTGAATGTATGTCTATTATCACGTATGCACACCTAAATTTAGATCCGGCGGAATGGAAACTCACTTCTCCTCAAAATTACAACATGGTTTACAATAAATAGTTTGCATGCTGCACCCATGAATGCCTCGTTTAACAGTTTTCATGTTACGAAATTGTTATGTGCAGCCAGTTTCCTAGAATATCTTTTAAAGAGCTAGTATATGGCGTCGTTAGGAGCTATGAGATGTTGTTCCTGCTTGCGCTCACGAGTAGTTCCATATACTACAAAATAAACAATGTTGTCTTAAAGTGATACGCAGACAGGACTTTTACTTAAAAGATAGAAGAATAAAAGCCTTGGCTTCTGAAACAGAATGGTACAATTTAAATGTACCTAAAAAAAATATGTAAAAAAATAAACTAGTCACTAGTGTGTATAATTAACTGGTTGTCGAAAAATACTGAGATATACTCGTACCAGTACAGTAAAATTATACATTTTACATTGCATAAGGTTAAGGTTAAGGCCATTTTTGGATATGTTTTACAGATGCCGCCGAATGAACGAGTGATGTGCTACTGCGGAGGACACCAGAGTTTTTGCTAGGCAGCTATCCTTAACTCAAACTGATTTACCAAAGAATAGTTTATTATTCAAAAGTTTCAAAAATATGGTATTTTTGATCTCCGACGGTGAAACAAATCCTTAACCGTAATTATAAAAAAGAAACAACTCAACAAAATGCTATTCAAACATCAACTATTTTAATGGCCATATTTATTTCTTGCCCCCTTACTTATAAACGTGGAATAACCTTGGAGGAGCTACGCCATGTTTTGTCCTTATCCGTCGAATTCAATGTCACAACGACAGGTAAAGACAAAACATGGCATAGCTCGTCCAAGGTTATTCCACGTTTATAAATAAGTAAGGGGGTAGAAGTTTTAACTACTATGGCAAACAAGTCAGAGATTAAATCAAGCTGTAAAAAAGTCACGCTCCCGTCTATATACTCTCTCTACACACCTCCATATTTTAGAAAACCAACCCTTCGATTCCCCAGGTATAAGAAAATAAACCAAAGCGGCAAACGCCCTGTCAGTAGCAGGAGCCCACAAATCGTCGGGTGTTTGACGTCGGCATTAAAACGGTGAAATGTCAATATTTGGCGCTACTCCGGCCCTCTCGGCAAATACTGGGTCGCATTGTTGCAGACTGATTCCTCATGTTCCAAGTGCTTAGAGGGCGCTTAGATTTCAGAAGTCGAGGGAGTACTTAGCAGATAAATTTAAAATTTGAAGAATTTAAATGCAATTTAATTTCTTGAGCAGTTTTGACCAAAGTCAAAGCCAAAATCAAAGATCATTTATTGCTTAATTGTGACTTGGTACAGATGGTGATCATAAAATACAAAAAAAAACATGCGTCACAATTTGCCAGGATCTGGCATGCAATATAGGATGAGCATTACGCAAAATTTTAGACCAGTGACATCTCCCCGATCTCAAAAGAATATACCTAAGTTAAACTTTTGCAACAATATAAACAATATCTTCAAACAAATCAATAGCGGCCTTTACACGTTTTTGAGAAATGCATAGTTACATAATAAACTACAACCCAATGACCCAACTGTAGGTTTTCTTGCCCCATAAATCCAACTGGTTGGTACTTCAAAAACACACCTGCCCTGTTATAAAGGGTCACACTATTTGTGCCCGTTACAGAAATATATCGGGGACATTTCGCCATGAAAAACACTTGTAAACAGAAATATGCGCAAATCTTTGTTTGGGAGGATATTTATCAGAGGCAGTGGGCTCCCGCTGGGCTATACTATGTTATAGCGTGGCGTTGCGCATGCTCTAGGCATGTTTAATAAATTACAAACACTGGGTTATCAAAAGTGGTTTTCAATGAGCATTTTTTTCTTTATGATCAGAAGAACATTTCAAAAATATATAAAAATTAAACATTACTATTTACGTAACTACTTTAAAACTGAGTTTTTGACTATTAATCCATTACAATGAGAATAACAAAAATGATTTTGAGTTTTTCAATAGTATTTACCATATTATTATTAGTATCTTAATTTTTTTTATTGTAAAGGTAAAATAAATAAGAAGAAAAATGGGGAGAGGGTGAAAATAACAGAATGAAACGCAATAGTGACCATTTAACTTCCCGTGGTATACTTAGCCTGTTATTAATAATATACAAAAAGTATTCAAAATTGCTACGTAGCTGCCTTATATCTTCTACTAGTTTTTTTCAAGTATTTAAATCACTTTATGCTTACCCAATTTTCTGCTTTACAATTCAATTATTTTTTACAGTTCCCAGACAAGCCCACCCCTTATTAGTAGGGAATATTCGGCCATTCGTCACACTTCAGGGCCAGACGCAGCGCCGACGCACGGCGGCGGGACAAAGGTGCGATATTTCACCGCGATGACCACGGGGGACGGGGACGGGACGACGGCGATTTGTCTAGCGGTTTCTGAGCGACGATATTTGACGTAGGCAAATATGTGGGTTATGGTAGATTCCTTACCTTCTATTAGCGAAAAACATGTTTACATTTGCTCATTTATTGATGATACTAGAATGTAAATTTCTATGGGTCACAGATCCCACTTATTTTCAGGCCCCTATTTCACAAACCTGACAATGACAGATGACAGGTGACATTTCAGTGTTGCATGGCGCAGCTTATACCTATATTAATCCCATTATCGAATCAATCGAGTTATCACCTGTCACTTGTTATTGTCAGGATGGTGAAATGGGGGGCAGGTGGCCTGTGTGTTCGATCGCCTTGTCCGTGTCATAAAAAAACCATTCAGACTGCTACGTCGAAAACAACTACTTTGTAGGACTAAGTATTTCTTCTCAACACTTATAAGCTTGTAAGCTTACCGAGTTACTTACAGGATGTTGCTTTATGCCCTTACTTATAAACGTGGAATAACGTTGGAGCAGCTATGCCATGTGTTGTCCTTACCTGTCGTTGTGACATTTGAATTCGACGGATAAGGACAAAACATGGCATAGTTACTCCAAGGTTATTTCACGTTTATAAGTAAGGGCATTAATGTCTTCTAAGCCATTTCAGGCCACATGTCGGTCACGCAGACCTCAATATTTCATTAGGAGCGAGTGAGGAGGCGCCGGCGCAGCCGGGTGGAAGGCGTGAAATATTACGGACGCACCACTTTCGGCGAGATAAGCGGCGCGTGAGGACCCGCCCACAGACGTTGATGGGCAGTAGCGTAAGTAGTACCTATTTAGTAGTACAAGCTTTTAAAATCGTGGCTATTATTTGTTTAATTAATTATTTATTAGTAAGCAATACATTTACAAGCACAACCTTTCTCTTTTGTTAATCACTCAAGGGATGGAAGAGATTTTTTTTAATCTTTATTTTATGGTTTTTGTTATAATACATTTTATTATAATATTAGTATGGTGGATATGTTGAAATTACTTATTTAATCGTCCGTACCTGTTAACTTCCCGGTCATGTTAAAAAGTCAGAGGAGGCAACATCCAATCTACCGAGTGTAGACTCTTTAGTTTAGTTTCACTCATACAAAAAAGAACTATCTCCACTTACTCCATTGTTAGTATTTTGACAGTTTTTTTTTATTTAAGCTACTGTTTTCTCACTCCTACGGCCAGACTAGTGGCGGGATAATGCGCCGTAGTTTAGCGACTAATGCTCAAAACAGGCCGAGATTTAGTCGTCGGCATCCGAGCATGAAGTAGTGCGAGGGGATCTGCCAAGTTCCCATGAGAAACTATAGTTTCTGTTACACTGGCTACTTTATATACAATTTTTTATTTACATAATAATGATTGATGCTAATACACGCAAAAGCTTATAGTGAATAATATATGAGATTTCTTAGGCTTAAAGTGCATGATATATTAGACTTTTTAGGCAAACTAAGGGGGTGCGCTTCAATCAGTATAAAATCATTTTGCATAATTTCATTTAACTAACCACGAAAAGCATAATGAACGTTTAGCATAAAAACCAATTGAATAATTTTAACTGGCATACAATCGAATAACATAACACTCATTTAGCATAACTGTTATTTTCTTTTTATTATGCATTTTAAGTCAATTTCTTCTAACTAGGTTAGGTAAGGTTAGAACTGTGACCACATTAATAGTAATGAAAGCATTTAGAAATATTTATTTTTCAATTTATAAACATTATTATGCAGATTGAAATTATGCAATTAGTGTTATGCAAAATAATCATTAGACCATTTGTTTTTATGCTAAACATTACACACCCAATCTAAGGACGTTTCGTTCTATTAGACGAAATAAAGTTAAGACAGCTATTTTTGCCGGGTATCGTTGAACAGGATATGGGCTATTAGGCGCCATTAATAAATAAAAATAAATAAAATAAAATAAAAATCATTTATTTCAGGCGTTGCCCATAGAGTGTTAGTAACATTGGTCTTATAACTATATTAGTAAATTAAAATTTAAAATTGAAGTAAATGTACATTAGACATTTGCGTATCTTTTGAGAGATGGACGCGCGTCCAGTGCTGCATAATAGCACTGTCCACGTCCAGTCTCCCCGCAACCGTCTGCATGATGCAATTGGGGCTGCCCCGCACTCGATGGAGAAGAGAGGCAATGCGCCCTCTGACAATACTGGAGAAGCTACCCACCCCTGCCTCCGCTAGCATCCCCGAAGCACTACAGTGACGTGGCAGCCCCATCAGCCACCTGAATGCATTGTTATATTAGGTACGCAGGGCCCTGTACACTCCTAGGGTGTAATGCGACCACAGGCTGCAGGTATACAGAGAATTACAATAGGCTTTAAAAAGAGTAACTTTTACCTGCTTGGTACACCTAGCAAACCTGCGGGCAAGCATATTAGCCCTAACGCACAACGCCCTGCGCTCCCGCTCTATATCAAGGTCATCCTTGAGTGTATTGGTGACCCAATGGCCCAGGTACTTAAAATTTTGCACTTGCTTAAGCGGAGTGCCATTAAGCAAAACCGGTGGAACCTTATAAGTTTTGGTTTTAGCTTTAAAAACTAGCAGCTCGCTTTTTACAGTGTTGTACCTAAGACCATGCGCCACCGCATACCGCTCACAGATACCAAGAAGCCTATTGAGAGCACTGATCGATGGGCACAGCAGCACCATGTCGTCCGCATAACTTATGTTGTTAACAAAGGTGCCATCTATGGAACAACCCACTCCGGTGCTGCTGAGCTCAACGATCAGCTTGTTCATGTATTAATGCTATTGGTAAATTAGTTTAAAAAAAAAACTTTGACGTAATGGTAAAATTTGAAATTATAAAGAAAAGGTTCATACACATAAACAATTTTATTTCTTGTCAAACTATAAAACTAATAGTTTGCAAGAACTTGTCAAATCAAATAATGTGTCGTAAAGACCGCCCTCGAAATTTATGTACAGTAAAGATTTTGAGCTATTTACAGCGCCTGTCTAAACAAGAGGACAGTAATGTGTGCAGCTGGATTTTTCCGTTTTATATGTAAGACATTTATTTCTCAAAAAATTACATAAATCACTTACTGAGAAACAATAATTTTACTTATATAATTATAATTAGGAGAGGGTAGCATGCAAAAATGGTCGACGACTTAAGTACAAAAGGCGCTTGGCAACAGCAAGCGCTATGCAACAATGTAATGCTGAGTAAAAGGGCTTGTTAAACCGAAGTACGCGTGTGACCACTGGTTGATTACATATTAATTATTACTGCGATTAACTTTTATTTATTTACATATTGTACATGTAAAAAACTAACTTCAGCGCACCCTATTAGTGATGAACACGAAATTCCTTACTTCAATGTTACTGACAGAGGCGCTATTTAAGCTTCTTTAGTTGACAATAAGGCCCTTTATAACACTGTCTATTACCTCTTTTGGCAGTCTTATTAGTCTAGTTTCACTAAAGATATCGTTCGTATGCCTTTTGATTATTGTGGCGTGTTTTCCGCCAATTACAGACAGAAAACGGTGCTGTTTGAAGCAGCAATGTAGTTATTAGTAACTATTCTTGGGTTTAATGAGTTAATGACTGATTCAAAGCAAATTTTACGTATTGTTAGTTTTCTTTAGTATATCAAAGGAACTGTTTATAAAGAAGTCTGTGTAATTAAAGCAATATTAACTTATATTCATGTGGACTATGTTCGTTCGGTTTCATTGTAAAATAGCACTTTTTATAGAGACATTACGCAGGGTATTGATTCTCTCAAAAGCAAAGGTGAGCGAATGCAGGAGTGAAGTTCAAGCAGCGAGTTCAAGTAGTCCCGTCAGAGCTAGCAAAACACAATTTAGCGCGTGCATTCTCAATTAGGCAGCCTTATACGTTCGAGAAGCCATGCTGCCAAATTGAATACACGCGCTGAAATGTGTTTTGTTCGCTTTGACGGGGCTACTTACACTCGCCGCTTGGACTTCACTCGTGCATTCGCTCACCTTTGCTTTTGAAAGAATCACTACCCAGGTTGAACCGTTAGCAAGAAAATCGTTTTGATAAACTACTCAATCGTATATAGATATATCTAAAAGTTAACCAAATAAAGCAAAGTGACCAACACAATGAGGAATGAAGTGACACCTTATAAGTCTAATTTAGAAAAAAATGTGTCGAAAATAGTCAGACGACGGACGAAAAGTACCTTCTTATTAATGCTGGCTCTAGTTTTAATTTGTGTTTTTGAATACTTTGACGAAAAGTACATTTCCTCTACTGGCTACCTTTTTTACACCACATCGTCGTCTTGTCGTAGATGGGTCTACGGGAAATCCGTAGCACGCTACGATTTGACAACATTGCTATGCGGTCTACGTCAGGAACGTCATAAAATTGCCAAAAATTATTAATTACTTAACACATTTAATTTGAAAGTTTCGTATTAACGCTTTGATATCAATTTAATCAAAATAAAACGACATACATACATACATACCTTCACGCCAGTAATCCCAGAAAGAAGGCAGAGCTACAGAATTACCTTCAATGATAAAAACTTGTTGAGAATTCAGTAACCACATTTTACACAAATAAAATGACATTACAATGAAAATTACAAAAATTAAAGAGGATTACAATAATCCCAAAAGACAAAGGAACTTTAAAGCCATTTAATGCAGGGAAAGCAACTGCAAGTTTCATAATTAATGTACAACACGACGTCCGACACGAAACGTGCTACCTTATTGGATAGACATGTATTTTCCGTTCAGAATGTGTAATTATTTGTGATACATTTGAAATAGCATTAAGTAATAGTGGGACAGTCGTGTATTTAGAGTAAATTGTACGCGTTTCATACCAATGCTTCAATAAAATACCTTGGAAATATAACCCTACAACTCCATATTCCATTCAAGCTGTTTGTAACTGTATGCACAGGTTTATAGCGTTCTTTTTGGAGAGTTTAGCATTTTAGAGTTATACTATTTTATTTTGAAGGTAGATTATTTACAAAGAGGAATAATAGCTTCATTGTCAGAGACATGTTATTGTAGAAGACAAAAGAAAGACGGGTAAATTATAGTGGAAGTGTTTGTTTGCGAAACGAATGAAAATATGGTTTGTGGAATAACTAGGTTTGTGATAGGGCGGAAGAAATTTTTTTTTATATAGTTGTGATACTATTTCTTTGTTGTTAGGTTGTTTAGGGTATAAAACTATTGAACTTAAGTAACTGTTAATTTTTGTTATAGTTTTATTATGGGGGCTTAAGGTGGTTGTTACCTATTATGTCATGTATATCTATTTTTTTTAGGCTCTAGAGCCTAAACGGCTTGATTTTAACACACAAGGTGTCGAAAGATTTGTCTTGATTGTGAGAGTGACACAGGCTATAATATTTTAATTAAAGTAATGAGAAACGGAGTTAATCTTTAACATATAAATGTAAATATTTTGTGTCAATAAATTTATTTTCTTTCTTTCTTCTTTCTTTCATATATCGACAACAATATCAAAAAAGTGGTCGAGTTTGAAAGCTAGCTTTTTATTATTATTTAACATTTATCACACCAACGTTAAATAAAATATGAAGAATATTGTACATCTGTTTTATTATTAACAACAATCCTTTTACCAAAAAACGGCCTCGATATTATTTACTAACTTATTTATTTTACACACGTGCTAAATAATTAATGAACGATGTATTCATCATCCGGCCTTCCATACACTCCCGTATATAGACGTACAAAACATCAAACGGATATTACTAAAATTGTCACCCTTCATTTTAAACTGTCAAAAAACCATGTGAACCTTTCCGATTGCTGGTTAAAAATGAATTCCATAACACTTGCTTTGACAAAAACAAAAAGGAGACAACTCTCAATTAAATAATCCCGTATTTTGACCTCTATATCATCGGATTATGCTTCATTTTTGAATTCTTTTGTCCTTACACTAACTGTTTTATGCTTTTACATTTTGAAACTGTCTCTGGAATTCCAAGATGGGCGGTTACGGGGCGTTATTAAAAAGCGCCGCGTGCGACGGTTCCCTTATTACTTATTTACGGATCCGATTGTCGTGTGTCGGCACTTGGCGTTGGGTGCAAGTAACAGGTAGCTAATTTCGACACAACTTACATGACGTAATCGCTTTATACGACATTTCATTATATGAGTATTATACGGGCCTAATAACAAGCAAAAACCATGAGTTTTAGTATAGCGGGACACATTTATTTTTCCCGACTTCTGAAAAAGAAGGATAATATTTTTGCTCGTAACTTTGACAACTATTTTTTTAAAGAGCATTCGTGGGCCTGATATCATCAAATGGAATCAACACTCTAAAAAAAGCAAATTTTTGATCTTTACACACTTCTTTTCTTTTTAGATGGAAAGCAAGTTTTAGAGGGATCTTTATTAACTACTAAAGAAACAAAATACTTGTTTAAATATTCACTGAAAAGCGGTATAAATGGTTTGTAATGTTTGTATTCGTTTACTTAAACTACTTAATCGTTCCACTCTCAGTGTTATTGCTTTTTAATTAAAAAAAAAATAGATGGACTATGATGTTTTCAATCCACGAAGGCACTCCCTGCCACGTAAATTGAGGTTGTACGGACACTAGTCAATGTATATCAAAAAAGTAGTCAAGTGCTAGTTCGTGGAGAACACTATATCTTAAATAGTTTCTCAAAAGGCCCCTTACACCCTGTCGCTTGCGCCGCTCATTCTAGACGGAGTGCTCTTAAAACTTAACCCTTATTTTCCCATTTTGAGCACTTTAAGGGATTACACTTCTGGCCTGCCGCGCCGACGCCCAACTTGCGTTTCAGACTTACAAAGTTAACTAGGAATGGGGTGATTTATTTTAGAATTGACAGAATCAATGTTTGGTTGGCTTTAAGGGTGCCAAAGGGGTAAAATATGTTTTTTTTAGCTTGAACACAACTCAATTTTATACTAATAGCACCGTTCAGTTTAGAAATACGAAAAAACACATCACTTTGTATCTTTTTAATCCAACCAACATATTTAAAGCTATAAAAGACCACAGTTTTATGTTTTTTTTATTGCCATTGAAAAACGAGAAGTGGTCACCGTAAAGGACATACGGACAAGGTGTCACCAATGCGTTGCCGGTCTCGAAGAAATTTAATGACAATGGTTTTAAAATAATTCTAGAACATAAATAATTAATTAAAACCCACAACAAAAGCAAGAAGAGCAGTGCTGAGCCAAAAGCGGCACTTTTAGCGCTGCAGCGGTATGTAGTACATTACTGAAAAAGCCGCCACAAAGGGAAAGTTGTCCGCGCATTGTTTATCGCGGCCAGCGGTTGCGGAAGAGTGTAGTATTGCTGGAAGAGACTCTTATTCATAAACGTGTAATAACTAAAGTAGTGCTTGAAATATGCTCTGTCCTTATCTGCCTTTATGACATTTGAATTGGACAGAAAGGGGCAATTAATACTTTAACTAAAATAGGTTTAGTGCGTTTATGGATAGGGAGGTATATGTATAGGAGAATATCTTTCTTACCTTCTGTGGTATGTATGTGTATGTTGTTCCTTATAGACTGATTATGACAAAACGGATGGACTGATTTTGATCTAAATCCTGTGATTTTTTTTGGCTTTTTAGTGCTACCCGTGCGTGGCTACTAGTATTGGTATTGCCGGGCGGGTTGCTAGTATATAAGTAAAAATAAAATGGGGTTCGTTGGTAAGCGTACCTATTAATTGAGAACTTCTGGACTGGTTTAGCATTTTTGGAAAAATAAAACTTTATAACTAACATTATATTGACGACATAATCCAAAGCAGTTGGGTTTTTGCCTTTTTTATATTATTTTCTGACAATGGTTTTGCTCTTAAGTAACTCTTGCCTTTGGAAGACGAAGATTTTGCCGACGATGAACCGAGCTCAGAAGATGCCGATTCACCACCCTAGCTTTAAATAGGTTCAGATTGTAAGCACTTAGAAATAAAGACGCCGCCGGAAGCTTATTCCACCCTTTTGCAGTACGCATTAAGGAGGATGATTGCTTTCTGTTATACTTGTTTTATTACGCGACGTTTTATGGTTTTAGTATCTGTGAAAAATGTTAATTTAAAGCAAGGTAGATAATAGCCGCTTCCAGTGACCCTAGGTCTTCAGCCGCGTGTTTCGGGCACGAGGCGTACGATAAATTGTGTGCTTTGTCCTCTTTCAGTCTGCTCGCGGTTTTTTGGAAATGGCCAGGTGTGGGAATAATGCATTCAGTTGCACCCGCGGTAGATATGCGGGTAAGTTACACTTGCATTATATTAGTTAAGAGAGGAAAATGTTTGCTGTTCGTGTTATTATTCTGGCGGATAACACTTGGTAAAAAGAGTTGGGAAATTTGGCGCGCTGTTTGTAGTGCAATTGGGATTGACCAAAAAAAATAACTCACGGTTTTTACATTGTAATTCGAAATAATAGGTAATTTTAAGAGACCAATTTCATTAATTTTGTTTTTGACCCTATAGTTAAGTTTTAATAGCTTTATTTCTCTAGCTGACATTTATGGATGACATGATTATTTTAAATTTGGGTTGGCATTTTCTAATAAAATAAACAATTATGTGATATTTCACGATAAAAAGTGATTGTAACAGTGTATTCAATCATTATATTTCAAGCGGTTTTCGCCTAACCCGTAAGATACAGCTAGGAGGGTTTCAAGCCGAAAACGAAAGTCAAACAAAGGTTAAACATACTTTTGTCGAAATATCCGAAATAGATAAATATTTCAAAAACTTAATAATGCAGAATGGCTTTAAAAAAGGGTTTTATAAGTAAAAAAGTCTAGTGTAAAATAATATGGACTATAACTTGAGCTTGTTTTATTGGCTTCACGTGATATTTGATTACAGTATTGTCCATCCTAAGTAGCGAGGATGTAAAAAGAAAACAGTAAACTTTTTTAACCGACTTTAAACAAACAAGGAGGAGGATCAAAGTTCGACTTTTTTTTTTTAATGTATGTTCCCTATAGCTCGAAGACGCAGACGGCTGGGCCGATTTGGGAAAAACATGTTTCGTTTGATAGGTTACATTCTTAACTGTCGTTAAATCATGATCTGATGATGGGATTCTAGAGAAATTGAGAGAACTCTTTAAATATTATAAGCACACCTACATTTGGGTATTTGGTAAGGTGGAACGGATGATGAAAACGACATTTTTAACGCTTTATCCTTAAATCACTACACTCACTTCATATAATGTTTTACTTTGTCGAATTTTCATTTCATCGACTGGCACACATTTCATTTACATGTGCGGGAGTTTTTTAGTAGTCTCAGGTCTAACCTAACCTAACCTACGTAACCTATGCTTAAGATAACCTAAAACAATAAGGTTTCAGCGAAAAATAGCCTCCGATGAAATAATACATTCAATTAAATGAGTGTAGTTGATTTAAGGGGATCCCTATTCTAAAACAAAAGCCGAAGGCTGTTCAGTATTTTTAACCGACTTCAAAAAAAAGGAGGAGGTTCTCAATTCGTCGGATTTTTTTTTTTTTATGTATGTTCCCCGATTACTCGAAGACTACTGGACCCGATTTGAAATTTTTTTTCGGTGTTCGAATGGGTATTTGATTTTAATTTAGGTACCTACCTACTTGTTTCTAAGTGATCTCTTAACTCTCGTTTAGCTTGTCGTGAGTTTTAAAGTCGTATCACCGTGTTTTTGTAGTATAATAGCGATATATCAAACAACTCCGCAGGGATGCATTAATTATTATCCCGCCAGTCCCCGCCAGTTGATTACGACGTTGAAATTCATAATAGTTGAATAGAAAATGTACCGCCATTCGTAAATTTTAAACGGTTGTTTGTATACATTAATGTTTCAATTCTTAGTAGATTTAAAAATGTGATTTATAATCTTAGGATTTATCGTGAGTAAATTTATGTTATGTAAATGGGTCTGAATACTAACCCAAGTTCAAGTATTCATTGTCCCTTTTTATCCAATTCAAATGTCATAATGACAGATAAGGACAGAGCATATTTCAAGCAGACCTTAACTATTGCGCGTTTATGAATAAGTGGGTAAATAAGCAAGGCATTACCAATCCCGAGTTGATTTCTAAGAGCCACTTGCATCGAAAGGATAAAACTAGATTTAAGATTAACAGTTTTATTTTGAAACAACTAAACTTAAGACTTTATCAAGATTTATCTAATTGCTTCAGGCCATAAAATACTACCAATATTATCATCTAGGTAAAAAAACACAAAGGAAACAGGGTAGGTAGGAAATTATTAATTGGACTTCTGTAATCTTCACTAAGATCTTTTTTTAATATCAAACAAAAGGTAATCGTAAAACTGCCCTCGTTCTTCAAACAGCACGGGGGGTTGAAAAGTTAAGGTTAAGGTTAGGTCCGGTAAGTCTTAACTTAGAAAAAAAGATCGCAAAGTACCTATATAACAGACGGCATAATCAGTTCCTGAACTATGTAGCTAAACACTGGATAACCTTTTTCAACGCTGGGGAAATGCATTTACGCATACCATCGGGGTTCGGGAGGACTGAAGGTGGTTATGTTGGACTCACCAACCGAGAGCGGAAGGAATACTTTACTCACTGCGCCTGATACAATCCCCCGATCCTGTAGTAAAACATGAGAAAGCACGCGTTCAAATTGCATAGTTAGATCGTATCGGCGGCACGTATCGGGCGCAGTGAGTAAAGGCCTTATAAACCCAGCGATTTTCCTTCCACGTCGTTGTTGGTGAGGACCGCAGGTTCTGCGCATTCGACGATGCCCCTCACCGGCAAACACTGCATAACCTAACCTATCGTAACAAGATACTTTTCAAAACTTTGATGCCCTGAAATTAGAAATTCTGTCACTGTAACTTTACATCTCCAAAATGTTCTTCTAGAATGAGCGAGTGCTATCGAAAACTAGAATACCCTCCTAAGGCCTACCATACGACGAAATTTGTCAATAGAATGTGAATCTATTGCGAATGAAATAACGTCAATTTTCTAATCTGATCATTAGACATAAAAACAAAAGAAATTCCACATTACTTCCTTAGCACTAGATCTTTGAATGGCAGTATTTTGTACCATTTTTAGTACAAGGAACCTCATAGCTCTTAGAAGGCGCTTCGGGTAGTGACGGAGCCGTGGTCCAACTGACTAAAATTAGTATCATAAATATGAGGTAGGTTTAGGTTATGTTAGTTCTTCAGCTGGCCCGGAGGGCCATACCACCCATAAGTAGGAGCTCCGTCGACCCTGTTAATTTGATATTCAAATATAAATTATTTGTCAGTTGGACAAAACAGTTGGACCACACACAAAAAAATGTGAGCTAACCAAGAGAGGTTTTCTCTTAGTTGACATAAAATGAATACACTATTCATGATATTAGTTATATCAAACAAAACTTATAGTAAAAACAGCAAGTTCTTTAGCGATTCAACTAACATCTTAGTTGATGCGCCTATGCACAACAATCACAATCTTGTTAGAAGCGACCGATATTTTTTTTCAGTGCACTGCCACGAAAGGCTTCGGTTTTGTACTTGACTCTTTCGCTCTCATACGCTCTTATTAAAAGCGAGTGAGATAGAAGTACAAACCCGAAGTACCTTCTAAGTGCTCACAGACTACATCGCTCGGCGGGTGGGGAAGTAGGTACTTAAGGCTGCCTTTTAAACAATTTCCGAGCGCTTCGTCTCGGCTCGTTGCACTGTTAGCATCCGCCGACCATTTGAGACCCTTTGCTTGCCATTGTTGAAGATTGTAAGTGGATTGTAGTTATGTAAAATGCATTGGTATACTTTGAGATACTTTAATTATTATAAGGATGAGCGGAGCGTTCACAACATTCAATTTCAATATCACCACAGATAAGATATAAATTTTACACAGACAACGCATTGGTAACAAATTAATGTTGGCGGTGTTGCCAACAGCAATATTGTGTTGAAATTGAACTGTAAGAGTTTTGACCGGCGAACCGAAGTTGGCCCGTCAGATCATCTTTAAATAGTATAAAACGAAGTTGCTTTCCGCGTCTGTTAGTAGGGGAGTCCATGACACTAAACCTAGTTCGATAAGACTACCGGATGATATACTTATATATATAATTAGTCACGCCGTTAATGGGGGAAACACGAAATGGTAATGCTGCAATTTCAAAAAACCTGGCAAAACCATTTTTTTTTGTTGTAATTCCGATGATAATAAGACTCCCAAGTTTCGTTTAGTCTTCGGAACAGGGGAGGGGTAAGACTATTCGTCAATGCAGTGCAGCAAGCCCCCCCTGATTGGCCTAATCATAGTAGCAGCATGATAAGCGACGCCTCGTACTTAAGTATCTAGTATGATCAATCTCCTCAGAAAACCGAAACTCATCTGAAAGATTATCAATTTTGGTGTAAGAAAATCCACAGCAGTGGGCTTAGCATGCGAGGCGAGGAGAATACGTCAAACCTCGTCAAACGCGATTTAGTGTCAAATGTCTATTTCATAGAGGGTAAACATTTAAGGTTTTAAATAAAAGTGTATTTTGTGCGAATTGAGTCCTATTATTACTAAGCATCTTAAAGTGTAAAGTTATGTCATATTTTCTTATTTTCATATGAATGACGTAAAATATGACAGTAAATCTCGCGTAGCATACTAAGCCCACTGCTGAAAAAAAAAAGGTGTTACAGGTTTTTCGCATTGCAGCAGTGCCATTTCGTGTTACTCCATTAATGACGTGACTAAATATATACCTATCTGGTAGTCTTATCGAACTAGGTTTAGTGTCGTGGGCTCTTAGAATATGTGGGCCTTGACTAGAGACATTTCGCGAACCTTACATCTATATATATAAAAGGCAAACCTGACTGACTTATATATCAACGCACAGCCGAAACTACTGTACCTATAAACTTGAAACTTGGTACAGGGGTTTCCTTCATGACGTAAGTGAGCACTAAGAAAGGATTTTCTGAAAATCGACCCCCAACGGGAAGACATAGGGGAAGTAGCGGGGAACTAATTCTACACGTACGAAGTCGCGGGCGTCCTCTAGTACAGCTATATATTGTTTCGACCAAGTCGATTATAAGGCTCGTAAAGATTATGCCCGGAAAATAAACTGCCAATGTTTAAAAAGAGATCTAAAATACTCACAAAGCTTGCATTCGACGGCAAGCGGCCCGCTCGCGCGGTGCAAGCAGCGAGATGCACATCAATCTTTTACATCACAAAGAGTGCTCCTTCGCGGGATTTCAATAAAATGCACTGCGCGGCTAACATGCTGTACTAGCATGATATTTAGGGCCTGTTTCACAATCGACAAGTAAATTTATGTGTCAGTTAAAGTTAGCTCTCTCCTTGTCTATATTCAAGTGAGGAAGGAGGAGGAGGAGTTGAAGTGTAAGGAAAGGGCTAAATTTACGTGTCAGATACACGTTACTTGACGATTGTGAAACAGGCCCTTAGTAATTTATGTATCATTTTTATTTTTAATATGTTTATTTTTGTTTTAAGACGTGATATTTTGGGGATATTGTTGGACCGATGCACACGCTCATTCATAAAATTTTGGGTAACCCCTTATTTGCTATTAAATCAATGGCTATAATTACACTTCCTCTAAATTAATTTGCTATAAATTATTCACTTCCTATAAATTAATGTAGGGGATCCTACCAGGTGATCTTACTGGATATCGCTGTGCCGCCGGCAGCGGGGCAGGGCTCAAACTACCGGTGATTAGGGCTGCAGAGAGAGGAACCTCCTCACAATGTTATGCGTGCCGTGTCAAGGAGTACTGCCTTCTGTATCTTATTATTATTATTCGTTTAATCTAATAATCATCAGCCATAAGCTTTAAACATATAAGATTTATTTACTATAACCCTTAAAATCTCGAATCTTCACAAGTTATGACCGAACCAACATATAACGGTTGGTTGCGAAAGATACAGGTATCCAACTTTTAGTAATTAGCCCCTAGTTACTAAAAGTTGTAGAAAGTGGCTTTTACAGCAAATTATTGATTATAGCAAGTAATTTAATAGCATATAAATTTAAAGTGTTTCATTTTCTGTCAATTGATTTTATAGCAAATAATGACCCTTGAGTTTGATGTTGCCTTAATTAGCGCTAAGGATTTCTAACAGGGCATTAGTACTAATGAACGTTTGTGCAATAGCATGTGAGTTTTACTTTAATCCAGTATGATTTTAGCATTTCCGAATAAAGAGCGATAGGTATACGTTGTGTATGCGGATTAAATCGCTAGTTCTTGAACAATCAAAATAATAAGTTTGCTTGTTTATACTTTTTTTAACTAAAAGATAATGTAAGATTTAACTTTAATTTAAAATCAACCTAGTTTACGCTTTATTGGTTATCGGAATCAAAGCCGGCACCGCTAGTTCTTAGGCAGTTACTACCAACTAAGGTTATCGTCAGGTATTCATGTCGTATACAATTTAAACAGCATTTTAATATGCGCCATGCTAGCAACAACTGCAGCGTTAGTTGCCAGTGACGAGCGCTCAATATCCCGTCGAATCACGTCACATCGCGACGATGAAAACCCCCCTATTATTCATACTCTGAAGGGTACTACATGCTCACAGTTAACCTATAAGCCCACGTCTGGCAGTCGTCTGAAATCTAGAAACCTTATGAGAAACTGAGTGAGAGTCTGTGTTCTAAATGATGAACTAACAGGCCAATATCAACGGACTGTTATCACAGATTAGATAATAAATTCTTTACTTTAACTTTGCTGTTACTCTGTGGTATTGTCAAAGATAACTTATTTTCTAATCTGTGGTATCCTCTTTATTCGACATTGCCCATCAAGTCACAAAATTAAAAAATATACTCCTTTAAATTTCACCTGTTACCAAAAACTACAAAAAGTAAACCTTAAGGAATACAGTAGTTATTTATACTATACAAAAAGCTACAAGCTTAGCCCTAAAAATTAAAAATTAAATTCCCACACAACCTTTTATGCCCTGCTTTATTTGGCTAAATGGGCAAATAACCTAACTGCTATTGAAATAGCTGGGGCCTTATTCTTCCTTGACTCTAGACTTGTAGTTATCGTTTTATATTTAATCAGCTGCCAATACTGTCAAGTAAATAAGAGTTATCATAACGTTGACAATACGATAACAAGTCAAAAGCAATTGGGTTTAGCCCGAGTAGAATACCCGAATAGTATCTATCTATAAAATATGATCATCTTACTCTTTGTTCAGATGGTGTAAATGTGATGACAGATATTCCATACTATAGGCATCAAGAGAGAGGTGTGTTTATGTGTTTTTGGTGTTTAATTTAACCATAGCAATAAAACAACGGCAGCAGACCAGAACGACGAGGCTCTGAGCCACGGACAGGGTGTAGCCACACTGGGGATTCTTCAACAATATTTTATGCTTCACAGAAATATCGCAACAAGATAAATCGTCTGTCCTTCGTTCCTAGAATCCTTGAAGTAAATGTGTTGATGAAAAGTTATGAGTCTCTTTATTACTAGCGTCCCATCTCGTTTACATACGGCTGTAATTATGTACGATATACATACATACATACATTATAACACGCCTTTTTCCAGAAGGGTAGGCAGAGACCACTTCTTTCCACCTGCTACGACCCTGACAAATCTCTTTCGCTTCTTCCACATTCATACATCGAGTCATGCACGCACGTAGGTTTCGGCCCTTTTCAGTATTACTCCGATTTTATTCGAAAAAGTACGTCTAGGTTGTCTGGAAGAGATCGCTATTTAGCGGTAAGACCGCCTGTTGTATACATATATGTTATTCAAATGTACTGTTCCTTGTTTTGTTTTCTGGTGTTCAATAAAGAGTATTTGTATTGTATTGTATTTGTATTTGTCTAGGTCGGCCCCTTCCGACCCTTCCACTCACTTTTGCTCTGTATATCTCTTTCGTCAATCTTCTTTCATCCATCCTTTCCAAATGACGACATAATTCAGGAAATAAATTCCTTCTCTTTCTTTCAACTCAAATCTAAAACGTCCTCACAACATTTGACACTTCTGTCCTTGTCAAACAACTTTGACAAATCATCATTATAGGAACCTATCGTACACTGACTTTGGACATGTTCAAAATGTTCATGAATTATTTCGTAGACTGATTCTTTACTGATGCTTACATCTTTCACTTCTTGATCTTCTAAAATTATCTTTCTTCTTCTTCTTAATATTTTAATGGTGGTCCACAGTGGTTCCTTTTTGATTTCGCCAATCAAGCGAGTGAGAGTATAATCAGTAAATATAATAAATCAAAAGTCAAAAGGTCATTTTTCAATCGGCCATCTTTCCTCCCCGAAGGTTACCAGAATCAATTATCTTTCTTACATTGGTGACATTGGTGATATCTTCATCGGTGACAGCATATAAAGTAGTCGTGCACTACGAGGCTGATCTTCTAATATTATAGAATCCATTAGAATCGAGAGTAATTTTGTTGTTTACTACTATTATTATAAAGAGGTAAATTACCTATGCATTTGTTTGTTTGTACATTGGGGGTAAATTCTGAAACTAACTCCTGAATCAATTTTAAAAGTTCTTTCACTAATAGGAAGCTACAGTACCTATCCCTGACTAATATAAGCTATATTTAATTTTATTTAATGTCTTTACTAACCTTCGGGGAGGGAAGATGGCCGATTGAAAGATGCCCGGCATTTCATTTTGATTCTGTTTACTTATTTACTCTCACTCACTGGACATAAGCGAAATGACTGCGGAACATCACGATGGAACGCCATAATAAACAAAGAAAAATAAGAAGTATTTTATCAAACCGGAGCGGAGCGAGGGCGGGTTGCTAGAACCTTTGTAAAGGTCTAAACTCAGTGTGGCCCAGCCGGTGTCCCGGCGCGACACCTCTGAATTTCGACCCGCTACAAATTAAATCAATTACCAGGCTTTGTCCGCTAATGCCCCCATTTGTTCGCGAAGCCGACTTTTTATTTGCCTTTGTGCTGTGACAATGCCAATTTGGACTGTTTGCCCGGGATTGTGATAAATTTTAGACGTTAAATTGGGATGGAGGTTGAATTCGAGATATTTAGGTTAATTAGGGAGTCACAGTACATCTTAGTACGATTTTAAACAAAAACTGGGCAGGGCTGGGCTGTTTCATTTCAATGACTGCTTGATTTGCTTTTGTTATTTTTTATTTAAAAAAATAACAGTCACAAGAACTTAGTGTTATTTAAACTTGCGTGTGTCATAATTATAATTGATTTGTTTTAACTTATAAATAAAACATGTTTTGCTGTATCATGATATTGACACGCGAGTCGCATTTGTGATTTATTCAAGTACAATCCTAGTTATAAACTATTATGAAAAAATGGATCATCGATAAACATTGTTAGCATCGCATAACGTTACGATACCTTCTTCTTATTTACTTGATAGTAATGGCGGCCGAGTTAAACACAATACGACAACACATCAAAACGAATATTGTTTTACCGTGTTGAATAAAAATAAAAGCAAGAAATAGCAATAGAAATAATCATTTGCAAAAATATATGCAAATATCCATGAGTACTCTCAGCTCAGAACTTGCTTTGTCGTATCTTCAGTTGGTTCCCTTTCTCTAACCTACAAGAGGAAAAAAAAATGGCCCCAGAAACAAGCTACTTCTTGTGAAAGCAAAAATCTAAATTATCAAGTACTTTATTTTGATTGGTTAGGACAGAAGTGAATTTTCTCATTTCAATTTCCAGCAACAATGCCCGTAAAACTAAATCCAAACATTTTTAACTTTGACTCCTAAATGAAACGTCCCAAATAAAATGGAGGGCTTCCGAAAAAAAACAAAAACAAAACATCAATTGTGACGCGACGTGACAGATGCCGTTTCCCGCGAAAAAAGAAAATGAAATCAATAGAACGACTGTTTGCCTTCATTCCGCGGCCTAACTTAGATGGAGAGGCGATTAAAAAGTTTAATAACTTCGCAATCGAGTTTACTGTGGCCTAGTTTTTTAAGAAAAATATGCGGTCGCCCGGTACAAAAGAAATCCGAACGGGGTAAAAATAGAGTTGTAGAAAAAAACGGTCAACAGGGAAAATCGGTAACAACATGTTTGGTCTGCAAAATTAAATTGTAATTTAGTACCTCGGAATAACTATACTAAAACAGATTTTTTATAAGTAAATTATTCATTTAAAGGCAGGATCTTCTTGCTTTTAGATAAAAAGGTTTGATTTGCCACGCAACAATACATACAAATAATGTATGTATGTATTGTATTTGTATTGTTATGACCACCTAGCTAGCCCTAGCTTCTAACAGGAGCACATGAATTCCTAGGTACAGTCAACAGCATAAATAAGTGATCATTTATGTACCTTGTCACTTTAATGTCGTGTTTGAAATGTTATACAAAATTGTGAAACGATTAAAAGCGACAAGGTACATAAATTATCACTTATTTATGCTGTTGACTGTACATATTTGACCGTCGAGCGTCGACCATTCCCGACAGTTGCCGAGAATGTCCGAGCATTCCCGACCGCGCAGTCGCTGGCTGAAGAAACCGCAACTACGGCCGTTAAACATTTCTGGGGGATTATTATGACATAGCTATGCAGTTCATTTTACGGCGAGCATAGAGGACATAGCTATAGCAGTTATATAGCTCCATCCTTTTCTTTCAGCGTAAATTGAACTGCGTGGCGTATGCCATAATAACCTCCCTGAACGGCTGGAGCAAAAAGCACGGAAACAGCCGGTGTAATAAATGTTTGTACCATTAAATATTACAGTTGGGGTCTTGGAGGAAGTCTCAAGGTCTAACTAGAATAGAACTAAACCACTTTGTACCGCCTCGATCCGGATCGGAGAAAATAGGCTCCGAGAATTTCGTATAGGTACCTAGTGATTGATTGATTACAGTCGGAAATCCCGCCTTTAGGGCGCTCATGCATACCTCTTGTTATGTACTTATGTCAGTAAACTATGAGTACCTTAGAAGATCCTATAGGCATTATCCATGAAAATTTTACTTTACGGTGTGGTAACTATAAAAACCGGTAAAGTGCGAGACGGATCGAGGTTTCCGTACCGCCACACAGTTCGTCTTAATTTATTATGTACCGATTTGAATTTGATTTCGAATTAAATCAGCGCGAAGCTAACTCACCCTTGACCATTTTTAGTATTTGTTGCTTTCCTCAAACCATACCAATTTTGACGCGTATGTTTTACCGATTTTACGATACAACTACAATAATAATACGTCAAAAAAATGTTTCTTGTATAAGGACCCCCTTTACTATTTCATATTCTTAAAAAAAAAGTTAGTGAAACCGTCGTAATAACACATTTAAAAAATAACCGGCCAAGTGCGAGTCTACCTCGCGTCTACCTGTTGCCGTTATTAATATCGCGCAAAAAACGGCAAAAAAATCACGCTTGTTGTATGGGAGCCTACCTTAAATATTTATTTTATTCCGTTTTTAGTATTTGTTGTTATAGCGGCAACAGGAATACATCATCTGTGAAAAATTCAACTGTCTAGCTGTTATGGTTCATGAGATACAGCCTGATGACAGACAGACAAACAGACACAGACGGAAAGTAGTGGTGTCTTAGTAATAGGGTACCGTTTTTACCCTTTGGGTACGGAACCCTAAAAAACATTGTAAATTAACTAGAAAATCTTTATTTCTTACATATTATCTTGTATCAATATGATGAAGCTTATTTCTTGTTTCAAAACTTTACACCGCAGTGTTGCCGGCTTCACTCCACTTACTCGTGGTAGTAAATTTTACTTTTGCGGTTAGTTACTACCGCTCTCAGACCGCAAAATACTACTAAGAGGGAATTTAAACGTTATTTCCCCGTTCTCAATGGTATTATGGCGTCCGTTCCGAAGCTTTGCCAAACATTTATGTTTCAGATAGCTTTTAGTAAAATTCTACAAACAAACGGACAGATTTTACCAAACCATGTACACTGTGGTTTTTATTATTTAACAGTATGTTGCTGATATACAAATAAATATAAAAAGGTGGGAAAAAAATGCCTTTCATCTGACAGAAGTAGCTGTGAAAGTATTAATCTATAAGTAAATTTAGTAAATCTAGGAAGTCAACAAATTGTACTTGGTAGCGTAATCATATCTTACCTCATGTTGTCGGACGACGAGCGGTGTCCCAACACAGGCATCATTTTGCCTAAAGGGTGACTCCATCCCTTTTATCATTTACCTCATGTATTTTATGAATAAAGAAGTTTGTATTTGTATTTTTTTGTATTAAAACTAAGTAGAATTTTATTTGTTATGATACAGGGTGACTGCGACCTCGTGATACTAACTTAATTTTCCCAACGCAGTTGTATATACATGATTCAGATTCTATAACTTTGAAACAGTTAAAATTTAGCATTTTATTAGTAAAAAATAATTATTAAATGTTTCCCTGATTAAAACTAAAACTATGGTCACCTGACATTTTCATGCTAATCCCTATTTGAAAATCAACCGATTAGATGAGTAAGAAATTGAGTAGGTACAATTCTAGGGTGGCAATGATCCTGAATAAAAAGATTTCATTTACTGAATGTTTATTTAAATAAAAAAGTTATTGTCTTAACGCTTATAAATTTATTAGTTAATGTTTCTAATGCTTTCGTTTTTTTTTAAGTATTTGGAACATTTATTAAGAATGTTTTCAAAGAGAAGTCTATTTTGCAATTCGAAATACAAAAGTGCCTTCAAAACAATAACAAGATAACGAAGGCAAAGTTTAAACAGAAAAGAACCTATAATTTATCCAACTGACATTCTCATTCAGATATAAATAACTTAGCGTCATCAATTCAGCATAATGTCATTAATCTGGTGAATCCAATACAGTTGGCAGATAGCATCTCGGAAGGAGGGAAGGAGGCGAGGACGCGGCGCCGACGGGACTAGTCTCGGTCTAGTCGCATTAGTGACTTTACTGGACTGGAACAGCTTTTATTACTTGTTCAAGTGTACTAGTGACTTTTTGTTGAAGATTGGCTGAGAATTTCTAGGAGTTTGATGCGGGTTTAAGACTTTTAAGTAGTTTTTTAAGAGTTTGGTTGAGCTGTAAAATGTGCTTGATAGGTTAGTAGATACTTGTACTAAGGCCAGAGGGCTTTTTGTCTAACGCACTCGCAATCGCAACCGGCTTCAAAGTGGAGCAATTGTTTTCATTTTGTATGCAGACAAACCTTCGATTTTCAAAATGAAAACGATCGTGATTGCGAATGCGTTAGACAATAAGCCCTCCGAGCAAATTATTAGACTGCAGTGCATATTGTGCGACTAAAAAAATGCCTATTTCGTCCATAAAGATTAACTATATTTTTAATTTCAAAAGCAGAGTTTTTTTTGTGATTTTACATTAAAATTAGAGATAGAAGGGTATTTTGTTTAAGTATTAAAAGGCACTTATTCTCTTAAAAAGTAATTTAACTCAGCGATCTCTCGCCCCCCAAACATGGACATCTCAAAAATCCATCGGCAACCAAGTTAATTAACGTCTGAAAGCCTCCTTTTATCTGGCTCTGGAACTTTCGATTCGTCCAATTCATCAAGCCGTCACATTTTTAGATTAGCAGCTGTGTAAAAGGTCTTTTATCCCCTGATTACGGACCCAAATTATCCGGCTGCAGGGGCAGTAACGCACCTTATTGGATTAACAACGACTTTGATCTCCTCCGACGCTCTCAGACGTTTAAGGTAATAAAAAGTACGTAATTCTTTAAAGTCTTGTTAGTGAGGAGAGTGGAATTTTTCCCAAGTGGGTGTATATTGGGAGTTGAAGTAAACGAGTTTCCTGAATATTGAAGCTCGTTAGAAGTATCTGGAGTGTTTTTTGTACTTTTTATGAGTTTAAATTATGTTGTCGTGTCCAGATAGAGAGGAAATTAATTATCAACACAAAATTAATTTATCTTACGTAATAATTACTAACTTTAATAAATTTACGTTTACAGATATTTAAATCATTTTAATAATATCTGTAAACGTAAATTTATAAACAACAAACTATGAGTAAAATAAAATAAATAAATATATATCATACAAATTGACCTAGTCCCAAACTAAGCTTTATGCTTGTAATAGACAATGATAAACTTAGTTATATAAAATATATGGGAAACAACGGGCTTTCCAGTGAAATACATACTTAAATATTTACGAGTAGAAAACATCCAAGACTTAGAAACAAATACTCGCGCTCATAAAACAAATATCTGCCCATACCGGGATTTGAACCCGGGACCCCTAGCTTCGTAGGTTATATATAGGGACACTACCAACTAGGCTAACGTGTCGTCAATTGCTCTATGAATGACCTATATCCTAAGTATTGCGAGACTTAAGTGGTAGTAGGCAGGGCACATAGTTTTTAGAACAGTTGGCCGATGTGGTCGAAGAGTTTCAAGTGCCATCAGCATACCGGAAGCCACAGTGCGGGTAGACTTCTAACAAGCTGGCGTGCTAACGTTGCGGGAAACCAATGGTTGCAAGTGACTCAGGACCGGTCCTTGTGGTAAACCTTGGGAGAGGCCTTCTTTTTCTTCTTCTTCAGCATATTGCCACCCAATGCAGAGTGAAGGCCTCTTCCATTGCACTCATTTCTCTACGATCTTAGGTCTTCCTTATCCAATTTCTACCGGCTATTTTGACTAGATCGTCGATCCATCTCATTGGCTGCCTGCCCACATTTCGTCGTCCAGAACGGGGTCTCCATTCAAGGACTTTTTTGCCCCATCTCCCATCCTGTCTACGGCAAAGGGAGAGGCCTAATGTCCAGCAATGGAAGTCTTTCACTGAAATGATGATGAGGATGAGATATATAAAATCAAAGAACATTGCCTACCCAAACCCATTATCCTTCCTAATTCACGCTAATCAGCCCAATCCTGGTGCATCGCGTTGCACATGGCGTTGTTTGCTCGACGCGCCCGCATCGCGCCGCCCACGCATCGCAGCCGCGATCTAAACTGCGAACAAACAGACCAATAGCCCGGCGTTAGATCAGCGGATAACGAATCGGATTACTCTTTGTGGATTATGTTCCTAGAATATTCGGGACAGACAGTGCCGCTGGTATTTGAAATCTTGCTAAATTTTAAACCAACGGTTATTTATGGTATAATGGTATACCCGATGCTGTGTGCTTACGAGTCGTAGCATCATACAAATTTAGTTTTGTTTTAATTTTTAAACGGTTTATGAGTATCTAAATAAATGGTCGTTGATGATTGCTTGTCATTTTCTTCCTGTTTTACTTTCCATAAACAAAACAATTTTCGGATTTTCTTCTCATTTTCAAATGGGATAAGTTTTATTTTTACATGATGAGGCATTAAAAACTAAAACGTGAGTACGTTCGGTAGGTACCCGAGCGTCCTGGGCAATCCTCGTGAAAGTACTCTAATGGACAATGAATGTATTTACTTGTGGAGTTTATGGAGTTGTGTGGATCTGTGTCACTCCGTCACGCATAAATTATGCTAAACTGTTGATGCTCGCCTGATAGTCGCGCAGATAGATTTGGTTACATTTGCCACGTGCAAATTTTTAACCAAACAACGGAATATATCCACGTTCTGAATATTATAGGTACGAACATTAGTTATAGCTGTAAATACTAGATATTACCGGTAAACAATTGTTTTGCAATACAATTCATATTCAGACACAATACACAAAAGTTTCACCAACCAGCTCAGCACAGCACGCAATCCCCTCCGTTCTAAAACCTGATCTACTAGGGCTTGTATGCAAACGATGGTTTTTGCTAATCAGGCATCTAACGGTTCTGCATTATGCTGCCCTGAATTATTGCCAGTGCATGCAAATGGGCTCTAATCTAAATGCAAATCTGCATCTACACGGTAATTACGATCAAGATACGCCGCGGCTTCTGCAGTCGTGACACCACTATCAAAACTACTGGCTGACTGAGATATTACAAATGCATTTAAATTGCGAGCGGACGTGCTAGGCTTTATGGTGGCTAGTTGAAAATGAGAATTCATAGTTTGGGAACAGCATGAGCGGGCGCAGAATATGTTATTGTACAGAGGGCCTAGTCTATAGTAAACGATTTTTGAAATCTGCAGGCCTATTATGGTCGTGTTTGTCGATGTGGATAAACGTGGATAAAACATCTGTCACTTTCTGACCAATCTGTCAGTGCGAGGGTGACGGATGCTTTAACCACCGCGATAAAGGCGGCCGTAATAAGGGCCCTGTCAAAGTGTATGGTTTACATGAGCGCTTGACGTGCCCATCCGACAGCTTACATTAATCCTATAAATTTTCGTTAATGGTAACGATATCACAATGCCTCTTGTCTAAAGTTGTCAATTGGTTGTTGTGAGCCCCACGTTGGGCGCCAATGTTCACGGTGTGATGACAATGTAGTATAGGGTGTTAGGCCACAGAGGGCCTAGTCAAGATGCATAGCGCTAAGTTAGGAATTATCGAAAATTGACAAGGGACACTTCCTTTCACTTTTATTAAAAATGAAATTAATATTCGGTTCCTCCTGTGCTCACAGCCTTTTAGACCGGGGGCCCGTGGCATTTTGCCTGCTCTGCCACCCTATAGTTACGCCACTAAACCTTTTCTAGTATCCAACCTCCTAACCTCCCTATTTGAAATTTACCAAACATTGCTTAGCAGTTTGGTTTTCCTCATAAATTCAGTTTTACATGCTCAGTGGCGCGAGACACAACGTTTTTGCTCCTCCGCTACTGTTCACCAAGTTATACTTCAGTTACCTTTTTTAAAGTACAATAAAGTGCATCATCCTTATATTCTCTTACACCTCAAACCACCTCAAAACCACATCACCACCTAATCACCTCATAATCAGGAAGACATATTTATTGACAAAATCATTTTAAAGCATTAAAATGATATCGTTTTATTAAGTATTTTTTTATACATATAATTACATTGTTACAGGTGCCTTCAATATTTAAATATAAATATGTGCCCTCTACTAATAGTGCGTGTGTAGTGTGCCAATAGAAAATGCAGTGAAAAATATTCAGAATGACCCTAACAATCATCCCTTAAAACCCCAACAACCAACTGCCATTGGCGCCCAACGTGGGGCTCACAACAACAAATTTACAACTTGTATCTACAATTATTACAAAATTGACGTCCGTCCAACTAGTTATTTACCACAGTTTCCACGGGATCTGTTAAATATTTCTTGGTAAAACTTTTTAAAGTGTATGTCCGTCTCCAAGTTATAAATTACTGATCGATTAGATGTAGTATTGTTGCAGACGGCGTGGATTGTAGATGGAGTGGCTTACTATTAGGATGAGCAGGCAGCGGACGGTAAACAAAATACTTGTTATATTACTGGTATGTATTGCATAAACTTAGGGCTACATTTGTGATAATAATATATATTAAATGCATTTAGACCTGTCGCCCATACGGGTTCACGGAATGCAGAGAGAGAGAAACCACAAACAATAGAAAATGTTAAATGTAGAAATGTTGCCAGTTATTATTTACTATAAACAATAATGGCCATACGCATGAATGTTATAAGGATTACAGTTCACTAATAGTATTTAACCGTGAAGACGTAACGAACAAACAGACTTTCGCATTTATCATATTAGTAAGGATATTTATTATAATATCCACATTCGTAATAATATAGCAACATGTCGTTTTTTTTATTTAAAATGATATAATAAAAAGTTCAAGGACTACAGATAAATTAATAATAGGTAGTATATAAATCCCCAGTAATTGTATACAGAGGATTAGTTTAAACACTTTAGTGTTGTATGAAGCCTGTGAAGGTACAATTAGTTCACAGCTTAGTTATAACTTTAACATAATAGTTCAACAAACTATCTTGCTATCTACCTAGTTACCTTGCTTGGCAGGGCAGTTCCACTACATATGAAACTCCAAGACTCAGAACTTAGACACCACTATAACATTTTTTATAATATTTTTTCACATAAAGCTCTTTAACAGTCTTATTCAGTTTCAAAATGCTGTGTAAGTATTTCTTTTTCGAAAATAATACGTAACTAATTTTTTTTTTTAAAGTTACTTGGGGCTGTCTTAGATGATTTTTAGCAGGTGTTAAACACTTTAGCCGCCTGTACCTCAAGAACCAATCGAGCTTAGTCGTGATAAATTTTTTTGGTGAGAGAAGCGCCGCAAGAAACTCAATTGTCAATCATTCTTTAACATATTACCTACTTATGACAATGATAATTCTTAATCTAGCATTATATAAATATGAATAGGTATAAAATAAAATATCAATATAGCGTATCAAAGTAGAAAAACTCGTTAAAACTAAGAATTATTACTTACAAGAGCAAATAATAATCGAAACACAACGCAACCATTACCAGAATGTTATTGTAAAATATACTCAAAGGTTTTATAAGAAATAAAACTCTCTTCTGTATGCACAAGGAGTCTTTTTTAAATTTTAAAAAGGTACTGAGTATTTATGGTTGTAGCGCACTAGGAAAATATGGCCGAGGCTTTCCCGTCGGAAACTTCAGTAGGTACCTACTTCTTTATTTAGGAAGGTTGCTTTGTTAAGTTTAGAGCGGTAAGACGCCCGTACTTTACGGGAATGAAACCATGCATTCTAAAGCTTAGTAGTGCTCTAAAAAGTTGAACCTACGTCTTGAAATAGATTTTAGAGCAGTGAACCTTTTCAACAGCGTAATAATTTAGACTTAATTTATAATAGTAAGTAGTTTATGTGACTGTACATAATGAAGGGCATTAAACACGAGTGTGGGTTCATATCGTCACACAAGTGTTTTAATGCCTAATTATGTACAGTTAAATACACTACTTTATCTACCTACATATAAGCCTCCATGATGCATTCAGGAGTCGCATATTAAATTTTAACCGGTAATGGCGGTAATAAAATGATTGAAAAGTTTTCTGGCACCTGACATAGTTTTTTTTAATTCAGAAACAAACTAGAGTCTGCTCCAACTTTCATATCGTTCGATATCTTACTTACGTGCGACATTTGACTTTGTATGCAAATTGACAATTCATTTCGAACTAAACGTCATCTCGACTGATATTAGAATAGATGTCAAATCAAATTTCTTTGTTTTTCAGAGATGTTCGAAATTTGAATGAAATAATATTATCGAAATTGATGTTATTATTTAGCAATAATAACACAGATACACTTTACAGATAAGAAATTTGTTCCAACAAAACAGTCTATTTTTATGGTGGTCATAATGGTGCGGTTCTTGAACGCATCATGGAGGGTTTATGGAATTAGGTAGAAATAGATTAAGTTGGAGACTTATGGGTACTGCCAATAAGACACCATTGCTATTTTACCAACCGCGTCATTTTGGATAATATGGCCCCTATTCTTAGACAAGAAGTCAGTAAACCACAGCCAGCCTAAAAACCGTAATAGTTTCTTGAAGAAATTCTTCGTAACTTCTAAGAATATTCTTAATTATTGTACGGAAAGATATCATTTACAACGCTCTCAAATATTTTTGAGATTGTTCTAAATAATTTCTAGAGATTTCCTCCTGGGAATGTTCTGCTACTTGTACAGTCTAAATGAGTCGTTCCCGCGTCAGCTCCACGTGGCCATTGCAAAGGCTTTATTGCCTTCGCGATAAGGTTTAAAATTGCTCTATAACTGAGCCACATGGACTTGTCGCGTCTCACTTCACACGTCTAATTCGAGTAATTTTCGAGACCAACGGCCGGGAAAATATGGCGCGGTGGCAGAGGCTTATAATTTTACAGGATATTGGTGTCTGCGGAGTTTGCACAATACTGCGCTGATTAGATTCTTATTTATATATTTACAAGGAAAATATGGGTTGTCAGCGACTTTGTTACCGTTGAGAAGTTTATTTACGCCCGTCCGTACCTAACTTAAACCGCGGATAGAACTTGGTAATAGTAGATTAAAACATTGTTACATTTTGTACGATACCCCAACGTCATTTGCTGGTCACCCTAATAAAAAAAGCAAAAAGGTTTTTTAATGCGACTCTGTGCTATTTCAAGAATATATAAGTTCCGTTCATTTCAATTAACGATTTAAATCTCTTTAATTATTTAATTTAAAACGTAACGAAGTTACTCTGTCAAAATATTCGCCAATCCATTTTAACACTATTTACTGAAAATGGTTGACCAATAATTACAGCAAATAACGGCTCCTGTTTCCACTCCCTTTATCACGTGGGCACTCAATTAGTCCGTTTCAGCGCTCCGACAGCGGCAGCGTTGTGTCCCAATCAACCTCAACAGGGTCGCACGCCACTCGATCGCTTCCGCCATTATAATTCGGACAGCCGCAGCATTCCAAATTCAAACATGATACCGTTGGTCGTATAGTGGGGGATCTTAGGTCCGGCACCTTGCATTTTTGAGACAAAGCAAATCGCTTGGAACAGGTGTTCCTGGGGGTGATCTGAGCTGATTTCGCCCGGTTGCCCAGAGGTTCCCCCCCGCAGGTGGGCAGGGGAGGGGGGGGGAAGAGCGCATCCGGCGCGCCTCACTGTAAATTTAATATCTCCATATATATAGAAACTATATCAAGTTTGGTGTCATTTTCTTATAATTCGAGGACGAGGAATTCATTTCTGGAATAAAAAAATTACACACCCATACAAAAAAAATGAGAAATTCAAAAATCAAAATTTTTCATTACATTTTTTTTTTCGAAAATCCTCTCCTTGTTTAAAACTTTGATGATTTGCTCCAGAAAAAAAATACTAGTAAATAGCCCAGTTATCCTACTATATATAAAAAATAAACTAGTCATACATTTTTGTCTAACAAATGGGTTAAAAAAATTGTTTTGTGCCGCGCGGCGGACCGCGCCGACGTAGGTACACGCGGTCAGATTTAGTATTAGGGACGCGCGTTCACTTTAAAACTTTCTTCTACATACACAAGTAAGTATAGACAGTAATAATAAAATAAAATAAGGGAAAATATAAATTAAAATTATTATATCTATATATATAAAAGGCTAAACTGACTGACTGATGTATCAACGCACAGCCGAAACTACTGTACCTAGAAACTTGAAATTTGGTATAGGGGTTCCTTCCAGGATGTAAGTGAGCACTAAGAAAGGATTTTCCGAAAATCGACCCCCAATGGGAAAAAATGGGGGGAGTAGCGGGAAACTAATTCTACGCGTACGAAGTCGCGGGAATAATAAAATAAAATAAGGGAAAATATAAAATAAAAATATGATATGTAATGTAATAACTGAATATGGGATGATCCTATGCTATAGGTAGAATCTTTTACTTTACAAGCGATCCAAATGGGTCAGTCAGTATGGGGAAATTGGAAATTAAAGGTAATAGGTTATGTTATTAGAAACTAAGGCCTTGATTTTGAAAAAATCGGTCACGTGCTAGTCGGACTCGCGCACCGAGGGTTCCGTACCGCCGCACAGTAGGTATTAATTATATTCCAATTTGAATTCGATTTCGAATCGAATCCACGCGATCCAACTCACAATTGACCATATTTTAGTATTTGTTATTTTTCTTCAGGGGTTTGTAGTATAATCATTCCAAATTTAGCGTTTGTATATGGTTTACCCATCGAAATATAATAAGTATGGAAGAGTAATCGACGCTCAAAATCTGCCCCACTGACTTAGTGCCGGCGGGGGTGGAGCTATTAATGAGTGCCGAACTGTCTATCAGTCGACTTTCTGACGTAGTGTCAAACAGTTGTTTACAATCACAAAAGAAAAAATCGATATTAATGATTACCGGATTTAAATGACGCTGCAACCATGCCAAGTTGCATTGTAAATTGGTGCAGGACCCACACAGATGCAAAACAAAGCGATATTTATTTTCATTAGTAAGTTATTGAATTTTTAATATTCCATACCAAAATGTCATGGCCGATGTTATGCAATATATCTTTGAAAAATGTGAATTACAAGCAACTACTTCGAATGAATAGGAAATTAAATTTTATGTCATCTTTACTATTGTTAGTTTATGTACATAATAAAAAAAACGAAATATGACCTTTTTAAGTTTTCCAAAAAATGAAGAACGCCGTCTGGCTTGGGTGGATGCAGTTCGTCGCGAATTACGAAACGAGAATTGGATGCCTAGCAAACATTGCAGGATTTGCAGCATCCATTTTGATGAATCGGATTATGTCATCTCAAAAACTGGAAAACATCATATATAGGTATTATACTGTCACGTATCTTTATGCCTATAAGAATAAAAAAAGGGGTTGCAATATATTTGGCACTTTAGATGCTAAAGACTATTTGACGCTGACTACTCTTACAACATAATATCTTCTGATATACTATTTTACAACTTTATAATAGTGTAACATAAGTAAGTATGTTAAATGATTCAAGGGGAACAATCATTCAATCATATAAAAAAATATTAATAAAATTCGTTATTCAATTACTGTGTTGTTTTTGTATTAAACCATCCACGTCAAATGTTGAAAGACATGGCCGCGTTCAAATAACCCTTATGAAAAAAAAAATTGACAAATGGAAATCTTGTGTCAGAGAGCTTGTAACCAATTGCAGATTTTTGTCTTTCAAACGGTATAAAACCTTACTGAAATTACTGTCTACTCAAACGTTATACCAGCATCTGACATAAATGACTTCATACCCTAACTCAATTAATATTTAGTTGATTATTGAAACCATTCGATACATAAGATCTTTTCATTTCAAAAAGTGGGCGTTTTTGAGCGGATTTGTCAGTCGTTTTTGTTAGACGTTACTCTTCCATACTTATTATATTTCGATGGGTTTACCGTTCCTACGATACAGCAAAAATAAAAATACGCTTAAATAAAATTATTTATTAGTTTATTATTTTACTTTTTATCTTTTTTTCTTGTAAATCCGCTTTCATAATTAGAATATTCTAAAAAAACCCGCTATCTATTACGGTTCATAAGATACAGCTCTTTCAAGCGTAGGCATATTGTTAAGGCTTTTCGGAAACGGAACCCTAAAAAGGCAAAAAATGCATTTAGTGATTTTAAAAAACATACGCATAACTAATCGGGAAACACCCAGCGGTTGACTTTTTTGCGTAATTTCTGGGTTTTGTTCATTTTGAAAACAGCTGCTCCAATTAATCGTTGCTTACCACGTTACGCTTTCAAAGACAGCAATAATACGATGTGAGCTCATTCGGGAAAAAGTACTTGGTTCGATTCCCTTTTCCAAAATCAAGGTCTTGGTTCCTAAAAACTGATTATCTCACTTTTAGTTTTCGAATTCTCCGTACTGACTTATTTTTATTGATCGCCCTGTAGGTATACTTAAGCGTTATGGCCGACAGAACGCTGCCTACGAAAAGTTGTCTCAACAATATGGTGTTGCTGACCGTACCGCTGCTGCAATAATTCACCTAATACCTCGGCATAGACGCATGCGCGAGGTTGGCTTGCTTGAGAGTTGCTTTTTAACAGCTGGTAGGTTACTGCCTGTTAACAGGCTTCTGTTCTGCGGTACGTGCAAGTGCCACAATGCACGCACCATGCACAGAAAATGCGTCCGTTAAAAAAAGTTCTTCATCATCAGCCTATTAGTCCACTGTTGGACGTAGGAACACCACCGAGCACGATCTGCGGCCACTCTCATCCAGCTCTTGCCAGAGAAGATTGTCGATCCACCTAGTCTGAGGGCATCCTACACTGCGTTTGCCGATCGAGGGCAAACTACAGCGGTTACCTGTGGCACGTCAAAAAATTACCAGCGATTCCCAAGAGACCACACTGCTGAGGAGAAGCGCCGCAAGAAACTTAACAGTCAGTCATTCTTTAGACAAACTTTTTCCTGCTGAACTACGCATGATAATTTTTATTTTATATTCATTGTTTTATTATAATGCTAGGTTAAGTATTATCATTGCCATAAGCAATATTTACAAAAAAATAACGGACTGTTGTTGAGTTTTTTTGCGGAGTTTCTTCTTAGCAGTGGTCACCTCTTGGGAAGCGTTGGTAGATTTTTAACGAGTAAAAGTGCCCGTGCGGCCAACTTAGTGAATAAACACTTTACTTTTTTAACGCACGAGTTTTCTATTCATGGTGCATGCATGGTGGAAATTTCACGTACCGCAGAACAGAAGCATATACCAGGCAGTGACCTACCAGCTGTTACAAAGCAGCTCTCAAGTAAGCCAACCTCGCGCATGCGTCTATGGCGAGGTATTATGTGTATTGCAGCAGCGGTACGGTCAGCAACATCATGTTGAGACAACTTTTCGTAGGCAGCGCCCTCTCGGCCATAACGCTTAAGTATACAAGGCGATCAAACCAAATAAGTCAGTACGGGGAATCCGAAAACTAAAAGTAAGATAATCAGTTTTTAGGAACCAAGACCATGATTTTGGAAAAAAGGAGCTGCATTTAAAGGTTTCGCCTTGGTTTTGGAAAAGGGAATCGAACCAATTACTTTTTACCAAATAAGCTCACATCGTTTTATTGCTGTCTTTGAAGGCGTAACGTGGTAAGCAACGATTAACATTGGAGCAGCTGTTTCCAAAATATACAAAAACCAGAAATTATGCAAAGAAGGTCAGCCGCTGGCTTTGTTTCCCCCGTTAATTTTTAAATCCTTAAATGTAGATTTTGCCCGTATTCGAACGGAGACCAACAGGACAGTTATAATATGTATTATTACGGTGGATTTACAAAAAGAAGACTAAAAAGAGGGGACGTTTTTGTTTCAACGTATTTTTATTTTTGCTGTGTCGTTACAACGGTAAAACATATACAAATTTGGTATGATTATATTACAAACCCTAAAGAAAAACAACAAATACTAAAATATGGTCAATTGTGAGTTGGGTCGCGTGGATTCGATTCGGAATCGAATTCAAATTGGAATATAATACCTACTGTGCGGCGGTACGGAACCCTCGGCGCGCGAGTCCGACTAGCAGGTGACTGTTTTTTTCAAAATCAAGTCCTTAGTTTCTAACAACATAACCCTATTACCTTTAGTTTCCAATTTCCCCATACTGACTGACCCATTTGGATCGCTTGTAAAGTAAAATATTCTACCTATAGCATAGGATCATCCCATATTCAGTTATTATATTACACTAGAGGACGCCCGCGACTTCGTACGCGTAGAATTAGTTTCCCGCTACTCCCCCCATTTTTTCCCATTGGGGGTCGATTTTCGGAAAATCCTTTCTTAGTGCTCACTTACATCATGGAAGGAACCCCTATACCAAATTTCAAGTTTCTAGGTACAGTAGTTTCGGCTGTGCGTTGATACATCAGTCAGTCAGTTTAGCCTTTTATATATATAGATATAATAATTTTAATTTATATTTTCCCTTATTTTATTTTATTATTACTGTCTATACTTACTTGTGTATGTAGAAGAAAGTTTTAAAGTGAACGCGCGTCCCTAATACTAAATCTGACCGCGTGTACCTACGTCGGCGCGGTCCGCCGCGCGGCACAAAACAATTTTTTTAACCCATTTGTTAGACAAAAATGTATGACTAGTTTATTTTTTATATATAGTAGGATAACTGGGCTATTTACTAGTATTTTTTTTCTGGAGCAAATCATCATAGTTTTAAGCAAGGAGAGGATTTTCGAAAAAAAAAATGTAATGAAAAATTTTGGTTTTTGAATTTCTCATTTTTTTTGTATGGGTATGTAATTTTTTTATTCCAGAAATGAATTCCTCGTCCTCGAATTATAAGAAAATGACACCAAACTTGATATAGTTGCTAGATATATGGAGATATTAAATTTAGAGTGAGGCGCGCCGGATGCGCTCTTCCCCCCCCTCCCCTGCCCACCTGCGGGGGGGGACCTCTGGGCAACCGGGCGAAATCAGCTCAGATCACCCCCAGGAACACCTGTTCCAAGCGATTTGCTTTGTCTCAAAAATGCAAGGTCCCCTTAGAAATCGGGACCTAAGATCCCCCACTAGTAAGGGATGGGGCATGCCACTGGGTCCATACCGAGTCGATGTTTTTTTTTTTGCTCTCTGTGGCCAGGATACTTATTTTGGTCCTATAATTGTTTGTAGTAACTGCTATTATGTTTAAAAAAAAAACTTTTTTTTGGAGTTTGTATACCGTAAATAAATATTAGTGGGAAAAATTCCCGCAAATTAACCTAGTCCCAAATTAAGTTCTAGGCTTGAATTTACTGTGTTGGTACTTGTACTATAGCTATGCGCCGCCCTTTGCCTTAAAACTATTTTTCTTTATAATTTTATAAAAAAATATCCAAAACAACTATTTATTTTGTTATTGAATAGCTCGTAGAAAGAAGAGAAGCGGTGATGTATTTTTTGGAAATCAGAGTCAAAACGTTTTTAGTAACTGTCTATAACGGAGCATGCCTCCAACACCTCAGAATATCAGTCATGTCGTACCAAAATGGTGGTAGTGATAAGAAAGAGAGAACGACTTCATGTGGTAGCGGTCGCTAACTGTTAGCATACATGTAGGTGTGTTGTAACTCTGATATAATAATTATTGAACCGTTCGATCGCCTATGCGTCAATGCATGCGGAACGCTATGCATGCGGCATCACGCCTCACTATGCGTCGCCCTTGGCAACAGCTCGATGCGCATTCGCTCAAATTGGAGTCGAGCGTGATGACGTCACGTGACGTCACTGCTTCGTTATTCATGACTGACTGACTGACTCACTGACTCGTGCGAGGCACGCGGCAAAAAGCACCACGGGACGTCTGTTCATTGTTCTACGCGAGTCATTTGTGTATTGTGAGAAATAATTATGTACGTGTGGAGTGTAGAAGTCATTCAGCAGTTTGTAAAGAAAACGGGTATATATTTTTTCAAGTAGTGATTATTATAGTGTTAGGAAACGAATTTTAATGCTACAAAATATAATAAATATTATTTTATATCTTTACCAATGGCGGGACTAAGTTTGGAACCTTTGGAAGGTGTATATGAGCCGAAAACAATCCGTCCTTTTAGAAACTGAATTTATTAATGTGATAGGGCGTCAACCGAAGATTATCAGTTATTACTGTTCGAAAAGAACATTTATTTCATTCATAAAAAATCCGTGTGTCCGTTTTCCTTGCAAAGGTGTGCATAAAAACCGTCTAAGTGCAATTTATAGCGTACCAAGCAACCAAGCATAATATAGCGATAGTTAGATAGAATTTATCGGCGCTTAGATGATTACATATATACGAGTAAAATATGGAGAATGTAATGGTCAGGTTTATAACTTTGGAACGCAGAGCATATTAATGTGTATGTATGTGTATGTTTACTAAGAAAAATCAAAACAATTTGATTCTACATTGACACATAAAAACGATGACCTGTAAAGAATCCGGATGCTCTCGGTTTAACCCGGATTCGTCCCGTAATAAATAAAATCTAATTCTAACGCAAACAGTATGCATTTTTGTTATTTATAACTAGTTATTGCCCGCGACTCCGTTCGCGTAAAGTCGTTTATCGCTACTCGCTGTAAAAAGAACCCTATGTCCTTTCTCGGGGCTTAAAGCTATTTCTATACCAAATTTCATCTAAATCGGTTCAGCGGTTTAACAGTGAAAGCTATAAAGTCAGACAGACAGAGTTATTTTCGTATTTATATTAGTATGAATGAATTTAAGTATACTCGTATAAAATTGTTCTTTTGTTCAGTAAACCGCTAACTTCGCTAAAATCCTACATAATCCAATAAGCAGCCCACAGATTCTCACGTCACAGCAAATCGAGATGTGATAAATAATCTAATATATTCTTCGGTTGACAGCTTATCTCAGTGTCTTCATCTCTATTGGTACGTCACCAAATCTCTTTACAACGACACAATAACTGAATATGAATTCCCACAGATCCAATCTACTGACAGACCTGTCGATCCGCCATTTTTCCGCTCCACCTCTTTAATTGTAATGTCAAAGGCCGAACCCGGACGGAAATGTCGCGTACCGGAGAAAGAAATTCCGTAATTACTCGGGAGTTTTTTTACTCGTTTTAATCAACGATTGATTATTTTTTGGCGTATTTTAATGGAAATGGTGATTGTTTAAGACTTTCAGGCAGTGGCAAGGTTAGGTATTGCGGGGTGTAAAATTGTATTTTTTTTACGATTGCTCTTTAAAGGACATGGCCCGTTTTACTATGGCGCTGTGCCCCAGATTGTACAGCAATCCATATGTCAAATTAAAGCGAAAAATATGTACTTTACAAATATATTTATCATTCAACATATAAAGCAGAGGTTTAAAAGTAGTTTGTTATATAATTATTTACATAACCTCAAAACACATCATTATGTTCAAGGCGCCGTCACCTGTCCTTTATAAAATGTGTGTGAGGTGGGACCGTTTGCAGGGTTCTTCCAAATTCTTACCACAATAATAAGAAGAAAGTTAAATGACTAGAGTTGTTAATCTCTTAATATCGGCTTCCTGTTTATTGGTAGATCGAGTGAGCGAGCTCGACGGTTAAGCTACCTAATTGACAATGTCCGCCCTAAAATGTTAGTTGTACGCTCTGTTGGGACAACTTAATCCCGTCGGTTAACAATTCATTGCGGCGAGTTGAAAAGTGTGTTCCTTCAGAGAATAACAAATGATCTAGATCAATTTATGTGACATGTTCTCCGATATTTATTTATTCATGCTGCAATAACTGGACGAATTTGGATGGAATGGAGATAGATTATAAGTACCCTAGATTAACACATTTACTTTTTTTCCTGCAAAATTTAAAACTCCCATGGGCAGAACGATACTCGAAATCTACGCTGACGAAGTTGTGGGCAGATGCTGGTGTTAAATATTTTCTTTCGGAAATTATTAATGGCTTCCATCGTTAAATGATGTTAGTAGTTACGAGTATGTAGACATCTATAATTATCTTTTTTCTTTTAATGGCAAAATAAGACTATTATTTGTATGTTTCTTTTTATTTTTACGCTAATATTTAATTCATTATTTTATAATAAGGTAAGTTTAAAACAATAACTTACTCATTGTATAATAAAGTAATTGAAGACTTAATTTCAAAATTTTAGCGCGCGTTAGCCACGGGTTAGCTTATGTTAATATTAGAGTAAATACTTATTAAAACTAATATATCTAGAACACTTATTAGAAATGCAGAGGTGACGATTGCCACAATACCTATTAGGCTAAGAAAAAAGACACTGTCTTAGGATTGCAGTCTCGGTTAATCAGTCTTATTGTAGTTTTGACAATGCAATTTTAATGTCTATTGGTCTCAGATGCCATTTACCATCAGGTGGCCAGGAGGTATGCCTGTGTGTTTTCTAGTTACATAAAAAAAAACCCACCATATGTATTTAACTTTACTATTAAATTGTAACTAAAACTGTAATCGAGCTACAGAAGCATTATAAAGGCACCCGAGGAAACTTCGCTAGCTCTAACTTAGCGCAGAGATTTACTTCATCGTCGCATAACTCCGCTGCAAGTTGCGCATGACGCTCATATAAGCCTTTATACCAACAAAGAGACTAAAATGTTACACTATAACCATCCCTAAACTAAACCGTTAAGACTTAAAGTTACTTGAACGTTTAAAGTTCTCTCCGCGCTTGTAAAATGAAATTTCAACATGCATTAAATGATTTTTAGGGTTCATTCAAAAACGCAAAGTTAATTATTTTTTATGGCAAAGGTTTTACTACCCATCATTTCGCAGGAAAAGTATGGTTTTTAAACCACCGAAACATAAAATGCTATTTCAAATGTAGGTACATAATGGTGCATTTGAATAATTATTGCGATAAACTTTAACTGTTTGCATGGCAAATTGCACTCTAATAGCACGTTAAATCTGACTAAAATCATAGTCAATTTTTTTTGTATTGTTTGAACTGGAGAAATATTTATGAAATCACTGGTGTTGGCTAGCTGGTTGGTGTTAAAATAGTATAGCTATTAATGAACAAAGAGCTTTGTAGCAGTATGATCTTGTAATAAATTATCGATTACTGAAATTCTTTATCAATTCTAGTGGACTCCCGCGACTTCGTACGCGTTGAATTACCTATACCCTATTTCTTTCCGTTAGGGTAGGGAACCTACCCCTAGGCATCATTCCCAAAATGATAGCAGCATTGCTACGTTGAATAGTTAACATTTTTGCTGGGATTATTATTTAACGTAAACCACGGAACCAATAGCAATATCTTCTCTAATCCTGCCCTCAAAAGGCGCGCTTTGTGAACGCATCGCTGGACCGAAAAGCGTCATTTTCGCGTCTCTTTTGACACGTGATCTTATCAGTCACGCGCTTGTTATCACGCGCGTGCGCGACACGTGTTTCGTCGCCGAGTGTACTAATTGATAATAATTTAGCCCCCATTTGTCCCCTTTTTGTTAGGGTGAAAGAATCGAAGTCTAATTGCATCGTACTTATAATTTATTTTTAGAAGTCGTGTTTTTTTTTGTAGTATTAATGACATACTCGTTTATTACTTTTAAAATGTTCTGACGATGAGTTGTTGACAATGTTTTTCGCACATTGATAACTTTGATAAAACTGTACTTTTTTGTATTTAGTCTGCAGCTTCACAAGACTAACCCTAGTCTACCTAGTCCTAAGGCATTGGTAGCTGCAAAGCAGAGATCCAGTTGCTACTTTTTGTATCTATTGTCAGAATAACTTTGACGCCATAATTTCGGAAGCCGTCGGGTTAGATAATGTATTCCAAATTTCAGCACAATCAAATAAGGCTAATTGATTCCGAATTGACTTGCAAGATCTGAACTTAATAAATTCAAAAACAAACATTATAAAAGTATAACAAAGTTGAAATTCTACTGAATAGTAAGGTCAAGGCAGCGGTACTTAAGACACAAAGTCAGCAACTTAAAATTCATATAAGTGACCAAATTAAACCATTAAAATCGAAACACAATTCATCTACTTATATTGTTTTATATGAATCAAGGAAACGAAATTCAAAGTTAGGATGGCGGTTCGGCTTTTTAGACGACTGTACATTATTTATTATGTTATTGGCTAGGTGCCACCTACAAATCTGCGCTTTTATACTAAGAAATTTCACATTACTTATATTTGACTGATTTAAGCTAGCGCAAGAGAAAAAGAAGAAAGAGTACCTACACGAAAATGCCGTCAAACGTCTTAAAGTATCAATAAGCTGTCCGAAGGTCGCAATTGAATTTCCTGGAGCCTACAAAGTCGTCCATATAAATTATTTATCAACAGTAAGCCCGTTTTCACATTTCGCAGACCACAGCGTTTCTTTCGCTCCCAATAGGATTTCCATCGGCGGCGGCACAAATCTGACCAGCCATCTGTGCCCGAATCTTCAGTTGGAACACACTGTCTTAGCGTTTGGAGATCAATAAGACTGCCGGCTGGATGGTCAGTTCTCGATCTTCTACTATAGGTCAATTTGCGTGAGGTAGTCTATCACTCAGTGTATTTTTGAATGTAGGCCTCGTTACAAAGTCAGTGTGATTACTGATACTCTCTCTGTCATTAATGTTAAGTATCATCGTAACATTACCATAAAATGAAACTATTTCTACATCACTTTTAAGACACTGATGTTGTCATCTCAGAAATGATTCAAATCATCTTTTGAATTACACATGACCACTTGTATACTTTGTAATATTTTTATATCATCATTCTTCTTTTAGTGTATGTTTTCCATTTAACGTTTCTTTACCAATAGCCTGTTTTCATCAACAGTTGCTTCAATTTGTGGTCTAAAAAATACACCACAGGTTTCAATAAGTTCATCAGCGCTTCCATCTCTATGTCCCCCGTATTAAAGGTCGTTAAAATTCAATTGTTGCGGCCGCCCGCGGGGTCCATCTCGAAACCCCCTATTGATGTAATAAGTCCATTGAGGACGCATAATTGCAAATCATTTGTGGGTTTTGTCGCAAGGGGGAACAATGACGTGGTGAAATTCAAATGTTGTAATAAACTTAGGCGTCATTATTTTGAGGACTCTGTTGTAGTCTCCCCTTGGTGATGAAAAGTTCTTTTAAGCTGCTGAGCACTTGATCGTGAGTTTATCATCATTGATATTTTAAATCGTGGGATAAAATAGGAGCAACTGTTATAATATATTATGTATTTACATCATTTATGCCATCATCCCTACCATCTTACGATCGTTTATCAGACAAATAATAAGTCAAAACATATTTTGACTAGGTCTCGAACTTGATCTTCCGAGATAGGAAGATCAGTGTATACATTTTTAGTGTCACACAATTTTTGAGGCAGTAAAAATAATAACAGTTCAAGTATTTTTTTGTTATTTACTTTTAACGAGCTGCTCGTTGAATCAGAAGGTTTTTCATAAAGACAAAATCCGAGAACTTTAGTCTTAGTAATAAAACCTGGCTGAACTTCGTGCGTTCATGGCAAATGAAGGGACGGTAAATACTACTTAGGAGTTTCAAAGTAACTATAAAAAGGTTCTTTTGTTTGTATTTTAGTTTATGTTTGAAGAGCTGAACAATTTTTCAACTACTTTTGAGATTAGCAAGATATTTAAACAGGTGAAATTAGTGGAATTTTGCTTTCTTTATCCGGAATTTTCGAGATTCATGAACCCGTTATCCTCGCCAGCATATAAAGGCAGGTGAGGTTTAACTTTTGAGTCATTAACGGCAACATATATAATTCTTTACCACATAGGAGTGTAATATGAAAACAGCGTTGCCTCAGCAATTTTACAAGCTTTTATTTAACTTGCTTCGTTTCTGTGTCTGTCTTTCCGAAACTTGCTTCGTACATGTGTTTGTCATTCCGGAACTTGCTTTGTTCGTACATCTTTCATTCCGGAACTTGCTCTGTTCACGTGTCCAGTTAAAATCTTGCAAATCAATTTTGTAACACTTCCCTTAATCGTAGTGGGCTAAAATATAGAATTCACAAGTAAACCAGAGTGGAATGCAATATTATGGTATTTAGAAGCTGATCTGATGATGGAATCGGAAGATGGCGACAGGATCTCCGCTGTAATAAACGTAGACGCGTTGAATGAAGAATGTCAGTAGGTACGCCAAATCGCTTGAAACTCTGTAAGAGTAAAGCTTATAAATAAACAAACATACTACTTTTTGTTTCATTCAAATAGACCCAGTAGTTTTGATTCTACGAACGTATGAAATTACGGTCAAAAATATTAAAGGGTGCGGGCGCCAGCTTACTGGAGTGACGTCATGGTTTCGTTGCGGTACGGCCCCTTATATGATTGAGTAAGTTTACAGGGCTATATTTTTTTAACCGTTATAAGTAACCAGTTGAAATTTTCACAGATTACGTGTTATTATAAACTCTATTGTTTAAAATTACAAAATGAACAATAAATCAAATCCCAAGAGGGGTCCCCATACAAGAAACATGACAAATAACCAGTTTTTTTAGCATTTTTATACGGATTATATTTTTATAATGGCTTATTATTTTGATGCTATTTTAAGCTTAAATTGCAGTCGAACTTTCATAGTTTACGACTAAATAACAATCTCAAGTAAAACTGCTAAAAATATTTGACCAAACTGATTTTATCAACACGATGTTTTAAGCGGTCACTCATCCTGTTTTAGAATACGCTTGTAAGTAGGTAGTTGCTTAACTTTGGAAGCCGAAGTACGGGTTGTATTTGTATTAGCTTTTTATTTCGGTGTCACACAATAATCTAAACTCAATACTTACGACCAAACAGTAATCTGTAGTAAAACAACAAACAACAAAATCTTACACGATGTTTAAGCGGTGTTTACTTAACTTTGGTGATAGATAGCCCTTTCTTTACAAATGTCGTGTCTAATGTAGAATTCATATCGCTAGGTACCGTATAAAATAATGAACTATAAAACATGAGTTTTTGATTGACCTAGGTAGTAGTTCTGATATTTTGTGTACTTATTCATTTCATCGATTTCAAATTTCGCGGGCGGGCGCTGCCAAGTGGCTCACTCGCCATAAGTTAGGTACCTAGACCGCCTCTCTCTCTCTCTCTCTCTCTCTCGCTAGTTGTTGGTATTAGCGGCCGCTGTAGCAAGTAGGTAGTTTTTGAACTGTTTTTGAGCATTATTACTGTTATTTTGTGTATGCAAGATAGCTTAGATAGCGTGCGTGTGTGTGTGTGTGTGTGTGTGTGTGTGTGTGTGTGTGCGTGCGTGCGTGCGTGCGTGCGTGCGTGCGTGCGTGCGTGCGTGCGTGCGTGCGTGCGTGCGTGCGTGCGTGCGTGCGTGCGTGCGTGCGTGCGTGCGTGCGTGTGTGTGTGTGTGTGTGACGTGTGTCCGTCTATCCGCAGTCTAGCTCAGAGACTCTTAGTACTAGAAACGTGTAATTTGGCATGAATATACATATTAGTCACGCCAACATAGTTAAATAAAAGTAAAATCATGATTATTATTTTTTTACGTAACCTGGGGAAGTTTTTTTTTCTCGTCTACCCCATAGTGTGGGGTGTCGTTGTATAGGTCTTTCCAAAATATTGCGGATTTGTGAAAACAATATTTCAATAAAGGTATCCGTTTATGAAAAGCTTTAAAGCGCAAATTTTTGTTAGAGTCAAGTGTCGTCGTCCCCTCCCCACTACAGCCAAAACTACAAATAAAAAATATGAAAAATATCTTCAAAGGAAAACTATCACGACTAAGTAGACTTCATTGGCTCTTGAGTTAAACGGTTTAAATGTTTATACCTGCCGAAAACTTATTTGCGGTGTTGGTAAACTGACCGCGACCTATATCGATGTATGGGGATAACAGTTTTCCAACGGCAAAGTTAAGTTTGTCGCGAGGTCTAATTTGTTTGTAGTAACGGCTTCGGAACCCTACACTGAGCATGGTTCGACAGGCTGTTGCCCGGTTTTTTGCATTAATGTTTTGGTATTTTTATGTAGAATACGGTGAACCCTAAATTAAAAGTGCTTGATTATTATTCTATTTTTATTTAACCAACTTATTCGACAAACATTACAAACAGAAAAGCCGGTCAGCAACGGACAGTTAGTTTAGTTAAACAGGTTAAACTGTATGTAAAACAAAACAATGGATAACCATAACTATCATAGTCACATCAAAACGAATTCGTAAAAAATTACGACTTCCAAAGTTAAGCAACTACGAGCGTAGTCTAAAACAGGATGGGTGACCGCTTAAAACATCGTGTTGATAAAATCAGCTTTGTCACCTATTTGTAGCAGTTTTACTTGAGATTTCTATTTAGTCGTAAAGTATGAAAATTAGACTAGAACTTAAGCTTAAAATCGCATCAAAATAAGAAGCCATTATTGAAATACAATCCATATAAAAAAGCAAAAAAAAATGGTTTTTTTCATGGTTTTTGTACGGGGACCCCTCTTGGGATTTGATTTATTGTTCATTTTAAAAATTTAATCGATAGAATCTATAATAACACGTATTCTGTGAAAATTTCAACTGTCTATTTATTACGGTTAAAAAGATAGAAGCCCTGTAAACTCACTCATTCATATAAGGGCGCGTACCGCAGCCAAACGATGACGTCATCATCCGTGAGCGCTAGCCGCCGGGTTTCGAGCGCCGCATACGAAGTTTAAAATTCAATATCTCGGAAACTATTAGACGTATCGAAATGATTTTTTTACAGCATTTTTTTGTTTTTAATGAAGAATACGATAAGCCAAAAATCTAAACTAGTTGACATTCTCTATTGGGATGGTATTTTGGTATCGCTAAGCAAATGATGACTGTTAAAAAAAAGTACAGTCGGCAACAAAAGCTTGTATTAAATATACATGCTCGGTTTTGTTACTTGTAATAAAATAAGTCATAACGTGTAACAGGGAAGGAATAGCTCGTTACGTAGGCATTTTATTGTCAGCGTTGTTTAATGGCCGACTGTTACGGCATGCAGATTCCAATGAGATGGCGATCGCGATCGGACGAGTCGTTACATGAATAGAAATTACAATTTGATAGATACTTCGGGGTAATGAGTTTTTGGAACAGGTTGTGGTGATTGAAAGTGAAATTTTGAAGTTAAGGCGTTGTTATAAGAACTGCTTTCAGGAGATTATGATGGAGGTTATATTTTTCCCTGTGATTTTTTTGGTGTTCGTTTTTTCTCAACTATGATTCCTAATATTTTCTGATCTCTTACCTAAGATAATATGTTTAAGCTTCGGCGGTAAAGCCACCTATTCTTAATTCCAAAAGAAACGAAGGTTTTACAATAATCGTCCTGCCAAATGACGTTATTCCCTTTCTCAACTTCTTAAATTTTAATAAAATTCAACCAACACACAAGTACAAATATTGACGGCCTACTTATAGAATCTAAGGCTTAGATTCAAAGCCATCAATATTTAGTAAACTTATTACGTTTATCTAAGCCTTAGTATTCATAAAGGTAAAAAACAAAGGATAAAGTGCCTCTATTCCTGGTTAAAAGTGCGTAGTTACATAAATCACAAACATAGCCATACCTACAGTACCATCGAAGTCGTTTTCTTCTGTTTAGCAATGCATGATCCCTTTTTCTGACATTTTCCTGGAACGATGAGTCATCGCGTCCCCGACTTAGGTCAGGTCAATGTCACGTGATATTCCACCAGCTGACCATTTAAACAAGACCTCTTAATAGGGAAGCTGTGTACCAACCATGAGGTCTACAATCAGCAGATTGATTACATTTAGCGACTATCAAAACCAATTTATGTAAACGTCGCAAAAAAAACTGTCTGGTTCCTTATTTGTAAGATATTAAGGCCAAAGTTGCAATGGATTTTGGTTTCCCGAAGTCTAATGTATGTTTGTAAAAGTAGTTAGTAAGGATGTGTAATAGGGGTGGACGAATGTGCCGAACTAGGGGAGGATTTGTGTGACACTTTGTTTAGCGTCATTGAGTGTGAATGAAGGATTTTATCGGAGGATTTAGGAAAAAAACTACTTTGATGTTGTGGTGGTAGAATCTTAAAAACCAATCAGGGTAATTGGGAGGATTAGGTTCAAAAATGTGTTGAGTGTATACAAAAACTGTCGTGTGATTTATAATATGATTTCATTTGGCACCATTTTTAGTTCGAACCTGAAGCATATCCCAGACAACTTTAAATAAGATCCTCAAATATTTTTATTATTAATTGTACCAAGGGGGTTTTTCATAGTTGATCTTAACGAATAAATAATCACGCTAGACCTTAGTTGAGAGAAACCCGTATAGGTAACAAACATATTATTGAAGGCTGGCGTAAATACTACTTTTTATCTTTACTTTTTCATTTTAAAATTAACTAGCCAAGGCTTTTCCAGTTCCAACTCCTCAGTCTGAAGCTGAAGAAGAAGAAGAAGAAGAAGAAGAAATACATTTATTCATCAACTATAAGACACACATTATCATTACAAATATAAAGAAAACAGTGAAGATAACAGAGAAGGCAGGCTCTGGGTTTTTGAAGTTTTATTTAAGACTGTGAAAAATGTAAATGTTATTGTACCAATTAATCATTCATGTTGCTAAGTAAGGTGTCAAAGAAAGATGTGACATTGGAAACCCGATACATCCTCACCCCTCAGAGCGCGCCAGGGGTACGTAGTGACAATTATCTGGGGATTTTCATAATTCCCGGGTGCTTAACCTTATTTGTGAGGCTTAGTGTGTTTGTTTAACGTTGAGCTATGGCTCATTTTTTTATCCCTCACGATTATTGCCATAGACTTAAAATGGCCGTCGGATGAGTACTTTTTACCCGACTCCGGCCAATCCCAAAAGGAGGGTTATGTGTTTGACCTGTATGTATGTCCGACTCTATGTTCCCTCGTAACTACTAAACGGATAAACCGATTTTAATAAATTATACGGGGTTAGATTCGTCTTAACCACTAGAGTGTTATAGGCTATTTTAAAATTATTGGAAATCAAAATGGCGGATTTTTGGCACTAAATTGCGCGGCATGAAGACTAACATTATGTTGACGACATTATTTAAACTGCGGTTGGGTTTTCAAAGCATGCTTTTTGTTAGACTTGTTCCTTGCTCGCTTTCAAACGGCTTTTGTTTCCTTTTATGTGTGGAATGTATGAGATCCTGCGAGTTCATTGACAACCAGCAGTCTAGTGTTTATGCATGAAACGTTTATATTGTGTTATTCTTGTTTTTTGTACCATTCCCTTCTTTGTAGGAAACTTATTTCTCCAGTTTATTGGTTTTTCATTGTAATTCTGTGTAAATATGATTTTGTAAAAAATAAATAAAATCTATTGCATTTGATTACAATGTTCCTGTCAACCAGTAGTGTTAGCATTGTTGTGTTCCGGTGTGGAGGTTAGACAACGACTAACAATGACTAGCATATACATATAATTTTAGCCTTCAGGGTCAAATATCTGTGGGCCTCCGATTTTATTTACCATTTACTGTAAGTGGCTTGTGTGCTAGTTTGCCTTGCCTGCCAAAACAAAAGAATTAAACGGCAACTACTATCTAAATATCCTTAGACATCTTTTTGAAGAACCTACACATGTTTAATCATTATCTACCACCTAACACCACGCTAAAAATGTCACTACCTATCTGTTAGTTCTGTAAACCCTCCAATTAGTAAAATAAATAAATCGGGCGTGACAGCACGCTATCTCTGTCTGCCATCTCGGTCCCCCGCCCGTGCGCACCGGAGATGCGTCTGGACTGCACTAATTAAAATGCACTTGCATATGTACGGTTTGTTTTATGTTGGAGCGGTGGTGTATTCTAACACTACATTGCTGAAATCAACGTCGATTTATCGACTAAGTTTGCTATGGCAGGCCTTAAGATCTTTTTTTCTAGGCAGTGTAAAATTCATAGCTACTTGTATATTATGTTACTGTGGGGAAGGAACAGCTCTGATCCCTGGGTCTTGCATTGTTACCCGACTACTCAGGAAGGAGGGTTATGTTTTTAAGTGTATACTGTGGGGTAAACGCCATTAGGGGTTTTGAAATGCTGGGTATAGTTATATGGCTATGGTAGAACCTCTTCAGACGCTGCAGGGACAAAAAACACAATGTACCTACACCTTAAAAGACGCGTAAGGCATTACTATCGACTATTTTCTCGCTCAAGAAACAAACAAAATATATAGATCCCGTGACAATAAAAGAGACGCATATATTAATAATTGATCGCTGGCTGTTCACACTGCCGGCAGCTCTCTTTTTAACAAAATATATAGATCCCTTGTCAATAAACGAGACGCATATATTAATAGTTTATAGCTGACTCTACTCGCTTCTCGCTCATCGTCAGCAGTCGGACAAGTGCCTAAGAACTGTTTGTATTTAGATTAGAGTTCTTTGGTGCAAATGCTCCCTTAGTTACCGAAATGCATGTTTTTTTAAGCCCCATTTTGTTACAAGACCAGAGGGCCCTGCCAAGATGCACTACGCTAACTAGCGTTTCTATTCGTTTCGTTTTTAACCAATCGCGTCACTGATAGATCACGTGACTTTTCGTATAACGTCATCTAATAGTGACGCGATTGGTTTAAACACGAAACGAATAGAAACGCTAGTTAGCGTAGTGCATCTTGGCAGGGCCCTCAGATATACTCATAGAGTGTATGGAGTACTCGACTTTAAGATCGATTCTGAACGCTTTTACGTTAAATAATACCATCGCATCGCTCAATTTTTGGACGAACAGAGGGTTTTAGTCGTGCATTTGTACAGACGGAGTATGCATAAAGTACTTAAATGTATTCATTTTGCAGTCCTCTTTGCGAAATAAGGATTGTTTTATCATGTTTCCTACTTGTTGCAGACTGTAACAAGGAGTTTTAGGAAAATGTATTTATAAGAATACAAAGAGTTATAGAATAAGAAGATTATTTGCTAGTTTTATTTTTAAAATAATTTCCGAAAGCACGAAACATTTTTTTGAATGATCGCCTTCTTGTCACCAAAATACTTTCTGAATGTATACAAATTTTCGAAATTGTTGACAGATACTTATTGAAGTTCTAAAGAAGAATTAAATGCTAAGATTAGGTTAAAAAACGATAAAATTAGGATTAATCATCGAGAAAACTTTAAATCGGGTGTCCCTCGGAATCCCTTACAACATCGTTTGTACGAATTTTCATTTGCCCTAAACAGGTTTTCAGATGAGTCAGGCAACTATTAAAGTTTTCCAATTATATCTGCGGTTCAGTTAGGTTAGGGTTGTATTATAACAACACTAAAAAGTTTTAAAATTTAAGCGGAAATAGCTTTAGGAAAAATGAAAATTCTGACAAGCGATGCATTAGGACAAATGACGAGTAGTGGTTCCAAACCTTTTAAATCAGGTTCTGATAATACGGGTATGGGTCTGTATCAAACAGACAGCTAGGTATTGATTCTCTCAAAAGCAAAGATGAGCGAATGCAGGAGTGAAGTCCAAGCGGCGAGTTTAAGTAGTCCCGTCAGAGCGAGAAAAACACATATTAGCGCGTGCATTCTCAATTAGGCAGCCTTATACGTTCGAGAAGCCATGCTGCCAAATTGAATACACGCGCTGAAATGTGTTTTGTTCGCTTTGACGAGACTACTTAAACTCGCCGCTTGGACATCACTCCTGCGTTCGCTCACCTTTGCTTTTGAAAGAATCATTACCCTGAAATTCAAATCTTTTTTTCAAGCTGACTGTGCTTTGGAAATTGAAAACAAAACGCTAAATCACTCCAATGTCGGCGTGTCCATCGGACAGCGTTTTTATTAATTGGACAAGCAACGGTTCTGCTAACCGATGGATATTTAGATTTGCAAATACTGTCCAGTTTGTGCTACAAATGTTTAAAATACAAACTACAGTTAGTACTGTGACTTGGGTCTTTTATCTACTTTGTTTTTACCCTTATTGTAATTGTATTGTGTATTGGTGGTATGCTTTACCGTGAAGTAGATAAGAGCTATAATAACGTTAACAATAGGGGTAAAACCACGTTTAAATGAAAGCAGTGAACTTTCATCATGACAAATTTGCCATTTTTTGCAAAATTGTTACAATATATACCATTGTGAAACCCAAATCAAGGTTCTAATGGTGGTTTTACGGGTGAACTCAGCAAATCAAATCGATAGAACCTATCGATCTGACGACCAATACGTATGTTCAGCAACGTTTCATAGTAATTCCCCAACCCATTGTTAATAAGTAATGTTGCTATTACTTATAGGTATATAGTAAAGTCTACAACGCTGAATTGTGTTTCAAAACAATCTATAGTTAGGGTATGGTATCCAAATACAAGTGCACTTGTTAACTATTTACGTTTACCCTTCTATCTCATGCATTTCTTGTGTTCACCAATAATAATAAAACTAGGATTCTTTACCATATAAGTTTTTCTTTATCTTGAGAAGTAACATCTCAAACATTCAGACGCTTCACTCTACGGCGTCGGTGCGGGATTTGTACAAAGCCAAGCCTCTCCAAGTCGAGACAAGACCAGTTAGCTGACATGGACACTTACCGGCGAAACAATTTTGCTTACCGCTAATGACGTCACGATGACACGGTGTTGCCAGGGCAGCCACTCTGTAATTACCCGGAATCAGGGTAATTCGGGACGTTGAGTACAGCAGGCTTTTTGCTCGTTAGTTATGGGGTTGAGTCGCATTTGTAGCGTTTGGTTTGCCAGAAGTCACCGTTATAATAGATTTAAACTGTTAATTTAAAATGATTTTTTACAGCCATAAGTGACCAGCGACATATTTAAAATAGACATAGTTAAGCGAAACAGGCGTAAAACGTAGTAAGACCACGCTTTTTTTGTCAGGAGAAAAGACGTATTTGGGTGGCTCATGTCATTCTAAACCTATATCCAGCTTAAACTTTTACTAAAAAAAGTGACATACGTCTAAGTCTTTTTCTCCCAGTTACGCCGTGGGTCAATAATTACAGTTTCACTACAAAAATGCAAAATGCACTATCTAGATCTCTTTCACACGCTACTCAAACTAACCAAAACGTTAACGCTGGCGTAATGCTGACGCCGCGTTCGTTATACATAGACCAACTTTTAGGTTGAATCCCACGGGATTTTTATCCAAAAACAAATGACAATCGTGATAATTCTAGAGCCTATCCCCGCTGTCACAGTGACGCGATTAACGCTCCATTGGCCGCGAATTGCTGCGTCACGCCGCGCAGATTGGCGTGCAGCGAGAAAGGCTCATGCCCATCAATTTTGATCAACAAAACGATGTTTGCTGGGTTGTCTTTGCATTTGTTGTGTGGAGAGGGTTTATGTTACAACATAAATGAAGATGTTAGAAGCACTGACTGACAAATTGACATTTTTGAATAGAAAGAGTAATAGTTGTCTGGCAATAGTAATTTTTAACTTAATTTTTTTTAACCAAAAGTGGCGAGTTATATACTTTTTAATATTCTCAAAAGTTTCAAAGAAGGTGTCAATATGCTTAAAAAAAAATGGTTAACTTTTCAGATAGTAAGACCGAACTTTTTTAACCAAAAGTGGCGAGTTATTATACTTTTTCATATTTTCAAAAGGTTCAAAGACGGTATCAATATGCTAGGTGTAAAATATGTTCAAACGTTATGTTTTAGCGATAGCTCTAAAAAGGTGCTTCAGGTTTGTACTTGTCTCTCACTCGCTCTCATAACGCTCTTATTAAGAGCGAGTGAGAGAGAAGTACAAACCCGATCGAAGTGCCTTCTAAGTGCTCACAGACTGTATGTATGTACAGTCGAGGAAATTGATTCCTAGACCACTTTGGACTATGTCAAAGTGACACTGTAAATAAAATCATAATAAGTCTCTTATGTTTTGATTGATTACGTCACTTTGAGAAAGTCCAAAGTGGTCTAGGAATCAATTTCCTCGACTGTATCTAACCTAATGCTGAAATTGAGAAAAAGCAAAACCAAGTTTCAGGTAAATTCTTCTAAGCACCAAGTCACAAAAGGTCCCACCACGTACGGAGAAGAAACGATATCTCCGCGCATTTCCTTCAAGGGATCCCATTCTTGTTCTTAGCCTAATGACAAGACAACTTATTGGAGCGGGTTCCGGCTCGACGACACGACCGGAAACGGCCGTGTCGGACGACATAAAAGCCTGCATAATGGCCGGCATTAGCCCCGACAGCCGGGGTGGATCGGATCCGGCATGTCCGCCTTGGATGGGACTGCGCTTGGGCAAAGGTTTAGAGAAATAACTAACATAATGACTATTCATTTCTTGTAATTTGTTTTGTTATTGATTTAATATTAATCATGGCAATAGTTTTGACAAAAAAGGGAAAAAAGAGTCGTATTTTTTTTTCTTTCATGTAGTGTTTCAAGTGGTGGTGAAAATTATAAGGTGTAATAATGTTGTCGCAAGTAGGTACACCGGTTTCTAGTACTTAACACTAGACAAGTTGCTTAACGCTATCGTAAACGATTTTCGAAAACTGTCAAGATGTATGTAATTGACATAAGCGTTTGACGCGACCGTCCGGCAACTTACGTCAATTATTTAATTAATTATTACGATAAAACGTAAACTTTCGATAACGATAACGTTTTCGCAATGCACCTTGTTTAGGGCTACAGATATATATAGATAGACTTTTTAGATTATTACTGTAAATGGATTGGGAATGCTGATTTTTTTTTATCGAACTTGAGAAGGAGAAGAGGTATAGAAAGTAACGGGCAATTTAACCTAGCTCATTAAAATCATAATAAAGTAACAACAGCTGACAGCAAGTGTGATGTAATCGTAAACTAATTATCTACTTATTCAAAACATTTTCGATACGAAATTTTCTTCGTTTCTTTCAACCCATTGAAGCGTTCGTACCTAGTTTTTCCAGTATCTCATAACTTTACTAGGTTTCTCAAATCATCTACGATGCAAACTAGAGCTATTGCTTACCCGTTGCTTCGCCGCGGTTGTTTCGGCCCATTGAACGTTATTAATGTAGCGAGCTTGCTACACAGACGCATAAATACTATTCTATGACTTGGCTTGCACCGCGAATTGATAGGTGCGCAGTGCAACGGTTAAGATACTGAATAAACTTAGCGTGAAATGAATTACGACCAGCAATGGTCAGGCGTAGTGGCGTTGAGAATTTTGCAATTGCAAATAACCATTATTGGATCATGGTTGGATGTTGGAAACGATGATTTTCAGATGTTTATTTAGAGTTTAATCTGGTGACTAAAGTGGGTAAGGTTGGGATAAGTTTTTAATTGATAAAGTTTCGAAAATTTCGAGTTTTCTTTTGGAAATTGCCAATATGGTCTAGCTAGTAATATCTTATCTTATCTTATCTTACAGATGGGCCCTTTCGGATACACTTCGATCCTTAAGGATCTTTTGTGCAATTACCCTCTTACACACTCAGCTGTTCGAATGTGCAGGTTTCCTCACGATGTTTTTTCTTCACCCTAAGAGCGTCGGGTAATGCACTTAAGTTATAAAAACTCATTGGTACATGGTGACCGCGGGGGCTCGAACTCGGTACCTTACGATCACGAGTCGAACCCCTAAGCCACCGACGTTCTTAGCTAGTAATAAATTCGTCTCATGCGTTTACTCATGTAATAAAGAAATGACTTCATTACTAAATTTGTAAAACATGTCGTAATATTCACGATAATTTGTCGCTCCCAACCTTCTACAAATGTTTTTGTAATAATCGTAATTATCTAATACGTACAAACCTACTACTGATTTGACCAATTATATTAATGTTGTTTTTGTAAAAGCCATATCGAGTAGATTTTTACCCCATTGGAAAAATGATGCATGTAAAATTTTATTGCTTCAGAAAATTCAACCCTACCGAGCATATCAAAAATCTTAATTACAAGAGGAGAACAAAACACATGCGCCCTTTCTATAAACGCAATAATATACCGAAGCAGCGCGCAAATTAATAAGGGGCGGTAAAATTTGCGACCCAATTTACGACTTATCGTAACGTTTAATGATGTTCTCAAACGTATTGAATTTCAGTAATTGTTGTTTTATCGCCAGTTATTTTGTTATTGACGTTTTAATTTGATTGTTCTATCAATAGGTTTATATAAACATTCATGAATTTTTATTTATTATGTAAGTAAGTCTGCCTAATTTGAATGTTTTTTTATAGGTAGGTAGTGTGTGCTAAAAGTTCCGAGTTTTAGACAAACTTTCTTAAGACATTGTAGTACCTATTTTAAAAAAATAATATTTTTTCCAGTAAGTAAAACACAAGGCCAAAATATTACACCTTTATAATCCTACCTACCTTAAAACATTCAGTTTCTTTATAGCTACTTTAACTGTCAAATTTTGCATTAACGTCAGCTCTGAAGGCAGTCACTCTGATTAGCGCCATCTAGGGACTAAGCTACGTAAAATTATCACAAAAAAAACATTTTCCTCACAAGGAAGCAAGCAATAAATTTCTCGCTCTTACACTGAATTTTTACAAAACCCGGGGCCCTATAGAAATTCTTATCAGTGTTTAGGTATAGACAGGCCGTGACGCACATGCGGTGATTGAAATTAATGGTAGGCCGTGTGAAGCCTTATCGCGGCTTTGTCGCAATACGGACCGTTAGCCGGCCTTTTCAAAAACTTCGGCGTAGTAAATAGTTTGTTAGTTCGGTGGCAAGGGTCCGAAATGGATTAAACTGACATCTTCGCATAGAAAGTGGGACAAGTTTGGGGACAGCTTGGCTTTTGATGCGGATGAATATGTAGTACGCTGTATTGTAATATGGATCTTTAGGAAAGGGTGCATGGGGATTGTTGCTTGTAGTCCAATGTAAATTCTTAAAACCTCTTTTGATAAATTTGGGAACTGACTTACTAAATAAAATTCAAAATGGTCAAGGTAGATATGGTCACTTAAGTGACATCACGATGTGCAATTTTGAACAGATAAATCCTAAAAGTTCTAGCCATATTATAATTACGGTAGAAGTTCGTTATTTTGGCTTTCATCCACCCGTTGCAGACTGTCTGATCTTTTTGCAATTTCGCTTTAAGCCATATATTCAACAGCATCCGAATATTCACGCAAGTTTGACCAAATTCATTCACGATTTGGATGTTTGCCATCTCAACAAGTTTATTTATCATAATGAAGAATACTAAAATTCATTCAAATTTGTTTTTTTATGATTCAACTTTAATACTTAACTTCGTGCTGCCCAAGCATCTCTAATCAAATTCCGATTCCTGCCCAATGTCCTCTATGAAAGACATTATTGTATGGATAATTGGAATTTCTGGGCAGAACGTAGTACTACTTAAATCTATTTTTCTATCAGGACGAGACTAATAAAAAAACTCCTGTTTATTCTTGAAGTTAAGTCACCACGGCACGGCATTTTTTATGCTGGAGCTGATGTGAAGTGATCACCGCTGCCCATGGACACCTGGAACACCAGGAGAGGTATTGCAGCTGCGTGGCCGGCCTTTGAGAAAATAATATTATGCTCGTCTCTTGAAGGTCCCCAAGTCAGAGTGATCCGGAAATAAGGTAAAAGATTAATGAAATTGGACCCTACGGATACAGACCAAAATGGTTAGGCTCTCTCTTGATGTTGAATTGAACCACATGAAAATGAAAAGATTAAGTAAAAAAATGACTCCTTCATTTTTGGTTCGATTTCTGAAGATCCCTGACTAATAATTTGTGTGATGAGCACAAATATTTGTTCCTAAATCTTGTATATATTTTTTCTATAAACTGCAGATAAAAATAAATACCTATACCTAATTGTAGGAATATTCCATTACATGCAAGGTTGTCCTCTGAAACCAACCTAATTTATTTTCAAATCTAAGTTTCTGCTGAATTATAAATTGACGATTCGACTTATATTTTATTCCATCAATACAACCCTGCAATTCTGCTCCAAAATCGATTCCCGTGTAGTTTCCTCCAGTAATGTATGGACGCAGCAGACCAAGAAGGCGTTTCCGGAACATAACACTAAATAACGCGCTTCGACCGCGCCCGCGCCGCCGTGCATGCGTCTGAATCATGTCATGTCGATGCCTTTTCCTATTTATGCACGATTTTAGAGATATTTGATATGTTTAATATGCTATTAGATTTAGGTATTAGGCATTTTTTATTCCGTCTTATTCCTCAGGGTTGGCAAGATACATTTGCAGTCTTACGATTGTCGTCTTGAGAATGCCTGTATTCTCGTTTGCCTTCTCTATGCCATAAAAAATAGTATTGGGTTGGGTTAGTATAAATACGGCTTCTGGCCTAATTCTTTATTTAGTTTCGTCTTTCATTCAATCCTTGCACTTAAAATAACAATAAATAAATAACCATTGCTACAGTTAACCAGAATATATACATTTACGACCATATGAGTTATAGTTGTTGAGTTTGTCACCTAAAATAATGTCGCATTAAAGTCGTAATTGTATCAAAAATGCTATGGCAGGGTTCGATAAGATGCGGACTTGCGCGATAATGAATCCCCAACCTGTGCCGCAAGCATCGCTAGACACGGTGGTCTTTGGGCATCATTTCAAAAACAAAAAAACCTGGTTCTGCGAGTCTGTACACTTAAATTACAACATGGGCGATGAATTGAGACGAAAGTTCGCCCTATCCCACACCCACCGCCCATTGTGAGAGTACACATGTGCTACAAATCTCGTTAAACAAAGAACAGCTCGGACAGATGAATGGACAGCCCGTGAATGGAAGGGGCAGCCACCGCGCTGTCTGGTTGCCTATTTATTTATTGTATAGCTGCATTTGGCATAAACAACGCTGAAGAAACGAGGGATTGAGAAATAAGCGTATCTTTTATCGTTCACAGTATTCTTTTTCTTGTTTTGTATTATTGAATATGGAAAGGGCTATGTATCTAATGATTTGGCTTTATCTATCTAGTAAATTTGAAACATGTCAGAATGTTGTGACTATTTTTTGTTGGTTTGCAAAGTGAAACTTCACAAGTTGTGAAACTGTCCTGTTAAAAAAACTTTGTAACTTCTAAGGATATTCTTAATTTTTGTTTGGAAAGAGAACATTCTTAATTCTCCCAAATGTTTCCGACAAAATTGATTGAATAGTTTTCCAAACTTCGAGGAATGTTCTGCGACTTGCGCGTTGCGATTTTGCATTTTTTACATTTTTTTTTTTTACTGAATATTAAATTTGTAACACAACCAACTTTGGAGGTTCCCCAATATCGTTTTAAAGCTGGGTAAGATTAACTAAAACATTTAATCTTATATGTTTTCAGAAACTTCCTAATCTACTTAAACAACCTGCTCTCAATCACACTGTCTCAAAATCGTTACAAAATTATATCATGGCGTCAAAGCTATTAACCAAATATTGCAAATACTACCTCTCAAACCACCAGAGCTAATGAACAGAACATTCCGCCCCATTTCGTCGCGTAATCACTCCGGTCCAAACCATGACTCGGGCAACAAAACTATTATTCCTAATACGTATAATAAAGTAATTGGGTGCAAAAGCAAGGGTGTAAGCGGACCGCAATTAACGCTTTACGGCCCGAGCGGACTAATGACTCGGAAGTTTGCCGCACTAATTACTGACCAAGCTACTTGCTGCGAAAACACATCCTTTGAGCCGCTAAAAGTTAGAAAGATTACACGGAGCAAAAGTCGGCTTAGAGGAGTAAAGCTGTAATTACCGCGAGGAAACTATTTACAGCGACTCTAGTCGTTAATAGTTACTTTTTTAAGAGCAAAAGGATCTTTAGTGGTGGAAGGACTTTGTACACCATCTTATAAGCTTGCTTCATCTTGTCGTAGATCAAGATATACTTGTGATTTCTCATAGCAATAGAGGCTAGAGTTACTGGATTAATAAAAATGAGTTATCCGAAATAGCTACATGAAGATACCACTAATTAGATACTATGAACTAGCATGGTTATGCTTTAACCTTCTGCCAAGCAGCAATCTCAAATTTATTTATGAAGTTTTTTAGTTATATTCGGCCAATAATTGTCGCGCATGTTTAATCATTTTCATTGTACCTAAATGTAATTTTCAAAATCGTAATAATGTATTGTACATAATGAATTGTATAATAAAGTATAAGTTCGTATGAATCTGGCTTTCTTAATTAATGGGTACTAAAGCCGACTGAAAAAGCAAGATAAATACATTTTTTTTCCCCTAAATTATGTTTTTTTACCACATATAACTACTTGTAATTAAATAATAAATAAATATCAGGGGACAATCTGACACATATTGACCTAGTTCCAAACTATTTATTTATTTATTTATAATCACGTAGGTATAAACTTCACAGCATTACAGTTAACACTAATGCGCTGAGAGATACAATTAACCACACAGATACATTTGTCTTGTACTTGAGAGATACAATTAACCACACAGATACATTTGTCTTGTACTTGAGAGATACAATTAACCACACAGATACATTTGTCTTGTACTGGAGAGATACAATTAACCACACAGATACATTTGTACTATGCTTTAGGCTTGTACTATGGGTACTACTTAGACAACGATAACCATATTAACAATAGCGAAAAACAAGTACATACTTAAATACATATAAAACATCCAAGACTCAGAAACATCACGCGTATTAATCTATATAAGTATATAAAAGGCAAACCTGACTTATATATCAACGCACAGCCGAAACTATTGTACCTAGAAACTTGAAATTAGGTACAGGGGTTCCTTTCATGATGTAAGTGAGCACTAAGAAAGGATTTTTCGAAAATGGACCCCTAACGGGAAGAAATGGGGGGAGTAGCGGGAAACTAATTCTACGCGTATGAAGTCACGGGCGTCCTCTAGTCAAATATATTATGCCCATACCAGGAATCTAACGACTGTTAGCATCACTACCAACTACGGTACAGCGCGTCTTTATCGTTCTACGTTGAGTTTGAAGTTCATTTTAACATGGCATTAAAGGTTTTAACATTTTGTGATACTATACTCTCTCCACACCCCAAAACACATCATCGCACTCTTCTAACTCGGTTAACCATAAATCCCACAATCCAATTGTTCCGCCCCAACATTCCGTTTCAATTAGATGTGTTATCTCTCGCTCCCTCGGTCACCGGTCTGCTGCGTCTGCGATCTTTCGAGATAAGGTTATGGTTTGTTTTACCAGTAGTTCTGCATTAATGATGTCTTGGTCAGGGTTGCCATGAGACTAGAAAAGTCTTAACCCTTTATTTGGCGATGTATATTGTGGTATACATACCATAACATTCACTTTTCATATCTTTATTGATATTTTATTTTTTTGCTGGATTAAAATCCGAAGAGGCTTGAATCCACAACTTTTTTTATTTTTGCCAAATAAAGCGTTAAGAACCTTCGAAGTTTCATTTTTGCGTAAAAAAAGATCGATATTTCGGTTCTAGAGATAAAAAATTTAAGAGGCTGAGGGATGTGGGAAAGCCCTTTCAAGGATTGGGGTTTTAAGTTTAATAGCAATTAGGGAATAACGATTGCCAGAAATAATGAACATAATAATTAATTGAAGTTACAAATACAAAATACAAAAATACAAAAATGATTTATTAAACAAAAAACAACATTTTACATATATACGTAGATGTCCGTCAGAGACCAAACTAGGCTGAGCCTGTATCTTGGCCGTCTGCGAGTGCGGTTTACAAAAATAGTTTAAGCAACAATGATGACCTTTATCTTAAGAAACTACGAGTAAGTGTGCGTGTGCGTGTGCGTGTGTGTGTGTGCGTGTGTGCGTGCGCGCGTGTGTGTATGTGTGTGTGTGTGTGTGTGTGTGTGTACCTATGTGTATTTGCTTACGGGGTGGGGTTTATTTTATCTTAGTGACTTTAATAATGTCCTCACTTTCACTGTAGCTTCGTGTGATTAACCACCTTTTCACTATTCTCAGTGCTTTGGGAGCTGCGAGACGTTTTATGTTGCAGAAATTGCAGATGTAGTTGTAGATACAGCAGTGTGAATAGGCGGGTGATCTTCTAGCAAGGGCGGATCTATATGGAGGGAGCGGTAACTTGTAGAGGCGTTGCGTAAGGATTTTCTCGTGAAGATCTGTGCCGACGATCTGACTATGCGCACGAACGGCTGCTTTAATAATAAAGAGCTGCCTTACCCGTAGAAGTTTGGTTTCGCTAAACAGCAAATTTGTGGAATACCGATATGGTTTTTTCAGCATTACTTTGATTACAGCTCTCTGTGCACGTTCCAAAAGCAACATGTGGCTCTTGGCAGCACAGCCCCAAACGGCCACTCCATACTGCAAGATGGATCGACACAGCGCATGGTAGACCAGTATAAGTATCTCATGCGTGGCACAGTTCCGCAGTCTCTTCATTACATAAATGATTTTTCTAACTCTTGCAGCGAGAGCGGAGATGTGCTGTGCGAAAGAGAGGTGTTGGTCAAATAGAAGGCCTAAGTATTTGACAACATTTTGCCTTTTTATTACCTGACAATCGCACAAAATGGGTGAGTCAGGCACACCAGCAGAACTGTTATACGAACAGGAGTGAAATTTGATGATGAGTTAGTATCATTAATTACAAATTACAAATATCAGTATTGTTAATCGACTTCATTGTTTGCTATAATTGTTCCGATATGTACAATGTAACTTGTCCTGGCCGCGGTTCCCTTTATCTGGCATAAAATTGATTATCATAATTCATCATTTGGCATATCATCATTTGGCATACAGTATTTATTTCTGAAACTGTATATTTCAGGATTATTTAAAATATCATTGCATAGAACCCATTAGATTAGGTTAGGTATATTTTATAACAATCGTTTCAGAAAAAAATACTGTATGCCAGATGATGATTATGCCAAATGATGAATTATGACCATCAATTTTATGCCACATGAATGTAAACCGTCCTGGCCGATTGACATTTTAGAAAAGTTTAAAATGAAGACGTCTTTCATCTTATCACTTTTTAACTCCCTTTCGTCAATATTAATTTCTTGTGTAATTATTCGCCTCCTGAATTTCGAGCTGTGAAAATTTGGCATGTTATAATATTTCTATCCCTTTCACAGCCTAGATCCTGACAATTATATGTCAACCCTGGTGTCCCTTCTGGTCAGTCAGAGAAATGTGAAGCATTATGCAAGAACGTGGGCCATAGCGGAGGTAGTTTACGAACTTGGGAGCAAACGAGCTCGATTTCGCAGCACTTTATAACTAACGACATAGTTGCGCAGAACTACGGTTTAGTTGCCCAAAATGAGCCTTTCTGGTTTATGAAATTACGTTCCTTATATTTGAACTTTTAGGCAGGTACGGTCACGGAGTTTAATTGATGAACTACTATAAAATTCCAAATTCAAAATTCAAAATATTTTTACAGTAAATTGGCCACATGAGGGCTCTTTTACACGTCGGTAATATGGATAGAATCTACTAGCGCTACTATAGAACCTTTTCGCATAAAACCAACGAATAATTTGGCTGTCATTATGACAAGGTTCTATGGTGGATCAACATTAAAAGTCCTACTTGAGTCATTTCATTTAATGAGAAACTACCGGCCCGCGACTCCGTCCGAGTATAATAAGATGAATAAAATTGCGTTGCTAATGTGGATTTTTAGCCAATATTATCCAAAAATCCAACTTAAACAGTATAGAAAAAATAAAAAATTAAAGATATTGTAATTAAGTTAGAATAAAATGTATAAGTAATTACCGCTATACCGCTCTCTTCTTTCTACCTAACATAAAATTATCTGATGATTTTTCTCACTGAATTTTTAACTAGGTAGTTAGGTACAAAAACTTTAGGTACCTTCTCATGAATTAACTCGAAATAAAATTTCCGCTGTTATAACTTTGACCTTTAAGACTTTTAATAACAACGTATCATTTAAAAAAATAAATAAAGTTCATGCCTCTATTATTTTATATGCAATTTTAAGTTTTCAATCTTGAATATTTCGCGCTGGCAATCTTTTTGTGCTAGCGCCACACAAAGAGTCTGTTCTTTGACAAACGTGTTTCATTATTTAGTGCTCTCTGCCATTGTCTTGCCGTTATAATTATGTTTAAATTATTAAAGGCTAAAAGGAGTGAATATATATACAAAAGTTAATGTATGGAAGGAGTATATTTTCTTATCTAAGAGGCTGTATACACTGCGACTTCTTGCAGCGATGCAGTCGCGCGTTCGGTATCGCTGTCACTTTCACAGATTAGAGAGCAAAAGTGATAGCGATACGAACCGCGCGACTGCATCGCTACAAAAAGTAGCAGTGTATATAGCCTCTATTGAGTCTGAGTAATTAAGATGCAAGTTTATTAAAAATAGTAACACTTAAAAGTAAAATATTTATGTTTTTCACAATTTATGGTCTGTATGGTGTTTTCGGTGGAAATAAAGTCTTCCATACATTATGTATGAAGATAATATAAGGTACTTATTTACTCGAAAGCTATCTATATATTCGTATCTATACTTTATATTATTACGTAATAAGGTACCCAATAATATTGTTATAAAATGATCGAATTGTTCGTTTGTTTGTTTGCATATTGGGGGTAATCTCTGGAACTACGAGCCAGGAATACACATTATCCCTAATGTTTTTTTTAACCAGAGTGAAGCGAGGGCGGGTCACTAGTATTAAATATAATGGTTTTCTTAAGCATAGTAAGTTAATAATATTATTACATAGGTTTTTTTTATGTATGTATATATGAAAACACTTTATTGTACAAACAAAAGAGGTACTTAACAATTATAAGATAGATATAGATAGAATACCTATAGCAGGGATGAACAAAGGCGAACTTTTCTCTTGAATAGTAAAGACATACATATTCTAGTAAAGTTTCATTATTTTCATATAGGTATTATGAAATTTATGAATCACTAAGTTTCTTATGAAGAATGTCGAAATTCATTATTTCCACAGACGCAATGGCTTGGATAGTAGAAGTGACACTGTGCCCGTCGAAATTTGCATATTAATTGGAAGGTTGTATTCATTTCTGGATGAATAACGTCTTGTTGACTTTCTAAAATCATTCCGATACCAGTATTTAAAGTTATAACGTTTTCAATGGTATACGATATTGAGTCTACCAGCAATTATGGTATACAGAATAACCTCCATAGTAAAAATCGGAGGATATAGTATTTATTTTGCTTTCTTAGTTTCAGTACCCATCTATAAGCCAACTGAGAAAGAAATAAAAATATGTTTTTTTTTCTACTGACAATGTTATTTATTTTCACAAACTTTACGGGTCTACAATAATTTTATTAATTTTAGACATAATGTTTCATAATAACATTTGTTGCTTAAGATCTACACAGTCAATATCTAATTCGAAATACTGTTAGTTTTATTTTTCAAACGTCCGGGTTCGATTCCCGAGCTGAGAACAAGTTTAAAAAAAAAATATGAGTGCAGTTTTTCTTTTTACTAAAATCGATGACATAGTTCCTAAGAACAGATCTTCGTATGTCTAATAGTTTCAGGCTTTCCCATACTGACCGTTCTAAATGAGCCACCCTGTATAGTCGGCAAAAGGTAGTCAGTTTAAAAAATCCTTACGTGCATGTCAAATTCAATGGACATAAATGCTTACGCAAAGCAAATTTCCAACCTGACCAACTTTGAGCATTCCCAAAGCAAACTAAGTTGAAAAATCTAAACCTGTTGACGTTTTAAATTCCCGCTTTGTTGCAACAATGCGGGCAGGCTAACAACTGCTCTAAAACCATAAAGCCGTAAGCGCCAAGTCCTTTAAATTGATTTAGATTCATATTAACAAAACAAAGCGTTGAAAATAGCTGTATAATATTTTGAACATGCAGTGTTATGGTTTTGATTCTGTTAAAGGTAAAAGCGACATGCAAGTATGCGGACGAACTATGCGAATATTTCGCATAATGCGGGTGAAATGAGGACGGGTGCAACTGACGTTGCCATACGTCCGGTTTATCCCGGACCTCCGGTAGAATTCAGAAGCTTGAGGAATTTTTCATCACTGGAAAAAATAAAAGAAAAGAGTGATAAACTGATAAATGATTAATAGTTACACATATATACATTAAATCACGCCTGTTTCCCAGAGGGGTAGGCAGAGACCACTTCTTTCCACCTGCTACGATCTTGACAAATCTCTTTCGCTTCTTCCACATTCATACATCGAGTCATGCACGCACGTCGGTTTCGGGTACTTAAAATTCGGCGCTTTTCCAGTATTTCTCCGATTTGATTTGAAAAAGTACGCCTAGAGCGGCCCCTTCCGACCCTTCCACTCACTTTCGCTCTGTATATCTCTTTCGTCAATCTTCTTTCATCCATCCTTTCCAAATGACCGAACCATCGAAGCGGGTTATTCCCATCTTCCAACCTATCCAACCCAGGTATATGGCAAAATTTCCATATACCTGGGTTGGATAGGTTGGAAGATGGGAATAACCCATCGAAGCATGCCCTTTTCAATCGTAGTTAAATAATAAATCATTTAGTTTTTGATAAAAACGGTTTTGTGCTGAATTACCTACTTTCTGTACAGTAATCAGAGGTTATGCTCTCGTAACTTAAACAACTCTCCTTTTAATTCTTCGACGAAAAATATAACCAACTAAAATAGATTTGCGCGCTAATAGTCACGTAAGGCAGAATGAGGTACCTATCAACAGGGGCTCTGTATTCTACTCGCTAAAACCATATTGCCTTTGACATGTTATCGTATGGTCAGCGTTACGATAGCTCTCATGTATTTGACAGTAATGGCGGCTGAGTTATATAATTTTTGTGATACTTATTACATCATGAATTGTTTTTTTTATGAGGAAATGGTTGATTTAGGCGAAAAACGAGCATTACGAGGTTATAAAAGTGACATAAAGATACGAAGAACGACGTGAAGAGTGAGTGTGTGAAATAAGACAAGTCAGATTGTATGGACTATAATAACAATGGTCCATTGAAAAATACCGGGTGGAAAAGGCTCATTTTTTAAATCATTTCTCGGGATTTCTCCGATTTAGATCTGGTTACCCTAGGGACAGCGGAAGCGAGCGGCTTCACGTTGGATTACGTATTGTAATATGGTCGTAGTTTCAAGCTCCACGAACTTTTGAACAAATTCAATTAGGTTTACTCACAGAGAGACAAGAGTTGCACATTATATTATATGTGTATATCATGTAAATACCTTCTGTAAGTACTTTTTGCGTGAAGTTATTTTGCAAATATGTTCTTTGTTTTGTTTTCTGTCTTTCTTTTTCTGTGCACAACTTTTGTTAGTTTCTGTAGGTATGATTATTTGGTTGACTGGTAGAGAATGCCATTAGGCATTAAGTCCGCCATTTGTACTTTTTTTTTGTGCAATAAAGGATAAATAAATAAATAAATATATTTTTAATGCATGTATGTGAACATTTTATTGTACAAAACATAAACAAAAACAACACAATGAAGATATAAGAAGGATGAAAAAAGCAAACTTATCCTTTTAATGAGTTTTTTCAGTTAACCTTTGATTGATTGTTATTAAAATAGTTCCTAAAAGGCCTGAATGACTAGAAATTATTCAACATTTTGACTGGACTTTTTCGAAGCTACCGGTCACAGGTTCGATTTCCGGTAAGGTCAAATATTTGTCTGATTAGCGTGAATGTGTGTCATGAGTCTTGAATGTTTTCCATTAAATTGCAGGGCAGTATGCATTTCTTTTAAATATTTAGATTAATATAAGATGGGACAGTTTGTGTGAGATTGTCCCCTGATATATTTATTTATTTTGTTTTTTAAATTTAAAACTATGCATTATACATTTTTAAATACGCTATACCAGCCCACCAAGATATAAAAATACATCCTAAAACCATATCACCGTCGGTATCGCTTCTCGCCTCTTAAATTATTTAATTCCCGGAACCCCGGGACTTGATTAACGGGATCAAAGACTTATCGCGGGACCGTAAACGGATTAAAGAGTCGTTTAACTGTAACTCGAGTCCCGGGAAAAATTCGTTACCGGAGTCAAAAACTTTAATCGGAATTACGGTATAATTTAGAAAGTGGACAGAAGTTATTCGGTGTTAAGGAGGCGGTGTTTTTGAAACTGTTTTACTTCTGATGTTTAAATTTCTAAGTCTTTAGAGAGAGGACGGGTTTCTGGGTCATAGAGCAAAGAGTAAAATGTTTATTATTGTTTTTTTACCCGAAGAAGGATTATGTTTATCAAGCGTACACTCAAAAAAAGGAGAGCCAACAAAGAGATTTTCTCTTAGTTGACAAAAATTAATGCAACAGTTAAGATATTAGTTATATCAACCAAAGCTGATAGTAACAACAGCAATTTCTTTAATGATTCAAATAACATCTTAGTTGATATATCTAGTCTTAGTTGATGTATCTATCGTCTTGTCAGGCTCGTATGGAATCAAGATGCTTATGCACAACAATCACAATCGTGTTAGAAGTGACCTTTTTTTTTCAGTGTATGTATGTCTATTTCTGGGGACCCTCTGCAGCCTAAACGGGTTGACGGATTTTTAACAAAGGAGGGGTTTGTCTTTGTCTATATACGATTTTAAAATGGCGTCCGTATAAAAATATATCGAGGGGGAATAAAAAATATAAATGAAAGCTAATAAATAGCCCATTCTACATATTTTGACAGGAAAATCAAAAAAGTAAATAAATGTACTGATTAATTCTAACTGAAAAGTATAAATTGAACTAAATAATACAAGCGTGGTATAAATATGGGTGTATCCCAAATGTTTTTAAAAATTTCGTTCTTCTGTGTTTATAAAGTTTGAGAAGAAACATTTTCATAAGACTTTGGAGTTTTCTGTAATCTATTAAATTGATTGAGAGTTAAATTGGAAAAAGAACAGCTACGAAAAAATACTTATACATTCAGCACCAACGGCCCGATAGTCGGGACTTTCGCTACTTAGCGGAAAAATACTGCTACAGGCTACAGCGTAGCACTCGTAGCAGTGGGAGACGGTGAATGTGTTAGGCTTTTCTCAAACGTTTCAGATGCAAACAGTAAAAAAAAAGGTTTTATCTTTGCAATACGCAAGCTGAAGTAGTGAATTCTTAAAACTCAGCCCCAAAAGATCATGGTTAAAATGACGAACCATAAAACGAAAACTGAGTTAACTTCGCAAATATTGTCGTAAACCATCATTCGTCTAAAAAAGCAACATTGTACACAAAATGTCCCTAACATCGTTTCCCGTCTTTACAATTAAATCACGTAAGTTTGTAGCGAATATCCCCGCTTTTCTTATTTCTGGGTTGCGACGTAATTGAATTATGAGGTTTAGCGACTTCGCCCCGCGGTGGGTTTAAGACGGGCGACTGTAAATTCCAGTGATACTGAAACTGCTAGAGTGGCGAAGCCGTGAAATACCACTTTGTGGTGGGTACATATTACATAAACTGGGCCAAGACCTCGAAATAGGGTCAACTTTGCAAAGGAAACGAGGAGGTTGGCAGTCAACGAGTAAAGTAAAACGTTTACACTTATTTTATACACTAACCAAGGAATGAAAAGCTTCCCCAAACACACGAAAATATTAAAACTGGACGAATTTTTGTTTATCAAAAAACAATGACGACAATTGTCATCTTTGACATCATAGTTTAGTATTTCATGATACTAAATTCTCTAATTAAATACAAGTTATTGTTTTGACATCTCAAAAAAGTAGCTGATTTGACCTGAGGGGCTATTGTCAAACGTACTCGCAATAGCAACCGGCTTGAAAATGAAAACAATTGCTCGACTTTGAAGCCGGTTGTGATTGCGAGTTCGTTAGATAATAAGCCCTCGGGGTAGCAATTCATTCAAAAGCAAAGGTGAGCGAATGCAGGAGTGAATGTCCAAGCGGCGAGTTTAAGTACTCCCGTCAGAGCGAGCAAAACACATTTTAGCGCGTGCATTCTCAATTAGGCAGCCTTATATGTTTGAGAAGCCATGCTGCCAAATTGAATACACGTGCTGAAATGTGTTTTGTTCGCTTTGACGGTACTACTTAAACTCGCCGCTTGGACATTCACTCCTGCATTCGCTCACCTTTGCTTTTGAGAGAATCACTACCCTGGGGCCTTATTCTTATTTGTTTCTACACGTTACATGATTGCTTTTGACATGTTATCGTTTTGACAACGTTATGATAACTCTTATCTACATGTCAGAAATGAATGGCGGCCAAGTTAAAAGCAATTCGATAGTTAATAAGTACGTGTAGAGACAAAGTAAAATAAGGCTCAGGGGCTCTATTCTCTAATCATACTTATAATCGTATTCTACTGTTAATGGTCACATAATTCGAAATTCGAATATGAATTTGTTACTCTTAAATTTCAAGTGTCTAATAGCAGTCTTTTAATAGTAGTTTCATGTGCTTTTCAATCTCAAGTTACTCTTGCTAACACCAATAAACTGACAGTGAAGCAATCAAGCTAATGTCTTTCAGGACGGCTCGTGGTTATGGCAAATCATCACCGTCTCGTCTAACCTATAAAAAAACAGTTAAGCCGTCCAGAGCCCACAGACAAGATTCAAATACATTCTTAACTCACCACGAGTGTCACGGGCAGTGAATAAGAAACCTCGGAAAGAATACAGAAACACGACTAGCCGTAACATGCCAATGATATCTTTATTCGATTTTAAGTGGCCGTAAAAACGCCTGCCGAGAAATAAAACAAAGTTCAAAGCGTAGACGTAGCAAAACTATAAAAGTGTTGAAAATGCGTCGTGTTTTATTGGTGTGTGTTCATGCCTTTATGCATTTCTTTGCGAATAGCAATAATTTTTACAACTCACTGAGTACCGTAAAGAAGTGTGTAGATCAATACAGTCTAGGTACTGTGGAAAATAACCTTTTTATTCTGAACGTACAAGTATTTACAATAGCTCTTACAATCTTTGCGTTTTCTCTTGGTCTTTTCTTCTTAAAGTCCGCTAATATTAAGCCTATCTTTATTTTTGATACTGCTGCCCAAAACAGGGATAGTGCTTAAATTGAACCAATTCTGGAGGTTTTTAAGCCATGATGTTCGTCTCATTCCAGGTTTTCTGCTGCTTTCGATCTTGCCTTGCATTAGAGCTGGAGGAGATCATACTTCATCTTTTACTAGGTCTTATACTAATTCAAAACTGACTCTTATGGTTTGTTTAACTAGATAACATATGAGTCGGTTTTAAACCAGGAGTTTTAGATCAAAATAAATAATATTCTTTTGAAGTTAAAAAACCACTCAACCTTCGTTCCTCACTCAATAAAACCCTCAAAAAACAATATTCAGCCTCAACCACAACTCATTTTAACAACGCCATTTTGAAAACGCACGATCTTTTTTCCAGTCATAATAAAATAATTATGTACAACAATTTTATCTGGAGGCGACATCGCGCGCGTGCTCCCGCCAAATTGAGCCAATACCCACCTTGCCGGAGTTTGATCAAATGTTTGCTGCTTCAGGGCAAAGTTACGTCTGGTAACAAATGAATAACTATCTAACTTTTTGCCCGTGAAGTTGGCAAATGTGGACAAACATGGGTTAAACGTGCCCATTTGACCAACTTTTGTGGCGAGAGGAGTTGGAGAAGTCTAACGTGACTAGTGTACCGTGTTGAGTTTTCAATTAATGAAAATAGCGTCTGACAATCGTGAGTACCGAGCGATCGTGCCTATTATTATTTATATATGACTAACGTAAGATGGTAAGGTCAAGGACTTTAATTGTTATGCCACTATGGAACCCTGTCATAATGACATCGTCAAACCACATGAAAGAAATTACGCCAAAATTAATGATTAACGTTATACGATAGGGTTCCATAGTGGCATAACAATTAAACTCCTTGGCTGTACCGATCTGAATGGAAGCTCCACAATGTTTAATTCGCGAGTATACGTTTCTTGTTCCCCTTAGAGAAGTTTCAGTGCCTTATCAACGTCATTTAAATTATAAACTGTACAGTTTATTTTATTCTAACTAGATCGTCTCATCAATTATTCAAGAACATTCCGCTTCAAGTGAAACTATTGAGTATGCGAATATATTACAACTTTATAAATATTTAATATAATATAATACAATTAAAAGTTAAAACTAAACTTATTTAAATTAAAATAAAAACTAAGCTACTCAAATATTAAAGACGTAAATAATAATCACCACTATAAAAAGAACACCCCCTCTAGCAGGTCCGCTCGCGGCATGGTCCCTATGACACTGGCTGCGTTACCTCTCTGGATAGCTAGCCCAATCCTTTGGGAGAGGTAAGCACCAGCTCTAGGATCTCCGGAGGTGTCTATGAGCCGGGATGACAGGGCCTTAATAAAGCTTTTCATATCAGCTGACCAAGGTCCCATGGTCTCCACTGCAAGCGCCACAAATTCATAATTATTTAATAATGATGAATATTTGCGGCGCTTGTTGGTTTGGGCCTGATCAGCTGCTGCACCGGCCCGATTACGGGTTGACTGGACGTGGGACAGGGCGAATGTGTCAACACACGTCGCGTCCCACACCAGTGCCCTACCCAGTTTCCACGGCACCAATGTAGCTCCGTCTGGTCGCTTGCCATCGTCTCTATGTAAACCTGCTGGTTCCAGGACAGCTGGTACAGAGGCAGTGGCAAGCGAACGACGGATCAGATCATTAATTGTGCCATGCCGGTACAAACGGCCGGCACTTCTAAAGCATGAAAGGCCATGTCGTCCCAGCTCACTCACTTCCTTCCCGCACGTGCAAGTATGAGGTTCACAGATTCTAGCTCCAACCCGCAAACTTATTGCTATGCGCAAGCAGCTTGGGTCCAAGACTGTGCCTATATTGCGGGAAGGAAGAGCGTGGAGCCAGTGACCTGATTCGCCTGCAGAGACAGCGAGAAGACGGGCGCGATCTGAATCGTCCGGACTATTTTGTATGAGAGATGTATGAATTGATATGAGGCGAGGAGTATCCCATGCTCTTTGGATATGCCTCTTGACTGGCATATCCACTCCGGGACACGACTCACACCAAGCATCCCTGGCCTCCACCAGGTTCGCAATCTCAACGTCAAGTATCTGTGGGACATTTAAGATAATACTGACGAGAGGCAACGAACCATAAGCGGAGGACAGGAAAGCTGGTAGTGCCACGCTAGAAGAGCATCGAATACCAAGTCCACCGAAACGAATTGGGAGAACCGCTTGAGTCCAAGGCCTTGAACTAAAATGAATGTTTAATAATTTAGACAGAGTTGATTGAAGGGTAATGTCTATAGAAGCCATGATGTCTGGAAATTTCCAAATTGGACAACTCCGTAACAAATACATGAATTTTGGAGTGAAAAGACAAAAACGAATAATAAAAAGCGCCATATGGGGGTTTATTTCGTACAAAAGGTTAGAAGTATTTTTAAACAGATTTAATTTACAATTTATAATGGGATCGATTGCATCGTCAAAAATCGGTGAACCTAATAGTGTTAAAGATGAATTTGAATGGACCGAAATGTTGGGTGAAGCTGCATTAAATTTAGTGACGAAATCAATTTTTTTTTCTAAAGAAATGTGATCAGGTATATAAATTTCGCACTTAGTAAAGTTTAATGAGAGGCCTATATTAGAAAATTTAGTGATGATCGTTTGCAAGTCTTGTAGTACAGTTGACGCATCCCCGCCAAGGGAACCGTCATCAAGGTACCACAGATTGAATTTAGAATTTAGATCTGAAATAATTGGATGAATGGCTAAGCTAAAAATTACGGGCCCGAGCGGGTCTCCCTGAAAAAAAAAAAAAAAAACTTTATTGTAATTTTCATGACGTATTCACGCACACTAGACATCTTCATTAAAGTAAGAATGCAATACTTTGCTTAGGAGATAATCTCAGACAAATTCGAACGTTCGGTAGAAAAAGGGCACAATATCGGCCTTGATATTTATATCTACAATGCCGTTATCTACCAAAGCCTTGTTTTAAAAATCGCTAATACAGATCGAGAGTTTTTTTTTCTCGAACGTCTCGAATCGAACGGATGTCAGATAACAGCATTATAGATATATCGCGGGAGATTGTGCCCTTGTTCTACCGAAAGTGCGAATTGATCAAGTCTAATGCAAAGCTATATTGGCTTATACAATGAGTACCTACTAGACAACGATAAGCATAAGAAAATAGACAACATTTTACGTAAAAAAGACATCCGAGACTCAATTACAATGACTCTCGCTCATCACACAAAATATTAGGAATTGCCCGTCAAAGGCCCTAGTCAAGATTAAGTTAGCCACGTTCGAAAATCGATAAAGTGTGGATTGACAAGCTGACGACAGATCGCGTCGACCCCTTAGATCGACTCCATACATTTCCAATCGATAAAAAACAAACGCTGGCAGGGCCGTTTTCATAATCATTGTACATAGTTCAGGACAGTTAAGACCTCAATTAAAATCTTTTTTTTCCATTTTGTAACAAAAATGACTATACCTAAATCGATGGTTAAAATGGCAATTAGCGTATAGGACAGTTTTACAGTACAATTTAGGTGTCCTTTACGCCAATTTTCATTTTAGCTGTCGCATGGTTAACTTTCGTTACGAAGTGGATGTTTTTAAGTATTTTAATTGATGTTTAAACTGTTCTTCACTTTGTATTTTTTTTTAATGGGCCGGCAGCGTTGGCATCTTGGCTAGGCTATAATTGCACTTTACACCTAAGCGCTAGGCCGCGTCGTCCTAAATGATATCGAAAGTTTATCGGTCCTTATTCCGCATTTGCGTAATATAGACTATTGAAGGAGCACTGCAATATCCAGTGTCCCCCGTATCCGTCACGAGCTAATTGAGTAATGGGCAATGGCGGCCTGATTGATCAGCGACTAAATATGATGTATCGGACAAGTTTGCCCGACGGTTTGTCACCAACAGTGATTCGTGGCGCCCTGTCGGCGAGCGCTGCCCTTCGTTTCATCAGCTATCGACGAAGCACGTAGATTTAATATTCACGCAGATTCAAAGTAATACCCTGTCCCGGTATTATAATGGGGTTCATCGCGGTTGATTGATGTGGATAAAGCTTTCGTCACTTTCTCACTTACGTACTGGTTAGAAAGTGATAGATGTTTTAACCACGTTCAATCACATAGATAAACACGGCCATAATAGGGTATGTTAAATGTGTGAGAATCAATAATGTTAAGGGTCACTTGCAGTGCACATTAATCTAATTTTGTATTAAAATGTATGGAGCTGTCGGACTTTAATCAGCTTAATTTTGTGAGGTCTACGGACCACTAAATACTACATTAGTTCCAAATTCATCACGATAGCTTTAAACATTTCAGAGAAGATGGACAGACGGCCAGACGGATATAAAAGTCATTTCAAAAGGATTCAGTTTTTCGGTATTTGGTATGGAGAACGCTAAGTAATTAAAAGAGCCACCAAAATATGAATCTAGTTTAAATACCTATTCACAGATTAGTTGTATCTGACTTAAGTCAGGTTTAACGGCTAGGACGAGATTTAAGAAGATTGTTAGGCTAAAAAAATCATATAAAATGCAAGTACCCTCCATTCAGGAAAAGATCCAAATTCCCATTTTATTCTTCAGAATATATTCCGTTGATGATCCACTAGGATGCGGTAAATAGTACATTTTGGCTCTATTACTGGTGGAAATTGCTTGCAAATTGATACGAAACGGGGTTCGAACAATTAGAGAGGGGCTACTACAACCTACCCGTGACTTATTTTTCCCTCAGAACTTCTCCCTTTAACTAGTACAAAGTGAAAGAGATGCACTGAGCTATACGCAAGAAAATATCAAGTTGTGCTTACCTTACTGAAGTATAATGATGGAGGAACCCCGCGTAAGGGAATATGCGGAGCCTCCGCCACGTTCTGGGGTTCCGTATTAAAAAGATCAAAGCTCAGAATAATGGCTCTGATGCACATATTAACTTTTAAATGAAGTAGTTAAGGGGTTTTCTTTTGTATAAATTAGAAGAGGGTTGCATAAATGATGAAATTAAAATTGTTATGTCAACTGGTAATGTTCATAAAATTATTTTATGGTTAAAAAAGTTTTTTTTATATATATTTTTTTTTGTCACAGGCCTACCTATTCAACTTATCGCCACGCTCAGTGTCAGTTAATGACCGTGAGGTCGTTCCTCAGGGACATATTAAAGACAACAAATTCGTCCTTTTTAAAACTTGTATATGAAAAATTGGCAGTAAACCTATAACAATGACGATAGTCATTAACTGACTAAAAAAGGAACTAGTAGATTGTCTCTAGATGTCTCTGAGTATGGCGGTTAGGGACACGCACTGACATCGAAAGGTAAACAAGAAGTCATGGTTATCCTTACCGTTATTAATCCACCTTACTAATATTAGTCATACCTAAGTGTTTGTTTGTTTGTTCCGTATTCACGGTCCAACGCCTTAACCGATCGACGTAAAATTTGGTTCACGATAATAGCCCGGAGGTGAACCTAGGGTATATTTTTTTCGGAAAATTGGACAGTTTGCGAGGGAACAGTATCAAAAGATTTGTACGTATGCTAATCATGGGAGAGCGGGGTCTCCTGACACGGGTATTCTAATACTTAAAAGGCAACCTCAACCTTGCCTGTAGCAATGTAAGAAAGAAAATAACAAAACATTTTTATCATTATTATCATATAAAAATTATTCGCACGGTATTTCAAATAAATTGCTTTTGGTTTGTTTATGGCGATAATTATGTCTAAATACGAGTTCATTCTGCAAAATGCCACCGTCATCGTGAAATTGAACCAACAATTGAGCAACGGCATCACAAACCCGTCTCTTCAGGACGTCAACCGGCAAGTGAGTGAAAAATGAAAATATCAGGAGCACTCCGCGCCCCGCGGTGTTGTCACACTACCCTCCTGGGGCGTGGAAATGACGCCCATAGATGATGTAGCGTAGAGTGGTCACATCTTTTCACAATATTTTTTTAATTTATGTCAGTGTGAAAGCAAAGCACAGCAAAGCCTTGAGGCTTCTTTATTGTATGTAGTCTCTGAGGGTGCCTGTCGTATGGCATAACGTTTTTTGTCCTAAAAATGTTTGGCCGAGAATGTTTGGCATACTGTTGAATGGCATACTACTCGTTTGTCCTAATAATTTTTGCGCATACCTACTTATTTTAAAGTCCTAAAGCAAGTTTGTCCTAATATTGATAACTCTAAAGTCTAATTACCTAAAGCATAATACTCCTAACATGAATTGTCCTAAGAATTACTTTGCCTATTTTTAAATTGGCTACAATTACAGCACCTAAACTAAACTATGGTAGGCGTGAAGTCAGTTCAGGCAGGTCAGATTTCGGTTAGGTTAGGTACGACGACGAGGAGGAGTGTTAGGTAGAACTGTGACCCTAACGAGCGAGCGAAACGCCAGAACCAACAAGGTTGACAAGGTTAGGTTTTTGACAATTTTAGCACATTAAATATTAGGAATATTACAATTATGCACATCAATCATTCGACAGTTGAATCTTAGCCACATCAAACGATAGGACAAATAATATTTAGGACAAACGATAATAGGAGCAACAATTTCGGACAATCAAAAATATGCGGAACAAAGTGTATGCCATACGTTATTAGGACAAAAGACGTTATGCGACACAACGATAGGACTAATAATTGTATGCCATCCGATATAGACCGAGGCTCTGAGCCGCTTAGACGTTTTACAATCTCAATACAGCCTACCGTCAGCCTCAGCGTTGCCCACCTTGACGACTTAGATGGAATGCTTCTATGCCAGTCTTTTCACTGGTTGTCTTACCTCCAAATCAGAATAGAATGGTATGATCACTGCTGCTGGGTGGCAAATTAACAGTGGTAGCTATTTGGTTCCTGGACAAGGTGCCTATCACTGCTAATAAACTCTAAATTTGATGAAAACGGAATGCGTGGAAAACCTGTCAACGCCACTCGGTGTTAAAGTAACGTAATTTTGATACCAACTATGGGTAAGATATGCCATGCACGTAACTTCATATGCAACGGTTAGCAAAATTGTACACTGATCCTCGTCATCATTGTTGTTATTTTTAACATGCTCATTTAGGTACCTCATTCATAATACCCTATAAAATTATCTAGTCACTTTGCTGATATTACTGATAAAAACTTATTTTACAAATCAAAAAACTCTTACACATATAATACATTTAAAAATCTCCCCGATATTTAGACTCAATCTGAAATATCGAAACTCGCTTCAAACTTCGTTCGTTTCAAACTATCGAACTGAGTTCGCTTCTGTTCTACCTTATTTCCTGAATATCAATGCCTTTACGAACTTCTACAAAGTTAATGTCCAATATTGCTAGATATTTCATGTGTATTCTTTAGTCTTTGACTCACAAAGGCGGGATACCAGAGTACGGCGGAAATTTTTCAAAAGTTGCCTGTTTCCGGTGAGCTGATTGTATGCATCGGAGTGAAAGAACGGTGTTTTGTGCGTCCTGTCTCGACAAATGTACGCAACGGAGAAAAAAAATGGCAACTTGAAAGGAAAGCATTCTGTTATATGTATTGTGAAACCGTTGGAGCATGGCTACGAGAAATGTGACAGATGCTAGCGTGGAAAAAGACGATGTCTCGTCGCTTTGTATCCCAAAAACGGTGAACTATGATTAGATATTCTAGTTATGTCAAGGCGCATTTCACGAAAGATGTCGAATTGGTTACTATGACAGAACAGAAAAAACAGTAGAAGTGTCAAGTGGGCGTGTAACGTGTGGCATAGATATGCGGAGTTCCGCATAACCTACCATACATTTGCCGCGATCGCTTATTTCAATGTTTCGATATTTCGATGTTTCCAAAAAAGGAAATAAATCCAGAAGCATGCTTTATTGTACTATTTTGGAGTGTAAAAACGATAGCCGCACCAAAAACATTTTCCATGGTGGCGTGTTGTTTTTATGATAGTTTGAGTATTGGCGACAACAGGTCTGATACTAAGCGAAGCTCATGCCACTTCCACTGTTTTTTCAATTCCGTGGTTACTATAGTACTCTATCAAAATTATATGAAATTGACTGATACCCGTTTCCCAATATTCGAACCGAGGATAAATCTAGTTCCTTAAGATAAAAAAAATACACATTTTGTCTATGGCAAAGTGACAAACTAAATCTAAGTTACCAAATCTATCCTTGGTTTGAATTTTGGGAACGAATACCTATAGACTATGGCACGAACATTGCAATAGCACATAAAATAACCTTCGGGTTTTTACTTCCCTCTCACTCGCTTTCATACGCTCATGGTAGTCTAAAGATCCGTCTTTACCCGACTTACCGATATATATGACCTTTTACGACCTCTTGTACTGTAGTATAGTATTTACTACTATAGGTACTACATTATACATGTTATGCAAAGTGCTTATGCCAACAGTCTTCTATTAATGAAATAAATGAAATAACATTTATTTGGCACTTAAAGCACTTAAAATAATACGTACAATTTGCTCAATTAAATCAACTTATTCTACATAACTATATTTTAATTGCATCAAGCCCAAAATGGTCCCCACTCAGCTTTTTATGCCACGGTATATTGCTTAGATATTCCGTGACGCTGGTTGTCAGTGAGACCTGGAGAGGTGACATCTATTTTATCCCATAAAAAATCCAATTTCCTCTTTTCTACATGTTAGAAGGTGTAACAATGCAGTTGTTACGCTCCTTACCTGTGTGCATTTTATTGACAAACTAGCCTTAATATCACTTCATTTTCACTTAAATTCACTATAATACTGCAGATCTTATATTTGTTGTTTACTAACAACTGATAACTGTCAAACAGACAGCCATAGATTAACCAAGAGGTGGTCATAAATCGACGTTTGTCATATGTTAGCGGCAGTAAGCCGACAGATGGCGTTACTAGTCATTCTTTATTAACTTCACTAATATTTAAATCTTTTATTAATTAACAGTCAACCTTAATGTAAATAATCTTCTAATAATTAATTCATTGTAATTATAAATAAGTATCGTATTTTATTATTTTCATACAGCGCATGAGGAAATAATTGAGGGTATGTTGGTGTCTCACGTACACGACTCCAGTTATTTTCCACTCGTGACGCGAGTTGCTATGTGCATTTCTTTGTTCGCCCTACTCGGATTCGAAATTAACAGTAAGGGGTGGAAGCTTATATATAGGCCACGCACCCTTCATTCGGTCTCTTTGCCGCCTCAACTTCTACTTGTTAACAACTTGACGTGTTGTTTTTAATAGGTACTAAATACCTAAGTTTATTATATTCGGTGCATTTCCCCAAATCGGGTAAGTTCAGTGCAACGAACTAATTATCTATCCTATTTCTATTTTGCTGTGTACTGTGTTTGTGTTTTATACTTATTGTGTTCTTCTAGATTCTTCTAAATTGTTCTTTTAACCTTTTTATTTCAAATAACCGACCGTTACTTCATAACGGTCGTTAGTAACTATTAATTGTTCTTTTGATTTAGCTTCTTTCTTGTTTTAAATTGTAACTCTGTTCCGGTGATTCTTGCCACCGCCAATAATTAAACCTTGCACTATTCCCTCGGGGCTTCACCCCTTAACGGCGGCTGGCATGAACTATCCCAATGCTGGACACCAGGCTCACACAGCCAATGCTTGGGTTTTCCAGGGTCCACGGCTTGGAGCAATCCACGGCTTGGAGCATTCCACCGCTGGGAGTAATCCACGGCTTGGAGCATTCCACCGCTAGGAGCATATCACGGCTTGGAGCATTTCACCGCACCGCTAGGAGCACTACCGCTTGGACAACACTACTCGCTCGTGGGATCGGGCTCTAAACCCTGTCCACCTCTCTTCTTGGCCGGAGCGGCCTCTAACCACGGTGACCAGGATCGTCGAGTGGGTTCCGGTGCTACACACCGGGTGCTGCCCCCGACGCCAGGATCCTGTCACCGCACACCGTCGGGCTGCCGTCGGTTTCTTCACCGCCGCTCCACGTCACCTACTGCGAGGGAAGTGCTAGTTCGCTTCGCAGAACCAGACCACACCCTACGAACCCACCTACCCTGTTCTGTTCACTCTACCGGCGTTCTTTTAATAAACTATTTAAACTTCTCCTGAGTTTTTACTTGCCACCCGGTAGGACGTGACAGTGGCGCCCTTTACGTGGTCTTAGTCTGGTTCTGTGTAGTGTTTAATTTTTTGTGTGTGTGCTTAATTTGTGTTTTTTTGTGTTTTTTTTGTGTTTTTGTTTTTGCAATCCTCAGCAAGCTTTTTATACCCGTGTGGTGTCTGGGTCTGGAATTATGCCACCCTCTTTCTATCCGAGGTGTCGTAAAAGGCGACTAAGGAATTTTTGGGGCCGTTTCTTCTAAACGGTCCACGCTAAGCTCACATCACAACACCCGGTGTGAGCAGACGCGCCGCCTTCTGCGGAACCTTTTACTTTGGGTGTCGCCTTCTGCGCACTATTACTACCTACCTAACGTTTTTTTTTCCCTTCTGGTTTTTTTTGCTTACTTACTTGCTGCGGGTTGCAATAATAAATACTATTTCTACTTAATCGTCATATTTTGTAATGGAACAGAGAGTAGTTTCTTTGTTCTAATTGGTTCGTTGCACTACCCACTTACATTTTTATTTTTTTATATCTACCTTTATTCTTTAAAATCATGATGGAAGTATATTTTTTTGTCTTTGCAAAAGGATGAGCTCACCTGTTAGGTGGCCATCTACGGTTCTACGCCGGCTGTTACTGTTTCATATTGTCAATTTTTTTTTATATACTAAAAGACATCAACTTTTAATGTCATATTAAATACATCACTGATATCAGGTGTTGACTTACGGTGCATTTTTAAAATTTATCCTAAATACCTCTAAAGTATTAGGACAAATGAATGTGCCAGTAAGCACGCAGAGTCACAGATTCCGGAAGTTTACTACATTATTATATTCTACAATTATTTCTGTGCTGGCAGAAATATTTATCTCTTTCCGGAATATTTTTTCTAAATGATTTTGATTTAATTTGCATATTTACACCACCTAGTTGTTAAACTTAAAAATACTCTTTACTAGTCGAACTACAAAGCCTTTCACTCAAGCGGTTGGTAACTTGAAAAATAAGCCCTACCTTGACCACTACTTAAGATTGCAGCTATGCTTTCTTCATCTAACATACGTGCCCCGAGCGGATAGTGACTCGTTAAATAAGCCCTTGCCCTTCATGTATTGTTAGGTGATCTATATATAGGACGGGTGGTGATCCTATGACGATGTTTTGAGGAAAGTTTAACAGTTTTTTCCTCCAGTTCCATCTAGCCATTTTATTTTTACGTCAGGGTCAACTAAATTGCCTAAATAGTTAACTCACTTTGAAAGGTAAGTCTGTAAGTAATTTGTATGCGTGAGGTATGAAAGAAGTCTAAATGTGTAGGCGTAAAAGTTTTTCTTAGGCGGATTTTTCTCTTAGGATCAAAATCCTTACTGGAGAAGGGGGGGTACTGTAACAATGCAGTTGTTACGCTCCTTACCTGTGTGCATTTTATTGACAAACTAGCCTTAATATCACTTCATTTTCACTTAAATTCACTATAATACTGCAGATCTTATATTTGTTGTTTACTAACAACTGATAACTGTCAAACAGACAGCCATAGATTAACCAAGAGGTGGTCATAAATCGACGTTTGTCATATGTTAGCGGCAGTAAGCCGACAGATGGCGTTACTAGTCATTCTTTATTAACTTCACTAATATTTAAATCTTTTATTAATTAACAGTCAACCTTAATGTAAATAATCTTCTAATAATTAATTCATTGTAATTATAAATAAGTATCGTATTTTATTATTTTCATACAGCGCATGAGGAAATAATTGAGGGTATGTTGGTGTCTCACGTACACGACTCCAGTTATTTTCCACTCGTGACGCGAGTTGCTATGTGCATTTCTTTGTTCGCCCTACTCGGATTCGAAATTAACAGTAAGGGGTGGAAGCTTATATATAGGCCACGCACCCTTCATTCGGTCTCTTTGCCGCCTCAACTTCTACTTGTTAACAACTTGACGTGTTGTTTTTAATAGGTACTAAATACCTAAGTTTATTATATTCGGTGCATTTCCCCAAATCGGGTAAGTTCAGTGCAACGAACTAATTATCTATCCTATTTCTATTTTGCTGTGTACTGTGTTTGTGTTTTATACTTATTGTGTTCTTCTAGATTCTTCTAAATTGTTCTTTTAACCTTTTTATTTCAAATAACCGACCGTTACTTCATAACGGTCGTTAGTAACTATTAATTGTTCTTTTGATTTAGCTTCTTTCTTGTTTTAAATTGTAACTCTGTTCCGGTAGTTCTTGCCACCGCCAATAATTAAACCTTGCACTATTCCCTCGGGGCTTCACCCCTTAACGGCGGCTGGCATGAACTATCCCAATGCTGGACACCAGGCTCACACAGCCAATGCTTGGGTTTTCCAGGGTCCACGGCTTGGAGCAATCCACGGCTTGGAGCATTCCACCGCTGGGAGTAATCCACGGCTTGGAGCATTCCACCGCTAGGAGCATATCACGGCTTGGAGCATTTCACCGCACCGCTAGGAGCACTACCGCTTGGACAACACTACTCGCTCGTGGGATCGGGCTCTAAACCCTGTCCACCTCTCTTCTTGGCCGGAGCGGCCTCTAACCACGGTGACCAGGATCGTCGAGTGGGTTCCGGTGCTACACACCGGGTGCTGCCCCCGACGCCAGGATCCTGTCACCGCACACCGTCGGGCTGCCGTCGGTTTCTTCACCGCCGCTCCACGTCACCTACTGCGAGGGAAGTGCTAGTTCGCTTCGCAGAACCAGACCACACCCTACGAACCCACCTACCCTGTTCTGTTCACTCTACCGGCGTTCTTTTAATAAACTATTTAAACTTCTCCTGAGTTTTTACTTGCCACCCGGTAGGACGTGACAAAGGATTATAGTAAAGAAATGAGAGTGTAGATTGCAAATTTCCATCTCAATATTAACAAGAAACCTACAGAGTTAAGCCGTGGGATAAAATAACTCGGTGGCGTCTTTAATCAAAGTCAGGATTGGAAGTGCAGCGAGCAGCGAGCAGCAAAATAGGAGGCGCCCTGCATGCACAAGCGATGCAAATGCACAAGATTATAGCGCCCTGTGATCCGTGAAATGCTATATTTTTGTAGAAGGGTAGGAGTACCGGTTTTGGCCATCTTTACACCGTTTTTTTGCCACTCTAAATATAAACTAATACCTATCTAAAGCATTATGAAATTACAAACATATTTTTATATTTTATCCTTGTTGACGAGTTGTTCCTTGTTAAAAACTAAGATTCAAAATTGGTTCTGTATGAGGAAAAATGTTTTCTATTAGTATACCCGGAACCGAATTTTGAAATAGGGTTTTGTTTCTCGAAATGAAAAAACCGGGTTAGACACAAAGAAACAGTTCTTTCTTGCAGAAAATTAAATATTATCATTAGGTATCCTGGTTTCTGAAAAAGAAACCTATTATTTGATCGGATTAGTATTCGTTTCGTTTTTTAACCAATCGCGTCACTGGTAGATCACGTGACTTTTCGTATCACGTCATCTACCAGTGACTCGATTGGTTTAAAAATGAAACGAATAGAAACGCTAGTTAGCGTAATGCAGGCAGGGTCCTCAGTTTCATTATTAAAAAGTAGGAAGGTACAAATATGTATAGTACGTATATCGCATTAGGGCCGTTTTCAAAAACATTGTACATAGTTAAGGACAGTTAACGCTTTCGGATAATATGTTATTTTTCTACAGAATAACTAAATTATATTCTTTGCATTCTGTACTATAAATCATAAAACTGCAAACGAACTGAAGCGCGTTTATAACATATTGCGCCAGACTTTCCAAACGCGCCATTGTTTTTCAAAAGTTTTTCAACTTTGATTTGCGATCTCCCTCGAACTATTTAGGTATGCACCCGCGTAAGAAAGCCAGAGATCGTTTTTATCAATCTCCCTTGACAACTTAATGGATTATAGAAATCTTTAGGGGAGGCAGTGTCTTAAGAAAAAATCGCGGGGCGCTTCCAAAGGCATGTATTATCAAGTTACCCATTAAGATTCGATATTGCACAGAGATAAGGTTTCAAAGATAAATTCACTTCTACTTGGTAAAGAAGTATTTTATGTTAGGATTTGAAAGTAAGATGTTAAAACGAGTTCACATTTAAGTTAAAACTTGCTATAAGTACGAATAAATAAATTAAGATTAGTCTTCGGAGATTATAAAATTCATGATTGAATGATTTTTGAAAGCTTACGTGCCAGAATAAAAGTCTTTGTTACAAAAAGAAACGAAAATCATTATTAAAACGTAGTGAAGATATTGACACCATCGTTAATAACCAATTGAGTGCGTACAAACTGCATGCATACAGTACAAAGTTACATTAATATAACAAGTAATCAGAAATTCTTATAAATTATTTTTACTACGAAACCTTTACCCTATTTTTTTAGAAGGTATAGAATTAAATAAGATACTAGGATGATAAAAACATGTCACTCTTAAATACAGCTATACTAAAAGTCTGAGTATTAAATGTCTACATTACCTTAATTAATTAAACATTTAACAACTAAACAAGCATTTAAAATTGTACAAGACATAATAATATTTAGTCTTAACTATCAGCACTGTTCATATAAATCCTAGCTGGCGCCACATCGTCGCAACCGCATCCCGGGATACGGGATGTTCCCGAGATTCCCGGCCCGGGATTTATAGGGAGTCCCGGGTAAAAGCGTGGGCGGGACCGATCGGGCTCGTGCCAAAAACTAACGGGAACTGTTCCTTAATCGATAAAGGGATGCATTTCTCTAATTAAATTCTTAAAAATTGTATTATAAAAATTTGTGCCGATTTTAAGCGTCTGATCTATTTATTTTTAATTTCTTACTCAAACAGAGTGTAAGTATAACATGTGTAGGTATCTGTTTATCTGTCTGTGGTGTCGTAGCTCCCAAATAGATAGACCGATGCGAACGCTGTTTTTTTTTAAATAGTAATCTGTTATTGCTGGCTTTGTTAGCTTTGGTGAAAAATCGATTGGGCTGTTTAAGAGAGAAAGTGGGCAGTCGCCAGTATAAGTAAATGTATCCTACTGTGAAAATATTTGGATGTTAGCCCACTCATATAGGATGAACGGATTCAGATAAAATTTGGCACAAATGCTAACTTAGCCATTCGAATGGCAAGAAGATTCATTATAATATGTGACAGTTGCATAAAATAAAACTGTTTAACTGTACAAAAAACTCAGTTTGAAACTCCTGAGCCTTCATAAAACCTCTTCCCAGTTTTTATAAAAAAGCTAAAGAACTGTTTATTATGTATGAGTCCTGTCATGTTGTATGAAATTCAAATGAGCACAAATATTTTTTTATGCGTTTGATGTGAACCCTCTAAAATGGGTTACGTTGGGCATAAAACTTCACCGCTACGCATTTATTCAGGCCTTTGACAAAACAAAAACATGATCTTATCCTTCTAATGTTGTTTTCATAAACGTTCTTGCGAACAAAAGTATTGATATTTACCGATTTTCACTTGTTTTTTAAAAATACAAGTAGAACATATACTAAAATTTAATATTTCACAAGATACAGCTGAACAAAGGAAGTTTTAGTCTAATATTTAAGGGACTACCTTTCACCTCGAGTCCCTCGAGTCCCAAATGAAATTAGGCTTGTTGCATAATAAATATATCTTTATCTTTCAGATATTTATTTAATTTTCTGTAAATTATGTTTTTTACTATAAGTATTCAAATATATAAGTAAAATAACATTACTAATACACAAAATAAACATTTGAAAAACCTAACCTACGAGTGATCTTTAACCCTTTATAGGGCAGATTACAATAAGCTGAAATTGAACTTTACTATCTACATTTTATGCTACTATTTTAATTGTATTTTCCTGAAATATAACATCATCTATTATTACTATTTAGAGACTTGCGATTCCATGACTGTATTCCATTTTGGTCTAGTATTTTTACTTTAACGGGGCCTTAGTAAGAAAAAATGAGTGGAAGGGGCCGCCCTAGGCGTACTTTTTCGAATCAAATCGGAGAAATACTGGAAAAGGGCCGAATTTTAAGTACCCGAAACCGACGTGCGTGCATGACTCGATGTATGAATGTGGCAGAAGCGAAAGAGATTTGTCAAGATCGTAGCAGGTGGAAAGAAGTAGTCTCTGCCTACCCCTCTGGGAAACAGGCGTGATTTAATGTATGTATGTATGTATGTATATATGTATGTAGTTAGGGTTAATGCATATGTCCAAGAGTCTCCATCTTAGTTACTTGCCATCAGGTGATCAGTGTGTCCGTTTTCCTTTTCCACACCAGGCCTCACTTGACTCCTTGTTACTTTTCTAACGAACTTCGCGACTAACTGCCTCAACTCTTTCCAACTTTTATTCCTTTGGAGTACACAGGAACTAGGATGAAGTTTAATAAGAAGTGTAAGTGTTGTTAGCGACTATGAACTAAGTGTTCGGAACTAGATAAGTAGATAGTAATAAAAAAACCGGTCAAGTGTGAGTCAGACTGACGTACCAAGGGTTCCGTACAGTTATCATATTTCGATTGGAGTAATGTATTTTTTTAATTAGAAAATCAGTTTAACACATACTCTGAAAAACCAGAAAAAACCGCTATCTCTTACGGTTCAAAAGATACAGCTCTTTAAAGTAAAGACAAACGGACAGCGTAGGCTTAATAATCCCATTTGACAATCTTCAGGTACAGAACCCTTTAAAAACTATTGCTCTAATTTGTCTTAAGGCTCGACCACACCGAAGATTTAAATAAGCCACAACGTTTACGCAATGACGCGTCCGCTGATCCCGTGTTTTTACTCGTCTTTCGCGGAGCGGTGCGGTCTCGTGCAAAAGAACGTCATGACGTAATTATGACGCAGCTCAATTTACGCAGTTTCAGTATATTTTAGGCTTCAATGTGGTAGGTCTTTTCTTGTCATTTAAATCTTCTTGTTCTACAGAATAAATAGTAATTTTGAACATGCTTCAACAAAGGCGCTTTATTCGTTTTTAAAGTAACGTGATTGCAAAAAAGTTTTCAATACTTATCAAGATATGTATTGGGCTTTTGGACATCTTGCATACTTTTACAGCATTTAAAAAACCAAATTAAACTAAATCATTGAAAACTTCACAAAGTTTAGAGTTCTTGCAATAAAAACTCAACTCAATAACAATTAAAAGTAGGTCCATAATAATATCAATGAGCACGAAAACTTCTTCTCATTAACCTAAAGACATTTTAACCATTACATCTATAATTTTCTATAATCTCCGCCCAATAACAGATATAAAACTTGAACTCCATCCATTGCACCGATTCAATGACTATTGGGCAAAGTTGCCGAGTCGATATTAACATAAAACATCAAAACTCGCATTAAAGTGTCCAAATTCCCCCAAATTTCCCCGGATTCCCCCGAGCCCCCCTAATATTCCCCCCGGACTGTGCTCGGTGAGCCGCGCGGACAGTCTCTTGCCAACCTTGTTATGTGGTGCAGGACACAGGCTGAAGCGTTTATGCAGCCAGTTAATCAAGGTATAGCGGTAATTAAGAGTAAGGCACCGGGCGGCTAGCAGTAAAAATAGATAGTATCATTTAGCGGCCTGCACACGTAAAGTTTGGACTGTGGGAAACGCCACGCGCCGTTCCAATCTTCGTTCTGAACCGTACGTCTAAATGCAACTATAATAGTAAAATAGTAAAAAAATGTACGGTTCGGAACGAAGATTGGAACGGCGCGTGGCGTTTCCCGCGGTCCGAACTTTACGTGTTAGTGGCCCCATACACGGTACGATCCGTCAGTTCAGACTGAAATCGAGCAATGGATTGTACGTGTGTGGCAATATCGCATCAAAAATTCAATAGAAATATGAATCGTCATTTCAGATCGATCGCCTCGACGGATCGTTCCGTATATGGGGGCCTTAAAGCCCGCTATTGTATGAAGTACCCACGTGTTGCCGTCATAGACAAAACTTTTGCTTATAATTTAATGCTGGATAATTGACGAATCTTTTTTCCTACCATAGTTTTTGTGACATGCTAGCCTAAATACATTTTACAAATTGAACGTTTGACTCATACTAATTTTACCCGTGGTTTTATTAGTACACCTGAAAAATGAAGACGACTAAAACACATTTTGATGTCGTTAAAATCTTCTTAACATTAAAAAATTAAGTGTATAAAAAGTTTACATTTAATAATACTTACCTTAAACAATTTTCTGACAAGTGAGTACTTTAATAAATAGCAACCTAAGTTAGGAAAGTTACGCTCAGCACTGCATTTTTTTTTCAAAATATTCTTATTGAGTGGTACATTATAAAATAATTGTTAAAAATCAACTTGCAACAAGTAAATCATAACAAACATAATAGCGGTCTGCACACGTAAAGTTCGGATCGCGGGAAACGACACGCGCCGTTCCAATCTTCGTTCCGAACCGTACGTGTAAATGCAACTGTAATAGTAAAATAGTAAAAAAATTACGCGTGGCGTTTCCCGCGGTCCGAACTTTAAGTGTAAAGCCCGCTAATACATCTTATGCAGTGGTCGCTGGTCGCGTCTAACTTGCCCCACGTATCTTTTATTCAACTACATCGAAATACTTGAACAATAAAATAATTATCATTTATCGCATAGAAGTTATGTAGTGGAAGGGATTTGGGGGAAAAAGCGGTGAAATTAAGAAATATTATCGCGAGACGTCATAAATTAAGGTGCGTTCTAATCTGTGGCAAGGGATATCAAAACTTTATTTTATTCTACCTCTTGTAATAGGCTATCACAGAAAAGGCATTTTTGTCGTGTTTTTTAATTAATTATTTATAAACATTTTTTTAAAGCACATAAAAAAAATTAAATAAGTCAATAAATATATATTTTTTGTGGCTCTTGCAGTAGAGACAATGAGACCTTGGTCAGCTGATATGAAAAGCTTTATTAAGGCCCTGTCATCCCGGCTCATAGACACCTCCGGAGATCCTAGTGCTGGTGCTTACTCGTACCTCTCACAAAAAATTGGACTAGCTATCCAGAGAGGTAATGCAGCCAGTGGTGTCATAGGGACCATGCCGCGAGCGGACCTGCTAGAGGGGGTGTTCTTTTTATAGTGGTGATTATTATTTACGTCTTTAATATTTGAGTAGCTTAGTTTTATTTTAATTTAAATAAGTTTAGTTTTAACTTTTAATTGTATTAATTTAATATGGTTAAAGAATATACCTAATGAAAGTAAATAAAAATAATAAATCCTATTACAATTGATTCCTTGTAAAACATTGGCAATAAAGCTAATTGGCTAATCGAATTTGGCTAAAGATTTTTTAATGACTGAAAAGTGGAACTACACTTGACTAAAATGTATTAATTCAATTCTGCAGTAATATGCGTAGTAAAAAGGTAGTGTCGCGTGTATTCGTGGATTGATAACACTATTGTACTAGAATATATCAGTCAATTTACTGTAAGCCGTATTCAATTATTTTATTTATTAAATCATTATTGTATGAAAAGAAGTAAGTACCTACAAATGTTTTAATGCCATTAAGCATTCTCTACCAGACGATTCAATAATCAATCGGGAAAATACACAGTTGTTATGTACCTTTACCTAATCATATTCCAGTATTTAATAAAGTTTTGTTATTAACTGCAAGAAACTTATTACAGGTAGGTAAAGTTTGTAATAATAGTTTATGAACTTATAAAGACACTTAAATATTTATCTATTTTCCATTAAAAAGTTTATTTTAACTGTAGGTAATATTATCACAGTTTACGATCCATACAATCCTTTTTTTTACACTTTAAAAAGGCAACGCTGTTTGAGCACACGTATCTATCCGCTGCATTTGTCAACCATTTTCGCTAAAAAAAACATTTTTTACTACGGAAAATTACCATGGACAGGTAAAATTATCACAGTTATGCATACAATCCGCATTTTTTCAGCCTGTACTTTAAAAAGGCAACGCTGTTCGAGCACCCGTATCCGCCGACGTCTGTCATTGCACAATCACCGGCTGACAATTTGCCGCTCTTTCCGCACGTCAAGCGGACGTCGCGTCGTGGCCTTTGTCTGCGGTGCCTTTCACTAGCGTTTAAAAGGATTGCTAGGATAAGTATATTTAGTTCTTTGAATGAAGAAAGAAAATAAATACTAACTAAATATTATATAAACGAGTAAAATAGTGATACGAGTAAAATAGTGATAACAAAAAAAAAACTCTTGTAACCATTGTACCTAATATAAACATGCTATAATGCGGTCTGGACAAGGGAAATGGAAAACCGTTCTGGATGGAGAAAAATTGGAGAGGCGTATGCCCAACGGTGGGCGAATACACGCTGATGAAGAAGAGAAGAAGAATGCGGTTTATAGTGCGGTAGTAGTAAAAATGCTTGCAGTTATCGGTCAGGTAAGCTACCGATTAATAAAGGTACCGATTAGTCTGTCATGAAGAGCCATTGCTGTTTAGGTCATGTTATCTACAAGCTATTTTAGATAATTTTACTGAGGTGAGGAATCGCTATTTAGCGGTAAGACTGCCTATAGTATACCTATAGTTGAAATGTACTGTTCCGTGTTTTATTTTTCTGGTGTTCAATAAAGAGTATTTGTATTGTATTGTATTGTAAAGTTAAATTTGTGATTACCACAAAATGTTAATTCTTGAAATATAATGTCGCAGAAATTAAGCGTACATCGATGTTTTAAGACTAAGCCATTTTTCTTACAAAATGTATGGTTTGTTCCACTCTCATTTCTTCAGAAAGTTTGCAAAAAACTCAACACTCCATCCTCATAAAATATCCATGGCTCCCGTTTCCTAGGGGCGCACTGAATCGTAAAGTTCCGAAAGATTCGCCACGCCGTAGCTAGATGAGCGAGTCGTTATAATGTTCTAGTCCGTTACGTTTGAATATTTCTGTTCTATGAATGCGTTCTATTGTATCTGTGGAACAATGAGATAGACTTCCAACTTTTTAATTCGAGGGGTTGTAAGTTAGCCAAATCCTAATAAGGTTTTTTTTATAAGTTTTGCGGTTGTCGTTAAATCGTTGTGGTTGAGGCTACACTACTTTATTTCAAGTATTTCCAAAAACTTATTATTTCCAGGCCCTGTCATTCCGGCTCATAGACACCTCCGAAGATCCTAGAGCTGGTGCTTACCTCTCCCAAAGGATTGGGCTAGCTATCCAGAGAGGTAATGCAGCCAGTATCATAGGGACCATGCCGCGAGCGGACCTGCTAGATGGGTGTTCTTTTTATAGTGGTGATTATTATTTACATGTTTAATATTTGAGTAGCTTAGTTTAATTTTAATTTTTATAAGTTTAATTTTAACGTTTAATTGTATTAATTTAATTATTTTATATATATATTCAGGTTTTTTAAGTACCGACTCTTCATACAACCACAAACATAGACAACTTTTTTAAAGTAGTCCATAATGCAACCTTTAAATTTTCGCCCCCCCCGGAAATCGGTTCCACTATCAGTACTATTACTCATGCAAATGTCACTCAGTATTGCGTCTCAAACTGACAGTTGCTTTAGCGAACGTTTGATGCAAGAGGGAGCCGAGTAACAACCCGTGTTGGGACGCTCGCTGGTCTCTGATGGAACGTCAATTTGTAAAACGACGTAAATACAAGGGAATTCTTAGTTTATATGTTGTTTTAGAATAAGTAAGCGGAAGCCTCTAGAGCAATGGTATATTAAAATGGCGTATGTGTATGTGTGTTATGGCGGTACAGACTTCCCTTTGGAAATGAGTAAATTAGATAATGCATCACCAATAGCCAATATTGATCGAAGTTAAAATGCATGTTGCGCTTGCGAATTAAAAAGTCGTCTAGTTTTTTTAATATTTTTGTAGGTAACACCAGCATAAAGCATAAGCAGTACACGATTAACTAGAAGAAATCCTTTAAACTTTAAAGTTAAAAGGAACAAGTTCGTCTTCGTAGCCATTTTATATTGCTTTGTTTTCTTTTGTGAAATAAAGTATTTAAATACTAATATTACGTTATTTAAAACATAAAAACGAAATTTTTAACAACAGCCTATAACCGTATTCTGTGGGTAGAAAAGTCGCCCTTCTTGCTACCTACACTTTTTACTTTTCCAAAAAAAAACGTAAAACTGCAAAGCACTTCGTTAGATTACCGGGGAAATGTATAACCGACTTTCTTTATAAAAGTAAAGTTTTCGGCACCCACTAAGCGTGTTGTTAAGAGGTTTTTAAATTTATTCACCCTTCGATTTGGGAAAATTCTCGAAAGTTTGAGGAAATTCAGGCGATTAAAGCGGCTGAGGCAGTAAGGGTTACATTTGCATAACAGCCTTTGTATCGTCTGGTTTATACAGGTTATTGATGGTCAAGAATAAATGGGGCTCCTGTGATTTTTTATTCCCAGGATATACAGATGACAGGTGCGAAAAAATCCCAGTAACTGCCACTTTATTACCATTGGTTGCTGAGGTTTTTATCTTGGGTAGAGTCGGAAATAAAGGCCGGGTCAGGGTGTTTTTCTTCGGGTGTAAACCAAAATATCTCATCATAAATAAAAACAAGCGTAAAGTTTTTTTTTGGAATAATGTATCATGTCATCAGATCAAAACATTTTTGTTTCGGTTATCTATCTAGGTACTCTGTTTTTTTCTAACTAATAACTAACTCCAGTCCGATATTTTTAAGCCGTTTGAAAGAAAAAGAGTCTTGACAGACTGACAGAGAGACAGACGGACGGACGGACAGACCGATGGACAACGAAATCATCTTATAAGCGTTATGTTTTTCAGCATTTGCTACGAAACCTTTAAAATAATCCGTCATCACAACATTGTTCTTCTTTTAGGTTAGTTAACGCATTCACTGCCAGGGGGCGTGGCCTAGGAACAAACTTATATGACAGTGAACGCATATATGCGTCGGTGGCAGTGAATGCGTTAATGAACCCGATTTCCATCATGACCTCATTATCTATGTTTATCATTCACATTTCATTACCGTTGCCGTCACCCCGCCACCTCGCATCGCTCACGGCTCGGCGGGCCGACGACGGCACCGACGGAGGTATTACTGCCATCTATACCTCGCCTTTCAGTTCGCCAACGATTTATTAACCAGCGAGATTGTCCCGCACGCATAAGGCCAAGTTACCACTTTGGCCGAGCTGCTTTTGATAAGAGATGCCATTAAAAAAATACGTTCTTAAATCCTATAGTTTTCGGATCCAGAAATCAGTATGGCAAAATGCCTTGACAGGACAAGTTAAGCTCCTCGGGTAATACTTTAATATAGGTTTTAAAGTATTACCCGAGGAACTTAACTTGTCTCTACTTTATTTTGACTTTATTGGTAAATGTAAATTTGAGATATTTTGTAACTTTGAACTATCAAGTGCAAAAACCGTATCGTTTGCGGATGACACGGCAATCATGGTAGGGGGAAAATACTGAGGGCTTATTGTCTAACGCACTCGCAATCACGATCGTTTTCATTTTGAAAATCGAAGGCTTGTCTGCATATAAAATGAAAAAAATTGCTCCACTTTGAAGCCGGTTGCGATTGCGAGTGCGTTAGACAATAAGCCCTCTGGTCGGAGGTTCAAAGTTTCGCAGAATTAAACATAAGATTAGTAGTTGAATGGCTTGATGATACCTGCAATTATTTAAAAATATTTCATCCAAACCTGTAATTTAGCTTACGGGTCAGGTTAGGCTGGCCGGTTATTCGCCGACGAGCTCACATGAGAGTTATTCAAGAAAATAACCCAAGAAACAATGCACACATTACCCAAACGCACACGTTAAAAGCACAATTTGTTACGTCTTTGTTCCGCGGAAATGATGCTGTTTGTCTTCGAGTAGGGGTAATGTTTTGTGTATTCGATTGTGTATCTACAATAAACACAAGCAAAAATAACGGATCAACTTTGTGAAAAAAAACAGAAACGCAAGACCACGTATTTTTGCCTGTAAAGAAGGATTCAAACAGAAAACAAGGTACAGTGTTGTTGCAATAAACGTTGAGTAACGGTGATATAGCTATACAATGTTTTGTCCTTATCTGTCAAATCCAAATGTAACAATGACAGATAAGGACAAAACATTGTATCTATACCACCGTTACTCAACGTTTATTAGTAAGGGGGCTAATGTACTAATCAATAAAATCGGCAAAGATATTTCTGATAATAACTGTACCTCGTTTTTCTACCATTTTTTTTAAATTTATTTATAACTTGTTAATAAAATCTTTAAAAAACTATATTTATTAAGTGAATTTAATCGTTATAATGGGACCAAGTCGAACTTCAAAAGTTGGTAGTGTTAGCGTTTATACAGTACTTATATCTATTGTGTCTAGCCATTTCTGTTGATTCATACTTTTAACTTTATATCATCTCATGGCATAGGTAATCTTAAATGAAATAGTTCTGGGTAAAAGCAATCATTATCATCATTCGCATACTGTTACTAATTATTATTGCCCCTGTGTAATCGTACATTTCTTGCATTTTCAGCAATAATGTATCTATTATCCACAGATATTAGGTTATTTATTACATGGATTAGACATTAATTACATCAGTTTTTAATTTATAATTGTATCACAATAATGTTGGGATATTTTTGACCCTTTCACATTTTTTATGTGTGCATGTTTTCTTTGCCTAGTAACCATATCAGGAGCCTAAACCGGGATCCACGATGCACATGCTTGGTGTAGGCCGCAAAGACTGCAAGATGCAACAATATGTTAGAGTGAGCACGATGTATTTCCATCTCACTCTAACGTATAGTCGCGTCCTGCAGTGTTTGCAGCAAACGTCAAGCATGTGAATAAAGTCGAGCCGTTTTAAAAGGCTTGATTGACAGCTGTCGACTTAGTGCAAAATACAGTACAATAGGTAGCTTTTAAAAGATGCTTCGGGTTTGTACTTGTCTCTCACTAGCTCTCATACGCTCTTTTTAAGAGCGAGTGAGAGAGAAGTACAAATTCGAAGCACCTAAGTGCTTACAGGCAGTATGTGTTTGAGGCATGAGGTTATATTTTGTACTGCGTTGATAGCTATCAAATCAGAAAGGCGCGACTATAGTACTGTTTTCAGCTTTGAAACTAATTTGTGTGAGATTGTCTCCTAAAATTTATTTTATTTTATTTAAAAAGGAAATTCCCTGGCATTTTTTGCTAATTCGATTTCAAATGGCTCTTTTAAACAGTTCGCTGTCATTTTCAATTTTCTTATTTTTTTTAAATAAATTTAAGTGAAATTCCCAAATTAAAACTACTAACTAGAGTGTTATATAAAGTATGAAAAATGAAATAGAGGGTAATTGCGCCGAGTAGATTGGATTTATGCAGCTCTATTTTTAACATCAATTTTCAGCCAATCAAAACCAGTGATAAGTTCAAATGTCTCTATGCATCGAGCATTCCAATTTGCCATTTCACAGTTGCGAAGTTATTCCACGGTTGGCCGATCAAACAGACAGCGGCTCTAAAAATCAGGGCTTTTAAACCACAGCTGAACAAGCGGGTGCTCCAGGAGACAGATTAGAGGGCTCGTGAGGCGAGTGCCCTCCAATTAGGAGGCGCCCTTGCTCTCCTGGACTCAGACAAATGAGAGAATGTTTAAAAGAATGTATGTGGTGTTTGAGGTTCAAATGTGTCTAGTTTCTTATTGAGTAATTAGCTTCTGAACTTGTGTATCTTACGTTAGTAGTTGGGAAATGGTAAATGAAGGGTACACAGAAAGAATACGTGCTCTTTTTTGAAAATGAGATTTTAATCTGCAAATTTAGAGCTCACAATGACTAAATACAATAAGTAAGAAAATTCTTTCTTTCTTAATTATACATTAATAATCTCATTTAAAAAAGTTTTTACTTGTAAATAGTATATCAAATTTAATGGTTCCTAACTTTCGAATCGCGATAATTCAAAAAGTTACCACGATGACTAGACAATAGACATGTTCTTTCTGTGTACCCTTTAAATGTTATTTGTTTATTGTAATGTCAAAAATTTGTATAATGCTGACACTGATGATATAAAATATTGATTTTAATTTTACTTGTAAATAGTATATCAAATTTCATGGTTCCTAACTTTTGAATCGCGATTATTCAAATAGTTACCACGGTGACTAGACAATAGACATGTTCTTTCTGTGTACCTTTTAAATGTTATTTGTTTATTGTAATGGCAAAAATTTGTACGATGCTTACACTGATGATATTACACTGCTGATGAAATTAGAATCAATATAAAATATTGGATCAGGAATCCTATGCACTAGTGAACATCTTTTATCTGATAATAATATTTCAAGTACAGAAGGCAAACTTCCTTACAAAACAGCATTTTGGTCGGTTAACCATTTGCATTTTGCATTCATTTGCACACTGCTCAGTCCATACAAGTCACACCTAGTGATGCATGCCAATGCACATGTAGCGCCGCTTCTAAAGTGTACAGTGCACCCGTCTTAGCAAAAAAACGCTTCAAACAAAATAGATCTTCATATTGAATCCACTGCAAAAGAAGATAACACTCACAAAGTATTCAATACAATTTCCTTTCAACAAGTAACAATAATCTTTGATCCAACTCGACAGGAAATCCGGTCGTCCCATTAGAGCAAAGGCTTTATTCAATTCAACCTCTAATTAAAAATACCACATAATGAAGCATTTGGTTGTACCAAGGTGTAAATGTATGGGGTTTTAACCGTACTTGGGTGTAATAAAAGTCTCCCTCTTGTACCATTATAAGGTAATTAGTTATTATTTTCCAGTTGTTAAGGTTTGGTTTGTGTTCTGGAATGAGTAATGTCTTGTAGTTTTTTTATACCTTATGAACAAGCTTCGTTGCTCTGTAAGTCAAAGTATATTATATACTAGCTCCTGCCCGCGACTTCGTCCACATAGATTTCGATTTACGTTATTCCCCCAGAAACTTTTAAAATTCTCAGGATGAAAAGTAGCCTTTGTGACATTCCAGGGTATAAGCTATCTCCTCTCCAAATTTCATCTAATTCCGTCCAGCCGTTGCAGCGTGAAGTAGTAACAAACTTACACACACACATACACACACACACACACACACACACACACACACACACACACTTTCGCACTTATAATATTAGTGGGATTAATCAACAATTACAACTGTCTTTTACACTAAGTAATTTGGAAAGAAAGAAAGAAAGTTAAAATACAGTATAAAAAATAACGAAACTCGGAATAGCCGCAAACGTCATCAATGTATAGCACCGATAATAGTAGTGATTAGTTTTTATCCCGGAGAATTTAAAAGTTCCCGAGGAAACAAAAGCAATAAACGAGTTCGAAGCGAACAAACTAGCGCGCGGGACGTTAGTTATTATATAAAATACCATTGAATCATTTCCAATGGTTTCTCCTGTTCGCTTGTACATTACCTTCCTAGTACTTCCTACCTATCTCCTAGCTTACTCTACCTATTCTTTTAAGGCAAGGAGAAGGGGTAAGTACACTACATACGAAGAGTCATAATTCAGAGTTGATCAAAAGGCCGAATTTTCATAATTCCGAATGATATATTTTGATAGAAGACTTTATTTTGTGATATCGCTTATGAATCAAACCTTACCTAAGCTATGTATAGCAAATTAATTACGCGTTTTATCTATAATAGCTCCAGCACAACATAGCTTTCGGAAAAATGAGAATTGGGACATTTGAATATTCGAAAAAAAAAAACGCTTTATGGTGTTCCCATGGTGTTCACCTGATGGTAAGTGGGATCTGAGACCCATAGGCATTGGCATTATGAAGACTAAAATCACAAGACTGCAATCCTAAGACTGCAAATACCTTCTTTGCCAACCCTGAGGACTAAGGTGGAATGCCTCCTATGCTATAGATTTCACTTCACCATACTTATTTTGTACATCATCTGGACAAAGGCCACAAGCTTTCCGCCAGAATCAATAATGCACAATTTCAATTGTGCCCCTCTTCAGCTGATGTGCAGTTTGAAAGGCTTCACATAACACCTTCATCTTTATTAAGGGGTTTCTTTAATAGAGCGGGACGGATACTACAGCTTTCTTCAACGGTACATATTGTAAACTGTTGCAGTAGTGCAACAGTGTTCCTCTGTTTAACCGTCATCATCCATTACCAGCCTGTCTTGTGTAGATCAGATGTGTCAGTTTGTCCAGATGGACGTACGCCACGATGTTCTCCGTCAGTATCAATAATGCACAATTTCAATTATGCCCCTCTTCAGCTGATGTGCAGTTTGAAAGGCTCCACATAACACCTTCATCTTTATTAAGGGGTTTCTTTAATAGAGCGGGACGGATACTACAGCTTTCTTTTACGGTACGTGTGATGAACTTATGCGGTAAACAGACGCCATATTGAATACTCTTTAAATTCCAGGTACTAAAAGAAACGGACATATGAAACAGCTGTAGCGTTGATCCTTTATTTTCTTACTGTACTTGAGTTTTCGACACATAATTCGGCAATAGTTCTAAAAAACCTTTGGGGTTTTTAATCATAATATGATGTTATGATGATACAGTCCAGGGAAGATAATTTTTGTGCTGGTGGTTTTGTAACCAAATTAAAACAGCGTTGAAAATGTTGGTACCTATTTGAAACCAAAACTTGATTTTCCGCTTCCTCTTTATCATATAGTTTGAAATAATAATATCAAATTTGATCCAATCGTTACGAATTATGTGGGGGTGCCAGTTTAAAATACTGTAGGTCCTGTAACCATTTAGTTATAGGAAGTCCATGTAGCGAATTCCCGCAAAGCAAACATAACCAGACCAGAGGTTCTAGAAAAGATGCATTCGGCGTTCGTTATCGTTATCCAAAATGTATAGGATTGACGTAAGCTGTCAAACGGTCGCGTCGAGCGCCTACGTTAATTCCATACATTTTGTCAGTTTTCGAAAATCGTTTACGTTAGCCTAAGCAACTTGTCTAGCCTCTCTATGAACTGCGATTCGTTTTGTCTGAGTTCTTTGCACGCCCCAAACCTAACTATAAGCTACAAGTACAGACGTTGTGCATAATCATATGACATCGTACTTTATCGCATAAGTTCGTTTTTGTCTTGCCTTCTCAATCAACTTATCGATGGGTACTAAAGCTGACTGAAAAAGCAATATCAATACGGACCTGCCGACCAAAAACGATATCATATGTTTTTTCAGTACCTACATACATATCTGCACCTACATTTTAACAAAACCACCTTCCTCTTCTCTCTTAAACCGATATTCAATATAGTGAAAGGTCGGAGCGTGGTCTCAATTATTAAACAACGAAGCCTTGCCAACCCTGCCTTTAATACTTGAACGCAGTATGTGGGTCAGCAGACGAGGGAACTATCAGCTGTTCCCAGATAGTGGCAGTAATGGTTTAATTGGTTATGAGCCGTCACACCGAGGTTGGGATGCCGTTAGACGCTGAAGGTATGGAAGGGATTGTTTCTATTAAAGATAATGTTTAAATGAATAATCACCTTCCTCAATATTTCGTTCTGTCTAATGGTGGTAAAGCATAGTTTCAGACTACGCCGAGAATCCGGTTGCGCCCTCTTTTCTATTTTTGGGCTATAAAATTGTGTATTCATTTGTACAATTAAAACCATCCTTCGATTTCAAGACAATACTTTAGTTTATTAGAAAACACAATAATAGTAATGAGGGATTAACGGAAATTAAGTCCACCTTGTGGATCTCCTTAGATACATTACTTTTCAAAGATTCAATATGGCTAAGAAATTAGATTTTTGTACGCGTAGCACGGTGACGGAAACGTTCTTGGGTTTTTTAATAGTGAAGCTCCATAGAAACCCATACAAAATATCAAAATGTCTAGATCCTAAATCCAGACTAATAAATTATAGTTAAGTGTGGTAAGAATTAAATCAGAATTATCAATGTTGTCATGATTTGTAATCAAAATCAAATTTCAATCGCTAATATCAACCAAAGGATTAAAATCATTAATAAATTTATAATATTTCTACTCCAAGTAACTTTTAACTCGTTAGCGACCGAATCCCCATAGGATTCATTAAATTACTTTAACCCAAAGAAATCCAGAATTTCTTCAGATGAAAATCCATTTCATATTTTTATGACCTAGTTCAACATTCCATCTTCAGCATGCATAAAATCGCAAACGTGCTCGGTCTCGCGTTCTCTTGAAAATTTTAGAGGTGCAACTGGGATCTTATATTGCCTCACTGAACTTTTCTATGATTGCATCCGAGAGAAAATATGTCACCTGAATTTCAATGACAAACCTTGATCAATAAAAGTTATCGAGAATTTATGGTTATTTTACTTTTAAGTTTTCACTTAGTAATCTTTTTGATAGTTACATTCCAAATGAAAGTAGCGATCAAGCATAAAATCGGTCTGTGTACATGTCGAACTATAGGATCAGTAATAGTGCCTTGGTTTGCGGTGATTGCTTTCCAGTCAGATCAATTTATTTGGCACTTGATCATCGTAATGTATCAAGAATCAATCGATTTTATTTAAATTGGTTGATCCGAACATACATCTCACTCTTTGTATAATACTATTATAGGGTCAGCAACTCGTGATTTCAAACAGTCGTCGAAAAAAAAACTGAAACTATCTTTTACTCCAATTCAAGTATAATGACCTCGAAAACAAGAAAAAACGTCATATTATAGACTTATGCTTGATTTACACTTTGCGAAGTGCAAATGCGAAGTTCATACATTGGTTACTTGCCACTTGACAGCAAATGTATGAACTTCGCACTTCCACTTCGCAAAGTGTAAATCAGGCCATAGAGGTTATATTTATAATGGTAAAGGCAAAATAAAAACACACATTTACTTAATTTTTTATTCCGTTAAAAAAGGAAATTGCTACCTCATTAGGTAAATACAATTAAGTTCGGCACCTATTTAAAAGTTACTTTACCGCCTAGTGATTTCAAACGCTGTTTCAACTCAAAAAAATACTTAATACTATAAATAAAAGCAATTTTAGAGTTAAAATTATTTAATGTTTAAATTTAAATCAGTATTACGCTATTTTTAACGATAAATGAAGCAGCGATTACGTTTTTGCATTAGCATCGAAAACAACTCTGTGAGATACGTCGTACACTGACAAATCATTCTTGTTTTTAAAATATAAGCTAGACATTTCTTTAGGCCGACTTCTACAAGCCCGTAACATTTTTAAATTTTATAAAACTTTTCCTTACTATGAGTATGACTGGCCGATACAACTCATTTAAATATACTCTTCAATAAATTAAACACTACCAATTTATATACAAATTTCAAAAAAAATGTGTGATGAAGTCATCATAACTTTGCTACGTTAACTTCTACTTCTTCTTTCATTGCAATAATATTAACGACATCACAAAACTCATCGTTATTTTAGTGATTCAAAAACCTCTAAATCATACTTATAGTTTTATTTATACAATTGTTAAAACGTGATTCTTCTGTAACTTTAACTTTGCTCGTATAAAATTAGCTTATGTGTCGTGTTCTACTCTCGTCTAATCTACTTCTAATACTAATATCGTCAGCCGAAGCGGGACAGAAAGTGGAATAAACTTCAATTGGGAAAACATCGTCTTTCCACTACAGTGGCGCAGTCGATACGAGACATGTCCCTAAATATCTTGGACAAATTCACCAACATGTTAGAGTCGTTGTTCCGACACATCCACAAGTTCAGTATATTCTCAGTTGGCGAACAAGTGTTTGAGAAATAATAGTAGTACGAAGCTATCCTCAACTTCTCCGCTAAAAGTCTCCAATCGTTCCCTTTCGGAGTTTGAGAATCCAACAGTTTACACAAAATCACACGGTCAGACTTAGTCAGTACATTCATACGATAATTATTGTCCACGTTTAAATTACTTCTGTAGTGATTACCTTTATAAACAAAATCGTATCTGCCCTCTTTTTTAGAAAGAGAAGAATAATTAAAGGGGTTCTCCACAATATGAATATTGTAATCAACACTGGCAGCGCTGAAACGTTTATTGCAATTCAGATTTGAATTAATGTCGTTCGTTTTCAAATTGAAAGTGACTGAATTCGATTGCTTTTGCTTTTGGTACACGGACAAATTCAGTTCAAAACAGCTGATAGCGTCTGTCTGTTGCAATATGAAACTGCACTGCAAAGATCGAACGCTTAAGTTCCACATGTGTGTATACGAGAGCTCCTGATATTTGCCACCTGAAATTACTTTCCATCCGACACCTACATCTCTGAGATTGATGCACAAATCCGAACAACTTTCTTGGAAATAAATAGTCTTCGGTTCACACAGCAACGTACTACCCAACCGCCTTTCATTTTCAACACAGTCATGCAAGGCGTATGGCGTATCATTAATCACGTGAATTTTCAAACTATAGTAGCTGTCGTCTATTTTTTTCGATACGAACAGGGCTAGTTTTAGCAGTTTTGTGTCAAGACTACTAAAGCTACGGCCAACTAAAACAAAGTCGCTTAGAAATTCGCAGACGAGGTAAACCTTGTTGGGGTCCACTTGTGCGAAGATCGGACTTCCGGGGGTCTCTTGGCCAAGGGTAAGGACTTTTCGCCACTCTCGGGTGTTTATTTCTTCGGGTTTCTGAAGAATGGATAAAAGCCAACTGGAGTTTTTGAGCGAGGCGCAGTGCGGGAACGATAGGATCACCCCTTTTCTGAAGTGAACATTTTTGGGGCCGCAGCGAATGACTGGACTCAGCTGGGTTTCACCTGGGCAAAATGGTTGTGTCATGAATATGATTTATGATATAAAATATCAAACTAAAATAATGGTTATAAGAAATCAGTATGGGACTAGTAACATAAAATAAAGGTGCTATATACATATAATATTTCTCCCGAGAATATAGGATCAGGGCCCGTATAACGGTCGCCTTACCACGGTCGACAAACGTGGATAAAGCATCCATCACTCTCGCACTTGCATACTGGTCAGAAAGTTGCGGAGGCTTCATTCACGTTTATCCACATTGATAAATACGGTCATAATAGGCCCGCAGAAAAGTATTCTTTATTAAGTCACTGTACTTAGTACTATTTGTATCAGCGCTTGCGAGCGTACTAGAACCTTGATTCTAGTTTTCAAACTCTTACAAGTAGGTAACGCATTGTGCACCACAGGGACTATGGGTGGTGTATGACTCCTATAATTTTATCCATTTCACTGACTTGAACTTCTTGAGCTTTAATAGTTCATAATAACACTTATAATCATTCCTGTCATCCTGATGTGGACACAGCGAAAAGGCTTTATAAATATTAGAATTGACATTTTAAATTCAGGCACCTTCTAAAAGTTCATCCTATTTTAGTGTTACATTTCTAACATATTCTAAGAAAACTGGTTCATTCTATTTTGTTCGGTCTGGCCTGGATAAATATAAAAGTTAGCCGACGATATAGAGCGGTAAATAGAATCTAGGTCGAAAGTTCAATGTAAAACTGGCCCTATTTTGTTTTAAATATTTTTATAGAAAACTTCCTAGTACAACCTACCTAACGTGAAATTATCAAAAGTGTTTTGACTGCATTACGACTGCATAAAAACACTAAACTCGTTGTGCGTACTGGGAATGAAGAAATAAAATGCAGTCGTTTTTGAATAAAACAGACGGAGCAAAATATATTTAGTAGGCTTATCCTACAGGTAACACTTCCTTACACACATATTTGGAAACATTTGGGAACTAGTTATTGCTAATGAAAAACTAAATAAATTTGTTTTCAACAGGTTACCAAACTTTTTTCACAGAACCATATTTTATCCACTTGCTATGCTAACTGACATTAATAATGTAACTAACAGACATTTCTATACATAGTAAAAAATACTATTTGCGTTTTGACAATAGGATATTTTTGAGCATTTGACCACCATCATACCGCCGACTGTTACCATATTATACACCTTGACTTAATATATGTAACTGGGGCATATACCTTCCTGCAATACTGGTCTGTTCCATTCTTCATCCGTCACTTCCACAGTGAACAACTCTTCACCCTTCTCCACCACACCATCAGGGACAAACAGACTGACTCCACATTTTCCCATCATCAGCCAATCACCGTCACTGGTGATAATTTTTGATGCCGTCGTTTCAAAATTTGAGCTTAGTAACTTAGAATCAAGTGAAGCGTTGTTCTTTAGTGATGGTGATATGCCTAAACTTTCGTTGCCATATGATGAGCCCGCTAAAATTGAAAAAAAGAATTTAGTATCTTCAAGATTTTAACCGCCCTTTATACTTCTGAACAACTATTGATGCAACTATAAAATTAAAAAATGGAATCGGATACTGAATCTATCAGAATACAAACGAGTGATGCATAAAATATCGATCTTAAATTGATTAGATAATTAGAAGACACGATAACTAGAAGTGCCAGTGACAAACAAAAGTAAAACACTTGCAAAATGATCGTAATATAGGTACTAAAGGCAAACATTTTCTTACTGCAAAAATTGCTATAATATATCTAATATTGTGAGTGTCTCACAGACTCTCTAAGGTGAAACATTTAGCGCAGATAATGTATATACAATAACTAAAACACCATAATTATAATGAACATTGTGTCACAGTTAACTATGTATTGAAAATCTCAAGACTACAATTTAAATTGAATAAGTGTAGCATTAAAAGCTACCAAGGAAAGGTAACGATACATTCAAAACAAAATCAATAATGTGCTGTCAAAACATACTCAATATATACAAAGCGTGCAAGCGTGCATTAGAACGTGAGACTCACAGCTCAAAAAGCAGCTGGAATCAGAGCGGTCTGACTCCGCTTCGGCGCGGCCCACCTCCGGTCTTACCTCGTGGTCTATTGGGGACATGTAACTGTAGGAAAAAAAGGAATGGAAATAAGGTTACCATCTTAGATCTAGCAATATGACAAAAGTAAGAAATAATCACAAAATGAACAAGAATCAGATGATTTGAAACCATCAAGCAATATGTGGTTGCTAGTCTTGAAATGCAGCCGAGTTTCTTGTAGGATTATATTACGTCTTTAAGAAATATTGGTGATGTTTCTAATGTTAATAAAGTAAAATAATTGTATAATTTTTTTTAATGAATTCACGTTAATTACGTAACACCAAGGAATTCGTCAATTTTGGTTCTTAATTAAGTATAAAATAATACTTGAGTTTCATAAGAAATTACGACAAAAATCAACAATGTTTCCTTAACACTAAAAGAGTATTTCGACTGAAAGGTAACCACTTGGCTGTGCTACTGGCTTATCATCTGGCGACCCGTCTGCTTGTTATGGCTATAAAAAAGTATATACATACAGTAGAACTTACCTACTAGCTAATTGTGGTACTTCATATAAGTGCTCTGGCCTAGAATTAATAGACGTGCTCATTTGTCTATGGGTTCTCCTTGAGTCCATTGTTTGGAACTCTTCATGTATTGTCAAATCAGGCTGGTTGGTCAAAGTTCTTTTTATAACGTTACCAAAATAATTTGTACCTGTCGAAGAGACAAAAATATGCAAAAGCCTTTCAGTTTGCAAGCAATTTTGTAACCAGCTACTTTGAGTAAGCATAGATAGTTAATTTACCTGGAGGTGGCTTTACATACGGCGAAGTTTCAGTCATTTTTATTTTCATATACTTAATGCCCAACGATACAACAACAATTAGTATTAAAAACGCAATTGACAACGCTATTAGAAGTGCCCAGTATGAAGATGCTGTAAAAAATATGGGAGGGGTAAAATTCAACAATTTCGTACAGTAAGTAGTAATGCAAGGTCAAGCAAGACAATTATTAAAGAAACTAAAAATAACTTTTAGGACAGGACCAAATACTATTTAATATTTTTAGGATCCTCTCTAAAAATGAATTTAAAGCTAATACCAGTAAATACGATGCTAATATTACCATTGCTCAAGTCAGTCTTCGAGGTCCTGACACACATGGGGCACTGAGCCATCTGGTAGTCCTTCCCGAGGCAGGCGGAACTGGTGAGGCACCTCCTCCTCCGCGTCTGAAGGCAATCGGAGTCACACCTAGACCACTCCGACCATTGGGACCAACGACCTGAAATAATGTTTGCTTAAAATTCCATGCACTAGTTAGTAGGTACATTATACAGTTAGGAGAGGTGAAATTTCGTTAACCTTACCTATTAAAACATCTGACGACTGATCTGCTAGCTCGTCCAGACCATCAACATACATATCTGCAAGAATAACTTCGATTCAAGTAAAGGACTTTGTTACAATCATTTTCCTTAACTTACGTAACGTATCCTTAACTTACGTATCAAACGTTTACAAACTCTTATAGGAATAAGAATTGTTTATACCATTGAGATGGCAAATAAACACACAGGTCAACGCTCTATGGTCTCAAGAAAATGTAAAATAAGTGGGTATCAAGATTCAAAGTATTTCTAAATGCCTTGAAAACTTAAGAGGACTAGATATCTCTATGCTAGATACTTTACTGGCTTCTTACCCCAACACCAATACATAATAGTGCGAATACTGCTGTATATTAATGTGAACCTAGACTCAATATAGATCTTGCTCTAGAACCCGAATATATAAACATTTATCTGTGATCTGATAAAAGGACTTTAAGAACACCAACTCTGTCCTAAACCTGGTGACTACACCAATGGTCCACTTACCCAGATCGCAGTCCAGGCAATCCGGCGTCTTTTGCACACTGAAGCCCAGACACGGCTGACCCCCATTGAGCGGGCGGGGAGCCGTGCACGACCGCACCCGGCGCCGCCCCGACCGACCCTCTCGACCCTGGCCGTTGCACCAGCAGTCGATCCAGGATGACCAGGGAGACCAGCCACCGTTAACTGTATGAAGATGTCAAGAACAGAATAATGAGCGAGATCCGAGTAGAGCCATCAACTATTAATATATCTATGTGTCTCTTTCATTGACACGGGATCTATTTCTTTTGTCGAAGAGAGAGTTCTCGCCGGCAGTGGGAACAACCCGCGATCAATTATTAATATTTAGAATGTGGGTCTCTTTTATTGATACGGGATTTATATCTTTTGTTTGTTTTTTAAGCGAGAATATAATCGATAGCTAATCGCTTCCTTGCCGGCGGTAGGGCAAGTGCCTATATGGTAGACTTTAGTTTGAGTATAAAAACAGAAAAAAATACTGTTGTAAACTTTTGAAGAACAAACTGCACAAAAGGTTTTTGGTGAACTAATGAGAAAGTAGAATGTTTAGCTCCAAAATATGAACTACTCTGCTTATCGAAGTCTTCTCGGGAAACTTATAGTCCAGTGACAATGAGTTCTTGTAATTGATATAATAATTTGTTAATACACCTATAGTCAGATATTGATAATGTCGCTTTCTACACTATAATAGATTTTAATTATTAACTAGATTTTTATATTCATATTTAGTAGGAAAATAAATACAGAATAGAATTTAAATATTTATAATAGAAAATTAAACATTTTTTATTGCGCAAACGGGCAAAAATTGAACTGTGTGTATGTAAATGCATGTACTTAACTAAGTATTGTGTCTTTTAATTGGCGTGTTAATTATTATCGTTCTTGATGCAAGATATTTAGATTCAACATTCGAAAGGCTTTCCGATAAAGTAATAAAATGTTTCACACACAGAGACATATTGCAATGCAAGTTTCGTTTTGGTAGGGTTCATTTGAATACGATATCATCGCCATGCAAAATTCTGGGACCCTGATTTCTTGAATCCGATTCTGACACAAATTAACATAGGACTTACCAAAAATAGTCAACAAGGCCGGTTCGGAAATTCGTTTCCCTGCCAAATTTTCGGCCATGCACGTGTAATTTGCCATATCCTGAAAACGGTAAATTTATAAAAAGTATTTTCTTAAGCTTCAACCTCTCAAGTAAATGGATACTGCTTATTAGAATTCATCTAAAGAATGACTTAATCATGCACCTATACCTTCGTTTTATGCATCTGGAAATAAGTATTCGACTTACAAGGAGCGATGTTTGCTTGATGACCAGCTCCCCATCATTGGACACTTGTACATTGTCTGATAAAGTGATAGGGGCGCCATTCTTCAGCCAGAATATCTGAGCAAAGGGCGCTGCTGGCGGCGACTCACAACGGAAAGAAACTGGTGAATTCTGCTTTACCAACTGAGATTGAGGAGTGGCTGTGAAATGCTTTTTGATATCTGTGATGAAAGAAGGTTAATTTAATTTAAGTTCGCTTACACACGCGTCGGTATGCACGCGTGCAGCATAAACCGGATTCGGTAATGGTTGCTCGACAATCAACAGGTAGAATTTATATCGAAGCGTGATTTTCTTAACTATACCGACCCGTGAGAGAACACTCTAAAAGTAACATGTATAACAATTGTATTTAAACAAGAACCTAAGAGACTTAATAAACTTAAAAATATTGCAAAACTTATTAAAAATTTAATACGTAAAATAAGTACTAGTGTTTACTTAAAAAAAAATGGGACATATAAAATGTTAAACTATCAACTAAAGCACCTAAAGTTCCGTAAGCTTTTAATTAAAGATAAATATGCATAAGAAATGAAATGTACAAAAAATACTTGATGGTGATTATAGTTTTATTCAAGTTTTAAATGGTGCTAATGATTCTCTTTTTTCTACTATATCAGGATTCAGGTTAAAAAAACTTACAAGCAAGCTCCACAGTAGCAGGCTGACTCCTTATATGTCCACGGCTAGTCCAAGCAAAGCATGAGCACTGGTACTTCTCGCTTCCGAAGTACTCTTCCACACGCTCTCTGGTCACATTGTACTCCCCCTCTATAATCCGCACTCCCGTTTGAGGGTCCACAAATTCGAAATGGATGGCGTGGGTTTTAACGCCGTTGCATTTGAAGTACACCTAGAGAAGCGATTTCAGTGGGTGATAATACTGTCCCAGAAAAAGATAGTAAAATGTACCAACCAAATACTAAAATATAATGAGAAGTTATTAATACAGAACTACTTATTCAATCTGCCAGTGCAGTAGGCTTAGCCAAGTGGCATTTTACGTATGATAACGATACAACCATTTGTACATGATTGACGCAACCTATCATGCGTTTGCCTGTGATTTAACCTACATTGATACATGACAATATTCTATAATCGCTAGCTTTCGTTAATGCAACTTAGCCAGCTATATTAATTCGACAATCGCCTTTTAAATATTTAAAATACTGTTTATCTCCAGATTAATCCCCTATATTCATAAACGTACAATAAATATACTTCAGTTTAAGTATGCTTCGTCACTTTTTCATTTCAAATGTCGAAGTGCTGAATAAGGACAAACCGTATTTTAAGCACACTTTAGGTAGTTAGTTGTTTTCCACTTATCAATAAGAGAATTAGTGTCTCACACAACGTTAACACATACACTTTTCGAACTTCACATAACAATAATTTTGTGTTAACATTATCAAAATTTATCTTCCAAGAAATAACCGCGTCATTAACTTTACTTCGTCCATAATACATAACCTAACCCTAGTTCCACAGCGAGGGTAGTATCCACTAAAAGCTATTGAACAAAAAGCACCCACGCTGCCGGTTGTTCAGACGTCGTTAGAAACATCGAGGGCGACATCATTCTTACAGAATGGCTCTCGCTGACACCCGTGTCGGAACAAAAGTTGTTAGACGTTGATTTATTTCTCATATTCTTCGGAGAATGGGGCATTTTCTGAGACGTTCGTGTAACATAAGTTTCAGACTCTCATGCTGCATTAGAAAATTATTTTTTTGCTATTATCGTAATTACTTTCCAAACTTTGAAAGTACTAACTTGACATTGTAATAGAAATTCATCGCTAAATAACACCTCACGTTTTTGCTAGTGCTTGAATTATGCAAGGGGTCTGGATGAATATATCATGACCTTGTAAAACTCTTTATAAATACTCCCCTCTTTACGACCCCAACGCGCGTGCTATTAGTTTGATTGAAGGGCCTCTTCACAAAATGAATCAATTATTAGGTAGCAACTTGTAAATTTAATGTGAATTTTTATTTTTAATCATCATACTTACTTCCAAAGCATTAGCAACCCGACATTTTAAAGTAGCAGGTTTATTCTTCACTACGTACGTATTCTCTGGCTCCAAAAGAAAAATAGGCAGATTGTCTCTCGTTGTGTGTAATGGTATCTTATCATCTAAAGCATGTTCTGAATTATCCTTTGGTTTCGCTGGTGCTTTGTCTGGGGAGTCCCTGTAATTAGACTCTTTGGTCTCGTAGTCATATTCAGAATATAAATTATCGTCATCATCGTCTGCATCTTCAATTTCTTCGTTGTTAGAGAAGACTGGCGGGAGAAAGTAGTCTTTTGCAGCTGTATCAGGTTTTGTTAGGAGATCTAGTGGCTGGTTTAGTTCATCATTCGTTTCCGGTTTAACTGACGTATCATCGGGCTGAACTCGGGGACCTACAAACATTGTTGACATGTTTATTTGTAATTTTGCTGCAGGTTTGAATTAATAATCAGTCTCGTCATCTACCCATTATACGTCCTACTGCCGGGCACGGGTCTCCTCTATAGAGAGGGTGCAGGCTATAGTCCACCACGCTGGCCTAATGCGGGTTGGATTATAATCTGTCTGACTAATTAAAATGCAGTTTTTCAAAAGTTTTTGTTAAAAAAAAAAAATTTTATGAAACTGTCATCAACTAGAAATTAAATTCAAAGAAATCCCACTAACTTTGACAAGAGTTGTTATATAAATCTCAAGTACTTTGTTAAATGAAATGCTAATAAATAAATTATTTTTTTACTCACTCCTTGCTGTAATTTGTCCTTTCACACAAAATGCCAATTGTATCTGTATTACTAAAAAGTATGTCCAAAATTTCACTTCCATTTATACACGTAAACTGATTCTTAATGTTTAGAATATCATCCACAAAACTAACATTATGTTCCATTACTACGTTATCACAATATTACATTTCAATCGAACACAATTAAAAACCAAAACACTTGCAAATATAATCACTGTTCTTGTAGTTCTTTTTCATATTATGTTAAACCATAATGTCACGGTAGACGTCAATAAAACTATGTAAATTTTGTGTAATTTCACTGCACTAAAACTGTGAATCGATGTGCAAGTCGTAAAAGTTTGCGGTAACTCTGGGGCGAGAGACAAGGGTGCTACCCTTTCGCCGGACCATGCTCAACTGCCGATGGGGGATGACTGAAGGCAGGAACTTTGTTAGGGCCGTTCTGCGCATGATTGAAACTTTTGAAACCGAAGTTGGTTTGAAAGTTACGTACTCGTAAGTATGTAAGTAACTATGTTTTTGAGTACCATTAATAATTATGTGTTTGTAACTTTCCATGGTTTTACTTGATGGTTACAACGGAAGACCAGCGCTGACCAGCCAGCATTACTCTGAGTTGGGGCCATTTCGTGACTACATTATTTTTGCGTGTTTTTCTTTGTCCTTTGTTGTTGTTTGTCTAGTTTGTTTCGATATTGTTAAAAGCTTAAACATTAAAATTAGTTTCTAGACTCCATAAGGAGGAAATAATGATGATGACGAGATCAGCCTTTTTGCGTAAGTAATTCATTCAAATTTGTGTTTAGGCTACATGCTATTTATCTTTCAAATATAAATGAACTCGGCGTTTTTGAAAAAAAAAAATAGAAACTTGGTCACTTTTAAAATCATATATTATAGGTACTGTAGAGTTCATAAATACACTTTATACACTGTGTACACTTTATAGTACCTTGTCACTTTAACCGCTGCACGCTGTGAGAATTCAGATATGGCAGTTTAAACATGACATTAAATAGACAATGTACTAAAGTGTACACATATTTATGAACTCGACTGTACATAAAAGTTGGTACCTACCCATTAAGACTACTTAATTAAAGGTTAGGTGAAGGTTGCTATTTTTTTAACGATTTCAAAAAAGAGTAGGTTCTATGTTCTGCTGTTTGTATTTTTATGTATGTTTACCTATTTCTCCGTTAACTGTGAACCGAATTTGAAAATCATTTTTTTGTTTCAACTGTATAATTATACTGTTATACCATACTGAAGACTCTAACTGAAGCCGGCATCCCACAACATTTTTAACCAGAAGCAGAATTCAGTTGACTGACCTACCATTTTGAAAGAAGTTATTTTTTGCGCTTTTAAAGGTGGTGTTTGTTTTACATTTATTTAATTTATTTTATACTTTTTATTGATCACAATATGCTGTTATGTTAACTTTCTTAACTTTCACTATGTTGGTACCAGTAGCGTCATCTACATACACTATTTGAACCAACTCTTTCCCAGTAAGGCTCTTTTCGTTTTAGTTCTTGTAATAGTCGTTAGATGGCATTGTTTTCAAATTATTAAAATACGCTGAGGCTAATCTGTAAACATGAGTAACCAAAGTAAATTATACTTTCTACATAATATATTGTGACGGGTTATTGTTTTAGTATATTCTCATGCAGCTTTGCGTTTTACAAAATAACATGTTTAACTAATACTGCTCAGTTGCAGTAGTAGTTGCAGTTTACTAATACGGCTCTTAGGGCCTTATTAATAAAGTCATCTCGGCTGAGATACCCGTCACAAGATACTTCAAAGTAAAAGTCAAACCATAGAACACTGTCATTTTTGACACATATCGAGACGATCATTACAGCTGAAATGAGTTTATTAATACGGCCAATAGTATTGCAGTCTTAAGAATTCAAATGTTTATGGGTCTTACGTCCCTTACCATCAAGTGGCTTGTGTGCTTGTGTGCCTTCTTTGCTATAAAAAAATCTTCCTCTTATTATAAACTTACAATAGGTTGTTAGGTTAGGTTAGGTTGTGGCGGGCTCTTTTCCGCAACTCGACGATTCAAATGTGCGCCTATTTTTATTAAACTCACAATAACTAAAATATGCTTAAAATATCCTTTGTCTTTATTTGTCATTATGACATTTGCATCTGAGAGAAGGTGAAAAAATACTTTAACTAAAATTGGTTTATGAATATCATAATCTCATACAAGCGCCGTACCGTGATGCGTGTGTGCGGCAATTATTTTTCGTTTCCTATAACTGTTCTGGCTTTACCATTATTATTTAAACTCTAAAAATTATAGCAATCTTGATGTAATACAGTATTCAATAGGGCTAATCATGAATTTGAACAAACTTAAAAAATATGTTCGGGTTCATTCAATAACAAACCAAAAACCTACCGACTTAGGTCTTGTTTGAAAGCTAAACTTAAACGCATTTGTCGGAGACACTTTAGAAGGGTTTAGGAACTAAATAATAAAAACAATTATTGATTTATTGAATATGAAATATAATTTTAACTTTTAGACAAGAGAATGTTCCTGCCATGATTCCTCTAAAATTGTTTTTATGAAGAAAAGAAGTTCCGCTATGAATTTCATTGCGATGTCGGATGTTATAGGTAGACCGTTAATTACCTGAAATAAACCAATAATTAAAAACAAATACTTTTACATATTTAAATACTAAACAACTACTTTTTAAACAGTTAATGTACAGTCACCAGCAATAATAATATTATCCAACATTGGGCGCAAAAATATCTGACACGCTCTTATGCCTCTAGTAATAAAGACGTGTCAGAATAGATATTTTTGCGCCCAATGTTGGATAATATATTATTGCTGTCGACTGTACACTAGATAAAGACGCAAGAGCAAAACACTTCAATAATTATAGTTACGGTAAAATTCGCAAAAAAGAAGGAAATTAAATTTGACGGACTTATGTATTAAAGTTAGATTAGAGTTAGAAGAGAATTCAAAAATGAAGAATTTGGTTTAACAATGCATTTGTAATCAGTACCTAAATGCGTCTAACATAAAAAGGATAAGGCGCAGAGTACCCATGCGAAAGCGATTTTGGGCCAAATGTATCATATTGAAACTGGGTCAGAAAAAAAAATCGTGTGTGAATGTTAAAATAAATTATTTTCCGTGTATAATATTCAAATTAACAATCGGCTATAATGAAAGCAAAGAGAAAGGAAAGTGACTATTGCATGCCTTTATCTTTGGGGCATCTTATCATTAAAAGTAGATTCTATTAAAACACTGGCGAAGCGATTGGAATAAACTTGTTTTTAACAATGTTTGACAATCTACGCTTTTGGAATATACTCTGAAGTTAGATTTTAAAATATGTCAAAGTGACCTAATAGTATTAAAATTAAGAAATGACTTTCAGCGGTCTGAATTGCGTTATATCAACTTTTTTTGTGGTTTTATACCTATAAAACATAAACAAATACAAATACAAAAATCTTTATTTGCTGTAATATGTAGGATAAATTATGTCATAAAAAAAAAGTCTCTCCAATATTTTAGAACACTAAGTTGTGGTCATATATAAAGATTATTTGTTTACATTATTAAATATAGTTCTTACTGTTAATTAGTATATTAATGAGACACTTTCTCTTCTAAATTATCTGAGATAAATAATTATAATTTTGTGAGGTTTTTCAATAGGTTCAACACGACTATCCATAAATTTATTGTAGAAAGTTATGCTTCCCTTATCAATTAATTTAATTGGATGTGACAAGAGTTAGTAAAGAGCAAACCCATTATCAATAAAAAGAAAAAATAAGTGTACAGCAAACCTACTTTATAAGGAAGGGTCTTGCATGAAATGCGTGTTCAGTAAGCCTAGGTAATAAAATATGGAATGGTCGAATGCTAAAAATACTCTAAAATAATAAATGATATTAATGGATTGCGATTGCGATTGTTTTTCAACATTATGTTTGAATGACGTCGATAATGAAATTGAAAACAGATCGCAGATAATAAAAAAATGTCGTTGTAATCTGGCGAGGTTACTTTAATTTAAAACATTATTTAAAATAACAACAACACTTTTAATCATAAAATGCTTTACATAAAATTCTTATAAAAGGCTATTGTTTCAGATGAAAAAGAAAAAGCGAGCAGTTATTTTTAGGAGTATCCGAATTACTTTAAAGGGCGATCAACAATGAAAATTTGACGTTTTATAGTTGTTTCATTGCAGAAATAAAAGCTACTGGAGTAAAAGGTTTTTAAAGACGCACACAATGTATCATACCTTAACCCCCTTACTAATAAACGTTGAGTAACGGTGGTATAGCTATACAATGTTTTGTCCTGATCTGTCTAATCCAAATGTAACAATGACAGATAAGGACAAAACATTGTATAGCTATGCCACCGTTACTCAACGTTTATTAGTAAGGGGTATGTATAGGGTGAAAACTCATATATGAAAATGTTTTTTTACTTTACCTTTTCTGTTGTTTTTCCCGTACTTCACCAAAAACGTCAACCGAAAAAGACCCCAGTTAGTAATGGCTCTCTTAAATAATTGATCAAGTACAGGAAAGGACAATCGGCATCGACAACAATATCTGCAAAAACGGTCTCTGGAAAAAAAAATCCTTTTAAAACTTGTGTCATTTCATTATGCCTACGCCGAGCGGCCCGTGGCGCCCTCGTTACGTTATTGTGTTTTCTAATAAACTAAAGGTACTATCTTAAAATCGAAGGATGGTTTTTTGTTGTACAAATGAATACCCAATGTAAGTATAGTATATATGACAAAGTTTAATTAACTTTAACCTTCGTGTAGTCAACTTAACGGTAAAAGGAGGCCATTTTTTCCGTTATGTTACTCATAGTTCAATTATTTTTAAGTTATGTCATATACCCTTAAAATTGTGTATTCATGTGTACATCAAAAAAACCATACTTCGATTTCAAGACAATACTATAGTTTATTAGAAAACAAAATTTATAGTAATGAGGGCGCCACTGGCCGTTCGGCGTACCTAGTCTTGTTCTGCCTTGATATTTGAATGAAGTTGTATTCATTGTGGATCGACCTTTCCTTTACTTATCAGAGTAGCGCCGGAGTTGTTATTATAATGAAATCTTTAAGAAATAAGTGAAGGTGAAGAGAGTGACCAATTTAATACATTAAGCTGAATTAAATTTCGTTTAAATAAAAATGTGTGAAAATCTTAGAGTTTAAAATAATGTAGTACTTTTAATATTTTCAAGTATTTGGTAGTTTTTTTAACACTGTGTTATTCAAACTATAAAATTAAAACTTGCTTATTATTGACAATGTGATTAGACTTAGTAGTAGTGAAAGTAAATGACGAAAAAAGAGGGTAGAAAGATATGTCTGTCCTTAACTGTCAACCTATTCCAGACTGCAGATGTCCTGTGATCTAAATATTCGTAGACAGAGTACTACCTAGACCGGTCACGAAAACATAACACAACGAGTAAAAGCGAAGCATTAATACAGAAAGACAAATAAATAAAGAAAACGACATCTTTACTTTATATCTCACTCCACCTATCCGTTTTTTCAAGAACGATTTGGTGTGTCACCAGAATTGTGCCAAGCAATGGAGTAAATTGTATCATAGTGGATTATTTGTTTTTGCGTTTTCGTAGCTTTCGTCGACATCTGTGATCTGAATTGTTATATTTTAGGCTGCAAAGCCGCAGTGTTTGAAAGATGAAAACATAAGCTATGATGAAAAGGTTCAATTCCCGGTATGGGCAAATATTTGTTTCTGAGTCTTGGATGTTTTCTTTGTATTTATGTATTTATTTCTCTATATATATGTTTATCGCTATCTAGTACCCATAGTACAAGCCTTGAGCTTAGTTTGGGACTAGGACACTTTGCGTGAGATCGTCCCTTGATATTTACTTATTTTATTATTTTTACGTAACACCTGGCCATAATGTGAGTTTTATCGCACGCTGCGCGCACGGTAAAACTCGCATTGTGGCCAGGTGAAGACGTAAAATTGTGTAGGTACTCATCACGGGCAGTAAAAAAGAAAGCCCTCTATCGCATATTTACAACCCTCGCCTACGGCTCGGGTCTCAAATACCTGCGATTTCGGGCTTTCTTTCTTTTACAGCCCTTGTTAAGTAATGTACTATTATAACCTTTCACCCGTAATAATTTCTCATTATAAACCGCCTTAATAAAGTAGGCACTAAATGATAGAAGCTTTGTCTACTAAAGGTAAGTACGTGACTTGGTCGGTTGTCTGTACTCCTCTCTCAAAGGGTATACGCAAGCAGCTTGTCTAGGTATAACTCTGTCTACGTAAATATCTATCAAGATGATCATGACAATTGCAACATCGTCAAGATACCGAAAAAATATACTTATTTTACCGTCGCGAATAATTACCGAGATAGTTTAAAAAGAAGTGTATAAAATGAAAGTCTATTCTGATCACCTTTTAGCTTTTTTCGTACTCGTCCATCGTCAACCGAGAAAGGTCCCGATGAAGACTGGCTCCATGCGACATACGATAAAGTACAGGAAAGGACGATTGGCATTGAAAATCACTGCATTCAAATTAAGAGAAACTGCTACTGCAACAACGGCTGAAAAATAAATACGTTTATGTAAAACTTTCACTTTAAAGACAATTGCCGGCAAAATATATGGTGCATTATGGAAATGCAAGAAAAGTCTAAAGCATAATGTATTCATTTTCATTGTCACCAGGGTAACAAATAACCATTACAATGACGGGAACTACCTAATTTAAAATTAATAAGCAGTTTTTTTCATCATCATCATGTCTGCCTTTTCCAAAGACGCAGTACAGTTGTGTGTCTTCAAACAAAGGTACCTACAGTTCGTTTGTTCAAATAGTGTGCAGTGCAACCCTTGAAGTTGCCGACACCGCTTTGTGCGCGCCGCGACGGCTTCTTTGTAGCTATTGAAGCGGCACATCAAAGCATGCAAACTATTTGAACGAACGAACTATATAATGGCCTTAGTTGGCTATATCATTAACGGAATATTAACTAAATCACTACACTAACTAACTGCAGACGTTAGCTTTTCTCGAGATTCCATCGAGCTCGCGCGCGGGCTGTATTATGACAACGACCTATGATATGATTGGATGTTGCGCATTAAATTTAAATTTATTAATATCGTCTGACAGATAACTGCTAGTAGGTAGACTACAAAGAGTCGTTTCCACTTTTTCACGCTATTGCATTGTAATAAGGGCCAAAAATCATCTCTTTGTAGTCTACTGTACAGGGAGTCGGAGTCTTAAGCTAGGTCAACGTATGCTCAGATCTTAGAATAATAATAAATATGATTCCACTCAAACTAGACCTAATTTGGTATACACAGTACTAGATTATTTGTACACCTGCGTGCGTGTCCTCGCGACAGCACGAGAAGATTACGTCTAGGGTGACTGCTATAGTTATTGGCCACTCCATAGTAATTGGCCACTCTTGGCGAGACAGAAAGAAACAAGGTAATGGACGCGTGCACTCGAATGAATGAGAGAAAAATATTAACTGTGTTTCTCCTGCTTTCGTTTCAGTTCATAAGATTTTGTATTTCTGTCTCGCCAAGAGTGGCCAATTACTATGGAGTGGCCAATAACTATAGCAGTCACCCTACATGCTTCCATTTATGGCTTCAATCGGTTGAAACTATCAGTCTATGGTTGCATTCGACCGAACTGGAATAAGTTGTTAGGCCTAAGTTTTATCATTTTAAGGCTCAGATTTTAATGTCGTAATAGGCTGAATATTTCCATACCAAACATGATAACGTTTCTCGGTCTCCATTTAAAATCTAGTCAGACATTTACGTATTCAAATGTTGTAGATTTTATAAATTAAGTCCGTAAGTTTATAAATTAAAAAAAAAACACGGTAAAGTACAAACCTAATTTTTCATAATAACTACGACATACTCATATGAAAAAATCGTGGAAATTGGACTTGATTTAGGAATGAGAAACATTATCGCAAAAGTAAGGAAAAAATTACATCTAGTCATCTACCTACGCGATTTAGGTAAGTGGCGCCTAACAATCCTCTTAAAAATGACTTCTTGTCAAACGACCGTCCAAATTGTCCGTTAAAATTCGTCCGTCGACTTTAAAATTGAGTCCTCAAGAGATGACAATGACAGGTTTTAAAGAATAATTGTAGCACCCATCTTTGCAATTCAACTTTTTACCAGAGCCCCTTGATATTTAAATTTATATTTGATTATGTTTTCCATGTTCCGTAGAAAAACATTTAGTTTTATTATGACACAACTTGCTGGCGACTTAAACTTATAAATAAAAGACATGGATAATTTAATGAATATCCTTTATTTTTAACTTATCTAAACATCAAAATTTTTAAAACATTAATTCCGATCAAAATTTTCTTTTGCCATAGTTATTTGAAGACCATTGTGGGAAATTCCGCTTTAAATTTCATTGTATCGTCCAGTGATATCATTGCGCCGAAAATTGCTGAAAAAATAATTTTAAATTTATTTAAGTAAGTAGTGTTTCCATTTAGCTTTGGTTGGGTAAAGAATGTTTAGCGTTAAGTCCGCCGAATCTAGTTTGTGTAATCGTGCTATGAAGTTTGAATCTCTATCTCTAAAATACTATAAAATAAAATCACTATCCGTTTCTGTCTCTCTGTTTGATTGCTTAATTCTTTTAAACTACGCAATTGATTTTGATACAGTTTTCACTAGTTCAGATAATTTCTTTCGGAAGGTCGTAGTGTATGATATATTTTGGTTTTTATAAGTGTATAAGAGAAAAAAAAGTGTAAACCGTAGCGAAGCGAACAATGGGGGTTGCTTTTAAATAAATAAACTGGATTAAAGTCATAATCAAAAGGAAAAAATATATTATTATAATAAAAAAACTTAGTATTTGGCCTTTTCACTTCTTGTAACGAGCATAAGATATAATTATACTTATTAAACGTTACACCAAATTATGTCAAACGTTTTTTACACCGTTGTGACCGATTTTAAGGTCAAAATGTTGTTTTTATGTTATGTATGTTTAAAAGTATGTCATTTAAAAAGTATGCGAATTTAATAAGTAAGGGTCACCCCTTACGGGCCTGATTTACACCGTGAATGAACGTTATAATAATTAAACGTTATACTAAATTATATCTAACGTTTATTATAACTTGTGACCGTTTTTAATATCAAAATAAATAATGTTACGTTTCTCTTCCAGTGTGAGTACTTTGTAGTTATGTGTGTGTGTGTAAGTAATAAAAAAGCATGTATTTAAAAGAATAAGGACCAGATTTATAACCTCCAGATAAATATGGACAGCTTTTTGTAGCAGAAAAGGACAGGCTTTTCTTGAATATGACAACGAAAAGCAAAGCGATGACTTCAACTGACAGATGATATTCACTTGGAGATCATAAAACATGCCCTTAGTATAAGGTATACCTAGCCAAAAGTGGTCAATAAAATCCTCATGTTATTTGACAGGTGATTAAACATTATTAAACAAAAAAAACAGGTTACCTTTTTTATATTTTATCAGCAGTAAAGCTCCCTATGAAGACTGTCTCTTTGAAACATTTAATGAAGTACAAGAAAGGACGATCGGCATGGAAAAATATTTGATTTAAATTAAGAGACGTGTAATTAATCACCATACCTGAAAAAGAAAAAAATACAGCAATATTTTTTTTCGCAGGATACCTTAAACGATCAAATATTATTTAATAATTAATAATGAACTATGAACATATGCGACACATTAGCCTAGTTGGTTGTTGGTTGGTTGTTGTTCGAAGCTAGCGGTCCCGGGTTCAAGTCCCGGTAAGGGCTATTTGTGTGATAAGCCTGAGTATTTATTCCTGAGTCTTGGATGTTTTCTATGTATTTCATAAAAAAATACAAAGATATATACAGTGGTCGCCACATAATTAGGGACGCTTGCATTTTTCCCATACTATTGCCTACAAATATGACTTTTCAATTTTGACCACCAAATAAAAAGTTCTTGACCAATTTTATTACCAATTACAATTTACCTTAGCTCATTAACTGAGTTTTAAACTGATGTACAGTGAACTACTGTTTAAAACGGACCTTACATTTTATAGGGATTTAAAAAGCTGATGCGTCTATAAAAAGTTTTACAACTTTATATGAAAGTCAAACATTTATTTTTTTAAATCCCTATAAAATGAAATATTAGTTTTCAACAGAGATAAACTATGCATATATTTAAACCTTAGTTTATCAGTTAACAATGAGTGTAACTAAAAATAAAATTGGTTTTGAATTTTTTGTTAGGTTGTCAAATTTGAAAAGTCAGGTTTGGAGGCAATTGTATGGTGAAAACTCAAGCGTTCCTAAATTATGTACTTAGTGAAGTTGTCAATCAAACGTAATTTACTTCTGACGTTTTGATTACAAACAACGTTACGTTGATATAGTCCATTGCGGCCTAGGAATCAATTGACGGTATCTACCCACAATTTACCAAATTTTGAGATACGACTTGCTGGTAATTTTTAGGAAACGTAAAAATTGACGTCATCAATAGGGTTAATGAAACAGAAGTATAATTGAAAAAAAATTCAACAAAGAAAATATCGACAAGTCTAACAAAATGCAAGCTTTAACACTTTATAGGTCAATTTTAAAATCTGGTACTAAAAATGACCACTTACAACTGATACTTTTTGTATTTTTTATTAAGAGAATTTTGTGCGAATAGGAGAAACCCAATGAGGCTAGAATTCAGTTCTATTTTTAGTTTTGCCCTATAAAGGGTTAAAACCCAATAGGCTATTTGACAACATTGAAAATACACTTCAAATTGTGGTCATCCTATTAGATAATAGCGTAAATCAACATATTTCACTTTATTTTAAACTAAATTATGTATATTTTTTTAGAAATTACACAAAAAAAAATTAATATTTTTTGAAATTGTATCTGTGGCAGAAACGCTATTTGATTGCTTTGTAGCTGTGGTTACTCGCTGGTGACGTCAAACGCAAGTAACCACAGATCATAAGGGCATATCTCTTCAAATGATTTTTCATTGTTTACTTGCGTGTGACGTCACACTTGTCATATGGCCAGCGCCATGATAGAAACAGCGTTTTAAGCGCGGTTTTGAAAATTTAAACTTTAACATAGATTTTTATTGATAATACAGTAGAATGTCACGGAATATCAATGTAGTGTGCTTCTTATGTAATAAAGAATCATTTAAAAAGGTTTTCTAAAATTAGTCAAATAGCCTATTGTTATTTGGAGAATGTCGTCAATATAATGCTAGTTGTCAAGTATTTATATTTTATTTCGCCAATTTAACATTTAAAAAAATAGTAACCAGTAAGACCCGCGACGCTAAACAAATCTAACGACCACTCGTTTGTCGAAATCTGGCCATCCGTTCAGCCTATAAGGGAACAAATAACCATACATACATACAGAGGGCTTATCGTCTAAGGCACTCGCAATCGCAACCCGCGTCAAAGCGGAGCAATTGTTTTCATTTTGTATGCAGACAAGCCTTCGATTTTCAAAATGAAAACGATCGTGATTGCGAGTGGGTTAGACAATAAGCCCTCAGGTCAAAAACATTACTCTCATCCTTTGGCAGTTGGGTAAAAAGTGCCCAACTTTCGAATTTCAAAGCTTTGCCAGAGCCACTGGGTTTAGTACATAGCGTCACCAATATTTTAAATTTACTATGAAGTAACCAGTCGCTGGAGACTAATTAACTAATTAATAAAAACCATCAATAATGCATGGTAAGTTTAATTTTTATTGTAATTTTTTCAACATCAAAATTTCGAAAACAATATTGTACTTTTATATTTTATTTGGTGAATTAGGTACGTAAAAGACGATTTGCAGAGTGTGTTCTTAATCTTATTATGTTTTTGAATGATGTAGCTGCTCCGGTCGTTGCTGAAAGAAAATAATAATGTTATTGAATCGAATATAATTCTGTGCCGCTTTTACGTTAGTTCGGTGACCGAATTTGTCGGCTTCATTCGGTTTAAAAGGTTTGTGAACCGACGCTTACATCGCGTAACTGTCAAAATAATCCATACAAATTTTAGCTCCGGGCAATAACGTTTTTTAACCCCTAAAACAACGTCTAATTCCCACAATTGTTGAATATGTTATAGTTTAATTCTGTAGCTCTGCCTACCCCACTCTGGGATTACAGGCGTGAAGGTTTGTATGTGTGTATGTATTATAAAAAAACTAGGATTTACATTTATTTATTTTTTAATATTTTTTTCAAGAAACGTTTTATGGGAATGGAAATCCTACAGACCTATTTTCTCACAATATCTACAACACATTCAAAAATCGTAAAAATCGGACTAGGTTTAAGGGGAGAGCAAACGTTATCACATTTTGGTCATTTTCAGACATTCAGCTTCACAATTATGTTAGTTAAAATTAAGCTAAAATAAAACTAAATTTAAGATATTAAAATAAACTAAAACATTAGATCACCTTAATCAGTTTTCTCCGAACTCATCCATAGCTAACCAATAAAGGTCCCGGTAAAGACCTGCTCTTTCAAATATCTGATATAGTACAAGAAAGGGTTATTGGCTTTGAAAGCTATTTTTAATATTATCTTGGACACTGACTGAATATCCGAAACTGAAACAGAAACAACAAAAAAGTTAGTAAAACTTGCATTGTAACTAAGAGTCGTATTCAAATACATCTTTAGGCTAACTTGAATGAGCAGTAATCAAAAATAGTTAGAGCTAGGTAATTTGTGTAACTTGACGCATGTTCATTCACGCGTGAATGAAAATGCAGTTGGGATAGCAATGGAGATCCGGTCACAGGGGGCTTAGTATGCTACGCGAGATTTACTGTCATATTTTACGTCATTCATATGAAAATAAGAAAATGTAACATAACGTCACACTTTAAGATGCTTAGTAATAAAAGGACTCAATTCACACAAAATACACTTTTATTTAAAACCTTAAATGTTTATCCTTACGTTAGAATATGGAATAGACATATTTGACACTAAATCGCGTTTGACGAGGTTTGACGTATTCTCCTCGCCTCGCATGCTAAGCCTACTGGTGAATGAACGCGTGTCTAGTTTAAGCATATTAGCACTACTTATCCCGATCACTGGTGATGAGCTCAATATTGAAACCGAAATTGTGGATGTTGCCATTTTTACATAACATACGAACAAGTTTTAATACCATTGTCTAGTAACTAAAGTAGAGTCACCACCAATAATATGTAATCCAACTTTGCTCCCAAAAATATCTAAATCCTTGTTGTGTTTAGTAAAACTATAAAGGAAACCCTATTTTTGAACAAGATTAATGTGCGTAAGATTATTTTTTTTACCATAAGTGAGTTTATATGTTAAAAAATAATATTAAAAAATACTTATACATCTGAAACATCTTAACGTACGCGTTTGTACGGGAGCACAGCTTGCTGGCAACTGTGGTTTAATCAATATTTTAGGTAGCATTTTCCTGGCATAATTGTCTACGAGTTAAAGTTATCGCTTTCCATTTCCTTGTCATTAAAGAAAAGCAATGGGTCTCTATTCTAGTCGGTAAAAATATATTGTTTTGGACATGGTATGGTATGGTCAACATTATGACAACTCATATTCACTATAGTGCCCGGCCGATAAGAAGTCAACACTGACACATTGCACAACCTTGAATTTTCTGCCTAGTACTGTAGACAGTAATGGCGGCCGATAAAAACAATACGATAACATGTCAAAAGCAATATTGATTTACTATGATTGAGTTGATTTATCTAATAGATAGTGTTATCAGGAGTAGTAAAACCACCTGTTAGAAAATATGTGCTAAAGTGAAAATTCTTTGTTGGCTTTCATAAGCGATACGACATACATTATATCGCGCACCGTTAAGACTGGTAGACATTTATTATTATTATTTATTGTATATTATCCACAACCACAGTATTCATTTCAGCCTAAACTTTAATTGAAAATCTAATATTAAACGATTGTGTATGAACTAGCTGTTGCCCGCAACTGCGTCCGTGCATATTCCGTGAAATGCTCAATTATCCGGAATAAAAAGTACCCTATGTTCTTCTCCAGGGATCAAGCTGTCTCCATACCAAAAAAAAACAATAAAGTCTGTAGTGCGATTTACCTGTGAATGCGAAGCAAATAGTTGTTTAAGCATTTATAATATTATTATGAAGTAAAGGATAACATACGTTTGTGTTTAAATTGTAAAAACTGTAAGTAGTCTACAATTTAAAACACATTTAATTTTAAAGACTGTATTTCTTCTAAACCATTTGTCTATTAGATCACAGTATTGATCTTTCTTCTAGTCCGTCGTCAACAAAGAAAGATTCCAGTAAAGAATGTCTCTTTGGCACAATTTTTGTTAAAGTACAAGAAAGGTTGATTATTTAGCATTAAAAACTATTTTCCTAGTTATGCGTAATAGTCGCTAGTTGTGACCCGGAAAGGCTCTTTTACTGCTGCTGCACTCGGTGGTGACCTTAACCTTAAGAGCGGCGGGTGCGAAGCGTGTTGTTTAAAGGCTCCTGAGACCCTATTCTTGTGACTTCGAGATGTTTTTTCATGCGATATGCACTCTCAACTGCGTAAATTTTTTTGACGTATCTCGTATGAAAAATCATCTCGAATTCACGAGAATTGGGTCACTGGGGGCTTAGTATGCTACGCGAGATTTACCGTCATATTTTACGTCATTCCTATGAAAATAAGAAAATATGACATAACGTCACACTTAAGATGCTTAGTAATAAAAGGACTCAATTCACACAAAATACACTTTTATTTAAAACCTTAAATGTTTACCCTTACGTTAGAATATGGAATAGACATATTTGACACTAAATCGCGTTTGACGAGGTTTGACGTATTCTCCTCGCCTCGCATGCTAAGCCCACTGGGGTTGTTGTCGTGTGAAATATGAACGCTGACTTGAGATTATCACATCGATTTAATTCATGACCTACAAATCTATTTTTTTACGAAATTGAATACACGTTTGCGTTCACAAGCTCCAGGTTGACAGGAGAAGGTCGTAAAAGCCTATGACAGTTCTAGCTCTATACATAACCTACGAGTAGACCCAATTAGTCTATGATTATTGGGTCGGCGACAGACAACCACAAATTATTGAGACAATACGCAATGACAAAAATAAATGAAAATCTGTTAATTTTCCGTTACATAGAGGGTGTTCAGTTCAGTTCAACAGCCCTTCTAAGGCTTGGTCGCAGAATCAAATGCCGCTCACCTTTGTACTCACCACGTAATAGTATTATTTTTTATTATTAATTTACATGAGCAATGGCAGTTTGCAAGGCAGGTACCCTCAGCTCAGACAGGTTTACTGAATTAAAATGGCGGATTTCAAAAATATCTGTTTAAGTATTTGGAATCGTCTAGCAAGTATAGAAGAGGGAGATCTGGGCTAGGCCTTTATTCTGCGATAAAGAATATGAAATCAGATAAATCAACTCATATAGTTAAAACAAAGATTCGATTAACCGCTTAACATTGCGTTCAAAATTAATTAGTCGTGTGTACGTTAGTAAAAATATAAGAGCTTTTGTTGGTCAGTAATAGTAGATTATTCAACAAGAGACTAAAACAAGCCATAATGACATGAGATGTTTAGCCACGCGAGCGAGCCAGCGATGCGAGAGTGTCTTTATGGTTGTTTAGTCTCGCGTTAAACACTCAACTTTTCACATTGAAAAAAAACGACGTTTCAATATTTAGCAAATATGGTAACAAAGTTTGTGACTAATTTGTTTCGCGGTTGTTAGACTTGTTAGTTTTTCGTAAAGTGACACTTTACAAAGTGACACAAATGCTTGCATATTTAGCCAACAGATATAAACTTGAAAACTATTTAGACCATGCGTAATAAAACAAAACTATCCTTAATATATTTAAATAGATAAATAGATATTCGTAATCGTTAATCGTGTTTCACGAAATTAAATCGTTATTTTTTAAATACTTTTGCGCAGTTGTCATTTTGAGGTTATTTCCACAGCCTAAAAATGGTCCATACACAATCACTGAAAATGGCAATAATCCTCCATTCACAAACACCTGTACAGGGGTTTCCAAAGAAAATTTAAAAATAAACTTTAATCCCTAGAGATTAATAAGGGGTTTTAGTCCCGATGTGCAGAGACTAAAGTATCATTTTAAGAGCATGAGAAGTGAAAATATTTTTATATGACTGAACACTTATGTCCGTTCCTAATATTCAAACTGCAGATACATTTTGTACAGTCGGCCTTATAAGAAGCTGCACACTTTTGTACCTTGTCGCTTTAACGCCTTTGACTGATTAGTCCAGCAGTTCAAACATGACGTTAAAGTGGCAAAACACTAAAGTGTGCAGCTTCTTATAAGGCCGACCGTAGTTAACAAATATGTTGTCATCTCATCTCCAAAATATATTCTCTTTACTTTCTCAACCTCTTATCTGATCGAATAGTTAGATAGAAAAAACACGCATGTTACAAAGTTTATAAAGACTAATTCCCTATAAAAATATTCAATCAGATAAGAGGTTGAGAAAGTAAAAGGACGATATGCCATTGATATAGACGGTTGTATGAGAGCTGTGCAAGTATAAAATACTATAAAGCCGGCATTCCACAGTAGCGCACGCTACGCACGCAAGTGAGGATATAATTTCACTTCGTATCGTTTAAATGTATGTAGATACTCTAAAGGTACTGTACACATGCTGATTATTGTATGGAGCTGAAAATCTAAATTTATTATTGTGGTGACATTTATTAATCCTTGTATTGACATCGGACGAGTGACCATTATTAGATGTTTAATTGTTTTTGTTTTAATTATTAATTATTATTAATTATTCTTGTATTCTTTGAATATTAGTACTTATTTATGTTTGACGATCAATTTCGTACCTATTTTTTTTGCAATTTATATTGTAATATTACATTGATCAATAAATAAACTAAACTAAACTAGCATGAAAGCATCCTACTATTGAGCAAATGCTACCTACTAGCGTGTGGTTTGGACATGCTACTATTGAGCATGCTTTTTAATGGCATACCGGCTACTAGCACGCCTTGTTATCTTTGAGCGTGTAACCTGAGGAGGGGGTGGAAGGGGGAAAGGTAATAAGCAAGTGTGAACGCGTTTGCTTAATGAGCAAGATAGTATCCATCTTGTTTGCAAAGTGCACGCGCATGTTTGATTTTCCCAAAATGTCTAGCTGGGGAGATGATAAAACCCTACAATTTGTTAGATTTTACAGAAACCATGAATGTCTATGACATCCGCGATCGCCACATTACAAAAATAATGTAGCAAGAAATAATGCCTATGAAGTTATTCACAATTACGTGTAAAGAGAAAATTCAGGTGTTTTAAATGGGTGCGCTTCAATCAGTATGAAAACATTTTGCATAATTTCATTTAACTAACCACGAAAAGCATAATGAACGTTTAGCATAAAAACCAATTGTATAATTTTATCTGGCATGCGAACGAATATCATAACACTCATTTAGCATAACTGTTATTTGTTATTATGCATTTTAAGTCAATTTCTTCTAACTAGGTTAGGTTAGGTTAGAACTGTGACCACATTAATAGTAATGAAAGCAGTTAGAAATATTTATTTTGTTAATTTATAAACATTACTTATAGTTTTTGAAATTATGCATTTCGTTTTATGCATCATGACTATTATATCGCTGGTTTATTATGCAGATTGAAATTATGCAATTAGTGTCATGTAAAATGATCATTAAACCATTTGTTTTTAAGCTAAACATTACACACCCGTTTTAAATTAAGGCAGAGAGCACGCTATCATATGGCATGTGTATTGGAGTGTTTGCTTTGAGCATGTTTATTCAAGGGCATACTCAAAACTAGCATGCTTATTGCTAGCAAATGTAAACAGTTTATAAGCATGCCCATATTAAGCATACTCGTAGCACGCTTTTAGCATGCTAATCTAGTGCATGTGTAACAGTACCTTAACGTTAATAATGACACACGCCTAGAACAATTTTGTCGCGAGTGCGCGTGCGCTGCACGGCTAGCACAAGTTGTGCGAGACTTGTTTGTCCGGTCAGTAACGTTAGAGACGCACTTAGCAACAACCGAGAAAATACAACTTCTGCTACCCGTGCTGCAGTGAAATTCCGGTTGAAGGAAAGAAAACTCACTCTGTATGCATTATATTTTTTATTTAAGCCCGTAATTAATAGTTGAAGCTTCCCACTAAAAACATATCCGTTTGCTGTAACTTGACCAAGTATATGAAAGGTCGGTTCGCATGGAATATCGGTAAGTTCAATTTATTTCGCAGCAGAAATTTAAGCCACACGACTGAAATAAAATGAAATAAGAGTTATTTTACAGCGCTCAATAGAATCAAAAGTAGCTTATCGCTATGGCGGAATATTTAAAAGTTATCAAAGGAACACAGAACAAGCAAGCAAATCCTTGAAATTGTGTCCAATTAATTGAGAAGTAGGTAGTTAATTAATTGGCAAAAAAAATGAAAAAATATGGTTGTGCTATTTGAAGCTGATTCATAACATGATCCAATTTTATCCCAAAACTGCTGCATAATGTTGAGAATATTGTTTCTCTACGTGACACCACGTTAAACTCATTTTTACCAAGCTTTACTTGTGCAAGTATAATAACTAATTTCATTTCATTCCATCTCAATTCTTAGTATGAACAGTCAAAGGCATGTATCTATACTGGGGAGCAAAGAAATCGAACCACTTTCTATGGAAATTCAGTACTAAGTGGCTCGATTTTTTTGCTCCCAAGTGTATACATCCATCGCGTCAAAATTAGTCTCGCCCGTCTTTTTTGTTCATACAAGTGTTAAGTAAAATCAATTAGTTATAGTTGTTATGAAAATCTAGATTTGTAAGTTGACATTTTATTTTTAAATTATTTCTTTCCAATAAATATTTTCTTGTAAAGGAAAACCTACTTTTTTATAATATCTATAAGATATTCAAAAATCGTAAGAACCGGACTAGATTTAAGGAGGGAGAGACGTAAAGCTAAAAATTGACATACATAATCTCATAATTCGCATTCACGTTCATCTTATACAGAGTTTTAAACCCTTTTTTCCAGTTAAATTAGTTTTTATTTTTAGCTGTCTTCAAAAATGTATAAATAAAGAAAAGTCAGTGTAATCATAGTGCAATTAAAATTGTAATCAGAAAAACAAACATTGTATTTATAAATTAAAAAAGGCGTCTTGAATGTTGCCCAGCAAGTATATTTTTAATTAACTTCCATCCATCACTAATTCATGAATGAGCCAAGAAACACTATCTCGTTTTTGCCTTTGATGAAGTAAAAAAATGGCCGATTAGCCCTGAAAGTGCGTGGGCGTTTTAACATTAACTTCATTAAAACAACGGCTGAAATAAAAAGTAAAGAGTGTTTATTCTTTTGTACAATATATCAAGAGTAACTAGTACTAGAACTTACATATGTAGTGAATAATCCTTTCACATCGATTTTTGTCGGATAACTTCGTATTTATATCTTGCTTTTTCAATTAGCTTCAGTACCTATCCATAAGCCAACTGAGAAAGCAAGATTAATACAAAATTATCCGACAAAATACGAAAGTAATGGGAACTTTTTTTTGACATGGAAAAAGCAAACGAGCACACAAGCCTGCCTGCTTGCTGTGCTGGCCTGTTTTATAAAGCTACGAATTACAATTTATGCCCAATCCAGACTCTTACGCGAGTCGACTGGACTATACTACTTTTATAATAACATCAATGTATCACAGCCTCGCGTCGACTCGCGTGAGTCTGGATCGGGCGTTACGGGTTACAAGTTTCCGTTTGACACAACCTCGACCAATGACGACCAGCCATTTGAGCAGTGTTGCCAGTTTAGACCTGTAAAATTGTAACTTGTAGCTTTATAAAACGTGTCTCTGATGGTAAGCGGGATCTGTGACCCATAGACATTTTCCTTCTCAATATTACAATTTTAAAGGCCTGTTTCACAATCGTCAAGTAAAGCATATCTGACACATAAATTTAGCCCTTTCCTTTTCTTACACTTGAACATAGACAAGGAGAGAGCTAACTTTAACTGGCACATAAATTTACTTGTCGATTGTGAAACAGGCCCTAAGACTGCAATCCTAAAGTTCCAGATAGACGTGCGAGTAAGTACGCCGTACTTATGGCTCGGCGACCTTACTCGCCCGTATGTCACCCTATGTACGCGAACTTCTAAAGGTAAACACTGGCGAAAAAGATCGTCGAGCTGAAGTACGCGTACTTACTCGCCCGTCTATCTAGGACTTAAGACCGCAAATGCGATGCCAACCGTGAAGGCTAAGATGGAATGCCTCTTAGTTATTTCACCGGTCGTCTATCTCCAGATCAATGCGAATACTGCTGCTCGGTGCTAGGTTAAAGGTAAGATGGTGGTAGCGATCCGGCGGACCCTGCACAAGGTCGTGGTAGGACTAATAAATATTCGTAGATCCCCGAATCATTGCAACCGGTACCTTACCACGAGTTACAATTACCGTATTCGCTAGCGAGTCAAATGCTCTGTCCCTCGTACTCTATAAGAATACTGTGAGGTCTGCGAGGGACAGAGCAGTACGGTAATTGTGTATCATGGTAAGGGTACGGTTTTATCAAACCCAGTTAACAATCAGCTTAGTTAAACTAGCCTTTTTTGGGGTTCCGTACGCGAAGGATGGCCCAACGGAACCCCTTTTAATATGCCTCCGCTGTCCGTTCCTCCTAACTTTAAACGGCTGGATATAATAGACAGCGGGTTTTTTTTTTCAGAATATGTGTTATTACGGCAGATTTACTAATAAATAAAAAAATAAAAAGTGGAACAATAAAGGGGGTCCCCATAATGTGAATGTCAAATTTGGTATTATTATACTTAGTACTTATTTACTCGTATGGGGGTTTAAAAAATCGAAGTTTAGTGTTAGTAAGATAAAAAAAATTAAAGAACTTTGTCAATTGACCTGTGCAGTAGCAGAAACCTATACAGCGCGCCTATTATGCTCGTGTTTATCGATCTGGATAAACGTGTATAAGACATCTGTCACTTTCCGAGCAGGGTATTGATTCTCTCAAAAGCAAAGGTGAGCGAATGCAGGAGTGAAGTCCAAGCGGCGATTTTAAGTAGTCCCGTCAGAGCGAGTTCTGGGACACCCAGTATGTCATGTCAAAATATATATTTTTTACAGAGAAGAATAAACCCCAAGATAAGTTAACTGACTGATTAGTATTTATATTCGTGAAACAAGACACGAAATTGCCAAAGTGTTCTTGAAAAAACTTTCATGTCATTTTAAAGGTAAAATAATAAAATATAAATTTCACCTTTTAGATATTATTTTAACCGAACTCATCCATAATCAACCCATAAAGGTCCCGACAAAAACTGGCTCTTTGATACATTTAATGAAGTAAAGGAAAGGACGATTAGCTTCAAATTTTTCAACAAATTTTACAGACAGTGCCACAATCGATACACCTGAAATAAAAGAAAAAATGCTTGACTACAATTTTTTTACGAGTAATTAAGAACAAAATGGCAACAAAAATGTAATACTCATATCAACTCCACTTTATAAAAAAAGAGTTCTGAAAAATATATCAAGAGCGAGTCTGGCTTTTACAGCAAAGGGTTCCGTATACGTATTATAATAATATGGTGACTAATGATTTTTGAGTATTTTACAAAGTCAAAGTCAAATTCAATAAAATTATATTTATTTGCTTAAAATGTGGTACAGATGATAGTTGTCAATGTGTATATTCGCAACCCTCGTAAGTCCATTTGACTCAAGTTTACAGGAGACACAAAAAACAAAATTACATCATGTAGTTGCAGGGAAGCTTATTAATCTTATGTATTCATATAGGTAAAAAATAGTGAAGTTATCATAATTTTTAACTCAAAATACCTAAAATGTTTCGAAAACTATGAAATATCCCTGCTGTCTAATTGCTTCAATGCAGAAAACCACGTATCTCCGTCATGACATGTAAAGCAAAACTCGTAAGTAGCATGGACTACATGTCAAAACACATCAACACTAAATACTACGTAACTCCATACCTGGAGGGGAGTTACGAGTCGCCGCTTTAACAAAATGGCGGCTTTTAAGACTTAAAAATATACGAGGTTTTCTATTTCTAGATTTTTTTAATAACGGTTTGTTTGACGTTTGAATGCAATATATAGATCGATGCGTTTGGTGATTGGCTACACGATTCAATAAAAAAAACATTTTCGCAAAAAATGGACTTACGACGTTTGATATTTTACCAATAGATGGCATGCAAAGAAAAAAAAACATCACTAACATGTATCTAATGCCCGGTTCCAATATTCAAGAAACGAGTCGTTTTCCTTACGTGTCGTTAAAATTTGACATTTGCTACGTACAAAATGTGTCAAATTATATATATATTATATTAAAACAATGTCAATATAATACGATTAAAATTTGAAATAAGTACCTAAATATCAACATGTTAACAGAAAAGTTGCATTGACTTAATCTAACTAGCAAATCTTAAATCATGTCACAGACAATATTTTAAATAGTCAATACATTCATCAATAGAATAAAAACACTCTTGTACTAACCAATTTTTTAGTTTCTTTTTAAACAAACTAACTGGCAACCACTTGATAACTCCTTCATAATATGCAAGCGATTAAATATATTGATTGACATGCAGTAAGACAGAACGCAGTAGGTACCTACTATATAACATGATGTTTTATGTTCATCTTTTTTTAAATATCTAAGTCGTAACATAAACCTCGTTTTACCTTATTGAGTACTTGTAATTTTTTGCAATTTTATTATTTTCCTGTGTGAGAATAGGATTTTTCAATAAATATAAATTCACAACACAAATGACATCAATAAAATTAAAGATAAGATTTTTTAGTGACATCAATAAAGTTACTTGAAATGCTTCTCTTTTATACACAAATACAACATTAACTAGACATATTATTTAATACTTTAAGTTGTTTGTAACAGTGTAAGATAATAAATTAAATTGATAAAAAAACATTCTATGAGCTCAGAAGCATTCATATTTTTTCATGAGCTCAGAAACATGAAAAAAAACGCACAAATAATAATGCCAATGTCAAACCGGGGGCATAAAAATTAAAACAAAACTCATTACATACAAGACAATATAATTGTTTAATCTGAAGAAAATAACAGATGGTCCGCAAATTTGTTTTTTCCCAGTATGTCATGGTGTTTACGTAAATATTCCGGCAAGAATGACCTCTTTGTTAACTACGACCATGTAATAAAAAGGGTTATCAACTGATAAACTGCAAACTTGTCCGTTTTTGTTTTTATATACTGAAATAGAAAAGCAATTGGCATTATTTTGAAACACACGTCAAAATACTTATTCTGAAGGTCTCTTTAAAAAAAAACCGGCCAAGTACGAGTCAAGTACAAATATTAAGACCGAGCAAAAAGCACCTAACGTTTTTTGTATGGGGACCTTAAATTTTTAACTTTTTGTTTTTTATTTTTTTGTTATAGCGGCTATAGAAAGACATACTCTGTGAAAGATAATTATCTATATAGTCTATGCCAATTGAAATTGGCAAAGATGTAAACAAAGTACCTACTGTTTGACACATAAAAATAACCTCAAATATTCATCAATGGTGTTTTTATTTAAAATAATAATTAATCAATAGTTATTTAATCTTAAACTTAATGTGAAAGTACAGATCAAGTGTATACCTAAATCATTGCAAAGACCTCACTTGATCTTTAAAAGCGCGTGATTATCGAGTAATAATGGTAAATTGGTTAGTTTGGTTGTGTTTACATCTTTGCCAAATTTTTGTCATCTTGGGAACATGAACACCCTTGACTTGACTTGGAGACTATGACTCTACACTACAGGATTGACGTAAGCTAACGATATGTCGCGTCGGCCGCTTATATAAATTGTCAGTTTTCGAAAATGGAGGGCCTCAGAGTAGGCCTAGACAAGTTGCGTTTGGAGAACGATATCGTTATAAAGAGTGTATAGGATTGACGTAATCTGCCGGACGGTCGCGCCGAGCCCTTGAGCCCTAGTCAAGATACATAGGGTGGATTCGAAAAAACTTGAATACTAGGGATATATCTACACTGAAAAAAATAATTGGTTGGTTTTAACAAGATTGTGATTGTTGTGCATAGGCGTCTTGAATCCATACGAGCCTAACAAGACGTTAGACGCATCAACTAAGATGTTAGTTGAATCGCTAAAGAACTTGCTGTTTTTACTATACGTTTTGTTTGATATAACTAATATCGTGAATAGTGTATTCATTTTATGTCAACTAAGAGAAAACCTCTCTTGGTTAGCTCACATTTTTTTGAGTGTATTCCACAATTTTATTCTCGAAGAAACCACGTTTTTCCAGGCAATCTTGGGTATAGCTAGCTAATACATGGTGTTACTGAATGATAAACGAAAGTATTACGCGGAAAAAAAATATTGCTGTACAACGGAACGTTTTCAAAACTTCAGTCATGTCTATTTACTTTAATAGTATTATATAGGACTGGAAAATAACTGTCATTAGAAAATGAGTGTTAAGTTGATTTGACAGCACTAACAGCACAGAGCAAAATGTGGACGCCTAATACCTAAAATTTGACCTTTATCAATTATGATAACATTTTGTTCAAAATTCATATTAAATAATGTCATTTGATATAAGTGATATAACAGAGATTAAACCTCACTAATTTACCTTACTAATTATAAATGCGAAAGTTTGGATGTTTGTTACTCAATCACTCCAGAACGGCTGAACTGGACAGTTCCCGAGAGAATAGCGATAAAATACTTCTACGCAGACGGAGTCGTGTACAAAAGCTACTAAATACCTAATGATTGCTAAAGGTAAACCAATTTGCTAAATTAGGTCAATCTCACCTTAACACATTTTGCTGCCACGTGCCGCTACGCGCTACGCTCGTAACCTAATCCAAAACTGCCTACAAACAGAAAACCCGACTAGCCGGTTACTGGTAGTGAATGTGTTGAGTGAGATTAGGTTAGAGTTTGATCGAGGTGCCTTTACTACGTAGAATAGAGCTCCGCGCGGCGGAGCTGCGTCTGCGTCTGCGATATGCTCATTTTATGATTATGCTCTCCGTCACACAAAAAAATCTATAGGTAAAACAAATGTATACTTTGCATGTTAAACATTATATTAGGTGACTATTATTCTATTTCATCACTATGGCTAATCATTATATAATTATCAAGAAATTATACGCACGTCTTGTTATGCATTTAATTATTACTATAAAGATTAAAATTATGCAATTTATATTATGCATAATAATCATTTGTACGTTGTTATAAAAATCATTGCACACCTTCCATTTCAATTAAATGATGCAAAATGGGTAAAAACAAAGCGAAATTTAGAGCCTGAGGCCCTACTTTGACAATCGAAATTCGAAGTTACGTTAGCTCCATCCCCTTCTCTCGATTTAGTCTCGAATGACGAGTGACAAGGATGGAGCTAACGTGACTTCGAGATTCGATTTTCAAAGTAGGGCTCCGGTGCAAACGTTTAAAAAAATTACCAACGTAAAGATAAAGAAAACTCAACATCAAACGATTGAAATTTTAATCGAGGGAAAAACAATCGAAGTATTTTTGCTGACCAATTCACTCATTTTCCAGTGTCTTCGTTTCTTTAACTTTACATCTCTCTATAATCGCAAAATGTCCCGGAAAACAAAATTTCACGTTTACGTACGATGTAGTACATAAATGGGTGGTCCGCAATGAATATAGCTTTGTATGTTTTTAAACTGGTTTTTATCATAAAGTGCACGGCTGAAATAAAAAATGGCATTATTGACTATTGTACAGTCAGAAATTTATTCCTAGACCACTTTCAACTCTGTCATAGTGACACTGTAAATAAAATCATAAGAAGTTTCTTACGTTTTGATTATTACGTTACTTTGAGATAGTCCAAAGTTATCAAGGAATATTTTTTCTTTACCGTACATGCGAATACATATTTTGGAGATTAGGTACGTCTGTGGAAATAGAATTGAATACTATTTGGGGAAATGCCAACTTCTTCAAAAATAACTTAGATACAAATAGACTTGAATACTAGAATTTTTGAAATTTTGTTTGGTACATATTTTGATTAGGACACGTCATTTTGATTTCCAGAAAATATAAAACGTTTATACGTCCATTTGTTTATATATTGGCGAGGTTCAAGGAACCAGAATGTTTTATAACCATAGCATGGAGGAACCACGTATGTATAGCAAACGAATTCTATTATTAATCATATGCCGTCCGTCCGTCCGTCCGCCCGTCCATTTGTCTTACATCTGTATCTTTCAACCCGTAATAAGTATTTAACTGATTGGATATTCACAAACTATGTTTATGTACGTATAAAACCTAAGGGACCTATACAAGATCCCTCAAAAAAGTTACGCTTTTATAGGTATTGCGGTTAGGTACTAAAATAATTTTAGCCATCGTTGATACCCAAAGTGTATCAACAAATATCAACTACCTATAGCAGTTTTTAACAGGCTTTTATCAACTTGCACAGAGCCCCTGTGACATCATCTATCAGATAAATTATCTCAACTGGCCTAGTATGCCTGCGTCTATATCGCGTGTCAAATGTGGATCCTTAAATATTTACAGTTTTAGATAAAAAAGCATTTGCCCAAATGAAACAATTGGGATAGACCAAAAAAAATAACTCACGGTTTTTTCATTCTAATTCGAAAAAATAGGTAATTTTAAGAGACCAATTTCATTTATTTTTTTATTTGACCTAATAGTTTTGTTTTAATATCGTTATTTATTTAGAAGATATTTTATAGATGACATGATTATTTTAAATTTGGGTTGGCATTTTCTAATAAATTACAACAATTAAATGATATCTAAAGATAAAAAGTGATTGTTATAGTGTATTAAAACATACCATTTTAAGCGGTTTTCGCCTAACCCGCAAGATACACCTAGGAGGGCTTCAAGCCGAAAACGAAAGTCAAACAAAGGTTAAATATACTTTTGTCGAAATATCCGAAATTGGTCAATATTTCAAAAACTTAATGATGCAGAACGGCTTTAAAACCGTATTCCTCGAAATGGTTTTCGAATTAGAGTAATTGTAAAAATATGAACAATCCCAATTGGGAAATGAATCAGTTTGGGAAACGTTGTTTGGCAAAACGGCAGAGAAACATAGAAAACATCCAAGACACAAAATACTCGCCTATTTCTCCTTCGTCTCGTATATTTCGCGTGACTCCGTCCGCGGAAGTTTTAGCGTTATGCCTCTGGGATTTGTTTAATTTTCCGAGAAAAAAAGCACCGTATGTCCATCTATTGGCTGTTATCTCTATCTCTCTCTATACCTAATTTCACATCAATTGGTTAAGGCTTGCAACCTGTCACTAATACACTGGTAAACATCAGCCTGTGTGTGCAAAATGTGGTTACTGAATTATCAACAGGTTTTTGGAGTTGTAGGTAATTCGCTAGCCCTGCCTAACCCCACTCTGGGATTACAGGCGTGAAGGTATGTATGTATGGTTAAGGTGTTCTACCGTGAAGACGGAACTAACGATCACTTTCCTATTTCTAATATGAAAAAACTGGGCAAGAGAATGTTGAACCACGCTCAGTGTAGGGTTCCGAACTATTCCGAAGTCGTTGCTACAAGCACAAAAATATATCACGAAAATCAACATATATTGAATAAATATTATATTTAAAGTTATTTGGTGCCATCCAACACAAAAACACTGTATCCGCGTGTATCTCAGGGGTGTCATTCTCTTAAAAACGGCTGCCGGTCGAACGAACGAGCGAAAGCGCAGCGGCGAGTTTGTAGTCCCGTCCGAGCGAAAAAAACACATTTTAGCGAGTGCATTCTCAATTAGGCAGCCTTATACGTTCCAGAAGTTATGCTGCCAAACTGATACATGCGCTAAAATGTGTTTTGTTCGCTCTGACTACTTTAATGCGCCGCTTGGAAATTCACTCGTTCGTCCGTCAATTCGTCGTAGTTGAGAGTATCACACCCCAGGAATCAATGAAGTTTACACTCTGTCGTGATGTGATAGTTTTCCTTTCAAATTCGTTATAGGTATCTACTTTCATTTACGATAGTTTTCAGATTTGTATTACTTGTAGTTTAGCTGTATGTAAGGGGACATGCAACTCTTAACCTTCCCATAAATCTAAAAATTTACAATAACATGACATGATGATTTTAAGAGCTATCCTATGATACCTCACTCTATATTATAATAGCGGCCTTTACACGTAAAGTTCGGACCGCGGGAAACGCCACGCGCCGTTCCAATCTTCGTTCCGAACCGTACGTGTAAAAGCAACTGTAATAGTAAAATAGTAAAAAATTTACGGTTCGGAACGAAGATTGGAACGGCGCGTGGCGTTGCCCGCGGTCCGAACTTTACGTGTAAAGGCCGCTAATGTAAAAAAAAAAACTTCGCTTTACATGACATGCGAGGTCGTATAAAACTAATTTACTTTTCTGGCTTTAACTGCCCCAATGGTGCCTTGGTCCTAATAGTCTAACTACAGACTTACTAATAATGGATTTTATGAATACTACTAATATTATAAATGCGAAAGTGTGTGTGTTACTTTGTTACTCCTTCTTTCCTTCCTATTCTTTGGATGAAAAATGTGAGATGGAGATAGTTCGCGCGTGCCCTGATGGCAGCGTCAAATTCAATTAATTGCTGTTTACTTTAAAACCACAACATTTATTGAAAAAATGGTTTACCAGGATTAAGAAGTTACATATACGCAACTATTTAATCGAAAATCATCATTAAAGATTGTAGGGTTTCAAAGATTCAACCAACAACATGCAAAAAAGGTGTCGTGTTTGAAAAATAAAACTATCGAGAATTTTATTTCTAATCCTGTTTTCACGTTTGCCAGTCTCAAGCAAATATAATCAAGTTCAATATATCCAAAAAACAGATACAAAGGCGTTATGGTTATTGAGATCCAGGTCGCGGAACACTCCAGACTTTAGCATAGGTGGCCTCTTAACTCATAAGCTACTTTTTCCCTGGAAAATTTATAATTTCCCGAGGGAATAACGGTAATCGAAATCTACGCGGTCGAATTCGCGGACAGAAGCTTGTTTCAGCTGTAAACTATGAGTACCCTAAGTATAGTTAGTGTGAAAAATTTGAAAAACCATGACAAGTATGAAATCGCTAATCTAATCAGCGATAAGACCGCCTGTTGTTTACCTGTGTTATTTTTAATTGTACTGTTTTTCTGAAATGTTTTTGTTTGGTGTACAATATCGTGTTTTGTATTGTATTATGATTGCAAACTCCACCGCAAAACAGATGAAAAAATTGCAATCACAATTCTACGAGGGACTGAAGAAAACTCCTAAATTTTAACATATTTTATTAAAATTCAAATTGCGTTTATTTACTTATTTTTTTACATTTCATGCATTCACTATTAAACGCCAATATAAGTCCCGATAAAAATCGGTTCTTTCTTACATTGGATGAAGTACAAAAAAGGCCTGTTTGCTTTGAAAATTGAATTTAGCTTCGGAACTGCGCCCAACCCAATAATTACTGAAATAAAAAAAAAACAATTTGAAACGTACCTTAGAAATTAATTGCCTAATCGAGTTGAAGAATTGTAGGTGTTTGGAGTTACTTTGTTACTCCTTCACGCTGAGTGAAACGACTGGATGAAATTTGAAATGGAGATAGCTACCCTGGATTAACTCATAGGCTAATTTTTACACTGGAAAATTTAAAATTTCCCGTGGGAATAACGGTAATCGAAATCTACGCGGACGAAGTCGCGGGCAGAAGCTTGTTCTAACTGTAAAGTTTACTCTGAGTACCCTAAGTATAGTTAGTGTGAAAAATGTGAAAAAACCATGAAAAGTATGAAATCGCTAATCTAATCAGCGATAAGACCGCCTGTTGTTTACCTGTGTTATTTTTTAATTGTACCTACTGTTTTTCTGAAATATTTTTGTTCGATGTAGTGTTTTGTATTGTATTGTGATTGCAACCTCCACCGCAAAACAGATGAAAAAATTGTAATCACAATCCTATGAGGGACTGAAGAAAACTTTTAAATTGTAACATATTTTATTAAAATTGAAAATGCGTTTTTTTAGTAATTTTTTTACATTGCATGCATCTGCCATTAAACGCCAATATAAGTCCCGATAAAAATCGGCTCTTTCTTACATTGGATTAAGTACAAGAAAGGGCTGTTTGCTTTGAAAATTGATTTTAGCTTCGGAACTGCGCCAAACCCAATAAGTACTGAAATAAAAAAAAAACAATTTGAAATGTACCTTAGAAAGTAATTGCATAATTGAGTTGAAGAATTGTAGGTGTTGGGAGTTACGTTGTTACTCCTTCACGCTGGGTGAAACGATTGGATGAAATTTGAAATGGAGATAGCTTATACCCTGGATTAAATCATAGGCTACTTTTTACACTGGAAAATTTAAAATTTCCCGAGGGAATAACGGTAATCGAAATCTACGCGGACGAAGTCGCGGGCAGAAGCTTGTTCCAACTGTAAAGTGTACTCTGAGTACCCTATGTATTGTTAGTGTGAAAAATGTTGAAAAACCATGAAAAGTATGAAATCGCTAATCTAATCAGCGATAAGACCGCCTGTTGTTTACCTGTGTCATTTTTAATTGTACTGTTTTTCTGAAATGTTTTTGTTTAGTACAATAAAATGTTTTGTATTGTATTGTGATTGCAACCTCCACCGCATAACAGATGAAAAAATTGCAATCACAATTCTATGAGGGACTGAAGAAAACTTCTAAACTTTAACCAGGACAAAACATATTTTATTAAAATTCTAATTGCGTTTTTTTTTTACATTGCATGCATCTAACATTAAACGCCAATATAAGTCCCGATAAAAATCGGTTCTTTCTTACATTGGATTAAGTACAAGAAAGGGCTGTTTGCTTTGAAAATTGTTTTTGGAAATAATGGCATCGGAACTGCGCCCATCACAATTGATACTGAAATTAAAAAAAAACAATTTGAAATATACCTAATAAGGTAATTGCGTAATTGAGTGGAAGAAATATGTAGGTATCCGTATTTATAACAGCCTACAATCGGAAATACAAAGTGCGGCATCCTATCAGGTTTATGTAAAATTAAAACATTTTAATTTAAAAGAGGTTTTCCATAGTATTAAAGAATTTTATAATAAAGAATTTATTATTAATTGATAATAATATAAGTATAATTATAGATAATATAATAATTAATATGACTTATTAAATCGAATGAGTGTTTTTGTTAGGTTTAGGAATTCGTTTTTGATCACTGTGCCTACTGATTTTACTTTTTTATCTTTAATGTATTTTTTGACGTGTGCTTTTATGCAATATACATTAATTTATTGATTGATTCAATGATAAACGACTGAACAAAGTTAGATCTTAGAGTCAAGTCGTATGGTTTATCATAACTTGAGCATGGTTAATCCCATCGTTATGAAAGGACGTAGCGTAGCGTTTGAATAGCTTTTAAAAAGTGGCCTAAAACCATGAAATTAAAAACTACAACCAAATGATGCCTTATCTATTTAAAGATGATTCATCCCTCCTGTACAAACCACAAAATCAACCCTAAAATTGTTTTATTGTTTAATTTTTTTTCTAAATCCATGTGACTGATGGATTTTATATTTCATATGTGGTCACAAATGATGTGGTGACTTCATCAGAGTAATTATCATTATAATACCATACAAGAGTTTTCTGAATCAAATCAAGAGTTTAAAATGAAATCTCTTATTATTTATTATTATTAAGTTTGTATGAACATTATTTAAAAAAATTGAGCTTTTCTTATTATTGTTTAAACGACCTCTAAATAAATATATATAAATAATAATATGTAATACTAGCTTCTGCCCGCGACTTTGTCTGCTTAGAATTAGTTAAGTTTTCGGCCATCCCATGTTACAGGGAATTTCGATTATCGTTATTCCCTCGGGAACTTCGAAATTTTCCCGGATATCTATGTGTTACTCTAGGGTATAAGCCAACTCCATTCCAAATTTTATCAAAGCCGGTGAAGTGTGAATGAGTAATGAACACACATACACACACAAACTTTCGCATTTATAATATTTGTGGAATAAGGTGCCCACTAATATCAGAGCCAAGATATAAAAAAATAAGATTTATGTTTTTGGTACTACAAGTACCAGGTATCAATATTTTTTTAATATCTCGGCTCCGATGCACTTAAAGGTATTTACGTTACATAACAAAAATATTGATTTGGAATAGATTTATCATAATATACCACTTTCACAAATGGGCCGCTTATCAAAAAATTACAAATGACAACACATGCGCATGCGCATGTTTGTGCTGCACGGCTAGCACATGTTGTCCGCGACTTGTTTGTCGCTCGGATCTCCCTTTCTATCTAGTCTGTAACGATAGAGACGCACTGAGCGACAAGCGAGAAAATACAACTTGTGCTACCCGTGCTGTATGTGTATCGTTGAATAAATGCTTTTTCTTTCTTTCTTTTCTTTACATTAGCCCGTTTTACAAGAATATTTCTCCTCTCCTAATAATGTGGCCACCACTGTTTGTATAAAGGTATGTTTTTGTGTTGATTTGTTTTTTAAGTAAAGAAATTCTAACTGTGTTAAATTTTCGTCAAAAAAAACTGATCCTACCATCGGCAAAGAATTAGTTTTAATAGCCAAGAAAATGTTAGGTACTTATTATTATTACAAATAAGCAAATACGTTCTAAGCTCTCCCCAAGTAGGTAGGTTTAACTAAACTTATAAGATTCAATTGACAAATAAAAACTTCACAAACATAAATATTTAAAATTTATTCATGATAACTAAAATATGTTTTTTGGGAAAATTATCTAAAGCACTTTGAATTTGGTTTTTCGCTCTTCTATTGCCATCAAACGCCAACGTAAATCCCAGAAAAGATAATCTCCTTATTATAGCGTATATAGTACATAAAGGGACGATTTGCAGACAAAACTACTTTTTTGTTAAATGGCACACCACCCATCGCAAATATTTCTGAAATTAAAAAAAAAATTGATTCAAACATTAATATTTCTGCCTAAAAATATTCACAACTAAATGTACTGAATTCAAGTACAAAGTGGTCAAAGTTACAAAGTAAATCCAAACGAACATGATTTTTTACGCGACTGCGGCGAATCCCAAAAGGTTTATGTGTTTCACCTGTTTGTATGTATGAAAGTCCGTTCCTATGCGCGCTCGAAACTTAACCGACTCAACCGACTTTGATAAATTATGCGATATTAGATTCGTCTTGATGATGCGAATGCTACTAACCTAAATAAAATTCTTACAAAAAACAAATAGCGGATTTTACGGGAATTCAATTGATAATCTGAATCTGGTTGGATTTTTTAGGAGCAGTTGTTTTTTCTAGTTGTCCATTTACTATCGGCCTAATGGAACCCTGACCCACCATAGCACGGTGTCACCACAGAACAGAAAAAACAGTAGAAGTGTCAAGTGTGCGTGTAACGTGTGGCATAGTTATGCGGAGTTCCGCATAACCTACCCATACTTTTGCCGCGATCGCTTATTTCGATATTTCGATATTTCTTAAATAGGAAATAAATCCAGATGCATGCTGCTTTATTGTGCTATTTTGAAGTGTAAAAATGATCCGCACCAAAAACATTTTCCATGGTGGCGTGTTGTTTAAATGATAGTTTGAGTATTGGCGTCAACAGGTCGGATACTAAGCGAAGCTCATGCCACTTCCACTGTTTCTTCTATTCCGTGGGTATCACAGTGTCATTATAAACAATTTGTTTGACACGTCTTACGACTTGAATCATAACTAGACCCCGTTATCTTGGGACACGGACGTTGTTTTTTTGTAGGGATTGAATTTTTATTTTATCGACGATCTAAATGTCGAATGTGTGTGTGATGTGGTATTGTACTTAGAGTTAAATGTCATGTCACTGACAATGAGTCAAAGACAATCACTGCTAAAAAAGAATGTGATAAATAAAAGTCGGCTGTTTGTTAGTTAACCCTGTTTATCATAGATTTTCCACAATAATTACATCAAGTTATCGTACCTAGTAATACTAATTAAGTTATCTACTTATTTTTAATCTAGAAGTTTTAATACCCACGCTATATTGAAATTGAGCAGAGATTTAAAAGGCAAAAAATCAATCGCATGGTTTTATATAAAATACAAACATCGATATAGAGACGGTCGATAAAATAAACATTCAATCCCTACAAAAAAGCGATCCCTAAAAATATTAACTATAACTATGATAACATCGATGGTAGTGATCAGCATTTTAGGTAATTTCTATTTTCCCGGTGAACTTAATAGCTATCTACTATGAAATGTCACTTTGAAATAAGTGCCTATTTGAAACAGTTATCGATAAATTTAATATCGGAAGGAAGTCCCTAGTTAATTGACGTTTCTGCCAAAAAAACATCTATGTCTGTTGATGAAAGATGAGAAGAACGGCCGCTAGAAACTCAACTTTATGGCTTAATATCTATAATGTCATTTCAAATTGCCTTACTTATGTGAATAGGCACTAGGGAATTGTATGGAAATAACCGGTTAAAACCGGTTATAACCGGTTATTTGCATTCCCTAATAGGCACATTTTGGCGCGTCGCATGCGAAGCCAGCGATCCTGGGTTTGAAACCAAGTGTTTGTGAGATGTGAGTGTTTGTGTAATGACACTGATGACCACGGATATTTGTACCTGAGTCGTGGATGTTTTCTATGTATTTAAGTATTGATTTCTCTATTTAAGTATGTTTATCGTTGCCTAATACCCATAACACAAGTATTTTAGAGCTTAATTTGGGACAACGTCAATTCGTGTAACATGTCCCTTGATAATTTATTTATTTCTAACAGTTGTAGAGGGGGAAGTAAAGAAGGACGTAAGTGACAGCCAAGAAGTACTTACTCTATTTTTTTATACAGTGACGGAACCCTAACTTAATATTACAATCTCCTTATAGTAATGTTTCAATGTTTGTAAATACATGAACGGGCTTAACAAGCGTAATTCTATTCTAACTTTAATTAACTGCTTTCACTCCTGCGGGCCTAGTATAGCGTCTATATCGCGCGTCAAATGTGGATAAAGAATTCGTCACTCTCGTACTTATTTACGTGTCAGAAGGTGACGGATGCTTTATCCAAACTTTGTCACGCGATAAACGCAGCTATATAAGGGTGTATTCCGCCAATATTAAGTTATTTATGGATCCTCTCATGGACTTATTAAAGAAATAAGTTCATGAATATCACACACGAGGATAAATTGTTCGGTAAAAGAGTTTTTTTTTGTGTAACATCCACGCCCTGTCAAGTCAAAAAACGTAAAATAGCACCCCATTCTTCTTTTCGGCTTGCTTGACATGACAAGACAACCAAAACCCCGCGCGCCAGCCAAGACCACAGAGAGTATTATAAACGTTACAAATTCCGTTTTGACATATTGGTGGTGACCAATGACAATATTGAAAAAATATCTAATGCTAATCAAATTATTATTATTATCAAATTAAATCTAGTATAATGTAGGTATTATAACATTTATAACTACGCCACATGAAAATTGATTTACAAGAACCTTTGATGAAAAATTCTCTCCTCTGCAAGTAGTTAAAAAATAAATAAAAGACATTCAGTCAGTAAGTAGCTTCCCAAGAGGAGACACTGCTAAGAAGAATCGCCGCAAGAAACTCAGTATTCAGTCATTTTTTAAACAAATTTCATATTACAATGGTACTGATACACAACAAGTTAGGCCTATAATAGGCTTTATAGTTTCACTAGCGAGCGAGAGAGTTTCAGCAAGTTATTAATAATTGGTTGACAGTATCTGATAATTTTAGGGTAAGGTCCAAAAACTTGGGCATGATGCTCAACTCACTCAATTAAAATTTCTATGAAACTTTTCCGTTGTGACACGAAAATTTGCCATACAATTGTAGGAATACTTTTCGTCGCACAACGGAACTTTTTGTGACTTCGTTGTTTGTATGGTTAACTACGCTTAACTATGGTCCAACTTTTTGGTCCTAACCCTTTATTGGATTTCATTTCATCGAATTTAATTTCATCGAACGCTATTTTCCTGCTGAAACCATGATGTTTTCAGTATATTTTAAATATTAATAATGAGGGTTAGTTAGGTTAGACTTGTGACTACCTAAAAAAAATAACTGAGGCGGCGAAAAATGCCTTTCGATGAAATAAAAGATCTGCGTAATGATACGTTTGTTGAAATATTTCGTTAAATAATAGGTACCTTTTGTTGAAGTATGTTATGACGCAAAAACGCGACTTACGACTGACGCCAGACTAGGTAAGTAAATAGGATAAATGAGGTATGTAAATAGGATATATCAGGTAAGTAAATAGTTTATCAGTTTCATTTAATTAGCGAGCGAGCGAGTAAAGCAATCTAGCCAGAATACAACCTCTTTAATAAACACAGGTATGACATTATTCAGTAAAGGTACCAAAATGTTTAATATAAAAACGAAGAATTTTTTCAAATTTTGAAATCAGTTTTATTAAACGGATTAGCTTCTGAATGGTTTGCAAGCCCGTCTATTGTAGTTTTTTTTTGTGCAACTACTTCAGGGAAAAGTTAGGTCTAAATTCTCAGTATGAAAAAATAAATCTATTTAGGTACTAGTATATACATATTTTAAAGCGGCAAAAAAACTAAAAATAATAATTTTGAACTGTAAAATATGTAAAGAAATAAGTGTATATAGTATACACGGTAGTTAAACTTCAGTTAAGAAATAATTGACTAACTTCACGGAGACTTTTTATATTATTTGGAGTACTTACAAATCCAGTATTGTAGCATGAGCAGGACAACACTACTACAGCGACTTTTTTAACTTAACATATACTTCGGCTTAAGAAATAATTAACTAACTTCACGGTGACTTTTTATATTATTTCAACCACAGAATGAATAACATTTTAAAAGTAAATGTCTTCATAATTAAGTTAAGTTGTATAATCAAATCATTAAATTTAATGTATAAGTAATTCTCTGTAGTTTGTATTTAATTAATTTACGGTGTTAGTTTTATTTGGTTATAGTTGTGTATTAATTTTAAGGAGTAAAATAAAGAGTGTAGTTATAATATTCTTTTAACCAATACTTATCTTAATTTCAAACAATTTTACTCTACCAAGAGCCAGCTCACTTCAATCTTTTGGTTAATCACACGCGCACAGGAAACACTCTTTTAGTTTATGATTTTATCCGTTTTTATTTTTATTTTAAATTGATATGATTGTTTAGATAATAAAACCAAATTTTATGTCCACAGTCAGTTTTATACATAATTACAGATTTAATTACGACGCAAAAAACGCGACTCAACGACATAACGATCTATTGAAAACGATTTAGGTAAGCAAATAAGATAAACTAGGTAAAGTATACTGGGAAAGTAAATACCTAGGGTAAATTAGGTATGTAAAGGGGTAAACCAGTTTAAGAGTCGATCAAAGATGTCGTTTCCATACAGTTATTATCTTACTTTTACAGTTATACCTAGTTATAAGTATGTGAATCATCCACCGCTAATTCCATAAGTACTTAGAAATAATGCGTAACTACAGATTTTTTTAAATATTAATTTTGGTGTCTTTACATTTTTATGTTAAAGTTTAGTAAATTTTTTACCCTAGACCTATGATAAAAAGGAAACGTACAAACGATTTGTGTACTTATCCCGGTATTCCATTTAGCGTAATATTTGGTAAGTCAATAAATATATTACTTACTATTTCGATTGTAAGTCTAACAGCCCAGTTAAATAATGTTGCCAATTGAAGAAAGGGATTGAAAATGGCGGTGCATATATTATTCTGTCGGCCTGCTATCAAAACTAAGTTATAAGTTTTAAAATAGCACGAAGTAGTTTTATAAAACCAGTTATAAATGTTATTTGTATAATTCGTTCTCGCTATTATCATTGCAAACGGTAAAGGAATAGAATAGAAACGACAAAATAAGAGTAGCTATAGATAATCGTTAATAATGGAAAAAAAAACGTGACGAGACGTGACGATCCGCGGTACTTGAACCGATTTTCCCAGAAAATATGTGTGTTATAGATACCTAAGCGCGACTGAATAAATTAAAAAATAAAAATTATTAACTAATAGAATCTTCGATAAATTTAAGATTATAAAAGTTAAGTTAAGTTATTGGTTTTTTGTGCAAGAAATAAACAGTTTAATTTATTTTATTTGTCCCTTAGTCTTGGACATTTTCAATGTTAACCGTTGTCTAGTCTAGTCCCTATAGTACAAGCTTAGACCTTTTTTTAAACTAGCCCAATTTGTGTAAGATTATCGCCTGAGATCTAATGATTTATTTTAGCTTTGACTTCCGCCACACTCACACATTTTCAATCACTTTATTTTTAGCTGAATAAAGCATTAGGTTTACTTAATAGCTAAATCAAAATAAGAAAAACTTTCTTGTTGTTGCATGTGCTCATAGACAGATGTACCGACGTGTCAATCGATTTTTAAACCGCAATTCCACTGCGGCGACTTGAATCCATTAGTCTAGTTACGTGTGTCAACTGTCAACATTTCCACAGTACCCGATGCCCGCGTACGCTATACAGGCTAACTGCGTGTATCAACTGGTCTCGCTGCGTGTGTCAACACTTCCATAGCGAAGCGCGCGCATGCTATACTTAAAGCATACGTATGCATCTACGTACGTGCGTCGCTTATTTTATGCGCCGCAATAGGTTGGATCTGGCCACGCGCGCTGGGCGTGTGTGGGTAACCCATCAGAGCAGCCCCCCTGTGTTTTAGATGTCATTTCGTGCGTAACGTTTTCGTGTGCCGCTGTTGAAGTATCCATCTGCATTTTGATATGTAGCGAATTATAGGTAGCTCGACCGTGCGCCTCAGTGGAATTCCGGTTTTTCAAGTATACACGGCGACATTTTACAGTCGATACTTGGTGGCGACTCTGAGCATCGTGTAAAATGATGTAAAAAGCTTGTTTAGTGTTAAAATTCAAGTCACACGAACTTTGAGGCTTTGTGTCGTATGTCTGATGCCGTGTATACTTAGCAATAGATCTCCGCAACCCACAATAACTCGTAATCGGCCACAGGGACATAAACAATGTTTTTCTTACAGTGATTTATTATTTTTTGATTGGCTTTCTAGCCTCCTTATAAAACGCAACTATTTTCCGATGAAAAAAAAACTCAATATATTCAATGCCGTTCTCTTTGAATTTCTTACAAAATTGTCTCCATGTCGAGGCATAGCCACTTAACGTCTTGGCTTACAGTAAAAAGAAGATAAGTGACACCGGTCATCCTTACAGTACAAATAATAACCTCAAACCCAATGAAGTCGTTTAAAAATAGGTTTAAGGGATTTGCCACACTGGATGCGTTCTGCGGTCTGCGGTCCGATCAAGCATCTTTTGCCTCTATCAATTTACTAAATTATGACAGATATACAAGATACTTCCCGCAGACCGCAGAACGCAACGGTGTGGCAAATCCCTTAGTGTCCTATTGGACAGTAGCCAACTAATATAAAAAAAAATGTAAATTCTTATCGTTTTTTTACTGTAAGAGGGCAGATTTATGTTAATAATCAAACAAATGCACTTACCAGAAGCAGCAGCCGCCTGCGTGCCCTCCTCACGTACCTCAATGACGGCTCTCTGCATGGCTTTGGTCACGTGAATGTTCTCCCCATTCTTAATTATGCCCTCCAAGCCGGACTTTCTAGTTTGGAATATTTCCGTCAATCCCATCTGAAACGTTTTGCATAATGTAATTTGTTGTGGTAGAGACTTGTTAAAATGCTCGAGGGACATCAATTTAAGGTTTAACTGAAGTGTTTGTGTGTAAGTGGCTTCATGAAAATGCTTTTTATACTTTAAATGCTGTTTCATATGTAGGTAGACGCTAACAGCTATAAATAAATAAATAAATATCAGGGGACTGTGTCACACCAATTGTCCTAGTCCCAAACTAAGCTCTAGGCTTTTTCTATGGGTACTAGACAACGATATAAATACTTAAATAGAGAAATATATACTTAAATACATAGAAAACATCCATGACTCAGGAACAAATATTCGCGCTCATCACACAAATATCTGCCCTTACCGGGATTTGAACCCAGAACCGCTAGCTTCGTAGGCAGGATCACTACGAACTAGGCCAGCGCGTCGTCAATAGTCACGCCACTTAAGTATATGTGTTGACGTTTTAACTGTAAACCTAAATGACATTGTATGCCTGGAACGGGCAAGTGTTGGAACTAATATTTTTTGTAAACCATCCATTTGCCCAGTAAATATTTTCTTATTCTTACTGTACGTTACTGACAAAAAAAACTGCTTTTCTTTAACCTTTACCTTACTTTTAACCTTTTGCGCGACAACGAGGCCTAAAGTCGTCATAAGCTGTCGTGCCTACAACGCTATCAATGCTTATAATGTAGTTGTCAGAGCTACAGTTTAGGAGACTCTTTCGAGGTTTTAGTTGAATTTTACAAACTTAGGTCTTGAATCAAGCTTGCCATGTGAGTGGCACTTGTAACATGCCTACGAAGCTAGCGGTTCAGGCTTCGATTCTCGGTATGGGAAAATATTTGCATTATCTATGTTATGAGAGCGAGTCCCTGCGTCTTGAATGTTTACTATGTACTTAAGTATGTATTTCTATTTATAAGTATGTCTATCGTTGTCTAGTACCAATACAAGTACCCAGCATAAGTCTAGAATTTATTTCAGGTTTAGGTTAATTTAGTGAGATGGTTCGTTTATTAAAAGGTAATAAGATAGATTTCATTATTACGTAGAAAAAAAAGCGGTACGAAGTACGGTAGGCCTTATAAGAACCTGCACACTTTAGTGCTTTGTCAGTTTAACGTCATATTTGAACTGCTGCACTAATCTGTCAAAGGCGTTAAAGCGACAAGGTACAAAAGTGTGCAGCTTCTTATAAGGCCGACTGTACAATTTCAAGATTACTTGTCAACTATTACCAATTCATACGAAGTTTTCATGTCAATTTGCGCTTCAGTTTTGAATTTTGGTATAGTCAGTATAATGTCCTGCAGCTGCATCTTTGACAGAGCCTGCTGCAGCAGCTCAGGGGCCAGCCTGATCTTGTGGAGCAACACTGGCAGGCCTTCCTTTGTGTTTGGCAAGATGATCACGAAAGATGCTTGGCCTCCTGTATATGGGATCTCTACTAGCTGTAACAGAAGTTAATATATCAATGGTCCGATCGCTTCACTACAAGCGAGCAACTAAATAATAATAATTATTATTATTTAACGAGATGGGCTAAATCAAATAGTAGCTCGTTCGTAGAACGCCTGCTGTTTTTGCTTGGTACCAACAAACGTACTAACTTCTAAACAAATTTGTGCTAACTCGGGGCAGGAATATTAAAGTAATGTGGCAAAATATTTTTGCAACAAAAAAAAAACGATGTTACTGGCGATCAAGACGTTTTTCGACGAGGCACAGATACAAGTTATGTTGAGTCAATGTATGAAACTCTTTGCATTCGGCGACGGTGCTGTCGCCTACATATGCCCAAACTTCTTTACCCTGCGGAAATACATTTACGTATACCATCTGGGTCCAATTTCAACCACATTTATTTTTTAACTGTAACATACGGCCAAACATACAGAAAAGCGAATTTAAAAAAATAAAATGGTTCCTTTTTTTACTACGGTAGCTCAAGCATGAACAATTAAATCATACGAGGCGCTTTTGAATCGACTTTACTATTCAACTTGTCCTGAACCTAACCGTTGCACGAACGCCTAAAACAAACCGAACTTGTTTTTTTTTACGTGTAGCTACTTCTTCACTACTCGATATCGATACCAATTTCAACGTCAGTGTCAACTTGCTATCAAATTTCAGTACTAAATACAGACGAAAGCCACTAGAGGGTGCTGATATCAATCGTCGATAGAAGGTAAAAGTTCGAGCTCGAGGTATTAGCCCTAAAGTACTATCAGCCCAATGGAACCCTGACCCACCATAGAACGGTGTCACAGTGACATTATAAAACAATTTGTTTGACACTTCTTATGACTTGAATCATAACGTCTCTGTGACACAGTTCTATGGTGGGTCAAGGTTCCAATGGTCTGATAGTATATAGTTTTTACCTGAGCATCCAGGTGGTCGTTCTTGCTGTATTTGTAGTTACCTTCCCTCGACATCATGGGTATTTTGCGGGTGGCAGCCGGAGTGTAGAAACTTTCCACTTGGGTTTTATCAAACTTATGCTCCCATGTGCCCTGAAAAATTCAACATTATTAGGATGATGTTACATTTTCTATTTTTTTACCCGCCTACGTCAGAAGGAGCAGAAAACAGTAGGCTTGTTTTGAAGGGTAACCGACATTTTCTCGAAATTCACTTGATTGATTGTATCAATTTGTCATAAATCATAAATCATAAATCATAAATCTTTATTGTGTATGGAATTTGGGTATTACACATGGGTTGTTATAAATATTTAACTATTAGTATCACCAAGTTCTATCTTTACAGATGTATACACAATTCATTTACTCATTTTACCAAATAAGCAAAATAATTATAGCACCAATTTCATTAGTATTTTTTTGGTAGTCACAAGTCCAACATAACCTATTAAAAAAAATGAGATCTTTTTTTTGCTTTGCTGCGCGTTCTTCGCCCTTTCCCCATGTTATTTTATAATAATTAAATAAGTAAAAACTGTTCATTGAGAAATTAATCTCGCGACACAGACTCTAGTAGTGAAAGGTCTATTGCTAACTTATTCATTGTTTACCTGGTAAACTATGGCATCTATTGTAGAAAAACTCATGTAAATATCTATCATTTTATACGAAGAAGTCATTTCAGTTTCAGTTATTCTTCTTATACTTTAACGTTATTTAAGAATTACCTTAAATTTATACAAACCGAAAAATATACTGCGTTAACGATAATCAAACTGCTCTGCGGCGAAATTTCACTGGGATTGATGAGGAACTGTATCATCCCATTGGTTTTTTCACGGACCTTATGGAATAAATCAAAGGTAAGAAAAAGGTTAAAAGTATTTTAACCACGTTCTTTAACATTAAGTAATTAAATCTTAATCACATTAGGTTCAAGCATGTTTCGAGTATCAAGGTCAACAAGAAGCTCGTTAATAACAAAATCAACTCCAAAATTTGCACCAAACAGACAAACAATCACACAGACCAGAAAGACGTGGTAAAATAAAATAAAAAAACATTTACATTAATTCAATGCGTCCACATAAACTTATTTCAGACTCTTGAGTGAGCAAAACCGATTTTGGTGAAATAATACATTAAAATAAACACGCACTATAAATAGGTTACCTGTTCGGTTATGACAGACAGATGGACAAACAGGCAGACAGACGCACGAATACAAAAGCGAAACCAAATAATCCGATTGAAATGATGACAACACCTTTACTCAAAGTTCCCCAAATCTTGACGTAGTCATTAGGTTTTTTTTTAACACTAAGTAGAGGCTCGAACATACTTAAACTAACTACATTAAAATAAAGTCTTCGACTAAGATAAAGACTTCGTCCGCACATAAGTCGTTTATCGCTATTTCCTTCGGGAACTGTTATTTTCTCGTGTTAAAAATTCACCCTGTGTTCATTCGATCTAGTGTGAAGTCACCAGTGGTCAGCCAGAGACCAGTAGTTGACCTTATATGAGTGAGAAGAGTGGGAAAAATATCTTTCATACTCTGCCCACTCATACAAAGTACAGGCAGAGGCCGACTATAGGTCTCTGGCTGCCCACTGGTGACTTTACTCTCAGTACGTTTACCCTTACCATGAGTTACAATCGTACTCGCTAGCGATTCGAATGCTCTGTCCCTCGCAGACCTTGCAGTATTCTTGTAGAGTACAAGAGAAAGAGCATTCGACTCGCAAGCGAGTACGGTAATCGTAACTCATGGTAAGGGTACTGTTAACGTTTTTGTTTTACATCGAACGAAATGTATGGACATAAGCGGTCGACGCGATCTGTCATCAGCTTACGTCAATCCTATTCATTTTGTCGATTTTCGACAATCGCTAACTTAGCGTCTCTAACCTTTACTTTCCCCCCTCTCCCCTCCAAACACTTAACGTGCTTGTCTGCTTTATCCGTCGCTTTCACTCATCATCATCTCCCTGCCCTTGTCCCACACTCGGTGGGGTCGGCACAACATGTTTCCTTCTTCCACTCTCCTCTATCCACTGTTAACTCTGCACTCACACCTTTCATACACATATCATGCTTCAGACAATCCATCCAAATCTATTTCGGTCTGCCTCTACCCTTATATCCATCCACATTCATCGTCATCACTCTTATATTTGTTTCCTTCGTCCTTCCTCATTACATGTCCATACCACGCCAATCTATTACTCCTCAACTTTTCTATTATTTGTGCTACTTTCAAACTTACCGTCGGTATAACATAGGACTTAAAAATGAATATTTTCATCCAAAAACCGTACAGTTTGCTCATCATCCAAATAAACCATTACTTACGTAATCATTAATTAGCTTGGAAACTTTACTGGGTTGTTGGAAATCCACGGTTTCTACGGTCGACTTGAAGATCGCTTTGGCCCTCTTCTTGAACTTGGACTTGAGTTCTACACTGTTGGACACGTAGATCTTGCTCACAATGCTCAGTTTCACTCCAGCCATGTGCTCTAGGCTTTTTAATAATGGTTTGAAGCCCTTCGTCAACTACATGGAAAAAGGAGAAGAGTTATTAATGTTACAGTATAGTGTGACCCGAGGTTTTTGTACTTACAGTACTACCATTTTTTTAATAGCGATCGGTTATCTTCGTTGAAACACGAGTACATAATACTGTGAGCTGCGAGTGAAAGCGTGATAGCGATAGCCAGCCGAAAGCTATACTTGCATTAAGTGTGTATCTTCCTTCTCAAGAAAATGAAATAGAAAGAGAAGAGTGACAACTGATATGAAGAAGAGGATTGTAATTTAAAGTATTTTGAAAGAGAATATTTTGGAAAGAAACAAAAACGCCCTTATCTGTAAGGTTAACGTTAGACCAGGGTCTCTATTCTACGCGGATAAGCAATATTGCTTTTGAAATTCAAGAAAATGAAATAATAAAGGGGTCCCTAGTCCCCATATAAGAAATGTTTTTTTCAACGTATTTTTTATGTTGTATTGTAAAAACGGTTAAACATACAAGCTTCATATTCGGTGTGATTATAGTAGGTACCTACAAACCCTGAAGAAAACAAAAAATAGTAAAAATTGTCAAGTGCGAGTTGGGCCCGCGTTGATTCGATTCAAAATCGAATTCAAATCGGAATTAAATAATACCTACTGTGCGGCGGTACCGGAACCCTCGGTTCACGAGTCCGACTCGCACTTGACTTTTTTTTTTAAAGAATATCTTACTTCCGCCTTTTTATTCAGTCCAATAGCGCTGAGAAGTTGCTTTAGGCATTCACCCTCTGCCCCTATAGCTAGTTTTCCGAGAGGCAGTAGAGCGGATATTGGTGAGCAGATCATGCTTTTTTGGGGGTTAAACAGAGCAGCATCCTGTAAAAAAACAGTGATTAAAAATTAAAGTCAGAAGTCAGATTCAGTGATATTGTAATCTGAAGGATCTAAACTAAATAGTACAGACGTAGCTTCGCATCGACAATATTCTAAAAAAATCCTTGTGATTTTTAAATTTTCCCCTAGCTCTAATATATTTTTGCCGTCAGAAAAGCAAGAAATGATTTCTTTTAAAATGGTAGGTCAATCAAATTGAAGTCGGCGTCCCACCATACTTTTAACCAAAAGCCGACTCCTCTTTGACTGACCTATTACCTACCCTTTTAAAAGAAGTTATTTCTTGCGTTTTTACAGGCGATTTTTTAATTTATTTTGAAAAAGTTCAAAAATATATACTGACCATAGCAAAGCGTTTCCTCACTTTCCCTCTAATGTTCAGAGGTCCCCATTCGCTCTGCTCATCGCTCGTTTGTAACCACTCATCGTTGTCATTGTACGCATAAAATATCTTGTCATAATCTTCATCGTTTTCATCCTCATTAGAAGTTTCACAAAACGTTGCTGTTATTATTAATACGAGCAGAGTACCTGTTTTAGACATGATAAATACCTAATTTAGTTTTACAAATAGATTCGAACGCTTCCTTTTCTATTGTATTTGCTGGCATCTTCTATTGAAGATCTGTAGTATACATACCTACACACGTTGCAAGTTGAAACTTGCAACCTTACTTACAAGGAGAGTTTATCTGATCTAGCTTTTGAATTAAGATACCACCATTTTGACTTTTGTTTTGCATTCCTGGATAAATCATCGTTTTCACTCAAAAATGCGAGACAACAAAGAGAGATTTTCTCTTAGTTGACAAAAAAATAATAATAGTTAAGATATTAGTTATATCAACAAAATGATAAGCGATTACTTGATAGTAATCGCTTATCATTTTGTTGATATAGTATGATAGTAACAACAGCAATTACTTGAGTGATTCAACTAACATATTAGTTGATGTATCTAACGTCTTAGTTGATGTATCTAACGTCTTATCAGGGTCGTATGGAAACAAAACGCTTATGCACAGTAATCACAATCTTATTAGAAGCGACCAATTATTTTTTTCAGTGTTGAATTATTGCTTTTATTCTATTTTGTCTTTAAGAGAATTGTGAAGTTAAACGTGATCATAAAAATGCTATAACTTTTCTCTCTCCTTAAATCTAGTCAGATTAATACGATTTTTTAATACGTTGTAGATATTAAGTATGAAAAACTAAGTCTGTACGTTTTCTTTTCCAGTAAAATATTTAAGCAAATAATAAAGATAAAAAACGGAAACGTATTTACGAACCTAGATTTTTATAAAAAACACAAAATATTCAAAAATCGTGTAAATTGATTTATTGGGTGAGAAAAGTTATCGCCCGGAGCTAAATTTCTATGGTTTTTTTTGACAGCTACTCGTTTAAAGATTCGCCTCACAATTTTCTTAATTTACATATTACATGCTTGCATACCCTGCGTATTATTTAATCTAATTTGTTAACGTTATTTATATGCGTAAGTGTTCTAATAGAGAAATATTTTTCTGCTATTTCTTTTTCTTAAAATATAACTAAATGATTACCAAGTATTTAACTTACATCCAAAATTTCGCTTCATTGTACCGTTTTCCCTGATGAATATTGGTTCAATGACTAATCAACTGAAACTATAATTAACTTTACCCATCATCATCGATTTTAACGATTTGCCGCAGTTCTATAAACAATTAAAATAGATAATTGATTCTGCGGTTCTTAAATAGGTTTTTAATTGCGAAATGTTTATCTTAGCTTGGAATTTACATTATACTTAAAGCCAACAAATTTTAATCGACTTTGACTTTTACTACTCCTATCTAATAAGGTGAGATAGGACCTTGTAACTAATTCCGAATTCATTAAAATGCCGAATTTTCATAATTCCAAATGTAATATTTTGATCGAAGATTTTATTTTTCAATATATATCGCTTTTAAGAGGATTGTGAAGCTAAAAATTTCCATACAAAATGCGATAACGTTTCTCTCCCCTTAAACCTGGGAGCTTATTGTCTAATGCACTCGCAATCACGATCGTTTTCATTTTGAAAATCGAAGGCTTGTCTGCATACAAAATGAAAACAATTGCTCCACTATTTAAGTTAGACAATAAGCCCTTAGGTACGATTTTTACGATGACGACAAAAAGCAACCTTTAAAAACCCGACTGTTGCTAACCAACTTTAAATCGTTATAAATCCTAAATGATCATTTGAAATGAAAAATGATTAAAAAACCTAAAGGGGATTTTTAAATACCTATTCAACGATACCCCTTTTGTCATAATTCGTCCACTTTATTTTTTTCTTTTTCACAATATGACATCTAGTAGGGAGTTCCTTTATTATTTCACTTTCTTTTTACCCGACTGCCGAAGGAGGAGGGTAGTGTGTTTATCATCTTACATATGTATGTTTGTTCCTTTTTGGCGCTCTAGAAACTAAACGCGTGGACCGATTTTGATGATTCTTATGGCAATCGATTTGTTTAAATCTTGTGAGTGTCACTAAAGATATGTCTGTAATTAAAATTCAATGGCGTGACACTTCCAAGATTAAGACAAATCGATTGCTGTAAGAATCATCAAAATCGGTTTAGTTTCTAGAGAGCCACAAAGGAAACGCACTCTCAAGCTCGTCCGTTTAAACCAATACTCGGTCCGCAATTGCCTACTTCCCTGCCTAGGCAATAATATGCTATTTCTATTCTAATGAAAGTGCCGGTGATGTTCTATACACAATACGCAAAATTACTTGAGCCTAAAGGGGCTTCTAAACGGGCCATATTTTCACTGCAATATGTGGCCGGCAACTATTGGTGTCCCTCTCTTACTCGTATGTTAGAGAAAGACACCAATAGTTGCCCGCCACTTATTGCAGTAAAAATATGGCCCGTTTAGAAGCCCCTTTAAAACAATAAAAGGCTGGGAAGATCTATGTGGGAAATACCTGTTTCTCTTTTGTGAGAATCCTTGAATGGGGTGACCCAACCGACTTTTTTTTATTTGGCAACCTATTGACATTTTAATTTGAGTTCGAACTACTTACACCCAGCAGAATATTTTGTTAAGACATAAGTAATTAAGTTTTCAGCAACCTATACTAGTATTTTGGGATCTCAATAAGGCAATTAGTAGATTTTTGCCTGTGAAGTTCTAGGCCAATCAGTTGCTTCTCTAGAATTGAATGCTCGCTTGAAATACTTTTCATTGACTACACTTTATTGTTTAAATAAAATAAAAAACAAACAAATGGTTGAAACTGTAATTTCAAAAATTACCCACATAGGTTCCAAAAAATATCTGCTCATGTTTAAATTTGATAAAGAACATGAACGGAATATTCACCAGAAAATGTTGTTTGTATATATCCTTTTCTGGATCACCGCCGAAAATATCTGTAAGGAAGAACCGCTATTATATGAGGGTTTCTTTTTCAAATTAATATTAAACCTATGGCTATTGAAGTTTATTTACTTTATGATGCTAGTTATGAATTGGCAGACCTAAAGTTGATGACATTGTAGCAAAAGCCGAAACAATGAAATAAATTATGGGAGGCCTATGGCAAATAGTGTATGGATAGATTTTCAAGGTGGTGATAATAATAATGTTTATACAGTACGTAGTAGGTACAACGTAATGCCTACATGGTGAGAATAACTTAGTGAGGTAAAATGATCATCATCATGTTCACTGATAAGCATCCACTGGTGGACATAGGATACCATTACTTGACCGGTCGTGTACCGCTAAACGTCATGCAATACAAAACAATAGTTTTTGTTGCCCATATAATTGAACTAGGTACGGCTAGGTTTGTAAGTAGGATCACTACCAACTAGGCTAACATCGGCATCGCCACATTGGTTTTCTTGTCCTATTTGTGTTTACCCCTAGCGAGATTCGAGCTCATGATATGACCTGTATCACAATAAGCAGTAAGCACTATTACACACTACTCTACTATCAAGTCGGTAAAAATTAGTTTTAGTTACAGCAACATTATTATTCAAAACAAACTTACTGGAACTGTACGCATAGCCAGTATCCCCACCTCGCTCATTTATGTCAATAATAGCTTTCTGTATGCCTGTCGATACGTGAATAGTCTGGTTTACCGTCAGTTTTTCACTGGAAATACCCTCCAGACCAGAATTTTTAACCTCAAACATATCTATTAGGCCCAGCTGCAACATAATTTAAGGGTGTGTTTCATTTTATAATTTAAGACAAGTTAACTTGCACACGAACATGTTCCATCTGACTGTTACCAATTCATAAGACTCCTTCAAATCCAACTGGGTTTCTATTCTGAACTTTGGCATGGTGAGTATCATCTCCGTTGGCATCATCGACATCAGAGCTTGTTGCATTAGCTCTGGCGACAACTTTATCTTACGAAGCAACTCTGGCAAGTCTTCTTTCGATTTCGGCAAAAAAAGCGTGAAAATTACTTCTTCTCCTAAGAATGGGATCTCTACAATCTGTAAAGTATTAAGATTTTTAACGTCAAATAAAACACGGGAATCTTACAGATGTAGTAAATAATCGCCATTCAATATCTATCTATCTATATATATAAAAGGCAAAACTGACTGACTGACATATCAACGCACAGACGAAACTACTGTACCTAGAAACTTGAAATTTGGTACATGGGTTCCTTTCATGATGTAAGTGAGCACTAAGAAAGGATTTTCCGAAAATCGACCCCCAACGGGAAGAAATGGGGAGAGTAGCGGAAAACTAATTCTACACGTACGAAGTCGCGGGCGTCCTCTAGTATTGAATAAATTCATTTCTATCTTGCTTTTTTAGTTATTTATGAGTACAATAGCTAGTTACGAACATATGCAACAAAACACAATATCAAACATACATACATACAATCTCGTCTCTTTCCCGTAGGGGTAGGCAGAGATCACTTCTTTCCACTTGCTACGATCCACACAAACTTCCCACGCGATATCATATGAATATTTACAATATTTCAACAAACAAAGTCTGCATTCGGATATTTGGCAAAAAGTTTGTTAGATTTGGTTTTGAGGCACATGGCATTATTTAATGCATTAAATTCTAAAGGCGGTACTTATAAACATTTATGTTCAGCCTCAATATAATATAAGGATCTCGGTGGTCTACCGGAGCTGTTAATGACTGCGCAAAAAAAGGACATTTCGCAAAAACGCTTGATTCAAAAATACTTTTTTGGCAGTAAATAATTGACTGTTCATTGGGCCTTAAGTCTTTAAATTTTCGTATTAATACCTGAGCTTCCAAATCTTTGCTTGTGGCGTGCTGGAATGTTCCTTGCTTTGTCATCATATACACCATTTTAGTGGTCGTCGGGGTGATGAATTGGTCTAACTTAACTTGACTGAACCTTTCGGCCCAAATACCCTAAAATAATTTAGGAGTTACAAATTTATACATGTAAATGAAATGACAGTTCAAGCATGCAAAGCGTATTATTTAACTTTTATTCAGATTCACGAGTAATAAATACATCGAGACAGGATTGGTGCCGAGCTCCTAATTCTCATTAAAATTCTTGGTAGGTAAGTAATTAGGACCATGATATTATTGGTATGTAACCTAATTTAAACATAGATATCAATATGTACTCTTGGTTTTAGTTGTATCTTTTTTTACTGCTATTTACTGTACTATATTGCCTTTGACATGTCATAGTATTGTTTTTAACTCGGCCGCCATTACTGTCAAGTAATTAAGAACTATCGAAACATTGACAGACTTGACATTGACAGAAGCGCGTGGAGCTAACCCCATGTGTTTCTGTTTAGTCCACCAGAGTAAATCTCTTTAACCGAACAATTGTCCTCGCGTGTGATATCCATGGACTTGTTTCTCTAATAAGTCCATGGCGATTGTCTAAAATTCGATACTGGCGAAATACACCTTGTTAAAACAAGGAGTGAAAGCCATTAATTAAGAAAAAAAAACATTGACAAAACGATAACATGTCGAAAGCAATATGGTTTTGCCCAGTACAATAGAGGCTCTGTAAACCTTGTCCTTGTGTTAGGGAAAGATACCTTGCCCTAGCTTGAGTATTTGCTCAGGTGTTTTTGTGGATATTGGACCAAAGTCGACTCTCATCTACAACCGACAACTGAAAAGTACCGAAAATTGTACCTTCTTCTGTATTTACATAGTTTGCTACATATCTCATCTCATTTTTACCCTACGAGGAACAATAGTGTCAGATAAATCCTGTAGGCAGTGTCAGGTAAATGCAATCGCTGCAACGTTTCTGTTTTCTATAGACTCTAAATGTATGGAGTTAAAATTTATCATGTGCTTACGTCAATCCTATACATTTTGCAAAAATCGCTAATATAGCGTTATGCATGCTGGGCCCCCTGAAGCCTACCAAGTTGCATTACGCTAACTAGCGTTTCTATTCGTTTCGTTTTTAAACCAATCGGGTCACTGGTAGATAACGGGATACGAAGAGTCACGTGATCTACCAGTGACGCGATTGGTTTAAAAACGAAACGTGTAGAAACGCTAGTTAGCGTAATGCATCTAGCAGTCAGCAGGGCCTCACGCCTAGCCAAGATGCACACGCTACTAACGTTTTTCTTTCTATCGCTCAAAATGTATGGGATGACATTCTTGTGCGTTACGATAAACCACGTGGTCAACTGTCATCCCATACATTTTGAGCGATAGAAAAGAAAAAACGTTAGTAGCGTTTGCCTCTTGGCTACGCCCAGAGCTGCGGGTATATTGGTAACTAGCGTAGAAATGGTTAAATCTCATAATTTTTGAGCTGTCATCGGCATAAAAGGGTTAAATTTCAATTCAAACCGTAAAATACATAGCGTTGACCAACACGACGGAGCTGTTAGGGGGGATGTCCTTATCAGTGACGAGTTTGGTGATGTAATTACCGGTATTTGAAGATATCTGAAAAAAATACAATTTAACGCGAAATTGATCTAGGGGTGAATCTGGCGTTTTGAAAAACTGGCATTTTGAGAATCTGACATTTTGAGAAACTGGCATTTTGAGAAACTTTCATTCTGCATATCTGACATGAAGCGTCAAAAGGTTCAGGCTTTGTAGAGATAGATCTTTGTTTTGTGGCAATTGTCATTTGTGTTGCCACTATGATTTCGCCAATATCAGGGTTTAAGGAGTATAATACTCCTGCATAGTACTCCTGTAATGCAAGTCAAAATAAAAAAACGACCTTGACGCGTTGGTCAAATAGGCAAATCATATCAATGTTTAGACAACTATGCCGCTTACACATTGCGATTACCTGGCAAATATACCAAATACGCGTATACGCAACGCCAAGTGGAGTTTCACCATTACAAAGGTGCACTTACATAGCTATTGATTATCCCGACAGCTTTGCCAGGTGTCTTGAAATCCACGGAAGAGATGCTCGAGTTAAATATTTTTTGGGCCCTATTTTTAATCTTTGATTCGAGAACGAATTCGTCTGAAATGTAGACCGTACTCGCTAAAGCTAGTGTCACTCCGGTGACTTTCTGCATTTTTTTCAATATTGGTTTGAATCCTCTTGCTAACTGTAAAAATAAAATAATTTAATATTGTCTATTGGGATTGACCATATTCGCAATGCACTTTTATAATAAACCATCTTGAGGGTTAGTTTTAAATTGAGTATCAACAATAACATTTAAAAAAATGGGCGTTATACATTTCGCTTCTTCTGGTCAATTTGCGTCACTGGACATTTTGCTTAATAGATTCATGAGCTAAAATAATTATAATAAAGAGAATATAAACGACAGTATAGTGGTAATTGTATATTGGTATTTAATGGATTATATCACCCCTTTCGTAGTGAATTTCGGTGGATTCTGTGTGCAAAAGTGTCCAGGTTTTCTAGTTCCATAAATTAAAGCCAACTAATTATTTTGAATAAATTCCTTTACCAACACAATTTGTATTTTTTTTTAGAGTCCGTTTCTTTATATTCAACATTCAGCACCTTCAACCTACTGCTGTTTTTGGAAAAAATAAAGAATCTTTCAAAGGACATAGCGCCATAATGCAACCAAATATTTGAACAGTTTTCACATATTATTATGTGACTTGAGTACCTACCACTACTCATAGCATTCAGCCATTTACGTTGCTGTTTATTTGTTGGGATTAATTGGGAATGATAACCGGGTTTTTAGGTGCCATACGTAGATAACGTAGCCACTACAAATCATATATTTGGCTCTATATCCCGAGCTCTAAATTGCGACCTTCCATAATAAGAGGGATGACCGTGCGACCTTCCATAATAAGATGGATGACCGTGCGACCTTCCATAATAAGAGAGATGACCGTGCAACGACCAAGTCGCAGGCAACTTGTGCTAAATGCCCAGTATAATTTCACAGTTCGAGTGGATTGACTTAGACAAGGAAAGAAAGAAAGAAAAACGTTTATTAAGTGCAAGACAAAAAACTTATTATAATATACTTAAAGATAACATCAACAAAAAGAACATGCAAGCACCTAAAAGGTGACCAGCTCAGCAAGATAAACATGGTTTCGCATATGCGAAGTCTTCGTATGACTTACTTCTGATCTTGAGCTGAGACCAATAACCTGGAGGACTTGCTTCAGAGAATCGCCACCAGCTCCCAATGCTAGCTTCCCCAGAGGCAACAGGGCTGCGAAAGGCGAGCAGACCATACTCTTCTCAGTGTTATTAATAAGGGTTAAATCCTGTAAAAATATGCTCAGTTGTAAATAATTGTTAAAAATCAAGCTGCAAAATTTTTGGAAGTATATGTAATGATACTAATGATGTATTTAATCGGCAGGTTTCATATTTAGTTTCTCCGTTGTAGTTATTCGTTGTAAAACCTATAAACCTAATTTGGTCTAATTTAATTGCTCTCTAAAAGCAGAAACGCTACTTACAAGGTAGGTAGGTACATCGGAAGGGTCATAATCATAATTCCTAATTGATCGAAATCACAAATTTTCGTTATTCTGACCGCATTTTTTAATTCAAGACCTGATTTTTTGATATTGCTTATAAATCCAAACTAACCTACAAAATATCAATTGAATTGTACTTATAATCTAAAATTGATAAAGATGAATTATTTATGACTGCAAATAAGTAGATGCGGCAACAAAAACTTGTCTCAAAAATAAAATTACATGCTAAGACGAATAATGTAAGCAATTTTACAAGCTTTTATTTAACTTGCAATGTATGTACGAGTATGTTAGGGTCAAATCTTGCAAGTTGAATTTGACCCACTTCCCGTCAACGGAATGGGCTGAAATTTGGACCACATATGTAAACCCGATGACAATGCAATATTATGGTATCTATGAGCTGGTCTGATGATGGAGTCGGAAGGTGGCGACAGGATCTCCGCTATTCTTACCGTAGACCCACCGTGTTAGGACTCAATAGTTTGGTCTCGATAAGCAGATAAACATTTTCCAAAAAAAAAGTACAGTCAGCAACAAAAGCTTGTGCCAAAAATGAATTTTTTGACAGAAACTTATTTATCTTACTTACATAAGGGAAGCGTTTCCTGAGTCTCCCTCTCACATTGACAGGGCCCCATTCGAACATCTCACTGCTCTCTTGTCTCCACTCGTCGTGGTCGTCGTACGTCTCAAAATAGTTATCATAATCGACGTCTTCGTTCGACGTTTCACAGAAAGAGCGGGTTATTATGAGTAAAAAAATACTTAGGTCTGTTTAAAACGAAATATAAAGATCAATAAATATAAGGAGGTCTCTCATACAAATTAACCAAGCCTCAAACTAAGCTTTTGGACTAGCTTATACAATGCAATAGGATCAAAAGGTAGATGTCTATTTGTACTTGGCAAATGATTTGCATCGTCCTTAAACGAACAACCCTAATAAACGAACTTGGTATTTGTTTTCACTGAAAGTAGATACGATGGAGTTATTTCAGTGACACAGTCGACGAAGCCCCGCTGTGCGGGCTTCTATCCTGCGTAGATTGGCCCTTCGGGCCTAATGAATTCTGACCTAACCTAAACCTACTTACCTTATTTTAACCTAAACTAACCTAACTGGACATGCTATAAATTGAGTGTGCAAAGTGACATTTTGTAGAAACATTTTTTGATCAGCCGCTTATATGTCAATTGCCTTCAGTCAGTTCTCGAAGCATATTGTTTAAGCCTTGTCGCGTTGCGGTCGCATCGCATAGGCGCATTTATTGCCGCATTGCCGTGCTGTGTGCCGTATGCTGTATAAACGTTAACGCTGCAGGGTAGCCGTGCTGCCAAATTGAATACAAGAGCTGAAATGTGTTTTGTTCGCTTTGACTGGACTACTTAAACTCGCCGCTTGGACATTCACTCTTGCGTTTGCTCACCTTTGCTTTTGAAACAATCACTACCCTGCTTCTAAATACATAGGTGCGATGCAATGCGATTCGACACGATGTTGTCATCGACCGCCAAACGTGATAAAATATTTTAAAATATGTACGAGTATATACTTACAAGTAAAAATACTCTTCATCGCTGTTTAACTTCAGCAAGCATCAAGACTTCTTATCTTAACTCATCTGAAGTTTTATATTACCTACATACCATTTTCAGCATCTAATCGGAAACTACATTAGATTCATTTTTAAAATCAATTAAATCCTCAACGAATTGATTTCGCGACAGCAAACAGTGTCTAGCGGTCGATATCTTTTAAAGGTTTGTTTGACTTGTTTCGTGGCAGTACACAATGTATAGTCTGTGCCAATTGAAATTGGCAAAGATGTAAACACAACCAAACGAACAAATTTACCATAAAAACTCGATAATCACGTGCTTTTTAAGATCAAGTGGGTCTTAGCAATGCGATTTATACACTTGATCTTTAGTTAAACATTAAGTTTAAGATTATATTACATACATTAAATCACGCCTGTTTCCCAGAGGGGTAGGCAGAGACCACTGTTTTCCACCTGCTACGATCTTGACAAATCTCTTTCGCTTCTTCCACATTCATACATCGAGTCATGCACGCACGTCGGTTTCGGATACTTAAAATTCGGCCCTTTACCAGTATTTACCCGATTTAATTCGAAAAAGTACGCCTAGGGCGGCCCCTTCCGACCCTTCCACTCACTTTCACAGATTATATTATTATTAGGTAATTATTCGTTATTTTAAATAAAAACACGCTTGATGAATATTGGAGTTAACGTGTCAAACAGTACTAATTTGTTTACATCTTTGGCAATTTCAATTGACACAGAATATACAATAAAATATTTCGATATGGAAGCTCGGGCTGAAACTCAGAAACCCTTGCCAAGATGCAAGACGCTAACTAGCGTTTCTATTCGTTTCATTTTTAAACCAATCGCGTCACTGGTAGATGACGTGATACGAAAAGTCAGGTCATCTACCATTGAAGCGATTGGTTTAAAAACGAGTTATGAGGCTAGTTAGCGTAGTGTATCTTGGCAAGGGCATCAGGACCGTTAAGAACCTAGGCAAATGTCTAAACTCTGAGCGTTTTTATATCTGTTTTAAGAAATCTATCCAGGTATCAGTGTAAGAATTATGAGTGTCGAGGAAGCGAGGGAAGTTTGTCTGGATGTTGGCAAGTGGAAGGAAGTGATATCTGCCTACCCCTACGGGAAAAAGGCATGATTGTATGTTTGTATGTGTTAAGCAATATTTTTTCATCATGTATCATTGTATGTCTACGTAATAAAAAAAAACATAGAATTGAGAACTCCTATTCAGAGCTATTGTAAGACAGCTCTATAGTTTTTCCTGTCCCCTGGTGTATGGATTTTCTACGACAGTCGTCAGCGCCATTTAGCGTGTGACGTTTAATTGTCGTAGTATTTGTCAAAGATCACACTTTTTAGATTGCTAAAGTATTATAGGCAATACTAAATTGCGCCAGTCATTTTGTTTTTGGGGCGGGAGCTTTTGGGTTAAGAATTATCAAATTTTCAAAGTGATGGTTTGTGCTAAGTTTTAAGAGTTGTAGGTAACTCTGGGATTACAGACGTGAAGGTATGTATGTATGTATGTTTTGTGCTATTGTGTTTACTAAATTTCATCATTTGTTAAGCCGCTCATCGGTGTTTCAAAGACAAACTTCCAAACATATAAACTTTTTAACCACTTCACACACTTTCAAATTCTCGTGTCACAGTGTTTGTAACTAAAAAAACTCCTCCGAAACGGCTTGACCGATTCTTATGAAATTTTGTGTGTATATTCAGTAGGTCTGAGAATAGGACGTAAAGTATATTTCATAAGCCGGGGGCGGACAGCTAGTAATGTTATAGATTTATGTATTAGTTATCTTATTAGTTTATAGGAACGGGAAAAGGAAAAAACACTTAAGGAATTTCAAGCTTTATTTATTTTGAGGAAGTACACGATAGTATGTTACAAATGGAATAGGATTGCAATCTTTATATTGTAGTCTGCATGCAAATGTCTATAGGTGACAGATCCCAACTACAATCAGGTGGTCTGTATGCTCGTTTACCTTCTCCATGATTATAAAAAAACATAAATCTGAGATTAAAATTAGGCTCTTTAGGCTGGGTTTTATAAAGATCTGATGGCGCCGTTTTTGACGCACCGTAATATACGCAGCGGTGCGGTCACACCTTAGTTGAACGCTTACTACAACTAATCTATTTGTGCGAAAACACCTGCCATTAATGCTTCGTTTAGAAATTTGACGAAGAACAAAAAGGGGTAATTCAATTCTACTGTGCGTGATGGGTCCTCTGCGAGAACTTGCTCTTGGTTCACTGAAAGTGAAAATATGGTTATAATATTAAACTGCCGTCCTAGTTTACGAACATAGGACAATAAACCTTATTCCTCTGGCAATACAGTTCAAATGAAATCGTCTTGATTACCAAAGAGGGAGGCTAACTTTACTGCAATGTAGTTGTCGAACCATTCTATACTCTATTGGTAACCGCATTAAATTTATAATGCTTTAAATTTGGGTAGGCCGGCAGTAAATTTGTCAGTTATTTCCAAAAGGTTGTTACAGTTATTTAATTTAATGAATATAAAACTCAAATATACTTTTTTCTACTCGCGTACTATAAACAGCTAATATTGATATCGTTAATGGTATCAGAATACCACCTATAGCGTAACCGAAACGGGAAAACAATTCTATAATGAGCGTTGCCATGGTAATAACAGTTCTATAATAAATGGTTAATTCGGTTATTTGGTTACCATGGTTACGTTCAACATGGATATCAACAAAATGGCGTTTAGTTTGGCATTCCAACTTTTACCATAAATTGTCAACTGTTTAGTAACTAAATAGTAGTTTATGTAACTGTACATAATGAATGGCATTAAACACGAGTGGAGAGTTTCATAATAACATCACACAAGTGTTTTAATGCCTAATTATGTACAGTTACATACACTACTTTATCTACCCACATAACATAAGCCTCCATGATGCATTCAGGAGCCGCATACAACACAACAAATTTTAACCGGTAATGGCGTTAATGAAATGATTGAAAAGTTATCTGGCAGCTGTCATAGTTTTTTTTTAATTCAGAGACAAACTAGAGTCGGCTTTAACTATCATATCGTTCGATATCTTACTTACGAGCGACATTTGTCAAATTTGTAATTGACAATTCATTTCGAACTAAACGTCATCTCGACTGATATTAGAATAGAGGTCAAATCAAATTTCTTTGTTTTTCAGAGATGTTCGAAATTTGAATGAAATAATATTATCGAAATCGATGTTATTATTTAGCAATAATTATTTATTTATTTGTAGGTAATAACATTTTTACACATAAGCAATTTGTTCTAACAAAACAGTCTATTTTTGTGGTGGTCATAAAGTGCGGTTCTTGAACGCATCATGGAGGGTTTATGATATTTGGACCTATAAACTTATAAACTATTATTGCATGAAATTTGTTAACATTAAACTATAAAATTAAAATAACATTTAACTGAATAAATGTCTTTTATCTTTTTATAGTTTGCGGTATAATTAAACCTTTTTTCATAAAATCAAGTTCTCTTCTTAAATTATAACATAAATCATGATAATGTAAAATAAACTTTTATTTTTAGACTTTGACTTCGAAAAAAATATTATAACATAATGACTACACTCAAATAAATGGGAGATAACAAAGAGAGGTTTTCTCTTAGTTGACAAAAAATGAATACAATAGTTAAGATATTAGTTATATCAACTAAAGCTGATAGTAACAACAGCAATTTCTTTAGTGATTTAAATAACACCTTATTTGATGCATCTAACGTCTTAGCTGATGTATCTAACGTCTTGTGAGGCTCGTATGGAATCAAGACGCTTATACACAACAATCACAATCTTGTTAGAAGCGACTAATTATTTGTTCCAGTGTACTCCGTGGAGTTTAGAACCACGGTATTCACCCAGAAGTCCCAAGCCTAAGGTCGGATTTTTATTCCCACGGAAAAAATTTAAACAAAGTTACGTCACTGTCAAAGTGACATTTCAGGGGATCTCAAAGTTTGGGCCAGCAAGAAATATAATATTAAGTTATCATTTCGCTCGTAACGTGATATAAAAATAAATTTGAGAAATAATTGAACTTAAAATCGCACAAATGAGTCACTGAAAAGCGATTACGACGGAATCACGAATTGTGAAGCGAAGCGAGTGAAGTGACGTCTCACATTAATTAAGCAACCCTCAACTTGTTGACACAGGTGTATCGAGTCAATGATACCAGTGCAAATAACAAATTATGCATACAAAAACAGTTTTCTCGTTTTAAATCAATACAACAAAGAATTTATATCAAAATAAAGTATGCCATCAACAAATTAAATTCTTCAATCTTGATTACGGTATATAGTTTTTTTATAGAAAGTCGATTTCTTATAAATGTGGAAAGTATAAATATTTTGAATACTGCAAATGTTTTTCGTTAACGGCAACACCTTTGTTTACATTTTTTCTGTGGGGATAAAAATCCGACCTTAATTCTGATCTAGAATGCTTAAAAATGCATATTTTCTTACCAACGGGTTCAAGATGCTTTGCCCCACCGTGGTCATCAACATCAATAAGAGCTCTGTGTATGGCCATCGACACGTGGACTTTCTGCTGTTTGCTTTCTGCTATCGCATCCAAACCAGATTTACTTGTATTAAACATCTGTTTAACTCCTAACTGAAACAAATTAGAATCGCTACGTGAAACGACTTATTGGCGAATGCTACACGCTCGATATTCATCGTGATATTTGGGTCGTAATCCAGGATTACGATATTTATCGAGTGTGTAGTATAGCGTGTCACGTATCGTGATACGGATCGCTGGATTTCTAGAAATCCAAAAATCCACGATCTGGCTCAGTATCGTCGATAAATATCGAGCGTCTAGTCTCTAATCGATATTTATCGCGTCAGTATTCATACGAAAGTAACACGAAACACAAGTGTAGGTACTCCATGAAATTTACCATCGTACTGACGCGATTCGTATCGTACGTGTAGAATACCAAAATATTACTAGATAAATATCGCGTTAAATATCGCGATACATATCGAGCGTGTAGCAGTCGCCATTAATAATATGTTAGATAGATACGTTCATGATACGAGTGGTCTAAGAGCCGAATAGGAGACGATTTTTACCGGGCTGCTTATTCGATCAAAAGTATTTTATATAAAATTTGATACGCTGAATAATATGTGGCGAATAGGTTGCCTGAAAAATTTCAGTCCAGTACATATTAAAAAAAATATTAAAAATTAACTTTTTTTTAAATTGCATAAGCTTGTTTAATAGACAAATTACATACTAATCGAAAGTATGAAGCCTATAGAATATGCAAACGTTAGGTTTGGTACAAATTATTAGTACCGACTTACCTGTTTATACCTGCCTATCCAATAGTTTGACGGGAAAAAAATAGTCAACCTAACGTTTGCAAGTTCTATAGGCTTCATACTTTCGATTGGTATGTAATTTGTCTATTAAACAAGCAATAGATTTTTTTTAAGCCAACGTTAATTTTTATTTTTTTTATTAATTATTTACTGGACTGAATTTTTTCAGGCAACCTATTCGCCACATACTATTTAGCGTATCAAATTTGATATAAAATACTTTTGATCGAATAAGCAGCCCGGTGCAAATCGTCTCCTATTCGGATCTCCTACTAGAGTAAGTTGTATACTTAAAAATAAAACATTATTTAAAAGACTATATTTTACGCCTGAATCCGTCCACGTAGAACTAGTTTATCGTTATTACCTCGAACTTCTAAATTTTCCGGTATGAAAAGTATGCCCATGTGTTAATCTAGGGTATAAGACATTCCAAATTTCATCCAAACCTGTCCAGCCGTTGCAGTGTGAAGGAGGAACAAACAAACTTTCGAATTTTTAATACTAGTAGGATTAGAAATATATAAGTAAGAAGATAAAATTCACTTGCTATATTTTTTTCAATTCCCGAAGTCCCACACCACTACTTGACTTTACAATATAGAGTATGGCGATATTTTTTCCAAAATCTTTTTTTTCCGGCAGCAATCTTTCCATTCCAATTTACCGGTGTTTATTTTTTCAGTTAGCTTATTTTGCCGAATATTTTTCCAAAGTATAAATAATTCCATGATCATATTTTCCCAATCTGTATTTATCTGAATAGTTCCACAGAGTCAACGGAGCTCCGCTGGTACGGAGCTTCTACTTCTGGGTGGTTTCGCCCTTCGGGCCTACTGCAAAGCTAACATAACTTAAACCTACCAATTTCGGCCTAATTACAATGGGTAAATTTGCGACTGGGAAAAAACAAGAATGGAAAATATGCGACCAGGAAAAATTAAGAATGGGGATAAATGACATTGGGTAAAATCACGAATGGGAAAAATCGCAACTTGAAAAATTGCTACGCGGAATAATCGACTTTGGAAAACCTGTCCCATGTTTTTGTAACACCATGTAAAGATAGACCGTTCTACATTCTATGTTTAAAATTTGATACAAATTACAGGAGCGCCTCTCTACTTAAGTTTGTTACCCCTCGAACTTCTGTCAACACGGAAGGGATTAGGCATTCGCACCATTTCCCCTCTGCCAAAGTACAAGCTCAAGCGCGCATGCGCATCTAATAAAACTAGTTGTCACTCGGATTGTCAACTAGACAGAGTCCAGTTGAACGCTACCTACACTTAAAATGCCGAATTGCTCTGTTTTTGGATCTGTTCAGCAACAAATCCGACTTCTCGCCGATGAAAGAGATGAAAGCCCTAGCGTTCGTACACAAAAATTGCTCGAGGTGTGCAAGTTTTGTCGGTGTATTGTTCCATTTTTTATGTATTAGTGTCATCATTATAGTTTTGTTTTTCTACGTAGATGTGCAAACTGCATTTGTGTGCAAAATTCCCCCCGGAAGAAATGACAGAATTATTTGACTGTAATATTCATAGAAAAGGCGACTCCCTTCCGCTAGGAAAGCCGTGTTGCTCGAAGCTCCCGAAATACCTCAGTGAACGATTTTTTCAAATCCAGTTGAGCCTCGATACTAAACTTGGGTATGGATAGTATAATGTCCTCCGACACCATGTTTTCGATGGCTTTTTGCATGTCCTTCGGCTTGTTTCTTAGATGCTCGAGTAACGCTCCCAGGGGCAAACCTGGATCCGGCAAAACTATAAGCAGCGAAGCTTGGTCACCTTTATACGGAATTTCTATGAACTGCGAATTGAATTGAGAATATTAAAAAAAAGGCCAACAAGTACACGGAACAGCTGATGGTAAGTGGAATCTGACACCCATAGACATTTGCATTCTCAAGACTACAATCTTAAGACTGCAATCTGAAGACTGCTCGCCTACCCTGAAGAGGAAGATGGAATGCTTCTATGTTAGTTATTTCACCAATGCGGAGGCTACTCATTGGCGTTAAAATCGCCAAAACCTTTAAGAATCGTTCGAAGAACCGGTCCATTCGTTTAGACACTACAGACAGACACACAGACGCACACATACACACAATAAACTTATAATATACCACCCCCTCTAATAGCGTGTGGGGTTAAATTGCTGTCACAAATTTTGCATTAAATTGAGTGATGAACAGAGTAATGTTAATGGAGTGAAATTCTGTAATAAGAATAAGTATTTTTTTTTCAAGCAACAAGGCCCATATTTACAAACACCTTATTTATTTATAGTTTATATATCATTATAAAACTTAAATCTAACCCCAAGGTCTCAAACGTCGCGGTACACCATTGCGGTACATTGTAATGTGTTTACGCGAATAACATCCGTGTTGGATTTACCTATATAATTTTCAATTGACAAGATTTCATATTTTCAAGACTTTAATTTTATTCGTTCTATAGATACTGTTTGGAAGTAGGAAGACACTAATAGTTTTAATTTTTCCCTAGGATGAATAATTATTTTATTATTAATTTATTAAGATGTACTTATTCTAAAAGGGCGTAACTTCATTTCTACGACACAATGGACATATTACGTTAGGCCAGTCAGTATTAAAACAAAAGTTCTTCTTTTTTTAATAATGGCGGTGCATCGATAATTATTTAAGTATAGATACTCTGTCAATAGTGTCAATGTCAAATTTAGAATTATGACAGCTTTTTTTCTCGTGAAAAAGGCAATGGTATTATATCTACCTATTCCGGCGTAGTATTGGTAAAATTCGATATTTTTTTTAACTTTCTTATAATTTTTTAAATAAATTAAAATAAATATAGGTATTTTGCCGTGTTCAGGAGGCCTTTCGATTCCTATAGTAATTTGCAGGTGTCACCGAAATGAAATGTTGTAAATTCTTGACAGAAGCACGTCAAGCTATATTATATATAAGTATATAAAAATTTAATATGGTAAGTAATATAGGTAGGTACTATTGCTTGTTATAGACCGAAACGTTAGGTTGACTATTTTTTTCCATCATAACCATTGGGTAGGCAGGTAAGTCAGTAGTAATAATTTGCACTAAACCTAACGTTTGCATATTCTATAGGCTTCATACTTTCGATTAGTATGTAATTGGTCTATTAAACAAGCAATTAAATAGCAATTTGAAAAAATATATATATTTTTTAATTATGTACTGTACTGGACTGAAATTTTTCAGTCAACAGGTTCAACGTTTCGGTCTATAACAAGCAATAGTACCTACCTAATTTAAAAAAAAAGATCTTTTTTGTTTGGACTGTACGGGACTGAAATTTTTCAGTCAACCTATTGGCCATTATATTACTTACCATATTAAATTTGATATAAAATACTTTTTATCGAATAAACAGCTGGTTGAAGGTCGTCTCCTTTTCGGATCTCCTACTAAAGGTTTTATTTTACTTGCTTTGTTCGTATGTCTGTTATTCCTGTTTAAATCTTGTAAGTCCTTTTGAACCACTTCCCATTTTTTTATTTAGTTTGGAATATAGTTAATAAGTGAAAACGAGGGCAATGCGCCATTATGGTATCTGGCGATACCGGTGGGATTCGTTAGTTTTTGTCTCGATAAGTATAGATAAACTACCCCCAAGCAGTAGTGTTCGTAATATTGTGTTCCTGTGTAGGGATAACACAACCGGTGAAATTACTAACATAAAGACATTATATCCTCCTCAGGGTAGGTATCGCATTTCCAGTCTTAAGATTGCAGTAATAAGATTGTAGTTTTGAAAATGCAAATGTATATGGCCCTTAAGCCCGATGTACAGTAGTCAAGGACAGTGGACAGTGGACGGACAGTTGACAGTTGACAGTGGACAGCGGACAGTGGAATGTGGGTGGACAGTTGACAGTTAACAGTGGACAGTGGAAAGTGGACAGTGGACAGTGGACAGTGGAAAGTGGACAGTGGAAAGTGGAAAGTGGACAGTGGACAGTGGACAGTGGACAGAGGACAGTGGACAGTGGACAGTGGACAGTGGACAGTGGACAGTGGACAGTGGACAGTGGACAGTGGACAGTGGACAGTGGACAGTGGACAGTGGACAGTGGACAGAGGACAGTGGACAGTGGACAGTGGACAGTGGACAGTGGACAGTGGACAGTTGACAGTTGACAGTGGGTGGACACATCCACCGCAGAACATGATATTCTCAAAACATCATACTCTCAAAACAAGATATTCGCAAAATATGATATTCTCAAAACATGATATTCGCATAACACAATATTCACAAAACATGATATTTATAAATTGTGGTGTTAGGTTACGAAATTGTAGGTAGGTTTAGGTTATGTTAGTCTTGCAGCAGGCCCGGAGGGCCAAACCACCCAGAAATAGGAGATCCGCGAAAGCGGAGCTCCGTCGACACTGTCTAATTCATGTCTGTAATAGGTAATGATGTTTTGCGAATATCACGTTTTGAGAATATGATATTTTGCGAATATCATGTTATGAGAATATCACGTTTTGAGAATATCATGTTTTGAGAATATCATATTTTGCGAATATCTTGTTTTGAGAGTATGATGTTTTGAGAATATCAAACAACGACGGAGGCACCTCAAGCGCCAAGTGAAAACTGTACACAAAAGTAGTCAGCAAAAAAAGCTTGTCTCTAAAATGATTTTTTTGACAGAAACTTATTACCTTTGCATGCAATTGTTCACTTTTATGGTATTGGTAAAAGCCTGCTCTTGTTAACATGACTGTTTTCTTCGGCCCTTGTTGTGTATGAAAAATGGCTGATTTGGCATGTGTGAAATGGTACTTCCAGTTTCCCTAAAATTATTAATTTAAGAATTTAGATCAGATTACCAAGTTGAATTGGATGCTTCAGACACCCTCTTTTTTGTTTTATGAGATTTTTTCATAAATGTGGCGTTATCTATGAAAAAGGACCTTATTGTCGATGGCGCTTCCGCCATTATTAACGATGCTCCTATATAAATACAACGTCGCGTGACGCAGTGCGGCGTAAGCGCCATCGACAATAAGGTCCCTTTTCATAGATAACGCCACAAATCAGCGTCACCTATGTCCTATACCCTGCCAATATGGTGAAAGGGATTCAGAGGATTGTGAAGGGCCGCTTAAGCGCAAAACACACAGCGGGCGGGCGCGGGACGGGCGCCGACCATGTGGTTTTTAGCCGGGTACTCACTAGTGAGCCGTAACTTTTACTGTTGCACGCTGTTGGTGTACGCGGTTAGCGACAGGCTCCACTAGAAGCTTGTTACTGTAACTGCTACGGTTACAGTTACAGCTCGCTAGTGAATTCACGGCTTTCATCGCGGGAGCCGCGCGGGTCGTCGTATTCACATAGACTGAAACGGCCACGCGCGTGCAGGCGGGTATTCACGAACCGTTCCACATGCGCCCGCGCACAACCCGCGCACGCGCTCAGTGTGAATGCCTATCAGAGAATGCGTGTATTAGGTACGACCAATGACGTCCTCGCCGGACCCGCCCCACCCGCGCGCTGTTTTTAATGGCGGGTCCTGACCCGCGCCTGCGGCGTGTGTGAATGCGTCCATATAACAGGATTTTTTCACATTTTTGATTAATAAACTTCGGAGATAAGGGGAGGGAACGGTCATTTTTCGTACATTTTTGGCTAATTAATCAAAAACAACATCAAAGAAATTTAAATGTGCAGATTAAGACCTTTCAGGACCTTTCATATGACAATATGCCCATTTGCTATAATCGAACCACTTTCATTTTTCAAACCCCCATTCTAGACCCCTTTTAAATTATTTATAAAATTAATTTCATATTAATTTCATTAATTTCATATTTTCTGGGTACTACCACCCTCGACCTCGTCATTTAACATCAGGTGAGACTGAGGTCAAACGCAAAACCATTAATGATAAAAAAAAAATGTTTGACTTAAAGCACTAATCTGTCAAAATCGTTTAAAAGACATATACAAAAGTGCGCGGTTATAAGCTGACTGTACATACGAGTAGTACTGTACGTACCGCGAAGCACATAACGTTGATCAATATCATGGAGCTATTTTGTTGTACCTCATCGGGCTGAAGCAACTCTTTTATCTTACCTCCAGTTTTTGAGCTGATCTGAAAAAAAAACGTTGTCATTAATTATTACCTAACTTATTCCGCGCAACGAAATTTTTCAATGAAATATGAATCTACTGCGAATGAAATAAAGTCAATTTTCTTATTTGATCGCGAGTTCTAAAAACAACTTACTTTACTTCCTTTGCACTAGATCTTTATTTCAATGGCAGTATTTTGTACTATTTTTAGTACAAGAACCCTCAGGAGGTAGCGCCATTTATACTGTTGGATGCCTAATGAAAGTCCCCTAATGTGAACTTATATTTAACCCTTAAATGCATAGCATGTCGAAAGTGAAACGCGTCTTTATAGTACATTTCCAAATTTGAATTTGACAAAACTACAAACCTTACTGCATAAATTCTAAGTTTGAAATTTACTTAAAATGTATGTTTGAAACTGAACTTTAAAATATATGATGTATATCTACATCATCATGCATGGTTAAAGTCATAATTTTCAACAAAACTGGATAATATTAGAAATGCACTCAATTTGCAGATTCTGGCGGACATAAAAGATAAAAAAAGATAAAAGATGTTTATTCAGTAACCATACACACATAACACACTTACCTGAATAATGTTTTTCGCTTCTCATGCTCTTAAAATGTTACATTAGTCACTGCATATCGGGACTAAACCTCCTTATTAATCTCTAGGGATTAAAGTTCGTTTTAAATTTACTTTGGGAACCCCCTAACATCCAATCACGGTGTTTTTCTGAATGGAGGATTATAGCTATTTTCAGTGATTGTATAGACAATTTTTAGGGCATGGAAATAACCTCAAAATGACATTTGTGCAAATATATAAATAAAAACGATTTAATTTCGTGAAACACGATTAACGATTACGAATATGAATATATTTAATTATATTAAGGATGAATTCATTTTATTATGCATAGTCCAATTAGTTTCAAATAGTTTTCAAGTTTGAATCTGTTGGCTCGCTTTACTAAAAAAAACGTCACTTTACTAAAAAACCCGCGGAATAATTTTCACACATCTCGTCATTATGGGTTGTTTTAGTCCCTTGTTGAATAATCTACTATTATTTCAAAATGTGTATAAAAAGGCTTTATAGTAACGCAGTGATCGTTATTTGCAAAGGGACGCCGCGGAAACTGGTAACGAAGTGGTAACTTGAGCAGCAAATTCATGTTTTATATACAAAAAGAGTCAAAATAGTGAGATATGTGTGAAAATTAATGTAGGACTGCTGTAAAATTAACTCAAGATATCTACGAATTTTTAAAATGGATCTTGTATTTAAATTTCTGTTTTAGGCATCAAAAAGTAGAATGGCCCAAAAACAGTCTAGTTCCAAACAAAGAAAGGACCGAGCTATATTTATGACTGCTATACCTCTCTCCCTTAAGCTGCCTTTAACTTGGCAGCTTTTGGGCGACGACAAATAAATACGTTTTTGCATAAGTACTTACATATTTATTAACACTATCCGCAACTTTCCCAGGCGACGCAAAATTTACTTTTGATACGGTTGATTGAAAAATCGTTTGCGTTCTATCTACGAACTTCTTCTTGAGTTTGATATCGTTTGAAATGAAGATCTTGCTGACTACAGTGATATTTACTCCTTGGATATCTTTGAGACTTCCTATAAGGGCCCCGAAGACTATCGGTATCTGCAGAATAATAAATGTTATGTTTGGAGTTTCTGAGAACTGTTATAAGTCTAGGTATCTATACACTTCTTAGCACAATACTAATAAATGTAAAAACTACAAATGGCGTTAATTATGCCTGAACACATCAACCACATGGTTAACAGAGAATAATCGGTGCAATTGGAGATCTAAACAGTCGTGAAAACATAGCTATTAAGTATACTTGATAACCTATTTGATGTAAGTATCTGATTTATAGGCTTTTTTACTAGGACCCCAAAAATGTAGAAAACGCTGCGTGCAAACTTTGATTTCATCAGCACTCAGGAAGAACACGAGTTATTTAAAAGAATAAGAGTAGGAATATGTAAATATTATTTCGAGTAAAGACCCATAAATACCTTATAGACTAACATACATACTCGTAAAAATATAAAACCTAAAACACGTGCTAACCGAGGTGACAAAACAGAGTGGTCCTGATTTCCCAAAATTTGCAAATTATGTAATTCAATTTAGTTTTAGCATTCCAATTAAGAAGCCTTAGAATTAGAGTGATTTTACAATCTTGTTGAATCAAGGAACTTTCAAGATTCCAAGGCCTTTTGAATGAAACAACCTATCCCGAAGCTGCAAAATAAACTTGACTACAAAACAACCTTTGAAACCCAATTGCTTCTTTAGGAAAGCCCGTTCCTGAACGAGGCCTATCTTATTGTAAGGACATAGGGGAAAAGAGTAACTTATCAAATTATCATAAAAATAACTTAAAAAAAACACTGTATTACCGACTCTAACTCTGATAATAAACTCACTGTCAAAAGACGAATCAAATGAGTCCAAACTCGACGGATCTCTACCATGAGTATTTGAGGATAGATACCTTCCGTCTCCATCATATATTTTTTTCCTTAATTAATGGCTTTCACTCCTTGTTTTAGCGAGGTGTATTTAGCCAGTATTGAGTTTTAGACAATCACCATGGACTAATTATAGTAACATTTCCATGGATATGATACGCGAAGACAATTGTTCGGTTAAAGAGCATTTACTCTGGTGGACTAAACAGAAGCACATGGGGTTAGCTCCACGCGCTTCTGTCAAGTCCTCCATCATACTAATGTATTGTCATCGGAATTGTATAAGTAGGCCAAAGTCAATCTGACAATACGGGTTCCTCGAACAACACTAGAAGTATATAAGGGAAGCAATATACTCGTATATATGAAAACATTGAATAATATTTGCCTAATTCAAAACAAAAACTTACTTGTGATTTTGATGCAAGACCGATGGCCAGAAAAATCTCTTCAAGGCATGAACCATGTGCCCCTAAGGCTAGGTGTCCGAGGGGAAACAAGGCTGCCTCCGGAGAGCAGACCACGTTGTCCGATGGATTTAGTAAGGCAGTATCCTGAAACATTTGCGGGTAGTAGACCATATCACCATATGGAACTCATCATCATCATATCAGCCGAAAGAAGTCCACTGCTGGATATAGGCCCAACTCGAACAAGTTGCATGTTTTGTTTCAAGTTCATAAGAGTTGTATTAAAGTTGATTTTAAAACATAGTTGTATTTTGAGTTAAGACTGTGTTGATACAGCAGGGCGATGGTCAGACCAACAGGCGCGAAGTAGCAGAGGATGGGGAAATGAAGATCCTCCATGGAAATTGAGCCAGTAAGTAAAACTATTTGGGTAAAAGTAGGAGGTTAGGTTTTGCCGCATCACGTACCAACAAGTTTTGTTTTAATTTGAAATACTTTCGTATCAAAAATGTCGTAACTTCTAAGAATATTTCTATTTTCTGTATGGAAAACCATTATTCCCAATGCTCTTAACTGATTCTAAAATTATTATCAGTATTTTTTGAGAAGATTATACTTCTGAGAATATTCTGCAACTCGCACATTTCTATTTAGGTTTGGTTTATGTAAGGTACCTATCATTTTATCGAAAAACGTATCATTACGCAGAACTAACCAATAACCAACAATGTTTAAGAAAAATCGATAAAGTGGACTTCGATAAAATGATGTATCAGGGCCCGTTTTATGGTCGCCTTTATCGCGGTGGATAAAGCATAGGTACATCACTCTCACACTTACATACTTGTCGGAGAGTGACGAATGGTTTATCCTTGACTATTTATGTCGATGAACACGGCCATAATAGGTCCGAAGAGCTCCTTCGGTGGATAATATTGGGTGGTTATGCGAATGGAAGTATGATTTGGATTTGATGGCAAAATAACTACCAGGATAATGATGCGACTTATTAAAACTTACTCCAAACTGCTTACCATAGCAAAGTGTTTCCTTAGTTTGCCTTTCTCATTAATCGGACCCAAGCCATCGTCTTTATCGAATTTGAATGGATTAAAGTCATCTTCTTCAAGTGATTCTTCTTCAGTTTTATCTCCTTCCTTATCCTCACTGGATAACTCAATTAATACGACCGTTATTATTAACAACAGATTACCTGCGTTGTAATATTTCATTAACAATTTAAACTGTTTACTACCTTAGGTTTAATGTAGCACATTGTAGAGTTTTGACTACACAACGCCCACTGCTGGCCATAAGTGTCTACCAAGGATCGCTATGAAACGTCCACCAGTGGACATAAACATTCCTCACGGAGCTCTTTAGAACGTCCACGGATGAACGTAAGCGCTTAAGGATCGCTTTAGAACAGCAACCGATGCAAAGAAGCGTCTCTCAAGGATCGTCTTAGAACGTCCACTGCTCGACATAAACGTCCTTTAAGTAGCGTTTTAGAGCGTCCACTGCTTGACACAAGCGTCCATCGAAGTTCGCTTTAGAACGTCCACTGTTAGACATAAGCGTCCCTCGAAGATCGCTTTGGAATGTCCACCGGTGGACATAAACGTCCGTAAATTTATAGTTACATCTAAATAGCATGCACATGGCATGGCATGGCATGTAAGTATGTGGCGAATTGTAGGTTTTCACAGTTATAATAAATCCTTGATATTACAACATAATTTTGATGTAGTAGGTACAATGCACATACTTTTTAGCTAAAAATGTGTGTGCATGTGTAACATAACCGACCCTCAAATCAATACACGCTTGAATAAGCTAAAAATCCTAGTATATTTTTTTAGTAGTGAACTAAGGCTCTCTTATCAAGTGTTTGACTTACGCGCATTATCCGTCTTCATATTTAACCAGTATTCTTACTTCAAACTAAATCTTATTAAAAACGTGCCCAGTTTCATCGTTCCGCGCTTCGTTCTTAAATTATACGCTGCTGCGACACCAATCAAAACCATAACTGATTGATTTTGCGGTAGAAAAAAAGCGTTTTTTGCATGTAAGAACCTTCTTCATTACAGTTAGTCAGTTTGCTTATTGATATATGCCTTGCCTGTTTTTCACAAAAACCTTGACAGGTGATAGGGCATAATTCGGTAAACATTACAAACTCAATGGGTAACAACATTACTGGGCCTCATAGTAGCCATGTAATGTATGCCGAATCGTCACCTGCGAGGCTAGACAAGATGCATAACGCGACGCGACGCGACTTTCTTATGTCAACTCCATACATTTCGAGTCTATAGAAAACAGAAACGATAGAAGCGTTTACATCTTGGCTAGGCCTACTGTTGCAGTTACGTGGACGTTCGAAAGCGCTCCTTGAGGAGTGTCCACCGGTGGACGTTTGATAGTGATTCTCGACAGTCACTCATGTCCAGCACAGCATGTTGTAAAAAAATACCTGATGTCCTATTTTTCAGGTCCACATTTTTAAAAGTGATAGAAATGCATTATTTTCACAATTTGAAAAACACTGCGATTGGTATAGTTTGTGCAAACGCACCTAGGTAATATAAAGCGACAAAGGTCACAATAACACACAGCTGGCAAGCAATATAGTTTTAATTTAGTTTCTGTCAAAAAATCATTTTTGGAACAAAATTTGGCTGCCGACTGTACTTTTTATTGTAAAGTCATTATGTGCTGATCAAGACCAAACTAATGAGTCCCAACTTGGTGGGTCTACGTTAAGTATAGCGGAGATCCTGTCGCCACCTTCCGACTCCATCATCAGATCAGCTCTTAGATACCATAATGAATTGTCCCAAGGTATACATTATGTGATCCAAATTTCAGTCCATTCCATTAACGGGAACTGGTTCAAAATTCACTCGCTAGATTTGGCACAAACTGACATACAAACATTGCAAATAAATAAAAATCTTTAAAAATAAAGACGACTACGACGAGTCGAGCCCTGTTTAACTGTTTATGTTTAACATTTTTTGGCTAAATAAAAATGCAAGTGAAACTCGTATTCAAATATATTTACAAAAGTTATGTACAATTTTACCTTAATTGCTACTATTCCACCACTTCTTTCCGGGTGTGTAATGTTTAGCATAAAAACAAATGGTCTAATGATTATTTTACATAACACGAATTGCATAATTTCAATCTGCATAATAAACCATCGATATAATAGTCATGATGCATAAAACGAAATGCATAATTTCATAAAACTATAATGTTTATAGCTGAAAAATAAATATTTCTAACTGCTTTCATTCCTATTAATGCGGTTACAGTACTAACCTAACCTAACCTAGTTAGAAGAAATTGACTTAAAATGCATAATAACAAGAAAATAGCAGTTATGCTAAATGAGTGTTATGTTATTCGATCGTAGGTATGCCAGATAAAATTATACAATTTGGTTTTTATGCTAAACGTTCATTATGCTTTTCGTGGTTAGTTAAATGAAATTATACAAACTGTTTTTATACTGATTGAAGCGCACCCCTTCTTTCCACCTGCTATAATCCTGTCAAATCTGTTTCGCTTCTTCCACACTCATACATCGAGTCATGCACGCACGTCGGTTTCGAGTACTTAAGATTCGACACTTTTCCAGTATTTCTCCGATTTGATTCGAAAAAGTACGTCTAGGGCATTCGTGATTTGATGTATGTATGCTACTATTTTAATTAGTTTTCGATATTAAAACAACTTGAAAATAGAAATGAGAGTAAACAAAGCAATTATAAAAATATATGACATTGCCTTTTTAAAATACCTACATTTATGTTCAGCGTTTATCATTTGTCACTGAGGTGTTAGCGAAAATCGGATTTTTGACAAAAGGAGAATGGGCAGAAATGTATGAACACTGGCCTAGAAACCAATAACAATAAGCACTACATCACCGGATATCCTTTTCAATTCTATAACGAATTTGTGTAGCGGAAAATCTCAATTAACTGTGGGAAATATTTAAAAAATCTGGAACATCGGGACGCCTACATAGACGACGTTAGCATAATTACTTTGAAACACGGTTGTCTTTGCAGGGCGATAACTTTTTTCACACAAAGATTTCGAACTACCTGCGATAGTAATAGTTTTACAACTTAGATTTACCTATCCGGTGATATATTTCCTCATTAGTCATATAGGTCAATTAGCCCACTCTCCTTTTATGGCTGTAGTAAGACATACCTAATTTTTGAAAGTTTCTATATGTCTGACTGAAGCCTTAATGCACCGAGCAAACGTCGACCTCCAGTGGCGCCCTCATTATTAATATTGGGTTTTCTAATTAACTAAAAAAAATATTTATTAATAAATTCTAATAGAAGCAACCGGAGACCACAGAGCTGGCAGCTTCCTCGGGTAACGTATAAGCATTGCTATACAACGAGAAAATGCTGCCAACATCTGTGGTACTTTGCCACGGAGCCCTCTCTTTTTATTTTTATTTAATCGTATTTATTTACCTTAGTTATACTTAGGTTTATTTTTATTATTATTATTTTATTTTCTATTGTTACTTTGTATTATATATTTAAAATTATCAAGACTAAACTATATTTAGGAGATACGTAACAAACTTTGATAACAATTATCCTTTGAGTACTTTAGCTTTTTCCCGTTAAGTTGATAATTCGAAGATCAATTATTGTTATTAAACAATGTGATATGTTCTATAAGTTGTGTTTTCATTTTTAGTACAAAAAAGCACCGTCCGATTTTAAGAAAATACTTTAGTTTATTAGAAAACACAATAATAGTAATGAGGGCGCCACTGTACATCCGGTGTACGCTCGGCGCAGTCTTAGGCGTGAAATACACACAAAAGGCGCGGCGCGCCTCCTGTAGGCGCGGAAAAGGCATGCCTTCGCCCCGTCCTCGCCGCCGCCGCGTCCTCGCGCTCCCTCTAGCTCGCGCGCCTCTTCTGTGTAATTTAGCATCGCGCCTGCGACTTTTCCACGCCTTAACGCGTCCTTACCTGCGCCGCGTCTACGCCTTACCTGCGCCGCGCCGCTTCTAAATATTTCACGCCCTAAAGACTTAAAAGTAATACAATTCCTTTCTTCAAGTTACCTTCTCGCTGCTGTCATTACATACGTAAAACATTCCCATCTTTAAAACTGACACAGGATCCATAAATTACTTGCTCTTGTTTAAAATTTATAAAGAAGACAAAGGGTCGGCTTGCTTCGAAATGTATAACATCCGAGCGCAAATTTTGGACAATGTTAGAGGGAGGTGCCGCAACTGAAAATCGAAATAGTCATTAGTCACAGCCAACATTAATTCTGTGGCCCTAATAAGCAGACGTGTGCTAAATCGGGGCTCGATTACTAATGTGGTGTCACAAAATAGTTTGCGACAAAAAATTATATCGATGTTACTGTCAAGATCAAGATGTTATTTAACATTCATAAATATAGGTACATTTATTCTCTCTACTTTTAAATGTAGAGAGAATAAATTTATAAATAAATAAATGTAAAAATAATAAACAAATGATTATTGTTATATTTTTAAATGGTTTTCATTGTGAACAGTCAATGTTTTTTCCATATTTGTCGGTTATGAAGATTGCCTTTAAATTTTGCCTTTAAATTTTAATGGACTCGTAGCGGAATATTAATTATCTCAATTATTATTAACTGGCACTCTAGTATTAACTGGCACTTACACTAGTCTCGTTTTGTTTGAAATTACATCTAGGCATATACTTATATTATCTTAAGGGCTCGATATTAGACATGATATCGAGCCCCTTAATAGTGGTAGAGAATTTTCAATGAGCATAATATGTGTATAAATATATATTGACGACGCGCCTATAGCCTAGTTGGTAGTGACCTTGCCTATGAAGCTAGCGGTCCTCGGTTCAAATCCCGGTAAGGGCAGATATTTGTGTGATGAGCACGAGTATTTTTTTCTGAGTCTTGGATGTTTTCTATGTATTTAAGTATTTATTTCTCTATATAAGTATTTATATCGTTGTCTAGTACCCATAGTACAAGCCTAGGCTAGAGATTAGTTTGGGACTAGGTCAATTTGTGTGAGATCGTCCCTTGATATAAATATTTATTATAATAAAATATCGACACCTTTTTTATCGATATCAAATCCCTACAACGTGCCCCGAGTTAGCGCACGTCTGCTAATAAGTAAGGATACAAGTATTCCGGGTCTTTTTTATGGCACTAAGAAGAACAAACGAGCATACAGGCCACCTGATCAGATGTTAAGTGGGATCTGTAACCCATAGCATCATCATCATTTGCGTTCTCAAAGCTACAATGTAATGATAATGTGTAGCCAACCCTGAGGAATAAGACGGGATCCCTCTTTGCTAGTAATTTCACTGGTTGCCTTATCCCCGCACCGAAACTGCTACTTGGCAGTAGGCTAAAGGATAAGATGGCGGTTTAAGACTACGCCGAGTGTCCAGGCTCCCTCAGTAGAGAACATAGATCGGTTACCCGAACTGACTAATTCCGCGTAGCAAACTTTCCATTCGCATTTTTCCCCATTATATTTTTTCTTCAATCGCATTTCTTTCCATTGTTTTTTTTTAACAATTGCATATTTTTTACATATTGGATTTTCCCCACTTGCATGTTTTTTCAATTCAGTATCAATTTCACTGATTGGACGGAGCTCCTTTTTCTGGGTGCTATGGAATTTCGGCCCTTCTACAAAACGAACATAACCAAAACCTATCTATCTATTTCGACTTAATTAAAATGGGAAATTTTGTCAGTGGGGAAAATCCTAAATGGAAAATATGCGATTGCTAAAAATTCAAAATGGGAAACAATGCGATCGGAGAAAAATTTAAATGGGGAAAAATGCGAGTGGAAAGTTTGCTACGCGGAATTAATCAGTTTGAGGAACCGATCTACCTATTCACACAATGACAGACAAAGTTTAATAACATTTAAACTTCGTGTAGTCAACTTAAAGGAAAAAGGTGGTCACTTTTTTTCGTTATGTCCCTTGTGTATTAATTTATACAACGAATTTTCGATTACAAGGTAATTCTTCTGATTATTAGAAAACACAATAATAGTAATAAGGGCGCCACTGGACAGTCGGCTTTTGGTCAGTGCAGTCTTAACTGAATTAGTTAATTTTGACAAAACACTTACAAGCTCCGACATCACGGTCATAACCGTGTTCGCCAACTTCAACCACAGTTTTTTGTATGGCCAACGATAGGTAAAGGGATTTATGTGATGAATTTAACTTAATACCATTAAAACATGAGTTTTTCGGGTGAAATAATTCTGCTACGCCGAGCTGAAACGTCAAATTATGATTTAAATTTGCAGTCTTTTGAGGTGGATTAGTACAAAAAAATTAATGTCGGTATGTACACTAATAGCCTCCGCTTAAACATGTGCGGGGGCACGCCTGCGTGTCTTTATTGAAAAATAGTATACCAAAAATAGTAGCAGACAATCGCTCGACACCGGATCAGCTCAAAGTGAGACATACAGGGTGTCCCATAATTGACACGTAACCCTGACACCGGAGATAGCCCACCCCTAGTCCTACCAAACCAGCCTAACATGACCTTAGTAAAACTTGCACGGTTTTCGAGATATTGCCAATAATGATAATTAGTTTCGTATGAAAATTATTACCAAAACCAAAAATAATAAGAAAAAATAAAAAATAAAAAAAAATATTATTAGGCTGGTTTGGCAGGTCTAGGGGTGGGCTGTCTGCGGTGTCAGGGTTACGTGTCAATTATGGGACACCCTGTATATGGAAAAGTGAGCACTGATCTGTGTTAGTAGGTACGATACATTTTTCAGTGGACGTGCCGAGGTGAGGCTTTGCCGTCCCGATGCTGATAAATGTGTTTGACAGTATGGAGTTTGATACAAAGAATACTGAACGGCTCGAGTTGAGGTGGTGCCGATCCTGTGGCTCTACTTTGAAATCCGTAATTCGAACTTCGTCTATTGCTATCCCTTTTACTCTCGACGCGTCACTAATTTGCAAGAAAGTGTCGGGGCGATCCGAAGTTCGAATTACTGATTTCAAAGTAGAGCCCCTGTGCCGAGCGGTTATGTGTGCGTCAACCTTAAGTAGCGTTAACTGGCACGGACGCGTGCGACGGACTGTGATCCACAGGTGCACGGAACGTACACTTGCGTCGCTATTGCCTAACGCACTCGCAATCGCAATCGGCTTCAAAGTGGAACAATTAATTGTTTTCATTTTGTACGAAGACTCGCCTTCGACTTTTAAAATAAAAACGATTGCGATTGCGTTAGGCAATAGCCCCACTTTATTTTCCGTGTGTATTTTCTAAACACTTTTACTCATCTGCTTGAGTAATCGTGTGTAGTGTCACTCTATAAGACAGGCTTCGCCTACTGTACAGTAGGTGTCACAAGCAAGTATTTATCTGCACATTCATACAGTGTGACTTATTCTATAAGTAACATAATCCCTATGTAACTACATTCCATCACTGTTTATTAATAAATCATTTGACATAATTTTATTTGATGTGAACTTGTAAAACAAAAATATAAATAAATATGTTTTTTCTCTACATCAGGGGCCTTCTACTTTATCTCTACACATATTGCTATTGTTTTTAACTCAGCCGCCATTACTGCTAAGTAAATAGGAGCTATCTTACAATACCTACGATAACAATAGGTAAGATATTGAAGAATAAGGCTCGTGTATGGAATATGGCGGGACGATTTAGGTAAATCCAAACCAAGCTGGCAAGAACTGACTAAATCTAGAAATTAAAGAAAGGCCTCTAGTAGTTTTGTTAAGCTATGGGCCAAAAAATCGATCAATTTTTGGTACAGAATCCGATTATTTACAATATTATAAGCAAACAATCTTCCAAGATTTGGTAGACTAGACTATGAATCTCACCGATGTAAAAAGCTTTTTCAAATTCAGCCGCGTCTTTATTCTAAACCTTGGTATAGTCACTGCAATATCTTCCCCCTCCAGCGTTTCCAAGGCCTGCATAATAATAGTTGGTTCTATTTTCAGTTTTTGAAGCAGCACTGGAAGCCCGTGTTTTGAGTTTGGTAAAAATATCACCAAATTAGCATTATCTCCCGCGTATGGAATTTCTACTACCTGTAAAAAATTAACTTGAAAAGGTCAAAAAGAAAACAAGATGCTTGCTTATAGTATAAAGTAAGTACATGGTAAAATCAATATACAGGGTGACATAAAGAAAGCCATATTTTTACATATATCTCCCTGTTAGTAAAACGCGCTACTTGGTTATTATGTTTAGAGTAAATAGATTGAATGTCGCACCCTCAAAACAATAGTGACCTAATTCAAAATTTCAGCATTCAAACTTCAAGTCATACATTTATTATTATAGAGACCTAACTCGAAATTTACTGAATTAGGTCACTATTGTTCTGAAGGTAAGGTGCGATGAATGGATCCTCTTATACTTATTGTGTAACTTCGGTTGATGATCAAACGAAGCTAGACGATAGAGGACACCAAGACATTTCACCACCATTTATATTAATTAGGTATTAATTATATGTTCAGCGATTTCCTACTGTTTGAGAGTTGACGAATGGTAAAAACGGTGTTGTTAAAAAAAAACTTAAATAACTTATACCTACCTGGGCATCCAAATCAGCACTTCTACTGTAACGGTAATAACCTAAATTGGTCATCATGGGCACCATCTCCACTCCGTTTGGAGAGAAAAAATTACCATATTTCACTTGATCAAACTTTGTCTTAAACAATCCCTATAAAAAAAAAAGTTATTGCGAGTTTTAATGGTAGTTCATGGAGCTCATTACTTTTTAAATGGTTCTCTTTCGTTTGCTCGAACTTCAATTGCCATAATTGTATCACTTGTCAATCATGTCATAATATTATTTTGCCATAAATGCATTTTTTCGGAAACCGTGAACTATTTAGAATTGTTATAAAACGAACCTAACCTAACCTATAACTTATTGAGCTCTATTATGATGGCATGTAAAAAATGTCTTTATGGCAAATAAATATTATGGCAATTGAAATTTGGGCAAACGAAGTGATACAGTTTAAACATTGTCGTGGCATCTCTTTTCTTCAGTACTTATGTCAAATTTATTGACCAAGTAAAGTAAAGTGAACTGAATAGGGATTAGATAAAAAAATATTGCTTTTGATATAATCGTATTACAAACTCGTTCGCCATTATTGTCAAATATAGTTTTACAGAATAGAATAAAACCCCAGGCTTAGTACACTTTAATTGGGGATTTCACTCAAATTCCAAAAATAAAATACTTATTGGAATAAATCTACGAGTAAAAAAGTATGAGAATGAAATAAATGAATCAATCTTGGATAAGGATTATCTGTATGCCAAATTTCATCCAATGTTTAGGCGTGATTGACGGACCAACATCCAAATATGCATACTTACAATATTTTAAATTTTTACTCTTAATATTAGTATGATTAAAGCTTTTTAAACACGTACGCGACTTGTCAAATTGTCAATTTATACTAGAACTATGAATAAATTATCGACGACCTCGTACAAATTTGCATTAGGTAGGTAATTATTATAGAATTAAATAAAGTTTATACAAACCGTAAAATACACAGTATTGACCAATACCATTGAGCTGTTCTTCGGTACCTCATTTGAGTTAATAATTTTATTTATAAGTTTATTTGTTTTCGACCTTATCTGAAAAAAAAACCTTGTATAACAATTAATCAAAAATAAACCCGTATTTGAATGTACAACTCTCGTTTCAAAGCTTCTGTACAGACAAAATCATATAGGTATATACATAATTATATGTATACTTTTCCACGGCATCAAAAGTATATACATGCTACTGATAATAAGGTCCATGGTTACATATTATTTGGACTGTACCAGCAGAATTAGATAACAGTCGAAGAGCTCAAAATCACCTAACTACGCTCTTACTAGAGAGTAAGAGCGTATTTAGATCATTCTGAGCTCTTAGATATCGTGCTATGAAAACTTCAACCCCTGATTATTAGTATTACTTACAAAATCATTAATGCCTCTAGTAACGCTAGCGTTATAGAAGTCCACAGGAATCAAGCTCGTACCGAATATGCTCTCTGCCCGTTTGTTGAATCTAGACGCAATGCTAACTTTTTTCGAAACGTAGATTCTACTCAAGACATTGAGGCTCACACCGGGCCCGTACTTCAGTTTTTCTACGACTGGTTTCAACACTTTCGGCAACTGCGTAAAATCAAAATATTATAAGAAAGCGCTTATCATGTTACACAATTACACAATCAAATCAACGCCTGCGCCTATAACTCATCTGCCCGTGGCTTGCGCGTCAAGCGAGAAAGAGCGGGACAAAGAGCTTTATCGCAGAACGGTAGCCATAGAAAGCCTATAGCCGCGCTGACGAACTATATAGGTTGCCTCTGAACTTCGGGCTTTAAATGCATGGATCGTTTCTACTCCTGAAACTGAAGTTTTTTTGTTCTGTAAGTTGTTAAAAATATGTCCAACTTAAATTTAATTTTTTTCATTCAATTTAAATGTAGGTACTTAATTTTCAATGTACACGATCCAATTTTCCATTTTCCTTTAGCCCTCGTACCAATGAGATAGTGATAATTTGGCCACGATTGAATTAGATTTTAACATCAACTGGAGAATCGATCGTTGCAATTAAAGCCCAAAAGTCGGAGGCACCCATAACGTAGTTTTTTGTTTAAATTTAGTTAGTTATCTAAAGTAAACAAATGGAGTATACCCCGTCACCAATCGTCAAAAAAGGAACCTATTTTATAAATTTTGCATATATTTCCAAAACAATTTATAAACCTAGTCGGTACCTTGTATTTTTTCTCTATCAAAAGATTTTACTCATTCTTAATAATTTCAGGGGTGATAGCCTCGAGACATTATTAAAAATTGAACTTAAAGACTTTTTAAGATAACTTACTTGTGACTTTTCGGTCACACCAATCGCGGTGAGAATATTGTTCAGACATCTGCCCCTTGAACCTATGGCTAACTTTCCCAGAGAGAATAGTGCAAAAATAGGCGAGCACACCGTACTCTTTTCTAGGTCCATGACAGCTGCCTCCTGAAATAACATTCACACAACAATAAACAAACTTAACAATAACGTCACTGTTGTGAAAAGGCGTCTTGAATCCATTCGAGGCATTCCACGCAATAAAAGCACCGCACCGGTTCCGAAATAAGCAAGAAGTCAAGAACGACCACGAGTGAAGCGAGTAACTTTATATTAGTGTTTTATAATTAATTGGTCAAGTTAAGGATAAATCTTCACTAATAAGTATAAGTACATATGCAACTAACTCATTATTTAGTACATAATACATAAACTCATGCCTTCATTCCCAGAGTAGGGTAGGCAGAGCTACAGAATTACCAACAACTCTTAAAATTTGTTGATAATTCAGTAACCACAAATTTGCACAAATAGGCTAAGATTTTGCAAGTGTATAATTAGTAACAGGTTGCAAACCCATCGCCTGACAATACTACAAGCATTTACTTCCTTAGTTGCCTCTTACGACTTCCACGGGAAAACATGAATTGGGCTCGCGCTGATTCGATTCGAAATTGAATTCAAATCGGAATAATAATACGTGCGGCTTTACGACACCCTCGGGCGCGAGTCCAACTCCCATTTGACCGGTTTTTTAAACTTACCAAAGCAAATTGTTTCTTCAGTATACCCTGCAAGTTCACAAAGTTCGGTGCATTTTCCTCGGTGAGTTCGTCATTCCATTCATCAGAATATAAATCCTCATTACGAGATTGTCTTTTGGATGATTCACAGAATGATATTACAAACAATAGAGAGCCTGTTATAAACAATAGATATTATATATAATAGTTTCAATTCATTATTAAATAATTGGTTTACCGCATTTTATTCAAATTGGTATAATGTCGATCAATTATAGTATAGATTTGGGCCGTTTTCTCGTGATCCTACTATATTGTCCTACTGAATTCCGGCGGGGCTCCTGGTTCTGGGTGGTTTGCCCTTCGAGCATCTGAAGATACCTAACAAACCTAACCATAATTGCAAAAAGCTCCCCATAAACTTACAGATAATAGTCGTTTTCATGGTAATGTTTGATCTTTAATTTTTAACTATAACCTATTAAAATGCTTTATAAATTCACCATCCAGTTGTCTGCACTGATGCAATCACTACGTTGAAAACCAATTATAATGGCAGCTAATTGATTTCGCGGTCACTAATTAGTTTATAAGGTTGCTTACGTTACATGGAGATAAACTACAACATTCAATGTCATGTTGAGTTAAAAAAAATATCTGAGACACTTAAGCAAATTAATTATCTAATTACAGATAACGCAATCTCTTAACTTCAACCCAGATCGTAAGTTGAAATAAATTCATTTATGTCAGCATAACAAATTATCATCTGGTACAATAGGAATGATCAGAATAATTTGAATAGAAAAATATATCAGCAAGAGTGATTGTCCCAACACAATCTCAATTTTTAGTCACTCAGAATGATGATGATAAACAATAATGAAGGTTCAAGCTCAAGTCCTTGTGGAACACCATACTTTTCATTTTTTAAGAGGATTGCACACAGTGGCGTAACTATAGGATGCTATAGGGTGGCAGAGCCGTGTGAGCCAGCCGGAAGGCTGTGATCACAGGAGGAACCTAATATTTATTTCATTTTTAATAAAAGTGAAAGGTAGGGCCCTACCGACGATTTTGCCACAGGCCTCAGTTGGTATAGTTACGCCACTGTTTGCACATCCTATATAGCAGAGCACCCTGACTCTAGACAGTGAAAAATAAAAAAGATAAAAATGTGCATGTTTATTCTGCAAATAGATAAGTCATAATTTACAATTACTGATGTGCAAGTTGCGGAAAGTTTCCAAAAATTTGGAAAAGTTCTAATAAATTTCCGGAAACTTTCACTAGAAACATAGGAAATTTAAATATAAGAAACGGAAAATTTCAATCCCCACGCACAATTGTGAGAAGTTTCCGAAATTTTTCTTACATGAAATGTTCCGCAATTTTGGAAAGTTTCGTTTGGCACGTCAGTATATTTACAATTGCCCAAGAGAAACCTATTGCTCAGAGGAAACGCTGCAAGAAACCCGACAGTAAGTCATTTTCAAAGTTCCGTACCCAAAGCATGTCAAATAGGACCCCATAGCCTACGCCGTCCGTCCGTCCGTCTGTCCTAACTTTAAAGAGCTCTTGTGAACCATTTATAGTACCTACCTACCCGGAAGGCCGAGCGTCGCTGCTGTTGAAAACAAAATTTCCTGAAGTTGATCGATTTCATCGAAATCGTTAGAACCGTTTTCGGGAAAATGATTGAAATGAAATACTATGTGAAATACACATATAGGTATCTATACAAATATTGCTCGTTTAATAGTACCTACTTACGTATAGGATTGATATTTTATTTTATTTTGAGTCGTGGATTGAAAACACTAGTCATGCTTTGGAATAACTTTAGAATAAGACATCCTGACCTGAGAGATGCAGGCGTTGCTTGCACGTAATACAATAAATACCTACTATAAATTGCATCAAAAACTATTACGACTAATCAGAAACACCGGTACATTACAGTTCATTTGGGGTTATTTAGTAGGTAAGTAGCTTTAATCAAGTGCAATACTAAACATGTGAATGCGTCAATAAATTGCTAAAATGACGAATATCGGTTCGTTACCGGTTTACATCACATCACATCATTTGCGAAGATAATTTTAACAACGGTAACACTGATTTTCGGTATTATGTTATGTCAAAATTGTCAAAAGACGCGTAGCGTAAATAAAATAGCAAAAACTTGTGCTTAGGGCAAAAACTAAACTAAATTGAATGATCCGATGATAAAATCGTTCCAATTCCGTGTTTATTAAATAATTGCATTCATTATATAGCAATTTGGTACCCAACGCAGTAGTAGAAACATTTTTATAGTGTGTTGTATTGATCGCATTGAATACGCTGCAAGGAAATAACACAAGATGATTCCAAATGAAATATTTGCTGAAGATGTGATGAGCACTGTTATAAGATACGGCCTGTACATTGGAGCTGCTTTCCAATTGGTTTGCCTTTTGGCCTGCGTTACATTGAGTGACGAAAACTGTGAACCACATCCGTATGAAAAGGTAAATTTTGCTTACTGCATATTTAAAACCTGTTATGACTTCTGCATTTCCACCAGAACTGTGCGAGGCAGCACCTACCAACCCTCTCACAGCTATCGTTTTGGTCGAATTTTGCTTGCTTAACACGCAGCTCCTTGCCGATCCTTGTTTTTATTTTTTATTTATTATGAGAATATTTAGTACCCACTGTGTGAAAGGTGCAATAAAACAGAAGATCTAATACATTTCAGATGAAATGTGAACAGAATAAAAGTCTCTCTCTGGAATAAATACTTGAGTCACCTGAACTTACATAATGGTGAAGTGAATGCAGTGCTAACTCGGCTGTCTAGATATGATTTGTAAAGCACTTCTTCATTGCCAGTATTTGTTCTTAAGATTCTGTAAAATATTAGATTAAATCCTTATATAAATATTATTTTCAGGCTTACACAGACAGCGATGAATGCAGTTCCGAACAGTCTTCTCCTGGGCACAGAGCAACCATGTCCCGTACCCGGCGACATGATAAAAAGAAACGACGCTAGCTCAAATGCAAGAGTTGGAGGTAAAATTGCTGTCTCATAAAAGTGGATTGATTAAGATCAATGCTTTAATGTAATCAACAAATACCTACAATGCAATTGTTTCTAAATTGATACAATGTAGATAAAGCAGATGATTTATTTCGAAAGAGACAAAAGTGTAGCTTGCTAACTTACACCATTTTCTGCTACCTAAGCTCGTAATGTATGTTATTTTGACACTAGGCGTGTCACCTGCGCCATGTAGTGATTGTTGTAAGATTATGTCAAGTCTTAATTTAATGAATAACATGAAGGTGGTGTTTTTTGACCAGAATTTGAACTATGATTTAGTATTTGCCAAGCTTGAGCCAATATTCATTCTAGGTATAACATACGCCTCAAACTCCTAGGGCCTGTGTGAACTGGTGGATCGCACGGTCAATCTTGAGATGCATCAAGCACCCGCTTGGTGTAGGTATCTATGAGTAATTTGTTTTTTTATATTAGTTACTAATGTTAAACTTTCTAACCAACTATTACTTTTGTGAGCAACCTAGGATTAAGTTTTTAAGTCATTCAGCAGAGATTAGTATGGGCAGATTTCAATAGTAAAATAGTTGATGTTGAATATTGTAAAAAATCTGATTTTTTGTAGGTAATTATATAAGTTTTTGGTATTATTTTAAGTAATGTTTAGTAGGTTTAGATAAGGTTATCTCTATTCATGTATAACTGATCTCGAAGTGTTATAGATATTGTGGTAATGAATTATGTAGTAATTTTATATGTATAGAAATGAAATATAACCCATTCTTTTTAAAAAGCGTTTAATTGTTACATGGACTAGAATTATGGCATTATCATCATGATTGCTCGTCACTCATAAATATAATAAAATCTCACAAATCCAACACTATAATTATATTTATATTTTAAGCATAACAATTAAGTACACTAACAACATTTAAGGCACATTTTCCAGCAAAAAGTTTCAAAAAAGTTAGGGCTTTCCTCTCTTTGATAATACTTACATTTTGTACAATATAATTTCTCATAACAAGATCTAATACAACAATCACATTTTAACTATTAAATTTGTTATAGTAGTTTGGTAAATATGTATAGTATATAGAATAAATATTTATAATTATCTACATAAAATAGACATCTTTGGGTATATTATTGCATTTATATCACACATTCTCCAGCAGAGCGGAGACACATAAAAGCTGCATAATACGCGTATTTATACCTCAATACACAGTTTGTGACAACATTACAAACTAGATTTGTTAAAGAACAGCAACCGGGCATAGAAAAAAATTAAATGCAGAATTATAAAGCAAAACAATCCTAAATTGTTGTCAAATCCAAGTTGTGCGCTTTTAGGGCGTGCATCACTTGATGATCGGTTAGAAACTGCTTAAATGCCTGAAGCTTCTTAAAACAGATTGTGACACAACAAACTTCATCATCTTCACTTTTACTTATTTCATTTCTACTGCTGCAACCTGTCCCTGTCCTACTGCAATTGGAGTTTTGATTTCCACTGCAACTTGAGGGCTTCTTCTCACTGCAACTTGATTCTCTTTTTTCACTGCAACACGGTTCCTTTTTACCACCACAACTAGATTCCTTTCCACATTTGCAACCTGATTCATTGTTCCCATCGCAATTTGATTCTTTTTTAGCACAGCAACATGTTTCTTTCTTAATAGTGCTACTTGTTTCTTCCTTTCCACAGCAACTAGTTTCTTTTTTATTTCCACAACAACTCGTTTGTTTTTTACCAATGCAATTGTGAACTTTAATGTTTGTACTTTCCGTGTCACCACATGAGCATTTCAATTGTTTTACCAGATTGACTGTGGGGATATCTTCATCGCCATCCTGAACAGTATAAACCCCGAGTTCTTCTAAGCTTGTTAATTTATGTCTTCGATGGTAATCTAAGAATGTGTTGTGATGTGAATCGGTAGCCTTGCCGCATCCAATGACACATTTCATTGCTGCGTGGTCACACTGGCAGTCGTCGTCACATGAGCACGTGTCTATGGGGCACTTGGTTTTTTGTGGGACTAAAGTTAGTGTAGGCTCAGATTCTGGTACAAGTTCTAATTCTGACTCATGATCTCCGCATTCACCCCTGCATTCTCCATGAGATGGGTCGCATTCGCACGATAGACAAGTGCAAATACCCGCATCAGCTGCCAGTTGTTCCAAAGCATTCCGACGTTTTGCAATCTCTTTTCCGAAAATATTTTCAGTTCTAACCACGTACATGTCTGATGGTGGTTCATTGTCGAAAAGCAGTGTGTCCTCTAAATCCAAGTCAGAGTTGAATAGAACGGAATTAGCCGGATTAATTTCAATATTCTGTCGCACTTTGGATGGTGGAGGTGTATTTAATGACCTGTCATCATCTGGATCAGGACCTTTAAGAAAGTTGTCAATGTCAACTTCAATTTTAGTCGTTTCCATATTCGAGACTAATTCGCTATCATTGAAAACTTTGTCGCCGACATCCATTATGTTTGGGGTAGCTAAATCGAATGCGCTTTGAACCATAATATTAGCCGTAGGAGCCATTTCAGGATTTAAATCCATGTAACTTTGCATATGGGTCGGAACAAACGTCGCCATTGTAAATATGCTTTCAGGCGTTTTTTCTTTTATACAGACAGGAGTTTCCGATATAGATGCCGCTAAAGCGCTTACGTCTACCCATGGTGCTTGTACTTCAATCTCATTAGCAAGAGCCAATTGCATAGCTTTTTCTTTAACTTCTGTTCTACCATTGATTGTGGGTACCGTTTCCAAGGGATGTAAGTGAGTAATATCAACCCATGGATCTTTTAGATCATTTTTGTGTTTATCTTCAAACTGAGAGAGGGTCACATCAAGAGTAAGGTCGTAATCCACAGCCAAGTTGCCAGTTTCGCTAAGATCAGTGGAGTGAGTAGCGTTGTCGAAGAGGAGTTCTGTAATATCGACGTTTGTAGCTGAAAGCGTTTCTACGCTGGCAATATCTTCTAAGCTGCCGTCCGTCGAGTTAGATTCCGTTGTGATGCGGCCGAATGATTCTAGGAGGCTCTCCCAGTTCATAGCATCGTTCGTCGGCTTAGTAGGTTGGGTTTTTGCGGGATGTACCTCTTGTGACAACGTCTCAGTTTCGATCTGAAAAAAGAAAAAAAAAAGAGTTAAATATTTTTTATGCACTCTATTTATAATTTACAAGAATTCTTTGATAGCAATAATAAATTAATTCGTTAGTTAATAAACTGTTAAATATTAACTGTTTATAGTCAATTAGGATTAAAGAAAACAAAACCGTGTGGTGCCGGGTTTTAGAATGTTGCCACTCCATGTCTTCCCGTGGATGTCGTAAGAGACGACTAAGGGACTAAAGGCATTGTAGTGCTGTTAGGCGATGGGTTTGCAACCTGTCACTAATACACTGGATAACATCTTAGCCTGGTTGTGCAAAATGTGGTCACAGAATTATCAACAAGTTTTTGGAGTTGTTGGTAAGTCTGTGGCTCTGCCTACCCCACTCTGGGAATGAAGGTGTGAGTTTATGTATGTATGTAAAGAAAATAAAATTGCCTTTGCAGGGTTAGTGTTAACGCATGTCTTTAAGATCTTAAATCTTTTGTACTGTACAACATTACGCAATAAAGTATATGACTATGACTATGAAAGAATGGAATCCAGTTCAGATTTTTATCAACAGACAAAAGGGGTTTTGCAGTAAGCAGACTCACGATATGATTCAGGTCCAAATATAAATATATCAAGGGATAAATATCAGGGGACAAATTGACCTAATCCCAAACTAAGCTCTAGGCTTATACTATGTATCTAAATATATTTATCGTTGTCTAGTACCTATAATACAAGCCAAGACCTTAGTTTGGGACTAGTCAATTTGTGTGAGATTATCCCCTGTTTATTTATTAGGAAAAGACGGCCTACCGTACACATTTTTTATTGGTTTATTTAATTCTAACGTACAGTCCATAATCGTCGTAAGTTTAGTAAAATATTAATCATAAATCTATGTTAGTTAGGGTAATTAACATAGCTCGGACAGGTCATCGCAAAAACAGATATGGAAATAGAACAAGATTAATAGAGTCGTATTATGTACAGCATTTGTTGCGATTGTTTTGCGATGACATGTCGGAGCTATGGTAATTAATTAATTAAGCCAACATTGCCCCCTGAACTTCTCGTGAATGAGTTTCCAATGTCGAACCAGAAGACAGTCTACGAAAATATTAACTAGTAGAGGCGAAAAACTTAAGTAAATGACCTCTTGCATGTATTTGTAACACATATGTAGACCATGGTTTCCCAAGCAGTGAAAGCAAGCAGCATAAATAATGTTATGCAAAATGATTGTGGTAACTAAATTCGGTCTCTGTACCACAACGCCACGTTGTTAAATTAATCGTTATTATTAGTCATTATCGGTCGATGTTAATAAATAAATTTACCTACTTCTGTTTTTTTCATAAAAATATCAAAGGGCATCATAATATTACTAACTATGCCGTGTGGTGCCGGGTTAAGAATATTGCCACTCCATGTCTTCCCGTGGATGTCGTAAGAGACGACTAAGGGACTAAAGGCTTTGTAGTGCTGTTAGGCGATGGGTTTGCAACCTGTCACTAATACACTGGATAACATCTTAGCCTGGTTGTGCAAAATGTGGTCACAGAATTATCAACAAGTTTTTGGAGTTGTTGGTGAGTCTGTGGCTCTGCCTACCCCACTGGGAATGAAGGCGTGAGTTTATGATGATGATTGACTATACGGGGAGGTTCGACGCAAAAAAGGTTGGGAAACCCTGGTATAGACAGTTCGACATACTATATTTGAAATTTGACGTAAATTCCATATTAGTTTTGTACACCTATACTATTGTATGTTCTGTGGCCCTACCTGATGCTGCATTGCGTGCGCTTTCGGACTGGTCGGCGTCGAGAACAGTTTCCCGCCCTGCGCGGCGAACGCGCGCGGCCGTGATCCCGAGTGCGTACGCGCATGGGCTTTGAGGTGGTGCGACGCTGTGAACGACTTGCCGCAACCTTCTATTCGGCATCTGAGGATAAAGAAAAAAGAAAAAATATTTAATCAATCTCACACACAGCACAGCAAAGCACAGTCAACAATTAAGGGCAACTTGCACAGAAAATTTAACACTGGGTTAAGACACTAAGGGCCTGTTTCAAAATCGACAAGTAAATTTATCTGCCATATAAAGTTGGCTCTCTCTTCGTCTATTTTCAAGTGTAAGAAAGAGAAAGGGCTAAATTTATCTGTCAAATATGGTTTACTTGTCGATTGTGAAACAGACGGTAACTCGAGTTAAAACGACAGTTTTCGTATGAACCTGACGTTTACTAACTCGAGTTAGTGTCGTAACCCATTGTTCAACTTATATTATACTAGCGACCCGTCCTCGTTTCGCTTCGGTTTATTTGAGTCTCTTGTAACATCCGTACATAACCAGAATTTATAGCCTTCCTCTTGAATCTATTGATGAAAACAGATTTAAAATCCATTGCGTAGTTTAAAAGATCTAAGTGTACAGTCGAGTTCATAATTACGTGTACACTTTTGTACCTTGTCACTTTTATAGCTGTGACAATTCATATATGGCAGTTAAAACATGACATGACGTAATAAACAAGGTACTAAAGTTTACACATATTTATGAACTCGACTGTACATACAGAGGGACAAACGGGGGGAAGCGACTTTGTTTTAGGTACAGGGCGAACGATATGAAGTGTTACCAAATCGTTTTTATCGAACGTTGTGTCAAAGTAAATGCGACTTACTATCGGGAAATTGTTTTGGAAGCTGCATTGGAGGCTTGGGCACGCAAACATTTCGGTAGTAGACCGTGCACATTTCAACAAGACTCGGCCCCAGCTCATAAAGCTCGTGTGAACCAAGAATGGCTGGAGAAACCGCGTTCCATATTTCATTTCGTCCACACAATGGCTTTCGAATTCCCCAGACGCGAATCCGATGGACTGTTCTATCTGGTCCACTTTGGAGAGCAAGGTGAGGAGAAGAAAACATGCCAGTATGGATGCACTGAAGAAAGCGATCGTATGTATATGTCATAACATACCGCAGGACCACATTCGTGCAGCGTGCTTTTAATTTTCTACCGTCTGAAGGCCATAGTCAAGGCAAAAGGTGGTCATATCGAGTTAAAATAAACTAATTTTGAATTTTGATATTTTTTCTCATTTTTTTCTTAATAAAAAATCATTGTGTTGCGAAACTTGGTTAGTGCTGCAACGCTAGAATTCTGTAAAGGCCGGCTCGTGAGTGTAAAGGTAAACTTTAACACAGAGCTTAAAACAATTGGCATAGACAGAAAAAATACCTACTAAGTATTATTTTTTATACACGAGATTCGCTTTTGTTTCTTGAAAGTAAATATTTTATAGGACGGTGTCGGTGAGCCAGTTGATCAAGGTCTATTAAAATGACACACAATCATAATAATTAATAATCATAATATCGAAAGAAAACCTTGATATTACCTATGATTATTTGTCATTTTCGAGATAGCTTATAGCGATAAGATCGCCTGTTATCTACCGCATAAGAATTTCATGGTTCTGTCATACCTTGTTTTTTGTGTGGTATTCAACAAAGCTAATTTGTATTGTTATCTATCTATCTATATATATCAAAGGCAAACCTGACTGACTTATATATCAACGCACGGCCGAAACTCGCACTGTACGAATGGATTGAACATAACATAAATAATGTAACTTGTCGCTGTGTGAGTGCCGTTCTTATACAGGAGCCTCATATTTTTTTGTAACAACTATTTCGTTATTCAAGAAAAAAGGAAAAATTGCATATAATCCGCACATTATTAAGACTATGGGTAAAACATATGGCAGTATTTTTACTGCGGATTGCGATAACTGATTTAATTCCTGACTGCGGATTTTATGCTACGAAGCATATTGTACCAGTCAATGTTGTTTTAATTTTCACGACATGATTGAAACTTTTACTAATATTTTTTACACTGCATTTATTTTTAGGCGGTTATAAAACAGGATTGTCTAAGAACACTATTATTACTTATTGACCAATCTGTATGTAACCATTTTGTTCTGCACACATAAATATTATCATTCACTTATTCGATCTAGGGTAAATTTCAAAAATATTGTTCAGCGTTAAGGGCTGAATTTCCAAAAAACGTACTTTTTTCCTTTATGTAATCAAAATTTGAGATATGATTGTATAACTAAATTTCATTACACAATGGAAGAAATTTAACGTTGTCTCAATTAAGGCCTTAACTGCGTAAAATAGGGTACATTGTATAAAGCTACTTACCTTAGCTACTTAGCTTCTCGAATATATGTTCAATCAGTCCACACATCCTGCCGCATGTAGGAAAATGATACGAAATTACTTTTATACATACATATTTTTTTGACTGAAGAAAATTGCCTTACTATGTTTTTGAGACCTTGATAAATAAGCACTCTTTCACAACACATTTCCTCATTTTTCGCAGATAATTAATACCATTCGCGCCTGATTGACTCTGATTTGACGTATGCCGGACTGTTGGCCGTGGCCATCAGTGAAGTGACAAGGTTATGGCGTGGTTTCTGCTTATCTTGTTAACATTATACATGTATAGCAATGTAGTAAGGTGTCAAAACTGATATTATACAAGTACTAGCGACCCGCCCTCGCTTCGCTTCGGTTTATTTGAGTTTTCTGTAACACCCGTACAATAAACCAGCATTTATTATACATATGAACGTTCCTCTTGAATTACTCTATTTATTAAAAAAAACCGCATCAAAATCCGTTGCGTACTTTTAAAGATCTAAGCATACATAGGGACAGACAGACAGACAGCGGGAACCGACTTTGTTTTATACTATGTAGTGATTATCAACTCATCTCATCAAAAGACTGACAAGTAAGGTTGTACGTGAGTTACAGTGCCAGGTCGATAAGAAGTCACATAAATCCTGACACATCAACCATGAAGTTTCTAAATATTGGAAATGTTGACAGCAGAAAAACAATACTAGACTTATTTGTTACGTGTGAAGTAACAGTAATAAATGGTAATAACAGCACTTTTTCGTGTCATGACATGTGTCAGGATTGAATTCCTATCGGCATAGGCGTATATAGGGGGGGGGGGGGGGGCGTGCCTACCCCAGGATGATCATTGATCACTTGTAAATAGGAAGCCGAATGAAGTCTAGCCCAATGTATCTCAACAAGGCGAGTGCCAGGCCCCCCCTGGAAAATATCTCTAGATACGCCAACGCCTGTTGGCCTGGCATTACAGTTGTAAGTACATAGTAGAATCTAAAATCGCTGTCAAAAAATTCCATATAAATTTAGCTCCGGGCGATAACGTTTCTCACCCCCTATAATATACTTGATATAGGGTCTATATCAAGTCAGATTTCCACGATTTTTGAATATGTTGCTGATATTATGGAAAATTAGGTTTGTAGTTTGACGTTTTCGTTTTGTGTTTAGTATTTGTTTCGTTCCACTAAATATTGTCTTGGAAAGGAATACGTACAGACCTTGTTTTTTACATTAAGTATTCAAAAATCGTAAAAGTCGTACTAGGTTTAAAGGGAGAAAAGCGTTATCGCATTTTGTATGTTTTTTTAGGTTCATAATAGTTATTAATAACCACTACGCTGAACAACTTACTTGTATGGCCTTTCCTGTGTATGCGTGCGGATGTGTTTCTTTAGGTCGCTGAGGGTGGTGAAGAATTTGGAGCAGCCTTCAGCTTGGCAGTTAAAGGTGTCGCCACTATGAAGGCGTTGGTGAGCGCGAAGCCTATAAAAAAGGATTATAATTTTAGCCAAAAGTCTACTGTGCTTAATTTATAGACTTGCCGGTAGTCTGCCAGTTAGTTCGCGTAGAAGTTGTTTATCGCTATTCCCTTTCGGTTTTAAAAGTACCGTATGCCCTTTCCCAGGGTTCTGGTTTCATTATGGGTTTAACATACATACATACATTAAATCACGCCTGTTTCCCAGAGGGGTAGGCAAAGACCACTTCTTTCCACCTGCTACGATTTTGACAAATCTCTTTCGCTTCTTCCACATTCATACATCGAGTCATGCACGCACGTCTGTTTCGGGTACTTAAACCAAAATATAAAACAACATTAACATTAATATTATAAATAGGGTTAGGACTTTTGGTGGCAAACCTTGGTTTTAGGATCCTGTTTCCTGATTATTAAAATACATACCTCGTTGATTTTGATCTTCAGTATTGTCATATTTCAAAATTCAATCGTTCATTAAATTATAAAAGAGTTTAAATTAATTTTGGTACGTAGGATATATCCGCTGTGAAAGCGTAACAAACAAACAAATATTAGTAGGTATGGATAAACTGAACAAAAATGTATTTAGTTTATTTAGAAATATGACAAAACTAAAGGCCAAAATCAAAGTGATATGTGTAATAATAACTAGGAAATAGCGACTCCATGTATTCTAAAACCACGTTTTGCCACCAAAATCCTAACCGTAATTATAAATCATGTTCACAATGCAAAAACAAATATATTTGCTTAAAAAATAGCTGACGAAATAGCAAGTCACTTCGTTTCCAGCTAAAACTGCTTCGAACACGTTTTTTTTAAGTAAAAAGTGGAAACTTTTGTTATCATTCGTGATTAATAAAACGGAAAGTGCCGTTGGAAAAATCTGTCTTATCATTTTTATTCTAATCGCACGCCGATAATTCAAAAAGAATAAAACATGTTTGTCAATAACGTATCTGTTTATCTGTTACATTGGAATAATGCTCTAATATTCGAATGTAGGCTGCCTACCGGCATGAGTCCAAACGGGCCTGTACTGTAGTGATTTCTCGAGTTAAAATATTATTTTGTCATTTTTACTAAAAAAAAATGTCAATTACAAAGTAAATCGACTTTCACAAATATGGTAAGCCATAAAATAGTTTCCGCATAATTTGTGTCACTATGTCATCCTTCATGGCCAAAAATATAACAAATCTTTCGGACCTTTCTTCAATAAAATGTCTAATAAAAATTATGTAAGTCGACTTAAACTTGGCATGTGATAGGCGATTAGCATAGGATAAAAAAATTGGGCGGTAGCGTCACCTTATTTGGTCAGATAGATAACATTTCAAGATAAACCTAAGTAATTGTTGCCATAACATGATATGAATACCGGTTAAAACATGGTTTTAACCAGATCCGCAATCTATAGGTCAGTCAGCCAGCTGAAAGGTGACGAGAACTTTTATCATTCAACAATATGTTATTGGTTATTTATTAGGTATACATTATCTAGGGTTCGGAGTTTTTATAGCACGGAAAGTCTAATGAGTGGTATTGATTGTGAGTTACAAAGTAGCCAGTCATTCACGAATATGATTAACCATAAATAAAATGTCATTATATTATTTTTTATTATTACTTTTACATTATTACCTATTTTTATTAATACTTTTATATTATTTTTATTATTTTATATTATTACCTATGTTAATATAATACCAAAACCTAGATTTAAGTAATACTGTTACTAACACGTTATGGACTTTTTCCGAAATATATGATTTTGAATTTGAAATTGAATTTGAATAAAATAGTTTCCGCATAATTCGTGCCACTATGGCACCCTTCATGGCGAAAAATACAATAAATCTTTTCACATTATTTGTAAAGTAAAATGTCTAATAAAAGGTCGTTTGCTCCGACTTTAAGTAACTCGGTTCCTTGATACAAAGCGATGGCGAGATAGACCGAATCGTGAAACAGAATTAGCCCTGGGTGGATGAAATAGCGAAAGGTTACGGGAACAATTTGCGACCTTCGTATGCCCCTTAAGGTTAAGGGAAAAAATATAAGAGCGTAGTAACCCCTGTCGTCTTAACATGGATTAGACATATGTGCGCCGCGATTTGCCGCAGATTTAAAGCCGACGTGGCGTAGAAAACATGGATCAGAATGCTGGGCTGCAAATGAGAAGAAAAAGAAGTGCATGGGGCTAAAATACGAATGTTGAAATGGATGTGTGGTGTAACAAAAATGGACAGGATAGGATGTAAGAGAAGTTTGAAAGTAGCGCCAGTGATAGAAAAAATGGAAGGTGGTCATGGTATGGACATGTCATGAGGAGGGATGAAAGTCATGTTACGAGAAGAGTTTTGAGTATAAATGTGGAGGGTTATAAAGCAAAAGGAAGACCTAAAAATAGATGGATGGATTGTGTGAAGAGTGATATGAGAAAGAAGGGAGTGAACGCTGAGATGACGGCTAATGGGGATGTTTGGAAGGAAAAACCATGCTGCGCCTACCCCAAATAATTGATATAAGGGCAAGGAGATGATGAATGTGTAATAAAAATTATGTAAATCGACTTAAACTTGGCATGCGATAGAAGATAAAAGAAAATAAATGGATAAAAGAAATGGGCGGTAGCTTCACCTTATCTGGCCTGATAGATAACATTTCAAGATAAACCAAAGTAATTGTTGCCATATGATGTGAATACCGGTTCAAACGTAGTTGTAACTAGATTCGCAATCTATAGGTCAGAGTCAGCTGAAAGGTGACGAGAACTTTTATCATTTAACAATTTTGGTTATTACAGGATTTATTTTTTTGTGACCGATAAGCCTTGGCAAAAATCGCGGTCATCTGTCATCGTTAAGTACCTATTGGGATATTATTACATTATCATTCTGGGGTTCGGAGTTTTCATAGCAACAGTAAGATTAAAGAGAGATATGGAGTCGACATTCATATTAAAACTAGCTATTTATTGCACTCCAAAATTTATTGATATGAAGAAACAAATAACTTCGAATCCCGCGATATCCAGTAAGATCACCAGGTAGGATCCCCTATCTATTAATTTTGTACGTGGGGGATCCTACCAGGTGATCTTACTGGACATCGCCCCGAATCCTCATTAGGTACTTACTTACTATAAAATACAATAGAAAGAACTGAGAAAATTCATCACCTGTAGAGTGTATTAAATGCCTTCCTACAGGCTCCAATCGTGCAAGCAAAAGGTTTCGCTTTTGTGTGCGCCCGCACATGTATTTTCAAACTGTACGATGTCAGAAATGCCTTGTCACATGCTTGCATGGGACAACTGAACCTGTACTCTCCTGCAAAAGAAATGTTTCAATTAGTTGGTAAAGCCGTCTGCACAGCCTTATAAGTAGCTGTATACTTTTGTACCTTGTCTTTGACAGATTCATGCAGCAGTTCAAACATGACGTAAAAGTGACAAGGTGCTAAAGTGTGTAGCTACTTATAAGGTCGACCGTACAAATATTGTGATAGGAAGAGTGTGCAACGTCTGAAATAACCATCCAAATTTAGGGATGACTCGGCATTAATCAACATAATATTATGCATTTCTAATTACTTTTGAGAATTTATTATTTACATTTATTTTGTAAAACGACACTGAACATGTTCAAACTGAAATATTACAAGTTTCGTGTCGGTCACGTTACACGAAAGTTACGAACCAATATTGTATAATCGCCTTTTTAAAATCTATATCTTCTTTATATATGCAAAAGGCAAAACTGACTGACTGACATATCAACGCACAGCCGAAACTACTGTACCTAGAAACTTGAAATTTGGTACATGGGTTCCTTTCATGATGTAAGTGAGCACTAAGAAAGGATTTTCCGAAAATCGACCCCCAACGGGAAGAAATGGGGGGGAGTAGCGGGAACTAAATCTACGTACGAATTCGCGGGCGTCCTCTAGTATTTTTATATAATTAATTAGCTCTTTGTTGTTATAGCGGCAAAATATAAAATAGTCATTGAAAATTTCTACTGTCTTAGACACGGTTACGGTCCGTGAGATACAGTCCGCTGACCGGACAAATGAACGGACAGCGGAGACTTAAGCGGCCTGAGGCTCTACTTTGAAATCCGTACTTCGAACTTCGTCTATTGCTATCCCTTTCGCTCTCGACGCGTCACTAATTCGCAAGAAAGTGACGGGGCGATCCGAAGTTCGAATTACTGATTTCAAATTAGAGCCCCTGCACACGTAAAGTCCGGACCGAGGGAAACGCCACGCGCCGTTCCAATCTTCGTTCCGAACCGTACGTGTAAATGCAACTGTAATAATGGAATAGTAAAAAAAATACGGTTCGCAACGAAGATTGGAACGGCGCGTGGCGTTTCCCGCGGTCCGAACTTTACGTTTAAAGGCCGCTTTAGGGTCTAACCATAGCAAGCGCCCGGGTTGCGCGTTCCGAGCGCTGCGTATCGTAAAAAGTGGGGATTGCGCCGGCGCCCGTAACGATAGCGAACTAGGTATGTTTCGTCAAATTAAATACCTACTCTCTCGAACGCCTTGGCCGTTTCGAAAATAATGACAGATATCTCAGACGTGGCTTGACAGAATCAAAGGATTTTATCGTTCTTAACATGGATTACTGGATCCATGCATATTAATTATCACTATTTATCACAGAGATCGACATAACATGATAGTTTATTGGATTAGGCGGTAAGTTCAAAAAGGCTTACTTTGCACTTAGGGATCGTTATCGTATTCTATCGTAAGGGAAGGACCCCTCATACGGATACGGATGCTCAAAATACGCTGTCACGCCGTAAACGCAGTGACGTGACTTATGCATTACGTTTTTAACGCATACCGATCAATTATGAATGCGAATGGAAAAAAAATAAAAGCGTGGTAAAATTCATGAATTTGGAAAGATGCGAAGATAAAAATAAGCGTCAGGAAATAAATGATTTTGAGAAAATTATCTAAGATCTAACCAGTCAATTTATATATGTATGTTTATCGGTCTGTCATCCTACCAGCCTACGGAACGGAAAAACTGTTTTTTTTGGCTAGGCTAATACATGGCTTGCCCAAAGTTGCCAGCGACACGATCTCGCGCAGGCCTCTCGTCAATGTATAACGTTCTCATAATCACCTTTATGTGTTTTCATGTGTGTGCGTAGGTTGCCAACTGTGCTGTATGTGCGTTCGCATCCTTCGTACTCACACCGGTACCGGGCACCGTTGTCCTCAGACTTCTTCTTGTTCTTGTCCATTGGTACATTGATGCCAGATTCCGCCGTGGTGTCATTTTGTCTGAAAAGAACACACTTTTTAAAAAAATGTAGCAGCTTACGGAGTAGGTAGGTACCTACTGTATGTTCTGCAATAGCTATTTGTGTAACAAGAGAGCAAAGTTGTTTTTGCTGTGAGTGTTGTGTTTTGAATCCAAGGTAGGTAAGCGAAGGATTCTATCATTGAAGCACGCACGAGCGTAACGAGCGATTCAAAGAAACAAGATGCAAATAATTTTGGTCTCGTGTTGCACATACAACTTTTCACTTCTGCAGCAACTGAACATAATACCTAAAGGTAAAAACTACATACATACATTAAATGACGCCTATTTCCCAGAGGGGTAGGCAGAGAAAACTTCTTTCCACCTGATACGATCCTGAGAAATCCCTTTCTCGTTCTTTGGGAAAGTTCTTAAGACTCGTCGCTGATTATTTGGGATGAATGTACCAGGAGCCATAGAACTCATGTAAAATCTGCCGACCGAATAGATCGCACATTAAGGGGCCACATGTGCTCAAGTCCGGTTTTTAATACCGGCTAGTTGTTTTTTAATAAACATTTCCTTGACCACAATCCTAGGACTGCAAATGCACTACAAGGATTTTGCTGTCCGGCAGTCCGATTTTTTTTAATAGTAAGCCATAGGCACTAGTTTGTGCAAAATCTCACTGCCGAATAGTAAAATTCCTTATAGTGCACAATCGCCCTAACCCTGAAGACCAAGGATTGGGGTAAAATGTAAATTGGTATTAAATACAGCGATTTCACAGGTAACTACCGGCAAAAGTCAAAAATACCTACTTTGAACACATGAAATCAATTTTTTGACCACCACATTGATAAGTATTTATAGATTAGGTATTTGAGCAGTGATAACAATCAGTACAATCACATAGGTACCTACCAAGGTAACCAAAAAGATATAGGTATTTTATGCATAATTTACTGAGTACATATATACTATAAAAAAAGTTTTATCTTATCTCTTTATAATCTAATAAATAAAATAGATAAAATCCGCCGTTATAATGGCGACGCCTACTTTTAAAGCTGATAGCAGCGTTAACTTTACATATAACGCCGCAATCGATTTTTTTCGAAGCAACCCAATTTAGAATTAGATTTTATTTATTTATTTCATAATATAAGTTACAGTTATATTGCACACAGTCATGTCAATTATATATACAGAATTCATATTATGATCATCAAAGAAGTAAAACAAAAAATAATATAGCTATAGCCAATGTCAAAAATTAATGGATAACACATGTACCTAACACACAAATAATAAAAGAAGTCACAAACTTAATTAAACAAATGGGAGTACAATAAACAATCAAAAACAATCTCAAAAGTATAGGTATTCTAAAGTCACAAATTCAGCATCAATAAATTCACTTACAGAGTAAAATGCATAATCCAACAAAAGGTTTTTTAATCGACGCTTCAATGATTCGTCACTGGACTCATTTTTTAAGTCAGCGGAAAGGTAACTAGATATCAATTAAAGTAAAACCGCATCTGATTCGGTCTATCCGTTTGGGAGCTACAATTCCACAGACATACAGATACATAGATACCAAGTCTTAAACTTATCACGTCCACAATTATTGTGTTGCGGGTAAAAATGTGTCAACAAACAAAAAAGGATTGCATAATCACCATTATTCTATAATAACTATTGGACAAATTTTATTATATGGGGTGTCATATTATTTATCAAATATATGAGTATCATAGCCCTTTCAGACCGAACTTAGCATCGAGTTAAGAATGATATTATATCTTATTTAATTTTCTAGAACTCAAATTGCTTTGCTTGTAAGGTTTAAATTAATTTTTTTAATGCTTATTTTTGAGTCACGGAAGCAAGGTTCGCTTTCAATGACATTTAACCTGCACAATCATATCATTCTGTGCTGTTAGCTATATAAACATTATAAGGTTGCATCATGTGAAGGAGAAGTTTATAGGTTTCATCATAAAGCATCAGATAGAACTCGACAAACACATTTTTTATACATTTGTAGTTTCACATTCAATATGATATGAAATTTAAAATAAAAACAATACCCAGTTTAGAACTTTAATATTGATCTTTTCACTATTACTATTGTATGGTTTGCTTATTATTTTAATTTAATATATATAATTTTTTAAATTATTACGATGATTCTTATTGGGGAAATGATTTGAATCATTTATTTTAAATTTTAATAAGTAATTTTTTTCATACAATGCAAGCAAACTAAACTAAAGTAAACTATTGATTAATATCAGTGAATATACTGTAACAATGATTTATGGTCGGCGCCAGGTAGCAATTTTCTTTTAAAAATATAGTGTGGTTAGTGTGGTGGTATATATTAAAATTATCTAAGTCTTACATTTACATTATAATTATGAAGTACAGGACGATTAAACATTGGTTACTGCTGTTGACATTGCTGATGAGAGGTCTCTTTATAAATATAAGTAGATGGTTAATGTTAAAAGGAATGGATTAAATACATACAAAAAAATACAACATTCAGTGTTATTTTACAATACTTATATACTTCTAGTTTTCAACCACGCTAGGCCAAGCCCAAGCATTTTTAAGCAATTTCTGATTAGATCCTCTATGAAGGAGATTTTTTAATTAAAGAAGGTAATTTGAATTACCGGGCAGAACAAACTAAATCTGATTGTTCTTATTACAAAACATTGGGCACAATCCACTCCATGTTAGCTGAATTATATTTGTTGGGAGTGGCTATTTCCCAACAAATATAATTCAGCTAACATGGAGTGGATTGTGCCCAATGTTTTGTAATAAGAACAATCAGATTTAGTTTGTTCTGCCCGGTAATTCAAATTACTTATGTATATAGAAATAGCTTACGTTTAAAAAAAATGCTGTAGATTTTAACTTTAACATGCAGGTAGGTTTAAAAATATTTTATCTGTTGTTGAATCTACATTGTTTTACGGGCTGGTGTGGAGCCCCTACTTCTGGGTGGTTTGGCCATTCAAGCCTGCTACAAAACCAATGCAACCTAAACCTTTTGCAACTGGGAAAAATTCAGAATGGAAAATAATATGCAACCAGGTAAAATTAAGAATGGGAAAAATCGAGACTGGAAGAATTGCTACGTGGAATAAGTTTCAGAAACAGATTGATACATGTATTCAATTTTACACTAAGTCGGTGTCAATTCGAATGGGCAAAGATGTAAACAAATTAGTATTGTTTGACACATAACCTTAAATTTTCATAGAGCGTAGTTTTATTTTAAAAATTATCGAGTTCAGTTTTTTAATGTTTAAATTATGTTCAAGTGTATCGTTAAAAAGAACTAACTATCTTCAAAAGTACGTGATTATGGACTAATAATGGTAAATTGCTCCTTTGGTTTTGTTTACATCTTTCTTTGCCCATTTCAATTGACATCGATGACTTTATACCTACTTATTAGAGAAATAATAATGGTCTATATCAAAGTTTTAATAGACAAAAAAAACACTGACCACATTTTAAGATATGATATAAGATATGAATGACGTATTGCATCATGATGTTCATGATGGTAATGTACCAAAATAGCATGCCCAAAAATGAAAACGTCGAAAAAGGCCAGTAATATACAGCCACACGAGCGCAAGTGAGATGACTATATATTGACAAACAGCTGATTGAATAACAAGTGGCAGGAGAATAATAGGCGGCAAAGCGCTTCGAAGCATGTTTTATTGTAATAGTTCTTATGCGTATCAATTCATGGGCTCTTTAGAAACACTTACGACAACGATTCCCCATAATTGATCGAAGTGGTGTCCTTGGGAGTTATTCCGATTTTCGAAGTCACGTCATTTTGTTTCACTTTATTTTCAAAACTAAACACCGGCACTACTTTCAAGCTTTTGTTGTAGTCTTCGTAATTTACATCGGAATTAATACTTATGTTAAAACTAGACCCTAAATAATTAGGCACATTATTGTTAAGAGTAATGATATCGGAAGCACTACTGTCACCGGGCCATGCGGCCATGTTTGTTTCGAAACTAACTAAAGTATATAAAAGTTACTCTATGGTGTTGACTTTTAATCTAGTAGTGATGAACTTCGTACGTACCTAGTGAATGATAATCAAAGAACGAACTAATTGGCAACATGATCTGATATTACTCGAAAACTATTCCTTTATATGGTGGTTGCTCTAAGAATTTAAATTTTTTCCATTTTTTTCCTATGGCACTCACCAATACAACTCACTAAGCGGCTTATGCGTATCAATTCAATCTAACCATCTTTTCGATTCCATCACGTAATAAATAAATTAAATTCTTTAAAGTGTCGTAAGAAAGAAATGTAATAAATTAAAATCCTTAGAGCAACTACCACATAAATTAATAGGTTTCGAGTAAATATCTTTCTTATTATGTTATTGGTTTATACCTAATTATTTTAAAAAAATAACTTACTTCAAAAATTACTGCTTCAGATAAACAAATTTATTTAAGACTATAAAACGATTTTATTGAGTTTTTGTGTAGGGAATGCAAATAACCGGTTATAACCGGTTTAACCGGTTATTTTCATACAAAAATGGTTAATAACTGGTTAAATTGCATTCCCTGTTTTTGTTCCATACCTATTTTCCTTTCTCTATACCAAAATAACTCATTCAATATCATTCATTCAATAAGTCACATCACTATTCATTTTCCACTTAACTTACAACCAGGGCTTGAATACCGGTATTATTTTCATACAAAAATACCGGTATTCAATTTCGGTATCTCGCTTATTATTTAATATTTTTGCTCTTCAATGAATTTATATAATAGAATAGTGTTATTACCTAAATTATAGTCAAAAATATCAAGGAAATAATGCAAATTAAGGAAGATATTTCAATTTTAATGAATACCGGTATTAAGCCCTGCTTACAACACCGAAGATGTCACTTGAGTTTTTGTTCCATATTTTCCATTCTCTATACCATAAATAACTCATTCAATATCATTCATTCAATAAGCCACATCACTATTCATTTTTCACTTATAGTTGGTTCCAGGTTTAAATGACGAAAATGCACTTAACGCGGGATTTTACAACTTCTTTTGTTGCTAAATATGAAAGAAAAAGATAACAAAGGGACGACCGAAGTGTGGCACGTGCCTTTGAGTAGCTCAACCATTCTTGATCATTGAAATAAAAAAAAAAATTAAGCCCTCTATATTGTAATGCAAAAATATACTTAATAAATATTCCTATATTATGTAACATTCAATATAATTTTAAATTGTCATTATTGATACATAATAAATCAACACAACACTAATACATATCGCTTATTCTTATGGCTAACATGCAATAAAAAACTATCAAGATTGTTTGTTCACAGTATACTTTGGCCGTACCGACCGACACACCTTCGTAATTGTTTTACAACCCTACTTGAAGATAACAATTGAACAATAGATTTTGATAATGGTTGGTTTTAAGTGCATTTTCGTCATTTAAACTGGAACCAACTATAACTTACAACACCGAAGATGTCACTATTTAATTGTGTTAAAACCTTGTTTTGATCCGACTGTAGTGATGTATTTCAGGCGTAGCAATAATCGGTAAAATAAAATCGGTAACCTGACACGAACTATCAAGTGGTTGACATCTTTGGTAATAGATGGCGCTGTTATCAAAATTATTTGAAGAGAGAGCGACCGCTTTGGAGGCGAAGTAGGCGCCCGTACTGAAGACTCCTGGCCGAACTCCCGTTATAATGAACACCACACTTGTTGTCTTGTGCGGGCAGTGCGCCGACCGCACGCCCTTCCATACTCGCGAATGTGTCATACCACACTCGGAACAAAATTTCGCATATAAGAAGTGTGCCACATAAACAAATTATCATTATTTCTAGTGCAATTGTTACAAATTAAATTTCAAAATGTGTTTAAGAAATGTATTGATATACATACAATTGGTAAGTTTTTTAATTATTTGATTGTACTATGTTGTAAGCTCTGATTTAGAAGAGCTAATTGCGTCTGCATAATAAAATAATAAATCAAAAATAACTGTTAAGTTCCACGGGTGATTAGTAGCTAATTCAAGTTGAAATCATAATTATTTTAATTCAGTAACTATCAATTTTCTGTAATTAAGTAGTTGTCACAAGTATGTAAACAAACGTAAAGTTTCTAAAGCTTTCTACGTAAGGTAGGTTTCTGAGTTCAACTCGACGAAAACTTTAAGAATAAAAACATGAATTATTTTTATGTGCATTTAATAATTAGAATCAGTTACTTACCTACTTACAGAGCAGTCTCTGTGAACATTAACTCGGTAGGTAGGTAGGTATATTATTTATTAAATTCATAAATTTAATCTCAACGTAAGATATTTCTGACGTCAATTTATATCAGTGATGAGCTACTAAAGCCAAAAGTCTGTCTGATTATTTGTGTAGATTACTAGACTCGGTAAGAAGCCTCGTTTTATAATAATAATCTTATTGAAAGGTAAAAAATGTCCTGCTTCACTGACTCATTGCCTATGCATTCAGAGCAACCGGAACGTTCTGTGTAAAAAAGGTATGATAGGTACGTTAATAGACAAAGTTTTATTTTATCTGTATTTACTGTTACCCACCTAAGGCACCCGTTCGTCGTCTAAGCGCATTAACGTGTCATTAGATGAAGGTTGCTGACCGGTATCTTCCATATTCATGCGAGACTGATCATACACAAGGAAGGGGCAAAGCTATCAACATAACAGCACAATATGAATTCGCAAAGCTTCAGTTAGCACCTAAATGTTTGCTAATTCCACCCAGTCTTATTTACCGCTATTTCAACTTTTTAATGATACCAGTTATCGGAACTAGTGCAGGCAGTCAAATTGTTTTTGTGGTTTGTTTCGTGCTGTTGTTGAGCAGTTGCGATCGAGATTTTTAATACTTACGCCGAAGTTTTAAGGCATGCCTTGTTGGTAAGTAATTATATAGGTGGTAATTTACATTTAGTCGTCCGGCGCGTCCTTTGTTTTATTCATAGGTAGGTATGTTGTTTTGGGATAAACAAGCCTGTTATATTTTTATTTTTTATTTAACAAAACTGACATACTTATGTATGTTTTTAATATAGTTAATACAACAAAACATACCAAATCATCAAATAACCCGAGTCCGAGTCGGCCTAGAGCATCGAGAGTTCCGCACCTACGTCGTATTTGTATGAAATACCTATTAAACACCAAATTAAGTCATATATTTTTATTATTTAATTAACAAAACTGACATACTTATATGTATGTTTTTAATATAGTTAATAGAACAAAACATACCAAATCATCAAATAACCCGAGTCCGAGTCGGCCTCGAGCATCGAGGGTTCCGCACCTACGTCGTATTTGTATGAAATACCTATTAAACACCAAATTAAGTCCTACTGCTGCTTAATGTCTTCATACTCATACAGGACATAATTATCGCTTTAAAGTTAACAGAGCAGTAATTTTAATAAAAAGTTTGCCCTGTGACAGCTTTAATAATTTTTCTAAAGAAAACCATAGGTGTTAGAGCGATTCGTCTAATTTATTTAGATTTTTATCTTGGTTAAGTAGTTAATTTTACGTTAAAAATGTATGAAAATCCTATTTTGAATACACTTACTTAAAAAATACCTAAGAAGTGCATGACTCAGACTCTCGCTAAACAGGTAAAAAACATACTTTTCCTGCTTTCTTTCCTTAAAAGTTTAATTAACTTATCGCTATTCGTCACTCAGGTAAGTTCAAGTTTCAATAATCAAAAAGACCCTTTGTGCGATATGTGCCCATGAAATACTCCGATCCGTAATGAGGACAAGAATTCTTAAAACCATTTAATTAAACGCCAAATATTGTCAAACAATCAAACACACTTTTAGTTATAACATAACACCAGTGGCCTGTTTTATAAAGCTACAAATTACAGTTTACAGGTTATACGTTTCCATTTGACACAACCTCAACCAATGACGACCAGCCATTTGAGTAGTGTTACCAGTTTATACCTATAAAATTGTAACTTGTAGTGTAAAACGTGCCCCAGCTAGGTACTATGGAAATTGAAGTCTATTAATATAGAAAACATATATAGAAAACCTGAAAAAAGTAAGCACTAACTAAAATAACTTTGAATACCTACGCGAGATATTTCTCTTGAAAATGAAGAGCATAACAATGAAAACTGAATCATTAAGATATGTTCATTTTACTGTGCTAATTTGTGAAACTTTATTGTACTTTTACGCTCGCTCTGTATGGAATAATAAATAAAAAAAAGCGGCCAAGTGCGCGCACGAAGGGTTCCGTACCATTATCTTATTTTAATAAACCATTCTTATTTTTTATTATTATTTTATTACACAACATTAGCAAAAAACGGAAAAAAACACGTTTGTTGCATGGGGGCCCCTTAAATATTTATTTTATTCTGTTTTTAGTATTTGTTGTTATAGCGGCAACAGAAACACATCTTCTGTGAAAATTTCAACTGTCTAGCTATGACGGTTCTTGAGATACAGCCTGGTGACAGACAGACAGACGGACAGAGGAGTCTTAGTAATAGGGTCCCGTTTTTACCCTAAAAACAAGCTTCAAAACTCAACTGCATTTTTTATATTGTCGACATGTTCGTCTGTATAATAAAATTTGCGTTAAAAAAAATAACCCCCCCTCTCGTTACTTTGATTAAAATGTGATAATCTAGGCTATGTCACTGCCATAACCAAGACAAATCTATAGACACCTCATAATGTTAAAATTCATCAAGCCGTTTAAAACTATATACATACATACCCTCGAAAAACATAACTCTTTTTCCTGTGTTTGGTCCGGTCAGTGGATAGCATCTCTATTACATAGTATAAAACAAAGTCGTTTCCCGCCGTCGGTCCCCCTGTATATACGGTAAGATCTTTCAAACTACGCAACAGATTTTAATGCAGTTTTAATCAATAGAGTGATTCAAGAGGAAGGTTTTTATGTTTTATGCATTATGGATTATGTACGGGTTTAAAGTAAACTCACATAAATCGAAGTAAATCGAGGTCGGATCGCTAGTAACAAATCAAATCAAAGATTAAGTACTTAATTGCATAAAATGTTCCAGTAAGTATTGTTTAGTTACTCACTCATCTGCACGACAAGAGCTTATCCTATTGAGGTAAATATTTGAGCGTAAAAAAATTGTTTTGCTATTGCATTCAAAATTCAATGGATTATTTGTTGTAGGTTTGTGTTAGTTTGTTGTTACACGTACTCTAAAACTTGCTTTTGGCGTAAATAACAAAAGTTTCTCCTTTACACTAAAATCACGTACTATGCGATCAGCTCGGAAATCAAGTATTAAAATGTCGTCCAAGAACGTGATGCCCATACAATAGACCTTGGAGACCACTAAGCACTTTCGCTACGTTTTCCTAATGCAAATTTCACTTTTGAATCATTTCCTAGTTATCGATCCGTTGGGATCGACAGCAAAATACATAATGATAAAGTAACATGATCGATTAATCAATATCCCTTGAGTATTGATGTTGCAATTGTTGCATCGAGTGAAATTATTGTATCACCTTTATTTTATCCAATTAAGCCAACTTAGGTGACAGTTCTGCTACGAAAGCCAGTAAAGTGATTGGCATCAATGATACAGCTGAATTACTGCATTATCAATATTATCATGCATTCGCTTTGACATTGATAAAGTAATAACCGGTCAAGAGCACGTCAGACCATGGCCATTCTAGGGTTCGGGCGCCGTTACTACCTATACGAACACATAAACCTATTTCCTAAAACCATAAGCACCACCTAATATTTTACTTAAAGTTTTTTGGCGCTATTAAATGATTTTTAGTGTGTATATTTCGTCGCCTCTTATTCAATAAACAGTGAAGTATATTTAGTCGTAAAAAATTACTTTTAAATTCATAATATAGTTTGAGCACTTAATATTTTCTAAACTAACCTAACCTAACCGGTCCTTCAAATCTTAAAGTTATTAACATTTACTTACATACTTGCTTGCGGTATACATACATATATCTATAGTTACTTACGTGTTTAAAATTTCAGCTTTGTTAAAATAAACGGACAGATATAGCGAAACTATAAGGGTATGGTAGTTTGCCTACGGAACCCTCAAAAGGTTATGTTCTATCTGTAAAGTAGGAAAGGAAAGTAACTTTCTTCCTTAGGTTCGCTAGAATATCAAATGAATAATATAGAAAGCATTAAACAGATGTCTACATTACACCTGTCTGACACCCATCTGTTTAAAGGTTCCTGCAAAGTTCAATGACAGTCATACGCGAATGACCCAGAAAGCTGACACAGGCACTTTCTTCTTGGGGATCTTTCCGATTCGCCACACATCACTAAATTGGCCCTCCCTTTATGAATACAAAGACCGGAAACAGAATATTTTAACACAACTAGTTCACTTCTACATTCCTAGTATTCTCTATACAATGTAAAATGTTTTTGATATTAATTTAAAACTAAACTCTCAAAAAATAACTAACGACACCAATGAAAGAATCTCTTGTCCAAATATAACAAATTGAAAGTAAACTAAACATTTGTCCAGTCACGCCCATGATAACTGATTCATCGTATCGTGACCTAGCCATCATGCCGAACCTGGGAATGTCGGTGCTCCGTCGGATACCAGATTCGTGCAAGAAAGGGGACGGGTTTCGTCGTTGAAGATAGTGCCACTGGCCACGGAAACTATGTCATTCGGCCACGGCGCGACACACATACCGCCCTGACTGCTCACGCATTCGATAGAGTCGTGCGACAATCAATCATTTTTGTCGGTTTATTATCACAAATAAAAGGAGCTCGATATTATTTTAACAATCGAATGCTTAGCCGATCGTGGCTCGCGGCTAGTTCAAATTTCAACGGAATCCGTTGAAGTTTTCGATTGTCATTTGAAAAGTTAAGTATGTTCATCATTTTAGCCGTGGGAAAAGTCATATGGGACAATAGGGATGCGACAATAATAAGGTTGTCTTGTGTACACTGTAGGATTAATTGATGTATAAACAAAATAATCGATATTATTCCTATTATCTCCAACCGTCAATTGTCAAATTTTAATAAATTTTGTTTCCCTTGTTATTGGAAACTATCACAGAAGGCTGTTTCTATTACTAAGTTCTAACCTATAGTGGCCTATTCGTAAAGTGGAAAAGTCGTGGCCGGTGCAATATTTTCAATGAGGCTATCTCAAATCGAGAAACTTGGAGACTTGTTTTAAAGATAATCGTGCTTTGTTTCAGGCGCTAATATCAGGGCTTGCGGCCGCTGATTGTGGTCCAAGATTAAAGTACGCTTGGGGCGACGCTCTGCAAGGCACCGACTGCCCGGGCCCGGATGGATCGCCGTATCCGAGGTAATTGGATTCCATGTGTACATTTACGACGGCTGTTAAGCTTACATGTTTTTTGTTTTTAGTTACGGAACTCCATTAGGGGAAATGTAAAATGATTTAACAATTAAGTCGTGGCAAGTTGAAGCTCATTAACTGCGTTGGAATAGCCGTAAAATGTGTATAAGATGATTATCTTGTTAGTTAGTCATTACGAGTTTATTACGGCGGATAATGTGTTTTGTAGTTATTTTAGAAGAGAGCTTTGTTATGATGATTGTTGCTTCAAAATTGCATCAATTTGCTTGTGTTAGTTATTGTTCCTAAATAGCGAATATTACGTTTTACTGGAGGGTTATAATTATTGTAATTGGTCTATAGTTTGCTTGTTTTGCCTGTTTTTCACCTACCTTGCTATCTAAATAAAGCTTCAGCTTTATTACCAGCTGTTGCACTAGTTTAATTCAAATCTTTATCAACGCGAGTATTATTGAATCAAAATTATATCATGTTTTTATAGATTGAGTCGCTTCTTATTTAAATAACGCCGACCAGGACATTCCGAAGGGGCGGTAAATGTGAAGTATTGTGGACTCACTCGGTGTTCGACCGGTTTATTATGGGCAAACCGCACTTCTACTGGGTGAGCGAGAGGAGGCTATTGTCTGGCTTTATCCACCGGCGGTCGGGTATTGTCGGGTGGCTTCGGTCATTTTGATGCCGCAAATAGTCTCATTCCGCCGTAGTATCGGTGGATGGCTGTGCTTTGTAATCGATAACGTTTTAGGCGTCAGTTAACTAACAGTAAGAGTTATTTAATAGAATATTTTGTAAATTAGTTCTACTACTGCTTTAATACAGCAAAAGTTGAATTCGAAATGGAAGGCTCAAAATATTTGGTTGAAGAGGAGGTTGATAAAGAAGAATTTAATCGCAAAATTGAGGAAGTGTTCAAACGTAAGCGAGCGCCGAATACATTTTTGCTGTCACGTTCTAAATATGATACGCTTGTAAAGCAAGTCAAAGCGGTAAAAACGAAATTAAAGAAGACCCCCTCCGACTATCGACGTGCAAAAAGGTACGATGTAATTCAAACAGAAGATGGAGAAAGGCTGATTATGGCGGCGCAACCCGGTCAAACTGAACATCAAGTATTTGTAACAATGGATGAAATTTATGACGTTATACGCGAGTATCATTTAAAACTGAATCACGGCGGAAGGACAAAAATGATGCTCGTGTTGAAGCCAAAGTATAAAAATGTAACTGCAGAGTGTGTTTGTGTATATTTGTCACTTTGTAAGTCGTGTAAGAGATTCAAGAAGAAGACATCGCAAATTGGGAAAATAATAGGTGGGCCTTCGCCTCAACCAAAACCTATTGTAAAAAAATTAACTCCAACTAAAGAGGATAGCACAGAAAGTGATAATGATTCGATGGACATTAATGTTTCGGAATTCGTCAGTCTAAAGGAGGAGATTTTGGTAGCAGAATCGAATTTATCTCAACAAAATTCTTTCTCAGGTGCTAAAAAAATACATCCTGAACTATTTTCTAGAGGTCAAGTTGATATTTTAGCTATGTCTCCAGGTAAAAACGATGAGTACAAAAGTATGTTGATTTACAGGCACTATGCCACTAAATTTATTCATTTGCGAGCTTTAAAAACCTTAAATATTGAAGAGACAGTTGACAATTTACTAGAGATTTTTCTAGTGTTTGGTGCCCCAAATATTTTGCAATCAAAGAACGGCACAACTTTAACAAATGCAATTTGCAGACGTTTATCATTGACATGCCCTAAAATAATTGTTCTAGCATCAGATTGCAATTTTAATGCTTCCGATTTTGAAGAAAAGTCTAATGAAGACATTCTTAAAAACCTACATGCTTGGCTTGACGCAAATAATAATGTGAAGTGGCCGAAAGGTTTGAAATATGTTCAACATTCTTTAAATACAACGTTTAACAAAACTCTGTGTAGAACACCAAGCGAAATGTTTTTTGGTGTGAATCCTAGAAAAGGTATTATTTCAGATTTGCCTTTAAATGTATGCCAAAATTTGCTAACTGATATAGATTTAAGAGAAGCTCTGGAAGAAAAAGAAAACCCCCAAAAGGAGCAGGTGTTTACTGAGGAATCCCTAATTTTACCCAGTGATTTTATAAAACTTGAAGCGGATATGATGGAAGATGACGACCTATAACGGAATCGTTTTATTCGTCTTGCTATTATATTCTTTAAAATATATCCCGTTGTTTTATTAATATTTATTCTATTACTAATCCAGTTTATCCAAATCCTTCTGGAACATACGATAAATAAGCAATTAAGGTTATCAGTGTAACACGTGGTAAGTAGGTAATAATATTATGTTAAACTGTAAGCGATGTTCGTATGTTTCGAACATTGACCTTAACTTCACTAATGTGTTTTCAAGTATAAACATAAATAACCATAAATAGACACGTACCGTTAATAATTATTGTCGGCACAAAGCAGAATCGTGTTTATATCGTGAATGCCATGAGAATTTTCTCACCACGCCGTGAACTCTGTTGTATGCCTCGAGCAATTTTCTTTACGCTTGCAATATAATTTCAAAATGATCATTATTATGTCTCATTACCACATTACAATGTCTACTAACGGCACTTGAGAGCTTTATATTGTTTCGTGCCATCTCGGGCTTGCATTATTACATTCTAATGGCAATTAATTGTGAAGCCTTAGGATTTGGTTTCACGTATTTCACTAAATGATTCAAAGATGGCGCTGTTAACAAAAATGGGTTTGTCGCACTTACCCCGTTGACGCACTTTATTCAGGTGGGGACCTGACTAGGGAATGCAAATAACCGGTTATAACCGCTTTTAACCGGTTATTTTCATACAAAAACGGTTAATAACCGGTTAAATTGCATGCCCTAGACCTGACCTTATCTAAGTACTTATACAATAGTTTTTAATAATAGTTATTGTTTTAATTTCCAGGCATCTAGTGAACCGAGCACTTAAGTCAGGCGCGCTGGGGCAGTCAACGCGGCAGGCTCGCAACATGAGGACTGTGGATCCCGCTGTCATGAGACGCGCCCTGCTTGACGCACACGTCGGGTACTCCGAGGGACTGAGCCGGACGCAGAATGGCACTAGAACTGGTGAGTTACTAGGGTTCCGTGCCCGAATACGGGCCCTATTAATATGCCTACTAGGGAATGCAAATAACCGGTTATAACCGGTTTTAACCGGTTATTTTCATACAAAAACGGTTAATAACCGCTTAAATTGCTTTCCTTAATGCCTACGCTGTCTGTCCGTCCGTCCGTGGGTTCTTTCTTATTTCAATAGCTCTCGAAGCATAAGTTTACCCTAATTAAGTAAATACTTAATAATTGATCTCTTATTTTCTATATCTAATGACATACAAAACCATTACAAAAAATAACGTTAGCCTATAATACTCCCACGCTGTGCCCCAGTTCCCAAACCCACTATGATCATCTCATAAGGTTACAATAGGTAACATACTGTTGCGTTTTTACTTCATTGTTGGTAGAACTCCCTGGTGACACATTTGAACATTTTTTTTTGTTTTAGTCACTCTTTTGTGCTTGCGTCGGCACTGAACGAAACCACAAAAAGTAGCGGAAATATTTTGTGTTACAAATTACTAATGCAGTTGCGATCATCTGTTTTATGTGCCAAGTGGAGTGCCGCCATTATATTAGTAGAATAAGGGCCAATACGTATAGGTACGGCATGACAAACGAAACGTTTGGCCGTAAGTAAGATAATAATAATAATATGGTACTTGACGGTTTCCTATCCGTCCATAACACGTTCCTAGTTACGTTATTTTTTGTCTTAAGTTTAATGTCCTTCTTAATTTTTGAATAAGTCAAATGTGTGTTTTTTTACGTAGGTACATTCTATAGGCGTATTGTAAATTAGTTTTTACCGTTTAAGCTCCAAGCAATTCAGTTCAAGCTCGTAAACTACTTAGCTTTCTTATACAAATATGGATTTGTAGTTTTATCAGGCTGTTTAATCGGAATATGGCTTTTTAGGTCAGTAAAAAAGAAGATTTCACTCCGAAAGTATTTTTTTTACCCATATACTGCTATTTCATCTGTCACTGCACTGTACCAAGTCAAACTCGTTTTTGCGAAATTATACAAGTCAATAAAGCAGCTTTCGGCACGTTATCTTTTTTTATATTTATCCGGTTTTTTTTTCATTTCCAGGTCGTGCCTCAAACCTCCCTGGCTTGTCCCCGGCCTCGACTAATTCGTGCGGTGGCGGCCGCCTGTGCCGCACCCGGTACAACACGACGGCGCCCATGTACGGCGTATCACTGACGTCCGGACAACCGGTCACCATTGTGCAGAAGTTCCCTGATCTACTGCAGCAAGTTGTTTTTGAAGTTTGCGAGTGAGTATTATTTATTAAAGTGCAATTGTGTTTTTATTTAATTGTGAAACCTACATGTTGTAAGTACCTACCTACATGGACGACCATCAATTCGGTTTGTTTACGGATAGTTTATAACATTTTACACTCAGAAACTGTTGAATTTTCTGGAATAAAAGAACCTTATCTCCGTTTTCGATAACTATCACTCCAAAACTCACATCGATCGATTTGAGGATATAACGAACGAACATAACCCAGTTTTTTAAGTCAGTTTCGTACCATATAAGAATAGCACAGAACCCCCTTTAATTTAATGTAATTGTATTTTTATTATTTGTTGTATTATAGTGTCAATAGAAATTCATACTCTGAAAATTTCTACTATCTATCTATTGCGATTCATATAAATGTACTTTTTCACTTTATTATTTAATAACTACATTAAGTCGCAGACCTTTCATTTTATTTATCGCGACTTGACAAGAAAATTGTATCCAAGTTTGTATTTTTGACACTTGCAAGTATTTCGATCAAAACCGGTTTTCACATCCCTAGTTCTGTTATGTCAAACAAATGTGAATGTCATTTAAATTTAAAATGGCGCGATTTAAACAAAATAAATTCAAGAGCAGTCGTAAAATTCGTAAATGATTTATTGTTATTTTCAGATCAAGTGAATGCTCAGTGGTCCGTGGTTCCTGTACGCAGACCTACGTGCCGTATTTATTCCTCGTGCTCCCTCTAGGACCAGTTACTTTGACCGGACAGGATTACGTACTGGTGGAGTCCGGTTGTGTGTGTCGACCGGACCCTTCACCATAATTTAATTTAGTTCGTATTTGAAGTAACTAACAGGAATGGTAAAACTAGGTAGAACGCGGAATCTACCTTTTTAAAGTTTGGACAAAATACTATCTATCCAGTATTTAAATCACTAGGTAGGTGGATATTTTATATAGGTATTGCGATTATGCGTTAAGCATAAATGTATTTTGATTAATTTATTTTGCTGACGGGAAGTGACAATGGTTAATTTTAATTTCTACGGAAATTATTAGTTTTCTTTCTTACCCGCAACGCATTTAAAGTAAAACTGCATTTATTAATGAATTAGTGACTTCTCGATGGGTATTAGTGTTGAGTTTAAAATTACTGTAAAATTGCCGAGGAATTGTCTTTGAATTGTTAGATTTTATTTATCGGCCATTTTGCGGTTGTGTGGTTGAAATTTACGTTTAATTAACCTATATTTTATGTTTAATAGACTGAATTTATTAATGTTAACTTATTGAAACATATTTATTTCTTCTTATTTTAATTTTTGTTATTGTGAAAATGTGTTTGAAATTGAATGTATTTTATGAGAATATTTTGAGTTTAAAGTTGACTTATTTTTGATTTGTTATCGTCTTGGAAATTACCTGTAATATATTAAACTTACAAACAATTAATGTATCAAAGAACAATAAATTGAAATAATAAATCCGTATGTTTTTTTACAGAAATACTTAAGTTAAATAAATTGAGTACACTAAAGAATAGGAATACACTTTTTAAGATAAAAAAATCCCGAGTCATTTAATAGGGACTTGTTATGAGCATTAATAGGTGATCTTGAGTGGTTGTGGTTTTACAATGGGTGCTTATTAATGCCTGCGGGCCTAGTATGGTTGCATTTATCGCGTGACAAAATTTGAAAAAGGCATCCGTCACTCTCGTACTTATATACGTGTCAAAAAGTGATGGATGTTTTATCCACATTTTTTCACGCGATAAACGCAGCCATATTAGGCCCCCTGATTTGCATTTAGCGAAGTGCAAGTGCGAAGTCTAGTCATTTGCTGTCAAGTAGCATAGTGGCAAATGTATTAACTTCTCACTTGCACTTCGCAAACTGTAAATAAAGCATAAGGCTTGGACTTTAAATTGTGTTCGATAAAGTGACCTCTTCGGTGTTCTAAGTTAATGGTGAAAAATAAATAGTGATGCGACTTACTGAATTAATGATATCGAAAAAGTTATTTTTTTAAATAGAAAAAGATAAGTAAAAGATTACCTTATTGCTTCTCGTACTTAGGCTGTTACGCCTGTTACATTACAATAAATAACTAACATAGTTTAAAAAAGAGTATTCAATGTCTGTCATACCATCTAATGTTACGTAGGGGTAGTCCAGTGGTATGGATGGTATGTTACAATGCTGAGAAGTCTGTGAGTCCAGAATTAATACCAAATTTAATAAACTTTTTGGTGCATACAAATATTTAAGTGTACAAGACATAAGCATGAGTTTTTTACGTTAGAGAAACTGAATTAAAATTAATTATATCCTACAAACCTTTCCTCATCACATCAGCCAGTTTACTTTTTGGGCCACTGTACCATTTTAGTTCATTCTTTTAAAATCATTCATTCAGTGAATGAAGTGCATCACTATTCGCTTTCACGTGTGGTATCATTATTTTATGGTTTGACAATAGTAGGTAGTTGTCATTTTACTGAACACAACTACTTAGAAGACGGACATCAGGAACTTTGCATAGGATAGGTACTGACTTGTCAGTTGTTACTGTCTACTTTATTAAAAAAAGCCAGCCAGAGAAGGGGCCATGGGCCAAATTTTCCGACAGAAACCTAGTAGTTTACAACGTAGGTGTATTTGCTTGGAAGAATAAGTAATGCTCGGCAAAGAAGAATTTAATGCGTTACCGGGCGGAACAACATTATTTTCAAGTGGCAACCCCCACGTTAAGCAGCAGTTTTTGGGTGAATTGAATCGTGTGGCCAACTTCAGCCAACAGCGTCCTCATTTTCTAATATTATATTTGCCAAACATTATCTGCAGTACCTACTCACGCGACATTTAACTGGCAATAATCATGTTCTTTTTTCAAACATGTGTATTCAAAATCATCACTAAAGCCTGATTTACACTTTGCGAAGAGCAAGTGCGAAGTTCATACATTTGCTGTCAAGTGGCAAGTAGGAAATGTATGAACTTCGCACTTGCACTATGCAAAGTGTAGGTAATTGATTTACATTAGGAACGACTTATTGTCGTTGCCGTTGGGTCATGAAGTGCACATGGACAAAGTAGAAGTCTAGAGTATGTGCTCAATTTGAGGTTTAATTACTATAGTTATGTCAATGTAGGATGGTCCCTGTGACAGTCGTATTTTGTAATTTCAAACACTATACTCGCAAGCATGACATCTAAAAGAGGTGATTAAACTGATTAATCGTCTGAATTACTAAACGTGTCGTCACATTTTTTTTATCAATTAAGACAAAGTCAAAGAAACTAGATTTAATAGGTGGCGACTGATTTGTAACATTTCGGTATAATGTATCATTCGCGGCTCTTATGGATTGGGTGCGATAAGATTTTCAAGGGGCGCAGCGCAGATGATACATTACACCGAAATGTTACAAGTCAGTCGCGCCGTAATAGTGTTAATATGAGCTGTCACAGGATGCTTCCTAGACGCACCCAACTATAGGTCTTAACACTCTGAACCTACCTGAAAACTTCTTGTTGTATATCAATGCAATGGGTATAAATAAAGTTAAAATCGTTTTAAATATTTTATTAGGTAACTTTTTGTCGCCTACACAACTACTTATCTATTTACATAATAGTTTATTAAAGTATAAAAATATTTTCTAATTAACTAAGGCACAGGAAAGTGTAAATAATTGTGATAGTACATTTAATTCTCGGTCAGTTTAAGTAGTGAAATTCGAAAAGAAGGCAGGAAAAAATATTAAGAAAGATGACAGTGGAAAGTAAAGGAAAGGAACATATGCCTCGTAATCTCATTGGCACCAGAGATAATATATGTACCTATTTGTGATTTTCGGATTTCTCTAAGCTCTATTTGAAAGGTAAGCTTTGCACACACTTATATTGCAGTTTACCATCGAAATAAATACTGAAATAGATCTTCTAGACGTCAATTTCTTGGTTTCGAATTAAATCGTAGATATTTAGATGTGAAGCCACATAAAAGTATAAAAAAATAAACCATCGTTTCGACTCTCTTTTGAATGAGAATGACAAGATAAGAGCGTTTTGCACCGCATCTGAGAAATATTGTAGCCGTAACCAAAGTGGCCGTAGTACGTACAACAAAATGGATTTCAGGGCCAATGAGGAACTTTGTCAAAGTGACGCAATACTCAAGTCAAATCGCAAAGAGTTCCTTAGGATTTGATTGATTACGTCACTTTGACTTAGTTCCCAGAAATCACATAAAAAGTAGCTGATTTGGCATGTCAGTCAACATCCCTATTTTACTCTAATCCCGGAAAAAGGAAGGATCTATGGCAGTGGTTCCCAAAGTTGTCTTAATCTTAATAAAAAAATCGGGGCTCATTCCGTGCCTAACATAAGCAGAAGCAGAATTATATTGAACGACTCGGTCCGGCCGATATCCTATCACTTTCAGGGACCAACACTTTGGGAATGACTGATCTATGGTGCTTATTGTTGGTAACGGTAATACTGCTGCGGCGCCTGCTGCGCCTGCGTCTGGGCGTGGGGCGCGTGTTGCTGTGGCTGCAGTGTCTGAGGTTTGGGCGTGGGGATCTTCACCACAATGTCTGTAGGTTGCCGTGAAACCTGAAACATGGGTTATATTTTAAATGTTAATACCGAAGTGAAAGCAAGTTTCTAGGCCCCTAACTAAGTAAAGGGTATCTAAGTGGATGGTGGACAAAAAAACACTAGAAAATCCGCATAGTTTTAAACTACCTACCTACTACATAGTTTTTATTTTTTAAAGCTATTAGATGGTAAAGGATAAAGAAAGGAAAAGTATCAGATCATTGGAGTCACTCCCTTATTCATAAACTCACTATTAATTTCTGTCAAACTCAAATGTCATAATGAGAGACTACATTTCAAGCACACTTTAGTTATTGCGCGTTTATGAATAAGAGAAATATTGTACATTTTAAAGGCGTATGAAGTAGTATAATATTTATGAAGAAGTTTATTATCCTACCTCAGCCTTGAATCCTTCTTTGGGATCAGCAGTATACGTGACAGTCCTGATGAAGCCATCGCTGTCGACGACGGAGTAAGAGCCCTTGATGACGTCACCTTCCCTCTGTTCCTTGCGGTTCTGGTAGTTCGTGTACTGGTCGTCGTTCACGTCGAAACCGAACTGGTAGGATGGGTTAGGCTGTGGAAAAAGGAGAAATGCATTAGTTACTCTTATCTTGGCAGTGTATCTTTAAAGATACATGAAAATGATGAGCACTCAATTCTTATTTTACAGAAGATAAACGTTATTCATTTGTTTTGCAACTATCAATTTATAACCGTTCTTCTTCTCTTCCTGTCAGCTTAAAATGCCCAACACTGGTGCTATTTCCCTATGTAATTATTTTATTTGACATAACGTTTCAATTAGTATCTTTACATTAATTGGTATCTAATCTCTAATTACATTAGTTACAGTTTCCATTATACGGATCGACTTCCACAGGTCATTGCCTTGAGTCTATATCGAGTTGCCTGGCCAGTTCCCAGTGAAAGTTGCTATCCGTTAATATGATCCATCCGCGTGTATTACATGGCGTATAAACTTGAATTGGATTGCGTAGTCTATAATTACCCACTTAAGGGGAATTAGATCGGAACTGGGACTTTAGTAAAATTGGTAGGTTGAGGAGTAGCCCTAGTTTCCGTGTTTTGGTAATTAACATCTTTTTTGCTGTTGCTTCGATCGTGTTTGATATATGGTTTACTAAGGTTTTATAATGGTCTGGGTGATTCAAAAAGCTGAGACGCCGTCTTGTAGGTACTAGGAGTTTATACTATAACAGCTGTTAATAGCTTAGCGGGCTGGTACTGAGGCTGCGGCGACGGCTGTGGTCGGTATTGACCCCTAAGACCAGAGGGCTTATTGTCTAACGCACTCGCAATCACGATCGTTTTCATTTCGAAAATCGAAGGCTTGTTTGCATACAAAATGAAAACAATTGTTCCACTTTGAAGCCGGTTTCGATTGCTAGTGCGTTAGACAATAAGCCCTCTGGCTAGTACTAGTATTACAGCTGTTAATTGAATAGTTACATATTATTCTTCACAAGGCTCGCGTGTCCTACTGCCTAGCGAGCTGGTACTTCGCCTAAGGGCCTGTACAAGGCCTGCAGCGCTGGCGGTGGTCTTTATTAAGACTAAAGAGCTGGTTGTGTACTAGGAGATCATACTATAATAGATGTCGTTACTCTAGTTCCTGTTGCCTGGTGGGCTGTTACTGAGGCTTATAGGCTGTAGCTTATATTAAAATGGACTGGTAGCTACTAGGACATCATATACCTACAGCTGTCAATACTTACGTCATAGTCTTCCTGGGGATCGCGTGTCTCCTGCTGCCTAGCGGGCTGATATTGGGGTTGAGGCCTGTACTGAGGCTGCGGCGCTGGCTGTGGTCTGTATTGAGGCTGCTGAGGAGCAGGCTGGTATTGCTGCTGGTACTGGGGCTCGCTTTGTACTTGGTAAGGCTGAAAAGAGATTATAAATTGTAGAAAAAACGCAACAGGTTGAGGCCATAATCATTTTAGCAAGCATTTTTTTTGGAGGTATTTCATATGGAGGTAGTTTAAGTATTATACCTATCTTAATTATAATTTGGTAACTTTTAAGAAGCTTTTGATTGCAAATGCTGCTTTAATTATCCAGCTATTATTTTTTAAAGTTATTTTTATTATTTTTGGTTATTTGCTGGGGATAGTGCCTCGAGTAAGTACTGCATGGATCCCAAAAAAAAACAGTTATGGCGCAAGGCGTATAAGACCGTGTAGGTTGGTCATCATCTAACAGTAGGTATTATTACAAACTTACGAGTCGCGCCGGCGCGGCGGCGGCGATGTGTTGGGGCCTGGAGATAACCTGGGTCTGCGCGGGCGCCGGGCCCTGCTGAGCGAGGTACTGTCTCAGTAGGTGGGGTGGGATTTCTGCCTGCTGGACAAAGACAGGAATTAGTAAGCTAACTTGGAAGCAGCCATGTTTTAGTTTTAGTAGAACGACGCATTTAAATAAAAACGTAAGATAAATGAATAATTAATGTCTACACACGACAAAAACCACGGTGAACTAAAGATTTGTGGTCTGTACACACACACATGAAGGCAAAAACTTTCAGATCCCAAAAAAAACACAACTAATTATTTTAAGAAAACAAAATATTGGACTCGGGTCACTCAGATGAAAATCAATAACCTACAAACAACCAGTCCAATAACTAATTTCTAAGGTTTTAACTAAACCAAACCGTTCCGTCAATCATTAAACGAAGGAATGCTTCATTTTGACACGAGAATATTGATTATCAAAATTGTTGGTAGTTAGAGTTGTATGGTGTAATCGTTAAAGATTGAAGAAATAAAAAAACATAAGTACAATTGACGTGCGTTTGCCAAACTCGAATTCAGATAATTTAACAGTTTACTATGATTGTTTATTTTTCAGAACGCACCTTGCCTTAAACAGTAAAAAAAACAATGAACTTAAAATTGTCAAACTCGGACTCTTTCAAACAATGTTGTCGCAAACTAACCACATCCTAACTATGTAGCAACCGCTAGGTCACCCAAATACAAAACGAGAGCGTGAAACGAGTTCCAAAATACCATCGTTTAGCCGAAAAGCCGCGGCGGCCATATCAGCCACTTACCATTACATAAGAACAGTAACGAGCTTACGAAATTGTAACATTTGTAACTACGCAGTAGTCAGCCGGTTAGTTCCTTACAGCTTCGCAAAAATAAAATTCGACGGTGGAAAGCCTGCAGTATTCTGAAACGGCAACCGCCAAACATGTTAGCAGTTTGTGGGTAAAAAATTGGATCATGTTGCCAATTGGCAATTTCACACCGAATAGCGCCCTCATTTTTTTCAAACTCTGTTTTTGCCATCGCGTCCGCTATAGTTGTTGTCCGTAAATTGTTTACATCTCAGTATAGCAAAATCGTCCATAATAATACAAACATAAAATAGGTCGGATAGACAATACTGCTAGGTCAAGGGTGGAAAGACCCACTCGCAATCGCAACCGGCTTCAAAGTGGAGCAATTGTTTTCATTTTGTATGCAGACAAGCCTTCGATTTTCAAAATGAAAACGATCGTGATTGCGAGTGAGTTAGACAATAAGCCCTCAGGAGATTACATGGTAGGTCGGTCATGGACATAATAATACGGTGGAAGATAATTTTATTCGATGACATATAACGACTTCTTCGGACACACTAAACTGATTTTTTCATAATGTCCAAGCTACCGGGTTCAAACTAGGCATACCTACTCTCTCCACATACTAACTGTGATCTCTATGTGAGATATGCATAGACAGACATAAAGCCCTCACGATCTTACAGATCAAGTTAGGCTAGTCTTCGGCAATGGATTCCTTACCAGGGGCACGTTTTATAAAGCTACAAGTAACAATTTTACAGGTCTAAACTGGCAACACTGCTCAAATGGCTAGTCGTTATTGGTCGAGGTTGTGTCAGATGGAAACTTGTGAGCGATTGTACCTACTAGTTTGGAGCGATCCGCTCAGTGAACGAGCGCGCACAACCCTAGCAGAATTGTCTCGCTTGAATAAACATTGTACACACACGACACTAGTTATGCAAATTGCGTTTCTGTTCCCCATTTTCCGGTCTGTTTTCTTTTAAATTGATTGCCGCTTAAGGAAATAAATTAGTGTAATTATTGTATGATTGACAGCGGCTTTCAGGGAGTTATATATTACCAGCTTTCTTTACTATGTAAGCATGCAAATGAACAAGTTGGTTACACGATGTTAAGCAATCACTTTACAATAGAACTTGGGTGTGTTGTGGGCTTAGAGAATATGTTGTGGGCTTTTTTGGAATGAGTACAAACTATCCATTGCAGTACTGTATCCATAGTTAATATAATATGGAGATGTTTATAGCTTGGAAAGTTAAAGGACTTGGTGATAGCTGCAACCACAATATTCTCCAGAAGTTACCATCAAATTTAGCCACAGATTTTGCATAAAAATTGGATTATTTTGCCAAATTTGCAATTTAGCAATTTATTGTGTTAGTCTTTTATGGACTGGAATATTTTGCGTCTTTTTTAAGTGTTTTAAAGTAATAAGAGGGAGTTATGGAAATATTCAAAATTCAACCCACGATTTGGGTTACAACTGAAAAAAGTACTCACACGTTTTATTTTTGTTGGTTTTTGAATTAGTTTCCATTATCAAAAGGGGCTATCATTTAGAAAAAATATGTAAATGCAATGAAACCTAAATTTTATATGTCTTAGATCTGATCTGATGATGGAGTTGGTGGCTCCAGAATTTCCATAGTACAAAACCCACTAAGTTAAGAAATTTTAGAATAGTTAGTCAGGTCAGCATTAAGCAGCTGACGACCGTACAAAAAAAACATTTGTCATGTGTTTTTGAAAACAAAAAAACCTCTATTAGTAAATTTAAACCACAACGGTCGTTTTGACATAAGATTAATAAAGGTCAAATAGACCAATAAATATCGAATTAACCGGTCTAATATACCATGAAACAAGTTAAGAGTAGTAAATATACTTATTATTTTTCACAATTTAGCTATACAATCGCAACTTAAAATGAGTATAATTTTCGGATTTCTCTGAAAAAAACACAATAATAATTTAAGCTACTTTGACGGTAAACAATTTAAGCAGAAGAAATAATAAATGGGTACCCTAGAATTCTGTCACATAAATAAAAAAATATGCCAATGAAATTAAATACCGGGCATCCGACATTGTTATCAGACTGTCCGCAGTTTAAAAGAAACAAGTTTTTATCTTATTTCAGGTTTAAACAAAATTTAGGGCGTTCTATTTCAGCGCCCGTTATTTTTATTGCTGTCAGTAATACTTAATTAAAGCTATTATTAAAGTCTCATGGCTTTAACTTGGGAAATTCTTAAATAATGTAATCATTTAAATAATTAATAAATTACACTATTGAACTTTTAAACAAATGTGATCCAAATGTAATAATTCGTTTTGAAATCCACAATCACATCCCTAAACTTAAAACTCGATATACTAACTTGTTGCTGAGGTTGGTACTGCGCCCTCACTCCCGCCAAAACACACCCCAACGCCGCCAACGTAACACACTTACGCAACATTTTCACTCACGATTTTTTTTTAAATAAGACCACAACACACGCGCGCTACTTAAATATTACGTTTCATATGATGCGTGTGAAGTTACTCTTTCACTTTATATAGAGACACCCCTACTAGTAGCCGGTGGTTAGGCGGGAGCGGTTTTAACGAGGTATTGAAACGATCTCGGATTTGAAATTGGAACATCAGTTTTGAGTGAGACTGCGATAGAAGGACTTTGTTTAGGACCCAATTATATTGATGATGTGCTTTGAAAATTACTAAAAGGTCTTTTCTGCAAGGGCGTTACAGTCCCTAAAGTAAACTGACTTGCGATTGTCATTTATCATCGCGAAGTTGAGTTTTTAAACATGTGTATTTAGGTGAGTATGCCTTTAATTAGCTTACGCCATTATTAGTTTCATTTATGAATCGTAAAGTTTACATAATTTGTTCACGTGACATTTGTTGGACGCCGTCACATTTATTTTTTCGGTGAAAATGATAATCTTCACTTATTTTTCGAATATTTAACAAAAGCCTATCTATTCGGTGCTTCGTATTGACGTAAAGGAAGGACAAACTAATTATTTTACCATCGTATTATAGGGTTTTTCAGAGTTAATGACTTTTACGCTAGAGTGATAGGGTTTGTGTTACATTAGGTATATGATGTAATCTGGGGGTGGGGGCACGACAGTGTTCCCGCCAACTGTTAGAGAACTATTTATATCAAATCTTGATGGTGCAGTCAGTCATCCATAAAATACAGAACGATCGAAATCATTTATTATACAATACCTGCACCAAGTTTTATTTTTAAATATTTCAATTTACATTCACATTTGCTCTAAAAATAGATAGTTGCAAGTCTGGAACAGAATCTGACTGACCTTAAAGCACTTCTGAAACCAGCCAGTATTATCACTATTGAAAAATTTGCATGCACATAATGTGAAATGCAGTGTAAAGAATGCAACCGACCTTGCAGGCGTCGTAACGTCTTTAAAATTTGCCTGGAAAGTGAAGATGGGTAGAGTTCGCTTCATTTATATGTTTTAAGAAGTTATTGAGTCATGTATAACTCGATGTATGAATGTGGAAGAAGTGAAAGAGGTTTGTCAGGATTGTAAATAGCAGGTGGAAAGAAGTGATCTCTGCCAACCCCTTTGGGAAACAGGCGTGCTTTAATGTATGTAAGAGAAGTAATTTTCTTATTGCAACAGAAATGTGTGGTGATGGTGGGCATCTCTACATAAACGGTATGTATAGGTACTAGGTTTTTAATTGACAATTTATTAATTTTATGTCATTTTGTCCATTTAGTTATTTTAAACAACGCTATAGACTTTGATGTGCTTGCACGACATTTTCGAGATGTTTTTTTGTAAAGTAGACAGGTACTTATGCCTTTGGCAATAACTTCGTCTGCAGGAAACTCCAGTGTTGTCAAGTCAAAATTTAGAGGTGGTAGAACCTTATGCTGGCTCTTACCCTGACCTTTGACCCTTTTGGGATCTTTTGTGCCATTACATTCTTACACACTCAGCTCTTCGATTGTGCAGGTTTCGTCACGATGTTTTTCCTTTACCGTAAGAGTATAGGGCGTAATGTACGTTAGAAAACCCATTGGTACATGGTGACTGCGGGGGCTCGAACTCGATACCTTACGATCTTGAGTCGATCCCCTAAGCCACCGACACGGTCTCCTGACTTTACCCCTGGTACTGATGACAATAATGACGTTTATGGCCAACAATGTCCGCATTTCATCATGTTGTCCGTCTGCTCGTTTGCCTATATACATTTCCAATGACGCTGATCGACGTTATTCTTTATCTTAACACAATGCCGTGGACGCCAGTCGGCGTGATATTTCTACGAACGACTTAATGTAAGACTGGAGGATGTTTATATATAAATATCCTATCATCAATGACAATCTGTAATTCTAATTAGTGTTATGTACTTACGTTTTGTTGTTATTTGAATCCTGCTTGAAGGTCGTTGACGCCAATAAGCATTCAACTGAACTAAGCTCAGTGTTGAAAGATACTGCTTTAGTTGGATGCCGCAAACGCCAATCGGCGTCATGTTTGGGGAACCGTCATTATCGTGGCCAAGTACAGTGCGATAGCTCATAGAAGGTGCTTTCGTGTTTGTACTTGTCTCTCACTCGCTCTCATACGCTCTTATTAAGAGAGTAAGAGAGAAATATAAACCTGAAGCACCTTCTAAGTGTAAGAAGTGTATGTGGACGTTCGGCATTGATGGGTTAATGTTCTATATAAACTCATGAACGGCATTGTTAATCAACGCATTGGGCACAGATGGCGCGATAGAGCTGACATTTGGTTCCAATACGAGCTTATCTTTTGCATCGATAATTACAGCCTTACAAAACTACCTGCTGTTCACATGGCACAATGTAACTTGATTTGTGCAAGAAGAGATTATAGTTCCCAGCTCATATATAGTTTTAACGAACCTTTTGGGATACACCACAATAATGTAATATATCATCATTCAGATTTACAGGAATACCGCCTTTCTGGCCTATATTTTAAAATGACAGATTTGTTTTAAATATGACTTTTTCGACAAGTTTTTTTTTATGGCATAAAGAAGGCAAACGAGCACACATGCCACCTGATGGTAAGTGGACACTGTGACCCATAGACATTCGCATACACAAGACTGCAATCCTAAGACTGCAAATGCGTTGCCAACCCTGAGGACTAAGATGGAATGCCTCTATGTCAGTCATTACACCGGCTGTCTTATCCCTAAACCGGAACACAACAATGCGAACACTGCTGTTTGGCGGTAGGTTAATGGATAAGATGGAAGTAGCGATCTGGACGGACCCTGCACAAGGTCCTTCCACTACCCAACGCAAAAACCGCAACCGCAAGTTACGATCACTACCCGTACTTTGTAAATAATTCTAATCGAATTGTTTATCCACACAGTGAAATTGCTTTACGCATACCATATGCCCCCCCGGGGGATCCAGGCTGGTAGTGGTATTCATCGATTGTGCATGGCTATGGAACCCAGTGATTCTTCCTTCAAGTCATTGCCGATGTTGCCGAGGTCTGCTTGCGCATTCGACCACGACTCTCACCGGCAGGCGCGCTTGTCGGATGCTCCGACATTGAAAGAGCACCCCGGGAGAATGTAAGTCGGAATCCTGTGGACCTATGTGGATGACTTACGAGCTCAACCTTTTGTAACCTTCTTCAGTATACACGGTGACAGATAAGTCGTTCTTAATACAACTTATCACCAGGGTGTTCTACCCACAAATATGAACAAGTTGGTCCCATAGTGAAAGTTGTTCATATTTGTGGGTAGAACACCCTGGTGATAAGTTGTATTATGACTTATCTGTCACCCGGTTAGAGAAATATACTATAGGAAATCTAATATACGGCCGCTGATTTAAGCCGCATTTTACCAAACTAGGAATAAGACTTACTCCGAGATTAGTCTATACATCTAGGTATAAGACCTTATTCCAGTTTGTTCGAATGCAACCTTAGTCGACTAACATTATCATCGCTTTGATTAATGTATAACCTATAAATATTCAGTGTAATTATCCTTTGAATAATACCATGCATTCATTATTTATTTCATAGATAAAAGACATCAACGTGGATAAACTACGCATAGTATTACATAGATAATAGAACTTTACGTAACACCTGGCCATAATGTGAGTTTTATCGCACGCTGCGCGCACGGTAAAACTCGCATTGTGGCCAGGTGAAGACGTAAAATTGTGTACTCATCACGGGCAGTAAAAAAGAAAGCCCTCTATCGCATATTAACAACCCTCGCCTACGGCTCGGGTCTCAAATACCTGCGATTTCGGGCTTTCTTTCTTTTACAGCCCTTGTTAAGTAATGTACTATTATTTTTCTTTGAATGCTTCTTGCAGAAAAAAGTAATTCTCTGTGAGTACCAACCGGGGAGGCAAATGAGTGCATGGTTTTCTTAACCGAAGCAATGCTCAGGCTCTTTAAAAACGAAGTTCATTATGGATTCAGGAAACAATAATCTTACTTAAGTACATTAAGTGGTTGAACAGGTTCCAATCCGGATCCACAAGGCGCAATGGGTATTCCACAAGTTCATGACCTATAGGCCCAAGTTGCGTTAATTGATACTTACGGTAAGCTAACAAATTAACATACGAGCAGGAAAATCTCCTGAGGTGTTTACGTGTTGTCACGAATATTTTTTTTTTGTGTCTTAGTTTCTGCTTGGCAAAGGCCTCCCCTCTTTTCTGCCATTTGTTCGAACATATACGAATATAGAGGTACTTACAGGGTGATAAATTGTTTACGCCCCGACAGTTAAATTGACATTGCTCGGTTGCGCCAATGTATGTTAAAAAATAACTTAAGTTCTTTTGATTGTTGGACCTAGAAGTACTGAGGCGAAATATTCACGATTGACCTACTATTTTTTTTTTCTAAGAGGGAGGCAAACTAGCGTGCGTGTTACCCGATGGGAAGTAATCATCACCGCCCATAAACAACAGCAACTCAAGAAGAGTGGTCGGTCCGTTGCCGGCCATATGGGAAATGAAAACTCTTTTCTTGAAGGCACCCACGTCATAATTGGTAGGAAATACCGCTTTTGTTAGGAAGAGTGCCTTCTGTCACACATATAGTTTTATAAAGGGTAGGTCACGGCACAGATCAAAGAGGTCACAGGTAGGTAATTGGTTATTCGATACAGAGGCCCTTGCCAAGATGCATTACTCTTACTAGCGTTTCTGTACGTTTCGTTTTTAAACCAATCGCGTCACTGCAAGATGACGTGATACGAAAAGTCACGTGATCTGCCAGTGAGGCGATTGGTTTAAAAACGAAACGAATAGAAACGCTAGTTAGCGTAATGCATGGTAAGGGCCTCTGAGGGGCTAGACAAGGTGCATTACGCTAGCAAGCGTTTCTATTCGTTACGTTTTTAAACCAATCGCGTCACTTGTAGATCACGTGACTTTTCGTATCACGTCATCTTGCAGTGACGCGATTGGTTTAAAAACGAAACGTATAGAAACGCTAGTAAGAGTTATGCAGCCCCTCTGGTTTAAAATTGGTTTTCGAGATTTGAACTCAACGTACTTGATGAACCAACAAACATACGAACTTAGGAAAGATTGTGGCAAAGCTGTATCACAAACAACATTGACCCTATCGCAACACTAACGCCTACTTTCGCCCTCATAATCAAAATACCTAAGTGAAAGGACACCGTTTCAAAATTGCACCGATTTCATTAGGTCACCTGGCATGTCGCCTCTAGCCTGCTCGACATTTTGGTATTAACTTCAGAAACTCATGCGCAAGTCCACGTTTTACACTTTATTTCAATGCCTTAAGGTTTGTTGTTACGTTGTACGGCTGGTTAGATACGAGGTTTTGTGGTTTTGTCGCGCAACCGGTTGTGATTGTGTCATTATTGCATGTGAGCCCTGCACATGCGTAACTAGAGCACGAAAGATCGTTGCAGAATTGTTCGATTTTTGAATATTTGTATTGTCATTTTTTTCTATAAAAAAAAAGTATCTTTAGGTACGTAGTACTACCGGTTTAAGGGCTCCATAATAAAATTATACAAAAAGAACCCAGTAATCTGTCGGAAGTCCGAAATTTCGTTTGCTAACCTGTTTCGTTTGCATAAGTTAGAATTGGCGAACTCATACCATATGAGCAACGCCTTAAATGTTGTGAGTACACCTTTTAATAATAAGGAATAATACAACAAATATAATGAGCACCAAAATAGTAAACGATCACGAAATTAGGTTAGGTTAGGTTAGGTTTTGTTAGTTTTTGGTGATCATTTACTATTTTCGGCAGTAAAAAGTGTTTTTGGGGTGGTATTTTTTACTATATCTGGTGATCCGTTAAACATAAGCCAAAATACCGTAAAAGAGATAAATCGGCCAAGAAATACCTACGGATGATACAAGCATTTTAAATTGCTAATTAGACAGAGATTAGACAGAGAGATCCGATATGCACAGTGACGTCATCTAACAGGTCGGCCATATAAACTCCATGTCAAATTCGGTTTTCTAGAAAGAGATAGGAACAAATCTTTGTTGGCTTATATCTTGGTTATTTTTATAGCTATTCAAAAAATTATTTTTCTCATCAGTTTCTTACATGAATAAGCTTTTATTAAAGCTGTCAAAAATGTCATGAATGTTCCTTATTTGTCCGTTGAGTCCAAAAATGAATTCCTTACGAGAGTTACATAGCTGATTGGGTTACGTATCTTTCTAATCAGGTCATTACAATATAAATATGAAGGGTGTGGTTATCCAGTCATATGTGGCGCGGTTGCGACACGGTATATATTGCATTAAGTAGACCGGTGCCTAAGTTGATATGTGAAACTAGACTAATAAACATTATTTAACGTTATTGACAACGTGGTTAGTCTAGGTAAGCTTACGGACGTAGGTTCGATCACCGATAAGGAAAATTATAAACTTTCATTTTCTTATAAGACTAACAATGGACCGATATGAGTTGACCACGGCCACGTCCATTTTGCACAAATAATTATACCTCACGCGTATTGTAAGCTAAGGGGTAAGTATATATTTATGACTTCAACTGTACGGTCGGCCAAGAAAGTGGTCTACCAGTTTTGACAAAAGTTTCTGTGAGATCTAATTATCGCTAATCTCCCTTCCCACTATCAGTTTGATATTTTTTCATGGAAGGTCTTCATTTATAACAAATTCTGTTTTATTACGGGTGTTGGATATAATCAACAAACAACATTATTCAGCAAATTCACATTTACTCCATAACCAAAACAACAATTAAATTACACATTAAAACTAAATAAATTACAAAGCAGAAATGCCGAAGCGAAGCGAGCTTACGACGCGTATTTATTCCCAACGTGGTGTCGCACCCCCCACTTGTAATTCGCATTCTTGTCCGTTTTCACAAAAGTATGGACTGGCCCGGTTACGCCGCGGGTCCCATGGTTACGACTTTCGTGGTCATGGTCATAGTTGTAGTCGTCGTGGCCACGCTTCGGCCTTTGGTTCTCCGATTCATCGGACTCTTGTACTGGTACTGAAACGATGGTCACGATTAGTTCAGAGAATAACGCAAAAAATATGAGAGTATCAAACAGTTGTATATTTATAGGTTTCTTGAAATAATAGAATGAAATGATAATATTGAGTTGATATGAGGGTTCGTGTTGGAACTGTTGGAAGGTTGCAAGTTGCAATAAGGCCTCATTAACACGAGTAACTGTAGCTCCACCGAAAACTTCATATGCTTATAATGTTCTTTGCGGTGGACTGGTGCGTCATTTTGACTTACGGCCAAACCCTATATTCAATCCGCGGACAGATAAGGCTTACTTCAGGTTAAAATTTGACACTTGCCCATACAAAATGTGTCAAATTTTAATCCGAAGTAAGCCTATCTATCCGCGGTTTGAATATAGGTTTCGGCCATTAGACGAACTGTAACTCGCTTGGACTGTATTTTATTTAACTTGTCAAGTGTCAGCAAAAAACGTGTCATCAAGTTAAGTTACTAGAGAACCTTATTGCTTAAAAATAACTCGTTTGTCTGTGGAAATTGGACCGCAACTCACTTGTTTCCTGAGGCCTTGATCTTGAAAACACCCGAACTGTGATAAACAAAAGCAAAATTTTATTGTATTTTCTCAACGCAATATTTGTTCTCAGTATTGTTGGCGGTTGGCGTTTGGTTCATATGTTACAAATAGCTTTATGGACGTATCGCAACTTGTGTTGGTTAATAGACTTGAAATAGGTTTAATCTTGGTCTATCTCGAAGAGTTAATGACCTATTGAGACGCAGTTAACACATAATTAAGAAAATATAAAAACAATTGAAAGTGGTGTGAAAAGTTTGTAATTCGCAGTCTGAGTGGCAACTGTTAGTGTCTTCAATTTCTGTCATAATTTTGGAAACTGATGACGACTTAAGATTTGAAGCTTGGCTGGACCACAGAATTTAGAATACCGCGAATGCATTCAGTGTGTAAGGTCACATAGAATGAAAATCATAGATAATTTTGTAAGGAATTAGTCCGTGTGGTTGCCGGGTTAGAATAGTGCCACTCCATGTATTCCCGTGGATGTCGTAAGAGGTGACTAAAGGAATAAAGGCTTGTAGTACTGAGGCGATGGGCTTGCAACCTGTCACTAATACACTGGTAAACATCTTAGCTATTGCAAAATGTGGTTACAGAATTATCAACAAATTTTTAGAGTTGGTAATTCTGTGGCTCTGCCTACCCCACTCTGTGAATGAAGGCATGAGTTTATGTATGTATTTGTAAGGGAAAAGTTATTAAGAATTTCTAGTGGGTATTTATATTTTTGATTGAATTAGATTTCTAATAGGGTAGAGTCACCAGTGGTCAGCCAGATACCTCTAGTCGGCCTCTGCCTATATTTTGTATAAATGGGAAGAGTACGAAAGATATATTTCCTACTCTTCGCACTCATATAAGGTCGACTACAGTTATTATTATCAGTCTCTGGCCACTGGTGACTGGTATAAAACGAGGACCTTTTTTTCTTGTAACCTTCATGCTAAGCTTGCTGTATTCCCTGTCCATAATATAGCCTTGGAAACTTACTTGGAGGTCTCTGTGGCGGGAAGGGAGCATATCTGGTGAACCTCATTGGAGCTCTCTGGATTGGATAGAAAGGGCCCGACCACGCTTGGACCGCAGCTACCGAGCAGGCTATTAGAATCTGAAACAATAACATATAAATACTTACGTATACAAAATATCTCGTATCCCTGTTAAGCTAAGTGGTGGCATCTCCAACTAAATTTGTATAGTAGGTGTGACTTCATCAAATTCGGGAAACAAGTAAATATGCTTTAAGTATTGAATTGGAAATATCAAATATAAAGTGGTGATAGGACCTTGTGCAGAGCCCAATTTTCCTTTGGGAACCATCAGACTTTCCGAAAAAAACGTTACAAAAATAACGTAGGGCAATAATGAGATATTTATGGGACGTTTCCTAGTTCCTTTCTTTTTACACACGTCTACGTTTAGTTCTGTTCTGTTTGCTGTCTGTCAATCAGTGTAAGAGTTTTATTAAGGACATACATACATACATTAAATCACGCCTGTTTCCCAGAGGGGTAGGCAGAGACCACTTCTAATCACCTGCTACGATCTTGACAAATCTCTTTCGCTTCTTCCACGTTCATACATCGAGTCATGCACGCGCGTCGGTTTCGGGTACTTACAATTCGGCCCTTTTCCAGTATTTCTCCGATTTGATTCGAAAAAGTACGCCTAGGGCGGCCCCTTCCGACCCTTCCACTCACTTTCGGTCTGTATATCTCTTTCGTCAATCTTCTTTTATCCATCCTTTCCAAATGACCGAACCATCGAAGCAAACCCTTTTCAATCTTAGTCACTACATGTTTTAACACATCTTCTTCATCTTCACTAAGTTTTATTAAGTGGAGATGAAATATTAAGACTTTAGAAACTGTAGCCTAAGCAGGATTTGTATCCCCGGCCCACTAAGCAGGTTGCATCACCACTGCATTATTCCATAGAGTCAGTAACCGTTAGGTTAGATTCGTTAATTTGATAATTCTTTAGCGCTAAGAGATAAAATAAAGCCACAGTTTCTAGATCATATTTTTAGGGTTCAGTTGTTAGTGGTTCGTGTATTATCGGCGCGTTTATATTCATCATCATCATCATCATCATCATCATCATCATCATCACATCAGTTAAAATACATCAACTGTTGGACTTAGGCTTTCAAAGATCTCCACGACGGTCAGTTTTGTGCTACTAACATCCATTGCCTGTTTATTGGACTTTATTTAGACTATCAAAGATTTAAAAGTTCTACATTTGTAAAGGTTTACTTGTCTGAATAAATATAATATATTTATATGTTATTTATTAACGTCTTTATCACTTATCTTTGTTCGTCCTTTAAGGTTTTGGGACTAAAAGATAAATGTCACTGCTAAGCAAAATGGACCGATTTCGTTTCTAAAAATGTTCTTTTATTAAATAGTTTCAGTAAATACTGGGGTTATTTTTCCCAATTAACAGTTTTTTTAACGGATGGTCCCCTTCGACCTATCGGTTATGTAAGGGTATTTTTTGTCTAACCAACCCTTTATTGTGGGGTATCATGTAAAATCTGTTTAATAACCCTAATGCAACTAAGTTGTACAGATCTAGAAAATATCATCATTAAGTATATGTAGTAAAAAAGTAAGAAACATGGAAATCACTTGTTAGTCCAGCTTGCAAAGGAGTGTATTCTTTTAACATTAAGAATAAAACCCTGCTGCTATTTTACCAATCGCATTACTTTGAAAATACGGAACCCTTGCACTAGACCCGACCCGCACTTGACCAGTAAAATCAAACAATAAACTTTCTAGAGTATAAAGATTGATTGCGTCAATCAAAGTTTTTGTGGATAGATATATCAGCGAATAATTTTGATTTGACAGACAATTGCGTAATTCGTCCAATACAAATTGGACTTATAAGATACTTATAACCGAGTGTTCTAATTACAATGTTATATAAAAAGCTGGTATAGGCTCATTAAAGTATGAGCTCTATAATTTATTATTTAAACAACCTGTTACTTTGTTTCCGGAAGGGCAAGAGGAAATGGTGCATAAAATCCAGTGGCTATAAAAAATTACTACAAAGAAGCCAACTATTAACTTTTTACGCTTATTAAAGTAACCTCTTTATGCAGTTGATTTATTTATTAAATCATTAAGTAAGAGGGTTAATTATGACATGTGTTAACAATCGAATAAGAATTACCAACACCGGTAATAGTTTTACTTGTACGTTACTTTAGTATGTGAGAAATATGGTTCACTAAATGTTTTACCTAATCATCATAGCAAACAATGTCATTTTACAAACTTGTAGTGTACTTATATGAGAACAAAAGTATTGGTACGGTATAAACAAAATTATTTGAGCTTCAATTTATCACATAATGCATTAGGGTTAACAAATTAAATGCTAAATTCAAATTGTATGTATTATGCATGCGTGTGCGCATAGAATATGCTAAAGCGTTCCATAATCATAGATGAGGGGTTAAGAGTGATGTTAATACGTTATAAAAAGGTTATAGATTTCATTGTTATCATGCGTTTGTCTATTTTTAATTTCCAGCCAGTACCCAAAAACACTATTCCAACAATTAAAAAATACTCACAAAAAAGGTTCGCCTCATTTTAAATCTCAATTAGGCTTGTACGACTGTCACAGCACCAATGCCGACCCAGTAGCCGATCAATCTCTTATAAAGGAAGAAAACGATTTTGAACACTTTCTAGCGCGATTTAACGGTTGGATGCGCTTGCGCCGGGTCGGATGCTTATCGAACAATGCTCTTCCGATGTCCGCTGCCATATTACTGTTAACCTATTTAAAAAAAAAACTTTTGCCCGGTCGCGATCTTGCTGAACGAAACGGTGGCATTTTGTAAGTAAATATGTTCCATTAGACATTAAAACAGTTTAGGCGATAGCTGCACTGCGTATGATGTCGTGACATAGACACTTAACGCAACTGCATAGAAATTTTGTCGCATTATAATTTTCAATATATAATTACGTTTCTTGACGGTAAATGTTATTACAGTATAATAAACAGTATTTTGATAATGACGACATGAGTCTCTATCCTCTTTTCTGAAAGTTTTGTTATTATTTAACTTTTTCACTTTTGTTTTTCACTTACTTTATAGTGCTGTTTTAGGAATTTGTTCGACTTATGAATTTTATTTTCTTATGCGAGACACAACGTCTCAACCATTACAAGTATTAACGTCTTTGTCATCCTATAATATATGTTACCATATATTCATGATACGCTATCCAGCCGATTTCGACCAAGACGACTGCTTCAACTCCGTAAAAAGTGTCGATCGTGTGCTCGCATGTGGCTAACGTAAGCAACCTTTTTGAAAAAGAATATGTCGTCGCTAGAAAGCAATAATGCTGTAACCCGCTCCAACTACCAAAATCGTTTTTTTACATATTCTTACAGCATCTTTTTTTCTGCGTCGATTGATCTGGATCTCGTGTTTCTACGACGATAAATAAAAAATATACAGCATACGTTTTTTGGGATATTTGGATTATTGAAGAAGAAATAAGTGTTGTAACCCGCTTAAAATCCGGTGTATTTTGTCAATATGGGACTTACAGCAAAACAAGGTAAGAAACTTCCTCTCTTTAACATTATACAGCGTTTTTGCTTTCAATTTTTTTTGAATTATGTTGTTTACAGCATTTCTTTGGGTTTAATTTAAAATTGCACAGCTACATACAGCAATTCAAACGTGTTATTTTTCCTATTTTGTAGCAGTTATGACATTTTAAAGTCACAGACTTCACAAGCACTGGATGTCGTTACGACATTTCCTCCCTCCCTCACCTTGTGAAGCACGCGGCATACGGCGGTCGGTTTGAAGTGCAGTGCATGTTTTGGACTCCGCAGAATCGTGAATAAATTTTGTATTATTTAACAAATTAATAATTTATAAATGAGAAAGTGGGTTTTGAATAACAATTATTATATTTTTTATGTAGGTTTTCTTCCACGAAGTAATTTAACTAACATGAAAAGGTGTTTAGGCATGGTATTTAAGCCAGTTGATTCATTTGAATTATTTATCAATATTAATTATTAACAATTTTTAGTAAAACTAGAGTATTAATTAGTACTCGGCTGTCATCGTTGTCCCGCTCTGACTCGCTATGACAATAATAGGTATTTGATACTCGTGTTCCATTGAAATACAAAGACAGCCGAGTAGTAGGTATACTACTAGAGGGACGTCCCGTAAGGCCGGACGGAGTCTAATGCCGGACACACGTAATATTATCTCAACGCATCACAATTTTTGTGGAGAAGTGTAAGGCACAGCTAGGTGCCGTCCGGCCTTACAGAGTTTCCCTGTAATACATCGATTTTGTTGTTTATTTGTGATTCGATAATCTATAGGTGCTCTATGGTACACAAATAAAATGTCTGCTTGTTAGCTTTTCACGCATAAACTGCTAAATTGATGAAATTTTGTATCGAGATTGTTTTAGCCCCGAGGAGGCGCATAAACTATAGTCCATTCGCCTTCTTCTTCTTCTTTAGCCACTTTCTACCATTTCGGTGTAGGCCTCCCTCAACAACTTCCACTCGTCGCGGCGTCGAGCCAATCGCATCCAATTCGAGCCGGCCACCTTCTTCACGTCGTCCTTCCAGCGCATTTGTGGTCTTACCCGAGGACGCTTTGCCCCCCATGGCTTCCACTCAACGAGACGCTTGCACCACGATGTCTCGTTCCGGGCAACATGGCCAGCCCACTTCCATTTCAGATGCGCCACTCGTTTAGCCACATCTGCGACTCTGCTTTGCTCTCGAAGCCATTCGTTCGTTTTGCGGTCCCTAAGTGTCACTCCTACCAGCTTTCTCTCTACTGCTCTCTGGGCCACTTCCAGTCTATTGATGGTTTCCTTCGTGAAAACCCAGGTTTCGGCACCATAAGTGAGAACCGGCAGAATGCACTGGTCGAATATGCTTGCTTTTTGTCTCGCAGAGATTTTCATTTTAAAAGCAAAATCGAGTTTGGCATAGGCTGCCCACATAAGCCTTATTCGTCTGTGAAGTTCGCTGATCTGGTTTTCTTTGCCCATTCTGATCTCCTGCCCAAGGTATACGTACTTGTCTACTTGCTCTATGGTGGTTTGGTCGATGGTTATATTGGCCTTCATTCCATCCACATTCGTCATTATCTTGGTTTTGTCCAAGTTCAGTTCGTTAATTCTTCAGGGTTGTCTGTGAGAAGAACTATGTCATCTGCGAACCTTAGGTTATTCAATCTAACTCCTGCTATATTTAGACCACGTTGTTCCCATGAGAGTTTTCTGAATACGTCTTCTAGGACTAGAGTGAACAGTTTCGGTGAAAGTGTATCTCCCTGCCTAACGATTCTTTTTATAGATATTGGTTCCGTTGATTCCGTTAGGGTAACTTTCATGGTTGCATTGTCATAAATGTTTTTAATTAATTCTGTGTACCGATGATCTATTCGAGCCATTCGCCTAGATAGTGATAATTCTCTTGCGGGTGTTACGCTGCATGGTAATTTGGCAGATTACATCGAATTATATTTGTATTTTATTACATAACAATGAAAATCTGTCACATAATACCTATGAATCACACGGACGCTTCCTATTTTAATAAATAAATAGATAAATAAATAAATAAGTACGTGCGAGTGTAGCGACACTATCTAAGCGAATAGACTTTACAGTACGCGCGCGATCTGAGTGCAGTCAGGGCCAAAACGATAGTCAAAAATGTAACTCTTTAGCAATTCCACTTCAATTCCATTAGTTACTTAGTTATAAATTATTTTAGAGATTACAATTTCTTAAATAAAGGTATGTTTTATTAAACGTGTTTCTTTTAAACGCCTTGCAAAAAGCTTGATATTGTACGAACGACATTTTATTATACCTTGTTTTTTTTCCTAAATCCTGTTACAGCAAGACTGTAGTCTATTTTTTTATGATTTGTAAGTGTTTTTTGACCAGAAACGTTTTAAACGGTTATGATTTATTTACAGCAATTTAAAACTGCTTTTCATTTGGTTTTTAAATAACACCTTCATACATTTTCCTTATAGGTTACAGCATTCTTTCGGGTAAAAAAAAAAGAAAAAAAATGCTGTAACCCGCAAAAAGTACTTTTAAACCTAGTTTACATGAAATTTGACTATTCTGTTAAATAAAAGCATTTATTTTAATTATTTTTTCAAAAGGGGGTCAAAATACCTTCTACCGTTTAGAAGTTATGATTTTTTTAATTTTTTTGCTTCAGTAATTTGGCTCTAGTGTAAAATTTGATTTTTGAGGGTTACAGCATTATTGATTTCTAGCGACGATGTGATGACGTAATAAATAGTTTTACAAAAATAAAAATGGTTTTTTTAATTACCATCACTAGCATACTCGTAGCTCTCTAAGCTAACTTTTAAAGTCTTCATAAGCTAACTCTTAAAGTCTAGATAAGCTAATTCTTAAAGCGCTAGTCTAGTAATGTCCTGAAGCGGCCAATTTAATAAATAAGTTACATATAATGAATTAAACTGAGAAATCATTTTCTCTGCATATTAAGATTGATTTTATTTATTATTAGCTGTGTAATAATTATTTTCACGCATAGTTTCAAATTGTCCGGAGTTTGTGCGTGGGATAATCGACACAAAATTAGAGCAACATGAACCGACCACAATTCCAATCAAATTAAGTACAATTTACCACGCGTAAAACCCATATTGCACGTAGAAAACGTAACGAATTGTAATTTGTCATTGTAAATCTCTTTGAACTTATTCAGCGACAAATGATACAGTTTCGCAAGTAAATATATTAGAGAGAGTTAAGAGCCAAGCTCAAGGTCAAATATGGCCTATTTCACGTTATCCACAGACCTTTAAGGTCCATCCATCCTCGAGGCAACGCGAGACGAGAATTTGTATTGTCTCGCGCATCTTCGATAGAAATGGTCATCAATTACAAATTCTCTCGCCCCACCCCGTCTCGTCTCACCTCACCTCGTCAGTGGAAAAGCAACTTTTTGCAGCTGGCTGCATGCACTCTGGAGTTACATGTGATAGCCCTCATATGTTTATAGATAAAGTAGATTTTGCACGACCTTTCTACGCTCCACATTCCTTTTTTCGTAACAATAGAAATAGGCAGGTCTGATACTCCGAGCCATAGCCAAATATGATGCTTATGGTTCCCATACACAATGGCAAGCAACATTATAAGCACTGTCAAAACTGCGCAAATAAGCATAGTAAACAGTGCCGCATTAAGTAGCAAGCTTAACCAATATTGTATCGGCACCTTTACAAAGTTTAGTGTTAGGCCCGATTTAAACCAGGCGTACGAACAAGAATTCTATGCATTATCTCTTACGTTTTCTTTGTAAAAATAAAGACAAAACATGTTCTAGAGCATTCGCTCGTTTGGTGTAAACCCACCTTTATACATAATTGTCTGATGCTTTATGAATAAGTTACAGTCAAAAAATATTATTTGAGATAAGTATACTTTGTTGCCGACTGAATTTTTTTGCACAGTTATCTCGTTATGCAGACTAACTGCTCTTAATAACCGTGGTGTAACCGTGGGGTAGCTAAGCCATGCTTTGTTCTTATCTGTCCAATTCAAATGTCACAAAGACAGATAAGAACAAAGCATGGCTTAGCTACTCCGCGGTTACTCCGTGTTTATTAATAAGGGCAAATAGGTCCAAACTCGGTGAATTTATGTTAAGAACAACCTGAGACACTTATGCAATTCTCCGACTCTATCATCAGATCAACTCATAGATACCATAATATTGTATTGTCGTCGGGATTACATAAGTATGTTTCCCAATTGGACGTAGTTAAGGGAAAAGGCATCAATCCACCGTGACTCGCACTCGAGTAATTTGCAGTTTTAAGTTCACGGAGCATTTAAACAATGATATATTGATTTTACACAAAATTATACTATGGAGAAAATTACCAAAACATGTTTTTCTTTATGTATTTGTAAAAATAATTCGCAGTTTTTCATTACTTTTCGAGATATTAGGACTTAAGTGGGTTGAATCCTTTTTAACAAATACACCATGTATAATCAAAGCGTGGCATGTTCCAAAGCGTTACGTTTTGTTGTTTGTTTATTTGTTTGCATATATTACCCGGTAATAGCACTACTTATTGTTAGAAGCCTTTATAAGAACTGACATACTTTCTCGCTCGAGTGTTCCATGTTACGCAAAGGTCTATTGTCTTCTCACGTTATCGCTGATTGATGTTTCCTTATTAGAATAAGGCCTCTTTTTACCCAACTGCCAACGGTACCTAATATTTTTTAGCCTATGGTATGGTTCATACTCACGTGATACTTCTGTTCCTTCGCAAGGGCGCCGTAGCTAGGATTTTGTTAAAGGGGTGGGGGGGGGGGGGCAGGCGATCAAGAAGAATACCTAGGCTACAATTCTCATACTAAAATATCTGTACAAAAAAATCTGGCATACTATAAAACCCCAAAAAAAATAACGTTATTTCATTCTCGTCAATGGACGCTATGTCGCTATAATAGTCGCTATGTCGCTATGGTGGCCTTCTTAACGTCAAACTCCTCACCTTTTGCTAAGGCTTTGTTATAGCACATCTTGCTTCTAATTTGTAATCATATTTTGACGTTATTTAGCTCTAAGGTATTCTCTTAAATAATTCACTTTAAAACTCGTTCACGAAATATTAACCATTAAACTTAAGTTGCCCTGTGCAATAGGCAGGTTAGGCGGAGTTAGTTATCTACCGTTTGGCCGAGCTGCTTTGTCAACGAGCCCGGCTACTGAATTAAAAATACTAAAATGTTAGTAATGCTCTGAAGGGATAACTTAGGCCGGCTAATCAATAATTCGACAACGAATTCAAAGTTGTTTCTAACGGCCGCACTCAGACGATAGTCGTTTCTTTGTGACAATACATTAAGTAGATACACAAATTTGAAAAAGGAACGAAGGTTTTTGACTCAAAAATGTCTTTTAGTTCAGCGGTTACTGAATGACCTAGCTGATTTACTGATTGATTCCTTTTTCGTCGTATTCCTGATTGGACATTATTCTTGTTTCGGCACATTCCTGTTTGGACTTATTCCGTTTTCGGCATATTCTTGTTTCGGCACATTCTGTTTTCGGCATAAATCATTCATTATATTCAACAAATGAAATTAATCGAAATGAATTATTTAATACAAATTGTATGGAACCCATGATTAAACTTAGTACTGTATGTATGTATTTTTCTGTTGTTTACGCCACACGCACTGCAGTGGCAAGAATAAATATTACGCAAGGAAGACCTACGACTTTGCAACTACGTAGTTAATAGGTACTTATACTGTCATGGAATCGATACTAATGGTCCTTCCTCACTGTTAGGTTTCTAGAAGATAATCTAATAAGAATGAGTCTATTTAGCCAAGTCTCAAAATACCGATAGACTTACCAAACTAATGTAGCAAATGGGTATCGTTGTCTAGCTCTACAATGTACTAGCCAAACTAGAGCCTTGGGCTCATATGTAACGTATATAATAAGGATAAGGTTATTCATAAACCATTCTTGGGAACGAACCATAATGGCTATTTTCACTAACTTTTCAGCATAAACGAAGAATTGGAGAAGATGTCGGTAGTTTATGGGCTTTTAGACTTGTCTAAAGCGCGTGGAGCTACCCCATGCTTTCTGGCTCCTGTGCTTCTGTTTAGTCCACAAGAGAAAATAATACTCTTTTTCCGAACAAATGTCCCGGCGTGTGATAGTGAAAGTCATTACTTAAAATTTGAATTAGAATATTGCTTTTGAAATGTTATCGTATTGATTTTAACTTGGCTGCCATTACTGTCAAGTAAACAAGAGCTATTATTACGTTGACAATACGATAACATAAAATGTCAAAAACAATATGGTTTTCCTCAGTAGAACATAGTCCCTGGCACAGAGTAGATAAGTACTGATGTAATTAATAAAGCCAACGGTCATATAACATAAAAAAAACCCTGCTTGATATTTTACAACGTAGGGTAAATGCTGACACAAGCAGTTCATGATCATGTTCCTTAAATACAAGACAACAAAAATAAAAATCATCAACTAATATGTACATTTATTAAATTAATACAATTAAAAGTTAAAACTAGACTTATTTAAATTAAAATAAAACTAAGCTACTCAAATATTAAAGATGTAAATAATAATCACAATTATAAAAAGAACACCCCCTCTAGCAGGTCCGCTCGCGGCATGGTCATGGTAATTGACACGTAAAATTAACGTCTTAACTATCTTGAAATATCCCAGTGTAATGCAGTGATGGTAGGACTTTGTTCATGTCCGTCCGGATATATCCTACCTTATCCTTTAATCTACCGCCAAGCAACATTGTTATGTTCCGGTCTTGGGATATCAGGCAGCATAGAGGCATTCCATTTTAGTCCTCAGGGTTGGCCCCGCATGTGCAGTCCAAGGATTGCAGTCACGAGAATGTCTGTAGGTTTAACCATGAGCTAGCCGGTGTGGTCGTATGCCTTCTCCTAGCCATAAAAAGGGTAATTGCTTTCGGGACTTCCCAACTGAAACGCCAAAGCAATTTGTTTCCGATGTAACTTGGAACGATGATGCTCGCTCCAGCGATGACAACAATTACGTAGCATTACGTAAAGTCATCGAGCGATCATTACGCGGATTCTGCACCGATTAGTCTTTTGTTTTCTCCCCGACTCGGCCCGTAACCCGAAACGCTCCATTTGCTGCTATTACGTCCGTTTTAATTAACTGTTATGAAAGGCACGCAATGGATAATTAAGAGGTGGAATCCTGCTGATTAGGTGTGCAAGCGCAAGTTTGTAGGTAAGAATAATGTAGGTGTTATTGAAAGTATTGATGTAGGAATGTTGGTAAACAAACGAGTGCTAATTAAGATTAATTTTAGCTCTGTTCTTTTCTTAATATGACAAAGCACTAAACTGTGCAGCAAGTTATGCTTCTTATAAAGCCGACTGTACCTAAATAGCGGCAAGCCAAAATAGTTTTGGTTAGCTCATGACGGGAATCAAAGTACCTACGTGCAAAAATATTTTATCCAAAGAATCCTCTCATGAATATGTTAAGAAGTTCTTATTGCACTGGAATACACTTTGCATTGGGACTATTTTTGAGATGTTGCGTTCTTCCATGTTTTTACACTTGACTGTACCTAACTTCCTAGGTGCCCCCGGGTGTTCAAAAGTTAATAAAGGTATCTTACTTAAGTTACGTACGATAAGATCAGAGGCCCTAGATAGACGAAAGCACGTAAACGGTTTTCGAAAACTGGAAATGTGTATGGAATTGATCTAAGCGCTCGATGCGACCGCGCTGCCACTTATGTCGATCCTTTACATTTTCTTCACCGATAGCATTCGCAGAATGCATCTTGTCTAAGGCTACGTTATAGGGCGCGTTATTCTCTTGAAACTAACTTCTTGCCGAACGTTTGACCCTGAGTGAACACATACGAGCGAGTTTTAAACTACCTAATTGAGAATGCTCGCCCTTAAATGTGGTTTTGGCACGCGCTGACGGGACGACGTAAACTCGCCGATTAATAAATCGTCCGCCGAGTTGTAACGCTAAGTTTAAGAGAATCGCCTACTTACCTATTTATTAATACAGCCCTTTATTCCGTGACGTGTGACGAGAAGATCGGTACCTAATGAATTAAAGAGGTATCTTCATTACGGAGTCTAAATCAATCTAAATTTCCATTAAAAGAGAAAAAGTGTGAAGGAACTCAAGAGGAAAACCAAAAGTAGGTAAGTAGGTATTATGCAAATGAAACTAATCAGTCTTTTTCTGCAGAAAATTGTGCAACTTTTCTGCAAAGTGCGAACTCCCGCAGCGTATAATTAAACCGTTGCAAAGTTTTTCTTTTCAATTTTGTTGAAATGGTATTGCGAAAAAGGACAATAAAATTAAGTGTTCTTTTTGTAAATTAATAGGTATGAAAAGGCGTGAGATGCCAAGTATTTCTTGCATTGTTAAAAAAAAATTGAAATGTTGACATTCGTGAACATGATTGAAAAATATAATACTTACAGGCAGATTTTTACCCGGAGCATTGCTAGCAATTAAGAATACTTATTAGACTTACCGCCTGTTTCACAATCGACAAGTAAAGCATATTTGACAGATTAAATTAGCCCCTTCTCTTGCTAACACGTGAAAATAGACAAGGAGAGAGCCAACTTTAAATGTCATATATATTTACTCGTCGATTGTGAAACAGGCCCTTAAACTATTATAGGACTCGTATAAACTTTTTCATGTCTCCTGTTCGGAAAACAATGATTTCCATATGTCATTAGCGAGCTGAGTGACAATTCCGTCCCTAGGCCAGAAACTGATTATGAATAAACAATTGGTCAAACACTCAGCTATTTTTGACTTTTTTCTAGACCTTGAAAGAATCTTATACAGGAATTACAAAATAACTCGGACATTTTTTAAATTCCTTTGAAATTTTGTTAAAACACTGACAGTTTTTGTAAGACAAAGTTCGTGACAATAACAATACATTTTTGTTTACTTTCCTCTCAGTCGAAATGTACCTTTAAATCGGATGAAAGTATCAATTGTACCCTGATACTAAATATCTCACCATAAATACCTAAATATGCTAATACCTAAATAAGCTTACCCATACGAAGACGCAGATAGATTTAAAGTGACAGAAGAAAAAATTATACCTATCTATACCACTACACGTGTATTGTGTATTAATTGATCGCTCGATGATTTCATTCATGTAAATGATGTTATCTTAGGCAAAATAGGTAGCTCTTCCATAAACAACATAAACAAACTCGAGCAATGAATGAGCGAGATCTTAACCCGTACTCAATGTTTCGCGGCACCTAATGGCCGTTCTTGCGGTTTCTATAAAAGAACATTCCGTCACCATTCACTACCACCCATTGTCAACAACTCAAGATGTCACAACGTCCGGACGCTACGGTACTGGCCATTTAGAATTGAATTTGAATATAGAAGCCAATTAAAAATTTTTTTTTTTAATTTAATAGAAAATTCGATCAGGATATTAAAGTTGTGAAGTGATGTGGAGTTCAGTGATTTGAGAAATTTAATCGAGTGTTGTATTTAAAATATGAAGTGTTTTCCTATTTGAGTAAAAGCGTGTTAAGTTATGTCGTTGTAGAATTTGTGATAAAAGCTAATGAATATTGCAAATTGTCGTAGGATGCACTTGCACTTTTTAATCAATGATTGGCAAATTTTTATCTTTTTACAATTTTAAGATTTAAATTTTAATTCACTAATAATATTTTCAAGTTATAATGGAATTTTGGTCAAGGCACCATTAAAGTTAAACAACATTTTCTAATGTGAAAAAAAACTGATGTGTTTTAACACCGTGAACGCCAGCAACCAATCGGCAAACGACCTATATTAGGGTCACTTTTTTGTGAAACCAATTGGTCAAGGACGAATCTTTAGTTGTAGTTCATTTATATTGACGACTTCATTAGTGTTTGTATTGTGTAGTGTTTTTGTCATGTTAATGTTTGCAAACACATGGATTTGTTCATTGTAAGAATCACTATGTAAACTAAATTATTTATTTACAATAGCTAAGTTAAATCACCATGTAGACTGTGTAGGCTTGCGTATTTGTTAATGGTAAAATATTTGAAACCATCGTGTGTTACCATCTTATTCCTTAAACTGGTTTTCTTTAGCTTTCCAATCATTGTTTAATTATTATTTAAATGTATGATACGAAGCTTTGCAATAATCTTTTTGTCACTAAATCTATTATAATTTAATGTACATATCATGTTTGTAGATTATCAGAAATATCAGATATGATGCTGAATAAGATTTCGATTCACGGTCGCGAGGACACAGTCTTTGATTATTGATGTTCTACATAAATATATTTCTATCATAATTTTAATTTGTGATCACAGAAATGGATTTGTTGTCTCCTGGCGATGCTGGCGGGTCCAGCTTGGAAGCCGACGGGCAGTGTCACCGTTCGATCCCCTCCCAAAAATCCAACCACCATTGAGGCACAGGCAAAATTCTTTCAGTAAGTACCTTTAGGAATAGACAACTTAAACGGTAGCGGAATCAACACCTACATAAATAAAACTCGTCCTTGTCGGACTGACTGAACTTAAAATTTGGAGGGATACTCCTTGTGTAACCTTAGAATGCACATATTTTTCTAAAATCTACCCCTAATGGAAATAAATAGGAATAGCGAGAGACTAAATACTACGTGTAAAATTGCTAATTTGATTGCATGCTATTTTTAAGACGATCCTTAACGGTGATAACTCTTTAGTTCTGTATTAATATTCTTATTATTGTTATCTTGATTTCTTGAACTTATGTATATTTTTGACTATTCCAACTTTGTGACTTACTTTGGAAAATAAATATCATTCATTCATTGTACAAAGTCACGGCGACCTCTAGTATTAAATAATGATCCCAGTAGTTTAGAATACTTATTCTATTTTGTAAGCATACCTTACTTACTGAATGTTATCGTGACAGATTGGTCACGCAGACCCGCTAGGATTTACAAGAAAGTACAAGTAAATAATTATCGTGCACGAGAATTGCCATTGGAGCGAAGTAAGAGTTGTCTTTTTCTTGTAAACCTTTAAAACGATAATCGATATCGTTTTGTTGATGTAGGCAAAAAAATATTCTGTTTCATTTCTAGAGAGATGCGAGTTTGACTCTAAAAATAACGTCTACATAGGTATACATGAGGTATACTTCAAAGATGAAAGGAAGCTCAAGCTTCGTTTGTTCCTAAAAACACATCCCTGTCACAATAAGAAGAACATAACATTGAACAAACAACTTTGCTTTATAGGGATTTTTTCTCAGTACAGTTAAGTCCGTACAACATTGAATTCGGTCATGTATGCGAAGACCCCAACACTTGGGAGCAGCGCTACGAGAAGAAAGACTTTAAGAACCACAGGGACATGGGCAAAGTAACTAGAACTTTAATATCGATCAATTAGTAGGGGAACGAGTTATAACATACGAATTAAGATAATGATTAAGATGAAGATAAATTTGAACATAACAATGAAAAACATGCAGCTGACGATGAAGTTTAAAGTTTAGATAATGTATCCTTGATTACCGATTACTATTTGTAAAGGGCATTTAAAAAGGATGGTATTCAATCCACGTGTAACACTTATCCAAATAGCTATTTAAAAAATAGATTCTTGCTTACAATTTAGCATTAAACTATTACTAACTTCAATGTTTACACTCACACTGACCCTCTTCAAAAAATATTAAAAAATCAAATTCAAGTTTAACTCGTTCCTCTAATTAACATCTTCGTCTGTCCATCTAATCTGTCTCGCTTCGCAGCCTTTTCTCCTGCTGTCTCTAACATCTCTCTTGTCTGTTCTCTCTCTCGCTTGGCTTGCTTGGCTGAAGGTATAGGCACCTGCCGACGCATGAAGATTACGACCAAGGACACCGGCAGGGTAGCGAACGTCACTTCACTGAGCGGCATGAGCGGTCCCGACCATCTGATGGGCTGTTCTCTGCTAAAGTATGCTTTTGGTGTCTGAACTTTACATGTTTATACTATGTGTTCGGAAAAAGGTCTGACAAACTTCAGGGACTAACTCTGTAGGTCATTCTCATCAACTTTTATTATGGGACCAACATCCAAATCGCGAAAAAAAAAACAGCTGTTCCATACATTTCGGCTCTTTAGCTCTCAAAGTTTGTATGGAACAGCTGTTTTTTTTTTCGCGATTTGGATGTTGGTCCCATAATAAAAGTTGATGAGAATGACCTACAGAGTTAGTCCCTGAAGTTTGTCAGACCTTTTTCCGAACACCCTGTATTAATTGTCTTGAGAAATTCGTTACATTATGTTTGGAGTTTATTTTACTAATGTCAATCTGCATTGAATTCAACATTGCAATTAATGAAGTTTTAAAACAGTCGTTTCAATGTTTACTAATTTAACTCTATTAAATTTCCTTTTCCACTAACTTGTTCGAAACTAATCAGACTAAAAATTTAACCTTACAAACGAGTTATAGTTTTTAATGTTTGTCTTTAAAATACAGGTACGGTGGGGTGATAAACAGGGTGGGTACGGAGAACATTATTGGGACTTGAACCACGCTGGGCATGGTAATGATCACAGCAGTGATGAATACGATGGCCACTCTGATGATGACGGTTCCTACAATCATGATCTAGACCACGCTCATGATGATCATGGGAGTCATGACAGTCATGACGCATACGATGAACCCAGTGAACAATCACCTTCTTATGGAGTAGAAGAATATGATGCAGAAAAAGCGGCTAAGTATGATGATGAAAATGGCAGATCCAAAAGGAACCCCCCAAGAGTCAAATCTGAGAGAAAACTTATAATACAGGAAGAAATGTACGAAGAACCGCAGAAAGTAAAACCACAGAAGTTTAATAGAAAGATTAAGGAGCGTTTACAAACAGCTCCAACTCAACAGGTTGAGAAAATAACAGATGAAAAGCCTGAATCAGCTCAGCAACTGCTTAAACGGAAGCGACAACAGAGACGACCGCAACATGTACAAGATAATGTAAATATTAAAGAAGAAGCAAATTCTGAGGTAAACGCAGGTGTTTCTGAACAACGTGAGGAAAACCAACCTAAAGAAAAAAGCATACGACAAGAGCAACAACCACAGTATTACACTGAAAGGCAACCAGAGAAACAATTTGTTCCATATGAACACGGTGCAGGCGTAAGACAGCATCATAAATCTGAGCTTAGTGCTGCCGCATCAGTACCAAGACTATTCTTAGAACCCACCACAGGACATGTGGTAGACAGAGCCACAGGCCAAGCCTATGTGTTACAACCCATAGCCGTGAATAATTATAACTAGTTTCTTAACATAAATTAAATAAGTTTTGTTAGGTATTTATTTTGTTAATAAAAGTATCATTAAATTACATCGTTTTATGTCAAACCACCTAATAGAATTAGAAAATTGCGATAAACGTGGACGTTGTACATCCTTATTAGGAGGAAGTTAGTTTTCAATCTAGTTAAACCTGTATATGGGAAACATAGGTAAATTCAAATAGGACAAAATTCCAACACGGTGTTTCACAGTGCTGTAACAGACCAACTAGTTTCTTGCAAGATGGTAATTATATAAACTCTGTGTTTGACTCTACGTTGAGTTGAAATAGGGGTACCTGGCAATGCACTTGGCATTTTGTAAGCGGTTCCATGAAACGATTTCTCCTAATTGGAGGCCAGATGTGGTTGGGAATATTGCTAACTAGGTTCAACTAATCTAGAATTTATCTTCCGACGGACAGCTGATACTTGAACTTCCTAGGTTTTAACTATCAGTTACGAATATAGATTTACAGTTTCTTAATAAGTTCCTTGTAAATAATGACAACTTCCCGAACTGTTTGATTTGAGTTGAGAATCGCGTATTTTCGGTCGCGTAATTTCTGCTGCATTGGGTTTTTTACAAAAGTCCTGTTTGGTTCACACGGCGACGCAAGATCAGCTGGAATTTTGTATGCAGCAGAATTAATGCGACCGAAAAAACGCGATCACAACTCAAAAAATTACTCTCGTTTGGTTTCAACCTTAAAGTATAGCAAAATGTATAAAAAAAATCCAAGGATTTTGTAAGAATACAAAATTAATCTTTTTCAAATCTGTAGTAGGTAATTGCAACACTATCTACCTACCTACATCATTATTTTTATAACAATGACTAAGGGTCATCTCCTGCGTTTTCCCACGAAGGGTCCTGCTATGCTGCTCAAATAGGTTAGAAGAACAAAAGGGTAAGATTTCTTCATTTATAGGTACCTACATCTGTAATTGTTTGCTATTAGAATACCCCTTTCATCATGCGGGTAAGGTATCTCCTGTCAGATCAGCAACCGTTACTTTTCATAAAAGCAATCTTAGATACCGTGTCTTTCATTTTGATTATAATAAACTTATGCAAATCTAGATAGAATACTGGACAAAATTCGCCTTAGGTTTCGATAGGTATCCGCAACAAGTGAAAGGTGCGTCTGCGTCTTGTGTAACTTTAGGTAGTCCAATTCACTCTTCATTTTACAGTTTGTATGTGCTTTTAATTGCTGATGATAACGATTATTTCCTTATTGTTTTTCGTTTCTCCGATAGGTATACGACCCGAAATCATTATCGTCGTTATTTATTATAATGTCTTCCGGCGTACCTATATGTATACATTTATTATCTTTCATGTGTTCAACTCTATTCAAAGTTCAGCATTAATTTATAAGAACACTTAATGTTCGATGTTTTTTTTTGTAAATTATGGAAACTAAATTTAAAATCTTGTAAAATGGTCCCCTATTTCTCATGTCCATCACAAATGAAATCATAAAAGAAGATAATATAAATCATAATCTTTACGGGCTACTTAGTTATAAAATATCTTGATAGGTACTTATTTAAAAATTGAGTTTTTTATCAACATTTTAAACCATTTAAGTAAGTTTGCAATTGTTTTATTAACATTATTTTAGGTCCAAATGGAATAGAAGTAGTTGTGAATACTTTGCTACTCTCTCAGTACTTTCACCAAGCAGATGCCTTCACGTAGCTCCACAAAGCTCACCGGTCACAAAAAAACTGAAACGCAATGCGAAACTATTACCTTTTATTATGCCTGTACGTTTTACATCTTTAAACCTTTAATAAAAATAACTAAGTTTATTATTTAAAATTTCCCTTTAGTAAGAAAATAACTAATATGTCAGATTTTCTTTTTGACAATTTGTTTCTGTTCAGACTATGGAACGAGGCCGTTAAAAAAGTGGGTCAGATGAAATCTTTTCTTTCTTTCATCAATCTTTTTTATATGCCACATACCAACAAATATATAACAGAGATAACAATTAATAATGTAAATCGATTGAATACTCCTCAAATATACAGTTGAGAAATCGTTTACGCAAAAAGAAAAAACATACACAAACATACACGTAACTTAAAATCAATTTGTAAATTTAAAAACGAACGTAGCAAACTTAAACCAAATTGCGATATTAATTCAGATTTAAACAAACATCACAGGTACAACGCTCATCAAGTGGGGAGATGACAAAAGAACCCAACGGAGCACAAGACTGGGGTCCATAAAGATGCAAATACGGCACGCGACGAAAGAAAAAAAGGTGGAGAGGCAGAGATGCTGCATTGTTCCTCATATTTTCATCGGGTCATTGAATTTGAGCGTGAATCTGTGAATTTGTTTGCATAATTTTAATAAACAGTTGTGACCAGCGATTGGGTATCAGATTGCAAAGGTAAAAAATACCGCACTTTTTATATATGCATTTTATTGTGCATAGATTCATATTTAGGTACTTGTTGGTTTTTAGTAAATAATTGATCAGGTGGTCTGGTCAAGATGCGTAACGTTAAGTTATCGATTTTCGAAAATCGACAAATTGTGATTAACGTAAGCTGACAGATTGCTCGACCGCTTATGTCAACTCCATACATTGCGAGTCGATAGAAAACAGAAAACGATAGCAGCGTTTGCATCTTGGCTTTACTACAAAAAGAATAGTTTAATTTACCATTGGAATATTTTCCTGATTTAATACTAAATTCTACAAAGTCTACCTACGTTGTCCTAACATGAACAAAGCGAGCCTTTCTACATATTCAAATAAAGTTCGTTCTAGGACATTTCTAGACGCACATTTTTCAAATATTACCGTCGTCTTCCGCTTAAACGGGTTACAATAAACGAGCCTCAAGAATTCGCAATCGTCCGTTACATCTATAGCATTCGCGATTCCCACCAAACCAAATCCTATAGCAACCAGTGTCCTCACGTTTCGCAATGGCCATAAGGGTCACCCTTTACTAGTTAGGAACTTGTTTGACCGGTTTGAACGTGGGAACATGTCCAGAACCGTAGACCCTTAGGGTTGTGATACACTTGTTGTGAAGGGTGAGGAGTACAATGACAGTGTCCTGTGACGGGTGAGATAGGGACGTTACGGATGGCAGGAACATTTTGGTTAAGATAGTTTAGAAGTTATTGCTTTAGTTTAGAATTATTTTTTTGCTTATTTTTGTGTTTCTAGATGCATTGTAAATAGGTATGTGGTTGTTTAATTGTTATACAAACATTTTATCGATATTCATTAATCTGGTAAGTATAGGGTTAGTCTAACACGGAACCATTAAATGACTTTAATAATACTTAGGTCTGGCATTGTATCTTAGGCCGGCATTACATACACCTGTAAGTTAATTCTGTAAGTTTTGAGACGTAACTAGGTATGGGTAAGAGTGAGTGGCAAATATCTGCATCTCTCTCTTGCATATAGCTATGTTTCAAAATTTACAGTTATAACTTACAGGTATAATGCCGGCCTTATAACAATATATTTGATTATATACATTTAAGTCTTTGGAACAGTAGAAAGTATGAGTTACGAAACGATAAATGCTTATCTATGTTTATGTTTTTGACAAGTAATAATCAATCTAAAACTATCCAAGGTTTATTAATGTACGATGCGGAAACCGAAAACAGTAATAATAAATACCATCCAGTATTCGATCAACCATACAAAACTACACAAAGACGAGCTTTCTCCAAACTTGCCAACACTGTGTCCCCTCAATTTTATTCGCATGCAAATAAAGGGTCATTTACTGTCCTTTCTCACGAGGAAGTGGTCAAACCTGTTTTTGGACTCACCCCTTTCGCAACTGACAATGGAAGGACAATGGTGTCTTCGGAGACTTCCTGGTCCTTTGTCCAAACAAGTCTGACCAGTTTGAGGTCATGGGAAACTTCTTCGTTTTGATTTTCGATTGTTTTTGCGGGGTTTTGTTCGTGAATTGGCGCAACAACTCGGCCCTAAGAGACAAGACAAATAACTTACCTACTTACCCCCTTACTAATAAACGTTGAGTAGCGGTGGTATAACTATACAATGTTTTGTCCTTATCTGTCATTGTGACAAATAATATCTTAGTAAAAAAATAAAAAGAATAAAAAAAAAATCTTCGAAAAATCTCACCAATTAACTATGTGCTAAACAATGTGATAAGTGTGATAACTTACTGCTGTAGGTTTTTTCTGTAATTAATTTTCATAAAATGTAAAACTATTCTTAACTCAGAAAATGTCTATAAAAGATTAGGCGTTAACGTTCGCGTTTATTCATAAACCTGTCACCTGTCATTGTGACATTTCTATTCGACAGAAAGGGACGAGGCGTACTTTAACTAAAATAGGTTTATATTGCGCTTATGAATAAAGGGGGAATAAGTCTAGATCTTTTAAAATTTACAAATAAACTTTTTTGTAATTAAGTAAAATATGCCTAAAAATCTTGTATGGTATTACGGTACTTCAAGAACAACGCTGTACTGTACCTACTAAAAGAAAGTAGATCCCTTAGAAGCAAATGAGGTCATTGACTTGTTGCTTTCACTTTAGTTCCGCACCGACCCAATAAATATTAAAGCTACCGGCTCCGACACTATTTACGGAAGTAGGGACCTTGTTTACTGGTAAACAATAACGTTGCGTAGGAAGCGAAAGGGCCCATAATCTAGTTAGGTAAATTACCAACTTTCGCTGCAATGCAAAATGCAATACAGGGTTTTTTGGGTTCCGTATACAAATGGTGTCAACGGGACCCTGGGTAGTGATTCTGTCAAAAGCAAAGGTGAGCGAACGCGTGAGTGATATCCAAGCGGCGAGTTTAAGTAGTCCCGTCAAAGCGAACAAAACACATTTCAGCGCGTGTAATCAATTTGGTAGCATGGCTTCTCGAACGTATAAGGCTGCCTAATTGAGAATGCACGCGCTAATATGTGTGTTGTTCGCTCTGACGGGACTACTTAAACTCGCCGCTTGGACTTCACTCCTGCATTCGCTCACCTTTGCTTATGAGAGAATCACTACCCTGCTACTTAGACAGGTACCACACGGGCGTTGCTGCGTCGTCGCCGCTGCGTTGTTCTCACGGAATAGATAAAACAGTGGAAGTGGCATGAGCTTCGCTTAGTATCAGACGGTTTTGTCGCCAATACTCAAACTATCATAAAAACAACACGCCACCATGGAAAACGTTTTTCGTGCGACTATCGTTTTTACATTCCAAAATAGCACAATAAGTATTGGATTTATTTCCTATTTTAGAAATATCGAAATAAGCGATCGCGGCAAAAGTATGGTAGGTTATGCGGAACTCCGCATAACCGTGCCACACGTTACACGCCCACTTGACACTTGTACTGTATTTTCTGTTCTGTGGTTGTTCTACATACCTATACATTCTTTCCTGACCACGGACATTAAAAGGTCCTTTTAAGGTCCGTGTTCCTGACGTAGAGACTTCATCATGTTCTTATCCTAGTCACTATTTTTAATTAAATTTTGTTGACCTTACCTTTGTAATGATTTTACATGTGTTAGATTTAAAAATTAAATATTTTTATCACTTTATTACCTTAAAATGTAACGTAATTTTAAGTATTATTGTATTGAATAATTGAAAAAATGACCTTCTGCTGGTGTTTCTTGAGGCGCTTCTTCTCCGCAATGATAGTCTTGTCCGAAGCGGTAGTAGAGTCACTCCATACTACCGACGTGTAAAAGAACCCTCATGTGGCCAATTTACTGAATAAATATTTTGAATTTTGAATTTTATAAATTTGAACAACAAGCCACACGATGCGTTAAATTTCGTGCGTCGCTCTATGTCAAAATTACAGCGCTGCGACGACGCAACGCACCCGGCAACGCTTTTGTGGCATCGCTGTAAGCCTTCGCTGTCCGTCAGTCTGTCTGTCAGCGGGCGTATCTCATGAACCGTGACTGTTGAAATTTTCACAGTGTGTAATTCTATTGACGCTATGACAACTAAAAATGGACCCCATACATGAAACGTATTTTTAGCTCAGTCTTAATTGTAAGGTGGTACGGAACCCTTCGACCCTTCGTGTGCGACTCCGGCTCACACTTGGCCGGTTTTTTTTAAAACCGCGTCTTAATTTTGTTTTTGATTGGTGCCCTTAGTATTGCAAATGTATTATAAGTAAGCCCAATGGAACCGTGACCCACCACAGAACTGTGTCACAGTGACGTTATGATTCAAGTCGTAAGGAAAGTCAACCAAATTGTTTTAAAATTCCATTGGGCTGATAGTACGGTCACGGACTTTAATTGATAATACACTATAGAATCTTGTCGCATAAATCCTACGATTAATTCCTATTTATTTTCTACTTATCTCGTCACTTGACGCTGTCATTGTGACAAGGTTCTATGGTGGATCAAAAATTAAAGTCCGTGACGTACCTACATAGCGGGCAGTAGGTAGTCATTTTCCATCAAGAGTCATCGGCCCGTTTGCGTGACTTTGGTAAGTCGAGTCTACTGAGGGCCCTGCCAAGGTCCACTACCTACGCTAACTAGCGTTTCTATTCGTTTCGTTTTTAAACCAATCGCGTCACTGGTAGGTCACGTGACTTTTCGTATCACGTCATCTAGCAGTGACGCGATTGGTTTAAAAACGAAACGAATAGAAACGCTAGTTAGCGTAGTGCACCTTGGCAGGGCCCTCAGCCGATCGTTTGTTGTCGGATGAACCGCTAAACCAATTTCGATGAATAACTGACAATGTTTACACGCTGTCTCTAGCGCTATCGTCCCGCCCAGTCCCGTCACTCAAATCCAGAAATAAACAACTACACATTGCAATATTTACCTAAAATGCTAGAATGGGTGCTGGTTGATCATCCCCACCTTCGCTCTCCGATTTTAACAACATGAAGCTGACTGTTTATAATTACAACGCTCCAGAGGCTCTACTTTGAACTTCGTCTATTGCTATCCCTTTTGCTCTCGACGCGTCACTAATTCCCAAAAAAGTGACGGGGCGATCCGAAGTTCGAATTACTGATTTAAAGTAGAGCCCCAGGACCCGTATTATAGCCGCCTTTATCGCGGTGGATAAAGCATCCGTCACTCTCGCACTTACATACTGGTCAGAAAGTGGCACACGTTTTATCCACGTTTATCCATATTGATAAACACGACCATAAATAGGCCCGCTGGGAAATAAAAAATAATAAGTAAGGGACAAAAAAAGTTACTTTAGTCCGCCTAATACATAATTATGGCTTTAAAAGAGTTGCATTTAAAGCACGAGAAAACAAAATAATATCCATCACTTTCGGATTTTGTTTGATTTACCACTGATCCACAAAATTAAAAGTAACTTGTAGCTTAGCTAAGTATAATATATATAATATAAATAAGTAGCTTAGCTAGAAATATGGTTTTTGCCAAGAGAAAAAGAACTTTCATCAACCAAAATGAATGATTTTTCTTTGTAATTTCGGGTCATCCAGCGACATTGTGGCACAAGTAGTAGATTTTTGCTGGTCATGTTAAGAAGGTTAAGTACATGCATTGTGTATGCATTGTGGTTACTTAGGTGTCCAAGCAACCTATTATATTTTTCTAACAACACTGTCAACTGTAGGTACTCTTGTAATAAATGCTTTATAAAACATTTGATCTCATAACTCACATTTATACGAGTACGTTAACAGGTCAGTGTATTCCAGTGCTCTCACCTTCTTTTTGCATTCTAGACCTATCTATTTTAAAGTTCGGGAAATTTACGGTTGGGTACACTATTTTTCGCGGCATCAATTTGGCTCATGGAATCCTTATCGTTAAAAGTGCTATGGAGGATGTTCAGCTTTCTCTTGGTCATTTTCTTTGCTGGTCGGCCACTGCCAGTTTTGCGAACGGGTAGTCAAGGATGCGAGAGTTTTATAAATAGTATAAACTAGTATCTTTTCTTTACAAAAATGCTTCATTCTGTACTTTTTCCCCAACTTTAAGTTAGATTTATAAAAATGTACTATACGCTTTCTTAGAGTTAACTATTTCGAGGCCATTTTTAACAAATATAGGTACCTAAAGTGCGTTAAGAAAAAACAAATGAAGTGCAACATTCAGAAAAGTGGTAGCAACAACTCCCTAAACAACTTTTTTTCCTAATGTGAATAAAAAAAAATTAAGAGCTGCGGCCCGTTTCACGAAGGTACAAGTTACAAATTACAAACGGAACTCTCTTTCTAGCAAAAAGAGTTACAAAGAGACTTCCGCTTGTAATATGTAACTTGTAGCTTCGTGAAACGAGCCTCTGGACGAATTTATTCTCATTTTTTTGTTATCACCCGTTACCTAGTCCCAAACTAAACTCTAAGCTTGGACTAGTGTACCTACTAGGGCAACGATAAACATACTTACCTATATAAATAGTACGGGCAAATTAGATGAAATTTCACTAAAGTGTAGAAATAATTGTAAAAACTGATAAAAACATTTCTGATTGCTTTGTATGGGTTCAAAATCGAACTTTATATATCCCTTAATAAATTCGCCCCCCGGAAAGGGGTGCAATTGGTTGAAAACCATGCAATACTCATAACTAACCAGGAGAAAAAGGTGTACTCGGTGCAATTTGGCATACGTTTTAATCCATCTCAATCTACATTTGCACGTATTATTTCATTTAATTCAACCTACGGAACATATAAGTAAAAACTTACTTTCGGCCATTGCGGCTCTGGGTAAAATATAGAACGCGGTGCAAATTGAAGAAATGATTAGAAAAAATATTGAAATACAATACCTAATTTGCACCGGGGTGCAACCCCCGGAAAGTAGTTATCCACGTTTAACGGAATTTGTAGATCGGAGGAAATTTTGAAAAAAATAAAAATTTACTTTAAATTCGCACTCCATAAAAAATTGGCATTCTTATCGGGATCATGCAGTTTTCTGTATGTTTGTAAATTACTTATTACCATTCGTTCGCTGCGATTACATTTGACAAACTTCCCGTTATTTTTTCCTTTTTTTTATAAAACAAGTGCGAATGTTGTATATTTAGAATAAGTGCCATGTTTAAATTTTTTCACTTCTCATGCTCTTAAAATGTTACTTTAGTCTCTGCACATCGGGACTAAAGTTCCTTTTTAATCTCTAGGGATTAAAGTAAAATTGTTTTAATTTACTTTGGAATCCCCATTTACATCCAATCACGGTGTTTGTGAATGGAGGATTTATTGCTATTTTCAGTCTTTTTGTATAGACCACAGAATAAAGAGTAAAGGCAAAGAAGCCGTGCAATAAGATGAACGTTGCACCAGCTACTTGTCTCTACTTTATAGATTACATTTTGATAAGAGAAAAAGAAACAAAAACTAGGTGTCTTTTCTTCTTTAATCTGTCATGATCAGAAGGTGAAGAAACGTCAAATCAACGACCGGTCTTCTTTGGCGTTACTTTCTTCCACACTGGTGCTTAAAGGTCCAAATCACGCCTTGTGACGATCTCTTTCCAACTCACTATGAAAACCATAAGTAAAAGGAAGTCAACCATAATGTATTTTCTGCCTATTTAGTACGGTTTCTATGCCTTTAGTTTTTATTCTGTGGTATAGACAATTTTTAGCGCGTGGAAATAACATCAAAATGACAACTGTGAAAAAATACAAATAAAAATGATTTAATTTCGTGAAACACGATTAATGATTACGAATATGAATATATTTAATTATATTAAGGATGAATTCATTTAATTATGCTTGGTCCAATTAGTTTTAAAATAGTTTTCAAGTTTGAACCTGTTGGCTAAATATGCAAGCATTTAAAGCGGCAATTAACAAAAAAATAATAAAAGAAAAGAAAAAAACCGCGGAACAAATTTGTAAGAAACTTTCTTATAATCAATATTGTAAATGTGTATAGAACTTCGTCAGTGCTGGATTGAGCAAGCCCGTCGGGGTCCGTAGCAAATTCTATAAAGAGACCCCTGGGTTTGTTTTAGGTTACAGGTTGTGGCGGTCTTTTTTCCGCAACTGAGCGACTTAGATATGCACCTATTTTGCGTGGGTCTTTGTTTTAGGTTATTCTGGTGGAGAATATCGACTGGATGCATATGCGTAGGTACACGCATACGCATACTGATGTAAGTACTAGCATTTTAGAGGTTAGATGTGGATGCGCGGGGCCCGTAGCATTTGCTACTCTTGCTAGGTACGTGGCTAATCCGGCACTGAACGTTGTTATTTTTCCTCGCATTCAAAGTGAAAAGTAGAGTGTTTAACGCGAGACTAAACAACCATAATGACACTCGAACTATAGCCACTCTCGCTCGCTGGCTCGCTCGCGTGGCTAAACATCTCGTGTCATTATGGCTTGTTTTAGTCCCTTGTTAAACAATCTACTATTACGACTACCTTAATTTGCCCCGAAGTACAATCTATAAAATAATGACAAATTCATGTTCCCTAATTCGCACCGGGACCGGGTGCAAAAAAACTGGGCGTTTATAATGCTTTAAGAAGCTTAATGTAAGTTTGCACCAACCGACCGAATTATCCTCGAGGCGCAATGTAAGAAAAACAAATAACTTAAGTTTCATACATCGGACACCTTTTTAATTAAGATACGTTATGTACGGTCAGCGTCATAAATATATATACGTTAACAAGGTTTCAGAAATATATATACACCCTTATTCCCTCGCAGCAGAGTCGTCTTTACATATTTTTGAAAGTTTTACTGTGTCTATTATTTGATGCTGACTGTACCAAAGGGGTCTTTACACGTGGCTAAACTTGCGCTAGGTAAATAGTTTTTATCATACTCCGAAGTTACGGCACTTTAAAGTTTATACCTAACATTTAAAGGCCTTCCGTACATTAAATAGAAACGGTGCAAACCGGGGGAAACCATCTAGTTAAGCTCTCTAACGATTCCAAAAAATGCACGACTACACGAATTAATTCCATACTTTTTTCTAATTCGACTGCACAAAAGAGAAAAAAGAGAAAATAAAAAATGATAAAAAGGAACCGAACCCAGGACCAAGTTATAGATAATATTGTACTTAATTAAGACTACGCCGAGCGCACAGTGGCGCCCTCATCACTATTATTGTGTTTTCTAATAAAATAAAGTATTTTCTTGAAATCGGACGATGCTTTTTTGTAGAGCAAGTAAAAACACAATTTATGGGATACGTAACAAACTTTGATAACAACTATGATAACAATTACCGTATGAGTAGTCAGCTTAACGGGAAAAGGTGGCCACTTTTTTCCGTTAAGTTGATAACTCAAAGGTCAATTGTTATTAAACTATGTGATATGTCCTATAAGTTGTGTTTTCATTTGTAGTACAAAAATGCACCGTCCGATTTCAAGAAAATACTTTATTTTATTAGAAAACACAATAATAGTGATGAGGGCGCCACTGTGCGCTCGGCGTAGTCTTAATATAATAAAAACCGGAAAACAAAAAAATGCTTTTTTTTTACTTATCTTTTTGGGTCAACGGGTTCACAAATAAAAGCAACGCCTTTATACAATCAAACGACGCTATCGTACATAGGAACGCATCAAATAGGGCGGGGAAATGCAAACCCTTTCGCTACCTGTGTACCCTTCTTTCGAGTACAATGGAATATGCAAAGTACGACATGACTTTACAGACCATCTTTATTTTGATGTCAGTCCAGCACAGGTCTTTCTAGAGAGTACTTCTAATATATTACAATTTTAGTCGTAGGAAAAAGTGATTAGTATAAAATTAGGAATAGTGAAATAAGTAATTTGTTCCTGGTGATGTTTATTTAATAAATAAAAGCAAATTAGATACAATAATTTAAGAAAAGGTAAGTGATTATAATTTTATTATTTAAATACAGGATTAATTATTTTTGTTCGACTTATTATGATTGCAAACATTTTTATAACGATACCATTATCACATTATTATGTTATTAACTTTAATTTGCCTAAAATGACTCTTGAAATCTACGCTATCAATAGATGGTTAACTAGCGTACTTATAATGTTAAAAAATAACTTAAGTAAATAAATAATAAAAAAGGAGTATGCGATTAAATAGTTATGTTTGATGCTTGCTTGGTTACAATATTTTTGTATTTTCTAAGTGTTTTACATTTTTTTTGTGTTTTTGTTTATGTTTATTCGGGCTCGTTCATTCTGAGACGAGCGAAGTCCTCGAACACGATGTTATCTTCCTCCTCGTTGGTGTAAAGAGAGTTCTCGTAGCGGTGTCTCTCGATGCTCTGCATTTTCTTCATCGCGTTAAAACGTTGGCGTTCAACAGTGCCTGGGAATTTGAATATAGCAATTAAGTATGAATTGTATGAAATCTTTAGGAAGATTCTAGTTTTGCACAAAAATCAAGAGTTTACATGTTTCTTGACATAGTAAATATACGTACTGCCGAATAATCTTAAAAGTTCGCCTTAAACGAAATCTCAACCGTTCGCTCGGGCTTGCGTGCGTATCATAATAATATCCTACCAAATCATGCGGCAGACCTATTTTGTTAATAAATTATGCGTAATTACCTTCAGCCGGGTGCAACAGTTTGAAAGGCACGTCGGTAACCAGCTCGCCACCAAGCGTTCCGCAGTTCAGCTTCACGCGCACAGAATACGAGACCACGATACCGATGGCATCAGCTGGGCATTTGCCGTCAGCAACCAGGGTCGAGCTTGCCAAGTTAACATCATCCTCCTTCAGATGCCCGTCCAGAGCCACCCCTGATAATAGAAAATAAATGATTTCATTCTATTAAAGTTTCAAATGCATAATCTAATTACAAGAAACAGATTAGATTATGTTTCCTGAAAATATATTTTCAATTAAGTTGAAACTAACCGCGGATATCCTTGTTAGTGCGCGCCAAAGGCACCAAATAGAAAGTTTTGGAGAGACTGGCTCCAGGGGTGATAGGGCATCCCTCACGGCTCTCCAAAGAAGCAACATGGCGGCTGAACTGAGAGTTGATCATCGTTATCTCAACATGCTGGACAACCATGCAGCGGATGTTGCGAACTGACTTCCGGGAGTTGTTCGATACAATCACGTTCGCAGCCAGCTTCTCGCCGTGGTAGTAGATCTCTCGGTCCAGAGTCACTTCCAGATTGATCTTTCCATTGCTGAAAGTAAAGCCCTTGCTCACAAGAGAGCTGGGTAGACGACGCCCACGGGTAGCTGGAGCATGTTGAAGCTTTAAAGAAAACGACCTTATTAGTAAATGTTTATGCTAATCCAAGATCTACCAAGTTAGAATTACAGGGCTGATTATTGTATTGTAACCTTACCTTCTTAATAGCAAGAGTTACTGAGCTTCGCTTATGGCTCTTCTGGTCTTCATTTTCGGCGACGTAAGTTCTGACACAGTAGTCCACACCCATCGGCTTGCCTTGATCTTCTTCAGAAGGTTGCAGAGTTATCTAAACATAGATTGTTATTGTATAACGTTTGTAATAAGTAATTTAAGAGTTGGGATTATTTTACTAAACATTAATTTACCGAGCTAGGGGCCATTTCAGGGAAGTTGAAAGTGAAAGGGTAAGCGTTAGGTCCCAATTTCTTGAGCAGTTTTTCCTGGACGGGTGTCAGTTCCATCTTCGCGTTGACCATAGGCACTACTTGTTCCTGCCCGATCACCATTTCCTTGGAAAACTTCACTCCCATTACTTCATCTTCCTCCCTACCGTAGCGGTAGGTAGTCACGAGCTAAAGGACAAATATACACGTTAAATCCTTTCATATTTGATTTCACTGCACTATTAACGCACATATTCACTGCACTTTTGTACCTGACTGTAGATTTTTCTTCCTTTCAGGTAGTCATTATCAACAACCACCACTCCGTCGACGGGATCGCAGTAATCCATATGATCAATGAAGTCCCGTTTACCCAGGTAAACCGTGACTTTTCCATTTGGGGTAGTTTTCTTAAACACTTTCACAGCGACAACCATTTTTAAAAATATATGAGTTTTGATGTAACGGACAAGGGTAGAATGAGAGACTTTCTCCTTATGGAGTCGAAACTGTTTATTCTGTAAGGAGTTTACCAGAAATGATTTATGGCAGCAATTTCTTCATTTATATAGGAACATGTGAGGTTTCTTACAGAAAAGAACAACATTCTAATAGGATTTGTATTGTAGGCGTACAAATAGGATTAAAATCTTATGACGCATACTCGCAAAGGTATCGATTGGATGTCACACCACTATTGAGTACCTGTTTCGTCAAATGAGCAAAATGTCGTAGCAGCCGCAAACGTCACACTTGACGTTTTGTTTTGACAAAGACCGAAACTAGGTTAGGCTAGTAATATTGGATTTGCTTTTGCTTTGATGGTTTTTTATGGTGTTTATGCAGCTAAACAATGAAGTTATCCTATAAGTATCTTGCAAGGATAACGAGATTGTAGTCTGATAACCTAACGTAGCGAAATATGTAACGATGTGAGTAATCTTAAATTAATCTTAAACTGCTGCAGTAAAATAAAAACACAGGTTTATTTAATTTTTATTTTTGATTTAGCTACACCATCAGTATGCCCACGTTTCTGACGCCGGGCCGGCACGGCTATAGCGTCCGTTTCTCCCGGACGCGGCCGGACGCCTTGGCGGTCGCAACCAGTCAATACTACGGGTTAGCTGGCGGTGGAACCCTGTTCTTCCTGGAGCTAGCCCCCGACGGAGCTACGATAGTAGAGTTACAGAAGCTAGAATGGAGCGACGGATTGTTCGACCTGGTAATTATCAATTATAAATATCCCTACAACTAGGGTTACCATTACCATACGTCCGGATTAGTCTCGTCATGTCTGGACTTTTTAGACTCTAGGCTGGACTTTGTCCGGCTCTTTAATTTGTCTGGTTTTTTTTAATTAGATGGAATAGGAGTAATAAAAATACACATTAAGTAGTAGAGTAATGTTTCCAATTTGTGATTAAAATGTCCGGACTTTTATCGAAATGTCAGGCTTTTTGTCCGGACTTTTCAAATTCCTAAATGGTAACCCTTCCTATAACTCATGTTTACAACTATAATCAGTTAATTTAGAATAATCCTTGTGACAGCTGTGTTTTGTGATTTCAAACACTCGCTAGCAAAGCATACAAAATCAAATTCTAATTAATTTATCTTATCAGCAAAGGGGAATCATCATTTAAGTTCATGGTCATTGTTGCTGGGTTTGTATCAAAGTAGTATTTGTAAAAAGTCAAAGAAACAAGTGTGAGATATGTTTATAACATCTCTTACAAGAATCATCCTAGATTGATCCACTTATACTCAAGGACTCAATTATTAAAAGCTGCACAGTGGTTTTATCTCATGAAAGAGTGTGGGCCATACTTGTAGTAAGCCTACACACACACACACTATGGCAACACTTAGCAGAGAAAGCTAAGCACACCGAGATAATGTCCACGTGCATCTACTCACACAAGTATGGCCCACCAGCTTTTGAGACAAAACAACTGTATCTTATAATATGTTTTGGACATAAGTAAGAAATAAAATTTAATAACTGCAATTAATGTAACTAGGGCATTCTAATTGGATTTATTCTAATAAGCTAAATGGCTCACCCAGTTACATATGAATTAGTATGAAATATTTTCAAGGATTTTTATTGGGATTTTTATGTAGAGAATACTTCAATGTGATATGACAACTCATACTTTATAAGGAAGTGTTTTGCTTAAATTCTTATTTAAAAAAATGTTCAATCTCTTTTCCTCATCAATTTTGACCTCTAGATGCTAACAAGTTTTTTAATACTTTGGAAAAAGTACTTTACCTTTAATTTTGCAAAACTTTAACATCAAATGAATTATTTAATAAAGGCACAAGTAGTATAAACATGGCACAAGTAGTATAAGCAGCTTTGGGATGAGGTTGATTTCAACAGCCTATTCATGCTTAACTGTCTGTTCTCTTATAAGGCCATCAAGCTGAAGGAGTGTTTACTTTATGATATACCTAATATTGACCTCCATTTTGCAACTAACTTTGAGTCTGACCTCTAAGAATCTGCATTAATTTGTAGGCTTCGTAAAAATACTAGTTTCTTAGTTTTAATGCATCATTAGTCGAAATTATTATAAGAACTCGATGGCATGGTTTGCCTAGTTGGTACCAAACCATACCAAAACCAAAATGATCAAATGAGCTGTATGGGGTCTGAAATGAAAAATATTTGTGTGATAAGCACAAGTATTTGTTGCTGAGTCTTGGATGTATTCTATCTACGTAAGAATGTATTTATTTATAAAAGTAAGCAAATGGTAATTTAGACCTACAATACATCAAAACAAAATTAAATACAACAAATAATAAGCATTTGTTTAAATAAGTAACTTAATTTTCCAAATTTATGCTGATAGCTTCAGTCACCTTGAACATTCAACGTCTGGTTTTCACATGAGCGGAGTATTCAAATATCACGGGTCATGTGCTGAAGCCCTACGAGTGTGTTACATGCGAACTTGCCCGCATCACCGTTAATAGACTTATGTTAGTTGGATCTATGTATTTATAGATAGACAATTGACTTAAGACCTACGTGTTTATATAGAACTGAGAAATGAATGCCAATGTTTTCTTACGTAAGTATTATGGTCTTTTCTTTGACTAATGTTGCAATGTCTTTATGTTTTTTGAATGTGTTCTCTACAATTTGTCAGGTAACTTCTGCAGATCATTGAAAATGAACACTATAATAGTAATACCAAGTTTGCCTTCGCACATATTTTTTGTATCTGTCTATTGGAACATATTTTTTTGTTTGTACATTAAAGTATTTTAGGTACATAATAATGTATCCTGCGGGATACAATGTATGAAAGTGTGGTTACATAAAGTCTGTTCCTATCCGGACTGCCAATGACAATAACAAGTGTATACCTGACTGTAATTGTCTTTAGATAGAGGATGAAATAGCGATGAGAATAATGTTAAGTCTAATTAGTTTATTAAAAAGGTTGAATATATATTCATCATCATCCATCATCGTATTATTATGCTGGGTGCGACAGAGAAGAAAACCTAGCTTATCAATCAAATCTATCAAAACTTTTTCTACATTTTCATGTCAAATATATTTCGAAAAATGAAATGTATGTGTCAAGCACCAGTCAGTGTCGTCATCGTCTCTTACCAAAAGCACTATTCATCAAAAAATACAAGGTTAAATAGAGATTACTACCTCAAAATAAACATGAAGACAATGATTAAGTGTATAAATAAATAATATGACTATGATCAACCTTCAAAAGTACACGAATATGGAGTTATAATGGTAAATTGATTTGTATACAAGAGTGATGGAACGAATAGGAACAGACTTTACAGTGAAATTTATTCAAACTGTATTCTAAGATTAAGGATAAATTTATTAAGAAAAAATACACGGTTCACAAAAAAGGTACATTGTGGACCCCAGACTAGTTATGTTCATACTTGTAATGTTAAACTCCTGATCATTATTTGATATGGCTACAAGTTTCAAATTAAAAAATTGCTGAAACATGACATATAACATGACATACAACTCTTGGTTCTGTGATGCACATACTTCTTAGAATTCTTATGTAGGTGGCTTATAATGCTATGTCAATGTGAAAGTATTTTGTCGAGATTAGACTGTATAACCCCTTTTTACCCGACTGCTGAAGAAGGAGGGTAATATGTTTATTAGCCTATATATGTATGTTTGTTCCTTTGTGGCACTCTAGAAACTAAACGCGTGGACCGATTATGATGATTCTTATGTCAATCGATTTGTTATAATCTTGTGAGCGTCACTAAAGATATGACAATAATAAAAAATCAATATGGCGGCAACCAGACGTCGTACCTATTGTAAAAAAGAAAAAGAAAAAAAGGCGACTAATTATGACAAGTGGGGTATCGTTGAATAGGTATTTTAAAATCATCTTCAGGTTTCTTTCATCATTTTTCATTTTGAATGATCATTTAGGATTTATAACGATTTAAAGTTGGTTAGCAACATTCGGGTTTTTAATAGTTTGCTTTTGGATATTGTGTTCATTGATTTGTATTATACTTAATTTATATTTTTTTTAAAGTACCTATATTTATTAAACATAAGTAATTAATTATTTATCATCATGTGTTTTTTTTTTTGTCTGTCTAGCTAGAATTAAACTAAGGTGAATAAAGGTTCTAAATGGTAACACTGCATAGGTTTTTGAAAATTATGTTCGGTTGTCAATTTGATGTGGTTTTTGATTAATGTGGATCTTCATTATAAATGTATACTTATCACCATCTTTCAGACCTGGTCAGGAGTGACAGACGGTGCAGCAGCCTGTGGTGCGGGGGACGGAGCAGTCATAGTGTTCAGGGTAGGCTGTGCTGCCCCCCTGCGAGTGTTGAGGGCACACACCAGCGAAGTGTGCTCCGTAGACTGGCCAAGAGCTCATCTACTCAGCGCTAGCTGGGATACTACAGTTAAACTGGTGAGTGAAATTGTTGGATAACTTTTTAAACAGAGCCGGAGGGCAGGTCTTGATGGAACTTGTAAAGAAAGTTAATGCTGACATTTGAATTATTTTATGCTTGTTCCAAATATTCTATCCAGAGATAGATTTGGTTCCTTCAGATTATAATTTAACATGTAGAAACATACAAAATGTGTAAAATTTCAACATCAAGTAACAAAATCTAAAGGAGACGGACGGAAGGACGTGGCCCAAAGTGGTCAAAGACAGGGAGGAGTGGAGAAGACTGGGGGAGGCCTTTGCCAAAAGGCACACAGAAATAAAAATAACATGTGGTTACTGCAGTTTTAAGAATTTTTGTATATTTTTCTGAATAAGAGGCTATAAATAAATAAATAAATAACAAAATCTAACCATGATTAGAATATTGGACTCAACCATACAAGTTGTGCATTGGATTAATCATTCTTGTTTAAAATGGTTATTCGGGTGAGTATACAGGCGTTTCAACCGCCGTCAGTCCGCTGTCTTAAATATTGAAAGAATGAGCTACACCAAGCAGCTAACATTCACACAGAGCTTTACTGTTATCGTAATACTTGCCACAATTGATCGAATTTTAAATATATTATCGCCTATTTCTTAAATATTTAGGACAGCGGACTGACGGCCCATTCCTGTTTATAATTGTACAAATGTGTTAATTTACAAAGAATTTTCATAAGATAGATCAAACGTTAACTAACTGGAATTTTGTTTTTAATGAAACTTATGAAACTAACGGTGTCACCATGAGTCAGTTAATGACGATTAAGTCGTGATTATTTGAAAAAGGAACAAGTTTATAGTCTCCAAAATCTCTCTGAGTACAGCGGAGCCATCATAATTCTAATGTAGTTTTTTATAACCATTATAGTGGGACCCGGAATCTGAAGCGTGTCTCAGCACATTCGCGGGTCACTCTCAACTGGTGTACACGGCTGCCTTCTCCCCTCATTCCCCAGCTACCTTCGCATCAGTGTCCGGAGACGGGCATCTGAAGCTGTGGTCGTGCACGGAACCTTCCAGGCCTGCGGCGGTGGTTAAGGCACATGATGCTGAGGTAACTTGTTTTTTTTGACGTGGTTATTATTGAGGAAAAAAGGCACGGGTTGTTTAAAATTCAGATTCAGATTATTTAGCGTTCAATGTAATGTAACAAAATAAATATAAAGTCCAATGTTGGCAATGAAACAGCATAAATGTATTGTTCGATTATAAGGGAGTAGCTTAGGGAGCGCATTTTTTGTTCATAATCATTTTGTTTTCATAAAATTGTTATTCATACTTTTTATTATCACTGGAACCGTAAACTTTTCTGAAGTTTTTAAATATTCAACAGCTGGGTTAGGTTAGGTTGATTTATAAAAATCCTGAAAAGTAACAGTTACTGAAAAAAATGTGTTATGAATTCTGATGATTATGACTTAAAACACTTTATGAGTAAAAATTATTATGAGAGTCGATATGGACCCAGTAGCTTACCGCTACTCGCAGAAAAAAGTACCCTATGCCATATTATTTCTCGGGGTTCAAGATATCTCCATACCAAATTTCATTAAAATTGGTTCAGCAGTTTAGGCCTGAAAGCGTAACAAATGGACAGACTTATACTTTAAAAGTAAGACCTCTATCGTTAACCCCTGGAGCGTCGGCGATTATACACTTCCATACATTTAGTATGAAACGCGAGGTAATGACGCCATTGTCATCGAAACGCCGGAGCGGTTAAGTCACCTAATATTATTTTTAATCTTTACATAGTACCTATAAATCAAGAGTCGCTCCCGCTGTCTGTTCGCTTAGATCTTCCACTCAACCGATTTTAATGCGGTTTTCATCAATAGATAGAGTGATTCAAAAGGAAGGTTTTTATATTATAATAAGTTCTGGATTATGTACGGGTGTTACAGAAAACTCGCATAAGCCGAAGCGAAGCGAGGGCGGGTCGCTAGTTTATAACATTGTGTCTGACAGCTTAAAGTGTCTAATACTGGTGTCATCACCCTTTAAAAGTATGATATATTAATTTCCAGGTACTGTCGTGCGACTGGAGCCGGATAGAGACGCACGCGCTGGCCACGGCGGGCTCCGACGGGCTGGTGCGCGGCTGGGACCTGCGCAGGCTCACCTCGCCCATGTTTACCCTCAAAGGTAAACTTACCTTTACTTTGAAACTAAAATGTTGATGTCAATACAGCCGTATTTTAATGAAAATAATTTGATGTCATCTTTCTTATTATAAAACCATTTTAATTTACGGTCGTTTTCACTAAAATGTGTACCCCAATTAATTAAGGGAACTTTAACTTTACCAGTTTTGTAACGAAAATTATCCATACATTTACGGCCGCAATATATGGCTAATTTTCGTCCCAAAACTGACAAAGATAAAGTTCCTTAATTTTAGTCCTTAATTAGAGTACACGTTTTAGTGAAAACGAAAATTAAACCGCAATATATGGCTAATTTTCGTCACAAAACGGACAAAGTTAAAGTTCTTAATTTTAGTCATTAATTGAGTCGCTTGACTTCAAACTTGGATATGTGTAAAAAGACGCAAATTCCGTTGTCCTTTGGCATGGAATTATCCGATTTTGTAGTTTAGCGACTCAAGTACACTAGCAATAAAAAATGCAGAAGTTCACTGCTGTCTTATTCTAACTTTAAAGTTAAAAAAACCCAGCAAAATTGTGCTTCTTGCACTAGAACTAAAGTTGATACATAATCGATTTATTTATTCATTGTTTGTAGGATGTGAATGTGCAGTGAGAAGAGTGCAGTTTTCGCCGCACGCGCCGTCAGTCATAGCGGCTGTTTCATACGACTTTACTACAAGGTATGACAAACATTATTAGGGTTTCGTACCCGAAGGGTGTCAAAAGGGACCTTTTTACTAAGCTTACGATGTCCGTCTGTCAGTCCTAACTTTAAATTGTACTTTTATACCGTAACATATAGCGGATTGTTTTTTTTTGTTCATTTCCAATTTTTTTTTAAATGAAGTTAAAAAATACAGGATTCCCCATGCAAGATACGTATTTTTGCAAGGTATTTTTTTTGATGTATCGTAAAAACGGCAAAAGAAACAAGCCTCCATTTGGGTATGATGAATAAGCAAAATTATATATAACAACGCTAGCAGTTTAGTCAGTCAACTTTGCCACGGTGACGTCTCCTGGGTCATTCTTTAAAACTATGATTTCAAAGGATAAATATCAACTAAAAATCATTTTTATTGGCATTTACAAACCCATTCCTTTATCGGTTTTCTTCTAAGTGTGCTAGAAATATATACTATAACATTTTTTCTAAGAAACTATCACTGTTGTCTTCTGGCTTACGGGACGGAATAACAACAACAATAAGTTGATCCACCCAGTTTGTTTTTTTGGCGAATTCAAATCGAATTATTTGGTGTGACATGAGGGACCCTTGTTATTTATTTATTTATTTACTAGCTGACCCGGCGAACTTTGTTCCGCCTTAATGGCAATAAATAAGCAGATTGATTTTTTTTTATTAACGCTGTCGAACGGGATAAAAAGTATCTTATGTCCGTCTCCTGGCTCTAAGCTACCTCCCTACCAATTTTCAGCCAAATCTGTTCTGCCGTTCTTGCGTTATAAGTGGTGTAACTAACACGACTTTCTTTTATATATACAGATTTATTTATTTATTTTTGGGTTAACAAACAGTGATCACAATCAAAACTTATCACTAGATTAGGTAATAGTTATTTATGTAACTGGTACATAATGATGCTTCTTAAGGTACGAGCGCCGAGGTTAGAGCGCGAGCTTGCGAGCGCTCTAATTATAGGCACGAGTACCTTAAGAGCTAATTATGTACCGTTGCATACATAACTTTTTCTACAAGCTTATAATGATAATAATGACAAAAATATACAATCGCTAACTTTTCTCATATACTTCACTCGATTTTTCTGCTAACAAATTACTTGTTAGAAAAGTCATTTTCATTATTCCGATTGGCGTTAACAGTTTGTAAATTTTATTGCTAAATGTTTACAAATTTCATGCAGTTTTTAATAGTTGGGTACTAAAACAGTTCTGACAATTTATCATAAAAGTTGGAATGCCAAACAACGCCATTTTGTTGATACCCATATTGAACGTAACTCTATTTTTAGTAACTTAATAAAAATGTAATTCTAAACAAATATTTAGTCTCAAAATTATTTTTATTTTTAATATACGTAATTTTAATTGGTGTTAAAATGTTTTGAACGGTTTTTATACAAATTATTAGGATGTCAAGTGTTAACTAAACGCAAAGACTGATATCCGGAATGACCGTTACCATGGTAAATAACAATGCTATAATAAATTATAGAACTGTTATTACTATGGCAACGCTCATTATACAATTGTTTTTACTCTTCGGTTACGCTATAGGTGGTATTCTGACACCATTAACGATATCAATATTAGCGGTTTATAGTACGCGAGTAGAAAAAGAGTATTAAGTTATTGTGCCACCAACACCGTTAACCACAGATTACTTAGAGAAATAAATAACGTTGAGTAGTGTCGGTGTGAGCAAATTCACATGTTTCTTACAAATTTATTTCTGTTTCCCCAGGATCTGGGACCTGAAGCGCGGCTGCGAGCCGCTGGAGACGATCCGGCACCACTCGGAGTTCACGTACGGGCTCGACTGGAACTCGCTCCGCCCGCACCAGCTCGCCGACTGCGGCTGGGACTCCCTGGTGCATGTGTTCACGCCGCGCTCGCTCGCGTGAGGTTAGTACCATCTTATTTTATACTGTTACGTACGTGGGGGTAGGTAACTGATAGAAATGCACAAATACACCGATAATCAAAAGTAGACTTTAATAACGCACTCACTTAAACCGTTACAAACAACTATCTCACAATAAATTCGAATACTCAGATGATCGCTCGGGTCGCTCTTGTTCGCACTGTTCGCTTTCCAATTAAAGACTGACTAGGTACTTGCAATCGGTCCGCCTTTATAGTTCCCGTCTCCGATCATTCTAGAATGCGTTCTGGAATGATCGATGTACTTTGCCCCGCCAGGGTCATTCGAGACTATTCGTTGCGCCTTTCTACCTTGTATTGTTCGCGATGTCCTTGACCTTGACTCACGGGTCTGGAATATGCTGCGTATTGCCGTCTCATTTTTAATCGTGTTGTCTCTTTCTCATGCTTCTCGAAGGTTCTCAGTATCGCTGTCTCTTTCTAATCATGCTATCTCTTTCACAAGCTTCTAAAGCATCGAAATTCACGATTGAAGATGAGACGCCTTATCCCATCGGCGTAACAATACTATAGTCTGTACTTTTAGGTATTTAAAAAAATGTAAACAATCCAAACCACGTGGCATTGTTGAACAGCCAATCAAAACCGTTTAATCGAACTTTGACGTATCAGTGCTCTACTTCTATTGGCTGACGAACTATACGTGGGTTTTTTGTTTGCATTTTTTTAAATACCTAAAAGTACAGACTATAGGTTGCCCACGACTTGGACGCGTAGAATTAGATCCCGCTACTCCCCTATTTCTTCCCGTTGGAGGTCGAGTTTTGGAAAATTCTTTCTTAGAGCGCTTTCACATATAGGCGTTTTTGTCGCACGACTGAAGCACAGCGAATCCCTTCACATTACAGCGGCTATAGCGCGGCTTTCGCGACGGAATCGCTAGCGACAGTCGCGCTTTTGCCGCGCAAACGGCGCGCAGCAGCTGCGCTACTTAAATATGTATGGATAAGAGTCGGGATACTGCAACGCGACTTAGAAGCGCTACAAGCACGCGACAATAACGCCTATTATGTGAAAGCGGTCTTAGTGCACCCCTAGACCTCATAAGGAACCTACGTGCTAAATTTGGAAACCCAGCGATTTGGGCTGTGCGTTGATACGTCGGTCAGTTTCTTCTTTTACATATTTCATATTTCAGACTTCGTCCGTGTAAATTTTGGTAATAATCCCTTGGCAACTTTTAAATTTTCCGGAATTAAAAGTAGCTTATGTGTTACTAATTAATAAGCTATCTCCATTTCAAATTTGAGCCAGCTCCGTCCAGCCGTTGCAGCGTGAAGGAGACACACACACAAACTTACGCATTTATAATATTAGTGGGATTTCAGACTTCGTCCGCGTAGATTTTGGTAATAATCCCTTGACAACTTTTAATTTTTCCGGGATGAAAGCCTATGTGTTAATCCAGGGTATGAGCTATCTCGATTCCTTTCCACTCATTCCAGAAATACCAGAATGTTACAATAGCAGATTCTCAATATACCGGAATTCCATAACTGAACATTATTTGGGTATTGTTTATTATCTTCACCCAATATTTCGAATCTGGTTCTTTGATAACCTGGTAGAAAGAGTAGTTTGGTATTTTGAAATTCTAGTATTTTGAGAATTTGAGAAGAACAAACTAACACACTCAAAAACTTTCGCATTTATAATATTAAAGTAGGATAGTAGGAATTAGGATCATATCGTATTTTTTAACAGGCTTTTTTCTTCTAAAGCTTTCATCCCTTGTTTACAAGGTGTATTTCGCAAATGTACAGTATGGATATCTATACTATTATTTAAAACAATGTAATTTTCTTTTTCCACAGGATCTCAACAATGAACTGTTAAGTGCTGAAAGTGATATCGACTCTTATTCTTATATGGACATGGGTTATGTTCGTTTGTGGCAGCGCGTCGGTTGTGGCGTTTTGGATCAAACAGGGAAATGTTAAGATTTTGGTATGTCATCGATAAAGTATGTCAAGTGTATCTTTAGCCTGCTTCTCATACGTTCGCTCTAAGCCAATAGAGATACAGCTATCCATTAGAGTAAGATAGACATATTATGGGTGATTCTTCGCCGTTTTAACCGCTGTCATTATTGTCTTCGCATATCATACCAGTATTTCTTTTTGTCTATTTAAGAATTAATTTCTTTATATAAATATTTATATCGTCATCTAGTACCAATAGCCTCGTGCCTACAAGGGGAAAACTACTTTTTGAAGAATTTTGGAAATTAAGGATGACAGTGCGTAGGGCTTACTTTGCTTTGTTTCTTATGTCCTTTCCAAAGCAAGGATGTAGGCACGAGGATAGTACGGGAGCCTGGAGCTTAGTTTGGAACTAGGTCAATTGGTGTGAGATGGTCCCGTTTTTTTTTTAATAATCAACTTTCTTGTTCCTTCAAATGGAATGGAAACTACAACCGATCCTGTTTTTTTTTAAATTAAAAATTGCTGGTAATTATTGTTTCTTAAATAAATTGAAGACAACAATGTCGGCGGTTGAAACGCTCAAATATTCTTCAGTATCTTCGCGGCCAAATATGCTAGCGGAATGTGGATTCATTTTAAATAATCAATGTTGACTTCTAATGTTACGCATCCAATCAATGCCAAAATAGATTGTAATTGAACCAAAAAACATCAGATTTTTGGGTAACTACATCGGTGGTCACCTATAAAAGACAGGCATGGTATTATACGTCGATGATCGAGGCTCTGAGGTTTAGCTTCCACCAACAACATCTATGAGTCCACGGGAGGTAGCACACGGCTACTTTTTGTAGCGATGCAGTGGGTTTACCGCTATACAGGGTGGAAAAAACAAACGCTACATGATTCAGATTCAGATATTTATTGGTAAAAAAACACATTTTTATAAGTCATTTTTTCATAGGTACATCATTTAAGTCTATACTAGGTTTATGGCCGGCAACTACCTTAAATATTGGAAATAGCAAATTCTACGCAAAGGAGACTTAACATAAATTTATTTATACTAATTTCATTTGCCATAATGGTCACTGGCTATAATCTTCATTTGCCCTAATATCATATACCTTAATTTTTGAGCGCCATAATATTCAAGTGACATAATCTTCAACCTGCCTAATATTAGATACCATAATAACACTTTCCATAATATTTACTTTCTATATTGTTCATACTCCCTAATATTTTATGCCATAACAATAATTTGCCATGATTACGGAAAAAACAGATCCAGACTGTTTCAGTGTGTTCAGTTGGTATAATCTGGATTACGTACTATTATTACAATAACCTACCTATTCTATCTTAAGGAAGGTCTCTTTTAGGTGCGACGATTAGCGAAGCGAGGAGGAGTGTTAGGTAGAAATGCGACCTTATAGCGCGCGAGCCGAGCGAGCGAAGCGAGCGGGCCGCGCCCCGGCACGCGGAGCGACAAAACTTTTTTTTATAATACTACACGACAAAAACAATTCTGAGTGTTTTATGGCAAAAAAAAAAATGGCGTTTGAATTTTCAGGCATACGATTTTAGTACACTTGCAAATGAAATGTATGGCAAAAGTATCATTATGGCACTTAAAATTATGGCAAAATAAAATATGGCAAATGAATTCAGTACCTGAGAAGCATAACACTGCAAGTGCCATTTTCGTAATTTTACAGGAGAAGCGATTTTGTGTCAAAATGCAGCATACACGACATTTCGTAAGGCTTGTACTAAAACTGGTCAGATTTAAATAACAAAGACTTTTATCAATCAAAAGGATGGCTATTTGAGATCTATATTTGTTATATTCTGAGATCAATTTTTTAATGTAAGATATACTTATTATAATAAAAAAAAAACTAGCCCACATACAGTGTTCTGCTTCTTAACAAAAATTAAAACTTTTGAGTTACCACAATAGTTATACCCTTAGTAACTCTAAAACAATATTCGAAGCGGTATTATATAACTAAATGTTGTTTTTAAATAATAATAAATAAGTCTCTTGTATGTATAGCAGCAAAATTTATGTTCCCGGTTACAATTATTATAATAATTGTAAACGGGAACATTAATTTTGCTGTACATTGTAGTTAAATACAAATAATACAATTTTAAATGTTGTTTTCGATTTACTAAAGGTATAATTATCGAAGAAAGTAACTGAAATTTTCTTTTTTCTTTTAAAAAGCAGAACTCCGGACATACGATAAAATGCAGTTTATACATACATTATTACCCTTCACTTAGATTGAAATGCTTCGAAGTGACTAATGTTCTTACATCAAAATACATTTAAGAAACTCCGGAACTGTAACGACTTCTGCTAATACAGTGTTATGGTTCGATAGAGCTAAAAAAGTTATGTATGATACATTAAAAAACGAAAAATCTTAAAAAGTGGACTTGCAGTGTTATGCTTCTCAGGTACGGCATTATGGCATATGAATGGTTATGGAATATAAAATTATGGCAAATTACATTCGGGCAAATGAGATTATTGCATATGAAATTCGGGGAAATTTCGTTTGGCTTAACCTGCGGGTCTACTATGGTCGTGTTTATCAATGTGGATAAGCGTGGATAAAGCATCTGTCACTTTCTGACTAGTAGGTAAGTTTGAGAGTGATAGATGCTTTATCGACCGCGATAAAGGCGACCATAATACGGGCCCAGGAATCAAACTTGTCGAATATGACAAAACAATAAAGTGTTGCGGTATTCATTATATTTTTTTTAAATAAAATATCTCCTTTGCGTATAATGTGCTATTTTCAATATTAAAGGTAGTAGCCGTCCATGTGGCGTTCCGTTCGTTTTTTTCACCTGTATACGAATCTGTTTTTTTGTATGTGGTATTTGAAATACATAACGATCTTTAGATAGGTAGGTACTTTTATGAATCTTGCACATAGAAAATCGATCGATAAATAATCTTCTGTATATACAAGTTAAGTGTTAACCAAAGTCCATAGTTCGACGGATTAATTTGAACTTATGCACAAAATGTTGCCACAGTACGGCAAGTTCTGTTTTTATCGATTTATTTCTCTCAGTCTAGTCCACCGAATTATGGTTTGTAGTTTTTTTTTAATTGGTAGCTGATCTCTAATAATGACTGAATATATTCAGAGTACCATTCCATATCTAATTAACGCCCGAGTCTTACTAACATAAAAAAAACCGGCCAAGTGTGAGTCGGAACGAAGGGTTCCGTACCATCCTACAATATTAAGATCGAGCATAAAACGTAGAAAAAAAAGTTTCTTGTATGAGGACCCCTTTTATTTTAAACTTATCTTATATCTATTTTGATATGTATTTAATTTTCTATAGATTAGGTTTTCTACAAAAAAATGACATTATAAAAAACCTAACGCTTGCCGCCGGCAGCGGGGCAGGGCTCAAGCTACCGGTGGTTAGGGCTGCAGAGAAAGTAATCTCCTCACAATGCGTACCGTGTCGAGGAGTACAGGGGGGTTATTATGACTGATTATAGTTTACGCTGAGAGAAAAGGACAGAGCTATACAACTGCTATAGCTCTGTCCTTTACGCTCGCCGTAAAATGAACTGCATAGCTATGTCATAATAACCCCCCTGCTCTCTGTATCTGGCCCGTGATCCAGCCACCAAGCGATAGCCTATTAAGGTGTTGGTGGAGATTCTTCGTTACGGACATTTTCATTATTTTTTATAGCGGCAATAGAAATACACTCTTTGTAAGTTTTAACTATCTACGTAAAATAATTCATGGGTTGCAGCCCGCTGACAGACGGACGGACGGACGAATAGCGGAGGATTAGTTAAAGGATGGCACCGTTACGTTAGGGTACGAAACCCTAAAAATATATATAAGTATATAAAAGAAGCTAAATTTCGTCTAACAATTTTGGTAAAAATATTATGTATGCATTAGTGATGTACTATAATAATTATTAATAAGAATAGGTTATTGATTTCAATGGATACTTAAAATATGTCAATAATTTTACACTAATCATGTGCTACCTACAATGACATATTTCTATAGGGTTCTTTACCTGTAAATTGTATTTTATTACTAATCATCTTTCATTAAGAAATTCTGTTATTTTGTTTTAAAGATTTTATACTTTGTACATATACCTTTAATATTATTTTTGTATGTAAATACATTGTTTATGTGCTTTATTGTAGAAACTGTTTGTAAGCCAAATATTATGATCTATGTTTAAGGGTAATGTTTTATGTAAATAAATTATAATGGAAGGCTGTTCATTCTTATTTTTAATGTTATACTTAGCTTGATCTTTAGTTAGGTTTTCAAGGTTTGAAGTATTCAAGTACAGGTTCAGAGCCACTTGATTGAATCTTAAGTACAGTTTAGTGGTATCAAAATGTTTGGAAATATCTCGTCTATACTCACAGAACAGAAAAAACAGTAGAAGTGTCAAGCGGGCGTGTAACGTGTAGCATAGTTATGCGGAGTTCCGCATAACCTACCATACTTTTGCCGCGATCGCTTATTCAGATTTTTCGATATTTCGACATTTCTAAAATAGGAAATAAATCCAGAAGCATGCCTTATTGTGTTATTTTGGAGTGTAAAAACGATAGCCGCACCAAAAACATTTTCCATGGTGGCGTGTTGTTTTTATGATAGTTTGAGTATTGGCGACAACAGGTCTGATACTAAGCAAAGCTCATGCCACTTCCACTGTTTTTTCTATTCCCCTTAGTCTTAGTAGTACTAGTCCCCTTGAGTTGTTTAGTGACGTGTTGTCTTATTCTATTGCTGTAGCAAAGAAAGTGACAGCAGCTACTTTAATCAGCATCAGCATTAAAATTTATTGAGTCTGTGTGCGGCAGTAAAAGTCAATTACCCGAACCAAATTTCTAAATGTTCCAGGATGGTTACCTTAAACCACTAAATTCGAAGTAACCTAACTCGAGTAAACACTTTAGTGCCTGTGTTTGATACTAAATCCTGAGAAAGGGATGGAGCTCATGTAACTTCTGACTTCGATTTTCAAAGTAGGGCCTCACGCCCTTAGGCTACAGTGCAATATTTTTTTTTAATAACTCAGAAATAAAGAACGGTAAAAAAATACTCAATTCTAACTAAACGATTTACTAAAAACTTATGTTATTAAATAAAATGCAATAAACTGTTTACAAGTGATTTTATTCACATACTTTAAAACCACGGCGTTACTTAAAACAGAGTGCAAATAAAAAATAAAACGGAAGCTGCCAATGTAAAATCTATTGCTTATGGTTTGGCGTAAAGCCGTTACTTTTCACTTTTGTCATTTTATAGTGAGTATTTAGTTGTTAAGTATGGCCACATCCAAACAATATACCTATTGTATACAAAGTCATTTCATTGCGGCACGCGATACACAACAAGAGCTTGCCTCGTGAAATACTGCAATTGTTAAGTAGATGCGGTATAACTAAAAACGAAATGATTTGGAATTTAACGTGACGAACACGGAAAACTAATGTTGAACGACGAACGGCGACATTTGCCTCATTCTAAAAATACATTTCTTAACACCTTATTTTACCCATTACGGTAGGAAACAACAATTTCATGTCGAGTTTTTCTATATTTATTAATAACTCCTTAATTTTAAATTAACTCTATTTTTTTAGGCGGTTTCGTTACAAACCTGCTAACTTTATCGATTACAACAGAATTAGGGATGCTTACCCACCGTCCACCTCCCGAGACCACCTGGGCATTTTAGCAGACCTTAACCAAGTCGACGGAGCTCCGCTTCCGCGGAGCTATTATTTCTACATTATTTTGGCCCTGCGGGCCCTCTGAAGAACTAATATAATCTAAACCTACCTGATAGTTTTGGCCATTCTACTCGCAATCCAAAATGACATAGGTTAACAACATAGGTGTTCTACGGGCAAGTCGCTAGAATTAGGTATTTTCTCGCCATCATCTCCATTTCTTCCCGCGAGCGGTTAAAAAAAGATCAATTAAAATTCGCGTTTCTCCGTTCAGTAGTTTCGGCTTCGCGTTATCTATCAGTCACTAACGAAACAGTTTTAAAACTATAAATAATCATAAATCAACTTCACACTTACACACACACATACTCATTTAATTGGTTTACTATGACAAGCGCACATAAGTTCAACAAGACTTGTACCTACAGATGTAGTGAATAATTATAATCAAGAACATCGTATTTGGTCGGATAAGTTTTTTTATTACTTATTCATCTTGTCAGGTTCCACACCCATTGCCATGGTAACTAACAAACAATATAAATACGAACTCATCCGACAAAACACGATGTCATTTGATTATCATATCTGCCTAGACTACATGCAAACGTTAACGGTCATCGAAATCAAAGAGATTCTATAGGAGTGAGGTAAGAGCTCGCGTCGGGCACTTATGTCAATTCCATACAATTTAAGTCGATAGTTATACGTAGAATGCAACTTTTCCAGGCGCACTGAAAAGTTTCGTTACAGACTCAAAAATAAATACGATATCAAAAGTGAAAAGTAACGGATCTCTTCCAAATGGAGTTACCGTTTGGTCGTTCTAAGAAGGCCGATTTGACAGCTGTCAACGCAATACAAAACATAACCTTAAACACATATTTTGTACTGCTTTGACAGCTGTCAAATCGGCCTTCTTAGAACGACCAAAGCTTTGTAAAGCGACGACATTTCTTAAAAAAACATTTCATTTTTTGAAAAAATACGAATATGACGAACCACAAGTAACCTAACTCGACTAAACACTTATAATCTTACAACGTCATCTTCCGGAGGTCAAGTGTAACTATTTTTTAATCTGCGAATCCTGCCCTCTATCGCTGTTAGCATACAATAGAGAGAATTCAGGTTGTCTCCTTCGTGACCACGGCGCATATCCGTGACGCTGTAAGCATTGCACAATGTGCACATGGACATTGTTTTCATAGGGTTGTGTTTATTAGGGATGTCGGTTTGACAAGTGAATTCGTATCGAGCGCTTGGTACCATGGTGCACGCTTCCCCGTAATCATTAGCAAGTTCAATATTGGCCACCGTGTCTATAGATGACGTTAAGTGTTTTGTTACTGTAAGAGAAATTAAGAATTATAAATAAGTAGTGGCCTTTTTAGTTCGTGCAGAGTCGGTGGGTCTTTACTCGGATAGATATAGCTTGAACAAAAAAAGAGTTTGAAAAGACATTTGAACTGTTCGGGGTGAAATTGGCTAACGTGATAATAATAATATTTTTTTACCGATAATCTGCTGGTTTATGTACAGGCCCTCTATTCTACGGGGTAAAACTATATTGATGTTGACATGTTAACGTTACGATAGCTTTTATTTACTTTATAGTACCTATTTAATGGCGGCCGGCCGAGTTAAAAACAGATACATGTCGAAGGCAATAATAATACAGGGTGTCCCATAATTGACACGTAACTCTGACACCGCAGATAGCCCACCCCTAGACCTACCAAACCAGCCAAATAATATTTTTTTTATTTTTTATTTCTATTTTTTTTGTTTTGGTAATAATTTTCATACAAATATCTCGAAAACCGTGCAACTTTTACTGAGGTCATGTTAGGCTGGTTTGGTAGGTCTAGGGGTGGGCTATCTCCGGTGTCAGGGTAACGTGTCAATTATGGGACACCCTGTATATGGTTGTACCCAGTAGCATAGAGATAGAGACCCAGGGTTGCCACTTGAAAATATTGTAGCTCCGTCAGTCACAACATCAAACTCTTTTTTCCCACGCCATCTAAGTTCGATGAACAAATTATATCGAGCATTTTTAACCTTTCTTATGCGTAGACAGACACGGATCCGTGCCAGCCCATGAACTGCGTAGGGTACCTAGGCACGGATCCGTTCCAATGCCCTGCGTGCCTACCTGCATTATATTTGAAACCTTTTCACATAGCCTAACCTAACCTACGTTAGGTTTAAAATCGATTATAGATTAAGCCAATAAAGAATTGAAATTTCCAAAAAAATTGCTCCTTACATAGTTTACAATATTCAGTATGACCGCCATTTCCGCGGGTTTGATGTCAGCATCGCCGCACTGTACCGTCAAAAAAATGTATGCCTACCGCATACGAAAGTTTAATAGGTACTTAATATAATATATACGACGCGTGAAAATGCTAAAGCTTTATTGGTCCACATGTTCGGTCTTGCTCGAATGAACATGAAAAGGAAACCCATTATAACGCATCGGTTCTAAATACAGTAAATAAAGTATCTAGTATCTAAACGGAACACAACCGTTTGGAAGCGACTCAAGCGTACGAGTGAATATCCAAGCGGCGAGTTTAAGTAGTCTCGTCAGAGCGAACAAAACACGCGCGTGTATTCAATTTGGCAGCATGGCTTCTCGAACGTATAAGGCTGCCTAATTGAGAATGCACGCGCTAAAATCTGTTTTGTTCGCTCGGACGGGACTACTGAAACTCGCCACTGCGCTTTCGCTTGTTCGTTCGACCGACCGCCTTTTTTTAGAGAATTACACCCCAGCACATTCCCATACCAATAACTATTAGATAGATAAAATCCCCCGATATAATAGTGACCCCCTTCTTTCAGAGCTGATCTCTTAAACGGCCTGACCGATTTTCCGCAAAAAAAACGGGTCTAAATCGGTTCAACCGTTTAATACCTACAGTGCCACAGACACACGCACAGACACACACACACACACACACACACACACACACACACACACACACACACACACACACACACACACACACACACACACACACACACACACACACACACACACACACACACACACACACACACACACACACACACACACACACACACGTAGCCGTCGTTTTTGTGTCGGGGCTTAAAGCGGGGTTAAAAAGCGTTTCCATAGATTGACGGGGTGTTTTTTGTATAGCAACACTCCGCCGCGTCAGCCTTACGTTTGAGGCTTAAAGATACATAAAGTTAATTCGAGAATTAGAGCAAAATACTTACAATTATCCCGAACACGGTTCAATTGGTTTCTCAAAAAACTGTAGTACCTGTGCGAAGTCGGGTCGTTAGGATCTGAAGTTAAAAAAACTTAATCAAAACAACAAAGCAAGTTTTCGAGTGTTGTTTCATTTGGTCAAACGCATTTTTTCCGAATCTGTAAATATTTCAGGATTTATTTCAGAACCATCGTGTAGAACCCTATAGGTTTGGTTAGGTTAGTTTTACAAAAATCCTGAAATATTTACAGTTTTGGAAAAAAAGCGTTTGACCAAATGATACATTTGACGAAAAATAATTTGGCCAAACGGCAGAGATCCATAAATAAGATAATATAACTAATAAATCCTGCCAAAGATTTGGCCTGGAGATCAGTGTCAAGATGACAGAGGTAATGTCCTTGGACATAATATGTGGCGTTATCTATGAAAAGTGGTCTCTGCCTACCCCTCTGGGAAACAGGCGTAATTTAATGTATGTATCTATGAAAAGGGACCTTATTGTCGATGGCGCTTCCGCCATTATTAACGATGCTCCGATATAAATACAACGTCGCGTGACGCAGTGCGACGTAAGCGCCATCGACCCTTTACATAGATAATGCCACATAATATGGTCACTAGACACTTTCTATCAAACTCGGCGAGGATGAACTGAAGAAGGTTGAAAAGTTTCGATACTTGGGGAGAACGCTAACATCAAAGTGAAACCTTGATGCAGAAATCAATGGCAAAATCGCTGCTGAAGCTGCAGCATTCGGTAAGCTGGATGCCGAGGTTTTCTGTTCGCACGATCTTGAACTTAAAACCAAAATCTCGGTGCACGCAATCGTGCTTCCTAATATTGTATACTCAGCTGAAACGTGGACCGTTTACCGTCGTCACATCCGCATACTGGACTAAGAAGAAAATACTGTATTCGTTGATCAGATCGTGTGCAGAACACTGAAGTGCTGCGGAGAGCCATGTACCAATATAGTAGGCATTGAAGCTTACATCATGACATGTACCTAGTGTCAACTTCGATGGTGCGGTCCCATCGCACGGATGGCAGAGGAGCGAGTGGAGAAGCGCATCTTTTAATCGGAACTTGAGAAGGGCAAGCGCAAGCATGGCGGACAACTCCTCAGGTACAATGATGTGCTTAAGCTACAAAAGGTGGACATATAGGACTAAAAGTGAGATTTAAGGTTAAATCAGCAAAATGTTCATAGAATTCTTCAACTACAATAATGTAATGACAAATGGTGATGATGGCCTGGCTTATATACTTATACCTTAGACCTTCTTTCACTTTTGTTAGCATGGCCACCAATTTTTGATTCAGATCTATTGTGAGGCGGCTAAGAGGTTGCTCTACATATAAATCACAACGACATGCCACACGATGCGTTGAAACACTTGCGTCGTTGTATGTTGAAATCACAGCGTTGCGACGACGCAACGCACCGGCATCGCTCGTGTCTCGTGTGGCATCGCTCTAAGCCTGGATAGCTCGGGCAACTCGTTTTGAACAACGAACCTCCTCCTTCTTCGGTATATGTTTCGGGTAACAATGTTTCCTTTGATCCTGACAGCAGTGTGTCGGGGTTCAGTGTTTCGGGCTTCAGTGCTTCAGAGATCAGTGTTTCGCGCTTCAGTTTGTCAGGCATCAGTGTTTCGGACATCAGTGTTTTCGGCTTCAGTGTTTCCGGCATCAGTGTTTCGAGTTGCGGTGTTTCGGGTTGCACTGATTTGAGTTCCATACTTGTGCCGCAGTTCGACTTGCCGTTGTCCATGTAAAGGCAAGGTAGCACTGTAAACATACATACATTAATAGGATAATCGTTCCGTACCCAAAGGTCGTATTAACGGCCGGCACACGTACAGCAAAGCACAGCCCAGAGACTTTTTCACTGCCAAAGCATTATCGCCTTTGGACGTGTTGAGACCAGATCGAAATGAATTAACACCTGTAGCAAGCAGTTAATGTCAAAGTGTCAAATATCTTACTTATTTAAGCTACTGGACGACAGATGGCGCTAGTGTCCACAGAATCCTACATCTCGCTGTTAAGATTTCTCCACAGAACATGACCCTTCGCGGCCAACGTGATTTTAATCAAGCAACAGGTCAATATTATAGGTGATATGCTTCCAACTTACTTCCGCCCTGGGCCGGTATTCTAGGCGCCAAAACCATAATTATCGTGTTTGATCTGTTATGTTAGCATTGTCAACGTTTTGATAGCTCTTATTTCCTTGACAGTAATGCCGGCTGACGTCTAAACAATACCGTAACAGGTCAACTACGATATCATTTTTACCGTCGGGAAAAGAGGTGCTGGAATTCGATAAAACAACGATCAACAGCAGTTACTGTAAAGTTTACATTTGATCTCAAAGATATATAGGCGCGTCATTGTTGTACAATAGTGTTTTATCTCTCTCTCTCTCTCTCTCTCTCTCTCTCTCTCTGCCTCTCCTCTCCCCCCTCTCTCTCTCTCTCTCTCTCTTTCTCTCTCTCTCTCTCTCTCTATACATCTGTATTCTGTACTCTTCATCACTGCATCCTGTGTCATTTGAACCTGCCGCCGTATACCCCGTGACCTTGTCCAATCGGCCCCTTCTACACATCACAAATAAGCTGCGCAAGCGTCTCCTGAGCATGAGTGTTCATATTTTCGATCTTATTTAAACGTGTTTTATCAGGTAACCCATCATTTTATCGAATTTCACTTCATCGATTATATCATTTCATCGAATTTCATTTTGTCGAACGCTATTTTCTGCTCAAACCAAAATGTTTTCAGGATATCTTGAACATTAATTACGTAGGTTAGGTTGGGTTACAATTGTCATTACCAAAAAAAAGCAACGCATGCGGTGAGAAATGCCTTTCGATGAAATGAAAATTCTGCGTAATGATACGTTCGTTGAAAAGTGTTTCGATAAAATAATAGGTACCCGTTTTATCATGATTTATTAACTTGAAAGATTTGAACCGGAATGATAAATAAAAACTAGTAAGGTCAGGTGGGGTAAGTGAAACACCGGGGGAAGTGGAACCCTTTCAAATATCTCTTAAATAATAGCTTTATTATAAATACAGATGTGTCGGTAAAGCAGTTATTGTCATAATAGTTCTGGATTCAAATAAGAGATGTTGCTACGGTTTGCGGGTAAAATAAACAAACCATTACAAAATGTTAGTCAGTGAAAAAAATATTTGCGAGTTCAACCCATCGTCAATTTTCTTATAATTTAACTGGTAAAACCTGACTTACGGAGCTGTAAAGAATGTAAGTAGGATAAATTTTAATTGTTTTTTCACCTGTGAGTATTTGTTTTCCACAAAAACAACAGATTTAGCCAGGATTTGATTAAGAAAAATATAACCTAAAATTTTCATATTGAGGCAAGTGAAACAGTGCCGGCCGGGGCAAGTTAAATGTATGTTTCACTTGCCCCGGTTCAGCCGCTCTAAACATTTTTAATCATGTGCTACTTTTCGCAAACTTTACTCCCAATTGCTTATGAGAGTTATTTATTGTTATTATGCTAAAAATTATATAAACATATTACTGGTTGTTAACAAATGTGTCTTTAACATTAAGACTGAAGTAAGGCCGTTTACTTCAAGATACTTAATTAAGTTAGTATTAAGTAAATTTGATAATGATTTCAGTGTTGACAATATTATAAATTCCAATATCTTAACTGATGCCTTGGGCAGATTTATTGTATTTTAGTTTATTTTAAATACATTATTTTGGAATTCCTAACTTGAAAATACCATAGTACCTACTTAATTTTAATTTATTTTCAAATTCCGAATTTCTGTAACATCTAGAATTACTTAATAATAATAATAATAATAATAATAATCATTTATTTGCTTAAACATGGTAGGTACAATTCAGATGTCAAATAGTAGTTTCAAGTATCACATGGTTAACCTTAGGTATAGGCATGCAAATATTTTTATTAAGTCTAGTTCAATATTACAGATACAGTATAAGCTAACCTCTAAAATCTAAAAATTCACGCACAGTGTAGAATGTTTTGTCCAGTAACCACCTTTGTAATGTTGTCTTGAAAGAGGGGTTTAACAATTTTCGAATGTCATATGGTATTTTTAACCGACTTCAAAAAGGAGGAGGTTATACGTTCCACTGTATGTATTTTTTTTTTTTTTTTTTTTATGTATGTTCACCGATTACTCCGTCAATTGTGGACCGATTTTAAAAATTCTTTTTTGGTTTTATAGAGTATACTTCCGAGGTGGTCCCATTGTCAGCAAATCTTAATCTGATGAAGGGATCAGTGAGGAATTGAGGGAACTCCTCAAATATTGTATGCAAACATATAGCGATTTTAGTATTTTTAGTAACAAGTGTAGCATTTGCATTCAGAAAGTGTCACTTGGTGAAGCGGAACTGATGATGAAGACCACAGATGGCCACCGGAACTCCTCAACGGTATCGATTTCAAGGGTGGCGATAAGATATCTCGATTAAGATAGTTGAGCGACTACAACGAAGCACATTTAATTGTTTTAAAATGACTATGATTTTCCCGCGGCGTTGCTTGCGGCGAGCTTGAAATGTCTTAAAGTTTCATATATCAACTAAGAAGTGGGACTACATAAGCTTATTATGATCACTAAAAAGTGTAAAATAAAATAAATGTTTTAAAAAACAAAAAAACCGCCTTCAAAAACGCAAAAAATAACTTGTACTACTAGGTACTTAGTAGTAGGTACCTAACCTATTAGGTTAGTCTAACTGAAGTCGGCGACCACAATATTTTCAATAAAAAGCCGACTTCAGTTGGACTAACCTAATAGGTTAGGTACCTACTACTAAGTACCTAGTAGTACAAGTTATTTTTTGCGTTTTTGAAGGCGGTTTTTTTGTTTTTTATATTATAAATGATAATAGTCATAATATAACAGTTATTTTTAAATAAGGAGGATGAACAATGCAGCATAAGCAATTTTAGCTCATCTCTCTCCCTGAGTCTCTTTTTGAATGTCGGTTTTTCATAATAAACCGGATAGTTACGAACAAAGAGAGCCACCTCAAGAATATATTGACCCGTTAATGTGAGTAGGCCTAGTCTCTGAAACAAAGGTCTACAAGTATCCCTCGGCTCGGCGCCGCTAACCGCTCTTACACATTTCTTCTGTATTAGGAACACTTTGCTAACATCCGTTGAGTTACCCCACAACAATATACCATATTTTAAGACAGATGTCACGTAGCCATGGTATGCAAGGAGCGTTGTCTTCTCTCCTGCGACTATTCTCAGTTGCTTTAAAGCGTAAACAAACCTCTCCAGTTTTCCACGAACAAACTGAACATGTTGCTTCCAAGAGCAATGCTGGTCCAAGATTATGCCCAAAAACTTTGTTTCGCTAACCTGCCCTATAGCTTGGCCCTGACATTGTAAATTTAGGTCTAAATTGCGTGTTTTGTGGTTTACAAATTGTATGAAACATGTTTTCGACACATTAGTCCTCAGAAAGTTTTTATTTAGCCACGAGTTAACTAAATCTATCGTATGGTTTGTTTTGTCCTCAAACGTAATAGTATCGTCACTTGGTATAACAATAGCTATATCATCAGCATATAGCGTCATTGGGCATGAGGTCTCACTAGGTAGGTCATTAATGTAAAGCAAGAAAAGCATCGGACCGAGAACACTTCCCTGAGGGACCCCACACTTGTTACACCTGTATGCCGACCGGTGAACAACATTCTCGTTGTGTTGGTTAAATAACTCTCGTTATTTTTTCTATTTTTTATGGTTATAAATAAGTCAATAAATGCCACTTTTTTCCAAAATCAATACTTATTTAACTCAAAGTCCATTATTAAACCGGTATGTTGAGTACCCCTGGTTTTGGATATATGTTTCACTTGCCCCAAACTAACGTTTTTATCTTTTCTATGTAAAAATCAACATAATTTCAATGTTGCAAAGATCAAAATAGCTTAATAACTTTCGTACAAAACGTCTTTTGCATCTAAAATAACTTTAAATGCAAGGAGTGAACGACAAACACGACTGTTTCACTTGCCCCGATGGCGAGGCAAGTGAAACAGTTTTTTGTGTGCGTACATTTTCTTTTATAATTATGTCTGTTCTAAAGGCATCTAGAGTAATATTTTGTTAGTTTTATAAATCTTCTTAATTTTGCAAACTTACACCTTATATTGCTACTGTGATAGAACTAACATTTAAGTAAATCCAGTTGATTTTCTTTAGAAAAAAATAAAGTATGTTTCACTTACCCAACTTGACCTTAATAAAAAAAAGTGTAGAACCTTTCAGGTCACCTGAGGACGATATTAATTCCATGTCCAAGTAATAGTTGTTTTTCTCCTCTTCTGGATCGTTGTGTTCAGTCGTGACCACTCCTACAGAGCACGTGGAAGCTTTCATTCCGCCTTCATCAGGCTTAATCTCTGGAAAGAGTATCTTTAGTCAAAAAACAACAGACAACAAATACAACCACAAACTGATTAACAGGTCTATTGTATGCTCTTGACCGCCACCCTACGAATGAAGTGTCATGCTCTGTACGCCACGGAACAAACCGACTAGTAGATAAAAAGAAACTTTAAATTCCATCGTAGAAGGTTTTATTTCGAGTTGAATGTTGGTCATGTATAGATGACTATGGCGTGTGAGCCTTGTCATTGGCTGTCACGACTACGTGGAAACGTTATCGCATTTTGTGTGGAAATATTTAGCTTCACAATCCTATTAATTAATGAACTAATTTTAAAATATGACAATACCTACTGAAGGTCGAAATCAAGGTTGTATGTACCGTAAAACGGGGTAAATAGGAATTATGGGGTAAATAGGGACACAACCTAAAATGAAGCATATGTTACTAATTATAAGACTGAAATAACGTAAATAGAACGAAACGTTATTTTCATTTAATACTAGTTATTTGTAACAAGCTATGCTTCATTTAAGGTTGTGTTCCTATTTACCCCTTAAAACCTATTTACCCCTTTTAACGGTATATAAGAATTAAGAAATAGCGACTCCATGGATTCTAGAACCCATGGTAAGCTACCGAAAGTCCTAACCCTAATTTTATTATAATTTAGGAACATAAATTTGCACCTAGAATGCCAGGGCATTCCTTCCACGGACATCGGCGGCTGCTGCAGAGAGTTGAAAGATTGCATTTCGACGTCAACACTCCAGCGGAATGCGTGGGTTTGTCGTGTAACACTTGTAGTCTAGCTGAAAACAATATTTGAAATTAATAAAACTGAGGCCCTTGTCAAGACGCATTACGCTTACTAGCGTTTCTATTCGTTTCGTTTTTAAACCAATCGCGTCACTGGTAGATAACGTGATACGAAAAGTCACGTGACACGATTGGTTTAAAAACAAAACGAATAGAAACGCTGGTTAGCGTAATGCATCTGGTCTAGCGCCTCTGGAGTAACACGAATTGTTTCGCTGTTAGTATTTATTTTTATATAACGAGATTATGAGCAAACAGCGGATTGACGGCAAAAATGTACCAGCGCTAGTGATTCATTAAATGTCGACTAAGTTTATTTTTTATGTGCAAACCTCTTTTATTTATACTTATCTCAACTATAAACAACCGGTACTTGACATTGACTATGGACTCGAGTCACTTTTGACAACCATTGAAATGAATATCAAATTCATTCAGTACAACAATATTCTTTAGCATTCCGACTTATTGAGAACCTTTCTGTTTTTTAACTCGGTTAATAATGCCTCGAAAGAAAAAATATCGTTTATCTTCATGAAAAGCTGATCATTCAGATATAGAAGATAAAGGTACGACTTACTTTTGCAAGAAATGTAAGATCCATAGGCATGTCACGAAAAAAGTTGTCGAGAAACTTAGTCGATATTTAATGAATCACTAGCACTGGTACATTTTTGCCCCCGTCAATCCGGTGTTTGATTATGAGGGGTTACCTCTTAATAAAAAACCCTCGTTAAAGGGTGAATCAACTTTTAAGGTACTCCCCATTTGTCGACATGTTTCACAAGTTACATGTAGAAAAACTATATAATTTGTTAATGACGTGGCTTACACGCTTATTAGATCAGACATATAGGCTAACATTTGAAATGATTTGATTTAAAATAGTACAGTTTTAAATAAAAATACAGTAGGTAACGCAGTGGACAATGTTGTCCCTAGGTTTTGTATGGAAAATGTACATTTTCCCCAGAGTTACCAGGTTTTTTCGAGGATTAAAAAATATTTGAGGTGTTTAACATGTAAGGTCTGTTAATTTGGTGGTCTGATTTTAATATTCATACATTATTATTAACTATAAAAGAAAAGGAGCACCTTAAAAGTTGATTCACCCTAAAGTGGCGACATTGGCGACTCCTTTCAGAGCTGATACTTCTTCAACGGGTCAAATGATTTTCATAAACCTAGCTAAGAACCATCCCGATCAAACATGCTTTCTTGTAAAAAACCCGTGTCCAAATCGGTTCATTTATTTGGGAAAATCCATGGTGGCGTGTTGTTTTTATGATAGTTTGAGTATTGGCGACAACATGTCTGATACTAAGCGAAGCTCATGCCACTTCCACTGTTTTTTCTATTCCGTGATAACCGCGACCACTCTGTCAAGAGTGAAAACGACGAAGAAGACTATAACCGACTGTACCAGGTTTATGCAAGTCGGTCGTGGTGTAATTAGACGTGATGACTCCAGCCGAGATGTTTTCGGCAGCGGCCTGCATCCCAGTGGACTGGACGCTGGAGTTCGACGTCATGGCGGACGACGACGTCCCCCAAGCAGGCGTCATCGGCTCTGTGCAGCAGTAGTTGTTCACAGATTGAGGAACGGCTGAAAGAAACAATAGATTAAAAAAACACCTTAATTTTTCCCTTGTGTGACGAAAATTTGCCATAAGATCGTATGACAAATTTTCGTCACACAATGGAAGAAAGTTATCGTTGTGTCAATTAAGTCCTTAACTATGTACAATATTTTTGATATTCACCCAATTAGGGATATTACCTAGTATTAACTGCCGCACTCAGAGACGTCAATTAAATTTAATGCTTGATTAAAGTAGCTGCTGACACTTTCTTTGCTATAGCAATAGAATAAGACACAAAGTCACTAAACAAGCGTTTAAATTAATTGACGTCTCTGAGTGCGGCAGTTAGTATTAATAAATTAATTAAATTATAAACTATATAGCTACTATCCCCCCCTTCTTCACAAATATTCAACATACCTATTTTGGTGGTTGTACTAGTGCACAGGAGGGTAGTATTATTTCTGTTATTTTTCTATCCTCTTTGACTTTCTAGTTTTAAATTGTAATGCAAATGTTCTAACTACAGGAAGTTTAATTGTTAAACCCATGTTATTTGGAAGAGCGGGTTCTTCTGATACAAGTATTGAAATACTGAATAGGAGATCCCTTACTTATTGTGATGTGCACTCCTATTGCTGAAACTAATGAACTTTTTTTTAAGTAATAGGTCAGTTCAACTGATGTCGGCGACTCAACATTTTAACGAAAAGCCGACTTCAATAGAACTGACCTTAGAATAATAACACATAGAAACCTAGTCCGCGCACCTAACCCGTCAGACTTAAACTACACCATAATGGTGTACTCGGCGATCGCCGCCTGTCAGTCGCAATCACGTCACACAGCGTCAACAGCTCCCGGATTTTTATTTATAATGACGGTTTGCGTTGTTAATGGGTGCCACAACACTTCAGACAAAGAAAACAAACACTCTAAAATAACATTCCACGTGTAAGTACTATGTTTTGACTTGTCGTTTTACGAAAAACATTCACTAAAATATTATATTATTTACTAACGACATTACATGAAAATGTTGCCAGTAAAACGAAATTATTTCCGCTAAATTGTCATAGTGAGTACTTGTACTATTCTGTGATATGAGTTGAATTCTGTTTATATAATTACTTGTTCCAATTGTACTACGAGTCCAAAAAAGCTAATATGCTAAAAATTACATCATCGAAGCGACAATTATTTAGAAAACAATTACAATTGCAAGGCTATTAAAATTCAGTACAATACGATTAAAATTACCATTCACCATTCGGCCATCCTCCTTTATTGTCGGTATCACTGGTTTTTCACGTATAGTATATAAAATTACAAATACAAATATAAAATCATTTATTCATAAAATACATGAGGTACATGATACAAGGGGATCCCCTTGGATCGCATAATTTGTTTTAGACTATTATTGTTTCGCATAATTGTTTTGGCATAATTTGTATTGGCATAATAGTACTGTCGCATAATAATACTTTTGCATACTACTTTTTTGGCATATTACGCTATTAGAATAATTTCAGTTGACCTAATTTGTATTAGACTAATACACATTATGCATATTATTTTTTTGGGCTAATAATTATTTGTTTTATCTGTCATTAACCATAATTTTAGTTTTCTAAACAGTTTCGTTGTTACATATTAGGTAATGTAAAATTAGGTCACGTTAGGTACATTAGGTTGGGTTAGGTTAGTATGATATCCAGGCGCGAAGCGCCCAAGCAACCCAGAATAGGAGGTCCGCGAAGCGGACCTCCGTCGACCTCGCCTAAGTTCCTAAATATATAATATAAACACTAAACTAACCTTTTCACGTAGTATTTCTAAGACTTTCGCTATAGCAATTTTATTACTATGTGCCATTTTTGTACATGACTTTTTTTAGGACAATATTGTTATGCATTTTATAATGATGCCAATTTATTATTATGACTTTTTGTATTTATGCTATTTGATGTTAGTCTTCATGACAATTATGCTTTCTGTATTTATGCTTTTTAATTTTATGCGTAAAAAAATATGCGTAAAGATGAGTATGCCCATCGCTAATTCGGCTAAAAGCAATTATGCGTAACAATAATATTACAAATAATTTTATGCCATCCAATAGGGAACCGATACAAGGGATGGAGTCACTCTTTAGGCAAAATGTTGCCTGTGTTGGGAGACACCGCTCGTCCTCCGACAAGATGAGGTAAGATTAAATTACGCAAATTAAAAACAATTTGATTAGTTCCTAAATTAACAAAATTTACTTATAGATTTAATTTAAATTAAATTTATAAGTAAATTTAGTAAATAACAAAAATAAAAAATCCCCTAGTTTAGGGGGAAATGTAAACCGCTAGCAACATTATTTGTTTACTTGTGTGCGTGTTGTCGTGTGTCAGTACGAGTTGATTACGCCCACATGAATCCATTTTGTGCGTCACTTTTGACCGGTTGGCTGTAGGAAACTATCATTCTATGTGTTATTATTCTAAGGAACTGACCTATTAACTGCTATTTTAAATGAAGTTTTTTTTGCGTTTTTCAAGGCAGTTGTTTGTTTTTAAAACATTTAAGTATTTAATTTTATACTTTTTAGTGATCATAATAAGCTGTTATGTAGTCCCACTTCTTAGTTGATAATGAAACTTTAGAGTATGTCCCATTTGTTCCATGGAACTACAAATTTTGTACCTATTGAACTATGACGTAATGTTCAATACAAAATTCGTAGTTAAGTTAAAAAAATAATTAGGAACTAATGGGACATACCCAAACTTTAAGACATTTCAAGCTCGTCGCAAGCATCGCTGCGCGAAAGTCAATAGTCATATGTACTTATGTATTACAAATTTAATTACTTAACCATATACTGAGCTAATTTTTCTCCGATCTAGATCGCGGAACACCAACGACTTCATCATAGTGGAGTCTTAAAAATATAAAAATAAATCCCCTTACTAATGAATGTTGAGTAACCGTGGTGTAGTTAAACCATGCTTTGTCCTTATCTGTCATTGTGACATTTGAATTTGACAGATAATGATAAAGCATGGTTTAGCTACACCACCGTTACTCAACGTTTATTAGTAAGGGGGAAAGCGTTTAAAGCCGGGTACTCATTAGCGAGCTGTAACCGTAACCGTTGCATGCACTGTAACCAAAAAGCATAGTGTGTACGTTGTTCGTTAACCTGCTGCGAGCGGTACGCGTGCGGTTTGCAGCGAGCCGACGTTTACAAAACTGTAATCTCGTTACTGTATACGCATGTTACGGTTACGGCTCGCTAGTGAGTACCCGGCTTTACGGTATGCAGTAAAGTTCAACATGAATCAAATAAAAACTAAGTTGGTACCATTAGACGTCATCACCGCAGCTGAGCGTCCAAGATACGACGTCTGTACCCTGGCTGGTTGTTCGGCTTTCAACGTGATCGTCCCAACTGATTCGGAAGACTGAAAGATAGTTATCATCCCGGCCGATTGAGTGGAGCAAACGTCTTGCCCACAAGCAACAACTAAAGTAGAAAATAAATAAATATCAGGGGCCAATGTCATTCCAATTGATCTAAGGGGCTAGACAAGATGCATTACGCTAACCAGCGTTTCTATTCGTTTCGTTTGTAAACCAATCGCGTCACTGGTAGATCATGTGACTTTTCGTATCACGTCATCTACAAGTGACGCGATTGGTTTAAAAACATAACGAATAGAAACGCCAGCTAGCGTAATGCACCTTGTCTAGCCCCTCTAGTCCCAAACTAAGCTCGAAGCTTGTACTATGGGTACTAGACAACAATAATTAAATACTTTGAACGAATATTCGCGCTCATCACACAACAATCTGCCCTTATTGGGATTTCATCCAAATATCTGCCCTTATTGGGATTTGATCCCAGGGTCACTAGCTTCGTAGGCAGTCCTACTAACTAGCCCAACGCGTCGTACAAAATTTACAGAATTTGTGTCAGAAATTTAGTGTATTGACTAGAAAATAAGTGAGAATGTTGAAGATGGTAAAGGAGTCCAAATTACGAGTAAATCGTTATTATTATTATTATTAAGTTTCTGTCAAAAATTGGGCCATCCTTTTGTTGCGGATTATACTCAACCCTTTTGTACAGTCAATGGAGTCTTACGTCAAATTCTGTTCTTGATACACTAGAATTTGACGTTTATAAATTTAAGTCAACAGATATTTAAATTTATAGAACACCATCTGATTAGCCCCATTCTGATTATCAAGTCCAAACTAACGAATTCCAACCCGGTGAGTCTATGTTAGTTACCATATTCCGAATCAATCATTAGAACAGTTCTTAGAAACCACAATATTGCATTTTCATCGACCTAATATAATATTATTTCTTTCATCCCATTACGATAACGTTAAGTGTTTCAAAATTGACTTGCAAGATTTGATCAAATCACACAAACACGTCAATTAACACGTTCACTGTCCCCATCTAAAATGATCTGACAATGTCACTCATCCAGGTGTGCTGCTGTTAGGGCCACGGACTTATCAACGTAAATCCTAATGTGTATGTACAATTGTACATATGTATGTATGAAAACACTTTATTGTATAAAAAAAAATAATCAAATATAATAATTACAGAGTTGGAATGCACAAAGGCGAACTTGTATCCCTTTAAGGGATCTCTTCCAGCTAACCTTTGGGTGATTGAGGAAAATAAGAAAACTAGAATCATTTATATATTTATACTATGCTAGAATGTACAAAACAAAGTATTCGGAAATTTCGTGGAGACTAGGACTTGTAATACCTAACGTCGTGACCCAATGGGGTCATTCGAAGCTGTGAATCCATTGTGGAATCACAGACTCCTGACAGGTGGATGACCTACCATTGAGGCACTCGGATAGGGTGAAAGTTTGTAAAAATATGCACCCGTCGTAGTAGGCTGAGGCGTTGCCGGTTGACCGCTGTTGGACGTTGCAACCTCCATCGTGCGGATGGAAACGGAAGTGGTCTGATTCACCTCTGGTACACTCTTGATGGCACACGCATCAGTGAGCACCCCGACCGATTTAATGCTGGTTTTCTTGGAGGGTTGCACAACAGGAACAGGCAGAGCAGTGACTGTAAATAATTTTAATGCCTGTTATGATACTTATGATATTATGGCATAATTAGGTAGTTATTATCCATAAAACATCGGTAATCTCGTGGGTACTTGACAGTACGAGCAGGTTAGTGATGTGACAATGAGAATGTGACAGGACCGATTTCTAAAATTCTTTCACCATTAGAATGCTACATTATTACTACTGAGTAACATAGGCTGTTTTATTTTTCTGCGCGGATAGAGTCGCGGGTAACACCTAGTCCATCATTGGTGCCATCACTCTAAATACATACAGGTCAATAACATTACCCTCTCTCTTCAGCAGTCTTTCTGCATCAGCTTTGTCGGCGCTGACGCAGGGGGACGTAATAACTCCGATTGAATTCGTGGAAAGCGCGGTGGTGTTGCAACCACTACAGTTAGTTTCTGGAAATATGAACAAGAGTCTTATAGGTAGCTACGCGTCAAAATATAATATTTTCCTTTTTTTCAATTTTGGCGCAATTTCTAGCGTCCTTAATTGGTAAGCGTTATAGTTGTCTTCATAGTTGTCATCAAATAAAATCGAAAAATATTTTTTAATGGTTTGTCTTTCTTTTCTTGTGCAGTAGCAGTGTCGCATTTTTCTTCCGGTGTCGGGCTAAGACAACATGCAATATTACTAGCATATAGGCGTTGCATCTTATTCCTCTGGATTGGCAACGCATCGGTTTCGCTATTGCAATCGTCACCCCCGCAGAATAAACCCGTTAAGTTATACAGGGTGTTCGGCAGAAGGTTGGACAAACTTCAGGGACTAACTGTAGGTCATACTCATCAACTTTTATTATGGGACCAACATCCAAATCGCGAAAAAAAAAACAGCTGTTCCATACAAACTTTGAGAGCTAAACAGCCAAAATGTATGGAACAGCGGTTTTTTTTTTTTCGCGATTTCGATGTTGGTCCCATAATAAAAGTTGATGAATATGACCTACTGAGTTAGTCCCTGAAGTTTGTCCAACCTTCTGCCGAACACCCTGTAGGTATAATGGGCTCTTTAGTGTTCTTATGCATTTTCGTTATCTATAAGTTCAAACACATATCCTAAAGTTATTATTCAATAAAAAAAATAGTTTTCTGTAATTTATGAGGGTTAAAAAGGCAACAAGATAAAGTTGGAAGACTTAAGAATATAAAATTATCAGTTGAAATGACTGTCAACATTTTTTTTTAAAGATTTTGCGGCGGCGGTTCTTCTTAATCGAGTTTTAATAAAAATATTCGCTCTGAATCTGTCGAAGACTTTATACAAATACTTATAGTTACTTCAGGAAATATGATTTGGCCGTTTATCTACTTTGCGATCTTTTTTTCTGCGTTAAGGTTAAGACTTACCAGACCTAACTTTAACCTTAACCTTTAAACCCACTGTGCTGTTTGAAGAACGAGGGCAGTTTCACGATGACCTTTTGTTTGTCATTAACAAAAAGATCTTAGTGAAGATTACAGACGGCCAATTCATATTTCCTGAGCTATATTATATTATATATGCCTGACTCAGATTATAGCAAGCCTCACCAAGGCTCGGCCCGCCATCCACCTTGTCAGACAATTCCCTACTTTCCGGGCCTAGGTAATAATGTACTATACCATCCTTCTTCACTTTCTCTGCGCAGGCACAGGTGGCAGTAATGACTCCGACTGAATGATCGGAAAACTCGGCGTGAGAAGCACCGGTAGTTTCTGGAAATATTAACAAGAGTCAAATAAGTAGCTACGAGTACAATATTATTTGCTAAGTGCTTTTTTAAATGTTGAAATAGTTTCTAGCGTGGGTTCACGCCCTTAATTATTAAATTTATAATTGTTCGTCATAATACTCATAATTTTGTGAGATTGTACCTCGATTTTTATTTTCATTTATTTGGTCCCTAATGTATCCCTGGCTTTAGATACATGTGCATTTTTGGCTATTATATATTCATTCTTATTTTAAATCTCAACACCAGATTTTATTTTTTAAATTTAGCAACATTAGGTTGATGGAACCATGGACAAGGCACCATTAATTGATACTTGATTGTTATTTTACAGAAGATAAGGGTTATTCATTTGTTTTACAACAATCAATTTAGGACTGTATGAAATTTGAATTAAGAGAAGTCGTCGGTGAAACTGCAAAACCGCGTATGTAACATTTTTAACTAGGAGCAAAATACACCTTTTTTCTAAGACGTTAAGGTTTATTTTGCTCTATAATAAATCGACCGTCGATACGAGTAAAATCGTAACTACAAAACAGAGGTTTTCAGGAGAGCGAAAAAACGTATTTTGCAACTTCAAACCGCCATATTTTACTTAATAGTTTATGTTTTCGTACAAATTTACATATCATGTTTCTCAGAATTTGGTGCTCTTTAATTCTAAATTTTCATTTTTTTTCTAAACTGTTTATTTTAAATTTTAGATCGAGTTACGATCACGTATTTTGCGTTATCAATTATCGAATATTATTGTATATTACAATACCATCTTACAGCTCTAAGTTTTGCCATTATTTGTTAGGCCAATATCATCGTATCTAAAGAAACCATGTTACTTGCAACAGATTCGCGGCTATTTTATTGTATTTTATGACTTAAAATATAGTAACTCCGGTTAGAAAATATAAAAAATATACATTTATACAGTGAATTGTATTAGTTTCAAGTAGATAGTTGCCAATTATCATTATTGTTCATTTAAAACATATTTTTACTGAATATTGAAAGAATAAAAAATATTTAGGTACAAAATAGTTTAAACATTTTTTAACTTTTTATTTAATAAATAATAATTAAGAAACAATAAAAGTACTTTAACACCATAATTTGGTAACTACCATCCTCAATAAGTAGAGGGTGGTAAGTACTTAGATACTTCAGGACTAATCTGGTTGCCAGCTAAATAGTAATTAATAAATAAACATCAACACTTGCTTTGGCTTAATCAAGTTATTTAGTAACAAATGGGTAACAAAACATAAACTTTCACTTTGGCACTATTAAGTGCTAATATTTAGTATTTTGACTACTTTAATGAACTATTTTAATTACCTTTCTTCTTCAAAGAGATCACAATGATAAAATAATAGACCAGGTACGTATAACTTTATGAAAGTTCAATTAAGTATGTTATGTGTTCATCGATGATCAATATCATTAATACTTAATAGAGTAAGTAGTTATGTTTTTATTTCCAATTGACAGTAACTATATAATTAAATATTACGTAACTACATTACGTATGGGAGGATGAGTTTACTAGCGAATCTTAATCTTCAAAAGTATTTTGTTCAGTTTCATTTGAGTGAGGCAAGTTTCTGTAAAAGTCTCTATAGTGTTCAGGTATCGCTCCACTGACACAGAGAAAACTTAATTCCTAATATTTTATTTAATTATTAAAAATGTTTAAAAACAATGAAGCGACTCCTAACAAAAACATTCATTCAAAGCGTCCTAAGTCAGACTAAAGTCGGCTTTTTGGTTAAAATATTCTAGGACGCCGACTTCAGTTTGTTTAACCCAAGATGTCCTGAACAAATGACTCCGTTTAAAGTCGGTTCCTTCTTTTCTTAATTATTTTAATTTTAATTTTGCCCTTTTTAGTGATTATATTATTTAATACTTTCCTACCCTACCTAACTAATATTTTGTCAAAAAACAAGCACAAGTTTAAAGTTTTCCGCAATTAACGCAGCGTGAAAGTTATAGTGCGTTGTATCTAATAACTTACTATCTTAGAAGTATGAGACTTATTTTTTCAAAAGAATTTCGCAAATCGGTGAAGTAGCTTTTTATCAATCCTTTGAAATATTTCAAATCACGCTCAAACAAACGTTAAATACGTATAGCTATACAATACTATACACACCGGGGCCTTTTTACAAAAAAAAAAGTCATTTTTAGTAATAGTAACGAAATACCGGTCGGAAATATTTTTTTAATTGTTTCTCTTAACGTACTCTAGCGACTTTTTACCTAACTAAAGCAAGTAGGTATTCACTAACAAAACCAGAATACTTAATATTCGAAAAAAAAAAACGTTAGTATTACTTAGTAGGCGATTTACACTGAGTAAAAGTTTTACTTGTTTGGTCCAATTAACCTTTTAAACAGGTTTATAATACAATCGCAATAAGTAAAAAGGGGTTGGGTTCGTAAGGACTAGATTGCATAACGACTCTATAAGCAAAACGTCTTAGTAGCATAAGGTCTTGGTAGCTAAATGTCTAATTGTACAAAAGTCTTAATAGTAGAATGCCCGGGTTTAAGATTGGACTTAGTTCTATTACGTCTTGTTTGTATAACGCCCTAATATCAAAATGCTGTAATAGCAAAACGACTAGGTAGGCATATCGTCAAACATTAATAACGTCTAAATGGCATAACGACTAGATGGTTGAATGACAAGAGGAACTCTTTGATAAAGAAACTTCAAAGTCGAGTTGCTTGGCCACTTAAAATCAAAGATAATATACTTATTGTTAAACAATCTTAACTGTCAATTGAGACAATAACTAGTCGTCCCTACAGACATTAAATTCATCTAATATTACCTAGCCGGTATGCAATCATGACGTTTTGCTACCAAGACCATATGCTATCCAGACACTTTTCCTTATGCGTCGTTTTACAATCAAGACTTATTAATAACTTGGACGTAAACTCTATTAGTCATTTTGCAACTTCGGGCGTTTTGCTATAGTTGTCAATCGAACAACTAAGACATTCTACTCACTAGGGCATTCTGCAAAAAAGACATTGTGCTTACCAAGACTTTATGCAACTAAGACGTTTTGCTTATAGAGTCGTTATGCAATCTAGTCCTTACGAACCCAACCCGTAAAAAGTTTTGTTCTTACGGGTACTTCCACCACTCTTCATTCATAACTAGATTCAGTGGAACTTTTCCATATAATTTAAGTAATTAACACTAACTCAAAAAAAAAAAAAACCAATACACATAAACAGACGTGCTCCTACATCCACGTCACACGGTGCAAGTAAAAACCGTCTTCAAAATTAATTTTTCGAGGCAAAAAATGCAAATGGAAGGAACGGGCCAGTAAAATCATAGTAAATCAATTTAGGCGCAAAACCGAAACACCCATAGCGCGAGCTCTTAAAGTAGAGTAACATTTTAACCACATTTACGTGCTCTGTACTTGATAAAACGTTGGCACATTAAAATCGTAACTATTTATGCGATGATACTGGCCTGTGATCGTGACAATTGGAAGCGATTTCGGGTAAAAAAATATTCTTAAGTCTAGTTACAATGATTTTCTCTTAATGTAATAGTGGATTACTATTGATGAACCTCGACATACGATGTTATGAAATTGGGTATTTTTTTTATTTCTCAATGTATCAAAAATGTAAAAATACAGTTTTGTAGATCTTTTTTCACTTAACTCTCCCTGTAAAAGTCAAAAAAACACTTAAATTTAGTTACGATTTTACTCGTATCGACGGTCGAAATATGTTGGTTACGTGGTTTTGCAATATCACTGACGAAGTGTCCATTACTGGTGGTTGTCAGCTAAAAGTGTCCATCATTGGTGCCGTCACCCTACATACATACAGGTCAATAACATTACCCTCTTTCTTCAGCAGTCTTTCTGCATCAGCTGTGTCAGCGCTGACGCAGGGGGACGTAATAACTCCGATTGAAGGCAATAAAGTTCAATTACGTTTGTTCGATAATGCCATTTTCAGTTCATGAAGATAGGAAAATAAACTTTATTCCCAATGAGATACAGTTCAAATTGAATCCCCTTGATTATGTACATCCTATTGCACACATGGTATTACGAGGCTATATATACATACATACAGGGCGGTTATTATGACGTAGCTAGACACTTCAGGTTACGCTGTCAGAAAAGGACAAAGTTAATACCTGCTATAGCTTTGTCCTTTACGCTCGCCGTAAAATGAACTGCAAAGCTATGTCGTAATAACCCCCCTGGTCCATAACCAGTGATCGGATCTAGTATTCAATATCCCGGGGTTTAAGTCCGTTATTTTAACATGGATATGAATATGACTTACAATCCCGCGAGTCTTTTTGTTACCTACCTTTATAAAAAGGAAAATAACGTTTAATTTTAAGTAGTTTACACTATAAAAATAACAAAATATGTAATAACAACAAAAAAAATACAGTATTGCATTGAAGAACTGAACGTAACTTGCACGTCTTATCTTTTATGGTATCTTTATTATTTTCGTCTGTTTACCAGGGTATACAGGTAAAAGTAATAATCAGGGCCCGTAATTTTCATGCCGATGACATAAATTTGACGTCACGCTCCATTAGGGTGATCCCAAATAGTTTTATGGTAATTTATTAATCATTAGTTGTCAATCATTTTATTAATGTACAAATGACTTCAAAAGTACTCTATTTACACGTGGAATAAATAATAGCTACTTGATACGTGAAACGTAAATAAAACAATTTGATTTGTTTTTATACATACTTACATTTTATTAAATGGTATTGTTAATAACACATTACAATAATTACGTAGAAAACAGAATTCCTCTCTAACGTATAGCACGCCATCCTTCTAGCATTAATTCCCGTGCAAAGAAAATCTAAGTCATCTTCGCGTTCATACGTAATGCAATATACATGAAAATCCTTTTGTTTTGTAATCGTATTTTTGTTTGTTGTGTCACACATTTGGATTATTATCTGCAGAGGTTATTCAATGATTAATTATGACGAATTTAATCGGAATCATACTCTATGCAACGTGACGTCATTTTTGCGTCAACGGCATGAAAATTACGGGCCCTGGTAATATTATTATTACTATTTTGTCCTTGTCACCAGGGCTCGAACTTTTAGTCACATCCATGTCCTTCCAGACCCACCGTACCCCTCGGCCGTACCAATTTTTTCTATTAAAATCGAATTTAACGGAGTCGACCGCAGAGCTCCTATTACTGGCTAGTTTGGCCCTCCGGGCCTGCTGAACAACTAACATAACCTAAACCTACCTCATATTTATGTTACTAATGTTGGTCAGTGGTACGGTTTAGTGGTACCGTGGGTCTGCACCCATCCATGTTAAATATAACGTTTGAGGTCGTTCACCCCAAACTGCATCCTAGATCCGACACTGTCCATAACAATACCCTCCATCTTCAACAGTCCTGTTACTTCAGCTTTGTCAGCGCAGGCGTAAGAGGCCGTAATAACTCCCATTGAATGCTTGGAACGCTCGGTGTCTCGAGAAACAGAGGTGGTTTCTGGAAAAATAAACAAGAGTCGTATAAGTAATATCAAACCGCGATTAAAATACGATTCTGAAGTACCGTTAGGACAGTACTTATAATTTTAATAAATATAATCATAAGTCAATCTATGATATTTTCGTAATTTAAGTGCAGACACTTTATACCTGTGTAGATAGATTTACAAAGTACGCTTTACCATAAAAAAGTCAACATATTTCAACTCTATTTCAAGTAAATGTCTGTCATTGTTTTATAAAAACCATTAATATCATATTTGACAAATTTGTCATTAGTCATTATTTGTCTCTTAATTTTCACGTTATCATCACCTGTAAGTATGGTTGCATCTATATCGCGTGATAAAATGTGGATAAAGCATCCGTCACTCTAAAAGTAACGGATGTTTTATCCCACATTTTGTCACGCGATAAACGCAGCCATGTTAGGCCCCAGGGGCCCTAACATGGCTGCGTTTATCGCGTTACAAAGTTTAGGTAATAAGCAGGGCCCGTAATTTTTTGACGTCACGCTCCATATAGGGTGATCCCAAATAGTTTTATTGTAAATTATTAATCATTAGTCTTCAATCATTTTAATCATGTTCAAAAATTCTCTACTTACACGTGGAATAAATAATACCTACTTGATACGTGAAACGTAAATAAAACTATTTGATTTGTTTTATACATACATTTTATTAAATGGTATTGTTAATAACACATTACAATAATTACGTAGAAAACAGAATTCCTCTCTAACGTAAAGCACGCCATCCTTCTTGCATTAATTCCCGTGCAAAGAAAATCTAAGTCATCTTCGCGTTCATACGTAATGCAATATTCATAAAAATCCTTTTGTTTTGTAATCGTATTTTTGTTTCTTGTGTCACACATTTGGTTAATTATTATTATCTGCAGAGGTTGTTAAATGATTAATTATGACGAATTTAATCGGAATCATATATGCAGCGTGACGTCATTTTTGCGTCAACGGCATGAAAATTACGGGCCCTGGTAATAAGGCATCCGTCACCTTTAGACACGTAAATAAGTACGAGAGTGACGGATGCTTTATCCACATTTAACACGCGATATAAACGCAACCATACTAGGGCCACTGGTGATGATACAGACAGCTCTGATGACGATGTATACAGACATACTACATTCAATACAAACATACATCAATAACAATGATTTACTGTCATTAGGTTCAAATGGAAAATCGTCCACTTGAAATTATACGTCAGTTCAGAAAAATTACCATTTGAAATACAACAAAAAGGAAAATTGTCCTTCTTGAAAAACGTCTAAAATGGAATCATGTCCCATGGTAAAATTGTCCAATATGACATTGGACGAAAAAATTATGTCTATTTGTATTTACGTACACTCAGAAATATGACCAATTGTAAAATCGTCCTACCTGAAATTTGTACAATTTATATTATATTATATGGTCTTGATTCATATTACACTACATTCACTTGTGCGTATTTCATTTTGGTCATAATTTATAATGGACAAAATTCCATTGGGACTTAATTAATTTACAACGAAAATAAATTTGGTTGTAAATACTTTTGAGCACAATTACATTTGGACTAAATTCACTTTGGACACTATTACTTTTGACCCATTTTCAGAATGGTTATTTCAGGTGGGCGATTTTCCATTTGTACCTAATGACAGTAAATCATAACAATTACCCTCCTTCTTCAGCAGTCCTGTACCAAATTTATCTGCGGAGGTGCTAGAGGCCGTAAAGACTCCGATTGAATGCTTGGAACGATCGGTGTTTTGAGAAGTGCAGGTAGTTTCTGGAAATATTAACAAGAGTCAAATAAGTAGCTGCGAGGACAGTCAGCATCATATAGATAGCGACGGTCAACATATCCTATTATATAGCATCATCCAATATGATCATCAGGGTTCGGAGTTTTCGTAGCACGGTAAGACTAATGAGAGCTGTGGAGTCGACATTAAGATTAAAATTCAAAAAAGAAAAGAATTTAAAACAAACAAATAAATTAAAAAGTTAAAAAATAAGTAACTAAATAAAAAAAATTGGTAAAATGAGAGTCGACTCGCGCTCCACAATTTGTTAAGTAAATGTCAATTCAAAATATTGAATTCAAATTCAAAATATTTAATTCAAAAAGCACCATTTGTTTTGTGCATTATTCTTATACTTAGACACTTTAATCGTAAACACAATTGTTTAGGAATTATTTAAAAATGAACCAATTTTGGCACCTTCATTCAAGATGTCGACTAAGGTCAAAAACTCGGATTTTTATTAGGACCCCATTACTTAACAATGTAGATTTGAAAAATCTATGCTCCTCCTTTTGTAAAGCAAGGGCTTATTAAAGTCCCGACAGACTGGACTATACGCCGATAGAACATTTACCGCCTGTTTCACAAACGACAAGTAAAGTATATTTAACAGATAAATTTAGCCCTTTCTCTTTTTTACACTTAAAAATAGACAAGGCGAGAGCCAACATTACAATATAATACAAGTCAAAAAAGAAGTATAAAATAGATAAATAATTGTTCGAAAACATTAATTTTATCATTAAAATAGAGATGAATCAGACGAAATTTATAATCTACTTCAAGTGAATAAGTAGTTTTATTTAGCAAGTTTCATTATTCCGCTGTTCATTTAGGGTGACGGCACCAATGATGGACACTTTTGGCTGACAGGCACCAATAATGTATCTACTTTATATGTACTAAAATCACATTCATCATTTATTAACTAACTTTTTTGTCACTTGTATTATGTAGCTGTGTGTGAAATGAAATCCTTCACCTCACTCTCGCCCCGATACCTGTACATACAAGTCAAGTAAAAAATATAAATGTATAAAATGTGCACCTTTGGGAGCGAAAAACTGTGCAGACGTCAGAGTGTCAACTCCGTGGCAGCTATAAGTCCCAAACCCGGCAGAGCGCCTAAAAGAATCTAAAACAAACAAATAAATTAAAAAATTAAAAATAAGTAAATTAATGAAAAAATTGGTCAAATGACTTGGACCTTTTTGATTAATCTGCCAAAATCTCTACTTTTTAGTCGCTGAATTTCCATTAGTTTTCGCTGCCATTATAATTTTAATTCGCGTTTTTCAACAACCTAGCTACTTAGCTATTTAGTTTTGTATATATAGAATTCGTTTCTCACTACTCCCCCTTTCACTTCCCGTTGGGGGTCTATTTTCGGAAAAAAAAATTAAGTGCATCCCTAGGGAACCGAAGGGATACGTCCTCCAAATTTCAAGTACCTAGGTCCAGCCGTTTTGGCTGAGACTTGATCAATCAGTCAGTCAGTTCCTCCTTTTATATCCGATATGTTTTATAATAAAAAAATAGATGGGAAAAGATAAAAATTAAAAAAAAAAGTTGGGCTGGCAAAATTAAAACTGGGAAAAATATGCAATTAGAAAATGAATGGCAAAGAAAAAAGTAATTAAAGTAAAAAATACACCTACCTCCTGTCAAACTTGCTAATGTGATGTGGATAGGCAATCGAGGGATATAGGCAAAAATATTAAGATTTAGCTAACTTTTAATTTAGAACCAAGTGGCGGAATTTTAGTAGCAAAATTCAAACGTCAAGAGGGATTGACCATTATGCTATGCTTTATCGACTACTCCAGTTATCGATTTTTCGAATCTCTTCGCATGTTATCGACTTTTAACATTCTGTATCATTCTGTAACATTTGTCCTTTTTGATAAGCGATTTGCATCTACTTATTTTAATAAATTACGTCAACGTCACGTCACGACATGACATTGATGTCGCTTGAGATTTTATACATTATACATACCTTCACGCCTTCGCGGGGTAGGCGGATACAAAGTAGGGTAGGCGGAGCTACAGAATTACCAACAACTCTAAAAATAACACAACATTACAAGTACCTATAGTTTTTTTTTTTGAAAGGTCGGATACTGTAACATATGTACATTACTGCAGAGACCGGAAAACTTGCTGTTGCGGGACGAATAGAGTCAGCGCACCTTATACGAGTCCAGCCACCGCCCTTCCCGGCTGAGGCTTGTATGTATAGTGCTTTTTTCCAACAATGCGAGAAAATTTACCATCATCGTCAACGTTACTCATAATTTTAATAAAATTTACCTTCGAAACAGATATAATTTAGTATGAAACTAAAATAAAGCATTAAATAAAATCACAAATTCAAATTGGAATGAAATATACCTAGTTGATTTTTTTTTACCTATCTTGTTATTTCGGCAGTTTATTTTGTTTATGAACGCAATTTCTATAAAAAAGTCAAACTATTTGATACACTTTAAAATACGCTGTAAACGCTGTTTGAAAAGGTTTATTTTTTTAGTCTATGGCATTTAAAAAGCAAAATAAACAAGGAAGAATTTTGATTGCGCGAGTGTTTGCTTGTTTGGAGTTAGTTATCCTAGTCCAAACATGGTTTTAAAAAGTAAAGCACCGGATATGTAATGAAATTTCATACATTTTCGCAGCCGCTGCAGCATGTACCTGGATCAGTTGACAATTTGGGCACGGCAATTGTGGAGCCAGCTGAAGCCTCCTCAGTAAGCCTCTCGACCCAGTAAGTGGAACGATCGACCTTAGAATCCAGGCCAGCGAAAGTCTCTGTAAATATAAAAAAGAGGTGTTATTCTTTTAAAAACGTCTTTTTGTCAAATGGTCGAAATTTGTTAATTGTGTTAACTTTATAATTGTCTCCAGAATAGTACATACAAAAAAATACACACCCTCTACAGGCACATACAACGAAATTTGTCAATGGAATATGAGCCTGTAATGAATATCATAGAGTCGATTTTCTAATTCGATTGATAATCATAGAAACAAATGAAAATCTATTTTATGTCCTTTGCAATGGATCTTTATTCCATATGGCTTTATATTTTTTTGTACGCGGGGCCTGACGAGTCAGACAATGCTGGGGGCAATGTTAATGTCCACTCCACAGCTCTCTTTCGTCTAACCGTGCTATGAAAACTCCGAACCCTGATAATGAAGTAAAATAAAAGCTTGAAGGCTAAGCTTCACAGCCTAGCTCATTGTCGAAAAGTTGCCTGGTTGTCGGTATTCTACAGACTGTAGTTAACCCTTAAATGCATAATGATGATGTATATATACATCGTATATTTTAAGTTCAATTTCAAACATAAATTTTAAGCAAATTTCATACTTAGAATTTATGCAGTAAGATTTGAAGCTTTGTCAAAATTTAAATTTGGAAATGAACTTTAAAGACGCGTTTCACTTTCGACATGCTATGCATTTAAGGGTTAAAGGAGTGTGCATAAGAGCTCCACTAGCTAATACCGCCGTCCCCATATCATCCTTCATAATGCTTAATGCAAAAGAGTGGAATGCGCTTCCGGCGTCTGTATTTCCGAGTGAATACAATCTGAACCAATTTAAAGCTAGGGTGAATGGATAGGCATTTCTAGGCGAACTCGTTTCGCTTCGCTTCATCTTCGACAAAATCTTCGTCCCCAAGGGCAAGAGTTATTCAAGACCAATAAAAATAAATAAAAACATGCTTGGATAAATTGGCAACAGCACAGTCGAACTTATAAGTAGCTGAACACTTAAGTACCTTGTCGCAGTAACGTATTAAAGTGAGAGTGGTTTGAGTTTAGTAGTACAACAACTGCGACAAGACACTAATATGTACAGCTACTTCTGAGTTCGACCGTACCAATGGGTTCATAGTCCGTCGTCCCAATAGCGATTTCACACGAGGTTGTCTGCACTCCGACACTGCAGCTGTACATCGACGCCAGGGTCCCGGAGCAGAGCCAGTAGCTGGACGTCTGCATCATGGCTGAGCATGTGGGACCCAGGAAACCTCGCAGAACAGGTGCTGCGGTAACTGTGCCCCCTACAATGTTTAAAATAAGTTATGAATCTGTGAGAGTCACAATCTTGGCGGTGGAATACTCGGCACGGTTCAAGGGGGAGGGGGAGACGATGGTTTCTTGTTTCCACGGAGGCAGTATGGAAATATAGCAAAAATAAGGCTTTTTAGCTTTCCGTACACCCGATTAAAAATACTGAACCCTTATAGGATTACTCGTGGGTCTGTTTGTTCGTTTATTGCAGCCAATTTGCTGCGAATCACCTATGGCGGTCACTTTTATTAAAAGATTGAAAAATAAACATGCAGACATCGAATGAAAGGCTATTTTATATTGAAATTAATAGTTTTTTAAGTTATTAAAGAAAATAAAATATCGTACCCTTAGGGGGACCACTGGGTAAGAGTAAAGCCTTCCAGAGACCGCAGTTGGACGTGAGTGTCCCAGCTGACCGACGGCGGTTTAACCCTGGCACCTCAGTTCCAGCTACTCTACCGATTGGTTGTGGTATAGAACCTGTGACTGAAACAAGTAAAACAAATCCAGTCCAAGCTTCAAAAAATGTGCAACAATAAAATAAAAAAATAATACATTATGGTACTTTAGGTACACGGTGATGTGCACCGCCAATTTAATTGCGACACAGTACAGAAAAAACAGTAGAAGTGTCAAGTGTGCGTGTAACGCGTGGAACAACACCATACTTTTGCCGCGATCGTACATTTCGATATTTTGATATTTCTAAAATAGGAAATAAATACAGAAGCATGCCTTATAGTGCTATTTTGGAATGTAAAAACGATAACCGCACCAAAAACATTTTCCATGGTGGCGTGTTGTTTTTATGGTACTATACTAAGCGAAGCTCATGCCACTTCCACTGTTTTTTCTAGTCCGTGGATTGCGAGATAGTTGAAAGAGACCGGAGGAATGAATTTAAATATAAAGATCATTAAATTTCAAATGCTGATGTATAACGTCAACTAAACGGTTCTTTTGTGCACTGATCACATTATTCTACTTGATTTTGACAAGTTTACTTACTTGGATTTGTACTGAAACTATACTGAAATTTAACATTTTAAAAACAAACCCGTAGATGGAACGAGCAACGATGTCTTCTCCTCTTGAAGACCAAACTTAGGCGTGACGTCGCTCACTGTACTGTAGTTGAAACCTGCCAACTCAGTCTCAACTAGCTTACTGTGTTGATGTGGAATAGGGCCAGTGACTGTAACCAGTAAGACCAAGCCGGTCCGCACTTACTGCCTTAAAGGTCTCTACCACTACACTATATCACACCATGACCGTAACAAGAACGAGTCAGACAAAAGAAATCTTTGTATTGAAAAGAATGAGGCTATGCCCACTAGACCGTTCCGTCACCGACCAACATTTTAATACTAATTACCTTCCGGGCTTGATACGGTCATAGTACGGTCATGGTGTGATACGATGTAGTGAGTAGAGACCTTAAACATAAAAAAAATCTTAACGAAAAAAAAGTGAGCATGCTTGCGAGATGGTCGAAACAGATCGGAGCTATGAATTTAAATTTGATGATCATTATTTTTCAAACGCAAATGTATAAAAATCAAGTAAACGTTTCTGTTACAGACGATTTTTTAAAGTGACCACATTAAACTTACATCATTTTGACGATTTTACATGGATTTATAGCTTCTGTTGTATTAAATAAACTATACCGAAATACCAAATGTAAAAAACAAACCCGTAGATGAATCGAGCCACGATGTCGTCTCCTTTTGGAGACCAAGCTTAGACAAGTCGAAGTCCGCTGGATAACTGTAGTTTAAACCTGATAACTCAGTCTCAACTTGCTTACTGACTGGTTGTGAAAAAGGGCTAGTGCCTGTAACAAGTAAGACCAAGCCGGTCCGCACTTACTTCCTTAAGGATAAAAAAATGGTAATAAAAAAAAAGTGAACATTATGGTACTTAATTAGGTACACAGTGATGTGCACTGTGAATTTAAGGATTGCGAGATGGTCGAAAGAGACCAAAGCTATGAATTTAAATTTGAAGATCATATATTTATTAACGCAAATGTATAAAATCAAGTAAACGGTTCTTTTCCAGACGATTTTTCAAAGTGACCACATTAAACTACATCATTTTGACAATTTTACATGGATTTATAGCTTCCGTTGTAATAAATAAACTATACCGAAATACCAAATGTAAAAAACAAACCCGTAGATGGATCGAGCAACGATGTCGTCTCCTTTTGGAGACCAAGCTTAGACATGTCGAAGCCCGCTGGATAACTGTAGTTTAAAATTGTTAACTCAGTCTCAACTAGCTTACTGAGTTGTTGTGGAATAGGGCTAGTGACTGTAACAAGTAAAACCACGCCGGTCCGCACTTAAGCATAAAAAATGGTAACAAAAAATATCAAAAACTGAACATTATGGTACTTAGGTACACAGTGATGTGCACCGCCAATTTAAGGATTACGTTATAGTTGAAAGAGATCGGAGCTATGAATTTTAAATTTGAAGATCATATATTTTCAAACACCAATGTATAAAATCAAGTATAGTTCAGATAGACCGTCTGTAATCTTCACTAAGATCTTTTTGTTAATATCAAACAAAAGGTAATCGTATAACTGTTCTAGAACTTCAAACAGCACAGACGGTTGAAAGGTTAAGGTTAAGGTTAAGGTCCGGTAAGTCTTAACGCAGAAAAAAAACGCAAAGTAGATAACAGACGGCCAAATCATATTTCCCGAACTAGAAACGGTTCTTTTCCACACGATTATTTTAAAGTGGATTTACATGAACTTTTACTGGTATAATAAACATCTATAATGAAATTCAAAATGTTAAAAACAAACCCGTAGATGAATTTTGCATCGATGTCTCTTGGAGACCAAATTTGGTCGTAAGGGTCCCCGAGTAACTGAAGTTCAAACCTGGTATTATCTCAGTCCCAACTATCTGGCTAAGTTGTGGTAGAATATGGCCAGTAACTGTAAAAAATACGGTAAAATTGGCTGGGTTGCAAAAAAGGTAAAAAAGACCGGAGTTAGGGTGCTGTACCAATAATAACCAATAGAAGGCGCATGCGGTCACGTCGAGCGGCCCTTCCCCACGTTAGTTTAGATTCTATTGGTTAATATTGGCACAGCTCCGCTCCACTCCGCTCATCTCCGCCTCAGTGGAGCCGCAGTCTTAAGCTGTTTAGCTATGAATTTGAAGCCGTAGATTAAAAGTTTACGTGAATATCACTAATGTTACAAATGCAAAAGTTTGTGTGTTAGTTTGTAACTCCCTCACGGTGCATCGGCTGAACGGTTTTGAATGAAATTTTGGAATGAACATAGCTTATAGCCTGGATTAACACATAGGCTTATCATTCCGGAAAAAATAAAAGTTCCCGAGGGAATAACGATGTTCGAAAACCCCCGCAACATGAGATTGCCGAATAACTAATTCTACACGGACGAAGTCGCGGGTAGAAGCTATTTGTACTTAGAATAAATGAGCTGCGAACGGAACGGGTCCATATTGGCTCATATAAAATTAGTCTTAAGATTTTTTATACAAATAACGATTTATGTCTATACTCATCACTTCTTCGAAAAATTTTGATCATACTTTTTTGTTCATACTTTTTTAAGTCATAATTATCGCAACTCATAATGCATTTTTTCAAGAAACTGTTACTTTTTGAGGATTGTTATATATCTAACCTAACCTTACCTAATTTTATCTACACATAAGATATTTAAGAAATTCTGAAAAGTGTACGGTTCCATGAATATTGGCGTTATAAGTTCAGATGAGTATGAGTTCCGATCATTAGTATTAAAAAATATTATGAGGAGTATGAAGAGTGATCATTATGATGTAAAATGGTTTGAGAAAAAAATTCGGAGTTCCAATAATCGGAGTTGCAATTTTATATGAACTTTGGCGCACCCGAACGGAACACAAGATGTCAAATACGAACCCGTAGTTGGATCTGACGCCGTCACCACTTGAGGACTGCAGTTGATCGTAAATGGCACCGCCGGGTATCTGTTGTTTAAACCTGCCAACTCGGTCTCAACTTGCTTACTGAGTGGTTGTGCAATAGGGCCAGTGACTGTAAAAAGTAAGACAAAGCCGGTCCGCACTTAAGCATAACTTTTTTTTTATTACGAGTTGAAAGTACAGCATATTATTAATATTATATACCGGGCTACAAAAGAAGCAGCAGAGGTCGAAAATGTCGAATTAGCGAGAGTCGCAGCTGATAAAAGCAGCCAATGAGTGGCACATAGTGTATTTTGGTAATAAACGTTACCGGGTTAACCGTTATCAACCGGGCAGTTTGGTGGCTAACTAACATTAGTGATGTGTAGACCCCGGACCTTAGTCGCAAAGACGTCACAATAGGGTAGTTTGGGGAGTAAATGGAACGGTGTTAATTAACACGACTACCTAGTCTATTGGTGTTCAACGGAATCTGAAACCACTAATGAATCAAACTGTTGTAAGAGAGGTAAAAATACAATATCGAAAGATAACTAAATGTTATAAAAAGATTTTTGCGTGTGCTATTCAGAATCTATTTTGATTGTGGATAACATACAGAGTGAGCTATCATAATTAATTCTGCACGAAAGAGGACGAAAAATATATGAAAAGCTGAGATTGGTCTTGAAAAAGATGGATTTGCCACGTTGCGTAACATTAACGATCTTAATACCTACAGTCAAGGTTTACAAATAAATCCAAGGAACCGTTACAAATCCAGCTTTTATAACTTGAAGCTTTTCAAATATGTGCTAATAATATCTGTCGAAGTGATAAAAAGCTTTTCCTTTTTGAAGTGGATATATTCTGCTAGAACACGAAGCCTAACCGCAAGTCATGTAAAACAACTTTTGACCTGTTACGGAGAGCCAGTTAACGAAAGAACAACGTCAATAAATTAATCAATCGACAATTGACTTATAGGTAATTTATATCGTGAATGCCTGATTATAAAAAAATAATTCCGTTGAACATCAATATACTAGGTAGTCGTGTTAATTAACACCGTTCCATTTACTCCCCAAACTACCCCATTGTGACGTCATTGCGACTAAGGTCCGGGAGCTACACATTACTAATGTTAGTTAGCCACCAAACTGCCCGGTTGATAACGGTGTCTTGTTATCAGAAACGTTCTGATTCACATATAAGCCGATTTTGCCCCTAACGTTGGTGAGACTAAGGCTATATGAATTTGTCTAATACGTACCTACATTAAATAAATGTCTACGGTAAAAATAAGTAAAAATATAGCACATATTCGAAATGCAAAAACTTATGAGTATTTATGTCAATCCACGAAATTCCGAGCTACTAATTAATTTACTTTCCTCAAACATGCTCGGAAATGTATGCGTTAATGGCACGAAATGAAGACATGAAGTTTCTTGTTTATGGCTCCCTACATTACTTCCTGGCCTAGGCCAAGAAGTAATGTACGAAATCCCTAATAAAAAATTACATTCTGCCAACGACCACTAGATTCTGTAACCATATTTTGCGACTTAAAAAAAGACAAAATTTATGGTACTAATATTATATGTGCAGTTTTAAGGTGGCCGTCGTAAGATTGTAGTCCTGAGATTACTATCGTAAGATTGTTGTCTTGAGATTGCCATCGTAAGATTGTTGTCTTGAGATTGCCATCGTAAGATTGCACAGTCTTGAGACTGCCATCGTAAGATTGCACGGTCTTGAGACTGCCATCGTAAGATTGCAGTCTTGAGATTGCAATATTAAGATTTCCATCGTAAGATTGCAGTTTTGAGATTGCCCAAGATTGCAGTCTTAAGATTGCCATGGTAAGATTGCACAGTCTTGAGATTGCCATCGTAAGATTGCAGTCTTGAGATTGCAATCGTAAGATTGCAGTCTTGAGATTGCTATCGTAATATTGCAGTCTTAAGATTGCCATCGTAAGATTGCACAGTCTTGAGATTGCCATCGTAAGATTGCAATCTTGAGATTGCCATCATAATATTGCAGTCGTAAGATTGCAGTCTCGAGATTGCCCTAGTAAGATTGCAGTGATGTACTTTTAATATTTCCTCACATTGCTTGAGAAAAGTACTATACAATCCTCGGCCGGAACAGGGATTGAAGGACTCGTTCTATCCGGCCTCGTCTACGACTCGGCCGTCTAGGTACCCCAAACTCGTCCTTAAATCCCTGACTTCACGGCCTCTTCAGTAATGGACTATTTCGTACACAACTGTGCAATTCAATTTGAGGGGACGAGGGTGCTGTTGTAGATTTTAAATACTTACTAAAATATATAAAAAAACGCCAATAATCTAGAGTCAAATAATTTAGTCAAGTTTGTATATGCGCATACACTTTTTGCATGTACAGTCTTGCAGTTTGAAATTTTCTAATTTGGCCGTGTAATGCAAATCGAATAGCTATCAGCCAGTCGGTGACATCGGTTATTGAATACACGGCTAAATTAAGAACAATGGCAAGTGGCTCAACAATCCCGGTTCGTGACTGTACATTAGTGGGCACTACATGGCACTACTAAGCGGGCGGAAAATATGTATTAAATAGGTACCAAAATAGACATGCCGAACTGTTTCACCCCGGTTTTACGGTTTTGCGACGATTTCCCCTTACTGTTCTCATAAGGCTTACACCCGTATTCACAAACAATACTTAAGGGATCCTTCACTGAGTAAACGCACCGCGTTCAATACAGCTTTGTGATTGGTCCTTTTTGACCGACCTTTTGTTTATGAGACGATTTGAACCACCCTGTGCGTTCGTGAGCACTGTGAGACCTCATAGTGACGTTTGTGAATACGGGCGTCAGTCTCGTCAGAGTTTTCAGTGACAAGTCTATGAGATAAATGTCTAAGGCTCTAAGGCTCTAAGGCTCTAAGGCTCTAAGGCTCTAAGGTCAGTGGGATAAATGTCTAATGTGAGATAAATGTCTAATAGAAAATTTTAAATACGTGATGTCAAAAACCTGTTAATGGATCATTGCACAATGCCGTCTCCCCAACGTTGCGCGTGAGGGTCCCCGCCGAGTAGGATGACGATTCTGTCTCAACTAGTTTATTGAGTGGTTGTGGAGTCGGACGAGAGACTGTAACAAATAAAGCAAAACCCGTCCGCACTTGAACACAAGAAATGGTAACTCCATATTTTTGTAAAAAATACATCTGATTTAGATTAACGCCGGAATTCTGCTGCGACACACGCTTCGCACGGACACGCTACAATGTCAGACACATGGATCATTAAACGTTCTATACTCGAAAATCTAATTAAAGACCGAAATTTGACAGTTCCCATCTTGATTATTTCGTTATTTTAACATTATTTCATAGTAACATGAATGAGAACTTGTGTAACCAGTAATATTAGGGTAAGTTTTATTGATAAAAATACCTACACAAACCAGTAATCACAGCGAATGTGCGCCCGTTCAGGTTAGTATTTTGGTCTTGAATTAGATTTTCGAGTGTAGGTGTGTCACTGACGTCATTTCATGTTTCTACATACATTTTGATACGATGTTAGTTTATACCCATGCATGCGTAGCGTGCGCCGCTGTGAAATTTGGCTTAAGGCTAGCTAGACCCTCGGCACAGTATAAACAGTAGTTCATCCTCAAAAAAATGTATACCCTCGTAAGGCCCAACATACTGCAATTTTTTTGTGCGTGGGACTTTGAATGTTCCATCAAGGCTATAAAGTTCAATTACATTTGTTTTATAATGCCACTTTCAATTTATGAAGAAAGAAAAATAAACTTTTCTCAAAAATGTCCGGAAATGTTGACATTACTATCTACATATTGAGACGCGAAGTATATAGTTTACTGATGCTACTTTCAGTTTCAGTTTATGGAGATAAGAAAATAAACCTTATTCCCATTGCAACACAGTTAAAATTAAATTGCTTTGATTATGTACAATTCTACTGCACACTGGGCCTGACGAGGATATTGCGCGGCTTGCATGTGTGCGTGTGCCGCCCGTACCGTAACTCATCAGCAGGGGTCGGATTTTTCATCGCATGGTGAGATGAAAGAAAACTGTGGAGTCGATATTAAAGCTAAATTTTAATTCATATTCATACTCATACTCACCAATTTTCTTAGTCCCGTAATACTTTTGTCCCTTGTGCAGGTTGACAGATCGAAAATGTTAATCGAAAATTAATCTTACTGAATGTAATTAAAATTATTTGTGTAGTATGATTTGGGAAGTGTTGTAGTATGTAGTATGAATGGACAATGCACATGCCATACCTTGTCAAGATTTTCAGGCACTCATTCCTATATCTACAAGTTTTATGGATAATGGAAACTAGGAGCATATTATAAAAGTAATATTTTATTTTATTTTTATTTACGATATAATTTATTTCTACTCATATGACTTATTTTATTTATAATTTAATTTCGTTCTTAATTAAATGAATGAGTATGAATATGAATTAAAATTTAGCTTTAATATCGACTCCACAGTTTTCTTTCATCTCACCATGCGATGAAAAATCCGACCCCTGCTCATCAGGACAGCGTAGTTTGCTGCTTTTAGTTCTGTGCGTATCAACGGACAACCCTAGCGCTGCCCTGCTAAGCTAAATAGCAGCATCTCACATAAAAGTCCTGTAGCAATCACAACCTTATTACCAAGCGGAGAGGATTAAATCTACTTTGGCAATTGAATCTGACGTACTTTTTATTGGCCCAGCAGGGCAGGGCGCCCGAGCGGTGGTAGGCAACGGAAACTCCTAAAGGGCCGCAGATGAGCTACTTTGTCATTTATACTATGCGAATGGTTACTAAATAATAATTATGTCAAATAAACAAAATATAAATATGAAATACCTGAAAAATTGGGAGAACGGGTACCACTGGCTCTACAGTTCTGAAACCCGGTCGGACGTTTGGGATCGAGTTGCATATTTATATAGGTGGAAATCCAGCTAGGTTCCCCTGTGGAACGTTAGTCTAAGGTCAGCTATCTAATTCATTATTTATTATAATATGTAGCGTTATCTATGAAAAGGGACCTTATTGTCGATGGCGCTTACGCTGCACTGCGTCATGCGACTCACGCGACGTTGTATTTATATCGGAGCATCATTAATAATCAGAGGCCGGAATTTTAGTAGCACTTTCGAGCTGTCGTAGGGACTTCTCGTTTTTATCGACTTCCGATATACATATTTTATCGATACGTTATAGAACACAACATATTAAAGAAGATTAGAAGTAGAGGTAAACAACAGGCGGTCGTATCGCTAAAGAGCGATCTCTTTCAAATAACTTTTGAAAATGTGATATAGAGATTTGTAATGAAAACAGTCGATAGCAATTCTCGTTGCTATTTCTTTCGAAAAATGTTTACAAGGCATAAGAAATCCACAAATTATTTATAAGAAACAATAAAATAATATGATTTGAATAGCTATTTAATATTTCCAAATAGTTGGTATCCAAAGGTTATCTCGAAGAGACCGCCGCGATAAGACTGCCTGTTGTTTAATTATGCTCGTAGTCATATTTTAAAATTTGTATTCTGTATTTTTATCGATATACATAATGTATATCGAAAATCGAGAGACGAGAAGTCCCTATGAAATCTCAAAAGTGCTACGAGAATTCTGGCCTCTGTTAATAATGGCGGAAGCGCTACCAACAATAAGGTCCCTTTTCATAGATAACGCCACATATACACTCTCGGACAAATTTAGAGGAAGGGAACAAATATATTATTTTACGGCGGTTTATACGGTGTAAATGTGCTTTTCCCATCGAAATATAATAAGTATGGAAGAGTAATCGACGCTCAAAATCTGCCCCACTGACTTAGTGCCGGCGGGGGTGGAGCTATTAATGAGTGCCGAACTGTCTATCAGTCGACTTTCTGACGTAGTGTCAAACAGTTGTTTACAATCACAAAAGAAAAAATCGATATTAATGATTACCGGATTTAAATGACGCTGCAACCATGCCAAGTTGCATTGTAAATTGGTGCAGGACCCACACAGATGCAAAACAAAGCGATATTTATTTTCATTAGTAAGTTATTGAATTTTTAATATTCCATACCAAAATGTCATGGCCGATGTTATGCAATATATCTTTGAAAAATGTGAATTACAAGCAACTACTTTGAATGAATAGGAAATTAAATTTTATGTCATCTTTACTATCGTTAGGGTATGTACATAATAAAAAAACGAAATATGACCTTTTTAAGTTTTCCAAAAAATTAAGAACGCCGTCTGGCTTGGGTGGATGCAGTTCGTCGCGAATTGCGAAACGAGAATTGGATGCCTAGCAAACATTGCAGGATTTGCAGCATCCATTTTGATGAATCGGATTATTTACTTGTCGATTGTGAAACAGGCGGTTAATATAAATTATACTCTATTGTATATTGTGTCTTCACATCTCTAACTGTAGAATAGAAACAGTGCCAAATGGATTATTTGTGATGTTTTCGTCTTACTACTTACTCGTATAAAGTTAATTTTTGTCATGTTTTTTCGGCAGCATCAAATAGGCTGTACCATCCAAAGCGACTATATACCTATATATAGGTATTATACTGTCACGTATCTTTATGCCTATAAGAATAAAAAAGGGGTTGCAATATATTTGGCACTTTAGATGCTAAAGACTATTTGACGCTGACTACTCTTACAACATAATATCTTCTGATATACCTACTATTTTACAACTTTATAATAGTGTAACATAAGTAAGTTAAATGATTCAAGGGGAACAATCATTCAATCATATAAAAAAATATTAATAAAATTCGTTATTCAATTACTGTGCTGTTTTTGTATTAAACCATCCACGTCAAATGTTGAAAGACATGGCCGCGTTCAAATAACCCTTATGAAAAAAAAAATTGACAAATGGAAATCTTGTGTCAGAGAGCTTGTAACCAATTGCAGATTTTTGTCTTTCAAACGGTATAAAACCTTACTGAAATTACTGTCTACTCAAACGTTATACCAGCATCTGACATAAATGACTTCATACCTTAACTCAATTAATATTTAGTTGATTATTGAAACCACTCGATACATAAGATCTTTTCATTTCAAAAAGTGGGCGTTTTGGAGCGGATTTGTCAGTCGTTTTTGTTAGACGTTACTCTTCCATACTTATTATATTTCGATGGCTTTTCCACGCGAGACAAGGCGAGACGAGAAATTAAATTTGTATTGAAATAAAAAACAATTCAGTCTTCGCGCGTCTATAGTGGAAATGGTGTTTAATAGAAATTATAATTCTCGCGCCGCCTCGTCTCGCCTCGCCTCGCCGTTGGAAAAGCATATTTAGTCAGAAAATAGCAGCTGGTGCAATTTAAACAAGAGTAGACTTTTAAAACTGATAATGATTTTAGTTGTTTTCTGATATTAATTTGTTGTCTTTGATTTCATTGTACAGGGTGCCCAATAAATAATGGATAAGGTTCTATCCATCGACAGGGCACCTTAGGCTGGTCCCTAAAAAGTACTTATAGGTAAGGGTTGCGTGGTTTTCGAGATAATCGAACTTTTCTATTTTCTTAATAATTGGCACCTTACTTCACTTTAATGACCAATTGGGGGTTTAAGGAAATTTTACGAAAAATTTCTTTTGCGTTTGTGAAAAAAGAAAATATTTTTAAAAATACGTCCTTTATTTGGTTGCAAAATTTTTGTAACCATCCTTTTTGTTGTGTATAATCATACGACATCGTATTAAGGCCCGTACAGACTACGTTAGTAATTTAGTCGAGTAGCGAGTATTTTAGGAACTAAATCTGTCTGAACAACGAAAATTTAGTCGAGTGGTATTCTTCTCGACTAAAACACAACTAAAATACTCGCTACTCGACTAAATTACTAACGTAGTCTGTACGGCCCTTTATGTCGGTTAAGTTCGTATTCTCAATTAGCTATCTACTTACTTACTTTACTGAATATGACTGAAAAATCAAGGTAAATACGACCTTTTTCGATCAACAATGATGTTGTATGATGATAAGAAGTACAGATAAAACTATACCTGCGCGCGCGTGCGTGCGTGCGTGCGTGAGTGCGTGCGTGCGTGCGTGCGTGCGTGCGTGCGTGCGTGCGTGCGTGCGTGCCTGCGTGCGTGCGTGCGTGCGTGTGTGTGTGTGTGTGTTTGTGTGTGCATGTACCTCTTAGTGAAGGGTCAAACTTGTCAAAATCGATAATCTTGCTTGACGTTGGGTGGTTGTATAATGCTTGCGACTCTGCACTGGGTAGTGACCCAGCGCCAGAAATGATCTTAGCTCGCTTGTCCAACTTGCCAGCTGCAACAACGACTATGAAATTACGGTTATTTATTGAACAATAGCTTCTGCCCGTGGCTTCGTAAGCGTTGGTCATCCCACGGTAACAGTTTTTTTTCGAGAGAAAAGATACCCTATGTGCGTACCTATTATATGTCTTACCACCGTGCTCAGAGACAATTTGTTCCTTTCTCATTCAAACTTGTGAATGAAAAATAGTTACTACAGAACGACTTAATTGTCATTAACAGAGAGCGGAATTTTGGGAGCATAATTGAATGACAGATATGTAGTTCGTACATCGATAAGCTTACTTATCGATGCTTTCCCTATTCTAAAGATAAAGATAAAGAGACATATATTCGCAACAATACAAAATTACATTACATAGATACAAAAAGAACAAGACAGACAAATTAGCGAGGTTACTAGTGAAGTGATCGCTCCCAGCTTAAATTGTAATTGGTAATTTTTTGTAAGTATTATTTTGTAAACAATGATACAAAGCACACAGAAGCATACTTTAAATGATCGCTAGGTTATGAGTACCGTAAAACGGGGTAAATAGGAACTGAGGGGTAAATAGGGACATAACCTAAAATGAAGCATATTTTACTAAATTATAAGACTGAAATATTTTCTAATAGAACGTAACGTTATTTTCATTTAATACTTGTTCTTATTTGTAACAAGTTATGCTTCATTTTAGGTTGTGTTTCTTGTTACCCCTTAGTTCCTATTTAGCCCGTTTTACGGTACCATGCATAGTGCAATATGTAGCTTGGACCCGCGTTTCTTTATTTTAGGAGGTTTTTGTACCCCGTTCTCAATTTTTTAAGAAGGCATTTTCTGTTTTCACTCTTAAATAAACTTTTTTTTTTAACACATATTGCACTCCACTTTCCGCTTTTTGGAAGCGGAGGAGGCATTGGATTAAGCGCTAAAAGAGGGGTAATTACACAAAAGATCCCATAGGGTCGAAGTGTATCCGGAAGGACCCCACAAATAAGATAACATAAGATATGATAAGATTACTATGCAGTTAGCTGCCTTCTTTGTAACGGCAGTACCTACAACGTTTTTAATCCACGAAAGCCCGCCACACCACTCAAATTGACTTTGTGGGTTAAAATCACTATACCGTTCTAAAGGTTAAACATACCGGTGGTGCAATGTTTTGGGACGTCTGACATAGATCGGTGGGAAGGTGTACAAGGCTGCGACCCGTACGTTGTGTAAAAAGACTCTGGAATCAAAATATAACATTAACGGCCGTAACCAGGGACATTTTAGAGATATTTAATCGTTCCTTTTCCAAACTTCTGTATGAAAAATCAACAGTAAAGTAACGACTTAATCGTCATTAACTAATAAAAACATCGCCGTTAATGTCAGTTGCGTTCATTTATAACTAGGGTTAGGATTTTTGGTGGCATATCTTGGTTCTAGAATCCATGGAGTCGCTATGTCCTAATTACACACATCAAAAGTGCCTAGGGATATTTTTTATCCCTAGAGAGTTTTGAACATTTCAATATAGGCATATTACTACTGATTCAAAACATCAAATTTGTCTAGGGAGACTGAGTATCCCAAGACTTTTTTGATGTGTGTATTATGTACATACGACTTGATTTTGACCCCAGTATTATCATATTTCACAATTCATCCATTCGTTAACCTCACCCACCATACTAAAACCATTATATAATTATATAATTAATTTTAAGCCTAACGTTTATAATGCAATACTTACCACAAGGCTGCATCTGGACGGTGGCGTCAGTTAAAGAGCGGTGTACCAGGCAGTGTGGCCGCTCGTACACATACAAGCACTCTGCCAACAATATAATGAGTCCATAACTTCTTATGAGGATGAACTAGTCACCAATAGTACAAGTAGGTAGGTAGGTTGCGACTCAGGGCATGAGAACGATTCGAAAAATACCGGTTAATTATGGTTCGTAACCTGGTTTTTCGTAAACTCGGAGCGTAATCGATTCGCGTTTAAATTTAATCGTAATTAATTTAATCGATTATTTTTTATCTATTAGTTAATCGATTAAAGAAATTAATCGATTGATGCCAACATTGACATTTGAGTGTTTTTTTCCATTTAATATCTACCACCATGTTTTATTTTTTGCCATTAATCAATTATTATAGGAACTAGACAGCTTCAAAAATCATAAAAATTGGCCAGTTTTTACGCCATTTTAAATCATCTAACAAACAACTTAAACTAAATCAAATTGATCAAAATCCCGTATTTTCATAAATGTAAATCGCTTATAAAATCAAACCTAACCTAAACTACACGTAGTAATTAAATTATGCATTTAATTTTAAATAGCACCATAATAACATTGCTTTGGGAAATAATAAAATTCGGACAAAAGAATACTCGAAAAAAAAAAGAGTTTTATGGTGTTCTCTGTTATTTTACCTGTAGATGGTTCGCGACCCCTTTGGGTGCAATGCCGCGGCAAGGTTAGCATGTAGCGGGATGTGAAAGTATTTTCCGATTTTTTTCCAAAACAACATGGCTCGGTGGCTGAAACAAACGATATATTGCCAACTTAATGGATTGACTGCCGTTCCTTGCATAAAGACCCTGTTTTTCAGGCAGACAGCTTCAAGGGACTGTAGATTGGAGTATATGGTTTAAATTTCAATTCGATACCTCCACGCCTTCCCGAGATAACGGGTCTTGACAGACAGACAGACAGACGGACAGACAGACGGAAAACAAAGTGATCCTATATGGGTTCCGTTTTTTCCTTTTGAGGTACGGAACCCTAAAAATGGTCTTAGGTGAGTGGGGGCAAGATGAATAAGGGGGCAAGTTAAAAAAGTAATAATAGCGCTTAATTCACTTTATTTTGTTAATTTAAATACGTGTAATAATGGCTTGATGCCATTGTTCGTCTGTGCAAAACGGGTTATTTTAAAATATAAATGATCTTTTTTTACCTACCTGAGCCTGACCTTTTCATCTTACCCCCATTTCAACAAATTTTATCTTTAACTTGTATAACAACATTGCAAATGGCTACTATTCGATCTTACCCCCACTCTTACCTATTGGACTTTTCTCGATCGGGACTCTATGTGAATGGTAACAGAACACTTGCTATGCAGGCTTTTGTCCAATTTTAAAATAATACTATACTTGGAGTCGCTGCCCTTGATCCCGTAACTGGATGCCAAAGCTAGGGAAACAAGTGGGAATCACACTTCACATTTTTTTTACAACACATTTTACTGATTCCTAGGGTTAGTACTTTTGGTGGCATACCGCGGTTCTAAAATCCATGGAGTCGCTATTTCCTCATTATTATATACGTACCACCTTGATTTTGACCTTCAGTATTGTCAGATTTCACAATAAACTGAAGGTACTAATGTTTGTTGGTACGCTTCCACAGCGGAGATATCCTCCATATGATACATAGCAGCATTGCATTGTGACAATATTCAGCAGTATTTGTTTTGGTAGCATTTTGCTGAGCCAGTGTCCTTTTCACCGCCGCGAGGACACACATTGCGTGCATTCTCTGTTATCTTCACTGTTTTCTTTATCTTTGTAATGATAATTATGTGTCTTATGGTTGGTGAATAAATGTATTTCATCTTCTTCTTCTTCTTTAAAATTCATTTAAATTGGTTCTGCGGTTTATTTAATGAATGAAAATGCTGTATTCAAAGGTCAAAATTGAAGTTTTATGCATATAATAATTAGGCAATAGCGACTCCAAGGATTCTCGAACCACGGTCTACTACCAAAAGTCCTAACCCTACTGCGGGCCTAGTACGATTGCGTTTATCGCGTGACAAAAGGTGGATAAATCATCCGTCACTTTCTCACACGTCCATAAGTACGAGAGTGACGGATGCTTTTTCCACATTTTGTCATGCGATAAACGTAGGGAATGCAATTTTAGCGGTTATTAATCGTTTTTGTATGAAAATAACCGGTTAAAAGCGGTTATAACCGGTTATTTGCATTCCCTAGATAAACGCAACCATACTAGGCCCGCTGATAACAATATAAATATGTAGATAAAAACCCCTTCTTTCGGAGCTGATATTTCTCAACGGCCCAACCGATTTTATTTTATGAAATCTAGCTAAAAACCATACCGATTATAGTAATTAGTAATTATAGATGTAATTAGTATTATTTATCACATCATAAAAAAATGCTTTAAATGATATAATATAACCCGGATCTAAAATAAATGTTGAAACCCGAAATGAACTTTGACTCACTTAAGGTTAGGTTAGAAATGATTATTTAAATTGAAATAAACCTCTGTCAAGTTGTATAACTTAACGTTACAGTCTTTACATAAAAACCTTCCTCTTGAATCATTATGTATTGATGTAAACCGCATTTAAATCTGTTGCGTAGTTCGAAAGATCTAAGCGTACACAGGGACAGACGGTGGAAAGCGACCTTGTTTTATATATATATATATATATATATATATATATATATATATATACCATGTAGAGATGTAGACAACTCTCACTAGAACGCTCAATATATAAAAACTCAGGTTCAGCCTTAATATGTATAACTTACCAAGTATCTAAATAGAAAGAATGACTGAATGTAGTTTAGTGTGTAATAGCTGAGTATGTAGTAGGCACTTACACTCGTCTCGCCTTCCTACCAAGGTCTTGCCAAGTGTATCTTTCAAACTCGTTGAATTCGTTGCGTTCCAGCCTTCTGTAATAACATTTTCAATTAGAACTGTGTCAAAAATAAATCGCCATAATTAACTGTTTAAATTGGGCGGATGAATAATTATATAAAACTTTCGTGAGACTCACACATATTAAGGAGATCACACCGGGTTACTCACGTAAAATTGGTCGAAAAACGCTCGACATGTTTCGGGCTCGTCCGGAGTCCCTATTCATGAGCAGACGCGGCCGCAGCACGACGAACACTGCGCGCTTGCGCTCTGTCAGCCCGACTGCTCGGTGCGAACGGCGTGGCCGGCGAGAAACTACCCCCGTTTTCTTCATTATTAGAATTCTCAAACGTAGGGTCGCACACAACACTAACAACGTCACTTGGAAAACGGTTTTATGTAGTGCTCCAGTGGCAGGTGTGGACGCGTCTTTCGCACCGAGCAGTCGGGCTGACAGAGCGCTGGCCCGCAGTGTTCGTCGTGCTGCGGCCGCGTCTGCTCATGAATAGGGACTCCGGACGAGCCCGAAACATGTCGAGCGTTTTTCGACAACTTTTACGTGAGTAACCCGGTGAGATCTCCTTAATTGTATAAAAGTTTGTTTTATTAACAAACGAACGGGTCAGTCATATTTAAAGTGGAATTGGAACGGGTAGGTACAGACTGAGCACCTGTTCCGCCTGATGGATTTGTCCCTGGGAGGACGGAGGTATCCAGTACGGCTAGTACATGTTATATTTTCTTGATTATCGCTCGCTTAAGAAGATCACAGCATGCTTATGCTATTGTGTTTATTTACCTGCAGATACAAAGTAGTTGTTGCTAGTTTTTTTTTTCATTATTAAACTCTTCTTGAAAGGAACCACGCTTTTGTCTATGTCTATATATTTCCTCTTCGTAGGGGCTCTTGTAGGCGACGGTTGTTCTAAAATATTAGTAAAACCAGTGTAACGTAAGTCTAAAGAGGATTGTCAAGCTAAAAATTTCCATACAAAATGCGATAACGTTTCTTACCTAGTCCGATTTTTACGATTTTCGAACTTGTCGTAGATATCATGAAAAACTATGTCTGTACGTTTTCCTTTCCAACAAAATATTTCTTAGAATGAAACAAATTTAAAAAACAAAAAACAGAAACGCACAGACCTATTTCTTTATAATAACTACAACATATTCAAAAATCGTGGAAATCGGACTTGATTTAGGGCGTGAGAAACGTTATCGCCCAGTGCTAAATTTATAGGGTTTTTTTTTGACCGCTACGCGATTTAAGCGGCCCTTCACAATCCTCTTAAAACTACTTGTTTGAACGGTCAAGGCACAGTAAAGACACTACATACAAACGTTCGAAACGACACACTCACACAAAGGCATGCCTCAACAAGAGCCCTAAGCAGACATGGCAGTGCTGTCAGCCGTAGGTGCCCATAAGCAAATACTTACGTGGTTCGAGGCACGTAACACAATTCATGGCCGTCAGATGCGATGCGAGTGACGGTGTCATATTTAGGGCACCATCCCTTAACACTTTTAGTGCGAATGGCAACTTCTGTTGCAAAGTTTCCGTACTGTGAGCTTTATTGGTCTTGGGGTTATTCTGCGGCTGGCAGTAAATTTGCACTGAAAAAGATTAGATTTTTATGTAGCTAAATATATAAAATTAATAAATATCAGGTAATAATCTTATAAATAGCCTAATCCCAAACTAAGCTTTGGGCTTGTACTATGGGTACAGTCGACTTCAAAGAGAGGCCTAAAATTGGATGCATTTCTTTGTAGTCTGCGCTACCAGACTACGCTGCCGATACAGTATGTAAACTAACTAAAACCATCTCTTTAAACCAGTTGATAGCCAAGTCGAGTTAAGTATTTTAACACATGTTTTGCTAGTACGGGTCGAATATTTTTAATTTTATCATTGTTTAAAAATTATAAACACTTACCTTTTTCAAAGTCGGTTAACCCTAAAAGTATCACCCTATGTGTAATGTTTACGTCGTGACAGATTTATGTCATTCAAATTTCACTGGTGTCACTTTATTGTCAATTATAAGGGCGATTACCAGACTGCGTGACAATGAAAGAGCGGTTCCGGTCAGTACCGGATAGTAGTAGTAGTAGTGGTGGGCTTCGTCCTCGTATTGACGTCAGAACGGAAAAAAGGATCTACAACCATTTTACAGAAAATCTTGGCTTCAGCACTAGAAAAGCGGGGAGTTGTATGATATGGTACGTTTGCTGAACCCCACACCTCTAGACTATTTCTTCTGGGGATGGGTGAAACAGTTAGTATTTAAAAAAAGTGTCGAGAACGGAGGAAGAAATGAGGCTGCGGATTGTACAAGCTTCGAACATAATCAAGCGACGTGCCCGGCAAAATCCAGATTTGATGCGTAGCGTTTACTTGAAACAACCATCGTCGCTTGGTTCAAATAACGGCCACATTTGGTCTAATCTACGTCGTATTTAATCGGAAGTGTGCACATAGCCTTACTTTAGCTGACATTGAAAATGTTGAACTTGGCCTTGACCTGACAACCAGATGACAAATGTTACAATTGGAAACAAATAATACAGGATGTTATTGAATCATGAATAACTAAAATGATATTTTTTGTATTACAATTATAAATTCTAAAAAACGCTAGAATTTCAATAATTTATATACGAAGACCTTATTTATCGCCTAGACATGCCCGGATTCAAACAAATGGTTTTAGTAAGTTTACATACTGTATATCAAAAAGGTGGCTAAATGACTTATTTATGCGGCCTTTTAAGTTTTTGACAAGAACATGAGTGAAAAAATTCTGAGTCGAACTGTCTAATGTCTCCCCTTTTTTATCAAAAGTAGTTTTCAAGATAAGTTAAATTGACTCGAATTTTACTTTTCATTAGGATATTATAATATTAAAAGCCGTTAAGAGCTTAAAATATTCCAAAAGACCGCATTACTGATCGATAACTGCTTTAATTGACAATCGGAACACGGCAAAAAAACCGACAAAATATGTCTCGGCTCGCGGCGACAAATTTGCTTCGTGTTGCGGCGTGCCTCAGGTTGAGGTAGCGTCTCCACTTGCGCAGCCTCGAAGCGAGGCAGCCGCTCGACCCGAGGCTGCCTCTAGTGGATACGCGGCTTATGAACGCTGAAGTTTTTTTAAAATCCTTACAAAATGAAAGTTACGTATTTAACATGTACATTGTATATAATTTTAAACCTTGGTTTATAAGCTAGCGATAAATTTACTTTTTGATTGGTTGTCAAAATTTATAAGTAAGTACTTGTAGGTGATGTATGTATGAAAAAATGCAAGCGTTCCTAATAATTTCCTTGGCCTTCACTGTATATTAAGAAAGAAAGAAAGAAAAACATTTATTCACAACAATAACAACACACATACACTAATGTTATAAGAGGCAAGATATGTATTTTTGTATTTTTGAATGTTTGTAACGAACAAACTCAAAAACTACAGAAAAGATTTCAAAAATTATTTTATCATTAGAATGCTACATTATCCATGAGTAATATTTAATTAGATGATTAGTTAAAGCTTGATTTATTTCAATCAGCACACACCTTTTCCCATGGTATTAATGCATTTTTTGATCCATTTTGCCGCGTTCAAGTTGCTAGAAAGTACAACACTAGGAATGGCGTAGGGCTCCTCGTTCAATGTGGTTTTCGGTTGCATTTCTGTTACGTTAGTCTCCTGCTCCAGAGCTGAAATTTAAAAATTGACTGAGTCAATAGGGTTTTTTCTACAGCTTCAATAAAAGCTGATTCATGTAAGAATCTGTTGAGAAAAATCATTTTTTGAATCTTACCTATATAAATAAGGAAGATATAAGCCTTAAACATTTGTTCTTATCTCTTTCTAGCAAAACAGAATTTAACATGGAGTTTATCATGGCGGACATGTTACATGACGTCACAGTGCACATCAGATCTCTATCTAATCGCTGTCTAATTAGTATATTAAAATGCTTGTATCATCCGTATTTCTTGGCAGATTTTAATTTTAATTCACTTTTGGTGATCTCTTTCACGGTGTTTAGGGGACGGGCGGGTAAAACTTCATAAAAAAAATAAAAAAAATAAGTTTTAATGATATTAGTAGGTGTATAATTAGTTATTCTAGGTCAAGATGACTTGAGATCACTTAATTGGAACAATTACATTTCAAAATTATACAATAGAAATGTTGCATATGCAACACTGTCTTTATAAATAATTACATCGAAACCTGGAAATCGCCGACATTTTACATATTTCAAAATGATGCATTAAGAAAAAAATCAAAGCCTTAATGCCACAGTGGATTTGGGTGTTGTAGTGGATAAGATAAGACATTGATATTTCTTGAAATTTTGTAGTTGAGGCATAAATAATAAATGGTTTCTGTCTGCATTGTTCTCTTCTCAGTTTTTTTTAATGCGAATATGTGAATATGCTGAATTATATTTTGTTAACTTTGCCCTTCAGTTTTATACAGTCGACTACAAAAGAGATGTTGACACTTTTCTCCTAAATGCATATCAGTCACATCTCATTGTATAATATAATATTATAATATAATATAACTTTACTTAATTCTTCATATAAAATATGTTTGTTTTGACATTCCTTAGTATGCTACGCGAGATTTACTGTCATATTTTACGTCATTCATATGAAAATAAGAAAATATGATATAACGTGACACTTTAAGATGCTTAGTAATAAAAAGACTCAATTAACACAAAATACACTTTTATTTAAAACCTTAAATGTTTACCCTTACGTTAGAATAATATGGAATAGACATATTTGACACTAAATCGCGTTTGACGAGGTTTGACGTATTCTCCTCGCCTCGCATGCTAAGCCCACTGGTGTCATTTGAAAAGGCCGCCTTTTTTTAGTTCTTTTTCAGCTCACGGTGGTCCTGCTAGGTATAATTATAATAATATGAAAGTGACTTTTTTAATATGGAGTTTCAGTTCTTCTCTAATGAGTAATTATATTCTTTACTTGTGTATTTTAATAATTGATAGGGTATTGAAAATTGTAAAAAAGTATTTATAGCGGTTTGGTATTTGACATATCAGTAAAAAGTTTATTAAAAATGAAAATAAGACCAATAAGAATGAGCCAGTAATATTATAAACTAGGTTTTCGGAACCCGCGAAAAAAAAACATTTAAACATCAAATCTCTATTCGTATAACAATACAATCGCTCGCAAAATCGCATACAACAAAACATTACACTTGTACCCTTTAAAAATACCAGAAATCCAAGCACGAAAGCAAGATAAATGAAAAATCACTTTCGAAACACGGCGCGCGTGGCGCATAATCTCTATCATTCCGAGCCATTACTCGCAAATTGTGAAAAAGATCCGGTATGGAGTGAAAAATCGGCAACAGCCCCCGGCCTTTTTCGACGTAATTTTTTACATGCCAATTTTGATTAGACGCTTTTCGTTCGTCATTAACTGGGAAGCTATTATTTGTATGTTCTGTGGGTGAATAATTTATTAACCCCTTTAAAAAGGGTTATGTTAAAGGGCTATGGCTAGTTTAATGTTTGGACCTGTGTATCTGTGTATATTAGTGTTGTAAAAGACTCGAGTTCTGGAGTGCTGTTTTTTTTAGACTCGACTCACTTAATCGTGTCAAGCATGGGTTAACTATCGATTGTGAGTCCAGCAACTCGAGTTTTCTCTATAGCTAGAATACGATGAATACGATCCATTTTGTGGCATACAGACCTTTGGCATCATCAGTCATGTTAGTTATACTTCAATGAAACTCGCTTTTCAACTCAACTGACGAGTTATTTACCAGTGAGTTAAGTTTTTCTGGTTGATTGTACAAACCAATTTTAAGGGCGTGCATTCTTAACTGGCAGCTTAGTCGTTATCCGGGCACACTTGGTGACCTTCTTGAAAAAATGATCTTCTGCTTGTCCGAAGCGCTGGTAGATCCACTCAATGTTACCGACGTGTAAAAGAGCCCTCATGTGGCCATTTACTGAATTAATATTTTAAACGTGAAAACACGATTAGAAACAAAATCTTCTCGATTAGACGGAGAGATTCGATACACCGTGTGACGTCATGTAACATGTCGACCATATAAACTCCATGTTAAATTCTGTTATGCTAGAAAGAAATAGGAACAAATCTTTGTTGGCTAATATCTTGGTTATTTTTATAGCTATTCAATTTTTTTTTTCTCATCTGTTACTTACATGAATCAGCTTTTCTTGAATCTGTGAAAAAAAAAGTCATGATTATTCCCTATTAAAGCACTATTTTCTCGTACAGTCACCAGCAATAATATAATATCCAACATTGGGCTCAAACATATCTAAATACTGACACGTCTCTATTACTAGAGCCATAAGAGCGAGTCAGATATTTTTAAGCGCAATGTTAAATAATATATTACTGCTGGTGACTGTACAAATAAATCAAGCTAAGTGTCCCTATGCGTTGAACGCATAGGGACACTCTTTACCAGAAGAGTTGCACTATAGTGTTTCGCTCATCGTATAAGTCATCCGGTATCTGACAAGCAGACGCCCAATACTTGACATACTTATTGTTGCCTTCCTTTATCATGCCCTGTTAGTACATCTAGATCTTATCTACTTTGTATCAATACCTAAATGCTTTTTTCCTCATAATAACGAATGATTTTCGTACCGTTTCTTTTTGGGACTTCAAATGAAACAGCGTCGATGGAGATCTTCGGAACTCCTATACTTGACGTAGTCTCTGAAATAAAAAAAATAGACCAAATCAATAACTTTGTTGCATAACGTTCATGTTAATGTTTGATGGATTTTAGAGTACCATAGTAAACTATCTATAATAATAATATGTATGTCACAAGACTAATAAATAAATAAGTTAAAAAATTTGTAAAGCATGGGTATTTATTTTAATCTTTCAACATCTGTCTCTCTGTATGTCACACTGACCTTTTTTTTTCATTAAATATCTGCTTATATTCATATTTTCAAATGAGGTCGTTTTGGAACATTCCAGTACATCGCTTATTGTATCGGTACCTATACAAGAACAACATAAAATCAAAATAGGGAACTACATACATTAAAAATGTATAAGGTACAGTCACCAGGAATAATATATTATCCTACGTTAGGCGCAAAAATATCTGAGACATCTTTATTACAAGAGGTATAAGAGCGTGTCAGATATTTTTGCGCCCAATGTTGGATAATATATTATTCCTGGTGACTGTACAAAAATATCCCTACACTGTTTATAGGGTTCCGTGCCCGAAGGGAGCCCAATGAGACCCTATTAATATGCCTAGCCTACGCTGTCCGTCCGTCCTTACTTTAAATAGCCTTTTGAACCGTAATAGATAGCGGATTTTTTTTCAGAATATGTGGCGTTATCTATGAAAAGGGACCTTATTTGTCGATGGCGCTTCCGCCATTATTAACGATGCTCTGATATAATTACAACGTCGCGTGACGCAGTGCGGCGTAAGCGCCATCGACAATAAGGTCCCTTTTCATAGATAACTCCACATATGTGTTAATATTACGGCGGATTTAATATGAAAAATAAGTGAAATGATGAACAACGTACGAGATACAAGAAACGTTTTATTCAACATATTTTTATACGGAACCCATGGTGCGGTTTTTATAATTTTCAGTGTATACATAGCAACTTAGTATAGTCACAGTAAGAAAAGGTTCGTCACTTTTGGAACTTAATTGCGTTGAAATAGAGTCGAAAAGTGACGAACCTATTTTTACCGTGACTATGCATTGCTGAATACCAAAATAATGTGGGGATATTTTTGATCCTTGGACATTTTCATGTGTATTAAGTTTTGAATGTAATAATACAAACACATTATTTTCTCTATCCTACCACAGGAAGTTAGTTGAGACGCATGACAATGTATTGGCATTGGCATTGCGACTACACTGGCGTCTCTCCGTAAATCTTGGGAAGAGGTAAAAACTGAAAAAAAAAATTTAGACATAAAGCTTGGCAAAAGAATAGAAATAAAAGTATTAAACATAAAAAAAAAGTTTTTACTCGAATTTTTCTTCGTGGTTATTGAAGTTAGCGAACAAGTGGCATCGTTAACAGTCGATATTGATAGTATTTCTGGGCCTAGAAGAAAGCAAAGAAAAAAACACATGTGTTAGTTAAAAAATCTGTTGAATTGAATTTCAAATTGAATAAAGGTGCGACCTCACCGGTGCTTAAAATACGGAGACGGTACGGAATCGCAGTGACGCATCGTATCCGTACGGTTTTTATCGCATGCCCTCCACACCGCTGCTTAACGGTGCATATATTACGGTGCGTCAAAAACGGCGCCATGTTGTTACTATGACCCTGTCTTTTGTTTACGCAACGACACCGTTTTTTAAGCAGCGGTGTGGGGAGCGTGTGTCAAAAACGGTATGCATACGATGCGTCACTGCGATTCCGTACCGTTACCGTTTTTTACGCATTGTGTGGGCGTACGCGTACCTTAAAACTGTTTAAATTATCAAGAAAGTTTAGTAAATAATGTTTGTACCGTAAAATTCCAGATTTGGCGACTTTGTTTCCAATGCAACATCTATCTTGGTCATTTCGTCGATTAGTGTGCCTAAACAAAATTAAGGTACATTTTGATGTAAATTTTGCATAATTGTATAAAAAACTTTAAAAATACATCAAACTTTACGGAAACCTTAAACATAATCACATTAATTATTTAAATTATGTATAACATTGAAATAAGTTAGTGTTTTTATGTCGTGGTATACATGGCTTAAAAAACGAAATATATAGGTATATATTATTATTCTAACTGCTTGGATAATAATATAATACGCATTTAATTTGTAAAACTAAATTGGTATAATTATGTTTTTGCGGAGAGGTGGAAGTAAATCGTTCCATATTTTCGAAGCGGCGAATCTGAAGCTACCTCTAAACCCGACAGTTTTGTGCGGTGGAAAGACGAGTTTGTTTTCTTATTTGCCACGCGTGTTCGAGCAGACATCTTTTAACCATTTTTTTTAAAGCTAGACTGGTTTCTGCTCGCCTACGATTTTATGGACGGTACCAGCTAGGTTTTTGCAACAGTAACGTGAATATTTCCGAGCATATATAAAAAAAACTGTACCTGATGCGGCCGAGTTTTTCATTGGGCAGATGTCAGCAGTATCTGAAATATCCAAAAATACTTTTAACAAATTCAACTTCGGACTTGACAGTAGCGCATGGAGCTAACCTAACCAAACCCCATGTGCTTCTGTTTAGTCCACCAGAAATACTCTATACGATAATCGAAATATTGCCCTCGCGTGTGATGTGATATCCATCGACTTGTTTCTCTAATAAGTCTATGGAGATTGTCTAAACCTCGATATTGGCAAAATACACGTTGTTTAAACAAGAAACGATAGCCAAGATTCAGATTCCTTATTGATAATAATTAAAATATTAATGACTTAAAGGGGTATGGCTTAGGCTGCGGCTGCGGCTCCACTGAGGCGGATATGCGCGGAGTGGAGCGGAGCTGTGCCAATATTAACCAATAGAATCTATACTAACGTGCGCAAGGCGCGCTCGACGTGACCGCATGCGCCTTCTATTGGTTAATATTGGCACAGCTCCGCTCCTCTCCGCTCCGCTACGGTCGTTTCCGCCTCAGTGGAGCCGCAGCCTTACAAATTATAATTGCTTATATTATTGTGGTATCGCCTTGGGTCGTCCGATTCGTTTTTTGTCAAGTTCTTAACTCGTCTCACTTTGCTTTCGTCATCCATTCTTTATTCGTCATCTTTCGTTGGTAGTCTTTGTCATCTTTGGTCATATTTTTGTAGTTTGGTCTTTTTCTTATTCACGCTCTTTCGGTATTCGTCATAATTATGGGTATGTCCCATTTGTTCCATGAAACTACGAATTTTGTGTTGAACATTACATCATAGTTCAATACAAAATGTGAAGTTCCATGGAACAAATGGGACATACCCATTGTTTCTTTGGGCTTGTTCTATGTTAGTCTCCTTATTTTTAGTCTCATTCGTAAAACATACAGGAGCTTGGGCTTTGTGACAAGAGTATGTAGCCAATTTCAAGACCCAGATTGTATTAAGGTAGTTTACAACGCCTACGTGCGCAGAATTCTCGAATATGCTAGTCCCGTTTGGTCACCCCACTAACATCCAAACAGCAAATATAATCAACGCCGTTTTATTAGGCACTTTAATTTTCAAACGTGCCATCACAGCACAGCATCAGTTATGAGAAAGACTGTAAACACCATCATAAGAGTACCCTCGCCGCGCGACGGACGGAGAATGACATGGCGCTGCTGCACGGGCTGGTGCACGGGCACCTGCGCTGCCCAGACCTGCTTACCGCTATTGCGCTGCTATGAGTGCTCCTTATCGGCGCACGCGTCGCACTACTTTATTCCATGATGTGTAAAAATCTAAAAAAAACATTGCCACAAAATGACGAAAAAACTTGCCGTCAAAAATCCACCCCTTTATTTGACACTATTCACTATTTATCCTGTTTGATATTCGTCTTATTCGCTAGTCGTCTTGGTTTTTTATAGTTATTTACTTGTAGATTACAGGAAAATTTATGAGATACTAGCGGCCCTTCGTAAAATTTAATTTTTTAATACTAGTAATAAAAAAACAAACTCTACCTGTTCCTTGAGTAACAGTTATTTTTTCTTTGTTTGTAGTGGGCATCATCGTGGTCGTAGAGTACTGAGTGGGTACATTAGTAGATAACCAAGTCCTTATCTCTGTAATTTATTACGTTAAATGTCATGAATATCTATACAATTATAAAACATGTTTTTGCCCGCGACTGGGTTTTCCTAGGTACTATTATTTTCTCTAAGGTAATAAGTACCCCATGTGCAGTACCAGCCCTAGGAAAATTTAAGGATAAAGCGAAAATCAGTTAACTTTTTTTCTTGTAAATCCGTTCAGCCGTTTAGGCGTGATTGAAAAACCAACATCCATAGCGCTGCTGGTTTTAACGCCAGCATAACGCTGAGTTGGAACCATTTCGTGACAACAGGTATTTTGTCTATGGGGCAATTCCATGGCAGAGAGTAACGTAAGTTACCAATTTCTAGCATTCTGCTTGTTTTTTTAGGTAAATTTCAAAATGGAAGATTTCATTTTTGTCTATATACTTGTTTAATATCTAGACATATATTAGCATTAAAAGTTTATAAAAATACGCATTGAAATGGTAACTTTCGTTACATTATCGTGGAATTACCCTATGTCAGTATTTTGTTGAGTTTGTTTGTCTGTTTGTCACGAATACATTTTTTTCTTTCTTTCTTTCTTTCATACAAACTTTCAAATTTTCGATATTAGCTAGGTTCAGGTCAATCTACTATTATAAGTAACTTCTTACCTGCTATTGAGTGGTTAGACAAATACCGCTTACAGCGCTGCAAATTAACGAAACTTTCAGTATTTGCATTAGCTGATACTGTTTTTTCTTTCACATCAGGTAATAGTTCGTCATCTCGTATGGCCGATGATTTTTTATCACAAAAAACCAGCGTTTGACTCGCACTCGGTGATGTAGCTTTGTGATCTTGTGGATATCTTTTAAAAATAGAACTCATTCTACTCTCGGGTATCGTGGTCAGTTGGTTATCGTCCTTGTCTCCGAACTGCCGAGCCCAAACTTTACCAATTCTTTCTATACTTGGATCAATTGAAGTGCTTTGTAAATCAACTCCAGTTTGCGGAGCATCAGTTGCAAAGACTTGTATTTTTGGTGTCACCATTGAATTATTCTCGAGATATGTTGTAAAGGGGTATTTATTTGCTGTTAAAACGTTCCAATAATTAAATGAATGAGCTCATTTTCTTCAAGTATATAATATAATATCATTGATAACTTACTAAAGCAGTTTTCAAGGGTATATGAAGAAAGATCCAGCTTATTCTGCTCTTCTAAGGGTTTTTTGAAATCAAAGAGTAACGGGCCCGAAGTCACTGTAAAAATAAGGAAAAAAATAACTCCCTATCTTCTGTTTATAAACAAAAGTCAGCAAATATGACTTCTGGAATTAGACAATAGCATCAAATTTACTGGACCAATTTTGCAGTCTAAAAAAAATAACGAAAAAAAAATCCTTTAAAGGGTTGTACTCTTTGCATAAACCCTTAAGATCCATAAATCACCCGTTCGTAGTGTTTTGTACATACCAGTTATCTTGCAAAAATGGAGCAATTTTTTTAAATTATATTTTTTTGCCATTTTGGACCAAGGTTAAGGCTGTCTTTCCACTGAGGAGGTGACTGAGGCGGAGCTGTGCCAATATTAAGCAATATAATCTAAACTAACGTGCCCAAGGCGCGTTCGACGTGACCGCATGAGTCAAGCGTGCTGAACCCCAAAATATATCCTTTGTCAGCACGCCATAATGTAGAACATTGGCGTCAAAGCTGATCTCTGTTACTTTTTAAGTATTTTTTTAATCAAGTCCTTGCTGTCTAATTTAATTGGCGCAGCCGGTACGATACCCGTAGATCCTCCTGCGTAACGTATCGTGTAAAAATTCGGGATCACGTCGGGCAGCAGTCATAGAAAATGTTAAACATTTTAGACCATATCTCTACAGAAATAAATTTACAAGACCACCGACCTCTAGCGTGGTTGTACTCACTGAAAGAACCAAACAGTAAGCTCACGAGATGGCAATTAAGCTTACAGGAATATAATTTTGAAATATGCAATAAAAAGGGAAACCAAAACACAAACGCCGACGCATTGTCTCGTATAAGACTTATATCACAAACGATGACAATGCGTCTATGGTAGTGAACGTAGGAAAGCAAGAAAAACGAAAATTCGATGTAGATAAATTCATAAAGAAATTGGTAGAAGGAGAGTCAATCTCCGAAACATCTAGCCAGCCTGACGTAATGGACATCTCGGACTCGGATGATGGAGCAACAGCCCTTTCAATTTCAAACAAGCAACATGAAGGTATCCCTATAATGAATGAAGCTATATATACGAAACATAGGCAAATCCTTGTTTACTCGTGATTAAGAGACATTATTGTTTTTAAAGACATATCTAACCCAAAACAGAAAATCTTAGAGGTTCACATACCTATAAATAACCAGGAAATTGTTAAAAAGATTTAGAAAGAATACGTCGATTTTAACAATACGATACACAGCGCTACAACATGCACACCGTTCGAAATTGTATTCGAACATACTGACTCAGTGAATTTATTCGATGTTGACAAAGAAAGAAATTTAATGCAAAAATTTCTTCAGGACCAAAAATATACTAAAAGTACTTTATGAATACGTTAGCGATAAATTAGTAAATGATAAGCTAAAAATTAAGGAAAAAAGAGGAGGAGAAAAACCCCCTAAAATTAAAGAAGGAGACACTATTTTTATGAAGGACACTAGGATTCGGAAAGCAAAGGAGCTCCCTAGGCACGAAAAAGCCCGTGGGGCTCCCTATTACTTAATAGGGAACCCCATTAGAAATATTATCCCTGTTCAGGTTAAAAAGAGGAACATCGGTGTAGCACTGAAAAATATCAAACGATCTCCACAGGTGGCGTGTGATAATTACTGATGGCCCTAGTACATCAAAACATCAGCCTCACCTTTCAAAACCTCGAGTGGATCCGGGGGATAGCTCCAGTCAGGATAGGTACAGCTCTGAGGAAGACTAGTTCCTGGAATATAATTAAGACTATAGATTTAGAATCCTTACAATAACTTTTAGAAACTAACATTATAGAGTATGGTAAGTTAAAATTGTTAGTCGATAGTAATAATTAATCTAGAAAAGAACTAATGGGTTTAGAATTACAAAAACGGACGTTTGCAGAATTAATAAAGCATAAACTTTTACAGATACTGCCAACAGTACGAGTCCAAAAGAGGCAATCTCAACCTATTAGGCTCATTGATAAAAATAATCACGGGAATCCTAGATAATAATGATGCAATTAAGTATAACTCATTATAATCAATAAACTACATAATAAGGACATATCGGTAGAACATAGGGTAACTTTAATACAGAAGGCACTGGACAGAGTACCTAGTAAATGTTTCGGAAGGTATACATTTTATCGTTAAACAATTAAGTCATTAGCAGATAGCCATCCAAAAAGATGAGTTCAAAATCTCCCACTTACTCTCTTTAATAAATAGCATGTACCAAATTCTAAATAATTTTAACAAGAAATAGAGACTTCAATTGCTTTTAGTAAGTTAGGTACTTTACACCAGTCAAATGGGCAACTGCATCGAACAACTTATCCTGGCTAAGGAAAATCTTACAAACTGTACACAGCAAATCTGTCTTACAGAAGAACTAATTATTCTAAAACTCTCCCCCGATCATTGCGCTTGCCGAATGCAATAAGGGGACAAATCAAAAAAGCAACATTTGGAGAAATTGGGTGTCAAAGTTTTCATGAATGGGTGCGTGTCCGAAAAATTACTGTATTTTCTCTAAATTTGCAGTTATTCATATTGTATTTGGTATTATAGGTTCTGTAGAATATATTCCTTCGTATCAAAATCATTTTTTTAATAATAGTCAAATAATTTTGATATTATATGCATTTAAATATGGACTCTTAGAGTTAAGTCCTTGTAGCACAAAGAATTTGTGCAAATTTTGTTTACTGTGAGAAAATTGTATTAAAAAACAATAATGTTAACTTAATATCTTTTAATGTTTAAGTTAATTAAGGGGGAAGTTTAATATGTATTATCATCCATGGCCCAATGTATATTAACCAAACTAATATAATTATAATTATAACATGTAAGTACGTCTTTATTCCAGTAGTTTTACATAACACTTTATTTATAACCTTTGTTTATAAAATACTTCACAAATAAGTCAAATATAAAAAAAAAACCGGGCAAGTGCGAGTCGGACTCGCCCACCGAGGGTTCCGCAAATGACACGGTTAACTCAATTCAAAATTTGGACCGCCTCCGTTCCTTGCATAAAGACCCTGCTTTTTGTGATTAAATTAAAAATGTATAGTTTTCAGTTTTTTTCCTATATTTGTAATTTAAGACGGTATTAATTGCCAAATTTCATAGATCTAGCTCATCGGAAAATAACCGTATAAATTTTGATTTCCTTGATAGTGTCGAAATTTACGTTTTTTGCGGCAAAAACGGCCGTATCTTTTTTTCACGTTAAGTTAGAAGTTTAATTTTTCACAACTTCAAGGGACTGTAGACCTGAGTATAATGGTTTTAATTTCAACTCGATACCTCCACGCGTTCCCGAGATAAAGGGTCTTGACAGCCAGACAGACAGACGGACTACAAAGTGATCCTATAAGGGTTTAGTTTTTTCCTTTTGAGGTACGGAGCCCTATAAAGGAATCTCTTATCAAGTTACCACAAGTTTAAGTGTCACGGTAAATCGTATTTTTTTAAGATAAACAAAATTGCTTGCCCCTAGGCTATCGTTTGGGAACATCTCGTTTACAGTTTAAAGTAAACTTCCCAAAGGGGGTCCTCTGGGAGGACAGGGTGTCGGTCATGATGACGGGGCAAGGGCTTGTGGAACACCTGGGAAGATCCGGATCGATCAACCCAGCCACACTACTGCAGCTCCCGATGTCGCGAATTGATACCCAACCCAACATGTCTATATCTCTCGAGTACTCCTAGTGATACTTTTAATAAGACATGCAAAGGTGCGGGCTCCGTGGAGGGCGAGAAACTCGAGACATGAAGGAAAAACCAGGACCAACGTGGAACATGTACCTTCCGAAACCCCAAGAGTGCCGGAGGGGAAACCCGAAGGTGCTCAACAAGAGAGTGGTGCTCCTCTGGATGTGCCGTTCTCTCCCAACACACTAGGTGTGGGTACTAGCAACGCAATACCAACCTCAAAACAAACACACACAAAGGTGGCGGTAGAGCGAAAACCCAGCCCGCTACCTTCCTTCAGACGTAGCTTCAAGGCAACGCCTTCGACCTCGAAGTCCACAAATAACTACTCACCTACACGGGGGCCGTGCTAAGGGACCGCCACACACAAACAAAAAGTCTGCGAGGGGTGGAAGGTCTGCAGGGAAACCAGCAGGACCGAAACCCCAAGCGTGGACCTCACACTCACACACACACTCACATACACACACACACACACACACACGACGGCACACAATAACAAACAACCCGGAGATCGTCCCGTTTGCGGAGAAATCTGCAAGCACGGAGCCCGCACCGGCGTTACTACCCACACCAACAATATCCTCCCAGCTAGATTCTAGCTGGACTCTTCCCGTACTGACCACGTGGGGAAAAGGAGCAACCCGCCAAACGGGATACACCTGGTCCCAGCGCAATCGACCTCGGGAAAAGGAGGCATAGGAACCAAAAATAGAGGCGCAAGTGCCGCAAAATGCTAGCAGAACCAGCAGCCTCTATTGCTTCGGTGCCTGCACATCTATCAGGTGCTCCTAATACGGTGGAGATGCAGGGAGCTGCCGATCGCCCTAGCCAACCGACAGCAAACCGTGTCCCACCGAGAAGGAAACGAGCCAGCAACAACAACCCGGTGGCTCGGGCTCCTGTGAAAAGGGTACGCCTTGTCGAGACTCTGTCTCTGAGATAATCCAAGAAGCAGAGGATCGAGTCCACCGCTGGGACCCCTCGAGCAGCATATGCGGACGTAGTAAAAGCTGACTTGATGGTTGCGGTAACGTCTGCAAGCACGGGCCACCTCTCCTTAACTCGCCGATGAGGCCCTCAACCTGGTTCAGGGCTGCGTCATGGTTGAGTCGATGCGGAACCCCCAGAGTGTGGCCGGAACACAATTTCAGGGTAAACCCCTACACGCTAGAGGAACCCTGAGAATGTGGTGCGGAGACCAGGCAGCGGTGGCTTGGCTCAAGCGGTGCGTGGCCACCATCGCCCTCTCATCAGGGGACAAGTTGGTGATCAAGCGCCAAAATGATGTGCCGCGCAGAGTGCGGCATTCTGTTCCCAGGTGTCTGGGATGATTTCGGGGTGGTAGCAAATTGCCTTCGTTACCAGAACACCTGGGTCCAGATTGGCCGGTGGCTGCTCAGCTCATCAGCGCTGATAGGCAAGGCTCAGAAATCTTCGCCATCGTCAGCATCCCGGAGAAAAAGGTGCAGGCCCCCCTGGACTGGACCGGGGCTGCCGACTCACATTCTTGTGTGGGTCGGTGTACCTGAAGTTCCAATATATGACTTTGCGGCAATATGTGACAGGTACTTCAAAACATGCCACTGATCAGCCGAACGAATTAAGACTTCAGCAGAATTATTTGCTTGTATAAGAATATTAATTAAAGTCATAATTATATAGGTACATAGTTTTGTTCTATAATTAACTCTAATTTAATATCATTTAACTCAATATATTATCTTGTATGTAAAATACAAGTGCGGCCGGACATAACGGATTTAATTTACAATATGTATAAAATATTAAGGCAGGTACTTACCGTTGAGGTGTAATCAAATGACGGTTAGTTCTTTTATATTTTCTTCGATTCATTGTGAAAGCAAATGAAAAAGTAGCGGGCACAACTTAAAAATGAATTTCAAAAATTCTGCAATACGGGCACAACTAAGAAATGCCTTTGTAGCACAAACTATCGCGTGCGATTGCGGCGAGTGCAAGCGGCCGACTGGTGATGGGCCCATATAGCAGGAAAGGGATAGATCATTTCTCTTAGTGCAGAAAAGACATAAATGCCCTCTTTGGTCTGTTATAGTATACTTTTGACTAAAGTCTTTAATGCATACGGTAAAACGACCACTTTAGATCACGATTCCGTAATAATCTCAAATCTCGAAAATTTTGAATTGTGCCCTTATTGCATTCGGCAGGCGATTGGCTCCTGTATACAAAGAAGAAAACCATCCTGACCGAAACTTGCGGAGACGAAGCTGCTACATTCAATTTACAAGGCACCTACCTATATAATCATTCCCAATCAACACTGCACCACCCAAATCGACAGAATAATAATGGAGGGAGTTAGTAACACATCATTAATACCTATAACCTACCCTCAGTCAGGTTACCAGAACTGCAACTTGAGAACCAGAAGGATGACGAAGAACGAGGCGTAAAATTTTACGACATCAAGCACATAATGAACAGCGTTAAATGTAACAGTGATAATGAAAACAGTGAAATACTTAGTTAATTCTGTGTATGGATAATAGTTTTATACATAATTATAATTGTAATAACTTCTTTTGGATTAGCGTTTAATTATAATCCTGGTATTTCAAACGAATTTCTCTGAAGCCACATAAACAGCCTTCAGATCATTTCTCTCTTGGGGAGGGAGGAGTTAAGCGTGCTGAATCCCAAAATATATCCTTTGTCAGCACATCATAATGTAGAAAATTGGCGTCAAAGCTGATCTGCATTATTTTAGAATATAATATACATATTAGTAGTAAGTTATTTTTAATCAGAATACTCTTGATTGTAAGCTAGGCAACTCTGTTGGTTAATCAAGTCCTTGCTGTCCAACTTAGTTCATGCGCCTTCTAGGTGCGACCACAGCGCTGCTTAAAATATGGAGACGGTACGGAATCGCAGTGACGTGCCGTAAATGTCAAGGTAAAGTCGAACCGTGCTATTCCGTACCGTCAGCGTATTTTGGGCAGCGGTGTGGAGGGCATGCGATAAAAACGGGACGGATAAGATGCGTCACTGCGATTCCGTACCGTCTCCGTATTATAAGCAGCGGTGTGGTCGCGCCTTAAATTGGTTAATTTTGGCGCAGCTCCGCTCGTCTCCGCTCCTCTCCGCCTCAGTGGAAAAAAGGGAGCCTAATTGGATGAAAAACACTATGACGAGTGGGTTATTTTTTTGCGAGTGTATTATCAACCTATTTATAACGACAAAATCAGTGCTTACATTCATAATATAAAAGCACTATATTTTGAAAAATGAGAAATATCAAACGTCAAACTGTGTCAAAGCGGTCACTAACGTATTAATCACATCAAAACAGCTGTATAAATATACTACTTACGTCAGAAAAGGTGTCGATTACAACACAGAGAGAATAACTTTTTTTTAACTTTGCCCATCCGTCTCTGAGTCAATATACCATCAGGTCGGCTGGTTACCATTTAGTACTGGTAGAACCTAAGTGGTAGTAGGACCTTGTGCATGGACCGCTTTGATTGCTACCAGTCTTTCACCATCTGAGCTCCTAGACAAGATGCATTACGCCAACTAGCGTTTTTAAACCAATCGCGTCACTGGTAGATCACGTGACTTTTCGCATCACGTCATCTACCAGTGACGCGATTGGTTTAAAAATGAAACGAATAGAAAAAGCATCCTTTAGCGTGAGACCAATCAGTTTTTGCATTGTTTATTCAGGTGTATGGAGTAACTCCTTTGAACTATCGTTTTTTGTTTTACCGAATAATCATTTGTCCAAACTATTTTTTTCTTCGAAAGCCTATGTCATGCTGGAGCTATTTCCGTTAAAATGCATAATTTAATTGCTATGGTTACGTTGAATTTGATTCATAAGCCACGTCAAAAAATAAAGTCTTCTATTAAAATATTGAGTTCTGAATTATGAAAATTCGAACTTTTGATCAATTCTGATTTAGGTAAATTGTAAAGTAAGAGATATGCTGATATTTTTGCGCTTAAACTAGAATACCTTGATCCTGAATTACTGCCCTGAGTAACTGTCCAAGTATCTTTACTAAAACAGCGTTGTAGTGGCTAGTAACTAAATGACACTTTCTTAAGTGGCCAGTTATTGACGATTTACCTACCCTATGTAGTGTACCCTACTGAGGTGAGGTGGCAGTATAATTAGACTACTGGTGAAAAGTTATTAGCAAGCAAAACGGTATCTTTCGCATTCGTTATCTTGAAATTATAAATGTCTATGGACAGCCCACTTACAATAATCTGTTCCCGTGCTCGTCTGCTATCTTCATGTAATAAAAGCACATAATAAAAAAATAAAATGTCCTCATACCTGCGTCTGCCGCTAGTTTTTCTGGAGGATTCGGCTGCCATTTCGATGATATCACGGTGCTAGCCGACTTGTTAATAATCGTCTCCATGCCTAAAAGTAGAAAGCAAAATAATTGAGCATTCTGATTACAAGGAAACCTCTAAGAATTCCGATTTGTTTTCTTTTCCGAATATTCATTTCTCCCAATTCTATTTTATGAAAGCTTTGTTATGCTGAAGCTATTTTATAATGCGTAGTTTAATTACTTTGTTAAGCAATACTTAAACACGAGCAACTATACTACGAGCAATATTTAAAAAAAAAAGTGTGCGTCTCGGGACGCCCGACAGAAGTGATAACTTAAACTAATCACTTTCAAAAACGGTGATAGTTTTAGGTTATATGCTCACTGTCAACAGTATTTATGCTTAGAAACGCACGGTGACGTCAAAGGGTTACCATTTTCGTCCATACCTTTTAACTTAAGATTTGCCTAGCGGCTGAGAGGTAAGTCTATAACGCTAAGGCACAAAATAGATAGGTAGCTAAGGTGCCGCGGTTCAAATCCGATTCCTGCATCTTTTTGTATTTTAAAAATTGTTTAAAAATTAGTACTACCGCTGCCGTATGCGTGAGAGAAAGGGAAGCCAGACAGTCCGTCATTAATAGCGGGGGTAAGAAACCCTTGAAGCGCGGGTCCGACTCACACTTGACCGGTTTTTTTCATTTACATATAGACAAACGGCGGACATGACGAAATTATAAGGATTCCATTTTTGCCTTTTTGTTCAACACAAAAATAAACTGAAGTATTTACTTTTCAATCTTTAGCTGATATTTCAATTAATAGTTTTTATGTAAGCTTTGGAAGCAATATGGGTAAAGTTTTATTTTTGTGATTAAAAACAGCAAACGTTGCAATATTCTCATATGAACGCTGCTCATATTTCGTCTTTTTGCCCTTTTTCTAGTGGTTTTAATGAAAACCTTTTGTTGCCAGCTGCAGCTGTTTGCATATTCAAAGTCCAATAACGATGCACAAACGCTTTGTTTCATAAAAAGTGTTGTGTTATCATGGATATAATGCGACTGCTGAGGTTTTTTCCAGAGATTTTTATCCAACTTCGGGTCCAACTTCAAACGTTTAATGCCAAATGACCAAAACCGCTAGCCATTTTATTTGTGGTATTACTCTGGCAATCATGACGTGACTAACTTTGGAGTATTTTAAGGGTGTTACCAGACCAATCGATCGATCGTCGATCGACGGCATCGATCGATGGTAGAATTGATTAGTCGACGTCGATCGATAGTTCCTACCAGACCAATCGATCGATCGTCGATCGATGGCAGAATGGATTAGTCAACGTCGATCGATAGTTCCTTCATCAATTTAAAGCTATCAGAGGGGCTAGACAAGATGCACTACGCTAACTTTCGTTTCTAATCGCTTCGTTTTTAAACCAATCACGTCACTGGTAGATCACGTGACTTTTCGTATCACGTCATCTACAAGTGATGCGATTGGTTTAAAAACGTAACGAATAGAAACGCTGGTTAGCGTAATGCATCTTGTCTAGCCCCTCAGACCAGTCGATCAACGTCGACCGGCAATCGATCGATTGGTTAGTCGAACGATATCCGTCGATCGATAGTTCTTACCAGACCAATCGATCGACTTCGATCGACGCCAATCGATGCCGATGATCGGCGATGGGTCTGGTGACACCCTAAAGTGTCAAAGGTGTAACACAGGAATAACACGGGAATAGTTCAACTTGTCAAACGGAAGTTTACTTTTACCCGACTGCCGAAAGAGGACGGTAATGTGTTTATCAGCCTATATATTATGTATGTTTGTTCCTTTGTGGCGCTCTAGAAACTAAACCCGTGGACCGATTATGATGATTCTTATGTCAATCGATTTGTCTTAACCTTGTAAGTGTCACTAAAGAAATGAAGTTGACTCACTCACTAACTTATCAAAAGATTTCATTCATACTCAACAGAGGTCCGCTATAGTGATTATTTAAATTATGATGAAATTAAGAAAAAAAAATTTTTCATTTGTTTATGATTGTATGTTTCACAATAAATTCACAATATTTTTTCCAAATTATATGAAGTCAAACTTCGTCGCCTGCTTGTAAAAATCCATTTTAATTAATTATGAAAATGATTTTTCGACCTCTACAGATGTAACTGGCAAAATCTTTAGTTTTTTTAAATGCTCTATGCAGTTTTTGTTCACAATACTGCTATCAATTTGAACTTCCTTATTTTCTATCAACTGATTATTATATTTTACAGAATTAAATCCTGGAATTTTATTTAATGTGTTTGTTAAACAACATCACTATTTTAGCATGCCCCCAAACTGAGCGTTAAGCTGGGTCCACATTTGTATCATTTTACCGATCACGATCACGCGTATCGTATCGAGCTCGCTTACCTATCCTAAGTATGGACGCTCACTTTAGGCAAACCGTATCACTACCATCGTCGCGTGAAAAAATGCGTCCATACTAACCGTAGCGTAGCAGCTTTGATGATCGGGGAAAAACCGCCTCAAGAGCGATCACGGCGTATCGCGTATCAAATCATAACTTCGTATCGTGATACAGTATCAAAACACGTCCATACTTACCGATCTTGATACGCGTATCCGATCGCGAGTGTGCGGGGTATATAATAAACGCGTGTCAACATCGATCCCGAGCGATCAGAACGGCGCGCCGCATGATCGCGCTGTTTGTGCGTCCACACTAGCGATCTTGATACGCGTCGGTGCAACGCGACGGAGATACGATACGACGAAATGATACAAATGTGGACCCAGCTTTAGATAACGAGGTCTAGTCATGTAATAGTTATGGCGTGTGAGCCTTGTCATTGGCTGTCACGACAGGTGACTGCGGCGGTCAAGAGGCTCAAAATCAAAGACATACTGGTATCTTCGCACGCAGCAATTGTTGTTTGCACGTCGATGTCTTCCCAAAGTGTGGCAGGTTCCATCTGTATAGAGGCTGTGAAATAATTTAACATTATAAAAATCATCAAATGACAAGTATTCAATGACAGTATATAGTTCAGAAGCTAAAATAGTAAAAAAGATATAGTTAAAACCGACTATGAAATTAATTATATGGTTATCACGTTGTTCGTTATAATGCTATTTGTTTACTTGTGTTCAAAAAAAAATTTTTCTAGAAACTTTATAAAAAAACCAGACTATATTTTTCAATTTTTCTGTCGTAACCTAAATGTATAACTATGCCATATTACAGCTTTGTAGCATTAGGTATTTAAGTTAAACCGCGGAAACAGACGGACAGACGGACTGACGGACTTAGCGAAAGTATAAGGGTTCCTTGTTGACTACGGACGGAACCCTCAAAATACTCATTATTAAAAAAATACCAAACCATTATTTTGAATTAGCGAGGTTGTGTGAAGAAAGATAGTGCCTATACAGGGTGGAAGGTTGAAATAAAGGTACTGACAGACGTGCTCATTACTAGCACGAAAGCATGCTTTTATTGAGCAAAAGCTCAAAGCATGCTGTTGTGCCATTGCATGGTGCGACACACGTGCTACTAATGAGCACTTGCTCAATAAAAGCATGATTTCGTGTTAGTAATGAGCACGTCTGTCAGTACCTTAAGGCGTCTTTTAACAGGTTAGTGACATTATTGGTAGGTTTTTTCGGGGCAGAACAAATTGATCACATTTTCTACGAGAGTATTGTTGATTCCTCGCCCTTCGCAAAAAAGTAAATTGAATTGCATCCATTTTAGAAGATTCGTGTTTGGATTTATAAGAGATCTTTAACCGGTCACCTTCATCCGACGATGATCTTGAAAACTTGCTGGTTTTTATATTGGAATATTAAGTGTACTAATACAAACAAACCCAAATAAACCTATTTTAATTAAAGTATTCATTGCCTATTTATGTCCAATACAATACAAATGGCATAATGACAAATAATGAGCGTATGTCAAGCACACTTTAGTTATTGCGTTATTGCGTTTATGAATAAGAGGGTTATAGACCGGGAGATACTGACACAAAATTTCCAATCATTTGCACCAAGTATGGCGATGATGAAAACGAAAATGATGGTCATAGCGCTGGTACCGGCGGCCCAATCCTAACTTTTTTTTTATACCGACGAAAACATATTAATAAAAAAAAAACAATTCAGCCATTTGAACCAGGCTAATTTTTGCACAGCTAATTATCGTCGAGTAGCCATTCACGAAAATCACCATGCCATACTTTTCCGACGGTTCCAAATGGCCGCCATACCGCCGCAAAGTAATTTTTTTTTGCTAAACGATTTGTAAAACATCATAAAACTTTTTTTTAAATTTCTTTGTATGATCATTAAATAGAAGTTTGATAATGCCATACCTGTGGGAGGTGGCGAATGTGTACAATATTTTATCAAATTATAAGATTTTATGCGTATTTCGAATGATTCGTACCAGTGTATGGCATCACTTTTTCCCCCTAGAAGTTTGTATGGAAAATATAATAACGGTCACATTGTATCATATACTTTCCAAAAATCCAAATGCCATAGTGGTACAAATAGTTTTGCTTTGTTAACGCTTCCTCGCCGCTTTTGCCATAAGTACTTGTAGTTGTACAGTCATCTGCATAAATAAGTGATCATTTATGTACCTTGTCACTTTAACGTCGCGTTTGAAATGTTATACAAAATTGTGAAACGGTTGAAAGCGACAAGGTACATAAATGATCACGTAGTTATGCTGTTGACTGTACACATATAGACACCCACACGACGACAGCCACGCATTCAGACACATTAGACGACGTGCACGTGAATCTACACTCAGGGGCAAAAATATCGGGTCAGAGTGCGTTTTTCATACAAACGAGACTATTTGGAAGCCTTGGTTCCTTGCCAGGGGTTGTTTTAAGTGAGGTTTAATGGTGGATACTCCGAGGTACAATAGAGGAGGTCAAAAGTTCTTAAGATACCTAATTTATCGCACAATCAGTTAACACCACAGCGAGAGAGTTTGGGTCTGCATTTGGATTTCTCAACATTTTATTGCAATTATAGATGTTTTTCTGAACATGCACAATTGCGGCGTTAGCCGCAGATTCAATCATTTGGGTATCCTAGGCTCTCTGGAAGTCCTGTATCGATGCTCGGGGTATCCATCATCAGATTTCACTAAAAGCATCCCCTGGCGAGGAACCAAGGCTTCGAAATAGCCTCTTCAGTATGAAAAACGCACTCTGACCAGTTTTTTTTTGGCAAACCCGTTTCCGTGAGATAAAAAAACTGTATCTAGGTGTGAGTAGGTACTAACCTTTCGTACCTTTGGGGGACTTCGACCAATTAGCCCATCGCTCTGCTGTTTTCTGGCATACGCGGTTCCATCGGCGCTGGCACATCCGTCGAAAAGAGAGGCGCTTGCGCGGCAACTCTAATCTTCTTTCTGTAATTTTGTGAAAATCTAAAGGCCCAGATAAAATGCTTGAAGAAATCCATTGAAGAATTGTTTTAACATTATTGCGCTAGAAGGTATAGCAGCAACGCAATGTACCACGCAATATACTGTCAGTTGCACGAGTAAGTGAGATAGAGAAACTGGGAGTACCTACTGTACAGTCCGCCTTAAAAGTAGCTGCACAATTATTTTTTACCTGGTCGCTTTAACGCCTTCGACAAATTAGTACAATAAAAGTGACGATATAGTGACAATCAGCACTAAAGTGAGCAGCTACCTACATATATTAGCAAAGTAAACTAAAAATCACTACACCATTAAGAACATAATGTAATCAAATACATCCAAAATAAAAGGTAAGGAAAACAAGTAGGTAAGGAAGTGACAAAAGGTGTTCTTAAAAAGAAACTTAAAAATAGGAAGTGATTTAGACTTAGGCTTGAGTCGGCCAGGAACTAAGACTTAAAAGGAATGAATTCCCATCATAGACCGAAAGGAACTTATTCTTCGTAAACGATCTTAATCGGTCTTCGGTCCTTTAGGTCAACAGCAATTGTTGAACGTATGAGCGAAAAGAGCGAACGAGTAAAGAGCAACGGCATGGCGCTAGATTTGAACGAGACAAATAGTACTTATTCCAAAGCGTGTCCTGCTCAGGTCTCCAAATTTGCTCCAGAGCTTTAGCTCTGGCGAAGGTCCTTTAGGACCTAAAGGAAAAAAGACTAGGGACCCAATTCTCGTGACTTCGAGATGATTTTTCATGCGAGATTAACTGTCAACTGCATACATTTTTTCGACATATCTCGCATGAAAAATCATCTCGAAGTCACGAGAATTGAGTCCTAGTTCCTTTGACAGATTGATCGAGATCGGAGCGCTCCCTTTAAAGACCGAGCGGGTGCAACTCTACTTAAATTCGCCGTCAATGGAACTTGTGAACGATGTAAACAATACTAATTTGTTTGACACATAACCTCAAATATTCACCAAGCGTATTTTTATTAAAAATAACGTATAATTAATAGTTATATCATCTTAAACTTAATATGAAAATAATAATCTAATAAAACATTGCAAAGACCTTACTTGATCTTTAATAGTACTTGATAATCGAGTAATCATGGTGAATTGGTTCGTTTGGTTTAGTTTACACCTTTTGCAAGACTTTAGCCTGTCTCAGTTCCAAAGGAAAAGAGTTCCACAACCTAACAGCCTAAGATGTACGGTCACGAGTGTTAATTTGAGACCCATTTCAAAAAAAATATGCTTGAAGTGGTCAATGTTATTAGAGATGTCAAGTCATTTGTAACTTTTAGGAAACTCAACCTTATTGTTGTAGAATGTCAGATTGACTTTGGACCTAAGGTGGGTACCAAATTAAAGTTCGCGACTGTACAGGAGTACAAAGACTTTAAACTTGATTGTTTGCTTGTCCACGTTTTTACCTTTATATTTACTGTTTTTGATAATAAGCGGCCTTCCTTTACGGAACGTTCGGTTGCAAGCGCTGGTGTTACTGTGGCTCTGGGCAAACTTTGCACGTCTGGTACACTGGCATCGGAGGTAATACTTGCCGGCAATGGAATGACCTGTCAACAAATTAGTTTTGAAAACGGTAAAGAAAGTAAAATGACCACACAAAAAAAAACTTGATTATCCGTAATTACACATATTCTGTAAAAAAAAACCGCTAGGTGTTTTGTTACGATTCAGAAGTCAGCATTTTACAATTAGGACAGAAGGACGGACAGACAGAGGGACGAACAGCATGGGCTTAGTAATAGAGTCCCGTTTGACACCCTTTCTGGCACGGAACCCTGAAAAGGTGCTGCCCGTAATCTTTTACTACTAATATCACAATTCAGTATGTACCTATATCAATAATAAAAAAACAGTGGAACGTATAACCTCCTCCTTTTTTGAAGTCGGTTAAAAAGTTACTTTAACATCAAGAAGTGGAATTACATCTACTATTTAAATGTGGCGTTATCTATGAAAAGGGACCTTATTGTCGATGGTGCTTACGCCGCACTGCGTGACGCGACGTTGTATTTATATCGGAGCATCGTTAATAATGGCGGAAGCGCCTTCGACAATAAAATAGTTGATGTATTTAACTTTCGTGAAAATCAAATGACATCAATACGTACCACCATCGATATTTTTTTAAAAAGCAAAAAAAGAGTGAGATACCAATTGTTATTATTTAAAAAAAACGGTGTTGTTCTATCGAACGGCTGATCGAGTGAGAGAAACAATACGAGCGGGCTCACGTGACTGCTAAAGCTACCTAATTAAGAATGCCACTCGTAAACGCTGTGACTGCACAATATAAACTCGCCGGTTAATATTTCTCACGTCGAATTCTGAAGCGAGGTGCTCAAGAGAACCTACCTGATGTCAGCAGTCCCACATCAGTGAAATCGGTGTCACTCGATTTATCATAAAGCTGTGTGCTCATGTTCGTGACCTTATGTTTATCAAGTTTCCCGCTCGCACTGAACGTGGACTTTCTCTTGATCTCATGATCTGGATCTACGGTATACCATCGGCATACTTCCTCTACCATGCTATAATCCTCAGACAGCTCTATTGTGCCTATACTGGAGTAGAATTCTCTGTACTCCGTGTCTGTGCCCATAACGCAGCTCAAGTGGTCTGAGGAGGTGCGACCTAAAATATCACGGAATAATTTGCTGTAAATATCTTCACCGTTACTAATAAACGTTGAGTAACGCTGGTATAGCTAGGCTAGCTAAAGTCGCCGTCAACAGAATTTGTTAACTATGTAAACAAAACGAAACGAGCCAATTCACCATGATTACTCGATAATCACGTAGGTACTCTTAAAGATCAAGTGAGGTCTTTGCAACGATTTATACACTAAATCATTATTTTCATATTAAGTTTAAGATGAAATAAAATAATTATTCATTATACGTTATTTTTAATAAAAACACGCTTGGTGAATATTTGAGGTTATGTGTCAAACAGTACTAATTTGTTTACATAGTTAGCAAATTCTATTGACGGCGACTTTAAGTAGGTATACCTAGTCCTTATCTGTCAAATCCAAATGTCACAATGACAGATATGGACAAAACATTGTATAGCTATACCACCGTTACTCAACGTTTATTAGTAAGGGGGCTTATGATTAGGGTTACCGCTTTTGGTTCTAGAATTCATGGAGTCGCTATTTACTAATTATTATAAACATACAATCAAGGACTTTAATTATTATGCCACTATGGAACCCTGTCGCATAACGTTAATCATTTATTTTGGCGTTATTTCTTTCATGTGGTTTGACGCTGTCATGATGCCAGGGTTCCATAGTGGCATAGCAATTAAAGTCCTTGACTGTACAGTCGAGTTCAAAAAGATGTATTATGAAAATTTATTCAAAAAGTTTTCAAAGTGTACCTACAACCCTTAAATACCAACGAATTATATTGTAATTTTGAATACTGGTCTTTTAGATAAGTAGGAAGCATTAATTAAAAATTATTAAAAATTGCAATGGGTCGAAAATTAAACACCCTAATGCCCAATCATTCACTACAATCGTAAGTACATAAAATTGGATTTACCAGCTGTTTCAAAGTCAGTAGTTTTCTGTAAAACTTCTGAGAGACACTCGACGTACGACTGGACATCCGTATCGTTCTTGGTGTCACTTGAAGGACATTGGAACGTTTTTGATATTTCTGAAACAAATCGTACTTGTATATTAAAAAACTTTAACCCTTTTCATCGCCATTGAAGGATATACCCGCACTACTGCAAGGTAGCACAAATTGTATTTTCTCGCTTGTCGCTCAATGCGTCTCTATCGTTCGTTACTGACTAGATAGAAAGGGGAAGGAAAACCGAGATGCCCCGAGTGTCAAAGTGGAAATAGTCGTACTGTAGGTACCTAATTGAATCTCCAAAATCATTGGTTTGGACATCAAAATTATTGTTCATCTTTTGGTTTAAATTTAAACATACAAGAGCATTTAAAGATCATTTTAAGTTTATAATATCCATTTGTCATTTCAGTACAATTTATTAGTAAGAAGCTTTAACAAAAGTACGGCTGGCCGAGGAAGTACTTGAACACCGTTCAAGCATTGGCGCAGGAGGTATGCTTTTTTGAAACCATTACTTAAACGGCATATTTCTCGTAAATTAACAAAAAGAATGAAAGTCCTATGAATACGATAAAAGAGTGTATAATCACGAATATATACCAAACAAACCCTTCTAAGAACGCCAATTATTGAATTTAATTTAATTGTAAAAGCTTAAATTTGGAGTACGGGAAGGAGTTGGCGGGAAGCTCCAGAACGATGACCGATTACGGCAGCGGCTGTGGCGTAACCGTCGTCAGCCTGTTAGAATGGGGGTGTACGCGTAGGGAAAGAGTTGCCGTATAATAAAAATACATTTTGAACGATTTAGTATTTGTCACGATTTAATTTTGTGGTTATTTCGACCGATTGTTGATCCTTTGGGGGTCGTTCATCTTTTGGTGCTCCAACAATTAAATGTTCTTCGTTATAGTGGCTCAACTATCTTAATCGAAATATCTAATCGCCACCCTTGAAATAGGTACCGTTGAGGAGTTGAATTGGCCATCTGAGGTCTTAATCATCAGTTCTACTACACCAAATACTTTTTGAATTAAAATGCTGAACTTGTTAGGTACTAAAAAATACTGAAATTGCTATATGTATGTATGCCTATAATATTTGAGGAGTTTCCTCAATTCCTCACGGATCCCCTCATCAGATTCAGATATGGTTACAATGGGACCACACGGAAAGCACCAGCTTTCAAAAAAAAAAAATCATCAAAATTGGTTCCCCAGTCGAAAGTTCTGAGGTAACAAACATAAGAAAAAAATACAGTCGGATTGAGAACCTACTCCTTTTTTGGAGTCGGTTAAAGAGTATAAACAAGGAAAAATTACACACATTTTTGTGCATATTATGCTTTTTTGTATATTTTCCGAATAAAAAGTTATGAACGGCGAAAGAAAACATTTTTACAAAAAAAAATACATCTTATTCCTCGTTTTCCGACGCAGTGAGCAAAGAAAACAGCAGCATCATAAGTTTATGCTGGGAAGTTACGTCTATTAGTCGTATTTTACGGCACCTACGTGAATGCTTCATATTTCTAGACTGGATTAGATTTTTTAACTGCCAATGGTGTATGAGTGACGTCTTTTGTGTTTGATATAACGTTGAAAATGTTTTTTTTTCCTAGCCTATATGAGTGTCCCACTGCTGGGCAACGGCCTCTCCCCTTGATCTCCATGAGTCCCTATTTGGTGCCTCTTCCGGCAAGTTGTTGAGAAATGCGTCCAAGTCGTCCCGCCATCTCGGTCAAGGCCTACCCCGTCTACGTTGAAATATTATTAATACTATACAAAAAAACATATTTATTTGAAACATGACACGGTCAAAACAACTAATTATCATCCAAACAAATTAAATAATCGAAGTCATCAACGACAAGCGAACAATAATAAGCAGAAAATCAGGATAGTAGGTAAGCAAAAAGTCTACTTAGGGCCCCCTCACATCTAGTGTTTTTCGAACGTCAGCGTCTCATTAACGCGCGCGTAGCGTCGACGCCACGTTCTCGCATCGCCGCCGCGACGCAGTGGCGTTATTCGAACGTCAGCGTCTTAATAACGCGCGCGCAGCGTCGACGCCGCGTTTGCGCAGCGCCTCCGCGACGTCAGTGGCGACTATTGAATTTCGGAACGTCTTGTCAGCGCCCGTGCAGCCCTCGCTCTCCTACCGCAGTGACGCGACACTGACGTCGTAGAGGCTCTGCGAGAACGTGGAATTATTACCTGATTCCGAAGTTTGAGTAGGAGCCATGGTAGTGTAAGTTTGACATGGCGGTGCATATGATGGACGCACTAACTGTTGTGCCTTTTCAACAAGTATAACTGTCGGTTGCTCTGAGATTTCCGTGCCTTGAATAAAGGTCAAAGGATTATCTATTACCAATCAACACAACTTTTGAAGGTTTTCTTTATTCAAAATGCAGTTCTGAGGTCCTAGTAAAAAAGATTATTAGTATTCTTAAGAAGAGCCAATAGTAGTGTTAGGTTTACATGACGGTTGACATGATGGACGCACTAACTGATGTGCCAGTTCACGAGTATCACTGTCGGATCCGTGCCTTGAATAAAGTTAAGATCAACCAGGCCAGACCAATCAACACAACCTTTGAAGGTTTTCTTAATCCTACTACTTAACTCCTATCCGTCAGACGCTATCCGGGGTCAGAAAAATCGGCCATAGAAAATAATTATTTAACCATAAAGCGCTGACGGTGAATGAACATACAAAACGTGGAAGTTAAAGTAAAAACCTATAATAGTAATATTGTTATACCTACCAATGCTATTTTCAATGCTGGTATCGTTCGATCTGTACGAACTGTCCTCAAATTTGATCGAACTGTCTACCAAATTTATCGAACTTTCCTCGAAAACGTAATATTTAATTTCAGATTGGTTTACATTGGACAATCCATCTGAATTTAAGAGATTATCTTTCACACGCCCGGGACTTTCGGATCGATATCCTAAAACAATAAAATACGATAATACCTATTGACTTTAATTACGAATTTGTGTTGTTACAGAGTATAAAAGTGAATTTAGTCTCACATGAAATACCAATGTTGAGATGAAACATATTAACAATAGAAACTATTTCGAAAATTGTGTTGACTGACACTTTCGATTATCAAGAATGTCCATTGTAGTACAAAACTCGACTGAAACGGAATGTAAACAGAATAAAGACTAAAGGCATAGAAGCCGTGCAATAAGATGAACGTTGCACCAGCTACTTGTCTCTACTTTATAGATTACTATGTATTGATAAGAGTCAACGAAACAAAAACTATGTGTCTTTTCTTCTTTAATCTGTCATGGTCAGAAGGTGAAGAAACATCAAACGTTTGACAGGACTTCTTTGGCCCTACTTTCTTCCATACTGGTGCTTATGCAAATCACGCCTTGTGACGATGTACCAAATAACGAGAGAACAGTTATAGATGCATCTCTTTCCAACTCACTATGAAAACCGTAACTAAAAAGAAGTCAACCATAATGTATTTTCGGCTTATTTAGTACGGTTTCTATGCCTTTAGTCTTTATTCTGTGGGAATGTATACACTAGCAGAGTATAGTCAATAAGTTCTGTTTCTAAGTTTGAGTCAAATAAAAGTATTTATGTTTATTTTTTAATTTAGTACACATACATACATACATGTACATCTTGAAAAAGAAAAAATCATTCTAGTTATATAGTTGCCTCAATTACCGAAACGATCTTTTAACATTCACAGTCGGCATCGATAAAATTACACACGACTTATCTTTAAATTTAACTTTTTGAAAACGCTTTTTAAATGTTACTATTTGTTTACCAAGGAACTTTTATTATTTAACATTATAAAACTTCATATCTCTGTGTATGTTTAGAAACCAGCATTATATTTCTCAACGATACTCAATTCCAGTTTATGAAGTAAGAGATTTGTTGTGTTTTCGTATTGCTGCAAATTGATGTTAAAGCGTATAGTCGATTTAATTAGACATCTAGATTGACCGGTGCAGCTGCAGAGAAATGTAACCACTTTGCTAGATAACTCGTATGGAGGGGTGGTTACTTTTCTCTGCAGCTGACTGTACTAGCGGATCTTTAGTTGCTTGGAACACATTTGTATCAAACTTTAAAGCTAAAAGTCTGTTAAATACGTCACGCAAATTTGAACTCTCTACAAGAACTCTTACAAACGCTGTGGCCGTTATCAGTATCATCGTGTAGGGCGTGATTTTAACTTTGATTTTCTAGTCCCAAATACATAATAAAAAGAAAACATCATAATTGCAAGAGTTTAGAATACATTATAAAAAAATCAAAGTTTTAATCATTGAACAGCTTGATGAAAAACTTCTATAGGTACATTTATTTTATTGTAATAAATCTCAGTAACAGAACTTATGAACCGACTAGGTAAACGAGCAGTGAACAATTCAATAACTTTATTACAGACTATCCAATTTCTAGAATTAGTAACAAAGTCTTATCCTACTAATATTATAAATGCGAAAGTTTGTGTGTGTGTGTGTTTGTTACCTCTTCACGCTGCAACGGCTGGACGGGTTTGGATGAAATTTGGAATGGAGATAGCTTATACCCTGGAATAACACATAGGCTACTTTTCATCCCGGAAAATTTAGAAGTTCCCGAGGGAATAATTATAATCGAAATCTATGCGGACGAAGTCGCGGGCAGAAGCTAGTTCTACTATAAGTACAGAAATACAACTGGAAATTGAAAGGTGGCGTTTTTACCTAACTCGTTGTCTCTGGTTGGACAGTCCATGTCAGATGAGAGCCAATCAGAAGCATCGTCAGTAGTAGGTTTTAACTGATGAACAACCGACTGGCAGTCTAGAGACACTGCGCCAACGTCCTCAGAAGTTTTCTCTATAATTGAGATGCTGCTATTGTTATCTGGATGAAACAAAGTTAATAGCATTACAAAATTTATTCAAAATGTATGCAGCTTAACCCTTTCGTTCCGGCTGACGAGTTAACTCGTTTCGTGCGATGAGCGCTCAGTTGATGAGCTGATCTGGTACCTAGATGATTGTGGAAGTGGATATTTTGTGACCGAGTCATTCTACTACTACCCCAAATATAAGATACACAACACAATATACTAGACAACATAAGAAAGATGAACAATGTCGTAAAAAACGTTAACAGACTGATGTAGTGCATAATCATATGACATTGTATTAAGTCTAATAAATTGCACTTTCAATCAGCTTATCGGAGGGTAAAAAATCTGAATGAGAATGCTAAATAAATACGTACTTTTCCAATTAAAAACGATGTCATATGTTTATTCACTGCATCTGTAGTTTGGCTAAGTCCTCATAGTGCTTTATCAATTCATCATACCTCGGTACACTAACTACTTACTTAAAATAATAGATAAATTTACTGCCGGCAACACTTCCCCCCTTACTAATAAACGTTGAGTAACGGAAGTGTAGCTAAACCATGCTTTATCCTTGTCTAATTCAAATGTCACAATGACAGATATGGACAAAGCATGAGTTAACTACACCACGGTTACGTCAAAGTTATTTAGTAAGGGGGTTAGTGTTAAACGACGGCGTGGCTTGAAAATAAATCTTTCTTTAAACTTTAGATACCTACCCGGTTGTTCGTGGCTCTCGGAGGTATCATAACTGTTTGTATATTCTAGCGCTGGTAGAAAACTAGCGTCCGTCTCCAGCATCCAATCTGAAAAAAAAAAAACATTTTTCAAAGCGGCATTGAAGTTTGATAAACTGTTTTCTTTTTTAGAATTCTTAATTTTAACCAGCATGGAATAAATTCGATCTTTCCCTCATTGGATTATTGGCCTGTTAGAAATTATGAAGGTTGAGAACTTAGATGTAGGCTGACGGCATAAATCATGGACACTTTTAGCTGACAGGCACCAGTGATGGACACTTTAATCTTAATTCAAATTTCATATGGTCCTAAATAAAATTGACTGTTGCAATACAAATGAATAACCCTTACTTTCTGTAAAATATGAATCAAAGTGTCCATTATCGGTACCTTGTCCATTACTGGTTCCATCACCCTATTAGATGCGAGCTGTATACACTAGTAACTCTATTAATATCAACATTTCTAAATGTGTCCTAGGTTAGGTATTTCGACGTATTTTCTGATATTTTTATTTTCTTGTATAAAAAATTCCAATCACCTTCTTTCCCTATACATATAATATTTACTGTTATGATTATTTTCTTGTATGAACATTTCCGAAAGCCTTCTTTCCCTATAGACGTACGTACGTACGTATTACTGTTATAATTATTTTCTTGTAAAAAATAATCCGACGCTTTCTTTTCCTATGGATATATTTACTGCTACATATTTGTCTTGATTGATCATTTTCACGGAAGATATTTTTGTCATAGTAGTGATTTTTTCCCAATAGTGATGACATCGTGATATGTGGGTAGGTTCGGAAATTTGTCTTTAGGGAAAAGGCGATCGATTTTTTTTATACAAGAAAACAAAAATATCAGAAAATACATGTAACAAATCGGTGGGTCTTGTGGGCACTAACGAAGATGTTGTCGGTTGATCAGCATCAAATATAAACCCAGTCATTAATAAGATCATCCAAATTATTAACAGTCGTTGGTTTTCTACGTCTTAATCCGCATTTCACCAAACTTGGACAAAGACTTAGGTACTCCGAGATTAGCCTATACAAATTCGGAGTTTAATCTAGGTACAAGACCTTATTCCAGTTTGGTGAAATGCGGCCTTAGTAATACAAACATGTACCTATTGTCAGATTGGAGAGATAGTGTCACAAATATTTTAACAAAATAGACATTAAATGCTTTCGTAAAAAAATATAGGCGTGGTCGAAATAGAATCACGGTTCTGTAACAACAAAATGTACCTTCGAGGGTATTCAAAACTTGAAACCTTTGCACATTCTTGGTGTCCGTCTTGTACGAAGATTCGTTAAAATTCTTATTCAAAATATCTCTCAAAGTGGAGTCTTTAAGAGTCGTTCTTCGTCGTGGAATCTGGCTCGGTTTCAGTTTCTCTCCGTCACAATCTAAAACGATTGGCATTGCTACATTTACTTTGATTAAGCCTACCAAATAGAAAAGTTAGGAAAGTTACTATACAGGATTCAGCTCTGCTGGGCCCGTGCGATCCACTGACACCTGATGGACCAGGTCTTTTGTCACCTAGAAAATACAAAAATCACATTTTAAAAAAACTTTTCTCAAGATCGACTCCAGGGAGCCCTGTCGCTCCTAAAGCCTCTCCAAGGAATCTATCGAAAAAACGTTTGAGAACTGCAGCTGTATCGAATATTTCGCATCTTATGTAAAAAAGCGCCACAAAGCAAAATTAAAAATAGTTTGATTTCAAACTTAAAGTAAAGAGCATTCTGAATTTAAATGCAACACCAACATATTTTGTTTTGTGGCGCTTTTGTACATGAGCAGCGATTTACAAAGGGGGCTTCTAAACGGGCCATATTTTCACTGCAATATGTGGCTGGCAACTATTGGTGTCCCTCTCATACTCGTATGTTAGAGAAAGACACCAATAGTTGCCGGCCACATATTGCAGTGAAAATATGGCCCGTTTAGAAGCCCCTTAAGGTAAATACTGAGGTGACATTCTCTCAAAAATTCTCTATTTAATGGTAAACTTATAACACCCCTCTTTTTTGCGTCGGGGGTTAATTAGTTACTATCCACAAAATACAACGAGCATGCCGAATTAGGGGAGAACCGACTCGGCCAAGGCGGGAGCTTGGGCCTTGGAGGATTTTTTTTGTACCCGAAAAGTCGTGCTAGTAATTTATCCAGAAAATGCAACGATCAAGACGAATCAGGGTAGAACCGACTCGGATAGGTTGGCATAGTCAATTAATAAATAGGTAAACTACATTACATTACTCCGTTACATTGGGCAAATGATACTAAGGTAAAATCAGAAATGGGAAATAGATAAATTAACAAACCATTACATTGCGCAACTGTTTGTACGCCGAAACCACTAAATAATACATACATACACATACATACATACATTAAATCACGCCTGTTTCCCAGAGGGGTAGGCAGAGACCACTTTTTTCCACCTGCTACGATCTTGACAAATCTCTTTCGCTTCTTCCACATTCATACATCGAGTCATGCACGCACGTCGGTTTCGGGTACTTAAAATTCGGCCCTTTTCCAGTATTTCTCCGATTTGATTCGAAAAAGTACGCCTAGGGCGGCCCCTTCCGACCCTTCCACTCACTTTAGCTCTGAATATCTCTTTCGTCAATCTTCTTTCATCCATCCTTTCCAAATGACCGAACCATCGAAGCATGCCCTTTTCAATCTTAGTCACTACATCTTCTTTTAGTCCACATTTCTCTCTGACTTCTTCATTTCTTACTCTATCAGTCAGTTTCACACCACACATACTACGCAAAGAGCGCATTTCAACTGCATTTATACGACTTTCATGCTTGTCCTGCCACACCCAACATTCACTACCATACATCAGTGTAGGGGCTAGCACTCCATTGTGAACAGCCAGTCTGGCTTTTTGTGAAACGCCCTTTCTGCTCACAAAAGAGTCCAGGGCCCCATTTATTTGATTTCCCGCATTCACCCTCCTCTCGACATCCTTTTCACACTTACCATCTCTTGTAAACATACTTCCCAGGTACACAAATTCACTCACTTGCTTTACTAATTCACCATTTATATTTATTACGCACTCTGTCATCTCCTCGTCCTTCTCTATCACCATGACCTTGGTCTTGGCAACATTTACTTTCATCCCCTTTTGCTTAAATCCCTCATTCATCATTACTAAATAATAAGAAACAGATAATTTGTGAAATTGTTAAAAAACCAAAACAAGGAAATGACTAAATGAAAATATTCGAAGTGATCTTTCGGGCAAACGTAAAAAAACCCAAACCATAATTGTCGAATAATATTTGTCGAACCAAAATTCGGTCAAACATTTTTCGGAGTTCAGATAGGTAACCCATACATTACCCACCTTTTGCAAGTTAAGGTAAATAAATATAACGCAACATTCTTACACAAATTGACCTAATTCTAAACTAAGCTCTAACGTTGTACTACTATGGGTTAAATACGTAGAAAACATCCAAGACTCAGGAACAAAATACTAGAGATCATCACTCAAATATTTGCCCACATCTATCAGGAATGGAACCCCGGATAGCTAGCTTCATAAACGGTCACTACCAACTAGGCTAACGCGTCATACTTGATAAGTTGTAGGATAAAGTGATTCCACTCTAGCTACCAGATTCATCGTATTTCTTCTCATTATTTTTTAAACCCGTTGATTTGGCTCTGACGATTCTGGGAAGCTTGCTTTTCGACTCCTGATCGGTACGGCCTATAAAAGAAAATCATTCTAACATAACTAGTTATAGATCTTATCTTATCTTATCTTATCTTACAGATGGGCTCTTTCGGGTACACTTCGACCCTTTAGGATCTTTTGTGCAATTACCCTCTTACACACTCAGCTGTTCGAATGTGCAGGTTTCCCTCACGATGTTTTTCCTTCACCGTAAGAGCGTCTGGTAATGCACTTAAGTTAGAAAAACTCATTGGTACATGGTGACCGCGGGGGTTCGAACTCGGTACCTTACGATCACGAGTCCATCTAGGCCACCGACGCTCTTACTAGTTATAGATAATTCAACACTTTATAAAAGGCCGGTAAGTACTTACGTTCTGTGATCCTTCCTTGGGAGGATATGTCTTCACTTTTACGGGGAAAAGGTAAATTTTTCCTTGAAGTTGGTGGTGGCTTTTTGGACCTGTCGGGGGAAACTCCCATCCTCAAAGCCTTTACCCGTTTTAACGGTATAAAAATAATTTCGATCGGAAAGTTCATCAAAACGAAAAACGAATGTAAATCTCTGAAATTTTTTGTATAACGCCTAACAACGAACTAAAAATACGAAATAGTTCATATTTCTGTTATTTTTAGTTGTTGTTTGAAAATTTAAACAACTATTGAACTAAAAACAATCTAAAATTTAATGTCTTGCATTTTGACAAATCATTTGACAACCATAGGGTTATAAATGTCACCAAATATACTATTTAGATGTTTCCGCCTTCCCTATTATGACATCTTGTTCGACCTGCATAGCTTCTTCCGCTTTTAGCGCGTTATTTTTCTGTTCCGTTCGTACTTCCTCCAATTTTCTGATTAGGTCTTCTTGAACGCTGTCTAGGATTTCTTTGAGGTTTTTGGCTAAAACAAATTTTGACAATATTGTACTTATCGTCGCTGTGTTGCTTGCTGCAGCTCATAATCAACGATATTCTCGCTTTTGACGATGAAAATATGGCCGTTTCCTCGTGGTCCTACTATTTTTGTCCTACTGACTTCCGACGGAGCCCCGCCCAAGGGCTCCTGTTTCTAGGTGGTTTTGCCCTTCGGGCATCTAAAGATGCCTAATGAACCTAACCTACCTACTTTTACAACCACAATTAGTATTTAGTGATCAAATCTAGTTTCACTTTTTGACTAGTAGGACAAATTAGTACGACCACGAGGATTGAATGTATGTCTGTTTCTGTTTGTGTCTGTTTTATTTTTATCTTACAGGTAACATTTGAATATTTAAAAAATACTTAAATAGGACAATTAAAGTGTCCTCACAGATAACTGTTAAAAAGAACAGTTATCTGTGAGGAAAATATAATACTCGCAGGTAACCAGTTATACCAGAGGAAAAAAAAAACTTCACAGATAACCAGTTGCCTGGCCACAGTTACCTCCAAGGAACAAGGCGTTTCGCCGAAATCACGTATAAATGTGACAGTTAGAATTTCTAATCATTAACGAATCGGGAACTATAATCTCTAACAGCAGTGTCCCTAGACAAGATCCGTGGCGAGATAGTTATCGTTATCGAAAACTACACTTTGATAGTTTTCGAAAATCGTGTACGATAGCGTTTCTAAACATAGAATAAGCTATAATGTTCTTATTCTTTGGTGTTAAGCATCTTGTCTAGGGCCACAGGGTGAAATGACTAAATAGAGGCATTCCATCTTGGTCCTCAAGGTTGGCAACGCATTTTAAGTCTTAAGATTGCTGTCTTGAGTTTGTTGTCTCGAGAATGCGAATGTCTATGGGTCACTTACCACTAGCCAGGATATGAGGTGACAGTTTGCCATAAAAAAAAAAACCAAGTACAGTCAAGGTCACCAATATGTATGCACCACAAAGTATAATGTAATCACTTTATTGTATCTACAAAATTTAGATACGATATTTACAGAATAGGAATGTACAAAGGCGAACTTATCCCTTTAAAGGATCTCTTCCAGGTAACCTTTGGGTGATTTAAGAAAATAAGAAACGTAGAATGTGGCAACGACTAGATATAAGTACAAAAAGAAAGTTTACAGAAACTGCATAAACTATTAAATTTAGTGCTCAATTACTTAATTTGGTCCGCTGATACAATTAAAAGTGCAGACATCACTGAACTAGGTCTCCTACAAATTAAAACATTCAGAGCTCGTAATTTTGCTCGCTTACATTTGGTTATCATTTATCATTTACTAAATTTGGGTGAACAGAGGCAATCTTATTTGGTGGTCGTTTTATGTGTCGTTGTCGTAGGTCGTCACATTTGTTGCCATTTCAAAGATTGTGGAATAACTATAGGATTTGCAAAAAAAAACTTTGTCATGTTACATTGCATAGGTAAGTATACGAGTACTTATAACAGAATTTATTTACATTATAAAATTACTTGTGTTAGATATTATTAAGATTAAACTAATAAATATATCGATTAAAAATGTTATTTTCTGGATCTCACAAAACTCTGTTTTAGTTAGCATTGTTAGACGTAATTCCTGTTCCTGAACGTTTGACGGATGTCAAACGTCAATTAAAAAAAAGTTAGGTTGTCGATGTTGATTGTTGTTCGTTGTGGTTGGCGCGTTATTTTGGTCTGTTAAGAATTGCTTTTCTTTTTGAAGAAATACAAGGTTCCGCTTAAGTTGGAAGTTTTATTGAAGAGCTTCTTTTATCAGAAGTGCGAGAGAACTCAAACCGGCTTAAAATGGGTCGAAAACGATCAAAACGCCGCCGAAATAGTTCGTCTACCGAGAAGTCAAAACGCTCGCGAAGTTGTTCACAATGTTCACATATTTCGAGCCACAAAAGACAGTCATTACGAGATTCGACTAAAACTCCGGAATTAGATGACACGGTCATGGAAAACGTACGTTTATCAAGAGTGGCTATGACCGCACGGGGTAGTACAGAACAGGTGATACCTGTGATCATCGGTGGAAGTACATCTAGCAGCACACCAACAATGCCTGGTACCAGTGAAGTTATTCTACAAGAAAGCAGTTGTGATCGCGGGCCACAAGTACAACCAAGTTCCACAGACAGCAGTGTACCTACTCTCATACATCAGGGACCACAGGTACAGAGCGGACTCAGCACAACAGGTCAGAGTGTGTCATTTAGTTTGGATGATGTCTCACAGCTAATACAATCTATTGTGAAGCCTAACATACAGCCAATGTTTAACACTAATGTAAATATGATACCCGAGTTCGATCCTTCGGTGAAAAATCACAATATTGATTTATGGTTGGCCAAAGTTAATGAATGTGCTAAGATATATAAATGGGATGAGGCTCATATCATACACTATGCCCTCCCTAAACTAGTAGGGAATGCAAAGAAATGGTATCAGGCTCAGACTTCTATTCTCCATAGCTGGACACAGTGGCAGGAACTTTTGCATAAAGCTTTTCCGTGTGAATCAAACTATGGCCTTCTTTTACTAGAGATGCTCGAGAGAACCCTAAAATATGGTGAAAATGCAGATGAGTATTACTATGATAAAATTATGCTATTAACTGCATGCGAGATCTTTGGAAAGAAGGCTGCAGATTGTATTATCCTCGGTATAGAGGATCGCACTATACGAGCAGGTGCTTCATCTGCTCGATTTACAGAACCTGAGGATTTGTTAAAATATCTCAAAGATGTATGTAAAGAACATAAAGACATGAATAGAGCCCCTTACTTGTCAAAAAATAGGCAAACAAACTTAACACATATAATTTGTAACAAGTGCAATGAACCTGGTCACAAAGCAAACCAATGTCTTAAAAACTCTCAAAATAGTCAGAGTACATTATCAGTCATCTGTTTTAACTGCAATGAGAGGGGCCACAGGCTACAGCGGTGCCCTAAGCCGATAATAAAATGTGAAGAATGTAAGAGGTTTGGGCATAATAGTAACAACTGTCATTTAAAAAAGACTTTTAGAAATAATGTAAAACGGGTTTTATTGATTGATAGTACATCATCAAATAATGCTAAATACCATAAACTGGCTTACATTAATGATGCCCACACATTGGAATGCTTTGTTGATCTGGGCAGTGATTGCACTCTCATTTCACAAGATGCAGTGGACAGGCTAAATCTAAGTGTAGTGCATAATGAGTTACCAGCTGTGCGTGGTATTGCTGGGATTAATATTCCATTGTTAGGTAAAACTACATTTATGCTACAAATTGACTCTGTAAAGGCTGAGATCACCGCATATGTCATTGACAATAAATATCTTCATAGACCTTTGTTACTAGGTCAAAACTTTACAGAATTACCTGAGATTGTCATAACAAAAACTGAAAATACATTGAACATATTTTCCAGTAAATTTGACAGTAGCTTACCTCAAATTGAGCCTGACATTCTGGATAATGAGAAATGTTTATTATATGTTGCATCAGACTCTGAAATAGGTGAGATAGGCTTGTTGAGTTGTTATAGCACTGATATTAAAAATGCTGATATTTACATAAAGGGAAGTTATAGAAATGTTAAGGGAATGGAATATTGCATTCAAGAGGGTGTTTACAAATTAGAAGATGGCAAATGTGATATTGTTATTCTTAACCTTACGGATTCCAAATCTCCTTTGTATTTCATGGAAAATTTAGTTGTGGCCCGAGCCTATAAAATTTGCATTGATGAAACATCAACACAGGTCCAAAATATACGGTTAATAAATACAGGTACTAATTTAAATCCATTAAATCGTGACGAAGTACTTATTAATTCTGATTTAAGCAGCACACAAAGAACAGCTGTTTTCGATTTGATTGATAACTATCGTGACTGTTTTGCGCAAAACCTCTCTGAATTAGGTTGTACTCCACTAACCGAACTGGATATTAAGTTAACGGACGACATACCGGTTGTATACAGACCATATCGATTGAGTTATTCAGAGAAAGAAATAGTACGCGACATGGTTAAAGAACTGTTAGATAACGAAATAATAGAAGAGTCTGAATCAGCATATGCCAGCCCTGTTATATTGGTATCAAAAAAAACGGGTGGTTATCGCTTATGTGTCGACTATATGGCCTTAAATAGGAAGACAATAAAGGATCTATTTCCACTTCCACGAATAGATGATCAGATAGATCTGCTTAGTGGAAATAGATACTTTATTAGTTTAGACATGGCCAGTGGTTACTACCAAATCCCGGTTAAATACCAGTGCAAGCATTTAACTGCTTTCATTACCCCTGATGGTTTATATCAGTTTCGCAGAGCACCTTTCGGCTTGGCTAACTGTCCTGCTGTATTTCAACGCACAGTAAATAAAATGCTCGGTAAATCCAAAGAGAAATGTGCAGTAGCATATATGGATGATCTGTTGATTGCAGGTAAGAGTTTTGATGAGTGTATGGAAAAACTTAAAGAAACATTTCAACTATTGAGACAAGCGGGACTTACATTGAATATTAAGAAGTGTAAATTCTTTGAAACCGTCATAAATTATTTAGGTTTTGAAATCTCTGAGGAGGGAGTTCGACCAGGAAAAGGAAAAATTGAGGCTGTAGAGTTGTTTCCAGAACCAAGGAATGTGCATGAGGTCCGGCAGTTTGTGGGACTGGCCAGCTATTTTCGGAAATTCATAGAAAATTTTTCAATAATAGCTAGGCCATTAACCGATTTGACCAGAAAAGATGTTCCTTGGGTCTGGGACGAACAGCAGAGTAAAGCTTTTACAATTCTCAAAGAAATGTTAATTCAGCGTCCGATCTTGAGCATTTATAATCCTGAATATATAACAGAGTTACATTGTGATGCCTCCAAATCTGGTTTAGGTGGAATTTTATTTCAAAAGCAAACTCCAACGTCAAGCCTAAAGCCAATAGCTTATTTCAGTCGCAAAACAACGATTGATGAGGAAAAACTGCATGCCTACGAGTTAGAAACTTTGGCTGTTATTGCGTCGCTACATCGGTTTCGAGTGTATTTATTAGGCAAGCGCTTCACAATCATTACAGACTGCAGCGCTCTTCGTTCAACGTTTACCAAAAGAGACATAATACCGAAAGTGGCACGCTGGTGGATAGCGTTGCAAGAGTATGATTGTACTATCGAATATAAGCCCGGTTGTACCATGCAGCACGTGGATGCGCTAAGTAGAAATCCAATTCTGACTGCTGATGATGGTGACGTGAATGGTCATCTTCAACGTGTATTGCAAATTTCACAAGAAGATTGGCTATTAAGTCTTCAGATGACTGATCCAAAAATTATGCATATACGATCAGCTCTTGAAGACCCACAGTATAAAGAATTGGTAGATATAAAACAAAACTTCGTAATAAAAAATAACCGTGTGTACCGGAAAGTAGGAGAGGATTTGAAATGGGTAGTTCCCAAGGGTGCCAGGTGGCAAATTTGCCAACGTAATCACGACGAAATAGGTCACTTTTCGACAGAGAAAACACTAGAAAAAAATAAAACAAGATTTCTGGTTTCCGAAAATGAAAAAATTTATTTCTAAATACGTAAAGTCGTGTTTACATTGCGCTTTTGGAAAGGAATCCGCTGGTCCCAAAGAGGGATACCTGCACAGTATACCTAAGACGGATATCCCGTTTCACACGATCCATGTCGATCACCTGGGTCCTTTTGTTAAAAGTGGATCTGGATATCAGTATCTGCTTTTAATTGTAGATGGGTATTCGAAGTTTTGTATCATTAAACCAGTACGAAATACGAAATCGGGTCCTACTATCAAAGCGCTAAAGGACGTGTTTTATACTTTTGGACATCCAAGCCGGATAATATCAGATAGAGGCACGAGCTTCACCTCAGCTGAATTTAGTCGGTTTTGTAAAGAATGCGAGGTTATACATGTGCTAAATGCGGTCTCTTCGCCTCGCGCAAACGGTCAAGTAGAGCGCTACAATCGTACTGTTCTAGATAGTCTTAGAGCTTATACTGACCGTTTGGGTGAGACCAAATGGGATCTTGAACTGGGTAAGATACAATGGGGGCTCAACAATACCCTAAATAAGGGCATAGGGAAAACCCCCGCTGAAGCTCTATTTTGTAAACGACCTTTAAATAGGGGTGAAGGAGCATTAGAGGAAGCTATAGTAGAGACACGTCGAAATAATAAGGATGCGGATAATATTAGGAAGGAAATAAATGACCATATTGCTAAAGATCAAGCAAATCAACGCCTAAGATTTGATAGAACGAGAAAAATTGCTAAATCATATAATGTGGGAGATTTAGTCAAAATCTTGAAAAATACACCTGCGAACGATGGCAAAAGTCGAAAGTTGTTACCAAAGTATTCAGGTCCTTTTAAAATCAGTCAAGTATTAGACAATGATCGTTACGAAGTAAGTAATATACCAGGTATGAATATTACGAGGGGAAAATATACAAATGTATGGGCAGCTGATCGTATACAACCGTGGATTACGGTTGCTGATAGAGAAAGTGATAGTTCTGGCGATGAGTCGGTAGTTTCATTAAATAATTTGATTTAATTACATACCAAAAAAAAAAAAAAGATAGCTTAGTTTCTAAGGAATTGTTATATCATTGTAAGGCGAGGGTGACCTGGTTAATTTTGATGGATGGGTGAAGTCCTCGATATAGTATTTGAATAATATTTTGTTTTTGGAAAGTTTGATACTGCCATGTTTGATTCATAGTATATGTGATTGTTAATTAGTTTAATAAGAAGTTGATAATGATTAGGTAATTAAGATTACTACAAATATGAGTTTGGGGACAAACTTATAGGGTCAGGTCGGCCGAACGCTGTATTGTTTATGTATTTTTCTTAGATGAAGAGTTTTGATTTGGGTCATTGGAAGGCGAGGATGATCCAGATTTATGGGTGAAGTTCTCGATGCAATGCCACAAGACTGACTGTAAGACGAAGGTGGTCCGATTGATGGGCGAAGTCTTCGTTGCGATCTGATTAGTATGACTGGAAGGCGAGGGTGGCTCAGATTGATGGGTGAAGTCCTCGTTGCGGTCTGTTATGAGTAATCGGAAGGCGAGGGTGGCCCAGATGAATGGGCGAAGTCCTCGTTGCGATCTGTTACGGGTGATTGGAAGGCGAGGGTGGCCCAGATTGATGGGTGAAGACCTCGATGCAATACCGTTATGTAAATTAAAAGTGAGGTAGGCCCAGATTGATGGGTTAAAATTTAACCGTTAAATTGTTGATACAGTGCCATCGGATTGGGAAGTTTCACACGACCATATTATTCGCTGATAATTATGGTGAGGGGTGAAATGCCAATACGATGTTTTGATGTCATTTAGTTTGAGGACAAACTTGAATAGTCAGGTTGGCCGAATGTTAGATATTATTAAGATTAAACTAATAAATATATCGATTAAAAATGTTATTTTCTGGATCTCACAAAACTCTGTTTTAGTTAGCATTGTTAGACGTAATTCCTGTTCCTGAACGTTTGACGGATGTCAAACGTCAATTAAAAAAAAGTTAGGTTGTCGATGTTGATTGTTGTTCGTTGTGGTTGGCGCGTTATTTTGGTCTGTTAAGAATTGCTTTTCTTTTTGAAGAAATACAAGGTTCCGCTTAAGTTGGAAGTTTTATTGAAGAGCTTCTTTTACTTGTTGATTTGATATTACATTTCATATTTATTACGGGTCTATATTGTCTGCCATAATTATTTTTAGTCATAATGTGTTGTAGGTATAATCATCGCAAGTCATAATGTATTTTTTTAAGATACAGGTACATCAAGATACAGGGCTACGACAGATACAGGTTTCTCACATATTGAAGAAAAGTTATAATATGCATGTACTCGAGTGGTCTTATTATGAAACTCGCTTTACGGCTCGTTTATAAAAACCACACTCGTTTATTAATGCCTCTCATCGCACCAACCACATAAACTACTATTAAATACCTCTATGTCCATTCAACGAATATTATCAGAACACAGTTCATCTAACAATAATATGAAGTTGAAATATAAAAATACAAATGATTATGTTTCTTATATGTTGTGTTGCAATGTTAACAACATCGGTTTGTTTGCATCATTCATAAATTGGATTGACAAGATTTTCTGATTTTATTGTACATAATTGTCATTGAAATCTTACCGGTTTTCTGATTGAATTCTTCAGCAATGAGTGATATTTTTTTTAATGTTCCAACGTGCCGCGCGAGCTCTGAGGCCACGTCGTGGTCGCTGCCTGTATTGACTGCTACATCCTCTCTTTCCACCATCGTCCTAAACTTTAGAACTTCACTGCTGATCACTGGCATTTTAAGATGTTTGCCCCCTTTTTTACCAGGTAAACGTAACTCCGAACCAATGGATTCATATCCCACTTCGTTAACAGGTTGTCGAACGATTACTGTATCTTTGGGCATTAACTCAGGAGCTAAGTTTTGTAAAACTGCAAGTTCTACAGCAGATTCGTTTTTTGGCATTGGTTTTTTAGAGAATATAATCGGCAACGCACCTGTTATGCTGTCAATTATTGATTCTGAAAGGGAATAATGCATTTCTCATGTTCTTTTTCGTTATTAATTATCGTTTTATCGCGCGTTTTCATCACCAAATGATCTGATTTTTTTAAAGTACTTATTGGGTTGTTTTTACAGCATTTTATGTACCAACTTACGGACGACGTTCTTCGGTTCTGCTTCCTCTTCTTCCTCTTCCTGTTTCCTTTTTTGAGCCAGTTTCTTGGTTAAATTGTTCAGAAACATCGAGCACGTTGGACCTGGGTTTACGAAAAAATATATAAATCGATTGCCATGGTGCTATGGGTACTAGACAACGATGGGTATTTCTCAGAGCGTTTGAAACGCTGTCACAACCGTGGCTACAATTTTGACGATTTTCTGAGGAAAAGCTAAACAAATTTGATAAGAATTGTAAGCAGAAGTTGAGTCCTACAGAATAGCCGCAAATGGCATTCGAGTCTACAGGGAAGCTGTCAATAATGCGACCACGGTTGTGACAGCGTTTCAAACACTCTGAGAAATACCCTAAACATACTTTTACAAAGAGAAATAAATATAAAATATCCAACCCTAAGGAACAATACCTATTCGCGCTCATCACACAAAATCAGGTGGGTAAGGACCAAAAAGTTGCACCGAATTAGTAAATAGTTTGGTGTAGTTCATATCCATACGGACAACAAAGGTGAATAAGTTCTATTGTGCGACGAAAAGTTTCCACACAATTATATGGCTAATTTTTGTCGCACAAGGGAAAGTTTCATAGAATTGAGTGAGTATCATGCACACCTTTTTTGTCCTCACCCAGACAATAAATAACTTCAAACACCTTACCCTCACTAGAGGTCCTTTTTCTAGTGCTTCTGGGTTTTGTTAATGGCTTTTTGTTTTTAGCTTTGTATTTCGATGGTTTATCCATGGCTAGGAATAGTTAGTTAATAGGAGTTTAATGTTAAATTATTTAAAAATGAATAATAAACTGAAGCCACTAGGAACTAAAATCGGGGTACTTGCCTTCGTAATGTTATTACAAGCCTAGATAGTCTAGCCTCTGTTAACATTATTGTAATAAAATGCTTTGAATGTGAAATAATAATTAAAAAAACAAATATTCGCAATGAAATCACATTAAATTTCAAATACAAAAGCAATCGTTGCGAAAGTTGACACTGACGCTTATTGTCATGAACAAAAAAAAGTATGCATGAAGGTGAAATGAATAAGGTGTGTAAATGTCAAGCGTGAGTTAAACGCGATTCACATGGACAGTGGACAGTGGACAGTGGACAGTGGACAGTGGACAGTGGACAGTGGACAGTGGACAGTGGACAGTGGACAGTGGACAGTGGACAGTGGACAGTGGACAGTGGACAGTGGACAGTGGACAGTGGACAGTGGACAGTGGACAGTGGACAGTGGACAGTGGACAGTGGACAGTGGACAGTGGACAGTGGACAGTGGACAGTGGACAGTGGACAGTGGACAGTGGACAGTGGACAGTGGACAGTGGACAGTGGACAGTGGACAGTGGACAGTGGACAGTGGACAGTGGACAGTGAGATACATTTTTCAGTGGACGACGCGAACCCCGCGCCTGTGCAATTGTTTTTACTTTAACTTGAAAAATGTATCGTACTAGCACAAGTCAAAGCTCATTATTCGACGTTTCACTTTGAGCTGAGGCAGTGCTGTTCTGGTGGCGGGGCGTTTAGTGTGCGATGACCTTAAAGCTGGGCATTCACGACCGCTCCAACAAGCCGAATAGAGCAGCGCCGCGCCAAAATCCAGCCATAAATGTCAAAACTGTAGCGTTTAAAAGTATTTGGTGCGGTCCGTTGGATTTCCAAATGGACGGAAAGCCAGCGCGACGCGCCAACGCGTAATCCGAATCAAACTATCGTGAATGTCGAAATTCAATGTTGGAACACGCCACGCCTCCGCGCCAATCTAAATGGCGTCCTCGTGTATGCGTTCACTACCTGCCATTTTCTAATCAGTCTGCTCCGTGATGTCGCCCCGTTGAGGTATGGCGTGGCGCGCCCGTGAATGTGGTCAAAATAATCTGTCGCCGAGACAAACGGCGCGTTAAGAGAGGTGCCGCACGGGCATTACCGGTGCGCTTCGTCGTCGCCGCTCCGTTGTTCTACATAAAAATTAGTTGTAGTGTGCGATCTCCCATAACCCACTACACAAATGCCTTCCTTATTAATAAGGGTGAATCAATTCATAAATAACATGTAGATAGACCCTTGGTGATCCGAAATAAGTTGATCAACTAAGGCGCAACCTGGCACTTTTTTGCAAGGTCCATTCTAGAAACGATATTTTAGGCTGTAAAAGTCCTTATTTAGTTAATGATAGACTAATGTAATGACTGATACGTAGAACTGGTAAATGTTGGTTAGAACATCAATGGTCTATTTTATGTCTAAATGGCTTATATGCAGTCGACAAGAAAAGACTGAGCAGACAGCTGACGATCAAACAGCACAAATATGTATGTAAACATACAGACAAGTTTAGTATACAAGGTTTTAGTTCCTAGTGGCTTCAGTTATTATATTATATACACATACTCAAGGATCTCTTCGCAACAGAATCTATTGATGGATTCCCGAGTATTAAAAAGGGTAAACGAATCCAAATAGATTTAAGTATATAATAAAGCCCACTCTACTCCATTAATGGATTTGAATGTACAAAAAGTCTACTTGACCCCTTTAATAGATCCTATCAATGGATCCTAGTGGACGGAGGGGTTATGCAGGATATAAGCCAAAATGATTCAAAGTTTTCTTCATTTAAAACTTAAGTATGCATTTATGCGCGGATTGGGAGACGAGCTGTAGGTAGGCCTCCAACAAGATGGAGTGACGACCTTGTAAAGATCGCGGGAACGCGGTGGATGCGAAAAGCACAAGACCGGTCTGAGTGGAGAGCCATGGGGAAGGCCTATGTCCAGCAGTGGACGTCTTTCGGCTGACATGATGATGTGATGCATTTTTTTAGAGGATTGCAGCTTCAAGCTCCGTTAGAGGTTAGAAAATACGATTATTCATTAGGCAAACATTAAGAAAACACCCTAAAATACTTAGCGAAAATTCAGAACACGAAACTGTTTCTGTTGAGGCTGCGCTGGCCGCCCATCGTGGCTACGTATCCTCGGTCATCTCTTACGGTCTGATGCTGTTTGAATCGATTTGAACTATCGTGCTTAATGCAACGATTCCTTTCCGTTCCCGGAGACAAAGGTCACCATAGCGTCGGTCTAGACGTGACACCTCGTAATCTAACTTTATTTAAATGTAGGAGACCATTGCGAGTTAACAAAGGAAATATTATTTTAAACTTTCAGCTTAAATCAAATTTTACCAAAAAATTGTAGTTATGAGATGTCATATTCTAAAACGACGATATTATGCTCATACAGATGTAGTACCTAAATAAAATAATCCTTTCCCATCGTTTTTTCTCGGATAAGTTCGTATTTATCTTGCTTTCTCAATAAGCTTCAGTACCCATCAATAAGCCAACTGAGAAAGCAAGATAAATTCGAACTTATCCGACAAAAAATTATGAGAAAAAAAAAAACACTACATCTGTTCTTACAACACGCACTTATAGAAAAAAAACTCTTAGTTTTATTAACTAAATGTATTTTATTAAGTGGACGCTTGATCTTACTCTTGCAAATTACTCTTAATTTTGAAAATAAAATAAGGCTATTTCGTTCGGTTACATTGCTATGATGAAAGGTTTCATTTATTTACATAGTAACTATTTAATTCAATCCGGCTTTGTAACAGGTTTCTGAAAAGAAAAAAAGAAAAGCAAAATTAGGTACGAAATTGTTAAATTTTGTGATGCTTCAAAAAGTGTTCGATACTTTTGACAACGCAATATTATGGTCATCGCATCGCACACTACATACAGCGTGCAGCGGTGCCCCGGCCTCAGCCTCAGCTCCAAGTGATACATTGAAAAGTGAGCTTTGATATGTGTTAATACGATACATTTTTCAGTGGACGTCGCGAGGCCCACGCCAATTGTTTAACTAAGTAACTAACACGAGTCAAAGCTCAATTTTTAACGTTTCAATTTGAGCAGAGGCGGTTGTGTACCTTGTCTATTTAATGGCCATACATAAATTGTAACAGCGATTAAAGTGACAAGGTATTAAAGTGTACACTTATTTATAAACTAGAGTGTATTTATCTGTCATTATGACATTTGAATTTGACAGAAAGGGACAAAGCCAAACCAAGGGATTTTAAGTCTATTATTGTGTAATAAATAAATAAAACATAATAAATACAAATACAGAATGCGTTAACTAAAATATAGGTTTATTGTGCGTTTATGAAGACGAAGGTTATTTGCTAAGAAGAAGTATTGATTGAGTTTGCTACTACACTAACGGTTTTATTGTTAAATATTTTCAATCAATCAATCATACATCTTTGAGTGCTCTGCTAAAAGGAATGGCTAGACAACATTAATATTAGTATTTGATACATTATCAATATTAGGTATAATCTGCCTAACCTATTCATCAGGGCAATCAGTAAAATAATCTTCTTGTGCAAAAATAGTCTACGGTTCAATTTTGCATTCGCTTATAGAAATCTTAACTTGTGTATCAATACAGGTAAGATACTATTTAAAAACACAATATGTATTAGGTTCCGACTCTCTTAGAAATTATTCTAAACTAGGTACAGTCAAAGTCATAAATATATTATATACGTTCTCAAGGTGTCAAAAATATCTACGCGCCCCTATACCACCGATTATAAAGTGTATGTTTACATTATATTTGGCACGATGGGCGTATAGATGTTAGTGTTTTTGCTTGTGCCTGGCCTAATTTCTGGCTGTGTAAGACTTAATTTTAAAATAGACGACAGTAAGAACAATGATTTTGTTTCTCTATCTTTTTTAATAAAGGATAATTTTGATAGAGTGCACTTGAAGACCTTTTCAAATGTTTATTTGACGCATAAAATAATGACACGACAGCGCTGTATTGACTCCAAATCAATTTACACAATTTCAGTATCAATTCAGCACTGACTTCGAATTTGGAGTCAGTAATTGACCCTGCCTCAATGTGAAATATGTGGTTCTCCGCCTTTTGGCAAAATGTACCCAACCGTTTCATTTGCCAACCCGCTTTTTATTCTGTAACTGTAAATATATTAGGATTTTTATACAAACTAACCTTACCTAACCTACAGAATTCTACACGATGGTAAATCCCGATGACAAATGAAACGGTTGGGAAACGAGATATTTTGCCAAATGATTTTCGGCCAAAAGGCAGGATACCGAAACATGTGTGTATACTCTTACCGTTATGGTGGTGGGTGGTTCTTGGGGGGCTGCGACAGGCTGGTCTGCTGCAGCCGGTCCTTGCCCACCAGCCAGGTCTTGGTCCGGCGTCGTCACCTTTGGCACGTTGCCATGTTCAGACAGCACTTGTGCGATGCCTGCGTACGCGACTGCGGCGGAAGCCTGGTTCTCTGAAAATTTTCAACATCATCATTTCACCTGAAAGACATCCATTGCTAAACAGTAAAAGAAAATGATTTCTTGACCACTTTGTTCTATGTCAAAGTGATATTATCAATCAAAACGTAACAGACGTCTCATGATTTTATTTAGTGTCACTTTGACATAGTTCAAAGTGGTCTAGGAATCAATTTCCTTGACTGTACATAGGCCTTCTTTTGACCCAGGGTTTGCCTATCCATACCCTCCCCGACGGGGGCCAGGACGGGTTATGTCCGACTTGCACGGACTAAAACTCCTGGGGCATTTTGCCAATCGCTGCAGGAGGAGGCTACGGGACCGCTTTAGCGCCAAAACGTAGCCCCCATTAGCGGTTGCCCAGTGGGCTCGCCTTCAGGCTGTACATATGATAGGCCTCTCCCAAGGTTTGCAAAGACTGGACCTGCTCCGCTTGTATCCAAGGGTTTCCCACAACCTTGGCCACGTCGTCGGTCCAGCCTGTTTCAGGTCTACCCACGGTGAAATATTACCATCAGTCAACTTTGGAGTCAAAATGTTCTACTATAATGTAAATTATACAAAGGAAGAAACTGACTGAGTGACTGACTGACATATCAACGCGCAGCCTAAACCGCTGGGTCTAGAGAGGGGTTAAAATAAGGGGGAGTAACGGGGAACTAACTCTATGCGTACAAAGTCGCAGATGTTTTCTCGTAACTACATATTCACAATGATATAAAATACACTTTACTAGTAATTATTCCGAAACAAATTCGATTTTGCTGCTACGATAAATAATTCTATTCGTTATTTTTTAAAACCCGGTCAATTTCGAGTCGAATTTAACGAGGGTAAAAGAAGTATAATTTATGACGTTTTATATTTCTCAAGCTAAGCCTTATGACCCAAATGATCAATACATTTTAAATGGGGCCTCACTTTTTATCTGGATGTCGTCGAGTAAAGAGTCCGCGCTTCTCAACCTCGCAAATACCAGTGGGTTGAATAGCCTGTCTGGACGCAAGAAAAAAAGATACTAGAAAACTATTCTATAAATTACAATCTATGTAGGAGCCGTGGTAAACACAACAAGTTAGTTGCTAGTCAATTTTACATCGCCATTCAAATCTACATAGAGAATAGGATTAATTGCGTGGTCCAAGTGTTATGGTGATCGAGTTTAACGTCGTAACCTCGTATCAAGCTACCTCTTTAAAAATACACTTCCTAAAGTAATGTTTTTACGCTTTGACGTAACAAACAAACTAATAATTAATTATTTATTCGTTGAATTGAGAAGTAAAATCTAAATAGCTCTGGCACGAAAACGACAAAGTTTAAAAGAGAATCTAACGATGTTATATAAGAAGACCCTGCTATCCATCCTTATTTCTAAATCTGACTTAGTACTTGAATAACCTATTAGCAATCGAAAAAACAGTTCTTGACAATGGTCCTTTCTTGAATTAGGTACACAAATATTTCAAATTCAAATTCAAATCATTTATTCTGTAAGTAGGCTGTAGGCACTTTTACAAGTCTGAGTCTACCAGCGCTTCCAAAGAGACCACTGTTGAGAAGAAGCGCCGCAAGAAACTCAACAGTAAGCCGTTTTTTTCAAATAAATCACTTATTACAATACTAAACTTAAGCTACATAATTTTAATGTCACAGGGATGTACAAGTCCCAGTAGTAATAATAATTAAATATATCAAAATGTCGGATTAAAATAAATAAATAATTTCTAATCTGAATGTTCACTTACCTGGCAGTGCATGGTAGCTTTCATGCGCATCATAAAACTCCTCCTTTCCATGAGCCTCTTCAGGTCCCGGAGAAGTAATTGAGCTGTCAGAAGGGCTACTGGAAGCATTGCTAGTTGCCTCTTGGTTTGGCGGTTGTTGTGAGCGTTTCTTTTTCTTCATTAACTTCCTAGTCTTCACTTCTGGGAGAGGATTGTCAGGCAACTCGTCTCTCGTCAACTCGTGGAGCTCAAGTACGAGCTGGTTGTTCCGCACGTACACTTGGGTGTTAGATGACGACGAAGATCCTTCGGAGTCAGTTAGATTCAGGATATCGTCAATTGAGGAATCCTTCTGGCCTGAAATATCCACATCTACCAATAATAACAAATAAATAAATAATACAGCGGTTTTTTTTGTTAGTAAATCAGTCGTAATCCTACTAATATTATAAATGCGAAAGTTTGTGTGTGTGCTAGTTTGTTACTCCTTCACGCTGCAGCAAACTAATCCAATAAAGCCTATATAAATAAAATAAAAATAAAATTACATTCAAATACGTACATAAATAGATACATAAGTATATTATATTAATATGTACTTAAATATAGGTAAGTACATACATAAACCCTACCCTGGATTAACACATAAGCTACTTTTTATCCCGAAAAAATTAAAGGTCACGCGGGAATAATAATCGAAATCCACGCGGACGAAGTCGCGGGCAAAAGCTAGTAACACATATGCTGAAAAAAAATTAACCCACTGTCTATTACAAATGGACGGACGGACTGACGGACAGCGTAGGTTTAGTACCTAAAGGGGTCCTGTTAGTCGCCTTTAGGGTACGGAACCCTAAAAACGATGGTGTTTACTGGGTCTTTACAATAAAAATAAAAAAACCTAGACAGAAACCACAACTACAAGTGCACTTTTCCAAATAAGGATCTAAGAATTTAAAATGTATCATTTGCCAGAGAGCTTTTGTTGCAAAATGAAATGATAAATGATAGTAAACTCACATCGGGCCGTATTGCAGTCAGACTTGTAGCTCATAGTGAATCCAATTCCAAATAGAACAACAAAGAGTATCAAACAATTGTACACAAATGGCCGAGAAATCCCAAAGGGGTAAGACGACTTAATGATGAAATTTGTAAAATGAAGGTATGACAATTTTAAATTTGGTTTGATTTTTAATACATTGTAGCTATTTTTACAGATTTTTAGTGACTGTGTTTGTCATTTTACAGTGACGTTGATTTAGAAGTTTAGAAGAAAACGCAAAGGGCCGTCATATAATTGAGAAAGAAGGTTAGGTTTCAAATGTTTACAGCTCTACTTTTGACGGTGATGCGACGACACCCATGCATGAGTATCAAAATTAATTTAAGTAGGATTTTCTTTGGGTTTTTGACAAGATGGCGTCGCTTTCTTAATTGTTTTTAATTTTTTGCATATTTTGTTGTTTAATGGTAGTAATGGTGTATTAATATGCAGTAAATTAACATTCAAATGTGCAGTATAACGGAAGAGTTCAAGTTTGAACACGTATCGCCTTTAGAAGGATTGCTCCAAGAAAATCTGGGTCTTCGTAATGTTCTACCTACATCGCTTCACGGAGGCTAGAGGATCACCGTACAACGTCGAATTATGTTTTTTTTGATATGTATATGTAACTCCTAACCTTGACACTGGCAGAATTGTCCCAATGGACAGAAGCCATTTAATAAAGAATTGAATAGAATTATAAGTAAGATCTTTTTGTTAATATCAAACAAAAGGTTATCATAAAACTGCCCTCGTTCTTCAAACAGCACAGTGGGTTAAAAGGTTAATGTTAAGGTTAAGGTTAGGTCCGGTAAGTATTAACGCAGAAGAAAAGATCGCAAAGTAGATAACAGAAGAAGGCCACATCATATTTCCTGAACTATTCCGTGTCCATTCTTACTTGTCTAATATAGTAAACAACTTTCTAACTTTAAAATGAACCTCTTTTGGCTAAAACTATCTACATAAATAACGTATGTATGTACGTGCATAAATTTCCGAACCAACTGGTCTAGATTGGATAATTCATTTTTTGTATTCGTTACTGTTAGGACAAGGTTCGTATGACGGTTAAAAATTGAAAAATCTACCGGGAACGTCGTAAATTTGCAGCGGGGGTGGGCAGCTAGTTTTAAATAAAATAAAGCAATCACAGACCAAGTGATGTCAAAAATATTTACTCTTCTTCTTCATCAGCGTGTATTCGCCCACCGTTGGGCATACGCCTCTCTAATTTTCCTCCATCCAGAACGGTTTTCCATTTCCCTTGTCCAGACTGGGCCTGCTGTCTCCTTAGTTTACTTTATTTCTGGTGAAAAAAAAGGTTCATTTTGAGGTGAGGAAGCGTTTACTATTTTAGTCAGGTAAAAATTAACACGGTATAAGTATAAAAATATCCTATAGTGGTATACGCACCAAATGATGTCATTGACTCACGCGTAGGCCCACAGCCTCGAGCCGCCCAAGAAAAACGCGAAGTCAGCTAAGCTAATGTACATAACATTAACATTAACATAACTGCCCATGAGTACAGTGTAATGTACATTGGGCCTTTTAGTTATTTTTTTTATTTTTAAGTCTGGGCTGTTATGCTTAGTGTCACTTTGTACAATGTGATGTACATTGAGCGGCACGAGGATAGGGAAATATTCATGACTTTTTTCAGTTTCAATAAAAGCTGATTCATGTAACAAACAGTAGAGAAAAACCTTTTTTTAATAGCTATAAAAATAACCAAGATATAAGCCAACAAAGATTTGTTCCCATCTCTTTCTAGCAAACTGGAGTTTATAATGGCTGACCTGTTAAATGACGTCACAGTGCACATATCGGGTCTCGTTGTCTAATCGCTGTTTAATTAGCAGTTTAAAATGCTTGTATCATCCGTATTTTTTGGCGGATTTTGTTTTTCACTTTTGGTGATCTCTTTTACGTTATTTTCATATTTTGTTGAGAAAAATCCATGCTTATTCCCAGCTTATTCCCTAATGTGTGACTCACGTTTGTAGCGTGTGCGTGTGTCTGCCCCGCCCTAGAATTCCAAATGATAATAAACTCACACGTAACTTGTTGAACTTTCCTATTTCTCATTGATGTTGAGTTCCTTTTTATTTTGTAGCCTTTTCAGGGTTAAGACAATCACCTAGCATTTATCTGTATTGTTTTCCACCAGTATGTATAAAATTTGAGCTCGTTTGTTGCCCCTCGGTTTACGAGTTGACACTGACCTTCGCCCTATCACTTCGCATGAACAATATGGATCGGGGTCCCAAAAGTGCCGAGGGGTCCGTAAAAACGCCATAAAACAGTATCTTTTTGCAAGCCAACGATGATTTTATTTTATTTTTTAGCTTTTACCTACATTTTATACGTGTAAGGGGTTTTGCCTGTGAAATCGCCTGCCTACTTTTTAAGACGTCTTGTATCCCGTTTTCGTCGTCAATCATTAGCCTTAAATACAAAACGTTTGGTCACAATGTTTGACTGACGCTCAAACAAACAAAATAATAAATAAAAATAGGCCTACATAGTGTTTATCGCTGTAGATAAAGCATCTGTCACTCTCGCACTTACGAAGTTGTCAGAAAGTGACGGATGATTTATCTACAACAATAAACGCAACCATAATAAGCCAACTGAGAGTGTTTTTAAATAGGTAACCGATCATTTTATTAATTTTCACTCCATATATTGTATCATTTCGTCAAACGCTATTTTTTATGGTGAAACTGAGGGTGAAATCAAGTTTTTGGGATAACCTAGACATTATTACGTAGGTTATGTTAGGATTGTGATTACCAAAAAAAAATACTCATGCGGCGAGAAATGCCCTTAGAGGAAATGAAAATTCTGCGTAATAAATAAATAATTACTTACCTTTTTAAATGACCTTTTTGGCAATATGGTCACTGATCCATGTTCAATTGTCAGATCTTCTTAAAAAAAAACGGTTTTTTTTTATATTAAAACGAGATTTGAGAGAATTGAAAGTCGTCTCGGTTCGCAAACAAAGACACCCCGAGAGCTCAAAATTAATTGGATGTTTCGAAAACCAAATATTACTTCTTAAGAAAATTAAGGAATGAAACTGGTTTGTTTAAAACAATGCCTATTCGTATCTACATATCGCACAGCTAGATCAAAAGGGTACCTCCCATTTGTTCTGTGGAACTGTGACGTCATAGAACTGTTAACATTTTTCTTTCCCAGCAGTTCCATGGTAGAACTAATAAAACAAACAATGTGCTATTTGTTCTATAGAACTAGAAGCACTTTAAGTTTCCCATATCAGTCCTATGGAACTGTGACGTCGTAGAACTGTAAACATATTTTTTTTCCCAACAAGAAATCGTTTTACAAAAAAACACTTATATGAATACGAACTATGTACAAAGGCGAACTTATCCCTTTAAGGGATCTCTTCCGACTAACCTTGTAATGACTGGGTGAGGAAAACGCACGAGGATGGCAAAATACAATTTTAAGCTATAAAAATATTTTTATTTTATACATACAACGCAAGCATAAGCTAGAATACTTTTATGGACCCATACAAAAAACCTAATATATTTTTAATCGGGTCACCAGAGACGCCGTTAAAATCCCGTGTGGCTCTTAATAAAGCATTTTAACGTCTCCAAACTACTTACGTAGCTCTTATACGACAATTTTATTACTTTATTTGGTTAGCAAAATGAACCGGAAGCCATATTGGATATTTTATGCTGATGAACGAAGGTATTTTACTGCCGCATGTTTAATATTAGGTTACTTCAATAGTTGGAGTATTTTCTCATCTATGTTTTATCTTTTTAGGGTTCCGTATAAAAGGATAAAAACGGGACCCTATTACTAAGACTCCACTGTCCGTATGTCTGTGTGTCACCAGGCTGTATCTGATAAACCGTGATAGCTAGACAGTTGTCACAGATGATGTGTTTCTGTTGCTGCTATAACAACAAATACTAAAAACAGAATGAAATAAATATTTAAGTGTGGCTTCCATACAACTAACGTGATTTTTGTGCCGTTTTTTGCTCGATATTAATAACGGCAACAGATATACAATTGAAATATTCACAGAATATTTAGTTGTATATTCACTTTGAATATAAATAAATAAATTAAATTGAAATAAATATTTAATGGGAGCTCCCATACTTGTTGTGATTTTTTATAGATTATAGTACAGTCGCCCACACACTTAACTGACCATTAAAGACGGAGCTGAGAATAAGTGTCAATGCTTGAAAGGGATGTAAATATATTTAATATGAAAAAAATATCTACATCCCTGTCAAGCATTGATATTTTCTCTCTGCTCTGCCTCCAATGGTTAGTTAGGTGTGTTGCTGTGTGTACGCTTCGTGCGCGAGTCCGAAATATTCTATTAGTACCGTCATAGGGGTGCACTAGGATAGCCTTTTTCGAAATTCGACTCCCAAAACGAATTTTACACGTACGAAGTTGCGGGCGTTGTCTAGTGCGCACATAAAACACTTCTCATTTATTTAATAGGAAAGTTTTCTTCTGTATAAAATTCATAATACTTGAGTAAACGCACGGCTCGTAAATTCCATTTTGTCATATTGTAGGTAGTAAAGTCTGATCAAAGGAAGATGCGATTGAGGTTTCTTACCCGACCGCGTAAAGCTAAAAAAGTGTTAACAGCAGTTTACTATGCTTCATTTTTTTAGGTACCTACCTACTAAACTATATTTTCGTTGTCGTTTTAAAAGGCCCGTATTAACAGCTGAAAACTCAGCGCAAATATGTTTGAGGCATGTTTGAGGTTATATTTTATACTAAGTTCACAGCTGTCAAAAATAGCCTTCCCAGCCTTTAGAAATAAAACTAATACGTCGGATTTGACAGAAGCGCGTGGAGCTAATCCCATGTGCTTCTGTTTAGTCCACTTTAGAGAAAATACTCTTTTAAGCTTTCACCGAACAATTGTCCTGGCAATGTGCATGGACTTATTTCTCTAATAAGTCCATAGGAGTGTCTATACCCTGATTATTCTAAGATGATATTAAAATTCCAAGTCATAACCATCGAAAACGTCTGCGCTAACAATAAACAGTAAGACGTAACGTAATCACAAAAAAAACTCAAGAAAAACTTTGAAGTCGTAAACGTAGGAATTCGACCTCGAATAGCGATCGGCTATCACGAGTTAAGAAAGCGTATTTACGAGCGGTGCTTACTGCGAGCTGTAAACTGTCTAGATTCCATGGGCGACAGGGGATGGTAGGGTGGCTACACGTTTTAAAAAGAACAAAAATACCTTTAAAAATTCACAATTCAAAAAAAATATTCAATAAATCAGCCACATAAGGATTTTTTTACACATCGGTATACGAGTGAATCTACTAGTGCTTCAGACAAAATAGGCGCAGATTTAAGTCGTCGAGTTGCGGAAAAGAGCCCGCCATAACCTATAACCTATAACCTATAGTGCTTTAGACAAGACCATCACTGCGCAGAAAAAGCGCCGAAAAAAACTCCAGCAGAAGGTCATTTTTTCAATCATAACATACAATAATAGTTATATTTTACATTACAAGGTAATAAAGTACCTTAATAAATAATTATTTTTAAAACTGACACAAATAAAATTATTACGAATGTTAGGTCATTTACATCAATTTTATTTATATTATGCTAGGTTTCGTAATCTTAAATCAAATAGAGAAAGAGTTCTTGGCAAACGAGTTTCAAACTTGTATATAGTTTGCCCTGAGGACGTCACAATTTCCCCTTAACTCCGTTACCTCACGATCGATTGTGACCATATTCAAATTTAAAAAAATGTATTTGATTACCTAGTCTTGTACCAAATTTTAAGTTAAGTTATCGTCCAACAAACAACTAAGGTCGGAAATTGTAAACGGCGGTGCGTGCAGCGGGGCGTTGTGTTGAGCGTGCTAACTCAACGTAGTTAGCGAAAACTCTGGCGTGCACGCTGCAGCCGACAATGCAAATTAGAACGCTCCGCTGCACGCGTCACTCAATTCGTTCGTTTGATCATAATTATGACATTAAGCGACTATACTTCATATCATCGTTATCCTCAAGTGTGGTTTAAATAAGTTTTATTATCTTGCAATTTAATTTGAGATCATTACGTTTTGATGGGTATTATTTTATTGCGTTTCGCCTTAAACGTAGCTTAACTTCAGTTTTTAGTGTGAGAATTCAAACGGTTTTAACTCTTGAACATTCGTGAAAACACGGTTAAGTTTGGTCACACTAAAATAGGATCCCTGTCAGGATTTGAATAGAAACTGCAAGCAGTAACGAAAACTGGCTATTTCGTGTTAGGTCGTTACACTATAGTTCAAAACCAAAACGTAATATGACTAAACAAGGTTCATACAAGGCTTTATCCTTTTTGTTTTGGGCAGCGGGATAGATGTTTGGCGACGAATCGACCATGAAAACGAACGGCTCTATTGAAAAACTTAGATAAGTGTTGTTCCTCGAAATATGCGTGGGTTCCGCTTTATTCGAGATGAGAAAAGCTTTAGATAAAATTGATTGCCAATTTGAAAATAAATTGACTTTTTTTTCCGCATAATAAATAATGAATAACATAAGAATTTATTTAAATTAAAATAATAACATATTTAATATAATACAATTAAAAGTTAAAACTAAACTTATTTAAATTAAAATAAAAACTAAGCTACTCAAATATTAAAGACGTAAATAATAATCACCACTATAAAAAGAACACCCCCTCTAGCAGGTCCACTCGCGGCATGGTCCCTATGACATTGACTTTATTGTATTCCTGAATTTATATATAAAAATGAACCCCTATTTCTCCTGGTCACGCTATAAGATGAGAACGGCTTTACCGATTTCATTCATCTTATTTTTAAATGTTTTCTTATACTTTGTAGAAGGTTAGTAGATTTAAAAAAAAAGAAAACTAAGCAGAAAAAAAAACACTAGGAATGTCGGAAATTTGCAGCGGGGCGAAGCTGCTGGCGGGCCGCTAAGTAGTAGGTATGTAATAATTTAATAAATGAAGGAACTCGTTACAAAATTATTCTGTCTACTGTCATATTATAAACTTGTCTTAAATGCATGTGGTCTTAATAGTTCTTCCTTCTATAAGTGGCTTATCAATCAAATATAACAAACCTCTTTCGGGTGTTGAAAATTTAAGACGAGTTGCAAATTCGTCTAATTGCTTTATATGTAGACCGATTACTTTTTAACCTAGAAGCGAATTCCTTACAAGTTGGAGCTATTAATTTGTCCAGTTGATTATAGACGAGTTACTTCATGGACCGATTATGTATGGATCAACTACCTGCGAATCTAGGCATATGATTTTTAGGCGAGTTGATGCCGTGACCGGTGGGCTTAGCATGCGAGGCGAGAAGAATACGTCAAACCTCGTCAAACGCGATTTAGTGTCAAATACGTCTATTCCATATTCTAACGTAAGAATAAACATTTAAGGTTTTAAATAAAAGTGTATTTTGTGTGAATTGAGTCCTTTTATTACCAAGCATCTTAAAGTGTGACGTTATGTCATATTTTCTTATTTTCATAGGATTAACGTAAAATATGACAGTAAAATCTCGCGTAGCATACTAAGCCCCCAGTTGCGTTGTCGACTATTTGATACTAACCCTTAACGTAACAGAGGGGCTAGACAAGGTGCATTACGCTAGCTAGCGTTTCTATTCGTTACGATTTTAAACCAATCGCGTCACTTGTAGATGACGTCATACGAAAAGTCACAGTAATGCATCTTGTCTAGCCCCTCTGGTCAAACACGATTTGGATTTTACCGCCTAGATTAGAGGCCCTGAGGCCCTTGCCAAGATGCATTACGCTAACTAGCGTTTCTATTCGTATCATTTTTAAACTAATCGCGTTACTAGTAGATCACGTGACTTTTCGTATCACTTCATCTACCAGTGACACGATTGGTTTAAAAATGAAACGAATAAAAACGCTAGTTAGCGTAATGCATCTTGGCAAGGGCCTCTGGTGTCTCCCTGGAGGTAAACGGCTAGGTTAAGCTCTTTGAGACGATTTAAAACTGTCGAAAATCCATAGCTAGAAAACATTGAAATGGATTTGTGGATTGTTGTACAACTGAGGAAAAATTATACTATTTTATTTAAACAGGAATTCCATTTTAAGGAACCCCAATAATAAAAACGTGGGACGCTAACTGCCTGTAACTCACAGAAATAATGAACTTGAGAGAATGAGAATGCCAATGAAAAATAGCGAACATTCTATAATGATTTCGCTTCCATTTTGTTGGTTTTAGATTTAGATTTGTAAGTAGAAAATAATGCCAATTAGAAAAGACTTCATTTTTATTTCAATAAAAGTCAACAATGTGTCTTTTCGAATTGTTATTTCAGTTATTGGAGTTCTTATTGTTTGGTTTAAATAAAAAACGCTGCCACGTGTTTCAATTTTGACAAGTCATTTATTTTAACACTCGCTCTTTGATTTTTGTTCATTGAGATTGAGTTGTTTTTTTTATCAATTCAGTTGTTTTAAAAAAAATACCTTTTTTTATGCCTCATTAGACGGTTAATGTACATTTTGAGTATTTCAACCATCTACAGTAACTACTACAAAGAATAAAGCCCTGTGTTTGGAATTTCGGTATTAACCAGCGTGGCAGACACCCATCTAGGGGTCAAGTAAGTTCAGTTCGTCGTAAATTTGCCTTTGCTACTCAAAAGTATAGTTTAAACACTGTAATTTATATAAGACCTAATTAAAGGTCTGGAAGTCGTAAAATTATTGGATACCAATTGGATACATGATTTTCTCGAAACAGCGGTTGAAATTGAACTCTTTAAATAAGTATGTAGCTAATTTGGTAAAACAAGAGCTCCGTGGCACAAAGGTTATGTCATCAGAGGCCAATAGGTACTCTTTCCCTTCCTGAAATTTGGTTTTTACAATTTATTATATGACAGGATTTCTATTTAAGTAGGTACCTACTTCGTTTTAAACCCATATAGTTTTCGAAATCGTGTTAATTTTTCAGCGATATAGCTTTCATAATAAGATAGTTAAGTAAATAGCAGCTACCATAATTATCGTTAATAATGAATATAGTAATGGTAACCCCGCATTTTATCGAATTTCACTTCATCGAACGCTATTTTCTCCTGCGGGCCGATTATGGTCGTGTTTATCGACGTAGATAAAACATCTGTCACTTTCTGACCAGTATGTAAGTGCGAGAATGATGGAAGCTTTATCCACCGCGATAAAGGTGACCATAATACGGGCCCTGAAACCTGTTCTCAGGATAACTTGAACATAGGTTAGGTTAGGTTAGACTTGTGACTACCAAAAAAAACTCATGCGGCGAAATGCCTTTCAATTGTAAATTCTGCGTTATGATTAGTTCTTTGAAAGGTGTTTCGATAAAATAATAGGTACCCAATTAGGGTGACGGAACCAGTAATGAACAAGGACCAATGATGGACACTGGATTCTTATTTTACAGAATATAAGGGTTATTCATTTGTTTTGCAACAATCAATTTACGAGCGCATGGAATTTGAATTAAGAGTTAAGTGTCTATCACTGGTGCCATCACCCTAATATCGATACAGTATTACACATTATCTTTATCACAACCCACGTTATGTCTACACACTTTGTCTAACACAGAAAGATTACTTAGTAGCGAATGATACTAATATTTATTGGAAAAGTGCTAGGAAGTTATTTGCAGACGTCGACCGCTCAGGCTTATGATTTATTACAGTTACATCCTATTTCTTAGTTATTCCCTTTATTTCTAGGTTCTTCATGTGACTGTTGATGAAGAGATATCTATTTATCAGAAGTTTAGGCTAATACTTATTAAGTATAGTGTATAAAGTTAGGTATTTTATTAAATCAGATCAATTGGGGACATATTAAGAAAGGGCCAGGTCAGGAGACCCTAAATCGACGCATCGAGTGTGGAGTAAGCGAGGGAGTTTGTCTGAATCGTAGCAAGTGGAAGGAAGCGGTACCTACCTGCCTCTGTATGTATGTATGTATTTTATTATATCAAGGTTTTGACAAGTACGGCTTCAATCGTTTAAAAATATATTTTGTTGGGTTTGTACATCCTAAACATGATTTTTGGTTAATTTTTCTTAAGCCCGAAACAGAATCGAGGATTGTGTTGGAAGCCAACCAAATGGGTGTGTTTGTTTGTATGTCTGTTATCACTTATCACCCAAGTGGATTGCTTTCAAGGCGGCACTAATGCCGTTTTTTATTAAAATACTTACCTCCGGTTTAATGCAATGTTATATTTGTTTTCTGTCTGTAAAATCTTCAGTACGTAATGGTTAACATTTTACAAAGTTGTAAACTTGCAATGTTACAATATAAAACATTTCAGAATTTTCAACTCGTTCCCAGTTTTTACTAGCGGTACCTAAAGCCAAAATGAAATCCTAGTTCCGAACCTTCAAGGCGATGGCATTCTTCGCATTCCTCTTGAGATTGCAGAATAGGGACGGAATTGGGTCACTTGGCCGTGAAACTTTGAGAAAGTTCCCGAATACTCCAGAAATATAATAGCGGCTCGTCAGTATTCAGATTGGTCGCGCGACACTTTAAAAGTTTTACATTCAACTCTTCAATCCCGAAGTTTTTCCATCCGGTAGGTTTACAATGTCTGGAAGGAGCTGAGTAAATTTTTTCGACAGAATTTTGCTTTGATTTTTATAGTAGGTAGGTACTATCAGACCATTGGAACCTTGACCCACCATAGAACTGTGTCACAGAGACGTTATGATTCAAGTTATAAGAAGTGTCAAACAAATTGTTTTATAATGTCACTGTGACACCGTTCTATGGTGGGTCAGGGTTCCATTGGGCTGATAGTACTATTAGGCCAATGGAACCCTGACTCACCATCTATGATGGGTCCGAGTTCCATTGGGCTGATAGTACAGTCACGAGATTTAATTTGGTACCCACCTTAGGTCCAAAGTCAATCTGACATTCCACAACAATAAGGTTGAGTTTCCTAAAAGTTACAAATGACATGACATCTCTAATGACATTGATGACTTCAAGCATATTTTTCTTGAAATGGGTCCCACGCTCGTGACCGTACCTACATTTCATTCTTAACAAAATATTTGAAGGTGATAACATGATTCATGATTATACCTAGATATTTTTCTAGCAGGAACAACATGTGGTTAGTGCTTGACATAATTATAATATCGACAAACCTGTTATCGATTCACTCAACCACTTTAACGTCATAGAGGAAATACTCGTACATCAATATATACTTAATTATTAAGAAAATATTCACGATGTCGTGGAACTCATTGAAGTACCAAACAAGAAAATAGCGAAATCATTTCATCAAGGAAAAAAATGACAATCATATATGTCATATGATTTATATAACAATGTGGTGCGTTATATAAAAAAAAAGAACTATCAATTTATCAATATTTTATATACTTCGGTGAAAATCACTCTATGACGTTAAAATGATACCTACTTATCGATAACAGGATTGTCGGTGTTTTTATTATGTCAAGCACTATCAACACATCGTTCGTGCTAGGAAAATCTCTAGGTATATTCATGATTCTAGACTTGCCACATATAATTTGAGAATGCAAATGTCTATGGGTCTCAGATCCCACTTACCATCAAGTGGCCTGTATCCTCGTTTGCTTCTCTATGCCGTAAAAACCCTTTTTTCTTCACCAGATAAAGATATGAACACTTTCCTATTTAACGCACAAGTAGGCGTTAAGTAAGTACTTATTAATGCGGTTTTATTTATTCCGGTAAAATAAAGTCTCTCCACACTTTCTTGTCTTTTTTCTGCTTTAAAGGAATTCAGCTTGCCTTGTTTAAGCCATAAAAAAACCTTTTTTCTTCACCAGATGAAGAGTGAATACTTCCCTATTTAACGCATAAGTATCCGTTAAGGAAGTAGTTAATAATGCGGTTTTATTTAATCCGGTACAATAAAGTCTCTCTACAGTTCCTTGTCTTTTTTCTGCTTCAAAGGAATTCATTTAATGCTTGTGACATCTAAATTGATCGTTTCCCAAGTTTAATTGAAACTTCACAACTCCTCTGTTTTTCTTTCGCCGGTTTTAAATTTCTAATTAATTCTATCCGCTTGTTCATGATATATATGGATGGGAAATTTTTAAAGTTATAATTAGGTGGCCTACCTGAAAAAAATTGGCTTTAACAGTTTGTTAGTAAAAATGTTGAGCCTACTTAGAGTTTAGCTATTGTGATTGTCATTGTTATTGTCGTACACAATTGCTTAATAATTTATTTGAGGTACGGTAAAGTGGGAAATTATTTTTCTCTATTATAAAGCACTATTTGAATTTTAGATAATGAATCATGTAGGTAATAGTTTTCTAAAATCTAAATATTTACCTATATACTTTGCACATCCTATTGTTCTTAAAACATTGAAATGAATTCTAATTATGATTTTCGTAAGACATTTAATAAATTTCTCTATATTGCATAATTAACATTTTGGCGGAAACCGGAAAAGCCAGCGAACCCTTAAATTAATCATACTCATACCCAAACACGTCACAAGAAAACCACAATGGTCGGCAATTAAAATAAATAGATCGGTGGAAAACGCTGGCAATTAAAATGCTCGTAAATATAACTACGAAGCTGTGACTATGAACTATTCTCATGTCCCTTTTTCCTCGTTTATCGTGAAAATATCGAAAGAAAGAGGTGGAACCTAACCTGGAATCGAGCTTTAGGTTTTGCAGTAACTGTATACGTATTAGGTTACTATCACAAAGAAAAGTGGTTGATCTAGTCATATGGCCTGGGCTTGTATTCCAGGCGATAATTACCGTATCGTGTTTGATCTGTTATGTTATGGTATTGTTTTTAACTCGGCCGCCATTACTGTCAAGTAAATAAGAGCTATCTTTACGTTGAAAAGACGATATTAGGTCAAAGACGATATGGTTTTTACCGCCTAGAATCTTGGCCCTGAAATAATTTGTGGCAATATGGCTGCATAGGACCTAGTTCAAACGCGACGACGGCGCGTCCCTGACTAAAACGGCTCGGTCCGGCCTGTTGAGTTTGCTAGTGGTGGCTCGCAGCGCGTACGCTCAAGGCACGCACACATGCAAGCCGCGCGATATACCTTTGTTTGAAGACAAACTACTGTTTCTACTGTGGTTCAGTTCGATAGAGTTTCACTTTGCTCCCAAGAGAATAACCACAAACTTTGACCCAAATTCCTTAACGGGTCGCAGACACAATGACTCACGGAAATAATACACCGCATGCATAAACAAGTTTTACTTCCGCCTTCCATTAACTGCCATTTTATGGCGGCCATTTTGTAAATTTGACAGGGAAAGTCAAGATAACGAAGTAGAAAATAAAGTTTGGTAATCACAATAAACAGATAAAATTTAAAGCCGCAATCAAAAATAAAATTAAGAATATATTTTGAACGTACTTTTTGAAATCCAATAGATATGTAGGTATTTTAACTAAGTATTTACAACAAAACCAGATTTTAAATTCCAAAAATATGTTTAAGCTTTAACTTTTCAACATATCTTTGGATTTGTCAAAGTTAAGCGATCCCCTGAGTTGGTCCCTAAACTTGAACAATAAAAACTTATGTAACATGTTGGTGTTAGCATAACTAATGGCATATTGTAAACCAAAGTGTATACATTTTTAAACTTTATATTTATTTTTTAGCAAAAATTTGTAAACTTAGACATTTTGACTTTTATATATAGGACAGTGTTATACTGTCGACAAAACAAACCACGAAAATTCGGAATATTGAAGTATCTAGTAAAATTTTAAAATTTGTTTCAGATTCTAGTCACTGGTAGGGATAGAACTATAGGAGTCATATATTGAATTGTTGAATCGGTTGCTATCTGATATTAGAAAATTACAATTAGTCGCCACACTACAAGGAAGATCGAGATGTTTGTATATTATTTACATTATCTATCATTTAATATGTATAGGACTATAAATATTTGTTCGTGTTAATTGTTTTTATTTTTATTATGAATTATATACAGTTTCCGTAAACTTTGTGTTTGTTCTATTGTCTACTCAATGTTTCGGTTTCCTAATTCTTTTCAATTAAGTACCCAAAGCTAAGCTGGAGAAACGCCTCAAAAGTTTAAGTTCGCCTTTGTAAATATTTCGCAAATGTTGTTTTTGTTTTTCCGTTTTGTGTAATACAGTGTTGATATACATAGGTATATTTGTCGTTTCTTTACACTGCCTCGAATTAGTCTGGTTCAAAAACTTATGATAAAACGAAGTAATACGGTTCGAACTGTCACACGAAAGTATATAGCAAGTAGACAAGGAACAAAAAAAACTTGACAAATTTACATCTCAGTATACACAATGGGAAACTTTTGCCAAATTTCACGAATAAAATGGACACGAACCGTATTGGGGGAAAATTAATGAGTTACAAATACGAGTGATGAGAATTTATGGGGCACAATAAAAGAGCGCGCATGTTGCGTTCCCATTGTAATTACGACACGTATTGTTTCGGAATACCTACGTCTAAATATTGGCACTGGAAAAACAGATAAATCTGACTAACCCTAAAATGTATTATGACTAATTGGGGTGCGCCAAAGTTCACATAATTTTGTAACCCCGATAATCGGAAGTCCAAAAATGGTTTTTATAAAAATTTATATCATTGTATCATGCCCAATAGTTTGAGCCTTGCCAATTTCAATGTTAAAGTAGAATGGTTCAATTATTCAATTCATTTTGCTATTTGCCTTACCATATATTACATCTAAACATAGGAGCTATGTATATTTTTGCTATAACCTTTTAATATCCTATTATATGTTTTTGACCCACACATTATGGTACTTAAAATCCATCATTTTATTTTTTTCACGTCATCTAACCTTGGATACTTAGGTTGCCGAGATAGATCCAATAATAGCAAAATTTTTGAATTCCGTCCAGCCGTTTAGATGATAGTTACTAGATAATAAAAAATATTACATAGGGTGACGGCACCAATGATGGACAGTTTTAGCTAACGGGCACCAGTAATAGACACTAAGACTTTACTCTTAATTCAAATTTCATATGACCCTTATCTTCCGTAAAATAAGAATCAAGTGTCCATCTTTGGTCCTTGTCCATTACTGGTTCCGTCACCCTACATACGTATACGCGCAAAAACAACCCTTCTTGGCAGTCGAGTAGTGAAAAACCTCTAAGAGTTATTTAATAAAATAAAATGAAATGAAAATAATGGTTAAGTCTTATATGACATTAATCGTTATGACACGTATTGCAAAATGTAAAGGAAAATTCTTCGTCACGGGAAAACCTACGTAACTTTAAATCCTTGTTGTAGGTATTTCGATATCAACTTACAGCCGTTAGTAGGTATAAAACAGTCTGTGTGCCATTATAATTATGTCTGTAATAATAATTTATTTATCTAGCTGTCTCAATTAACTTCAGTAACTATCACTGAGAAAGTAAGATAAATGTGAAATTATTCGACAAAAAACGATGGGAAAGGATTATTCACTAAGTACATCAGTATGCTTTCTTAGTAAAAGGTTTTCACAATTGAAATTCTTAGCATCTCTTTATCGAATTTAAAGTTGCCAAAAAGCTTGAAAAATATTTACTTAATAAATTATGTTAACAAAAGAAGTTAGGAAAAAATGGATATAAAGGCGCGCAATCTTCAGAAACCACTAAAGTTATGTTAAATTAAAATGTTTTTAAAGATTTCTTGAATTTACTTTGCAATTTATAACGCACGTTATTTTAATATTTTGTGTTAGCATAAAATTATTGGTATAGTCTTTGAAATGCAAAACAGTTATCACACGCCAAATTATTGTTTTACGTGATAAATTACTTAGTAATTTATTCCATTTTAATGCAAATTAGAAACCATTTTCTAACTTTCATTTAAAAATAATTGTAGCATGACATTGTATAGTTTTTAGGCGTCATATATAACGAATTAACTCTTTTAAGTTTTCAAGACCTTAAAATTAGTGACATTTTAGCCTACCGCCAAGCAGCAGTGTTCGTATTGCTGTGTTCCGATTTGTGTGACCGGTGAAATTACTGCCATAAAGACATTCCATCTTACTCTTCAGGGTTGGCAATTAATTGCAGTCATAGTAGGTACCAATTTCACCAAACGATGTTAACCACTTAACAGACGATTAGAGCGTTAACAGCTGTCAAAATGTATGAACTAACAATCGATTAACATTGATTAAATATAACTTTGTTTGGTGAAATTGGTACTTAGGATTACAGTCTCTACTATGTGGACTATGTGCTTGTTTGTCTTCTCTATGAGAACTGAATGAGGTTGAATAAACTGCACCCTATCGCCATGTCTATAGACGACGCTGTCATTAAATAAATCGTCTATTGAAAGGAAAATCCAAGTTAAAGTTACATAGGCCCGTATTAATAAACTGATCTCAACTGTAATGCTCGTCTCGAGATGCGTCAAAAATGACAGTGTTCTATGGTTTGGCGTTTACTTTGACGTACTCGTATCTTGTGACGCGCCTCACAGTCAAGATGAGTTTATTAATACGGCCCTAAGTGAGTTCTCATCATCTTACATGAATCGACCTAGTCCCAAACCAAGATCTAGGTTTGCACAGCAATTATATTATCCTACATTGGGCGACAAATATCTGACACGTCTTTATTACTAGAGGTCGTGTCAGATATTTTTGCGCCCAATGTAGGATAATATATTATTGCTGGTGACTGTACTATGGGTACCAGACATCAAAACATCCAAGGTATTGATTCTCTCAAAAGCAAAGGTGAGCGAACGCAGGAGTGAAGTCCAAGCGGCGAGTTTAAGTAGTCCCGTCAGAGCGAGCAAAACACATATTAACGCGTGCATTCTCAATTAGGCAGCCTTATACGTTCGAGAAGCCATGCTGCCAAATTGAATACACGCGCTGAAATGTGTTTTGTTCGCTTTGACGGGACAACTTAAACTCGCCGCTTGGACTTCACTCCTGCGTTCGCTCACCTTTGCGTTTGAGAGAATCACTACCCAAGACTCAGGAACAAATATCCGCGCTCATCACACTAATACCCTTACCGGGATTTGCATGCGTGACCGTTTGCCACGTAGGCGGAATTACTACGAACTAGACTTACGTGAAGTAAAAAAAACCTTTCAATAGACGAAAATAGATTTGCTTTTACTCACAAAAATATGTCAGCATTTATCTAAAAGTAACCATGTAACCAGATAAGTAACCTGTTAACTTGGATTTTGCGAAAGATTCCAATTTGGTAACGTCACGTGAACAAACAATTGGCATTTGATCAACAAAAGTAAATAATTGTCTAGACGAGAAGACACACAGTAAATACACTCCAAATGGAGCGGTGTAAATAATATTTAATTTCAGTACACGCCGAGAAATCACCAGTGATCATTTTTCACTGTTATTATGAATGCAGCGGGCCGATTATGGTCGTGTTTATCGACGTAGAAGCGTAGATAAAACATCTGTCACTTTCTGACCAGTATGTAAGTGCGAGAGTGACGGAAGCTTTATCCACCGCGATAAAGGCGACCATAATACGGGCCCAGGAGTGTTATTCTCTCAACAACGACGGAAGGACGGACGAACGAGTGAATGTTCAAGCGGCGAGTTTAAGTATGTAGTTCCGTCAGAGCGAACAAAACACATTTTAGCGCGTGTATTCAATTTGGCAGCATGGCTTCTCGAATTCATAGGCTGCGTAATTGAGAATGCACGAGCTACTGAACTAGCCGCTGCGCTTTCGCTCGTTCGTTCGACCGACCTCCGTTTTTTAAGAGAATAACACCCCAGTATGTATCGCAAGCACAAACGTTTTTCTTCTGTCGAGTAAGTTACGTTAACGAAACGTCAAAAGCAATAGAGAATATTCATGATATTTTTCACAGCTTCAATGAAAGCTGGTTCATGTAACAAAGAGTTGAGAAAAATATTTTTTTTAATGGTGTTCTGGCAAATATCTACCTAAAGGTTTATCGACCTTAGGTATTTTAAAATTAGGCAAATTAATTTTAGGCGTTCTGATACGTAATACTACAGTTTGGGGCCCAAATAGAGTAGGTACAAGTACACCCAAAATATAGGGTGTATCTGACCTTGGAGCTTTAAATGCATGGATCGTGTTTACTCCTGAAACTGAACTTCTTTTGTTCTGTAAGTCGTTAAAAATATGTCCATATTAATTGCCCCAAGATCGGAGGGACCTTGTATAATTACCCCATTTACTGGGTAAATTCTGTGTAACCGGTAAATACCCAAAATAAATAGTCACTAAGGTATTTTATTTCATTCATAGCCCATTCCAGGCGCAAAAGTGAAATATAACAAGAGTAGGTCAACTTTGCGACAAACTTTCCTGTGTTATAAATAACACAACATTACATTTTAATGCGCGTCTCTGTTTATTATATTAAGGTACTAAGTACTCAAGTTCTCTCAAGTCTCATGAGAGTCACGAGAAATATTCACTTCCTTGAACAAGTGAAACTTTGTTAATTATTTCTTGACGTGAGTTAGTCAAACCGCGGGAAACTGCTGTAGCTCAAGCGCGAACATTTTAATAGTACATCATGTTTTTGAATCGACTTTACTTTTTAAAATGTGTTCTAAACTTATCTTTAGCACGAACTCCTTAAACAGACTGATATTTCCATAAGTTATTTTACTTTTACTTGTCCTTTACTATTTGATGATGATACGAAAATGAACGTCAATTTTAACTTGCTATCGAACTTTAGTACTAGATATGTCGAAAAGTAAATTTTTGGGGTGGGATTTTAAATGTGTATTTTCCAAAATTGATTTGGAAAAATCATTCTGATTGACCAGTAAACACTCAAGGTCTAGGATTGAAATCCTCATCTCTTGAGATTAATAAATTGTTTTCTAAGGCTTGACGTTACTTTTACGTATCATCTGTTGAGTCTATTATTCGTAAATTTGCCGTTTTATACATTTTCCATATGACACACGACTAAATTACATATTTTAATAAACTTCTCAACATTCCAATTCTTTGATGGACACAGCTGCCAAAGCCAAATTATTTTAGCTAATAACATTTGTCGTCTATTTACAAACGTACCAAATTACAAGAAAGCAATATCAATACCATTAGCAAAATCTTTTGAAGTGGACCAGCCGACCGTCGAAAGCAATTGACGGTGCTCGCTTTGCCGTTGTGCGCGATACCGGCAGTTATGTATTTCCGATACTGGACCGGAACGGACCGGAGATGTGTCAAATCGCTTGTGTCGAGTTTTATTACGTGTTTGTGCTGCAATTTTTTTATACGCGTAACCATGGAAATAACAATGCTATAATAATTATTATAGAACTGTTATTACTATGACCACGTTAACGATATAATATTAACGTTTTATACTTTGTACGTGCGTAGAAAAACAAAATTAAATGCCATAGTAAGAGATAAAGACATAGGTACCATTTCATTATGGCACGAAGAATGCAAACGCACGTGTTATTAAGGGTGGTTTGTTTTCTGTGCAAGTGCATAGAAAACATTGGATGGTGCTCACTGTGTCGTTGTGCCTGATACCGGCAGTTATGTATTTCCGATACTGAACCGGAACGGACCGGCGATGTATCAAATCGCTTGTTTCGAGTTTTATTACGTGTTTGTGCTGCTATTGTTTTTATTACTTGACGGAAGGAAATACAGATTAACATACACAAACATGCTCATTTTAACACGCTTGTATAAGTTTGAAGTGAACCGTGTCATAAAACTTTGAAAGTGTAAGTCTATGAAGTTTTACGGTTTTCTATGCATACATACTTACATACTTCGATGAAATTTTCAATGTAGGGGTTTACGGGAGCGAACAATCGATCTGTCATCTTCGGGAAAATTCGTTTTCAACCCGAACCACGCTAGGTCTTCCAGGTACTTATTAGTGATACGAGTAAAGTCGCCACAAAAAGGTATTATAAAAATTTATTGTTTCAATCTCAAGTACTATACCGTTAATCAAGTTTGTTTAAACGTCATTTTAAAATCTATAATTATAAGAAAAACGTTGCTTGACATAACCCAAGGTACTGTTTAGTTTTCTCATTCACACATCATTTATTTTCTATCAATTGCAGCTCCTTTGAAGTCTGATTCGGTTAGGTAATAGAGTTTGCCAAGACGTTTTCATACAAGCCCAGCCGTGCGTAAGTCAGGAAACCACGCATTACACGCCCGTTAGTTCCCAATATGGCGAGAGATTCGCTTAACCTCGAAAGCCTTGGTAAAAATTGAAAAATGATTTGTTGAGTTTCCACAAATAGACTCGGGTTTAGGGTTGGCGCCATTAATCGAGGACTATCCGAAAACAATACTTTCGGTAAATATATTTTCAACCAGAAATACCTTTGTAATTTATTTACTGGCAGATTATTAACTTACATTTATTTAACGTTATGTAAATAGGTATATGGATCCCCTTAAATCATCGACACTCTGGCGATCGAATGTCATTTCATCGAATTTAATTTCATCGAAAGCTAATTTCTGCTGAAACCTTATTATTTTTAGGTTATCTTAAGGATGGGTTACTTAGGCCTGTGACCACCAAAAAATAATAAATTGTGCACCTGTCGATCGATTCTGCACCTATCGATAAAATGTAAATTGGGCGAAGTAAAACATTCTATGAAATTAAATGCCATTGTAAAAGATCAAGACATAGGTACCATTTTACTACGGCATGAAGAACACGGCACTTTTTATCAGTTGTTTACTTTCTGTGCACTTGATTTTGTTACATGAGACATGTTTATCACTATCCCCCCCTATTCCATGAAGAGAAGCAGAGTTCAAGAGAAAAAAGTAGTCAACTTAAGAATTGCTTAAAAGTCGTAACCAATTATAAAATTTTAAACTGCAAGCGTCACTTAACTACAAAGTTGAGTTAACTTCGGATCAAACAACTTTCCCAAAGTCAACTCAAGTCTCAAACAATTCCCATAAAAATATCTGTGATAATAGGTTGAACACGAGAGACAGTTGGCATTTATAATATTAGTATGGATTCATAATCAAATCCATTCACATTCATATCCTAATGTAAATTGTATTATTCATATAGGTGTCATTTCCATTTTTTTTGGCTGTTGTTGTATTTTATTTATAGCCAAAATATTTCCAACATTGTAAACAAGAGCCATGGAAAGCGAAACTATTTGCTTTAGTAGCCCTGCCTAGACGGAAAGTCATTTATCTTTCTGGGAGAAATGAGTAGGTACCAAGTTACAGAGTATCGTTCTCTAAATGTGAAATACGATATCTCTGTTTAGTCTGCGTTGATTGGCTTTATAGAAGACGCTGTTGGAATCTAGAATTATATTTATTTAAAAATATTGAACTGGTTAATTGCAAATTGGACTCGCAAACTGAGGATTTCGAGATAGGTCCCGTGATTCATTTTGCTGTGATTCTAACTATTACGAGTATAGTAGTTAATGATGTCATAAGACGTCTAGCTTTCAAATCACACATCAATTCGGATCCCCTTTATACTTATAATGTTGGCTTTATAGGTAACTGCCTGCACACTATACTACCTTATCGTTTAAACGCTTTTGAAAGATTTTAGTATCCGGTCGATAACAAGTCAATCCTGACACATTGCACGACCATGAAGTTTCTGACTATTGACATTGTTGACGATAGTAAAACAATGCTAAACTTATGTTGCGTGTGAAGGAATAGTAATAATAGCATTTTTTTACTGCTGTCAACATTATGAACATTCAAAAACTTCATGGTTGTGCAATGTGTTAAGATTGACTTCTTATCGGCCGAGCACTAAAGTACAGTTCAAACATGACTTTAAGTGATAAATCTTTAAAGCGTGCAGCTACTTATAAGGCCAGAAGTAGGTACCATCAATATACTTTATAGCTTAAAGGTCTCTACCCACTACACCGTAACACACCATGACCGTACTATGAATGTATCAGGCCCGAAAGGTAATTAGTATTAAAATGTTGGTCAAACAAAAAGAAAATGTTGGTCAGTGACGGAACGCACATAGTCACATACTTTTCAATACAAAGATATTTTTTTGTCCGACACGTTCCTATTACGGTCATGCTGTGATATGGTGTAGTGGGTAGAGACCTTTAATGAAAGCTGCAAATTTCACTTGTGTGGTAGTTTAAAAGCTCGACTTTTTTGTCAATTAATTTTCGTGCAGATTCGTTGACTTTGACAATATCGTTTAAATTAGGAACGCAAGATTGATTAACGTAACCATTTTTGCTTTTATTTTATCCTAGCTGGTAAATGATTAATAAAAGTCAGTACCTACTGTAAGTAAAAACAAAGTATTAGGTGACACTCGCTCTGTCATTTTTCAGTAATTATTTTGTTGCGCCAGACAAAGAGTGCGAAAGACAGCCGATCGCTAATATTACTTTGGTTATGTTCGTAACTAAATATTGTATTACTTGATATTGAAAACATAACTCGTGTAATCGTTCTAATTGTAGAGCAAATTTCAATTTTTAACGTTGACCTTGAAGGATTTAGAAATTTTTAATCTATTATATTGAAGTTTAAAAGTTACACATTCGGCCGTCACTAATAATTATATCGATGCATATTACCACTTTACCGGAGGACACCATAGTTAGGGGTGAGAGACTCAACCACTTTGTCAGTCAGTTAAAAAACTAATTTAATTTCATTAAGACTAAGGTATAAGGTATATTTACAAGATAAACTTAACTAATACGCAGCTAAACACGATCATATTATTCCTAATCTGAACGAAATTCATAAAAACGTGCATCGATATAATGATGAAACACATGATTTAATTTCTTTATATTTATTTCCCACATGGTCGACGAACTTACCTAACAGTATACCAGAAACTACGTAGTTTCTTAATTTTGGTTGTTCCTCGGACCGCCACGCTTTTACCTGCCAAGGTTATAGATATCTACCGGCGCATAACGCTAACGGACGGGGCGGAAGTCAAATGCACTTTCATTACGAAATAGGTTAAACATCAATTAAATGACCGCTGAATGAATTAAATTACCTCTTTCTAAACAAATGATCCCCTGACAACAAGATTTTTTTATTTGACTAGGTAATACCGTTTTTTAACACGTTATCATATTGTTCTTAACTCAGTCACCATTACTGTCAAGTAGCTATTGCTGATATTTATTTATAGCTGATATTTTATCATTAGGGTGGTATCTATATCGTGGTTCTAGAATCCATGGAGTCGCTATTTCCTAGTTATATATTATTATAATACATGACACTTTGATTTTGACCTTCACTATGGTCATATTTCAAAATGAACTAAATACAATTTTAGTGCGGTTATTCCATACCTACTAAAAAATATTTGCTTGTTTGTAACGCTTTCATTTAAATTGGTTTAGCGGTTTAATGAATAAATGAATTTAAAATATTAAAATACTGAAGGTCAAAATCAAAGTGGTATGTATTATAAATTGGAAATAGCGACTCCATGGAGTCTAGAACCACAATTTGCCGCCAAAAGTCCTTACTCTATATATCAGCTATCGTAACGTTGACAATATGATAACATATCAATGGCGATATGGTTTTACCGCGTAGAACAGAGGCTTTGTGCATCATTCCAAGGATGTGGCCATGTTTACATAGCATTTAAGTCCCCCACACTTGACACCGTGGCTGGATGGTCACACGAGTCGCAAACAACTCCAAGTATTCTGATTTACGGGCAGTTGTAGTTCGATATGATAAACGTGTGGGGGCGGTGAGTAATGGCCCGATATGTCTGACCCTTCCTTGGGATGTCCTTCCCTTTTTATTGAAGGACGAACTAACGCGAGTTCTTATAGAGCTAAAGGGCACCGTTGATAACCCTACCTGATTGAGTAGAACTGACACAGTCACTAAGAAGTAAATACAAAAAGTTACTTTAAAAAAGACCAGCATTCAAGCCAAAAAACCGGCCAGGTGCGAATTAAACTCGCGTGGTTTCGTTCGTACCGTATGCAATTTAATATGAATTTTTCAATTTTTTTTTGATCGTATTCTTATACATTTTCCTGTAATCTATAAGCAATGAACTATATTTTGTATTATTAGGCTCAGCAGTTTCTGAGATCAGGGGGAGGGGAGAATCGACAATTTTCGCCTTCTTTCATGAATAAAATCAAAACCATTTATTTAACAACAATAACAAAAATATATTTGAGATCCTCATTACGAGCCCTTTTATTTGATATGTGACACAGTTAGGTTGACAAAACCTTTTTTTTTTTAATTTCCTTATTTGTTCCCCGAAAATGACCCATACTTAAAAAAAAACTTTACATATCTGTGTTTGGGTCATCAAATTACACATGTGTACCAAATTTCAACTCAATTGGTCTAGTAGTTTCGGAGAAAATTGGCTGTGACACACGGACAGACAGACGCACGAGTGATCCTATAAGGGTTCCGTTTTATCTTTTTGTGTACGGAACCCTAAAAATTAACCGAAGGACGTCCGCTGCTTAATTAAAATCTTATTCCTAGTCCTTTACTTTTCCTTCGTTGAGCCTATACACATAATTAATTATGACAGATTCTATTCTAAAGGGAAAAACGATTATTGACTTTGACATGTCATTGTTATAGTGTGTTTTTACCTCGGCCTCCATTACTACTTAGCATTACATTATAAGAGTTATTGTAACGTTTGACAATACGGTAGACAAAAATAGAGGCTCTGACTACGACCTACGACCCATCATTTCATCGAATTTCATTTTATCGAAAGCTATTTTCTGCTGAAACTTTGATGTTTTCAGGATATCTTAAACGTTAATTAGGTACGTAGGTTAGGTTACGTTACACTTGTGACTACCAAAAAAAAATTAGCTCATGCGGCGAGAAATGCCTTTCCATGAAATAGAAATTCATTGCTAAGGTGTTTCGATAAAATAATAGGTAGGTACCCTAAGGTATTTGTTAGTTCTATTCTATTCTATTATATCCTATAACAACAACAATATGATTTTGAAATCGAAACCAGAATGGCTAAACCCAAGTAAAATGAAGGCCTACACTCTTGACTGAGGTCAAAATAGATGAAACTATTTGAGACGACGATATACGCTTAGTGCCAGTTCCACTTCAAAAGTATTTTCGCATGAGTACCATAGGTAGCACATGACCTTTCAATAGATTGAGTAAATCTCATTCGTCTTGGGTCTATTTCACTAGTGTGCCGCTAATAGATTGCAATTTATCAAGGCCTAGGTCATTTAACGCTGAAGCTATCAGAGAATTCTATTTTCTTTATGGCCTTTGGAAAGTCAATACTATTTGCTAATTATTTTAAAAGAGTACTAAGAATTCAAGCTTCATTTGTCAGGCAGTTTAAATAACATTCCAGGAGCCCATTTCACGAAAGCTTGTAGTTTGTATTACAAGCGGAAATCTTTCTTGAACAATATGAATTGAAGAGAGAATTTCACTTGTAATAGAAGTTACAAGCTAAAACCGGCTAAGGTATATTACAAGTAGGTACATTTGTTTTTTATTTGTTATATTTCTTCGCATTCAATCACCAAACAAATCATCTTATGGTGAAACAGAGTTGACTTAAATTGCGTAATAAATTATTCTAATAATGTAATTGAGAAACAAACGACAGATTTAGGACTTGGTCATTAATTTTCCTACGTTGTTCAAATTAATCGCTGTTCATATTTTGGTTTTCTGGTTAGATAATTCTTCATGCCCCGTAATTCATAAACTCCAAGGAAAAAATAAATAACTGCGAAAATTAATTACGTTATCACATCAGAACTTCGCAAATTAAATATTTTCGCCGAAGTTTTGCGACGATTAATTACAAAAAAACCTCATTCCATACGCTATTTATATTTTATAGTGACATGATTTAGGAGCGTTAAAAAAATGAAACTATTTCTAATCTTAGAGATGCTAGCGGAATGTAGAAGCAATCTAAGAAACTCCTATAAATCATTAGACTCGACGACATTTTATTATTGTCTTTGTGAGGTTTATGAATTTTTCAAATATATATCTTTGGTATCTTTTAAAAGGGTGGTCGTCCTTGTAAGAAGCTGTATACTTTAGTGCTTTGTCACTTTAACGTTATGATTGAACTGATGCACTAATCTAAGGCTGTAAAGTGTGCAGCAGCTACTTTAATAAAGCTGACCGTACGAGTATCAAAATTTATCTAATTTCATCAATAAGCTTAATAGTTATGATCACGTTTACTAATAAACAGTCATGACAACATTCGGAGGAAACAATCGAGCCAGCGAATCATAATTATGAATGAAAGTGATCACCATCGGCCATGGACGCCTACAATACCAGGGGCTAGATTCTGCTCGGTAAAACCAGTCTGTTTTTGAAATGTTATCGTGTACTTATGTAGTTTAACTCGGTCGCCATTTCTGTTAAGTAAATAAGAGCTGTCGTAACGTTGGCAAAATGATAACAAGGGATCTCTGCCGTTTGGCCAAATTATTTTTCGTCAATTGTATCATTTCGTCAAAATGTATCATTTATTCATTTCAGAACCATCGTGTATAACCCTATAGGGGTTAGGTAAGTTTTATAACAATCCTGAAATATTTAGAGTTTTGGAAAAAAATAGCGTTTGACCAAATGAAACATTTGACGAAAAATAATTTGGCCAAACGGCAGTACACCACAAATCAAAAGTATGATTTTGCCGAGGAGAACAGCTCTTGGTGACGAATTGAATATGGGTTGCTGGCCTCTGAGAAGAAAGAGTGCTCGTCTCTTGAAGGTCCCAAGGCGTAGCGGAGCGGATATACCGTGGCTATAAATAATTGTCGTCCTCCAAACCTCTGTGAACAATAGTTTAAAAGGGATTCCTATTACCAGCCTCTTTCCCCAAGTGACAAGGAAGTTGTTGCAACTGGACGAGAATTCCCTTTAAAGACATCCAGTGCCGTGCTCCTTGGCCGCCTACTAAAATAGAACCGAAATGGAGTTCTTAGTACTGAATGTGTTTAGTAATATCTGGCGAGTTGGCAGGCCATTAATTAGAGCCCAACTGTTATCGTGCGGATCCATCAGCCGCCCTAGTTAACTTTGTTGGAAAACTCAGAGTCACTATTTGTTTATCTATAGTTTTAGTTTTCTCGTTGAGCTAATTCTATGACTTTCATTTAATATCGGTGTTGCTTTCCTAACAATTTTCAATACTGTTAAAGATTATTTATGCAAAGGTGACGTAAAAATAGCGACTGTTTCTTGATCCGTAGTTTTTTTCGATATAAGCCATATAAAAGAAAAGGATAGATACACTATTTATTTGACAGGTTGTGATGTTTGGAGATTAAAAAATCTGCCCTTAGAGTTAAAAATCGTAACCATTACCTTTAGTTAAAACTCTGCTTAATTAAATTTACCTACCGTTCCCACTTCTAAATTATTAATTTATTATAGATACCGATAGTAAATTATAAAACATACTTACATTTATTAAAACCTAGCAACCCGCGACTTTGTTTTATACTAAGTATGGAAAAATAAAGAAGCGTTGATACCTAAGTGAGACTAGAGAGATACGTAACATAATTTTGAAACTAAAGAAAGATTAAAAAAAAAGCAGTTAGCTTTACAAAACCATTACTCAATGTCGCGAAATTTTGTGCAAAAGTAAAATTAACTGTTCTCTTAACTGTTCCCTCGACGACCGCCAAAGCTAATAAAGTTAGCAGTTAAATTGTCATTTTAACGGATTTGATCAATTGGTTTCAAAATTAGGGCGACAGGCTCACTGTAATTGGATTAGGAAGTTATGTTGTCTACTCTTAATTTGTTTTCTGAGTATTTCGATTGAATCAAGATTTAAAATTTTACCTACCACGTTTTTAGCACACTTAGGAAGAGTTGTTTGATCAGTAGCTAAACTAATAGTTAAAATTCTAAAATTGCCGGGTCCATACCAGACGATCTAAAATTGGATCGGCTTGGATCAGCGAAAAACGGATCGACCCGCGGCAAGGAGCGCGCGCTAAATCGTACGCTTGAATCCACAGAACAGAAAAAAGTTTTTTCTATTCCGTGCTTGAATCGCACGCGGCACATCCACACCGATCGCGCCTTTGGATCGCGCGATCGGAGCGCGCTGGATGTCCGGTGTGGACCCGGCCATTTGGATCAATTATCCAAATGGTTACGATTTTTAACTACAGGGGCTCTACTTTGAAATCAGTAATGAACTTCGGATCGCTCCGTCACTTTCTTGCGAATTAGTGACGCGTCGAGAGCAAAAGGGATAGCAATAGACGAAGTTCGAATTAAGGATTTCAAAGTATAGCCTCAGATCCAACAACTCATCCTATACTCTGTGTCAGCAGAGTCCAATATATCCATTGGTGTTCTGTCTGCAGTGATAGCAAAGAAGGCGGGTAACTGCAATACAGTCAAGGACTTTGATTGTTATGCCACTATGGAACCCTGTCGCATAACGTTAACAATTAATTTTGGCGTAATTTCTTTCATGTGGTTTGACGCTATCATTATGACAGGGTTTCATGTGGCATAACAATTCAAGTCCTTGACTTTACAAACTCAAACCTTAAAACCATAGCCGCCTTTATTATGTTCATAAACTACACTTCACTCTGTATTAAAAATCCCTATAACCACGTTCTTACATAAAAAATCCCGTAGGGTTGAAGTGTATCCGGAAAAACCTCACTTTCAAGGTAGAGAAGGTAATCCGTTTTATTTGCAAGCCAGTGAAGTCTGAAAATGAAATAAAACAACATCCTGTATCACATTTTATTACTAGACCAAATCATTTTGATATTTGATTTAACACATTGTCACTACATTAACTACAGTAGATATTAAAAGTACATCCATGTACCGCGAATAGGGTTTGACCCCGGTCTCATTTGGCACCGCAATGTCGTTATGTTTTTAACATTAAATATTTATGACTAGAGAAAGATTATTAATAAACACCGGTTATTTAAAAATCACTTAATCGGTACATACTCATTATATTCTAATATAACTTGGACTTAAAATCGATTAAACATGTGTCAGAAAATCAATAGAAAACAAAAATAACATTTTTTTACTATAAGTACATTTAGTTCAGCTTATTATTCCTAATTTTAAACACGATTGATTAAATGTAAAATACCTAACGTTAAAATAAGTAAATGCACAGGGTCCTTATTCTAGATTGTCTTTCCCCCTATTGTTAACGTTTATGGAAGATGAAAACAATGTAGAAAATAGCCCCTGGTCATAACTTTGTTTTTCTTGTCAAGTTATCGATGCTTACATTACTTTATGCACTTACAATATAATACTTGACGGTTCTAACATTTAAAGTAAGAGATCTATTCGTCGTACAAAATGTAGACAAAACCTGAAAAAGTAGCCATCTTCTAAATAGTCCCTGTATTTCGTATTATTATTACAATTACTACACAAATTCGGACCATAGACATGATATTAAACACGTGTCATTTCAATTTGAAGCAGAGATGATGAAAATAAGAAAGAGGTCTTGCATGTATATCGGATGTTTAGAACGAAACGATGCTCTAAGATTTCCGTGCAATGACGTGTCACTAGGGTTGTCCACTCACGCACAAAATATATACAGGGTGAGCAATAAATCACAATCGAGCCCTGGGGTACATGTACTCCCTACAAAGTTTTTACCGATTGAACATTAGACATTATCAATGCCTTAAGTCACGTATTTCATATTGATTTGGTCAGATACACATAAAGGCGGTTTATTTACTTTTATGTAGTGTTTTGGGGTCATGCTAGATGTTTTACCAATCACATTATTATCATGCACATTTGAGCTGTTAATAAAAACCCATACCATTACAGAATTGATAGTTTAGTTTAGTTTAGTTTTCCATGGGGCCACTACACTCGTATACTTACATTGGTTAAGCGGTCTAACCTTTTAAACACCAAGAATTTGTCATCGGATATGTCAGAGTCATCATTTATAGAAAAATACAACAGACATGCTTTTTTGAAGTCGGTGAATAACGCACAACAACGAAGAGCTTGTGACTTTCAAAACTCTGCAAAAATTGTATGAATTAGACCACCTTAAAAAAATCGGTGTTAGGGTAGGGCCGCTAGAGTCGTCGCTACACAATTCATATATGTTACCTTATCCTTAAGGATGACTGACAAACTAGATTGATTCTATGCTAGATAGACGATTGGATCACGTAATATTTATAAGTACACTAATCATTCAATGCTTTTACTCTTTAATGACCTTCGGATTTCAACGTATCTCTCGCTTGCTCTCATTCGTTTTTTTGCAAGTCTTTCTGACCGACCCGAAAAACGTTTTATATATTGCTTTCTTAAACAAAAAATTTAAATTACAACACGGTAGAATCACGAGTTAATTTCTTTAAGTTGAATATCGCAAATTGCTGGCAAAATTATGAATAGACGCAATTTCATAGCTCTTTCGGAGATAATTTTCTTGAAGAATAACGCCTGTTAGCTATATCTTGAACGGTGAAAATATTATAATGGTGACTCTTTTGACCGTCTCCATAGTATATTTATCAAGTTTTATCAAAGGCTTTTAACTCATATCAAACATTCAGTTAGTTTTTAACATTATCTAGTGCGGGTACTACATGAAGTGGGCTTTATCTTAAGTGTACGTCAATCCATTCATGTACGGCTTTTCAATAAAGGTGGACTTTAAAATCAATGTATGTTTCATATTCCTTAATCAAACAAGATTTCTTAATATCATTCATTATCATCATCGGGTGCCCCGCAAGATTTGTACAAACTTACACCTGACACTACCTCAGGGCTTTGAGTGTGGATCTATAGTTATCTCTTTAATAATATTTATGATAGTACTCTATCTATATGATTAAATAAACCATCATTCTCATCCAGCTTTTGTCAGCCACCTTGCGAAGATCGTCCCTCCAGGGGCCTGTTTTATAAAGAGAGCTATAAATTACAATTTACATTTTACAAGTTTCCATTTGACACAACTTCAACCAATGACGACCAGCCATTTGAGCAGTGTTGCCAGTTTAGACCTGTAAAATTGTTACTTGTAGCTTTATAAAACTTACTCCAGCTAGTAGCACGTTTTACACTTCGTTCATCGATCTCAGGTTCTCACTCAAAAGTACGATAACTCCAAGGGTTCCTGATTATAGAAACAGACACTATAAAAAACAACATCATACTCAGCCGCGAGCACCGAATGCCTCGCTGAAAATCACCAGTGTGTTATTATAACTTACGATGTATTCGAGATCGGCAACCCAATAAAAGTAATTGAAACAAAATATTCGTCGTATACCTCGTCAGGAATCTTTTTCGTTTCGCAAATTCTTTATCACTTACATCAAAATATCTTCACATAGATGGCAGGAGCCTGATGACAGTCATTCTAATAAACGCTTCCTTTAAATTGAGATGCAAATGTGCCACTCTCGCGAAAATGTGATGCCAATTTGACAATCTCTGTTTACGACACTTAGGTAAAATGATGAAAGAACGAACGAAACGACGCTTTTAAATTGGAATTTAATTTTGTCAGATCTAACCTTACATTTCAATTACTTTTAAGACAACGAGGAATACAATGTCATTCAATAACTTAACAATATTCTACTGACGCGCTTACGTCGTTTGCAAGAATTTAAAAACATTGGCAGGTATTGGATTAACCAAATTTATGTTAAAATCTTCAGAAATAACTATCCACAGTATTACATCAATTTTACTTCGAGCTAGATTTTTAATAAAGTTAACATTTTTCATACATTTAATGAAATAAAATTTGGTGAAGTAAATTTTGCGTGATTGGCGTACAAATTAACATACGAGTATTATACTTTGTTAACAGATATACATAGTGTGTAATTACACACAGGCAGAAAAACCATAACAATTAAAACGTGTCGCATTATATCATTGATTTAAAAGCCACCTAAAGATTTTTCTAAAATATCTTCAAATATGTACAGATTACCTACTTTATACATAGATCTGCGTTTCACTGCTAGTACTCGTATTCTACAACTGTTTTCCTTAACTTCCCTGTGTTATAGTGGTGTTGGTTGTTTTAACAAAAAAAAAGTTTAGTTCCATCTTAAATCTTAAGAGAAATGGAGTCGGTGTCATAGCAAAGATAGCACAAATCTTCCTCCGTACTTAAACAATCCTTGAAATCATCGTAAACAAAGTAATGCGGTTGGTAAAATAACAACAATGTTTTATTGACAGCAACCATAAGGTTCAAAGTTGAACAATATCTAATTACATCCACTCCTTTGCAAGCTGGGCTGTAAACTGGTTAAAATTTTCATTCGTCCATTTTTTTTGCAACGGAACTAATATACCAACGGTCACTTTGTTTTCATAGCAGCATGTCTTCACAAGTCTTCATTGCTACAGGGTGTTTTTTTTATGTGAAAAAGGTGGCAGACGAACAAGCGAGCCACGTGATGGTAAGTGATCACCGCGACCCATAAACACCCACAACACCAGATGAATCGCAGGTGCACTGCCGGCCTTTGAGAAAAGAGTAGGCTCGTTTTTTGAAGGCCCCCAAGTCGTCATCATCATCATCATATAAGCCCTTAATTATTCCATTCCTGGACATAGGCCTCCTCCATTCTCTTCCATTCCTGACGGTTTTGAGCCCTCTGCATCGTCGTATTGGTTCGGAAATACAAAATAAAATATTTTGAATATTGTTTGTCTTATATTAATTACAAGAAAGTGTCCTCTCTTATACGCTGAGGATTGGGAGGGCAGTTGTTGTTGAGCTGTTGGTCTGGAAGGTGCAGCCGAACCTTGCGGGAGTTGGTGCTGCACTGGTTCAGCCGGTGCTTTGGGAACTTCAGACTGTCTTCTTTCACCTAATTAGGAAGAAACAAGACAATATATTAGATACTTTCACGGCTGCAATAAAAGTCACAATGAGAAAGACGCTCAAAACATTAAAAATGTTTTTTTTTTTCAATGATTAAATGTGTTACTTGTTATTATGCGAACAAATTATAAAATAATTTACTGAACCTGACAATATTCTAGAACAGTATAAAGGAAGTATATTAAAGGTAGTTAAGTTTGCGGTATCATCATAAAGCGAATAATTAATGCAATACATTATGCCGCGCCATTTCCAATAATTTTAAATGCCGACTCTCAATTCGATTATACTGGAATCCTAAAACTTAAAATTCAAATTTTGGTATGGATTTTTTCCAATATATCGGCATGCTTTTCAGATCTTAATTAATAATGAAAATTTTATCATGCGGTGATCTCGATTACGTGGTGGGGGTACTCGTGTGGGGGTTGAGGTCACCAGCGAGATTCAAAAATACTGACTTCTAGAAATCAGTAAATATCGGCCAATTACGTGTGCAGGACAGCAAATCATAAAATATGTGATTAGAAAATTCATGTTAAACTTGAAATACAAGTTGTACTAACTGTTATTGACACTCTTAAGTCCGTTAAACCATACAAAAGCAACAAAACTATTTGAAAAACAATATTGGCATTGTCAACAAAAACTTTTATACAGAATTATATCTCATAGCTTTCGGGTCCTTTCTCTAAAAATACATTTTGCGGACAAAGAAAACTGTGTTACCGGTCAAAGTAAAAGGAAAATAAACGCTAAAATTGTCTCTTCAAACTTTAATTGTATACAGGGTATCTTAGAGTAGAAAATCCAACGATCTGCCTCAGGGTTGAGGCGTTTTAGTTTGAGCGCGGTAGTGTGGCTCGAATGACAGCTCGTATCACGCATCACAAAGCAGTCGCTGCCAATTTCAGTTGATATTTTACTTTTGGTCCAAGTATTGAAAGATTTAAGTTTAGTGTGGTATGTTTTTTATTTACAACCAAGAAAATGAAATCATCCTGTAAAAGCTAAATATCCGGACCTATAAGAGCGGAGAGCTTATTGTCTAACGCACTCGCAATCGCAACTGGCTTCAAAGTGGAGCAATTGTTTTCATTTTGTATGCCGACAAGCCTTCGATTTTCAAAATGAAAACGATCGTGATTGCGAGTGCGTTAGACAATAAGCCCTCTGGTTGGAATGCATCGAATGATGGCCATCCCAATATTCAAACATTTTGGTTAAAATTCGACACATTATTTATATGTCAAATGTCAATTAATGGATTTTTTTAAAGATGTTGATTTAGTAAGTGGTACGGCCACTTTAATACGTTCAAAATCTACCAGCGCTTCCCAAGAGGAGACTACTGCTGAGAAGAAGCGCCGCAAGAAACTCAACAGTCGGTAATTCTTAGTAACCTAATCTATCCGCGGTTTGAATATTGGCACAAAAATATTTGTATGAAATTACGTAAGTCTGCATAGTAAAAATGCCACAATTTTTTTTTTTTTTGTGGCAGGAAACAGAATAACTCTTATATTAAAACACATTTCGATATTAGAATATCATTTACTGAGCAGCTAGAATTCTGCTTAAAGTTTTCTCAAAACAACCGACAGTTCTTAGTTACATTAATAATCTTTACAATGTCTTTAGAATCAAATAACAAAGAATGTAAGCGGATTTGCGAGTATTTTTCTTTTCCTTGTATTGCCAACTAAGCTTCTGGAGCTGTAATAACATAAAGTAACTTGACCTAGATCCAGTAACCGTTATTAGAACGGGTATTAGTTCTATAGTAGAACTTTAACTTTAAACTGGGGCTTTGCAATCTAGTTAGTCTTTCCATACGTCTAACTAATGAGTAACTTTGTCAACATAAACTGTAAGGCTTTCAAACTATAAACTAACTGCAACATGACGTTATTAAGACTATTACTTTTAGATTAAACAACTCGGTAACTGGACAATTTAAAATAAGAACGAGCGAAAAAAAAACCTGACAAACAGACAAACAAAACTCAACAGAATACTGACAGCGTTATGCTGGCGTTAAAGGAAGCGCTGGTCTTCCGTTGGAAACATCCAGTGAAATCACGGAAGATTATACACACACTAAACTAACATAAACAAAATAAAAAGAAAGAAAAAAACCGCAATAACAGTGAACAATTAACAAATTTATTATTATTCGGTGTTGCACGCATCAGTCTATGGTACAGGGTATGTCATGTGAAAATAATTAAAAAAAACCATAGGATGGTTTATTCCTCTATTCTACTTTGTGTTGCACTATGTCTTTATCCACCACGTACCTATTATTAACGTTATGGTAGCTCCTATTCACTTGAAAGTTAAGGCGTGATAAAGTTATACGATATAATTATATCGAAGAAAAAGGAATAACATTTTAAAGGGAAGATGGGCAGGCACTTCTTAAAAACATTCCATGTAAGGGTAATTTAATTTCAATGGTAAATAGTGTCTTAAATAAATAAATAAATAAATAATACGCCATAGGCCTGGCACGCAATGAAAGAGGCCTATGTCCAGCAGGTGAACTGACCGATGATGACGATGATGATGATAAGGCCTGTGTTACCTACCCTGACAGTCAGCTCGTGCCTGGTCCTCCGATGCGAAGAGGTCAGCAGTTCGGTGTGCGCTCGAGACTCGTTGCCGATGGGACTGTCGCTAGCTTTTACCCAGCACCAAAGCCATTTGTACGGAGGAATGTTCCTGGTGTAGACAAAGAATCACATAATGTAACATGAGCATGTTTTGGGGTTGGTATGGGTAACTTAATCGGTAACTTACATAAGAGCGTATAACAGGGATTAAGAGAGCAGTTCAAATTCAAAGGCAATTTTGAGGCATATTGTATTGTGAGGTTGATGTAAGATTGATTACTCATTTATTTTTTATATGAGGTTAGTATAAATTCACAACAACCAAAATGTGAAGGCAGTAAACCCAAAAAGCTTACGGAAAACAAATACGTTAATATCATTCCAAGTAAAAAAAACATCGGCCTCTGCAGCTACTTCAACAAAATATTTTTGGATTTCTACGGAAAGTACAAAAATAGATTTAATCCCAGTTAAACATTTCCGTCAATTTCATATGAAGGCTCAAAGCCCTTCCAAATTCCAGGTTTGATTAGTTCTGTTTTGACAAATGCGAATAAAATTGGTTCTGATAAGTATTATCTTTAAATATGATTTTCTCTCAATAAAATTCATTTGAAAGACGTCACAAAGACATTGCCTAAGGATGGAAGAATATCAAGGTTTTGAAATAAGTACATGGAAGATGAAACGAAACGTTTTTAAACATCTCATTAAAATGTTTCCCTATCCCCAAATTATTGGTGCGTTAATTTAAAATGCACCAATATATTTTTCAATTTTGGATAGTAATAATATTAAACCGAACAACATTCTTTAAGGACGTGTTTTCCGAAATTCAGCCTCAGAAAATGTATTGATGTGGTTTAAAGTCTTATTTAAGCAACTTACAAGATTTTCTTCAATTTTAAGCTACATTACTCTTCCAAGCCGTTACTTGCCTTTAGTAGTTTATTGTAAACTACACGACTTTAAGAGCGCTGACAGCATTTTATGAGCCACGAAGTGTCGTTGGGAGTTAAAGTGCACTCGTTTACTGCTTCAAAGCCGGCTCGGGGGATGTTACTATCGAATTAGTGACCCCAACGACGCTCTTAGCGTTATATTAACTTTTCTATTGTTATCTTCTACGGTCTTTTGTTTTTCATTGGCTTTTAAATAATCACGTTTACATTGATGACTAAGGTATGACAAAGGAAATTTATGAAAAAGCTTGTCGTTTTAGTTACTTATAGAATTTTATAAAATCAAACACCGTATGGCCTAGTTACACAGTCGCTAGTCGTAGCCAAAATGTTTCATGTAACAAAGTATTTCTATGTAGTCATCAGAAGAATTTATTCCTTATCGGTTCAAACATAAATGTTTTGTGAACAGATTCCTTTGTTTAAAGAAGTTATCGGCGTTAATTAATAAAGTTTTTAAACAATACGCTTAAGCAACTTTCCTACATAAAGGGTATGAAAGAGTTGGAAGAGGACACACTCCCAATTTTCAAGTTAATTAATCATCTTTCCGTTACTTGTTCAAATAATTTTCGTACTCAAAAACTTTAGACTTAGGCTATAGATTAATCTGGCCTTCTGTTATGAGATCCGAGGTACTTTAGCGATTAATTAGATGAAGGAAATCTCAATCAGAAACGCTCTGATTGATTTTGAGGAAAGCATCTTTGCATACATTGATTGGCATCGTTAGATTAATTTCCGTTTGAAAATTGACAGTTTCGCAGCAAAGAGTACTTTACATATCAACTAAATTGATACACAGGAAAAAAAAGAGAAATACAAGTACTGGAAGGTATCTAAAGAAAAAAATAGTATTTACCAAACTCAAGAAAAACAAACATTATTATTTTCAAAAAACTCACTTTCGTACATCTACTTAAGTTGCCTTGCATATTTTGCTGTTTAGTTTAAACATAAAAGTCATAGACATAAATTCGCATCCCCATTTATCAATATAAAACCTTGTCGCAGGAAATTGGTATTTCATGTTTTCTCATAAGGAATTAACGATCATTATGACAGCGTTATAATTATGGTGAGATAACAATAAATGTTGAAGGGACGATGAATTTTACTGAGATAAATGACAATGTTAAAATCTCACCTGAGACTGAGGAATATCCTGTTGGAGAATATGAAGTAGATGACGGGGTTGGCGGCGGAGTTGAGGGGCGCGAGGCTCTGGATGAGAGACGCGATGGCGACGTTGGACTGGGTGTCCGGAATGTAGCCGTACACTTGAAGCAGGTCGAAGATCATGTACGGAGACCAGCAGAGGACAAACACTAGGGAAAAAAGAAAGTTAAATCAGTAGAAGCTTATGAAGTCAATCACGTTATCTGTAAATACGGGTGCTCCTTGAATCACCGACACTCATTTTAAGAATGCGTTGTTTCATCGAATTTTCATTTCATCGACAGCTAATTTCTGCTGAAACCTTATTGTTTTTAGGTTATTTTAAGCATGGTTTACGTAGATTAGGTTAGGTTAGACCTGTGACCACCAAAAAATTATAGTTCCGGCACGTGGAAATGCCTGTTCGATGAAATGAAAATTCGATGAAATTAAAATTCGGTGAAATGAGTGTCGGCGATTCAAGGGTCCCTGTAAATACGCATACAGCCAAACTCAAAAAATAAACACCTGTTAATATAATATCTGACGGAAGGAAATTAAATGCGACTTCTAGTTAGGCAAATAAACGAATATTGCAAAAGTTTCAGACTGAATACACTACCTCTGTATTTAGGTAGCGAGTACTCACTCGTATTCTAGAATTTCTAAATGATGAGGAAAACCGTTTTGCAACAATTCGAATGAATTGTGGTAAATGCTTGATTAGCTTTGACTGAGCATTCCTCTTTAATTAGTAGGTAGTCAATTGATTGTCCATTAGTAGTGAACTATTTGAATTCCATGCAGTAAACAGGTACCCGTGTATTCATATTATGCCTGTAAAGTTGCCATTATACGTTGTATTGAATGTTCAATCTTGTTTCAGTTGTTTAAAGTTCTTATTTTGTTCTTATAATAGGCTTAACGAGAAATATCGATATCTCATAAAATAGCTGCCCGGACACCAGGAATGCATGAAATCCAAAATGTAGCTACGTTATTACCTTTTGAAATTTCATTCATTAATTAAATTTTAGATCACGTTGCTACTGGTAGAAAAGATCAAAAAAAAAAATATCATATAAGTCATACGTGGAATAAAATGCCCTTCCTTTTTTTGCACGTAGAAGACTTGTAATTTTTGTTGTCACCATAAGAACTAAAAGTAGGTAACTCAAAATGTAACATCACAAATATATCTCCTTATAATGTGAACCACTTTTAGAACTGTTACGGTTAATTGATTGATAGTTTTATTTATGTGCCAAGTTTTCGAAGCCATAAGAATAACAATAAACGGCCTTTTGACGTTATGGGTTGCCTCGTAAACTTTATTGTCGGCCATTTTAGACGTCTGTACTATGAATTATGGTGATGCGACAACTCCCTTTCCTGGCTTAAGTATGTTTAGTTTAATGAATATTGCTGATATATTTCGTGATTTTTGTCATCAAAAGGAAACCGTTTTTTGAATGTGACTTCTCTTATTTGAATTCAATAAAATCTCCAATGGTTATCTAAGATTTGAAATGGTTAGGAAGAGGATAGGTACTACCAAAAGTACTAAAATTAGTAATTGTATAAGTTTAGTTTTGTACATTAAAATCAGTGAGCTAATCGTTTCTTTTTTATCTACGCAAAATAACAACATAATCAGCATAATTTAGCAGTTAATCGATATCTCATAAAAAGGCTTGAGATTTTACTTCTCTCTCATACGATCTTACGTAATTTTACCGAATTTACCCTATTCCGAAATATTTAATTTATTAGTGCTCTTGCACTGTACCTACGTTTGATTTCTGGACGCAGAATTTCGCTCTATCTCTCTGAATTATATTTAAGTTAAGACTTTAATTTTACGCTACATAAAACTAACTTTTAACAGTTTATTACGCCATTGACTGGAAATAACTCCTATAACTTATGCAGAGCCGTCGGTATCCAGAATTCCCGACGTTTTAACGCGTCTAACCTTTTATCTAAACAATGTTTATGAGTTCGATAAAGTTTCATGGGACTTCCATTCAAAGTTCCGGCCAATGACCGAAACAACGTCTACGTACGTAGTACATTCCAACGTCACTCCAATCATAAATAAATGGAGGATTAAAAAAGAAATCATCGTCTATTACACGTCTGTTATATTTTAAAATCAGCAAACCTTGGCACGTAATCTGACCTGTTGACCAACTAACGTTTTCAGTTGCTTTAACGTGTGGTTTCTGAAACCATTGCAGCATAATTATAAAGTAAAATAATTAAATCACTTAAAGAATGCGGTCTTTGTGTGTAGTGGTAACTCCAACACATTAATCATTCGAAACAAATTTGACGCACGCACATTGCGATGTTTGCGTAAGATTGAAAGGCCGTTTCGGTTTCCATGTATTAATACATGCTAACACACACATTTATAAATGCTTGGATAACCCGATTTAGTTATGCCGTGTAGTTGTTTTGGCTAGCTGAAGCAATAACTTTGTTTACACGCGTGACTGTTGTGATGTGACATGTCCAATCTTGCCGTGTCATGTTAGCATGGACGTGTTAGCCGGTCATTAGCGTCCGTGTTTGCTATTAGAATCGTGTTTAATATTAAGGAAACGTGTGTAAGTTTCAGCGATGCTATCTAGTAGATAGCATCTACTAGACATGTTGGAACTTTACGTTTGCCAAGTGTTTTTATTTTTCTTCCGAGTTCTTTTAAATAGTTTTGTGTATAAATAGTTTAAGAATTTAGTGTCTACTCTTCGCTATAGGTATAATATTATAAAGCTGAAAAAAGAGCTAGCAAATGAATTAAAACAACTTTTTTTTGTAAGTAAATACTGGTCAATTTTGAGTTTCCTCCGAAAGTATAAATCTTATATTTTTAGTATACTTTCATATTTTACTATCAGTACGTCTTTGTTTTGATCTAAAAATAGTATTAATAAATATAAAATGTGTTGGGGGTAACGGAATCCTCGAAAATGAATAAAAAATATTATTCAACTTTTCTGATGCCTGTCCGACTAAACATAATTAAAACCCCACAAAAACAGAAATTGGAAAAAAAACAAGTAAAATAATTACCGCACTCAATTATGGAAAACATTCTACCAGGAAAATCCTTTAACATTATTAATTTCTGAATTAATTATTCCACGAAGGGACTTTAGAAAGCTGCCATATCTACCTTCCTATATTTTTTATAAATCTTAGTTTGTTTTGGCGTGCTCCAACATTTCCTCAGCAGATATTTAATCAAGGAAAGACGTCTATACTAAAAGCTTGTCAAAAAACTTGGCAATGACGAGATTCTTGGAAAAGATTTTAGAAACTTCAAATCAGTCTTGTCAACACTGCTGGTGATATGAAAATTTGAGTTGCTGCTCGACGTGGAACTAATATATTATATCCGCTACGGATGATTAATGAATGGCCCCGGATGTTATTTACGGAATCGCTTTAGTACCTTTTCGTAAAAATTTAAATGAAACATTTTAGAGTCATGTTGTCGTGGTTCGACGTTGCGTCATTTCGACAGGGTTCTAAACTAGCTTAACAAAGGCCCTAGATATGCGTTTGGCGTTCTTAATCGTTATCCAAAATGTATAGGATTGATGTAAGCTGTCAGACGGTTGCGTCGAGCGCCTACGTCAATTCCATACATTTTGACAGTTTTCGAAAATAGTTTACGTTAGCGTTAAGAAACTTGTCTAGCCTCACAGTTCCTTTTCAGTGTGTAATCTGATCAGTCACTAACGCATAAACTCATTTTAATTTTGTAGTGTTGTCCTCTGACGTATATTTAAGTGCATAGACGCAGGATAAATACACACATCAAAATATTGTACGGATCAAAAATTTCATTTTGATATTTTGCAATATTCTACGTTGTGATTCGTTGCAAAATATGAAATTAATGTGGGGATATTTTTGATCATTAGACATTTTTTACGTGTGTAAATCAAGATCTAGATGGCTATCAGTCAATAAAATGTTGACCACCAACCATTTAAATAATAAAATAAATAGTAACAACACACTATGACGTTCCCCTTGAAACGCGGCTTAAAAAGAGTATTCACTGAAAGGCAGCAACTTCACTGTGCTCCTGGCATTGCTGATGCTAATGGGCGACGGTGACTGCTTACCATCAGGTGGCCCATAAGTGCATAAGCTCGTTTGCCTTTAATACATATAAACCATATAAATAAAAAATGTGTACTCACCAAAAACGATGACGAAAGTCATTTTGACGGTCTTTATCTTGGCTTTTGGAATGATGCCCCGACTGCTTGCTCTGCGAGTATCCAGGTCGTCGCTGTCTACAACAGAAAATTGCATTAAGTAGACTCCAGTAATTGGTTCAGGAGCCCGAAAAAGGTGGCCGAAAGGTAATGGCGTAGTGCAGTACAACAAGCTTTTATTTAACTTGCAATATATGTATGTATGTAAATATGTATGTATGTACGAGTCAAATCTTTCAGGAGCCCAAACTTGGAATAATTTAAAAACAAAAACTAGGATTTTTAGGAACATTTGATTTGCATACAACTTTATTTTTGATGACAATACAATAATATAAATAGTACTATCGAGCTGGTCTGATGATGGAGACTCAGGGTGGCCATAGGAACTCCTAAATTACACATGATAAACCCGTCGTGTTAGGGCTCGTTAGAATTGTTTTGACGTGTAGATGACGACTGTGCAAAAAAGTACAGTCGGCAACAAAAGCTTGTCCCAAAAATGAAATTTTTGTCAGAAACTTATTAAGAATCAGCTACTGCAGCCCTTTCATTTGGTAACACACACGAAAGGTTTTTGAAAAAATGAACAATTTCCATTAAAAAAAGTGAAGACATCTTTACTGAATGGGAATATTTTTAAGAACTACCGCTCAAAATGATTGTTTTAGTTACCCGTGTAACGGCTATCCCGTACATCGATTTGCGGTTTTCTATCATTATTTGCTTTGTCCGTCCACTATTAGCCTAAGTGGTGTATAGGTAGCGGTCTCGAGTTCGATTCCCGGGATGGGGTATTTGTGTATTTGTTCCTGAGACGTGGATGATTTCTATGTATTTATTTATATTAATATGTTTATCTTTGTCTAGTACCTACCTATATAGTATAAGTCTAAAGCTTGGTTTGGATTTAAGTATATTTTTGTGAGACTGCTCCCTGATATGTTTATTTTTATATTATACTTCATCGAGTCGGTTGAGGTATAAAGGTTTTAATCCATCCATCAGGTTTTTGAAGGAACACTTGACATGTTTTTCTAATGTTATCGCTCACACCATCCAGGAATAACCTTAGACGCACTTGATTGATTACGTCCAATAAACGCGTCGCCTGTCAAACAGAATGGCTTCCACATACGATAAAAATGAAGCAAAGAGGAAGCTGATAATTGTTTATTTGCCTAAGTGCCTATTTCTCAAATAAATGACTGAGCTTGAGTTATTTTTTATTGACGTGGCAAGACAGTTAAATATAGCAAGATAACTAATAAGCACAAAAAATCCCGATATTACGGCAGTTTTTTCTTTCAGAGATCATATAACTAAAACGGCTCAACCGATTTTCATGTAACCTAGCTAAGAACCAGCTCAATTAAACTACCAACCTCACCCCAATCGGTCCATCCGTTTGGCAGCAACAATGCTACAGACAGAAACACAAACACACAAATTCACAGACACACAGATACACAAACACACACATACACAGATACAAACATCCTGATGAAACTAGCTAACAGCATTCCAATCGGTCCATCCGTTTGGCAGCTACGATCCTATAGACAGAACACAGACATAGATACACACATACACAAATACACAGATACATACATACGTTAACCTTAGCCTTATACAACCGCTCTTTTTTGTTGAGGGTTGTAACTAGAAAAATTAGTTTATTTTTGATGTTTAATTCTCACTCAAAGTCAAATTTAAAACACCAAGCCAAAATGACCAAGTATTAACTGTGAGTGTCCATAAAAAACTTAATATCGCATTTCAGACACGTATGGGCCTTTTTTACCCGACTAACTTTTATAAAGCAACCCACATAAAATCACAGCCTAATCTGCTCATATTTCATCCCCACCCGGGGCCGAGTCAAGGCACGTTTCATTTAATTTTCTGTGATTCCCGTTTTAGTTTTTCTGCCCATCAATTTTCGGGAATGTTGACGCTGGTACCCGAGCAAAAGTGATAAGGAATAAGTCTAAGAATAGAATCATTCCGATTCGTGACTTAAAGGCACGTAAACAAAGTTCAGAATAAATGATAATTATGTAAGTTGTTCCTTTTTCGATTGCAGCATGCGTTGCACATTTAAAAGTAAAAGAGAATAAGTCTGAGAGTAGAATTGTATAAATTTGAAACCTAACGAGTACGTGCAAAGTACCAAATTACAAATTCTATTTCGTTTAGAGTTCTTTCTTTCTTATCGTGATATTTTTGTCATTGGGGTGAAGAAGCTAAAAGCTGTTAGAATTCGAATATTTTTATTAAATTGCGGGCCAGTATTTTTTCTGACGATTGGTTTAAAAAAATACCTTTAAAATCATCTATCAGGAGTTATTTTGAAAGTAAATCGAAACTATTAGATATCAATTCTACAGTTTGATAAAATAAATACCAGAGGAAGGGAACATTTTTTTCCAAGAACATTCTTTGATTAGAAACCATTTAAAAAAATACGTGAAGTCAACATTGACTCTAAAAGATTAAGCACGCCTTCAATGTTTGTGGAATCTACAATAATATTATAAAGCTACAACCTTCTTCCTTTTTTTGGCGGACCTCATCTAACAACTATAAATAATCATTTCATCAAAAACTTACTTTGTCTGCTGGCAGTGGCCCGACGACCGAGCACGCGGCGGCTCTTCTGCCGAATGGTGACCACGATGACACCGTAACACGCCGAGATGGTGACCGCCGGCGCCACGAATAGAGACACGAACACGCTGGTCATCCATATCCGCCATTGCAGCTTGCTGATGCCGGACCAGCATTGGAGTGTTCCTGGACAGAAGACAGTAAGTTTCAGGTGACTAGTGCGCGTAGATAAGTTTAAGCGACTTGCACTAGGGAATTTTCAAGTCCAGACAAGTTCTGATCGTGTTTCCTTTACAACACTCCGAGAGGTAATATTTTGGTCGGCATATCGCACGTCTCCTGTGCTATCATCTGCATAGCAATGCATGTTTGCAATATACATGATGTCATTAATATGCAAAATGAATAGCGTCGGAGACAGCACCGAGCCTTGCGGAACTCCAGCATTGATCGTATTATTTAAACTTATTAGAAGTAAGACGCACACGGCCCAATTGTGGAGGTCGGGGAAATGTACTAAAAGTCTGCATCTTAAGGTGCACTTACACGAGCAACCATTAAAGGCAATTTAAAGTCGACTACAATAGATATCTTACTTTTTGCGTGATAGAATGAATGAATGCCGACGGTAAATTATTTCTTTTGAAATTGCGAGTGTTTGCACCTTGACAGTCAGCAGACTGATATTGTCGATAGCGGTTTGCGTGCGTCGACATTCATTTTGTATTTTGACTTTGGTTTGCTCTTATAATTCTCACAAATTAACTTTCCGAAAGTATGCTTCCATTAACATTTTTTTTGTGTGGTAGAAATAAAGTGGTGCAAGTTTCTATGTGAATTTTCTTTTGGCGGACATAATAAATATAGCTTGAGCCCGTTCCCTCGTCGCCGACGCAGTAGAAAGACATCCTGAATAGTAAAGCCGCTTACGTGACTTCCTGTTAGGTACGTCGGGCGGAGATACCAAAATATATAGGTACTACTCGGCCTCTGGGCCTTTATATTACTTTGGTTTAGCCTATCTTGGTTCTAGATTGTAATTGAATAGTATATAGTATTTTTAATACACGACTTCATGCCCCACTAGGTACTTCATAACATGTTTCATACATTGACGTAACCAAAGTTACGGTACTTAGACACTTACTTGCACTGTGGCAAAATACGACAAACCTGATGCGTTTACATAGTTTGAGTACCAAGGCACAACCCTCAACTCGCGACTCATGCAATTTTAATGAAAAAATATTTTGTTACTTGGGGATGAGACCTTCGAAAAGCAATGGCTATGGTAATTATATGTTCGGGCCGGACAGACAGTTTTCTAATAATATATTTTTAAGGAATGGTCCTAGTGAATTATGAATAAATCTGATTATACGGGCAGTATTTAGCCTACCAGGATTTAAAATGGCACACATAGAAACCGTTCCTAATTGAAATTAGAAGCAATTTCGTAGACCAAGGTAGCGTGCGGACAGGCTACGGTAATTGGAGAATAGGGTTTTGAAAAATAAAATAAGTATGATAATTAAATAACAGAACTAATATATTTCTAGTACCTTTAGATAAAACCATAATCTATATAAGAAAAATATATGCAGTTATTTCTGACCACATTTAGGGATAAATATTGGGCTGGACGTGCAAAAATTCGCTATTCTGAGAATGGCCGGGCTGTGACAGACGGACGGACTCAGACGGGCTCAGAAGTATCCCACTTATACTAGCTTTCTTAAAAAAAAACCGCACAAAAAGATACTCAGATACACACGTTCGCGAATAAGTACTGGTATAGATAAAAAACTTCAGTAAAGATCTTCTTGCATGTAATTGTAACAAATCTGTATAGACCGTTCAACATTCCATATTTGAATTTGACGTAAATTACATACAGATTCGTTTTGTACACAACTTCATGCAAGAAGACCTTTTCTTAAGTTTTTTGTCTATAAAGCACTTTGCGGAGTACGTAACGAAACTGGGAATTAGGTCATTTATGGAGGGAAATAGCTAGGTCATAGTTGTGTTGCCTGGCTGCGCGGTGGGGTTTCGTGGGTGAACGTATGACTAACGAGAAAGCTTATGCAAGCAGAGTAGTCAATTACAGTTGGTTGGGAAAATATTCAATTTCATGGAAAATAGACGTTGAGTTGCGGAAAACTCGACCGACGTTTAAACTATTTAATAATTTGTTATTTGGGCGTTTTCACTAAAAAGTGTACCCAATTATGGACTAAAATAAGGAACTTCAACTTTGTCAGTTTTGTGACGAAAATTAGCCATACATTGCGGCCGTCAATGTATAGCTAATTTTCGTCACCAAACTAACAAAGTTAAAGTTCCTTAATTTCAGTCCTTGATTGGGTACACTTTTTAGTGAAAGCGCCATTTAAGCATGAATTGAACATAAATACTAAATTCTTGTCAAATTTAGATGTAGGTATAGTCGACCATAAATTCTTAACCACTTTTGAACCTTAACGTCATACAAATAGTACCTATCAAAAACTGGTTATGGAGTTTCTTGGTCAACTATACTTTTCAACAAAGCTTTAGATATTTTTCTACGCCCGACACAAAAAGAGGGGTGTTATCAGTTTGACATTGTGTATCAAAGATACCTACATAGATATACATATTATGGTGGGAAATATATTCCCTCTGCCTTAAAATTTAAAAGGTGTGATTAACTGCAACGTTACCTTGTATTTTCTCCTCGCTAAATAGTATGAGCATTGGAATGCAGAACATGAAGCTGATCAACCAAGCGCTGACTATGAGGGCCCGCGCTCGCCGCCCTGCCAACAAACACATTATGTCACATCCCAAAAACAAACCAAAAAGGACGTTACTTCGTCTTTACGCACAACATTGTATATGACCAACAGACGGTATCATGACATTACAAAATAACTTCGGACAGAAACCATTTTTAAACAAAAGAACTTCGCATAATATTATTTATTTGATTTATCTTTGCTTGTTGCTGTTTTTATAGTACAAGCCTAGAGCTTAGTTTGGGACTAGGGCAATTGGTGTGAATTTGTCCCCTATTATTTATTTATTTATTTATTGAACATCATAATTTAGAAAGTCTTGGTTCAGGGTTTAAATGACAACCACAATAATGACTCAGTCATCGAACTCAAGTAAAGGTCCTCTAACATGTAGTTGTAACATATTTGTATAGACAGCTCGACATTCCATATTTGAAATTTGACGTAAATTCCATATTTGTTTTGTACTTACACAACTACATGCAAGACGACCTTTACTTATTTTTCATGGTTCATGGTTTAAACTGTTCATGAGAACCATAAATTACAATTTAATCGTATACAAATTATATTAGGCCTAGATTTATTTTAATGCAGCAATAAATAATTTGTAATATTCTTGTAACAATACTTACAGCTACCGGTAAAGTTCATGGGATGAGTAATGGCGTCGCACCGGTCTATACTCAGTGCCACCAGCACATAAGTCGAAGAATAAGTAACTACACCCTGAAACAAAAAGTATTTTAAAGCTAAACATGTTCCATCCTCTTTACCGTCTGGAACTAGTGAGGCAAGACAAGTTTCTTAACGCTAACGTAAACGATGTTCGAAAACTGACAAAATGTATGGAATTGACGTAGACGCTCGACGCGACCGTCTGACACCTTACGTCAATCCTATACATTTTGGATAACGATTTCACGATGCATCTTGTCTATTGCCACTGGTCACTTACGTCATAAACATTGTAAACGTTGAAGGTAGCAGCGTTGGTGATATTCCCTTAGTTACTATAAAATCAACTATTATTACACTTGTTCTAAATTAATTTGCTATAATCAATCACATGCTATTTCGAATTCTATACCAGTTCGTTTCTATAATCTTCAATTACTTTAAGTTTTAGATGCTCTAAAATTATTTGCCATATAGGGTGACTGGTTCAACAGTTAACCACCTAAATTTCAAACCACCATACCTTATAATTGTTCTTCAAAAACATGTTTTTTTTCTATTCTGGTCAAAAGGCAGGTTCATTGGCTACATATTGGCATTTAAGGATTGTTCATTTTCCTAACGATTTTGGAGAAAATAATGTTTTAAAAGAAAATGAGAATTGGTTAACTGTGTCCAACCTATAGTACACTATTAACCAGGGGGGTTTGCAACAGTTAACCATGGGTTACACAATTAACCACTTAATATGTTAAATTATTTATTTTAAAATAATAACACCATTATGCTATAAAATTGACCTTTTATTGGTTATTAAATATTATTTAGACAAAACTAACACAAAATTTGTCTTTCTCCTAATAATTATTATGAACAAATCAACATTATAAAATTATCAATCACTTCTCGATTTTTAACGTAATTAAAATGTATATTACTACAAAATTACAATATTAGAAATAATGATTATGCTTTACAGCACATACCTATGACTAGGGCGATCCGTTTAGTTTAATTATAGGACCTATTATTAGTACTTATTAGTATGTAGTCACTCTCAACGAGTATTAACCATGGTTAACTGTGTACCAACTGAATTTGGTTAATTGTAGACCACCCTGCTCCCAAAGCCGTTACGCTAACGTAACTTTTTAATAAGCGTCACTACACACAGAATACCTATACCAAATAAAGCATGTTTAGTCAGTCAAAACAGCCCACACATAATTATTGTTATAAAATAAAAATAAATGAAGTTAAGAGAAAAAGTACTCGCGTTATTTTTTCAATTTTTTCTGCTAAAAAATACAAAAATCGATGTAACATAACCGATGCTCACACTAGCACGCTGCAAACTGGGGAGAGGGGAGCGGGGTCGTTTTGACATCTAAATCGACCGGTTACACGAAATAGTGAGGTCACGTTTGCAAAATATGGGCATGGTTAATAGTGTACGAGTGGTTAACTGTTGAACCAGTGACCCTATACCTTCAAATTCTACAACATTAATATTCAGAAAATGCAACGAGCAAGACGAATCAGGGCACAACCAACTCGGATAGGTTAGGTTAAAAGGCCAATGCGGAAGCAAAGCTCCTGCCTTGGCCTTCGATTTTAATATTTTTATCTGCCCATTATATAGGTAGATTTAAAGCGTGAACATTAGACATTTTAAAATTATAGTAACTACATCATGTTATAGAAAATGGCTATTATAGCAAGTGATTTTATGGAAAATGAATATTTTCCAGCACAATGCATATTTAAGACTAAAGACCTTGAACTTAACCATAATTTAAGTATCGAGAAATACTTAAATTACTTCATCAATTCACACTGCGGCTATGACATACATACATTTCATATTTGTAGAACAACATTAGCAACTCATGTTATGTACCTACTTACAAAAATAGTTATAAACAGCCATAAGCTAAAAATATTTGTGTATTTCTACCTTCTCGTATCAATTTATGCAATCCCGGAATCCCGAAACATATATTATTAAAATAATTTAATTAAGAAGCCGCCTCCACATTTGCCTAACTTTTGCCGGGTTTTTGCCAACTTTGGGTAAATATCGTACCGAATTTCCGATCCCAGGTTGTTAGGTTGCTAACATTAACATTAAACGAAGAGGTGTTAAGCTGAGGATTCGTTTATCGTGATATCCGTGTCAGGAAATATGCAATTTCCTGAGTTGAAGAACACTTCACCAACTAAGTTCTTCTTTATACCGAGCTACAGATGTGGTGAATAATGTTTTGTCATCGTTTTTTGTCGGAAAAGTTCGTTTTTATCTTGCTGTCTCAGTCAACTTTAGTACCCACCGATAAGCTAATTGAGAAAGCAAGATCAATATGAACCCGACAAAAAACGATGGCAAAACATAATTCACTAGGTACATCTGTAACTATTTATCTACCTTCAGAAACCAAGACTTTAATTAAACTGACGCAAATAGTTTCACATAATAGAATTAAAAGTAAATGAATCACTTTAGAATTACTTCAGAGTCCGTACTACGAGCTACTGTAACTAAACCTAGCTATGTCACTTTCTGGAACTTATCAGGATTTAATAAAATTTAATTACACATGAACACGCTGCTGTTACTATTACAATGCTGAAATATGCTGAAATAGTATGTTATTGAAGGGCAGATCTTATGATGAAGTCGGATGGCGACAGGATCTCCGCTATATTTAATGTAGGTCCACCGTGTTGGGAATCTTTAGAGTTTGGTTTTGATAAGCAGATAATGACATTGCAAAATAATAGTAGGTACAGTCAGGTACAAAAGCTTATTGTTGCATATAATATGATTTTTTTGATAGAAACTTATTTTAAACTCTGCAAACTACAATAAATCCTGCATTGCTTTAGTACCGCGGCGCGCGCAGATATCGAGCTCAATCCTGGTAACAAGGTTGTATTCCCTAGATCAAATATACGTGCAAATACGAATTCGGTTTTCCGTTTGTTTGTCCAATTTTATATGTGTTACTAGCAAATCTGGCAGTTGCTTTACCCGCAGCTATAGGTACAGGGCGAGCAATCTTAATGGATCAGTAAGGATCAGTAATTTAAAGTTACATAGTGCTGAGTGGTGTCAATTTCGACGTCACAGAATCACACATGGCAACTTTATCCTACAATTGCATTTCTCTTTCCTTTTTTATTGTTTTTATTTGGATTTCTGTGTTGCCATTCTTATGTTATTTTTCTTTGCTCTGATTTTTTTGTGCCCGTCGAGTAAATGTTTCAATTTCTATTTCTATATAAAACTATAAGATTTAGGGTACGCTGTTCTTATGATCCAAGGTCCCGATTTTTGAAAAGAGTGAAACTGCATTAAAGGAGTTAAAAAATAGGTAAGTAACCGGGAACAGATATTCCCGAAAAAAGCACACAATGTCGTTTTATTACTGTAATGTTGATAGTGTAAGTGCCCATGTGGCATGTGTGAAACTTTAAATGCTGTCTAGTACAACAAGCCTTGAACTTAGTTTAAGACAAGGTCAAATTTATACAAAATTGGGCTTCGCTTATTATTACTCGTAATCAAACGACATCGTATTGGTCGGAAAAGTTGATGTTTATATTGCTTTCTCACTTTAGTACCCATCGATAAGTAATTTAAGAAAGCAAAATAAATACGAACTAATCCGACTTACTTCGACGTTTCAATAATACCAGTGGCTCTTATAATATACCTTTTTGCTTTTGATATGTTACGAGTAATGACTTTGTTTTCAACAAGGGCCGCCATAACTGTCAAGTAAAAACGAGCTATCGTATAATGTTGACAATTCGATAAAATGTCTAAAACAATATGGTTTTACCAAGTAGAATAGAGCCCCCGATTTACAAAACTTAATACATACATATTAAGGGTTTAGATAAAAAAAAATGACCGAGTTATTACAAAAAAATGTGAATACAGCCCCTGCTACATAAAAATATCGTATATACGCCCGGTTACCTCAACGAAAATTAAAATACAGGGTGTTTTAAAATTAATTGCTAGGTTTATAAATACCTGTAAATATTTGACCAGCTTACAGGCCAGCGAGCCAGCCAGCCATGAGATGGTCATCCTCTGGACCAAATCCGGCAGTACGCTTATTAAGCCAACCCATAAATCTGCAAGCATAAACTCAAATAAGCCAGCCATAAAAAACGGACACAACCACCATTTGTAAACTTTTAAACGTAATTGTGTCCTTTCATAAATTAATGAAACGTTTTGGCGTTTCACAGAGACAACTCGCCGGAGAGTTCGTTGATGAATTACAAACCGTTGAGCATTTATTGTCCTACTAGTTTTCGACCGCGACTTCGTCCGCGTAGATTTCCATTATCGTTATTCTCTATTATATTCTTTCTCTGGAACTTTTAAATTTTCATGGATAACAACTATCCTATGTACGATTCCAGGACTTAACCTATATGTGATCCGTTCAGTGGTTAAAGCGTGATTGAGTAACAACCATCCAAAAATCCAAACATCCAAACTGTAGTAAGATCAGCACATAGGCATTTCGGCAGAGCTGTTTTGACGATGACCAAAGTCACAAATAAATCTCACATTATCGTCGGTAATACGGCAATTCCACGTAACTAGCAAATAAAATAAGGAGCAAAATACACCATAGCACCTTGCTGTGTTATGCAGTATTTTTTTTTTAAATTAAAGTTACTGCCACACTCAGAGACGTCAATTTAATTTAATGCTTGATTAAAGTAGCTGCTGTCGCTTTCTTTGCTACAGCAATAGAATAAGACAACACGTCACTAAACAAGCATTAAATTTAATTGACGTCTCTGAGTGCGGCAGTTAGTCTCCTTTTCGTAGAATTTACTATTTCCAATATTTAAGATCCATGTGGCGTTTGTTTTTTCCACTCTGTATATTTGACGACGCGTTAGCCTAATTGGTAAGTGACTCTGCCTACGAAGCTAGCGGTCCTGGGTTCAAATCTTATCGATATTTGTGTGATGAGCTCGAATATTTATTCCAGAATCGTGGACCTTTCTATGTATTAGTATTTATATCGTTGTCTAGTACCTATAGTACAAGCCTAAAGCTTAGTTTGGGACTTGGTCAACTGGTGTGACATTGTCCCCTGGGGTGTTATTCTCTTAAAAACGGTCGAACGAATGAGCAAAAGCGCAGCACCGAGTTTAAGTAGTCCCATCCGAGCGAACAAAACACAGTTTAGCGCGTGCATTCTCAATTAGGCAGCCTAATACGTTCGCAAAACCATGCTGCCAAATATACAAATGCTAAAATATGTTTTGTTCGCTGTGACGGGACTACTAATTAAACTCGCCGCTTGGACATTCACTCGTTCGTCCATCCGTTCGTCGTTGTTGAGAGAATCACACCCCTGATATTTATTTATAAAAATTATTTTGACACTAGAAACTCGCTAACTTATCGATACATCTTGACTAGGCCCCCGGTTGATAATTCGTCGGCGAGTAATCAGGCGACTTGTTTTTCTTAATCTACACCGTGTTCGCTCCGTCTGAAGTTTACGTCTCGAGAGTGAGGTTACGGCAAGTGTTTCAAGCTTGACAAGGTTTCCAAAAGTTTATGCCAAAGTGAAAAAGTTAGCTTTAAGTAGGCGCAAAATAGCTTTCATTTTTTGTGGAGAAATATAAAGTCGTGGACTAAGTACTAAAAGTTGTCACAGAATTTCAAGCACCGTTGACTTTGTGTAACATTATTTTTTAACTCGTAGCAGCAGGGATTAATTCTTAAAGTATACCTGCGGTGTGACTTTAACATTCCTGTGCTAGTCGGGGAATTTGAAATAATACGTAAATTAGCCGCGCTATAGGTATTTCCAGGCGTGATACGACTAATGATCCGAGGAAGACTATTAAAGACTACCCGGCAAATTGACGTTTTATGTCAAACGTGTTTGCTTTCGAATTCTTCGATAGTACATTTTATTTGGTTTCAGCTTGTTTCAGCGACCATAACTTTTTTAATTTATTTTGACAGCTAAATCACTGGAATGAATTAATGTCAAGTAAGCCATTATCATTTTCGTTTAGCCCCATATTTAGTTATTTTTAAACGAAGGCTTCCTCGCCGTTTCCTTCAAAGTTTGGCGTTCTTGCCCCAATTTTGGCCTCTTTTAGATGTTGATGTTGCCAATAATTTTGTAATAGGGTACCAAAACGTAAAATGTTTTAGAGAAAAAAAACTATTTTAATTAGAAAAGCTGATTCAATAATATTACAAAATAATCTTACCAGCGATAGCCAAATGCATGATGAAGAAGTTCATCCTGCTCTTTCTGGCCTTAGTCAGAAGGAGAGCAAGAACAACCGTAGCGTTACCGGTCACTATTGCTACTAGTAAGATCCAGAGCACGGCGACTTGGGCAGTCTGAAACAAAAGAAACATAACAAGAGATGTCAGGCTTCGAAAATAAGCACTACCATATAATGTATATACTCCATTCGTTTATTCTAAAAAAATGCTTTGTCAGCCAATAGAAGTGATACGCCAAACTTTGATAAACAGGTTTGATTGCCTGTTGAACAGAGCTACGTGGTTTGGTTTTAGTAAGTAGCTACACGAATTATATACAATGACAAACTTATTGTAATTTTTTTAATTAATTTAATTACCCGAAACCAACGTGCGTGCATGACTCGATGTATGAATGTGGAAGAAGCGAAAGAGATTTGCCAAGATCGTAGCAGGTGGAAAGAAGTGGTCTCTGCCTACCCCTCTGGGGAACAGGCGTGATGTAATGTATGTATGTATGTACAAACTTATTCATTACTTATGTTGATACAAAAAAGCTACCCTTCAATAGTGGACACTGGGTGATGACATGGCAGAGTTACCCAAAAACATGAATGCAAATTAAAACGGTTAAGACGTAGGGCAAAGAGAATAACATTAAATCAACTCAAATCGTGCGTTAAATTTCACTAATAATATGTTTAAAATAAATAAACAAAGAAATTTAATTGTCAATAAAAAAGTTACAATGTAAAATCTTATCTTTTAAAAAGAATAAACGAGATAATTATTTGATAATTTAAAGACAGTCCCTGTAGCAACTTCTAAATTAAGGTCTCCGGAAAAATAGATTCAGAACATCTTTAGATTTTGATCAAAATCCGAAGCAAAAAGGATAAGTAAGTAGAACGATTCTACGAGTAGGGAGCAACAGACCAAATTGTTCTTCTTGTAATAAATCACAAACATTGTTTCGTTAAATGTTTAAAGAATACAAACGATTCGTTCATTAATCAGCAAAATACAACTGAATTCCTCACAAAAAACGCAATGGAAATAGAAACATCGGGCAATGTCGACACACGAAAGTAATGTCTTGACAAATGGCCGTCTATAGCGGAGAAGACAATAAATCTATTGAGGCAACCGTCTGCTGAGTTTAATTGTTCAGGTAAATGTAATAAATGAACCTCATTGTAAACAGTAGGGGCAAATGCCTGCGATGCCGGGAAACCTCTTTACTAACGGAACTAAGGGTAAATATAAATTACAATACAGGCGGAATGGTCGTTATCTTGTTTATTTGATTGTGTTGCCTGGGTTTGTATTGTGTTTATTGTTAATACTAGCGACCCGCTAGCGAGCTTTGCTTCGGTTTACCCGTATATAGGTAACCTAGAATGTATAAAAATAAAAACTTTTCGGGAAAAAAAATCTAACTTATAGTGAAAACCGATTCAAAATATTATGTTGCGTGGTTTAGGAGGAGTTAGCGGATAAACAGACAGACAGATAAAAAGACGCGGAAAGCGACTAAAATTTTTGTTCTAGTTAAAAAAACTGGTTTTTATCAAAGTAATTATAAATACATTCTTTTTTTTTCTTTCTTTATTGGCATCGTGGTCTAGTATCCTTAATCAGTATAGTCCTATTTTCGCACCTCCGATTATTGGTACTATGGTTTTAATTTTACGGTACTTACTAGAAATTATAGGTATATAACTAGGTACCAATAATTAGGTGTATTACTATAAAATTAAAGTCGTAAATCCGATGCAATAAAAAGATCACAATGAATAAGGAGTTGTCCTAAATAAAAGAGCCAAAACTCTCGTTCAGTTTCAAAATTGCATTTTGCTTATAAAAATTTGATTGAAGTTGATTTTTGCTTTGTTTGCAAAACTGCGCAGTGGAAACATGAAAAACTGATGTATTCGTTTGTGTATACAAACGGAAATCGAAACGCATTTCCATAAAGGAGTAAATTTTACTCGGAAAAGTTGACATCATTTTTGGACTCTTTTCGTTGAATTTTTTGTCACGTAGGAAATATATATTCATGCACTGTGGGCCGAAGGTGAGAGAAAGTAAGACGTTAAAGCTTTTCCTAGAAAGGTTTTCCGTACGTGTTTGTCTAACCATTTGGAAATCGGCCGGCCTGTCGATACTCGGGAATGGTACACACGGGTGTAATTTTCACTGATTAGTTCTAGCCTATTGGAAAAGCTTACGAGATTTATGAAAAACTACGACTGGATTTGGTAAAGAAAGATTTTATCATTTGTGCATGAAACTTGGAAATGTAAATATTGAAAGTATATTGATTTTGCCTTTCGTCCAATAAAGTATTTACATACATACATGTCTTGCATAAGCATTGGTAATTATAATTTTAAATGTTACATTGGTTTGATAAGATTCTCGCATTAGTAAATAATATCGAAAACGAAAGCCCACAGGTGAGCTGATGGACATTTTCAATGTCGTTGTAATAGTGTTTTATACGTTAAGGGTCAAATGAAATGCTAGTTTATCCACCCTAGTCATTTCATCGGCTTTCATTAAACTTGAAACCTAAATAATAATGATGAATAATGCAAATATGTGCTAGGCAGCCAGCAGGTACAAAGGTAACATGATGATTTTAATCCAAATGGACCCTACACAAGAATCTACAAACCTTACAATTTTTGTAAGAGTACCATCACTGTCCACGCTGTTTCTCATTTTACGGTGATCATTATGTAATTTTTTACTGTGCTTTTTATTTTTTACTAACTTTCTTAGTGTATGACAATAATACTATGCTTATTTTGACTATTTATTCTAGTACTAAACATTATCTTGCTATTCAAAATGTTATAATAAAAAGGTTTGAGTCATTTGTCATTCTTAAAAGCTTTGTTACTTGTACCGTGACGCATACTTAATCTGTTTTAAATGAACATAAGAGTTATTCGAGTGACGTATAAGGAATTTAAATAAGCAAATAGCACTGATGAGTTTGTGGTAGGTCTCAATGTAAAGAATGTAGCGGATAGTATTAGGACAAATATTTTGGGGCTCTAACCAAGATCAGTTACTTTAGTCCAGATCTGATCCGACCTCCTGTGGCAACCAAGAACCGGGAGACGAAGTGTCGGCAGGCCTTCCACAAGTTGAACCGACGATCTCATAAAGGTCGCGGGAAACCGACGGATGACAGCAGCAGAGGACCGATCGTTGTGGAAAACCTTGGGGAAGTCCTTTGTCCAGCAGTGGACGTTTAGCGGCTAATGATGACGATGATGATGATGATGACGATGATGATGATGATGATGATGATGATGATGATGATGATGATGATGATGATGATGATGATGGTGATGATGATGATGAACCAAGATGCTTAACGATAAGGTAAACGATTTTCGATAACTGACAAAATGTACGGAATTGACATAAGCGACCGTCCAGCGGGCCTAGTATGGTTGCGTTTACCGCGTGACAAAATGTGGATAAAGCATCCGTCACTCTCGTTTATATGGTGTCAGAGTGACGGATCTTTTATCCACATTTTGTCACGCGATAAACGCAACCATACTAGGGCCACAGGAGGTTACGTCAATCCTACAGACTTTAGATAACGATAGCGAATCTCGAATGCATCTTTTTAAGCGCCACTAATTGGCAAAAGTCAGCGGTTTCTAGAACAATTAAATCTTTGTGTAAAGTAGCTACTGTGATATTTATGGAAAATTACTTTTAAACAACAATTTGTCCGTTACAAAATACGTTTTTATGTCTGTTTTCATTGAGTCCACAATTTTTTTTTGTAAAAACATTGATAGTCTACTGAATTTAATTCAAGTTAATATGAAGGACCTAGAACAGATCCCAGTGTAAACTTTGCTTAAATATTGAAAAACGTATTTTTTCATTTGTTTTTTATTACTAAATTAACAATAGCTTATGCTTTTACAGGTTCTTGGGACTGTGTTATATTCACTATATGAAACAAGGTTAGTTTTTTATTAATATTCTGGAAGGTATACTAAAATGAAGGTGGTCGCTTCTAACAAGATCAACAACAATCAAGATCATCAACTAAGATGTTAATTAAATCACTAGAGAACTTGCTGTTGCTACTATCAGCTTTGGTTACTTATATCACAACATTCATAATTGTTGTATTATTTCTCTGTCAACTATCTCATTGTCAATCTCTCTTGGTTGGCTTTAATTTTTTTGAGTGTACAATACGCGTAAAATTAGTTTCCCGCTACTCACCCTATTTCTTCCCGTTAGGGAGTCGATTTTCGAAAAATCCTTTCTTAGTGCGTTCCTAAGGTACCCAGAGAATAATCCCTCCAAATTACAAGTTCCTAAATCCAGCAGTTTTTGCTGTGCGTTGATCGATTAGTCAGTCAGTTTTTCCTTTTATATATACGTATACATATACTAAAGAAAAGCGCATGTCATTAAAGTTTGTAAAATTTACGGCTATTTATATCAAGTACGAGCTCGTTCAGAAAACACTTTGTAGTAAGGCGAGCATAAAATGTTTCATTATACAATTCACGAACTATCCATTTATTATGTGACACAGGAGCGGGATAATTGCGTAAGAGAAGCTGTGACGAACGGGTCTAGAGTCTAGACGTCCTGTGTATAATCCCCCTCTCACAGGCTATGGCTAAATTGAAACTAAATTACACTGTTGAATGTGAAAGCGTTTCTAAAGAAATTAGCAATTAGCGGTAATGATCTGGAATTTGAGAACATGCTTATTTTATGAAGTATTTAAAGTGAAATTTATTAAAACAAAAATAAATAATGTCCCTTTTTAATCTGCTCTTAACATGTTATCGTATTGTCAACTTTATGATAGCATTTTATTTACAAGTCAATAATGGCGGCCGAGTTTAAAATAAAACAATAACAAGTCGAGAGAAATATGGTTTTACCGAGTAGAAGAGAACCCCCGAAAACGAATGCACAAATGTCTAAACTAACAATGTTAATTGTGCCTGTATTTTTATTTGCATACATGTAATTTATGCATGTTGTTTTTTGACAAGCAAAATACACTTACAAGCAACTCTAAAGTTATCCATGTCACAGGCTCCATTAAAAATTAAGATTATTTTCATATTCACCTGGTAGAAATAGAACTTGTTGATGAACGTGTCATTAGCCGTAGAGTTGAGGAAGAGGAGGGTGTCATTGTCTGCAAGAAAGCAGTCGAGGCACTCCGGATCCTCCATGGTGACACATTCACATCTTGTCAGTGTGCCTGCAAGTAAAACAAAAATAACATGAAGTGTACAAATACAAATTTAGCGAATAGTTCTTTGTGTCTTATAAAAAAATAATTAAGGTAACACGACGTCAAACACAAGGTTTTCCTTAGGATTGTAAGAGGGTTTCCTTTGTTACTTATAAACGTATGGTATCGAATTTTGTAAGTCAGAAATAGGATGTCATAAAAAATATGAATTAGAAATGAATATATCATTAAATATTATAATTAACTAAAACCATAATTTTGATATTTAAGTTTAATATCGCAAATCGATAATTATTCAGAAATGATATACTTAGGGCATTTATTATAAAGTGCTCATTATTTTTTTATTTATACTATTTCACTGCCTAAAGTAAATTACAGTATATATTTTTTTTGTATTTCTGTAAAGTAAGCGAGCGCGAAATGAACAAATCTGCTCAATGCAAACCCGACTTGAATAGGCTAGGGTCATCGCTACGCTGCTGCACTCCAGCCTTAGCCTTTTGTGTTAGGTTATTTTTATATTTTTATATGACCACATAAATGCCTTACATTTTATGCATTGTTTTATGTTGTGACCTTATCAATGATATTATAAGACGATCTTTTAACGTAATAATGTTAAAGGTAGTAATATTGTTTATCTAAATAAGTTATGAATAGGGTTTCCAATTTCGACTAATACGACCAGCGAAAATTGTGACAAGTCTTTTAATATTTCTCAACATTATGACTGACACTGATTATATGATAAAAAACTTTATAAACTCTAAAAATAGGAGCTTATATGACGCTCTCCTTACAAGGAGTAGTCTTATTTGCATTCGGTTAAAAACTAATGTCAATACTTTGTGAGAGATTCATTTTGTCGCTAGAAACCTTCAACCAAGGTTTAATAATGTATTTGAAATATATGTCCTAAAATAACATCTTATATTATGACGTGATTAAAATAGAAAATGAGACATTTACAAAGCCTGTACGGCTTTGTAAATGTCTCGAAAAGCAAATAACAATATTTGAGTAATTTTAGTCCTCTGTCAAAGCACTGTGATTTTCGATTTTATATAATAATGTTGATCTTTATTTAAATTGTTATTTGACTGTATAAATACTTGTCATTTTGACGTAGCAAGAGGCTTAGCAGACATTGAGACCTAGCTTAAACTTAGGTAACAATGTACTTCGAACTTTTTATCAATGGCGAGATAATAACCTGACTTGGCTGAGGATTTACTTCTCACTCCGCCGAATTTATGATGAAAAGGAAACTTTATTAATGAGGACGCTAGTGTCATCATTTTTAGCTAAATTGTTTTTTCGTCAAAAAGATTTTCATGTCACTTTCGTCAAAAGACGAAGCATCACATTTTGACGAAAGTGACATGAATTCTTTTTTAAAGCTTGTCTAAAAATTGATGAGGTCTATAAGTAGATATCACAGTAACTATTTTTTCAAGAAAGATTAATATGAAAAAAATTAATGAGGATGATTTGGCAAAAACCATTGGAATAAAAATAAAATATTTGGCTATATTTTCACCAATAGTTTTTTTTTAAATGATTACTTTTTGTTTTCATTGCACCACCTAGCTATCTCGCAGTTTTGCTTGAAAAGTATCCAAAGAGCGTTTTAAACTCGATCCTTTTGGACCACTGGGGCTCTATTCTATTCGGTAAAACAACATTGCTTTTGACATATGACGTATCAGTAACAACGCTATGATAACTCTTTATCTACTTGGCAGTAATGGAGGCTGAATTAATAAAAACAACATCCTTAAGAAAACAGCCCCCGACGTATTACTGACGAGAATATTTGTAAACGTCAAATCTGTAAGTAATTTAGTAGTTTGCGGTGCAATAAATGCTTAGATTCGCGTCGTGGGACTTTAAAATTCATGAAAAAATGTATTTTTTTTAAATCCTCAATACTTTTTCATTAATTTTAATGTCCTACTATACGAATAATTATCGTCATCACAGTACAAACTTTTTTTTTTTTGTCTCTTAAATTTTTTCATGGCATAGTGAAGGCAAACAAGCACACAGGCCATCTTACGACACCGATCTCAAAACTGCAAATACGCCGCCAATTCTAAAGAACCAAGATGGAATGCGACTAGTCTTTTAATTTCATCGGTTTCAATATTTTTGGATATTTAGGGATAGGTCAAAGAAGCTCAGAATAATTTAACTTAATATTACTCGAAATGCCTACTCGAAATATTTCTCTAAATTATAAATAACTCCAAGAATTACTTATTTGGATTTCTTCTTCAAAGTGTCTAGCACGAAGAAAAATATCCAAAGGTGTCCCTTGAGTGGTGTCGGACAGAAGAATCGCCGGTCTCCAGGTGCCAATAATAATATATTGAAACCGACTAGATATATGAGAAGTTAGTTAAAATATTGAGTCTGGATGTCAAAGTGTAAAATATTATTATGTTCTGACAGCTGGGTAACTCATCACGATTTTCACTTCATCGATATTTTAAACATTCATCGATGTCTTAAACATTAATTACGTAGGCTATGTAAGGATGGTCTTGTGACTATTAAAAAAAAAGAAATAAAATTCGGCGTTATGACACGTTCGTTAAAGAATGTTTCGATAAAATAATAGGTACCCCCGACAGCTCTATACCTTTACCTATACATATTTAAAAGTCTACACTTAAACATTCCAGTCCTGCTGACCTATTGCTTAACGCACCGGCAATTGCAATCGACGTCAAAGTGGAACAATTGTTTTCATTTTGTATGCAGACAAGCCTTCGATTTTCAAAATGAAACCGATTGCGATTGCGAGTGCCCCAGAGGGGCTAGATCTGTTTTTATTTTGGAGTGGTCTAATAAAAAGAAATAACTTTTATAAAGGCATTGCTTATTATATTCTCGGTTCGCCTTGTAACGTCATGCATGAACAAATTAAACAAAGTCAAAAAATTCTTAAAATCTACCAAATCTGGAAGCAAATACTAGTTAATACTATCAAAGTAACAACTTAGTTGAAATTTCTGATCTACCTAGTGTAATGTAAAGTTATTTAGCTTTAATTGAATTTTCCACTTCACGAAACTTGAAGTTGAAAATTCAACTTTACTAGTCACTTTTTTAAATCGACGTTTAATGTCGACTACAGCTGCTGGTTCCAATATATTTGCATTTTACGAACATTAGTTCGCAGTTGGCTGCGAAAATGTATTAAAGTTATATAGTGAGCGAATAATGTTCAATTTATTGAACACTTAGCCCATTAGAGTTCGGATTCCGAATACAATGGAAGCTTCAAGAAATTGAAACGAAGGAAGTTAGCGAGAAGCAATTTCTGAAAAACTTACACTGACACCAGTGTACAAGTGTTTTGGGAATACACGAACTTGTATATTAATGGATCAGCTGTCTCGTTATGATCATCATCATGACCACAATCTCGTCATCAATCGTCGTAATTTTTGCATCAATGCAAAGGGCAATTGTAAAAAACGATTCGGAATAATTATTTTCAAGATAGGGCTGAGGATAATAAATAAATAATAATAAACGGCCAATTAGACGGCAATGGATCATGAAATAGCTGTATGATAAACTATGAAAGGAAATTCTGGATTCCGGTGAAACCAAGCAACGAGAAGATTATTGTCATTCCACGAACGGGAAACCAATTTATTACTGCTTATTGTGACCAATATAAGCAGGTAAACCAAACTTGCCGCGTTCTAACTACATATTGTTATTTATGATAGTTATTTATTACATTTTTCTAATGAAACATAAATTTTGCCTGTGTTTATTTAACAACTTCTGCAATGATTACGTGGGGATGTTTATTTTTCTCATCTATACCATAGGTCTTTCAAAAGAAATGCGCGTTTGTGAAAACGTTTGCATGGTCCGACATGCTCTTGCCCGGTTTTATATCAAAAAGAATAATTGACATATTTATTAAATAAGTTTCAGGTAAGTATACAAGTGCACTTTAAAAATAAATGGTAAGTTTGCTAGTTACAACATCAATATACATATTTACCTATCTGACTGAAACCATACACTAAAATAGTATTTTCAATCCACGACGGCATGCCTCTCAACACGTCAATTGCTGGTCGGTTGCATGATGAACACCGTTGTTGCGTCAATCTATGTCGACCATAAAATCCCTTTACAACTTGTGTACGACCTTAACTTCCTACAGAGTGGAAAAGTGGTAAAGGAGTATGGTCGACTATACGTATTATCAAGTAGTGGGCGGTTGTGGATGGAAGCACTATATTGCCGGTCAGTCATGATCATTAATTCAGATAGCCCAATACAAAGTCACCATTGGATGTACAAAGCGATCTAAATCACTTATCGCAATCGTTAAGGATGTTGCAGTAGAGTAATGGCATACCTTCGATTGGCACAAAACTCATTTCGCATAATTTATTTGGCGTAATGGCCAGGTAGATAAAGATTATGTTGCATAATTTTGTTTTAACAACAATAGACTATCGATTTTTTACAGAATATTAAATTAGCATAGAGTGTCCAAAATTATAATTGAAGTGTCCTTTGTTATTTTAAAAAGAATGATTATCATACTTATGTTAGTTAAATAAAACAACCGGACAAGAGCTTGTCGGACCATGCTCAGTGTAGGGTTCCCAAGCCGTTACTACCAGCACAAAAAACTATTTCAAAAAACAATATGTACTCGTATAAACCAATTTTCTACTTCTAGTTATTTCGTGCTTTCTTCGATAATTTTTAGTAGGTATAAACACTTTAGCTGCCTGTATCTCAGGAACCAATCCAGTCTAGTTAGTCGTGATACGTTTTCTTTTAAGTTCGTTTAATTTGCTTTCATTTAAGGATTATTTTTACACTTTTATCACTTGGTTTTAGCCATGGGGAGACGCAAATCTACCGAAAATCACACTTTCCTAATTCAATATTTCCTGAATGGTCAAAAATGATAATAACATTGACATACTCGTAATTATACAGCTTTGTTATACCAAGAGGCTCTAAGTTAGACCGCGGACAAACGGACTGGACTTGTTTGACTTTGGAACCCGTCTACGTGTACTGGTTTATCACATTTCATAAAGGAAGTATTTAGTGAAACCGCCATTTTTTAGCATTAACTAATTATGAATCGTTAATAAAGGATCTTAATGACGCCGCAAAGTTGATGAATAAAAAACTCTGAAGGGCGTCCGCTGGCTGAATTTAAAATGAACACAAGTAGTCGAATTAAATGTTTTCTTATGATTCGTTGAAAAGTAATTCCTGATAAGTTTTTCGAAGTTCAAGTTAATCTTTGTACATAATTGAATTTGAGTTTTAACTTTCCGACGGTTAAAAAAATGACCATTGATTGCTTGGATAAAACATTTTTTTTTATGATACTTGTTGAATATGTACTAAAACCTTACAAAAAAGTATTTTCAATCGAGATAACTAGGTTTAATAGTTGCGATAAATTTGCGCGTAATCGCAAAGAGTGAGCACCATCATACTTAAGTTATCTAATAAATCATAACAACATATTATAATTATGTGTACCTACTGTTTTTGTCTTAATGTATAAGCGTGCACTAACTTTTAATGAACCTTTTTTTTATTCGGGGGTTCAAAATACCATGCACTGCAAACATAAACATTGCATTGCTTTGTAAACAACGTATCAGCGGAAAGATGTTCTCTTCTGGAAATAATAATCCCCTCAAGCGACAATATGGTTCCGAAATAAAATAACTTAAAAAACCATGATCAAAGCGCATCATCGTCCCATCGCACAATAGAATTTTAACAAACCAAACCCAAGGGGCTTATAAAATACCCTAAAAATAAATCAACAAAGATTCTTAAACGTAACAATCCCCCGTTGCTTTGAGATCCTTATTAAATTTCTCAGTTCGCATAAACTTGGCCACTGCTCGTCTCATTTCTTTTGCCTCCAGGGAGTTATTCTTTTTCGCAGCGAAAGCGTATTTGTACAGTCGAACCAGGATAATTTGACCCCTACGACCCGTAGAAGTATTGCGAAGGGTAAACCAGATATGTATCTACGACTCTGGTTTGCCCTAGGCGAGGCTGTATCAACAGACACGGATTACAGGGCGATTCGGTCGTGTCAATCTAGTTAGACAACTAACATGAGAGTGACTCAAGCGAGGTTTCTAAAAGCCGTATTAATTAACACGTCTTGACATTCCACACTGAGATTCCTGTCTCAAGAACTCAGGCATCTTTAGTTCGGGATTTTCATTTCCAATAGTTTCATGTCCGAATTTATAAAAGCATTTTTATGAAATATTTTACCTTTTCAGAATTGTTTTAAACCAAACTTATCCTTACCTAAACTAAAGGTTCTAATGGTTTTAGTAAAAAAATCCAACTTGTGACAATTCGGACAAATAAAACAGGTTGGAAGCAAAACTTTGGACTGCACGTCAAAATATACATAATGTCAATAACTTGTCGTTTCTTCAAGATCAATTTAAGGCCCTAAGACCAACTTTTTTTTAAACTACTGACAATAGGCTACTTACGACTAAAAGTAAGAGGTAGGCAAGACTAAGTGCCTAACTATGCCTTACTGTCTACTGCGCAAATAAGGCAGGCATTTTGTGTTATAAACACGGGTATTTGTTCCCGAGTTTTAAATGTTTCTAATATAAAGAATTTTTTTTTATATTTAAGGTTTTTTTTCATTGTTTATAAGTACAGATGTAGTGTATTATACGACATCGTATTAATTAGAAAAGTTTGTAGTCGTAATTGCTTTCCAAATTAAGATATCGATGGGTACTAAAACCGAACTAAGGAAGATAAACACAACAAGTTTATTCACCACCTATGTTCAAGCCTAGAACTTTGGGAAAGGGTCCTTTGTAAAAAAAACTTAATTTTTCACCAACGAATAAAAATAAAAAGCAAGTTGTTACAGAGAAACACTTGAAAATAGTTCAAGCTACGTTAAAGAATACCCCGCAGGATTTCTTCTATCGTAACACTTAATTCAATTTGTGTAAGACGTTTTATGGGGGCCATGGCCTTGGGAGAGCCTATCTTCACTCTAATTGAGAATAATTAGAAGTACTTGATACTGGCCAATGAATGCGTCGTAAACCTGTACTTGTTTACTCTTAGCTCCGGCGATCCCTTCATTAGGGTCCCCTAAGGTTCTTTAGTACGGCCTATATTCATTAGGTTGCCAAGGTACGTTAGGTACAAGTAAGTTCGTTGCTATTACGGTGGGAATGTGATAAAGTTCACAGGTTTAGTTTAATCTGGGTCTAAACGGGGTTTAATTGATATGAGTGTGTTCCGGTGATTGCTTTAATTGGATTTTTTTTTTGTGAAAGGGCTGCCAATATTATCCAAGATTTATACTAATAAATTGGTACAGGCAGGCCTATTTACGAACGAAAGTTAAGTGCTTAGTGCTCCAATAAAATTATAATATTACACGACCACAAAATCATAACTATTTCAATCTTTGTGTAATATTATGTACCACTAGAGGACGCCCGCGACTTCGTACGCGTAGAATTAGTTTCCCGCTACTCCCCCCATTTCTTCCCGTTGGGGGTCGATTTTCGGAAAACCCTTTCTTAGTGCTCACTTACATCATGAAAGGAACCCCTGTACCAAATTTCAAGTTTCTAGGTACAGTAGTTTCGGCTGTGCGTTGATATGTCAGTCAGTCAGTTTAGCCTTTTATATATATAGATTATTATTTCCAGTGAGATATCCTTAAGTTGTAATATTCTTGTAACCTCCGAACTAATTTGACGTAATCTCTCGATATCTAATATGAAATGTGAAATGGTTTTCGGTGTGACAATGATATTAAAATGGCGACTATTTCTCGTAGATTAGGTTACTGCTGGCCTTTTTTATTTATTTTAAGCATCTATATCTTTTTAGAAATCTAGGCTTCGTTATGATTATTAAACATATCATTTTTTTATGATGACTGTTAATCATTTTAATCTGCTATGAAATAAATCATCAATCAATAATAAATTGAAAAGATATAGCAACTGATTGAGTGATGTTATTTATATTCATTGAAGACACCCTCCATGCCATGAGTGTGAAGATATATTGCTTATTTATTCAAATGGACACAAGGATATATTCCTGGTGGGCGAATGAAAAAAAGGTATTTTTAGCAATAATCTGAACTATTATTAAATAAGGTTATTCAAATATCAAGATTGGATAGGTACACATTATTTTATCAAAACATCTTTCAACATAACGCAGAGAATTTTCATTTCATTAAAAGGCATTTCTCGCCGCATGAGTTAATTTTTTGTCAGTCACAAGTTTAACCTAACCTAACCTACATCTTAATAAAAAAGAGATAAAATACATTTATTCAATAAGTAGGCCGCACGGGCACTTTTCCACATCAAGAATCTACTAGCGCTTCGCAAGAGGAGAACACTGCTGAGAAGAAACGCCACAAGAAACTCAGCAGTCAGCCTTTTTTTAAACATATTTCTTATCACAATGGTCCACCTTTGTCTAGCATTATATAAAGCGATAAATATTACATTAAATATAATATTAAATAACATGCGTTCAGCAGGAAAACATGGCAAAAATCTGAAATCTGAAATCTGAATCTGAATCTGAGATGAAATGAAATTCGATGATAATCCATGAATTCAAATTCGTTAAAATTATGGGTTACCATCAAGATTGTTAAGGTACTTTCTAATTAGGTTACTATTACTACTTAATTCAAACTCCCATAGTGTGAATTAATTCACAGGCTTAGTTAAATCACTTCATACACATCCGTTGTAGTGGCTATTAAGTGTAGTTTTAGACGCAAGGGCACAAACATGTCACGTGCTGAACCATATCATTAAGGCCACATTACCATACAATTTAAGCGGTTATTAAGCCCGATTGTATTCACTGCATATCAGTTACTAGGCGTTTATTTTAGGCTAAGCAAAGGGTTTAAATTAGCATATTTGCTACATTACGCTTTTATGGTACACATTTTCATGAGTAATATAGTTATAATTATCTCTCCAAGGCTGACCACGGTCCAAGAGTGAGCTCAAATTCAGCTAAGCTGTTCTCATGCCCTTTTCTTTAGGGTAAGTACACTACGTAATTCCGAAGAGTCTTAATTCCGAAATAATAAAAATCCCGATTTTTCATAATTCCGAATACAATGTTTTGATAGAAGACTTTGTTTTTGATATCACTTATAAATCAAACCTAACCTAAACTAAGTATAGCAATTTAATTATGCCTTTAATCTAAAATAACTCCAGCATAACATATCATTTGGAAAAATTTAAATTCGGACAATTGAAAGTTCGGAAATTTAATATCCTCCCTTTTTTTTAGTATAGTAGAGGAAAACGTCTTAAAAATAATGAAATGAAAATAATTTGATTTGATTTGATGTAATAATATTTTTATGCCACGGTTACATAAATCTAATGAGATGAGAGTGTCAAAATTTGGAACCGAGGTGTGACCGAGTGCTTTTTAATATGTTTTGTCTTGTAATGTATGGCCTAATAAAAATAAAGAAATTCTTACCAAACGAAGCAAATATACTAAACAATGCGGTAAAATTATTCACTTCGTTAACAGCGACTCCTCGCACATTAATAAAACGACTTAATTTGGCACATTTACCACTTAAGCAACTTTTGATAAACAACCAACCGTAACAAGGCAACAATTAATTACTTTACGCTTGTAAATTAACAATGGTTGCTTCTAATTAACTAAGTAACTCCGAGTTACAAGAAGTAATCAACACTCTTTGCCCTCCCAGAGGAGATTTTGGGGAAATTCAATTTGGAACGCTACACGTGGGCCAAATATGTAGTATGCCACTCTTAGGTTGAATTCCTTCTGCAAGTCCTCAAACAATCAGGTCGATACGACGCTCCTATTTCGTAGCGTACGCTTAAGTAATGTTTTGATTTTACAAAAAACTGTGCTTAAATTGCAAGACTTAGTGAATAGTAGTACTTAGTGAGTAGTGAGTGACGTCACGACGGTTGCGTTTTGGATGCGTTCTAAACATTGACTACTATTCAATTAATATTCAATTATATTCTATATTATTTTTCTTTTATAGGTACAAAAACATTATGTAGATCAGAAACAATCATTACAAAAATGACGTAGAAAAAACAAAAAAAAAACAACACAATTTCATTATGCGTGCGCGAAACAGTATTTTAAATACCAAACATGATTATTATTATTTCCAAATACTATTATTAATTATGAACGCGGTGTTAGGATCTTTTTTAAGGTAAGTCCGGATAGCTGCTATCATTTTACGCTTTAACCTGCCGCTAAGTAGCAGTGTTCGTACTGCTGTGTTCCGTCTTAGGGTTAAGAATACCAGTAAAATGAGTAGAATAGAGAAACATTTAGTCCTCAAGCTTGTCAACGCATTTACAGTGTTGCGATTCTATTCTTGGGATTAAATAAACATTGAGGTAACAAATGTGCATGTTTACCTTTAAATTTAGTTTTAAAAATAGCAATCAATGATTTACGAAATAAAATAGAACGCCTGCTAGTCGTTTTTTTCGAAAAAAAAACCAACCCTATTCCTTGGTGGTACCTAGTTTAGTAAAGTTACTGAACTGACATTAAGATGAGTAGCTGTTTCTTTCTCACACCTTTTTACCTTCTCAATAGCATGCAATTTCATTTCAGACTGTTACCATCAATAATAGCATTCCTAATTGCACAAAAAAACGTTATTACATTTGCTAGTAATAAATAACGTTATTATTACCCACGCAAGTCATTTCAACATTCATTACATCACAATAATATCCAAGTTTTTATAAATACGTTTGTAGCCCGCAATGCAAATCTCTTCAAGTGACTGTCACTCCGTCTTTGAGGCATTATAATACTCGACAAGAATACTAATAGCGCAAAAACTTCGTTCTGTAAAAAGCGCTTTGTTGGCTTCATTGTAATTATGAATTGTGACACAGAGTGACAATTGGGACTATCAAATTATCTTTGTGACTAAGAATAGGGTTAATGGTCTTATAACTTTGTGGTTAGAGTATTATTTTACGTATTATAAAAGGTTACCAATGTTTAGTTGATTATTCTTTCGAACTCTTTCATTGGAAATTGAATAGAATTTTTATAAATCGTTTTGTTTTTCAGGATTGTTATAAAACATACCTAACATAACCTTATGTCCTGCCTACAGATAAATTTCTTTAAAATTATTAAAAGTTAATGCATTTCTATCCTTCTATTTTTTGGATAGCATATAAACAAACAAAATTTCGGGCTTGCTATAGGCTTGATCCAGGTAGGTAAGGACTTTTGAGATGCGCAAATAATAATTAAAAAAAAAAACAAAAATAAACTAGACACGCAGGAAAACAACAGGAGGAAAGGTGTTTAACAATATAATTTGCAAGAGTGTGGCTTTTGCCATAAAAACCATAATTTCAGAAATGATATTTAACGCTAATTTACAGGGCAAGTTAACCAAGAGCATTACGAAAATTACAGGATCCCGGAAATACTGTTTTGCCCCGCATTTCACACTGAAGTAATCCCCCGGGTAACAACTTCGCGAGCAACTCGTTTAAACACAGACGTTTAGCCGTAAATACTAGATATTATTTGTATATACTTTATCTTTAAAAAAGTTCGTTTTATGCCAAATTTCCTTGTGTATCGATCCTCTTGGATCGACATAAGACAATTATTTTTCCGGAATTATCAGATATTATTTGAGATTGAGTTACACATTTTCAAAACATCTATAGATATATTATATTATTATGTGCAACTACTAAACTGTAACATTTATTGCAAGATCGCGTAAGTAAAAGAAAAGTTTTATTTCAAAAGAATCGTCAAAATTTCCAATGAAGCGAAAACTAAATATTTTTCACTTCAGTTAATACTATTTTAATCTTCTTTTCAATAAAAAAGCTTACTGAAAAAGTTTCCACAAATTTAAAAGATAAAACTTTAATATTAAGATGTAAATGCTTAAGATAAGCACACACTCGTGTTGCCTTACATAAAATATATTCAGTGCTTCGTCTCTATAAAGATAACACATGAAACTACATTGTAAGCATATTCCTTACACCGCAATAAACATGGCTTAAAACAAACTAAATCACGTAAATTCCAGTCGCTCCCGGGTGTTCTAGCTCTATTTACACCCTTATAAACTAAACTACTTATCTCTCTCGCACATTTTACATAAAATTGCACTTAGCAACGTTTATTACTCAAGATAATTGGGTACCGTGGAATATATGGCTTAAGGAGTTCTGTTTACAAAACAAGAAGAGCAAATCGTGAATATCTTTGGCCTTATGTTGTACATAATGTATGGGTTAGTGTGTAATGAAATATGCGAGAATCGCATGTGACGTGTCTATGTCCATTTTCTTCAGAATTATCGTTGTGTTGGCTTTTTGAACAATTTTGATTTTCGATGTTCACAAATAAATATATCGAGATTAAGACGATAAATAAACATAAGTCATTATCTCGATTGGTTAATTTTTTAATTTTAAAAATATTTATTTTCAATTTACTGTTACATAACCAACCTATTAAAATCTAGAAAAATGCTATTTTATAAATCGAAATCTGGTATGTCGATTATAACGCGCACTTTTAATATGGTTTATGTAGCACGCCCCAGATTTTTTTAAACTGCAACATTGACATTTTAATCATGGCTTTTGCTACCACGTACGGCTTCACGCTTATCCTTACAAGTGTAAAAGTCAATTCAAGAATTTTGACCTACCAAATTAAATATCAATTAACAGTGTACCTACACATTTCTGGTTTCAAACAACACATCCTATTTACGGCTTGTGACGGCGCATTGTATAATATAATTATACTGCTGCTTAATCAGGATACATCTTTGAGATCTTGATGACTTTACATTATGATGTATCTAAACGTATACGTACCTACGTATTTTCCAATATTGAGTTGTAATCTAATAGTGATTTTCTCTACATTTTAACTAACCTGAAAACATTACTTGACAGTTTAATGAAACATGTCTCGACCCTTGTTAAGCACATTGTATTTCTCACAACAACCAATTGTTAAACGTTACCTCTATTATATATTACCCAAAGGTATCCCGTACTAATGGGGCTCAATAGGCCCGAAATTAGAACCGTTCGTGCGTGGAACCCTCTATGAAACCCATGATTGTTATTCTACTGAGGAATCTCGGGAATTGCCGAATGCTTCCGAATTCTTCCGAGCATTAACGAATACTTCCGGAATAGTGATCCTGTGAATGAGTCTATTATGGTGGTGGCGTATTGTTTGTTTAAATTATAGAGCGTGTTTGTGAAGGTAGATTTATGTTTATATCTGGTTTAGAGCGAGATTATTTCTGGGTCCTAGTGAAAAAGGGTATAAGTCTTCTGAAGATCAAGTGAAAAAGGGTTTAAGTCTAGTGTACTCCGTTCATGTATATACCCTTTTTATTACGAGTTAAGTCAACTTGTTCCCTTTTTCACTATAGGACTCCAGATTTGTGTTTAAACAAAAGCTGTTTATGGAGAAGATTAATAGGGAATATTTATGTCTTTTTTCTGCTTCCATAATAGCTGATTCATGTAACAAACAGTTGAGTTTTTTTTTGAATAGGTATAAAAATAACCAAGATATGGGCCAACAAAGATTTGTTCCTATCATTTTCCAGCCAAACAGAATTCAACATGTTTATATGGCCGATTACGGCCGATCTGTAACATGACGTCACAGTAAAGTTTATATCGGATCTCTCCGTCGCTAATCACTGTCTAATAAGCAGTTTTAAATGCTTGTATCATCCATATTATTTTGGCCATTTCTTTTTTACTTTTTGTACTTAATCTCTTTTTCCGCTGGGAATTGGCGGGATGACCTAGAGTTGTTGGCGAGGGATTGGCAAGAGTGCGCTCTGGATAGGGGCGAGTGGCGAAAAAGAGGCCTTTGCCCAGCAGTGGGACGCAAAAACATGCCAGCAAAAAAAACTCTTTTGTGGTATTTTCATGTTTTGTTGAGAAATACGACTTAAAATATCCATGCATATTCTCTATTCAGCTATATGCACAGTCAAAGACTGAAAGTGACCCACCTTAGGTTCAAAGTCAATCTGACATTCTACAGCAATAAAGTTGATTTTCCTATCAGTTACAATGACTGGGTGGGTATCTGTAATGAGACTAAAAACATTGTCGATTTCAAGCACATTTTTTTTTAAATGGTTCCTTCTTTCGGGACCGTACAATGCGATAGGTCTCAAAAAAGTAGGGTTCGTCCAGATCGCTTCCACCATCTTGTCCTTTAGCCTAACACCTAACAGCATTGTTCGCATTGCTGTGTTCTGGGGATAAGACAACCGGTGAATTACTGGCATAGAGGCATTCCATCTTTGTCCTCAGGGTTGGCATCGCATTCTGAGTCTTATGGCTGTATTAATAAACTGATCTTAATTGTAATGCTCGTCTCATGATGCGTGAAATATGACAGTTCGCTATGGTTTGACGTTTTCTTTTATCTATCTTGTGACATGTATCTCAGCAAGATGACGATTTACAGCCCTTATGGCCGTATTAATAAACTCGTCTTGACTAGCATTGTACCGAAAAGTAACTTCTCAAATTGTGAAAGTTTCTTATGAGAAATTCTCGAAAATTTCTAAGAATATTCTTATATTTTGTATGGAAAGAGAACATTCTCAATGCTCTCAAATGTTTCCGATAATATTCTCAGTAATTTCTTGAGAAGATTTCTTAACTTCTGAGAATGTTCTGCAACTTGTACATGGCTAGTCTTGACTGAGATACCCATCTCGAGAGACGTCAAAGTAAATGTCAACCTATAGTAAGCTGTAATTTTTGACGTGTCTTGTGACTGACATCTCAACTAAGATGAGTTTATTAATACGGCCCTTAGGATTGCAGTCTTGAGATTGTAGTCTTGAGAATATACATGTCTATGAGTATCAGGTCCCACTTGAAACTTGATAGTAGTATCAAACAACTTTACCCGAATCTGAAAGATTTAAAAAAGATGTACAAATGCGAACTTATTTCTTAAAGGTATCTCTTCTAAACTCTTAGGAGATAAAGAGAATGGAATATTACAAGGTAGTAAAACTTACTACACTGTAAGAGCATCGGTTGCTACAGAGCACTTAAGTTTGCGATCTCAAGTTGACACCTCAAACCGCTAGGCTACCGAATGCTCAATCTAATCCAGAACGTGGCATATTAATGTGTCCTGAATTCATTAAAATCACTTAAGCCGTTATTGCATAGTAAAATCATCAACATACAGATATCATGTAAGAAGAATACCAAAAATACAAAAATACTTAGGGTCACAAAAAAGATAAATGCCATTCACTTCATTAGGTTAAATTTTAATAGTTTCATGCTAGTAGTTTGCTCTAAACAAAGACCTCAAGATTTTCCCATTTCACAACCTGACCAACCCTGCTCAAGTTCTTAAAAAAAAAAATGTGCCACGACTTTTTCAAAATCGGCTTTTAGCGATAGTACTCAAATTACTGTAAGGTCTTATAAACATAAAAACATAACAAATGCCGGGTTAGTTGACTCCTAAACCTCACTTCGCTTGAATTTTCGTCGTATATTTTATTAGTAAGAAAATCCAGAGATATAAAATACCTTACACAAAATCTGTGTTCATAATGTAGCGTTTTTTACCAAACCTCGCTACCGCCTTAATACACTACTTTTTAAAGCATTTTTTCCAGGAACGTCGGAAATAGCGACCATATTTTCTTGTAACTCCCCAGTCTAAGCTTCCTTGCCTTATAATAAACTGCTTCTCATATCTCGTTGTTAAACAAAAACAAACACACAACTGTGTGTAAAACAGTAGGGTTACTCGCTAATGCAATAATGGCGAATTCGTTGCCGAAGTCTAAAATGTACCCGTCTTGATTGACAATCGGAAACACGATAGGTTCAAGGCTAGACAAGTTGCTTAAAGTTAACGTAAACGATTTTCGAAGGCGCTCGACGCGACCGTCTGACAGCTTACGTCGATTCTATACATTTTTGATAACGATAACGAACGACGAATGCAACTTGCTTTCGAATAGTAAATGCGATTTAAAACGTGACGTATGATTAACCCGTCGAGCGATGTGTCAAAGTTGCTGTAGGTACATCAAAATTAAACTTTATGACAAATTAATAAGTCACGTAATGTCAAAAAATCTACGCACACATGTTGTGCATAGGACACCTGAGGGGTCAAGTTTATGCCCGAGCTACGAGAAAACTGGTTATTTCTGGTGTTAACATAATATCATTATCATCATCATAATAATCACATAATTATATTTAGTCGTATTTATTTTCCCTCTATTTTTGTTAAGAATAATTAATTTGTTCGAAATCCCGTTCATAAACTGGTAAATTTTCCGGGAACGTTCAAACAAACGGTGCATAACCTATAGGTTCCATAGTTAAACTTTAAAAATGCCTGAAAAGCTAACGGATATTAGAAAAAAATCATTTTTAACGTTAACAAAACGTGTCTATTATTTAGTTCACTCGCGGTAGAAGGGAAACCGTTTCAAGGGCATTGCTGTTAAGGTGGTTACTTGCGATGAATGAAATTCATTGAGAACGATGCTTTTTAATTCTTTTGGACTCACCGTCATTGTTAAAGTATAACATCAACACAGGCCAAATCCTTTACAAAATAACCTTACGTAGCAAAAGGCGACATGTATAAGAATTTTCATCAGCCATCTCATTTCGTCTAAATGCATGCAACTTTATAAAATGTGGCGTGGAATAAGTGGATATCCCGCGGAGATTCCTCAGTGAAATGATATGGGTTGAGGGTAAACCACTGAAACGCTTTGCGGTAACTGGTTATGATTGTAATCCCCATTTTATATAAGCGTACACATTTTAAAAATCTTTTGGGTTTTATAAATTGGGATAACCCTAAAATTTAGTTTTTCCGGATCCACATTAAACGCACAATAAACCTATTTTAGTTAGGGTATTCTTTGGCAGTTTCTGTTAAATTCACATGTCACATTGAATGATAAGGACAAAGCATACTTGAAGCACACTTTAGCTAGTGTGAGTTTATTTATAAGAGGGTCAGTCTTCCATCCAAAAATGTGTCAGGAATGACGAAAACTCCTATTTTTTGTATTAATTATTATAAGGGACTAAAGCCTGTGTAGTGCTATTAGGCGATGGGTTTGCAACCTGTCACTAATACACTGCATAACATCTTAGTCTGGTTGTGCAAAATGTGGTCACAGAATTATCAACAAGTTTTTGGAGTTGTTGGTGAGTCTGTGGCTCTGCCTACCCCACTCTGGGAATGAAGGCGTGAGTTTATGATCGATTGATTGAATTATTATTAGGATATTATCAGCTGAAACTATAAACACCTCACATCTTTAATCTGAAGAAGAAACAGACAAGAATTTATATAACACAATAATATTATTATTACAATTGTGCTGCTAACATTTCTTTTTCAAGGGTCAGTTTCACCCTTTTTGGGATTTTTATACGTCAAACATGACGACTCACCTTTATAAATTCAATATACCTCGTAGTACCTTCATTTGTGACCGGTATCCTTACCATGAGTTACAATTACCGTGCTCGCTAGCGAGTCGAATGCTCTGTCCCTCGCAGACCTCGCAGTATTCTTATAGAGTGCGAGGGACAGAGCATTCGACTCGCTAGCGAGTACGGTAATTGTAACTCATGGTAAGGGTATTGAACGTGATGAGACTGGAGTGAGGACGCACGTAAACCCAGGGTCTAAAGGCGGCAATTGATGGGGGACGCCGTGTCGCGTACAGCAAAAGTAAAGTAGTTGGTAAAAAACCGGCGAAGTGCGAGTTGGACTTGTGCACCAAGGTTCTGTACCACCAAACAGTAGGTATTGTTATAATCCAATTTGAATTCAATTTCGAATCGAATCAGCGCGAACCCTCACACTTGACTAGGTATGTTTTTTTTTCAGGGTTTGTACTGTACTCATACAAAATTTGACGACGAACGATAAAACAAAAATAAAAATACATTTTAAAAAAGTTTTTGGATGTCTTGCTTTCTGTTTTTGAATTAAATAAAAGAATGTTGTTGTACGCATATTAATGGTTTCTCTGATTTTTTGCGTTTTTAAATATTTATTATTATTAGATGTAAAGTAATTTTAGCTTTGTTTAATCGGATATTAAAACATTTTATTTATTCGGTGTGCGGTTTTTTTGTCGAAATACACTCGCTGTTTATTGTTTCTTTATGATACTGACTCGACCGCATATCAAATACCGCCCTTGTGAGCCATGCGTGTGTTGAGTACTGATTTCAGAAGTATCTTATATGTTTTTGAGATAAATAGTACTGAAAATCTGAAATTCCTTCAAATGAAAGCACATAATAACAAACTAAAAAGGAAAACTATCGCAACAAAATAGATTTTATTAGTTCCTGAGTTACGGTCGACTAAAGTGTTTATACCTACTAGAAATCATCTAAGACAGCACCAAATAAATTTAGATATAAAATAAGGTCATGCATTTCGTTTCTTGCGAAAGTTTTTTTGCGTTTGTAATAACGGCTTCTGAACCCTACACTGAGCATGGTCCGACATGCCCGTTTTTGTTTTTATTTTTTAATTAAGTGCTACAACAGCTTTTTTTATCTGTGTGTGTTATGCACAATCTTACCATAATTACTACAAAATATCCAGCTACATATTTAACGAACTTAGTGCTTCCATTTCTAGTACAAAATAGATTTAAACGTTATTTACCAGTAACAATAGGTTTAGTAACTGATTCAGTTCGGTACAGATGCGGCGCTCGTAGCGAGTTAGTTAAGGGGCCGAATCAGTGATTACTGCGTCCGTACTTCATTTGATCGTGCCGATTCATTTATCGCAGTATTTCTCACGATATAAACCCCGATAAAACAAAAAGTAGTTATTTACCTATAGGGTAAATAAGTAAAAGGTCTGTAAGACTTAGTTATGTACGTTTGGTAACACTTATTCTATTGTACAGAGGCTTGTTTAACTTATAAAATATTGACAAGGTTTTTTTATTGAAGTAACTAAGTTTACGGCGGTTTTAAAGTCAGATGGGGTAAATGCGTGTACGGGGTGAGTGCTTCAAATAAAGACAATCTCCTAAAAATTTATGGTTTGTGACACACCATTGATTTAGCTGCTAAACGATCAGTTACCTTTTATTTGCGTGTATTTGCACAATTGCTCCGTAATAGGTAATATTTAAACCAGTAATATAACACATAAAATAAATGTTTTATAAAACAAAAAACTTATTTCAAAAACGCAAAAAATAACTTCTTTTATAATGATAGGTAATAGGTTAGTCCAAATGAAGTCGGCTTTTGGTTGAAAATATTGTGAGTCGCCATGTTCCTGTGGCCATCTGTGGTCATCATCACCAGTTCCACTTCACCAAAAAGACTTTTTCTGATTGCAAATGCTGGATTTGTTACTAAAAATACTAAAATCACTTATGTTTACCAACAATATTTGACGAGTTCCCTCAATTCCTCAAAGATCACCAGAGGTCGGAATAGGTAGTGCTTATTAACCTAGACTTGATGCATCTTCATTCAATAACATACTCCCATCTCACTCACGCATAGATGAACAGTATGCGTTAAGTTTAGGTTGATAAGCACTACCTATTCCGACCTCTGCTGATCACCTCTTCAGATTCAGATTTGGTGACAATGGGACTACTTCGGAAGTATACTCTATCAAACCAAAAAAATATATTTGAAATCGGTCCACAATTTGACATACCATACCGGTGAACATACCATTTTTTTTTTACATACATTGGAACGTATAACCTTCTCCTTTTTTGATGTCAGTTAATAAAGTACATCCCATTTTAGTCCAAAATAGACTCAGTGCGATACAGATGCGGCGCTCGTAGCGAGTTAGTTAAGGCGCCGAGTCAGTGATTACTGCGTCCGTACTTCATTTGATCGTGCCGATTCAATTCGCGCAGTATTTCTCACGGTATAAATCCCTACCGGGAATTGTAACGAAATATTGGACGTTATCAATAGAGTTAAAAGAATGCTGATAATTTATTTGTTGGTAAGAATTGTGTGAGGGTTTATTTTATCTTTGTCTTTGCCCGCGATTTCTTCTACATAGAGCTCACACAACTAGGTATCCATCATCCTTTGGAATCTTCGGGCTTCCCTTGTCTTGACAATAAAATATTGCATTAACTTATAGCATTAGTTGGGATTATATGAGGTTTTTTTTTTATTTAACAGAATCTAAGATCACATTTTTGAATGGCGTTTGATGGAAGTTATAATGGTGTGGGTTCACTCGCTTTACTAACCACCACAACACCCAAGCCTCAAACAAGTCGGTTAAATAATTATAAGCGGCCTTTACACGTAAAGTTCGGACCGCAAGAAACGCCACGCGCCGTTCCAATCTTCGTTCCGAACCGTAGTTTCTTACTATTTTACTATTACATTTGCATTTACACGTACGGTTCGTGGCGTTTCCCGCAGTCCGAACTTTACGTGTGCAGGCCGCTATTATCCTATGAGAACTTCGTATGAATTATTAGACTCCAAGACTACATCAAAATCATAATTTGGTAGTTTCGCCTTTCCTTATGCATTTTCCTTAATTAATTATTGTAAGGTTTACTAAAAAAAAATCCTTAAAGTGATAAGCCTGCCATTGTTATTCTTAATTTATTCATGAGTTTATATCCTTCCCTTAATCTGTTAATTTGTGCAATACAGAATTGAATACATACCTACATATGATTGGTATACAACTAAATCATCTCTCCGAACCAGTAATCATCACACAGAACGGGTTAAACCCACAGTAATAATTACCTGTCTTCATGCTTATCAAAGCAAGTCTTCAATCATTGGCCATAAAGCTCGACATTTGGGGGTTCGGCAGGGAAATACCGAGCGTAAATTTAATTATCCCTGTCTAATGATGGTGACTTCGCACTTTTGCAACTCAAAACGTCATAAGTCCAACAGATTAACCAAGTAAAATAATAAGGTTTGTTGTAACGACATAAAGATCCAAAAAAAAACACACTTACGGATAGGTATATGTGGCGTTGTCTATGAAAAGGGACCGACCTTCTTCCTCCTTCACGCCGCAACGGCTTTACGGTTTTCGATGAAATTTGGAATTAAGATAGCTTATACCCTGGATTAACAATTGGGCTACTTTTAATTCCGGAAAATTTCAAAGTTTCGAAGGAATAACGATAATCAAAAGTATCAGTCTATGATTCTATGATTCTATCAAAATCTATGCGGACGAAGTCGCGGGTACAAGCATACAGCCGGCAATAAAGGTTTTCATTAAAAATTAAAATTTGGAATAAACTTAGCGATAATTTTAAATAAATAACTTATTTCGTGTCTATTAGCTTAACCCAGACGTATCATGATGCGTTTGAAAGGAAAAATCATGACATAAAATTAGCTCAGACTGAAAAAAACGTCTCTGCAAAAACGAATTTAATTATGAATCAAAGCCTCTATTTACAAGCTATTGTTAATATTTAACAGTAACATTTTAATGACTTTCGTTGCTTTAGTTTTTGATTATGCCTTTCATATTGTTTTTTTAACCTTTTAACTCATCACACTCGGAGCTGGCTGAAAATCAGCGCTGCAGGTGTTTAACACCTCAGCATTATGCTGAGCCAGTGTCCGATTCACTGCCGCGAAGACACACCCGCTACTTGTTTATTGCTGTTTTCTGTTTTCACTATTTTTCTGTGTGTCTTGTGTGTGTAGTGAATAAATGTATTTTTCTTTTTCTTTTTCATCAAGCAATAGACATTGTTTTTTTCAGCTTTCGAACAATAACTCTTCAGAGCGACTGAATCTTTAAAAAAAACAACCTAGCGACGTTTCCTCTCGCGATATTGCCTTTCTTTATGTACTTTCTCATTCTAAGCAGACAATCTTAAGCTGGGCATTCACTACCGCTCCAACAAGCCTAATAGACCACCGCCGCGCCAAAATCAATCCGTGAATATCAAAACTGTAGCGTTTAAAAGTACTTTTAACTTTAGAACTCGCCACGTGACCACGCCGAGCCAAATGGCGTCGTCGTGAATGCGTTCTCTGGATGCCACTAAAACTAATAAGTCGAAACAACACACACGACCACCTAGAACGTAAAGAAGCGGAAACTAAATGGCGTGGTGCACCCGTGATTGTGGTCAATATATTACGTCCATCCAGTTGTATACACTCCATCTGTCGCCGAGACAAACGGCGCGTCCGTGAATGCCCAGCTTTATGGTCTTAGACTTAACGCTCAGAAAGAGCACTTAAGGCAAGAGAGACGACATAGTAGGTAGGTATAAATAAATCACCTGAGGTACGCGGTGTTTGGGTTAAGTAGCAGGCACCTGTCACTGTGTTTTGTCACCTGTTAAGGCACGACGAGTACGTTAAGATAATAATTAAAGGTAAAATAGAAGAAAAAAGGAAAACAGGGAGACCAAGAAGAATATACCTAGACCAGTTAAAAGAAAAAGTAGGTTCATCATCATTTGGTTAAAGGTCATGCGCGTTAAATCAACACAACACACATACTACCTTAGTTTTTTTTCTGTTTCACCTACTGGTTAACTGGTTGAGAATTCCATTGGGTATTAAGTGTGCCATTTGTACTATAATTAATTGAGTCGCTTAGTTTGTGCAAATAAGTTTTAATAAATACTAACCCTATTATTCATAAACGTACAATAAACCTATTTTTAAGTATGCTGTGTCAAATTCAAATGTTACAATTTTATTGAAGGAAGAACAAAGCATACTTTAAGCATATTACTTTAGCTTTTTGCATTTATAATACTTCTTCCACGTAGATTTCGATCATCGTTATTCCCTCGGGAACTTTAAAATTTTCAATAATACAAAGCAGCTGGTATGAGCTATCTCCATTTTAAATTTCATCCAAATCCGTCCAGCCGTTGCAGCTCGAAGGAGTAACAAACAAACAGACAAATTTTCCGGCATTTATAATTTGATTAGGATTAGTATGGTTTATATTATTATGTGTGTTTAGTAGCAGTGAGATGTGTGTGTTTAGATGTGTATGTGTGTGTCTATCTGTGGCATCACAGCTCTCAAACGGAGTTCTTAACTATATTCAATAAAAATCAAATGGGCCATGTAAGAAATTCGTATCAGCTGTGGAAAAAGACGTCGCAATTATTTCTATTTAATTATTATGAAGGTCGTGGGTTATTTCTATTTAATTATATGAAGGTTTAAAATTTATAAAGCCAGTGATTGTATGTAGATGTCTATAACAATACGCAAACATCTATCTTGATTTTAATTTCACGTCAAAATCGTCGAGAATATAGGGTTTTGACAAGGGTATCAAGTCAAAACGGAATGTGGTAAAGACTGTGGCTGAATTTGATTAAAACTATTTGATCGTTACCTATATCATATTAAATGCCTAAATCAAGATATTGAGAGCATTTTGAAGAGAAATTAGGTAGTATGATATTATGTGTTATTGAAGAACTGGTCTGGATGCATGTCGTGAATGGAAGAGCCAAATTATGCGTTCCAACCCAATCGTGTGAATATAATATAAAAAACAATTTTCAATTTATAATTTCGTGTAATAAGAAGTAGAAGTTTTGTGTATATTACAAAGCAGTTTTTTTAAATAACAAGCAACCCTTTAAGGTCTTAATGTATTATACTTTCACCTTTCTTGAAGTGGGTATGTCAGAAATAATTTTCAATAAAATCATTCAAATCTTTATAGAGCTTAGATAGGGTGTCCTCTTGCAAAGAAAACGGACACTCGATATTGTCAAGTAGTTCAAATATAGTCAGTAATTGAGATCATATGGTACAAATTAAAGAAAGTAATATTTACTTACTTAATTATTTCATAGGTATACAAAATTTAATGTTTATTTTATTTCGTAGTATTGTAAGTATATTATATTATTGTAAGTACGAACCCCTTTTCTTCGCAAAGTAGTTTTCATTTTATACAGTGTAGAGTTTGCTGAGATAGTCGCGAAGATAAAAAAAACACGCGGACTGAAGTTTTCCGTCAGCAAAATGAATACTGAACTTATTTCAGAAAGAAGAATAATATTTTTAAAATAATGTTTCAAATCTGTGCAGTACCTATTATTTAGTTGGACGTCCCTTTTTTAAAGTCGTTCAAAAATACACAAATTAATTGATCAACTTTTTATTTTGATACCATTTTGCAATTATTACAAATTTTGACAGTATTTTAGTCATCTAAACGGTGTAATAATATTATAAAGAAGAAAGGCTACAAAATTACTGGACCGATTTGAAAAATTCTTTCAACATTAGAATCCTTTATTATCCCTGACGAACATAGGCTATGTTTTATTTTTCTGCGCAGACGGAGTCGCGGGCAACAGCTAGTTTTTAATTATTAGAGAATAATATTAGCGTTATTCTCTTAAAAACGGCGATCGGTCGAAAGCGCAGCGGCGAGTTTAAGTAGTCCCGTCCGAGCGAACAAGACACATTTTAGCGCGTGCATTCTCAATTAAGCATCCTTATACGTTCGAGAAGCCATGTTGCCAAATTGAATACACGCGTTAAAATATGTTTTGTTTGCTCTGACGGGACTACTTAAACACGCCGCTTGGACATTCACTCATTCGTCCGTCCATTCGTCGTTGTTGAGAGAATCACACCCCAGCCATCTTACACGTGTATCTACACACGCAAGTATGGCCCACCCGCTTTCGTGAAACAAAACAACTGTCGCCACTTCTGTATAACCCCGCTTTTAAAACCAAACAATAAACAAATCATTTGTTTCTCGTATTTATTATTTCGTATGTTTTCAGTGTCAGTTGAGGATAAGTAAGTAGCTATTTCTCTTATCTTTTTATCTTATTTACTTATACCGCATAAAACACAACTACGATTTTCATTTGTTTAGGCTCTTTTTATCGCGAATCTTTCGACAAGTAATTCGTTTATTGGTCTCGTACACCAATGCCATTACTACAACGAAATTCTAAAGCGAAATTATCGAGCGAATTGAAAGCTTAATCAACGATATTAATTTTACGTTTTACTTCATTAAATTTTCTTTGTAATGATCTTAAATAATGTATTCCGAGATTGTTTTGCGGTCCAATCCGAGACAAAAGGATTTGGCATTTCTGGACCATTACCTTCGCGTTATTTGCGACTTTTAGTTTACGAAGAAAATGGCCGACGATATTATTTTTCTGGTGGTTGTTGCCAAGCCTGATCTTATCAGAAAAGAGTTAGTTTGAAATATTAGTCTGAGTTTGAATTGTAAGCAAATTAAAATTACATTTCAAATTGTTATTTGTTTTGGAATGTTTAAAATTGTTGATGTTTGTAATATAATAAGTATGATTCTGGTTAATTAGGTTGAAATTGAACAATTTTATGATCAGATGACAGTGTTTTTATGAACGTTCTGGAAGTAAAAATTAAGAAAAAAGGAGGAAAGGAAAGATAAGGCTCAGTTGCTTTGGAAAAATAAGACAGGACGCCAATACCGTGTGGAGGTGAAAAGACTGACTGCAAATAGGAAAAAGTAGCAATGAGTCCGTCGATCTTTAGAAAATGAATAAATCATTGTGATAGTGCAGTCAAGGACTTTAATTGTTATGCCATTATGGAACCCTGTCATAATGACAGCGTCAAACCACATGTAAGAAATTACGCCAAAATTAACGATTAACGTCATGCGACAGGGTTCCATAGTGGCATAACAATTAAAGTCCTTGACTATTACCATAATTCTGGACATAATCAAAATGACAGTTCTCTAATGCAACATCATAATTTTAATAGATTATAACAACCGATAAAATGGCAACTTCTTCTTTCGGAGTTGATATCTCTTCGGCGAAGCGTTTTTCCTAGCTAAGAACCGTTTTGATTAAACTAGCTTTTTTTAAATAAAAACCGTGACCAAATCTGTCCATCAATTTGGGAGCTACGGTGCCATAGACAGAAACACAGATACACAGACATATATATACATAAATACACACGTTAAATTCCTGTCTTTTTTGTCGAGGTTTAAAAAAGATCATTATCCTGTTCAAAACGTAAACTTTAATAAGAAAAAATATTTCTACTAACTATGCTAAAAAACTGGGGATAATATGACACAAATTGTCCTAGTCCCAAACTAAGCTCTAGGCTTGTACTATGAGTACTAGTAACGATTTACTTTTTAATACAAATTTTAAAAAACTTTGACACGTAAGGATTGACATTAATAGGCCAATCACAATTGTCTTCTCATTTTTAAAAGGTATGAAAAAGAACTTACTACTATAATTATCACACAAGAAAAATACCCTCTTAGCCTCATTTGCGATGTCTCATTTCTGAAAGTATCTGTACTAGCCCACATGACACCTTATTAAGTATTGAATTATTTTTAAACCATACATTTCTGTCTTTACTGTGAAAAATAGTACCTAAAAGCCATATATCAAATAGGAAAATTATACAACGTAAAAAGTTACAAGAAAAGTTGGAACTGTTAGTAGTTAACAATAATAGCTTGGCATTTACTCACTTCAGCAAGAACTTTTTTAATCTGCCGCCTTCCTTCCGTTCACCAGAAAAAGTTTCACACTGTTATTTTACACAATCCATTTTACAGTCACTAAGAAACTTTCATAACTAACTAGTCAAACTACGATAAAAAGTTCATATTAATACTATTTTTATTTTTAATTGCGAACAACTAGATGCTAGGTCACGTTTAGTTTATTTTTTATTAATGGCGACGTTCGAAATTTGAATTCGAAATAAAGCACGATCGGTTGAACCGCGCGTCGGGCGGAGCGCCTCGCTTGAAAGCTGGCCGGAGAGTCACTGACGCGTTGAAAACAGCCGCCCTACGCTTGCCAGCACGTTGGAAATCTTGTCGTACGAGACTATTTAATAACGTTACGCTAAAAGCTATCGAAGTATGAGATGTAAGCGACGTTTGCACTACGACGCTGTGCTTGTAAGAATAAACTTTGATTCCGTCATACTTATCGCCGTACTGAGATATTTTAGAGAAAAACAACTCGTTCCGTTTTCAAACTTGGGTATGAAAAATCGACAATAAGGAACGACTTAATTGTCATTAACTGACTCTGAGAGCAGCCGTTAGAGTTGAAAAAGATTTCATCGCGTCACCGTGAATAAAAAAATAATAAATAATAGGTACCAGGTTAAAAAAAAGAAGATGACCTAAAAAATTTAAGTGTTATAAGGGTTTTAAAAAAAAACCCTATGTATGATATCATCCTTATCCTTTTTCGATTTACGACAGTTCAACTAATAGGAGTTTTATTTATGTAACAGGTTCGTTATGTACAATATGATTATCTTCTAACTTCCAATGATGGAATATCATGGTTATCTATCGTTTGACCGAATTTCATTTGCAATAAATTGTATCACTTGCCATAATATTCATTTGCCATAAATGCATTTTTTTCTGAAACCATGAACTATTCAGAATTACTATAAAACAAACATAAATTAACCTATTGGTCTTTATACGATGGCAAGTGATACAATTATGGCAAATGAAATTCGGGCAAAAAAGTGATCCGAAATATCATATTTTATTAATGTGCTCCTGAGAGTGGGAGTTTATGTGCTACTACCAATATACTTTTAGAATATTATTCCTTTGCAATGATGACAGATATCTTAATATCATATCATCTCAATCCCCCATCTATCCTAACTAACCCCTTGAGACAAGCTCCGAACGCCTTTTAATAGTTCCTGAGCTCATCCAATCCAGTCCAACCTTTTGGCGAGGTTCAATAACCTATGGAAGGTATTTTAAGGTAGCATATCGTGCATTGAACCCTTATAAAAAATCAGATGCAAAAAGGGAAAAATAGGTCATCTAAAACAAATGTAACTAAACCTAAACTGACCAACTCTGAAGTTAAATACAGGTGTAAGTTCGCCTTTGTACATGTTTTATTATTGCCTGTGTTTGTTTTTCTAGTGCAATATATAGGATTTTACAAATCTACATACATAAACTGCATTTGTTTGAAAGTTGTTAGTTGAAGCAGTTAATTTGTTCACGAGCATACTCGTAAAAATAGATTTAAAAAAAAAAAATGTTTAGCCCAGTAAAGTACAAACGATGGGATAAAAGGCACAGAATCAGCACTAGGGGATGCAAATAACCGGTTGTAACCGGTTTAACCGGTTATTTTCATGCAAAAACGGTTAATAACCGGTTTAATTGCATTTAATTATCTTATAATTATCTTACAGATGGGTCCTTTCGGATACACTTCGGCCCTTTAGGATCTTTTGTGCAATTACCCTCTTACACACTCAACTGTTCGAATGTGCAGGTTTCCTCACGATGTTTTCCCTTCACAGTAAGAGCATCGGGTAATGCACTTAAGTTAGAAAAACTCATTGGTACATGGTGACCGCGGGGGTTCGAACTCGGTACCTTACGATCACGAGCCGACCCCCTAAAGCTGGGTCCACATTTGTACCTATCATTTTGCCGATCACGATCACGCGTATCGTATCGAGCTCGCGTATCCTAAGTATGGACGCTCACTTTGGGCACGCCGTATTACTACCATCGTCATGTGAAAAAATGCGTCCATACTAACCATAGCGTAGCAGCGTATCGTATCATAACGCCGTATCATTAAGTGTGGACGCTATCCGTAACCCCTTTGATGATCGGGGAAAAAACGCCTCGAGAGCGATCACGGCGTATTCGTATCGTGATACAGTATCAAAACACGTCCATACTTACCGATCTTGATACGCGTATCCGATCGCGAGTGGGCGGGGTATATAATAAACGCGTATCAACATCGATCCCGAGCGATCAGATACGGCGCGCCGCATGATCGCGCTGTTTGTGCGTCCACACTAGCGATCTTGATACGCGTCGGTGCAACGCGACGGAGATACGATACGACGAAATGATACAAATGTGGACCCAGCTTAAGCCACTAAGCCACCGACGCTCCAAATTGCATCCCCTACTCAGCACGTGCTACGAGCGCGTGCGCTTGAGCCTTCGCGGCGCTGGTTTTCGGCAGGTAGATGGTAAAACTAAACAACTAAAACGTGATAGGTACGAAGGTAAGCGGGACTTTATAAACTCCATTAACCTAGCTAAAAGCTGAAAAACTAAACTAAATCCGAACACCTAAACAAAACAACAGCTTAAGGAAACAATTCCCAGCGAACCCAAGGCGAAGGATTAATCTTCATCAGCCGTAATTAAGCCAGGATCCAATCAGGCGGTACCTGTCGCCGGCCATTGTCAATTAGCATCGGGATTTGAATATATTTGTGACAGGCTGTATTGGGTTGGAAGGTTCTCGAAAAGGCTCTAAATCAGTGCCTGCTGTTTGGGAGATTTTTTTTTAGCCCGCGGCAAAAAGGGATGTTATAATTTTTACTATACCTGTGTACCTATTTGTGAAGGTATCTAATATATAAAATTCTCGTGTCACAGTGTTTCTAACAAAACTCCTCCGAAACGGCTTGACCGATTCTTATGAGATTTTTCATAAGGTTTGTATAAAAAAATATCAGAGATGTCTGTGTATCTGCGTGTCTGTCCTCATTATGTGGCAATAAAATTAAAAAGTAATAATATACACCCTAATATTTTGTAAAATAGTTATCTGACGGGACAACGTAGGTTCGTCGGTTACCACCGGAGGTCGAAGGGTGCCTGACGGCTGATTTACATTGGTCCAGCAAAAGCGTGCCAGTAGAAGTACATTGACGAGTTGGTTTTCACGTTTAAGGCGAGAGCTATTGTAACGACGCAATGTACTTTTACTGGCATGCTGGACCACTGTAAACCAAAACATTCTCCTCCGTTGGTGGAGGTGCCACAGTCGAATGCGCTAGTTCGTGACCACGTGGCACCTCCCAGAAACCGCTGGGTTTTTAGTGGGTTTCCGGCCCTTTCGGTTGGGTGCGACGCACATAACCATTCCGGGTCCAAGCCTGGTTGGAACGCGAAAATGTATATTTGCAGCGTAAAAATAATTCGTCAATTAAGTACAATAATCCATTGACGAAAATAAACCAGCATTTTTAAAATTTCTATAGTATTTTTAATTAGTGTCACAACATAAGTTGTTATTTAACTTACATCTTAGGTGATGGTTCCAAAGTTAGCTGGAAGAAATCCCTTCAAGGAAGTTCGCCTTTGTGCAATAAAGAGTTTTCTTACTTACTACTTACTTGCTTAATGTATCTTACGTCTTGTAATTCGCGTATGTATAGTTAATACTTATGGCAACAATCACAACCTAGTAAGACACAACTTACTTATTTTTCAGTAAGTTAAACCATACTGCGTCATACAAACAATCTCATTAAGTCCTTACACCCACCCTTAAATTAGATATTTTGTGGATAATTTACTTAATGTGTTTATTAACGAAAGTTGGCAACACTGCCGATGTGTCACGGTTGCTGGTCATCCACTGCTTCTGGTTACTCATCAGCATATCAACACCCACTGCTTAGTCTACGTTGTTAAGAAAGCATTTTTAACGACTGTACTTGAGCATTGCATTATCTGAACAGTCCGTGTTATTGAGATTCATTTATTATATTTCTTTCAGACAAATTCAATCTTACAGTAAAAATTTATAAAACGCTCATATTAATGGTGGTATTTTTTATGTTTTATTGTTTTTATTTTATTAATTGGTACAAGTGGAAAAGAAACAATAAACAAACGAACGAACTTACAAACTTACTTAAAACTAGACTAATTTAACAAACCGCTACCAGTGGGCATTGTTCCCAAAATGCTGGCAGTATTGCCACGTTGAATGGCAATGCTTAAATTTTTGTGCCAAGTACAGGCCAGCATATAAATATTAATATAATATACTGTAAATAAAACAATACTTATAATGACAAAAAATCCCTATGTTTCTTAATATACGTTATTACAATAAATTATTTAGTCCTCGTACGCGTATATACCATAATATATCTACATATACATACTGTTTTTGGTAAATTCATATTGATTTTCACATGTGTATTGTTTTTGACTCGGCCTCCATTACTGTCAAGTAAATAAGAGCAATAAAAAAGTTGACAATGACGATATGATAACATGTCAAATACAATATGGTTTTACTATAATAGATTCCCAGCTTTATAACTTTGATTGATTAGCTGCGAAAAAAATGCTTTGAAAAATAGAGACATACAATACAGGTATACAGACAGATGGATATAGCGAAAAGATAACGGTTCCTAGTTTGAATACGGAAACCATAGATATAACTATATCTATATCTATCTGTATATCTATGACGGAACCCTTTAAATTAAATATAACCGCCTTAAACCAATAAACAGGGTGTATTTGAAGATATACGTGGTGTGTAAGCCTATAGTTGATTTACTGATTAATGTGTGTTTATCCAAATATTGACAATTAAATTACTTCATAACAAGGATATGTGAAACTTAGTTGAGAATTTACCAAATTTACTTGCCAACTGACTTCAATCAATTTTGCTTTAGATGTAATTTATGCCAAACTCATTTGATTGTTTGTTAATTAAATACATACCTAAGCTTTGCCTAAAGAAGTTTTTGTCTTAATAACAATTAAACTGATAGGAACCTTTGATAAAATGGTGACACTTCTTTCAGATCTAATATTTCTAAAATGGTCTAACCGATATTCATGAAACTTAGCTAAGACCCGTTCTAATTGAACAAGCTTCGTTTGGAAGAAAACTACGTCCAAATCGGTTGATCCGTTTGGGAGATAGCATGACACACAGAACACACACATACACACACACAGACACATACTGCCGCACTCAGAGACGTCAATTAAATTTAACGCTTGTTTAGTGACGTGTTGTCTTATTCTATTGCTATAGCAAAGAAAGTGACAGCAGCTACTTTAATCAAGCATTAAAATAAATTGACGTCTCTGAGTGCGGCACATAGACATACACAGGAACACAAATACATACGTAAAATTTATAACACCCTTTTTCTGTGGGTGGTTTAAGAGTTTTCTAACAGGGGCTTAATTCTACTCGGTAAAACAATATTGCTTTCAATATGTTATCGTATTGTTTTTAACTGTCAAGTAAATAAGAGTTACGTTGATATTAAGAAACTTTGTCAAAAGCATAATGTTTTAACGAGTAGAATAGAGCCCAGGCTTTTAACTGCATCCACTTATAATCGTAGTGTTGTAGCTTGGTGGCGTCTATGTAGGTACGTAAATTCAAGTACAGGTTGACACACATAAAAAGAGCTCCAAGCGGTTAGTGGAGGGGATATGTTTGCGCATGTTGTCTACTGACAAACCAATAGCGTGGCAGCAAAGCAGAGCGGTTTACACTCCCCCAGTCGCCCCCACCAATTTGGTCCGTAATTTGCTCACTGCGCAGGTAGGTCGCTCAGGGCTCTTTTTACGTGTTTCGACTTGTAGTAGTGTGCACCGTCGTGGATTGTAGGTAAATACTACACTTAACCTGAAAAAACGCGTTCGCTTCATGTTCAAAAAAAGAGTCTTTAATTGTTATTTAAGCTTAGATAACTTCCTCGGTTTTCATTTAAGGCCAAAACGGACACTATCTCGCTCCACGAGCGCCTATTTACGAGTATAATGAGTTGGCGCCCAAACGTGGTCTGCTTTGTTAAAACTACAAAGGCTGTATATTCAGATAATAAAGTCAGCTGTTGTACAACCATAATAAACATCGTATCCTTGTTAGAAGTAATCATTAGTGTAAAACGAGGTGTAGTTAATCATTAGTGTCATTAACGATGATGTGTGTTTAAATCTAATAAAGGTACGGTGAGTGAGGAAAGTAACCTTCCTTGCCTAGAAGATACCTAGCAAGAGGGGCTACTTTTCTTTGTTGCTGATTCTACCAAGCAACTTAAATATCAGGAAGTAAGGAAAATACAGATAAGCTCAGGTACACTTACTAAAATAATACTCATTTTGTTTTCTTGTCCCTGTTAAATTGACTAAAGATGCTATGACATTAGAGCCAATTCGGATTAGTGTTCTCTCATTATATCCCTTACCTAAATAAATAAACGTAGAATCGAGGTAAACCGTTCATCAATTTAGGCTTTCTAGATTGTTCCTAACCCCTCTTTTAGCGTAAGAGCTACTTTCGTGCTGATTAAACTGTCAGCCTATCCAACTTATCTCAATGAAATAGGGCCCTTATCGGCCATGGATTGATTCGGATTTAATAGCCCAATGTAGCCGGATTAGGTGCCGTCTAAGAATTACATTTACCTATAGTTACCGCTACATATGAAGTTGACATTGACAGATGTCATCCTAGTACCAATTATAACGACAAATTTATACGTTGACAGATGTCAGCTTTGACTTCTTATCTTCTCTCTTATCTCTTAATTAGTTTGATTCTCCATAAGTACTAGGTGTCCCAGTGTTTGTATTTAACTTTGTTTGAAAAGAACAACTTTCATTCAGTTCATTTCAGTCATTACTTAAAAAGTTGAGAATAAAAAAAACGAGCAAAAGAGTTTAAAAACTTTGCTGATTTGTAATGATTCTAATAATGTGAGATACCGCTAAAAAAATCTTAAATAAAACATTTTTTCGTGACAAGGACAAGGGAAAATTATAAAAAATCAGATTATACTTAATGCTCAATATCTCCGAAGCTAGTTAAGATAGCTGAACATACATAGGGGTTAAATCGATAGCTTTTTAGCTGCTCTATCAGCCCTAGGCGGGTACACGTCGATTTATAGGACATCCTGTATACTGGTTTGTCGCTTTTAATTGAGGACCTATCCAAGAAACTTTTTTATTTTTGTACTTCACTAAACCGTCAACATAAATGGTAGGGCGCGTCGCTGTCCACATTGAAAATACTCTTAATAGATTTAAGAACTTTACGCAAACTCAGTTCATTTACCAAAAAATTCAAACACAAAATATGTGGCCAGCTTTTGTTAGATGGCTCATAAACATTTGAAATAAGTATCTACTTGGTAACGGACTTCGAAAAAGGAAGAGGTTCTCAATTCGTTTGCTTTTCCAATTATTATTAGTCCTGAAACTTCGATCAATTGAGCAATCGATTTTTATCGTAGCAAATAAGTTTTACAAATCCCAAAATCTGTCAACAACAAACGGCTTTCTTAAAATTTATAACCTAAGTCAGCATAACGCTTGCTCAATAAAACGTTATTGCGACTGGTTTAGAGTCTTGGTGCTTGCCAAAACTTGAGCATTATCGTTTGGTTAACATTACCTACAGCTTGCCGTATCGCATGTACTACACAAATTGCCGGAAACTTCGCTATGGCCCGACTGTTAGCTATCGTCTTGTGATCATAAGAGGGGAAATTTAAAGATGTCTTAATGTCTTTCAGCAAGTTTGCCACTGGTAATTTATTATTCGGTAGGAGTATATCAGAGGCTTACTCTATTCTTTCTTTGATTAAGGTTAGTATAGGTACTGTTCAATATGGTTACGTAGGGCAGCTTATATTTATACTGTCCGCCGTCTATGTATCTACATCCCTTATTAGGTATTAAAGGAGTTTTGTAAGCTGCAAAAACAATTTGAATTCGAATTTGAAAAAAAAACATGTATTCTGGATTCAGTTAAGGCAACCCTTGAATTTACAATTACTTATTCTTATTAGCAATAATTTATTGATACTGGTGTACCTAAATGAAGCAAAATAGTCAAAACCAAAATTAAAGTAAAACCATTAAAAAAAATTGACCAAGCAGTATCTTCTACCTCAACGGATGATAATTGTGGAACGCTGAAAAAAATTAAAGATTGTCCTTTTACATTGACCCTTATCCCTTCTTTGTCAACATTGTCGAGCCAAAAGAGGTTAAGTCCAAATGATTGAGCAGTGTCTCTTGCACCCAACCCATCGCTTTCATATTCAAGGTTTTACAGGATGAAAAAAAAACCGGACTTGGACTAACCTAATAGGATAGGTACCTACTACTAAGTACCTAGTAGTAGAAGTTATTTTTTGCGTTTTTGAAGGCGGTTTTTTGTTTTTTAAAACATTTATTTTATTTTACACTTTTTAGTGATCATAATAAGCTTATGTAGTCCCACTTCTTAGTTGATATATGAAACTTTAAGACATTTCAAGCTCGCCGCAAGCAACGCCGCGGGAAAATCATAGTCATTTTAAAACAATTAAATGTGCTTCGTTGTAGTCGCTCAACTATCTTAATCGAGATATCTTATCGCCACCCTTGAAATCGGTACCGTTGAGGAGTTCCGGTGGCCATCTGTGGTCTTCATCATCAGTTCCGCTTCACCAAGTGACACTTTCTGAATGCAAATGCTACACTTGTTACTAAAAATACTAAAATCGCTATATGTTTGCATACAATATTTGAGGAGTTCCCTCAATTCCTCACTGATCCCTTCATCAGATTCAGATTTGCTAACAATGGGACCACCTCGGAAGTATACTCTATCAAACCAAAAAATAATTTTTAAAATCGGTCCACAATTGACGGAGTAATCGGTGAACATACATAAAAAAAAAAAAAAAAAATACATACAGTGGAACGTATAACCTCCTCCTTTTTTGAAGTCGGTTAAAAAGATCACCAAAAACTACAAACTTCAAGCCATGACACTATATCATTTTTTCTATGTATTCATGTTCTTATTTTTTGTAATGTCATCTACATAATTTAATCGTTAATCGGTACACATTATAATTGGTCTTTGTTTTATTTATGACTCTCAAATTGTATTTTGGTCTCAAAAGTAACCTGCTCTAGCTTCAGCAGCGGTCCCAACGGAAGACCATCATTAACGTTGGACTATTTCGTGAGATTAGGCCTTTTGTCTTCTGGTTTCATCTTTTTGTTTCTATTAAATGTTTTTCTTTCTTTCTTTTTTACAACCTTCTCTAGGTCTTACTTCTACTTTAATATCCCCTTTACTGGATTTTTTACGAGTGACGTTGCCGTAATATTTTAAGCTGTGTTTACTACACAGTTGCTCTCAGGAAATCAAAATCGCCGGTCAATGTACTTGTAAAAGTTAAAATCCCCCTCAGTAAACTTTCTATTGTCTCACAAGATGAACTTTGCTTTATTACGTCCTAAAACTGAACGCCAAGCGGACTGTTGACTTTTATTTGTTTGAAATTGCGTGTTTTGAAACCATTTCGATTTTTATGATAAAATTTTATTAGTTGTTACTGAGTAACCCACTTCTGATTCGTCTCCCAAGATACTATATAATTCGCGGGTTAAACAGAAAAGTTTGATTTGTGTATTTAAAGCCTTAATCGAACAATATTACTTCAAATTTAGTAGTAGACTCATGCTTTGCAGTTTTACAATACCTATTGCAATAGCTGGTGCTCATGAAAATTTAGTACCATTGCGGCAAAAGACGCAGGTGCCCTTTTTTAAATAAAAGACGGATTTTTAAATAAAATTAAAATTAAATGAAAACTTCGTTGGTGTTCCGTAATCGGACACTGTTTTTAATTAAAATAACGATCAACCTAGCGAAGTTAATCAAAATTAAATTATAATATGTCACTTTTGGGTTCGCGACTAGAAAAATGATTGAGTATTTTACACAAAATTGTCATTTTTGTAATTATAATTAACTTGCAGCCAAGCAGTAATGTTCGCATGGCTGTGTTACGGCGTGGTGAACTGACTAGCATACACATATCTTAGTATATATAGGTACCTACTTAGGATTAGTACCTATCTATGAATGGACCTCAGAGCCAACCTATCATCCAGCCCATGCGATAAAAAGGAAATAGCCATCGTAGTTACATTATTAAACGTATTTCGTATCCAATATTAGCATCCTCTTTTATCTGACTTCAAACATTTACAGAGGATATTTATTCCAGAGAAATTACTTTTTCTATAAAGTTCACTGCGGATTTCGAAACCAGACACGTAGCAAATAACAACGCATTTGCCTTTGACGAACGCGAAATGTGGGTATACAAATATCGTGCCCTTCCTCTTGTGTGACCTTCGCCGGCTTGCCCTATGGCTCGATTTGCCTGTTGTGTTCCACTCCTGGTCTAAAGGCTCCGGATTTTCCATTACCTGTTTCAAATTAAGCTTCGAAAATTTCTAGCTGACAAAAGCCTCCCTAAATGGCATTAACATGTGAAAGGTTTTTAGGTCCAAGCAATTTGAGGCAACAGTATTTTTTTCATTGAGAATTAGCAATTGTTTTCGTATCGGGAATTTCAAATGAGCCTATTAGATGACTTGGGGTGCCCTCACATCTATCGATGCGGATGCGTCTTAAGCTGGTCAGAAAAAAACTTTACGTGAAAAAGATTAAGGATTTTTAAAACTAAAAATACTTTATTGTTAACAAGCTCGACTAAAGGCTTGATAGGTTGGATTTTTTATCACTAGTTATGGTGTAAATTGTGGATAATTTCTCTTCAGCGCGAATATGTGACACAATATGCGATTGAAATTGATTACATACATACATACGTCATACATTAAATCACGCCTGTTTCCCAGAGGGGTAGGCAGAAACAGATTACAAAAAGGGATTATTTTGTGCTGTGGTTTTGGGTATGGTTAAAAATTTAGAAGCAGAAGTTTGTTCTTGTCCCTGTCGATAGATATAGATAGTTATTAGATACAAATGCACATCAATCTGATGCATTGACGTATAAAATGAATTATCCACGATCAATTATCCACCGAGCTAAAAGATACTGGACAAACTTGTAAAGTTTTAACTTTAATGAGACTACGCTAGTTATGCATTATTTGTAGGATTCAAGGAACCAAAGTACAAAAAATAAAGGCTCCTTGATGAAACACCAGACAAATCAATTACTCTGTGTTAGACTATTGATCAAAACAGTTTGCAAAAAACCGTGACAAAATTAACATTTAACTTGTACTAGTGGCTGAACATTAACTTGATTTAACTGTATAACAAAGCGGCGGCAAAGTGGCCTGCTGAGGAACTTAAGTTTATTTTTATTTAGGACTAATTAAGTCTTTTATTCATTCCAGTCACACCAACTTAAACATACTACACACGAGATACGTAACAATAAAAAACCCACGTACTCCATAAAGTACAAACTACGCGCGACCATGACTAGTTCACTGACCTGAAACTATATAAAAGTGGACATTGACGAAACTGATAGAGATGTTAACGGCTGTTTTATCGTCAGGGCGAGTGCTGGTTGCATTACTAATGCCTATGCGGGCTGTTTATGCCTATAGGCTTTTTGACCTATCTAACAGTTTCGCGCTAGGGTTGACTTTGAAAATGAAGTCATCAAAAGATCATGTGCATAATAATGTAGTTTCTGTCGTGGTTGATGTGTTTTAGCTATGTTTTAGTAGTAGTTAACACAGGTCGTACCTACTGAACTTTTTTTTACGCGACCAAAAAGACTCTAGAAAAAAAACTTGATATTTGTGTTTGTTTCAGTTCTACTCATGAAAAGTAATGATTTAGATTTGTTTTATAGGTGTGGAAAGATACAGTACATTATGAAAAAACCACAAAATACCAAAAGTTTTTGTGCAAACTTTTAAAAACTACAAATAAGTATAGGTATACATACATACATACATTAAATCACGCCTGTTTCCCAGAGGGGTAGGCAGAGACCACTTCTTTCCACCTGCTACGATCTTGACAAATCTCTTTCGCTTCTTCCACATTCATACATCGAGTCATGCACGCACGTCGGTTTCGGGTACTTAAAATTCGGCCCTTTTCCAGTATTTCTCCGATTTGATTCAAAAAAGTACGCCTAGGGCGGCCCCTTCCGACCCTTCCACTCACTTTAGCTCTGTATATCTCTTTCGTCAATCTTCTTTCATCCATCCTTTCCAAATGACCGAACCATCGAAGCATGCCCTTTTCAATCTTAGTCACTACATCTTCTTTTAGTCCACATTTCTCTCTGAAGTATAGGTATTAAAATTTTAATTTGATAATCTTTTAAAATGTTTGGGATAAAAATAGTGTTGGCGGACAAAATATAGAAAAAGCATATAACTTTTGGGACTTGGTAAATTTAAGCAAGTTTATACCATGATTTTTCTTTTTTAAACAGACATCAAGCAAAGTAAAGTTATTTTACAAGGTTTCCGTTTAGTAACTATTTGGCACGGCATCCTAAAAATGCAAAATTCATTTCAGTTCTAAATAAGAAATGCTTTCTGGCATTTTCAATTCCTCTTCTTATGAATATTATTTGCAAGACTTGCAAAATATTCCAGCGCCATTGTAATGCAAAAACTAGTCGAACTTTCATAGTCTGACACGCCCTGTGTATTCAAAACTCCATTCATAACGGAGTCTTTGATAAATCCACAGACTTCAATATCAACCGTGTTCGGAATGAAACTACCATGTCCCCGCGTGACATCACCTAATGCATTTGCTTTGCGTGTTTATTTTCCTTACATTATTGGCAGATGTTCGACATTTCATTACATACAACGTCTGTAGCGATAGAGACTGAACTAAATAAGTATTTATGCGTTGCGATTGAGTTGGGCTTTGTTTCCGTGAAACGTTACGTGATTTGATTTTATATTTTATTTTGTTTTTATATTACTGATACGAATTATTACCGGTACGTTGTTGTTGAAATCCTTTTTATTTGGAAAAGAAGAGACGAATTAATTCAGAGTTACCTTTTAGCTGGTTGATTTTATAATGAATTCTATATATGGTATCAGGGAGATAGTGGCCAACCTTACAGGGTTGGATAGCTCAGCTCAGGAGTGGCCAAAATATGATAAATCATGTTTAGTAAGGAGTCGCAACAAAAACGAGATATCTCAACTTTTCAAAATTGTGGAAATGCGGTACCCTGGTTCACTATTTTCGATGCCACGGCCACATTTATTAGAATTTTTCAGTTTCGTTTGCTGTGAAAGATAGCTGATTAAATTTGTTTTAAGACCTTATCAACGAAATTAATAAAAATTAAGCAGTTTAAAAAAAAAAACAAATCAAATTTAAAGTTTAGGAATCTGAGTTTTTCTTGCGGCAAGTTTAACATCGCACGGAGTAAAAAAAATGTGCTATACTATCCGCAAGACTATCTGGCCGGTCAGGTCATAAATCATCGGAATTATGCTATCTCTTTCACACCTGCACGCCTTATGGAGCGGGCCGAGCAGCAATAGGGCAGGTAGCGTTACGCATAAAAAGGAACGGTAGCCGACGTTTATTGCCCTACCGGCCAGATAGTTTTGCGGATAGTATAAGACCTGTAGTGCTTTTGTTACAACATCATTATTAATTTTAAATTTGCTTGTTACAAAGCAGTGCACAGAGAACTAATCTTCTTTGAAGCAAAAGCCACAAGTGGATATGATACGATGTATTTTCCACATGACTGTTCTTTAGAAGCATTGTTAAATACTTATTAATGTAAGATCTGAAGCAGAGTTTAATAATATTGTTTTAACAATATTTTAACCGTTTTCTAAACAGTTCGTTGTTTTGTCTTACTTTTGTTTTACGCAAAAGGGAAAGGGAAGAATTAGACACAAATTGTAATAGGTATAGTTTTTTTTTGGAATATTTTTAGGCAATTTTGAATAATCAAGCATTGTTAAGGGGCAAAATTATAGCTATGGTACTTGATTTTATTTTAAACAATTTTCAACACAATTTACACATTAAATTAAAAAACAAAGCAAAGCTACGTAACAAATAGAACCTGTCAATCTTCGTTTCATTATTGCTCAAGGGTTAAGTGATCCCTTAAAAGGATATGTTCACGTTTGTACAATCAAGGACTTTAATTGTTATGCCACTATGGAACCCTGTCGCATAACGTCATCATTAATTTTGGCGTAATTTCTTTCATGTGCTTTGACGCTGTCCTCATGACAGGGTTCCATAGTGGCATAACAATTAAAGTCCCTGACTGTACATTCTTGCCATGTTTATACCCTATTCTCATAATTATACTATAAAAGTTATGTACAATCTAAATGACCTTTGTAAAAACGACAAATTTCATAAAAAGGAAAAAAAAACTTTTTATAATGACTATTTGTATATTGTGTTTTATGAAAATGTTGCAAGGTAAACAAATTCGTCGAAATCCCGCGTAAGCTTGAGGAAAATGCAACCAAATGCATTAAGAGAGCTTTCATGTTTGTGTCAGTAACACATTTCCCCGTGACGGGTATTTTTGTGCGACAAATGTGTGTACATTGCCGTTCACTTAGCGATGCGTTAAGATTTTTACCTTCCCTTGTTTCCAAAGTAAACAGTACAAAATAACTCACTTAGTGACTTTACGGATTTTTTAAGTGTATTTTATTACTAGCTACTGTTTGGTAATATTTATGAATTTTTACTTTAACTTGCTAGTATATACTAATTCTGTGTTTAGGAAATAATATGTGCTAGTAATATTATAAATGCGAAAGTTTGTGTGTTTGTTTGTTACTCCTTCACACCGCAACGGCTGGACGGATTTGGCTGAAATTTGAAATGGAGATAGCTTATACCCTGGATTAGCACAAATGTACCTACTTTTCATCCCGAAATATTTAAAATCCCGAGGTAATAAAAATAAATGAAATCTACGCAAACGAATTCGCGGGCAAGAGCTAAAAAAAAGAAAAAAAAGGTTACGTTCACTTTTGTTGCCGACTGAACTTATAACACTCATAATAAACTCACCTTTAAAAAACCAGTCTAATAATTCCAAACTCGATGGTTCTATTATAAGCCATTAAGGCACTCGATGGTACCATTTATTGTTTTGTCATCGGAGTCGCATAAGTATGCAAAATTTCAAATCAATCCGACAATAAGAAGTGTGTTAAAATCAACTTTCACGACTTTATTACATAGTTAGTCACAAGTGAAGCCCATTCCTACCTATTTACCTATTAAAGATTCCTAGACGATAATTATATTTTTAATACGACCAAGAAGTACTTGTTTTCGTATTTTTATAAATGTTGGTTAACCGAAAAGTGCTTTTGAAAACCTTTTTTTTTAACTCTTTTCCAAGTTTAATATTCACTTCGTATCAGATTTATCATTATATCAGTAAAAGACAATTGCAAAACCACGTAATCAGTGACATAGTAATACAATTATACACTTAAAAGTAATAAAAATCAAAACAGGTCACTGAACGTACAAATTTACATAAACCGTTTTCAGTGTTAAGTTTATTTTAACATTCAAAATGTCCATATATTTAAACAAAACCCGTCTCATTCACATTTCGCCTAAAACATTCCTTTACGCCATTCGTTTTGATCATAATTGTTATTATTTAACATCCACTGTACCTTGACACCTCTTATCTCAAACCTTCTCCATTTTCTGAGGACGTGAAGAAGAATGGCAGGTCTTCTTAAACTGGGCTTTTCGCATGAACTTGTAGCTATATTTGGCTCATTGCCAACAAAACAGTGCGTTTGCCACAACACAATTTATTGTACGGAACCTCGTAAAGTACCGCCATTTATCCAGTAATTTGATATGATTGTTGGTGAGAAGTTGACGCTATTTCATACTTTTAGACGTCTTAATGAATGACCTACATAATATAAGCTACTGGCGGAGTAACAATGGGTTTCTACAAGTAGGTACCGTATGAAAACACTCCTTGTGTGTATAGAGGAATAGTGGGATTGAAACAGAATTTCACTTCAAATACCGCTCAAGAAATGGTAATGTTTTTCTTATTCTTCTTTGCCAAGTTATACCACAAGAAAACATTTTCGTTAGTGCATTTTCATTAGTTTTTCAATTAATTTTATTGTTAAGACTTAAAGAAAAAACGCAACATTTTTTAGGACAAGTTTTTTAATCAAATATGCGCACCAAAAATTATATTGCTGTTAAAAACATTAGGACCCAATAGCATGTTAGATCACCTAAATTCGTAAGCAATGAACCTTATTAAGGTCTGAGGTCTGACAACCCCATGTAATTGTCACACTATTACTGACCTAACTACAGAAACGAAATTTATCTTTGCGGTGCAAGTTGACCAAACATAACTAGCCTTAATACAAGTTATATCTCTTCAGCAAAGTCAATGACACCAGAAGACAACTCATACGTCATGACAACTGGAATTATTGGAGCAATCGAGGGATATCGATCACTCCTATCTTCCTTCCGGCAGTTCCAGACTCATTCGTACCGGATTTATTACTTGCTAACTCCCTATTCTGGGCAATATCACCTACGTTTCAATCATCTGACTCTTTCACACTATATGAAACAAAGCAGGATGCAGTATACGATAAATGGGCATGTTGTTCAGAATTGGAAGCACGTTCCCACAATTCACGCCGCGAACTGTTATGAGTTGAAGCAAGTGTTACCATAAGATATGGTTCCGGTGCATGCTGAGATATTAGACGCAAGACTTTTGTAATAATGGCGGAGGGATGGATGGCGTGCTTACCTGAACGTTTTTGAAATTTGCTTCTCTTTAAACTCTTTTAAAACTTATGAGAGGAATATGAGGAGGTGCAGGTACATGATGAATGAGTTAAATATTAAAAAAGTTCGGAAAAAAATGGTTTTGTTATAATTTTTGGATTTTTACATTCTGTGAACTCTATGATATTTAAAGCATTAAACTATAGGATTGATGTAAACTGCTGGACGGTCACGTCAAGCGCTAAAGTCAATATCATACATTTGTCAGTCTTCGAAAGTCGATAGCTATAGAAAAATGTAAATTGTCTAGAACCGTAGAATATTTTGTATCGAAACACAAACCTAAAATAACATACTAAAATACATTATTTATCTTATTATCCTTTTAATCTTTATCTTCTTTATGTTTACATTGTATAAAACAAAATGGCTTTCCGCGTCAGTCTAACAAAATTCTGGGAAATAATGCTATGCCATGTGGTTGCCGGGTTAGAATTAGTGCTACTCCATTATCTTCCCGTGGATGTCGTAAGAGGCGACTAAGGGAATAAAGACTTGTAGTCCTGTTAGGCAATGGGTTTGCAACCTGTCACTAATATTTACGCGTAAAAATCTTAGCCTAAGGGCTGATTTTTCAATCCCCAGATATAGCTATCCGGAAGGTAAATTGTAGCTCTGTCTTTTTCTTTCATATTACTTTAGAAAAGGATAGTAATACATTTAACTGACGGATAGTTTTATCTGGGGATTGAAAAATCAGCCCTTATTGTGCAAAATGTGGTTACAGAATTGTCAACAAGTTTTTAGAGTTGTAGGTAATTCTGTAGCTCTGCCTTCCCTTCTCTGGGAACGAAGGCGTGTATGTAGGTATACTATGCCATATGCGTTTCCACTTATTGATACTTATGCTAAAAGTAATTATGTCTTATTCAATATTTCCTAAAGAAATCACCAAGCAAAGGGGACCCATTTTTCGGTATTTCTTTATCTGTATCATCTAACTCTTCCTAAACTACGGATTTTGATGGCGTTTTCACCATCAGATAATTTTCACCAAAGGTTTTTAATTACCGTAAAACGGGGTGAGTAGGAGTTAAGGGGTAAGTAGGGACACACCCTAAAATAAGTCATAACTTGTTACAAATAAGATCAAGTATTAAATTGTCAAAAACGTTACGTCTATTGGAAATAATTTCAGTCTTATAATTAGTAACATATGCTTCATTTTATGTTGTATCCCTACTCACCCCGTTTTACGGTACAATTAATTCTAGTACATAAGTACGGGTGCTACAGAAAACTCAAATAAACTTAAAAACATTATCTTTTAAAACTCTCAGGCGCAAAAACAAACAAATCATTTTTATATCCAAGCTTGTCCTGTAAACCGACCTTATCGAGTATTCCATATATCGGTGATAAGCTAAGCCGAAATCTGAGACATTGCCCGTCAGCGTCGCGTGGTATTTCCACTTGATTTCTTTTATTTCTGTTACTCTCTCTGTATCTGCTTTGTTTATTTCAAGGGTTTCCTAGCAAATTCCAATAGCGAGTTCGAAGAAGGTTTAAGCTTTTACCAATTAACGTAAAGGAGTTCTTTAAATAGACTTTTAAATTGAATCTGTCTAGCCATTCCAGTAGGAAAAGTCATTACGTGACAAGCATTAGAAGAACGGAATGTACTTTGTTTTAAGAAACAAAACTAAAAAGGCATTTCTGGAGTTAAATGCAGTGTTTTTCTTAGTAAGTCCTTCTTAAGTACCTACGTACTTAAGAAATCATTTAGTTGTATTAGCTACTTCAGCTTCCAGAACCAAAGAAAAAATTAACTAAGTAAATAATAATAAAAAATAATCTAGTCGAAATTGAACCTAGTTTTGCATACTACAAAGAATTACAAATGGCGGACTCAATGCCTTATGGCCTTCTATAACAGTCGATTAAACAATCAATCGAATAGCGATATCCTCTGGTTATCTGACGCATTACCTGGGGGTTTATTGTGATATAGTTTTGCAATTCATTTTACGGCGAGCGTAAAAGACTGAGCTATAGTCGTAATAACCCCCTGAACTCTGAATATTATAATAATTTTGCAGGTTTACAAAAAAAAACCACATCATCAGCAGATTAACAAAAACATAGAAGGCCAAGGTAATCTTCCAATCAGTTAAACATTAGACTCAGAATTATAACAAATAAAAATTCAATTAAATTCTTACACAAAATAAAATAAAAACCTAAACTCGCTACAACTAGAAAGCTTTAGACTAAACCTTGTAAAAGGATAGTACTTACGCCCCAAGTGCGATTCACAAGCACTTTAGACACCGGTGGCATAAAACACGTTTACTGTCCAACTTCTTCCTTAAGCCAACTACGTAAACTATTGTTAATCCAGCTAGATCACAACCAACTTGCTCAGTGTTGTCAAGTTTTATTTCGAGGAACATAAAGATAGTTAAAGCTGAGGAAGTTTTATAACAGTCATGTCTTAGAGTTTTTACCCGACTGCGGCGGAGCCCAAAAGGAGGGTTATGTTTTTCACCGTCATGTATGTATGTATGTCCAGTTCTATGTTCCCCGCTACAGCAAAAACGGCTTGGACGATTTTGACAAATGAGGTATCATTGGATTCGTCTTTGCAGCGAGAGTGTCATAGGCTACATTTTATCCCGGGAAAAAGTCGCGTTTTATTTATTTATTAATAAAACTTAAAAGAGTGAAATAAATTAAATTATTTAAAAACAAAAAACCCGACTGCAATAAAAACAAACTGAAAAGCGAAAAACAAGCTCTATAATTTATAGAAAATTGTAAGAGCAATATACTTATTGATATTTATAACAATTTAAATTTAACTTGAATATTGGAAAAGTTATTGCAGGCGGGGACAAGCATTGAATTACAAATCCTATTTCTTGATATAATTTAACATTTGGACTTGCTTGTCCCCGCCTGCAATGCCTTTTCCAATATTCAAGTTAAATTTAAATTGTTATAAATATCAATAAGTATATTGCTCTTACAATTTTCTATAAATTATAGAGCTTGTTTTTCGCTTTTCAGTTTGTTTTTATTGCAGTCGGGTTTTTTGTTTTTTAAATAATTTAATTTATTTATATTTTATAAATATAAATAAATCCCTCGTACTCTATAAGAATACTGCGAGGTCTGCGAGGGACAGAGCATTCGACTCGCTAGTACGTTAATTGTAACTCATGGTAAGGGTACTGTACGATTTACTTTGACACTTGGGACATCTCGGTATTAATCATAAAGGTTCGTGTTTTTACTTAGAGTATAGGTAAAAAATCCTAGAAATTACTCACATAATGTTAATAATAAAACAACAACCTAAGAATAGAAACTTCATTAATATTCTAAATATCAAAATAGACTATAATCAACTTTTTAAGACATATGACTGTGACGGGTTAGCTTTCAAAATCAAAGGAATTTTCTTCGAATGAAATTATCTGTAACTTACATTTACTAATTTAATATTAGTGTTTATAGTAATGCTATTTAATGTTTAAATCAAACCATATCTGTGTTATTCATAGGTCTACTGTGAAAAAATGAAATTGTGGCAGGTGATCTACATTACTGTTTTAGACAGTTAAGTGAACCCTATGATATTTTGAATATGCAGCAACGTATCTCATGTCATTTGCTCTTCCGTTCTCACACGATGAATGTCGAGAATTGCCGAGTGTCAAAGTCGAATTAATCGTACTGTTAGAGCGTTTTCATATTGTGTCGGTCTTGTTGAACTTAAGTAAGTTTTTTCTCATTAAAACAATTGAAGATGTATTTGCACACGTTTGTCAAATAACGATGATATTTAATACTGATAATGCTCATACGTAGGTATTACACTCATTTCATGTATGTAGCCTTTGCCAACGATTTCAACCGTGTAGAAATCATTTATCGCTATTCCTTCGGAAAAAATTCCGCAATAAAAAGTAAGAGAAATGCGTGTAAATCCAGGACTTTATGAACTATCTTCTTGGCAAATTATACCTAAAGCCGATCAGATGTTTATGCGTGATTGAGGGACATTTAAACGTCCTTATGAACTTTTACAATATTGTAGCCTAGTAAAAGTAGAATAGATATGGTTAGTACAAGTAGTGTTTTTGTTCTTGTTATTAATTCTGCGTAAAAGATACAACTCTGATATTGATAAAATCTTTATACTTACTGCAAAAAAAATGTGTCAGAATCTTAGTAAATATTGACCAAATGGATTCCTGTCGCCCCCACTTTATTAAATTACAAATGCTCACCCTTACCTCAATCTACATATTGGAATCATGTAAGTTTGTCAAAAATCATATAAATCTCTATACACCCATAACTGAAATCAGACGAAACGACCGAAACCTAAATAAATTAAAATTGCCCTTCTCCAAATTAAAAATAATAACCTCTAGCCCTCACCATATGCTTATTAAAATATACAACCACCTACCTAATTCCATAAAAAACTTAGAGAAACCAAAGTTGTTTCTTAAACAATTAAAAATATATCTTATCAATAAATGCTACTATAATTTAAACGATTTTTTTAATGATAAGTAATGTACTGAATTAATATTTTATCAACCATAGTTGTAATTGATATAATAATTATTATTGTAAACAAATGTGCAATACGAAAGATTTTATCTTTGAGCTGTTTAAGATTAAGTTACGATTAAGTTTTTTTTAGTTTATAATACAATTTATAATGTAATATTTTATGTGATATTAAAATACATAATTAGCCCTCTAAAATTGCTGTGCCCTTGCAGGGCGTCACATGGATACCTATAATTTTTTTCCACCTTATACATATTTGTAATATGATATGCAATAAAGATTTTGAATTTTGAATTTTGAATTTTGAACTGTGTTTAATTTCTAATTTTAATTTCGTCTGGCAATAACATGTGTAAAATCACGTTTTTTTAACCACCGTTTCAAGTACAGGTTAGTCCAAAAAAACACACATCTTAATAAACAGTAAGTGATTTACTTAAACAACCCTATCTTTGCCCGGTCATGTTATTTATAGAAAAGTTGTTTTGATTCCAGGAAAGGCGAAGATGCGGGAAACCCGGCAGTAAAAAAAGCAGTAAAATCTGTTAGCGCTGGCATTGGATTGATTGTGAGAGTCAAGGGCGGACAAGGTCGCCCTTCCCAAGCCTTGTTGCTGCTGCCAAGGGTAGACGTAAACATCTCTGCATATACTCCTTACTGTACTTAGGTCAAAGTCTATTCATGCATGACCTTTTTTTCACGGCTTCAAAGCTGAACAAACAGTTGAGAAAAATCATTTTTTGAATAGCTATCAAAATAACCAAGATATAAGCCAACAAAGATTTGTTACTGTCCCTTTTAGCAAAACAGATTTTTAACTAAAATAGATTTATTGTACGTTTTTGAATAAGGGGGTTTAGTGTTTAAAATTACAAAATACTGCTAGAAATAGGTAATTCTACATGGAGCGAATTTTAAGAGGGAATTGACACCGCAGTCTCAAGATAGAAACCTAAGATTAAAACATGCTTGTAATGAATATGGTTAGGTACCTAGTAGGTACCTTAAGTACCAGTAATGCAGAGGTGTCGTACTAAGGATAATTCTTGGGGAGAAAAAAATGGTTCCTTCTTTTCTGAATTATATTTAATGACTTAAAACTGAGTAATGCACGAGCACGGTCAACTTGAGTTAAATTAAATAATAGACAAACTCTGAGTAGATAGCCTTTATTTCCAAATTCTGGTTTTTAACTTCAAATTAATCAAATCTTGATATCTTTCTAGCAAAGATAAATCCTTAATGAAACAAGGTCCATCCAGACAAACTTTTGTCAAGTAAAGTTCCGTCACTGACTCAGTCTCAAGAAATATCGTGATTAGGTATCCTTAGAACTTTTACCATTTGCATTAATTAATAATTGAAATCTTCGTGGAAATTAATGTAAAAATGTTGTACCTACATTAAAATATCTTAGTCTTTACTTGAGGGTTTGTTTGCTTAAACCGTAGATACTAATTTAATTAGAAATTTAAGACGGTAAGTCAATGACGACGATGTATTCATATCTGTGGACGACGCGTTAGCCTAATTGGTTGTGTTCCTGCCTATATACGAAGCTAGAGGTCCCGGGTTCAATTCCTGGTATGGGTAAAAAAAATGATAAGCGCGAGTATGAGTCTTGAATGTAAACTGTGTATTTAAAAATGTATTTATCTATAGATAAGTACCTTGGTCGTTGTCTAGTAGTCCATAGTACAAACCGTGAGCTTAGTTTGTGACTACGTCATTTTGTGTGAGATGATCCGCTGATATTACTTTGTTTATTTCTATTATTGAAGTATCCAGAAAATGTTATCATATTAATAGGTAGACTTTATCTTCGCGAACAAAGGGAAAATCCCGGGAATTTTTATCCTGGAAAATTGGTAAATTTTTGAGGGAATCTTAATTACTACTTAATAATTATTATAAATGCGAAAGTTGTTGTGTGTTTGGTTGATACTTCTTCACGCTGTAACGGCTGGACGGATTTGGATGAAATATGAAATGGAGACAGTATATACCTACCCTGTATTAACGCATAGGCTACTTCTCAATTTTACGGAAAATTTAAAATTCCCGAGGGAATAACGATAATAGAAGCTATTAGCAAAACATTCTAAGTGGGCAAACGCTTTCAAATGTAAAAATGTTGTTTAATAATACTCTTGCCTTGCAATAAAAAAAGTCATAAAGTATTAAAAATACCCAAAGAAAACTCCTCTCATGTATCAACTTCCTCCAGCTGCTTCGTGTAATGTCTATTCATCTTTTGGCATGAAAATAGACTGAGAACTATTTTTATTATCGTCTAACTATCTCCCGCAGATTCAAGGCGAAGATGGCCTTGACTTTGATGGCGATGCTCTCTTAACATATTTAGCGCCTCGCTTCCCAATTTTAAATCAAATTGGTTTATTTAATGCTAGATGCGGCAAGCGAACTATTGGGTCACCGCTGCCCATGGACACCTGAAAAACCAGAGGGCCCTGCCAAGATGCTCTACGCTAACTAGCGTTTCTATTCGTTTCGTGTTTAAACCAATCGCGTCACTGGTAGATGACGTGATACGAAAAGTCACGTGACCTACCAGTGAGGCGATTGGCTAAAAACGAAGCAAATCGAAACGCTACTTAGCGTAGTGCATCTTGGCAGGGCCCTCAGGAGAGGTATAGCAGCTGCGTTGCCGGCCTTTGAGCCGTTTGATTACGTAGCAAGAACGCTCAGGGGGGGATTCTCCTACACAGGATGTATAGGTATAGGTACCCCCCAGGGGTATCTAAGTATATTTAAAACCGCTGCTTTAGTGAGGGAGGGGGGGGGGGGGTGAGATGAGCCTCCTGAACTCTCACTGACCAAAACAAAACACAACACCATTAGGTAGATGCAGTTATTCCATGGCGATATTCTGTGGGAGTGTGGAACTTCCCGGGTTGAGCCGGCCCATTCATGTTCCGACCAGAGTTGGTTGAGTACGGTTTAAAATACTAACTGCCGCACTCAGAGACGTCAATTCATTTTAATGCTTGATTAAAGTTGCTGCTTTCACTTTCTTTGCTACAGCAATAGAATAAGACAACACGTTACTAAACAAGCATTATATTTAATTGACGTCTCTGACTGCGGCAGTTAGCATTTAATACTGGGCTCTAATTATCTAAACCAATGACACGAAGAAAAAGTTTTAAATTGTTGGCACACGCGCAAATCTTTACTTATTTCACAGTGATTTAAATCTAGACCTGAGTTTTAACAGGTGTTGCATTTTGCACGCGTGTCTGAGACATTTTACATGAGAAAATTGAACTCAAATTAAACCCTTATAAATCCTACTTTAGCAAGCACTTAGAGCAAAATTACACACCGAATTTTCAGCAGCGAAATTTCTAGAGAATCTTGTACCGAGTAAAATTTGAAGATTTCTTGGACGTTTTATGTTTACATTACATTAAGTAGTGTAAGCTTAGTAAGCACTAAGGTTAAACTGGAGAAGGAACGTGTGTCAGTTATTTTCCCTTCAACCTATGTAGTCCAGTTTTTACGATTTTTGAATTTGTTTTAAATATTATTAAAAAACCATGTCTGTCTGTACGTTTCCTTTCCCAAGAAAACATTTCTTAAACTGCAACATACGAGTACCTATTCAAAAATCGTGGAAACAGAGGGCTTATTGTCTAACGCAATCGCAATCGCAACCGGCTTCAAAGTGGAGCAATTGTTTTCATTTTGTATGCAAACAAGCCTTCGATTTTCAAAATGAAAACGATCGTGATTGCGAGTGCGTTAGACAATAAGCCCTCTGAACCTGATAAGGAGGTAAGAAACGTTATCACCGGAAGCTAAATTTGTTTCGAATCAATTGACAGCTACGCGATTTGAGCGTCGCTTCACAATCCTCTTAGGCTACGATTCTTTAAATATCTGTTAGATCAAATGCTCAGAATTGTCAAAAATTCTATGACGTTACTAAAATTCGATTTGACATATTTACTAACGGACCTTTATAAAACAGAGGGCTTATTGTCTAACGCACTCGCAATCACGATCGTTTTCAATTTGAAAATCGAAGGCTTGTCTGCATACAAAATGAAAACAATTGCTCCACTTTGAAGCCGGTTGCGATTGCGAGTGCGTTAGACAATAAGCACTCAGAACTTTAAACGACCCGACCAATCTTACCTAATTTTGACCACAACACAACAAGGTCAACAGAACAAGGAAAGGTCATGTTAATACCACGGACGACGCTATAAGAACACGTACACGTCTCCCGGCATTATGCAAGGACCTGAATACCGAGTGTACGACGACCCCATTCGACGCGGTCTATAAAACGGGAAGAAAAATATTTATAACAGAATTCCTGAATTAAAAAGCGTTTTACACAGCGCTGTGATATTTTGAGATGTTTCCAATGTTTCTTCTTGAGTTTTTGATGTGTATAAGTATGTTACTAGTGTTTAAAGCTTAGGGGTGGGTGTTGAAATGTATCTGGAGCCAAAGCCAACACGCAAAGGCCCTTTAAAGTAAAGTAAAGTGATAGGACACCAAACGGTGAGTGTTTCTGACGTCACACTATACCTAGAAGTGTGCTCCCATAGACAACCACCGGTTAGTGTAGGACTATTTTAGAAGTATGGAAATATTAATAATATGTTATATGAATGAAATGATAATTATATATTGTTGATAGGTTATTGATCAATGATTTGATGCTGCCCGCAACTATATCCGCGTCAACCATCCCACGGGAAGTGTTTTTTTTGGATGAATAGTTGCTAAACTATGTGCTAATTAAGGGTATAAACTAACTTCATTCCAAATTTCCTCTTAAACCGTCCATCAGGTTCAGCGTGAAGGAAAAACAAACACACACAAAAGTTTTCGCATACCTCGCATATTCGCTGGGTCGAAAAGCGTAGAAACAATAAATCGTCAAATCGAAATTGAGATTTCGATTGTCATCCCATAGAAAATCTCAGACACGAATGTTCATTGGCTCGACTGTTACTGGATCGAATATTCGCTGGGTACGAAAAGCGTAGAAACGATAAATCGTCAAATCGAAATTGAGGTTTAATAACCTTTACTATATAATTCTAGATTACGTGGTATATAATTTTAGTGTGATTTTCCTTACTTAGTAGGTAAAATATAACATATTATTTGTAACAATGTAGCAGTACGATTAAAAAGACATTACCCTTTCTTTTGGCTTTGCCCAGTCGGGTAATAAAGCAAAATATGCAGAGTTTGGCGCCAATCTTTACCAACAAAAGAGGCACTCAAGATAATTATCTTTGCAATATACAGAGAATATCTCGAACGTAATTGAACATATTAAGGGTCCACGGAAAGAACATGTCTAGTCACATTAGTAACTTTTTGAGATATCGCGATTTGAAAGTTTTTTTAAGAGTGAAAAAATACAAGAAATATAAAGATTTATATCTAAAACTGATTGGTAGGTAATGCTTCATTTCGTCCTCTACATTTTGAGATTCAAAACTCATTTTCAAAAAAAAGTGACTAGACATGTTCTTTCCGTGGACCCTTCATATTAAGGCGTACGCAACCTTTTCTCTTATTTACGACTTCATTACTTAGCCAGAATTATTCAGGTCTCTACGAACATATGAGTGTTAAGCTCCATTCAATCTAGCAGAAAAAGGGCTTTACCCAACAGTTTAATCGCAACGTTAATGAACCTAACAGTATGGTTCTGCCATAAAAATGTTAACAAATTACAGTGCAACGAACTTGTAGCGTTTATTACGAAGCTGACTATTACAGCTCAATAAAAAATTTCGCTCGTTTCCCTGCAATTAGGAGAATATTCGCCACAATCCCGTAGCCGTTTGACTCTGAGCTTTACTGCTAGTAATGCTTGACTAAATTAATTGCGAGAAAGTTTACGACCACTGCAAGTTTCTGCAAGCCGTTTGTAGTTTAAAAAGTATATCATTTTAGGTATTAAACATAATATTAATAAGTCATGATAGAGAAAACTGGTTTACAATAATGATAAAAATTACAAAGATAGCAATTGTAACAGTAATGTAATCCAAAAGTATCTACACATTTTTTTGACGGTTCACTAATGTTGTAACAAATCATTATTTGGAAAACAATGTCATTTTACAAACTTTTATTTCACAAAGATGTATTTCCCGCCACATAATTTTATATGTTTTGTGGTCAAAAGTCTAACCTAACCTAACCTATTAGACTAACCTAACCCATGTAGCCTATGTAATATGTAATGGTTTAAGCACAATTACATTTTTGCGAAATGAAAGTTTGTAAAAAGACATTGTTTGCCAAATGATGATTCGGTAAAAAGTCAAGATAACTTTTTGGACATCATAGTCTCGAAATTTATTGTTTTTAATGAACTAGTATTACATTTTTTTATATTTATAACAAATAAATAATCAGTAATCGCAGACACACCTTTCATTAATTCAGTATTAATTTAAATCACTTTGTTATTAAAATGATTTAAATAAAAGTTATCAAAGGCTTAAGGCACTTTGTGACTATGCTACAAAGGACTAGAAGTAAAGAAGTTTCTAAAATTATTTCTCTTCTCCCGTTAACTTTCTGAAATTCAAATAATTTATTATTAAGTTTTTATTATAATCGTAAGAGACAAACAAGCAGATGGACCACCTGATGGTAAGCAGTCACCGTCTCACCGTCGCTAATAAACATCAGCAATGCCAGGGGCGACGCCAAGTTGCCATTCAGTCACTCTTTAAAGTACTGTATTTTGAAAATATCCCATATATTCAGTCCACGCATTTGGATGGGACCCAAAAACGTGTAATAGCATAGCGCCAGCACCAATAGCACAAGCATCGCACTAAAACTTCGGCGAAGAAACTTTCAACTCCTTATTGTCCTTAAGTACGGACAGTAACATCATTTTATTGCGTTTAGCGGTTTATGTCAAAGTGCCAGTGATTCAAAATTACGTAGTAAAACGGCTCTGAGTGGGGTCGGTGGGATTTCTAGAAAAGCTGAACTAAAGATCTTCTTTAAAGTTCTGTAATTGAGATAAGACCTTTGAACGTAAAGCAAGAGTTGGTACCCCGTGGCGTACCTAGATATATATTTGTCTAATATCTAAGATACTAGATTGTGGTATCTTCATGTTACTATTTCAGGTAACTCATTTGTATTAATCCAGTAACTCTAGCCTCTATTGCTATGAGAAATCACACGCATGTGTTGATCTACGACAATAGGAAGCTTACTTATTCAGGTAGCTGCTACGTTGCTGTTTCAAGTCTTTTCCCTTTTCGGCCAAAATAATTTTTAACACAACATGAGTTGTGTTTTGGTCACAAATGGTTGACGGTTACCTAGGGGAACCGTGCGATGCTCTGGTTGAAAACATTTTTTCCGAAAGCGACAACTTAACATAATCTATTATTTCTGCAATTTTCATTTTAATCGTTAGAGCTGCTTTCGAGAACGCGATTACCAATAAATGTACTTAAGTACTTAACATCTATCGCTCGTTTAATTATATAAGACGTCTAAACATAAAACATATAAATGTTAAAACGGGTAACGTACTGAGGAACATTATTATTTAATTGAATTAGGATAATTAAAAATAATCTCTTTTTGTCCACATATTGTAAGTGTATTTGCCTCTCGAAAATATTTATTTATCTTTATAATCTGCTTAAACAGTCCGTAGTCAAATATGGATCTAGATTACCGTGAATATTATAAAATACTGTTTTTATTTTGCATTGATCTAAAATTTTATTGTTTTAAAGATATATCAATGTCATAAATCATTCAAAGTATTGTTACAAAGTTTTAGTAAACACTAACGCCAAATGTAAATTTTACCATTCTGAAAGTACCCAAACACCAAAATTTATATACCTAGAGTTATATTAACCAAATTTTCCAATAACTTGGACGTTTCATAAAAAATCCTATTCTGACTATTTCTGCAACATACATCGCAGGATTAGTTGTAATCCGAGCATTATACTCGGTTGATAGGTTAGGCAGGTAAGGTGTGTCTATCTTGTCAGAGTATGGATCTGCTATCCAGAAACGTAAACTGTACGTAACATGCTGCATTATCTTGTAATATGTTTAGATTTGTACAAATCTTGAGTAAAATACAGAAAACAAAATATATAAATTTAATCGTAATTTGTTCAACATGCCGTTATAATAAAAAGACACTTATTTTATCATTTTATGTATGGTTATATACAAGGTGTCACAAAATTAAACGATAACCTGGTATCGGGCGAGAAAAAGAAGAAAAAAAATCTACAACACAATTTTATTTATTTTTTCCAGAACTGGCACTACTTGGCCTCTCGCCCGGTACCAGGTTATCGTTGAATTTTGGGACCGTATGTATAAGGATTATAGTACCTAGGTATAGTTGAAGCAGATGATTTGATAAAGCAAATAGGACACTCACAATAATTTCATTTCTTTTTCGTTTATTACTTTATTACATCCTTGTCCTTCAATTAAGCGCCTACACGTATATTAACAGCTTTATTAAGACCCCAATCAAACTACTTAATAGAAAAATTACGAGCCACATAAAGTGGGCGAAATTCGTAATTTTTACACCGTCGTAACATTGACAGTTAACCCCGATTGGTTTCCCAATAAAAGGCCAACACGGCGTTACAATGGCCACTCTTAAAGAGTCATTTAGGCCACAAACTCTGGTCTTACGACGGCTACGGTAAGGAGTCATTTTCACGACGCCAAATGTGTGTCATAGCCGCGGAGAGAAAGTTTTGCTGAAAGTGTGGATATAGGCAAATAAAATAGAGGTGAGCTCGTTGACCGATAAGCGACCCTACTTATAAGTAAAATACAATGACGTGTATACACGGTGGTCTGCCATCTTTATATATCTGTGAATATGAAAATTCTTAAACGAATTAACCGATTCATAATTTAAAGTCCACGAAGATTACATACCTATCATTTATTGTAGGTATTAAGAAACTGTAATTATTGGTTTCGTGTTTGGTTTTTAGCATTAACTTTCATGGATACCTGCTTATTTGTGATTTATACGTATTAAAAAATATTGTTTCCGTTTCAAAAGTATTTCCTCGATCAATTACAAAACTAAAAGTTCAAAAGGCTTAACGCTGAAGTCGTTGTTTAATCTCCAATAATTTCTTTGAAAACGAATCTCTACAGACAAGCTTAACAAAGCAACTACATTTTCGATAAAAACTTTACGACATAACAAACCATATTACCACGACAGCTCTTTTTAACTCGACAAAAAGGCTGCCGTATCGTAAAAAGCAATATGGTTTTGAATCGTACGGTTTAAGACAAGTAGAATATAGGCTAAGTATAGCAATCGGATCTGTTTGCAACTTGTCCTGGCCAAGCCGCAAAAACATCCCCTCTCTCATGTTAAATTGTCTGAAGTCCACACGCAGGGTAGGCTACGCAATAACCGTAAGGAGTCTGCGACATGTGATAACGCCATGTGGGCCATCGATAAGGCGTAGGCGACGTCCGGCCTCATCCCGATTGTGGACCAAACGGCTCTTAAGTTTGACGCTCTTAACCCCAATTTGGCAGAGATTATCGTTTTCGGTTACGTGGCCGTAATATTTCATTTGTTTGTCGGTTTTTACTTGTGAAGGTTTTTTACCCGACCTTTTTAGCGTAAAGGGCAGGAAGTTTCAGTTTTAACTGACCATAGAGAAGTGCCAGACTTTTATAGGAGGTAGGTATTTTTATCGAGACATAGTCATCTTATTTTATAAAAGATATTTAAACTATTGTGTGATTAAGCCTAATTGAAATGTTTGAGCATTTTTACAAAACTATTACGTTAGTCGTGATAGTTTTGTAAAAAGGCTAGACTTGATTGGTGCCTGAGATACAGACGACTAAATTGTTTACACTTACTAAAATCATCTAAGACAGAAGACAGAAGACAGATATGTAGTTTCTGAGTAGTAACGGCTTCGGAATCGGAACCCTACACTGAGCATGGTCAAACACGTTCTTGTCCGGTTTTTCTCAATACAAATTTCACTTCTCGTCTCCCATCGTCTCGCCAAGCCTCGCCCCGGTGGAAAAGCACCTTTGAATTCTTTCGAGATATGAGAGCGAGAGTGAGAGAGTTATATACCCGAAATTTAAGAGCTGTCGCACTACTGCATATAATTTTTGGCTAGTCAGGTAATTATTCTCCGTTTTGAGTAGAATAGGTAACAAATTTCTTTTCGTTACTTCTAATACTTTTAAAGTCAATATATATCACAAAAACAGCATACATTAAAAACTTTTCATTTGAAATCTGCTGAGTGCGACGCCATTTATCTTTGCGGAGACAGCCATTTCAGTAAATACCTAGACATTTGAATATCTACCAACCCTTGCGTAGTTCGGGCGTAGAATAAATAAAGAAATAATGATATTCTTACAACTAAGAGTCACATAACAATATATCAAAGTCGTAGAAAGTCGAATGAAAAGTTTTTATATGCCTATTTGCGCTTTTGACGGTTCCCTTTAACGTAAATATTTTTCTAGACAAGTTCAGACTATAAGAGACATTATTTATTTGGCGTTAGGAAAATAAACCGCAAAACAAATGATTACCTACAGACTGAGCTATTCTGAAAAAATTTCAATGACTCAGTTCTTGTCATCACGTGCGATATTTTTAAACTTGGCTATGTTACTTGTTACATAAACTTTTTTATACGATTGTAATTTTATAAACTTGAATCATTAAAGCCGGAATTTGACAGAGGCGCACGCTACTCACGTAGGTATAGTATATAAAACCGCTTCGTATCAAAGTGTGTAGGTATGTAATGTATGTAAACACTTTATTGTAAAAAACACAGAAATTCAAATACAATATTTACAGAATAGAAATGTACAAAGACGAACTTATCCCTTTAACAGATCTCTTCCAGCTAACCATTGGGTGATTGAGGAAAATAAGAAAAGTAGAATGTGGCAACGAGTAGATTAAAGTACAGAAACAAAGTTCACATAAACTGCGTGAGCTAAATTGTAGGCCTATAATAGTGAATATAAATAAAGTTCAGTGCACAATAGAAAGGAGTTAGGTATATTCTCAATCTTCCTTGTAGAGATGCGACCGATAGCGATTTTCTAATGCTCATTCTAATTCTCCAAACTCCAAAGCCAAAAAAGCAAACTCATCCATTAACACATTCAGTATCCTTCCGGAATTCCATTCAAACGGACCCGATACACAGCCATTAGCACTGAATAAACTAAATACTATCTGCCATATTTATTCCATATTTACTGAGCAATGGACTACGCAAGATATATGTATCGACTGATATTAATGACCCAGATATCAATATTCATAGGTTATAAGAGGTTTTATAAATATTTCCCGAGGAATCTGTAGCGACGGTTTGGATGATAAATTGTGGTATATACGGTTGTAACAATGTTTGGCCTGGTGCCAACACTCTCGGGTAGGAACATGCATTGTGCCCTGTTTTTGGGTACCGTGAAAAATGATGCCTAGGTAGGTACCAACTTTTTTATTAAGTTTTTAGATGGACACTTAACATTAGCGGCCTTTACAACGCCGGCCGGTTCGAACCGCGGGAAACGCCACGCGCCGTTCCAAACGTTCGTTCCGAACCGTACATTTTTTGCTACTTTACTATTACAGTTGCATTTACACGTACGGTTCGGAACGGCGCGTGGCGTTTCCTGCGCGATCCGAACTTTACGTATGCAGGCCGCATTATGCTGAATGTGTACCATATTTCTGATCATCCATTAAATGGTGGTGACCTTGTGCAGGGTCCGTTCGAGCTACCATCGTCTTACCCTGTAACCTACCAACAAGCAGCATGTTCGCATTGTTGTGTTCTGGTGTGAGTATAAGCTAACTGTTAAAATTACTAGCTAGCAATACATCGTATTCCTCAGTGTTAGCTACGTATTTGCAGTCTCAGGATTTCAGTCTTATGAGATTGTAGGTTTTGTCCCATCTGGTGTCATGTGTGCTGGTTATATTCTACTTGCTATAAAAAATGAGTATTGGTCAAAACGTATCACAACTTGACCTGTGGTCGTAGATATTTTATGGTGGTAGGTATATACGACGACGGTACTGACAAGCATCGATTAATATGATTTCCACTCATATTGAAATTAAAGCGGTAACTAAGTAAGTTTTCCAGGTACTGGTGATAATTAACGTAGCGGGTATCATTCGCAAGCTATAAGGCTGCCTGTCCACTGGAGCGGGCGAGGCAGAGGAGCGATGCGCGGGGAACAAACCAATAGGATTCCTTAATTTTTGCTTGTCATGCTCAGCGCAGCTCTCCTATTGGTGGATTATTCCTCGCATACCGCTACGCTGCCTCGTTTCACTCCAGTGGACAGGCAGCCTAATAGCGTTTGTCCTAACTCATCACGAGTCCGAATTTTCATGTTTCCTAAACTGGTTTTCAGATGAGTCAGGCCACTTTTTAAGTTTTCCAATAATACCAGCGGATAGCTTAGGTTATGTTTGTATTATAACAACACTGAAAAGTTTATAAGGAAGAAATGGTTTTAGGATAAACGAAAATTCGGACTAACGATGCATTAGCACAAAAGACGATTAGGGATTCTAATTACCCAACACAGTATTTATATAAAGCTCTAAATTTTCTGCAGAACCCTCGCCTCGCGATCTAAAACACACTCATCCGATTTAGAGAAGCAATATTCTTATATTTATGTGCAATTATCTTTGAATTACGGGTGTGGTGTTGCAATTTTTTCCACATAAAACTCCGATCGCTTGTTAGTTTCGTAGTAAATGATACTTCGGCAGTTTTATGAGGTGCTAGTGTTTGCTCCCTTTTATCTTTATTGAAAAATCTTTCGTTTGAAGTTGGTAAAACGGTGAACATTGATTGCTTTGTAATATTAATGGTATTACTGCAAAAAACCAGTCACGTTTTGTGCGTTGATAGAGTAAGCTCGGTCTCGAAACATTTGAGAGTGTTTACGTGTTTACACAAAAATGCTAAAGAAACGGTTGCTTATATGATAAGTTTTATGGACAAATAGTAAGAATTTGAAAGTATATGGTATATGGTATGGTAGCGATCCAGACAAACCCTGGACAAGGTCTCTAAACCTACTACGAAACGGAATTATACTACGAAATGGAATTAATGAACTAAATCTTTCTGAGATTACTGTATAATCCCTCTGGTCCGAGTTCCAGAACAGAGTAACTAGACCACGCAAACTAAGTTAGTTACGTAAAGTTTAGTTAGATTTTGTTAAGCTACTCGTATTTAACTAGCAGATGACTAAACTGAAACAGAGAAGGTAGTCGATATTTAAATCTCACTAATGACTGTCATTAATAATGAAAGTGACGTCACGCGGTGATCTCGATTACGATAACGGTGGGGGCACTAGTGTTTGACATCATAGGCGTGAGAATGAATCGACCCCCTGGGAGCCACAAGGTTCCAGTTGGCCCAAAAATATTTGTAACTCGGACAAAGTAAGTCTTAATGACAGGCTAGTTGACTTCGATAAAATTACTCTTCAAAATAGAAAACAGAGCTAGCTAAGAATGTGCCATCGTACAACTCGTACCAAACTATAATTTCATCAACAACATCTTGATAGTTGTAGTGTTGTAGTGGACTACCGTGCGTTTTTCTCGAGCCTTCTTGCCACGCACCTATTACGACTTCAAAAAACAAACCTATTCTTTTCTCAAAGGCCGGCAGCACACCTGCGATTCCTCTGGGGTTGCGGGTGTTTATGAGTCGCGAATGTCGCGATGATCACTTACCATCAGGTGGCTCGCTTGCTCGTCTGCTGCCTTTTTCACATAAAAAATAATAATCCGAAACGTGATTCGGGCGGGGAAGAATAGCTAAACTTAAGTGGCGGTGAGCTGGGCACATTGCTCGCAGGACTGATGGCCGATGGGGTCAGAAGGTTCTTGAGTGGCGTCCGCGGATCGGGAGACGAGCTGTGTAGGTAGGCCTCCAACAAGATGGAGTGACGACCTTGTAAAAATCGCGGGAACGAGGTGGATGCGAAAAGCACAAGACCGGTCTGAGTGGAGAGCCTTGGGAGAGGCCTACGTCCAGCAGTGGACGTCTTTCGGCTGACATGATGATGATGATGATGATGGTGATTCGGGCTATAGGTTTAATTTATAAGATAAATTTAATCTTTTTTTTTGGAGCGTACAGCCAGAATTCTACAGTAGCACACGCTACGCACGCACTGCCGTTTATTAATATTTAAAAAGGAAGCTAACTGCATAGTAATTAGTAGAAGCATTTTAAATTTAATGTGTTTGCCAATAAAGAATAGAGTTTACCAACAAAACTTGGAGCAATCTCTAGTATATATATGGGAAAAGCATCGATAATTGAGTTTATCGATACAGGCGATCCCTAGCTAAAAAGGAGGAGAAGATATTGGGTGAAGAATTGGTTGCAGAAACGAAGCAAATTGTGCCACATGAATATTATGAAAGAATTGGAAGTAGATGATCTTAGAAACTTTTTGCGAATGGCAATTGATTCTTTTGAAGAGCTCCTGGCTATGGTAACACCATTAATAGAAAAGCAAGACACATTAATGCGGAATGCCATAAGTGCTAGAGCACGACTAACTGCTACACTAAGGTTTTTGGTTAGACGTCTATAACCCGCGTCCATATTTCACGCTCTTTTTCCATTTTTGTCCACTCCGCTCGGTTGTCACCAATGAACTGACTGGGATTGCCCCAATCCTACTACACACGCAGCAACCTTGCAGGGCGGTAGACACAATCTAGGGAGCTAGGAAGGTCTTGCGCCCCTGCCGCCCTGCCGCAGGCCCAATCTATAAATTGCTCCTGCTTGCCTACACACATCACAATTAAGGAGGCAATCAAGGGTCCAATTCCCATATTGCCCCTGCAGCAGGTGTGTGAGTAGCCGGCTTTATTAAGTGGCAGTGAGCTGGGCACATTGCTCGCGGGACTGATGGCCGATGGGGTCAGAATGTTCTTGAGTGGCGTCCGCGGATCGGGAGACGAGCTGTGTAGGTAGACCTCCAACAAGATGGAGTGACGACCTTATAAAAATCGCGGGAACGAGGTGGATGCGAAAAGCACAAGACCGGTCTGAGTGGAGAGCCTTGGGGGAGGTCTATGTCCAGCAGTGGACGTTTTTCGGCTGACATGATGATGATGATGATGATGGTGATTCGGGCTATAGGTGTAATTTATAAGATGTTTTTTTTTTTTTGTAGCGTACTGCCAGAATTCTACAGTAGCACGCACGCTACGCACGCACTGCCGTTTATTAATATTCAAAAAGGAAGCTAACTGCATAGTAATAGTAGAATCATTTTAAATGTGTTTACCAATAAAGAATAGAGTTTACCAACAAAACTTGGAGCATTCACTAGTATATGGGAAAAGCATCGATAATTGAGTTTCCCTAGCTGTCATTTAATTTTGCCCCGTATATTCCGAGGTCTATCTATGAAGCATAATTTTAATCAGAATACCTTTCTGACGCTCAATTCACGCTTAATTTCTGGCATTAAAATTACCGGAATACAACTTCAGTAGGTAAGTAACAGATACGAGTATAAAGTCGATATAATACAGGTTGTTCACACTTTTCACCGCCGTTATACGTGACCAGGCCTACAGCGGCTGGCGAATAGTGTTCACAGTTGGTATTCAGTAAACAGCGACATTTGTGCGTCTCCAATATATGTAAATTCTCAATACTGACGGTCGTCCCCGAGAGCATTCCAGTAATGCGGGTGCGAAAACAATAAAGCCCTTGAGAAAAACTGGCAAACAAACATTGCTGGTTTGTTTTGATCTGTGGATAGTGTTTTTATGGCAAAAAATATGAATATCGTAGGGTGACGGCACTAGGGAATGCAAATAACCGGCTATAACCGGTTTTAACCGGTTAATTTCATACAAAAACGGTTAATAACCGGTTAAATTGCATTCCCTAGACGGCACCGATGATGGACACTTTTACCAGTAATGGACACTTCACTCGTAATTCAAATTTCATATGGTCCAAAATTTATTGTTGCAAAACAAATGAATAACCCTTATCTTCTGTAAAATAAGAATCACGTGTCCATCATTGGGTTCTTGTCCATTACTGGTTACACCACCCTAGTTGTTATGTACCTAATCATGTCTTAACAGTTGCCAGTCCTGTTGATAATAGATTTAGAAATAATAGAAAGAAAAAAAAACATTTTATAGATAGCACAACTACACCAACATAATAACATAATAAGAAAATAAAATAAGCTTAACCTAACAATGATATTGGTGGAATGTCAGACCAACTAAGCATGTTACCTACAGCACTTGGTGCTACAACATAGGTTTTCTGTAGGATCCCTTTGTGATTCACGCGCGACGAAAACTGACAGTTTGGACACCATGAAAAAGACATTAAAATATTCACAAAAACTGAGTTTTTATGTGTTCTGTTTAGATAATAAGTAATAACTAAAGATATAAAATAAGTAATGCGTGATTTTACAGAAATACAGATTGCAACACTGTACGGGTTAAGAGTTTAATTTTTGGAAATAAGTTATAAAATAATTTATACTAGTTAGCATAGATCAATAAATCACTTCGAATTGGCGTTAATAAACATGATTTTCTCGTTCCAAATTTATATAAATAATAAATCAGGTAAGTTTTAAAATACCCCCTAAAATTTCTGATATTCAGCTAATAGATAAGAAACCGCCAGACGTCAATTTGCCGCCATTTTTCAATACGCCGCTTCTTTCAATTTTAACCTTATCTCAACAACAAAAGACTTCCTGTCGCGTGGGGAGTGCGTAATAAATTTCCGGATGCTAAGTTGTATCATGGAAAATTATGTAAATGTCAGGGTATCGACCGCATTCCGTCAGGTTTATATTCCGGGGTTTTTTTTCGTCGAGCAAAACGTAGCGTCGTCAACATAAATAATCTTCCTTCGAAAAAATCCTTTTGATGCGATTTCTTTGAAGATTTGATGTCAAATGAGCGTAAACAACGATTTAACCTTAATTGGCTATTAACATTGTAAACCTAAATAAAGTTAAAGAAATGGTAATGTTTTGTGAAGAACATATTGCCCAATAAATTAATTTTACGCCTAAATCTCTAATAAAATATGCGCAAACGGTGGTTTAAATATAATAAGCAGCGCTATTAATAATAAAGAAAGCATCATTTGAATAAAATAAATGTAGCTTGTATTTTTATTGGGTACAGTCACCTGCAATAATTATATTATCCTACATTAGGCGCAAAAATATCTTACACGGTCTTATACCTCTAGTAATAAAGACGTGTCAGATATTTTTGCGCCCAATGTAGGATAATATATTATTGCTGGTGACTGTACATTAATCTTTGAAAAATAATAACAACAAAGACACAAATTTAACATAGATACTTTTAAACTAACGAGTCAAACAAATCTTCCTTTTTAGCCCGTGAAAGAGTTTGTTGAGTTAAAAATATTAATAGCACTAATGATATTGAAATTAAAATTACTAGGATAGAGGTATTCCATCTTAGTCCTTAGCATTGGCAATGCATTTGCGGTCTTAGAATTGCAGTCTTAAGATTGTAGTCTTGGGAATGCAAATGTGTATGGGTCACAGATCCCATTTACCATCAGGTGGCCAGTATTACTTGTTAGCCTTCTCAAAGCCGTACAAAAAAAAGTACCTACCGTTGTAATCTTTCAACGGACGGCCGTTTTGCCGATGACTTAATAGTGACGAATAAAAAATTCGGGTAAGAATAATTATTTATAATATTTTTCAAATTATTCACATTACTCTCTTAATCTAAAATTAATCTTTTTTATTTTTATTTAAGGATTTGGTTAAGGTTTGATTCGACGATCCTATTTTTGTTGTTTAAATCCGGAGTCCAGTGATCAAACGAAATTCTATAAAATACCACTTATAGCTTTAATCTGCTAATGAAATCAATTTGTTTGAGTTTTACTGGTCAAACATTTATTTACACACTAACAAGAGCATAATATCACTTATAATGCCTTTTAGGGGATCACTTCGTTTGCCCGAATTTCAATTTCCATAATTGTATCACTTGCCATAATATGCGTTTGCCATAAAAGGATAATTTTCACATGCCATCGTATAGAGCCCAATTAGGTTAGGTTAGTTTTATAACAATTCTGAATACTATACGATTTCATAAAAAATGCCTTTATGGCAAATGAACATTATGGCAAGTGATACAATTATGGCAATTGAAATTCGGGCAAACGATAGAGAACCGCCTTTTAGTAACAGGGTCAGGAGTCACATGAGTTTAAGTTGGTATCCCATTTAAAGTTCTGTATTTTGTATTTCTTAAATTTTTAATACAATTAAATGTATCACGAGATAATGTCAGTGTTTGTTACAAATTACTATCGCAACTCGAAGCTGGGGAGTATTTTTAACATGAACGATATAAATGTTAGAAAAGGGACTTTTTTCTATTGTGTATATGCTGTATAAGACAATAAGCCTAAACTAAAACCATTTTGTTTTATTACTCATCTTTCAAATCTCTCATCCCTTGGTTACTATCCCAACTAACAAAGGAAGATTAAGTACCAATATCACCATACGATGTTAACATCTTAACAGACGATTAGAGCGTTAACAGCTGTCAAAATGTATGAACTAACAGTCGATTAACATTGATCAAATTTAACATCGTTTGGTGAAATTGGTACTAAACATCTTTTGACGACATTAAATATTTTCCATAGACAAGAAGTCTGTCTAATAAATCAAACAAGTTGGGTAATTAGAAGACTTACAATATTTCAAGCCTGTTTATTTATACTCGAGACTCTTTGGTAGAACTGAAAACCAAATTATTTAGTAATATTATTCCTTTGAAATGATAAATAAGAAGAAACTTTATTAATCAAACAAATTGAAACATTCACACTAATTACGAAAGCCGTTTGATTTATAATAGAAAATATATTTCACATCTTTTAAAATCCGCCGCCTGTATTTCAGCTAATATATAGCCGAAGTTGAATTGTTTCAAGACTGCGATGTACTGCGATATGTCAGCACGTTCAAGTTATTTATAGAGATGCTGTTCTTTATTGCATCCAGACAGTTAAAACTTTACAATTGGACTAAGTTTCCAAATTCCATCTTTTACTTGTACTGTGAGACTGTAAGGTTATAGAATAAATTGAAAAGTGTTGTAATATTAAGGGTTGATATGAACCAAAAATAGCAAGCAGAAACTTACAATAAAAATATCAGCTACATTAGGTTTTGACGCTTGCGTAGACTTTAGATCCTGGAAGCGTAAGCAAATGATTGACTCATACCAAGTATCTGATGTACTTGGACATTTAGCATTGCATAATATCGTAGCAGAGCATAATAACGTTACATTTCATAATAGCGTAGCATATTATAGAATCGTAGTATAAAAGCCACACGATGCTTTGACAAATAATCACGATGCTATAAGAAAATAAAAAGTTCCGTTCTTGTATTTTGATAATTTTTGTTTCCTTTTATAGCACCGCGATTATTCGTCAAAGCGTATTAATAGGAGTAGGTATATACTTATGTTGTTGGTTGCTAGGAGTTCACTATGCGTTGGATAAAATGATACACACAATAAATATGACCCAAAGGGTTCCCCTATGGAATCCCTAATCGTCATTTGCTACGTTTGTCCGAGTTTTCGTTTATCCTAAAGTCATTTGCGCTTATATTTAATAACTTTTTAGCGTTGTTATAATACAACCCTAACCTAACCAAACCGCAGATATAATTGGAAAACTTGAAAAGTTGCCTGACTCAGTTGAAAACCAGTTTAGGGCAAATGAAAATTCGGACAAACTATGTGTTAGGACAAATTTTATTAGGGATTCTGAGGGACACCAGACCAAAGCTACAGTATTTTAAAATTAACATTATCAAAATTGAGACCGAAAGATGGCGAGTTGTCACGGAATACCTACATTGGGGTGAACCTCAAATTGATATTATGATTATTGACGTATAATAAATTATTACCTTTGACATGTTATCACATGTTTAAACTCGGCCACTATTACTACTGTAAAGTAAATAATAGCTATCGTAATGTCATGGGTACTAAAGCTGACTGAGGAAGCAAGATAAATTCGATCTTTTCCAACCACAAACGATACCATTTGTTTATTCACTGCATCAGGGCCTTTATTCTAGGCGGTAAAAACCACGGTATGTTTTTAACTTGCCAGCTCATTACTGTTAAGAAAATTTTGTATGTTTATCACACATAAATGTTTATTCTATTCTATTCTTATTCTAGTCTAATCTCAAATAAGAGCTATCACAATGTTGATAATACGATAACAGGACAAAGACAACACGGTTTTTACGTTAATACTCAGCCCTTTACATTTTACTATTTTAGGTCATACTTGGTAATATCCATAACATATAGCGTAGCTAGTGATTTCATCGCTAAGCTCTATTCAACGCGATAATAACACCGAGTCGACCGCCAGCCAGCAATATGGCGAGCGCGGCCCGCGGCGGGATATCGCGGCGCCCGCGGCAAGGTCAAGATGCCGACCCACTTCAGCCTGACACACGGACAGATTGACAATATTAAATAGCTTTCAGGATAGTGGATGTCACCTTTCACGACCCTTAATTTAAAGTAGGCTCGAGGGACATTATAATTCATGAAAACGTTTTGAGAATTCAAAAAGTTTTAATTTTTGCTGTGTTAAAAACTATTAAAATTATTGGACCAAAAGATATTCTATGTTTTCCCATAGATAATCTTCATACTAGATTTCATCAAAATTGATTCAAAAATTAACCGTAAAAGCGGACAGACAGACAAACAAACACGCTTAATTTATACAAGTTTCACAATGTTTTTCAGTAACTACATCTCAACACTTATAAATACGAGTATGTTTATCAGTTGTCTAGTACCTATAGAACAGTCAACAACAAAGAGATGTATCCACTTTTTCACCTTATTGCATTGTAATAAGGCCTAGAGCTTCCTTCCTTTCCGACTTAGTAAAGAAAGAGAAAGCAAAATATTTATTCGTGAGAAACTACAACAACAAAAAACAGACGAAAGCGCGCAAGAAGTACCTATGTATTCTCGAAATGGTCCCAACTCAGCATAATCCTGGCATTTAAGTCAGCGCTGGTCTTCCGTTGGAACCATCAGGCACCTAAAACCACGGAAGGTTACACACATAATTATTTGACCACAAAAACAAATTATAGGTAGCTAAGAAAAATAAAATAAGCAAAAAACTCAGTTTGTGTTATTGTCCCCTGTTTATTTGAAACGTAATAAGAGACCCTAGAATTAAGTGTCCTTATCAGATATATCAGATTTATAATACAGGCCCCATCAAAAATTCTGCCAGAGTTGGAAAGTACACCAGTAGCTCTATAGACATTTATCTGCATTCTTAAAAATAATAATAATTTTTTTATCAAAGCTAAACAAGCGATTTATAATATCGCTTAGTTCCCAGCGAGCCGTGTGTATAGTCGGTGGCAATTTGCGTCGGCCACATTTCCCGGTCCACAAGGGATTTCAAAATTGTTAAGCGGATAATCTCCCAGTCTTGTTTAACCTCAAAATTGATGCACCGAGCGGGAAATATGCCGCATGTAATTTGATAGCCAGGGTTTTTTCTATTCAGATCGCAAGGCATATATTATGTTTTAAATGAAATAAAACAGGTGACAAATGTCACACAAATTGACTTGGTCCCAAACTTATCTCTATAGTAGGAGATCCGAATAAGTAGGAGCCGACCTTCACCAAGCTGTTTATTCGATAAAAAGTATTTTATATCAAATTTAATATGGTAAGTAATATATGGCGAATAGGTTGACTGAAAAATTTCAGTCCAGCACAGTACATAATAAAAAAACTAAAAATGATCTTTTTTTTAAATAGCTATTGTTTGTTTAATAGACCATTTATATACTAATGGAAAGTATGAAACCTGTAGAATATGCAAACGTTAGGTTGACTATTTTTTCCCATCATAACCATTGGGTTACCTACCTAATTGGGTAAGTCGGTACTAATAATTTGCACTAAACCTAACGTTTGCATATTCTATAGGCTGCATACTTTCGTTTAGTATGTAATTGGTCTATTAAACAAGCAATAGCAATTTTAAAAAAAGTTCATTATTAGTTTTTTTTTTAATTATGGACTATACTGGGGTGATTTTTTTCTGCCAACCTATTCGCCATATTTTACTTACAGCTACTGCTGGGCAAATGCCCCCTTCCACCTTCCTCTCCACGAGACGACTTCTGAGCTCAGTTTCTGTTGCTCTACCTCTTTTTCTTCCGTCATTGTTAGTGATTGTTAATTAATTTGACAATTATTTTTAAAAGTAGCTACATAACGTGATTTTTAAAAACTATCATGATTAGAAATTAGATTTACTGAAGATGAGGTAAAGAAAAATCTACCGTAAGGCTACTCTCTCCAATAAATAATTTTGCATTAAACGACCAAACCCATTTTTAGGATATTTTTTTTCGTCATAGTGTCCCACAATTGTAAATGTTTTTTTTTCTAAACTGGTTAAATATAATCGTTAAATTGGTATCAGATAGAGTCCCGGATTTTATAACTCAATATAATTTAATATCACTTTAATACTAACGTTAACATAATTACAATGAACACATGCAACACATGATTATGTAAACTTTTTAATTAAGTACAATATTAATAAGTAATTCTTAAGTATAACATTATAATCAAACAATCAAAAGTCTCTAGACTCCACGCTATCAATTATGATATATTGATGTTTTCTTCGCCAATATTGTTTCCTTACTTGGGATATTAAGAAACTTTTATATCTGTCTACCTTACACGCGGGCCTATTCCGTTTTTGAGCTATACATGTACCCTTTTTTTGTCAACGATTGTCAACGACACCCCATGACTACATCTCCGCCATAACAATTTGTAAGGTATGTATGTATATATTTAAATATTTTGTTGCACAAAACACAAAAGGGAAAATACAATCTCTACAAAATAGGAATGCCAACGGTAGTAAACTCAGGTCACTGTTCATACAAACTTGTACGTAAAAGACCGTTTCCATCCGTCAATTGACCAGATTATCAACAGCTGATACCGTAATTAACACGACCGCGCAAAAAATAAACCTATTTTAAAAAGATAAAAATTATGTTCATGAAACTTAACTAAAAACTACGCGTCCAAATCGGTCTATCCGTTTGGGACCTACGCTGCCACAGACAGACACAAATACGTACATAATATTTTTTGTCAGGGGGGGTTAAAAATAGAGTGATGTATTCAGGCGACGTGCGTCTATGTTTTTCCCTTTATTTATTCTCAGCGGGTCTATTATGGTCGTGTTTATCGATGTAAATATTTCATCTTCACCTTCATTCATCTGTCACTTTCTGATCAGTATGTAAGTGCGAGAGTGACGGGTGCCCTGGTAGAGACAAACGTGACCTTACATTTATTTTAACTTCGCAAGTAATACTTAAAAAAACGCCTATGAATCAAATTTTAAGCTAAAAGCTAATTTTAAATACAATATTTGCGTAATCATTATCAAAATTATTATGTCTACTAATAATTTCATTGGTCGCATAAAATTTTCTACCTTTACCAAATAATTTATGTATTTCGCCGTAATACGAAAATGACGTGCACGGAACATTTCGTTTTTTATAGACGTCCATTTCCGTATTTGCCTGTGTATCTTGGGAGTCACTTTTCCCTGTATTCACCATTAGAAGTCGACTTTTTCTTTTTCCTTAAAAAAATCAAGTCAATACTCTTCTCAATGTTTACATTAACTGTAAGTACGTACAAAAAAAACTAACGAAAGTTTTCTGGAAACCGACAGTTTTGTTAATATTTATTCGTAAGAGTGATTACTAATCTGATGTTGGTAAATTTATATTTGTCATTTCTTTGACATTTTCCAACAAAACAAAATACATTTATCGATTTATAATCTTCGGCATACCTATATATTCGGAATACGGATACTGTCGGATATAGGAAACAAATAATGACAGGGGACGACCTTTTAAGTTTGTTTGCACGTGCTCTGACTGATACGGAAGGTCCAATTGGTTATTGGGTCCGCGATTTCGTTAGTGTAGAAGTCGATAAACGTTATTAGGTACTTTGTTATTAGTATCTATAAATTTTTCCACGATAACAAAATAAGTACGCCTATTTTAATTTAGAACATGAATTTCATATGATACATTTTAAATAAATCCGGTTATCCATTTATGCGTCAGACAAGAAACACTATTAGGTACATCTCTATTCAAAAAATTAAACGAAGTTCTCTACAACGGATTTTGATGCGGTTTCTACTTTTATTTAGATAATGTATGTTTCGAGAGAGAATACTTAATTTATCGTAATCAAATTAAATAAAAAAATATTTTTCCCACCCAAATTATTCTATTTTAACGCAATTTGTTGTTAAGGTAAGCAAGTTCCCGTTTGGAGTAATTTTGACCAACGATCGTTCGTAAAAGTAAGCCGATTTACATAGGAATGGCAAGCCCTAAGAAAGGTTTAAGTAAAGAATTCGGGAATAGGACCCTTTTTAGTCAAGGCACCGCGAAATCACGGTCGAATTATTTTGTATAAGCGTGTAGAATACGTATCGTATACAAGCTTGATTTATGTTACATTCACCAATTAAAAAAAAACACAAATTAAAAATAAACTGCTAAACCTCCTTGGTTTCCGTTTTTGCCATTGGCCGTTTAATTTTTGGGTTTTGAACGGCTTATTTAATGTGTATGCATTGTGTATGTCTATTCAATCTTAATTTTAGTATGTACTCCAATATCTTTCTGCATGTTATACATGGGTAATAATAAAAATGTCTAGCTCGTTCCTGACAAAACTTTGTGTTTATTCAAGTTATTCGGCTCCGATGCACTTAAGAGTATTACATTACATACCAAAATATGTTTATTTTCAAAAGATCTGTCTTAATTTATCACTTTTACGAATGGCCGCTCATGTATGACTTTTAAAAATGACAATACAAAAATGTATGACTTTTACAAATGACAATACAAAAATGTATGACTTTTACAAATGAAAACACAAAAATGTATGACTTTTACAAATGACAACACAAAAATGTATGACTTTTACAAATGACAACACAAAAATGTATGACTTTTGCAAATGTTAACACGAAAATGTATGACTTTTTCAAATGACAACACAAAAATGTATGACTTTTACAAATGACAACACTTTCGGTGTGGAGATAGCTCAAACTTCGACGATGAACATAGACTACTTTTTACCTGCGATATGGTTTCTACGCGGGCAACAAAGACTACGTAATAAAAATATTCGTAACCTTATAAATATTCCTATTCTAAATACGTGAATGAAATTTACGGACGAGGAATTACTTTGATTAAGTCATCCATAGCGATTTCAGCTGCGGCGACTAAAGCAGCTTTACTCAAAATACCTATGCTCCAAGTACGTAGATACTGAAGAGACAGGATAAGCTGCCTGTAAGACTTTCCAAGTGAACTATTCTGAGCCCGTCTGTCCAGACTGATCGAATTCGTGTCGACTTACGGATCAATAGAAGCTGGTAACACTATCGAGATACGTGTACTGAAAATAAAACAACTTTTAAAGGATACTGGAATAAAAATATCACATTACATGGTTTTTAACCGACTTCAAAAAAGGAGGAGGTTATACGTTCCACTGTATGTTTTTTTTTTTTTTTTTTTTTTTATGTATGTTCACCGATTACTCCGTCAATTGTGGACCGATTTTAAAAATTCTTTTTTAGTTTGATAGAGTATACTTCCGAGGTGGTCCCATTGTCAGCAAATCTGAATCTGATGAAGGGATCAGTGAGGAATTGAGGGAACTCCTCAAATATTGTATGCAAACATATAGCGATTTTAGTATTTTTAGTAACAAGTGTAGCATTTGCATTCAGAAAGTGTCACTTGGTGAAGCGGAACTGATGATGAAGACCACAGATGGCCACCGGAACTCCTCAACGGTACCGATTACAAGGGTGGCGATAAGATATCTCGATTAAGATAGTTGAGCGACTACAACGAAGCACATTTAATTGTTTTAAAATGACTATGATTTTCCCGCGGCGTTGCTTGCGGCGAGCTTGAAATGTCTTAAAGTTTCATATATCAACTAAAAAGTGGGACTACATAAGCTTATTATGATCACTAAAAAGTGTAAAATAAAATAAATGTTTTAAAAAACAAAAAACCGCCTTCAAAAACGCAAAAAATAACTTCTACTACTAGGTACTTAGTAGTAGGTACCTATCCTATTAGGTTAGTCTAACTGAAGTCGGCGACCACAATATTTTCAACAAAAAGCCGACTTCAGTTGGACTAACCTAATAGGATAGGTACCTACTACTAAGTACCTAGTAGTAGAAGTTATTTTTTGCGTTTTTGAAGGCGGTTTTTTGTTTTTTAAAACATTTATTTTATTTTACATTTTTTTTTTTTTTTAAACTGATGCACAAGCAAGTAAAGTTTTATAAGTAGTTTTAGTTACAACGTTAGCCATTTTCGAAAATGTCACAGTGTAGAGCTTTAACATTAAGTGGCTGCAATTTAAATTTAACTTTAATATTGGAGGTATTGCAGGCGGGAACAAGCAATGAATTACAAAACCTATTTCTTGAAAAAAAATAACGTTTGGACTAGCTTGTGCCCGCCTGGAACACATTTTCCAATATTCAATATAAATTTAAATTGTTATAAATATCAATAAGTACAATGCTCTTACAATTATCTTTAGATTATAGAGCTTGTTTTTCGCTTTTCAGTTGATTTTTGAAAGTAGTTGGGTTTTTTTTTTTTTTTTAATTAAATTAATTCCAGTAATATAATTTTATTATTTGTTGTTATAGCGGAAATAGGACACACTCTGGGAAAATTTCAACTTTCTTGTTGTTAAGGTCGCTGACAGATAGACATACAGACAGTGGAAGTTAGCAATGGCCCCGTTGGCACCTATTGAGTATGGAACCATAAAAAGGAAAATTTAGGATGGTAATAAAAAAATTAAGAATAACCTTTTGTCCACCATCGCCTAAAGCCAAATAAATTCTGAATGTTGTCGTAATTCTCGCCTCAGTTCAGTTTTCTATCCTATTCAAGTATAAGGAAATCAGGCGAATTTTGATATGGATTAGGATAAAGTCAAACTTGACAAAAATGGGATGACATAGGGCAAAACTTGGTGAAAGTTAGATTTAGTCATAGTATTTCGTGCGTTAACACTTAAGGAAGAAAAGTTACTAGGCTTTTTGTACAGTAAAACGGGGTGAGTAGGAATTAAGGGGTGAGTAGGGACACACCCTAAAATAAGTCATAACTTGTTACAAATAAGATCAAGTATTAAATTTACAAAAACGTTACGTCTATTGGAAATAATTTGTCTTATAATTACTAAATATGCTTCATTTTAGTTTGTGTCCCTACTCACCCCTTAATTCCTACTCACCCCGTTTTAGGGTACCTTTTATTATTTTGAACGTAAGTAGACAAAGTGAAGTACGAGAAGTGCAACTTAAACCTGACTTTACATAACTCTATTTCTCTTTCTTTCTGTACTAAATTCTATTTCATCGACCTTTCAAAGAACATTTATAACCATTATATTGTCAAAATGTAGAAATTTAATACCGGAAAGCAAACTAAACTACTGAGGAGCAAGCTTTGTTTATTGCAACAAGTATAACAAAATCCAAGCTTTATAACCCTGGGGCTCTATTCTGCTCGGTAAAACCATGTTATCAACGTTTATTGTCAACGTTACGATAACTCTTATTTACTGCGGGCCTAGTATGGCTGCGTCTATGTCGCGCTTCAAATATGGATAAAGCATCCGTCACTCTCGTACTTATTGACGTGTCAGAAGGTGACGGATGCCTTATCCAAACTTTGTCACGCGATAAACGCTGCCATATTAGAGCCCCTGGACAGTAATGGCGGCCGAGTTAAAAACAATACCTATGATAACATGTCAAAAGTAATAATGGTTTTCCCGATTCCTTCCAACCCTTTGATTGCATGTTTTGATAATGCCATCTATATAATTAAGTTAAATTTCAATGTTATACTTTTCAATCTACCTTTTCGTTTTTAGGGTTCCGTACCAAAATGGTACAAAAGGAACCCTTATGGTGAGACTTCGTTGTCTGTCTGTCTGTCTGTCTGTCTGTCTGTCTGTATGTCACAGCAGGTTTTCTCAGCAACTACAAATGCTATCAACTTGAAATTTGGCATAGTAGGCTAGTTGCCTCTGTTTTAAAGTAGGTCTCAAGTTATTAATTATTGTCCGATTAGATGAAAAAAAAAACCCACATTTTTTTAGGACCTACAAAACCGCAAAACTTTATTTTAAAAGTTTCGTTTTCGTTAACGGGCGAAAACGCTTACAGCCATATTAGTCTATAGATTATCTGTGCTGTGACGTCATACGGGCCGAAAACAAACATTTGTTTGACAGTTGACGAGAGTATTTGACATATAGATAAACATTTATCATTTTCGAAACCAACATCCATGATTGCTGTTATCAATAAAACTAGAAAGCAGTAAGTGTACGACCTGAGTGGACGCTCGAAGCGGGGCGTTGAGCGGGGCGGGCAGCGTCGCGGGCAAGCGTCCACCACATTCGTGCAGCGTCCACTCAGGACACCAGTATGGGTTTCATTTGTTTAACATGCACGCCGCACGCCCCGCCCCGCTGCACGCTCAACTCGAGCGTCCACTCAGGCCTTAGACTTACAATAACACACAGATTAGGTTTTTACTAATATTAAAACGACTACGATCATAACACAACCTCAAAAGTCCATGAGTCATAAATGACAATGTCATCTCACAGCACAGAATACTTGCAGAATATACCATTGCGAATTTCACTCGTATAAGAACCGACATGAAGTTTGCTTAAGGTCCTATGACGTCACAACATGCCCGACAGCGTTTTCAGAGTTCAAAATAAAAAATAAAATGAACAATTTTTAAATAAAAAATATGTAGCCATCTTACACTTTTAATATCTGAAATCGATAACTATTGGTTTCTTAAGTCTAATACTAAAGAAAATATTAATTTGTTAAGCCAAATTTAATATGAGGCAAGTAGCCTGTTGTACTAACTTGCTTGCCCGCATCTATTTGTACTAAAAAAAAATATGAAATTAATTTTATTAATAAATGAAAAGGGGTCTAGAATGGGGGGTTCAAAAATGAAAGTGGTTGGATTATAGCAAATGGGGTGTCATATGAAAGGTCTTAATCTGCACATTTCAAAACTATTTTTTTGAAAATTTTCTGTGATGTACTTTTTGATTTATAGCCAAAAATGTACAAAAAATGACTGTTCCCCCCTTATCTCCGAAGTTTATTAATCAAAAATTCTGAAAAAAATCCTGACGTGTAGATAATTACTTATATTTTCTGGGAAAAATAAAATAAAGTATTCATTATTTACAGTTTTTGAGAAATAACAAAAAAACTAAGAAAATCTGTATTAAAATTTAGGCTACTCAAAATCGACCTAAGCCTGGAAAATAAAGCTTATAACAAAAGGAGTATTTTCTTTTGCGGTTACCAAGCATAATTATCTTCAATACGGAACCCTCGGTGCGTGAGTCAGACTCGCACTTGACCGGTTTTTTTTTTATACAATTAACACGACACTTACCACTCAAAGACGAATCTAACGTTTGTCGGGCCATCCGTTCCGTTTCTACAAAGGAATAAAAGAACCATTCATACAGGTCGAAAACGTTCTGTGGTGGTTGTGTAAAAAAATGTTCAACAAAATAAACTGGTGAAATAAGTAAATAGCTTTGGATAAAAAACATAATTAGTCGGTAAAAGCCAACCGTACCACGTAATGATTTTATTCCTGAATCTACCAAGCGTTCACTGATTTATTGCACTTTCCCCCAAAAACTTCAGTCATTTTTCGTCTTAAGTAAAAAATTCATTCCGCAATAAAATACGATTTGTGTCAAGGAGTCGACAATTTTATCGCGCCCACTTTTATAAGAGCGCAATTTCCCAAATGGGGGAAGTTAACGTAATTTTAGGTTATTTTGAAGGCATTGATTTTTTTAAAGGCTGACGAGGAAGGGGAGTTTAAATTAAATGCCGAGTACTGGGGATCGGGTCAATTTTGGACTGACACAAGCTGGTATTTAAGACGTTTTCTTTTAAAAGGGAGGCTTGGAGGTATTTTATTTGTGGTAACTATGAATAAAAAATGAAAAATTGAGTCGTTTTTGAATGGATGCATGTAGTTTTAATTTGTTGTTGTAATATTGCAAGAATAGGCTTATTAATGAAGTTAATTATTCTGATCTTTCGATATAGGTAGTTTATAATAATTGCATCGGTTTTTTTTTATATTGCCACCATAATTTAAATAAAGTGGTAGGCTATATATAAAATAAGAATTATATTTCCCAAAGGATAAATTTAATTTAGAATCTCGGAATCGTCGTGTTGAAAAATCACAAAGGTTAGTTTATTATAAGAAGAGTGCTTTATTTTTTAAATTGCTTCCTTATTAACAGAGACTAGCTAATTATAATAACAACCAACGCAAACAATCTTACTACGTACATTTTTGGCATTCTCGATTTTTGACAAAAAATATAACGAAATTTAATTTAAAAAAATAGCAACAAGGCCCTTAATTACAAAAACCTTATAGACTAACAAACATAACAATAAGAAACTAACACCGAGGAGGTGACATAACAACGTGGTCCTTTTTTGCCAAAATTGGCATCATGGTCGCTGCTCGTGCCCCGAAACCGCCAGAAAATAACACATTTCGGCCAGAAGTAAGACACTCGACGGTGCCAAGCATAAACCTAAAATGTGTATGTTTCTTTTCCATTTAATGTACCAAAATATCCTGCGTGCCGTTGATAAAATCATGAAACAAGAATATTCACTTTGAATTTTCATACATAAAATTAAAATTACGTCGAGCCCTTATGTGAGGTACTGAATGCCTGAAATAGCGTATTAATTTTACAGGGTAATGATTCGGATGCCTCCATATTACAGTGATTTAAACTTGTCTGGCGCTTTAAGCTGCTCAGTCTGCTTCGAAATCTAGCCACAGATTAACTATAACAAGATAGTTCACTCATAACTTTAATCAAAAAAATCATCGATCAAGTACGCAAGTCACCTGCGAGGCTAGAAAAGACGCTAACGTAAACTTTATTCGATAACTGACAAAATGTATTAACATAAGCGTTCTCCACAAAATCCTCTACATTTTCCATAACGATAACGCTCTAGCAATGCATCTCATCTAGAGCCACTAGTAAGTGGGATCTGCAATCCATAGAAAAATGAAATGAATGAAAAAAAAAACACAACATATAATAATTAAACATATAATAATTTATCATTAAATTTGTTCTTTTGCGTCGCTGGTCATTGGTCACCATACCATCATAAAAAGATGGTTCTTGATAAAAGTAAGGCTTATGTTTAAAGGATCAACAGATATAGTAAAACATTACGCCAAAAAAACACTTTTTACGCCCGAAAATAGTAAATGACCACCAAAAACTAACCTAACCTAACCTAACCTAATTTGGTGATCGTTTACTAATTTTGGTGCTCATTATATTTGTTGCCGAAAAGAAATGCGTGCACTGTACGTTCTTGATACTTCTCCCTCTGTGCTTCGCTCTCAAGTCTAGGTGTACACTTTAATTGGAATTCCTGAGTTGATCACCCTCTCAACTTTGGCCGAGTGTCGACTAAGTTGCCGGGGTAACGCGGCGGTATTAACGAAGACAACTTGCTGGTTAATGTGCTTTATTTTAATTAAATATTACAATCACTTTACACTGTATAGAATGAATTAGGAAGATTTGGTTGTAGAATATTTGGTTGATTTTTTCAAGAAACTTAGAGTCGTAAATTCGCACTCAGAAACGTCAATTAAATTTAATGGTTGATTAAAGTTTCTGCTGTCACATTCTTTGCTATAATAAGACAACGCGTCACTAAAAGGAGCATTAAATTTAATTGAAGTCTCTGAGTACGGCAGTTTGATACAATTTCACATTACAATTTGATAATCCCAGAATTATTATTATTATTATATTTTTGCCTATTTTAGAATTATTATCTCTTTTGTTTGTACAATAAAGTGTTTACATACATAAAAATTACCATCAAGTCAAACAGATTTTGGTCAATATGACTTTCTCTGAGCACAAATACATATTTTGCCTTACCTGAGATTAAACATAGAACCGTTTATTACGTAAGTATTAGACATATTTTATTTTTCAGTCAATTGTCCATAAGATATTTATACGTAGGCAGGTAAACTCTCTTTATTTCAAACTAAATATTCTATCCACTTCGTGAAATATTATTGCATTGTACCTATTCCGTGCTCCAGTCTGTTTGCAAGCTCTTTGTTTGGGCTTATGTATGTCTATACATATTTATGAATGTTCCTACATATGTTTGAAGCTCCACGATTATCAAAGAAAATAATGAACTAAGTAATAAAAAAAAAATGGTTGTAATACTTATGAGATAGTTTAAGTATACCTACAACATGTACTGATGTAACAATACTAACAATAACATAAACACTGTTCAAGAAAATTCATTTTTAGGGTAACTCACGATGCAAGAGGAGAACTTTGGAACAAAAAGCTAAAGTAGTCTTGTCTTACGTGTTTCATAAGTGGCGAGTGGGCACCTTATGGATGTTTAAAGTCCAGAAGCACCTCTCCACCATTAAACCCTTTGGAACTGTTGCCTTCCTGTTGGCGAGTCACCGCCTGCCATTTCAACCATAGTAATTAGCATTGGCCAGGCAGGCGCCGTGTTTCATCAATAGCCTAGTTCACCAACACATATCAGTTCAATCATAGAACCTATTATTAATGTACCCATCCTTCTTAAATAGTCTTACACTAACCGGTGGTTGTTCGTGGGAGCATACTTCTATAGTTTGAACTCAGGGACAATCGCCGGTTGGTGTCCCATCACTTTACTAAAGTAAACTTGTCTAAATAGCCTCTACGTGTTGGCTTCAGCTCCATGTATGTACGACTTCCAAAGGTCCGGGACTCCCATAGTCCCGTGATTGGTAAAGACATACAATAAACACCATTCAAGAAAATTCATTTTGAGGGTAACTCACGATGCAAGAGGAGAACTTTAGAACAAAAAACTAAAGTAGTCTATTCGTAGTCCATTCGGTGTCGAGACCCTTGGTCCGTAAGGTCCTAGCGCTCTAAGCTTTTTTAATAATTTGTCAAAGAGACTCACTGACGTCACTGGAGACCGAAGAGCTGGCAGTTTCCTCGCTCAACGAATAAGTTTAGCCATTCAACGAGGCAATGCTGCCAGCATCTTTGGTATTTACAATGCCGCAGGGACCATTCTTAGATTTTATGTTTTAGTTTATCATTAATATTAGATTTAGTCTTATTTAATATTAGTTTTAATTTTCAGTCATTATTTTATACTTAATGTATTAATTTATGTCTTAGAGAAATACATACTTAAAAATTAAATAGTCTAATATTAATAATGTAGAGCCGCTAGGGTAACTAAATGCTTCAATATGTTACGTTAAATTACGACCGTCAAATATAAAAAGGTTATCCAACACCACATGTTCAGTTTATGCGCTCCGGCTGGAAATGCAAATGGTTCGTTCGTCAGAGTTGCCCATTAGCAAAACCGCTCGCGAAATTATACGCGCACACGTTACACTTGCTAGTGTAAATTATGAACTTCCGGCGAAACTGAGTTATTATATAAATTTGCGAATAAATTTACTCTATTAGAGACTGTTCATTTGGAGAGATATTTGAATTGAGTGCTTTATAATAAGGGCTTAAATCAATAGTTTACAGGAATATTAAAATATTACACGTTAAGGGACTCCATTAAAATATGCTGCTTTTTGTAAAAAATAACCGTTATGATTGTATGACTAATTGCTAAAACATTTTTAAATTCGCCCTCTTTTTTCCAATACCAAATTTTTTACTGCTTTCGATAATACATTTTAATACTTTCGCGTTTTTTTTTTGTTATTGGTCGGTTGTAAAATTAATTTTAATTACGTACACACACAGGAGAGTTTACATTCGTGAGTGAGTTTGTATTTATACACGTATTTAAATGTTTAAACTAGAATTTAAGTATTAGGTAGCGTATTTTGCGCCTAGCACTCGAAATCGGAGGCATTTCGCATGTAAATAGCGTGGTAACGTAGAAATAGCGTTGTTTGCACAACGCGGTTCGGCTACAAAATCTTTTATCGGCCTCATTTTAGGAAATAATGTACGAACAAATGTTGTAAACCTCCATTGTACCAAAACTAGCCGAAATAACGTAATTAAGACAAAATATTGGCTAGGCTTGTTTATCAGGATTTCGTACTCAATACCGCGAATGGAGTACAAATGGAGTAGCTTTACACTTAATGTTATTTCTGTTTTGAGGTCTCAAGCGTTAGCAAATTCTATTGACGGCGACTTTAGGCAATTTCTTGAAGAGCGGTCATTTATTTCACCTTGTTCATTGGGTCAAAATTGTGAATGTAGAGGAAGCGAAAGTTGTACTTCATATCGCACAGTGAAATGGATCACCAGGAAATCTACAAATGAATATTAAATTTACGACTGCAACAAATATAAAGTATTAAATTACTCTATAGACGCACTGTTCTGCAAAAACCAAATATTGACAATTGTTGGTCCGAAACTAAAATAAATTATTTCATTAGAAATATTCAGTTATTTATTAATTTACATTACGAATCGACATTTACTTACCGAAAGTATGATATTCCGTCTGAAAGATTTTTCTTACGGTAATTATTTATTTTTGAAGTTTCTGAAAACGCATTGAGGCATTGTGACACGTGTCACTGTTGGCGTAGGTGACAACGAACTAAATTAAAGTAAGCTCCCAATTTGAAGTGAGTAGTTATTCCCTGGGCCGTGTTTTGTTCTCTGACCGTTTTCCATCTATAGTTGTATTGTTAATCGAAGCTTCAAATACGAAATTCACGTCTTTGCAGAAATGACACGACAGAATAAAAGTACATTTTATGGGTAGATATATTAATTTAATAACAGTTGACAACATAAAATTAATAAAACATAATTATAAATTGTACATTTATTACAACAAAATCAATGTAATAAAAAATCCTACTAATATTATAAATGCGAAAGTTTGTGTGTGTGTGTGTGTGTGTGTGTGTTTGTTACCTCTTCACGCTGTAACGGCTGGACGGATTTGGATGAAATTTGGAATGGAGATAGCTTATACCCTGGAATAACACATAGGCTACTTTTCATCCCGGAAAAATTAAAAGTTCCCGAGGGAATAACTATAATCGAAATCTAAGCGGACGAAGACGCGTTAAGAAGCTATTATCCACTAATCCTACTAATCTTACTCATATTTAAAACCCTAAGGGGTAAAAGGAGGGTGTAGAATTTTGTATGAGTTTCGTCATTTTTAACCGACTTCAAAAAAGGAGTAGGTTATACTTTCCACTGTATGTATTTCATATTTTTTTATGTATATTCACCAATTTCTCCATCAATTGTGGACCGATTTTAAAAATTCTTTTTTGGGTTGATAGAGTGTACTTTTGAGGTGGTCCCATTGTCACCAAATCTAAATCTAATCAGGGGATCAGTGAGGAATTGAGGGAACTCTTCAAATGTTGTAGGCAAACATATAGCGATTTTTGTATATTTAGTAACAAGACTAGCATTTGCATTCACAAAGTATCATTTGGTGAAATGTAACTGATGATGAAGACCACCGAATGGCCACCGGAACTCCTCAACGATAGCTTTTTCAAGGGTGGCGATAAGATATCTCGATTAAGATAGTTGAGCGACTACAACGAAGGACATTTAATTGTTTAAATATGACTATGACTTTTCCGCGGCGTTGCTGGCGGCGATCATAAAATGTCTTAAAGTTTCAAATCAACTAAGAAGTGGGACTAGGTATGTACATAAGCTTATTATGATCTCTAAAAAGTACAAAATTAAACAAAAGTACTAAAAAAAAACCGCCTTCAAAAATGCATTTATTTTGTGAACTTAGAAACGTGAAAATTGGTATATACCTACAAATACAAATAAAATTTATAGCTTACAGCGAAAAAAAAAAATTAAGAAATTTTAGGAATAAAAGGGGGATGTAAAATCTTATATGAGAATTCGTTATGTTTGTTAGGTTAGGGTAAAGTTTTTTTTTTTACCATCCAGAATCCGAATAGGCTTAGTTAGGTTATTTTTTGACCACCCAGTACCGAAAATTAAATTAAATACTTACACTAACTTTTCTTTGTCACCTATTCAACTTTAGAAGTAAAAACTAATTGGGCACTTACATCTACTATAATATACATTACGCATTAACATCTAAATCGTAAAATTCGTTCATTGTGAAAGTGTGCGACTTTAGTTTATACATGAAAGTATAATTTACAGCGACAAAGTTCTTCGCAGCGTGTCGCGGACGCCAGGGGTGTAAATAGGAGCGGCAAAGCCCGCTCGGGCTCATTGAGCGAAGAACTTCGTCCTACTTGCTTTGTTTGGGATATTGTCAGTTTGTATTATTCTATACAAAATTAAGATTCAAAAAACTGCGAACCTTTATTTTTGTATTATCGACTATGATTTCGGCCGGAGCGATTGTGTGCGCTGGATGTACCTATTTACATCCTATCCTACATATAATATCAATGCGAATGGTTATGCGTGCGTGAGTTTGTTACTTCTTCGCTAAAACTGATGGACGAATTTGGTTGGATATAATTTGGAATAGAGTTTGCTTATACACTGGATTAACACATAGGCTACCTTGAATCCCGAAATAAATCAGTGTTCCCGTGGGATGGCAAAATTACTAATTCTACGCGGACGAAGTCGCGGGCAAAAGCTAGTAAGTAATAAGACTGTTATTACAATTGTGGGGTGATCTCGCAGATATACGGAAAGTTTTTAGAAATGCAGGGGATGTCGTTTAACTCGCCGGACCGTGTTATTGAACCGCAGAACTCATCAAGATAATACCTGTTTGGCTCACCACTGGCCCACTTTTTATAGCCGGCCTCATCCAATGTTTCACCTGATCAAGGAAAAATAACGAAAGGTCAATAATGTGTTAAGTAAATTCAAATCAAATTTGCCCGTGTGGTGCCGGGTTTAGAATGTTGCCACTCCATGTCTTCCCGTGGATGTCGTAAGAGACGACTAAGGGACTAAAGGCTGTGTTGTACTGTTAGGCGACGGGTTTGCAACCTGTCACTAATACACTGGATAACATCTTAGCCTGGTTGTGCAGAATGTGGTCACAGAATTATCAACAAGTTTTTGGAGTTGTTGGTGAATCTGTGGCTCTGCCTACCCCACTCTGGGAATGAAGGCGTGAGTTTATGTTATATTATGTTATGTAAATTCAAATACATTTTCTTTAGATAACAACTGCGTACATTTTGTTTAGAAAATATCTGAAAAGGTAAATGATTTTTCCAGTATAAGGTGTGCTATCGTACCAGGATTAAAAATCTTGACATATCGTGGGTTAAAATCCATGATAAAGCCTTATTTGGCTAATAAAACAAATAGATAATCTTTTTAAGTTTTCCACAAAATTTTGAACGCCGTCTACATTTTTTGCTTGGGTGGAAGAAGTTTGTCGCGAATTGTTTAGCCAAAATTGGATGCCTAGCAAACTACACACACAAAAAATCCATTTTGATGAATCGGAGCAGTCCCAATATGTAGGAGTACGCGCAACAGGAATGTGAATATTTCCGAGCATATTGGAGAAAATCATACTAAAATCAGCTTTTTTTTTTCTCTTTTTATTGAGTGAGTCGGTCAGTCAGTTTGTAACACGAGCGTTTTGATGCTGTAGAATAAGAGATTGTAAGTAAATCATTTGATTTTGAAGAAGAAACGATTCAGAGAACCAAACTTACCAAAAACTGTTAACCATTGTCCGCTTTCATTCCAATCTAAAATACCAATGTTAGCGAAGTCATTGTTATCTGCAGACATTATTCTTGATGGGGGGTATTGGTTAAAGAGCTCCTTAAGGACCTCGAACTCCTCCTCACTGTTGATGACGGCGAGGTGCGCACGCTCCGAAGCGCATTTCATGGCGGCGCGGTGGAACTTATAGCAGCTTCCGGTGCGCGGCTCCAGTGTGTATCCTGGAAAACAAAAACATTTTATAAACGCAATTTCAGAAGCGATTCGGTTACCCACAACTCCTACAAGACTTGATATACCTATAAAAATTTGCAAAAAAAACGGACACAATTAACGAGTTTGAAGGTTTCGATGAAGTACTCAGTTCTTTTTCCCCTTGGGAAGCGCTGTTAGATATTTGACGTGTAAAAGAACCCGTGCGGCCTACTGAGTAAACAAACACTTTTTTTTAGTAAGGCAAGAACTCTATGAATCACACAAAAACACTGAGCCTATTAAGAGATTAAATTCAGAGATTTAATTTTAATCTCTTTTATGACCTGTTCAATTCGAAGCCGCTAGAAAGTGTTGGGGGTAATTGAATTTTTAACCTTGAACAATGTTAAACATAAAATCGAAATAAAAATAAAATCGCTATTCGAAAATTCCGTGTCCGTAAAGTATATAAATCATTTGTTGGTCAATGCATTCATTTCTATAATAAATTACCTGACGTAGTTTTAAAGTTACCCTTTTCAGCACTTAAAAATTACTTGAAAAAGTCGTTAATGTCTAAAGCGTATTATAGGGTCGAGGATTATCTAGCAGACAAAAATGCATGGCCTAATCTCGAAACTTAGTCAATAATAATTTGTTCAAATGTAAAACCTTTATCTTGTCTAGGGGACACTGTTGATGTAGGAAAACATGTCGAAACTTTTATGTGGTCGTCTTGTAATTTTTTGTTTTTTTGCCTTTTTCTCCGTCTATATCTCTCCTAATATTTTTGCCATGTTTTCCTGCTGAACTACGCATGATATGTGATATTATATTTAAATTAATATTTATAGCTTTTTATAATACTAGACTAAGTTGTATCATTGTAATAAGAAATATGGTTAAAAAAAATGACTGACTGCTGAGTTTCTTGCGGCGTTTCTTCTCGGCAGTGGTCTCCTCTTGGGAAGCGCTGGTAGACTCCTGACGTGTAAAAGTGCCCGTGCGGCCTACTTACTAAATAAATGTCTTTTATCTTTTTTTTATCTTTTTTTATCTTTTAAACTTACACTGCACTTCATGCGTTTGCTGTATATTGTGTAAGTAACAAGTATAAAATTAAACGATGAGTGTTTTTACCATTGTTTGTGCCACACACGTTTTCAGCCATAGCAGTTTTACTCTTGTGGCAGAAGTAGGGAAGCTCGCTGGCGCAGCTCACGTCAGCCAACTCGCCTGCGTTGCTCATGGCCAGGCAGTCCTCGTCATCGGTCAAGCGGTTGGGCTCCCCCCAAGCCCACGGGGTGTTCACGTTTGAGAGAGGTATACCTTAAAAGAAAGTAAGACCACTTTATAAATAAATAGGCATTTCCATCTATTTCAGATGATTTAGGTAGCACTATGAATTAAGACACTTTCGCTCGTGACTTAACAGGCCGATACGGGATAGGATCCCCGGCTGCACGCACGGCAAGTGTACGCACCCCCTGTTGGTCGGAGGCTGGTGGCCCGCTCGTGACGCCTTGCGCGTTTTTCTCTAAGGAGACCTAACCAGGTGAAGTCATGTTTTGCTTGACCTTCTTGAACAATGCGACGCCATCCACTACGGTCTTCGGCCAGCTCTTCCCATTGGCTGCTAGGGATGTCAAAAGCTACCATATCACGCTTAGCACAATCTTTGAAGCGCAAAATGGGCCGGCCAACGGACCTCTTTGCGTCTGCGATATCTCCCAGTAAGATTTTTCTGGGCAAACGAGTCTGATCCATGCGGTGCACGTGTCCTTCCCACCGCAGCCGCTTCTGCTTGAGCGTGGCTGTAATTCTGTAGAATTGAGCTGCTCCTAGAACAGCCTCGTTTGTCACGTGATCCCTCCAGGTGATGCCTAGTATGCCTCGAAGACCTGTTTTGCATACGTCGTCCAGGATTCCGCCCCGTACAAGAGAGTGCTCAAAACACACTGGTTTCATTTTAACTGCGCTTTCTGTTAAGATATGAAAATAAGCACTTGGTGCCTGTACCTAACTTAATTGAAACTTTAAATATCGTTTATCTTGAAATCTTTAGTAATAATGAAAGAGTCAAAAATATACCAGTGTATACGAAGTTTAATTTTATGAAAATATTCCAGACTGAGTTACATACCATCAATGCTCATGAAGTCTCCGCCGGAGGAGTTGGCATGAATGCCAGTGAATACGCTCCTGATACCACCCATCTTCAATATCATGCTTGAGGTCAGTGTCACCGTTGTGGGCGATGCCAAAGTTCCACCTGTTTAGAAAATAATGACCGTCATAATCAGAAGACAGGCAATAGGCTGGTCATGGTCATGTGTTAAAAACTGGGCCAGAGGATAGTGTGTAGGATTCCGAAGCCGTTACTACAAAAACAAAAAAAATATCCCAAAATGCAACATGTTTGAACGAATTTTCTGTTTAAAGTTATTGTGCTGTCTTAGATGATTCTTTGTAGGTATAATCGCTTTAATCGACTGTATACTTAGTCGTAATATTTACATTCAAATTCAGATTTAAGATAATTTTCAGATTTTAGTACTTGTAGTTTTGGCTGTAGGAGGAAGAGCCCCCCTCTTCACGTAAGTCTAGCAAAAATTACACATTTCGAGTTCAATATTTCCTAAACGGTTCCCTAAATCTAAAAATTGATTATAACATAATCATACTTAACAATTTTAAAGAACTGTCCTATAACACCCCATTCGATGTTATAATGTAAAATAGATAAACACCTTTGCATTACATGTTTTGAAGTTACCCGAAATATTTATTTTACAAGTTTGCTGGCGTAATGTAAATGTACAACTTTGCCAAATTCCAGCTTTGTACCAAGTGTAGCGTTGTCGCTACCCATCGCGTCGTTTCGCGTTAATTATCGTTTGTCTATTTCATTATTTTTAGTTTCGTAACCTTTTTTTGATTCTGCTCACTGGCCATACGTAACGTGGTTTCATTTCAAAATTTGAATGCCCATTGTCATTCTTGTTCGGTCAAGAGAAAATTGAAAAATTCTGACATTACGATCATATTCTTAGAGATAAACGAAACTAAAGTATATTTAGAGTCGCTCTATTAAAATGTGCGCTCAGCGTCGTGTCGCGTCGCGTCTCGATGTGAGCTGACCCTTAGATTATATGCCGCCGGTGGTTAGCGTTGAACTTTGATCTACCTTCGAACTGGCACCGAAGCTTCGCTTCCATCCACGTCGCGGGTTCGCTGTGCAGGCGCCACCACCCTTCCGTCCTCGAGTCGTACTCATAATGCTGTATAGAGACTGCTAAACACAGCAGGCTTAACCCTGAAATGATCATGAAATAGATTTAGGTAAGGAGTCTAGCATAGTAGGCGGGGACCTCTCGTTGCCTGCCTTGGCGTAAGCCATGGTTGGCGGCAAGGAGGGGTGGGAGACGGTGGCGACCTTCAGCGACACAGTAATGAAGGAAGCGATGGAGCGGCAGCGTGAGTGTGCCCACGCAATTCTAGCGAAAAGCACAATTTCGAGTTCAATATTTTATACACGGTCTCCCGAATTTAAAAAAAAAACTTATCCCATGTAAAAACTATTTTTAAAAGCTATCTAACGATATGTGTATTTTTTCATTGTAATATTTTACCGCTTTATCGGCGTGATTAATAGTCATATTTATATAGTATCAGCTTAACCAGGTTCTTCGTTTACGCTCGTTCGAAGCAGAAATCGATTCACAAGAGTTATGATCGCTAAAATTAACCTGTTTTTTTATTTTTGATTCCTCCTGCACTTAAATGGCGTGGCGACTACAATATTTCAAAATCATAGGCCTGCTTGCTGCTTGACTTTAAGCTTGGCAAGTGAAAATGCAACTAAATAGCCAGCTACTATTTAGGTGGGCGGTGCGAAGAAACAAGCGTGCGAAATTACCCGATATTTTGAGAAGTAACCTTTTTATTTTGCTCTTTGATAACAACAGATTGAGGGATGGATTCTGTTCAAGAGGAATCGAAATGATAATGCTATTTTTGAAATGTATGGCGTTTCTGTCGAGCAAGTTAAAAAAGAAGCTTATTGTCTAACGCACTCGCAATCACGATCGTTTTCATTTTGAAAATCGAAGGCTTGTCTGCATACAAAATGAAAACAATTGGGCCACTTTGAAGCCGTTGCGATTGCGAGTGCGTTAGACAATAGCCCCTCAGGTTTCCGAGCTCTGGTGTCGAGTCTCTGAGTTAGACCGATAACGGACGGACAGACAGACGGACACGGCGAAACGAACTTTACATTTTGGGATCCTTTTTTACTGAGTAAACAACTTTATGTTTATCTAAAAGAGACGAGGGTGAACTACTAGCCGATGAAGGTAGGAAAGAGGTATCAATGACGAATAAAGATGTCTAAACAGTTCCTTGGATTCCCAATTGTAAATACAGTAAAAAATGAAGAGAGATGCAAAGTCGTAGGCTTTTTTGATGAATTCTTAAGAAAAATGAGCCAAGGGATGAGCCAATGCTCCAATCAAAGTTGTATTATGAAATGTTGTCTGACTTGCTCTGTAAAGTAAAATTCAAGCACTAATCGATGTCACGGAGAGAACGTTGCTTAAACCATTTTTTTAACACCCCTATCTTTTTTTAATCAATTTTAAACGTTCCACAGGGACTTTTAGATTATTAATCAATAATTAAATTAATAACTTAACTTAGATTAATAATAATACTACCGCTAAACTATACTCACCCGCTATAAAAACACATAAAGCACCAATTTTTTTTAAACCACGCTCCATTTTGAACCTTAAATATAATTATTTTGAAACTAAGTACTAAGAGAGAGAAACTACCTAATTGTTTTGTACTTTATCGTGCTCTGCTGAGCAAGACTGGAATCCGTTTGTCCATTTCACAAGAAGTAATTGCAATTTCTGCTCTTATCATAATCATAATAAATAACAAATTAATCATTGCCGTTAATGAGAGGTTATTCCGTAACGCAATAAAAAAGAGTTCGTCAACTATCTTACAATGTAGAAAGTATGAATGGATATATCTCCCGTGCTCTAGCTAAAACTCCATTAAGCTGATTAAGCCACAAATCAAAGTTTTGAGTTAAAAATAAAACACCTAAAAACCGATATTTCTAAACTTTGCGATGTTTTTTTTTTGTAACCGTTAAAACAAATGTTATACTTTAATATTCGTTTTGCAAAATACTGCTTCTATTATTTTACAAAATGGTTTTTGTGTTCTTTGAAAATGGTAATTAAGTAAATAATTTTCGTATTTTTCCACATTTAAATTATTGTAAATCCGAATGCCATCGCTGACATCAGTCATTCGCATCACCATGGGAATAAAAATGCTATAATAATTATTATACAACTGTTATTACCATGGCAACGCTCATTATAGAAATGTTTTCACGCTTCGTTTACGCTATAGGTGGTATTATGAAACCTTTCACGATATCAATATTAGCGGTTTATAGTACGCGAGTGGAAAAAATAGTAAAGCACACATTTATAAAAACATAATGAATTTGGAGGTAAGGATCCTAAAATAAATATTATTATCTTCGGTTATAAAGAATTTAGAGCCAAAGAGATTAGAGAGAGAAGATGACCATCAAAGTGGCGACAATGCGTAAACACGGCTACAATAACCAATTAGTCTCGTAGAAAAAAATCTAAGGGCTTTACAAACAAACTTTGAGATTTCGGGCCTGGAGGACGCAAATAATGGTTGGTTAACTGCTTGCCCCTGTCAAATTCGATTCACTGCTTAGCCAGTGCTACTCGGCGGATAGTGCCAGAATTTTAGCAGTTGGTACAAACGAGGCCGGATACTGGCTTCAAGCACATCTCTCGCCAAGATTTACTTTCACTAATAGTTTCCTTGACTTAACACACTTCTACCTTCAGAGGGCCCAGACAAGATGCATTACGCTAACTAGCATTTCCATTCGTTTCGTTTTTAAACCAATCGCGTCACTGGTAGATGACGTGATACGAAAAGTCACGTGATCTACCAGTGACGCGATTGGTTTAAAGAGGAAACGAATAGAAACGCTTGTAAGCGTAATGCATCTTGTCTGGACCCTCAGAGGGGCTAGACAAGATGCATTACGCTAACCAGCGTTTCTATTCGTTACGTTTTTAAACCAATCGCATCACTTATAGATGACGTGATACGAAAAGTCACGTGATCTACCAGTGACGTGATTGGTTTAAAAACGAAGCGATTAGAAACGATAGTTAGCGTACCTTCGCCTCGGGGTCACCGGTCTACGCTCCACATCAGTGCCCCTGCGCAAGTGACGTCGATCGGCTAGGGATCTGCACTAAATGACATCATCCGTCGGTCTCTTGCCCCAATTAGCGTGCCGGCTCTATTAGAGCCGACCGGCATCTCCAGAAATGATGGCAAGAGACCTAATGGAATGTCTTTAGTTCCCCGGAATATGGGGCGGGTGCTAGCGTAGACACTAGCTAGTGAAACGTTCAACATGGCTGGTGCAGCGGCCGAAGCGGCTGAAAACATCAAATAGTTGAGTAGTTATAACTTCTTAATGCTGGTAAACCATTTTTGAAATATATATGTAGACCCCGGATTCTTGTTGCGATGACGACGTCACAATAGGGTAATTTGGGGAGCAAATGGAACGGTAGTAATTAATACGGATTTGTTTAGATAAGATAAAATAAAAAAATGTCTTATGGTGTTAATTAATACGAAAGTGTTACCTACTCATTATTTTTTGGTATATTACTGCGAAACTTCCTTTAAATCAATTGTCAATTGATTGAATTATCGACATTGTTCTTTCGTTAACTGACTCTCCGTAACAGATCAAAAGTTGTTCTAAATGCCTTGCCGTTAGGCTACGTCTTCTAGAAGAATATATCTACTTCAAAAAGGAAAAGCTTCTTTCCATTTCGACAGATGTTATTGGAGCATATTTGAAAAGTTTGCGGTTATCATAGCAGGATTTGTAAGGATTGCTTGGATTTATTTGTATTTCTTGACCGGTATTAAGATTGTTAATGTTAAGCAACGTGTTAAATCCGTGATTTTTTTCAATACCATTCTCATTGAGGTAGTATAGAATGGTATAGATTGCATAAATTGATAAAGTTAATTTTAATATATTACATTGTGATCTACTATTACATGTCCTGAATGAATATTTGGTGAAATGAATATATATTTTAGCTTATCTTATTCTTTATGTATCATTTTGTGCCCCCGTTCCATTTGCTCCCCAAATTACCCTATTGTGACGTCATCGCGACAAGAATCCGGGGTCTATATAATATATATGTTGTAGTTTTAAATTAAACAGCAATTATTTGAATTTGGCCGTGCAATCAAGCCGCGCGCAAATTGTCTCCATCTCACGTTTTTTGCACGGAAGCACAAAAGCCATCCATTTTTAATCTTGTGTGGATGTAGCATCATATGTGGCCTTGGCTTAGCCATTCAACGAGGAAATGCTGCCAGAAGATGATGATGCCGTGCACAAAATATGCGGGCAAAGGTCTATTTTCTAAGAGATTATTATCTCTACAGATAATTAAAAAATAACATTACCTACATACACAAAATATCCAGCTTTGGTGTTCTTCTTGTCTACTAATCGAACAACTAATCTGGTCCTAAGTGGGTTATATGAGAGGTATGGGAATTTAGTAACTAGACGACTAAATTGGGTTACTCCATAATTTTATAATGTATGGTGATTCAAAAACCAATTCGAGAAAAAGGGTTGTAGAACCATTTCCTGTTATCAAAATATTTTACAAAATTAGTAGGTATTAAATTGTAGTTTAAAATTTATCATTTGACATTTTTTGACCTCTGATGTAGTAACTTCACGATCTATATTGGTATAAGTTGTATCTAATCTGTGATCAACCATAGTACCGAAATGCAGTAATATAAAATATTGTACCTATATCGATTATTGTCTTACTTATTTCTGTTTTAGTTTAACGCTTATTAAAATCAAGACAATTTTTAGCTGTATGTAAATATGATAAGGTAAGATCTTTAAAAAATGGAATGATCAAAATATAAGTCTAATTTGGACCCTCCGCCCGTAGGATAGTCTGTGGGTGAAATTGTCAAACTTGACGTGATCTGACAAAAACGCACAGTGCTGCCAACAAACCAATTTTGTAGTAGCATCGTAACGCCATTTTCTTTAAAAATTAAAATAAATTAATAAAATTATTGAAATGCAAAAACCACGAAATTAGTGTCTTCAATTAGCCTATATTAACGAAAAAAAAAAAGTAGGGGTTAATTTTTTTAGGATAACCCAATTGAAGGAAATATAGAAAAATAACCTAAATAAAAATCTTGAAACATTACTTTTTTTATATTGACCATAGATTTAAAATAAAAAAAATGTAGTCGCCTCAGCTTGATCCGCAATGTGCGCAGTTTACACGCCCGTCTCCATCAAATGCACGGCTCGGACTGAAGCCCCTTTGAGCCCTGCAAAAAAAACCGACAAAATATGTCTCGGCTCGCGGCGACGAATTTGCCACGTGTGCCTCGGGTTGAGGCAGCGTCTCCACTTTCGCGGCCTCGGAGCGAGGCAGCCGCTCGACACGAGGCTGCCTCTAGTGGATACGCGGCTTAAAGAATACTATCACACATTTCTAACAAGTGCGATAACAACCTAAAAATACTCGTACTTATCAGAATTTGCAGCAAGGTTATCAACTAAGTTAGAACAAAACAAATATGGTGACTTCCGTAAATATGGTATTTTACCCGGTTTCCGAGAAGGAGGGTAATCTGTTTGACCATAATTATGTACCTATGTGTGTACTTTTTTATGTATGTATTTATGGTTCTTTGTAACGGATTGGCAGATTTCGACAAACGAGGTGTCGTTTTTATTTCATCGACGGGCTTTTCTATGCGCAGAAGTTTACATTTTGCGATAGTCACAAGTCTAACCCAACCTTATTTACGTAATTAACATTTAAGATAACCTGATAACAAGAGGGATTTAGAGAAAATAGCTTTCGAAGAATTGAAATTCGGTAAAAAAATACATTCGATCAAAAAAAAATCCTTAAAAAAATATAAATAAATTATTAATGTAATAGATAATGTTCGATGGTAAATCTCTTTCTATCCATTAAATTTGGAAACTATGCGTAAAGGTTTTTGGTCGTTAAGGGCAGTATAATCGCAGAACTAATCGAGCTGAAAAAGACAGGGATTTATTCATGCCCTAAAATATTCGGACCCTAAAATTTGGTAGACGTGAAATCCTTTATCTCTTGAACTACAAAAACTTATAGTAGTAAAATAAAACCACTTGTAATTTCTATTTAATTTTCATAAGTTTTGAGAGGCAAGATAGTTTTAAGGTATTTAAAGCGGTAAAGTTTGTGGTAACTCGTTATTAGGTAAGTATACGAAAGCATTTTTGTCCAAGCTGAAACGAAAACGATTCGCTCGCGCTCCGCGCTCGCTCGGTCAAATAGGTAGACATATAAAAAAATTAACAGTGTGTATTTCTATTGCCGCCGTAACATTAAAAAAATAAAATACGGTGAAACAAAAACTCAAGGGGGCCCCAATACAAGATACAAGAGTGGTACGGAACCCTTCGTGTGGGAATCCGACTAGCACTCGGCCGGTTGGTTTGTAAACCTAGCACACCTAGTACCTATTATTTAATCGAAACTTCTTCCAACGAACGCATCATTACGCAGAATTTTCATTTCATCAAAAGGCATTTTTCGCAGCTTGAGTAATTTTTTTTTGGTAGTCTCAAGTTTAACCCAACCGTAACCCGTAATTAACGTTTAAGATACTATCCTGAATAAATAATGGTTTCAGCAGAAAATAGCGTTCGATTAACGGCTAAACCCTATATTCAAACCGCGGATAGATAAGGCTTACCTCGGGTTAAAATTTGACATTTGCCCATACAAAATGTGTCAAATTTTAATTCGAAGTAAGCCCTATCTATCCGTGGTTTGAATATAGGGTTCGGCCATAAATGAAATTCGATGAAAAGACAGGTTATTAGCCACTCACATGTTTTGAACGAATCATAAAGACACCCAAAAATCAGTGCACTGGCTCGGGAGCTAATTCAAAACCTGAGAGCTTATTGTCTAACGCACTCGCAATCACGATCTTTTTCATTTGTGGCTTGCTTGCATACAAAATGAAAACAATTGCTCCACTTTGGAGCCGGTTGCGATTGCAAGCCCTCTGATTTTAAATCACATACATAAAATGTTTGAGACTCATTACCAGTGATCGGAATAGGCAGAGCTAATTTGCCTAAACTTGATGCATGTTCATTCAATAATGTATTCCCTTCTCACTCACGCATGAATGAATATGCGTCAAGTTTAGGCAAATTAGCTCTGCCTATTCCGATCTCTGCTCATTACCCTTCTATACGCTACGCGGTTGGGTTAAAAATATAGCGTTTTGTCGGGTCGGTTAGAGTGCCGCGAGCAAAGAACCCTCTTTCCTCCTACCTTCCGTATTTTCCAACTCATTTATACCTACTTACCTAAAAAGCCTTCAGAGTGGCGATTACCATCATCTAATCCGCTTGCTCTTTGCCTTGTTATTAAGTACTTATCTTATATTATTTTATGTACAAAAAAGCATTTTTGTAGACACTTAATGTCTGGGGCATAATTTGTGCAATTACCCCTTCTTCTCGACGTTTTTCTTCACCGTTAGAGCGTCAGCTAATATACTGCCAAGTTAGAAGAACTCATTGGTACTATCAGCCCAATGGAACCCTGACCCACCATGGAACGGTGTCACAGTGACATTATAAAACAATTTGTTTGACACTTCTTATAACTTGAATCATAACGTCTCTGTGACACAGTTCTATGGTGGGTCAAGGTTCCAATGGTCTGATAGTACATAGTAACCGCTGGAGCTTGAATTCGGTATATTACGATATATTCAGTCAATTCGATAGATGTGGTGTGCAGTGTGTGGTGGTGTGTGTTGGGTTAGAATAGTGCCACTCCATGTCTTCCCGTAAATGTCGTAAGAGGCGACTAAGGGAATATAGGCTTGTTGTTAGGCGATGGGCTTGCAACCTATCACTATTAAATACGCTGGTAAACATCTTAGCCTATTTCTGCAAAATGTGGTTACTGAAATTACACCCTTAGCCACTTAGCCTCTAGGCCACCAGGGTTATTCTGATAATTTACTAGCGATTGCCCTCGACTTTGTCCGCGTAAAACTGATTTTAACGTTATCCCCACGGATACTAACAAGTTATATGTATAGTTTGGTTAAGCTTGTCTCAGTAACCAATCCGAAAACCACTTAAAATTTGCACATCAAGTGTATTAGAGTTTGTGCGAGGTCCGTCTGGATCGATTTCATTATTCAAATTGAATAGAGCAGATTGTTGTAGGTAAATATGGGGATGAAACCGTTGTAATTACTACCATAGAGGCTCTCCATCTTAGTCCTGAGGGTTAGCAACGGTAATGCAGTCTTCGGATTGCAGTTTTAAGATATTAGTCGTAAGAATCAAAATTTCTATGGGTCTTAAAACCTACTTATCAAGAGGTGGCCGGTATGCTCATTTTCCTTGTGTATGCCATATAAAAATTGAAATAAAAAACTTTTTGTGACAATTGCATTTGTTATATTATAAAATAAATGACAGCTCACAGCGCTGCGATGCCACGTATGCCATTAAGATTGTAGCTCCGACCAAGTTGCAGCACTTATTTTGTCTCACAGACCTTATTTATGTCTTAAGCTACTTAAGCTTAAAAAGAATTATGACCTTAAACCCGACTATATCCTAATCTTATAACTATCAAAAGAAAACGGTACATTTTATGATCTACCGAGTGTCCCAGAACAGAACTTAAATGTAACAGTTTAAGCCCCCTAAGCATTATAAATAAATATTTTAGACTGTTATCAAAAAAGTTTTTATGCTGTAATAATTGCGTCAAGTTTTGGGACAACATGTATACTTGTAAAACTGTTTTCATGAACCGACAGAAGACGTACACCCTTAACTATAGTCCATTCGCGTAGATAGTTTCGCTACACCCGCACGCACTTGTGATAATTGTAATAAAAATAAGAATTTAATTCGATGTAAACTGTCAAATTCACTTGCTGGTACACCGCTCGCATTCTTTGTTTACGCTGCGGCATACTTTGACAAAAGGCGGCAAGTGTCAAGGCGGTGCGATACAAAGGTGACGACACTATCTAAGCGAACGAGCTATACTAAAACTAGTAACACACACACGTCAAAATAAAACGATGGTTTTAGAAGATCTGACAGTAAAAATGAAAAAAAAAAAATTACTTACTAGAAATGTAAAAAATATATACTTACTTATATTGTTGTTATTAACTTCCAATAAATCAATAAAGCTCAAACTTAATCAATTTAAGCTTATACTAACGGCATTTTGTGTCAATATTAGTCAAAGGAAATTTAAACTCCAAGTTAAGGAAACTCGTCGTAACCTAAACATTTATTACTTTGTTATTAATTTGAATGAACAACAATTTATTACTTAAACTAAGTTAATATCTTGAAGTCTAAATATTGTACTTAATAAGACTATCGTTTGTATACAAAACTAAACATCAATCATTCATTTCTAAGTTAGTTAGTTAGTTAGTTTTTTTTAAGTTTTACCTATTTGTGTGGCACCTGGGGCCTGTTTTATAAAGCTACAAATTACAATTTACAGGTTACAAGTTTCCATTTGACACAACCTCGACCAATGACAACCAGCCATTCGAGCAGTGTTGCGAGTTTAGACCTGTAAAATTGTAACTTGTAGCGCGCCCCTGCTTGTGCCTTAACATTTTTTTTTGTTTTTATGCGGCCACCCTATAAACGGCTTGCCTTGCCAATCGTATTTGTTTAAAATTTACTGGATAGACCAAATACCTTGAAAAACACTTTCTGAAAAGTTGAATCACAGAGAATCCCTTGCCAAACTTGATATTTTGTGACTCTCTGAACCTATTGCAAATTTAAACCAGATTTCTCCAACATACAACTTTTTTTTCATGCTGTATATTTAAAAACTCAAGTAATTTTTTTACATATTTAAAGCTGACACGATATGGTGTCCATTCTGTATGAAATCCAAAGAGGTTGGCATTAAACAAGCGAAACAACAACTCCGTTATCGGAGTATACAATCGAAAATTATCAAATTATCGCCTAATGGACCTTAAAGTCACGAACAGCTAGGGCTTTTAGATTATAATCTTTTCTATTCATTCCCACACTTTATACTAAGTATTTTTATGTAAACACTTTTATATAATAGTGGCTTTTCACGCAGTAACATCTGAGGGGCTAGACAAGGCTCATTACGCTAGCTAGCGTTTCTATTCGTTACGTTTTTAAACCAATCGCATCACTTGTAGATGACGTGATACGAAAAGTCACGTGATCTACCAGTGACGCGATTGGTTTACAAACGAAACGAATAGAAACGCTGGTTAGCGTAATGCATCTTGTCTAGCCCCTCTGATGCGCTATCTACGGACAATGCTTGATATTTACGTCAACGTTATGATAGCTCCTATTTTACTTAAGAGTAACTATTGGGCGGCCGCGATAAAATCAATACGATAGCAAGTCAAAGGCAATTTGGTTTTGCCCAGTGGAAAAAAGGCACTGCATTTATGCAGGTACTTAATGTATTAAAGCTTCGTTTCTTTTAAGATTTTGTATAAAAACTTACTTTCCTGTTCACCCATTATAAAATAATAAAATACTATTTGTAATCAAACTTTAGCTTAAACTAGGGTCAATATACAAAGGCCCTCATATCACTTGTGAACAAATCTGTCAACGCCTGGGATCAAAAGATCCAAGGGTCCGTAATGTTTCACGGGACACATGATTCCAATTGAGGATACGGGTAAAATAAAAACAAGTCAAGTCATTTCTAAGGACAATATTATATTCTGTTGTTAGGTAATAAGATTCAATGTTGTTTAGATGATCAAGAGTATAATGACCGTTTTTCCACAAAGTCTTTGAGTTATTTCGCGGCAAATGTATCTTGCTCGGACCACAAATGACGCTGTATTCTAAAAAACATTACCCACATTAAAATTTATTACTGTTTTCTCCCTCGCTCGTCAGTTAAAGTATAATCATGTGAAAGAGAGTGAAAATGTTTTTGACGTAGGTATTTAAAGTAGATTTCCACACAGTTTAATTCAGAATAATTAAAAGGGTTTCCGAGAGTATTTAATGATACATGTTTTCTGTTTTTGTCTCGAAAGTTTTGGAAACGGTCCGAAAAGAGAGATTTGAATTTGATGTATGTGGTTTTGGGCAGAATACCTATATTAAACTTTGTTCTTATCCTTAGTACAATTTGACATGCTTTGTTTCAAGCTAGGTAAATCATGTTTATCACGTTTTGTATGGACATTTTTAGCTTCACAATCTTACTACCATTGATTGCTACAATCTTTTTGTGGGCTCTACTCATGTTTTTAATCCGATATTTGTAAACGAAGTCAGTAAGTAGATTTCCTTGAAGTTTGTTAATGCTCATGGGTGTTGAGCAACGGAACAATTTGAGGTTAACGAGCGCCGCATCAGTTTATTTACGGGTTTAGTTTAGTTTTAGTTAAATTTACTCACCTCCTATTAATTTGGTTGGAACTTTCAGTGATCTATGAAGACAGCACGTCTAGAGTTGCTTTGTTCAAGATCTGGAAGAACTATCCATAAACAACAACCATCTTGTATTTGACATGTTATTGTGTTGTTTTTAACTCGCCATACAAACTGTCAAGTACCTACCGTGTTTGTTTTACCGTGTAGACTATAGGTTATAGGCCTTCTGTTTAGTTATATATAATTAGTTATCAGTCATTAGGTATACCTTCTTGACATAGTTTCTATACTCTACGTCTAGTATTAAAATCAATGAAAGGAGACATTTTTGGGCCCACTTCGAAACGTTTACGTTTATTAACTACAGTAAACACAATAAAAATACCAAATTATTACATGGTATTATAGTCTAGAGTAAAACAATTTGGACTTTGATATCAAGAAAATAAATCAAAAATGAAAAGAATAATAAGCAAACAAATGAAAAAATACAACTTATGGCGTTACCTTTTTTACTATCTAATCGTCACTCATATAAACAAAACAAGACAAACTATGAGCATGACAAGTGAAAAAATTGTCTAAATGAAATGGAATGGAATGAAATGAACTTGAAATTCAGCATGTCCTTGTTTCTTTTTCAGCAGATACTGATTATTTTAAGTATACTTATTTTTAGTTCGCTATAAATCACATATTTTGTTTGTTTAAATCAATCAAATATCGAACAAAACGGCTAAAGTTTGATATACGATGTTTAGTTTAGGGAACGTAAAAGGCGAGAGCACGAAGTACAAGATTGATGGGCTCAGACTTCGAGAAAGGTGTAATGGAAATTTGTACCAAATTTGTTTCCGTTCGTAGAAAAGTGTAAACAGACAGTTCTATTTTACAATCGCTTAAGTGTAAACTGTTTACTTACATTAAAAGATTCAAAAGAACCATTGCTAAGAATTAAGTGTTGATTCTATTAATTAAAACTCACTTTAACATTCTAGTTTATACCAAACTAGCGACTCAACCTCGCTTCGTTTCGGTTTATGTGACTTTTTTTAACACCCGCACATAATTCAGAATTGATTATACATTGAAACTTTTCCCTTGAATCACTCTATCTATTCATGAAAACCACATCAAAATCCGTCGCGTACTTTGAAAGATCTAAGCGTACATACAGAGGGACAGACGGCGGGAAGCTGTTTTGTTTTATACTATAATAATAATAATAAATTTTATTTCAGGCAACAAGGCCCATATTTACAAATACCTTATAGACTAACATACATATCAATATAAAAACTTAAAACTAACACCGAGGTGACAGAACAGTGTGGTCCTGTTCTGCCAAAATTGGCATCTTGGACTATGTAAAGCTATTTTGAGTTATTGCCATATATGTATAGTTACAAGAAATGAAATGGACGCTAAGTAACGAGCTTTAATATCGTGGCGCTCTAATTATAAATTAGTTTATAGTCTTCACTTTTAAGAAAAATATTTGTCTCCATGGGGCTTAGTATGCTTTGCGAGATTTACTGTCATATTTTACGTCATTCATATGAAAATAAGAAAATATGACATAACGTCACACTTTAAGATGCTTAGTAATAAAAGGACTCAATTCACACAAAATACACTTTTATTTAAAACCTTAAATGTTTACCCTTACGTTAGAATATGGAATAGACATATTTGACACTAAATCGCGTTTGACGAGATTCGACGTATTCTCCTCGCCTCGCATGCTAAGCCCACAGGTTTACATTAAATTCTTAGCATTAAAACTGGGTTTCATTTCCTAATATCCTGGTCACGTGTCTTTGAGGTTCACGAATAATTCAATTTGCTTTTCCTCGGAACATCGTCACCCGACCAAACAGATCTTCCGACCCCCTGAATTCACACGGCATCTGAAAATTCACTACTCACTCTATTTACACTTCCATGACCCGATCTTTTATATTCAATGAATAAATATTTATTCATCGTTATTCATCCGACCTTAGGCTTTGCTCCTAAATATTTTCTTCTTGTTTCTCATAAAAGATATCAAAGAATGTAATTTCTTTTGTAACGCCTTAGCGGGCTACATATTTTGAGAAATGTTTTATCATTTTGGTAAATAGCTGCCTATTAGATACTAAAAAAATAAGTGATATTAAATACCAGCAAACCAGAATCTCAATACACTTTAAGGACCTACAACTGGCTAGAAACGACATACTCATGGATACAGAGGTCACCTTCACCATGGGGTTTCTCCCCATGAATAATATTTTATCTCCTGGATGATTCTTTGAGCGTTTCAACCGCCTCATTTACGTCGACATATTTTAAAAGAATTGGGCGTATATTTTGATGCCGTGTTTTGTCGAAACTTAGATACCTAACCAGAAACGAAATCGGAATCTGCAGCCACTTCTACAAAAATGTGTCCCGAAAAATGAGGCGGTTGAAACGCTCGAAGAATCACCCTCCTACTACGATTGAAGCATCAATTTACTATCAATCGAATCACAGAGGCCACCTGATAATAAGTGCGCTCTAAATCCGATAGCCTTATGTAATGTTTATATGTAAATAGGTATTTTATGTATTGTATATAACCCAAAAAAATACAATGTTACTAAAATACAAAGCATGTACAAAGGAAATCATCCATTACGTAATCACAAGATTTCTATTTAATTACCTACCCTGACTACCAAGATGAAAATACCTCTTTGCTAGTAATTTCACTGGCCTTTCCCCAACACTACAGTGTCAAAACTGCGTACAAACTCTATTTGACAAAAATGGTAACCTAAATGCGAAGTTTGGGTATAAGTTAGAAATAATATTTTATAGAATTTATAGGCTAGGTTAGGTTATATAACAGTCCTGGAAAGTTAAAGAGTTTCAGTTATAAATGCATTTGTAATGAAAATTCGGGTTAACGAAACAGTTGGAAACCAAAATGTGGCGTTATCTATGAAGTGGGACCTTATTATCGATGGCGCTTACGCCGCACTGCGTCACGCGACGTTGTCTTTATATAGGAGCATCGTTAATAATGGCGGAAGCGCCATCGACAATAAGGTCCCATTTCATAGATAACACCACAAATAGTTTCTAGTGTTACAAATCAACTATTGCTCTAGTTTCCCGCTTTGGTTAACCACTTGACTAGCTGACATTTACCTCGCAAAGCATGCAATGTTACTTGCTACTAACTGGGGGATTGAACTCCAAACAGTACCCTTACCATGAGTTACAATTACCGTACTCGCTAGCGAGTCGAATGCTCTGTCCCTCGCAGACCTCGCAGTACTCTTGTAGAGTACGAGGGAAAGAGCTTTCGACTCGCTAGCGAGTACGGTAATTGTAACTCATGGTAAGGGTATAGTAAAGTTCCTTTGTATTGAAGTATAGTGAGGGGTGCTGCGGTCATGTTAGATTTCGCTTTGTTTATTATTCTAGTTTACTGTGAAGTGGTTGATTGTGACGTTGTCTTACTTCGTTAGGAAGATGAAATTATTTTGGTGGGTTGAGGTGTTCACTTGTAATTGGAAGTATTCAAGTATGAACCGTGCTTTTGTTATTAATTAACGTATATAACGTTTTGTCGTTGTGTTTAGTAGTGTGATTACTGGTTTCCTTTTTCGTAAATACAATAAACGAAATTTTGATTCAAAAAAAAGTTATAGGGTATCTTCATATTATGGTAATAAATAAAGTCTCATTCATATATTTTCTTTATGGCAAGGCGAAGGCAAACATTCACACAGACCCACCTGATAGTTAGTGGGATCTGAGACCAATAGGTATTATATTAAAACTTGGTTTTTATTTTAAAAAATCAGATAAACATGTTTTCAACTATATTGAATAGATAAAAACTCCCGACATTGGCGACTCGTTCTTTCAGAGCTAAAATCATATAAACCTTACAAAGAACTATCTAAATTAAACTATCTTTTGTTTAAAAATATACATACAATCACGTCTCTTTCCCGTAGGGGTAGGCAGAGACCACGTCCTTCCACTTTTTACGAATGCTAACAAACTTCCATCGCTTCCTCCACACTCATAAATCTCTTCATACACATTTTTTTTTAAACAACCTCATCTAAATCGGTCTATCCAACGTACAGAACGACACACACGTTATACACAAGTTAAACTTATAGCACCCCTATTTTTTGTTGGGGGTTAAATAAAATATTACCACTCCTTTAAATTCTGAAAATTAATTAGTAAACGGAAGATAAAACGACAAAATAAATAAATACTAGAGTTAAGTCATAGGCACCCTCTATTTGTAGATAGTGATGGGCGGTTTGTAAGTTTCAGAAGTGGAAGTTTCATTTAAATTTCTGAAATATTCTATAAGTTTCATAAGTGAAACTTTAACCTAAAATTTCATGCAATATTCTGAAATTTAACAAAATGAAAACGTTTCATTTCTGAAAATTACCTACTACAGTTTTCACATGTAACGTAAGGAACGGGAAACTTTTCATGAAATTTAAATGAAATTTACTTGTGTCAGAATCATTACAATCTAATAATTTCAGAAGCTGTGATTCTCGCGGTTAAGAAAAGTTTTGCAATGGTTCAGAAATCGCCCATCACTGGTTTGTAGATACATGGTGATTCAAATGTGTTTCTCCCTAGGTCTGTGGTCAAGTAATTCGTGTCTAAAGAGGCTGAATTCCGGCCCATATCCGGCTTTCCATTACAAGCGGTCTATTTGCCGGTGTCAATGGACTTTCAGGAAAGCATGTCTTGTTTTGTGCAAACGGAAATAGAGTTGAATTAATATATTTTTTGAATATTAAAATAAATAAATAAAGAGGGATAATTACAAAATTACCTAGTCCCAAGTTAAAAAAAGCATAGTTACGTGTGTCGTTTTTATTTTTAATCTTTACAGAAATAATACTTATATTATGAATATATTTCTGTGTCGTGTGTCGCATGCACTTTTAACGAAAAATTCAAGTTTTATATTTTTTACTTTTGTTTCAGAAAAAAAACTTGGTCTTATTTATGGTGTGGTTTGACTTGCAATCTTTTCTTCTGTTAAAAACCAAATCTGAGCAGCCTGCTGCAGCAGTGACTTGCTTAATGTGTTTAGCAGCGAGCTTCAACCACTTGTTGTGCTTGTTTCAAAATGTAGTCGGTAGAATATTAAGTACCTACTGTAGGACTCAGAGCTTGAAAAACCTGTTATTTGCAGTTTGGAATTTTCACGAAAACCTATGTTAAACATAACAAACTAGCGCCATCTTACAAGACTCTGCTTAAATCCTATGAACATCTTGCATGTGTCAGCCTAGCCTTTCTTAAGAGATTTGCGCAGTTGCCAATAGATGGCACATCTTTACGAAATGGAAATTCGGTCTAGGTATTTAGGATATTTGTGTGTAACTCAGTAATTCTTAGCATTTCGGGCTGTAAAATCTATAATTGAGATTGCCTATATTGTATTTATTTATCTGTCTCTCACTCTCAACATTCAAACAAAGTCTCTTTAAATCTTGAGCTTGTTTTAGTTTTACGACTTTCAGTTGTGGCTTCATACGATTAATGATGTGGCCGTTGTATCGAGTTTTTTATCAAGTCAATACCTTTTGTTATTCAGTCACAGCTCACAAACTACATGATGAATCAGCGTTTTCACTATTTGCCATTTAAAAACCGTTGGTAGGGTACAAAATAATGAGAGTTGTCAGGTCATTTATGTACCTACTTATTCCATTTTCAAGCCCAAGGGTCCCTAGAGCCGTGACTAAGACAGATATACGGACGAAAAGGAGAGTCACAGCAATAACAGGGTCAGTAGCGTAACATATAGGGTGGTAGAGCGGGCAAAATGCCACAGACCTCCGGCCCGTGAGGGGCCCCCGGTCCGAAAGGCTCAGAAGGAACCTAATATTTATTTCATTTTTAATACAATTGAAAAGATGGGCCCTCTCCGACGAATTTGCCACGGGCTTCTGTTAAAACGCTGAATGGGGTTGTTTTTTGGTTTTGGGTATGGAAACCAAAAAACAGCCCGTTACATAAGATAGATCGACCATACCGAAACTAAAGTAAATTTAACGTCAAAATGCAAAAAGTAAGCACGTGACCACACCAGATGGCGTAAAAGACGCGTTAAATTTTAGTATTTGAAGATATAGGGGCCAATTCGGATCAGTGCACCTGTAAACCTTTAGTTTTATAAACGTGAAACTTGATTATTAGAGTCTAACAAGAATAGAGTTTGACGTTTATTCGTTTAGGTTACAATTATTTTAAAATTAGCTTTTGCGCGCGACTTTGTTTGAGCAAATTTCGATTACTGTTATTCCGTCGGGAGCTTTTAAATTTTTGTGATGAAAAGTTGGAATGTGTTATTCCAGGGTATAAGCTATCTCTATTTCAAATTTCATCTAAATCCATAAAGTGGTTACAGAGTGACAAACAAACACACACACAAACTTACGCATTTATAATATTAGTTCATTATTTGAAGGCTTAGAGAACTCTGATCCGAATTGGCCACGAAGTGAACTAGATAGAAATAAATTGATGCACCAGTTTGAAATATTTTATTTGAAAAAAGATAAATGATAATAGTTACGAGTATAATTACATTAAAATACCAATTTTATTATTTTTCCATCCTTTTTATTTACAATAATATTTGTGAAACAGTACAAAAATAATTGTGCATCAGCTTCGATAAATTTATATTTTAAGTACCCACGAAATACAAAACTATAAAATAAAAATACAAATAATACAACAACAATCATAAAAAGGTTTCTCACATATTAAACAAAAAAGGATATGTAGGATATTTTTTTACTAATAAAGAAACAAAGTGGTACACAACGTTAAATACAATTTTCATACGCTAGTTTCTATTTATTTTATCAAATAATTTATATAAATGCTATTTTGACTAGGGGGAACCTTAAGGCCCCAGAGTTAAAATTTACATTTTGCTACAGAGGAATTTTAGGCCATTTAATACCATTACACTATATTTAATTTTATGGTACTGACAATGCTACTGTTGTTATTATTATTTATCATATTTATACACTTTCAAATGATTATACAGGATGGTCAAATTGAGCCCCATCAAAACATGTTTTAATTCAAAAAATATGTGTCAGCCATACATAGGTACATTTATTAACTATTTGTTAATTAACAATAATCTTTGGTACATTGGATCATGACTATCCTATTTTAATAACACGAAGCGGTTTAACATTTAAAACTATTTAAATTTAATTTTAATAAACAATCAAGGGAACAAATTAAATAAATATTTAACAAAGCTGTCAATAAAAAGATTTTTACTCTAAATATGGTTTATAAATATTTAAAAAACTAACATCCCTTTAATAACTATTATAGAAAATAAAAATATGTAATACTTTTCGTTTAAAAATATCGCGTCTGAATTTTTGAAATGAAAATATTATCAATATCCTGCCTAAGTTAAGGTTTCTTCTTTTTTAACGTAAAATATTAGCGTTAAAATACTCCCTACTTTTATTAGATTCTGATAATAATAAGTGTTTATGATTTCCCTATACCTTAAATCTATCAAAGTCGATTCCATTATAATGACATTATACAGGCGGTTTTAAAAACACGATTACAAACAATTCAATCAGTATTTTTTTTTAGTTTAATACTTTGTTACAAATGAAAATTACATAATTGTGTCAAACAATTTTGTAATTAGTTATCCCCTTTTTAAACTCGTAAGTATATTCTTAATTAATTTTACCAGACAAGCCTACAAAGCTAGACAAATTTTAAAAAAACAATGCGCATATAAGTATTACCCTATCAGAGATATTGTACATTTATACATAGCATTTTTAAACATAGCAGTCTTGAAAATATTCTGCAGTTTATAAACTCCATACTAATATTATAAATGTGAAAGTAACTTTGTGGTTGGTTATGCTTTTACGGCCAAACTGCTGAACAGATTTTAATGAAATTTGGAATGAAGATAGCTTGAACCCCGGCAAAGGAAATAGGATCAATTCTACGCAGACGGAGTCGCGGGCAACAGCTAGTATTTAATAAAAGTTATTAATTTGTTATTGTAAGGTATTGTATAAATTGACTTTAGCCTCTTGGATTTGAATAATAAAAAATGAAAGACGGCAACAAGATCAAGATCTAATTTTATATGTTCAACCATTAACAAAGAAATTAGCATTAAATGATGAAATAAATGCTAGTCAAAAGTAGTTTTTCATTACTGTTCTGTGAGGAAAATCACTTTAAATTTGACAAGAATATAAGCATGAGTTTTAAAAACGCGCAAAAACACTAATTAGATATATACAAGGATATAATATAAAGTTACTTTTGTACATTCCTATTCTGTAAATATTGTATTTAAATTTCTGTGTTTTGTACAATACAATCTTTACCTATATACATTCTGTTTGAACATAAAACTACTGCAGCTAAACTAATACAGCTGCGAATTACATAATACGATTCTACCACATTTAGTGTCAACAAGTCAATTGCGATTTCAATCTTTACAGCACCTATGGGCCTAGTAGGTATGGTTGCGTTTATCGCTGATAAAATGTGGATAAAGCATCCGTCACTCTCGTACTTTTATGTGTCTAAAGTGACGGATGTTTTATCCACATTTTGTCACACGATAAACGCAGCCATATTAGGCCCCCAGGTAATCTTCCGATAAGGTGTTCAGGGGCGTATAAATAGGGAATATATCGACGACGAAGTGTAATGACCTCCTAACTGACATTTTGTCATTTTTGTGATTCTTTTTCGAATCGAAAAATCAAGGAAACGAAAAAACTTCTTTTTCGTTTCCTGTAAAAACATATTTTTTTAGATAGGAGGTCATTACACCTCGTCGTCGATATATGACTTTTTTCCATAGCTTCAATAAAAGCAGATTCATGTAACAAACAGCTGTTTTGTGCAAGCAAGCTGTGAAAATAAGTCATGAATATTCCATATTGGTACGTTTCCTTCCCACAGTACTAATTAGTACCACGTCTATCAACTGTAAAGGTACTGACAGACGTGCTCATTACTAGCACATTAGCACGGAAGCAAGCAAGTACTCAATAAAAGCATGCTTTTGTGCCATTGCATGGTGCGACACACGTGGTACTAATGAGCACTTGCTCAATAAAAGCATGCTTTCGTGCTAGTAATGAGCACGTCTGTCAGTACCTTAAGGGGTCGTAGATTTACGGTTCAGGGTCGTTTCGCAGTTAACTGTAAGCCATAGGGTTGTAAATTTAGCGATGAGGCCTAATTGGAGTTCTGGAGACAGAAGCGATATCAAAGCGATACGGCACGACCTGCACCCAACGTAAACTTCTCTTCTCAATGTGCCGTTCTTGTTTCATTTTATTTAGCCACCAAAACCATTGTCTAACAAGTACACGATAAATCGTCACTATACTTCATTCGTTTAGGCATTTAACTATATGTAAACAAACAAACCACGTGCTATAGTTTGTTAGCCAATAGAAGCAGAACACTGATACGTCAAAGCTTGACAAAACTATTCTGATTGGCTGTTTAACAATGACACGTGTTTTTGGTTTGTTCACATTTAGTTAATTACCTAAACAAATAAAGTATAGGTAAATACCAATTTTACAAGCAGAAGTCGATTAAACTAAGCTTAATATGTCAACTAAAGTACGTTATAGCATGACGTCGTGCGCGGGCGCGTGCACGCTCCGCTGTCAGTCGCGCACGGACGTCAGCACGAGCAGCTGTGCGCGCCGCTCGCCGTGCGCGCGGGACACGCTGTTGCTGCGCGTGCGGTTCAGGGTCTGAAATCATGTAATTTAATATGTATTTGATATGTATGTATAGATAGGTATCAAAGAATAATCTCACACAATTTGGTCTAGTCATCGAAAATCATAATTTATAAACAAAATCAAATAGATCTCGTCCCAAATTCAGCTCTAGGTTCGCATGATTTGCAGACAAAGGATAAACATGCTTACATAGAAGAGAAATACAGTAAGTTAGGCAGTGTAAAGATGGGCAAATATGTATTTTTTAAATGAAACTACAGGAGCGCTTGATACATGCCATAGTTTAGTGCATATTATTAGTACCGATTTACCTACCTACCCAATGGTTATGATGGGAAAAAATAGTCAACCTAAGTTTGCATATTCTATAGACTTCATACTTTCGATTAGTATGTAATTGGTCCATGAAACAAGCAATAGCAATTTAAAAAAAAAAAATATTATGTACTGTATTGGACTGAAATTTTTCAGTCAACCTATTCTCTATATATTACTTATCATATTAAATTTGATATAAAATACTTTTTATCGAATAAACAGCTGGGTGAAGGTCGTCTCCTATTCGGTTCCCCTACTATAAGGCCTCAGTAGATATAAGTACAGAGAAATCATCTACGTAATCTCACCAGCGCAACAGACTGTGTGCGGCGCGCATGCGTGGAGTTGCTGAGCAGGTCGGAGTTGGCGGTGGAGTCGGAGCGCGAGCGCAGCGTGCCGCGCGCGCGCCGCCGCCGCCGCCGGCTGCACCACAGCCACCGGTACGGCGGCACTCGTCTGTAAACACCACAAAAGTTATACATGTCATCATCATCATAATAAATTCTTCATAGATTAAAAACGCGTCTAACACTAGGTGATTGATTTTTTTTTCCTACTTGCTTACACTTAGTAAGCAATTATTTTTTTCTCTTCCAGATAATGTAGATTTGGATTTTTTATCATATCTTATTACTTATTACCTACTTTATTGTATGGTTATGGTGATGGTGAATAAAATCAAATAGTGGGGATTGAAAATAGCGTCTGAAGACGGTGGTGGCACCTTTTGTATGCATACATTTTTACTTTGCTTTTATTTATTTACTGACTTATTTTTATTCATAAAGTGAAACATGATTAAAAAGTCAATGGCTTACTTTTTTACGTTTAATTTTGAGTTAAGTTTTTATTTGAATAAGCTTCAACATCCCAATAAGTTTAAGTAAAATTCTTCGAATTCTACAAAACGTAATCAATGCAAAAATGAAGTAAAAGTGATCGAACCCGAAAGGAAATTATAAATGCGAATGTTTGGATGTTTGTTACTTAACCACACTAGAACGGCTAAACAGATTTCAACTAACTTTGGCACAGAGATAGATTACAGTCTGGAATAGCACATATGCTACTTTTTACCCCGGTATATTGGACAGTTGAGAACAGCGATAAACGACTTCTACGCGGACGAAGCCAAAGCTAAGTATTATCGTATATTAACCAGAACACTTACTTTGTGTGGTGCCGGGTTTAGAATGTTGCCACTCCATATCTTCCCGTGGATGTCGTAAGAGACGACTAAGGGACTAAAGGCTGTGTAGTGCTGTTAGGCGATGGGTTTGCAACCTGTCACTAATACACTGGATAACATCTTAGCCTGGTTGTGCAAAATGTGGTCATAGAATTATCAACAAGTTTTTGGAGTTGTTGGTGAGTCTGTGGCTTTGCCTACCCCACTTTGGGAATGAAGGCGTGAGTTTATGTTATGTTATGTTACTTACCTAAGGCTCATATAAATGTGAGGTGAGAACATGCAGCAGATTAAAGGATTTGCTGCCGAATTGAGAGGAGCCAGGCTTTGGATGAGAGTAGCGACCGCCAGGCTGGTCTGCGTGAGGGGGATGTAGTTGTAGACTTGGAGGAGGTCGAACACGATGTATGGCGACCAGCAGAGGACAAATACTGGAAAAGAAACAAAAAAATATATTTACATACAAATAATTACGGCTCTTTCCCGTGGGGATAGGCAGAGACCACTTTCTTCCATTTGCTACGATCCAGACAAGCTTCCTCCACACTCAGAACTCTCTTTATACACATGCGTCGGTTTAGGGTATTTAGCTAAGAAACACTAGATTTTTCTTTTGAAGAACCTATTTCTACTATATTTTACTAGCTTCCCGCGCCCGGCGCCGCCCGGTTGTAATTTTATTTTTATAGAAACCTTGTGAAATATACTTTACGAACTATTCTCAAACATACGAAATATATTTAAAAAAATATAAAAACCGGTCGACCTGTTTTGGAGGTGCTCGGCCACAAACACCATGGCACGAGATTTTTATTTAATTTACATTGTTCTGTTAGGAAATATTAAGCGTTTAAATATTACCAAGAATCCTGAAATTCCATTCATAAAGTATACAAAAGAAATTTCCAATAAAGCGAGAAATTACCCCTTGATAACGGTAAAGAATTACGATTATATAAATATATCTATATCAAAGGTTATACTCAAATTTCATTGTGTTGATATTTTTCGTAAAACGCTACACATAAGCCTCCGATATTTTCAATATTCCTTGTTATTCGATTTCGTCTCCACGCTCCGCGGAGCAACTTTAACAGATTTATGTTTACGTTTCCGTATAATAGAATATAGAATTACGAATAAGTTCACGAAATCAAAATCAAGGGCGAAATAATTCGTTGAGCCTCTTAAGGTTTGAACTTGAAACTTCGGCCCTAACATTCTGCTTTGAGCAACTCTGTAATGGCACAACAAATAAACAATTTAATTTTAGAAACTGGAAATCGTTAATTGAACTCTAAATATTTCATCCATCTGGGTTTACACACATAAAATGGGTAACCAGAGGAAACTATAAAACGGATTGCCGCACATTAAAAAACAGACGTCGGTTGTAAAATTTAGAATAAATAACACTTAAATTTGTGGTCGCCCGTGATAAAATTAGATAAACTTGACAGACAGAAGGTTAAACCAAACCCATGATGTCATGCAACTGTGTAAAATGGAAAAAGTGAAAACTGACATTGTTTACTTTAATGCTCGGTCCCATTATTAAAACGGCGGAAAATTTGGTTGCCTCAAGCGTTCTTTATTTATCCATGTTAAAATTTGTCACATTTTGTTTGTGGTAAATGTCACATTATTTCCGAAGTAACCAAATCTTTCCGTTTTTATTCTAGTTGGCAACAAGCATAAATCTGGCAGATTTAAAGACTGTAACAAAATACTTACCAAATACTATGACAAATGTCATTTTGACACTTTTAATTTTGGCACGCGGGATGAGACCTCGTGAGCTAGCGCGCCTTGAATCCGGATCGCCTTCGATATGCCCTGAAAAAAAAACAACAATTAAATAGGTAAAGGCCCCGATTTAATGACAACTCCTACTTTTAAACGAAATGACAATGTGAATATTGGACATCTAAGGCCCCAGGATGCCGGTGAAGTACATATTCAACGAACGAAAACGGCACTATTGAGGAAAAGCATATTTGGTAAGGCACCTGTAATAAACAATAAAATCCCTGAAGAAATAAGGTCTAGTGTTAACAACATTTTTAAAAGGGAACTAATTAAATTGTTATCAACAAAATGTTATTACAGTGTTAGCGAATTTGTAAACGACGTGTTTCTCTAGATATGTAGTATAAGATATCTAATTAGCATATTAATTTATACTAAGTTTAGTTTATACGCCGAAAGGCAAAACATGATGATCTTAAATGAATTCTGACATCTTTATAAAACTGTTACTCATGTTTAACAAATAAATTTATCTTTAAAACTAATAACTCCTTAACGGTCCAATCGATTTTCTTACATCCTAGCTCTTAACCATCCTGATTAAATTTGCTATCTATTTTAAAAAAACTACATCCGAATCCGTTGATCCATTTGAGAGCTACCAATGCTACAAACATACACGCGGACACATACGTTAAACGTATACACCCAAATGTTGGCATCGGGAGATAAAAACATTCCTATATTTAAAATATCTAAGCGTTTGTTTCAAACATTTTAAAAACTGCCAAATCGTTCCATTTTTTTGTCAACGCTAAGCCCATTCTGCTTGTTTCTTTAAAATACTTTTCTGAAACAACTTCATTATCCGACGTACTTATCCTATTTCCTTTGAATGATTCGGCTAATTTGATTTTCTCTTTCCAGCGGGCCTAATATGGTTGCGTTTATCGCGTGATAAAATGTGGATAAAGCATTCCGTCACTCTCATTCTTATACACGTTTCAAAAAGTGACGGATGTTTTATCTACATTTTGTCATGCGATAAACGCAGCCATTTTAGGCCCCCTGATCGTTAGTAATGCCGTCTGTTTATAAATAGTGCTGAAGATAGCTTCAGTACAATGAGTTTAAGAAAGTTTGATGGTCGTATTGTTGATTTAAGAGTAACAATCTTGAAATAAACGGGTTAAATGTAGTACGAGTGCTGAAATTTAGTTTACAGTAATAAAAAGAACTGTTAAAAATATCGGAGTAAAAAGTCATCATTACAAAAATAATAATGCCAAAGTATGTGTGTTAGTTTCGTCTTCACCATTCAACGCTATAAGCAATCGATGTAAAATTCGGTAGCAAAATAGTAAAGAGACGGAAAAAGATCAGCGCCTCTATTCTAGGCGGTATAAACGATATCGTAGTTTACTTGTTAAGGTATTGTTATGGCGTCAGCCGTCATTACTGTTAAGAAAATAAGAGCTATCAAAACGTTGACAATACGATAACAGGAAAAACACGATATTGTTTTTACCGTGTTGAATAGAGGCGCAGGGCTTCTATTCTACGACGTCAAACAATACCACTTTTGACGTCTTATAGTATTGTTTTTAACTCGGCCGCCATTGCTGTCAAGTATACAGGGTGTACGGCACATGGACCGTCAAAATGGTTTAGTGGGAATCCAGGTTAAGTGGGTATGAATGAGGGTTAAAGGCGGGATTTTGATCAGTTCTTTTGTAAGTAAGGTACGAGTTCCGCCCGTCTGAACGAATATTCTGAATTTAAACCAGAAATAAAGGTCATAAACTACTGAACGTTTTAAAAATAAAATTATGCTCTCAATAGTCATTACATTTTTTTAAATTGAATTTAATACATGTTTGTTTTTTATACTTTTACTAATTTTGTTGATTAAAAAAGCTCATAATATGTCCTTTTAGTGGTGTTGACTAGAACAAAAGGTATTATTATTCAAACACACATACATGGCCAAATAAATCGTACTCTTATGACCATAATTTAAAAGTAATGAGGGTTTAAAGGTGGGATTTTGGATAACTTGAGTTTTTTTTAAATCATTTCTCCATAACCTTAGAACCTTAGAACGCTGGGACCAGCACTGAAACGTAGCAAATGAGCACATCAGTGTGCAAAAAATTTGACAGGCCATGTGCCGAACATCCTGTAAAAGCGCCATCAAAATGTAGGCAATACAATAACAGATCAAAAGGTTTGTCGTTGTAGAATAGAGGCACATTTAAGGTATAAAGAATTTTAAGAAGTCTTTAAGAAGAATCGCGGCCAAAAGACAGATTTAGTATAAAACGAATCACACAATCTCCTAATGAATGGTAATTTTATTGTAGATAAAGATACCTACCATTATTCATTGTTTTAGTCCTTCGGGAATTTATGGGCGGGCTCATGACGACGGCTTTACTCTTTGTCCAGATTGTCATCACGATGACGGCGTAGCAGGCCGCTATGGCGAGGGCGGGGAACACGAAGATCACTATGGAGACCAAGGTCATCCAGATCTGCCACCTGCGTTGAGAACCCAGGTCTATCCAGCATTGTTGTTGACCTGCAAGTTGAATTAGTCAGTAGTTCTGCCGTCGAAAATAAGAAGACAGTAGGAAAGGAGAATACTCTTACACTGCCTTCTTTTTGAGGGCAGAGTACAGAAGATAAAGAGTTATTTACTTAAGTAACTAAATATCTTCTTCTTTTTTGCAAATAGAGTTACTTACTTAAGTTTATACGGTTTTGAAGTTACGAAGGAGCGCCCGTTATTCAAACTGACGTTGCACATTGCGTTTGGGTAGTACATAATTCCGAATTGATCAAAATCCCGAATTTTCGTATTAAATCCGAACGTTTTTGTTTTTTCAAGTCTTTACTGTTGTATAGGTATCGCTCATAGTTCAAAATGCATTGAATATTAAATAAGCCCAGCATAAAACGTCTTTCAAAAAAAAAAACTCAACAAATGTACTTAACTATATTTGAAAAAAAATCTGAAATTTTAAGGTTGCATCTATGTACCTACTCGTACTACAAACTTATAGTTAAGTGATGGGGTTTCCTAAATTTAACACAATCTCAAGATTTAACTAAGGTTGCAAGAACATCTCGAATTTGGACTGAGTAATTGTCGTAAAAATAATAAATATTTTTGTCATAAGCCGGCCTGGCTTCTTGCCAGTAGAGAAAATAATGAAAACCGCACCTACATGGTTTAATAATATTTGGATTTAACGCAAATAGACAAACAGCTAGTGACAATAGTAAAGTATAGACTATAATGGCGACCCTTCTTTCACAGCTGATATCTCTAAAATGGCCAAACCGAATTTCATGAAACCTAGCTAAAAGCCATTCTGATTAAACAAGATTTATTTAAAAAAACACCGCATCCAAATCAATTTAGCCGTTTGGGAGACACGATGCCACACATACACCCATTTATCCTATGACAAATTTATCTCTTTTTGTTGGAGGTTATAATATGGTATAGGATTAACGTAAGAAGCCGGACGCTCGCGTCGAACGCTTAAACGGACGCGAAAATCATTTACGTAAGTTTTCTGCATCTTGCCTAGGGCTCTGGAGACATTACTTTACAATTATGTAGGGTGATGGCACCAATGATGGACACTTTTCGAAATTGATTGTTGCAAAACATATGAATTACCCTTATCTTCTGTAAAATAAGAATCAAGTGTCCATTATTGGTGCCTTGTCCATTAGGCACTTACTGGTTACATCACCCTAGTAGTGTAGTATCTTACCTTGAACTTCTTTAATTTCATACAGGATCAGAAGTGGGATTGAAAACACGATGCTTATTAGCCAAGCTGACACGACGAGGCCTCTGGCGCGATTCCCTAGAAGACAAACAAAACATAAATAGTAACTCTAGGTACTCGTAGTAACAATAAGGGCCTGTTTCACAACCGACAAGTAAATGTATGTGCCAGTGAAAGTTAGCTCTCTCCTTGTCTATGTTCAAGTATAAGAAAAGGAAAGGGCAAAACTTATGTGTCAGATATGCTTTACTTGACCATTGTGAAACAGGCGCTAAACATATAAAAATAAGAGCACAGTCACACCAATTGACCTAGTTCCAAACTAAGCTCTAGGCTTACACTATGGGTAACTAGGCAACGATAAACATGAAGATACTCGAAACTTTCAGGGACAATAAAACTGTTCTTAGACTTCAGATTTCGTTAGCACATTGAGTGTCAAGAACAAAAATGACTGTTTTATTTTGGGTAAATAAAGAGATCGCATATTATTATCTTCAAAAAAACAGGGAGTGAAAATAAATTGTGTAAAAAACTGGAATTCTCAACAAAACAACGACAACAGCGTTAAATTACAAACGTAATGATTGCATAAACCTATTATTATTTCGGGTTATATCCATCATTTAATTAAATGACCCAAGACATCAGTAGGTAGTAGGTAGAAATCACCTCAAGTCGCAGAAGGCCGCTTGTAGACGTGCGTTGTTTTCACCGGACAACGGACCGTTTTTTTTGCCGGACTTGCGGTAGTGTATGGCTTACAATGGATGTGTGTAGACGAACCGTCGCCGGACCGTCATCCGGTGCGGTTTTTTGCAAGTACGGGAAAAAAAACGGTCCGTTGTCCGGTGAAAACAACGGACGTCTACAAGCGGCCGAAGCGGGTCAGTCGCTCAGTGCTAATTGAATTATCTATCGGAATGATTTCAAGATGTTCGAAGCTTAACTAAATGCTCAATAATGTCTACAGAATACACCAGCTACTCATTTTACCAAGTTGCTTGGAATAATTCCAAAAATTTAAACGGTTTTCAAATTAAAATCCAAACAGAACACACAAAAGCATTAATTTCGTAATTTGGCTGTAAAAAGTATCGTTACAAAGTTGACCTTTATGGCATTCGTGAAATAATAGTTATTTATGTAACTGGTACATAATTAAGCTTCTTAATGTACGAGCGCCGAGATTATAGGCACGAGTACCTTAAGAGCTAATTATGTACCGTTGCATACATAACTTTTTCTACAAGCTTAGAATGATAATGACAAAAATAAACAATCGCTAACTTTTCTCTCGTCTTCACTCGATTTTTCTGCTAACAAATTACTTGTTAGCAAAGTCATTTTCATTATTCCGATTGGCGTTAATAGTTTGTAAATTTTATTGCTAAATGTTTATAAATTTCATGCAATTTTTAATAGTTAGGTACTAAAACAGTTCTGACAATTTATCATATAAGTTGGAATGCCAAACAAAACGCCATTTTGTTGATATCCATATTGAACGTAACCATGGTAACCAAATAACAAATCGATGGATATTACTCATCTATTTTTAGTAACTTGATAAAAATGTAATTCTAAACACATATTTAGTCTCAAAAATAATTTTATTTTTAATATAGATAATTTTAATTGGTGTTAACATTTTTTAACAGTTTATTATACAAATTATTAGGATGTCAAGTGTTAACTAAACGCCAAGACTGACATCCGGAATGACCGTTACCATGGTAATAACAATGCTATAATAAATTATAGAACTGTTATTACCATGGCAACGCTAATTATAGAATTGTTTTTACTCTTCGGTTACGCTATAGGTGGTATTCTGACACCATTAACGATATCAATATTAGCGGTTTATAGTACGCGAGTAGAAAAAATGAGTAATGGAATGAGGGAACTTTTAACGAGAGTCAACAGAGGGTCACTGATACAATAAGTATAAATTGATGGGATAAAACTGTGAAAATTGTCATTGTATTTATTAATGTGGGACAACTCGGTTAGCCCAACTTGTAGTGACCCTGCCTACGAAGCTAGAGGTCCCGGGTTCGATGGCCGGTATGGAAAAATATTTTGTGTGATAAACATCAGTATTTGTTCCTGAGTCTTGGATGTTTTCTATGTATTTTATAAGATTGCAAGTAGGTTTATCGTTGTCTAGTACGTATAGTACAACTCTACTCACAGATCTACTGGTAGAAAATACCATTAGGCATTAAGTTCACCTTATGTATTCAAAATTGTATTTTAATGCGATAAAGATTAAATAGATAAATAAACAAATAGAACAAAATCTAAAAATTTGTTTGGGCCTAGGTCAATTTGTATGAAAGAGGAACATACATCCAAAAAAAATCTCTGTTTCCGTGTTCAGTCTCTAAATAAACGAGCAGGGGCCCTAATATGGCTGCGTTTATCGCGTGACAAAATTTGGATAAAGCATCGGTCACCTTCTGACATGTAAATAAGTACGAGAGTGACGGATGCTTTATCCACATTTGACACGCGATATAGACGCAGCCCGCAGATGAAAAAAGGCGATACAATTTTTTTTTTACTATAAAACAAAAATTTCAAAGATTTCACGACTAACTACAAAATATTGTCGCGGTTGCTTGCTTCTGTTAATAAAGGCGACAACGTTTATTGAAATAAAAGGGTCGTCGGTAGCGCTGCTGGGAAGACATCTTCAAAAACACAAAGAAATACAAATCCAATTTTCGACCTTTGGATCGCCAATAAATTTCACAACTCAATGGATACATTTGTTCGTCAAAAGGGTAAGGGATGAAATAAGATTGGAATTTATGTGACTGAGAGACTTTGTTTATAGCATTATTCATAGTTCATTGGTTGAAGCGTGGTTGGTACAGTAAAGTAAGTTGTATTTTTTTAGTAAATAAATATCAGGGGACAATGTCACACCAATTGATCTAGTCCCAAACTAAGCTCTAGGGTTGTACTATGGGAACGATAAAAATACTTTTATAGAAAAGTATATATATACTTAAATACATAGAAAACATACATGACTTAGGAACAAATATTCGCGCTCATCACATAAATATCTGCTCTTACCGGGATTTGAACCCAGGGCCGCTAGCTTCGTAAGCAGGATCACTACGGACTAGGCTAACACGTCGTCATTTATGCAGAGTCATTTATAATAATAAAGAGACTTACTAACATTTACTAACATGAAAACGGTTACGTGAATAAGAGGAAAATATTCTAATCATGTCTTGGTAAAAAAGTTAAATATTTATTGTTAAAAAAGGTACAAGTTTATTGGATAATAAATATAATGTACTAGTATAGGTAGAAACAGGAAACAATAAATAACCCCAATAATAATATACTCACGTATAAATAACCCCAATAATAATATACTCACGAATAAACAACCCCAATAATATACCTATACGTTTTATATTTCTCATTCTAAAGGCTTTACCATTTGGCATCTTGTCGAAAGTAAACAGTGTCGTAAATACGTACTCGGGATCATGTGTACCTTGCAAGTATTTTCATATTTTATCGATTTTATCGACGACATTTATCGACTTGTTGATCTTCGGGATTTGTGCAGAAATTGAACGATAATAATACGCGCTGGCGTTCTATTCTAATTTGTTTCATCGCATCTTGCTTCTTTATCTTAATCATATCGTTCATGTTATAATATTTCTTTCTGTCAAATGAATAAGAGTTTCCATAAAGTCACAAGTATGATTACGATAACTACATTAGAATGGTCTTAAACAACGAAGAAAAAAGGACGATATTAATATGTCACTTACATAGCATTTGTGTCACATAAAACCTATCTAGGGTGATGGAACCAGTAATGGACAAGGTACCAATAAAAAAAAACTTGATTCTTATTTTACAGAAGATATGGGTTATTCATTTGTTTTGCAACAATCAATTTAGGACCGTATGAAATTTGAATTATGAGTGAAGTGTCTATTACTGGTGCCTGTCAACTAAAAGTGTCCATCATTTTGGTGCCGTCACCCTACATAATGAAACTTAAGTGTTAAAATTACAAATTTCAAGATATTATTTATTCCCTTAAAAATATTTATATAATAAGCGCGATTGTTTGTTTCTATGTATTTAGTACAGGGGCCCTAATAATAATATGGCTGCGTTTATCGCGTGACAACGTTTGGATAAGGCATCCTTCACCTTCTGACACGTAAATAAGTACGAGAGTGACGAATGTTTTATCCACATTTGACACGCGATATAGACGCAGTCATACTAGTCCCGCAGTTGACTACAAAGAAGTGACTTTTTCACGTTATTGCATCGTAATAAGGTCTAAACGTGGATACCTACATCTCTTTGTAGTGGCCACCTACAGTACAAGCCAAGAGCTTAATTGGGACTAGGCCAATTTATTGATACATTAATTGGAAAAAAAAAAAAATTTGTAATCAGAGGCTATTTACATCCTTGCAAATGTTACGTAGGTACTTAAATTTAATTTATACCAACTTTAAACTTTATAATTATAAATGTTATAATAGCTTGATAAGTAATATTAAAAATATTAAAACCTTACTATACATTATGACATTAAAAATTATGACTATATTTTATTATGACTTTGTATAAATATGCCCCGTGAAAATCGGAACAACCAACTATTCATTAAAATATTATGACTTTCAACATTATGAGTAACATTTATTGTGATGAAAAACGTTATGGACTGTAAAAAACCGATTTTTAATTTAATGTTAGACAATAAAGATCCCAAAGATAAGCATAAAATAAAAGTAGAAAGTAACTTAATTTACAGTACCGACCAATAGAAAATGTTACGCATTTAGTAAATAATAAAATAACACGTACGATTTCGTTAATCACATTTATACCGACGAGGTTTTGACAAATTCAACATTTTTATTGGTAAAATGTACTCCAATAACGTAATTTTTTGTTATTTCATTATCTTACAAAAACGAAACGTATTCTAAACCATTTCTAGAAATGGAAATAGAAAATGCACGACATAAACAACACGAGCTTTTTTAAAATGCATGTACGTGAGTCTTTTCCAATAAGATACCTTAGTACTCTCTCGAGCCATGAAACCCTTCACTGAAAACTACTCTTGTTAATATTTAACGTTCGAGTACGAAGATCTGCTGCTCTATTTTGCTCAGTAAAACCATATTGCTTTGGATATGTTATTGTATTGTTAACGTTACAATAGCTCTTATTTACTTGACAGTGATGGCGGCCAAGTTAAGAACATGGCGACAAAATTACGTGTGGAGAAAAAGTAGAATAAGGCCATAGGAGCTCTATTGCTCGGTTAAAACATATCGCTTTTGCCGCGATATCGTATTATTAACGCACCGATTGCTCCTATTTAGACTGGGCATTCACGATCGGTCCAACAAGAAGAATAGAGCAGCGCCGTATCAAAATCGATTCATCAAAACTGTAGCGTTTAAAAGAACTTGGTGTGGTCCGTTGGATTTCCAAATGGACGGAAAGCCAGCGGGACGCGCCAACGCGTAATCCGAATGGAACTATCGTGAATGTGGACATTCAACGATGGAACACGCCACGCCTCCGCGCCAATCCAAATGGCGTCGTCGTGAACGCGTTCTCTGGCTGCCATTGTCTAATCAGTCTGCTCCGTGATATCACATCGTTGAGGCGTAGCCTGTGAATATGGTCAAAATATTACGCCCATCCAGTTGTATACATTCTATCTGTCGCCGAGACAAACGGCTCGTCCATGAATGCCCAGCTTTATTCGACAGTATTGGCGGTTAAGTTTAAAACAATACGATCATATGTCAAAAGCAATATGGTTTTACCGATTAGAATAGAGCTCCTGTTTATATACATTATTAAAGGCCAGTCCTAGCATTTCTTAGCACTTATGTATTCTAAACAAGTGCTAGGCAAAATAAATCCAACCTCCAATATTTATCTAACCTTAAATCGGTTATTGTCTTGAAACGGATAAACTTATAGATATTAATGATCATGAATGAGGAAGGTATAAAAAGGACACAAAATAATAGATCAAAGGTCAAAAAGGTATAGTATTTATCGTTGGTTTATTTGTTTATACAATTTAAAAAATCCGTCTTCAGCACAGTATTATATATATAACTACCATGCCAAAAAAAGGGTTATGAAACAAACGAGGAACTAACTAACCATATTGGTTGATTATGAATTATGAATTTTACCACGTGTTACGGATATTTCGTGTCATCCTGTCGTGTTTTAGCCTCCCATTAAACAATATATATTACGCCCTTGATCATCATAATGATAATTACAAAATCTTCACAACTATCGATCGATCGTTAACTATTGAAACCCGATCCATCAAACAGTAATAAACGGTACCCTAAATATTTGGTTCCTTTAAAGGAGTATCAAAGGACCTGTTTGTCGCATATAGGTGTAGATTCATACTCCGTTGAAAGGAATTGTTTGGATCTATAGAGTTACTAGAGTACGCCCATGATTTTGTAAGCGTAGAATAAGTTTCCCGCTACTCCTCCTATTTTTTCCCGTTGAGGGGCGATTTTGGGAAAATCCTTTCTAAGTGCGCCCCTAGACCTCATAAGGAACCTACGTGCCAAATTGGGAATCTCTAGACCCAGTGGTTTGGGCTGTGCGTCGATATGTCAGTCAGTCAGTCATGTTCTCTTTTTATTTAAACGATGTTTCGGATGACGGAGTTTTGACGATTTTGTGATAAATCAAAGTTAGATTTTAAAGTTTGGTAGTTCACACTGGTGGCAAAGGCAAGGGAAATAGTAATTTAACATTATCACCTGCCTAATAGTCAACTGATTTGGTTAGGTTATCAGGAAAGACCTGGGCAAGTTCAGAACCAAACATCTACCTAGGTCCGAAAGAAAGGCCTGCAGTTGGTTTTAAATTTAATGAATTGAAGAGTTTTTTCCGTCAGGCCGGCCGTAGATAATCAATATTGATCGCGATCCGTGATCAAAATCAATAATCACGATGCAGATGAATTCACCTGAGGGCTTATTATCTAACGCACTCGCAATCGCAGCCGGCTTCAAAGTGGAGCAATTGTTTTCATTTTGTATGTAGACTAGCCTTCGATTTTCAAAATAAAAACGACCGTGATTACGAGTGCGTTAGACGATAAGCCCTCTGATCACAAAATATGTATACAAAATGAAACCAGAATTGAGATCAAGTTTGAGTGTCTACGGCGTCCTAAATAGATTTTTACAGAGTGATTGATTGATTAATTCATTGAGTGGCTGGGTCCTAATACATGGTTTACAACGTAATAAAGACTTACAGCTTCCAGAAAAGTTCATAGGATTGGTGATGGCGTCACACCGGTCTATGCTGAGGGCTACTAGCACGTAGGTAGACGCGTACATAACAACTGCCTGTAAAATAAATCAAAGTAAACATATATAATTAAGTTTTAGAAATAACTTTCAATCATTTATTAAGCATAACATTATACAAGTTGCAAAACAATCCAGAAATTTGGAAATCTTCTGAAGAAATAACTTAGAACATTCTTGGAAACTTTTGTGAGAATTGATAATATTATCTTTCCATACAAAAAGTTACTGACATTTTCTCACAAGATTCTTATACAATTTAAATAGTTTCTTGTCGGAACAATGATAGATACGGATAATGTTAATTGTTTTAAATAATATGGGCAGCGGAACCACTACCATCTCAAAATATTCACAATCCTTTGCATCAATAGAATTCATTTTATCGTGGCGGATAATTCAAAGGTTGATCAATACTTCAGATCAAACGCTTTGAAAGGAGGTGGATTCTTGTTTAATATAAATTAAACCTACCTGAGCAAATTTCACGAATTTGCACATGAACTCTCCTGCCAACCAGGCTATTGTGATCTTCTGTATTATATCCGGGAATACGTAAACCAGGCCCACGAACAGATCTGCGAAAAAAGTAACAATGACTGTTATAAACATCAATAACATTTTAATCATACTGAAAGTACTGACAAAGCCTTTACGATTTTTTTAATGCAATTAAGCACACAGGCCACCTGATGATAAGTGGGATCTGTGCTGTGACCCATAGACATTTGCATTATCAAGACTACAATATATTTTTTTCTTTATTTAAAGAGCTTTGTCGTTATAATGACTATGCCGCTCCATAAGACTACAAAACAGATATAATAAAAACCTTATGATACAACGTTACGTCTATTCTTAAGTCCATAACTGGCTAGCCTCAACAGAGCCCCCGCCCGATCCGACAGAGGGAAGGCGAGAGCGCTGTTGCAGCCAACCACTTCACAGAGAAATGTACATTGTACTCTGAGTGACTCGTTTCGAACACATTCCATTATTATATGTGTCCTGTATTCCGGGATAGATTCCAGGTAATCCAAAGAAACACCGTTTACTTGACACACTCGTTTAATCATCGGAAGCAGACTGGCGTACAAAGATGGCCGCGCGTCAATATATACCTACATATATCACAATCCCTCCACCATTACATACAAATATTTCCCTATAATGGGAAGATCAATAAAACTTAAGTACTACTTAAAGAAATCTTTGTAGCGGACGTTTTGGTTCCTAGTGGAACGGACGGTTCTACCGGCGTCAGCCGTATCCTCATCTGGTTCCGCGGCCCGTAGTAGTTCAGGCTGGAAACACTCTCCCTCCTGCCGTATTTCAGGACCCGATGTTGTAATGACGTCCTCTACGTGTTGGTTCGGATTTTGTTGTTGCTGAGGAGACTGTGGATCTGGGATAGAACAAAATGAACCGTCAAGGTCTTCGACGTTCTCTACCATTTCCGTCCCCGCGGTACCCGGATCTACTGGCGAGTTCTCGTTCCCTCCTAAGTCGCGATCTAGTGATGGTATGTTGTCTCCCAAAACACTGCTAGGAAAACTGATGTCGTCATCATCATCATCTGAAGTGTTTCTGTCCGTTCCTTTGTAAGGTAGCAAAAAATCTATGTGTTTTTTTACACTTAAAACTAATTCTGGAACATAAACCCAGTAAATTCGTGATCCAAGTTTGTTTTGTATTAAACCATTTTTCCAATGGTATTTTGTACCATTATTAAAAAAACATTTGACAAGCACTTTTTGTCCAATCTTAAAATCTATTTTCCGTTTTCCACCATAGCGGTCACTCTGTAAGATCTGTTTGTCAACTACTTGTTTAGCTGCGGAGTGGGAAACGTGCGCCGACGTCGGCGGCGGCGTCGAGTCCCCGGTGCCGTGCGCGCGCAGCAAGTCGAGCCGACAGCGCAGTGGACGACCCAGCAACAACTGTGCAGGCGAGAACCCCGTCGTGCAATGAATCGAATTCCTATAATTAAACAAAAACTTATTTAGTTTTTGTAACAAGGTGTTATTCGTCGTGTTTTCTATTAATAACAATTTTAAGCCTCTTTTAATAGTCTTGACGGTGTTCTCAGCCTGCCCGTTTGATGCTGGGTGATAAAGGGCTATTGTTAAATGCTTAATCCCGTTAGCTTCACAAAACTTTTCAAATAAATTAGAACTAAAATTAGTAGCATTATCTGTGACTAGGGTTCGCACTAAACCGAATCTACTAAATACTTCTGTCAACTTCTCTATAACAGCCACACTGTCAGTACGAGCCATTTGAAAACATTCTACCCACTTGGAATGCGAATCGACGGCGATTAGAAATTGTTTGTTTTCAAGCATAAACATGTCCAAATGCACGCGCTCCCAGGGTTGCTCCGAGTAGGGCCACGGCGCCAACGGGCAGCGCCCCGGTGCACTACGGTGCATATTGCACGCATTGCAAGAACCTATTTTTTCCTCTATGTGACGATCAATGTTAGGCCACCACATGCGGGCTCGAGCTTCAGTTTTGGTTTTGATAATGCCGAAATGTGTTTCATGTAATTCATTTAATAATATTTCCCTAAACCTGTTAGGAATCACCACCTTATGGCCTCGTAAAATGCAACCATTTTCTACACTTAATTCGTGCTTACAGTTAAAATAAGGTTTTATATCACTATTTGCCATTTTAGGGGGCCAACCTTTTTTAATAAAATTCGCTACTTTGCCTAACGTTTCGTCGCATTCCGTCTCACGCCGAACATCACTGACTGTTATCGGCTTCAGCGTGGTGTCGGACACGTAATTAACGAATAACATCTGTTCTTCGGCCGGTTCACCCCTGTCCTCTAAAGATACCGGAGTCGCTCGCGATAAAAAATCTGCCACGTTATTTTCACTACGGACGTATTCAATCTGGAAATTGTACGCCGATAAAAATAAAGCATAGCGTTGTAGTCGGTTAGCTGCCATCTCTGGCACTCCCTTTTTAGTACCAAAAATCGTCAACAAGGGTTTGTGATCGGTACGCAGAGTGAAAGGTGACGCTCGCCCATATAAGTAATGATGGAATTTTTTAATTGCGAAAACAATGGACGTCGCCTCTTTCTGTATCTGCGCATAGTTTAGCTCAGCTTTGGTCAGCGAGCGCGAGGCGTAGGCCACGACGCGCTCGGCGCCGCCGGGCTGCCGCTGCGCCAGCACGGCGGCCAGGCCGCGCGGGCCCGCGTCCGCCGTCACCACGGTCGGCAGCGCCGGGTCGTAATGCGCGAGCACACGCTCGCTAGCCAACTCCTTTTTGACGCTTTCAAATGCTTGAGCTTGTTCTTTACCCCAGACCCACTTTTCATCCTTTCTTAGTAATGAATGCAAAGGCGCTAAAACACTCGAGACGTTCGGAATGAAACATCTGTAATAATTAATCATTCCTAAAAACGATTTTAATTCTTTTTCGTTTTTAGGATGATTGCTTTTTAATATTGCGTCCACCTTTGCGTTCGTTTTCTGTAAGCCATTCCTGTCTATAACAAAACCCAAGTACTCGACCGAATCCTTAAATAATTCACACTTATCTTCCTTTAAACGAAAACCTGCGTCTTGCAGTTTACTCAATACTTTCTCTAATCTATCCAAGTGCACCGATGTTGTCGGGCCAGTTACTAAAATATCATCTAAAAATATACATACGCCTTCTATACCGGCCAACAGCTGATCTAACGTTCTTTGAAAAATACTCGGCGCGCTCGCGAGTCCGAACACTAATCTATTGTAACAAAAGAGACCTTTATGCGTATTTATACATGTATATTTTTTTGTATCATCCATTACCAGCTGGTTGTACGCCCTAGAAAGGTCGAGCTTGCTAAACTGGACGCCGCCGTGCAGCCGCGCGAACAGGTCCTCGATGCGCGGCAGCGGGTAGCTGTCCACGAACAGCGCCGGGTTGAGCGTGACCGAGTAGTCGCCGCAGATGCGCACACCGCCGTCGCGGCGCAGCACCGGCACGATGGGCGACGCCACCTCGGCCGCCTCGACCCGCTCGATGATTCCTAACCCTAACAATCTCTCGAGCTCACTCTCCACTTTCTCTTTTAGAGCTAAAGGAACGGTCCTTGGTTTAAAAAACCTCAATTGAGCATTCGGCTTAATTTTTAGAGAAACTTTGTACTTCTTAAACTGGCCCAATTCATCTAAAAATAACTGTGAATACTTATTTTTTAGTTCACTGACTAAGTTATTTTCCTGCATGTTATTGCAATTAACTGTACACAACTGCATATTAATAGTTATTTATGTAACTGGTTCATAATGAAGCCTCTTAAGGTACGAGAGCCGAGGTTAGAGCGCGAGCTTGCGAGCGCTCTAAATACAGGCACGAGTACCTTAAGAGCTAATTGTGAACCGTTGCATACATAACTTTTTCTACAAGCTTAAAATGATAATGATAAAAATAAACAATCGCTAAATTTTCTCGTAAACTTTACTCGATTTTTCTGCTAACAAATTACTTATCATCAAAGAAATTTTCACTATTCCGATGCGCATTAATAGTTTGTGAATTTTATTGATAAATGTTAACAAATTTCACTCTTATTTTAATAGTTACTAAAAACAGTTCTATCAATTTATCATAAACAAGTTGGAATGCCAAACGAAACGCCATTTTGTTGATATCCATATTGAACGTAACCATGGTAACCAAATAACAAATCGATGGATATTAACTATCTATTTTTAGTAATTGAATAAAAATGTTATTTTAAACACATATTTAGTCTCAAAATTAATTTTATTTTTAATATACGTAATTTTAATTGATGTTAAAATGTTTTTTACGGTTTATATACAAATTATTAGGATGTCAAGTGTTAACTAAACGCCAAGACTGATATCCGGAATGACCGTTACCATGGTAATAACAATGCTATAATAAATTATAGCACTGTTATTACCATGGGAACGCTAATTATAGAATTGTTTTTACTCTTCGGTTACGCTATAGGTGGTATTCTGACACCATTAACGATATCAATATTAGCGGTTTATAGTACGCGAGTAGAAAAAACTACTTATAAAATCGCGTCCCAACAATGTTGGTTGTCTACTTTGCGTACTAATTATGTAAAACCTTATTGTTTCCGTACGTCCCTCATAAGTCACAGGTAATGATACACAACCCAAGGGGGAAATTTTTGATCCATTATAACAGTTTAAGATAACTCTGCAAGATTTCAATTGAAACTTGTTTTTAAATTTTAACTCGTAAACATCAGCTGGTAAGACAGAGACGGCACTACCACTGTCAGCTTCGCATAAAATTTGTTCGTCCGCTATCGACACGACCTGCCGCATCGGTTGACCGTCAATACATCGGATATTAAATAAATCATAAATACCTTCAAGACTTAAAAACTCGTCCTCCGCAGCCAAAAAATTGTTGGTTTTTACGTTAACTGAACACATTCTCTTAAGATGCCCTTTCTTAAAACACTTTTTGCACGTAAAATTTGCAAACCGACACTCTTCCTTGTCATGATTGTTATAGCCGCACACACTACAACATTTCTTAGCGGGAGCACGACGAGCTGCGCCGGGGCCGGGGCCCGCGCGCAGCGCGAACACCGACTGCGCCGGCGCCGCCGGGCCGGCCTCCGCGCGCGACCCTTGCACCGCCTGCCGAGCACAGCGCACACTTTGCGCCAGCTCAAGCGCTTTAGCAAATGTTAATGTGCCTAGGCTTTCTGCAAATAACTTTTCTTTTTCCCTTGTATTCTCGAGTCCGAGAACGAAACGGTCTCGCAACGCCGTCCCGAGTTCCGTGTTAAACTCGCAGTACAACGCCAGACTTCGCACTCGTGCCGCCCATTCTAAAAGGTCTTCCCCGGGACGCTGTTCTGCCTTATAAAATTTATACCTTTCAGCAAAAGAACTACGCTTAGTGGCAAAATGATCTTGCAATTTCTCCACCAAATCCTTATATTCCTTAGTGTCTAGCTCATCCGGGAAAAACAAATCTCTGACGACACGGTAAGTATCTTCGACCAAAGCAGACAACAACAGGGCACGTCGCTTTACTCCTGACTTGTCGGTTTCACTAGTTATATCGTTCGCCGCACAGTACTGAGTAAAACGGCTTATAAAAATATTCCACTCCTGCGTGTGATGATCGAAGGTGAGGCTGCCGCCGAAAATTCCATGACAGTTTGCCATATTAACGTGGGAATCGGTACTCGTCGCCAATTGTCCTGTATTCCGGGATAGATTCCAGGTAATCCAAAGAAACACCGTTTACTTGACACACTCGTTTAATCATCGGAAGCAGACTGGCGTACAAAGATGGCCGCGCGTCAATATATACCTACATATATCACAATATGATATACATCTTCCGGAGTATTACAAACTGCACAATTGGGTGAAAGCTCTTTTTTCATCATGTAACCAAATTTGTTCAATGGAATATGTCCGGAACGAAGTCTCATTAATAGAACTATATCTTGTCTATTCAAGGAACAATGTATCCAATCTTAAGACCACAAATGTATTGCCCACCCTGTGGAATAAAATGGAATGGCTCCACGCTAGTAATTTCACCGTTTGTCTTATCCCGGAAGTCCCGCAACACAACAGTGCGAAAACAGCTGCTCGACCGAGAGTTAAAGTATATGATGGTGGTAGCGACAGACGGACCCTGCACAAGGTCCTGCCAACACTAAAGGTATAATTTTACAAAAAAAAAATCAAAGACGGACCACTATAAAAAACAAAACCACGACAACGAAACCATCACAAATTTGCCAATACAAAATTTCAACTGTTGCGCTGGGAATGCCTTATTTAAATAAGCGTCGAGTGAATGCATCACGTATGATTGTCATCACTATTTACCATCATATTAATAATAAATAATTAAAATAAATAAATATCAGGGGACACACAATCTTACACAAATTGACTTAGTCCCAAACTAAGCTCTAGGCTTGTACTATGGGTACTATATAGACACCGATATAAATACTTATATAGAGAAATGTATAGGTACTTAAATACAATAGAAAACATCCCAGACTCAGGAACAAATATTCGCGCTCATCACATAAATATCTGCCCTTACCGGGATTTGAACCCAGGACCGCTAGCTTCGTAGGCAGGGTCACTACCAACTAGGCTAGACACTCAATTCTCGTGACTTCGAGATGATTTTTCATGCGAGATATGTCGAAAAATGTATGCAGTTGACAGTTAATCTCGCATGAAAAATCATCTCGAAGTCACGAGAATTGGGTGTCAGTGTGTTGTCAAGTTGTGTCGTCGTCGTATTATCATAACATAAAGTGTGGGGAGTGGTTCGAGAAAACTTCTTTTATCCCACAGTGAATTGTATAGAGTCCATAAAATGGATCCATGAACTGAAGCTAGACTACAGAACTTAAACGTTTTGTTCCTTACCTCATAGTGACAGGGTTCTAAGAAGAATAATAATTCCATTTTACTGACAATTCATAACTAAGAACGTTGCATACATTTCTACAGTTATTTATCCAAAACGAATACAAAATGGGCAAACATCGTAAGAACCTTAATTAGCATTGATTTCACTGCAATGATTAAATTTAAGAAGAAAAATAGTTCAGCAGGCCTTTTATATGTATAGTCTTGTTTATCGATGTGGATAAAGGTGGATAAGGCATTTGTCACTTTCTTACCAGTATTAATGTGCGAGAGTGATGGATGCTTGATACACCGCAATAAAGGTGGCCATAACACGGACCCGGAAAGTCAAAACCCTTAAAAATTTAAAATAAATGGATCAAAACAAAAATGTTATCCTTTTCTGGCCGTCAGAATAATGTATTGGCAAAAACTCATAAAGTTTTGAAATAATTACAACCCTTTTCGACCCGATAATTAACTATAGCATTTAAGATCTGAAGCACGCTTTGAGGGTCTTTATAATTATCTTAAAGATGATTGTTTTACCAGGACAAAGCGATAAAATGAAAATTCAATTCGAACGCGTAATTTGCTTGTCAGGTTTTCCTGTCATTTTGTCTAATTCAAATTCAGTTGTAAATTAGTTTTTCCTTGTTTACATTGATGTAAAAGATAAAATTATCCCATTTCGAATGAAACTGTATGATTCAGAGTGGGTTTTTACGTTAAATACGCAATGATTTATAGGCATTGCTGTACGCTTCTAAATTGTTTCACACGTAACAGTCTACAGTTGGTGCCAATTGAAACGGGCAAAGCTGTAAACAAATTAGTACTGTTTGACACATAACCTCAAAATTTTATCGAGCGTGATTATGTTTAAAAAACCGTTTAGTTAATAGTTTTAATGTTAAACTTAACATGAAAGTAATGTGTATGGGCAACTTAAGATTACTCAATTGTTTTCATAGCAGTCAACCTTTTTTCAATCTCACACTCTCTCATTTTTCGAAAACATAATGTTGATTTTAGAGACGCCTGCCTTATCCAGTTGCACAAACGTTCAATAAGTTAAATATGTCGCGTGCAGTCTAAATGAGACACAAAGAGGGCAGATGAGGAAGATGATAGCAGATATACAGACAGACAGAAAGACACCCAGACACGGTAAGCGACTTTATTTTTTACTGAGTATAAGTGAAGGTAAAGATAGGAGATTAGATTAATATCGTAGCGTTTGAATTATCTATTATTTTTCCTTTCTAGAAAATTGTTTTGTTGCATTCTACTGATAATAAATAAATAATAAAGTAGTCTAATTTACGTGTATCTAAGACTTAGCAAAACATTACTTCGATTGATTATATCCAATTAACGTAAAGTACGTTTCATTAGTTACGCAACTAAAATTCTCCTCTATAAGCCAAAAGGCGATATCTCAAATTCAATAGCTAAAGCAGATTCAACCCCAATCCTTTAATAATAAGGTTCAACTTGATACATGTTTTTTGTCTGAGATACTACTAGGTATTTGTTTTAGCAAGGCTGAATTTCATTTCGAGTTTTCTGCGAACAATAGTACCCTTACCATGAGTTACAATGAACGTACTTGCTACCGAGTCGAATGCTCTGTCCCTCGCAGACCTCGCAGTATTTTTATAGAATGCGAGGGACAAAGCATTCGACTCGCTAGCGAGTACAGTAATTGTATCTCGTGGTAAAGGTACTGTCCCTCGCAGACCTCGCAGTATTTTTATAGAATGCGAGGGACAGAGCATTCGACTCGCTAGCGAGTACAGTAATTGTAACTCGTGGTAAAGGTACTGTCCCTCGCAAACCTCGCAGTATTCTTATAGAATGCAACGGACAGTACCTTCGATTCGCTAGCGAGTACAGTAATTGTAACTCATGGTAAAGGTACTGTCCCTCGCAAACCTCGCAGTATTCTTATAGAATGCTAGGGACAGTGCCTTCGACTCGCTAGCGAGTGCAGTAATTGTAACTCGTGGTAAAGGTACTGTCCCTCGCAGACCTCGCAGTATTCTTATAGAATGCAAGGAACAGTACCTTCGACTCGCTAGCGGGTACAGTAATTGTAACTCGTGGTAAAGGTACTGTCCCTCGCAGACCTCCCAGTATTCTTATAGAATGCGAGGGATAAAGCATTCGACGCGCTAGCGGGTATAGTAATTGTAACTCGTGGTAAGGGTACCCATCGGCACGTGGGTAGGTACAGAATTAGAACCGTTTGTTATGGATAGAGCATTGTTTAAAAATGTGCACTGATGCTGACAGCTTAATAATGTTTTGCGTAAAAACCGGAATAACGCGTTTTATTATATACAAACTTATTTTGCTATTATCTTTTAAAGCTAAGTATAACGGATTGATAGAAACAGGTGAACGTGACTAAAAACAAACAGTTGCGTAATTATTTTTTCTTCTTTTGCATAAAAGAGAATTATATATTAGTATAAGGTCCTGTTTCACAATCGGCAGATAAATTTATGTGCCAGTTAAAGTTAGCTCTCTCCTTGTCTATGTTCAAGTGTAAGAAAAGGAAACGCTTTACTTGACGATTGTGAAACAGGCCCTAAGTACAAGATTTTAAAATGTAATGTTTTAACGTTTCTTTTTTCATCTTTTTACAAACTCCATTCCTTCTCAACATAGTTTGGCGACGCGCTGGCCTAGTTGGTAGGTGACCCTGCCTACGAAGCTAGCGGTATTGGGTTCAAAGCCCGGTAAGGGCAGATATTTGTGTGATGATGATCAGGGCGAATATTTGTTTCTGAGTCATGGATGTTATCTATGTATTTAAGCATTATTTCTCTATAAAAGTATTTGTATCGTTGTCTAGCCTACCCAAGTACAAGCCGAGAGCTTAGTTTGGGACTAGGTCAATTGGTGTGACATTTTCCCCTGATATTAATTTATTTATTTTATTTATTTAGAAGTGGTCTCTGCCTATCCCTCTGGGAAACAGGCGTGATTTAATGTATATATTTATTTATTTATAGTTTCAAATATACGATTCACTTTTTGCAAAGCAAATGCCTTTAAACTGGACGACATAAGTATTTAGCCTAGTTGGTAGTGACCCTGCCTACGAAGCTAGCGGTCCCGGGTTCGATTCCCAGCATGGGCAAAAAATTTTTTTTTTTCTATTTATTTCTTTATATAACTATACTTATCGTTGTCTAATACCCACAGTACAGTCAAGGACTTTAATTGTAATACCACTATGGAACCCTGTCATAATGACAGCGTCAAACCACATGAAAGAAATTATGCCAAAAATAATGATTAACGTTATGCGTCAGGGTTCCATAGTGGCATAACAATTAAAGTCCTTATTGTACAAGCCTTGAGCTTAGTTTAGGGTTTGCCAAGATACATTACGCTAACTAGCGTTTCTATTCGTTGAGTTTTTAAACCAATCGCGTCACTGGTAGATCACGTGACTTTTTGTATCACGTCATCTACCAATGACGCGATTTGTTTAAAAACTCAACGAATAGAAACGCTAGCTAGCGTAGTGCATCCTGGCAAGGGCCTCTGGTAACAATATAAACGTATAACGTCCATATCAAATTTGTAATTAACGGAATGTGGTAAGCTTATAAGCATTCGGTATTTAGTTGTTACAACATATATATAAAAGGCTAAACTGACTGACTCATGTATTAACGCACAGCCGAAACTACTGTACCTAGAAACTTGAAATTTGGTACAGGGGTTCCTTTCATGATGTAAGTGAGCACTAAGAAAGGATTTTCCGAAAATCGACCCGCAACGGGAAGAAATGGGGGGAGTAGCGGGAAACTAATTCTACGCGTACGAAGTCGCGGGCGTCCTCTAGTTGATTATAAATTTGCAATTGCTACAAAGCAGTGCACAGAGAACTAATCTTCTTTGAAGGAATAGCTACAAGAGGATGGTACGATGTATTTTCCCCTTTGTCCCTACAGACTGAACTCCTAAAAAAAAACTGGTATACAGTTTTTATTTCAACACGTAACGTAGAATCCCCAAGCTTTCTACAAGCGTGAGGCAATAAATCCATCGCAGTCCATTCTCCAACAAAACTATTTTTAAAATTACCGCACAGACAATACACCGATAAATCATTGAAACAGCGATAAAATCCGGAAGTTAAGTGAGTTAATTTAACGATTTATTTTAGGGTTCCGTTCATAAAGGGTGCAAATGGAACCTTATTACGGAACCCTATTACTAAGCCTCCGCTATCCGTCACTCTGTCAGCAGTTCTCGTGAACCGTACCTAATAGATACAGATTTTTTACAGAGTGTTTCGCTCTATTGCCGCTATAACAACAAATAATTAAAAGAAAAAGTTAAACTTAAGGTAATCCTTACACGAAACGTGTTTTTTTGGCGTTTTTTACTTGACCATAACATTCATTGTAGTTACCTACCTACTTATCTCTTGAATCGTAATAAGCAGACATTTGATTTTTTTACAGAGTGTACATTACTATAACTGCTACTAGCTACTTTCATCCCGGAAAATACAAAAGTTCCCAAGGGAATAACGATAATCTAAATCTACACGAATGAATTCGCGGGCAGAAGCTAGTAAATAATAAGAATGAAATAAATTTAAAACGGGTCATCATTACCCATACAATAATCGTCTTCTTCTTATCATTAATACTGTACGATGGTACGGAACCCTTCGGTTACGAGTCCGTCTCGCACTTGTCTAGTTTTTAACGTTTTATTACACATTGCCAGTCATTTACACGAATAATTACGAGCAGCGATATGTTTGGATATGAGTCTGTTTTCATTTAGTACAACCACGTTTAAAAAGATTTACGAGATTTAAAATAGCTGTATTTGCTAGAATCTTTTATTGAACAGTTATACGGCATTGTCAGACATATTAAACATAAGCTTCTGCCCGCGACTTCGTCCGCGTAGATTTCGATTATTGTTATTCCTTCGCTTCCTTGTACCTATTAGCTATCTCCATTCCAAGTTTCATTCGAAACTGTACAGCCGTTCAAGCGTGAATGAGTAACAAACTAACACACACACACACACACGCACGCACGCACGCACGCACGCAAACACGCACGCACGCACGTACGCACGCGCGCACGCACGCACATTAAATTAAGTATAGCCATAATATTAAGTAAGTAAATGTTTATATTCGATAGACAAGTAAATTTTTGTAACTTATTTGGGGTACTTAACACATCGATAATTCGAAAAAGTTTTGTCCGCTGTTGCATTTGTCCGAAAATCATTTTACAGTTATTATATTGGGGTAAGGAGTGTAAAAGTTGATTGTAATGTCCTTATACCATGTTTTTGGCTACATAATGTTACTGTACCTACTTAAATAGCCTCCTAAGGCCCAACGAAAAATTCAACATGTCACTACGGCCCGTAGTCCTACCAGTAGTACTATTGTTTTATACTCATTCAAACCCAAGTACTTAGAAGACAAAATGGCGAGATTTCTATTAAGTCCTACTGGTAGGACCGTGGTACGCTATTGGCGGGTTTTCTATTAAGTCCTACTGGTAGGACCGTGGTACGCTATTGGCGAGTTTTCTATTAAGTCCTACCGGTAGGACCGTGAAGAACTGTCGAAGGAGCTGGGTCTGAATGACAAAGTTAATAAGTACTATGGGTAGGACCTGGGGCCTTAGGAGGATAAATAATTTGTAAACATTGCTGTATTCCCGGATAATATTTTTCCGTATCAAGCATAATCCCAGTATTACCTCATAATATTCCATTATCTCAAAGCAGCTTCCATTACGCATGGCTGCCTAAATACCCTTTGCCTCGTCATGAAAGCTGTTCCATGCCAGTGACACACATCGTGCGTTGCAACTCCATAGGAATGAGTATAACGGGCCTGTATCGGTTAATAAGGCTTTATACGTACTTTTGCGCAATCATGTGGTGTATTGGGGATGCATCTTGGCTTAGCAAGAAGAGTTTGGAGCTGGTTGTTGGAGTTTATTGGCAGAAGTTTTTTTTATAATGCTGATTATTTTGTAATAGGGATAGGGCAGGGTATATAGGCTTGTAGTACTGTTAGGTGATGGGTTTGCAACATGTCACTAACACGCTGGTAAACATCTTAGCCTGATTGTGCAAAATGTGGTTACAGAATTATCAACAAGTTTTTAAAGTTGTAGGTATTTCTGTAGCTCTGCCTGCCCCACTCTGGGATTACAGGCGTGAAGGTATCAAGGTATGGCATGTATGTATTTAGTAATGGGGAATATGCATGTATTTTTTTAAATCGTATTTCTCAGCTAATTGAAAATATGGTGAACGAGATCACCAAAAGTGAAATTAAAATTAAAATCGGCCAAGAAATACGGATAGTACAAGCATTTTAAACTGCTAATTAGACAGCGATTAGACAGAGAGATCCGATATGCACTGTGACGTCATGTAACAGGTCGGCCTATAAACTCCTTGTTAAATTCTGTTTGGCTAGAAAGAGATAGGAACAAATCATTATTGGTTTATATTATCTTGGTTATTTTTATAGCTATTTAAAACTGTTTGTTACATGAATTAGCTTTTATTGAAGCTGTGAAAAATCAACATAAATATTCCCTATTGCGTTCAGAAAATATGGTAGTAATGTCTTTTTGTCACCTGTCACCCTAACTAACCCTGTCCGTTTGTCCGTCGGTCTGTCAGTGGGCTGTATCTAATAAACCGTACAGTACACGCTCTGTGAAAATTTAAACTGTCCTTAAATTTTCATAGAGCGTGTATTTCTATTGCCGATATAACAACAAATAATTTAAAAAAGAGGCCACTATACAAGAATGCTACAGAACCCTTCGTGTGCAAATCTGACTAGTACTTGACCGGTTAGGTAATATTATTACTCACTTGTAATTTTCGTAACCCATTTGCTTTGTTTATGCCGTAAACAAAAGGCCGCATGAAGCTATGGAAAATTTTACAAATCTAAGACTGCTCTCGAGTAGCTGGGGCTGCTAAAAACTCAAGAACGTTTTTAAAATGTTACCAAAATATTCCTGTTACAATAATAAAACTTATTTAGCATTACATCTGAGGAAAAATAAGCTTAACTTAGCTTATAGGATTTTGCTTAATCGCTCATTGTGGAATACAATTTATTCGTAAGAATAAAAGAAAATTATAAAACAGGAGAAAAATAAAAGCTGGAAATATTTACAATAGCTGGTAAGAAAAGGGAATAACAAGAGCTTAACTTCAATCATCGTTCCGTGAACAGGATTTAAAAATAAATTTTATTTTTTATACAGATCTCTCAGACCACAAGGACTGAATTTTCGCCACGTGGACGACATTTTCCAGAAGAACGAAAAAATCTTGACAAATATTTTTTATAAGATGAAAACTAAGTGTTCCTTTGAATGTTAAATATTGTAGAAGAAGATAAGTACATACATACATACATACATACATTAAATCACGTCTGTTTCCGAGAGGGGTATTGATTATTTTTTGTAAGAAGTGGGTTTTGTTAATTTGACCAACAGCTCGTTTGACAAACGTATCATTTTACGAACTTTAATTTTGAAAATGGAGTTGCTGAAGTTACTAAAGTGTCTCTACTGGCTAAGGTGACTGAGGCCCTTATTAATAAACTAGTAGCTATTAAGTGAGACGCTTGTATGAAGACAAGTCAAAGAAAGAAATACAACACAATATAAAGTACAAAGGGGAACTTTTCCCTTAAAGGGATTTCCAGCTTACCTGTATAAAACGGAAATTTAACATAGTTATATAGATGTCATTATCAAAACATGCAGTCAGGGGCTACCACATCGTATTTGACATGTTATCGTATGGTTTTAACTCGGCCGTCAAGTAGGTAAATAAGAGCTTTCATAACGCAAAATAACAACTTGGCAGTATTTCAAAACGTAAATCATGATAGTTAATACTATTGAAACATACATTCTCACACTGTTTACTTTCAAAACTCCCCCAAAACTCGCCAATTTAGTGCTCAATTTAACACCAACTAGGCAACATTCCACTTCTCAAACCCACAAATCGGAACCGAAAACTCGTAATCCCGTTTACGAACTTGGCACAAACATGCAACACAGATCTGGGACATAAGTGTTACATCTCAGCATCGTTTATCTCAAGTGTCAGCGACAACTTGAGTTCACCCCTTTTAACAAAAGAGGGTATAATTTGAGACGGTTTACAATCGGCATGACTTTATGGTGTAATTGGAAAATTAGCTTGTGTATTTTGGGGTAGAAACGAAGAGAAATTATGGAGATCTAGTGAAAAAGGGCGTAAGTAGACTTAACTCTTAATGAACAACGGTATACACATAAACGGAATATACTAGACTTAAATCCTTTTTCACTTGATATCAGGAGACTTACACCCTTTTTCACTAGCACTCCAGAATTAATTGTAAGTCTTTTTGTAGAAACTTGTTTATGACTCCTTCTTGTTCCTTTGGGAAATATAACAATTAAATTTCAGAACTAAATATACATATATATAGGTGATAAATTTGAGCGTTTTATTATGCTGTTCTAGTGTTATAGTGTTTTAGGATAGAACTTGGTCCGTACCAACTATCATTGTTCTTTATGACCACGCGTTTAGCCACATAGTGACCTTGCCTACAAATCTAGTAGTTCCGGGTTCGATTCCTAGTATAGATAAATATCTTTGGGATAAGCGCGCGTATTTTTCCTGAGTCTTGGATGTTATCTATGTATTTAAGTATTTCTCCACCCCTATATAAGTATATTTATCGTTGTCTAGTGCCCAAAGTACAGTCACGAACCGGGATTGTTGAGCCACTTGCCATTGTTCGTAATTTAGCCGTGTATTCAATAACCGATGTCACCGACTGGCTGACAGCTATTCGATTTGCATTACACGGCTAAATTACGAAGTGGCTCAACAATCCCGGTTCGCGACTGTACAAGTCTAGAGCTTTGCTTGGGACCAGGGCTTGGAAACTTGTTTTTTTTTTAACCAGCTCATCAAAAACGCCATACATTACAAATAGAGCATTTTCATTTCGATTCCGCTCGAACAGAATCGATATTATCTATGTCGGTTTTGATCATACATTACATTAGATTAAATCACGCCTGTTTCCCAGATGGGTAGCAGAGACCACTTCTTTCCACCTGCTACGATCTCGACGAATCTCTTTCGCTTCTTCCACATTCATACATCGAGTCATGCACGCACGTCGGTTACGGGTACTTAAAATTCGGCCCTTTTCTGGTTTTGATCAAAATCGAAATAAAACTGTTTTATTCGAAATAACGGTTAATTTCGCTCGCTAATTTGTTTGCACCGTCCACCACCACCACCCTTTTCTCTGCTTTTCTGCCCTAAAAGCTATCTCTTTCGTTGCATTTTCACTTGCTCAGCTTGAAGTCAAAGCGGCCAAGGCCTTATTTAAGTCATGACGCTATCCAACTGCGGGAAGAATAAAAATCAAAAATACAAATCCAATTCAATAATTAATCCAATCGATCATAACGCTCGCGAATCGATTCCGCTCCGAGCGAGTGTTTACTAAAAACATGGTTAAGAACCATAATTTAACCGGTATTATGGTTCTTAACCGCGTTGACGCGTTGACGACGCGCTGGCTTAGTTGGTGGTGACCCTGCCTACGAAGCTAGCGGTCCTGGGTTCGAATCCCGGTAAGGGCAGATATTTGTGTGATGAGCGCGAATATTTGTTCCTGAGTCATGGATGTTTTCTATATATTTAAGTATATATTTCTCTATGTAAGTATTTATAACGTTGTCTAGTACCCATAGTACAAGCCTAGAGCTTAGTTTGGGACTAGGTCAATTGGTGTGACATTGTTCCCTGATATTTATTTATATTTATTATTTATTTTTCGAACCGTTACCAAGCTCTGCTCAAAGGGCCGTATTAAAAAGTCGATGAGTCTGTCTCAACATACATTAAAAATGTCAGTATTCTATTTCTTACTCCAGCTTGTCTTCACTCAAGTTTATTTTATTAATAAGGGCCTCAATCACCGTAGCCGGGTGTATTTACTTTAGCAACTCCATTTTCACCCGCTTCCAGTATTGACATTAAGGTTTGTGTGTAGATCCATCAATTGTTGGCGGTAACTCATTTTTTCAACCTATTTGTTTAGTTAGATACACAGGTTTAGCAATGGCATGCCACTGCTTATAAATTGACATCTGTTTCTGCTATGCATTTTTATTTTTAATATTTTCTTATTTTGTTTTTCAAAGAAATAGTTCAATACAGTTTGGGCAATGTCAAAGGTCATTGACTATTAAAATTGTAAATATACGCACTATTGTCCATAAAATACAGCCGGCTTGCACGAAATTGCTTAAAACAGAGACGAAATAAAAATCCGTCTCTCCGAGTTTTGTTGTACCTATTTATTTTCCTTATATACCTACGGGGTCTAACATGTATTTGATTGCTATTTTTCATTAAAAAAAAAAACAAACATAGCGATAGTACCATAAATCAACGAAATGAACAATTTACTAATTTATTTTACTGGCGTGAGTTATATTATCTATCATTTATTTATTTAAGAGCCTATAATTTGTCACTGCTGGGCAAAGGCCTCCCTTTCTTCCACGTAGCCCTATGTTGGGCAGTCTCCCACCATTCTTGATTGAAGGCATCAAGCTCATCTCGCCAACATCGCCTTGGTCTGCTGCGACGCCGAATTCTATCCTGTGGGACCCATTTGATACACACTTTAGCCCAACCCATTTCCATTGAAACTTGGCCGCTGCTTGGGCTACACTAGTTATTATAATCTTGGAGCGTAGTAATGTATTCCTTATGTCTGTTAATTTGACTCCCAAAATGCTACGTTCCATGGCTCTCTGATAAACCTTGAGAGCAGATTTCAGAATATTTGCCAAAGACCAAGTTCATTCTAAATCGATCAGAAATAATTTATGCAATTTCGAACATAGGTCTGTAGAATTGTTTTTCATAATAAAAGGAAATGTTCAAATATTTTGCTAGGCTTTATAAACTCGGGTGAAGTTGAGAAAGTCGTAGGTACTTAAAAGTTGTTTAAAGTTCACCCAGTTAGTTCTCAAAGGGAATCTTAATTATTTTTGTCCGCCGCTTTTGTGTTTTGATATTGTTTCTATTTCTCGTGAAGTTTGATGACGAAATGATTCATAATTAATGAACGTTTTGCTGGATGTTCTGTATTTTAAATGTAGTATTTGTGTACTTTTGCGATTATATCAATCCGGCACCGATTTGCAAAATTAAATAACGACGATTCAATGAAGGCAGAAAACATGAGCTAACTATAACTACGATGTAGTGTTTCATCAATTTAGGCGATACAAGAGCGAAACGAAATATTTACAAACGTCAACAACTATGCGCTCTATTTTACGTAACGACAAAAAACATCGAAAATAACGTAAGCTTGGTGCAAATTGCATTTTGCAACCGTTAACGACAGCAAAAATCAAAGAGAATATTGACTTTAAAAGTGATATCATGCACTCGCTTATTCAATCTTTTTTTCAGTTTTTTACAATCGTTAGTTTTCGCAGACTGCAATTTAGCTAGCCCTACTCACCTGTCAATGGCATTTGGCTGTCTGCTTAAAAAATATTTTAATTTAATATTTTAACGAAAGACAATTTGTATAAAAGTGGACTTACGCCCGAGTGAGATGCCGGTGAGATGTCAAGTCATAGATATCCTGTTTTATTTGTGTTTTTTATGACTATTACATTAAAGTAGGTAACTACTTACTTATTTCACAATTGTTTCAAGGGTTAGCTGGAAGAAACCCCTTAAAGGGATAAGTTCGGTTTAAATCATTACTTTTGAGAAAAAGAAAAAGGACAGAGGTGAAAATCCCTTCCGGAGACCTATTTTAGTTAAAGTATGCGTTATCCCTTTCTGTGAAATGGAAATATCACAATAACAGATAAGCACAAACCATATTTCAAGCACACTATAAGCTATTGAGCGTTTATGCATAAGAGGTACGCTGCTTGTAAATAGTTTTAATTTAACCCTTAGCAATAATTTACTGACCTGCAATAGCGAGTTGCATTATGAAGAAGTTCATCCGACTCTTCCTTGCATTGGTGCAGAGCAGGGCAGCGATGACTGACGCATTCAGGAGGACGATGGATACGAAGAGAACCCACATCACAGTGAACTGGGCCCACTGGAAACAAAAGAAGGCGTTACAGCAAAATTCACATTTCAAAATATTTATTCAGTAAAGTTACGCCCACACCGGTGCTTAAAATACGGTGACGGTACGGAATCGCAGTGACGCGTCGTATCAGCACCGTTTTTGACGCACGCTCCCCACACCGCTGCTTAACGGTGCGTATATTACGGTACGTCAAAAACGGCGCCACGTTGTTACTATGACCCCGTCTTTTGTTTAAGCAACGACACCGTTTTATAAGCAGCGGTGTGTGAAGCGTGCGTCAAAAAAGGTGCTAATACGACGCGTCACTGCGATTCCGTACCGTCACCGTTTTTTAAGCATTGGTGTGTGGAGCTTGCGTCAAAAACGGTGCTGATATGACGCGTCACTGCGATTCCGTACCGTCCCCGTATTTTAAGCACCGGTGTGGTCGCAGCTTAAATTGGCCACGTGAGAGCTATGTTATACTATACTATGGTTATACGTCGGTAATATGTAGTGAATCTGGTTATCTATCTCAACTCCGAAAAATGTTTGTCCGAATTTTGGTTCGACAAATATTCTTCGTCAATTATGGTTAACGTTAAAAAACCCATTTAACGTTTGCCCGAAAGATCACTTCGAATATTCATTCATTAATTCATTTAGTCATTGATTTTTTAACGCTTTGACAATTTATCTATTACTTAATAGGTACTGGTTTCGGCATCTCAGCAGCTGTGCAATGTAATGGTTTGTCAATAGGGATAGACCAAAAAAAATAACTTACTGTTTTTACATTCTAATTCTAAAGAATGCGTAATTTTAAGAGATCAAGTTCATGAATTTTGTATTTGACCCAATCGTTTTGTTTGAATATCTTTATTTATTTAACAGACATTTTATGGATGACATGATTATTTTTAATTTGGGCTGGCATTTTCTAATAAATTACAACAATTAAATGATATCTAATGATAAAAAGTGATTGTAATAATGTTTTAAAACGTACTATTTCAAGCGGTTTTCGCCTAGCCCGTAAGATACACCTAGGAGGGCTTCAAGCCAAAAACGAAAGTCAAACAAAGGTTAAATATACTTTTGTCGAAATATCCGAAAGAGATAAATATTTCAAAAACTTAATAATGCAGAACGGCTTTAAAACCCCATTCCTCGAAACGGTTTTCGAATTAGAGTAATTGCAAAATTATGAACAATCCCAATTTATCTATCTATTTCCCATTCAATTTCTGATTTTACTTTAGTATTATTTGCATAATGTAACGGCTCGGTTTATTATTAGTTTACCTATTTTTAAATTGACTTTGATCTGTTGACAGATAAAAATAAAATAACCTCGAAGGCCAAGGCGGGAGCTAAGCTAATAAAAGAAACTCCAACCAACTAAGACTTAGAAAAACTTAAGTTTTCCGAGCCATCTTTGAGAGACACGCTAGCGAACAAATAAAAAGAACCATGAAAGTTTCACTGCACCAAATAAATGTAGAAACATCTTATTTTCTTAGATTTAAAGTATATTAAAAGAGATACAGAGCGAAAGTGAGTGGAATGGTCGGAAGGGGCCGCCCTAGGCGTACTTTTTCGAATAAAATCGGAGAAATACTGGAAAAGGGTCGAATTTTAAGTACCCGAAACCGACGTGCGTGCATGACTTGATGTATGAATGTGGAAGAAGCGAAAGAGATTTGACAATATTGTAGCAGATGGAAAGAAGTGATCTCTGCCTACCCCTCTGGGAAACAGGCGTGATTTAATATATGTATGTATGTAAAGTATATCGGTTTTAATTGTTAATTTTACTTTTTCAGACTGAACGGCATCAATTCCACTTAGTTTTATTCATATTAAAATGAAATAACGTTATAGTTGCTCATATTTCCATAACAGGGCCTCTATTCTACGCTTTGACATACGATAGCTCTTATTTACTTGCCAGTAACGGCGACCGAGTTAAAAACAACAAAATAACATGTCAAAGGCATTATGGCTTTACCCAATAGAATAGATGCCAATTAAATACGGCCATATCCTAAATAAAAACAATATAGGTTAGACCAAAGGTAAAAAAAAAGGTCAGCCTATTGTTTAAAACCCATCATCATATTACTGACGACGGGTGTCCTTCGCGATCCATAATATCGTTTTTCCTAATCGTTATTTGTCCTAATTTATCGTTTGTCCTAAACCGGTTTTCAGCTGAGTCAGACAACTTTTTAAGCTTTCCAAAAATACTGCGGTTAGGTTAGGTTAGTGTTGTGTTAGAACAACACTAAAAAGTTTTAAACATCAGGCTTTTAGGACATATGATGATTAGGACAAAAGATATTATGAATTCCGATATAGACCCCTAACGACGCGTTAACCTAGTTTTGGTAGTGACCCTGCCTACGAATTCAGACGTCCGCGGTTCGATTCCCGATAAGGGCAAATATTTGTGTGATGAGCGCGAGTATTTGTTTCTGAGCCTTGGATATTTTCTATGTACTTAAGTATTTATTTCTCAAAAAGACATAGAAAAGAATGGAAATTGGACACTTTTTTCTTTATTGATAATGAGTTCGCTCTTGACTAACAATTAAATTTTCCACTGCACTCCACTCCTCATAAGTAAATGATGATGATAAAATATTTCTATCGTTGTCTAGTACCCATAGTACCAGTTTTTTTTTAATATATAGGAGTGGGAGGCAAAGGAGCATGTAAATAGGTTACCTGATGGGAAGTAATCGCCACCGACCATAAACACCAACAGCTCAAGAAGAGTTGTCGGTGCGTTGCCGGCCAATTAGAGAAAATGTAAGCTCTTTTCTTGAAGGCAGCCATGTCATAACAAGTGGGAAATACCGCTTAATGTTTAGTATAGTTATGGTATAGTAATAGGTCAATTTGTGTGAGATTTTCCCCAAATGTATCTATATATATAAAAGGCAAACCTGACTGACTGACTTATATATCAACGCACAGCCGAAACTACTGTACCCAGAAACTTGAAATTTGGTACAGGGGTTCCTTTCATGATGTAAGTGAGCACTAAGAAAGGATTTTCCGAAAATTGACCCCCAACGGGAAGAAATGGGGGGAGTGGCGGGAAACTAACTCTACGCGTACGAAGTCGCGGGCGTCCTCTAGTATTTTATAATATTCTAATTATTTATTACTAGCGAAAATCTAAAACACTATTTTTTAAAACCGGTAGCTCCCCATCAAGTGTATCCGCCAAAATCAAGTTAAAAGCCCCTCTAGGTACTTAGCGACGATAGCACTATCACTGACAGCCTCTCGTGATACACTATCTTGCCAAAATATCCATTACACGATTAAAACCTTTCGGCTTTTATTAGCGGCGTAAATGGTACAATTCCAACGATGTGGGTGCGTCGATTTACACGCTTCGAATGGTTACTCAAAGGAGTGTCTATACGTGAGCAATCTGCCGTAATACCAAATAAAGCACGCGTGTTAGTCTCTTAAAAACGGCGTTCAGTCGGTCATACGAGTGAAGCAGGGCTTCTGTCGAACGATCGAGCGGTCATAATTGAGAATGCACGCCCTAAAATGTGTTTTGTACGCTCTAACAGGACTACTTAAACTCGCCGGTTAATATAATCTGCGCTGCGTTCACTCGTTCACTTAAGAGAATAACACCCTAGCTAGCTTCAATGTAGCAGTCAAAGCATTCTATACTCTATCGGTAACCACATAAAATTTAAAATGCTTATAAGTACTAGTACTATGCAGTTAGCCTTCTTTGGCATTCGCATGTATAATCTGGCGAATTTGCAGCAATATTAGGTGGACAGTGGAAGAGCTCTGAAGAATGACCTGCACACGCTTTTGTTCTCTTGACAATAGAATCATCACCATAACCAGCATCATCATCATCATCATCATCATCATCATCATCATCATCATCATCATCATCATCATCATCATCATCATCATCATCATCATCATCATCATCATCATCATCATCATCATCATCATCATCATCATAATCATAATCATCATCATCATCATCATCATCATCATCATCATCATCATCGGCCACTGCTAGACATAGGCCTCCCCCAAGGTTTGCCACAAGGAGCGGTCCTGCACAGATTAAATCCATCGGTTTCCCGCAACCTTAACTAGCCACGTCTTCGGTTCACTTTGTTGGAGGTCTACCCACGCTGCGTGTTCCGGTACGCGGTTGCCACTCAAAAAGACAGAAAAAAGAACAATAGAGTCCTCCCATTAAGGATATTGTGTTCATTCAGTTTATGCATGAACCCAAGCAACTGAAGCATACAAGACTGCATAAAATACCAGATTTTCGACATCTGCCTTTTTCAGCGCAACCACTTTTGCAGCAATAAAAAAATGAAGTCGATGTAGAAGACGATGAGTAACATAATAAAGATGAACGGATTTGCTTTTTCTATTTTTAAATAAACTGATTTGCTTTTTCTATTTTTAAATAAAATATAAAACTTATTTCGATTTTACATCTTAAATCGTCTATATATCTCCTTGTTAACTTAAATACCCTGTAGCTCCTAAAGTATTGATCTTAGAGTAAAAATTAATTAAGCAAATTTTGTAGAAGATTGTATGTAGAAACTTTAGTCAGGAATAATAATTCGTACAAATATTCGAGATATGAGCAAAAACATGAAAAAAAAAGTACCTTCAACCCCCTTACACCCTCAGCACACCCCCCACCCTTGAGGACTTTTAGTATGTTCATCTGTATACCGCAAGGTATAACTGTACCAATTTACAAAACTGCACGAATTATTTGCCCTGATTTTATTAACTTTCTTGAGTTATAAAGCAAAGAGGCAGTATGCGCATTATGAACATTCGATTCTAAAACGATCACATTCTTGTTTGGACACATTTCGTTTTCATCGAAAAGTCAAGATTATATGAAACAATAAGTACTGTGCTTAAGTAATAAAATAAAACATTTTTTATCATTTTTCTAATAAATATTACCGGGCAAAACAAAATGTGTTCAAACAAAAATGTGTTCAAACAAGAATTTCCCGAGACAAAAATGTGCGGAAACAAGAATATGACGATAATAGCATCAATCTAACCGCCATTTTCTTTTGAACTTTTCTGCGAACATAAGCATTGTTTACTTACGTCATAAAAATAGTAAACGTTGAAGGTAGCAGTGGCGTTGGTGGCGTTGTAGTAGCTCTGGTTGTTGAAGTCATCGGTGGTCGTTAACGCGCGAGGGGTCGACGCTACGTCCCACTCCATCATCTGCTCGGGGTCCATGGTTCTGAGGAAGACAGGAATACTGTTATATCATTTATTTATTTAAACTTCATTGCACAATACACAAAGTAGGAACAAGTGAATGTTGCAGTCAACCAATGCCAAACAGAAACAATTTAAGTTCGGTGCTGAGAATGATATAATAGAAAATAAATTAACATAAAAATAAAAATAAATAGGTAAATAGTGGAGTCTCTAAGTCCAGCCCTGGTTATTTCAACTTATTTTTAATTGTTTTACGATTTGTTAGGACATCAACAAAACACAAATTTTGTGTAAATTAAACCCCGCTCTCGATAATGATTCAGAAGAATGTTTGTAAAAGAAAGACGGACAGACGGGTAGTGTAAGCTTAATAAAAAACAAAAAACCGCCTTCAAAAACGCCAAAAATAACTTCTACTACTAGGTACTTAGTAGTAGGTACCTATCCTATTAGGTTAGTCTAACTGAAGTCGGCTTTTTGTTGAAAATATTGTGGTCGCCGACTTCAGTTAGACTAACCTAATAGGATAGGTACCTACTACTAAGTACCTAGTAGTAGAAGTTATTTTTGGCGTTTTTGAAGGCGGTTTTTTGTTTTTTAAAACATTTATTTTATTTTACACTTTTTAGTGATCATAATAAGCTTATGTAGTCCCAACAACCCAAGTAGTTTAAAACATTTCAAGCTCGCCGCAAGCAACGCCGCGGGAAAATCATAGTCATTTTAAAACAATTAAATGTGCTTCGTTGTAGTCGCTCAACTATCTTAATCGAGATATCTTATCGCCACCCTTGAAATCGGTACCGTTGAGGAGTTCCGGTGGCCATCTGTGGTCTTCATCATCAGTTCCGCTTCACCAAGTGACACTTTCTGAATGCAAATGCTACATTTGTTACTAAAAATACTAAAATCGTTATATGTTTGCATACAATATTTGAGGAGTTCCCTCAATTCCTCACTGATCGCTTCATCAGATTCAAATTTGCTGACAATGGGACCACCTCGGAAGTATACTCTATCAAACCAAAAAAGAATTTTTAAAATCGGTCCATAATTGACGGAGTAATTGGAGAACATACATAAAAAAAAAAAAAAAAAATACATACAGTGGAACGTATAACCTCCTCCTTTTTTGAAGTCGGTTAAAAATAGGGTTCTATTGGCACATTTTTGATAGAACCGTAAAAACATTTTTCTAAATTTGTTTTTATCTTATGCCCACTAATGCAATAACAATGTTTAGTTATAAATTTATAATGTATTTTAGGTCATAATTATCGCAAGTCATAACGTATTTTTTTAAGTAACTGTTTTTATAATTTTTATAAATCAAAACTAACCTAATCTAGCTTTGTCTACGAGTTACATATTTAGGAAATGTTTTAAATTTAACGGTTCCAGCGATATTAAAAATTATGACTATCAATAATTATGTCAAAAGTTACATTATGACCAAAAAAATTATGGGAAAGAACGGGCTCCCTATTTGACGCTCTCTGTTTGCCTGATTGCAGGTTGCATACACAAACAAAACTCCAAAAGGGAACTGACATATCTCAGTTCATACTAATTTGTTAGCTTGCGTGCAACTGTCAAATGACACGTAGTGGACGACGGGCCTAATGGAACTTATGAAAGGTTGTTGATGAGTACAACGACTAATACGCTGGGTAAAATATGATGCCAGTGGTAATGAGTTGTTTGCTTTTTATGGCTTGGAGAAAATAGAAAACTGGCCAATTGCGAGTCGGACTCCGAAAAAAATCCCAAGACGTTCTGCGAGCCAATGCATTTTTCTTCAAAATAAAATAAAGCCAGAAGTCAAACACGCTTAATAAACTATTCCACGTTCAACTTTCTTATTATATTCTTATACTTATTTACCACTCAGGTTACTGAGTAGAAAGCTGATCTTTGTTAGCCTGCACGAAACCCTATTTGTCACTGTTAGGGTCCCGTATCCATGATTTAGTGTCGGTGGTTACGGGATCCTAGAATAATAACATCAATAACTCATTCGGAGGTAGGACTTATATCCAGTGTTTATGGATCACTTTCATTTGTTTGATCACTAAATAAAATCCATTTTTTTTAAATGCAAACATCCCGCATAGTAGGAGATTCGAATAGGAGACGACCTTCACCTAGCTGTTTATTCGATAAGAAGTATTTTATATCAAATTTAATATGGTAAATAAGATGGCGAATAGGTTGACTGAAAAAATACAGTCCAGTACAGTACATAATAAAAAAAAGGACTTTTTTATAAAATTGCTATTGCTTGTTTAATAGACTAATTACATACTAATCTAAAGTTTGAAGCCTATAGAATATGCAAAGGTTAGGTTTAGTGCAAATTATTATTTAGTACCGACTTACCTACCTACCCAATGGTTATGATGGGAAAAAATTGTCAACCTAACGTCTACCGACAGCTCGAAAGAGCCCTAGAGAAGATTTTAGAAACGATCCTGGTAGACCGTGCATAAGCGAGCTTCCGACTCTATTAATTTTAGTTATTAATTAATTGCATGTAACCTCAATACGAAAAAGTTGAAAAAATAATTGAAAAATACCGAAAAGCCACGGTTAACAATAATATTTATTTTTTTTATACGGAATCCCTTTGTGAAATGTTTTCAGTGCGCTTTGTACTAGCATATTTGTCATAACTTGCACGTGCATTTCAGCTACGGCGTAGCTTTTGTTGCATTTTGCTACGTCTCGTAGCGTGCGAGCGCTACGCAAGAATGTTATTGAGTGTATGGTAATTGTTATAAATGCACCCGGCAAGCTTTTAATGTTTTTGCGTGAGAATTATTTTTAAAAGCTTTTCGTTATTCTACTAATATTATAAATGCGAAAGTTGTTATATTATAAAATGTGTGTGTGTGTGTGTGTAAAGTGCGCTTCAAAGTGTGGCGGATTTGGAAGAATCCTCCATGGTAGTGAAAAATGTACGTAACTAATGTAGAGGATTTCCTAAAAATATCAATAATTCAGCAGATCCTACCTATACCTTTAAGTGAATTGACACATTATAATAAAAAACTGTCGCTAATACAAGCGATCCCAGATCAGCGTTAATTTCGTACAAAAAAAAATCATTTGGTTGCGCTTGACCTTTCAAGTCTAAATATATTTTGTATTTTTTTTCTCATCCACTTAGCTCCTCACTCAGGTAACCTAGAACATCAACCTGTATCTCCCAGCCTTAGTACTGACGCTATCCTCCCATTACACCGGTCTAACAAATGGACCGGCTTACTCGACCGTTACGGGTCGCTGAGAAATGACCAGAGACTTCGCCTGAAGAATAAAAAGACAAGGCTTTATTATGAAAACTAACGAAATGGTGGAGTCCTTGTAAAACAGAGTATAAGTCTTATAAAGATTACGTTAGTAAGTTTCTGTCAAAAAAAAACATTTTTGGGACAAGATTTGGAGCAACCTGTACTTTTTTTGCAGTCGTCATGTGCCTTTAAAGACCAAACTAATGAGTCTCAATATGGTGGGTCTACATTAAGTATAGCGGAGATATCACCACCTTCTGAATCGATTATCAGATCAGCTCTCAGATACCATAATATTGTCATCGGGTTTACCATAATGTGGTCCAAATTTCATGCCATTCTATTAACGGGAACTGGTTCAAAATTAATCTGTAAAATGACTGAAATTGACACAATTATTACTGACATTGCAAGTAAATAAATAGCTTGTAAAAGGGGTGTAAGTTTATTATACCTCGTACATGATTGATTGATAACCGTTTTTTATTACGATCTAATACTAAAATCATCAAATATTTTCGTTTCATGAATGTAAATAAGATTGATTACTCGTACTATAACACTTATAGTTAAGTTTAGTTTTCGCCGCACATTATACAGGGTGTAAATATAAAACTTGGCATGAAACTAGACTGTATTCAGATTCAGTTATTTTTTTGCCATAAATACGGTTGAACGGCATGCAAAACGTGAATACTTATTTTGAACCTTATAATGCGGTACTTAATAGTTATTTTAATTTTCATTTAAAGAGATTATGATCTTAATAGACTTCGTTACAGTAACAAAATTAAATGACACTGTCCATAAGCAAAGTTTTTCTTTCGAAAAAAAGTCTTGCTTTTTAAAACCACAACGTAATAACGAACAAACGTAAATAACTTTTGTATAACCGAAGTAATTAAATGACTTAAACATCATCTTATCGGGTCTTATTAAGTATCCTATATTCCATTACGTTTGAGTAACTATAAATCCACTTGGTATAACTTTATTGAAGGTTGGTTCTGGAACAAAACAATACACTTTCTAATAGCTCATAAGTGCTTTTCGTAATGGAGACATTGACACTCCATTAAGTCCTCGTAATTGTGTCGGTTAACATGAAACATAAGTGTTTATTTTCTTGGTATATGAGCATACAATGTTGATAAAATATACAAGGAATAACATCTATTTAGTTATCTATAAACTATAATAAAAAATATAATATGATAAGTTAAAACAAAAACAAGGGCCAATAAAAAAAAATATACCAAAAATAAACATATTTAAAATTAAGCCAAAAATGAAATGAGATTACTTAAATCTAAGTGAAAACGAAAAACGAGAGAGCCCTGTGGCAATTTACTACAGATGCTGGCAGCATATGTTCGTTGTATAGCAATGCTTAGGCTTATTAATAATCATAATATTTATTCTCGTCTTAAAAAAAGCTATTCCTGTTTGAACTGTGTTGACCTTGACCCTCAAATCTGACCTCGAAGACCTGATCTATTGAGTAAACTTTATACTAAGTCAAAAGCGGTTGTATCGTAAAAAAATTGAGGCCCAGTACACATAATTACTTTGGCAGCTTTGTGCCATGGTTCTTCGCTTTTGCTAACAAAACCACCAATGCAACAAAAGGCTTATTACTCTTAAAATCAACAAGACTAAGAGAGGAAAAAGCGATCGAAAACAACGAGGGACAAAGACTAAGTCAAAGTAAGCCTGAAAGCCATTAGGAGAATTTGCAACTGAGCATGGTCAGACTTTGAAAGGAGAAATCATTAATTTGTTTCAATGACGGCATTCTTTGGATTCTATTCCGTCGGTGAAATTAAAACGTCGAAGAGAGGCTCAAACGTGGCTTTGCGAGTGGAACAAAGAAAGATGTGTAGTTGTGTGATGACAAAGTTTTTACTAGTACTTTAAAACTAAAAGGTGTTGGTGTGTTTTTTTTTGTTTTTTTGGATCTCTGTTTGTTTGTTTGTTAGAGCATTATGCTAAAAGTAATGAAACGTTTTTAATAATATTATTGTTGGTATTTTAAAGCTTATGTTTAGGTTTTTAAACAGGTTGGCATCGGAGGGAATCCTACTTTTTTCGTAGTTTTAGGCTTATAATAAAATATAGCTAAATAAATGTGCAATAAAATAGATGAGTTATTAAAGATAAAAATGTGAGTATCTTTTTTTTTTAACTTTCAAGATCGTACCTCGGTATAACATGGCACATGGCATATATACCTTTCTACTTGACACATCAAGCTTTGAATCAGAATAGTTTTAAATGTAAACATTCTACTACTACGAAAATAATCAGTTTCATTTAAATTCAATTATTCGTTACAAAATTACAACTGGAACAAAAATTTGCCCAAAAAATACTTATTCTTCCATAGTATTAAAGCCGCTCCACTCACGCCATAGTTCCGTCACTCAGCTTCGCTCGCTTGTATTAATGTATTGACTTCACTGGAGCACAACCTCTAGGCCGCTTTCCTAAAAGTCCCGAATTCAATCTTTATCGAATTAATCATTTAAAGGCTCAGTATTCCTTTCGGCAAACATTCCAGTTCAATTGACTGTTTTTATCGTTTGTTTGTAATTTGTAGGGTTCCATACAAAAAATAAGACAAAAAATAACAGAATCGAAATCTATATCTGTAGGTACTAATTATATTTTCTTCATCTTGTCTGTAGTAATAAAGAATCGTTATTTTTTACTCTACATGGTCATCATTTAAACTGGTCCTGTTTTCAATGTAAATCCATTTATACGATGAGAAAATTGATAACTGGAATAGTCGATTAAAAAATATAGTCAATCCCTATTGACGTTTGATTTTTGCTATGAAAATTCCGCCGCTTGCTTATTACTCAATCAACAATATCCTTCTTGTGTAGTCGGGTTATAACGTATGACCGATGCACACATTTTTTGTTCTGAAAATAACGGGTGGAACAAGGTCGAGTAAAAATACTTTTCATAACACGTAAATAACCTTCCGGGAAACACCCAGTAGAAATAAGATCATGCTCTTACATTGGTTGTGTAATGGTTGTATAAAATGGGATTATTATCCAATCAAAATCTTGTTTGGCAAAAGTAACCATTCCACATGGGACTTTTGTTGAAGCTGCTGTGTAGTTTAAAGTAAGCTTTACCTATCTCAAAACGTTAAATATTTACCTTGAAAGAATGGAAAAGTTTTTTTGATTTACGTAATAACGACATTTTATACATCAAAAATCTTTGATACAACTTTATACAATATGCTACACCCACGCTACACCAGAGTATTTACAATGTCTACCAAACTGAAACATTATAAGTTTTCCTTTACACTTTTTATACGAACTTTAATACTACGAACAACATACCAGTATGAATAATTCGTTGTCACTGATACATGAGCAGCACGAGAAACAAAAGAAACTATACCATTATAACACTAGGTCCATAAAAGAGACCTAACGTGAATTTATTAGGTACTGTTTCAAAAGAAAGCGTTTCCTGCCTTTTGTGGTTTCACAGACATTTAAATGAGCCTGAATCCAAGCGCTAAAAAAACCATGTTCAAAGGTTTTCAGAATGCTTATTGGAACCCTTGCAAACAAGATTCCTTATTGACTGACTAACACTCTTCTGAAAGTGACGGGAAGATCGCAAGGATTTTAATAAAAGAAGTGTTTTATTAAATGCGGTAAGTGAATACTTTTAGTAGAGGGCATTTAGTATATATAGTAGAGGCATTTCCGAACCTTACCAAGTCGAAATTCCTAGTTATGTGATTGTCCGGTCGAAATTAGAAGTGGTGTATAAAATTCAAACCACTGTGACTTTAATTCGTTACTGCGACAAGGTACTAGAATGTTCAGTTAATATTTGTTTTCAGCTTTTTGGCATCATCTTTTTCAATAATATTGATGTTGTCACAGTAACAGAAGAAGTCCCTCGGTCTATGCAGGGTGTCCTGGATATTCTGAACTGGTATAGAAGGGGCTTTCTTATGCTGTGATATTACGACAAGTTCTGGGCAATCCCGCACAAAGAAATTGTAAGTACATTAGTTTGCTTTGTGAAGCTTTTTATAGTAAAGTTGTATTTAAGAAGTCTGTTTAAAATATTATAAGCATGTCTGTTATATAATGAGTTATGTCCATTGTGTTTACACTTTAGCCGCGGTTCATGATTCTGTGAGCATTACTCGTTACTGATATTTCTTCACTAGATAAATTATAAAATAGAACAAACACGCTTACGCGAGAAGCACGCTTTCTGCCTAGCCACAGAATAATATAGTGCAAATAGAAGCCAACTTTACTATTAAGTAAATAAGAGCGAATATAATATTAACAATATTTATCATCTCTTTGCCCTTATTCTAAACATCTGTGGTCTGCGCAGCATGTCTTTTTTTTCCACACTTCCCTATTTGCCGTTATCTCAGCGTTCTCTTCCTTCTCTTTCATATTACTCTTCACACAATCCATCCATCTCTTTTTAGGCCTTCCTCTTGCTTTATAACCCTCCACGTTCATACTCAAAACTCTTCTCTAACATAACCATACCAGTCCATACCATGGCAATCTGCTCCCTTGCATTTTGACTCTCACTGGCACTACTTTCAAATTTCCTCTTACATATTTGTTCCATATCCTATCCATTCTTGTTACACCACACACACCCATCCATCTCAACATTCGCATTTCAGCCCCATGCACTCTTTTTTAGCAACATCATATAAACTATATATTATGATAACCATATATTTTACAACAAATTGGAATCATCGGTCTCTATGCGACGACAGACATACTGGCCAGGCACACAACAATGACGGACAAATTCTTCAAACACATCCACAAGATTGATTTGGTCGGCCATTAAATAGACGCCATATCGGGTCGACTTTCTTTGAAAATATGAAACGCTGGCAAGGAATGTAAGTTACGTACTCGTGTAAAAATACACATTTTATTACTAACGAAGTGAAGATTGTGGTGAAATATTGGCCACGAGGCGACTTATGTTGATTCTGTAGTATCTTGCTCCGCAAGTGGATTCACGTTACCATACTCATGATAGTTATGAGTATGGTAACGTGACTCATGAGAAAATAAAAACGGGGTAGCTTATAATGAAAACATTTTGCCAGTTTAGTTGAAGGGAAATTGTCATTTTATTACACCTGCCTACTTGTTGATTTTTGTTTGACCTTAAACTTGACTGGCAGAGAATGCTTGTAGCATTAAGTCGACGTTTTGATAGCTCTTATTTACTCGATTTTCTACTAAGGTTTGTGAGTAAGATTTTCTATTAAAGCGTTTTCTATATATTTCATTACTTTACTCGTACTTAATATCGTTTTCCAATAAGGATATCAATAAATACATTTTATTCTTTACAAACATACAATACACGTGGGTATAAATTCGCTTCGTATCAAGTCGTAGGAAAATACTCCTACGATAGTGACGTCATTGATACACGCGTAGCCTGCTCCAATGCTGCCCTCATTAGAAAAAAGGGCGTACGTCTCATAAAATCGCGAGGGTATTAGTGACCTTACTTCTTAAGTCAGGGGGTTCAATTTGCTTTGACTATTAAATGGCGCATGCGTCCTTTTTATTAAGAAACACATGGTCACCCACGCACACTCCAGAGCACGTGGCCATATTCAACTTATTGCAATACATGGACAAGCCATTCACGAAAATAAATGTCTTAATATGCATAGCAAAAATAAAAAGTAATTTTTTTTTAATATTTGTCTAAAAAATAAAAGAATCTACGTGACTTGTGAGAGAGGACATATTTTAGAAACCATAGAATTAGAGGAAAAAAGAGGAAAGATGATGTGACACATACAATCAGCGTCACGGCATTTATGTTTGACACTATGCTGAGTGGCACCAAATTTGGTGCATTATAAAATAGTTTTAGGTTTTGTTCTAAATTATTTTCTTACTGTATTTAATTTTATTATTATTGTTCTGTGTCTTGCACCAAATAAAATATTTTATTATTATTATTATTATTATACAGGACGACAGTTTCATTTTAAACATTTTGTAGGGCAAAGTTGAACGAAAAAGGAAGAAGACATCCACTTACTCACTTCAGCCAAATAAGACAGAAGGCCAATATCGTATCATATCAGGAGGTGAAAAAGCTGGCAGAGAACAAAGAAAGGTGGCAATTACTCCACCGACAAGAGCTAAGTTAAATGATGATGATAATAAAACCGGGAATATTTTTTTCGTCAATTCGTCGGTAGCTTTAAAGCTAAAGCAAATTAAAAATTAAAATAAAAACGGTAGAAACAAATTGCTTTAAGCCGAGTTCTAAAAAGCGAATCGTTGTCAAAGTCACGTGGACTACACAACTCGCGGTCAAACAAAACCAATAACCGCCCCCAATGGCCGCCATGACGAGTAATGCCTGCGCCGGCCGGCCACCGTAAGATACCAGTCAAGTACGAGTCGGGCACGCGCCGACAGTTCCCTACTTAACTGTGTACGCAAGTTTATCTATAATACTAGTTGTTAGAAAAGTAAGACATAGCCTAAGTTACTCATTGTCAGTGATAATGTAGCATTCTAATGGTGCAACTATTTTTGAAATCAGTCCAGTAGTTTTTGAGTTTATTCATTACAATGTTTGTTACAAACATACAAAAATACAAATATTTCCTCCTTATAATATTATGCCCTTACTAATAAACGTGGCATAACCGCGGGGTAGTTAAACCGTCCTTATCTGTCATTGTGACATTTGAATTTGACTGATAAGGACAAAGCATGGTTTAGCTACCCCACGGTTACTCCACGTTTATTAGTAAGGGCATAAGTGTTGATAAGTTAACAACACTGCTTATATTGATTATTAATAATAGTAACAAAAAAAACTGGTGGTGAAAACCACACCGTGAGATATGCTATGAGTAAACGCTTAATTTACAAACTCAATATTTGTGACTTAAATTTTAAAAACTTCTTACGAATTTAAGCTAAAAATGCATTTAAAAAAAAATGGAAGGTGTGAATAATGCCCTTTCATAATGACACCCGTTTGTAGATATTAATTGACTTTTATATTTTATTTTATTAATTGTATTTCCCAGGACACAAACAGTCAATAATAGATAAAATATTCAATTACTACCAAATACCCTATCTCTTATCCCTTTCCAGACCTCATTTCCATATTATTTTCTTAAATTTATTTACTTGTTTTTTCCTACGATTGCAAGCAAGTTAAACAATAGTGCCTTAAATTGATTGCGTCTGAAATTACAGATATAAACCACTGAGCTGTACATGCAACTAGACACCAAAGTCTCCACATAAGGGTTCCTTTCACCAATTCTGGTACGGTACCCTAAAAACGGATTTACTTTCATAAATAAGAAGAAAGGTTTTAGGGACCCGGTTGTTTACGTACTCAATTATTCTTAGCTTGGGCCTTTTTTGGAGAAGACATCACCCTTAAGTACGAGAGCACGTGATTGCCACTAGCCGCAAATGTGCTCGGTGAATTGTTAGGGCCATGGCTTTCACGAAGAGTTTACTCAGCTAAGTTTGACATTTAAGAGAAAAAGAGACAAGACAATTTAAGGACACAACTCCATCATAGCGTGGATCACTGCAACTATTCTGCTTTCCATTTGAGAAAAAGAGATAAGACAATTTAAGGACACAACTCCATCATTGCGTGGATCACTGCAACTATTCTGCTTTCCATTTGAGAAAAAGAGACAAGACAATTTAATGACACAACTCCATTATAGCGTTTATCACTACAACTATTCTGCTTTCCATTTGAGAAAAAGAGACAAGACAATTTAATGACACAACTCCATCATAGCGTGGATCACTGCAACTATTCTGCTTTCCATTTGAGAAAAAGAGACAAGACAATTTAATGACACAACTCCATTATAGCGTGGATCACTGCAACTATTCTGCTTTCCATTTGAGAAAAAGAGACAAGACAATTTAAGGACACAAATCCATCAAAGCGTGGAGCACTGCCACTATTCTGCTTTCCATTTGAGAAAAAGAGACAAGACAATTAAAGGGCACAATTCCATCATAGCGTAGATCACTGCAACTATTCTGCTTTCCATTTGAGAAAAAGAGACAAGACAATTTAAGGACACAACTCCATCAAAGCGTGGAGCACTGCCACTATTCTGCTTTCATTAGAGAAAAAGAGACAAGACAATTTAAGGGCACAATTCCATCATAGCGTAGATCACTGCAACTATTCTGCTTTCCATTTGAGAAAAAGAGACAAGACAATTTAAGGACACAACCCCTTTATAGCGTGGATCACTGTAACTATTCTGCTTTCCATTTCAAAGAGACACTTGGTATTCCAACTCGACTAAAACTTCCTTAATTTCTTATTAAAACTTTACGAGACGCGTAAATACAATGTTTACTTGCCAAGAATTTCTAAGTCTAACCTAATCAAAGTCTATCTAGGTCAATATCCGCTGAACCAATTACGTAGACGATTGAATCTTGTTTAAGCCAAATCCCTTCCAGGCTTAATTTCTAAATTTTCAAAATAAACTGTGTAGAAACTAGGAGTGCCTGAGAGTTTAATTGAATCCTGTAATTGTCTTATTCATTTTGGCATAATACTAATTGGTCCAAGTACTATTTAGGAATAAAATGAGTTAAAATATTTACATGTAGTTTTAACATGAATCATGATAGTGACCAGTGACAAATATAACCACCTCATTCATTGAAATCGGTCAATCGTTCAGCCTTTACGAAAGAAGTAAGAAACAAACGAATATCATGACCTTGTTTTGTTTGAACAGGGGGTATGTGGTGAGCGTAAAAGACAGAGTTATAGCAGTTGTATAAATCTGTCCTATTCTTTCAGCGTAAACTGAACTACATAGCTATATCATAATAACCGCCCAGTACTATAAATAGATCGCTATTAAATATATACAAACCCCTCGATATATTCGCGATCACTTTCATGAAACCTCTCTAAAAACACTACTAGATTAAACAAGCTTTCTTTTCTAAAATAACGCGTCTGAATTGATCCATCAGTTTGGAAGCTATGATGCTAGAGACAGACACAGATACACAGACACACAGAACTTCAAATACATACGACAAAACATCCGTCTTTTTGCTTTAGGGATTAAAAAGGTTCCAGGATAAAGGTTTGATAAAGTGTAAGACTTTGACTTCAAGATACCTAGGGTAACGGCACCAATGATGGACACTTTTAGCTGACAATCACCAGTAATGGACACTTCACTCTTAATTAAAATTTCATACGGTCCTAAAATGTATTGTTAACTCTTATCTTCTGTAAAATAAGAATCAAGTGTCCATCATTGGTCCTTGTCCATTACTGATTCCGTCACCCTAATTTATTAATTTCATCAAACTTCTGCTGAAACCATTATATTTTCAGGATGTATGTCTCAAACATTAATTACGCAGATTAGATTAGGTTACATTTTATGACTACGAAAAAAAAACATGCGGCGGGAAATACCTTTTGATGAAATAAAAATTCTGCGTTTTCGATAAAATAATAGGTACCGGATAGAATAGGTACTTTTAAAAGCAACGACTTTCCTGTTACGTTATACGTTCCTCAAAATTGGCACATATTAGGTTGAGTTGCTTTGATTGAAGTTTGGTTTTATCGTAAATCAGTTTCAGAACCAGGCCACGGCGACAGACCGGCGAGGACGGGATGAAGCGAGAAAGTTTTCTGATATCAGCGTTGTGTCATAGCTGGCTTTTTAACGCATGCAATGCCGGCAACTTATATGAGCGTTTTTCTTACTTTTACCCAGTGCATTTAGAAGTATGCGAGCTCGAAAAATGCGTCACATCGGGACTAAAATGTCAAAACTTGGGGTCTATTTCATTAGGCCAAAATATTTTTGGTCAAATGTATCATTTCCCAAATTTTCATTTGCCAACCCGCTTTGTTTTCTGTAACCGTAAATATTTCAGGATTTTATTACAACTTACATAACCTAACCTATAGGGTTCTACACGATGGAACTAAAATAAATTCTGAAAAAGTTATATATAACATTGGTTTGGCAAATGAAAAATTTGGGAAATGATACATTTGACCAAAAATATTTTGGCCAAACGGCAGACTTCCGAAAAACTGTGTAGTTTGCGATAATGTTACACCATGAATTTTGATAGCGTTTCAAAAGCAATTCAATTTTACCTAGTAGAATAGACCCGTAGTAGTAATAATTCGACGTATATTCTCCAGTTTTTTATGTATGTTATGTTGCAGGCGTTGCAGCGTGTTTTTGTCAAATTAACGTTACGAGTTTGAAATTGGATTAAACATTTTTTTATTCTACATATACAGCTACACTTAACCTAAAAAATATACTTCGCCGGAATTAATTTTGTTTTGCTAAAATCTACATAGCTGGAACCATAAATTACAAGTTAATGGAAGATAAAAGCGTTATTTCCCTTGACGATATCATAAAAACATCTAATGGCGGGTTAATTTTTTATTTCTAATTAATGGAACAAGTATAAGAGTTTTCTGGAAGTATTAATTTTAATTATATTTACAAATCACTCAGGCATAATTAATTTTAAAATGGTTGGTCTGTTAAGATTTCAAACGTAAAATCTGCAATTATTATGAGAATACCTAGACTAGACCGACTTAGAGTAGGTAATATAATTATTGGTACAGTCAAGGACTTTAAATGTTATGCCATTACGGAACCTTGTCATAATAACAGCGTCAAAACACATAAAAAAATTATTTACGTCAAAATTAATTATTAACGTTATGCGACAGGGTTCCATAGTGGCATAACAATTAAATTCCTTGACTGTACGAATTTGAGTTTTTTCGGAAGCTATGTTATCGTGGACTCTATGTATTGCAATACGTAAATAAAATAAAATTATAATATTAGTGGACAATCCACCACAACTTAGTGACCTTTACATGCAAACTTAAATACAAGGAACACAGAAGACTTATGAACCAAATACACGCTCTCACCACAAAATATTTGGCCATTCCTGGAACCGAACCTGGGACCGCTAGCTTCGTAGGCGTCGTCTAAAAGAACTTAACATTGGAAAATTGAGTAATTATTTAAAAGGCTTTATACAAATAGCATCAGACTATATTTAAATAAAGATACTTCATTATCAACTTGTGTTTTTTCCCTTAAACTATCATAACTATGTGCACTTGCCGTCCCCGGGCAATTCTAAATGGAGCGAAACTACTGCATGGCCGCCAACATACTACAACAAACAACCTTACGTCAAACGTGACAGCTGTCAATCGTAAGCTCTGCTACAGATTTCTCATCATGTCTGTAACTAAAAGCTAAAGATGAAACTTCAAAAAGGTTACGAGCGAAGAGCGCCACTTAAAATCGAAGTTTCGGCACTTTCCCATTTTTCCCATTGGAAGTCTATGGAAACATGTTTTCGGTGATTATTCCTCCGTGGTATATCCGAATTTTGTTTTATGGCTAGATGTACGACACTAAATTTGATCCTGAGGGCTTATTGTCTAACGCACTCGTAATCACTATCGTTTTTATTTTGAAAATCGAAGGCTTGTCTGCATACAAAATGAAAACAATTGCTCCACTTTGAAGCTGGTTGCGATTGCGAGTGCGTTAGACAATAAGCCCTCAGATATCTCTAATAGTTTGGGAGGAGTACGGCGACAAACGAAAATCCGAATCGGGGAAGAATGGAGCTTCGCTCCAATAATATCCATCGCTTATTGTCCTTAAACTACAACCATTCCACAACAGCCATAAACCACAAGTAATATTTATTCATCCTTTATTCAAATAGGTTTCAACCTTTTTCATGCTACTAGGTAATTTATTACTGCCTGGCTTTATTAGATTTGCCATCTGGCCAAGAAATTACTATGCTTTCTCTGTCTTAATATAAAGGAAATCGTTAGGTATTGTGAGGAGTATCTCTTAGAAAACAAGAAAATTGGAGCTTCACAGCACATTAAATAAGAGCTTGAAAATTAAGATTAAATTTAGAGATGGACAGTCGATGAGCTCAAAATTATCTATACACGACCCTATTATCAATTGAATAAGAGCGTGTGTAGATGATTTTGATCTCTTCGACTGTCAACCTACTTCCGCTGCTAAATTTATGCAATATTGTTGCGCCTTTAATGAAAACAACAGTAATTTTAATTTTTGTATTTTGAATGAAAAATTGACTATCAAAACTAACTACTGAATTTTAAAAAAACCTCATTTATTAACCATTAATTTAAATGCTACTCCGACATTAAAAATTATGGATAAACATTTTATTAAATTCCACATAAAACATATCGATTGCTATAAAAAAATATCTAAATGCTTAAACAAAAATATAAAAACCTAAATATAAAAAATAGTAATCATTTTGATATTTTATTTTTTATACCCTTACTCATTACCTAGCCATCCTCATAAAATAATAAAAAGCCAATACTCATTCCTACGTAATATTTTGATAATAATATAAATCCTCCAAATACCCAGCAAATCGGTTGATTTCCTCGGACTTGTATTAGAGCTGAAAATACAAGATGACATGTAGTTTTTGCGAATGTCCCAAACGTAACGGATAGTGATAGAGTCATCATGTCGCCGCCAATTTTCTCTGATCGTTTCTGTATCAGAAGGGTGACCAGCGATATCGTTTAGGGCTCAAGAAACTATCATGAGATTCTTTTTTAACACGAAGTAATAAAGACTATCCTCCTTTCTAATTTAAAAACGCACTATAAAGCTACGAAAAAAACATTTATTCACGGATACATTCCGTCAGTCAAACCTGTTGTAACAGTTTTACAGAGGTTTGTTATTATTTTACCATGTTGTTTGTTTTTAATAAATAAATAAAAAACTTTTTTTTTAGTTAATGTATGCTTTGTCACTTGTCAGGTACAAATCTCACAATGACAGATAAAGACAAAGAATTATTTTAAACACATTTCTGCTATTGTGTGTTTATGAATAAGTGGGTCTTTAATAATTTAATTATTTATTAATAATCTATTTTCAGGTCCTGTTTTTACGTTATTATTATGATAAATGAAAGTAAAGCGATGACATAAGTGTCAGATATTTTTTATCTGGGAAATGATAAAATCGGGCCTTACAGAATGTATACATAATAACGACGCACCCTTTTACTTTTTTTTATAAAAGTATAATACTTGCACGTTCTTGAGGAATTATAATATACAAATACTTGCGCATCACACAAATATTAGTTTAGGAGTAATTAAGGAGGAGTTTTAATGATCCTAGTAAAGAACGCTACCTTGCGGTAAACCTTTTCCTCACTTGGCGAAAAAAAATTGTGGTTTCAAAACCTAATATCTAATCTAGAAATAACGAAGCAATATATCTAATTACACCATAATTCAAATAAAAACACGTTTAAAATAAATCCATACTTTCTAATTGCCGCACTCATAGACGTCAATTTAATTTTATGCTTGATTAAAGTTGCTGTTGTCACTTTCTTTGCTATAGCAATAGAATAAGACAACACATCACTAAACAAGCATTAAATTTAATTGACGTCTCTGAGTGCGGCAGTTAGCCACTAAAGTATTTCAAGTTTTTCATTCATCAACTTTAAATCTTCTAAATTGTTAAGTTAATACTTATCGTTAATAAACCTCAACTCATCACCCAAGATATTTCTAGGCTGTTAATCTACTAAGTAGCGTTAAGTTAATTAGGACCCTTTTATTAGATACTTAATGAGATTCGTTGCGGTTCGGACTCTGTCTGGACCAGATTTATTACGTTGTTTTCTTTGTCGGTGTATCTAGCTTCCCTATTCCCTAATTAAAGTGACCTAGCTCATCAAGTCATCTTATACCCCCATTTCAGGACCAGTGATGTGTCAGTTTTAGTTACGAGTACCTAAATCTCTTGTTCAGGGTCCATATGGATCGCTACCATCATGTTATCCTTTAAATTCTCTCCAAGTAGTGTTCGTATTGTTGTGTTCCAATGAGGGGATAAGATAACCAGTGCAGTAGCAATAGATGTATTCCATTTTAGTCCTTAGAGTTCACAATGCATTTGAAGTCTTAGGATTGCAGTCTTGAGATTGTAGCCTTAAGAATGCAAATTTCTATGGGGCTCAAATCCATTTTATTATCAGGTGGCCTGTGTAATCGTCCTTATCAAAATAAACATTAACTAATAAATATAAAACCGGCGTTATAAATAGAATCATAAACAGACCTCGGAAATAACCTAACCAACAAAAAGTTGGAAAACACCCGACACTGACATTTCAAAGTTCAATAATTCAAAAACGGCTGAACCGATTTCGATACAAAATGTCTAAGAACCACCGCTAGAAAACCTGCTTTCAAGTTAAAAAAAACGCATCCAAATCACACACACACACACTTACACGTCAAACTTATAACACCCCTCTTTTTTGCGTCGGGGGTTAAAAACGGGGCAAAATTAAATGACAGCTAGGGATCGCCTATATCGATAAACTCAAATATCGATGCTTTTCCCATGTACTAGTGATCGCTCCAAGTTTTGTTTGTAAAAATATTTTACTATATTGATAACTCACTAAAATAACTTGAAAAGTATGACTGAATTAAGAAATTAATAAGTATAGAAGAAAGAATATTATACCAGTTATTTAATAAAAAATACTGTTAATACTATGGGTAGGTACTATTATTTTTATATTTCGTCCCTTAGTTAATTGATGATTTATTGATGAGCACTAAGAAAGATAAATGGACTCAAGGAGCTGACGCAAGTCTGAGAATCTGAAAATAATTAGGTATGAATTGAAATTTATTAAAACCTTTCATCAATCATTATGAAACTGAACACTGCACTACTATCATGCTAACACCCTAGATCAGCGGTTCTCAAACTTTTTTACCGATGGAACCCTTTTGGAACACTTCATACTTTACGGAACCCTAAAGTAAGCAAAGCAAGTTTTGATATTAAATCTTTAAGAAAATTAAAACAAGGATGCTTCAAATATGTCGCATTGTTTTTCGGCGGAGCCCTTGCAGAAATATTTGGAAGCCCCGGGGCTACGCCAAGGACACGTTAAGAATATTTAGCTGCCCTAAACAATAGTACGATTACATCATTATGTTAAAGCTGGTATCCCTGGGGTTCCAACTTGGTTGAAACTATTCCTTACTTGGACAATGCTTGCAAAACTAGGTAACTAATTCTCCTTGTAGTTGTTGTTTGGCTGTAAACTAAATAATGAATATCAGAAGACAATCTCGGAGAGAACATAGGCAACGATAAACATACTTATATGAAAAAATACAAACTTAAGTAAACTTCCAAGAGTCAGGAACAAACACGCGCGCTTATAATACAAATATTTGACCATTCCGGAAATCGAACCCGGGGCAGCTTGCTTGGTAGACAGGGTCACCAACAACTAGGCTAATTGTGTCGTCATTATTAAACAGGTATATTATTTTTAATAAGTTTTCAACTTACTTAACTAACTTAGCACTTAACTCAGATTAATTATTAAAAAAAAAACGAGATCCGATCATTTTGACGAGCGTTCCAGTAAACGGTTAAGTTAATGAGAATTCTAGCAAACGCTAAGTGAATGCTGATCTAAAATGACAGTTTTAAAAACAATTCAGACTTTACTTGGGTCCGACCCGACCGAGCCCGCATTTTTTTTACTATTTTAGTTATGAAATCCGCCGTTACAACCCACATTCTGTAACAAAAACAACCAGCTATATTTAACAACATTCACTAAAATGCCAATTAAGGCATAAAATTCATTAGGTTGAAAGAGTTAGACAACACTTTTCGATCAGCACTACGCTTTACTCGAAGCAAAGTCATTTCCAAACGGCAATAGCACGTTCAACGATCAAGTTAAAAAGGCTTAAGTCAAAAAAGACGCGAGCAAATTTAAATGGTTAATATATACTGAATTTGTCTTAAAATGGAAGTGATTAATGTTAGAGTTGGGACATTTTTGATGACTTGGAATTTGGCCCTTCAAGGGCCACTATCAAACTGTTTTGATGATGCGATAATTTTATTTAAAAATAAACTTTGTCAAGTGAAAAGATTATTGTGCACACTTCACTTTGATAAGTCACATACATCTCATTTTACAAGAATCAGTAAATCGTAAAACAGCGAACAGATCTAAATTAATAAGGCAACTACATGAGTATAATATAGTCTTAAGAGTGGTTTACACATAGTTATACCTACATAAACAGTGTGTTTTGAGGGTTACGTGCCTCTGCTGTCGGTCCGTCCATCCACCTGTCTGTCTGTCAGCTGGATGTATCTCATGGACCGTAATAGCTAGACATTTTGAACTTTCACAGAGTGTATATTACCATAACCACTAAAATATTAAATAAAAATAAAATTATGTCAAAAATACAAGAAACGTATTTTTTCGAACCTATTGTGTGCGAGACACCGTTTTTTTAACTGGGTTAGTACGCAAAATAAAATAAAAATCCATTATAATATGGTCTTAAATCATGCTTGACCCAATCAACAACCAATTAACCTTCGATTCACTAGTTTCGGGTCACCCTGTATTTCTCTTCAACTCACAAGCCCTACAATATGATTAAACCCCAAACACACCATCGGGTTAATAACGCCCTGTACAAGCTCACTACAAAGCGACCCAAGTTTGATTTATTTTAATTAAGTGTGTACCACATACCACTATTTGCCGGCACTAGTTCTCAGTGTTACCAAGTGGTCTCCTTTAGTTTCTTGTTAGAAAATCGAATAGTTTGGATCGGTGAATTTGTAACAAGTAGGTTAACTTAATTATGAAGTGCTGTATACACAGGATGATTAGTATTATTATTGGTTTTGGCATTTGCAGTAAAATGAAATTTTGCTAATTATTTGTTACGCAGATTTAATTAGGTACTTAGAATACCATAATTTGCTACATTGTGAACTTTTTCCATGTCGTGATACCTCATTCAACAACCAGTAAACTTGGAAAGGTTTTTACAAATTCTTACCTTTTAAGTCACACTAATTTTCAGAAAATTAATTACATTTATTAAACTTTGATTTTTTATCTTAAATATTTAACTACTGATTATAGTACAGGATGTTGTATTCTGCAATTGAGCTCTACTGCATATCTCAAGTCTCTCTATAAGAAATGTTTCAAATAAAATAACTAACCACGCTGTAGATATAGAATCAATTTCGTCAATATTGTATGGAAATGAGATAGTCTGGCATTGTTTGTGTTAATCAGTTACTTTGCAGTCTAGAGGCTCTGTCTCTACACTGTGCCACATTAAAGCAGTCGTTCTCAAACTTTTTTAGTGATGGAACTGTTTTGAAATCCATACTATAATATAATTAATGTGAAAATAACTCTGTCTGTCTATCTGTTTGTAACAGTTTCACGGCTAAACAGCTAGATTGATTTCGATGAAATTTGGTATGAAGATGGCTGTAACTCTTGAGGAAAGAATTAGGGTAATTGTTACCTCGGAAAATTAGATAGTTCTCGAGGGAATAGCGATAAACGACTCCTGCTGATACTGCATACAAAAATTCATTAAAATCAAAGTGGTTTAGCTAAACTTAGTGAAAGCGTCAAAAATAAACAAACAGAGTTAATATTAAACTAATATGGATGGATTTCATGAGTTCATAATATTGATAAATATTTTAAAGAAGAAGCTAAGAAGTTCTCATTAATTTTCGTTTCGAACCAGAATATATAAAACCTGAACAAAATCCACACTACATTTGCAAAAGTCCGTTATAAGTAACCAAGCACGATTTCTTCTCGAGTCAATCTCAATTCAGCTTATAAACTCATCACATACCGACTAAATCACCTTTAGGGAGTTGGCACACGGCGACTTTTTATAGCGATACAAACGCGCGACTGTCGTGATGCGGTCGCGTTGATTGAATATAAGTAGCATCGCTACTGCATCGATACAAACGCGCGACTGTATTGATTCAGCATCATCGCCATTAACGCGCGGCATCGTGTAAAGCAGTGGTTCATAACCTTTTTCCGTCCACGGACCCCTAGGAAATCAAGCACAAATTCAAGGACCCTTAGCAAAAAAAACAGCAACACTTTTCAGACTATTCATTTTAGTACTTACGACAAATACAAAAAAAAATACGTTAATGTGAAAGTTGATGCTGCTTCTTCGCAACTGAGTTGGCGTTATTTGGGTTGATGTTACTACTAAGTTGCAATCTCAAATCGGATTCCACTTGTGATCTGTTTCTGTATTTGTTTTTAATATATACAAGACAAGATAATGCCTTTTCACAGAGGTATGTGGTTCGGTCTTGGACATCGCTCGCTGGAGTACGTTCGTTGTGCCTAGTAAGCGTAGCGACTACGAGACTTTCAGTGGCATTTATTTATTATTGTTAAATGGTCCATAGGTGATACTTCGGCGGACCCCCGTACATATACTCGCGGACCCCCGGGGGTCCGCGGACCACAGGTTAAGAAACACTGGTGTAAAGGAAGAGTCGAGTGGAAGGGAGGTGCCACGGCTATATCGATACTGTATCGTGGCTGAATTGATGCTGTACTGATGCTGTATCGATGCTGAATGTAGAATCCTGTTTACGTGCGACAGCATCGCGACTGTATCGCGGCCTTTTTGCGATTGCATCACTGCAAAAAGTCACCGTGTGTCAACTCCCTTAGGTAACAACAAGCGCTTATTCCGCCTTTCTAACCCAGCACTTAGCTAAGGACTTGCATATCGGTAAGTGTCGGAGTGACCTTGCAAGTAAGCGAAGTCGGGACCCGATAATAGGGCACTTCCCACCGGGTCGGAGCGTGAGGCGGTTACCAAGGGCGCTATTAACTCTTACTTATCATAATCGATGTATTAACATGTTTGTTTGTATATGCGATTTATAAGCAGTGACGAGGGTTGGGAGAGTATTGTTAAATATTGCGTTCATTTTGCGTCGGTTTATCTGACTTTTCTGTAACACCCTGTACATAATTTATCCTACTAACATTATATACTTATGCGAAAGTTTGTGTGTTAGTTTGCTACTCCTTCACGCAGCAACGTTTGGACGGATTTGGATGAAATTTTGAATGGAGATAGATCATACCCTGGATTAACACATAGAGTACTTTTCGTGCCGGAAAATTTAAGTTTCCGAGGGAATAACGATAATCGAAATAACCCGAAACATGGGATGCCCAGGATGGGATTCCTAGTAAGGGCAAATATTAGTGTAGGTACCTAATAAGCGCGAGTCTTGGATGTTTTCTATGTAGTGTACTTCTGTATAAGTATGTCTATTGTCGTTTAGTAAGTAAACGCTTTATTGCACAAAAGATAAAAAAGATCAATCAATCAATCAATCATAAACTCACGCCTTCATTCCCAGAGTGGGGTAGGCAGAGCCACAGACTCACCAACACCTCCAAAAACTTGTTGATAATTCTGTGTCCACATTTTGCACAACCAGGCTAAGATGTTATCTAGTGTATTAGTGACAGGTTGCAAACCCATCGCCTAACAGCACTACATAGCCTTTAGTCCCTTAGCCGTCTCTTACGACATCCACGGGAAGACATGGAGTGGCAACATTCTAAACCCGGCACCACACGGCATAAAAAAGATAAAAGACATTAATTCAGTAAGCAGGCCGCTAGGGCACTTTTACACGTCAAAAATCTACCAGCGCTTCAAAAGTGGTCTCCACTGATGAGAAGAAACGCCGCAAGAAACTCAGCAGTCAGTCATTTTTAAACATATTTTTATTATAACAAAGTTAAAAAAAAAAAACACAAAAAACCTATCTGTAGCTACAAGCCTATAACTGCTTACGCTATCCCCAGGTAAGTAAATTGTGTAATATTTATTATTTTTTAGGAATTGTTTAAAAAATACAAGATGTACAGACCTTCCAATGATTGTCAATCACAATAATATGATATAAGGGTGGATTATCCCCTTTACAGTAACTTTATTTGCAATTCAAGGCCACTCTTTATGTTATCGACAAAAGAAAGTCGAGACAAACGAATTAATTTCAATAAAAATGCTCAATTCACATAATTTCATGCTTTATTTTATACGCACACGCGATATTCCCACGGTAAAAAGTTTCCAGACAACTTGGTCCCCACAACTGGCGATAATGTATGCAAATAGAGCTCATTACTCTTGGCCGTTATCATGTCTCTCACGTTTTTTCATCTCCAATACTCTCACGTAATTCACTCAATCGCGATTCTACGGACGGATTGCTTTAAATAAGTTTATCATTAGTAAAGTCGACTAAAGAAAGTCGGGTCTTGAAGTTTTAGATTAAAAGATACGGGAAGTTGAGGCGCTATCGGGTAGTGGAACAAGTTAGTCAATGAAAAGTAGAACTAAGAAACTGTTGATATTGATTCTTGGAATTTAGAACGTTTTTTTTTTGACTGGGGCAAGATTATTTTGACTAGTGTTCTGTTTTGTAGTGATTTAATGCATCATATTAGTGGTATGGTGTCGTTCTTTTTTACTTATGTTTAATATCAAAGTCAAAACACATTAAATTAAGCCCATTTTAATTTCATAAATACAAGTCAAAGTATAAAAACAGTTATTATTTTTTCAAAACGGCATGTCATATTTAAAGGGGAGTTTCTTTAAAATTTAATATGAGCAATCAATTGACAATGATTATTTCCACATAATTACGAGTTGTAATTAACCGAGTACCTATTATAAAACCCTTATAAAAGTTGCATTCTTACTCATGCAGTCTTATTTTCATATTTACCCCCCTTACTAATAAATAAACGTTGAGTAACGGTGGTATAGCTATACAATGTTTTGTCCTTATCTGTCATTGTGACAATTGGATTTGAAGGGGGTTACGGTCAGTCATATTAATACCACGAAAGCAATTATTATTATACAGGGTGTTAGGTTTTATTTATTCAATAAACAAAGTGTGTTTGAAGTTCATGAAGCATTACCCAGCTTCTTTATTTATATTATATAACCTAGTTGAATTGTAACAGATCCCCCACTTTACCTTCCGTCGCTAAAGATCGTGACTTTCCCGCTTATCCACAATCTATCCCACTTCATTCTATATTAAGATGGATAGAGTGACACTTCGACCTAAAGGCGCTTCTAGGCTACCCGAGTCAGAGGACCACCAAGAGCTTACCAAGAGTGGTAAGCACTAGTAACTCCTGTACTGTAAAAGTGCGTGTGCGGCTTACATCCAGAAAAAAAACAATATTTAATCTGTATTAGGCCTTGACTTTGTCCGCACATAAGTCGTTTATTATTTTTCCTTCGGAAACTGCCGGAGAGGAAATAAAGCTGAGTCATGTAGCAAACAGTTGAGAAAAATCATTTTTTGAATAGCTATAAAATTACCAAGATATAAGCCAACAAAGATTTGTTCCTATATCTTTCGACGAAAGTATAACATGGATATGACTCTATTTAAATTTCGAAAAACATTTGTATTTTGAAAATGTATGCAGCTTTATTATCGGTAATCGACAGAATCCCCGGTTACAAATTTGTTAGAAGCTTCATTTAATATCGGTTCAAAACTACGCACCTCTCGCATCTGTTGATGTAGAAAGGTTATATCAATGGATCCTCAATGTTAAAAGGAATCGATTGACAATTACCAAACATAGTAAAACAAAATGTACTATAACAAATTAAATTCTTACACATACTTATCCATCCATATCAGTCACGTTTGACATTAAAGTGACAAAATGCTACCGGTCGCAGATCATTAGTAATCATTCGCAGATCATTCGACGACGCGCTGGCCTAGGTGTTTTCTATGTATTTAAGTATATATTTCTCTATATAAGTATTTATATCGTTGTCTATTACCCATAGTACAAGCCTAGAGCTTAGTTTGGGACTAGGTCAATTGGTATGACATTGTCCCCTGATATTTATTTATTTATATTTAATAAAGTACAAAAGTGGATACATCTCTATGTACTCGACTGTTCCACCTGCGTCTAACGGCTTCAAGGGACCTGTGATTTTTCTTTATTTTATGGTATACCTTTGCCGTTGGCAATCTCAAGATTCAACTTTAAATTTCCAATCGGGAAAAATCTAAGATCTAAAGTGTAATTGAATTCGTCTGATACGAAAATCTTGACAATATTTAGACTTAGGTATTTTTGCATTAAACATTCATAGCCGAAAAAAGGTAGGTATTATAAAATTAAAATTCAGAGCACAGTCAGCTTACGTTCAAAGTCAATATGGCAGGTCTATAAATATCGTCTGCCATAATTATTTTTAGTCATAATGTGTTTGAGTTCATATTTATCGCAAGTCATAATATTTTAAAGAAACTGTTACTTTTTCAGTTTTTTTTAGGTAGCCTTGCCTACACGTTAGATTCCTATTTTAGAAATTTTGAAATGATCAATATGATCACGGTTCCAGCAATATAAATTTTTTGACTAGAAATAGTTATGTCAACAAGACATTATAACCAAAAAAATATATGGGAAACAACGGGCTCCCCAATATGGCATTCTACAGCAATAAGGTTGAGTTTCATATAATGTTTTAATGTTTTAATGTTTTATTTGGGCACAAACGGTACAATATAACTTAAAGATAAAAAAGAAAATTAATTTAACATTAACCAGCGAAGTTACCACAAGTTACAGAGGCAAATTAAAAATAAGGGAAGCGTGTGTACAACCACAGGAGTAGTTAACAGCAAAAGGAAACAATATTACAAACAACTAGACAACACTACTTACTCTAAGGGATGACTTAAATTTAGGAAGCGACAAGCCAAAAATATCAGCAAAATATAAAAAATATAAGTTACAAATGACTTGGCATCTCTAATAATAAATAACATTGACGACGTAGTAGGTACTGTTATAAATTTAAAACGGGACTAACTCACGTAAAAATATTGGCGACTTCAAGCTAATTTTTTTAATAGGATTCTAGATTTACGTTCGTGGCTAGTACGGTACAAGGCAAATAGTTGAAGCAAAAACTTCTTCAATCCAAACACGTTTACAAATTAGGTAAGTACGTACCCATTGTGTTAAAAACCTTAATAAATCCTTCTAACAGCTGCATTAGTCTAGTTTTAGGATAATCAAGAGAACGATACGCATACTAATACGTGACTCTCGCTAATTTATACTTTAACGTGTAACAAAAAGTCTTATGTGGTGTTGAGGTTGTATGAAGTTAGGTTGTTTTGTTATTCAGATATGATACCCGTTACTTGCTTGCTATTAGCAATGGTAATTTTCAGTTTAAGTGTTACATAATCATGTTGAAATAGTTTAAAGGCCTTTGTTGGTGAAAGGTTTAGTGGGTGGTATAAATTGATGGTTAACGTAAATAGCTACTAGTAAAGCAATTTACAGTGCAATAGCTCAACTGACCTTCGAGTTGGTTCTGTTCTCTTGCTCGCTCACATACGCTCTTATGGTGGTCTTACTCTTACCGATTTTACCCTACCCGAAAGACTTTTTAACAGCTATTGAGCTGTATGAAACTCATATTCACCACAATAATTCTAAATACTGATATTCAATATAAAGTTATAAATATACAAAAAAAAACTTAATGAAATCTAAGTGACCCGTGGCATAGTGCCAAAGATGCTAACAGCATTTCTTCACGGAATAGCAATGCTTTAATATGTATATTATTAACTCAGTAATTTAATATTTATTTATGTGCATTAGCACAGCTGTAATTCGCTATAATTATTCCTATATTTTTCTTCTTTGCGGCCAATTGTTGCTTTTCTTATTTTCCTCAATCACCCAAAGTTTAGCTGGAAGAGATCTCTTAAAGTTATAAGTTCGCTTTTGTTCATTCCTATTCTGTAAATTTTATATTTTAATTTCTGTGTTTTATACAATAAAATGTTATCATACATACTTACCTTTAGTTTTATTAAATTTCACTTCATCGATTGTACCTTTCATCAAATTTAATTTCATCGGCGCTTTTTTCTGCTGAAACCATGATGTTTTCTGTATAGCGGCCCGCACACGTAAAGTTCGGACCGCGGGAAACGCCACGCACCGTTCCAATCTTCGGTCCGAACAGTACGTGTAAATGCAACTGTAATAGTAAAATAGTACAAACCTTTAAATTAACATTTTTTTGCAAGCTTTTCAAAACTAAATTCCAACTTAGTAAAAACTATTGAGATCATCATTTCATGTTATGGTGCCTTGTATATATATATCTATCATTAGCTGATTTAGCACAGTTTACGTAATTATCAGTTTGTTAATTAGTGTCAGCTTTACCAGCATTGCCCATCAATCCCAACATCAGCAAAACGTATTTTCGTTTCGGTATTGTTATAACGAAAATTTATCGAGGGTTATTATTCAGTACCAAAAACTCCTTAACGGGTCCATTCCGTTTGTAAACAAGGGTGATTGGCATTTGTTTATCATCGATAAAAGGGTGAGCGTTTATTTTCTAAGCCAATTCTACCTTGCGTCACTTTTAATAAGTCTCCTGACCTTACACATTATTATTTCGTAGCTCGATATAAATAGAGTCTACAATTGAGTACGCGCATGCAGGACTAAAGTATGATACAGGGTGCCTCGTTATAAAAAGGTTTCATTGATTTTTTTTGTTTTATTGGAGAGATTTGAATGCTTACGTTGCGCTCGCGTTTAAATGCTCAAAGGGCATAGGGGTTTATCAAGTTTTGCAAGGTCGTATTTGCTTTCACAACGGTCTATATTATGTCGTCTTAACAAGCCTTTCAATTATTTTTTTAGCTGTGTTGACGACGCGTTTGCCTAGTTGGTAGTGACCCTGCCTACGAAGCTAGCGGTCCTGGGTTCAAATCCCGGTAAGGGCAGATATTTGTGTGATCAGCGTGAATATTTTGTTCCTGAATCATGGATCTTTTCTATATATTCAAGTATATATTTCCTATATAAGTATTTACCCATACTGCAAGCCTTAGAGGTTAGTTTGGGTGAGACTAGGGCAATTGGTGTGACATTGTCCCCTGATATTTATTTTTTATTTATTTTTAAGTCATTCTCTACAGTACATGGACGTCGATAATGCTGTAGAGTTATATACAGGATGTCCCAGAAACCGACGTCAAACCGCCAAGGGCTGATAGAGCAGCTAAAAGTTCAGCGATTTTACTAGTTTAGGAGATATTATTGATCATTTTAATCTGAATTTTTGTAATTTTCCCTTATGTCCATGTCACGAAACTGTCATAAGTGTTAGATTTTTTTTAAAGTATTTTAAGAGATAGATAATTCAAGAACCAATGATTCTATTAAGTGGCGATAGTTTTGTTTTTAATTCGTGATTTTATGGGGACACGTAACTCTAGTAAAAATTACACGTTTAGAGTTTTAAATTGCTTAATCGGTCTACTAAATATAAAAATAAATGAATACTTGCAAGCTCTAGTTTTTTTACAAACTACAAAACAATACCACGCTTTATAGTAAAAATAAATATATATATTTCACCGTTGTTTTATTTCTAGTACACATTGCCTTTTCTCACCATTTGTCTCTCTTATTTGCATACGTAGTGCCTCTAAACTATCAAATCAACTATGTAACATGTAAAATAACTGATTTCATTCCATGTTACACGCTTTCCATTATATCTGAAACGTTACAAAATCAAACTGATCGAGTTAAAACTCTTGGCTTTTAAACTTCATCAAATATCCCGTATCGATATATTAATGAATACCATGTTAAAAGTTACACGTGAGCTATTCTAACGTAATTAACTTGATAATTAAACACATACAACAACTAATTAAAGGCTCGTAACCTTAAAATATGAACTTTGATAGAAGTGGAACAAATTTGATAGAAACGGAACAAATTCATTTAACTGAAGAGGCAGGAATTCGTATAGGTAAATTATTTTTACTGATTTGGTGAATTTGCTGTATTTGGTTGACGCTTGTGTCCATATTTTTGAGTGTTTTGAACAGAAACTGAGATACGGTAACGGCATACTAGAAATAAAAAAAATATTTCGTCGGCCCTTTAGGAGATTCTGATACCTATTGCCGCTTGGGCGCCAGTGTTGCGTTGATGTGCGTCGCTCGATTCTTAATACGCACACAACCATACGCAGCGACACAGCGCTTGGCCCTTACTAAACTGCCTTGGTTCGTTCTCTTGAGTTTGGTAATGGTCGCTCGCGCCGCGTACGGTCAAGGCACGCACACATGCAAGTCGCGCGATATTCCTTTGTTTGAAGACGAACTACTGTTTATACTGTGGTGACGGTGATGATTTGCAATCCGTAACAAACATTATTATACTCGTACCTACAAGAGTCCACTTTGTGCAATTTTGTTTAATATAATATGACGAGACTTCGTTATCTTAGGGCACTGACGTCGTTGTTTTGTAGGGATTGAATTTTTATGTTATCGACCTTCGCTATATCGATGTTTGTAGTTTATATTATGCAACCATGCGATTGATATTTTGCCTTTAAAATTTCTGCTCAATTTCATCGATGACTACACCTCAATGTTAAGGTGCTATGAAATTTTAATAAGAAATACAAACACTGGGCGAGAGGCAGGGCGTTGTTCCAATCGACATACAAACTTTCTCGGTGGCGGTACGTTAACGTACAGACTAGATAAAAGGAAAAAGTTAATGCTTGAGGTACAGTAGAGTTCGTATACCTAATAAATTGACACTTGCGGGTTAGTATGGCTGCGTCTATATCGTGTGTCAAATGTAGATAAAGCATCCGTCACTCTCGTACTCATTTACGTGTCAGAAGATGACGGATGCCTTATCCAAACTTTGTCACGCGATAAACGCAGACATATTAGGACCCCAGGTTTTTTAAAAAACTATTCTGATAAAATCATGCTTAAAGACTTCAGAGTTTTGTCTTAAAAGCATACTAATTTTCTTTTATGACTACGGTGACGGAACTAGTAATGGACAAGGACAAATGATGGACACTTGATTTATATTATACAGAAGAAGGGTTATTCATTTGTTTTGCAATATACGATCAATTTACGACCGTATTAAGTTTGAATTAAGAGTTAAGTGTCCATTACTGGTGTCTGTCAGTTAAAAGTGTCCTACACTGGTGCCATCACCGTAGGTATTTACCGATAAAATAAAATAGGTATTTCAAAAAATAAAACAATGGACATAGACAACGTTTTGTATAGGTAACGATTTTATAACATATCTTATATAATAATAATAATAATTCACTTCAATTTATGTATTAACGTATAACATCAACCAAAAATAGAAGTCGGTCCTACTCAAACGTTAAAAATGAGATTTTAGTTTTTGTTGTTAAATCGAACCATTTTACATTTGTGAACATTTTCATAATCAGTATGACATTATAGCAAACTTTATTATATGTATACGCACCTACCTACCGTGGCTTATTAACAAAAATGACGCACACTAATGCAGCGCGTTTATTTTACGCACCATCGCCATTTACATAATGTCTAGACACTTGTAAACGCCATCCATACATTTATTATGCTATTCTAAAATCATAACGATCATAACTTCAAAATATATTTTGCGGTGGTGACACAAGTATTAGTAATCACAAGAGAATAGAAGTAATGTCTCTGTTTGATCTTGCCAAAACAAAACTATTACCACCACTTTCCTTTAAGTCGTAAGTAGATGAACAATTTTATTAAAAAAGAAACTCTATTTGGCACGTCGTATGGTACATACTCTAAGTACTCATTCACTGAGTTACGAGATTAAAAACGTTGTTAGTTGATGTATAAATAGTGTGAATCGCTCAGGTCGTGGACAATGACCTACTGATCAAAATAAGTTTTGCTCGAATTTTGGCGAATCTGCCAATTGTTCTTTGCACTAAATGTTATTTTTCTGAACAGGTTTTTAAAGACAATTTTCTTTAATGACGAGAAAATAATACAACTGCAATAGCCTATCCAATACATTACAAAAATGTGCATTTTTTTTAAGGTAAATCTCAAAAGATTCTCAAATCAAACTAAGTGTATACGGCTTCCATTAATTAGTAGAAAAAACACGTTTTTAAAATTAGACTCATTTCCAAACATTTAATAAACTACTGCATAAGTAAAACAAACAGTAAAATAATAACGGACACCCTGTACGTATATAGAGCTATCCCATGCGATACTAACATTACGCGCGTTCTGCTGTGTCCTATCGAAGAAAGCGGCTAACTGCAATGTAGTAGTCAGAGCATTCTAAACTCTATTGGTAACCACGTTCAACTTAAAATGCTTTTACTATTACTGTGCAGTTAGCTATCTTCTTTGGTATATGACGTAAGAGCTACGTTTGTGTTTTCATACGTTTTCGCAATAATCGCAATGCAAATACACGACGGCTACTCTAATTGGTTACATTTCTCTTCGATATTCGAAATCTGTTTTAAGTCGCTAACTTGTTAATTTTCAAGTGTCGAATTTTCAAAACAAAAGAAAACTAGGTATCCAAATAATGATACGCGCATTTTTCTTTACTAAAGACTCTTTCGTGTTCAGTACCCTTACCATGAAAAATGAAAAAAATGAAAATAGTTTATTGAATAGGTATATGAAACATTTCAATGGTTATATCAAGACCCTGCATCCTGGGGTGTTATTCTCTGAAAAGCAAAGGTGTGCGAACGCAGGAGTGAATTCCAAGCGGCGAGTTTAAGAAGTCTCGTCCGAGCGAACAAAACACATATTAGCGAGTGCATTCTCAATTAGGCAGCCTTATACGTTCGAGAGGACATGCTGCCAAATTGAAAATGCACGCCCTAACATGTGTTTTGTTCACTTTGACGGGACTACTTAATCTCGCCGCTTGGACTTCACTCGTTCATTCGCTCACCTTTGCTTCTTGAGAGAATCACACCCCTGAGCTAGGAAACCCTGTGTTACAGGATGCAGTTTCTGTGTTACAGGATGCAGTTTTATTACCGTACCCGCTAGCGAGTCGAATGCTCTGTCCCTCGCACTCTATAAGAATACTGCAAGGTCTGCGAGGGACAGAGCATTCGACTCGCTAGCGAGTACGGTAATTATAACTCATGGTAAGGGTACTGACCTGATGAATTCTTCACTCAATTCTCATTTAAACTAATCAAATGAATGATCATAAAATAAATTTTGGTCTAAATGAAGATTAATTTTAATAAATTACAAGGTTAAATGAAAGCTGAGATTTAAAGAATAAAATGTAGAATCAAATATACGTTTTGTGATTGGATTGAATGTTTGTCTTTTATATTGTACTTGGTTAACTTAGTATTCATAATAGTTCTTTTTTCTACTCGCGTACTGTAAATCACTAATATTGATATAACGGTATCAGATCAGAATACCACCTATACTATAGCTAATAGGTCCTATAGCGTAACCGAAGAATGAAAACAGGGGCCTGTTTTATAAAACTACAAATTACAATTTACAGGTTAAACGTTTCCATTTTACACAACCTCGATCAATGACGACCAGCTATTTGAGCAGTGTTGCCAGTTTAGACCTGTAAAATTGTAACTTGTAGCTTTATAAACGGGCCCCAGTTCTATAATAAATGTTGCCATGGTAATAACAATTCTTTTATAACAAGTAGTTTAACTGTGACAATAAATCTTGATTTAAAAAAAATGTGTTTCGACCTTCGTCTTCATAGCCTGCGTAGCTAATTGTAAACAAGTAATAATGGCTCCTAGAGGGTCGAAGAGCTACCTATACCTGGTAGTATAATAAACTACGAGTATAATGGAATTAACTTCAAAATTGAAATATAGAATGTTGAACGGTCTATACAGATGTATTACAGGGTACGTGGAAGAAGGGCTATATTTTTCTGCATATTTACTTTGCACAGTTCTGCATGCCGAGTAACTATCTACCAGCAGTCTTTCATCGTGCCTATAAGTATGATTAAGCATATAGGCGGCTTATGTAAACCAAAAAACTGTATGTAACCTGCACTATTGGTCGTGTAAGTGCGAAACCAGTATGTAAGTGCGAACGTGACGGATGCTTTATACACCGCGGTAAAAGCGACTATTTTACGGGCCTTAGTCCATTTTCTGTGTAAATAATTGCCTGGCACTGGATAAGTTACATTCCAAACGTTATGGTCCATTACGTTTTACATTGTACGGACGTTTTTATAACAGAGACATTCGCTTTGAAAAGCAGCTGATCATAAAAGACAATTGAAATAAAATGCAAACGAAGTAAAGTCCAGTGTTTTAGGTCGTTTTTAAATCTCGTTATCACTAAGTGAATTCAGTTTGAAATATTAAGATTCTAAAACAGTTAATTGTGCTGACATTTTATGAATTTTGACACGTTTTATTTTTAAGAAGGAGTCTAGTTTGATCGGAATGGTTCTTAGCTAGGTTTCATCAAAATCGGTCAGCCGTTTAATAGATATCAGAGGTCCTTGCCAAGATGTATTACGCTTACTAGCGTTTCTATTCGTTTCGTTTTCAAACGAATCGCGTGACTGGTAGATGACGTGACATGAAAAGTCACGTGATCTACCAGTAATGCGATTGGTTTAAAAACGAAACGAATAGAAACGCTGATTAGCATAATGCATCTTGTCTAGCGCTTCAACTCTGTAAGAAGATATCGCCATTATTTTGGGGATCTATTTAAAAGGCTTATGTTTGACGGATAACCAGATTATAGTAAAATATAACGCCAAAAAAACACTTTTTACTGCCAAAAATAGTAAATGATCACCAAAACTAACCTAACCTAACCTAACCTAATTTGGTGATCATTTAAATTTTGGTGCTCATTATATTCGTTGCCTATTTAAAAGTTGTCGAAACGCTTAGAGTTGGCAGTGTTACCGACTTTTAATAAATTTACTATTCATTTTATACTGGGATTTGACTAAACTTATAAAAATCTACACTTTTTCTGAGAGCCACGTGACACGTGGAAAATAAAATATAAATAGTAATAGGCTAAGGACATCTCAAGCGTTATTATTCATCGTTGATTTTCCTTAACAGAGCGCCGTTTTTATGTCTGATATAATAAATAAGGGACAATAATGCCTAAAGGACTTTTTCCAACAATAGATATACCAACCAACCAATACCCTCGGTATGCATTGACCGGTAAGTAATCACGTTCATTTTTCAAAACCAATGAACCGCAATTGTTTCATTATCGCCATATTTTCAATATCTGAGATCAATTTTAATAATAATTTCCGCTATAAATTTCGGGAAGCTTATTGTAAGACTCTTTGACATTTTGGTAATATTAATTTCCACGAAATCTTTTAGCGGGTCGGGCAAGAATCTAGAAATAATCAAATTTGGTAAGTTAGTAAGCAGGTGGCTTGAAATGTAACACGATCGTTACTTATATTAATAAAGTTATTAAGGTAGAATTCATGAAATTAATTTCAGCATTATTTTGTATTGTCACTTTCGGGTGACGGCACCAATGATGGACACTTTTATCTGACAGGCACCAGTAATGGACACTGCACTCTTAATTCAAATTTCATACGGTCTTAAATTGATTGTTGCAAAACAAATGAATAACCCTTATCTTCTGTAAAATAAGAATCAAGTGTCCATCATTGGTCCTTGTCCATTACTGGTTCCACCCCGCTAGTTATAATAATTGTTATGGTCGTTAACATTTAATTTTTTTTTTTTTTAATTATCTATGGCGTAATAAGTAAACACGAGTTGACAACGCGATTAATTTTCGAAACTAGCAGTCTCAGGGTTCAATTCCTCGAAAGGGCAATTAATATTTGTCTGATGAACGCGAGTGTTTTATTCCTGGGTCTTGGATGTTTTCTATGTATTTATAGTATGATATAAGTATGATTATCGTTGTCTAGTAAAGTCAAGTTCATAAATATGTACCTATACACTTTAGTACCTTGTCTATTTAATGTCTTGTTCAAAGTAGTCAAACTGCCATATCCGAATTACCACAGTGATTAAAGTGACAATAGGTATTAAAGTGAACATATTTATGAACTCGACTGTACCATAGTACTTTAGAGCTTAGTTTAGGACTCGATCAAGCTACGCAAAATGGTTTTCTGATATGAATTTAACAACAAAAAGATGAATAACTAGAAAAACAATCCACATTCGTCTTAACTACAAGCCCGACCCGCGTACCGATAAAAAGCCGGCGTGTCTGAATCAGAAATACACCGGTCAGCAATCAGTGAAATTCCTTTCAACTGATTTACACTTGTAAACAACTACACTGTATTCGTGCAGCTCCCTTATTAACCTAGATCTCGCTTCTTTACGATTCTGATTAACTTGCAGTATTTTTACGGTTCCGCACCTCAAAGGGAAAAAACGGAACCCTTATAGGATTACTTTGTTGTCCGTCTGTCCGTCTGTCTGTGTGTCAAGACCCTTTATCTCGGGAACGCGTGGAGGTACGAGTTGAAATTTAAACCATATACTTAAATCTACAGTCCCTTGAAGCTGTGAAAAAAATAAACTGTCTTCTACATTAACGTAAAAAAAAGATACGGCCGTTTATGTCGCAAAAAAGTGTATTTCGACACTCTCGAGGGAATCAAAATCTATAGGGTATTTCACATTGACCTAGAACTATGAAATTTGGCAAGTAACACCGTCTTCTACTACAAGTATAGGCAAAAATCTGAAATCTGTACATTTTTAGTTAAATCAAAAAAAAAACAGGGTCTTTATGCAAGGAACGGCGGCGGTCCAAATTTTGAATTGAGTTTACCGTATCATGTGCGGAACCCTCGGTGGGCGAGTCCGACTCGCCTTGTCCGGTTTTTTCATTTTAAACTGACCTGCGATCGACGTCCATCTGAAGTTATCGATTATCGATGATTAACCAAGTGTAGGCGAAAACGGTGTCATGTAAATCGAGGATTAGGATAGGAAAAAAATCTTTTGATATTTAGGATTTAGAGTCTAGCCATAACTTCTTCAATTTGCCTTTTAGGGAATCTACCGATTGTGATTGCCAGTTCGTAGCCGATTCCACAACCTGACAGAATGCACAGGTTTTGGATTTGTGAGAAGGGAAAGCGAGAGTGAGATTGGCCTTTGAGCGCAACCGCTTAAGAGATCTTAATAGCCTGTTGGACCCTTAATACGATGAAATGACAGGCCAATGTCGGCAGACGGACTATGAGTCTGCGTTGCCCTTTACCTAATGGTAGTAAGTGATGACGTATTCAAATTATTTGACAATATCAGCTAAAGTTAAACATTAACAATGCCGGAATTGTTTTCCCAAAAACCTACTAGTTTTGAAGACAGTTCCCCTGCGCTAAGATTCAACACAGTAAAAGTATATCGCTTTAGACGTGTTATCGTATTGTCAATGTTTTGATAGCTCTTATTTACTTGACAGTAATAGCGGCCGTGTTAAAAACAATACCAAACACGACAAAAGCAAGCTTTTACCGTGTTGAATAAAGCATGCATAGAGATGCAATGGTTTCAGATTCCCCATACTGACACAGCTGAAAAATCATTTTGTATCATTATAATGTACACGAAGCGTGATTTATAGTTGTAAACAACTGAAAAGTGTATATATTCATGTAGTTTAGTTACCTTATTAACCTACATCTGCTCACTCTTTTGCGAATCACTGATTTACTTGCAGATCGTAAACTGGGATGTATAGTATCTTATTAAATTAAATAGAGTATGCACGGAAATCTGCTTATTTTAAAACGTTTCGTTCCGTTTTAAAATATGGTACCAATTAGACAGTTCGATAGTGGCTTCCAGAAAGAGAAAATTCATTAGGGTTTTATTTTGAATGTAATTAGGACATTTCTTTCATTAGTTTCTTAAAATAATTCTATCTAGTGTAGACTCAAGATTGCAGTCTTGAGATTGCAAATATATTACTTGCCTCCGAGCTCACATACTATCAATATGTCACATAACCAGCTATATATCATCATCTATTCAGAGGCAAAACTCACTAAGTACCCGCCTACAACTTAGTAATAGCTTAGTAAGTGTGCCTTTCAATAGACGTTATATTGGTATACCGCACTATAGAAACTTAGGTACACCTACTTCAAACAGTAATGTCACATCGGGAATATTTACTTTCTGTTTGTGACGTGAAATAAAGTTCCAAGCAGAATTATACGACTTTCGTATATGTACCTAAACCATATTACTAACCAACCTTACATCAAATAACACAAAACACTAGTAAAACAGCAGTAAAACACATCCCGGTTTACGGCAAGGCTGTCTCGACAATAATTGACTGTTTAATTCGGGTTACTGCCGCCTCTAACACCTCGTTTGCCGATCATATGGCCGCAGCCTTTCACCGTCCCGCTGTGACGCTATAAAAACCTCACAGTTAAGGACTGGATCAAGGTTTCGAGCGAAAGCGAAAATAATACATGCAATGTACTTAGAAATAATCGTTGCTTGTGTAAAGATCCTCCGTGGGGTCCTGACGGTTTACCCTTGAAATGTCGAAAATCATTTCACCGAATATTCAGTACATCGAATTTTCATTTCATCGAACAGGCATTTCCACGTGCAGGAGTTATAATTTTTTGGTGGTCATAGGTCTAACCTAACCTAACCTACGTTACCCATGCTTAAGATAACCTAAAAACAATAAGGTTTCAGTAGAAATTAGCTTTTGATGAAATGAAAATTCGATGAAATGATTAATTCGATGTTACGTTTGTCGATATTTCAAGGAGATCCTGGTCCTGACGCACACAGTTTAGTCAGCGAAATTAGCAAGCGCTTGTTCAACTGGTATAATCTGTGGCTTAGTTGTCAAAGGTGACCGAAGAGCTCGCAGTTCTCAGAGATGCATTGCTATTCAAAGAGGAAATGCTGCCGGTATTTTCGGCACAATGACACTGAGGCCTTTTTAGATTCATTTTAGTTTTATTTTTCTTAATATTCAAGTACCCAGTCCTAGTTTAGATATAATAATTGGGTATTTAAGTACCTAGGTATTTATTCCTTTTTAATTCTGTGATAATCATAAGTCACTACAACAAGTCTAGCATACATATATTATATAGTAAAGCCTAAAATCTGACTACCTTTGTGTAATACGGATGCAGTATCAGATCAGAGTTGGATCCTGAAATTCGGAGCAAGTCTTCATGTGACATTTTCAACACAGTTACAATTAACATTTTTATAAGCCCAGTCCATTTCAAATATGTCAACCCGATTAATAAAGATAGATCAGGTAAGATAGTTACGGGAAATGTGTCACCTCGCAACATAAATTATTTATTACACGAGTGCAGTAAAAGTCTAACATAAAACGCTATCATAAAGCACTATTCAAAATATTTTAAAAGTAAACATTACCCTGCCTAAAACTGAGGTGTGTCGCGTATCAAATGTATAAATAATGATATTCTCACACTCAAGGGACAGCCATTAGAATAATGACAGTACATCAAAAACGGCAACACACGCGTCAACTTTTCACCTGCACCGCATCACCTCCCCAATTTTATTACGCGTGGGCTAAACTAGCCTTGATATCCTATTGACAACGGAAGGTCACAGAAATCAAATCACATCTGACGTCTTTAGGTGTACGTTGTATGGCATGTGATGTGAAATGTGAACATGAAAAGAAATACCATTCATAAATTGAAATGAGTCGTCGTAAGTTTAATCGTGCTACGTTACGAGTATGGCAATAAAACACGCTTTTCTCAATCATATTACTCGGGATGGGACATTATAATTTGTTGAAGTGGAGTAAATCCATTAGATGTCCCAGTAAATAAATTATGATCGGTATGACATGATATTTTGTTGATGGCAAGCCAAGATACATTGAGTTTGTTGTAAACAATGTTTTTATGTTATAATTTCATTTACAATGAACTTTTTTAGTTTACCTGCGTTACGCTGCCTGCAACTTCTATGAACCTGTAACAAAAAAATAATTAGTAAACGTTTCTACGTGTACATAAAAAACGGGTCAAAAACGAGTCGGACTCGCGCACCGAGGGTTCCGTATAAACTTGCAGGTACCTATTTAAATAGTTCGATCACGGCAACGCTTTTCCGAGAATACTTTAAGTTTCCTTCAAAATCAGCCCCAAAAACCTATAATAAGTAATTACAATATAAATTGTGGTTAGCAGCAGTTCACACCAAAATTGGAAGTTATAGGGTTGATAGTTATTTTACTAGTTCATTTGTAAGTAGTGACAGAAAAAGGAATGAATAGTACCACATTGTGATATCTAAGAGCTGAACTGACGATGGAATCGGAAGGTGGCGACAAGTTCTCCGCTGAACTTACGAGTACCGTATACTCACCGTACTCATTAAATTGGTTTTTATAAGCAGATAATAACTTTGCGAGCAAAAATTATAGGCGTCAACAAAAACGTTTCCTTAAAATCAAATTTTTACTACTTAATTGAAATGAAATATTACGTATCGTACTGTTAAAAAACTGTAATCTGCGACTAGAATCCTGCATCAAATATCGTTATGTAAGATAATCCATTTACGTGACATTTCTTTCGAAAGCGACCGATAAATTCTACTCTTGTTGCTATTTGGATAAACCTTTATTCACAAAGCGGGAATGAATAGACTGATTCATTTCCAAATATTTTATTTGGGGTTTATTTTGAATAGAAATGACTTTGCGAGCTCTTATATTTGTCCTAAACAGAAACAAGTTGTTTTTAAGTTTACGTACATGTATATAATAATTTCACGTCAAAGTTCTCAATTTATTTTCAAACGAAATTGTACTTACTGCACATTTTTCCATACAAATTGTACCACATTAGCTTGATATTCCATGTACTAATAGTACAATGTATATTACAATTCCACGTGAAAAGGCTTAAGGTTAAAAAAAAATCTTATCCTTGATGTGGTGTCTCACTGCAGGGCAAAGGGTTCTCCGTAATATATTAATTGTGTTTGGTACTACAAGAATTTACAGAGAAAGTCAATGACTTAGAGCTCTGTGGATAATTTTGATATCTTGGAAACTTATATTTATTTGCACATACATATTTATACACTGACAACGAAAAAAATGTTGGAAGATTAAATTATATTAAAAGTACAACATAAATCACGATTTTTTTAAGATTATGAAAAATAACTCTCGTACATACCTAGTTAATCAATTCTAAGCGATTTATTCATTTTTTGTTTGGCAAACCTAAGGAATACAAAATTTAATTTAAAAACCAAACGTATTGCTAGTGAATCCAATTTATGAAAATGCTTTACACGACGACGAGAATTTATGTAAAAACAATTAAAAGGTAACAAGAGAAATAAATTCGGAAACCGTCATGGGGGAAGATGGCCGATTGAAAAATATATTTTTTCTTTTGACATTGGCGGAATCACTTCGAAACCGCAATAAATAAAAAAGGAGAAGAAAAACAAGATAAAAAAGACAATTAAACATCAAAATACAAAATACCATTTTAAGATCTATTTATTAAGACTTAAATAAAATTAACTTAGGCTTAACATTTAGATGTGCGAGTATGCATGAAGGAAGTGGTCTCTGCCTGCCTACCCCTACGCGAAAGAGGCGTGATTGTATGTGTATGTTAGTAAATTAAATTAAAAATGCCTGCCAAAACCCCTAAATCATGTTGCCAAGGAAAGAGCAAGGACAAAATCATTACGTTTAAAACAGAGCAAACACGAAATTAAAACGTACGAGAAAATCTTCACAGTAAACTTGGCACCCTTTGGAATCCTAGCAATCAAGTAACAACCCAAGCCGACCCTTTTGCCCTTTAAAAGCAAGAGGAACAGCTAAAAAGTATTTTATTTAACTGGCAAAATAGATAGAAAGTAGCATCTTCAAAGGGTAAGAACACCATTCGCTTAAAATAGATTTTAATTCAAATGTAATTTGGAACTAAACGCTTCCACGACGGTGTTTAAGACGCGGTTATACCCAAATTAAGTGTGTCTAAACAATTTAAACCCCTTCCAGATCCAAACACAGACAAATTTGACCATTAGTACACGTCACAGTGGAACTTGCTCAATGCTCATTAACTCTCTGGTTACTTGCCTAATAGTCGCCGGAGCTGTTTTAAAATATTTACATTTTCATTTAATTGTTCCAGTTTTTCTAAGAATAGAATGATACCTTCAATTTTAGTTTAAATCTAAATCCTTGGTTAAAAAAGGGGTAAATAAATAAATATATATCAAGGGACAATCTCACACAAATTGACCTAGTCCCAAACTACTAGTACTAGACAACGATATAAATACTTATATAGAGAAATAAATACTTAAATACATAGAAAACATCCAAGACTCAGAAACAAATACTCGTGCTCATCACACAAATATCTGACCTAACCGGGATTTGAAGAACCCAGGACCGCTAGCTTCGTAGGCAGGGTCACTACCAACTAGGCTAGCGCGTCGTCAACTATAAGTGCTATAAGTTTGAACATTATGTCCAAAAAGTAAACGGCAATCATTTAGAAACATTACACGTTTTGCTTTATTAAGTTAAAGATTAACGGCCGAACCCTATATTCAAACCGCGGACAGATAAGGCTTACTTCGGGTTAAAATTTGAAATTTGCCTGTCAAATTTTAATCCGAAGTAAGCCTATCTATCCGCGGTTAGAATATAGGGTTCGGCCATAAATAGTAACAAGCTAAGCAGTGGAGCTAACCCCATGTGCGTCTGTTTAGTCCAAGAGAGTAAATACTCTTTAATCAAACAACCGTCTTCGCACGTGATATCCATAGGCATAGAAGTAAAAGTCTTTTATTTTTGAAAAAACAATGTGGTACTTGATATAATAATTATAATTGTAATAAAAGGCAGATTAAACAGTTATTTTAGACTATAGTTTGGAGTTGGGGAAGCCGATGGATGCGAGTAGCACAAAACCGGCCGTCGTGGAGATCCTTGGAGAAGGGTTATATCCAGCAGTGGACGTCTTTCGGCTGATATGATAATGATGATGATGAGTTTTGGGTTATTAAAATACCACTGCCATCAAACTTAATACTGTGTAATAGTTCTTAAAAACTCTTTCGGGTTCAGGAAAAGTTGGTTAGGTTAGCATAAGGTCATATAAGAGTGAGAAAAATGAAGTATAAACCAGAAGTACCTACTTATTTAGAGCTGTTACTAATGCCTTTTAAATAATACAGTACGACACAGCCTTAATTTAATACTAAATATTATGAATAATGCTTCTAGTCCCTAAAAGAAATTAGAGCACCACTGTGCTCCACTTTTTTCTTAATTTTATAAATGCTTTTAGGGACACACTGAGAAAATTAAGGTAAATGCGGTCCTTTCTTTGCGGCACACATCTGCTAAAAATGAGGAAAATTCTTCGTGAAGTTAAAATTAACCGAAACAAAGCCGTCTGCGGTTGCTATTGCGTTTATTTTGAGACGTTTCTTATTTTAGAAACAACCTTTTACTTGTTTTGTTATTTTAAAATAATTGGTGGAAAGTTTTCAGTGAGAGCTTGTTAACAAAGTCACGAAATTGTTATTGCAAAGTTATAAGAAAAATGTTGTGGGCTTTTGAATTCGGTGCAAAAATATTGCTAGGTCGTCCCACTCGTTTCTGCTGATTTCTATGGCTGGAATAAAAATAATACTGTTTCAAATGTCCCTTTTAGTGATTTTCTGCATTAAATGAAATAAGTAAATGAACTATTTTCAAATCTTCGTCAATTAAAAAAAAATATTATTAACTTTGTGAACTTCACGACTATCTAATTAAGAGCTTAAGTGCAGTATTCACCAACAATTAAACGGACGGTTAGCGGTTTAACGGTTGTCAAATGTATTGACTAACAGCTGATTAAGACTTAACAGTCTGTTAAATTGGTTGGTGAACTCGGCCCTAAGTTGGTAACAGTATGTTTAGAAGAATGATTTAAAGTAACTGGTTAAACTGCATGTATGTATGGTCATATAGGCTTGAACTCATGGACCATGTTACGGAAAGTCGATGACATTATAACGATATAAATTTTATTTATTTTGACTAAAATTTATCACCGGGTTTAATAGCATCCTTCCATTCCTCTTCTCATTCTTCTTCTTCGGTTTCTTGGCATTCAATCAGTACACACACAGTGCAAGGTATAGGCCTTCTATATTAAACCTTCAACCAGCTCTTTCCTGATAACCTAAAAATCATGTGACCATCGGACAGGTGGCCTGTCAACTGACCGTGTCCCTTGCCTTGGCCACCACTCTTTTATGTCTCTTGTCCAACCATCGTCTTTCCGCTTAGCATACCTTACGATAGGTACACTCAAAAAAATGTGAGCTAACCAAGAGAGGTTTTCTCTTAGTTGACATAAAATGAATACACTATTCATGATATTAGTTATATCACACAAAACTTATAGTAAAAACAGCAAGTTCTTTAGCGATTCAACTAACATCTTAGTTGATGCGTCTAACGTCTTGTCAGGCTCGTATGGCTTCAAGACGCCTATGCACAACAATCACAATCTTGTTAGAAGCAACCAATATTTTTTTTCAGTGTATGTTACGTGTATATGTCAACTTTTATAATTGGTGATGGCTTGTACGTACTTTTGGAACAAAATTCCTGTGGTGTAAATACTAATCGCTGAATAATAGAAGAATTCTCTTCATCTTAAATGTTTATTTATAAATTTACAGCGTCGTAAAACGTTGTTCGTTATCCGGCCGTAGATTTGGGCCGCGTCCGATTTATTTTTAGATAACAAAATAAATAAAACCTACTGTTTGTACAGTTACGTTGTCATTTCATTGTCAAGGTCTTGCTGGGGTTTACTTTTTAATTATTTGTGTCAACGGGATCAATTTAACTTTTCCTAAGTGTTTCAAGGTTTCTATTTCATGTTTTAGCTTATCTTGATTCTACTTTACAGTCAAGTAAATAAGAGCTAACATAACATCGAAGTTGGGCTGATAGTCAGGTTACCGTCTGTCTGAGCTTCCCGGATTTGTCCGGGGAGGTCGCGTGAGGCTTCATTTGTAGTTCGGGTTGAAAGTTTTTAAGTCACCGGTGGCCGCCAAACTATTTTTCGTCATAACTTTTTTTATTTGACTGAGTAGAGTTTAAAAACAAAACCTTTGACATGTTCGGGCTCTAAACTCCAAAATCCGGGGATTCTATCCTGGTTGGCAGATTTTAGAGATGGTAACATTCACAACCCTCACTTCTTATCCTAGTTGGCAGATCTTAGAGACGGCAACATTGGCAACCCTCACTTGTCATCCTGATGGGCAGATTTTAGAGACGGTAACATTACCAACCCTAGCTGTGACAGCAACATTGGCAACCCTAGCTAAAACGTCAACATTGGCAACCCTAGCTGATGGGAGCTTTAAGGCCTGATCCTCTATTCTACTGGGTATAACCATATTACCTTAGATATGTTATCGTATGGTTTACAACTCGGCCGCCATTATTATCAGTTAAATAAAAGCTATCGTTACGGTTGACGTCAAAGACAATATGGTTTTACCTAATAGAATACAGACCCTGTTTGTGGTCGAGAAGGCCACATAATTCAAATCATCAATCAATCAATCATAAATTAATAATTTTAATCTCCTCACATAAGTATACTTAATAGGAGTTTCCAACCTTGACTTATTGCTAACCTTGTTAAATAATCAACTTTTTTTATACAGTAGTTGGATATTTCTACCGCTACTTTTCGGGCTCAATAAAGTTTGTTATTATTAATAACTCACAACAATCCTACTAATATTATAAATGCGAAAGTTTGTGTGTGTGGAAAATTTTAAAGTTCCCAGGGAAACGACGATAATCGAAATGTACGTGGACGGAGTCGCGGCAGAAGCTAGTAACAAATAATAGCAAGCGTTATTTCAACGCCTAAACCCAGTTTTGTATAATTAAAGTAACTAAACTATCTATCATGGAATCATCAATCATCTTTCCTTTCACAAGTAGATTTTTAAAATATTTTCTAAACCATAAAACCAAATTGGAAATAAAATTAAGTATTATTCCTTTTACAGCGGCCACAAATCTTTACCCGGAGACTTTAAGAGCATTAAGGTTTATAAGCGAATTTTGAAACACTCGTCCGAGAAAGAAAATCAAATAAGAGGCGGTAAAAGATTTATGGACAGGGATGTAGTACGTCTAGTAAATTGAACTTACGTGATATCTAGACTAAGTTGGAGCGAGGCTGAAAGGATAAGGTCTTTTATGAGGTAGTTGGCTGCTGTTCATAAAGAACTAGGGTTTACTAGGAACCTGACTGCTTAGATTTTATTTATATCACTGTTCCTTTGGGAATAGGCGTTTTTTATTTAAGGTATATACGAGTATAATAAAAGAAGACACTGACTGGCTGTTCCACCAACGCACAGCTGATACCGCTGGACCTTTCGATTTGAAATTTGGTGGGAATATTCCTTGGATATCCTTGGGGAGCACTGAGAGGGAATTTCTGGAAATTCAACCCCTAAGGGTTTAAAGTAGGGGGCATAGCGACAAACTAATTCTACACGTCCGGGGGGCGGTCATCCACTAGTAGGATATAAACTATTTAACTGTACTGCTTATATCTCAAAAAAAACCATAGGGGAACATGAATAATTTTTCTTTGTTGAAAATATTTTTTTGTGTTGAATTGGATTTAATTGTTTTTTTATTGCAAGAACACAGTTAACAAGTTGTTACAAATTTAATATGTTTTGTAATGGTGCTTTGTTAATAAATCATTGCTTTACTGTCATTAACCAAATCTTAAACAGGTAAGAGCATTTGTATGAAGAAATTGCCTTCGTTTAATTACCTACCAACGCAAAATAACAAACATTACAAACGAAACATGATGAGAGCAAAAGAGCAATCTCAAATACTTCAGCGCACTTCAGCCATTCTAATCCCGATTGCCAGTAACCCCTCCATTACTTTTCCACAGCCGAGGTAAGCGAACCCTAACGCGTCGACAATCCCCAGGTTTGCCCCCATTCTCCAAGCACTATCCCTTAAAAGGTCAATGGGCACTTACTAATGGCTAACGTTTACCTAACGCTCATTTGCCACTCGATAAACACTGTTATGGCGCTAATAGCAACACTACATCATGTGAAAAGAAAAGAGCATATTGTCATATTGGGTTCTCATGGGTATGAGAAGCAGGGGCTCTACTTTGAAATCAGTAATTCGAACTTCGGATCGCCCCGTCACTTTCTTGCGAATTAGTGACGCGGCGAGAGCAAAAAGGATAGCTATAGACGAAGTTCGAATTACGGATTTCAAAGTAGAGCCTCTGATGAGTCTTTTGTCATTCGTTTTTACATTAGTGCCAACTTTAGTTTATGTCATTCGTATTAAGATTAAGACAGTATTTTTATTGTATTTGCAATGATTAATGTTCTGCGAAATAAAAAAACCTGTAAAGCGCAAGTCGTATGTTGAGGATTTGGTAATCATAATTTTAAAAGCCTTTTGTGATTTTTTTCAACCCGTTTCAACAAATATCTCGCGTTGAAATTAAGAAAGAAATAATATTAGAAACCACAAAAACTAATATTTTTAAGTGTACAAATAGAAAAGAACGGTATTTAGAGTAAGTAATATTAAGCATTTTCGCGTTTTGTCATAATAAACTTCAAACTGAACATAAAATGTCAGGCAAGACGTTGATACTAACAAGGATCTGAAGAATTTACATTGCCCGAGTGAATTTTATGTATATAACTTGGCATGTTTGTATATTTCTTACTGTAACAGACTAAAAAAATTCTATCACAATGAAATATAAAATTTACCTCTTGAAATACCAAGACCAAAAAAATCCATAAATGTTAATCTTAGTTTTATCTTAGACACTGTGCTAGACATTATAGGTAAGAACCATTAATTTCTGTAGCACACTGCCAAAGACAGACATACAAAGTCAGCAGTCTTTGAGTTTGACAGAACAATAAATTTTATATCAGTAAAAATGTTAAGATAAAATCTTATTTGACTCGCTATTAAGAAGTAAGTTGAAACTTGGAACGCATAGCAAAGTAAAGTCGATGAATATCTAAATTGGATTTTATGAACAAACAAGTTTTCTTATTCTCAAGTTTTATTGTTTCTATAACAAAGGGTGCGGCAAACTGGAGCTCAGTTTTTTATGTATACTGAAGTTACTATTTGGTTTATTAAGGTGCTTTTCCACCGGCGAGACGCGGCGAGACGAGAACTGAAATTTGTATTGAACAAATTCAATTGCCTCCTCGCGCACCTTCGGTGGGAATGGTTATTGAATACAAATTAAAGTTTAAAGGAAAAGTGACGCGTCGTATTCGTACCGTTTTTGACGCATGCCTTCCACACCAATGCTTAACGGTGCGTATATTACGGTACGTCAAAAACGGCGCCATGTTGTTACTATGACCCCGTGGTTTGTTTAAGCAACGACACCATATTTTAAGCAGCGGTGTGGGGAGCGTGCGTCTAAAACGGTGCTGATACGACGCGTCACTGCGATTCCGTACCGTCACCGTTTTTTAAGCATTGGTGTGTGGAGCTTGCGTTAAAAACGGTGCTGATACGACCCGTCACTGCAATTCCGTACCGTCACCGTATTTTAAGCACTGGTGTGGGCGTAACTTTATACTACTTAAACCACATCTGTGATAGTTAATAATCCAATCTAATGTAAATAGCCTATCTAGTGTCCCTGTAGTGTAGCTGGGAAAAGGCCTAATTTCTTCCGTAATTTTTGTTCTGGCTTATCCTTGATAATGCTTGCTTTTAATTCTTTAGGTATATCCTGGAGTCTATTATGAAATTTTAAATAAGTGTTAATCACCCGTACACCAGTCCAGTCCTTCAAAATATCACACTAATCTAACCTTGTGACGACTCGTGTACTTTGCAAAGTACATAAAAATCAATCAATATGACGCCCTAATTATATTGGAATAGTGTTGAAATTATAACTAAACTTTTTGATGTCTGGTTGTCAGGAGGCTATACCTACTAATATTATAAACTAGCTGTTAAGAAAAATAAAATATAGCCTTTGTTAATGGTGAAAGAATTTTTCAAATCGATCCAGTAGTTTCGGAGCATATTCAATGCAAACAAACAAACAATCAAATCTTTCCTCTTTATAATATTAGTCTAGATGTGAAAGTAACTTTGTTACGCTTTTACGGCTAAACTGCTGAATCGATCTCGATGGAATTTGGTATGGAGATAGTTGAAACTCCGAGGAAGGACAAAGTGTACTTTTTACTGCGAGTAGCGATAAACGACTTCTACGCGGACGGAGTCGCGGGCAAGAACTAGTTTCCTTACAAGTATAGATTGTCACACCAATACACTTCGTAAATAATATGTCCAGTGGACCCCTCATTGTCTGTCTCCAATGGAACACAAGCACAATAGATGATAGGGAAGCGTTTCGAGTTACTGCGGGTCATTAACACAAGCAGAATACATAGTGCTATTCACCTCATTTGAGGTAGGGCATTGCACCATATGAATCAAGTTACTCCTTCAAACTCATTTCGTTCATCTCTAACTCAACACTATTCCAAAATTTCAACAAGATGGCTTTCCGCCAGCTGAACTGTGCGGAGCAAATAAGCGATGTACTGTGTAGCTCGGAGTTATGGAACAGTAACAACGCGGTTAGCGTTATAGTAAACCTTCGAAGCCAGCCGGTGCTATTTATTCCTCAGTCTTGGATGTTCTTTATGAATTTGAGTAAATATTTATCCTTAAATACATACAAGTATAAACGTCTGTAGTCAAAATTCGCGATAAAAAGGAATGTCGTGATCTCGTTTTAGCCCCCATCGGTATGTCATAAGCAGAGATCGGAATAGGCAGAGCTAATTTGCCTAAACTTGACGCATATTCATTAATGCGTGAGTGAGAAGGGAATACATTATTGAATGAACATGCATCAAGTTTTGGTAAATTAGCTCTGCCTATTCCGATCTCTGGTCATAAGACAACAACCTCATCAGCCCACATAAGTCCACCGTTCAACATACCTCTTAACATTGAATGCCACTGATCCCGATATTCAACTGTTTTACCCAAAACCAGCAAGCCTGCATCAACTTCATTGTACCTATTCACCCCTCAGACACTTCATTTGCCTAATAAAGGTCTCTAATCTAGGACTCGTCCGTCCCAGCGACGGTCGGTCATGCGGTAATGCCCGCCATCTACAGCAAGCTTATAGGGATTCGTATGGACTTGGTTCAGGTTACAACGGTGACTTCAAGTGTTTCCATCGCGAGCAAACCTCTTGAAGAGACACCGTTGTAAGCCAAACGAGGTCTGCACGGGACCCGCTCCGCTGGCATTAAATGGCGGGCATTACCGCATCACAATTGCTCCCAACTACAGGCACGAAGTTTATTTATTTTTAACTATATCACTATGTTGATTTCATTATACTCATAGGTACATACATCCAACACGTAACCGCTATAATGCACTTCTACACCGATTCTTGCGCCCGACGCTGCTGTAACGGTGTACATTAAAATTTACTATCATGTCGAGTGGTCGATAACACAATCAGTGTTTGAGTGAAAGCCAAATTTATCGAGTTGGACGCTGGTGCAAGTTCATGAGAATTAATAAACATGTTACGTAGTACTTAGAAACGGCTTTTTTTAAATAAACTATGTGTTTTGATTAACTGTTTTACTTCGTCTTTCTTTTTAATCATAAAGGTCTTCTGTATGCGCGTATGTCTCAAGGATGCCTCGTCGTTCATATTTTCGCGTGAAAATCATAACGTGATCCCAAATTTTGTAAGAATTAGTAAGTACCTTACTAACTTGGTAGATCTCGGACCAACCAACGCTTACCACTACCAGTTATTTAAATAATAACACTGGGTAAAACCATTATTGCCTTTGACATGCTATCGTATTGTTTTTAACTCGGCCGCCATTATTGTCAAGTAAATAAGTGTTGTCGTACCGTTGACAATACGATAACACGTTAAAAGCAATATGGTTTTACCACGTGGCATAGAAGTCCTGAGGGGCTATTGCCTAACGCACTCGTAATCGCAATCGTTTTCATTTTGAAAATCGAAGGGTTGTCTGCATACAAAATGAAAACAATTTTTTCGCTTTGAAGTCGATTGTGATTGCGAGTGCGTTAGACAATAAGCCCTTTGCTTTGATGTGAAAGGCATACCCAGTAGCAGTTAAGTTTCAATGGGCAAAATACATGTTGAAAAAAGTTGACGCAAATAAACACAAAACCAATTTAGATGCTACATTCAAACAAATAACTTGAGACAAAGTTACTCTATCTATAGATGCAAAATTATTTTCAAGAAAGTAATTACAAAATGCACAAAAAAGTTCGTGTCATGAAAGCTATTGCATCAATCATGGCACCGGTAGCGTCAAAGCTTTTTCTGCAATAAGAACTTTTTTTCTGCCGTCCAACGTAGAAATGCTTTTTTTGGCACAAGCCACTTTCCCGATACTGCTCGTTATTTCACGACGCGGTTACATGTCATGATCAAATTAGTTGCATAAGTGCATGATCCTAGTTTAATTGAAAATTAGCTCGTGGTTCGAAATTATTTTGGTCTCATGCATACAACAACAACGTTTATACCTGAAATTATTGATCACATTTCATTATTGATCACTAAACTAATCTCATGTCACTAATTCCGAATTACAAATCCTTTGTTGATATCATAATTATCATGTAAATGTATATATGTGTATGTGTGTATATATGTATACGTGAACTATTAAGAATTTTCGGCGCTCTTTGTGTTTCTAACAAGATATACAATTAAAGTTACAGTCAGATAAGAGAGCGATTGAGATAGCGAAAGGAATTCGACGCCTAGTAATAAAATAGATAGACATCCGGTACCTCGTTGTTTTATCCCTCTTGACAACAATGTATGGCACTTCAAACATGACGTCAAAGCGACAGAGTACCTTGTGAACAGTTATTCATTTGACCAAGGTCCAAATTTCTCTAGTAATATCTTAAATCAACTCCTAAGCCCAACTTATGTCCCCGAGCCATTAGTGCAGTATGTGACACAAACAACGGGAACTAACCGCCAGTTTTATTTGCCAAAGTCTCCGAACTGAGGGGAAGGAAAACATTTGTCACTTAACACAAGTACCCCATTAGATACATCGGTTATAGATATAGTTCCTCATTAGAAGGACCAAAGCGTTTTGGTAGATGGTCCTGTTTTATTGAACGCTATTTAATACTAGACGAGACCTTTTAAGAATGTCATAAACTTACAGACATCAAAGGTGTCTACAGAAAAGAAAGCATAACAATATCTTGCAGTTAGTTGAGATCAGTAGAGCTAGATAAATTTAGTAATGGAACTAATGTAAAATAAATAAAACATGTTTCGAATAGACGTAAAATCGTTCGCTTACGTCAATCTAAAAAACGTGTTTAAAGAATCCGTTCCATTTTATGCATTATATTATATTATGTAATCTTTACATCACATCTCATCGTCTTACATGTCTAGGCTAACCATTTCACCGCTTCCGCAGTCTCTCTATATATGAGATTGTTTATTTATATTCGTTTTATAAAGGGTAAGAGATTTGTTTTTTAAACTTCACTCTGCGAGACCATCAATTCTGTTAAACCGTAGGGTTTGACGGGTTTATGATGCTGAATGTTTACGCAAGGCTATCCATCAATAGGTTCTTTTAAGAGTCTTACGCGGAACTGTTGCGAAATTCTTAGACAATCGGGATATCGACTTTAAATGTTTTAAACCGCTCTTTAAAATTGGAAACATTATACTTGAAATGATCTTATCCGCTCCTTGAATTGTTATTGTTATAACTTATAACTATTCATTAAGCTACCTACTTATTTTAAGTTTGGAAAACGTTTGGACGCTGTTTTATTTTTCCAAAGTTTCATAACATAAGTAACAAAACTTTTTTTTCAGAAAACGTTTTACTTTCCTGGAGTTTTATAAACCAAACATAACCTAACCAGGTTAAAAAAAATGATTTTCTAACTTATAAAAATTCGGACAAACAAAACCGCGAAAAACCGTTTTTCGGACTTGTCGGTTAGGTACCCATTAATTTAAAAAATACAAATTCTTGAAAACAGTCTTGTTTGGAGATATAAAATCCTTTATTTTTAATCTTGTCCATTTAAAACTAAGGTTAAAAGTGGTACATTCCCATAACTCACATATTAATTGAGTATAAAAAAACATGGTGTTGATATTTGTCAGTGGCCCTAGACAAGATGCATTCAGCGAACGTTATCGTAATCGAAAATGTATAGGATTGACGTTAGCTGCTTGACGTTAGCGTAGAATGCTTTAGTCAATTCCATACAATAGATATTTTTCGAATCTCGAATACTTTAGTCTTCGACCTTTCTTCCTTTCTTCTCTCTTCCTTCCTTTTTTCTTGTTTCTTTTTTTTTCTTTCTTTCTTCTTCGGTCTTTGGTCTTGTCTATGACCTTTTTTTGTGTTTTCGCAGTTGCATTTTCTGCGAAAAAACTTCAAAATGTTCGATTTATTTTATATTAATTTCAAAAGTTTTTTTTAATTTGTAGTACTTACATTGGAAGATTGTTATCTTAACATTGCCATTTTAATGGGCCTCGCCCATACTTATTATCATGGGGCCTTAGTGCCGTGATGGTTTCTCCATGTCAAAAAAATATATTCAGTTAATCAAGTATCTATTATAGTAAAACACACTCTATATTATTTGCTAATAACTAATCAACTAAATTATGATGAGAGGCGAGTGACAAAAGCTCTATTAATCTAATCAAAATGGTTTTCAAATTACCCTGTCCCAATTTTAGTAATAACATGAAGTCATTATTAAAATTTAAACTTGGTTATGGTAATACCTTTAGTTACGGCGATGAAAATTATTTCAAGGGTATTTTTTCTCATAATGGTTTTTCAAATATTTTATAATACGAGGTACTCCTAGTTGTATTTGTACGAGAGGTTGCTTAATGCATCCTAGCTCCGGGAATTTAAACTCTTGAAAAAACACTATGACAGAAATAGACCACCTACGCTCAAAAAACCCGCATTTAATCTAAAAGAACTGTGAGATGCGTATACTTAATTATTTTTAAATGCCAAAATTGAACCTACTTCTATTCATAAAATGATGTCATTATTATGGCATTTAAGAAGGATGAGAAAGCAATTCTGACATTCGCATAATTCCCGAATTTTCTCAAATATCACTTCTTCGATAGCTATTTTTGGCAGAAGTGATATTTCCGTTCTCATTTAGATCCGTTCAGAAAATATTTAAAAAACACGGCACGTTAAAATCAAAAGAATATTACTTGCCGATTTGTGCTGAGTCTCTACACGTGACCCAGACATAATAAATAATTAATGCATTTTCAATCTTGAAATTACATTAAAACGCTAATGCCCTTACTTATAAAAGTGGAATAACCATGGAGTAGCTAAGCCATGCTTTGTCCTTATCCGTCGAATTCAAATGTCATAACGACAGGAAGGACAAAACATGGCATAGCTCCAAGTTTATTCCACGTTTATAAGTAAGGGCATACGATTTTGCAATTTAGGAATATGAGGGGCTAGACAAGGCGCATTACGCTAGCTAGCGTTTCTATTCGTTACGTTTTTAAACCAATCGCGTCACTTGTAGATGACGTGATACGAAAAGTCACGTGTCGTGATCTACCAGTGACGCGATTGGTTTACAAACGAAACGAATAGAAACGCTGGTTAGCGTAATGCATCTTGTCTAGCCCCTATGTTCTTCTCACCGTGCATCTTGGCGGTAAGATGATGATGTTAATGTTCCAGACGGGCCTTGCGCTAGGTTTTTGAACTTACAAAATAACCTATACGCAAATGCGTCACGTCTCGCCATGTGAAACCGCTCTGCCCCGGAGTCGGTCTGAAAATACAAGTGCCATCGTTTTTGGCATTACAATACTAACCGCCGACACTTGAAATACCAAGTTTCGTGGCGCCAATGCAATAAAGCACTTGATTTACTATCTACGCCCATTCAGTACCCGATGGCTGGAAATAGGGACCATTCTGCATGGAAATCATTAGAACGGCACTGTACGTGGTAGAAGTGCTTGTAAAAATCAGTTGAAAGGATCGGATTTACGCACTGGCTAGTAGGAGTGAGTTATGAAATAGATGTCTGTTCCCGAGTGAAGATAACGGGATGAAAAGCACTGACATTATTGACAAAGAGATCCGTTTTAAAACGGATCATCATAAAAAATCTTTTTTTCTTTCAGATGTAATATTTGCCGCATTTTCAACTTTTTGAAAAATGTTTTATTCTAGAATATAATTTTTATTACTAAACGTATGTTAAGTTAGTATGGAATTATGGGAAATCAATAAAGAATTTGACAATAATGACTCTTCGGAATAATGTAACTCCGAATAATATAATTACTTATAACAGTATGGAACTATGGGAAAAAATACATTCCTGACACAACTATGACTTATTTAAACTACGTGGCTACAAATATGTATAATATTTGTGTTTTTATTCCGTCATTTTAAAAATAATAATTGATATGACCCCGATACTAATAATGCAATTGTGACTTTCTTTAATATAAAAAAAGGTCAAATTGAATACCATTTACTATAATAATACTGTATTTCAAGAATCAAAAGAGTACTTTTTTTTTCGTCGACTTCGCAGCATTAGAAAATCCCCAACCTAATCACTTTGTGACCGATATAGAACTCCAGACGACATTGCATACAAATCACTTGCTAAAATAAGGAAGCCATTGTCAGCAGACGTCATTCTGTTACATTAGCGGTGGAACCTAATGACTTATGATTAATCTGTCTGTTGTTCTTGTAATCAGTGGTATGACGCCTTGGAGAAAACGAAAGACTCCATCACATATTTTTTCACAATTTGCTTCATTTTTGTTTTTGTTTCATTTTTGTTAACCTCAAAACCGAACGCTTGACCACATTCCTCAATACCTATAGGTAATGTATAGAAAATGTATTACTACAAAAGATGTTACCCCATTCCAGTTTTGCAGTCGTGTTGCTCTGTAGAAACCTCACTGATTCTAAAACTGATTTTGATATCGATTTTGGCTTTAATACTTACGTTTATTTTCGATGTTAAAAATTGTAATTGTATTGTTGTTAAAACAAGCATGATTGTAATGGCGAAAAATAACCTAACTTTGTAACTTTAGGCATTTATTTATTTATTTGCAAGCAATTATTCATACCAAACTGTAACTAAGAATTTTCTGGTAAAAATTGTCCGCCCATAAAACATGAAGTGAAATATTTCAAGCAACCGTTGCTATGAGATTGTTCGAAAATGGATTCATAGCTGCATCTGTACGGAGAGTGGTCATTCAAACGTGGTATTTGCTTTGAGTTCATGTTTGATAAAATGCATGTTTCGGCAGAAAATGTTTATGATTTTCCTGAAACTGTAAACCTGAATATGTTATAAAATCGTTTAAGTTATAAAACTACATTTTCACATAAGGAACTAAACGTCGTAAAATTAATATCTACAGCCAAAACTATAAATACCTACTAAGATCTAGATCATGTAATACTTATTACTTATTGAGAACAAACAGTAAACTATGACGTATAAATAGTCTTATTTAGTTCATGAACTAACTAAACTACTTACTATTAAAATGTAAACCTTCTGAAAATCATACCAGAAAGCATAACTGTAATCATAAAATTAGAATAAAATAGAATAGATGGCTTTTCCATTTAACTTATCAAAATAACAATGTTGCATTCAAAAGAACAAGTTGTTGCACACGTGAAATAAATATGCGAGCCCGGAGAAGTTAGCAGCTGATTTATGATTCGCCACCATTTTCTCTTCGCCCTTTTTTAATACCACAATTATGTGCATTGTCATTGAAAGCCGCATTTCAGAGCGTTTTACTGGAAAAACGAGTAAATTTTTTATGCATGCAGGAGCAAAAAGGCGAGCAAATTATTTACTGGCAGTAAAAATTTCGTCAAACAATTTGCTCTCAGTTATTTGGGCACGTCAAAAGGTTCTCTTATTTGTTTTGTAGGGTTGTTTTTATTACAAACTTTTTATTTTAAATGAACAAGTTCGTTTATTTGTCAGTGTCACATATAGTTTAAATATTTTAGTCCATTTTGACCCGATCCGCTTTGTTGGAATGAGCCGAAATTTGCTAACCCAATGAAAATGCAATTGTATATGTAACGACTGAGAGCTGATGTGACGATGTAATTAGACAGTGGCAACAGGATCTTTGCTGTATTTAACATAGACTAAACAATTTTAGGCTCGTTTTTTGATCTCCATAAGAAAACAAGATCATAACGAGATACTTTTATATGCGGAAAAAATTGTAGGTTTCCTGACATGACATTGAATGGATACTGCGTAGACGACGTAGTAATAAAAACTAGTATTGTATTATTTTGATTTCGTTGATAATCTGGCTACCTCTTTTAAACCTCTCTTTTACAAGTCTGAAATATGAAATTGAGTATTAAAAATACATATTTTCAATTCCAAACAGGTCAACACAGAAATTCCCTTTTGCAAATTGACACGGGTTTCTTTTGATACAATATTTAGAAGGAAAATATTTCGCGCAAATGTAGCTTCAGAATTATTTTGCACATCGCTTCCACTTTTTATTGGACCTTCGGAAACTTGTAATGTGTAACCTAAAAACGTGAAATATCCAAACTGACATTACTAATGTTACAGAAGAACTGTTACGAATGAGTTACGTGAGCAAGACGCTTTATTAGATATTTTGTGGATGAAACTTAAAGAAATGTATTAGGATAACAGGAGACTACATAATAATATTCATCTACTGTATACATGTCATGTTCTATTTGAATAATATTATCTTTGTCGACAAAATGCTCGTGTTACGTATTTTGTAATTTTTTTCTAAAGTAAACTCACGCCTTCATTCCCAGAGTGGGGTTGGCAGCTAGGCAGAGCTACAGACTTCCCAACAACTCCAAAAAACTTGTTGATAATTCTGTTACCACATTTTGCACAATCAGGCCAGGTTTTTTTGCTACTAACAAAAATACGAGGCGAGCGAGGTAAGCGAGGTTTTTAACACGTGGCCACTGTGGCCCTAGACAAGGTACATTCGGCGAACGTCATCGTTATCGAAAATATATTGGATGGACGTAAACTGCCGGCCGTCGAGCGCTTACGTCAATTCTATAAATTTTGTCAACGATCGTTTACGTTAGCTTTATGCAGGTTTAAGCATATTGGACCTAACCTATTCAATAGACAGGATAGTTGTTAGAATCATACCTACCTCTTTTAGTTGTATATCTTCCACTAACTTAATTATACTCGTAAGTAAACGATTAACATTATCTATAAAGCTATCCTAACGAAGATCCAAACTCTTTTGCGAGATGTTTTCAGTTCTACAAATCGATCTTTGTGGAACGACGGTTTTACGTAGGTAATATTTAAAACCTTTTCGGTTCATCCAAATTTCATGAAAGACCTTTGAACTTATTTAGCGGCTCGAATTTATGTCATTCCCTTTATATTTCAAAGCAAAACCGCCTATTTAATATATATTTCACCCCTTTCCTGCTAAAGAGACTGACGTGAAAGGCCCTCATCTGAAGTGTTAGAGGGATTTATCAGTGAGGAAATCATAATTGAGTGTCGACGGTCCGTCTGTACGTCTGTTCGTGTCTGTAGAGTGCTTTATCAGAATGTATGGCCTGACCTAATTTTGGAATTGATTGATGGATTATTTTCTTTAATCCCTATTTTGGTTTTAGCTTTAAATTTAACAACAAATGTGAGTTAAAATAGTGCTCAGACTTGGTCATTGACTGAAGCCCAAAAGTCTAGACAAGATTTACCAGCGACCAACGGAGCGCAGCATACTACGTGTTCATAAACAGGATGAGAAACACCGAACTGCGCTCCAAGACCGGTATTGTGGACGTGTGTGCCAAGACCTCTGAGCTAAAGTGAGCTTGAGCTGGACACATCTCCCGAATGCATATGAAACGGTGGGCTAAAGTTTTCACTAAGTGGACCTTGCTAGATGACCACCGGACCAGAAGCAGACTAAAGAGAAGATGGCGGGATGACTAGAAAGCATTTTGAAGTGAGTGACGGGAGCATACACTTAATAAGGACGAATGACGGTAAAGAGGGAAGGGCTTTGCCCAACAGTGGGACACAAATAAGGAATAAAAAAAGATGAGTTAAAAATAGTTACATTCCGGTTCGTTTTTTTGTTGCAAATGCTATGGTTTAATATTGTTTGGCTACCAGTGAGACAGACTATTATCCTGGCTTGACATATTACCCTGACTAGCATATATGCAGGCAATCTTCAGGCTTGGCAACGCATATTGCCATTTTGAGATTGCATTTTATGGCTGAGGGCCTACTCTGAGCCTACTTACCTTCAGGTGGCTGGGCCGCTGAGGTTTGCCTTTTACGTGCGATAATAAAGAAAATTCTGTTGAAAAATTTACTTCCCCTGTATACAGGATGTAACATTTAAATCGGTCAATATGGGAAACTCTGAAACTATAAGACATACGAACATCTGTTCTTAGGAACCATGTCATCGATTTTAGTAACAAGGAAAACTGCATTCATTCATAAGCAGTAAACAATACATTTTATTAATTTTAGACATCATATTTCATCGTAACATTTACTGTTTAACATCTACACAATCATATCTAAATAGAAATAGTGTTATGTAGTTTTATTTTTCAAAACGATTCTCGAGCTGAGTACAAGTTTTTTTTTAATGTATGAATGCAGTTTCCTTGGTACTAAAAGCAATGACATGGTTCCTAAGAAAGATCTTCGTATGTCTTATAGTTTCAGACTTTCCCATTCTGACCGATTTAAAAGTTACATCCTGTATAGTAATAGAAAAGTTCTTGAGGACGAAGTCTTAGTGAAATATTAAGGCCCGAGCTAGTTATTTTCCAAATACTGGAAGAAAAAAAGAGTGCTTGTGAAAAACTACTCCGTTGTCTCGTTGTTCATGTTTTTTCAACATCTCTAGCTATATGAAAACACAGTACCGATTTACTGTGTATTTCTGCAGTCTCATTTTCCGGCTTTTCCGGGTTTTGATTTATCGGTAGAACATGATATCACCCCAGTCTCCTCTGCGGGGAACCGGACTGATGGTGTCCGGGTAAAGTGTGTCGATTGGTTGTCGTTAATGATAAATAGCTTTTGCACTTTCATTTTCGAATACAACTTTTTATTTGAAGAATTTTCGGTATGCGAACAGGTTTTGATCAGTGTGTACCAAATGTGCCACACGTGGTCGTACCTTTTGATTGTATAAGTACTTAACGCATGAAATACTTCGCCTCCTAGTGGTATTAACTTATTTAATTGTTGTATGAATTTTGACTTGATACTTTTTTCGTTCCCGAAAAAATTACAAATGAACAACAAATTTTTGCTGTAAAAAAACGCATTGGAATGGTTGTAAACGCTCAAGAATACAGAACAAATAATGTTTTCTACCCTACCCTGACCGTCTAGCAACCTGTTAAACATAATATAATATGTAAAGGTTATAAAATATGTAGGGTTAACTCCTATTTAATAATTATTAACGGATATTCCCCTGTGGAATCCCTAATCGTCATTTGTCCTAATGCATCGTTTGTTCGAATTTTCATTTATCCTAAAGCCATTTCTTTTTAAAACTTTTTACTGTTGTTATAATACAACCCTAACCTAACTCAACTGCAGATATAATTGGAAAACTTGAAAAGTTGCCTGACTCTTCTGAAAACCAGTTTAGGGCAAATGAAAATTCGGACAAACGAGGTGTTTAAAAAAAGTTGCTAGGGATTCCGATGGGCACTCGTTTAAAGTGATAATATTTCATTATAATTATCTTTCGTTTAATTCCTGTAAACAATTCAACATCTGAGATGCAATGTGTAATGTTTACTCACACGACGCAGGTTCCAGTATCATGCCAGTTAATAATGCCCTTCTGCGTAAAGTGTGTGATCAACAAGAAGTCAAGAGTCTCCCGGTTTGTTACCCCTTGCGATGACCTTTAACCGAAGGTTAAGCACCTAATCATGATAGGATTGATACGTAGCTATAAGAAGAATGAACTACATTGAACCCAACTTTTCCTCATGTACATACTAATATTATAAATGTGAAAATATCTTTGTTTGATTGTTACGTTTTTACAGCTAAACCCCTGAACCGATCTCGATGAAATTTGCTATGAAGACAGCTTAAAACTCGAGAAAGGACATAGGGTACTTTTAACGACTTTGAAACGACTTTATGCGAACGGAGTCGCGGGTAACGGCTAGTGACACAATAATAGAGAAGGCTGAGAAAAAAATGTTCTCGTGACTTGAGGTTTTGGCGGTAACGTTCTAATGTGGCTTTGCTTTACGGTCGGCCGAGATAGTGGTCTACCAGTTTCGACAAAAGTTTCTATGCGATCTAATTATCGCTAATGTTGACACTTGTCACTGTCATAATATTATTGCAAGGGAAAATCGAACTTGTTGTATCATGACGTGCAAACGAACTTCAACCTTAGGGTGGTAGACCACATTTTTGAACGACTGTACAGTCGAACACCAAGAGATGAATCCATTTTTGGACCTTATTAGAGTGCAATAAGGTGTAAAAGTGGACACATCTCTTTGTCGTCGAATGTTCATCCATAAGGGTCTCCCCAGACCTATCGACGCGGCATCGGCTTGAGCCGGTAAGAAAAAGTTTTATGTTCATGCAATAAGATCGAAAATGACGTCTCTCCATTCGCAACGCCGAATCGAGCCGAGCCGAGCCGAACGACGCCTTTTTCACTGTAGCACGGACATAAAACTTTTTCTTACCGGCTCAAGCCGATCCCGCGTCGAAAGGTCTGGGGAGACCCTAACGGTAGTAGGTATCCACACTGGCCGGTTTGGGTTTAGCGCCGATATTTAGCTAAACAGTATTGAAGTGTCTTGGTACACGTATGGTTCATTTCACTTTGTTTATAGCCCATCTGGTTTGCATATCGTTATTATTATTGTTGATGTTAGCTCTTATTCACTTGACAGTAATAGTTACTATAACACAATCAATATGGTTACGATATAAAATAGAGATGGGCAGGAACTAATTAGACGACTAGTTATGACGAGACCATGCGTTTATTATTTGTGCTCATTTAAAGTAACAATCTTTAAATATCTTGCTGCTTGTTTTTTTACGTATCATGTAGCTTGCGGCCGAATTTATTTATTTAATCTTTGTTGAACAAAGATAAGTATAAATGGCGGACCTAATGCCTAATGGTATTCTCTTCAAGGCGAACAAATAACCATTCAGAAATGTCTACAGTTGGTGCACAGAAAAAGAGAAAGACAGACAGACCAAAACAGCTCTGAAGACTTATAAAATAATAATCCTATTTATTACTACAATTACAATGATGATGATGATGATGAGATCAATTTATCCCTGATTTCATTTATTTAATTTATAAATCAAATAAACGTATAAACCTATGTCGAAATAAGACTGAAAAGGCTCTCATTTTGATCACTACACAGGTACCATTCTTTATAAATTAATAACTCTACAGTTACAGGTTTTTTTTCAAGAGCCAGTCTCTTGATATACCTTTTTTTTATTAATTGTAAAACAAAGCATATAAAACAGGATTTTGGTGTCTACTTTTAAATTTTACCAACAATTGATGAAAAACCTTCATTTATTTATGCGTCATTTTTTAAATATTGTTTAAGGTACTAAAGGACAAACCTACCTAACTATATACGATTGTGCTTAGAAAGTTCCAAGGATAGGTTTCCCAAACTAGCAAGAATTACTTTCCAGTCTCGCTTCTCTTTTTATCTTACTCTTTTAAAACTACTAATTAAAGATTTCAATAACTTTTTGAAGGTCGCTTGTTTACAAAAAACTTCGAGTTTTTATTCAGTACTTTTAATTACACCGAAATTAATTTAGTGAAAGTCCGAGCCACAGATTTGAAGGACCATTTTTTATTCCCAAATCGGTTTTTTTTCGAATTAATTTGTAAAGGATTACCTCTTTTTAATATTCAATATTTATACCGTCCATGAATACCAACTACGAGTATCAGTAAACTTTTTTAACTCTTATATCCCAATTCAAATCGAATAGGTATGTACCTGTAGCTTTTTTATTATTAAAAACTGGAAGAGACAGTAAATAGATTAGATATTAGTAAACATTTGCCGTAGCCACATTCATATTCCAATTTACCTTTGATACTAGAGGGCTTATTGTCTAATGCACTCGCAATCTCTATCGTTTTCATTTTGAAAATCGAAGGCTTGTCTGCATACAAAATGAAAACAATTGCTCCAATTTCAAGCCGGTTGTGATTGCGAGTGCGTTAGACAATAAGCCCTTAGGTCCTAAATGGTTTTTGTAGAATATCCACGCCCGGGCGTAACAAATCAAACTGGCATAACCTTGATACACACACGGGGGATGTTTCCTACATCCCATGAATAAAATATGTTTTGGGAATCAATTTCGCTCCTTTTTTAGGGTTCCGTACCTCAAAACGAAAAAACGGACCCCTTATAAGATCACTTTGTTGTCCGTCTGTCCGTCTGTTTCAATTTTTCAAACCATATACTCCGGCCTACAGTCCCTTGAAGCTGTAAAAAAATCAAACTTCTACATTTACATAAAAAAGATACCCTTTATGTCGCTAAAAACGTGTATTTCGAAACCCTCGAGGGAATCAAAATGTATAGGGTATTTTCCATTGACCTAGAACTATGAAATTTGGCAAGTAACACCGTCTTTTACTACACTTATAGGAAAAAATCAGAAATCTGTATGTTCATGCAAATTCACATGTTTTAAATTTATTTGTATGATTGTGTATGCAAATAGGTTGTGCTGTGTGAAGCCGCCTTATGACCATAGACATAGACCTAATCTAGTTAGTCATAGACTCAGAGCTGTCAACGCTTAGAGGTTAGATCACTTTCACTTCTAGTCGACTTCTATTCAAATCCTGTCAACGGATAACGTGCTTTTATTCATGCTAATTGTATTTTCGTGTTTTACTGTTTAACTTGGATTAAATACTAGTAGAAAAGCACCAGTGTTCACATTTCAACGTCATCACCCACCCTGGAAGCTGCACGATTCGAACCCGCGCCAGACTCCAGGGACAGACCTTCATAATTTCATCAACCACCACGAGATCGGTAATACAACCCAGCCGCCAGGATCAGGCGGCTACTATTATCATTCACTGTACATATTTAGTTAAATCACAAAAAAATAGGGTCTTTATGCAAGGAACGGCGGTAAAAAATTTGAATTGAGTAAACCGTGTCATGTGCGGAACCCTCGGTGGGCGAGTCCGACTCGCACTTGTCCGGTTTTTTTATTTGTTATATAGATATGATTTATATTCTAATATTTTGAGGAGGGCTGACTTGTCTTAAATTTTTCTCTAATCCGCAGCACGAATTTTCAATTCTTAGTTCTGAATCAACATCAGATCTGTAGGCTTATTTTATTTTTAATTTTCAAAAATTGATTCAATGTGATTAAAAAAAAATTAAGGCAATTAGGGTTCCGTACCCGACGGGAACGAGACCCTATTAGTATGTGTGTGCAGTCCGTCCGTCCGTCCGTCACTATGTCCTAACTTTAAAGAACTGTATCTTTTAAATCGAAGTAGATAACGGGTTTTATTTTTCAGAATATGTGTTTATAGGGAGGTTTTTAAAGAAAGTGAATTAGTTTTTTTTTTTAGTTTTGTTGTATCGTAAAAATGGTAAAATATATAAGCGTCAAATTTATTATGATTATATTACAGACCGTGAAGAAGAAAAACAATAAATACTACAAAATAGTCTAGTGTAAGTTGTGCTCGCGCTGATTCGAAATCGAATTCAAATTGGAATATAATAATAGGTACCTATTGTGCGGCAGTACGGAAGCCTCTATGCGCGAGTCCGACTCGCACTTGACCGGTTTTTATTTATTTTAAAATCTGTATACACCGCCGTATTTGGTTTGTACATACTATGACAGTTGATAGACGTGTTAGCTTAAATCCTACGCCTATAGTCCAGACGATCTAGGATGATGCCTGTGACAGCCCATATAAACAAGTATTACACTTGTTTCTTTAACGTTACATAAATACTACATTGGTACAAACCTAGCAACGCCGTTCAAGGAGTTAAATAAATAATCAGACTTTTAAATAACTTTTAAATGACTCGCTTTTTTTGCCACTTTGAAGTTTATGCGTCTGTAATAAGCTAGCAAAAGTGTGTGGGTCCGAAGGCTTATTGTCTAACGCACTCGCAATCACGATCGTTTTCATTTTGAAAATCGAAGGCTTGTCCGCATACAAAATGAAACAAATTGCTCCACTTTGAAGCCGGTGCGATTGCTAGTGCGTTAGACAATAAGCCCTCAGGTGGGTATAGTATAACCCCTTGGAGATTGTAAGCAATTGAAATTACGAAACACGGCTGTCACAGAGGTCATCTTAGATTGACCGAACTATATTGACGATATAACCTCAAAAGAATTATAAGTTGAATTAAAATGTACACTTTCTAACTCATTGTCATCATCATTAACTCATTGTCAGTAATAGACTGAATTTTTCAATTAAACTTTAAACAGCAAGTAACCTAACATAAGAGTGCGGCTCCACTGAGGCGGAAATGAGCGGAGTGGAGCGGAGCTGTGCCAATACTAACCAATAGAATCTAAACTAACGTGCACTAGGCGCGCTTGACGTGACCGCATGCGCCTTCTATTGGTTAAAATTGGCACAGCTCCGCTCCGCTCCGCTCGTCTCCACCTCAGTGGAGTCGCACCCTAAAATGTATCCTAACAATCCTGTAAAGCTAACTTTGTTACACTTAAGAAATAAATCAACCAGATAGAAACACATATCATTTTTCAGCAAACCTTTGCAAAAATCTGGGTAAAAACATTCAGTTACGAAATTGTCATATGAATATTTCAGATCCTGTTTCTGGCTTCAGAGATGAGTAAGATGAATCGTTACCGACCAGATCCCGAGGGACCCTCCGCTTTTGAGGCAGGGAAATTAAGACCGAGAGCTCCATAAAACAGACAAACTGTTAAAGCAGTTCATAAAAGTGAATCCTTGAGATCTGCCTTATCCTTTACGGTTCTTACGGATCTTTGAGTCGTAATGATAACTCAAATTTTTAATTTGTCTTTGTCAGTGAATCAGGAGGCAATGCAGATGTTGTTTCGTTGATTGAAGCTAGCAATATCCAAGATGCAGATGCTATAGGCAGATATTTTGAAATATTTTCAGGTACCTAATTATATAGTTCTTTTTGGAAACATTTGAGAGCATTGAAAATGTTATATTTTTACACAAAAACTAAGGATATTTTAGCAGTTTTAGGTAATTTATCATAAGATTTTTTTTTTATTAATTCAATTGTATTGAGTTCACGCTTACAGGCATAATTAAAAACACATTATCGAAACAAATCAGCAAAATGCGTTAATAAAAGTATTCATGATTGTTTCACAAAAGGTGGTAAATTTTCAACCATTTATACAGCTTTTATCATGGCACTCTTATTATTTAATATCAGCACATGCATTAACGAATTTATATTCTTTCTTATACCGGAAGAAGGCATAAAAAGACATGAAAAGGCAATATTAAGATGCACAAGATAATAAAAATCGAAAGCTTCATGACCAAGGTAAAAAATAACATGGAATTGATGTTACGTTGTTACGCTGTCCTTGGTATTTCGGAGATATCTCTGGCAATGACTAACTACTCCTTACAACATCGCATTTATGTGGAGAAATTATCATTTTTGACAGGAATTATTTGTTATTTCATCTAAATTTATCGTTATAAATGATAGACCTGAGGGCTTATTGTCCAACGCACTCGCGATCGCAACCGGCTTCAAAGTGGAGCAATTGGGATTGTTCATATTTTTACAATTACTCTAATTCGAAAACCATTTCGAGTAATGGGGTTTTAAAGCCGTTCTACATTAGTAGGTTTTTGAAATATTTATCTATTTCGGATATTTCGACAAAAGTATATTTAACCTTTGTTTGACTTTCGTTTTTAGCTTGAAGCCCTCCTAGGTGTATCTTATGGGCTAGGCGAAAACCGCTTGAAATAGTATGTTTTAATACATTATTACAATCACTTTTTATCATTAGATATCATTTAATTGTTGTAATTTATTAGAAAATGCCAGCCCAAAATTAAAAAAATCATATCATCCATAAAATGTCTGCTAAATAAATAAAGACATTCAAACAAGACTATTGGGTCAAATACAAAATTAATGAAATTGGTCTCTTAAAATTACGCATTGTTTCAAATTATAATGTAAAAACCGTGAGCAATTTTTTTTGGTCTATCCCAATTGTTTTCATTTGTATGCAGACAAGCCTTCGATTTTCTAAATGAAAACGATCGCGATTGCGAGTGCGTTAGACAATTAGCCCTCTGGGGCTCTATTGTATTTGGAAATCCTTATTATGACTTGATATCGTGTCAACGTCACAATAGCTCTTTACTTGACAGTAATGGCGGCCGATTTAAAAACAATACAATAACATGTCAAAAGAAATATGGTTTTACCGAGTAGAATAGAGCCCCTTCTGTATATCAACGTCTTCCATGCTTTAGTACGGTCAATTGACGAACCACTATAGAACCTTGTTGCATAAAACCAGCGAGTAATTCCTTTGTAATGTCTATCATCACTTGACGCTGTCATTGTGACAAGGTTCTATGTTGGATCGACATTTAAAGTCCTTGATGGTACCCTGAAGCCGCAACCGCACGGAGAGTGTAGACGACGCGTTGCGGCGCGATCCCGTACTAAAAATGCAACCGCCACGCTTTGGGAACGCTTTTTAGTATGGGAACGCACGCAACGCGTCGTTTTCTTTCTCAGTTCGTTTGTGGCTTTTAATACTTATATACGTTGAGAAAGCGCTAAGCCTAGCCCTGCCCGGTAGTTATAGCAACTATCACTAGTTGCTACAACTACCGGGCTATAACTAAAATGGCTCAGCGCAATTAAATAAGACGTGAACATCTCAAGCTGGCTCAAGGAAGATGACGTCCAAAATAGTTACATACATACACTCGCGCCTTCATTCCCAGAGTGGGGCAGGCAGATCTACAGCTACAACAACTTTAAAAATTTGTTGTTAATTCTGTAACCACATTTTGCACAAACAGGCTAAGATTTATACCAAAATAGTTAATTGCTAGAAATATGATGATTACTCTAAGGAAGTTGTTTCTAATCATTATCGTTATCATTTGGGATCGTTATCAACATGACAGTAAAGGCCGTGTCGTTAGCAAAACAATTGAAGCAAAGCAGTAAATTAAACAAAAAAAAAATTGGTTTGAAGTCAAAGATTTGTTACTATACAGGGCGATACTTTATTCAACCTATTCCTTTTTTTACAGTGGAATTCATTTGCAGTAAAAAAGGTTAAGTACACCTTCAACTTTTTTTCTGGAAAAGCTATTTAGGCGATTTCTGCTAAGTTGTTTGTTTTTGAATAGCGATTTTAGGAAAAACTTCTAATGACTGCTCTATCATTTGTAATTTCCTGGCTACAATATAAAACACAATTTTTATTTTATGCCAGCGTAAAGAAAGGGAGTAAATTCGTACGCAACAAGACGTACATTCATTTAAAATTGTAGCATGGATAATAAATAATATTTAATGTAATAAAAAACCTACCTACTAATTGTTGAACAGTAGTAATGAGCTCAAATAATTTGCTCTTAAATAAAAAGGTCGAAAACCCCATCATCCTGTGGATGAGTACTATTGAACTCTTAACGATGCTAATGAAATTTTATTGTAAAGCATTTAAACTTGATTTTCAATTGAAATAAGCTGGTGGGGTTATTCCTTAGGGGCTGAAAGAAAATGTACAATTTGTAGTACGGTCGGCCTTATAAGAAGCTGCACACTTTAGTGTTTTGTCACTTTAACATCATGTTTGAACTGCTGCACTAATCTGTCAAAGGCGTTAAAGCGACAAGGTACAAAAGTGTGCAGCTTCTTATAAGGCCGACTATACAATATTACTGAGACTAACAGTGTCATTAACTACGTTACTTATGGCCGCTCCCATTCCAGTTAAAGATATTCTATCGTTAGCAAATAAGTAAGCGACAGGTTTATTGAGATAGCCAAATTAAATATAGATAGCCTTTTCTGTCGATATATTTACCGACATTTTGCCCGCATCTCCATCCCAGCATCTGTTTATGACTATTCCCTCGGGAGCTTTGGGAAACAGGAATAAAATAGGCAATGTCCGTTTACGTGCTGTAAAAACTATATTCCGAAATTCTTATCGATCGGTTGAGGTGATCTTGTATCACACTTTTGTATGTACCGCACACTAAATATTATATAATAAATATATAATATTTTTAAATATTTATTGCACTAAAAAAACGTCGCTGACCTTTGAGTAAAGCAGGAAAACTTTAACATGTTACTTGTCACTAATGTAATAACTTCCATTTGAAGACACAATATCGTGATAAACTAACACTTTTTCCATTGCTTCATAACTTCGTTATTTAGCTGTTGTCTACCAATCATACAATAATACAATTTGGATCATAGGTAATAAGTGACTCTTCGTTTGCTATCGATTCAATAAAACTGACATACCATACGACACAAGGTATCACAATAGATAATGATACATTGTCAGTCTATGAATAAGCCCCTAGCATTAATATCGCGGAAAACCATACATACATATACCTTCACGCCTGTCTCCCAATGGGGTAGGCAGCGATTATGGAACTCCAGGTGCACCGGTATAATGATACCTCTTTCGCTTCCTCTACATTGAACAATCTCGATCTCTGTGCGTCGATTTCGGGTGCTTTTAATTTGGCCCTTATTCAGTTCATCGGTTATTTGATCGTTGTATGTGCGTCTAAGGCGGCCCCTACATAATCAAAATGCAGGAAATTAATAGAGTCTAATATTTTACAACAGCACGAAAACAGGTCGCCATTGTGTCGAGGTTTTTACCTATTAAATATTTGTACCCTACGTTGTTACAACTACTTTAACATTGTTACTAGCGGTATCATCCCCACCATGGTAGGTTTGTTTTGTGGTACTACTCGCATCCACTGGTTTTGTGAGATCTTCACCAGATCATCTGCCAGCGGTGTACCTTCTGGAAAGCCTACCAACACTCTAGGTAGAAGTTCTAGAACCTTGCCCCGCCGAGAAATGTGCCCCGCATAGTTGCAGTAGAACTTATAGCTTTGCATTTCGCTAAGGTATATCGATAATCGAATATAGCAAAGATTTTCATGACTTTACACACGTATTTGATGCCCATCATGCCAAAATGAACTCGTAATTGCATACCATTTGGAGCGTTCAAACCCCTGCTTTGGTTCAAACTTAGCCATATTACGAGTGAGTGACACATATGTTCACTGCAGCGTTACCGTCTCAAAATCGCTGTGGTTGCTTCTCGCTAGTAGCATAGCATAGTTACGGTAATGAACAAAGGTTTGATAGGAAAGGTCAGAGAAATCGCAGAGAGACACAAGGGCAATGGAAACGGGTCAAAGTGTACGAGAAAATGTAAGCGTAATGACCAATTTCTTGCTCTTGATTATGGTACTAATGCGAAGTCTCGTGCTTAGACAGATTTGATTGAAGTGCATGGGTTTGATCACAACTAAAATATTGTTTTAAGGCATTGGGTAAAGTGCCCTCTGGGTGTATACGCTACGGTGCGATAAGTTTTTTTTACAAAACTACTCCGGACTTTATATGAAAACTTTTTTTTATGGAAAGGAGATGGCCAACACAAAGGTGGTGGGTGGGATCTGTGACCCATAGATAGATATGTGTTTTATTTGTGTATCAAAATTATATAGTTAAACATACTCATACCGTATAAACTATGTGTATAAACTGACCACTTTTGTTTTTGTTTTATAGCTCTACAACGAACACTTAGGAGGATTGTAAAGCGCCGCTAAAATCGCGAAGCTGTAAAAAAAAATCTATACAAATTTAGCTCTGGGCGATAACGTTTCTCACCCCCTAAATCAAGTCCAATTTCCACGATTTTTGAATATGTTGTAGTTATTATAAAGAACGTTTCCGAATTTTGTTTTATATATTTGTTTCTTGGAAAGTTTTCTTGGAAAGGAAAACGTACATAGTTTTTCGTGATATCTACAACATATTCAAAAATCCTAAAAATCGAACTAGGTTTAAGGGGAGGGAAAGTTATCGCATGTATGGGAATTTTTAGCTTCACAATCTTCTTGAATATACGTCACTACCTTTACTATCCTTTACTACACGATTCAAAAGTTAACGTCAATGTCAACCTACTGGAGATTTTTAGTTCTAACACGGACTTGCTGATTCCAGTGCCATACTTTCTCGACGTTACGCTAACCTAACTAGATAGAAGGAAAAATAAATTTTCCTTCTATCTAGTAAGGTTAAGGCTCGAGTTACTGGCGTGACTAAGAGAAATAAAACAATCTATCAAGGCAAATCTCACCAATCACGTTTGGTGGGTTATTATTTGATACACAAACGCAATAACCTTTAACCATTTCTAAGAAAATCAATCGTAAATAATTTATTCTAGAAAACACTAGCCAGTATTCCGGATGTTAGGTTTACCTGACGGGCGTAAACATGCAAAAGCTTCTAGAAAAAAGTTTTTTAATGAATGCATACGCATTAGCGTTTCAAATAGTAGGGGATCCGAATAGGAGACGACCTTCACCCAGCTGTTTATTCGGTAAAAAGTATTTTAAATCAAATTTAAAATGGTAAGTAATATATGGCGAATAGGTTGACTGAAAAATTTCAGTCCAGTACAGACCATAATTAAAAAAAAAAACGAAAAATGAACTTTCTTTTAAAATTGCTATTGCTTGTTTAATAGACCAATTATTACATACTAATCGAAAGTATGAAGCCTGTAGAATATACAAACGTTAGGTTTAGTGCAAATTATTAGTACTTACCGACTTACTTGCCTACCCAATGGTTAGTACTAACTTAAGTATAAGAAAATATTAAAATAGCAATTGTATCGAATTAATATTATTGACAAAATGCAATGTACCTACTTCTATAACTAATCATACTTAATCACTAATATTTTGTGACATTGTAATACCCTTACAGGGTGCCATGTACCTGCCTACACATTGCAACCTCAACGTCCTGTAATACTGTATTGTACATGAAACAATGAATAAATAAATAAATAAATAAATAAATTATGGGAAAAAATAGTCAACCTAACGTTTGCATATTCTATAGGCTTCATTCTTTCGATTAGTATGTAATTGGTCTATTAAACAAGCAATAGCAATTTAAAAAAAGTTCATTTTTAGTTGTTTTTTTTGTGGAATTTATTGGACTGAATTTTTTCAGTCAACCTATTCGTCATAATATATTACTTACCATATTAAATTAGATATGAAATACTTTTTATAGTATAAACAGCTGGGTGAAGGTCGTCTCCTTTTCGGACCTCCTACTATAAGGGATAAGTAAGTTCCTTCTATACCGACCCAGAATATTTTAAATGCGTTCATATTTTGGAATTCTGGTGTAATACAAAATACAAATTCAATACATTGCAACGTTAATCATTATTAGATACCTATCAAGCTATTTTTTTGAGGATTTGTTATGTGAATAAATTATAGCTGTTTTTAGCCAAAGAATGCTTATAAGACTGGTACAATGACGAGTTCATTGACGAATCCACTAGCGTGGCCTTAGCACTCTGCATCATCCTTCATAAATAATGCGTACTGCAAAAGGGTGGAATGCGCTTCCTGCGTCTGTATTTCCGAGTGCATACAATCCGAACCTTTATAAAGCTAGGGCGAATTGATATTTTCTGGATGAGCTCGCTTTATCGTCGGCAAAATCTTCGTTCTCCAAGGGCAAGAGGTAGTCAAGAGAAAACATAATTATACGCCATCTATTAACCTCAAAATCCCTTTGCGTTTTAACGGGAAAACCCTTTAAGGGTTAATTTGATAGAGAAATCCGTGTTTATCGTGCCCTGCCGTTTGGTACTTTCGGATTCATTTTGGACTGATCGCATTTATCTACGTAAATCCGGGATCTTGATATATTGCTCCCTCGTAACCGTTCAGTCTTTTTCGAATATTCTTGCATACGAAAAACGCCATTTTATTCCTACATTCTGGAACAAATAGCGTACAATATATCGTGCAGTCCTGTAGAATTCGATGTGATTTCTAAGTGACTGTTGGTATAGGGCAGATTTTTCAATATTAGCTACAATATCAGGCAGTTGACTACTAGCTTCCTTTTCTTCTTAAATATAACAAACTAGCGCCCGCCAGTGGCTTCGCCCCCACTGCAAATTTCCCACTTTGACGGAGTTTTTTTTTTAAATATAACCTTTGACCAGAAAGACAATCATGAACACAACAAAAAAAACATGTAATCGGTCAAGCCGTTCTCAAGTTTTGCGCGTACATGCATTTGGCAATGGATTTTTATTAATATTTATATCTAAGATACAAAATAAACTGTAATATATTTACATTTAGTCTAATCTGCGATAAGTTTTCGTTTGATGTACTTTGGCTAGCCTTCTGGCGTGTTCTGCTTATTCGATTTCGAATTATTAGAGCGCGCATTTTTAATTTGGTCGCAAGTTTAGCTAACGCTCGGCCAAAGCGATTAATGCCTAACTCTGCCTTGACGTGTCTGACGTAACTCCTCTGGAACTACAAACGTACAGAAATCTGTATTCTCTGCAACTAGTTCGACCCTCGGCAACCAACACACGTCTAGAATTCAAGACAGTTACATGAGATTGTTTTCCGAGTATTTAGTCTCACTGGAATTTGAATCTATGTACCTACTTATGTGTATAACGTGTTGGTAACCACCACCAAATCTATAGGCTTGGTAGAGTTAGTTAAAAATTATTATCTTTACTTATACATATTCAAAAAGTTAATAGAAAATTGTAAACTTATTTATTGTCTTAGTAATCGGATGAAAAAAAAAATGGCTGCCTGGGTTAGCTTAGTGGTATACTATATTAATTAGTAGTTACCCTGTTTTGCTACAAATCGAGAAGCCGTGGATTCGATTCGCATAAAAGTCAGATGCTCTATCAAAATTATTTGTGTGTCTTTGGTCGACTATGTCTTTTTTATAATTTTTCTTCTAATATTATAATTATGTTTAAAAATAAAGTGTCGCAACATTAACTAAATAAAAGTCTCCCAGAGCCTCTCCAGGTAAGTATTACATTCTTACTTTTATTTAAAACGTAATAATGTCTCGTTAGCATAATTCAAGGGCTTGTATTGTGTTCCAAGTACTTTATTCTCAATGCAGTGCCGAAAATTCCAAATCGTGTCTATTTTGTATGCAAACAAAAGAACCGGGCCCGGAACGTCTTAAGCCTTTATAAAATGTGCGAAGAAAATACCAAGATCTTACGTTCACGTGATAAATAGGCATTAGAAGCAAATCCTCTTAATATTTCATACCAAATTATGTGCTATAGATCTTTAGAGGCCATAAAAAAGGCTGTTAGTGAAGACTGAAATACTGACTGCCTGAAATTCTTATCTAATCTTACATGTGGGCCCTTTTGGATACACTTCGACCCGTTAGGATGTCTTGTGCAAGTACGTGGCAAGTACTTTCTTACACACTCAGCTGTTTGAATATGCAGGTTTCCTTACGATGTTTTTCCTTTACCGTAAGAGCTTGTGTTGTAGCCAAGATGCAAGCGCTACTAGTCTATATTAAAGCGAAAAAAAATCGTCGGTTCTAGGCAGGATTCGAACCTACATCTCCTCTGGCTCTCCGGGCCGATGCAGGCGCATTACCAATTATGCCACCAAGACCCTACTTAAGATCCACGAAATTAGTAATCGCTTGCTTTTCATAGCGCTACCAGTGTTTGTGATGTTACTTGTTACCTGTTTACTGTTACCCGTTTTTTGTTAAATTTAGATTAGTTTTTAAGCCAGGGTCAGGGCCAGTCTCACTGCGCCACAATGCTGAGAGGGATCCTGTCCAACGTAATGTCTTCTTTTCACTTTTTTTTTCAGTTTTTTCTTCTGTGTGCGTTGAATAAATATTTTCTATTTCTATTTCTAATGTTTTTCCTTTCTATCACTCCAAATGCATGGGAAGACATTCTTGTGCGTTACGATAAACCGCGTTTACGCAAAAAAAATATCAAAACACAATAAGATCTCTAACTACAACTTCTTTATCGTTCACGCTAACATTTTCGACATATTTTTCACAAACATTTCAAATATTCAATTAAATATAAATTGGCGGTTCCGGCCATTTCCCAAAATCCAATCGCACAGATAGATTAATGCGATTCTCTGTAAGATGATTTATAATCTACGGGTTTCCTGGCTATTAGTAACGGCTAATGAAACTTGCCGATAGGTTTCCCAATAAATACAATCAGGGCCCGACTCCTACCTTTTCATATAAAATTGACACGGAATCGCGTCGAGAGAAGTGTTATAACTAAATAGTTTTGGCCTTCTGTTACTTGATTAAATACTAGCTGTTGCCCGCGACTCTGTCCGCGTAGAAGTCGTTTATCGCTGGTAAAAAGTACCCTATGTCCTACCTCCGGGCTTAAACTATCTTCATGCTAAATTTTATCGAAATCGGGCAGACGGATAGAGGGACAGACGGACAGACGGACAGGTGGACAGACGGACAGACGGAAAGACGGACAGCCGGACAGATGGACAGATGGACAGATGGACAGACGGACAGATGAACAGAAGGATAGATGGACTGGACAGACGGGCAGACGGACAGAGTTACTATTGCATTTTTAAAATAAGCGTGTATAAAAAGATGACAATCGTCAGTGTGATACGTCGTGACAATTCTGATTTGAATCGTTATTGCTTTAGCTTTACTATTACACTTAATGAAGATTGCAGCGTCCTTTACATGGATTTAATTTATAGCGGTTGGAAAATGAATGACTGTCAAATTCCATCGGTGCAAATATGTACTCATTAATTTAAAAAAAACTCCACATTCTGATCGGTAATTGACAAAAATGAGTTGATTTTTGGTTTTTCTTTACCAACTCTTACGTAAAACTAACAAAAGAAAACAAAAATAGTAATAGTAGACCAGGCGAAGAGAATTAGACCAATCACCTTGGCAAGAGCAGCGGTACCAAGGTCAAAAATAGAAACTAGAAATCCATAAAATATCAGACTGTTTTACCAAGTGAATATAAACCTCAAATAGATATCTTAAAATATTCTATTGATATCTTTTCATCCACATCACAGATAAATTTAGGTCGCGTCGTATTGAATACCAATTGAATTTAGGTGATATTTATAAACTATTTTAGAAAGCTTTTTCTGCGAAACCTCATAATATCTTTTCACTCTTGATTCAGTTTCAGTTTAGGTAAATTTATCATGAGGCGTTTTCGCACAGCGTCTGAATGATTGTAAGAAATGGGGTCAGAGAATTTTCGGCTTAACTTACCTACTCATAAAGCCTCTCTGAAATACAGAAGACTTTCCAAACTCACGGATCTTCGCAACCGCTGCCCTTTGCTGACCGCATTCAAGAGTTTCCCATAATCTAAATTACTGTAGGCAACTTATCATTATCATGTTAGCCGAAAAACTGCTTGCGATCTGCCTCTACCAAGATCTTCTGTAGCAGCAATCCTACACCACTCGTATACATCGGTCCAGTGCCTCTATTCAACTCAGTAATTTATAATATTGCCTTAGACGTATCATGGCATTATTTTGAACTCTGCCGCTTTGTCAAGTAAATAAAAGCTATCAAAACCATACGAAAACACGTCAAAAGCAGTAATGTTTTACCATGTAGTGTCTCAGCCCAGTGAAATTCAATAGATGATTCTTGATATATATTTGACGAAGCTTGTTGTGGAGAACATTGTGTAATTGGCATCAATAAATGTTTATTACACTGTCGGTCCCACTTCGAGCCTGTCTACGAGGAGACGGGCACCTTTCACACTAGGTTACCGCTCGAAAATTCATCCCATCATCATCGAAAACCATCTGCTATTTATTACATGAACTAAATACCAGTTGCCATTTAAATTTAGCAATTTGACAATTATAAACGTATATTCTGACAATACAAATCCATGAAACAATATGTCTTTTGATATATGCCGGAGGGAATTTTGGACTAAATTTGATTGTAAATGTATTCTAGTTGACAGCAAACTTCGCGTACAACTCTTAGAAGTGTAAGTAATTTAAATGTTCTTGTTCAGTTATTGAACGAAGTAAATTATATTTGGAAGGCCTAGACGTTAAGAAAAGTTGAGGAGAAATAGATAACATTTCCAATTGCTATTTTCGTCTAATTAGTGGGACTTAACTGTGGGGTTGGGAGAATATTCGTGTTGAATTAGTTGTTAAATGTCTATTGTTATAATACAATTTTTTTGGTTGCGTTTTTTAATTTTGTTTTGTTTTGTTTATTCTTTCTAATATTCATTTATTTATTATTATTTTATTTATTGTTTATTTATTAACCAAAAAATTACATATTTTTCTTAAAAATAATAGAAAAATAATAATATTAAATTTGGAATTTGTTATTTAATGTAGGTACACTGGTCTTCGTAAAGCCATTCAAATAGAGGCCACTGAAAAACAGCGTTGTGGGTCGTCGTCCGCCACGCCAAGACATCATGCTGAGTGGTACCCTATTTGACAATATTAGATACTTATAAATCGATTTCTATTCTATTCTATTCTTTCTATTCTGTTCATATCTCTTTCGTTTTAATGATAGAGAAAAAGACTTAATGATTCAAAAGGAATCTTTGCTAATCTTGCAGATGTGGCTTGGGCATAAGAAACGAAGTTACGTCTGTGCCGCATTTATCCCCCCTCTAATCATACTGGTAGCATTTTATCGTAAGTGCCGATATTACATTATTAATTTTTCCATTCGGATTGAACAGGAACGAAAAATAGAGATTTCACTTTAAATCTATTTTCGATAACTGACAAAATGTAGGTATGGAATTGACATTAGCACTCGCTATTTCAGTTGTCATAACCGTCAAGTTCTGCTCTACTTAGTTTTGCCCAGCTAAACCCGACTTTATAGCGTTGGATTGGTTATACCACCATTGGGGATTATTGCCTCAGCGTTCGATGACACTCGTAGGTACTATTTGCTCTAAACCGGGCAAAATAACCTGACCAATAGGCGAGAGAGGCATTGAAATTTGTTTACATGAACTTCACTGTTAACGAGTTTGCGCTCGTACACATTTCACACAAACAAGTAAAGAGAACAAATAATACAATACACAAATATGAAATTAACTGGACTTTTTCAAACAAAGCATAATACTAACAATGCTCAATGAAGTCTATTCAAAGGTTAAAATGGACCCTACGCTTAGTAAGTACTAACTAGAAAGTACGAGAAGTACTGAATAGGAAAGTGTTTGTAGGAAACCAAAGCTCTCGTTTTCAGGGAGCCACGATTTGATTTTTTGTACCCTACTCTTAATTGGTTTTTGACAGTTTTTTTTTAAATAAGCAGGATTATTATGCCGACTGGAACTATTTTCCCTTGCCATTTGTGTCACCTTCCGACTAAATTATCATAGACACCATAACATTGCAATATCGCTGAGTTAAATTTTCAGCCCCTTTCAATAACAGGACATAACAGAACCATACTACAGGGGTTATAATGAAATAACTATGCAGTTCAGTTTACACAGAGAAAAGGACAGAGCTATTAAAGTGATATTGCTCCGTCCTTCACGCTCACCGTAACATGAACTGCATAGCTATGTCATAATAACCCCCCAGGTTCTATTACTACTCGGTAAAGTCGTATTGCTTGTGACATGTTATCATATTGCCAACGTAATGATAGTGTCAGTGATCTTATACTTACGAAGTAAAGGTCCTTGGATAGTTCTTTACCTTGACAGGTAATGGCGACCGAATTAAATAGGATCTAACTATAATTAACATGTCAAAAACAAATTAGGTTTTACCTAGCAGGTAGAATAGCCCTGGGGCCCTTATATGGTTGCTTTTATTGCGTGACAAAGTTTGGATAAGACATCCGTCACCTTCTGACACGTAAATAAGTACGAGAGTGACGGATGCTTTATCCACATTTGACGCACGATATAGACGCAGCCATACTGGTTTAAAATTGCCTTGCAACTTTCGATTCGTTCTAAACACTGATAAGAAAACAAAATAATGTAAAGGTTAATATTAGCTTGTTAATAAAAACTAATTCCGGGTAGCGTTATCTGTAAATGACGAAGAGACTTCGGGCAATCCCACAAACAAGGCCAAATGTTTCGCAGAATGTTCGTTTCGCTGCATGGTGCTTCCTACAGGATAGCTATAAAATCAATTTTGATTAATTTTTCAGTAACGATAAATAAACTAGGTGCTGACCTACTGAGATACATCAATATGACTCCACATTCTTGCAATATTTAAATGTTTCCTGGTTGTAAATATATTCGAGGAGTTTTATATGGGACATGGACCACGATTACCGTTTCGTTTAAAGTCGGGAACTCGTTTTAAAAATAATAACATCCACAAAAACACGTCACACATGTTATCTAGGTCTGATTACAGTTATAAGTCTTACCAATCAAAACGGCATGGCGCTGATGAATGCGTCTCCATCATTTCAGCCGAAAGGCGCATCCACTGCTAGACATACCGCCGTAATACAGAAGAAAACTGCTAACTTCATAATAATAGTAGAAGCATTTTAAATTTAAGGTGATTACCAATTGATTACCAATTTAGTCTTGCAGTCAGCAGCTTTCTTTGGTACTACAGGAGTGCTCGAGTGGAAACCTCGTACGAAGAAACGTTGGGAGGCAACCAATAAGATGGACTGACGATCTCGTTAAGATCTGGAAGGACTGGATGAGGAAAGCTCAAGATCGAAAGAGATGGCATTAAAAGAGACATACACTCAGCATTGGGTGGCGACAGGTTGAAGAAGAGAGAGATGGTACTACAGCAGCATAGGCCTGCCCCAAGGTTTGCCACAAGGACCGGTTCTGCGACGATTGCATTCACCGGTTTCCCGCAACCTTACCCACGTGGTCGATCCACCTTGTTGGTCTACACACGCTGCGTCTTTCGGTACATTTACTCGAGAAGACTTTACCCCGTCGGCCATCTTCCCAAGAATGCGTTATCCAGGGACCTAGGGTTTGGAATGGGTTTTTATAAGGATTTATTTAGAAAAACCGTACCTATCGCTTGAAAGCCGTTCGATTTGCTTTTTAAAGCGCTATTTATAAGGGTTACCCTTACATACGTTTCGTAGAAGTCTTGTTCGATTTTGCCTTTAAAGCGCTATATTTTAAGTTATACCATATCCCTTTAACTTATAAAAGCCGTTTGATTGGCTTTTTAAGCGCTATTTATAAGGGTTACTCTTATAAAAATCCGTTCAATTGGCTTTTTAAGCGCTATTTATAAGGGTTACCTTTATATTTGGTTATCAATTTACTGCTGACGATCTGAGGTTTAGCTTTCCCTTATGTGAATGTTTAGGTTAACAAATAACTAAGTCATCTATTTCCTAAGTGGTTATTCTTTTAGCGGGTTATACTTCGAGAGCCAAGTCTTTTAAAGGCTTTTTTCGGGGAATGGGTAGTCGGGTCCCTGGCGTTATCAATGGAAACAAATGCATAAAAATCGCTGTATCGCTGTCGTGTTGTTTGTCCTAAGGACTATCAAATGTAACTGTTTGATTTGACACCAGGTTACAAAAATGAAATCCAAACACAATGTTTAACACCTTTTCAACTTCAAAAGACATTTGAACAGTTTCCCATGTTGTCGATTCTGAATTCAATCAATCACATACAAATAAAAGGTACAAGAAGCGCGGGACGTATGGCTTAATTGAGTGCCTGTCTCATCCATCAAAGTAAATGAATGATCCACACTCAATGACTCTCATTGGACCGTCTGTCTGTGAAGCTCGAATGAGTATAGGTAAATAGATATGAAGAATCCAAACTCGGTATGTACTTAGCTAGTCTTTGCAGTACAGAAGACTGAGATACAGCCTGATTTCTTTGTAACTTGGACTCTAGCTTATAACACACACTATTAAAATTTTAATTTTACACGTTACATTTTACATTTATAATTTACACTATATTACCCGGAAGACCAAGCGTCGCTCGGGTTGAAAACGAAATTTCCCGAAGATGACAACTTGATAAATCGGTTTTTCGACCCCGTAAGGCTGTATATTGCAAATTTCATAGGAATCGTTAGAGCCGTTTTCGATAACGTGATTGCAAATATGTACTTGCTCGCTCGTTCAATAGTATTCGATAATATTCGGTCCTTACCTATAAAATTGGCGTTTTATATGTAGAATTTTATGAAAACGGTGGTTTTCATACATTTAATTTTGCGGATTATTTAGTAACGTCAAATGCAAACCAAACAAAATTCTGTCAGGTTTTTTTTTTTTATTATTATTTTTTATTGTAAAGGGAAACATACAGCAGAAATATTACAACTAAATTAACAAATGTTCTTAATTCATTAGCCAAAATAGTTTCCACCTATAGTTAATACATTAATTTTGCTCAAAGAGTTGGACACTTCTAAGCTATATTATACATATATTTATTACTTAAAAATAGTTAGCTTCATAAAACTCTGCGTAATTGAAACACTTGAACTCACAGCACATGAAAAGAGTTGAGTTCACACTTTAATTTTAAACACTAAGTAAGAAATTGAACCATAATATTTGTATCTAAAACCTTTGTAACATACTGTATTAATGGAATTTCAAAATAATTTTGAAGTTAAAATTGAAATGAATAAATTCCGTACGAAATAAAACACGTAAAAATAACGCCAATTTCATAGGTAAGGACCCAATATTAGAGGTACAATCTGAATAATTCATAATAGTGACTACCCACACACTTTAGTAGTTTGTCATTTTAAAGTCTTGTTTGGACTGCTTCACTAATCTGTCAAAGGCGTTAAAGCGACAAGATACTAATGAGTGCCGCTAATTATAAGACCGACTGTTCTAAGACTGAGCAAAAAATGAACCTGCCCGTTGACCGCTAGAAAAAACGACGCCGATTAATCAGTCTTGACACTTTTTTTAAACTTCTTAGTTGTAGTCGACCGCGAGCCAAAACTTTCCAGTATACATACCGTCCCAAAATTCAACTATAACTTGGTACCAGGCGAGAGGCCACGTTATACCAGTTCTTTAAAAGATTAGAAAAAAATCTACAGGTTGTCCCTAAACTCAACTATAGCCTAGCCGAGTTACAAACAAATCGATAACATATTTTTTTTGGTCTATCCCAAATCCCAATTGTATTTATTATGCGAAAGTCTGCGTATGGGTTAGAAAGTTAGTTGCTACTTCACGCTATGGAGAAAATTTGGAATGGAGTTTTTTTTCCGTGGGCTGGTCGACGCAGACGAAGTCACGGGCAGAAGCTAGTATACTTTCTGAGTACCTATACAAAATTCATAGCTAAGTATGCTAATGAATTACTAATGTTAATTAGCGGGCAAAGGTAGCATTTTAAACTAATTAGCCAGAATAAAGTTAGACCAATGAATAATTAGAAATTTTAATTTAATGCATACAAAATTAATGTTGATGTAGTCATTTTCTATTATCACATAAGGGGTGTTCTAACTTTTGAGAAAACATGCCACCTTGGTCTAAAGCAAATTCTTTTCAGTAGGTACGATGAGTCAAAGTTGTTGAATGAAAACTGAGGAATGCTTTAGTGGCATAGAAAGTATAATATTTATTTTGAATTCGTTGATATTTTGAAATAATGGTATATTTAAACATTGCTTCGTTATTGAGAATTGGATATTAAGTTTTAGAATTACAAATTATAGTTATTTTTAGCCAAGGGCGGCAAAGGTGTAACGCTGTATGTAGAGGTAGCGTTTTTTACCATAATGTTAAATACTTACATTAAAACCTTAACAACTAGTTAACTAATTAACATGTTTGAAAGTTAAAACTATGTTCTGGACCGGTCTAGAAGGAACTTTGTTATGCCGTCATATTCACGTCAAGTTCTGAGAATCCTTGTATATGTATGTATACCTATAACTTTAGTTCTCAAATCTATACTATACTAATACCTATACTAAATCTCTGGATCTACTGAAACGATTTTGAAAATTCTTTTACCAATAGACAGGCACGTTGTTTTTCAGTTTCATAGGCCCAATATTTACCCAAAAAAAATGTTTATTGCCTTTTTATGTTTTGCAGCGGCACATAAACTTTGTTCAGTTTTCGCCCGCTAAAACCGTTATCTACTGTTACAATAATTATTATACAAATTTGGATAAAAAAAGGTGACTCGATGTAAAGATTATCCTTAAGATGCAACCACTGAATACATAAAAACTTATCACACGTCTCTGTTTGAGTTGTGAGTTAAAGAGCAAGTAAATAACATTGAAATTAGAGGTATGATTATACTTTATCAGTGCTTTGTCACTTTAACCTCACGTTTAAAACTGTTGCATTTATCTATCAAAGGTTCTAAAGCGACAAGGTACAAAGTATGCATCTACTGATAAAAAAGATAAAAAGATAAAAAAGATAAAAGATGTTTATTCAGTAAGTAGGCCGCACGGGCACTTTTACACGTCAATAATCTACCAGCGCTTCGCAAGAGACCACTGCTGAGAAGAAACGCCGCAAGAAACTCAACAGTAAGTCGTTTTTTAAACATTTCTTATGATATGATATTATACAACGAAAAATAAAACTTAACCTAGTATTATATAAAACAATGAATGTAACAAAAATATGTCTATATATATCATGCGTAGTTGAGCAGGAAAATGTGTCAAAACTCAAAATTTCTACAAGAACTCATAAATAGTAAATATAAGAAATAAATAAAAATTAAAAATTATACTTACCTATGACGGTGCAAAACAACACATAATTAGTTTCGATACATTCCCCTACAGAAACCGTGTCCCCTAGACAATACACAATGTTTATATATTGGTATGATTAGGTTATTATTAAGATATTTAGGTGTTTAATTTAGGCCAAGCATTTTTATCTGTTAGATAGTCTTCGACCCTATAGTAAGCTTTAGACATCAACGACTTTTTCAAGTAATTTTTAAGTACTGGAAATGGTAACTTTAAAACTTCGTCAGGTAATTTATTATAGAAATGAATGCATTGACCTACAAATGATTTATATACCTTACGGACACGAAATTTTTTAATAGCAATTTTATTCTTATTTCTTGTATTCAAATTATGTATGTCACAATTCTTAATAAAAGAGTCTTGATTTTTAATGACATAAATAATATTCTCATAAATAAATTGTGATGCTACTGTCAAAATATTAATTTCTTTAAATAATAATCTTAAGGAATCACGGGAGTTTAGGTTATATATAGAACGAATGGCTCTTTTTTGTAACACGAAAATAGTTTGTATGTCAGCAGCTTTTCCCCAAACAAGAATACCGTACGACATAACACTATGAAAATAACTATAATAAACTAAGCGAGCTGTCTCAACATTGGTAAGTTATCTAATTTTCCTAACAGCATAAGCTGCCGAACTTAATTTACCTGCTAGTACTGCTAAATGGGGACTCCATTGCAAGTTTTTGTCTATAGTTATTCCTAAGAAAAGTGCCTTATCCACCATTTCCAAACACTCATAAGGTTAAGGTAAGGATAAGGTTGTTTATCCATCCATATTTTGTGAACATTGTATTTTGTTGTTACGTGTTGTACGTAAATACATACAAAGAGGTCGTATTCATATAAAGCAAGCAAAACAATGCAGTTGCACTGGCGTTAAGATTACCATGTCTAACTAAGCGCTAGCATCTTCATTGTTCCTCGCTTCACTCGCTGCATCACAATGTTCCACATGCATTGTGATTGCAACGAGCACACATTGTCAGAAGCTTGAATAGCTCCATAATCGACTTCAGATTTCTCTTAAACTACTAAACTCAGTTCTCAAATCGTTGACAAAATATTAATCTGTGCAAACTAAAGTTGCCACGTGAACTCGCAGGCTGTGAGGCAGACTTAGGCACCCACTGATATAACATATCAGCTTCGTCGATGAATCCCGTGATTAAATAAAAAATACACGCCCTTAAATGTTTAATGATTCATCAACGATTTTTAAAGTGAGTTGTTTGTTATAGATAATCACCTAACTGTTAATATGGTAGTTAAACTGTGTCGCAGTAAACGTTATCTTAATTATCATTTGAGAGGACAATTTCAAACAATTTCAGATTTACTGACAGATAATTCGTAATGGTCAATTCAAATGACGTTTGGACGTCATTTAGTAAACATTCAATTGCTTTTAGAAATTAAATGGCTAAGCTAAAATGATGCCAGAAAACTGTCAAATGAAGTTATTATTCTCTTATGTCCGATTTCAATATTCAAGAAACGAATAGTTTTCCTTACGTCTCGTTAAAATTTGACATTTGCTTCGTACAAAATGTGTCAAATTTTAACAAGACGTATAAGGCAAACGATTCGTTGCTTGAATATTGAAACCGGGCATTAGTTAGCTGGAAAATGTCCCTTAAAGGGATAAGTTCGTATCTGAAAATTTGTTTTCTAATATGTTTTGGTTTTGTACAAAAATCTATTTCAATTTCCTTTAGCCCGTCTTGCTTCTACTTAGTACCCAAATTGTAGACATTATTGTACACTCTGTGAGTACTTAGAAGTTGCTTTGGATGTCTAATTCTCTCTCACTCGCTCTTAATAAGAACGTATTAGAGTGAGTGAGAGACAAGTACAAACCCGAAGCGCCTTATAAGAGCTATCACACTGTAGTATCACACAATAGCTCTTCAACATAATATCATAAGGCACTTGTCCCACCGCCGACGATGAGCGAGAAGCGAGTAGAATCAGCGATCAACTATTAATATATGCGTCTCTTTTATTAACACGGGATCTATATCTTTTGTTCGTTTCTTGAGCGAGAAAATAGTTGAGAGCTTATCGTTTCCTCGCCGGCGGTGGGACAAGTCCTTACGTTAAAAAAACCAGTTTAATGGGACCCTGTTCTGTATATGTCCGGGTAATGATGTATACATAGAATAAATAAATAAACTATATACACTAACTCCTTTGCAAACTAACTTCACAATGAACCGGAAGCGATCTTTCTCGTTCCTATTGTACAAGTATGTTGTAACTTTACTGCTTTCTCAAAGTCAAGGCCAAGCGATTTACTTCTGGACAGACGAATTATAGCCATTGTTACATATACATATATTCCAAATAACAGATAATTCATCGGAGCTAATTATAGTCGTGTTATCGATGTGGAAAAACGTGAATGGAACAACTGTTACTTTCTGACCAGTATGTAAGTGCGACAGTGACGGATGCTTCATTCGCGATAAAGGCGACCATAAAACGGAGCTTGATAACGATAACTAAAAAGTAAATAAAAATGCATGACATAATGACCGTGACCCCTACTTTCAGAACTGATATCTCTAAAACGGCTAGTCTAATTTTAGAGATATACAGAGCTAAAGTGAGTGGAAGGGTCGGTGTGGCTAGGTGTCTGGACTGTATTTCGTTTAGTTGCAAGGGCTGGAGGTCCGTAGAATCAAATTAAAATACCGGAGTCTTCATATGCGTGTATTTCACCGGGGTCGCCGATGTCAGAGAGAGAGATAGATACAAGCTTTCTTATTCATCTAAAATATTGTGTTGGTGTTGCCAACAGTCGGAAGGGGCCGCCCTAGGCGTACTTTTTCGAATCAAATCGGAGAAATACTGGAAAAGGGCCGAATTTTAAGTACCCGAAACCGACGTGCGTGCATGACTCGATGTATGAATGTTGAAGAAGCGAAGGAGATTTGTCAAGATCGTAGCAGGTGGAAAGAAGTGGTCTCTGCCTACCCCTCTGGGAAACAGGCGTGATTTAATGTATGTATGAATGTAATTTTTATCAAACTAATTTTAGTTAAATCTTTCTAACCAAAAACACTAAATCAGAATGTTTTAATCCGGTGGGGGGCTACAATGCTACAGACAGACATAAGTACACGTTAAACTTATAACTTATAACACCAAAAATCCCAAACTTTAATTTTTAATTTGTTAGCAAGTATTTAATGCCATAGTTCAATTTCTACATTAACTGGTGCATTTGGTTTCCTATAGTTGGGTAAGCATCGATTTAAATGATAGATATAAGCATAAGTCGAATGTATTATCTGTTGGAAATCCTCAATAAATAAATAAATAAATGAATAAATAAATAATCTTTTGAGTCGCGGGTTAAAAACTGGTTTAAGAGCGAGTTGCAAAAGTTTAACTAAACATGAAACGTACACAGAAAGAACATCAGTCACTTAAAAATAATATCTCAAAATGTAGAGTTTGCAATAAACTATTACTTACCACTCAGTTACAGATATAAATCACAACTTTAATTTTTTCACACTCAAAAAACCTCTTTACCTTTCCTACCATTCAAATCTCAAAAAGTTACGTTGACTAGACACGTTTCATCCGTTTACCCTTTACATACAGTGTCATAGCTGTTAAACAGAGGGCTTATTGTCTAACGCACTCACAATCACGATCGTTTTCATTTTGAAAATAGAAGACTTGTTTGCATACAAAATGAAAACAATTGCTCCACTTTGAAACTGGTTGCGATTGCAAGTGCGTTAGACAATAAGCCCTCAGGACTTCGGGCTTGTATTTCTCTCTCACTCGCTCTCATGTGCGAGTCTTGCCGATTTTCCCCGAACCCTAGACTTTAGAAGTGCTCTTACACTTTCCTAACAAACGGACATGATAAATTAAACAAACACTTTTAAAAAGCCTCCGCAATTGGGATTGTTCATGTTTTTACAATTACTCTAGTTCGAAAACCATTTCGAGAAATAGGGTTTTAAAACCGTTCTGCATTATTAAATTTTTGAAATATTTATCTATTTCTGATATTTCGACAAAAGTACATTTAACCTTTGTTTGACTTTCGTTTTCGGCTTGAAGCCCTCCTAGGTGTATCTTACGGGTTAGGCAAAAACCGCTTGAAATAGTATGTTTTAATACACTATTACAATCACTTTTTATCATTAGATATCGTTTAATTGTTGTAATTTATTAGAAAATGCCATCCCAAATTTAAAATAATCATGTCATCCATAAAATGTCTGCTAAATAAATATATTTTTTTAAACAAAACTATTGAGTTAAATACAAAATTAATAAAATTAGTCTCTTAAAATTAGCTATTCTTTGGAATTAGAATGTAAAAACCGTGAGTTATTTTTGTTGGTCTATCCCAATTAACAGACATAGCGACTCATTAAGATGAAGCAAATAATTTATCACAGTCCGCAAAGTTAAGGAATAGGTAATTAACAACATGGATACAAATCCAATTTCGCACAAGTCAGGTACGCCCTTGTGAATTTTCGCGAAATTTACGTAGTTTATATTGAATTAAATACTTGTTTTCTCTAGAGATGACCAACAGAAAACGTCGCGGTGCTAAAGAAATTATTTGAAACTCTATTCCCAGGGTGAAGAAAAGCGTCAAATGAATGTTTTATATTTCGCGGCCAAAAAAATATGCTAAGCTATGAGCTTGTTATGTACGTTTATTCATTTTTGACCGTTTTTATAGGCAGAAAAATATTTTACAAGGTCTGCCTTGGAATCATTCTTGTTTCTGACACGTTTTCCCGCTTAACTACGTTTTAGATTTTATTTTATATAATGACATATTAAGTAATATCATAATTATACTTCCTTAATATTTATCACAAAGTTGTAAAATGTTTTATTATTTGTTTGTTTGTTTATAATGTTATGGGTAATCTCTGAAACTACAAAAAAAACTTAAAAATCGCTTAGTTAACATACAATTAATAGTTCTTATATACTTTATATTAACCAAATAAATAAATAAATAGGTATTTCATCTAATCTAGATGATTTAGGTACCACTATGAATTAAGACACTTTCGCTCCCGATTCGGAATAGGATCCCCCGGCCGCACGCAAGGCAAGTGTACCTACTCACCCCCACGGGCCTGTTTTATAAAGATACAAATTACAATTTACAGGTTACAAGTTTCCATTTGACACAACCTCGACCAATGACGACCAGCCATTTGAGCAGTGTTGCCAGATTAGACCTGTAAAATTGTAACTTGTAGCTTTATAAAACGTGCCCCAGTTGGTCGGAGGTTGGTGGCCCGCTCGTGACGATAACCAAAGCTATATTGTACCAACAGCAAGTTATTTTGCCATCCAACTAACATCTTACTTGATGTATTTAATATCTTGTTAGGCGTGTATAGAATAAATAATATTTGTATTGTAAGGGCAGATATTTGTGTGAGTAGCGCGAATATTTGTTTCTGAGTCATGGATGTTTTCTACGTATTTAAGTATAATATTTCTCTATATAAGTATTTATCTCATTGTCTAGACCTTAGTTTGGGACTAGGTCAATTGGTGTGACATTGTCCCCTGATATTTATTTATTTATTTATCTTAGAGTCTCGAATGTCACTGGGTACGTTTTAATGGGAAATTGACGAAGTAAAAATATATACATGATACATGTCGGGTTTAATAGAAACGGCAAAACATGTAAACAAAACCAAACGGACCTATTTACCATTATTACACTATAATCACGTACTTTTGGACATCGAGTGAGGTATATTTAATTATGTATTCGCTGGATTGTTACTTTTACATACTTTTTAACTCACTCATAACTATTAACTATACGTTTTTTAAATCAAAACTCATTTGCAGAAATATTGAGGTTATGTGTCAAACAGTACTTTTGTTTGTTTTTTGTTTTGTTTACATCTTTTGCCATTTCTATTGCCCCTAAATTTTCATACCTACACACACATGACACATGTTTAGGGTTGCCATCCGTCCAGCTTTCCCCGGATTTGTCCTAGTTTAGAGGGCGTCCAGAGAACGTCCGGGTGGGGTTTCATTTGTACCTAGTCCGGGTTTAAAAATTTAAAGTCTTGGGCCGGTTGCTGCGACTCGCGCGCCGCGGTGTGAACAACCGACGCGATGAACCGACACTCCGGGTCCGGGTTCTGGGCTCCAAAATCCGGGGATTCCACGCGTCTTGTCCTGGTTGCCAAATTTTAGAGATGGCAACCCTACACATGTTACATGAAAACTAACATCATATTGACGACATTATCCAAACAGCAGTTCAGTTTTTAACTTTTTGTTACACTTGTTACACTGGGTATTAAAGAAAGATAAAACAAACTCACTCACTAAAGTAAGAACAAAACCTTCTAAATAACAAAGTTTAAACCAAATAGCATTTAGTTTTAAACAGCGTGGGTTGCATAGCACGTGTACTGCACTTCTCGTTGATTAATGAGGTATTCTTTCCATGGAGTTTTAACTTCACCAAGTAATTAACTACCCTGGTTACCTTGTTGCTGTATTTTTACTGCTTTTGCTTGAAAGCTGACTTATATTTATGGCACTCGGAGTAACTTCTAGGGTAGGATATTTTTCCTACTATCAATTAATCGTAAAGTTAATGACTGTATAGTTGTGTAGAAAAATTGTATAGTGTGTAACGAGGTTGTTAGAACCTCCTTTTTTACGTTCCTGGCCACTCTAACATTTCGATCTAAATCTTTCCAAATTCAAAATTGTTTTATGATCTATTCGGATATCGATCCTTAAGCTCATTTTCTAGAAAATTTCAATAGAACCAGACACGGGATCTCGTGTCTGAGTAGCTTCATTAAAATAATGTATTATTTTATTATTATTCAGTTATCTTCCTGTAACTTTATTTTCGGAAATAAATATTGAAACGCATAAATTATTAAAAAGTGACTGATTTATTATCAACTTCAATACTACTCCTCTGTGTGGGTCTCAGCGATACTACCCTATACCGTCAGAAGTGATCGGAACTGCGCACCCGTGTCTGTAATTAGTACTAAAGTTGACTAACAGGATCCTTTTTTAACCAGTATTGACACGCCATTTTGCATTCTTAATACGATCGTTCGAATTTTAAACTAAATCAACGTAAGCAAGAGACTTTAACAATAGGTAAACCCGGGCCGGTTCGGAAACAAAGGTGAAAACTGCGCAAACAAATCGGAATGTTAGGAAAAAACAGGAAGGCCCGTTAGTTATCCTGACCATTGGTCTGCGAAACTCGCTATGGATTTCACATCAGAATCATAAGGTTCACAGGGTCACTGGTTACTTCAAGTGGAAAACTGGGTATAAATAGAATAAAAAAAACCCTATATGTACGTATAATCGTAACCCCTGCTTTCACACTTGATATATTAAACGGCCGAATTCCGTAAAAACCTAGCTAAGAACAATCCTAATTAATCTAGGTTTCTTTTTTAAATAACGGCGTTCGAATCGTTCCGTCTTTTTAGAAGCTACAATGTCACAGATAGACATACAGATACACAGACAGACAGACACACACGCTAAACTTATAAAATCCCCTTTTTATGTGAGGGGTATTATTTACCAATTTTTCGGATTGTTGTCAGCTTGGTCAGTTGAGGAGTAGGGCTTTGAAAAATACAGTGGATTCATTTGCTATTTGATTTGGTTATCCATACTAAGTATAATAAACGAGAAAGTTTATGAGAATGTTTGTATCATAAGATGTTTGTCATTCAACCACGCATGAACGACTGAACGATATTGTAATGGTAAAATAAAATTTGGATATACTTAAGTATGAAACTATTTGTCACAAATATTTAATACTGTAGCGTGAATTCTATTCCCGCAAATCTCGGGAAAAAACTAGTTTATTATATGTCTGAAATACGAATACCAAACTATATTAAAGAGAAAAAAAAAGCAAGCGATTACTAATTTCGTGGATCTTAAGTAGGGTCTTGATGGCATAATTGGTAATGCGCCTGCATCGGCCCGGAGAGCCAGAGGAGATGTAGGTTCGAATCCTGCCTAAGACCGACGAATTTTTCTCGCTTTAATATAGTTTAGAATTTCGTAAACAGACGTTTCTGTTAAATTTAAAAATCATACGAATACCACTTCGAAAACTTAATAATAATTCTCAATCAATTTATATGCTTCGTTTGTACAAAATTGATTGACATTCCATTATACAAAGTTAAACAGTTGTTTTAGGAAATAATTGCTTTGTGAAACCAATCTCAGCTGAAATTCAAAGTATTATAAATTGTATCTGCAGTATCATGTAGTCACGAACCGGGATTGTTGAGCCACTTGCCATTGTTCGTAATTTAGCCGTGTATTCAATAACCGATGTCACCGACTGGCTGACAGCTATTCGACTTGCATTACACGGCCATATTAGAAAATTGGGTAAGTGGCTCTACAATCCCGGTTTGCGACTGTACCTACTACTTTCCATAAATTTTGAATCCCACTTATAAAATTAATGTGAAAAAGGGGCCAAGTCCTGTACGAGTAAAGTACAGGATGATCAATTTTGCCGATAAAAGAATTTAGATCTAAATAGGTGCCAAGTTCTAAAGAGGTTTTTTTAAAGCGAAACTGCAATAATTTATAGTGGGAGCAATTAGCGACAAATTTAATGATTATTCGGGATTTCGATTTAAATTTATGACACTACTTACGTTTCCTATGCCTATTAAAGCGATTTGAGTCATAAAGCTGGACTTTTCCTTCGAGTCATGGCGTCTTTTTATGTTATAAAAAAACCTATCGCGTGGGGTATAATATGAGATGGCTTTATAAGCTCATTCCAACATGCATTTTTATATTTCTGCCAAACGTCGGCTTAAAAATAAAAAAAGTTTCAAATCACAACATGTTTTCAATCTTACTTCTTACTAATATTATAATAAAATAAATATATAAATTTATACCACACCACGGCTGAACGAATTTGGATGAAATTTGGTACAGAAATAGATTATAGACTGGAATAGCACAGTTCCCGTGAGATGACAAAATTACGAATTCTAAACGGACTTAGTCGCTGGCAGAAGCTAGAAACTTCGATAAAGGATAATTTTGGCTCTACGACTCAAATTACTCTAATAGGCCTAGAGAACAAATGGTCCTACACAAAAGATATCTAAATAGAAATAGTGTTATGTAGTTTTATTTTTTATTTAACATCCGGGTTCGATTCCAGAGCTGAGTAAAAGTTATTTTTAAATGTACATATGCAGTTTTCCTGACATGGTTCCTAAGAACAGATCTTCTTATGTCTTATAGTTTCAGACTTTCCCATACTGACCGATTTAAATGTTACACCCTGTATAAAGTGCCACAGTACTAATACCGAATACCAACAACGCTATGTTCCAACTATTTACGTACCTACAATAAATATTCGTTGCCTATTGTAAAGGATTTTATTAAATTCCTTTCGACAGTAAACTTGTAGCTTGGCATGCTTAAAAAATTTAATAGATACTTGCCTTAAAAGTTTGCAAATTTACTTACACTTCTGTCAAAAAATAATCACAGTGAAGACGATTTTTCGGTGGACGTCACGAAACGAAAGTTTCGTCAAACTCTGAGATGCGGGAGTTTGAAATGAGCTCTTGAGATGTTCTGGTATCTAGGGGCAGTAACAGGAATTCCAATTGAAATTCCTGGCCTGTGGAATATTTGTTTATTAAAGTGGAACATTACTGTTTCATCCAAATAGTGCTTGTTTATTTTTCATTTATTATTAAAATGATTATTGAACTGGATTCCGCTGGTAAACATCTTAGCCTGATGGTGGAAAATGTGGTTGCGGAATTGTCATCAAGTTTAGAGTTCTAGGTAATTCTGTAGCTATGCCTACCCTAATCTGGGAACGAAGGCGTGAGTTCCGGACGTCGACAGAATGCAGGAAAAACTCTTTTTACCTGACTGACAAGAGATGGGTAAGTTCCTGAATCTAAGTGGTATTCTTTTTATGTAAGTATTTATTCTTGAATACAAATGTTTATCTCTGTCTTACCATTAGAACGGTAGGATAACCCTGGAGCTTAGTTTGAGACTAGGGTAATTTGTTTAATACTGTCCAATACCAAACAAATTACACAAAAATCGGATGTTTTTCTTTAACTCCTGAACTTATTGGACCGATTAATATTTAAATATGCATTATGATTCGTCGAGAACGTGTGAGTGAAATTTATGAGCTATTTTAAATGGTGTATCATACTAGGCGCAATTATAGTTTTGGTTTTTAACTTTTGTATAAATTAGACAATAATTTAAAAGTATAGATTTTATCAATGAAAAGGTCACAATAGTCGGTATTAAAATATTTTCAATTTTTTGTTTTGCTCATAAACGGGTTTATTTAATATCAAGAAATTGTTTTGGTTACTAAGCAAATAATTAACCATCATCAAAAGAAAAGTTTATTTCGATTCAAGCAAGCACTGCAATGCACTGCAATGTGTCAAGCAGAGACACATTTTACTTTGATATTAAAAAAAAGAGATTTACTAACACCTGACAAAAATTCAATAAAATGATTGAAAGTGTTGGGAACTGCGACTGCTTTTAATATTAAAAAGTCCGCGGGCTCGAGGTGGCATTTTTTCTGTTTCAAGTTTGCTTTTTTAAGAATATAGCTATCATAAATGATTTGTTTGATATTAGCTTTTGCCCGCGACTCCATCTGCGTAGAAATCGTTTATTGCTGTTTGTATAAAAAACTAACAAATTTTCAGGAATAGAAATGGACACTATGTCCGACTCCGTTCAACCGTGAACACGGAACAACAGAAAAACTCGTTCTCATAACTAATACAATATTAAACCTACTTGCATAAAATATTAGTAAATAATATAATATTTTATTTACTTACTTATAAAATATTAGAATATAAGAATTAGGATTCCTGACGTAATATTATGTCAGTCATATTCTATTACTTTCTACACATTCTATTTATCTTTTAAATCAAATTATTTAGGTAGGTACTTCATCTGAAAAAATAAGATTACTAAATACTTTTTATCCTAATAAAATAGTATCATATTTCTGAAAACATTTGTATGAACTTAATAAATGAATTATCATACGAAGGTTAGGCATTAAATTAGTCTTACAAATCGAGGTACTTCGTGCGAAATTAATTTTGCTCGCATTCTTGGACTCGTCAACCGGTTCATAAAATAAAAGTAACAGGTAAGTACTCGACAAAAAACGTTCTTCTGCGGCTGATTTGCGTGAGGCCGATAATACGTTATAAACAAATTAACGGAGGCACCTACCCGTAGTGTGGCTGCTCGGCCAAAATATAATAACCAAGTACCCGGCAAGTAATAGAAGTTTCGTAATTTTGTCTATGATAGACACGGTTCGACAACTTGATTAAAAACTTGACACTGCCACGGCTATGATAGCGTTTTGTTGACAATTTACGGCTACGCTATAATTACTTAAGTACCGATCATAATGACTACTTAGACATTATAACATTTATAACCCAAGGAGCACAAGTAATAAATTATAATATTTAACACCGAGAAAATTGCTGCGCAAACGTATACATGAATAAAATTATAGCAAAATTACTTACGAGTTAAACTAGTTCAAAGCCGCCTTGGCTCCGAAATTTATCGGGAAATTTAAATACTTATCGGGAACGCACTCATAGCTGCGCTAGTTCTTTTAAACTGTCAAAAGTTTTAAAAACAGAACACATTCACAGAAAAAATATATAAATTGGCGCCAAAACAAAACGCCGAAAGTTTTCAAGTCACTTCGTGAGACATTTTCAACTTTTTAAATGTTTCGAATTTCGAACGCGGGAGCGAGGCGTAGGCGGGCCGGCGCGGTCGCTCCGAACGGCGCGTGAACGACAAGTGAACGTTGACTGGATGAATCCCGTTGGCCGCCTCCTGTGCTCCCATCATCTCCGCTGATCAATTAAGGAAGATTACTCTCAGATTGAACGACTTAAAGATCAAGTGGTTTAAACGGTATTATCCGCCCGGTTTTTGGCTCGTTTAATTGCGTGATCTAAAATTAATGATGAAAGGGTCCAGACAACGGCTGATAGTGACCGGACCCGAATAACAGTTCGGTTCGTTCATAATTTATGAATGTTGCCGTTCTACCGGAACGTCCGGCAGCGTTCATAAATTTACAAGCGCTATGATAGAGAACCTCTTTGAATTATGTATTTGGTGTTTTCAAAAAAAAACACAACTACATGAAGTCTGAAATATTGCTAGCTTTATCATCACCATAAAAATATATTGTTATATCACTGGAGACCGACTTGGTATTTGCAAGAATGCTTCACTTGTTTCCTTTTCGATAACTACCTACCATAGACACTTCACAGACCGCTATACAGATTGACTTATATATTACGTTAGGTATACATTATAATAAACATACTCGTACTTACGAATGTTATTAATATAAATAATGGCAAGGTATTTTTTTTCTAAATATCTGTGTGTTTGTGGTACACAGAATTAATAATTAAAAGAATGCATATTTAAGAATTGAGAATAATTAAATAAACTGCGGCTTTGACGCGCTTTTTATGACTATACTATATTAAAAAGTAGTCACACGATATATATATATATATATAAGACATATCAACGTTTTTCTTTCCATTAATCTTGTTAAAAAAACAGGACGACAAACGACAGACCGTTCAGAGGCAGAGAACCTGAAAATCGTCCCAACAAATGGCAGCGATAAACCTCTGCATTTGCAAACCTGGGATCACAATACCTTCATGCTATATCTTCGCCTCAGATAAAACACAATGGGACAGTTTTGAACTTTATGAATCTGACAGCTCTTTTTTTAGTCGGTTCTTAGGAATGATTAAATAAAAATAGATATGAAATAGGTATTATAAACAACATTATGACTTGAAATTTTTTAATTGTAGCGTCGTTAATGCAATCAAAAGTTCAAGCAACCAAGCAACTGGCTTACAGCATAAAATCTGCCAACAAAATATCAGCAGCGGTAGTAAAATTTGAACGCTTAATTTAAATATATTTAATACGAAATTGATTAACCAAGACACGAAAAACTCTGGCGTAGACTGATGAATTGCGAGAACGAAGCTAATAAAATACCCTTATCAAATTATGAAGTAATTAATCAATTGTTTATTTTGCAATTTGACCTATTTTTGCCCTCGTTTCTAAAGTCAAACATATTATTCTAGATGTTTTTAAATATTTGGTTTTATAACTAAAACTAATCTGACTCTCACTGCTTTGTACAAAGTAAGATTCGACACCGGAAATTAGGAGTCAGCTACAGAAACAAACTTCTATCATTATTCCTTTTGCACAGTCACTCACCAAAAACAACCAAATCGAACTGTCAGAAAAGGTTGTCGAGACATGCATGAAAATTATTTCAATAAATTCGTTTCTTTTACTGACTCCCGTTTAATAATATAATAATATATATATAAAAGGCAAACCTGACTGACTTATACAGGGTGTAATCATTAAGTGTGTCCAGGCGATTATTTCGTAACTGAGATTAGTAGAAAGGACGTCGCTTGTAACATCTGCTTTAAATACAAAATTTTGTACTTACTAAGAAATAAATATTATTTAATTAAAAGATAGTTTTATTCCTTTTTTAGGTTAATAAACCGTTTCCTTTAATAGCAGTACTAAGCTAAAATAACCTTTTAAAATAAGGAAGCTAAAACCTTTCTACTAATCTCACACTAAATGTATGGGAGTGTTTAATGTCAAAATTTTGGATACTTCTCGTTTGATTTTCAAAAAGTTATTGATGTCATTTTACTGATTAGGTAACGTGCTTTCGATATCAGTTTTTTTTTTCTGTAATAGTAACGGAATAATCGCCTGGACACACTTAACGATTACACCCTGTATATCAACGCACAGCCGAAACTACTGTAGGTACCTAGAAACTTGAAATTTGGTACAGGGGTTCCTTTCATGATGTAAGCGAGCACTAAGAAAGGATTTTCCGAAAATCCACCCCCAACGGGAAGTAATGGGGGGAGTAGGGGGAAACAAATTCTACGCGTACGAAGTCGCGGGCGTCCTCTAGTGTTGTTATATAATAAGAACACAATTCACAAAGGCTTGACGATTTCTCGCTCCAAAAAGCACAACTTTATGCATTAATTGCTTCGTATATTATTCTACCCCAAACAAAACACAAAGTTCCAAACAGATTTAATATACTTAATTTGATACGTGCATGCCGCAAAAATGCATGATATGGTTGCTTATTTATAGATGCGTTATCAAACGTTATAGGATGCAATTACATAATCTTATTATGCTTGATAAATATTGAGAGTAGATAAATTAAATGTTGCCTAAACACAGACTGTGCCAAGATTATTAACATATTAAATAATATGAGAAGTAGATATTTTTAATTTCAACGGTCGTCGACAAGCCATTAGGGCCTCTATTCAACACAGTAAAACAGTATTGCTTTTAACGTGTTATCGTATCGTTAACGTAAAAATAGCTCTTATTTACTTGACAGTAATGGTGGCCGAGTTAAAAACAATACCATAACACGTCAAGAGCAATATTGTTTTAACATCTAGAATAAAGCCCCAGAGCCTCTATTTCTAATGGCTATAACCATATAACCTGTCACTTCTGACTGTTGGTGTTATGAAAAACGTGAGATACAGTCTGGTGACCGACAGATAGACGGTCAGACGGACAGACGGACGGACAGTGGTCTTAGTAATAGGGTCCCGTTTTTACCCTTTGGGTACAGAATCCTAAAAATAATCAAGGTTAGAAGAAGTCATAGGTACATATATGATGTACCAAATGGGTCTGTCGCGAATAAAGGGGACAATGAGAATGACAAGTGGCCATTTTAATCAAAAGTGGCCATGACACTTGCGCATACGCCCTTTTTGAATGGCATAAGCTTTGCAAATATCTTTTTATTAAAGTAATTGTATATAGCGTACGTTTAGTACCAAACAGGCTTAAACGAAATCAAAAGACCTTTTTATTTTAGACTATCGACCCGCCCTCGCTTCGCTTCGGTTAATGTTTGTTTTCTGTAACACTCATAGATAAATCAATATTGATTATTCACATTCCGTGAAACTTTATCTAACTGATAGTGAGAACCGTATGAAAATCGGTTCAGTAGTTTTTGAGATCATCGCAAACATACATGAAGACAGACAGACGGGGACTTTGTTTAATAATAATTATAGTGATTATTAAAACCAAACGTATTTTTTTTAATTTTTCACTGATTGCAGCTTGGCAGCTTCTAACAGCTGATACTCCGACATCTGTTCATAATTTTACATAGGCAAAACTGAGTCATCATAAATCATAATAATTATGACGTATTATTCGACGTATTCATAAGTTTGATAATGTGCAAAGAGGTTTTCCTGTACAGTCAACAGCAATAGCGGCCTTTACACGTTAAGTTCGGACCGCGGGAAATGCCATGCGCCGTTCCAATCTTCGTTCCGAACCGTACATTTTTTAATATTTTACTATTACTGTTGCATTTACACGTACGGTTCGGAACGAAGATTGGACCGGTCCGAACTTAACGTTTGCAAGCCGCTAATAATTTATGAAATACGCGTTCGTACTTGTGAACGGATGCTGTTTGTGGGCTCCAGGCTGTTCACGCTTGCAAGGACTTTTTTTCCAGTCAGTATCTTTAGTTATTATTTTTGATGTAGAGACCTTGTTGTTTTGTTCTCCTAGTTATATTACTAACTATTATAATTAATATTATAAATGCGAAGGTTTGTGTGTTTGTTTGTTCTTCCTTCACGCTGCAAACGGCTAGACGGATTTGGATGAAATTTGAAATGGAGATAGCTTAAGTGTACCCTGGATTAACGCATAGGCTACTTTTCATCCCGGAAAATTTAGCGATAATCGAAATCTACTCGTACGCATAGGAACTAGTTTCTAATTAGATACATTATTATTATTGTTGATGCTTCAGTAAAGCTTTATTTGAGTGTGAAGAATTTTTGAATATTTTTAGTGTGATAATTAATTATTTTTCATTGCTTTATTACCTTGTGATGATACTTACTTCAAAACAATAATAAAAAATGAAAAAAAAAAACCTATTCCTTAGAGTTTCTTGCGGCGTGTCTTCTCTGGAATGACTTCTCTTGTCCGAAGGGCTGGTAAATTCACTCCTTAATACCGACATGTAAAAGAACCCTATGTGGCTTTACTATTTTATTTCGTTTTCTATAAAGTAACTGACATTGTGCCTCTAATAATAGAGAGGAGTCATATATTTTTGTGCCCAATATTGCTTATTATATTACTGTAGATGACTGTATATTATCATCGGGTTAAGGTCATCACTCCACAGATAATGGAATTGTCGGTATACACGACATTTAAGACAATGAATTGAATTTTGAATGATTTCGTGATAAAATGTTGGAAGTTTTTTAAGAATCGTTTTTAGCAGTACTATATATATACGTTATATTATAATTGCAATACTTTAAGTGAAAGAATTATACTTGACATTTTATAATATAGATTTCCCTAATTAAAAAACAAAAAAAAACGATATTAATTATTATGAGTAAAGTTCACATTTGTGTGGTGTTACTGCTTAGGCACCCCGTAAATCAATTTCGATCGCCATCCTTGATCAAAATCAATGATATCGATCCAAATTGGTTATGTATATGAAGTTGATTGTTTTATTAATTATCTGAAGGTATTTTAAAACGTGTAGTTTCTATATTTTACGGAGTGAATCCGTAGCATAAACTCCTAAAACAAACTCTCGTTTCTATAGATTAGATATATCTAAGTATACTTCACCTTTACTACTTTATGACGATACGAAACTCAAAGTCAATTTCAAAGTGCTAGGAAATTTAGTACTGAATTATCGTATTACAATTATAATTAATTAGTACTACTACTAGGTACTTTTTAAATTTCTGTAATTTTAGTATTCAATTATTTATATTATGAAGGTAGCTATACACGCACGAGTAGATTATATAATTACTTATTATATTTTAATACGTCTTAGTTAATTTGGTATCCAAGTAACATACTTAAATACCAAATTGAGTCTGTAGCAGGAGAAATATAATCGAGAATGCTTGCATTTTACTGAGCAGAGTGCACAAGTTTGCCGACCAAGTTCGCCTGGAAGCTTTCAAAGTTTTAAAATAAACTTATTGTGTTTTGCATCAAAACAGAGTTTATTAATGACATAATACAAACAGAGTTAGCCTGTTCTTTAAACTTTGTTATTACTGTATAGTTATTATTTTTTAACGTAATGAAAAGCGATTTTCATTTCGTTATCTAGTTATTAAACATCGACTTAGAGCTGTACAGTCAAGTGCAAAAATATGTATCGAAAGAATCCTCTCGTCGACGCGCTGGCCTAGCTGGTAGTGAGCCTGCCTACAAAGCTAGCCGTACTGGGTAGTGATTCTTTCAAAAGCAAAGGTGAGCGACACAGGAGTGATGTCCAAGCGGCGAGTTTAAGTAGTCCCGTCAAAGTGAACAAAACACATTTCAGCGCGTGTATTCAATTTGGCAGCATGGCTTCTCGAACGTATAATGTGTTTTGCTCGCTCTGACGGGAACTACTTAAACTCGCCGCTTGGACTTCACTCCTGCATTCGCTCACCTTTGCATTTGAAAGAATCAATACCCTGGGGTCAAATCCCGGTAAGGGCAGACATTTGTGTGATGAGCGCGAATAGGGTAAAGTCACCAGTGATCAGCCAGAGACTAGTAGTCGACCTCATATGAGTGCGAAGAGTGGGGAATATATCTTACGCACTCTTCCCACTTATACAAAGTACAGCCAGAGGCCGACCACAGGTCTCTGGTTGACCACTGGTAACTTTACTTTGTTCCTGAGTCTATTATATAGTCATATTAATTGTATGGTGTACCTAGGTACCGAACTAATATGAGCACTTTGAATGTTACCTTTATTATTATTATTATTCAGGGGGTGGCTATTCAAGGCACAGAGCCTAGTATCACTGCGACCAAGATCGATCTATTGTGATCGCCACAGCCTACAGTTCTCCGCTGAGTCCTGTTATTGCGAGGAATTTCAGGACTTTATTGGCGCCGAGATGCTTGATCTCCTCTGGGCACATTAGCTGCTTGCCCAGTGAGGAGCTACGGTGTCGCATTAAGGCCGGGCAGACGGTGAGAAGGTGCATAGGCGTTTCCTCTTCCAGTCGGCAGAGTCTGCACAACCTTGTGTCACATTTCCCAATCGTCTGCATATACTTGTTTAGGCAACAGTGCCCTGTGAGCGCCCTGACCAGAGTGCGGATATTGTTCCTCTTAGCGCTAAGGCCTCCGTCGATGCCTTTTTGCTAAATGCTCTTATTAGAGCCTTGGAATGGTTTAATCCTGGAGTTGTCCTCCAGAGTTGAATGGCTGCATGGTAGCAATATGTCCACAAGGTAAGTTTTGTTAGGCTTTTAGGGATGCCGCAGAATGGTTCCGGTCCAAACTGTGTACCCTTAGCTCCTACCCGTGCGAGTTCGTCAGCTTTTTCGTTGCCAACAATACCCGCATGCCCTGGGACCCAACGTAAAATTACCCTGTTTTTTGCACCCAGGGTGTTTAAAAGTGTCCTGCAGTTCTCGACCAGCCTTGAGTTCATGACATCAGAGGTTAGGGCCAAGAGAGCCGCCTGACTATCCGAGTGGATATAAATGGTAATGTTACCTTATATATGACGCTGACTGTCTGCCTAGAGCTAACTTTGGGACTAGATCAATTGGAATGACATTAGCGGCCTGCACACGTAAAGTTCGGACCGCGGGAAACGCCACGCGCCGTTCCAATCTTCGTTTCGAACCGTACGTGTAAATGCAACTGTAATAGTAAAATAGTAAAATATGTACGGTTCGGAACGAAGATTGGAACGGCGCGTGGCATTTCCCGCGGTCCGAATTTTACGTGTAAAGGCCGCTATGTCCCCTGATATTTATGCTACCAAGTTCTTATTACACTGGAATAATGTGCATTGGGACATATTTTTGATGCGTGATTTTGTGTTCTCTCATATTTTTACACTTGACTGTACCGTAAGAGCATTAATAACAAGTTGTACTTACGTGTATTTATAATTTGGTCGCAAGTTTCGTAGACGGAGTAACTCGGCCAAAGCGGTAGGTACGGTCGGTCTTATACGTAGCTGTACACTTTAGTGCTTTGTCACTTTAACGTTATGTTAGAATTGCTGCACTAATCTGTTAAAAGCTTTAAAGCGGCAACGTACCAGAGTGTGCAGCTACTAAGCGAGCGGGGCAACTTTTGTCAGTGCCGGTTAATTAGAAGTGTAAGGACCACAGACCGGAGGCCCTACTTTGAAAAACGAAGTTCGAAGTTATGTTAGATCCCTGTCACTCGTCATTTGAGACTAATGCCCGGTTTCAATATTTAAGAAACGAATCATTTTCCTTACGTCTCGTTAAAATTTGACATTTGCTACGTACAAAATGTGTCAAATTTTAACTAGACGTAAGGAAAACCATTCGTTTCTTGAATATTGAAACCGGGCATAAATTGAGAGAAAGGGACGGAGTTAATGTAATTTTGGACTTCGATTTTCAAAGTAAGGCCCAAGTCCAGATCGCTGACACCTTCTTGCCTTCGTGTTCACATTGTTGTATTCCGGTGCGGAGGTAAGACAAACGGTGATTTTTATCCAGTGCAATAGACGCGACTATAAAGGACATACCGACAAAACAATCGACATAATTTATCACCACAAGTTACTGTCAAAAGTTGACATGGCACAAAAAAGGTTAACGTCCAAGCCAATGTTCTAACATAACGGGTGTAGATTAAATATGATAAAGGGATCGGTGAAACATGACAGGCAGCTCACACGATAATTGATCGGCGGCGGACGCCTACGATTCGTTTAACCCTCCAACGCTTAACGGTCCGCCATTTTGCAAATTTCATTTTGCTATATTTTATTTCCGACACGTCGTGTACAGATAGAGCACAATTGGGATAGACCAAAAAAAAAAAACTCATAGTTTTTACATTCTAATTCGATAGAATAGGTAATTTTAAGGGACTAATTTAATTAATTTTGTATTTGACCAAATAGTTTTGTTTTAATATCTTTATTTATTTAGCAGACATAGGTATGATGGATGACAATACATGATTATTTTAATTTTGAGTTGGCATTTTCTAATAAATTACAACAATTTAATTATATCTAATGTTAAAGAGTGATTGTAATAGTGTATTAAAACATACTATTTTAAACGGTTTTCGCCTAAACCGTAAGATACACCTAGGATGGCTTCAAGCCGAAAACGAAAGTCAAACAAAGGTTAAATATACTTTTGTCGAAATATCCGAAAAAGATAAACATTTCAAAAACTTAATAATTAGGAACGGCTTTAAAACCCTATTCCTCGAAATAGTTTTCGAATTAGAGTAATTTTAAAAATATGAACAATCCTAATAATTATACAAAGTATTTGGTCGCAAAAGATCATACTCGTCTCTATTCATATCTATTCACCAACCATAAGACACACAAATATACAAATGATACAAGAAAACAATGAGGGTAACAGGCATAGCACGCCAATGACGCGTGTCCTTGCGGCAGTGAAACGGACACTGGTTGAGTACTAAAGCTGACTGAAAAAGCCAGATAAATATGACCTTTACCAGCCTGAAACAAAGTCGTGTGTTTATTCAAAACATCTGTATCAATTTCTATAGTTTTAACTCTAACAAAACATAAATTTGAGAACTACGAGTAGGTATAAAGTAGTAATAGTTGGTCTACAAAAACTGTTTCTAGGGTTCCGTACCCAAAGGTGCCCAACGAGACCTTAATACTAAGCCTACGCTGTCCGTCCGTATGTCTGTCTTTCTGGTCCTACCTTTAAAGAGCTTTCAGAGATTTTTTGAACCGTAATAGACGGCCGGTTGTTTTTTTTAGAATATAACGCCCCGCGGCCTTACCCAAAAGGTATTCTCTATCAGTCAACTATACATAGTTAACAGAGAATAACCAGTGCAATTGGAGATCTAAACAGTGTAGAAAACTTAGTTAAATACCTACTTGCTCTTTATCTACACGTGGTCTAAAGATAGCTACTATAGACTACCGACTTATACATCTAATTCAACTTTTTTCTTTTAGAAACAATGTTACATCAAAACTCATACAAACAAATTAGCCAACTTCCAAACTTAGCCAACTTCCTAAAGAAATATTTAACACAGTTTTCTGTTATAATGTACTGTTTTCCTTACAACCTGCTTCCCGACTGGTTAATCGTTTACGTCTTGCTCTAATTAAATATGACAGAGAGGGACGAAAGTGGAAAATTTTCGTTGACAGCGGCAGCGAAGTTTATTCGCTTTTTGTTTGTAAGTCGTTAAGGAAGTTTTGTTGCTTTAATTGGCCAACAGCTTTGAAGAAATGTCATGATTACAGCACAATAGTAGATTATTAACCAAGGGAAGAAATGCACCTAATTCACACGAGACATTTCGAGTTTGAAGTAAATGGTGTATTTCACCCACGTTAAACACTTTACTTTTCATGTCGATTGTGAGAATACTTAATAATAAAACTTATAAAAATGGATATATGATTTTGGCATAGCTCAATACCGGCTTATTTTATTTTTAAATAATCTTACTGCAGAGAGGCTGTATAGGTTTCTGCTACTGCACAGGTCCATTGACATAGCTCTTATTTCAAATTAGTTTTCTTCGTTAAAGTTCACATGCATCACATTTAACTCGCTTCTAAAATAAGCTTTTTGCCTCGTACAGTGAAACTCCTTCCTTTTGAATCACTATATCACTACATGTTTTGATAGAAAGCCCGACTGCTGTTTGAATAATGTCGTCGACATAATGTTAGTTTTCATGCCGCCCAATTTGGCGCCAAAAATCCACCATTTTGATTTCCAATAATTTGAATCTAACCTATGACACTCTAGTGGTTAAGATAAATCTAAGCACGTATAATTTATTAAAATCGGTTTAGCCTGTTAATAGTTACGACGGAACATAGAGTTGGATGTAAATACAGAGGGCTTATTGTCTAACGCACTCGCAATCACGATCGTTTTCATTTTGAAAATCGAAGGCTTGTCTGCATACAAAATGAAAACAATTGCTCCGCTTTGAAGCCGGTTGTGATTGCGAGTGCGTTAGCCAATAAGCCCTCAGGTCAAATACATAACCCTCCTTTTGGGCTTTGCCGCGATCGGGTAATAAAGCTTTAAGCTTTTACTAGTTCTAGTGTAAATCGAACGTTAGTGATAAATAAAAAAAGTGAAATACATTTTGGGCGATATCGAAAGTCGAATTTCCGGAGTTAAACCCTACCTACACAAGCAGACTTTTACTGTAGCCTTAACTAAGCGAAAAATATCTATTTGTTTACTCAACCTAAAAAAGTCATAGTAAGCACTTTTCTTTTTCCATTTACTGACTTCCCCCGGGCGACCGCTTTACCTGTCTGGTCCACTAATGAGAAAATAATTAGCTTTAACGCTATGTATATTTTTTACTTTTCCCAAAGGATACCAAGCGAGAGGCGAAGGAAAATAACGTTATGTCTGGTTAGAAAAAAGCAGCCAAATTGCAAGTAGTATTTAGTTTAGTCGGAATAGTTCCGAATATTTCTTATGTTTTCTATTTCAGTATTACAAGCCTTTATTCCCTTAGTCGCCTTTTACGACATCCACGGGAAGATATGGAGTGGCACTATTCTAAACCGGCAACCACATGGGACATGTACTATGGGTACTGGACAACTATATAAATACTTATATAGGGTAATATATGCCTACTACACAGAAAACATCCATGGCTCAGGAATAAATATTCGTGCTCATCACACAAATATTTGCCCTTACCGGGATTTGAACTCAGGACCGCTAGCTTCGTAGGTAGGGTCACTACCAACTAAACCAGCGTGTCGTCAAATTATGCCTTACACTTTCCAACATCATTTTTCTGTAACAATACGTTCAAAACGCTACATCAACCATTAAAAAGGTATTTTTAGACCATCTTTATACATTAAAAATAATAAATAATAGTGTAATATATAGCTGAAGTAATCCAGTTAGGAGTCGCTGTCTTTACTTTTCACGGTCTATATAACAACATTTTCATTCCTCATTCTTTGGAACAACTCGCAATAAAAGTCCATCATTCCAGTAATTTGTATAAATATCATCGGAAACTTGGTTCTTGTTTTGTTTCGCCTGCCTCTGAAATATATGGAGTCCAAGTTCGCCATTTTGTTTGGTAAACACACGCAGATAAACAATTTGTGGGGAAGTTCAGATGTTTTTAGGGTTCCGTACCCAAAGGGTAAGCCAACAGAGACATGAACGCTCCGCCGAGTGAGCGAGTGAACGTATTCGTATAAGGCTGCCTAATTGAGAATACTTTCGCTAAAATGTGTTTTGTTCGCTCTGACGACGGGACTACTTAAACTCGCCGGTTAATACCAAGCTGCGCCGATTGAACGAGCGAAGCGCTTCAGGAAATCACACCCCCTGGACCCTATAAATATGCCTACACTGTCCGTCCGTCCGTCCGTGCGTTCTAATTTTATAGAGCTGTATCTTTTGTACCGTAATAGCTCGCGGGTTGCTTTTTATACAGAATATGTGTTATTTTATTTTATTACGGCGGATTTGGAATCAAATCGATTTTTTTAACAAAGTGAAATAATAAAAGGGCGTTTAATGTTTCGTAAAAACGGTAAAACATACAAGCGTCAAATTGGGTATACTAATAGTACAAACCCTAAAGAAAAACACAAAAAAATGTCAAGTGTGAGCTGGGCTCGCGCTGATTCGATTCGAAATCGAATTCAAATCGGAATATAATAAATACCTAAGTACTGCGCGGTGGTACGGAACCCTCGGTGAGAGAGCTCCACTCGCACTTGACCGGTTTTTTATCTTAGGAGTTTTGGGAGTTGAAGTGCCCTCGACCAACCCAAAACTCGTGTAACAAGGTCCATCGGTAACCAATACAAAAGTTTGAAACCCCTTTTTGTTACTTTTATGACGGATCTTGAATGCTAATAAACAGAGTTTGTTTTATATTTTTAGCATTGATGTCGTTATTTTTCTAAAGTTTTTGAAAAAAAAAACAGGACGTCTTCTGCTGTCAATCAGGATTTGCGTAACATTTTTATGTTAAATAACACAAGGTAGGTATCCTTCAAAATGTGGTGGTGGAGACGGGTGGAAAGAATTAAGGCCCAGCCACACCGCTTGCGTGACGTGTACGTGCACGTGCGCGTTTGCTTTCCACTGCGTTGTATAGTATGAATTCTCATAACGACATGTCACTATACAACGCAGTGGAAAGCGAACGCGCACGTGCACGCGCACGTCACGCAAGCGGTGTGGCTGAGCCTTTACTTGGATTGAAAAGAAGACGAATGAGGAAGCACTTAGCATAGTTAAGGAAAAGGGAAGTCTACTGCAGACAATATAAAATAGACAATGGAACATGATTGGTCACCAGTTACGGCACTACATCAGTCCCTCGTAGACGCTGAACGGAGGGCCGATTTTGACTTGATTTCTAAGCGTATCGTTTAAAAATAAATATATAACATGACATGTGTATTAACTTAAATAGATAAATTACAGTGTGAAAACATGCTGTAGGATTTTTATTTAAGCTTGTTATTTAAATAGTTATATAAAAGAAGAAACTGACTGAGTGACTGACTGACAATATCAACGCACAGCCCAAACCGCGGGGTCTTCAGATTCCAAATTTGGCACGTACGTTCCTTATGAGGTCTAGGGGTGCACTAAAAAAGCATTTTCCAAAAATCGACATCCAACGGGAAGAAATAGGGGGAGCAGCGGGACACTAATTCTACGAGTACAAAGTCGCGGGCGTCCTTATCTATATTTATACAGGTTTATGCCTTTATTAAAAATCTAAGTCCTCGACCTTTGAGTACTGCCGCGGGCTCTGCCATGTTTATAAAACAACAAAAGTTTCGACGTTAATTCAGTTTATATTAAATAAATCCAATATTATGGGTGTACATAGATATCCAAACAAATGCAAAATGGCGCGCTTACATTAGGTCGGTGACCGAATTCGTCGGCCGTATTCGGTTCAACCGGATTCATTGTTTACTATAAAAAAACCGTTAACGCTAATCCGTGACCGAAAATGGGCTTAAGTCGAATACGATCAAACAAACAAACCTATCTACAGGATGTCCCGTAAGTAGTACGACAAATTAAAATAAATAATAGGGCATCACCAGAGCTACCAAAAACACCTCCATATTGATCATTTTAATAGCAATTTTTGTATTTTTTCCTTGTGTCCATCGTACGAAAAACCTTTAAGCTCATGTATTATTTCAATGATTTTCAGGCTTTTCTTACATTGTTGGAATCAATATGAACTTGTTTTTAAAGCTACATTCCAGTTTTTTTTTTCATGACAACTTTTTGTGTAATCACACAAAGTTACTTTGTCCATACTATGTGAATATACCATCTAGTATGGAAAAACCAATTTTGTGTGATTACACAAAAAGTTGAAGTGAAAAAAAACAATGAAAGAAAATAGGTACTGAAAAACATTGAAATAACACATGAGCTTAAGGGTTTTTCGTACGATGGACATAAGGAAAATTTATAAAAAAAACGATTAAAATGATCAATATCTCTGAAAGTACTAAAAATCGCTGAACATACATCAGGGTTTTTTTGGTAGCGGAGCCCTGGTGATGCCCTATTATTTATTTCAATTTGTCGTAGTACTTACGGGACACCTTGTATATACACGCGCCATAAAATTAACAAACATAATGAAGCAACAACAGCAGAGCTTAACATCGTATCTAACGGGAGCCATATTTATCATAATGTTTTTATTTACATAATTATTGAAAGGTTAGGTTAGGTAAGGTTAGGTTTGGTCCTGCAGCCCAACAACTAGGTTTTCATTGCGTACGAGTTTTCCGACCGCTCTTAGTTGGTGAGTCCCAGATAATCACCTTGCACGGGGTATGTATAGAAATAATTTATTCCATACAAATATCCATATCCATATTCCATATTTATATTTAGCTTATTAAGATGTGAAAAAAGTATTATATTTATAAATAAGAACGACAAAATGTATATTGAGTCTGTAAGAATGCAAGCTGCATGGTAATTGTAGCTATTCGTATGCCTAGCGGCAAAACATAGTGATCCTAATTAAGCCGATGTATCATCTATGTTTACACCTATGGTTTACAAATTAATTAAAAATAAAGATAATTTCGCAGCATGAGAAATAAAAGGAGGTTTGATTTATAAAAGTCCTGAAAAATACGTTGACTGCGATAATTATGACCTAAAACACTTATGACTAAAAATAATTATGGCAGACAATATAGACTCGTGTCTAAAAGATAGACGTGTCGATACCCGGAATATTAACTGACGCTAAGGTTGTTCCCCCGTTATTTGTAATTCTCAGCTCGTTTAGAAGGCATCTCTGCCCATACCAAGGAACGTAATCGGGCAACTACCCCGGGGCACTTGCCCTTATCAACCTTTGCACAAACGTACTTATTGCGTCTTCACAATTCCACATGTGTATTACAAGTCTAATCCATAAGAAAGCCTACTACATTATTATTTTGATATGGTCATATATATACTTGGTTAAGTACAGAGGCGCTAGACAAGATGCATTACGCTAACCAGCGTTTCTATTCGTTACGTTTTTAAACCAATCGCATAACTTGTAGATGACGTGATACGAAAAGTCACGTGATCTGCCAGTGACGTGATTGGTTTAAAAACGAAGCGATTAGAAACGATAGTTAGCGTAGTGCATCTTGTCTAGCGCCTCAGAATCCTCGGTGCTACAATCTGACCTGTTGGCCGGTCTTTTATTACAGCCACAGCTTTGTCTGAACTCGTTAATTTGAAAATAATTTGAAAGAGCAAAATTCACACTAAACTAGATTTTCAACAACATGTTTACTTAGTATTTTTTGTTGATTTAACACATACATACATACCTTCACGCCTGTAATCCCAGAGTAGGGGTGGCAGAGCTACACAGAAATACCTACAACTCTAAAAATGTGTTGATAATTCTGAAACCACATTTAACAAAACACTAAAACACCTTGGCAGTAAGACACAGCTATTAAATAAAACCTTTGTAGAAAACGTGAAAATAAACATACATTTACAACGGGGACAATAGCCTATAATCATTCCAAGCGAGTGAAAAGAAATCTATTAAATAACAAACAGGATTACATTTTCTAGTCACGACACTGGGCTAACCTTTAGAACTCGCTAGAATGACTGAATAAAGAAAACGTAGCCTTGAAGACATACATATACATACATATAATATCTTCCTAAGTAAAAGGGATACATCTCCCATTTATAAGCCGACGCAAGTTAAGCCCTCGAAAGTTTCTTATAAACAAGAATAATACTTATAATGCCTTCTCCCTCAACCCAGAGGCTCTATCCCACTTTGTTTTAATATAGTTATCGTTTGTGTTAACGTTTTATGACTCTAATTTTACAGCATAAGAGGCAGTATGAACGACAATAATTATGGTTTTGAAAACAACATACTTTACAACGACGCGTTCGATTTCGATTTCGATACGCAGGACGGGTTCGATTTTCAGTAAAGGCGATATTTGGATATAATGACGGGAAGGCCTTCGTCCAGCGATGGGACACTACACTCTTTTTCACCTAAGATGAGTCCTGTGATAGCTCATATAAAAACGTATTACACTTGTTTCTTTAACTTTATATAAAAACTACATTCACTCAAAAAAATGTGAGCTAACCAAGAGAGGTTTTCTCTTAGTTGACATAAAATGAATGATATGATAATGACTATTCATGATAATTAGTTATATCAAACAAAACTTATAGTAAAAACAGCAAGTTCTTTAGCGATTCAACTAACATCTTAGTTGATGCGTCTAACGTCTTGTCAGGCTCGTATGGATTCAAGACGCCTATGCACAACAATCACAATCTTGTTAGAAGCGACCAATTTTTTTTTCCAGTGTTGGTACACACCTAGCGACGCCAATCAGGAACTTAAATAGTTAATCGCCTTTTTTTAAATACCTCGCATGTGAGTATAGTAAGTGATTAAAATTACGAAACAAGGCTGTCACAGGACTCATCCTAGATGAAACAGATTATAGATAGGCTATTATAGTATAGTATAGTAAGCGCAAGTATTTGCACAGGAGTATTATGTATGTCAGTTTAACTCAAATCTTGCAAGTTAATTTTTAACCGCTTGATGTCAACTGTACATATTCCAAGTCGATAGAAAACCGAAATGTTAGCAACGTTTGCATCTTGCCGACGCTCTCTGTACCTACTTCTCAATTAAAGTTCAATAGAATTTCAAAACGAGGTTTTATATAAGACCTTTACGCGGTACCAACAAGGACTTTAAATGCTGATCTAACATAGACCCTTGTCATAATGACAACGTAAAATGAAGATATAGACATTTCATAGGAATTAATCGTTGGCTTTATGTGACAAGGTTTTATAGTCGTTCATCGATGAAAGTCCGTGACCGTACAAAGTTAAAGTAATGTTTATTCAGCTCTAATATCCTTAGCACAAGTCTAGAGCTTGGTTAGGGACTACACTAGGTTAATTAAAATCAGGTTGACCCCGTTACAAAGCTGCCAGGGAATAGAGAAAAGTGGCAATTACCTACACGAACAAGAGCATATTAAAATCTTAAATGATCAAAACGGTTAAATGATGATGATTCCCTTGATTTTTAGGGTTCCGTACCTCAAAAGGAAAAATCGGAAACCTTATAGGATTACTTTGTTGTCCGTCCATGTGTCTGTCAAGACCCTGTATCTTGGGAACTCGTGGAGTTATCGCGTTGGAATTAAAACTATTTATTTATAGGCCTACAGTCCCTTGATAGGTAATGTTAAAAAATCAAACTTCTAAGTTAACATAAAAAAAAGATACGGCCGTTTGTGCCGCAAAAAACGTGTATTTTGACCTCTCAACGGAATCAACATTTATAGCGTATTTTCCGTTGACCTAGAACTATGAAATTTGGCAAGTAATACCGTCTACTACACGTATAGGGAAAAATCTGAAAATTCTTAATGCAAGGGACGGCAATCAAACATTTTAATTGAGTTATCCGTGTCATGTGCAGAACCCTTGGTGGGCGAGTTCGACTCGTACTTAATAATATAAATGAACAAAGTAATATATAGGTACAGGCCCGGTAAGCTGGGTAGAACACTACATCCTAGAGGTGTTTAAGTTGGTTCATGTTTTGTGCACCAATCTCTCCGTTATATTGAATGTACAGTCCATTCAGGTACAATTGAGCCAACAATGCGAACACGATCAAGTACAAGTACAGTCAGACAATAGACATGGATTGTATGTAGGTACACCGGACTAGACAATGATCATTGAACATTGGTGTTAAATCTCTTTAACAATATTATTCACCGGTGTCAAATTATAAATAGAAATGAATAGAATAGTAGGTCGTCTTCGGCCATTCAGGAGTTTTTTACCTATTGCCACGCGGGTGCTAGCTCGATACTTAATACACACGCAACCAATCGCAGCGACGGCACAGCACCGACTTAAGGCCGAGCCACACCGGACTCGTGACGTGCACGTGCACGTGCGCGTTCGCTTTCCACTGCGTTGTATATTATGAATTCTCATTAAGACAGGTCACTATACAACGCGGTGTGGCTGGGCCTTAAACCGGCTCGGTCCGGCCTGTTCAGTTTGCTTGTGGTGGCACGCGGCGCGTACGGTCGAGGCACGCAAACATGCAAGCCGCGCGATGTATCTTTGTTTGAAGATGAACTACTTTTATACGTAAATGAATAAATTAATTCTGCGTTCTAATACGATATCGACCGAAGGACTGTTAGCCTGTGAGGTTAAGTAGTTTCGATGCTCGTTGGGATAAGGTAGAATTGGGTAACTATCGACTTGGGCCGAGCTGTTTCGACGACGAAACATGCGACTGAAATTGGGAGGTGCCTACATAACATTGTTAGCCTACGAACACGCGGGACAACGTAAACTTACCGGTTAATTAATAATACAAATAAATATACCAAGGGATCTTTCATGAATCGACCAGGTTCCAAACTAAGCTCATAACAAATTCGTCCGTGCGTTTGTCGGCGAACAGTAGTGGTGAGACCGACTTGATCCGTCAATGCGTCTAAATTACTCTTGTAGTACGTGTCTTAGCCTTGGTCGTTGGCTTAAGTTAATGTTTGACAGGCGAAAATGGATGCGAAATTAATATGAACGTTAATGGTTTTTAAATCAGCAACATTTTCACGGCCACATGCGGCCAGTATCTTTCATTTTCATACGAAGAAAAAGTAAGATAACTAAAGTAGCCGCCACATTGCCGTAAAAAGTTCTTTTTTTCTTTTACAAGCTGAATATCAATACAACCACGTTATTTTCACTCTCTGAAACAACCGAAAATGTATGGTTCCCTTGATACCTAGGAACATATCAGATTTATTAACTAATTTATTTCATCTGTAAGTTAGTTTCAATGTAATGTAAAAATGATGTATTTTGTGCCTAGAGACTGTAACGTATAAAAGTTGGATCAGTATTTGGTAACATAGGTGTACTTAATTATATTTTCACAATTCGGGGATCGAAAATGAAATCACTGTTTTTTGTATTTAAATATGGCATTTTGTTTTTAGCATATAGCAAGAAAACATAAAACATAATTATGATAATCACAAATTATGTACATTGCCAAAAGTTATTAATTATTTCTAACAAAACCAATATTATGGAAGTAGGTATGTACATTACTTCCTCACCTCAGGCAATATATTTTAATTGAAATCTTTATTACAAATGTTGAGTTTGTTAATTACTCACGTAGGTATGGCAATATAAAGTTTTCAAAACAAGACATAAATTGAAGACATTGGAGTCTAAATTAAATTCCTAAAGTATCGGGAAAATTTAGAGTGTGGCAAAGTTAACATGGCAGGGTAGCCAGTGAAATTAGTAGTACAAAGCCATGTTAATTTTCTTGAGTAACTCATGTGTCCACTCGACGGACGAGTTATATATCAAGTTAGTTTAAATAGTCCCGTCAGAGCGCTCTTAAACATCATTTTAGGGCGTACATTCTAAATTATTTTGCTTAACCATCGCTTGATCGACAAAAAAAATATTTCATTTATTACTATTGTTTTCTGTTGTGTTTCGCACTTATTACGATTTTCTTCCTTTCTTCCTCTTTCTTACACCGAAACGCAACAGTAAGTACATCCTTTGTGCGTCTTTATTTTGATATTAGTTGTATTTGGCTTTCAACACCAAGCCTGCGTTTCTCAACTTGTACGATTTCCAACACAAAGCGCAGTACCAAAGTTTATGCACTCCATAAACAATCATTCGGCATTGCACTGATAATAGTTATAAACCAATCTTGCTCAGGAGAATTCGACATCTTTATCACAAGTATATTTTGGTAAAAGGGATTTCAATTGGCCGTTTTGATTTAGGAATATTTCATATGTGCTGAGTGAAGATTAACACCCATATTCACAAACAATACATAAGGGATCCTTCACTGAGTAAACGCACTGCGTTCAATACAGCTTTGTGATTGGTCCTTTTTGACCGACCTTTTGTTTATGAGACGATTTGAACCACCCTGTGCGTTCGTAAGCACTGTGAGACCTCATAGTGACGTTTGTGAATACGGGTGTAAGTCTGTTTAGGTAGAGAAACAATACGATAAAACTATTACAACGTCATAACATTCACAAAGGAGTAAACGAATTTAAGATTTAATAATTCACGAGATAAGTTTTAAAGTTGTATTAACATATTCTTGTTCATTCTTTTTGCCGCTTCAAATTCGCGAATACTCTTTCTTTCCCATTTTTTCGCCTACTTGCCTGTCTGCGTACATCAAATTTAAATATTTTTAATCAAAATAACTCGGGGCATACAAAGTCAGAGACTATAGAAACCTTTTGTTTCAAGCCCTGACCTTTAAACTAACGCAATAATGACAAAACATGCTAATGCCGTCCCTTTTAGATCCCCTTCGGAATAATGCGTAATATCGCACAAAGACTAGAAGAATGAGATCTGAGACTGGATTCCTTTTGTAAAATGAATGAATAGGATTTCACAACATTTTTGGTTGTCAAGTTTAAAGTTGACATCTTATATTTATGCAATTACAGTCAAGTAAAACAGGAAAACCACGGTTTAGACGATATTTTTTGGACCTGTTGAGTGTTGGTATTTTTAAGGCTCGGAAACCTGGTGTCTTTTTAACCAACTGCGGGCTTAGCACGCGAGGTGAGGATTATACGTCAAAATTCGTCAAACGAGATTTAGTGTCAAATATGTCTATTCCATATTCTAACGTAAGAGTAAACGTTTAAGGTTTTAAATAAAAGTGTAATTTGTGTGACTTGAGTCCTTTTATTACTAAGCATCTTGAAGTGGGATTAATGTCATGTGTCATTTTCGATATTGCTAATTGACACTAATTCATGGGAAACGTCAAATCTGACAGTAAATCTCGCCTCGCGTGCTAAGCCCGCTGGTCACAAACGCCATACATTTTAATATTACCTTTATTAGCCACATCTCTGCTTAAGTATATTGAACTTTGACATGTCTGTCAAATTAACGTGCCTTAAACTTGACCATGGTAGTTTATTGTGGTTGCAAGTTTAAATAATTTACCAAAATCACCATCCATTAATAATCTGAGACTAACGTAGGCAGAGCTTGCAATATTAATTAATCAAATTCGAAAGACATTTTCACAGTTAACATACTTTACTAAATCAGTAATAGCCGTTAAACAAGGCCAAAATTTTTGAGTTCGAAATGTTTGTCGCTTTATCAATATTATTTTCAACAATTTTTAACTAACAAAAGGACATTTCAACGTAAATTTCAGCAAAAATAAAGGCACATTTGGCTATTACTCAAAAGTAAATTGACTAGTAGCGGCTGGTTTCATTTCGCCTGAAATGAATGGGCCCCTAGGTAACAAGATAAGGTTTTGTAAAGGCCAGACGCCTGAATAAAGAAATGTGATAGTTCATTAATGCTGTCACTGTCGCTTTTGGGGGGTGACAAAAATGAACGAAAGAGACGGGAGGAATTTAATACAATTTGTCCTCTGACCTGCTTTCCAGTTGACGCCCTGAGGGTTTCATTAAGTCTGAAATTAGGACATCTTTTTACCTCGCGTTAAATATACAGAGTAAGATCTAGACGACTCAGTAAAGATAAGGGAAACCCGTTGTTTCCCATGATGTTTTTAAGTCATAATGTTCTTTGTTTTTTTGTGTTTTTTTATGTGACAAAGGATGCAGAGAAGCAAGCGAGTCATCTGATGGTAAGTGATCACCACGACCCATAAACACCCGCTATACCAGAAGAATCGCAAGTGCGCTGCCGGCCTTTGAGAAAATAGTAAGATCGTTTTTTGAAGGCCCGCAAGTCGTATTGGTTCGGAAATACAGACGCCGGGAGCTGACTGATTACACATAGAACAATCTCAAAAAACCATAAGTATGAACTCATTTTCTAGTTAAAGTTCCGCCTGGATCTCAGGAACAAGTGTACTTGGTCATGCATGATAGTTTTCCTTTAAAATTCAAGATTTTAGTTTACTCCTTTGTCGGCCTAATTTAAATGTATAACTATGCCAAATTTCCGCGTTTTAGTACCAAGAGAATCTGAGTCAAACCGCGGACAGATAGACAGGCGGACATGGCAAAACTATAAGGGTTCCTTGTTCTTCCATGAATCAAAATACAGGATTAGAAGGAAGTCAAGACACGTAAATATATAGAAAAGCCATTTTATATCTTTACGTGACTGGACTTGCTCCTTTTTCTAGATTGTAGCTTTAGCTGATTTTTTATTTAAAAGGTGCTTTTACTAACTTATCCATTTAGATTTTTTACAAGACGGCAAACAGAAGCAGAGTTCTCAGATATTATTTTTGCAAAAATCTTACCTCGGGTTTTAAACATGGCTTCACTTTTCTTAACTCTTTTAAGATTGATCTCGGCATTAACGTGTTATTTGGTATCTGGAACATTTAAGCACAAGAATTACAGTTAAACGTATAAGAAAGCATTAAATTTAATGATTTTCGTACGTTCGTAATCTTAAAATAACGGGCGCGAAGATATTTTTGACTAAAAAAGGAGGGCGTAAAACGTTGAAACAGGTGACGGCCACTTAGGGGCCAATTCTCACGTCAGGTTAATATTTCAGCTTACGAAAGTCTCAAAAAGAAACTGATGTTTTGTACTAATTTGACATTTGATTTTGTCTCTGAGGTTATTTTTACTAATTAAAACGTGTGCTATATATTTAGACCCACTTGCAGTAAACAGATAAACAGGCCCTAAGGGGTACACGCATAGTGCTTCAAAAGAATGCAAATAAGGATCGTTTTTCAAAAAAATCATTTTGCAATATCGACATAATAAAAATGTAGGTACCTATAAAATTCAATATTAAAGTAATTCCTTGTGCCTTCAAACTTTTTTATAGAAATGTACTAGGGTGACGGCACCAATTATGGACACTTTTAGCTGACAGGCACCAGTAATGGACACTTCACTCTTAATTCAAATTTCAAACGGTCCTAAATTGAGTGTTGCAAAACAAATGAATAACCCTTATCTTCTGTAAAAAGAGAATCATGTGTCCATTATTGGTCCTTGTCCATTACTGGTTCCGTCACCATACTTACCAGCCAATTTATTTTTATATGCCGAGTGAAAGGAGAATATACAAAATGTGATAAATGGTACACAGTATCTCTTCAAATATTGCAAAGAAAAATCTTCAAGAACGTTGTTCCGACGTTTTTTGGATAACCACACAGTACGAACGAGAATTTATAAGTAATCAACACAGTTGTACGAAAAATTACGTTCAATTTGGGGCTATAACGCGTATACACAATTGTCGGGATAATGAGGAATCTGTAATGTTGCCTTTCAAGCCGCAAGCCCACTAAGAGCGGAGGCGGAGCGTTGCGGCACGTTCCCAGAGCGTGGCGGAGGCGTGTTTAAAACACTTATCCTCTTATTCATAATTCGCAATAGCTAAAGTGTACTTGAAATTTTCTGTCCTTATCAGTTAATATGACATTTGATTTTGACAGAAAGGGACAAATACGTTACCTACCTACCTAAAATAAGTTTAATGCATGTGCGTTCATGAATAAGTATTTTTTTAAGACGATTACCTATTAGGTAAGCTAAAAAATTCCATACAAAATGCGATAACATTTATCTCCCCTTACGCTTAGTCTGATTTTTACGATTTTTCAATATGTTGTAGATATTATGAAAATCTATATCTGTCCGTTTTCCTGTCCAGGAAGGAATGAAACGAATTTAAAAACCAACACACCGCAAATAAGTTTTCGGTAGGTATAAACATTTAAACCGTTTGTAACTCAGGAACCAATGAAGTCTACTTAGTCGTGATAGTTTTCCTATTAAATTCATTATACATATAATGCTTGCTTGCTTGCTTGCTTTTATTTAAGATATTTTTCAGATTTTTAGTAAGTACTTGTAGTTTTGGCTGTGGGGGGCGGGACACTTTAACAAAAATTTGCGCTTTAAAGCTTAATATTTCATAAACGGATCCCTTAATCAAAAAATGCTCTATTTGAAATATATGGCGTTTCTGACGAGTTGGTTAAAAAAATACCAGGTTTCCAAGCCCTAGGAACGACACGACATACAGGTAGTCTTTCGTTTTGGCAAATCTATTTAAAGATGACAATACCTAATTCGAGTTTTTGGCTAACCGCAAACACATTAACTATCGCGTAGGTACTTAAGCCCGTTGCAGTTGTGTGGCGGCCCACGTTCAACAGTTTTTAAGTATCTCATATACCTACATACACTTCTATTTCTGCAATCATAAATAGTTTGCAAAGTGCCACTAGTCTAAGCCCACTGGGCAGGCAATCCCAATAAATTTAACTTTAGTATTACCAAATACATGAAACCACTTTATGATTTCTCACTCACAAACTCGTTACTAAGTAAGTTTCCATTCAAATCCAGAACGCTAAATTATCTCTGAGGGAGCCATTCATCATAACCAGATAAGCAAACAGCGGCGCCACTTCCACAGATCGGCCCGCAGACAACAATTTCTCACGCGAATCTGTTTTATCTGCGCTGTGGTTCAACACAATCGACTCTTTATGCCTTTACGCATGTGTGATAATCTGTGGTACGCGCCTCGTTGGAATACCAACGCGTGCAAAGTGTAAGTGATATCACTGGAGGTTATAGCTTTGACACATTTTGTATCCCACCTTTTTCTGGTCGCATTTATCGCAGTGAATAAAACATCCGTCACTCTCGTACTCACGTACTGATCAGAAAGTGACAGAAGTTTGATTTACATTTATCCAAATCGGCAAACACTACCATAATAGGATTAGAACTTCGTGAGGCTTTATACGACTCGTATTTATTTAAGTTTACTACTTAGCTTATTTTATTTTGCGTCTACCTGCGTCTATTCGCGCAAAAGTTGGCCATCACTTTTCCCTTGGGAACTTTTATTTTCTGGGATAAAAAGTAATTAGGTATTTTATGTCTGTCTATGGGCTAAGTAGGTAGGTACTTATCTCTGTTTCAAATTTTACATCAACCGGTTGAAGCGTTGAAACGTATGCAAGAAACAAACAATCAAACGGACTATAAACATATTTTATGTAGCTAAATAAATAAGTGTTTAAAAAACAATGAAATACTTCAAATTATCAAGATCTGTTGACTTTGCATGTATCCCATGACCAGAGGGCTTATTGTCTAACGCACTCGCAATCACGATCGTTTTCATTTTGAAAATCGAAGGCTTGTCTGCATACAAAATGAAAACGATTGCTCCACTTTAAAGCCTGTTGTGATTGCGAGTGAGTTACACAATAGCCCCTCAGATCTTGCTGAAATTTAAATGGGATCTCTGAGATTCATAAAAAATCATTCAAATCGTATGACAATAAACGACACATAAAAATAAACGAATTGAGAACAACGCACGATCGAAAAACACACAACGTAGGTTTATACTCGAAGTCCACCAAAAAAGTGGTCTGCCATCGTAAGATTGAGTTTTATTTGCACGTCATGAGCCAATAAGATCGATGAGCTGTTGATGACGTCTATTCCAAGGGTCGACTTTAACGAAGTTTTTATTTGTTATAGGATGTTGTGTCGTAAGTGAAAGATCAGTTTCTTGCCCGACGGTAACTTAACCTTCTGTAACTCCAGTGAGGCTAGACAAGTTGCTTTACGCTAACGTAAACGATATTCGAAAAATGACAAAGAGTATGGAATTGACGTAGGCGCTCGACGCGACCGTCTGACAGCTTACGTCAATAGGTACTATAAATTTTTGATAAAGATAACGAATGCCGAATACATCTTGTCTAGGGCGTCTGAACATTTCAATAATACTTACTTCACGTTTTCGATTCGCCTTAACTATTCGAAATCGACTATTGAATAAGGCCATGTGACGGCCAATAAAGGTTAAATTGAGGGGGTTAACCATAAACCAAACGAAAGAGACAGTTAGGTACGTATCTACAATTCTAAAAGCATTACGAGGCAGAGACTAATGTTTGTTTCCAAATGTACCTATACCCGTAGACAAACAATTAAAAGTAGATTAAAAAAGTTAAAATCTATTTATAAATGGGCACAGAATAACAAAACGCGTGTACTTAAATGATTATAAAAACACCGGTCAAGTGCGTATCAAGCACGTGTTGAAGGGTTTAAAAACCTGCTATTTAAACATCATTCCCGTGACATCTTCATGGGTGGGATTTTCATAGAATTCAAAGAACATTGGAAAAACAATCTACTTGTACTTACACCAAGTTAAGGGCTCACCTTATTTGTGCTATAATTAAACAATAATAGTGAACTCGTAGTCGCTCGTTCGTAAGTCTTGCAAGAAACTTCTAACGCAAATCAGGTTTTACTTATCCCTTACGTGGCATAAAACTATAGTTTAAATTCACACACACACACACACACACACTGGCCTAGTTGGTAGTGACCCTGCCTACGAAGCTAGCGGTCCTGGGTTCAAATCCCGGTAAGGGCAGATATTAAATTTGTGTGATAAGCGCAAATATTTGTTTCTGAGTCATGGATGTTTTCTATGTATTTAAGTATATATTTTTCTATATCGTTGTCTAGTACCCATAGTACAAGCCTAGAGCTTAGTTTGGGACTAGGTCAATTGGTGTGACACTGTCCCCTGGTATTTGTTTATTTATTTAATTTGAATTTTGAGTTAATATCATAAAGTATTGATTGTTTTTGGCCAGCAACCGTTATACGGCTGCTTGCCACTCGAACGGTTAAAGACCTTATAGACCCAGGGTCCGTCGGTAACTTATTAATCTTATTATCTTCAGTACATGATAATTTGAACGATTTATTATATCTGAGAGTAAAAGGGTGGATTATCTCGCGTGCATGCTGCGTCTTGCGGCCTGACGGCGGTACGCAAGCTTTTAGATCAGGCCACAGTAAACTTTACAACAGTATTGCAAAGGATTTCAACATCTTTTTGACAATCGGGTAAATTAATAGCATAGAGGCATTGCATTACAGGGTCAGCAACTAATTTGCAGTCTTCAGATTGTCATCATAAGGTTGAAACTTAAGTTTGGAAATGTAAGAAAGAAAAAGAATGAAAAATCCACCGAGAAAGTAAAAAAATTGCAGCGGTGCGAAGCCGCTAGCGGGCCACTACTAGTACCTAATCAATAATAAGACAGTAAAAATGTACCTCTGGGTGGGGAAACCCCAATTAAAACATATTAAAATTCTATACCCTTACTCATTAAAAGCGTTCGTGCGGTTAAACTGGTATAACTTGACCACTATTCATGTCAAGAACGTACAAAGATACGTGTCTCCTACGCTGGTTCTCCTAAACCTACTGCGCATCCTTTTACTGCGCAGAAAGACGCTTATCTGAGCGCACTGCCATACGTGGTAGGAATACCTCATCGCCCCTTTATACGCTGCGTTAAGAACATAATGGGTATAGTCGTGAGACATGTATGGCCGGCTTTATGGGGCTCTCAAAGAAAAGACCACAGAACAGAAAAAACAGTAGAAGTGTCAAGTGGGCGTGTAACGTGTGGCATAGTTATGCGGAGTTCCGCATAACCTACCATAATTTTGCCGCGTTCGCTTATTTCGATATTTCAATATTTCTAAAATAGGACATAAATCCAGAAGCATGCCTTATTGTACTATTTTGGAGTGTAAAAACGGTAGCCGCACCAAAAACATTTTCCATGGTGGCGTGTTGTTTTTATGATAGTTTGAGTATTGGCGACAACAAGTCTGATACTAAGCGAAGCTCATGCCGCTTCCACTGTTTTTTCTATTCCGTGGAGAAGACTATGTTTTCTATGTGAGTGAGCCGTTAGCGAGAATGTTGCAGATGTATCTTTTGGGGTCATTGTTTAAGTGTGTCAATGGTTTGGTATTTGAATAGGTGATATAAAGAAGTCATTATTGACTGACAGTGAGGAACTTTTATTTCACTTTGTTTACCATGCTCATCCTTAGTAGCCTTTGGTAATCGCATTTTATGTTACTCCGAGATAGGGTAGAAGTACCGTTTTCGGCCACTCTAAATTTTAACTAATATCTAAAGCATGATGAAATTAAAAACATATTTTTATACTTTATTTTCAAAATAATCTTCACTCTTAACTATTTATGAATATTATTTTTAATTTTACAGTATTTTTTATGCTCATGTGTGGCCACAAACGGTATTTTTTACCATAAACCTATTTTTTCTGCTTATTCTACAAGGTATCATCAAAGGCGAAAAATGAATAAAGCTTTCATTTTTCGCCTTTAATGATACCTTGTTTGGTTGAGTAAGCCAGTCAAAATAAATCAAAATACTTAAGCACTAGATACAAATTCAAATTGGCATTTGCACTTAGTATTTTTAATCAGAATATTAGTGAAGCACAGTGACAATACAACTTTGTTTGCAACAATAATTTGACAGCTCAAACATGCGAAAACCTAGAACTTTGCCATTGTCCAATAGTACCTAAATACTAAGTACAAACTCTACCGTTCTCTACTTAGTTTTAAATAAGTAGTTAAATTCAATGTTAGGTTATTTATATTTTAATTTGGTCTGCGTGGGATTTGACAATCTAGAAATTGTTTGACGACACCTTAGCCTAGTTGGCAGTTTGGTAATAACCCTGCCTACGAAATTGACGTACGGTCAGCCTTATAAGAAGCTGCACACTTTAGTGTTTTGTCACTTTAACGGCATGTTTGAACTTCTGCACTAATCTGTCAAAGGCGTCAAAGCGACAAGGTACAAAAGTGTTCAGCGTCTTATAAGGCCGACTGTACAGAAAATATAAGGTTAAATTAGTTTGAATTTTGAAAAGCTGGTATGCTATTACTGTTCTATATGAAGCGCAAGAAAATTATCTTTAAACACGAATCCAGACTTCCACTTATCCGCATCCAGTTTATCTAAATCCAGTAAGTGCGTAGAGATGCGCATGATTCAGCCGTACCAACAATATAAACAAATTGATATTTTATGGCATTGAGTACTTTTTACCCGAAATAAAAGACTTCTACGCGGGAAGCTATTAATACATACATACCTTCACACCTGTAATGCCAGAGTGGGGTAGGCAGAACTACAGAATTACTTATTTACAACTTTAAAAACTTGTTGATAATTCAGTAACCACATTTTGCACAAATAGACTAAGATATTTACCAGCGTATTAGTGACAGGTGGCAAGCCCATCGCCTAACAGTACTATAAGCCTCACCTCTTACGACATCCATGGGAAGACATCGTCACACCCATGGCAAAGTTGCGAATCTGCACTTTGATTTCAAAAGACAATGACGGGAACGCCTCTTGGTAAAGTAGCGAATCTGCTATTCTGATTTTTAATCGAAATACAGATTCGCAACTTTGCCATGGGTGTGACGATGGAGTGGCACTATTCTAACCCGGCAACCACACGGAATTAGTAATATTATAAACGTGAAAGTAATTTTGTCCATCTACAATTTCACGCCTAAACTGCAGAATCGATTTTAATAAATTTATAAGTATTATATTTATAAATAATAACGTCAAAGTGTTTATTTAGTCTGTAAGAAAGCATGCTGATGTGTGCCAGTTCTATGTATAAAACATAGCGATCCTAATAAAGCCGAAGTTACATCTATGCTTACACCTATATTTTACAAATAGAATTTGAATTTGAATAAAGTTTGTTATGGAGATGGCTTGAGTCTCGGAGAAGGATATAGGATACATTTTATTGGCCGAAAATTGGAAAGTTCCCGAGGGTAGAGCGATAAGCGTCTTCTACGTGGACGGAGTCTTTAACAACAGTTATTATTCTATAAAACATGAAACAAATCCCGTTGATTCAGAGCATAAACAAAGTTCAACTCTCGGAACATCTCTAGCACTCTCCATAATAAATTACATGAGTGAAATGCAAGCAAATGCTGCACTAAATCACCGGCAGCTTACTCGCACCCGTGACTCATGGATGCATTGTAACTGCACTGTTTACCTTGTTAGATTCAAGGCGAAATGCAAATCTGCAGTGCTTTGTTACCCGATTACGGCGAAGCAAAGGAGTGTTGTGATTTTGGCATGAAGGTTTTGATTGGCAGTTTTTTCATGGTATCGATATGGCTTTGCGTTTAAGTTTTGACATTAGAGATATTTTAGAAACAATTTACTCGTTCCTTTTTTAAACTTGTTTATGTATGATAAATCGACACTAAACTGAATAATCTCGATCACGTTGGTTACCTCGTAACCAAGGTGACAGATTTCAAATTGTACTCTTTACTCTAATATCCAACTAATATCCGAATCTGCCAATTCCGGACCCTTTGAAGTGTTAACAGGATTATCATTAACTACTTCAGAATATATTTTATCCTTAATACACCTTTGCTCTACGAGTAGGTGTATATATTCTTGAATGAGATAAACACATCAAACAAATCTTGGCGTATTTTCCTGGTAAAGCTTTTCTTGTTATTTTTCTTACTGCGTATTTTATACATCTATTTATTGAGAGATGAATGGGTTTCCTCATTCATCATCCATCCAATTTGGCAAACATTAATATACATAGTTAATACGAGAATATATTTGTAGTTCCATGGATGGGACTTAGGGTGCTGTGCGCCAAAGTTCATCTAAAATTGCAACTCCGATTATTGGAACTCCTAAAATAAAAAATTATACCGCTGGAACCGTAAACTTTTCAGAAGTTCTAAAAATATTCAATGTGTAGATAAGACTAAGTTAGGTTAGATTTGATTTATAAAAATCCTGAAAAAGTAACAATTGCTGAAAAAAATACGTTAGGAGTTGCGATGATTATGACTTACAATACGTTATGAGTAATAGTATTTTATGTAACTGATACATAAAGAGGGTCCTTAAAATACGAGTGTGGTTTTATGAAACGAGCTGAAGGCGAGTTTCATAATAAGATCACACGAGTGTTTTAAGGCCTAATTATGTACAGTTGCATACATTACTTTATCTACACATCATATTATAAGTACTCTAAGATGCGTTCGGTAGGCGGCAAAACAAACAAAATGGCGGCAAAGCTATTAACCTGTGTCACGAATATGAATGTTTTTTTTTTAAATCATAGATAAACTAACAAAGTCCCTATTCTAATGTCATTCGAAATCAAAATGGCGTACGACACTTTACTTAAAATATACAGAGTCGACGTTTAATTGATACTAGAATTGGCCCCCTGTTTGAATTGTATTGGTTTTGGAAGATGTTCCAAATTTGAACAATATTACTTTATCAAAAGTTGTATCGTAATTTTAACTTTTCATTACAGCTACAGATAAGAAAACATATTGTATCTTGTAATGCTGGTTATTGTCTACGGATTCTGAACGCATTATAGAGGACTTATGATATGAGTGTAGATAAAAATAATTAGATGAGCCAATATGGACCCCTTAGGGTGCGGCTCCACTGTGGCGGAGACGAGCGGAGCTGTGACAATTTTAACCAAAAGAAGGCGCATGTGGTCACGTCGCGTCGAGCGCGCCTTGCGCTCGTTTATTTAGATTCTATCGGTTAATATTGTCATAGATCCACTCCACTCCGCTAATTTCCGGCTCAGTGGAGCCGCAGCCTAAATCGCGTAAAATTGTATATATGCGCAACATCTTGTTCCAGCAAATGTTTCCGAAACAATTGCTTGAAAGAAAGCTAGGGGCTCGTTTAACATGAAGTGGGAGCGCATTCCAGAGACTGATTGCCTGAAGGGCGAAAGAGTTTGTCATGAAACCGATTGTGTAATGAAAAGGAATAGCGAGTTGGCAAACATGACAGTTTCTGTTTAACCCTTTACCAGGCTCACAGATCACACGTCACAGTAGAGATTCAGCCTTAGGTACTAACATACTTATAAGGTACAGTCACGAACCGGGATTGTAGAGCCACTTACCATTATTCGTAATTTAGCCGTGTATTCAATAACCGCATGTCACCAACTGGCTGACAGCTATTCGATTTGCATTACACGGCCAAATTAGAAAATTGGGTTAGTGGCTTAACAATCCTGGTTTGCGATTGTACTATTGAGTAGAATTTATGTGGTACACATGGGTCCCTTGCCTGGTTAAGGGAAGTAAATATTAGGAAACCAGCAAAAACGACTTTTACGCGGACAACATCTCGGGCAACCGCTAGTAATTTTAATAAAAGTTAATTCTACTCATCAAATCGCAAACAACCATGCCCGTTTTAGTCAACGAAGCGTAGTTCACTTGTAAACAAGAAAACTTATCATTCCATTTGTTTTTCCTCCGTTCATATAATGTTACGATTGACCATTAAAGACGATTTGTGCGTGATTAAATAGGCAAATGATATTATTGTGGTTCTATAGATCGTCAACTCAATTTCGAATCTTCAAAGGTCTTATTTTGACACGGAGAAGGTAAATGAACATACAGGCACAGTACGAGTATAAACAAATAGTAGTTCGTCTTCAAACAGAGGTATATCGCACGGCTTGCATGTGTGCGTACCTCGACCGTACGCGCCGCGAGCCACCACAAGTAAACTTAGCCGGACGGACCGAACCGGTTTAGTCGGGGTCGTGCCGTCGCAGCGTTTGGTTGCGTGTGTATTAAGTATCGAGTGACGCGCATCAACGCAAACATAGCGCCCGACCGGCAATAGATTACAGAAACTCGAAGAGCTGGCGACGAACTACTTTTCTATTTATTATTTGACACAGTCTGTCATGTGTAGACTACAATTATGTTGTTAACCCTGATGATTATGATGGCCAGTATCATGTAAAAGAGACTAAATAGTCTGCGTGATTATTGCTATCAACTGAAGAGACCTTAAAAATCTGCAGACTGCAGTTTGATAGGTTTTAACATGTCATCATAATGGCTTTAGGTGTTAAGACTAACTAGAGCCTTGAAAGTATCTACGACCTTGGAACAGGGTAAACTAAAATGTATAGGATTAACCATCATTCAGGAACAAACTGTTCGTGCTCTTCTCGGAAACATTTGCCCTCACTTGGGGTCGACCAGGGACTGCTAGCCCCTTAACCTCATAAGGCCCCGCGTACAAAAAATTGTACATAATACAGCCATTGGAATAAAGATCCATTTGAAAGGAAATAAAATGGATTTTCCTTTGTTTTCGTGACTGATAATCGAATTAGAAAATTAACTCTGATATTCACAACAGGCTCATATTCCATTGACATTTTTTATCGTGTGGGCCTGAAGAGGTACACTTTATCACTTATGTTACCACACTCACTCACTTACTACTACTACTTGTTTACTTTTTCTTTGTATGTGTGTTATTTATACTGTACGAGTATTATATTGAGTAATAAAATCTGAATCTGAATCTGAATCTGAATCTTAGCGTCACCAGCCCCCGTATTACGGTAGGTAGCTTTTATATGCGTGGAAAAAAAAATGAAGCAACCGTCACTCTCGCACTTAAATATATAGGTACCTACTGGTCAGAAAGTGACAGATCTTGTATCCAAGTTTATCCAGATCGATAAGGTGGCTTTGTGGCTTTCGCCATGCCATAAACTAACGTCTCGTTGCCTCCACTTTGCATAATCTTCAACCAACGCTAATAGTGTGATAGGTCATGAACGAGTCAAACGATGTAAGATCAGGCTCCTATTTCACAATCCTGACAATGACAGGTGACAGGTGACATTTCAGTGCGCAGCTTATATTAATCCCAATGATGTAAAAACTTATTAACTCGGCAATCTATATCGAATTATCACCTGTCACCTGTCATTGTTATGATGGTCAAATAGGGGGCAGGCAGGTATTTCGACGCAGGGGTAATTCTAAGATTTCATACTAATTTTAAAATTAGAACACTGGTTTGTATGAATAGTTACCATTACCCCTTAACCTTATACTAACCTATTTCTATTATTCCCAAGTCCTATATTCATAGGCTACATGTGATACGGCATACCAATCATAATTCTACGTATTTCCAAAACTATATTCAGCCTGCAAACGTACTATTAGCTTAAGGAAAATAAGGATAGCAAGACTTAACAAACAGTGAAATCAAACACTGGAGCCAGTTTGTGAGTATGTTTCCGCACATTGGAGCAAAACTTACCCCTTAGGGGCGTAATACACAGCGATAAGAGTCGAGGCAGCATCGAGGTGCCAGCGCACAACTGGCAAGCTTAATATAGTTTGTCTGTGGTCTGTATCCAACCGGAGTGTCCACATATAAGTATTTATCGTGTTGTCACTCCACGACGGTGCATCTCGCCAGTCAAATTGACCCTGCACGGTTGCGCCAGTACATTAAAAATTAAGTAGTGGGGCGCGATGTCGTGGGACCTATGTTTTAACATAACTTAATACACCATTTTACAAACATTTATTTATTATATTCTTATTTATGTACCTATATCAAATATGTATTTCTCTATTTAAATATGTTTATCGTTGCCTAGTACACATTAGTACAAGTCTAACTGCCGCACTCAGAGACGTCAATTATATTTAATGCTTGATTTAAGTACGTCACTTTATTTGCCATAGCAATAGAATAAGACAACACGTCAGTAAACAAGCGTTAAATTTAATAAACGTCTCTGAGCGCGGCAGTTAAACTTAGTTTGGGAAGGTCGGCATAGAAGCTTTAGGTCCTCATCTCGCTAGGACTGGCCCTGCCAAGATGCTCTACACTAACTAGCGTTTCTATTCGTTTCGTCGTATTGCGATCTAGGCACAAAGCGATGTAGTCAGACCGAGTTGTAGTCACAAAGCAATCTGAGGCGCTAGACAAGATGCATTACGCTAACCAGCGTTTCTATTCGTTTCATTTTTAAACCAATCGCGTCGCTGGTAGATCACGTGACTTTTCGTTTCACGTCATCTACCAGTGACGCGATTGGTTTAAAAACGAATCGAATAGAAACGCTAGTTAGCGCAATGCATCTTGGCAGGGCCCTCTGGTCGTATTAGCTACCTAGTCATATCGAAATGTGGACGGCTGGAAAGCTTTTATCCCAATCAATGGTATTGGGTGAGCGTGACCTCTAATATAAATTATTTTAGTTATTATACCGTCAAGTTTAAAAAGAAAAAGACATGTTGCGCTAACCCTAAATAATTTGGGATAAGGGCAGGAGAATGATGATGATGATGATGATGATGATGCCGTCAATTTAAGATGTACTGCGACTTTTCCGCAGCCGCGCCTCTTCCATGCTCACGCCTCGATGCTCCATTGTGGTCCGTCCTTTAGATTATCCTAACAAGGATTATTGAGGTCGTGTATTAACAACGAATGTTAACATGTATACTCCAACTTTAACAAGTTAAGCGGTGCTAATTACTTAGGAAATGTTTGGATCCTACCAAATACAGGGTGACTGCGGGGTCGTGATCCTATTTTTTTTTCCAACTCGGTAAATGATGTAGATTCTTTTAGAGTAGTGGTTTTTGAAACAATTAAAGGTTCGCATTTTACTAAAATAATATTATGTGTCCGTAATTTAATACTAAAATTATGGTCACCTAACATTTTTGCGTTAAAACTTAATATTTAAAAGTCAACCGATAAGACGAGTAAGAAATACTCATTGTAGGGTGGCCATGATCCTGAACAAAAATATTTCATTTAATGTTTATTTAAATAAAAAGCAAAGGTAATGGTCTTAACGCTTTTAAATCTATTACGTCATGCTCCTAATGGCGAAGTGAGTTTAAATTTACTTTGTTGCTACACGAACCCCCTGTATATTAGTAGGAATATTTGGACAAATCAATTACAAACGTTCGGAACAATGCTGCAGAGGCCTTTTTAGGGTGCTCAAAGAGTACCAACGGATCCTATTACGTTGTCCGTATGTCTGTCTGTCTATTCGTCTGTATATCAGCTACCTCCTCCTTGACCACGCAACAAATTTTGATGCAGTTTTCACCATCAGTTACTAGACAAGAAAGATTTTGTTATAGAAGGTTTTTATGCATAATCAATTCTGAGGGCTTATTGTCTAACGCACTCGCAATCACGATCGTTTTCATTTTGAAACTCGAAGGCTTGTCTGCATACAAAATGAAAACAATTGCTCCACTTTGAAGCCGGTTGCGATTGCGAGTGCGTTAGACAATAAGCCCTCAGGTTTAAGTATAGAAAACTCACATAAACGGAAGCAAAGCGAGGGCGGGTCGCTAGTACCTAATATCTAAGTGAGTGAATTATTAAATTCTCAAATTCAACCGCCGAACCATTCTCAGTGAATTTATTACAATTTATTAAGCTTTATCTCTTACCCACCTACATAAATTTAGAATACGGCGCTCTGGACCCTCTGTTACAGTAAATTAAAATAAGTTAATAGCCCTTGTGGCTAACGGATGGTCGCAATATTGCAAAACTTTAATAATTAATTATATGTTTACGGCTGTTGTACAGAATAATATACATACATACATACATAAACTCATGCCTTCATTCCCGGAGTGGGGTAGGCAGAGCTACATAATTACCAACAACTCCAAAAATTTATTGATACAATAATAGTTTTAGGATTATAGTAAGTACAATTTGTTACGTAACATTCACTTAGTTTAACCCAAACAATGTATATTTCTAGGCGAATTAATTTTGTTGTGATCAGGGTCCCTATTCAACACGGTAAAAACATATAGTTTTTGACGTAGGGCCCTAACATGGCTGCGTTAAATATAGCGTGATAAAGTTTATATAAAGCATCCGTCACCTTTTGACACGTAAATAAGTACGACAGTGACGGATGCTTTATCACCATTTGACACGCGATACAGACGCAACCATACTAGGCCCACTGTTCTCGTATTGTCAACGTTTTTATATCTCTTATTACTTCACAGTAAGGGCGGCCGAGTTAAAAACAATACTGTATCAGGTCAAATACGATTTAAATTTTATCGCCTAGAATAGAAGCGCAGTTCTGTTTTCATTTAAACTCAAAGGCAAACTCACACCATTTATTTGACAAAATCTACAATACAAAAAACATAGTAAAATATTTTGACCGATAAAAAAACTAAAAGCATAGAACACACTCTATTCTACTAGGTAAAGCCACATTGTTTTTGACATATTAGAGAGCCCCAGATATGTAGATAATAGGTAGCGAATTTAGTCAAATACCTACTCCTAAAGATGTTGCGCTGTAGCGTGAGGTCAAAAAGGACTCAGCTCAGCATGTGCCGCAGCCGGAGCCACAGCACTTGTTTTCAACTGAACCCTGGTGTTTACTCAGTTTTTCGATAAATAAGATAGGTCATATATATTCTTTCAGATATTACCCCATGATTACGCGATGAAACACGTTAACATAAAGGAAAAACAAACATTATAAGCTTAAGTTACAACTAAATTTAAAATGCGTGATTCAAAAGTTACGGCATAGTTATGAAAGGGCCGTTAGTTGCTTGTGTTGGGTTGTGTAAGTAGTTCAGTAAAAACAGCTTTTTGGATGGAAATTTTGCTTTCAACAGGATAAAAGTGTCTTCTTCTGTGTATCTTTAGGAATATATAGTTTTTTACCTAATTATATTCCCATCTGATTAACATAAGGTTTATATCCCTGAAATTATTATTATTTCATCAAAAAGCTATATATGCTTATGCAAATAAGTACATAACATAAACAAGAGTTAGAAAACATATCATTGAATATACTTCAATTTATTTAGAAAGAAACCACAATAACAGTATATTGCGTCTGGTCAACTGTTTATTTTATTACCTAGCAAATAGTACAGTACAATAGTCTGGGAGCCGCAAAATAATAGTAGATTGTTCAACAAGGGACTAAAACAAGCCATAATGACACGAGATGTTTAGCCACGCGAGCGAGCCAGCGAGCGAGAGTGGCTATAGTTCGAGTGTCATTATGGTTGTTTAGTCTCGCGTTTAACACTCTACTTTTCACTTTGAATGCGAGGAAAAAAAACAACGTTCAGTGCTGGATTAGCCACGTAACTAGCAAGAGTAGCAAATGCTACGGGCTAACGGGCCCCGCGCATCTACGTCTAACCTCTAAAATGCTAGTACTTAAGTACATCAGTATGCGTATGCGTGTACTCATATGCATCAGGGTTGACGATAAGATGAATAATCCAGTCTCTATATATAGTATTCTCCACCAGAATAACCTAAAACAAACACCCACGCAAAATAGGTGCATATCTAAGTCGCTCAGTTGCGGAAAAAAGACTGCCACAACCTGTAACCTAAAACAAACTGTGGTAATATTACGACCTCCTTTACTACCAAGTATTTTGGAAGTCAAAATAAAGAAGTAAGTATTCGAATGTCAGGGGTTGATTTATGTCACTATGTTTTAATACCTATGTTTAATTTTGTTGATTAAAGCCTAAATAATCCGATAGATACAGGCTTATTTCTTACTACAATTTAATCAACAAAATTGAGAAGTACCTTCGCCCTGAACGCTTTGACGGTGATCCGTCCTCGAGCCAAAACCTGTCCCCTCAGTGGATACATTGGAAAAAATCTTTTGAAAATTTTCTGTCGGCTATCTCTACCAAAGAAAAACCTGTGACAGGAGAAGCTAGATACCAGATTTTAACCAATCATCTATCGCCTACAATATATGCTCACATACAGGATTGTACTGAATACGACACTTCTATAAAGAAACTCGATGCTTTATTTCTGAAGCCACCTAACGAAATTTACTCCAGGCACAGACTTGCCAGACGATCGCAACAACCGGGTGAGTCCATCGACCAGTATTTACAAGCATTAAAGCTCCTGTCAAAGGAATGCTATTTTAAGCAAGTGACCGCGGAACAAAACGAAAGTGAATTTATTAGAGACGCATTCATCGCTGGGCTCTCATCGTCATCAGTACGTCAAAGTTTGCTAGAAAACAGCACTCTCACTTTGGATGATGCATTTAAGAAGGCTCGCGCCCTTGAGATTGCCCGGCTACACAACGAAGATTATCAAAAAGCAAACTCTACTAGTTCTTTTATTAATGCGGTCTCTACTCACAATCAAAGGGCCAGCACCCAAGAACTATGCTACTTCTGTGGGAATAAAAGACATGCACGCCGTAACTGTCCTGCTGCCAGTACTACCTGCCTTAAATGTGGAAAAAGAGGACATTTTGCAAAAGTGTGCAAAGGCGAGGCGGTACTTCAACATAATGCCTTTGCTTCACAAAACGAACCAAGCAAAGACACTGAGAACATTTTATCCCAACAACGATTATCTTGTATTGTGGCCGCAACAACCGAGTTGAACAAAGCTATGGTACCAGTTACAATAAACGAATTATTTACAGCCAATGCGTTGATTGACACGGGGAGTACAGCGAGTTTTATAGACAGTCGCCTTACTCATCAATACAGACTCCAAATGAGTTCGTGCAACCAAAATGTAAGCATGGCGGCTTCAAACCTAAAGACAAAGGTAGACACGCAGTGCTCCGTCAATATCGACTTGCAAGGGCACACATTTCAAGCAGACTTGTTAGTTATTACAGCGTTTTCTTGACGTTGCCAAGCGGTATAATTTAACACTGAATCGCGAGAAGAGTGAATTTTCACTGGAAGAGATCAGTATTCTTGGCTATACCATATGTCGTGGAGTCATCAAACCCGATGCGGAGCGTCTACGTCCGCTATTAGATCATCCTCTACCTTCAGACTCAGCATCACTTCGCCGAGCACTCGGGTTGTTCGCTCACTACTCTAAATGGGTACCAAGATTTTCGCATAAAATTCAGCCTTTAATCTCCCAAAGCACATTTCCATTGAATTCTGAGGCGGCAAGCGCTTTCAAAGCTCTGAAACAAGAAATAGCGGGTTCAGCAGTAAACGCAATTGATGACAAAATACAATTCGTCGTTGAAACGGATGCCTCTGACACTGCGATCGCGGGAACATTGTCACAAGAAGGCAGGCCCGTAGCATTCTTTTCGAGAAGTCTCCACAGCAGCGAACGCAACCACCCAGCCATAGAAAAGGAAGCTGCGGCTATAGTTGAATGTCTTCGGAAATGGAGGCAATTTCTTAGCGGAAGAGCTTTTAAGTTGATTACCGATCAAAAATCGGTCGCATTCATGTTCAATAAATATCATTCATCGAGAATCAAAAATGACAAGATACAACGGTGGCGACTCGAACTATCTGTATTCAACTTCGATATCGTATATCGCCCTGGGAAGGAAAATCTAGCAGCTGATGCTTTATCGAGAGCCAATGCAGTGTTAGTTGCTTCTACAAATGGTTCAGAAAATTCTCTGAAAGAATTGCATAATACATTATGCCACCCTGGTGTTACACGGATGTTGCACTGGATTCGGAGTAAAAATCTAGCGTACTCCACAGACGAGATAAGACGCGTTACTTCAAATTGCTCGATTTGCGCAGAAGTAAAACCACGCTTTCAATCAAACTTTGGGAAATTAGTAAAAGCGGTCAGTCCGTTTGAAAGAATGTCGCTAGATTTTAAAGGCCCGCTCCCTTCAGATGGCAATGCGACCAGAAAGAATCGATATATCCTAACGATTGTGGATGAATATTCTCGATTCCCTTGGGCGTATCCATGCCCGGATTTAAGTACAAATACAGTGATTAACAAACTTGATGACTTATTTTCTATGTTTGGAATGCCAACTTATGTTCATTCAGATCGAGGTGCTTCTTTTGTATCGAAAGAACTGAAAGATTACCTCCATAAGAAGGGAATTGCTACCAGCTATACTACACCGTATAACCCCCAAGGTAATGGACAGACGGAGCGATACAACGGCATTATCTGGCGGACGGTGCATTTAGCTCTAAAAAGCCAAAATCTGCCTATAACTAAATGGGAGTTAGTTCTGCCTCAAGCTCTACATTCCGTGAGATCACTCCTATGCACGGCCACCAACAGCACACCCCATGAGCGAATGTTCACCCACCCCAGAAGATCCTCAAATGGTCAATCGATGCCCACGTGGTTAACCGTTCCCGGAAAAGTATTAATGCGCAACCACGCCCGGTCTAGTAAATATGATCCATTGGTTGAAGAAGTCGATATGCTAGAGGGAAATCCTCAACATTCTCGCGTGCGGTTGAGCAGCGGAAGAGAAGTAATAGTCTCCAATCGACATTTAGCTCCTGCTGGGGAACGTCCAACAGAAACGAATGGAGCTGATTCGGATGATGACGATGACTTTATTGATGCGATTGATGGAAGTGAAGAGACGGAGGATCAAGCAGATACTGGACAAGAAAATACTCAATTACAGAACATCGCTATGGAGAGCTTGCGACGTTCTGAAAGAGCTCGACGTCAACCTGCCCATCTGGCTGACTATGTGACACAATAAAGAAGCCCAGGAGAATGTGGTAATATTACGACCTCCTTTACTACCAAGTATTTTGGAAGTCAAAATAAAGAAGTAAGTATTCGAATGTCAGGGGTTGATTTATGTCACTATGTTTTAATACCTATGTTTAATTTTGTTGATTAAAGCCTAAATAATCCGATAGATACAGGCTTATTTCTTACTACACAAACCCAGGGGTCTCTTTATAGAATTTGCTACGCACCCCGACGGGCTTGCTCATTCCAGCACTGACGAAGTTCTATACACATTAACAATATTGATTATAAGAAAGTTTCTTACAAATTTGTTCCGCGGTTTTTTTCTTTTCTTTTATTATTTTTTTGTTAAGTGCCGCTTTAAATGCTTGCATATTTAGCCAACAGGTTTGAAAACTATTTTAAAACTAATTGGACCAAGCATAATTAAATGAATATATTCATATTCGTAATCATTAATCGTGTTTCACGAAATTAAATCATTTTTATTTGTATTTTTTCACAGTTGTCATTTTGAGGTTATTTCCACGCGGTAAAAATTGTCTATACCACAGAATAAAAACTAGAGGCATAGAAACCGTACTAAATAGGCAGAAAATACATTATGGTTGACTTCCTTTTACTTATGGTTTTCATAGTGAGTTGGAAAGAGATCGTCACAAGGCGTGATTTGGACCTTTAAGCACCAGTGTGGAAGAAAGTAACGCCAAAGAAGACCGGTCGTTGATTTGACGTTTCTTCACCTTCTGATCATGACAGATTAAAGAAGAAAAGACACCTAGTTTTTGTTTCTTTTCCTCTTATCAAAATGTAATCTATAAAGTAGAGACAAGTAGCTGGTGCAACGTTCATCTTATTGCACGGCTTCTTTGCCTTTAGTCTTTATTCTTTGGTCTATACAAAAAGACTGAAAATAGCAATAAATCCTCCATTCACAAACACCGTGATTGGATGTTAAGGGGATTCCAAAGTAAATTAAAAAAAATTTACTTTAATCCCTAGAGATTAAAAAGGAATTTTAGTCCCGATGTGCAGAGACTAAAGTAACATTTTAAGAGCATGAGAAGTGAAAAATTGTTTTAATGTCATTTTATTTGCGTGTCGTCAATTGTTACTCTAGTAAAAATTGTAAAGAGATTACAGTTCACGAGCCGCAATATAATATTGTTGTGGTTTCTAATTCTAAATAAACTGAAGTATAGAATCTTCCCACTGCCTTTTAAAACAAACTTACAAAGAGTCATTGAATATAAACACCGGTTAAAGTTTAAAACTGTTCTAACATGAGAGAGCAAGGACTCCCGTAGTAATCTAGCTAAGATGCATCCACGTTAGGGTTCCGCGGTCAGAGGGCCCTGCCAAGATGCATTACGCTTACTAGCGTTTCTATTCGTTTCGTTTTTAACCTTTTGAACGCCTAATTGCTACAAACATTGTCCTCACACGCCAATGACAGCTTAAAACCACAGCTAATGTCAACCTTACGTCACAAATACTCGGGTCTACTCGTATATTGCACTGTATCTGTGACCACTATATTGGTCGATGGCGTGGTAGGCACGACATTACACGACCACTTTAGTGGTTCTTGGCGTTCAAGGGGTTAAACCAATCGCGTCACTGGTAGGTGACGTGATACGAAAAGTCACGTGATCTACCAGTGACGCGATTGGTTTAAAAACGAAACGAATAGAAACGCTAGTTAGCGTAATGCATCTTGTCTAGCGCCTCAGATGGTGTTATTCAAAACTAAAACAACTTTATTTTTGCAACTGATCGCTCTCGTGGTCTTGACTAGGGGTTGGAAGTCGATGCCATTTATACTGACTTCGTAAACCTTGGGCTTTCTTAGAAGAAATTGCAATATTCAATAGGATTTTTCACAATATCCAATGTAAATGTTTCATTTTTTGTTGTTGTTATATTACGTAGTTCAGTGTATTTTTTGCAGCTTTCTATTCTGGCTCATTATATCTATATTTTTTTGCACTCACTGGTTACTTATAATTAAACAGTATAAGACAAAAATTTAACATCTATTTGTAATTTTTGGTATGTATGCTGTTGGTTTGCCTGTTTTAAATAAATAACAATAAAAATAAACAAAAAAATCATCTTTTCATTTCAAGAGCTCCACTGGACGGTCTGCGTCCTCTTAAAATATTAATTAGAAAGTTAAGGTTAGTCAAATTACTAAAATCAAACAGACCATCTTATTGTTAAACTTTTTCTTTTAGACCCTCATCACAATCGGGCCACGGAACCAACTCTTAAATAACCCACAATGCACTTTTCTTCATCTCGAAGACAACGCTCTAGCTAGCACTTTCATCGCGTTGCCTAGGAAATTAGATATACATTATGCAGATTCCCTCGCTTGTATTCAGCCGGGAATTAATATTTATATGTCTTTATCTGCTCTAGTTGGTCTGATGATAAGATCACTTAGGAATTCACAATTTAATTCCATACTTATGACGTCATTTATTTAACTCATCTGTTTTACTGTAAATTCTATCTGCTTGGAGAATTGTCACGTTAATATTCTGTGGAAAGTAGAGGAATTACGTTCTATACGCCATTTAATTAGGTTCCGAAATAAATGTAAACAAATCAAACAACGTGGCTCCTTAAGACCCCGTACACATTGGGCGCTTTCAAACGCGCGCTTTGCCAACGCGCGTTCTGAGAACAAGGAGTTCTTTTGATGATTTATTTATTCAAACTCTGTAGTATATATTTTTTTTAGTATATATTATTTAAAAGATGTATTTCGTTGTTATAAGTTTCGATCATTAAACCATTTGAATGCTACTTCATCATAGGACTTTATACATATATAAATTGAAGAAATATCTTATGAGTAAGTAGGTGTTTAATGTTTGAGTATTTAGAACAACAAAAAATTCACAAAAACTAAAGTCTTGTACTTTTACATTTTTGTCTTAAATGAGACCAATTTAATTAACTGGTTTTCTTCAACGTTGCTTGACTCAAAAAATAATTAAAACTTACGTTGTTCAAAGAAAAAAAATAAAAGTTGTTCTAAATACACAATCCTTAAAAAACCGGCCAAGTGCGAGTCGGACTCGCGCACGAAGGGGTTCGTACCATTATCTATACAACATTAGCAGAAAACGGCAAAAAAATCAATTTTGTTGTATGGGAGCCGTTAAATAATTATTCTATTCTGTTTTTAGTATTTTTTGTTATAGCGGCAACAGAAATACATCTTCTGTGAAAATGTCAACTGTCTAGCTATCACGGTTCATGAGATACACCCTGGTGACAGACAAACGGACAGACGGACAGCGGAGTCTTAGTAATAGGGTCCCGTTTTTACCCTTTGGGTATGGAACCCTAAAAACGACCAAACGAAACAAATAATATAACATAATTAAATTTCTTTTAAGCGCAATAAATCCTAAAAAATATTATTTTCATCAAACAGTCTATAAATCTTGCAAAAACAAAGAGCATAGAAAATAGTTGATGGTAATATTGGATGAGAAAACTCTCAGCAATTTAAATCCTGGGAATTTTCTAGATTTAGACAATAGCCCGTGCAGCGTGACCCGCCAACTGAAACAATAAGGGACTGTTGAGAATCGCTATTATTTGAAGACGTATCTATTCAAGTGGCAATAATAATGGATTTATGTGTACAAGCATTTCATAAGAAAATAGTTGGCTTAAGGCTTTATGTCCTCGAATAAAACAGAAAAAATATTATTGGGATACACCTGAAATAAAATTCATCGCAAAAACGAATACAGGAGAAGTAGTTTTACTTATTTGTAATTTCAATGACTTCTTCATTTAGTTTGATTGCGTTAAAAGTAATTGTTTAATAGTACCTAAATAGGTATAGTACATTTAATATCAAAAACAAAAATACGAATAACGTGTAGAATATTCGTAATATTCAAAACGTCAAATTATTATTTATGGATCTTTATAGTAAATATTCCTCTTCATGTTTTTTAAATAAAAATAGATTGTAAAAAAATATCTGAGTATCGTTATAATTTTTTTAGCTTTATGAATTTACAACAAAATATTCTAATTTTGAGCACGAATCCGTGCTTAGGCATATGAGGGGTTAAAACGTGTACAACCTTATATCGTTTTTTCCTAATTAAAAACATGATGTGGTTTTATGTTCTTTTTTTAAACAAAAGAATCCGATTCAACAAGAATTGCATAAACGAGAACCAGAAACTTGTTCAAAATCCTAAAAAAAAAACCTTAGGTAAAAAAACATCCTTTAAGAAAATACAAGCAAGAAGAAGAAAAGCAATAATTTGTGTGGACAGACCACCTGCACCTCAATTAAAGTTAGTTTAATTAATTTCAACTATTGTTTTGACCTTTACCTACTTCGAGAAATAACAATCAACTTCATCCAATTACCTTCAAAACTTTTCTCGATCAACAAGCCATAATTCCAAGCTGAAAATTAATGTATTCATGGAGACTGCGTTTTACACGAAAACTTCGGTTTTTTATGGAGTCACAAAAAACAAATCTGGTAGTTTATTTGCATAAATAAAGCATCTTATGATTGAGTTGTCGCCGTCAATTTATAGAACTTGCAAAAGATGTAAACAAAATCAAACGAACCAATTCACCATGATTACTCGATAATCACGTACTTTCAAAGATCAAGTGAGGTCTTTGCAATGATTTATACACTAAATCATTATTTTTATATTATGTTTAAGATGAAATAACTATTCATTATAGGTACGTTATTTTTAATAAAAACACGCTCGGTGAATATTTGAGGTTATGTGTCAAACAGTACTAATTTGATTACATCGTTCACAAGTTCTATTGACGGCGACTTTAGAACCTGGGCGTCTCTTTACCCGACTGCGCGACGCAAAGGAGAGTAATGTGTTTATCAGCCTATAATGTATGTGTGTATGTATGTTTGTTTCTCTGTGTTGTGGCGCTCTAGAAACTAAACGCGTGGGCCGATCTTGATGATTCTTATGTCAATCGATTTGTCTTAATCTTGTCTTGTGAGTGACTAAAGATATGACAGTGGGTAATCAAAATTCAATATGGCGACAGCCGGACGACAAAAATAAAGTCGACGAACTATAACAAGTGGGGTATCATTGAATAGGTATTAAAAAATCACCTTTAGGTTACTTTTATCATTTTTCGTTCTGAATTATCTTTTTGTTAATATCAAACAAAAGGTCATCGTAGAACTGCCCTCGTTCTTCAGACGGCACAAAGGATTGACAAGTTGAGGTCCGGTCCGGTGGAGGTTAGGTCCGGTACCTGAGTCTTAACTCAGAAAAAAGATCGCAACAACGTGGTAAGTATCCGGCGCGAGTACATTACAAATTTGGTCACCGTAAGTAGCCCGTTTTTCTCAGTGTAGGCTTGTACTATGGGTACTAGACAACGATATAAATACTTATATATAGAGAAATAAAATGTACTTAAATGGATTACCTTATGGATTTAATCTGCTTTGACTATTGAACTTGAGATACCGCTGATTGGCTAAGGAGGGAAGAAAATCAGAGGGCCCAGACAAGATGCGCTACGCTAACTATCGTTTCTATTCGTTTCGTGTTTAAACCAATCGCGTCACTGGTAGATGAAGTGATACGAAAAGTCACGTGATCTACCAGTGACGCGATTGGTTTAAAAACGAATCGAACAGAAACGCTCGTTAGCGTAGTGCATCTTGGCAGGGCCAGGAGTATTCGACCCTACACTATATTAGGTCTTTCTTATCAAAATTCGAAAGCGCCTATGACGTAAACTACGCCAATGGAAAACCATCTCGACGCAATTCAATCCCAGAATGTCATTTCCTAGATGACGAGTGTAAGCGACAAAAAAACGATACGTGAGGCTGCTTTCCCACTAGGCTATCAGTTTACGGCTTACTCTTTGCCTTCCCATACAGGGTATTGATTCTCTCAAAAGCAAATGTGAGCGAATGCAGGAGTGAAGTCCAAACGGCGAGTTAGTAGTCCCGTCAGGGCGAGCAAAACACATGTCATTATTAGCGCGTGCATTCTCAATTTGGCAGCCTTATACGTTCGAGAAGCCATGCTGCCAAATTGAACACGCGCTGAAATGTGTTTTGTTTGCTTTGACGGGACTACTTAAACTCGCCGCTTGCACATCACTCTTGCGTTCCTCGCTCACCTTTGCTTTTGAGAGAATCAATATCCTGTATAGTTCGCCGAGCACAAATTGGCAAACTGTACAATATGGGAGGACCGACAATAAGCCTGTTGCCCTAATCGGACCTAAGCCTGCGCTGCGCCTCTATTATAGGCAGTAAAATCCGAATCGTATTTAGGGCCTGTTTCACAATCGTCAAGTAAAGCATATCGGACACATAAATTTAGCCGTTTCCTTTTCTTACACATGAATATAGACTAGGAGAGCTAACTTTAACTCGCACATAAATTTACTTGTCGATTGTGAAACAGGCCCTTAACCTGTTATGGTATTGTTTTTAACGCCGCCATTACTGTTAAGTTAATAAGAGCTATCAGAACGTTGACAATACGATAACATGTCAAAAATGATATGGTATTTGGGCGTTTTCACTAAAATGGCTTAACTAATTTAACTAATTTAACTAATTTAACTAATTTAACTAATTTAACTAAATTTAACTAATTACATTGACGGCCGCAAAGTATAGCTAATTTTCGTTACAAAACTGACAAAGTTAAAGTTTTTTAATCTCAGTCCTTAATTGGGGTACACTTTGTAGTGAAAATGCCCATTTACCGTGTTGAACAGAGGCCTCAATTCTGTTCTGAACCATTTATTGTATCGGAAATTTAACATTTAAATACCGAACCAACTTTAGTAAATTACTTATACTTATACCAAAAGTGACGCAATAAATCATACTATAAGAGACTTCATACGATTTCACTTATTGCGTCACTTTGATATAGTTCCAAAGTGCCCTAGGAATCAAATTGGTTGATTGTATTTGATTTTTCTGCCGGTAGCATAAAGTTACATTAACAGTACACTTTAAAGATATCATAATTCGTGATATTGCGGGTACAGTCACGTCACGTCACCACCACGATGAGAACGTTTATAAGCATTTACCTTTACGACTGTACGTGTTAAGAAGCAGACGCTTCCTACAAACTTAATTATTCCAGTGGTCAACTGTGGAACTAGAACTTCCGCGCACTAACTTTATCATTTCTTTTGGAAGGTAGCGACGCTTTAACTGCATTGTTAAGTTTGCGCGGTTATTTTCTATTATATCACTTGCGACCTTGGCGACCTATGTCAAATGTAATAAGACATGGAATTTATTTCTTCGCAAAAAGTCCAACAGAGATGACATGTGTAACTATCGTTTTATTACAATAATAAACCTATGGTCCAAATTTCTTGTTTATTAACTTAAGCGGTTTTGACTCTATCACAGATTAAATAAGAGTTACTAAGAGGTATTTTCTCTACGTTGATGAGTTAGTATTTTTTATTAATATAAATAAATAGCAGAGACCATTTCACAAAATATTCACCTATTTAGTCCCAAACTAAGCTCTTGGCTTGTACTATAAGTACCTAATACACAACGATATAAATACTTACATAGTGAAATAAATACTTAAATACATGGAAAACATCCAAGAATCCGAAACAAATACTCGTGTTCATTACAAAAACATTTATCCATTCGGGGAGCCAAACCCGGGACCGCTAGCTATTGTATGCAGGGTCACTACCAACTAGGATAACGCGTCGTCAAATAATATTATTTCCTAAAAATAATAGTGTGATATTATCATGTCCCACCCTGTATATTATTTTTGTTTCAGAAGCATTTGAGTTGAAATAGTACTTATCTGAATTTTATGCTAAATTGATATCTAATGCGTTTAAGTAGTATTTATTATTCTTTAAATTGGATATAATAGGATTAGATAAGAATGCTCCAGAAGTTCCGGGATATAACAATAATAAAAACAATTGAATTAAATTAAAATAATACAATTAAAAGTTAAAACTTAACTTATTTAAATTAAAATAAAACAAAGCTACTCAAATATTAAAGATCTCAATAATAATCACAACTATAAAAAGAACACCCCCTCTAGCAGGTCCGCAAGCGGCATGGTCCCTATGACACTGGCAGCGTTACCTCTCTGGATAGCTAGCCCTATCCATTGGGAGAGGTAAGCACCAGCTCTAGGATCTCCGGAGGTGTCTATGAGCCGGGATGACCGGGCCTTAATAAAGCTTTTCATATCAGCTGACCAAGGTCCCATGGTCTCCACTGCATGCGCCACAAATTCATAATTATTTAATAATGATGAATATTTGCGGCGCTTGATGGTTTGGGCCTGATCAGCTGCTGCACCGACCGGCCGGATAACGGGTTGACTGGACGATAAATATAATATATAATTTAATATAATTTATTGAATTATGACAGTTAACAACAAATGGCTAGCCGTAACAAACCAAACAAATGACGAGGTTACTAAAGTATCCATACTTACATCCATTGTGTGACAAAAACTATCCATATTATTTTATAAAAACATCATGTACGTTTTCTTTCAGTTAGTAGGTGAGTTAGCTATTATTTCAGTTTTTTTTTCTCTTGCCCAATTCCTTAACTTTAAATAAAGAGTACGTTTTTCAAAAAAAACATTTATCTCTATCCAAATAACTGTGACATAAATTTACACCGCAGAAAATATACTTACCTACCAGAGAGGTAACGCATCCAGTGTCATAGGGACCATGCCGCGAGCTGAGCTGCTAGAGGGGGTGTTCTTTTTATAGTGGTGATTATTATTTATAATCTTTAATATTTAAGTAGCTTAGTTTTATTTTAATTCAAAAATAATTTTAGTTTTATCTTTTAATTGTATTATATTAAATGTATTTGTTATAGTTAGAAATTGAATAAATAGTCTTACCTACCTATTGCCTATGAAAATAAAATAGCAAATCTTTCAAAGGATAATTGAGTAAAGTTTTGTCTAGGCGCTCGCAATAAAATAAAACAAAATTCTCAATACTGGTACGCTCAAAGCCATTTGTAATGGTTTTCCCATCCTGACGCCTACGCAGTGATCAAATAAGGAGCTCTATTGCCATGCTATCCCGTGGGATTTTTCTTCATTGCTAGGATGCCTGCCTAGAGCCGAAATAGATTGCCTCAATAAATATAACGGTGCTTTTGACTTTGCCAGAAAATATCGACGCGACCCGAAAATTAATATCCATTATAAATTGTATTTGGTTTTGATAGATTCGCTATCGTTAACTAGTGTTTTTGTATTCATATAGATGGTGTGTAAAATTTGGTGTTTTTACATTATGAGGGTTACGAGTACGACTGTTGCATAGGTACAGCCTGATTACAAAATAAGAGTTTATAGCACATTAAAATAATTACATAAACATTGTCCAGTTATAGAATTTAGTAACTATTTCTCTTAACTATACACATTTTTTGCAAAGAAAAGTGGAAAAGACACTTCACCCTTTTCGGGATGATGGAAACGTTGAAATATACTTTTCTCGCCCTTTCTAACTTTTGGGAATGCTGGAAATTCTTGTCAATGTGCCAATTGCTGGTTTCGATAGAAAAGTTTTATGACGCACTCATGGCTTTTCCATGGAGTTCCATTGCGTATCTCGTGTAGGGCTGTCACCTGTCCGGGTTTTCCGGAGTTATACAGTATTAGAGGGCGTTAGATTCTCTAAAAGCGGTTGCGTTGTAAAATCCGGAAACTTTATGTATCCGAGCCTAGATCAACCCGTCACGACTTAAAAAGGCTTAATTTTAGGTTAAGTGTGTCCAAATTTCTCGCTAGGTCTTAAGAGCCCCCAGGACGCACGCTTGCGTCTTTTTTAGGGAATGCAATTTAACCGGTTATTAACCGTTTTTGTATGAAAATAACCGGTTATAACCGGTTATAACCGGTTATTTGCATTCCCTAGTCTTTTTATTATACAAACGTAGCTACTTTCGTTTTAATTGTTGAAGTCAGACCAAAATACAAAAAAAATATGGCATTTTCAAGTTTGCATACTAACAATTAGCTTTAAATCGCTGTAATTCAAATCTGTTTTTTTTTTATCGAAATATAATTTTAGATACATATAACACATTTATATCTTTCAGATTCAAATGTAACCAATTTCGAAGCTGAAAAATCCTGACTAAACTAAAATTTCCGGAATCCTGGATGATTTTGTCCGGCGTAGTCTTTGTGAGATAGCAGCCCTATATAACCTTGGGTTACACTCTTCCCTGAAACTTTTTTAATTTCGTTCCTTACTGCGCAAGTCACGTTTGCAAATTGCAACAGATTCTTGAAAGAATCAAATCGCTAGCTAAAATACAAAAGAGTATAACTTGATATGAAGACCGGACGAAAAAATACTTTATGCGGTAGTGTATTGATTCTAAATGAAACAGGAATTAATTTCGACTTGTGTCGTTTTTTTTAACCAAAGATGTTGATATATGGCTTACGGTTGAAGTAATCTTTCGTTGCTAAAAAAATCTAAATGTAACATAGCTGAGACGCTACGTAGAAATAATGGGTTAAAAATAAATTATGAATAATGAAGGGAATTCCCCGAATTTCATGAGCACATGTCACCCACGCATTTCAACTGATCTTTAAACGGATATTCATTAAAATATTTTTTTGAACACCCTTGTTGCCGGAAACTGTATTCAGTTTCCTAATGACTTTTAGGGTTTGGAACTAGGAACGCTTAGAAGTTTCGCTATGACCATATCTGCCATCGTCCTGTACCTATCCCATAGAATTTTTTTCTAGAAAAGTGGTGTCATATAAAAACTTAAGTTAGGTACCTACTTACCTTTGAAAATGTTTTAGGTTAGTTCGTAAATGTAGTCCCGGATAAAATCACGGAACTATAAAAGGTCCCATTGTTCCGGCTAGATTTCATATGACCTCGAACTAGAGTGGAAACACATTTTTTTCAAACGTGACTTGAAAACGTTTGGATTTTTGTAAGCTTCTGTTATAAGATCACAATCCAACTGTTTTTCATGCTATATCCTTATTTTTATTATAGGAATAACGTGCAAAACGTCCATTTCCACTATTCGCTACTCTATTACTAATTAACTAATATTAAGAGAGGGAGAGGTAGGTTTAGGTTATGTTAGTTCTTCAGCAGGACCGAATTGCTTAAGCACTCAGAAATAGGAGCCCCGCGTCAGCGGAGCTCCTTCGACTCTGTTAAATTTAATATTCAATCAAATATAAATTATTGGTAGAGTAGCGAATAGTGGAAATGGACAGTTCGACAGTATACTAATACCGGTAGAAATAAATCTACAAAAACGTGCACTTATCCCTACCAGCAGGGATAGCTGGGTGCGAAATTTTACCGAAATTAGGTGCCGCTGAAAATGATTTTTTGCTCATTATAACTAGTACCTATTTGCTTACTTAGGGTTACCTATTTCAAACTAGGCTAACCCCATCGTGTATCGCACAATCGGTTAACCCTTTAGCATAGGTACAGTTGACGTCAAATACATGTTTACATTTTTGGACATTATTTCAATGGAATATGGGACAATATGACAATATATACTCCCTCCGGTATGTATAAGTAGTTGCCACTCCAAACCACATTGCTTTTAACTTGTCAACGTTACGCTAGCTCTTATTTACTTGACAGTAATGGCGGCCTAGTTTAAAACAATACGATAACATATAGTGAGTGAAGCAATATAGTTTTACCGAATAGAATAGAACCTAGAACTTTCCCACACCAACGACAATTGGTTCTGTGAGCAATGTGCCTCACTACCCCTAAACTAAAAATAACTAATTTACTGATATAGGTATGCCTACGAAATGTAAACGTCGATCAATCATTAATTCATTAAGTACCTGTAAATTAATTCGAAGTTCTAAAGTGACCTACCTACCCTAATCATGTGTATGAAGGGCTTATTTCTGATCCCTTGTCAAAATAGGGACGGAATTAATTTATACTTGGCTCACTTCTATTAATTCAAAACACCTGTATTTGCGTGGTTTCAGTCAGAATTATAATAATACTCCTACGAGTACAAGGATAAATTATGTACTTATTCACTTTTGCACCATATTTCATTAAATATTCAAAGTGAAAGTAGGTACCTACTTTAATCCCTAGAGGATAAAGGTTTTTTTTATGCGATGGTGAAGGCAAGCCAGCACACACGTGACACACGTCATTCACTCACTTTATTCACTCAATCACTCATTACTGTCTGCCTGTACCTACATGGTTTTTTTATGGGTTATTTTAGAGCAAAATAACCATACTAGACCATTATATTACAAATTTAATTTATTCCTACATTTGTCCAGTCTATAATAATATACAGTCAGTCAGCCAATCAGTAATGGAAATGTATAGATAATCTTATCTCAACTTTTATTTTTAGGGTCTGAGACATAAAAAATATCGCTGTTTAGTAGTGTCTAGTTTTTTTTACGACGACCCTAAAACTCCTAAGGTTAGAGCCCCATTAAAACTATTTGTCGAGACATCTAGCATCTATCTTACCCGATGTCTGTGGTCCAGAAATATGGGGGAATTTTCATATGCAGATAGAGACACAAAGTACCTAATTTAAAAAAAACTTTACGCAACTTTATGGTTTTTGGAGGTCACAAGATTCATAGGTTTTTTGAAGTCCCAAAATACTATAGTCTGTATATTCGTTTGCGTTCTGCGTTTAAGGTAAACTCAGTAATATAAACAATCGTAAAACACTTGACAAGTATAAAAAACCTCAACCTTTTCCGCCTCAATACGTCAATATTGTCCTTTGCCGAAAAGATAATGTCCCACTGGGCAGAAATCAACCCATTCCATTACTTGTCAAAGGTCCAAACCCTTTTATGTGATAACTAGAAACGTGCACCCAATTTGGAGAGCAACAACGTTCAGTTTTCAATTTTTCATGTAAAAAAGATAAGAGTTTTTAAAAGTTAAGGGTTGAATGTAACCATGAGTCCAGAAAAGCTTAAGCAACCCGAATAACTTCGGGGAAATTGGGTCAACCGTGCCTATGGCACCTATGAGAGGCATTTCTTGCTCAACATTTAATATTTTTCAGTAATGTATCTCGAAGGTCCCTTTGTTTATTCGTGTTTGGCGTTGTATAAGGAAAATTTACTTAGAAACAAGTAAGTAAGTACCAAATTGATTGTCTGCAGGTCGAGAAAAGTTACGTTCTAGCTGTTAAAGACAATAAAGATACACGTGTACATTAAGTTTTCTGTAACACCCGTACATGTACCAGAATTTATTATAAGTACCTACATAAAAATATTTCCCTTGAATTACACTATCTATTGGTGAAAACCGCATGTAGTTTGTAAGATCTAACCGTACATACAGAGGGACAGACGGCGTAATTATTGTAATATTTCTGTATAATATAACTTGATACCTCACGCCATCCCAATCGATCAATTAGTATGTGATATACTTAGGTACTTACATCACATACTTATACCGCCTTTTTTTAGTCAGGAGGAAACCGCATCAGTTTTCTGGTCCCCGTCCTCTAGGGACAATATAATAATACAATTAAATTTAAAAAACCTACAGATAAGCTATTTCAAGAATCAGAGGCCCTACTTTGAAAATCGAAGTTCGAAGTTACGTTAGCTCCATCCCTTTCTCTCGATTAAGTCTCGAATGACGAGTGACAGGGATGGAGCTAACGTAACTTCGAACTTCGATTTTCAAAGTAGGGCCTCAGATAAGCACCGTGGCAGCCCCTAAAAAATAAATACATAAATAATTAAAAACATCAGATTATAGGGGATAAGCCAAATTGTAAGGTTATCCTAAAAAAACTGCAGACTATTTTGTAGTGATTGCCACCTGCGAATATTGAATCTACCTATCATATCTATGTCAAACTTTTTAGGTCGGTCACTCGCCCCCCCCCCCCCCTCAACCCTCCTAAATTTCGTGCTTATCGAGATTAGATAATCCAAAAGTATGTACCTACCCACTTAACTTCAATAAGTACTGATCTTTTTGAGGCAGTAATAATATTATGATGATTTCATAGTTCACACAATTCATTTTTTAGGAACCCTATTTAGGATTTTGGAAGATGTTAGTAATCGCAATTAGAATTAGGACCCTATTTGCTGCAGATAGAATAGTAGGGATCCAACTTAGCTTTCTAGTTGGGATCCTAAAATTCAGTAGGTAAATGTAATAACCCTAATAAGGCGATTTAACAATTTCACAATAATTTTGAAGTAGGTACTAAAATATTATAACGAATTTTTTTTTAGGTCGATGTATAGCAGTAAAAACTAAACGCATTTAACAGATTAAGCTCCTGTCAGTTGACTAACCAATCATAAGCCTTTATTCAGCAACACGCAGCGAAGCTTTGTTATGATTGGTTATTATACATACCCTTACAATCTGTGATAACAACGTAAACAAATTTTGTGTACGAGGGAAAGTTCACAAAATTGTTTATTCATTATTATTATTACTAATTAAACACTCAGGGTAATAGTTTGATTAATGGCTTGAAGCGAACGAGTTGAAGAGGATTTGAAATGTCCAAAAAAGTAGTGTTTGATTATAACTACACACCACTGTGGTCTAGGTGAGTAAAGTACCTAACTGTTTTTTAACTTTCCCAGCCAAGCAGGTTGATATTGATTAACTTAAGCTATTTCATGTCTTTAGGACGGTAAAATATGCAATTTTATGGATTAAGGATTGGTTACAATAAGGTTACAATTACTTGTATTTTGGATCCAGGTGCCATGACCAAAATAAATTTGATAACTTAGCGATTGTACATTTTTATTTTATCGTTTACTTACTTGAGTTATTTCCATTATATGTATAGAATAAGTAAAATGGTTATTTCTTGTAAAAATGGAGGTTTCAAAGTGGTTAGATGACATTATAATTGATGCATCAAGACATTTTCTATAAAAAAAGTTGAACTGTAGTTAGATTTCATCTCAAAAGCGAAAACAGAAAGACTTAGGGCTTCATTTCAATATGGCAGGGTTTTGATAATCCAAACACACCCAATTCAGATAAATTAAACATTTGGACGTTTAGAATCTATGGCACAGTGCTGTAAGTTGCTGAGAAATATTGTTCCCACTTAGGTAGGGGCTGTCTTAAATCCTAAAACCTCTCTTCAAGACAGGCGATGCATCTGTCTTGCTATCCATTCATCGGGACTTGATCAATGCATACTATCCTGTCCTGATGCATTCAACTCAAATAAGTTGAAGTTACTTCAAGGAAATAAAATAAATGTTAGTCATTTAAACGTGACTTAAGATCAAAAGTTTGGTTCCAGCTTTAGACATACAGGTCATAGCACAACACATTTAGCCTGGTTGGTAGTGAGCCCGCCTATGAAGCTAGCAGTTCTGGTTTCGATTCCGAGTATTGGCAGATATTTTTGTAATGAGCCTGAATATTTGTTCCTGAGTCTTAGCCTAGAGCTTACATTAGCTAAAGGCATAGAAGTTACCTAGTAGTAGGGATTATGTTTCTCTGACTACTAATTATGTAGATTTATACAGGCTATTGAATTAAAACGGATTCATTTTATATAACGTAAGATGGCATGAATAGAGATTCTCAGGGTGAATAAAAATAAAATGTAAAATAACTTGTTACTAATATAAACAACAACGAGACAAGTCTATTGTCAATGTATTCATTTAATGCTATATTTCTGTTCACCCCATTTTACCTGGTATTATAAACTAGCTGTTTGTTGATGCCCAGTGTCATCCGGATGATTTTTCTCTTAAATACAAACCTTATCTGGACCATTAGAACACAAAAAAAACAGCTAAATCGCTAAACCATTCTCAAACGATGCTCCGTCATACATGTGGCAATTGATTTTCATATAAATAGAAATGTTTACTTTGATAATTTGGTTAATAAAAGTCTACAGATTGATTGTTTGTTGGAATCCATGCTTATAAAGGTAGATAAGTAAAGAAGCAGAGAAATTTTAAGTTTCTACAAGCCTGACCTGAAACTTGATTTAAAGCTAGCTGTGGTTTTAACTTTCAATGCTGCTATTGCTTTCATTCATACAATATTGCACCACCCCATATTTACTGAATAAATATTTTGAAATTTGTTTTTTTTTTAATTTTGCCAAATTATCTTTCTGATTTGCCAAAAGGTCAACTGGTAGAAATGCCATTAGGCATTAAGTTCACCTTTTGTACTCAAATTTGTATTTAAATTGTGCAATAAAAAATTAATTAATTAATAGATAATGTAAATCATTTAAATTTGTACTTGTTTATGTTTAGTTTTATCTTAAGTATATCTTATTTATCTTACTTTCTTACTAAGGAATATTATAAATGCCATAGTTTAGATGTTTGTTACTCAACCACGCCAGAACAGCTGAAAGGATCTGAGTGAAATTTAGCACAGAGATAGATTATAGTCTGGAATAGCACATAGGCTACTTTTAATTCCGGAAAATTGTACAGTTCCCGAGGGAATAGCGATAAACGACTTCTACACTGACGGAATGCTAAATGCTAGTTTAACTATAAATGAAGTGCCTAAGGCTTTGCTAATAATTCAGCCATTCATTAGTCATTACTCATTACTAACAAAAAGGTAGTGTTGTTTTTAAAATTAGTCAATGTTGATAAACTCTGTCTGTGTTACCTCACAAGTGTCATTAGTCATTATAATTTAGTTTAGTACTATATATCGTCACAGTGTAATAATGAAATTGCTTCAATAATGTTAGTAAGGTAATTGAAGTAGCTATCAAATTTCCTATATTGAGTCTTATCTTGATTCTATCTAGAGTAATCATGTTTTTTTTATTTTCACTCCACTTCCTTTTATGTGTTTGCGGTTTGTTTTCATGGCAACCCTTTTACAAAATCCATACTGCCATACTTAATATTATAAATGTGAAAGTGTGTCTGTCTGTCTGTCGGTTACCTCTTCACGCTTAAACCGCTGAACCGATTTAGATGAAATTTGGTATGGAGATAGCTTGCTAGTAGTCCCGGGGAAGGACATAGGCTAATTTTTATCGCGGACAATTAGACAGATCCCGAGGGAGCAGCGATAAACGATTTCTACGCGGACGAAGTCGCGGGCCAAAAGCTAATTATCTATAAGTGGAAAAGAAACAATAGAAACAAACAAACGAACTTACAAACTTACTTAAAACTACACTAATCTAACAAACCGCTACCAGTAGACGTGTTTTCCAATAGGCTGGCAGCATTGCCACGTTGAATGGCAATGCTAAATCTTTGTGTCAAGTAAAGGTTAGCATTTTGGTCACGAGTTGCGTTGAAAAAGCGCAGGCGCTTTGAAAGATCTTTAAAAATACGATGTGCTCCTGGCCCCCAAGTTTCAACCCCAAAACGCTCAAATACGTAAATTCCGTCTCCTTTTAGTTTTGTTGTTTTAAAATTCAACTTTGACATGATATTATGCTGGTTATCTTGTCAGGGGTCTATTTTACCAAGTAAAACAATATTGCTTTTGACATGCTATTGTATAGCTTAAACAAGAGTTGAAGAGTCATCGTAACGTTGTAATAAACTGACAACAAGGTTTATGTATACAGGCTGATTGGAAATATGACGCATTCCTCTGAGGAGCGTACAGCTCATTTGTTATATTTTAGGTCAGTACCCTATCCTAAAATCAATACTTTCCGAGTTATTGAAGATTTGAAAAAAAAACGACTTCTACAATTGAAAAATCGAAAAAAAAACAAGTGTTTGTGCGGTGTATAGATATTAGTGTTTTCTGTTATAGTAAGTTTGTTACAAAAACAACATAGAACAGATATACTTACTTAACTTACATGTTTATAACGTTTTTTGAATTATTACCGCGTACGTATTAAAAACTGCAAAAGCAACCACACATTCATATAAACAGTAGAGTAGGTACCTGTTTTACCGCAGCAAACAAACGTACCTATTAAAATTAACTGCACCATTTGGTTACGTCAGTCTGTCTTTGCGTCTTACTTAAACCGTTCAGTGTTAGTAAATTCAGTGCTATAATACTGACCGATATAAATATCCGATGCTAAAATCCGTTCAAAAAGGCTCTACAAGTCTACAAACAAACACTTCTTCCGCATTTATAAACCTAATTAATAATTAGTGATAACATTTGAACCTATCCCACGTATTTTTTTAATACTTAGGTACTACTTATTTAATTCAGCTCAGTAGTAGTAAGTAGGTATTCGTGTACCCACCACCGTAGAACTAAGTCCGTCTATAGGATACGATGCGTTTATAGACTATTAAATTCAATACGCTTTTGGGCTTTGTTAGCCGGGTAAGTAACTAATACGCCAAGCGTACAACAGCATGTCGTCCACGTAATTTTGTATGCCGTCTAACAATGGCAACAAGCGAGTGGGGGTGAGATAGCGCACCGGCTTAGCTCAGTGCATACAGTGAGAGGCGCGGGAGTTGAACGACTCTACCAACCGGCCTGCGAGACTTTGTGATACTGGCTGGATACCGTGGAATAAACACCCTATGAATAGAACCGTGACCCCTAGTGCAAAATGTACGAAGATAATTCAGTGGGTGACGATTTGAAACGGGAAGCAGCAATGTACTACAATTCAATGGAAAGGTGCGTGAAAAGAAAACAATTGTTTAGAGCCATAGCCGGATGTTTTGCAAATTTATGTTTGCGCTCAGTGTTGACGTGACGCGGAATAGAAATGTTTTGAATTGTGCTTGTTTATGTGCATTGGTATAGTTGTATTTTGGGCGTATTGGAATTTTAATTTGCGATTAATTGGCATGACAAAGTCGGAACGGTTGCTAAAATGCTATGCAATATTAGACCTATTCCGTGCAACCTTAGGGCGTGTTAAAATTTGATAATACTATCGATAATAAATGACACTGAATGTGTACGTTCGTTGTTTATAAACGTTTTATTTACATTTGATTTCGAACTACGTTTAAATGTGTCGTAAATGACCTTTTGATGCAAAGTTTTGCTTGCACAAGTGATTGTCTGCATTTTATAATGGATTTTGTAACCCATGGTTAACCACTACTATCGGTTGACTTGGTTGCATAGTTGCGTAAGTTTTACCCTTATTAGAACTTTTTGCCTTATCAGGTTATGACACTCATGACCAATAGAAGTCTTGTTTACTTGCACCATGACAGTCTACCTATTGTATTTATTTCGATTTGAACGTCACTTTGTATCTTCTTTTCTGTATAATGAGACGATGATCTTGTTATGTTTAAAAGTAACTTTAACTTGCAAATGAGAAAGTGAACACATTCCTTAAATTATTTTAATAGTGAGACCTTATCGGTTGAAACTTATTTACTTTAGATAAAGTAGGTATGTTTTTAAATAACACTGGTGTTATTTGACAATGTACGAGTAAATAAACTGTTAACTACAGTTTATTTACTTGGTTTAAATAAGTAGGTTCTTTAGTTATTTCAAGGTTCAATGGGTACCTAATTGTTCGTAGGTGTGTGTATGTTTTTCTGATACGTAACACTACTTAAAGTTATAACCGTAAAGATTAACGGCGATCTCACTTGCCTAGAATTTGTGTGCCCCTAGATATGTCTTAGTTTTACATGAAAAGTTGTTTAGTTTTCCGGAATAAAAAGCATCTACTTTACTCTCCGAACTTGGGATTTTTTTACCTAGGTACTACTTTTTTTGCCATAAACCGCCAATATAATAGTGACATCGTTAGCGATATCAAAATGCCACCCATAGCTTAACCAAAGTGTTGTTATGGTGATAACGGTTTTGTAATAAGGGTTGCCAAGGTAATAACAGTTCTGTTATAATCATAACAGTTTTGTTATTATCATGGTTATACTCGTCACACCCGTATCCGTATATCCATCTACCTTGTAATGATATTTCGTGAAAAAAATGACATTCAGTCTTTCATAACTTATGAATATATTTTCATAACTTATTAAAAGCTATTAAGATGTGTAAAAATACGCAAATTATTTTATAAATTCCGTAACACAACTAGTTTTGCAAGGAAAACAACTAATTAATAGTCAAAAACTAATTAAAAGTCAACGAGACAAAACCTCTTTCCCGACACTGTATTTCTTTTTTAATTTTCTGCATGTGATTTTTAACTTAGGTCGCAATACTACCAAGTCATACGTTGATTTTGTAATGTTTTTGTTAATAATGCTGGTTTTAAATCATTTCTTTTTTGTTAGATGCAACATAGAAGGCAAATAAGTAAACCAAATGTATTCAAATAACAAGTTTATTTAATGCTGTCACCTCGTCTGCCTGGCTTTAGGGCTAATTGTCTTAGTCTAGATGACGACAAAACTTTATGCACTAGTGCGTAAAATGCGATTTTATGCAGCCTATACCCAGCATAAAAAAGGACTTTACGAGCACGAGAAGTGAAAAGTAACAAATTCAATAAACAAAAGTCAAGTTACCTATTATGATTATTAACCTGACTATCTAAAAAACCTTTCCGTTGATATCACATAACCCGTTTTCAGTAGGGTTATTGACTCCGCCACCTTTGTCGTTGTTTGCGGTTCACGTCTCAAACACAACTCGAGTGATTAGTTACGAGTATAGCCAGGCAAAAAATAGTTTGGAAAAAAAGCAGGGCGACTATAAAGAGAAGTTTTGAACCCTATTACAATGCAAACAGTGAAGTGGATTCATAGTTGATCTTGTCCAATTTTCACCAAATCGTCGCAGTACTTGTACTCGTAGTTAAATGCGGTAGATAGATACCATCAGAAAATATACATCCCAATGTATAATGAAACCAGCGTATTTAGTATGCGTCTGTCTATGACTGCAACACTCTCTGGCGTTTACTCGTATTTTTACCATACAACTATAGTCCTAGCCTGCAACAATAGTCCAATTTGCCTCATTACATTATTCTGAACTATGATAGCTTACTGCTATTATTGCTAACCTAAATTTATTATATACTCTAGGTAGTTATACCTATAACTATCATATTTTTCGAATAATGTTATGGGGAAATTCGGACTATTGTTGCAGGCTCGGACCGTACCTATAGTTGTGCGGTTTTACAGTATGTTTGTTGTGCCAGAGAGAGTAAAAGCGACAGACAGCCGAGAACTATTTATACTGTGTTTTTACTGTACACTACAGTACTCCCAGCTTCAGTTTCAGTTCAGTTTTATGGATTGTAAATAAGTGTACCTATTTCTTCTTCTTCTTCTTAGTAGAGTTCAGCTGGCTATGGCTATCACACTCTTACTCGCATCTGAATGTATACTTGTCACTCGTGTGTCATTGAAATACAATATTGTCGATTACTATTAAGAAACTGGTAGCCATGGCATGTATGTAGGTAGTTCCACTTGTCAAATCTCTGTAAGCTTAACTGTTGCGATATAGAGATAATAGTGCTTGCGTTAAGCAACGATTCATAGAAATGTATTGTACAAAATCCAGGGCCAATATTCGGAATAGAGACCAAAGTTTCGCGGTTTGACATTATAATTGCATACAAAACAGGCTGTTATGTTACGTTACTGATGGAAATTCAGACCACTGACACAGCCTTAGAACTGTTTTGTGCATGGAGAAGCTAAAAGAGATCGCAGCTCTGAGGCATTTAAAAGGACTAAGGCTGCGGCTCCACTGAGGCGGAAATGAGCGGAGTGGAGCGGAGCTGTGCTAATATTAACCAATAGAATCTAAACTAACGTGCGGAAGGGCCGCTCGACGTGACCCCATGCGCCTTCTAGTGGTTAATATTGGCACAGCTCTACTCCGCTCGTCTCTGCCTCAGTGTAGCCGCACCCTAAAGTGGCTCTATGCTATTATCCTTGCCGGACGGACGGCACCACAACTGTGCGAATACTGCAACTTGGCGGCAGTCCAGCGAGGTAAGAAGTTGGTAGCATTCCAAATGAATCCTTCCTAAGGTCGTAGGACCCGCTTCGGAGTATCGGAATAATATACATACATACCTACACGCCTGTAATCCCAAAGTGGGGTAGGCAGAGCTACAGAATTACCTTACAACTTTAAAAACTTGTTGATGATTCTGTAACCACATTTTGCGCAAATAGGCTAAGATGTTTACCAGCGTATTAGTGACAGGTTGCAAGCCCATCGCCTAACAGTACTACAAGCCTATATTCCCTTAGTCGCCACTTACGAAATCCAGGAGAAGACATGGAGTGGCGCTATTCTAATCCGGCAACCACACGAGATCGGAATAATATAAAACCATGAAATTCGTTAAATACAAAAAGAAAGAAAGAAAGAAAAACATTTATAAGTGACAAACAACAACAAAGAACAGAGTTACGCACAAGAAGAATGTTGAATGTTGTTATGTTGTTGTGTGAATATTGAATGTGTTGTATATTGATTCCTTTAGAAATCAAGCTGGAAAAAATTAGAAGAAAGAAGGCGTTTAGCCGCTTAAACAATCAAAGGAGGTCGTTACCTTTAATATAAGTTAGCCAAAATTTATTACCGGCGGCTCCAGACTTAATTATTTGGTATTTTCGCATGTCTACCTGCGTACCAAACCGGAGTTTACATTGACCTTGCAAGAATATTTCCTGCTATTAACGTTATTATACGCATTACGGATGTAACCAGTGCATTAACGTAGTTAATATCATAAAAAACATGCGCACTTTTATCACGACATTAAACTACTTTTCTTGGTTTTAATCGCATTTAGAAACCATAGTCATATGAGGTTTTTGTCTACGTTGCATCATGCATCATGAATGGGTTCATGCATGCTGCATTGTACTGCGTTAAATGATTTACGTTCGTCAAGATTATGTTTCAGTTTATTACATAGTAGAGCAGAAATATTGCGCAGATTTGTTGCGTCGCCGATATGCCTTATTGTTTTCAATGCTGCGTAAATATATGAAAAATAATGTAATGGGGCGGGTCGTGGTTTTTAAACACTATATTGGGTAATCGTATGGTCAAGAGTATAGGAAGTTCGGATGTATTTTTAGGACTTATGCGATCGACGTATAATTATATGTTGACGAGGTTTACCTAGTCGTTGCCTCATTATTTCAGCCGAAAGACGTCCGCTGTTGGACATAGCTCCCCAATTAAGTTGCCTTCCTACATGTATGTATGTCTATATCATGAGATAGGTGACATTGTGACCTGATATATATTTATGTGAATACGAGACAATTCAGACTGATACGATCGCCGTATCACGCGGAAGGACTAGTGTAATTTAATGGTGTAAATGTCCAAGATTAACCCACAGTAGAGCGGAGGCCTCCCGCGTCAACCTGTTCGACCCTGCACTAACCTCTTCCTGCCCTTTAACTAACCCCCCCTGCCTTTTGCTAACATGCTGTTTTCTATTGACTCGAGTGTATGGAGTTGACACAAGCGCTTGACGTGATCTGTCATCAGCTTACGTCAATCCATTTTGTCGATTTTCGAAAACCTCTAACGTTATTCATCTTGACTATAGCCTCAGGTGGTTTGCCTATCGGGACTTCGAACTGACCGCTTCACTAGCCTTATTGGTCACCTCTTTTATACTGCCCTTGTTCAACATACCGTCTTCCCGCCTACCACGTGTAAAATTAATTCGGTTCAATTATTAAAGAAGTATTTGCAAACAGTTCTTGGAGCATTATTTTATTAATGATTGAATATTTATTTAAACCATGAATTTTAACCTTCATGGTCAACATAATACTTTCACATTCGCAACATTTGGCGGAACACCGAAAGTGAAAGTCACAATTCGAGAAGCTATATAATTTTATCGTTTCTTTGGTGTTTTTCTGCGTTTATTTCTTCCGCAGAGAAACATAATGAATTCTACTCATTAATTCAATAATTAACAAATAACTTGCTGCCTGTCCATAGTTTAATTTGAATATTTTAAGACAAGACTTAGTAAAGGTCAGTCTTTTCAACTTCCTATTATCGAAGGAATATTTTAAAGTATCAGAAAAACAGATTCAAAATAACATCTAATAGCACGGTCACGAAGTACTTAAATTTTACCTGATTCTCCAAAAAAACGGGGGGGGGGGGGTAACATTTTTCAGGTGTATATTTAAATAAAAAAATATCAGAGGGCAATCACACACAAATCAACCTAGTCCCAAACTGAACTCTAGGTACTAACTAGACAATGATAAACATATACAGGGTGTTGGGCAGAAGGTTGGACAAACTTCAGGGACTAACTCTGTAGGTCATACTCATCAACTTTTATTATGGGACCAACATCCAAATCGCGAAAAAAAAAACAGCTGTTCCATAAATTTCGGCTGTTTAGCTCTCAAAGTTTGTATGGAACAGCTGTTTTTTTTTTCGCGATTTGGATGTTGGTCCAATAATAAAAGTTGATGAGTATGACCTACAGCGTTATTGCCTGAAGTTTGTCCAACCTTCTGCCGAACAGCCTGTATACTTAAATACAAAGAAAACATCCAAGAATGAAACAAATACTTGCGCTCATCAACCAAATATTTGCCCTTACCTGGAATCAACCCGGGCCCGCTAGTTTGTAGGTAGAGTCACCAACTAGGCAAAACGCGTCATCCATATGTATCCATGTCTGTTTCTGTGCATCTGTAGTCTAAACGGCTTGACGGATTTTGAAATGCAAGGTAACGTTGGATTGGTCTGCCAGTGGCCCGTTTCACGAAGCTACAAGTTACAAATTACAAGCGGAACTCTCTAGCAGGAGGAGTTAGAAAGAGACTTCCGCTTGTAATTTGTAACTTGTAGCTTCGTGAAACGGGCCTCAGGAGTGTCATACATAGGCTATATTTGAACCCTATAGAGGTTCTAACTACTTTATACGCGGGGTTCAAGGATTCGTTGAATTAATTAACTAATATTCACTACCTGTTGAAGATATCATAAATTCTATTGGCCCGAGTGTATATTCCAACTTGAAATCGGACCTATTATCAATGTTTAAAACAATTGGTTTTTGTTTATCATAACTACACGTACATAATTAGAAAAACACAATGTATCTTGCGGAAAAATACTCATTCACTTGCATGCCCTTGACAATGAATGTAAGTACATATGTTTGATAAAAAAAACGTGTGCCTACACGGAAAGTTAGGAAATATATAAGCATTGTTATAAATAGGTACGTTTCTTGTAGCAGTATGTCATGCTTTAAAACGACACGTTAGCCTTGTTAGTAGTGATAGTGACGCCGCCTACGAAGCTATCGGTACCGGGTTCGAATCCCGGTAGGGGCAGATACCACAGAACAGAAAAAACAGTAGAAGTGTCAAGTGGGCGTGTAACGTGTGGCACGGTTATGCGGAGTTCCGCATAACCTACCGTACTTTTGCCGCTATCGCCTATTTCGATATTTCGATAATTCTATATTTCTAAAATACGGAATAAATCCAGAAGCATGCCTTATTGTGCTTTTTTGGAATGTAAAAACGATAGCCGCACCCAAAACATCTTCCATGGTGGCGTGTGGTTTTTAGAATAGTGTTAGTATTGGCGACAACAGGTCTGATACTAAGCGAAGCTCATGCCACTTCCACTGTTTTTTCTATTCCGTGGCAGATAGACACATCAAAAATGACAAAGGATCATAAATCTCCCTACATTATTTTGATATTTTGCAATGTATTGCAACGCAATACACCTGCACCTGTGACCTCTAACATAAAACGCTATTTTTTTTCTTTCATACATTTATGAAGCCCAATAAAGGTTAACTAGACGACCAGAGAACATAACATAGCTATATGTATAAAGAAATGATCGGCACAATTTGCTTTCAATTATTTTTCCATCAAACCCCAATGCCGATATTAACCAGGAAATTCTCTCGGGCGTTGCATTCAATCTTATCCTATTAGAATTAGTATAGAGAGAGCCGAGAAATTCATTGACACAGTAAATTGACTTGTAAGGCACTTGTAACGGTAACGGTATAGTATTTTAAAGAGGGTCCTTAAAGTACGAGGGTGGTTTTATGAAACGAGCTGAAGGCGAGTTTCACAATAAGATCACACGAGTGTTTTAAGGCCTAATTATGTACAGTTGCATACATTACTTAATCTACACACATATTATAAGTACTCTAAGATGCGTTCAATAGGCGGCAAAACAAACAAATGGCGTCAAAGCTAACCTGTGTCACGAATATGAATGTTTTTTTTTTAATCATAGACAAACTAACAAAGTCCCTATTCTAATGTCATTCGAAATCAAAATGGCGTACGACACTTTACTTAAAATCGACGTTTATTTGATACTAGAATTGGCCCCCTGTTTGAATTGTGTTGGTTTTGGAAGATGTTCCAAATTTGAACAACATACTTTATCAAAAGTTGTAATTTTAACTTTTCATTACAGCTACAGATAAGAAAAAATAATAAAATAGTAAAATTGTATCTTGTAATGCTGGTCATTGACGTCATTGTCTACGGATTCTGAACGCATTATAGAGGACTTATGATATGAGTGTAGATAAAGTGTCTTACAAGTTTAACTAATACAACAAAGGAAGCTTATACGTTAAGAGGATTGTAAACCTATGCTTAAATCGCATAGCTGTCAAAAAAACCCATACAAATTTAGCTCCGGGCGATGTTTCTCACCTTCTAAATCAAGTCCGATTTCCACGATTTTTAAATAATGATAAATTGATGTACCTATAGTTGACATAAAAAACTAGGTTTGTACGTTTTCGTTTTATTTTCCAAGAAATATTTTCTATGAAAGGAAAAACGTACAGAACGTAAAAATTGGACTAGGTTTAAGACAAGAGAAACTTGATCGCTTATTGCATTTTGTTTGGAAATTTTAGGAAGACAGTGATTAAAAAGCCTGGTTATTCTTTACTCTCCTTTGTCTTTCAAAATTACCTGACCTTTTTCCTGATCTCCTGTGTGTCCTGTTATATATGACAGGATTTTTGTGGCACATTAACATGTGAGATATCTTGATTAACATTTTAAATTAGTAGATAACCTATTCAAGGTTTCGAAGTCGAATGTGAACGATCGATTGTCTTTATTCGTCGGCTTTCATTCTCCATGAAAGTAATTTTATCTTGCTTTAATTGGTATTGATGGAGCAAAACACCCACACACTGATAAGGGGCAATGAATTGACGTCACTCGATATTTATTCACGTCACACGGAAAAACGAAACAAAAGCTTCATTGTCCCCTTATCTCCTTCCCACAATTAGAACCACTTGACGCTATTCGTACGTTAGTAACGAAGTGAAATCCAAGGCGGAAGTAAACGTTACACATTTAGTTGCCATGGCTGTTATTCTTATAATTCGCTTGTACGACACCCTGGGAATTTTCTCAAACAATTCGCGTGTTAATTCGTCGATGAATTATTAACTGGCCAGCTTAAGGAAGCTGACACACATCGACTTTTTGCATTGATTCTGTAGCGATGAAATAGCGGCCCCGACTAAGCCGGCTCGGTCCGGCCTGTTGAGTTTGCTAGTGGTCGCTCGCGGCGCGTACGGTTGAAGCACGCACACATGCAAGCCGCGCGATATACCTTTGTTTGAAGACGAACTGTGTATACTGTGTCATTACTGGCAAGTAAATAAAAGCTAACGCTGACAGTACGATAACATCTCAAAAGTACTATGATTTTACAGAGTAGAAAAGGGCCCCTGGTTATTCTATTCACATTAAGCTTAGCGTCTGCTTGGAGGCTACATCTGCAAACGTTTTAATATTATTATAATTTGCTTTCGTCAATTGCGGCTACTACGGCCTTAATCTTGCATCAGTTCCTTGTATGCAATGTAACTGTCCTTCATCAATAGAATAACTGAAGTAACAATTAAGTGTCACGTGTTGCTTACAATTAGAATGTTTTCGTCAAGTGATTCAACACGCTGTTCATGGCTCTAAATCTACTAAAATAATATCAGTCTACAATCGATTTAGCGTGTCACAATCGCCCGCAAACCTGTTATGTTTTCCGCATATTATTACGTAACCGTTCATAGTTAAGAAATTGTTTCTTGATACATAAATTAACTCGTTCAGTGCTAAATTTCTTGCGATAATATTTAAAGTACCTAAACCGAAAGTCGAGTTCTCCGTATCGAATGTGTTTTAATACCTGCAAGGTTACCCGAGTCGCGACTACCAACTGTTATAACATTAGCTTATAGTTCATTTTACTGATTGTTAATTATAGATATGTTTATATAGAAAAAGGAGTTTAGGATTAAAGTGCAGGGTTCTCCAAGGTTTAGAATTGTAGTAAATCTATATTTTTTCGCTTCCCGCCCTCTGTCGGCTCTGTCCCTCTGTATGTACGCTTAAATCTTTCAAACTACGCAATGGTTTTTACTGCGTTTTTTTTTTCATCAATGGATAGAGTGATTCAAGAGAAAGGTTTTTATGTATAATTATATTTTCATGATACAGAAAACTCACATAAACCGAAACGAAGCGAGGGCGGGTCGCTAGTTTATTATAATTTAGAAACCTTCCTCGAGAAATAGTCTAATTGTAGGTGATAATGATAATAATGATACTGAAAACTTAAGATGGTGAAAACACACGGGGGCTTTAATTCTACTCGGAAAAACTTAATTGCTTTTGACATGTTATATTAATGATAGCTCTTATTTACTTGACAGTAATGGCGGCTGAGTTTAAAACAATACGATAACATGTCTACAGCAATTAGGTTTTACCGAGTAGAAAAGAGCCCCAGTAAATCAGAGTCACTCAAGTTTAAGTAACAGTCCATGGTGGTTCGCGAATATATTTCCTGACTGAATGTATAATTTTCAGATATTCAACTTTTTCAAAGAAACTGCAATAAAATTAGCAATTTAATACCCGGTTTGTAAACAAAGGGTAGAGACTGTAAGAGAGTTCATTGAATTATTAATAGCAAAGATCAGTTGGATCTTGATGAAAGGGCCATCGAAGCACACATCAATATAATGATATGTGTGCTTCGTAAATTTAAATACGTCCAGTCGAGTCCTCCATTTATAGCCAATGTTAATATAGACCTTATTGGCTGACATACAGAGGCGTATGTAGACGTTAGTGAAGTGTAGGCTCTTGAAAGAGCTCGGTTCGATTTTTATCTTTAAACACAATTACTTGTGGATTAATGCTTTTATCTCTATGGGATTTTTAAATTGCTTACTTGTTTGCCTCTAGTATAAAAAATGCTTTTTAGATACCAAAATGTGTTTCTAAAGATTCATACATCATCCTCACCTTGCGTTTATCCCTATCATTTGGGGCCGGCGCAGTCGTTTTCTTCCAAACATCACTATCAGCCGTCATCTCAGTATTCACTCCCTTGTTAATCATATCGTTATTCACACATTCCATCCATCTCTTTTTAAGTTTACTCTTCCACTAATAGTCCCCCACATTCATTTAAAACTCTTCTCCTCACATAACTTTCATTCTCCCTCATAACATGCTCACAATCTATTCCCTTCCATATCTTCCCTCAGTGGCGCCACTTCTAAACTTCCTCTTAGATTCTCGTTCCTTATCCTATCCATTCTTATTATAGTTTAAACTTTCTCAACTGAGCTTACCCACTTAAGAATACACAGCCATTGTGTAGTTAACCACAAATTAGGATAACGAGCTCGCATTAAAAGCAGATTTTAACCGCTTCGAAGGTTAACATGGATTATCGACTCTATTTCTTTAGACAATAGACTACAAAATATAGTAAAAGAATAATGGCTAGCATTTTTTTTGCATTTTACCACCGCTCGACACTCGACAATAACCATTGTCCAAATACAACGACCATTGTGTTTAAAGGTAAGTGGAAGAGCTCAGTTCAAAAAGTTTAAACTATACACAACACATCTAACTCATCATTCGCATTCCTGCATGTATCTCTAAAGTTTTTAGATGTCAATCGTTGGCATATTAATGCGTAATAATATTAAACTAACCGTAACACGTGTATTTACATACAATTTCCGCACATCCATAAAACTTTTCATTGGCTTTATAATGAGTTTGAAGCCGCAACCAACTGTTGAACTTCTTCTTGAATATAAAAGTGCGAGTACCTAACTTTGCTTTTAAGCCACGGAATAGGCTAGCGGCCTAAAAAGTTCTAATTAGTCCGTCAGTTAGATTATCAAAAAATATTGAACACGTATTTTTTATTTTGTTAATCAAACAAAAAATTACGAAGATATAGTACGTTGAAGTTCCGCGTGACGTCACGCCGTGGCACACTTTTTACCACGTTGCGACGTCACGAGCCCCCACCCCCGAACTTTGACGCGCGTTATCTTTGTCAATTTTTTTTTTGATAAAGCAAAGAAAACGTGCCCCATATTTTTTGATAATCTAACTGACGAATTAATTAGAATTATCTACCTCAGGGCTGATAACTCTTAAATAGTACAAACGATTTTCATCAATCCTAGGTCAAATCCATCCCAATTAAACTAGTTTTTTATTTAAAGAAAACCGGGTAAGAGCGTCTCGGAAAATGTCCAGTGTAGAGTTCCGCAGCTGTCACTACAAACACAAAAACTCTCTGAAAAACAACATTAATGAACTAATTTTCTATTTAAAAATATTTTGTGCTATCTTGGATGACTTTAAGTTAAGTAGGCACTTTAGTCGCCTGTATCTCAGGAACAAATAAAGTCTACCTAAAGTCGCCGTCAATAGAATTTGCGAACTATGTAAACAAATTAGTACTGTTTGGCACATAACATCAAATATTCACCCAGCGTGTTTTTATTGAAAATAACGTATAGGTAATGAATTGTGGTTTCATCTTAAACTTAACATGAAAATAAAGATCTAGTGTATAAATCGTTGCAAAGACCTCACTTGATCTTTAAAAGTACGTGATTATCGAGTAATCATGGTGAATTTGTTCGTTTGTTTTTATTTACATAGTTCGCAAGTTCTATTGACGGCTACTTTAGTCGTGATAGTCTTTCTTTTAAGTTCGTGATATGTGCTTTAATTTAAGATATTTTTCATATTCTACTATTAGGCTTATTTATTAATATTCCCAGTTGTCCGCAGTGTGAACAAAGGGGTGCGGACAACTGGGAATAAATAAGCCGTAGTTTCACTCCTTCACAAGAGCTTTCTTTTAATAGGTACTTAAGTGTAATAATGTGAAAAACACTAAAAAACGGGAACAACCATGAGACAGACAGACACATAGAATTAGGTCCTAAAAGTACCTATAATATATGTACACTGGAAAGACGTTAATATACTCTCAAGTTAAATACAGCTATCTGATCCAAATGACTGGCCACCGTCCCTGAGTTTTCTCTCAAAAGAAAGTTGGCTCAAGTTGCGACTATCCACCGCGTATAAACTAACTTTAACCATTGGAAATCCATTCACTTTTCATTCCTACATGGACAAAACAAACCTTGCAGTAGGCTAGTAATTATAATTTCAATTTGTTACATTACAACGAAGGTTTTGCCTTTTACCAACAACGGTAGCTTAATTGTATAGCATTACATTTTCATATTCAAACATCCTGTGTGCCACACATCTTGCGAAGTTATTTTTGCCATCATAAAAGAATTCGTAAAAAGTGATTTTACGTCACTAAAGAATCACAATAATGTAAAGAAAGAATTGTGAGAGGCAATATCCGCTGCCGGAATCTCTGAAATCCGAGAATATAAAGGGAGCGTCCCTTAAAAAAGACATTTGCCGTGAAGGTGAAAACCAGAAAACTCACCATAAAACAGTTAAACGATTCCTCGTGGCAGAGGCTTAAAGATAGCAATTGGGTCACAACCTAATTAGGTCGACTGACACCATTGACAGACATCTTATGGCTACCATGATTGCCTGCCAAATAATAGTACCGCAGGGATTTACTTAACGACAAAGTCGCAAACCGGGAGCAATGCGTCTTGGAGATTTTTCCTCGCGAAAACTGGTAAACAAAGGTTCTCTTTAGGGAATCGGCAGACGTCGACAGGACAGGGCTCTGGGGTTACCTGGAATCTTGTTTTTATCTTTATATCTAAAGCGGTCCCATTTGTTACCTTGGCTTGGAAATGAAAGTGTCTTGCTGAATATGATCGCCTACCTACTATACCATAGCTACTTTTGTGATTCAGAGAAAATGGTGATAGTTTTTGTTGTGAATTATGGAATAAGTATCTAAATTAAGTAGGTAAGCTATTAATAAAATAATTATTTATTTACAGCGTTGAATAACATTAGTGCAGTCATTATTTACATTAGTCATTATGTTTATTTGATTTGGTCATTAAACAGTCATAAAAGTTAAGAAATTTTTAATTTATTGCATTAGCACGTGTGGCTTGGCAAATAAATGCTAGATCATTTTCGATATACTTACCAGAATTTTAAAATGTACCTTTTTTTTACACATTCTGGGACTCCCAGAACTTAACATTCAAGTAAGTAGGTAGGTACCTATTTGTAATTATCTTTATTGTGTTTACCCGATATTACGAATCTGGTGATCACATTTTCGGAAATAAGCGAATATTTTTAAGTGGCCACAGACGACAAGTAGAATAGAAAATGTGTATTTAATTTAGATTGTTGTCACGATATACCTATTATTATCGTGTAACCTATAAATAAATGTAGAGATCGTAATATTCGTAATCTTATACTGATCGCTTCTCCGATGTGTTACGCTCAAATTTGGGTGCATGTTTCAAGGTCAATTAGTGGTGGGGTATGACAGATTTTTAAATTAGATAAACAATACAAAAATATCACTTGCTATTATTTATAAGCTACTGTCTCCTCCAATATATTTAATGGCTAACTGTAAATTAATTCATCCGAATCGAATTGCAGATCGTAATATATCACTTCAACTAGTTCAATCAGTAGTCGACGAATATCGGAGTGGGCTCACACAAACCAATCAAGTATCCAATATATACCGAACTGTGCAGTAAGTAAATATATTTAACGTATATATTGGTTCAGCTGCAATTTAACGGCAATTTGAACCGTAACGAGAAACTGAACCGCTTTGTACATAATTATATATAGAGTTTCGTTCCGCAACGCAACCTACACCGGCCACCTTGGGCGGTGTAAAAAGATCTGTCTCCATCGCGTGGCTCATGACGTTCCTTGTTTTTTATGTCACCAAGAGCAAATAACTATGCCGTAATTCCAAAGAAGGCAATGTAGTAGTCAAAGCATTCTAATCTCTATTGGTGACTATATTAAATTTAAAATCCTTATTACGATGCACGATGCAGTTAGCAGGGCTTGAAACCGGTTGAAAAAATACCGGTTAATACCGGTTTATTTCGGTATTGCTCCGAACTTTTTTAGGGAACGCGAACGTTTTGACAACTTTATTTGAACCTTAATTAACCGGTTTAATCCACGAGCGGCGAGTCGAGAAACCAACGTGTTCGTTGTAACTTGTTTTTTTTACTTGTGATGTGAAGAGGCGCGCGTCAAGTACAGTCAACCAATTTGATTCCTATAGGCCACTATGGACTTTGTCAACGTGACGTTGTCAACCAAATCATAAGAAGTGTCTTACGTTTGGTTTGCAACCGTCACTTTAACATAGTCCATAGTGGCCTAGGAATCAAATTGGTTGACTGTACCTACCTACATATAATAACGGTTTGGAAATTTAACCGGTATACGAGCCCTGGCAGGGCTAGCGGTTAGCCGCCTTCTTGATGATACCATCACGAAACGTACGTTCTCTGGACATCTGTGGCTGAAAATGTGAAATTATAATAATAAATGACAGCCTTTTTCAAAGCCTCTTTTTTATTTAAAACTTCTTTTTTTCTTCTAAAGCTATCAGTGAACATAATATTTAAATATTCTAGTAATTGGGTACAAACAATTGAGAAAAATTCAGCTATATTCTAGTTATTTACGAATACGACTTTTATTCTGCAATTTTTGTTTTAAAAGCAAAACCGGAGCGCTCTAAAGTTAATTAATAAGTGGGATTGTGATTACGAAATCATCCGGAAGAAACGATTGCTGATTAAATTCATAAGTCATAAAGAAAGTACAATGGGCACTAATTAGGTTTCCGGGTGGATAGTGTTTAGTCATCTTTTTACTTACAAGCAAAACACTTTTCTTTTCCATGCTAACAAAATAATAGTCCAAAGCTCTTGTATTTTTGAGTAGGCGTTTTAGGCATTGTGGACAGTTCTTTAATGATATTTAAATACTAAGAGGCCGACCTGGCTGAAGGATATTGGAGATAAACCAAGAAATGATTTTTTAAAGTACCGTAAAATGGGGTGAATAGGGTTCGCGGGGTGAATAGAGTTGCAGCCTAAAACCAATCATATTCTACTAATTAAAAGACTGAGATTTGAACGTAATTTTCCAAAACACTTGTCAATGTAATACTAGTTCTTATTAGTAACAAGTTATGCTTTGTTTTAAGCTGTAACCCTATTCACCCCGCGAACCCTATTCACACCATTTTACGGTAGTGAACTTTTTTTCATAAAAAAATTCTTGAGTCATTTAAACAAAAATCGTTAAATTGAATATTTAAGAAGTTAAAAAATCAAAGAGCCAGATCATTAAGTCGGGCCTAAATTTGAGCCAGGTGCTAGTCTTGCAATAGATTAAAAAAAAAACGACAAATTGGATTTGAGGCAAGTTGAAATTTAATTTAAAAGATATATATTCTTAAACAAGACATCATTTTCACTGGGACATTTTGCGCGTCATTTAACTGGTTGCCGTTCACACCGAACCAAGAACGCGAACGCTGCTGCTTGCTTGCGCTTACGTTAAAAGGTAAAGCGGTGTGGTACAGTAGAACACAATTTATATGGCGTGTCGTGAATCTTCGTTCGCACAGACACGAACAACGATCCGATGATTTCCGAAAGCACGATTAAAACCCACGATCAGACTTGTACGTAATAATTATAAGGTGCAAATTAAATTGCATCTATATTTTCCATCTCACTCACGGCTGACTAAATGACACGCGGGCGCGCGTCAACATGGCGTCACTAGTCACCATTTCACCAATAATAGCACAGAATAAAGGCGCAACCCGCGCTTCGAAAATTCGTCATCTGCGCAGGTACATTTGTAAGCCATATCAGTTGTGTTTTATTGTACCTAGCAATTCGGACGGACGGGCATCACTAATTTACGAGGGCCATTCACCGTACACCGTGGGACATCTAATAGTTTGATTTCATTTGTAGGTGTTGTGCATCGCTTGTTGCTTACACGTAGCAACCAGAATCGTCAATTGAACGCAACTTCATGGCACATACTCTACATTGTCAATTGATACGTTTAACGTTTATTGCGCGTCTATTACGAAACGGGGACGGAAACCGGATGCTTACTCTGGGCGTAAGGTTAATTGTGAAGGGAAGGTCACGTGTAAACAAATATAGCGGTACGAAAATCATCGAAACGTTGATTACGTTATTCGGTAATTCTTAAAAAGGAGCTGGATAGCAAAATTTCTGCGTCTATGTAGATATAGGTCATTCTGCAAGAGCTGTCATGAACGGATCGAATGGTATTCGAACTACGTTTCAAAAAACCGGGCAAGAGCATGCAATATAGTTCAATGTTACCTAAACGGTCTTCCAAATCTAAAAATTGATATGGTTTTTCCATATTTAATTTTACAACTTTTTCGAAGTAATTTAAATGTATTACTATGCCAAATTACAGCTTTGTAATACCAAGAGTCTCTGAGCTAGACCACGGACAGACAGACAGACATGGCTAGAGTAAAAGAGTCCCTTGTTTGACTTCGGAACCCTAAAAATATAACTCAGACAATCACAGGTGACAATAGTTCTCTTCATTCAATTAATTGCAGTTCTTACTAAACGCCCTTTAAATAATTTAATAATACCCCAAAATAAAATAGTTGGTAGTGACCCTGCCTACGAAGCTAGCGGTTCTGGGTTCGATTCCCGGTATGGGCAAATGTTCGTGTGATGAACGCGAGTTTTTGTTCTGAGTCTTGGATGTTTACTATGTATTTAAGTATGTATTTCTCTATATGTTTAAGACATTGTGTGAGTTTTTTTTTTTTATGTATTTATTTTTTTGTCAACAGGGAGCCTTCACACGATCAGGAATCAAGATGGCGCTTCTGGCGGAAACGGAGGCTCGTAGTCGCATTGTTGGCGTTCTTCGGTTTCTTCAACGTTTACGCGCTGCGAGTCAACCTGTCCGTAGCTGTGGTCGCCATGTCGGAGCCAGTGGAGACCAAGCTGGAGAACGGGACTATTGCCATGGTAAGTCACTATTTGTAACACTAAGGTCCGTTTCTCACCGGGACACCATGCAGCCAAAAGGCGATATCTCAAATTCAATAGCCAAAGCAGATTCAACCCACATTCTTTAGTAATAAGGTTGTACTCGTTATAGGAGTTTTGTCTGAGATACCACCATTTGTCGTAGCAGGGCAGCATGGCGGCGCAACCAGTCGCCGAAACCAACAAAATGTATACAACTCTATGGAGGATATCTCACCAGCCCCCTATTTCACCACCCTGACAATGACAGGTGACAGGTGACATTTCAGTGTACATAGCGCACCTGATACGGATCCCAGTTATGTGAAAGCTTGTTAACTTTAAAATGTATATCGTATTGTCACCTGTCACCTATCATTGTCAAAATGGTGAAATAGGGGGCTGGTGTCTGCTTGGTTTCGCATTGTGTCATTCACTCATGAATCCAAACCGTCTTCAGTCATAATCAGACCTTCAGAAGATCATAACTTAGTGTTAAATATACAGGGTGTTAAGCAGAAGCTTGGACAAACTTCAGAGTCTAACTCTGTAGGTCATACTCATCAACTTTTATTATGGGACCAACATCCAAATCGCGAAAAAAAAAGCTGTTCCATACATTTCGGCTGTTTAGCTCTCAAAGTTTGTATAGAACAGCTGTTTTTTTTTCGCGATTTGGATGTTGGTCCCATAATAAAAGTTGATGAGTATGACCTACAGAGTTAGTCCCTGAAGTTTGTCCAACCTTCTGCCTAACACCTGCCTGCCTGTATTTCGATATTTTTTCATAACGTTATGCTAAATCACAATGAAATCAACAATGTAGGTAACAAAACCAGAATAACGTTATGAATTCTGCGCTGTTGCTAGTTTTTTCTTCTAATGCCCTAAATCAAAGAATTGTGCCGCTGGAGACTCTTATGATGATGCATGTTAGATGGGCGGCAACCCTGGTGCTGTACGAACCAGCCAAAATTAAGTAAGTGCGGTAAAAGAGGTGACGTATGACGTTATTATATATCGTTATTATATATCGATATGAAGTTTATATCTTTATAATGAACACCGCTATGGATCCGAGTTTTATACGTTATAGCGAGAACAACGATATATAATTGCGCTATTTGAAGGTCTGGTCATAATAACGGGGGGATTACAACTAGTGTTAACATCTTGCTACTAATATGTACTAATAGGCAGATATCTGGTGGTTGACCCTAGAGTACTAGTTATAGGTTTGTTTAACAACGGTTCTAAAAACTGTAAATGCGTGTTTCACACTGAGTCAAAACGGTCCAAATGAAGCAAGCGATAATTGGTTTGTACTTATGACCTAATTCACAAACCATACGGAAACTACATCCGATAAATGCCCCGTTCAATAGACAAGCCACCTAGGGGTTATTCATTTGTTTTGCAACAATTAATTTATAACCCTATGATCTTTGAATTAAGACTTAAGTGTCCATTATTGATGCCCGCCTGCTTAGAGTATCCAGCACTGGTCACAGTGGTCACTGTCACTTTCATTCTTAGTAAATGTAAAAAAAAACGCCATTTTGGGGTTAGATATGAGCATATTAAGAGACATTTGACGTATGTTTTACAAAAAAATACTTAGCCGTCTAACTTGGAATACTTAGCCGTCTCCTATATGGTGGAGCAGAAACTTGGGATGTTTTGAAAATATTTCTTGGAATTTTAGAAAACAGGTGGCAGAAAGGGAACGGTGTAGTATATTTCTAGAATCGGCTCATGAAGCCCTTTCATCTGATACCACACAGGATAGGTTTCTGAAAAAAATATAAAATTCCCAAAAAAAAAAAAAAGACGTCATTACTGCCCCCAAGTTGAAATGTTTTTAAGGACTACCGCTCTAAATGATTGTTTTTACCTAAAGTACTTACCCGTGTACCAAACGGCTATCTTGTACTTCGATTTGCGGGTTTCTAAAATAATAAATCAGTAAACTATTAGAATTTAAGAAGATTTTATGTTAAATAATAAAAAGATCATTGTTATCGGATCACTTTGTTAGCCCGAATTTCATTTGCCATAATTGTATCACTTGCCATAATATTCATTTGCCATAAAGGCATTTTTTCTGAAACCATAAATCTTTCAGGTAATTTTTAATGCCATCGTATAGAGCCCATTAGGTTAGGTTACATTTGTTTTATAACAATTCTGAATAGTTCACGTTTTCAGAAAAAATGCATTTATGGCAAATTAATATTATGGCAAGTGATACAATAAATTATGGCAATTGAAATTCGGGCAAACGATAGAGAACCAATTGTTATAAATCAAAAAAAAATGTCGTGTTTAAAAATTAATGTTGTCCGGCATTTTACCCAAATTTCCAGATTGATTGGCTGGTCTGTCCGGCTTTTCGGTTTCAAGACATTGCAACCTAACCTAATTTTTAAAATTATAAATAGTGCCTACAGTAAATTACATAGGTATATTTATTAAATAAAATCTCAACTATTTTGGTGTCCTATAAAATAAACTGTATGTCCTACCTGCAAAGCGTTCTATTCCATCCCAATAATAACTCATATTATTTCTAACCATAAAATGGTCAAAGCCTTTCAAGGACCTTGCCGAGGGCATGGGTGCCGTAAATTTTTATTAATATCACAGACATTTACACCCTTTTCCGAGTTAAGCCGTCGCAAATTAAACCTTATGACCAAGGACTCAGGAGTTAACGTATGACACATTTTATGAGTCCCTAAACACTGACCAAGTTCGGAAAAACCCAATTTAAAGTGCGCAGCTGTTGCGTTTATAGCGGACCGTAATACAAGCTTTTAGAACTCAGTTTTGATTGATTTTTTATGATCGAAGCCGAAGCGATTTGTCACAAAAAATCAATCCGATATGATTGTGTGTTGCTCCTCGTATGTTAAGATATTGATATATTCTAGAACCCTGTTGTAATAGGGTGACGTATTAATCTCCACATCATTCTGGTTTGAGGGATGAGGCCTGTCATTGCGACATGGTTCTATAGTAGTATGCGATTTTTTTTTATTACGTACGGTGTTAAGTAAATTTACTTGTTCTCATTAACAAGGGTGTAGATAGGTCACGTTGTTTATTAAAATTCATGGAAGTGTAGGATAAGAAGTCAATCCTGTCCCGGTCATCGCAGTACAATTTATGAAATCAACCTCTGACATAACACCTATAAAACATTTACAATCATTGTCATAAATAGAATAAATATTTACACATTATTTACCCACAATAAATTACTGTATTTAACAAGTATTACAATACAATACAAAACACTTTATTTTAACCACATAGGGTGATGGCACCAATCACGGACACTTAGCTGACAGGCACAAGTATATTGATTGTTGCAAAACAAATGAATAATCCTTATCTTCTGTAAAATAAGAATCAAGGTTCCATTATTGGTGCCTTGTCCATTACTGGTTCCATCACCCTACACCAATGAACGGATGTACAAAAAAATTTACAATATTTAGTGAGTCAACCGGCGGCCTAACCGCTAAATAGCGATCTCTTCCAGACAACCTTACAAAGAAGAGATGGTTAGAAATACACAATACAAAAAGGCAGGCGGTGCAAACTGAATTAAACAACCATTATAACCATACCTTATACATTAAAGGTCGTAACATAATTAATAATTATATCAGTGCAGGATCTAAATTTATGTTTTAAGTTTATCTGTGGCATACAACAAAGTCTTTACGTGTAGAGAACCTGGTGGGTTATTGATACAAAATAAATACTTGCCTAAGCAATTATTATTTACTCATTTAACAATTTAGCTTGTGTCGGGGACGAGCAATGATTTTAAAGTTGGTAAAAAACGTGTCTAAAAAAAGTGGCATTGGTCCAACATTGATATAAGAAACAAATTGGTATTGAAGGTAGCTATAATAAGAAAAAGGTTAATCTGACGTAATGCAGTCTTCTTGTGCCTGTTTATACTAGAAAGGTCGGCCATTAACTTACTATTTTTTATCATTTTTTCCTTTGTCCATTGCGACACGGATGCTCTGGTCCGTGGTGACTCCGGTCCATTTTCTAATATTCCGTAATTAAAAAAATCAGGGGACAATGGACCGGCAAAAACAGGTTAAAATGATGCCTCCTATGATAATGAACAATTGTTTTTCAGATTCCTGAATTTGACTGGAGCTCTCAGACCAAAGGCTGGATTCTCAGCTCGTTCTTCTACGGCTATCTGGTCACACAGCTACCTGGCGGCTGGCTGGCGGCTAAAATAGGAGGTAACAGGTTCGTTCCGTTCACTAGCACTTTTGCTACCACCATCACACTTGCATGCTTGATGAATTGCTAATTAAGATGAACAGAGTTCTAAACAGACAGAAATAACTATATCTCCGTCCCTTTCTCTGGCTGGTACTTGGCAGCTAACGACAGGTTATAATAAAAATTTGGTTATAATATTTCAATTTGTTACACTTACCTCCTGTTTCACAATCGACAAGTAAAGCATATTTGACAGATAAATTCAGCCCTTTCTCTGTCTTACACTTGAAAATAGACAAGGAGAAAACCAACTTTAAATGACAGATAAATTTACTTGTCGATTGTTAAACAGGCCCTTAAAAGACTATGTTACAGGGTGGCCACTTTCTGGAAAACCGGGAAAACCGGGAAAAGTCAGGGAATTTAGCGGGTCAGGGAAAAGTCAGGGAAATGTCAGGGAAATTTAATAAAAGTCAGGGAAAAATTTGGTTGGAGTGTAGCAAAGGGGGGCTGGACTTAAAAAACCAAATTACAATGATTCAGGGATTTCAAAATTCTCGGTCGTGTGAAAATGATGTTAATCAATACTTGTTTTTTATTTATGACTCGTGTAGAATATGATAATACCGGAGTTACTGTCCGCGGATATTTATGATACCTAAATATACCTACTGAATTTTCAACTGAGTTAAATGCCACATTTTTAGGGTTCCGTACCAAAATGTTAAAAAGAAACCCTTATGGTAAGACTTCGGTGTCTGTCTGTCTGTCGGTATGTCACAGCAGTTTTTCTCTGAAACTGTAGAAGCTATCAACTTGAAATTTGGTATAGTTGTATAACTTGCTTGCCTGCATCTGTTTTGTGTAAAACAAAATGAAATTATTTTTCTAAATGTTTGAAAAGGGGTCTAGAATGGGGGGTTGTAAAATTAAAGTGATTTGATTATAGCAAACGAGGTATTTTATGAAAGAACTCAATCTGCAAATTTCAAAACAATTTTTTATAATCATTCGTGGGCCCCCCCTTTTCTCCGAAGTTTATGCGACAAAAAATCTGATAAAAATCTGATTTAAAGATAATTATTATTTATATTTTATGCGAAAAATAAAATGAAGTTGCTATATCTTACAGTTTTGGAAAAAATATCAAAAATCCTTAAAAAGCTGTATTAAAATTTAGGCTTGTCAAAATGGACCTTATTGCATAGAAAATAAAGTTCATAACAAAATAATAAATTGAAGAAATATGTTAAAATTAATAATTATATTAGGCGTACACAGAAATTAATCAAAAGCCAAAAATGTATAAAAAACTATTCTACAATGAAATTAGAATTATCAATAATGAAGGATAGGGTGCGGCATTGTAATGAAAAGTTAGATTCTAATAGGATAACATATGATTTAAATATTCAGAAACTCGATGCTGAGATTAGTAAGTTAAAGGATCAGCTTGAAGTAACTTCTTTAAAGTATGTAACCACTCAGAAGGAAGTCAAGGAGCATATCCTTTCACTCAATTGGTAGAAGAAAGTAGATTAAATGAAGAGCGTTTTAACTCTTTAATAAACAGTGGTTATGGTAATTGTGATAGATTACGAACTTCACCAACCGCTGTGATTCAGTCAGATATGGCTCTTGATACTAAGGAGTCCCCTAGACAAATTATAAGTAGGAATAAAACTATTATTTATTCTGACCAGCTTGGATCTGGACTAGGTTTATTGTTAAATAATAAGTTGAAACAAAATGTTACAAATTACTGTTACCATAATGCATCTCTTATGCAATTATGTCATTTACTTTTGAAAGGAAGTTTTGACAGGTTCACCACTTTAGTGATTTTAATAGGAAATAGTCTTAGTGTGGATAAATCCAGTGTTGATAAATTAATATCAACACTAAATATTATTGAAGAAAGCGGCATAGGTAAAATTATACTGTGTGCGCTACCATACTCACAAAGTATGCCATTTAGTTATAATAATAGAATAGCACACATTAATTCAATAATGTATAATGCTATATCCTGCAATAATAATTACCATTTTTTTAATTTAAACTAATTTTTAAAGCCCATCACCCTAAATTCATCAGGAAAAATTCATGTGCCAAGGAAATATATTTTGACCTTGGTTGACCTATTAGCTTTTAATATAGAACCAAATAAATACAATAGTACCCAGCCCCAGCAAGCCAATAGCGGCAATAATGACTTGCCTCGTGATTTAAACTAAATTATAGGACAGCGGAAACACCCTTGAGTATAAATTTAATTCACCAGAATATTCAAGGTTTTTCCAGCAAAGAACTAGAAATAGGGTTGTTCTTAGATAATGAAAATGTACAAATTATGTGCATTACTGAACATTGGCTTAAACAAGACCAATTAATTTTTGATTTTGTAAATTTTAAATTAGTTAGTTATTTTGCTAGGAAATGTGCCATTCATGGTGGCTCTTTTATAATAGTTAAAAATACTCTTAAATCCAAGGAAAGGAAGGATATTGTCAAGTTATCGATAGAAAAGATTATAGAAATTTCATGCGCAGAACTAGAAAGTTATATAATAATATGTGTTTACAGACCACCATTGGCTGATTTTTGCACATTTGAATCTACTATGGAACATGTGTTAAAATTAGCATGTAATAGCCAGAAGCATATTATAGTTTGTGGAGATTTTAATATTAACTTACTTGAAACGTCAAATAATACCACTAGGTTACTAAGTTTATTTAAATCTTTTAATTTAGGTAATCTGTTCCTTGAACCTACACGGATAGGTATTAGTAGTGCAACCTGCTTAGATAATATTTTTTGTAATTGTGAATGTTTGGGTAAAGAAATATTTAATTGTTTTAATTCTGACCATAGTGGTCAGAAGGCTTCTTTCATCAATGATTTTTATCAAAAATCTCAGACAATAACATACCGACCTATAACTAATAATCGTATGGAATTATTCAAAAATAAAGTTCAAAGTAATCTTTCAGTGTTACCTTTCTTACAGAATGAGTGTAATAGTATTTATAAAGACTTGTTTGGCGTAATTTTGCATCAATTTAATAACAATTTTAAAATGAAAACTATTACTAGGTCGAAAACCAAATTTAGTGAATGGGCTACTGCAGGCATTCATAAAAGTAGAAATAGGCTTTATGACCTATATAGAGAGAGGGAGGACAATAAGAACGCTGACTTTCTAAATTATGTTAAGAATTATTCGAGGACTTTTAAGCAAGTTTGTTTAACTGCTAAGGCAAATTTTCTTAGTCTTAAACTCAAATCATCTGACAATAAGGTAAAAACTATATGGAATATTATAAATAGAGAAACGGGAAAATCAAAAACTCGTGATAATCAAATCACACTAAACACAGGTGACAAACAAATCACGTCAAATAAAGACGTCGCCTTAGCTTTCGAACATTATTTTTCCAACATAGCCATTAATACTACGAAATGTCTTAAATCATCCGCGGTTGAAGCTAAATCATTACTTTGCACTAATGTCAGTAAATGTAATATAAACTTTGAATTCATCCCCATTGATTCAGATTCAATAGTCAAGGTATTTAAATCACTTAGTTTAAAAAAGACGGAGGATTTGTGGGGCACATCAGTTAAAGTAGTCTTTCATATCATAGATGTAATTGCACCCCATCTAGCATTAATTTACAATAATTGCATATCAGAGGGGATCTTTCCAGATCTCATGAAATATAGCAAAGTCATACCTCTTTTTAAATCGGGCGAGTTAAGTGATTTAACGAACTTCCGTCCCATTTCCATACTACCAGTTCTAAGTAAAGTCTTTGAGAAATTAATGCTGAATGATATGTTAGGTCACTTTAATAGAAATAAACTACTTAGCAATAACCAGTTCGGCTTTACCAGAGGTCGATCAACAATTGATGCGGCATCTGTACTCGTTAAATATATATATAACAGTTGGGAGACATCTTGCGATGCAGTAGGAATATTTTGTGATCTTTCTAAAGCATTTGATTGCGTAGATCACGCGACCCTTATTTTAAAATTAGAACATTATGGATTGTCCAATAAAGCTTTAAATCTTATGTCTTCTTATCTAAGTGATAGAACTCAAACAGTTGTTGTAAACAAAACGCAATCTGTTGGAGCTACAGTAAAAATAGGAGTGCCTCAAGGCTCTATTTTAGGTCCTTTTTTATTTTTGGTTTATATAAATGACTTACCACCAACAGTACATAAACTTTGTGACATTGTACTTTTTGCTGATGATACTTCACTTATTTTCAAGGTAGATAGAAAATCCGTAGACTACAGTAGGATAAACGCCACACTAGATAAAGTACTTAATTGGTTTACTACCAACAATTTGCTACTAAATGCTAAGAAAACTAAATGTGTTAGGTTCGCTTTGCCTAATGTTAAATCGGTAGATTCAAGTATTTTTCTAAATGACGAGTGTCTGCAAATGGTAGATAAGGCAGTTTTCCTAGGCATAACAATAGATCAAAAATTGCAATGGAGTCCCCATATAGCTGTACTGGCAGGTAAACTAAGTTCGGCCGCTTACGCCGTTAGGAAAATTAGACAACTAACTAATGTTGAGACAGCTCGCTTAGTTTATTATACTTATTTCCATAGTGTTATGTCGTACGGTATTCTGGTTTGGGGTAAGGCAGCTGACATACAAACTATATTTGTGATACAAAAAAGGGCCATTCGTTCTATTTACAACTTAAATTCACGTGACTCCTTAAGAGAACTTTTTAAAGAAATTAATATCTTAACTGTAGCGTCTCAATTTATTTATGAGAATATTATTTATGTTATTAAGAATTTAGATTTGTTCACCAAAAATTCTGATATACATAATTTAAATACTAGAAATAAAAATAAAATCGCTATTCGAAAATTCCGTGTCCGTAAAGTATATAAATCATTTGTTGGTCAATGCATTCATTTCTATAATAAATTACCTGACGTAGTTTTAAAGTTACCCTTTTCAGCACTTAAAAATTACTTGAAAAAGTCGTTAATGTCTAAAGCGTATTATAGGGTCGAGGATTATCTAGCAGACAAAAATGCATGGCCTAAACTCGAAACTTAGTCAATAATAATTTGTTCAAATGTAAAACCTTTATCTTGTCTAGGGGACACTGTTGATGTAGGAAAACATGTCGAAACTTTGTTTATTATTTATTTTTTTGTTTTTGCCTTTTTCTCCGTCTATATCTCTCCTAATATTTTTGCCATGTTTTCCTGCTGAACTACGCATGATATTTGATATTATATTTAAATTAATATTTATAGCTTTATATAATACTAGACTAAGTTGTATCATTGTAATAAGAAATATGGTTAAAAAAATGACTGACTGCTGAGTTTCTTGCGGCGTTTCTTCTCGGCAGTGGTCTCCTCTTGGGAAGCGCTGGTAGACTCCTGACGTGTAAAAGTGCCCGTGCGGCCTACTTACTAAATAAATGTCTTTTATCTTTATCTTTTATCTTTTAATGAGTATTTTGTTTTGCGTTTTCCAACCATATTATCTTAAATAGGTACGGAACCCTCAGTGCGCGAGTTGGAATCGCACTTGACCGGTTTTTATTCTATACGTTTTAAACAATAGATTATAACTTATTATGTGAATTATGAAAATATTACTATTAAGTAAAAATTTATTCACTAACAATAAGTCGGGCCCCAATTTTATAAAATCTAAACTGTGTGCAATGGACAAAAATGTGCGGGTAAAAGTTGATTGACCCTTTTATGAAGGAAACGCTTCTTTTTTAGACTCTTATTTTGCTCAGGGAAAAACTTGAAGAATTGCCTGGAAAACCGGGAAAAGTCAGGGAAATTCAAATGTTGTAAAAAGCGGCCACCCTGTGTTAGTAATACAAAACAAAACAAAAAAAAAGAAAATAAAAGAACAACTAAATAATGCGACCTTGATTGTACTTAGTACTTGGCAAATAAGAGTTTATAAAATACTAGGGCGTTGTTCAGACTAAAATTGGCAACATGGTTCATTTTTTACTCGAAATCTGCTGCTTGTGGTTCCCAGTTGAGAATATTGGAACCGTTCTACCTGACACCACGTAATTATTATTTTTGTCAAGCTGTGAGTTCGATTTCGACTTCAGGCAGTAAAGGACAGACATAACAAACAAAGCATTGTCCTTTTGCGACAGAATGTATGTAGTTTTGTGTATACATGTACTAGCTGGCGCCGTGCTAGAACTATTTCTCGTCATCTGGCATTTGGTCAGCCATGTTTCATTTTGTTAAGTATGACTGTCCTTTTGTTAGAAGAACGTTATAAAAAAACATTTTTACTTCCTTTTCTTCTTTCTTATAACGAAATGCACTGCGAAATGGTAGTTAAGTACATCGTAACAGTTTGTTCGATAGGTAAAATGGTTGGCCTGTGAAGAATGCAAATAAATTGCTTATGATTAGGGTACAACTCTCTTATTATACGCAAAAGTTAGTGATGAAAAGTTAATATTAAACTGGTGGTTGCTGCTACTGTCGGATAAGGCTAATCCTTCCCCCTTTACTAATTAATACGCACATGAGGAGGTTTCAAGTCAAAGTCAATTATGCGGTCTCTCGAGACCGACGGTACCGCCAAAACGCAACGCGCCGCTTCTGCTTTTAAAATTGCGATGAACTAAACCCTATTTATGTAGGTAAGTAACAAAATGTAAACAAAAACCATGTATTTGGTTAGCCAAAAGAAGCGGAACACTGATACGTCAAAGCATGACAAAAGAGTGTTGATTGGTTTAATAGAGCCACGTGGTTTGGGTTTGTTTACATTTAGTTACGTTCATAAAAAAATGGAGTATAGAAGCAGTGCGATTTAAAAGTTACTTCACTAACGCTGCAATATAGCATATTTATGAATTCGGAAATATTTACGAACTAGCTTCTTCTCCCCGCGACTTCGTCCGCGTAGATTTCGATCATCGTTATTACCTCGGGTACTTTTTAATTTTCCGAGATGAAAAGTAGTAGGGGAGATGTGTACAATATGATCCCTCTAGGTAAAATGATCCTCCATCGTATCCGAGTGACTGTTAGCTATATCTATCCAAATAGGTACTCAATAAGCGTATTCCTCGCGACCCCGCCTGTTGCCGCTCCAAGTGACATGGAGCTGGAAGCATTCAGCGTGGTATTCCCTTGGTTGACATAACAACTTTTCTGCTATTTTCGGTTTGCCTAATATTGTTTGGAATATTTAACCATTTGTCTAACATCACTTTTCATATTTTTTGGTTAGTATAATGATTTATTGATCGAATCGCTTTTAGTCTAATAGACGTTTTGCACCATTTTTGTATAGTATATTATTCTTATACCTAACGATTAAGTTTCCTAACTGTTGTTTAGTATACCGCATATTTAATCTAAATGAATAGGGATACTAATCATTCGATCGAAATTCGTTTTGCCTAATTTACGTTTTGCATTATTTTTATTTAGTCTATATACTTATAGAGTCTAACGATTATGTCGTCTAATTAAGTATTACTTTCTTTATTAGGCAGGTTAGGTCGAATACTATTTTAGAACCGACTTCAGGGCACCTCATATCCACGTGGTCTTGTCTGCCCTACCCCTAGAGTGTTTTTGCAAAACGCGGAGCCAGAAGCTCGCGAGGAGGGACCGCGGAGCGAGTATGCGGAGGCTGGAGCGTAGCGAGCGAAGCTCGCGAAGCGAAGGTCTCGCATGCGAGTGTAGGGTGGGTCCCTCGAGCGAGAGTTCTGGCGAGAGCCCACTAATTTCCAATATCTGCCGGTGATTCATTTATAAATTCGATTATTTATGTAAAATAATTCAATTTCCATTTAATGTTGATTTGTGAATTGACTGTTAGGCAATATGATTATTGTGTATACTGATATTATGCACTATGAATATAAGGCAAAACAAAATTATGTCAAATGAATGATATAATTGACAAAGTATTAGGCAAAAGGTGCATTATACAAACTGATATTATGCACTACAAAAATTATACAAACCAAAATTATATAGTTTGAGTGTTTATGAAAAATAATATTATATTAAACGATTACTAAGCGAAGTGAATGTTTATGACAAGTGATTTTAGACAAACTGAAATTATGTTAATGGCAAATAGATAAAAAGTTGTTATACCAATCATTAGACAACCGTCTAATCTATGGTACGCCTGTTTGTAAAGTTTCTTTACTTTCTGAATGTTGAGTTTTATTTAAATTTTGTTATATTGGCGGATTCCATTGACGTTGCTTGTTTTTATTCGGATCAAAATATTAGCCGTGACGCATGACGCGTGACACAAGTATAATTGTTTGTAAAAAGTATTTTCAACGCGTTAATAATACCAATATACATATACACTTAGAAGGTGCTTCGGGTTTGTACTTCTCTCTCACTCGCTCTTAATAAGAGCGTATGAGAGCGAGTGAGAGAGAAGTACAAACCCGAAGCACTTTTAAAAAGCTATCGCACTCTACACTTCGTATTACTAATATTTTCAAATGTATTACAAATGCGTACTGTCTTTGAGGCCTTAAGTTCTTTGGGTTTGTACTTCTCTATCACTCGCTCTTAATAAGAGCGTATGAGAGCGAGTGAGAGAGAAGTACAAACCCGAAGCACTTTCTAAAAGCTATCGCACTGTTCACTTCGTATTACTAATATTTTCAAATGTATTACAAATGCGTACTGTCTTTGAGGACTTAGGTGCTTCGAGTCTGTACTTCTCTCTCACTTGGTCTTAATAAGAGAGCATGAAAGCGAGTGAGAGACAAGTACAAACCCGAAGAACTTTCTAAGAGCTATTTGCACTGTAAGTACAGTTCTTATTAGTGCTCTATTCAAATGCATTCATAAATAACCAACGTTACAATGAATTATCTGACCAGTTTATGGTTGAATAAAAAAAGTAAGAAATGTATTGTTTGATCTGAAGGTGCTATTATACAACTCATATGGGTAAGTTGCGTCATTAAGAGATTACGACGTTAGTTTAATTATTTGAATTGTGGTCAGATCGATTGTTCTGTCTCCATTGTCTAATCATGTAGTTTGACAATTTAAATATATAGTGACTCATGAGTTTATTTATTTTATTTATTAAACATGGGAGCCTGTTATTAAAAAAAATTGTAATAACATTTACATTATTATTGGGTCATAATTTCAAATTGTTGGAACCGTAAACTTTTTACAATTTCTTAGTGTAGATATGGCTAGGTTAGGTTAGGTTTGATTTATAAAAATCCTTAAAAAGTAAGTTTCTTGAAAAAATACGTTATAACTTGCGACGTTGCAATTCTCCTTACAACAACGACGCAATAATACGTAGTATTAAGGTTTGTAATGTGATACTTTGACTATCCGCCACCGTCACTCGTCCTCGCCACTACACTTCTGTGTAAACCGCGCCTTACCAACGTACTGAGAGACATACACTTCTGTATAAACCGCGCCTTACCAACGTACTGAGAGACATACACTTCTGTATAAACCGCGCCTTACCAACGTACTGAGTGACATTTTACTCGTTCCTCTTTCAAAATCGAGTGTGAACCGTTAATATGTAATAAAATGTATTTTTTCAGGATGTTCGGGATAGGAATAGGGATGACGTCATTGCTGACCCTCTTCACTCCTCCTCTCGCTCACACCAGCACCGGCCTCCTCATTGCCGTGAGAGTCTTCGAAGGTCTTTTTGAGGTAGAAATGTAAACAAAATCTAAGGAAAATGAAACCGTTGTATCACTACAAAAAAGAAAAACCTGCAGAAAGTTAGTATGGAAAGACGTTGCCCGACTTGTCGGCTTAACAGAGACGTCTGTTACGTACCTACTTCAAATTATAATATATTGACTCGGAAAATGGCGGTATGCATAATGTAGTCTGTGACCACTTAGAAGGTGCTTCAGGTCTTACTCTCACACTCGCTCTTAATAAGAGCGTTTGAGAGCGAGTGAGGGACAAGTACAAACTCGAAGCACCTTCTGAGAGCTATCGCACTACATACCGTAATCTTCACTTTGAAAAGCCATAATTTCCGAGCGTTATTGAAAAAGAAATCGTTTTTAACACCCGACGCAAAAAGTATGCGTGCGTGCGTGCGTGCGTGCGTGCGTGCGTGCGTGCGTGCGTGCGAGCGTGCGTGCGTGCGTGCGTGCGAGCGTGCGTGCGTGCGTGCGTGCGAGCGTGCGTGCGTGCGTGCGTGCGTGCGTGCGTGCGTGTGTGTGTGTGTGTGTGTAAGAGATATCAGCTCTGAAAGCATGGGTCACCATTTTTCGGGTGTTTTTTTTCTATCTAATAGTTATCTTGTACAGGGTGTGACATATCCATGCATTCACGCGGTGTGGTCGCGCTGGGCGCCGAGCACGGAGCGCGCGCGGCTGGCCACGTTCGCGTTCAGCGGCAGCTACGCCGGCACCGTGGTGTCCATGCCGATCTGCTCGCTGCTGGCGCACTACGTCGGCTGGCCGGGCATCTTCTACGTGTTCGGTAACTAACACACACACACACACACACGCACGCACGCACGCACGCACGCACGCACGCACGCACGCACGCACGCACGCACGCACGCACGCACGCACGCACGCACGCACGCACACACACACACACACACACACACACACACACACACACACAAATGCGGACGGATGGATGGACAGACGGACAGACGGACGGACGGACGGACACACGGACAGACGGAGTAGGAGAGTAATAGGATAGGTACCCTTTGGATACGAAACCCTAAAAACATGTATTAAATGTATGTATGTACCATCAGCCCAATGGAACCCTGACTCAACATAGAACGGTGTCACAGTGACATTATAAAACAATTTGTTTGACACTTCTTACGATTTAAATCTTAACTTCACTGGGACACAATTAAATAATTGAAAAGGGGTCTAATAGGAGGTTGAAAAATTAAAGTGATTTGAATATAGCAAATAAGGTAGCATGTGAAAGAGCTCAATCTGCACATTTTAAAACTATTTTATTTTATCTTCCGTGACTTACTTTTTGATTTATATCTAAAAATGTGCAAAAAATAACTTTTCCCGGTTTACAACGTTTATTAGTAAGGAGTTATTATACAAACTGAAGAAATAACAATTATAAAATAGACAAATATATAACAGGCAATGTACAAAGGCGAAATGACCACTATAATTAGTATCTTACTAATGTTTATTGCTTACAGGTGTCACCGGGTTAGTCTGGACTACCATCTGGTGGCTGGTCGTCAAGGAGTCCCCTGAAAATGATCCTCACATATCGCCAGCGGAATTGAAATACATACAGGTAAATGACACAGCCACCGTGGGATTGGGATTGTGGTTTTAGTGGGATTGTTTTCGACCCGAAATAAACATAGAATTAATTAAGACTACGCCGAGCGTCGAGTGGCGCCCTAATTACTATTGTGTTTTCTAATAAAATAAAGTTTTGTCTTGAAATCGAACGAAGGTTTTTGTTGCCGGGAACTTTTAAATTTTCCAGAAAGAAAAGGAATAATAGTCCTATGTGTTAATCCTCGGTATATGCTATTTCCATTTCAAATTTCTTCCAAATTCGTCTAGCCGTTACATCGTGAAGAAGTATCAACCTAACACACAAACTTTCGCATTTATATTATTAATACAAGAATATTATAGTGAGATAACATTTTTTTTATATAAATCACAACGTACGAACGTCACAGTTGAATTAATGAGGTCAACCTACCACTGTGTTTAAATTACATTTTCACAACACTGCTCGGAAATATGGCCATAGATGGTCTTGTTTGGGGTCACAAAACGTCACTTATAAGGACACACCAAGAATGTTTTTGTCGACATGTTTGCTGATTGGTCGAGAACATTGTTGTCCAACTTTAAGAACCAATGAAAATCATCAATCAATTTTTGTGTCATAGCTCCTTAAAATGAAAAAATTAAATCGACCAATCAGAACACACCATTTTGTGTCGTAAAATATTAGGTGTATTTTTGCTAAAAGATACACAGACTAAAAACTATGTCACTGCTTTTTTTTAAATGTAATTCAAACTTGGCCCCTAATCTCGAACCACTAGAGATGAAATTACATGGGAGATATGGCGAAACATTTATATGGAGTTGACATCTTCATCTCATATGTTAGTTTATTAATATCGAGTGCCACGAGAATAGGGGTCCAGATTTTAAAAAAAGTTATCTATGGTAAAATTGGCGGTGATACAGCTTCTATACTACCTTTGAAAAACCGACGCCAATTGACTAACACTATTGATGGTGAATTGAAAGTTTTTAATATGAATTTTTATTTTATTCCCTCTCAGTTAGTTGTGAAAAGCACTATGTCTGCCTCGGTAGAAAGTGCAATTTATGGACTCGTACACTAGAGGGCCTCAACTACGTTTCGGCCCTCTATATGACTCGTCCAAAAATCGCGCACTTTCAATCCTCTGCAACAATGTACTATATTACAAAATGAATGATAAGCTTAATTTAAACAACTAATTAATGTGATACACTATTAGTCATTAACTGCCACGATCAAGTGTTTAATTTTACCAATTTAAAGTCATCTGTATTTATCTTATTTTCCCCTAGGAAACTCGAGGCACGCAGGCTGTAGCAGGCCAGATCCAACACCCATGGAAGGCCATGCTGACCTCTGGCCCCGTTTGGGCCATCATCATAGCCCACTTCAGCGAGAACTGGGGGTTTTACACACTGCTCACTTTCCTGCCCACATTCATGAGGGGTATGTACTATAGTCTGTGCCAATTTCAATTGGCAAAGATGTAAACACAACCAAACGAACCATTTTACTATTATTACTCGATAATCACGTGATTTCAAAGATCACGTAAAGTCTTAGCAATGATGTATACACTTGATCTTTACTTTTACATTAAGTTTAAGATTAATTAACTATTATTTATACGTTGGTTTAAATAAAAACACGCTTGATGAATATTTGAGGTTATGTGTCAAACAGTACTATTTTTTTTACATCTTTGTCAATTTCAATTGACACGTAGGTACTATAAAGAGGGGTACTGTTTCTCTCTAATCTCCTTGTTTTCATTATGGTGGGTGGGCCTCTCAAGAATAAATATATCACCCACACAAGTCGGACTAAATGCCTAATCATTCCCGTATCAATTTCCAGACGTATTCAAGTTCGAGACATCACAAACTGGCATGCTGGCAGCAGTTCCATATCTAGCCATGGGCATTATCCTGCAAGTAGCTGGCCACCTCGCAGACTGGATGCTGCGGAAGAAGACCCTGTCGAGGACCAACATCAGAAAACTGTTCAACTGTGGAGGCTTTCTGGCGCAAGTGAGTGAACTTTTTTCGCTGTAGGGGATTTTGGGGGTTTTCGTGGGGATGGTGACCAACACGATGGTCTGGTCGTTTTTACATGGCGGTGAGGGCAACTATGGACTGGTTCCAATAAAGACAGGCTACGATAACTGATAACGTCAAAGTATCCTGTAGCTACGTTCCTCGGCAACGAGGGACGGCCTACAGAGAGATCTAAAGGGCAAAACAGAGCCCTATGCCTGTCATTCCGCTGTTCTACCATCCATTTGCTCGTCGGTGTCTTGTGGTTTGTAATATAATCACACCAAATTTGACGGTACAACAAAAATAAAACTATGTTGAAAAAAAAATCTTTTTGTCTTGGGCCTACCTTTATTATTTCACTTTCTTTAAAAAATATTTAGCAAATCCGCCGTAATGATACATGTTCTGAAAAAAACGTCGCTCTATTACGGTTTATTAAATAAAGCTCTTAGTTAGGAGGGACGGACAGTGTAGGCACATTAATAGGGTCAATCGGGGCTCTCTTAGGGTCTAAATACAATTTAAAAAAATTGCCGGCGATGTCATGTAAAACTATTTAACTGCATACAGCATAGTGAAAACCTTAGATGATCTGTTTTTTTTTCAGACCATTTTCATGATATGTGCTTCATATTCGACGACGGTGGTTGGATGCGTCGTGTTCCTGACCATCGCTGTTGGACTAGGTGGTTTTGCTTGGTCTGGATTTAGGTAAATACTCCATCTTCATCATTTCAGCCGAAAGGCGTCCACTGCTGGACATGGACATGCCTGGTTACTTCCATCAACGGCCTACCAACACTTCACTTTCCAGCACGCGGAAAGCAACACGTAGAACCTATTTTATCATTTGTCTCGGGGATACTGTGAAATAATTCGTTTGCGTGATTGACAAACTAGGGAAAAACGTTCAAAAATTAATTCTGTTTTAAGTGGAGACGTTTTGCGACGAATCATGGTATAATAAATCAATGTACTTTACTTATTGTTTATCTTATCTTACTAATGTTATAAAATGTGAAAGTTTGGATGTTTGTTACTCAATCAAGCCAGAATGGCTTACTTGGTTCTCACCTGAACTCTCTCCGCCTAGTGACTCTATACCGCGAGGGTTCAAGACGTTACTGGCTGGACAAGTACTGACCAGTCAACTTTGAAGCTTGCTACTTGTAATAAATGAAATATTGTTAAAGTCTAACCGCCTAGAGAATTGATAACTTTTTTTATAATTCCAGTGTTAACCACCTGGACATAGCTCCGCCGCACGCCAGCGTGTTAATGGGCATGTCCAACACCGTGGCGACGCTGCCAGGGATCATCAGTCCACCGCTAGCCGGCTTCATCGTCACTTACAAGGTAAAACAATAGTTATTTGTGTCACAAGGGAGCAAAATTACATATTTACGGCGAGGGCGTACATTGAATCCAGAACGAAGCGAAGGATTCTAAAATAGAATCCTGAGCGTAGTGAGGGATTCAATTATAGAAATCGCCATCACCATCATCGTCATCGTCATCATCATCGCCATCGCCATCGTCATCGTCAACGCCATCGCCATCATCGTCATCGTCATAATCATCAATTCATCATTATCATCATCATCATCGCCATCACCATCACCATCACCATCATCATCGCCCTCTCTTTTGGAGGTGCAATTTTTGTGTTTGTAATAAACGCTTTGGAACCCTACACTAAACATGGTCCGACATGCTCTTGCCCGGTTTTTTTACACAATGACGCAACCAACGTCAATTTGACGTGCCGTCGTTAATAAAAACACTAATATTTATAAACGGAATTGTTACATTAACCGTTACATTTCCATTTTCAGACAGCAGAAGAATGGCGCGTAGTATTTTTCATATCTAGCGCCATCTACCTGATAGGCGCCGTAGTGTACGGCTTGCTCTGCTCGGGCGAGAGGCAGCCGTGGGTCGTCGAGCCCGACGCCGAGCCGAGCTTCGACACAGACGGCGCCTCCGTCACCACAGCGAAGGGATACGACAACAAGGCTATGGACCATAGTGAAATGTAGGATCTATGTCTCAAATATTCTTAGAGTAACTAGTTTATTATGTATTACTAGAGGACGCCCGCGACTTCGTACGCGTAGAATTAGTTTCCCGCTACTCCCCCCATTTCTTCCCGTTGGGGGTCGATTTTCGGAAAATCCTTTCTTAGTGCTCACTTACATCATGAAAGGAACCCATGTACCAAATTTCAAGTTTCTAGGTACAGTAGTTTCGGCTGTGCGTTGATATATAAGTCAGTCAGGTTTGCCTTTTATATATATAGAAGATGGAAAGCAACGAGTCAGCGGGTCAGGTGCGAAGTAATCAACGCCGCCAATAATTGGTGTCAAAAGAAAGTTAAAAATGGAGTTGTGCGCGCTCGTTCACTGAGCGGATCGCTCCAAACTAGTACAATCACACAAATGTACTAATTCGGTCTTCTTTTAGTACACTGGTACACTGAAAAAAAAATTTGTGTTCCTTTGACCGAATGAATGATCGGTCGGTCATTCATTCGGATCGCTTTGCTGTCAGTGTCACTCTCATTCTTGCTCCGCATGTACTAAATGAATTTAGAGCAGAAACTTTACGGAATAGTTCGTTCTAGAGTGACGGGAATTCATTCTTTCTGGCTCTTAGTATAATGTACTACACAACCGTAGTTAAAAATTGGTCATAACATAAAATAGAAACTAAAAATGGAGACTTATCGTAACTTTGTTTCACCCAGAAACATTCTTCCGACTTGGTATTAATCTGCATTAGGTACATTAATTTAATGTATTTCATTTATGACACATCATATGTTTTTGTTCTTGTGATGAAGAATTAAAAATGACGTTACTATCCATTTTGCAAAGTATGCAAATTTTCTATAACTTAATCATAAGGAGCATCCTCACTGAGCATTCGTGTGAATATTCGAGTAGTGTGGACGTTGAGCTGAGCGTTACAACCAAGGACCAGAATTCTTCATAGCAAAAATCAAACTGGCAGAGGGAATAACCAAATTGTTTTATCGACAATTCCACTTATCGATGTTACGGAATATTATCGCATATTGACTTACACGATTATTCTGTAACATTTCACCTCTTTAATAAGCAACCCTTCAATTATTGGTGACTGGAATTTAAGTGTTCGAGGTCCTCGTCACTGTCTTGAGTTAAGTGCGTATCCATGTTATAAAATGAATGGACTATGGCCACTTGTTCCTGATTTTTCGGAGTAAATCGGTTTCTTAATTTATTGAAGATCCATTTATGAGTGGAAAATGATCTATCTACATCTACCGATGTCATGTTAATGACTCATTAAGTGACATTTATTTATCGATAGTCGATAGAACACTTTGGTCAAACCCTCTGACAGTTTGATTTTTGCTATGAAGAATTCCGGTCCTTGGTTACAACGCTTACACACCACTCGATGTTCGCGCCGAATGCTCATGACGTACGCGAATGCTCTTAGTGAGGACACTCCTATAGGCAATGCGGGCGTTGCAAATCAAATGTCTATTTTTTTAATATAATGATTTATTCATTTTATTGGCGGCTATGGCGCGTAGTATTTTTTAAATTCAGCGCTATAATGTGCTTCGTATTCTATCTTGGCACAATGGCAGCTATGACATATTTTTTTTGGCTGATTTTGTGTTTGTTTAGTATCTATATTCTAGATTTTATATTGACGTATCAATTTAGTAGGTATCGATAAAATTTACTTGGCTAGAAAATATATTTTGTGGCTAATATATTTTATTAGTTAGAAAACTGAAAGAAATTTGTTAATTTTGTTACTCGTCTTCAGTTTTATTTTCCGAGTCATGCATTTGTTTATATTACTTATTATAATTATTCTTGAAGTTCCTTAAATGTTCTTACAAGTGTATTTGTAGACAGTTATTATCTTTAAATAATGTTATATCGTTGTGTGATCATGTGTCAATGGAACCTGACCACGAAATGTTTTTTTTTTACGAAAATATCAATTTTGATTTTTGATTCAGACCATCTGGCTTCGATATTGTTATCATACCGTTGACGTTATGATAGCTCTTATTATAATCAAGTTGATAAGATCTATCAAAACATCGGCAGTATAAATATGATATCGAATCAAGATGCGCTAAACCAAAATTAAATAATATCTGACAAGCTCTTATACCTCTAGCAATAAAGACGTGTCAGTTATTTTTGAGCCCAATGTTGAATATCCGATTTAACACATCATAAAGAGTAAATGCCGTACTACGTCACTTTAATTTAATGCTTGATTAAAGTTGCTGCTGTCACTTTCTTTGCTACAGCAGAATAAGACAACACGTCACTAAACAAGCATTAAATTTAATTGACGTCTCTGAGTGCAGCAGTAAGTGATTTATCCTGTAAGTCAACATTCCTACATTGATTGCTCATTTTGATTTATATTTTTAAGTTTACAATTTTGTTATGAAGGTTTTTCAACACCAACCTGCGTTATGTAACCAAAAGGTTGTAAACCTTGATGGCTTTCGCTGTCATTGGAGTTAAAATAATGATTGTGACTTGTGTTTGAAATAGCGTTGTAAAGATAAAGGTGCTTTTTCACCGGGAAGGCGAGACGAGAATTAAAATGTCGCGAGCCATCGCGACCTCGCGATTAATATCTATAGAATGCGCAAGACCTCGCAAATCTTCGCAAGAGTTGTTTCTGTTGCAGATATTAAACACTATGAATCCAGTAATACCGTTCAATATTCCAAACAACTAATGTTCCAATTCTAGTCTCGCGCATTCTCGCCTATACAGACTATTTCCTCCGTGAATGGGGTTGGGCATCGACGACAAAGAATTTCGTACGTTGACCTCTACTGTTGGGCGCCTTATTTATTACTTTAGGGAAAAGTTTACAATCCATGATGCCGGCGGTCAATGTCGCTGCGGTAGCGCGATGAAATTGTCATAGTGTGTGAGTGACAGAGACAAGTAATGCTGAGTCAATGTACGAATTTCTTTGTAAGCGCTCGCGCTTTAGAAGAGAATTGTGGATTTGCCATACAAATTTAAATTTAGAACTATCCAATCTCGAATCGCCGGTGAAAAAGTATTTTGTAACTGTTATACTTTTAGTTTGTTTCCGTCCTTTAATTTTAATTACTGTCTGGTTTTGTTAACGTAACTCGTTTAAATGTTAAGATTCTATTTTATCACCCGTTACTATAGATAGTCATGAAGCGTCCTATAGACAAAATAGTTTTAATTGAAAACTGATCACTAAATTTGAAAGTGTCCAAAATTGAATTTTAAAGCAATATTAAACGAGTTCTAAACGTGGTTTTTATTTTATTTTTATTTATCGCGGTTTTTCGACGATGTTGCAATCAAAGTCGTCATTGGCGAAATTTCTAGAACTGATAAATTGATTCAAACCGCGATAAAAATCTGATAAATTGGTATCAAAAATAATACCTAACAACAGTGTTTTTTTTTATTAATTTCTCACACATCTCAAATTTAGTGAGCGTAGTTCCGAATCGAATGAACAATCAGTTTTAATCCTCGTGTTTTAGTACGGTAATTGTAACTGATGGACACTCATGATACTGCTAGCTTCAATAAAAACTTAAGTTAAGCCCATCTTCCATATAGTTGTAACACATCTGTATAGACCATTACCCCCTTACTAATAAACGTTGAGTAACGGTGGTATAGCTATACAATGTTTTGTCCTTATCTGTCAAATCCAAATGTCACAATGACAGATAAGGGCAAAACATTGTATAGCTATACCACCGTTACTCAACGTTTATTAGTAAGGGGGTTAGACACTATGTATTTGAAATTTAACGTAAATTCCTTTTTTGATTTGTATAAAACTACATGCAAAAGGGGCTTAACTTAACTTTTTTAACCTCTAAGTCTTTATGTATAAATTGTAGTATATTTAGTGAAATTGTAGCTGTGGTCGCCATTTTTCTTGCATCCCTAGGTTTTACTATAAGTGCGGTTGAGACAGAAACATTTTGACGAGACGTTTACTTTTTGTTATTAGACAAACGCTGTTAGGGCTTAAATTAAGTTATTTAAATTTGATGACGAGAATACTTAACAGGGTATAAAATGTGTCCATTATGGGTCAGAGTTGATTTAATCTAGTAAAAAAATGCTCTATTTCGTATTTTAACACTCATAATATAACTTTTGTTACTGTCTGGCCTGGGATGACCCTTATTTTGCCAAGTGGTTTTGATTGACTTAAACCTAAACTTATTTTGGCTATATGAATGATGCTGACAAAAAATGTGGTACTAGCAACTTCTGGTATCAATTCAGTAACAACTCTATCAAAAGGTCATTTATAACGTACAACGTAGCAAATAAGAGCGTTAATTTACAAAGATATTTTATAAGTGGCAACCACCATTTTGAGCGGTAGCGATTGGGCGAACATGAAATAATGTTGCCATACTTGCCCATTTCATTATTTTCAAACTCTTTTTCCCTAGCTATACATAAATGTCAAGGTAACTTAATAATACACTCTGTATACGATAAAGCTAATTTTACCTTTTTATATCATTGTTCTTTTTGATAATGGTTCTGTATTATTTGGCCTAAAATCATTTGTACACTTACACTAAGTTTATATTTTTTTATGATCTGAAATCACATGATATAATCATTAATTTACTCTTCTGTTCACTTTATATAACTATCATATTCTTAATTTAAAAATCTCTATCATACAAAATACGTGACATTCAAAATTTATAAAATAATTTGCTATAAATATCACTTTGAAATAGTGAAACTTTAAGTTAAAATAATGTCATCAAACGCGAACTGTAATAAAGCCATAAGGCAAAAACAGAGTCGACAGAGCTTCATAGAGAGGACGTCCAGTTTCAGGGTATTTTGGTCCTCTGGGCCTGCTGCAAACCTAACCTATCACCACAAATCACATCACGTTTTTTGTAAATATATAATTTTAATATAATATCACGTGAACATTACAGCAAATGAGTTTTATAGATTTTGATTTTATAGATAATAAGATTCAGGATTATAATATTTATATTTAATGACTATTGTTTTGACGGTTATAGATTCTGATTTTGGAGCATGTGTTAGTTATAGCAAATCAAATTTGACATTATGAAATTATAGCGTTTGATTTTAGATCAAATAAGGGTACCTATACCTTTTTTAAATATCTACTTCGTCATCAAATAACTGATATGCGAGAGAATCACAAATATAAATTATTAGTTTACAGAGAATAGTGTAAATGCAGCTTTTATTTTAAAAAGATCTGATTATTGATCCATTGTGATATAAGTATAATTATTGTAGCTATAAGTTGAATGAACACATTCATACATAATTATAATTGCTAATTGTTGTGTTGTAAACGTGTGCCGAATTAAATGAATTACGCTAATATCTGGCTTATTTATAAAATTGCGACAAAATTCCGTTTAAATGGAACGTGAACTTAAATCGCGTAGCTGTCAATTTTTTCCATACAAATTTAGCTCCAGGCGATGAAACTTCTCATCTGACCTATTGCCTAACGCAATCGCAATCGACTTCAAAGCGAAACAATAGTTTTCATTTTGTATTCAGACTCGCCTTCGGACTGTCAAAATAAAAACGATTGAGAGTGCGTTAAGGGGCTTCTAAACGGGCCATATTTTCACTGCAATATGTAGCCGGCAACTATTGGTGTCCCTCTCTTACACGTATGTTAGAGAAAGACCAATAGTTGCCGACCAAATATTGCAGTGAAAATATGGCCCGTTTAGAAGCCACTGCAATAGTCCTGGTTCATTTTGCACGCTTTTTGAACATGTAGTAATTAATTATGAGAAACTAGTTTTGTACGTTTCCGATTTGTTTTATTTAATTTGTTTTTTAAAGGTTTGTTAGACGTATACTACTTAGTTTTCCACAATATCTGCAACATATTCCAAAATCGTAAATATCGGGCTAGGTTGAAGAGGAGAAAAACGTTATCGCATTTTGTATGGATCAATCCACTTAAGTAGAAAAATATTTACCAATATATTCACTTCTTATAGATGTTCGCTCAATATATGGTCTGCTCATTGGCGAATTTTAATTTCCTTCACCCTCCTTTATTTCTCTGGTCGACAAAAGCACTGGACGGCTAGTACAACTTCCCAACGACATGTTTGTCGCTCGGATATGCCTTTTTCAGTTTGTTACGATAGAGACGCTCGCGACAAGCGAGAAAATTATTCTCGTGACTTCATCTCGCATGAAAAATCATCTCGAAGTCACGAGAATTGGGTTCCTGTATTCTACGACGTTAAGCCCGATTTACATTGGTCAAGGACAGTGGTCAGTGGACAGTGACAATGGAGAGTACAGTAGTGTAAACCGATCGGACAGTAGCAAGTCAAGTTGCATTGCCAGTAGATCCAAATAGAATCGCTTTCTATTTTTTCGCTCCACTGTCGTTGACCAATGTAAATCTGGCTTCAAACAATGTTGCTTTGAAATGTTATGGTATAGTTTTTAACTCGGTTGCCATTACTGTCAAGTAAATAGATCTTTTAAACAGGTTGACAATACTAACAGGTCAAAAGTTATTTTGTTTACCGTCGCAGAATAGAGGCATGAGGCCCTACTTTGAAAATCGAAATTCGAAGTTACGTTAGCTCCATCTCTGTCACTCCTCATTCGAGACTAAATCCAGAAGAAGGGATGGAGCCAACGTAACTTCGAACTTCGATTTTAAAGTAGGTATAGCCTCTGGGTGACTTGCGAAAAGAAAAGCAGTTTTTTGTTTGGGTACAATGCCATACACTACAACGCAGGTTAAAATTTGCACTTCGAAATTGCGCAATCCCCAAAATGCCTGAGAGATTTTATTTCCAGTACTATAAGTTTAAACATTCATAAACACAAGGGTCTTGAGCTCTGTTAACGAAACAGATTCACACATTTTAAGTATTGAGAAAAGCGCCATCTATGAAACGCTTTTGGCACTACTATAAAGAACCATGTCGCATTAAAATATTAGGTATCGTTTTAGTTTTTATTAATGTAATATCTTACAAAATGATTTAAATTACTGTATATTTATTATTATTATTAAAAAATATTCTGGTGTCGATTCAAGAGTTCAAGACAGCGTTCATGTAATAATTAAAAACGTTTAAAATTCATTTTTAAAGAGTGCGCCACTGCAAATTATTTGCATGAATTCTTCATAACAATCATAACATAACAGTACATATAATGGGAAAGCAGCCTATATTCAACTTGTTATCTTTTTTGTATCTTTTACGAAAAAACCAATAGGTATCATTCTTTTATCAAATTGAATGGCGAAGTGCCTAGGTACTTTGCGTTTATAATATAGGCACTTTTAAAACTTTATATTTTTGTAATGAATATTTCAAAATGCGATAAATATTTAGCGATTGATATAATATCCCAATGTACAGTTAAAGTGATAAACTTTATTGTTTATTCCAACTAAAATTTGTTAGAAAAACTTCTTTAATTTCTTATTTATTTCCATCATTCACAAATTGACCTCAAAACAAAGCAGCGATTACTAATAAATTAGAATACATATTAATATAAAGAGAAGTGGACAAATAAAGCATTTAATTAATAAAAAAATACATAAAATGTTCTTTTTCAACGGCCGAAACTTGCTACTACGTCACAACCGCCGCCGCCCTTGTCGGCAAAGTATAAAGGGAGCCGACGCTTTGATGGCGCCGCCTATTCGCCGATCAGTCGATCCAGACCGCACGCGCTACAAGTTGATTCAAATACGTTGAAGATTCAAATCAAAATGGGTGATCAGGAAAATATGGTTATGTACAAACTTCTGGAACTCCGGCGAAAGACGGGCTACGAGATAGTACAAGAAAACGGACAAAGGAAGTACGGCCCGCCGCCGAATTGGGCCGGCGGCCCGCCCCCGCGAGGCTGCGAGGTTTTCATAGGGAAACTCCCTCGCCACATCTTCGAAGATGAGCTGGTCCCGCTTTTCTCGAAAATTGGTAAGATCTACGAACTGCGTCTGATGATGGACTTCTCCGGTTCCAATCGTGGGTACGCGTTCGTCACTTACACGAAACGAGAAGACGCTGCTGCGGCGATTAGAGAGCTGAACGGCTTCGAGATCAGACCTGGGCGACACATTGGGGTGGTGAAGTCCGTAGACAACTGCAGGCTGTTCTTAGGTGGTATACCTCAGACGAAGACCAAAGAGGAAGTTTTTGGGGAGCTCTCGAAACACGTGTCTGGGATTGTCGATATTATCCTGTATAAGAACTGCTTTGATCGGCGCCGTAATAGAGGGTTTGCTTTCGTGGAGTTCGTGTCTCATCGAGCGGCGGCCATGGCGCGTCGCGCGCTTGTTCCTGGTTGCGTGAAGCTCTGGGACCAAGATGTCATGCTGGACTGGGCCGAGCCAGAACCTGACATCGATGACGACCTCATGAAGAAGGTAAAACTTTTTTATTTATTTGCAATAGCGAAATGTACATGGCTATTATTCACAAGTTACATCAGGGATGGTCAATCATTTTTATTAGGGTCCAGAAAACCCTACGAAATTGCTTTCGGGGCCAAAAACTTTTTTATAAACTTAATTATTCTAAACTACTTACTATAGTTACGTTTACTGTTGTTTTTTTTACTCCATTAAAAGAGACTGGCCAGTCAAATTCTAGGCCAGAGCTGGCTCAAGAGCCGTAGTTTGCCTACCCCTGCATTAGGTGATAGAACTGATATTGCTACTGCTTTACCTTACAGGTAAAAGTGCTATATGTACGTAATTTCCTAATCAGCACTACGCCAGAAACTATACAATCTGTTTTTGAATCTGCCATAAATGCTAAAGTTGAGAGAGTAAAAAAGATGTATGATTATGCATTCATACATTTTTTTGAAAGAGAGCATGCAGAGCTTGCTATGGCTAAATTGCAGAATGCAGAGGTAGATGGCAGTAATGTTGAGATCAGATGGGCTAAGCCCGTAGACAGAGAACTGTATAGGATACAAAAACTAAACAAAGGCAATGCGAAGTTTAATCACAACATGGATTTGACGCAGACTTTATTGCTTTACAAACAGCACTTTGACAAGAGGGAATATGAGAATGCGAAGGAAGATGAAGGCATCAGCTCGGGGTGTGCGGGGGACTCAATTTGTGGATCACCCGGGGATGGGGCTTCCAGTTACCGCAGTATTGCTCCAAAGGATAATTATACACTAGCCCCAGCTAAACTTGAAGCTATGTGTAAAACGTGAGTATTTAAGATTGAGAAAAATATCTTTTCATGCCTTCTGTTGACTTGTTTTTTTAACTTTTTACCCTACTTGGAAAGATACCCTGCCTATAAAGAAATGTTCTATTCTAATATTATATAACTAATTCAATAAAGTGCAAAATACACCTTACCAAGTAAGGCAGTAAGGTGCATTTTGCAATGTCACCGATGATTTGTTCCTGACTTTTGAATGTTTTTTCTGTATTTATATATTTTTCTATATTTGTAAGTTTATCCTTTTCTAGTACTCAAATTACAAGCCTAGACCTTAGTTTGAGACTAGGTCAATTTGTTATGTGTGTGACCTTCCCTAGTATTTATTTATTTTATTATTTCTATACCAAATTCTTGAGACTCCTTATACTAAAAATAGTACATAATACAGCCATTGAAATAAAGATTTAGTGTAAAGGAAATTAAGTATTTTTTTTTTACCAAATAATGATCAAATTAGAAAGTTGAATTTATCTCATTTACAATAGATTCATATTTCATTAACAATTTTGGTTGTATGGCTGCCTTAGGACTTATAAAACACTAGAGGACGCCCGCGACTTCGTACGCGTAGAATTAGTTTCCCCGCTACTCCCCCCCCATTTCTTCCCGTTGGGGGTAGATTTTCGGAAAATCCTTTCTTAGTGCTCACTTACATCATGAAAGGAAACCATGTACCAAATTTCAAGTTTCTAGGTACAGTAGTTTCGGCTGTGCGTTGATATGTCAGTCAGTCAGTTTAGCCTTTTATATATATAGATTATTATTACTAGATGTCCCAGCGGAACTTTGAAATACATTTTCTCTTTCCAGATATTCCTGGATTGCTGACTACAGATACCAGCAGTTTGTTGACCAAACTGGATTGCCTATGTGGACATGCCGCTTGGAACTTCCACACGTGGGAGCACCTCTGCTGCGCACTCCGACACTGATGGGACCCTTCAACACAAGGGCTTGCTTCACGGCATCCCAGGCGAGGGTAGAAGCCGCTGAGATGGCGCTTAATTTTATTGAGGTAAATTTAAAGTTGTATTTTAAATGTTATGGTTGACTAGCTGTTGCCCGCGACTACATTCGCGTAGTCGTTTTATCGCTATTCCTCCGGGAACTGTCCAATTCGACATACCAAATTCAATAAATCTATAAATCTGTTCAGCAGTTTTGGCATGAAAGTGTAGCAGATGGACAAAGCTACTTTCACACTTATAAATTTCTTGGTATGGACTAAAGATAAATTATAAAGATATTGAGGTTATTTATATTTCAATGCTGCTTACGAAGTGGCGCCCCTCTGCTTTGACGTACATTGACGCAACTGCAACGCCAACTTGTGATTTTTAATAACAACTAGTAACTTTCGGTATTGTAGATTCTGAAGTAATATAAAAAACTTTTCTTATTCTTACAGACACTCCGGACAAATGTAGCGCGCTCCCCTCCACCAGTGCAGCCGATCTACCCCGTGCCTCCAGTGCACGGTTTCAACATGCCCTATGACTACATAAACGCTTTGTACGCCCGACCACCACACATGACAACAGCTGTTCCAAGCTACCAATGGTACACATAAGTAACGATTTTTTTTTTTTACTTTGTGCTTTTTTTTAGGCTGTCGCAGATGACCCTTTATTGTAATATTAATGTAGTCAACAAAATGTATTTGTATGCAATGATGGTTCACATCATTGAGTGATGTAGTGATCTTCGTTATTGCGACAGGGTTCTATGGTAGTAGACCATCCATTTTTGTTATAGAATATTCTGTTTATTATATAAAGACATTAAAGTTGCATCTGCGATAAGCTTTAAGGTTCGTGCCTTTGAGTGTTAGTGTGATCAGTGAAATGTCTGCCCTATCCTGTGATGATAGGGAAGCGTTTCACTTGACAGCACTTGGTTTACTCATGAAATGTAAACATAGCAATTGTTTTGATTGTTGTTTGCTTAGTTTACTTGTTAGTAAGAAGAGATTGTTTATTGTTAGTGTTCTTTGACTCTTAGTTGATTCGAGATTTAAATTACTATCTTGACTTGTTTAGTTAGACGCGTGATCGTAGTAGTTCGATTTTGCAAAACATGTTCATAAGGTCATCTTAAATGGGGGCTGATAAAGTGGTAACAAAATGTGACATTCTGTTTCCACTTTATAAAATAGCCACTGTTTAAGTACTTAACTGACGTTATTAGTAAAAGGCTTGATTTTTTTTTGACACGTTGAAAGACTTATTGCTTTTATTTATGAATACTTTAAGGTTTCTTGTGTACAATTCTTGATAAAGGCAAAATTTGAAAATTTTGTTTCTGTTCAAATTGCAACACAGGACTTAAAGGCAAACTTTCATATAAGTTTATTGTTTCAACTTAGCACCTAAGACTGTTGATTCTTGTTTTGTTTAATCACAAGTTAGGCATTATTTACAACTGTAAAGCCAGCCTATGCAACTGCTTTCTTGTGCTTATACTAGGTATATTCAGAGTTAAGCAGTGCTTGTTTATCCTATTCCTAAGCTCTAGACTGTTTTTAATAAAGATATTTTGAACTGATTTTTGTTTTTCATTGCAATTGGTGAAGGCTGGAACTTAGTGCGTGGTTGCAAAACCGTACGATATCCTCAGTGACACACTAATGCCCACTTACCACTGCAAGCGGAGCGGGCTCCGTACGTACGAGTACCTACTCCGTTTGGCTTACAATGGTGACTTTAAGAGGTTAGCTCACGTTGGAAACATTTGAAGTCACCGTTATAAGCCGAACTGAGCTGCCGTGGTATAACTAAAATGCCGTTAACTGACATCCGGGCGATTTTTAACTTTGGATGGTACAGATATAAGAAAAAAATTCTCTATCGACCTATATACGCGGTTTTTTGATACGTTGAATAGTTTCGGAAATAATTTTAGTAAAAATGCCGTTATAATACCTTTTTTCCGGTTTGTAATAAGCATAATCGCCGTTAAATAACATTGCTACTTAATATAGCCGTAAAGGTTCGTTAACTTATATTTTTGTTATATTTTTTCCGATGATTCTTTCACTAGATTGCCGTTATTCGATCTTTTGCATACTGTAAAGCGGTTATAGTACTTTAACTATATTATTGTTATTCATTTTGTAATATAGAGGTTTACATTTGTGAAACTATAAAGCCGTAAACAGAAAGAACTAAACTTAAATGTGATTAACGAGTCTTAACGGCATTATAAATTAACATTTGGTGCACTAAATCTTTTGACTATGCGTTATGAGCCAGTAACGGCATTTCTAAAATAAAATTACAAATATTTTTTCTTAAAAATTAGATTTAAGTGCCGTTATCTCACAATAATACGCTATAATGCCGTTAACTAATCTCGCCCGGCGATCCTTTAGTTCCGCGGTCAGGGGTCTACTACTACTACCCCAGCCAGTGCTGAAAGTCTGGAGGAGAAAGTCCTTCCTCCGTTTACTTATCCGCGGGGTTTTTCCAAAAAGGGGGGATAGGAGTGGGGGTTGGGATGGGGGGGAGACTATATCTATGTGAGTCGCGGAGTGGGAATCCTGACGCATGCATGCTTACGGACTACGGGCTTCCTTTCTTTTGCCCGACAATGGAAGGGTTGGGTCGGAGATCTTTTCTGGACCGCTTGTGTGGCTGTGGACACCATCTTTATGGGTGGGGCTACCCTTTTTTGAGGCTTGGTCTTTTGCCTGGAGATACTATTTTTGCGCGTGTCTCCTTGCGCTGCCCTCTTTTGTGACCTCTTCCATTGCAATTTAGCCTAAACATCTGCTATAATTAAGCGGGGAGGGGCAGGTGTCAGTTTGACGAGGGACCAGTGAATCGCGAGCGGAGCCTTACCCCAGCCAGTGCTGAAGGGCCGGGAGAGAAAATCATTCTCCCGTTTAGGAGGCCGCAGGATTCCCCATCCCCCGTCCTACCAACCCCTTAGGTGTTCGGGTGGTGCGTGCGTCAGGAGGTTGCTTATGTTAACATAGGTACACTTAAGGTCAGAGTTAGCTAGGGTTTAAACAAAGAGATTGTACAGAGGTGCTTAGGGAATGGGGTGTTTGGGGTTGGAAATGTTATACTATTTATTTTATACTATTGCATCATCCTACAAGATTAGGGGTGCAGGGGGGGAGAAAAGAATTGGATTTTCTTGGAGGGGGGGATAGAATTGGGGGGATACGGCGAGGGGGGGATACAGCGAGGGGGGGTTGGAAGGGGGGTACGAGTACAAAGGTTTGGAAACCTGCCCGGGTCCTGTGCCCGAGGGGTTTGCGTGGGGTCAAATTTCAGCGTAGCGTTTTGCAGAATAGTCCGGGTACCGAACTATTTGTTCCTTAAACACGCTACGCGTACCTCTTTTTCTATAAAACCCTTCGTGCTTTCGCGGTTGGCTTCTGTTCCCAGCAGGGCTTTCCAGCATGAGCTATCCGGAGAAACTTTGACCCCGGTCTTTTGCTCAAGGTCGAGCCTTTCCATGCCGAAACGCGGGCAATCGCAGACAACGTGCCAGATGTCCACGTCAAGGGTCGAGTCGCAGACACACGAGGGTGTGTCTTTGATCTTAAAACGGTGGAGATAGGCGGCGAAGCCTCCGTGACCAGTAAACTCTTGAACCAAGAAGTTTGTGAGTTTGAGTTTCTTTAATATGCTGTTTGCATCTCTCACAGTTGTAAAAAACTTCTTGGTTGTCGCACCTGTCCCGGATGCCCCGTAGCGAACCTGCCCCTGTTCGACCGTGTTTTGTCTTATCGACCTCTTGGCGTAGGACACCGGCACCATGTCGTATTGGGGGGCGGTCTTCTTCCTAAGGGCTGCTTGCTTTGCCAGTTCGTCTGCTCTCTCATTTCCTGGCGTTCCAACGTGAGCTCGCAGCCAATAGAACCTGAGGTCGGTCCCCATTGCTCTTGTTTGGGTTGCGGCGTTTTTGATCTCTTGGACCAAGGGGTGTGTCGTATCCGGTGATTTGAGGAGCTCCAGTGAGGATCTTGAGTCACTTGAGGGCCTTCGAAGTCGTATCTATCGACCACGTCTTGGTTGAATTCCTCCAAGCAGACGTAGTCGATGGACACAACCCTTGACGGGTGCGGTCTCTTCAGGGCGTCAGTTTTTTCTTCAATTTCTCTTCCTGGTGGAATGTGGTCCTCACTGTAGCCCTTTTTGACCTCGTAGAGGCTTGCCGCTTCGTGAATGCGCAAATCCAGTGGGAGGGTTCCCGACAGGATCAGCGCCGATGTCAGAGAGACCGTCCCGTACGCTTTGCAAATCTTCTGGGCGAAACCACGCTGTATTGAATCTAGCTGGTTTCGCACCATCAACTTGTTGGCAGACTCGTGCCATGCGCTTGCTGCGTACAGGACGATCGGCTCTATCACCGCCACGTAGATGGTTTTCACTATCTCGCTATTGAGACCCCATGACACCCTCGCCGCACGTGACAGCTGTCTGTAGATATTCGTTACCTTTCGGCACGTTTTTTCTACGTGTGCGTTGAAGGTCAACTTACGGTCTATGGTAAGTCCCAATAGTTTGATTTCGTCGACAAGCTCCACTGCGGTCCCAGCCATTGAGTTTCGGAAGGGGTCCCATTTCAGCTTCCTCGTTATCACCATGGCTCCCGTTTTGTGAGCGGCGAAGTTTAGCTTATTTTGGGTACCCCATTCGACCACTCTTTGGAGATTCCGTTCGGCTTTTGCTTTTACTGCACCTGAGTCGTTGCCAGAGAACACCAGAGTGACGTCGTCAGCGAAGGCCTGACAATGGGCGTCCGTGTCGTTGAGCATCTGTAGGAGATCGTCTAGAATTACATTCCAGAAGATTGTACCTCCTATAGAGCCTTGGACACATCCCTTTGTGGTGGGCTTTTCGCTGATTTCGCCCGCGTAGTGTACCCTTATCATGCGGTCGTCCAGGTAGGAGCAGACCGTATGATAAAGATTTCTCGGGCAGCCTTTCTTGGCCAGTTGGGCTCTGAGCTTCGGCCACCAGGCGTTATCGAAAGTTTAAATAAATATTGTAATTTACAAAACATTGGTTTTTATTTATTAATATTCTCCTTATTTAGTGGTTTAACTTCCATCTGCAGTTGCAAATGCAGCTATATATATTCTTTTGTTATTGTTTCACTATAATGCCGTTAACGTAAAAGGTTCTTAGTTTAACGGCGTTTAAGCGTAACAACAAATCAAGATTTACCATGAAATTTATATCCATTTTGTAGTTTACTACACTTAAAAGCGGTAAAATATCAATAACGGCACTAAAGTCTAACATGAGTCAGTTCTGTAAAACCTAATATTAAGCTAAACCAGGGTTATGTACTATAACGACGATTTAGCTTAACATAAATGAGCTTTTTTATAGTGTTTTAAAAGACAATATATTTATTTTAAATAGAAACACTAAAATGCCGTAAAGGTATACTTAGCGGCATTTTAGTTAATTATTCATGAGAATTTAAAAACAAAGATGATTAACTAAAACTAAAAAAGGGCTTTTTCATATAATTAAATTACATTTACTATATGATAGAAGTACCACTTAAAAAGTGTTTTACTTGATGTATTTTTTGGTGCTTTTAGGTCTCAAATCGGTGTTGTCATCGAGAAGTTACAATAGGTTTAAATTTTTACCGCGTTTTTTGCTCATAACTCAAAATTGGGTTTAGGTAGTTAACGGCATTATAGATATACCACGGCAGTGAGTCCGTACTGAGCCCGCTCCGCTCACAGTGGAAAGCGGGCATAAGCGTTGTGAAAGCGGTGCGTTAAGCGGCGCTAGCGGTTAAGCGGAATAGTTTTTGTAAAACTATATAATCTGCAAATACACACTGCACTATGGCTCCGCGCATCTGAATGTAAAGATTTTGTGTGTGAAGATGCTTTTCCACCAGCGAAGCGGACGAGGCGGAAAATTAGGAAACCATTTCCACCTAACATGCGCGAAATCAATATAATTAGATTTTTTGCTGGTGGAAAAGCACCTTCGCGGGATTATCGCCCAAGTTTGATCACCGCTTTTTTCTGAGCTTTGTAGGTCCGCTTCAGCCCTTGTTGCCGGTTTCGGTATGTGCCCTAAATAACACAGGAAAAGTAAGTATGTAGTTAGTATATAAACTTTATTGTACAAAACACAGAAATTCAAATACAATATTTACAGAATATGAATGTACAAAGGCGAACTTATCCCTTTAAGGGATTTCTTCCAGCTAACCTTTGGGTGATTGAGAAAAATAAGATAAGTAGAATGTTGCGACGAGTAGACAAGTACAAAAACGTTTGCGGGTGGGTAACAGATTGGAATAGCCGGAAGTTTCAATACGGTTAACTGGAGGCACTGGAGCCCGTTTCACGAAGCTACAAGTTACAAATTACAAGCGGAAGTCTCTTTCTAACTCCTTTTGCTAGAAAGAGTTTCGCTTGTACTTTGTAACTTGTAGGTAGCTCCGTGAAACGGGCAACTGATGTAAAATTAACTAGAGGTATGTTTTTAGATTGTATCAACTATATTCATGAACCTGAGGCCCTACTTTGAAAACCAAAGTTCGAGGTTACCTACGTTATCTCCTTTTTTTTTTCTTGTGTTTTATCCCAGAGGGAAAGGCAAAGGACATTGATTACGTTAGCTCCATCCCTTACTCTCGATTTTAGTCTCGAGTTATGATAATGCATGGGGAATATTTTTCCAACCATATTCTCATATAAACCTGAAGTTTATACAATTAAAAAAGCCAGGTAATTTAAAAACAAGAATAGGTAACCTATTTTTGGTCCCTGAATGCTTATGCCTCATGAAGAGTTTTAGGTCAGGACCAAAGAGAATATAATCACTACTATGTCACTACGTCAGAGGCCCGTTTCACGAAGCTACAAGTTACAAATTACAAGCGGAAGTCTCTTTCTAACTCGCACTGCTAGAAAGAGGGTTCCGCTTGTAATTTGTAACTTATAGCTTCGTGAAACGGGCCACAGGACAGACGGACGGACGGCGAAGGCTTAGTGATAGGATCCAACTGGACCACTGGTACCCTTCGGGTACGGTACGGTAACCCCAGAACGTTAGTAGACCTCTATTTTGCTAAGCTACAAATCACGCGAGTTCAAACTCTAAACCCGTATTTGATTGACGAGGAGTTTATAATCTTGGTTCGAATAGCTTGGGCAATGTGACAATTTGACTTTTGACATTGACAGATACTGGGAACTCGTAAACACTGCGATGTGTTGTGTTGCATTTTTATAAATAATAGTTGTAAAGTTTTTAAGTTATTATAACTTTATGTAAGACGTGGATACTTTACCTTGTTACATTCTATTCGTATTACTTAGCGATAATAGCAACTAGCAACAAATATGTGGAGAAGCTTTCTTCGAGTTAACACGACTAGCTCGTGTTTATCTGAGTATTCTTTAATTAAAACTAGAACTTTCGCAAATTTACGTCCTCCACCAGTCCAAGAGACCAATCAACTCTTGAAATGTATTATAAAGATGCCAGAAAAGCGCCTTGTAAGTTATAAGAAATCGGCTATTTCGGAGCAGTTTGCCGTAGAAAACGGTTATTCGGAAGATTTTAATTCATTTTCTTATAGAACTCATACATGTGGTGAGCTACGGCCCGCTGATATAGGGCAAAATGTGTCTATTTGCGGCTGGGTACAATACTCCCGATTGTCGAAGTTCCTGCTACTTAGAGATGCCTATGGAATCACGCAGTGCACCGTAAATGAAGAGGATATAGATTTATCCAACGTACCACTCGAGTCCGTACTCAGAATAGATGGGAAAGTAGCTCTAAGGCCAAAGAACGCCATAAATTCCGACATGTCAACAGGGGAAATTGAGGTTATAATTCATAGGTTAGAAATACTGAACACTGCTGAAAATCTTCCATTTAATTTAAGAGAATACCAAAAACCGAAGGAACAAATAAGAATGCAGCACCGGTACATTGATTTAAGGTTTCCTGAAATGCAAAATAATTTAAGGATGCGGTCGCAGATGTTGCACAATATGAGAAGATTTCTTTTGGAACAGCATGGGTTTGTCGAAGTAGAGACTCCTACACTGTTTTGTCAGACTCCTGGAGGAGCGCGAGAGTTTGTGGTGCCCACACATCATGCTGGATTATTCTATTCCCTTGTGCAAAGCCCACAGCAGTTCAAACAAATGTTGATGTCTGGTGGGATAGACCGTTATTTCCAACTTGCAAGATGCTATCGAGATGAGACCACTCGTCCAGACAGACAGCCAGAATTTACTCAGCTGGATTTAGAAATGTCTTTTACCGATTTGAATGGAATAATATCATTAATTGAATCATTACTTGCTGATGTGTTTCCTAAACTTATCCAAAAACCGCCATTTAAAAGGATGACATACAAATATGCAATGGAAAATTACGGCACAGATAAGCCCAACATACAATTTGATTTGAAATTTAAAAATATTAAATTCTTATTTCCAGATAAAGAGCATGATACAGAGTTTTCTGCCTATGCATTACCATACCCAATTGAGCTAGGAAAAATAACAGCCAAGAATAAAGATAAAATAAAAGAAATATCAAAAAAACATAATGTCAAAGTCATTCTTGATAATTACATAGGCAAAGAATTTGGTAATGATTTTAATGGAAATTTAAAGGATATTATAGGCCAGCAAAATTCTGCAATAATTTCAGTTGGTGACAGTGAAAATGCTTGCTCATGTTTAGGTGAAATTCGCGAGTTAGTTGCTTCATTATTAAAAACCAAGAACTTACTACAGATAAATAAGGAAGTTGAAGTGATATGGGTTTTAGATTTTCCACTATTCAATAAAGGTGCAAATGGTTTAGAGACCTGTCACCATCCGTTCACCGCCCCGCATCCTGATGATGTCCATCTTCTTGATTCCAATCCACTTAAAGTGAGATCTCTAGCGTATGACTTAGTTATGAATGGTAATGAAATTGGTGGAGGATCAGTAAGAGTACACAATGTAAGATTACAGGAAAAGTTGTTAAAAATGTTACGGATGGATGTTGAAAAGTTGAGGCATTTTTTGAATGCTTTGAAAAGTGGTTGTCCACCCCATGGTGGTATAGCCTTAGGCATAGACAGACTGGTATCTGTAATTTGCAAAACGGAATCCATCCGGGATGTTATAGCATTCCCCAAGAGTCATGAAGGAAAAGATCCATTGTCTGGAGCTCCTAATACTATTTCAGAACTAGATAAACAGTATTATCATATAGCTCGTTAAATTATTTATTAAAATATATTAAATAAATATAGAGGAATTTTATTCAGTATAATAACGAAAAAATTACATTAATGGGAACCTAGTAAATGTATGTTCAGCTCACAATATTAGTGTTGACTGCTTTTCTTTTTTCTTTCCCTTTATATGGCGAAATTATGGAAAGATACTTTTTTCTACATTTAGTAGAACTTGTTGAAAACGTCCGATAAAACTGATATCCAGCAGATCTATAGGTACTCTTTTGTTTTTTCTTGTGTTTACCTTTGCTACATCAGCTTTTTATTAAATATGGCATTGTTTTATCGCCTAACTACTTACAATAAAAAGATGACAACATATTTGTTTATTTTTATGTAACAAAGGGCTAAGCACACTCATACGCATCTAGGTACTTTTCCACCGCCAAAGCGAGGCGAGGCGGCGCGAGAATTGAAATCGCGCCGGGCCATTTCCATCAAAAACTTACATCAATACCTATCTTGACCGCGTGCTCGTGCTCGTTGCGCCTTAACGCTAATAGAATAAGAGCTACGAACACTGATTTCGCATATTATAAATCGACTGAAGATCACCCTACAAGTAGGTATTTACATAAAGTTTACGCAAATCATTGCAGAGTAATGTTATAAACGATGCGACGCAAGCCATACCGTATCTCTGCACAGGGTCATAGGTAGTAAACTCTTACGTTACGAGCCATTGATTGTGAGAATAGTGTCGCCGCCGCCTCGTTTCGCCTTGCCGGTGGAAAAGCACCTACCTAAGTCGAGGCGGCGTCGAAGTAGATTCTATAAAAGAGATGAGTGTGCGCACGCATACGAATTACCAGTTGAAGTTGCGGAGTCGAGGCGCTGGCGCAAATCCAAACTCCCGACTTGTATAATACATATTATAATCTGTGACTCCGCTGTCAGTAACTGAATTCTCTTTTAAGATCGCAGCTGAAACTTAACAAGCTGCTGCGCCTGCGCTACGACTCTCCAGTGTTCTTGGAGTTAAAATAGTGGAATCATCGATTAGTATTTTTAAGGTTAACTTGCTAAACTTAGTAGTTTTCGATTTGTTTAACATTCAACATGCACAAAGGTTTAATTTTACTTTTTATCGCACTAGCGTGCACAGTAGCTGTTCGAAGAGGTAAGATACTAATACCACACTCACAACTTAACCCTTTCGAGTACGATACCGTGATGAGAGGTCAATTTAGCGATACTGCTTGACATCTATATAGACTTCACCACCCTTGAAAGGGTTAATTTAATACGCTCCTGCCCGGGGCATGTTTTGTAAATTACAATGTACAAATTGCATTGTACAGTTTTCAAGTTTCCATTTGACACAACCTCGACCAATGACGACCAGCCATTTTAGCAGTGTTTCCAGTTTAGACCTGTAAAATTGTTACGTGTAGCTTTATAAAACGTGCCCCTGGCAGTCCCGGCGACTGCCAGAATATCAGAATACCCACTCCCACTAAAATACCTGGCGTGATACCTCGGATCACCGAAGCTACAAGAAGTCATTGGTAATCAAATACCTATCAAAGTTCTGCTAGACTTTCTGATGGAACTGGGTTGGCAAAAGGCGCATAAAAATATTTAGGTCGTCAAGTTGCGTGAAAACACCACTTACAACCCTACAAATATGACTTATTGACTTTGACCACCAATCAAAAAGTGTTATATAACCAGCGGTAGCTGGGAACTGTGCTAGCTTACATGTTCCATGGGGTGGCTTTGACGTTCTGCCGGGACTCCTCATTCTCTCGTTCGTCAGTTGTAGAATGCATGTGCAACAACAAATACTAAAACCAGAATAAATGAAATAAATATTTAAGGCATACAAAAAACGCGATTTTTTTTGGGGTTTTTGGCTAATGTTGTATACCTAGATCCGACTCGCACTTGGCCAGTTTTTTAATGTTATCTCTAGTTAGTTAGTCAAAGTATTCCTAATTTGCTTCTGATATGTATCTCATTAACATCATAGCCTAATTTTGTGAAATGTGGTTACAGAACTATCAACAAATTTTTAGAGTTGTTGGTAATTCTGTAGCTCTGCCTACCTCACTCTGGGAATGAAGACGTGAGTTTATGTATGTATATGTATCTAATCGTCTTAACTCTGCCGCCATTACTGTCAAGAGCTATCATACCGTTTTGACAATACAATAACATGTCAAAGCAATTAGGTTTTACGAAGTAGAATAGAGCCCCGTTGTTAATTATTTAACTGCATACCTAATATAAGTACGTAATTAATGCTAACTAGTGCTCTTCGAACTGTATGTTGTCCTTATCTTATCTTATCTTGTTGGTAGGGTCCTTACGGATACACTTCGACCCTATGGGTTTTTTTTTGTAATTACCCCTCTTTTAGCGCTTAATCCAATGCGGCCTCCACCCCTTCCAAAAAGCGAATAGTGGAGTGCACTGGCAGTGCCTTCAAATCATTTGGTTCTAGGTAGCCACATCCGAGGATTTTCATTCTTACTCTGTCGAGGGCACCGCATTCACACAGGGGCTCTACTTTGAAATCAGTAATTCGAACTTCGGATAGCCCCGTCACTTTCTTGCGAATCAGTGTCGCGTCGAGAGCAAAAGGGATAGCAATAGACGAAGTTCGAATTACGGATTTCAAAGTAGTGCCTCAGTAAGTGATGAAGCTAATAAAGCGGCCTATGCACACGTTAAGTTCGGACCGCGGGAAACGCCACGCGCCGTTCCAATCTTCGTTCCGAACCGTACGTGCAAATGCAACTGTAATAGTAAAATAGTAAAAAAAATACGGTTCGGAACGAAGATTGGAACGGCGCGTGGCGTTTCCCGCTGTCCGAAATTTACGTGTAAAAGCCGCTATATTGTCTCAGCCTCTTCACCGCACATTCTAATATAATTATTGTCCTAATACTTGTCTGCTTTCAGAGACTTTATCTTGGAGCCGTTGTCGAGGTCCACATAAATCTATGAGGTGCTTGCCTGACTGCTACCTTCACAGAACTTGCGAGACGAGGAACGTCCTTGACAGCTGTACAAATCGGATCGGCTTTTGCACACCAGAATGCGCGTGCGACGATGGCTACTACTGGAAGAATGAAAACAGGATGAAATGCATTAGCGATCATGAATGCCGTAAGTTTAATGGACACAAATAACAGTAGCAGTGATTTATTTTATAATTCTAGAGATATACTAACATAGGTAATAAAACTGGCTTCATCATCATGTTTGCCAAACCATATCCTCATCTGGACATAGACTTCCCCAAAGATCTCTACCATGCTTCTGAGCTGAGCCTCTATTCCTGGCGGTAAAAACCACATCGTATTTGACCTGTTACGGTATTGTTTTGACGTCAGCCGCCATTATAGTATACTTATACCTATAGATAACCTAAGATAATATATTCCTTTTCATATAAAGTTAAGTTTAGAAAGAGCAAACAAATAGCATGCAATTTAACATCACATGAAATCTCAACAAAATTCTAGGACTTTTGTAACATGTAACGTTTTTTTTACTTTCAGAATTCTACATTACGAGTTTGTTATTATTTGAAACCCCCTTACGAGTATAACATTGTTATATTTCCTTCGACGTTTCAAAAGTATTGCAACGACTACATTAGTCTTAAAGATGGCCTGAGATTCTAGTAGATACTTGAAGATTTTTAACGGCGGGCATTTCAAACCCCCATCGGCACACAAAACTCTTCAAGGTTTTGCTTAGATGGGCATTGTACCTACTATGTATTTCATTTGTCCCAATCAATAAATTAAAAAAAAAAATCAACTCATTTTTATCTATGATTAAAAGTAAACATGAATACCTGCCTATTTTATTTTGTTTATTGTGATCAATGAGGCTAGACAAGATAGCTTTATGTTATCGTAAACGATTTTCGAAAACGGACAAAATGTATGGGATTGCCGCAGGCGCTCGACGCCACCGTCTGACAGCTTACGTCAAGCCTATACATTTTTGATAACGATTACGAACGCCGAATGCATCTTGTCTAGGGCTTCAGAGGCCCTTGCCAAGATACACTACACTAACTAGTGTTTCTATTCGTTTCGTTTTTAAACCAATCGCGTCACTGGTAGGTGACGTGATACGAAAAGTCACGTGATCTACCAGTGACGCGATTGGTTTAAATACGAAACGAATGGAAACGCTAGTTAGCGTAGTGCATCTTGGCAGGGCCCTCTGGGCCGAGATACTAGGCGGTGATCAAGCAGACCTCGGCCTCTATTCGAGACGGTAAAAACGATATCGTATTTGACCTGCAATGGAATTGTTTTTAACTCAGCCGCCATTACTGTCAAGTAAATAAGAGCTATCAAACCGTTGACAATACGATAACAGAGGGCTTATTGTCTAACGCACTCGCAATCGCAATCGACTTCAAACTGGAGCAATTGTTTTCATTTTATATGCAGACAAGCCTTCTATTTTCAAAATGCAAACGATCGTGATTGCAAGTGCGTTATGCAATAGCCCTTCAGGTCAAAGACGATATTGTTATTACCGTGTTGAATAGAGGCCCTCTTATCGTATTGTCAACGTTTTGATAGCTCTTATTTAATTGACAGTAATGGCAGCCGAGTTAAAACAATACCATAAGGTCAAAAACGATATGGTTTTGACCGCCTTGAATAGAGATCCAGATACGGTCTAAAAAACATGACTGAACTCGTCCTCATCCAGCAGCTCAAAGTTTTATCCCTTTCTACACTCCAGCACGGAATAGAACACGCGTCTATTTATTGGCGGCGAGATTTTGGCGCTGCAAAATTATCATCGTGTAAACTTTCCTTCATGCAAGGGAGCTCACTCTTCAAGGCCGCGGCATCAGATCTGCGATCGGATTCCTCTTCTTTAATAAACGTGGAGTGACCGTGGAATAGCTAACTAAGCCATGATTTCTCCTTATCTGCCATTGTGAAATTTTAATTCGACAGATAAGGACAAAGTATCGCTTAGCTATTCCACGGTTTCTCCACGTTTCTAAATAAGGGGACTTGTGTTGCGGGACTTGCGGGCATCCATGAGTGGCCGTTAGCGTCTAGCTAGCATTAAAATAAAATCAGATCCCTTAATTCCTAACCCAGATTACTTATCAAATTAAGGGCTGATTTTTCAATCCCCAGATAAAACTATCCGTCAGTTAAATGTATTACAATCCTTTTCTGAACTCATATGAAAGAAAAGGACAGAGCTAAAATTTACCTTCCGGACAGCTTTATCTGGGGATTGAAAAATCAGCCCTAAGCCGCACAAAGAAAAGAAACATTTTGGGAAAGCTATTGAGTAGGTATAGAAACACGCCGCAACGCACCGCCTGCGCTCTAAGTGCGTTTGCAGCTTTAGAATAACAAAACACAAGTACCTACCTAAGTATAGGTTCAGGAAATATGAATTGGCCGTCTGTGATCTTCACTAAGATTTTGTCTATATCAAACAAAAGGTAATGGTAAAACTGCCCTCGTTCTTTAAACAGCACAGTGGGTTGAAAGGTTTTGATACTCGAGTCACATGGTCCGGTAAGTCTGAACGCAGAAAAAACCGGTCAAGTGCGAGTCAGACTCGCGCACCGAGGGTTCCGGAATAATTATGCTTGGTAACTGCAAAAGAAAATACTGATTTTGTTATGAACTTCATATTCTATTCAATAAGGTCCATTTTGACTAGCCTAAATTTTAATACAGATTTTCAAAGTTTTTTTGTGATTTCTCATAAACTGTAAATTATGCACACTTCATTTTATTTTTCCCTTAAAATACAAATAATTGGCTAGGGGAGAGTGGGTCACAGTGGATCACTTTTTTTTCCAAGCCTTATACGTTCGAGAAGCCATGCTGCCAAATTGAATACACGCGTTGAAATGTGTATTGCTCGCTTTGACGGGACTACTTAAACTCGCCGCTTGGACATCACTCCTGCGTTCGCTCACCTTTGCTTTTGACAGAATCACTACCCTTGACAGTAATGGCGGCCGATTTAAAAACAATACGATAACATGGCAAAGGCAATATGGTTTTACCCAGTAGGTAGATAGAATAAAGGGGCAATGCATGAGAGCTCTTATTACCTTGGCAGTAATGGCGGCCGAGACGATAACAATAACAATACAAATAGGGTATCTACAAGTCATAGAATCAGAGGCCCCAGACAAGATGCACGACGCTAACTAGCGTTTCTATTCGTTACCAGGTTTTTAAACCAATCGCGTAACTTGTAGATGACGTGATACGAAAAGTCACGTGATCTACCAGTGCCGCGATTGGTTTAAAAAAAACCGGCCAAGTGCGAGTCGGACTCGCGGTCGAAGGGTTCCGTACCATTATCTATACAACATTCGTTGTATCGGAGCCCCCCTTAAATATTTATTTTATTCTATTTTTAGTATTTGTTGTTATAGCGGCAACAGAAATATATCTTCTGTGAAAATTTCAACTATCTAGCTATCACGGTTCATGAGATACAGCCTGGTGACGGACAGAAAGACGGACAGCGGAGTCTTAGTAATAGGGTCCCGTTTTTACCCTTTGGGTAAGGAACCCTAAAAAGAATCGAATAGAAGCGCTTGTTAGCGTAATGCATCTTGTCTAGCCCCTTTGATCGAATGGAAATTTTGGAATCAGTCACAAGATTTTTTAGTTAAGTACATTGAAAATAAGTATATATTCGAAATAAATTACTTAATTGACATTACCGTGAATAAAACTGAGTACATCTATTAAAAATAAACACGCTTGCGCTAACGCAGGTGTTATTGAGTTTGAATACAAGAAGCAAACAAACATTCATATTTTATTTTGCTTTGTGCCAACTGGCATCTACGTAAATTAAAAAAGAATGCTTTGTTTTAACCACAATGAAAAAGGTGTTAAGTTGTTTGTTGGTTTTAGTGCAACGAAGGTATATAAGATCTTTCTTTAAAGTTAGTAGTGTCATTTGATTAGCATTCAACATGCATAAAGGTTTGGTTTTATTTTTGGTGGCACTGGCGTGCTTAGACGCTGTTCTAGGGGGTAAGTCTACAAACGGATACATTTATTTAAACTCAATATATATAATACGGACCTTTTCCACTTCTGTACCCTTACCATTAGTTACAATACTTACAATCAACGTACCTAGTCGCTAGCGAGTCGAATGCTCTGTCCCTCGCAACCTCGCAGTATTCTTATAGAGTGCGAGGGACAGAGCATTCGACTCGCTAGCGAGGACGGTAATTGTAACATTTGTAACTCATGGTAAAGGGTGTACACACTTTCGTGGGTATCACAAGTCCAAAGTTTTGTTTCCCATTTGTTTAATTTATCCGAAAAATCTTAAGTAAAAATATTTCCTAAATGGACCCCTAAATCTAAAAATTGATGATAACATATACCCGTACATAATGATTTTTATGTAACACCTGGCCATAATGTGAGTTTTATCGCACGCTGCGCGCACGGTAAAACTCGCATTGTGGCCAGGTGCGAAGACGTAAAATTGTGTACTCATCACGTGCAGTAAAAAAGAAAGCCCTCTATCGCATATTTACAACCCTCGCCTACGGCTCGGGTCTCAAATACCTGCGATTTCGGGCTTTCTTTCTTTTACAGCCCTTGTTAAGTAATGTACTATTTAAGGGCTATCCAATGATACTTACCTCACTCGATGATGAGGTGTGAAAAAATCTTTGCCTATCCCTGAACCAACTGTAGGGGAGATATAGAATATTGGGCAGTCGGGAGGTAAGGGAACTACCTTTTAATAACGTCGACTGCCCAATAGTCCCCTACGTCTCATACATCTTACTACTTAAATCTTAATAATGTCTTTAAACTTCGTTTTCTGCCTCATACAAAACCTGCATAATTATACTCGTATGCTTATCAGACACAGATTGTAGCGGTCCCCACGAGTCTGCGAAGTGCGTGTCTTGCCCTGAAAGAACCTGCGCGGATCGAGACGTACCAGACAACTGTCAGTCCTATTCTACCATCTGCATGCATAGATGCGTGTGCGACGAAGAGTACTACAGGAGCCCCAGTGGCGATTGCCTCAGCTATCAGGAGTGCAGTAAGTTTTTTGAAACTAAAGTTGCGATACCCGCGAAACTAGTGTGAGTAAAGTATCACACTGTAACCTTAGCATGAGTTACAATTACCGTAGGTACTCGTTTGCGAGTCGAATGCTCTGTCCCTCGAACTCTATAATAATACCGCGGGGTCTGCGAGGGACAGTACCACTCCCATGAGTTGCTATCTAAATCTCATAAAATATTCTACAGTCGATAGCGATCACTCTTCGAATAGTTTTAAATTAAACTTATACTATGAGTCACATAAACAGGGGCTCTACTTTGAAATCAGTAATTCGAACTTCGGATCGCCTCATCACTTTCTTGTGAATTAGTGACGCGTCGAGAGCAAAAGGGATAGCAATAGACGAAGTTTGTTTTACGGATTTCAAAGTACAGCCTCTGCATTCGACTCGCTAGCGAGTACCTACGTTTTGTTCCCTTATCATGAGTTATACATGGTGACTCAAGCTGCATAACGCGATATCGATTTTAGAAGATCGATAAAATGTATAGGATTGACGTAAACTAATGTCAAATCGCATCGACCGTTATGCCAACTCCATACAGTCGATAGACAACAGTTTGCATCTTGCCTAGGCCTAGGGTAACGGCACCAATGATGGACATTTAGCTGAAAGGCACCAGTAATGGACACTTCACTCTTAATTCAAATTTCATACGGTCCTAAATTGATTGTGCAAAACAAATGTATACCCTTATCTTCTGTTAAATAAGAATCAAGTGGCCATTATTGGTGCCTTGTCCATTACTGTTTCCATCACCATAGGTGTTATTAGGGTTCCGTACCAAAATGGTACAAAAGGAACCCTTATGGTGAGACTTCGTTGTCTGTCTGTCAGCAGGTTTTCTCAGCAACTACAAATGCTATCAACTTGAAATTTGGCATAGTTGTACAACTTGCTCGCCCGCATCTATTTGTAGTAAAAAAAATATGAAATTAATTTTGACTTGACCGGTTTTTTTCTCTTAAAAACGTTCGCTCGAGTAAGCGATGTCGATGTCATACGAGCGCGCTCACTCGACGGGTAAAGCGGGTTATTACCATTTGTTACCACCCCTACACTTTTGCTGGCTTATTACAGTGGAATAAAGTTAAAAGGGGCAACAAAACAACAGCCGGTGGTAACAAGTGGGAATAACTCGGTAAAGCGGATAAGCTAGAATGCACGCCCTCAAATGTTGCCTTTTTCAACTGTACCCCTATCATGAGTTACAATTACCGTACTCGCTAGCGAATCGAATGCTTTGTCTCTCACAGTAATCTTATAGAGTGCGAGGGATAGAGCATTCGAAGGGAATAGCAATAAAAGTCTACACGGACGCAGTCGCGGGCAACAGTTAGTATATATAAAGAAACTAGCAAAACCATTTTATAAAAAAAACTTAGATGTATTTTTTGCTTTCAGATTACTACTCTTAATCTAATCACGATGATTTGAACCGGTTTGAACTTGGCGAACCTTCGACTTGTTTCTATATTTTGGTAATTAATTATGAATTAAATGGATTCTATAGTCAACGATCGTTTTATTTCTGTCACAATATTAAAGTGTCTTCAATACAGGGGCAATACACACGATACTCGATAAGGGAGGAAGGGGTCCACAAAGTGTGACATACATGACGTGACAAGGAAGAGGCTTATTTATTGGTATACTGAGATGCTGATGAATCAAGGTTTTGTACCACTGTCGCAGTTTTTTAAATGCCGTTCTAAAAAGGTTTGGTTTCACTGTAAAAAGCCGGGTACTCACTAGCCAGTTGTAACCGTAAGGTACCAGTTGCAGTAACAACTGAGAGTAACAAGCTTCGTTTAACAGTCTCGAGGAAATATCATCAAGTTTAATATATGACATCCAGGGGGGTTACCATGACATACTAAAGTAGTTCAGTTTAGGTTGAGAGAAAGGGACAGAGCTATAGCAGTTACATAGCTCTGTCCCTTTCTCTCAACCTAAACTGAACTGCTTTTGTAAGTCATGGTAACCCCCCAGTTCGCGGAACACCATCGACTTTATCAGATGTGGCCTCTTAAAATTGCGACGTACAGTCAAGGGCCTATTCCCGGCGGTAAAAACGATATCGTATTTGATCTGTTATCGTATTGTCACCGTTTTGATAGCTCTTATTTACTTGACAGTAATGGCCTCTGACGTCATAACTTATGTGTTATGACTCATAACAATACCATAATAGGTCAACTACGATATAGTTTTGAATTGTTATGTCACCATGGAACCCTGTCAAATGACAGCGTCAAACCACGTGAAAGAAATTACCCCAAAATAATGATTGACGTTATGCGACGGGGTTCCATAGTGGCATAACAATTAAAGTCCTTGACTTTACTGAAGAATTAAGGTTGTGGCTTATGGTTGTGGACCGCTGTTGCAGTTTTCGATGGGCACGCATTCCCCCCGCTCGTCCCGCGCATGCCCCTCCTCGCAGTAGCACATCTCGTTGCACTTGATGTTCACTATCGGGCAGTTCGACTGGCTCTGCTCGTGCAACGTTGCACAAACGTTATCACACGCACCGCCACAGCTGTAGTATTCATGAGGGCCGGTACACCGGTCTGAAAGCAGAATTGGAATGAATTTAGAACTATTCGAATCTAGTGACCGCCGCTTCGCTTACGTTCATGCAAGGTTTCTGTAACAGAATTTATTACGCATAAAAAGATTCAGTAAAAAAATATCTCAGTGATGGTGAAATCGTATCAAAATCCGTTGCGTAGTTAAGAAGCAGTTAACGGATATGCAGACAGACAGAAATTTGCCTTTTTTTATTTAATTGATAATAACCTTGTCATAATGACAGCGTCAAGAGATGTGATAGAAATTACACAGAAATTAATGTGCGCGTGGAGCTATCCCCATTTGCTTCTGTTTAGTCCACCAGAGTAAGTAAATCTCTTTAACCGAACAATTCTTCGCGTGTGATAACCATGGACTTGTTTCTCTAATAAGTCCGAGTGTCTAAAACTCTATATTGGCGAAATACACCTTGTCAAAACAAAAAATTGTTTTCCCTAATGACAAAATACCTAATGCTGAAATAAGTACCTAATTTTATAAATTCATAACGGTAAGTCATTTCGTCAAAGTTTATAATTCCTAACGGACGAAATACCTAGCCTAGGTTACGTTAGGTTAGAGTTGCGTCAAGGCGCGAAGCGCTAGAACTACGCGGAATAGGCGCTTCGCGCAGCGTAAGGACTCACACTTCAGTTCACACTTGACCGGTTCTTTATTTAAGTACCTACTTTCTTTTTTAATATTTGTTGTTTTACCTTGTAGTAGTTTATAAAAAAAAATGTATTGTATTCTATTCAAACCCTTACCTTGAACACACTGAGCTTCCTTCACGCATTCGCCGCTTAAGGCTCGCAGGTAGCCATTTTGGCAAACACAGCCTTTGACGCAAAATTCAGGATTTATTTTGACACAAGGTACTGGTCTGCCGCTTTGGCTGCAGTTCCTAGCTTGGCAGCCACCGTTGGTGCATTCGGAGTGTATCTCATTTTCACCGCAGAGTACTGGGAAATAAACGTTAATTATGTTTGATTCTTTTTACCCGACTGCTTTAGGGGCAGCCCCAGATCTAGGTTGGGGGCATCGCAATTTCAGGGGAGCGAAATTCATAATATACCTACTTATGGATTCGTTAGTGGTTAGATGACTTTCCCAAACGCATCAGTAGTTTAACTGTGTCGTCATTCCAAAAATCTGCTACCGCAGAGCTTCTATTTTTGCCCCCTTACTAATAAACGTTGAGTAACGGTGGTATAGCTATACAATGTTTTGTCCTTGACTGTCCTTGTGACATTTGAATTTGACAGATAAGGACAAAACATTGTATGGCTATACCACCGTTAATCAACGTTTATTAGTAAGGGGGCTAGATTCGGGCCTGCAGCAAAACTAATACCTGTTACTAACTGCCGCACTCAGAGACGTCAATTAAATTTAATGCTTGTTAAGTGACGTGTTGTCTTATTCTATTGCTGTAGCAAAGAAAGTGACAGCAGCAACTGTAATCAAGCATTCAATTAAATTGACGTCTCTGAGTGCGGCAGCTAAACCTACCTAAATATTTTTGCGAAATGTGAGACTTGTATACAAATCAATCAGAAAAAAAATCGAGTGGGAAAACAGTCGAGCGAGAACAAAAGCGACGATAATAATTGTAATAAAATAGACCGGGGAAAAATTAAATTGGGTAAAATTAAGAATAGGAAAAAATACGAAAAGAAATATACTTATACAGAAATAATGATTTCGTGAAAATTATTTAGGTAGGTACTTACGGTCACGAGCGTTAATTTGGGGCCCATTTCAAGAAAAATATGCTTGAAGTCGTCTACGTCATTAGAGATGTCAAGTCATTTGTAACTTTTAGGATACTCAGCCTTATTGTTGTAAAATGTCAGATACCTAGACTTTGGACCTAAGGTGGGTACCAAATTTAATCTCGTGACTGTACCTAACAAGTTCAACAAACGTAAGCCTACTAACGCAGTAAAAATATTCTAGATTTGATAGAAACTTACCTAAAGCATCGTTATCACCCAAAGCAAAGCCAATATTTAAGCCAACAACAACAAATAAATAAATTAGGTCCATTCTGTGCGACTCAACGTACCGTTCTAACAATTTGTTGTTAATTTCCGCCTTTATAATTTAGTTACCTATCGCTACTTTATATACAACGCAAACCAGAGTGCTTAGGTAAGTAGATTTGCGCTTTAAACTTAGGCTTCTAGAGTCCTGTTTTGAATAATGATCTAAGGGTACTTAAGCGGTAAATAAATGAAGATCAGACTGTGGATTTCCCCTGACTGTCCATCACGGCGACACACTAGTTGCGTCATGTATCTAACGATTGTATTGCGATGCTGCAAGGTTGATTTTTTATCAACAGAGCAGTTATAATAACGTATTCAAGCGCAAAAATAACTCGGTCATTTTGTACTGGACTTGTTAACAAAGTGACCCGTTATTTTTGCCTGCCGGTGTAGTTACTCTGTTGGGGACCGCCCCTAATACCAGTTTAATATTTAGCTTATATTTACCTCGTTTCTCTGCTAATGATATCATTTTCGTACGTATAAGGTTAGGTTATTAATTATAAAGCAAAGTAAAAGCCTTTTTAATTTTATATCTATAAGGTACGGTCACGAGCTTTAATTTGGGACCCATTTCAAGAAAAATATGCTTGAAGCCGTCAATGTTGTTAGAGATTTCAAGTCATTTGTAACTTTTATTAAACTCAACCTTGTTGTTGTAGAATGTCAGGTTGACTTTGGACCTGAGGTGGGCATCAAATTAAATCTCGTGACTGTACCTACTTAAATGCTATCTCGTTTAAAACTTGAATGTATATTGTACTTATAATCTTACACCCATGATAAGTTTCTGACAAAAAAACAGTATTAAAACAAGCACAAGCTTCTGTGGCCGACTGTACTTTGTTTCGGGTATTTCCACCTGTTATTACGCAGAGTTCTTTTCATTCCAATTTGAGCTTTATTTATCTGTAATATATATATATATATATATATATATATATATATAAAAGGCAAACCTGACTGATTTATATATCAACGCACAGCCGAAATTACTGTACCTAGAAACTTGAAATTTGGTACAGGGGTTCCTTTTATGACAGCTTAAATGTAAGTGAGCACTAAGAAAGGATTTTCCGAAAATCGACCCCCATCGGGAAGAAATGGGGGGAGTAGCGAGAAACTAATTCTACGCGTACGAAGTCGCGGGCGTCTTCTAGTAAGTAATAAAAATAAACCAGCAAAAGTGTGCGGATGGTAACAGGTGACCCCTATTTTTGTACAGTCACCATCTACTGATCAAGACCAAACTAACTAACGAGTTCCTACTCATGTCAAGTGTACCTAGCTGGTGTAGCGAAGATCCTCTTGCCAACCTTCCAACTCCATTATCAGATTCATTAAACGTACAAGCACAAGTTGTATTTTCTCGCTTGTCGCTCAGTGCGTCTCTATCGTTACTGACTAGATAGAAAGGGAGATCCGAGCGACAAACAAGTCGCGGGCAACTTGTGCTAGCCGTGCAGCTATTAGATACCTGTTTTAATATTGCGTGCGTTGTCATCAGTTTTACATGAAAATAATAATAGTGCCACACGCTGCACAAGTCACAGCACAACCGTACGCTAAATATTTGGATACGAACGCCACCTGTGTTTCTGCAGCTCAAACTAAATACTACGAACAAAGAGCCTCAACTTTGTGCCAGATGTGTACAAACTTTTACGAAGTGTTAGCATTTTGTAACAGATGTCGCTAAAATGTATATTGTATGAATTTGTGTAGGTTTAATGTTTTTTAATAATTTCCCCGCCAGTCAATGAGAATTTAAAACTTGCGTCATAACCTTACCGCCGTACTCAGAGATATTTTAGAGACAACATGATGTATAATTAATAATTAAACAGGGCGATGGAACCAGTAATGGACAAGGCACCAATAATGGACACTCATTCTTATTTTACAGAAGATAAGGGTTATTCATTTGTTTTGCAACAATCAATTTAGGACCATACGAAATTTGAATTGGGATTGTTCATATTTTTACAATTACTTACTCTAATTCAAAAACCATTTCGAGGAATAAGGTTTTAAAGCCGTTCTGCATTATTAAGTTTTTGAAATATTTATCTATTTCGGATGTTTCAACAAAAGTATATTTAACCTTTGTTTGACTTTCGTTTTCGGCTTGAAGCCCTCCTAGGTTTATCTTACGAGTTAGGAGAAAACCGCTTTAAATAAGTAGTATGATTTAATACACTGTTACAATCACTTTTCATAATTAAATATCATTTAATTGTTGTAATTTATTAGAAAATGCCAATCCAAATTTAAAATAATCATGTCATCCATAAAATGTCAGCTAAATAAATAAAGATATTAAAACAAAACGATTGGGTCAAATACAAAATTAATGAAATAGGTCTCTTAAAATTACCTATTCTTTCGAATTAGAATGTAAAAACCGTGAGTTATTTTTTTTGGTCTATCCCAATTGGGATAGGTACACCAAAAAAAAATAACTGCTTGATTTTACATTTTTATTCGAAAGAATAGCATTTTATAAGAAACGAATTTGAAGCATTTCATGATTAAATGTATTATTGATATTTAAAATAATTTATTAAATTAAAGTAACCTTACCTACTTGTAACGACAAGATGACGTAGATATTTATAAAGAACGGGTATACTTCGTCTAAGATTTGGAAAGACGTTTTTTTATTATCTGTGATCTGTTTTCAAAGTCATAATAGACGAACGTCATTCATACATAATGTAAACAAACAATCGCAATATGATATAATTTATTATTCAAGAGTATATAAGCATTCAACCATTGCTTATTAGGTACCTAGACCTCAGTTAATACAATACTTCCTACATGACCTTGTTTCTAGACTAGATTTACTTAACAAAATCACATTAAATTTGTTGAAAAGGTGGATTCCAACTTCCAATCATGAGTTTCTACAATAAATGTTGATGCCGTCTTTTTGAACCTCTTGTAAAACCTTACCACACAAATTAGACACAGAACTCAAAAGAGAAATGGTCTCATTAATATTTTAATTCCATCGTAAGAATTACAGTCAATTTGTAAACAAATAAATTTGACATGACAACAGCTGTCTTCAAACGTAGGTGTCAGGCATATAAAATGAAAATTTGGAGAGGTTTTATATGTTTTATGTAAAACCACAAAAGTGCTTGATAAAGCGCAATTGGACGGGCATTTAGGGGTTAAATGTAGGTCATTTCTTAATTTTAATATAATTAATTCATTGTAACATGTTTTTTTTATCTTACTACTGGGATCGATTCGAGAAGCCTATTCCTCGAAATGGTTTTGAAATTTTCATACATTGTTAAAAATGGGTGTATCCCAATTAAAAGTGAAGTGTCCGTTACTGGTACCTGTCAGCTAAAAGTGTCCATCATTGGTGCCGTCACTAACTATTAGATAAATAAAATCCCCCGATATAATGGGGCCGGTGGTGGTGGTAGAGCTGATCTTAAACGGCCCAATCGATTTTCGTGAAACCTAACTAAGAACCACCGCTAGAAAACCTGCTTTCAAATAAATAAAAAACGCATCCAAATCGGTTTGCGTGGTTTAAATACGTAATAGCTAGGTACAGTACTAGTTACTAAGGTCGCCGTCAATAGAACTTGCGAACTATGTAAACAAAACCAAACGAACCAATTCACCATGATTACTCGATAATCACGTACTTTTAAAGATCAAGTGAGGTCTTTGCAACGATTTATAGACTAAGTCATTATTTTCATATTAAGTTTAACATGAAATAACTATTCATTGTACCTTATTTTTAATAAAAACACGCTTGGTGAATATTTGAGGTTATGTGTCAAACAGTACTAATTTGTTTACATAGTTCGCAAGTTCTATTGACGGCGACCTTACAGTGTGCTTAAAATCTTCTGTCCATATCTGTCATCATCATCATTGCGTATGGCACTCGTCCTGCATGGATCAAAGGTCCAGAGGCCCGTTTCACGAAACTACAAGTTACAAATTACAAGCGGAACCCTCTTTCTGGCAGTACGAGTTAGAAAGAGACTTCCGCTTGTAATTTGTAACTTGTAGCTTCGTGAAACGGGCCTCAGGTGTTTCAGCCAGTTCGCTGCGGCATGGCAGGTGAAAATGTATGCAGCTCCTCCATGCTACCGGGAAAACAGCGAAGTGGACAACCTTACCACGTGGGAAAGTGTCTGGTCTGGTGCTCCGCAGTAGCACTGTGGTGACTCCCTCAATCCCCACTTGTGTAGGTGATGGTTGGTTTTCCCGTGGTCAGATCGCGACCGATTTAAGCGGGTCCAGGGTTTTCGGTCAGCGCAGAAGCCAGGCAATTCTTTCGAGGGGTCTGTTCCGAGGGTGGCGTTAGCACCAGCAAAAAGGCCCCACCTCTCAAACCTCGTTTAGGGGGTACGGGTGATTAAATCCCTCGTCGTTCCATATTGGGGACCTAGAACAAAGACGGGAGGGAGGCAGATCGTCCATAGTGGACCTGATGGGCCCCATGCCCATAAATAAATAAAATTAAAACCGGCCCAGGGCCTGTATTCAACACGGTAAAAACCATATGTATCGTTCTATATCGTTTTTGTGTTTTAGTTTTCAACGTTTTGATAGCTCTTATTACTTGACGTAATGGCGGCCGAGTTAAAAACAATACCGTAACAGGTCAAATAGGTATAATTTGAATGTTATCGCCTAGAATAAAGGTGCTGCAGCAAAGTATACTACCGTAAAACTACACAACTATGGTCCTAGCCTGCAACAATACTCCAATTTTCCTCATTACATTATTCTAAAACATGATACCTTACTGCTATTATTGCTGGGTATATGTACTGTTTGGCCTAAAATCGATTGTTCTAAACTCTAGCTATAGCTAAAGCTATCATATTTTTGCAATAATATGGTAAGTAAAATACTATTGTTGTAGGCCAGGACCATAGTTGTGTAGTTTTACGGTATGGCTGCAGTGACTTTATCCATCGAAACAATGGAACAACGCAATAATACGAAATAATTTTACAAGTATAAATTACAATCTAAAGTTAAACACAGCCAACTGCTCGCAACGTGACTCGGCATAACAATACATCGTAGTTAAGTAGGTACCTGTTGTAGGACCATGAAAATTATACCTAATAACATATGGAATTAATTGCGTGTTCGTTTTTGTTCAAATTTACGTCAGTGGAATATTCTCAACAATATTGAAATAGTTTAGACCAATTCGCCATTAATTCAAATTGTGCAAATAACTGAGTCAACATTTATAACAATGGATTTTCAAGACGTCATTGAAATGGAAACATATTTTATTGGACAATGATACAAAGAGATAATTTATTGGTTCAGCCTTGTGCGTAGGCACACACGCACACACATCCCGAAATCATGGATACCTGGAACGGAAATAATAATAATAAATACAGTATTATTGATATATTTACAACGTCAAACAAATATAATATTTCTGCTCATAAATAGACTATTATAATATAATATACTTAATAACAAAGTAAGGCTTAAGCCACGTAGCTACACTTTAACACTTCTCATCTCTAAGTACCTACACAGGTACCTACATAATATTTAATATAGTCTTCAACATATAATAATATAATTATATTCGTAAAGTTATTTACTTAATTTTCCAACCCACCATTTTTATTTTTGTTCTTAATAATATGAATAGTACTTATCTAAAAGCTTTGATTTAATTAAGGTATTAAAGGTGGCAAGAACTCGGTGTAGGTATACATACGGTTAATTGATTTTAATTTTGTACCTCAACTTGTTTAGTTAATGTATATAGGTAGATTAAATTAAAATAAAATTTCTTTAAAAAAGTTGCTTTAGGTTATAGTTTTTTTTATGTTAGGGTCACTAAGACGGTACCGCAGAAGACGGGCACCGTGGCCCTTTTTTAACGACATTAATTTTTGCTTTATTTTGCTTGTCATTTGTATTTTTTTGAGCGAGCGTTATAGTAGATTGTTCAACAAGAGACTAAAACAAGCCATAATGACACGAGATGTTTAGCCACGCGAGCGATCCAGCGAGCGAGAGTGGCTATAGTTCGAGTGTCATTATGGTTGTTTAGTCTCGCATTAAACACTCTACTTTTCACTTTGAGTAGGAGGAAAAAAAACGAGGCTCAAAATTTAGCAAATATGTATGTAATAAAGTTTGTGACTAATTTGTTTCGCGGTTGTTAGACTTTTTTTTTCTTGGGCCAACAGATATAATATAAACTTGAAAACTATTTGGACCATACCTAATAAAATAAAACTATAATTAATATATTTAAATAGATTCATATTCGTAATCATTAATCGTGTTTCACGAAACTAAATCGTTATTTTTTAAATATTTTTGCGCAGGTGTCATTTTGAGGTTATTTCCGCAGCCTAAAAATGGTCCATACACAATCACTGAAAATGGCGATAATCCTCCATTCACAAACACCTGTGGGTTTCGAAAGTAAATTAAAAAAAAAACTTTAATTCCTAGAGATTAATAAGGAGTTTTAGTCCCGATGAGAAGTGAAAAGTATTTTACTATTTCCATCTATATATATATAAAGGAGGATGTCCTGACTGACTGACTCATCAACGCTCAGCCCAAACCGCTTAAGATAAATATTTGGAATTTTGTAAAAAAGTTGATTTTATAACGAGGGCGTCCTTTAAGAAGGGATTTTTCGAAATTCAACCCCTAAAGGGGAAAAAAGGGGTTGCCAAGTTTGTATGGGAAAAAATGATTTTATGGTCCAATTGACTTGAAACTTGGTAGAAATACTCTTCAATGTAAATAAAGAGACACGTATTTCAGCGATTACTAAAATTCAACCCCTAGAGGGATGAAAGGAGGTTGCCAGGTTTGTATGGGAAAAATTGTTTTTATGGTCCAATTTACTTGAAACTTGGTAGAAATGCTCTTCAATGCAAGTAATGAGACACTTATTTCAGCGATTACTAAAATACAAGAAGAGAAGAGGGGATTGCAAAGTTTGTATGGACAATTTTTTTTTATGGTCAAATTTTCTTGAAACTTTGTAGAAATACTTTTCAATGCAAATAATGAGACACGTTTTTCAGCGATTACTAAAATTCAACCCCTAGAGGGATGAAAGGGGGTTGCAAAGTTTGTATGGGAAAATACTTTCTGTAGGTACCTACTGCAAGCAAATGAATGAGGTTTGTTATTTTTACTAAGTTCATAAAAACTAACTGCCAAAGTCAAAATTATGTTAAGTATAGAAAATAGAAAGGTTAGATAGTATATAAATATAAAAGGCAAATATGACTGACTTATATGTATATCAACGCACAGCCCAAACCGCTGGACCTAGGGTCTTGAAATTTGGAGGGTACTCTAGGGGTGCACTAAGAAAGGATTTTCCAAAAATCGACACCCAATGAGAAGAAATAGGGGGAGTAGCGGGAAACTAATTCTACGCGTACAAAGTCGCGGGCGTCCTCTAGTTTCTATATAAACGAGATCTCGAGAAACCCAGCATAAAGTGCTTTATTAAGTTCTTTGGTTTTACCTTATTTTCAATCTACGTTATTTTAGGGTTAATTTTTGTATACGCATGCGTGAAACAATAATAAGTACTTAACTAATAATATAATTCACCATGCTGTGTTAATTGCCTACGCAAAAGAATAAAAAACCTGACATTTCAAACGGTCGGTAAGTTTGCTCAGCTTTTTCGGTGGTATTGTTTGAGTAAGCAGACGTAACGTGTACAATAGGATATGGTCGGGCGCACCAGCACGCTCCGCCGCAGTATAGATGTCGCTCACAATGAAGCCTGAAGTGATTACTTTAGCCCTAGTGCTAATTTGCTCCAGCTTAGTCGGTAAGTCAACTTCCACGCTTTATTTTCTCTTCGCAAAATTAATCAGTTCACAGAAACATCAACTGACCTTTGGTTTATTTTTCAGAGTCGATTCCGTTGACGGAACCGGCCCGGTTGGGAGCGTATCAGACTTCTGGCGCATCTGCTTTACCATCAAACTTGGGTGCTCAAAATAATGCCTTCAACCAATTGTCGAACGTGGCCCTTCCTCGTAATGTGGGATCCCAATCCTACTCGAACCCGGGTTATCAACCAAATTACCAGCAACAGAGAAATTACGAGAGCGTGCTGCCACGTGTGAACACATGGCAGTCACAACCACAGTTGCCAACTCTGCCAACTCTCCCAACTTTGCCTACCCTACCAACTTTGCCTTCCCGCCAAAGCAGTTGGGTACAGCCAACAAATCAGCAAACCGGCTACGTCTACCCGAGTCCTCAGAACAGGCAGTATAGCTCTAGCGGCTCTTCTGCTCGTGCGAATGACAACTCTGGTGCAAACACCTACCAAGTGCCAAGTCAGAACTATCAACATTATCAGTATCCAGTATTTCCTTTGCCTACTCATCCTCAAGGTACGTTACTATATCAAACATAAAAAAACTATCCCGTACACATGCAACTTAATAAATGAGCTTTTGTTTTAGGACATAATGTGCAACAAGTGGTTTCTCATCCGGATATAAGAAGGATCCTCACTTCTCCTGGCAATAGAAGAAAGTATTTGGTCGTCCTACCAAACGGAAGCGTTCAACACGTAGACAATCTTGATTCAATTGTAGCAAGTTATCCAAATTATGCAATTGTAAACAGCAGGGGTCAGCATTTGACGAAACCAAATGTACCAAATGCGTCGCCACAGGCTGTGAGCCATGCTCAAGCGGTTGTCATTCATACAGGTTACGATCCAAAAGTAGCTACAGCAGTTGCATCTGCTGGCGTTCCTGCTCCACCGCCTACTCCAGTGACAAGTCCAACTCCATCAACTTTATCAAGCTCGCCAATCCCAACCACAACGACCACAACTACTCCAAGCTCAACCACTCCAACCACACGCACTCCTCCGGTAGTAGCTTCAGTGCCAGGTGCTTCAGCAGTAGCATCAGCACCAGGCGGTTCGTCAGTAGCAACCGCATTTGCATCTGCTGGCGTTCCTCCAACACAACCAACCCCAACCACCCTTACTCCAACCACCCCAACCACACCAACCCAAACGACTCCAACCACACAAACTCCAACTACGCCAACTTCAACAACGCCAACCACAACCACACCAACTCCAACCACGCCAACTACAACCACACCAACAACAACTACTCCAACCCCAACCACTCCAACTACACGCACCCCTTCGGCAGTAGCTTCAGTGCCAGGTGCTTCAGCAGTAGCATCAGCACCAGGCAGTTCAGTAGTAGCAACCGCATCTGCTGGCTTTCCTCCAACGCGGCCAACACCAACCACACCAACCCCAACTACGCCCACGCAAACCACCCCAACCTCAACCACTCCAACTACAACTACTCCAACCATAACCACGCCAATCCCAACTACTCCTACCATAACCACGCCATCTCCTACCACTCCAACAACGGCAACCCCAACTTCTCCGACTACACCAAGCCCTACGATAGTAGCTTCAGTACCCGGTGCTAGAGCAGTAGCATCAGCACCAGGTGGTTCGGCAGTAGTAACCGCATTTGCTCCGGGCTTTCCTCCAACGCAAGTAACTCTAACCACACCAACCCCAACCACTCCAACCACGCCAAGCCCAACGACTCCAACCACGCCAACTCCAACGACTCCAATTACAACTACTCTACCTACAACTATTCCATCCACAACCACGCCAATCCCAACTACTCCTACCACTACCACCCCAACAACGGTAGCTCCAACAACTCCGACTACACCAAGCCCTAGGATAGTAGCTTCAGTTCCTGGTGCTACAGCAGTAGCATCAGCACCAGGTGGTTCCGCAGTAGTAACCGCATTTGCTCCGGGCTTTCCTCTTACGCAAGTTACTCTAAACACGCCAACCCCAATCACGCCACCTCCAACCACTCCAACCACTCCAACCACGCCAACCCCAACAACGCCAACCCCAACCACTCCAACCCCAACCACGCCGGCCCCAACCACTCCAACGCCAACCACTCCAACCCCAACCACGCCGCGCCCAACCACTCCAACCCCAACCACTCCAACCACGCCAGCCCCAACCACTCCAACCCCAACCACGCCGGCCCCAACCACTCCAACGCCAACCACTCCAACCCCAACCACGCAACGCCCAACCACTCCAACCCCAACCACGCCGCGCCCAACCACTCCAACCCCAACCACTCCAACCACGCCAGCCCCAACCACTCCAACCCCAACCACGCCGCCCCCAACCACTCCAACGCCAACCACTCCAACCACATCACGCACACCAACTACTAGAATAGTGGATTTAGGTTCAGGCCTCCGTATAATATATGTTGGCTAAAATATGTAATTCCAAGCATTGTATTAGCGCAACATAGTATTTGTAACATTGATGTTCACTCACGGATAAATATGCGATACATTTTTTGAATTTTTATTAAATCATTACCTCAAGTGTACTTTTATTTTTCTTCTGATATTATTCTTCTTCCAAATTTCATAAAAACATATGGATCGTAGCAGGTGGAAAGAAGGGTCTCTGCCTACCCCTCTGGGAAACAGGCGTGATTTAATGTATGTATGTATGTATGTATGTAATGTAATGTAAATGCCTTAAAGAAGTGTAAATAAGTTAGCTAGGTACTTTTAGTGGAATTGGAATCAAACAGGGGCACGTTTTATAAAGCTACAAGTTACAATTTTACAGGTCTAAACTGGCAACACTGCTCAAATGGCTGGTCGTCATTGGTCGAGGTTGTGTCAAATGGAAACTTGTAACCTGTAAATTGTAATTTGTAGTTTTATAAAACAGGCCATAGGATTTTACTTGAATTTAATATAACTACTCCCGAAATCGAATAGCGATTAGCTAGATAAGACATCAAAAATTTATTAAAAAATACATTTGAAAGTACATACATACATAAACTCACGCATTCATTCCCAGAGTGGGGTAGGCAGCTACACACTTACCAACAACTCCAAAAACTTGGTGATCATTCTGTAACCACATTTTGCACAATCAGGCTAAGATGTTCACCAGTGTATTAGTGACAGGTTGCAAACCCGTCGCCTAACAGTACTACACAGTCTTTATCCCCTTAGTCGTCTCTTACTTACGACATCCACGGGAAGACATGGAGTGGCACCATTCTAACCAGGCAACCAACGGGCATATTTTTAAAAGTAATAAGTAAAAAAAACATTTTATTGCCGACTGTGCTTCTTACACTAATAATTAAAGACTAGTCTAATGAGTCCAAACATGACTAACGGATGATCCATTGAAGAGTTTCTATAGTCCACCTTCTGTCTTCATTGTCATACCAGTTCGACGGTACCATATTATTTCGTCATCGGAATGGCATAAGTTTGAAAAATTTCAAGGCAATCCTACATGTTTCATTAAACGGCATAATTAAAGAGGATTAGAAAAGATAAGGATTGGTTAAAATCATGTGTACTAAATAGGCAACAACTTACCAATATTAAATGTTTTTGCAATAATAATAAGGCAATAAAATAATTTAGGGCTCAGTTTAGAATATAAAATACCGAATTCCACAAGGAAGCATGTTAGGCCTTTACCTTTTCTTCTCTACGTAAATTATTTCAATCGTATCTAAGACCAAATGCATACTTAGTTTGGATTACTGATGACTAATGACATTGTAAATGTCTATTCATTGTCAATTAGAGAATCAAGGAAAAACTTGTCAACATCGTGAAACAGGAAAACTTAGACTTTTTTTGTAACTAAAGCGTAATAAACTATTATGGTTTGTGAATTCAATATTAAGATATGAGATTACAAACGATAGACTTAGTCTTGGACAGCGGTAATTACTACTAATCAATAATTTTATGATAGCGAGTTGAATGCTCTGTCCCTCGCAACCTCGCAGTATTCTTATAGAGTGCGAGGGACAGAGCATTCGACTCGCTAGCGAGTACGGTAATTGTAACTCATGGTAAGGGTACTGATTATTATTGATAAGTAATAAGTAATTACCAGTGATCGGAAATAGGTGAGCTAATTTACCTAAACTTGATGCATGTTCATTCAATAATGTATTCCCATCTCACTCACGCATGAATGAATATGCGTCAAGTTTAGGTAAATTAGCTCACCTATTTCCCATCACTGGTAATTACCGCCGTCGAAGACTTAGGCCCGTATTAATAAACTGATCTCGACTCGAATGCCAGTCTCAAGATGCGTCAATAATGACGCTTTTCTATAGCCTGACGTTTACTTTGACGTATGTGACGGGCATCTCAGTCGAGATGAGTTTATTAATACGGCTCTAAGTTTACCGTTTGTAATCTCAAAATCTGAATCTGTGTATCTGTGAGTCTGATTGTGGCGTCTTTTACTCCTAAACGGATAGGCCCGAATCGATCACGCATTTTTTAATAGAGGATTTAATCAGGTTGCTTCTATATGATTCGGTTGGGCTGCTTGAGAGAGATTTCATCTCTGAAATTAAATACTCATACCCATGGGATTGTTTAATATAGGTAAACGAGGTTAGAAATAAAAGAAGATTTCTAAATGAAACGCTAGATTTGCTCCGGCATAGAGTGATCTACATTTTCACTATCCTTTACTGGACGGTACCAAGCGCAAACTCTGACGGGGCATGACTGCTTTGGTAGTAAAGAGGCCAACTGTTTAATGCCTTACCACCGCCAGTGCGGAAAATTCAGTTCTGCACACGGAAGCTTGCCCGAGTGGGGAAACGAACGACTCTCTTCTTGGTATCGATTCGCGAGGCAGTGAAAGTAGCAGGAGACAGCAGAGCGGGAAGATGACAGTCCTTCCTTCTTATGCGTCGCAAAAGATTCACCGGCGGCTCTCGTGTTACCGTTAACTACCGCCCTTGCTTGAGGTACTAATTGGTCGGCGTGCCATGTATTCCTGTCACGCCACTAAGAACTAGGAGGGATGGTTTTGTGTTGCTGTTTCTTATTTATTTTATTTTCAGTTTGTGCATTAACGAGTTTATTTACATACATACATGATGAGTAGGCCAAGGCAAATGTAGGAGTTAACTTAAGTGCACGATGCGATCTATCACTAGCTAACGTCAATCCTTTACATTTTGTAGAGTTTTGAAAACCGCCCACTTAGCGTTATGCGTCTTGACATCGTTATGTTGGCATTGTTATTGTAAAGAAAAAAAAAGAAAAAAAACCCTGCACAAGGCCTGTTATATCTACATACACTTTACCATCAGTGTCTGTTAAATAATACCTACTGCAAATAACCTAATCTTTATTATGGTAAGGAAAGCCATAACAAAAAAATATAAAATGATTCGCGAATGTGCTTGAAACATATCAAACTTATGTTTTTTTTTTTGTTTTCGTGCAAAAGATGTTTAATGCATTTTCGGGTTAAATACGCGAGTGAATAATAAACCCAATATTTCAACTGGCACGTTTGTTCAGCTTTTACGAATGTATTGTTTCTGCAGTAGACGTCTGAAATTATAAGGTATGATCAGGCGCGCCTGCGCCGCCCGCCGCAGTCTAGATGTAGCTCACAATGAAGTCTGAAGTGATTACTTTAGGCCTAGTCCTATTTTGCTCCAGCTTAGTCGGTAAGTCAACTACCATGTTCTATTTCGTTTACATAAATCGGTCAGTTCACTATTCTATTAATTCCGGTTTATTTTTCAGAATCGATTCCGTTGGCGGAACCGAACCGATATTTGGGAGCGGCGACTTCTGGCGCATCTGCTTTAACATCAAACTTGGGTGGTCAAAATAATGCCTTCAACCAATTGTCGAACGTGGCCCTTCCTCGTAATGTGGGATCCCAATCTTACTCGAACCAGGGTTATCAACCAAATTACCAGCAACAGAGAAACTATGAGAGCGTACTGCCACTGGTGAACACGTGGCGTCCTCAACTGCAGTTACCAGTTCTGCCTAAACAGCCAACTCTACCTACCGTACCAACTTTGCCTGTCCTACCAATTCTGCCTTCACCACAGAGAATAAATTATTCGAATCAGAACAGCTACCAGAATGTAGTTTCCCAGCAAATTTCATCTTACCAAAGCAATTTTGTACAGCCAAAAAATCAGCAACCAGGCTACGTCTATCCGAGTCCTCAGAACAGGCAGTATAGCTCTGGCGGTTCTTCAGCTTTTGCTAATGCCAACGCAAACACCTACCAAGTGCCAAGCCAGAACTATCAACATTATCAGTATCCAGTATTTCCTTTGCCTACTCATCCTCAAGGTACGTTACCATTATCGAGTATACTAAAAAGTGTTAAAAATCAATCTATCTAAAAAAACCGGACGGAATCGACATTTAAAAGCTCTATTTTGATTCTTCACGCGATTGGGTTCGGTCCGGATCCGGATAAATTATTAGGTTTTAAGCGATTGACCTTTTAACCGCCCTTAGTTTAACCTTAGTTTTACATCGAACATGCCTGTGTCGCCGCCTGAATAAAAAGTAACAGAAAACATGGTGTAAGGCGTGCTTACGTCATTCATGCCGTTATTGGCACACAACCTACATACCTACCTGTGTAAGAGCACTTTATTAGTTATTTATGTGACTGGTGCATAATGAGAGGTATTAATACACGAGTGTGGTTTTATGAAACGAGATAAGATCACACGAGTGTTTTAATGCCTAATTATGCGTACAGTCGCATACTTATCTTTATCTATACTCTTTCTCACATGTTGCAGTTTTCTGCAATATGTGAGAAACCTGTATCTTTCGTTACCCTACATGTATCTTAATTAATAACTGTTCAGTTTCGTAGCTAATTCGACAATTACAGCGGTTTATATTTACAACTTTAAAGTAAACTCCATGCAAGTAAAAAATATCTTGCAAGCAACATATAATAAAATATGTCTTAATAATAAGACTACATCCAAAGTGGCTGTACATTGTGTGTTCTTAATATCAGAGTACAGTGGTTAAAAGAGTGACTCGTGACTTTGTATCTAACGAGACTGTGTATCGATTATACATATCAAACATACAGGTTAAACATTACCCTCTTTCATTTCTCATTCATAATACAGGTTTTTGTTTTAGGACATAATGTGCAGCAAGTGGTGTCACATCCGGATATCAAAAGAATCATCGCTTCTCCAGGTGGTAGGAAGAAGTATTTGGTCGTCCTGCCAAACGGAACCGTACAACATGTAGACAACATTGATTCAATAACAGCAAGTCATCCAAATTACGTTGTGGTCAACAGCAAGGGTCAGCATTTGCCGAGACCAAATGCCCCTAATGCGCAGGCCGTAAGCCATGCTCAAGCGGTGGTTATTAATACAGGTTACGATCCAGCTACAGCAAAAGCTGTTGCAACTGCTGGGACTCCTCCAAATCTCCCATCGCCACCAATCCCACTCGCTCTACCAACCCCAGTTATACTGCCATCGCCTGTTGCACGTAGCCCTCCGGTAGCAGTGCCAGCTATAGTGCCAGGTGCTTCAGCAGTAGCAACAGCAGTTGCATCTGCTGGTGTTCCTCCGCCACTACCAACTCCAGTTACACTTCTACCATCGGTTTCGCCACTAACCCCTGCAACTCCTATAAGCTCCGCCACTCCACCAACTCCTCCGACGCCAGTTACTCTACCGACGCCTATTACACCAAGTCCATTGGCCATAGCTAAAGCGCCAGGTGCTTCAGCAGTAGCATCAGCCCGAGGTGGTTCAGCAGTAGCGGTTGCATCTGCTGGCGTCCCTTCGCCGCCACCAACCCCAGCAACTCTTCCAACGCTTCCCACGCTACCTACCCCAGCAACTCCACCAACTCCACCAACTCCACCTACTCCACCAACCCCAGCAACTCTTCCAACGCTACCCACGCTACCTACCCCAGCAACTCCACCAACTCCACCTACTCCACCAACCCCAGCAACTCTTCCAACGCTACCCACGCTACCTACCCCAGCAACTCCACCAACTCCACCTACTCCACCAACTCTACCAACCCCAGTCACGCTACCAACTCCAGCTACTCCACCAACACCAGCTACTCCACCTACCCCAGTCACGCTACCAACACCAGCTACTCCACCAACTCCACCTACTCCACCAACCCCCCCAACTCTTCCAACGCGACCCACGCTACCTACCCCAGCAACTCCACCAACCCCAGTCACGCTACCAACACCGGCTACTCCACCAACTCCACCTACTCCACCAACTCCGCCAACCCCATTCACGCTACCAACACCAGCTACTCCACCAACTCCACCTACTCCACCAACCCCAGCAACTCTTCCAACGCTACCCACGCTACCTACCCCAGCAACTCCACCAACTCCACCTACTCCACCAACCCCAGTCACGCTGCCAACACCAGCTACTCCACCAACTCCACCTACTCCACCAACTCCGCCAACCCCAGTAACGCTACCAACACCAGCTACTCCACCAACTCCACCTACTCGTCCAACCCCACCAACTCTTCCAACGCTACCCACGCTACCTACCCCAGCAACTCCACCAACTCCGCCTACTCCACCAACTCCACCCACCCCAGTCACGCTACCAACTCCAGCTACTCCACCAACACCAGCTACTCCTCCAACACCACCAACTCCACCTACTCCACCAACCCCAGTCACGCTACCAACACCAGCTACTCTACCAACACGAGCTACTCCACCAACCCCACCTACGCCACCAACCCCACCTACTCCACCTACTCCACCTACTCCACCGACCCCAGTCACGTTACCAACACCGGCTACTCGACCAACCCCACCTACTCCACCAACCCCACGTACTCCACCAACCCCACCTACTCCACCGACCCCACCTACTCCACCAACCCCACCTACACCACCTCCTCCACCTACTCCCCCGACGACAACCGATAGAACAATTGTTTTGGGTTCAGGAATCCGTATAATTATCAGGTAATCTATGAAATTCAATTTAGCTTGTAACGGTAGATAAAATTTGGAACGTTATTCTCTGAAGCATATGAAAATCATAATAACTAAAAAGATTGATTAGTTTTGCACTATTTATTATATTTAATAAAGCTACACGTATCTTATCATTAAGTCTGTCTTTTTTTTCTTTTCCTCACATTTTTGCTCGAAAACATTAATAAATTGCTGTAAATAATTGAAACGTGAAACGCTGCAGGTTTACAATTTGACGGTTTCACATAGAAAATTATTGGAACTAAATACATTACCGGGGGAGGTTGATGACTAGACGTGTCGGGGCACGAATACTAAAGTGATATAGAAAATATATTTGGGACAAAAAAAAAAACCATGTTATCGTCAAGATCAAGATGTTATTCAATATTAATAATATATTATTTGTTCTCTTTACATTTTAAAATAAAAATAATAAACAAATCATCCTTTTTTTATTTTGAAATGATTTATACCATATTCATATTTTCCCCATATTTATAGGTAATAAAGATTGCCGTATAGATAAAAACATCCAATTTAAATTATTATGGACTCATAGGTAGCTGAATATTACCTTAAATATTATTGACTCTACCATATGACTGGCACTGACAGTCCATATACTTTTAATGATATCGAGCCTCAATAAGGATAGTAGTAGAGGATTTTTAATGGGCACATGTTTAAATACGTAATTATCGACATCTTATTTATCGATATCAAATCTCTAGAACGTGCCTCGAGTTAGCACACGTCTGTTGATGACGGTTCGTTATACGACCAACATCGGACTGCGTATTTAATAAATTAATGTTGAAATAAATAAAACGACCGACTTTATAGTGACAGTAGAGGTTAGTGATATATTATAATCAAAATCCAAACATTTATTGTGCGCGTGTAAATCGATGGCGCTATATAAAACAAAGGGCTGAAAATAGACATAGCAGTGGCGTAAACTACCCTCATTAAAAAAAAGATTTCAATGCTTAAAAGTGCTCGGCCTGCTTTATGAAATTTATGACGCGCAATGATTATGGTTCTGCATGCCACAAATGCAGCTGTCATTATCATTTGGCACGTGCAGAATTTTCTACTTACGACGGCGGTGGTCCCTAGATTGGAAGTGCCAAAGGTTCCAGCCGAGAGACAACAAGACCGAAACGGTCAAGGGGCTCCTCACCCCGACCGCCACTGCCCTGCAGTCGCGGCAGCCGCGGGTCCAGCTCCGGCGCCCAGCACTAGGTCGCGAGATTCGGCTGCTTAGTGAGGAGCTGCAGGTCGTCCGGAAGGAATTCATGGAGTTCCGGCAGGTTCTTGGAGATAAGGGCGAGCGTGACAGTGTCCACCGAGAGGCTCGAGACGTTGGTCGGTCGCGTGGACGCTTTGGAGCGACAAGTTGCGAATGGCACCGTTTCGGTGGCGCACAAGGCCATGAAGGAAGCCATCGCGATCCTCCAGATGGAGCTGCGCTATCGTGACCAGGAGTTTCTCGCCAACGATGTGCAGGTCTCCAACGTGCTGGAGGAGCCTGGTGAGAAATCTGCGGGCCTGGCGAAGCTGATCTGCGCGGTGGCCGGAGTAGAGCTGGACGCGCGCGGCGTGGTTTCCGTTGATTCTTGGTCGGAGAGAAATTGCCTGGTTCTCAATTACAAAAAGTCCAAATATTTAGTATTTGGGTCGAAGCGTCAACTTTGGATAACCTGGCGCTCGGGGATGTTACTTACTATCAGGGACGAACCGATGGACAGGGTGGTGGAAGCAAGTAACCTTGGCCTCGGCCTGCTCATGGACAGCGAGCTGCGCTTTGAGAGCCACATAGCTAAAGTCGTGAGTAATTGCTTTTACCGCCTCAAGGTTCTTTATAATATTCGTGATTAGTGTGATTACCTTAGCGTTGATAAGCGTGTCCACTTGTGTGAATCACTTAGGTATACTATCGATCAAACTATTGCTAATTTCCCAACCAGCACTTTGTCCTCAAATTATACATTAGTTGTCTTTATTTTTCTTTTGTTTTTTTGTGAATTGGGCCAAATTGTCGACTGTATACTGGCTAAGTAGGTATTTCTATTTTTAATATGTTTATGTTAGGTATTTGCATGTAAGTTTTGTATTTATTTTGCGACTAACTACCTATTAGTATTTGTTTAATAGTAAGTAAAAAACTTCTTTTAAATGCCGGAGCCCGGTGCATAGGCACGATAGCGACTGTCTTAGGGTCCGTTCAAACAGACAAATATGAAATCGTAGATTATCGGTTGGTCGGGACCGCTCGACTAGATTGTATCCAATCAAGTCGGGTGGTGTGGACCCCCGTTTTTTTTTGACGTATCATCGTGCATCTTGACGGAAGTTTGTTCAGCAGAGGCAACAAAATAAAACTAAAATTGGCGGTCTTCAAAGTACGTGTGGACGGACAATCAGATTTTAGCCAATTCAATTGGCAAATCTGATAAGCAAACAAATTGTATCGTGTGGACGGGGTTTTATAATCTGTGGTTTGCAATTTTGAAGGTTGTCGGCTGGTTCTCGGCTTGAGAACGGCTTGAGAAACAAGTATTAAGTACTCTGTGGGCTTGAGATGAGATGAGAGATGGATGAGAGAGAGCTCATACATGGCTCATACCCTTAGGCCGGCCGCATACATTCGTTTTCCGTATACGGTGTCCGAATACGTTTTCCGCATTCGGACACCGGACCGCGGATGTCCGAATGCGGAATGCGGAAACTGTATTCGGAATACGTATCTATGCGGTAGGCCGCGGATGTCCGAAGAGCTGTCATTCACTGCACAACTGAGGCCCTACTTTGAAAATCGAAGTTCGAAGTTAAGTTCGCTCCATCTCTTTCTCTCGATTTAGTAACAAATGACAAGTGACAGGGATGGAGCTACCTTAACTTCGAACTTCGATTTTCAAAGTAGGGCCTCTGTCAGCAAACAAACTGTCAGATGCTGTCAGATAGTTTTGAACTTTACGTTGTGGCGAAGCCGTTATTATTGTTTATGTATTCATTATTACGGATAAATTAAGTTTTGTGATTTTGTTTTGTTTAATACGTGTTTGCTATTTTTATATTATAATGTCTAAAATAAATAAGAAGCAGTTAAAAATAACGAAGCTTTTCCGCAAAGGGGGCAAACAACGTAAGTGTTGTCGAGTTCTTTAAGTAATGTTTTTTCATATTTTCGTGTGTGTGGACCGGATCTTTGTCGTATCACGGTTGAGGAACATGACTATTGTGAGCCACCGCTCTCCAGGCTGCTCTGGCTGCTATAAAGGCGGCTGCTAATACGGAATAGCTATAATATTCCCACATCAATATTAAAGTCTAGTTTCACCAATAAAGTAAACAATAAGCCTAGCCTAAGAAATGATCATCCATAATTGGAATAAGCTGATATTGTTTACACTTACTTTGTTTGGGTCAAAATTATCAAAAATAATTACTTACAAAGCTTGCTAAAGTAACCCTGTTGCATTACATTTGTTATTATAAATTCACAATGTACGTTTTCTTTTCAGAAATCATGTTTATCAAAAAAAAAAATACCTTTCCATCGCTGTCAGTTTACTTTACTTTACCTAAGTATGATTTTACAATGGACCTGGCATTTAACAATAAATACACTTATAAAATATCAGGCATTAATTGACCTCCCTAAATTATTTTAATATTTTACAATGTATTGTGCTTTTAACCCCTAGAGCATAGACAATTTTAGAATTTCTTATATTTAGTATGGAACGTGGAGCGTCATTGCTCCAAAATCAAAAGCCGTCTTCCAAAATCAAGTATTTTAAAAAATAATTCATTTCACATGGCAATTAAAATTTATAATAAAATACCAAATTATATACAGGAATGCCCCCCAAATCAATTGAACAAATTAATAACAAGGTGGCTTCTTGAGAAATTGTTAATCCTTTCATGAGTTTTTTCAATGGACATGATTAATCATTAATATGTTAACCCAATAAATCAATTTACATTTAGGTAACATTTAGGTTCCTATACTACTTTAATAATATGATGATCACAGCCCTATATGAAGATTGTATTTATTTCTACATAAACGTGACAGTGTTGTGAGTAAGTTGTTTGATAATTAGTGTATAATATGTTTTCTTTGAATGTCTAATATTATAATAGTAAATATAGTATTGTTTTCAATATTGTATGCCTAAAATAGATAGAACATAAGCACATCCTGTAACAGTAAGAACTGTCTGTACCTACTGTGTTCTTGCAATAAACGCCTTTGTCTTTTGTCTTTGTTACCTCCGACGTCCGAGAGGTTCATTATCAGTGTGTATAGTATACAATACATATACATATTTTTTTGTGGCAATTACCTCTGCTTGCGTCAAGTTCAGTCAAATGAACTCTGAATAATGTTGATCATAGATATTTAGCAATTTCATCACTATAATGTATTTTACTCCCCTCGGGCTGGTCATTCCATAGACAAGACAAAGAAACGCAGTTTGCCTAGTTTGTCCTTTACTTACCTATAAGGTAGTCATCGAAGAAACCTCACAAAAAATATTAATATTTTAAAGGCTTATCAGTGCTTCCCAAGAGAAGACCACTGCTGAGAAGAAGTGCCATAAGGAACTCAGGCAACTTAGCAGTCAGTCATTGAAAGCAAAGACTATACTAAATAGAAATTTTATTTCGCATTGTTTTTTGCCCTTTTTGTGCAGAAAATACATACCCTGATACTAAATATGATAACATGTTCCTATTTAAAAAAAACCATTATGTTATAATGAAGTAGTTCATTTTGATTATTAGGTCCCCGGATAGTAAGAGAAAACAATGAAAACAGTGAGCTTCATCAGGAAATCGAAGAGTTGGAGCAGAAGCTCCGCGAGAAACAAGACTACTTGTTCCAAGTGCAACGGGAGAGCTACCGTCACCAAATATCACTCCCTAAGAAGAAGCAGGATAACCTCATGAATACCAAAGTATAGTAAAACCAGAGTATTAATAGTTCTCTGTTTTTTCTCATTTCTCTGCGCAACTAACTAGTTTGACAGAGACAGATAATCATCAAAATGCAGTATAGTCATGCAGTAATTTGTGTTGTTTATCTAATATTGTGCTAATGTTGGCTATGACCATGGTCCCCACTTTGTTATTAACTATAAATAGTCGTGCTGTGCCATGGCTTCTATATTTGAATGGAGTTGTTTACATATAGCCCAACACGGACAGCTTTGGGACCATAAAAAATTCTCCAATAAAGCTTAGTTGGGGACTAGGTCAATTTGGTGAGAGTGTCCCCTGATTATTTATTATTTATTGATTGCATACTTAATTTGAATGAATCAATAGGCACATAGATATTATAAATTGTAAAATGATGTGTCAGTATAATAACAAGCCCCGTGGAATTAGCAAGCTGAAGTGGCAGTGAGCCAGTCATGTTTGCCACATAACCAGTGATGGGAAATAGGTGAGCTAATTTACCTAAACTTGATGCATGTTCATTCAATAATGTATTCCCATCTCACTCACGCATGAATGAATATGCGTCAAGTTTAGGTAAATTAGCTCACCTATTTCCCATCACTGCACATAACTGACAAACGTTAGAGCCATCGTGATCTTGAGTGGAGACCGTGTCTCGGCAAACGTTTTATGGGCAAAAAGGAGCGACGATTAACGCAGATTGGCCGGTATAGGTTGGATGAGAGAAACTGAAGGTCGGGAGCAGTGGCGTACATTGGGAGAGGCCTTTGTCCAGCAAGCTTATATCAGTCCACTCACAAATCATCACTCCATTTCGCCGGAGGGCGTCCTACACTACGTTTGGCAAGTCGCGGTCTCCATTCAAGAACACGTCTAGCCCACTGCCACTTCACCTTGCTAATTCTCTGCGCTTTGTCTCCTCTCTTCAGAGAGACTCCGAGCATTTCACGCTCAATAGCCTGCTGAGCGCCTTTAAATTGGTGGATTAGCAGCACTGCTAGTGTCCACGTCTCAGCACCGTAAAAATGGACTAACATGGGCTGATAATGATAATAATATAAATGTTCTTCAGACAGTTATCCTGAAAAATCGTGTGGACAGCTGGCAGAAAACCCTGGACTTGACGACCATGCTGACAGGGTTGGAGGTGGAATCCTATGGAAGGGACCATTGCAGTGTCATCTTCCATATGCAGTTAGAGAATGATATAGAAGTGAAACATGGAGTTACGATCTCTAAAGTCGACGGTAATTGAATTGATTCATAGGATCGTTACTAACTTTACAAATTTAAGAAAAAACGGTCAAGTTCGAGTCGATCGAAAGGGTATTACGACACTACAGACAGACACTCAGAAACACTATCACTACACAAGAGGGGTTTTATAAGTTTAAATAACACCCCAGTTTATCAGAGGTTAAAAATAATCTTCCATTTCCAGGTGAGCACAAGATCACAAGTTGCTCCTTGCCTCTTGGGTTCAATTTAAAAGCAATGCTGGATGGATGCAACAACGAGTTGTCCCTAAAAACGTTTGACGTTATCAGAAAGGCGCTCACCGCTTATTATGCCAGATTGGAGCAGTATGAAGACTTGAAGGTATACATACATGTACTACAAACCGCTAGTATTGATATCTTTAACAGTATCAGAATACCACCTAAAGCGTTACCGAAGCGTGAAAACAATTCCATGTACAGTTCTATAATAACTATTGTAACACATATAAAAGTTAATATTTATATTACCCCATCGCTAAGCAGCAGTGTTCGCATTGTTGTGTTCCGTTGTAGGGATAAGACAACCGGAGAAATTACTAACATTTAATCTTAGTCCTTAGGATTGGCAACGCATTTGAAGTCTCAGGATTGCGGTCTTGAGATTGTAGTTCTGAGAATTCATATGACTATACTCAGATCCCACTTTCCATCAGGTGGCCAAGCTGTATTTAAATCAACTTTAATACAACTTCTATGATCTTGAAACAAAACCGGCCAGTTTTTTGAGTTGATACTGTTTTGACCTGCCAGTAGGAACTTAAAATACAACTGTATTTTAAAATTAACTTGAATACAAGTAAAACCTATATGAACTTAAAACAAAATCAGCAAGTTTTATTAGTTAATACTGTTATGTTATGATCTAGGAGTGCAATTATTTAATTAATTTGTCTACATTATTTTTTTTATAATATGATCATGGCCATAATAATGATAATGATTTTGTTTCGTTTCATTGTGTTCTAGGCATTTCTAAACATGGATGGTACTCTGTTTAAAATAATGGATGGCACGCAGATTGAAATAACGTTTGTGGTGAAGAATGAATTGGAGGAAGACAGCGACCCCACCGAGAGCCTTACATTTATATTGTACTACACAATGTATGATATACGCCCTAGAGATTATGAATTTAAAGGTATGATCTTCATGTTTTTATTGCGCAGTAAAGTTGCGAAAAAGAAAAGGTTGACTTACAGATTACAGTTTTACACTAACCACGAAATTAAACTTCAAAATTACACGATCAAATCAAGACTGAAGTTCTGCCCTTCTATATAAAAAAGGCACATCTACTTTATGAATTGTATTGCACTTCAAACCTTATTATAACCATTGAGAGTTTAATATGCTTCAATGAATTAATTGCACTTGTGCCTTTTCTCCTTCGGAGGGCAGAGTTAATTCTGTGGTATTGATATTATTCGAAGTTAGCGCAAATGACGGGAGTAGTGATTAGCATCAGACAATATGGAATATACATGGATTTTATAAATCGTATTTTTCTACAAAATATGAAAACACATAAAAGAGATCACCAAAAGTTAAATTAAAATTTTAATCGGCCAAGAGATAAGGATGATACAAGCATTTTAAATTGCTAATTAGACAGCAATCAGAGAGTAACAGGTCGGCCATATAAACTCCATTTAAAATTTTGTTTTGCTAGAAAGAGATAGGAACAAAGCTTTGTTAGCTTATATCTTGGTTAAATAATTTGACCTGTCTTTCCACGGACATCCCTATTAGACGATGTGCTATTGCACCATTGAACTGTGGCACAGTGACATTAAAAATATAACATTAAGAAAACTCGAACAAATTGTCCTACAATGACACTGTGACACGAGGTTCCGTTTTTAACCGACTACACCAAAGCCAAAAGGAAGGGTTATGGTTTTAGCAGTCTATGTAAGCGAGTATTTCCGTATGTTTCACTTTTGCGCCCTAACCATCTAATTTTGACTAATGAGGTGTCAATCGATTCGTAATTGACATAGGGTATATTTTATTCGGGCAAAATCAATATGTCGGACTATTAAAAAAAAGGTTTGGGTGTCTGTTTTTTTTTTGTTATCTATTCGAGTGCTGTGTCAAACGAAGAGGAAAAAACTGTTGAGTTTATAAATATAAACATAGTATATTATTAAAATAACCCAAGCGACGGAAAATTAATTGACTATATTTCAGCGTTTATGAATACTACTAACGCCATCTATCGGCAGTGCTGAATATCAATCGCTAAAAAAGAATCAGAGATATCCTCCATACCAAAATTAGTTTAAAATGGTTTAGCGGTTAAATAAATAAACTAATTTTGAAATATTAAAATACTGAAGGTCAAAATCAAAGTGGTATGTATTATAATAAATAGGAAATAGCGACTCCGTTCGATTCTAGAACCAAAATTTGCCACCAAAAGTCTTAACTTATTACTATTTCCTCACGCGCAACAAATAAGTTTAGCATTGTTTTACTGATGTCAACATTATCAATTCAAAAACTTCATGGTCGTGCAATGTGTCACGATTGACTTTATAACTGCCTAGTAGTGTACATATCGGCAAGTTTCAAACATTTATTTAATAACGTTAATTTTTGGGATTTTTTAGCCTATTTGTGCAAAATGTGGTTACTGAATTATTAACAAATTTTTAAAGTTCTGTAGCTCTGCCTACCCCACTCTGGGATTACAGGCGTGAGGCGTGAGTATGTATGTATGTATGTATGTATGTATGTAATTTTCGGGAATTTACGGAATAGGTATATGGATTCTTTCCATTTTCCAGGTTTGACTGATAAACCGCAGGAGGCCCTGCGAGAGCAGTTCCTACTGTTTAAGAAGTATCCTCTCACTAAGGCGTTTAAAACGGCATTCATCGATGGAGTTGGAGTTTATAAATTAGTGAGACATGTAAGTGAATTGTTATGATATTAAAATTACTAAGCCTCTTCGACGTCATAGTCGGCAATACATGAAAATGGATTTCACCCACTCTATACACTTTGTGTGTATAAAATTTAGAGCCCAGTTGGTAGTGACCCAGCATACAAAGCAAGCGGTCCCGGGTTCGATTCCCGGTATAAATAAATATTTATGTGATGAGCGCGAGTATTTGTTCCAGAGTCTGTTTGTTTTCTATGTATTTAAGTATTTATTGCTCTATATAAGTATGTTTGCCGTTGTCTAGTACCCATAATTCGAGTCTAGAGCTTAGTTTGGGTCTAGGTCAATTTATGTGAGATTGTCCCCTGCCAATTATTTTATTGGGGTCCCTTTATTTAACCAAAAGTACGTATGACAAACTTCCCATTTTACAAACTTTCATTTCGCAAAACAGTATTTTGCTTAGGGCCTTCGACCAAACTGGAATAAGGTCTTATACCTATATTAAACGCCGAATTTGTATCGACTAATCTCGGAGTAAGTCTTATTCCAGTTTGGTCGAATCGGCCCTTAAACTATTATGCCTATGCGAAGCGAGCGCGGGTCGTCAGTTAATAATAAATGTAACTAACAGTAAAATCGGACAAGAACTTTTTAGTTAGTGGTCAAAATGGATAAATCATTTATTTATTTATGATATTTGAAAGCAACTATGTAGGAAAAGTTGCGCTTTTCGTCCCTAATTCTGTGACCACCTACGTATATAATAAATGCCTTACAAGAGAAGTTATGTTTACGTTAATCATGCCAAAAGCTATTATAATTTGGCAGGCGTCTTTTTTTTGTTGAAAAATTTTCCTGTTTGTTTCCATTATATTTTTATCAACCACTAGCTGCCCGCCAGCGGCTTCGCCCCGCTGCTAATTTCCGACCTTCCCGTTGTTTTTTCATTTTTTTTTCTTACATATAAACCTTATCCTGACAATAACGAACACAAAAAAAAAGAAATCAACCAAATCGGTTCAGCCGTTCTTGAGTTTTGGGCTTAGCAACACATTTAGTGATTCATTTTTAGTAAATATGATTATGTTAATGAGTGATTAAATAACAAAACTCTTCTCGTGTAAAGAAAGGATCGGTGTCTGAGGTTTGAATTCATAAACAACCCATCTTTATTTATTATTCAGGTAAAAGAAAAACAGTTTATACATAAGAAAATAATAGCTTTTTTATGGTTCTGTACCAAATACCAAAAGGCGAAGGCGGGATGTTTCACCTTATTGCATTGTAATAGGAGTTAAAAATGGATACATCTCTTTGTTCTCGATTGTCCTTCTGTGTCTGTCAAGATCCATTTTCTCTGAAACGGCTGAAGCAATCAGGCCAATCACCATTCAAATAATTTATTGTTATATTTTGGAAAGAAGTCAATCCTTACTATCCTACTAATATTATAAATGCGAAAGTTTGTGTGTGTGTGTGTGTGTGTGTTGTTACCTCTTCACGCTGCAACGGCTGGACGGATTTGGATGAAATTTAGAATGGAGATAGCTTATACCCTGGAATAACACATAGGCTACTTTTCATCCCGGAAAATTTAAAAGTTCCCGAGGGAATAACTATAATCGAAATCTAAGCGGACGAAGACTAGGAGCTATTATCCACTAATCCTACTAATACGAGTATCCTACTAATCCTGCTCATATTATTAACCCTAAAGGGTAATTTTTTAAGGGGATCAGTGAGGAATTGAGGGAACTCTTCAAATATTGTAGGCAAACATATAGCGATTTCAGTATTTTTAGTAACAAATATAGCATTTGCATTCAGAAAGTATCATTTGGTGAAATAGCACTGATGATGAAGACCACAGATGGCCACCGGAACTCCTCAACGATACTTTTTTCAAGGGTGGTGATAAGATATCTCGATTAAGATAGTTGAGCGACTACAACGAAGGACATTTAATTGTTTAAATATGACTATGACTTCCCCGCGGTGTTGCTGGCGGCGAAAATGTCTTAAAGTTTCATGTCAACTAAGAAGTGGGACTAGGAACATAAGCTTATTATGATCTCTAAAAAGTCAAAAATAAAATAAATGTTTTAAAAAACAAAAAACCGCCTTCAAAAACGCATTTATTTTGTGAAGTTAGATACGTCAAAATTGGTATATACTAATAAAAATAAAATTTACTTATAGCTAACAGTGATTTTGGAAAAACTACCCCTAAGAGATAAAAGGTAATGTAGAATTTTATATGAGAGTTCGTCATTTTTGTAGTTATAAACGTTAAAATTGGTGTTATTAAAAAAAATACATTTAGCGATTTTGAAAAAATATTCCTAAGTAGTTGAAATGGGGGATAGAGGTATGTATCAAAGTTAAATAAACTAATAGCTATGAGTTATAATGTACTGGGAGTAAGTACAGTTGGTTAGGTTAGGGTAAAGTTTTTTTTTTTGACCATCCAGATATCCGAATAGGCTTAGTAAGGTTAAGTTATTTCTTGACCACCCAGTACCGAAAATTAAACATGTAAAAAATTAAATACCCTAACTTTTCTTTATTACCTATTCAACTTTAGAATTAAAACCTAATTGGGCACTTACATCTACTGTAATATACATTACGCATTAACATCATCTAAATCGTAAAATTTGTTCAGTGTGAAATTGTGCGACTTTAGTTTATACATGAAAGTATAATATACAGCGACAAAGTTCTTCGCAGCGTGTCGCGGACGCCGGGGGTGTAAATAGGAGCGGCAAAGCCCGCTCGCGCTCATTGATCGAAGAACTTCGTCCTATTTGCTTTTTTTGGGATATTGTCAGTTTGTATTATTCTATACAAAATTAAGATTAAAAAACTGCGAACCATTTTTTTTGTTGTATCGTTATAACGGTAAAATACACAAGCGTCAAATACTGAAAACCGACCGTCAAGTGCGAGTCGGACTCACACACCGAGGGTATTTTTATCGACTATGATTTCCGCCGGAGCGATTGTGTGCGCTGGATGTACCTATTTACATCCTATCGTACATATAATATCAATGCGAATTGTTATGCGTGCGTGAGTTTGTTACTTCTTCGCTAAAACGGACGGACGAATTTGGTTGGATATAATTTGGAATTTGCTTATACACTGGATTAATACATAGGCTACAGTGTTCCCGTGGGATGGCAAAATTACTAATTCTAAGCGGACGAAGTCGCGGGCAGAAGCTAGTAATATTATATATGTGAAAATGTGCATGTCCGCTTAGATAATCAATCAAGGTTTTCTTCAATAGATAGAATGATTCATAGGAAGGTTTATATGTATGGTGCCACACGGACGTTGCCGGTGCGCTGCGTCGTCGCCGCTGCGTTGTTCTACAACTTACTCTCTAAATTAGAACGACATGCCACACGATGCGTCAAAATACGTGCGTCGCTCTATGTTAAAATCACAGCGTTGCGACGACGCACACGGCAAAGCTCGTTTCTGTTATGGGTAATGTTGACAGCAGTCAAACAATGCTGTTATTACTAGTCCTTCACACGCAACAAATAACTTTAGCATTGTTTTACTGCTGTCAACAATGTCAATAGTCAGAAACTTCATGGTCATGCAATGTGTCAGGATTGACATCTTATCTGCCTTGTACCGTAAAATGGGGTGAGTAGGAATTAAGGGGTGAGTAGGGACACAACCTAAAGTAAGTCATAACTTGTTACAAATAAGAAAAAGTATTAAATGGACAATAACGTTACGTCTATTGGAAATAATTTCAGTCTTATAATTATTAACATAATGCTTCATTTTAGGTTGTTTCCTTACTCACCCCTTAATCCCTACTCACCCCGTTTTACGGTACTGTAGATGGTCTAAGAGCACGTTTGCCTTCGCCTTGCTTAAAACTCAATATTATTTTGCATTTCTTATTATCGCAACAAAGACGCAATTCGATCACCTAAATACGTCAACGTTTTCCGTTTATTTCGTAATTTATTCATTTGTTTAGTCATACGTTTACGTTGGTTAAGTATGTCACTCGTTTTGCGTTAATTTCACAAGAGTTATTGTTTTGGAATGGAAAACAATAGGCGCAACACTCTCGAACGAGTGGTGATGAGTTATGGTCCTTATTCAATACATTTTTTTCCTTAAACTAACTTAAACTTAAGGTCGCTAGTTTATTATATTAGTAGAAATACTAATTATTCATGCTAATAAAAAAATAAATCTTAAGTAATACTTCACAGTTGATGAAGTATTACTTAAGATTTATTTTTTAAATCATGTTAGACCTCTCGAATCTTTGTTTTATCAGACAAACTGTACCCTTACCATGTGTTACGGTTACCGTACTCGCTAGCGAGTCGAATACTCTGTCCCTTACAGTTTTTAGAGTCACCTTATAGAGGGCGAGGGACAGAGCTCATGGTGAGGGTACCGACAATTCGCGGATGGTTATGTTGTTTATATTTCATAGATAGTCATTTTAAATGTAAAAAAATATATTTTTCTACATACCTACACATATTAGGTACTCTTGTACTGCAAATAGATTAAATATAAACTTATATCTGTAAAATAAAAAATAAGACTACAAAACCCTATATATTTCAGAGTCATAAATACATTAACTTCCCAAGAAGTCAAAAATATCCATACGCCTTTACTCCACTGATTATAGTCCGTGTATACGTATATTTGATGCTATGAGTGTGTAAGTATTGCCTTTGACTGTACAGGAGGCCTATAATGCTCATGTTTATCGATGTGGATAAAAGTGGCAAAAAATTTGACACTTTCTAACCAGTACGCAAGTGCGATAGTGACGGACCAAAGCGACCATAACACAGGGGCAGTACTCCAAATCTCAGAAATGCAGCCAGCACCTCAATCTCAGAATTCCATAGCAAGTTTTTTTTTAATTTCAGTTGGACCGTGACCTAAATGAAAATTGGGGCCGTAAGAAGAGTCGTCCAAAGCCCAATCACGGGGCCAACGACGACACCTTCCACGTAGAGGACTGTTCGGACTCCAGCGAAGATGAGGTCGAAGGCTGATCAAGTGTTACGACATTATAGTCGAGCTGTTCTTAAAGACCCGATTTGACAGCTTTCAATCCAGTATATAATATCGTCATTGCTTTGAAAAAACCTAGTATCTCATATTTCGTGACGTACGATTTTAAACTTAACTAGAATTAAGTTCAAACTCATACATCTCGAAGAATCAGATACGATATTTATCCAAAGTAGTAACGATATGTGTTTGAGGCTTGTTTCAGGTTGTATTTTGTACTGCGCTGGCAGCTGTCACATTGGGCCTCTTAGAATGGAACGACTATAGTTCACTTGTTTGTCACTTAGCGTATGCGCAATTTGAGGTTTAAAACGTGGAGTATAAATTTTCCTAAAATTGTCTGTCTATGTATCCCTTACAGCACAGAATGATACGATCGTAAATGTCATTGAAAATTAACCTTTTTTCCGTGACTATAAATGACCAAAACAAAAATATTTTAAACCTTATAGACAAAACAATACGAGTCATATTTTGTCAGTTTCCGAAAATCGCTATGGTTACCGTTATGCATTTTGTCTAAGCCCCCAGGGCCTTTATTCCACTTTGGGGTAAATTGTGTTGTTTATTATGCGTATTTATTAAGGTAATAAGAGCTACCATAATGTTAACAAATTACTATCGATATGGTTTAAGATTAATTGGAATAAAAGGCAAGCTTAACACGAGCATGCTCTTAATTAAGCATTTTTGTAATTAGTATAATTACGTGTAATAAATAGTTGAATGAAGTGACGATTGGTTTTTATACTTATTTAGATCCAATATTTTTAAATAACATAAAAGATAAAAACCACCCATAAAATGCCAATCTATTTGAGAGCTGTCTCTTAAACTCCTGAAACCTGGCGAACAATCCTGATTGAACTACCTTTCTTTAAAAAAAAACCGCGTCTTTTCAAATCAGTCCATCCGTTTGGGCGCTACTACCACAGATAGACACACGGATACACAGACTCAGACACACACTGTAGCTGCCGGAAGCCACGTTAAACTTAAAATGAAAAGTGGTTATCTATCTCGCCCCTACCACCATGGATATCTCCGTTAAAATGGTGACTCTGACTGATCCGAGCGAGCGGTGATCCGGTAAAAACGGATTCAGGTAGAGGCGGCTCTAGCCCATGGAATAATTCGCAGTAGTTCCTGTGAAGGAACTACTGACATTTATTTTTTGCCCTTATAAAGACAATTGACAGGTTGCCGGGTTAGAATAGTGCCACTCCATGTCTTCCCGTGGATGTAGTAAGAGGCGACTAAGGGAATATAGGCTAGTAGTACTATTAAGCGAGGGCTTGCAACCTTTCACTAATACGCTGGTAAACATCTTAGACTATTTGGGCAAAATGTGGTTTCTTAATTATCACCAAGTTTTTAAAGTTGTAGGTAATTCTGTAGCTCTGGTACCCCACTCTGGGATTACAGGCGTGAAGGTATGTACAAAGATAACGTCGCAGTAGTTTCTTCAAAGGAACTGCCAAAAAGGAACTACTGCGAGTACCTAATCCAGCCCATGTAGGGTAAGTGTCTTTAAGAGCGCCGGCGCCGTGAGCGACGCATGCTTTTTGCAGGTGTCGCGAGCGGCGCTCAGCGTCCCCTAAACCCTGTGCCCTTGCGCGCTGCACACCCTACACCTTAGGTAAAGCCGTCTTTGTAATAATAAGTTGTACAAAAGATCCAACGGGGTCCCGTATGTCGTTGCTTCTTCGTTAAAGTACGCATAGTATTGACCCTGGCATTCATGTGAAACTTTATGTTATAGCGACGTATACAACATGATACCTAACGTCGATACGAGTTTTGTGGTGTGGCCATTGTTTTAATACAAATTTGGATAATATTTTAAATGTCGCTGTGGGTATACCTGGAGCCATTTAGTGTAAATCACTCTAATCTTATATATTATGTTTAGAATATCTCGATCATTCTCGAGTCCCTAATTTTGGGTACGTCATCCGTTTTTAAACAAAGGAATTGACAAATATATAAATCACCAAAAACAATAAATCAAAAATAGAACGACACGCCAAACCCATACAAATCAACCTGTTACCTGTCTGCGCTAAATTAATAGCCAGAAGTCCAATATTTGTCAGTTCAGTAGCGTATTTACGCAACTAACAAATTGAGGTCCTAAATTTTCTTTGTAACGCTGCATAAACATGTATTCGGAGTAACTGGAGCTGGCAAATGATGAACAATAGCGAGCTGTTTGAACAGCTTTCGCACCTATTTGCGTTGGTACACGCGTTTATAACGACGAGGTGGCTTCAGCCGCAGTCAGAGTTGTGTGGATTAGTATACATGTAGCTAACAATGAAGACAATAGTCTTTATCCTTTCGATAATTTACTTGGAGTTAGCCTGTGAGTATTATTATTAATTCCGAATTCCTTTTTAACTAGTTGATGAAATAATACCTTAATTCAATTATTAATTTTTAGCCACGTTCCCGTTTCCGGATGCATTGCCCTATGCTTATAGCTCTTTCGAGCCAGTCGGGGTACCGGAGCAAATCCGGCTTCCACAACAAATCCAATCCTTACACTCTCAAAATGCAGACTTGGGATCAAATCTGGCGTATCAACAGCAGCATTTAGCTCAGCAACAGCATCTAGCTTACATCCAGCAAGAGAATATCCGGAGACAGAACTATGAGAGCTTACTGCGCAACCAAGAGCAGCAACATCAAGTGGCCTTGAATCAAAGACTGGCAAACCAGATTAATATTCAACGACCTGAGCAGAATTTCAACCGCCCGGTGCCTGTGCTAAATACTGTACATGAATCATACATCAATGCTCTCCCGCTGCAACATCCCATACAGCAAACTCGCTATGAGGCGCCCATAACTCAGCAGTATTACCAACTGCCGCAAAATCACCCGTACCAGCAAGCTCCTCAGCAATATCATGCGCAGAATCCAGGCCAGACGGTCGCGAATTCTGGGAACTCTATCCATCAAAATAATTGGTACAACCATCAAAATACGGCTCAGTCGGTTGTAAATTCTGAAAATTCTGCCCAACAAAATAACTGGTACAACCATCAATACCAACCACAGCATCGTAAGTGTATTTTTCGTTTTTTGTTTCTAATTGCAAACTTAATTGATATTGAATGCAACTGAATATTTTTTTGAATGTTTTTAGAGTATAACACACAAGCTGTGGCGTATGATCCGAGAATACAGCAGGTCCTAGCTTCCACGCCACATCAGAAACGCTATTTAGTCCTCCATCCAAATGGGACGGTTGAACATATCGATAAAATCGAGCATATTGTACAGAAACATCCAAATTACATTTTAGTGAATACTGGAAGCGTAGCACCTAAGCCGAATGAGGTTGTTACTGCGAACGCTGGGATTTCAAGGCCAGCACCTGTAGCACCAGTGGCACCTGTGGCACCAGTGGCACCAGTGGCACCAGTGGCACCAGTGGCACCAGTTGCCCCAGTCGCGCCTTTGGCGCCAGTCACGCCAGTGGCACCAGTTGCCCCAGTCGCGCCTTTGCCACCAGTCACGCCAGTGGCACCAGTCGCGCCTTTGACACCAGTCGCGACAGTTGCACCAGTGGCGCCAGCATCAGCAGCACAAGTAGCACCCGTGCCACAAGCTAATGCTGGGTCTGGTAAAGCAGTGGCATCATCAGTACGAGTATCATCTGGAAACCCAGCTGTACGTGATCCAGCAACAGTAGCGACGGTAACAACAGCAGCGCCAGTGATTACAGCAGCACCAGTTACGACATTAGCACCAGTGAACACAGTGGCACCAGTGACCACAGTGGCACCAGTGACCACAGTGGCACCAGTGACCACAGTGGCACCAGTAACAACATTACCTCCAGTAGCAACAGTAGCCACAGTAGCACCAGTTAGCCCTCCAGCAAATGTTGCTCGGGTACAAGCTGTAGCCCGCCCAGTACCACAAGCAGTTGTTGGACGTACACAAGCAGCATCTGACCCTGGGGCACAAGCAGTACCTGTACGTATTCAAGCTGCATCTGATCCTGCGGCACAAGTAGTGGTTGTTGATCGTACACAAACGGCATCTGACCCTGCGGCACCAGCAGTAGCTAGACGTATACAAATAGCATCTGACCCTGCGGCACAAGCAGTACCTTTACGTATTCAAGCTGCATCTGATCCTGCGGCACAAGTAGTGGTTGTTGATCGTACACAAACGGCATCTGACCCTGCGGCACCAGCAGTAGCTAGACGTACACAAACAGCATCTGACCCTGCAGCACAAGTACTTGTTGTTGATCGTACACAAACAGCCTCTGATCCTGGGGCCCCAGTTGTTGTTGAACGTACACAAGCCGAATCTGACCCTAGGGTACAAGCAGTGGCTGGACCTAAACGAGTGGTTTCTACCACTGTAAACGGCACCGTACCAGGTCCAAAACCTACCGTCCAACCACCTACTGGCCCAACAACAACTCCAAGAACCGTTTCAGCGCCAACGGCACAACCACCGCAACCACTTAATACCACTCCAGCGCCACCCGTGGTCGTAACCGCCACTGCCACTGCAGTCTATCCTCCACCAACTACTTCCGCACCACCTACAGTTTCTACGACAGAACCAGTATTCACCATTGGAACGGTACCAACCACTGCTACACCACCAGCACAACAACCGCAACCACTTAATACCACTCCAGCACCACCCGGGGTCGTAACCGCCACTGCCACCGCAGTCTATCCTCCACCAACCACTGCCACACCACCTTCGGTAACTACGACAGAACCAGTATTTACCATTAAAACGGTACCAAATCCAGTAGCATCAGTAACAACTGCCATAGCTGGGCCGGCAAATACAATAACTGTAAATACTTCAGCACCGAACAATTCAAGCATTGTAATACTTTCAAATTCAACTACTTCCGCTGCCGCGGCTTCTGATCCGTCGATCGATATTGGTAAGTTTAGGGTAACTACTTTACTTATTTATTTGTTTGGTTTTCATGCGATTGTAACAGATTTAGAAACCTCGCGAGAAAGTCCGTAATATTCGGCGGCATCGTTTAATAAGGACTGTCGGAGCAATTCTCAAAAATAAAGGGGAAAAGTCTAGGGTTATATCTAAAAAGATTGTCTTCTCACTCGTAACTCGTAACTTTTGGTGCATGGAAAGTGATAACTGTATTGTTATAGTGCGTTCAATCCATGAAGTCAATTCATATACGTAAAATGAAGTAGTGAGCCACTTAAAAACACTAGGTAGCTATGACAAAACAATTCTAACAATTTCCTAATAATAAAAAGTTATTAAAAGAAAACCGTAGCATTAAGTCTTCGATCCATTTTTATTTTGTTCTCACTTTGCTTAGGACGAAAAATAAAACAAGGGACAACAACAATTTTAAAAACGCTCTGTACCAAAACGATTCCTTAAAACATATATAAATGTGATGAATTCTATAAATAAATAAAGACCCAGTAATGATCACGTAAATTTAAAGTTTTATTGTCTTTTTCAGAACTAAATGCAGGCAACAAAACCATAGATCCAGTAGTGTGGTTCAGGACGAAGGACCTCTCCTTTATGGATAAAGTGACCAGTGGAAGTGAAACCTTTGATGTAGTTTATGTATATAATGTCCCAAGACAGCCTCGAGTTACGAAGGACACCAAGGTGACAATATACTCAAACGGCACCATAGTTGAAGAAGTAACGCAGACTATTTACGATGATGAAGGTAAGCAATTTATAAGTAGCTAGGGGATACTCGTGACTTCATACGGGTTTAACAAATTTCCCGCTATTTGGGGGTAGATTTTCCAAAAATCTTTTCTTAGTACTTACAGAGGGAATCTAAGAAATATTTGCTTCTAATTTCAAGTCCCAAGGTTCAGCGGTTTAGACTTAGGCGGGAGAGATTTATGTTTATAATAAATAATTTTCACTTCAACAAAAGGTGCATATGTACATTCGACTTAAATTTCTGACCCATCTTAGGTCCAAAGTCAATCTGATATTCTACAGTAATAAGGTTGAGTTTCCTACAAGTTACAAATGACTTGTCATCTCTAATGATATTGACGAAGGGCGGGATTCAAAGAGGAAATAATAATATGGACATGACATGATTCGCAAAAATTAAGAGTTATGTTATGTATTTGTAAATAGAAGTCAGAATATTTAATAAACTCATAAAATGTATCATTGATAAACTTTGGTTTTATTTTATTCTGCGTAAAATATTACGTGCACTCATATAAAATATGTAAACTTACTTACTGAAATGAGAATATATTATTTTCCTTTACCGATTCGAATGCTGGAATCCCGGGGAATATCCATATTAACATAATGATTGAGGTCATCGACACCATGTGGCACGGGTCGTGCCGATCCCTGGTAATAGAGAATGTCAACCAGTTTAGATTTTTGGCTTATCGTATTCTTCATTAAAAACAAAAAAATGCTGTAAAAAAATCATTTCGATACGTCTAATAGTTTCCGAGATATTGAATTTTAAACTTCGTATGCGGCGCTCGAAACCCGGCGGCTAGCGCTCACGGATGATGACGTCATCGTTTGGTTGCGGTACGCGCCCTTATATGAATGAGTGAGTTTACAGGGCTTCTATCTTTTTAACCGTAATAAATAGACAGTTGAAATTTTCACAGAATACGTGTTATTATAGATTCTATCGATTAAATTTTTAAAATGAACAATAAATCAAATCCCAAGAGGGGTCCCCGTACAAAAACCATGAAAAAAAACCATTTTTTTTTGCTTTTTTATATGGATTGTATTTCAATAATGGCTTCTTATTTTGATGCGATTTTAAGCTTAAGTTCTAGTCTAATTTTCATACTTTACGACTAAATAGAAATCTCAAGTAAAACTGCTACAAATAGGTGACAAAGCTGATTTTATCAACACGATGTTTTAAGCGGTCACCCATCCTGTTTTAGACTACGCTCGTAGTTGCTTAACTTTGGAAGTCGTAATTTTTTACGAATTCGTTTTGATGTGACTATGATAGTTATGGTTATCCATTGTTTTGTTTTACATACAGTTTAACCTGTTTAACTAAACTAACTGTCCGTTGCTGACCGGCTTTTCTGTTTGTAATGTTTGTCGAATAAGTTGGTTAAATAAAAATAGAATAATAATCAAGCACTTTTAATTTAGGGTTCACCGTATTCTACATAAAAATACCAAAACATTAATGCAAAAAACCGGGCAACAGCCTGTCGAACCATGCTCAGTGTAGGGTTCCGAAGCCGTTACTACAAACAAATTAGACCTCGCGACAAACTTAACTTTGCCGTTGGAAAACTGTTATCCCCATACATCGATATAGGTCGCGGTCAGTTTACCAACACCGCAAATAAGTTTTCGGCAGGTATAAACATTTAAACCGTTTAACTCAAGAGCCAATGAAGTCTACTTAGTCGTGATAGTTTTCCTTTGAAGATATTTGTCATATTTTTTATTTGTAGTTTTGGCTGTAGTGGGGAGGGGACGACGACACTTGACTCTAACAAAAATTTGCGCTTTAAAGCTTTTCATAAACGGATACCTTAATTAAAATATTGTTTTCACAAATCCGCAATATTTTGGAAAGACCTATACAACGACACCCCACACTATGGGGTAGACGAGAAAAAAAAACTTCCCCACGTTACGTAAAAAAAAATAATCATGATTTTACTTTTATTTAACTATGTTGGCGTGACTAATATGTATATTCATGCCAAATTACACGTTTCTAGTACTAAGAGTCTCTGAGCTAGGCTGCGGATAGACGGACACACGTCACACACACACACACACACACACGCACGCACGCACGCACGCACGCACGCACGCACGCACGCACGCACGCACGCACGCACGCACGCACACACACACACACACACACACACACACACACACACACACACACACACACACACACACACACACACGCACGCTATCTAAGCTATCTTGCATACACGAAATAACAGTAATAATGCTCAAAAACAGTTCAAAAACTACCTACTTACTACAGCGGCCGCTAATACCAACAACTAGCGAGAGAGAGAGAGAGAGAGAGAGAGGCGGTCTAGGTACCTAACTTATGGCGAGTGAGCCACTTGGCAGCGCCCGCCCGCGAAATTTGAAATCGATGAAATGAATAAGTACACAAAATATCAGAACTACTACCTAGGTCAATCAAAAACTCATGTTTTATAGTTCATTATTTTATACGGTACCTAGCGATATGAATTCTACATTAGATACGACATTTGTAAAGAAAGGGCTATTACCAAAGTTAAGTAAACACCGCTTAAACATCGTGTAAGATTTTGTTGTTTGTTGTTTTACTACAGATTACTGTTTGGTCGTAAGTATGGAGTTTAGATTATTGTGTGACACCGAAATAAAAAGCTAATACAAATACAACCCGTACTTCGGCTTCCAAAGTTAAGCAACTACCTACTTACAAGCGTATTCTAAAACAGGATGAGTGACCGCTTAAAACATCGTGTTGATAAAATCAGTTTGGTCAAATATTTTTAGCAGTTTTACTTGAGATTGTTATTTAGTCGTAAACTATGAAAGTTCGACTGCAATTTAAGCTTAAAATAGCATCAAAATAGTAAGCCATTATAAAAATATAATCCGTATAAAAATGCTAAAAAAACTGGTTATTTGTCATGTTTCTTGTATGGGGACCCCTCTTGGGATTTGATTTATTGTTCATTTTGTAATTTTAAACAATAGAGTTTATAATAACACGTAATCTGTGAAAATTTCAACTGGTTAATTATAACGGTTAAAAAAATATAGCCCTGTAAACTTACTCAATCATATAAGGGGCCGTACCGCAACGAAACCATGACGTCACTCCAGTAAGATGGCGCCCGCACCCTTTAATATTTTTGACCGTAATTTCATACGTTCGTAGAATCAAAACTACTGGGTCTATTTGAATGAAACAAAAAGTAGTATGTTTGTTTATTTATAAGCTTTACTCTTACAAAGTTTCAAGCGATTTGGCGTACCTACTGACATTCTTCATTAAATACAGATCATTGATTAACACTTTTGGGTTCTCTAAAACTTTGCTAAACTTTACAGTGTATCTACAAATTGACCAAATCAAAAAAAAACGGAAGAAAGTGGTCATAGTTTCGCAATTTTTATTAAACATTGAACATTTTATTTTTTACTTTACAGATACTCCACCAAGAGTAGTTAAAACTGTCAACGTTATCGAGCCTGAATCGCAGCCAAAAACGTAAGAAGATTCTAAAATAGTTTTCACATAAATTGTAAGTAATTTAGTCTTTGCGGTTAACTTGGATGTATATTGTATAACGTTTAATACTGTGTGAATAAAGTGGTCAAAAACCGTAAAAAATACTAAGTTTTTAATTTCTATCCCGGCGGAACTTGCAAAAAAAAACTGTACCTACTAGGCAGATGGGAAGTCAATCCTTACACATTGCACAGTAACCGTGAAGTTTCTGATTAATTATTGATAATGTTTAATGTTCAAAGCAGTAACACAATGCTAAACTACACTTGGAAGCAAAGAAATCGAGCCACTTGGTATTGGTACTGAATTTCCGTAGAAAGTGGCCCGATTTCTTTGCTCCCAAGTATAATTTGTTGAGTGTGAAGGAACAGTAATAACAGCTGTTTTACTGCTGCCAACATCAATATTCAGAAATTCATGGTTCATGGTAGGGCCCCTGTACTGTAAAATAGGGGTAACCCATTATTTTATCGAATTTCACTTCATCGATTGTATCATTTCATCGAATTTCATTTTGTCGAACGGTAGTTTCTGCTGACACCAAGATGTTTTCAGGATATCTTAAACATTGATTACGTAGGTTAGATTTGGTTAGAATGGTCAAAATAAAATAAAAAATACGCATGCGGTGAGAAATGCCTTTCGATGCAAAGAAAATTCTGAGTAATGATACGTTCGATGAAAAGTGTTTCGATAAAATAATAGGTACCCGTAAATAAGCCATGTTAGTATAGTCAACGAAAAATACAACTTTATAAGAGTAATTTTATAGGTAATAAGCAGAGTAATTTTATAGGTAGAATCCAGGGCATGTAGATGGGACAGTAACGAAAAAAAAATGATTAGTAATGTTCAAAAATCGGTTCGGAAGAGAATTATGTTATTATTTTTTTACAATTTTAATAAAATTATATTTTTACAAACAAAACTTGGAGTGATCACTAGTAATAGAACAAGCACTTTTCATAAAATTTTGCCCCCTGGATTCCTATGTCTGGTAATAGGTACAAGATAGTAGATACTAGGTTTTTCTGACGACAATAGTTTACTAGACGTAACAAGTTACAATAAGTATTAGTACCAATGCTACCAATGCACAATGTCACCCCAAACGATGTTAAATTTAATCAATGTTAATCGACTGTTAGTTCATACTTTTTGACGGCTGTAGGTAAACGCTCTAATCGTCTGTGCAGTTGTTAACATCGTATGGTGAAATTAGTCCTTGGATAGATAAAAACCCCGATGTAATGGCAATTCCTTCTTTCAGAGTCATTGACTTATTAAATAAGGCTGTGCCTGCAAAATTCGCTATGTGTTTATTTTTACATAAAGGATTACGAATTTTGATTCAACTGTCTAAAGTGCAAAATCCTTTATGTGAAAACAAACACATAGCGAATTTTGCAGGCACAGCGACGAATTTTGTTCAGAGTTAATATCGGCCCTATCGATTTTCATGAATCCTAGCTAAGAATCACGGCTAGAAAACCTGCTTTCAAATTAAAAAAATCGCATTCAAATCGCTTCGCCCGTTTTTTCACTAGCTTTTGCACGCGACTCTGTGCTTCCCGGGGTATAGTTATCTCCATACCAAACGTGCGCGGCCTTTTCCATGACCTAAAAAAAACATTAATCCGATTCATCGATTTAGTTGAGAATGGTATTAGTAAATATGGCGACATCGCCAAAAATAAAGCGTTTCCCATTCTATTCTATTGTGTAGTTAAGTTAGCGAATTGAACGGCTGATCTTGGTACTTTTATGTAACCGCACCACCGGGGCGTATTTCAGAAGTTTCTACCCTTTTACTTCCAAACGAGTGATAACATTAGTATATCTGTAGGTTGCAAATCGGCCTACCCGCATATTATTACAACTTTTTCGGTTCCTCGCTATTCATACAAACAACTTTGCGACCTTTTCGGTGATAAAATTATCATATTTATATTACACTGGGTTTACCTACGAATGTCACTACTTTCATAGGATATTACTCCTGGTGTAATATGATTTGAAATAGACAATTCCTAGGAGGTACATGTACCGGTACCTTAGTCAAGATTAGCTAGGTTATCGATTTTCGAAAATCGACAAAATGTGTAGAATTGGCCACTTATGTAACCTTGGTTTTAATCTTGGCTAGGCCCTCAAATTAGTGTAAACATCCGAATCCTTAGGTTACGTTAGTCTGTTATAAAAACCTGAATTTGAGAATGTTCTTTGAAGTGAAAGCTTCAAAGCCTTCAAAAGCTTTTGCTGAGGTAAGGTGAACTAGAATTCTAGACTTAGCCTACGGCTGCGTGTTGGACTACAAAGTGAGCGCGCATCAAAAAAATCGTTATTCCAGTCTAAAGCGTCACTCAAAAATTGGGACGAATGAAAAAAATACAAATGAAAATTTGAATAATAATTTTATCTACGCTCGCGGGCAAATAATATGGGTCGATAATAAAAATCCCTTTATACTACAGACACGGACCTAAACTACAGATAATTTAATTATCAAATGAAATAAATCCTTAAATGATCTACAACGTAATTAAAGAAAGTTACAGTTTTATCTGTTAGTTTCCAAGTACAAATATAGGCTGCGTTTTGCTCTGTTTTTTTCCTTATAATGATAATATCTTTATATAGGTTTTTCCTTCCTACAAATATAAATCAAAATCAATCCTTTGATGAATGATTCAGTCAGAAAATCAATACGAAACATTATTGATGTAGTATTTCGGATAGGTACTGATGTAAATATTGGAATAGGTATGCGTCATATCGGATTTTCTTTCCCGAATGTTGATTTGTGGTACTCCCGTTCCTCCTCAGTTATTTCATATTCAAGTGAACACAACACGCATACCTATACTTATGTATATCTACACTTGTACCTATAGTTTTATCTATTTTATATTTATATTAGGGATGTTACGAATGTCATATTTTTCACATTCGCCAATGTGAATGCGAATGCGAATGTTCAAAGTGCGAATGTGCGAATGCAAATGCGAATGTTAGGGAATCACCTTAAAAAAACTTTAGTCAACTTAAGTCATCGATTAATGAAAAAAAAAACAATCAATTCTTACACATTAAGTGTATTGATATACTCGTAATTAAGTAATTTAATAGTCGAAGTTCAAAAGAGGCATTTTATATATCAGGAAAGGCAATTTTGCCGCCTTTTCTCCCATTCATGAGGCGATTTCTAAGGGGCTCGCGTATTATAAGGCCGGCTGCACTGAACAATTGTTCAATTGAGCTTTGATTTCAAAGCTTATATGTCGTGATCATGATCTGCACACATTCGCATTCGCTAAACATTCGCATCGATTATTGCCAATGCGAATGTCGATGCGAATGTTTAAGATAACATCCGTAACATCCCTATTTTATATACCACTATATTTATTCAAAAATTACTATTATTTGCTAGTATATCTAATGAAATAAATCGTTCAAATCTGTCAAGCAACTTGTGAGATAGAAACCCATAGAATAAGAATAGCATAGAAGCCGGACTATAAAATGATCTTTGCACCAACTATCTCTACAGTGTTCCCAGATTCTTAACAGCTTTCGCCTGGCTATCGCTATCACACTTGCACTCGCAACTGACAGTATATTTTATCGCTCGTGTGTCATAGAAAAACGAAGATTTTCGATCGCTATTAAGAAAATGGTTGTGCTGTACTAAATTTTTAGATGGTGCATTACGTAACAGAAAATGAAATAGGGTTAGTTTTCCTCAATCACGCAAAGGGTAGCTGGAAGTGATCCCTTAAAGGGATAAGTTCGCCTTTGTACATTACTATTCTATAAAAAATTGTTTACATACATACGTACACACGTTTGCGGACATATCGAGATCCATTCAAATTTGACGTAACCTTGTGAAAATGCCAGTTAAAGAAAAAAAACTTACTTTTTCAAGAAAACGACGAACTGCTTCGAGAAAAGATAGGTAGTGCCCCTTGCGCTTCGTTCGCTTGGCTCGTCTTGGCGGGGGCACTGCCGTGCCGCTAGATAGGTGAAATTAAAAGGCGGTTTAATATTAAATCGCTTTTGCTATGGATGACTTTCGTTGCTAACCCTCGGCAAAGAGAGGGGTGTTATAAGGCTACGTGTGTATCTGTGTACCTATGTGTGTATGTGTATCTGTGTACCTGCGACGTATAGCTTCGTAAAGGATGGGCCAATTTGGACGTGTTTTTTTTAAAGAAAGCTAGTGGAATAGGGGAGGTTGAATATTATTATATTTAGCTAAGAACCATAGTTCTTTCATCATCGCCAGATTTTTATCTTAATCGATATTATAGTTGAAAAAATCATTGTATTTCCATTAATTTTCAAAGTGAAACTAATATTACTGCGAGAATATTCACCATTGAATAAGCCAAAATACGTTTAATTGCGGTTATTTTAGTCGCAGGTGTTGTGGTCACATCGTTGTTCACGTATAAAATAATAAACGCCGCAATACTCGCTTACCTATTGGGCTTGTCTTGTATGCCAGCCTATCTAATTTCCATACGAAATGGACCCGATTTGGAGTATAGGGCATTGAATGTGTTAATCATTGTGGTTTAACTAATGCATTGCATTAATTCATTCTAAAGAGCCGGTAATTTATAAAAGCCGTTTTGTTATAAACACATTTATTTGTGTTGCGTTTATTCTGGGTGACATTGGTTTATTTAAAAAAAGTTCGTCGATGGAATTATCTCGTTGCTGATAATATTTTACGATATGTGGCATCTGCTTAACCTTAACGATATTAGGTATTAGTACCTGGATGTATTTTTTTCATGGTACGTTTTCTAAAAATAAAACCTAGCTAGATCGATTTACCGCTCCCGAAACCCCCTGCATACTAAATTTCATGAAAATCGTTAAGATATTAGATATATATCCCGTAGTGGGTAGTGCCCGTGGTTAGGGAGACATATTTATGGCCAATTTCGATCACTTTCCAATTGTTTGACTTTCGTCGTCGGCTTGGTACCTCGCGTATCGCGTAGCGTCATCTAAATAAGTATTAGAACAAGATACTGGTTCAAATACACAACGAAGCTTAGCCATTTCTTCTAAGATATATGAACAATCAGTATTAAGATATTTTTGGTCCCTAGCAGCAAGTGAGGTATACACGGGTACACTAAATAATTCCGAAAAGTCATAAGTAATTCCGATTTGATCATAATCCCGAATTTTCATAATTCCGAATGAAATGTTTTGGTAGAAGACTTAATTTTTTGATCACGCTTTTAAATCAAACCGAACCTAGTCTTTGTATTACAATACATATTTACAATTAATCTAAAACAGCACAAAAAAAAAAACGGTCAAGTGCGAGTCGGACTCGCGCACCGAGGGTTCCGTATTGAAGATAATATGCTTGGTAACCGCAAAAGAAAATACTCATTTTGTTATAAGCTTTATTTTCCAAGCAATAAGGTCGATTTTGACTAGCCTAAATTTTAATACAGATTTTCTTAGTTTTTTTGTTATATCTCAAAAACTGTAAATAATGAACACTTTATTTTATTTTTCCCAGAAAATATAAGTAGTTATCTATACGTCAGGATTTTTTTCAGAATTTTTGATTAATAAACTTCGGAGATAAAGGGGGGGGAACGGTAATTTTTTGTACATTTTTGGCTATAAATCAAAAAGTACATCACAGAAAATTTTCAAAAAAATTGTTTTGAAATGTGCAGATTAAGACCTTTCATATGACACCCCATTTGCTATAATCGAACCACTTTCATTTTTGAACCCCCCATTCTAGACCCCTTTTCAATTATTAATAAAATTAATTTCATTTTTTTTTTACTACAAATAGATGCGGGCAAGCAAGTTGTACAACTATGCCAAATGTCAAGTTGATAGCATTTGTAGTTGCTGAGAAAACCTGCTGTGACATACAGACAGACAGACAGACAACGAAGTCTCACCATAAGGGTTCCTTTTGTACCATTTTGGTACGGAACCCTAAAAACGGAATTTCAAGGTGTCTCCACTTTTACAAATAACAAAATTTTTTCAGTGTTTTCATATCTATCGTGTATTTTTTCAGTCAGGAAACTTTTTAGTAATACTTAATAGGTACTGAAACTTTCTACGCCTGTATGAAATTATTTTATAACTGTTTTGTTTTTTTTCTGACTCAGAATTATTGGTTGTTATTTTACAGTATGGAAAATTGTTTCACTCCTAGAGACATATTCGTTGAAAAATGTAGCCTGCGCATAATGTTTGGCGTTTAACGAAACGTTGTTCTGAAATTTTATTTAACCTGTGACCAAGAAAAGATTTTCAATTCGAAATGAAGTATATTTCTGGAAATAAAGATGCCAGCTCCAAAGAGGAAATGTTAATATATATGGCGTCCATACACAAATGGGCTGTCAGAAAATAGGATTGATTTGGGTTTTCGTCTGTTTCAGACAGTTCGCGTTTCTTTGTGCAATCAATTACGGGAAATATGTAAGATTTTCCTTAACATGACGCGTGTAAAGAACTAAATTAGGAAGAAATAAAAAAAAACGGGGAAATATTAATAAGTTACTAATGTTCTAAGATCCGAATTGAAGACGACCTTCACCCACCTTCAACGTTTGCATATTCTATAGGCTTCATAATTTTGATAAGTATGTAACTGGTCTATAAAACAAGCAAAAGCAATTAAAAAAAAACATTTTTACTAAATACTTTTTATCGAATAAACAGCTGGGTGAAGGTCGTCTCCTATTTGGATCCTCTACCTATACTATAAGCTCTTGGCTTGTTTTATGCTACTAGATTATCGTTGATTAGTTAAAGAAAACGATAAACATACTTATATTATAGAAGACATCCAAGACTCAGGTATTTTTTGTCTATAAGTAGGTATAAAATAAGTTTCTGTCAAAACTCATTTTCGGGACAAGCTTTTGTTGCCGACTTTACTTTTCTTTGCGGATTAATTCTCAAAACCAAACTTGACTTTTTAACGGACTACTTACATACTTACGAATAGTGTAAGTTAAATAAAAGCTTGTAAAAAGACAAACTAAATGTCCTAACGTAATGGAACCAGTAATCGACAAGGACCAATGATCGACATTGATGCTTATTTCACAGAAGATAAGGGTTATTTATTTCATTCATTTGTTTTGTAACACTTAATTTATTATCGTATGATCTTTGAATTAAGAGTTAAGTGTCGATCATTGGTGCATGTCACCTTAAAGTGTCGAACACTGGTGCCATTACGTTAGATACTTGAAAAACGTCTTATTTACGATTCTTACTTTTTCGGATAAAAATGATATATTTGCATGCACAGAAACAGAAGACAAGCACGCACTAAGTAGACTCTTAAGGCATGGTCCATCCTTGAGCACTAAAATTCAATATTTTTCTATGCTAGCCGTTTCACCGGCTGGAACGCGAAAGCTGCTGCGCTATTCCTACCTGTTACCACCACAACAACGAAGTATTAGTACATACAATTACATACATACATTAAATCACCCCTGTTTCCCAGAGGGGTAGGCAGAGACCACTTCTTTCCACCTGCTAAGATCTTGACAAATTTCTTTCGCTTCTTCCACATTCATACATTGAGTCATGCACGCACGTCGGTTTCGGGTACTTAAAATTCGACCCTTTTCCAGTATTTCTCTTATTTGATTCGAAAAAGTACGCCCAGGGCGGCCCCTTCCGACCCTTCCACTCACTTTCGCTCTGTATATCTCTTAAGTAGTAACAAGTGGAAATAGCCCCGCAGACTTCGCATTGTTAGGCCTCCTACGCGATGTCGGTCCCTGACGTCTGTCGAGCGTACGAATATACACCATGTTCTATGAGCCGCACAGCGACGCTGACGTCCGCGGCAGATTTATCCTACGACGTTACGCTTGACCGACGTCAGCGACCTATGTCAGCGTAGGAGGAAATCAAGCCTAAGGCTATGGTCTCCTGTTATATGCTATACGCGGCGTCTGACGTTAGCGTCAACGTTCCGATACCGTCAAGACGCCACCGTCGACGTGTGAAAGGGACCACAACAGTATATCTCTATAGAAAGCATTATTGACGTGATGCTGCAAGCGGCCGACGGCGTTTATAGAAGACTCGGGCCTTACATTCCTGTCTGATTTTGTTTCAGGCGGCGACGGTGGTAGTGTCCAAACGGACATTTCACAAGGTCCTTTTTTCAATAAAAACGCAAGTCATAACTATTCTCACGTTTTATTTATTTATTGAGGATAAGCTACATTACTCGCCAGTAAATACATTTTCCTATGGCTTGTTACCGCTGGCCGCCGTAAAAGCTGATTTTTACGCACACGCGGTTAAAAGTAATGATTGTAGCTGTAGCCTTAAAACCTATAAAGGCAATTCGTAAAACCCTACCTTCATAAAGTGGACTATTTAATGATCCTGGTTATGAGCTCTAGGCAAGTCCAGGGAAGTCGTAATGGAGTGTTTTACCTCTACAAAATATAGATGAGGATGTAAGGTAGTGTACTGGACCAGGATGGTAGCCCCTGTCAGAATTATAAAAGTTAAATTTATTTTTAAAATTTAACTGGCCAGTGATGTGTCTAGTTTGTAGGACCCAAGTCAAAAATCGTTGTGATATGTAGCTAAGCATATTAGTAGTAACGCCAAGATCCCGCAGGCGAGATTGAGAGAAACTAAGTCAATTAGTTTAAAAGATAGGCTCGTGGAAAAGGATTTCAAATAGGATTATTGGTAAATACCGGTTATCGATCATTGATTAATATAGTTTATCGGTTATTGTTTAGTAGCGTTCATTGTTTAAATAAGTGCTCGTTCAGATAGCTGACTTTTCTGGTAAAGGTAGGGCCCCACCCCGCCCATACCCGTGGGCGCGGCTCCAGACGGGATACCCTCCGCCAGCCTGCCTTGGGTCAGTCTAGGGGATAGCTCATTACGTCATCTTGTCAGTCCGTCGCAGTACCGGTGAGCAAAGGGACTAGAGGGCCCGCGCAACTAATGTAGACACTCCTAAGGCAGGATTTCCCCTAACGCCTAATAATTTATACGGAGTGACTACCCTATGTTCCTACCCCATTGTGTCCTCGACCACCTCAAGCCCCGCGAGTGTGTGTGTAGGTTCGTGCCGTGGTGCCTGGAGACGGCGTAGCAAACCAAGAATGGCGAGGGCCTCCCTCCCCTTCCGTGCCCTGCCAGGACACCCGATCCTCACGCGCTCTGCATTACGCATCGCTTAACCGAGTCCCCACGAACCGACATGAGAGCCGGGAGTAGAAGGCAGTTGCCGAGCTAAACTCGCAGGAGTCCTTACCAGACATGGGATCATAAAAACCCAAGCAGCAAGGCACCTCAACTAACCAACGTCTTTCGGTCAGAGGTGATATCGGCCCCTGGCAACCACACTGGCTTGGCCCTCGGGGACCCCAATATACTTTTGAAATCTAAGTGCCTCGACATCTCTACGCACCGACACAACTTGTTCAGTCTGTATCGGTACTTTGTAAAGTGTCACTGCTCGCAATCCGAAGTCCAAGGCACTTATTCCCTGTAAATTGGTAGCCCCGTCTGTGCCCGAGGATAGCAATCTCTCCGGGCATAAACTTCCTTCGACCCGGATAGTTTATGATCGAGATGGCCGGACTCTGCTTTAATATCTTCACAATAATAGGTAATCTAGGCAGACTAGGACACAATAGCATCTTTGAACCGAGCTAAGAGCCGAGAGGAACATAACATTACTAGGCCAAAAGGTTTGGGAAACTTTGGAAAAACATCAATAATTTAGTGAATTCAATTTAAACAATGGACTCCCGAAGACTACGCCGCGCGGAGCTACTAAGCACACAAGTCAGATTCAATCTCGTGGTCCCGGTGAAATCCTCTTCCATTTCGTATTAGTTCGTGGGTCACGTTAATAAGATATGTAAATTTATTACCTTAGTCTCTTTCGTTAAATAGTATTTTAAATTCCGTGAAGAATTATTATTCCGTACGTTGGAATGCTCCTTTTAGACAAACACGCCTACGCGACTCCGCTTCCTTAGAGTTCCGTTGTATTTTGTTTGAATTTCAAATCCCTTTTTTATTTGGTTTTGTTTCGAAAAGCCGTCAAATTTGAATTTGAAATCGAATATTTCACCATCAAATTTAAATAAAATCATTTTTTAAAAAAAAAGGTAAATCACAATAAAAAAAATCAGAGTAAATAATGAACACAATAGGTGTTCCTACAAGAACCCCCTTGCTAAGAGTGAATACATTTTCCACGTCAAAATATGTTCACTCTTCCGACAGAAATTCAATATTTGAATTTGACGTCTGTATGACAGACATTGTCGACTCGCGGCCTTTGTACCTACTACTACGGATCTACAATCAACCAATATGGCCGATGAAAGAGAGGGGGAACTTAGCTCTGGACTTCAGGTCAAGGCCGCGGTGACGTAGGCCCGCCTGCGACACTCCCGTTCCTCCGCAGATCATGGCGTCACGACCAGCAACGCTCTTGCCAGATAATCTCGTTCACGTACATAAAAAATAAAACGATTCGTTAGTTTACATTCGATACTGCCCTAGTCTCCCGCCTATTCCCCACGCTATTCTAAGTACTACTCTTCGACATTACACCACATTCACTCACCGATTCAACACTCTTCCATTCCCCTTTCTCTCCAACCACACACGTCCGCGCACTCCAAACACCAAAAGCCGGAAGCCGGGACCCGCCGAGTCTTCACTCCCGGTCCCTGGAACTTAAGATAGAACGAGCAGAAACAGGCACACTTATGCAACACTATCACCTCTTCAACACTCGCACTCTGTCTCGTAGCTCGCAGGCCAGTCGGCCTGCGGTCAAAACTCACGACTGACGAATCCGCGCTCATCTTGCCTATTTTACTTAGTATTGTCCTAGGGGGGTCCGAATTATCACACGCGGCGCTCTCTAATTTGTTTCACTCGTCTTTAAAGATTTTAATTTTATTTTCTAGGTTTTTGAATTTTAGATCAACCAAATTTCCGACCGTCACCCCCCAACGTTTCCTTGACAACCCCCCAACATACCCTTCCTAACCGGCCAGTACGCTAAAGCGCCTAAGCCTTATTTTAAGGCTGCTTCACACCGTGGGTCAGCACAGTAGCAAGAAAGAACCGCGTGTAGGGTTTTGGAATAGATAGGAATAGGAATTTGAAAAGTCCTGACGAAAAGCCTGACATTTCGATAAAAGTCCGGACTTTTTAGTCACAAAATGGAAAAATTAGTCATGTGTAGTTTTATTACTCATATTCCTTCTAATTAAAAAAAAACCGGACAAATTTAAAAGCCGGACAAAGTTCGGACTAGGGTCTAAAAGTCCGGATATGTCCGGACTAATCCAGACGGATGGTAACCCTAAACGCGTGGCGACGGGCTCGTGACGTGAAAAAGTATGCAGCAATAAATACATGGATTATGTTATAGAATACGCTACCAGACATAGACAATGGTTATACTAAGGAACGACAGGTTAAGGGGTCAGCGTCGTTTCGAGTCAAACCCAAAGAAAAATCGTTTGGCAGCCAGCCAGAAAACTAGCGTATAATTTTAACCAAGGGGAAACCGAACGTGAACGCAAAAGTTCAGGATAAAAAAAAACCCTTATAAAACGTGAAGGTAAAATGAATAATAACACACAAATTTAAAGAATATCTAAGTTACTGCGGATTAGGACATAGTTTACAAGTAAATATATAGTTTTACATACATACATTAAATCACGCCTGTTTCGCAGAGCGGTAGGCAGATACCACTTCTTTCCACCTGCCACGATCCTGACAAATCTCTTTCGCTTTTTCCACATTCATACAAAAATTTAAATTTAAAATTTAAATTTTAGCTATAACCTCCTAAGGCCCACCATACAACGAAATTTGTCAATGGAATATGAAACTACTGTGATTGAAATAGAGTAAATTTTCTGGTTTGATCATTAGTTATGGAAACAAAAGAAATTCTACTTTACTTCCTTTGCGCGAGATCTTTATTTCAATGGCCGTAATATGTACTATTTTTATTTAGTACAAGGGACCTCCAGAGGATAAAAATAAGTACCTTTGTTATTGTTGCTTGCATTTAAAAGTAGATTGTTACTCGAGGGATAAAGTGATTTATTACATTCGAGATATTTATGTTGCACGAGTGTCAGCGGTGGTGCAATTAGTACTTTTAACCAAGTTAAACTCATTTTTTACTAAAAATAAATCTAAAAGCTATTTCGTAATGGCTGTACTTTTTTTTCATGCTTTGTCAGTATCGGGAGTTCATTATTTCACATAATTATTTTAAATACGAATTTATTGTTATTCATAATGATCATAAGTCATACAGTGTTTTTTACTGAAACGGTTTTTATTTCAGGATTTTTGAAATACTTAGCTGGTAAATGAGCAGACATAGAATTTTTTGTGGCACGAATAAAATTGTCCTAGGGACTTCCGAACGATATTAATTTATCAAAAACTTTCTTATATGACAGTTAATGACTATGAGATAACGTAAATGTGAACATGCAACTTGCAACTTGCATAAGTACTATTATAAATTGATGTTTATTTGAATTTTAAAATCCCTGTAAAGTATGCCTATGAATTGCTTAAATTAATTATTACCTATCATTATATAATAACATCTATGGGTAGTTATCAGCATTTTAGTTAATTTCTATTTTATCCGGTGAACTTAATACCTATCTACTTTGAAATGTCACTTTGAAATAAGTACCTATTTGAAACAGTTGTCGATAAATTTAATATCGGAAGTCCCTTGTTAAATGACGTTTTTGCCACAAAAACTTCTATGTCTGTAAATGAGGTTAGGTTAGGTTAGGTTTGTTTTACACAAACCCTGAAATAAAAACCTTTTCAGTGAAAAACACTTTATGAATAACAATATATCCGGACTACATTTTTTTATGTGAGCCAATATGAACCCGTCATTATCATTATCATAGTTTAAGAGCGGGCGGTAATCAAGGCCTGAGTGTTTCGAAATCGAATTCTTTGTTGCTTATAAATACATTACAGTAATAAAATAGCGAATGGAGTGTCCTAGTAAGGAACAAATTAAATTTTCTCAAAAATGTCCAGAAATGCTGACATTACTATCTACATATTGAGACGCGAAGTAGGTACATAGTTTACTGACAGATCACAAATTAAAAAAAAAACATTGCGTGTTCGCTATACAAGTCCGCAATGTTGCATACAAATTCCATTACTATCTAGCTTTTTAAAAAGTGAAAAGAGCCATAATAAAATGAGGGCACAAGTCTTATACATCCATATTTTATTGAAACAACTTTTTTATCTGTTTTCGGAATTACCTGTGTTTTTTTTAAATAAACCGTACGTTTCTACTTGTCATAAACAAAAAGGCGGTAAAGAATGATGGTTTTTTCACGTGAAGTTTCTGTTTGTATGCAATTCAAAAAATGAGTTCAAGCGATGAAGATTTTACTTGCAAGCTCGTCCGTTTAAACCAATACTCGGCCCGCAATTGCCTACTTCCCTGTCTCGGCAATAATGTACTATTTTCGACCAAATCTTTTCTCAAAATAATTTTGCTTTCCAGGTTGGAAACCATTACTATCCCGCAGATAGAGATATGGAAGTCCTTACTTTTCGAACAGTAGACAAGAAAGTACCTACATAAGTATATATTTTATACCCAACTGTAAGCAACTGAACTAGGGGAATTCACAGTAAATTCACTAACATTTTTCGTTCGCTTTTCAGCCAGGTACTGAAAGTTCGATTTTCAAATAGTTGCATAGCCAGTTTGAAAGTGGAAAGTTTTTCTACCAGACTGAACAGTAGTAAGTTTACACAAAACATTTGCAGATTCTATTGTGAGCAAGTTCAGTGCGGATGGTTTGTTAGCAAGGAGTGGTAGGATTATAAATTCTACTACGTCTTCATAAAAAAAACTAACTTGGTTACCGATATAATTATTATGAAATTACTTTAAAAAATAGAACGAAATTTATAAAGTTCAGTAGATATCTGGGAAAGAATGCCCTATTTGTTATCAAACTTGACTAGATAAGCGTCATACGAAAGATTCTTGTCATAATGCTACATAATATGAGGATCCATTTAATTATATTATAATTAAATGGATCCTGCCTATTTGGTTAATCTGATCGAATAAATTTAAACATAGGTAAGTACCTACTGTGCGATTTTAAATCGATGGTTAGGTTTTTGGAAATTTCGTATACGGCCTCTTAATAAAAAATACAAAAAGTATCAGTTTTAAGTGGTCATTTTTAGTACCAGGTTTTAAAATTGACCTATAAAGGGTTAACTAAAATAAGTTTATCGTGCGTTTATGAATAAAAGGTTACTTTGTAAGCGCATAAAGTAGAATCAAAGAGTTTCTACGCAGTCGTGGTCTACTCGCTGCAAGTATTTTAATCTAACTTCTCGTCTGGAACTTTCGAAACTATTTATACGCGGCAGAACTTCGGAACGGACTCTTCCGACTGATTGCTGTTGTGGAGCAAAAATATCTCGAAATATTGCTGAACTGTACGATCCTAAAGTAATTTATCTACAGCAATATCATAACTTCCCTACAATATGTTCAGGGCCCGTATTATAGTAAACAATACCCTAATTACACGACTGCCCAAAAGAAGGAGTGTAATGTTTTTAGGGTTCATGTATGTTTCGACGACGCGCTGGCCTAGTTGGTAGTGACCATGCTACGAAGCTAGCGGTCCTGGGTTCAAATCCCGGTAAGGGCAGATATTTGTGTGATGAGCGCGAATATTTGTTCCCGGGTCATGGATGTTTTCTATGTATTTAAGTATCTATTTCTCTATATAAGTATTTATATCGTTGCCTAGTACCCATAGTACAAGCCTAGAGCTTAGTTTGGGACTAGGTCAATTGCTGTGACATTGTCCTCTGATATTTATTTATTTATTTATTATTATTTATGTATGCATGTACGATTCTTTATTCCACCATAACTTCTAAACGCCTGAGCCGATTTATATGTGTGTGGTATCGTTAGAATCCTTTTAGCATCCCGGGTGACATAGGTAGGTAATAACAACAATGGCAAAATGATATTAACATAGGTATATCGACGATAGTATAAAAATGCAGTCGGGATTTTAAAGCTTGCTTTTCATTTATTTATTTGAATGTTTAGTTATGTGTCAATAGATTTATGTTGAGAATCTGGTATTTCGGCAATGAACGTGGGGGCTACTACGATGCCAACACACAGACACGACACACAGATATGCAGATACACGGTAAACTCATAATTCCCCTCTTTTTTCATCGGGGGTTAAAAAGCAAACCCATTCACAAACCCTAAACCCTTTCACGAGCATTGGTTTTTGCACTCCAAACATAATGTGTAAACGTTGTTTTACATGTAACAAAAGTCTGTAGGTTCGGAACAAAGGGTTAGCACTTGAATAGAATTTCATAAAATGCTGTCACAGATTATTATTTTCAGAGGATCCACTTAATTTATTTTTTCTACTCGCGTACTGTAAACCGCTAATATTGATATCGTTAACGGTATCAGAATATCACCTATAGCTTAACCGAAGCGGGAAAACAATTATATAATGAGCGTTGCCATGGCAATAACAGTTCTATAATCATTATTATTATTTATTTATTTATCGTATGGCGATTACACACTGGTTAATTTATAATAATTAAAATTAAACATTTAAAATCAAAATTTACAAGTCTGCAGATATAATCTAGCGTCCTTTGTCAGATGTTTAAAGTCCTCAGCTGGTCCATTGTACCTGGTGATGGGGCACTCGAATACCATGTGGCGCACGGTTTGTTTCGGGTCTCCACACTCGCACGCCGCCGACTCACACCATCCCCACTTATGCCAAAGGTATGCGCAGTTTCCGACTTCAGTCCTCAGGCGATTCAGTCTGCACCATGTCTGTCGACTTTCATTAAACCCTCTGGGCCGCTCCCGAGTGTTAAGCTCGAAGATGGTGTTACCTACACTGTGGTGCTGGGCTTCCCATTCTTTTATCCACGCTTCGCTATCCTTCCATGCGGGGTCGTGTGTGTGAAAGGTTTTAGCTGGCGGGTTTCGGGATTTGAGTCGGGTATTGTTGAGTTTATCCAGGTCTTCGTGGATAGGCAGCAGGGTATTTTCAGTCATTTTTGTAAACTCTCGTGCTAGGCATTTCTGTCTTCGGATGACCGGTGGTGCAATATTGCTGAGGGCCGGGAGCCAATAAGTAGGCGTTGACTTAATGCAGCCCGAGATAATCCGCATAGTGTGGTTAAGCTCCACGTCCACTTTGGCCACGTGTGCGCTGTTCATCCATACGGGTGCACAGTATTCCGCCGTCGAGTAGACGAGGGCCATAGCAGTGGTCTTTAAACAGGCAGCGCTGGCACCCCACGATGTTCCTGTTAACTTCTGAACTATGTTGTTTCTAGTCTTTAGTTTTCCAAACAACTTTTCAAGGTGGTTCTTAAACGTCAAACTCCTATCGAGGGTCACACCTAGGTATTTAGGGCAGGGTTTATGACGTAGGGTCGTGCCTCTAAACCTCACTTTCAGCTGTTTGTTCGCTAGTCTGTTTGAAAGATGGAAACAGCAGACCTCTGTCTTGTTGGTATTTGGGCACAGGCGCCAGTGTTGGAAATACTCGTCCATTGCCTCTAGGTCTCTCTCCAGAGTAGCTTCTGTTGTTTCCATAATTTTATTCTGGGTTACAAGAGCGAGATCATCAGCGTAGCCGAACTTTCGCGAGGTCGTGGCAGGTAGGTCATGGATGTAGAGGTTGAAGAGCAAGGGAGCAAGCACAGAACCCTGAGGCAAGCCATTATTCAAAGTTCTTATTTTGCTAGACCGGTGGCCCAAAAACACTTGGAACGGCCTGTTTGTGAGAGCATCTTCTATCACTCTGAATATTCTTATGCAAGGGACAGCTTTTAGCAATTTATAGAGCAGTCCCTGCCGCCACACGGTGTCGTATGCAGCCGTTAAATCTATAAAGGCAGCAGAAGATTTTGTTCCAGATTGAAAGCCTGCCTCGATATGTGTTGTGAGGGCAAGAACCTGGTTGCAGCAGTTTTGTTTCGGCCGAAAACCAGCTTGGTTCTGTGGAATTTTCGAGAGGATTGTTTCCGATATGCGATTGTAGATCAGGCGTTCCAGTAGCTTATATACAACGCTGAGCAGGGCTATTGGGCGGTAACTGTCTGCCCTGTCGTCGGGCTTTTCTGGTTTAAGTATAGCGATAACTCTTGATGCCTTTAATTTGGGTGGTATTTTTCCTAGTTGTATTATATTTGTATAGAATACCGCCAGCCATGACTGAGTCTTCGGGCCACAGTGCTTTAGGAATTCAGGGAATAGGCCGTCTTCCCCGCAGGCCTTGTTCACGTTGATATGTGTGATTGCAGATTTCATTTCGGACGTAGTGATAGGACCGCTATATTTGTCATCTGGGGTCGCTTGGGATTTTTCCAATTTTAACCTCCTGCGAATTTCACGGGTATGGAGTTTGTGATTTGGTGCTTTCGAGAGCTCCACTATCCGGTTTCCAATGGCGTTCGGGGTGACTTTTGGTTGACAACCTTGGGACGTCTGGCCAGAAGTTAGTCTTCTCAAAAGGTGCCACGCTTTACGGCTTGAGTGCGTGAAGTTCATTTTTTCGACTGTCTGTTCCCATTTTATCTTACGGGCTTCATCCAGAGACCTTATAAGTTGATGTGCCGTGCCTCTATCGGCAGTTTCCTGAAACGACTCCTAAAGCTCCTCAGTCTCGCTGTTCCAGCACGGGATATACTGCTTCCTGTACCCTCGTGGTATACACTGCTTTGCTGTTGAGATGACAAGCTTCTTAAAACGATCGTAGTTTTTTGGTAAAGGTTTGATCCATCTAATTCTCTCATCCAGTTTTTCTGCGTATTGTTTCCAGTCAGCTTTTTGGAAATTCCATCGGGGGCCTGGGTAGGACTGGACCAAAGGGATTTTTAATCCAATTTCCAGGAGAATAGGTCGGTGCTGGCTATTCGGGAAATCACAAAGTATGGACTTCGTTACAGGAACTGGAAAGCCATCCGGATCTTTAGATGTGAATACCAAGTCAGGGTTGTAGCTCCGGCCCCAACGAGCAGATTTAAAAGAGCCTTTGGTTTTGTTGTCATGAACCAGAAATGCATTTGTTTTGTCCGCCCACTCCGTAATGTCTCTGCCGTTCTCATCGATATCCTTGTAGCCCCAGGAGGTATGATGACTGTTGAAGTCTCCCATATATACGGCGGGATGCTGGAGATCTGGTAGTGCGGGCTTTGGCCATCGGCTTTTTGGTGGTTTGTAGATATTGCATATCTTACTTTCGCCTATCTCGATTGACGTCACAGCAGTGTTCTCTGGGTCGATATTATTAAAGATGACAACAGCGGATTGTGAAATCGAGTGGTGGACATACGTTGCTGTACCATATTGAGCGTGGTAGGTGGCTGCTACTAGAATGTAGCCAGCGAGGTTTCCTCTGCGGGCGAGTTGTGTTTCATCTGCAGCATGTGTCTCTTGTAGTAGCACTACGTCAATGTCCAAATTATTAATGATTTTAGCTAAGCAGTCAGATTTAGATCGGCTTATGCCTTCTATGTTAAGTTGGCAGATACGGACTGAAGGCCCAACATCCTTTGTCAGAGGGCTGTTTAGAGCGCCTCTTTTCGCATTATTCGTAATGGGTATCGCATTATTCATATTGGGTTTCGCCGATATATATATTTCCAGTGTGCGCTGCGAGATTCGGAAGGAACAGTGCAGCTGCCAGTTTTGTTGCTCTTTTAGCACCACCCGGAGGTCACGTGTAGGGTTTCTAGGGGTGCTTCCTACGGACGTAAAGCAACTACGACCTCCCTATTATTAACCACTGACGAGTAGTGTTCTGTTCTGGGTCTCTATTCTCCTGGGTAAAACCATATTGCCTTTGGCATGTTATCGTATTGTTTTTATCTGGGCCGACTGCCGTTACTGCACAGTCCCAAACTTAGCTCTAGGCTTGTACTGTGGGTACTAGACAGCGATTAATTTACTTATATAGAGAAATAAATACTTAAATGCATAGAAAACATACAAAACTCAGAACAAATATTCGCGCTCATCACAAAAATATCCGCCCTTACCGGGATTTGGACCCGGGATCGCTAGGTAAATAAACCTGCCGCACGGTGACAAAATATTTAATTGCTACGCTGTTTTAAGCTGTGATATCACCACACTGAAAACTAAACTTTAACAAAAAAACAACTCACGCTAAAAACCTCGTTTGCAATGAAAATTGACGTACACTTTTGCTAGCTGTTTTTGTATTGTAATATATTTTTTGAAGTCACGAGTCTACTCATTGGGAGCATAATTACTTATTCTACAAAAGAAACGACTAATTTCAGTTTGTTGTCTACCGTGTGGTGCCGGGTTTAGAATGTTCGCGTGGATGTCGTAAGAGACGACTAAGGGACTAAAGGCTGTGTAGTGCTATTAGGCGATGGTTTTGCAACCTGTCACTAATACACTTAATAACATCTTAGCCTGGTTGTGCAAAATGTGGTCACAGAATTATCAATAAGTTTTTGGAGTTGTTGGTGAGTCTGTGGCTCTGCGTACCCCACTCTGGGAATGAAGGCGTGAGTTTATGTTATGTTGACATCTCTATGTTAGAAATAATCTCACTAAGCTATGTCTGTAGTGAATGTGCATTTTATGTCACGTAACTCATAGCGATCCGTTCAAAGCGAAAAATGCAAAGTATGATTCTTAAAGATATATACTCGTAGCTAGAACCGAACGTGACTATCGAAAATTCCATTACTACACTGCCCTCATAAGTCAATAAACAGTTTCTCAATTTCAAATATTTCAGTAGCCAAACAAAGTTCAATTTCATTTAGTTCATCCGTCCACTCTAACTTTAAGGAGCTGTATTTTTTTAACCTGACGGGTGTATGATTTATAGCGTCGGTGTACTTAACTAAAAAGTAATCAAAAATCGAGAAATTAAAGTTACTATTCAAGAAACGTTTTTTCCGTTTTTTTTTTGTTTTATCTTCAAAACGGTAATACATACAATTGTTAAATTAGGTGCGAATATAATGCGAACCCTGATGAAAATCAACAAATAAATAACAACGGGCTAGTGCGAGTCTGGCGGTACGGAACCCTCGTTGCGCGAATCCGACTTATACTTGACCAGTTTTTTCAACTTCTTTAGTTTGGTTTGTATTCTTTGATCTGTGGTTTAATAGAAATTGTAAAATATTTGAAAAACAAGCGAATTTTAAAAGTTTGTTTTATTGTGATTGTTAGTTTTATACTCGTAGTTGACTGGTTCCTTTGAGTTGTTTCAATGACTTTAGAGTCTAATAAAACAGTAATGTAAACTGTGAAAATAAAACATTTGACTGTGGGTCTTGCTTTTATTTTGTTTCGTTTTATTGAACGCGAGCAGCCGCATCGCGAATTTTCCGATATGCTCTCTCACGCTTTGTTTATTTTGCACTTTATTAAAGTATATCGAATACATTGGAATCGGTGAATTATTCGTTCCAATCAGATAAAATGTAAGGATGAAGACTGTAAGGAAGAAGAGACATGTAATATTTAAGTCGTTTGTTTTATTTCAAGTGTAAAGAAAGTGTACAATTCTAAATCTTATTCTAATTTTAAGTAATGGTGTTCTCTCCTGTATATTTCGCCAATGTCGAGTTATTTAAAAACATTCCCATTGACCTAATAGACAAATAAGTCCATGGATATCACATGCAAGGAGAAATTGTTTGGTAAAAGAGTATTTCCTCTTATAGAATAATCAGAATCAAATGGGGTAAACTCCACGCACTTTTGTCAAGTTCCCTACCAAATATTGTATGAATAAGTGGATAGTTTCTAGTTGACATTTGTGTCTAGTCCTAACTTACGTATTCAAGATGGCGCCCAACATGATTCGAGCAGAAGCTATGCATGATAAGAAGCCAACAAAACGTGCTACCTATAATGTTGACAGATGTCAACAAGAATGAAACATACTTAAGTACGTAATTATAGCCTTGTTTATGTGGGATACAGCTATTTTAATATCCTCCTTTGTAAATTAAATTGTACTAACGCGAGAATACAATATTGTTAAAAGTGTCTGTAAGTTTGCTGTTTGTATTTAGTTTAGTCACTAGTCACGCAATAGTTAAGTAATATACCAATTCTTAAAACCATTGTATAAAAAAGTCTAAGTAAAAAATTGGAAGTGCATATTGATTTGACGTGACATCTCACAACAGTAAAAATAATATTTTGCAATAGAAAATAGTAAGTTAAATTTTTTCCAAAGGTTTCTGTCTTAACGACAAGACAATTGGTCATGTAGAAGCCTTAAAGTGTGTTTTATTGCAGCCGGCGCTGACTGCTGACGCTTGTGAAGTTGGTTAGGGCGCGGTTTTCTGCCCGCCCTAGAAGTACGTGACCAAGTAAAGTGTCGACGCGGCGGATTGCACACTGCAATGTTGTTTGTTTTTAACCCTTAAGGAAAAAGAAAGGAAAAACCATATCGTATTTGACCTGTTATCGTATTGTCAACGTTTTGATAGCTCTTATTTACTTGACAGTAATGGCGGCCGAGTTAGAAACAATGCCATAACAGGTCAAATACAATTTGAATTTTACCGCCTAGAATGAGGCCTTGGTATTTTAGACAAGCTATGTCTAAAATACTTCGTAAAGGCCCAAGTAATTTTAGTTTTAGGTAGTGAAAAAATTACTTTTACACTTTGTTCAGATTTCAACGACAAATAAATATATTGAACACGTAAGTTTGAGTATAAGGAAAATTTAAATTAACTGTTGTCTACTCGTCAACTATCTTATATAAGATAAGATAAGATACTCGTCAACTAAATACAATTATGAGAGTTTGGAAAGTTAGTTAAAATTGATGGATTTTCGTTTTCTGGAGGCAGTGTACCCTCCTCAGACCGCATGCGTGCTCCCCAAGTTATCCCGACAAATCCCTGATTGGCGCCCTCTTAAGTTTACCAACTCGTTAGATATTTATAACGTTGAATGCCACACGAGCAAAATTGGAATATGAGAGATTCTTCAAGATTCGAAAAAAATGACTCAATAGATAGATATAATATTTAAAGATATAATTTAAGATTCGCGATTTCGTCCTCGTAGATTTCAATAATCGTTAGTACCTCGGGAACTTTTAAATTTTCCGGGATGAAAAGTGGCCTTTTGTGTTAACTCCATTCCAAATTTCATCCAAATCCCTCCTGCCGTTGCAGCGTGAAGGAGTAACAAACAATCCAATAACTTTTGCATTTATAATATTAATAGGTAGTGACTTAATAGACATCTTTAAAACTAGGCATTCACGGACGTGCCGTTTGTCTCGGCGACAGATCGAGTGCATACAACTGGATGGGCGTAATTTTTTGACCACATTCACGGGCGCGCCAGACAGATTAAAAAATAACAACCAGAGAACACATTCACGACGATGCCATTTGGCTTCGCGCGGTGGCGTGGCGTATTCAAACGTTAAATTTCACCATTCACGATAGTTTCAATCGGAAGGCGTGTTGGCGCGTCGCGCCCGCTTTCCTTGCATTTGGAAATCCAACGGACCGCGCCAAGTACTTTTAAACGATACAGTTTTGAAATTCACGGTATATTTTTGGCGCGGCGCTGCTCTATTCGGCTTGTTGGAGCGGTCGTGTCGTGAATGCCCAGCTTAAGGATATACCCATTTAAGATTCTGGCATGATGATGATGAATTTCTAGACGTACCCATTGTCGGCAAAATCATGATTTTTCTTTGCAATTAGAATACACATTTTTTTGTGTATTTTTTTTACCTAAAGTCAGTTTTAACAAGAGCTTAAAAGTCAAACACAAATGTACTAAGCGACGGGCATTTTTATCAAAACGAGCCAGTAGAAGTCTCTCCTAGAACTTTTAATGGTCATAAATGAAATGCAGTATTTTACCTCCCCGTCTCATCCAAACTCCTTTGACTGCTCAAGATAAACGATAATAAGTAAATTCTTGAGAAAGAAACGGTGATTAGATTTGAGTAATTACACGTGGAACTTTGAATGTCTGCGGGCGTCAGGCGCATCTGTTACCTCCCATTGTGGGCACATTAACTATGCTTTATGACGTCATTAACACAATACTTTGCCTTAATATTATTCTGTAGCGTGATTACTGATTAGAATTGTATTCTAGATAGCTTCTGCCCGGGACTTCGTCCGCGTAGTTTTCGTTTATCGTTACTCCCTCAGAACTTTTGAATTTTCCGGGATGAAAAGTAGCCTATTAGTATAAGCTATCTCAATTCCATATTTGATACAAATCCAACAACAACATAACAACAACAGACACAAACAAAGATAAACAGAGATAAATTGTACATACACTTAAACCTCACTTTATTAGTTAACGATAAGTGTAACTAAAAATAAAGTTGGTTAAGAACTTATTGATTAGTTGTCAAATTTGAAAAGTCATATTTTGTAGGCAATTGTATGGGAAAAACTCAAGCGTGTACATTATAATATAGCATAATATAGGTAACTATCTATTTAGCGTGGATCTAATCTTTTTAGTCAAAGATGACATCGTACTTATTGTCTTAAATATCTCTGAGTACGGCGGTGTCTTTAAAAGTCATTTTAAGTTATCAAATCCCTTATCAAAGATTTTAAGGTGAAAACAAAGTGATTTTCTTAAACTCCTTAGTTCCCCACAGAAATACTAAGCCACTGTCTCAACTGAAACAAATATTCCGAAATCCATTTGCATTACTTTATTCATTCATTTGCATTTCATTCAATTCCATCTAATTTTTCTCGATTTCCATCGAAAGATGGACGACAAGCCGTTATGCAAAGCAGATCGCTTTAATCTTGATTCGATTAAATTCAAATTCAAATTCAAATTAATTTATTTCGAATGTCTTAGATTCATATTTGTTAGTAATATACATTCTTATAATCTAGTTGTTAGAACAAACATTAAAAAATTATTTGTGGTAAGGGGCATGCAAACTACAACAATGGTTCATGTAGGGACAGTCAAACCTGCCCACGATCATTGCGAGGATACTGTTGGGGCTAGCCCGCACCCTGCGCACCAGGGAAGTACAACGCTTGCGGAGTGTTGCGTAAAAACAGTCGACCCTTGCCTCCGCGAACATTCCCGACGCACTACAGAAGCGAGGCAGACCCAACAGCACCCTGAACGCATTATTGAATTGGACGCGAAGAGCGCTGAATGCTTTTTGGGTGTATTTTACCCACAGGCTACTCGTGTACAGAGACGTGCAGTACGCTCTAAACAGCGTGATCTTCACCGCTGCAGAGCAACGCGTGAACCTGCGGGCTATCATATTAGCTCTCACTGATAGCGCCCTTCGCTCCCTTTCCATGTCGTCATCGTCTTTGAGGTCCTTAGTAAGCCAGTGCCCCAGATATTTAAATCGGTATACCCTTTTTAAGGGGACACTGTTAACGCCTGCCCGCTAACAAAACGCAAGACGAGAGAGGAGGAGGATGCACGGGCGGCGGGGCAGCAGCCAGGGCAGTCATTCTGTCATACAGAGCAGCGAGCAAGCACCCATTCCCGTTTAAAATACCAATCAATAAGCTAGAATACCAATCCAAATTTGTAACCTATTATTTATTTTCGGAAACTGATTAAAAACATATTATAAAATCAAAAAGTCTGCAATTTATTGAAGAGCCTCATACAAGTACGAACATTTTGGTGACCCCGACGTGATCGGAAGTGCAACTGGAAGGCGAGATTCATCCCAAGGAAGTGCATCGACGGATCCGAGGGAAGTACGCCCGTTCCTAATTCTATTTCATCCTTTGCCGTTCATTGTCTTAATTTTTGTAAATAATTGTTCGCTAACTCAATCACATTACCATCCCGTACGAGTACGTAGTGTAAACTTACCCTCATTCATTTTATAACGTACTTCGTAAGTAATTTGCTTTTGATCATTTGATTCTTCTTACTTTAGGTGCAATTGAATATTCTGTACCTATTACATCCTACCTAGTAGTCATTTCCGAGTGGTATTCTTATATAATAGTTAGATTCATGAACCACTAATCTCGTTACGTACTTAGTGCGCCACGTAACCGAAATTTCTAGACGCCCTTATTCCCGTTTATAATGATCTTATAAACATATTTTAAGCATATTTGCCGACTATTTCCAGGATTACTCCGGGAATAAGCGGGCGAGGATCGCATACTCGGCCGACTCCGCGAGAAGCGCCGCGCGCGCACAGTGCTGCACCGTGTCGGCACAGAGCGCCCGGTACCGTTATCAGCGATCAGCTGGTTTGTGCATCGGTGACGAGGTTGGATTCATTGTTTATTTATTACACCTGACCTAGTTTTTGTTTGCTCAGTGTTTGCGCTCGCATTATGGCTGATTTAAAGGAACTAATTCAACAGAGAGGTAACATTAGGGCTCGTTTAACATCGTTTATTAAATACCTAACCCCGTTGTTAGAAATAAAAGATGCAGTAGAACGTAATAAACTTATAAATAACGAGTTAAGTCTAAGGTTAGTAAAATTGCAAGAGTTGTCTTATAGCTTCGATGAGATTCAAGCAAAAATTGAACAATTAGATCCCGATGTGTCCAAACAGGTACAAGAGCGCGAAGAAACAGAAAATAGATTTTATCATTTTATTGGTCAGGCTCAGGAGTTATTGGATGCGTTTAATGAGTGTAAAGCAAACCGGAAGGATGAGGCTTCATGCTGTGGTAGTTCATCATCATTTTCCAATCACATTAAACTACCACCGTTGAAACTTCCTCCGTTCGACGGGAACTGGAATAAATGGCTTGAGTTTCGCGACATGTACTTGTCGCTCATGCATAATAATGATAATATGGACGACATTAGTAAATTTCATTACTTGCGAACATCTTTAGAAGGTTCCGCTAAGGCAGTCATCGACTCGGTCACAGTGTCAGCGAATAATTATTCGATCGCTTGGTCGTTGCTCTGCGAGAGATATGATAATAAGCGTTTATTAATTAACGAACATATCAAATGTCTATTTTCGATCGAGACGCTTTCTAGGGAGTCCGACCGCGGACTGCGCAACTTGGTAGACACAATCTCTAAGAATTTAAGTGCGTTAAACGTCTTAGGAGAACCCACCGACAAGTGGGACACACTTATTATTTACCTAGGCTCTGCGAAGTTGGACTCGGAAACTGCTAGAAAATGGGAGGAGTTTCGATGTTCTTTAGAAAAACCAATATTAAAAGATTTTTTCGATTTTCTTCGTCAAAGGGCAACTGTTTTAGAAACAGTGAACGCCACTAAATCGGTAAATACTAGTAAAAATGAAAAGCGAAACAGCTTTGTTAAATCGAAATCATTCATATCATCTTCGCTCGATTCACCTCCTCGTGGCAGTTGTCAAGCATGTAAACAAGATCATAAGCTATACGAGTGTAATAAATTCAAGTCTATGTCTGTTGATGAACGAAATGCTAAGGTTTTTCAATGGAGAATATGTAGTAATTGTCTTCGTAATGACCATCAGTCTTACCAATGTAGGCTGGCGGGCTGCCGCATCTGTAAAAGAAGGCATAACACGTTACTACATAAACAAAACACTTCTCAAAATTATACACAACAACGTCAAGGGCAGCAGTCGCGTCCACAGGGTAGCGAAGAAGCGTCTACATCACTATCTACTGCGAATAATTTACCTTCTACCGCAGACCCTCCGGCCCGTACTGCTGACCTCCCGTGTCCCGCTCCGGTAGTTACCATGTCTGCTGGCGCTTCAAACTTAGCTCTTCTGTCTACGGCTTTGGTTGAGGTGTCAAACAATGACAAAACGATCAGGTTGAGAGCGCTGTTGGACAGCGGTAGTCAGTCATCGTTTATCACGGAAGCAGCACAAGCTAAATTAAATTGTATTAAACGTCGCAATGAATGTAAATATGTGTCCGGTCTTAATAATGCAACATTAAGCATTGCCGAACATTGCAACCTACAAATTAAATCGGTAAATAGGCATTTTACTACTCAAGCAAAATGTTACATCATACCTCTTATTACCGATAACTTACCTCAGATGGAAATACGCCTGCAGGATCTATCTATTCCCAGCGACATCGAATTAGCGGACCCAACCTTCTTTCATCCATCAAAGATCGATCTTTTATTAGGGGCAGATATCTTTTGGGACATTATGGGATCCTCTCGATTAAAGTTGGGACCTAACAAGCCTATATTGCAAGAAACCCAGTTCGGGTGGATTGTAGCAGGCCCTGTCGGGGGGAAATATTTTGGCAGGTCGAATAAAATACATTGTCAATTTAGTAAAACTATACAAGACCAACTTGCCAAGTTTTGGGAACTGGAAGAAGTCCCCACATACAAACCTTACTCCAGTAACGAAGACTACTGTGAAAAAATATTTACAGATACGACTTACCGCGATACAGATGGCAAATTTTGCGTTCAGATTCCTCTTCATGAATCATCAGATGTCCTCGGTGACTCGTATTATATTGCTGAGAAACGATTATCACAAATGGAAAAGAAAATGAAGAACAAGGCAGATTTTAAACAAAATTATATTAAATTCATGCAAGAATACGAGCGCTTAGGACATATGAGTGAAATTACTAACCCAGATCGTGGATGCTACTTACCGCATCATGCTGTTATAAAGGAAAGTAGCGAAACGACTAAGCTAAGGGTCGTTTTCGACGCGTCAAGTAAAACTTCGACGGGTATATCATTTAATGACATACAGCATGTTGGTCCTGTTGTCCAAGACGACTTGTTCTCCATACTATTACGATTCAGGCAACATCGGTATGTCATTACAGCTGACGTCGAGAAAATGTACCGGCAGATCCTCATTCAGCCTGAACAGCGTCATCTACAGATGATTGTGTGGCGGGAGCAAGCACATTTGCCTATCAAAGTTTTTAAACTTAACACAGTTACTTACGGCACAGCTTCCGCACCATTTCTAAGTACACGATGCTTAGTTCAGCTAGCTGATGAATGTCCTGACAAGGACATCGCAAGGATCATTCGGCAAGACTTTTATATTGATGATTTAATTACAGGTAGCCATTCTAGAAAGAATTTGCATCAAATCGTTAATTCTGTAACCAAAACTCTTCATTCCGCTCATTTACCTTTGCGTAAATTCCGTACCAACGATCGATCAATATTTAAAGACGATTTAAGCTCGCTAATACCTAGCGCTTTAGATTTGAGCTCGCAGTCCAGTGCTTTAGGGCTTAAATGGGATCCAATGTCCGACACATTCAACTTTCCTGTCGATATCACGTGTCAGACACCATCTACAAAACGATCCATCTTGTCTAATTCAGCCAAATTATTTGATCCACTTGGATTGCTAGGTCTATGTACAATTATACCCAAGATGATCCTACAAAAACTGTGGATGTCTAAACTAGATTGGGATGACCGTATTCCTCTTGAGCTAGAAAAAATGTGGCACAACTTTGTGTCAGGTCTAAAAACCCTATCAAACTTTCGAATTCCGAGATTTGTACTCGATAATGACCCTAACAGTATATGCGATGCGTCTCAGGTCGCATACTCGGCTTGCGTGTATATGCGATCAGCTAGCAGTTCAAATAGGGTCGTAGTTAGCTTACTGTGTGCTAAAACGAAGGTGGCTCCGGTGCGAGCTCAAACTATACCACGGTTAGAATTATGCGGAGCGTTACTAGCAGCACGTTTAAGCGCCAAGGTACTCAAGGCTCTTAGACTCAATATAACGCGAATTTACTATTGGACGGACTCTTCCGTCGTACTTGGTTGGATAAATACTCAATCCAATAACCTTCAGACGTTTGTTTCGAACCGCGTAGCCGAGATACAGGAACTAACATCTGCGGGAGTCTGGAGACACGTACCCGGTGTTCAAAATCCGGCTGACCTATCGTCTCGTGGTTTAAGCCCGAACCAAGTACCTAATTCTGATTTATGGTGGCACGGCCCCACCTTCTTACAAAATGATTCATCTAGTTGGCCGGAAATTATCAAACCCGCTAAGGAGTTACCTGAAATAAAAACTTATAGTACTAAATCTAAACTTAAACCTAATTCTACGTCAACTTCTAACACTACAACATGCACTACAACTACGATCACAAACCCTACTAAAATTGTTAACTTTGAAAACTACTCTAGATTCACAACTTTGCAACGAAGCTTTGCTTATGTTTTCCGATATTTATATAATCTTAAAAATAAAAAAAATAAAAGAAAAGGACATTTGACTACCGAAGAACTAAATCAATCATTGCATTACTTAATTAAACAACATCAACAGGAGTGTTTCGAATATGAAGTCAATCAACTAAAAAATAAAAATGGCTTACCTTCAAAATCTCGATTACTTTCACTTTTACCTTTCCTCGATAAAGATATTCTTAAGGTTGGTGGGCGTATACAAAACTCTGCTGAATGTTACAGTAGGAAACATCCAATCATATTGGATTCAAAACATCGATTTACCAAATTATTGTTCGCCCGTGAACACATAAAACTTTTACATGCAGGAGCTCAACTACTATTAACTAGTTTAAGACAAACCTTTTGGCCAATCGCTGGCAGAAGACTAGCAAGATCTACTGTCGATAACTGTAGAATATGTAAAATATTAAAGGCTAAAACGATAAGCCCAATAATGGGCAACTTGCCTTCATCTCGTGTATCTCCCACCTTACCATTTCATATTTCCGGTGTCGATTTCGCAGGGCCATTTGCAACCAAGGATCGTAAGGGCCGTGGTTGCAAAATTATAAAAAGCTATTTATGTTTATTCGTGTGTTTTTCAACAAAGGCACTACACCTAGAGGTTGCGTCTGATCTCAGTGCGGAGGGATTTTTAATGTGTTTGAAACGTTTTATCTCTCGCAGGGGAAAACCAAGCGTTATACACTGTGACAATGGTAGGAACTTTGTGGGCGCAAACAACGATCTTGTTAGATTTTTAGAAACATGCAATGAACCAATCTCGTCGTATGCCGCCGGTGAAGGAATCGAATTTAAGTTCTCGCCTGCTTATTCCCCCCATTTTGGTGGGCTTTGGGAGGCAGGCGTAAAGTCTGCTAAGCACCATCTCAATCGAATTTTAGGAAATTCAAATTTGACGTTAGAAGAGTTATCGACTTTATTTACACAAATTGAGGCAATATTAAACTCAAGGCCACTAACTCCTCTATCATCCGATCCTACTGATCTTTATCCTTTGTGTCCGGCGCACTTCTTGATCGGACGACCGTTCACTTCCTTACCAACGCCAGCATTGCTCGACATGAATCCGAGCAGGCTTGACAGATACGCACAGATTGAGCAAATGCGTCAACATTTCTGGGAGCGATGGCGAAATGAGTTTTTAAATGAGTTGCAGCAAAGATCGAAGTGGCGTGTAGATCGAGGACGCCTTTCAGAGGGTGATATGGTGGTTCTGAAGGAGCCGAATCTACCTCCGCTTAAGTGGCGCATGGGTCGCATTCATCGTCTGCATCCAGGACCCGATGGCTTAAGCGGAGGCACGCTAGATGGGCACTTACCACTGGCCTCAAAAACCATGACTTCACTTTTTGCTACATTATATTTCAAGCCACAGCTGACGGCAAACTCCTCACACGTCTGCAGCAGTTTCTTGAGCCCACACGGCGACGCGCTCAACAGCACCATGTCGTCTGCGTAACTGATGTTATTGACGCAAACGTCGTCCACGTGACAGCCGACATGCTGCCTGCTGAGCGCGACGATGAGTTCATTTACATACAGGTTAAAGAGCGTGGGAGAGGTGAGCCCCCCTTGCCTTACCCCGCACTCCAACCTGTATGGTTCCGAGTATGATCCCGACCACCTAACCACGTTGACCTGATTTCCATACCAATACTTAAGCATGTTTATTATTTCTAGAGGGACATTCTGCTCCTTAAGTTTCGTCCAAAGGATGTTATAAGAAACCTGGTCAAAAGCTTTCGATAGGTCGAGAAAACAGGCATATACTGGTGTCTTTTAAAGAATAAAAGATATCTTTATAAGTTCATTCAAAATTATTATAAGTGGTCTTCAGATTTTTACGATATAATTGAATCTATGAGTTTATTCAGCAGATTCACGTAAGGTAAAATAACTAAGTATTCAATATATAAAAAGTCAAGTGCGTGTCGGACTCGCGCACCGAGGGTTTCGTACCGCAGCACAGTTTTTTTGTATCTTTTGTGTTTCTTCAGGGTTTGTATAGAACAAACCTTGTTCTATACAGCCCATTGTTGAATCGTAAAAACAGAGATATAAAATCATTTCAAATGTGACGCTCGTATGTTTTACAGTTTTTACGAAAAAAAAACTCAATAATGAAATAAACGTTAAAAAACTTTTCTTGTATGGGGACGCCTTTATTAATTCAATTTAAAAAAAAAAACAACCCACTATCTTTTAAGGTTCAAAAGATACAGCTTTTTAATAGGGACCAGTTAGCTCCCTTTGGGGATGAAATCCTAAAAAATATACCTTTTTAAACGTGGAAAAATTAGACGTTTCTTGCGAGACCAGAGGGCTTATTGTCTAACGCACTCGCAATCGCAACCGGCTTCAAAGTGGAGCAATTGTTTTCATTTTGTATGCAATCATGCCTTCGATTTTCAAAATGAAAACGATCGTGATTGCGAGTGCGTTAGACAATAAGCCTTCAGAAAAACAAATGCACTCAAATGTAGTTTGTTAATAAAATAAATAAATTAGTTAATACATTTCGTTGCTGTATACTGAGATCGACCAATATTTCTTGTTTTGTTTTATTTTGCCAAGTAAGTGTATAAAATAAGTGGATATCAATTCTACAGGTAAAGCAAGTAACGATACAGATCGAGCCATTTGAACTTGGCTGAAACCGATATGCGCCGAGGTGTCCGGTTTCAGTCTTATCCCTTGGCTTTGGTAAGTGCATCATCTTGATGGACTTATTCGATGAGTTAAAAGGAGGGTCAACAGTTATTAATAATGCACTATTTGTTTGTATTTAGTTGTTCAATCGCGAGAAATTTTAGGCATTGAATGTCTTCTATGTATTTAAGTATGTATTTATCTATACAGGGTGGGAAGGAGTATAAGTACCGACAGATTGAAACCAACGAGTCTAGTGCCTATTTGGACAAAAAAGTACTACAAATATGGCTCGGTAAAGCCTAATTTTCAAGATATTAAATTATTTAAGCAATTCACAAGTTGAAAAATCTCAGGGGTAACACGCCTTTATTGTATTTTGTCGGAGTCGTTCGTGAAGTGTGAAGTTTTCTTTTTCACTCTTTTGACTAAGGCTTCGTTCACAAGGAAGTACTATCGATTTTTTTATGGCACTTTTGGACTCTTGTTTATATAACATTATTTACTCGTAACACCACCAGGAATCCATGGTTAAAATCTGTCGCTATACTCCTTTCCCACCCTGTATAAGTACTTTGATCGTCGTCTAGTTGTATATCTCAGAGGCCCGTTTCATGAAGCTACAAGTTACAAATTACAAGCGGAAGTCTCTTTCTAACTCCTTTTGCTAGAAAGAGAGTTCCGCTTGTTATTTGTAACTTGTAGCTTCGTGAAACGGGCCACAGATCTTATTTTATCAATACCAAAATAGACGTAGAACAAAAACGCCCTTATAAAGTCTCCCTCGGACAAAGATTGATCAGCGGCGCCGGCGACGGCCCTTCAATAACTGTCTTAATCCAAAGTCTCGTAAAAGAGTGGTCTGTTTTTGCAGCCCGCACTAATAGAGTTAGGGAATGGAGGCACATTTAATTAGTGAGAGCACAGGCAGAAAATAAGGGATTAATGAAGTATCTGTGACCCATTTTCCTGACTGCCCGAGAAAGGGGGTAATATTTTTGGCAAGGGCCCACCTATTCCACTTTATTTAACTCATCTTGTTTTCAAAATTATATTACTTTTTAGCGATATCCAAAGCGTGCTAATGGGACCCTATATATTACTAATTTATTCATATATTACTAAGCCTCCGCTTTCCATCAGTCTGGGTTAAAATATGTGGCGTTATCTATGTAAGGGACCTTATTGTCGATGGCGCTTACGCCGCACTGCGTCACGCGACGTTGTTTTTATATCGGAGCATCGTTAATAATGGCGAAAATAATGTCCCTTTTCATAGTGATACCACATATGGCTGAAAGTAGTACCAACAACATCACTATCAACTGACCACTAGTGAGCCTTATTGTAAGGTGACAGACAATATTCACATAAGTGAATATTGTCTATTAACTGTGTTTATTCACATAAGTGAATATTGTCTATTTTAACTGTGTTACTAATGGTACAAAGATCTACTTAAACTTTTTTTAGCATAGCGAAGTAAATTTCTACATAAGTTAACGAACCCCCTGCTCAGGAATGCGGCCGGAAGTTCCTGAGTGCTCTTTATTGCTCGCGAAATTTATCGCGCAAATAGACACGCATTATTCTATGTGACGCAAATGCTGTTAATTCCGAGAAGCAAAATTCCATTTAATCGCTGTTGCCGCTTCCTTTAGGTGGGAGATAGTGTTCCAGCGTTCGAGAAACAACAGACAGGGTTGCCATAGTAACTGCTACCCATTTTATAAAACAAAATAATAGTCACTGCCCGGGCCTATATTCCATTTTTTCTACTCGCGTACTATAAACCGCTAATATTGATATCGTTAACGGTGTCAGAATACCACCTATAGCGTAACCGAAGAGTAAAAACAATTCTATAATTAGCGTTGCCATGGTAATAACAGTGCTATAATTTATTATAGCATTGTTATTACCATGGTAACGGTCATTCCGGATATCAGTCTTGGCGTTTAGTTAACACTTGACATCCTCATAATTTGTATATAAACGGTTAAAAACATTTTAACACCAATTAAAATTACGGATATTAAAAATAAAATTAATTTTGAGACTAAATATGTGTTTAAAATAACATTTTTATTCAATTACTATAAATAGATGGTTAATATCCATCGATTTGTTATTTGGTTACCATGGTTACGTTCAATATGGATATCAACAAAATGGCGTTTCGTTTGGCATTCCAACTTGTTTATGATAAATTGACAGAACTGTTTTTAGTAACTATTAAAATACGCGTGAAATTTGTTAACATTTATCAATAAAATTCACAAACTATTAATGCGCATCGGAATAGTGAAAAATTTATTTGATGATAAGTAGTTTGTTAGCAGAAAAATCGAGTAATGTATACGAGAAAATTTAGCGATTGTTTGTTTTTATCATTATCATTTTAAGCTTGTAGAAAAAGTTATGTATGCAACGGTTCACAATTAGCTCTTAAGGTACTCGTGCCTGTATTTAGAGCGCTCGCAAGCTCGCGCTCTAACCTCGGCTCTCGTACCTTAAGAGGCTTCATTATGAACCAGTTACATAAATAACTATTGTCGTTACATGGTTAACATTATATGGTGGTTAGTGGTTAAGGGTTTTCATTTCACGAAGGTTTGCCCGGCCACTTAAATTGACTAATAAATGCCAAGCATACGGAGAGAAATCAGTATCAAGTCGGTACGCGATATCGTGGCCAGGGTGTCTATTCTACTGCATAAAACCATATTTTCTTGATATGTTATTGTATTGTCAACGTTACGTTACGTTACCTTATGTTACGTTAAATGAGAGCTATCTCTTATTAAATACGGTAACACGTCAAAGGCAATATGGATTTACCACAGAGGTTTTACCCTGTAGAATATAGTGCCAGATCAGCTACTCTAAGTACAAGTCGACGTGTAAAATTGCCCTCATGTAGCCTATTTACTGATAAATATTTTGAATTTTGAGTAAAAAGGCAACACGTATTTCGTAAATGGTTACAATATTTCGTATTCGAAATGAATTTAGCACTTTACTAAGTAGCTCTAACCCGCTGGCATTTCTATTTGCCTGTGAGTAACGCAGTGTTAATTAGAATTAGAATAGGCCCCCGAATTTGTGACGGCACTCGGCGCCTCTTCCGGCTTGAACTCGGTTATGTAATAAAATTCCTACACGAGCCTGGTTGTGTTCAATTAGACCGCCGGAGAACGATGGGATTTATATGCGACGCGTGGAGTTTCTAAAGGCTTGGGACGATTTACTATCATTAGGTACACATGGAAAACTTGAAATACATCAATAAGGAAAATTGTCCATACTGAATATCGTCGAAAATGGAATCATGTCCCATAGAAAAATTTACAAATTTGATATTCATCATCATCATCATCATCATCATTATCATGTCAGCCGAAAGACTTCCACTGCTGGACATAGGCCTCCCCGAAGACTCTCCACTCAAGAGTGGCGACTACGGCATTTCCCCCCCGACGGTTCTAGATCAAAAGCCAAAATTTGATATTGGCCGAAATAAATAATGACCATATGTATTTACGTATACTCAGAAAATTTACCATTAGTAAATATGTTCCACCTGAAATATGTACATTGCATAAGCTATTTACAATTAAATCATTTTGAGCCTACTTGTTACATTTTGTTCTTAATTCATATTAGACTACATCTTTGCGCGTATTCAATTTTGCTCCTAATTCACAATGGACGAAATTGAATTTAGGCTTTCCAAATAAACTAAATAAATTTGGTATAGTAAGTATTTTTTACCGCAACATTTTGACCAAATTTACTTGGTGGTATTTTTTTGGTCCGAATTCAAAACAGTCAATTTAAGTAGACCGTTTTCCATTTGTACCTAATGACAGTAAATCCGTGGAGCGTCGGTAGCATTATGCTGGCACTATACTATCGTCCAACAAACTGATCATCCAACCATCGATGTATAAAGGGTTTGTTCGGACGCGTTGGCTCGAGTTATCGCTATACAGTAGATCGCTAAAGTTTGCCCTGGTTTGGTCACAAGTTCGGAGTTTGGGTGTTGGACGATGTGTAGTAGCAGCATTAGGGTTTCGACTAGCGATAGTGAGATACTCTGTTCGAATCCTAAGGGTTGCCATTCAGATGAGTTTTTCTAACTTAAGTATATTTCCCCATGCTTTTCCGGTGAAGGAAAAGGAAAATATTGCAAGGAAACTTGCATAATCACAGCAAGGTATGTAAGAGAAGTAATTGCACAAAGATCGTACGGGCCTCTATTCTACTCTTTAAAACAATGCTGTTTTTTACATGTTATCGTATTGTTAGAGTTATCACGACGTTAACATGTCAAAGGCCCTGGGTCGAAGTGAAAAGCTTAGTTTCAATCTTGCTGGCGATTTCACATGGTAAAATTCGCTTCGAATTACTACTGATATAAAATCAGAAATTTACATGAATTTTAGAAAAGTTACAGGCGACAATGACGAAAATTATATGTAAATTACTCGAGAGTTGAACAGTTTCAAAGCGAAATTCAACATTGAATTTTAACACGATCATATACTCGTATTGGGCTATAGGAGCTAGAAGATGATATCTCAAGACTTTGTCATGACACGCATACGAACACGCACACGCACACGCACACGCACACGCACACGCACACGCACACGCACACGCACACGCACACGCACACGCACACGCACACGCACACGCACACGCACACGCACACGCACACGCACACGCACACGCACACGCACACGCACACGCACACGCACACGCACACGCACACGCACACGCACACGCACACGCACACGCACTCGCACACGCACGCGCGAATGCACACGCACATGCACGCACACAAGCACACGCACACATATATACACACACACTCACACTTTGTATGGAAAAAACAACTTAAAAAAACGGCAAATACGTTTAAAAACTATACTGATTTGTCATGATTCTAATTAGGTATGTAAGATACCACTGAAAAACTTATGAAATAAAACATGAAATTAATGATTTTTCGTGACATCAAGGGACAATTATAAAGATTCAGATTAAAATAATCAATATCTCCGAAACTAGTAAAAATCGCTGAACATACATAGGGGTTAAATCGATACTTTTTTAGCTGCTCTATCAGCACTAGGCGGGTTGACGACGTCGGTTTCTGGGACATCCTGTATATTTATAGATTTCAAATAAAACTGAAAGTTCCTATGCTCCATAAGTAAAAAGACACCTCAAAACGTTCGGGAATACTTCGAATATTTTTACATGCAAAACGTTGACAACTTATGTTGCTCGCAAATATCAGAGGGAAAACGTTAAAGTTATTTCACAATTTGTTCCACGTATTTGCTATTCGGCAAAGCTGCAGCATTTTGATAAGTTTGAAACTTTGCCATTTGGGAACTGGCGGCTGTTTTGCAGGTACCTACCGACTAGTGCCTAGGATAGAATGGTTCGTGTTAATCGAAACGTTACGCGTAGAGTAACTTTAATATTTAAGAGCTGGTCCAAAAAACTTTGGAAACTCAGCAGAAGACAACTCCGATATATTATCGGAGTGTTTACCGGGCACTTTGCGGTTAAACATCTCCTAGCAAAGATGGGCCTTTATGACAACACAGATTGTAAAATGTGCGGCGAAGAGGCTGAGACAATGAAACACTTACTGTGTGAATGTGATGCCCTCGCCGGAGAAATAATGAAAATCCTCGGTTGTGGTTACACAGAACCAAACGATTTCAAGGCACTGCCAGTGCACTCCACTATCCGCTTTCCGGAAGGGGTGGAGGCTGCATTGTATTAAGCGCTAAAAGAGGGATAATTACACAAAAGATCCCATAGGGTCGAAGTGTATCCGTAAGGACCCCACCAACAAGATAAGATAAGATAACTATCGTTAATAACTGATAATGGATAGGTTTCTTAAATTATGGGAAAGGTAAATATGATAACGATAATTGGGTTTTTTCACTTAAAACGAAAAGGAAACATAAGAAATAAGTACACCTTTTACGAATGTGTAAGTTTTTTAATAACTCCCTATTGGACTTCAGATCCAGTTGTATTTAACTCGTATTAAATACTTAATATACAAATGTAATTATACTCGCGAACGCAAGGATATGTAATCGCTACAGAGGGAAACAAACACACGCGCATCAATAACATATTGTGAAGCAAATCACTATATTGGGTACCTAGATAAGTAAATTTGTGAATTGTTTTTTGCACAAAAACAATTACAAAATATATTTGCATTATAAGCACTAATGATAATAGTCAGTTCTTTGGCAGGCTCAAACCGATTCCACGCGGTCGGAACAACCATGGAACCCGACCTAGTTAAAGTTGACCTTGATCGAGTTGCACAAAAAAGTCGGACAGCCAAATTAAATAAATTGAAACTGAGAAGGCAACTTGACCTTGGTTAAGTTGCGTAGTTGTACCGACTGTGTGAAACAGGCTTAAGGACCGGAGAATGAGAGCATGTTATAGTAGGTTTGTCAAAGTTACTACCTACTTATAAATTATACAATATGCCGGTTGCATGCCGGTATATCGGGGCCTAGTCAAGATGAATAGTCACGTAGCCAGAGAAACATACTTTTTAGAACACAACGTTTTCATTTTTGCTGTGTGGATAGATAAAGTGCATTGTGAGCTATTTTTTTTTTAATTAGACTTTACGGCTGTGCTTTAGGTATTTAGTGATATAATATTATTGCATGTTACGTAATGTTTAAAGCATCAAAGTTTTAAATGTTAACTCAGAACGGAAAAACATTTTGACGCTCAAATGTTTTTCTTTAGTGATAATATGTGGAACTATGAAATTTAAAAAAAAAACTTCATTGTACGAATAAAGAATAATTTCGTGATTTCTGTATTTCATCATTCTATAATTCATGGTGTTTCAGGACAATAGTTATATTATTATGTATGTATTTATTGAATCCTTTGCCATGGTGTAATGTATGTCCCAACGTATGGCTGTCCCAACCAACCCGCCTGGCTCCCCTAAAAACCAGTCAAGTTGACATTCTCATGCCAACTATTTTGCTGAGTGGAGACTATTTCGGCACACATCATCCTCATTGTATTTTTTTAATCTAAAAGTGTCGCTTGTTAGGAGAAAAGAACTAGTTTTATTCTGTCATAGTATCTTTTCTATCGTGTACCGTTGTGTTGATGTGTTAGACGAATAAACGTTTATCTATTCTATTCTATTCTAGTGTATGCGCCGATGCGCTCTATACGATCTTAATCAAATGGCTTCGTACTGCCTCTGCCGCTAACCAAACCATTGTAATGTTCGGCTCAGTGGACCCTGTTACCTGCCAGTATGAACACGCTTAGTAGGACATATTGGGTGCCGAGATATCTGTAGACGGAGTCTGGAGACCATTTAGTATGGAAATTATGGACGATTGCACACAATTTGGTGTATTTAGTTATCTAGTTATAAGTTTTTTTCTTCAATGAAGCGTTGTTTAGTGTTTTAATCTAAATATTTAAAAGAAGAAAGTGACATATCAACGCATAGCCCAAACTGCTGGGTCTAGAGGTCATTTACTAGCTGCCCGCGCCCAGCGTTGCCCGGGTGTGTTTTTTTATTTTTTTACAAACATTATGAAATATACTTTACGTCCTATTCTCAGACCTACTGAATATACACACACATTTTCAAAAGAATCGGTCGAGCCGTATGGATTGTACAATAAGGTAACAACTATAAGTAAGAAATAGTATGCCCAGAATGTATAAACGCTAGACGCTAAAATTAAAAAGCCTACTGTCTCGCAGCCCAGATATGAGAACTCAACGATTAGGTAATTGAACATCAGGGAAGTTCCGACCAATTATAAAGAAGTTTGTACCAAGTTGAACCTTTCAAAAACTTAAACACAATTCAATTATAACTTTTTGGGTCCGTTTGAATTGAAATCGTCGAGTAGGTAGGTACAACTAATTTCGATTTACGAAGCATGACGTTGTAGTAAGAATAAGAATGTTTTTTCTTACTTTAAATAAATAGAACTCCCCTTTTAAAGTTCCCTAAGTAGGTCAGTTTACAAACTGGGTAACTGGATTATAAAAATAAAACTAGCTACCCACCCCGTAAATCTTGTAATGATCAAATTATACATTGCGATACCCTAACAGAGGGCTTATTGTCTAACGCACTCGCAATCACAACCGGCTTCAAAGTGGAGCAATTGTTTTCATTTTGTATGCAGACAAGCCTTCGATTTTCAAAATGAAAATGATCGTGATTGCGAGTACGTTAGACAATAAGCCCTTAGGGGTACTCACGAGTAAGTTTCTTTTGTACAAATGCAATAAATAAATAAGTTCTCGAAACACAACTATCATCTATTCATTTTATTTGTTTTACTATAAAGTGACGGCAAGTAACCCCTCCCTTAAATAAATAGAGCCACCACAGTAACTAATTTATCAACGACAAGAATATATCGATTCGATAAGTGCTTTGTCACTTAACGTCATGTTTCTTCTTCTTCTTTATTTATGTATAAAGCAGTATTCCGCAGTGATTTTGCCATTTTCAAGTGAGTAGAGTAAGGGCTGATTTTTCAATCCCCAGATAAAGCTATCCGGAAGGTAAATTTTAGCTTTGTTCTTTTCTTTCATATGACTTCAGAAAAGGATAGTTATACATTTAACTGACGGATAGTTTTATCTAGGGATTGAAAAATCGGCGCTAAATCAATAAACAGAATAAATCAAAAGTACAAGCCGGACATCTTTCAATCGGCCATCTTCCCTACCGGAAGGTTACCGGAAGACCCTACGTCATCTTTGAACTGCTGAAGTAATCTGTCACAGACGTTAAAGCGACAAGGTACAAGTGTGTAACTATTTATAAGGCTGACTGTACACACATATTTTCAATTGACCTTTGAAGTTAAGTTTTTTAGTAATATACTAGCGGCCCGCCCTCGCTTCGCTTCGGTTTATGTAAGTTTTTTGCAACACCCGTACAATAAACTAGACAGTAGGAGCGATTTTGTTTTAAACTGTTAAGAAAGAAGATTTATTTTTAACTTATTGTGTTTATCACTAGGGTTTGTTATGTTACTTGTTACCTGTATTCTGTAAAAATCTAGGTTAGTTTTTAAGCCAGGGTCCCTCTGAAAATCAGCGCCGCGCCGCAGTTCCACTACGGCACAATGTTGAGAGGGACCCTGTTTAACGTAATGTCTTCTTTTTCATTTATATACTCGTAATGCATGACTTTTTATGCGTGGAAAAAAAAGGTTATTGTGTAATTTAGTTATGATAACTTCAGACAAAACTTTTTTTAAGTATTTATGAGTCGCTAACAATATTTTTTAGCAAAAATGAACTTGTACTACCTAAGTATAAATAGATGTCACTACGTTTATTTATTTTTTACAACTTAGGTTAGGTACTTTGTTACTTAGTTGTGACATATATGTGTCACTGGATGCATTGTAGGGTTATATCTTTTCTATTGTTCTTCGTTGTGTGCTTTGAATAAATATTTTATATTCTAACTTTTCTATTCTATAACAAGTAAAAAACATGACGACAATGAGCTCCTTCATATTACACTAGCTGTTTCCATGCCCACTTCGTTGGGCAATAAATTTGTTTTTGGCCTTTGACACTCACAAATAACGTGGCTTTCTGAATTTTCAAAATCGGTTCAGTATCCAGCGATTACCCCCTACAACGTCACAAACTTTACCTCTTTGTAATATTAGTACCTATAGATAGAATAGATATGGATGGATAGATATAGATATAGAAGATAGATTATAATATTAGTATAGATGAGCAATTTTAGTCGAACACTCATTCCATTGCAGCGTACATTCTAGCTATTAACAAAACATTAACTTGTACAGTTTTAAAGTAGTTAGCTAGTGGGTAAAATGCAACTTGTCTTGTATAATAATAGCTTTACAAGCTTAGACCATTAATTACCTACCTTGTTGTTTTACTTTACTGGAAGCTTGTATTGCTCGTGAAAGCGACCCATGAAGCGTAATGTTATTCTCAGACTAATTAAAATGCCTATTCACACGGTACGAGTATCGTGTTCAGCTGGAGGCTTGTTAGTATTACAGTATGTGGTATAGTTATCAGTGTCTGGCTCATAAAAACGTATAGGGTTGTATAAGGGTTGTAACTATGTGTGCTGTATTAGTTTTGACAAAGTTTTAACTTCAAGACGTCATTTTCACATACTCTCTTTAAGAACCAACTAGAAAAAACAGTGAAAGTGGCATGAGCTTCGCTTATTATCAGACCTGTTGTCGCCAATACTCAAACTATCATAAAACAACACGCCACCATGGAAAATGTTTTTGGTGCGGCTATCGTTTTTACATTCCAAAATAGCACAATAAGGCATGCTTCTGGATTTATTTCCTATTTTAGAAATATCGAAATATTGAAATATCGAAATAAGCGATCGCGGCAAAAGTATGGTAGGTTATGCGGAACTCCGCATAACCGTGCCACACGTTACACGCCCACTTGACAATTCTACTGTTTTTTTTGTTCTGTGTTAAGATCCAATACTTAACTCCCCATACTAAGCTTTAGCCTTGTACTATAGGTACTAAACGATAAACATGCTTCTATAGAGAAACAATGCATAGAAAACACCCAAGACTCGCACTCATCACAAAATATTTGCTCTAACCAGAGGGCTTATTGTCTAACGCACTCGCAATCAGGATCGTTTTCATTTTGAAAATCGGAGGTTTGTCTGCATACAAAATGAAAACAATTGCTCCACTTTGAAGCCGGTTGCGATTGCGATTGCGTTAGACAATAGGCCCTCTGGTATCGAACCCGGGACTGGTATAGTTACGAAGGTCGCTACCAACTAGGCTAACTGTGTCGTCATGGATTTATGGAGTTAAATAAATTAAGTCTTCTTTCTATCTGGACAACAAAACTAATTACTTTAAAAACTTATATCAGTTATATGTAATGCAATGCAATGCAATGCGAGACACGTGCGGGTTATTGCGACGAAACATTAACCACGGTTAGGCAAAGTCGTCACAGTAAACGGTATTAATTGGCAAATTTAAGATGATTAAGACTACTAATAAATAAGTTCAAAGACGTTTAAATCGCGTAGCTGACAAAAAATCCATACAAATTTAGCTCCGGGTGAGAAACGTTATAACCCATAACGTTTCTCACCCTTTAAATGAAGTCCGATTTCCACGATTTTTTGAATACTTCCGTGTTGAAATGTTTGTTGGTTTAGAACGGTTTATTTTAGGTTAACTAGCGACGTAATTTAACGCGGTTAGACCCTCTATCTACGATTACAACACATTTTGACTGCCAATGAACTGTAAACCGCACTGTTGCGGTTAATCAACGTGCAGCGCGCAGTGTGAAGAGGCCTCTGACCAGCTATGGACGTGAGATTAATTAATCATTACAGTTTCAGATTTCAGGCCATACAACCACTCATCAAATCTAACAAAAAGCAACTGCATGTTTTTTATTTTTAAAACAGTCTATTTGGATTTTTTATCAAATTAAAGTACTCAGTGACACTGGCGAACGAATCTAAAGTTGCTGATGACCTTGAGCATTTACTCGAGCATTCGCTATAATGGTCGCCGAAAAGAGATACATTCTGTATAATGGTAACCCATCATTTTATCGAATTTTACTTCTTGGATTGTATGAATTGTATGAATTATTTTCTGCTGAATCTAGGGCCTCTATTCAACACGGTAAAAACTTTATATTTTTTGACACGAGGGCTTATCGTCTAACGCGCTCGCAATCACGATCGTTTTCATTTTGAAAAATCTCAAAACAAAGAATGTACGACGAGTATTATACACATTTTATTTCCCGTAATCAATGGTCATGACCATGCTCTCCGGCTGGAACTCGTGGTCGACCGTCCGCGTTTTGATGACGTCCTTGTAGAAGAACGCGGACTTGCGCGGCGTTCGTGTGCGGCGCGGGTCCGAGAAGTCCACTTGGTAGAGACCAAATAGTGCCCTGTTGGAAAATGTTAGAAAGTATCTTTTAACGTTTGCATACAGGTCGCACGTAGCTGCCAACTGTGCCATTATCTTACTACTATACATAGATATTATATTATCGGCCGCAACGTAAGTGATTCCCATAGCATATTTTATTCATTAAGCATTAGAAACACCAAGTTGACTATACGCCTTTAAAAAACCTGTATTTCTGATATCGTGTTTTTTATCGCCCTCGATGCCCATAATAGCATTTTATGGCTTGTTTACCTTTCTAATTTACATTGAAAAAGTCATAACAGGATTACAATTTCTGTCTTTCTCGCCATATAACTTACTGCAGATTGCGGTTTCCTACTTTAACTAGTTTTATTTTTACGCCTGAGGTGAAAGTACCGACGGTCTCTTGGGGGTGCGCCAAAGTTCATATAAAATTGCAACTCCGATTATTGGAACTCCGAAATTTTTTCTCACAACATTTTCCTTATAATGTTCAAAAAAAATTTTTATACTAATGATCGGAACTCATAATCATCTGAACTTATAACGCCAATATTCATGGAACCGTACACTTTCCATAATTTCTTAAATATCTTACGTGTAGATAAAATTAGGTCAGGTTAGGTTAGATTTATAACAATCCTCAAAAAATAACAGTTTCTTAAAAAAATTCATTATGAGTTGCGATAAGTATGAGAAACATTTTTCGAAGAAATGAAGTAAAAGGAAAATTTTTCGAAGAAATGATGAGTATAGACATAAATCGTTATATGTATAAAAAATCTAAAGACCAATTTTATATGAGCCAATATGGACCCCCCGCGATTTCATCTAATACGAAATATTAAAATAAGGAAAAACGTAAGTGGTATGTCTTTCCCAAGGGATCTAGCTATCTCCGTAGACATAGTTACGAGTACTAAGATCGGCATCAGTCATATTAGCCGAAGTAGGTTAACTGCTGAACGTAAGCCTTTCCCAAGGATCTCCAAGAGACGGGTCCATATTGGCTACTACTACTTAATTATAACTTACTTATATCCCTGCGTCCAATCAAAATTGTCCATCAAACTCCAAGCAACATATCCTTTCAGCTGAACGCCTGCGTCCAGAGCTTTTAAAGCGCTTTCCAGCGCTGCCTGGTGATACCGCACTCTGTCGTCATCTTCCAAGCCTCTTAATGATGACCAGCCGTTTTCCGTAACGAAGATAGGCAGGTTATTGTATCGGCTCCTCACATATATTAAAGCGTTGTAGAGACTGTCTGGTGCTTGCTGTAAGAAATTGATTCTTGTTTCATGGCAAGAAGAAAGCAGATGAGCACAAAGGCTAGCTTAATGGTGAGTGGTATCTATAACCCTAAACATAAATATAACTATAAATATCAAGATTGCAACACTAAGCACTAAGATGGAATGCCTGACAATAAGTGAGGTCCTGACACGTGTTGTACACATCCATTGACTGATAGATTGCACTGTTTGGCTTCGAAGCTAGATGAAGCTTTTGGTTCCTAATTAAGTCAGATACTTGTTACGGATGGTAACTGAGGTACATGAAGGAGATGGAGGTGGTCTTTCATAACAGTGCAAATACTGCTTGTCCATAATTTAGCACGTAAGATTGTGATAGTGATCAGAATGAGGTTTTTTTTCCTGCAACAAGTATTAGTATATGCGTATGTAAACACTGCATTGTACAAGAGGAAAATATTAAAGATTCAATGAAGATAAAAAGAAGGATGTACAAACGCGACGCGAAGTTATCCATTTAACGCATCTCCTTCAGCTAACACTTAAGAAAATGAAAAAAGTGAAAAGCTGTGCATAGTGGTGTATGTCTGTGTGTATAAGAGTTACATACGACTTGTGATCGATCATGTGTGACATGAAACATTATCCAATAGAGCTATAAGGTCTCAGACCGTGTTTTTATGACAAAGGAGAATGCACACCTGAGGACTTATTGTCTAACGCACTCGCAATCACAACCGGCTTCAAAGCGGAGCAATTGTTTTCTTTTTCTATGCAGACAAGCCTTCGATTTTCAAAATGAGAATGATCGTGATTGCGAGTGCGTTAGACAATAAGCCCTCTGGTTGGGATTCTTAAGAAAGATGTGGTCAGTGTTGTGTCTTGGTCTACGGACTGCCATAGGTAAACTTTGTACCTACAACTTCGTATCATAATATTTAAGGTTTACCAAAAATCCACTTACGAACAACCACGAGGAAGCTGACGCAGGCCAGTCTTTAGGTGTAAAGCTGCCAACATCAATATCGTCATCAATACTCGGAACGAAGTTAACAGGTTTATGGTCTTTCGCTGACACTAAGATAGACGAGTAATGGTTGACACCTAAGAAATCAGCAGTGCCTTTGATGTAAGCCTTTTCTCTTTCAGTGAACTCTGGTAATCGGGATCGTGGGTAACCCTGCTCCTTGCTCTTTTCGGCAACTCGTGCAGCGAGCTCTTTGGGGTAACCTCCTTCCTCGGAAAAGATAGGTTCAGCAAATAGAACCCACTAAAATAAAAATATGATCAAACCACAACGTGAAAGGTTGATAAGTCTTTAGAAAGGAATTGATCAAAATGTACGGCAATCTTTAGTTAAATGTACTAAGTTCACCAAAATCAATCAATTAAATCAATTATTTTGGCAGTTGTGGTCGTTAGTTTTCGTACTTTTAATTATGTCGTCAACAAATCAAACAAACGCCTATTAGGTTGATGGGTGGGCAGAAACCACCTTGTCATATCTTTACTTCCTGTCATGCATCTTTATCTCCACTGACTTTTATAACATACTTTATGCACGCTATACTATGCAAATGTTATGCTGTTAAAAACGCTACTTACTAAAATCTTGACTTATTTTATGTTATTACTTACTTGAGCTTGTCTTGCAATTTCAGCAGCCTTTTCGTCCTCCTCAGAATCAGTGAGAGGCCCAGACCAACAAACGTTAATGGTAATACCAAACTGCCCATCCTGATTTCTGTTAAAATCGTTTTTAAACGCATGGTAAGCTCTTGCATGCGCGATCACCAAATGCTTCGCACAGAGATACTCTCCGACACCAGTAGCGTTCACAGCAGGAGCCATATAAAAGGATCCGTAGCCACCAACACACATCTCTCTTGGTTCATTAAAAGTGATCCAATGTTTAACTCTGTCACCAAATTTTTCAAATGCTACTCTAGCATAATCCTCGAACCATTCTGAGATCAGCGGATTGGCGAAGCCACCCAATTCTTGAAGAGATTGAGGCAGGTCCCAATGGTAGAGCGTGACCATAGGTTTAATATTGTACTTAAGCATCTCATCTATGTAGTTGTTGTAGAAATCCACGCCAGCTTGGTTAATGTGGTTGTTGAAGCCGGAGGGAAGGATCCTAGACCAGGATAAGGAGAAGCGATACACGTCAACCCCGAGTTCTCTTAACATTTCAACGTCGCGTTTGTAGTTGTGATAGGAGTTTGTTGCTATGTCACCGGTATTGCGGTCACTGATTAAGGATGGGTGATTGTGCGTCGCATGGTCCCAAATATTTTCACCTTTTCCTAAAAATAAAGTCAGTCAAAATCTAAAATGACTCGTAACGTGAACGTCGTTAACTCACGTGATATCTGTAATTCTACTTTTATGATCGAATAAAGTAAAGTAAGGAGCTGTCTTAAACTTCACATGACAGTGCCAGCGGCCACAAATCATTTTTTTTAATTCTTCGGCCACATACTTACAGTTTTATAAGTATTACAATACAATAATACATAGAGATGTATGAAGCATGCCAGGAGTCGCAACGACGGGCCATTAGACGATTTCTTTATATCTGTTGCCGCTTCGCCAGCCACTGACTACCACTGCAGTCACTGTTGCGCAAAGATGTGGTCAGGCCGTTAATGACCGACAAAGTTGGACATATACAGAAGAAGTTGGACATCTATACACATGTCCAACTTCGTCGACGTCTTCGTCTACGAAACACAGTAAATTCCGCCATAGTAGTCATATTTTTTGAGTAATGTTTACACTCTTTTCACCTCCTTAATGGGTTTCAGCTATCATTATCACGCTTGCACTCGTAACTGACAGTATATTTCCGTTAGCTGTTAAGAAAATGTTAATAGTAGGTCCTATAAGAATATTTTTATTATACTCTGCTGCCAGTCTTTCATATTCTGTTACAAAAACTGGGGAATAGGTAATCGTGACCTGACTCGTTGTTTCTGGATTGGATGGTGGATGGTTTAAAAAGGATAATAAAATAAGTAGCGTTATACTTTAGGCTTGCGTTACCGTCTTCATTCCAAGCGCCTTCTATCTGATAGGCAGCAGTGGCTGCCCCAAATACGAATTCATCAGGAAATCTTCTTGGTTGCCTTTTGGACGCGGCAAAACAGCCAAACTCCACAATACTTAAAATAAAGAGTTATAGAAAAATCAGGGCCTTAGTAAGCACTTGTCCCCCCGCCGACGAAAAGTGGGATGCGAGTAGAGCCACCGATCAACTATTAGTATATGTGTCTCTTTTACTGACACGGGATCTACACGTTTTTATTCAATATATACCTTTATTACAATTTATACAAAATCACTAGACTAGGTGTACTTACTGTGTTATTTGTTTAATCGTAATATTTTAAAGTAAAACATATTTTTTTTGTATTTCATTTCACATACCTCAGAACTAAAAACAACTGCATTGTATTAATATTTTAAAATGTATTATTACCTATCATATTATTTATAGTATAGAGTTTATGTACAATAAGTCTTAACTTCACATCACGTATGTAACGCTATCGCCTCGACTGAAGAATTGCTTATTAATGGTCTTATTATTTTATGATATGAACACATACGATGCTAATTTTAACGGCTGTAGGTATAAAATAATCGCCTATCGCATCTACTTGTTGCTCTATGTATTCAAATAAGGAATTGGAACTACAGAATGGATTCTCATGCAGTTTTTACCATAATTTAAACCAAACATTGCACAAGGTGACACTTTCTGACCAATATGTAAGTGCGAGAGTGACAGACCCCTTATCTACCGCGATAAAAGCGACCATTTTACTGGGACAGGTCAAAAGACATGGAGTGTTTGATGGTAATTAGGCAATTTCAATGTAAGTGGATGACCATGCGTGGAAGCTGTAATTCATCAAATGTATTATCTTAGAGAATAACAACTAGTCTTTACTTGTGTACTTATCAAACAACCTTCGAAGGTTTATAATTTAGTTACGAACCGCATCGGTTCCATACAACACGCGTAGTTAATACATTTATTACACGTGAAATACCGATTTTTCATCGATTTAAGACATGTTTTCGTTATGGTTATGATGTAATTTATGTAGTTATATATACCTACTCATATTGCACAAATTAAAGTTTCACAGATAAATATTACAAAGTCAAATGTATAAAGACAAGACTATTCAGTATCATGAAGTATCTTATTTAGGATTTTTTTTAACCTTATAATAGCTACACATCTTTGATTTTCTTTCAGACAGAATTTTATCAAAGTCAAGGCAAGCCCATTTTCATAATTTGACAGAGTACTTATATCGCACAAGATTCAGAGTTAGCACTAGTTATACTTATATTACCCGGGATGGAGATAAAAAGACTATAGCGCTTGACCGTAAGCGGTGTTGCCACCATGTGCTATATAAATAAAAATGTTGAAAGATAGAGAGACGTAGAGGGAAGATAAAAGGCATTGAAAAGGAGCGAAGGCGGATCCATCCATGCGACGGCGGATGAGCAGCCAGCCCAGCTGGGCGCGGAACTGGGAAACTTGGTCGTACTTGCGCAGGCCAAATATAACCCTAAACATATGTACAGTCGAGGAATTTGATTGTTTTGCAGTTTGACATAATACGTCAATTTGCCGGTTTATTCATTTTCATATAAGCAACGTCAGCGTAGTCTAAGAAAGGGAGAAGAAGAGATTGGGCTAAAGTTATCTTGGTTTGTTGAGGAAGAAAATTCTGCGGGCGCCTGAGAGAATGAAGTGAAGCGAAGAGCTTGCGACTGACTTCGGTAACCTGATTCGACCAGGAAAGTGTCTGATCTATAATAGTAATACCCAAATTTTTAACCGTAGAGGAAAAGGGAATTATGGTACCGTCAAACACCAAATTGGGTATCACAACGTCAGACAGCTTCGAGATGTAGTGGGGACTTCCAACAACAATTATGGCCTGCGACTTCTTTGTATTGACCTTTAGTCCAAAATCAGTGGCCCATTTCTGGATCGTGACAAGATCGTCATTGATAAGGTCAATATAAATACTTATATAGAGAAATATATACTTAAATACATAGAAAACATCCAAGAGTTGGGAACAAATATTTGCGCTCATCACACAACCCAAACTCAACCGCTACCTTCGTAGGCAGGGTCACTACCAACTAGGCCAGCGCGCCGTCACTACTATCTATGTAAAACACCAGTACTTATTACCAAGACTTCAGAAAAAAACCTCATGATTTTTTCTTGTTTTTCCGTTCTAAAAACTAAAGGGAACTAGGGAATGAAATAATTAAGAACTTCTACCATCCTTATTCTTATTAAAGCATTTAAATAACTGCATCTGTTTCACAACGTAGGCCTTAGACAGAAGACGATCACTTTGCCAAAATGTCGACATTGATAATACAAAAAAAAATGACATGGCAAAGAACGACGACGAGAACTTTTATTTTCCGTCATCAATGGTCATGACCATGCTCTCGGGTTGGAACTCGTGGTCGACCGTCCGCCTTTTGATGACGTCCTTGTAGAAGAACGCGGACTTGCGCGGCGTGCGCGTGCGGCGCGGGTCCGAGAAGTCCACTTGGTAGAGACCAAATAGTGCCCTGTTGGAAAATGTTAGAAATAATGCTTAAGTAAAGTTTTCGTACTAACGTCCAAAGCCAAAAGATAGTATATGCACAATTACTTCATACTTTAAACTGCCTTTTTCTATTAGAGGGCAGCATTGTGCAAAAATCTTACAACATGTGTTACTGTTTTTATTGCCAAAGACATTCTAACTGATAGAAAATGGTTCCCACCGCCTTTGAACATTCGTTGTTGATAATGCCAAGGACGTTAATCATGCGTTGATGATCACGGAGAAATTATAAATCGCTCTTTTTAATACTATGGTGTTGGGTTTAAATTGTTCATAGATCTTAAAGCCCATTTACCGTCACATGGTATGGGTGCTTGTTAGCTTGCATAGAAAAAAAATGAAATTCATTTTTTTGACTTTTATAGGTACCATATTAGTTAGGGCAGGCGGCAATCTTAACGACTTGGGTTTTTGTAACTCTCTATCTCTACGTTTTCCGTTATTTTAATGTTTACAAGCAGTCAAAGTTGCGGCTTAAAGCAAGTTTATTATAAACTTACTTATATCCCTGGTTCCAATCAAAATTATCCATCAAACTCCATGCCATATATCCTTTCAGTCGAACACCTGCATCTAAAGCATTTAAAGCGCTTTCCAGCGCTGATTTATAATAGCGAACTCTGTCGTCATCTTCCAAGGTTCTTAAGGTTGACCAGCCGTTCTCTGTAATGAAGATGGTCGGGTTGTTGTATCGGTTCATCAGGTGTGTTAAAGCGTTGAAGATGCTGTCTGGTGCTTGCTGTAAAATGTTTCTGGCATTAAGTGAGGTCTTGGCCAGTATCCACCTATCTACTACCTAATCGATACATGAGTTTGACGACGTTTGTTTCTTTACCAAAGAAAACTACTTACGTGTAACCACGTGGACGCCGACGCAGGCCAGTCTTCAGGTGTAAAACTACCAACATCGATGTCGTCATCAATACTTGGTACAGCGTGAACTGATTTATGATGTGTGCCTGACACTAATACAGAAGAGTAATGGTTGACGCCAAAGAAATCAGCAGTGCCTCTGATATAAGCCTTTTCTACTTCAGTAAACTCTGGCAATCGAGACCGTGGGTAACCCTGCTCTCTGCTCTTCTCAGCAACTCGTGCAGCCAGCTCTTTGGGATAACCTCCGTCCTTGGAAAAAATGGGTTCAGCGTATATACCCCACTGCAAGAGGAATGATATCGAACTGCAATTTAAGGGGTTATAAATCTTAATAATTCAGATTAAACAAAGTTTTTTTTTTGTAAATGTACGAGAATTTTTACGAAAAACGCTTACCTATTACAATTATTGGATTCATAAAAACATTGTCGATAGGCGTTTGAAACTCATTTTAGGATAAAAACATATAGGTTTGTTTGATACGGACTATGCCTTTTGTTTATCGAGATTTAAAACCAAGTGACTACTAAAACAAACAAACATCAGTCACGCCTGTTTTTCAGAAGCGTAGGCAAAAACCACGGATCCACTTTTAACAATCCTTGCTGACGTAACATATTTCACTACATTAACTCTTCAAATATTTTACATACATTCGGGCTGCTAAAGATGATGATACCTTTGCTTAGATAGAAAGTTTAGTTGTACTAGGTACTTACTCCAGCTTGTCTTGCAAGTTCAGCTGCCTTTTCATCCTCCTCAGAATCAGTGAGAGGCTCAAACCAAATAATGCTAATGGTTATACCACACTGTCCATCCTGATTTGGGTTGAAGTCATTTTTAAATGCATGGTAAGCTCCTGCATGTGTGATTAATAAATGCTTTGCACAGAGATATTCTCCGACGCCATTAGCATTCAAAGCAGGAGCCATTTGAGAAGACCCGTAGCCATTGACACATATCTCTCTTGGTTCATTGAATGTTATCCAGTGCTTAACTCTGTCACCAAACTTATCAAATGCAAATCTAGCATAATCTTCAAACCATTGCGCGATCAGCGGATTGGTAAAACCGCCCAATTTTTGAAGAGGTTGAGGTAGGTCCCAATGGTAGAGCGTGACCATAGGTTTAATATTGTACTTTAGCATCTCATCTATGTAGTTGTTGTAGAAATCCACGCCAGCTTGGTTGACGTGGTTGGTAAAGCCGGTGGGGAGAATCCTTGACCAGGATAAGGAGAAGCGATACACGTCAACCCCGAGTTCTCTCAACATTTCCACGTCGCGTTTGTAGTTGTGATAGGAATCTGATGCAATGTCACCGGTGCTGCGGTCACTGATTAAGGATGGGTGATTGTGCGTCAGGTGGTCCCAAATATTCTCACCTTTTCCTAAAAATATACCTATTGAAAAGGATGTTTTTTTTTTTCAGAGAGCTGTCAACTAAATTAATGATTTTCTCTAAGCAAGTATTACCGTCCTCATTCCAAGCGCCTTCTATTTGATAGGCAGCGGTGGACGTCCCGAAGAGGAAGTCGTCAGGGAATCTTCTTGATTGCCTTTTGGACCTGTCATCACAGCCAAGGACCACGATGCTATAGAATAAAGAGTTAGGCCCATAGGCCTCATAGTATATACTATACAGCGACGATATAGCTGATTTTACCGCCAAGTTAATACGTCCTAACTCATATCGCAAACCCGGTAACAATATGATTATAATTATAGTCTTTACATAATATAAAACAAAGTCACTTTCTGACATCTGTCGAATGAAAAGGTTGGGAAACGATACATTTGGCAAACATATTTCGGCCAAACGGCAGGCTCCCACATATTTTACATATATGACTTTCTTGAATTCCATAGGTACCTACTTGGTTTGTCGTGTTACACGTCCATTACAATCCATAGAAAGCCATTTGACTTTCTGTTCCAACACAGTGATCTTAATGTTCTTGGTTAAGAATGTTTGAACTACAAATTATCGATTTTATAAAGTTTGAATCACATACCTCAGAAACACAAGTAACTGCATTGATGTATAACTTATGAATGGATTAAACCGAATAAAGTATTTCTATAGTTAGGAGATCCACGATTAAGTCTTTACTTGAATTTATGTTTCGATAACGATTCACGTTGAGAGCTGCTTGTTAATGTTATTGTTAATTATTATAACTTGTCATGAATAAACCCACATAATACGCTAATATAAACAAAACGTTATGTAACGTAGCTATAATAGCTAAGTTGATTTTATATAGTTCCATAGTTACGACTCTCTACCTAAATGATAAAATTGCGCATGTTCTACCACCATTGCTGTTCCCGTACGGGGTTTACGTTGACGCTAGACTTACCTACTTTAAGACCTTCAAATAAATAAGAGCTATAGTAACGATAAAAATACGATGACATGTCAAAAGCAATATTTTTAATTCTATGATAAAGATCCATCAGTGGGGTTATTATGACATAACTATGCAGTTCAGTTTACGCTGTGAGAAAAGGACTGGGGGGTTATTATAACGTAGCAATGAAGTTCATTTTACGGCGAGCGTAAAGGGCAGAGCTATAGCAGTTATATAGCTTTGTCCCTTTCTCTCACCGTAAACTGAACTGCATAGTTATGTCATAATAACCCCCCTGAGCTATATAACTGATATAGCTCCGTCCTTCATGCTCGCCGTAAAATGAGACTGCCGGGCTAAGAGAAAGTTAATAAAATTTATATGACCGCATTTTTTATTCAACTTTTATTTTCCGTCATCAATGGTCATGACCATGCTCTCCGGCTGGAACCAGTCGTCGACCGTCCGCGTTTTGATGACGTCCTTGTAGAAGAACGCTGACTTGCGCGGCGTGCGCGTGCGGCGCGGGTCCGAGAAGTCCACTTCGTAGAGACCAAATCGTTCCCTTTTGGAAAATGAAAGACATTATCTTATTACCGTATATATAGGGATTGTATGAAAATATTTACACTTGCGAGTTTTTTCTAAAGACAAGACAAGACACAAAACAAACAGATTTATCGCCACCTATACCTTACATACATCCATAATAATTAGTTAAAAAAAAACCCTTCCTCTTGGGTCAATATCGTCTCTTGACGGTTGAAAATTGGTAAGAATATTGTATATTGTATTGAATATTGTATTGGTAGCTTCAATCCCGGAAAAGGGCAGTCAGAAATAAGTTATGTCATATTTTCACTTACGTGTATCCCTGATTCCATTCGAAATTATCCATCAAACTCCAAGCCATGTATCCTTTGAGGTTAACACCTGCATCCAAAGCGTTTAAAGCGCTTTCCAGCGCGGCCTGATAATAGCGCACTCTGCTGTCATCTTCTAAGCCTTCTAAGGTGGACCAGCCGTTCTCTGTGATGAAGATGGGGGGGTTGTTGTATCGCTTCATCAGGTATGTCAAAGCGTTGTTGATGCTGTCTGGTGCTTGCTAAAAGGAAATATTTTACAGCATTTATTTATATCTTGGCCCGTATCTAATCTATAATTAAATTGTTCTGTTTGGTTTCATTGGTAGATGTAGCCCGCTATTTAGAGGGTTACCACTATTTAGGAGTCAGACACTCGTCACAGATTTTGAGGTGTCTTTATCCAGGAAACAAAAGTAATTTTAGTTCAAGCAATCGAATTTGACCATACTTGTTTATTTAACAAAAATAACTACTCACGAACAACCATGAGGATGCTGAAGCTGGCCAGTCTTCAGGTGTAAAGGTACCAACATCAATGTCATCAAAAATACTTGGAACAGCGTTAACAGATTTGTAGTCTGTTGCTGACACTAATACCGAAGAGTAATGGTTGACACCAAAGAAATCAGCAGTGCCTCTAATGTAAGCCTTCTCTTCTTCAGTGAACTCTGGTAATCGGGACCGTGGGTAACCCTGCTCCTTGCTCTTCTCAGCAACTCGTGCAGCCAGCTCTTCGGGGTAACCTCCTTCTTTGGAAAAGATAGGTTCAGCGTACAAGCTCCACTGAAACAAAAATAATATGTAACCAGAACTCGAGGGGTTTATAAGTAACACTCGTTAACGGCATTAACAAAACGTTTGAAGTCTTTTTGTAAAGGTATCAGAAACTACAAATACTTATAAATTGCATCATGAACGCATTTGAGACGCCTTCACTGTTAAAAATAAAGAGCCTGTTCGGTGAGGATAGTGATATCTTTCACTTTATGATTGAGTCGACTCAAGTATAAAGTAAAATACATATGTGACTGTCCTCACTTTACTTGGTTAAGAGATCTCTTAACTAAATAATTATAAACAAAACATGCAATACGACTGCTTTCTAGGGGGTAAGCACTACTCTACTCCATTGCTGTCATACATCATTCATTTTATTTACTTTATGGTATTACAAAAAATACTTAGGTACGAAAAGTACTATTACAGTGACACTACTTACTTCAGCTTGTCTTGTTAGCTCAGCTGCATTTTCATCCTCCTCAGACTCAGTCAGAGGTCCATGCCAAGCAACGCTAATGGTAATGCCACACTGCCCATCCTGATTTGTGTTAAAGTCGTTTTTAAACGCATGGTAAGCTCTTGCATGAGCGGTCACTAAATGTTTCGCACAGAGATACTCTCCGATGCCAGTGGCGTTCACAGCAGGAGCCTTATTAGCAGACCCGTAACCATCATAACATATCTCTCTTGGTTCATTAAAAGTGATCCAATGTTTAACTCTGTCACCAAATTGATCAAATGCTACTCTAGCATAATCTTCAAACCATTCTGCGATCAGTGGATTGACAAAACCACCCAATTCTTGAAGGGGCTGAGGCAAGTCCCAATGGTACAACGTGATGAAAGGTTTAATATTATACTTAAGCATTTCATCTATGTAGTTGTTGTAGAATTCTACGCCAGCTTGGTTGACGTGGTTGGAAAAGCCAGAAGGGAGAATCCTGGACCATGATAAGGAGAAACGGTAGACGTCGACGCCGAGTTCTCTCATCATTTCCACATCACGTTTGTAGTTATGATAGGAGTCTGATGCGATGTCACCGGTGCTGTGGTCACTGATTAAGGATGGGTAATTGTGCGTCATGTGGTCCCAAATGTTCTCGCCCTTGCCTGAAAAAAACATTAGAATGAGAAGGCTGAAATTTAACTTGATACTTAATTATTTTATATTTTATAATTTAGAACAGCGCAATTATTCAACTAAGTGACAAACAACATGGTTGTTTATGCAGAAGAGTTTCACTTCAACCTCAAGTTGCGCTGGGCAGTGGCTATATTTGATTTTGTCGTTAGTTTTGGGTTTTTATAAATGAATATAGGCACTGACAATCACGTGTCGCGTAAATCATAGTAAGAAAAATGTTATCTACGAAAAAAATTATTTTAACGTATAGGTACCTTCTTCATTCCAGGCTCCTTCAATCTGGTAGGAAGCAGTGGCTGTCCCGAAAAGGAAGTCATCAGGAAACCTCCGCGGTGACTTATTGTCCGTGGCACCGCAATAGAGCACCACAAAGCTAAAGAAATGTGTATTTAATTTCTAGGTAGTTTTGCTTTAGTACTTTTATTCTATCCTACTATCCAATCCTACTTACCAACGAATGCTCGTATAATGTAAGCGTTTGTAAGCATGTTTAGGAGTTTGTTCCTCAATCACGCATAAACAGCCAAATGGATTTGAATCAAATTTGGCAGAAAGATAGGTTTTATCCCGCAAAAAAATATTTCCGGGTATTTATTCTCTTGCGGGTCGCTAGTAGGTAGGTATATCATAAATTTTAAGTAGATGATGCAATTATATTGATGATACTTAAGTATATATTTTTGGGTCGACGGCCGACTGCTGAAGTACATATTCCCACCTAGTTTGGCAGCTTTGGCTAAAAGTGAATGGTACTGCGTAATGTAATTATTATAATTGTAAATGTTAAGATTTTATTTAGTTAATCAGTAGGACATCACTTTAGTGTATTAAGTAAGTTAGTTAGCAAAAAAATGCCTACAGCATATTGATATTTAAATTTATACTTATACAATAAGATAAATATGGAATGTTTCTCATTCAGGTCAGCCATCAGCGCCAAATAAATCTTAGCATTCGATGTTATCAAAAGAATCAATCAGAATCAATTTTTCACACGACATCAAATGCTTTGATGTTTTGACGCTGACTAAATAGTACATTTAATGTAAAGTAAGAATGTCTTTATATGTTACGCGTCTTTACTCTGTATGCTGTACTTTATACTATGTTGTTTTAGGTTTTACGGTCAACAGAATAAAAATGGGGACTTACAGATTTCTTTGCTTAACTAAGACACATACCTCAAAAACACTAGTATCTTCATAGTAGCAAAAGGAAAAATGAAGAATTAACATGCCTGTTTACAATACTTATAGAGGTATTTATCCACGATAAGTCTTATTTCCATCTGGTTTTATCTGACGATAACGCTCAAGTGGAGATACATCAATGTTGTTATTATCTATTCTGAACTGAACCCACACGACGATAATCTTTAAGAAATATAGTCTGCAATAACTAGGTTAATAAAGTTTCCAGTAGCGTCTGCTTGTCTGTTTGTTAGGCTTTCTCGTTTTGTTATATTTTTACGCCAACAAAAGATCTTGTTATAGTCAGTCAGTCTTTTCAAGTCACAAATAAATCATTTATTTTCCGCAACAAGATTCTGTGCTGGTTCAACAATTATAAATGTTTGTCCCTTAAAATGGCTAAACGGATTTAAACTAAATTTCACACACGGATAGTCCATACCTATATACAAAATTATACCAGAAAAAATTATAGTTACCAAAAGAATAGCAAAAAGTGAGTTCTGCGTGGACATAGTTACGAGTAAGTCGCTAGTATGCCATAAATCAACAATTCCATGTCAACAGTTAACAATGAACGATAAAATGAACAATGCTTATGTACATACTTACATAAAGAAGCAGAGAAAGATGTATACGCATGGCGGAAACGATTTATCTGTGGCGATTTTATTAAAATCTTTTATTTAACTTGCAATGTTTGTATGTATGTATGTGCGTTAGGTCAAATATTGCAAGTCAATTTTGATGCAGTTTCCGTTAATGGAATGAGCTGATATTTGGACCACATGAGTAAACCAAATTAAATTAAATAATAAATAATATCGGGGGACAATGTCACACCCATTGACCTATTTAGTACCAAACTAAGCTCTAGGCTTGTACTATGTATACTAGACAACGATATAAATACTTATATAGAGAAATATATACTAAAATACATAGAAAACATGTAAGACTCGGGAACAACTATTCGCGCTCATCACACAAACATCTGCCCTTACCGGGATTTAAACCCAGGAACGCTGGCTTCGTAGGCAGGGTTATAACCAACTAGGCTAACGCGTGTCGTCCACATGACAAGGCATTTAAAGCGCGAATTACACAAGCAATAAAAATTGCAGAAGTTGATTGCTGTCTTATTTACTTTACCTTTAGTTCTAGAGGAAGAAGGACAATTTTGCTGTCTTTTTCTAACTTAAAAGTTAGAATAAGACAGGAGTCAACTTCTGCAATTTTTTATTGCTAGTTTAAACCTAGCTTTAGAGCTGATCTGTTGATGGAGCCGGAAGGTGGCGACTGGATCTCCGCTATAGGTACTAAACATAGACCCACGGTGTTGGGACTCATTAATTAGGTCTAGATAAGCAGATAATGACTTTGCGAAAAAAAGTACAGTCGGTAGCAAAAGCTTGTCGCAAAAATGTTGGCTACCTTATTTAGGTCTAGGTATTTCTACATGGTCGTTTTCTATATATTTTTGTGGTAGGACCTTAGGGCTTATTGTCTAACGCAATCGCAATCACAAACGGCTTCAAAGTGGAGCAATTGTTTTCATTTTGTATGCAGACAAGCCTTCGATTTTCAAAATGAAAACGATCGTGATTGCGAGTGCGTTAGACATTAAGCCCTCTTGTTGCAATTGCGAGTGCCAACTACTATCATTTTTGGCAAAGCAAAATATAACCTCGGTAATACAGACTAACCCACCCATTACAATATTGCATATCCAATGACAAATTTAGCCTATAAAGTTAGGATTGAAATGATAGGATACCTATTACATAGATTACTGAATACATTAGCTTAACAACATGCTCTATAAATGAAGCATTAGGCCGGAACAGTAATCGATCATAAGTCAGCGTTATCAACCTTGTATGTACCTATACTATAAACATATTGTGCATTTACGAGCATGTGCATAGTATGTAATTGTTTATATTTACCGAAGCTCTCTCCGCCCGCTCTTTGACTTGTTTGTCGCTCGAATATCCTTTTCTAATTTACTCGTAACGATAGAGAAACAAACAGCAAGCGAGAAAAAATACCACGTGCTAGCCGCGGGGATGCAAACTGCCCACGCAAGGGTAAATCTAGGTAAAGCCTTCAACACATTCCAGATCAAACGATCAGATTCTGATACGATCAGAGAAATTCAAATTTAAGGATAATTAATCGCATACTTATACTTAAATTTAAATTTGTTTTACGGAAAGTAAATGCATTATGGTTTCATTAAGTAAAATGGCCTTACACAAGATGCATTGCGAGAACGTTTTTGTAAATGTATCATTAATGAAAAGATCCCTTAAAGGGTTAGTTCACATTTGTACATTTTATTTTTACATCTTCATTGTTTTTTTTTGTACAATAAAGTGTTTACATATCTACATACATACATGTAGGTATAGGATTGATGTAAGCTGTCGAGGGCTCATGTCAATTACATACATTTGTACAATTTTCGAAAATCGTGTACAGCAGCGTTAAGAAACTTGTGTAGGGTCCCAGTTTAGAACAGTTACATAAATTCTCAAAAACTTCTTTAAATTGAAAATTAATTATACCGAACCTATCAGGCTAATTGGAATGTATTTTTTTTTGTTTTTTTTTTATTAGTACCTGGATGACTGAGCTTTGCTAGGTATTTTTTTTTGGTAAGTGTTCTAAAAATGAATCTTAGCTAGATCGATTTATCGCTCCCGCTATAGTAAACACCAAATACTCAGAACAAACACTCGCGCTCATCAGACGGATATAAATTTGCCCATACCAACTAGGCTAACGCGTCGACTATATAATATGACATGGATAAGGCCAAAAGCAAGAAAGTTAAACGTGTTATCATATCCATCGGCAGAGAAGATTTTTACAATACCCCACTAAATAATTAAAATTGTCTCGATAAAGTGACACTTTTTCGCTATTTTCAGTAGACAACTTTAAATTAATTAAAAACCAAAACGTAACTGCAATACCCATACCAGACTGACTTTAGTCTAGAGAAAACCTATCTTATATAAAAAAAACGTGAACGAAGTGAAAACGGGGATAGTTTTAGGATGATCACTGTCAACAGTATTAAGTATATCGCACACTAAACACTGAGTAGAGTGGGGAAGCGTCTGTCCGAAATACGGCTAGCGCTGTGGGTTAGAGTGAGAGAGGAGGAGCCTGCCTACCGCTGCCGTATGCGTGAGAGAAAGGGAAGCCAGACAGACTGGTGCCGTAACGCGTTGCGTTACGAAGCGGTTCACCCTCCCATAAGAAGTTATCACTTCAAAAAAAAACTCTTGAACGACCAAACCGATTAAGTACCAACAAACCTCATTAAGAACCATCCCGATTAAACTAGGCATCATCATCATCATCATCAACCCACATCAGTCCACTGCTGGGCATAGGCCTCTTCCATAGCACGCCAATGACCTCGGTCTTCAGCTCTTCTTCTCCAGTTGCTACCAGCTTGCGAATATCATCGCTCCACCTAGTCTGAGGGCCTACTCCACGTTTGCCAATTCGTGGTCTCCACTCTAGTACTCGTCTTCCCCAACGGCCATCAGTTCTACGGCAAATATGACCAGCCCATACTAAATAACTAGGCATACGACTCTCTGATTTGATGATGTTATTCTTTTGATAAACTCTATCACTTAAAAATCTCTTAGAAATAAACCCCACAGTAAAAAAAACCTCGTCTCTAATACACGCATTGCGTGAATAGGTTCGAAGTGCATGGTCGCGTTCGATTATTGATTTCAACGAATAGTAAACTGTTATTTCTATCTTGATGCACATATCGGATTTTCTCCTCGCGAAAAGCAAGTCTGTGTCTGAAGGTTGTCAAGAGATATTGGAGTGCTCTTCAATATCTGTTCTTATCTTTATTCCACGATTCTGGATTTCTTAAGTATACCTCTAGCTTCCAGTCACACGTTAATATCGCTTTCTCAAACTTGCTCAGAAATATCTAACGTTCGAGTATGTATAGGCTGGGTAAGTTTGTAATGCTATTATATACTTACCTACGGGCGTAATGGTATTGTTAAAAACTATAACTGCCGCACTCAGAGATGTCAATTAAATTTAACGCTTGTTTAGTGACGCGTTGTCTTATTCTATTGCTATAGCAACGAAAGTGACAGCTGCTACTATAATCAAGAACTAAATTTAATTGACATCTCTGAGTGCGGCAGTTAGACTATTAATGCATGAAACTTGTCATTACATTTTAGGGTATTCGTTTTAATGTGGCTTTAATACACAATGACATTTGCTTGCCGTTGTCACAGGCGAGAGCGCTGACCAATATTATTACATAATCCACTATTGTAACCGCTTCTCAAGTGAACAATTTTGATTTGATTTGAAAGTATTTCAAATAGCATATCATTTACCTCCACAGTCCTCCAAAAACCTCTCAAACTCACAAAATTTGCCGCAGATCGACGTTTCGAACTCCAAGTATAAATGACTCTTTTATTATCCCGTTTCCAGTAAATTATGTTTAAAAGGAAATCATCCGAGCACTTATCCTGAGCCGAGCTGATACCGGGCAATTACCCTTGATGTGTTTTTGAACCACACGACCACATTCTGCGTGAAAATGCGTAAAGACTCTAAATGTGTGGTACTTTGAATGATTGCTTTACAATATCTTTATCATCTATCTGTTTATTCTTTATCTTCTTTACATACCGTAAAATGTGCCTACTTTGCCCCCCACGGGTAATTATGCTCCATGGTTATATTGAGGTAATCTGTATTGTAAATCATTATATTGCTTTCATTCACTGCGTGGCTGGATGTATATTTACATCGATTATTTTTTTAAAAATTGTCTTTAACCTTAACTTCTGGTTTATTTACGGGTGTTACAGAAAACTGAAGCGAAGCAAGAGCGGGTCGCTAGTTACCAATAATATTACATTATTGCCTAGGGGGATGTAGGCAATTGCGGGCCGAGTATTGGTTTAAACGGACGATCTTGCGAGTGCTTTTCTCAAAAATTGCAAGGAAAATTTCGTGTTGGCGTAAAATCTTCATCGCTTGAACTCATTTTTTGAATTGCATGCAAACAGAAACTTAACGTGAAAAAACCATCACTCTTTACCGCCTTTTTGTTTATGACAAGGAGAAACGCAAGCTTTATTTAAAAAAAAACACAAGCTATTCCAGACATAGATAAAAAAGTTATGTTTCGAATAAAATATGGATGTATAAGTACCAATTTCAAAATACGATGTTAACCACTTAACAGACGATTAGAGCGTTAACAGCTGTCAAAATGTATGTACTAACAGTCGATTAACATTGATTGAATTTAACATAGTTTGGTGAAATTGGTACTAAGACTTGTGCCCTCATTTTATTATGGCCGTTTTCACTTTTTAAAAAGTCACAATCTCAATAGTAATGGAATTTGTATGCAACATTGCGGGCTTGTGTAGCGAGCACGAAATGTTTTTTTTTAATTTGAGAACTGGCAGTAAACTATGTACTTCGCGTCTCAATATGTCAACATTTCCGGACATTTTTGAGAAAATTAAATTGGAGTGTATGTCTCGGCAAACGTAGTGTAGGACGCCCTCAGGCGAGGTGGGATGACGATCTTCGAAAGACTGCAGGCTGACTGAGACTGCATTCGGCAAGCTGAAGACAGGGCGCTATGGCGCTCATTAGGGGAGGCCTATGTCCAGCAGTGGACTAATATAGCCTGATGATGTATGTCTGTAATTTTGAAATAAAATCCTATAATAAAGTGGAATTGCCTTATACGATGCCTAATCGCAAGTAGCTGTTTGTAGATTTTTTGTCTCTGTTTGTCTGAAAGTTTATCTTCAATAAGGTACGAAATGGATTTCAATAAAAAAACAGATAGACAACATAACATAATATACAAGAATTGCCTTAAATTTTCATGTTTGTTTTATTTCGATATTATTCAGGGTTGAGATGTGAATATTTATAATGCTATTACGGATATACCAAAGCGTAGCGAAAGCGAAACGCTAGTTTAGAATAAGTTTCTTGCAAATATTAATTTTTAGGACCAGTTCTATTGTCAATCGTACTTTTGTAGGCAAAAACTTCACTACTACACTTTAATTGCAGCGGAAATCCTGTTTCCAACTTCAAATTTAATCATTGTCATTATCCCACAGTAAAATATTGCATTATTTATTGATTTAGATTATAATTATATTCCAAATTTCAGAAAATTCCGATGTCGTTAGATTCGTTATAGTGCCAAAATTGCGGAGTTAAAAATATATAGTTACACATATTGTAACTAACATATAAGTATAGACGACATTAACAAAAAATTCCGTCACGTTTATAAAGCTTGCTAGAATTTGCCACATTTCCACGAAGTGAATGCAAGGATCATTCACCCTATAAGTCGAAAAGATCGCTTTTTATTTTAGCAATAAATAATATCACTTATTACCTACCTTGTTATATTTTCAGTTGTTATGTTCAATACAGTGTATGTATTTTGTGTGATTATAAAGTTGGCGTACCTCTTCAGCCATCCCACGAAGAAGCTTGCGCTTAAAAAAGTACCACTTTTAAAAATTAAACTGCACCTGTTACCCTACTCCTAAACCAAATAAGTCAACTGTAAAGGAATCGTTGTCTTAAAACATAACTTGTGATAATTCCAACCAATTTTAAGTACACACACACACTCTCAATAAAATTGAAACTAAAGTTTCTATCGTTTACCTTTCCTTTGAAGATACGTAACGGCAGAGTTGTAAACTGAGTTCCAACATAAAACTCAAATCTGCGTCAGAATAAAATCCCCAATCGAATAGAGATCACTCGTGAACCTATCATTGCGAGATTCGTCACGCCAGTAATTAATTAGGGTCCCGCAAAAAGGTGTCGAGGTCCAGTTGTGACGTAGGCTCCTGCGGTATTGGCAGTATCCGCCCAAATGCCGAGGCGGCCGCCCGCGTCCCAGTCTGGGCGCGCCAGGCCATAACGCGCTCGAGCTCAAAACATTCCAATTTCGAACGTTAATTCTGAATTGTGAAGTGCCAGTATTTTTAAAAATTGACGGCCATTTTTGATTGAAATTTTAACATTTTTATTTATCTGTTTTGGGTAAGCGCAAGTTATGTAAGGATGCATAAGTATCTAAAGTTCATTAGTCTAATGATAAGGTTTGTCGCGATTTGGTAGCAGCGATTGGGTATGTTAATAGGATTACGTGCGTTCAGACTTAATTGGATGATCAAAATGTTATATATTGCCTCGTAAATAATGTATGCATGTTACTTGTTACTTACTTCAGTTAATTTTCAATCTAAGGCTATGGAAGTATGCGGAGAAAAAGCAATACACTAAATATTCACTTTGCATTCGAGGACGCAAGATATGTACGAAAACTTTTATCGACAAGAATTCTTCTCACTATTCTTAGAGGAAATCTTTATAAGATATAAGCCCGCAATTCTGAGCATGATTTTCAATTTTAGCATAATTAATCACATTTCTACACGATGATAAATTCAGATTATAACCTCCGTTAAAAAATATGTAGTTCTCGTCAAATGTGAGTATAAAAGCTTTAGATTATCTTGTTGAACTTTTTAATTAATTCTGAGCGTTGTTTGCAAAGAATTTTAATCGTGATGTATAACGATCAGCAAGATCTCATTTAAGATTATGCTAACGATCTCTGAAGTTGATTGCTTCTTGAGTAATTTCGGTTTGATAAGGGTACTAAGAATCAAATCAACTTGGGATTCATATTAATTTCTAGAAGCTTACTGCAAATCCCTTATACAGCGACGCCTCATGTATAAGACTAGGGGACGATTTATACCAATATAGGCGACGGCGAGCGATTTAATAGTGTCATCCCACATCATTCGCGACTAAGGACGATATAATGAAAGTAAATGTGCTACCCGCTACCATTTAAGAAGACATGATTAAATGAAAAGGCTACACCGTTTTATTGAATGTGTCTCTTATCTTCTACGTGTTTATTTGAAAGAATACGAAAATATTAAGAATTTTACATTGGATTCGGTAGAGTTCTTTTTGAATTAGTTGATATCTATCCTGAAATTTATGTTTCTAACGCTCAACACGTTGGCTAGTTAAAAAGATCATATTAAATATCTTTAATGTTAAAGGCTCAATGTATTTTTCAACGTATTGTTATAAGTAGGTTATATTTACGAGTGAAAACGCAGTCACTTCTTGGGTCAGAATTATTTTTTTCAATATCAAAATGAAATGTCGTGAACCTTTTTTATTTTTTCTTGTTATATTTTGTGACATCCAAACATTTAAAAATGCAAAAGTGTAGTACCTAACCATAGCATATTATGAACATTTTACTCCTTTTAATATTGTTTGCAATCTCTAACGAAAATACTGGTCCTCCCCTATGCAGTTTGTACTAGAACTACATACCCTTCCTATCATGATTCCTAAAATGGCGTATATTCCATCTTAGTCCTCAGGTTCGGCAACGCATTCTCAGTCATTATTGATTGACGTTATGCGACAAGGTTCCATAGTGGCATAACAATTAAAGTCCTTGACTGTACGTACAGCGTTACTTTTCTAGGTTTGTTTTTTTTAATTATCGTCAATGTTTGCTATTTCGCAGGTGTTGTTCGCTTTGAGCACAGACCCCTTTGATACTGGCGTCTTTTTTGCGCCATGTCCTCTGCTCCGGCCTGTACACATATGCGCATTAAATAAAATTCCTTTTTCAGTTTTCCCCTTCTGTTTATGCTCTGTGGAAATGATAACACAAATATTTTTATATTAAATCTTTTGTTGACCATTTTTTGATAGGCGCATTTCCTCATTGATAATAACGATAAAATGATACAGGTTTTTAGGGTTCCGTCCCTGAAGGGGGAGCCTAGTAATATGCTTACGCTGTCCGTCCATCCGTCACATTAAACAGCTGTGTCTTTTGATAGTGGGTTTTTTTTTTTCAAAATATGTGTTATAACAGCAGTTTCTTTTTATAAAGTGAAATAATAAAGGCTGACCTCCTTCATTACATGTACAAGAAAGGTTTCTTTCAAAAGTTAATTTTTGTAAAGTATAGTTAAAAACACTCACTAAGAAAGTCTTATTGTGCAAAATGTGGTTACAGAATTGTCAACAAATTTTTAGAGTTGTTGGTAATTTTGTTGCTCTGCTACCCCACTCTGGGAATGAAGGCATGAGTTTATGTATGTAGTTAAAAAAAGACCCTAAATAAATGAAGTCTTTTCTGCCAACGTTCAACAATCCAAAACTCCTAGATATTTTATAGCCCGGTGCGTACCGCCGGGCGATGACTCAGCCTATAAAGCGGGTAACGTCTTCGAAGTGATGCGTAAGCGACGGGGTAAACAGGCCAAATAAAAAAGGGGTTTCTCTTTTAAGGAATCATTCAAAGATAGGGTTCATTTTGAGGGATTGGTTGTAAATTTTAGTACGCGTTAAGAACCACTAAGGCTGAGGACAAATTCAATCAGGTGGATAAATCGTGCGAGGAATTTCAGGAGCTAAATTCTGCTTCAGCTACTAGGATCTCAACAAAGCTGAAAAGGTGCTTTTCCTTGGTTTTGTAGTGGAAGTTAGCGTTACGGATTATGTGAGTTCATACCAGAGGGGCTAGACAAGGTGCTTTACGCTAGCTAGCGTCTCTATTCGTTACGTTTTTAAACCAATCGCGTCACTTGTAGATGACGTGATACGAAAAGTCACGTGATCTACCAGTGACGCGATTGGTTTACAAACGAAACGAATAGAAACGCTGGTTAGCGTAATGCATCTTGTCTAGCCCCTCTGAGCTATGCGAGACAGCTAAGCGGTGCGTGAGGAAAATTCCCAGTAATAGATTTACTTTACATTCCTAGTCCTGCACAACCGAGTTTTCCTAAGCTCTGGTGGAAACGGAACACTTAGTCTAAAAGGGAAGATGGAGGCACTGTCTTAAGTGTGTAAATGTAGCTTATGAAAAGCGCCACAGCTAACGTTATAACGCTAAATTGCACTGCTCAAAATTGGCATGCAGAATTTTTGCGAGACTGACATCGTCAATTATTTTTATTGGTAACCCGTACTTTACTCAACTTACTTTCGTATTTTCTGTTGTATTATTAACGCCTTCGATTGACTTATTTGTAAGACGTCATGTCCTTTAATGGTGGCACTACGTCATGTTTGAACTGCTGCACTAATCTATCAAAGGCATTAAAGCGACACGGTACAAAAGTGCGCAACTACTTATAAGGGCCTTGTACAGGGTTAGTAAGGTTCCCTAGCACCATCTTACCTTTTAACTAGCACCAGTGTTCCCATTGTTATCTAGGGGTAAGACAACTTTACTGGTGAAATGAGTAATATAAGGGTCATTATTCGAGCGTTTCAACCGCCTCACTTTTATGGACATACTAGCTTTTGCCCACGACTCCGTCCGCGTAGAAGTCGTTTATCGCTGCTCCCTCGGGATCTGTCTAATTTTCCGTGATAAAAAGTAGCCAATGTCCTTCCCCGGGACTCAAGCTATCTCCATACCAAATTTCATCTAAATCGGTTCAGCGGTTTAAGCGTGAAGAGGTAACAGACAGACAGACAGACAGACAGACAGACAGACAGACGGACACACTTTCACATTTATAATATTAGAATGGATTTTTGAAGAATTGGGCGTATATTTTGATGCCGTAGGTATTTGGATATTTGTTAGATGTCCGGTAAACTTAGATAGGTACCTTATCAGAAACGAAATCTGCAGCCTCTTCTACAAAAATGTGACCACGAAAGTGATTCGCAACCGACGCCCAAATAATGACCCATAAGGATATTCGATATTTAAGTCCTCAGGGTTGGCAACGCATTTGAAGTCTTGAATTTGCAAATGTCCATGAGTCGCAGAAGACTCTTAACACCAGGTGATGTGTGCTAGTGTGTCTGCTCCATGCCATAAATAAGACAAATCGTATGAAGGGAACATACAGTTCCTACTATTTCGTACTTCATTTCTTACTTAACTACTTAGTTACTTACTCCTTTTGCTCAACGACCCGTGGTCGATCTTGGCCTCCGATACAAGTTGCTTTTTCTATATACTGATTATTATTTTTACTCGACTGCGCGACGCAAAGTAGAGTAATGTGTTTATTGTTTGTTTGTTTCCTTGTGGCGCTCTAGAAACGAGAAACTAGATTTCGATGATTCTTATGCCAATCGATTTGTCTTTATCGGTAATACAATTTTAATACGGCGGCAACCAAAAGCCATATTGTATATAAGAAAAAAAAGAAAGTCGACAAAAGTAGTGTCGTTAAATAACAGTCGGGTTTTTTAAAGCTTGTTTTTTGTTAGACTCTCCAAACTCTATTATCGTAAGATTATAATGTTTATGCATTATGTTATATAATTACTGTAAACAGAAGCTTACAGTACCTAAATACTCACGAGTACGGGCAGAGACAGTGCTGCGCCTTACAAGTAAAAAATATGTATCCAATTCCTTGTATACAAAATCCAATTTGTATTTTGTGCGAATACAATACGTAAATCAATTCCAATAAAGCCCAATGATATCATAAAAATAATCCGAAACCAATAACGGCGCCAAAACTTAGAAGGCAGATGTTTACGATGGCGACGCGGGCGCTCGATTTCAGTAAGTGCCTCGCGGGGGCCACGTGTTACAATTAGCGGGGCGACTAGCGGTAGCGATATCTAATGACAGATGCTTTTTTTTTTTCTTAATTAATGGCTTTTACTCCTTGTTTTAACAAGGTGTATTTCGCCAGTATCGAGTTTTAGACAATCGCCATGAACTTATTAGAGAAACAAGTCCATGGATATCACACGCGAGGACAATTGTTCGGTTAAAGAGATTAACTCTGGTGGACTAAACAGAAGCACATGGGGTTAGCTCCACGCGCTTCTGTCAAGTCCTGACAGATGCTTTATCTTTGTTTTCAACTAGCGACCTGCACCGCTTCCTTGACGTTTCACAGTTCAGTTCACTTGAACACACATACAAACCAATAAACAAGCACAGTTTTACCTCTTCATAATACTTCACGAGTAGACTCAGGAAGTTGCGGGTGGCTGTTGTTGTGTTGACAGCGCTACATTAAAGCTAAGTAATTGCGGTCAAAATCCTATTAAAAATTAGTCTAAAGAATGTTACCGTAAATTAATAATGAATAAAACCATAATTGCTTTTTACATGGTATCGTATTGTCATCGTTATGATAGCTCTTATTTACTTGACAGTACTGGTAGCCGAGATAAAATCAATACAATAACATGCCAAAAGCAATAAGGTTTTACAGAATGGAATAGAGCCCTTGTAAGATAGGTACATCATCGTTTTTGAGTATTGGAAGATTACATTATGTATAGGACTTCGCAATATTTTTTAGGTTCGTAATATAGTTTGCTTGTTTTACACATACCTTGACGAGATTTTCAGTAGAGAGTTTTACAGCAATCTGTGTAAGTGGCAAATTATTCACGTTCAGGGCCGGTATTCTAGGCGGTAAAAGCATATCGTCTTTGACCTGTTATCGTATTGTCAACGTTTTGATAGCTTTTTATACTTGATAGTAATGGCGGCCGAGTTAAAAACAATTCCGTAACAGGTCGAATACGATATCGTTTTTCCCGCCTGGAATAGAGGCCCAGTACAATACGAAAAGGCCATCTAAGCACCATATAAAACAACAGTTGCAGCTATTATTATTTTTCACTAAAAATATCCCCTTAACGTTTTAACAATTCGTAAAAAAACACACTTTTTTACAAAGTTGCAAATAACCCGCAAGTAAAACTCAAGTTCTGTCTCGCCCTCCGCTTTTTCCAAGGCGTGGCTCACTCACAGCGATTGAACAAGGCCTTGGCAAGGGATAGCGCCGCTTCTCTTGCAACCGGCAGCGCCCTCTAGCTAATTACTTCGTCTTCGCTTCACCTTAATCGCTTCTCAGGCATTCAGATTATTTAAAATTGGAATTTAATAATGAACAACTTATATTGTTATGGCAACGGGGAAACAAAAGCGGAGTAACGGTCATTTTACGTGAGAACCATTTTGAACTCAATGTCCTTACTTTATGTAAAGCAACTTATTTTTATGTACAATTATTCAAGACTTCACTTTTTTCTTCGGAGATAATATGGTGAAAATAAATCTGAAGCAATTCCATTATACAACGTGTTACAAAATACCCCGTAAAAAATATAATAAATTATCAAAGCCAAAAATATTGTCAACCCTAGTAAGCTGTCATGTCAGGGAACCGGAGTAAGCATAGATTATTTAACAGAGAGGGCAACCTACCATTTTAATAATTGTCAACTTTAATGGTTTTTCTGGTTTTCATCCACAAAGGTTCAATACTATGACGTCATTATGCTTAAGAACTGGCTTCAAAAAACGTCAAGACGGAAAAAAAAATATGTTATCAATTTCAAATCTTCTTATCGATAGGTACTCTACAATTGTTTCCTGTTTTTTCCAAAATGACGATGTTTTCTAACTCAGAATATTACTACTCCAAAACTCGACTTGTAATATCTATCTAATCGAATTCTGTACATTTTGTTAGTATGCCTCTTGATCGTTTCACGAATTAGGTAAAAATGTACATAAACATTCTTTAATTTTACTGAAATAGGGTTTGCACATCAATGAAAACAATAATGTTTTTTTTTTTTTGCCGGTAAGTCATACGGTGATAGTACGGTTCTCAAATATTGTAAATGGACTTGTTATAAGGCACCATTTAACCCCCTTTCGGCTTTACAGGTATTTTTGTAACACCTTGTAGAACGCCAGTGTTGTGTACCGTACCAGAGTTTCATGTTTTTGGCTAGAGATTATTTTTTGTGTAGAGTTCAATAAAACGTACTTGTATTGTACTAGTAGTAGGTAGGCACAAGTAACTAACAAAACATAATTATATTCTGCGACCTTTTGCGACTTTGTCCGAGACTTCCAGGATTTATTATAACTATTTTCGCTGTTGTTAGGCTGGTGAATTGTATTTGATGCTCTCTGTGTGGCGAACATCCAAACATATTAACATTTAAGAAGTCTGAGGCTAGCTTTGAAAACACCATCTACATCATCAAGACTGATGATGTTCTAAGGTCTATAATAGCCATAATGACACTCCTTGGAGGAATACCAATCCAACGGTACGGTAACTTTTTATGGAATTTCTCTTCACCGATTCTATCAGTTCATCGAATTTCATTTCATCGAACGCTATATTCTGCTGAAACCATGATGAATATCTCAAACATTCATTACGTAGGTTAGGTTAGGTTATACTTGTGACTACCAAAAACAAACACCAATGCGGCGAGGAATGCTTTTCGATGAAATGAAAATTCTGCGTAATGATACAGTCTATGAGCACTTAGAAGATGCTTCGGTTTTGTTCTTCTCTTTCACTCGCTCTTAATAAGAGGCTCGTATGAGAGGGAGTAAGAGACAAGTACAAACCCGAAGCACCTTCTTAGACCTATCGCACTGTACGTTCGTTGAAAGGTGTTTCGATAAAATAATCGGTTCCCCAACGGTACACATACCGGTAAGGCATTTAGCCTACAGGAGTTAAAAAATAAACATGGATATATGCATACCTGCCTGAAATACTTTTTGGGTAGTCGGGTTAAAAACTAGTGAAATAACAGCCTCATTTCCCAAAGACCTAAATGCCCACTGTTATGCTAAACCTACCCCTTCTCAACGGTTGTATAATGTTTTTATAACACTGCAAAGTTCCAACCGCCATTACCACGAGGGCTACAAGCCACAAACGATTCAGAAAGTTACAACGCTAGGTTACCTAACTTGTGTTTATTCTTTGTTCCTAATGAGGCAGTTTCCCGCTTTGTCCATGAAATTACTAGAATTACCGGTAATTTTCTCTAAGTGTCGAAATAAAAACTTGGGATTAAAATGTCAACGACTGGATTGTTAGTAGCTTTTGTTATTCTACTGCCAAGAGCAGTTATTTTAGCTGTTTGTGTTTTTCTGTATACTTATTATGACATAAGTATGAGCTAAGTAAAGTAAGTTCTTAAGGTAAGCATGAGACCATTACAAATTCCAAGTTGATTTAGGTTCTATGGACAATATTCTCGTAACGCCTAATGTCCTTTTAGGACATTTTTCAAAGTGATTTAAATTTAATCGACTAATTAACACAAGATTATTTTTTGAATTTGCGAAATTTTACGTGGGTTTTACGAGGGTATAGGAAACTGAACTTAAGTTAAGTATAATATGTGGCGTTACCTATGAACAGGGACCTACCTTATTGTCGATGGCGCTTACGCCGCACTGCGTCACGCGACGTTGTATTTATATCGGAGCATCGTTAATAATGGCGGAAGCGCGATCGACAATAAGGTCCCTTTTCAAAGATAACACCACATATGTGTACTAGGGTTTTTAATGTTTGATGAATTTGCTCGAATTCTTGGTCCTACTTTCTAAAAGACCAGTAATTTGAATTATAACAAAACTAATTGGTTTTTAGAGGTTGCACAATTTAACAACTTTTTGAATTTATTTTCATGATTATGCAATTCTCCGATTCCGCAACAGTCAGAAAAAATGGTGACGATAGGCAATAATAAGCGATATCATTAGTGTTAGGTATTGGTTTTTGGTTTTGGAAAATTAATAAACATTGAAAATTTACTGGACTAAAGTGGTCAATTTGTGCAACCTCTAAATATTTTGCTTTTACTTAGACATTTTTATGTTTAACATTATAAAAGTGTAAACGAAGTCTGCAAAAAATATGTTTTTATTTTTTTCCGTACAAGTGTGTCTTATTTTAGATTGGTCTTAAATCCCTTATTAATGGCGTTATTACACCTTTTCTGTGATCTAAAATATATTTTACGCAATAATATGGTGTGTGTAATAATAATAATGGCTTTTATTTCAATCCGTAACAAACGTTACATAACAATGTATCTTGCAGCACTATTAGGGAATGTGAAAATTGTATGACTGATATAACACATGAGGATAATTCGCGAAATAAATTTTGCTAATGGATGACATGACACACGGTTGTTTTGAGTTAGATAATATACTTAGGTACATATTAAGCTAATAATAACTCTTTTAAAGTAGTCATTAGGTATAGCGCTGGTTGGAAATTAACAGAGTGGTATTTGGACCAATGTCTTAAAAAAGAAACCAATGCTGTAATACCAAGTAATAAAAAATATTCTATTTTATCGTACCTTCTATTTCAAAAACGAGTAAATTAAAAGTAAATCTTTATAGTCCGAATCGCGAATTCTGTACAAAAAAATGTTGTCTATTTTCACATTTATTTCTTAGTCCTTTCTTAATTGAATCCGAACACTCAATTGAGAAGAAGCGTCCTGAAACATGGCACTTAATTGAATTGTTTTCTTTTACGCAGCTTCGTATTCGGCGAATAAAAGGACCAACATACTGTAGGTTCGCATGAAAATTTAATTACTAAGGGCTGAAAGGAACAGTATATTTATAGTTCATATTTCCTTTATTATTTTTGTTCTTTTGTTCGTTTGTTACCACAAAAGGCCAGAATTGATCCCAAAACCCGTTAAGTAATATACAAAGATCGTGGCTACTAGAGGGCATGTATAGGTTTAGGGGTAGCCTATAAGGTATTTGTAACTATGGGCCTCGTTGCTCGAAATAAAAAAATATTATTATTATTATTATTAAGCTGGAGATGGAGACTGTAAAAAACAGGTCAAGTACGAGTAGGACCTGAACACCGAGGGTTCCGTTTTAACCAAACTTAACCTTGGCTGGCTTGGCTATTATTATTTATTGTTATTATTAAGGGTACGCAAAATGTGACGCTTGATGCATTATCGTTTTTACAATTGAGCAAGAACAAAAAAACAGCCCTCAAATCTTTTTATCATCTTTTAGTGAGTCCGCTGCCTATTAAAACACATAATTCTGTAAAAAGAACAAACAACTGTAAAATGCAAAGGTAGGTTAAGGTAGGTTAAGTATATGGTCCTGGCCCCCTTTGGGTACGAAATCCTAAAAAGGGCGTGACTAAAATAAATTCTCAAAGGTATGTATGAGTTTGTGACTTTCTGACTGAAAATCTTATTTTGTGCCCACCCAAAGCCTGTTTGTCCACTATACGAAACAAACTGTTTGTGTACGAAACATTTGGCATTGTCGGTTAGTAGTGGGTAATTCAATTCAATTTTTAATTAAATGGCTTCTCTGCAGCATCACAATGAGCACAATTGTCTAAGTCAGTAGTTTCAAGAGTTTACATAATAAAAGACTTGGCTTGGTATCTTAGACTTACACTTCAGTCCAAAAAAGTTTTCTTAAGGCTTATAAAAAAAACATGCTGTGGTGGGAAAACAGAGAATCTATTCCCAATATTAAATTACTGGCCGTGTGAAATGTGCACAAAATGTGTTTTTCCCATTTTGAAAAATGAGGGTAGGAAGGCCATGATATCACAGCCACGGGACCCTATGCTCATGGATATTTTACTTCTTTACTCACGTCCTTCCCTCCTGGACTGAAGCTATCTCTGTAATTAATTTCTCGTCAATCAGTCTTAAATCGTAAAGCTGGGACAAACAAATACACTTTCACATTTATCGTATCACTAGCTTTTGCCATTCGTAATTTTCCCATCCCAGTTTATTTCGGGTTAAAAGTTGTGCTATTCCAGACTATAATCTATATCTCTGCCAAATTTTATCCAGTTCTGTTCAGCAATTTCTGGCGTGCGTGAGTAACAAACGTCCAAATTTTCGCAATTAATGCATGTGTTTACATACACACTATTGTACAAACAAAAGAAGTAACAGTACATAAGCGAAGTTATCCCTATAAGGGATCTCTTCCAGTTAACCAGCTCCAGTTCCAGTTATAATATTAGTAATAATTAGATAAGATTATCAAGATAAGATATTAAGCAAGGAAGTAAGGGTGTATGTACATTAGATAACAGTAGGTACCATAGTAATCCCATAGGACGATCTATGCAGCTAATACCGGAAATGAATTTCCGCTGAAATCTATTGGAAGCCATATTCAATTAAGCCAGTATCAGCACTGCCCAAACACACTGAAAGCGCACAATTTCGTCAGACACTTGTGGGATATACTGATTGCTTGATTGATTAATAAACGGGAAAAGTCTGATAAAAGATTTTAATAAATAGGTTCTAACGACCGCACTCCGAAAGTGAAAAGAAGATTAAGTCGTTTCTTATACGATTTTTTTCATCATAAGTTTGAAAAAGGAACGAGATGATGCCTTTAAAACATCTCTGAGTACAGCTACAGCGGTAAACATGCAGAGTAGCATATGTATTTTGTTCGGTGTTCGGATTGAGGAGAGATACTTACCAGGACTTTTTATTTGAGTCATTAAGATTAACAGAAAGTTAACATGTTAGTCGATAGAACCAAAATACATAAGGATCGTTGTAAAATATTTATAACCAAAGAAAAAAATAAGTCATTGCAAAAATGTATTACATTAGTGTTTAAAAAATATTGAAGACTGACTTAGGGACATCCGTATATATCACTTTCAAACCTACTTATATTTTCTTCATATTTCATATCGACAAAAGAAAAAGTCAGAAAGAAAGAAAATGTTTAAAAAAACACCTGCAAACAATCTGATTCATGCACCTAAAAGCAATTTTAATTCAATTAAAAAAAGTAACTCTTAGAATCTCACTTAGTTCCCAACAGCTGTTTAAACGAATCCTAAACAATGTAAAAGCCTCTACAGAACACGCTAACTCAATTTAAGTTGTTTTGTTGCACCTACAACTACAAGTCGGGCTTAAAACTGCGCCAAAGTTACTAACTAATCCTTGTTGGGTAGTCGGCTTCAACTTGTACAGGGAGACGATAGACCTAGGCAAAGGAGCCGGGTCATTTAAGATTTAGATACGGTTCTGCAATCGATTCTCGGTATGGGTATAAATATTTGTAAAGCACGGCGTGGAACTATATTATCAACTCTACAAAAACTACTAAATGAAACTAAATACAATGCTACTTATTACGTATAATTAATTTGTTACAATCATTTCTACAGAGAATTTTTATTATAAAAAAATCTCGAGTCACAATCATCATTATACTATTTTATTTAACAAATAACAAGGACTCCTTCTTATGTTACTAACTTAACTTACTTTGCCTCATAACTATAGATAAATTAATAAATAAATTGTGACATAACCACATAGGATTTACAACAATATCAACAGTATTAAAATAACAATAGAAAACAGATACTAAGAAAATAATAATGTATAGAGGCGGGCTCTGACGCTCGTCCTTATCCATACACCATTATGCAAGGCTTACGTCTGCGAGGATGGAGGCACGCCTCACAAGGCGGTCGGTATATAGGTAATGGCGGCAGGCTCGCGTGAAGATTAGAGGAATGAGAATCTTGGCTGGTTCCAATAAAAATGACAAACCGGCCAAGAGTGACTTAACTCGTGTGCCCAGGGTTCCGTATTGGAGATAGAACACTCAATTAGGTACAATGCATGTTTTCAAAAGTTCACTTCTGAAGAGCGAGCTACAATGGCAACTTTAAAAAAAAAACGTTCACATACATAATATATACATATACAGTGTGTGACATCCATAAGAACATAAATTTTAAGTAACGATAGCTTTAAGTGTTTTGAACCGTTTAAAGAAGGAATAAAGTTAATAGCTCCAATAAATTTAGTTTCATTTTTAAAGGGTCCATCGAGCAGAAATGTATAACATTAAGTCTTAGTTAATTGCAAGTTAATTGAGGAATAATTTTGAGCTATTTTTGATTTACATTGCGTGGCGAATTAGTTAGTATGAAAAAAAAATACAACTTGTCATGTTTTTATGTTAATTAGGATCATGTCACACACTGTATACACTCAAGCCTTCATTCCCAGCGTCAAATTAGCTAAGATATATATATCGTTTGTACGATTATATTTTGTATGATTATAACCCTGAAGAAAAACAACAAATACAAAAACCAGCCAAGTGCGAGTCGGACTCGCGCACGAAGGGTTCCGTACCATTGTCTACATTAGCCAAAAACGGCAAAAAAATCACGTTTGTTGTTTAACTATTTAAATTATTCAATTTTTAGTATTTGTTGTTATAGCCTGGTGACAGACAGACGGACAGACGGACAGCGGAGTCTTAGTAATAGGGTCCCGATTTTACCCTTTGGGTACAGAACCCTAAAAATGGTCAAGTGTGAGTAGGGCTGGCGCTGATTCAATTCGAAACCGAATTCAAATTGAAATATAATATTACCTACCTGTTTTTTCTGTTCTGTGATACCCATTGTGCGGTTTCTGAATGCAACCCTAAAAAGTACCTACATAGGTACCCATACTAATGCAATATTGTCTATGTATCCTGCTACTTGGACGCAAAGCCGCAGCATGTTCCCAATTAACAGAGCTGACCTAGTCATTTACGCTCAAGTTACTAGAGACTCATTAATATAATTAATTAAACGCTCTGCAGTTCAGATAATGTTATGTTGCTGTCACTCAGACCGTGAAGCCTAGCCTAGCCTATTAAATTGGTGGGTGACCAATTTAATAAACTATCTATATGTATTATACATAATACGGAATATGCATGGATTTTTTTAATCGCATTTCTCAACAATATATGAAAATACCGTAAAGGAGATCACCAAAAGTGAAATTAAAATTAAAATCGGACAAGAAATACGGATGATACCATCATTTTAAACTGCTAATTAGACAGAGAGTTACGATATGCACTATGACGTCATTTAACAAGTCGGCCTTATAAAGTCCATGTTAAATTCGTCACTCTTCGTATCGCGTCATCTACCAGTGACGCGATTGGTTTGAAAACGAAACGAATGAAACGCTAGTTAGCATAATGCATCATAGCACAGGCCTCAGAAATGTATCGATGAACTTTACTCCGGTGGTTTGTGTTTCGATTTTGAACGGAATATTTCTAGGGATGCATTAAGGGACAATAGGTAGGTATTAAAAACAGCAAGTTTTCAATTTAAAAAAAAAGACCTGCATGTTTTGGCACATTGTTATATTTAGATGTGGGTTATTTTTTAAATTAAAGTGTTTTTCGAAATCGGGTTATCTGTTCAGGCTCTACTATTGAACAAATAGTATACATACATACCTATATAGATGCATACATTCATACATAGATACAAACACACACACACTTACATATAACATACGGCAGTCGAGTAAAAAGTCGGGAAATTAATTTATCGCTAGCGAAAATAACGGGCTTCCAATAGTACGAAATAACGATATTTATCACTAATTATAATTACAAAGAAAAGGCTGTTTTCAAAGCAATTTAATGAGAAATTAGGCCTAATTGTTACTTGAGACAGTATTTTTACGAGCCCATTAAAAGCGGAACATTATTAACGACGTAATTGTGTCCTGGTTTGTCAATCTGAAACCAGTTTTATTACCGTAAGCAATGAATTAATTACAGAACAACATGTGCTAAACTCCAAGATAATAAATACGAGTATATCCATTTTCAAGTAGGTTCGGTCGACCTTAGTAGTAGTTAGTGGTTGCACACTTTAGTGCTTTGTACATACATACATACATTAAATCACGCCTGTTTCCCAGAGGGGTAGGCAGAGACCACTTCTTTCCACCTGCTATGATCTTGGCAAATCTCTTTCGCTTCTTCCACATTCATACATCGAGTCATGCACGCACGTCGGTTTCGGGTACTTAAAATTCGGCCCTTTTCCAGTATTTCTCCGATTTGATTCGAAAAAGTATAGTTATATTTGAACTGCTGCACTAATATGTTAAAGGCGTTAAGAGGCCACATATGATAAAGTCGGTAGTGTTCCGCGATCTGGATCTCAATAACTATAACGCCTTTGTGTCTGTTCTTTGGATATATGAAACTTGATCATATTTCCTTGAGACTGGCAAACGTAAAAACACGATTGGAAACAAGATCCTCGATAGTTTTATTTTTAAACATGACACCATTTTCGCATGTTTTTGGTTGAACCTTCGAAACCCTATGATCCTTAACGATGATTTTTGATTCAATAGTTGAATATTTATAGCTTCTTAATCTTAGTAAACCATTTTTTTAAATTAACCTTATGGTTTTAAAATAAACGACAGTTATTTGAATTTGAAGCTGCCATCAAGGCGCGCGCAAACTATCTTTATCTCACGTTTTTCGCGCACAAGCACATAAAGTCATCCCTTTTCATTCTTGTGTGGGAGTGGCAGCATATGTGACCTATTAAAGTGCTGCTTCTTATAAGGCTGAATGTACTGGAGCTGAACTATGAAGGCATAATGCAATGGAAGACATATCTGAAAACGTGTCCAAGTTTAAGCGTGCTGCGCTGCGACAGCAGCCGGCAAAGCGCCAGAATAGAATTATATTTTCTGAGCGTTATGTTTTGTCGTTGGTTATTACATAATGTGAATATTATATCTTTTTATCGTTATACCAGATGTGCGGCAATGACGGCCACCGCGGAATTTTATATCTTTGTAGAAAAAACACGTTATTATAAATATTGATATGAAGTTGATATCGTTATGATGAATACCGATATGGGTCCTTTTTTTGAATGGACTATGTAGTTGGTGGGTCTGTGTTTAGTGGGAGATACGGTATTGTATGTTGTTACTTACTTACAATCCTAATTTATTTTATTTTATGTGTCCAATTGAATTCGTAAATTTCCATTGCCATTTGTTTTTTCTTATATTTTTATTTTTTGTTAGTAAGTAAGTAAGTAAGTAAACTCTTTATTGCACAAAAAGAAATCGTATAAAAAATAAACACTTATATGAATATTATGAACTATGTACAAAGGCGAACTTATCCCTTTAAGGGATCTCTTCCAGCTAACCTTGTAATGACTGGGTGAGGAAAACGCACGAGGATGGCAAAAACAAGTTTAAGCAATAAAAATATGTTTACTTTATCCATACAACGCAATTACATAACATTAAATATATATTAACTATATAAATAAACTAATATATAAATACAATAATAATATAGATGCAATAAATATATACTTACACCAACTAACAAACTTACCTAAAAACAAGTGGTATTTTGTTTGTAGGTATTTTATTTATCAATAATGAGCTCTACAACAGTCTACATATTTACAAACTCAATAATAATACGCAATTTCTAATACCTTTTTGAATTTAGAACTCTAACCACGAACGAAGATACATTCAAGGCGCGAACTGGCCACCTGTGAATCCATTGTGTCGACTCGACAACCCCCAATAGGATTGCGGTATCCTTATTGTGAATTTTGAATTTCCACTGTTCCATATTCAAAATTGTATTTGAATGTGGCAAAACAAGTTGCTGGTTAACGTGCTTTTAAGTGAGATTATGTAAGACCTTATTTGTTATACCCAATCGAGAGCAAACTTTTCAATTAATTAATTATTATATCAGTATCTCAAGTACTTTAAGGCCACTTTGTCTTTGTTTAAACTTGAACGGAGTTTATAATTAATAATATATTTAATTGGCCTTTACGAAATTATTATTATAATAATCGTCAATGGATTTTTAGAGGTTAATATACTGTATAACAAGATTCCCGACCTCGTTAATCAATAAGGCTGTTAATGGTTTAATGTTATGATTTATTTTAATCTCAATTATCCTCTCGTTTAAGTAAAAATTAGCTAAGATTGAATTTCAAACTAACAGTGTTGTTAAACTTTCATGCAGCAGGGAGAGACGGTAGCACTTAGCGATTACTTAGGTGTCAAAGTTGTTTACAAGATTGGACAAACAAGCAAATTAAAAATGGGATGAAGACTAATTAGAGAAATCTGATTTTAAACTTCGTTAGGAAAGTGCAATCAACACGTGTTACTTGTGACTTGTTAACTATTCTAGGTTTAAATCATGTTTAGTCACCGGCAAAAATAAACTTGATAAACTTTCATAGTAATTAAGATGTGGTTGTAAAATATGTTAGCATTAAAAAAAATCAGGGTTCCTCAGAATACCAGCGTCACGGCTTGCCGCGGCACAATGCTGAGAGGGGCCCTTTTTAGCATAATCTGCATATAGTTCTGTGTTGCGTTTAATTTGTTATCACTTTTAATTTTTGTATGTGCTTATGATAAATAAATTTATCTTATCTTATCTTATCTTAAATATGATAATCGATATGAATATAATGCATTGGGATTGTTTTTTTTACGCTGTTGATGAAGAACAAAGATATAGGGATACGCGCTAATCGTTTCGCGCGCTTTAATTTTCCGGGTATAAACTCAAAAATGTTCCGTTCGCGCGTCTTGTCCAATCAGCGCTCACGCAACGGTCCCCTCTTCCAACAGAGTGTGTCTCACTCACGCGCCGCAGTTCGCTGGTAGCTCGTTGCGAGGTTGGCAACAAAACTTAACCTATGGGGAGTGCTCTGATGAATTGTTCGAGCTAATTCCTGCCGCAAAATTTCACCACCGAACTACTCGCCATAAATTAAAATTCCATCCTCAGCACCTGGATGACTGGCAGAGTACCACCGTACGTTTCAAAAGAAATTTCTTGCCACGTACGACTGCACTGTGGAATCAATTGCCTGCTATGGTATTTCCGGACCGGTACAACATGGCAACTTTCAAGAAACGAGCCTACACTTACTTAAAAGGCCGGCAGCGCACCTTTAACCCCCCGGGTGTTTCAGGTGTCCATGGGCGACGGTAATCACTTACCATCAGGTGAGCCGCCTGCTCGTCTGCCTCCCTATATTATATTTAAAAAAAAACCTATATTAATCTAATATTTCCATAAACAGTATTTTGTTCTTGTAATTTGTTCTCATTTTACAATAAATATCACACTGGCGCCCCACGTTGGGCGTAATTTCTTGTAATTTGTTCTTACTTACAATAAATATCACAAAGTTAAAATAATCGTTTGTATATTACTTAAATACTTAAGTGTAAAAATTAACCAAACCCAGGTACTTTTAGGTCGGTAAAAATATTGGGATCGTTTAATGTAAACTTTTTTCGGTTTATTGTTATTAGTTATTTTTGGTCAAAAAATAGTCGGTAGGTACCTACTTTTAGCGGACATGTACTTGTAAGTGGCCAGTGAAAAAACGCATCACCCGAATTGAAATTAAAAAATATATGTATATCAGATCAGGAACAACTTTATATTATTATGTATCAGATGGAACACGCAGCTTAAATCTGTCACTTTAAACCGAGTACTCACTGTAACTGTTGCACGCACTTTGCACGTAATATCGTGATATGTACCCGGCCTGTTCTCCACTCGAAGCACGTTACTGTAACTGCTACAATTACAGTTACAACTCGCTAGCGAGTGCCCGGCTTTAACGTGTAACCGTGTACCCACCGTCAAGACAAAAAAGTCTTCAGATTGGTAAGTCTGCTTTCTCGCTCGCCCTTATTGAGTGAAGCATGCAAAATAGCTGTCTGTGTGCGTGCTCACGCACACACGTAAACTGTCACTCGAGCTGTGGCTCGGCGCGTTGTCTTACCTAGTGCATCTGTCTGTGTACCTACGTGCGGTAAGTCGTGTATAACGAACGAAAGTGCCGATCTTGCATGCTTCACACATTTTTAGTGCAAGGTTACGTTCGTATTCTTTTCAAGGTCTGTGTTGATAAAATAGAATTTTCGTGAAATCATATTAATGTAGGTATGTATTTATAGAAAACTTGCTAAGATTTTTTAATTAACCAAACCAAAGAATTAGTCCGCCTTTGTCACTAGTAATAGTCGTAATCACAGCCCTTTATTTCTGAATTACCCACCGAGGGACAGATGCCGACCGATACGGTCCCGGTTATAGTATTTTGCGGTATTTTCTGTTGCGGGCATTATATCGCTGCTTGTAATCTGTCCTTACTCAATCCGGGACTAATTTTATATTAAGCTATTTCACGGTTGGAATTGTCATTTTATTTATGATGTAAGGTTTAATAATATGTGTTGCGAATGATATAGTTGTTGTACGTTAGTTATAGATCTAATTCGAGGTGAAATTGATTTCTTTTCTTTCCATCCTGCAATATGTTATTGCAATGACCTTGACCTTCATCTTGAAATGACCTTGAACTAAACCCGCGATGCTGTACCACAATACAATGAATATTTACGCTCGGTAGATTTATAGAACATTTTCAGTCCGAGTATTATTTTCGCTAAAACTAAGTTTGTAAACATCAATTTAAAATAGTGTGTGGACACTGTTATAGGTCCTTTTAATTAAAATTTCTATGAAAATGCATTTTTTAAAGGTTCAATTCGTCGTTTAAGCCAATTCCTTACATTTATGCCGACACATTTTTATTTAACGCCTGCATTTATTCAAAAGTCAAATATGTAAATCAACGATGTATGCAATTAGTGCTGCCCATGAATAATGTAAACCGCAACAAATCTAAATCAAAAGATCGCTGATGACCTTTGCATGAATAGAAAACGGGAGATAGATACGGACAGTAGAATAGATTTCGGAAAAGCTGTTAAAGATGAAGGGAATAAAGGATTCTTTATTCCGAGGTGGAATACAAAAGCGAGCTCATTACGATTTCACACGCGTCGCGCGTCCAACATATTTCAGAGCCCGGCGGTTTGTACATTTTTCACTCATGTGTGTCGTCCCTTTACATTTAGTGCTATTATTTTGCTATAAATCGTGTTTCAACGTCGTTGAGTATTTTGTCGCTTAAGGTCGTCTTTCCTGCAATATTCGAAATAACACGTACATTTTATGTTTCTTAGTAACATGATTCGAGCCTAAGTGTTTGTAATATTTATACATTATTAGACGTACCATTTTCGATTCGCTGGATATAAGCATTGTTAGGCCAAGCCATTAGTACGTCATTTATTCCTTATCGTAACCTACATTATGCGAACGTGTTTTCTTATTTGTTCAGGCTTTAACTCTTTACACTTCAATCGTTAACCGATCGATGTAAAATTTGACACAAAAATAGTATTTAAAATAGCTGGTGCCTGGTGACAAACGCACCTTTTAATATTGTTATAAAACTTAAAAAATCTAAAACGGGACTTAATAGCCATAAAAACATTATAATATATAAGTATACCTCGACGTTCGTGCTCGTGACCTCGCTGTTGCAACACGATAAAAACGTCGAGGTATTTATAATGTTTTTACGCGATTAAGTCCCGTTTAATATTTATAACAGTATGTGTGAAGATCGCGAAAGTTACAAAAAAGCACCTTTTAATAGTATTGAAATGTTTATAAAGTTCTTTCACAGACAAGAGACACAAGGTAATAAAAGACGACGCTTTTTAATCTAGGACAGATTTACCGTTCTTGACCAAGCAGCAATAAACAAGGATATAAAACTGGTCGATTTCATATATCCTAAATGTCTAACACCTCGTAATTCTTCGGGATCGGAAAAATTATCGATAAAAACATCGCCAGAAGCTTTACTATCGCATTCCGAACGGTACATTAAGCTAAATGACACTTTGTCGAAGATCTGAATGTGGTTTCCGTGTGATTTGACAATTTGCCCGTTAAAATGTCACGTTAAAATACGTATTAGAGACTATTAAAATGGATGAATGTTCAATGGAAATTCAATGCGCGAACCTCATTGGTAGTTACCGACCGGGTCTATCTTTAGTTTAGTTCTTTCTTTGAAAGCATTAGATTGGAAAGTACTCAATAAATCAAAAGTATACCGACATTTTGTACATTATGTAATAAATTTCCAATAATCAGTCGCCCTCAACTTTGTTCGTAAAACTTCGTTGACGGGGATAATAACACCCATATTCACAAACAATACATAAGGGATCCTTCACTGAGTAAACGCACTGCTTTCAATACAGCTTTCTGATTGGTCCTTTTTGACCGACCTTTTGTTTATGAGACGATTTGAACCACCCTGTGCGTTCGTGAGCACTGTGAGACCTCATAGTGACGTTTGTGAATACGGGTGTAAGCATTCTGCGACAACCCGAGGGGCTATTGTCTAACGCACTCGCATTCGAAACCGGCTTCAAAGTGGAGCAATTGTTTTCATTTTGTATGCAGACAAGCCTTCGATTTTCAAAATGAAAACGAACGTGATTGCGAGTGCGTTGGACAATAAGCCCTCCGGTTAGCATAGTTGGTATAACCCTGCCTACGAAGCGGATGACTTTACGTCTATCAATGACCGTCGCATGTTATTCTTCTCAGGGTTGTCATAACGCTATTCTTTATCTGGTTCTCCGACAGATGAGTTGTTTATTCAATTCAATTCAAATAATTTATTTCAGAAACATGTCCATATTTGTTACTTATATAGTTAGCTTAGGTTACGTCTAGTGTTAGTACAGAAAATAAAAAATAATAAAAACTCATGTCAAGCAGTGCATATTGTTATTATTGTTGTATTAGTTTTAGTATTATTATTATAAGTTTAAGGAAAGCACAAATGTTGTCAATAAAACTTTAGCGATTTAGAAAGTGGCCGGAAGTATTCTAATAGGACATAAGTGCTATAAAACATTGTGCAGCTGGACGTTCGTTTCGTCAGTGTAGATATCCATTAAAGTTATTCCCTGGATGTTTGTACTTAAAAATAATGTGACATGATTAAAGTTTGGACATAATTTGCCCTGTCTCATGGGGGAGACTAATGTCCACCTCTGGGACGGACGATTTTACATTTATCAGTGATTTTCGCATGTTAATTTACTCGGTTGTCGTAACGCTTTGCTTTATATGCTTCGACAGACGACTTCTTTACGAAAATTGCAAACGTTCTTTATATGAATTGTAGACTTAAATTGAGTGCTGCCACTCTGCACGTTGGCGATTTATAAAGTAACAGAAGTTGTTATAATAGACGTTAGTGCAATGAACGTTTGTGCTACTGGGTGTTTAATTAGTGAATCACTAACTTCCGGAATAAAAATAATTACACAGTATTATTAGTACAGTTGGCAAAACAACAGAAAATAATTAATCAAAGCGACATTATAAATGTTTGAACACAATAATTTGCCCTGTCTCATGGGGGAGGCCCATATCCACCTCTGGGACGAATGACTTTGCATTTATCAGTGATCCCTGCATGTTATTCTACTCCGTTGTCATAACGCTTGGTTTATGTGCTTCGACATATTACTTGTTTACGGAAAGGAACGTATCCATTATGGTTTTATTTATAGCCACTTCCTTACGAAAACACATTTTTTTTAACGTTGATTGTCTTACTCTGTTCCAAAGTGAGCAGGGGTAATAAATATTCTGAGGATATTTTGTTTTCTTTTCATAACGAAGCGTACAGTTCGTGACCTCTAAGAAAAACATTCAGTTTGTACTTGTCTCTCACTCGCTCTCATACGCTCTTATTGAGAGCGACTGAGAGAGAAGTACAAACCGAATGGTATGCTAAGTGCTCACGGACTGTACGTACATTCTTTACTAAGTACAGTCAGCAGCAGAAGTAGCTACGCAACCGAAGAGGTCAAAATGATCTGCACTCGACTCTATTGTCATTTTGAGCATGTTATTCCGCTTAGCTACTTTTGACGCTGACTGTACCTATGTATAAAAACAAGCCTATGGTTTTTTAGACACTTGTGTGATTATTTTGTTGGTTACCTGTTTTTCTTTTTATTCTGATTTATTATTTATTCTTATTATTGGGGAGTTGAGACGGGCCTTGTGTCTCGCTTCAACCATTACTGATCTTTTGTAGCAGCGTTTTGTTTAGAGCTCACCGCAAAGGCTCGTTGCGTCCAAGAATTTCTAGTTGCTTTGGGTATTGGGTATTGGGGTGAGGAGTTGTATCTCTTGTGGGTCCATGATATATCGCCCTAGGTCTACTTCTGTTGCACATTAGTGACATGAACAGATGTGCATCGCTGTCTCCTCTGACTCCTGCATATCGCGTCTTGTTTTGTATCCATTTGAAACAGATGTTTGTTCAGTTTGTTTATACTGATAGAAGCTTATAAATGAGTTCAGTAAATGCCGACTGCAATATCATAAGCTTTTTTAAAAATGTAAGAGCTTTTGAGCTTTATCTTTTGAGGTATCGTTTTGCTTATAAAGTAACAGCGTGAGCGCTGTGAATATTTTAAAATCTTGAAGTTACGTTTCATTTCTACTGATTATTTCTTCCTCCTACTATGAAACTGTATGGAACGAACTTTCCTCTACGATGTTATCTCAGTACTATGACATATACATACTAACAATATTCTCTGAAAGTCGGTAACTTGGCTGTGCCCCTGGCAATGCTAATATTTATGGGCGACGGTGACTGCTTACCATCAGATCGCGCATCTGCTCGTTTTCCTTTTATAGCTTTAAAAATATTAATAACGTAATGTTAAGTATTTCCTTGTTTTTATGACATCGCTATATACATGGTATTCACAGAATATTTTTAGTGATGGTAAGACCTTGTGCAGTTTGCGTCAGAATCGCTACCACCAAGATATCCTTTAATCTATCGCCAAGGAGCAGTAAAGTTTCTAGCCTAGAGTCATGAGAGTTAGCAACGCGTTCTGAGACTTAATAGGATCGCAGTTTTGAGATTGTCGGCTTGAGATTTGAAATGTTCTATCACGTGACTTGTGTGCTCGTGTGCCTTCTTGTCATAAAAATAATAATTGAAACAGGCAGTGTTTTTCAATTGCGTAGGAGTACACTGAAAAAAATAATTGATCGATTCTAACAAGATTGTTGTGCATAAGCGTCTTGATTCCATACGAGCATGACGAGACGTTAGATACATCAACTAAGATGTTAGTTGAATCACTAAAGAACTTTGGTTGATATAACTAATATCTTAACTAGTTATTATATACATTTTTTGTCAACTAAGATAAAATCTCTCTTTGTTGGCTCTAATTTTTTTCAGTGTATTATATTGATTTATAGTGATTTTTCTAGACACCTCCTTAATTCTAAACACGCAGTGAGCCTACAAGTGTAAGCAATACATTTTCGCAGGAAATTGTGTGCTCGTTCCCAGTTCTTTTATTGCGCCCGGTAGGCGCGATATATTCTGAAGTGTGCTACTTAATAACGTCTGATGTGCGCGAGGTCTACGAAACGATACATTCAAACCGTCGAGTGAACCGTCTCTTTTGCTTTTGAGTGGTGATTTCGGGGAAGAAAGAGATATAAGAAAGAGTATTGATAAAATGTAGCTGTTTTTGTGATTTTGTCTTAAATTTGCTGATTATTATTGTATAGTTAATAGTAAAATATATACCTATTACGTCGTATCACGCGTCTATTACTCATAGTTGAGGCATTAGAGCCTAGTGTTGGTTAAAACAGTATTTCTCACGACTGTTACATAGATAAAAAAATCGAATGTTTAATCAGTAAAAAAGGCGTTTAAAAATTACATCCTTTAATAATTTTACAACTTATACCCACATATAGGTTATCATTATCACTTGTATTAAAAGAGCTCTTTATACTTGCTTTTCCACCAGCTTAGTGAGGTGAGACGAGGCGAGACGAGAATTGAAACTTGAATTAAAACAACCATTTACATCATAGATGCGCGAGGAGAGAATAGAATTTTTTCAATACAAATTTCAATTCTCGTCTCGCCTTGTCTCGCCTCATCTCGCCTGTGGAAAATCACCTTTAAAAAGTGTTGTTTTTTCACAAGATGTAATTTCTTTTTAAGTATATTATTAGAGAAAAGTTCGAAAACAGATGGCGCTAGTGTAACAACGGATGTCGACCAAACAGACACCGAATTCTGTAGCGAATGTTCTGACGAAGACCGGAGAAGGGAGCGATTGATTTGAATGACCAGGCTGTAACACTTTGGCTCGAGACGTGCCCCGGTGCGGTTGTCTGTAGTTCTGAGTGTCGAATATTATAGATCGGTGACGTGTTGCATTGTTCGCGATTTCTTTATCTAAGATTTGTTAATTCTCATTAAAATAATAAGTCATTTATGCTTGAACTTTTATTTTAAATCAAGTACTTTCGTTTTTGCTAACAATATATTATTTATTATAATTTAATATCCGAGGTCACTTTACAAAATCTTGATCTTTTATGATTTATAGGGCTTTAACTCATAGCAACTCTTAGGGCAGATCCGAAGTCACGCAATAGTTAATATCAAGTCATAGAATTCTACTGTCAGCTCTAATACCACGTCTTGAAACGAGCATCTCAAGATTACTTTATTAATAGGTTACGGCTGTTATTATTTATCTTGACATCCGAGCTCTAAGTATATTCTGGCTATCGTATCACAAATATTATTTTCTCTTCTCGCTGTTCATAAAAGTTCTTGTTTATGCTGGGTGTATGCGGAGTAAAACGGCTTTTTATACAATAGTGCTCTTTAACAAACGTTTTAATTTAAGATAAATTTAATGCGTGATAAAATGTGGATAAAACATCCGTCATTTTCTGAAGAGTGACGGATGCTTTATCCACATTTTATCACGCGATAAATGCAACCAAATAACCCCGCTGTTATGTTTTACACTATTGGTTTACCCAGACTTTACCATTCCTTCTAGGAGGTTCTAACTAATTGTTACAAAGCGCAATTAAAATCTTTTACGTGTTCAGCTGAGAACACTCTTTTCTTATTCTTACCTAATCACATTCTTATAGCTCGGCGTGAACAAAAGACACGGGAAAGCAGGCAGAGCTCCTAATCGACAGAAAAAGAATATCTGGGAACAAGGTGCTTTGTTCGCTTTTTATTTGTCTGAGTAATAATGTATCTTTTATTTTTACATTGCTACCGTTCTGAGATAAAGTTCAAAGATTCAGTATGCATTGTTATTTATTTTTTCATAATTATATGTCTACATAGTCATTGAAAGTGCGACATATATTTGTCTTTATTTGAGTATCGTCAAACTTTCAGTTCTGTAATAATTGTTGGTACGATTTGATAAAAAGTACACAAAAAAAAAACACAAAGATATTTAAAACATATTAACGATAGATTATAATTTAGGTGCAAAAAATATTAAAAAGATACCTAACAGCAAGCATAAAAAATGCAGAGTAAAATTAAGTCTTTTTAGAAAACCATACGTAATAGAAAATTTGTCCTAATCTTCAGTCATTTTATTCTATGATTTGTTATTTTTAGCATTAACTGGTAAAAAAAAAGCAACAAGTTAGTAAGGCTATTAGGCAAGCAGTTTGCGGCTTACTGTCTACCCTGCCTTGTTTGCCAATTTTCCATCTGTAAACAGGCCGAGCTAAAAAACACAAAATTCAACTAGTCCGTTCGTAAAACAACCTCAAATATATACCTACGTATATCTTATTAAACCGGGATTACAGTTATTGTGTTTCTTTTCCGGTGCTCCAGCTTTGTGGGAATTGCATTCCGAACGGTTGCCTCCTGAGGCAGACTTTACTTTTCGTGTTTATAAATTCCCAACTCTTTTTAGTCGAAAACAAGGTTGGTTTTTAGCTACGTTGTTAAAGGAGATACGTGTTTGGAGTCAGGCGATTTGGCCAGAAGCCGCAGAACGTTTGAATAGACGAGCGCAGTCAAAATAGGTGATAGCCGTGGCTTGTTGCGGGGGCTTATGGCAAATAAAATGGTTCTATTTGCAGTGGAAGGCGTGACATTAATCTAAAGGAAGTAGAAGATTATCCTTGGAATAATGATAAGGTTGTGCGAGGAAATTACTTGCTTTTTTACCCGACTGCGGCAAAGTCCACAAGGAGGGTTATTACCCGACTGTGGCAAAGCCCAAAAGAAGGGTTATGTGTTTGACTTGTATATATGTCCGACTCAATGTCCGCTCGTAACTACTAAACGGCTAAACCGATTTTTATAAATTATACATGGTTAGATTCGTCTTAACCACTAGAGTGTCATAGGCTATATTAAAAATATTTAAATATAAAATTGGCAATATAAAAAATATATAAATGATAAGTAACTTACTTTGACGACATTATCCAAACAGCAGTTGGGTTTTTTTAAAGCTTGCTTTTCGTTACACTTGTTAGTAGGTTTTGCTTACTCTGTTATTATTTTTCTTGAAGGAATTGAGGGTTTGAGTAACGTACAGACTTTCCAGTGTCATTAGAATATTGTTTTCTTACTAAAAAAATACCATACAAGCAGCCCCCAGCATCAGGCAAGCCCCCAATAAATTTGCGTTTAAGAAATTAATCTCATTGAACTGACATCTTATTATTGTCCTTTTAGAGTATATTTATATTTATATATATACATATATATAATAAATCTATTTATGTATATATTTAAGTATGTATTCATTTGCATGTGCCTTAGTTTATATATATATTGGGTCCAATTCGGATAAGTGACGTCTAAATTTAAATTTAAGTTAAGAATCTGTAATTTTAAGTTATGTCATTTTAGGTTACACGCCAATTGGTATTCGGATTACCGCCTATGTTGAAGTTGCCATACATTAAAATCTCTTAATTTAGAGAATCGCTTAAATTTGACGTTTATAATAAGTATTCATTTTAGAGATAGACGCCAATTTGGTATTCGGGTGCACATCACAAACGTCAAATTACAGATTTTTAAACGAAATTTTCTGTAAATTTAGACGCCACCTAAACAGTCCCGTGTAAATTTACACGATAGGTACTTAGGGATTCTAAATCGGATGACAGATCGAAGCCTTACTGATTTTACCATATCCTATAATCTGTGATTTTACCGTTCGTCAATAGGATCCTTCCTGTTTTAATTGCATTTTTTTTCACGTTATCCTAAATTCTAAAAAGGATTCCTAGTAATTGAATGAAAGTGTAATGAAAAGCCCTTAAATGTGTCTGCTTTGAGTTCTGTGTCTGTACCTAGCTATTTGCAAAACGCAAAAGGGATATGGTTCTGTGGAATTCATTTCATTACCTAACCTATCGTACATAAAAGTGAAAATGTTAAAAAGAAACACCCTTAAAATCTGTGTGAGTCAGCTCGTCAATTGATACGATTGCTGCATAAATGAATATTAGGATTTCCCGGACCATCAAAGGTAAGTCATTTAATACACCTGCGGAAATATTCGAGAGATAGTTTGATATCTTTGTGAAATGCGTTATACTTGCTAAAGTTTTTTCTCTACTAAGTACCTACCTACCTTTTTATTTAAGTATATTTCTTACAATGATAACTTAGGATTTACTAATAAACAACTAACCACCAATTTTTGTCTTTCTAGTGTTCAACAATGTTATGACAAAGGCACTTTATTAAGTACCTAAATGATGCAGTGATATTGCACCCATGTTATAAGATAAAACATAGACCAACACAAGGAATGCTGTACCAGTACATAGATACTTGTTGGTAAGTAGGTACCTATGTTATGTTATGAACTGCCTTAATATAAATGGTTTTATATACCTACCTAAGTGTAGAATTGGAATAAATTTTATTCTCTAAGCTATACATGCACTTCACAAGTTGTGAGTCTACTAGCACCTATTAATGCTTCCTAAATAAACACTTGAGATGAACCACTGCAAAGAACTCCTTAATATTGTAAATTGTTTTCTACATAGGTTGTGTGCCTATAAATGCTCCGTACAAACAACATGAATAACTTGAATATCACTGTACCTACCTACCATAATTATATTTAAAAAGTAGGGTCTTGAGATAAAAGAAACAAATGATCATAGAATAGTATTGTTTTTTTATATTATGAAATATAAAGAAAAAGATCATTCAATAGTTTTATTATACAGTAGTATAAATACAAGCATTAGATGATTTACATTGCTATTTAACTACATAGTTGTTTATTTCCCATACAACTATGAAACATCCAAGATTCATTGCTGGTATTAATGTTACTTACTGCACAGAAAGTTTAGCCCTATCCTATGTTAATTAAAGTTAGTTATATATATAATTTAGTGACTCTGAAAAAGAGTACATATTTTCTTTAAGTACCTAAAGTATGATCCAGCTCTAATGCATGCATAAGTGTCATGGGACAACGCATCTAGATTATGGTTTAATGATTTCACTAAAGACATGCCACAACTCACTCAGACCCAATTTTTTATTCTCATTGCTTTAAACTTTACTGCTATTACTTATAAACGTGGAGTAACCATGGAGTAGCTAAGCCATGGTTTGTCCCTATCCTTCGAATTCAAATGTCACAACGGTAAGGACAAAACATGGCATGGCTTCTCCATGGTTACTCCACGTTTATAAGTAAGGGCATATAACATTTAGAACCAGCAATCTTATATTATGATTATTTTTTCAGATTAATAGTGGTGACATGCTTTATGGTATCCTGGTGAAATATGCATGATTCATGAAACTTGGTGCGCTGAATAGAGCGAAGTGGTACTTCACATCGAGGCAAAGACTGTTGCTGTATAAGTCGCACGTCCAGCCCCATATGGATTATCTCTGGGCGGGAGCACCTGAATACCAGCTCGGGCCTTTTGACTCAGTTATGTTTTGGGCATTTTGATATAGGCTACGGTAACGGCTTACTATCAGGTGGGCCATATGCTTGTCTGTTTGCAGCTAGTGTAAAGTGTATTTCCAAATTAAATGTTATTGGTTAATAGTAATAAGGTAACATGATATGTGTTTTATTTATTATCTTTGAGAAATGGAGGACATAGATATACCAAGAGGTAATGACATCCTTGAGTTGTTGCTGTTAACGGTCTTAACGGTGTATTCCTCATGGTCCACTTGTAGCTGTATGTTGCATGAGGCAAGTATGTCACTTAGAATTGTGTCAGTAGGTGATGAATTGGTGATAGTTTGCTGAGTAGTCACCAGCAATAATATACTGTCGTACATTGGGCGCAAAAATATCTGACGCGCTCTTGTACCTCGTGTAATAAAGACGTGTCAGATGTTATTGCGCCCAATGTTGGACAATATATTATTGCTGGTGACTGTACTAGCTGGAGTCCCAATACGGTACAGTCCAGATAGTCTTACACAAGGTGCTTTTCCACTGGCGAGGCAAAGCTAGACGATAATATAAATTTGTATCAAAAATCTATGAACATCATCCTAGGTGGAAATGGTTGTTCAATACGAATATTTAAACTAGTCGCGCCTCGGATCGCTAGTAGAAAAGCACCTTCATTAAATTTTAACCTTCAGCTGATGCCAAAATCAGGATTTGTCAATATCATTGAGATAAGTAGGTAGGTTAGTGTTTTGCTTCTTGTAAGTAGGTACAGCCCGACATTACTCATCATAGGTGTCCTTACAGTTATTTTACTACACGAGGACTGTTACTAAATTAAATTTAATCTAGTACCTACTTATAAAAAAACGAAACTGAACCGCATACAGGAAAAAAACGACTAAGTATAGCACAAGTTGCAGTTTTCACGAAGCATGCTAATGCAGGAGTATTTAATTGTATTATGCAGCTGCGCCCATCCATAGATAAGACTGAATTACTGCCTAATGGCTGCGCCAAAATATTAGACTTGTAGAAAATTATAAAATTATAATCGCAGTTCGAATTGTCCGCAGTCCATCCATTCCACAGACGTACATTCCACAACCACATTCCACTATGATTCCAGGGAAAACCACAGATTATAACTACATGATAAAAAAATAATCTTGGTGGTGTTTTCCACAAACCTCAGGGGCCCGTTTCATAAAAGCTTCTAACTTGTAATACAAGTGGAAGTCTCTTTTTAATACATACTGTTGGAAAGAGAGTTCCGCTTATAATATAAGCTATTATTTTTTATGCAATACGCCCCTGCAGCCCGTTTCACGAAGCTACAAATTACAAATTACAAGCGGAACTCTCTTTCTAGCAAAGGGAGTTAGAAAGAGACTTCCGCTTGTAATTTGTTGCTTCGTGAAACGCGCCTCAGGACGCACGTAACTCTACGTTAGAGTGAGATAGAAATACGTCGTGCCCACTTTAACATAATAGTTGCAACCCTCAGTGTTTGTGGCAAGCACCAAGCATGTGGGTACGGCATTAAACTGAAACTATACATAGGTATTTGTTTGTTTACATTACATTGTATGTAGGCATGATGTACCTAGGCAAACTAGAATAATTCTAATAAAGACCAAACAAAACAAGTGTAAGTAAGTATGTATCTACTTCTTATTTTTTCTTATTACTAATGTTGCTAATTGCAACAATATAGTAAATAAAATATAAGTTATGTTTTTCGGTTTTTTTTCACAACAACTTGGTTAACGGTAAAAGGTATGATAATATTTAATACTGTAATAAATGAGCAAAAAAGTAATTAGAATGCCTATTGTTTTATTTTATAAAGTCGTCAATTCTGTCGGTAATTTTCTTTGATATAGCAAAGCCGTCAAAGGCTGACAACTACGTTTCTAGGGCCTTCCAAAAAAAAAACAACTTTATTTCAACTTAACTTTTAAATCTATAAATTTAGGAAATGTCACTTTAGGTTACGCGCCAATTGGTATTCGGAAAAACTCTTAATTAAAATTCACTTAAATTTATAACTTTTTAGCCGTAAATGACAGCTCTAAATTTAGAAACTACTCTCTTGTCTGTGGTTGGTTCTGATAGAATTAAGCTATTTCATATAACGAAAAGCGTTTTTTTCATGTAGGAATGTATCCTAAAGATTTTTCTAGTCTCAAAATCTATCTACAAAGTTTCAAGCGGCGCTTAAAATTGCAGATAAAATATAACGTAATGTGCGTCCGAATACCAAATTCTAATCTACCTATAAATTTAGAAATGTCACATTGTAAACCCTATAAATTTAGAAATGTCAAATTGAGTGTGCCTCTAAAATTAGGGATTTCTGTCTAAAATGAAGAATTCCCGAATACGGATTGAGTTTAGACCTGTCAAAATCGAGTTTGACGTTTATTAATTTAATTTTACAGACATTTAAAATTAGACAACGGTTATCCGAATTGGACCCATTGTTGATGCTATTGTTCATACAATATTGCACCGCCTACAAAAAAAAATCTGATTTGCCCAAAGGTCAACTGGTAGAGAATGCCATTAGGCATTAAGTTCACCTTTTGTACTCTAATTTGTATTTTTGTGCAATAAAGATTAAATAAATAAATAAATAAATAAATACAATAATATTTTTTTGTTGCTCAACTTGATCACTTTTATCCGTTAATTTGGAGAATGAACTTGAGTAAATTGTTACTTACCAAGACAATCTGTGGTTCTAAATAAACTTGCACAAACATGTTGCCCTTAGCTTTCACAATAGAATTGTAACAATTGGCAGAACAATACAAAAAGAAACCACTACTTAATGTGAAACTAGGTTTTGGTAACAAAGCGTTCATTTTCTTAGTTTCTTCCTCTAATCGAGCATTACTTTGTACTTAGTACTTTGTGGTCTCGAATAAAATCCAAAACTACATACGAACAGATAAATAATTATTCCTAATAACATTCAGCACCAATGACCCGTTGGGTACACTGTTCGTAGCAGTTTTTTGCTACATAGCTGGAAAATGCTGCTACAGGCTACAGCGTAGCACTCGTAGCAGTGGCTGGCGGTGAATGTGTTTAGACTAGTATAGTTGGTTCCAGTTTAAATGACGAAAATGCACTTAAAACCATCCATTACCAAAAACAGAACTATTGTTCAATTGTTATCTTCAAGTAGGGTTGTAAAACAATTACGCAGGTGTGTCGGTACGGCCAAAGTATACTTTGAATAAACAATCTTGATAGTTTTTTATTGCATGTTAGCCATAAGAATATGCGATATGTATTAGTGTTGTGTTGATTTATTATGTATCAATAATGACAATTTAAAATTATATTGAATGTATATAATATAGGAATATTTATTAAGTATATTTTTGAATTACAACATAGACGGCTTAAAAAATCTTTTATTTCAATGATCAAAAAGGGTTGAGCTACTCCAAGGCACGTGCCACACTTCGGTCGTCCCTTTGTTATCTTTTCCTTTCATATTTAGCAACAAAAGAAGTTGTAAAATCCCGCGTTAAATGCATTTTCGTCATTTAAACTGGAACCAACTATACAGCATGACGCAGTTAACATGGCGCGCGTTAAAGCGCTCACATCATTAACCGAAGGTCTATTATTGCTTAATCAATACGCCATATTAATTGTGTCCTGCTGTAATGGTTGAATTCGTAAATGGTCGCCTACATCGCTGTGGATAAAGTATAGTTGGTTCCAGTTTAAATGACGAAAATGCACTTAAAATCATCCATTACCAAAAACTATTGTTCAATTGTTATCTTCAAGTAGGGTTGTAAAACAATTACGCAGGTGCGTCGGTACGGCCAAAGTATACTTTGAATAAACAATCTTGATAGTTTTTTATTGCATGTTAGCCATAAGAATATGCGATATGTATTAGTGTTGTGTTGATTTATTATGTATCAATAATGACAATTTAAAATTATATTGAATGTATATAATATAGGAATATTTATTAAGTATATTTTTGCATTACAATATAGACGGCTTAAAAAATCTTTTATTTCAATGATCAAGAAGGGTTGAGCTACTCCAAGGCACGTGCCACACTTCGGTCGTCCCTTTGTTATCTTTTCCTTTCATATTTAGCAACAAAAGAAGTTGTAAAATCCCGCGTTAAATGCATTTTCGTCATTTAAACTGGAACCAACTATATCTGTCGCTCTCGCACTTGCATACTGGTCAGGAAGTGATAGATGTTTTATCTACGTTTATCCACCGCGATAAAGGCGACCATAATATGCTCCCTGTAGTATATTGAAGGCAACACTACTTAGTAAATATTTTGCTATCTATAGGTGCCGCTACAAATTATTTGCAGAACTGTTATATTCGAGATGTTTTGCCACATTTTGTGATCGTTTCACTCCAAATAATTTTGAAGTATCGGTTATTTTAGTGTATTATATTATAAATAGACTACTTATAAAAAAAAACTATGAAACATAAAGAAACGTGCAATTGCGATGTAATTAAAACATGTCAAAATCTTATTTTTCAGCCTGAAGATAAATACCTTATAATTAAACAAACAAACCTTTAAAACAAATAACTTAATAATTATCAGTTAGCATAACTTGACACCGAGCGGACGAATGAACAATACAATATCAATACGGCAAAGTAATAATCCAAAGTGAAATAGGGAGTCAGGTCTCGCTCGTTAAGGGTTAACCCACAACTCGCCTCAACAAGTCAACACCCAGTTCTAAAGTGAACCTTTAGCTATCCAAACTCGAAACCATCTCGAGGCTTCCCAATTATCGGTGTCGAGGTGTTCGCGCGCAAACGATTTGAATACGTATCAACGTGGGAGTGGAGATGACATAGCACCGGAGTTTATTCGAGAGATATACTGTTATAGTCCACTTGGGGTTATTGGCAATCGTTGGCGATCGTAAATTCTTGTGTCGACTCGAGCTAAGTTCGAACGTTAGCTGGAATAAACTTATGATTTATAGTACGGCGCCTTTCTTTCTTGTAATGGAAGTATAGCTTGGTAAAAAACAGTTGCAATACAATACAATTATCTCTATTGCACAAAACATAGAGTGGTGTTAAGTGAAACTACAATATTCTCAGGTAGCCACTACTATATTAAACAGAAGTTTTTGGATAAAGCTGGATCATGTTGCCAATTAGTTTTTGAACAGCAAAGCCCTGTTCTTTCAAAACTCTTGTTGTCATATACTCGTACTTTCAGTCGAATTATTTTTATTCACGGAGGTGCGCCCTGCCAGTCAAATTCAACTTGCCGAGTTACGAAAACGTACGTAAAAAAAAATGGGGGGGACTCCGAGAATCAAAAACGTTAACCTTACCCAAGGTCTCAATTTCTTATTGTCTGCTTTGTTACTAATACATAAAAGCATTTAGATATGTATGAAGTCAAATATAGGTTCATTGTTAGTGTTTTGTTTATGGACAACGGTTATTGCCACAAGTACGAGAACATATAGAAGGTATTTGATGTTCTTGTTGCAAGTTGTTAAGCCGGATTTAAGTTTGCTGTTTGCTTCATATAATATACTCTTAGTCGAGCCAATTTAATACCCTCCTACGTTCAGTTTGATAAGCCTGGAACATATGAAAGCGGATTTAAAAACTACTTAGTTATTGCTTTCTCGAAATAGCTATTCATATAAAACCGCTTTGGCGCTAGATGCATTGCGAGATCGTTAGTTTTATCGAAAATGTATAGGTATGAGATAAGCTGCCTGATGGTCGCGTCGCGTCAAGCGCTCATGTCAATTCTATAAACATCGACAGTTTTCGAAAATCGTTTACGATAGCGTTAAGCATCTTGTGTACAGCCTCTTGTCTGTTAACTTTATGGTTGATGATAATAGAGCAATTGGGATTGTTCATATTTTTACAATTACTCTGATTCGAAAACCATTTCGAGGACTAGGATTTTAAAGCCGTTCTGCAGTATTCAGTTTTTGAAATATTTATCTATTTCGGATATTTCGACAAAAGTATATTTAACCTTTGTTTGACTTTTGTTTTCGGCTTGAAGCCCTCCCAGGTGTATCTTACGTGTTAAGCGAAAACCGCTTGAAATAGTATGTTTTAATACACTATTACAATCACTTTTTATTATCAGATATAATTTAACTGTGGTAATTTATTAGAAAATGCCAATCTTAATTTAAAATAATCATGTCATCCATAAAATGGCTGCTAAATAAATAAAAATATTCATACAAAACTATTGGGTCAAATACAAAATTAATGAAATTGGTCTCTTAAAATTACCTATTCTTTCTAATTAGAATGTAAAAACCGTGAGTAATTTTTTTTGGTCTATCCCAATTCTTTCTTACAATATAATAAAGGACAAGTTCTTGTGTGCCCCTGTTTTCTTGGTTTTTAATAGAATTTTATAAGCACTACAAAGTCTAAAAAGATGCACAAAATTGTTGTATTACCTATGTACTATGTACCCAGACTTCATACAAAATTATTAAATTACCACCCATGCTTCTTTTTGCAGCATACATTTAAAAAACGAGACAGTAGAGGTACTGTAGTTTATAACTATAATTTTAAATTCGTTTACTTTTATACTACCCCTAAGAAGAAAACTACACCCAATCGAAATCGATCCAGTATTTTATTGTATGAATTTTATTCCAGCATAATCTATTTCTAAATGTGTTTATTATTCTCATGATTAGTATTAGGAACTTTACTTTGTTAAAATGTACAGGCAAATATCCTTGGTTTAAATACAAGTATATTATTTTTTTATGTTATTTTTTGTGTTTCTATCATTATAAATATATCTGAAATCCTCTTGGCAAAGGTCCTGATGTGAATTTAAAACAACAAAAGTAAATTCAAAACAGTTATGATAACAAAATAGACATATCTTGAGTTATGTCTCGACATATTTACGTAAAGTAACGAAATGTAGGATTTCGCTCGCGAGGTCGAACGTGCCCTTACGAAGTTAGGCCCCAGGGCAAACCCGAGACTTTCGGGTTCTTTCGCCGGATTCCCTTAATTTCCGGAGATAAATCTCCTTCCCATTTATCTTTTGCTAAACAGTTACCTAAGTTATATTCGTGCATAAGTTACGCGACCTTAATAACATGAAAAATACAACAAATCGTCGCTATGCGCTCATTTATCAATGTGCTAATCTTACAAACCATCACCAAAATTAAAACTTTATAATGAACTGAAATGTAACTCTTATTAATTAATCTATTTTGTTACAAAATCGTTCTCTAATTGTGTTACTTTTGTTATAAGAGTAACATATATCCAGATTAATAATTAAATTCACACTCCGATCCGAAAACTCACAGCACGTCGGCCGCAAAAACTTGAAGACGTTGAACACAATTCTAAGTATAAGCAGTAAGTAAAAAGTTTTATATTAAGTATATTATGTTTCATACAATCTAGAGTTAAGTAAAAAAATAGATTACTTCCAACTAACTTAACAATCTTTTTCCTCCTTATGCTTAAACATAATAAATTGGATTATTAAGTTAGTCTTTTACTTTTTTTGTTTATATTGTTTTGTAGTTATTCTTCAAATAGATTAGACTAGAATTTACTTATTTATTAATGCCAAGTAAGCCAGAGTAAAATATCAAATTAACAACAAACGAAATAGTAATGGTACTTAATATTTCGATCGTTCATTTCCCCCCTCTACCGTCAAAAGTCAATTCAACTTCTTAGGAACACAAAGCTAAATAGGTAAACGATAATAACATCGCGATACGTCCGGGTATTCACCTGACGATGGCTCTTCACAGTTCTATCTTGACTCTTCGAGATCGTCGCTCAAGAGTCTCCACGCGCTCGAGACACGGCCTGAAATTTATGACATTTCGCGTCGCTTTATCTCTAGATTTTTGTAAAATTATTTATTAAAAATAGAGTCAAATTCAAAGCTCTATATTCAAATGATTTATTAGTAAATTGGCTACTTGAGGGCTCTTTTACACGTCGGTAAATATGGAGTGAACCTACTAGCCCTTCGGACAAGACCATCAGTGCGGAGAAGAAGCGCCGCAGCAAACTCAAAAATAATAGGTACATAAGTTTAAATAAAAGTTAAAAATTATACCTGCCAAGATTTACATAGACGAAGCGACAGAGCTTAGTAGTTATACTGACACAAATTGAGAAAGTAGGATTTTTCGCACTAGATTTTTTGACGACGCGCTGGCCTAGTTGGTATTGACCCTGCCTACGAAGCTAGCGGTCCAGGGTTCAAATCCCAGTAAGGGCAGATATTTGTGTGATGAGCGCGAATATTTGTTTCTGAGACATGGATGTTTTCTATGTATTTAAGTATATATTTTTCTATATAAGTATGTTTATCGTTGTCTAGTACCCATAGTAGAAGCCTAGAGCTTAGTTTGGGACTAGGTCAATTGGTGTGACATTGTCCCCTGATATTTATTTATTTATTTAGAGTTTTTACTTTTCCATTTTGCCAAAAAACCTTGGGACTCGTGTTTAATGACATACCTACTTTTTACGCTTGCACCAAAATGTACTATTAAGCTTACAACTTTTATACCCAGATAAGTTCTAGAAAAAATACAAAAATCCATCCGAGAGTTAGACAAATGAGTAGAAACGTTCGACTTAGCAAAAAATAGTAGTGATTCGAACCTCGCTCAGCGGAATATTTACTCATTCATCGGAGGGCAAATTTGTTGAGCTCGTCGATATCAATTGAGCTGCCGACTGAAGCCGTTCCCTCGTGTATTACTTGTAGAAAACTTTATTACTATAACGAACTGTAGATAGTTTTGAGTTATGACGTTCTTACCTAACTGTGTAAAAACTATATTTCGTAAATCAAGTTCAACAAATTACATTAAAGATGCTTGTGTTTTAATATTTTAATGTCATCGTTCAGGTGATAGCGTAAAAGATAGGCGATCTGAGGATCTGTCAATTTCTGTAGTCTACAGAAGGTTGCACATAGGTATAGAAACAGACAGGAATGGGTGCACATTACAATATAATATTTCCTATATACACCCAATAAAACAACTATACTTTTTTAAACTGTTGCTGTTTTTAATAATGGCACTAATGATAATAGACGGGTTCGCCAATTGAGCGTCACGAGCGTTAATTTGGGACCCATTTCAAGAAAAATAGGTATGCTTGAAGTTTTCAATGTCATTAGAGATGTCAAGTCATTTGTAACTATTAGGAAACTCAACCTTATTGTTGTAGAATGTCAGATTGACTTTGGAGTTTGGACCTAAGGTGGATACCAAATTAAATCTCGTGACTATACCCTTTTTTGGGACAGTCGAGTAAAATGCTCTGTATTCACCCTATTCCCTGTTTTATACAAAATAATTATGCAAAAAGACCGGCGCTAGAACTCTTCTAGTATTCATCTGCACGAGAGGCTAGGTTACTGGGTCGGAGTGAGAGCTCCACCGGTGAAAAACTTTAAATTCTCGCCTGAAAAGTTGGGAAATTTTAATCTCAAATATTTTAATTAAATGTTGTGCCCATTTGCGGGTTGACAGCCTTATTAAAGCGGTGAATTAATTAGTTCGTGATTGTTTGGGTTCGGGAAGGTTTTCGGTATGTTTTGCTTGCGTATGCTTATTGTTTAAAATAATGTATAACTTCCTTGTTAGCTTATTAGCGCTTGTGTTTATTTAAATGAATACTGAAAGTAATTTACATAACGCTGATTCCTGAAAATAATATTGTGAGATATTGACAAACAGCAGTGTTCAAAGAAAACATAATAGAAAAAGTAATATGTGTATTTTCATTCAGTCATATCTTTATTGGGTAGGTAATATGACATATAAATTACAACTAGTGTAACTTTAAATATGGGTGTAGGTACTAAAAAGTGTTTATTGTTTTTGCATTTTCGACTTAAGACCTCTCAACTAAGATCCTTTATTAATTATGAACCCTGATACGGCCTAAGGGCCAGGCACACGCCTAAAATTATAGTTTTCTATTACTTAATATTTACTAAACACGGTGAAGTGGTCTCTGCCTACCCCTCTGGGAAACAGGCGTGATTTAATGTATGTATGTATGTACTAAACATGACATTTGTGTGGCATATCATATTTTTGTAGTAACACGGTTACTATTTGGGACACATGTGGCAGTTTTGATAAGCGATATTCGAGATTTCCAATCGACTGGGTTTGCCCAAACGTCGACACTATGAGGATTTGTAGAATTGTTATGTCTATGCCAGCCAAACTTTGAATATGGTACGTGAACCAGTACGGCTAGCATAATATGTATTTTCTGGATTGTTGCTCATGTAAGAATTAATGTAATAGAGTATTTAAAATGCTAATGTGCTTACGTTGTTTAAGTAAGGTTTCTAAACGATTTTTTCACTTGACAAAACTTTTTCACTTGACTGTCTTTTTTTTGTTGACAGTGGTCGTTTTGTTGTGGTTTTACTGCTCTTAGGGCCGAGTTCACCAACAATTAAACGGACGGTTAGCAGTTTAACGGTTGTCAAATGTATTGACTAACAGCTGATTAAGACTTAAACGTCTGTTAAATTGTTTGGTGAACTCGGCCCTTAATCTTCCGGTTGTGATTATTTTTTTAAAGTTAAATAAACGCGTTTCTAAAGGTGTGTTCTTAATTTCTTAATGTGGTGAGATTCTTTTAACTCCGTACATCTTTTTTGTTATCTACTACGACTAGGTAGAGAGAGATTACTGAGAGACAAAGAAGTCGTGTGTAACTTGTGCCTGCCGCCCAACCACGCCTCAAACCCTAAATCACACTTCGAGAACTCGGGTCAAGGGTTCGGGTCGGGGGGCCTTATCGGAAAATCATTCATTAGGCATGATAGGTTTTTTTTAATTTACCTCCCGAAACTGGGTTGGCTAGAGTAATTCCACTATTCCGAAATTTCAGTACTTGGGTCATACGCAGATTGAGGTTTTTTTTTTTTTATTGATAAAAAAAACACAGTATAACAGTAACAGGTAGGTACTAAGGCACTGTGAAATACAAAATATATGAGTTCACACTTTCCAGCAGAATAAAAAAAACACACACATTTATAAATAATTACTTGACGACAAACGCACATCCTTCACCTCACAAAACCTCAAACATTCATCACTCAAAACCACACTACAAGCAAAAACATCGCAGTCTGGTATCGATGCGAGGAGCGTATTAAGAAACTTTAGAGCTCGAACAAGGTTAGCGTCTTTCCTGTGGACATACCCGAAGTTAGGGGTCACAAAACCGGTTCTCAAGTTATGTCAAAACCGGTTTTTTCCGGTATTTAGGATGTAAAAATAAACTATATTTTAATGTACACTTTATTATATAGGTAGCCATTGTTATTCTTAATAATCACATGAAATGGTTAAACCGGTTTTGTTTTCGGTAAAACCGGTTTTGTGACCCCTACCTAGTTAACGTTTTTAAGGCCTAATTTTCTGGCTGAACCCATATCCGCAAAACGGCGTCAGGTCTACTTAAGTCCTGTTTATTGACCACAGACAACTTGTACTTTTTGAGTGTGTATGACCCTCTTTCCATTGTACATTATGATCCACTTATTGAGATAAAACTAACAAATCCTAATTTGGCGAGTCTACCTACGTTAATTACAGTGAAGATCTTGATCACCTGTGCCACCTTTCGACATATCAGCTCCTAGATACTATAATATTGCATTGCTTACGGGTTTACGGATTTTAGGAAGTGGTTCAAAACTTTAACCTTGAACCAGAATTAGGGAATGCAATTTAACCGGTTATTAACCGTTTTTGTATGAAAATAACCGGTTAAAACCGGCTATAACCGGTTATTTGCATTCCCTAACCAGAATGACAAATATTGCAAGCCTGTTGAATAATAGCTTGTACCTAACAACGAAAAATAAATCCAACCCCAAGCCATGTATAAGCCAGAGTCATGGACAAAACTGGAGTGCCATTATTTTATCTATATATATAAAAGGCAAAACTGACTGACTTATATATCAACGCACAGCCGAAACTACTGTACCTAGAATTTTGAAATTTGGTACAGGGGTTCCTTTCATGATGTAAGCGAGCACTCAGAAAGGATTTTCCGAAAATCGACCCCCAACGGGAAGAAGTAGGAGGAGTAGCGGGAAACTAATTCTACGCGTACGAAGTCGCGGGCGTCCTCTAGTTCAATATAAAGGAATAATAACTACTAAAAATTCAGAGGGAACTCGCCTGTATTTCTCATGAAAAATCACTTCCACAACCTGAAAAGGTTGCTATTCTTATAAACATGTAGGGTCTCAGGGACGCAATTGCCTGGACCCTTGTCAACGTATCATATAAGATGTCGGTGGGAGTTTATTACGGTTATATATCATTCAGAGGGAGGTATTTCTAGCATAGGGAATATGCATGTTTTTTTTACAGCTCCAATAAACGCTGATTCATGTAACAAACAGGTGAGTTTTTTTTTTTTGTATAGCTATAAATATAACCAAGATATAAGCCAACAAAGATTTGTTCCTATCTCTTTCTAGCAAAACATATACGTGGAGTTTATATGGCCGAACTGCACAATGACGTCACCGGTGCACTTCGGATCTCTCTGTCTAATTAGCAGTTTAAAATGCTTGTATCATCCGTATTTCTTGACCGATTTTAATTTTAATTTCACTTTTGGTGATGTCTTTTACGGTATTTTTATGTTTTCTTGACAAATGTCATTTAAAAAATACATGCATATTCCCTATAGGAATGTAGATTAAGGTTATCTATATCTATGGCACACAACCTGGGTCTCTATTTCACATTGTATTAACTCATCTTGCTTATTAATGAAATAAGACTGTTTTGTGTTATGACTGCTCCAATTAATGATGGGAAAAGATATTCTAGGCGTACCTGGACCTATCTGGTCTCATGGATGCGGGTAGGAAGACCTATATCTAGCAGTGGATGTCTTGAGGAGTTGAGGCCAATATGATGAAAATAGATAAAGAAATCAATTCCCTTGGGTCACCTAATCAAAAACTTATCTCTAAGCGATTTACCTGAACCCAGGCTATAACATGAACGTACGACTAACAAAAAGAAACTCCGAAATAATGTCATGCACAGAGAATTTAAGGCTAAAGTTAAATCTACGTAGGGTGATGGAACCAGTAATGGACAAGAAACCAGTAATGGACACTTGATTCTTATCTTACAGAAGATAAGGTTTATTTATTTGTTTTGCAACAATCAATTTAGGACCGTATGAAGTTTGAATTAAGAGTGAAGTGTCCATTACTAATGCCTGTTAGCTAAAAGTGTCCATCATTGGTGCCTTAGTAATCAACCTATTGAACGGCAGTCAGTTCTGACCGTCAACTGAAAGTCGTGCCACAGTCAACAGTCGTCACACGTTCAAGATTAAAAGAGACTTTATTTCTTATCAATAAGATGTAATTTGCATAACATAGCATACATGTTTGGCATGTGAGTGACACATTTTGTATTCGACGTAAGGCGTCCAAAAGCTCAAAGCGCAAAAACATGTTTTTAGTCTATAGTAGTAAAAACAAGTAAAAGAGATAATAAACAGTGTTACTATTCGTTTAAACTTGTTGTGAACCGCATTTGAGTCGGCAATAAATTCTCTAAACGAACAGCCAAGTTGGACGGTAGCTTTAGAAGTTTTATTTATACTGCCGACTTTAGAAACTTCGATTGCGCGTTGCACTCGCTCCCGAATGTACATTCGCAAATACATATAGTGTCACTTTACACTGAAATCTTACCGCCTGTTTCACAATCGAGAAGTAAAGCATATTTGACAGATAAGTTTAGCCCTTTCTCTTGCTGACACTTGAAATTAGACAAGGAGAGAACCCACTTTAAATGGCAGATAATGTTACTGGTCGATTGTGAAACAGGCCCTTATTAAAATTATGACTTTTATTGCTTGCCAGTAAACTTTTGAATACCTATTGAAACTTTTTATTTTGTCGTGGTGAAAGCCAGTAAACACACGGGCTACCTGAGGTCCGTTTCATGAAACTACAAGTTACAAATTACAAGCGGAACCCTCTTTCCAGCAGTACGAGTTCGAAAGAGACTTCCGCTTGTAATTTGTAACTTGTAGCTTCGTGAAACGGGCCTCTGATGGTAAGTGGGCCCTGAGACCCGTAGATATTGGCATTCTCAAGCCTACAATCTTAAGACTGCAATCCTAAGACTACAAATACTGAAAAGGAAATGTTTAGGAGACGTTTATATAGGTCGTAGCGTAAACTAGACTGTAATAATTACCCCACTTTTTATTAAAATCAATTTAAAAGTAAATGTAATTTTAAGGAAATAATTTCATTCTTCCATCATTGCAATGTAAAATTTTACTTACAGTAAATTACTTAACAACGTTCTGCCCGTTGATCTCTCTTATTACCCAAACTGTAAAAGGTCGAATCGAAAAAAAAATTGAAATCAAAGTAAAAATTACTTGTTCAAACCTGCATACGTATAGGTAAACATATTTTCTGTGTCTCACTTCGACATTGGTTTAGCGACACAGATGTCTCGAAATGATGATAAGATTGATAAGATGTGACTGTCAACATTCATGCATTATTCATGAGGCATTCGTCACCTAGACAAAATGGGATTGAATCTCGAACTAGACGACGAATGTAGTGATAAAGATAAAGATAAAGATAAAAGATGTTTATTCAGTAAGTAGGCCGCACGGGCACTTTTACACGTCAATAATCTACCAGCGCTTCGCAAGAGACCACTGCTGAGAAGAAACGCCGCAAGAAACTCAACAGTCAGTCGTTTTTTAAACATTTCTTATGATATGATATTATACAACGAAAAATAAAACTTAACCTAGTATTATATAAAACAATGAATGTAACAAAAATATGTCTATATATATCATGCGTAGTTGAGCAGGAAAATGTGTCAAAACTCAAAATTTCTACAAGAACTCATAAATAGTAAATATAAGAAATAAATAAAAATTAAAAATTATACTTACCTATGACGGTGCAAAACAACACATAATTAGTTTCGATACATTCCCCTACAGAAACCGTGTCCCCTAGACAATACACAATGTTTATATATTGGTATGATTAGGTTATTATTAAGATATTTAGGTGTTTAATTTAGGCCAAGCATTTTTATCTGTTAGATAGTCTTCGACCCTATAGTAAGCTTTAGACATCAACGACTTTTTCAAGTAATTTTTAAGTACTGGAAATGGTAACTTTAAAACTTCGTCAGGTAATTTATTATAGAAATGAATGCATTGACCTACAAATGATTTATATACCTTACGGACACGAAATTTTTTAATAGCAATTTTATTCTTATTTCTTGTATTCAAATTATGTATGTCACAATTCTTAATAAAAGAGTCTTGATTTTTAATGACATAAATAATATTCTCATAAATAAATTGTGATGCTACTGTCAAAATATTAATTTCTTTAAATAATAATCTTAAGGAATCACGGGAGTTTAGGTTATATATAGAACGAATGGCTCTTTTTTGTAACACGAAAATAGTTTGTATGTCAGCAGCTTTTCCCCAAACAAGAATACCGTACGACATAACACTATGAAAATAACTATAATAAACTAAGCGAGCTGTCTCAACATTGGTAAGTTGTCTAATTTTCCTAACAGCATAAGCTGCCGAACTTAATTTACCTGCTAGTACTGCTAAATGGGGACTCCATTGCAAGTTTTTGTCTATAGTTATTCCTAAGAAAAGTGCCTTATCCACCATTTCCAAACACTCATCATTTAGAAAAATACTAGATTCTACCGGTCTAACATTAGGCAAAGCGAACCTAACACATTTAGTTTTCTTAGCATTAAGTAGCAAATTGTTACTAGTAAACCAATTAAGTACTTTACCTAGCGTCGCGTTTAACCTACTATAATCAACGGATTTTCGGTCTACCTTGAAGATCAATGATGTATCATCAGCAAATAGCACAATATCGCAAAGGTTAACTACCGCGGGTGGTAAGTCATTTATATAAACGAGAAATAAGAAAGGACCTAATATAGAGCCCTGTGGCACACCCAGTTTAACAGCCGCTCCAATGGACTTTGTTTGGTTTACAACAACCGTTTGTGTTCTATCACTAAGATATGAAGACATAAGATTTAGAGAATTATTTGACAGACCATAATGTTCTAATTTTAATATAAGAGTCGCGTGATCTACACAATCAAAAGCTTTGGAAAGGTCACAAAAAATTCCTATTGCATCACAAGATGTCTCCCAAATATTGTATATATATTTAATGAGTATAGATGCTGCATCAGTTGTGGATCGTCCTCTGGTGAAGCCGAACTGATTACTGTTAAGCAGTTTATTTCTATTGAAGTGACCTAACATATCTTTTAACATTAACTTGTCAAAAACTTTACTTAAAACAGGTAGAATAGAAATGGGTCGGAAATTCGTTAAATCACTCCTCTCGCCCGATTTAAAAAGTGGTAGGACTTTACTATATTTCATAAGATTTGGAAAGACCCCCTCTAAAATGCAATTATTGTAGATTAAAGCTAAGTGAGGTGCAATTATATCTATGACATGGTGGATGACTTTAACTGACGTTCCCCATAAATCCTCCGTTTTTTTCAAACTGAGTTATTTAAATGCCTTAATAATAGAAACTGAATCTACGTGGGTAAAATCAAAGCTTATATTACATTTAGTCACATTAGCACAAAGTAATTTTTGAGCTCCAATCGCAGATGATTGAAGACATTTCGTGGTATTAATGGCTATGGTGGAGAAAAAATCTTCGAACGCTAAGGCCACGTCTTTATTTGATGTGATTTGTTTGTCACCCTTGTTTAGGGTGATTTGATTATCGCGAGTTTTTGTATTACCCGTTTCTCTATTTATAATTTTCCACACAGTTTTTACCTTATTGTCAGAAGCTTTGAGTTTAAGACTTAAGAAATTTGACTTAGCAGTTAAGCAAACTTGCTTAAAGGTCCTCGAATAATTCTTAACGTAAACTACGAAGTCATCGTTCTTGTTCTCCTCTCTCTCTCTATATAGTTCATAAAGCCTATTTCTACTTCTATGAATGCCTACAGTAGCCCATTCACTAAACTTGGTTTTTGACCCAGAAACAGTTTTCATCTTGAAATTGTTATTAAACTGGTGAAGAATTACACCGAACAAATCATTATAAATACTATTAGAATCCTTATGTGAAAAGGATAACCCACAGATATTACTCTGAACTTTATTTTTAAATAAATCCAAACGATTACTGGTTATGGGTCTGTATGTTATTGTCTGTGGTTCTTGATGAACATCATTTAAAAAAGAAGCCTTTTGGCCACTATGATCAGAATTAAAGCAATTAAATATTTCCTTATCCAAACATTCGCAATTACAAAAAATATTGTCTAAACAGGTTGCACTTGAAACACCTATCCGTGTAGGTTCAAAGAACAAATTATCTAAGTTAAAAGATTTAAATAAACTTAAGATTTTAATAGTATTATTTGACGATTCAAGTAAGTTAACATTAAAGTCTCCACAAACAATAACATGCTTTTGGGTTTTAGATGCTAATTTTAACACATTTTCCATACTGGATTCAAATGTGCTGAAATCAGCCGATGGTGGTCTGTAAACACAAATAATTATGTAATTTTCTAGTTCTACGCTAGAAATTTCTACAAGCCTTTCTATCGATAGCCTAACAATATCTTTCCTTTCTTTTGATTTTACTGTACTTTTAACAATTATTAAAGAACCACCATGAATGGCGGATTTTCTGGCAAAAAAACTAACTAATTCAAAATTAACAAAATCAAAAATTAATTGATCAGGTCTAAGCCAATGTTCAGTGATACACATAATTTGTACATTTTCAGTATCTAAAAATAATCCTATTTCTAATTCTTTGCTGGAAAACCCTTGAATATTTTGATGAATTATATTTATACTCAAAGGTGTTTCCGCTGTCCTATAATTTAGTTTAAATGATTAGGAATTGCATTTGTACCACTATTATATCTATTTGGCTCTATATTAAAAGTCAAAAGTTCTACCAAAGTCAAAATATATTTCTTTGGCAAATGAATTTTTTCAGATGTTAGCGTGAGGCGCTTGATGAATTTATTTAGGTCGAAGAAATGATATTTGCTATTATAACATATAGCATTATACATCAAAGAATTTAAGTGTGCTACTTTATTATTATAATTATATGGCATATTTTGTGAATATGGTAATGCACAAATTATAATTTTACCTATTCCGGCTTCTTCGATAAGGTTTAATGTTGATATTAATCTATCTACACTAGACTTATCTATACCAAGACTGTTTCCTACTAAAATCACTAGAGTAGTAGAACTGTCATAACTTCCCTTTGATATTAAATGACATAATTGCATAAGACTTGCATTATGATAACAATAATTTGTAACATTTTGTCTCAATTTATTACTTAACATAGAACCCATTCCAGACCCTATCTGATCAGAATAAATAATAGTTTTATTGTTACTAATTTGTCTAGGGGACTCATTTAAAACTACTTTTGGGGTACATAGCTTAGAAGTATCAAGAGCCACATCTGGCTGAATCACAGCTGTTGGTAAAGATCCTAAACAATTACAATTACCAATGCCATTATTAATTAAAGAATTAAAACGCTCCTCATTATATTTACTACTCTCCAACAATTGTGTGAATGCCAGCATGTGCTCCTTGATTTCGCTTTGAGTTAGTTTGAGTTAGTAGGAAAAAAACTCGATATAGATAACCAGTGATCGGGGAAAACGATGCAAAACTTTAACAAAACTTACATTACAGTCTTGAAACTATTAATATCCTTATACCAAATCCGAGACTCTGATATAGGGTTAAATTGAACTCTAATCTGCCAATAATATTCTTATTTTTCAATAATATTCTTATTTTTCAATAATATTCTTATTTTTCTTGGTTGCAAGTTCTCCTTTATGGTCAGCTTTACAAGTTTTGTTAAAGTTTTGCACCGTTTTCCCCGATCACTGTAGATAACACACGTACCTATAAACACCTTTTCAAAACCACGCCAGTTGTAACTGAGTATTGTTAAGGAAAGGGAGGCAATTTATTTTTCCTACTACTGCTTTGTGTTGATTTTCTGTAAACAGTGCGTTTAGTTAAGTTTTGAAATTTACTTCTATTTTTTTAAAGCACTTATTGGCACATACCCTACTATAAAAGGAAAATCTGCACAAAGTTTGTATGTAATCACTCTGGAATAAAGCCTACTCTTTCACCGAAACTATCTAAATCCACCTTTGACCTAAAAATATTTTTGTTTCAGTGCAAGTGACCATAGAAAAGTCCAATATTGAAACACAAGTGCTAGTGCAATGTCAGTGAAAAATAGCGTGATTCGTTCAAAAGTGCAATGGGCCGGTGGAGGGACTGATTGAGTGTCACGTAAGCGTTGCGCATTCGACGGTGACTGATCAGTGAACGAGACACGATGTCGGCAGGTGAGTGATGAGGCTGATACTCAGTAGCACAACATTCACTCACGATGACACACACATTGATTCATTGAGGACGTGGTAAGCCTAGTTGGTTTAACCTGCCTATGGTGACGGTACCAATAATGGACACTTTTAGCTGTCAGGCACCAGTAATGGACACTTCAATTTAATTCAAAGATCATACGGTTAAAAATTGATTGTTGCAAAACAAATGAATAGCCCTTATCTTCAGGTAAATAAGGATCAAGTGTCCATTTTTGGGTCCTCGTTCATTACTGGTTCCACCACCTTACAAAGCTAGACTTCCCGGGCTTGATCCGGTATGGACAAATATTTGTGTGATAAGGGCGAGTATTTGTTTGTAAGTCTTGGTTGTTTTCTATGTAATTCAGTGTGCGCATTTCTTCATATCAGTATGTTTATCGTTAATATCCATAGTAAAAGCATAGGGCATAAAAATATCAAAAATGTTCAGAGATAAAAAATATCCTTACATAATTTTAATATTTTAAAATGTACTACTTTGTAAAAGGTCCCAAAATGTGTTATTTTGCAATGAACTGCTTCGCGATAAATTGTGAAACACCAACATAATACAAGGATATTTTTTATCTCCGGATGTGTGTATTTCTGAACTGAAAGCGATTTATAGAATCGATACCGTTGATAATACGCAGTTGTGTTAATTAGTACATTATTTGCCGCGTGAAAGCTGTGCAATGTCGCTAAGCGGTGCGCGAAAAATGTCTACCATACGATAGCTCCTCTGTGAGAGGATAGTAAAATGAAGCTATTCTATTGGTGTTTTATTTGTCCTGTCAACTGTCTTAGATAGCTTTGGTGAAAACGCAGCCGCTCGAAAACAATGTTGTTATTACAAATAGCATTATGATCAGGAAATATTAATTAAATTTTCTGAAAACAGCCTTCAAATAAAACATCTCGACAACAGCCTAATTTGATTAAATCTCTCGTTATTTTCATTTCCCCGAGCATCGATAAGTTAAATCTCTGTTATTTTTAAGAGCAAACCCTTGTTTCGACTCTCCCCACATCTCATTAAAAATAATGTTTATGGACTTAATAATACGCTTATTCACCTCTGTTTGCGAGTTATTTCGGAGTTCTTGTTGTTTTTAATACTTTGTTTAAGCGGATTTTGTTAAAATACTTTATATTAACTGGAAAAATAAACTTACGAAAACTCCACGGTTCAAAGATTTGCTGTAATGCGAACATGCGTGAATAGACATATGTGACTTATAAGCTGGATTATTGAGTCTTTTTGAATATCATTGGGGGAAAATGTTTACGCACTCGTAAATGTTGGTTTAGGAAGAAAGTATGCTTCATTTAGATTTATGTCTTACATACAGAAAAGCTGTTTGTGCCCGGCGTTGCGTGGGTGTTTTTAATACAACCTTGTCTTGACAATTACCAGCACAACAATTTTTATCTAGTTCAAATCGGTTGAGCTAATCTCGATGACGTTGCCGTTAAAAGTAATATGATGTTTAAATACCTTTGAATGTATAATTTATAAACAAAAATATATTACCTAAATAATTTAGCAGTGCAACGACCCTAAACTTATTTTATAACTAAATAATAGATATAATATCATCCCGGTCTATGGGAAGGCTACTACCCCGGCCAAGGATTAAGAGCTCGCTCCGTCATTAGTCAGGGGTCTGCAGCCTAAACTAACATTAGTCTTCTTGCATTGACACTTCCATTTTAACCCTCTGTAGAGCAAAAAAGGTTGGTATTATTATTCAGTGCCAGGTGACTTGAGTTCTTAACAAAATGAGCCCGGAGTTAAGTTCTTGGTTTGCGTTCGGTCAGTCTTATAAGTACACTTAAGTGTTTTGTCACTTTAACGTCATGTTTGAACTGCTGCTCTAATCTGTCAAAGCCGTTAAAGCGACAAGGTACAAAACTATGCAATAAGGCCTGGCCTATGCTCATAAGTATGTCATACAAATAATTATCTCAAAGTGACCCGTTATTTTTGATCATCAGTGTATTTTACAGCTACAAATATTAATAATTTTTGGTACTTTCGTGTTTCTAAGTCAAACGTATGACAAATATGCTGTTATATAGGTCAAATCAAGATACGGCTGAAAACGTATATGATCTTAGACGCTCTGTACAGTCAGCTATCGAAATAGGAATCCACGAAAAAAAAAGACACCTAATTATTGTGTCAATCCTGTCCTTTATTCCTTAAATGGTTACCTTTTCTATCAATTTGCGCAAGCTCTTGTGAAACAACCTACGAGTATTTCTTGAGATAAACTATTTGCCAAACTTTTGTTTACCAACTTTAGCTACTTAACTCCATCCATTAATTCTATCTAGTTTTCACATGGTACCCCAGAGATTCGAATTTAATCAGAACACAACAGAGCACAGTCACGTCCCTACAAGATGACGATAAAAAGCTGTAGGGTAGGTCGGTGAAGGGACAATTAACTGCCGCAATGCAGGGAACCTTATCCTAGAAAGTTGGAGGTTTTTGATACGGATTCGAGATAAACTTTCTACATAGGGGTTTCTGATCCAGTGGAATAATGTTTGTAAGTGTTTTGATACCTTTGATGTTTCTGTCAATTTTAATTGTGTATTATTATAATTATGGTTTATGTCGGGAGTTACAGAAAATTCACATAAACTGAAGCGACGTCTTGTATTATGAAAACTTTGTTTTCTTCCAATGTGTTATGAATACTCGTATTAGTCATACAATCATGTAGTTGATTTACGTCACACAAAGGAAAAAAAAACAAATACTTTTTATTAAAGTCCTTTACGTATAATATTTTTTAACTTCACCCGTGTGTGCGTATGTTGTTTCGCCGAATCGACATTACTTTGTAATTTCTAAGATTTCTAAAATTGCTTTTTTTCTCCAGGTTCCGCAGTAGCCATGATCGGCGCGAACCTCCGTTTCGGGCTGACGGGTGCGACCAACTCCTCGATACAGAACCACACACGCTTCTGCCCACCAGGGGGCGCCGCGAGCGCCGCAGCACTGTTAGCGTTGTCGGGGCTCGGCATGTCGGCCAATCTCGCGCTCATGACTGTCATATTGAGCAAGAAGCAGCTGAGAAGGTTAGTCATATCATTTAATAGTAGAGTCAGGGGCATTCCTGTTCCACCACCTTTAGACTTATATTGATTTCATCAAAATAGAGAGCCATTTTTGAGAACGTGATTAGTGATGTACTTGGCCACCAGGGACCAGGGATGTTACGTATTAGCGCTGTCAGGGTTAGCATGTCGGTTAAACTGGCGCTTATGACCATAATATTGGGGAGGCAGCTGTAAAGAAGGTTAGAGAAATCGTTCGGACTTCACCTATTACTGTCTACCAGGGTTTGCTACAGAGTTGTAGCTCTGATAGCGCCATCTGCACTTGGCATATCGGTAAACCTCGCGTTCATGACTGTCATATTGAGCAAGAAGCAGTTTAGGATGTTAGTCATATCATCAACTTTGTACTTGTCCACCAGAGACTGGGGTTACTAGGTATCAGCGCTGTCTGGGTTTGCATGTCAGAGGCGCTTGCCAAGATGCACTACGCTAACTAGCGTTTCTATTCGTTTTTTAAACCAATCGTGTCACTCGTAGATGACGTGATACGAAAAGTCACGTGATTTATCATTGACGCGATTGGTTTAAAAACGAAAGGAATAGAAACGCTAGTTAGCGTAATGCATCTTGGCAAGGGCCTCAGTTATGACTGCACCGAGCGTCCAGTGGCGCCCTCATTACTATTATTAAGTTATCTAATAAACTAAAGTATTATCTGGAAATTGAAGAGTGATTTTTATTGTACAAATGATTACTCAGACTCGCGCTTATCATTCAAATATTTGCACATACTGGGAATCGAACCCAGGACCGCCAGCTTCGAAGGCACTACCAACTAGGCTAAACGAGTTGTCGAACAGCGCAAGACAGTTGCGGATATCAATCAGTCCAATATAAAGTACAAAAAGCGGCCAAGTGCGAGTCGGACTCGCCCATGAAGGGTTCCGTGAAAGGTAAATTGCGGTTTACGATTTATGACGTATTAAAAAAAACTACTTACTAGATCTCGTTCAAACCAATTTTCGGTGGAATTTTGCATGGTAATGTACATCATATATTATTTTTACATTTATCATTCCCTTATTTTAGAAGTTACGGGGGGGGGACACACATTTTTCCACTTTGGAAGCGTCTCTCGCGCAAACTATTCAGTTTGGAAAAAAATTATAAACTACAATATCAATATCATTTTTGAAGACCTATCCATGACACCCCACACGTATGGGTTTGATGAAAAAAATAAATTTTGTTTCAGTTCTAAGTATGGGGAACCCCAAAAAATTATTGTTTTTTTTTCTATTTTTGTATGAAAAAATACTTACTCAACGATTTCAATACTATTTCCTTAAGATCAACTATGAATTAAGTGGGTACTCATTATTTTATCCCAACACCATTCATCGGACGTCTCTTACGCAGAATTTTCATTTTATCAAAAGGCATATGCGCTGCGTTAGTTAATTTTTTTTCAACGAATCTAACCTCACCTAACCTACGTATTTAACGTTTAAGATATCCTGAAATCATTATTGTTTCAAATACCTTTCGATGGAATGATACGATATGATTCGTTACCTAATTAAGTACTTAATATTTTTTTACTTACGAGAATTATATTCAAGCACCAAAAGCGCCTCTCTAAAATATACATTTAAAATACTCAGATTTATTTATGTTATCTTTGAGTCTACGGGAAAAGATCTTTTGTGAAAGTTTTCAATAGAAAGTAAAGCCTTTTGCAGGACTCAATGCCGTTAGCAAAAGACCGGCATTTATTTGAAAGCCTTCCTTTAATCTTTAGGAATTATTAAAATACACCTTTTGCGACGCTTTTAAAAGAGCAAGGGTTGATTTAAAGAATATTTACAAAAGGAAAAAGTTGCATAAAGAAACAGTAAACAAAAAAATAAAGGCCGCGGGTCAACTTTGTTGCTGCCTGTAAAGCGAGAGTCGAGGATATTTCCTTTGTGATTAAATTAGTTTAATTGAGACGTCAAATATTATAAACAATATAAATGGCTGTGATAGCTTTGTCCCTTATAGGGGCTTAGTATTCTACTCGGTAAAACAATATAACTTTTGACGTGTTATTATTTCGTCAACGTGAAAGACAAACAAAGAAAAATGTCCTGTAACAGTATGTTTTAACTATCTGCTTGGATAAAAACTCAAGAAGATGTAACTGCATAGCAGACCGAAAAGATTTAATTGGTGAAAAATTCAGCCGTATCTAAGGTGACAAAAGTTCAAAAAGATCTTACGAATCACCTCTTTATGTTAAGATACTTTGTCTAAATACAATGTCTTTTTATAACACACTTCTACCCTCTACTTTGCATTCACTCACACGGATATATCATCTATATTCCTCTGGAATCGTCCATTTGAATGTGAGTTAGGATTGTGCGCCCCGGCTTGGGATTGACACTTCCTGTTATTTATGAGTAAACGTGAATGAGTTTTGCAAAGCGTGGCGCTTTCTAAAGGCTTTGTACACGTTACATCGGGATGAAACGGGATCACCGATACAAGTTGCTGTGACGTTACTTTGTACATATCACCGATCGAATTCGACATCAATTCCTAACATTCGATGTGTTAACTGCATTTTGGTTTAAGTGTAGGCATTTTTATCAATATTTACCCTAATATTACTTATAACACGAGTTCTCATTCATGTTTTTTTATGAAATTGTGTTAAAATTACTAAATAATCAAGATGGGAACTGTCAGATTTTGATCTCGAATTCGATCACCGACTGTAGGAGTTCATTTTCGCTTTGAATTACTAGACAGAGGCATTCTACCTTAGTTCTCAGGGTTGGCAACGCATTTGAAGTCTTGCGATTATAGTCTGAAGAATGCAAATGTCTATGGGTGTCAGATGCCACTTACCACCACTATACAACATTAGCAAAAAACGGCAAAAAAGATCTCATTTGTTGTATGGAGCCCCCCTTAAACATTTATTTTATTCTGTTTTTATTATTTGTTGTTATAGCGGCAATAGAAATACATATTTTGTGAAAATTTCAACTTTCTAACTATCACGATTCATGAGATACAGCCTGGTGACAGACAGATGGACAGCGGAGTCTCAGTGTTTTTATTACCCTTTGGGCATGGAACCCTAAAACTGACCAAAAAATAGTGTATTGCATAGTGTTTTAAATCTCGCAGTTAGTCGCAAACATGTTATATATGTAATCACGTTGTTGGAACAGAAATAATTGGAGTTCCTACGTGTTTACGAGAAAAAGTAGTAGAAAATGTTTCCAAAAGAAACCTGACTGAATTGGTGCTAATTGAAAAAATAGCTTAGCCATGTGCAAGTTGCAGAACATCCCCAATAGTTTGTAAATGTTCTCAAGAAATTACTGAAAACATTTTCCGACATATTCGAGAGCATTGAGATTGTTTTCCTTTACAAAGAAGCTGAACACATTCTTGGAAGTTTCCGAGTATTTTGTACTTATCTTAAAAAAATACATTTAGATAAGTGTATTGCTGGAAAAATGGTAATAGAACTACCTTTTTGCATAAAAGGCAAATAAGCACATGGCCATGGTAAGCGGGATCTAAGACTAGAGAAGATATTTGCATTCTTAAGACAATTGTATATTGCATTGTATATACATATATTATATTGTATTTTATATGTATGTATTTGTAGTAGTAGGGTAGAAGTACCGGCTTTGGCCATCTTAAGACCGTTTTTGGCCACTATAAACTTTAACTAATATGTAAAGCAGTATGAAATTACAATAATATTTTTATATTTTATCCTAATATTCATCTTCAGCCTTAACTATTTATGACTGTTATTTTTAACCTTAAGTGGCCAAAAAGGGTACATTGGCCACAAACTGTACTTCTACCCTATTTAGACATATGTATTTTATTTGTGTATATGATGTTTACTTATTATAAGTATAGTTCATGGTAGGTGTAGAATTATTGGTTTATTTATTTTGCACTTCTTGTAATTTTGCCTATCCTCGTACAGTTTCCACAATCATAGTCAGGTTAACTGAAAGAGATCCTTTAAAGGGACAAGTTCGCCGTTTTACACGGTATCTTAAGTTTATATACGTACTCTCTTGTAATTTTTTTTGTGCAATAAAGAGTTTACATACATACATACATACGATATAAAGACTGCCAATGCGTTAAAACACAATTAAGATTCATTTCGGTTTAGTCATCAATTTACAGCCACTACCCTTGAGCCACACAAAGAACGAAGAACACATGCTCATACATATATATGTATGTATATGTATAGTAATCTGTCGTAGATATTAGCCGGGTGACGTGCCAGTACATTAACATCAGCTCGCCGTGACACCCTTGACACTATCTTAATGGTCTCCGATATTAGCCACGACATCCGGTTGGCTACACTGCCCTGAAATCTGGAATTAGGTTACGACAGTGCTGCGATTCTACATTGTTAAAATCTTATTGCTCTTATTATTTTACTTGTTATCTTGTAGCTGAGATTTAGTCGATAGTAGAAGAAATTATGGCGGCCGAATAAAAAACAAAATACCCTAATTCGTCAAAGGCCATATAGTTTTACAATGTATAATATAGTGGGGTGTCGTTTGTCCTAACACATCGTTTGTCCGAATTTTCATTTGCCCTAAACTGGTTTTCAGCTGAGTCAGGCAACTTTTTGAGTTTTCCAATTACATCTGCGGTTCGGTTAGGTTAGAGTTGTATTATAACAACGCTCAAAAGTTTTATAATTTAAGCGGAAATGGCCTTAGGATAAACGAAAATTCGGACAAACGATTTTCGAAGTCAATCTTTGCACAACCATGAAAATTCTAAATATTGATAATGTTGACAGTAAAACGATGCTAAACTTTTTTATAGAGTGAAGGAATCATCACTACATAGTATAAAACAAAGTCGCTTCCCGCTGTCTGTCCCTATGTATGCTTATATCTTTAAAACTAAGCAACGGATCTTGATGCGGTTTTTTTTTATAGATAGAGTGATTCAAGAGGAAGGTTTTTATGTATAACTAGCTTTCCGCCCGCGACTTCGTCTGCGGAAAGTCAGAACTTCTGTTAAAAGTACAGTTATAGTTCACATCACCTTCAAAGGCTTTTAAAAAAAAAGTCTAGAGCGTGAATTTTAAGTAAGTTTATGGTAAGTTTAACAACTTTAATTTTATGGCTCTAACCTTTAAAACAACAAAATTGACATACAAAATAAATTCACTACCTCTCTTTCACCATTAAGTATGTTTTTTTATACGATTCTAGATAAATTTGCCATATATTATATACAAACAATTAACCCACTTAAGATTTTCGAAAAACACCGAAGCTGAACATAATTTATATTGGTGTTGATACCGAGTTTCATGTATCTAACTTCAGTCATAATTTTAATTTGTAGGTAGGTAGGTTATTTTATAGCTAGGTAAACATTAGGTTATCTTAATACCCCACATTTCTCACTTCAAAAATGACCAAATTTCTACCAAACTACTACATTTTTCCTAAACAAACTTTGCAACCCCCTTTTATCCCTAGGGGTTGAATTGTAGTAATCGCTGAAATACGTGTCTCATTATTTGCATTGAAGAGCATTTCTGCCAAGTTTCAAGTAAATTTGAGCATACCAAATATTTTTTCCTAAACAAACTTTGCAACCCTCTTTCATCCCTCTAGGGGTTAAATTTAGGTAATCGCTTAAATACGTATCTCATTATTTGCATTGAAGAGCGTTTCTACCATGTTTCAAGTAAATTTGTTTATAAAAGTATTTATTTCCATTCAAACTGCAACCCCCTTATACTTACCTTATACAATACGTGTTTCATTATTTGCATTGGAGAGTATTTCTACTAAGTTTCAAATAAATTTGATCATAAAAATATTTTATCTATACACACTTCGCAACCCCCTTTCATCCCTCTAAGGATTGAATTTTAGTAGTCGCTCAAATATATGTCTCATTATTTGCATTGAAGAGCATTTATACAAATTTTTAAAAGAGCAAATTTTTCAATCCCCTTTCATCCCTCTAGGGGTTGAATTTTAGTTATCACTGATATACGAGACTCATTATTTTCATTTCAGAGCATTTCTACCAAGTTTAAAGTAAATTTGAGCATACCAAATGTTTTTTCCTAAACAAACTTTGCAACCGCCTTTGATCCCTCTAGGAGTTGAAATTTAGTAATCGCTGAAATGCGTGTCTCTTTATTTGCATTGAAGAGCATTTATACCAAGTTTCAAGTAAATTTAACCACAAAAGTAGGTATTTTTTCCATTCAAATTTTTCAATCCCCTTTCATCCCTCTAGGGGTAGAATTTTAGTTATCACTGATATACGAGACTCATTATTTTCATTTCAGAGCATTTCTACCAAGTTTAAAGTAAATTTGAGCATACCAAATGTTTTTTCCTAAACGAACTTTGCAACCGCCTTTTATCCCTCTAGGGGTTGAATTTTAGTTATCACTGATATACGTGACTCATTATTTTCATTTCAGAGCATTGCTACCAAGTTTAAAGTAGATTTGAGCATACCAAATATTTTTCCTAAACAAACTTTGCAACCGCCTTTTATCCCTCTAGGAGTTGAAATTTAGTAATCGCTGAAATGCGTGTCTCTTTATTTGCATTGAAAAGCATTTCTACCAAGTTTCAAGTAAATTTGACCATAAAAGTATTTTTTCCCATACAAACATTGCAACCCCCTTTCATCCCTCTAGGGGTTGAATTTTAGTAATTGCTGAAATACGTGTCTCATTATTTGCATTTAAGAGTATTCCTACCAAGTTTCAAGTAAATTTGATCATAAAAATATTTTATCTGTACACACTTTGCAACCCCTTTTCATCCCTCTAGGGGTTGAATTTTAGTAATCGCTGAAATACGTGTCTCATTATTTGCATTGAAGAGCATTCCTACCAAGTTTCAAGTAAATTTAATCATAAAAATATTTTTCTGTAAACACTTTGCAACCTCCTTTCATCCCTCTAGAGATTGAATTTTAGTAATCGCCGAAATACGTGTCTCGTTATTTGCATTTAAGAGTATGCCTACCAAGTTTCAAGTAAATTAGATCATAAAAATATTTTATCTATACACACTTTGCAACCCCCTTTCATCCCTCTAGGGGTTGAATATTAGTAATCGCTGAAATACGTGTGTCATTATTTGCATTGAAGAGCATTTCTACCGAGTTTCAAGTAAATTTGACCATAAAAGTAAATTTTCCCATACAAACTTTGCAACCCCCTTTCATCCCTCTGGGAGTTGACTTTTAGTAATCGCTGAAATAGGTGTCTCATTATTTGCATTGAAAAGCATTTTTACCAAGTTTCAAGTAAATTAGACAATAAAAATATTTTTTCCCATACAAACTTTGCAACCCCCTTTCATACCTTTAGGGATTGAATTTCGAAAAATCCCTTCTTAAACGACGCCTCCATTACAAAATCAACTTCCCCTCAAAATTCCAAATTTGTATCTTTAGCGGTTTAGGCTGGGCGTTGATATGTCACCCGGGACATTGCCTTTTATATATATAGATAAATGCTGGTTTATCGTACGGGTGTTACAAAAAACTCAAATAAACTGAAGCGAAGCGAGGGCGGGTCGCTAGTAATTAATAACAACACACTTCATGGTTGTGCAATGTGTCAGGATTGACCTCTTATCTGTCTAGTGCTGTAGGGCTATGACATAATTGAGTGAAGACAATTATGGGATTAACGTTGGACCTAAAATAAAAAAAAGAATAGGTAAAGTGTTACTAATCCGAGTTATTCCGTCCAAAATGTTTAATAAATATTAGGTATCCTCTGCGGTTATTTTTTTTCAACATTAGGCCATTCCGGGTTGTTAAGAGTTGATTTTCTGATTTCTATGACAGTAAGAAGTATGCGGCCTAGCAGTAGCCTAATAAGGGGTGGGGTATGAAATGACAGCAAAAAATTAGGTGGTCCGAGAGGTCACTGCCGAATTCTGTCTTGCAAAAAGGGTACCGCCCCTTAACCCGGAAATAGCCAACCTTTAGTGAATACAAAAAGTCTGGGTCGGCCGCTACGCAGTTTGCATAGAATGGAGTCTTTTAGTAAAATCATAAAATATTACTGTGTAGCTATTATTAATAAATAGTTAAATTATACTTTATAGACATAATTCATGTCTATTGCAAAAGAGTTTAAAAATGGTAACAAGAAGAAAACAGAGTGTAAAAAAACAATCGTCTATCATGTTTGATTTAAAAACAGTTGACTAAAGATAGTGAGAATGAATACAATAAAACATTGTTCTTCAATAATAATGAGACGCTCTCTTGTTCAATAACGAAACAACCACTAAAAACCACTAATATTTTTAAGTACTTACATACATACATACATACATACACTCACGCCTTAATTGCTAGAGTGGGGTAGGCAGAGCTACAGAATTACCAACAACTCTAAAAACTTGTTGTTAATTCTGTATCCACATTTTGCACAACCAGGCTAAGATGTTTACCAGTGTATACCTATGAGTGACAGGCTGCATCGCCTAACAATACTACAAGCCTTTATTACTTTAAATACTTTTTAATTGACCTTACTTTTTTTTATTTTAAATACATGGCAAAAATACTCCAATTTCCGATCACAATTTTAACACTAACACGAGACATCCATAGGGCCTCTATTCTACAGTATAAAATTTTTGCTTTTGACGTGTTTTGGTATTGTTTTTATTTATTAACTCGGCCGCCATTACTGCCATGTAAATAAGAGCTATCGTAACGTTGACAATATGATAACACGTCAAAATCAATAAGGTTTTACCAAGTAGAATCTCGGCCATGTACAGTCACGTCTAATAATATGTACGCAGTTAAACTTTGAAAAATATGTAATCACGACCTTGTTGGAAGGGAATAAGGTTGTATATGTATTTCTGAAACCTTGTTAATGTATACATATTTAAAGTCGTGACCGCACGAACTATAGGTACCTACTGATTTATGTTGTTACACGACGAGATGCGAACTCGCGATTGGGCACGATCCTATTCAGAATCACGGAATCCCACTATTTAAGATTATTCGCCCTCGTAAAACCCTTAATAGGCAAGCATATTGGATTGTACTAACAAAGTTAACAGTGGTTTTGGAAATTGTGGTAAAGTTAATATTAGGTCCTTACCTATGAAATTGGCGTTTTATGTGGAGAATTTTATGAAAACGGTGGTTTTCATACATTGAATTTTGCGGATTATTTAGTAATGTCCAATGCAAACCAAACAAAATTCTGTCAGGAATATTGGACGCTTCTAAGCTATCTTATACATATCTTAATTACTTAAAAATAGTTAGCTTCATAAAACTCTGCGTAATTGAAACACTTGAACTCACAGCACATGAAAAGAGTTGAGTTCACACTTTAATTTTAAACACTAAGTAAGAAATTGAACCATATTATTTGTATCTAAAACCTTTGTAACATACTATATTACCTAATGAAATTTAAAAATAATTTGGAAGTTAAAATTGAAATGAATAAATTCCGTACGAAATAAAACGTAAAAAAAACGCCAATTTCGTATGTAAGGACCCAATAATTTTGTTTGTTTCATTTTATATCAATGCAGAATACTTAATTATTTAATGCATTTCTTATTATACGGGTGGTACTTAAATAAACTTGAAAGTTAGGACATCATTATGGACCCTTTAGGGCACAACAACTTTTAAACTAGTAAGAGCGCTTTTGTGGTAATAATACAATTTCATTTATCGAATAATATTACGGTCTTTGAGTTGACTTTACGAAAGGTTATAAGAGTATTCTGTGGACCTAGACAAGATGCAACGAATGTTATCTTTATCGAAAACGAATATAATTCACGTAAGCTACCGGGGTCGGCTCGAGCGCTTATGACAATTTTACACAATTTGTGAGTTTTCGAATTCGAATATCGTTTACGTTAGCGTTAGGCTTCTTTTATAGGGTCCCAGGGGAGTGTTTTTAGTTCTTACGTACGTTTATTACTTACGTTTCCTATGTTATAAAATAGGATATACTTACCTAATTAAGTATTTCATTCAAAAACGGCGCGACAAAAAAATTAGTACTTCTAAAAATAAGTAAAAATGGTGAGTTTTAGTTACCGGATGTGATTAAAAAATCGTCTCTCAAGCCCAATTTCCTCCTGAACGCGCGTACGAAGTTGACAGGCTATAAACGGTAATTGTCTCTAGCTCTAAAACAAACGTCTCTCAATGCGTTAACAGCCAATATAGTTTCTGTATAAGATGGACATAAAACTGTCATAAAGCAACCATTTTACGTCACCACGCGCGTAAGAATATATAACCCGATAAACATTTTATTACACGACAGAGTCCGTCCAGAATCAGTTACTTCATAGGACGTGAAGTTAAGTGCATAGAAAACGACTTTTTCAGTTAAGAATAGCTACGTCACGTATAAATATCAATTTATTACTTACCATACATGCCTACAGGGTCTCTTCTACTAGCGAAAACGGTATTGCCATGTAATCGTATTGTTTTTGCCTCAATGATCATTACTGTCAAGTAAATAAGAGCTATCGTAACATTGTCATACAAGATTACAATCTCATCTATCACTGACCAGAGACCACCTTATACAATAATAATAATAATAATAATGATTTGGTTGCCTCGAGGAATCTCTTTTTGTCGCTGTGTCTCGTCTAATTGTAAGGATTTTTGTTAACGTGTTAATGTATGCAATTGTCTGATTGCCTTCCGCATGTAATCAATGCTGTGTCCGTGGGTCCAGCTGTAAATCAGCGCTTTGGCTACATGCTGCAGTATTTATACTGAGCTGGTCCAGGGACCGGAAAACCCATTTGATTAAGTCTATCGATCGGGTAACTACATCATATGCTCTCCCAACGTTAGCGTATCCCTATCGATAGGCTTACCCTAATGATATGGAAACTGCTTCGAACTAGTTAACTACAACCATTGAGGTTACTAGTTTTGTAAGGGTTTCGGATTTAAGAACTTGTCTACTATCCATTCTCCCTCTTCGTTGACTCTGTTTCGCAGATTCGTGTGATTGGTTGGTTTCAAGCCTATGTGTGTGGATAGCCAATCAATTGCTAAGTTGTGCAAAAATATTTTGTATGGACTGCGTGTAGAGATTAAAATAGCTTGAAGGGTTTTAAGGAATTGGTAAGCGCTTAGTCGAATTAATTGTATCGTATGGGATAACTTTTCATTGGGGTAAGTCGAAGATATGCTTATCGCGTCGTTAGGGTTTGTAAAAACCAGTCAATTATATAAACTAACGAAAACCCTTTAAATGGTAAGAGATTCCGTCCCGGAGCTGGTCACCCTTTTAGTGTCTTTAGGTATAAATAGTTATAGGTTGTTTGCACTTTGGTTTGTAATTATTATAGGCATTTAATAAATAATCTTCTCTCTTTTTTTCAATGTTAAGACTATAATCGTAAAACTGCCAATCTTTTGCAAATCCTCATGAATAAAATGCAATGCATCTATGCTAGTAATTTCTCCGGTTGTCTTATAGTTACCATGCGAACACTACTTAAACAGACACATTTGTCTCCTTCAGTATATATTAAGTAATATAAGTTACCGTCTACCCGAATTTCTTTTAGACGTGGCTAATATTTATAATGTATTACGAGTAGTAATGAAATGCGTTTAGCATACAAGCAAGAAAAACAAATTGACACTTAAAATTCAGAACGCATCGCTGTCCTAAACACAGTTAACAAGATAAGACGGATATTTTAGTGTGCCTATTGAATATCTAATTAGGAAGGGGTCAAATTGTTATTCGGGGTTGTTTGTTTTTGTCCTGATCGCCGAAACTGTTATGGATACTGATTACTCTTCCCTATTTAGATATTAAGGGGCAAAATAGACTAACATATTAGGTACAATACAAATATTATTTATCGAACACCACAAACATTAATAGAATGGAAAGTAAATACAAAGAAAATGTTGCAAAATCAGTCAACAGGTGGTTTTATCGCTAAATAGCGATTTCTTCCAGACAAACATACGAAGAAGAGAATTTATAAGGGCTGCCATAGACGATTAGTCGGACTGACAGGCCGAGAGGAACGCAGTTATTTGTTAGTATGAGAGACGTATATAACTTTCTCATTCTACCAAATAGCCGCGTCCCTCTCCGCCTGTCAATTCGACTGACCGTCTGTGGCGGCTCTAAGACAAACAAAAATAAATTGGCAGCGGCAAACTAAAATAATAAATGGAATTTAAAACCCAAACAAATAAATAAGCTGCGGTATTTACCTGCATTCAGTTGCAGTCTGTCAGGCCAGCTGACATTCCAAAATCCATTGATCTTGGACTGTCTGGGAGGCAGGCGGGGTAAATCGTTAAGCGCACACTTTAAACGAAATAAGCCTGCCGCCAACATTCGCACGGACAGCTTTAAAACTGACGCTTCCTCGTACTACACGTTAGCAGTTTTCGAAACCGACCTACCACCATAAATGACGACGATCATCAAGCCGCCTACTGGCCACCCACATGTATTGCAATTTTGACCGTGATGCGTCGGATTGTTCGTCCACACAGTTCAAGTTCAATCTTCAGTCCTAAATTGCAAGAGACTGATAGGCTAGTTTCGGCCGGCGGACTGTAAGTCTATGTAGCCCTTAAGTCACGATTAAGATCACTCGCACGTTTGGCGGCTATACTCTGGATACCTCGTCTATTTCGTGCACGGAATTTCTACGAGTAGAACCGTTGGTTACTAGAACAGTACGGTACGAGTTATGATAAATTGTCATTTGTTTATAAAGGATAGGTAGTAAATGAAATAAAGGGTGTTATATTATAATACGAAAATTTATATTAATAACTCCCTACTTGTTCGAATTATAAATTCTAATAAATGCTTGAAAGTAATAATTCAGCTCCTAACTAGATGTACGCGCACAAACTAGTATATAGTATGTATGTTATTCCATAGAAACGTCCTAGTAAAAAAACTGGGAACAATGTCATAGAAATAGTCCTAGTCCTAAACTAAGCTCTAGGCTTAATGAAACAAAATAGCAACATAATTCTGGTTATTCTTTATTTTAAAATGATTTATGAACCTTCACTCATCCTCATCATATTTTTTTCCTCAAATATATTTTTCCTCAAATGGATTTCAGAATCACCGTCCCATTTACTATTGTTAAAATAATTGATCAGAATTTGTTATGAACAATAAAATATGATGATGATGAGTGAAGGTTTTTTCCAAAGAATAACCAGAATTATGTTGCTATTTTGTTTCATTTGCACATTTTATTTTTAAGTACAAACAAAACTTGGAGCTATCACTAGTATATGGGAAAAGCATCGATAATTGAGTTTATCGATATAGGCGATCCCTAGTTGTCATTTAATTTTGCCCCAAAAAATACATTTCTAAACATTTAGGTACCGCGTTTATATAAAACAATATTTAAAAGCTGATTATCCTGACCTTTTACTAATTGTCTTTCTTTTAAATATTCAAACCCAGTAAAGGACAGCAATAATACTTTTCAAACCGCTCCTTCAAAAGCCTCGAATACTTTCTGAAAAGGTATTTTATTCATCTAAATTTGTACTTGGAAATGGAAATTACATTTTCGTCTCTTTAGTATTTTTCTGTACAGTTTGAAAATTTATTTACCGCTAATTTGACCTCAATTAACATTGGTAATCTAATAGGAGACATCTTCTACCTAATAATTATTAAATTATATTATTACAAGAGGACGTCCGCGACTTCGTACAGTGCGATAGCTTTTAGAAGGTGCTTCGGGTTTGTATTTGTCTCTCACTCGCTCTTATACGCTCTTGTTAAGAGCGAGTGAGAGAGAAGTACATACCCGAAGTACCTTCTAAGTGCTTACAGACTGTACGTCCCATTAGTTTCCCGCTCCTATCCCCAATATACGTATTCCCTATTTATTTCCGGTGAAGGTCGATTAACGAAAAATCCTTTTTTATTGCATACCTAGTTTTTTTTAAAGCATTGAGACGGCAAAGGAACTCATAGGTTCTAAGATATTAAGGTTTATTTTGCTCTATAATAAATTTGTGTTACGCGGTTTTGCAGTATCACCGACGCTATCACCTTTAAACTCCGTCCTTCAAATAAACATAAACATATTTATGACTAAACTAGAAAAAGAATTGGAAAATGTAGCGGCACGGTTTCCCCACCCTACGATATGAAACGAATGACATAAGGAAGTGAACATTCAGACGTGCGTGGGAAATCGAGCATATAGTTCTTCATGCAACTTGACTCTAGGGGTGATTCTTTTGGGTAAGACATCGTCGAGTGTAAGAAATAGAAAAAGAAAATAGAAAACATTTATTTCGCTTTATTGACGACGCTGGTTTTCTGTGGACCCACGGACTGGTGTAGCTAGACAGCCTAAATTAATAAATAAATATTCAGTGCCAACACATTATTAATATTACTTAATATTAATATTATTTAACATTTCTTTGAATTTAAGTATTATTTCTCTATATTCTATACATATAAGTATGTTTATTACTGTTTAACACCCATGGTACAAGCCTAGAGCTTAGTTTTTGGCAAGGTCAATCTGTGTGCGAATCCCCAAATTGGTTCTATGACTCTATGACCAAAAAAAATATTTGAACCACGTCTCTGCGTGTTTTGACGATAGTTTATTCAATGCTCGCCTGAACCAAGGTCTTAGATCCGTATCGGTATTATCTTTACGCGTTGACGGGTCAAATTAAACCGCTCGAAGATATGCTTAAGAAAACACCCTGTATGCGGCCTTACTCTGGGGCTCTACTTTGAAATCAGTAATTCGAACTTCAGATCGCCCCATCACTTTCTTGCGAATTAGTGACGCGTCGAGGGCAAAAGGGATAGCAACAGACGAAGTTCGAATTACGGATTCCAAAGTAGAGCCTCTGACCTACTTCCCGGGCGAAGACGGAGGAATCGAAGATTGACAACACAAAGGGTGCATCATTTTTAGAACCTCGTTATTTTCGTCTTGTAAACCTAGGAGAATCGGGTTACATGGAAATAGGAATCGGACTCTGATTGGGATAAAAAAAGATAAAAAGATCAAAGACATTTATTCAGTAAGTGGGAGTTTCGAAACGTTTATTTTTAAATCATTTTGATCTTTATAGGGTTGCCTGTCGCAAAATGATCTCAATACCTACTATTGTTGGAGATCCAGCGTTTTGGCTTAAAAATAAAGGGAGGTTATAAATAAATAACTATGGGATGTAATATCCTATACATTCATAATGCAGGCAATATAATAGTAAAGAATAAACTACTCTTAGCAAATAAGCGCTCTCACTAGTTCATAAGTTTATGTTGCTGTGCCCTACAGGGTTCATAATGATCTCATAACTTTTAAGTTAATTTAAGTACCACCTATGTATACCTTATGGAATGCTATAAATAATTGAGTATTGAGTATTGAATATTAAAGAAAAGAGTCATACCGCGAATTTTTTTCTATCAACTCTAAATACGTGCATTTCGCGCAATTGATTGAAAACTCAGCATTTAACGACCTGGCTGCGGTTTTTCCTTTTTCTCTCTCCGCGAATTACCGTTAATGACGGTACATGATTACGCGGCAAAAGCGACCTAATGTGCTTCAGGCACCCATTAGAATAGTTTTTATCCTTAAATGGTTGGTCATTTATAAAACCACAGTACGCAATCATGCAATGTCAAATTAGGTGTCGGGGCACGGATTCGTGGATTTAAAAAAACTTTACATCGTTACCTGTTAATCTAATAATTATTTAGACTTTAATGTAAAGAAGGTGAACCAAACTGTATAGTTTGTGCCATATTATATTTTTTACTTTGAGTCGTTTTCTGCACCCTGTATATTGACATTATATACATCAAAGGTTCGCAATTTAAATAGAGTTATAAGGGTGTAACTCCATGTGATTCTGTTAGGTCCATTAGAGAAAATCTCTTTAACCCAACAATTGTCCTCGTGTGTGATATCCATGGACTTATTTCTCTAATAAGTCCATAGGAGTGTCTATAAATAACTCGACATTGGCGAAACACACCTTAACAGGAGTGAAAGCCATTAATTAAAATAAGATGAATAAAGTAATGTCATGTACCTACTTATTCGCAGTTTATTTAAACAATCGAATTTAAACAAATGAAAACATTATTCGAAAATGTTTTGTAGAGTTACTTATTATATTAAAAAAAAAAAAAGGTTTTTTATCAGTGATAACAAGTATGTAATTGCGTTAAAATATCGAGAACTTAAAAACAGAAGTAAATGCTGTCAAACCCTAAAAACATGTAGCAGTTTGAATGTATTATATTATAATAAGTAAGTACCACCACTTGTACTTTGATAAGTAAGAAGCTTTGCAGCACATATGTAATAATTCTTGAACGGACTATTGAAAATGAATACCTAGAATTGAAAATGACCGATAAAATCCGAGAACCTCGCCTCGGTCGGATATTTATTTACACTACATCACTATCTATTGGCTTTTTATGAGTTGACATCAATAATTTATTTATTATATTTACTTTGGATTTTTAGCAATCATAGCCGGTTTAGAAATTGTTTTTAAATTGTAAATAAGAAAACTCAAAATACAATGGAGTGGGTTGAGTGGAGGGGCGGGTGCTCGTTTCTTGCACTGGTCCCCTGAGAGGACCCAGCGTTAAGTGTTCATTTTGGCCAAGAAAATGCCTTCGAAAATAATTTTACAGCCGCTTTCGAACGAAACAGTACCCTTACCATGAGTTACAATTAACTTACTCTCTAGCGATTCCAATGCTCTGTCCCACGCAGGCCTCGCAGAATTCTTATAGAGTGCGAGGGACAGAGCATTCGACTCGCTAGCGAGTACGGTAATTGTAACTCATAGTAAGGGTAGGTACTGAGGCCGAAGCCAACATGCAAACGCTACTAACGTTTCTCTTTTCTATCACTCAAAATGTACGGGATGACATTCCCGTCCGTTGCGATAAACCACGTGGTCAACTGTCATCGCATACATTTTGAGTGATGGAAAAGAAAACAGGTCAAGTGCGAATCGGACTCGCGCACCGAGGGTTCCGCACCGCCGCGTAGGTATAATTATATTCAGAATTCGAATCGAATCAGAGCCCAACTCACACTTGACCATTTTTTAGTATTTGTATGTTTTTCTTTAGGGTTTGTACTATACATACTAAATAATTCTTATTATTTTACCTTTTTTTTTATTTGTTACTAAATCAGCCGTAATAACGTATATTCGGAAAAAAAAAATCTCTACTTATTACGGTTCAAAAGATGCAGCTCTTTAATGTAAGGATGGACTGACCGACAGACAGCGCAGACATATTAATAGGGTCTCGTTAGGCAACTCTTCAAGTACGGAACCCTAAGAGACTTTAGTATAGTTTGCATCCTGGCCACGGCCCCAGTGTGTCAGAGGCCCTACTCTAAAAATCGAAGTTACGTTAGCTCCATCTCTATCACTCGTCATTCGAGACTTTAATCGAGAGAAAGGGGTGGAGGTAACGTAACTTCGAACTTCGATTTTCGAGGTAGAGCCTCAGTTTCATTGTGAATTCCGCAAGTGCACAGATAAAATCCACGCTCTGACTCGAAGCGGTCGCCAATAAAGTCTGTACGTGGATTGAAAGCACTACAGCTTTGAAAATACCGAGACTATGTAAATATTTAATCGTTTTTGGTGTTATATTTTATTAAATGTTGGAGAACCTTCAAAAGATATTTTAGGCCAAGTATTAGGCGATTTTAAATAGCTAAGAGCTGATGTTTCGAATCCTCAAATTAAAGCATCGCTGTCGCTGTTGTTAAAGTTATTACATTTTAGGGTCCCGTACCCAAAGGGTGTCAACGGGACCCTATTACCTACTAAGTCTCCGCTGTCCGTCTGTCTGACTGTTTGTCAGCGGGCTTTATCTTATGAACCGTAATAGTTAAACAGTTGAAATTAAATCATAGAGTGTGTATTTTTGCTGCCGCTTGTTAAATTTGTGTGTGTGTGTGTTGTTACGCTGCAACAGTTGGATGGAATTGGGTGAAATTTGGAATGAAGATAGCTTTTATACTGGATTAACACAATGGGTAATTGTAAAGTGCCCGAGGGAATAACGATAATCGAAATCTAATATATAAATGTATTTCTTTCTATCTATCTAAATATCGGCTTTACGAACTTCAAGCCGTCTCAGTTAACCGACGTTATTTCTCCATAATTATTAGATAGATAAAATCCCGATAGAAGGTGACTTTTTCCTTCAGAGCTGCGGCCCTATTATGGTCGTGTTTATCGATGTGGATAAGCGAGGATAAAACGTCTGTCACTTTCTGACCAATTGGTAAGTGCGAGTGTGACGGATGCTTTATCGACCGCGATAAAGGCTACCATAATACGGGCCCTGATATCTCTAGCCTGACCAATTTTGATAAAACCTAGCTAAGAACCACTGTTAAAAAACCTGCTTTCAAATAAAAAAAACCGCATCCAAATCGGTTCATCCGTTTAGAAGCTACGATGCCTTACGACAGATACACAGATACACACGTCAAACTTATAATTCTGCCTTTCTACGGAAAAAAGCACATCTACTTAATGAATTGTATTGCATTTCGAACCTTACCTATACCCTTGAGAGTTCAATATGCTTCTATGAATTAATTGCACATGTGCCCTTTTTCCGTAGGAGGGCAGAATTATAACACCCCTCTTTTTGCTTCGGGGTTTAAAAAAGAAGCACTTAACTGAAACAATATGAAAACAATGTCATCAAGTAACCCAATATTTAAACAGTGCAAGTAAAGCAAAAAAAGATAAGGATTCCTAATAGCAAAAAACATTTCTCCGACCACTCCGGGCTCGTCAATCACGGGCGATGATTGATGAATTGCTCGATAAAGTGTTTTTTTTTCTTTTAACCACTTACATGACGCTGGGGGACGTTGATAGAGGGTCTAGAGGACGTTTACGGGTTAATTCTTTCAAGTTTTGAGGAGTAACTTTATTTGAAATGGATGAGGTGTGAGGAGCTATTTTTATAGATATCTATCCTGGGATCTATTCTTCTCGGGAACTCAGTATTGCTTTTAAAATGTTACCGCATTGTTTTTAACTCGGCCGTCATTATTGTGCATCTTTAAAAACACAAAATGTATTTGTGATTACAGTTAATGAAAACAGTGGCACATATAGCATCATGCCATCATGTATAATATGCTGACTGTGCCTATTTACTCTAAACAGCGCAAAGGATGAGTTGTTGTAATCCATTGTAATGAGTACAGCGTTTTGATGTATTAAATACAAAAAAAAAACCGGTCAAGTGCGAGTCAGACTCGCGCACCGAGGGTTCCGTATTGAAGATAATATGCTTGGTAACCGCAAAAGAAAATACTCATTTTGTTATAAGCTTTATTTTACAGGCAATAAGGTCGATTTTGACTAGCCTAAATTTTAATACAGATTTTCTTAGTTTTTTTGTTATTTCTCAAAAACTGTAAATAATGAACACTTTATTTTATTTTTCCCAGAAAATATAAGTAATTATCTATACGTCAGGATTTTTTTCAGAATTTTTGATTAATAAACTTCGGAGATAAGTGGGGGGAACGGCCATTTTTTGTAAATTTTTGGCTATAAATCAAAAAGTACATCACAGAAAATTAAAAAAAAAATAGTTTTGAAATGTGCAGATTAAGACCTTTCATATGATACCCCATTTGCTATAATCGAACCACTTTCATTTTTGAACCCCCCATTCTAGACCCCTTTTCAATTATTAATAAAATTAATTTCATATTTTTTTTACTACTTATAGATGCGGGCAAGCAAGTTGTACAACTATGCCAAATTTCAAGTTGATAGCATTTGTAGTTGCTGAGAAAACCTGCTGTGACATACAGACAGACAGACAGACAGACAACGAAGTCTCACCATAAGGGTTCCTTTTGTACCATTTTGGTACGGAACCCTAATGATAATCCCACTATAGCAGAGCAACTTTGTCATAATAAAGTGACGTGTGAACTTCATTACGCTTCAAAGTAGACTTTGCTGTGATAAGGTTATAATTATGTTATCGAAATCCAATTTCCAGAATGTGCGCTCAAAATTCGTGATGAGGCCTCATTCAGTAAAACCGGCATTTTTAGCGTTCGGGTGTCAAACTAGGAACCGTAAAGAGTCTCCGAAATAGTCATTAGCGAAGGTCAATGTTTACTTGATTAAAACACATTGATGTAAAAAAATATCGTTTACTTTTGATAATTATAGTAAATTGCTCAATAAGGGACTAAAACAAGCCATAATGTCACGAGATGAAATCAAATTAAATTCATTTATTTCATTACATTTAGACTTTATTCTTGATTGCGCCCTCAATTGCCTAAACTCCAACGGATGAATGAAACATGCGCGAATGATACGCCTTCAATTGCCTGTCATTTGAACCGATCAATCACGTAAACATTGTCATTCGCAAATGACCGTTTCGGGGACTCTATTCTATAATTTCACCATATCCGTTTGTCCGCGGTTTAACTTAAAGACTCTTGGTACAACAAAATTGTAATTAGGCATAGGTATACGTTTAAAATACGCCAACTATCGTCAGGATATACATGTCATGTAAAACAAAGTTTTTTTTTAAATTAATACATCGAGTAAGAGAGTAATAATATTATATACTTATATGTTTTTAGATTTGAGCAACCGTTTAGGAAAGCTTGAACTCAAAAAGTATAAGTTTCCCCCGAAAATCATATTTCCTTTTTGTTTTTCGAGATAGTTTCTTGTGTTTGTAGCAATGGCGTCGGAACCCTTCTCAAAGCATGGTCCAACTTGCTCTTGTCCGGTTTTCTTAAAGATACTTAAACCTTTTATGACCATTATGTAAACTTACTCATGTTTTACAAATAAATTATCTTTATCTTTATCTTTATCTTTACCTTTTCTTACCTTTTATATCTTAGAGTCACTTCACTTCGCATAGATAAATTACTATTGTTATGCAAAAGAATGTGGGTAGTTACTCATTTAGGACATAATGTAACCTACTCCTTACATTTTTATCGCGTTTAGAGGCAACTTTTATGTTTGCAAATGTTAATGGCTAATGTTGGGCCAATGTGTTGACATATTTTTTGTTTGCATGATAGTTAAATAAATAAATGAATTTTGGGACAATCTTACACAAAATGAACTTAGTCCCAAACTGAGCTCAAGATATTGTATATTGTATGTAAACCTTCCTCTTGAATCTCTATATATTACTAAAAACCGCATCAAAATCCGTTGCGTAGTTTAAAAGATCTATGCATACATAGGGACAGACAGACAGCGGGAAGCGACTTTGTTTTATACTATGTAGTGATTGACCTGACTCCGAGTCAGTAAGTCACTTAATAAAGTAGATAATTATTATATTTAACTAGAGGACGCCCGCGACTCGGTCGTACGCGTAGAATTACTTGTCCGCTAGTGCTCCTATTTGAACTCCTTATGGGATGAATTTCCGAAATCTACTAGGGTGATGGAAGTAACGGATACTTGATTCTTATTTTACATGAGATAAGGTTTTTTTTTTTGCAACAATCAATTTAGGACCGCATGAAATTTTAATTATCATCATTCCATGTCCATCATTGGTGCCGTCACCAGGATATCCAAGGATCATTCCCTCCTAATTTCCAGTCTCTAGGTTTGGACCTTTCAGGATCTGAGGTCCTAGCCAAGACGCATTACGCTAACTAGCGTTTCTATTCGTTTCGGTTTTAAACCAATCGCGTCACTGGTAGATCACGTGACACTTCGGATAACGTCATCTACCAGTGACGCGATTGGTTTAAAAACGAAACGAATAGAAACGCCAGTGAGTGTAATGCATTTCGGCTCGGGCTTCTGGACCGGTTTCAGCTGTGCGTTGATCGATCAGTCAGCCAGTCAGTTTCTTCTTTTATATATAGATTGACATGAGTTCGAGTCATTAGGCCACTTTAAAAAGTAAATAATTATTATACTTAACTAAGGTAGTTAATAGTTAAAGTTTAACAAGGTAACAGCTATTAAGCTTCCATTATAATACGTATTAAGCCGCTATTAATTAACTGTCTAGAACAGTTTGTCTTAAGTTCATAAATACTTCGGAACTATTGAGTATTTGAGTTTCCGAGTTGGAATTATTAATAGCACTCTCGAATCGCTGGGGAAGGTTAGTTCACCTTCCATTAAGGTAGGCTTCGGTGATTTGATAGATCAATAATCAATTCAATTGATTTGAAATTTGACCAAAATCTGCTAAGTTGAAATATCTTAAATATCTATTACGTAGGTTGGTCTACGAGTAAGATCCCAATTGGAGACGACCTTCGCCGGACTGTTTATTCGATAAAAAGTATTTTATTTAATATGTTTACGGCAAATAGGTAGGCTGAAAAATTTCAGTCCAGTACTTGTACATAATATATTAAAAAAATTAATTAAAACGAACTTTTAATAAACAAATTGCAATTACTTTTTTAATAGACAAATTACATACTAATCGAAAGTATGAAGCCTATGGAATATGCAAACGTTAGGTTTGGTGCAAATTATTAGTACCGACTTACCTGTTTATACCTGCCTACCCAATAGTTATGACGGGGAAAAAATTGTCAACCTAACGTTTGCATATCTATTCTATAGGCTTCATACTTTCGATTAGTAGGTATGTAATTTGTCTATTAAACAAGCAATTGCAATTTATTAAAACAAAGTTCATTTTGAAATTTTTAATTAATTATATACTGGACTGAAATTTTTCAGCTTACCTATTCGCCGTATTATATTACTTAACAATATTAAATTTGATATAAAATACTTTCTATCGAATAAACGGTGAAGGTCGTCTCCTATTCGGCTCCTCTACTAGGTGTTACTTGGTCCTCCGGTTATCCTTTAACCTACCACCAAGGAGCAGTGTTGACATCGTTGTGTTCCGGTGTGGGATTTCTTAGTCCTCAGGATTGGAAACGCATTTACAGTCTTAGGTTAGGATTGCAATTTAAGATTGTACAGTCTGTGAGCACTTAGAAGATGCTTCGGTTTAGTACTTCTCTCTCACTCGCTCTTATTAATATCGTATGAGAGCGAGTGAGAGACAAGTACAAACCCGAAGCACCTTCTTAGACCTATCGCACTGTAGTCTTGGTATGGGTCTCAGATTCTATTTACTACCAAAGGCGCTAGACAAGAGGCGTTACGCTAACCAGCGTTTCTATTCGCTTCGTTTTTAAACCAATCGCGTCACTGGTAGGCCACGTGAGTTTTCATATCACGTCATCTAGCAGTGACGTGATTGGTTTAAAAACGAAACGAATAGAAAGGCTAGTAAGCGTAATACATCTTGGCAAGGGCCTCAGGTGGTCTGTGTGTTCCTTCTCTATGCCATAGGTACAAAACAGGAAGCAGATTGATTTTGATGAAACGGCCGCCATTGCTGTCAAGTTAATAAGAGCTACCATATTATCGCAAAATAATAATGCAATATCATTTTGTCAATATGCCAAATATTAGGTCCTTGAACCTATGAAATTGGCGTTTTATATGGAGAATTTTATGAAAACTGTGGTTTTCATACATTTAATTTTGCGGATTATTTAGTAACATCAAATGCAAACCAAACAAAATTCTGTCAGGAATATTGGACACTTCTAAGCTATATTATACATATCTCAATTACTTAAAAATAGTTAGCTTCATAAAACTCTGCGTAATTGAAACACTTAAACTCACGACACATGAAAAGAGTTGAGTTCACACTTTAATTTTAAACACTAAGTAAGAAATTGAACCATATTATTTTTATCTAAAACCTTTGTAACATACTGTATTAATGAAATTTAAATATAATTTGGAAGTTAAAATTGAAATGATTAAATTCCGTACGAAATAAAACACGTAAAAATAACGCAAATTTCATAGGTAAGGACCCAATATTAGACCAGTTTACTGCCAAAAAAGTTTCTTGTACTGCTCTTATTCTCTAGACTCGTAGAACACGCTAATTTGTTACGTTTTATTGCAGTGGGAGCGACTGTTGTGGGCGATAAGGGGGATTAAGAGTGGTCAGAGTCATAAAATAAGAGCGGAACAAATTACCGGTAGTTTAACTTGCTGGCTCGAGTAATGCCTATTGAGGAGAACAAATACCATTGATTTAAACAACTAGATAGGGTCTTCCGAACAAAACTGTCACATATGTTTGACCAAGAAACAGTAGCAACATCTATCAGATTGCTTATAAACTACGTCAAACTACATAGAACTACTAAACGTGGCCGGGTAACCAAACAACAGCTGTATTTATTACAATAATATTAAGAATGCTTGAAAAAATGGTTTAACTCGAGTAATACATTACTTAATATGCTTACCGCAAAATCCTTGGTTTTCGATACTTTTGAGGTACAATTATTGCACTTGCTTATGACGCAACATGGCATTTTTGATTTTTACTAGTACGTACGACTTGGTGCGAGGTTGAAACGTCACTGTCACGATTTGGTGCTAGATTCTTAGATTTATATTACACCATACGAAGTAATATATTAAGTCTATGACAAATACTTGCACTTTTATAACTGATTGAAAATAAATACTTTTAAAATAGGTAAACTTTCTTGATAACAATGGCAACGCCTACTTGCAGAGCTGTAGGTCTAGACAAGATGAATAACGCTAACGTAAACCATTTTCGAAAACTTTAAAAATGTATGCATTGACAATTCTATACAGGGTGGAAAAACGAACGCCATATGGACGTCAACTACCTTAAATATTGAAAATAGCCAATTCTACACAAAGGACATTTACTTTTAGTTTTGAAAAATAATATTCCTGGATTTATGGATTTTTGAAAATTCGTCTGCGTTAACCGGGAATCGAACTGGTTAAATCGTGTTTTTTAAGGTTTTTATTTCGTTTAAAGGCAAATGTGTTGTAGATATAAATGATCACTATCAATGACCCTTTCGACCATAAAACACGACTTTATTTTTTTATCATATTCGACCAGTTCGATTCGCTAAACTAAACGAACTTTCAAAAATCCATAAATGCAGAATTTTTTCTCATAAAAAAGTATGTCTCCTTTGTTGAGAATTGGCTATTTTCAATATTCACTGTAGTTGCCGTCCATGTGGCATTCGTTTTTTCCACCCTGTATACTGTAAACGAAACGATGGTAGGTGGTCGAGGGCGAGGGCGAGGGGTGGAATTCGGAATTATGATTATGACTCTTCGGAATTATATAGTTAATAGCTCCTTTTTAAGTTCATCAAAAATAGAAAATATTGAGAGATTCTTTATTCCGGTCTACAGTTTATCCTTTCTCTCGGCAGGTGGTCCCACGGACTCCTATTCCACCAGGCGGTGGTGGACTGCGCCCGCGCAGCCATCTTGCTGCCCCTCGGCATCGCCGTGTTCCGCTGCCAGCCAGTGTACAAGTGCTCGCTCGTCGAAACGGCGTTTCTACTACTGGTAAGTTGTCACGTCCCATGTTTTAAGAATAATGCACCTTGGCAATTTTCGTACATGTTCGCTTAGTGAACCGAAATCTGTGGTAATTCTAGACCTATTCTGTTCGGATATGAAGTATTTAGGGTGCGTATTGATTAATATAATATGTAATAATATTATATTGTTAGGTAAGGTAAGTAGGTAATATGATAGTAGGCACGCTCAATGGATATGATGAACTTCTAATATAAAAACATATGACGTATTATTCTTGTAAAAGATAAAGTATCAAGTAGCATAATTTCAAAAATAGGTTAGGTTAGTTTAGTGTCGTGTTAGGCCCGGAGCGCAAATAATCCAGAAATAGGAACCCCGCCAGCGGGGTTCCGTCGACCCCTCTTGGCCATGTCTCTCATAACGTATTATACCTAAGTATAATTTCAAAGCTATTTAAAAAAAAAAGATTTGAATTTGGTAACCCTAAAAACTTTAAGTATATAAAGAGATTACAAGCAGCAAGTAGAATTTAAAGTGGAAACAACGTTTAATTTAAGCTAACATGCCTTTTATTCTTACAACGTTCCCAATCACCCGACATCTCTCCGATAAAAAATATTAAAAGCTACTGGAAAATCCATTTGTTCTCGGAGACGGGAACAAATCCGTGTGCAGTTTTAGAAGCTGGAACAAACACGGGAAAGGACAGACGGGACACGACTGTGACATTGTTGCTTGATTATATTTGCTAGTACGAAGTAGTAAAGTGAAGGATGTGATAAGGTTGTGCGACTTTATATTCTTCTGAAAGTGACTTCGTCCGCGTAGAATTCTTATTTTTGTCATCCCTCGGGAACCGTTCATTTTTTCGGGATAAAAGTAGCCTACTCAAGGATAATGTACCATTCTAATGGTGAAAGAACTTTTGAAACCGATCCAGTAGTTTTCGAGTTTATTCCTTACAAACATACAAAAGTACAATTCTTTCCTCTTTGTAATATTAGTGTACTTAGATTAGCTTTGATTATATTTCCCGATATCTAATCGCGTAGTACTCAGGAAGCAGTTTACTCCCCTGGGAACTGTTAACATTTCTGGGACGAAGTTTTATTCAATCTATTCAGCGATTTTATTGTGGAAGTGTAGGAAATACACACATAATCACATTAATAGTGTATCAAGGGAGGTAAACAAGGAATTACAACCGAGAGTCTATTTCAAAATAAAATAAATAGATAAATATTACCGGACAATCTGACACATGTCTCTATCTATGTCGTTAACATTCAATTTCGAATGAATATAATATCGAGGAGCTCGAGAATCGATCTAGTACGACAGTGTATTATGTAGTTTTTTTAAGGTATTACGCCCGATCGGTCCTAATGGGATCAAAGATAGAGGAGGGAGAATAAGCGTGTTACAAGGGCCATATAATATTTACGAGCAAGTGCGATAAATAGAATAGAATGATTATGAATAGGTATGGATTTACTTTTATTTACACATACATACATAAACTCATGCTTTCATTCACAGAGTGGGGTAGGCAGAGCTACATAATTACCAACAACTCTAAAACTTTGTTAATTCTGTAACTACATTTTGCACAATTAGGTTTTATTGACAGGTTGCAAGCCCATCGCCTAACAGTACCTACTACAAGCTTAATTTATTCCCTTAGTCGCCTCTTACGACATCCACGGGAAAACATGGAGTGGCACTATTCTAACCCGGAAACCACAAGGGACCTACTTTTTTTAAAAATATTTATTTACGTAATAAGCAGAAAATAAATAACGTATATATTTCAAATTTCATATTTCTCTCTTTAAGGATTTTAAGGATTCATTTAAAAAGCGAAAAAATATTTATTTCGTTGTTGTAAACTCCACATGGCGATACACATTCACTTGTAACAAAAACATAACCATGATTTTATTTTGTAACAAACCATAAAGCAAATTTCAAAACCCGTCAGAAGGTCGTTGGATGCCATCCATCAATTGATGCGATTCTGTTGTTCGTTGAAATAGCTAAAAGCATTTTTATGTTTTTTTAAGAGGTGTTACAAAAATTCTAAAAACTGTACCATGTTATTATTATTACATTACAGCAAGATTTTAAAAAGACTTCGATTATTTACGATTGGCAAAATCAAACCATGGCCCCACTATAAAACTGTGCCACTGTGACTTTATAAATCAAATCGTAACACTTGTCACTAGGTCAATCTCACTGCTGGGTCAGGGTTACATTTTGCCGATTGTACATAACATAAGTATAAATGCTTTCTCGCTCTTTCCTATGTAGATTCGATTCTCACCTATTTTAAACCATGTATTGTATTTATTACATAGCCAGTGGCATTACCTTCCACTTTGTAACTTGTTCTAACATTATCCCTTACATCGCCTATGATTGCTTCCTTTTTCATCGTATTCCTGATTCGTCATACTCTTGTTTTGACACATTCTTGTTTCGTCGCTTTCCGTTTTCGACATTAATAGTTATATATAATAATAAAGTCAGTCTGTCACTAATATATATTTTAAGTACTTTCTTTCTTTTTATACCGACGACTTTTTTAAAACGACGAAACAAGAATGTGTCAAGACGAGAATATGTCGAATCAGGGGGCCTAATATGGCTGCGTTAATCGCGTGATAAAATGTGGATAAAACATCCGTCACTTTTTGACACGTATAAGTACGAGAGTGACGGATGCTTTATCAACATTTTGTCACGTGATAAACACAACCATACTAGGCCCGCAGGAATACGACGAAAAAGGGAGCAATCTCTCCTATGATAAATAGAAACTTCAAATCGATAATAAAATCAAATGCCACAATGCTTTTCCATATTTGAAATCTACTATCCTTTCAATACGGTTCTGAAAACGTATTTGAACGTCTGTCTTCTATGTCAACGTCTCAGGATATGAGATGTCGGATAAAGCCCGCGAGTGTAGTGAGGTCTTATTTGAAATTCTGATGCAGCAACAGCCTTTGTGTTGAAACCCGATCTACAAATGTCATTGTGACTCCTAGACTCCTACATAATACCTTATGATCTGGTTTAAAAAAACCCAATAACCATTCCATCCATTTACACTATTTCTGTCTAAAGAGATCTCTCTTTTTGTAGCACTAAGACCGTATAACTTCTTGGTTTTGATTTTGTGGTGTTCAATAGAGAGTACAATTTATCTCGTAATGTTTTATATGCCCAATGAGAAATAACTAAAAAAGTAGTAAGTACTTGTCTAAATTTAAAAAATGCCGCGCGTCTATTAATTTTTCATGCAATTTACAACTTATACTTTCACAAGCTCTAATTTGGATTCATACTTGGCATGTTACCTAATTCTTTTCTTCTTGCACGCTCTAAGATTGTTGTAAAAAGTTCGCCGCGATGTTGCCTTGACTTAATTCAGTCTGGCCTACCATTCCGGGATATTGCCCCTCATTAAGTCGGCCCGCGAGGTGCTTAGCGCTGCTCTCGACTAGTCCCCAGGGTTTTAGTCTCCGCATTCTCTAAATTACACTATCAAGGTACCCTACGGAGATGTCAGGCTGTCGTTTTACGAGTCCAAAAGTTTCTGCTGCATGTATACACTGTTTGTGAATAAAATTTCCATGGTTGTTACGGAACAATGCGAAACCATTCAAATTAGCTACTCGTCAAATATCAAACACCTATGTTAAAAATTGGTACTTTTTTCCCCGCTATTCGTTCATTTTGTAAAACTTTTTATAAGTTGTAAAATATCATCGGAAACTATCAAATTGACGAGGACAAAAAATGTCTTATCGCTGATCCAATATTGTCATTACAATACGGGCATTACATTACAATAAGTACATTAAATATGTAAGCCATTTCCGTACAAAAATGCAAGCAAACATCGGAACATCAACACAAACATCACTTTTATATTAGGATCAATACTAAGAATTAGTATTATAATAATACACTTCTTTAAAGTATCGCGGTTAATATTCATGGTACCTGCGATCCTGCGATCATGACGATTGCTACATTGTCGAAATATCTTGAACTCTCCAAATATCATAACGCTGGTAAGAATCCATTGTATTATCTTTAGTGGGTATTAGTTAGTATTATAATAAGGGAAGTAATTAAATGGTCAGCCGTTATTAAAATTGATCAGCAAAAAAAATCAGCAATTAATTCATTTGGGCAGCATAAAAAGATTTGGGTGGCAATAAATAAAAATCGGGCTACAACTCTTTGTTCAGCAAACAATTTATAAACGGGTAACATTTTAAACAATTTCGATCAGCTTTTTTTGTCATTTGTCTGCCTAATAAACAGTCGAGCTGCAAAATAATTATTTGGGCAGCAAGATTTTACAATTGGTCAGCAGAGAAAACATGTCTGTAAGCAGTTTAATTAAGAGGTATGCATATTAAAATAATGGTCATCTATAATATAGAAGTGGATTGCGTTTAGTTTGAAAAGTCAGCAGTGTTTACAAGTTAAGTTTTGTCACACAATTTTCTATCACAATCACACCCTAGATTAACCAAAATTTGTATCATAAATATGAGGTAGGTTAGGTTAGGTTCGTTTTTATATCAGGCCCGGAGGGCCAGAACAACCCAGAAATAGGAGATCCGCGTGAGCGGAGCTCCGTCGACTCTGTTAAATTTGTAAATTTGATGGTGGGTTTGGGATGTGTGTGTTGCCGGCACGGCAGTAAATTTGTTAATTACACCTTTGTGTACACAACACACAACTGTACCCAAAAGTGTATCTATTAGGAAACACTGCATTGGTATTTAAAAAGGGGATCTATAAGGAATAAAGGCGAACTTTTTTCAAGGGTGTATCTGCGAGGAAAGTGTGCCCTAGAGGAATAATTCTATATAAATTGAATAATTTACAAAAAAAGAGAGTATATTTGAATGAACTTTGTAATAGTTGCGCCCATTTTGTTGATGACCAATTTGATTTTATTGCTTCCTTTTTTCTGCTGGACAAAATGAATTATTTTGCTTACCTTCTGATTGCTTACCAAAATTTAATTATCTGTGGGTCGTTCAATGCAGCTCAAATATTTAATTTGCTGACCAAAATAATTTAGAGCAGCCCAATATGTCATTAATTGCTGACAGATTTATAAATGTTTGCTAACCATAAGTTGCTTACCAACTAGCTATTTTTGCTGACCAAATACATATTTCTGTTCACCAAAATGAAAATATTTTGCTGACCGGTTAATTGATACCCTTATAATAATAACGGTATAAACAGGGCTGTTGTTATCTTTAACAACTTGCCTCTTAGTTCATTAACGAATCATTGACTGGTGATAAAACTTACCAAATTTAAAATAAACTACACGAAAACTCAGAACAAACAAAACGAACTGGGCCTCTATTCCCGGCGGTAAAAACCACATCGTATTTGAACTGTTATGGTATTGTTTTCACGTCAGCCACCATTACTGTCAAGGAAATAAGAGTTACCAAAACGTTGACAATACGACAACAGATCAAAGACGATATGGTTTATAGCGCCTAGAATACCGGCCCTGCAAACACAGCCAGTCACGACATGATTAGGCACGTGGACGCGGCAAAATGTCTTCGTCGCTTGGGTGGAATTTACCGCGCCGAACATGACCGAGCACACCGCGAGAAATCCCGAATGCAGTTTCGGTTTCGGTCGTAGTTTCGGCAGGTTTGCTACCGAAACTAAACCGAAACCAGTTTTTTTACTGGTGAGCGTAACTAGTCCGCACCAAGTAGGTACTTACTTACCTTAGAATAATAACACTATTTTATTCTAAGTTATCTACTGCTGAGGCTGATAAATACTCGTATGTTGATCAAGTCAAAATACACTCACAAATGTTATTTATACGCTCTATTTTCTCGGATAAAGTCACTAAATATTATTTTTTGCTGGCACGATTTTTTGAGCAATCTATGGACGTCTCATTCTTCTATGATATACCGTTGACAGTTGCTCGTGTTGCACCTTAACTGCTGTAAGAACTTCTTTTTTGTTATCAGGTACATTATTCTCTTTTCTGCCTGAACCTGATTTATCTTTAGCATTATGATTTGGTTAGTAGATTACGAAACGGTATGAACTGAGGAAAGACAATGTAACTACTTAATGTAAGCCTTGCTACGTTTTACGTTTGACGATAAAAGTCCACTAAAAATTCGTAAGACGTCGTACGGCACGGCAACGGCGATATGTCTCAGTATTCTACGACGTGATGTAAATATTTGCATTGTAAACAACACAGCTCATGTGTAACGGCTTAACTTCTCACCTTCTTATAACAGCAGACGCACTTAGTGGGATTAAGTATTGCAATAACCAAAATTTTACTCATACGGCTATATTTGCCAGCTGGCTATATTATTTTCACACGACTACAACTGGCATCATAAATAAGTGATTAAGGAAAAACACTGCATAACAAACAAACACTGTATTCACGCGTTTTCCTTACATAGTATAAAACAAAGTATGTCCCTCTGTTTGTTTGAAAACTACGCAACGAATTTTAGTGCAATTTTGATCAATAGATAAAGTGATTCAAGAGGAAGGTTTTTATGTATAATAAAATTTGGGTTATGTACAGGTGTTACAGAAAACTCACATAAACAGAAGCGAAGCGAGGGTGGGTCGCCAGATAAGATTTAAAAAAAATCCGCCAGGTGGCCCGTAGTAGCTTGTATGAACTTTAGTGTTAAGGAACTGCATGCATAAATTAAAATATTTTAAAAGTGCATGTCGTTATAATATTTCTATTTTTTAATCCATTATGATTATGACGCTGTGGTGACCCAAATCATAAAATGCGAATTATTTCACTCGCTGAAGTTCAGTCTTAAGTGCTAGCGGAATGCTTTAAAGAAAGTAATTACGACTTGAAGTTGGAACAAGCATTTTATTCTCAAGTTAGCAACTCTTGAAACATTGCATTGCGGTTGAGCGTAGAACATTTGATATAAAAGTAATAAGGGTTTAACACAGATTTTTTTCAAGAAAAGGAGGTATATGTGCGAAAATCTAGAAGGGATAGACGAGATTCATATTGCAAAGGTTAAGTATAGTAGAAATCTGGCAAAAACTAGGAATATTAATAAAATTTGACGTAGGCAAACGCACAACACGCACAGTCCGTAAGCCTTAATTTATAAGTTAATATGAGTGTTTAATACATGATTATATCCGTACTCATTCGAAAGTAGGCCTATTTCCATCGACATTCGTTTTGATGGTTAGTCTTATCTAAGGATTGTTTTTTTACGAGGGTAATAGAAATGATATTTTCACTTCTCATGCTCTTAAAATGTTACTTTAGTCTCTGCACATCGGAACTAAAACTCCTTATTAATCTCTAGGGATTAAAGTATTTTTTTTAATTTACTTTGCAAACCCCTAAACAGGTGAATGGAGGATTATCGTCATTTTCAGTGATTGTGTATGGACCATTTTTAGGCTATGGAAATAACCTTAAAATGACAACTGCGCAAAAATATTTAAAAAATAACGATTTAATTTCGTGAAACACGATTAATGATTACGAATATAAATCTATCTAAATATATTAAGGATAGTTTTATTTTATTAGGCATGGTCCAAATAGATTTCAAGTTTATATCTGTCGGCTAAATATGCAAGCATCTGTGCCACTTTGTAAAGTGTCACTTTATAAAAAACTCACAAGTCTAACAACCGCGAAACAAATTAGTCAGAAACTTTGTTAAATATTTGCTAAATATTGAAACGTCGTTTTTTTTCCTCGCATTCAAAGTCAAAAGTAGAGTGTTTAACGCGAGACTAAACAACCATAATGACAGTCGAACTATAGCTACTCTCGCTCGCTGGCTCGCTCGCGTCATTATGGCTTGTTTTAGTCTCTTGTTGAACACATACATCAAAAATGTCAATGGATAAAAAATATTTAGATAGGTATTATGTAATATGATAAATAATTTAAGTGGCATTTATATTATTTCTCTACCAAACAATTAACTGACGATAACCTGTCATAATCATGACGATACTGACGATAATCATTAAACATTTCGATTGAAGTAAGCTTTACCTCGTTCTATGACGTTGGACAGACGAAGGCGGAAACAATAAAAACTCATTGGACCTTTTTTGCTCAAAGTTACAGAACCATTAAGAGCACTTGACTTCAGGCTTTAGAAGCCCCAGGGATAATTCGCCGCTTAATTTTAATGGCAAAGAACTCTTCTTTGTAGACCGTGAGAATTATTGATGATATCAAATTGCCACAAAGTTTCATCTTCAGAAGATACGGGAATCTTTTGTGCTCAAGTGTAGGATATCTCGCTCCTCTCGCAAAAGTTGTTGTTATTCGGTTTAGGATATTAAGCTACTGGAAAGTTTGCCACGAAACAACTCTGCCGTGAAGACGTGAAATAACATAATTTGGTTAGTTTCATAACTAAAGTTCGAATAGTCAGACATAGTATACCTAACGTTGTGTTTGGATGTGAATTGTTAATGTACGTTGTTTGTTGTATATTGCATTAAAGGAATGTATTTCGATATTTTGTGGTAAACCTTGCTCACTAGGGGTCTCTATTGACTGCCATAAAGTTAAAGTTTCGATTATTATTGTCCAAAACGTTTTACATTATACTTATTATTAGTCATGATGTTAAAAGTCATAATATTGAAGAGTATAAATCGGGATGTCAATTATTGCGAGTCATATTTGTTGGAAGTCATAAAATTCATAGTCATACTTACCAATTTATGTCATAATAATTAAATTTCATAATGTCAAAGGTAATAATAGTACTTGTAATAAATGATATTAGGTCAAAACTGGTTAGTCATAAAACTCATAAAAGTACAACATATACAACTTACATCAGACATGCACGATGTAACAGGGACGATGAAGCTCCGCTTTGCGGAGCTCCTATTTCCGGGTAGTTAAGGCCTTCGGCCTTGACGCAACGCTAACCTAACCTAACCTGTTAATCTAAATTTATCGTCTATAGCAGGGGTTTTTGATGTTTTTTTTTTTTTTTTGTGACTAATACAACATAAATAATATGGGTACAAAAGTCTGACTTTCAATAATCGAAACAATAAATGTATGGCAGTCAAAGGGGATCCATATCGATACTTGTGTGAGTGTGTGTGTGTGTGTGTGTGTGTGTATCCTACTAAGTGTGTAGGCCACTAAATATCGATCCTTGACGACATAGTTAGCCAAGTCGGTAAAAGATCGTTGGTGGCCTACGAAACTAGCGGTTTTGGGTTCGATCGCCGCGCCGGCAAGGGCAAAATTACATTTTGGTAAACTGTCTCTTGCTCTCTATATTTAAGTTAGAAGACGCCCGCGTCTTTGTACGCGTAGAATTACTTTCCCGCCTCTGCCCTTATCCCTTTACGCAGGGGATTGATGTTCCAAAAATGCTTTTCAGGCTACATTTAGTCCCCAATTAATATACCCTCTTTCAAGTCCCTAGGTCCAGCGGTTTAGGCTGTGCGTTGCCTGACTGTCAGTCGCGGAATAGTTATTTATAGATTTATGTATAGGGCACTTGTCCGACTGCCGGCGAGAAAGCAATTAGTTATCGACTATTTTCTCGCTCAAGAAACGAACAAAAGATAAAGATCCCTTGTCAATAAAAGAGACACGTACATATATATGTAGTTGATCACCGGCGATTCACACTGCCGGCGAAAACTCTTTCTACTAGTTTGTCGAAACAAAAAATATAGATCCCGTGTCAATAAAAGTGAAAAATATTAATAGTTGGTCGCGGGCTGTACTCGCTTCCTGCTCATAGTCGGCCATGGGACAAGAGCCTAAACCTAGTTTCATCAACAGTGCCTTCATGATATTCATTGGTTCTAATCCACTAAGTCGCGTTTGGCCACTTAAATTGACGTTGCATTGTTGCTTCCATACCTATAAAACGAAGCAGGGTGCGACGTTGCGCATTCAAAACATAACTTTGCTCTTTTTCATTATTGTGTCTTTTTTTTAGGTTACAGTGTCCACTGTGAACATGCTAACAACGGTACTGAACGACAGTCCTATATTCCCCGAGAACGAGGAGGAACAGGCCGATTTAACCGCGCCCCTCCTAATGGACAGTCCGCAGGTAAACGGCCTGACACGGCAAACGGATGACCTATTAAGTTAAATGATGAGGGAGTTCATCTGTTTACCGACATTTTATAAAAGCGCGGGAAAGGTTCGCTTGACTATATTCCGGTTTGTATTCCGAGAAAACCCTTTCCTGTTTTGGTTAGGTTACGTAAAGTTACGTAAGAAATGCCGCCGGATGGTATGGAAGTTAAAAGTACCGCTATGAAAATAAAATAGATTAGAACTTGAAATAATATTGCATATCAAAAAAGATGTTGATCACACCTTTACTAACATATTATTGTTAAACACTTTAGTATTCTTTTTAGATGTTATTGTTAGTTTTCCTTAATAAAAAAAAATGTATATCAACGTTTAGGATATGCCTGTAACATCGATTTTGAATCGTTATTAAAAAAAAAGACCCTTTGTAAGTTCATGTTAGAAGCATTAATTATCCTCTGTATATTACTCTATTTTCGGATAAAGTATTGTCTAAATTAGAATCTGTTCTGGAGTCTTGAATAAGGTAATTTATCTGAGGCCTGATCAAGGATTTAATCCGGGATAAGATGGCAAAACATTACCGACTAATCTTGGAAACCTTTACACCAGTTTGAATAATCTCGTAGTTGTGTCGGTGTCATTAGTCTGAAAGAAAATCCTGATTGTGGACAAAATAATTTGTCAGAAAATATAGCCAATTAATTAATTAATTAGATGTGTTCTTTGTTACAGTGCGTCCTTTTCGGTACATTTATGATCTGGTTCGCATCGATAACGATCAATCTCGGACCAACCTTTTTATCCGGGGCTTTGGCAGCCAGTGCGGGGTCCTATAGCTCTTACGGGCCAGCCCCCTCGTGCCCGCTAGTCCGGGGGCCCTTTAGGCACTACGTGCTCAATGCCCTTTGGATTGGCGTCAATGCTGTCTGCGTTGGCCTCACACTGTTCCACCTCAAGAAACTCCACCGGGACCTCACCAAGGTTTGAAAATTTGTTAGTAGAGTAATTAAGAACCAAGGACACATGGCATGGAGAAGTCCTACGATGTTATAGACTGATAGCTGCTTTATTAATTTAATTTGCATTTCATGGTCATTATCATGTTCGTGTTCGATGTAGACTTCTCCATGATCATTTGACCACCATGAGAACATGACGTCATTCACGGCTTACCATGAAGTGAATATGTATTAGTCCATTTCGATGACATTTGAAACTTTAGCTGCATCGTCGAAGTTGCCGGTCGTTTAAACTGTTTAGCGAGGGAACTTGCGCTGTTCGAGACTCATTGAAATTTATAAAGGCATCTCCATACGATCATAGTCAACAAACAACACGTACTTCGGCCGGGTTGGGGGTTTTGGTACGATGCCAATATGGCGGACCGCAAATAAGATTTAAATTTTCGTTGGAAAACGGAAGCGAAAATTTGCGAGGGTCATTGGTTTAGCATTGGGTAGTGGGGTTAGATGGGGTGTTCATAATTCAAATGTTATCGCATGCAGGCTAACGTAGAAGCAGTTCGAGTAGCTGGTCTAGTGACCACGCTTGTCAGCATGGCCGGAGACAACCGGCGCATGGACTCGCTGCCCAATAGCGTCGGACCGAGGGTAAGTATCGTCGCATGCGCACCTTCTCTGTAGTTGCAACTGTAGACCTGTAGAATGCACCGTTTAAAAATATCCTTAAAACATTTTATAACTTGTCTTCAACTAAGATGAAACCCTAAATAGAAGAACCGCTTTTTTCTAAATTTTCCCATATAATGAAAACAAATAATTTTTATAACCGCACAAACCTCGATAAAACCAAAACCAACTGAAACATGGTTGTTTTTTAATTACCGTATTTCCTTTTATACCTACACCTTTAAAAACCTTTACATAGTTTTACACTTTATAAATTTAACCCTAACCTAAAACACGCCACTTTTTCCCTTCTTCTTCCAAACTTTACCAAAACCTTTACTAATAAAGATTGCAACACATCTAATTACCTTTAAAAATCCTTTAAATAGATTATTTTACTAATATTAAAAGCCTAACTAAAAAAAAATATATACTTTGAATCTCAAAACTTCTACTGTATCGACCTGTTGTAACATGTTTCAAAAATTAGACTGTAGATGGCGCTCTGGATGGGCGCTGCCGTCAGAGCTCGAACTTGCCGCTCGGCGGGGGCCGTCGCCTGCGGGGGTACCTGGCGCGGGTGGAGCGGGAGGGGGTGCGCCGTGTGCGCATGTTCGTCGTCATCACCGCCGCATACATACTGTTCTGGGGACCACTGTTCATTGTGACGCTGCTGCACCATCCTACTTTGACTTCGCATATAGCGTATGAGGTAAATATCTTGTTATTTTTTATGTGCCTAATTTCAGATATTAATAAGTACCTAAATAGATAAGTTTGTTAGCAGAGCAGAGCGTCATGTTAGTTCAGTTGGCTTTACCAATTCGTTAATAGCCATCGGCTGGCTATAGCAAAACTTGCATCTTGAAGGTTGCCGAGAGATATTAAGGAACTGGTAGTAGGTAAGGTACATGTTTTTTTTCTTTTAAGGCCTACACATGGCTGTTATAGATGGTTAAAACCTAATCTAAATACAAACCCAAAATATAAGTACAAGAAAACTCTAAAAATGATTTAGCTTACAGTTTTAAATCAACTTGGTTAACACTTTTTGCATTCCACAGATGTACTTTCAAATCTCGCTGCACATCTCTTATGTGCACGCTGCCGTGAACCCTTTACTCTTCATGGCGTTGCACCGCGCGCTGCGCCGCGCTGCACTGCAACTGTGCTGCGGTTGTTGCGTGCACTGGAGCCAGTTCGTGCTGGCACTCACTGCTGCTGGTAATTGACACTTATAGCTAGAGTCATCATCATCATATTCATCATGAACCCACTGGTGTTCGTGGAGCCGAAACTGTGCTACGGTTGCTGCGTGCACTGCAGCCAGTTCGTGCTGGCACTCACTCCTGCTGGTAACTTGACACCTTACAGCTAGAACCATCATCATCATGAACCTGCTGCTTTTCATGATGCTGCAATCGTGCTGCGGTTGCTGCGTGCACTAGAGCCAGTTCGTGCTGGCATTCACTACAGTTCTGCTGGTAACGACACTTAAATGCTAGAGCCATCATCATCATGAACCTGCTGATTTTCTGTGATGCGATTGCTGCGTCCCAGTTCGTGCTGGCACTTACTGCTGCTGGTAACGTGATACTTAGAGCTAGATTATTCGTGAGGTATACGTGATATTTAAATTCAAAATGTTTTATTCAGGCAAAGGCGCCTACATTTCCATAAACCTTATTGACCAATAAAAAACCTTAAGAACTATTGAGCAGAAAACATCGCATACAGATTAAGAGACTGCGCCGATGAATCAGGAAATGGTCTTAATCTTATTTCATCATCATCATAACATCGTCATCATAGCGGCGGCCGAAAAACATCCACCGGAGTACTGACCTGTACAAAAAGCATTAAATTTTACTGTGATATATGTTTCTTTCAGTTGAAACAGTATTGAGTATTTAGTCGCAGCCAAAATAACATAGCGCTGTCAACATATACATATACTTCCTTTGCAGCCCAGTCACCGCTAGCGCCATCCTCGTTCTCCCCCGCCGCGGCCTCGCCGGAGCCCCCCCCCGCGCCGCCGCCGCCCCTGGCGCCGCCCGCGCCGCCCGCGCCCATGCACTCTGTGCCAGCGCCACACACGATGATGGTAATTACCTCTTATATGTAAGTGTTGACACCGTAATACGTGGTTTACTCACTCGCACCGCCCCGCACGACCCCGTAGATCCTCCGCGAGTCAAGAAGATCTCCTCGGTGTTATTCGCTAGTCTTTTATGCTACTTTTAAAGGATCGCTTGTATCTTCAATAGCTAATTCCTAAGTAACATAATGTTAAAACCTGCTGAAGTAGCTTAATGGACGAATTTAATTATTGTCAATGCATGGAGACTTTCGGGGCGTTTTGAATCAATCCGAGGGATACCGGCCAAAGAATTGCGCCGCAATTGAAAAGCTATCTCTCTGATTGACCGACTATCGAACTTCGAGCTTCAACTCTTCTGTGATAGCGTTCCTATTAGACATCCCGTAGCTGCCCTACTCTAAGTTAAATGATCTCAAAATCTCGATCTCAGAGTTGGGAAGTTGAGGAGTGTGACGCTGAGAGTATGTCGAGTGCGCGTGTGCAGGGAGACGAGGATATGATGGGGGAGCCGTGGAGCGGCGTGCGCCGGCCCCCGCGCTCCCCGAGCCCGCTGCTGCCCGCGATGTAGGCGCCGGGCGCGCCGGCCCCGGCGCCCGCGCAGGCCCCGCGCGCGACCCTCTCGGCCCCACCGGCCTCGCGTTTCCCAAGGGCCCTCGCCGCAGTCGCCACACATATCCGCGCTCTATCTACTGCGCTATATCTCGCGTAATGCGTGTCTTATGTCTGTATATAGGTATATGCGTGAAACATCAACGAATTGTATGTATATAGTTAAGTTAGTTGTGCGTTTATGTATGTAGTCGATCCTGGTTCCTGGTGTGCCAAAGATTTAGGTAAATAGAAGTTAATTTTGAAATTACCTTGAGTATCATCGAGGTAAAAGTCTACCAGCTAAAAGTTTAATCTCAGGGAATATTAAAACTATTAAAGGACTATTATATACAAAATAAAATGTCATTGTTAATGTATCTATAAGTATAAATCACAGAGTAAATCAATGATGTAATTTTAAAATATGGATGTTTATAATGTAATCGATTCATGTGTGTTCTAATCCTGAAGTCTATCTTAGAAGAAGTTTATAGAGATCCTATTGTATCATAACGTATGTAGGTATTTTAAATATTATACACTTGTAACATTTTATGGGAAGCTCAAATTCTAAACGGTGGACATAGAGGTTACTGAGTCAACTACGATAGCACCGATAATTATAGATATACTTAGTCTAGATAAAAGCAAAGATTATATTTTTTTTAGTGAAAATTCAATCCCCTATAAAATAGATAATTAAGCAATTTGTTGTCAAAACACCAATTAGATAGGAATAAGTGTACTATTATAATAAATGTTTAACTATACGACTTGCGTAGTACTATTACTGTTGTTTTCTAAATACTTAAGCAATTAACTACTTACTGTTATTTCTTGAATGTATGTTATTTTACAAAGTTAATATTCTTGTTTAAAAATTGTTAAAAGTTTATATAACTTATTTCTTACAAATCCTGTCTATTTTATCTAACTATATATTGTAAAGACTGACTATTTTTATGTTTCTGTTGATCTGTCCTTCTTAAATCAGTGAAACTTGTATACTATTTGTCTACTTCAACTATTAGATGAAATTTGCAATAAACAGTTAGAAATTAGTTAAGGAACTCTGCATTGTACACAAATGTATTCTGCCCTGGTAAGCCAAATAGCAGTATCTCAAATAAAACTTCTGTAGCAATAACAACCTTATTACACTAAGAAGAGAGGATTGAATCTACTTTTGCAATTGAATCTGAGATACTGTTAATAGCTTAGAAGGGCAGTATTACAGTTTAAAATATGTTACGCCTGGTAGCTTTGAATACATAGGGCCTGTTTCACAATCGACAAGTAAATTTATGTGCCAGTTAAAGTTAGTTCTCTCCTTGTCTATGTTCAAGTGTAAAAAAAGGGAAGCGCTAAATTTATGTGTCAGATATGCTTTACTTGTCGATTGTGAAACAGGCCCTTAAACGGCTTAAAATAGAACATCGTTCAAATACTTGTATAGTGCCGGAGGTCTTAACAAGTCTTTCGATTTTGGGTAAAGTAGTTATCTCAAAAGAGCGTATGGGAGCGAGTGAGAGAAAAGTACAAAGCCGAAGACCATTTTATCATACTGTAATTGGAGAAACTGTCGGAAATGACGTAGCATAAATTGTTGAGGCAAAACCAGTAAGTAAAAGCTATTTTACGGCCGTTTAATGTCACCTCAACCAAATTTACGAAGCGTAACTGTAGTGTTTACGTTTTATTTTTAAATTGTATTTAAAACGGTATGATTTGAAAATAGTTACAATTTCGAATAATACTCGTATCGTTAAATCCGTCGATGTTTTACTCTTTATACACATTAAGTAAGTATTTAATTAATTTATCTTTGTGTAAATGTTTATAAACGATTCATAATCTTTAAATAAAATGTACATAGTAATAAAACACATAAAACTCGTCCTGTTTACATTTTCGTAATTATTTACAATATTTTCTATAGTTTAATGTACCTATGTTGATACTAACGCGAAACGCTACCTTAAGAACCTACTGTGTAACTGATAAAATGCCAAAGTAAGAGAATATTATAAAATCGTGTTCTTCACGTAATATAAAAAAGAAATGATAAAATGACGCAATAAAATAATTTCACCTAAGTTTTTGTTTTATTTTTTGACATTTTGATATAAGTACTAAAAAAATCGCTCACAAAAACGCAAAAATTACTTTTTTCAAATGGTAATAGGTCAGTCCAGCTGAAGTCGACTTTTGTTGAAAAATATTTGAAAAGATAATTTGTAAAATTATTCGGGTTGCTAAATAATATTTTGTGAAAAAATAGTGAACCAAGTAAGCTAGAAACCAACTGTTTACTATCACTGGACAATAAAGAGCTTAAGCCACTATTCCAATTGGACTTAAGCTATTCCGTTGTTAACGTTATAGTAGCTCTTATTCACGTTGCAGTAAAGGCCAGATTCAGGTACACGATACTTGACATTCCATCTTGTACACGGCGTAGCAGTGCTACGCCATGATTGTAGAGCTGCTACTACAAAGCGTAGGTACCAGCAATTTATTGGGTTACGTAAAGTCCATCTATTGCAGTTGGCATAGAATAAACCGGGTGTCCCTAAAACCAACGCCAAAACTGATAGGGCTGATAGAGCAGCTAAAAAACTATTGATTTAACGCCTATGTATGTTCAGCGATTTTTACTAGTTTCGGAGATATTGATCATTTTAATCAGAATTTTTGTAATTTTCCCTTATATCCATGTCACGAAAAATCATTAATTCAATTCTTTATTAAATGGCTTCCGTCCATTGGGACAATTCTGCCAGTGTCAAGGTTAGGAATTACATATACAAAAAAAAAACATAATTCGACGTTGTACGGTGATCCTCTAGCCTCCGTGAAGCGATGTAGGTAGAACTTTACGAAGACCAGATGGGATTTTCTTGGAGCAATCCTTCCAAAGGCGGTACGTGTTCAAACTTGAATTCTTCGTTATACTGCACATATGAATGTTAATTTACCTACTGCATATTAATACATCATTACTCTCCATTAAACAACAAAATATGCAAAAAATTAAAAACAATTAAGAAAGCGACGCCATCTTGTCAAAAACCCAAAGAAAATCCTTCCGAAAAATCATTAATTTCATGTTTTATTTCATATTTTTTTCAGTGATATTTTACATTATTAGAATCATTACAAATCAGCGAAGTTTTTAATAGTTTTGTTTCTCCATACTAGGTGTCCCAGTGTTTGCTTTTCACTTTGTATGGGAAAAATAACTTGATGTGATTACTTAAAAAAATATTTAAAAAAAACGAGCAATCGGGTTTAAAACTTTGCTGATTCGTAATTATTCTAGTAATGTAAGATACTACTGAAAAAGTTATGAAATAAAACATGAAATTAATGATTTTTCGTGACATGGATATAAGGGAAAATTACAAAAATTCAGATTAAAATGATCAATATCTCCGAAACTACTAAAAATCGCTGAACATACATAGGTCTTAAATCGATAGCTTTTTAGCTGCTCTATCAGCCCTCTCAGTTTTAGCGTTGGTTTTAAGGACAGCCTGTATAATCATTTAAGCTATCTTTGGTGCTCAAAATTATCTGAACACGCTTCGATTCCTATAACAATAGAGTCTAGTTTTAGATATTATTATTGCGATCTATAATGAACAATAAATAAACTTCTAATTACAAAATAAAACAAAAGACAATCATAAATTTAATTGTTCTACGTAACGTTTCAAGCATTTATTAACACAAAACCACGCAGAAGGTCTTAATTACGTGATTATGTCGCCTAATTGACCTTAGGCAGTGTTCGCCGGGCGTTCGCTTCATTACCGGTAAACACATTTGCTCCGGCTAAGCACGTAGCGAATACGTGACGCTCAGTCGCTTGTAGATGATTGAATTTAGTTTAATTTTGGATTTAGTTTCATGTACCTCCCTGGCGATATTTAAGAGAAGTAAGGCACTGGTCCACAAATGTATAGTTCATCGCTGGGCGAGTGAGCTATACTCGCTCAACTATGAACTATAAATATATATCTCTCTCTTTTATTTACACGGGTGCGATTATCTTTTGTTCGTTTCTTGGACAAGAAAATAGCCGATAATTCATAGCTTACTCGCCGGCGGTGGGACCAGTGCCTATAGGTGACCTAGATGTTTTTCTTTACTTATGAAGAAAAATATGTAACAAGTGTTTATTTTAAGCCAAGTATTAAAGACCCAGTTCGGTTATGTAATAGTTGGCAACATCTTATATTAAACTAGCTTTTTCGAAATGAAAAGTAGCCTATGTGGTTATCCAGGATACCTATAGGCTATCTTGAATCCAAATTTCATCCAAATCCGTCGAGCCGATGCAGCGTGAAGTAGTAACAAAATAACACACAAACTTTAGCATTTATAATATTAGTAGGATTCTAGTGGACGATCGCGATTTTATACACGTAGAATTAGTTTTCCGTTATTCCCCCTTTTCTTCCCGTTAATGCAACCAAGAAATATTCCTTCAAAATGCAAAGCCTAGGTCAAGCGGTATTACTGCCCTCATAAGCTAATAGGCGATATCTAAAATTTAATAGGCAAACCAGATTCAATCCTATCCCATTAGTGATAAGGTTGCATTTGCTGCTGGAGTTTTGTCTGAGATGCTGCCATTTGTCTTAGCATGTGTAAAGTGAAGGCTGTGCGTTGTCAGACCGTAACATCCGTATTCACAAACGTCACTATGAGGTCTCACAGTGCTCGCGAACGCACAGGATGGTTCAAATCGTCTCATAAACAAAAGGTCGGTCAAAAAGGACCAATCACAAAGCTGTATTGAACGCAGTGCGTTTACTCAGTGAAGGATCCCTTGAGTATTGTTTGTGAATACGGGTGTAAGTACGTATTCCCAGCTTCTTAATAGCTTTCGTCTGGCTATCGCTGTCAAGCTTGCACTCGCAAATGACAGTATATTTGTCACTCGTGTGTCATAGACATACGAAGATTGCCGACCGCTATTAAGAAAATGGTAGCACTGTAAATCATAATAAAGATGAGACTTGGAGTTGTTGGTGAGTCTGTGGCTCTGCCTACCCCACCCTGGAAATGAAGGCAAGAGTTCATGATGATGATGACTTGTAAAGTGGTTGCAAGTTGCAACGATGTCAATTAGCGAACTAATGAGATGCCAGGGGCTCTACTTTGAAATCAGTAATTCGAACTTCGGATCGCCCCGTCACTTTCTTGCAAATTAGTGACGCGTCGAGAGCAAAAGGGATAGCATTAGACGAAGTTCTAATTACGGATTTCAAAGTAGAGCCTCAGGCCGCCCGGCAATGTTGGTGTGAAGAGCACATCATAATCTCATGCGAGAACCCGTAATAGTTAGGGTCTAGTCTAAGGGATTTATTAAATGAAACATCTGTAACAAACATAACTTAATATATTTTTAATTTTTTGAATATTTCCTTTTTTCTTAGCCTATTTGTGCAAAATGTGGTTACTGAATAATCAACAAGTTTTTATAGATGTAAATAATTCTGTAGCTCTGCCTACCCCACTCTGGGAATGAAGGCATGAGTTTATGTTATGTGAGAACATAATCCGAATTGGCCACAATATCTGTTTAACCAGCGAGCTTAAATTGTCCTGTCAGTGCGTATAAATGGCATTAGTGCGTGTATTACTTACTTATCTTGTCAAAGAAATAAGTTTTTAGGAGTTGAAAAATGAAATGATATTTCTAAGCAGACTGAAAGTTATGGTCTCCCACATTTATCTAGCCTAGTCGCGCCGAGCCGAACGACATCTTTTTCATTTTTATTGCATTGACATAAAACTTTTCTTAAGGCGATTTAGTGACGACAGATGTGGTAAGACTGCTAAGCCCCGTACACACACAAAGCGAGCGCGCGACGAGCGAGAACATTTTTGTTACTCATCATTAGGGATCGGAAATTCGGATGCTTTTATACCTATAATTAGCAAATTTCCCGAAAAAGCTCAGCAAGTATGGAGTCGGCTTTTCATAAATATTATTTTAAATATTTAAGTTCCGGGATTCCGGGATTGTATAAAATTTCAGGAAATAGTGATAACTGTCAAAATATTTACTTACGACTATTTTCAGCAATTTTGTTAACATAACCTATACGTTAGTAAAAAAACCACATATTTTGTAAAAAGAAACAACTAAAATATGTTATTCACTTAAATACTTTAAATACATATGTGTATATGTATCCTAATATCCGGTATTCCGGGAAATTCCGGAAATTTATGAGCAAAATTAAATTGAGTCCGCCTTCATACTACTTAACATCAATAGGTACAACAACAAAAACAAAATAATAAAAGCATCCGAATTTCCGATCCCTACTCATCATCGATGTTGATCAACTGTTGTTCAGCAATATGTACCTACACCATGTATACGGGGCTTAACTCATTTAAATAAACAGCTTTTATTCCACTCAATGTGGTAAATTACATACATACATTAAATCACGCCTGTTTCCCAGATGGGTAGGCAGCGACCACTTCTTTCCTCCTGCAACGATCTTGACAAATCATCTTGTGGTAAATTAAAATGTTCTAAACTATTTTTAAGTCTTGAAACTGCACAAACGAATTAGTAATATCCTTAAGCTTCTTTATGACTCACAGGACTATTCTAAACAGCGCACAGCGAAGCTAGACAAGATGCACAACGCTAACGCAAACCATGTTTTAAAACTGTCAAAATGAAAGGAATTGACGTAAATGGTCGACACGACTGTCCTGGCAGCTTACGTTAATGGTATACATTTTCGACAATGATAACATTCTCGCAGTTAAGATTACTTCAACTATTAAGACTCCAATTGACCAACAGTTGGACTGACAGGCCAAAAGGGAGCCAGCTATCTCTTAGATAAACGTATATATCATTAACGGATAAATTATATTAAAGCGAAAAAATTTCGTCGGTCTTAGGCAGGATTCGAACCTACATCTCCTCTGGCTCTCCGGGCCGATGCAGGCGCATTACCAATTATGCCACCAAGACCCTACTTAAGACCCACGAAATTAGTGATTGCTTACTTTTTCATACTCTGAGGGTATGCTGACGCCATCTATCGTTGTTTTTTATTAACAAACGACACCCATGTTTTCAAGTTCGTTGAAATTAGCATGAGTACAATGTGATGTGCCATCTTATTCTAAACATTTTTTTAATTTTTAACCGACTTCAAAAAAGGAGGAGGTTATACGTTCCACTGTATGTATTTTTTTTTTTTTTTTTTTTTTTTTATGTATGTTCACCGATTACTCCGCCAATTGTGGACCGATTTTAAAAATTCTTTTTTGGTTTGATAGAGTATACTTCCGAGGTGGTCCCATTGTCAGCAAATCTGAATCTGATGAAGGGATCAGTGAGGAATTGAGGGAACTCCTCAAATATTGTATGCAAACATATAGCGATTTTAGTATTTTTAGTAACAAGTGTAGCATTTGCATTCAGAAAGTGTCACTTGGTGAAGCGGAACTGATGATGAAGACCACAGATGGCCACCGGAACTCCTCAACGGTACCGATTTCAAGGGTGGCGATAAGATATCTCGATTAAGATAGTTGAGCGACTACAACGAAGCACATTTAATTGTTTTAAAATGACTATGATTTTCCCGCGGCGTTGCTTGCGGCGAGCTTGAAATGTCTTAAAGTTTCATATATCAACTAAGAAGTGGGACTACATAAGCTTATTATGATCACTAAAAAGTGTAAAATAAAATAAATGTTTTAAAAAACAAAAAAACCGCCTTCAAAAACGCAAAAAATAACTTCTACTACTAGGTACTTAGTAGAAGGTACCTATCCTATTAGGTTAGTCTGACTGAAGTCGGCGACCACAATATTTTCAACAAAAAGCCGACTTCAGTTGGACTAACCTAATAGGATAGGTACCTACTACTAAGTACCTAGTAGTAGAAGTTATTTTTTGCGTTTTTGAAGGCGGTTTTTTTGTTTTTTAAACATTTATTTTATTTTTAACAGAAACGTCTGTACGTAATTCAAATTATATTAAAGCGAAGTTCAAGTTTCTGCCTAAGACCGACGAAATTTTTTCGCTAATATAATTTGAATTACGTACAGACGTTTCAGATAAAATTAAAAAAAAAAAGGGATAAATTCACCTCTGTAAGTATTCCTTTTCTGTAAATGCTGTATTCTGTGTTTTTGTACAATAAAGAGTTTAATAACATACATACATAGCTGCGTCTCCCATAATATGCGCATAGCATTGGAGTCATAAAATTACGGGATAAAAAATCGACCCGAAAATTGACAACTCACAAATTAAAGTCCAAGAAATGTTAACTTTCCTAATTCATAATTGATGTACGGAAGTAAATCCTTAATTAGTCCGCAATGTATATCGTTTGACACAAAATAAATAGCCAAAACAACTTGCATGCGGAACTGATCTACGTAAAGTACGTCCATTAATTATAAGACGGGGAGTGCTTGGAAGTTTCGGAAGAGGCTACGATTTATTTTGGTCCCGGAAGGAAGGCTTTTGTTCCATTTTGACCTGTTAACTCATTAATGATGCTTCGGGAACTTGGGAAGCACGATAAAACACGATTGGCAAGTGTTTTGAAACTGTTTGTGTTGCTTCTTGTAGTTAGGTTTATTTAGGGCCGAGTTCACCAACAATTAAACGGATAGTTAGCGGTTTAACGGTTGTCAAATGTATTGACTAACAGGTGATTAAGACTTAACCGTCCGTTAAATTGGTTGGTGAACTCGGCCCTTAGCATATTTACTACTCGCAAATGAGTAGCTTTAGTGGTGGTTAGGACTTTATGCTGGATTCGTCCGGATCGCTACCACTTGTCTTATCCTTTAACCTAACGGGACATAAATCGGTTACCCTAACTGATTAATTCCGCTTAGTAAACTTTCCATTCGCATTTTTCCCCAATTTTATTTTTTACCAATTGCATATTTTCCATTTTGGATTTTCCTCACTTTTTTTCTCATTTCAAAATCAATTTCACTGAGTCGACGGAGCTTCGCTGTCGCGGAGCTTCTATTTCTGGGTGCTATGGCCCTACCTACCTATTTCGACCTATTTCAACTTTATTATAATGGTAAATTTTGCGAGTGGGGAAAATCCTAATTGGAAAATATACGACTGCTAAAAATTCAAAATGATCTAACTACCTATATACAACCTAACCTTTGCAGCAGTTTTTAAATAGTTGTATTTCACTGTGGGGGTAAGACAACCGGAGAAATGACTTGCATAGAGGCATTCCATTTTAGTCCTCAAGGTTGACAACGTATACGCAGTCGTAGGATTGCAGTCTTGAGAATAGTCTTCAGATAAATCCATACTATTAAAACGTGTGAGACCACAAGCAGACTTATTTTATTAACGAGCACGGTACAATAGCTTAAGGGTCACTCGCATTACGTTAGGTCGTTGAATTTGTTTACGAAGTTGTTTTTTTTTAAGATGTCTGGATAGTATTTATTTGTACTATCCTGTTTTGTCCCACTGCTGGGCAAAAGCTTCTCTTTTCTGAATAGTATTCAATAATATAAAATAATAATATAATTTTATATTAGTTCTTATTGCATGATAACTAAAGTACCTAATAAAGTAAAGAGCATAATGGCATTTTAATGTCATGGATTTGTGAGTCAGCAAGACCCGAATCTTCTTACATTTACTTTTTTATTAAAATACCCTGGTTTAACCAAATAAAACATAGCCTATGCCCATCTGGAATAATGGACCATTCACATGGTGAAATAATTTTTCAAATAGGTGGTTGTTTACGGAGATTACTCGTCAGATAGATACAAAAAATTGCATTCCCTGTATAGGTATAGTATAGGTAGCATAAAAAAATAGTTCAGAACGCCGTTATGCAAGAAGTTTTGTAATAGTGTGTTATAATATATGCAAGAAAACTAATAGTTTGAGCCACTTGAGAAATTTGGTTTTTCGTTCTCACTAAGATCCAATTTAAGCTCGGGCCAAGAAATTAAGTATGCCAGCGCAACGACCGCATCTTTATAAGCTTAATGTTTACATTAACATAATGTCATGTTCCAAATATGAAAGTATTATTATGTTATTTGGACGCAATGAGTATATGAAACACATCCCCAATTGACGACCCAAAGGCCCTAGACAAGATAATTAACGTTATCGTAATCGATATTTTCAAAACTGTCAAAGTGCATGGACTAAAGGTCAATTTAAGATAATTCCTGTGACAGCTCATAGAAACACCTTTGTTTACTAAATTACAAAGAAAACATTCATGACTCTGGAATAAATATTCACGCTCATCACACAAATATCTGCCCTTACCGGGATTTGAATCCAGAGGGCTTATTGTCTAACGCACTCGCAATCGCAACCGGCTTTAAAGTGGAGCAATTGTTTTCATTTTGTATGCAGACAAGCCTTCGATATTCAAAATGAAAACGATCGTGATTGCGAGTGCGTTAGACAATAAGCCCTCAGGACCGCTAGCTCCGGAGGCAGGGCCACTAACAACTAGACCAACGCTAACGCTTGTAAATGTAATCATGGGGTATATACATCATGATCAAAAAGTTACATGCTAAGCCTAAACAATATACTTCTGCGAGTATAAATTAAAACTTTGGTCCCGAAGCGTGCATGAGGCATTACTGGTTCGGGCGAGTCTGCTTGACAGCCTCACAAATCTGCAGTGGAATATTCAGAAAGCCGACATTGAGGTCTTCTAAAACGACATTTGATACAATATACAGTAGGCGATCACCAGTAATTGAGTACAGGCACGTACACTGTACAGATATAGCCTAGCAATTATTTTTTTAAAGAGCTGCTTGGTATCGCTAATGTTAGGCCCGGTTTTATAAAGGTCCGTTAGTAAATATGTCAGATCAAATTTTAGTAACTTCATACAAGTTGTGACATTCCTGACCGAAATTTGATCTAACGGATCTTTATAAAACCCAGCCTAAGACTGCACCGAGCAAACTTCGACCGTCCAGTGGCGCCCTCATTACTATTATTGTGTTTTCTAATTAATTAAATAATTTCCTTGGAATCGGATGATGTTTTTTTGTAGCGCAAGTAAAAACACAATTTATGGGATACGTTAGAAACTTTAATAACAATTACCCTTTGAGTAGTCAGCTTAACGGGAATAGGTGGCCACTTTTTTCCATTAAGTTAATAACTCGAAGGACAATTGTCATTAAACTATGTGATATATCCTATAAGTTGTGTTTTCATTTGTAGTACAAAAAAGCACCGTTCGATTTCATGAAAATACTTTAGTTCATTAGAAAACACAATAATAGTAATGAGGGCGCCACTGTACTTTACATCCGGTGTACGCTCGGCGCAGTCTTAAGTAAAATATCAAATCAATGAGTTTTATATGTAGGTAGGTTCATGCTATCTATGCAGTCACTTATATTCGTAAAATACCATTTATCCCACTGATTTACCAAATTCCTGAAACCAAAGTTTCCGAATTAAAAACAACTGCAAATTTTATTGTTTTACATTAGCTGCGCTGTTTTTGTCTCCGTAATGGTCTCAACACAGGTTGGTCTGCAAAGCCGGCCACGGAATAAATGGGCGGATTAGAGCAGTTGTTCATTGAATGTGAATACAGTGTTATTGTGGCCCAGATGGATCATTTATCATAAAAATAAATTTATGTATGTATGTATGTATGTATGTATGTAAACTCTTTATTGCACATAAAACCAATAACAAGTAAGTACTTACTTAAATTCAAGATAACGTGTACAATGGCGAACTTATCCCTTTAAGGGATCTCTTCCAGTTATTACTTTATAAGCCGAGGAAAAACATAACGGCCCGGCTTTGCGCGAAAACATGTATGAGACATGTCACTAGTCGACGCAGCGCTGGAGTGATGAGATGATTTCTTGGCATTTGTTTTTTTTAAAGCACAGAATAGATTAACTGGCACTAGAAAGTTACAATAACCCCGCGCAATAGCCCCGCCTCACCTTACTAGCAATATGAGACACATAGGTTCAGTCAAGGACTCTAATTGTTATGCCACTATGGAACCCTGTTATAATGACAGCGTCAAACCACATGAAAGAAATTAAGCCAAAATTAATGATTAACGTTATGCGACAGGGTTCCATAGTGGTATAACAATTAAAGTCCTTGACTGTACCTACTATAATAAGTTCATTTATTTTCTAAACGATTCAATTCAAACAAAAACAAATATCGCTTCTAACAATGACAAACCAAAACTAAATCCAACTCAGCACTTGAGACTTGAATCTCATCGCAAACGCAAACAAATGGGATTGATGAATTGACACAATCCGACAAGCAGCGGCGAGCTCTAATGAAATCAGGGAGCAGCCTGAGAGCCTTGTAAATTGGGTTTTGCGTAATAAAAACTGATGCAAGCAATCCTAACCTATTCCCTCCAGCCAGCGTTAATTTGGCTCCAAGGGAATCCTGCTCAATCATCGCTCTCATAAAACCTGACGGGTTTTTAGGGTTCCGTACCTCAAAAGGTATAAACGGAACCCTTATACTCGCGTCTGTCCGTCCGTTTGTCACAGCCAATTTGCTCTGAAACTTGGACCGTTTGAGTTGAATTGAAAGGGACACACATATAAGCCGGTGACCAAAAGACGGGCAAAAAAAATTGCAAAGTGTATTAGTGAGTCAACAGACAGAATTAGTGAGACATTCCGTTTAGAGAATATACAGTATAAAATAAAATAATAATAATAATTATTATAATAATATATTTATAATATATCGTGTGACGTAACAAATGAAAGGACTTCTGTTAAAAATCTAAACATATTTTTTTAATGGTTTTGACATGAATAGTTTTTAAGTTATTCAAGAAAATAGGCAAAAATTTACTTACCATTCTCGCCCCCTTATCTCTGAAACTACTAATGGGCTGAAAATTTTGAAAAAACATATCCGTAAACTATTCTTTGTCTAACCTAGATTACCTACATGATAGTAACATAGGAAAATTCTCAAAACGTACGGAACCCTCTCCACGCGAGTTTATTTTTCGTATAATAAACTGGAGCTCAAGATTAAACCCGCCCTTCCCGCGCCGCAACAAGACTTAAACTTGGAGTAAATTTTGAATTTGGAACGCTTATTGTAACGGAATTGGACGTGCGCATAAGCGATAACGCGGAGGGATAATTTCTACTGCATTGCGTTGGAAATTTTATGTGGGATATAAAAACATGATTATGAAATTGTAAGAAGGATTTCTCGATCCCAAGGCTGATAACGCCGAACGGGCGAAATACGTAGATTAAAATTTATGGCTACCGTACACCGGTTGTTTTTTAGGACCACTTGCAGGAAAAGTGAGATATGGACTTAAGACTGAATTTTTTATATACATTTTGACATAACTATGGGCGACTTCAAGGCAAAGATAAATTTAGTTTACATCTTAATCTAGATTTAAGTCTCATAGTTGCATACATTAAGTATAACACTACTAATTTGGAGTTAAGACTAATTCTAAGCTATTATTACGCTCTTAAGTCTATTCGATTTTACCCAAACCCAATTATAAAGTTTATACTTATTAGACTTATTTGTATCTAGCATTTTTATTATTCAGGCATCTACTTAGACATTTAAGTATTTAATTATCGACTGTTTTAAGTTTAACTTGTGAAGATTAACTAAAAAGATGTTTCAAAATCGGTCGTATACCAAAATAGTCGTCTAACTGCATTCTAATAGTATAAGCGTTTTAAACCTAATGTGGTAGCTAATAGAGTATAGAATGCTTCAAGAACTTTATAGCAGTTACCCACCAGCTTTAGTATTACGGCAGAAATATAGTTGTTATCGTGGTTTGAAAATAATAACGCTTTTATAAAGATACCTCACTAATTACTTATAACGTTCTACCTATTTTCTGTCTAAAATACAGTAAAATTCTTCAATATCACTTAGGCATAACCTTTGTAGCTAACATAATTAGAGAGATTTAATTAGAGATATTATTTTTACTACCAGTAAAATACTAATTACCATCCCCTTCAAAGCCCTCTTGCTTTATCGTTAGTAAAATGAAATCTTAGGTAATTACTTTCAAACTGGGTAATATGCAACCTGTTTAAGCCGCTATTATGGTCGTGATTATCGAAGTGGATAAACGGAGATACAACATCTGTCACGTTCTAACCAGTACGTAAGTTAGAGAGTGACGGATGACTTATCTATTTATCCATCGCGATAAGAGCGGCCATAGTACAAGGGCTGATCGTTAATTTTTAATACATTAATATCCGCCAGCTTAATATAATCCGTCTCCCTCTTGACAGCGTTTATGAATCGCTTTCAAGCGCTGATTCAGCGCTTCTGTACCCTTACTAGCGTTACAATTACCATACTCTCTAGCGAGTCGAATGCTTTGTCCCTTGAACTTTATAAGAATAGTATTAGGGACAGGGGTGTTATTCTCTGAAAAGCAAAGGTGAGCGAACGCAGGAGTGAATTCCAAGCGGCGAGTTTAAGAAGTCCCGTCCGAGCGAACAAAACACATATTAGCGAGTGCATTCTCAATTAGGCAGCCTTATACGTTCGAGACGACATGCTGCCAAATTGAAAATGCACGCCCTAAAATGTGTTTTGTTCACTTTGACGGGACGTACTTAATCTCGCCGCTTGGACTTCACTCGTTCATTCGCTCACCTTTGCTTCTTGAGAGAATCACACCCCAGAGCATTCGACTCGCTAGCGAGTACGGTAATAGTAACTCATGCGGGCCTATTATGGGCGTGCTTATCGATGTGGATAAACGTGGATAAAACAAGTGTCACTTTCTGACCAGTATGTAAGTGCGAGAGTGACGGATGCTTTATCCACCGCGATAAAGGCGACTATAATACGGGTTATGGTAAGGGTACTGAAGTCGGGTCAAATGTCGTAAACAGGTGATTGACGGTGAGTTTAAAATAAATATTATTAGGTTAGCATTAAAATCGATTTGAATTTGTTGTTTTAATTATAATTATAATTGTGTAATATTATAAGCAATGTTTAAAAAACGACTGACTGTCGAGTTTCTTGCGGCGTTTCTTCTCAGCAGTGGTCTCTTGCGAAGCGCTGGTAAATTATTGACGTGTAAAAGTGCCCGTGCGGCCTACTTACTGAATAAACATCTTTTTTAAAATCATAGTATTAGTTAGATACACTTAATAATAGTGGATTTATTACGGTGTGGTAACTTTTTTGCGTAAGTAGCATTTAAAATCACACAAATTTTTGCCCATACTGGAAATCGAACCCGGGACAGCTAGCTTCGTAGGCAGGGTCACTAGGCTAACTCGCCGTCGTATATACTCGAATATATACATCTTCTAATAACGACGCCTGTATTTGTGCAGCCACATCTTCCTTATTGTTTCACTCCTCCCCGTCATCCGAGCTATCAACAAGCCCAAACACTACGACAGCGACAATATTTACACCACAAATATCTCGGAAGTACGCCAAAGTTGAGGGCTCTCTGATTGAACGCGGGCACTATTTAGGTCAAGACTGCGAGTAGCACGTCCCTTCTAGTTTGGATCCCTGAGGCATGTGATATGCATTCGTTAACAAATTTTACTATTAGTTTGACAACCTTATTTGCTTATGTAATTTTACAGAATCTGATAACATTTTAGGAGTAAGGTTGGGAGATCCAATAAATAACGTCATCTTCTCACTGAATATCTTATTTTGACAATTAGTTGAAGTTTTTATAGTGTGCCTAAGAATTGCGATAAAGTCATGTACACAAAAATACACTATAATATATGAATGAATTTAAATCACTTAAGAAGGTTTAAGGCAATGTTTGCGTACAATTTACACTATTCACAGTCTGTTTTTTTCGGTCAATTATTTTTATAGTTATTGTTTGTGCCGTAGAGACCTCGTTGTATTGCTTTCATAGGCATTATTTTAAAGTTATTGTCAAATTTATTGATACCTCAGCAGATCATATGTAATGTTTTTATATGCTCCTAGTTTCATTTTTTTTTTTTTCTTTGTGATGTAACGATTACTGTCTTTTAAGATTTCTCTCCCAACTCTAGTTGCTTGCGGTAATTCTTCAAACTAATCATGGTTTTGCCCGAAAGAGCTAGTTAGTAAATTCATTCCATATTAATAAATATATTGAACTTTTTGAACAACTTGCTATGGCTGTGTGTGTTTGTATGTTTCTTGAATAAGCAAAGTCCAATCAACGGTAGTAATGATGTAATGTAACTACATACATTCATTTGGACGAAAGTGCATTACGAGTAGGTGCATTTGCTACGGATATTAATTGGTCAACTAGCTTATCTCGACTTAGTCTCGATTAGTGAATGAAAGGGATAAGGCATCTGAAATTCCGGATTGAGTGTTCCGTATTAACCGTCCGGTGTCCGCTATCAGTGCAATTCATGCATCATTATTATCGCTTGACAGATTTATTACGGAACGGAACCGATATGCAGATTCATGTTATTTTCGTTATGACTTTAACCCTTAGCCAGGCGTGGCGATTTTTTTTCTTTTGAATATTGGTAGATCAAAGGATTATAAAGAAAGTTTTTGTTTTTAATTCACTATTTCTTAAAAAAAAAGCCCGCTACCAAAAAGAAATGTGGCCTGTATGCGGCCACTGCCTTACAAGTTATCTACTCATCTATTAGTTACGGTAATTTAGTGATATTAATTTAGTAATAGTAATTATTCATTTAGTAATATTTAGGGTTTTTGTTGGTGGTGTAAATACATTAATTTTTAATTTAGTGGGTTTAGTATATCAACGATTCATTTATAATTTACCCCTTAATACTCGTAGTCATGTAAATTACTTGCTAGACAGTGGTCACATACAGACCACATTTAGGTATAACACATAGGCAGTGGTCATATTATAGGGACCACTTAATTTAAAAGTAAATATTTCTCAGAAAAACCGATATTATGATAAATTATAAACTATTATAAAATAACCATTTACCGTATTTTTTTCATAATATTTTTTTTTTACTTTCATTAATTACTCAAAAATATACCGTTTAGGCTAAATTTGCATTTGAAAACCAAGAAAATGGTAAACCCTTGTTCCGTCACTCAATTTTTTTTTTCGTTCGTATATCGACTGCTTCATAGACAATATAATAATGATAGTTTGTGGAACATACAGCATTTGCCCGTCACGAAAAAACAAATTACCATGTGGTCTCTATGTGGCCACTGCCTAGCTAAGGGTTAATATGTTACGAGTACATAGATGTAGGTACCTATGAACAACAACGGTAGATAATTTAAATTATCTGACTACTTTTAAAAATGTAGTGTAATTAGGTACATTTACAATTACTTTTCTAGTTTTTTTTACGTTTTGCAGATTTTGCAAGGGCATTGGGTAAGTATGCAGGAACATTATTGTCTTTTTTTTCAGCGGCCTTGGATGATTTTCTTACCTTATTTAATCTTATCTCGATTGAAAGGTGTCGACGCTTACATGTGGAGGCATTTTCCAGCTTATATTCGACGATCTCTATTCAAAATATTATTATTTATAATAAATACTAAGATATACTCTTAAAAACTTAACTTCAAACGTGACTTAAAAAATCAATAAAGCTATAAAAAAATCTAAGTTATTGATTAGTAAATGGATCAAAATCATGTTAATACGACTGAAGATAAAATTAGTCGACAGGCTTAAAATTGCAACGCAATTTTAACAAATAAACTGAAATAAAGCTTTGCTATCGCTTCTGTGTAGCAAAGGCCGACAAAATATACACATTTTTAAAAAACCATTCCTGAGCCCGCATGATACTACATTTATTATCTTCTCGCGGAATTTAACAAGCGCAAAAAACTAAAAACGTGTATAAAATGTTAACGAACGAGATTTTTCACTGTGGAAAATAAAACAAGTCTACTAGTTTATCACTGTATCCTTCTTTAACAGCATTAGTTAGAGGGGGACCGGAAATGTTATGTTAGCTACAGCATCTATAAATTTGGGCCGTGGCAACTGCGTGCTTCGAGCTCAGAGTTTTATAAAGTGTGAAATAAAACGATAAAATGGTTCTCAATTTTTATTGGACGCGAATGTTAACTTGTCTACGAGTATGTTATGGTGAATATCTTAGCAATCATCGTTTTTAATGAAATATTGTTCAAATAATATATGGCACCTTGAAAAGTTTCTTTCGAAATTAGGGTTTCGGAACTAGCATTCTTTTGCCGGTATCCTGAACTAACGAAACGTACTTATTTAAATTAATTAGTAGTTCAAACGAATCGTTATTTTATTGGTAACAATTAAAAATTCTCAAAATTGACCATGAACTTTTTTCTTTTCATCGTCTAGAACAACATTATTAATTTAAATCCAAGAACCTGCAGTTGGGTGAAACATAAAATGCTTATCTATTTACCTTTTTAAATACCATACTTAAATTTCCATATCTGAATATATCCCAAGCAGAAAAATTGGAGAAACTCATCGAGGCATATCGAACCGTCCATCGGATTTATGCTCATTCGAGCTGAACCAAATGTAATTTAGTACAACGTTTCCCATGTACGAGGAACCTTGAGGAATTTGAGAGTTACGTACGGCATTACATCGACGATTTCAAGGTTACTTTAAAATGAAAAAGACCTGGGGGGTTATTATTACATAGCTATGCAGTTCATTTTACGGCGAGCGTAAAGGACAAAGCTATAGCAGTTATATAGCTCTGTCCTTTGCGCTCAGCTTGAACTGAACTGCATAGCTATGTCATAATAACCCCCCTGAGCCGGCTTTGCCCTAGTGGCATCTACAATGTCACACACCTTACACATAAAGCTTCTGAAAGGCAAAATAATAATAATAAATAGCAGGGGACAAATTAACCAAGACCCAATCTAAACTCGAGGTTTGTTCTATGGTTTCTAGACTACAATAAACATATGTATATTTATAAATAAATACATGCTTCAAAACTCAGAAACCTATCACATCACAAAAATAAATAAGTAAATAAATAAATGTTTGCCCTTAAGCTGGGCATTCATGAACGCGCCGTTTGTCTCAGCGACAGATGGAGACTTTACAACTGGATGAGCATAATATTTTGACCACATTCACGGGCGCGCCACGCCAGACTGATTAGAAAACGGCAGCCAGAGAACGCTTTCACGACAATGCCATTTGGCTTGGCGCGTTGGCGTGGCATAGTGGTGAAGGAACGTTGAATTTCGACATTCACGATAGTTGATAGTTGGCGCTGCTCTATTCGGTTTGTTGGAGCGGTCGTGAATGTCCAGCTTTACCGGTGATTGAATCCGAAACGAACGTTATCTGTAAATAATAGTAAAATCCGCATCACAATTGATTGAGTACTTCAACGTCTTCGTTTTGCACAATTTAAAGAATTTCTAATGTCTTTTCCCTCGATTCGTCACCATTCAGTTTCAGTACTCGTATTCAATGCACTCGTAAATTCAGTTTTTCAACTTATTGGCTTCATCAGAACTCTCGCCACCAATCAATCAAATGCGACGATATCTTTCTTTATTTCAAACGTAACACGTAGATAAGCGCGTCGCACGAAAAATGGAGATGATTCGTCTTCTGTATTGGTTTTTTTTAAGAAGTCCAATTTACGATTTGGCACGCTGCCAGGGATGATTTGACCTTTTCTGCGAAACCACGAAAATGTCTAGACTAAAACTGAGGACATTCGCGTTAATCTTAGAGAAACTCTTATAAGTTAATGGCCAGAAATTTGCAAATTTTTATGACAATATTCTTCATTTTCAAGAAAAAAATCGTTTCTCGGGAATAGATACAGGGAAGGTAGTTTGAACGTTGATTATATACCTACACTCACATCTTCATTCCCAGAGTGGGGTAGGCAGAGCTACATAATTACCAACAAGTCAAAAAAAAATCTTGCTAATTATGTAATTACATAAATTTCGCAAAATCATTCAGAATTTCCATTTCATCGAACAGGCATTTCCACGTGCGGGAGTTATAATTTTTTCGTGGTCACAGGTCTATCCTAACCTAACCTACGTAACCTAATATGCTTAATATAACCTAAAAACAATAAGGTTTCAGCAGAAATTAGCTGTCGATGAAATGAAAACTCGATGAAACAACGCATTCTTGAAATGAGTGTCGGTGATTCAAGGAGTACCCAAATAGATAATATATACCAACCTAGTAAGACAAATGTTTTTAAAATAATGTAACGGAGATACCTACGTCACTAATGCGTGATACTGCCTATTATATCATGATGAAATTTCTCGTGTAACAAGGGTATTATGTAATAAACTTGCTCCAACAAGATCCGATAAACAAACAAGAACTGCATATAGAACAAAAAGGTTCAAGGCTCAATCGATCTCTGTAACTACAAAAATTTGAGAAAGGAAATACAAAAGTTTTGCATTGTATGATAATGAATGAATCAATGATATTAATTTTTCAAAGTTAGTCTCAGTGTTCTAAATGCATTTAAATCGTCAAAAATATACACAAAAAAGTTAGCATTACAATAATATCAATCACAATACAATGAGGGATTATCACCGTTAAGAATCACCGAAACAACATGCAAGCAAACTTAAATAATACTTAAGTCAAAACATTAGAAACACTCGTAAAAACAACAATACGATTCAATAATAATTTACACATTTTACTTTAAGGTCCATAAAATCATTGACGTAAGTATTAGTTAGAATTCGAAATGGAACCTTACTTTTCAGCAGCGGGTCAAATCAGCCGCTTACCGGGTGGATTCCGTTATTTATTGCAAATCTTCGATCTCAGGAATCTTCGGAAATCCGAGCCTTGGTTAAATATCTGGTTTGCATTTTAAAGCAGCCACTTACCCTGAATGAGGTAACGGAAAGCTAAGGCGGGATCAATGCGATTTTATATTGAGGTGGAAATCAATCATTCTGCCATCGCAAAAAAAGCAATTAGGGACTCATGAATATACGGTGTACCCGGAGTGTACTTCCTTCAACCTACTGACGCCCTAGTACCTACGTTTAAATTTATAATGCTCACGAAGGAATCATTCCGCGTTTTGGTATGAAACATGGACACAAAAAAAATAGATACCTACCTAAACATGATCTGCGTTTATCGCGTGACAAATTGTGGATAAAACATCCGTCACTTTTCGACACATATATGTATACGAGAGTGACGGATGCTTTATCCACATTTTGCCACGCGATAAACGCAGTCATACTAGGCCCGCTGGGCCTCTATTCCACTCGGTAAAACCGTATTGCTTTTGACATGTTATCGTATTGTTTTTAACTCGGCCGCCATTACTGTATTCGATAACATGTCAAATGCAATGTGGTTTTACCGAGTATGCAGAAAAGAGCCCCTGAGGTGTAAGTAATAACGTCTCTTTGTTAATGTGATCCAAGTCAAACGAGCGGGCTCAATCGATGGTTAAGCGGGTAACCTGAGAATGCACGCCCTTAAATGTTGTTTATATGCTTTCACGGGACAACTTCAACTCGTCAATTAATAATTAGTCCGTCGCATTCAAGAGAGAGTTAATAGAATAAGGCATACAAAAAAAAAATGTCTGACCTTTAAGACTATGCAAGGCTATGTCGGTAAATGGCATTTTTATCTATTCGCTCTCGAGCCGCGTTGCATGACTTTGCAAATAGTAAGAAAGTTCCAACGTGTTTTCATTAGGTATTTTATTAATCGTAAATACATTTATTGGGAAAACCAGAGAGGAAATAAGCAAAGGAAATAACATCGGCAATAGATCAATTAAGAGCAAATAACTGCCAAGAATCTCCACCAGCCCGTCACGAAAAAATAATTACGAAATAAGTAAGTATGTTCTCGCGTTGATCGAAAATATCCATAGTTTTTGCAACTGGAATACGTTTAGCATTTATTATTTTCGGTTTATTTTCAAAGTTTGTGTTTTACTTTGTACACTAGCTTAATATTTTTGTTTAACTCTAAAAGCGTATACAGCAGAGACTCTACTTTGAAATCAGTAATTCGAACTTCGGATCGCCCCGTCACTTTCTTGCAAATTAGTGACGCTTCGAGAGCAAAAGGGATAGCAATAGACGAAGTTCGAATTACGGATTTCAAAGTAGAGCCTCAGGGGTGTTATTCTCAAGCGCATCACTCGTTCACTCGGCGCAGCTTCGTATTAACCGGCGAGTTTCAGTAGTCTTGCAAAGCGAACAAAACACATTTTAGCGCGTGTAATCTCAATACGCTACGAGTACCTACTACAAACATTTTTCTAATCTTAAAAAATATATGGCTATGTCTATGTATGCCATTATACCAAAGCAGGCGATAAACTGCATAGTAAATAAATATTTTAAATTCAATGCGGTTATCAATATAGAATATACAATATAGAATATAGAATGCTTCGACTACTTTAGTATTACGACAGTATGTATATGAACGGTCAAGGGTAAAAATTAATATCCGCATAAAAGTGCAAAAATATGTACACATAGACCTTATTGCCATAGTATTAAGGTCTGTCTATATATTTTTGTGACTTTGGGGCGTATACATATTTATACCCTTGACTATACAGTCAACCAAATTGAACCCTAGGCCACTATTTTAAGCTATGTCAACGTGACTTTGTTAACCAAGTCATAAGAAGTCTTTCACGTCACTTGACAAAGTCCGTACATAAACTACAGAACGTTTCGAAAAAGAAAAGTTACGCTCAGAAAACGAAGGCCTACATTTACCCTTTCATATTGAAACAATACGTGCAAGAACAGACGAGAAAAGACGGAGCACGAAAGGGAAACACAATAGCATTCTCTTTTGGCGTGTGTCTCTTTCATGCATTGTTTTGCAGTTAGCACCAGGCTCTAGCTATCCTGTTAGAGTACAATGAACGGGGAGTATCAGGCAATAAGAAGCGGTGATATTTAGCTAATTCTGGGTCATTATTTACTCACGCTGCCCAATCTCAGTGCGAAGAATTAGCGGAACAATAAATTAACGATGATAATACGATACATGATTATTATGTATAACGTTGTCCAAGGTTCGCGTGATGTTTATTTATTCTACTATGCAACGCAACAAAATCGAGTTTTCTATACAAATATATTTCTCGAGCAACGTAACAATCACAGAGTCAAAACAAATATGAAGTTTGGAAAATTATTTTTTAAGATACAAACAGCAGCGAACATATTTTTTTTCCTTGGAACATCACAATTAAAAAAATAAGTGGGTGCTGTTTGAAGTGAAGTTGGCAAGATTCAATTTATACAAAAAATGCTACTCCTGTCTGCGTCACCAAGTCAAAATATTTTTATTGCTTATATTTAAAAGTCTTTTAAACTATTATAATGTTGTTTACGCAGCTAATAAATCACAATTAACTACAATTGCGTACAGTTTCCTTACATAATTACACAGAAATGGTAATACGGGTACAGTAAAACCAGATTATTAATAGTTGGTAGGTACTCGGCGGTCTATTGCTGTCACACTCTCTCTGGTATAACAAATATACTGACAGATGCCAGAGAGAATATGATAGCGATATGCAGCCGAGCAATACTAATAGGTTTACTCTGGTTTTACTGTACCTTCGTCCATTTAAGAGGTCATATAAATACCTAATACTCACCGCATTGTTACAATGCTACCTTTTAAACCCACTCCAATTCACACGAGGGCCAAATGAATATTTCATAAGCCCTAACACCCGACTCTTTACCAAACGCAATAAATTTTTATTACTATACGATACTCTGTTAATTAAAGCCATAAAGTTCAATATTAATGTGTATATTTTGGTGTTAAATATTCCCAATTTGGACGATCAAAAAGTGATATCAGGTAGGTAATAAAAATTCCGATACCCGTTTGGGATTTACCAAAACATTATATTCCAAAGGTCAAATTATGAAGACTTTGAAGCTTTCTCTTTCGCTCTTCAGTTATTACGTGATTGAGAGACAGGGGCAGTGTCAACGTGACGAGTCTTGAAGTTTTGCTGAAAGGATCAATACGTTATTGAACGTCGGACATATGTCCCGAGGTTTATCCAACTGTTTAGAATAGGAATCGTTATTTGTATCACATAAGTTACAGAGGAAATATGTGTGCGGAAGATGAAATGAACATTCGTATTCTGGGAATATGTAGTAAGAGACAATGTGACGCTTTGTATTTTGTGAGCTGCTGAATAAAGGTTAGGTCTACATTGCTATGATACTCTTTTAGAGCTTATATGATAGAAAAATCCCACTTTCCGTGGAATCATAATACACAGATTGAACGTTTGCAAGAGCAGAAGGGTCAAGGTTTTTTATTATGATGCGGCTGAAAGAGCTAGCGGTACACATAGTAAAAGCAATCACCGCGCTGCCCATTTGGTATAGAGTTGAGCAGAGCCAGTCAACAAAGTCTTATTCGTTTTTTAATAATGGCGGTCCATCGCGGTATTTCGCAGTCATTTCGCCAGTGTCAAGTGAGTAGAGTAAATCAGTAAAAAGAATAAATCAAAAACTATATTAAACTATATTAATAAATCAAAAGTACAAAGCCGAAGGTTACCGGAAGACTATGGAACGGAAGAGAATAAAGTCATATTGATATTTACCCCCTTACTAATAAACGTTGAGTAACGGAGGCATAGCTATATAATGTTTTGTCCTTTTCTGTCATTGTGACATTTGAATATGACAGATAAGGACAAAACATTGTATAGCTATACCACCGTTACTCAACGTTTATTAGTAAGGAGGTTAGTATAATATTATTAGAAGCTATTGAGATACTTAGAGATAGTTAGTTATAGTTAATTTTAGTATGTTTAGGTCATATAATTATATCGCACGTTAACCCGCACACTCACTACACTGGTAAAAACATCTTAGCCTAATATTGTGCAAAATGTGGTTACAGAATTAACAACAAATTATACTTATTGGTAATTCTGTAGAAAAAAATGTATACCAATATGTCCCCAAAAATATGTATGGAATTGTCCGTTTTGTTACCAAGAAACGTATTGGATTTTGATAACAAAACGGAACAATTCCATACATATTTTTGGGGACATATTGGGATAATTTTTTTTCTAGTTACGAATAATGACCCCAACCAACTTTTTGCCCAAATCTAAAGAAAAAGTCAAAGGTGTGCTATTTTTCTGAAACTCCCAAGCTCTGAATAACCAAATTCGGGAATGAAGGCGTGAGTTTGTATGTATAACCTAACCTAACAGTCTTGTCTACACGTTAGATATTAAACATTCTGAAAAGTTCATGTTTCCAGCGATATAGAAATTATGACTATCAATAATAATGTTAACAACGACATTATGACCAAAAAAGTGAGAAACCACTTACTCCTCCCATAACTGTTTGCACAAACGAACAAGCTCAGTAAACAGTAAGTAATTGGTTCAATTAAACCCCCTTTTACCATAAACATTGTGACAAGGCGACAGCAATCAAACAGCGGTTCGTAATTGTCAGGATAAAACAATCTTACAGGGCCTCCTGGAGAGAGATAACAAGCAATTAACAAAGCAAGGAAGGGGTTCCTAATTGATCTTTCGTCAACGTAATACAGATTTATTTGACGACGCGTTTATCCTCGTTGGTAGTGTAGCGTTGAAACTAGCGGTCCAGAGGGCCCTGCCAAGATGCATTGCGCTAACTAGCGTTTCTATTCGATTCGTTTTTAAACCAATCGCGTCACTGGTAGATGACGTGATACGACAAGTCACGTGATCTATCAGTGACGCGATTGGTTTAAAAACGAAACGAATAGAAACGCTAGTTAGCGTAATGCATCTTGTCTAGCCCCTCAGGGTTCGATTCACGCATTCGGTCAATATTTGTGTGATGAGCGTTAGTATTTGTTCCTGAGTCATGGATGTTTTCTATGTATTTTTTATATGAGTATAATTTATCTATGTCTAGTACCTGAAGTACAAGACTAGAGATTAGTTTGTGAAAAGTTCAATTTCTCTTACATTGTCTCCTGATGTTTGTTATTTACTAGCTTCTGCCCACGACTTTGTCCCGAAAAATAATGGATAATCATTATTCCCTCGAAAACTTTTAACTTTTCCGGGATTAAAAGTCTATGTGTTAAACCAGGGAATAAACTATCTTCATTTTAAGTATTATCCAAGTCCGCCCTGCCGTTGCAGCCTGAAAAAGTAACAAACGTAACATAGTAGTATTAATTAATGATTGTTTTTATCTCGCACATATTTTTTTTATCGTGTACTCAAATAATAATATTTAACCTATTGGTTAGAAAAAAAAAAACCTTTATTTAACAGAATCCGAGTGCCACAAAGAATCTAGGTCGAACTATTCGCTACACATTTATAACTCGTACAACGCTAATATGTTCCATGTTTGAAACAAAAACAATATTGAATTCACACTGGAAAATCAATAAAATTGAACTAGTTTTCCTTGTACCAATTTTAAAATAAATTATAGCACGAAACCAAAATATTTTACAACAGGCTATAAAATAATCGATACCAAATATGTTGCACCAGCGATCCTTAATAAATACAAAGTGGAAAATATTGGTTTTCCACCTCAAAATATACTTTGACGCCCGACCACGTAGTTATCCGTATCCATGAATTATTCAAACATCCTGTAGCGTAACTACGTAAAACTTTTAGCCGAAAAACAGCAAGGAAAAGAAAACACGACAACGGAACAATGAAATTTTTTCCTCCGGCTATGACTTGCCTTCTGAGTTATAAAAAGTTGTTTCTAATTTTTTCTGTCCGTTTTAAATAAGGAATTTTACAAGGACAGCAACATGGAGTGTAAAGTAACGAGTCTTTATTTTAGTATATAATAGTATTAAATAATAAATAAATATCAGGACACAATCTGACACAAACTGACCTACTCGTAGTCCTAATCTAAGCTCCTAGACCTAACGAACTAGACAACGATAAAAATACGTAACTATATAGAGAAATAAATAGTAAACATCCAAGACTCATGAACTAATTACTCGCGCTTATCACTATTTTACTCTGAAGTATATATATTAAAGGGCTTCTAAACGGGCCATATTTTCACTGCAATATGTGGCTGGCAAGTATTGGTGTCTTTCTCTAACATACGAGTAAGAGAGGGACACCAATAGTTGCCGGCTACATATTGCAGTGAAAATATGGCCCGTTTAGAAGCCCCTTTAGTGTAATGGCAGCTGCATCTTTAATCCATTATAGCCGTATATCGTGGTTAGAATTCGTGCTTCATTGTTAAATACATACATACATACCGTCAAGCCTTCATCTCAGAGAGGGGTAGGCAGAGCTACAGAATTACCAACAACTCTAACACCGTGTTGTTAATTCTAATTATAGCCACGTTGAAATAAAATAATATCCAACAATAAAGCCCATACTGGGTTAAATAGCTACACACTTTTATGCCCTTACTTATAAACGTGGAATAACCTTGGAGTAGCTATGCCATGATTTCTCCTTACCTTTCGTTATGACATTTGAATTCGATGGATAAGGACAAAGCATGGCTTAGCTATTCCATGGTTACTCCACGTTTAAAAGTAAGGGCATTAGTATTTACTCTGTCACTTTAAAACGCCTTGTAAACTTGCGTCTGCCAGATCAAACAACGTTAAAGCGACAAGGTACATAATTGTAGACTTCTATTTCAACCGTCACTTAATTAATCTTGTATTAACGCATCATCATCAATCTTTGTATTTCTTTGTGTTCAAAATATAGCGCCAAACAAAAGACGTGCCTCATTATCTATTTCCTGATGAGTTGTAAATTGGATTTACGGGCACCAGTCCTGCAATTTTCCTCTTTTATTTTTTCTCAACAGTTACTCCACAGTTGCGCGAATTGCCAACGTCACAAGAGTAGTTTTTAATGTATTTAATGAGAGAAGTAATGTGCACTTACCGACAGAGCATACGATTTTGTCTAATTTTAAAAATGTTAAAGATAAGATAAAGAGATAAGTTTTAATGTGGTTTAATTCATTTTTAGGGTTCCGTACCCAAAGGGTGCCAACTGGACCCTATACTCAGGCTCCGACTGTCCGTCCGTCTTTCACAGGGCTGTATAATTTGAACCGTATACGTAATATCTTGACGCTTGAAACTTTCACAGAGTATTACCTTTTTTATGGCATAGGGAAGACAAACGAGCACACAGACCACCTGTTGGTAAGTGGGATCTGTGACCCATACAGATTTGCATTCTCAAGACTATAATCTAAAGACTGCAATATTAAGACCGCAAATGCGTTGCCAACCCTAAAGGACTAAGATGGAATGCCTGTATACTAGTAATTTCATTGTCTTAACCCTACATTGAAACACAACAATGCGAACACTGGTGCTTGGTGATAAGTAAGAGGTTATCCATTAACCTACCGCGGTGGTAGTGATCTGGAGGGACGGTGCGCAACGTAACACCACCTCTACTAGGGCCGTTTTAACACCAAATTATAGTACAAGACATTGTGTTAAATATTGTACTGTGGTACGGAACCCGTCGTGTGTGAGTCCGACTCGCACATCGTATATTTTTGAAACTTTTTTCCTTAATCACAATTTAACAGGCAGAAGCATTGAAAGTCAATAATCCGTTAAATTCCATTCTCGGATTACCTCACCATCCCTTTAAGAATAGAATATAATAGAATAGAATAGAAAATATTTATTCAACGCACACAGAAAAAAACAATAGGAAAAGTATACATATAAAGTAAAAGGAAGACATTAGGCGTTGAATAGGATCCCTCTCAGCATTGTGCCACAGTGAAACCGCGGCGCTGATTTTCAGAGAGACCCCGACTTAAAACTAAACTAAATTAAACGTAAAACGGGTAACAGTAAACAAGCATTTATTCCTAACCTGGCACCAAGGCATGAAACGTCATAAGTTCACCCGATCAACAAAAGAAGTAAAAAAGCGTGAATGTAGGCTGTAACAGTCGGGCTCTTTTACGGTTGCAAGTTAGTAGACGTTTGGATCGCTGCCTTGGGCATTAGGAAATACTTTGGCCTAGGCCGTAAATATATTTTATCTCAGCGGCAAGAAAGTCAAGAAAATCTCTGTTGTTTTGTGTCGCTAATGCTTTAGGTAGTTTACGTGTTTGCATAAGTATTTGCCACATAAGGGGGAGAAAACTTTCAGTAACAGATTATATTTTATTAATACGTTGAGTTTCTTGCGGCGTTTCTTCTCAGCAGTGGTCTCTTGCGAAGCGCTGGTAGATTTTTGACGTGTAAAAGTGCCCGTGCGGCCTACTTACTGAATAAACATCTTTTATCTTTTATCTTTTTATCTTTTAATACTCATAACTATTTTAATTATGAAGTAAATCAGTAAAACACGATTGTTTTCGTATACTTAACTAGTTTTTTGGGGTACAGTAGAACACAATTTAAATGGCGGGTCGTAAATCTTCGTTCGCGCAGATACGAACAACGATTCCGATGATTCCCGAAAGCACGATTAAAATCCACGATCAGAGTTGTACGTAATAGTTATAAGGTGCAAATTAAATTGCATCTATTTTTTTCCATCTCACTTACGGCTGACTGAATGACACGCGCGCGTTAGGTACATGGCGTCACTAATAACCAATAATAGCACAGAATACAGACGCGCAACGCGTGATTGTTTCCCGCGCTTCGAAAATATGTCTTCGGTATCTCGGTATATCATCAGGTACATCGGTAAGCCATATCAGTTGTGTACGTACTGTACGTATTATTTCAACGAACGTTTTTCATCAAAAGGCATTCACGATCACGTGACTTTTCGTATAAAGTCATGTACCAGTGACGCGATTGGTTTAAAAACGAGTCGAATAGAAACGCTAGTTAGCGTAGTGTATCTTGGCAGGGCCCTCTCATAGCGAAAGCCAGTCGAACTCTATTAAAATTGTTCACTTTCTTTCTTTCTTTCTTTGTATGTATTTAAAGCCATATGTAGGTACATGTTCTTTGTAGTGCCCGGTTATAATGATTGTTAAGGTTGTTGTGACGTTGGGCACGTACTTACACAATAACAAAACTAATAATATCTTCGCTCGTCCTATTTTCGCGTCTCTTCGATAAAATCCTCGAACCATTTCTATCAAGTACGTAAAAAACTGGCGAAGTCGTTATCCGAGGTATCTCTTTGTTAGCGACTCGAGAAATTTCGCTTTTAAAAACTTCTATGAAAGTGTACGCAGGTGCACTGTTCACAAGAATGATTAATATGTTGCAAAATTTAATTTAATACGAAAGTTTTCTTGGAACTTAAGTAGTTGGAGACGATAGCCTGGGAGAGGACATGAAAAGAGGAACAACTTGGAACTTTAACACGGAAATAAAGTTAAACTTGTTCGTAAGCAATATCTATTATACTTGGTAAAACTATATTGCTTTTGACATGCTATAGTATTGTTTTAACTCGGCCGCCAATACTGACTATATAAGAGCTAACGCAACAGACAAAGTTACTTTCACATTTAATATTAAGTACCAATTTCACCAAACGATGTTAAATTTAATCAATGTTAATCGACTGTTAGTTCATACGTTTTGACAACTGTTAATGCTCTAATCGTCTGTTAAGTGGTTAACATCGTTTGGTGAAATTGGTTCTAAGTACCAATTTCACCAAACGATTTTAAATTTAATCAATGTTAATCGACTGTTAGTTCGTACATTTTGACAGCTGTTAACGCTCTAATCATCTGTTAAGTGGTTAACATCATTTGGTGAAATTGGTACTAAGTATGGATAAACCAATGGTGCCAAAAAGACCTTACATTGAGTTTATCTTACATTAGCCACCTTATAAACAGTTACTTCGTTACGGAACCCGATTCTTATCAATGAGGGAAAACTTTCCGCAAACTCGGACTTAGTTATTACCAGTCCATCGTTTGAGGGTCCGCAAAGTTTTTCCGATACTTAATCTCGCGTTAGTGGCCCAATCTGTCGCGCTGTCGGTTCCCGATATTAGATCACTTGAAACCAGCCTTCCTTTTTCGAGTGGGAGTCAATCAGTTCTTAACCCTGTCAAGAGGAAATTGCCCATGTCGTTTGCTAAAAGAATGCCTTTCGATTTTATGAAAGCTTGGTAGTTTTACTTGCTATTTTAACACTCAGCTTGGGTTTTTGTCGGTATATTTATGAGGAAATAATAGCGTTTGAAAATCCTCGATTGTGGCTACCCAGAACCAAACGATTTCAAGGCACTTCCATTGCACTCCACTATCAGCTTTTTGGAAAGGGTGAAGGCTGCATGTAATCTGCTAATCCAATGACTAAGCGCTAAATAAAAAGAGGGTCATTACACAAAAGATCCCATAGGACCGAAGTGCTTCCGTAAACACCCCACTAATAAGTTTTTTTTCTACTTTATTTTTACAAAGTATGAATCAAAGTCGCTTTCGTTGTCTGTCTGTATATCCGCTAACTCCTCCTAAACCACGCAAAAGATTTTGATGTAATTTTCACCATCATTTAGATAATTTAAAACAGAAGGTTTTTATGTATAATCAATTCTGGTTTATGTACAGGTGTTACAGAAAACTTACATAAACCGATGCCAAGTCATTTGTAACTTATAAGAAACTCAAACTTATTGCTGTGGAAGCTCAGATTTGACTTTGGATCTAAGGTAGGTCACAAAAAGTCCTAGCCTGTACAAAAGTTATTTCCGTTGGTAAAGCTGTCGAATAGAAAATATTTTCTGCTGTCGGCAAGCATCAGAACCACACATGCGTGCAAAATTTTAGCTCCACCAGTAAATGGAAAACGAAAAAAACTCGATTACACGTTCGTCTATAGCAATGCTACTGCATGCTATAAATATATTTGTACGCCGATTTTTCAATTTCAAATGAAGTTATGAAGTTAAAATATCAAATATAGACCAAACGATGATATGAAATTAGTACACATTGGTCTTAGAGTTCACCTGCGCTGGTTGAAGTCACCTGACCAATTTTACTTATCGAACATTATTTTTGTGGCAACGTCTCATCCTACTCTTGCATGCTTGTTCTAGCTCTTGAAAAGACAGGTAAGAACGAAAAAATAATAATAGGAAACGATACCAAATACAGCCATTATATAAAGATTAAAAATAATCATTTTGTTTAGTGTTAGTCAGTATTTTTTTCTTTTATTTTGTTTCTTTAGATTTTAAGTATCTTCTTTGTGTCGCTAGTGTTTGTGCGTCACTCGTTTATTTAGTTAAAGTTAGTTTTAACCTGGGCCCCTTTGAATACCAGCGTCACGGCTCGCCGCGGCACAATGCTGAAAAGCGCCCTTTTTAACATAATGTACGCACAGTATTATGCCTGTCTGTTTAATTTGTTACTCCAATTATGTCTTTTGTATGTACACTCACCAGCAATAATATATTATCAAACATTGGACGCAAAAATATCTGACACGCCTTTATTACTAGAGGTATAAGAGCGTGTCAGATATTTTTGCAGCCAATGTTGGATAATATATTATTGCTGGTAACTGTACTTATGCTAAATAAATGTATCTTTCTTCCTTTCAAATAAGGGCCATATTGAGGTTCTCATCTATATTATGGTAGGTTTTTACACATATTACCTATTATATCCAATGAAATGCAGCTTCTTAAGGATACTCTAAAACAACTCCCGTCTGTAATCTTCGTGAAATGCTACAGATGGCCAAGTTTGATCTGCAGCGCCGGCCATTAGTGTAAGTTTGGGCCGTGGCATTAATCAAGGACTTAACGCCACGTCCGTGGCTCATAATGGAGACACGCCCCGGCTTATCACCGCCCGTCTGTGAACGTATTCTGTTACAAAATATCATCGCTCACCTTTCTGATGACCAGTGATCGGGGAAGACGATGCAAAACTTTAACAATACTTACATTACAGCCATGAAACTATTAATGTCCTTATACCAAATCGACGAAATGTTTTCGCTTTAATATAATTTGAATTACGTACAGACGTTTCTGTTAAAATTAAAAAATGTTTATAGTAAGTTTAACAATAAGAGGAATATTATCTTTACGTAGTACGCTTAGATTTTTCAAACTACCTACGCAACGGATTATAATGCGGTTTTCCCCAATAGATAGAGTAATTCAAGCGGAAGAATTTTGTGTATTCTGATTATACGGTTGTTACAGAAAACTCAAAAAATCGAAACGAAGCAAGGAGGGTCGCTAGTATACCTAGTATAAATAGTATTTTTATTTATTTATTTATTTAAGTATTTAGTATGTATGTATATGGATGATAGGGTATCACCAACCAGGCTAACTCCGTCACCAAGTGCCAATAGTTTCGTCCACATCTAATCTCTCAATCGTACCGGTGGCTCTAGTAATCAGCACAACTTTGCAAGTAATCACTAAGTCCCAAAGGATTCCGGCCGAGTTCAGGGCGCAATGTAATTAGGTTTTAAAGTCATTTTCGTAACCTCATTACAGTTTCAGAGGCTTTGTTGTACTAACAATGTGGAGCAAACAAAGTCGACGCCTGGTGAAATGAAATTTCACGTTGGCTTTGGGTGTTTGTGCTTGACGTTACTTACAATTCTGTAGGTGGAACACAAATAAAATTATGTATACCTAATGACATTTATTTACAAGGGCAAAGTGCAATTGCTATAGATTACAAAACCTTAAAACTGGTTAGCTCTGAAATGGATTTTATCCAAAAATATATTTTTGACATCAGCTTTTGACGCCAATTTATACTTTTATGCACAACATATCTTTTGCATATTTAAACCAAACTAACGAGACCAAACAAGGATTGTAAAAAAATAAGTTGTTTGTATAGACGAGTTTTTTTTTTATCTGAAACTTTTCTCGGACCATACGAAGTTCTCGGTCATTTCCAAGAATATATAGACTATTTTCAATAGTGTCAAATGTTTTCCAGAATATTTTTGCTCCTTTCTTGAGATTTCTGGAACATTGGGAATATTTTGCAACTTTCACATTGCTTACTCAGTGGGTCTACGTTAAGGACAACCAAGATCCTGTTGCTACCTTTCCATTAATGCATTAGAAGGTTGCAAGAGGGTCCCTGATTTAGGATCTGATGAGATCTATGAGGCTAGGCTTACAAGATGCTTAACGCTATCGTAAACGATTGTCGAAAAGAGATAAAATGTATGGAATTAACGTAAGTGCTCGACGCGACCGTCTGACAACTAACGTCAATCCTATACATTATGGGTACGATAACAAACGCCGAATGTATCTTATCTAGGGCCTCAGCTCTTAGTCAGCATTTTAATAAATTATCATCGCTGCCGTAATAGCAAAGAAAGCGGCTATAGTGAAATTTAAAATGTCAATCTACATATATAAAAGGCAAACCTGACTGACTTATATATCAACGCACAGCCGAAATTACTGTACCTAGATACTTGAAATTTGGTACAGGGGTTCCTTTCATAATGTAAGTGAGCACTAAGAAAGGATTTTTCGAAAATCGACCCTCAACGGGAAGAAATGGGGCGAGTAGCGGGGAACTAATTCTACGCGTACGAAGTCGCGGGCGTCCTCTAGTACTAATTAAATTACTATGCAGTTAGCTGCCTTCTTTTGAATTACGGCAGATCCAGTTAACATACGTCCACGTTTTCAATGAGAAAAACTGTTTCAAAAATGACTTGCATATTTTAAACATGCGTGGAGTAAAATAAACGCTCGTAAAACACATATTACACTGCAACGTCGTTAAGAGACAGCAAGTCGTTAAAATTCTGCCGCCGGCGACGGTAAAAACTGTAATTGCTGGCGCGAAGTGTGGCGTTAACACAAAGTAACACGTACTGGGACAACATGTCCGGAGGTCCCGCACGACGTCACGACCACGGCACGTTCTCACACCGAAGCTATTACGCGCAGTCACAGTTCTTCCCAAATTTAAAATGATAATTTACTCAATACTGCGACATTCATCTTAAATGTATACATAAAACGGTACCGTGACTGACTGATAGATAGGAACTTGAAATTTGGACGGTATTCCTTGGGTACCCTATAGAGGTGCACTAAGAAAGGATTTTCCGAAAATCGACCTCCCAACGGGAAGAAATCACGGGAAGCTAATTCTACGCGTATGAAGATAAGCCAAATGTTTGACATTTTGGCATCAAGTAAAGCAGAAAATTTACATGAACATTGCAATGCAATACGTCCAAAACGGTGAATGTCATAGAATCCGTGGTTAAACATGCTGCTGCCAATATAATTGTCATCTAAAAATATTGCCAGGCAATTCGGCAATTGATTAAATTAGGCAATTTACTAAAGTTGCCTTCATCTTAAAATCTTCAATGAAATCCGCACCAGCACGGGTGGCACAAGTTGTATTTTGTCGCTTGTCGCTCAGTGCGTCTTTATCGTTTCAGACTAGATAGAAAGGGAGATCCGAGCGACAAACAAGTCGCGGAAACATGTGATAGCCGTGCTTTATAAATAACTTATAAAATAAATTCCGTTAAATTTTAGCAATTAAATCTGATACGTTCGTATCATTTAACTTCTTGGCACAATTATCTTTTTAGCTTCTAATATAAATCGAATGTTTACAAAAACCGTTATAGGTACCTACTTATTAAAATTTCCTCATAAAAAATATTACGGTACAAATTCAGATTCCAGTGTATTTCTAGGAACAATGCCATGTTAGAATACTTTAGGTAAATACAGCTCTCGTTCGGGATATGTTTGAGTATGCCCGGCTGCTAAAATAATAATCTCATTCTGGAACCGAGTTGGTGGAATATGAATTTAATTGTTTTAGGTAAAGTAGATGGATAATTCAATAACGTTAAACTGACACGTTTGTAGGTAGGTATTATGTTTTACGGTACATGCGGATCGTAATATTTAGACAAATTTTCGTATAAACTTAATAGTATTTTCATGACCGCGGTTATATTTCTATACTTTCAACTCATGCGCGGTTTTTATACTATATATTTTACCATAACAAGAGCAATAATTTAATATTTTTATTAACTCCTTAATGTTACGTTACATGTGTACGTACAGTGTGAGATACGGCCGTCTTTAGAGTAACAAAGCCAGGACACCGCGTAAACGTCAAAGGCCCTCGTAAAGGCTAATTAGGCTCCCTGAAATTGTTATCAGCAGTGACGGGGCGGACGGGACATTTATTTCAAGACGAGGCCCTTATTAATACGGGCAAATATTACTCGACCAGGAAATGAATAGCTATTGTTACGTAAAGAAATGAAGCTCTTCATCCGAGGTATGCCAACATATAAACCAAATACACGGCAGGCGTTTGTGTGCTGTATTCTATTCGGTAAAACCATATTGTTTTTGATATGTTAACGTATTGTTTTTAATTCGGCTGGCATTACTGTCAAGCAAATAAGAGCTATCATAACAAACCACACACACACGCGAACACACAACACACACTCACAAACTTTCGCATTAATAATATTAGTAGAATTTTATGTTTTTATGTTATAAAATAAAGTTTAAAGCATTCATTCACAAAACTTGTGAATACTTTGGACTTACTGCTCACTTAGTGAGCATCCTAACCCACTACCCACGCTCATTTTACGAAAGGCCCACTTGAGTCCCGGATTGCTTTTCAATTTCTTCTAATGACGTTTTCTTTAGATAAGGCTTTTGGTATTTGCTTGCATTACCGTTTTCATTTCAAAGGTCTTTCGGAATCCAAACATCGTACTGAATTTTATTTTTAACTTTAATGAACTTCTGACTACGTTTCTTGCGACTATAGAAGGAAAGCGGCGAAACGAATTGGGTCATTTAATAATTGCGTTATTTATTTTATTTAAGTATTTACCTACTGTAAAAATCTACCTACTTTTACAAGTTTTATGACTCCAATAATTTAAGTGACAAGTAGCTAATTGTGTTTTAAACAATTAAGCGATTTGTAATTATAATTTATGCTTTATAAATACTTTGGATAATCTTCGTAAACCTAAATCTTCTCATTGATCTGTGGAATAAACCAACTGATAGCGTATAGCGACTATGGCGAAGCCGGACGGGTAAACGCGTTGGATCAAAAAAAATCTGCTTAGAAACATCGATTTTCTGAACAAATTCGCATAGATTTGAGTACCTTCGTCCCATCAAACTGTCACAGCTGTTTTTCCTAATAGGACGCGAAAAATAGGCGGCAGTCGTGTTTACTAACATGTTTATGTCGCAAAAGATAAAAGTGAACGCCAAAACGAGGAGATTCGAGAAAAAACATGTGAGATATTAAGAGAACGCCGACCGTCCAGTGGCGCCCTAATTACTATTTTTACATTTTTTAATAAACTAACAAACTATTGTCTTGAAATCTAAGGATGGTTTTTCGTTGTACAAATGTATACGTAATTTAAAGGGTATGTGATATAACTTACAATAGAACTATAAGTGAGTAACTTAATGAAAAAAAGTGGCTACCTTGTGGTTAAGTTAACTATACGAAAGTTAAAGGTTATTAAACTTTGTCATATAGGTATACACTGTGTATTCATTTGTACAACAAAAAACTATCCTTCGATTTCACAATACATTGGCACAGCCTGAAACACTAACTTACTTATTTGAAGGGACTATTTCTTAGGTACCCTAGGGATGCACCAAGAAGGGATTTTAATAGACGATCTATGTGAAGAAAAACTAAAGCGGAAAACTAATTCAACGCGTACAAAGTCGCGGGCGTCCTTTAGTGAGAATGAAAAATTATTTACTGCTTGAATCTCAGTATAAATGGGATGTTACGGAGGTGGTTTTATTGGAACCGAAGTCGTAGTCGGAGTTTATAAATTTGGATTATTTGGATTTGGGTGTAATGTGCAAGCACGTGAAATGCGGGACTGGCTGCGCGACAAGTCTAAACTTGATGGCCGGCGCCGGCGCCGCTGCGCTTTAACCTCCGATTAGAAAATTATCGGAACCGGAGGCGTAATATGCCTAAATCGAAAGTTCCGACTAATCGGATCCAAATTCGAAAATCCGTAACATCCTTATTATAAACAAAGGGTAATATCCACTTTTTGCATGAACTTTAATAGGAACGGAATCTGAAAAGGTAGAAACAAAAGACCTTTTAAAAATTCAGGCCCGGCCGGCGTCGGATTAGCCAAATGTCACAAGTTCTTTGCAGAGGAATTTGTTGAACTTTTAAAGGTCGCTGAGCTTTAAAAATTATGCTTTCCGTAATACGGCTTAACTGTGCTCGGGTGACTAAAACAGATGATTGCTTAAACACAAATTTTCTGTGTTATTTCAGCCGTGGTATTTAAATGACTAAATTTTGAAAAAGTTAAAGTCGTTCAAAAACCTCGCTACATAAAATCAGCTTTCAATTAATTTGAGCTAATACGAGAAAAAAAACATTCAATGAATAATTTATAATTATAACAGAGGCAGATCAAAAATATGTATCCGAACTCTTCGACAATGTAGAAAAAAGTACCGTGCCTATCAGAAAAGCAATTTTTCAACATCGGAAAGTTGCGAATTCAGCGGATTCTTCGATGCGTAAAATTTGCGAACCTTTCAATTAATTTCGGTACAAAAGTCCAGTTTATTTTTAGTAAGGTAATTTCAAGGTTCCGCGCTGAAATAGGTTTGGAATAAAACACGCTGTCATATCAAAGTATCCACCGATTTAGTTTCCTCTTACATAATTATATACTTACACTCAAGTCTTCATTCCAAGAGCGGGGTAGGCAAAACCACAAAATAACCAAAAAGTCCAAAAAAATGTTGTTAATTCTGTAACCACATTTTGCACAATCAGACCAAGATGCTTTTACTAGTGTATATTAGTAACAGGTTGCAAGCCCATCGCCTAACAATACTACAAGCCTTCTTTCCCTTAGTCACCTCTTACGACTTCCACGGGAAGAAATGGAGTGCCACTAGTCTAAGCCGGCAACCACCAAGGCAAAATATTTTCCTCTTCTAGGGTAAAAAATAGAATTGCAGTAGCAAGAAAATTAACAAAGAAACCGTAAGTAGCAAGCACTAACATTTTCAATATTTAAAGTAAGTTTCACCAAGTTTCACCTTGTATAGAAATAGCTCAAGAATATTTACTCCGTTGACATTACAACGCCTTTTTTACCTTAATCAATGGAAAGAATCTAAGGTCAAAACATTACTTTTGCAAGCTATATCAACGTCGTCAACCACCAGACGCGCAAAGTTTTATTAACGTACCCACTCAAAGAACAGGTAGGTAAAAAAGCCGCTTCCTGATTGGTTGCTGGAACCAAGCGTTCGGGTCATTATGCGTCGATTAGACAAAAAAATATCGCCCTAGAGGTGGTCGACCGGGAATATCCCTGTCTGTACTTATTCAGTCACCACGACGTAGATGCAGATCTGCCACACATCTCACTATTTAAGCCAATCGTGTGCAAGGGTGTATAGATGTAATTATATTAAATAATTATATAACAAACATGTTTTATAAGCGTACAACTTAATTTAGAGCCGGGGTATTCCTTGTGCAGGGAGAGAGCAAAGGTGACTATGAGCTTTGTTGTACCTTCCCCCAGCACCCCATGCCTATCCCGGCTCTCAATTAAGTTGTACTCCTATAGGTATCAACTGTCCGTTGGCGTTTCACTCCACAACTTACTTTCCTTTGGAGTTATCCTTTGCCTCTCCAAACCCTCACTGTAGTCAAGACATCCTTAGTCATCTTTGATCAATTCTGTGTGTCTGCAGACTAATAGTGAGAGTGCCCAACATCTGTTACCATAGGTCTTCTGACCCAGACTTCCTAAACTTATCTATTTAGGTATACGTCCTGACTATATGATAGGTCACAGCTGCTGTAGGGACTTAGACAAAGTAGGGATTTAAGGAACTTAGGGAGTAGTTTGACCCTCTGCTTACTAATTCACGTACAGTCTCCCGATGTGATTGACTTTTTCTTAGCGGATTAACTTTAAATTGATTTATACTTAACCGACAGGCTGCACATTTAGGGCCGAGTTCACCAACCAATTTAACAGACGGTTAAGTCTTAATCGGCTATTAGTCAAAACATTTGACAACCGTTAAACCGCTAACCGTCCGTTTAGGTAATTGTTGGTGAACACTGCACTTAGTCTCTCGAACCGGAGTATCCCATCACTATCATCAGCATCTTGTTACCTACTTTGCAATTTGCCAAGGTACAAGTGACAGAAAATGGCATAAGTAAACTCAAGGCAGTTTCATAGATAATTGCATCTATATCCATACGTACTAATATTATAAACGCGAAAGTAACTGTGACTGCTTTAAGCCCCGAGAAAAGGTTATTTCTAAATAAACGACTTTACGTGGACGGAGTCGAGGGCAACAGTTAGTCTAGTATTATTATAAATATATATCGAGAAAGGATTCATGTTTATCGATCAAATTAATTAAATGTAGACCGCGTACCTACGCAATAGGAGAACTATTCTAATTTAGTGGCAATACATTTTTATCTACACACGGCGCCGAGTGTTCACTTTAGTTTATTGCCATCACGGTGGTTGAGAAAATGTTTATCGATTAACTTTAGCTGATCTGATCAGCGCCGATGACTCGATATAGAGTCACATTTGTATGAGAATCAGGCATTTCGGTGTTAATTATGTTATTAATGATATAGGTATTAAAAAAATAGTAAAGTACATAGTTATCATAATTTAAAGCAATGTAAAACATGGCAATTTGCCCGACAGCGACACAACTCGCATAATGTATGCAACAGGTAATCAATTTATAGAAAAATGTTTTAAAAAACAAAAAACCGCCTTCAAAAACGCAAAAAATATCTTCTACTACTAGGTACTTAGTAGGCTTTTTGGTGAAAATATTGTGGTCGCCGACTTCAGTTAGACTAACCTAATAGGATAGTTACCTACTACTAAGTACCTAGTAGTAGAAGTTATTTTTTGCGTTTTTAAAGGCGGTTTTTTTGTTTTTTAAAACATTTACTTTATTTTACACTTTTTAGTGATCATAATAAGCTTATGTAGTCCCACTTCTTAGTTGATATATGAAACTTTAAGACATTTCAAGCTCGCCGCAAGCAACGCCGCGGGAAAATCATAGTCATTTTAAAACAATTAAATGTGCTTCGTTGTAGTCGCTCAAATATCTTAATCGAGATATCTTATCGCCACCCTTGAAATCGGTACCGTTGAGGAGTTCCGGTGGCCATCTGCGGTCTTCATCATCAGTTCCGCTTCACCAAGTGACACTTTCTGAATGCAAATGCTACACTTGTTACTAAAAATACTAAAATCGCTATATGTTTGCATACAATATTTGAGGAGTTCCCTCAATTCCTCACTAATCCCTTCATCAGATTCAGATTTGCTGACAATGGGACCACCTCGAAAGTATACTCTATCAAAGCAAAAAAGAATTTTTAAAATCGGTCTACAATTGACGGAGTAATTGGTGAACATACATAAAAAAAAACATACAGTGGACCCAGTGGAGTCCTCCTTCTTTGAAGTCGGTTAAAAATGTAAAGAAATCATTGATTCACAACAACGGACAGAAAATAGAAAAGAATAGGCCGAATAAAATAAACAACCGATACGTTGAGGATAGTACGAAACAATCCGTCTCAACTCAGCATGTGCTAGCTGTGAAGTCAACGCTGGGTCTTCCGTTAGCATTATACTTATTGGGTATTTTAAAACCCTGTTTCTAATCCTAAAAATATTACAATTGGAATGCCAACTGTCCTTCCGTACTCAAACTAGGAACCCTTATAGTATCGGCAAATCCGTCTGTGTATGTCACACTGACTTTTTCTCAGAAACTATCAAAGTTAAAAAACTGAAATTTAAAAAATAGAGTAACTCCCGTACATACATTTTTTTTTAATTTATTTATCTAATTTACAATTAAAATTTACATTCAATAGCACTGTTAAACCACAGAGAGGTTTGTCTCGGTGCCTGAGCCAATTATATTAAATAAGTAACACATAGATCTGGCTAACTTTCTAAACATACAAAACTAACAACGAACAATCAAATTGCGTATAGCCAAAACTACAAATACTAAAACTCTAAAATATCTGGAACGAAAGCACATAATAACCAATTTAAAAGGAAAACTATCACAAATAAGTAGACTTGATTGGTTTTCGAGATACAGGCGACTAAAGTGTTGATATACCTACTTAAAATCATCTAAGACAGCACCAAATAACTGTAATAGAAAATTTGATCATACTTTTTATCGAGTTATTTTTTTGTGTTTGTAGTATCAGACATGCTCTTGCCCTGATTTTTTCGTACAATTTTCTACTTATCGAGATGGGTCTACGTTCTGTAGGTATAGCGGAGATCCTGCTGCTACATCCCGAGTTAATTATCAGACACTTTACTTTAATATTCCACTTTGAAAAATGGCATCTAGGTTTATTCTTCTTTCTCCCTCGTTCCCATACACTCTTATGAGAGTATTACCAAATTTACCTCAACCCAAAAGAAAGTGCTCTTGCACTGAAAATAGTAAAGAAACTGGAACTACTTAAACTTATGTCGTCGTAGAAATGGGTCAAGGCTAGAAAACAATTTGTGTCACTTCTCGTAACGTAATCAATTAAAATATAATAAAGGCTGCACTTATATAATACTTACAATAAATAAAACTGAAGTGAATTGAAATCATAGTTTCAAAATAAATGCCAAAATTTAAGTGAAACCTATTTACACGACGTGTAATCAAAAATGACTGTTTCAGATATTTTGTTTCTATTTGTCTCCAATAGGCTCCAAAATGCTTTAAAATTTCAAGGACTAAAACATAAAACCTTCAATTTTCGTATTTTTTATGTTGACACCTTGCAGGGTTCAAACATCTCAAATTTAAATATCTGTTACGTTATTACTACCATATCGAAGCGGAACGAGGTCGCGAGTATTGAATATTTTTGTTATTTTGTAAAACGAAGGGAAAAATAAATATTAATATTAGAAATATCCTTAATCTTATAAAAAGGTCCAGCCAAGCTATGTTGTAATTTATTCTATTGAATGTAAATTTTAATTATAATGTATAAACGTAATGAAATAAATGAATTTGAATTTTGAATTTGATTTAAAAATTACTACTTTCAGCTTGCTGCCATTGCAATTTAGTTTTCGATCTCAACTCCGGCTGGCTACCAAATCGGAAAGTCAACACCATCTCGAGAGTTAGTTAGTTATCAGCAAACCTCTGTATAACCAACGCCTAAATAAATATCCCAGTTATTAAGCCCAAAGTAGTTCGGCTCTTCACTGAATCCAATGACTCCATTACGAGTCAGTTTTATATTAAACTCTAGCAGTCTGGCATTGAACTGCTAATGGATTTCTGGTGTATGTGGCGTCTTCCCGAGGCCGTGTCGGCGAATATATTTCGTATATTGCGCGGTGAAGCGAAGATATGAAAATGTTAACAGTTATAATATTGTTTCGACAAGAAATTCACCTAAAATGTGAAAAAATAATAACGTCTGTTATTTTTAATCTGCTGTCTCCCGGATGATAAATATTGTTACAACGCCACGATGTATATTTAGGAAAACGATGTAACCAGGGAAGGTTTTCTGAAGCACTTAAATCATGATCCAATATAGAAAAAAAATATGGAAACAAGTTACTAAATTCAGATCTCTGATTTTAGAAATAACGTTTCCGTATTTAATAGCTTACCAGCTCAGTGTAGGGTTCCGCTCCGTCACTACACAAAAACCTTAATAAACAACAAATATGAATTCGCTATTTAAAGTTATTTGGTGCTGTCTTAGATGATTTTAGTACGTTTAGTCGCCTGTATCTCAGGAACCAATTAAGTCTACTAAAGTCGTGATAGTTTTCGTTTTAAAGTAGTTATAAGTATGTGCTAAAAAACGATCGTATTCTATAGCAACATACACATCTCTCACGAGTATGTGAGTTGATCTCCATTTGTCAGAGAATTCGGAGACTACCAAATCCTATTAGTGACTTCAGTCCGTTGCAGCTAATCGAATAGACAGGTTGTTCCGTGAGGCAGAGCGTTTGTCGTCGTTTACTTTCTCGTTTACTCAACCAATTAAATCCTTGAGCCACTATGGAACTATGTCAAACTTGTCAAACTGACATAGACATAATGAATTAAATACGACTTTTAAATTTAGTTATTCTTATTGCGTCCTTTTGACCAAGTTAGTCAAACCTAACCTATAAATATAGATTCGTAGACTCATTCTCATTTCAATATTCTCTGGTTGACACGTCAGCACATTTGAAACCGCGATTAGTTTGGATTGGAATAGCTGTCAATTCATATACACTTTGACGTAAGTATATGGTAAAACTGTCAAATCCAATCCCTTTCTAATCGCGGCTAGATTATAGAAATTACATGGTTGCGGAAATCTTGAACTTTCACTTATTATCAAATTACTCACTACATCAATACATACGTACTTCTAGTATTATGTAGGTAACCGCAATATTCCAATGAAAGAAATATTGACATCCATAAATATTGATGATATCGGTTTGTGATTGCCGTTCCATCATTCAGTGGATCTATTTTGACATTGGGATAAATAAATCCAATAGAATCGAAGATAATGTAAGAAAGCAAGATAAATAATACTAGTAGGTAACTTCTGTTGATTGGGCTAGACCTGTGGGCTAGACTGTATGATAATACCTACGATCAGGTGATATAGGTCATATCATTTAATATGAAGAAGCATTTACATAAATGGATATACTCAAAAAATAAGTTATGGCTCGCTACTCCTTACGCGTGACAAAATAATTATGGATAAAACATCCGTCACTCTCTGACACTTATATAAGCACGAGAGAGACGGATGCTTTATCCACATTTTGTCACGCGATAAACGCAACCATACTAGGCCCGCTGGGATTATTCTAGTCAGTGAAACCATATTACTTTTGACATTTTATCGTATTGTTTTTAACTCGACTACCATTACTGTCAAGTAAATTAGAGCTATCGTAAGGCAGAAAATACTATAACATGTCAAAAGCAATATGGTTTCCCGAGTGGAATAGAGCCCCAGAACAATGTCATATCACCCAGTTGCAAAACGTTCACTAGCGCTAGTGACAGTGACAGGTATCCGAATGGAATACCATATTCGCCAAGGATGAATGTGACAACATGAGTCTTTAATTAATTTTAATGAACGATCAGTAAAACCCATATGTTTATGTCAAAATAAATATGGTTGTAGTATAATAGAGCATCAGACCTTTTTATCTTAACCAGACCAAAATAAGGCGAGCGGATTTTTCATTTCACTTGCCGACCACCACATTTTAGCAAAAAAAAAAAATTTATTGCCATTGGATACTTACATAGGTACTTAATATGTGGATGACGCTGTTGATTATGTACACTAAGGACCGTATTAATTAACACATCTTGAGCGAGATGCCCGTCACAATATACGTAAAAGTAAACGCCAAGTCATAGAAAAACTGTCATTTAATACGATCAGTTTATTAATAAGAGCCTAAGAAAGCATAGTAAGTACTTATTAGTGTAAAAAAACTGTTATCTTACGAGTTTATTTACGAGTTTTCATGGAGAAGACAAACGACCACACAGGCCACATAATGGTAAGTGCGATCTCTGACCTATAAACATTTACATTCTTAAGACTACAATCCTAAGACCGCAAATGCGTTGCCAACCAGCGGGCTTATTGTCTAACGCACTCGCAATCGCAACTGGCTTCAAAGTGGAGCAATTGTTTTCATTTTGTATCCAGACAAGCCTTCGATTTTCAAAATGAAAACGATCGTGATTGCGAGTGCGTTAGAAAATAAGCCCTCTGGTCTAAGAGCTGAAGCTGTTTTGTTAAACGGACCAAAGGGCCCTGCCAAGATGCACTACGCAAACTAGCGTTTCTATTCGTTTCGTTTTTAAACCAATCGCGTCACTGGTAGATCACGTGACTTTTCGTATCACTTCATCTACCAGTGACGCGATTGGTTTAAAAACGAAACGAATAGAAACGTTAGTTAGCGTAGTGCATCTTGGCAGGGCCCTCAGTTACATCACTTGTGCCATAATCTTTTGCATAATGTTGTCAATATTGGAATACCGTCGTTCCTTCCCACAGGGCAGAGACAGATGACCGGATTACACCGACTTATAGGGGACCTAGGGGGCTCCCCCCTACCGAGGCTTAAACGGTTTACGCGCTGCCATCTCGCAGCTCAAATATGGGTCAGCGAATAACACCCAACAGAACTGCTTTAGCTCAGCGGCTTGAGATGGAAGTGATATGCAAATTTTAAACAAGTTTTAGCTGACCAGCGCAGAATTGGCTACTTCTCTGTTTAAAAAGAGCTAAGAAATAGATAAAAACGTGAAAAGAAAATAAGATCCTACTCAAACATAAACAAGTAAAAGTGTACCTAGTTAATTTTTTGGACGGTCCATGCAAAATTAATTCTACTATATTTATCAATCACGATTAGTTCTACTACAAAAAAAACAGAAGCGACATGAAACGTATTCTCAGCTGTGACACCGACATTTATTGCGACCCTAGTTGTATGTAAATAAGAGGCAGAGCCAAGTTCCGCGACAATCTGGTTATATCCTTGTAGGCTTACAACGTAGTCAATACTGCAATATTTCAGAAGCTCTATCCCTTTCGCTCTACAGTTGTTACGAGATCGAGAGAAAAGATCAGAATTTACGTGTCCGCACTTCAGTTTAACTAGAGCTCTGCCTTTGGGGCGCAGATGTGTGCGATATTGGAGACAAATACAAGACAAGGGTATTGTGGATGAATGTATGTGAGGTAAATGTTAGCTTTCCAACACCTGAATTTACAATATATATTTTTTCTTGGGAATTCGTCCGCGTAGAACTTATTTATGACTACTTCGTATGAAATTCTCCGAAAAGCGAAGTATTTTTTGTCCTCCAAACGCGTAGATTATTTTCCTAAATCAGCGTTTCCAAAATCAGTATCAGCACCTAATCCACTCACTTTGGACTCGTTTATTTTGAGAAGCAAATAATTACTGCGAACACTAAGCACAGATGGTAGCCAAAGCTTGTTTAAACAGTTAAATTATAGACTTGACTTACGTTATTAATCAATAATATTAAAGACCAGCTCAATTCAAACAGATAAAGCGATTAAAAAATAAAACTTTAGGCGTCCACAAAGTGTAAAAGACAACATCCCCAATATTATTGCTCCATTGCTGTTTTCCGGAGCAGGAACCAAACCCACTACTTCCGGGAGAAGGAAGCACGGTGCGATGCGGGATTTGCGGAATTCCAGATCATCGCCTCTGGACTTTCTGAATTTGCTCACACTTTTTTCTTCAACTCTCGTTTGGTTTTGTTATGTTTAGCCTTGTGTTTGTATTGTAATTTTTGTTTTGTAACCATTAATGGTATTATTGCACTTATCTGTTTTTTGCTTTGCACCAATATGAACAAAAAAAACCTAAAATATAAGTTAAACATAAATATTAAATATCATGGGACAGTGTCACACAAATTAATCTAATCCTAAACTAAGCTTGAGGTTTGTACTTAAGGTACTAGAGAACGATAACTTAATTACTTATATAGAGAAACACAAACTTAAAAACATAAAAAAACATCCAAGACTCAGGAACAAATACTCGCTCTCATCACACAAATATCTGCCCTTACCAGGATTTAAACCCGGGACCGGCTAGTTTGTAGGCAGGGTCACTACCCAAGTAGGCTAACGTGCCGTCACAAGAAACGGTTTACACTCAAAAATCCAGCGGTCTTCTATCTGTAACAGCAGCTGTCAGATTACGCTAAGTTGACTTGCCACAGCAATATGAATTTATTCAACCGTAATTTTTAGGGCAGCATTGTTAAGCAGTGAGGCAATAAATATTCTTTCTATTTTCACAAGGCTTATGATAGTGATATCATTTTGTTAGTAATCCTCTTCTGACAAGACAACTCATCTTCTAAGTACTTTGAGACTTGGCTAACAGTGTGTAGGTGTAAAAAGAAAATATTCTCAACGTTCTCGGATGTTTTAAAAAATATTCTAAGTAATTTCTTGACAGGATTTTCAAACTTCTGGGAATGTTCTGCAACATGCGCAAAGCTTGGTGTGACCTTATTTGGAATTTGCTTCTATACTTCGTCCTTTTTATACAGTAAACGGTGAGCGGTCGGTGAAGTTCTCAAAGGAACATTTTAATTAAGTACACGGGTTTGCCTAACCCTTGTTCATATGTTAATGGTAATTACATATGCGGGCCTAACAAGAATGACTTCTTCATAGCCAGTTATAGTACCTTAAGTCACTTTGAGGTAAAATTGATTTCAGCAATATTTGTTACAGACCTGCTCTCAGCTCTTATTTCTTTAAATTTGATTGTTGTTTGTCATTTAACCATGAAACTTGTATATGCATTGACAAGGTACATTTTCTTAATTAAATTGATTGGAAATAGGTCAAAATAAATAGGATTGACATAATATATACCTGCGAACGAACGACAGATAGCGTCAATCCATACTACCCACATACACTTTGATTTGTTTTGTCGTTCAGCTTGTTTAGCACTGACATAACAATTTTACGATCAGTAAAACGTCACAGCAGCGGACATGACTAGTTCAGTCACGTCCGAGGCATTGTAGTCGGTCTACCGACACGCTGCAATCTGCGAACAGTTTGTGATTTCAGGGCAAATAGGTACGTGTTCTATATTCGCGCCGTTACAAAAGATCCGATTTGACACCTGTCAAAATATGTCCAAATATCGAAATTTTGGAAGCCAAATTGAATAACAGGGAGTACCTTTATAAAGTATCTTCCTCTCCGTTTTGTAGCAATTTTCAATGTGTCCTATATCCGGAGTTTTTGTCAATATCATGCTCTGTGTAAAATACTTTATCATTGTCTTCTAAATAATACTTACAAAAAATACACTTTTACAAACAAAGCTGGGAGCGACCACTAGTATAAGGGAAAACCATCGATCATTCAATTTCGCTCCCGAAATTCCGATATCTGGTTTGAGGCATATCTGAGGTTATGTTTTGTACTAAATACCTTGACAGCTATTCAATCGGGCCTCTTGTAAAGCCACGACTACATATAAGGTGAGGCGAGGCTATTGCATCTGCGGCTATTGTAACTTTTCATACTAAAACGTGTTCTACTTTTAAAATTAGTATGAAAAGTTACAATAGCCCCGCAGATGCAATAGCCCCGCCTCACCATACGTACATTTCATATTTAGACACAATTTTTTACAATGAAACATTCGAGTATCTTAAACCTAGAATTGAACAGGAACATTATAAATCGCTCTGTTGAGACCGCTCGAGATTTACAATGGCAAGCAGAATTAATAGGCCTCTATTTCTAGGCGGTAAAAACCATATCGTCTTTGACTTGATATGGCATTGATTTTAACTCGGCCGCAATTACTGCCAAATAAATAAGAGCTATCAAAACGCTGACAATACGATAACAGGTCAAAGACGATATGGTTTTTACTGCTTAGAATCTCGGCCCAGGCATCTTGCAAAGAATTCCAGTAAGTATTATCTAGATTCTTCGCTCGTGAGTTTACATTTACCATCATAACCTATTACTCATTCTTAAAATGAAGGCTAATTTATTGTCAGATGCATCGTTCTGCCAGCTTTATTCTTTCCCTTATCGCTAACTATGTTTTTTTTTTCGTTTTATACTAAGTGGATGGGGTTTGTTCTAGACACTTAACTTACACTTACTTAAATAATAATTAAAAGCCTCCACCACGGGACCAGAGGGGCTATTGTGTAACGCACTCGCAATGGTAACCGGGCTCAAAGTGGAGCAATTGTTTTCATTTTGTATGCAGCCAAGCCTTCGATTTTCAAAATGAAAACGATCGTGATTGCGAGTGTGTTAGACAATAAGCACTCAGGACACTCGTCGGTCTATTAGCAATTTTGTCACAACACGATGTTAAAAACTCTCTGATCTTTAGATTCAATATCTTAACATTTAACCCTTAAATCATTCCTTAGAGCTTAACACTACACTCCAAGGCCTCTAGTTCCCGTAATTTATGTAGACAACAGAACACGTATCGTTAATTCCCTGCCCCATGAAACACAGCCATCGGCGCAAATATAGATCTAGTCTCCTGGACATAAGGTTTATCGTGGCTCACGTTTGTCGTCTTTGAGCTATTTAAGGTGAATCGGGAGCTAATATGCAGGTTTGTTGTTAGCTGTTATTTGTTTCCATTTTGTTTACAGCGATCCACTGCTAGGTCTGTGGCTCTCATATACAACTTACTTATTAATTTGTTATCGAATCACGATCCGGCGATCCTAAGTTGACCCATGAGAACATTATTAAAATTTTAGTGAGTGTATTTTTAATATGGTCTGACTCTGCCTCATATCACATCACATGCCTTCTTGCGCCCAGTTGAGTTTGCCGGTTAATACTTCGTGGACCAATAAAAAAGAGAGATACTTACCAAAAATATTTTGATTTACAATTTTGTAAAAGAAAAGTAAAATCGGAATATTGACGGTGACTCTATCAACGACAAAGTCAGTCAAAAAACTTCAAACGTCGTAGTCGTAAAAAAATATGTTAGACACAACTAATTAAGATCGATTACTCGGGTGCACTAACTAAGATCAATGATTTTACTGACTTTAATGATTTTTGAGAATACGTTTTTTATGTACCTTATAATGTAATATAATAATTAGAGGCGATATTATCAGTACAAGTCTTGGAACGTGCTTATCCGGTTGCATTTTAATTACAAGAGGAAAACTCATAACTCACACTAACGACCGTAAATTAACATATAAGAGTATAATAAACCAGTTTTTTGATAAACAAATGCATAAAACGATGCCACGACTTTGTATTTGGAGTTACTAGTCGCTGCTTCCTTGTCAAACAGTAAGACCACATATTGTCCGTCTTATTCTTATTTTTCGAATCTATTGACTCAACAAGCTACTTGACAAGCCTCATTCGAATTTAAAAAAACATCTGTTCTTAATGTGTATGTAGTCAAGCGCAATTTATAACAGCAACGACATCATGACATCATATTAAACACGTTTTGTGCGTCATCCTGACAGAGTGAGCTAGCTAGTCGAGCCAGCAACATGGCGACGGTCTTTATGATCACAATATTGGTGATTGCTGCTGTTCAAGGCTCAGGTAAGTTCACTGATACTCTGAGGCCATTTCGGATAACGGGACTAGACAAGATACATAAAGTAACCGATTTTAAAAACTTATAAAGTGTTTGGAATATATAAAAACCGCCGATGCGATAGATCGGCAGCTTATGTACCTAAATTCTATGTTTCATTTATGTTTTCCCCAATCATCATTTGGCTTACAATGTCATTTCACAAACTTTAATTTCGCAAAAATGTATTTCCCATCACATATTTTTATATTTTTTGTGGAAAAGTCCAACCTAACCTAACTTTTTTAACAAGCCGATGTACCTACCTAGTCTATTTAATATGTTATGGTTTAAGGACAACTACATTTTATGCGAAATGAAAGTTTGTAAAATGACATTGTTTACCGAATGATGATTTGGTAAAAAGTCAGGATACCAAATTCTATTCTTTGGTCTAGAAAATTGTTTACGTTAGCGTTATGCATGCATCTTGCCTGTTGGTATTTATTTTTGTGTAAAAATAAGGGGCTAATACTTTAATTTGCCCCTTCTGCACAACTTTATTCGGTTCGAACTGTTTTTATACGCAAAACAGAACTTCTTAAGAAGTGTCCTTATGCTTAATTTTACTTGTTAATTTTAATTGCAGACAATTTAGAATGCAACAAACCAAACGAGGAAGTACGTAGCGTAGCTAAATGTCCCCCGCAGAAGACTTGTCTCACGAGGGATATAAGAGTGAAATGCTTGCAGAGCGCCACTGAAGTCCGCGAAGAGAAGTGTGTATGTAAGGAGGGTTACTTCAGAAACCCTGGAGGAGAATGCGTTACTACCGAGGACTGTGGTAACGTAAAGTTGAATTATGTGTTACATAGCAGTAATTTTGGGTTTTAATAAGGTGGAGGAATTATTAGCATAGAGGCATTCCATCTTGGTCCTCAGGGTGGGACCAACAGCACTTAAAAGAACCTTCGGGTTTGTATATCCCTTTTACTCGCTCCCATACGCTCTTAAATATGCTTGTCTAAACGACTTCACTCAAAGCCTAAAGACTTGGGAGTTATTTTACTGTAACACATTTGTAGTCTTCAGGTTGCTGCAGTTTTGAGATTGGAAATGTCTATGTGCCTCAGAGCATACCCGCAGGAGACATATTATGTGCTCGTTCGTCTTATCCTTATCATAAAAAAGACGTTATGCATCCATCTAAATTCCTACAGCTGATTTTTTCACTTGAAACTTGCTATCGCAAAATTGGTATACTCCGCTGTTAAACCCATTGCGGTGTGACCATGTCTTGTTCGATATTTTCTTAAGAAGCGCTTAATTCTAATGTAAATGTTGACGACGTTAGACAAAAACTGGAAGGTCTCGTCGTCTAACGCGTATTTTAAGGGAAGAAAAATAGGGACAAGATATGCCAGAATGCCAGTTATCGTTTAAGAGATGTGCTGCCCAAGCCGTAATATTTTTTTCCATGGAATTAAATTTAACTCAAACTCTAAACTACGTCCACATTGCAGATAAATGTACTGCTCAAAACCAATATTACTCCTGCCGAACAAAACCTGACAAATTATGTTCGGAATTCAAAGATACCGACAACGGCATCGGCGAAGATAATACAGATAGTCCGCAGAACTCTGACACAAGCGATGTAGACTGTCAGACAAAAACAGATGGCAGCAATACTGGAAACAGTACAGAATGTAAAGCTGAGTGTTACTGCAATCCAGGGACAGCGAGAGATGAGAACAATCAGTGCGTGCCGTACGACCAGTGTAACAAACGTAAGTACCTTACACAATTATTTATTCTCTCTTCAGAACGATTGTATTTAGGTACCTAGTCTATTGGTCTGTCTAAGGTTTCATTTATGTCATTGCATTAAACAAATTTTAGAATCTCGTTATTCTTAAATTGATTTGAAATAATCTCGTTTTTTCCTGTCGGAATTAAGCAGAACTGCGCCTCTATTCCCTACGGTAAACACGATATCGTAGTTCACGTGACTTTGCGTATCACGTCATCTACAAGTGACGCGATTGGTTTAGAAACGTAACGAATAGAAACGCTAGCTAGCGTAATGCACCTTGTCTAGCCCCTCTGTTATGGTATTGTTATGACGTCGGACGCCATTACTGTCAAGTAAATAAGAGCTATCAAAACGGTGACAATGCGATAACAGATGAAAAACGATATTGTTTTTACCATGTTGAATAGAGGCCCTCGGGAATAAAGGCGCTGATCGCTGTCGACCCTAGACAATATGCATTGCGAGAATGTTATCGTTATCGGTCACTTATGTCAATTCCATACATTTTGATAGATTTTAAAACCGTTTGCGTGGGCGTTATGCATCTTGTCTAAGGCCTCCGATTACCTAACGTAACGAGAAACGGTATAACTTTATAGGAATAGATTACGATAGAGAGCTACTTTTAGTTCTCTACTTTTACTAGGTATCTGCTTATAATCTTCCCATTGAATTCCAGCTTCAACCTCATTCTATAATGTCTGTCCTCAGCTTGTCCCCAAGGAGAAACCAAAAGCTACTGTCCTGCCGATTGCCCGGCTGAATACTGCCCCAAGAACGAGTCAAGTTCTGCCTTCTGTCAGAGTCCTAAAATATGTCCAAAGGAGAGCAAATGTGTATGTCGCTTTAACTCCCGTCGAGATGATACCGGCACTTGTATCCCAACCAGAGAATGTCGTAAGTACGCTTCCAATAGATTCATCAGAAGTCTTTCCCTCCTTGCTACAGACTTCTGGTGGTCAGCGAGCAAGTGCGATAGATAGTTATGGTAGTTTATATTATGAGTAGCATGTTCTATTGTTAAATTTTAGTAAAATTAGACTTAGATAACACATCTTTTTTTTTACAGCCCCGTTCGAATGCAATAAACCTTTTGAAGTGTACCACCCTTGTCCCCCGATATGTCCAAACGGCTCCTGTGGCCAGGCTACACCCACAGGAAGATGCCCTGCCATATTTGGTCGCATAGGCATCCTTCTGATATGTAACCCAAAGTGTCGCTGTAAGGAGGGTTATTGGTGGAACGAAAATAAGGAATGCATTCCTTACAATCAGTGCCGTAAGTATTTTACTGTTATTGATGAATTACACCTTTTTATCAATTTTAAAGTTTCCTTTGTAAATAAGGTATTACTGCTGTGCTCGGAGACTTTTTGAGACAATTAATTCGTCCCTTTTTCAAACTGTAATGTATAAAATTTGTCACTAAGGAATAACTTAGTCGTCATTAACTGACTCTGAGCGTAGTCGTTAATTTCTCTCTTTTTGATTCTTGAGCGTCATTTTGATCGCCATAGACATCCATTATACCTCTTTGTTCTTATTTATCACAATGTATTAAATATCATCTACTATTATTATTATTATTACAAAAACGATTGAAACGTGTTTTGGTATTACTTTTAAGGGTAACCAAATATTTTTTTAAATATCAGACTTTCGACTCTCTACAGTTTTATTATACTTATAGGTAGAGACTAAAAATTTTTTTTTTCAGCGGGCAAAAATAGCACGTCCACTGTTATACCAAATTAATGGCAACAGGAGAATGGCTCACGGAAGATAATCAAAATGAGTGTTGGAACTGGAGAAATATAAATTTTTTTCGCAGTATTTAATGCTTTTCCTTTATGTAGGTACCTAAAAAAGAACAATGAATAAATATATTTTCAATGTGCGCAAGTCTCTCTGTTTGGTTAGCTGATTAAACAATATAACTACTTTATTTATTGGTCAATAATGTTGCGGTATTGTTAAGAAATTATTTTAAAATGTGAACATTTGGTTTCAATGAAAAAGTACGTACAAAAGACCATGTTGTTTTATAATCAAAAATAAGTACGCTGCGCTGCGCTAGTAGATCGCTATCTTCTATCTAAATATATAAAAGGCAAACCTGACTGACTTATTTATCAACGCACAGCCGAAACTACTGTAACTAGAAACTTGAAATTTGGTACAGGGGTTCCTTTCATGATTTAAGTGAGCACTAAGAAAGGATTTTCCGAAAATCGAGTCCCAACGGAAAGAAATGAGGGGAGTAGAGGGAAACTAATTCTACGCGTACGAAGTCGCGGGCGTCCTCTAGTTTAGTGATAAAATGTTGTATACCACTATTTATAATTGTTTTATGTTTTGTTGTAAAAAGAGTGTTTCTATAGTATTGTGTTACATCAGCGACCTTTTATAACAATGGCAAAACATTTTCAGAAATAATAAGCCTATGTCACTGATGCACGAACAGTGCTTACATCGAGTTTGCCCCTTTATATTCTTCTACTCTCTAAAACCATATTGCTTTTGACATGTTATCGTATTGTTTTTAACTCGGCTGCCATTACTGTCATGTAATAAGCTATCGTAGCATTGATAATACAATGACAAAGGCAACATAGTTTTACCGAGTAGAATACTGCCCCTGCTAAATAGCACAAGTTGCCCGCGACTTGGTTGTCGCTCAGGGGGTTATTATGACATGGCTAATATGGCTATGCAGGTCATTTTAAGGTGAGCGTAAAGGACGGAGCTATAGCAGTTACATAAATCTGTCCTTTTCTCTCAGCGTAAAATGAATTGCACAGGTACGTCATAACAACCCGACAGATCTTCCTTTCTATCTAGACAATAACGAAAGAGCCGAGACGAAAAATACAACTTGTGCTACCGACGCTGAGCGATTTACAGTCATCGTCATGAATTGTCATCTGAGTGTGTTTTAGGTCAATCTGACTATTGTAAGAGTCTTAGGGCTTATTTACGGGCTTATTAATAAAAATTCCTAGATGTCCGCAGTGTGAACAAAGGGTTGCGGACAACTAGGAATAAGCCTATTTACGGAGACGCGGGGCGGCACACGTAGCGTTGCGTCTGCACTAAATTCAAAGATGAAGGAGTAGTATGAAAACGTTTACGGAAAAGCGATTTTTCAGGCGTTTGCTTCAGATACTTTGAGCCCGCAGATGGCATCTAGTAAAGCTCATAAATACTAGAGCATAGCGCTCTAGAAGCCGATCATTCAACTTAAATGACGCATAAGGGTTAGGCCAGTACCATTAATTTGAATTGCAATATTTTGTAAGAGTATGTATGTATGGTATGTTATCTATATATGGTACAAAATATACAAGGTATGACATTTACAAGATGGAAGTACAGAGACGACACTTTCATTGCTACTAGTTAGGTACATTCGTGTGGCGCAGAGTAGGAACCACGCTAACTCGAGCACCCTGCCCTGAGTGACAGCTTTCTATTCGTGATCCCAGAATGGTAAGTAAACGCAACAAAACGCATAATGTCGTTTGTCACCTTTTGCTTCCTAAAAAATAATACATTATATACATACATTAAATCGCGCCTGTTTCCCAGAGGGGTAGGCAGAGACCACTTCTTTCCACCTGCTACGATCTTGACAAATCTGTTTCGCTTCTTCCACGTTCATACATCGAGTCATGCACGCACGTCGGTTTAGGGGACTTAAAATTCGGCCCTTTAAAAAAAATATTGGTGGTTAAAAACGGCTGCCTAAACCACAGCCATACTGTATAAATATCCGCTGCTACTAGTACTGCATCCGATGATCCGAGGACATCGTAAAAGCAGGAGAACAACAAGTTGCCGCCCACAGATATAAATACACATAGATAACGTAAACACCTCAAACTGTACAAAAACCAACCGTGTCACCTTTCGTTACCAAGTGGGATACCTACACCAAGAGAAGATAATTTTCCGTTTTCCGCGCAAAATCGATTCAAAGTCGTCGCTTTTTTGGGCTATTGCAGTTTATTATCACGCAACGAGGCATTTTCTTAATTTTCACGGCTGACCGGCTGCAATAACAGGCGCGCGGAACGTCAGTAGCTACGGCCAACCCCGACGCTTGGTCGGGGTTTAAGTCCGGATTCGGAGAAGCGAAGTACATGCATTTGCGTTATCTATACTTGAAAATTATTATATATTTTTATATCCTGCAACTTTCTTATGGCGAGAAATGTCAAAGCACTGTGAGAAAATTTAATGGCCGAATTAAAATGTCACAAAAATCATGTAGGATAGTTCAAACACAATTGTCACACAAGTGTCTTAATGTGGCGATATTTAACACAATTTGGGACTACGTACGAGTAGCCGCCATAGTAAAAGTTTTAGAACTTAAAATAACGTATCCGATGCCGTCATTGATTATTGGTCACATAGGCTGATTTGCCGATCCTCCTTCGTTTTTTTAATGTTGATTTTTATGCTTATTTATAAGTTGCTATTAAGGACAGAGTAACGATTAAAAACTTGGCTTTTCTTTCACCCTAATTTTTATACGGATAAAGTGTTATGGAAATCAGATTAAAACTAAAATCAATCTAAGTCACTTTAAATCGATTTTTCCTTGACCGATATCCAATTTAAACGACATGTAAATGTTTATTGCTTTCAAACTTCATAGTGTTTATAAATGTAGTTCAGTTGTTACTTTTTAGTGCGTTATTATTAACCCTTTCAAGCGTTAAATTGTGGACTATATAAATTTTCATTTCTAAGTAATTTTTGTTCATACTGTAAACGCAGTTACAACAATGCGTTTCCACCTCGTGCTTGTTGTTTCGGTAAATCATTATTACTTCATTGTTTCAGTGCATTTTTACTGCTTTCTTCTAGAATCTGTGAAATCTAAAAATGATCTTTGAGTGTGTACTGTTTTTCGAGTGATTTTATTCGTGTCTCGTCAACTCTACAGGATGATCGCAATGTTAAAGTCGAATTAGGTCGATATAGAACCTGCTGGCGGAACAATTGTTTTTATTTTGTATGCAGATGCCGACTCGCCTTCGGACTGTCAAAATGAAAACGATTGCGATTGCGAGTGCGTTAGGGTGGGTTTAGACCAATTGAACGAACAAGAATTCTATGGCATTATCTCTTACGTTTACTTTGTAAAAATAAAGACAAAACATGTTCTAGAGTATTCGCTCGTTTGGTCTAAACCCACCCTTAGGCAATAGGTCTCAGGAAGACGGTTGTATTTCAAACCCTCGTGTGTTTTGCAGTTTCCTAATGATTGAAAGTTATTATAGTGTTATTTTTTTTTTCTATTGTGATTTGAAAGTCCATTTTGTTTTTCTTAATTTTACTCAAGTTTTAAGTGGCACAACAGTTATCATATCACCTAACGTTGCTAATACCATCTAAACAAAGTATATAATTGTGATGTTTGTTTTGTAGGTGGTCAAATAATCCCTAGGGCTTAATAAGTAGGTACCTATACAATGGTTCCCTATTGGATCGTATAATTTTTTTACGCATAACGTATCTTTACGCATAAAATCGTTTGACCTAAAATGGTTTTTACAATAGAAATGGTTTTATTTTAATTATTATAAAAAAGTAACCTACCCTAACCTAATCTACACAATAGGCGTTTATTAAATTCTGAAATGTCAGCCTAAAGGGAAAAAAAATTATGCGAAAATATAAATTATGCGTAAAAAGTTTATGCGTTTCAAAGGGATCCCCTATTCAAATAGCCATCAAGATTAGCTATTTTTAGAAATACATTAGCATTAGAAGAGATATAGATGGCATACAATTAATTCATGAACTTTCTCCGTTAGTAAACCAAGTTTAAATAACCTTTATTGTATAAACGATTTCAATAATAACGCATCTGCAGTTTTGGGATTGTCATCGTAAGAATACAATCTTGAGATTAGAAATGTTTAGGGCTTCAGAGTCCTCTTAACATAAGGTGGTTGCGTGCACGTGTCATTTTTCCTTGCCCTGAAAAAAAAAGTTATCTCTCTTTCCAAGTGTAACAAAAATTCATCGTACGAACATATTGTTATGTACTTATTTATTACACAAAGGAAAAAATAGGTTTTTTAAATTGAGTGCCCACTACGTACAATATTTTTAAATTTACCCATATAATGTTAGAACGATGAATAATCTTCTATATAATGTACTAGTTTCCCCCGCGACTTCATCCACGTATATTTCGTTTATCGTTATTTCACCTATTTTAAAATTTTCCGTGGTAAATGTGTTTATCCAGGGTATACGCTATCTCCGTTACAAATTTTATTGTCGTTGCAGCGTGAAAGAGTAAAAAACTAACACACACAAAAACTTTCGCATTTATACTTAATATTAGTGGAATATACAAAAGGAAAACTGACTGACTAATCTATCAACGCACAGTCAAAACCGCTCGACATATAAATCTTGAGGAAAATCAAAATCAAAAATCTTGAAATGTGGAGGGAGTATTCATTGGGTTGGGGTATTTATAGTAGCGGTGCACTCAGAAAGGATTTTCCGGAAATCGACCCCCAACGGGAAGAAATAGGGGGAAAAGAGGGAAACCAATTTTACGCGTACGAAATCGCGGGCATCCTATAGTTCATAATAAAGGTTTTTAAATAAGTTATACTATATAATTATGTCATGCTGCCCTGATATATCTATAATGCCGTTATCTATCAAATACTTGTTTTTTAATCCGCTAATACAGATCGAAAGAGATTTTTATTCTCATTTATGTAGCATCAGAAGTAAAAAATCGATCTGATGTCGGATAACGGCATTATAGATATATCACGGCAGCATAAATAAATATATGTTTATAAGATGAATCTTTGTTTTCAGGCCTGCATGGCCGGGGCGGCCCAAGCAAGTGAGTATTGTTTTTTCAACCGCCGCCTGTCGTAGTTTCAAATCGCGAAGTCCCGCCCCACTACACAGACCTTGCCTACAAAGCCAGCGGGCCCGGGTTCGACTCCCGATATGGCAAGTATTTGTTCCTGGGTCTTGGAGTTTTGTATGTATTTGTAAATTATACTACTAATACTAAGTAAGTATGTTTATCGTTATCTAGTACCCATAGTACAAGCCTAGAGCTTAGTTTGGGACTAGGTCAATTGGGATTGTTCATATTTTTACAATTACTCTAATTCGAAAACCATTTCGAAGAATGGGGTTTTAAAGCCGTTCTGCATTATTAAGTTTTTGAAATATTTATCTATTTCGGATATTTCGACAAAAGTATATTTAACCTTTGTTTGACTTTCGTTTTTGGCTTGAAGCTCTCCTAGGTGTATCTTACGGGTTAGGCGAAAACCGTTGGAAATAGTATGTTTTAATACATTATTACAATCACTTTTTATCATTAAATATCATTTAATTGTTATAATTTATTAGAAAATGCCAGCCCAAATTTAAAATAATCATGTCATCCATGAAATGTCTGCTAAATAAATAAAAATATTAAAACAAAACTATTGGGTCAAATACAAAATTAATGAAATTGGTCTCTTAAAATTACCCATTCTTTCAAATTAGAATGTAAAAACCGTGAGTTATTTTTTTGGTCTATCCTAATTTGTATGATACCGTCCTCTGGTGTTTATTTATTTATTTATACTTAATATTACGTAGGTAGGTATATGAAGCAATTTGAATGGCGAAACGCGCCTTCGTGAAATTAAAAACTTTTCTTTGTTACCGTCTACATATTCATGAAACATCGGCCAACACGAGTGAAGAAACATCACTTAAATCTGTTCCTTCACAAATAATTCAAACTATACAAGGAAAAGTTAAATTTCAAACATTATATCTACTTTATATCTATCTACTCTTGCCGTGTGGTGCCGGGTTTAGAATGTTGCCACTCCATGTCTTCCCGTGGATGGCGTAAGAGACGACTAAGGGACTAAAGGCTGTGTAGTGCTGTTAGGCGATGGGTTTGCAACCTGTCACTAAATACACTGGATAAAATCTTAGCCTGGTTGTGCAAAATGTGGTCACAGAATTATCAACAAGTTTTTGGAGTTGTTGGTGAGTCTGTGGCTCTGCCTACCCCACTGTTGGAATGAAGGCGTGATTTTATGATTGATTAATTGATATCTACTCTTTTATAAAAATGTCAAAGTGCAACAAAAAATGTTGTTGAACTCTAACCCATCACATAAGATTTTTCAAAAGAATATTTTTTAATAACACATTTTATTGGCGACTGTACTTCTATCACTGCTAATAAACTCGCTATCAAAAGACGGAGCAAATGAGTCCCTATGGCCACCTTCCATCTCCGTCATCATACCAGCTCGATGGTATTCATATTTAATATATCATTGCTTTGCCGTCGGAATTATACTCGTATACTTATGCTAAATTTCAAGTCGTTTCGACATTTATAAGTAGGTTAAAATTGACTTCTAAGATTTAATTAAATTATTTGTTATTTCGATGGATTAGTAGTTAAATAAAAGATTTAAAAAACAAGTTCATTTTTTACGAGGTATTTTTTCAGTTTACGACAACGGTACGAGAATACAATTTTATAACATACAATTTCTTTTTCAGTGCTCTTATGGCCGGGTTATTTTTCGTCTCAGCCTCAAATTCAGTATAAGCCGGAACAATCTGATCTAAGTTGGGCCGAAGTACTTACGAAACTTGAAAATTCGCCTGTTCTGAAAGGCCGTCTTAAAAATTGGCCTCCTAAGCATAGGTCGTATGCGTCACCATGGCGTGGGAAGAGTGCGCATAGACTAGTTGATCAGAGATGGCCCAATCCGCAAAATCCGCATGACCGTCATCAAAAATGGCACACAGGAGCAAATAGCCCCCCAAATAGTCAACTTGGTGAGGGATGGATGTATTCAAAAGATACTGGCTTTATGGAGAGAATGCCTGAATGGTATCACCCGAAGGCTCATGATTTGGATGAGCCTCTCGATTGGCATCACTCTGATGATGGAAGGCCTCCAGTTCCAAATGGTATTGGTTTGGATGATTATTCTTCTGGACATACGCCCAGTGATTGGCATCACTCTGATGATGGAAGGCCTCCAGTTCCAAATGGTATTGGTTTGGATGTTTATTCTTATGGAGATACGCCCAGTGATTGGCGTTACCATCACGAGGTAAAACCTAAAGTTCCGAATGGTATTAGATTGCCAGATTATTTTTCTGAACAAACGCCCGGTGCTTTACATGACCGTGATGAGGTAAGACCTAAAGTTCCGACTGGTATTACATTGCCATATTATTTTTCTGAACAAACGCCCGGTGCTTTACATGACCGTGATGAGGTAAGACCTAAAGTTCCGAATGGTATTAGATTGGATGATTATTTTTCTGAACATACGCCCAGTGCTTTGCATTACACCCATAAGGAAAGATCCAAAGTTCCGAATAGTATTGGGTCAGGTGATAGTTTGCCTGCACGTAAGACCAAATTTTGGCATCGACCTGATGAAGCATGGCGTACACTTCAGAATGACACTTTTGGCCCTCCTGTGGGATTTGTGTCCTAAAAGGTTTTTAAAGGCGACAGTTGAACCGAATTAATCAGGTCCTAAACACAGTTTTCAAGCAAGTTACCACGAACTCAAACATACATGCATATCTTGGCACGTGTTCCGTCTGCCAAGTTTCAGGATCAGGATCAGGACCTAAGCAACTTACATCTGAGCGGTATTAATTAAATCAATGAAATTATATACAAAATAGAAGTTTCAATGATCAATATTCCCCACTAGACCAAATATTTTCTAACTTTTTGTTGCTATTTAAGTTGAGAACCGTTATTTCTGAAAAGTGTTGTTTGATAACTCAATCGCGATAATATAATAGCTCAAAATCAAGTTTAAATCTAGTTTACCTTAATGTAATTCAATAATCGATTCCTGGTGCTTCTACCAGCTATTCAGTTGCGATGCAGTAGGTTACCACTAGTTGCTACAATATAACATATTTATTAAAATTTGACGTAGTATTTTGGAACCAGTAATGGATAAGGACCAATGATGGGCACTTGATTCTTATTTTACAGAAGAAAAGGGTCATTCATTTGTTTTGCAACAATCAATTTAGGACCGTATGAAAGAGCGTAGCCGTGTTTGCATGGAAAAGCCACCCTTTCATCAAATGTTTCTGTATTTTTTTATAATACAAGCTCTTATGAAAAGTATTATTCCTTCCAATCTTTGTTATTTTTTCAGATATGATTTTTTCAAATATTTAATCAAAACCATTTTTTTTGCAATTTACCTAAACTTTTGGTACATTATCCTATATATAGAGACTCACCAATACTATAAATATTAATTAAATTGCCAAAAAATTCTTGGATAAATGGAGAAAATAAGACTTCAATAAAAAAAATTCATGCTTTGTAGAAGAGCAACACCAACAGGTTTTTGTTAGATCACTGCTTGTATAAAGGCCTACATACAGTATAATTATTATATTTTTTTTAAATTAATCTATAAATCAATCAATCAATCATATCTCAAAAAATAACAAAGATAGGAAGCTGAAACTTAGAGGAAATAATACTTGTCATAAGGGCTAGTATTACAAAAAATACAGTAAACATTTGATGAAAGGGCGGCTTTTCCATGCAAACCTGGCTACGCTTTTTGAATTAAAAGTGAAGTGTCCATTACTGGTGCCTGTCAGCTAAAAGTTTCCAAAATTGATGCCGTCACCCTACGCTAACTGTTCAACTAGTTAAAGGTATACACAACATGCGTTGATATAATTACATAAGTATTCGATGATACCTTCATATAGCAGTCTTTTTTTAATAGCAAGGGGAGGCCACCAAGCTCGAAGACCACCTGCGGGTAAGTTAGATCTGAGACCCATAGACAATTATAAGACTGTAAAGGCGTTGCCAATTCTGTAGGAGATACGAATAGGAGAGGATTTGCACCGAGCTGCTTATTCGATCAAAAGTATTTTACATCAAATTTGATACGCTAAATAATATGTGGCGAATAGGTTGCCTGAAAAATTTCAGTCCAGTATATAATTAATTAAAAAATTAAAAATTAACTTTGGCTTAAAAAAATGCAATTACTTGTTTAATAGACACATTACATACCAATCGAAAGTATGAAGCCTATAGAACTTGCAAACGTTAGGTTGACTATTTTTTCCCGTCAACCTATTGGATAGGCAGGTATAAACAGGTAAGTCGGTACTAATAATTTGCACCAAACCGAACGTTTGCATATTCTATAGGCTTCATACTTTCGATTAGTATGTAATTTGTCTAATTAAACAAGCATTTGCAATTTTAAAAAAAAAGTTCATTTTTAATATATTTTTTCATGATATATGTTCTGGACTGAAATTTTTCAGGCAACCTATTCGCCACATATTATTTAGCGTATCAAATTTGATATAAAATACTTTTGATCGAATAAGCAGCCCGGTGCAAATTGTCTCCTATTCGGATCTTAGACCATAACATGGAATGCAGCTATGCTAGTGATTTTACCGGTGGTATTATCTCCACACCGGAACGCAAATAAATTGGTGGTAGAGTTGCGCCCGTTCGGTCTTTAAAGTGAGCGCTCCGATCTCGGTCAATCGAAGGAAATAGTTCGGTCTTCAAGTTCCTTTAGATTCTTTAGCTCCCGAGCAAATATTGAGATCTGGGTAGTGATTCTCTCATAAGCAAAGGTGAGCGAATGCAGGAGTGAAGTCCAAGCGGCGAGTTTAAGTAGTCCCGTCAGAGCGAACAAAACACATATTAGCGCGTGCATTCTCAATTAGGCAGCCTTATACGTTCGAGAAGCCATGCTGCCAAATTGAATACACTCGCTGAAATGTGTTTTGCTCGCTTTGACAGAATCACTACCCTGAGCAAGACACGTTTTGAAATAGGTACTATTGGTCTCGTTCACATCGAATGCCGCGCTGTGCGCTCTTTAGTCGTTCGCTCTGTTTCGCTTATACGTTAAACTATTGCTACTGACCTAAAGGGCCGAAGACCGATTAAGATCGTGTACGAAGAACTAGTTCCTTTCGGTCTGTGACGGGAATTCATTCCTTTTAATTCTTAGTTCCTGACCGACTCAAGCCTACTTGGTGGTGGGTTATAGGAAAACGCTTTAAGGGCCTGTTTCACAATCGTCAAGTAAAGCATATCCTGACACATAAATTTAGCCCTTTCCTTTTCTTACACTTGAACATAGACAAGGAGAGAGCTAACTTTACCCGGCACATAAATTTACTTGTCGATTGTGAAACAGGCCCTAACAACACAAATGCTATGAGTACGAATATGAATATTGATTCACCTCTGAAACATCAGAACCGCTATATTCTACTGTGCAAAACCATATTGCCTTTGAATTGTATTGTTTTTAAGTCGTTCGCCATTACGAAACGCCAATTGAAGAAGAGCGTAAGTGTTGGCAATACGATAACATGACAAAATACTGCCTACGAAGCTAGCAGTCCAGGGTTCAAATCCCGGTAAGGGCAGATATTTGTGTGATGTGCGCGAATATTTGTTTCTGAGTCATGGATTGATTTTGAATCGAAGGCTTGTCTGCATACAAAATGAAAACAATTTCTCCACTTTGAAGCCGGTTGCGATTGCGAGTGCGTTAGACAATAAGCCCTCAGCTCAGCAAGATGCTGCGACTAGGTCACGCGATAAACGTAACCACAACTAAGCCCGCTGGTTGGTTTTCAAAAAAGTATACTTACATAGTAAAGTACTGAAATTAAGAAACGGTACTAACTTTACCATTACGTCACGAAAATTAACTATACTGCTGTAAGACAAATTGTGGTACCTTAGACAAAACTTCTAGAGCAAGTGCAAACATATAATTAAAGGGTGAGGATTGATTCTGCTTCGTTTACTTTATTTACTTATTTTAGAGATGAATTCCGTTAATGTTCCTAATGTTCCTAATGATAGCTCCCAAAAAACAGCAATACCGATTTTGATACGGTATTTTTTATTATAAAAGTAGATAAGGTTTTTAGCTATATTGGATAAATATGGCGTCCCTTTACTTTCCCAACCTCTTATCTGATCGTATAGTTGTATCGAAAAAACACTCATGTTCCAAGGTTTCTAAAGACTGCTTTCCTATAAAATATTCGATGAGATAAGAGGTTGAGTAAAAGGACGAATTAGGTTGGATTCTTAAAGAGTTATCTGGTCTGAAAGTAGGATCAAAAATTCTTGGAATTTTATATCTATTTAATACTTACTTGTCAGTACTTCCTTTAAATCTTCAATAGATGCGGTGAGTAACACAGATTACTTAGAGATGCGTTTACCACAAAATCAATTTGACTCACTACGAATCAATTTTATCGAGTCCGATATCCAATTTCATCGCCATGTAAATGTGTATTGGTTTAAGTCTACATAATGTTTGTGTAGTTCAGTTATCAGTTATAATAAATCCTCTCGAGCGTTAAATTGTAAAGTAGGTATATAAGATTTTACTTCTAAGACATTATATCCACATCGTAAACGCAGCAACAACCATGCGACTCCTCCTCTTGTTTGGTGTTTTGGTAAATCATTATTATATTATTTTAATATTAAGTGCATTTATTCTACTTACCATAGGAACTAGAAATCCAAATAGATTTAAGGTTTCTATGGCTCTTTGAGTCGATTTTACTTGTATTTTCCCAATTGTATTCAGGTCAGGCTTCTTGAAGTTCTTCAAGAAAGGAGTAAATGGGTATCTAAAGGGTCGGCAACGCGCATGTGATACTTTTGGTGTTGCAGGCGTCCATAGGCTACGGTTACCCACGGAATAGAAAAAAACAGTGGAAGTGGCATGAGCTTCGCTTAGTATCAGACCTGTTGTCGCTAATACTTAAACTATCATAAAAACAACACGCCACCATGGAAAATGTTTTTGGTGCGGCTATCGTTTTTACACTCCAAAATAGCACAATAAGGCATGCTTCTGGATTTATATCCTATTTTAGAAATATCAAAATTTCGAAAAATCGAAATAAGCGATCGCAGCAAAAGTATGGTAGGTTATGCGAAACTCCGCATAACTATGCCACACGTTACACGCCCACTTGACACTTCTACTGTTTTTTCTGTTCTGTGCGGTAACCGCTTACCATCAGGCGGGCCGTACGCTTGTTTGCCACCATCGTGGTATATAAAAAAAAGCTCCTTTAAGGCTGCGTTTTCACCAGAGCGATGCGAGGCAGCTAAACGGTATGCGACGAGAAATCCACCAATATATAGCGAGGCTACTAAAACAAAATAATCCTGATGGAAGATTTTTCCTGGCAACACCACTAGTGGGAACGCAGCCTTAAGATCGCGTAGAAGTTAAACAACCGACGTGATACATATATTTCGTCGATAATTCTAGCGAATGTTCAAGTAAATGCTCAAATCTATCAGCATCGTTATGAAAAATATTCGATAGATTGTTTTTGACGACTATGGCCAGATTTTAGTTTAGAATCTCGCATTTTACCATCGTAATGTATTTATAATCGATTATTTTCTTGTAATCTATATTTATACTAGGTAATTTTCTTCTTACAAGTATTAAAAAAAAAAAGCGATAAAGTTCATCATCTAGGTTCCAAACTTCGCTTGGGGCAATTTTTCAGGCAACCTATTCGCCACATATTATTTAGCGTATCAAATTTGATATAAAATACTTTTGATCGAATAAGCAGCCCGGTGCAAATTGTCTCCTATTCGGATCTTAGACCATAACATGGAATGCAGCTATGCTAGTGATTTTACCGGTGGTATTATCTCCACACCGGAACGCAAATAAATTGGTGGTAGAGTTGCGCCCGTTCGGTCTTTAAAGTGAGCGCTCCGATCTCGGTCAATCGAAGGAAATAGTTCGGTCTTCAAGTTCCTTTAGATTCTTTAGCTCCCGAGCAAATATTGAGATCTGGGTAGTGATTCTCTCATAAGCAAAGGTGAGCGAATGCAGGAGTGAAGTCCAAGCGGCGAGTTTAAGTAGTCCCGTCAGAGCGAACAAAACACATATTAGCGCGTGCATTCTCAATTAGGCAGCCTTATACGTTCGAGAAGCCATGCTGCCAAATTGAATACACTCGCTGAAATGTGTTTTGCTCGCTTTGACAGAATCACTACCCTGAGCAAGACACGTTTTGAAATAGGTACTATTGGTCTCGTTCACATCGAATGCCGCGCTGTGCGCTCTTTAGTCGTTCGCTCTGTTTCGCTTATACGTTAAACTATTGCTACTGACCTAAAGGGCCGAAGATCGATTAAGATCGTGTACGAAGAACTAGTTCCTTTCGGTCTGTGACGGGAATTCATTCCTTTTAGTTCTTAGTTCCTGACCGACTCAAGCCTACTTGGTGGTGGGTTATAGGAAAACGCTTTAAGGGCCTGTTTCACAATCGTCAAGTAAAGCATATCCTGACATATAAATTTAGCCCTTTCCTTTTCTTACACTTGAACATAGACAAGGAGAGAGCTAACTTTACCCGGCACATAAATTTACTTGTCGATTGTGAAACAGGCCCTAACAACACAAATGCTATGAGTACGAATATGAATATTGATTCACCTCTGAAACATCAGGACCGCTATATTCTACTGTGCAAAACCATATTGTCTTTGAATTGTGTTTTTAAGTCGTTCGCCATTACGAAACGCCAATTGAAGAAGAGCGTAAATGTTGACAATACGATAACATGTCAAAATACTGCCTACGGAGCTAGCGGTCCAGGGTTCAAATCCCGGTAAGGGCAGATATTTGTGTGATGTGCGCGAATATTTGTTTCTGAGTCATGGATGTTTTCTATGTTTTTTAGTATATATTTCTCTGTATAGTATGTATTTATATCGTTGTCTAGTACCCATAGTACAAGCCTAGAGCTTAGTTTAGGACTAGGTCATAGGTGTGACATTGTCCCCTGATATTTATTATTTATTTATTTAATATGGTTTTTCCGAGTAGAATAGAGGCCCAGGACCGAGGAGTCGGACTTGAAATTGAAGGAAAAAATATTTGGATGGTATCTTTAACACGAGACAAGTACTTATTTTTTTATGCTGTTATCGAAATCAAAGAAATGAGTCCGGTGGGTCTACAACCAACATGAATGTTCAGCAGTGATCCCGTTGCTACTTCTATCTCCATCATCAAATCAGCTCTTAAACACCATAATATAGAATTTTCATCGGGTTTACGTAATTTCTTGTAGGTAACTACTATTATAAACATCCCCTAACAAATTTTACTTATAAGATTTAAACATCAACGTAGTATTAGCCTAGCTAGAGCTTAGTTTGGGACTAGGTCGATTGGTGTGACAAAGTCCCATGTTTTTTATACCGCCTACTCAAGAAACATGTGGATTGAAATATAAAAGATGGTAATCAAATGAATGAGATGTGTCTTAACAAGTCTATAACAATATAATTACTATTCTAACGTATAAACCGGCTAAATACACGCATACTCAGTATTGCTGGTATTCGGAAAAGCCGTGTCATTAGATTAGCCATTACAGGTTTAACAATTGTTAACAATAAGTCTACCTGCGGGCCTAGTATGGTTGCGTTTCTCGCGTGACAAAATCTGGATAAAACATCCGTCACTCTCGTACTTATACGTATCAGAAAGTGACGGATGTTTTATCCACATTTTGTCAAGAAAGAAAGAAGGGAAAAAAGAAAGAAAAACGTTAATTAAGTGCAAGACAAAAATCTTATTATTTATAACATACTTAAAGATAGCATAACAACAAAAAGAACATGCAAGGACTTAAAAGCTCAGCCGGATGCTGCGACTAGTCACGTGATAAACGTAACCACACCTAAGCCCGCTGGTTGGTTTTCAAAAAAGTGTACTTACATAGTTAAGAACTGAAATTAAGAAACGGTACTAACTTTACCATTGCGTCACGAAAATTAACTATACTGCTGTAAGACAAATTGTGGTACCTTAGGCAAAACTCCTAGAGCAAGTGCAACCATATAATTAAAGGGTGAGGATTGATTCTGCTTCGTTTATTTTATTATAGAGACGAATTCCTTATTTTAGTATTACTTATTTTAGAGACGAATTCCGTTAATGTTCCTAATGTTCCTAATGATAGCTCCCAAAAAACAGCTATACCAATTTTGATACGCTATTTTTTATTATAAAAGTAGATAAGGTTCTTAGCTATATTTGATAAATATGGCGTCCCTTTACTTTCCTAACCTCTTATCTCATCGTATAGTTCTATAGAAAAAACACTCATGTTCTAAGGATCCTAAAGACTACTTTCCTATAAAATATTCGATGAGATAAGAGGTTGAGTAAAAGGACGAATTTGGTTTGGATTCTTAAAGAGTTATCTGGTCTGAAAGTAGGATCAAAAAATTTTGATTAGAATTTTATATCTATTTAATACTTACTTGACAGTACCTGCTTTAAATCTTCAATAGATGCCGTGAGTAACACAGATTACTTAGAGATGCGTTTACCACAAAATCAATTTGACTCACTACGAATCAATTTTATCGAGTCCGATATCCAATTTCATCGCCATGTAAATGTGTATTGGTTTAAGTCTACATAATGTTTGTGTAGTTCAGTTATCAGTTATAATAAATCCTCTCGAGCGTTAAATTGTAAAGTAGGTATATAAGATTTTACTTCTAAGACATTATATCCACATCGTAAACGCAGTAACAACCATGCGACTCCTCCTCTTGTTTGGTGTTTTGGTAAATCATTATTATATTATTTTAATATTAAGTGCATTTATTCTACTTACCATAGGAACTAGAAATCCAAATAGATTTAAGGTTTCTATGGCTCTTTGATTCGATCTTACTTGTGTTTTCCCAATTGTATTCAGAGGGGCTATTGTCTAACGCACTCGCCATCCCAACTGGCTATAAAGGAGCAATTGTTTTCATTTTGTATGCCGACAAGCCTGCGATTTTCAAAATGAAAACGATCGTGATTGCGAGTGCGTTAGACAATAAAACCTCTGAGGTCAGGCTTCTTGAAGTTCTTCAAGAAAGGAGTAAATAGGTATCTAAAGGGTCGGCAACGCGAATGTGATACTTCTGGTGTTGCAGGCGTCCATCGGCTACGGTAACCCACGGAATAGAAAAAAGTTTTTTCTGTTCTGTGCGGTAACCGCTTACCGTCAGGCGGGCCGTACGCTTGTTTGCCACCGTCGTGGTATTGAAAAAAAAAGCTCCTTTAAGGCTGCGTTTCCACCAGAGCGATGCGAGGCAGCTAAACGGTATGCGACGAGAAATCCACCAATATATAGCGAGGCTACTAAAACAAAATAATGCTATTGGAAGATTTTTCCTTGCAAAGCCGCTAGTGGAAACGCTGCCTTAAGATCACGCAGAAGTTAAACAACCAACGTGGTAGGTATTATCAGCCCAGTGGAACTCTGACCTACCATAGAACTGTGTCACAGTGACGTTATGATTGAAGTCGTAAGAAAAGTTAAACAATTTTTTTTTAAATGTCTCTGTGATATCGTTCATACTACTGCTTTACCAATGGAGGGCTGAGAGTACATACATTTCGTCGATAGATTGTTTTTGACGACTATAGCAAGATATTAGTTTAGACTTTGCATGTTAACATCGTAGGTAACTTATAATTTTTAATCCATGATTTTCTTATAAACAATATGGTTACTAGGTTCTTCTTATATTAAGTATTAAAAAATATTATAACGTCCATTAGCTAGGTTCGCTTGAGGGTGTAGCATAATCTCTTTGTTTCTTGACATTATCTCATTAGCCTGCACCACCTACTGTGTAAAATGTTTTAATTTGACACCATGTCCCTGCTAAGGTTGTCTGGAAGAGATCGCTAATTAGCGATAAGACCGCCTGTTGTTTACCTGTGTTATTTTTAATTGTACTGTTTCTCTGTACTGTTTTTGTTTGGTGTACAATAAAGTGTTTTGTATTGTATTGTATTATCACTCTCCAATAAATCTTAATCGCTCGGGAAACAGTTAATTCACTGCATTCATATTTTGAACTAATTAGAGAAAACACAGACGTAAGTATAATAACATTAATAACTCATACAAAACTAAGGTACTTACCTACATTTCATTTCAGGCATACGTGGCAGGCGCGGCCCAAGCAAGTAAGTAACGCTTTCTCAATTTCGTACAAAATCGCGAGCGTCCTTTGGTCAAAAATAAAATTAACACTTTTGCGACACACTGATAACACGGAAAACGAATAACTTGTGTACCTACTAGTAAGTAGGTAATGGCCCGACATATCTCCGCGCGGCCAAACGATAGCGTGCAAAGTTGTATTTGCAGTTAGTCATTATTGATAATGATTCAGTGGGATCGCAAACTTAACATGGTTGGCTAAATATATCTCGTTGAATGTCGCTAGTACTCGTATGCTCGCATCAACTGGCTCTTCAGTAAAACCCTAGATTTTTATTTTTATAAGTCCATTCCCGCCCTGTGTTTTGTGTCTTTTCTCAGTGAAGTTTCGTATACAGATGTCTAAATATATTTTGTACCGCACTCGACATCTTACAGCATGAAATAAGATATTACTGAAGAGCCCACCATTGGTAACATAAAAAAAATGTTACCTGGCATTTTACCAAATCATAATAGCATCTAAAAAAATTACTGCCAGCAAAGTTCTCACGGACGAACAGACGGACGTAGATAAAATACAGGGTGTCCCAAAAGTACCACGCCACAGTGACACCGGAGGTAGGTCAGCTCAAGAGGAACCTAACCAGCCTAACATGACCTCAGTAAAATATGACTTTATTTTTATCAAATTGCTAGACCAATTTAATTTTAATTTGCAATTGGTCTAGCAATTTGAAAAAAATAAAGTCATATTTTACTGAGGTCATGTTAGGCTGGTTAGGTTCCTCTTGAGCTGACCTACCTCCGGTGTCACTGTGGCGTGGTACTTTTGGGACACCCTGTATAAATATATTGTGTAACTATTGAATCTTAAAAAAAGGATTATTACATTACGCTTGTAAAATATTTTCTTGTATGATATACAAATTCTTTTTCAGAAGCACATTGGGGCGACGATGATATGCCTTTGCCTCCACTGCAGCAGCCAAATCTGCAGCGTAAGTAGCATATGCCTTTGAAATTTCGAGGCTTCCCTGTCCTACAAAACCGTGATAGAATTCCGCCTCCTAAGCAGAGGTTGCGTGAGCCTTATCATTCCAATACATATCATCACGGGTACTTTTCATAGCCACATCAAATAAGGTTCTACGAACTCGTAAATTTAATGACACATATCCCAGCGGTCAATAAAAATATGACACGGTAATTTCGGAAAAACTTAGAATTCGGTTAGAAGTTTTTAGGCTAACTACCTACCTACAAATAAAAATTATGACGGGTAGATTTTTGTACGAGGGTTCGCTATTTTTTTTCTCAAATTCATAAAACTTGTTATCAAGCCCTTGTTCCTTAGAGGTAACCGTGGCCAGATAACTGGTTATCTGTGAAGATATTTTTTTCCAAAATACTTTAAAATTAAAATTGAGTTGTTAATTACTGAATATTTGTTGTCAAGGTAAAGAGCAGTAATTGAAATTGTGAAATAGATGATAGATGAATTGAAGTGTGATAGATGAAATATAAGTATATTGTTTGACTACTGAACCTTAAAAAAAGATTTATAACTAAGGATAACATTACGCTCGTATTAATTTCTTGTATGAAGATACAAATTCTTTTTCAGGAGCACATTGGCGCGACGATGATATGCCTTTGCCTCCACTGCAGCAGCCAAATCTGCAGCGTAAGCAACAGCTGCAGCATATGCCATTGAAATTTCAAGGCTTCCCTCTCGTGAAAAACCGTGATAGAATTGTGCCTACTAAGCAGACGTTGCCTGATTGGGATTCTTATCCTTCCAATCAATATCCATATAATGGGTTCGCTTCATAGCCACAGCTGAACCAGGTTTTAAGGGGTAAAATTTATACATCAAATAAGTTATTATTAAATGGCACATATCCCAGCGGTCAATAAAACCAATGAAATTGAAAGAAAAAAAGAACTTTTAGTTTTACTCCCTACCAGTCAACATATTTTTTCTATTTGTAGCTATTTGATTTCAGTATTGCTAAGAAAATTAAAGCCCAGCAGTCACGGAGAACACAAAACTGTAGGGAAACTTGTTAATTTAACCCCTAATTCTATAGTGATACGACCGCAAAGTTGGTGAGTTAGCGCCCTTTGGTAAACTGAGTGCCTGGAAACGGCTACCAATTAGGAACATTGTTTACTGAACTGCGGCGCACTGATAACTAAGTACGATGACCCATAAAAAAACTGGCTTGGGCTATTTCACTTTGTTAGCTCAAGGGCGTCGGGGGTCTAGCTTATGGCTGCACTCATTGTCAGTCAGTTAATGACGATTAAGGGCGTTTTCACTAAAACGTATACCTCAATTAAGGACTAATATTAAGGAACTTTAACTTAGTCGGTTTGGTAACGAAAATTAGCTATACATTTACGGCCGCAATGTATGGTTAATTTTCGTCACAAAACTGACTACTAAGTTAAAGTTCCTTAATTTTAGTACACGTTTTAGTGAAAACGCCCTTAAGTCGTTCTTTGGTGACCATTTTTCACACACAAGTTTGAAAAAGTAACGTTACTTTTTCGAGTTACTTACTAACTCGTTCGAGTTACTTTAAAAATAACTCAGATTACAGCGGGTAGGTATAGTTGCATAAAACAGACAAACTTCTTATTCCGGAGGCAAGCCAAATAGTTTCTTTAAACGGTTGTCTTAACCCGTTACCTCGGCTGCCAGAAAGATAAAAAATTATGCCAAATTCTAAGACATTCTCCCGCTGACCCAATTCTCACTGCCTTGTAAAATAAAAACAACTGGTTTTCACCGTCTTGACCTACCACCCGCAACTTGTACCAATTTATGTATGTGTGTGTATTTTATAATTGTTATGAAAGTCTAACAATTTGGACTTTCATAACAATTATAAAATGTATTGATATCATAACGTTAAATACATTTCGTTAGTGAATTAAATTTTTAATTACTGAATTAATTTTAAATTTAATAAAAAAATTCATTGCGTTAAAATGCTAATAGTAATGAAATCAAAATCATAACTTCCTAACAAAACCAGATTAACGTTTAATGCTTTTAATGCCCTAAATCAATGAATTGTGCACCTGATGACTCTTGTGATGCATATGAGAATTATCAGACCATTTAATTTAAATATTTATTGTTGTTATCTAATTACCAAACAAGCGGTTTATACAAGACACCTATGCCTACTCTAAATGTCATCAATATACATCTTGTAAAATTTGAGTCAAATGCCGGTGTCATACGGACGGACATGACAAAACTAATAACCAGTGATCGGGGAAAAGATGCAAAACTGTAACAAACCTTAACAAAACTTACATTACAGCCATGAAACTATTAATATCCTTATACCAAATCCGAGACTCTGATATAGAGTTAAATTGAACACTAATCTGCCAATAATATTCTTGTTTTTCAATAATATTCTTATTTTTCTTGGTTGCACGTTCTCCTTCATGGCCAGCTTTACAAGTTTTGTTAAAGTTTTGTATCGTTTTCCCCGATCTCTGCTAATAACTACTATAAGGGTTCCGCCATTATGGCTATGGAACCCTAAAAAGGCAAGGGATAGAATGAAATAACCAGACGCAGGCGCCCCTCTACATCTGGCGCCCTGGGCGGTCGCTAAATCGCGCCCTACTCTAACGCAGTTACTGATGATCTGTCGCTACTGCTAATACCGCGTTATACCAGAGTGCTTATTGTCTAACGCACTCGCAATCACGATCGTTTTCATTTTGAAAATCGAAGGCTTGTCTGCATACGAAATGAAAACAATTGCTCCACTTTGAATCCGGTTGCGATTGCGAGTGCGTTAGACAATAAGCCCTCAGGTGCCCGTTTATCAAACGCTTTTAACTTGTATTACAAGCGGAAATCTCTTTCGAATAATATGTATTACAAAGAGACTTCCACTTATATTACAAGTTACAAGCTTTTGATAAACAGGCCCCAGTCAGTGATCTACTCCATTAGGTACTTTCAGTAGAGCTGACTACGACATAAGTACAGAGAAAATGCAACACTGTTTACATTAATTATTTACATATTTACCCGACTACGGCGAAGCAAAGGAAGGGTAATGATATTGACACCCAATGTATGTATATTAATAATAATATGTTTGTCCCTAATAAACTAATTTTGACAAATGAGGTGTCTATTAATTCGTTTTTATTATGCGATGCTAAAAGGATACTTTGTTTTATTATAAAACAACGATGGAGATAAAACTAAAAGTATGTTTTCAACGGGAGCCTGCCGTTTGGCCAAAATATTTTTGGTCAAATGTATCATTTCCCAATTTTTTAATTTGCCAAACCAATATTACATAAATTTTTCAGAATTTATTTTAGTACCATCGTGTAGAACCCTATAGGTTAGGTTAGTTTTTATAAAATCCTGAAATATTTACGATTACAGAAAACAAAGCGGATTAGGAAATGAAAATTTGGGAAATGAAACTTTGACCAAAAATATTTTAAAATATTTTTCATAGTTCAGTTCAGTCATCCCCGAAATAGTTTTCATCATTTATTTTTAAAAGTTTTTAGTCATTATCCAACTTGTAACCTCTCTTATATAACTTAGGCATTATATGTTGGAATAAAAGTTTTAACTATTACAGCTCAAATCAAGTATGTAAAGTTTCAACGAACTAGCTGGACAAGCGGCGACAGCAAGTAAAAATGTTTATTTAACAAGGTTCTCCGGACTTTTCGCTGCCGAGCGCCGGAGAACGCAACAAACAACATTGTGCAAAAATAAATTTACTGCCAGAAGTTTTCTTTACTCGAAACATTTCAGTTTTAAAGTTAAACTCGGCTTCATTATTCGAGTACAGTATATTAAATTGCGTTTCCAGAACCACGAGAAAAAAATTATAACCCGTACTTACTTATTTGCAGTAAAAAAACTTAAGGCTTCTTCTTAGCGTGTCCACGGCGTGTTGAATGTGAGCTGTGAGTGGAGCTCTATGTCGTATAAAACTGTGTTTAGACGCTCTGACGGGACTACTTAAACTTGCCGGTTAATTTAGCTGCGTCGGGTTGAAAAGTGACACGCTTAGGAGAATCAAATGCCTGAACAATATTCTGCCACGCGAAAGTCATTGCCATTGGCGTCGTAAATAAAAAGCCCTGCCACGTGCAGTTGTCACGGCACGCGGGGCAGTGCAGGAGATGCGCCATGCACTGTATGGTAAAGCGCCGCAGGTGTAGTAGTAGGTATTCGGCTGCGTAACCCCATTTCACCATTTGAAGGCTGGAAAATAATAACGAAACCAGAACTGTAAATCAGAAAACTTTGAGAAAATACAAACGTTACATTATTTATTTCAGCTAGTTTTTAAACACTTTTGCTTGTAAAGCGTTGTACAAAAAATACGTTAGTTCAAAAAGAAACAGAAAAATAATAATCTGCTGTCTATCGCTGTCATACTCTTGCTGGCATCTGTTAGTATATTTGTTATGCCGGAGACAGAGTGTGTGAAGGAGATAGATGGCAATGCCTGAAAAACTGCTTTGTACGCAATGGGGAATATAATTTGTGCAACCTCCTAATATTTGCCTTAATATTAACCTTGAAATTAGACATAATAGTAGATTGTTCAACAAGAGACTAAAACAAGCCAGAGATGTTTAGCCACGCGAGCGAGCCAGCGAGCGAGAGTGGCTATAGTTCGAGTGTCATTATGGTTGTTTAGTCTCGCGTTAAACACTCCACTTTTCAATTTGAATGCAAGGAAAAAAACGACGTTCTATACAAAATTACAATATTTCGCAAATATGTAACAAAGTTTCTGCTCAAATTGTTTCGGGGTTGTTAGTTTTTTATAAAGTGATACTTTACAAAGTGACACAAATGCTTGCATATTTAGCCAACAGATACAAACTTGAAAACTACTTTACCATGCCTAATAAAATAAAACAAAATTATCCTTAAAATAGTTAAATAGATTAATATTCGTAATCATTAATCGTGTTTCACGAAATTAAATCTTTATTTTTTAAATATTTTTGCAGTTGTCATTTTGAGGTTATTTCCACAGCCTAAAAATGGTCCATACATATTCACTGAAAATGGCGATAATCCTCCATTCACAAACACCGTGATTGGTTGTTTAGAGGAATCCAAAGTAAATAATAAAAAAAAACTTTAATCCCTAGAGATTAATAAGGAATTTTTGTCCCGATGTGCAGAAAGATTTTAAGAGCATGAGAATTGAAAACATAAATTGTACATAAAAAAGAGTTAGGGTGTAAGCGAAGTGTGCAAAAAATATATTATGACATTTATTTTTTTCCATACAAATGTGAAACACCCTAACCTCTATGCTAGTAATTTAAAACTCTTCGAGGAGTTTACTTTATTTGGGTCGTAGAATAACACCCACGGTTACAACAATCATCTCCAACAAGAGGATTATTCCGCGAGACAGAGTTTTTTCATAAAACTGGCATTACCGGCACGTTCAATTTTGCGTGTTCCAAGAGCTTTGCATTATGAATTTTATGAAACCTTAGCTTAAAAGGAACTTGAGGAATTTGTCATATTCATTATTAGAAACAAAATTATTTTTAAGTTACTAGGTGGTGCTTTAAAATATTTTTATAGTATTTTTATTCATAGTTTGTTTAATTTCAATTTCTTCACTTTCTAACAACTTACTAATTTGTTGTACTGTGATATATCCTGTGTTTTTAAATAAAACTTTTCTTAGTTTCTGGTAAACTTGATTACCTTTGGGGTGCAATTATTAATTTGGAAAACAATGTCACATCACGAACAACCGTCTGCCACCAATTGGCTACCGTAAAACTACCCAACTGTGGTCCTGGCCTACAACAATAGTCCAATTTTACTTATCACATTATTTTAATAATATGATAGCTTTAGCTATAGCTAGAGTTTAGAGCAGTCGATTTTAGGTCAAACAATACATATACCCAGCAATAATAGCAGTAAGTTATTATATTTTAGAATAATGTAACGAGGAAAATTGGACTATTGTTGCAGGCTAGGACCATAGTTGTGTAGTTTTACGGTACGTAGATAACGGGGTCTGGATATAAGACATAATCACTTGATTTACCTACTTCATATTGAAAAAGTTCTTGGCAAAGATATTGTTGCAATTTCAATTTATTAAGCATTAACTCTCTTATTTATAAACGCGCAATAGCTAAAGATTGCTTAAAATATGGTAAGTCCTTATCTGTCATCTTGACATTTGTATTTGACAGAAAGAGGCAAAGAATAATTTAACTAAAATAGGTTTATTGAGCGTTTATGAAACACGGGGTTAGTGTTCATAACACAATTTTAGTAGATAATATCCAGAAGCCAACATTCAACGAATTTCCGGATCCGGGTCGCATAATTCGTAACCACAAAACGTGCCCCGCAACTACAATATCAGCCCTCTCTTTAATACCGCGATTCCACACATAATTTCGCAGTTACCTATGCAAAATATTTCACGCTGAGGAAACAGTCCTCTCTACTTAGTTGAGTTTGAAACATGCATTCCGAGGAGTGGTTATTCTCTTTCGTTTTCCGGAATCTACGTTAATCCAACGTCGACATAAATCACTTGAAACTTATTGTAACAAGACGAGAAAACTTCTCAAATTGTAGAGGTTTCGTATTAGAATTTCTCGGTAACTACTTTTTTTTTTTCTAATTTTTGGATGGAAAGAGAACATTCGCAACGCTCTCAAATCTTTCTGAGATCATCATAAATCATAATATATTTTTTGAAACAAAAGGGTTAGTAAGTAAATGATGTTTATTTGTTTATTTATTTATTTAATATTCAATTAAAAGTAGTTCCACCTTTTCGCAGTTTAAAAATGGCATGCAAATATGAACATGGTCACCAAATACAACATTAAATTTAATATACAAAATTACATACTCATAACAACAATAAAAAGTCAGTCATTTATTGGGAAGATTTTAATACTACTGAGAATGTAGCTCTGCAAGTTACGCATTACTACACGAAACTGGCCCTTGCATATTCTTGGATTCGCTTCCAAACAGGGAACTCTAATTTAATTCTTATTGTTATGTAAGAAAACATAGGCAAGTTTTTTATATCAAGGGGAAGGTACTCTAATACTCATGCCAATTGGGGCACGTTTTATAAAGCTACAAGTTACAATTTTACAGGTCTAAACTGGCAACACTGCTCAAATGGCTGGTCGTCATTGGTCGAGGCTGTGTCAAATGGAAACTTGTAACCTGTAAATTGTAATTTATAACTTTATAAAACAGGCTCCTGATGGTAAGTGGGATCTGAGACCCAAGACTAAAATCTCCAGACTGCAATCCTAAGACTTGCGTTGCCAACCCTGAGCACTAAGATGGAATGCCTCTATGCTAGTAATTTCACCGGTTGTCTTATCCCCACACCGCGCGGCTGAGTTTTGTTGCGTTCTGGCGCCGCCGCCGGAACGCAACAAAGCGAACAGCCGTGGGTTAATGAAAAATTCGATTCTCGCTTAACACAAATAGAGTACATATGGCGTTCCTAAAATCAAATTTTGGTGTCTTTTAATCTTTAGCGTTCACAATCTTCAAATAAACAGTGTTATTATCAAATTGTTTATGTGTTACTTTCTCTCTTTATCATTATTGGGAAAGTAAAAATAATACGAAACACAGTCAAGTAAGACCGATGAGTAATTATCTAGCCGCGATTAAAAAGGGATTAGAGGTGACAGTTCTACCATATACTTACGTCAAATTGCATATGAATTGACAGCTATTCCAATCCCAAACTAATCGCGGTTTCATAATACACCAATTCGATGCGACCAAGTGAACCATCTTACTGAATAACACCCCAAAGCCATTTCAACACTAAAGCTCTGCTTAAAGAGAAGCATGAATTTATAATTATGATGAATATGCAACACACTTTGTCGACGGTGGCGTAAGGTTTTTTTAGCTCGGAAGTAGGTGCTTCAGACTTCACGGCGGCTAGTCATATGCTCTTTAAAACTCGCTGCGCCGAGTAGCTCTTTGAAATGCGTATTTAAAGCGTAGAAAGCAAACGTATATTATTATTTGCTTTGAAATGCTTATACTACTATATACATACTACTATTATAGCTCGTCGTTAAAACTACAAAAAAATACATACATACATACCTTCACGCCTTCATTCCCATTTTAAATTTAAATATTCGCAATACTTAAGAAATTAAAGCACTTTCATGGTATATAATTGAAAGAGTCAACATAGATATATTTGATTTTGTTTCTTAACAGGAATACGACTGACATGGGTGCAATATTATACCTAAATGTGAAAGTGTGTCTGTCTGTCTGTCTGTCTGTCTGTCTGTCTGTCTGTTACCTCTTCACGCTTAAACCGCTGAACCGATTTAGATGAAATTTGGTATGGAGATAGCTTGAGTCCCGGGGAAGGACATAGGGTACATTTTATCCCGGAAAATTAGACAGATCCCGAGGGAGCATCGATAAACGACTTCTACGCGGACGGAGTCCCGGGCAAAAGCTAGTATCTCTTATAATAACAGAAAAGACGGAACAAACATCACATTTCAATAACTATTACATATATAAAAGCCCCCGATATAATGGTGACCCCTTTTTTCAGAGCTCATATCCCTTAAACGGCTCAACCGATTTTTATGATTGTAAGAACCACCCCTAGAAAACCTGCTTTCGAATAAAACTGCATCCAAATCGGTTTACCCATTTAAAAGCTACGGTGTCACAGACAGACACACAGATAGACACACACACATTCACACACACTTAGCGGTCAAACTTATAACACCCCTCTTTTTGCGTCTGGGGTTAAATATATACTTTCACCAGCTAAATAATAAAACTAAATGAATGGTTGGAACATTCAAATCATTCATTGTGCTTAAAGAGAATAGAACAAAAGGCAAATGATATTTTAATGGGACGCCGATATTTTGCGAGCACAAATCAGTGCTTCGAAAGCATAAGAGTGTAAATCCAAACAGAAGACATATCACTTACAACACTACGCCATCATGTTATAAAACTTCAATTAGATCGTCTTCGATTTTGAGTTATCGTATTGTGGTTCAGGGGTGCAGAAATTAGAAATTTTACGCTCGGAAAAACGTCTTTATTGAAACGACGTCTGGGCCCCGAGGTACGTATAAACGTATTATATGCCAATTCCGAATCCTTTTCAGATAAAGCTCGAGACTATGTTGGAAATAAAATCTTTTTCGGTTCTTTTGTTTGTCTTTAGGGATCCCATTAAAGACCCAAGATACTTTCTGAGGCTCTAAGTATTTCGCTTTTTGAAACCTACCATATTGTTAACGTGATCTTAGTAAAATCAAGATGGATAGATGAATTAACAAAATGAAACAGAGACTTTAAAATATACAAAGTTCTAAAAGTGCAAAGTCTAACTGTCATTGGCGGAAACATTCGTATTCATTTGCGATAATAGTCATCGATTATAATTAAATCGTCACTTGCAGATTGCGTTTCAATTACTAACCGTTCTATCTACATCAATCACTAATAATGCGCAAACAAATAATTTGGCAAAAGATACCCAGTATTTTGATAATTTCACATAACTTAACAAGGGTAATAAGTAGGTAAAAATTGATAAATTAAATATTGAGGTTGTTTTCAACCGACGAAAAAAAACGGAGGGGTTCTTAGATCGACGCGTTTTTTTTTAAGTCTTTCTTTTCAAAATGAAGTTGATCTTTCATCACGATCATCGGTCATTAAGACTCGACCAGAAAGAAAAATTGATGTGAAGAAGGCTGGTTTTCCACAACTATATACGTCCAGCGTCCATTAACTTTGATCAATGCACGTCAAAAAAGGTTTTTTTTAATATGTCCGTGATAAAAATCCTACTTTAATAGAATAGAAAGAAATGCAATGTCCGATGTGTCGTCACAACACTACTGTAAATGAGATGGAAGATTTTACATTTAAAGCAGTAAATTGACCACGTAAGTGCTCTTTTACACGTAGAGAATGTTAATCACACAGCGTACGGGTGAATCACATATGAAATGGGCCTGGCTGCCTAAAAAATGCTGGCTGCTTGATAATTCTTTCAATAGAAAGAGTACGTTTATAACTCAACACAACAAGAACAACAAAAGACATGACAACTGTGCGATTTGCGCAACACGACCATTTAAATTTTTAAGGGAAATTGTGTATAAAAATGTGAAAAAAATATTTTAACCGCAAAATTATTTTATCTTCCTTGCTCTTCTAAAAAAACTGTTATAAATATAACCACGAAACTCTAACCCCCTTACTAATAAACTTTGAGTAACGGTGGTATATAGCTATACAACGTTTTGTCCTTATCTGCCATTGTGACATTTGGATTTGACAGATAAGGACAAAACATTGTATAGCTATAGGTACCGCCGTTACTCAACGTTTATTAGTAAGGGGGTTAGTAATTACGAGATGAAGTACCAATTTCACCAAACGATTTTAAATTTAATCAATGTTAATCGACTGTTAGTTCATACATTTTGACAGCTGTTAACGCTCTAATCGTCTGTTAAGTGGTTAACAGCGTATGGTGAAATTGGTACTAAACGACGCTTACATCGATTTGTTAACATTACCACCATCAGCACCTTAATATATGCAGAAATAACCCATCTCAAGGATCCTCGACACCTCGCACCCTCTCGTCTCGTCTCTGAGTTTGCATAGTTTTGCATGTTACATATGCCCAATTATAAACTAATAAGTACGCGGTGCAGGTGCCCTGTCCAACACCCTTGAATTAATACAGGGTGTAGCGCAAGTAATTTGCGGATTCCATTCTAGCTGTGTTATTCCTTACGGCACTGGTGTTGATCTGGGAGTCGATTTGTTGATTTCATTAATTCACGCAATGACCTTGTTTAGTGAGGCAATGGGGGCATTCGTATTTGGTAACATAGGCGTGAGATTTTTAAAGTTTTTAAAAACATACCATGCTAGTAACAAAACTATAACATGGTGACTATCGTCGAATTGATAAGAATTCAAGATTAGAAGTGAAAAGTGGCCATAGAAACTCCTTTATTGGCTAAATAATTTCATTCTAATGCGGACTCCAGGAGGGCCTGTCAAATTAATATAATTCAGACAGTGTTTTTTTACTTCTAGACGCGTCGCAAATGCTCTGAATTTGAAATACAACAAGCAACAAAAAGTTAGCCGATTTTTTTAAAGAGGTTTTTACTAGACCTAGAAAACTATGAGTATTTGGAGCTCAGCGTTAAAGAGTAACACAGAACGATACTGCGGCAGGTCCACTTGAACCCGAGCCACAAATTAAATGCTAACGGCTGCCAACTGTATTCAACGAGACCAAACCGTCATTTTTCAGGTGCATTTTGCCCGTTTATCCTCTATAAAGGGTTTGACAAAAAGTCAGAGGGGCTAGACAAGATGCATTAGCATTACGCATTACGTTTCGTTTGTAAACCAATCGCGTCACTAGATCACGTGACTTTTCGTATCACGTCATCTACAATACAAGTGACGCTAGCTAGCGTAATGCACCTTGTCTAGCCCCTCTGTTCATGAAAAAAGGCACTAACTCCTGGCACAATGCAAGAGAAAAATACTATGAAAATAAAAAATTGTAAACACTTTTCACAAAACTAAAATGTGTTCTAAATCCCAATTTTTCTCTTCTTGGTCAGCGTTCTGACTAACGGTTTATTGAACGGTATTTTTGTTACAATCTGTATACTACGTTTACATTTAAGTACCATGTCGCTTTGACTCTTTTGATAAAACCGAGTGGCACTTTAATCATGACGTTTCAACGACACGGTACTAAAGCGTATAGACGGTAGATATTTATTCGTGATGCTACCGAACTTGTCAGTCGAAATACTCGAAGTAAAGTTCATGCATCCAAGATAGTTTTGTTTTACGAGCAACTAGGGGCGATGCCACATAGCGCGTCGCGGTACCGAAGCGTAATAGTAGTAGGTACCCTCCGACAGAATCACTACGTTGCGGCGCCGCAACGCGCCGTGTGGCAATGTCCTAAATGCTGACTTCAACCACAGCTTCAACGGAGCTCTATTTCTTAAGGGAATTTGTATAAATTTAGCATATTCTTATCCAAGTAGTGTAAGATACTCAACGTTCTAACGTTTTATTTCGTTATCATGTTAATACATTCAGAATGTCGAGAAGATCCAGCTGGCTTCTTTTGTTGAAAGTGTAAAAAAGTCACATGTTACGTCTGTCACGTAACATACGAGTAAACTGGAGGTTATATTTGTCGTTATGTACTCGTATAGTATGTCGGTATGCTTTGGTATGACGTTTTTGCCGTTTTTTGCTAATGTTGTATAGATAATGGTACGGAACCCTTCGTGCGCGAATCCGACTCGCACTTGGCCGGTTTTTTTTTTGCTTTGCCGGTTAAATAGAAAGAACAAGACAAAAGTTAGCAGTATAGATAGAGAGTAATTGTAAACAAAGTTGTTTAATTTTTGACGACGCGTTGGCGAAGTTCGCGGTCCTAGGTTCAAATCCCGGTAAGTAGGTAAGGGCAGATAATTATGATAGTGAAGTGTGATGAGGGCGAATATTTGTTCCTGAGTGACACCTCTTTAGGCGTCGGGATTTAAAAAACAATTCCAGACGATGTCAAGAAGAAATCTATTTATTTTTTAAATCATCTGGACCAAATGCCATAGTAAATAACTTCCTTGTTAGAAATCGGGATAGAAACTGAGATATTCTATAATTCAAGACAAGTATTTTCATGCTCATCTCCGAAACACAAAATGAGTAATCGTTCAAAATACAAAGTAAATAAATTTAGTCAAGCATAGCTCGTTAACACAGTCAACGAAAAAAACAGCAAAAAATGTCCGGGACTGTTGCTAACTAAATTAAAACTCGATCCGTGTTACCCTGTACAGCCGGGAAGTTAGGCGCCCAAGTAGACAAGGTTCCATCGTGGAATTCGCTGTCGGCAGGCGGAAGTTCGTAAGTGAATATCTAAAACTGGGGAATGGCATTGTCAAGTTAACTCTGCCGGCCTGTCTTGGTTCAACCAAGGGAAGTTCTGACATAAGATGTTAAGGTAAAACATGACTAGAGAAGGGTTTTGATGTTTGTAAGTTAACCGTTTCATTGCCAAGCGTCCTTAACCGCTATGCCGCAATGCTGACGCCGCAAATGTGATGCCTAGTTTCAGGCACAGGGCTCTATTCTACTCCGTAAACCGATATGGCTATTTGCATGTTATCGTATTATTTTCAACTCGGCCGCCATTTCTGTCAACATGTCAAAAGGTATGTTGTTTTTTTATCGAGTAAAACGGACAGAGTTATGGCATTCATATTGCTCATGTATTTATTATGCCTCGGCTCATATACATTAGTAGCCAAATCTGAAGTTGCAAGCCGGGTTCAAACCCACGACCTAGTATTTGAGAGGCACGTGCTACAGCTTGTTCACTTCTCTAACAGAACAAGCAATATTGCGCATGTTTATTATCATATCGTTATTTTTATTCACAGTGCGGCTAACTAGGCTAAACATTTTAATTCGCAACGAGTTTAACTTAAAACCTAATCGATATTAACAAAGTTACCTTCGTTACTGCGAGTGAGTAGCAAAATTACATAAATACTTCGCAAATTTGGAACTTTGCGGAGTTTCCGCTAAGCAAGCGCCGTTAAGATATTTCCGAGATAAATTCTATTAACGAGCAAAACTCTGAATGCTCTGCCAAAGCCCAGGAAATATATCAAAATGATGGATGTAAGATAAATGTGGCCTCTTCACCTTCCACGATGCAATCATTTAAGAGGAAAACGTCCAGTGAAATTAATATCATAACATATTTTTGGTGTAAGTTAAAAAAACATCGCTGTTGAAAATGCGGCTGGAATTTCGTGTTGGCGAAAACATTGTCGCGTAATTTGGCGGATTATATTTTTAAGCGGTGTTTTTGCATTATTAATTAAATGTGGTCCACATGTCAAGCTCTCTTTGTAATCGACTGTACAGTTGAGGAATTTGATTGTTTACCAGTTTGACGTGATACGTAAGTTTTTTGCCGAGAAACCTATACACGGCTATTTCAATTCCCTTGTAAACAATCAATTCCCTTGGCTAGACCATAGTACATTATTGCCTAGGCAGGGAAGTAGGCAATTGCGGGCCGAAAATTCCTCCTTGTGACATCATTTTAATATGGCACTTTTCACTTTTTAAAAAGTTACAAACTAGACAGTAATGAAATTTGTATGCAACATTGCGGGTTTGTCAGTGACACAAGACTAGAACAATTGATCCACGTGTCTCATGTGCAAAGTGTAAGCGTGCGTACGAGTCGCCATGGAATTTCAGATTAACGAAATTGCGAATGGCGATAATTTCAAGCCCCATGTTGTTCAAATTCCGGTTTGAGGCTTAACAAACAAGATAACCCGGCTATAACCAGGAGTCAATTAGCCTTCAGCATATTCCCACAATATCGCCAATCGTACAATTGGGTGGCGTAAACAAAAAATATTTATTGGCAAAAAGCACATTGACCCCTAAGTAGGTCACTTGGCGCGATTCCAACGGCCCTCGACAGATAAATTTGAGCACATGTTTTCGTAGTAAAGTACGAGGTATGTGAGAATTGATGGGTATTGTGTAATTGTCTTTATTTCATTGTGAAGTGCTTGGTTGAGTCTATTGTGTTAAAGGACAAGAGATAAATTATCTTGCTTTAATACCGAGAGGAGCACCTATAAAGCCTTTATTGCGTAACGCGCTTGTTGTAGACAGTGCATTAGACCCACTGCACTGCAAGTAGTAATTTACTGGCTAAATGTACATAGAGGCATATCATTATAATAATATTTTTTGGTATCTATTGTATGAGTAGAGGATTTTTCTCCCGCGATCTACTTATTAAATTTACTCAGTTAAAGTCCAAAAGCAAAATTAGGCATGTATATTTTTTAAAAATATAATCCTATAAAGGAAAGAACCTGATGACCTTTGGGCAAAAATTACCACAGATTGGATACCGCAAGATCGGATACGACGACGTGGCAGACCCCGGCGTAGATGGCTAGATGAGCTTGAAGCCTTTCAGCGCGATTGGCGGGAGATTACCCATAACCGAAATACGAAAGGTGGGAAGCCGGCCTATGCCCAGCTGTGAGCTAACGAAAAAAATCCCCTGTAAAGAAAACGGGCACTTTCGATTTTTTAAAGTAGTTTAAACATAGGTACACTATAACTAAATTAAATTTTATGCTAGAGCATTAAACTTATATTATTTGTATAAAATCATTATCGTTTTTCGTTAACAATACTTTTTTATTTTGTAGCCTAAAATGTTAAAGTATATTTAAATTACTTGAAAAAATCTAAAGTGCTCGTTTATTTTTAAGTGGGTGTACAAATGCCCTATAGATGTTTTCGTAAATTACAAGGATTGTTTCGACGACAAAGTAATTTTGGTGTCTACTTTAATTAGAGATGGGCGGCGGCGGATACCTATCCGATGGATATAATTATAGAGACTCGTTCTCACCGGTTAGATATATATGTACAGTCAACGTCATACATATGTAGACGTTTTCAAGACGTCAATGATACCTATACGCTTTTATATCACTTTAATATGGTCCGTATATTTGACTTTTGAATGCCTATACTGTACTTGAGTAAAAACCTTATTTTCAAGTGAATACTTGGGTATACCGGGTAAATTAGGCAAATATATAGTAGTATGGGCGCAGGCGCAGGTACTTGCCTGAAAATTAAATATTATTAACAGGTACACATTCTTCCCTATCTACTCTGTAAATAGGTGGGTGAAAGATAGAGATAAAAAGGAATATTCAGTAAATATCGGAATGTTAATTAGTTTTATTACTATGCCCTTCAGAGTTCACGTGGTTACTTCGTATAGGTACTATATTTAATAATAATTAAGTTTCATGTGATTGCGAGAAACGAATGTCTTGTTTTTTCTTAATGAATATTTTACTCATACTCGTAGTAAATAAGGTAATTCCAATGTTGGTGTATAATTAAATGAACCCGACTGTTAATTATACGCCGAGAAATCGTAATTAATTTATACAGTACAGTCTCGTTGGTATTCCACAATGATTAACAAAATAAACCTGATAATGAACGTGCCGCCGACGCTTAATATCATTTCAGACTCATATTTTAATAAGCTATTTGAGCCTGTTGAAATATTTTTAATTTAATCAGGGTTTATATTTAATGTCAGGTGCGGTAACGTGGTCTGAGGTCAATTAGAAATTTTCTTAACGTTACTTATACTTAGACGAAGCGGAATGGATCTTGATGCACTTTAGTGTACAGTTAAGCGTTAGCCTAATGATTATAATGCACTTTGTGTTCATTCTGGGCAGCACTTGGTCCAACTCCCACACAAAGATGGTCAATATCCTTTAAATTACGGTCACGAGCGTTAATTTGGGACCCATTTCAAGAAAAATATGCTTGAAGTCGTCAATGTCATTAGCGATGTCAAGTCATTTGTAACTTTAAGGAAACTTAACCTTATTGTTGTAGAACGTCAGATTGACTTTGGACCAAAATTTATCTCGTGACTGTACATTTGTTTTTTGAAGGAAACCCTTTTACCATCCATCGTGGTCGTTTCCAATATCTTTCATAAATCCATTGAAATTGGTAAAAAATAATGTTATTTTCAGCCTCTCCGCTGGCACAAAGACAGCGGTAATTAAAAACCACGAACTTTTCCGCATTCCAATTTCACCAAGTGTTATTTACAGCATAATTTATAGAGAATCTGGTAACGGTGCCGGATGATAAATCCCCGACATTCCCGAGTTCCCGCAAACCCTGAATTACGGCAATCGAGACAAAAGGTTCACTCGCAAATTAAATAAAATCTTCCTTTCTCTGAACAATTACAGACTTTCGTTTGACCGAGCGATTCCGTCAATTAATGTAGGCATTTATGTTGAGGGAGGACCTTTTTATTCCATTGTTTGGAGAAAAATTGCTGTCGTCAAATAAGCTTTGAATCTGATTACCAGATGAAAACGTTAAAGAGGAACCTGCTAACAAGCACGGAGTGCCAGAGACAGTCTTGGTCTTTGTAATGGCCATTAGGCTATTTAAGAAAGAAAAAGTGTAATAATAATTACCTATTCAAACAAACGAGGTGCTTTAGGGCGAGTATCCACCAGGGGCCGTAATATGGCTGCGTTTATCGCGTGATAAAGTTTGGATAGGGAATCTGTCACCTTCTGGCACGTAATATAAGTACGAGAGAGACGGATGCTTTATGCATATTTGACGCGCGATATAGGCGCAGCCATAATAGGCCCGCAAAGCTGTGCGAGGTAGCGCAGCGAAGTGCGAGGAATAATCCACCAATAGGAGAGCTACGCTGAGCCAGAATAGCAAAATGAACTAATCCTATTGGTGGATATTTTTCTCGGGTACCGCTCCGCTTCCTCGTACAGCTCTGCTGGATACTCACCCTTAGAGAAGGACCTGGGGCTCTATTCTACTAGGTAAAACCATACTGCTTTTGAAAGATAACTTCTCAGATACAATCTAATAACAAACGCTATCAAGAAAAAATGTCTACTACAAAGATTACGACTGTCAAAAGGAATCGACAATTGCTAAAGGGCCTCTATTCTACGGGTAAAACCATATAACATTTCACATTGTCAACGGTATGAAAGGCTCTTATTTACTAGAGAGTAATGGTGGTTGAGTTAAAAGTAACATGTCAAAAGAAGTATAATTTTACAGTTAACGTTTATATTTGGTGTTCAAATAAGTGTTCCGTATTGTATTGTCTTGTTAAGTGATTTTCTTGTTAAATGGCATTTTTTATTCACATTCATAGGATGTATTTTTACTTTTTCCTCTATGTAACTATCTTGAATGGCTCTTCAATGTAATGATTGTAGAACGTTATTTTCTATCTCGGTAGCTCCGGGCGAGCTGATTATCTGTAATGAAAACGTTTTAGCATTGAACTTACAAGACTTAAACTAAGTATGTTAAATGCCAATGTAGAATTATGTTCTTCTATGTAAAACACTAGCGATGCTGACGGACGTGCCCTCTAAAAAAGTAGCAGTTCTATGAAAACTGCATTTTTTTTTGGCTAGTTTATTTAAAGTTTGTATTTAGTTTATTTTAAGTTCGTGCTCGTTAAAATCTTATTATGTCATACTTTTGATAAACCTTTTATATTTGAATTGTGTCCTCTTAATCTATATTGTCAAGGTCACGTGAACTATTCGGTAGGTATATGAAAGTACCTAAACATCTGTTTAACTTATTTTCAAAGTAAATTCTAAAGTCTTTAAAAAAAATGTTCATGAAACCAACAGCTACAATAAAACAACAGATGTTTTAAGAGGATTTTGATGCGATAACATTTCTCCTTTTAAATATAAACTAAAACAAAACCCAATTAAACCGCCGTCGCATATCTCACCACCTATTTTCTGCGAGCCTATTATCGACGTGTTTATCGATGTGTAAATATACAAGTATGATAGATATATGTATATATCTATCACATTCTGACCAGTATGTAATTGCGAGAGTGACGGATACTTTATCCACCGCAATAACGGCGACCATAATACTGAATCAAAATATGACTTTGTAAACAACGGTTTCACTTAGACGTATTAATCTAATTTTCTTCCTCTCGCTACTAGTATTTACAATGGTCTCGTGGGACCGAGGTTTGCTTTTCCACGAGGATGCAGCTGGAGTTAATGCAATGTTCCTCGGAGCCGTCGTGAGCCGCGCAAACTTGGACTTGTTAGTTTAGGTCATTTAGATTTAGGTACCGATTTAGTTTGTACCCGGTTTAGGACACGTTAAATCTAACACGTATACCTATTGCCGCCCCTGTGGATGGATAGGAAAATTTTAATTGTATATAAGTTGAGGCGGGGCTATTTCATCTGCGGGTCTATTGTAACTTTTCATACTAAAACGTGTTCTACTTTTAAAATTAATATGAAAAGTTACAATAGCCCCGCAGATGCAATAGCCCCGCCTCACCTTATGTAAAACACTTTATTGTATAAACAGGAAAAAGGTGTTTTATTACCTACACTTAAAAAGGACCCTGCTTTAACACATCACATCACCGCCAGCCAGTGCTACGTGTGCTACGCTTTAGACCGTAGCAACATTTTTCAGATACGAACATTGTGAAAATCTGCTCCGTTGCAAGGGCGCTAAAAGTGGTAAGAAAACTTGAGACATCAATAATTCAGACCACAGACAAGACTAACAAAAACAAACGTTGTCGACAAAGACAAATGTATTACGTAAACAGTTGCAGGGCAAATACCACTTCTCTGTATTTAGGTAAACTCCGTGTAGATGGTAATGCAGTGGCGACAGCTGCACAACTGCTTAGGATAAATAATGTAAATCTCTTTCGTTCGGAATTTTGCATTTTAAATTCAAAATTTAAATCATTATTGTACGAAATTTATTTTGTAAGCCAAGTTTCTCTCCAACGTTAAATAACACACCAGCTGCGATACTTAGATCTTGCGTCGCGATAAAGTTATCGCTATCTAAAATTTACATAGGGTGATCGTGCGCTTATGTCAATCCCTTAAATTTTGACAGTTTTCGACAATTGTCTACGTTAGCGTTAAGCATTTGTAAAACGATAACATGTCAAAAGCAATTGGTTTTACCGAGTAAAATAGAGCCCCTGTTCATTTTATATCAACCCCTGGGAGTTATAATGACATATCTATACAGTTTAGTTTACGCTGAGAGAAAAGGACAGAGATGTATTACTGCTAAAGCTGTGTCCTTTACGCTCGCCGTAAAATGAACTGCATAGCGATGTCATAATAACCCTTCTGTTCGGTTTTGCAAAAATAACCGCAGTAGTTTTTTCTAGAAAGATGTTCAAGTCTGATTTAAGGCCTCCGGGCTGTACGTTGCCGTTTTCTTGGCTCTTATCTTATCTCTGAAATATTGGCACGTCAGCACAGATGTGTTTTGAAATTTCTTATTTGATAGCGCCAGTGAAATTCTATTTCGACTTGAGTGCAGCGCACGTAGATAAAATAAAGAAAGTTGCAAGATCGCAGTCAAAAAATACTACACTACGGCATTCAACGAAGATGGGTAATTGCTGATATCATTAATTAGTTATAATAATTTATACTTATGTTGTGAGCGAGGCGAATTCATTCGTGCTACATATAAACCTCTTACAGGTTTCCGAAGCGCGTCTTAATGTAAGAAATTATAATCGCTGTTTATAGTAAATAAATAAAAGAAAAAAAAAGATGTCAGGGTAGAAGTAAGTCTAAATGTGTATACCTGAGCTAAAGCATAGGTAGTCGATGCACACTCGTATTATTATGTCCCAAAAATCTTGGTTGAATAGAATATCAGATAAGCGGTGCTGAAGCAGAATTTAATTTATAACAAAAAGTTTCTGTAGTTTACTGCTCAATTCATTTCATATCCTAATTAAAAGAACAAAATTCTCTTTTAGAACAATTATTTTAAATTATTTTGAGCTAAAAAGTAATAAAAAGCCCGTTGGTGATATAATCTAGTATTTTTACGGAAATATTTTAATCAGTCCTGACAATCACGTGAAGCAATTACCGTCACAATTTTTTTTTAGACCATTGTTCGGCGAACTTAATATGTAAGCACAGTCGAGTACATAAATATGAGTACACTTTAGCACCTTGTCTATTTAATGTCATGTTTAAACTGCCATATATGAATTGTCACAGCGATTAAAGTGACAAGGTACTAAAGTGTACACATATTTATGAACTCGACTGTACATAAATTCCTTGACGGAAACAGAGACTGACTCGTATACAACTCTCTCTTCGTCAGTATCGATTCAAAATACAAACAAACATTTAACTGAATATACAGAACATGATTAATTTACGTCATAGGATACATAAATTTCCGGGAATCGATGGACGAGTTTCAGCTCGTTCCGTCCCGGGGGAATTTCGGGCTGATGCCGGCGTATTTACATGACAAAGAGGTCTGATGGAAAGGAATAAATAGACGTAACAGCCCCCGCAATACGGGAGGCCACTCATTAACGTGAATGGGAACTTACTAAGAGCAAATTAATGAAATTATCAATAATTAACGAGCGTGGAAAAATCGCTTCAGCTTTGTTTTTGTGTACGTGTGTGCCATGAGAGTCGCAAGGTAGCAACTGAAATTCAAAGGTTAACTGGAAGAGATCCCTTAAAGGGGTAAGTTCGCCTTTGTACATCCCTGTTATATTTTTGTCTATTTTATAATTGTTATCTCATTTTTTTGTTAAATAAAGTGTTTGCATACATACATACAAATTTAATTCAATATCACACGACACTGAATGTGTTGTCTCTACACGTAACGACTGGAATTCCTCAATTGGTTTACTATTACATTGTTATTATAATCAGATGTTAAGATGCCACAAAAATTTTAAAAAATGGCTTTATGTAGATACTTCCGCACGAAGAACATGAGATAGAGATAGTTTGAGTGAGCCTTGATTGCAACGTAATAATTGTTAACAAAATGATTTAACTGCCGCACTCAGAGACATCAATTAAATTGTACTGTTTGATTAAAATTGCTGCTGTCGCTTACTTTGCTACAGCAATAGAATAAGACGACAAGCATTAAATTTAATTGACGTCTCTGAGTGCGGCAGTAAAAGGATTACTAATGTATAAACACTCAACTGATAAATCAAAAATCATCGTTAAAGATCGTAGGGTTTAAAAGAACTATTTACTGACTGTCTTTTAAGAAGCTTTCTAAATAAATGTTATATAAGGTGTCTTGTTGAGAAAAGCGTGGCGGAACTACGGAGGCGGTTTTAGTACTAAGTCGCGCCGCCTACTCCGTTGTCTGTCTATTTGCAGCTTAATGTTGAATTGTTCGTTCGTTACGGAGACCTGCTACAATGTTCAGGCAAACTAATGAAGCAGCGTAGCTGATAACAAGCGTAGTGGGTAATAGCATGCTTGATTGGGCTTTGATTCCTAATGGGTTAAATTATTCAGGTTAAACTTCGGCAACAAACTCGCTTTTACTTAGTTAAGTACTATAATCTGTTTCACTTAAGATGAGTCTGTGACAGCCGTATTTCGTAATTTCAATCACTTACTATACTCATATGCGATGTATTTAAAAATAGGCGATTAATTTAAGTTCCTGGAAGGCGTTGCTAAAGTGTGCCAATGTATTTTATGTAAAGTTAAAGAAACAAGTGTAATACGTGTTTATATGAGCTGTCACAGGAATCATCTTAGGTGAAAAAGAGTATAGTTAAGTATATTTCATAAAAGCTTGACTGGGAATGCGCTGAAAAACCTGTTCTCCATGTACAGTCATCAATAAAGGTGAACAAACAATTAAGAGCACAAAATGATTTATATACACGATTGTAGGTATTGTCATGAGAATAAGAGCGTATGTATATAATTTCGAGATCTTCGACGGGCCACCTACTTCTGCAGCTGACTGTATGTTAAAAACAGTATACAATGTACTTTGACAGATAGGTACTCACATGTACAGGCAAACTTATGGATTTATGAACGAATGGAACTGTATCGAAATGAAGGCAATTATTAAAATCGCAAAAACAACACTTACGAGATGATTGATTACGTGAGGATGACAAAGTTTCAATAATGGGCCAGAAAAATTTGTTAAAGTTATATCTATAAGGAAGCTTGTTTCAGGGTAGTAGAGCGGAAACTGTTGAGACGATATGACGTGCCATACATGTATAGTTGAATGCTAACACAGAGTTAATTATTTAAACTCATTACGTGACAAGATGAGAAATGTTTATTTATTACATCACTCACTTGGAGATGGATATATCCATCAACAAACCAAGTAATTAGGGCTCAGGCTTTGACAACCGTTAAATTAACATTGAGAGTTGAATTGATTTTGAAACGATTTACGTTTGTATGCGAACTTTAATTGAAGAGTCACTATGAATAGTCGTCGTAGATAATTGATTATTAAATTTCAGCGCTTTCATTTTTACTGTAACTAATGAGATTTCATTATGTCATGTATTTTCTCATCTTATTTTATTGGTGGGGTCCTTACGGATACATTGCGACCCTATAGGAACATTTGTGTAATTGCCAGTCTTTTTATTTAGCGCTTAATCCAATGCAAGTAGCCATAGCTAAGGATTTTCACTCTTACTTCGGTGTGGGCATCACATTCACAAAGGGCTGAGATTCATTTTGACATATTGTTTTTGACCTGTTATCGTCTCTTATTTACTTGAAAGTAATGGCGGCGGAGGTAAAAAAACACGTCAAAGCCAATATAGGCTATTGAGTAGAGGCCTAGTAAGTGTTTGATTGTCTCCACTTCTTTGCCGCACATTCTACGCTGTGTTGTCTTAAGGCCCATACATATTTTTTTTATAATGGTGTACAATTTGGCAAAAATCTTTTGTACGTATGTGCTTACCACGTGTGTCATAAATGAAAACAAAATGTAATGTTTACTAATCATTTATAAAAGTAATACAGCTAATCTCATCGAGTGCGGCACACGAACCGTAAACAAAGTAAACGATTTAACGAAATTACTGTCGCGCTCGCAGGTGTTACAACAGTGACAGAGCACGTTTCATTTCACGTTCATTTCACCTGAATCTTGCGGCGAAATGTGTGAAACAAATTGAATTTTCAGTGTTCATTTATTTGATCTGTAAAATTAACGTCCGAATTAATTATCTACTTTGACTCGAGTTAAATAAGGTATACATGGAATAATATACAGGGTGGGGCCTGTAACTAAAGCAAAAAATTAAAACGTAGATTGTACTCCTCAAACTAGACAACTTTCGTTTAGCAACTTTTTAAAATCATAAAGTTTTTAGATTGTTCATTTTTCAAACAAAGTAAATAGTATTTTCAATGTACTTAAAACTCCGTCTAATTGACATCGCCTGTCAGTCTAGTCACTCTACAGACATAACCAATTTCATAGTACATTGCGTGTTCGAATTAACTTGATAATGTAATAAAATTCAAACCGCAAGTTTTTTTTCAAAGTCGTCAAACAAACGTTGCGTAGTTTGAGGAGAAGAATGTACATTTTAATTTTTTGCTTTAGTTACAGGTTACAGGCCCCACCGTGTATAGGTAAGCTTCATTAAAACATCTCGTCAAGACAAGTATTTAATATTAAGTATTTAACAAGAGAAGACTCTTACGAGTATGGCCGAATCAGTTAATGATGATTAAGTCGTTCCTTACTGCCGCACTCAGAGACGTCAATTAAATTTAATGCTTGATAAAAGTTGCTGTTGACACTTTCAGCAATAGAAAAAGACAACAAGTCACTAAACAAGCATTAAATTTAATTGACGTCTCTGAGTGCGGCAGGTGATGCTTTTTCAAACACACGTTTGAAAAAATAACGAGTTAACTGCCTCTAAAATGTATCTGAGTAAGGTAGTAAGAGTTTCCACAATATTCCTAATTTAGAACTACGAAAAATAACGGCACTTATCGCATGATATATATTCCTTCAAACCTTTATCAAGACTCAAGAGGACGTTACAACTAACGTAGACGGTGATACAAGTTTTAAGTACGCTGCCGTCGAATTGGAATGTTTAACTAATGCAACATCATTTAGATACCCTCTGCAGTTCTCTAAACTCAATTCGAAACTTGTATCTTTCAATCCATCTCAAGACAGCAAGAGAAATAACTTTGAACTCGCTGACCCCACACAGCCCCTATTCAAATGATTACAAGATTTATGACAGCAAACACCGATTACACGAAATAATACCAATCTACTTGATGGACTAAGTACGCACATAACAATATTTTCTAGCCTCCACGATCACCAAATGTAGCTATTTGTATTCCGCATGTCCGACCACGACAAGCAAGCACAGTGAATTACTTCTAACTGTTATAGACCTGTTGAATTTCCCTATGTATTTTGTACGTAAATATCTACTGATAAAAGCAACTGTCCCTCGACAGAAGAATGCTTTGAAAACGTTGAAATAAACCCTCTTTGCATCGTCTCTTCGCCGTATTTTTTCTTGTTCTCGAAAATATTTTCTTTAACTTATTTATTCCGCTTCTATTTTATCAAAAACAATCAAAGCGTGTCGTATGTATATGTCACAATACAACCTTGCCTTTCTTTGGTCTAAGTATTCTACTTTAGATATTTTACTACGAACGTACAAAAGGCCTAACTAAATGCTTTAACAATCCAATCCTTCCTTTTTCTAAAATTGAGCCTAAATAGGTTTAGTACACTTAAATCTGTAAAGCAAAATCAACCTTCATTCCGTAGTATCTTCATAAATGTTCACACCGTCCCTCTGCTCAAAAGGCGAGCCAATTACGTAGGCAATCCGGATCCCGCCGCCGCGGTCTCGAGTGCCTTTTGGGCAATTTCGGGAATAAGCCGAGAATAAAGTTTATGCCAGCGAAAACAACTTGGACTAGACTACTTGAGCACAGTTGTTTCAAGTGATCAGTAGTGATTAATTCGCTAGTTTATTGTTTTGGCACGAACCCGTACTTTATGTTTTGCTGTAGACATTAAGCAACTTCGAAACGATCGCGGCAATATCGAATGGAGCTATATCGGTCCGCGTTTGTTCAACAACTTCTGTAACAGTCTTAATCAGATTAAAACTTCTCGCATTTTGCAAGAAAGTTCTGCATTATTAACGTGTTATTTCATGAATCATATGCTATTTTATTTTGTAAGTTTAGTCAGACAATTACATTGACTTTGTGTCGGGCGTGAGGAGTATACCGCCCTTGAAAGATGATTAATTTCGTCTATAAATAAAAACGTTTTACCCACGTAAGTACAAGAGAGAATAAATCACCTCTAAATTGTGTTCTGAACCATGAGAAAACACGCGCGTTCCAGTTTTATGTTGCGCTCTAGAACAAAGCATGTTAAATCGATCTGACACCTGGATTCCTTTATATCCTTTGAAGCTCCTATCATACGTAGGTATCTACATAAATAAATTTCATTGGATTCTTTCGAGATACACCGCTAAACAGAGCTGACAGAAAAATAAGCTCCTATGCCTGAGGGAAATTATTTATCACTTCAAATGAGCTCTATTCGTTTGGGATAAAGTTCTACACACCAGCGAGGGTGAAAATACAGTTGTTTTAGTTTAGACGGTATACAGTAAAGCGATATCTTTAGTCTGCCCTTTTTGCTTTTGGTCAGGGCTAAGAGCGTTGGGTACGAAATAAGATGAAGAAATTGTATTTAGTATTTTGAAACAATGCAATGCAGACTGTGACCGTGTATTTATCTGTGGTAACACTTTAGGGGACAAGCCACGAGTTTGCCTGTTGGTAACATAATTGCTAGTTACTTTCTCATGTGATTACAAGCAAGTAAACCCTTGAAAAAAAAATTGCCACTTTATAGAAGTCGGAATTAAACATGCGTTTGTCGAGCCTTTGGAAAATCTGAAATACTAACAGAGAGTATTCTAGTGGGCTTAATATTCTATTGGTTTTCCATTTGTCTGAGGTTATTATTCTGGGGCAAATGGTGATGTTGATAGAGATCTACACGTACATCTAGATTTACACGTAGCTGATTATGTTAAAACATGTTCAACGTATACAGCGCCAAAGAATGAACCTTATAGCCGAAACACACTATTAAAATGCCACGTGGCCCGACACAACTCGGTGCGTGTTGAATCGAATCAAATAGTTTTTTTTTATATACATGACTAGAATCACACTATGAACATGCAACGTGTTGGTAATGAACGAATCGTGTCGCGTTTCATTAGTGCGTTTCGGCGATTATTCATTCATAATTATGGCTGAACTTGTTTGATTTTTTAAATATCATTAAGTAATATCAAGCTTGTCATCAAGGAAGGCTTAACGCCAATACCACCTGTTGTATATTCACATTATTGTTCATTCATTCATACAATCGGTCAGTCACTTACTCACTCGCTCTCTTGCATATGGCTTCCAAAAGTATTCATATCGTCTGTTACTGTATTTTAATTATATATATAAATAAATAAGTGTCTTTTTCCGGTAGTGCAGCGGTATTAATTAATTTCCCAACTGACGACTATCCCGATACACAATATCACCCATTGTCCTAACCCACTATCAAAAGTCACCCATAGCATAGCTCAGAAGCATTTGGAACGGACTCGGAGCTTAGGAATTCACCTGCTATGAAACACATAACTAGACGAATGTATATATGTATCATCCCAATTAAGCCTTTTTTTTTTTGAAGGACCTTTGCTGTTGGTGCTATGCACCGTGACAGCTTCACCCTGGCGTTTGGTGGAGTGCCTCCTATTAAGCCTCTTGTTCAAAGTTAACTTTAAATTCCCAGCCTATTAGAATTCCATTCTAAAAGTTTGCATATTACATGAATTACATCAGAATAACCTGTCCCTCGTACCCTACCACATTTTTCAGCTTATCTGACCCTTACTGACATACTTTCAGGTTTGGATTGCCCTGCCAATATCTGTCCGATTGTTAGAATCCATCGGAATATCCCGGAATATCCCCGAGTATCCCGTTTGAGGCGATAAATCACGGGTTATCATTTTAAATGTCTAATGCTTTTGTCGCTGCGTCGTGACAATGGTGTCGTCTGTTTCCGAGCCGAATTGGACATTTGATTATTTGAAATAAGTTTAAGTACCTAAATCGTAATAAGATTTTCATTAAATCAGTTTTAAAAGGTATAGGTTATAAGCTCGCTACCTACCAAGGAGTCACAATTCTACGTTATAAGCACAACGTTATCGTTGTTGCCTCATTTAGACCCCAAATAAGCTTTAAGTCACCATAATGCTGCATTGTCCTCCAATTTTTAGTCCGTTCCACTGCCGTTTAACTTGGAAGATATGAATGAACTAAACTATATACACTGAGAAACTAACAAACATGAATATTATTTTAAATAGCTTTAGTATGTCTTCATTATCCCTTAACATAAATTAAACTTATATTTTCTGATATAAAACGAATCCTATGTTTATCTCCAAGCTTAGACATCTCATCAACCATCTCTGAATTTAATGTAATCTTTAGGAGGCCCGTAAATAGACACTCAATCTCGATCGCGATCATGATTTATAAAATGCTTGATATTTTGTGATCAGCTGAATTAATCCGTCAATCAACTTCATACGCAATCAATCTGAGAAGGTAGACAAGATGCATAAGGCTAACGTAAACGAATTTCGAACACTGATAATTTATATGGAATTGACACAAGCACTCGACGCAACCGTCTGGTAGCTTACGTCAATCCTGCGCCTCTATTCCCGACGGTAAAAACGATATCGTAGTTGACCTGTTATGGTATTGTTATGACGTCAGACGCCATTACTGTCAAGTAAATAAGAGCTATCAAAACGGTGACAATACGATAACAGATCAAAACGATATTGTTTTTACCGTGTTGAATAGAGGCCCTGTATACTATCAATAACGAAAATGTTCTCGCAAAGCGTCTTATCTAGAGCCGCTTAATGTGATCGATGATTTAAATTACGAGATTGAGTGTTTTTTATGGCAAGGAGAAAGTACACCAACACACAGGCCACCTGATACTAAATAAGTAGGATTTGAACCCCATAGACATATGAATTCTAACTACGAGAACAACCCTAAGAGTCCAAATGCGTTGTCAACTCTGAGGTTATAAGATGGTCCGGCCTCTATGCTAAAAACTTCATCCCCACACCGAAATACTTATAACAATGCGAACACTACTGCTTGATGGAAGGTTAAAGGATCAGATGATGGGACCGATGGCACCTGCACAAGAGGCTCTACTTTGAAATCCGTAATTCGAACTTCGTCTATTGCTATCCCTTTTGCGCTCGACGCGTCACTAATTCGCAAGAAAGTGACGGAGCGATCCGAAGTTCGAATTACTGATTTCAAAGTAGAGCCCAAGGTCCTACCACCACCAAATGCCCAAAAGTCTTCGGCGGCCCTTACGCCTATAGGGAATCGTCATGACTTTTTTTCACAGCTTCAATAAAAGCTGATTCAAGTAACAAAAACCACAGAACAGAAAAAACAGTAGAAGTGGGCGTGTAACCTGTGGCATAGCTATGCGGAGTTCCGCGCAACCTACCTTAGTTTTGCCGCGATCGCTTATGCGTGAAAGTTGTGCGAATAATATTTCTAATATTATTGTGCTATTTTGGAATGTAAAAACGAAAGCCGCACCAAAAAAAAAACCATGCGACAACAGGTCTGATACTAAGTGAAGCTCATGCCACTTCCACTGTTTTTTCTATTCCGTGTAACAAACAGTTGAGAATAATCATTTTTCGAATAGCTATAAAATTAACCAAGATATAAGCCAACAGGTTTACATGGCTGACCTGTGATGACGTCACAGTGCATATCGGATCTCTCTGTCTAATCGCTGTCTAATTAGTAGTTTAGAATGCTTGTATCATCCGTATTACTTGGCCGACTTTTTTTTATAATTAATGTCACGTTTGGTGATATTTTTTACGGTATTTTTCATATTTTGTTGGGAAAAGCAATTAAAAAATCCATTAAAATTCCTTAGGTATTGAAAAAAAGGTAATCTTAGGTAACTTTTTAACAACCATAATAAATAAGAATAAAAATAATTTATTTACCAAAAGAGTACATGTTCCTTATATCTAATTTACAGCGGATCCCAAACTAGGCCGAGCCTGTATCTTGGGCATCCCATGAGTGAAGCAAACTATGCAAATATCCCATGAGTGAAGCGAGCTACACAAAGCAAATAATGCTTACGTTCTTAATCTTTCATAGCGAAAGCCTAAGTTTCCAGCCCATTTTTAACCGTCTCGGGCCGAGTGTCCACGCCCTCCCCATAAGTCAGCATTACTTATTAAAAGCATACCAAGCATTTGTAAGCCTATTTGCGTCTTTTTACGTGTGAATAATGTATAAGTAAAGATTTATTGCGGTGGCATTCGGCTGACACAAGAATTGTGGCCATATGTGAGCATGCTCTATTCTTTTCGTGACGTGAAATACAAAAACTTTGGCTATAACATTTGTAGGCAGCCATGTCTAGTTTTTTTTTTGCCGAATATTGTGTAGATAAATTGAGTTAAATTTAATTTATTATTTAACTTACTTTTTACGGTATAAAAAGGCTAAGAAGTACATAAGCCACCTAACTCTAAGTAGGATCTTTGACTTGACCGTCCCTTGGATTGCAATTTCTTTGTTGTAATCTGTAAAATGGATGGATGGATAGAATAGAAGTAAAGATTCACCAAATCACCATTTGGCAAACTGTTTCATTTTACAAATTATCTTTTCGCAAAAGGTCCTTTCCGTCGCAGCATTATAATTTGTTGGTGGTTACAGAACTATTTTTTTTAACCTAACCTTTGGAATATGCCTATGTAAGCATTCCAATTTCAATTTCACAACATCTATGTAACGCGTAGCGGTTAAGGCACGGATAGGTTTTTGCTTAAGTAATAAAAGTTTCCTATTGAACGGACCTATCAAGTCAAGGAGCCCACTTGAGACTTGAGAGCTAGTTATCCATTTTCATGCTTGGTATAAAATAGTAAGTAAAATTAACTTTGAAATAATTTTCACCTACATATAAGTTTAAGATTCAATAAATATTAACAATATTAAAAAAAAAAAAAAAAAAAAAAAGAAAAAAAAAAAACAATATTGTAGTTATTTTTTGGCCCAAAGTTGAACCAAATGCTATTAAAATAATGGTCATTTTAGAAAATGCGTCATGACATGGACATTAATGATGAAATGCTTAACTTACATTTTATAAGCATTGAGGCCATTTATCATTATCGTCATAGGTCGCTTACTTAAGTCGTACCGATTTATCACTCAATGACGTAGATTAATTACTAAATTCTTGAGACTGTTAAAGCATGATAGGCTTCTTTTTGATACAGACTAGCTGTTTCTCGCGACTCCGTCCGCGCAGAAAAATAAAACATGGGCTATATTACTCGGGGACAATGTAGCATTTTAATGGTGAAAGATTATTTTAAATCCAGTAGTTTTTGAGTTTATTCGTTACAAATATACAACAATAAAAATCTTTCCTCTCTATAAGATTAGTATAATCTATACTTTTAACATGCATCTATTTTCATACAAGCCTAATAAAATCCAAGATGCCACATACATTTTTAGAAAATGCAAATTACGCAAGATCCTTCTCGTAATAGAAAAGTTAAAAGCTTTTACGAAATCCAACGTTCGTTTTTTTTTTCAATATCATTGCATTTGTTAAACAAATTATTCTCCTAAGAGATCTCCCTGGGGATAAAAACAATATACATGATACACATTTATCAATTTAGAGATGCCTTGGCTTTTCAGAGCGGATTGCATTTGCATGAGAATGGTGGAACTGATTGAGCGAGGGCTCAGTGCACTCGCGGCCACTACTATACAGCTTTAATATATTACACAACCTATATACAACTAGTATACGAGTTTTATATAACTTGCAAAATGAATTGTTTACTCAGCCCGTATTTATAGCCTGCACTGAGTAGGGACTCCCGCTAGGGAGCCCTTCTGAACGTAAAACTGACAAGAATACTGTAGATAATAAAGAACGTAATATACTGTTCACGTAAGCTTGCCAATTTATTTTTGCAACTAGCTTTATGGTTTAGCCAATCTTTTTTGCTAGTCTAGTTTATCACACAAGAAAAACTCTTAGAAGCGATAGGAGTTAGGTGCTGTTTGTACGAATGAATGAGGTAATAATTGTAACTACCTAAGTGAAAGGATCTATACTCGAAAATATAATTCAAGACCAAAATCCTAACCTCAACGGGCGCACATTCGCTGTGATTACTGCATTTTGGTTTAAGTGTAGGTATTTTTATCAATAAAACTTACCCTAATATTACTGGTTACACGAGTTCTCATTCATATTTTTATGAAATAGTGTTAAAATAACTAAATAATCAAGATGAGAACTGTCAGATTTTGGTCTTGAATTAGATTTTCGAGTATAAGTAACTTTATTTGTGTAAACCTGTGCTAAGAATTAAATTAACGTATAAGATGAGAGAAGTTGAAGATCGGGAGCAGTGGCGTGCATTAGGAGAGGCCTCTTTGTCCAGCAGTGGACTTAATAGGGGTTGATAATGATGATGATACAGGAGACGATATAAATTGATTAGTCTTTTTTTCAATTTGTTTACAAACCAAGGGTTTTTGTGAAAGCAGGCGAGATCGAATATTATCTACTGTGCTGAATAATTGCGCGATAATTTTTAGGGTTCCGTACCCAAAGGGTAAAAACGGGACCCTATTACTAAGACTCCGCTGTCCGTTTGTCTGTCTGTCACCAAGCTGTATCTCATGAACGGTGATAGCTAGACAGTTTAAATTTTCACAGAAGATGTATTTTGTAAAAACAGAATAAAATAAATATTTAAGGGGGGCTCCCGTATAACAAACGTGATTTTTTTGCCGTTTTTTGCTAATATTGTATAGATAATGGTATGGAACCCTTCGTGCGCGAGTCCGACTTGCACATGGCCGGTTTTAATAATACTATTTTAACTGCTTACGTTCTTCTAAGTATAGCCCAAAACTTATGAATCCTTACACTTTCCTAATCTATATAATTATAAAAACCAATTGCCGCGTATATGACGGAGTATCACCTAGGGAACGGCTCGACCGATTCCGCTGATTTCTTGACGTTGTGTTCGTGATTGTTAGAACAAGGTTTGTAAAAAAAAACACCCAGGTGACGCCAGACATAAACAGCGAGTAATAATTATAATAAATTAAAAGTAGGTATGTTTTTGTTATTCCTTCTTAACTACTCAACGCTTCAACCGATCGACGTGAAACTTGGAACAGAGATTATTTTATAGCCCGGAGACAACATACTTTTTATCCCGGAAAACTGGACAGTTCCCGTGGGAATAGAGATAAAGGACTCATACGCGAACGGAGTCGCAGGAAAAAGCTAGTAACTCTTCCATGGCAGTGTTCCTACAGAATGGGTACGCTTTTGCCCGAGAGGTACGATTATTTTCACTGATCACCGTTTGGCATGGGGGGCACGCGCGGGGACTTACGCCGGTCCATGCATCGCTAACAAGTTCACCAGCGTCGGACGTCATGCCTACATGTCTTTTAAATTGATTTTTATATTTCATCATTTTACCTATATTAAGAATAAATTAAAAAATTAACAAATCTTGTAGGTATGTGCCGTAGGTGACCAAGATTGACTATCGTGATCACAGATTGAGTAATACAGCGGCTCAACATGGCAAAACCAAGGTAAAACAATATTTTTTGACGTGTTATCGCATCGTCAATGTAACGATAGCTCTTCATTTCATTTCATATCATTCCTTATTTACATCAGTAATGGCGGCCGAGTTAAAACAATACGGTAACACGTCAAAACCAATATTGTTTTACCGCGAAGAATACAGGCCCGATATAAATCTCTTACGAACTGTCAATTTACACTCGTTTATCTTTGTCATTGATTCATTTGTTTTCAAGAGCTTGGAGAGTGGTAGAGACACAGGCCTTTGGTGGTCACGGCCCTTGGGGATCTTTGATATCGGTATTGAAAACGGGTGTTCTGGTTAATTACTCATAAGTTTCTCATTGATCCGCCTCAAAATATCAAATCCAATATTACACAAACCGTTTTTATTTACCGATACCATTATCATATAAGTAGCTGTATTTATACCCCAGGCCACTTACAGTTTTTTTGGAAATAATTCGATGTCATGCGAAATGTTTTGTATCAATTATCCTGTTTATATTCGGGTGGATTCAGTTCAATATGATAAGGAGCGTGTACCTATAAAATACTTATTAGCATACCAAAACAGAACTAAGTAATATGATTTACTTTACTTTACTTATAAAAAAATGGTGTTGAAGTTAACAAAAATAAATGGAGTTCCTTGTGAGGTCTAAGGGTTCACTAAGAAAGGATTCCCGACGGGAAGAAATAGGGGGAGTATCGAGAAAAATCTACGCGTACGAAATCACGAGTGTCCTCTTGTTACTGATATAAAGAAAATAATCGTAACTTTCCTGGGGCAATAATAAAAATGCGTGAGCCAAGTGAAGCTTACCTTTTGACTACGGATCCCTAATACACGTTTGTAGGAAGATAACTGAGCACACGCACTCTCAAGTTGTCGCGACGGCGAGACGTGAGCGCCATCTAGAACATCCCGCAGCAAATGTGCGATCCGAAGAAAGCCTCTGGTAATGTAATGAAAGTCAACAGCGGCGACTGTGGCGTGGTGTCAGCGAGAGACGCGAAGCGATTGGATTATGAACTGAGGGCTTATTGTCTAACGCACTCGTAATCGCAACCGGCTTCAAAGTGGAGCAATTGTTTTCATTTTATATGCAGACAAGTCTTCGATTTTCAAAATGAAAACGATCGTGATTGCGAGTGCGTTAGACAATAAGCCCTCAGGTTAAATTAATGATTAAAATGTAAACCGCGAACTCAACTCTATTGCAAGGCGAAGTTGCGGACGACAGTCGTAAAAATGTCTAAGAGCCGAGTTCACCAATAATTAAACGGACGGTTAGCGGTTTAACGGTTGTCAATGTATTGACTAACAGCTGATTAAAACTTAACCGACTGTTAAATTGGTTGGTGAACTCGGCCCTAAGGCGGTTAAACACACCGAAGTTAGCAACCGGGACCCCGTGACCAATTACTATACAGGGTGGAAAAAATGTATGCCACATGGACGGCAACTAGCTTAAATCTGGGAAATAGTAAATAATTATATTGTTCAAAAAAACATACATGCAGTTAATATTGTTCTCAAAAATAAAAGTAAGTCTCCAGTAAGTCTTTCCACCCTGTATATGTACATTACGTTCGTTCTAATAGTGTGCAATACAACCCTTTGAAGTTGCCGACCGCTTTGTGCGCGCCGCGGCGGCTTCTTTGTAGCAATTGTAGCGGCATATCAAAGCATGCAAACTATTTGAACGAACGAACTGTAGATTCTTACTTAGTGGGTTGCCAGACCGGTCGCCGGAATCATACCTTGCAACTAGGGAATGCAATTTAACCGGTTATTAACCGTTTTTGTAAGAAAATAACAGATTAAAACCGGTTAAAACCGGTTATTTGCATTCCCTACTTGCAACACGCCATGATTTTTTGTGTCTGGTAATATAGGACTCGTATTATTTACATCTCGCTCGCGCTTGCGTCTTGGACGTTTTAGCAAATTGGAGCTCCATTTAACTCGGTGCCGATAATAGACTTCTACATAAAGTTGTTCCTGCCTTTGAATAATTCGTTTACTTAGGCGACTTACCTTGCTGAAATTGAAGCACTTTTCATGGAAATCACCTTAGTACTAGGTACATTACAGTGAAGAGTTTTCTAATAGAAAATGAGATAATAAGTTTATTTAATCAGGTAATGAGAGGATGAAATGCTTGGGTATGAGCATATTAGGTTACATAATAATATATTAATTTTGAAGACGGTTTTCTTTTTACAAGCGTTTTATTAACATGCAATGTTTGTATTTATGTATGTCAGTTTAGGTCAAATATTGCAAGTTAATTTTGAACCAGTTCCCGTTAATGGAATCTAAGAGCTGATTGGATTATAGTCGGAAGGTGGCGACAGGATCCCGGCTTTGGAACTTATTAGTTTCTTGATAAATAGACAAAGATTTTGCAAAAAAAGTACAGTCGGCAACAAAAACTGTTTTTGGTTTTTAACCGACTTCAAAAAAGGAGGAGGTTCTCAAGTCAACTGTAAGTTCTTTTTTTTTTTTATGTTTGTTACCTCATAACTTTGGACTGGGTGAACCGATTTTGAAGATTCTTTTTTTGTTTGAAAGCTGGTGCTTCCCATTTGGTCCCATTTTTATCATAATGAAGATTTTATGATGGAGTCTATGAGGAATCGACGGAACTCTTCAAAATTTATAGGCACACCTATAGCGATTTTGGTATTTTTCATTGTAACTCGTGTATTTGCTCTTGGAAAACATTATTTGGTAAAGTGGAACTGATGATGAAAACCACAGATGGCCACCGGAACTCCTAAACGGTATATATTTCAAGGGTGGCGACAAGATATTTCGATTAAGATAGTTGAGCGACTATGACGAAGCATATGTATGTTTAAGTATTTGACTATGACTTTCCCACGGCGTTGCTTGCGGCGAGATTGAATTTCAATGTTCTATAGTTTCTTATTAATTCTTATTAATTAAAGTGGGACTACATAACATAACAGTATAATTATGATCACTAAAAAGTATAAAATAAAATAAAAGTTTAAAAAAACAAAAAAAACCGCCTTCAAAAAGCAAAAAATAACTTCATTTAAAATGGTAGGTAATAAGTCAGTCCAACTGAAGTCGGCGTCCAACAATATTTTAACCAAAAGCAGACTTCAGTTGGACTGACTTATTACCTACCATTTTAAATGAAGTTATTTTTTGCTTTTTGAAGGCGGTTTTTTTGTTTTTTTAAACTTTTATTTTATAATTAGTACACTTAGAAGACAAAGTTTGTAGACTACTCGTAGGTATGCCATATCCTGTCTGGGATGTTATAAATCTTCCTGGCAGAAGTAAGTAATTTATTATACATAATAACATTAATAACTTTTCTTACTGATAGTGAAAACCGCATCAGAAGCCGTTACGAGGTTTAGAAGGAGTAAGCAGATATACAGGCAAACAGACAGACACGAAAGCGACTATGCAAAGAAGATGAAAATTTAATAAATCTTCCAGAGCGATGCAGACTAACATTTAAACGTCGAATTCAAATGTCATAGACGCGTGAAAAAATCTCGCAGGTTTTTCTAATCTCACTATTTGTAGTCAACATTTTCACAACTGCGCCTCTTCTAGGCAGTAAAAACAATATCGTATTTGACCTGTTACGGAATCATTTTTCACTCGGCCGCCATTACTGTCAAGTAAATAAGAGCTATCAAATCGTTGACAATACGATTACGGATGAAACACGATATATGGTTTTAACCGTGTTGAATAGAGGCCCTGGTAAACCTCAAAGCTTCTGTAACTTTTAGTATATAAACCCCTGCTTACGTCAATAAAGTACCGTAGCAATTCTAACATGAGCCCTTCAGTTAGCTTTTCCTCCTTAGAGCCACACGCGGCACTTCCCTAACGACAACGGCACATGGGTCCTGCAGACGTGACTCCGTTACGTGAAAATGACTCCTGACCCTCGAATTTAAACGCAAAAATATCATTGCTGAACTTTCCTCTAGCTGTCCCTTTTTGTCTCGAAATAAAAAATTGTACCTATATACGATTTTGAAACGTTTCGTTTGCCATTTTGAAGATGGTAAAACACAATAAGAGTACGAAAGGCGAAATAAGTGAGTTTACGTGATGTTAAGTGGTTGCTAAAGGTCATTTAAAAACGTTTTATGGTGTTAAGTATCCTTTCGCTATAAGGAAAAAAAACAAAACAAAAAAAAAACAAGGTAAGAATGTAAGTATTTAATGAAACGCTTTTTAACTTCTAAACTTAAGCAAATAAAAACAAGGACGAATGAATTTTTTTTTCGTATTCATACTTTTAACGTTAAAGTTTCTCACCACCATGTAAATAGTGGAGCTTACTAATACTCTTATTTAAGTTATCTATAAAATAATAATAGTGTTGTGCAAACACAACTTGGAAATATTTATCCATTCTCTCATTCCATGTTCTTGCTAAAAATACAAAGCAACTATTCGTTTGCCGGAGACCTGACAAGCTTCACATACTCGTGAATAGAAAGCGAACAGTTGACTACATGAAATACAATATTACTTCTCTGTTCGGCTCCCGACGTGAAAATGTATCTAAAGTATATCTTTACATAGCAGGCCCTGTAGCTTTTAACAAAGCTAACCGAGTGGTTTATGTCATAACAAATATATTAAATTATCATGTTTTAAGGAACTTCATGAAAGAGACTAAAATTAGAATAAATTAGAATAAATAAGAAATTTTCCAAAATTAATCTAACTTTTGATATAATTGAGACAAGTTTCCTGACTTAGAAATACTATTTACAATTGCCCAACTCTAAATAATATTCACAATTTTCACTTTTTTATCCCTAATTACGAGAATAATTATAGGTAAGTAACCAAACCAATTTTTTGTTTCTAAACTATTCCATTGACAAATCAAGTTTTTTTTTTAAATATTTATTACAAAGGACCAAGATACCCTGCAAGTCGCCCTGTGAGTAAGCCGCTTACAGCGCTGCAGGTGGAAAGAAATATTGTTTTTAAAATTCCTTTGTCCCCGCAGCCTCCTCATTAATTTTTCATTCCCTGTCTCAACAGGGCACGCCTAAGACGCTGTTTAGAATTTAAAAAGCGTCGTACAATAGAACGTTTGCAGTCATCTTGTATTTTCAGTTTTAGAAAATGAAGGGGTTTTCGAAATACTTTTTGAATTATTTGGAAAACAGAATAATATTTACATGTCATTCGAAAACCATTTCGAGGAATATGCCAAAATGTCCATTCTTAATAAAATAGGCTAAAACCTTTTATAATCCTGAAAATGTAATAATAGTTCCTTCTCAAAGACTTGCGTTGTTTTGAAACAATGCCTACTTTATAGCTATAGTAAGTAGATTATTTTAATAATTTACCTGGCTTTAAGGAACACCTAACCAAAAAGCTTCAAAGACTTGTATTTAAATATTTAATTGATAATTTTATTTTCACTATTAATGACGTCCTCAACAATGATTGTGAATTAGAATGATTTGATCTAAATTTTTATGTTGCTGTTTAATAATTTTAATTCTATAATGTACCTAATTCGATGTTTGGCTCCACATTATAGTGTAGGTAACGTCTGTTCTAAATTCTAATCCATGTTTTAAGCAAATAAAAACTATTCTATTCTATTCCTCTCTTTGGTATTAGTTGCAGCTGAAGCTCTATTCTAATCGGTAAAACTTAATTGCTTTTAATCTCACCTCACCTCACCTTAGGTGAATCACAATTCGTTACTACGGTCATATAAAATTAACTTACGAAGTTTATAAGCAGGAAAAATATAGGTATAAGTTTAAGAGTATTTCGTAGGGCTAAGTGCTAATGTTGGATGGTAGAGACGTTTAGGCACTTTTCCCACTGTCGGCAAGGAAGCGATTAGCTATCGACTATTTTCTCGCTCAAGAAACGAACCAAAGATAGATCCCGTGTCAATAAAAGAGACTCATATATTAATAGTTGATTACTGGCTATTCACACTGCCGGCGAGAACTCTCTCTCAAACAACATATATGAATCCCGTGTCAAAAAGAGATGCTAATTAATAGTCGATCGCTGACTCTACTCGCTTCTCGCTCATCGTCGGCGGTGGGCCAAGTGCCTTAAGTCGAAGAAACGCATAAGACAACGGCGGCAACAATACCATCACTTCTAGGTCCGTTGACGGGTAAAAATGAACTCTTGTAATATTAATGATACCTAGTCAAAGGTCATTAGTCATTTCTCCCAATAGCTCCGCTTGTGTACATTTATCTTCAACCATTTACAATAAAATATTATCTTATTATATGTGAGTATACTAGAGGGCGCCCGTGACTTTGTACGCGTAGAATCATTTCCCATTATTCTCCCTTTGTTTCCCATTGGAGGCTGGTTTTCGAAAAACTCCTACGGTACCCAAGGAATTATTATTATTATTAATTAGCCTAATATAGTGTCCCACTGCTGGGCAAAGGCCTCCTTCCTTGATTTCCACACCTCTCTTCATCTCATCTTCGGCCAATCCTTCAGAAAAGCGTCCAAGTCATCCCGCCATCTCCGCTTGAGTCTGCCGTCTGTAGCCGTCCTGGGAGACCCACCAGGTTGCCACATTGGCCCACCTCTGTGGGTGTATGCGACAAACATGCCCGGCCCAGGCCCACTTTAGCTGGGCAGTCTTTCCCCAAATGTCAGGTGAGTTGTCTCTCAGTCAGTCAGTCAGTCAAGGCAGAGAGAGAGAGAGAGAGAGAGAGAGATAGAAAGAGAAAGAGAGAGAGAGAAATAAATTACCCGAAAACGACCAGAAATGTACGTTCACTTGATATAAATTCTGATAAGACTTCTCAGTCGCTTAAGGAAGGAAGCGGGGACAAGTAAACATAAAAAGCGCTCTTACCTTAAGTGGGTGCACCGTTGTAGTGGATCGCTTCGGATTACGAGGGAATGCGGCCATTGTCGTCGAGAAATGACTCAAAAGTGGACTCGGGAAATAATGGCAGCTTATTTTTAACGCCAGATTTTGCCAGATAAACTGGCAAGTCAAGTCGTTTTGTGCTTACGTGGATTGTTTCAAATGTTAAGTTTAAGTTGTGTTGTTTCATTTTTATCTGCTTAGAGCTATTTATGCAAAAGAGCGCTGTAACCCGCTTTTTACTAACGTAATATTCGTTGTTTTAGGATGAGAGTTTTAAGAAGTTTAAAAACAGAATAATGATAATGGCTGTCCTTTCAACCCGGCTGCTGAAATGAAAGGTTCTGTTTCTGACCTGTATCTACTTTTGTATATAGGTATATATGTCTATGTGTGTCTGGTTCTTTCCCTTGTAGATACTGAACGGATAGCTCGATTTTGACAAATGAGGTGTTGTGGAATTACCTAGTCATATCTTCGCAAGTTTTACCGACTACGTAGTTTGTATTTTAAATCAAAGTCTAACCATCGCCTTTAAAATATGTTCCATGAGAACTAACAAATAAATATATAGCATCGTGAAGTCGGTTTTTAAAAACTTGTTACTTTGTAGTTTTTTTTTCGATCATACTAGTTAACAAGTGTTTTCTGTCGCCTGCTAATTACAGTAAAACACAACTGATATGGCTTACCGATGTACCTGCGCAGAAGACGAATTTTCAAAGCGCGGGAACCAATCAGCTCGATCCACGCGTTGCGCGTCTGTATTCTGTGCTATTATTGGTTACTAGTGACGCCATGTTGCCGCGCGCCCGCGTGTCATTCAGTCAGCCGTGAGTGAGATGGAAAAATAGATGCAATTTAATTTGCGCCTTATAACTATTACGTACAAGTCTGATCGTGGGTTTTAATCGTGCTTTCGGAAAAAACGACACGCCATATAAATTGTGTTCTACTGTACATAATCCCCCTTACTAATAAACGTTGAGTAACGGTGGTATAGCTATACAATGTTTTGTCCTTATCTGTCATCGTGACATTTGGATTTGACAGATAAGGACAAAACATTGTATAGCTATACCATCGTTACTTAACGTTTATTAGTAAGAGGGAATATGTATAAATTTGTAGTATCTAATCTAATACAATTGATGAAATGAAGTTACTCCCAACTATAATTTTGTACCCTTTACTCGGAAACATGTCTGTCCTAATCGAAACGGTACCTACTGAAAACGTATTGGCGAGTTTTTTTTGCGTTTTATAGGTTTTGTCTTATAATTTGTAAATATCTTTATTAACGCCGAAAAAGCGCATCCCATCCGCTTGTTTCGTTAATTTTGTACTAACTTGAAAAAAGAGGAGGAAGCTTTATCTGGTTGATGAGTTTTTGCTCGCACACTTAAATTAGCTCATGTTAAGAAAACTATTAATTTATCATTGGTCATTTCAGCACCTTACAAACCAGGCACCGTGCTTTCCATACAAAATAAGCCTGATATCGAGCCCATGGCCCTGAATGTCTTAAATCCCTCGAGCACGACAGAGACGAGGCGATGACTCGTACTTTTGTTCACAACTCAATTACAGAATTCCAGGCGTTCGCTCTAAAGACACTCGAGATGGAGTTTTTCGATCGCTTTTTTCGCTCAATTTAACCACAAAATAGATACCTAAGCTGTAAAAATGTGAAAGTAGAATCAGCTGCCAATTTTCATTCTTTTTTATCTAAGCCTTTCAATGACATTTAATGAATAGTATTTATTTAAAAATTGACATTTACAAATTATAATTATCTAGGTACCTATATCAACAAGTGGAAAAGAAACAATAAAAACAAACGAATGAACTTACAAACTTACTTACTCAAAACTACACAAATCTAACAAACCGCTACCAGTGGGCATTGTTCCCAAAATGCTGGCAGTTTTGCAACTTTTAATGGAAACACGCGTCAAAGCATTACAATTAAAAAAAACATTACTTCAGTTTAAAAATAATTAAACTAAGTAAATCATGTGATATTGCCGTTTTGTTCATTTATTATTAGACTTTTAGAGTAATAAAAGATTTGCTTTTTTGGAGTCTATGAATGGTAAACACTTTTCATAGTTAAAACAAAACAGGCCTAAAGAAATGTATTACGATCACGAATCTTTCGTAGAAAAAAGTACCAGTAAAATCTCATTGGTAAATAAACATCATGGTAGTATTGCATGATACAGTTTTTCTATTTTAAAAATGAAGTGGTATTTTATTAATTTTTAATGTATTTAGAACGCCCAAAAGTTTACAGTGGGATTGGTGCTTTAAACGAATAAATGAATGAAGAACATAACAACTATTTTTATCATGTTTTGTATCTCAAAATATTACAAAAACCTTTTTCCATAAATCAGGACCACTGTGCAGCGTAGGCAAAGATGAACTCTCTCACCCTTTCCGTTACAAAGCGCTAAAAGTAATGACAAACATAATCTTAAGAGGTAATTGAGCGAGCTGAGTCCTCGCCGCCCCTCAATTTCCTTGCAGCGTGTGCTCAGCAAGACTGATCACGCGCATCCATCAACGCCGACGCTGTTTATCTTCCATATTAAATGTCCCACGATATCGAAAATATTAATACTAACAGCACCTAACTTTCCAAGTGATATTATAGATGCAAAAGTTGTGTAATAACGATATAATGCCACAGTTCTAGTATGTTTGGAAAACCTTACCAGTTTTCTGACTCGGCTGAGAACAAGTTTAAGACAAATGATTTTGCTGATCCGCAAAATATGGGAACGAAAATGTTAACAAAATCGAGCTGTGGATGAAATTGTGTGAAATGGGCAAATATCATCTACAACTCTAATGTAATATATTTTGTCATTATGTGGCTTATAAAAGCGCACTGGTTAATCACGAACACACATTATACACATTTAAATACACCAAATACACAAATTTAATACTGTAACATTCGAGAATGTTACTTAATTTCATAAAAATTGTCAAGAAAAAGTTAAATATGCGATGTGGCCTGCACAGTTTTTGTTAAAGTGTCATTCCCGACCGCACGCAGCAGATAGCAGCAGCAGGCGTCTGCGGTCGACGTCACTACTGGGTGTGCGGTCGGGCGTCAGCTACGCCTGCCATTGCCATCTGCGGTCGGCTACGGATAGTTTTTCATAGAAATACATACATAGAAACGAGTAGTGCCGTATGTTGCTGGCGTCTGCGGGCGGCATCACTACTGCACAGGTAGCACAAGTTGTATTTTCTCGCTTGTCGCTCAGTGCGTTTCTATCGTTACAGACTAGATGGAAAGGGAGATCCGAGCGACAAACTAGTCGCGGGCAACATGTGCTAATCGTGCTGGGTCAGCGGTCGGGCGTCAGCGACGCGTGCGTTTGTGATGCTTGCTACGAAGAAGATGCTTCATAGAAATACAATATATACAAACCAGTAGTGATGCCTGAGGTTGCCTGCCGTTGCCATCGATAGTCGGCTGCGAAAATACACCTGAAGACGGCTATTAAAACAAATAATGAATTAGCTCCCTTTTATCAAGCTTGCGTCTACTATCGTTTACCAAAAGGAACCACTGTTAAGAAGATTGCCACTCAACTCAACAGTCATTCAGCATAATCGAAACGTTCCAATATAATAACCGAGAAGGAAATGCAAATGAATAAGAATAAAACGTTCCCAGTGCACAATGTTCCCGGGCTGAACTTTTTAATTAGTTCTTAACGACTTTCCAGCGCTGAAACCACATTTGGTTTAAACGTACAGTGGATGATAAAATTAAGCATTTATTGTTGTTGAATATTGTATCGGTTTTTACTTTGTAGCATTGTTTTGTAAGTGAGCAATAAAGAACGTACATATTTAACGATTGGTTTAAATAAAAAGTAGCAACATAAGTTTTAATTGCAATTCTTAAAGTGGCATGGTTCCAAAGCAACTGGTTGCCTACTTTAAATTTATACTATTACATCTTTTATTATAAAAGTAAGGCCTGCAGCAATGTGACACGGCTAGTAAAATCGTTATTTTTTTATGTGGTAACTTACGCATATGAAAGAAGAGATGAAAAAGATTGTATTAATACCTAAACAGGTTGCATTCACGCGTGAATGAAATTTAAATAGTTACCCCCTTACTAATAAACTTTGAGTAACCGTGGTGAAGTTAAACCATGCTTTGTCCTTATCTGTCATTGTGACATTTGAATTTGACAGATAAGGACAAAGCATGGTTTAGCTACACCACCGTTACTCAACGTTTCAAAATAAGGGAGTTAGTGGTAAAAGGGGAAAAAATACATTCACAAGGTACAGCTAAATAAGTTTATTCGTAACTAACCCGTTTCGAGCTGGATCCTTTTGTACTATTACATGTTGTAGAAAATATAATCCTTTGCTTAATTAAGGCAACGGCGTGGTCTGCGAGATTTAGATCAAGTAAACCCAGGCTTACACTGTTAGTATTAACGCACTGTGCTTTTAAACGCTTTGATTATTTCTACAAAAAAAAACAATTCGATCATAATAAATAAAAAGTCGTATTGTGGTGGACAATAAAAATAAAATGAGTACTTACTTGCAGAAAAAACTAACTAAGGTACATTCGTATCTTCCTTATGTCTCCTCTAGTAATTTTATAAAGCCTCAAAACTGAAAAGTCTCTAAAACCTTTGTCTGAAATATCTATCTGAATGTCCGTCCAGCTGTCTGTTATCGGCTGGAGCTTGAAAGGATGACCCGATTCCGTTTTTTATAGCAAGTTTCCATTCCAATCGGTTGAGCTGATCACGAGTTATGTTCTCTGAAACCAGTTTTTTTCATTTTATTTTTGTACCTACGTAGGTATAGTTACCTAGATCTCATAATTCGGATGGAAAGGCCAACACAATATTTTAGTCAAACAAAGTAAGGCCATTCAGAAAAGATTTCCTTCTAAAAAATTCCTAATAAAAAAAAAACTTACTAGTAAAAAATACCTTAAAATTGGCTATTGTGCCATTCGTCACCCATCAGAAACACAGTTCAACTGACCACTTGTGAATCTTGCCACCTTACAATAAGGCTCACTAGTGTTCAGCTAACAGTGATATTGTTTGTCAATATGTTTCAGTAAAAACTGGGATTATTTTATCATAATAGGGAATATGCACGAATTTTTAAATCGCATTTCTCAACAAATTATGAAAAAAACCCGTAAAAGAGATCACCAAAAGTGAAATTAAAATTAAAATTGTTAATTAGACAGCGATTAGACAGAGATATCCGATATGCACTGTGACGTCATGTAACAGGTCGGCCATAAACTCCCTGTTAAATTCTGTTTTGCTAGAAAAATAAAGGAACAAATTTTTGTTGTCTTACCTATATCTTGGTTATATTTATAGCTATTCAAACAATATTATTTTTTCTCAACTGTTTGCAAACTGAAAAAAAGACATGTATTGCCTATTATGTACAGTCAAGGACTTTAATTGTTTTGCCGCTATGGACTCCTGTCGCATAACGTTAATCATTAATTTTAGCGTAATTTCTTTCATGTTGTTTGACGCTGTCATTATGACAGAGTTCCATAGTGGCTTAACAATTAAAGTCCTTGACTGTACCTATCTCAATCCGTTCTGCGTTGCACGCAATCGCGCGTCGAAAACTGCAGGGCGTGACTAGTCCTAGTGTGACCGCGAAGTAGGTTAAGGGTTACTTCTCAACTTTATTCCCCGGCTCGGTCCGCCAACTCCCCTGCAATGAAACTCCTAACAATGGCATTATCGCCTCTCCCTGGTCCGCTAACTATTTATTAGTTGAGAAAGTTATTACGATGTAACAAAATAAGAGACTAGTAAGTTTAGTAGGAAGTGACCCTTCCGAAGAAGTTTCATTCCCGGTCCAATAGATCTTATTCAGGTATAGCATGGTATAGCTTAAGTTCAATAACTTATTTTACTAAGGAGAATTTTAACCGAATGAATAAAATCCATCACGGTGCCATTAGAACCTGTAATGGACAAGGACCAATGATCGATACCCGAATCTTATTTTACAGAAGATAAGGGTTATTCATTCCTCTTGCAACTATCAATTTATGACCGTGCGATCGTTGAAATAAGAGTTAAGTTTCCATTATTGGTACCTATCAGCTTAAGCCTCCAACACTGGTATGTACCATCACCTTATTGTACACTTTTAGTTGACAGGTACTTAAAATATTTTTTTAACTCTTAATTTTAAGACTATACGGTCATAAATTGATTATTGCATAATAAATGAATAACCTTAAAATGACAATAGTGTGTCCAATATTAGTGCTTAAATTACTGCTAACAATACTTAGCTATTACAAATCTACTAAATGGTATACGGGCGTTTATTAAAAATGGACATAGATTAAGACTCTACTAATCATAAACAGAAAGAATTATTTTGATTACGCTAACGTATACACCGTTATTAATTTTTGAACATACCATCGACCCGCAATGTACATCTAATTCCATCTGTCATCACTTTGAAACATCATTAATTGCGTTTTTAATTAATTGCTTTTTTTGTTATACATTGCGTGTTAAATTATTTGTATGGTTAATTTTTTTTTATTTAATTTTAACAAAAGCTGCCTAAATTTGCTCATTAGGGGCTATACTAACCACAGTTAAAAGGAACGCCCGTATACCATTTACACACTGTATACCTAATATAAAAATGAATCCCTGAATGTTGCTAAGCGCAAATCTCGAGAGCAGCTGAACCGATTTCGCTATTATTATTTTTTATAATATTCCTTGAAGTACGAGGATGGTTGATACAGAGGGAAAAATTTAAAAAATCCACCGGGAAAGTCAGAAATTTGCAGCGGGGCGAAGCCGCTGGCGGGCCGCTAGTATTATATAAACTGTGATAACAATCGTTTGTTTTATTAATTAGAAGACTTTATTTCTAATTTATTAACATAAGTAGATACATATTTAATATAATACAATTAAAAGTTAAAACTAAACTTATTTAAATTAAAATAAAAACTAAGCTACTCAAATATTAAAGACGTAAATAATAATCACCACTATAAAAAGAACACCCCCTCTAGCAGGTCCTCTCGCGGCATGGTCCCTATGACACTGGCTGCGTTACCTCTCTGGATAGCTAGCCCAATCCTTTGGGAGAGGTAAGCACCAGCTCTAGGATCTCCGGAGGTGTCTATGAGCCGGGATGACAGGGCCTTAATAAAGCTTTTCATATCAGCTGACCAAGGTCCCATGGTCTCCACTGCAAGCGCCACAAATTCATAATTGATTATATTTGATAATATCGACAACTCTTTTCAATATCAAAATTGCCGGCTTAAGCTTCTCACTCGAAGTAGCTGAAATATGAAAATAAAGTTATATCCATTGGGTTTTTTGCTAATAAAATTCTAAGCAAAATGTTATAGCGGTGGAATAAATAGCGAGGAGCGAACAATACCTACGTTTGAAAGCGATCTCCTTTTGTTTCCCTTGGGGCTTTGTCGAGAATTATTTCTTTGGCTTTGAACCGCGGTGACGGTTTAACAACTGTGTCATAAAAATATTGACTCTTATCCTTACGGTGTCTGGGAGATTACGCTCCTATTTTTTCATTTTATGCAAACTTATTGTTATAACGTCTGTATGTTTCGGTAAATCGTGCTACCAGTTTCTGTTAAGGGATTGGATTGAAGCTTGGTACAGTGGAGTTCATAAATATGTGCATGTACACTTTAGTACCTTGTCACTTTAATTGCTGTGTTCATATACCGCAGTTTATACATTCCATTAAATAAATAACTGACATTAAGTAAATTCGATCGCCACAACATTTTCAGTAATTTTATATACAGGATGACTGCGGGGTCGTGATCCTAACTTAATTTTCCCAACTCAGTAAATTATTGAGATTCTGTTAGTACTTATAGAGGTTTTTGAAACAATTAAAGTTTAACATTTAATTAAAATAATATTATGTTCCCCAATTAATACTAAAATTATGGTCACTAACCATTATCATATGTTATAACCTATTTGAAGATCAACCGATCAGACGAGTAAGTTGTAGGTATGTAGGGTGGCTTTGATCCTGAATAAAAAGATTTCACTTAATATTTATTTCAATAAAAAAAACAAACTTCTTCTAAAAACACTACTTCGTCAATTGTTTTTTTTTTGAAGCCTGAAAATAATATAACAAATCAATTCAAAAGTTGAAAGTCAAATCTTGCCTGGCGACTAGTGTGACGCATCCTTAATTAAGCTTAGTTAAGTTCATTTATTGTTCAATTTTATGTTAAACAATACATTTTATATAGCCTAGATTAACAATAAGACACTTCCCACACTCTCGGCGAATCATATCACATCACATCATAATTTATCACCCTAGTTAGTAGTAGTCCTTTAGTAAATAGGAGTCCTTTAGTTAGGTGTGCCTAGTCCGTTAGTTAGTAGTATTACCTATAGGTAGTAGTGGAATATCAAACTGTTAAACTCTTTGTTCTAGTTTTGGCTTTGTGCAGTCGGGTTAAAGCGGGTACATATTATGCGCGGCAAACGCGCGAATATTGGATCGCGCGGCGTCCACGCGCAATGAGGACGTAGTTGCCGCGCGCGGCAGGGCGAACATTGCCGCGCACGAGCGTGTCGCGGGGCGAACCGATCACTCGATGTTTTTGAGGCCGCATCAAAGGAACTTCAGGCGCTCGCTCGCACGCAGTTGGGACGTAAACGAACTAAAGTGGCGCGGGCTATTGAGCTGGATCGTTTGCCGCGCGCGGAAGCCGCGGTTTGTAAATTCACATAAAATATTTGCTCGTGCGGCAAATGTTCGCTCGCCGCGCATAATCTGTACGCGCCTTTACAGTAACATAATAGAACTTTTACAAACAAGCCATATCATTCGTTATTGACACTGCTTTTAAGGACAATTGTTGGGACAGAGTGGAGGTAAACAACAAACATGGCCACTCGCCGCCGAACTTAAGCGTCGTAAGAATAGACGAAAAAGAACAGTGGCTTCGGCGTCGATATGACGACGACGGTTCGAATTACTAGAGACAGCGACTGGGTAATAAGATTCTGCTTTGTCAGTCGCTTGTTATCTTAAAGATCTTTTACTCCTGACGTCCTATGAGCGTGCCGGCACACAACGAATTATGAATCATGTGTCACTAAACAATATAGTTTGAAATCACTTTGCCCATTGTCAATTCTTTCAGCCTTTAATATGAACTTTGTATTTTATTTATTATTCAATATTTTCAGTACAAAAATAAGCTTAGTAGACAAAAGGTGCTCTTTAACCCTTTGGACAAAATAGAGTAATGGTATACAATTCAAAACGATTATGCAAACAAAGCGCAAGTACGCACAATTTTTGATCTTATTAGTTGGCTCAACCACAACCTTAAGAAATCATATGTTAAGTAAGTAAGAATTCCACAAGGAAAAATAAGCACTAAGCAACAAGCGATAAAATTACACATTTGCTACTTAGCTATGTTTACTCCAATTTTAAAGCGTTTCTTTTTCGAGTTGTAATTTATATAGCTTAGCTTAGCTTATAGCTTGTAACTCGGTTGTCTGTGATAAGCCGCCATTACCGGAGATAGCGGGCGATTTATCTGCAGCTGCGGCTTGTCAACACTTTTGTTGCTTCACTTGCAGTGCACTTTTAGATATATCTTTGATATAAGTAAAAGATACCCGCAAATATCATTACTTTTGGAAAATTTTCTGTCTGCGTGTTGATTTCACACCAAGCGCTGGAGGCTTCGGCCTGCAGGTACATATTTCTTATTGTTATTTTGTTATAGTTAAGTTCACTAATATTGTATCATATCATCAATCTATAATCAATACTAATGTTATAAAAAGAGAGTGCACATTTTTGTTAGTTTAGTTTATATATATCCGGTAGGTAATCTCTGGAACCACGGTACCTAATCGAAAAATTCATTCACTCTTTGAAAGGTACATTATTCCAGATGGAAATGAGGTCATTTTTATTGGTTTAAGCCGGGCGAAGCGAGAGTGGGACTCTAGTTAACCATTAGTTTAATATTGGTGTGCCTAATCTGTAGCAAATCGTTATTTAAGTTTATTCTATAAGTTCAATGGACATAAAGCATCAAAAACGTTTTTTTACTTGTTAGTTTCGTAGGGAAAAAGAAAAAGATACTTAATTATCTGCCTGCTAACCTGTCCGCATGTTACTTTGCGTGTTAATTTCGTAGGTTAAGTACCAATTACACCAAACTATGTTAAAATTAATCAATGTAAATCGACTGTTAGTTCATAAATTTTGACAGCTGTTAAGGCTCTAATCGTCTGTTAAGGTGTTTAACATCGTTTGGTGATTTTTTTACAAAATCCGCAGAAGTAAATTCTAACATCACAGAAAGGAGTTGGACATATAAACAACTTACTTTGTGCACATGCTTTTGTTAGTTTCTAAACTCACCCATAGATGTTCAAACAACTTTGTTTCTGTAGAAACGTAACACGACATAACCAGAGGGGCTAGACAAGATGCACTACGCGAACTATCGTTTCTAATCGCTTCGTTTTTAAACCAAACACGTCACTGGTAGATCACGTGACTTTTCGTATCACGTCATCTACAAGTGATGCGATTGGTTTAAAAACGTAACGAATAGAATCGCTGGTTAGCGTAATGCATCTTGTCTAGCCCCTCAGTTGTTTCTGTTGGTGGTATAATTTATGCGCAAACGTTAAACACACTCAGTGCCAGAGGAAAGGCAAGAAGTCAACTTGGGGCCATTTCGCATGAAAGTGCGGCAGCTTGGTGCTGGTACACAATTACAGCAAGTCATGGCGGTATTACTTAAGGGGATGGAACTTATGAACAAGTAGAACGCCAAGGAATAAGATATGTTTATTTGTGCCATGGAAAAACTTTTTAACATAAAAAACTAACAAATGCAGTGAATAACATCACATGTCATCGTATTTTCTTGCATTCTCTATAAGCTTTAGTACCTACCCATCGATAGGCTAGTAAGCGAGAATACGAACGAAAAAAAAACTACGAACTCCGCCAAAATAAGATGTCATATGATTATGCACTAAATCTGTTATGCCATACTTATCGCAAACCCTAACCCTCTTATTCATAAACGCGCAATAGCTAAAGTTTGTTTGAAATATGCTCTGTCCTTATTTGTCATTATAAAATTTAAATTTGACACATAGGGACAAAGAATACTTTAAGTAAAATAGGTTAATTGTGCGTTTATGAATAAGTGATTAGATATTTACTTATCTCAAAATAGACACACAAACAAACATAACTTTATCAAGAGCTTTATTATTTTGACTTAAACGTGTGTCAATATAGAGTTTTTTTATGCCATTTTTATTTAGGTTTTTAAGAAGTGTATTCATTTATTTTACCAGGTAATTATAAAGATCCTTCCTGCTCTGATTTTATCAAAAAAGCAGCTTTCTTTCCATTTATTTCACATGCGTTCTATAACTTCACCAAGCCCGTGGCCCACTAAAAACCAAGCCCGTGGAGTTTCAAGTAAGCAAGTTTAAACCTTTCGCGGTTTCCGAACGTATCGCGGGGCCGTAAACAGTTCCCCGAGTAGTGGAGCTCTAATACATTTTAAAGCTTCAAGTTGTTTATGCATGACCCGGTGAGAGTATAACGAATATACATTCTATGCTTCCTTGTTCTTACAAAATACTAAATGCAATATAAGTAGCGGCACATTTTCGTGTTTTGTCACTCTAACGTTATGTTTAAACTGATGCAGTTATCTTTCACAGGGACAAGGTACTAAATTGTGCAGCTAGGTACCTACTTGTAAAAGAGCATAGATACAACACTGTTTTATTTTTAACTTCGTTAAAAGCCCGTTTTGATACTTTTTCAATTATTTTGAGTAAATATTGAAATATATTTTTTTTTTAAATGATTGCCGTATTTTTATAAGCTTTATCCAAGGATTGCCGTATAAATTCAATTTACCGTGTTGCTTTATTTCCACTCTGCCGAATCTCATTACTCTGAAAAATCTCATAAAGTTATACCTCACAGCACAAAATTGCATTTTTGTCGCATTTTCTCGAAACAGACGCTGTCCCACAGACTGTTGCTAATATGTGGAATTCTTAACAATACGATGCACAATTTCTGAAATTACTTTTCTGATATATATTTCTATAAAAAGTATTTTTTTACTGTCTTGATGAAAAGATTGTTTAAACTGCTAAGTAAATTGTTTTTTTTATAAGGAAATGTCTGCTGACTTGGCCAGGTTTTTCGCCAAAAACTAATGAAATCATGGTAGCCACAATAAGGTGGACACTTAAAAATTACAAATTTTATCCGCAACAAACTACCTACAGTTAAAAATGAAACATATGTTTTAATCAAAATCTATTCAAAGACAATTAAGAATACACGTCATACTTTAAATCAGCGGTCGGCAACAGGCGTCCCGCGGGCCTCATGCGGCCCGCAAGCCCTTTACTTGCGGCCCGCGAGTCTTCCTGGCAATTTTTTTTGTAAGGGTCTTTGTATTCAGGATTTTTTGTAATAATTTCTCACAAAAGTTGAAATCCTTAGCATGCGTAATTGCGACTGTAGATATCGCCAATCACGAAGATATTCGTAGTCGGGCAGGACGAGAGATTTATTTGTAAGTATTTTTTAATAAGGCGCTTTTTGCACAAAAATGTATATTAGAATTCGTCCTTATTGACTACTGACAAAGTGGTAACTTTTGTCAGTAAAGTCATAAATTATTAACATGTGCGGCCCGCGTCAATTTCGTTAGCTACTATGTGGCCCTTGGCTGCTAAAAGGTTGCCGACCCCTGCTTTAAATGGATAGTGTTTATAGCAACGTCAGGCAATCAAAAAAAAGCATAAAATTAATCAGATGCAATACTTGCCATGTTCTCAAATCCCCCTGTTCTCTGACTATTCCACTTTATTAAGTCATAATCGCCTTATTAAAGATACCGAAGCAGTAATGAGTTCCCGAGCACTTAGAATGTTCAGAAATGCTATTAATTCCAAACTGCTTTGCTCTGCCTGCAGAAACAGCAAATTGAGATAAAATTATTCTCCGACTCCACGACATCCGATGAAATGGATATTCTAATTTTTCGTCTGCATAAAGTGCCTTTCTACTAAAGGAAGATGTTGAAATTAAAACATTGATTAAATAGCCAATGAATATTACATTTTCATTCTCATTTATTCCTGTCTTAGGAATCTTGAGGGTATGATCAATCAGTAAACCATGTTTTCATGAATGCGAGAGTAGGCTGCTACGAGAATAGTTGCGTGACCAGGATTTTGGCATATTTATTGTTGCCCGCGACTCCGTTTGCGTAGAATTCGGTTATCATGATTCCCTCGAGAACTATTATACTTTCCGGGATCAAAAGTATCCTATGCCCTTAACTAATAATTCGTTAAAGCGACTTTTGCTTAATCTTCTTGTTATGCTTTGTCTGTCAGTCCATCAATTATTCTAAATAAATCTTAGCCTGTGCCTACTGCGGTAGTGTTTATCGCTGTAGATAATTGTAGATAAAACATCTGTCACTTTCTGACAAAGTAGGTGCGAGAGTGACGTAGTTTTATCCACATTTATCCATCGCGAGAACGCGACCATAATGCGAGCTGGGTGACTGAAGCATTGTAAATTTATTTCTATCTGCGACTTTGATCGTAGAAAATGTTTAGTGATCGCTTTAAACACAACCAATTTCTTGAGTAACGAAATATTTTACACACACCTATTTAAAACCGAGTATCGACACGTGATAAACAAAAAAACGTGATTTTAAAATTGATATATCACCTTGTGCACTCAATACCTACCTCACTTTTTCGCCCATTATTTTTCTAGTAGTAATATCATTATTATCAATTACAAAAAGAAGCAAACAGCCTCAACCAAATCGGAATAGCGCCCCAGATCTTGTGGTGGTTGTGTGGCATCTGAAAATTTTAGCCACAATTAATACAAACTATAAAGTCATGTCAGGGTGGGTTTAGGGATAAGACTTGACGGGCGAATTCAATTACGAGCTATTGAGTCGGTTGAGACCAGTGAAGACGTAATTTATCTGATATTCCCAAAACAAATTGAAGGAATAAGGCCAGAGATAGACTATCAAGCGGAATACCAAAAATAGTATCTAGGTACTGCAAGAATGGAAAACGCTTTAAGGTTTATTTTAAGACAAGGCTAAGTCTTCATCAATTGGCTCTGTTTTACTGCAACATTTACAAAATTAACGGCAGCTGGCGGTTACGCTGTTTTTGTCATTATCAATATACTAATATTTTGCAACAATATTGAAACCGGCATACATTATTCTAGACACCTTAAATAGTGACACCTTTTCTTTGGCTCATTAAATGTCAGTACCGACTTTCATTATAAACGTAATTTGAGTTACACCCCTCTACATTACATTTACAAAATATAATCCTATGGTACTTTTGTGGTTGTTTTAGTCACATAAATGATAATAATATGTAGACGATGCGAAGCTCCGCACCTGAAACGTAAAAAGAAACCTAAAACTGTTAGTAAAATAATAATTAGTTATAATATTAGAAACGAAGGTACTCACCTTTGCTGTTTGCATACCTATGTGTTAATAAACGTGAGCGAGGTCTTGTCCATATAATTACTATCATTGATGTTTTAATCCATAAGTTTAACCTTGAAATTTTTATTAACAGCAGTGTATAGGTAAATACTGCAGATAAATTTCCAAGACTAAATTATGAGCTAAATGTACAGATCCTGTTTTATTAGTGTAAGCCAAATTACCTTTGAATGAAAGACGGCACTAACGTTGAACCTTTTAATTAAAAGAGTGGCATATTCCCATCTAAGAAAATAACCTCATGAGTCCATAGCCTTGTGTCGGTGCAAATGACGACCAACCCTCCCGATGCTATCGCCGGAGCGAATGGGAATAAGAGTCAGTATCGCACGAGACGAAAGTGTTTCTATTTCGTTAATGGAACACTGTGGCTTATGATCTTGCCGAGGATTGGTATGTATATATATACTCCTTATTGTAGCTACAAGAGTAAAAAATAAATACAAAAACACAGGGAATATAACAGGGAGTTCTTCCAGATAACCCTTGTTGACAATGACAAAGAAAAACAATATTAATAATAAAAACAATAACATTAAATAAATAGATAAACACACTATCTCAAAAACCAATATTGTAAAATAATACATATATGTATACAATTATAGTACACACATAAGTAAAGGATCGCATACAAGCCACAAATTTGTAATTGGGGAAAATGTTTAAAAACAGTTGTAAGGATGTTCTCTAAAACTTATAAAAAATATAGTTAGTACACAAATAAGTCTGTGTGACACTCTGAAATGCCGACTGAAAACGAAATGTATAGAATTAAAAATATCATTGCATTCACGGAATTCGTGTTACTATTATAAGTTGGATGTTGAAATTAGTTGTGTAGTTTTTATTCGTTTGTTTGTGTACTTTTTTGGGTTGTAAAAAGTACTTATGTACAAGGTACTATTAACGTGTGCATAGCGACGTTTGACAAAAGCTTTATTTTAAAAGGTTTTATTTTTCTGCCTGCATAATTTAACCGTTCTTAATTATGCAAAGAGCCATTAAAGCTATCATTGTTTGTTAAACGTGAACTGGTTACCTAATCCTTTGCCATTGCGTGCCATTTAAATTTAAACATAATATTTATTTATGAAATATGATCAAAACGTGAAGAATATTAATCTTTTATTATTTCGTTGCAAGAATTTCAACAATATTCATAAAATACTAACTTACTTATCGCATGAAATGTTTAGTGACCGGATATCTTTACGTAATATAAAACAAATTCGCTCCCGCTGTCTGTGCGCTAGATCTTTTAAAATACGCAACGGATATAAATGCAGTTTTTAGCAATAGATAGAGTGATTCAAGAGGAAGGTTTTTATGTATAATAAATTCTGGTTTATTGTACGGGTGTTACAGAAAACTCACATAAACCGAAGCAAAGCGAAGGCGGGTTGCTAGTAAATTCTAAAACCAAGTCTTGCGTAGGTACTTCTGTATAATGAATGATAATAACAAGTATACCTGACGGTAATTGTTTGTAGAAAGAGGATGAAACAGTGATATAGCAGTTTACTCTAAATAATTTATCAAAAAGGTTTAATATATATGTATATCTTCATGTTGTATGTCCAAATGTTAATTTTGGAAGTACTTTTCCAACAGAGACGCGAACATAATTATTATGACCATGCTCGAACATGAAAAGTACGCAGATATGGTTACTCCGTAAATTCGTTTGTTTACCTATATGAGTCCGGAAACGAAAAGTTCCTTTCCTATATGTAGGTGATTAATAATTCAACATTCAGAGACATTAATTAATCAATCAAAAATTGGAAACAAGTGGAAACAAATAAGTTTCATGAGATCTACCTACCCTACTCCGGGATTACAGGCGTGAAGTTATGTATGTCTGTATGTGCTAGATAAATGTATAGTCCTGGTATGAAAAGTTTCGTCACTTTTCGACTCTATTTCAATGGTGTTAAGGTCCAAAAATGACGAACCTATTCATACCGCGACTATACAATAAAGATTGCTGCATTGGAAATCGCTGTTGAATGCAGTACTTAATGCAATGAAATCCCGCCTTAGTGTCTGTCCTCGAGGCATAGACCGCGCGACACAATGCTCCGCAGCTCTATACCATTCTATACTCTTATCAGATCGGCTTGGGCGCAATATCGGAGATCACAATGCCGCGGATGGCGGGCTTCCTTTGCATCGGGGTTTACTTCCAAGAAAAATGCAGCCGGAGAGACTTTGAAAACAAAATGTGCTACATACATTTTTGTGTCTTGGCTTACACTTGGGACCAGAGTCTTGGAAATTGGAAAATGAAAATTGAAATTAAAAACATTTATTCGACGTGCCCAAGAAAAAAACCGAACAAACATCAGTTACTGAGGAAAAGTTTAAAACAACGTTTCGTTAAACGCTAGACATTATAGGCAAGCTACAGTTTCCAACCAGAATACGTAGGAGTGCAACCGTAAAATGTCAACCAATAATGGTTTTTATTCGGAAAAAAACAGTTTAGATTAAAAAAGTTTCCCGAGTGAAGTTGAGCATTTTTCACAAAAACCGGAATTCCGTACAGGCGCGGAAAGTTTCAGTATTCAGTATTACTGAATTTTTTTTACACCAAAAAAATGAACGGGAATTGGAAACGCTGAAACATTGTTGTTGTTTCTAATCTATGTATATAAAGTAAAATGGGGTGGATAGATGAAGTTATGACTTATTTTAGATTGTATTTCTATTCACCCCGCGAATCTCTATCCACCCCATTTTACGGTATATAAAAGGTAAACCTGACTGACTGACTTATATATCAACGCACAGCCGAAACAGCTGGACCTAGGGACTTGAAATTTGGAGGGAATATTCCTTGGATATTCCAGGGATCCACCAAGAAGGGATTTTAGAAAATTCATCCCTTAAGGGGTTAAAATAGGGGGAGTAGCGGAAAACTAATTGTACAAGGACAAAGTCGCGGACGTCCTCTAGTTAATCAGTATATCGAGGAAAAGATAATTTATTTTATTAAGAGATTTTACTAAAATTGTTCTTGAATGTTCACGAAAACTGTACCATTTACATGATATATCGTCTAAACAGACATGAAAAACCCCGCAAATACCTAAGCGTATAAAATAGACGTTATTTTTTGCTACCCCGGTAAGCACCACGTAACACCACACACATCATAAAGCCAAAACATAAATCCGTAATGAGCTCCAAAGAGGAATATTACGATGAAAAAGCATTTCTAGAAGTTCTCTCCGCGCTGAAACTTTCATTTTTATGTCATACCTACGTATAATCGTATAACGTGGTTACTGTCGCACCTGTTAAGATTTTATTAGGTACTAGTGGTTAGTAAGTGCTGCCTTTTTACCCGGAGAAGTAAGGTAATATTTTAGAATGGAAACAAAATACCTACATAGGGTGACGGCACCGATGATAGACACGTTTAGCTGACAGGCACCAGTAATGGACATTTCCCTCTTAATTGAAATTTCATACGGTCCTAAATTGATTGTTGCAAAACAAATGATTAACTCTTACCTTCTGTAAAATGAGAATCAAATGTCCATTATTGGTGCCTTGTCTATTACTGGTCCCATCACCCTAGGTACTTCCGTTTTTCCTTATAGAGATGGCTTGATTTTTATATAAGCTCTGCGGTGAAGCCCAAAAGGAGGGTTATGTGTTTGAACTGTATGTATGTATGTATGTATGTAAGTGTGATACGACATTAGACTCGTCTTGATGGCGCGAGTGTCATTGGGTAAAATTCTTAAAAAAACATTTTTCATTCGGATTGTACAGTGCGATAGCTCTCTTAAAAAGTTCTTTGGGTTGGTTTTTGTCTCTCACTCGCTCTAATACGCACTTATTAAGAGTGAGTGCGAGAGAAGTACATACCCGAAGCACCTTCTAATTGCTCACAGACTGTATGTGTTTTAATATTTTTTACATATCTCGACGACGGTATCAAAAAATGCAATCAGAGGGATTATTTCCTAACGCACTCGTATTCGCAATCCTTTTCATTTTGACAGTCCGAAGGCGAGTCCGCATACCAAATGAAAACAATTCACGTTCAAAAACAAACACTCCACTTTGAAGCCGATTGCGATTGCAAGTGCGTTAAGCAATAGTGACGCAGGTTATTAAAGCTTACTTTTTATTTAGCAATTCAAACTTGTGTATACTCGTCACAAAGCATCCACTTAATCGACATTAACTGACTCTGATTGCGGCCGTATCGCAAAGACTGCGTGACGATTATTTCTGCCCTTCTAAGGGGCCCCATATACGGTACGATCCGTCGGTACGTGTGTGGCAATATCGCATCAAAAAATCGTCACGATATCGTTTCAGATCGGTCGTAACGACGGATCGTTCCGTATATGGCGGCCTTAAGCCAAATGGCGGTATCACAGACAAAACTCCCGTAGCAAAGGCAACCTCATTAATAACGTACAAGGATAGAATCTGCATTGGCTGTTGAATTTGAGATGACGCCTTTTGGTGAGGGCAGATTTAATCGGACGTTTGACTTTATTTACCGAACTTGATATAACAAAATCTATTTTTCAGGTTTCATAATCATAATACCTACATAAAGAAAATAGATAAAAAATAAAAACTCTCACCTCGATTACTACAACGTTGACGCAATAGACTCATCGTAGCTTCTTTTCATGTTGCGTTGCCCAATTTCCTTTACGTTGAACGACGACAGAAATGCCCAATTTCCGTTAGGTCGGTCTCTGGTATCGACGGTCGGAAAATTAAATGACCTTAACCTTTTGTATTTTAAAAAATACCTTCCTCTTTCGACGTTTGATTAAAAGTTTCAGACCCTTAATGACGATTAAGTCGTTCGTTAGTGACGAATTTTTATACACAAATTTAAAAGGGATTTATTTTTAATGTTATTTATTTTCTTTGTCATTATTGGGAATAAATGTTTATCCTCGTTTCTTTCGTTTTTTTATACGTTTTGTAGGCTAATCTTCTCTATTGAATCCCGTTAACCCGAAAATAGCACAGAAATCCCGTCAATATTTAGTCCAACTTCGGAATCTTGGGCATTGACATATCGAGTAGCTTTCAATTTCGTGGTCCATTTGTAAGATAAAGCCAAAATGGCTTCTAAGAAGTTTGACGTTCTTGGTAGAGCAAGAGTATGACTCCTATACTATTTTTTTTTCTACTAGCCTATAAGAGTGTCCCGCTGCTGGGCAAAAACCTCTCCCTTTGATCTCCATGGGTCCCTATTTGGTATCTCTTCCGGCCAGTTGCTGAGGAATGCGTCCTATTCGTCCCACCATCTCCTAAACTACTTACTAAACTGTGAACGTATACTTATTGTCGCCAAAATTAATTGCGAATAAGTACCCCACGCTGCCCCAATTTGGTAACCACTTACAAATCCGAATGCAAGGCTTAACATTTAACCATCCATCAATATCCCGGCTGTCGGTAATCTGTCCCAATAATCCAGGGAATAATTAATAGCACTCGGAGGAAAATAAAAGCAAACCGCTTCTGATTTTAATAATACGTCAATTTATAAGCGCGGCGCGGAGGGAATAATACCAAAGGCTGTGGACGGTGAGGAGCAGTTGGGATAAACGTGAGATTATATCAATACTCATCACATTTACACCCGCCACTTAGGATATAAATCGAAGTATACTTAATTAGTGATCCAGAGGCCCTAGAGAAGATGCATAACACTATCGTAAGCGATTTTCGAAACCTGTCAAAATGTATGGAATTGACATAAACATTCGATGCGACCGTCTGGCAGCTGTCGTCAGTCCTATCCATTTTCGATAAGGATAATAGTCTCGCAATTCATCTTGCCTAGGGTCATAGTACTTCTACCATCCAAAGTCTCTACGATGTGATATCAAAATATAAATACAAAAGTAAGTTCAGCTCTCTGTTTGTAATGCCTTCACAACTAAATCACCGTTCTATTTTCGGTAAAATTTTGTATAGGGATAGGATACTTTAAGTCGCAAAAAAATCGTTTTATATCCGAGGGAATATCGATTAACAAACGTGAACAAATTCTCGGTCAATATTGAGTAATAACTGTCTTTTTTTAATCTTTTCATTTTATTTTGTTATTTTTATCAATTAGATTTCCCAATAGTACAGACTATTCCTTCCCCTTACTAGCCGTCTTCTTTATGCCAGGCATGATTGCCGATCAATCTAGACGGTTAAAGACCCAATTATATGTATTCAAAATACCTGTTATTGTAAAATTATCACTAGTGCCAACAATGGGACTGTTAACAGTAACGTACATCACACAATCTGCATAATGTGAAACAGAGGTTCTTGCTTAATATCCCTTTCAGTCCTAGCAGTATCAAGATTCCCTGAAGTTTATTATCCAAACGTTTCAAGAAATTTATTCGCCTATTTGAACTCATGCACACAACTTTATGTTTTACTGCGGGGAACAGAGCAGTAACATTCACATCTTCGGAGCGTTTACTGTTCAAAATATGAAAATATGTCCCAGAATAAAAACGAAATATGCTCATAACGCAAATTATGATACATGCTACCAGTTAAATCTTCGGAACGAGTCTTTAATATATTTATTACAGCTTTTAAAGCTGGTTTATACGCACATTTCTCGGAGACGTCTTTGCAAATTTACTTGTGTCGTTGAATTTTTACGTTTCCGCTCTTGTAGGTAGTGTTAAAGTTGAAATTAGGTTGGCTAAAAGATTAGGTTTGTTGGTTTATGAAACTTATGATTGCGAAGTCGAACTCGAGGGGTTAACGTTATGCCCCTACATGTAAAGTTAAACCACTTCAGCTATTAGGCAATTACAAATTAACAGCTTCATATTACGGCGGGAGTTAGTGCTCTGATATTCAACTTAAACACATATTATAAAATACTACTTTGCCTAGTAATGTTATTTCGGATTTTACCAAATAAATATCAACCAACTCTATTTTTACGGCGGTCACACGTTCAGAATTCGATTTTTGAACTGTCGCGGTGTCTTAACACTGATGGTTGGACGTTGTTAAAGAGTTATGTATTGCCGGCTGCTTGATTATATTATTTTCAATAAGAAACTATTACTCTTTCTAACCCGCTTTCTTTATAGACAAATAATAAACGTTCTAACGAGCTTTTACTGATATAGTGTTCACACCGGTAGGCTCCTATTCCAAAGATTTTCCGCAGCGATATCACAAGATGTTTTTTTATACGCGCCTAGTTAATATAAGCTTCCATATTTAGAGTAGAAAAAACGCGATATACCTACCTAGTATAGTATAGCCCCATTTGCTTAACGAAACGACTAGAACGATACAACTTTTGTCCACAAACAACTTGAAATGAACGCCATTGGCCACAACTCATAATAAACATTACAAACTAGACTGTTCATTTTCCGTCGCCAACAAAGTCCCTGCAATTTAACTTAAAATATGCTAAAACATTTCAGTTAAATTGTTGGAGTAAAACCTCGCGAACTTCGCATCTGGGTCGCTATCTGGGTTGTTATCATCGAATAGGAGAGAAGTTATGGACATCGGTGATCTACCTTGATTTATGTTTGCCTTTGAATTTACACTGTCTCGAGAACGGGGTAGGAAAGATTTATTGTGGCGCGTTCTGGCTTTATTGCTAAAAAGGGATGATAGTTTGTCCTAGGGCCGTTAATGTTTTTGGAATCGGGATCGGATAAGTCATTCTTTGCCGTTCTAACCAATGTCGTCTTTTTCTTTTGAATGAAACGGAAACTACCCCTGAGGCCCTTGCCAAGATGCATTACGCTTACTAGCGTTTCTATTCGTTTCGTTTTTAAACCAATCGCGTCACTGGTAGATGACGTGATACGCAAAATCTAACAGATACGCTTGTTAGCGTAATGCATCTTGTCTAGCGCCTCTGGTTATGCTTCTTTCAACATCAGACATTGCTGGTGGTCATAATTATTTCAAAGACAACAATGACAACGGATGAAACTCGAATATTCGCCCGGGTGGTCATTTCAACGGTTACAAAGCCGTAAGTTTTATCTCAATTGTTACCGATTGTCCCTCACCTAAACCTCCGTTACCGTTAGTATGTCATGAATTCATTATTTATTTTACTAAAAGTATAGCCAAGTATCAATCTACGTAAAATGGTCTAATATTTTTTTAGGGAACGGTGAATCCATCAGAGCCGATTAAAAACCGATATTGAGAATCTCCATATCCGTGTTTTTATCGGCTATCGGTTAGATGGGACCGGAGGGCTTATTGTCTAACGCACTCGCAATCGCAACCGGCTTCAAAGTGGAGCAATTGTTTTCATTTTGTATGCAGACGAGCCTTCGATTTTCAAAATGAAAACGATCGTGATTGCGAGTGCGTTAGACAATAAGCTCTCTGGAATAGTTAGCAAAAGTATTATAAGCTATAAACTGTTATGGGTATTGGGGCGAAATTCGATGTTGTGAACGTTTTGCTATTTGATGATTGGAAAATGTAACCGAAAACGTGTAGGCATAAACGCTTGCTTCTTACCTGCTAAATTATTATGAATGAGAAAGTTTGAATGTTTGGATGTTTGTTACTCAATCACGCTTCAACCACTGAACGGATCGTGATGAATCTTGGCACACATATAGGTTAGGTCCTGGATTAGAAAATTTCATAGTTTTTATCACGAAATATTTAAAAGTTCCCGGGGAATAACCATAATCGAATTCTACGCGGACGAATAAATATGAATTACCTATAAGTAAAGGCTTGTTTAGACATCGAAAGATCATAATCTATGTTCGACATTACCTAAATGGTATTGTTAGCGATCTATTTTGTATAATTATAATTTGTCCTACTCTTTTCACAAAAGGATACAATCAAAAGACAAAAAATCTATTGGAAACAACGGTTTCAAACAACTCAGACTAGTAACACCATCTTCGAAAACAAATAAGATTTAATGACCCTTCAAAAGGACAATGGAACCCTCCTGTAATTACTGGTGCCATCTGAAGTGACAGTCGAGTTGTTGCGGGTTCCCCGGGTATGTTAGGATGCCGTCTCGGGGACAGGTATTACCCCTTTTCCAAAAAGGGTCCAGGAGCCCTCTAAGTAGGTATTACTCTAGAGTTTCAGTGTTTCAGACGAATAAGATAACGATTACTGAGATGAGTATATATTCAACAAACGGATTGTATTTTCATGGTATAATTATCTTCTATATATATAAAAGGCTAACCTGACTCACTGACTTATATATAAACATTAAGAAAGAATTTTCCGAAAATCGACCCCCAACCGGAAAAAATAGGGGAAGAAGCGGGAAACTAATTCTACGCATACGAAGTCGCGGGCGTCTGTGATTAATATCGCTATTAAAATATCAATAACCATTGTATTGTATTGTTTTTTTTTGGTGTAAAAATTGTAATTTTCTTCATACCAAAAATGTCCAATTTAAACCTAAGCCACCGATACAGATGAATATTATAACTTTAAAGAATCATCCTTCGGTGTTACGGAGTATCTAACATAATTAAACACTAATTTATCACACTCACACACACCTTCGTCCTTGTATAAGTATAATAGAATTTTAGTACATCCAAAAGCACCCCTAATGTGTGCGTGTCGTTTTCAAACCATCTTTGGAAGCATATTCACGCAGTTGCCTAGTTGGTATTGACCCTGCCTACGAAGCTATCGGTCCCCGGTTCAAATCCCGGTGATGACAGATATTTGTGTGATAAACACGAGTATTTTTTCCCGAGTCTTGGATGTTTTATATGTATTTCCGCATGAATTTCTCTTTATAAGTAAGTTTATCATTGTCTAGTGTCCATAGTACAAACCTAGAGCCTAGTTTGGGACTAGGTAAATATGCGTGAGATTGTCGCCTGTTTTTTTTTAATCTTTCTTGCAAAAGTTTCCCTATTGTGTACATTTCATGTTCAAACCATGTTTCAAAGCATGTAAGTCTATTTAAATTTAAAGTTAAATTGAAAAGCAAGTTAATTCCCCGAGACGTCGATCAGGTTCACCGTAACCTTGCGCCGCGTCGCTCGATCAATCACGCCTCGCTAAACGTATCAGAACAATTCCACGTCGATGCCACGCGAAGTACTTTCAAAGTTAACATATTTAAATTAAGCAATTCTGAATAAGATTTTTGGCGAGCTGTTATTTAATATAGGTAGGTTTTTTTTTAAGTTAAGTATTTCTAAGTTTGTTCATCAATTAAGACGTGTTCTGTTGCGTTACTTAATATCCCTATTATGATGCCGATTTTTTAGTATTTTTTATCAAAGGTATTTTTAGTTATTAACGTTCATCATAAATCAATCAATAGCATAGCATTTCAATTAAAGGTACAGAAAAACGTCACGAGTGTTCATAAATATCTTAATTGATGTTCTCCGTCTGCTTTTTCACCATCTGATTTCGTATTTGATACCATAGGCGTGAGAATTACAGTCACAAGCTAGATTCAAAAATACGAACATCCAAAAATCAGTAACATAATAATCGACCATTTTAGTACGAGTAATCACCGGTTGAGATTCAAAAATGAACTCTAATCTTTCTCTCTTTCCTTTAAATTGCTTGATTATCCGAAAATCCAACCCAAGTCCTGTCAATCTTGAGCTCAGCCCATAAATAACGCCCTTAACACTTTAAAAAGCACTGAATCTAAGTGCTGTTTGTAATTAGGAACAAGCTCAGAAGTAAAGCTTTTAGGCGGCTATTTTTGACAGAAGTTTAGATCTCCAGGCGTAGCACAAAAAACCTAATGGACGAATTATTTATTCACTGACTTTGAACGGAGACGGTCATTAATGTTTTAAGAGGTAAATATTCCTTAATTAGAGTTCGCTAATTCTTTATTAATGTTGATGGTTATCGGGTTTTCTTCGGTTTTAAATGTTTGCGATAAAACCGTTAAGGTTTAGCAACATTATTTCTCGCAGTTAAATGGATTAAATGGAGATTAAGGTGGACACGCCACGGTTAATTATCTCACGAAAGCAGGTGGGCGATACTTGTAGTTGTAACGAGTATAGACACATACTACGGCGGCGCTTAGTACAGCTACGCACTCAAAGACAACGTGCGTGCACGTGCATCTACACACACAACTATGACCCACCCGCTTTCGTGAGATAAAACTACTGTAGCTTACTCGTACCAGAGGCCTAATTCCACTTTGTCCCTACACGTATTGATTGATATCGTTTTGTTTTTAACTCGCCACCATGTCACCGTCAAGTAAATAAGCACTATCATAACGTTGACAATAAAAACACAAGTAAAAAACAATTAGGTTTAGCCCGAGTAGAATAGATCGGCAAGTCCGTCGTTGCAGCTAACGGCCGAACCCTATATTCAAACCGCGGACAGATAAGGCTTACTTCGGGTTAAAATTTGACATATGCCCATACAAAATGTGTCAAATTTTAATCCGAAGTAAGCCTATCTGTCCGCGGTTTGAATATAGGGTTTGGCCATAAGTAAACCAGTAGAGTCAACCACAAGCCTCTCGCAGAAAGCCAATATGACTATTTTTGACGCTATTACTTTCTTGTGACTTGTCGCTATCATTATGATAGGGTTGTAAAGTGGCTTAATTCAAGTTGAAGACCTTAATTTGCGCGTCAACTTTAACTGTCTGTCATAAGCAGAAAAATTACCCTTTTTTTTTGCTTTACGCACAGTTAAAAAAGAATATATGCAAGAGTTTTTTCATTTTCTTTATTAAAATAGCACTGTCATACTTCGGTAATATTTTAAAAGAGGTTTATAACTGTCCTCGCTGACGTAAGGAGCTCGGCTCGAGATGGCAGGGCTCCAAATGTTCCGTCACGGGTCGGATAACGAGCACCCGCAGAACTATGTCGTCGTATCGTGTTACGGCACTCTTGTAGGGTCTGCAATTTCTTCTACCTACACATCGCTCTATGTCAAAAACGGATTACTGAAATTACGAGATAAATGCGACGTCGTTAAAAACGGACCTAAGATACATAAGAGCAAATGGCAGTGGGAGTGGAATAACAGAGTTTAGGATTAAAGTACGCAGTGTGCCTTTTTTATTAGCTTTGCTTGTAAATAGTAAGTTTACACACCTTAGTTGTATAATATTATTTACCCTTTCAATGTCTTATACCTGTCATAGTTATTATCATTTTTTTATATAAGTAATACGTGTTTTTAACCTGTAACAAATTTTATCATTATTTTTTTTCATTTTTACTAATAAACTAGCAAACAATGCAATAAAATCTTGAAAGTCGATTTTACCCTACTTCTAGTTGCCGGAATATACCTATAGGATAACGTGTAGTCAAATTAAGAGACCACATGGCTTGCGAGTGCCAGATCAAAAAGGGAATTTACTAGAAAACCACAATCACAACATTTATATAAAAAAAGGTTCAACAGAATTTATTCAGAATTTATTTTACTACTTAACTCAAATATTCACTAACAATTATTTTTAGTAGTAGCTTAGAAAAGTATGCGAAAAAGGTGTTATGATGTAAAATAAAAGTACTTATTATGATGTTGAAAACTAATTAATGTTTTCACCTTAACAGTTTTAAGAAAAAACAACATAGGACCTATTAAAATATATGCAATGACACACGTGTTGCCAAACACGCACTGTTATTAAGTTTCAGGTCGCAAAACATTACCGACTTTAACATACGAGTACATATCCTAAGCATGCGTCTTCCAAGTTCTAAAAAAGTATTTTACAGTAGTAAACTCGTGCAATATCTCTACAAGTATTCATAATAAACTTTTGAGAACAGAATGTGCCGAGTTCCGTGTTCTCCCGACGGCGCGGCGTGCCGACGTAAAATTTTAATAGGAATAGAAAGACGGCATAAAGCCGCTGCTGCTTTAAGATAATTATAATATTTCATCACGTGTTTTCCAATATTTCAAAATATGATTTTAGTAAAAATGTGGATCAAATATTTTAACTTGAAAATATATGTGTAATGTTGACAGATTTTCTTGTATTATTCATTCGGTAAAATACTTTTTTTTGTAGTTGTGTTGTAAACATGACGGTATTGTTAAATATAAACATTTCAATATTTTATTTCTGAAATTTGACGGATATTGAGCAATTTCAGAAAAATACACCCACTTGTTATTAAAAATTATTAAGATAGGTGATTATGTGATTTTAGGAAACTAATATTTTTCTGTGGTATGATTTAATTCTTTCTCTTCACAAACAACTCTGTTTGTGATTAAGTAACAGATTTAAAAAAGTTATTTTTCAAAATAACTTTTTTTTAAATCTGTTACTTAATTTTAGATCCATATTATCCAATTCCATTTTAGTTAGTTCTAATTAAAGCTGCCACTCATATGATTATTTCTTTCTTTTATTCCGAACGCGATAAGAAAACGTTTTAAAGCCAAGAAAAGGGTTGCGTAATATATTATTATCGTATCCCTCAACACTGACCGACGACACGGCATTGTTAGAGGCCCAAAGAATAATTATCTTCGTCCCACGGGACTTGCGACTAAAGAAGATTGATTGTTGGCTGGGAAAAACTGGGGTACCTAATAGAAGTAAACTCAAGGGCAATGTTAACGGGCGTACCTACGTACATATTTAGGAATCAATGGACCTGTTTTATTGCTCAAATTTAAATTTAAATTACAGTTTTTTTGCTTCACAACTAAACTGTTTTGCAGCCTGAATGCTATAAGTTGAATTGAAATGACGGAATGAGATGTCTTCAATCCATTGTATGCCACCGGGGACCCCTGGTAATCGAACTATCCAGCTCATTATGACTTTAATTGAGATCTTTAGAAAACCATTATGCAATTCACTTGCATTATTTATCAATATGTCTATCAAATGGAGAATTGGAACGTTACGAATTTAAGTAACATGCTAGGTAAGTAAGTGCTTATTTGAACGTCCTCTGTTGCAAACAAATGGATTTACAGGCCGCAATGGAACTACGTCAGAGTGACGTTACTTTGACATAGTCCCGTAGTGGCCCAGATTTTAATTTGCATTAATGTATCTATGTACTTAGTATTGTAGTACATAACCATTTTGCGAGTAAGTCACCTATACCTACTCTAATTTCTCGAAAATAGACTTGTACGCCTTTTTTCGGCTTAAAAGATGGCTAAGATGGCTTCAACCTTCTCAGCCGCTAACCTGTCACCCAAGTAACAGTATTTGCTCTGTTTGGGTGTCGGGTTAAGACAGCTAATTTAATACCGGCCACACCGGAAACGCCACGCGCCGTTCCAATCTTCGTTCCGAACCGAACGTGTAAATGCAACTGTAATAGTAAAATAGTAAAAAATGTACGATTCGGAATGAAGATTGGAACGGCGCGTGGCGTTTCCGGCGGTCCGAACTTTACGTGTAAAGGCCGCTTATAACGAGTAACACATACTTACCATGCCGCGTTGAAAAGGAACTTTTCCTGTTCAGCAAACAAGCTTTCGTTAGCACAAAGCTTTTATGACGAACATAATTTTGTTTCGGCGAGTTAGCACGTGTTTATCGCAGCGACTTGCATCTGTTCATCGCTCGATGTATCAAGTTTAACGGGTTCTCGCTCGAGGCGAGGCAGGTAAATGAAAACAGTACGTACATGAAACAATAAATCCATAGTCTGGCAAGCCTATCTTTCGACAAGAGGGTGGTAAAATCTAAGTACAGTAAAACACAACTAATATGGCTTACCAATGTACCTGCGCAGATGACGATTTTCACCATGATCAGCAATCAGCATGATCCTTGCGTTGCGCGTCTATATTCTGTGCTATTATTGGTTATTAGTGACGCCATGTTGACGCGCGCCCGCGTGTCATTCAGTCAGCCGTTAGTGAGATAGAAAAAACGGTGCAATTTAATTTGCACTTTATAACTATAACGTACAAGTCTGATCGCGGGTTTTAATCGTGCTTTCGTAAATCATCGGAATCGTTGTTCGTCTCTGCGCGAACGAAGATTCACGACACGCCATATAAACTGTGTTGTACCACCTGTGACAAAAAAAGAAAATAAACGATGAGTGTCCTAAATCTTGGTGATCTTGTCGGTTCAGTTTACGAATTAATTCAATAAATTTGGTGTTTACTCCTAAGACTATTACTAATGCTAGTCTCTAGAGTATTTAACTGCGGTCGCGAACCCACATGCCAAGTTTGAGGATTGGGGAACACCTATAGAACACATTATAAAGCGACTGGCTATGTTCAGCAGTGGACATCTTTCGGTTAAAATGGTGATGATGATAATGATTCCTGAAACTATATATCTCAGATGTTATGTGCATAGGTATCAGATGTTATGTGCATACAAAGAATAGCTTTACTTTTTCTACCGTCCAAAAAAGTGCAGTAGGTATATGAATATCAAAACCATAATGCATGCACATAATGCCTTTTGGTTTTGATCGGCAGTATTATAGTATTGGTTACTTTTTTTACAGTTTCAATAATGGGGTGCCTTAATTCATATGACAGACTATACCAATATTATTTTTCCGACGGTAACAGTCTCTTTGTAAACGAATATTCCCGACAAAAAAAAATGTCTTTTGATTATTTACTACGTCAGAGATGAGATTCTACACAGTAAAACCTTATTGCTTATGACGTGTTTCCATATTATAGTAGCTCTAATTTACCTACTTGAGAATGATGGCTGCCGAGTTAAAAACAATACCATAAGACCATAACACGTGAAAAGCAATATTAAACCGTATTAAACAGAGGTCCTGTACAGGTTTTTGGATAGGTATAACAAATGCCTATTCATACTCCCGTATTTTGTGTGTTTGAAGTGTTATCTTTTCGATTTCCACTTCAGTAAACTGGTTTTTATTTTCCGCTTTCGTCAAATTCCGGTATCGTTCGAAGCCCTGTTTTAGGCGGAAAAATGAACAATGGAGGACGGCATTGTATTGTATTTGAAAGCGTTTTTTATGTCATTTTAAATTTATGGACACTCTTGTTAAGGCAGTGTATTAAATACCTCTTAATTAACATCAGGGGATAACTAACTGACGCAAATGGCTCTAGCCCCACTAATTTGCTTTTAATTGTGGCTGGAATGACTAAATAAGCTTCGCCACTAATTCCTAATGGTAGTTTGAAACATTCCGCATTGCTCCTAATAGCATAATACAGTATTACGGATTACTCGGATTATACAAACATACATATAAAAAGATAACTGCTTGTTAGGGTTCCGTAGCCAAATGGCAAAAAACGGAACCCTTATAGATTCGTCATGTCTGTCCGTCCGTCCGTCCGTCTGTCCGTCCGTATGTCACAGCCAATTTTTTCCGTAACTATAAGAGCTATACTATGGAAACTTTGTAAGTAGATGTATTCGGTGAACTGCATTAAGATTTTCATACAAAAATAGAAAAAAAACAATGAATTTTTGGGGTTCCCCATACTTAGAACTGAAACTCAATTTTTTTTCATCAAACCCATACGTGTGGGGTATTTATGGATAGGTCTTCAAAAATGAAATTGAGGTTTCTACTATATATTTTTTCTAAACTGAATAGTTTGCGCGAGAGACGCTTCCAAAGTGGAAAAATGTGTGTCCCCCTCCCCGTAACTTCTAAAATAAGGAAATGATAAATGTAAAAATAATATATGATGTACATTACCATGCAAACTTCCACCAAAAATTGATTTGAACGAGATCTAGTAAGTGGTTTTTTTTTAATACGTCATAAATCGTAAACCGCAATTTACCTTTCACGGAACCCTTCATGGGCGAGTCCGACTCGCACTTGGCCGCTTTTTTTTTAATTTGTTTTTGTTGTGTTTATTGCTACTTCCATAAAAAAATATATAAATAAAATGTATCACTTTGAGAACGACTGTGAACTCCAATTATTATCTCTCCATTTTAATGTCAATACTGAACCCTATAAACTAAATGCCGAACAGCATTATGATTTTAAAAGTTTAAAAATAAATCCTCGAGCAAAAGTAAGAGTGGGTGTACTCCTGATGCGGGTTACTAATTTTCAACTTTTTCAATTGTTCTTAACTGTAGATATCATAATTTTATCATTACTATTTTTTTTTAAATGACGATCTTATTGTGAATTTATTAGCATGTGGAAAGAAGCGGTCTCTGCTTACCCCCCTGACAAAGCGTATTGAAATTTTTAATATCAAATAAATGTTCTACTTACCTATTTAAAATAACCCAACTAACTAGCGTTTCTATTCGTTTCGTTTTTAAACCAATCGCGTTTAAGGCACGCACACACACAAGCCGCGAGATATACCTTTGTATAAAGATGAACTACTGTTTAAACTGTGCTACAACGCGGAGTATCAGAGGCAGTTTTGAAACTATCTATATGTATACGCCTCCGTGAGCATGCCCGACGCGCTACAGACCTGTATCCTTCTTGGGCAGTGGAGTGAAAATAGGCTTGAGTTATTTAATACTAGTCAAACTAAAATGAAATTTTAATGTAGCTGTGTAAATTAGTTGACATAATCTGAGTAAATGGGCAAATATTGGATAAGGGGTTATTCTGTATCTGTAAATATGCCACTGAGATTGACGCACTAAGTAATTAACGTATTTGGACCTTGATTTCGTAACTACTGTAAGTGCCGTCATCACTGTCTAGTAAGGAAGAGCATCATAATGTTGCGAATACAATAATATATCAAAAGCCAATTTGACTTTCCTGACGATATTTTCCTCATTCCTCCGCATCACATGCCCATACCATAATTAGCTACCGATTTCCACACAACTTTTCAGTCACCGGTGTCACTTTCAGACTTCCTTTTATATACTAATTTCTTATTCTATCCATTTGCTAACATCACACATCCCTCTTAGCATTTTCATTTAAGCTGCATGCAATTGCCTTTCATTCATCCCTTTCGTGGCCCAACATTCATTATGGTCTAAAATCCGAATAGGAGACGACCTTCACCCAGCTGTTTAGTGAAATTTTTCAGCCAACCTATTCGCCATTATATTACTTACCATATTTAATTTGACATAAAACACTTTTTATCGAATAAAACGCTGGGTGAAGTTCATCTTCTATTCGGATCTCCTACAATTAGGTAAATTAGTTTTTTTTTAAATGAAGACTTTTTTGTAAACATGCAGCGGATCTAAAGCTCATCTTAGTTGAAGAATAACCGCACCCTCTGAACTAATTGGCTTCCGCCGTTGACACATCCATGATTCATTTTGCACGTCGTGTTTTATCTTTTTATTGCATTTAATTATTGCATCGCATGGGGAGGCTCAAATAAACTTCATTCATTATTTGTCCTGGCTAATAAGCCATTGACCCGATGTGGAGTCAACTTTTTACTAGAATTGGGTTGGCGGGCGTTAAATGTGGTAAATGACGGAGGCTGAATTATTAATTTTCAACGAACGTTGCATTTAAATGATGAATGACACAAAGCCCATTAAATTAATTTCCGATAAAAGGCCTCCCGAGTGGCTTTGTCGTTGGGAAAATTGGGATTGAAAAAATACTTTTGTTTCAATTGAACCATATTTTATAGAAAACTTAATTTCGTTCATGCATTTCACTTCACTTTACAAGTAAAAATCATTTGAAAGACAGTGCAAAAGCAAATGTGGTTCAGTAAGTTTATTAAATATTTGTGCCTCGATTCGATACAAAGATAGATCACGCCCTAGATGGAGGCATAAGATCCTCTTTGCTTCAGAAAATAGATAAGTCCCGGGGGTATCACTTAACATTAAACGAATTGTATTATGAGAACGAAGTCGCTGTCAATCGTTAGTGTGTAATGAATCATTACACACTAACGATTGACAGCGACTAATGATACAAGGAAGAATATTACAAATGTCCGTTTCAATCAATACCTCGATAAGCTCTTAAATCGTAGCGCCCTGCTACGATAGTCTGCGCTACAATCGTAGCCCTGCTACGCGCTTCGATTTTTAAAGTGTAACCGCCACACTCAGACACATAATTAACGCGTTCCTTTCTGAAACTCGTATGATGCGAATCGTTACTACGAAAAGACTTAATTGTCATTAACTGACATTGCGGCCGTTAAATACGTTTACAGTGTTACTGCCGCACTCAGAGACGTCAATTAAATGTAATGCTTGATTAAAGTAGCTGCTGTCACTTTCTTTGCTATAGCAATAGAATAAGACAACACGTCACTAAACAAGCGTTAAATTTAATTAATGTCTCTGAGTGCGGCAGTAAGAGTTTGTAAACGTCTTTCAGGTTCGGGTAAAGTCGTTTAGACTCATACAGGAACAAAGTATAAGAGCGAAAGAGAGAGACGTAAATTTAATGTTTTACATTCTTTTTTATAATCTTAAATAGGTACATTTTTGTAAAATTAATACGAATAAAATCACTATCGGATACAAATTTATTTATTACGTTTGAGCCAACGATATCCATCGACAAATTCATCAACGCCTAGTCAACGTCAGTCTGTCATGTTGTTTATAATAATACGTAATATAGGTATATTTTATAACTTTAGGTGCGCTAGAAGTGAGAGTAAGACTTTTTCTATAAATATAATAGGTATGCTATGCCTCTATTCCACTTGGTTTTGAACAATCTAGATCTCAAAACCATATATTGCCTTGCTGCATAAAAGCTACCTTAACGTAACGAGATAATAAAGATAATTATGGTTTAAAACGACGCCAAATAGAGGCCCAGGACAAAAACATTCAAAATAAATAGCAAATTGAACATTTAATTCACAGTATCCAATATTGATACGTCTCTGTTCGTTTTTCATGCATCGTATCGAATCTATCTCATTGAATTTTTAATAGGATTTCCCCGGCTCTCGCGTCCACACAAATCAAACACCGGGATGGGTTGTTTACAAACAATCAAGCGCTGCATTGGAGTAGCGAGTGACCAAACTGGACAGTAGCTAGGTCGAGTGCTTGACGAACAGCTGATTTAAGTGTGCAGGAACTCAACATATGGAATTTAAATTGAATAGGTGCTCGAGAATTGTATAAAAAATTGATTATTTGGCTGTATTTTTAGAAGTCACATTTAACATTAAAAGATGCCTTAAAATTACTTTTGTTTTATTTTCTAAAGATGATGATGAAAGAAGTAATGATCGGCGACCGGTAGCATTTTATGTCACTTTACCGTCAAACGTAATGACTAATATGGATAAGTCTGTATTGTTAAAAAAAAAACTATAATTATATTGTTATAAACTCACGAAATTTAATTTGTAATAGTAAATTAACATATTTTTTTCCATTTTTGATATTGTCAATCGAGTCCTTTTAACATTGAGGATCCATTTATATAAAGAGAATGACCTTTCTACATCAACAGAAGTGAGAGGTGCATAGTAGTAAACCGAAATTTCATCGTTTAAGACATGTTAAAACCTCGATGATAAAACTGTATACATTTATAATATATAAATTGTGCAGGAAATTTAAATAGAATGATATCCATGTTATACTTTCGTCGAAAAATTGCTACCAGTCGCCGATCATTAATTATAAGAAAGAATGATAGATGTCGTATTAAAATGTATGTGAAGGAAATGATATAAATATGTGTTCTCGTCGGGTTCACTAATGTTTGCCATAATTTCTTAAATCAGAATACATCACGACGATCGACGAAATAATATTTATTGCTTTTGACCTGAGTGCTTATTGTCTAACGCACTCGAAATCGCAACCGGCTTCAAAGTGGAGCAAGCTAGGTCGCCACAGTTTCCATTTTGTATGCAGAAAAGCCTTCGATTTTCAAAATCAAAACGATCGTGATTGCGAGTGCGTTAGACAATAATCTGTTATCGTATTGTCAACGTTTTATAGCTCTTATTTACTAGACAGTAATGGCGGCCGAGTTAAAAACAATAACATAACACGTCAAAAACCATATGGTTTAACCGCGTTGAATAGAGCCACAGTTGTGTTGTTGTGTAAATACGAAATAACTTAACTATCGACGATCAACTTAATATTTATTGCAAATAATCTTATGATTAATGAAGTATATCTCTATATGTACCAATGTATATTTTATGGTTATTGAGGTCGACAGTCGTCGCGACGAGCGTCCTAATTGCATTACTTATGCACATGCACCGGGACATTGCGGTCGTTTAGCGCTTCAGCGATGCGATGAATGATCCTTCCACCCGCGTGCAGTAGGTACAAATAGTGCATTCTCTCAAATTCATAAATCGTTTATAATCAGATATACGCCAACGTTAACGTTTATAGCCAAGATGCGTTCGGTGAACGCTATCGTTATAGAAAATGTGTAGGATTGACGTGAGCTGCCGGACGGTTGAGTCGAACACTGTTATGTCCATCTACACTTATAAATCTTACAATATTGTAAAGAGGAAAGATTATGTTTGTTTGTTTATAACGATTAAACTCTAAAACTACGAGACCGATTTAAATATTTTTTGTGCCATTCGAATAATATTCGAAAAATAATGTTTTTTTTCTGCGCAGACGGAGGCGCGGACAAACAGCTAGTTCCATATATTTTGAAAGTTTTCAAAAATCGTTTACGTTAACGCATTCACTGCCACCGACGCATATATGCGTTCACTGTCATACAAGTTTGTTCCTAGGCCACGCCCCCTGGCGTTATGAATGCATAACGTTGTCTAGGGCCACTGAATAGCTACTGATTATTTATCAGCTACTGATTGCTCATTCACGTACGAGTGGTGCGATGGGAATAGGTTTTTTTGTATTGCGGTATTTACGGTAACTATTTCTAAATGTCTTTGACGCGTGAATTAACCAGCGGAAAGGTTACACAGTCTAACGAAAACAGATAATGTTGATTCAGTTACTGTTAGAACTGAAAAATAGTTGATTATTTATGGGGAACTTCTCTAGTATTTCAGGATGTTTATATATTTGTAAGTATCGTTCGATCTGAAAGATAAGTATAATAAATACTACTCTATTTATATTATAATTTGTTTGAACTTTATTTTTTTTACATATAAATGTGCGACACCACCGCTGCGTAAAATATGGTGTCGTTGCGTAAACAAAAAGACGGGGTCATAGTCACAACATGGCACCGTTTTTGACGCACCGTTAAACAGCGGTGCGGGCGCACCTTAACGCTTCAACTCATACGATTTCAATTCCACTAGAATTTCGTTTCAGTAAAATAGTCTGAAACTTCAGTATTTACACATAATCATAATCATTTATTTGCTTAAAACATGGACCAGCAATGATCGCATGGGAGATTACTTCTTTCACCTTATATCCTTATTATGTGTGTAATTTCATTGACGTAACATCTCGTATATCAAATTTTATTACCTTTTGATTACAAAAAGGTTCAAAAATTCCCGACAATAACTATTTATAGAGGATTTATTACTTGGATTTTGCCAAATCGAATCGCAATTTCCCATCAGCAGATTAAAAAGCGCGTTGGTCAATTAAAAACTTCAACGCTCTTTTGACACATTTATCGCTAAAAGTTAAATGACCAAATGGCTCAAAAACCCGTCACAATGGGTCCACGTTTTGATTGGTGGAATGATTAACAACTCGAGGAAACATAGTGAAAAAGAGGAGTGTTTAAATGAGACTGCGCATAACATAATGTATTTATTCATTACTAATTTACTTCATATTTTTATCAAAGCTCTCTTATCCAGTGATTTTGGTATTTTCCAAGAACTCGACGACTCAACTCTTCCAAATCCCAATTTTATACGTTTACCTATCTCCACTCCTGCAGAATTGACGCTGATTGCACTACCCAAAGCAAATGAGTATTTTCAGAACCAAGGTAACAGAAGCACACGAGCAAAATCGAAAATTCGGGTATCCCTAACATATCTCATTCCTCTCTCTCCTCAATCGTTACCGAGCGTCTCTTGAGAGAAAGAGATGGAACTAACGTGGTATTGTCGAATTGCATTTTTTGCAAAAGGTTTTCAGGACGAACGCAGCGCTTTTTCCCGAATAATTGGACCTATCTGAAACAGAATTTAGCTTCGAACTTTTAAAATCCGATCAAGTTAAAAAATGTTTCCCTTCTTTTGGTCCGTGTTTCTCTACGCTCTCTATTTCGGATAGGGCTAATAGCCTCATGAAAGCTTCACAATTTTGGTCGTTTATTAAGAATGTTTTTATTGGACTTAGGTTTCCTTGCGTGACAGCCTCACCTTAAAGTAAGTGATGAGCTCGATGGTGGAATACGCTTTTTAGTTTTAACAAAAAGAAATAATTATTGCATACATTATCATATCAATGAGATGAAAATAGATCGGATGATCAGATTGGCTCTCGTACCTCTAAGTGGCGGTCTACGTGCTATTCTATAATATAGAATAAACAAATGAATTTTTTATGTTTTTTTTACAAATTCTGGACACTGGAACAGGTTTCCTTTCAAAATATATGTCGAGCCCTTGGCCTACAAACAGTGTTAGCTATATGACTATACAAACAACATTTTATTAGAAGATTAATAGGGTGGGTGGTTACGTAAATGAACCGCTTGGATCCCATAACCACATTCTGCCATTTGGCGCTATCATAATAAAACCTCTTTAGACACTAAACATTGGATTATCATTGATAATTTGTACCAAATTACAGTACATCCCAGTTCAAAATTTGCATAAGTACCCACACAAACACATATTCTACTCATTTATTTTTATGCAAAGATTAAATAAATAAACCAACAAGTCAAATTAAACAAAAGCTTGTAGGTAACTACCAAGCAGACTACATTGCCTAACCTAGCACGTAACCACTACATCCCTAACTGAATTACGCTATGAAAATGCAATCTCTGTGTTTCATTTCAATGCCTAATTTGAATTCAGCACTCATCCGGCAGCACGCCCTCATTCAAATTTTAAACTCAATAAAAACGCCCCGTGAATTTTATGACGATATCACCAAGCGTGCCTGCTGCGGTCACTGTTTCATGCATTTTATTACTATTGGAAATATACCGTGGTTAAATAAGTGCGATCTACGGCGGATCGATTTGTAAGAAGAGAGTGTTTGAAAGTAGAAACTAAATCGCATGCCCTTTGCACGTCACATCCAATCCCAATACCAATGACATACTTAAGCATTTTAGTTTAGTTTGAGAGAAAGGGACAGAGCTATAGCAGTTATACAACTCTGTCCCTTTCTCTCAAACTAAACAGAACTGCTTTAGTATATCATGGTCCCCGACTTTAAAAATTAGGTTTCATTTTAATTTTCGAATAAAATTTTGTTGATACATTCCCAAAAATCGACCCACAGATGTAGTACTTAAGTAGTTAAATAAACGAACGACATCGTAGTTTAATCGGATAAGTTCGTATTAATCTTGCTTTCTCAGTTAGCTTCAGTAGCCATCGATGGGGAGACTGGAAAGCAGGGTAAGTACGAATTTATCCAATAAAATACGATGTTATTTGATTATTTTTGCATCTGTAAAGCTTATTAATAATAAAGCAACGTCTAAGGCTTTAGTAAATTATGAAATGACTTGATACCCCGTTTCTCCTTGTTTTATTCTGAGACATTTTTGTATAAGCTTTACTATGTCTCTAAACTGTAATGCGCTACTGATATCGTTATGAAATAAATAAACAATAGCAGAGAACGCAAACGAGTACTCGCAGGCTATATGATGATAAGACGGCTCCGAGGTTCATAGACATAAGTATTAAACTCGAAAATCTAATTAAAGACCAACATTCTAACCTTAACGGGCGCACATTCACTGTGATTACTGCATTTTGGTTTAAGTGTAGGTATTTTTATCAATAAAACTCACCCTAATATTACTAGTTAAACGAGTTCTCATTCATGTTTTCAAACTAATAATGTTAAAATAATTAATAATTAAGATGAGAACTGTCAGCTTTTGGTCTTTAATTAGATTTTCGGGTATAGACATTTGAAATCAATCACAATATAGCTAATGCGATACTAACCCAAGACTATGGACTGCCCCTGTGTAAGTCATTTCACCGTGTCTTTTCCTAAAGTACAACTTTGCGAACACTACTGCTTAGCGACAGATTAAAGAGTAAGATGGTGGTAGCGTTAGTGGTATAGCCACCATTATAATGTATTTTAATTTTGTAAATTGTAACCGATTATTAAATAAAGTAACCAGTTGCCACACTTGCCACAGCGATGTCTTAAATATCTCGCATAGCGTACAACGTAACTTTAATAGTAACACGATAAATAAATATCTACCCCTTTACCAAAAGGGCGCATTTCCAAACCTATAGCAAAACAAAAATCGACCGTTTCTGTTTACTTATAACGTTGCACATGCCTTGGGAGTTCTAGAGGCTATTCAGCAGATGCTTCCTTTTATACATGGATAGCAGATCGTATGTAATGCGCTCATGACGCCATTCTTGAAGCGTCTCGGCGGGATTGAAAGAAAACATTATGCAGGCTGCTGTAGCGCGTGGTTGGAGCGGAACTCGTGAATGGACTTTAAAAGTTGGGGGTAGGATTGCATGAATAGGGGCAAAGGCGGTTATTTACACTTAGAGTATTATGTTTTTCATTTTGCTATCGCAAAGGAATTTTGTTGTGCAGTGAAATAAAATAATCCAGTTTTTGTTTGTATAGAAGTAAAGCCATAGATAAAGTGAACTTAAAGTAACACAACATTATTACTAATCGGTATACATTCATTGACGATTTATGAACAAAACCACATTATTCTTACCAAATAAACTACCTACTATCCATTTCGAAATAGTAAAAGTTAAGTTTAGAAAACAACTCTTGTCCAGAAAGAATAAAATTTGACGTTTCTAAATATAAAATTTTTAGAGTTCTAAATTTAAAAGTTACAGTTCCGAATTGGACCCATTGTCTAACATGATTGCCTATAAACCAAACGCACTGCGTCTAACTCGTCTCATAGACGAATGGCGCTATTTTTCACGGCATGTTGGCAGAAAGGTCACGGACTAATGGTGTCACTCTGTCTCCGTCTGCCAGGGTATCAGATGACACGAGCGGTAATGATGCGGACCTGCGGTCATGTCTCGGGCTAATGAATATAGCACGTATCGTTAAAAATGAAAAATACGGAAAACGTGTAACTAGATGGCGCATTTGCGCTCGTGTCACAGAATAAATAATAGTACCTACCTACATGTGCAATCATATAATTGACATCGTGTGATACAAGCACCGTAAGGAGTAGACATTAATCTATCAATCTAATTTTGTTTTTATGCCATGAAGAAAGTAACTAAACACACAGGCCAAATGGTAAAAGAACTCTAAAGCCCATAGATATGTGTAATCTCAAGAGAGCAATCTCACGATGACATGGCAAATACGTTGCCAACCCTGCACGGCTAGCACAAGTTGCCCGCATTTTGGTTGTCGCTCGGATCTCCCTTTCTATCTAGTCAGTAACGATAGAGGCGCACTGAGCGACCAGCGAGAAAATACTAGTGCTACCCGTGCTGAGGGCTCAGTACCCTTACCATGAGTTACAATTACCATACTAGCGAGTCGAATGCTCCGTCCCTCGCACTCTACCTATAAGAATACTGCAAGGCCTGCGGGGGACAGAGCATTCGACTCGCTAGCGAGTACGCTGTAATTGTGACTCATGGTATGGGTACAGATGGAATGCCTCTATGCTATTGTCGTATCACCGGTTGTCTTACCCCGCACCGCAACACAGCAATGCATACACTACTATTTGGCATTCGTTTCTTTTATTCTATTCATCTCAGCTCTTGTAAAATGACCTACTCTAGTTATACATATGTATAACTACATAATTTTGTGGTGAAATCTTAAGAGCTTTGGCAACGTCGCAAAAGAAATCAAATATTTCAGTTTTCATTTTATTTTTTGAATTTTGGGAAATTGGCTTCGAAGTTCACTAAAACATTGATCGTTAAGTAATATAGCTTAACAACTGAATATTTAAGTTTTGAGTTTTAAAATGGCGATTGGAAATTTTGAAAGAACTAGGTATTATTTTACACTTTACGATCAAGGCAATCTTCACAGTTTTGGTCGTAAGAAAACCAATCTGACGTCGGTTTTGACAGTAAATAGCGTCGTTGCTTATTTTATGCTGCTTTTAAATAAGTAGTGATAAAAACTTTATCGTGTGGGGTTATTTGACTTCACTCAATATTCGTTATTAAGGCCTCTAAGCCGCTAACGCATTGAGAGCGGAGGCGGTGCGTTTCGGCGCGATCCCATACAAAAAACGCCTCCGCGACGCTTTCGAAATGTTTTTTAAGGTTGGCGGAGACATAACCGCCGCTTCCTAAAGACCTAAAGACAGACCAACACATAAACGTTTACACATACAAAAAAAGTTTAAAAAAACAAAAAAACCGCCTTCAAAAAGCAAAAAATAACTTCATTTAAAATGGTAGGTAATAGGTCAGGCCAACTGAAGTCTGCTTTTGGTTAAAATATTGTTGGACGCCGACTTCAGTTGGACTGACCTATTACCTACCATTTTAAATGAAGTTATTTTTTGCTTTTTGAAGGCGGTTTTTTTGTTTTTTTAAACTTTCATTTTATTTTATACTTTTTAGTGATCATAATTATACTGTTATGTTATGTAGTCCCACTTTAATTAATAAGAATTAATAAGAAACTATAGAACATTGAAATTCAATCTCGCCGCAAGCAACGCCGTGGGAAAGTCATAGTCAAATACTTAAACATACATATGCTTCGTCATAGTCGCTCAACTATCTTAATCGAAATATCTTGTCGCCACCCTTGAAATATATACCGTTTAGGAGTTCCGGTGGCCATCTGTGGTTTCCATCATCAGTTCCACTTTACCAAATAGTGTTTTCCAAGAGCAAATACACGAGTTACAATGAAAAATACCAAAATCGCTATAGGTGTGCCTATAAATTTTGAAGAGTTCCGTCGATTCCTCATGGACTCCATCATCAAATCTTCATTATGATAAGAATGGGACCAAATGGGAAGCACCAGCTTTCAAACAAAAAAAGAATCTTCAAAATCGGTTCACCCAGTCGAAAGTTCTGAGGTAACAAACATTAAAAAAAAAAAAAAAAAAAAAAACATACAGTCGAATTGAGAACCTCCTCCTTTTTTGAAGTCGGTTAAAAAAAAATTGTGAGCAGAAGCGGTGCGATGCCGCGCGATCCCATACTAAAGGTTGGCGCAGACATAACCGCTCGGCACCGGGTCGGGTCAAAGTGATACATTGAAAACTGAGCTTTGATTTGTGTTAGTGCGATACATTTTTTAAAGTTAAGGGGATTGTGAAGCTAAAAAAATCCATACAAAATGCGATAACGTTGCTCTCCTCTTAAAAAGGATCCGATTATTAAAATTTTTGAATATGTTGAAGATATCATGAAAAACTATGTCTGTACGTTTTTCTTTCCTAGAAAATATTTCTTCAAAACAAATTTAAATATCAAAACACAGACAGACCTAGTTCTCTATAATAATGCGTAAACTTTCAATGCGTTTGCGGCTTTACTGCTAAATACCAACAAAATACCAGACAACACGTCTCGTGATTAACGCTAAAAGGGTTTTAAAGCAGCAAAACGTTTACATGAGTAGGAAACCAAATAAGGTTTACTGTAAATAGCAATTAAGTCCATGTTTGCATAGCCTGGACTATGAACTGTCGGCCCGTGCCGGATCGGACGTTATTCGTGATACATTGACGCGCAATAAACATTTCACATCGAGCAATGACGTTGACACTTTAATGTATTACGAACATCCGTTGCGATACGGCACCCGGATGTTTATAGTTTGAGCCTAAGTAAAAGTTGAAATCAATTTTTAATCGTACATCAATTTTACATTAAAAGTTCTAACATTTTTTGTCACTCTCTTACTAATAAATAGGTATTAAATATCGTGACTCTGAAAGTCCGGGTTAAATCGAATAGGAACGTGGAGGCGGCGGAGGAAAGCAATCAAGGTGTATTTTTTTTTGTATGTGAAAAAGTAAGTTTACGTGTTGGTCTTTCTTTAGGTATTTATTCAAAATGAATCATTGGAAAGTACATAAATAGGTACTGGCATGTACTGGTATAAAAATATATACTCGGTGATAGATGCAACTATAATTTGTCAATGTTGCAAAAACATACTTCCCCCTAATTTTACTTAAACACAAAATCCCCTGTCGATAAACTAACGCTCCATTGCATCACCACTGTCCCTACTTATAATATATCAAAAGTGACTTTATCTGTCTCGATCCGTTTACTGCGTTATCAGGCCTTAGACCGCAAGGACTTGCGCGCAAGGAAAATTATTAACCAATAGGTAACCAAATCGCGAGCACAAGTTACTTCAAGTACTTTTTATTCAGAATGTGAGTATGTACGAGCATATCATTTATGCTTATTTACATAACTGACACAAATAACGCATTTTCACTCCAAAAAATAATGCTGTATTTCAAACAAATAGACATGAAATTGCTACGTGGAAGAAACACAAGAGCCTATTACAATATTAAAACGTTTGTGTACATTCGTGAGAGGTAATACAGCAATTTTCCGAGTACTAACATTATTTACTGTGGAAGCCGGGGACAACGCACCAAGGAGCTCCTCAGAGGAATGCTCCGGAATAATGGAATTACAGCTCTGCGCTTTAAGTTGTCGTGCTCGTGCAGTCTTATTTTATGTGAACGCAAGTGAATATTTCAGTAGAACGTTGTATTATTTTTTAGCACCGTTGCCAAGAACTCAATTCTGGGACCATTTTGTAAGGAAGTTAGTAAAGCGATCGATGCTGATTGCTGATGTTTGTAATTTGTGGTCATAACATTTCTTTCATTAGTATTACTTAATTGTTGTTAATATCCTTAGATACTATGTGATAATAACCAGGAAAATTGTGTAATAAATTCTTACGTGTTCTTCTTTATTCCACTGTCAGAGCCCATGTTGCTTTCGAAACCATTTAATTTTTTGACTATACAGCCGCCGTTATTGCCAAGTTAATAACGTTGATACACAGCCAGCAAAAGGCGAAAGCCGAGCCCTTCTACAATGATTAAGCATAACTTTACAGGCCAAAGTGGCCAACGCTACTGTGCAACTGGTAATAACCTACTCGTAATTGTATTTTCAAACCCAAGTTCGGTTTTGCAAGTCATAGTGGAGAACATCACCAAATTGGATTTAGACCAAATGCGTTCGCTGACACAGGACACCGGCTGACACCAGTTATCCGCACCCCTGTGTCCACACTGCGGACAACTGGGAATTTTTTCCCCAGCCGCAGTGTGGACAACTGGGAATAAAAATTCCCTACTAGGTGCGGATAACTGGGAATAGCATAGCCAGGACACGGTTAAGAGAACATGATTTGATTAATAATGTAAAACAAAGTGCAATAGAGATAAATCGAAAAGACAATGTGAATATAAATACAGGCTTAACAGTGACGTCATGTATTGAAACAATACAAGCGTTTGTATAATGATCGCGTTATCAGAATGCGACGTTTGTCACGCACTGATATCCTGATAAGGGATAGGTAAGTAATTGAGCTGATAATTAGCTACAAATGTATAGACAGAACTCTACAAACGTGGTTAGAGAGTACGATACAAAGCAAATCCATTTCATATTCTATTTTTGTAATCAAGGCCGGTTGCGAGCGATTTAAGACCGTTTAAGTGGCGGTACTGACTATCCTGGAGGGGACCAGGAATTATTGATATTCGTAATTGTATTTCGACAAAAAAAACAGAAATAGATGGAACGAAATTTTGTGTGAAAACTTAAAAATGCCCATAGGTAACTTTTTTCCTTATTCATTTCTCTTAACCAAAACTATTCCTGGATATACTATAGTTTTTCGTTTTAAAATAGCTAAGTCATACCTTTCTGACAAGGCATTCAAAAATTAAAACGTAAGTTTGTTTGGGTTAATATTGGTAATACCGCTGACTTCGTAACATTTATTTTGTATTTACTTCCCATGCCGTTATTATATGTGGTGTTCAATAAAGAGTATGAGTATTTGTATTGTATTGTATGGTGACACGAGCGTCCAGGCGACTCTTAAGTCTCTTGGCCACCGCTGCCCCAAAGTGATTAAATTAGGTAATACCACCCTATAAAAAGCCTGTTTCTGAGCCTGACGAGGGTCGCCCATTGTTTGTTTGTTTCTGTCCAGCCTGCTAATTGGCAGACACCTAAGACTTAGAGGCATTTGATATTCGGCCGCTGGAATCCTTTGTATTGTCCTTTTGGTTTGATTTGGCGTAGAATTCTCAGAATTGTAAATGAACGGGTTTAATACTGTTCAACAATTGATCTAACTGTTATTATACTATTTAAGCGGTTTTGCACAATGGTTTAAATATTATGATTTGCTTTGTTTTGTTTCAACTTTAATATACTAAAAGGTAACATCGCTGTGTTGTGTATGATATAAAACATTCTCGCCATCCCTTTTTGTTCTCCCTTTTTAGTTTTGTTTATTGTTTTGATAAAGTCGAATAAATATTATCCATGAAATAGTACCGTACCTATTGTAAGATCATACTTTTGAGGTTTTTTTTATTGTACCAAATAATGAATTTGCAAGGAGTCCTTTTTGCATTGCTTAATACTTAAACCAATTTAAGATTTTTAAAATAGGTCTGGGTGTAGGACATACAGTAGACCTAAGTAAGTCTACCAGCATTTAAAAATTACCCGCTTGAAGAAAGTTGGTACAAAAGTAATAAATACATTTTGTGCATTTATTTTAAGAAAAATAATGCAAGCTTGTGATCGTCGTAAATCTAGCAAAACCTGCAAATCTTGCATCATGGCGGATAAGAAGAGAAGAACTTTACAAAAAAAAATTCATTCTCCGCAATGCGAGTAGGCTTCAAGTTGCAAGTTTTCATTAATTTATCACTTATTAAGTTTGATTGATAAGGTAGGTATACATTTTAAATACGCAATGTAAAAAACTTAGAGAAAGCACACTTAAAGATTAGTAAGAGACCAACAACATAGAAAAAGCTAAAACTTCGCTTTAAAAAATTCTGATTACACAAAATATAATATGTATGCATTAAAACATTCAGCCGTTGCCCGTTGCACCCTTGGTGAAGGTAATTATCAAACGGACAGATGCGAAGAAAATAGTGCCTCCAACACCCCTGTTTTCTGTGTTGGTTTTAAATAAATTAATCTACATACATACGGTAAATAAATACGGTATTTCCCACACAAACTACCAACTCTATTAAAACTTTCCTCGCAACTAAAACCGGTAATTAACAAAAACAGCCCGTTATGCGGCGCGGCGGTTAGTTCGGTAAACCTAATCCCTTCCCGCCCAAACCTCACGTCCATCCGACATTTTGATCCCCTTCAGCGATGTTCCGTGTGTCTCGAACACCGCGTGGCTTTTGAAATTTCGAATTTTAAATAAAAGGTTATCGCTTGAATGCCCTCCAAAAAGTATGATTAACTAACTACAAAGCCTTATAGCGCATGGTTTTGAAATTTGAATGTGGAATTTAATTCAAAACGGTAGAGCCATCAATCACCGAGGAGGAATCCAACTAGTAAATAGTGGTAATTATTAGCCACTTCTATAATTTTAAAGTAAGGTCTGGTCCTGGCCTAGTCTTTGGTTTCATCTATTCGAATGCTGACAAAACTATTGTGTACCTACTTAAAGCGCTAATCGAAGTGTATTATTTACGTTGAATGATTTAAAAAATTAAATTATTCTAATCGAATACCATATGTCTTCTTATCGCCGTTTTCATTGATCACCACTTTAGGCGACGCTAGAGAGAGATACATTGTTATAAGCAGCATTTATTCGGAATGTTTATTACTGGGTTTGAATCCGTAATGTGTAAAGGGGCCGTTTCACGAGATGTGGCCAGTAAAGGATATATTCATTTGGGTGTTCGCCAACCTTTACCTATCCATTGTATTAAGTATTTGACTTCGAAAGGTAATTTGGTAAAGGTCGTAAATAAAGCCATTAAATAGCCCAATTGTTATAGGTTTTGAGAGATAACGTAGAATAATTTGTCGGGAGACAATAACAACGCTTTTATCTGTGTTTTCCCCAGTTATAACAGCCATTTTATTCTTTTAACTCACTTTTTAACTCTAGGGATGAATTATTAACCGAAGAGTTTAAGTTATCCCGTCAGTGCGTAAAAAACAACATTCTACGGCGTACATCTCAATTAAGTAGCTTAACTGTCCTTAATGAGCTCGCTCGATTGACCGTTCGCCAAATTCATTTTTAAGAGCATAACACCTCTGAAAAGACCCCTCTTGCTCACTCGCTCTTGGAATCTATAATGATAAAGTGTTTCTCTTTTTTAGTTTTCAGAAAATGATACTGATAAAGTTAGTAGTTTAGTACTTAAGCTGATAAAAGTTAGCTTTCAGCGGAACTAGCGAACTAACGTTAAATAATTCACGTACCTATCGAACGCTAAGTAAAAAATAAGAAGTGAAGTTTTAAAAATATGTCTGAGAAATGGTTTGAAAAATGCCTGCGATATCCGTCCCTAGGTTATTAGAATACGTTTACAGAAATGTTAAAAAAATGCGCACCATGGATTATAAATAATAGGAATAAGTAAATAATGGTATAAAATTGTTCCCTAGAAAATATCCAATCTTCCGAGATAATAGAAGGTACCTTTATGTCCGTCACCTGACTATAAACTATCCGTGAACCAACATCATGAGTCTCGAGATTGTGATTGTTGTTGTGGGCTGTCTATAGGTCACTGATCCCACACACCATCAGGCCTGTGCGCTCGATTGCCTGCACACGGAAATAAAAAAAAACTGTGATGTCGGAACAAACACACAAACACACTTTCGTTTATTTTTAAATAAGGATTTTAAAAAGGATTCGTTGTTTTGTTCCGTTCCAAATACAAAAAAACATAAGCCTGATTTGCTCGCTGACTTTGCGAATCGATTTTACCGGGACACTTCCGAGAATTTGGTCTCCCTCACGGATTACAAACTTTAAATCTGAAAACGCAAACTTTCCAAATACGTGGGTACGTTAATATTCAGCGGCTTTAAACTCAGTTTTGTTGCGACCAAGATAAATCTCATGCGCGACTTAAATATCTACTACACGCAGAACAAAGCTTAAAGATGTCATTTCGTAGCAGACCGCAGACGGCAACGGCAGACGGTAACAGCACGCGTTGGACGCCGGCCACTGCCGACTGCCGTTGCCGTCTGCAGTCGTGATTCCGCACCCGTCCGCACGCAGCAGATGGCAGCAGCAGGCGTCGGAGGTCGGCGTCACTGCTGGGCGGTCGGCCGTTAGCGACGCCTATACGCAAAAATATGTACATAGAAACCACTAGTGACACCTGCCGTTGCCGTCTGCTGCTGCCTTCTGCGGTCGGCGTCACTACTGGGTCTGCAATCGGGTGTCAGCGACGCGTGCGGTTGCGGTGGATCGTAAGGCGTTGTGGCTACGGAAGGTGATTCATAGAAATACAAAGGAACCAGTAGTGACGCCTGCCGTTGTCATCTGCGGTCGGCTGCGGAATGACGCCTTAAAGCTAGCCTTCCAAGATGGGCTGCAGACCGCAAACCGCAAGCGACACTGCGGCTGGCTGTGTCGAAGTGGCTGTGGCTGGAGGCCGCAGTGTTGCCGCGCTCGGAATCAATTTCACAGAGATTCATAGAAACCAGTGGTGTCGCTTGTAATCTGCTGCTGCAGTTTGCGGTCTGCAGCCCATCTCGAAAGGCTAGCTTTAACGTTTTGAGTTTCCTCCAAAAAATGATTATAACGTAGATGCAACTGCCTAGATGCAACTGAGTTGGAACAATGTTTCAACAAAATGAAACTTTGTAACAAGTTTTAAGAAAATTTACTTTAATTATTATGAAAGCGTTGTCGGCGTTATTTTAATACTTTTTTAAGTCAGCGCGCAATTTAATAAAATTGAAAGATCCAACGGAAGACTAATATAGATCCAACGTCAACATTGGAGCCGAGGCATTGAGTATACAAAGAAATAATAATAAGAAAGTAATTAACTTTATTCCCTCTTCTGTACCAATTAAATTTTAACTTTTACTGTCAAATAAGTTGGATGGTAAGACTTTGTGCAGGGTCTAAGCTCCCGCAAAGCAGTATAGTGTTCGCACTGTTGTGCTCCGTAAAGAAGAAACAGCAAGTAAAATAAGTAGTGTAAATATCCATTGCCCTTTAAAGCGCACGTAGATACCATCAGATACTCCTGCAAAAGTTTAAAAACACCATTACAATAATTTCTACCGAAAGACGTCTAATAAGCTTTACTTCCCCACGACCATATTATTCTCATAAGGGAACCCACTTTTCGCTTCAACGGACAAAGTCATTATGTTTCAATTGTTCCGTTAAAACAACAACTCTATAATGTACAGTCGAGGAAATTGATTCCTAGACCACTTTGGACTATGTCAAAGTGACACTGTAAATAAAATCATAAGAAGTCTCTTACGTTTTGATTGATTACGTCACTTTGACATAGTCCAAAGTGGTCTAGGAATCAATTTCCTCGACTGTACTCGTATAAGATTACCACAGCTGCCTTTGCAAACTGCAGACTAAATCGAAGTGTGTTTCGACTCCACAAACTTTATAAAAATCAAACACAATCGTCCGATAAAGTCTGCCATCTGCAGAGGCTCTTAGAAACCGGACCCATAACGTACTTCCCACCCCATTACCACTTGCTAGCCACTACAAGGCCTGGGCGATAAGCACAAGTAGTCCACAACACAACTTGTTTATATTACAAAGTAATCCCTTTCTACCTAGTGTTTAAAGAAAGAGACGCACTGAGCGGCGACAAAATACAAGATGTGATACCAACCAGCTCTGCAAGTAACGTCATTTGTTTACACTTCCCGCTCTCTCTCCGAGGAGATTACTCCGGCTCGATATATTGCACCTGCGGACTGTCGGCCGACAGAGCAAGCATGTTTTATAGCCATTGCTTCGCACACGTGTACCGAGCTAATATTATAACAAAACGCTGGCGGTGGTGTTAAATCTTTACCTAACTCAGTTTCGTTGTTAACCCTGACACCTTATAATAATCATATTGTAAACGTTTTGACAACTCTATATAGGCAGTAAGAGCTAGTTTAACGTTAATATTATGGTAACGATAAAGAAACAAGATGGGCTTAGACAAATTGGAATAGAGTAAACATCGCATTTATAGGGATAACAGGAAAACTATCTCTAACTGTAGACTTAATTATTAGAAACTCACGTAAAGTAATAAGAATCCTTCGCAATACATATATTAATGATTCAGAAAGTTTGGTTCAGAGCAATTAAGGGTTACTTTCACGATCCAGCAGATCGCTGAAATTGTATTAAATTGCAATGATAACATTTTCGGAATGGCCGTATAAACATTTGATTAGCTAACGGTTGCAGTAGCATCAAAATGTAACTATCATTTTTACGAACTCCGTTAATAGACTTTACACAACGAACCTGAAACCCTTTGAATCTTCATAAAGTTAATTGAAAAAATTACGAGTAAATCTACGTACTCGTAGTACGTCTATATAGTAGGTAATAAAAGCGAATCGTCATCAACACAGCCTCGTATTTTTTTATTCCGAGTTTAACGCAACCGATTTGTCGGAGCAAACTTTAGTTATCAAAACATTTAAGATAATCGTAGCTTAGATTCCTGTCGAGTCGAGATTACTCGCGTTATTTATCGTCCATTTCTTGAGCCAGTTTAACTTAAATTGTTTCATTTAGGAAAATATACAGGAAATGCCGCCACAACGTCGAAGTAAAACAGAGGGAATGTTGCGGGTTGGTGGCGGGCGACGGGAATCGTTTGTTCTAATCCTCAGGATGCTGCCGGTCAACGTGTTTATTTTTGAGCAAAAGTAAATATATTTCAACTAATTTATTCCCTTTTTGTTTGTATTGTGTTTATTAAATATCTGCATTGTAATTATTATCATTTTTATGTAAGTAAGTATTTAAACTCTTTATTGCACAAAAACTATTTACCTACTCGTACCTATGTAGTTAGTTAAACTCGGAATTAACAACAAATTGTGAGACGGTGTTGATGACATATAATCAGACATATTTATCAATTATTATTTACGAAGGTTTTGTATAAACACGTCTTTCCTAAAGAAATACTTGTCTCCTAAAATCTATCGAACCGTCTACGCACCGTAAATAAATAATGTATACATAGACTTGACACCATTCTCGGCGAACGTCTTGATAGAAAATTCACGCTGCCTGATAGCTCCTGCTCCCTATTTCAATAAAAATTACCCTTTCAATCTCTTCCACTGAGAAAACGTTTTATCGGTCCCGAGGGAATTATCCGGGAACACATGCTGGAATATTACAGGATGCGGGCGCGTTTTACGTGGTCTTCCTTATTACGGACAATATCCGCGTCCTTCCCTAGCATTTAGGGGAAATTTGAGGTGCCCAGTATTTTGCCAGTTTATCTTAAATGTCAATTTTGCTGAATGATTTTTGACCAAATTACTTACTTTATTTTCGAAAACTACCTCTATATTCATAAAGTGTTGTATGGTTCTATCAATTTTGCTGTTTCTGACATTGACCAGCGCCTCTGTTCTTGGCGGTAAAATCTGAATCGTATTTGACCCTGTTATGGTATCTATTGTTTTTAAAGCGGCCGCCATTACTATCAAGTAAATAAGAGCTATCAAAACGTTTGCAATACGATAACAGAGAGATAATGTCTAACGCACTCGCAATCACGATCGTTTTCATTTTGAAAATCGAAGGCTTGTATGCATACAAAATGAAAACAATTGCTCCACTTTGAAGCCGGTTGCGACTGCGAGTGCGTTAGACAATAAGCCCTCTGGTCGAAGACGATTTGGTTTTTACCGCCTAGAATAGAGGCCAGAGGTTTTATTTAGGTACATGTAAATCGCCATATACGAGTGGCGGTAAGCTACCTAATTGAGAATTTACGCCCTAAAATGTTGTTTGTACGCTCGGACGGGAGAACTTAATCTGGGCATAAGAATAAATAATAACAATGTAGAAGCTAAACTCCCGGCTCCCGAGGCGCGCTCGGCGCGTTAAGTAGGTAAGTAAGTACCTACCGCCTGGCGACACCGAGGTGTCTGGAATATATATTAATATGCCAAAATATTTATTATAGCAATGCATCTTACGATAAGTTTAATAATAAACCTAGTTTTTAAATATTTAAAAATCGTGGAAGTAGGACTTTATTTAGGGGTGAGAAACGTTATCGCCCAAAGCAAATAAAATTACACCTAGGTACGCGATTAAAGCGTCGAACCACGTCTCAAGGTTTTTGTATCAATGTGAACGTGTTTATGAAAAGTTGAAGAAACAAGGGTAATATGTTTATAAAAGCTATCACAGGAATCATCCTAGAATTGTCTCAACCATGTAGGTACCTGTCAAATTTCAGCCACATCGTCCCAATAGGTAGAGTCTGTCTAATGAATGATGAACCGGGCTTTTATTTGACTGGCAGGTCTGGCAACACTATTAAAATGACGTTTTGACATTGACAAACAAGTCGTTGTTGGTTCGAGTCTGCCAAATTAAAGTTTTCTTCTCGAAATTTACGGACTAAACATGCGTAAAACTATCAAAAGTGGTGTGCGACAGATCCTTTGTACCATTGTAAACAAATATAAAGAAAAACAAGAGAAGAGGGAAGCATTGTTGAAACAAAAAATAGAGTGTTTACATACGGTGACCGAATTCATAGGTTATAACAAGGTTAGTATGGCATGTTAATTTTGATACTTATTATTTCTATATCTTCAATCCAAAGTTTCATAGAATATATACCTTTTCTGTTCAACCTATCTTTTGAAATTGGTATTTCTTTTCCGTTAAGAAATTATACGATGTATTCTTTTCAGATAAGCTGGACGTGGATGGTGAAAAACAAACGGTTTTGAAAAATCTTCAGCAGTTGAAAGAGTTGGAGCACAACGATTTACTATGCCAGAGTCAAACGAAGTATTTAGAAGAATTATCATCAATGACCGGTAAATACTAAGATGATTTACTGTCATTAGGTACAAATGGAAAATGGTCCACGTGAAATAACCATTCTGAAAATGGGTCAAAAGTAATAGTGTCCAAAGTGAATTTAGTCCAAATGTAATTGTGCTCAAAAGTATTTACAACCAAATTTATTTTCGTTGTAAATTAATTAAGTCCCAATGGAATTTTGTCCATTATAAATTATGACCAAAATGAAATACGCACAAGTGAATGTAGTGTAATATGAATCAAGACCATATAATATAATATAAATTGTACAAATTTCAGGTAGGACGTATTTACAATTGGTCATATTTCTGAGTGTACGTAAATACAAATAGACATAATTTTTTCGTCCAATGTCATATTGGTCAATTTTACCATGGGACACGATTCCATTTTAGATGTTTTTCAAGATGGACAATTTTTCTTTTTGTTGTATTTCAAATGGTCATTTTTCTGAACTGACGTATAATTTCAAGTGGACGATTTTCCATTTGAACCTAATGACAGTAAATCACTAAGATTAATTAAATCATTGTCTTTCCCTATACATAGGTGTATTGTCTGTACCTATACCATGTTGAATCTCTTAACAATCGCAATTTTATTAAATTAATTAAATAGACAGATGATTAATATAACTGACACTCATACCTAGTTTCAGTAAAACACTAAGGAGGTGTTTATATACATTTAGTTAAAAGATATCATAAACATATTAATATGTACCTACGTACACTTCATGAGCTCTTGGAAAAGATGTTCGGGTTATACCTGTCTTCCTTGTTCTTAAACCATTGCGATTTGAACCTCACCGATGCAATTTGATTTCACCTAAACCCAAATGTTCTTAGAGCTGTCGGACTGTAAAATGGGGCTGTACTGCGTGTCACAATGTATTTGTAAATGGTGTTCTGTTTAATTCATTCCTTCTTTCTTCTTACAGATATCAATGTTTCGACATTGAAGAGAATGAAGGCAAAGTAAACCATGGTGTCTTCAGTACTCCAGGAAAGAAGCGAACTCACAAGGCCACAGTATCCAATTTAGATAGTTTTGACATCCATGCCATCAGAAATAAAGTGAACGAATTTTATATTGTAAAGAAGCAAGTGCCTACATTCCGATGCCTATTAGCAGAGTTGAGAGAAAGCATCGGTTTTACCCTAATAATAAATAAAATATTTTTACTTAATGACTTGTTATTGGTGATTTTATTTACTAAAAGAGCTCACATATGAGAAAGCATGCTGATGCAATCATTATTATGGTGGTCTGCATTTTTTTTTCATAGATAGTTTCAAAGCATCAAATACTTTGTGATACCCAAAGTTGCTAAATAGTTCGGTACACGTTTGGCGACTTTGGGAGTCACTATCTATTTATTTAATGCTGACTATACGGGTCAATCAACTTTTCTTTGTAGTTCGGTGCCAGGGTGACGTTTCCTGGGTCACCCATTAAAACTATGATTTCAAAGGATATAAGTCCACTACCATTCTTTTATGGCTTTTCTCCTGAGTGTGATAGAAGTATACATTATAACATTTTTTCTAAGAAACTATCACTGTTGTCTCCTGGCTTACGGGACACAAACAACAACAAAAAAGTTGATCCACCCATACGTATTAAGTAGTAAGACTCTCGGGCTTCTACTAATAAACTGTACTTAAATATGATACCGTGTGTGGTCTTAATATGGATAAACGGACACATGAGTGCGGTATTAGTAGACTTGAGTACCTATAGTTTATTAATACGGGCCTTAGTATTGTGAAAAAGTACGCGTTTCCTCTACCTTTGTGCCCACCAAAATGAACAAAATAAGAAAAGTATCAAAATCGTTTATTCCTACATTGATCGGTAATGCCATATGAAGATTTTTTGAATTTGCCGCTTTTTCTCAGGTTCATCTTTCATTAGACAGACTTTACTAGCCTGTCTAATGAAAGCCAATTTATACTATGTGAAAGCTGAACCTAAAAAAAGATACAAATTCAAAAAACCTTCATATTTTATTACCGATCAAAGTAAGAATAAACGATTATGATACTTTTCTTATTTTATTTATTTTGGTGGGCACTAAGGGAGAGAAAACACCTACTTCTATTCTATTCCTACTTTGATCGGTAGTAAAATATGAAGGTTTTTTTGGAATTTACCGCTTTTTTCAGATTCAGCTTTTATTAGACAGACTCTATCTAGCTAAATGATAAAATGTGAAAAGCTTAAGCTTACAAGGTTTTACCAAGTAGAATACCCCAGTGCATTTGTTAATCGATCATTGCCTCAGAGATTAAATTAAAGTATTCACCGAGTAAAGGTATGGTTAGTTTAAATACATTTCGAATATTATAAGTACAGCGCTATCTCCCACCGCGTTAAATTAATTGCGACACTCCTCCTTCCTCCCCTCCTTTTTCCAAATTGGAAAAAAACATTGCGTGCGAGTTATCTAGGTAGTGTCTCTGCTTACCCATCGCCGTATTTTTTTAATTTTCAAAAATGGATATTATGAAGACCTGGAAAAGGTCGTGGTAGAAAACCGATTAAAAAGACCCTATTTTTTTCCATTTAGTTAAAAACATTAATTATTATGCATGACTATTTTTTGTTACGCAATAGCAGACGTTGTCTCAATTAAGACCATTACAAATTTGAATCCACTCAACATGTCAAAAACAATACGGTTTTACCGAGTAGAACAGAGCCCCTGAATGGATGAAATTAAAGCTTGGCACAAAGAGTAAGAGCGCTATGAATAGTGAATTGGCAATATGATACAATTTTAATAATTTTATATTTTAATTAATTAAAGGCCAGGGTTGTTTTTTGTGTATCCTTAACAGAAAAACCATTGAAATATTGGGTGGAGTTGAGTCACTTACTTTTTTAGGCAGAATGGTTGTCTACTGTAGCCACTTCACAAATCTACGTCAGTGGACGAAAAAAAAAGTGAGTGAACGTCACCCGTATCGTATTTTCATTGTATTTTCCACAACACGATCTAATTTTTTGTCTTGTTATCTAAATATGAAGTTTTATGTGATTTAATTAAACTTTTCTTCAAATTACATAAAACCTAACAACAAAAATGTTATTAATTCCAACGAGTGTCTAAAATGTCTGAAGCGAAGTCCGATGGCACAAGTATAGACTTCGATCCAATATTGCCCGATACAGGTATCTTATTTTACGAGGAATGTCCTGTGGAGTTCGAGATTGAGCGGCCTATGTTGTTGCCATTGAAATCATCGACACAAGTACGCTTTGAACAGCTGCAGTACGAAGCAGCGAGGGTGTGGAGAGAGAAACAAAGATCGGCAGCTACTGCGAAGCAAACCAACTAAACCAAAGATTCATCTTAAATCCTCGTTAACATCAGCTTTCTGAACTCTAAAAATGGCGTATACGTTGTTTGTGATTGAACTTATATCGGCGTTTATACTGGCAGCTACATTGTTGTATAGATATGGAGATGTGTACAGAAATCATGTGATAGTGACTGTGGCTGTGCTTACAGCATGGTATTTCTCGTTTGTTATTATGTTTATATTGCCGTTGGATGTATTAGGGGTGAGTAAATATCTTCAGTCAGCTTATTAACACACAGCACTCACTAGTTCTATTAAATTAGTTTTATGGAATGGGAAAAATGCGACTAAAATTAACGGATAGTGCAAAAAAACAATACAAATAATAAGCTATTCATGAATAATGAGATATAAAATTAAGCTACAAAAGGCTATGTCGAAGTTCATTGATCACTGAAAAGTGTATCAGAAAAAATGTGTTTGCGTAACACTACTAACAAATCTACCATCCGTCCATCTGCGAGCTATAAACCAGCTGTACCAAAATTAATAACAATTCAATAAAGCACTAATTTGTGAAGTGTAAAAAAAGGCTTTTATATTAAAATTTGTAAGATTAGTAACAATTTATGTGTATAAACGTTTGTGATATATATGTTTTGTACTGAGAGTTTTCCCTTAGATCATTGTAGCCTGTTATCCTGTACACCTGCAATGCAAGAAAGTAAATAATCTAACATAACATATTTTCCATTTTTGAATTCATATTTTCCTTTGTTTAAATTTAGCTTGAAATACTCTTATCAGCATTTTAATCATATTAATTTAGTTCAATTACCCTTAATGAGGAAGACCTAGGCTTACTTGCTTTAGTCAAATACAACAGAAGGTCACTGACAGAGAATAACTAAAATATTTTTTTGATGAATGACCCTTCAATCAAAGCGTATAGGTCAAAGGTTGGATGCCAGGCTGTTGAATTAGCTGGTAACATTCCAAAATATTAAGCCTAATATTGTTGTGACATTACCATGGACGGCATGTATCAGCCACTTCATAGATTTGATGAGTGTGTAGCTCGTAACATCTCAAATTTCAAAATTCAGTTAGAGGGATGCCACACGAGTGTTGCCTGTACGTTGCGTCGTCGCCGCTGTGTTGTTGTTCTACATGTAAATTAGAATGACATGCCACACAATTGACGCGTTGAAACACTTGCATTTCTCAATGTCAAAATCACAACATTGCAAAAACGAAACGCACTTTCAACACTCATGTGGCATCGCTCTTACTTGGATTTCACAAGTGGTGTACCTAGTTACTGTATTTCAAAGCATGGACAGGTGAAACAAATACACAGCGTTTTAGTAGTTTCTGATTGCTAATCATTGTTAGATCCATATTTACTTTATTTATCACAAGTGCATACAAATATTATCAATGCATGTTATAGTATTATTGGGTTAATCTAGGGTGATCCTTGTGGCAAACATATTTCGCAATTCCAAACAAACACTTACTATACTTACAAGCCAGGTATTTAAAAATAGGTAATTCATTATTTAAATTAATGAATGGTGTTCTTTTTACACTTGTTTTGTTTACTCTACAATGGTTACAATGGTTTGTTGTATGTTGGCTCGTAAAACTTACGGAACGGGATATTTTCCTGTTTAGTAAGTTTTACTTCCCCCAGTTACCAGTTATCCCTCTAGATATTTAATCTTGTGATTCCTTATAAGGGGTGGTGGATATACCCTCAAAATTTCTGCATTTAATAAGTTTAAATGACAAATCTACTATCACTTACATCTTAGCCTTTTTGTGCAAAATTTGTTACTGAGTTATCAACAAGAGACCTTAACAAATTCTAAGCATTGTTTGACTGTTGTGCGTTTCATAAATAAAATCATTCATCTCGTAAAAAAACTGTAAAGGCAGTATTTTTCACAATCATCCGTGTTGTGTTACATGTTACACCACAAGACGAAGCTATACATTCTATGTTTTCTTTATAACCATAACTATTTATAAATCAAATGTCTCTTATTCCACAGACCGTGTTTCGGCAATGCACACAAAACAACGGCACCACAACCCAGACGACAACATTGGCACCAGGGCTGACTCCCATTCAAAACACCACACCACTCCCTGTCCCCGAGTGTCAGAAGCCCTGGAGCTATGTGGATGACAGCGTGTTTCCCGACCTCTGGAGGGTTGTGTATTGGACATCACAATGTTTGACTTGGTAATATTACTTTACTTGTTATTCAATACAAAGTGGAGTGTTTTTTTAATTCCTGGCATGTTGAAATAGGTATGTCCCAGTACTTTTAAACTTCTTCCATTTGGATCTCCAATTAGACTTGAATCGCTCCAGTCAAATCAGACTTTATTGTGGCTAAAATCATTTTGTTTTTCATTGTTTCAGGTTAATAATGCCAATGATGCAATCATACAGCAAAGCTGGTGACTTTACTGTAAAGGGAAAACTGAGATCAGCACTTGTTGACAATGCAATCTATTACGGATCATACCTCTTTATCTGCGGCATACTTCTCATATACATTGCTTTAAAACCTGGTGTCTCTCTGGATTGGGCTAAAATCAAAGCTATCGCTTCATCATCCAGTAACACGTGGGGTCTCTTCCTGCTTATTCTGCTGCTTGGTTACGCTCTAGTAGAGGTACCGAGGAATCTGTGGAACAACTCTAAGAAGAATTATACATTGACTTACTTCTATTTTAAAATTGCCAAGCTGAGTACTGACAAGTGTGAGGCTGAGGAGACTATGGATGATATTTTAGACGTAAGTTTCAAGAAACTGCAGTAAATATACAAATTTTTTAATGATGAATCTTTTACCTAAACACATCAAAATGTCTAGGGAGAATAGTGTATTACAAAGGTTTCCCAGTAAAGAAAAGTGTACAAAAATATAATTTGGTTTATACAGACAATGAGCCATTTAACGTAATATAAATTGTGGTTTCTGATCGTTTACAAGTGGAGGAATCCATATTTTGTGCTTCAAAACGTAACGCTTTTATTGAATCGTGATTCAAAAGAAAATTTATTATCAATCATTCTTCTAAGAACGCGATAACTACAATTTTACTGCTAATTAAGCGCCTTCGTGTCTTATTGTACTTTTACCGTTGTATGTATTAATTTATTTAGTTTTTTTATTGTTCTATTCACAATTGGACCCAGTTGGTACCGTTGCGATTTGTGCCCTTACGATGAGTTACAATTACCGTATTTGCTAGCGAGTCGCTTCATCCCTCACAGTATTGTTATAGAGAGTGAGGGACAGAGCATTCGACTCGCTAGTGAATACGGTAATTGTTACTTATCCTCGTAAGGCCCAGTGTGATTGAATGCACATTATCAAGGCAATTTAATTTGAACTGTGTTGAAATGGGAATAAGGTTTTTTTCCTATCTTCATAAATTGAAAATGGCATTATCGAACAAACATAATTGAAGTTTATTGTCTTTATGGTAGATTCAATGTCGCACTCACAAAAAACTCCGTTTGTAGTATGGTGAGCCCCACGAGGTTATGTATGGTAAGGGTACTGGCAGGACAACGTCTGTCGGGAACGCTAGTACTTGTATACACAGGGTGTCCCAGAAACCGACGGCAACCCGTCTAGGGCTGGTAGAGCAGCTAAGAAGCTATCGATTTAACCCCTATGTATATTCAGCAACTTTTGCTAGTTTTGGAAATATTGATCATTTAAATCAGAATTTTTGTAATTTTCCCTTATGTCCATGTCACGAAAAATCATTAATTTCATGTTTTATTTCATTAGTTTTTCAGTGGTATCTTACATAATTAGAATCATTACGAATCAGCGACGTTTTTAAACATATTTGCCCGTTTTTTTTTAGTATATTTTTTAAGTAATCACATATAGTTTGTTTCTGCATACTAGGTATCCCCAGTGTTTGCTTTTAACTTTGTATGGAAAGAACAACTTTGCCCGCAGAGCCTGTGCGCCATATCGGCAGCAGTGAGCCCCGGGCACCCGCTGCACCGGCACGTGGAGACCATCGTGCAAAAGCTGCCGCTGCAGCTGCGCGAGCGGCTCGCCAGCCGGCAGGCGCCCGACCGGCCCACGCCGCCCTCCCTCAAGTCGCTCGTCAACTTGCACAAGAAGGTAAGGTTCCGTTCGACTGCGTCAGAAGGGATATGTTTTTTGAGTATATGTCTATTTGAGATTCAAGATGTAGCACCTGAAATCGACGTACGTGCATGAAGAGGTTGATGAATGTATTGGAAGCGAAAGTTTTCAGGTGCACCTGGCGTTCCTAGTCGCCTACCCCATTGGAGACAGGCGTGAAGGAATGTATGTCTATTTCTATTTTAGTTTTTAGTCTATTTAATTTAGCCTACACGGCTTGATGGCTTTTAACATATGTGGTGTTGCTAGATTCGTTTTGGGTGTGGGATAATAGGGTGTTGATTTTTTAATATAATTAATTATTATACCACGGGAAGGCACCGCGAACAATTTTTTTTAACATAACACGGCCATTGAACCTAGTGATCCTAATTAAGCCGATGTTACATCTATGTTTACACCTATGTTTTACAAATAAATTATTTGAATTTGAATTTGAAACAAAGATTCATTGTAAAAGAGATAAAGTGGAGTTTCGCTTGTTTTTATAACTGGCAATTAAATTAGAAAATTTACTCTATTGCATTCACGATGGGTTCATATTCGATTGGCAAATACGTTGTATGGTAACTGCTTAAAAGTTGCGCACATAGCGTTGTTTTGAACAGCAATTCAAAACCAAATTGACTTGACATTCCTTGACTGTTTATACCTACTTAGAGGGATGCCACAAGAACCTTGCGTTGCGTTGCCCTACATATAAATAACCAGAGGACGCCCGCGACTTGGTACGCGTAGAATTAGTTTCCCGCTACACCCCCCATTTTATCCCGTTGGGGGTCGATTTTCGGAAAATCCTTTCTTACTGCTCACTTACATCATGAAAGGAACCCCTGTACCAAATTTCAAGTTTCTAGGTACAGTAGTTTCGGCTGTGCGTTGATACATCAGTCAGTCAGTTTAGCTATTTATATATATAGATAAAGACATGCCACATGATGCGTTGAAACACTTGCGTCGCTCCATGTTGAAATCTCAGCGTTGCGACGACGCAACACACCGGCAACGCTAGCCTGGCATCGCCCTTACACAAATAATGCAAACGCAAAGCTAAAGTGACCCTAGCTATCCATCACCTACAGATGATTAAGGCGCTCCACGTGCTGCAACGCACGGAGACGCAGTGGGGCATCACGCTGGAGCGCGTGTTCCACCTGGAAGACGTGGCGTCCAATCTCCGGTCGCCCGACCGACGCTTCCAGCACAGCTTCCACTCGGCCCGGCCGCGCCCCTTGCGTCTGCTCTACCCGCCCACTATCGGTGAGTCTGAAGTCTGCTAGTGCTAGTTCAGCGTAGATCTGGACCGTTTCCTTCTGCACACCTGCCACATGGTTTATTAAAAACCACTCGCATTTAAGAATGAAGCAAGAAAAATATTTATTCTTGGCATACATATTATCATACCGCGATTAGAATACGATTCGAAAGTACCGTTAGCACAACAGTACTTATCATTAACCCAACAGTACATTATAATTATTAAATATAATCTATATTATCTTCATACTTTAAGTGCACACTTATAGATAGTAGATTTACGTATGCTTTACTATAGACAGTCACTACATATTTAAACTCTATTCTTAATAAATGATTTTATTTCATTAAACTGTCGGTGCCGAGAAATTATCTGCAAAGTAATTACAGCATTTCTATTTTACTCAAATAATATAATTTGATTTATTTTTTCCAAGCTTTAGAACTTCATCATACTGAAATAAGTATTTTCATTTATCTGCACACTCTACCATTGACAATGTAATTTCATGTATTAATTCAATAACGACATATGTGCTCAGTCCTATTCTATCCGCGTTGATAATAACAAAGGGCAGATGAATACGCACAAGAAGAATGTATCCACGTAATGGTCCCAACTCAGCGTAATGCAGGCATTAAAGTCAGCGCTGACCTTCCGTTGGAACCATCAGTTCTACTGCGGTTAAAAAGCCGACGCCCTAATGCCCGCCTTCCACTACGAGCGCTTTAGCTTACCACGGTGACTTCAGGTGTTTCCACCGCGAGCGAACCTGTTGAAGAGACACCGTTGTAAGCCAAACGGAGTCTGTCGCTGTGGAAGGCGGGCATAACACACGCAATATAATTTCAGAGTGGTACTGGGAGTGCTTCCTGAAGCAGTACTTCCTCAAGTCCATGGCGGTGGTGACGGGCATCCTGTCCGTGGCCGTGGTGTGGTCGGAGATGACGTTCTTCAGCAAGCAGCCGGTGTTGTCCATATTCGCTAACATCATGATCGCTGCTAAATACACTTACAACTACGCTGCTATTGTGGTCAGTTAACTTTTTTTTTAGCTTTTTCTAGACCAGACCTTTGGTCCGTAGAAATATTTTGTCGCCAATTTTTCGGAGTCTTGGCGATTTTTAGGATAAAAAGAATCATCAAAATCGGTTCATAAACGACGATGTTATCCGCGAACAAACATAAAAAAATATAAATATACGGTCGAATTGAGAAACTCCTCCTTTTTGAAGTCTTTTAAAAAGTCCAACTACGGACTATAAACTATCTCTGATCCAAATTTTACATCGAGACAAACAAAAAAAAAACACATTGGCTAATGACATTTAAAATGTCAGGGTTCTAATATGCACTAAAAAAATTTCGCTGACTGTGTCTGTCATCTAGCAGGAGGATGGACCAGTTCTGTAAAGACTGGGCTCAGGAGTTGCTGAATAGGGAATTGTGAAGTGCCTTGAGGAAGGCTTTTGTCCAGCAGTGGGACAGAAACAAATATCTGTCCGTTTCGTTACCCTTCCCCCGAATTGTAGTATTCTCGTCGAAATAATCCACCATCTTACTAGCTTTTCATTCCAGGCGGTCTCAACCCTAATCATCGCGTACATGTTCTACTGCGCGTACTCCACGGTCCTCAAGATCCGGCTCCTCAACCTGTACTACCTGGCGCCGCACCACCAGACCAACGAGTACAGCCTGATCTTCTCCGGCATGATGGCGTGCCGGCTCACGCCCGCCATGTGCCTCAACTTCCTCAGCCTGATACATATGGACTCGCACGTTATTAAGGAGTATGTGCAGGAGACTTATTACACGCAGGTATGGTCATAATGGCGTCAATTCAGATTTTAAGGCTGCGTAACCAAATTGATAAAATGGAATTGAATATCATCATGCCCTCATGTTTGTCTGTCTGTGTATCTGTTCGTATAAAATCACTTGGGCCAAATACGGCGATAGTGTGGTTAAAATATTTTCAAACCATTTAAATTTTGCTAAATTTTAACTACCAACAAGGTGGACCGACGACGTGGTTAAGGTTGCGGAAAACCGTTGGATTTTAAGCGGTGCAAGACGTCCTTGTGGAGGCCTTTGTCCAGCAGTTGACGTCTTACGGCTGAAATTGTTGTTGATGATGATGATGATGATGATGATGATGATGATGATGATGATGATGATGATGCTGATGATGATGATGATGATGATGGTGATGATGATGATGATGGTGGTGGTGGTGGTGGTGATGATGGTGATGGTGGTGATGATGACGATGGTGATGATGACGACGACGACGACGACGACGACGACGACGACGACGACGACGATGATGATGATGATGATGATGATGATGATGATGATGATGATGATGATGATGATGATGATAATGATCATGATGAAAACAACAACTGAGATGTGAAACAATTTTATTTGCTATTTCCTTGTAGGTGGAGTAAAGGAGTAACGTTGTGGTATACCTAGAGTGCTTGAATCCATTGCTTCGCACCTGAGCCATGCTAAAATCTTATACAGTCACTCTCTGGTAAAACTATACTTTGTCATACTTTTATAAGTTTTATTATCAGGTTTCCTCATAGTCGACATGAAAAGTAGAGTGTTTAACTCGGGTGAAAGTCACCATTTATTTCACACTCGAAATATTGGGGCCCCGCTCTGCTCGAGTGCCAAAATGTCTCGTTTAATGCCTTGTATAACAATGTATTATTTCGCTTCACTTCGGAATTGTCCTCTCTACAAATATATCATTTTGCTCCGTTGTCACCCAATCATCTATGTTATTTCTCAGATAATGGGCCACATGGACGTCCTAGGCATAATCGCCGAAGGCTTCAACATATACTTCCCCATGCTGGTGGTCCTGCTGTGTGTGGCAACGTACCTATCTTTAGGCAGCCGTCTGCTCTCGCTGTGCGGGTTCCAGCAGTTCGTAGGGGACGACGAGCTCACCACCGACCTCGTGGACGAGGGCCGCGAGATCGTCAAGCGAGGTTAGTCACATAAACACGCGGATAACCCACTAGCTAGTACCATAGTGGTGCCAGGTTCAATCCCCAAGAACAAATTGTTTTACTAGCATGGTTAAAGTTGAATGACACTAGTTTTCGAACCCGTCCCTGAGTGCTCATAGTTTGAATTAGACGGTTCTGATCGATGTAAACAGACGTTATTTCATGCAATTTGACCAATAGTCGTGAAACGTAGCAACCATCTTGAATTCTGAGCTTCTGTCCGAAATTCGGGGGTTGCCAACATCACAATTCGTATTGAGCGGGTTCGAATTAGTAAAAAAAACATTTGGCCACATCTCATGTTACCCAAAAATAGCGCTATAATTACTCGTCGAAAAGTGGATCTGTCTATACACACGATTAAGGGTGGGTTTAGACCAAGCGAACGAACAAGAATTCTATGGCATTATCTCTTACGTTTACTTTGTAAAAATAAAGACAAAACATGTTCTAGAACAGTCGCTCGTTTGGTCTAAACCCACCCTAATACGACGACGAGAGCAACGAAGACTTATGGCAACACAGAGCGCGAGACAAGCGAGTAAATCACGCGTGTCGTGTTCTAATTGCCATGACTAAAGATAGAACTTAGTTTGACTATGTTATCTCATAGTTAATTACGTTAATATGTGACGATAACTTTCGACAGAGAAACGCAAGCGGCAGCGCGCGGAGGAGTCGCTGACGCGCCGCCGCGACTACGACTACCGCTCCAAGCGCGACAACCAGGACGGAGGTAATACCTGACCTGATCGGGTACCTATTATTCTATCGAACCTTTTAACGAACGTATCATTACACAGAATTTTCATTCCATCGTTGTTTTTTGTAGGCGCAAATCTAACTGAACCTACGTAATTATTATTTGAAATATCCTAAAAACAACAAGGTTTCAGCAGAAAATAGCGTTTGATGAAATGAAATTCGATGAAGTGATACAATAGATGAAGGGAAATTCGGTAAAATTATAGTTACTCTATATCTAATAGAGGAAGGATAAAAGTGTTATGAGTTATGAAGTAGCTGATGCTTAGTGTGATGGCTTTGAACGTTGTGGGTTAATTTTTGAATGAACCACGAGATCAAAATGTTGACGAAAACAAAAACTGAAAATGATGGGTTGACAAAAGCGTTTTTTATAAAATGAATAATTAAATGTCAGAAATTTTCTCCCTAACATTTAAAAATAAATAAATTGTAGCGTATTTTAGTTGTAAACATTTGCTGTGGGATTCCATAAAAACAAAAGGATTTGGTGAGTGTTCCCTCACCTTAAAAATTGTGGATAGTCACTATTTAACTCGTAACAGCTTACATAACACTATTATCTATTCCAAAACATAACTTCGTGAATGCTACGGCGAAGTTTCTCACTCTAACGAATAACTGCGTCTATATCGCTCGACGAGTCGGTCTTATAACTGGGTTTTTGGTAAACTAAGGGATTGGTGTGGTAAATGTTCTGCACCTCATCACATTTGCACTTCTTTGTTTCTTTTATTTATTATCTGTGTCTTATGGTTTTTTGTGCCTATTATTATACATTGTTAAAAACAAATGAAATATACACTTAAATAAACGGTTAGTCATGTAGATTAGAATAATGTCGCATACACCGGGCTTTGCCTGCAACATGGTTAGGTTTGAAAGTTGGAATTCTATCTCTGCAAATCACCATGAAAAATATAATTAAAAGTTAGATTTAAAAATGTATGACTAATAATACGGCACTTTAAATGCCGTGCAATTAATTTAAAGGACTTTAAAGAATAAATAGTAAACCTATCAAAGTTAGAATGTGAAAGCTGTAATGTTTAATTTATGGAATATTTTTTACTAATTCATGTTTATTGAAGTTTTCTTTAAAAAAATCGTGTCAAAATTATGTCCTGTGTCCATAGGACACATTATATTGGCAAAATCATAAACTTCCCATCAGCAAGGAACAAAATTATTAGGAAAGGAAGGCGGACACCAAAGACATGAAAAACTTTATTCAATTAATTAATAAAGAAACTAATTCAATGTACTAACACGTTTCAAATGTAACTAACACTGCTCACAAGACCATATTTTTTATACCGGTTATTGTGCATGGGACCACTTTCAGCCCGCACCGGGCTCCTTCACGACGTGGACTCAGACTACTACGCGGCGCCCAGCCCCGAGCGCGCCGCCGGCTACCAGCGCGCCGAGCTGCCCTACAACCGACCCACCCTTACCCTCGAGGAGGAGCTCGACCATAGGTTCGGGGACAGCACCCTTCCTGCTATAAAGTCCGAGTTCGACGAACGCCGGTCCAAAATGAGCGCGCCCCCTAGAGGGCTCTTCGACGACGTCTGAGTGCGATATTGTAGCTAGCTGCTTTGTAAGGGATTCATGCAGGTACTACGGATGTGAAACGGAATATAGCGAGTAATAATAAATTTGCATTTTTTTTAAAGTCGTGTACAGTTGAGCTAATAAGTGGTCTTCTCTGGATATAATTTTCTTCGATATTTAACTTAAGGCATAAAACTTGACAATGGAATAGAAACCTATTTGGAATACAATAAAGTCAATATTCTTACTTAATTTTCAGTTATAAAAACGAATTAAATTTCACTTATCTCCTTAGCAATTGATCTTAATTCAAATGACCGTATTATGTTCCAATAATGTTTTCTACAAGGAAATTTAATATCTCTAATGTCGTTCTTTCTGATTGACGGACGAATCTTATCGACCGAATGGTTTTATGCCGTGAAAACAGAATTAAATTAAAAGTCAGCCAGCCAAATATTTGGCCGACTGTACATGCGGTTTGTTTAGACGTATAGTTGATTCAAAGCGTGTCATATTGAACAGACGGTCAATAAAGACGAGCATGCTCAGAACCCTGTCTTTTTAATGTTATCGACTTGATCGTGCATGTCTCTCTATGTTGAGTTTGAAGTTTATAATGTAAGTGCTCAACATTTTCGTTGCGGACCGTACTTACTTGAGTTAATTCACGTGTCACATTTGGTAAATAAATTATTATTACATCACTAGATCTTAACTCGAAACTGTAACATTCCTTTCAAGTAATGTATCATTATCATCATCATGTTCATTATGTCAGTGAAACGTCCACTGCTGAATATAGGCTTCCTCCCAGCATCACCAAAACGACCGGTTGCTCGCAACTATAATGTTATAAATCTTAATTCCTGACGTTAATTATTTGTGTTATACTGTAATTATTCCTTAATAGAAACTCGTGATGAGATGTACAGTAAATTATTCAACAGTATCGCTTCGGTTGTATTTAATAGCATAATTGTTTAAAGGGTGGATCTGTCACTTCGCATGGTGCTATTGAACATTTGAACCTTGATAAAATATTACTAGTAGACAAAATCGTTTGCCCAGAATATAAAAGGCTAATTGATTAAAGGCTAAATCAACTTCTTTTCAGGAATTGTTACATGAGATGTACAAAGTTTTAAAAGAGATAGCTAGCCGTGACGTTACAGATGGCTATTAAATAATAGTGTATAGGCCTCTTGCATGTGGTTGTGTACAAAACTAGTATGGAAATTTCGACAAATTTAAAATATAAATATAAAATGTCGAAAGGTATGTAGGTACATATGTGTTACATTACATTTTATTGTTTATTTGATTATGATTGTAATATATACAATAGTTTTGTTGTAAATATGATTCTACTGAACCAGCGAGTTCCACGAGGACGTTACGCCATCTTGTGTTCTCGCGGTCACTTCTGAATGGAACATTAAAGCGTTTCGTTATTTCTTATCCCGAAAATACGAAAATTTATTTATTTTTATACTACAATAAATACAATAATTAGTTACAAGTATTAGTTAATACAATCATGCTTAGTGACAGTGATCGGTATAACGTAAGAGATTTGTTTTATGTAAATAAAAATACTTGCTTTGGTCCATTGTTATAGTTTTACTATAGTAAAAGATAGTAATTAATTAATTTAATATATTGATGTTTTATTTTAATCAAAATCAGCTCAGTTTTGTTAAAAGAGCTTCGTTTTAAAGGGTGTGGTTTAGGAGAAAGATTCTACGATTTCAGATACCTATCCAAAAACTGCTTATCTATAAACATTCGTGATTCGCTTTCAAGATATTTCATATTTGGTGACTGTTAAGAGGATTGTGAAGCGACGCTAAAATCGCGTAGCTATAAAAAAAAAACCAATTTAGCTCCGGGCGATAACGTTTCTCATCCCTAAATCAAGTCAGATTTCAACGATTTTTGAATATCGCTGCTTAAATACAAAAGCGCCACAAACGAAAAACAAATATAGTTTGATTTTAAACTTAAATTAATTAGCATTCCGAATTTAAATGCAACACAAACACATTTTGATTTGTGTCGCTTTTCTATTTAAGCAACGATATGTTGTAGTTATTATAAAGAACTAGGTCTTTCCGTTTCTGTTTTTTGTTTTTAAAATTTATTTCATTCTATATTTTCTTGGAAAGGAAAACGTACACACATAGTTTTTCATGATATCTACAACATATTCAAAAATCGAACTGGGTTTAAGGGGAAAGAAACGTTATCGCATTTTGTATTGAAATTTTTAGCTTCACAATCCTATCAAAATAAGTTAATATAAATGGCGGTCTGCATCAGCAACAGAAAACTTGTAAAAATTAGTTCGCTTTCGGAATATCGTGATAGAGATCATCTCGCATGCTGATGTCCTGAAATTGATGAAGAAGAAATGATAGTACATTGTGATCATTAACTTAGGTTTATAGAAACTTTGTATTTAGCTAAAAGTATTAGACGTCTGCATATTAATGTATATTTAATTTTAGTGCATTATTGAATCTTGCCTTCGGTCACATTTTGCTTGTTTTAAGCGTCAGTGGAGCAACATAATTGGAAGCACTTGCTGCTTGCGTTTTCCCATACACAAACAAACCTTCAAATATAATTTAAACAAAAAAAAATTGACAACCAATCATAGAGTTCTTGATCAATTTTATTTTTAGTTAAACCGATCACTAGGTCAGTAATCTAAAGTTGCGTATTTATTTACTTATTTCAAATGGTCATGTCATTTTAGGTCACACAATATAATTAAATAAAGTTAATTATAATGATCAATAAAAGTGGTCAAGTTTTTGATTGGTTGTCAAATACGATGAGTCATATTTTGTAGGCAATTAATTGTATTGGACAATTGCAAGCATTTCAAAATTATGTGGGGACCACAGTATATAATATTAATTTAGGCTGGGTTTTATAAAGATCCGTTAGATCAAATTTCGGTCAGGAATGTCAAAACTTGTATGAAGTTACTAAAATTTGATCTGACATATTTACTAACGGACCTTTATAAAACCGGGCCTTAAAATACAATTTTTCATCAGTTTAATATTTTCTTGTTCATAGCCCATTACTTTATTACTGGTATGGCCATTCGCATTAATGCTATTGCCATATTGGTAAGCTATTGGCAGCAGGTAATTAAGAAATGTCAATTATAGTCATAGCTATACTTGTTTTTTTTTTTCAGATTAATAAGTAATTAATCCAACTTGCACCCATTTCATTGTAAATTTATCAAACTCTTCTATAGTAGATTTGTTTAACGTGAAATTCTTTGAAAATTGTGTATGCATGTGTATTTTTGAAAATTATACATGTGTATAGTATCCGCTACACTACATTACATTATTTACAATTTTATTTCGTTTTAGATAAAACTTCTGCAAATGAACGGTCGTGATCTAAAAAAACGAGGTGTTTACTTGATTAACTTTCAGACATAAATACAATTACAGCAAGGAAAGAAAATACAAATTAAGTTTTACATAGTTAGTCAAAAGTTGGTAATAGCACTTAATAGCGATTTCTTTTAGACCTTATTATCTTCACAAGTTTTAATATTTATTATTGTCGCATAAGTATTGTCTCCCTTTTCTGTTTATATTAAAACGTCCTCTTCTCTTAATACTTTCGACTATCTTGTATTAGGTTCGACTTTGTGTTAGTTTCACACTTAGCGGTCAAAATATTTAACTTTTATCATAAGCAGTAATATTTTATATATAATGCACCGTTGTACAAAATCGATGCGTAAGATGACGCCGGCATGACTTATTAACCAACTTGAGGTCTGTTGTAGGTTATTTGTAAATTAGGCCTATTGTTTGAGTGTTTTAATGATGAATGGTATTTTATTAAATAATTAGAATTTTCCCTCGCTTGGCCTATCTCTCTGTCGATTTTATGTCGCTGCGATGTCGCCTAAATCAATGAAGACGTTTAGATTGTGACGTACCGAGAGACGAACAAATTGAGCCCCTATACTAGATATTTAAGAGAATTGTGTGACCTTGTTGTTTGGCTGTTTTTGGTCTAGTACGAAATTTTCCAGAAATTTAAGATTGTGAGTCATATCATATTTACTCCCCCTTCAATTTACTGCTGACAACTTGGCTATGAAAAACAAGCAATTAAAATATGCGAGTTAATAATGTATGCAAGTTACATATTGTGATAATCCCTACCTATCATGTTTATTTTATATGTAATAAATTACCTTTTTTATTAATTGAATTATCAATGTGTTTGTTATATTGTAACCATTCTAACTGTGAAATAAAAGACATATTATTTAAAAAGTATCGTTTTATTCATTGCGCTATATTCATTTCATTTTAATAAATAATGAATACTATTGGCTTATTTCAATTGGACCTTGATACTTTCTACTTTCGCCCTTATTTCGTGCGAGGAGTCTTTAGAAAGGTCCTTAGCATATAAGTTGTAGATGTTGCTGAGTTTCTCCAATTCTTCTATTTTATTTAAATCTGCAACGAGAAAATAAAGGATTATGGTATCTATATTTTTATGGCATGGAGAAGTAAAATAGTTATTTATGTAACTTGTACATAATGAAGTTTCTTAAGGTACGAGTGCCGAGTTTAGAGCGCGAGCTTGCGAGCGCTCTATACAGGCACGAGTACCTTAAGAGCTAATTGGGCCATTCTTCTTTTGATGCCTAAGAAAACTTCCCTTAACGTGAACGTTTGTTTAAAGTAATAATTTTCAACAAAATTAGTCGACATTAGAAATGCACACAATTTTCAGATTCTGATCTACGTACCTGAATAATGTTTTATACCAAATTGTGTGAGGCTGGGTAAAAAAGGCTAATATAGTAACGCAGTGGTAGTTATTTGCAAGGGGACGTGGAGACTGGTAACGCAGTGGTAATTTGAGCAGCAAATTCTTGTTTTATATAGAAAAAGATCAAAATTAGCGGGTAAATTTACAGTAAAAAGTGAAACCTGGTTCAGACTTAACGTGGGGCTCCTGTAAGATAATCTCAAGATATCTACGAATTTTTTAAATGGATGTTGTATTTTCATTTCTATTTTATTTAGGCATGAAAAAGAAGAATGGCCCAATTATGGACCGTTGCATACATAACTTTTTCTACAAGCTTACAAAATAAACAATCGCTAACTTTTCTCGTATACTATACTAAATTTTTCTGCTAGAACAAATTACTTGTCAGCAAAGTCATTTTCATTATTCCGATTGGCGTTAATAGTTTGTGAATTTTATTGTAAAGTAATTGTTAACAATTTTCATGCAAATTTTAATAGTTACTTACTAAAAACAGTTCTGACAAATTATCACAAAAGTTTGAACGCCAAACAAAACGCCTAGTACTAGTGTTGTACGACATCGTTTTTTGGTCGGAAAGCTTTAGTAGCAATCGATTAGCTGTTTGAGAAAGCCATATGAAAACGAACCCTCGTACGACCAAATACGATCTCGTATGATTATGCACTAAACACATTTATATTTTAAATTTTCAAGGCGTGCACAGTCTATATTGAATTGAAATCTCTATTCCAAAGTCGACTGTCACACACCAGTGACACATAAAAGGCAGCGCGAATTTTAACCTTGTGTGTGCATAATGAAAGGACATTTTGGGCAGTCCACCGTGACGGTTTTATCTGTTACTGGTGGTTTTATATATCTGTGGTGGCGTTTAAGAGAGGTTAATTTTCTTTTATTGTTTACCTTTTAGTTTCTTAACTAGTATTTCCATAAGATTCAACGCGTCCCTCCTGAGCCGCACTTGATTGCTGTTTTCTGTAATGAAAGTTATTCTCAGTTATACAAACGGACAAGGAAAAATGAGGGCTCTGTTCGAAGTGGATTTGGCAATATGATCCAATTTCACCCAAATGATGGTTAATGCAGTAGTTGCCAGTTCAAAATATTGAAGTTCGACCTGTCGCCAAGTCATTTCTTCTTACCAAGCTAGAAGAATGTAATATAGTTAGACTAACGTAAAGGATATCTCATCAAAGAAAACCACAGGATTAATAAAGCTACTCACTATGCTTACCAATTAAGATAGGCCACAGATACAAAATATATTGAACAGGCTAAAAAAAGTCCTAATTTACTAGCATAATGAATCTATTACCGAGTCGCACTGCTGGGCAAAGGCCTTATTGAATTCTTCCTTTTTTTTCAGATTTAATTACCTACTCAGACAAAGTATAATTTTAATTTCACATCATTTATCTTAAGAGCTAGGCTCTTGTCAGTGGACTATTTTTTTTGTTCTCTTTCAGCTTTTTCACCTCCTTATACGACACGACATCGACCTTCTGTCTTATTTGGCTGAGCATAGGTCTTCCTCTCCCTCTTTCCCTCAACATTGCCCTCCAAAATGTTTAAAAAGAATCTGTCATGCTGTTTCAGGTGTCCCTATTTCCTCTTCTACATTATATGGTTTCTAAAATACGTCTCTCGTTTACCATCTTCAAAACCTCTTCGTTGGTTTTTTTTTCCGTCCAGCTAAAGAGTTCCATTCTTTCCACTCCAATTGAATTTATCATGACTAAAAACGAAAAATACTGAAAAAAGAAAGGATGACAGAATGAATTAGTGGATGGCTTACTCAAGGTGTAGTCGATGACGGTAGCGGCGTGGCCGACCACGCAGCCGACAGCACGGTCCCGGCCCTCGGCGTCGGTGTCCATGGGCTCGCCGCCGTTGCCGAAGATGGCGAGGCGCTCGGCCACGCGCGTGGCGGCCGCCAGGATCGCCAGCTGCGTGGGCCGCGAGCTGCTCGCGAACGAGTTGGCGCAGTGCTCGAAGAATACGTCTTGGTATTTTTCTGGGAATTAACACGACATTTCAAAGGTTAGGTTAGGTTAGGTTTGACGACGAGTTTAGCTTTGTTGGTAGTGAACCTACGAAGCTAGCTGTCCCAGGTCTAGTGGGTATATAACTAAGGTACGTAAGTAATTATTCTTAATAGAATAGAATAGAATAACTTTATTTCAGACTACAAGGCCCATATTTACAAATACCTTACAGACTAACCTACATAAAAATATATAACATAAAATTATCACCACTACTAATACACTTTCGCGGTATCCACTAGCCGCTAGCAATTTGTAATAAATTGGAAAAACATATGAAACAGTCTTTTAGTTGTACGAATGAGGAAGATTTGTAATTGTCATCATAACTTTTTTTTTTATGATTTGACATTTTTCGAAGACCGTAGATACTTAAAGCATTATCACTATCTAGTTTTGAAATCGTAAATCTTTTTTAACGTAACAATGGACAATAATGATTAAAGTAGGTACAAATACCTACCTACTACCCTTCTGTTAAGACTACGCCGAGCGTACGCCGGATGTACAGTGGCGCCCTCATCACTATTATTGTGTTTTCTAATAAAATAAAGTATTTTCTTGAAATCGGACGGTGCATTTTTGTACTACAAATGAAAACACAACTTATAGGACGTATCACATAGTTTAATAACAATTGACCTTTGAGTTATCAACTTAACGGAAATAAGTGGCCACCTTTTCCCGTTAAGCTGACTACTCATAGGATAATTGTTATCAAAGTTTGTTACGTATCCCATAAATTGTGTTTTTACTTGCGCCACAAAAAAGCATCGTCCGATTGCAAGGAAATTCTTTAGTTAATTAGAAAACACAATAATAGTGATGAGGGCGCCACTAGACGGTCGACGTTTGCTCGGCGCGGTCTTAAAATAGACTATGCCAATTCAGATTGACTGAGATGACAGCTTACTAAGGTTGACTATATTTTTCCCTATGATAAACATTGTTATGTTTATCGTTGTCTAGTACCCATCGTTGTGTGAGATTGTCACTTGATATATATTTATAATGAACAGGCGCAAAATACGTAAATCAACTCACTAACAATTGTATGTCAGCGGTCCGAAAATCCGCCGCCGTGAATTGCCAATATGATAAATACGAACAAACAACAATAGGAACAATTTCCTATCTTATCCGTAAAAGGTCAAGCGTTTTCTCGCCTTTCTAGTTTTCTTTGTAACTAAAATTACATAAATACAGATAAAGGTACCTTGCGTGGCGGCGTCCTTGGGCCAGGCCTTGCCCAGGAGTTCATAAGCGGTCTCCTTAAGCGCGGACAGCTGTTCGCGGCGCAAGCGCGCGCCCTCGTTGTCTTCCTCGTCGGATTCCTTGCCCATCGACACCTCGTCCTAAGCCAAAACAGGATATATTTAAAAATCAAAATCTAAGGTCGCCGTCAATAGAACTTGCGAACTATGTAAACAAATTAGTACTGTTTGACACATAACCTCAAATATTCATCAAGGGTGTTTTTATTAAAAATAACGTATAAGGAATAGTTATTTCATATTAAACTTAATATAAATATAATGATTTAGTGTATAAATCGTTGCAAAGACCTCACTTGATCCTTAAAAGTACGTGATTATCGAGTAATCATGGTGAATTGGTTCCTTTGGTTTTGTTTACATAGTTCGCAAGTTCTATTGACAGCGACCTTACGAGCGAGATCGTCGCCGCGTTTGTCTGTATAGTTCGCGATGATTTTAAAAACTACTAAACGGACCTTCATGCGGTTTTCAACATCAGTCAGATAATCTTTCACGGAATGTGTAAATATAATATGTATGTATAATAAACCCCTCGTATGCTTAGACACGGATCCGTGCCAGCCTATGAACTGCGTAGGCACGGATCCGTTCCAATGCCCTGCGTGCCTACCCGCATTTTATTATAAACCTTCTTCCATAGCATCGCAAGTTTAAAATCGATAGTCGGTTAAACCAATAAAATATTGAAATTTTCAAAAAATCGCTTCTTACATAAAAATATTCAGTATGGCCGCCATTTCTGAGGGTTTGATGTCCAGTCACGTGACCGCGTCGTCGCACTGAGCATACGAGGTGTAAATAGCTGTCCGTGCCTGGAGCCGCACGTGTGTATTTTTTTTGTCATTCAATCCATGTCCTGGTAATTACTCAACAAAAAAACATTCGAATCGCAGCCAGCTGATGGCAGAGTATAGTTGACCCGTATCCCGCTCACCTTGGACAGTATAACCTTGACGATCTCGTAGACCTGCTGGAACCGGTCGGCGTCGGTGGCGCTGAGCGCCTCGCCGAGCGCCGCGATGGCGTGCCGCTTGTACACCATCTCCTGCTTGCGCGCCTCCACCAGCAGCGAGCTGATGGCCTCGGACGCCAGCGCTTGCGAGATGGGCTGCTCGCCTTCCTTTACACTGCACAATACGATAGAGATGAGTACGATAAAAATCCGGTCAGTGAGGATAGACATAGACAAGTTGCTTAACGTTATCGTAAATGGTTTTCGAAAACTGTCATAATGTATGGGATTGACATAGGCGCTCGACGCGACCGTCTGACAGCTTACGTCAAAATATACAGGAGAACAAGAACGATGACTTCGTAGTTTACGTTAAGAATTATTCGAGGACCTTTAAGCAAGTTTGCTTAACTGCTAAGTCAAATTTCTTAAGTCTTAAACTCAAAGCTTCTGACAATAAGGTAAAAACTGTGTGGAAAATTATAAATAGAGAAACGGGTAATACAAAAACTCGCGATAATCAAATCACCCTAAACAAGGGTGACAAACAAATCACATCAAATAAAGACGTGGCCTTAGCGTTCGAAGATTTTTTCTCCACCATAGCCATTAATACCACGAAATGTCTTCAATCATCTGCGATTGGAGCTCAAAAATTACTTTGTGCTAATGTGACTAAATGTAATATAAGCTTTGATTTTACCCACGTAGATTCAGTTTCTATTATTAAGGCATTTAAATCGCTCAGTTTGAAAAAAACGGAGGATTTATGGGGAACGTCAGTTAAAGTCATCCACCATGTCATAGATATAATTGCACCTCACTTAGCTTTAATCTACAATAATTGCATTTTAGAGGGGGTCTTTCCAAATCTTATGAAATATAGTAAAGTCCTACCACTTTTTAAATCGGGCGAGAGGAGTGATTTAACGAATTTCCGACCCATTTCTATTCTACCTGTTTTAAGTAAAGTTTTTGAGAAGTTAATGTTAAAAGATATGTTAGGTCACTTCAATAGAAATAAACTGCTTAACAGTAATCAGTTCGGCTTCACCAGAGGACGATCCACAACTGATGCAGCATCTATACTCATTAAATATATATACAATATTTGGGAGACATCTTGTGATGCAATAGGAATTTTTTGTGACCTTTCCAAAGCTTTTGATTGTGTAGATCACGCGACTCTTATATTAAAATTAGAACATTATGGTCTGTCAAATAATTCTCTAAATCTTATGTCTTCATATCTTAGTGATAGAACACAAACGGTTGTTGTAAACCAAACAAAGTCCATTGGAGCGGCTGTTAAACTGGGTGTGCCACAGGGCTCTATATTAGGTCCTTTCTTATTTCTCGTTTATATAAATGACTTACCACCCGCGGTAGTTAACCTTTGCGATATTGTGCTATTTGCTGATGATACATCATTGATCTTCAAGGTAGACCGAAAATCCGTTGATTATAGTAGGTTAAACGCGACGCTAGGTAAAGTACTTAATTGGTTTACTAGTAACAATTTGCTACTTAATGCTAAGAAAACTAAATGTGTTAGGTTCGCTTTGCCTAATGTTAGACCGGTAGAATCTAGTATTTTTCTAAATGATGAGTGTTTGGAAATGGTGGATAAGGCACTTTTCTTAGGAATAACTATAGACAAAAACTTGCAATGGAGTCCCCATTTAGCAGTACTAGCAGGTAAATTAAGTTCGGCAGCTTATGCTGTTAGGAAAATTAGACAACTTACCAATGTTGAGACAGCTCGCTTAGTTTATTATAGTTATTTTCATAGTGTTATGTCGTACGGTATTCTTGTTTGGGGAAAAGCTGCTGACATACAAACTATTTTCGTGTTACAAAAAAGAGCCATTCGTTCTATATATAACCTAAACTCCCGTGATTCCTTAAGATTATTATTTAAAGAAATTAATATTTTGACAGTAGCATCACAATTTATTTATGAGAATATTATTTATGTCATTAAAAATCAAGACTCTTTTATTAAGAATTGTGACATACATAATTTGAATACAAGAAATAAGAATAAAATTGCTATTAAAAAATTTCGTGTCCGTAAGGTATATAAATCATTTGTAGGTCAATGCATTCATTTCTATAATAAATTACCTGACGAAGTTTTAAAGTTACCATTTCCAGTACTTAAAAATTACTTGAAAAAGTCGTTGATGTCTAAAGCTTACTATAGGGTCGAAGACTATCTAACAGATAAAAATGCTTGGCCTAAATTAAACACCTAAATATCTTAATAATAACCTAATCATACCAATATATAAACATTGTGTATTGTCTAGGGGACACGGTTTCTGTAGGGGAATGTATCGAAACTAATTATGTGTTGTTTTGCACCGTCATAGGTAAGTATAATTTTTAATTTTTATTTATTTCTTATATTTACTATTTATGAGTTCTTGTAGAAATTTTGAGTTTTGACACATTTTCCTGCTCAACTACGCATGATATATATAGACATATTTTTGTTACATTCATTGTTTTATATAATACTAGGTTAAGTTTTATTTTTCGTTGTATAATATCATATCATAAGAAATGTTTAAAAAACGACTGACTGTTGAGTTTCTTGCGGCGTTTCTTCTCAGCAGTGGTCTCTTGCGAAGCGCTGGTAGATTATTGACGTGTAAAAGTGCCCGTGCGGCCTACTTACTAAATAAACATCTTTTATCTTTTTTTATCTTTTATATTATTGCGTATTTTGGATAACGATATCGAATGCCGAATGCATCTTGTCTAAGGCCTCTGGTGCGTGTTGGACTCGCGCACCGAGATTTCCGTACCTTGGCTGGTTTTTAGTCACACCAAATTTGACGCTTGTACAAACGATAGAACAAAACAAAAAAATCTTTCTTATATGCATTTTATTGTTATGTTTTTTTTTTTGTTCTTTATAGGAAATTTACCGTTATAGCAGCTCTTTAAAAAGTAAAAAGAAAGCGAAGACGAAAAGCTAAATAACAGCTTAGATCTAACAGAGCACCCTAAAAATGTCACCAATACACTGACCTGCAAGCCTCCGCTAGTGCCTGGATGACGTGTTGTTTCCCGTCGAACGTCTTCCCGTGCACAGCCGCTAGTAGAGACCGGATGAGCGGTTCCCTCTGCTCCCCCAGCCCAGTGGACAGGTCTTTACATAACGTTTTCACTGCGTTCGCTGCCTGTACAAATACCATAATACACAAACCTTAATTAACAATAACTAACTTCCTACACAAGAAGAGAGGTTTTATAGGAGTAACGTGTGTCTGTATGTATCTCTGTGTTTCTCGCGGTTTTTTTTAATGAATGCTTATTTAATTAGAATGGTTTTTAGCTCAGTTTCACGAACATCGCCGAAGTATGAGCTCTAAAAGTAGGTAAAATTGACGATATTATTATTGGATGTTTTTTTATCTACATGGTGGGAAAAACGAAGGCCACATGGCCGATAGCTACCTTAAATATAGGAAATTGCAAATTATACGCGAATAATTTGTTGAAAACCATAAATACTGCATTTATCGATATTTGAAAATTTTTCTGCCTTAACTGCCTGAACGAATATGACAAAATAATAAGACTAATTTCGTAAGACATTGGCGAACTCATAGTGGCAACACAAATGACATATGCCAGAAAACAAAGATCTATGTATCTACCTAATTTCGAAAAATTCATAACTGCAGTATTCATTGTTTTCAAAAACAAAAGTAAGTCTCCTTTGAGCAGAATTTGCTATTTCCAATATTTAAGGGATTGTCATTCATGTGGCGTTCGTTCTTCCATCCAGTATAGGTACTTATTTAAAAAACCACTTCTAATGTGTGTTTGGTGAAGTTGCACTTTAACTGGCTACCGGGGAATATATTCCAACCAGTTATTAAACTTGGTTATCTAGCGTTGGAAGCATACATACCTGTATCTTCTTGGTCCAACTGCTAGAGTTGAGCGCCTTCTCTATTTCCTCGCGGATGGCGGGCAAATGTTGCCGGATGCCGCTCTCCCGCGCCGGGCTGATGTCCGTCCAGATGTCCTCGAACATCTCCACCGTCGATGAGTCTAGTCATCAGATTAATATATAAAGTACTAAGTGCACAAATATATTATAGTTTTTAATCCACGATGGTGTGCATAGATAGGCCTTTATCCAGCAGTGGACTAATACGAGCTGTTAATGAGGATGATGATGAATTCAAGAAGGTCCGCCTCACGACTTCATGTTTTTGATACATTGATGTCAACGTGTAATGTTCATTTGACTGGCGCGGGGGCGCGTCATCGTGCATTGAAAATACTAAACCGTTCAAGTTGATTCCCACCATAAACTTCACCAAACAATCCCAGGATTAGAAAAAACATACACATAGCTCATTATCAATTTAATTTTAACTTTTTGTCTAGAACAGTAAAATTTTGCTTGAATTTACGTTTTGAATCGTCAAAATTATACACTCACACACTTACACTCATTATATTTAGCGGAACGAAAACGGAAATGGAATGCGGTCACCGAAGTCTATAGATGCTTCCTTTTAGTGACCATTCCTTTCAAGCTGCGTTTAAAGGAGGACTTGTCAAAGCGGAGGACATATAACATGGACTATTAGTCGACTTCACTTTTTCTCTTACCTTCGTCTTTAGGCGCGTGCATAGCTAAGAACACCATAGGGGCCAAAACGTCTTCATTGTCCTTGATATGCTCTATCTTCGCTTTGGCGATCGATTTGAGCGTGAGCGCGATCGCAGATCGCGCCGTGTCTTCCTCCTTCGTCTCGTACAAGCCCACCAGCTTCTTCATAAGCTTCTCTATCGATTGTTGCTGGAAGAATCAACTTTAGTATTATGGATACACGGTTAAAACTCACGAGAGTAAGGAAAGGTCTTACATGTGTCGGAGTCATCAGGGGTATCTAATAAGAGAATGATTGCGTTCAAGACATCGGTGGACTCCGCATTGTTTTAAGTCCAGTTTAGAGTAAGTTTACAAAAGTGTTTGATTTGTTTCTCACGCATTGTGAGGTGAGGATACTTATTCATTGAACAAAATCAACGATTTCTATTTTCCAACGCCGTTTCAAGCATAAAAGATGAATTCGAGTTTACCATTAAAAAACCTCAATACGAAAATTAAGTACAAAATAACATGGTTCTTAACTTTCAATTTTTTTCTATCTCAAAAAATTACTAAGTTGACTGGACATGTTTATTCCGAGTGCCCTTCGATTACAATTAAAAGGAGACTCCAATTTTATATTTAACCATACGAAAACATACGAAGGTACAGTCCTCCCAGCTTTTTAATATCGTTCTGCTGTCTCCACTTGCGCTCGCATCTTAAAGTACTTACATATTGGTCACTTCCTCATAAGAAAACGAACATTGCCGGTAACTATTAAGAAACTGTAAATACTGAAAAGGTTTGACAGAGTTTGAACTATAACACATACCTTAGCATGAGCAGAAACTTGTCCCAACGCCTCCGCATAGTTCTTCCTAACGGTAGCGTTCCTGTCGAAGGCCCCGTTGAGCAGGTTGCTCATGATCTTGCCGGCGAGCGGCTCCAGCTCGGCGCGCAGGTAGTGCGTGGCGAGCACTATGAAGTGCGTGCACGCGACCTTGGTGCCGAGCTGAGGGGACTTCGTCAGCTCCATGATTTTCGGGAGCGTTTCTTTCATGACTTCGATGTTGATGAATGGCATGCACTGTCGAGAGAATGAATAAAATATTATTGTCTTTTACACGCTATTCTGTTTGCCATTAAGTTTTTTTTTTAATTCTATAGTTTATCTGATGGTTATTTTTTTATGTTAAACGTCTAAATATCTTCACAACCTTTTGGAGTCATAATATTAGTGTGAAGTGGGATCAGAATGGTTGGCGGAATGTGTCGAGAATCCTTTTCGAAGCTAAACACGAAACAGTTAGCTACATTGTTCAATAACAGCCGCATGTAGTGAGGTTGACGAAAAAGAGGTCGACATCGGTGAAAAAGATAATATTCTGCAGTGGCAACAAATAGCAGTTTGGTAAATATTACCAAATTTTATCCCGGACCGCACTCCCTCATTTCGCTTTCGCCGTTAGGCTATAAGTGTCTCAAAAATATACCAAAAAAATACAATTGTTAGTCTTACAAGGCCATATCATAGTGTACCTTAACAACAGTGTCGGTAGTGTAGTGCTGGCGCGCGGCGTTGGCCCGCATGTCGTCGAGCAGGTCCCGCGTGCCGCTGTCGGTGCCGAGCGCCGTGCTCAGGTAGGACAGCTTGGCCGACTCCAGCTCGCCCGCCGCGCCTACCAGCGCCGGGATCAGCTTCGGGAGGAACGGGGCCAGCGAGTCGCCCGCGGCTGTCACTAGTTTCGATACGGTTTGCAAACTGCAGCAAAAAATAAAGTTGTAGTCTCATGCCATTAGTGTTAAAAGAATATAAAATATATCTTAGTACATAAATATGTAAGTAAAACCAATTTTAATTTAACGTGTGTTGCTCACCTGACACTCCTGACTTCCTTTACGATGTTAGTAATGCCATTGTCTAGGAGCACTGGTAGGATCGCCGAGACTATTTCTTTGCCGTCCTTGCCCTGGCTCACGTCTGACGCGCGGACGCAAAGCTGCAAAAAAATTGCTGTTTTAATAATTGACTGATGCTAACAGGTTTTTTATTTTGACAAAATATTCACTCACACTAATGTAATGAAAATGTCGTTAAAATCGACTTTTAAAATCTCTTCGATCTCATACCATAGGATGGTAGCCCTCTTATTTAGTCGACTGTGGCCGCATTTCACCATACTTGGAATAAGACTTACTCCGAGATTAGTCTATACAAATTCGGTGTTAAATCTGGTTATAAGACCTTATTCCAGTTTGGTCGAATGCAACCTGTAAGTCATAACGTGGAAATGATGTTACAAATTCTCCGCGAGCAAAGGCTAGTAAAATTATAATCAAGTCAAGATCGGCAATGTAGTGCTCATTTTTCCATAATAATATAACCATGTTTGGTTGCTGTTTAATAATACAGGGTGTAATGCAAGTCGAGTGCCAAATGAAAAGGGTGGGTAGCTAGGGTCACTTGCAACACGTTTTGGGCCAATTAACACTCATCCTGCCCACGGTGTTTTTTTAATATTTTTTTTAAATAAAATCTCGGTATCTTCCAAAAGTTGACCATTTTGTTTACCTATCTTTTTTTTAAAATGTGACAGCACAAAAGTATTTGCATTTTTTTTATCTCTAATGTATGCGTATTCTAATGAAATGTTATTTTTATTCATATAGTAAACTAATAAAAAAATATTAGCCGACAAAGTGTGAAGGACAGAAAATAAAAATCGTCAATTTCAACTTTAAGGCACAATTAAAAAAAAAGTAGACGCTCCTCAGATCTTCCAACATCATAAAAACTTCTCCAGTTCCTGACCATTCTTACGGTATACCACATGTCTAGAATCACGTTCAGTTTTTCGGCAAAATATGGTTTCAATCTAAAATGGTGGGTTACATTACCTAGTACTTCTTTGAAACTACCTACTTGAAAGTAAGGTTTGATAAATGAATTGAGACTATTTTTTTACTAATAATAAAAAAACATAAAATAGTTATCAAAAATTATTAAAAACCTAGCAATAGTATTCATTTATTTCAATAACTAAGTATACGATAGGTACGCAAGTTACGACCACAAATAACGTTTTTTTTTTTACTTTATTGCATGGTAAACTACCTATTGAAAAATACACTTAATAAAAATGAAAATTAAAAAGTTATTTGCGCGGGGAAACATTTAACTAAACAGAGATAAGAATTTTTTTCATTTTATTGTTGTTATCGACATTTATTGACATGGTTACATACAGCAAGAAGAAGAAGAATACGCTGATATTTTAGTGGCTTACGGCAGAGCTATTGTGTGGCCCGAGAAGCAAGAAGAATTTACCAGCAATTAGAAACAATTGTATCCTGAGGGGCTAGACAAGATGCACTACGCTAACTATCGTTTCTAATCGCTTCGTTTTTAAACCAATCACGTCACTGGTAGATCACGTGACTTTTCGTATCACGTCATCTACAAGTGATGCGATTGGTTTAAAAACGAACGAATAGAAACACTGGTTCCCTCTGGTAGACGGTTACCTAGTCGTAACTTGCGTACCTATCGTATACTTAGTTATTGAAATAAATGAATACTATTGTTAGGTTTTTAATAATTTTTGATGACTATTTTATGTTTTTTTATTATTAGTAAAAAAATAGTCTCAATTCATTTATCAAACCTTACTTTCAAGTAGGTAGTTTCAAAGAAGTACTAGGTAATGTAACCCACCATTTTAGATTGAAACCATATTTTGCCGAAAAACTGAACGTGATTCTAGACATGTGGTATACCGTAAGAATGGTCAGGAACTGGAGAAGTTTTTATGATGTTGGAAGATCTGAGGAGCGTCTACTTTTTTTTTAATTGTGCCTTAAAGTTGAAATTGACGATTTTTATTTTCTGTCCTTCACACTTTGTCGGCTAATATTTTTTTATTAGTTTACTATATGAATAAAAATAACATTTCATTAGAATACGCATACATTAGAGATAAAAAAAATGCAAATACTTTTGTGCTGTCACATTTTAAAAAAAAGATAGGTAAACAAAATGGTCAACTTTTGGAAGATACCGAGATTTTATTTAAAAAAAATATTAAAAAAACACCGTGGGCAGGATGAGTGTTAATTGGCCCAAAACGTGTTGCAAGTGACCCTAGCTACCCACCCTTTTCATTTGGCACTCGACTTGCATTACACCCTGTATATTAGCATGAAAGAAACTTGCAGTACAATCCCTAATCTAATGCATTGTTTGTCCGAATTTTTGTTTGTCCTAAATAGCGAATGGCACGTACCTTGGAGAGCACGGCGGCGGTGGTGGCGGCGGCCTGGCGCGTGCCCTCGTGCACGTCGTCCATGACGCGGAACAGCTGCGCCCACAGCGCCGGCAGCTGCGCCAGCGACGCGTGCAGGCTCACCGCGCCTCTGCACACAAATAAATCACTACTTTCCGCCAAAATAACATGGATTTTTTGAAGAATTTTATGTTGCCGACTGTATTTTGTGACATCGTCTTCTAATCGAGAAGATCCAACGAGCCTAAGTTTATTGTCTTCTGATTAGCACTACAATAAGCAGGATAACTCAGTATAAATATAAGCCGCTCCGGCTATTGAGAACACCGTAATTGTATTAAGGGGCTTATGAAATTCGCAATACACATGTAAACCCGAGAGCAATGCTATCTGGGAACTGATCTGATGATGAAGTCGGAAGGTGGCCATAGGAACTCCTCAACTAAATTAAATAGCACCGTGCTTAGTGTGATGTATGAAATTTCTTTTTGGTCAACGGTCTTGTGCCGTGGACATCGTGTGCAAGTTAAGTAAACATATTTAAAAGGGCTTCTAAACGGGCCATATTTTCACTTTAATATGTGGCCGGCAACTATTGGTGTCTTTCTCTAACATACGAGTAAGAGAGGAACACCAATAGTTGCCGGCCACATATTGCAGTGAAAATATGGCCCGTTTAGAAGCCCCTTAACTTGCATACGATGCCCGCGGCACAAGCCTCTTGACCAAAGAAAAAGAAAGGGAGGAAGAGTCAAAGGAACGCATAGCTGCTTGTTTCATACATCACACTAAGCACGGTGCTATTTAATTTAGTTGAGGAGTTCCTATGGCCACCTTCCTACTCCATCATCAGATCAGTTTCCAGACAGCATTGCCCTCGCGTTTACATGTGTATTGCGAATTTCATGCCCTTCGATGAAATGAAAATTCCACGAGTCGTTCTATTAAATAACAGGGGTACCAGGGTAACAGGGGTCTGAAACATATCAATAACAGTACCTGAGCAGGTCGGCGAGCGCGTTGCAGCAGGACATGCGCACGCGCCACTGGTTCGACGTCATGTTGGCCACCAGGTCGTCCAGGATCTCCTTATGGTACTTGTGAACCTGAACAAGGGAAACGTGACAGGACATTTAAAAAAAGTTTTTGGTATCGCGGCCGACGGCTTCACGCCTCGCTTGCGTCGAAAGAGTTTGACGAGAATCGAGCTTTCATTTACTCAATACTCAATACTCAATACATTTATTGCATTCCACATAAATTTTACAGATGTTGTTGTAATCACAGAACAGAAAAAACAGTAGAAGTGGGAAGTGGGCGTGTCACGTGTGGCATAGTTATGCGGAGTTCCGCATAACCTAGCTCAGTTTGCCGCTGTCACTTGTGCGTGACAGTTGTGCGAATAATATTTTTAGAAAAGGAAATAAACCAAAAAGCATGCCTTACTGTGCTATTTTGGAGTGTAAAAACGATAGCCGCACCAATAACGTCTCCCATGGTGGCGTGTCGTATCATAGTTAAGTATTATTTTATTTACTTTTAATATATTTCTCATTTTATGTTTTCCGCAAGACATTATGATTTGTGTACCAACCAAAAATGAACTTTATGTCAAAAGGGTAAGGTCGATTTGTAACCTTGATAGAATAAGGTGATAAATCTCGAATGTTCCACGCTACTCGGACCGAACGCGCTGCGCGAGTAGAGAGAAGGTGTTGTCGATAATGTTATCGATAATTCATATTCATATCATAAAATTCATAAGACTTCTAACATAGTATAAATAGACAAGTAGCTCGACTCCGGCCCTTTAGGAGATTCTGATACCTATTGCCGCTCGGGCGTCAGGGTTATCCGAACATGTTTTTCAATTTTGGTCACCTACTTGACCATACCTAATTTGATCTATGATTTATAATCATAGTACTTTTCATAAATTACACAAATCTAAAGTAGGTAAGTATAAATATTGTTAGGTACCTACCCCAGTACCAAATTTAAATTATTTTCCTTACATACCTACTTTTTGTCTGTTGACCCTAAATAATATGTTTATAGAATATGATGTGATAATATATGTAAATTCCTTTTTGACCTTGATAATGCCGCTTTCGCGCAAGGCGGCTTCCTTTGACTACATACTTGTTTGTTATTGGTGGTTTAGGCTTTGGGTACTAGGCAACGATACATAATTACTTATGTAGTGAAAAATACATACTTAATATTACTATATAGGTACATATAAAACACCTAAGACTCAGAAACAAATACCTACTCGCACTCATCACACGAATATTTACCGCTATCGTAAGCAGTACTTAGTCACTAGGTCACTACCAACTACCTAGGCCATCAACGTCGTCACATGTTAACTGACACGTCACACTCAATAACTTAAGTTACCTACCTACTTGATACGTATTTATTTCACCTAAGTAGGTATCTATTCTATAGGTATAGGCAAGCCGGTACGAAATACCTTATTAATTGAGTAGGTATTTACATTAATCACTTGCAGCTTTTATTAAATCTAGATAGTTGTAAGTACCTACCTAAGCTAGGTTAAGGGCACAGTTTAGGCGTTTTGAAACGAAAGAAAATGTCACGCTGACAATAAAATAGATTTAACAAAAGCTGCAAGTGGGCTGTAAGCTATAGGTAAATATCAAAAAATAAACAGCATTCTTCACAACACCAACTCTAAATAGGTATGAAGGTACTCACCTTTCCGACTCAAAAGGTATGTGGAAAAACGATAGCTCCGGATTTCTTACACCATTATTTAAACACCCGTAAACTGAACAATATTTTCTAGTTTTCGACAAAGACATTGTCACTCGATGTTTTAATTTAACGCGCACTACCTACAACCATAAACGTGACCGAACGCAATGATGACGCCGCGACCCCGTCTAATCACCATTCCCGCACCTCTGCTTGTAGTTTCGTGTGCGAGGTTCGCCCCGCCCACAGCCGTACGGTCGGCGTAACGCACACGTGCAAGCCGCGCGATGTACCTTTGTTTGAAGACGAGCTACTTCTCTATTTATACTATGCTTCTAAGAAGAAAATTTTAATTCTAATTATTTTATCGACATAACAACTGCAATGAGCTACGTGCATCACTAAGTTGCGACAAAGGTGTCTGTCTCTGTCGCACAAAAACAAACGTTATCGTTCCGCTACTCAACACTAGATGGCAGCACTTTGTAAGCTAACTTGTGGTTTTACATCTGTTTGTCATAAGTCGTAAAAATGCGTTCTATAATTTAAACTATGCTGCATGGAATTAAAGTTTACGTTACGTTAACGGATTATGGTGCATATTCTTTTACGATTTAAAATCCTTCGACCAATCATTTTCAAGATTTCTTAGTGGTTGTTTTTATGATAGTGTGAGTTTTGGCGACAACCGGTCTCATAGTTAGCGAGGCTCATGCCACTTCCACTGTTTTTTCTATTCCGTGGTTGTAATCATAGGTATACATGTACATGATGATATGTGGACCCTGTTGGGCACAGCAACAGTAGTAGAGAAAACAGAGAAGAGGGCTTAGTTTTATAATATTATAATATGTTATTTACTAACTTTAATTGCACTTTAATTACGTAATTATTTTATATTTATTCTACAACATTTACTATATATATTCTATTCTTTGAAGTTATAGCTATGGATATTATTAATCTATCATATCATAATAATAATTTACACAATTTATGGAACATTATAATATTTTGAATTATTTTTTGCTATAAGTAAATTTATAGACATGGTATGTCATAGGATTTTAATTTCATTTGTATTTTTTACGGTAAGTATTGGTTATCATTATTTTTCTTTGTATTATAACTATAATTAACTGTATTATATTTGCCTGATCATTTTTTAATGTAAGGATTAATAGTTTTGTTAGTTTTATATCTAATATATTCAATTTAATAATGTCTTTTATAATAGTTTATCTTCTAAATATGTATTAACTGTGTAGTAACATTTGGTGATAAGGAAATCTTTTAAAAGTTGATTAAATTTATTTTCATTTTTTTCACATTTTATTTTATTTGGTAGTTTATTGTAGATTTTTATGGACATAGTGTAAGTTCCATCGGAATAAAGTTTGAGGTTTGATGGTGGGAGTATAAGTCTGTCTCTGTGTCTTAGATAATGAGTTGTGGGTAGGTCTTCGCGTTTTGTGTAGTATTCGGAGTATTTACGTACGAACTTGCAGATCTCTAAAATATATATACATGGTAATGTAAGTAAATTAAGTTCCTGAAAGTGTGACCTGCAACTGTCTGTGTTGTCAATGTTGACGAGTATGCGAACGAGTTTTTTTTGCATTGTGAAGATAGCTGGCGCGTTGGTGCTATTACCCCACAGGATAATGCCGTAGCTAAACCACGCATATGCGTAGGCGTAGTACGTTACAAGGGCCGTTTTCAGGTCGGTAGATTTTTTTACTTCCCACAGTGCGTATGCATACTGAGATATTTTACTTTTAACCTTTTTTATGTGTGTTTTCCAGTTTATATGTCTATCTATGGCGAGTCCGAGCAAATTGAATTCCTGTACTACTTCTAGAGGTTTATTTTGGTAATTAAAATTTATTTCTAGCGGTTTTTTTTGATGGGGGTGGAACGTCATCAGTTTAGTTTTTGAAAAATTTATTTCTAAATTATGTTGTTGTAACCAGTCACTAGTTTTGTCCAGTATGAACTTGAGTTTATCATTTAAATTGATGTTATTTTGGCATGATGTCAGAAGGGAAATATTGTCTGCAAAAAGGATACATGGTTCATCTATTGCTTTTGGAAGGTCGTTGATATATAAAATAAATAGCAGACAGCCAATCACACTCCCTTGGGGAATGGAGGCATTTAAAATCTTTTTGTCGGAGCGGACGTTTGTAATTTTTCCGGTATCAGATTCAAAATATTCTATTTCTGTGAACTGTACACGGTCTTTTAGGTACGACGCAATCCATTTATGGGCTATGCCGCGTATACCTACCCCATATAGTTTATTTAGCAATATTCTAAAATTAACTTTATCATATGCCTTGGTCATGTCTAATAGAATGCCGACTGCGTAAGACTTGTTGTTGATAATGTTTAAAATCTTCTGGATGTATTTATAGACCGCAAGGGTCGTAGATCGCTTTTTGCGAAAGCCGTTTTGACCTTCATCGAAAATTTTAAACTTCTCACAAAATTTATATACACGCTCACACATAGCCTTTTCGAAGATTTTTGAAGCTGTAGGTAAAAGTGCTATCGGACGGTAATTATTAGGATCGGTTCTATTGTTTTTTTTGTAAATTGGTTTTATTATGGCTATTTTCAAGAGGTCGGGGAACATTCCTTCATTGAAGGATTGATTTATCAGAGTTGTGAGCGGTAGTGCCAGCTGATCAGCACATTGCTTGAACAGGGTTAGTGGAAATTCATCTATCCCGTGACTGTACTTATTTTTTAGGTTTTTGATATATTTGTAGACTTCTCGGCAGCTTACAGGGTTGAGGAACATGGTGTTAGGGGTGGGGTGCAGCACGGGCTGTCCCTGGGGTTCTTTGTTCAATCCATCGTTTGACAGCTTTTTTGACTCGCCCATAGATGCGAAAAAAATATTTAAACTATTAGCTATTAAATTTGGGTCTGTTGAAATGACATTGTTTATTAAAAGTTCAATGTTACGTTTTTCACTCTTTTGTTTTTTGTTCGTGCGTTCTTTAATAATTCCCCACATAGCTTTAACTTTGTTTGATGTTTTTGTTATTCTATTTATATAATGTATTTTTTTTGCAGTAGTGATCGTTCTTTTTAGTATTTTTTCGTATTTTCTGTAATGCTCTTTTAGAATGCTATTTTTAGATTTAAGTGTAATGATTTTTAAAAGTCTTTTATTTTTACAAGATAGCTTTATACCAGTTGTTAACCATGGTTTCTTAAAGTATTTTTTTAAATGGATTGTTTTATATGGTATACACGTGTTTAAATTATTTATCAAAATATCATTAAAAATATTATAATTTTCATTTACGTTGTTATTTAGTTGTAATATATTTTGCCAGTCTATCTTATTTAGTTCTGATTTAAATAATTCTATGTTTTTTTGGTTGAATATTCGTTTTTTTAGTTTCCAGGTGAGCGTTTGAGTAAGCTTCGGTAATTTTAGATTTATTGTGGTACCAGCGTGATCCGAGAAACCCAATTCGATTATAGAAGTTTTTATGTTATTATTATTGAAATTTGTGAATATAAGATCTAAACATGTTGATACACTTTGTGTAATATGCGTTGGAAATTTTATATGTTGCTTAAAATTATTTTCTAACATGAGATCTAGGAAGTTATTTGATTTAGAGTTATTAGTAAGTATATTTATGTTGAAGTCACCTCCTATTATTATGTTACGGCTTTGATATTTAGTATTTATATGTTTTAAAATAGTGCTTAATTGAGTAAAGAATAAGTCCTCCTCTCTCCTATTCCAATACATTACTATCAATAATATATTTTGCTGAGGTAGTTCGGCAGCACAAACTTCAAGCACGTATTCGATAGACATCTCCGAGATATCAGTCCTCTCTGTGAACTCCACGTGGTCTTGGAGCAGTATAGCGACGCCGCCACCTCCTCGGGATTTTCTACAATAAGATGCTGCAAATTTATATTCGTTAAAATTAACTAAATCTATTTTTTCCTGCGAGAGCCAGGACTCTGAGATGCATATTGCCTGGTACATGTTCTTGTTTTGATCAAGGTAAGTTTCTAGAAGATCTTGTTTGTTGTATAGGCTCTGAAAGTTTTGGAATAATATTGTTACGTGATCTTGTTCCTCATTCTCGAAATTTTCGAAAAGAATTGTTACGCGGTGTACTGCGAGTTGTATCGGGATCGATAGTTCGTCGTGCTGGCCGGTCCGGTTGTTGTTGTTTTTGTTCAGGTTCAGATTCGGATATGTTCGAGACTATTTGCGCTTTGTTTATGTCTATAACTTTTGCTTCAAAGATGTACGATTCGATGTTAAGGAACATTTTAAATCGTCTTTTTAATTTAAAATTATCTGTTTCCCATCTCATCTTGCTGTTGCCAGTAGCTGGTTGTACGGGCAATTACTTAATCTGTTTTCTTTTAAAACCCTATGGCACAAAGCCGGTAGCAACTAGCACTATCGTGACTAGATATCTACAACTATTTTATTAAAGTCGTCGGTGGTGGTGGCTTCGTCACTTTAACGTCATGATTGAACTGCTGCATTAGTCTGTCAAAGGCGTTAAAGCATGGTACAAAAGCAGCTATTTATTCTTATAAGTAGCTGCTTTTGTACCATGTCGCTTTACACAGTACAATCGAGGTCTAAAGACCCATACGATACTCACAGTGGCCTGCGTGTTGGGCACCAGCGCGTGCCAGATGCTCGCCATGGAGTTCTGTATGCGCGGCGTGGGGTCGAACCGGTAGCGGTACAGGCGCGGCACGATCTTCGGCAGGTGCTCCGACAGCTGCGCGCCGGCTTGCAGCGCGATCGAGTGGAAACCGAACGCGGCGCCTGTGACAACGTAACATACACCCTCACAAACGTCACTATGAAGTATCACAGTGCTCACGAACGCACAGGGTGGTTCAAATCGTCTCATAAACAAAACGTCGGCCAAAAAGGACCAATCACAAAGCTGTATTGAACGCAGTGCGCTTACTCAGTGAGGGATCTCTTAAGTATTGTTTGTGAATACGGGTGATAGTGTTACAGATATACGGCCGAACCCTATATTCAAACCGTGGATAGATAAGGCTTACCTCGGGTTAAAATTTGACATTTGCCCATACAAAATGTGTCAAATTTTAATCCGAAGTAAGCCTATCTATCCGCGGTTTGAATATAGGGTTTGGCCAATAGTGAATAATCCTTTCCCATCTTTTATGTCAGATAAATTCGTAACTATCTTGCTTTCTCAATTTAGCTTCAGTACCCATCAATAAGCCAACTGAGAAAGCAAGATAATACGAACTTATGAGAAAAAAAACGATGGGTTAAGATTATTCACTACATTTGTACCTCTGTACTTCATGTATAGACGGGATAAGAAAAATAATACAACGAGTAAATAAGAAGCATCAATTCGGAAAGTAATAAATAAAAGAAGACGGCATCTTTACTGTCATTGTCACCAAAACTGGTGCCATACCATGGAACTGTTGTTTTAAAAAAAAATCTTGTGTGTTGCTTGTTTATGCTGTTTTCGTAGGTATCGTATCTGTGATCTGAATTGTATTTGTTCGGCTGTCAAAACCAGTGCTCGATGAGACAAAAACATATCCTTTCACCGGTAAAAATATCTCACGATAAACCGCCTCAATAAGGTAGACAGGAGCTTTGTCTGCTGAAAGTGATTTGTGATTGTAACAGCCTCTACCAGTCATTTTACCGATTGTTATTTTAGTTGCTTGGCTTTAAAGATGGTGGGTAGCGATCCGAACGGACCACTAAAGTAATGAGAACAAGCAGATTTTAACCCTTAACGATTAAGACCTAAATTAATTCAATCTCGGTCTCAGATTTCTTTTTACTTTCAATATTTTGTTGGTAATATATATTTGATCATTTCTAATCATTAAATCTTCGTTGCAATTTAGTACTTTTGTGCCAAAAGGCATCCTCGACTATGCGTAAGTCACACTTCATTTCCCCTCTGGCCACGTGGTCCTACTTCCACTACAGCATCAGTCATTCACTCACTCATTCGTTACCTTTCTTGGAGTTCCACATGGAGTTGTGGTGCGCGAGGTGCATGAACTTGTAGAGCAGGTCGGGCTGGTTCAGGTCGGACGCGAGCGAGCAGAGCTCCTTGTACGTCGACAGGTTGCCTCTAAAACAGATACGGTTCAAATAATGAACAATGTAAGTACATGAGGAGATAATTTTCATAAGAATTGAGCGCTTACGCTAAATTTGCACACAAAAAATGTTTATCAAGTTTTATCTGCGCCACGAGAGCCTGTTCTTTAGCCTGTGGGCCTGTTTTTTTACGTCGTGGATCTATTCCTTACCTCGTGGGCTTGTTCCTTAACCTGTGGGCCTGTTTCTTACCCCGTGACACAGTTCCTTATCCCGTGACCCAGCTCCTTATCCCGTGACCCAGTTCCTTACCCCGTGGGCCTGTTCCTTATCTCATAGGCCTATTTCTTACCCCGTGAGCCTATTCCGTGTGTCGCAACACAATGCTGAGTGAAGACCCAAATCGATGTCACACTACCGCACTCTAAATGTTAAGATTAAATAATAATAAGATTATAACTTAATTTGGTGATGGTGCTGTGTGTGAGATTGATTAAATACTATTCATTTTCATTTTATTTTGATTCCTTACCCCGTGGGCGCCTTCCCGAGCTGCCCCTCCTCGAATATCTGCGTGTCGTCGGTGACCTGCGCCACGGCGCGCTTGCGGCTCGTCAGCTGCTCGATGATCTGCCCCACGAGGGCCTGCTTCGCGGTCTCGTCTGAATTCTGGTACACCAGGCTGAGACCCTTGCTGGCCACGTCTTGGACTATTTCTGTGAAGGAATAGTAAAAATTAATAATAATTTCATCTTGAGCGTTTCAAGCTGTTTTTAAAACTTTTGTAATGTAATAATAGATACTCAATTCATCCTAAAGGATTGTTATTGCATACTTAAGTAAATTGTTTATTACACTAACTAAGGTTTATCACTATGATTCTTACCACTGTTTTCAGACAGGAAGTCCATAAAGACTTCTTGCAAAGCCGGCAGCTTGTTTGAAATCGGCGGGCGCTCGGGGCAGTTCTTCAGCAGGGCCAACAACCAAATACTGGTCGCCTGCCGACCACAAAACGCAAATAAATACCATAAACGCCATAAAACCCAGCGAAATGAAGGCAACACAAACATATTGACGAGTATCGCTGAAAGCGGTTGGTAAAATATCAACAGAGTATAGAAAAGATACAGTCCAAAGCACCAAATAAGTATGCAGCGCTAATTTAAAAGATATAAGGTCTATGTGTACGTATTTGTGTCAATTTGTGCGTATATTTATTTTTACCCTTGATTTGACTGTACAAACAGCTAAATACGATGGATACCACTTCGTAATACTGTCTCCTATTACCTCGTCAAACATTATTCCGCATATTTCATTTTCAGATTCAATATTACTTTGAGTTATGTTAAAATTAAGGCCCTATGGGTACCAGTCAAACACCATGATGCCCGCCTCTCTGGTGCCCATACAAAGTTGCCTTAATAATTGGAGTCCTGAGCGCTGAATTTTGGATGATACCTGTCTGGAGTGGGGGTGGGGGTGCTTCCCGATCTTGAACAGCTCTCCCAGCAGCCATTCCAGCAACACGTCGTTTTCCTTCAGCGCCTCTCGGTCGCGTATCTTCGCTTCACCCTTTAACAAACGCTATAAGTAGTAATAAAACAGTTTCAAGTGGAAAACTTATTGAAGTATGTTCGCTAGGAAAACAAAAAGATGGTATCAATATCCAAGCTGGATGGGAGCGTCGCCGGGCCAGTAACCAATCGCTCAACCAAGGGGAACAGAGCGGAATGACCGGGAGACCGACGGACTGCCCGCCTGCTCCGGCCGGGCGTCCCCACCCATCATCATCATCATCAGCATAGAGGGAATTCAACTATCCTCAGGTTAGACAACAACTCACTAAGCAATCAATATGAGATATGAGTATATGAGCTAGTCTTGTCCTGCCATCAAAGCCGTTTGGTAACTTAAATAAATTTCTATATCACACAATTTTTCATAAGATAACTTAACTGAATCAAATGAGCATAAAAGTAGATTTTTTAAACTTACTTCTTTAGGTAGCTCAGTCCATAGATCTCTATTCTCATTAGAATTAACCCCCTCCACGCATAGCACTAGAGATTCACCAATTTGCAAATGTATTTCGAATTCTTTGCTCTGAAATCACACGATAACAAAGTTACTGGGTACATTTTTAAGTTGACAAAGACAATAATCAAACAAAATTGAAATCAATCTTATTTCATACAGGTAACTAGCTCCTGCATTCACTATCATTTCGCCTTGGCAGATGAGCACATGTATAGTCTGTGTCAATTGAAATTGCCAAAGATGTAAACAACTTAGTACTGTTTGACACATAACCTCAAGTATTGTTTTTATTGAAAATAAAGTATAATTAATAGTTATTTAATCTTAAACTTAGTGACCTCACTTCATCTTTAAAAGTGCGTGATTATCGAGTAATAATGGTAAATTGGTGCGTTTGATTGTGTTTACATCTTTGCCAATTTCAATTGGCATAGACAATACCTCTTAGTTATTTTTTCCCCACCTGAACTCCCTTCGTCTTCTTCTCTATACGCTAACCATCGAAAGTAAGTATACTTACATCTTTAGCCATCTGCAGGAACCCCCTAACAATTTGCTTTGCAAACGGGAACCTCTCCCCACAACACAACAACCCAAGCGTATACAGTGCCCTCTCTTTTATTTTCGAGGGTAGTTTTGCGTTGCCTACTATCTTGAACAGGGCGTCGGCCACTGTGAATTTGTTGATTGTGTCACTTTCTAGCGTATCCGTCTTGTTCACGTTGAAGGGGTTGTCGCTTTGGATTAGCTGCTCTAACTTTGGGTCGGAGACGGGTAGAGGTAGTCCACCCACTCGAGCGAGCAGCGATATGGCTGAGCAAGACGTGTTGACTAGTAGCGTTTGGGAGTTCGAAAGTAATTTTGCTGAAATAGAAGATATTATTTCAAACTTTAAACATTTAAGTCGGGAATTAAGTGCGATATAAATAAACATTTGCCTTGAGGTTCCAGCCCGTTTCGTAGTCTTCTCGTGATCACGGCTGTTGTACACAGTCGAAACGACGAGGTAAATATTTGTTTATTACTCGATGAAGTCCCGATTTATAGTTTTATATGTAGAAGATATTTGCTGAGGGTACGAGTATGATTATGATAATTGTTTGTCAAGTTCCTTTTTTCATGGGCATTTGACGACTGCAAGCGGACTTATATTTACACCAACCGCACAAAAATTACAACTAAACTGCAATTTTGCAGCTAGCTGGCAGTTTAAATGCAAAACATTTGTAATAGCCTTAAAGATGGTCTGACAGCGGTTTCTTATATCCGCATTTAAAACAAGTAATAGTTAAAAATCGTAAACAATGGTTAAATCTAAGTATACTGTACTGCAAAACACTATTTTAATTTAATAGTTAGATTACTTACCTAAATTCCTAACCCCATCCTGATACGGCTCCCAATTCGCTCCATTAAACCCTTTCCCCCCAAATTTCCCCCTCTTCGCCAACACCAGGCACCGCTCGCACACATGCGCAAACGCAGTCAGATACCCGCACTGCGACTCCAAATCCTTATTACTCTCCCCCTGTACCACTAACTCCCTCACTTCTTTTTCTATCGTTGATTTATCGCTAGTGTGCACCGTGATTATAGCGTAAATGAGGGAGGCAGCTTCTCTGATCTCTTCCTTGGTACTGGTCACGAAAAGGTTCTTCAGGAATGGGAGGAGGCTCGTATATTTTGGTGCCATTTTGTCGGGCACGCAGCCGACTATGTCGAGGAAACATGTGAGCGGCATCCGTTCTGAAAAGCGCATAGGTTAGAAATTTCCAATATATTGTAATATTACTTTATTTATATTAAGTTGTCAGCCCCTTTTCTTTATTTTTTATTAATGGCGGCCCACCTTGGCAATACAGCGATTTCGCCAATGACAATTGAGTAAGAGTATATCAGTAAATAAAATAAATCAAAAGCTAAGGATTGTACAGACTACGTTAGTAATTTAGTCGAGTATCGGAGTATCTTAGTAACTAAATGTGTCTGAACAACGAACATTTAGTCGAGTGGTATTCTTTTCGACTAAATTACAACTAAAATACTCTCCACTCGCCTAAATTACCACTTACGTCTGTACAGGCCTTAAAAGCCGGACATCTTTCAATCGGCCATCTTCCCTCCCCAAAGATTACCGGAAATCCTTATCTTGTAAGTTCTTATAAAAATCCGTTTGAAGGCAGACATGACGATTTTTAGAAATTGCTATGGCAACCTTTAAAACCAGCGCACACTTCGTACATCCAACGTCCTTACCAGGGCTAGCGCTCAGCAGCGAGGTGATCATGGTGAGGTATCGCTCCAGCACCTCGGTGTCGAGCAGGCGCTGCAGGCAGTAGGCGGTGAGCCGCGGGGACGCGTCGTTGGGGTGCTCCGAGCACTCGCGCAGCCCCGCCGCGCGGTTCAGGCACATGCGCAGGTACCGCAGGATCTAAGGGGCATTGGGTAACACACCGGTTACGTGTGCTGTATCTTAAATTCAATCACCAAAGCAGATTCAATTCTATTCTATTATATTACTACATGAGGTTCATCTTAGTTACTGCGTATTGGCTTAGGTCGGCCCTGTGAGTGTGACTTATAATGCCAAAAACATAAAACCAAAACTGGACTGGGGAGCGCCTAAACTTATAGAATCAATTATTATTTTTCGTAATTATAGCAGCAAAAGCTTTATTGATACTCGTTGTTTGAATTACGAGGCATACCCTTTTATTAAACTTAATTTGGTACCAATTATTCAACACTATTCCTTTACAAAGAGACCAATTTTCCGCGATAAAAAGTACACTATGTCAATGTTCCGTACTGTAAATTATCTCTCTACTAAATTTCACTTCTATTAGTTGGGGCTAGCCATGAAGACGGGACAAATCATTCATTCTCCTGCCCTTATCCCAACTTATTTGGGGTCGCGCAACATGTCTTTTTCTTCCATACTTCTCTATTAATCGTCATCTCGGTAGTCACTCCCTTTCTAGCCATATCATCTTTCACACAGTTCATCCATCGTTTCTTTGGTCTTCTGACTCGTATCCACATTCATACTCAAAACTTTCCAAACGTTCTTTTCCTCAATCGTCTGCATCACATGAAGACGGGACAAGCAAACACAAAAACCAAACGCATTTATAAATGAGTAACAAGGAGAATTTAGGTTTTCAGAAGACTTATTTAATACGGTGTAAAATTCAAATAATTTTGTAATCTGTTTACTCCTGAATACTCACCTCCTGATACGTCAACGGGTGAAACTGCAACACCTGATTATTGACCACGAACCGATGTTTAGTGTTCGACCCCTTCTTCCTCTTCTGTATTTGGTCCCACACGTAATTCACTACCTCTGCAAACTTTGGCACTTTAAACTCCTCTTCTTGTTGAGCGTCCCTGTCTTTCTTGGACGTATCCGCGTCCAGGTTGACTGTGCTTGTCTCTTTCTTATTGACGTTGTTCACAACGTCTTCTATTTCGCTCGGACGTGACGTTCCGTAGAGGCATTTCAACGCTTCTGTTGATATTTCGTCTTGGCTAAAGATATGACAATGTTAGCAAATAGCATAGATTAATGTAGGTAAAAGTAAGTTTTCGAGGATTGAAAACAGTCTGTCAAATCAGTTTTGGCGGCAGACGTATGGTAAAACCTACGTATGACATTAAAAAAGAAAAGACGACTGTCGCAAAAGTCGCCTGTGGCGATCTTATCGGTTTAATTTACGAAATATTGTTGATTATTCTGTGTAAAACCGTAAGCAGCGATGCGAGGTTCATGGTAGGATCGGTAGGCATATAAAATATTAAGTGCATAAAAACAAGAGCAGTTTCTGGCGATATGAGAATTAAAAAAAACAATTGATAGACTTATTATAGTGATGCTTACCATCAATATTTTTTTAACTTATCAAATTACGGGGTGCCTGGCGCATTTGACAGACTTAACCCTTAACCAGGCAAGGGACTCATGTGGACCACATAAAATCTACTCAATAGTACCTTGTATGTTAGTACCTAAGGCTGAATCTCTATTGTGACTTGTGATCTGTCAGCCTGGTTAAGGGTTAAGTAGGTACTGTACATCAGTGTACGTAGTAGCATTACAGCATGTTATTATATTTAATAAATCCTTCGACGCAATAACGAATATCCATGTAGCGACGTACTAACCTGTCTCCACTGGCCATCAGCAGCAGGTACCTGGACGGGATGTAGTCCTGGGGGAACACGGCGGCCGAGTACCGCATCGCGACGTACCGGATCATCGACTCTTCGCTGAGCATGTAGCTGCAAAAAAAACAAGGTTCCGCTGAGTTGATTTGTTTGATCAATTTCCATAAGTAATTTATTAATAGCAGAATTTCCATTTGAATTTTTTGCCGAATTATGTTTTCGCAGATTTTCAGTTTTTCTGTAGATTTTTTCTCTATCCCCGAAAACAATAACAGTGTCAAGAAAACTCCGCTCTAGATGCTCTGTCCCTTGGCAAAATATTTTAGGAATATAATCTAACAAACCGCTACGTTACACATTAAGGGCCTGTTTCACAATCGACAAGTAAATTTATCTGTCATTTAAAGTTGGCTCTCTTCTTGTCTATTTTCAAGTGTAAGAAAGAGAAAGGGCTAAATTTATTTGTCAAATATGTTTTACTTGTCGATTGTGAAACAGGCGGTTAATCAAATAGATTTATTTACCGCCAGCATCTGACGTTATACGAAACAAACCCAAGTTGAAATTGACTGCCGGTGTCAGCCGTCTTTACTGGTTATACTTCACCTAGTATAAAACGGGAAAGACGCACTAACAAGTAAGAAAATATTGGATCGCATATTTTTTTTACGCATAACGTATCTTTACGCAAAAAGTCGTTTGGTTAGGGCGCATAACGTCCCACTCGCAAAACGTCTTCTCTGCAAATGGTCCCTTATGTAATATACCCCATTCGCAAAACGTCCCTTTCTTAAATGGTCCCACCTCTTTCGCAAAACGTCCCTATTGCATAACGCCCCTATCGCAAAACGTCCCGTCTGCGAAATGACCCATTCGCAAAATGTCCCGTCTGGGAAAAGCTTGTTTAAGTAGAGTCTTCTCATGAAAAGGAACGTTTTGCGATCATTTTGCGAAAGGGACGTTTTGCGAACGGGACTTTATTTATGTGAAGGGACGTTTTGCGAACGGGACCTTTTGCAAAAGGGTCATTTTGCGTAAGGGACATTTAGGAAAGGGACATTTCGCGAAAGGGACGAAGGGACATTATGCGAGTGGGACGTTATGCGCCCTAACCAGTCGTTTGACCTAAATCGGTTTGTACAATATAACTGGTTTTATTTTAATTATTATAAAAAACTAACGTACCCTAACCTAACCTTATCTACACAATAGACGTTTATTAAATTCTGAAATGTCAGCATTAAGAGTGTTATGCGAAAAAATAATATGCGAAAAGATAAATTACGCGTATAAAGTTTATGCGTTTCAAAGGGATCCCGTTAAAACATGTCTAGGATGGTCTGTTGTCTGTCGACGAATGCGTCAGCCGTTTCATACAAATACCGCTGACCGCGTTGCAAGCTCCGATCAAGAGTCCAAAGCTCATTTATAGGTATTTCCAACTCACTGGTCCAGCAGAGCGAAGAGCGCCAAAGCCTGCGGCTCGTCGAAGGGGCTCGGCTTGCCCGTGGAGACGTCATCCACATCCATCGCTGACGTGGATGCGGGGGAAGCGTCCACACTTTTGGGTTTTTCTAAAACATATATTTCATAGCATGGAGAAGGCAAACGCTTAGAGGCTTCTTTTTTTCGCTCTAATTGCATGGACGTAAGGTGTGGAATTGCTGTCTTTTATGACACTCAGGACCGCTAGGAACATAGCCGGGTACGGTATACCTATTATTTTATCAAAATACCTTTCAACGAACGTATCATTTCGCACGTAGAATTTGAATTTCATCGAAAGGCGCATCTCGCCGTATAATTTGGTAATCACAAGTCTAACCTTATTTTTATCGATGGAAAAATGCATTAACACATTCCACCTCTAGTCGGGGGGTAACAAGTAAAACCTAACCTAACCTACGTAATTAATGTTTAAGATATCCTGAAAACATCATGATTTTAGCAGAAAATTGCGTTCAATGAAATACAATTCGATGAAATTATACAATCAACGACATGAAATTCGATAAAATGATGCGTTACAAAGTAACTTAGCTAAGCATGTCAAACTTACCCTCAGGATTAATCTTATAGGCGACGGCCATCTCCAGCAAAGCGTCTCTGAGCGCGGTCCTCATCTCCGGAGTAGCTTCTGGTATCTTCTTGACCAGTTCCTCGAGCAGCGCGAACTGGTTGTTTATGCTCTCCGGGCACTTCATGGCAAGTCTGCCTGTGGAGATCAGGTTAATGTGGACTGTTATGACATGGAGATTTACCCCAAACAAGATGTGGGGAGAACGAGGACAAAGTTTATTAGTATGCTATTATATAGTCATCGGTTTTCGGGGGGGTTTTTAAAGTTTTTTTTTAAATGTGGAAACAATAGCACGGCGCGGGCCTCGCGTTGTCCACTGAAAAATGAATTGTACCAACACAAATCAAAGCTCAGTTTTCCATGTCTAACTTTGAGCTGATATGTCTGCGCCAACCTTGAAGTACATTACCCGATGCTCTTACGGTGAAGGAAAAACATTGTGAGGAAACCTGCACATTCAAAGGCAAGTCGAAGTGTATGAGAGAGATAAGAAGTGTATGCTAATAAATGAATAATATGCAATACGAGTGAAAGGTAAGTTTACCTAAACACATGTAGGCCTTAGGCTGTTGCTCCGCGTATTCGTCCGTCCGCACGATCTTGAGGAGCCCCTGCAGGAACACCGTCGACACCTTCTTCAGCTGCGTCTGGTCGCCGCTACAACGTCTTGACAAATTTAAAAACCATATGCTCTTTTGTGAGATAACTAGAGAAATAACTGAAAGTTTTCGGCTTTGTAGAACTCAGGTTCAAATTGGACTTTACAGACACATTTTAAATAGCTGACAACTAGCAAAGCTCTATTTGTCTTGTGATTTGCCTGTTAAGTAGCTAGTAAAGTAAAAAACATTGTAAGAATTTTAAGTACAGCGCCGTTGCTTTAACGCGCCGTAGACTATGGCCTTTACACTTGTAAGTTACTTATATAAAAATTGCAGCATTTGATCGCTGTTTGCTGTTTGCTTTTAAAACCTCTAAAGCTGTTGACGGCGGTCTTACTCTAACTTTTTAAGTTAGAAAAAGGCAGCAAAATAGTGCTTCTTGCTCTAGAACAGGAGTAAAAGTAAGACCGCAGTCAAACTGTTGCATTTTTATTTCTAGTCTACTTTAGAGTGAATGAAATGATGTTACATATCTTACCTATTAATAACATTTAGCAAAAACATCAACGCCATATTACGCAGCCGTGAGTTTGTGTTCGGGTCGAACAATGAAGAAAATATAACCTGAGGAAAAAGCGTTTTCATATTTATTAATACGGGCATTAATATCCGAACAGCAGCTTCAATCTTGATACAGCCCCATTGCATGCAAATATTAAGAAAACACGGGCTTTTAAATCCTGCCAGTAAATTAAAGTCAGTTATTAAAGTACAGTCAGCCTTATAAGCTGCACATTAGTGCTTTTTCACATTAACGTCATGTTTGAACTGCTAAACTAATCGGTCAAAGGCGTTAAAGAATACCGCAAAAATAACAACGAAACAATTTATGGGCCAGCCATAGAACTTTGTCACAGATATTCACTTACAAATCTTGAACACATTTTGTTTCTTGTGCTTTAAAGTTAGTTCATTGTGACAGGGTTCTATGCTAGCTCAAGAAAACCAGTGATGACATACCTGGACACAATGGGGGAACATAATCCCAGGGCCAGTCGTTTTATTCAAATACTGAATAATTTTCAGACGAAGTCTCGTGCACGCTGGCACCTAGAAAAAACCAAACAAATATCCTTAGAAAAATTGTTTTATAGACAAATAACAGTAATACAGTACGATACTTACTTTACGGTCGTCTGCTGGCACTTTCATACCCCCCCACGTGCCTAAATATAGAGAGTATAGAGGGGCCACGACTGAAGGCACCGCCCAATCCACAGAACTGCAAAACAAAAAGAATGACAATGACACTAGCGGTACCGAGGTACGGAATTTAAACAATATTTCGAAGGGACTGTAATTACTGAAACACTTCAATATCTCTACTAGGCATGGCCTCGCCGCGGACGAAATTATGTACAGAAAAAATACCATTTACAAGACCGCCCTTTGTTTATAGTTATGGTACTTGTTGACCTTGATGAGTCACCTATTGATATACCACCTATGGGGCCCGATAAAAGTTACCCATCGACCTAAACTTGTTATACCTATTGGTCATAAAAAGTGCAACCATCATCTTAATAAATGTTACCAAATGATATTGAGGCCTTCGCCCAGCAGGAGGACATTAGGCTTGTAAATAATAATAATAATAATGATATTACTATTAAAATTGTCTTTTGGCTCCATGTACGCCTTCCAAATGTCCGGGACTCCCATAGTTCCGTGATTGGTAACGACATACAAATAATGATAAGGTATACCTATTTGGTCTTGATATATGTTACCTTCATGACACTTAAATGCTAATAATTTTCGACCTTAATACGCGTTACTGGTTGGCACTTATAGTCACGTTAAAGTTGACACTTATAGTCACGTTAAATCTGACAGTTCCCATCTTGATTATTTAGTTATTTTAACATTCTTTCATAAAAACATGAATGGAAACTCGTGTAACCAATAATATTAGGGTAAGTTTTATTGATAAAAATACCTACACTTAAACCAAAATGCAGTAATCACAGCGAATGTGCGCCCGTTAAGGTTAGGATTTTGATCTCGAATTCGATCACCGACTATATCTGCCACAATCAGAGACGTCAATTAAAAATGATTGTTTAATGACACGTTGTCTTATTCTATTGTAGCAAAGAAAGTGACAGCAGCAACGTTAATCAAGCATTAAATATAAGTGACGTCTCTGAGTGCGGCAGTATGAGTATTATGCTTCCTACGGCCTTTGATAAGTGTTAACTATTCGCCTTGATAAGCGTTACCCATCGACTTTGCTAACTGTTACCTGTTAGCTCTAATGAGCGGACTATTGGCGTGGTTGGCCACGCTGAAGCGCGAGTCTGCCGCCGCGACCACCAGAGGCAATAACACGTCGCTCGCGTTGAATATGTCCTTGCTGATCAAGTTCACTATCGACAGTTTCATCTGTAAATACATTTCACTTCATCTTCAAAAGGTTAACTCTGATATGCAATAGATACAAAAGAATAAGAATAATATAATCTCTAATTAATATACTATTAATATATTTGAGTGAGGTGCCTGTTCGATGACACATCAAAGTAAATAAATAAATAATTATCAGAGGACAATATCATTAAAATTGACTCAGTGTCAAACTAAGCTCTAGGCTTATTGTAGACAACGATATAAAACGTCAAAGACTTAGGAACTCCAATTTTTGCCCATAGCAGGAATCAAACCGGGGACTGCTAGCTTCATAGGCAGACTAACCGCGTCGTCAAAGTAAACGTATCATTTCAAGTCATATAAAAAAACCAAACTTACTTCTTCCAGCTGTTCAGGATTGAGCTGGTTTTTATTCACAATTCTTTTATAAGTCTTCAAACTCATCCCAGGAGGAACCTGGAAATCAGTCTCACCCGGATTCGGAAGTGCTCTGAAATCATCAAAAATGTATAACTATACTCTGTACATTTAGGTATTTAAAAAAATGTAAACAATCCAAACCACGTGGCATTGTTGAACAGCCAATCAAAACCGTTTAATCGAGCTTTGACGTATCAGTGCTCTACTTCTATTGGCTGACGAACTATATCACGTGGGTTTTTTTTGTTTAAATTTTTTTAAACACCTAAATGTACAGACTATAGTTGCAGAGTTAATTCAATTCAGAACCCTCTACCTGTAACATAAGTTCAAAATTTTTTTTTTAATACATCAATAAGTGAAGATAAGTGATGAGATGAACTGATGAGTACAACTTTTGGTGGTGGTAGAACCTTTTGTATGGTCCATACAGATCGCTACCACAATCTTATCCTTTAATCTACCGCCAAGCAGCAGTGTTCGCATTGTAGTGTTCCGTAGTGGGGATAAGACAACCGGTGAAATAAATAGCATAGAGGCATTCCATAGTCCTCAGGATTGCCAATGCATTGGCATGGCAGTCTTAGCATTGCAGTGTAAACATTGTAGTCTTGATAATGCAAATGTCTAAGGGTCTCAGATCCCACGAACAACACTACAATAGTTTATTGGTGGTTTGTCCAAGGTCTATCTGCTATTACCATCAGACCCTAGAGCGTCGGTGGCCTAGTGGCTTAGGGGGTCGACTCGTGATCGTAAAATACCGAGTTCGAACCTCGCGGTCACCATGTACAAATGAGTTTTTCTAACTTAAGTACATTACCCGACGCTCTTACGGTAAAGGAAAAACATCGTGAAGAAACCTGCACATTCGAACAGCTGAGTGTGTAAGAGGGTAATTGCACAAAAGATCCTAAAGCGTCGAAGTGTATCCGAAAGGGCCCATCTTTAACCTTTTGAATGCCTTGCGTCGAAAACAAAATGTGTCACTGTAACACAAACATGTTTGCTATACTATGCAAATTACACCTTATTGATACGAAACAAAGTCTCTTGTAATATTGAACTTGTGACGGCTGTAGCATGTTTAACCAATGATCACAACTAACCTGTAAGGCAGTAAAAGTATGTCCGTAGCAAACTTAAGTATTAAAGAAGTCACTTTCGGCTTCTGCTTCAGATTCAGATCTGCTTCCTTAATATTGCCGAGCAGTGGCATCACTAGTATCAAAATCCTGTAACAGATACAAGTTTACAACAGATAATAAAACAATACTTCCTAAATTCAAATGTTATGGACCCGTCTTAGTTCCGAGTAATTTTTTTTTTCTTGAAAGCAGCAACCCAGCCTTGATAAATTTTGCTTCTCAGAGAGGTCTCTGCAGAGCACAGTTTTGGTGAGGATTATAAACTTATAGAAAAATGTTCTTAGAATCACTAATTAGGTAAGATTAGTGATTCTAAGAATTTATAGAACTCTTCTTACAGAGTAACTTACAAAACTAAAATATTTTTAACTTATTTCACATTAACAAGCCTCTTACAAAATCAAAGCTAGGCAACATTGCATTTTTTAACTAAAATGACGAAAAATATTTGCATTACACAATATCAATTCAATAATCATGAAAAATTACAAAATGTGATGTGGCCAACTACAGTTTCTGTAAGGCAGTTCTTAATGCAAATGGTGCTAAAAATAGCTTACTTTCTGGCCTTAACAGCAATGTGCTAATGTGTCATATTTACCCGTCCTGGTGGCCTTGTGGCTTGTTCTCGATGGCCTCCAAAAGAGAAGGCGAAAGAGTCAACTGCTGGTCACGTCCCAGCCTCGGGAAACCCATAGTTATGTATATTATAGTGAAATTCTGAAATAAATATAGAACATTAGGTTAAAAGGTCCACTTGCATCTAGTAATAATATGCAATGAAAAAGTTATAAATATGAATATAATAAAATAAGTATACTTGATTTATAAAATACTAGTAACCCACCCTCATTTTGCTTTGTTATATGTGATTTTTCTGTAATACCCATACATAATCCAGAATTATACATAAAACCATCCTCTTGAATCACCTATCTCTATCTATTGATGAAAACCCCATTAAAATCCATTGTGTGTTGTATCAGTCCAACAACAATCTCCTCAAATTGGGTATTATACAAGCAAACTCAAGGTCCAAATGTGTCTTCCACACGCTTGCCATCACCCTATGTAATATATTCGAGTATTACATGATTCATCATGTATAACATTTTTTTATGAAATCTTACTACTTACTATAATAAAACTGTTCGCCTTAGGGTCCATGTAGAGTTGCAGCAGAGTCTGCACTGGCAGCTGCACATCAGTGCGGCACTTCACTCGCTTGTTCACATGAACCAACAGCTCCATGACTTTTGTGCGTACCTTAAAATATTACGTAAACAATGTTCTGTTTAAAAAAGAATTCTAAAATCAGGTACACAACAAATGCAATTGAAAACAATCAGGTAATATACACAGTACATATGCATATGCAAATTAAATGAGATGATACATCAAACCAATCACTTTCAATACTTTGTATAAATATGTCCTCAAAACTGTTACTCAGCACAGGTAATAATTAATTCGTTAAGAACAGAATCGGCCATCTGCACTTGTTTTTTATGGCATCAGGCCGTTTTGGATTATGTTCATCTCAGCTACAAGGCATTGTTTTGATTTTCATACCTGCTCATGTGGGGAAGACAACTTTAAAATAACAGGGGGGAGGAAACGCGAGAGGCAGCTCTCAAGCTGCTCATCAGAATCCGCGTTCCCAAGGCGCAGGAAAACCCGATCCAGCAACACTAAACAAAACAAATCAGAAGCTAATTAAAAGTACTACAGCCGGTCCAAGCATAAGGCTATGTACCATCCTTATTTTGACAACAATTAACAATATAAATCACATACACAAATCATTAGAACAGTCGTTTTCATTATCGGTAACTTCCATTTCCGACATGATGGAGATTTTATTTAATAATGCGCTTTTATTCCGGTATTGAGATTGTCTGAAACTCCAAAACAGAATGACAGGACAAAATCATGATGGTTTGACGTTTCGGTCGGTGACAGCTCTATGATTCGAGGCTCTACTTTGAAATCAGTAATTCGAACTTCGGATCGCCCCGTCACTTTTTTGCAAATTAGTGACGCGTCGAGAGCAAAAGGGATAGCAATAGACGAACGGATTTCAAAGTAGAGCCTCTGAAGGCTGCTGTACACAACCGGAGACCAAGCTAAAATAAATTGTTGACGGATAACATGTAATATAACTAGTTGTCTGTGCCCGACGCCGCCTGGGTGTATTTTTTTTTTCATACAAACTGTGTACCGATAATTACGAACAAAACAAAAAGAAATTATTGAATCGGTCTAGCCATTCTCGAGTTATGGCGTGACCGAGGGAAATAGGGATTTATTGTTAAATATATAGAATGGGATACACCTGTTTTTAACAATGTATAAAAATTTGAAAATCATTCAACTTCTCGAATCAATACTCTACAGCGCAGTATAATAACCATAGAAGGCAGTGTTCCGGGAAAGAGACCACTTTGCATGTATTAGTAGTACTATAAAGTTATGCATAGCTATCTTTAGAAAATTTTAATCATGCATGACCCTGTGTGTAACCATTATTTACCGATTTTTTGTGTCTTGAAAAAAATAGGCCGGAACAAACCGCGAAAGGGTGCGACTGTGGGACTATTTTTGGGACTATTTGCTAACGGGACGAATCGCGAACGGAACGGGAGCACTGGCGAAAGGGACGAGTCGCGAACTTGCGAAAGGAGCGAGGTGCGATTGCGGAACCATTTGCTAACGGGACTATATGCGACAAAACCATTATTTGATTTTCTTTTGGACGTAAACAATTAATTCCATAATTAATTCCTATACCTAGGTAAACTAAACGCGATTCGCGACTAATATTATAAACGCGAAAGTTTGTATGTATGGATGTTTGTTGCTCTTTCACGCTGCAACGGCTGGATGGATTTGGATGAAATTTGAAATGAAGATATACCCTGGATTAACACATAGGCCCCCGGGAAATTTAAAAGTTCTCGAGGGAATAACGATATTCGAAATTTACGCGACGAAGACGCGGGACTCGCGGGCAGAAGCTAGTAAGTAAATAAATGTATCTATGGAAATGTCTGTATATACATTTCAATGCCGAGAGGCTACACTATGTTCAATATAGTATAGATGAATTGTACGGTTTCAGATTTGCAAAATTAACCTTGATGCTCAAACATCGTGAGGTTCCGCCTCCTACCACGGACAGCGCCGCTCGAGGCTTCGTCGCACGCTTAGCTTTTCTTGATACATTGCGTCGCTGCAATAGGTCTCGGCTCAAAAATGTTAAAACAATCAGTCAATTCAGCAGGCAGGCTAGTGACCGGTGGAATAGCGGCCACCTATTCCCTACTAGCCCCCGGGATATCCAACCTCGCCGATCACTGCGGGCCCTCTCTCACCCTTCGACCTCTTGCGGATGCGGTCGGCTGCCCTCCTGCCTATTTCAGCGACTCGTCAGTACACCGCCGCAGGAACCGTGCCGTCATTAAGGTTTAAGGATAAAGAAATACCAACACAATGTAAAAATTAATTCATTATAATTGATAAAGAATAGATTAGCCTAAATAACGTACAAAAAATAGGATTTAAATTTGTTGCCAATCAAATTTAAGCTTTACACTACTAGTAAATACGTGCCAAATTTAATTAACTTGGTGATTTCTTGGAAAAATACTAGTCTGACCACAAAACACAACTCACTGAACGGAAAATACAATAAAATTAATTAACCGTTTATCGTGCCAAGTAACCCAACCTTGGTAACTTGTATTGTATTCCCTGCTGCTTAACTTTCAAGACGCAACATTATTTTTCTTGTAAATTGATAAAACACGCAAAACAATCCAAATCATCATTACACTAACTAAATTAAATAATGATTTCAATCCACGAAGATACTCCCCACTACTTTATTTTACGTACATTCTGTAATAGTGCAACATCACACCGAACAGGAAAGTTACCGAGGTTAGACCAAATCACCACTTTGTACGGCACTTGTGATCTAGCTTTAAAATAAACATTATCGACTATTGTAAACGTAACACAGCACACAATCACTGATAATAATAATAATATTTTGTAAAAGTTCCTATTGCAAAATTAACTAAAAACTGGCAATCATGAAAAGAGGCGAACTAAAAAGACAGGCAACGCATTTAAAATACATATTAATTTAGGAATGTTACCACTCTGTTAAAATTTTATCACGTACAAAAACAATACTTTGCAACTTTTGTAAATATTACAATCATTGGCTATGCTTATTAGCGTTTAAACAATTTTGAAAAATCCGTGCTATAGTCTGTACTTTTAGGTATTTAAATAAATGTAAACAGTCCAAACCACGTGGCATTGTTGAACAGCCAATCAAAACCGTTTAATCGAACTTTGACGTATCAGTGCTCTACTTCTATTGGCTGACGAACTATATCACGTGGGTTTTTTGTTTACATTTTTTTAAATACCTAAAAGTAATAAAACGTTGGTTTATGTTAACACAGAATTTGTTACCTCCAGATATAGTTCGATAATTAGGGCGTTATCACACTAGTGTTTTGTGAACGTGTTACTAGCGAGACGAATAGTGAACGTGTCTGCAGTGAGCCAAGACAACGCGACGTGGACGCAATGTTGTCCACTCATGAATGTATGGATACGGTGCTCGTAACGCACACGCGGCGAGAACATTGCGGTCGCTTGACGTTCTCACTACGCACATGCCTCGCTCGAAAAACGCTCGCAAATCGCGAGTGTAATAACGCCCAATCCGATGCATAACATGTCCTTCATATTTTTTTAACTAAATGATTGCAGCGGACCTAAATTACCAGTATAGACAGCAAAACACCGCGATTACTTTTAAACAATACAAAAACCTAAACGCTTTGAACCTCTTCTGGAGTGAATCTTGAAACCATACCTTTCACCAAACGCGCTCAAGTCCCACAAACATTTAAAAAAATTGGTCCATTATTATGAACGACAGGGGCTAGCATTACTGGCGTAGTAACTGATGCGAGGTTTGATCCCCTTCACTTTGTATCCACTATACAGTGCGGCTAGCACAAGTTGATCGCGACTTGGATGTCGCTCGGATCTCTTCTATCTAGTCAGTAACGATAGAGACGCACTTAGCGAGAAAATACAACTTGTGCTACCCGTGCAGGGCAGTATGCATGTGAATTAATTAGCACTGGAAGCTGTCTCATTCACACTACGAGCAAAATAATACAGCTTCCAACAGCTCAATATCCTACCCCACTTGCGTACTAAGTGAAGTAAGACATGACTGCTGTCCAAAATAAAAAGAACGCAACTGTATAACAAAATTACGGCAACAAGGCCAATTTTTTTAAAGCCACGCAGTTGCGCCCTCTTTAAAACCCTTAGAAACGTGTGTTTCTGGTGATGGAGTGGCCCGGGGTAGTGGTCGCGGGTTCACTCTATGCCGTGCGCGAAGATCATGACGAGGCCGGGCTCGATCATCATGTGCTCGTCCACGTGGGTGTTGTCGCACTGCAGCACGAGCACCGCTTGCTTGCCGGGCACTCGCTTGCACACGTATTTCTCGTATAATCTGAAAGGGAACGTTTGTTTGAATCGCATACTGTCAATGGCGTGCAAGACTATAGGACAAATGGTAATGTGATTTTTTAGGGTTCCGTACTCAAAGGGTAAAAAAGTGACCCCATCAAATTTCAAGTGCCTAGGTTCAATGGTTTAGGGTGTATGTTGTCAACCGTTGCCTGTCAGTCAGTCACGGAGTCAAGAGTTTATATATGTACATTTAAATCACAAATCAGTAGTTTTCCGTTCCGTTCAATTAACATGAAGAGTACTGTATTATTTGAGTAAATAGTGTAATTGAAGGGTGCACGGCAAGAACATGTCTAGTCACCTTAGTAACTTTTTGAGATATCACGTTGAAAGCTAGAAAACATGTAATTAATTATATAAGAAATTTTCATTAACAGGTATTTTTCAAAATATAAAAAATTTGAGTCTTCTTAAGACATTTCTATACCTAGCTAGATTTTGAGCTAAATTAAAAACTATTTTTTTTAAATGACGACATGTAATTTCCATGGACCCTTTAATTTGACACTTTGTTAGCATTACCTTCTATTGTTTTGTCTAGTTTCGAGCGAGGACAGCCCGGGCGGCCACCGCCGCTCGTGGCAGTTCTCCATGAGATCATCGATGATGTGCGGCGGGCAGCCGGACTCTGATAAGCTTCGCTTTATCATCATCTGCAAACAGATAATATTCTACGTTTGAGAACATTTGCAAACACATTACATTGTACGTTCAATAAAAAGAGAAAACACCGCTCTAATAACCAATTTTTATTACGGGACGTGTTGGTTCCTAGAATCCGTTAGAGAATGTCAACCAGTTTAGATTTTTGGCTTATCGTATTATTCATTAAAAACAAAAAAATGCTGTAAAAAAATCATTTCGATACGTCTAATAGTTTCCGAGATATTGAATTTTAAACTTCGTATGCGGCGCTCGAAACCCGGCGGCTAGCGCTCACGGATGATGACGTCATCGTTTGGCTGCGGTACGCGCCCTTATATGAATGAGTGAGTTTACAGGGCTTCTATCTTTTTAACCGTAATAAATAGACAGTTGAAATTTTCACAGAATACGTGTTATTATAGATTCTATCGATTAAATTTTTAAAATGAACAATAAATCAAATCCCAAGAGGGGTCCCCGTACAAAAACCATGAAAAAAACCATATTTTTTTTGCTTTTTTATATGGATTGTATTTCAATAATGGCTTCTTATTTTGATGCGATTTTAAGCTTAAGTTCTAGTCTAATTTTCATACTTTACGACTAAATAGAAATCTCAAGTAAAACTGCTACAAATAGGTGACAAAGCTGATTTTATCAACACGATGTTTTAAGCGGTCACCCATCCTGTTTTAGACTACGCTCGTAGTTGCTTAACTTTGGAAGTCGTAATTTTTTACGAATTCGTTTTGATGTGACTATGATAGTTATGGTTATCCATTGTTTTGTTTTACATACAGTTTAACCTGTTTAACTAAACTAACTGTCCGTTGCTGACCGGCTTTTCTGTTTGTAATGTTTGTCGAATAAGTTGGTTAAATAAAAATAGAATAATAATCAAGCACTTTTAATTTAGGGTTCACCGTATTTCTACATAAAAATACCAAAACATTAATGCAAAAAACCGGGCAACAGCCTGTCGAACCATGCTCAGTGTAGGGTTCCGAAGCCGTTACTACAAACAAATTAGACCTCGCGACAAACTTAACTTTGCCGTTGGAAAACTGTTATCCCCATACATCGATATAGGTCGCGGTCAGTTTACCAACACCGCAAATAAGTTTTCGGCAGGTATAAACATTTAAACCGTTTAACTCAAGAGCCAATGAAGTCTACTTAGTCGTGATAGTTTTCCTTTGAAGATATTTTTCATATTTTTTATTTGTAGTTTTGGCTGTAGTGGGGAGGGGACGACGACACTTGACTCTAACAAAAATTTGCGCTTTAAAGCTTTTCATAAACGGATACCTTAATTGAAATATTGTTTTCACAAATCCGCAATATTTTGGAAAGACCTATACAACGACACCCCACACTATGGGGTAGACGAGAAAAAAAAACTTCCCCACGTTACGTAAAAAAAAAAAATTCATGATTTTACTTTTATTTAACTATGTTGGCGTGACTAATATGTATATTCATGCCAAATTACACGTTTCTAGTACTAAGAGTCTCTGAGCTAGGCTGCGGATAGACGGACACACGTCACACACACACACACACACACACACACACACACACACGCGCACGCACGCACGCACGCACGCACGCACGCACGCACACACACACACACACACACACACACACACACACACACACACACACACACACCCACACACGCACGCTATCTAAGCTATTAAGCTATCTTGCATACACGAAATAACAGTAATAATGCTCAAAAACAGTTCAAAAACTACCTACTTGCTACAGCGGCCGCTAATACCAACAACTAGCGAGAGAGAGAGAGAGAGAGAGAGGCGGTCTAGGTACCTAACTTATGGCGAGTGAGCCACTTGGCAGCGCCCGCCCGCGAAATTTGAAATCGATGAAATGAATAAGTACACAAAATATCAGAACTACTACCTAGGTTAATCAAAAACTCATGTTTTATAGTTCATTATTTTATACGGTACCTAGCGATATGAATTCTACATTAGATACGACATTTGTAAAGAAAGGGCTATCACCAAAGTTAAGTAAACACCGCTTAAACATCGTGTAAGATTTTGTTGTTTGTTGTTTTACTACAGATTACTGTTTGGTCGTAAGTATGGAGTTTAGATTATTGTGTGACACTGAAATAAAAAGCTAATACAAATACAACCCGTACTTCGGCTTCCAAAGTTAAGCAACTACCTACTTACAAGCGTATTCTAAAACAGGATGAGTGACCGCTTAAAACATCGTGTTGATAAAATCAGTTTGGTCAAATATTTTTAGCAGTTTTACTTGAGATTGTTATTTAGTCGTAAACTATGAAAGTTCGACTGCAATTTAAGCTTAAAATAGCATCAAAATAATAAGCCATTATAAAAATATAATCCGTATAAAAATGCTAAAAAAACTGGTTATTTGTCATGTTTCTTGTATGGGGACCCCTCTTGGGATTTGATTTATTGTTCATTTTGTAATTTTAAACAATAGAGTTTATAATAACACGTAATCTGTGAAAATTTCAACTGGTTACTTATAACGGTTAACAAAATATAGCCCTGTAAACTTACTCAATCATATAAGGGGCCGTACCGCAACGAAACCATGACGTCACTCCAGTAAGATGGCGCCCGCACCCTTTAATATTTTTGACCGTAATTTCATACGTTCGTAGAATCAAAACTACTGGGTCTATTTGAATGAAACGAAAAGTAGTATGTTTGTTTATTTATAAGCTTTACTCTTACAAAGTTTCAAGCGATTTGGCGTACCTACTGACATTCTTCATTGTAGCAATCTTTGCGTGAGGCCAACATTCATCTTCCCGCTGAAGTGATGAAGATAATGAAGGTGTTATTGTTTTAAGATAATAATGATAATTGTTTTGTTGATAATGAATAATGATATTAATGATAGTGTTATTGCTGTTGAAAATGGCGTTGATAATGATATTAATGATAATAAAAATTAAGTTGTTGCTAGTGAACGACGATATTGTTGTTGTTGTTGTGTCACACCGCCTCAGCACCCCAGCAAGCTGGCTCAGCTAATGACAAAATTGTTGTTTATGACAATGATGGTGCTGACGGTGTTGAAAATAATGATAATGATAGTGTTGTGTTTGACCTCGTTGTTGTTAATGATGATGGTATTGTTGTTGTTGTTGACAACGGTTTTGTTGGTTGTTGATGATAATGATTTTGATGGTATTATTGTTCATAATGTCCCTGTACCTGCAGCATATCATCCGGCGTGGAGATCATCCCGCCCCAGCGCGTGACGCGCGCGCGCGCCAGCGACCCTGCCCAGCGCACGACCTCCTCGCGCTCCATCTGGTCCGCCAACACGCGCATCGTGGGGTTCGACACGCGCATGGCTCGCATGAACTCCTGCAATGCAACAGACATTCGATTTATATTATAACTGTCTGTATTTCCGATTTAACTTTTTGAACGCCAAGCAGCGAAGTAATACGACGTGTCTCAGACACCAAAGAGTTGTGGCGTATGAAGTTTGACGGCAATTGCCGACGTTTAGCGTCAATGCCACGAATTTCGGATGACTTGATTTGCCGGGTCTGGCGCTCAAAACGTTAAATTTAAGATTTAGAAGATTTTATAATGTACAGATTCTATTGATCCAACTTATCTAACCTTGGGAGATTGGGGCTCTATAAAATTATATTGGAATGGGAATAGTATTCATTTTTCTATATTTCAAAATTAAGAATAGTGTTTAACAGCAACGATAATTAAACAGTATTTCTTTGCTATACAAGCATCAACACTTGAAACATAACACGTCCCAAACGCAAAACAGATGCTTACATAGAGTTGCAGAAACCGGCCCACTATTAGCAGTACGTAACTAAAAAGGTGTGACCTCCAACTAATCCTTTTGGGAAATATAGAGAAGCATAATTATATTAACCTAAGTGGACACAGTGGTTAAAACTCTATTTTAAAGACAGTATATTATCCTGGGGGCCTAATATGACAAACTACAAAATGGAAGATGTGTGTGAAGTGCCAGTTAAAAAAACAAGTTTTTTTAATTGCCTTTGCACTAATGACAATCAGGTTGACTTATATCATAGATCGTCTATCAAATTTTCTGTCACTTCACATGGATTCGATTCAATAGGAAGTCATTAATTATATTACGTAACTGCGGTCGCTAACGTATTTATACGTAGTACGCCTACAAATGCGTCGGTTTCATTTAACGCAAATAAAATCAAAAACAAAGCGGAAACTCGTCGACATTTGTATCCTGCCCGTCCTAACCTACCATGCCCAAATATGGTCACTCATTGAGAGCCAGAAGTCCAAATTGAAGGTTTGCCGTGAGCAGAATATGTTAGGTTTTAAGAGAATGGATCCCATCCGGAACACCTCGCTGAGCTCCAAAACGCGCATAGTTGATGTAGGCGATAAAACCTCCAGGCTCAAATGGGAGTGGGCCGGTCACGACGGCCGCATGCAGCCGGAAAGGAGGGCTAGTACAGCCACCAATTGGGTGCCGCATGGAGGGCGACTTGGACGCATTTCTCAATAACTGGCTGGAAGAAGCATTATATTTACACGGAGATCTAGGGGAAAGGCCTTTGCCCAGCAGTGGAACACTCACATAGGCTAAGAAAAAAACGTATGATAACATTATAGATGCTTTGGATGTTTGATTACAGTCTCAGGAAAATAATGAATAACAGCCTTACTTATTAGGTACGAAACGGGAAAATGACCGGGTCCGCCGTCGGTTTACCTACTTAATATCCTTATAAGTAGATAATATGGTGTCATGAATCAGAATTCTAAATCACTTGGGATGACTAAAGCCTCTCAACACGTTGAATATGATTTAGGCATAAAGTTGATTCAGTTTGTGTTAATTCAATTGAATGATGTGAATAGAAAATGTATAAGAATTTCGATAGCAATAAGTACGCATAAATATTCAATGACTCAAAAGTTGTTTTATCATAAATCATAAGCATGATATATGATATTATTATATGATGCATGTTTTATTTAATAAGCAATGATTGTTTATTTATTTGTTTATAAAGCGTTTTTGTTACTGAAATTGACTTAGTAGCTAGTTCTCATTTCTTAGAGAAAATTTACTATTCTGAATAAGATAATTTAATAACAACCCTAAGGACGCTCAGCCTTCTAGGTACTTTTTAAATCAATAACAAAAAAGATATGATCCATTACATAATTGCAGCTAAAGCTATTCCAAGTAGTATACAACCTTAGGCGCACTTGTCCCACTGCCGGCCGATGAGAAAGTGACTAGCTATCGACTATTTTTTCGCTCAAGAAACGATCAAAAGACATTGATCCCGTGTCACATATATGAATAGGTGATCGCTGGCTGTTCACACTGCCGGCGAGAACCCTTTCCAAAATTGCCGAAACAAAAAAAGTAGATCCCGTGTCAACAAAAGAGACATATATCACTCATCTTCAGCGGTGGGACAAGTGCCTCGACGAAATGCCGCGCACGCCTAGGGTGGTATTCCACCTGTCCAATATCTTTGTCCAATGTGCATATTTTGATCAAAGAAAATGGGTGACTTCATCAAATTTACTAGAAACACCGACATTTGATCAAATATTTCACGAATGGCATTTAGTTCAAAATGGCTACACAAATAGTATAAAAACTTGAAAAAAAGAAATTTGTTCAAATATTGGATATAGAAATTGGACGAAGATATTAGACAGATGGAATACCACTGAAACAACGCCTCGGACGGTCGGATCGTACTGCTAGGACAATGTGTGAATGAATGGGTCCCTTATGTAACTTTTTTATATTATTAGGGTAGGGTAAGGGTTATTGAATAGGGTAACTAAGTAACAAGTAGAAAGAAGCCCAATTTACCACGAAAGCACTAATTTCCAAAATAATATCAAGCTAGAAGTTACTAAGAAAGTGACACTTTCCTTGCACTAAAATTAAATAGTAAAAGAAGATTATATATCTGGACCATTTCTCTCAAAAATCCTAATTTTGCTTACTTAGCTTTAGGCTTGCACTACAACTAATAGACAACAATATTATACACATTTATATCCTACTAATATTATAAATGCGAAAGTTTGTGTTAGTTTGTTACTCCTTTCACTCTACAACTGATGAAATTCGAAATGGAGATAGCTTATACCCTGGAATAACACATAGGCTACTTTTCATCCTGGATTTTATCAAGTTCCCGGGGGAAAAAGGATAGTCAAAATTTACGCAAACGAAGTCCCGGGGAGAAGCTAGTAGAAAAATAAATTCTTCAATACATAGAAAACGGCGGGAGCATGCTCTTCATAGGGATAAGTGGAGAGACAGAAAGGGGGCATTGGCCCGGCAGCTGGACACAAGCACACAAAAAAAAACTTAGGAAAAAACATTTGTGCTTATCACACAATTAAACCCAGGACCCAGCATCATAGGCAGCATCACTACCAACTATCAGGTAACCATTACAATATAGTAATCTTACCTTAAGCAGAGCCAGTTCTCGTTTGTGCTCGTTGATGACAAGCCGTTGTTCAGCCAGCTCCTGCTGGAAGTCTGTCAGCTTGCCCTGCTGCGTGGCGATGAGCGCCCGGAGCTCCCGGACGCAGTTGTGCTCGGACAGCTCATCCTTCGGGATCACGAGGCCACAGCCGGCCTCGCATGGCATTGGTCGCTTTGGGTTGTATTCACCTGAAATTTTTTGGGAGTTGATTGTGATCTTTTTCAAATGTTAAGTTATGAATTTAGAGGTGCTTTGATCACACTGAAAAATAGATGTTTCACTCTTCTACCAGAGCAAATGCCCAGATTACGGTGTCATAAAAATTATAATTGTGTGTCACCAATTAGTTTTTTTTTTTTTCATTATCTACTAATGTTGAGTAACAACATCCTGAAACCAGTTTGTAGAAAACTTTAAGTCTGAACAACAAATATAACACAGGCACACTAGCGGGAGTAGAGGCTGAACATCAAAGATTGTAATCAAATCAAAACTTTCTTCTACAAAAAATCAATTAGAACTTGTATTTGATACAGATTTAGTAGATAATTACTTAAAAATGCATCAACTAAGTGTTTAATGTGATATTCAGTTAACAGTTTGGATAGTAATTTAAAACCTATTAGCAACTTAATTAATGTAATTAAATCTTAGCTACTGTAATGGAAATACTTGACATAGAATGTTTTTAAACTTATTTTTATTTATAAGGTGTAAAATGGGTGTCAAATAGCTGCATGTTATTTAAACCCAGGACTTTAACAAACTCTAGGTATTAAATTATATTGTTCATAGTTCAATATTTAAAAGAAGTAAATGAAAAAAAAACTATCGAAGGCGACAAGGTACTAAGCTGTGCAGCTACTTATAAGGCTGACTGTACCATCCCTGATTACAGTGCCAGATGAGGCCAGTATGGGGTATGTAGACAAAAACTTCTTCATATCTTTTACGATCCTATTTTAACTACTAGGATCCTATTAGCTACCAAGATGCACAACTGGAGCATGCTATGCATTATAATCTTATTTTTATGACTGCCCTAAGGAGAATACCAGAAAGGTTTTACATTAAAACAATTACTAAAATTACAAGAGGGCAAAGCAGCGGATTAGTCTGATAGATTAAACTTACATTCAACTAAATGAGATGCCAAAGAGTCCAACTTCAGAACAGTGTCGCACCCATGGGGGGCGTTATCACAACTAGTGCACAATCTGTGGAAAAAAAGTACTATAAAACTTGAACTTACTTTCAAAATACACTAAAATTTTCCTACATAACAATTTTTATTCAATGAATGACTTCACTATCTAGAAAAGCAATGAGAATTTCATACTTGCCTAGAAAATAAGTAAATTTAAAACATATTAATACTTTACTACCAGTCTGGTCTCTTTGCTTGAATAATTGGTTACAGAATAAGAAATAATTGACTGTGTAACAAACATAACACTATGTAACATAGAGCTAGCAAATCAAGTCCCACCTACAAGCAAAACATTACCAAGAATGGATCACTTACTTGTAAGGTCAGTCATGTAATAAGTTACGAAATCCTTACCTGGACAGTAAATTACGTAGTATTCGTGGAACTGGTCGCAACTGGCTCGCGGTGACGGCCTGGCGGTCTACTGGGCAGGTCGGCTGGCGACTGATCCACTCCGTGATACAAGCACGGCAAAACGCGTGCTCACACGCAGGCGCCTAACACAAATATTCCAAATAAACACTCACAACAATAACTAGCTAGAAATCTACTAAAATAACAACAAAGATAAACAATCTCACCTGCAAAGGATCCTCGAGAACTCCCGAGCAAATAGGGCAAATCAGCTCTTCGTCAACGTCACCTTGAAACCTCTTTATTTCAAACCCCATTATGAGTATTTTCAATCGATTTGACACACATCGGCCTAAATTTATTTATATTCCAGTATTCCAAGTAAAATGTAACACTTAAATTCAAGTAAATAGCAACAAACAACAATAAGAGAACATCAACCTTTCAGTAACTTTTCTCTTCTGCACATTTTGTTTGATTGGGCTTCGAAGATTGACAAACTCTTTGAAAATATTAAATCGAATCTACCAAAACATTGTAACTATATTGTAGGCCTTATTACAAAGGAATACTCCTCTATTCTGCTTGGCATATAAATATATTTTAAAACGAAAATAGCGTCTATACAAAAATGGCTAAATGCCAAGTAGGGCATGACATAGAGCATAGACTAAGTTAGTGTTGCCCAGTCTTGACAGCTCAAAAACTTGGCCAATCCTCCCACTGAAGCGCTCGATAATATCAAACGGGACGATTCACGTCCCTAAACATCAAACAAAATCAAAATAATTTGTCTATGGGACTTTCAGTTTTCAGTATTACTAGCATAATGACAGTGAAAATGCCTTTTTAAAACCTATTTTGGATTTTATTCGAAGTGTATATTGCGTTAATATTAAAATGAAGTGTTGAGATACCTGCGATTGCTATTTGACGTGCCTTTGGTCGTTGGACGCATGTTTTTTATTTACCTTTTATCTTTACTTGACTATGACTATAGCGTGAGCTTCACCCTTGGTAAGGGGAAATGTAAAAGCCTTGGCAACATTTTAATCTTCTGCCAGTGCCAACGAAACGAATCTGCCAATTTCATCAAATTGGTTCTGCCATTGTAAAATGGACTCATGCAGAGGGTGCTGATTAAAGATCCTATTTATCCCTTATTTCACCTAATAAAACTTTCAGTAATACGTAAAAATGAGCGTCTTTAAGTCAGCCATAGGCTACTTTAGCTCAGGAGGTGCTAATGGTGGTAGTGACAATGATTTTGTGGGTCAGTTTGTTGAAATTGGAAACATGAAGTTGAGAGTAAAGAAAGTGATTGCTGAAGGTAAGTCACCGTTAAATGTATCATTGACCGAATGGTCTACTACTTGTGTTGAAGCCGTTAATATATTTAGCTTCAGGTCATTTTAATCCATAAAAACGTCACTGCACACTGGGGGCGTATGAACTACTGACAGCTTTGTCTGGCGAAGTGTCTACCTACTTGAATAGTTTCATTTTGGTTGTAATTATTCCAACATCCTCATTATCTTTTGTTACGTAGTACAACTATGAATATACCTTTGGCTGTAAGACAAATCTATTCATAAGTAAGCAACTTTGTTTAAAACAAAATAAATATATTTATTTAAACAGTTTTTGCAATTATTAATAATATGAAAGTGAGCATATCTTTCTTTCAAGAATAAACATTACAGTAGTAACATTATTATTGACTTTGGCTCTCTTACTGGAAAGATAAGAGCTGATAATGATAACTTTAGTTGGGAGTTGCCCTAAAATGATAGGTAACTAATCGTAAGTTATTGATATTGGGTTCATGTGTCATTTATTTATTGGTTTTATTGTACAAATATTACTGAAGACTGACTTGTTCTTATATAAACATATTTGATTTCATTTTTATTTAGTTTTTTGTTGTCTTTGAACCATAGCGAGTTGGAATTTAGCAATTCATTTTGAAAATTCTTTGTTCTTTTTAAAAGCTCAGGGGACAGTACAGTCTAGTGTAGAAGTTATAAGAAACTTTCTTTTTTTTACGTCACACACTACTTGCTTTTCCCTATGACTACACCCCTGTATAACTTAATTTTTTCTGGGATCAAAGAATATTGAAGGACATTCTGCCCTGGGGAATTCTATCTCCATCTCCTCCATACCAAATTTCATAAAAATTAGTTCAGCGGTTTAGCTGTGAAAGTGTAACAAACAAACAAACAGAGTTTCCAATAGTTACTTAAGGACTTTGTATGTAAAGAACTTATTCCTATTTATTCCCTCATAAACTACCGAATATTCTGGTTTGTTCTAATCCAGGGCATTCAGGGGACCATCTGTCCACCAAATTTTATTCAAATCCGTTTTTCCAGTCATGCTTAATAAAGTTGCTAGCACAGAAAACAGCAGTGGAAGGAGAAAAAAAAGAATTATATCTTTCTCTCAGTATCCCTAGAAAAACGCCATTTACTTTTCTCCACAAAAGATGTATTTAGATATTTTACATGTTTATCTCTGTAGTGTTGTTTTAAAATATATTAATTATCAGTCTGAAGAAGACAAATTTTAGATAATGGATATCCTAGATAATTGTCACCAATTTATAGAAAAGGTTGAAAAAGTAAGGAGGTTTGGGTCATACAATATATTGTGTGATGGCGCAGAACCAGAACAAAACTAGTTTTTTTTACCTTTCATCTTGCATAAACTTCATAGAAAATGCCCTAGTCTACAAAGCTAGCAGTCTTGGGTTCGATTCCCAGTATAGGTCATTGAGTAATATTTTTTTCCTGACTCTTGAATGGTCCCATGATAAATATATATATTTTTTAAACATTTATATTGCCATGGGCTGAATTATTTTTGCCTGACTCAATGGTTCATTAAATGTATAACCTGTATAGTATGCTGAGTAGAGTTTGAATCCTGCTAAACAGGTTGTATTTTAAGTGCCGAAATTTCTACCGAAATGTTAGATTTTCAATATTTATACATGTGTGCATATTTAATTTACTTTATATATCTTTATTTTTGTCGTCTACTTCTATAGGCGTACAACTTAATTGAGAGCTGGAGTATGCGTGAGGTGCGGGGAGACAACAATGGTGACTATATGAGCTTTTGCATACCTCACCCCCGCACCTCGTGCCTACCCCGGCTCTGAATGAAGTTGTTTTCCTGTAGTTTTAGAAATTGTTGAAAAAGAACAAGCAGCAATATTTCAATTACTGTAAAAAGCTTAGGTGATCTAAAAGTTTCTTCACTTCCCTTTATTTAAACATGTGAATAAAACATCAATAAATAGTCCTGAAAATAATGGTAATATCTGATAATTCTGGAATTTAAGAATTTATTACGTAAATTCCATTGCTTTGGTATGCACAGAATGATCTTTGCACATTGTTAAATTTATTTGCCATTGGTTTTATTTTCATTGAAAAAGTTGAATTTGTAATAATTTACAGTGGTAGTTTTTAATAATTGGTTACACTCTATTCATCCATGTTGTATTCTTTAATTATAATCATGTCTCTTTTGGTTTGAGTATTCTATCCTCCATACTTCGATTTTAACCAAGTAAAAAAGTTCATTTCCGTTGAGGAATCCCATTGTCAAAATTAAACATATGTATATCTGATTGTAACTTCTCTCCCACTCCCATGAAACTTTGATTGCAGGTGGTTTTGCGTTTGTGTTTGTCGCCCAGGATGTGTCATCTGGCACAGAATACGCCCTTAAAAGGCTAATGGCGGCTGACGAACAGGCAAACAAAAATATAATTCAAGAAATTAGTATATTAAAAAAGTTATCGGGACACCCCAATGTTATTAAATATATAGCTGCTTCTTTTATTGATAAGTCGAAGACTTCGCACGGGATGGGGGAGTATTTGTTGCTGACGGATCTGTGTAGTGGGGGCAGCCTGATGGAGGCTCTCCAGCACCGGGGGCAGGCCTTCCCGCTGCCCACCATCCTGAGGGTGTTCTACCAGACGTGCAAGGCGGTGCAGCACATGCACGCGCAAGTACCTCCGATAGCCCATCGTGATCTCAAACTAGAAAATTTTCTAATATCTAATGAAGGTAATATATTAGTCCTTTACACATTACTATACTTACTGTTAGTAAAGCCTCGACTGTGCGGTGGCGGCAAGCGGTGAAATCAAATGGAAAGAATTCTTGTGGCGGTTCCTTTCAGCAGGGGACTCTTGGGAAACGCTGGTAGATTTTTGAAGTGTAAAAGTACCCGTGCGGCCTACTTACTGAATAAGCATCTTTTATATTTTAAAGAAATAGCTTTATCAACGCCGCGGCGAATCGAGATCTGCTTTATACATCTTTATGCTGCTGCTGCCGCTGTCGCAGCCCAGGCCATTGAATAGAAACCGTAAAAGCCCGTTTTGGCCGTATTCGACTGCAGCCCTTTTTTCTATTATTGTCATAAACGCGCCATGAAACAATCATGTAATCCAAATGACTAGCAAATCTGTATAGCGTTGGCTTTATATTGGTGTGTGTGTGTATGCTTGTTGAAATTGATATCAACCGTAACTGAGATTCAATCTCGCGCATGGTAACTTGCGCGTCTGTAAAATGATTGTTGTGTTTACCATCACATGTAGAGACTGAATTCATCAAATGATTTCCAAAGCTACGAAATTCGACTGTCTATAAAACTTGTTCAATAATATAAATTTTTTCATAAGTGCGGGTTAAGTAATCACCACCCCTCATACCCCTACACCGGCAAGTCAAGAAGAGTTGTAGGTCCTTTGCCGGCTTTTTAGGGAAATTAAAGCTCTTTTCTTGAAGGCCCCCATGTCATAGAACTGACATTATGTTTCATATATCACGCCGTCAGGCGGTCGTACATACCTATTTTGTTCTATGCCTAATATAAATCATATCATCACTTATCAGTAAATATCGGTTACAATACTAAATATCATGTTCTAATATCTCTGTTGTTTCAGGTACTATGAAACTATGTGATTTTGGTTCTGCCACGACGGATGTATATTCGCCTAATCCTTCTTGGAGCGCTAATCAGAGAAATATGTTAGAGGAAACTGTAAGTATAATATATTAACCCAGTGTTTTCTGACCCATTTTTAATTCTTATCTGATTTGTAATGATTCGTTTCTGTAATAGAACGAATACCACTACAGTAATTTTATGTTATACTAGCGACCCGCCCTCGCTTCGCTTCGGTTTATTTGAGTTTTCTGTAACATTCGTACAATAAACCAGCATTTATTATACATAAAAACTCTATCTATTAAAAAATCCGCATAAAAATCCGTTGCGTAGTTTTAAAGATCTAAGCATACATAGGGACAGGCAGACAGCGGGAAGCGACTTTGTTTTATACTATGTAGTGATAAATGTTTTATGTTTATATAGTTGAAGGAAACGTTTAATAATTTTTTAATGAGCTATTTAGCTCCACCTAGTTAAATTTTACTATTTTCCCGGTGTTCAATTGGGCTGAAATTTTGCAAGCGTATGTAACTCTGTTGATAATACAATATTATAGTGTCGTTGAATTGGTCTGATGATGTAGGTGGCCACAGGATTCACGCCTTAATTAACAGAGTACCGAGTTTGAAGTAGTGAGATGACTCTGGATATTATTATTACTGTGCACATAAAATACAGACGGCAAAAAAAGGTTGTGTAGCAGGTACAATGTGAGCCCAATTTTCCTCCATTAGGTAAAGGAGAGTTGATTTTAGGATTTGCGTCTATGTATGGGACTTTGATCAATTATCTAAACTTTATTGACAACTAGCCCGTTCTGCCCGCGACTTCGTCCGTGTAGACTTTAATTTCCCGGGATGAAATGTAGCCTATGTGTTAATCCAGAGTACAAGCTATCTCAATTTCAAATTTCATTCAAATCCGTCCAGCCGTTGCAGCGTGAAGGAGTAACAAACGAACACACAAGTAGTAGGCTATGTCTTTAAATTTATGTCGTCCCTTTATATAATTAAGAGGGGGGTTGAAGATGACAAGCTCCTGATTATTCTGCATCGTGTACATTCTCTTTTCTTTTCTTCCCTGACAATCATAACTATACCCCGAGCTCGTAAGCGTTAGCCGCGCCATGGGTTCGGTCGGTTTTTATACCTATAAATAGCTGCACATTTTAGTGCTTTGTCACTTTAACAATATATTTGACCTGCAGCATTAACCTGTCAAAGGCGTCAAAGCGACAAGATACCAAATTGTGTAGCTACATATAAGGCCGACTGTACCTACCTACGGCAGATTGCGACCATGTTTGAGACACGCGGTACAATACACTTAATACTCACTGACGGGTCAAGTTACGCTCGCCAGATTTAAGAAAACAACGCCTGGTGGATAAATTCCTTGAGCTAACAAAATAACGCCTGTAATATCAGTGTAGTTAACAGGTACGCAACCGTAACACCGTGGCTCTAATAAGGTTTATGTTAGCCTGTTAATAGCCTATATCAGCAGGAAATAACGCGTAAACTAATTAGCTTTCATTGTCTTGTTTACATTTTTAACCGTTCTTGAATATTACAAGCTTTTATTTGACTTGTTATAGTATGGGTCAAATCTTGCGAGTCTATTTTGAACCACTTTCCGGTATCGTAATCGATGGCAATGTAATATTGTAGTATCTAAGAGCTGAGGGCTTATTGTCTAACGCACTCGCAATCGCAACCGGCTTCAAAGTGGAGCAATTGTTTTCATTTTGTATGCAGACAAGCCTTCGATTTTCAAAATGAAAACGATCGTGATTGCGAGTGCGTTAGACAATAAGTCGTCAACAAAAGCTTGTCCCAAAAATTAAATGTTTGGCGGGAACTTATTTTATAGTTTGATTGAGAAGTTCTGCGGGCCCTGCCAAGATGCATTGCGCTAACTAGCGTTTCTATTCGTTTCGTTCTTAAACTAATCGCGTCACTGGTACATCACGTGACTTTTCGTAACACGTCATCTACCAGTGACGCGATTGGTTTAAAAACGAATCGAATAGAAACGCTAGTTAGCGTAATGCATCTTGGCAGGGCCCTCTGATAACTTTGAAATTCATTGAATCTGTTTAAGGTCTAGTTGCTTCAATCGGTATACCTAGATAGACCTAAACAATAATAAGTATTTGGAAGTCAATAGAGACATAGTTGCAACGACGACGCGTTTAGTGAAGCTAGCGGTCTCGAGTTCGATTCCCGAAATATTTATGGGACGACGGCGACTATGTTTGAGTCTTGGATGTTTATGATGTATTTAAATATGTACTTCTCTATATAGGCATGTTTATCGTTGCCTAGCACCCAAACAAGCCTAGAGTTTGGTTTGGTACTAGGTCAATATTAATTGTGTAAGGTGGTCCCTTGATATTTATATTTAAATCATAACCTTTCGCCCCTTTTTGAATAAGAGTAATTAATCATCGGCACTAACCGATAATTACTCGTTCATTAGTATCATGACAAACCATTTCGTTGAATCGATGAGAACGCAATACTATACTCTGATATGGATACCACGACGCGATCGATATGTCTAACCGCATAAAGTGACACTAGTACCTGTAAAGAACAGACTAATACAAAGAATGGGAGCCGTATTATGAACAGTTCAACCTGCTAAGTTCCAGTTAATGAAATCAAAGCGTTGGTGGCCTAGTGGCTTGAGGTGTTGACTCGTAATTGCAAGGTACCGGGTTCGGTCCGTAGTGGTTGCGTAGTATCCATGAGTTTCTGTGGTAACCATTCAGAAGAAGTTATTGGCCAAAATATCTGCCGGGTCGTAGTCTATCCGAGAGGGTTTTATTGGCTGGAACTTGGCAGGATTTAACAGTTCACAGTCGTCGCTGCGTAACATCTGGAAATCATAAAGACCTGGAGAAGTATGCGGAGCTACTGACTGCCAACCTCCACTAGATGGAGAACCACAGAAAGAAGAACTTTAATGTTAATTAATTAACATAGACTTATTTTTCAGCTGGCCCAATTCACAACGCCTATGTACAGAGCACCAGAAATGTTAGACACCTGGGACAATCGGAAAATAGATCATGCAGTGGACGTGTGGGCTCTTGGTTGCATACTGTACACCCTTTGTTACATGCAGCACCCGTTCGAGGACTCGGCCAAGCTGGCCATTCTAAACGGGAACTACAACCTTAACCCCAACGATCAACGCTACAAATGTTTGCATGAAATTATAAGTGAGTTAATTACTTTAAACTGCATACTAATTTTGATTACCATTGTTTGAAACTCTCACGATTTTTACACATAGTAATTTTATTGAAACGGGACTTGATTCTCATGATTATTATATTTGTCAGTTTGAAATTTTTACTCCGGGCAATAAAGAAAAAGTCCATATTTTTAAACAATTTAATTCTTGATCAGAAACTTTATCAAGTTTAGTTTCTTGTTTTGTGAACAGGGTCATGGTTATTGCCTTATCTGTAAAATTTACCGTCTGAACTGTCACTGTAATCAAAATATTGAATGTTGAGTTTGCTTAGCACCCTGTCGTTTTAATGTCATTGAATAAATCTTGCTTGTCATTCTTTGTTTAGTTTGAAGTTTGTCACGATATGATAAGGTACTAAAGTGCTTAAAATACTCAAGTTGCCTTTTCCATTACTTTAATGGTGGATCTCCAAAGATACTGTACGATAGATGAGCAAGCTTCATCAAGCACATTATTATACAGCATGCAATTAAGCACACATCTTATCTATCGTTCAAAATTGCTCGAATGAACATAGAAGTTGAGCAAGTTTGGACGTAACATAAGCGGCTGCATTAATAAATTGATCTCAAGACGCGTTAGCAATTACAGTTATTTAAACTGAGACAGGTATCTCACTTGAGAACAGTTTATTAATTCAGCCTTAAGTTGTATGATGCATTCTGGGCCTAACAGCGAGGTTGTCGCAGGTGGATGCCTGACGGTGAGCCCGGAGGCGCGGCTCCCGATCAGCGGCGTGCTGGAGCGCCTGGCGGCCGTGGCGGAGTCCCACAATATCAATCTCAAGCAACCACTCAAATTTGAGCGTAAAAAAGTTGAACAATCCGTGGCCACTAGCTCGCCAGGTAATAAGAAGTCAAGTAAATATTACACTACCATTTCCTAAGCGTGAGGCGCCGCGGCCGCCCTCGTGCAGAACGACCCCCCTCCCCGTCCTCGCGCTCGCGGCTCTCGGTACCCGACACACATTATGGTTCATTATTATGTTCTGTTGCATTCGAAATTAAAAGTCTCGAGCTAAATATGGTCAAGTATTTTTTGACTTTTTACACTCAAATTTTTATATTTTTTGTTCCATATTTATTTTGAGTTGATTTTCATAGAAAGGTTACTTTTATTGAAATTCGATGTGAGATAAAGTTACATTCCATTGTTGAATATCGCCAAAAATTGAGCATCACCAAAGGTAAGGTCGAATGAATTGTTCTATGAAGGAATTAAGGTAGTATAGCATTTATTTGACTTATAATTTATTTAGATTTTTGCGATCGTATTAGTGATTCGATTGGACATTTTTTTATTTATGTTGCTTCGATCCTTTTGAAGTGCAATGACGTCGGTCCGTGAGGCCGGGCTCCAGGAGCCGCGGCACCCCGGCGCGGTCGGACGTCGTTACACGCACAGTCACACATGACAAGCTTTAATATTTAAGTCTGAAGAGCCATGACGAAAATTGAAAGTTAATTATGATTTTCATTTTTGAACAATTCAATTGAGGTTAGGATTAAATGCGAAGTAATCGACTTGTAGCTTTCTTTTAAAATTATAAGAAATACCAAATAATTATTACAAGAGTCAGTGTGCATTTAAAAAGTGCATACCTTAAAATATGTAAAGTTTAGGATATTTTCCGCTAGTTAGATTCGATAATTATAGATTACTAAATATATGTACATTCCTGTAAGTTAAAATATGATACCTTAATGGGGCTTAAAAGCAATCTGCTCAGTTATTTTCTAACTCCAGTGTTTATAGAGTACTCTATACATCATAAATGCCTAGAATATTGAGATATATTTATATATATGTTAGGTCCAGCTCTCATAGTTGTATTAAGGCGTTCCAGTACTCAGTAATTAATGGTATATGTTTATGATTAATGCATTTAGAACATAACTAACAATCGAGGTTGGATTGGTAACGTCCCTGTTACCCGACCAGCACTAACACGGTGGGCTGCTTGGGTCTCGCACTGGTTTCGAGTGTCGCAAACAGGTATCGGCCGCGCGCAGTCCGTGACGCGCGCGCGGTCTGTAAGTAGAATAATCTGTCCGTGCTCACGTGAACTGATATCACTGGTATATCCACACTAATTTCTTGGACAATATAATCAAATTGAAATGTTAAACTGAGGTACAATTATTGAATAGTGTAGATTTATATAATATTTAAAAAGAGATGTTTATGTACATTGTCATATTTAGATTACAATCACGATTTTATAAAATATTTTTGTTAAGACACCATGTCATTTAATGTAGATTTGTCACAAATCATAATTTTCTGTGCATATTATGATTTAGTCGTACGACTATGTCAGAGCTTAAACTAAATAAATAAATGAGTATATTCTTCTCATTCATGGTTTGTTTTTATTTCTCGGATAAAGATCGAGCGTGGGATTAACAAGAGGTATTATGAGACTTAATTCACTGTTATTCAGGTTGAAATATATCCCATAAATAACAACACATTGGAGACATCATAAACGATGCGACCCGCACGAGTACGTGGACAATGTCCATAGTTCGCTTTGAATACGTACATGAGCGAAACTAAAGACCTCTTTTATTTGGTTGCATGGTTTATTATGTGTAGTAATCGCACTTTGGGACAGTTCTGTTCACTAATTAGCTAACAATCACAGATAATAAAACTAATACACTAACTAACATTCATACTAAATAACAAGTAATCGCTATAGGATAAAAATTGTCACTTGACCTAATATTTGGGTGACAGAGGATTGAAAACTAGTCCTATTGTTTTACATAATGGCGATGCTTGGTCGTAAGTGTATATTGCTGGATGCTTCTGCGACACATAAAGCTTTATTTGCTCAGCTTGGAAGTAACGTAAATCGATGCAAGCCGTATAATATTTCACAATATATGTGTTAATGGCACTGACCTACATACTAACCGAGCACTTATTTCAAGAGGCTTTATATTTCTACATGATATTATATTCCATGATAAGGAAACACTAAGTATATTATTTAATTGTTTATTAGTGGTTGCTCGTCAAGCGATCATCTCACGATTGAGTCGGCCCCAGGTACCTCCCTCTTATATAGAATGCTCTTATCATACTAGATCAAGGTAGTTATAGATAAAAGTTACAAATACCATTTGAAATACAGAATGCTACTAATCTATACGTTATTGAATTAGGCATGTAATCTATGTCAGTAAAATAATGAGATTGAATTTAATGATAACGTGCATGTGACCTTGTTATGATGTATGGAATCGACGCTTTTTTCTGTTTCTTTGATTGGAGATTCATTGCATGGTCGTGTATGCTGAGTAGAGCTATCTTGTCTTACGCCTGAATTTGAACTGTCTTGTTTTGTTGATACATGCTTGGTCCCAATATTCAAACCGAGAATAGATTTGGTTACTTTAGATAAGAATGATAGTTTCAACATTCAAAATATGGCTTTTTTAACCTGAAGTAACCTAATCTATTCTCGGTTTGAATATTCGGAACGAGTATTAGATGACGCCATTAGGTCGACGTCTATACCAAACGATTTAAGTGATACTTCGTTGACCTTTTGCAACGAATTGAACTGCAAATAAAGGCGTGGGACTCAACTCTGTCTGTGTCACCGTTGGATTGCTATACATATCACGTTTTCTTTTTTCATTTTAGGTGTATTCAACTTTTTCGGCTGCCCAATTGTTTTCTCGTTTAAATGACCCGTGGCGCTAGCATGTACTCTTGCGTCGGACCTCTCACCTTGACTGCTTGTGCTAGACCGTTGGACATGCTCGCAATGATGAGTATTTGTTTTTACTTTTTAATGTTAACCGACGCCGTGGGATGGGCTGGACTTGCGGAAGAGACTAGACTTAGCGCATATTTTAAAGCAATAACCTTCTCAGACGGTCTTATCCATCCTGCAGTGTTGCTTGAATCATGTATACCGTTATGTTACTCTGCTAACATGTTTGTGGCATCTTTAAAGACAGGAGGCTTCTCCTTTTGAAACAAATGATCTCTATTATGCGATCAGCGAAGTAAACGATGACATTATATTTTCATCTTCGCTTTTTAATATGCGAACAGCACGTGAGGCCCAAGAATGCGCTTCGGGTTTGAAAGAGAGACATCGCACATGCATGGAGTCTCGCGATTGTGATATTGCTATCCTGCTCAAGTTAAAAATTTAGAATTCCTGCATCTGGCAACATTTAATACTGTCAGCATAAGCGGATGAAAATGTGTGAACAGTAAAACGACTTGGCTACAACATTCCGTTCCTGATATAAAAGTTAATTCTCGTTGCTTGTCTACAGTTAAAGTTTAAATTTAAAATAAACATGAAGTTGACATTTCCCATTGTCTTGATGTGTTGCGCATTTTCGGTTGTTTTCGTTAATTAGCAAAGAAACAAAAGTAATAAAGATTAGATCTTTACCCAGATGGTTATATGATAGTATGACATGACATGAGGTACAGTCAAGGGTAAAAATAAAAATCCGCACAAAGGTGCAATAATATGTACACATAGACATAGACATAGAGAGTGTTGTCTTGTACACATAGACCTTATTGCCATGGTAATAAGGTCTGTGTACATATTTTTGAGACTTTGGGCCGTATACATATTTGAGCCCTTGACTGTAAAATGCAAGAACAAGTTTAAATATGAATAAACATCTGTTGTTTATGATTAAATGTCTATTTACACCTTTCAGCTTCGTAAATTGTAACTTGCTAGTATATTTGACGCCACATATGCGTCACACAAACTGTAAAGGTTAATTTAATAATATACAAATGGCCATTATTAAAGTTACGCTCGAAGAAATTGAGTTTGATTGTGAGTAATGAGTTAATGGCAATGTAACGGATTGGTGCGTCACCCATTATTCATTCTCAGGCCTCAGGAACTGTATTCGTATTTGTTTTGGTCTGTTTGGTTGGCCACTCTGTGCAGAAACAAATCTGGTAGAAAATAATGTAGAAATAAAAAAGATATAACAATAATAAAACTTATTTCTGCGAAAAATGACTTTCTCGAAATACAGTTATTACGACAATAATTAAATAAGTAGTCCTTTATCTTTCAGATTTATTAGATAAACTGTGTAAAGGGCTAAAAATTCCTTGCATTATTAAATAAAATGCAGCTGTTTAAATTTGAATAAAAATTGCTTGAATAGAAATTAATAATGCTGTTATTAGCCAAATTATATTAAATTTTCGTTACCCTAGCATGTAATATTCTAGTAAAATTCTATGGTTTTATTGTTAAAAATTTCCAATCTTGTTTACTCAGTTGACACTCGAAAGTACCCTAAAAATTAAAAAGAGGTATTTTATCTTAATGTTTAAAATGATACAACACTCCTTTGTTGCATTCCAGTAATATAATATTTTTGTTGTTTGTAATCAGTATTCCCGCTATGTTTGCGAGCTTATATTTATGTGATACTTAATTAATCGTGCTCAAGTTCTTTGGTCTACTGTTCACGACGCCTCACTTGACGTTGAGCTTACCTTTTTAATATCGTGTCAAAAACAAAAGTCGTCACTGTTTTGCATTCTTTTGTGACGGATTGATTAAGAGGCCACCTATGATAAAGTCGGTAGTGTTCCACGATCTGGATCTTAATAACCATAACTCCTTTTTATCTGTTCTTTGGATATATTAAACTTGATCATATTTGCCTGAAACTGGCAAACGTGAAAGCACGATTAGAAATATAATCCTTTATAGTTTTATTTTTTAAACATGACACCTTTTTTGCATGTTTTTGGTTGAATCTTCGAAACCCTATAATATTTATTTCATTCATTCTTGTGGGGGCTTGGCTCTATAGGTGGCCTCTTAATAATTATGTAGCGTAAGTCGCAAATGCTACGTTGCCACTTATTTTGGAAACAAGCGATGACATGTCAAGCAAGTATGTACGCTAATGTTCTAGAATAAACTAAAACTGCGTGAACAGCTTATAGCTAGATTGTAATTAAAAAAAGCTTCAATCGACATGTTTATATCTTTGGTTTTATATACGGACTGAACGTAATGGAACGTAATGGTTTTCAAATTGATGAAATTTATGGCATCTTTTTGTGATTTTTATTCACTATTCATTATTTTACCTTTTTGATAATAAAGGGCGCATTTGCTTTGTAATTTCCAAGGTTTCTGCGAACTTACTAGCAAACAAAACTTCAAAAGTCGCCCTGATTTTTATAAAACGGTATATTGTACAGTAAAACACAACTGATATGGCTTACCGATGTACCTGCGCGGAAGACGAATTTTCTAAGCGCGGGGACCAATCACCATGTTCCACGCGTTGCGCGTCTGTATTCTGTGCTATTATTGATTAATAATGACGCCATGGTGACGCACGCCCGCGTGTCATTCAGGCAGCAGTGAGTGAGATGGAAAAAATAGATGCAGTTTAATTTGCACCTTATGACTATTACGTACAAGTCTGATCGTGGGTTTTATCGTGCTTTCGGAAATCATCGGAATCGTTTGTGTCTGCGCGAACGAAAATTCACGACACGCCATATAAATTGTGTTCTACTGTACATTCCTTCGTGCAGCATCCGGTACAAAACCATAATTGAATTCCACTCACGCTGGACTCATAGTATTATTAAGTTACCATAAATTTGTGTTAGCAATAAGTTAGGTTTTGTTATAAACGAATTTTGTTTATTATTTTTTAAGTAATTTATTTAAATTTAAAAAAGCACGTTTCATTATTGGTTAGGTAGCTTCGTATTCTGCACCCGTAGTTTCTAACAGAGTTCTACATTCGACATTTACGCAACGATATCGCCAATTATTTTTCTACTATATGGTAGCTCTTATTAACTTGACAGCAAAGGCGTTCGTTCCTTAAACATGAAACCCGCGATATAGCTTAGGTAATGTCGAAAAGATACCCAAAGCCTCTATTTCACATTGTATTAGCTCTTGCTACGATATCGTTATTATGTTGTTGATGTTGTATCAACTCTTATTGATTTAACAGTACGAGCTTTCATAACGTCAACAGGGTGGTTACGATATTAAAGCGAGATGGGCTATAGTAAAGTGGAATAAAGGCCCTGGTCTAGCACAATATGCATGCTGCAAGTTTCTTCATTGAGGTTTTGATTTGACATAGTCCATGAACATAGTGACAAGACCTTGACAAAGGCGACATGCCAAGGCATTTAGAGTGCTTCTTCTCCCCTTCCCTTCTCTATAATTCCATCTATTCATTATAGCCTAGCGGTGCCGTTTGCCACCAGCATATAATGGGTTAAATAAATGTAGACAAACAAAAGCACGTGGTTCTGTTTAACAGCGAATCAAAACTCCTTCCAAACTTTGAAATATCAGTGTCTATTGGTTGACTAACTATATCACGTGGTTTTGTTTGTTTTTCATTTAGCTCAATACAAAGCAATAGCGTGTTTCGTGTACGCATGTCACCAACGCGTTTCTCTGCTATCGCTTTAGCCTAAGCGAACTTAGGTTGCATCGCATGAAATACAATTACAAAGTTTTATAGTGTCATATTACTCCTCGACGGTCTTCTGTATCGCCCCAGAGAAAAGAGAAGTAGAAATCCTGAATTGACTTGCCATCTATTTTTGAAATTCCTACCAGAGGGTGAACTTAGCTAAAATCGTTAATAGGGTTCAGTTTTACGTACCAACCGACAAATTAATCGCACGCATATTGTGCTGACGTCCTTTACTCAGCCGTCTATCTATATTAAAACATTAAACCCAGCAGTGACGTACGTGAGAGCCACGTAGCTAAAGTCGTGAGTAATTGCTTTTACCGCCTTAAGGTTCTTTATAATATTCGTGATTACCTCAGTGTTGATATGCGTGTCCACCTGTGTGAATCACTTATATTATCTAGATTAAACTATTGCGATGTCGTTTATGATGGTCGTATACTTGGTCGGTCTAAGAGGCTAATACAACGAGTACAGAACGCGTGTGCTCGTTTTTGTTTCAGAGTCCCTCCCCGCTCCCACATCACTCCGTATTTGAACGCCGCTAACTTGATAAACATGGCTGCGCGGAGGCGCATGCACCTGGCGACCCTTATGTTCGGTGTGGTGCAACACATGACCCCGTCGTACCTCTTTCAAAAGATCCAGTGGTCCAGTAATGTACGCAGATTTAAAGCTAGGGCGATTGTGCCGCTGCACCGAACCGCGGCGTTTCGGGGTAGTTTCAAGTTTGCGGCGTCCAAGTGCTGGAATGATCTCCCCCCTCCCATCCAAGGAGCGCCTAGCAAGTACACCTTTAAGCGTAAGCTTAAAGGTTATTTGTTGACGCTCCAAAAATCCTAATTTCCCAACCAGCACTTTGTAAATTAGAGTTTAGTTTTCTTTTGTTTTAGTTAATTGTGCCAAATTGTCGATGCTGTATACTGGCTAAGTACGTACTCGTTTTTCTACTTTAAATACGTTTATGTAAGGTTTGGCATGTATTTTTTGTATTTATTTCGCCACTAACTATAAGTATTTGTTAAATAGTACCTATATAATTATTTATTTTTAAATTACACTTTATTCGTTTAGCGTACCGTCCGTCTGTCACACTCGGAGCTGGCTGAAAATCAGCGCTGCAGGTGTTTAACACCTCAGCATTATGCTGAGCCAGTGTCCGATTCACTGCCGCGAAGACACACCCGCTACTTGTTTATTGCTGTTTTCTGTTTTCACTATTTTTCTGTGTCTTGTGTGTGTAGTGAATAAATGTATTTTTCTTTTTCTTTTTCTTCTTTTCAGTGACGCTATATTACGAAAAATACATTTGAATAGTGACTTTATTACGGTTAAAAAGAAGTAAGTTTGTATGGTTTTTTTTGCATAGTCACTCTTGGATTTAACGTGCGCTCTATCAATGTCATTATGTAGTAGTCCGACAAGGCTCCATATAGGCGTGGTCGAAATCAAAACCCAGTCATTTTGAAATCGTAACGTCAATAAAAGTTACCATGACATATTTTCAGTTTTTTTCTTAAATGAAATTGAATACTTATTTTTGTAGTTCCTTACATAAATGGACAATAAGTAAAGTGTGCTTAAAATTTACTTTGGTCTTTTCTTACATTGAGACTTGAATTTGATAGAAAGTGACAAAGCAAACTTTACCTCATCTGTCTTTATAAAGAGCCTTGCCGGACTTAACAAGTGAGCAAATTGACAAAATAGTACGGATTGCAATAGAAAAAGTTGTTAATTTTTCAACTTGTACACTTGTAAACTTTTATGGGATAGGGGGATGTAGTCCCAGCCGTAACCTGTATTCAAGGCGTTGTGATAATTACATGTGAAATAATCTAATATTGGATCTGCCGCCAAGATATCATCATTCACGACTGGTCAGTGGCTGTTTTAATTCAGAAGTAGAAATTCCTAAAGGACGGTATCAAAGAATTATGTCATAACAGGCTTTCTATTCCTATCTTATTTTACTAAAATATATAGATAATCAATATGTTATATGTTATTGTTTATTTCGTATTATGTTGAAATATACACGAAAGTATTTAACCTTTTAAATCCACTGACGGATTACTTTTTCCGTCATTGTTGATAGCCCGAAAAAGACTTCCGTATGTACCCATAAGGTTAAATAAAGTGTTTGAGATGTCATTCATTTGCATTGAGAAAAGGTAATTTGTATAATTAGTTACATACTCAAGTATTTAACACTATACGAGGATATTGGCAATGTGTATGCCAAAATTCTTAATAGTTTTGAAACTGTATTATGAAAAAGCAATTAGTGTTATATTTATTTATATGTTTCTTTAAGTTTACTATATGGTGCTCCTTTTATTTTTGATGTATTTATATTTTTTATCTATATTTAAAGATTTTCTAACCTGAATAATATAAAGAACTATGTTTTTAATCAATGTCGCATACGTTTGCTATTAGTGCTACTCTGCTGCTGTAAAGTTTTGTGGAAACAAAAAAGCTTTTGAAACTTCCGTAATTTAATAGACAAAAATAACATACACTTATAAAGACTGAATTTAAAATTATCTTATGTTTCATTTTGAAATCGGCCTAATTTAAAATACCCTTTCGTTTTTATCATTATTTGATTATACATATTGTGGCTACTTTAAATAAATGTGTGTCTCATACAAAATCCCTTTCTCATACTAAGTACCACTGTCAAAAAAATAAGTATCTAGTGAATGTTTTGAGTGAATTGAAATGTATTACAGTTATTTTTCGTAATGTATGTATTTCCTTTAGATATGTGCTAGAACTACAACAGTATTCTAATGTGTACTTAAATACCTTATTGAATTTGTCTTATAAATCAATGTTATTTTGGATATTGGTTGTGTATATTTTTATGATTTTTGGGTTATCTTTTTGGGTGTTGTTTTTATTTGGCTTGATGCGGTACTTTATAAAGCTCAATGTAATTGTCTTAAAAAGGTTAATGAAACTTCTGAAACAATATTGTATTCGTATCTTTAACTAAAATTAAAAAATAGCTTAATACTAAAATACAAACGCTCTGAGCTTCATATTTCTAATGATACGTGTTTTAAAGTTGTGATATAATATTTTCTGGTATTTCCAAATCTACATTGTGTAGTTAATCGACTTTTTTTATCTTTCTCTACTTAACTTTTATCAGTACTATGTCTCATTCCATTATTTAAAGGAATTCAACTTAACCTTTGTTATATAGTTGATAGATGAGCAATATTTTTGTTACTATTAGTTGTTAAGATAAAAGAATATACCTATGTAAGATATTTAAATTAGCAAATAAATATCATGTAAAATAACGGTTGTTTTTGTCAGCCCAGGAACCTCATGTAAAATCAAAGACAACGTAAAAAGAAACAACAGGAACAATAATGAATCATAATGTAATCACAATTTATTCATTTTACATAAAACACATGCAAAAATACAATGAAATACTAGTTGAAGTTTTCAAGAGCGAAGTAAAGATGCTACCTTTTTAATTTTCAGCGGTGAGCAAAGAGCCGATCGCAAACGCCCAGGAGGTTCCAAATTCTAGGCCTCCGGAGCCGGCCCGGCCGCCGCCCCCGGCGCGCCCGCCGGCTGCGCCCCACTACCCTTTGCCAGCGGTGCCCCCGAATTCGGGAGGCCTATTCTCATCCATCAAAGGCGGCGCGGGCAGTTTCTTAAAAAATCTAAAGGACACTTCTTCGAAGGTCATGCAAACTGTTCAACAGTGAGTGGCGTTATTTGAATGTACTAATCAATTTTGCATCGTGAAAGATATTTTGTTTTTATTTTTTCCGTATTTCAGGTCTATAGCGCGAACAGATCTAGATATAAGCTATATTACAAGCCGCTTGCTCGTGATGCCTTACCCGTCCGAAGGATTGGAGAGCGCGTACAAGACTAACCACATAGACGATGTTAGGGTACGTATTGATGGCTTCAAAAATCTCTTCATTGATGCGAACATTGTGTTGGATGATCGCCTTCAATATACATCCGTTGTCAACTTAAATGGTTTATTCCCACTAGTTCAGTTGTCCAGTTCATTTGTCTTTTTTTCGTTTGTTCAGTTGACTGAACCTGGCCAAAATGTGTATCATAAGACCTCTCTCTTATGATCTCTCTTAGGTTTAGGTTAGGTTAGATGTTCAGCAGGCCCGAAGGGCCAAAAACACCCAGAAATAGGAGCTCCGCGGTAGCGGCCACACCGGCCTCGACGTCAGCTTTTAATTTTCTCCTAATTAAATTTTAGGCATTCCTCGAGACTCGGCATCCTGGTGGCAAATACTGCGTATACAACATGTACCGAGGCGGGCGGCTGCAGTTCCCGCGGCACGCGACGGTGAGCGACGCCTGGCTGTGGGCCACGCCGGCGCACCGCGCGCCGCTGCTGGCGCCGCTGTACCGCCAGCTGCAGCACGTGTACCAGTGGCTGGGCCGCGACGAGCGCGCGGCTGCCGTGCTGGCCTGCCAGGTCAGTGCACGCACTCTAAAGAGTGTACAGTACTACCAGTACCGGGCCGGTTTCAGTCCCATTTTTTGTCCGCTGGGGAAATGAATTAACGCATACCACTGGGGCCCGGGGGGAGCCACGGTGGTTATGTGGAACTCACCAACCTAAAATGGAAGGAATATCCACTAAAACCCCAGCGATTCTCCTTCCACACCGTTGTTATCTTCAGTTTACTTCACACCAGAATTGGAATCTCGGAGTCGTTTAAGGTTACACACGGTACCGCGATGTGTGCCGCTCGGGTCTTACTTCATTATTATAACGCGAATTCGCACCGTCAAACCAGCTCTATACCAAAACCTTGATTATTCTAAAATTAATATTCCAGGACGGCAAATCAATGTCTTGCATGCTGACATGCAGCCTGCTCCTGTACGCGAAGCTAGTCACTGTGCCTGAGGATGCGCTCCAGATATTTGCCGTGAAACGGTCTCCGATCAACATGCCGCCCAGCCAGCTACGATATCTCTACTATCTCAGTAATATTATTAGGTAAGCCTACTGTGAAAACAAAAAAAAATGGCATAAAAATATAAAATTATATCGCATCTTTGGGTGCGTCGTATCATTAGTCGTATCTTCCAAAAACAATACACAAAAAATAAGAGTCCTAATCATAACCTGTGTTTTCGCTCGCTCCAGTCAATGCAAAGGAAATGTAACCTTCGATTTTATTATAAGGACGCGCTTGCTACAGTATAATCGCTAATCACTTCCGACGATTAATAAAATTGGCAGCGAGCAATCACATTCAGTAGGGTCAATCTCGAATGACCCCTTTGACTGCTTTGACATGAATTACAGCAATTTAAATGATTAATTACATCTTTTTACATGCTTTGCTTGCGAGCAGAAAGTGTTTTGAATTAAGAAAAATGACTGCCACAGAGATCATCCTAAGTTGACCGAATTGTAGCAAGTGCTAATTCATTTAAGTTTATAATTCGTTTTTTTTTCAGACCAGAACCAATACTCCCGCATTTTAGGCCAGTAACCTTAGTTTCACTGACAATCCAGCCAGTACCCCTATTTACAAAAGCCAGGTAAAATATATTTATTTACACTTCATATCAATATATGCATTGATTGAACTTTTTATTTTATTAAATTTTGTTGTTTCAGAGATGGCTGTAGACCATACATTGAAGTATACAACGAAGATAGGTTGCTTCTGTCAACTTTACAAGATTACGATAGGTTACACATGTATACAGCACAAGAAGGCAAGGTAACGAGTGAATCCACTAATGTTGTTTAATTTTGCTCAACGATTTATTATTTCTTTTAAAGCTCATTTAAATATTTTCCGTATTTATACACATTTGAATTGTTGTAAAAACAATTTTTGACAAGTATGCGCGTAACCTTGGTAATCATTATAAAAGTACTGTAATAACAGTTGTTTTATTTGGCAACGTTCTTTATAGACCTGTTTTCATGCTTCGGTTACGCTACGTATTCTGATACCGTTAACGATATCAATCGGTTTAAATAATACGCAAGTAGAAAAAATACTCAACAATATATTGTCATCGTTCAGGTGACATTACCACTAGACACGACGATATGCGGCGACGTGTTGGTGGTCGCGTCCCACGCGCGGCAACAGCTGGGCCGGGTGCACGCCGTGCCCATGCTGTCTGTCGCCTTCCACTCCGGGTTCCTGTCGCCGGACCAGCACGCCGTCAAGTTCACCAGGTGAGCACCGACAGGAGACTGTGGCTTTAGCGTTTTCAATACATGCACCCTTTCACTGAAACTAAACTATACACGAGCTTACCACACACATATTTATGGAATGTTCTGGTGTGACCATGTATTGCACACCCTCGGAACCTATATGGTCGAGTTGGTAAGATAGGTCCTGTCACAAACCCACACACTTAAAAAAAAAAGACGCAATTATAACATCGATTCGCGGAATCTTAATCCTGAACACCTGCGGGCCGTTTCACGAAGCCACAAGTTACAAATTACAAGCGGAAGTCTCTTTCTAACAATTTTTGCTAGCAAGAGAGTTCCGCTTGTAATTTGTAACTTGTAGCTTCGTGAAACGGGCCACTGTAATAAGATTTTGTTAGAACTGCGAACGGTTGAAGACAATAATAGTGAAATTGTTAGGATCTCCATCATCGTTTTTTTTTTTGAAAACAATGCCACCGTGATCATCATTCTAGACACCAAAATAATAAAAAGCCTGAATGTCTTCATTTTATTATCAAAATACAATACATTTCTCAAGACCAAATCGGCTAGTTACAAATAATTTTAAGAGAACATTTCGGGAGTTATTTTACTGTACAGAATGATGAACCAGACTAACAATTGTTTTTTCTCCAAATTGAATTAAAAAATAGTCCTCTATTTACACTTCCTTCAACCTCCTCCTCCCATCAAATATACCTTGTTGTCATCTATACTCACCATCCTCGCTTACTCCCTCCCAGGTCAGAGATCGACGGCATCGACGAGTCGCCGTCTAACGAGCACTTCCCCTCGAACGTGTCGGTGGTGATCTCGCTGGTGGTCCAGAACGGCGAGCGCCGCAAGCCCCGCTCCGACTCCTGGGAGGAGGACCACTCCTTCCCCGTCCGCACGCCTGATGTGCTGTTCTCAACCACGCTCGAGAGAGACGAGACTATTGATAATTTCGGTAAGAATTATTAGTTGTTTTTTGTTAACCCTTGGGCTTTTTATCGCCCACAAATAGTACATTGTGAATTAAGGGCGGTAAGTAAGGAATTACGATCGAGGCTCTAGTAGAAGCCCGAAGTCGAAGACTGAGGGCTTTCTGAGTCGAGGTTCGTAATTCCCGTACCGCCCGTGAAACATACAATGTTTTTCATCACATTTGCGAGTAAATAAATATTCAGGACACGAACTTGTTTTCTTTTCGTTTCTCCATTTTATAAATTGGTCGTATGCAGCTATATACCGCTCCTTAGACTTCTCCGGTAAAAGATTTTTGTTAATTGTTTTTGCTGCATGGATAACATCTGGCGGTGTTGCATTTAAATCACACTCATCGGACGATGACGACGACATTTTTTATAACTTTTTTACTTGTCTCAAATACAAAATGTAAATAATTATGAATTATAGCTTTATATAGCTTTATAGCTAAGTCAGCACAACCATTATAACGAAATACGTGAACTTTTTTTTAAGCGGAGGGCGGGAATTTGCCCGCACCACCGCCCGTAAACTCCTTGCTTGAACTTGCATGACCTGCTTGCTGTGCCATAAATTAAAAAAAAATTACTTACCGACCTTGGGTTTCATGACAAAAAGAAAGGTCGAGGGTTTTATATGGGGCATTACGGCCAAGTTAACCTGTATGTTTAGATACCTACTGTTTACGTGCAAGTGTGATGAAAAGGTTGTTTGAATGGTCAGTCTTAAGGCTGTATTAATAAACTGATCACGGTCAAGAACTGCCCGTCACAAAATGACAGCTTTCTATGGGTTGGCGTTTACTTTGATGTGTCCTGCCTGAGATGAGCATCTCAGTCAAAACGAGGTCGTTAATACTGTCCTTAATACATTGACATATAGTAAACAAGATGGCATTAACGTGAAAAATTACTGCCTTAAATTACTCCCCGATGCACATCTAACTAGAATATGTATTTTATTTGTAGTTATAATTATAACACTTGGGTTGGTATAGAAGCTTTAAGTCTTCATCTCGTTAGGACTAGGTAGCAAATACGACTAGATCGCTTTGCGACTGCATCTCGATCTGACTACATCGCTTTGTGCCTAGATCGCTATACGACCAGACCGCTTTGCGACTACATCTCAAAAGGCCGAGTTGCAAATTAACCACTTCGCTTGCGTTACTAGGTAGGTTAGGTTCGTTAGGTAACTTCAAATGCCCGAAGGGCAAATTGCCCAGGAATAGGAGCCCCGCCATGCGGGGCTCCGTCGACATTGCTAACACAGACATAACATGAAAAAACAAAGTGGTAATTTAGCGACTCAGACCTATTGAGATGTAGTCGCAAAGCGATCTAGTCGTATTGCGATCTAGGCACAAAGCGATGTAGTCAGACCGAGATGTAGTCGCAAAGCGATCTGGTCGTATTTGCTACCTAGTCATATCGAGATGTGGACGGAAAGCTTCTATCCCTCTTATTCGCATATCGGTTGACTGTGCTACTTTGACGCCCAATAAACTAACAGCTTGTTTATTATAATTTATTAGCCTCAATATTCGCCATCTTGGACCTATACTTTGTCTTAGTAGGCAGTTAATTAAATGTTTACAAAATATAATCACGTAAAAAATAATGATTCTGTCCTCATTGAAGTTGAACGTTTGGTATACATAAATTTTATTACGATTTTGATTTATATTATCTGTATTTGTACTTCAATCAAAATAGTCTAGATTAATTATAATTATGTATTGTTATTGTAATGTTTATTATTATGTTATAATATTTGTACGTATGTTTATGCAGCTAATCTTCGACGCAACCCTACGGCCATACCGCCTCCAAGTATGTCGTAGTGTGTATAGTAGAAAAGTAGAAACCTTTTTACTGCACATACATAACTTTATCGCAACAATTTAATATTATATGATTTTTATGACTTTTGAGTGTTTTTTGTCGTTTATTTCATTCCGATTGATAATTTTAGTTTTAGATGTTTTTATTTATACTCGTAATATAACTAGTTTACTTTACTTTGCGATGTTGCACCGTTTTTAATATACCACCCAATATTCCAAAGTACTTAATACTCCCAGCATTTTTTAAATAGGTAAGTATACAAATTTTACTGTTGTATGTAAACCTAATTTTTGTATTGGTTATGTATCTTAAATTGTTCATTTTTAAATGAACATAGTAAAGTTATAAAAAGAACTTCTCACTATAGTCGCGCCATTTAAGAGGCTCGATTTGACAGCTGTTACCGCAGTACAAAGTTTAACTCTAAACATGCGCACATATTTAGTACGAAGTAATATCGGGCCTTTTTTAATTAATAGAGTGAACTCCTTGTTTTAACAAGGTGTATTTCGCCAATGTCGAGTTTCAAACAGTCACCATAGACTTCTTAGAGAAACCATTCCACGGATATCACACGCGAGGACATTGTTCGGTTAAAGAATATTTATTTTCATGGGTTAAACTGTTTGGATCTATCTGGATCTGTTTAAAACAGAAGGACACGGGGTAAGACAAGGGTTACACGATCAGTTTGGCGTCAGTTCAGTCCGTGCTCGAAAGGGACGCAACTATATTAACATAATAGCTGCGTCCCCCTCGATCATGATTAAACTGACGCCAGACTGATGAAATACTGAGCGTGTAACCGATGTCTAAGATCCACGCGTTTTTGTCAAGGACCTTAGGGCCTTCTAGAAGTGCGGTCGTGTAATGTCGAGTGGTGACAGTTACAGCGGATTACCCCGTGAAGGAGCCGGGGCGCGCGGCGCCCGCGCGGCCCCTGCCCCCCTCCCCGCAGCCGCCGCGCCGCCCCCCCCCGCCCGCGCCCGCGCCCGAGCCCGCGCCGCCCGAGCCCGCAGCTCATACAGCAGACACAGCCGACTTCCTCAACCTGGCTCCCAAGCCCAAGCCGGAAAAACTCAGGAGCGATGACTCCTTCGATTTCTTCGGAATGATGGAGAAACCGGATGACGCTTTTGGGGATTTTCTTGGAGGGAAAGCGGCCGCGGATAATGCGCAGGTTAGATTGTTATACCATTTTTTTTCAGATTGTGTTTCTATTTCCGCTTTAATAACAAATGATAAAAAAGTGGGGGCCCCACCCCATGCAAGAAACGTCGTAATATTATCAGTGTCATGAATAATGACATTAGTGGCCGTAATGGTTTGAAGATACAATCATATTCTTCCTCAACTACGCATGATATTTTTAATATATTCATTCATATTCATTGTATAATGGTCAGGGATCGGCAATTCGGATCGATATTTACCTAAACTTTCGCGGCGGCGTTGTTGTTCAGTTGTATGGAGGTGGACTCAATTATATTACTCTTAAATAAAACACCCGGGATTTATAAATAAATAAATTACGCCAGCATAAGTTAACAATTAAGTATTTATATTAACTATTTGAAGTTATTTTCCACGTATAGATTTACCAAATTTTAAACCTATAACTCATTTGCCTAACGAATTTATAGGAGCAAAACGGAACGTTTTATCCTTTATGTAAAACAATTATTATTAACGTTTTGTAGAATCCCGGAATCCCGGAACTTATATTATTAAAATTATATTTTTAGAAGCCGACGCCATGTTCGCCTATCTTTTTCCGGGATTTTGCCAACTTTAGGTAAATATCGATCAGAATTTCCGATCCCTGATAATGATAGGTTAAATATTATCATTGACATAAGCAATGTTAAAAAAAAATAACTTACTATTGAGTTTCTTGTGGCATCTCAGATAGATTTTAAGCCCCGTGTGGCCTACTTACTGAAAAAACATATTTTATGTTTTTGTGTTGTGTCGACAGCCGTTTGTCTCGGAACCCATATTCGGGCCCGGGGGGCCGGCGCCCGCCGCGGCTCGCGCGGGCTCGGCCGCCGGCCTCAACTTCGACCCGTTCGGGCTGAACGAGCCGCTGCCTGAGCAGGACAACCTTCTCACGCCGCAACCGGTTAAGGAGGACGGTAGGATTCTATTCACTGTGTACTGTATTTTTTTGTGTGTGTGTGTTTTTATTAAGGTTCTAAAAAAAACCAATTCAGAGTTGGTGTGTCTACAATTTATCATCGAGGTGTAAGCTAGCAGGAAAATCTCTTTGACCATGTAATAAGAGCGAAAAAAATGATGTTCGGCTCGGGTTTGCGCAACTCTGCTAGCCTTGTCGAATGATGTAGTTTCCGCTTAAATTACATGGGTATAAAGGTATTTCTGAATAGCTTAATCCGATTCCGCGTCTATAGGTGTGGAAAGTCCCTTACGGTATGCTAGCGGTATATTATCGTCATTTGGAAATCGAGAATTTGTTTTAGACTTACTTTAATTAAATTTTTCATCTGCGCCATGTATAGATTATTAAATTTTAATGTTGAGATACCTTATGATTTTTTTTTTAGTTAAGATACCATTTTTACACATTGTAATTATATTGGGAAACAGACTTGATTTAATTTATGTATGTATTAAAATGTGATAGGCAGCCAAGCTAGCAAAATCCTATTTTTTCAACTGAATCTTTTCTAATTAATATGGGATAAAAAAATATCAACATTATGCTATGGATATTGTGAACATATCTATACATATAAAACTTCTCTGATAGACCGGTCCACCGTTGGACTAGGAATTTAAAATTTGGTGCAAATATCTCTTGGATTTCCTAGGCATGATTTACAAAAGATTTTTCGAAAATCGAACTCTTAATTATTAGAAAAAGGGGAAACTAATACGACATATACGAAGTCGCAGGCGTGCTCTAAAGCCAGGGATACACTAGGGGACAAATGTGCTGCGACACGTGTCGCCAGTGACGTCGGGTGAAATGGCGCGACGTTGCCAGACTTCGCTCGACATGTCTGGCAACATCGCGTGACACGTGTCGCCAGCGACGTCGGTTGAAATAGTGCGACGTTACCAGACTTCACTCGACATGTCTGGCAACATCGCGCGACACGTGTCGCCAGCGACGTCGGGTGAAATGGCACGACGTTGCCAGACTTCACTCGACACGTCTGGCAACATCGCGCGACACGTGTAGGCAACGACGTATAAGTCGCGCGACGTCGCCAGATTTGTCAGGCGAAGTTTTACGAAGTCGCATGACTTCGCCTGACGTCGCTACGGATATAAGTCGTGCGATGTCGCCACATTTTTCAGGCGAAGTTTCGCGAAATCGCACGACTTCACCTGACGTCGCTACGGATATAAGTCGCGCGATGTCGCCAGATATGTCAGGCGAAATCGGCCGCCCTGTCGCCGACACATGTCGTGGGACATTTGTCCCCTAGTGTATCCCTGGCTTAATCCATACTAATATTATAAATGTGAAAGTGTGTCTGTCTGTCTGTCTGTCTTGTCTGTTAGCTCTTCACGCTTAAACCACTGAACCGATTTAGATGAAATTTGGTATTGAGATAGCTTGAGTCCCGGGGAAGGACATAGGCTACTTTTTATCCCGGAAAATTAGACCGATCCCTAGAGAGCCGCGATAAACGACATCTACGCGGACGGATTCGCGGGCAAAAGCTAATGTTCTATATTACTCATATGTTATAATGTGGTTTCCAGCCCGCTCCCAAAGCGTGCCGCTGGACACTTCGTCCAAGAAGGACCCGTTCTCCTCGCTCGGCTTGCTGGGCGCGCCCGCCGCCGCGCCGCTGACGGCGGCGCCCTCCCCGCGCGCGTCGCCCGCGCACCGCGCCGCCACGCCCGCGCGCTCGCCCGCGCACCAGCCCGACTACAGGTACCCCAGCTAAAGGACCAGCCATAGCCACTGGAGACCCGGTGTACTATAGTAGCCCTCAACCAAAGTGACGACCGGGGCCATAAAAGTACACAAAGCAACACAATGGATAACTGATAACGCGAGCTCAACGGTTTTATGGCCCCGGTCGTCACTTTGGTTGAGGGCTACTATAACGGCCTGTTCGCTCGTGCGTATTAAAGTTACAACTTTTGGTGGCATATATTGTGGTTCTAAAATCGCATGGAGTCGCTATTTCCTAATTATTAAAATAATGAAGGCCAAAATCAAAATAAGATTATAATAATTAAGAAATAGCGACTCCATGGATTATAGAACCACGAAAAGCTACCAAAAGGCCTAACCCTACTTGTAAGTTTACATTTTCCTATTATACTGATCAATATAAAATACTGGAAATGGGGCAAATTTTAAGTACCCGAAACCGACGTGCGTGTATGACTCGATGTATGAATGTGGAAGAAGCGAAAGAGATTTGTCAAATACCCCCCTGGGAAACAGTCGTGATTTAATGTATGTATGTATGTATTGATCAATATTGGAAGTGAAACGACATGTTTAGTCTAGTTAGTGACCCTGCTTTCAAAGCTGGACTCAGAGTTCGACTCCCAGTAAACATTAATGTGATGAGCGCAAGTATGGTTCCTTATACTTAGGCTAAGTTAATTTGTGTAAGTTTGTCTCCAACTAAAATATCGATGAAAGAATAAAGTTTAAAAAAAAAAAATAGATGACTAAAAAATTACTAATACAAGTTTTTTTTTTTTTTTAATTGAATGTTCACTCATTTTCTATTACCTTCCAGCCGAACTCACTTCGAGCCAGCCAAGACCCCGTTGGAAGAGAAGCCCAAGAAGCAGGCGGACGTGTTCGGGGACCTGCTCGGCAGCCAGGGCTACGAGTTCGCGGCGCGGCGCGACGCCGGGCCCCGCACCATGAACGCCATGCGCAAGGAGGAGATGGTGCGCGACATGGACCCGGACAAGCTCAGGATACACGAGTGGGTGAGTCAACTAGATGACCTATAAGGATATAGGAGGAAGTAGCTCTAAAACTGGTCACCTATCAATCATCAGACCTACCTATCTATCATCATCATCATCATAAACTCACGCCTTCATTCCCAGAGTGGGGTAAGCAGAGCCATAGACTCACCAACAACTCCAAAAACTTGTTGATAATTCTGTGACCACATTTTGCACGACCAGGCTAAGATGACATCGAGAAATATGTTCAAAGATCCAGACGAAATCTACATATATCAAAAGTAAGTAAATTCTGACAGCTGTAATCTTAAGTTTGAGATTATAATTTGCATAGGATGACAGGTGTCAGGATTGACTTCTTAACAGCCTTTTACTATAAAGGGTTTAAGAGTGTGTCAGATATGTTTGAGCCCATTGGATGAAAGATTATTGTTGGTGATGAAGGTATCGCGCGGAATTCTTCTCACCAAAGCCAAAGTCTGTCACCCTGCGAGAGTTAAGCAGGATCTTGTTCGAATATAGATTACTGAATACAAGTAACGTGACCGTAAAACGTGAACTTTTCAGACGGAAGGCAAGAAGGCGAACATTCGCGCGCTGCTCTGCTCGCTGCACAACGTGGTGTGGGAGGAGTGCCGCTGGACGCGCGTGGACATGTCGCAGCTGGTGTCGCCGGCCGACGTCAAGCGGCACTACCGCAAGGCGTGCCTCGCCGTGCATCCCGATAAGGTGCGTCTTATCTTATCTTATCTTATCTTTGTACAGGTGACCCATTTCGGATACGATTGACCCTTTAGGATTTTTATGTAACTTCTCTTACACTTTTTTATAAGTAATTCTCACTATTTTAGTTATTTTACGATGCATGATGTGATAATAACCGGTTATGGTAGTTTTTATTTATTTTATCTCGTAATATAAACTCCTGCACTGTATTAAAAATTCAATACCTAACATTTTGAAATCGCAATCGCAAACAAGTTCGCGCGAAAAAATGAAGCTTCGCGCCGTTCGCGTCGTTTTACTCGCACACGCGACTCGTCACGTAGGATACTTCTGAGAAGCGCAGCTGTTTGTATTTTTCGCGTCGTATCGTGTTTGCGCGAGAATCGCCTACGTAGGATAGAACATGTGCTGACCCTAAGCTTCTATAGGTCACTGATTGTCTTCCCCGAGCAGTTTAGAAGCGTCGGTTTTTTTAATTTTACAACCATCGGAATAATAATTATTTTCATTTTTTGCAGCAAATGGGCACGGACAACGAGATTATAGCTAAAATGATATTTATGGAGCTTAACAACGCGTGGAGCGACTTCGAGGGCGACGCTAAGCAACAAAACCTGTTCCAGTCCTAATGCGCGGCGAACCAGGAAACTTGGCACCTGGCGACAAACACTGTGTTCCCCAAAGGGGCTCGCGTTAGCTCGTTTCGTTTGCTGATACCAGTGCATGTTTAAATAAATAAAACAAACCGATAAATGGTTATTTAAGCATGTTGAAATATACTCGTAACTTAATTTTCATGTACGATGGTAATTATGGCCTTGCAAAAAAGAGTTTTAAAAAATGCGGGCGTTTTTAAAGAGATCCCTTATAGGAAGTTTACCTTTGTACAGCCAACCAATTTGATTCCTAAGCCACTATGAAAAGTGACGTTTCAAACCAAATCTTAATAAATCTCTTACGTTTTGGTTGACATTTCTTTAACATAGTCAATAGTCCTAGGAATCAAATAGTCTTATAAATGAGCACCTATCACGCTCACTGATACCAACCCACCCAATAATCTGGGTCTATTTTACAGTCAAGGGAAAATAGGATGGCAGCGTCTTCAAAATATGTCTTCGACTATATGTTTATTTCTTATAAGTTGGTGTTTGCTATTGTATTGCTAAATAATAATTACTTGACGGTTTTTTGTAAGTTTGATAAGGAACATGATCTGGTGTCGGCAAAGACTATTTTAAGGAATTAACTCCAATATGTTGTAGCATTTATAGTTTAATCTTAAAAATATTAATTAAATTGTTTAAATTAAACAACTGTTGCGGAAACTCTAGAACCAACCAATCTTAACATTTTGAATACAGGCGGCAAAACACTGACGTGTTTGTGTGCGGATTGCTCTAGACTTCCGGTAAGTGAATTCGTCTACGTTCCATATATTTTGTGCAGGCGTATGACGACATGGCGTATAATATACCTGTATACTACACTTTCTTAGTAAGTTTAAAATTACTACCCTAATTAACCTCTCGTCTGTGTATGATAAGGATCAGTATAGAAGTGATTTAATCGTTTTATTTAAATATGGACTTACTGGCTTGAAGATAGGGTTTTAATTTTCTTGTAACAAAATCGAAAAATATCAATCTTCCATAGATAATATTCAGTAGTTCGAAACATGGAACCAATTGAGAGCGCAGCGTTTAAACTCTGTCACGTGACACCGATGACGTCATAGTCCCACAGACGACGGGTACAAAATTATGCGAGGCGGCACAGACGAGAGGTTAAAGGCGTGAATGCCAATTACCTAGTCTGGCCATAAGTTCTGTCACAAAGGTTTAGTCAAATAAAACTAACTTCTGTTTATTTCTTAATTTCATAATATACACAAATTAAAAGCTTAATGAATGTACATTTTTAAGAGCTAATAATCATTCCACATTGTCGCCGCAATTTCCGATACGATCTTCTAACATTCACGGCCGGAACCGATTAAAACACGCACGAGGATTTTGAAAATTTCACTTTTTGAAAACGGTTTAAAGCTTAGTTTTTGTTAACTAAGATTTTTTTTTGTTTAATATTATGAATTCTGTTATCTGTGGGTATCTTTAGAGACCAGCATTATTTTCTTAACGACACTCAAAAACCAGCTTATGAAGCTCAAAGTTTAGTCTGTTTTCTTATTGCTGCAAATTGATGCGAAATCTTAGGGTCGATTTAATGAGACACGAAGATTGACCGGTGTATAAGAGGATCTTTAGTTGCTTGGAAATACATTTGTATCAGGGTTTAAACAAATATGTCACGCAAATTTCGACTCAATACGAGAACTCTTACAAAAGTTGTAGCCGTTATCAGTATCGTGGTCGTGCGTGTTTTGACCCATGATTTCCTACCCCGAATGTAATGCTTGAAGCTCGTTCATCAAATGATTGCAATAGTAAAGAATACAAATTACGCTTATTTTTATTCTATATACAATAAGGTTTTGATTGATGTACTACATAACAGGTTTCTGAAACTCGTTTTTTTTTAATAGAATTAAATCTCAGTGACAGAACTTATGGCCAGACTAGGTATTAAACTTCAAAAATCTGGGTAGTTATATTGGATGGAATTGTATAACTGCCCAGTTATCAGGGTAGTAATATCGTATGAAAATCCATTATTACCCCGTTTTGCGTTTTTTTTTAAAGTCTAGATGACGTTGTCAATTAACCCGCTAACGCGCACGCAATTTGGACACTGCGAATCGGGGCGTCTTCACCTTCTGTAACTTCTTTTGACGCGTAAACTGTACGGCGGGCTAAAATAACAATTAAAAAATAACTTATGTTGCTAGTATGGCGTGCTCGGTCTTCCTTGAGAGAATTTATTTGTTAATTCTGTATTTTATTTATTTGTAAGTGTAGTATAAACAGTATATATCACTCGAGGGTAAGCACAGGTTACTCCCCTCGGTGAATAAACTACTTACCTTAAATGATTTCTGATTTTTCGTTGCCTCTAGTTAATATTTTCGCAACAGATATAGAAACCGGCCATGTGCGAGTGGAACTCGCATACGAAGGGTTCCGCACCATTCTCATATGGTGGCCCTCTTTATTTTTTTATTTTTTTTTTATTATTTATTGTATTGGCAACAATAATGCACACTTTATGAACATATCAACTGCCTACTTATTACAGTTCATGAGATACAGCTCTAGAAGGAAAGTGATTCAGTACGCAGAATATTATCGGTGAACGAGTACAAATAGGACTCAAAAAACATAAAACAAGGACTTTCTTTGGTTTAATTTAATTATAAATTTTATGATTGGTTTTACGAAAATCGAATCACGTAAGAAGCAAAAGTCGCCCAAAAAGGTTCTATCGCGAGCTTCCGATGAAATGTACTAATAAAAATGTTCTTAAGATTCAAGTTGCTAAAAACCCTTGGTCGACGTAAATTGATGAATCTAAAGTTCGTCCTAAACCTCATTAAATAACTAAACTTTGGTGTTTGCTGTTATGTTCAAATCTAATTGTTATAGTCAAATGTATATTGTTCTAAGATATACGTGTAGTGCAGCTCAAATTATTTTTTGGCGAAGAGAAATAATATATTATAAATATTGTATATTCGGAAATATGGGTATATAGAACGCCGTGCACATATTTATCTGCTACTTGTGTTATACAGTGTTCCAGAAATATATAAAAAAATTAAAAAAAAGCTTTCTAGGAGACCACACCATCTTGTTTGTATAGACAACGTCTTAGCGACCATTCAAAGCTTAACTTTACTGGTTGGACGAGCGCTTTCCCTTCCCGCATCTTTCAGACCAAGGAAGGGCGGCCATAAGGCGGTCGAGACATACCCCCTAATGCATAAATGCACTATAAACCTATTTTGGTTAAAGTATGCTTTATGATGACTTTCTGTTAGATGCTAATGTCAGGATGACAAAGAATATTTTAAGCATATTTTAGCTATTGTGAGTATTCACGCTTTTCACGCAATGTTTCGTAACATTGCAAAGATTCCAGAGTTTCCATAAGAAAGACGTATTTATTTCTAGGACGCTGTATAATTATTCAAATTATCTAAATTCTCTAAATTATCTCATTGTTGGAATAGCTTTAAGCGTTTAATTATTAGCTTGTATTGTGAGAGAGCTAGATATCACACGGATTATTTTTTAGTAACAGTAGCAATTTTTAAAATTGTCTGTACAGTGTCGAGTCTCTCGTTGAGATTACTAGATGAAACCACTTCGATGTAGACACAACTCGCCTCTGTTATAATTGTATTCTGTGTCAATAATCTGTCCAATAAATGACTATGAATTTCTGGACTAACGTATTCACGACCGTCTTTATAGATAGCCGCTAGCCGTACTTAGCAATGAAAAATTACAAAAATTGGCCAATTCTTCTAAAAATACTTTTGTTTTGACGAAAAAAGCTTTACCTGCTGGCAGCAACGCAAATAATATAAAAAAATTAATGACTTACATTCTTAAGGCTTGACCATACCAACGCTTAAAATAAGCTAAAGCTGTATTAATCGAGCTGTGTCAAAATCGCAAGCATCGCGTTCTTTTGGACGCATTCAAAACGTGACGCAAAAGACGCGACGCTGCTTAAACCTTAAGTCGAACTTTAAAATAAAGAGTACGGCAGGAAAACCTTGGCAAAAGGACGGCAGCGAATACGTTCATTGAAATCATAGAAATAAGCGTGATTGTTTAAAAGTAAAAAATCATAACTAATACTGTTGGTACTTAATTATTTTTTAAGTGTGGTTGTATAAAAACTAACGTGTGTTGTTGTACTTTGGATAAGTTTGTACATTCCCAATTTAATTAGAAGTTATTTCGCCCAGTTTTACAATTATAACCAGGTGACGTCTATTTCGTTAACAGATAATTATATTGAATAAACTTATGACATCGTTTTTGGTCGGAAAAGTTAGTATTTATCTTGCTTTCTCAGCCAGCTTATGTAGCCATTCAGAAGCTAATTGAGAAAGCAAGACGAATACGAAGTTATCCGATAGAATACGATGTATGATTATATGATTATGCACTACATCTGGGCCTCTATTCTACACTGTAAAACTATCTTGCTTTTGACGTGTTATCGTCTTGTCAACGTTACGATGGCTCTTATTTGCATGACAGTAATTAAAGTTTGAAATTTTATTAACAATATAGGGGAATACTTTACATAGATTTCCAAAATTAAATTATGAGCTAAATTGTGTACTTCTACTGGGTAAAGCCATATTGCCATTTTTTCAAGTAAATAAGAGCTATCTTACGTTGACAAAATCATAATACAACAAAAGCAATATGGTTTTGCATTGTAGAATAAAAGCCCTGTACGATGTTGGCTGATTGTCCAATTGGTTCCTCTGACAATAGTATTTTATTTTATAAGACTTACGTTTACTTCGCTATTTAGTCATCTATATTATTTTATACTTGAGCCAGTTAGTACAAACGCATGATAATGTCGTATGTGTTTTAAAATGTATATTTTGCTTGGTAATCGATAGCTATGTGCGAATTCATAAAAATGTTCAAATAAAACGAAGTGATAATGGAAAAATCTTATTTTATTCCTCATTCAAATATCTCTCAAATACACTTACAAACTAATTATAAAAGATAAATTAATATGTAAGGTCAGTGTCAACTCTCTTCCATTTTGACATCGAGGCATCCGTATCGTTCTAGCAGCTCTTGCTTCTTCTTTCTGAGCAGGGCCTCTTCTATGTCCTTCTGCGACGGCACGGCCACGTGCGACGTGATGATCTGAGGCTCGTCGTCGTCGCTCACCCTCCTGTCGTCGGGCTAGAACAAAAATCCAGTTAACTATTTGAACCTTAAATACGTCCTAGGGGGTCTGGGGCACATAGAAAAAGCTGTAGGCTTTGACGTAGGTTAATATTGAACATGATACGAACTTGACTACTAATATTATATGTATATTAGAACAAAGCCCTACATAGTCGGTCAATAAGATCTGTTATAGTTCAGGAAATATGATTTGGCCGTTTATCTACTTTGCGATCTTTTTTCTGCGTTAAGACTTACCGGACCCAACCTTAACCCACTGTGCTGTTTGAAGACCGAGGGCAGTTTTACGATTACCTTTTGTTAGATATTAACAAAAAGATCTTGGTGAAGATTACAAACAGCCAATTCATATTTCCTGAGCTATACTAAGGTTGAGTCAAATAAAACAAACTATCAAGTTTAGCGGCATACAAGTTGTTTAGATATATTAAAGCAACTACATACAACCATCTTTGGTAGATACTTACGTCTTCAGGGTAGATGTTTTCTTCTTCAGGCAGGTCTTGTTCTTTGTCTTCTTCTTTATTTTTCTTCCATTCCTCGACGGCCTGTGCAATCGCTAAAAGACAAACAACAATGTATGAAGAGTCCAAAAGAGTTATTTGATTGATCTAAAATACTTCTAATTGTTCGACTGCATTGGTTGAACATTTTGGGAATAACGCTCTTAGGTTGCCAGCACTGATAAAATGTCAGAAAGACGCAAATTATCTCACAGTCAGTCTGTTTCTCTAGCAGTATAAATTATTCGTCATTGTCATCACAATACCGAAAATATTTGGTGTTGGTTTTGCTATAGCCACTTTGTCTAAAAGTGTATAGTTGGGGTACTTTCTTTCGTAGCTTTTTTTATCCGCAGCATGGACCTGCTCTTCCTATTCTACTGGGACTGTCCTACTTTAAGTATTGCCAGACGTCCCCATTTCTGCGGAACGTTTCGATTTTGAGAGGTCTATGGACACGTCCCGATTTACAAGTCCAAAAAAGGGTTTGTCTTCACTGGCATTGCAAGAGGGCTGTAATTCGCACGATTTTTGTACCGTCCCGATTTGAAAACCCGAGTCCCGATTTTTCTAGCACATTCCCGATTTATGACAGACTAGACCTGGCAACACTAATTGTGAGGTAGCGTAGTAAACGTACCGTCCTTCTCGGCAAGTTTCTCGAGCGGCACGAGCAGCCCGTCGTCGTCGTCGCGGTACCCGTAGTAGTCGGCGTCGACGTCGCGCATGAGGTCGGCGCGCGTGCGCCGCGGCGGCGCCGGCGGCTCCTGCTCGAACAGCTCGCGCACGCCTGCCAACGACCAACAGGGGTTAAGTGATCAAAAACAGTAGGGTAGAAGTACCGTTTTGGCCATCTTTACACCGGTTTTGACCACTCTAATTGTTAACTGATATCTAAAGCATTATGAAATTACAACCATATTTTTATATTTTATCTTTATTTTAATCTTCAGTCTTAACTATTTAGGAAAAAACAGTATTTTTGGTACACATTTCAACCTTAAATGGCCAAAAAGGGTACAGTGGCCAAAATCGGTACTTCTACCCTAATGCCGTCATACCAAAGAAGAAGAAGAAGAATCAATAGAATAAGCATTTTTAATTTAATGTGGTTAGCTTTGACTGCTATATTGCATTTAACAGCCTTCTTTGGTATTACGGCAGAATACGGATGGTGACTGACTAGGTCATGTCAGCTACAGTCCAATTGTAGTTTTAGTGGTTATAGGACCTTTTGCAAGGTTCGTCCGGATCGCTACCACAACCTTATCGTTTAACCTATCGCCAAGAAAAATTGAATTTACTATTAGCAGAGGCATTTCATCAATATCAATTCTCAGTCAAGTTCAATTCTCCGCTCCGCTCCACTTGTTTAGAATTGCACTCTTAAGGACAATAGTCAAAAAGTATACGGATCAGGCAAACATAGAGAAAAAACAGGACATTCATATTAAATCGAAGCCTAACCTATGTACATTATTATGATTTTTAACAGAAACACTTGCATTATTTTCATACCATGGTATGATAATATCGTCAACATAATACGTACGTTAGTTACCTTGAACGTATTTTTAAGTTTGCAATTTTTCCCGCCACGCAAGACGAATCTTACGACACCTCCCATATCGAAATCGGGGTGTCCCTTCGACCTCTACGCGAGGGAACAGAACCATTCACATATACAGGTCAAAACATAAGCCTCCTTTGACAGTCGAGTAAACAGTCTGATGCACCGTACGTACCTGGTAAGTCCTTGGCGGCCCCGAAGTACTTGTACCCCCGGTTCCCGGGCACCTCCCGCCCGTCCTGGTCGAGCATGCGCGGGCCGACGCGCGCGTGGTCGGGCCCGCCCAGCGACTTGATCTGCACCTCCCAGTGCCGCTTCTCGCGCATCAGCTTGTTGATCTCGTCGTTCAGGTCGCGGATGCGGAACTCACCCAGACCAGCTAAGTATTGTGATAAAATTTGTTTAATCTTTAGTGCACATTATAATACAATTGTTATACACAAGGCGAAGTTAATGCCGCAAGGAATTATCTATCAGGGCAAAGCTAATTTGCAGTGGCGCCTGGCGCTGCAACAGAAGACCCTTATTTGGCTCTCGGGAACCGGGGGGCTGCCTAACGCACTCGCCATCGTTTTCAGTTTGAAATTCGAAGGTGAGTCTGCATACAAAATTAAAACAATTGTTCCACTTTGAAGCCGAGCTTTCTTTTTAAAAACAATCTAGTTCGGACCTTGGTTGATTTCATGAGAAAAATCGTTTTGAAAATCTGTGAAATTAGCTAGCAATTAGTGCAGTATCTTCCCATGTAGAAAAAAATATCATGTTTATTGCCCAAATATTCCTGCAGGTTCGGTAAATAACTGTTTTTGGTTTAGAACCATCTTTTTGGTTAGAATCGTGTCCAGATCAGACCGGTAAGTATGAACCGAGTGCGATAATTATTTAGTTTGTTGCATTGGGCAAAATATCTCGCATTCAATGTAAAATCGTCCAATCAAATGAAACAAGAAGAAAATAGCGGTACCATGCCATGTATGGGTTTCGCTCATTCTCAAAATACCAGAAATTCTAGCTTGACAGGTTCCCTGTCCCCATAGAAAAGCGCATTTTTATCGTCGAACGTACAATGCGTATGTAAATCTATATCCGAATCGGATCACATTTTATTCAAGACGTATCACGTAGACGTACCAGAGAAAAAACTACGTTCATGAGTCATATTATTATGAGATTCATGGTACAGGGAATGTTACCATTAAATTAAGGTAGCATTTATTATTATTATTCAATCGTTGAATCTGGTGTAGAGTGTAATCTGGTATTTTGGGAACGAGTAGCGGGTTTGCTTGTCTGTCGTGATTTGCATATCATTATCAATTATATACCAAAGTGATTGAGTAAGGTTTTAATTGCGTTTGAATAACATTTTTTGAGAAATATAAGTGGTGGTGGCGGTCTTGGTGGCGACAATCAAACACGTTTTCATTTCTTCCCTTTCTTCTTGCCTTTTGCACCGCCTTTCGCACCGCCTTTCGCACCGCCTTTCCCACCGCCTTTCTTTTTGCCATCACCCTTCTTTTTTTTCTTCCCGTCTTTCTTGCCACTCAATTTATTCGAGCTGACTTGTTGACCGATGTCGTTGTTTACTACTGGCATTGTACTAGGAGCTTTCGGGGTCACCAACTCTATTTCCAGATCAGTTTTCCTGTCTTTCGATTCTAGTTTTTTCCCTATTTTAAGAATGAAGACATCTTTTTGAAGGTGCAGTTGTTTCTCCATGTTGACTGGTATGGGACAGTTAGTCGGTGTGATGTTTATCACTTTTCGGTCTTTGTTACTTTGATTAGTGTTTGGAGTGTTGATAGAGTAGTTCAATTTTGACGTATACGTGTTGTCACCTTTACGCATATCTGAGGGCAACTCGAACTGTATCTGGTCGCCCGGGTTGTACGCGTTGTCCTCGCACTCGCACACCTCTTGAATCTTCTCGTACTGCTGTCCCAGGCCCTGCCGTTCAACTTTAGTGCTCTTCGGTACTCTAATTTTCAATTCGTTGTCATTCATTTTGGTGAAAATTTCGTCGAATCTTGGAATGCCACCTAGAAATAATTAAAATGTAATAAAAAGTACAGTAAACAGGATAACGAAACAAATACGCTATGATTAAATCTTTAGGTTACCTAGTTGGTCAGCATAGTTATGTTGTGGAGTACGAGAGAAGTTGGAAGTCATCTGCGACATCGGGCTGTTGCTCCGCGAAGAGCGAGGCCGCGGCGGGCCGCGCCGGTGCGGCGGGTCATATCTCTTTGTGAGAGAATCTTCATCTAATAATATTTTTCCTTCGTCATCCATTTCAACTTTTTGGCAAGAGTACATAGTCATACCATTGCCCTCTTTCAGCATAAAAGATGTTCCTTTCGGTTTTGGCGAAGCGGAAAACTCTGTTGTTATTTCTTTACCGAGGAAGGACATCCTTACAGATACTTCTATGACTCCGATCGCTTCGGGATTCTCGCCCTCACCGCATGACAAATAAAACTGATTTTTATGCAACGGCGTCGACGTGGTGCAAAGAATGTCGTCTTTTGGTTGTTCTTTGGCCCATTTCTGACACAACTCTTCTCTCAATGTCAAAAATTCTTTCGTGTAATCCATTCGGGTTATTCCTATTTTTGTAACGCAATGTGAACATGGAGGCTGTTTAGTCAACTCCAATACGATTTCGAATTCCTCTATGCAGCAAATTTTGTCGTAAGTCATAGCGAATAATATAGATTTGCCAACGTTAATTTTGTAAAAATCTTCTACACACCCTTGGTTAGAGTCGTATAATATTATTGGATGCTTGCCCAAAAACGTCGCTGATATAACGAGATTATTGCAGTCCATATCGAAACAGTCGCATTTCATTTGAATTTTATTGACTATTAATTCAAGTAGGAAGAGATGGTACGGAAAATCGATTGGGCAAACTTTGCCACGTTTACCAGCACCATCTACACGAGCGATATCCTCTGACAAATGCTTGATTGACTCTCTTAAATACTTAGCTTCATCAGTCAGTTTTTTGCTCATATCGGAAATTTTATCCAGATTATTTTCCGGATCCATGTTGTTTGCGAAGTCTTTAACTGATTTATTTAACTCCTCAATGTGATCGCTAATGATCTGGCCTTGTGGTCCGAGATTTGCTAGCGGGTCATCTCCCTTCGGTTGGATACTGGTCCTAGGTGATTTGATGTGGCTACTGGCTTTACTCGCTCCGCTTATTGATGTACGGCGGGGAGGACTTCGCAATGGGATCGGCTCCACTGACGGCTGCCTTGGTGGCGGCGGCGGAGGTGAAGGCGCTAGTTTAGATACGCTGCCCGCTATGTCTGCACTGGGTTGGATTACGTTACTGCCTTTTTCTTCGACGCGAGAAGGAATCGAGCCGCGAGCCGAACCGGCTGAGCGCCTACTGGACCTTAACGAACCAAGGATCGGCGAATGAAGGCTGTCTGTCGCCGGGTCAGGGGGAGCCTCACCAGGGTCGGTCATTATACGACCTTTATGTTGTAAAATGAATTTGTCCGATTGAATAACTTCGAATTTTTCACATCCTTAAACTTGAATCTTAAAAAAAACATACATGACGTTTGACAAAAACAGCATGACCTCCTGGATGACGGTTTAATAAGTTGAATAAAGTACTAAATTAATAACCAACTTTTTAACAATGCCTAAACGTAATGCTTTTATCTATAAGGCAACAACAATAAATGGAGTTTGCCATCGAGTGGCTCGTGTCATAATATAAAGGCGGCAATTGCAATTTGCTGGTAACACGGAAATCAGCGATTTTTAAACATTATTATTTTTAATAAATAATGATTGATAATTTATATTTTTGCCATATTAAATATAAATATCAGGGGACAATGTCACACCAATTGACCTAGTCCCAAACTAAGTTCTAGGCTTGTACTATGGGTACTAGACAACGATAAACATACTTATCTATATAGATAAATATATACTTAAATACATAGAAAACATCCATGACTCAGAAACAAATATTCGCGCTCATCACACAAATATCTGCCCTTACCGGGATTTGAACCCAGGACCGCTAGCTTCGTAGGCAGGGTCACTACCAACTAGGCCAGCGCGTCGTCGAATATCTATACCCTGACTGAACATTATATTTTGTATGCAATAAGGTGCATTTTCACTTGCTATACATTTTTACAAAATGTTCTAGAGATTTTCGTTAATTTCTCACCTTAGATAGATGCTGACAGCAAGTTATACAACTATACCAAAGTTGAAAGCTTCTGAGAAAAATAGGTGCGTCATACAGATGTATTATTTCCATATAATTCACCGGCGCTTGTCCCATCGCCGACGATGAGCGGGAAGCGAGTAGAGCCAGCGATCAACCATTAATGTGTTTTTTATTGACACGGGATTTATATTTTTTGTTTGGTCAAACTAGTGGAAAGAGTTCTCGCCGGCAATGTGAACAGCCAGCGATCAACTATTAATGTGTATTTTTTTTATAGGAAATGGGTTTGCTCTTGACTAACTCTTGCCCCTAGAGGACGAAGATTTTGTCAACGATGAAGTGAGTCACTCAGAAGATGCATTTTATTTATTAACACAGGATCTGTATCTGTTGTCCGTTTCTTGAGCGATAAAATAGTGGATAGCTAATCGCTTTCTTGCCGGCAGTGGGACAAAAACCCTTAAACTTACCGTTCTGTATCTGCGCAACTTTCTTGGCGATCTCGCGTACGATTTGCAGTCGCCATTTCTCGGCCTGCGGGAGGTCGTTGCACTCCGAGGCGAGGTAGGGCCGGCGCTCGCGCTGCCCGCCCGCCTCCTGAACCTGCGCGGCGCGCCAGCGCGCCAGCGTCGTCCTGGGTAACATTTACAACACATCTGAGTTGCTTGTCACAGCTAATAACTCTGAAGAGTTGAATGATTATTCACTATCTTGAGCTGTGAAGACATGACAAAAATTGACAAGTCATTGTGAAACGGAAAGCGCTTTAGCAGTTACGTATCTCCGGTTCTTTGAGGTGAAGGGCGCCACGCCTCTGCTCTCTTGCCTGCAGTGTGCACTGCACTAAACTGTATAGCACCGTCCCATACTAGCACATATTCCTAAGCTCTGCACTCAGATTGCGTGCATACTGTACTTAAGAGGATTCTAAACGGGCCATATTTTCACTGCAATATGTGGCCGGCAACTATTGGTATCCCTCTCTTACACGTATGTTAGAGAATGAAACCAATAGTTGCCGGCCACATATTGCAGTGAAAATATGACCCGTTTAGAAGCCCCTTAATAATCGACATGTATTCAACATTTTAGCGATGGCTTACATAAACATTGACACTTTCCGCAAGCAAGCTTCAAACATTCACAAGTAAAAAAAAAACTTCAACCAGACCAGCTGTGCAATATATATTAGCAGTGGGATAGAAACGGGTAGAGAAGATTAAGTATTTTATAAATTTCTAATATTATTAGTTTATGTTTACTATAATAGTAGAGGATTCGAAAATAGGTCACAACCTTCATGAGGCTGTTTAATCAATAAAAAGTATTTTATATCAAATTTAATATGTCAAGTAATATATGGCGAATAGATAGGCTGAAAAATTTCAGTCCAGTAAGTACTTAGATACGGATCATAGACTATGAGGAATACAACTCTAAAGTATTTATGGCCACATTGGACTTAAGCACAAATATTTGGCAAACTGATGCTTTAAAATTTCGTTTAAATTTCTACAATAGGGATGTTACAAGATAAAATATGTTTATTCAGAAAGTAGGCCACCTTGGCACTTTTAAATCAAAATTTACCAGATCTTCCTAAGATGAGACCAGTGCTGGGAAGAAACACCGCAAGAAACTCAACAGTTAGTCGTTTTTTGTTGATTGCAAAGCTGCTTTTTTACAACATTTCAAAAAGGAAGCTACCTTTTGTATGGATTTTTACATGGATGATAAATGCGATGTCACAAGTCTAAATGTGAGACCATTTAGACTTGTGACCGCTACAGTATCAATTCACATATAGGTCACACAAAAACATGCCCAATCAATCTAGATATTTTAGTTTACTTGTGTAATTTTGGGTTAAAATTGAATCTGTATCACAAGCAAAATGTGAGCAAAAAGTCAAATTGTATCCAAACAGTACAGTCTAAAGCAATATTATCTATACAGCCATTGTACAAAATATAAGTATACAAGGACCTTACTTGTAGTGATTAGGGGAGTGTGGACATATTTATGTAGTGTGAAACGTGCATATATTTCTAACTTGGACTGTACCTATCTACCTATCTGCATTCTGAAGTTTTGGGAAAATTGACTATAGAAATCTATGTAAGTACTTACATAGCCTTTTCAGCATTACGAGCCTGTGAACAACCAACACTTAGTTAAGCACAATTTTAAATGTAAATATGAATATTTCTCATTAATTTTCTAAATAGTAAACAAAACAAGATTATGGCCAAAGTAACCAAAGGTTATATGTTATAATATAACTTGTTATCTTATTTCACAAAAATATAATATAAGGTATGAAAAATATAATGCTTTTAGGTTAACTCACCATCTTTAGAAAATAACTCTAAACTTAACACAGTGACACTTAATTTAATTAAACAAATACACAAAAATCGTATAAAGTTTCTTTTGTCGATTTTAGATGAACAGTTGTATCAAGCTTTCATAAAAACATCCTTTTGTTTTCAAAATGAACAGTGACAACTGACACACAGACACATGCATGACAAGTGACATGACAAACGTCTGTTTTTTTTTTAATGATCTTTTGCTACCTGTGGCCCGTTTCACGAAGCAACAAGTTACCAATTACAAGCGGAACTCACTTTCTAACAGAAGGAGTTAGAAAGAGACTTCCGCTTGTAATTTGTAACTTGTAGCTTCGTGAAACGGGCCTCTTAAAATCTATAAGCTCATCTTTTTCTAACTTATTGGCATTACTAGTCAAACATAATTCTTTTGTTGTTCTTATAGTCCGGTTTCTCTGCTAGTACTTATTCTATGGTTCTTATTCTATTGTTTTACCACACCACAGACCATACGGACTCTAATTAATATTAATGACTTCAAAATTTTCATGATAGCCACACCGTGAGTGACATGACAATGACAGTTAGTTATCGCAATCAATTGATTCAATAACAATAACAACGACGGAAACAGGAAAAGGGCGGGAAACTTTGTACATGGCTGACGCGGTTTTTTCACCTTTTCTTAAATTTTTATAAGTTTAGCGAAAAAGGATTGGTTTTTGTATTTATTGTATATATTTAAAGTGATAATAGTGTAGTTTTTGTAGTTAGCTGTATATATAGGTAAGTGTTTGTATATATTTCAATAATTTAGTCCTTTTATATCATTATGGGGGATAAGCCCCCTGACCCTGGAGGGACAGTTTCTCTTCCTTCAGGGTCAGAGGATGTTCCATCTAAGATGGCTATGTTAATAGCGGCTGTTGAGTCGTCAATGGACACGGACGCGTCCGTTTCCAATATTACTGATAACAGGCTCAAAAGAAAGTTGTTACCACGAGTTTGCGTGACCTGTAATAAAAAGAAAAAGAAAGTAGGAAGTGATGGTAAAATCAATACTCTCAATAGTTGTCAGTGTGAGAGTAATAGTCAGAAAAATACACATCTGAATACCCCTATTCCGGATACGATTCCCTCTTCAGAACCCGCAATCCCTGCTACCAATTCTTCTTCTCCTCGGGTGCCCATTGGTCGTGCTCGGTATCAGGAATCAGATATTGCACCATACGTAGTTCACATTCAAAAAGAAGGCAGCACCGATGGCACAACTCTCCACCCTGTAACCTTTGGTAGGTTTTTAAGGAAGAACAATATTAAGGGTATAGACAATGGTAGCTTAAAACGTGTGGGTCGTAACCGAATCAGCATAACATTCTGCAACTACACTGATGCTAACAACTTTTTAATGCTCCAAAATCTTGAATTACAAAAATATAATGCTTTCATCCCGACATTTAATGTCACTCGCATGGGTGTTGTGAAAGGTGTTCCAAATGACTGGTCAGATGAAGAGGTACTGACATCCATGAGTCTGCCACTCGGTTGTGGACCTGTCATTAAAATAAGACGCATCAAAAGGAAAATAACTGTTAATAATAGCAGCCAGTTTATTAACACAGGTACTGTAATTGTTACTTTTGACGGACAAGTGCTACCTACCCGGGTATATATGTATTACACTGCTTTACCAGTCGAGCTGTACATTTACCCTACTGTGCAGTGTTATAACTGTTGTCGATTTGGCCATGTTAAGAATCAATGCAGATCAGTTCCCAGATGCTACAAGTGTGGCCAAGGTCACTCTGGTGACAACTGTGACATTGAAGAGGATGAATACTGTTGTTGCTTGTGCAAAGGATCTCATCAAGCTATTAGCAAAACATGTTTAGAATTCAATAGACAAAAAGGAATTAAAGAAACAATGAGCAAAAGCTGTATTTCTTATATGGAGGCAATTAAAATGCACCCTCCTGTGAATAGAGCCTCATATGCCGAAGCCTTGCTAGCAACACCAGCATCATCCTCTTCCTCACCACACATTATACCACATCATTCACAAAAATCGACCCCAATACCAAATTATATTGAATCTCGATCACACAGAAAAACTGTATTTTTAAAACCACGAACACCCTCAAAACTTTCCAAAGGGTATGACCGTTCCGCCCATTTGGAAATAGTTAGAGAACCAGTACTTCCTAAGGGTAAGCCCGTTTTTAAAAAAGATAATGAAAACAACATGAGCACTGCAGAAATCATTAAAATTATTATTCAATTACTTACACAATCAAACACAATTCCACCGTCCAACGCTGCCGCAGTCATTGACGCTTTATATAATATTCCTACTACTACTAATTATGGATCAGGGGGCTCTCTTGATTCAGTGGAATTGTCTTAGTCTTAATAGTAGAAAACATGATCTAATACATGTTATTAACAAATATGACCCTTTTATTATATGTCTCCAAGAGACATGGTTAAAAAACGATTCATTATTTAAAATGCCAGGCTATGCCTGTTGCAGAGAAGACAGGCCAGATGGCTATGGTGGAGTAGCTATACTGGTTAAAAACTGTCTAACCTTTTCATCTGTCATACTCCCCATCCATAGCAATAATTTGTCTGCTATTGCAGTCATTGTAAATAGTATTTGTTATGTTTCAATATATTTTTCTCGCCCTAATAATGATATATTTAATGAAATAAATCAGCTTTTTAATGTTTTGCCAAAACCATTTGTCTGTTTAGGTGATTTTAATTCACATCATCAATTATGGGGTTGCGCTTCATCAACTTATTATGGAGAACAACTTCTGGAGATAATTAGCTCTCATAACTTATGTATCTTGAACACTGGGACACCAACGCGGCTAGCACGAAGTCCAAGTGCTCCTGATTTGTCCATTTGTACTCCTGATCTTGCTTCTTCACTGTCCTGGTCATCTGCAAAATCCACATATGGTAGTGATCACTATCCCATCATTATTACTTTTCCATTTACAAAGCCTCCAAAGCATGTAAGACAACCACGTGTAAAACATAAATTAACAGATGCTAAATGGAGTTTATATAGAGAAGCTGTTAAACAGAAAGTAAACAATTTACCAGAAATAGACCATTTAAATATATTACATTGCTCACAATCTTTAGCAACAGCATTGATTGAAGTTGCAGATGAAATCTTTCCCTTAAAAAGTTGTGGTACAAGATATATTCCATCCCCACCATGGTGGGACTCCGAATGCACCACAGCAGTCAAACAAAGAAAGACAGCAGAGAAGCAGTATTGTCTAGACATGACTGATGACAATTTTGATTATTACTTACAAATTGCTAATTCTACTAAGGAGTTACTTAGGACAAAAAAGTTTGAAGGATGGCGTAGTTTCTGTAAATCACTAAACCCTAATGTGTCACCATCAATTGTTTGGCAAAATATTAGAAAGTTTAGATCTGCATTTAAAGACTCAAATCAAAATAAAATATCCCCAGAGCTGGCGGAACAAGTTATGGACCGTTTAGCACCTCCCTATGTACCTGAGGCTCCTATTGCTCCACTATTTAACGATACTAATTATAATGTACAGTTAAATTCACCATTTACTCTTCAAGAATTGAAGGGTGTTTTATCATTTACCAAAGATACCGCCCCGGGAGAAGATGGGATTCCTTATTCTTTCCTATCACATCTTGACGATAATAGCCTCAGTTATTACCTTTCCTTGATCAACAATGTTATGATTTCGGGTATCATTCCTCTGACATGGAAAACTCAAACGTTGATTTTATTGCAAAAGCCGAATAAACCGAGTTCAGACCCAACATCATATAGACCCATAGCGCTGTCATCTGTGTTAGCTAAAACTGCCGAACACCTAATAAAAAATCGTTTGGAATGGTTTTTAGAACATAATAAATTGTTATCAAATAATCAGTTCGGTTTTAGGAAAGGTAAATGTACTATTGACAGTTTGAGCATATTTACCACAGATATAAGACTAAGTTTCTCAAACAATGATTCCTTGATTGCTGCCTTCCTAGACATAAATGCTGCTTATGATAATGTCAACATTTCAATTCTGAAAAATAAATTGGTAAAGTTAAATATCCCTAACTTATTAATTAATTTTATTGTAAATATGCTTTATGAAAGATATATAAAGTACCCGTTAGACCAATCTAAAGACGAATTTATTCATAGAACTGTTTGGAAAGGTTTACCACAAGGCTCTGTTTTGAGCCCCGTACTGTATAATATTTTCACGTATGATTTAGATTTTTCTGTAAGTAGACACGCACATGTTCTCCAATATGCTGATGATTTACTTATTTATGTTTCTGGTCGATTTATACAAAATATTAGCGAGTCATTATCATTAGCATTGAACGACTTAAAAGATTGGTTGAATAATAATGGTTTAGATTTATCACCGTCTAAAAGTTCTGTTGTAGTATTTTCTCGAAAGCGAATTCTTCCATCTATTCATGTTTATTACAATGACGTGTTACTACCTATTAAAGAACAAGCGAAATTTTTAGGCGTAATATTGGATTCGAAACTTACTGGAACACCTCACCTTGAACATGTATCATTAAGATGTGAAAGAAATTTGAATATTTTAAGATGTCTCACGGGAGTCTGGTGGGGTGCTCATCCTTTTACAATGAGACTGTTATATAACGCTTTAATTAGGAGTGTTTTAGATTATGGTACATTCTTATTGCATCCTGGTAGTACAAGTGCTTTTAAAAAATTGGATTCCGTCCAGTCGAAGGCTTTGAGATTGGTGACAGGCGCGATGAAGTCGAGTCCAATAAATTGTCTACAGGTAGAATGTTGTGATCCACCTTTACTTTTGAGAAGACAGTTTCTGTGTGATAAATTTTTCTTCCGTGCTTTACATTTAAATTCACATCCGTTATTTCCAAAGGTTAGTCAGCTAGCACAAAAAATTGACACCTGCAATTACTGGACCCATAAAGATCCTCCATGCTTAGTAAAAAGTTATAGAAAATATAAAAGTCTGGAAGCACCCACCTATCGAAGTGATATTCTCCCTTTATATCAACACAACTACTATAGCCTTATTTCAGTTCCTCTAGTAAAATTTGATTTAGGGTTATCAAAGAATGACATCAACCCAAAACTTCATTTTTTAAACATTATTAATAACGAATGGTCTGACTGGCACTGTATATACACGGATGCCTCTAAACATGCAGATAGAAGTCGTGTTGGCATTGGGGTGTACCATTTTCAATATAAAGGAATTCAACTAATTAAGTTTCCTCCTGAAACATCTGTTTATACTGGTGAATGTTACGGTTTACTTAAAGCAATTGAATATATCCTTATGTTGAAAATACCAAAAACAATTATTTTTTCTGACTCGCGCAGCTCCTTGGAAGCTATTATGAGGTTTCCGTTTAAATCTCATAAACAATCTCCAACTGTTTTTGCAGTTCGGAATCTTTTATATCAGTGCTCACTCAAGGGTTGTGCTGTCGTTTTGACTTGGGTGCCCAGTCATGTGGGCATTCCTGGGAACGAAAGGGCCGACCAACTGGCAAATGAGGCTATACGCTCAGGGGATACTGTGCCTTACTTTAATTATTGTCATGATTTAGTTAACATGGCTAAAGTGTATTTATATGAAGAGTGGAGTCGACTTTGGAATAGTGGGACATCAACGGGTAAAAGTTACAAAAAAGTTCAGACTACAATTCCGGTGAAGCCGTGGTTCCACAAAATGTTATTTTCCAAATCTACTACATCTATTCTGTGTAGAATGCGACTGGGTCATGTTTGTACCCCGGCGCATTTGCATAGAGTGAATATTGTGTCGGATCCTAATTGCTCCTGCGGGGAGTACGGGGACCTGAACCACGTTTTCTTTGGGTGTAGATCTTACGAACGTTCTACTTTCTTTTCAAGTCTTCAGGCATTACGCATACCTTTCCCAACATCCATATCTTGCTTATTATATACAAATTCTTATGATATATATAAAATTTTATCTGTATTTATAGAAAACAATGATATTAAAATTTAATTATTATATTCCTATTCCAGAAAAACCCAATCCTTTATTTTCCAAATTTCCGTTCCTTTGTTGAGATGTCCAATGAATGACAATATCCTGTTTCCCTAACTTTAATCCTCCTCCTAGTACATGACATTGGCTAATCGTTGCAAAGCCAGAAAAAAAAAAAAAAAAAAAAAAAAAAAAAAAAAAACGACGGAAACATTGTTATTGTACTGTTTATTTATATATATGTTATAATATCACTATTTTCCAAACAGTTAATTACTTTAATGTGGGTCTAATTTGCGGTAGTCATGTCCATATCCAGCGAATCGGACATCGAAACCAACCCGTTATATCAAACTGTTGGATGGGACAATTGTCCCGCTGAGATATTGTTTATTATTTTTGAAAAGCTTGATATTACCTCTTTGAGGTGTTGTTTGTCAGTAAGCAGACGGTGGAAAGAATCTGCGGATCATGTATGTGGGGTAAGGATATTTGTCCACTAACTAACAAGCACAAACAGAGCGCTGGATTCGCAGGTGCCGGTAAAGTCTAAGTCGAATTCTTAGGCGTTTTAGTCTTTCCTTAATATTCCAAATAAATTTAAAAATTTCGTTTTTCTTTTCAATAAAGTAGAAACTACAATATGTTGAAGGCAACAATGATATCCTTTGGAACACCTCAATATTCACCCTAAGAAATGCGTAGGCGAATTGGGAGAGAGTGGAAAAGAGGTACCTAATAGCAGGGGACATACAGGATTGTTCATAAGTTGTGTCTTCAATCCACAAAGACATGCCCTACTATTCATGAATTAATGAACAGTTTTTTTGTTGTAGAGCCAAGGACTATGGCAAGATGTTGTTGAAGATGGAATTGTGAATCATGGAGTGTCTCAAAGGAGCAAATCGCTACTCTCCTGGAGAGATCTGTACTTTAACTCATTATTATGGAGTAACATACAACTGGCTACTGTTACCAAAATGCATGAATTGGAAAAGGACATTATTAAAAATATTCATGTGTATAAGGGTAAAGTAGTTTATTTTCGAGTACTCTCTCTCTCTCTCTGTCTCCCTCTCCCTCCCCCCCCCCCCCTCTCTCTCTCTCTCTCTTAGTCTGCAGCATTTAATTTGAACACCCACTGTTGGGTTCTGCCTCACCAAGCTTCTTCAAATTTGGCTTACTGTAAGTTAGTTTGGTCAATAGCATCGCGGGCCAGCATTCTCTTTAATATTGCTGGTGCATTGTGCCAGTTGTCTACCAACACTTTCCCCTTCCGTTCTCTACCCATGACCTCTAGACTACAACACTTTCTCATATTGGGTTTTTAGTTTGGATTGTACACTAATGCATTTCCTGGAGCTTTTTATTAATTGTGTGGCAGTAATCCTTTTTTTTTCAGATAACATTATAATAGTGAATACTGCTAATGTAGAATACTATAATGTTGAAAGCTTCAAATGTGTCAGAACCCTTTCTTTGTCATGTGAGTAACTATTACTTCCATAAGTAAGTAGTAGGATTGTTAATTTTGCATAATACCAAAGAAGGCGACTAACTGCATAGTAATAGTATTAGCATTTCAAATTTAATGTAGTTGCTAATAGAGTATAGAATGCTTTGACTGCTACATTGTTGTTAGCTTTAGTATGTATGTACAGTCAGCATCAAAAGTAGCTAAGCAGAATAACATGCTCAAAATGATCTAGACACAATGTATACCCTTGACAATAGAGTCTGTCAGCTGCTGATAATTTTCACCTCTTCGGTTGCGTAGCTACTTCTGCTGCTGACATTTTTTTTTCAACTTTAAATACGCTTTATTTTAAAGTTTTTGGAGATTTCAGGTGAAGACTTCCAAGAAAGTGATGATATAATACTCGTAGTCACAAGTAGTGTGAACAAACATTACAATATGAATTTATTTGCCAAATGTGATAATTATGACCATTTTAAAAATGTACGGAGACATTTTAATGGTGTGCCTTTCAGACATGTTGGTGAAATGTTCAAGTGTTGGAGGTGGTTGTGAGTACAACTGTGTGTAATATACGTATTGTGTGTTACAGCTTGCTTCTTGTTGGTTATGCTGCATGCTTTGAAATAAATCTTTTTACATATTACAAATTTGTGTAAAAAAATAAATAATCATTTGCTGCTTGCATTGTTTAGACACTCGTTTTCCAATTTTGGGCCTAGTCTTTATATGATATTTTTTATTATTGGTTACAGAATGTATAAAGACAGCTGCTACCTAATTGATTGGAAACATGTCATGTGGAAGATTCGGGAAGTAAATGGAATTTGGAAATTTGACTCATTAGCCAGGTACTATGGGGGCTTCCAATACTCAATGGAGAATACAATGAATGTCATACACATACTGAAAGACGAAGTATTTGTTTCATTGAAATGGGGAGATCTCATCCATCTTTCTAAATATAGCTTTGAGTTCCATAAACGAGTTACGGACATATCAACATATATTATCCCTGGAAAACATGTAAATGAGCGCTCGCCTTGCAAGGAAGGGCTGGACAAGTTTAGCGCCCTTGTCAATGGTAATACGTTTTTCTTTTTTTAGACCCAAGGCATCCCGAGGGTAATGCCTATGCATACCCGCCCCAGCTTAAAGACGACGCTACGGAACCGCTATAGCGCCAAATCGTAGCCTCAAGTGCGGGTTAGTGTGCGTTCCCCCCTCCCCATCCCGTACCAGATAAACTGTTGTTTTTGGATATGAGAAAAAATACACGGTAGTGTGTATATTTATATTGAAGACAAAAGAAAAACTATCACGACTAAGTAGACTAGATTATTAGAAAATTAGCTCATGACATGAGCTATGTATCCGTATGAATACGTACGTAGTATTATAGTTTCGCCATGTCAGTTTGTCCGTCTGTCTGCGGTTTAACTCGGAGACCCGTCGTCGTTCTACAAAGCTGCAATTTGAGATAAATGACGCCGACAAAGTTGTAAAATAAAATCGAATGCTTCCCGTACAGGTAAAACAAAGGTTAATATTATTTTTTAGATTATTACATCGAGTGAGGTATCACTGGAGAGCCCTTAAAAATCATTATGTAAGTACATACCTACATGTTATTATCAATTTTTAAGATTTGGGGGACCGTTTAGGAAATATATGAACTCGAAAAGGGTAATTTTCGATAGTGTTACATGTCCTTCCTCCATGTAGGTACAGACAAAACTACAATTACTTTGTACGCGTAGAATTAGTTTCCCGCTACTCCCCCTATTTCTTCCCTGTCACTTACATCATGAAAGGAACCCTGTACCAAATTTCAAGTTTCTAGGTACAGTAGTTTCGGCTTTAAATTAGTTCATACATGTTGTTTTTTGAGATAGTTTTTTTGTGTGTTTGTTTGTAGTAACAGTTTCGGAACTCTACCTGTACATTGAGCGTGTTCCGACATGTTCTTGCCCGGTTTTAAGTACAAAATCGAAAAAAATTCTAAGGATTCGTTTTGTTTCATTTATTTGGTGCCTACTCAGCTTAAAAAGCGGACAAAGGGGTGTGGACAACTGGGAATAGCTGACCTACACGTGTTCATAGTGGAATGCTAAACGTGTCTACTGCCTGAAACCTAAATAGAACATCGAGGCTCTAAATATGTTGGGTGTTTACCTAATACAAGATCGCTAGAACAGCTTCTTCTCCCTGTTATTACCGAAAAACTTGTGCACGACCGTCCAACCACCGGCTAACAGACGCTGGGAACACTGGGCGGGGACGCTAGGAACACTCCAGAGAAAAAAAACGTGAGGAAACCTGCACATTCGAACAGCTGAGTGTTTAGAGGGTAATTGCACAAAAGGTCCTAAAGGGTCAAAGTGTATCCAATAGAACGATTTGCATTGGTGTCAAAATAAACAAAAACCTGCAGAATAAATATTCGGACAATTGGTTTCGTTTCCCAGTTAGTACCTACATAGTTTTTATTTTATTTCTAATGCAGTTTTTATTTTGTCTAAAATCGTTATTGGTTCCTGAGAACGATTACTTCTTCCGAATTCCATTCCATTTGGATTGTGCATTCTGTAAAAGCTTCTTGGCCTCCCTCAGCGTCGCTCGCACAAGATCTTTGTCTATTATATCTTCCCGTTACCTTACCTCACCCTGCACAACCTTTATGGTTCAGTTATCGATGTAAATAATCGTGGATAACATATCTGTCACTTTCTGACCGGTATGCTAGTGTAAGAGTGTTGAATGCTTTACCCATATTTATCAATGTGAAAAATGCAACCAGATACGTTAGGCCTAGCAAAGATGCAAATACTACTAGCGTCTTCTCTGTTTTCTTCTTCTTCTTCTTCTTATGGTGCCTCTCCGACTAGCGAAGGTTGGCAGTCATATCTGTTTTCTATCGAATCGAAATTTATTGAGCATAGGTTTCAGACAAAAATGATTACCAAACTGGAGAAAATTCGCACAGGAGCAATTGGTACTTAACTGAAATTCGACCTTATGATAGCTAGGTACAGTCGGCCTTATAAGCTGTACACTTTTGTACCTTGTCACTTTAAACGCCTCTGACAGATTAGTGCAGCAGTTTAAATATGGCGTTAAAGTGACAAAGCGGTAAAGTGTTCAGCTACTTAGCTGCATTCAAGGCCATACCTAACCCTAAGTTAGAGTTATGCTCCTTGGCCCTCGGGACAGGTTATAGAAGTGCCGCGCACGTTGCTGACGTGGTGTTTCTATTTTAGCACCATTTGGCACTGAGTACGCCGATCAGTCCTTGGGTCGGTACGGGACTCATGCTCATTATGATGACCCAGACATGACGTGCGGACTGCAGCATGGAGAAGTAGTCTTACTGGGCTACGCAGACGGAAGGGTATGTGTTTTGACAGTTGTAGTATGATGAGGCTACTAGCTAGGTTTGGTTTACAGTTCCTTGATATTGATGTCTAAGGTCTGAGTAAATAGATTTTTTAGTTAATGACATCCAATAAAATTTAAGAAGTTTTTAAATAAAAAGTTATATTTGTAGGCAATTGTATAGAATCTCGAGCGGAGAGAGTTGACGTATCTCTTTAGTGAGATAACGAGACTATGAAAAATGACAACTAATCAAGATTAGTCATTTTTTTTTCAAGATATTTCGAATTCGAACCGATCTTGAAGTCCCGAGAATTGGCTCCCTGATATATTTCTCGTTGACGCTGTCATTATGACAGGGTTCCATAGTAGCACGACAATTAAAGTTAATTTCATTTCAGGTAGAGATTCGTATACTGAAGAACTGCTTCCGCATTGCAAAGAAATTCGATATCAAGGATTTTGACGCGGATCCCATAGAGGACCCCGCTGTGATGGGTTTGGAAGTGAGCGAGGTCAAGAACATGCACATGGTATTTGTTAAAACTAACCGCAAACTGTACCAGGTGCTCATTCAGTATCCAGATAGTTTATTAGAAGCTTAAAAGGTATGTTCTTTAGAGTTTTGCATTAAGTATAAAAGAGTTTAGTAACTAGAATGTTGAGAGTGTTACAGTAATAATTATGTTAATTTAAGCTTAATTCGTTTAATAGATACGTTCGCCTTTGTATTAATTTTATTTCTGTAATTTTAATATTTGTGTGTGTTTAGAATTGTTTCATTACATACATATTTTGGTGTTAATACGTCGAGTCCCAATAAAAAAAAAGTAATACGAAGGCACTAGCGTAGGTAGTGACGTTGACTAGTTCTTTGCGCACATTCTTCAAGAGCGTTGTTGTAAGGCCCATCGGCCCTAAATTGAGTAGGTACCTACCTATATCTGTAAACTAACTAAAGTACGGCCAATGATACGAGATAAAGAATGTAAACAAACTGACCGTTACTGAGTTATATTGCGATAGCGAGCGATTATTATATCCATCCTTATTTCTCGTACGCAATAATGTCTTCAGTTGGTCGATGACGGCTGTCGTTGCGTGATTCGTGGTACAGGAAAGCTGTCGCAGTACAGAAGTTGTCAACATTATGGCCGCCATTTTTTAAAGTTCATTCCTGTTTGGATTGCGATCGAATAGTGACGCGTTTTTTTTAATTTCCGTATTATTTTGTTGTTGTTATTAATGCGTGACAGTTAGTGTACCCAGTTTTTATTTTTACGGTTATTGTGAGTGGTTATTGTTTTTAATTATGGAATCACAGGCTGGCATCTAGACATCCTTTGAAAGATATGAATTCACGAGCCAAAATATTATTTTTTCCGCATTTAAACCATCACCATAACAAGCCAAGCCTAGTAATCTTGGTAGCGTGCCGTGGTTCTACATCTACAATCTATGGAGTTACAATTTTGATACAACATGATTGATAATACAATACCTAGATACTTTTGTCATAAATACGGCTGATTCGGACTCTTCTAACGAATCGTCTTCTTCTGGTACGGACGACGATGACTAGAATAGGAAGTTTAAAATTTGTATATAATTTTTTCAAATAAAAATGTTTTGAACTTCTGAAAGCTAGTTTATATTCTTGATCTCGTCTCGCTGGCCTTACTTTACTTATAATCATAATCATAAGTATAGGTATGAACAGTACATATTTAAGTAACTATGTAGGTAATCGCCTTGAATTTTAACTGCCAGCTGCTAATTATATTAGCATTTTTTAAATAATATTTATATTAAATAAACCTATTAACATGTACTAAATCCAGATACTTGGCTTACAAATAGGTACGTAATAAGATACTCGCCAGTATCTACCTACACATATAAACTGAGCGTTTACTGCACGTTATTTTATTGCGTATTTAATTATTTTAAAATTATGCACACAGTTAAAGAAACCATAACAAATGATATTTGTTGTTTTATGAACTACGTTTAGCAGCACCAGGCAGAAAATCATTTTTCTATGTAAATAACTACCGACTACTAATAACGGCGTTGTAATTTGTAAATACTGCCTAATATTCCAAATACTCTCTCTAAATACTCCTAAATAAATTTCGCCGATATTCCAAATCATGTGTAGGTACAAATTATTTCTAATACGTGGTGCCCAGTGAAACGTCGAGCTCCCGCCTCTCAGTGACTGAACCGGAGCCCGGAAGAAGTTCTGGTTCTGGATGTCACTGTACATGCACTCGTTGGCACCCAAACGCGTCCTTTTGTACGTTACAGATAATAAACAAACAGGCCATCAAATGGCAAGCGTGGTTTTAGGCCCAATAGATATTTGCATTGCAATCTCAAGACTAAATTCATAACCACAATCTCAAGTCTAAATATGCGTTGTTAACCCCGAGGATTAAGATGGGATACTTCTGTATGCTAAACCAGTGGTCTTATATGTGACGAACACGGTAATGGGAACGACGCTGTTTGGTGGCAGGTTACCAGCTTCTTACCCGGTACGGTCAGGATTTCAACGAAGTAAAAAAAATATTATGATCTTCGATAATTATGTTATTATATTATGTTATTTATAATAGTTATTTATTATATAATTATGTTATTTATTTATGATAATTATGTTGTTTTTTACCTATGTTGTTTTTTTTTTATTAAAGTGGCGCCCAACTTGGGGCTTACTTATCTTTTAAACGTCTCATAGAAGTACTATTTAATTTAGAGTAGGAGATCCAGTATGAGAAATATAATCCTCATCTGTTATTTGACGATGACAAAGATTTGTTTGTTAGATAAAAAACATTGATAAATCGGAATTGGGTGCCCTAGTATAAATTTTGCTGGCAGCGGCGACTGGTTGTGCTGGGTACGGAACCCTAAAAATCAGCTAAATCGGTCGAGCTGTCCGTTTTCAAGTCATTTATAATTCTACTTAAGAATACTGACTTTTACCTATAGGTACGTTCTAATTAAGCTAAATATTATGTTTAATTAATCTGAATAGAGAATTACCGTTGTTATTCTGACTATGAAGTAACAGACGTTTAGAAATAAAAGTCTTCTGTGTGCTAAAGACGAATATAAAATTTATTTAACAAACAATGTACAACAGATCGAAGGTCGCAATTAATGAAATGTTCTAAATATGGCAAAATAATATTCTTAACTATATTTTAACTAATATAAAACTCGATGAACAAAGCCTTGTGGTAACTAACGGTAACTATAATCATAATTATAAATATATATAAGCACAATACATACTCGTATAAGTAATACGTGATCGTCTTTTCCCTAACTCGAATGTTGACCGCCACCAGTGCACAGGCAGCTGCCACACAATGTAATATCAACCTGCAACCGCGTAAGTTTAAAAATATTAACCATGTAAGCCTGCTTTGCATTGGCGATCACAAAAGAATAAGTATTTTTTATAACTAAATTAATATTTATATTAAATAAACCTATTTACTTATATGTACTAAGTAACTTTAACTCGTGTACCAGACACATGACTTACAAATACGTAATAAGATTATGTTCGCCAGTATCTACATGTAAACTGAGCATTTATTGCATGTTATTTTTTTAATAATATATAAATTGTGCACACAGTTAAATAAACCTTTACGTATATGATAATTGTTGTTTTATGAACTACGTTCAGCGGCACCCCGTAGAAAAATATTTTTTCTAGGTAAATAACTACCAACTACTGATAACGGCGTTGTAATTTGTAAATATTGCGTAATATTCCAAATTCTATTTATACGCCCATTATCACTTAAAATAACAAAGTTGCACATTTCTATGAACCATCAATTACTGAATTTACTAAAATTAGGAACTCACATCCTTTTTTTCTCCCAAAAACATCTATCAGTACCTAAGGTTTCACGAACTGAAGCATATAATCGGGTCTCATGCTCATGTCAACTCCAACAGCCTTTATGTCCCATATTTAAACCTCATCGGTGGACTCGCTATTTGAACAGCTCGTCTCAAAATTATCAATCGGATCGATCAAATCCAAATCTGACACGTCAATTTAGAACTGTCAGAATGTAACCAAGCGAAGTTCATACGCCACTTGTGGCGTTGCTGTGTCGTCTAGCGGTCGGTGGCGTTTGGGTTGGTGTAGGAGAACCCTCGGAAGGGCTGCTGGTCCATGGAGCGGAGGACCTGGGGCTCCACTGCGGTGAGGCGCGGCCGCTCGCCCGTGAACGCGCGGTCGAAGTACTGCGTGTCTAGAGGGTGTCTCTGTGGGAAAAAGGATTTGGCATACTTTAATGAGTACTTACTTAGAGAAGATTAGGGTACTTAAGAAGTTTAAACGCCGTGGTTAACCAAACTTAACATAATAATGTAGAGTTAGTAATTATTAGATAGATAAAAAACGCCGATATAATGGTGTGGTGAGCCCTTCTTTCAGGGCTGATATCTCCTAAACGGCCAAACCGGTCTTTATGAAACCTAGCTAAGAATCACCGCTAGAAAACGGGCTTTCAAATAAATACAATTGACGAAAGCTGTGAGTGACGAAAGCTGTCAATCGGTAGCTTACGTCAAATTCAGTAGTAAAGTTTTGTAAAATGCAAGTTAAAATAGCGTACAAATCTTATTTAGGTATAGCAAAAATGCTGTTTAAATATTGCGATTATGTACATTAAAAGCATGATCTACCAGAAGTCAAAGCCGCCGAATTGTTGGTCTTTATTAAGTCCAGGATTATTAGAGGTCAGTGACTCAAAGTCAAAACAAACCTATAAAATCGGTAATAGTTTAGATAAACAAATTCTAGATTACGCAATAGTTTGTTTGTTTATGGTTAATCTAAAACTAGTAGAGATGGCTCAGCGCCAAGCGTTTTGGCAATAAAAAATATTTCCGTTTTAGTAGGACTGTTACCGCTGCCTCAACCCTGGGCTGTTTAACTAGTTTCATTCGCATAATATTCTGAGGCCGTACTACGAGTATGAACTGTAAAAACTGTCAAGTTCCAGGCACGGAAAGGGACCCAGCTTTATGACAGCTATAATTATATCCTTTTCTATGCCCGGACAAGTCTACGGTCGCATATAATATGGCCACTCTGTTTCCAAATCTTTAAAACTGTATGATGGTACAACCACATAAAACTTTTTTTTACGAAGAAACAACCACGCGGACCATGATGGTAACTAGTGCTGCTTATGACCAGATCTAAGGAAACTCCGATGCTTTGCTGCGGTTAATTTAAAAGGTAAATAATTGCAGGATGAATGATAATATCCAGGAAAAATGGTGTACAGGAGGATGGAATTTTAAACTGTATCCAACCAAAGGAAACTTCGATATGAGTGAGATGATGAAGTCAGTAGGTAGCTATAGATATTACTACCACTCCGGACCAAAATTAAATAAATAACAAAACTAAATTTAAAATTTATTTTAGGCACGTATCTAGTGACGTTATAATAAGGATTTAGCTACACTATTAATGCAACCATAGAGGCAAAACAAAGACAGAAATAGGATGCGCAGAATGTCGAGGCGCGGCGTTTCCAGTACTTAAAACGCCTCCACCACGTCTCGCCCAGTGCGACACTATATCTACATTTCATTTATATAGGCCAGGCGCCGCTTTACGCCTTTATTTATGGCACCAGCACTCTTACTTACCACTTTAGGTTTGAAGGGCGCGTCAAGCTCCCGCCTCTCGAGCCGGTCCCAGTGAAGAGGCCGGAAGAAGTCCTGGTCCCGGATGTCACCGTACATGCACTCGGTGCCTCCCAACCGCGTCCGTGCGTCCTTGTCCAACAACTGGAACATTGTGAAAGAATGGGTTGACCTATGTTTTTCCTATGACATGGAGATAACGAGTGAACAGGCCACGAGACCGTAAGTAGGGTCTGAGCTCCTTAGAGATTTTCAATCTAAACTCAAAACCCCAATCTCAAGTCTGAAAATGCGTTGCCAACCCTGAGGACCACGATGGAATGCTTCTCTATTCTTGTCATTTCACAAATTATCTTACCACACACGAAATAGGAACACTGTTTGGCGGCAGGTTACTGGGTGAGATGGTGGTAGCTACCCGTATCGACACTACTATATAACTCACTCTAGTCAACATGTTGAGCGACTCCTGTGACAGGAAGCGCGGGTAGGACGGCATCTCGTTGCAGATGGACCAGAACAGCTCGTCTTCGTCACAGCCGCTGAACGGGCTCTGGCCGATCAGCATCTCGTACAGCAGCACGCCGAACGACCACCAGTCCACGGTCTGGTTGTATTTGAGACCCTTGATGATCTGGAAAGGATAAAGACATTTTCTAGTAAATATATGTTTTCTTGGTTCGAATAACTGAAAAAGCTTTCGTAGACGAATGCTAACCAGGGAAACGTATGTTACGTATGTATTACATTAAACACATTCCCAGTTCTATTTTAAAGTGTCGACCTGTGAACCACCCAGTCATTTACTTAAAGAGGGCTTTCCGGGACCACTGATTTATGTTGTCGTTTGTTTTAGTTGACTTCATCAGATATTTTCTTCTTTTCTAATATTATAAATGTGAAAGTATGTTTGTTTGTTCGGTTCAGTCTTCACAGTTTAACAGTATTGATTGGCGTGAAATTTGATACAGAGTTATTTTATATGCCACAGACGGACATAGGGTACTTTTCGTCCCAGAATATTGTACGATATAGAAAGACAGTAGTATTATAAGAATAAAATGCAGCTGCAGCCCCGGACTGGGTATAGATAATAAAAGTTACAAAACTTAAGGCGTACCTCAGGTGCCATATAATCCGGAGTGCCACAGAATGTGTCGGCAGTCTTCTCCAAGTATATCTGCAGCTTGCACATTCCAAAGTCGGCAATGCGCACGTGCCCGTCGAAATCCAATAAGATATTGTCCAGTTTCAAATCCCTGAGACAAAATTATTTTGATTAGACGTGAAAACGTAGAACCCTGTAGCTTAGGTTAGGTTAGTATTTATAAAATCCTGAAATATTTACGGTTACAGAAAATAAAGCGGGTTGGCAAATGAAAAGTTGGGAAACGATACATTTGGCAACCATAGGACGCCTGTCTAAAATACTTAGAATTGTTATTATTATTTTCCCAGATTACCTGTAAACAATTCCTCTCTTGTGCAGGAACTTTAGCCCAGACACGATCTCGGCCGCGTAGAACCGCGCCCGCGCCTCCGGGAACCGCCCGCTCTGCTGGATGTGGAACATCAGGTCGCCGCCGTTCAGGTACTCCATCACAAAGAAAAGGTGGGACTGGAACAAGGTTAGTTGATTTGTTACTTTTCTTTCAATGCAAAAATACACTAAAATCATAAAAGAAGATTACACTTAGGTTTAATTTTTAATTTCCTACTGTAGAGTTAAAAATGGTGCCCAATGTGGGGCTTACGATCTATGAAATCAGTATCCATCTCTTCTCTCGATATACTTAGTCTTGAATGACGAGTGACAGGGATGGAGCTAACGTAACTTCGAACTTCGATTTTCGAAATAGGGCCTCAGTTGTTGTCATAGAAGCTAAAGATATGTTCCTTTCCAAAAATCCAGGTATCATATACTCGTAGTACCTATATCATAGTTTTCGTATAGTTATAAAACCAGAGTAGGTTTTACCAGGTAAACAGATTGAAGCCATTTAAAAGTAGGTTTTGTTTGTTAATTCCGCGTTTGTAGCTGCAATGGTTTAGTCGTACGTTGATATATCAGACCGTTTCTTCGTTTACTTAAGACCAACTTCTTTAAAGTAAAGTCCAAAACTGGACTGGGGAATGAGATGGCTTACGTCTGTCTGGAAGGTGGCGAACAGATGGCACAGGTACGGATGGTTGGTGCCCAGCGCAAGCACTTTCCTTTCGATCAGCGTGCACTCTACGTCGTCGTCTTCCAGTACAACATCCTTCTTCAAGCACTTCACGGCGTAGTAGTACTCCGTGTCCTTTAGCTCGGCCAACAGCACCTGAAATTGCCAATTTGGTAGTACATCACAATTTTTTGTTGTTTATTTTGAATCCCGCTATTAAGTTCCTGTTTCACAATCGTCAAGTAAAGCATATCTGACACATAAATTTAGCCCTTTCCTTTTCTTACACTTGAATATAAACAAGGAGAGAGCTAACTTTAACTGGCACATAAATTTACTTGTCGATTGTGAAACAGGCCCTTAATCAGATAGTAGTACCTAGACTACCTAGTCAAAACTTTTCATGACTGTATTACGTTTCACACACAGTTATGTCTTGTATACGTATCATTAGTGTATAGTATAATATCCATTTTAAACTCTCTTCTTTGTCTCCCAGAACGTCAAGTTGTGCTACTACACTAATCGTTTGTATGTCTGATATGCACATTCGTGTTTCTTTTGAAAGAAAAAACTTAGATCAGTAAATTAATATCCGCTCGTTCTCATACTAATATTCTCACCAAACTCATAAAACAAAATTGCCGGTGTTAGCTCCTGATATATGTTACAGGAAACGCGCCTGACAACCGTGCGACATGGGGTTTTCGTTTTATAACTCGAATATATAATTGCTTTCTCTGTATTCTTGGCCCGCTCTCAAAGGCAATTGGGCCAAGCGCTAAACCAGGAAGCCTGGCTCGCGTAACAGACGGACAAACGCGATAATAAACGCTTTTAGTGGTGCGGTACACACAATAGTTAATAACAGCTTTTAATAACGCTGCTGCGTCTTAACATTTCTGCCTGAGTCTTCGATAAGTTTTAGAAGGCTGTAAATAGCTAAACGAAAGCGATGTGCTATTTGCAATAGATCTCGGGAGGAATAACATGTCTTATACAAATGGGGTTGTATTTATTTACTTCGACCCTGTGGGATGTTTCCAACTACCCCTCATAAAGGCATAACTATGTGTTGGTAAAACTTTTTCTTTAACTATCATCGGTTGCTGCAACATTCAGAAAACTCTCAATCGTAAGTATACTGCATTTATTGGTGTTAGAACTCGTCTCTAGGTCTCTACGCCACTAGACCATTAAAACTACTATTCCACGTGTTTTAGAACGTGTAGCAAATTTGAAATAATTTTCAACACTCATGATTTAAATACATAACTGCTTTACATTATTGAGTTATAATATCTAGTTTCTAATCTAGAAGCGCATTAATTTATTTTCTACATACGTTATCAATTAATTTAATATGACGCTTGCGGCAGAGACGTTGTAATTTGCGAGTTTTTGGCGATAGGACAGTTCGCGACGGGGCCGATGACACGTGTTTCGTGACGCGCGGGCCAGTGATGTAGGAGACGAGAATAGACATGGATGTAGTACAAATAGGATGGCATGGCAGGCCAGGTGAACGCTGAACCGGAGCGAATTGCGCGCCCGCTGCAAATGGCAGGGTGCCACGGTGAGGTTACGGTCACTGCATTTCCAGATTCAACGCTGACATTTTGCCTTATCTTATCTTATCTAGATGGGCTCTCTCGGCCGCGCATCGACCCTGAAGAATCTTTTGTGAGATTGCCCTTCTTACACATTCTTAGTGGTCAGCGGAAGGTGCAGGATGTCAATTCTCGGGTTGAGATGCGTCTCCACAGTGAATCTGCATGGAATGACAGCGACATTCTATGGAATCTCGAATAGGTAGGAATTCACCTCGATCGCGACCGAGAATCGCCTCACAGGTTTCCTCAAGATGTTTTCCTTCACCGTGAAAGCAGGGTTACCACTGAAAGCTGGCATTTTATGTTAAGTTAGGTTAGGGGGAGGGGCTCTGAGGGTTAGGTCTCCATTCAAACGGCTAATTTACTGAATACACGTCAGTATTTTGGATTGATGAAGTTAGTTCTTATTATTTACGTCGACTTCGTACGCGTAGAATTAGTTTCCCGCTACTCCCCCTATTTTAACCCCGTAAGGGATGAATTCCCGAAAGGGTAAAAAAGGGTAAGGGTATAAAATTAAGTCTCCTTTGCGTAAAATTTGCTATTTCCATTATTTAAGGTAGTTGCCTTCCATGTGGCGGTCGTTTTTTCCACCCTGTATATATATGTATAAGATAAAGTAAATAGATTTACACCATATTACAAACGTATGAAAGAACCCTCATGTAACTAATTTAAAGTATTTTAAATTAATGAAGTGATATTGTTTTCTTACTAACTAACTAAGGAAATTGCCATTGTATAGTAGGTACGGTTTTTTCTAAAATGTGGACTCTTGATCACGAGTCGGCCGTTTAAGCCTCTGTTGCCATTTTACTCTTTGTGGTAAATACATATTGTTTGTTATCTTTGAAATATTTGCCAAATATTGTTCTTGGCAAAACAGTTCAGTTACTCAAGTGTCAATAGGCTGTTACGCAATTACGATCCAAATTTTCCACCTCACTGCAATGCAGTTTAAATTCTCACATCCATCATATTTATTTTTAGGGTTCCGTACCCAAAGGGTAATAACGGGAACCCTATTACTAAGACTCCGCTGTCCATCTGTCCGTCTATCTGTCCGTCTGTTTGTCACCAGGCTGTATCTCATGAACCGTGATAGCTAGACAGTTAAAATTTTCACAGAAGATGTAATTCTGTTGCCGCTATAACAACAAATACTTAAGACAAAATAAAATAAATATTTAAGGGGGCTCCCAAACAACAAACGTGATGATTTTGCCGTTTTTTGCTTGATATTAATAACGGGAACAGGTAGACGCTTGAAATATTCACAAAATATTTAGTTGTATATTAATTTTAAAAGTAAATAATTAAACTAAAATAAAATAAATATTTAAGGGGGCTCCCATACAACAAACGCGATTTTTATGCCGTTTTTTGCTAATATTGTATAGATAGTGGTATACGGAACCCTTCGTGCGCGAATCCGACTCGCACTTGGCTGGTTTTTTTACAACTTATAATTAACTCAGCAGCACTAAACAAAGGCTTTTACTTAAGAGATAAAAAAAATGTAAGGTTTCAACGCGACGCACGGATCCGCATGAGGGTTTTACGAATGTAAGAATATTGAGGCGAAGCTTAGACCGCGTAGCTGTCAATTTTTTCCATACAAATAGCTCCGGGCGATAACGATTCTCGCGATTCGGGCGATAAATCAAGTCCGATTTCCACGAATCTTGAATAATATATTGTAGGTACTATGAAAAACGGAGGTGAAATTCCGTGAAAATATTCATTTTATTGTAAAACCCGACTTTTTATAGCTTCAGTTTTGACACGCAAATAGCTGCTTCGAAACGATATCTACTAACTATTTGCACATGTTCAAACACTATTTTATATTTTATCTACACTCATATCATAAACCCTCTATGATGCGTTCAGAAACCGCAAATTATGACCAGCATAATAATCAACTCTGTTCTTAGAGCAATTTTTTTTATCTGTGGCAGTTTTCTTATGAATTCATAAGAACATCAATTTCGATGTTCTTATGATATTCAAATTTCGAACATCTCTGAAAAACGAAGCATTGATTTTAGACCTCTATTCTAAATCAGTCGAGATGACATTTTATTGAAAATGAAATGTCAATTTCACACAACTTTGACATATCTCGCACGTTACTTGATATCGAACGATTTGATAGTTGACGCTTAATCTAGTTGTCTCTGAATTAAAAAAAACAACTTGTCAAATTTTGATTTGCCGCCACATTTGACGCTTATTTTGTCGGAAAAATAAGTTTGTTGTGTTGTTTTGTTCGTAAATAATTATTGTATTGTACGACTACTTAAAATGAGTGATCAAGATAGTGATCATGATCACGATATTTCGGAGACGCCACCTGATATCAGGGATAAAGCAATGAGCGCCGAAAATATGTTGTTGCCGTCAAAATCCACGAACATGATTCTACTATCAAAACTGGAAAAGTGGAATTCAACCACCGCACAATTAAAACTGTAAATAATAATAATTACAATAAATAATTGTCTCTGTTATCCCATTTATTTTTTGTATTATTTTACCAATAGCTCTAATCAATGCTGCAATGCCGGTCATTACATGCGATTTCTGAATACATCATAGAGTTTTGATGATATGTGTGTAGATAAAGCAGTTTATGTAACTGTACATAATAAGCATTAAAATACTCGTGAGATGCTATTATGAAACTCGCCTTCGGCTCGTTTCATAAACACTCACTCGAATTTTAATGCCCCTTATTATGCAACAGTCACATAAACTACTATTACGACTTTGTGTATTTTTTAAACTGAAAAATAATACCTTATTTTTAAGTTACATAGGAAAACGTGGAGTGCTCAACACTTTTGGCCAAGGCTGTAGATACCAAGACTCAGGAACAAATACTCGCGCTCACCGCACAAATACATCGGGAATCGAACCCGGGACCGATAGCTTCGTAGACAGGGACACTATCAACTAGGCTAACCACTATGGTATAAATATTGTATTCAAAGCGCCGTTGTAAATTAAATCAAATTCTATAAGCGCGCCGTGGCCCCTAATATAACTAACTAGAGGACGCCCATGACTTCGTCCGCGTAGAATTAGTTTCCCGCTACTCCCCCCTATTTCACCCCCTTAGGGGTTGAATTTCTAAAAATCCTTTCTTAGTGCTCACTTACATCATGAAAGGAACCTCTGTACCAAATTTCAAGTTTCTAGGTACAGTAGTTTCGGCTGTGCGTTGATATACCTATAAGGCAGTCAGTTTTGCCTTTTATATATATAGATTTGCTTTGATCCAGTCCCGTGACAAAACTTTCACAATCAATAACCCTACGCTGCTCCTACGTCACAGTGACATGATTTGCGTAAAAGCCAATTATTAATATACTACATAGATTTATAATTTGGCAAGAGAAAACCATCATATAGGTTTACCTGTTTATATCAAGTGGCTACGTATAACGCTACGCTCATCAAACCGTTTGAAGTCTTTTGCGTCATTAAGTATACCTATCAACTGTCTTCTCGTGATATTTTTCATTTATCACTGGCTCTAACTCTGCTCGAATAGATTCAAGCCGAGATGGATTTAAACCAAAGCCATTGGGTGATTCTAGCAAGTTTCCTCTTGTCCCGCATGCCTCCACCTCTGTGGAAAGGAAGCCTCAAAACTCACTTAATAAAAAAATAGAACCCAAAAAATTTACACATGTTAAGTTAATGATATTTTTGGATTTGTGCACAAACAGAAACTAACAAAGTAAAACAGAAATACAACAAAAGGTAGGCATGTGTACAAAGGAGAACTTACTTATCCCATAAAGGGATGATATTATCCCGGGTACAATTAAGTAGCTATTTAGGTTTATTTAAAACTAGTTTTTGCCCGCGACTCCATCCGCGTAGAAGTCGTTTATCGCGGTTCCCACAAAAACGGTTCAATTTTCCGGGATGAAAGGTGCGTCCGGGCTGTAAACTATTTCTGTACCAAATTGTACGTTGATTAGTTAAGGCGCTGGACCGTGAATGTGGAACAGACAAGTAAACAAACAAACTTAAATACCATAACAAAAGAAATTTAAGGGTAACAAGTAACAAGACCTAAATACTTCAGAATATTCTAAAGTCATAAATCAGAAATAGACAAACTGCTTAGGCCTAGGATGTTGCCGACGCAGCAGTACTAATGTGTTCCAGCGACCCAGTTCCTTGGAACTATTCCGGTTGCTCGAGTAACAGGTAGCTCTATTTTCATTTTATTTCTTAACGGCTTGACACAGATTTCCCAGTACAACCGCAGTTTAACTGCGAATGACCGTAACGACGTCGCGATTTGACGTGGTGAAGTCAACAAGGGAGTCGGAATGTGGTTATAACGAGGCAAGGTTGTATTGCCACATCTCATACTTCTGCCATGACAGTTGTGGTATTAAGCGTCAAGAAATATAGCCTCTACTCTACCATTACAGTCAAATAAATAGGAACTATCATAACGTTGACAATACGATAACATGTTAAAAGCAATATGGTTTTACCGAGTAGAATAAAGCCCCAGTCTATAGGAATTTTTGTCTTGCGATAGGTGGATATTGGACGGTTTTCATGTACAGGTTGGTCGATGAGTTGACGATATTAAAGAAAATCTAGATGCCTTATGCCTAGACCTACCCAAAACCCCTGTTTATGTTCAGAGATTCTGATCTATTTCAGAGTTGAGTTAAAAGTTCGGCGAAATCAACGTTTAATAAATTACGTGATTGTACCAAAATCGTTCGGTCTACGACAATGTTTCTTTTTCTGGAGCTTGGTAGGTCGTTCGTTCGCTTTCATATGGCATTAAATCATTTTAATTTAAGTATCACATATACTAGAATAAAAAATGAACATTTGTATTTTTTTATTTAAAAACCAATTTCATACTAAAACTTTAAAATTACTATTTGTCCTCCATCTTTAAACAACTTTGTCCTATACTATATCCCCATTTGATTTGATTTGATTTGATTTGAATAATTATAGGTAGGTATAGGTAGGTCTTAAAACATTTTATAACTTTTATTTATGTTATGGAGACTAAGAAACTTTGAAATTAACGCGCTAGCGAGCTAGCAAATTACAGTTTATTTCTTACTGGGCTAAGTAAGCCCCCTAACACTAACCTAATTAGACGCAACTTTGTGAAATTCCTAGTTTGTTTTGCAATTTTTTGTGTCGAACAATCACGTTGGATTATTTTCGCGTTTGTCATACGTCTACCTTAGTGCCACGTCTTTCAGCGTCGCAACATTCGTCTTCGATATTCGCTCCCCCACTACAATGTACCTATGTGTGCAGAAACTCAGTTTTTTCTTGGCAATATCCCTTGTTTTATTTCTTGTGTGTTTATTTTGGGACTGCGTTGATGCTACTACAAGTTATGCTTTACAAATTTAACGGGTTTGATAACAAACGATTACGTTGTAATCATTGTCTTTGTTTGTGTTTAAAATAGACTTACATTGCGTCGGTCATCACCGGTTTCAATGAAGGTAATTGTCTACGTACTTATCTGTTTCTGTGGGCGGTTGGTTTGTATTGTTGTTTATTTTTTTAATCAAAATATACTCCTTGATGATCCTGTCCTTCACCCACAGACCAGGAGGAGCGTTATTCTTTTCAAGTTGGATAGCAAGAACAGGATGAGGATGGCCCTGATTTTCCCACCTTTTTCATACTAGCGAACTGTACCTATAGAAAATTTCTTGAAAAAGCTATTTGGTTACCTTTTCATCGCTTTAACTAAAAAGATGTACGTGGAAATATCTCGTACCAATGCCAAAACCAATTACGAGCGAACTAATTTCAATTGGATAATAAATGACTCGTAAAATATCTATGAAAGAGCACAGTGGCTGTCAGAACTGAAATTGATTTGCGCTGAAAGGTACATCGTGCCATTTTTATCTGCGAGCAGTCCCGTCGGTTGTCTGGCACTCGCCTCACCACTCTTGGGTGCATTTAGGTCAACTAGAGAAAACAAAGATAATAACGAGTTGTAGGTGTACTGTGTCGTGTTAATACGAACGTTACGGACAAAGAACTGACGCTCTCATCACCTTCACGAAGATTAGGAAATTAAGAATGACGTGAGCAAATACGAGCTTCTGAGTCATCGTTCTGGGCTTAAAGTAATGTCTATCTATATTTGACAAGGTGCTATGTTGTAAACTAGTATTACGTAAGCTTTGCCTGGAAATGAGAAAAATCTCTAGGATGATGTAATTATCAGGGTTCAACGGAGGCCCTTTGGCACCAAGCCTTTGAAGCTAATAGTACCTAAGTAAGGTAACTATTTTATGTGTGGGTCAGTTTTTTAAGCATACCTACGTTATAAAGCAGCCTTTATTTAGGTCTCTTGTCAATATTGTTTTTGGTTTAAGGGGAAGGGGGGGTGGCTCTTCGCAAACGGTTTTAGGCAAAGTTTAACCTCGATTTGAAATACAATACTCCGTATCAACTTTTGCGCTCAGTCGAGCAATAGAGCCGCGTAGGATGATCTGATCCATGTCTGATCCCTATTCTGCCTTTGTTTCCCAATTGTCGCAGGCTTCTGCATGTGGATAGTAAACTAACCTTTCCGAAGCTGCCTTTTCCCAGCACCTTGACGAAGTGGAAGTCCTCGATGTTGTACTTCCTGAAGCGGGGGATGGAGCGCGCGGGGGGCGTGAACCGCCCCGTCTTGCGGAACAGCCCGTATGCCGTCGATTGTTCTGCAATTTGACGTGATGGTAAATGATTTGAGGCTAGGATTTATGAATAAGATGTGATCAAAATTAGGAAGGCGGCCGAAAATACTTTAATAAATTTCTCTTTTTTTTCTCTCTCTTTAACCTAGTTCCACACTAAGATCTAGGCTACAAATACATTTCAAACCCGGGACTGCTTGTCCTGGTCGCGTGTTGTCAAAATAAGAGAATGAGTAGGAAAATGTCATCAGATTTAATATAATACCAAAAAAGATCTATTTTGAACTGTTATGCCCCATTAAAAGTAAGATTAACAACGACTTGGCCTAAACGTGTGGGCTTTAAGTAGAGAAACGTGCAATTAATACAATTAATGTCTTGTAATATAAGTCGTTGACTTCAAATTAAATGAGTTATTAGTGCAAGCGTGCTCATCTGAGAGATTTATATCGGCGTAAACATCCTTAATGTACTAACACCGACTCGCATTCCCGTGATCCTTATCATGCTAACTAATGAGCTGCTTCACTCAAAGCAAGTTCAATGCAAACAGTGACATGTAGGACATCGCATAGGTCCCTGAACTGAAAAACACGACACCATAACACTCGCTAACGCAAGCGTCAGAAGATTTTTATTGTTAATTTGGTATATTTGAACGAATATCTCTCTCGTTTACGTGAGATAATTGACGTATAGTGTCAATTCTAGTCTGATTTGAGAAAATATCGCTGTTTTGTCCCCGGCCTACGCGTAGTGCGTTACGCAGAGCGTTGGCTAATTTTAGCATGCTACTTACGGTTGCGTTGACAAGTATACTGTCTTTACATTCCAAAACGTGCCGGTTAATTTAGGTGATTGTGTTTTAACGAATTGGTAACGCATCGTTAATACAAACTTATAGGGAATATATTCACGAACAAATAAACTGCTTCACTTACGAGTCTTACAACCAACTTTCAAACAAATTCATGCAATTTATGGGTCCATATATCAGTATATGTTGCTTTCTCTCTGACAATATATGTCACTAAGGGCCTGTTTCACAATCGACGAGTAAATTTATCTGCCTTTTAAAGTTGGATCTCTTCCTGCCTATTTTCAAGTGTAAGAAAGAGAAAGGGCTAAATAAAATTTATCTGTCAAATATGCTTTACTTGTTGATTGTACAGGCGGTAATTATGGTAACTTAGTGTTATCCCTGTAAATTAACATAAATAACCAGGGGCTTTCTTTATTCTACTCGGTAAAACCGTTTTGATTTTGACATGCTATCGGTGTTGTTTTTAACACCGGCCGGTATTACTGTCAATTAAATACGAGTTATCATAACGGTGACTACTTATACGATAACACGTCAAGAGCAATATTATTTTACCGAGTAGAATAGAGCCCCAGATGGCAGCATGTTTACTAATGACTTCAACCCGTAACTTCAACATACTCGTACTAGTTTAAACTTAACGTTTCTTTGTATATCTTTGGTCTGTACGATGCATGGGAGTGCAGTACTAGGTACTAGTTCCAGCTTAGACCATTACTTACTTACACCCGTATTCACAAACAATACTTAAGGGATCCTTCACTGAGTAAACGCACTGCGTTCAATACAGCTTTGTGATTGGTCCTTTTTGACCGACCTTTTGTTTATAAGATGATTTGAACCATTTGTGCGTTCTTAAGCACTGTGAGACCTCGTAGTGACGTTTGTGAATACGGGTGTTAATGCGTTAAGAAGCAAACTGAATAGGTCGCTTCTAACAAGATTGTGATTGTTGTGCATAAGCGTCTTGATTCCATACGAGCCTGACAAGACGTTAGATACATCAACTAAGATGTTAGTTGAATCACTAAAGAAATTGCTGTTGTTACTATCAGCTTTGGTTGTTATAGCTAATATCTTAACTATTGTATTAATTTTTTGTCAACTAAGAGAAAATCTCTCTTTGTTGGCTCCTGTAAGTTTATTCTCTATGTACGCTTTCAAATTAAGTACTAAACTTCACCGAGTTTCACAAAGTCCGATACAGGTAAACACCGTGAAAGATCCAAAATTATCTCGTTACATTACGATTATGTCATAATTCGCGAACAGCATGTGTAACCAATTAATTCTCTTTTACCTCGGGCGAGATCGCGGCCGCCGCTAAAAATATTAGCTGACAGACAGAACAATATCAAGGTCGCCATGGGCGATGTCTTCTGTCGCTTGTAAACGAGCGCTTCTTCCTTATACAGGGTTGGATTTTGTTTTTACCTTCATATTTTAAGATAACGTGTTTTAATAGCGTTGGTTAAAATAAATTTGTTTTTAACTGCGGAACTAGCCAGCCTAAATGCCTCGTTCATGGTAATAATAATTTGAAGATGAGTCTAAAACTGTGGTCTAATCTACTCTTTCTTTATTTTGCTAAAGTACGCACAATAACTTGTATTTTCTTGTTTATAACTCTGTGGTTATGTTCGTTGTTATTTTACTTAATAATAACTAAGTATAGTCAATGGTTTCATTACACAAAATAAACACAAATTCACTTAATATTTTTTTACATAAACAAACATCTCCATCATGCTAAATGCGTAATATGTTTGATAGTATTTCAATACTAATAATACTTCAACAAATTTCACGCGGATGTGTTTCTCCGCGCCAATGTTTATATAAAATGTCACTTTTATTAAACGTACTTCGTTTCATTTGATTTAATTTACGGGGCAAACATTTTAATTCAAGCTATAAGATAGAAATTTAAACACAAAATCGCCTTAATTATTTAGTTTGCTTGTTTGATTGGCAATCAGGAAATTACTTGGCACAGATATTAGAAGCGCTAGTGCTCTGCCTAAGATGCTAAATTAAAAATAATACCCGTCAGATTGAGTAGGTGGGTAAATGTATTGCCGCAATGACATTAGTTAGATACTACGAAAACAATGAAACCAATTAATTCTCACAGGCCAATACTAATAGTGAACAATACAAAATAACCTATCACTACGGTTTCAATCTATTCGCTTGGCATACGGTCCGACAGTGCAGTCATAGCCCGCGAAACGGAATCATTAATATCATCGAGCTTCTTACGGAGACGTAACGAGCAGCAGCATTTGTCCCGGTCATGAGAGGTTTATGGCATCGCTTAATCGGTCGTTGGTCCCACAATACCACCACAATGTTACTTATAATTATGTAAGGGCTATTGTGGGAGCGTGTTCTGATCTGTCTGTTTGTGTTATGCAGAAATAACCGTGAATGCGGTAAACTATTGCAGCATTACGGTTTTAGCAACATCTGTGATTTCTCATGTCGTTGTAGGATCTACTAACAATGTCCTACTTTATATTGGTTTTCAAAGAGGCTGTTAAATTTAGATGTATTCTATGACACAATTTATCAGTTAAACATTTCACATCTACGTCTTATTTATGGTAGCGGGGACCGCGACTGAATCCTTTGTGTTAATCCAGGATATAAACTATCTGTTTACCAAATTTTATTTACTTAAATCCATTCTGCGGGTTTTATTTAAATGCGTTATGTTTATGGGACAAACATCGAAAGATCCATACGAACTTTTTCATTTTTAATATTAATAGTAAGATGTTAGGTTTATTCTTACGGTAATTGTAGCTTGCGCTTTTCGAATCCTCCTCCTGATTATAATAATTTAAATTTATATTTATTTAATGTTATAATCGTGATAAATAAGTCGACAATTTCATTTAAGTAAATGACAGCAAAGAGACGCAGACATAGGTAGTTTTTTTTTAACAAACTGTACTTTGTAGCACAGCCATCAGTTGTTTATCAAAAGATAGTCGACAGAAAGGGGCTCCAATTCCAATTCAATACTGTCAAACCAAAATGTGAAATCCAATAAAATCTTGTATAAGTAAGCAAATTTGACTATAAAGATGATCCAAAACTCTATTTTTCAGAAGGAAGTTTTAGCCCACGTGAATTTTTTTCAGGTTAGGCCATCATAAAACTTTTTTATTCGCCGTCGCGAGTCAAAGTTTCGCTGGTTATGCAACCGGCTACGCATTGTTTTGTTTCTCATTTCACACTAAGACAAATGAATTTCGATGTGTTGGTCTGTTGGGTTACGTCACATTATCTTTAGGAACGCGGAATCCAAGTAAGTGGGGCGCACAGAAGTGGTCGGTGTCAGGCAAAATGGGACGATTGCTACATCCACGGTTTAATTCGAGGTGTCTCTCGATGAGGTGATTTGAATGTTTGGCGAGAAGCAAGCCCGATGAATTTGTAGAATTTAATCGTAGAAATTTGTAGAATTACCGTCAGATTTCGGAAAACTGATTTATAAATCGAGCCTTTAAGTCTAAATTAAACAGTCGCCATTAAGATAGTTATCCTATATTAATTATTCCCAAGCTTGGCTGATAAAAAAATCCTAAGCCTCAATGTTAAGAGTTTCTTTAAAGATTTAGCAATTCCCTGGCAGACGGAAACTGTCTTTCTTACGCTGAACAGGTTATAACTCATACCTTGTATAAGCCCAGGTTTTTTTCAACTTTTTCAATTGGTGGATTTTTAATCTACTCGTATGATACTTAGGTACCAAACACACCGGAGATTATTTGCTACCGTTAAGAGTTGATCAAAATCTAACTTCCGTAGTCAATGAAGAGGATATTCTAATAATTTAACTATTTTTGCAGAAAATAGCTTTTTAATAAGATATATCCATAAACAGCGCATGCACTCCCCATAATGTCAAAATGTTCCCTTTATGCGATTTTACTAATGTCCGTTCCTTATATTTAAACCGCGGATAGATTTGATACTTAGGGTTAAAATTTGGCACATTTGGTACGTGGCAAACGTCAAATGTTAACCGCCGGAGTAACCTAATCTGTCTGCAAATATAGGGGAAACGACTAATAACCTACCCTTGGTGAACCGATGGTTACTATTTACTCATTTACCAAAATAAATGCCAGAAATATGACTGCCTGTAAATAACTAATGATAGTCCAGAACAAACAGGGCACTCGGCATCTGCAGCAGTCATGTTCTACCTAGTTGATCTTTTTGAAATTATCTCTGTGGTCCAGATTTGCTGGCAGGTTAATCTGTTGCCGGTCAGAAATATAATATTAACACTCGTAAGTGATTTATCTTGTAGATTACTTACGCTTTCCAATAACTCACGAAGCTTTTTATGACCGGGAATAGAACATTATTATTCGTAAACATTATTTTTGTAATGCTTATTTTAGTGCGCTGACTATAAAATTATTTACGTACTTAAGTACATTTTGTGTGAATGCGCACCTTATGCGCAGGTTGCACTCCGTATTTTAAATCACTGTTCATATTTGTTTTTATGATCTAGCGAGTTCACATGTCACTGAGCATTCGCCGCTTTGCTCTTGTTTGATGCAGCTTAAAAACAAATGGTTTTTGATTGTAATGAAAGTGTATGACTGACGTCAAGCTAGTTTAATAACTATCTGACATAAAATATGCTCCTGTCATCATTAACCCACATATTCATTGTAATAAAATGAAAAAAAAAAATTGTATGGTATTTTCGGCATTATAATATAAAGGTGGGTAATAACAAGCGAGTTAAATTATCACCACCACCTGGTGAATCCACCAGACATTTTTTTAGACTGTTATTTGTAATTAGTAGTTGACAACTGTCTAACTTGGCGCAATGTCGTCTGTTTAACAGTTGTTAAATTACAGCACAAACATAATATCTTAACGTAATCATGAAAAAGAAATGTAAAGTACGTTAGTGCAGCAAAGAGCATAATGATTACCACAACAGAAAGTCTACTGTACAAGCAACACGAGGGCACTGCTAATACAAACTACGTATACAGGAAACTTGTTAGGAGAAAAACAAACGTAAAATAAACTGGGAGGAAGAAGTGAGGTGTAATGCCGATGGTGTCTCACCGAGCTCCTGTTCATGGAAGTCGGGGGTGTTGGGCGCGAGCGGAGCCCCCGCCGAGGTCCCGGGGCTGTCTCCACCTGCACAACGAATGGTTACTATTCTGTTTCTATATTATATTAATTAACAATAGTATTAAACTTCAAATTGGTCTTGTCAGTGTTGTTTTTGTTTCGATCTGCGTGTTGGCTTTACAGTTGTATATTTTTCAGTCGTTGTTCGTATGGTAGACTTACTTTATATGCTTCTTGATAGGGATTTTCATTATTCACGATGGGTTCATCTTTATTATTCATAGCTACTAATTTCTCTGATGGTATTTGTTACGCATCTTAAAAGTAGGTACGTACTTAAATATAATATTAATGTTTTATAAGAAATAAATGTGCAATAAATTGTGTAAAACAGGTGCAAGAAATGAAGGTAGAAGAAATATTATTGTCATTCAGGAAACAAAAGAGGAGACAAAGGGAAAAAGTATTAATTAAATTGAGTGATACATTATCTAAAAATACCACTCATGAACAAAGAAAAAAATGGTGACATAATTCGATTTTGTGACGCTCATTCCATCACTTTTACTTGAGATAATTTCACTAGGTATCATCACTAGAGACTGTAAATCTATCAGGCGCAAACAGTGATCCCATAAAATCTACCAGAAATTACTTTGAAAAAATCAACAGACATCGAAGCAATGCCAAACTATATGTTGTCGGAATCGGGAATAAAAATACGTGCAGTGACGTTTGAAGTCCAGCCAAAATAATCGTCGATAGTTGTCCGCCGATTGGTTCGGTTAGTCATGATCACGGGGGGCGCTGGCACCGGGCTCCGGTCTTCATCGAGACTTGCTGTATTGACGACTGATCAATCACGCATTCTTGATGCAACACGTTACATCCGTGTTCGACGTTGCAATCATTCAGAGGCTACGTGAATTTTTAGCACCTGTTGACATTTTTTGATGAAGAATTTTGTCTAAGCGTTTGAAACGTTATATTTGAAAAGTAATTTTAAGCTCTACAAATTAACTAAACGTGTTGATTAAACAAGAATTAAATTATGTTATGCATAACAGTAAATAGTGATCATGTCTTTCACTGAATCGTAACATCTGTGCTATATTTAGCTACCTATGCTTAAAATTGTGGTCTTGTTGCACTGTAAATACAGTGGCTATTATTACCGTACAATTAATTCAACTACCTACACTTCCCTGACTATAGATGTACACATTTGCGTACTTTTGTTTATTCTGAGTGAGTCGTGTGTCTCTTTAAGTTAATTTCAGTGGCAATTGGTGCTATTAATTCTGTACAGGTGAGCGCGGAGTGATTGGCCGCTGTCCAGACAGAAGCAACCGCATCGTGCGCCCACGCGCCAATGTTCTCGACAGATAAACAAATACGCATAAAGCACCAGCCCGCGACCAAATATACCTAACGTTCATTTGTTTCACAATAAATCTCTAAAACGAGTAAAGTTGTAACCGTAATACTGTAGTATCCGCAAATATAAAGAGCCACCAACCAAACGTGACATCTATTGCAGAAAATATCCCAATATTACGGACGGATTTATATTTTATTTGGGTTGATACTTGCATACTTTGATGTTAAACTAATAATATCTGTTACGATACAGATGATTTATATTCGCAAAACATAAAGCTTTATCTTTAAAAAAGTCGTATGACGTATTTGTGACGCTTGAATTTGTATTATTCTGTCCTCAGGAAGCGACGGCAAGCTATCATCGGTGCGTCTCAATTTGTAATGTTTTCCTAGAACTTTACCCACCTCTTTTAGACACGCCTCGCGACGATAAAGCTTCCACTAAGAGACGTTGATTCACTCCACACAGGTTCGCTGTCAATTTTTCACACTTTCGATGGCAGTTAACATCGCAGTCTAAAACAAAATAACGAAAAGTCGCGCCGCTACAAGACAATTACATTATAATAAAAAATATTATCCTAAGCTAAGCCGTGCAAAAGCAATCGTGCATTGATCAGGAATTTCTATACACATTAGAGGGCAGTTAGTAGGTTGTTGTCACAGAGTAAAGTGTGTGTGTGTTCCTATGAGTTTCGGAATTCCAATAAAACTGTTGTTACCTTTTTTCATTTGGACGAAACCTGCTGGTGATGTAGGAGCTGAAGAGTCGAAACCAGAATCATTGGATCCCGTAGAAGTTCTGCCGTCAGCATTGTTCTCGCACTCGAAGAACTCCGCAGAACCTTCACTAGCGTCCGACTCATCTGCGTCATCCTCATCTGAGGAGTCTTCTGAAGAAGACTCTGATGAACTGGATGAATGAATAACCTGAGGACTTTTCTTTTGCAGTGGACGAGGAGTGGCTATTAGTGGACGTACGGCTAATTCCTGTTTTACCGGCTTTTTAGATACAACTGGTAATTTGTTGTCTTTTTCAGAGGATTTTTCTGACTCGTTATCCTTTTCTGCGTTAACCGATTTATTTTCAGCCTTTTTACTCTCTCTTGTCCTTTTGTCTTCATTTGTAATTGCAGTTTCGTCCTTTGGAATGTTTACAGATTCTATTACGACTGGTGTTTCTGCAACAATGTCAGGCTTGGTCTCCTCAGTAATAAGAGCAGCAAAGTCGCAAACATCAGTAGATTCGTCCTTGACTGGTTTTGTTTCTGGATTAAGTTTTTCTTCTGGCTTTTTACATGTTTCTACACTAATAGCTGTAGTCACATCCGCATTTTGGGGCTTAGGAACAGTTGTTATTTCTTTGGTCTGAATATTACACGATACTGTTTTAAATTCAATTTGTTGAAGAAGAGTGGTTTTTTTGTCATGTATTGGACAGGGTTTTACTGGTTCTTTATTTTGTTTTGGAGAATCCTGTTTGTAAAAGCGCTTTTCATTTTGATCAGTAACAGCTTTTTTCTTTATCATATCTGTCGTATTAGATAATTTACTATTTCCTACGATCTTTGTAGATACCAGCGTGACTTCGTCTTTTACTGTATTTTCATTACATTTTGGTATTGGTACTGGTATAGAAACTGGCTCAGCTTCAACTTTTTTATTTGTATCGGGATGTGTAATTGTTTGTTGTAGTAGTGACCGTTTATTAATATCCGACGAATTTTGAATGCTTTTGGGTAATTTTGATATAAACTGTACTTTACTATTTTCCACTTTACTTGGTTTTGTTAGATCAGGCGATATGGAAGTATCGCTTGAGTCTTTAATTTGGTCTGGACAAATATCTACACTTATTTGACTAATAAGATTACCTTGGTCATTTTTACATGTTTCTGGTTTGTTATCTTTTAGTTTTTCTTCTATACTGTCTAAAATTTTATTACTACTATCACTGGGTGGCTCGTCTTCCTTGCACCTGGGTACTTCAATAAGTTTTGACGTTTCATGAAATACTTCAGCTTCCATAATGGAGCATTTGGGATCTATTGTTTTTCTGGGTGACATTTGCTCTATATTATTATTATCTGTATTAGGTACAGATATTTCTTTCTTCTCTAGTATAATTGCATCAATTTCACTTGACTTTTTGTCAGTGGCAATCGCTTCAATATTCGTAATGACATGTTTCCCTTCATTTTTAGATTTATCAATTACATCTACCTGCTCTTCTATTGCGTCAACAGAAGCTGTACTAGGGTTTGTTTCATTTGCTTGTACAAAGACATCCTCATTCCCACTTAAATCTTCGTCATCTGGATACCAGTATAGAGCTCGTCTATGCTTTTCTTTGGTATCCTCTATGTATTGTTTTCTTTTCATAAGATAAACTGTCTCTCTTTTGCCTATTTTATCCCAAAAGTTACCGTCGTCAGGTTCAGGCGAAGGAACATTACTTTCAACGTCGGTCTTTCTCCTAATAGAACGCATTTTGCTCTTTCTTAATGCGTTGGTGATAGACTTGTTGACTAATGTTGGAGTTTCATCGAAATCGTCCCCAACACTGCAACTATAGGAAATTTCTTTCTTTAAAGGACGTGGCTTTTCTTCCACAGTAATCTCTTCTATTTTAAATTTCAAGGGGCTCGCTGGAGGTGAAACTTCTACGCTTGAAGTGATCTTAGCTTTTAATTTGGGTTTTGATTTAATTTCTTCACTCTTTATTGATGATCTACTTTCTTTAATTGCGGGTAACCCTGAGCGCAATAGCTCTTTAGGGAGCTCGGAGATAGAATCTAATCTACCACCAGAGGAAGAGCGTTTCAAACTCCGTTTTTTTGTCGAGTGTTTTTGTTCTTTATTAGAGTCTTTACCTATTTTGAAACGATCATACAAATAATTATCTGACTTTGTAGTTTTTAATGGATTTGGTGATCCATCTGTTACACCAACTTTGCTTAAATCTAAGCTAGCGGTACTCAAATTCTCATTCCTTATTAATGAGTCAAATAAATCGGCCTGTTCTACTAAAATGTCCATAGAACAACGTCTTTCTGGTGATTTACTGGTGGTAGTGGATGGTGTCGGGGGCTCACTTAAGGAAGTAGCAGTCTGATTTTGCTCCTTTCGTGGTACGTTTAGAGTTTCGCTTTCGCTGACATTATCTTTGACAATAAATTTCTCCACTAATTTTGCTCCGAGAGTTTTCTTTTCTTTTTTGTCTATGTATATTAAATCCTCTGAAAGTTTTTCCCTCCATCCCCTAGATTCCTCCGTGCTCGTATTTGTAGAATCCTCTTCGACATTTGATTCTTTTCTATCCTCGGTTTGTTCACCTGTTTGCTCTGACTCATCTACGGGCTTGCGAGGTGAGTCTCTGTCTTTTCTTTTAATTGTATGAAGTCTTACTACAGTCCGACCTCGCTTTATCGTACTTCTCAGTTCTCCCGGAGAAGAATCTATTCCAGTTTCTGGTTTTCCATCTATCCTTGGCATAAACGGACCAGTATTATCAGCAGTCGATGATTCTTCGGGTTTAGGCTGCGGAGGAAGTGGTGGCGGGCTTTCAGACTTTGGCTTGTATCTATTCCTTGATACATCAATATCAGCCGTGTTTATATTTATGGGCCTCGGAGTATAGCTAGAAGATTTATAACTTCGTTTAGAAATAGGTAGCCTCCTAGGGCTGCCTATTCTCACGGGACTCGACGTTGCCCTTTCAGATATCGTACTGAGCATGGGAGAGTAGTTCCTGCCACTGCTGGTAATCCATCTCGAGCTGACAGGTGTTCGCGAGTATCCTCCGAGGGAAGAGTGGTTGCTATAGCTCGATCCTGGATTGAGGTATGACGCACTGTACGACGATCCTAAAGGTGTTTTAGAACTATAACTGTATGGGGCACTGTATGGTGAGGATCCACTGTAATACATGTTCGATAAATGATCGGAGTAGTGCGGCATCGTGAACCGCGATGGAACGCGACGGAGCGCGACGTGTGGCGGCAGGCGGACTGCTCGCGCGCAGACTGGGCCAACGGCGGCGCGTGCGCCCGCGCACCGACCCTCGCCCCGCGCCCCGCACCGCGCGCCGCCGCCGCCGCCGCCCGCCCAGCGTCGCAGGTGATTGATTGATGAATACTTTTTACGGTGACAATAATAGCTCATGTGACTTTTCCCATGATGTCGGAAGGAAGTTTTTAAGGGGACGCCGATTAGGGCGTCATATTGTAATAAGCTCATCAATTGTGTCAGTTAACTGTTCAATACGTATGTAGGGTTAAATTTGTTTATGAATTGAATTTAAATGTTTATTAAGTAAAAATAAAAAAGGTCGTCGTGTTGTTTTGTTGACAGTTTTGGTAGTCATTTAGGCAATAGCTTTTATTATTTTGGGCACTAGCGTCCCAATAACAGAGGCTAACTTTAATTTGACAGCATATTGTTTTAAAAGTAGTTGAAAAATAGTTGAAAAAAACTAATATGAGATAAGACATCTGTCACCTTCTGACACGTTAATAAGTACGAGAGTGACGGATGCTTCATCCCCATTTGACACGCGATATAGACGCAGCCATACTCGGCCCGCTGGAGTAATTGTATCTTTAAATGTTAAGGTATCTTACTTATTAAGGACACGTACAGCGAAATTTAGATTGAGTCTTAAGTACTGTTTAGTAGTGTCAAAATGTATGAAACTGTCAGTTTTAAGCCTAGATTTATGACTAAAACTAGATTAATATTTTTCGTTATTAAAACTGTTCCTAAGAATCACCTACAGAGTAGTCAAAATCGAATAAATAAGGCCTGCGGGCGTAGTATCAACCATACATACACTACACCTCGCGTGATAAAATGTGGATAAAGCATCCGTCACTGTCATCCTTATACCGGGTGTCCCTAAAACCAACGATTAAAGTGAGAGGGCTGATAAAGCAGCTAAAAAGCTATCGATTTAACCCCTATGTATGTTCAGCGATTTTTACTAGTTTCGGAGATATTGATCATTTTAATCTGAATTTTTGTAATTTTCCCTTATGTCCATGTCACGAAAAATCATTAATTTCGTGTTTTATTCCATACGTTTTTCAGTGGTATCTTACATTATTGGAGTCATTACGAATCAGCGAAGTTTTTAAACCCGTTTGCCCGTTTGGTCATGGAGACCATTGCATGGTAGGTCCAGCCGACACACAAACATGCTTTCACTGACATGATGTTGATGAATGTTAAAATGAACATTTATTTGTATGGCTTTGTTTTAATTGCCGTCTGTACATTGTGATAGGTATTTAAACGTTTTTGACTTGTACTTGACTTTAAAATATACCTCCATATTCATTCTAACGTGTTGGCTGAGCAAAAACAAATTCTATTTAATTAATTGCTGCAGCAACTACATCAAAACAGCATCAAATAGTAATTTATTAGTCGATTAATGCCCGGTTCCTATATTCAAGAAACGAATCGTTTTCCTTACGTCTCGTTAAAATTTGACACATTTTGTACGTAGCAAATGTCAAATTTTAACGAGACGTAAGGAATACCATTCGTTTCTTGAATAAAGGAACCGGGCATAACTAAATTAAAGGCTGTTACAAGTTTCATTGTGATAAAAATGGTGACAATGGACACGGCATAACATATGCACTAACATTCAACTAACGACTGCACTTAATTATAACATTGCTCAGACTCAGACCGGACGAAAAAATCTCTGATCGATAAAAATATTCTGCTATTCTTATTTTCATGAACCGCGTCACTTCCTATTTCCATGCTTGATCAGGCCTCGTGTCAATCAAGGTAGCTATATTTGAAGAGAATAAAAACGCCGCCCCCATGTTGGATCTAGTCCCAAGTCAAGTTGGTTCACGTGATGCTAAAGAATGCAATGGCAAGTTTTATCAATACACAGTTGTGTTTGAAGGGGACAGTGAAAAATGCAATCTTCCCTGGTTACACCTGTGGTCCGTTTCACGAAGCTACAAATTACAAATTACAAGTGGAACCCTCTTTCTAGCAGTAGGTACGAGTTAGAAAGAGACTTCCGCTTGTAATTTGTAACTTGTAGCTTCGTGAAACGGGCCTCTGGGGCACGTTTTATAAAGCTACAAGTAACAATTTTACAGGTCTAAACTGGCAACACTGCTCAAATGGAATGATCGTCATTGGTTGAGGTTGTGTCAAATGGTTGTAACCTGTAAATTGTAATTTGTAACTTTATAAAACAGGCCCCTGATGGTTCCAATGGAAGACCAGCGCTGGCTTTAATGCCAGCATTACACGGAGTTGGGCTGGGACCATTTTAATTACATTCTTCTTATGCGTTTTCTGTCCTTTGTTGTTGTTTGACACGAATAAATGATTTTCTCTCTTTCAATGGAATAAAAAAATTGCGTTCTCATGTAATGTTTGCTCTGGAACGGATTTAGTATTTTTACCCGTCTGCCCTGTATGTGTGCGTGTGTTTGGGTATGTATGTATTCTTGTAACTGTTTCTTTGTGACTCAATGTTGGTTTGACATCATGACGATGCGGATTTTGAGCTCCACAGTATCGTACGATTGGGCTTTAGGGTGAGTTTCTACCAGAGCAGTGCGAGGCATAAAAAAACCACCGCTGAGTGAGGCTAGGAAAATTAACTAATCCTATTGGTGGATTCTTTCCTCGCGAACCGCTCCGCTACCACGCATAGTTCTTGAATACTGAAAAAAACCTTATCCTAGGAGTGTTTTAGGCAAGATTTTCGGGCAGTCGGTTTTTTTAACCTTCATTTTTCGCATATTGAACGCTAAGGTTGCGCTGACAACTGCAACGCGATATTCGATTTGGACTGCGCTTCAACAAGGGCTCTATTCCAATTCGTTACACACCACCTTGCTTTTGTATTGTAATCATATTGTTGGCGTTATATTATTGTCGAGTGAATAAGAGCTAACGTAAGATCTCAAATACGATTACAATACAGAAGCAAGATGGGCTATTACAAAGCGAAATAAAATTCTTGTTCTGTATTATTTGTAGCATCGCGCCGCCTCAGCCAATAATTATGTGATCTAGAATTTGCCCGTTAACCTTACCTGTGACTTGCCTAATCCTAAACTATTAAAGATATTCTTATCATGGTCATATACGTCCGAAACTCATGTTCGTTTAATGACAAATCGACTAAAATAATGTAGAGGTGAGAAGTGAGATTAATTAGGGATTAATTAAATTCTTGTTAATGCTGCCAAAAGCTTGTTACGTTGACATCGCGCTATATCTGATATCTAAAACACTTAGAGCAGCTACTTGGAGGACGATCCCGGGTTCTGACAAGGCTGCAATTAAAGGTGCGTGTAAATGGACATTTTACGGCAATATCAAGTCTACTAATAGTATAAGTATTTTAAATTCAATGTGGTTACCAATAGTAGGTTTACTATTTTTATACACCGGATTGAGCGGGGGCAAAAATATACCAGTGCTAGTGATTTATTAAATATCGACTAAGTTTATCGACAATTTTTGAAATATGGATCTAAGATTTCATGTAAAAAATTAAGTCGTACCTTTATCTTGTATATCTGAAAGATCAGCTTTCCATGAAGATAAACGATCTTTTTTCTTTCGAGGCATTTTTAACCGGCTTAAAAAATAAAAAGGTTCTCAATTCGTCGGAATGCTAAAGAATATTGTTGTAATGAATGAATTTGCTATTCAATGTAATTTCAATGGTTTTCAAAAGTGACTCGGGTCCAGAGTCATATCAGATACCGGTGTGTTTATAGTTTCGATAAGTATGAATAAAAGAGGTTTGCACATAATTAAAAGGTATTCAAACTAGGCCATTACTTATGTTAATGATGAATTAAAATTGCTTTTTATAGATGTCGATAAACTTAGTCGACATTTAATGAATCACTAGCACTTGTACATTTTTGTCCCCGTCAATCCGGTGTTTGTATATAATGCTTCGACTACTGTATGCAGTTAGCTGCCTTCTTTGGTATCCTTTGCTATAAATTACAGTAAAAATGTTGCCTGTTTAGTCGCATCTTTAGAAGCGTGTCTAAATAAACGTTCCTACCTAACAGGGACTTTCCATCGTCTTCCCAATAGCTTAATATAATAAATATATACGTGCGTTTGGCATGGTTGATTATGGCAAAAATGCAAGTGGCTTGAAATTATTATGGTAAGAAAATTTCTTAGTATAAGCAGCCAACTTAGCAGAAAATATATGTTTACAACAAATCAGAAGCAGACAACGGTTAGTTAATTACTTTGTCTACAAGGTGCATCAGTCAGCACCATTAGACTTCTGTACCTTGTCGCTCTAACGTCGGCATGTTCACACAAATTTGTCAAAGTCGCACATACGTCAAGACTGTTGTATCTATTTTTGATGCTGACTAGGTACCTTCATATTAATCTTACATGACGCCAGTTCTTGAACTTTGAGTTTGCTATTTGCGTAGTTAAGATGCGTACCGCTGATGTTAGCGATTTTTCAAAACTGACAAAGTGTATGGAATGTGTGGATTGCGTCCGCCACGACAGTTCGTCAGTTCGAAAATCGCTAACGTGTTGCGTCTTGTCTAGGCCCCCTCTTGTATGCTTTGTATCTTTAGGACAAATCTTGCGAGTGTTAATTCAATACCAATTAAAGCAATTCGATCCTGTATGGAAATCAGAGCTTCAAAATATACAGTAATATTTGATGAAAAAATTCCAGTATATTTTGGCTCACGTTGCAAATGCGAAATGCAAACATACAGGAACTGGCCTTAAAAATATTAAGGTCGGCTTTTGCAGTCATTATCGTCTGCATTGGTCTAAAGTGACGAGACGTGCAATACAAACAAGTCACTATAGGCGTATAGGTAAAAAACTTAAGTAAACGTCCTCTTGCCTGTAGTTGTGTACAAAACTAATATGGAATTTACGTCAAATTTCAAATTTAGAATGTCGAACGGTCTATACAGATTTGTTACAATTACATGCAAGTGGACTTTTACTTAAGATATTGGCCTATTCCGACTAGTTCCATTATTAGTTCCATTGATGGAACTAGTTGGACTTTTTTTCCTAGTAGTTATACATTCAACGAAAATGTAACTACTGGGAAAAAAAAGTCCAACTAGTTCCAATTGAGAGCCGGGGTATGCATCAGGTGCGGGGAGAACGCGATGGCGACTAGTAGAGTAGGCACCTCATGCCTACCCCTGCTCTCAATTACGTTGTACGCTTATAGCAGGGACTCTATAATTATTCTACACGGTAAAACCATATTGCCTTTGATATACTATCATATTGTCAACAAACTTTACGATAGTTTTCATACTAGACAGTTATAGCTTCTGGGTTAAATCAATACGATAACATGTTAAAGACAATATGGGTATCCAGTAGAATAGAGGGCCTAATATGGGGTTTTTCCAGTTTGGTGTAGCCCATCTTGCTACGATATAGTAACACATTAACACTGCTGACTTTATAACAGCAATGACTGACAAGTGAACAGGGCCTCTATTCTAGGCTGTAAAAACCAGAGGGCTTAATATCTAACGTACTCGCAATCACGATCGTTTTCATTTTGAAAATCGAAGGCTTGTCTGCATACAAAATGAAAACAATTGCTCCACTTTGAAACCGGTTGCGATTGCGAATGCGTTAGACAATAAGCCCTCAGATCGTCTTTGACCTGAGGGCTTATTCCCCAATCTATCCCCAACTATTAATTTCATCACCAATTATACCTAGGTGATCCTATCTGGGAGTCGATATTTGTATCTCAATGATAATTACCAGGGGCTTTCGTAGCGGTTCATTAAGTACCGTAATTAGAACGCTACTATAACACTACTATAACACAGGGCTGAGATTCTACTCGATAAAACCATATTGATTATAAAACGTTATCGAATTGTCAACATTAAGATGGCTCTTATTTACTTGACAATTATTGCGGCCGAGTTAAAAACAATACGCTGACATATCAAAAGCATATGGTTTTACCGAACAGAATACAGCCCCAATAACATTGAAAAAATGCGAAGTCCTAGAAATCAGTTACTTTAGTGTCATCTAGTCATCGGATGAAATTAAAAGATCGACCCCCTGGTGATCTCAGAGGGTGTATCTAGATCCTTGGTGGTGGCAGCTCGGGTACCTTCGCACTTGAGGCCCTGCTTGAAGAGCCCGTAGAGCAGGTTGCCGCAGTGGTCGCAGAAGGTGGGCGACATGAACTGGTGCGGCCGGAACCGGTGCGGCACGTCCACCTTGAAGCGCTCGCGCAGGTACTAGAACAAGATATGTACTTAATCTACTAGGTTTAATATATCGATGCTTTTTAACGTACCTATACAGGGTGCCATCGGAGACGTAATCAGAAGTGACAATACTTAATTAAGCATTAAATTGAGATTACAGTAACACAGGAATGCAGGTCGATAGTAGCATTATTTAAGTTTAATCATGTAATCTTTAAAATTAAACTATGACCTTTAAACAGCGTGGTCACCCTACAATCAAGAAAGAGATGCAAAGATACACTTGTTCCACATGCGTAATGCGTAACACATGTTTACTAAGAGTGACTTACAGTGACATTGTCATTTTATTTTTAAAAGTATCATAATAACAAAACTTTTCTGAATGAAAACCAAAGAGGTTTTCATGAAATAATTAGGGTAACCATGATTTAGTGAATTAGTGACATAATTGACGAATAAAATTTACAAAAAAAAACGTTTATTTCAAGTAACTCCTATTACGTTGTTATGACCATCAATTACCAGGTCTGAAAAAGTGGTTTCTGATTACGTCTCCGATGGCACCCTGTATATCAATTAAAAATGTAACTTGTAAAATTCCACTTGTTAAAAGCGGTAATAACTTAATGCTATTTGAACTCGGCGATGAAAAAACGACGTAATTTGATGTGGGCAACAACGCCCAATTACTCGTAGAACGCAATTGAAAATCATTTTTGCTCTAAGGTAATATTTTTTTACTTAGATTTTAATTTGCATTCTAATTGCGCGTTGTTGTATAAATCACGTGTCACAGTGGTGGTAGAACCTTGTGCTAGGCTAGGTCCGTCAAAATCGCTACTACCATTTTATCCTTTTTTTAACCTAACGCCAAGGCCCACTTTAACTTATCGATAACTGGTCATAGACGATATTGTTTTTACCGCCTAGAATCTCGGCCCAGTATACCTTAAATGGCGGACAAAAATTATGTTTTGCCAAGTCTGGTTTCGTCTTGACGATACGCTTACGATACGACGCCGTGTGCGGAGGCCCTAAATAAGAGCAATCGTAATGTTGTTAACAATACGATATCATGTCAAAGGTAATAAATGGTACGTCCTCAGTCAATGTATTCTTACGTTAAGTTCTAATTATGGTAATTAATGAACCGCTACGAAAGGTTCTACGCGGCGTAGCGCTACGTCGTAGAGTCTTGTAGCACTGCTACACCACACTTCGGACCCTCCTCGTGTTTATGTTCGGTTATACTGATTCAGTGAAAAATGTGGTTTAAAGTTACGTGGAATAGAGGTCCAGGGCCTCTACTGGGTAAAACCATATTGCTTTTCACGTGTTATGGTATTGTTTTTAACTCGGCCCTTAAACTACGAGTACATAAGAGGTATCGTAACGTTGGGAATACGATTACATCGATAACATGTGCTAAGGCTATATAAATACCCAGTAAAATAGAGATCCTGTAGTAATTTAAGTTAACTCTAGTCAAAATAGGTATTATTCTCTAGGTATTCCTGTAGCCCTGCTCGTTTAGTTATGTTTAGCTATGAGTGTGCTGAAGTGCCGGGGCACTTGCCCAGCAGCTTGTCATGGCAGCGCTTGTGCACAGCTGTCTGGCACGCGGCGCAGCGGTAGCCCTGCTTGTTTACTTAAGTCTAGCTATAGCTCACCACAGTGGCATCGGAGTGTGCTGAAGTGCCGGGGCACTTGCCCAGCAGCTTGTCATGGCAGCGCTTGTGCACAGCCGTCTGGCACGCGGCGCAGCGGTCGCCCTGCTTGTTTACTTAAGTCTAGCTATAGCTCACCACAGTGACATCGGAGTGTGCTGAGGTACCGGGGCACTTGCCCAGCAGCTTGTCCTGGCAGCGCTTGTGCACGGCAGTCTGGCACGCGGCGCAGCGGTCGCCCTGCTTGTTTACTTAAGTCTAGCTATAGCTCACCACAGTGACATCGGAGTGTGCTGAGGTGCCGGGGCACTTGCCCAGTAGCTTGTCGTGGCAGCGCTTGTGCACGGCCGTCTGGCACGCGGCGCAGCGGTAGCCCTGCTTGTTTACTTAAGTCTAGCTATAGCTCACCACAGTGGCATCGGAGTGTGCTGAGGTGCCGGGGCACTTGCCCAGCAGCTTGTCGTGGCAGCGCTTGTGCACGGCCGTCTGGCACGCGGCGCAGCGGTAGCCCTGCTTGCCGAAGCCCCACAGGAACTCCTTGCAGAACGCGCAAAACGTCGGCTGCCGGAAGAACCTCGCTACGAACCGGTGCCCATTCACTTCGTGGACCCTATAACACCATTTAAAAGTAGTTTATATAGCGAACATTTTTACATTTCACTCTTTTTTCTTGAAAAAAATCTCGAAGCAGAGAATTAGAAACAAATCAATTAGCTGTTGCTCCTTAAGCGTAAAGCCCCGTGTTGACTTAAAAAGAATGTTTAGACAAAAAACAATGTCTCAATTTAATTATAATTAATTATTATACAATTATTACTACTGTAGAATTCATAAAACATGTCTATCCCTATAGTTAATGATTCTACTGAAATGTAGAAATTTTAATTGTAACTTTAGGGGTCAGGAGTTTAATTTTATTTTGTCTAGATATCATAGATCATTCCATTCTCTATAATATGTAACTACAGCCTAGTCTCTTTAGTTGTAATATATCATTAAGTAGGTAGCGCTTTTCCAAGTTGAAATGACACGTTCATGCACCGAAAACTTATACACTCGATATCATAGGTATGTAAAATAATTGCGGTGGAAAAGCGTGCCATTTGCCTAGATCTACTCTAAAGAGCAAAAGCTGTCAAACAGATGATTTTACTGAGTTGTTTAAAGCTACGTAAATAACGACGTGTAAGTCACCTTACGTTAATGAGACAGCTGATTTATTAAAGTAAACATCACAAAGGAGTTCTACTTAATTATTTTAAAACATTAAAATGACTCAACGCGTCTACTCATGTTTCCAGAATTCACACTGATGTGTATACTGTCCCGTTTTCAGAGTGTTTTCCCTGTGGTTTTCCCTATCTAGCTCTGCAGAATTGTATTTTTGGCGTGTTAAGCGCTAACATAGTGTCACCACGTGGGTTGGGCTGATGAATGCCGGCTGCTGCCAAGAAATGTGACGTGACGTGGAACAGGTACGGTGACCAACATCGGGGAGGCGTCACCGGTCAATAAGCGGTACTTAATGAGTTGTTGACTGACTAATGACTGGCATACTGCGCTTGTAGGAAAACATATTTACAAGGGACCGTGTGACTCTTTACACAAGTAGACAAGTACCTAGTTACTTTGTATCCACTCATGGTGCGTTCCTATATTCAAAACCGTGGATAGAGTCGTGATGTCTCGTAAAAATTTGACATTAACTACGTACAAAATGTGTCAAATTTTAACGAGACGTCACAACTCTCTGTGAGTGCTGCTACTAAACGAATAACATAGAGAGCTACTATAACCAATGTGATTAGGTAGTTCATATTCTGGGTAATCATGCTGGGGCCCTGTTCTACTCGGTAAAACCATATTGCTCTTGACGTGTTAGAGCGTTTTCACTAAAAAGTGTACCCAATTAAGGAATGAAATTGGGTACACTTTTTAGTGAAAACGCCCGTTATCGTAATGTTGGCTTTATGATAGCTCTTATTTGCTTGACAGTATTGGTGGCCGAGTTAAAAACAACACGATAGCAATATTTTTAACTTCTACAGTTTCTATAGTTTAACCGAGTAAAGTGGCAATCAGATTTTACAGAAGATAAGGGTTATTCATTTGTTTTGCAACAATCAATTTAGGACCGTATGAAATTTGAATTAAGAGTGAAGTGTCCATTACTGGTGCTTGTCAGCTAAAAGAATCCATCATTGGTACCGTCACCCTACGAAATAGTAGCAAAATGGGCAGTCCCGCTTTAAAAATAGCAGTAAAGCCAGCAGTGTCGCCATTGATTTGGCCGATTACCTTCTGACCCGCTTTTAGTGTGAGGAAGCCTTTAGTTGTCAAGTGTTTGTTTAATGATCATCAGTTACGAAATTTGGTAATTTCAAAAGGCCCATCAGACATAAAGGTATGTATACAAGATTAACTTAATTATTACAAGCTTAACACACGAACAGATAACTCTTAAGCTAAACAAGATAGATGAAAACGTGACGACCGGCACAGTGGTAGTATGGTAGGTCCCATATAATTCAGTAATTTCTATGAAATTAGATCACCTTAGAAACAAAAAATTAATGGTGCTATGGCGCAACTAAAAAAATACAGTAAGATCTCAACGAACTTTGCGAGTTTTATATATTAAATCTTAATATTATTCAGTAGCATCGTAATTTGAATTTTAAAGATCAACGGCCAATCCGGCGCGCGCGTCGCTCGTAAACTCAAAGCGCGATTAGTTATGCGAATATTTTCATCCAAATTTATGCTCGTTTGAGCGCTTGTTCCGTCTAGATAGTGTTTTTAAGATCGCTATTTTATCGGTGTAATAAAGTGGCCATTACCAATATCAAATTAGTTTGTGGGTACTTAATCTATTTTTGGCTCTCCACTCGCCGCTCCACTTAAATGTAGGTATTGGGCTTACACAACGTCTAAGGGCATTAAACAAAACTAACTACCTTAAAGTTAATTTTATTTTAAATCGCTTCGATTATCAATTTTTAAACTAACCCAGTATGCATTGCAATCCGTAGGTATACAATACATAAAGCATAACCGGTTGCTCGACTAATAATAGCCCTGGTACAGGATTACAGATGTAGGATATTTAATACAGTTTAGATTCGTCCTCAGTCAGAAGATTAGGTATAATGGCGAATCATATGATACCCCAATTTCACTTTAATGCCTTCGTTACATTATTGCAGCAATTCAAACATGACGTTAAATTAAAGTAATAAAAGCACTAAAGTGTACAACTATCCTCTACTACCTATATCTAACTAGGTAAGTGAACTACATCTCTAAGTGAACATCCAATTCTTGATCTCATCGGTACACACATGACTGTTAAGGTGGCGACTGACTTGTAACATTTCGGTGTAATGTTACAAGTCAGTCGGCGGTCACTATCTTATCGCCCCCTTTAGATAAGGGCCGCGAAACATTACATCGAAATGTTACAAGTCAGTCGCCAACTTAACTCGCGCAGTCTAGTAAAAACACCGATGTCGTCACCATACAAAATTTTCGAATCTTGACGGTACAATGTTACTCGTATGTAATACTCACTTATGGTGCTTAATAGCGCCTCGGCGCTGTGTGATGCGCTTCCCGCGGGAGCGTCGCTCCTCAGCCCCCGCGCCGCCCGCGCCGCCCGCCTCCCGGGACCCGCCGGGGAACCACTGGAATACCAAACACGAGGGATCAGTATAGCTGTGTGTGTTAACATGTTGAGAGAAGAAGAGAATTGCATCTATCTTCGATCGCACACAAATTCTGTAAAGTGACTCGTGTGAATTTTCAGCTACATAATATGCTAAGGCTACGGACCACATCATTCTTAACAAATTATAAGTTAATACGGATTTCACATTTGTCGTTTGGTTAAGGAACCCTAAAATAGGTTAACATATTGGGATAGACTGTTAAAAGGGCTATAAACTAATAGAGCGTTTTTTACCAATGGTTTTATAGACCGAAGCAAACGCAATTGCAGTGACGGACGTTCAACTATTTGTTCTGTAAGAGGGTAGACTCACGGTAGACTAAGATTTGCTCTTTGAGGCAGTAGTGGGTACTATGCCGGCCCCGTTCGTACTACCTACTAACACTTTTTTATTATTATAGCAAATGGGTTTGCTCTTAACTAATTCTTGCCCCTGGAGGGCGAAAATTTTGTAGACGACGAAGCGAGCTCACCCAGAAGATCCCTTTCATTCACCTTAGCTTTGAATTGGTTCGGATTGTATGCACTCGGCAATACAGACGCCGGAAGCGCATTCCACTCTTTAGCAGTAGGTACGCATTATAAAGGGTACGTATCATAATATATAAAGTTCAAAATACATAATGGTTCATAATTCATAATGGTCATAATACATAAAAGTTTTTTTCTGAAACCGTAAACTTTTCAGGATTGTTATAAAACAAACCTAACCGAACCTAATGGGTTCCATACAATGGTTTTAAAAAAAAACCTGTAATGTTTACGGTTTTAGAAATAAAACCAGTATATAATTATGATACGATCCCGTTTGGAAGTCGGAGGGTAGAAAGGAGATGGCGTTATTAGCTCGTGGAGCTCTTGTGCACACTCCCCGAAGTACAGTCTGTAGAATACTTCGTGGATCACTGCCGTGTGGGCGAAATATTATTGGTCGAATGTATCAATTTTCTTCTAAAAAGGTAGGCATTGCCTGCAGTTGTTTTATCGTAGGGTCTTCACCGACGAAATAAGCGGAAGAAAGAAGAAAAATTATCTAGTATCTACTCACCTACAAATAACTTTATGGAAATTAAAACTTTGGGCAATACATTCAAACGGAAATATTTCGGCAAAACGGCAGGGTCTCATACCTACTTTAAAAGCTGTGTGTGTCACTTATAAACCCGAGTATTTCGAGAATTTTTAGATATATACGAGAGCTGCCAGAGCGGACAATAAATTAGTAGTACCTATTACTAAGTGGGTAGATACCCACCGTCATTAAAATGGCAGTATTGCACGTGTGCAGAGCGATATCATCAAAGTTATTGAGCACATGTGTGGCTAATTGTGAGGTAAGAAGTCCGTTTAGTCCGTGACCGCACCGTAATCGTAGTTGTAAACAAACAGCAACGCAATACATTAACGAAGCAAAGCAACCTGAGCTCTAATAGATGAGAGGTAAAGGAATACAAATGTGAGACTTTTGATTTGTTAGTTCATCTGCTCGAGACGTAGATACATTTTCACCACTTGGAAGCTACTTGTTTGTCGCTCAGTACTATATTCGCCGTAGAGGGAATTCTCTTCCTAGCTCATAGTGTTCATCGAAACAATGCAAGTTGTGCTCTATCCTACGTCATAATTTTATGAAGTTTAAATCGAATTATGCGAAACAATGCACACTACACAGTTAATAAAATAAACTATAAAAATACATTAAGTATAATAAAGTTTTTCATTGTTTACAGAGGAAGATGTTGCCAAGAGTTCCACAGGAGTAGCGCAATTATACTGACATTTTGAATAGAAGATGGGCATCGAACACTTATGTCGGCACCGCTCGCGACGCCGCCGACTTGAACGTGTTCTCTATGCCATAGATTAGATATATTAGGTGTACGGCATATAAGTACGGACCTACCGTCTCGTGGCCTTTCAATTTTGTCACAATTTCGTATGAACTGAAGATGACCTAAAGTCCACCCTTCGAATTAGGATTGTTCATAATTTTACAATTACTCTAATTCGAAAACCATTTCGAGGAATGGGGTTTTAAAGCTGTTCTGCATTATTAAGTTTTTGAAATATTTATCTATTTCGGATATTTCGACAAAAGTAAAAACCTTTGTTTGACTTTCGTTTTTGGCTTGAAGCCCTCCTAGGTGTATCTTACGGGTTAGGCGAAAACCGCTTGAAATAGTACGTTTTAATACATTATTAAGTACAATCACTTTTTGTCATTAGATATCATTTAATTGTTGTAATTTATTAGAAAATGCCAGTTCAAATTAAAAATAATCATGTCATCCATAAAATGTCTGCTAAATAAATAAAGGTATTCAAACAAAACTATTGGTTCAAATACCAAAAGTAATGAAATGGGTCTCTTAAAATTACCCACTCTTTCAAATTAGAATGTAAAAACCGTGAGTTATTTTTTTTGGTCTATCCCAATTGACTTTATTGTTTTTAGACAAATACGAGTATAATTCATTCTTAGGGTGGCAGACCACATATTTGGCTAAGAGTATCTAGCTACTAATAGTAAATCATCATCACTATTTGTGAGTCTTGTCACCTTACAATAAGGCTCACTAGCGGTCAGTTAACAGTGATGATGTTAGTACATACGAGTACATAGGTACGATAGGTAACAGAACACACAGTAGGTGAACAAAGTAGGTGGATGGTTATGTTATGTTATTCCAATCATTTTCAGTACAGTAAGTTTAAGAAGAGGATTTTGTGCAGGTATTGTTGTTTATTTGTATGTACAGTAGGTACGTGTCGTAGGTATGTCGTTTTTCTTCTTATTTAAGTACTTAATTGAATTCGCAACCTAATAGTTGAGGGGGTTTGCGTCCAAGAGTTTCGTCTTTTCATCGTATGGCCTTTAAAACGTAGTTCTGACGGCTGTACGTATTAAGCTTTACCTAGCAGGATAGGCTGAACAACTATTTATATTTCCTTTAGTGACCATATAAATTTGAAATAGTGCAGTTCAACTTGTTTGTTGTTCTACAAAGAAATGAATCAGTCAACAATAATTACGAGGACTTGACCGACTGCCAAGCATCTATAGCCACGCTAGCGAAAAAAAAGCGGACGGGTAATTCAACTACGAATAAAAAACAACTTTAATCTAGGGCGAGTTAAATATGTCAATGGATAATATTTGCTCTTTGAAATTTAAAAACGAATTCGAAACCAATAAAATAATCCAAACAACAACAGTCCGTTTATGCCCGACCCACTTATCGTGGTAAAGTACCTGAGTAAACGAGCAGAGTAAATATCGTGCCAATTTTTAGAGCCCGCTCCGCTCGCTACTAAGCGTCGTTTCTCATTTCTGCTGAATAGAACACCGCTAAGATTTAAGCAAACGATAGGTAATATCGCTAAAGCCAAGAATTCTCACTGGCCAGTGTCAAGTGTGTAGAACATACCCGAAACCACGACGGCATCTCGGCTCGCAGATCATCGCCAACTCGTCGTCACGTCCCGAGCGGGGCGCAAGCCATCGCCAAAAACAATGCTCTAACTCTAACCGACTGTATTCCCGTTTCAGCTGAAGACGCGCTACTAGATGCACCGCCTTAGAAAGCGTCGTCGCTCCAAGGTCTTTTTTATGAATTCTCTGGCATAGATCGGGTGATTACGCCTTTGAATTACAGTATGCATGTCAAATAGCCAAAATTGAGAACTAGTTTGTCACAGATCTTGTTTTGGGTTGGATTATTACGCTGACTCAATATTTGTATGACAACACTATGTTGCGAAAAACTTATTTTGAATGTCATCCTACGCTCTATTGTTTGAAGAAATTAGGGAGCCCTTCCCAATCTTCGTAAACTACCTACTTATTTACTTTCTGTACCATTCATACGTCGTGCCGCTGCAACTTATACTTATACCAAGTCATGTATGATGATAATCATGAAAGTAGCGTATGACGAAGGATGATTTTCCCACCGAATTAACACATATTTTTAGTTATAAATAATGTTGTAATATTATGAAAACCATTTGTTTCTAAAATGTAGGTACAGTAACCATGAATATATCGAAGAAGACAAAGTGCCTTACAATTTTAACAATATATAGAGTTCAGATGTTTAAAAATAACTTTTTAGGTCTGATATAGGTAATGTATATTTCATTGTGACTATGTATTGATCTAGCCCTACTAAAATTATAAATCGGGACTTAATCGCCTCATAAAATAAACATTTACCTCGACGTTTCGACTGTGCTACAATTACAGTCTTCGTTCGTCTGCTTGTCGTGCAAGTTTTTCGACTTTCCCGCACTTGGTCTTGCTTTTCTTTATTCATCAACATCCGACGATTTATCCGAAGACACACATCCTCGCTTACATTTACTGATGACTACATTCCACGTATTCGATAGCCTATACCCATCTTCTTTGTTGAAATTTCTATGCTTTCTGATTTCAACGGCTTCACTTACCATTCTCGCTAAAAAAATTGGTTTCCAAGTTGACGTCCTCTAAATCAACTTTAAGGTTCATTTGTGTATTGTCTTTGTGCAGAAACGAAGAGGTTATTCGACAGAACCAACCTAACTAGATCCTTAAGCGTGCCAGGGTCGCGGGGTAATCCATGTCTTACGACTTTGGTTTATATATGCCGTCACGTCGACCGTAACTACTGGCTTTTGCTACGTCAGAGATAGACGCCACGATAGATACTACGACGCATTTAATTCGAAACTTCGCATGGCCCATCTTTTACATTCGTCAATGGAGAGCAATCAAAACATGGAATAAGGCTAACGTTACTTTGAACTTTGATTTACAAAGTAAGTCCTCAGGTCAAGTAGAACTGCTACATCGTACAGCTCATTGATAAACAGCGGTTCCGTTAGTAAATAACAAAGCAGCTGTTAGCGAACCGTTCGGAATCGGGTAAAGAGCATCAAGGTTGCATGCCGCGCGGTGAACAGTAACTGCACGGATATAAATAGAGGAAGTAAACGCGAGCTAAACGTTTGTGGGACTTGCGTCATTCAGGTATCAGCGCAGCCCGAGCAATGAACTGCAGCTGTTTGATTTATAATAATGCAACTATATAACTATTACTCGGTAGTTTATTCAGTAATTAAGTGGAGTTCTGGTTATTTACAAATTAATTAGGCATTATGTGCTGACAACATGCTGACAATGTGTGTACCTATTTAGGTAGGTACTGATATTTTCAGTGGCAAACAAAACGTTTCCGAAAATGTAGGCATGCCCATCCATGGGCGAAGTAAGTATATTATTGTACCATGTGCCTCCTATCTAGAATTTTAAAGTTCGATATGAATTTAGTTAATACTTATTATATTAAATTAGTTATTATATCATAATCACGTCGGGGTCACCACGTTAAGACTTGGGAAGATAAATGTAGTATAAACCCTTACTTCTTACTTTTTAAGAGCTATCGCACGTACCTATACCTACCTACTTCATAATTTTATTTTACCTTAGTCAACCTTAAGGTAGACTAAGGAAACCTACTTCATAATTCTATTTTGACTTAGTCTACCTTATACCTTATTTCTTAATTAGTGAAACTTACCTTGCTCCTACGCTTCCGGCCTCTACTCGACTTTAGCACGGGCTAATGGAGAAGAAGCTTCTTCATTTATGTATGACTCCAGTTATTTTACTGATTTAGTCTAGCATATGTCTCTATTATGGTAACCCATCATAAAGTCAAATTTTCGTTCCCAACTGTTCCATGTCTTAATGGTTTCTGGTCTATATTTCATTTGTATTTAGTTCATGTAGTTTCTGTTGAGAAAATCTCGAACGCAAATCTGTTGGAACTGGGAACATCGCAATGAAACTCCGATCGACCAGGAGATAAAACGCCGGAAATGGAACTGGATTGGGCACACGCTCCGAAGGGACCCTGAACACATACCGAGGCAAGCCCTAGACTAAGTGCTACTAAGTAGACTTAACGGACGACGATCTTAGAGGGAGCGGAGGCTATAGGGAAGACTTGGAGCGAGTTGAAACGCGAAGCTCAACACCGACCGGGCTGGCGGCGCACTGTGGATGCCCTCCCCCCATAGGTATCTTACTCGTTGCCACTTTTTTCTCATTTTCCTCGATCACTGAAAGGTTACCTGGAATGGATCCCTTAACAGCCTAAAAGGGATAAGTTCGCGTTTGCACAGCCCCTTATTTCAAAAATATTGTAATTTGTGTTTGTTCTTTGTTCAATAAAGTGTTTACATAAATTCAGACAGTATAATAAAATAAAAGACCTCCTATCACATAATGAATTTCATTTGATATATTTGTCTGAAGTTCAATGTGGATTGCACGCTGTGCAGGCTGTTATTTTGACTAAAAGTGTTAACAAACATTTCTATTTATAACAATTTTCTTTAAAACACCTTTTAAAACTGAATGATCATAGTAAATATTAATTGGTTTGCAGTTTACAGTTTATATACCAAACGCGCATTTTAAAATGCTTGAATATTCGTAAATATCTTTTGAACAGTAATAAGGTCACGCGACTCACGCGCCGCCGCTGCGTTGGATTAATTAAAGTATCAGTAATACTTAAAATTGACGAGTGGATTCAGCCAATGAATAAGAGAGTCGATTCAGTAGATAAACAAACCGCTGAATAATATTAAACCGAAGATTAATCATGCCTTCGGACCGTCAAAATGAAAACGATTGCGATAGCGAGTGCGTTAGGCAATAAGCCTGCTGGTCGCTCAAAGTTCTACCTTATTGACTCACCGGATAGAATAAATTTGTAAATAAAGTGGACCATTGATGGTCCTGAAATATGATGATCTGCCGAGACGCAGGCGCAACCTGGTAATTTTATTGCTACGAGCTTCCGGACTAAAAAATGCCTTAACTAATTAGGTAACGATCAAAAATAATCTGTTAGGATAAACTTATAAGTAGTAGAACATCAAACTTTTGTCTGCCACGTCTAACGTTGACTGGTCACGCTGGAGACTAAATTTAAGAGACAGTTGACAACCCTATTTTACCTCATCGAGTTCCAAAATGAAACCAACTGCTAATGACAGGTTAGCCCAAACTATGTATACGACTTACATATCATTGGAAACGTGCGATGCAAGTAGAAATACTTATTGTTTACGTCGGTATCTGGTCCATATCCATCGACAAATTTATCTATTTACTTAACCCATCCTTGAATTGATTGACAGACAGAAATAAATAGCATTAAAAAAAATGTATCATAAAAGTGTATACATAGGTTTTTATCAGCATTATTTGATTCCATCATGGACGGCAGGACAGATTACTTAATATGGCAGAATCTAGGAAGATACAGTTCTCTGCTGATTCGATTTTCTAACCATTTCATTCAAAACGAAATTATGCTCCTTACCTTACTCCATTGAAATATGGTGCAAAAGTGTAGGATTAGTAGCAAGCAAGATTCGTGCCTCACCTCATCTTATTTATGCCCTCAACTGTACAATCTTATCTTACTAGTATTATAAGTAAATGCGAAAGTTTGAATGTTTGTTACTCAATCACCCCAGGGGGCCTAATACGGCTGCGTTTATCGCGTGACAAAATGTGGATATAACATCCGTCACCCGTTGACACGTATAAGTACTTAGTGACACGTATAAGTAGATAGTGACGGATGCTTTATCCACATTTTGTCACGCGATAAACGCAACCATACTTGGCCCGCTTAACGAATAAACGGATTTGAATGAAATTTGGTACAGATTATAATCTGGAAAAGATGATAGGCTATTTTAATGCCGAAATCCTGGACAGTTCCCAAGGGAATAGCGATGAATGACATCTACGCGGACGACACACGCGCAAAAAAATTCGGAAGTGTAATGTAGGTACTTAATGTAAAAGTGGTTTTTACTGTAACTTACTGTAACTTATTTTATAAGACTAACACCTCTCTCTAGAACCCGTTCAACTATCACTGCGTTTTCATTCATCCTTCGGTCTTCCGATTTTTTTTTGAGACGTTTTACACTCTACTTTCATAAAACTGTACTTGCTATGATGATACGGCGTGCGGCGTGACAGGGGTCTAACCGTCTAATATACCGCAGTGCCCAGTGCCTCAACTCAAGTCCAAAATCTTCAACCAGTGTCTGTTACCAGGACGATTTATGGTGCTGAGACGTGGGTACAAACCTTGTTTACGAACTGTATGTAGGTTCTTATGTTGTTTAGGGGAGAGGATTTAACCCTCACTTTGGCAAAAATAAAAAACCGGTCAAGTGCAAGTCGGACTCGCGCACCGAGGGTTCCGTATTGAAGATAATATGCTTGGTAACCGCAAAAGAAAATACTCATTTTGTTATAAGCTTTATTTTCCAGGCAATAAGGTCGATTTTGACTAGCCTAAATTTTAATACAGATTTTCTTAGTTCTTTTATTATTTCTCAAAAACTGTAAATAATGAACACTTTATTTTATTTTTCCCAGAAAATATAAGTAATTATCTATAGGTCAGGATTTTTTTCAGAATTTTTGATTAATAAACTTCGGAGATAAGGGGGGGGGGGGGAACGGTCATTTTTTGTACATTTTTGGCTATAAATCAAAAAGTACATCACAGAAAATTTTCAAAAAAACAGTTTTGAAATGTGCAGATTAAGACCTTTTATATGACACCCCATTTACTATAATCAAACCACTTTCATTTTTGAACCCCCCACTCAATTATTAATAAAATTAAATTCATATTTTTTTTACTACAAATAGATGCGGGCAAGCAAGTTGTACAACTATGCCAAATTTCAAGTTGATAGCATTTGTAGTTGCTGAGAAAACCTGCTGTGACATACAGACAGACAGACAGACAACGAAGTCTCACCATAAGGGTTCCTTTTGTACCATTTTGGTACGGAACCCTAAAAACGTCGTGAAATTAAACCCTTGTTAGGGTTCAGTACAAGGATCCCTCATAGTTTCACTGTCCGTCTGTCCCTCAGGCTATACAAAGCTGTAATTTGACATAGGTACCTACTTACATATATATTTACATTATGTCAAAAAGGTGTAAAATGAAATCTGGAAATTTTCTTACATACAAAGCAAAGGTATATCGAATGAGTTATCCATTATTGGATAGCTCTCAAAATTCATTATGTACATATCTGTAATTTATCAATTTTTATATTTGGGGGACACCGTTTTGGACATAGAACTCAAACTTGAAATTTTAACGCCGTATCTCAGGAACCAATCAAGCAAGCCTACTTAGTCGTAATAGTTTAGGGGGGCTAAACTATTACGACTAACTAGGCTTGCTTGTTTGGTTCCTGAGATACGGCGACTAAGGTGTTTATACCTACTAAGAATCATCTTAGTTTTGTGTAGTAACGGCTTCGGAACCCTACGTACACTCAGCATGGTCCGACATGCTCTTTTCCGGTTTGTTGACTTTGAATCGTCTGCAGCAATGTGATGAGAACAGTCGAATTAAGAGTCGTCACATGCACTACACTGCACATGCACTGTTAGTACTTAGGTACTTACTTGCAATATAAAAAGTAAACAGTAACAATTCTGTCTTTCAATGGACAACGAAATTATGCGGTTATCCCTAGCTCTCTTATTAAGCCGCGCGTTGTTAACGCAGCGGGATCCCCTTGGATCGCATAATTTGTTTTAGACTATTATTGTTTCGCATAATTCTTTTGGCATAATTTGTATTGGCATAATATTACTGTCGCATAATAATACTTTAGCATACTACTTTTTTGGCATATTACGCTATTAGAATAATTTCAGTTGACCTAATTTGTATTAGACTAATACACATTATGCATATTATTGTTTGGGCTAATAATTATTTGTTATATCTGTCATTAACCATAATTTTAGTTTTCTAAACAGTTTCGTTGTTACATATTAGGTAATGTAAAATTAGGTCACGTTAGGTACATTAGGTTGGGTTAGGTTAGTACCTATGATATCCAGGCGCGAAGCGCCCAAGCAACCCAGAATAGGAGGTCCGCGAAGCGGACCTCCGTCGACCTTGCCTTAGTTCCTAAATATATAATATAAACACTAACCTAACCTTTTGACGTAGTATTTCTAAGACTTTCGCTATAGCAATTTAATTACTATGTGCCATTTTTGTACATAACTTTTTTTAGGACAATATTGTTATGCATTTTATAATGATGCCAATTTATTATTATGACTTTTTGTATTTATGCTATTTGATGTTAGTCTTCATGACGATTATGCTTTCTGTATTTTTGCTTTTAAATTTTATGCGTAAAAAATTATGCGTAAAGATGACTATACCCATCGCTAATTCGGCTAAAAGCAATTATGCGTAACAATAATATTACAAATAATTTTATGCCATCCAATAGGGAACCTAATGCAGCTGGACCTGTTTATCTAACAATGACATGAGTTTGAAATGACGAAATTGTATGATAGATAATATCGCTGTCCAGTAAGCTGAAGGTGCTGAGTCAGTCATGTTTGGGCAGCACATGCAACTCACTTCATTCGAGAGTAGCCGCTGGGCGGAGTGGCGCTCGGCGGCGCGCGGCGCGGGCGAGGCTCGGCGGCGCCCCCCGCCCGTGAATATCATCGGCGCGCGCGCATGCCTGCGCCGCCGTCGCCGCGCTCCCGGCCCGCCACCGCGCCGTCGCCTCGCTCCCACACCAACGTATTTATAAACGAAATTCCACGCACTCGCGCGGTTCCGCCTCCGGATACAACTTTTTACACGACTTTCGACACTTACGTCGTCCGGAGCACTGAAGAGGCGGGTCGGCGCGGTTGTCTGCGGAGTCGCTGTGAGTCAGCCGCGGCCGCCGCCCGCCCGCGCTCCGGCGGAGCTTTCAATAATTGTAATCCTACCAAAACACTGAAAGAATGCATTAGATTAATGGTATGGTGTAACCATATTTTTAGATGGCCCCAATGTTTATTTTGTTCCGAGATTTTGACAATTGAAACGCAACCCGCGAAATGTGTTATTGTAAAATTTGAGTTTTTTTTGTTGCGAATGATTTGTTTGCGGTCAGAGCAAACATGTCTGGTTTGGAATCTCTCTCTTATAAATAATGCATGCCCCACTTTTAACGGCGAAATTTATATACTTACTGTGACACCTCAAGTGACGTGACGAAGCTTTTAGGGAACTTTTCAAGCACTACGACTAAATTAGTTTGGGAATCTGATGAGCGGCGCGCACGTCCTCGGCGGCTACCGTATAAAAGCGATAAATGGATGCTGGAATTAAACAGCGGTTTGTTTACGAGCGTTCGCCGATATTCGTTCGCAACACGCGCCAGCGGCGCCGATCGCCGATGTTTATGTCGAACCGATACGGTAATATAATGTTAATCTTTGAGAACCCAGACGATTTGGATCGAGCACGTGGATGAGTGGCTTTTGTTACGCTGATGTTCGGTGCTAAAAACTCCTACTTATGTGGAGGAAGAACCAGTAAGGTCAGGTTCTTTAGAGATTAGGTTCATTCCCAAAATACCTGAAACTCAAAATGCCTTAATTTTACTGGAAAACCAAAACTTTGCATAGAAAATAAGGTATCGTTTATTATTTCTTCGTGTTTCTGGTGTTTTGAGAATCTGGTATGAACCAGTACCAGTAATTCTGGTAGGTATATCGTAATCTGGTAAGTATTCTGAAATTCTAGTACGATCGCAATAGCGTTGGGCAGTTTCGATCTCAAACAAGCAATGGTGTTCGTTCGACGCTGTCTCTACCGGCAATCTACCTACTTCAATCCGTGCGCTCGTCAGCATTATGTGGTTGTACGAATCTCTACCCTGGTTTATTTAATTAATTCGAAACTGGGTAACATATTATAGCTTTAACTATTTCTCTAGAGATTTCTTCTACTAAATAAAACAATCATTTTGTGCGGATATGTTTATAGTTGTAAATAATAAATAGATGGTGCATGAAGCGATTCAGCCTGCAGAAAAGAAGCAAACCGTCCTTGGTTCACTTTCGCTCCAGAAAAGTAAACAATGTGTAGGATGAGCGCAGTACCTGTGACAATAATACATACTTATAAAAAAAAACATTTAAACTTGCCTACAAATTTTTAATTGTACTATTTAAACCACTTTATTACCACGTTTTATCCACTATTGCGTCAATGTACGCGAAGTTAAGTATGTATCTATATATAGATGACTTTCGGAACAACCAAGTTTTGAGAATTTCCATTAATGACTAAAATGAATTGGATCGATAACAGTTTAAATTACAAAGCGCGACTTCGCCACTCGCTCAGCAGCTGATCTAGGAAAACCTCGCTACGCTCTTTGTACTTAACACTGGTGTTTTATAATAATTCCATGCAAGTCCGTTTTCCGCTTTTTCCCGGGTCAAATGTTTTTTTTTTGCCAAAAGTGTAAATTATGATAATGAAACAAGCTTTTCTTAGGGAGAGTACTTCAGAGTACCTTTAGTGCCGTCATCAGCTGTCGAGTGTCGAGGCGAATTTTACGAGTCTCAATTCAGTGAATCTATTTTAAAAGTATACCTACGTACATTGTTGCCTTTTTCGGGCAATACTCGTAACATTGCAATGTCATCGACTTTTCACATGTAAAATTTTAGCCCATGCTGTGGCCCATGCCATATCCCCAATCATTATTTTCGATCTAATTTATGTACCTATGTAAAAGAAGAAACTGACTTGCTGATTGATCGATCAATGCACAGCCAAAACTGCTGGACTTACGTAGGTACTTGATTATTGGAGGGAATTCCTTGGACATCCTAGGGGGGGCTCTAAGAAGGTATTTTTGAAAATTCAGCCCCAATGGGGTTTAAATAAGGGGAGTAGCGGGAAACTAATTCTACGTGTAAGTACGAAGTCGCGCGGGCGTCCTCTATAGTTTCACATTAAAGCTCGTGTGTGCTTTTATTATGAAACTGTTCTATGGTGGCATTGGTGGCTCAACAATTAAAGTTGTTTACCGTACCACAGACAAACAAAAAAACATAACTGTAAAGTTGAATTAAAGGTTGTAAAGAGGTGTTTACAGCTAAGTAGGTCTCTAGCGACATGGGTATGATGTAGGCGATGCGCGGCGCCACGGCGCGTGCGCGGCCCATCGCGAGCAGCAGCAGCCGGCGCAGGCGCGGCGACAGAGACACCCACTCGCAACTGTATATCGAGTTGTTGATGCTCTCGCTCTGTCGACAAACAATCAGATGCTCTACTTAGAAAATCGAAGTTCAAAGTTACGTTAGCTCCATCCCTGTCACTCGTCATTCAAGACTAAATCGAAAGAAAGAAAATAGATAGAGCTAACGTAATCTTCGAACTTCGATTTTCAAAGTAGGGCCTCGGGTATGTGTTCAAACTGTCGCATGAAACAAAAAATAACCGGTCAAGTGCGAGTTGGACTACCTTGCCTTTGCAGTATACGGGGCGTGCACCGCGTTTTATACCTAGGGCTCGAGCACCCCCTGCAGTCTGAATCAGGCGGGGTCGCCGCCGCGCAAGCGAGTACACCTCAAGGTACGCCCGCGGCGTGGTCGGCCGACTTGATCGCGTGGAGCTTTCGTTTTGTTACTATTTATTCTGTACATAATATAGACGTATATAACTACGACGTATACATAGGTATACATATAATCAAATTAAACTATTATAGTTTTATAGATGTCTAAAAAAAATTTTTCATAAATGTGTAAAATTTAGTCTTCTGATATACTTACCTATAAAATTTTCGTGTCACAGTGTTTGTAACAAAACTCCTCCAAAACAGCTTGCATTCTTATGAAATTTTGTGTGTACAGTCGCCATCAGATATATTGGAGCGGCCGAGGTACTCAAATATTTCTGAGCAGCAATAAATTTCAATAAATTCTTTACGGTAAATAAGGTCAATAACATCTGAACATCCAATTCGCCACAAATATATGAGCAGTGGTTTTTCAATTAAATCTGAACACACAACGAGACAATAATATCTGAAAGCACAACTCGTCAAAGTTATCTGCACAGACAGGGTGATCATAGATATCTGAACATTTAAGGAAAATATACCTTAAAGCAATAGGCATATAGTTTTAAATTCTTTAACGTACTACGCTGGAATACATATGACAAGACGATAACAATTGCTAGATAGTTGTCAACTTCGACGGAATCAAAATAGTACGAGTATTATATAGTATTAGTTTGAAGTATGAAACTCTTCGAAAGAGTTTGCACGTGTGTAATGAAGTGTTTAACTGACTGACATATCAACGCACAGCCGAAACTACTGTACTATCAGCCCAATGGAACCCTGACCCACCATAGATTTTTGACGTGTAAAAGTGCCCGTGCGGCCTACTTACTGAATAAACATCTTTTATCTTTTTTTTTTTATCATAGAACGGTGTCACAGTGACATTATAAAACAATTTGTTTGACACTTCTTATGACTTGAATCATAACGTCTCTGTGACACAGTTCTATGGTGGGTCAAGGTTCCAATGGTCTGATAGTACCTAGAAACTTGAAATTTCGTACAGGGGTTCCTTTCATGATGTTAGTGAGCACTAAGAAAGGATTTTCCGAAAATCGACCCCCAACGGGAAGAAATGGGGGGCAGTAGCGGGAAACTAATTCTACGCGTACGAAGTCGCGGGCGTCCTCTAGTATTACATATTTACATTTGATAAAGACACGCAATGAATTATATGCAATGACAGTTATGTTACCGTTTTTGTGAATTGCCAAATATTTTATTCAAATGTGTCTCTGAAGACACAAGACCGTGAAGTTGCTTTTCGCAGATTTATATTTTGTATACTTACGTACTTATTTTGTAAAAGGAAAATTCATTACATCTGTACGATTACCTTTAAACTGTATGCCTATTGCTTTAAGGTATATTTTCCTTAAATGTTCAGATATTTATGATCACCCTGTCTGTGCAGATAACTTTGACGAGTTGTGCTTTCAGATATTATTGTCTCGTTGTGTGTTCAGATTTAATTGAAAAACCACTGCTCATATATTTGTGGCGAATTGGATGTTCAGATGTTATTGACCTTATTTACCGTAAAGAATTTATTGAAATTTATTGCTGCTCAGAAATATTTGAGTACCTCGGCCGCTCCAATATATCTGATGGCGACTGTACTTACGTATATGTATATTCAGTAGGTCTGAGAATAGGACGTAAAGTATATTCCATAAGGTTTGTATAAAAAAAAATACACCCGGGCAGCGCCGGGCGCGGACAGGTAGTATGTAAATAAATAAATATCTGCTCGTCGTGAGAACCCTGCACTGAAATGCCGCGAAAGAATACTAAATATAGTTATACGAAAAACAGGAAACTTAAATAAAGCAGGGCCTCTATTCCCGGCGGTTATAACAATATCGTCTTTGAACTGTTATCGTATTGCCACCGTTTTGATAGCTCTTATTTACTTGACAGTAATGGCGTCTGACGTCATAACAATACCATAACAGGTCAACTACGATATCGTTTTTACCGTCGGGAATAGAGGCGCAGGTACGCTTCTTAGGCGCTTTGTCGCACCGCCGACGATGAGCGGGAGGAGAATATACCTATAGAGTCAGTGAGTGGTTTAATTGACACAGGATCTATGTCTTTTGTTGGAGAGAGAGTTCTCGCCGGCAGTGTGAACAGCCAGCGATCAACTATTAATATGTGCGTCTCTTTTATTGACACAGGATCAATATATTTTGTTTGTTTCTTGAGCGAGAAAATAGTCCATAGCTAATTGCTTCTTCGCCGGTGGTGGGACAAGTGCCTTAACACCTAGACTCCATTTTTGTTAGGAAGAGAGAGAAACTTCCTTACTTGTACTATTATTAACTCTGTACTGCACACTTGCTAAAATTCAAAATATTTGTTCTGTAAATTGGCCACATGAGGGCTCTTTTACACGTGTCGGTAATATGGAGTTAATCTACTAGCGCTTCGGAGAAGACCATCATTGCGGAGAAGAGGCACCGCAACAAACTGGTCCAGTATTTATTATTTTTTGGTTTATTTTGTTTAAGGCTACCTCATATTTGATCTGGGTTCCGTAAAAGCAATACAAGAAAAGCTGCGCTAACATGCAGCACAGGTACATCGCCAACGTGACGAACTCCGCTGAAAGCAAATTCACCTGAAACAAAGACAAATTCACTAGGTACGAGTATATTTAGGTACTCGTTCATTTTAATATATTAAATTTAACAATATAATTAATAATATTATTATTTCCATAAGAGGTATATGTATATGTTACTTACTCCAGTGATCTTGTAAACGGTCATGCAAATAACCCAGGACATCACCAACAACTGCACTACCATTGCCTCGCCGAAGATGGATTCCACTTCATAGGTAAACCTTAAAATCAAGACAAACACCAAAAGCAGGTAAGAAAGGGCGCGGGGCAGGAGCGGCGCGTGCCGAGATACACCGGCAGGAAGCATCTTTAACGCGTTTCCAACGCTCTACCGCGGGCCGGTAACCGCCACATTGACACACCGCGCTGCTCGTAAAGCGGCCACGCACAGCGCTGCCCGGGTCCTAGGACTCCTAGGCCAGCAGCTCAACAGAAGCAAAGCAGCAGCGCGGCAGTCGTAGGCTCGTGCTCATGGCTGATGTATATTTAATTAAGTTGAATATGGTTCCTTTGTATTACATGTATTGGGCTTGCGCTCAATACGCGCTGCTTCTCATGTTCTTGGTGTCTGGCCAAGAATTCAATATCGGTCTATTCTTGATAAGAACTCAGGGGATCTGGTGAACATGCTAAAGGCTAACACAACCGCTTAACCGAACTACCGATAGGATCCCTTAGTAGGTACCTAAATACAAATAGATAAATTGGATCGGTGGGTCGGATAGATTTTAACTCCCATGAGATGCGTATTGATCGTCTAAGCTGAAATGGGTGCGACAACCTCAATGTACATACGAGTATAAGCGTATAAAGTTCTGTAAAATTCCTTAAATATTCCTTGGTATTAATTCCTTAAATAACGTAAAATAATCAAAATATGGTAAGTAATATTCAGACCACACGACCAGCTTGTAGTGCTCGACGCAATAAGCTAGTCTCCGCACCACCAACTGCCTGAATGCTGGCTCCTCGACATCTCTGAACGTCTTCAGCACACGACCTTCTTTCACAGTTCCCTGAGCTTCTGTCCAATCCTCATTCACCAGATGTTCAAAATTGTACCGCATCATGCGCAGTTGTGTCTTGCAGTGAGCGTAGAAGGCTACGATAGTGCAATCCAAAGTCACGTTGCCGTAACCTTGAAGTGTAATTACGATCGAATTGAACGACAATGCTATCGCGAAGCTGAAATTTTTAGTAATTCGTAAACACTGTAAACAGCCAAGAAAATGAACTGAAAGTTTTTGGTAATTTGTTACTTACGCTGTCGTGCTATCGGTCTCAAAAGGGAAGTAGCCAGTAAATTCGACTTTCTCTCCCAGAGCCCGGTTCACGAGCGGGAAGGTGGCCCACAGACATCCGGTGATGTAGATAAGGGCGTGGTACACTCTGAGAAGTCGGGACATTTCCAACGCATGCTGTTTCATGACCCGGACATGATACTCGTTGCGTGTTGCGAATAGGGACCCTTAAATGGTTAAAAATTATTAAAAAACCCGACTGCAGAAAAATATCAACTTAGAAGCGTGCATAAGTATGGGCAACTACGCAACGGTCTTCCAGGCGGAGTTGTATGCGATAATTGCCTGGACGCAGGAGAATATTGGTAGGCCTCCACAGGAGAGAACTATCTGCATTCTAAACGACAGCCAAGCGGCGCTTAAGGCTCTTACAGCGCCAAAAGTAGACTCGAAACTAGTCTACAATGGAATCCAAGCCCTAAACAGGCTTGGCAGGCACAACAAAGTGAAACTGATGTGGATTCAAGGACAAAGCTCTTCATAGATAGAGTTGACCAGAGCTAGACCAAAAAACTTTGGAAACTCAGCAGAAGACAACTCCGATATATTATCGGAGTGTTTACCGGGCACTTTGGGGTTAAACATCTCCTAGCAAAGATGAGCCTTTATGACAAAACAGATTGTAGAATGTGCGGCGAAGAGGCTGAGACAATGAAACACTCACTGTGTGAATGTGATGCCCTCGCCAGAGTAAGAATGAAAATCCTCGGTGGTGGCTACCCAGAACCAAACGATTTCAAGGCACTGCCGGTGCACTCCACTATCCGCTTTTTGGGAGGGGTGGAGGCTGCATTGGATTAAGCGCTAAAAGAGGGATTAATTACACAAAAGATCCTATAGGGTCGAAGTTTATTCGTAACTCCGTAAGGACCCCACCAACAAGATAAGATAAGATAAGATATATAAGACCTAACGTACCTACAGCTTAGTAGGTAATTACTTACTACCAGTTTCTGAATAGTTATCGGCAATCTTCATTTTTCTATGAAATACGAATGACAAATATACTCACACTTGTGAGTGCAAGTGTGATAGATAGCGACAGTTAACCGAAAAAAAAAAATTGCGCTAACCTTCCATGGTGGCAATAAGACGGTCGATGCGAGCATTCCGGACGTTGAATGCCGCCTGCTTGCCCAGGGTGTTGAGGGTGGTGAGCAGGACGAACAGCGTGTCCACGAGTTGATCTGTGCTGTGCCGCACCTAGTAGTCACCGTCTAAATTATCTCTATTACTATCTTTGACCCCAATTAATGAAAGAATAATTAAAACATTTGTTCTATCTATTACTGAGGGGCTAGACAAGATGCATTACGCTAACCAGCGTTTCTATTCGTTTCGTTTTTAAACCAATCGCGTCACTGGTAGATCACGTGACTTTTCGTATCACGTCATCTACAAGTGACGCGATTGGTTTAAAAACGTAACGAATAGAAACGTTAGCTAGCGTAATGCGCCTTGTCTAGCCCCTCTGGTGACTGTAAACAGCTTAGTATTCAGAAACGCCAAAGAAAATAGCTACCTAGTAACTACTTTTGCTAATTTTTAAGTGGATTGTAAAGCTGAAAATGCCATAACTTTCTCCCTCCCTTAAACTTAGTCCGTTTTTTTTTTAATATGTTGTAGAAATTATGAAAACAAGGTCTGTAGTTCGTTTTCCTTTCCAAAAAAAAAGTCGTTGAAATCGGACATGATTTAGGGGATAAGATAGGTTATCGCCCGGGGCTAAATTTGTATGGAACATTTTCGATAGCTACGCGATTGAAGCATCAATTCAAAATCGTCTTAATGGAAATTATAACTTATTTGAAAAAGCAATCCTGTAGCGATCTCATACTCATGGTGAGGGTATCCATGAAATGTCCGCAAAAAGTTCGCGGGAAACTGCTGGATGCAAGCAGCACGGGATCGATCGTGATGGAGATGAGGTTTTACTGTATCCCTGTAACAAACCTACTTGCTCCCCGCAAAGGACCGTTATTCGGCACATTTATACGACCCTTATTACTCGTACCAAGACATTAGCAAATAAACTGTACCTGAACGATTTGTATAATATGCTGCAAATTGTAAGTTATAACTAAAACCCACACTAGTGCTCTACTCGCAACGTGCAGCGTGTGTTTCAGTTGGGACTGCGGTCTGGGCACGAGTTTGAAGTAAGCCACGTTGGCGAGCGAGTCGAAGTGAGGCCTCAAAGCCTGGAACGGGGGAAACATGACGTTCCTGTAAGTTAGCTTTTTATTTGAATGCTACATTGTGGTTTACCAACTCTTATAAACATTTATTATAAGCGTTGAGAATAATAAAGTGACTAACTAGTTTAAAATGCATGAGTGGACTAGCTACAGGATGTATAAATTTAGTAGAGTTGTTTTAATTTCTTATAAATATAATTAATTATGTGAGATGAAATATGCTTGCTAAAAAAGGGTTTTATGTGATGACAGGATGAAGGAGGTGTGGCAACCACCACAATAAGTAGCATTATTTGAGTAAAAACTGGACCAGTTGCCAGGGTGTCATTCAATAGCGCCCTCGTTTTTTCAAAGCTGATTTTTACCAAGCTTTATGTACATTGTTTTCAGTGGCACCCAACGGAGGACTTGGGTCTACCTATTCTTAGAATTGGGTAGAGATTGAATAATTTTGCCAATATCTTATAAGATGATTTTGTTGTCCTTCTGTATGTCAAAACCCTTTTTGTCTAAAAAGTAAAACAGCTTAAGTTGAATTTTATTAAGAAATTTGGAGTAGGTATTTGTTGTATTTAGTGTTCCAAACAAAGCCTCATCATTAGAAATTAGAAATTGTTACTATTTACATAAACTATAACTACCTATATAGCAGGACTTTATTGGGCTTCTAATATTTAATTCAAATACATAGGTGCCCTCGGTGCTAGAGTCCAACAAGCAGGTTGCCGATTTTGTTTTATAATGGAAGATTTCATTAAACCACTGAATTACCTGGGTGGTGGGGTAATCCTTAACTATTTTATCGCCATGTCAAACACACAGTCCTCACTCACGCCAGTAACAGCTAAAAACCAAAACTAACTGCAAGCTTACGTCATAGACGCTAAGGTCCATTACTTATGCGCTATCAGCCGTGAAGGCGTGAAGGATTTACCGGTCGTTGGCGTTGACGTTGAAAAAGTTTTAAGCGTGTAGGCATCCTCGCAAACTTCATAGAGTTGGTGACTGATTGAGTATTTCTGCACTCGCCACGGAAGGTGGGTACAATTAGTAAGCAAGCCCTGCCTGCCAGGAAATTTAGACAACTACATAAATATTATATTGATACTTTAACTTTTTTATTCGAAAGGATAGCATTCGATGATAACATGATAAAGCTAGACACACATAATAATAAATGTATCATTGATATAAGTATTGGTATTTATACCGACATCGTAGTGTCGTCAGCTCGTCACTGAACACTCCACCACCGAAGTCTTAGTTGTTAATTACCCGAGCAAACGACATAGATAAGCATTTATTTGAAAAAAAAAGCCAAAATGTTATGAATGTTTTCTCAATAACCCAAAGAAACACCCTGTAGAAAGCGACAAAATTAATAAATCTGTCGCAAGGCGTTAAATTCGCAAGCGTCCCATTAGTACCAACACCTTCCCAATTAGACGGCAATTATGTTGTTTTACAACCACTAACCGCTCGTTAAGTAGTTAGGAGGGACAGGCGGGACTGCACGGACAGTTAATGAACCAATTATAGGCCACATATTATAATGTACATTTACTTTAAATTTATGGTCTAGGAGCTGACCACGGAAAAAGGGCTGCAATTTATAGAACAACGAAACCCCTCTAAACAGGATACCATACCATCATTACCCATAGTTTCGGGCCTTAACGGCTGTTCATCGCTTGGGGTGGTAATAACAGAAAAACAAACTATAAGTATTAAGAGCCAAATGGGCACATACATACAGACATACATACATTAAATCACGCTCGTTTCCCAGAGGGGTAGGCAGAGACCACTTCTTTCCACCTGCTACGATCCTGACAAATCTCAAATCAAATGGGCACATATTTTTCAAAAATGTATTCTGCCGGTTTTGACCAGGCGGCTGGCACAAGTTGTAATTTTTCGCATGTCTAAATCTCGATTAAAAGCGGCAAACGAGTCGCAGGCAACTTGTGCTAATCGCACAGGAAAAGCACAAACAAAAAATGGTGTATTCAAAGGTATAAAATAATATACGAGTTTACAACAAAAAAACCATATCCTGACGTGATAACCGCCACGGGTGACAGCTGCCAGCCAGGCTCTCGAACTGACGAATAATAATGGTATGGCAACCTAATTAGAGGGTGTCATTGCTCAATAAATTCCAACCCTCTTTCCGAGGCCAGCTCTCCGACTATTAATCAACTTCTTTGAAATAACCGATATGTGGGAACATTGAAATGACATACCTATTACGCTAAAATTATTTATTGTTAAACATAATCATCAATCAGAAAATAAACGATTATTACACATATTTGGCATTCAGCTCGGGCCGAACATCTGTAATTGATTACTCTCTGCAAGGAATGTGAAATAGGGAATCGCCGGGCGCCCTCGCGGGCTAGCGCGTCGCGGCCGTTTCACATCGTTTGTACTGTTAAAGTAAAATGCCATCGCCTCGCTCCACCGTGCCGATCAGAAAATAGACTATAATTTACAACCGATCCAACAAGCACTATATTTATTAATTTAAACATAAATATCCCGACGCTCTCGATGCACATTCGGTTAACCCGGGGCTTCCGGCGGGAAGGAGCGATCAGTGTCCTCGGTCGCGCCGCCGCACAACGATAGCTATCACTCTATTAGGACGGCGGGGCACTGTCTTTTGGGCGACGTCTCGTCCTCGGCCGGTTCTTTCCTCTTCAATGCGTTGGTCTCGGTCGGGGCTAGGTCGTCGTCGCTGTCGGCGCGGGCCTCGGCCGGCTCGGGCTCCCCCTCGGGCGCGGGCTCGGACTCCTCGCCGGGCTCGGGCTCCTCGCCGGTCCCGGGCTCCTCGCCGGTCTCGCGCTGCGCGGGCTCGAGCCGCGAGGCGGGCGCGGCGCGCGCGGGCTCGGCGCCGTAGCCGCCGCGGCTCAGCCGGCACATCGTGATGCGCGTCGACAGCGCGCGGTGCAGCTGCCCGATGTCGCCGGGGGCGCCCTGCCGGACAAACACTCATTCATATTTACTTTATCACAATTAAACGATTCCTATCATAAAGAGAGAGAGTATAAAGAGTCAAATCGGTCCCAACGCAAGATAGCGCTGGCTTTACGGCTAGCGAATGCTGAGTTAGGCCCGTTTCGCAATAATTTAAAAATAAAGATAAACTCTCACCATGATGAGGAACAGCTTGACCTGCTGGTGCGGCTCGGCGGCCGTGATGCGCAGGCTCTTGGCGCCGGCGCGCTCGGCCACCATGTCGGGCCACAGCTTGGTGTTGAGCACGACGCGCAGCGAGCCCGACACGCGCGCCACGAGCCGCGCGCCCGCGCCCGCGCCCGCGTCGTTGAGCCGCAGCACGCCGCGCCCGCGCTCGCGCCAGCTGCCCGCCTCCCACGCGAACAGCCGACACGATATCTACATCACATTAACGCGGTTCAAACAAACCTACCGATAACCTAATAACGTAGCTTTTCACCATAGGCCAGTCTATAACGACATCAAACAGCGCAAACGCGCATGTAACGACGATTTTTTTTTATATGTTGTTAGGTCCCTTGAGAGTTAACCCTTAATTTGGCAATGTTCATCACAGTGAACATACCATAATCCTACACTTTCTTTGTTTGGAATGTGTTTTTATTTTTTTGCTGATTCAAAATCAAAAAGGGTTTGAATTCCCGACCTTTTTTATTTTTGCCAAATTAAGGGCTAACAACCAAGTTTGCAACTCTGAAAACCCTGTGCTACCCCCATGGTGCTCCAAAAATTGCGAAATTTTGCCACTTGTTTCAGTATTTTCGAAAAACTACCCTAAGAAAGCGTTTTTCAAATATCTTTGTTTCGTAAAGATAACTAAATTTGCTACAATTTGAACGTAACCGGTGCACACTATGTCCATTGGTTGCGGAGATACAACATGTCAAAGATGGGCTATGTGCGAATGTGCTTAGGGTCGTGCGCTTGCAGAAAGCCTGGGCTCAAGTGCTCTATCCAATGTTCCTTTTCCCATGGGCGAAATTGCAACAGGACGAGGAAGTGGACGACCGAGTTTTTCGAGCGCAATGAACGAAAGCAAACTTGGATGTTAACTACTCTCAAGAGACCTAAAAACTTATAAAAAAATCGTTATTACATGCGCGTTTGCGATGTTTGCCTTTTTTTGTTTTGATATAGACTGGCCTACCATTATTTTGATCAATTTTGTAGATAAGACAATGGAGAATTTAGGACGGGACCCTTTGACCTTCGAATCCAGCTCTCCTCAGGTTAGATTTCTTTTCATTTATAAGTGTTAGCAAAGATTTACATCTAGATTGATGTATCTTTCGTGGGGGGAGACAGGCTTCTCCCCAGGATCCACCACTGACATTCCAACTCAATAACACTATCAAAATACTCATAATTCCAAACGAGCAGTTTTTATTATTACCCCCTTACTAATAAACGTTGAGTAACGGTGGTATTAGCTATACAATGTTTTGTCCTTATTTGCCATTGTGACATTTGGATTTGACAGATAAGGACAAAACATTGTATAGCTATACCACCGTTACTCAACGTTTATTAGTAAGGCCGTTAAAGTATAGAAATAGTAATAAGGTTTAAGATCAATTAAAACCTTTAATTTAAGACAACGGCGATAGAGCTCCACGAACTTGTTTTGGTGTGGTAACAATTCTAGCCTAACCATGAATTTGAAAAAGAAACTTGGTACCTATGTAATATTTTGTCAAATGATTAATTGGACCAAAAGATAAACTGCAAAATAAAAATGTACAAAAGATTAATTTGCCAAACAAAAGTCTAGCTGAAGATTATAGTAGACGAAAAACAATTTGACGATACGGCAGTACACCGTTTTATCGCGGTTATTTATCATTTTCAGTGCCAGCACCCCGCTCGGCAAGTTCCCTGTTCATAAGCAGTTTTCGGTACAAAGCGGGAAAATGCTGGAATAGGCTACAAGCGTAGCACTACGCGCTACATGGCAGCCAATGTATTAACATAATCAATCAATGATAAATGGCTTTACTCTCTCGTCTCTAGTTTCAACAGAACTAATGGAGCTGTACAGCTTGTGTCGTGTAGTGCGACATGCGCGGGTACCTGCATGACGTTGACCTCGCCCTCCTCGCCCGTGGTGGTGGCGGCGGCGGCGGGCGGCGGCGGGCGCGCGTGCGAGCGCTCGTACTCCGCCGCGGCCGCCGCCAGGCCCTCGCCGCCGCTGTTCGAGTCGCTGTTGTTGGCCTCCTCCTGCAACACCAACCAGTTCAAACAAATACCAGACTAGTTGCTCGACACCCACATAGATGTTCTCTCATGAAAGTGATCGTAAAGGGGTTGTTTTTTACAACTGTAATTTAAATACAAGGGAGTTAGTATTATTATCAGAACTGTTTTATTTCTTTAACAATTTTAACCATGTTTATTTCGCCAATGTCGAGTTTTAAACAATAACCATAACCAACCAACCACCAAACCAAAGGACAATATGCAACCAATGTTTTAAATCAGCTTTGATTTTTATACATTAAGCCTGGCAAAATGAGTTTAAGTGATGCCAGGTGCAACTACAATATTCTACATGATAAGTGGTGACCTCTCTACACTGCAGCATTAGATTAAAGAGTAGAAAAAAAATTAAAAAAAACTTATTTCAATCCATACAACACCTACATCTTTTCTAAACTGCTTCTTGCCAATGTATATGCACTTGGGTGACTAATATCATATCATGGCCACAGAAAACAAAACTACATTCTTTCACTACATGCACATAGCATAAATAAGAAGAGAAACTTTATAAGAACCATGAATAATAGGTAGGTAATCTACAACATTAGAACATAACAAACTACATTCCTTTAAGAACCATGTATTTCTGATTCACATTACGACTAAGTTGAAGGTGTTGCTTAGTGAATACACAGGAACTATTATCCGATATGATATGTATTTTAGTCAGTTCAATATGAATTTAACAATTAGTTATAACAAACAGATTTAACATGAAAATGTGTTTTTTTACAGCATATAGAAGACAAACAAGCATACAGGCCACCTGACTGTGTTTAATTGAATCATTAGAACTAAGCTGTACCTAACTATATAATGTCAAACCTCTAATAGTTGTACAATATCATAATGTATTTCAATTTACAATAGTGATTCTTTAATTTGCGCTTCTTAGGAGCAGAATTGAAAAAAACACACGCTTAGCATAAAGAGGCAAAATATTCAGAAAGATCAACACATTTTCAATCTCAATAAATAACCAATGAGTAAAGGGTGCTCAGCAATAGTGACCGCTAAATGAAAAATTGAAATGGATAAGTAGGTATCAAAATAATTGAGCAATTGCTAATTATCAGGGGTAGGAATAAGTGTTAATTTATTTATTTATTTGTAATCAATCAATTAATCATTAGCATTACAGATTACAAGAATAACACAAATGAAATTCAATTAACAGCAATGCCACACAAGCATTGCCAGTGCACTGCTTCATCGCAATGCTATGATTTCAACATAGATAGAGCAACACAAATTTCAATGCGTTGTGAGGCATATTGTTCTAATTTATATGTAAAATAACAAAGCGCACCGTCAATGCCAGTGAGGCACCTCTCTAACCACACAGAAGTAGACAACAAGAGATATACTAACACAGATGAAACAACAACAAGGTAATTGATTTGAAATGAATAGGCGAGTGAGATGGAAATGTTACCAAATAAAGATGTATCGAATTTACGTTAATAAGCACTACCTATAATTATGAACAATCAAGAAACACAAATGGGCAAGTTATTTAAGAGTAGCAACTCATTAAATGCCAATAACCTAATTGCCACTTAAAAATATGGTAATCTAAATTTAACCATAACTAACCTGATTGTTTTCTTTAACCGAAGCAGCTGCAGTGGTGAACAAGAGCTCGGAGGTCCCATTGGTCATACTGTGCTCAGGTAGTCCCGCATCTCCATTGTTTACACTTTCTTGAATGACCACTCGCTCACTTAAGTTTTGACCAAAAATGAACCCTGTGCCACTGGAGGCTGGCTGGGCAGGTGTTGGGACCTGGCTGGAACTCCTGGGAGCTGTCCCTGAAGTACCCAGTGGTACAAATTTAGGTGCATCATCTGTAGTTTCCTGTAGCCGTTCCTCTGTTGGTTTTTTCTCTGATTCACTATCAGGTGCCTTTTCTTCATCTGTGTCAGTGACTTTGAGGAATGGGTTGTTGGTGGGTTTGAGCTGGGATGGACGTAATATGGATCCTGAAATTATTATAATCATAATATTATTAAGATTTATATTATTAACAACTTACTCTTATAAATAATTCATGGTCGTCATGTGAACTTTAGGAGAGAACAGGAACTTTCACTAAAAATAGTTTCTTATCATTAAACAGTAGTCTTAGGGTGGAGTGACATCTATCAGCTCCGATTGGCATTTTACATACATACCTTCACACCTTCATTCCCAGAGTGGGGTAGGCAGAGCTACAGAATTATCAACAACTCTAAAACTTTGCATTTTCTCTATAGAAAATTACTTTTTTGTATGAAGATGCATATGCATGCAAAAGGAGAATTGATGCTTCACCCTTAGCGAGTTATGTATGACTTTAACCCGTACTTGCCAGGTAGTTCCCTATGATATTATTAATATAATTTTAAAGTTTAAAATAAAATAAAAAAATTATAAGTTACACATTTTAACCTCATTTTATTACTTTGATCCAAAACATAACATTAAAAAAATAGTCTACAAAATTAAAAAAACCTGATTAAAAATGATTCATGGACCAGTGCCAATTACCAGAGCATAATAGAGGTTAACTGCAGAATAGTATAGATAAATGATTTACATAATATACATATTATAATTTAAAACACAATTTGCCAGATAGATTTTAGATCTAACTCAAGTTTGGAACTTACCAAAAGCATTGGAGCCGAATCCAGACGAGCCAAACCCGCCGAGGCGAGGTTTCGCCAGGACAGACCGAGACTGGGAGGTCCCGTTGTTCAACTCTGCAAGCGCATTAAAGCGACATCAAAAAGCGGCTTAATAAAGAACTAGCATCGACCCATTAGACTTTGTAGAAATAAGAAGTAAACAAGTTAACAAGCTGAGTCTTATTAATCTACTGCCCAGTTGCATTTCAATGACACGGTAATTTAATAAACGTGGATAGAAAATTACATGGATCCTCAAGCCCAAGATTATAATATGACACGCAGGAATCGATGACAAATACTTTACTGCATTCCAAACCTAAGAAATACTTGAAATAGTAACAAAAAAAATACGTTGAACGTACAACATGGACCAAGCTTTTACACACAAACTCTGCACTGGTTAAGCGTAAACATTAACCCTTTTTGTTTATTGTCACCGGGGCTATCTTGGGATACAGGATTTTTCTGAATATTAAGATCTAAAGTAAAGATATTAAAATGAAATAGAATACCTTGCTTCGCATCTGCCATTGTCGAGGAAAGACAAGCAAGACAATGTGACAGTCAGCTGTAATGTTGCCACGTTATGGTTAAATTAAAGGCGGTCATTAACGGTCAGTCCGTCGCATAAGTTGACATGTCATTCTGCCAAATTTGAACGTGAATGTCAAATAATAATCAATTATAAACCAGAATAAAGCCGGGTCCGCAGCGGCATGTTATGAACAAAATATTATTTTGCTAACATGTTAGTAAAACATGTTTAGCGAATAGTGGGCCGTTTCACGAAGCTATAAGTTACAAATTACAAGCCCAGCTCTTATCTTAGTTAGTTAGTTTTCATTTGACACAACCTTGACCAATGACGTTTGACCAGTGTTGCCAGTTTAGACCTGTAAAATTGTAACTTAGCTTTATAAAAAGTGTCCCTGTTTCTAGGAAAAAGAGGTGGTTAAAAAGACTTCCGCTTGTAATTTGTAACTTGTAGCTTCGTGAAATGGGCCACAAGCCGTCCACTGCGATTTTCGAGTATTTAATATTTTTGTTAGTAACAAAATGTCTCTCCCGTATGAATTGTATAAAATACCTACTTAAATACACAACACATATCATACCCGTAATCTGTGCACATAATATGTGCACAGACAACGCCCTATTGGCGATACCCAAAAATATGATTTTATGTTATATTATCCATCCCACAGATTATAAGGTATGTCTAAAGATCCATCCGTCGTGACATACGTGTTAGAGTGTTTTGCTAACAAAAACATTGAGACTTCGCCTCTAGTTTGTTAGGAAAACAATCATGTTAGGTGTTAGAAAATATACCTTTACACCTTGTCACAATTTCCAAAACAAAAATCTGTCGCTTTTTGGGCGAGTTAAGGTTGCACTATATAGACAATACTGAATACAGATACTAAATTAGCGCTCATTGTACACATACACCACTAAAACTCAAAAATACTGGTTTAAAATTACGCACACTTGCATATTTTTTTGTTACCATCATGTGCTTAAAAATTTTTAAAATATAGACGTATAGGTACGTTACCTTACCGATTATCAAATGGTTATTAGAGAATGGACGTAATAGAACATTACTTAACAAGGGCTGTAAAAGAAAGAAAGCCCGAAATCGCAGGTATTTGAGACCCGAGCCGTAGGCGAGGGTTGTAAATATGCGATAGAGGGCTTTCTTTTTTACTGCCCGTGATGAGTACACAATTTTACGTCTTCACCTGGCCACAATGCGAGTTTTAGCGTGCGCGCAGCGCTACAAGAGTATAGAAGAATGGAGCATGTCGAAATTATCGATATCGATTTAATTTTAAAGTTGTGATATAGATGACGTTGACAGCACTACACAGAAAAGTTTTAATATAAATAATATAATATGTATTATTGGACTTGACAAAAGCGCGTGTGTGCCCCTATTATAATAATGAATGTTTTACAGCATGTTTTTGCTACGAAGCTAGCGGTCACGGGTTTGAATTCCGATATAATAGTACTCATAGTATAAGCCTTGAGCTTAGTTTGGTTGGGACTATCTAGGTGAATTCATGGGACATTTTTCCCAGGATGTTTGCTAAGAACAACTAAATTCTAAACTTCGGGTGCCGAGTCCATGTCACTCGTCACTCGAGACTAAATCGAGAGAAAGGAAACTGAAGTGAACATCGATTTTCAAAGTAGGGCCTCAGTTCTTTGGTATATAAATGGTCTAAGACTTTAAACTGCTTTAAAATGTCGTATAAAATATAAGTTTTATCGTGAGTAGACTAGCCCAGATCAATTTGCAGAATCATATTGCAGGATCATAAAACCGTCGTGAGTGGGTAAAAATAGTTTGTTTTCCATCCATTTTATTTATTAAGATTGGACCATTGGACTGATCATGAATGACCACTTTAAGCGTTCCTTCTTGCTTCACTAGTTGTTCTCTTTGCGTTTGAAATATACGCTTGAACATATTTCTTTTTTAGTATGTCAGAGTGACACTGAACTGACATGACAATAGTGACAATTGAACCGTTTCACATAAGATACGGAAGTGTTGCATTAATTTATTACGTTTTTTATTATATTTTGTTAATGGATCATTCCTTTTTTATCGCCTTAATATATTATAGATAATAAGTGAATTAGGGTTGTTAAGTGAAATGAATTAGGTTAAGTAATCTGTTATAAAACCATAGTTTTTACGGTTACATGCGATGTACTTTGTTTTTGTGCAACTTTGAAAGAGCTGTCTGGCGCATTTTTTTTGGTTTCCACGGATTTAACAAAGGTAAGTTTATATTTTTCATTCTATCAGTTAAACTAAATAATTATCGTAGTTGAACTTTCGCTGAAAACGATAATTTCTAATGGGAACATTTGCAGGAGTCCCTTGTTGCTGCTACGAGACGAGCGTAAAGTGGTTGGACTTTGATATGAATACAAATTTGACGAATCTTACAGCGTTCTAAAATAGTTAGAGCCTTCTAAGATAGGTACAGATATTCCTATATAAAGCATGTTTAAATAACTTCAGCAATATAAAAGCTAATAACAGTAATAACCTTGAAAACAACTGAATCTTTATTGATAAATCGTGGCTGCAAAACATCTTGTATACATTATTGTATTACTTATTATTAGTGGGTTGACACTCCTATTATAAACTTCTCACAACAAGATGTATAGGTATATAATAATGAAAAAACATTCAAAACCAGGGTTGTATACCAGTATTATTTTCATACAACTATACCATTATTCAATTTCGGTATCTCACTTATTATGGAATATATTTCTTCTTTTATGAATTTTTATAATAGTATAGTGTTATTACCTAAATTACAATCAAAAATATCAAGGAAATGTTTAAAATTAAGGAAGATATTTTAATTAGTACTGGTTTCGGTCCCTGTTCAAAACTCTCTTGAATTTAACCCTTTAACGGTTGTAGACACCTGTCACAGTTTTCGAAAATAGCCTACAACATTCATTCATAAGACTCATTTTAATTGTATTATGGTAGTCAAATATATGCCCGTTAACCGCTAAAGGGTTATGGTAAAGATTATAAGCTATTTATAAAGTTTTATACTTATGACTATCACTTATTAAGTAAAGGTCAAATAATCCAGAGCTAAGTTACTGTGTGTCTGGATCGCTACTACCATACCAAGCACCAGTGGTTGCATTGTACTGTTCTTGTGTGAGGATAAGACAACTGGTGGAATTACTAGCATAGAGTCATTGCATCTTAGTCTTCAGGTTGGCAATGCATTTGTAGTCTTAGGATTGCAGTGTTAAGATTGTAGTCTTGGAAATACAAATGTGGTGGCCTGTGTGCGTGTTTGCCTTTGCTATGGCATTTAAAAAAAACTAAAGTTTCATATTCTGTCTTATGGAAGCAAACTCTGTAATTATCATGTTATCAACTAGATTGATGAAAAATTGAATCTGTTTCTGTTGAGCGCTTGACATAAATAAATTCAATAGGCTTTTCAATGTAATGACAATTTGTACTATACAACAACTGCAATATGCACAAATAGTGCACATAGGGCGTTCCACGGATTAAGCACTTACACTTACTAATAAACTAGCTTTACTAGTGTTATAAATATGTTTTTTTTTGGTTTGTTGTCAGCATTGTCCTGGTACAACTTCTTAGCCAATTCCTGTGAAATTTGGTGCAAGACACGTTCTAAAGGAAATAGCAATGAACAGCTGGAAATATAAATTTTAGATTACTCCTAACTAATATAATGACCTTAAACTAATAAGTTAGGTATTGTAATGACCTATTCAAAATAATATTGGGCCAAAATTTGCAAAAATTTCATGGATATTATTTTAGCAGCCATTATTTGTTAAAAAAAAAGAAAAATAAATTAATTTGGCACTTAAAAGAAACAGTTTATAAGCATAACAAGCATAAATTATTTCTTAACCTAACTAGTTTTTTTTTTATTACGGCCAAAATGGTCTTCATTCTGCTTTATGCCTCTGAATGTTGTTGATACATTCAGTGATGCTGGTTTTCAGCGAGACCAGGTTTAGTGTTTTTTTATTTTTATTTTTATTTCATAATTTTTAGTGATCATAGTAATATTATGCTATTATGTAGTCTACAGGACATTAATAAGAAACTCGCCGCAAGCGACGCCGCGCCTGTGCCTATAATATTTGAGGAGTTCCCTCGATTTCTCCAAGAACCCATCATCAGATCCTGACATGTTGACAATGGGACCAACTAGAAAATCGGACCACCGGTCTTTCACTAACTCCGAAAAAATATCCCGACGAATACGGAACCTCCTCCTTTTTTGAAGTCAATTAAAAAACATCTAGTTTCACTCTTAGTTCGACAGTTCATCAGTACATTCCCGTGTATCGTGATTCCAATACTACGCTCGTGATTACGTTACTATTACTTCCAAGAAAACGCTTCAAAACACCTTTTAGTAATTGATGACGTCAATCGCGTCGGTGTTATCTTGACATGTTGTGATGTTTCGCAGCGTATAATCAGCATCAAAAGTAGAGGTATATATGATCTTTTGTATTTTGTCAAATGTGCTAATGCGATAAAGTACAAAAGTGATGAACTACTTGCTGCACACTTTGGTACCGTGTCGCTTTAACGCCTTTGACAGATAAATGCAGCAGTTCAAACATGACGTAAAAGTGACAAAGCACTAAAATGTGCAGCTACTTAAGGCCGACCGTATTTTGTCCTGTTTGCGTCTTCATCACGATGGCGGGTGACACATCTGCTTGATTCCATATGCGCAGTGAGCGATCAAAAGTATGCATATGAATTCATGCACTTGACTGTGACGTACAATATTTAGGCACGCCTCATTAGCTTTAGGTACTTATTCGCTTTTTTTAATTATTAACTTGTAACACTTTTAACGTAAGGTAACATAGAAAATACAAACGCGACTAATTGAGAAGCTCCTCCTATTTTGTTTTGTATTTTTGTTTGAAGACGGTTAAATATATACAGGAAAGAAAAGAGGACGCCCACAATTTCGTTCGTTTCGTTTTCGCTCGTTCGCGTAGAATTAATTCCCCCTTTTCTAATCAAATATCCATTATGTTTTAAATTTATTAGTTTTTTGGTGATTTTACATTTTAGCCTACCAATATTTTAGTGTGTTTTCCCACCAGCAGTGCTCGTCGTGCTAGTCAGTCAGTTAGCCAGACATCGAACAGGGTTCGTTTATCACCTTCTAACCTGCCGCCAAGCAATAGTGTACGTACCTATTTCGTGTATTAATACAACCCGTCGGGCGTGACGTGCTCCCGTCCCGTCGGCTTACTGAACAGTTACATGAGTACTCGTACAACACAACCGGTCGCGTTCCGTAGCCGATCTCCGATTGTGAAGCCGGCCATACACGTTACGGTTACCGGAGAGGTCTATCTGTGCAGGCGACCGGAGCAAAACCAAAAATCAATTCTTTCGAGTGACATCGTACGGTGAACCTGTGCGTGTGTGCCGTGTCCTCCGGTCGCCTGCGCAGGTAACCTCTCCGGTGGACCGTAAAGCCGGCCATTCACGTTACACGTAGACACGGCACACACGCACAGGTTCACCGTACGGTGTCACTCGAAAGAATTGGTTTTTTGTTTGCTCCGGTCGGCTGCACAGGTAGACCTCTCCGGTAACCGTAACGTGTATGGCCGGTTTAACGTGGATGGCCGGCTTAAGACTTGAAAGCCGCAAACGCACCGAGGGCGGAGACGGCGCGGTGTGGCGCGTTCCCATACTAAAAACGCCTCGGCCACGCTTTGGGCGCGCTTTTTAGTATGGTAACGCGCAAAACCCTGTCGCCTTCGCTCTTAGTCCATTTGCGGCTAAATTCTCGTCAGACGCGACGACGACGGGACGCAGTCACCATGTGCCAGCACCGGGCCGGGTCGAGCGCGACATCAAACACTCTTATACTATACATGCACAACTGATCACGTACCGCCAGCATCCCATCGCCTTCCCGTCCCCGTCCCGTCCCGACCGCTGTTTGCCGGAAGGTAAGTTTGGCAACGCATTTGCAATCATGAGATTGCATATCTATAGGCCTCACTTACCTACTTACTATCGCGTCGCCTGCCTGTGTGCTCTAAACTTTTTTCTCGTATCAATGGTATAAAATCTATAGATTGTGAATTATAAAAACAAATTGGATGCGTCATTGCACTCGGTGACATCACAACTGACCTACGCATTATCATTAGACGTCGGTACAAGTGAGGAGGACACCAGCCGCATTGTGTTTGCAGGATGGCAGTTCCTTTATTTGCTTATAATTTAATGACCGACGGAAACTTGTCAATGAGTTGATAAATAGCTTATCCGGCATTCAACGACCTCATTCAAAGCCAAGGACGCGATATGGAACCAGTTGTTGTCAGATAAGGATTTAACAGAGGCGTCGTGCAGTTGCCCTTTTGAACAACCTTCCTTCGACAAAAATGCTCGCTAGCTCGCTACTGATAACGTTTTTCGGTGAATAACGTTTTTAATTTGGATGGGTACTCCATTCCAACTTGTTTCAGCCCGTGTTGATTTTATGTCAAAATCATGTTATTGACATTGTTCT